>CM039629.1:20461757-26265917 GCA_022457165.1 Juglans mandshurica | reverse complement strand
CTCCTGGATGATGAAAGATTGAACCATGGTATGCTGGCTGGATATCACAAATTATCGGTTGCTCAACCTCAACCCCACCCACAATCATAGCCTGAGACTCATTCATGGAACCTGGATGCCACTGGTGATATTTTCAAATGCTGATTGCCGAATGCAAATTTGCATACTTAAAATACTTGGTAACTCAATGGTCTGTTGCATAATTACTTATAAAAAAAATGGTCTGTTGCATAATCCTGGGCTGTATAGATTATTAATATTGAAAACTTTTCTTACTTCAATGATTTTTACTTTGTTATTGTGTGACTAAACAAGTTGCTAGTGTATTAATGTCCTATTTTTACGAGGCTACCTTTGTATTTATGTGCTTGGACCTAGCATTCTCCATGCATGCTTATCTATATTGTGTATATTATTCATCAAAAAATATTGTGTAATCAGGATTAACCAATGAGCAGCAATTGCAGGTTGTTAATCTAAAAAACCACGGCTATGGGCTTGCAGCTGATATATGGAGCCTTGGATGTACTGTTTTGGAGATGTTGACTTGCCGGGCACCGTACTCTCACTTGGAAGGCGTATGTATAACATTTCATATATATGGAGCATTACTTAATTCTTCCCCTGTTATCGTCGTTTAGTATGGTCATAAATCTAGTTTTTTAAATTTTTATATCTGTTAGTTTATCTGCAAGAGGTCAAGTTGATTTCAAACTCACTAATGACGACCCGTTACATTGGCTGAAACCTTGTCACAAAACGACCTTATTACGAAGAAGTTGATTCCCCACCTGATTTTTTTGGCCTTAAGAAGATAAGACGGGATTAGAAAAAAAGGAAATACTTCGTCGGGATGTTAGTTGACATGCATTGGAATTATGTTTGGGTATTCCAGCTATCCCATGCCCATGCCCCTGTTTTTAAATCATTTTTTTAAAATTTTTTTATACCAGTTAGTATAGGAATGCCTGGCATTGAAATGTTCCAATTTAATTAGAGGCTGTACAATTGTTAGACTGGAGTTGTTCCCGTAAGAAAGGAACTTCAACATGGAGAGATAAATAAAAAGGCAAAAAATCAATTTTTTAGTGGAGTTGTGTCGAAAAGAAAGACTCCACGGAATTATACAGTGTTCGATCATGTAAAAGCATTCATTTCAATTGCCATGTAATTCCAGATGTAATCCTAGAAAATCTAGTCGAATGTCTAGCGCTCTCAGTTTTGCTAATGATATTGGTGCATTGTAGCCATCTCCGGAGGTGGATCTGGAAAATTTTTGTGACGACAGATTTTTCTGTGTGACAGATGCAAGCACTATTTATGATTGGCAGGGGTAAACCTCCTTCAGTTCCTGATTCCTTATCAAGAGATGCCCACGATTTCATCCTCAAATGCATACAAGTTAACCCCAATGATCGGCCTACTGCAGCTCAGCTATTGGACCATCCATTTCTGAGAAGACCTCGTCAAAATTCCATTGGCCCTGCTTCTCCTCACTTTAGTGGCATGCGGTCCTAAAAGCTTATGAACAATCAGGGATGTTCTAGTTGAATTGTCGGTAATCCTGCCAGCCAATGCAGTTTACATTCTACAGCAGGAAATTTCACAAAACATTGTGGAACATGTTTGTAAAATAATCATTGGGACCTGGTACCACAATATTTAGTTTCTTCTATCACCACAATATTTGGTTCGACAGGGGAGGTCAAAAGGTGGCCGTCAGCTTAAGAACTCACCTTGTTTGCAGTTTTGTGGAAGACCGGGAGTGCTGCTTGATGCTGCAATGTGGCTCAAATATTAGTGGGGGATCCATGAAGTATGGAAACTCGGAGCAGAATGGTGGTTAGCCCTGTTGGCTATTAATATTGCCTTTGGGGAGCCCTAAGCAATTGCATCAAGTAGAGAGACTATAAAATATGTTACCAATTTCAGAATGGTGACTCGGAGCAGAAAGGCTGCTGGAGGAACAACCTTCATCCAACCATTTTTGTTGTTTTCAACTGTCAATTTTTTTTTTTTTTGGGTGTTTTTCCTTGTGAAACAGAGCCACCATGTTTGTAATTATAAGTAATTTTAGAATTAGTTTGATGCTTGTAGGTGTTTGGGAAAAAGGAATTTTTAGCCAATGAAATGTACATATATTTTTTAATTGTATGTATATATATATATTGTTGTTTTATTTTCATTTTGATATATATTTATTTATTTTTAATCATTTTTGTCACTTTATGGTTAATCAGACGGCACGTGTACTAACTCTACGTCACAGCACGTGACCTTACCCTCACTAGAAGGGAGCGTTCCCTACACTCTCCTCTCCAGCGCGTGCAGTATCCCCCCATTCGCATCTCGCCACCCCCACCTCTGAAGTCTCAGAAATATTCCCTATTTTCTCTCTCTCTCTCTCTTTCTCTCTCTGAGGTCAGAGCCAGATGGAGAGTTAGCGTAGCAATGACTCCAACCCCACGAATCCGATAAAACGCCTTCTCCGTCTATCTCTCTCTCGGTACTTCCGCGGACACGAACAAAGAAATGGAGATGAGAAGGGTCCTCCCGTCTCGCCCTTCAACTCTATTTCTCTAACTCTCTGCCCTCGATTTCTTCGCCTTTGCTTTTTCTTCAATACCCTGATCTCCCTCTATCCAAATTTCTTATCTTCGTTGTCCGATCCCCAATTCTGAACTGCAATTTCGGGTACGGCGCTTTCTCGATTCCTCTCCTCTCTCTCTCTCTCTCTAATATATTTAACTCCTTTATTTTAAATTTTATTTGATACTCCATTTCCGTTTTCAAGTTCTCATTTTCCCTTGTTTTCTCGGCTCACAAACGCGGGTAGCTTTTCAACAAAACTTCCTGTTATTTTTTATTTAACTAATTCGTTCGGTATACGTTTACTTTTACTCTCACTCTTCATCTCTTTTATTTATTTTTAATAAAGTAATGTTATTTTGGATCGCCGACGGATAAAGGAACCGTCCATGTGCCACATCTAATGGTATCTCATCATTTATTATTTTATTAATTCATCAACTGTCTATTTCGCGTGATTCATTGGCGATGCATGTTGTTTCTATTAGGCAATTCGTACTTAAGTCTCTTATCTTGCATCGTTTTTGGTGTTACCAGACGTACTTTAGTTTTTGCAATCGACTCTACGATCTAGATTTGCCCGAAGTGCGAGGCAGGTTGGTCTTTGTTGGATTAACGGAAATTATGCTCGGAATTAGGTCTATTCTTTGTATATGCTCATTTCTTTGTCAAATTGGGTCATTCAAACTTTAGCGCTTTGCCTTACTTCTGGTCATTTGATTGCTGGTTCGTACATGTTGGGATTTTTCACTTTTTCTTGTAATTACCAAATGAAAATAAAAGTGCACAGAATATTGCCACCTCTTTTACCAGTTGATGTTACCTTGTGAGTGGTTATTTTTCTGGAGATTCATTGGTCTCTCTAGCATATTTATGCATAACAACCTCTTTATATAATTTGAGTTATGTGCTGTTGATTTTCTTTGATTTTGTATTTTACCGTTTGATACTTCAGTTGAGTGCTGCATAATTTGACTCTCTTCAATAATGATAGCTTGGGAGTTTTCATCCTTTTGGTTTTTTTATATTCTTTGAGATAATATGGTATTTTCTACTCATTGGCATAGATTTAGGACACCAGCTGAGACATTATTTTCCATATGGTAGTGGGAAAGGTTTATATGGAGGCAACCACACTACCTACCTTGTCCAGCGTGAGCTTAGAGTCATCAAATGCCTGGAAATATGAGATGATCTGGTGGTTTAAAGAGCCAATTTAAGGGTTTTAAGACTCTTCTATTAATTTGTAAGTGATATGGGGCTGGGAAATGCGTGCTCTTTGGGTGTTGATGGGTTAATATAAACTTGCTAGTGCATGGATAATTGAACCTGTGAAATTTAGAATATTATGAAGTATAATTAGCAGGGCAAGGTTTGGATCAAAATTACGCTTGTTAGTGGGTCTCTAGGCTTTTGGCCTTGCAAAGTTTGGAAAGTTCTCTGGCTACTTTCTAATAAAATGTCTTTCCTTGTATTTGATTGTGTTCGTAAATGATAGAAATAGGAGAGCCTTTGATTTTTTTTTGGGGGGGGGGGGGTGGTAATATAGAATTAGCATGTTGTTTGTAGTTGTATTTTGATTTGAGATTTTTATTGGCTACGTGTTTGAAAGGTTCAATTCTTATATCTCATTTTTCTTGTGCATCGAGCCTCCTTATTCCACGTATATTACCTTTGCTATTTATATTTCTGAGGCTAATTCTATATGTTTTATTATTCTCTGGTGCGATATAGTGCTCAATCCTAAATTTTCTACTGCCATTGGAGTAATTTCTCTCATCAAGGAAAAGGGGAAAACATCGAGCAAAGTGTCCAGAATTTCTATTAAATACACAGGAAGGTATCCACTTACCACTACATTCGATGCTATAGAAATTTCCTCTAGCATCGTACTTTAGCTATATGCCCCTTTGGCCCTAACATTGATGGTGATAGAAGAATGCTTTGGGATGAATTGGCTTGTGGAATGTACTTGTGGTGCATAGGTGGTGAAACATTATTGGTTTCCTGGGTGAGAGATCAAGTGAATCACTCACTTGAATTAACTGTGGGAATCTGCCTGTTGAGCTCTATGTGATGCTGATGTTGGAGGCATTCATACCATGGGAATCTAGGAAGCTGTTGAAATAAAATGGTTAATTTTTAATGAAGCATTTTGCTAGGCTTAGAGGTTATCAACTTGTCTTTTGCCTTTATGTGAAAATTAACTATGAGAATCTTCCTGGTGAGCACTAGATTGTAGAACTCTGTTGGGCATATCTCTTGAGGGCCTTTCTATATGACTTTTTATGCATGTAATCTAATCTCATTATAAAAACACGGAGGCGACACAACCCTTGTACATGAGAAGTATACACAAATTGAAGAGAACTCCCTATTTGGGAGAAAGAGAGAAACAACAGCTCAAAAACTTAGGCCTCGTTTGGTTACACATATGAGATGAGATGAGAAATATGTGAATAGTAGTGAGATAATTTGTGAATACTAGTGAAATGGTTTGAGTTAAGATTTTTATGGGGTTTTGAAAAAGAAGAGAAAAAGTTGAATAAAAAAATTATAAAGATAAAATAGGGTGGGTTAGAATATCTTTTTTTAATATTATTTTTGTTTTGGGATTTGAAAAAGTTGAATTTTTTGTGTGTTTTGTTTCGAAGTTTGGAAAAGTTCTAATGATTAGGTAATGATTAGATGAAAAAATTTAAAATCTAAAATTGAAAAATGTTTGTGTTTGAATGGTGTTTGGATGCTGAGATGAGATGAGATGAGATGGTTTGAAAGGTTTGTGAAACCAAGCCAGGTCTAGAGAAAGCAAACCATTATGAGCTCCTATCCATGTGTAGAGGGAGTTGAGAACAATTTTTTTCAGTTCTACTTGTGCAGTTCCCTATCTTCAAAGGTTTGGACATTCTTCTTATATATACGGCATCAATCATTGCAACTGCAATGATATTCTGTTTCCATGGGTCCCGAGCTGCACAACCTTGGGTTTGTGCTGGACAGCCAACCGACGGTTGCACAGACGGTGGTAGAGGAGGCCGCCGATGAGGTGTCACCGGTGTTCTGTGCGCAACAGGCTTTGGTGGGCTTTGAGGCTCGGTTTTCTCCGCCTAAGGAGGGGTAGAACTCGCCGACGAAGGGAGGTGGGATGTTCTTGGCTCCGGCAGACTTGTCTGTGAAACACTTTGGGGAATTTGAGGTGGCTGAGGAAGAGGAGGACTCGGATGACTTGATGCACTTAGTGGATGATAAACTTTTCATCCCTGAGGCTTGCGGGTTGGAGGAGCTGTCAGTGGGTGGTAGGTTTCAGGACTTAAATAACAAAATGGGGAATCCTATCCCATTGAACTACTATTTCCCAGATCAAGCCTTAGATTGGGTTATATATAAAGCAAAGGAAATTCAACATGTTGTGGGGATTGTTTATGATAGGTATGAGGAGCAGTTCATAGCTTTGTTAACTGCTATGGAAGTTGGACATCACCAAAATAAGAAGGGGGAATCGAAGAAAAATCGGGAATTGAAAAGATTCATGTGGTCGATGAACTCGGAGGGTAGCTCTAGTAGGAATAGAGCAAAAGGGAAGGGGCTGAATGTTTTGCAATGAAACCCAAGATTGTATCTTTGAATGTCCGGGGTCTCAACGAGGTAGAGAAACGTCTTCAGATTCGGCATTTAATTCGTGAGTGGAAAGCGGACATTGTGTGCTTACAGGAGATGAAGCTGAAAATGATTAGTAGAAAGACTGTGCGGAGTTTATGGAGCAGTATGTATGTAGATTGGGTATACTTGGCCTCTTCAGGGGTATCGGGAGGAATTGTAGTGATGTGAGATAGGCGAGTGGTGGAGAAAGTGGAGGAATACATAGGGAGATATATGATAGCATGTTCATTTAAATGTGTATTAGATGGTTTTTTGTGGGCATTTGCAGGTTTGTATGGGCCTAATCAAGATGTCGACAGAAGATTGTTGTGGGATGAGCTTGTAGGGGTGCATAGTTGGTGGGAGCTCCCTTGGTGTATTGGGGGGGACTTCAATGTGGTTCGTTTCCAAAGTGAATGTTTTGGAAGTAGAAGATTGAGGCCAGCAAGTTTGGAGTTTTCAGAGTGCATTTTTGACTTGAATTTGATCGACCTTCCACTTGCAGGGGGTTTAGCCACATGGTCGAATAATCAGACCTGGTCCCGCTTGGATCGTTTCTTAATTTCACCTGAGCTGGAAAGCCACTTTCCGGATGTCTGGCAAACACGTTTGGGACGCCTAGCCTCGAATCATTGGCCTATTTGCTTGATTGTGGAGGTATTTGCAGCGGTAGTAGGTATTTTAAGTTTGAGAATATGTGGTTGAAGTCTGAAGGTTTTGTGGAAAGGTTCAAACAATGGTGGATTTTGTATCATTTCGAAGGTACCCCCAGTTTCATTTTTGCAAATAAACTGAAAGTTTTAAAAAGTGACTTAAAGGTGTGGAATCAACAGTCTTTCGGCAATGTAGAGGAAAACAAAAATACTAAGTGGAGGGAAATACAAGATTTAGAAAGACTACAAGAAGGGAGACCACTTATTGAGGAGGAGCAAGCACAGAAAACTTTGCTGGTTGCAGATTTTGAGAGAATAATTCTACAAGAAGAGATGTCATGGCGCTAGAAATCAAGAGCTCTTTAGCTAATGGAAGGGGACCGGAGCACAAAGTTTTTCCATAAAATTGCAAACTCTCATAGAAGAAATAATACCATTGAGGTGCTGAAAATTGCGAGGGTTGAGTGCAGAGAAAAAGAGGTAATAAAAGATCACGTGGTCGATTTCTTTGGAGAGCTCCTCACTGAGCAGGTGGGGTGGAGGCCTACTCTGAATGGATTGGTTTTTGACACTATTGAGCCGGGGGAAGTTGCTAGGATGGAGAGGGCTTTCGAAGAGGAAAAGGTTTATGATGTAGTAAGGAAAATGGCAAAATATAAGGCCCCCGACCTTGATGGGTTCTCTATGGGTTTTTACCAAGAATGTTGGGAGGTGATAAAAGATGATCTTATGAAGGTGTTTTCAGGAGTTTTTCTCGGTAGGAAAATTTGAGAAAAGCCTCAATACCACTTTTATTGCTTTAATCCCTAAAAAGGTAGGGGCCATTGAGATTACAGATTTTCGGCCTATTAGCCTAGTGAATGGTACATACAAGATCATTGCAAAAGTGCTTGCTAATCGTTTAAGTGGGGTCTTGGGGAAGATTGTTACTAAGCCTCAAAATGCCTTTGTGAAGGGTAGACAGATCCTTGATGCGGCTCTAATTGCTAATGAATGTCTGGACAATAGATTGAATGCTGGCAGCTCAGAGCTTATGTATAAGTTAGATATGGAAAATGCGTATGATCATGTTAATTGAGATTTTCTTCTATATCTACTGGGTAAGTGTGGTTTTGGAGAAAGATGGAGGTCTTGGATCAGCTGGTGTATATCCACGGCAAGATTCTCTGTGTTAATCAACGACAGCCCAGAGGGTTTCTTCTCGAGCTCTCGTGGTTTGAGACAAGGGGATCCATTTTGTCATTTACTAATGAATGACAAAATGCTAATGAATGTCTGGACAGTAGATTGAATGCTGGCAGTTCAGAGCTTATGTATAAGTTAGATATGGAAAATGCGTATGATCATGTTAATTGGAATTTTCTTCTATATCTACTGGGTAAGTGTGGTTTTGGAGAAAGATGGAGGTCTTGGATCAGCTGGTATATATCCACGGCAAGATTCTCTGTGTTAATCAACGGCAGCCCAGAGGGTTTCTTCCCGAGCTCTCGTGGTTTGAGACAAGGGGATCCATTTTGTCATTTACTTTTTGTTATTGTTATGGAGGCACTAAACAAGATGATCTCGGCTTTAGTGACTAATGGTTTTATTAGTGGCTTCTAGATTGGATCGCCGAGTAGGGGTATCACTACCATTTCGCATTTGCTCTTTGTAGATGATGCGCTTATTATGTGCGAAGCCGATCCAGATCAGTTGAGGGCTGTGAAGGCATTGCTGCTTTGTTTTGAAGCGGTGTCTGGTTTAAAAGTGAATTATGATAAATTTGAGTTGGTGCCTATTGGAGAAGTTCAGAATATGAGGAGTTGGCTGGCACATTGGGTTGTAAGATAGCGTCTCTCCCTATGAGCTATTTGGGATTACCATTGGGTATAGCCTCGAGGGCGTGCTCTATTTGGGATACTGTGATTGAAAAAGTAGAGAGGAGTCTGGCATGTTGGAAGAGAATGTATTTGTTAAAAGGGGGCCGGATTACGCTAATTAAAAGTACGCTTTCTAATCTACCCACTTACTTCTTATCCTTATTCCCTATACCGGCAAGTGTGGCGGGTCGTCTTGAGAAGCTACAGAGAGACTTTTTGTGGGGGGACTTAGGCGAAGAGTTTAAATTCCATCTAGTCAAGTGGGAGATGGTGTGCCGTCCTATCTCCAATGGCGGTTTGGGTATCAAAAATTTGAGGGTGTTCAATCGGGCGTTACTTGGCAAATGGTTGTGGCGATATCAAGGAACCAGAACTCCTTATGGAAGACTGTGATTGAGAACAAATATGGTGGTTTAGGGGAGGGTTGGTGTACTAGAGAAGTTAGAGGGGCCTCTGGAATGGGGCTATGGAAACACGTTAGAAGAGGGTGGGAGGTTTTCCATCAACACACAAGACTGCAATTGGGTACAGGTTCCAAGATCAGATTTTGGAAGGATGTTTGGTGTACCAATAGCGCTGTACAAGACTTGTTTCCTACACTTTTCTTGATTGCAAATGCTAAAGATGCCATGGTGGCGGAGGTTATGGAAGTTGTAGGAAGGAACATCCACTAGGATATCAACTTCAATCGGGCGGCACAGGATTGGGAGATAGAGAGTTTTGTCGATTTTTATAGTCTCTTGTATTTTTGTTGCCCAAATATCCAGCATGCAGATGATCTGTGGTGGAGTCCAACAAGGAAAGGGGTGTTCACTGTTCGCTCTTTCTACAAGGTACTCACACAAGTTTCTGAGATAGAGTTTCCCTGGAGAAAGCTTTGGCGTAATAAGGCTCCTCCCAAAGTTCTATCTTTGTGTGGACAGCGTTTTTGGGAAAGATTCTCACTACGGATAATCTGAGAAAAAGAAGCATAATCATAACAGGCTGGTATTGCATGTGTAAAAGAGGGGGCGAGTCGGTGAATCATTTACTTTTACATTGTGAGGTAGCTAGGACTATATAGGATGAAGTGTTTAACAGAATGGACTTAGCGTGGGTTATGTCGAAAACCGTGTTTGATGTCTTGGTTTGCTGGACCTCAATTCGAGGTGTGCGACAGATCAAAGCGGTTTGGAAGATGATTCCTATTTGTATTATGTGGTGCTTGTGGCAGGAGCGCAATGAGAGGATTTTTGAAGACAAAGAGAGATCTATGGCGGAGCTAAAAATGTTATTTTTTAGGACTCTTTGTACTTGAGCCATTGCTGTGGACTTTAATGGCATGGACTTTCATGAGTTTTTAGTTTCTAATGCTCCTACATAATTAGGGCATATTCTAATTTTGTAATTGACAGTTGTTTGGATGAATAAATACTTTTTTTACTTATCAAAAAAACAAAAATATATCTTTCCCCTTTTTTTGTCCCTCATATTGCCTTCCACACAAAAAATGTCACTCTCAAAGAAGACGTCACTCTCCAATCACTCTCCCAATGAAACTGGGAACTGATAGGTAAAGTTAGAAACTGATAGTCTTATTTCACTTTAAACTTGAGTCTTTTGGAAGGCTGTTTTGAGGAAGATTGCTGCTGGTGTCACATTGCTTGTGACCAGAGTTCAATTACATTAACCTGTTGTAAAATGACTATTATTTTCTATCTATATTGCTTGTGGCAAAAATACTCGAATAATTGATTTAGATAAAATTTTGTGACGCTCAGTAACTCCTTTTTGACACTATGTTCTAATTCCTTGTTATGGGGTGGAATGGTGAACAATTAAAGCGGAGAACTGAAATGCTTTGACAGTTTTGATCAATCATTCCAAATCAGCATGAAAATTACTGAATTTGATTCTCGTTCATATGTAACGTCTTGCCTGTAATTGGCAACCTTATTTTCATAATATGTTGCGATGTGGTTTTTCTGGTGTAGATTGGAAATGGTGAATGGTAGCAGAGGACGGCGCAGAATTTCTTCTCGGCAATCCAGGGTAACTCCATATCCACTGCCTTCTTACAACTTGGATATTTCAGTGGATTTGTGTCCTAAGAAATGCTCCAAGGCTTTGGATAAAAAAGACTGGGAAGATGTGACATGTTCTGTGTGTATGGAGTGCCCTCACAATGCTGTTCTTCTCCTCTGTTCCTCTCATGACAAGGGTTGCCGTCCGTACATGTGTGGAACTAGCTTTCGGTACTCCAACTGCCTTGACCAGTACAAAAAAGCGTATTGCAAAACAATCTCATCGAATGATGGACAACATATGCATGGCTCCATCAATAATCCCATTGTGGTACCAGATTCCAGTTTGCCCGTCGAGAGGTGTGAAGCCACCGAGCTTGCCTGCCCCCTTTGCAGGGGCCAGGTTAAAGGTTGGACTGTGGTTGAACCTGCACGAGAATTTCTAAATGAGAAAAAGAGAAGCTGCATGCAGGATAATTGCTCATTTGTTGGAAATTACAAGGAGCTGCGGAAACATGTTAGGGTGGAGCACCCCTCTGCACGGCCGCGCGAAGTGGATCCCATTCTTGAACAGAAATGGAGACGGCTTGAGCGGGAGAGGGAGCGGGATGATGTCATCAGCACAATAAGGTCAACAATGCCGGGGGCAATGGTTTTTGGAGATTATGTTATAGAAAGTAATCGTCATGGTTTTGATACAGATGAAGAGGATGAGGGCTTTGATGTAAATGCTGCAGAGAGGAATAGGGGTCTTGAGGTTGGCTTTGATAGTAATCTGGTGAATGTATTTCTTCTGTTGCATGCGTTTGGACCATCAGGGAATGACCTTAGTAGACGGCTGAGGCATCCTGAGAGAACCTTTCATCATGGATCAGATCAGAATGCTGTTAGCGTTCACCAGAATCACCACCCCTCTCCTGTTGGTGGATTGGATTCCTCTGATCAAGACGACAACAATAACAGCAATGATGATGGTGGTGGTGATGATGGTGGCGGCGATGATGGTGGTGTGTCACTGGTTAGCCGCCTCCATCGGCATGGCAGAGTATTATTGGGACGATCAGGTAGGAGACGCAGACGTAGAGAATCCATTAGGGATCTGTGATAGATCAAAATGGTACCAGAGAAAGGAGGGAGGAATAGGAAAAATTTCTCAGGTATATAGTTTCAGTAGGGAAAAGAAATTAGAAAATAACGTAAAGGATTTGACTCCACACATTCGCATGGATTACTCATTTGTTTTGTTGCATGACTTGTGCGGTAGAATAGCCAGGTTGATGATGAGAGGTGGAAAGATGGTTTTTCTTCCCCTCTTATGTATTCTTTTACATGTAATTTCCTAATTACCTTTAATCCTCCTGTTGTTTTCAATTAAAATTATATTACTGCAGAATTTGTCCATGTAAACATGCAATTTGCTTTCTTCTCCATCTGGCATTGTTCAGAGGATCATATAATGAATCCAATTGTGACTTGAAAAGCTTACCTTGTGGTGTAGGTTGATGATTAGTAGCAATGCTTTTTATCAGCTGCATTTGTCTCTTAATGCTGAGAATCATTTTAGGGTTTGAACTAATGATCTAATTGATCACTTGTCTGAAAAATAAAATGATTTTTACAATTTTAAGAATGTGTAAGTCTCGTCCAATCTTTTTAGAAAAGAAAAATTCTATTAATTATCTTCATAAACCACACGTTATATATATATATATATATATTTTTTTTTTTTTTCTTATCAAATATGTAGTATATTAATGATGAGTATAGAAGAATTTAATTAGTTTAAGAAAAATAAAATATTTTTTTTAAAAAAATAAAAATAAAAATAATAATTGTGGTGTGTGGGAATGATGAACAACAAAGCTCAAAAAGAAAAATGAACTTAGTTTTTTTTTTTCAAAAGAAAATTTTGATAATTTTGATATGATAAACGGGATTCCATCTTACTTTTTCGGGTTAAAAATAGTTGCTATTTCGTATCCACGTATTAAATTTTAGGTATAAAGTTTTCGAATCACAAAATGATGATATTTGGAAGAAAAGAACGGCACAATGAAAATCATTGAAGTTTTAATCATTATATATATATATATATTAAAAAAAAGTAATGTTACATACAGTTGTAGAGTGTATATTTTGAAAATTATTATTAAAAAAAAATATTATTATTATTAAAGTTTTAAAAAAAAAGTGTCATATAGTCATTTTGAAAAAAAGTGAGGTCTAAAATTAAAAAATTATTATTATTTTTTTTATGTAAGTTCTGTATTTATTTATTTTTTTTAAAATGATTGCATGACGTATGCGCACTCAAGACTGCATCTATCATTTCTTATTAAAAAATTTATAGATGACAGGTTAAAACGATTCTATAGAAATAAATTTCGTAATATATTATATCATAAATTTATAAATTTACATAATTTGATAAAATATATTAGACTAAAATCATCTTGGTCTAAAATTGTTCCGGGTCACTCGTAACCCGGATCTATTAGACCGCTCCAATTCTCGGTATTCCTACCTGCCATATAAACCCTAGGAGGGTGCGAGACCGAGCCAGACGCCCGCCTTCAAAGGATTCAAAAGAACCAGGAAAGTGTTCTACAGACGCTGAATTACAAGGCAGAAAGCTGAGAGCCAAGGAAGGAGCCACCACACAAGCACCGAAATGCCAAAGTCCAAGCGCAATAGACCTGGTCCTTCCTCTCTCTCTCTCTCTCTCTCTCTCTAATCTATATATAAATCTATATATATATATATATATTTATAGATATACCCTATCTGGCTTATGGTCTGTTTGGAACCCGAGGAACTTTAGGCTTCAAAATAAGTAATTAGAAAAAAATCGTGGAATATATGAAACGCAGTTACGCTGTCGAAGACGAAGAAGAAGGGGAGGGAACATAAAGAAGCGATCGTGAATGCAATAAGGGATGCCGCCGTTAATTACAGTTCTGTTTATGTGTTCTCTTTCGAGAACATGAGAAACCTCAAGTTCAAGGAGTTCAGAGAACAGCTCAAGTCCACCAGTAGGTAAAGTTGTTGCCTTTGCTTTCATAAAGTTCGGCTGCCTTTGGTTAATCTCTTTCCTGTGCTGTACATGCTTTAAATCCAGTTAGTTTGTTTTAATGTTGTTTTTATGCGACTAAAGTGATTTGTTTGTTTTTTTTTTTTCAGATGAAAGTCCTGTTAAGTTTTTCGTTATATGTATTTGAAGGAAAAAAAGAAAAGAAAGATATACTTATCTGTTGATTTTTTGTGGAAAATCTTCACTGAGAAATATCAGAGAAACTCTTGTGCTCATCTTTTGCTTCATTTGATGGGGTTAAATTGGGTCGTTTGGGTAGTTTGATATTGGTGATTCAGTAATATCAAGTGGGACTTCTTCCAGCTCAGTTATGTGCAGTACACACTTGGATTTATCATAACGATTAAATGTTTCTCTCCCTGTGTACTTGGGCTTTGTCTACTTTTCTTTATAAAACTTATTGATTACCTATAAGAAAATAAATAGTAAATGTATCTGAAACTGTTTTGCATTTATACTTCTGCTGGTTTAGAAGTTCAAAAGGCGGTGTTATATCTCTATTCCTTAAATATTGGCTTGCCTAGAAGGCATCTTGAACATGAGGAAATGGCTTAGTTTCAAGGAGCGTTTCCAAGTTGTTATTATGAAAAATCTATTTAGTTAGTTCTTCATTCATTGTACTTATTTTCTTATCTTATAAATATCATGAATTTATATATTTATTATGAATTCTTTTATTATGATTTTGTCAGATTTTTCCTTGGGTCAAACAAAGTCATGCAGGTTTCTCTCGGTCGGTCTGCTGCTGATGAGATTACACCTGGCATTCACAAAGTCTCAAAAGTAAGCACTCTCTCTTTCATGGGGGCAATAATTATTACTGCTCTATTTTTCCTTTTAGTTATATCGCTTGTCTTTTGCCTTTTCTGACATTTTTTTCCATTTTTTTCCTAGCTTCTACGTGGAGATACTGGTATTTGTTTTACCAATTTGCCAAAAGAAGAGGTTGAAAGGTAAACTTCCTATCCCGGATCTTTGTTGCCAAGTAAAGGTGATAATAGGACAGGTAGTTGAAGTTTTCAATTCAGTGATTTTAGGATGCTCAAGGCATAGCTAAAATTTTTTTGTTTTTCTTCCTACGTCTCTTCATTCTCCATGCCTTGTATTCCATCGACTGCATTTCTCAACTAATTGAGTATACAGCCTATGTGGGTGTCACAGTTACTATCCATGATTTTATCTTTATGTTTTTTAAAATCCTATAATAGGTTATTTAATGAATATGAGGAATATGACTTTGCAAGGACAGGAAGTATGGCAACAGAAAAGGTCAGTGTCATATGCCATTTTTTATGCCGCAACCATGCAAAAATCTATTTTTTTGAATGAATGAAATTTTACTTTGGATGTTTTAGGTGGAGCTTAAGGAAGGTCATCTGGAGCAATTTACGCATGAGATGGAGCCATTCCTACGCAAGCAAGGGATGCCTGTTCGGTTGAACAAAGGTGGACATTTGCTCTTTTCTGCTTCTATCTTTTATTAGCTTGTGAATGGCTACAGTAACATCCATTAATATTATTCATGACACGCAGGTAATGTGGAGCTTGTTTCAGATTTCGTTGTTTGTGAGGAGGGAAAGCCCTTGTCGCCCGAGTCAGCTCGCATATTGGTTAGTTCTATGGTCTTATTGCTTTATCAGCTAGATAATTAGGGTCTCCATCTTTGAATTGGATGGTGTTTGTGGACGCCTTACCCCAGAATATACCTTTTTTCTTTGTTCGGTTTCCATTTTGAATGGAATAGGGATGTCTTTCCTGTAGTTCATGATTACATGCTCATTCATGATACCATTCCCTCGATGCCTCTGGTGTTCTGTTGGTATCTTGGGTGGTCAGCACACCTGATTATTTTTCCTTGAAATCAACCATTTTTGCATTGGCTAGAGTATATTAAGATTGGATGTGAAAGGTAAGTGTACCTGAAGTTCCAGGTAAGTGTGTACCTTCAAACAGGGTCATTGAGGCACCACCTCTGTTTGTTTGTTTTTGTTTTCGGGTCTTCGAGTTGCAAGCTATCAACTTAATATTACACATTTCTTTGTTTTCGTATTCTCCTCTTTCCTTCCACATTTTTATTTGTAGTTCTTAAAATAAAAGTCTTAGAAACTGACGCCATTGACCACCATTTTCTTGTTTACAGCGTTTGTTGGGGATCAAGATGGCTACATTTCGAGTTCACTTGATCGCCAGATGGAACCCAGAGGAATTGGAGCTTTATATTGAAAGACCAGATGATTCTGATGTTGAATCCGCCCAATCGCTTCTTTAAGGTTCGCCAAAGGTTTTGCAGATAATTCGGGAGAGAGCATATTTATATGTTTCGGCACGCAGCCAGTGTAGTAGTCATCTAGTTGTGGTAATGGATGAGAGCATGTAATTGTCAGAGAGTGGATTAATAACTGACTGACATGTGTAGAAATAAGTTTTTTATAAGTTTTTCTAGCATTTTTCTTTCATGATTAATTAAGTGTGGGGAAATGAGTCATAGGATATTGTCGAGAAATTTCTTGCACTTTCTTATACGAGATATGTGCAACAAGCAGGCAGGGGATCGTTCGTGTAAGCAAGAGTAGTGGAACGAAAGGTGATTAAAATTTCAATGAAAACTCGAAAGGAATGAATAATTAGTAATTACTGTATGGAATAACCAAGCGTGGTTGAACAATCGGGATGCGGTATAAAACAGCTGATAAGAAACCGAATCTTAGATAGATGGAACTTCACTTCCGACCATTACAAGGATTCTTTCTTATCTTTTATCAAGGAAAGAAAGCAGCATCAAGGATCTGTTTCTCTTCCCCAACAATTTGTTTATGATGATGCTGCCATTTCTGCCTTCTTATCCTCCAAAAGTTTTAGCTCCTTGCGAAAGCCTTCCAGCTTTGTCAATTTGTCCAACTGATCTGGCTTCATATCTTTTGCAATTTTCTGTTGTTGTCCTTCTGCAAGTCGAATCTGAAGGAATGAACAAACAATAAGGTGAGCTAAGTGATAACAATTTCCCTCATGCTTCCCTCCAATTGAACCAACAAAAAGGGGTTTAAATCTGTTCTTTTGCTTGTATACCCACAACAATTACAACCTCATCAATTAGTTGTGCCTTGTCCATCAAGGCACTCAATTCAAACAGTTGGAACACCCTAGTTTTTTTTCCCTTTCAAAAGAACAGAGTTTCTTTGATTTGGGGATCGCAAAACACACCTCTAATCTCCTCCACAAATTTCAATGAGATCTAAGATGGCCACTCTTCTCTTGCTTAGTGGAGATAATTATTAATTACCATTCCCATGAATCGACATCCTATATATTGTTATCCAAACTGACACTCAAATATTTTAACAGAACAGGAAAGGACACTCCAATACGTTCATTGAGAATAACAGGATCAATAAAATGTTACACGTAATTGAAAATGAAACAAAATATATTCATTTTTATTTGCAGGGAAGGCTAAATGCATGAATTATACCTTCTTTTTAAGTGCTCGTATCCGCTTATCAATCTCTTGAATTGGATTTCCTGAATTTGAACCCTCAGTAGCTTCCAAGGGAGGGCTAATTATATTGGCATTTTCGGAAACTGTTAGCTCATTCATCTGAGATGCTAACTGCTTGACAGATTCCGACCCAGTGCCCAAATCTTCAACTTGTAGGACTTCTTCCTCTTGTATCTCCCCAGCTACTCCTTGTTCCACATTCTTGTCCTTTTCAAGAGCAGCCTGGAGGATAAATCAGCAAAAACAAGCAACTTGCATGAGATCACTAGGATCTTAATTTACAACAACATTGATCAGTGTAAACAGTTTTTCAGTTCTTGTGCCGATGCACTACCTCATCAAAGGAGTTTCACAAAAATATCTTAAGGCATCACTATATCTTGGGGTGAGCTTAGTGCTTAACCAATCCTAGGGGTTCAACTTGCATAACGTTTTCTCTTCGGTAACCATCCATTTCATTAGGGTATAGCTATTCTTATCCTTGATAGCCACCAATAATTTTAGTACCTCTCACTCTCTTTTTTATTTTTCTTCTTTTTTCCCCCTAAGATAAAGTGCATTACATATGAGAACAGCAAACCTTTGGGGAGTGAAAGCATAAAGATCTTGTGGGACAAAACTAGATTTATCTTCAAAGGAAGTATCTCCAAAGGGTCCCATAATCTAAGTAAAGATTATCTCAACCGGCACTGGTATGCTAGAAGGGAAAAACGCGAGAGAGTAAAGAAACCAATTCTTCTCTTCAAGAGATTGCCTAAAGCCAAGACAATCACTTGAACATAGTAACTATACAAAACCATTTAACGATAAATGAACTAAAAATTGAAATTACAGCACAAAGAAGATAAGTAACGTACCTGTAGCCGCTTCTCCTTCTTTCTTTCATTCCTCTTAACTGCCTTAGTCTTGGGTTTTGCATCCAATTCAGGATCATAACCTGGAGGTCCCACCTGCGAGGCCATCTCCTTCTTCCACTGCATCAAGAAGCACAACAGAAGCGTAAATCCATTGAGATAACTAAACCACCTAGAGAACCCGTGTGCTGAGCAAACCTAAGAATCTGGCTTTGAGGGGCGATTAGTAAGCTGAATTTAGAGTATTTGTGATTCTTCCATTCTCAAACTCTAACTAAGCTTATGAAAACTCTTTAATTCACTTGAGCTATAATTTCCACATATATTTTTAATAATCTGTATACAGAAAATAACATAAAATAAGAGACCTTTTTTCCCTGTACTTTTCCATGGCTGAGCCAGAAACCAAGCAAAAAAAGAAGCAATGTACATATATAAATTTATTTTTAACTTTTTAAAGGCAATTTCCACACACGGAAAACAGCGAATACCACGTTTAATTGCTAAGAACCTAAACAGAAACGGCAACTAAACTAGAAGTTCTTGCATCTTTCTTGTTGCCAGGCCCTAAGAAAATCAAGAAGGCAAAATTATTGAGTCAAATAAATGAAAAAAAACTTGTTCGGCTGATTCCAATCTTGACGCCAACCAAATGAACTAAAAAAGCCACAGATTTCCTCGACAACGAAACAAAGCATAAGAATCGGAATCATAAGCTTAGACACTCTCAACACACATAATATGCTTAACTATTGATAAATCCAAAAGCCTTTGGATAGGTAAATGAGTTTTATTTTTGCGTACGCACGTGTGTACGCATAACACATAAAAAGCTGATATCATGATTTTCCTAGAGATGCCCGAGTTTTCTAAGCATCCAAACAAGGGGGAAGGGCTGGTATGTACCAGGGTGCCTTTCGATTGGTAAATGCCAACTTCCTCCTGAGGGACATAGCCAGCCCTAATCCGGATGGGTTTTCGGAGAGTACCGTCAGGTCTCCTTGTTGGCCCGAGAATTCTCTCCCCTTCTTTCAAGTTTTTGCTCAGCTCCGTCAATCGATGCAGCTCCTCTTCTTCTCTTCCTCTTCCTTCTTCTCCTCCTCCTCCTCCATTGCTGCTCGCCATGATCTTGCCGACCACGCCTCTATGGGACTTCCCCACTGTTTCTGTTCAGTAGCATTTAAAAGTAAAAACACAAATTTATTTTTTCCTTTATTTTTTACGGATTTTTGCAGTATAGCCCATAACAGAAACCAACCAAGCCGAGCCCGACTTAGTAGGGGCTGATGAAGTTACGATTCTGGCCCATTATATCATGGGGCCTTTGTGTCAATTCGGGCTTACATGGCCCAAACTTCATTTGGACTAATCGTCTTAGCGTGGCACCCACAAAATCATGGAATGTGTGTCATCGGGCTTCAACGGCCCGTTTAGCTCTCGCTTGTCGAACATGATGTTTTTGGTGAAATGGTGAGGAGAGGATATCCGTGTCTTTGCCAATTCTTCATGGCTTTTCCGTTTTAGTTTACTCCGACTCTGAGATCTGGCAAAATGACGTCCCAACTTGGTAATTCGGCTCGCTACTATCTCTGTTCTGTTTTTCCCTTGATTTTGTGTACTTCTTTCTGTTCGTCTTTTACTTTCGTTAATTTGATCCATTCCATGATTCCTGGTCAAATTCTAGTTCTTGTTTTGTTATTGTTGTCTATGCCTATAACTCGCGTAATGTGCTATTTAAGATTCTGGGTATGTCGTTTACTTATATTTTACTCTCGATAGGTTCGTTTGTTTACTTTATTTTTTCAATCGGATTATTGCCATGAATTGATTTGAAGGCATGAGAATATTTCATTTTGTGGGTCTTGATTTTCTGCTAAAGTTCGGATAAGGCCATGTCACGTGAAGTATTATCGCTTCACAAGATTCCTAGGAAAGCGAGTTGGAAAATGTCTGTTCAGCTGAACACTTCTAAGAGTCGATTTTTCTTTGGCGTAAAATGGTCACAATTTGGATGGAATTGAAATTTCAATTACCGTCCTGTTCTTTTGTCACCAGAAAGTGGAAATGTCCATATTTTTTAGCTTCATGTTCTATGTTGTTCTGTAAAGTAAGATTCAAGAAAGTTTAATTTGGCACCTTGTCTCCTGCCTATTTTCATCATACAGGTTATGAGTCAATACACTGTATTACTGGAATCCAACGGTTGATAGCTTTTCATAGCTTCTTTTAGCTTTATTTTGGATGTGTTATACAGGTTATTGAAAAAAGTATGGAATCTTGGCGAGCTTTGGGCTGGCGAGTGTAAGACAGATGGAGAAGAGTAGGGGAAGGAAGGTGATGAAAGACAAGGAGGAAGCAGTTGATGATGATCCTTGGCGGTGGTTGGTTCACAAGGGAATTGCGGCCTCATTTCTGTGCATTGCTATGTTTGCATTATTAGTGAGAGTGGCCGTATCGTTACATCCTTATTCTGGTGCTGGGAATCCTCCCAAGTATGGGGACTTTGAGGCACAGAGGCATTGGATGGAGATCACCCTTAATTTGCCAGTTAAGGAATGGTACCGTAACAGCACAACCAATGATCTCAGCTATTGGGGACTAGACTATCCTCCCCTTACTGCCTACCAGAGTTATATCCATGGTCTATTTCTCAGATTCTTCCATCCTGAATCAGTTTCTCTCTTTACTTCTCGAGGCCATGAATCTTATTTTGGGTTTGTATCGTCAGACATACTTTTCTATTAACTAATATTCTTTTCACAGGCTTCAATTTTCGATTTCCTTGACCAGTGGTACTGATAGAGCTTCTTGGTGTTGTCTATGCTCTTTCTTGCAGAAAACTCCTAATGAGGTGGACGGTTTTATCCTCTGATGCACTAATGTTCTTTCCTGCAGTCTTCTATTTTGTCATTGTATACTATGCTGGCCGCCCACATGGCCAGAAAACTGATATAGCATGGCACATTGCAATTATGTTACTGAATCCGTGTCTGATGCTAATAGATCATGGTCATTTTCAGGTTTCAAACTGAATTTCCCATTGCTTTTTTACTTTTTTTCTCTCTTTAAAATTTCGAGGTCCTTACTACAAGTTACTAATGTTTGATTTCTCATCCTTATTAATTCTGTCAGTACAATTGTATCAGCTTGGGCCTTACTGTTGGAGCTGTTGCTGCTGTTCTTTCTAACAAAGAGCTAGTAGCTTGTTTCTTGTTCAGTCTTGCTCTCAACCATAAACAGGTCTCTATAAATCAAATTTGCATGCATCATGATCTATTGTTTATAGTGGGTGCAATGGTTCTGCCAATGCTGATTTGATTTGTTCAAGTTTACAATGGTGTATACATCTGAACTTCACATCAAAAAAGAAGGGAAGGGCTCCTTTATTTTATGTGGCTTTGGACTTCCAATGGGATGACTACATGTGCCCTTATTGCTATTTGGTCTCTGTTTATGTGTTTTAATAGTTGTAGGGAATGCCTTAATGCATGGATTGCTGAAGGGGTTGTACCTTTTTTTTTTCCTATTGTTGAGTGTCAGGCCTAGTAAATCTTTTTTTATATAAGTAAGGCCTCGTAAATCTTGTCTTATAGAGTATGCATTAATGCTCTTATGAGATACGTTGTCTGATCTAATGTTCTTCCATACAGCCAAATGTGTGTGAAATAAATGGGGGCCTTACCAAATTAAATACGTCAGCAAATATTTGTTATGCCTGCACTTCATTCCTGACCTCTTATTGTTTTTGGTGAATGTTTCATTGTGGTTTACTGCAGATGAGTGCATATTTTGCACCTGCATTTTTCAGTCATCTTTTTGGAAAATGTATTAGGCGCCAGAATCCACTTCTTGAAGTATCAAAACTGGGCCTTGTAGTCTTGGGAACATTTGCTCTTGTTTGGTGGCCATATCTCCATTCTATGGAAGCCTTTTTAAGTGTAAGCAGATGTTGTGTATTTGCTTCTATTTCTCAATAACTTTACTCCATAGTTTTGTGGTACTTCTTCACAAGCATGGTGGCCCGTGGGACTAGCACTGGGTAAGCAAAATGCACGCACTCGTAGTGGGAAGACCATTTCTTAAATAGGGTATAGATATATGAGGTGCTGAACATAAATTATTATTTTTTGAGTTTATTTTTGGACTCGCCAATCTTTATGACTGTCTTAAGCTTGGTGGATGCCCAGGTTCTCTCTCGTCTTGCTCCTTTTGAGAGGGGCATATATGAGGATTATGTGGCTAACTTTTGGTGCACCACCTCAGTTCTTATAAAATGGAAGAGAATGTTCACAACACAATCACTGAAGCTTCTCAGCCTTGGTGCTACTTTTTCTACTTGTTTGCCTTCAATGGTTCAGCAGATGCGTGCTCCAAGCAACCAAGGTTTCCTTTATGGACTGCTGAATAGTGCATTCTCATTCTATATGTTCTCATTTCAAGGTATTGTTCCTTGCACTTTGGTTTAATATTATTTTTCTCAAGTAAATTTTTCCATTGTATGTAAATTGTTTCTGTTGCTGGATGATGTTTTAATTTACAGTGCATGAGAAGTCAATTTTGCTGCCTCTTCTGCCCGCAAGCCTTTTGGCACTGGAAGAACCTTTTCTTCTCAAATGGATCACATTCTATGCTTTGTTCTCTATGTTCCCTCTTCTATGTCGTGACAAACTGATTCTGCCATACGTTGCACTGTCTGCTCTATTCATCCTTATTTATCACGTGCCAAGCGGAAGGCAAGATCCAAGGGAAAGACTTTCGTTCAATTCCTTTGTGACAACCTTACTCATGTTGTGCTCAGTTGTTCTTCATATTGTTTACATAACCATGAAGCCCCCCAATAGATATCCTTTCCTTTTTGAAGCTGTGATTATGTTTCTTTGCTTCTCACAGTTCGTGGTGCTTAGTTTTTACAGTAACGCAAAGCAATGGGCGTTGAAACGCACCATTTTCATGGATAAAGAAAAGAAACTTCTTTGATCTTTTTTTTTTTTTTTTTTTCCCCAGAATACTTTTGACTCTGATTTCTTGTTTTATATATATATATATAGACACATTAGATTAGCTTCTACGACTTTAATCCCTTCAGAGTGTTTTTTTCTTATTTTCTTGTTTAGTTTTTTCTCAATCATAATCTATTCATTTACATGTCTCCACTGTGTCATTTTTTCCCTTTTTCTGGATTTTTGCCATTTTTCCATGTTGGTGTTACATGCTGTCTCGAGCGTTGGGATTGGATATGGTGTTTTTGGAGAAACGATGGATAATGAGATTTGATTACTACTCTGTGATTTGGAGCAATGAATCTGATTACCACCAATATGACTGCATAAATATTTAAAGTCATTCACCAAATCCAACTCTATAGTCTTGTTTGGGTCTCACTCTATAATCACAGGCACTAGAAGCCAATGATTATATTTGCATCAAAATTGCCTACAAAATTCTTGATACTTGGTAATTTCGAATATATGAGATACAATCATTTTACTTTATTTCCAAAAAAGAAAAAAAAAATAGCATTAACAACAAATCACCTTATTCACGGCCATGTCTACAGTCCTGCCCAATTCAACAGCTGCTCCAACATAAGTATGCGGTGTTAATTTCAATAGATTAATCTTTGCTTCTTCAGGTAATACTAAGCCTTCAATAAACTCAGTTATACTTTCTTTAGTAACAGCTCTTCCTCTTGTTAGCTCCTTTAGCTTCTCATATGGTTCAGGAACACCATATCTCCGCATAACCTATATTCAAGTGGCAAATGCTGTACAATAAATACAAGAACAGTATCTGTCTGCTAATGATAGCTTTTTTCTTGAGGGAAAACTCAAACTTACCAAACTGTTATTTAAATGCCATTGCAATATATATACTCAAACGAGATGCTATAATACAAATAAATGACTAAATGCAAGGGAGTACATGTGTGTGTTTGCGAGCACCAAAAAAATATAACAAGATAGATACGTACAGTCTGTATTGGTTCAGCAAGCACCTCCCATGAATGGTTCAAGTCCTCACTCAAGCGGTCTTCATTGACCTAGAGTTCAAAACATATTCCATAAGGGGAAAAAATGCCCAACATGAAAGAAGCAATCTTTTCTTTCACTTATTATTATTTTTTTAAACAAAGGGAGATATCTCTACATAGGTGATATGAAGTTGTCGGCTATCAAGTTTACTAATAGAGTCGTGCTACACATAAGCTCCACACTCTGCACACCACTTCAAAACATGTGATTTTACTTTTTAACCCTCATATTTACTTTTTCAATATGAACTATGAAATATGAGGGTAAAAGAGTAAAATTACATGTTTTTAAGTAGTGTGCAGGAGTGTGGGGGCTTTGTCTAGAATTTTTCTTACTAATATGTAGCAGCATAAAATTAACAGCACCGAATTAATGAATGACAAAATAAGGACTCATCTATATCATATTGCATACCAGAAGCTTTGCCATTCCCTGTAGCGTACTTTTGTAAGCAAGAATTGAATGCCCTAACCCAACACCCATATTCCTCAGAACAGTTGAATCAGTCAAGTCACGCTGCAAATACAACATACAGTGAGAAACCTATTTGATAGGATGGACAACCCATAAATTGCATTAGCTTGTTTTTTTTTTTTTTTTGATAAATGCAACAGCTTGCTAAAAACTGCTTAAGAAGGCTTAGTTGAATCAGCGAGTTTTTACAGCAAATGGTAATGCACAGGCTAGTAACATGGTAGCTTCTATTGCTCTCATTATCTCTCGGAGACTCAAAAGTACCATAGGAACTCAGAGCAATGACCCCCAGAACATGGACCGAAGAAGGGGAAAGTGGAATAGAAACTGGAGTAGGTCTTACCTGCCAACGTGAAATAGGCAACTTCATGCTTAGATGAGATAAACCAC
The DNA here is from genome assembly GCA_022457165.1 of Juglans mandshurica. Lineage (NCBI taxonomy): Eukaryota > Viridiplantae > Streptophyta > Magnoliopsida > Fagales > Juglandaceae > Juglans > Juglans mandshurica. Next base: position 26,240,837 of record CM039629.1, on the reverse strand, counting down.
CATTGGCCACACCGAGATTACCTTCACTATTTTCAAAATCAATAGGATTCACTTTGTGCGGCATAGTTGAAGATCCAATCTCCCCAGCCTTAGTTATCTGTTCAAAATTTCAAACCTGAAATGAGTCACCTTTCTTGTATAAGGGGAGAGCCATATATCGAATGTATCGGAGCCTCACCTGCTTAAAGTAACCCAAAGATATGTAGCCCCATACGTCCCTATCAAAGTCAACCAAGATATTGTTGAACTGGATAATTGCATGAAAAAGTTTTGCCATATAGTCATGAGTTTCTATCTGCAAAACAAGCAGATAATTCAATTGGCAGAATAATTTTAGGATAAGTAAGTTACCAGGATAATAAATGCATTAGTAAGCATTCATCAACATATGTCGTACACTTGACATCCCTTGAGACAGAAAATTTTTCATGTAGTTATGCTCTACAAGATATTCCATTGAGACAGAAATTTTTTCTGAAGAAGTTTTGAATCCATGGAGTTCGTTTCATTCCCTACAAACTTGCAACAAGTATTGATACTGACATAGCACACAAGCCAATTACCAAACATGTTTACGAAAGGCATGAACGATTCATCTACTTGGCACTTTTTATTCATGAGTGAACTATATTGCTCAAGAATGTAAAATCTGTGTGGGATTAATCCAAAAAATAAGTTAATGATATGAAGGAAAAAATAAGAGCAAGAAACATACCTGAGTGATATAGGGATTGAAACTCAGTCCAAGTGATTTTACAAACTCTTCAGCAATTTGAGGCCACCTAACATCAGGATATGCAGCAAGATGTGCATTGTAATTTCCAACTGCACCAGCAAACTTTCCCATTATCTCAATCTGAGAAATATCCCGCCTTTCTCTGCTTAACCTGACGGCAAAGACTGCCATTTCCTTCCCCAAAGTTGTAGGTGAAGCTGGCTAAGGAAGACAATGAAAATAATACCTCTATCTATTAGAATGTAAGATTTTACATTAAACGATATATAAATGATCAAAATTCAATATTTCAATAATTCTATCACATCATGTTTTTTCCAAATGAAATGTTGGCACTACCTTCATACAGCAAGGGTGGAAGTCTTTGAAAGAGATTGAGAAATGATTTTATTTTTTTTATCGGTAAAAGAGAGTGAGAAATGATAACAGAACGATGTACATATTCTTTTTTCTTTTTTGGATAAAAACAGAACAACATACATTTTACAGCCCCTCAATGACAAATAACATTTTAATGCATAACTTAACTAACTATATACAAGACATTGCAAATCACCTGCCCATGAGTGCGAGAAAGCATTGGGATGTGTGCGTTATCCTTAGCCATGTTACATATTGCCTTGACCAATTCATCCATGACAGGAAATACAACAGTTTTCATTGCTTCTTTCAGCATCAATGCATGGGCAAGATTATTTATGTCTTCTGATGTGCAAGCAAAATGAAAAAATTCAAGCACCTGGATTGAGAAAGAGGATTGTCAGGTGATTATAAAACTTCAGAGTGAAATCTGTATACACATATAGTTCCATACAGAAATAGCCAGGTAATCTCAATGTCTGAAGGAACTGTAAACGTGAGTCCCAACCTTAGCTATCTCAGGATGTGATTGGCATTTCTGTTTCAAGAAGTATTCCACTGCTTTTACATCATGATTTGTCACTTTTTCAATGGTTTTAATTTCCAAGGCATCATTCATGCTAAAGCCATTAATCAGTCCTTCTAAATACAACTGAGCTTCTTCGCTGAAGCTTGGAACCTCTGTGATTTCAGGAATTCGGGAAAGCTTCACCAACCATTTGACCTGACAGACAGTATCTCCGTTAAAGATGAACCCATCAAAGTATTTAAATACTCCCGCAAAGAGCAAAACAACAATAATAATGAAGATGATTGACATAGCATAAAAATGTTCATAGATAAACCAACTTTGAAAGATCGTATGTGTGTATATATATATATATATTTGTTTTAGCGATAAGGAAAAGTTCCAAAATTCAGCACTGCTGATAGTTATAGAAGTTATCAATAACAGGAAGAGGTAGTCATGTTAGATTCTATAACCTGGATAACTTAATAATCTTTCAACGCAGAATCTTGATTCACGAGCTAGCAAACCCAATCTAAAATTGTCTTCATGAATCATCATTGTTTTTTGCCATCATCATCACAGACAACTAGACCTGGCACCACATTCACTCATGCAGTCTATGACAGATGATTCCGAGTACACTGGGCAGATTTTTTTTCCCTCTCCGATAATACGTATATGGGAGACATTAGCATTGTCAAGTCCTGCATATGGAGCAGTACTTTTGCCGTTTACTCAATTCTTTAAGTTGTGGGGCAAGAGGAAGAAGCAATGTCCCAAGCCCTAACTACTTTTAACTTCCACCAGCAAGTAAAATGATGTGATTTAAAATTTTAAAGACTAGCAGAACTGTAGAAGAGCTGAAGAGGAAAAACCATCAATCTCACCAATTATGCTACCTAAAGCCCTAGACCTTCCTCAAGGAGAAGGAATATCTTAATCTGAGAAAAGCAGGTATGGGCAGTTTTTTATTGCTTGATTCCCCAACAAACCAGAACTTATAGCCCGCTTGATAAAGCCATGCCAATCAGCTTTGTACCCAATTCAGGTCATGAAACTCTATCACGTTCTTGGGTGGATCAAACTTTTTAAACAGTTATCCTCAACTAGGTCAACTATTTTTTTATGACTCCACCCCATATATAATCTTCATAAATCTTAACATCAAACTTCTCAACGCAGTTCCAGAACATAACTATTTGTTACGATCTCACATCGACTAAGTATGGGATTGGTTGGTGGTTTATAAGCCCCTAGGCACCCTTCTCTTGTAAGTCGGTTTTCATGGGTGAGTTCTAGCTAGTGGGTTTATAACAAACGGTATCAAAGCCACCCTACGTATGCAGTCCATGTTGGCACGATTGCAATCGAGAGGCACGGGGAGTGATGCTGGCATGACAGTATTCGTCCGGGACTAGGAAAGACCTAGCGCACAGCCAACCTGTCTGAGTGCCAGGACCGCCGTGGACATCGGCTGCGGAGCGTGGTGGTCGGTGGTTTATAAGTCCTTAGGCTCCCTTTCCTTGGAAGCCGGTTTTCAAGAGTGAGTTCTACTTAGTGGGCTTATAACATGATACGTGCATGACAAAAGCGGCACCCTTCCCTTTGAAGCCTGTTTTCAATAGTGAATTCTACCTAATGGGTTTATAACATGTTACGTGCATGACAAAAGCATATGGGGACCCATTAACACTGTTAAGAGTATTTTAGCGTAAGAACAACTATTTTCCTTTCCTTTGAATGGGACATGATTTTTCGAAAGACTTGTACTTTCACTTGATTAGTCGCACGCATACACACCCATAAGATAGAAAAGCACCTCAACTAAAACACGAAAGTAGATCAGACCATATTCGCTCGTGTAAGGAGCCAAGTCCTTTACTTTACGCCAATAACGACCATCCAACGGCGATAAAGCCGTTAAACTTGAAAGCTCAAAGTCATTTGCAGCCATATTTCTCACCTGAAACAAAAAAATTCACCCATCCCCCAAACGAAATTAAAACAACACAAGTTATATATTTTCAGGGAAAAAAAAAACCGGGACTAGTTAAGTATCAACGTAGAGAATTCCAATCAGGAGAATAAAACTACTAGGAAAAAGAAAAAAAAAGAGGCTAAGGAAAGGAATACCATTGCCGCGGAGGCGGCATTCGTTTCTTTCAGGGTGGCTTTGCACGTGCAATATCTGCGAGAAACTGGGGTAGAAAGGAGAAACGAAGCATTTAGAGGGCGAAGACGAGGAGGCAAGCTCGAGAGGTCCGCTGTCGTCCGAAATTTTCTTGGAGAGGGACATAGGAAAGAGAATTGATAACCGTTAAAAACCCTGGAAGAAGCCATACCAAACTCCATGCAAAGGATATAAGCTTGAAGAATGAAGAGGAGGCACAGAGCTGAAGCTTGAGAGTATAGTTCGCGGTCCTTTTGTCTCTGTTTTGAAATGGGGTTGGGTGGAGATAGGTGGGTCGGGCACTTCTCAAGTGAAGAGGTAGAGCTAGGCCTGTGCAAAAAGCCCGATGGCCCGCTCAACCCGTGCCACCCGATTAGGCCCACCTGACAAAAGTCGGGTTCATCGGATTAAAACTTAAAAACGGGTTTATAAAGTCGGATTCGTCAAATCCGTCGAAACCAATTTTGGACAGTCTCTTCTCCCGTTGCGAAACCCTAGCCTCCGTCGCGTTCTCGCTTCTGTTGCTACTTTCCTGGCCTAGGTTACTAGTCTCTCTTACTTTCTCTCTTTTGCTCGACTGTTGGAGGGGTTCTCTTCTTCCATGGGTTGGGAACTGGGTGTGTGTGGTCAGGCGTGGACTAGGAAGGAGACTTCGCTATTCCTCGTCTAGATCTCCTCAGTATCCTAATGTCCTCAGTTCCAACCTGCCCGACGTTTGGATTCCCAGCACGAACACCCACCTTCCTCAATCCATTGTTTCGTTATTTATATTTACTCTTTGTTTTGTTTCTCAAAAGCACTGAAATGTTTCTTACCTCTTCCTTCCGCTCTCTGTTTCACTTTCCACGATTCCAACTGTCTCTTCTTCTAAAACTACTTTGTTTTGGTTCGATTTCTCGTCATCCATTCATTCTCTTTATTTTTTCTCATTCTTTTATTCTTTGAAGAAAAGAATATGCTTTTTTTTCCTACTTTCGGAAAGTTGATTTCCTTTTCTTTTTCGCTCAAGGACCTCTTCGGTGTTGATTTCCTGGTTCTGGAAATGGCTTTTTTTGGTGGGTTTATGTTTTTTGGCAAGCGTGGAGTATACATGATGCTGAAATAGCACCAATGGTTGGAGATGGCAGATTCTGCGGTAATCTAAGTCTAGTGTCTTCTTTTGTCTTGAATAATTTCCTGGATTTGTATTGATAAGAAAGAAAACTTTTTTCTCTCTCTGGAGAATGGCTTTGGTCTTTTGACTATTGTATTTGCTAAAATGTTGTTGTATATCAATATGTAGGCCCCTCCTTTATTGTTGTCTCTCATAACATAGAGCAATAATGTTGGGTCCACTGGCATGAAATCCAATAGAGCACTCACCCTCCTCGGAGCAGGTCTTTCAAGGCTTTTGAGTTTTGGAATGATAGCATCTACTGATGAGGTTGAACATGGATTACTGCCTCCTCACTATCTCTGGCCTCACAAGGGCATTCTCAGTTCATATGATCATTAGCTCCCAACTTTTTAGATTTTCTTCAGTATTTTTTTGTTAGAAACCTTCCTTTTAATGTACTACAGTCTGTTTGTAATGTAAATGGTGAAGGAGAAAGTAAACAAAATGCTGGAAGCCACAAGAAAATAGATGCACAACCGGTGTTTAATAAAAGTCCTCAAATGGTATTGTAAACGTTCTAGTCGAGGTTTTATATTCAGTTAAAAAAGAAGAAGAAGGGAGTAGGGAGACCCGACCCGACCGACCCGAACATCATGGGTCAGGTCGAACCGGTTTGGCGTGCAAATAGTGTCGGGTTGGGTCAGACCGAGCCCAAACCCGGTTGGATGGTATTGGGTTGCAGCCCTAGGTAGAGCTACACTCTCAACTCTGATGCAATGATGGAGAGAACTGGAATACCTTCTACTTCTCCTTTGAACTTCGACTCTCGTTTAGGTCAGTTACGAATACGATTAGGTCGGAGAAGCATGTTTACTGCTAAAGGGTTTTGTAACGATAAAGGAAGACGTTATGTCACCTTCTTCATTATAAATTTTCTCACTACTGATGTCTTATATATTTAAATACTAATAAAAAATAATAGTCACAAAATCAGATAAATTGATGTGAAGAGGGAAGATGGTAACTTCGGTTACATTTCATGTGAAGAGGGAAGGCCTTCAACCTTGGTTGTTTACATGCATGACACCACAATCACAACGACGTCGTGCTTATCTACGGCCCGACGACATCCTATACTTCCAACCATGTTTTTCTCAAGGCTTGGTTCCTTTTGATGGCATCATTTGCAACATAAGTTGTGCATGCACCAAGTAAAGAGGTACTACTACTATGAAACATTGAAAAAAAAAATCATGGAAGGTATGCAGCCTTTTTAGAAATATTTTACACCGACTCCTTGCATGCCAAGGGCCATCACGCAACCAATAGAAGTTACTCTCAGGGAGAATGGGATGATTTCAACCCCAGAGCTCATATTAACAGGGCCATTTTAGCACACACTTGCCCAAAGAAAAAAAAGGAAAAAATTTCTTCAGTGATTATTCTCTCTTATCCTCTTCCGCATCTTCTTCTTTTTCAAAGTTACCATTTGTTCCTACTTTCTTCTCTTGCTTGACTAAACTGACATCACCCTCCCCCTTTCCCCTGGTTAGACATTGAGCTTCTTCATCATCGGGTTCTTCTCCCACTTCCTCTGAGTATGCATACCTGCATATGGTCGGAAGTAAGAGTCAAAATACAATAATGAAGTCTGAGGGGCTTCAGAAATTGTTAAACTATGCGATTATTTTTGCCTATTTAACTAGCCACCAAACAATCAGAGGTAAGATAGCTTTTTTTTTTATTATTTATATGTATATATTTTTTCTTATAAACAAAATAAGGAAAGAGATGAGAAAACCTAGCCAGTCAGACCCATTTTAAGAATGAAAACTCGCGATTTGAGAATTCTAAGCTTCATCCAGTTTTGTAACGACAAAGAAAGGAACAATAAAAAAAGAAGACCAGCAATGCCCTAAAGAGTGTAGATGGCAAATGATGTCTACACGTCCCACTGCTCACAGTTCTTTATCATCATATTCTTCTCCCACTTCTTATAATGCTTTTATCAGGCGTACACATGCAAGTTCCGACTAATATTAGCATCAACTCGAACTCTTAAACATTGTCAGGTTGTCTCCCATGACAAAGGATCTCCTACCAGACCACCTAAAAGGGCAGATTTCTGAGTTTTTGGAGTGTGTTCAGTTTTTCTAAATACAGAGGCAAGTATATCCCCGTATAACCTTCTTCAGCAAAGCTATTTAAGGTCTGAGAGAACAGAAAATTTTCAGAAAAACGTTTTCTTGAGCAGACAGCCACTTTATGGAACATATTTGGCGTCAGAAATTTCAATTAGAAAGAAGTACAACCAGATGAATGACTATATAGATATGTGCAATATGCATGCCATAACTCACCGTTGAGAGTTCTGAGATGGGGCCCAGAGATAGCAAATCACACAGAGCAATGCAAATGCTAGAATGTCCCAAAAAGCAATGATTATCCAAGCACTCTGCCATCGCTCATTGAATGGATCTGTTGCTTTGAAATAAACCTGTTGGATAAAGCTTATCAGACTCATAACACTTGTTCAACCACATCTTGACAGAAAGTATGTTGAAACAATTATTCAGGAGAAATAACCTTACAAGAAGCAGGGATTCTTGCAAAAGGAAGGACAAGAATACATATATGACAGAAATCGAGGTACAAATAAAAGGGATTCAATTGCAAACATGTGCACACCAAACAAAAAGGTAAAGAGACACTTGCCATTCCCTTTCCCATCCCTCCTTTCCTCTCTCTTTTCCTTCACTACTCCCCTTTAGGCTCCCAAACATAGTTTAAGAGATGAGCTTGTGGGCATCACACCCTCATCTGCAAATGATCTCAACCACAGGAAATGCCATGCAGCAGAGAACCATAAAAAAAATACAGTCCACACAAAAGTACATCACTAGGCACCAAGATTATGTCCCCTGCATTGTAACATGATATTCTCAAGGAAAACCATAATGATATTCCATATCAATTGTCCTTTCTTGAATGCCTAAAAGATGGTGAAAAACTAGCTGTGCTTTTTGCATTATGAATCATATAGCAAATTTGTAATATGTTAACAGTGTAGCAAAAAATATAACATAAAATTGTACTTTCTTTCTTGGCACTCTACCCCTACCCAACCCCTAGAAAACAGAAACCATTCTACATGTCTCTTACTAACCCCCACTGCCCCCTCCACTCCCCCCACCCCCCACCCCCCACAAAAAAAAAATCATAGAAATCCTCATGCAGGATGGTTTTATCCGATTTCTATTAATAAAAACCTTAGCAAAGCCCAAGTACACAAGACATATACAAGAGGAGTAACCAAGCAATGAATTGACAAAACATACTAGATAATGTTAATTTCATAAAAAAGGTATATGCTCTCAACTAGGAAACCATACCTCATATCCTATCCAAGCAACTGAAGCAACTACGGTTACTGCTAAAGCATTTGAGAACTTCCTATATATATCCAACTTCACAGAACTCCGTTTTGCCTGCACAGGAATTTTATAAGTTTCTGGAAGTTATATGGAAATAAAGAAAAATAATGCAAGTGATGCAGAAAGTAAATAGGAAGTAATGCTACCATGATCAAATTAGAATAGGAAGAAGGTGCTGGTAAAAATATGATACCTGTAACTGCTCTAGTGTTCTAGAAAGAGATGTAAAAATCCACAAAATCAAAAATGCATCCAGGAAAGCATCAGGGAGAACTAAAAAGAGCCTCGCTCTTCCTGATATGTCATTGATTGTCCCCACATACTCGGTAATATCCAGCAACTCTGATGCCAAAAAGTAAGTTGTTCCAAGAAGAAGCACCTTTGAGGTCAAACCACCAAGAGTCGGCCGAACAACACCATAACCCATTGAAACAGAAAGGATAAGAAGGCGTGAAACTGTTTTCCTAACAGCTCCAACTGTTACAACCCAAGTTGTAACTACAATTGGCCTCATTCCAGTATCATTAAAGTTTACATACTCAAAATACCAAAGAATCATCTCAAACAATCCAAGAGCAATAACAGCTGTGATGCAATGCTGAAGTTGCAGTATATCCTTCCAAAACCTCATATACTGGGAGAACCAAATGACACTAAGAAAAAAATAAGCAAGTGACATAAACACATAAAACTTCATCAATGGAGCCATCCTACCAGGTAAATAACCATCAGGATTTTTCCACATTGTTTTCCCACTCATTATTAGTCCTTTTAGCTGTGGATCACATGCTACAAAAAACAAGTTATACATCCCAGTTTTTGTGATAGGAACCACCTTGTAAGCAATATTTGTGGATAAAGAGTTTCTGCTGAACTGTATATCTTCAACAATGGGCCAGTTAATATCTGTTGCTGAAGGTATCCTAATGACTTCACCTTGCTTACAACCTTCCAATTTAGCAAGATCAGGGGTGCAACATATAGCTCTTTGTCCACCATAAGCAGAACCACCGATATTATTGCGATCAGCCGACTCAAAAATTATTACTTGTACCAACCCGGTACTATGATCCATGTCCGAATGCTTGTCAGCTGCAGCCTTATTCCTCCAGAAGGTGATATTCTCAAATCTATACAAACTGAAAATGTGAGAGTTTTGCACTTACAGTAATAACATATATTATAATGAGTAAAAAGAAAGCTGACATTTATGCAAAATCTTAAAAGCACATACCCCACTACAAAAGCATTGAGTTTTTTTTTTTTTTTTTGATAAGTAAAAAAGCATTAAGTTTTTTACACCCAGTCCTTGGTCATATCACCCCACAGATAACCTCACTCATCAAAACTTATCTAATTTTTGTTTTTCTTACACAGACACCCCAAATCTTATTAATGTGTTCACATGCATGCATGTACAAAGAAAAACTAAAATCTGAACAAGATCTATATTGTGTTATATACTTGGATCATTACACCAAGTTCTCTTTTTCGACTCCTTTCACTCTAAGATTTCCAAGATTCCTTTCAATTGATGAAAGCTCTAAAGAAAGTGATAACGAAAAATGTCTTCTGGTCTCTTGCTCGTCATTTTCCATAGTAAATTCAAAGACTTCACAAGCATAACCAGAAATTGGATCCAGTAAACAAGTACAAATGAACCAAGCACGAGAAGACTTCCTCATAAAGTAGGGGCGTTTACAAACGTAAGGGAACTCTCTGTCCAATTCAACCACTGCACTAGTCCTCTTTGTTTACTCAAACTTACAAACCCAAATTTAGATTTTTGTATAAACTCTTCTACATAATGAAGTAGTTGAAACGGAATAGTAGAATCCTCCAACAAGAGATGGAGAAGAGTGAAAGACAAAATGAGTAGGAAGGGGAGAGAGAACAACATGGCAGTTAATCCCATCCACCGTTTTGGCTCCACTCGGGACTCAACCTACTTATCAAAAAGATTTTGGCTCCACTCAACCAATTTGTGATTTATCTTTTTCGTTTATGCAAGAAATTTATTTCGTAAATCTGCAATTATACTTATGTGTCCACTACAGAACAACACGAAATCTGTCTCTGCTTATTCATCACCAATTAAAGCATGCATTGAAAAGTGAAGGTATTAAGATTAACAATCTTTTGATTTTATCGGTAAACAAAATTTTATTAAGATTAAGAATCTTATTTATTACCAACTGGGGCATGCATTGGCTTCATACTTATATCAATGTAGCTCAGTATTGATATATGAATCTTTAATTCTACTTTTTCCCCCCAGCTTCTATGCAACCAAACAGAACAATAAACCAATAAATACAGATATTGTAACATCGGATCTACCCAATTTCACCAAAATGTCATTCTCGAGCCACATATTCACACATCCCGCCTTATTTATTACTTATATCCAAATACTTTTTCTTTTTGATAAGATTACTTACATCTAAATCTGTATCTATGTATGTATGATAAAAATAGAGTACCGGATATAAGAAATGCCATTGCGGATCGAAGAATGGGCGGAGTTGTCAGCGGTGGGAGCAACGATGCCTTCGCTGCCACCGGAGAGAAGGAAAGCGTTGCCGACTTCCCCGAAGGGTTCGTTGTTGTAGATGTGAATTGAGGCATTGGTGGTGGTGATTACAAATGCTGAGAGGAGGAGAGAAACAGCGAAGAAGAGCTCTGGAAAGCTACTTCTTTGAATTGCTGCGAAATCCATGCCGATAGAATGAGAGAGAAAAAGAGAGAGAACGGATCGGCGGGTGTGGAGGGAGAGGGAGAGGGAGAGGGAGAGAGAGAGAGAGGATGAGAGTGCGAGAGAAGCAATATCACTGTCGGTGAGAGGGGAAGTCAGACTTCATGAGTGATGAGTCATGGACATCAGTTAGGGCGCGTGAGAGGCACGTTAACACGAAGGAAATAAAATAAGTTTTTATTTTCAAATAAAAAAATTTATATTTTTGTGAAAATTTTAGAGATGATTTGGATTCAAAATTCCCTCAAACTTATTTGATATAATTATTATAAAAAATATAATAAATAATTTAACTCTTTCATAAAATAATAATAATATTTTATTTAAATTTTAACTTTCATCTCATCTCAACTCATCATCTAAATCTCCGTAATTACGTGTTTTTTTCCTCCACAATTTTAATCAACTAGTTCTTAATTCATGCATACAAATATTAGCATGCTAGTAGCTTAAGGTATAAATTCAAAAATATAATTAGAGATACAAGTAATTCAAAAAGTAAAAATAAAACATGCGAAACGAGGATGATATAAATATTTTTTATTTCAAGTTTTATCGCTAACAAGTCAGTGTATAAATACTTAGGTTTCGTTTGTTTTCACAGATAAAATAAATTGAAATAAAAGTTAAAAGTTGAATAAAATATTATTAGAATATATTTTTTAATATTATTTTTATTTTACATTTTGAAAAAATTAAATTATTTATTTTATTTTGTATTAAAATTTAAAAAAATTGTAATGATTAGATGAGATGATATGAAAATAGTTATAAAAACAAACGAGACCTTAACTTATTATGATATCACGTTAATTATAAAAAAAAATTAATGCATAAATATATGTTCATATTAATATGTTTAGTGTAATAATATAATAATGTAACAAAAAGAAATCTTCTTTTAATTAACATTCTCTCACCATTCTTTTATTCGATATCAAATATGTTTGAATTGAGTCTGAAACAACTGGAATGTAAATTAACTAATTAAATTTATTAAAATTCGATGATATATATATATCCTAACATACAGAATCCTTAATTAATCTAAACAAGTGGAACTCATATTTCATGGTTTTAATTTAACTTTACAAATTTTGGACCCATTTTCTATATAATAACGTTAGATATAAGTCCCAAATAGACAAGTCTCATACAAGTCTTTTGTAAAACAATAGGTCTCACTAATAATTTTTTACACTTTTTTAAGGTGAGATCCACTTTTTTACAAGGGATTGTATGAGATTTATCTATTTGAGACTTGTACAAATCATTTATCTTTTCTATATTCGTGCCGTTCGTGTTTGAATCAATTCCAATTAGGCCGGACCCAGTATTTTGCGATCGAGTTATAAACCAATTTCAATCTTGAGCCTGGACCAGTTTATTTGCGAAAATCTTGGAAAGCAGCTAGCATTAGGGCCATATATACCACCATATATATATATATATATATATATATATATATATATAAATATATATATTCAATTTCAAAAAAAGGAATGATATGTATCAGTTATTATTCACTCTTACGTCCCACATCTATAACTTTTTTATAGGATGTGGAGTTGTGAATAGTAATTGATAAGAATAAATTTTCTAAAAAAAACTAATGTATTATTGTTATTATTATTTTCCTTTACTCCTCCGCTTTGATTTCTCCTCCTTCTCATTGTCCTCAAGTTAAAGAAATTATGCTACACGTACGAGATGGCTAAGGCAAGAGGTATTGATATTGTTGCCACAGTGCTGCTGCTAGCTGCTATGTTTGCAGGCTTGCAGCTTCTTCATTGCAATTAGAATGTGCTCATGCAGCCAACTACACTGTTGGAGATGGTCGTGGTTGGAGCTTCAACGTCAAGGATTATCCTAAAGGAAATAATTTTAAGCTTCTTTATTTTGTGATAAATAATAATTTACGTCGCAAAATAATCTGTCATAAATGTTCATTTTTGTTGTAGGAACTATGGTCAGAAAAAAAATATGCTTAGTGGCAAAAAGTTCTTTCTCACCAAATTAGTCCGTGACAACTTGGTGGCATATAATTGGTGAAGTAAGTATCTTTTTCCACCAAAAGTTTAATTCATGACAAAAAAGTATCTTTCTCCATGACATTAATGGCGGAGAAAACATACAAAATTTCGTGACAAATAGTACTAGACCTACCCTCAACTCGTAAGAAATGAATGAATTTCCCATGAAATTCAGTGGTAGATAATTGTTTTACCCATGACCATGTTCATGGAAAATGCTTGCATTCCTTTTTTTTTTTCCCCAAGAAAAATAGTTGTGGCAATTACAGATTTGCATGTCCAGCGTTCATGAGAAATAACCATTTTCAACCAAATACATAGTTAAAACTAATTTGATTACATGATTAGATTTCATGGCAAAATACCAATTTTCCACACAGCACAAAAACATAGTTGTCGGAAAATAATTTTTGTCATGCCCAAATCTCGTCAGAAAAGAACAATTTGCATGGACTGATTGGCATGGGAAATACTGATGATAACTTTGCAACATGGATATTTTCCACCAATGCAACTCTTCTTAAAAAGACCAATTTTTTCTATCAACATGCTCATAGAAAAATCTACATTTACAATAAAGGTTTACAATTAAAAGAGTATATTTATACCATCATTGTATTGAAGCTACAAATTACTAACCATTAGAAGAATATCACAGCTTTAAGACTAACTTGACTAACTCAACTATACAACAAATTAAAAGCCATTCACTTCATAAAACTGAAGAATTTCAACAAAAATATCAGAAATATATATTATATATATCATAATACTTTTACACATTTTTCAACTAAGTTAACCAGTCAATCAAGGTCTGTTGATTTATAGTATATGTTTGCAAATATGGGAGTACATGAGGTAAGCCAACTACATCAGTAATATTAATAACAAAATCCCTGTACATGTATACATATTTTTTGTTCTAGACACATTACTGCAATAACATGTGTACTCCAATTTAACTCCATTCATAGTTAGTTGCAAAGCCTCTTAATCCACAAATATGAGGGGCTCATAGTTACTTGAAAAAACCATTTATTGATCTGTATTAGCCATTAGAAAACATTTCTTACCTAGCTACTAGGACATATGCTTAGCAAATCATATTTACAAAGATAATACAAACAAGCTTGAATCTGAGACATTTTGTGGTTTATAACCTCTAATTAATAGCCATTGAAGTTTTGAACAAGATTATAAGAGACTTCAAACTATAACTCATTGTAATAATTTTGATCATAAAACATATATACAACAACACCATATTATTTCCAGCCATAAATACCCCACCATTTTTCAAATTCATAAACAGTCACTTCTTACTGCTTTTACATACTTGCTGCCCTATATATATATATATATGTATATATATATATATATATATTTATTTATATTTATATATATATTTACTTTGGGTATTGCTATATCACACTCTACTATTCATCACACTCTCTACACACTTCACATAGTTTTTTTTTTTTTTTTCACCCCAGCACACTTTATGTGCTGGGGCTGCTTCACACAGTAGTGTGTGAAGCAGATTTATTCATTTACTTTATTTCCCCCAAGCCCTATAATTCATGAGTTGTGCCACCTGAAGCAATACATACCTCAAATTTATTTCCATCCATTTACATTTTGACTGCATATATCTAAGGTGGCACCATCAGTTTTTTATCCAAACATACTTCAACCACTATTTGATATATTTTTTATATTTATACATATATAACCAAATTGTAAAGAACATTGCCACCTTCCATGTGCAAACAGAGATGTACTAGGATAAGTCACAACTAAGTTAATTGTGAATAATTAGAATTTTAGCAAATAACTAAAGAATACTTACTCCTATCTAAGGAATACAACAAAAAAATGTGCAAGAATATCTGAATTAATGCAACCGGTACCCTGGTCTGGAACCTGCATAGAATAAAAAGACTAATGTTATTTTAATGTTTAAGTCTGAAATAACCAATGCACAAAATCTACAAACCAAATCATACTAAAAGATAAGATAATCACCCCTTGATGATAACTAGAAGTCTTCTGAAATAATAAAATTCTTTCCTAAATATATCTATGCAACCAACCCAGAGTCAGATCTTACACACTTCCTCAAGCTCTAGACAAAAGTTATAAAACCACCATCTTTTCCCTGCCACTTGTTCTAACATACCCTACCTATAGCTAACACTCCCATACAACCCCATCAAAATATTTCCCCTACAAATTGCCATGGCCTTTGGATTGATACAATCCACAAAAAATGCCCACAAAAAATTCTGCTAGACCCAAATTCAGCAGATGCCTAAGCATCTGCTGAGTCTCTCTATGAGACTCACTATTTCCCTCCAACTCAGACATCTGGAAGTTCATCCATTTCTCACACTCAGAAAAATATCTCCTCAATCCAGCCATATCACCCATAATTTGGTCTTGTTTACTCTTGTACATTTATGCACAAGTCTTGTTCCGTTCATTCTCTTCGGCTAGATGCACAAATGCCTTGCTCTTCTTCATTGAAGGAGATGGATCGGGAATGACCATGTGCCCTATCCCTTGGGCGTACCCATATCTAAACCCTAAAACATCTTTGAAAACAGTTGCAACCGCTTCATCAACGTCCTCCTCGGGGTCTTTCTCATTCAGTTTCTCCACCATTAGATTCTGAATATGATATGAAAGAAAATCATACTTTAGTTTAATGCAGTAAATCATATTTAGAAAATCATATAGTCCAGCAAAATTTACAGGAAATTAATATGATATGTATAATGAATATGGTATGAAAGAAAATCAAATAGTCCTTAGAAGATTGAATCAAACTTCAATCTCATTCAATTTCTCCACCATTAGATTCTAAATATGATAGGAAAGAATATCATACTTTTGTTTCATGCAGTAAATCATATTCACCAAATCAAATAGTCCAGCAAGATTTTTAGGAAATGAATATGATATGTGTAATGAATATAAGAAAATCATAGTCCTAAGAAAATTGAATCAAACTACAATCTCATTCAATTTCTCCACCATTAAATTCTGAATATGATATGAAAGAAAATCAGACATTAGTTTAGTGCAGTAAATCATATTCAGAAAATCATACAGTCCAGCAAAATTTATAGGAAATGAATTAAATACGTATAATGAATATGGTATGAAGAAAATCATATAGTCTAGCAAAAATTGAATCAAACTTCAATCTCACATAATTGTGTTCGGTTGTTGCGTTGATAAATTTTCCCTTCAATTAACAAGGGCCCAACAAATAAACAATTAACAAGTAAAATGAAGCTGTCACTGTTGAGGAGGAGGTGGAGGACGAGGGAAAGCATCTGGCATTACGTCCCGACCCATGGAATCAGAGTATTGACAGGCGGCGGCGTCAAGTAGAAAGTCTTTCAAATTGAGGTTTTTCAGATCAGCCTGAGGGTTGGTTAGCAGGTGCATCTTCAAATGCGCCAACTCTACGCTGTACCCATATGCAAAGGCCCTGTCCCTGACAGCTCGAGCGACGGTGATTTGGGGATGCAAGCTAACGATCTCATTGTTCGCGATAGTCAGATCGACGTCTAGTTTTCCTCGTGCCGCCCCAACTCGTCCACCTCCCTTACAAGCATTTCGTCAACAGGATACTCCCAACCCTTACCAGAAATTAAAAAGAACTTACTGGTCCATTGCTTAGCATTGGAATAGTGCCCCTCAAAGGCCGCCAGACTTTGCCCACGAACTCGAAAACCGCAAATGTTCCCCGGCTGCCGCACTACACCGTAAAAGGAGAGGAATTCATTCACCTTGAGATCTGGGTACCTCTCCCCAAGGGGCTCCAGAACACGACGAAAAATGACGCAGGCGCACATCAGCACACGCCAAGTTTTGTTGTGAAGCTGAGCAGGAGCAAGTTTCAGAAAGTGCAGAACATCATGCACTGGGCGAATAAAGGGAAAATGAAGCCCGTTGTTTAGGGCACAAATTGTTATGGCTGCATCCCTGGCGTAACCCTCCTTATCTACACACCCCCTTTACGGGATATTCATGTCTATTGACTCGGGAATGCGGAACGACTCCCTTAGTTCAACGATATTCTCCATGTTCATAACCGAACGCCAAGAATACCCATCGAAGGAAGTAGATTGACGGCCACGAGAAGATTCAGGGGTTTTGTCTTGAGGAATCTTGGTAGAACCGCGACCGACCATGGATGATATCTCAGAAAGAAAAAGGAAGCTTGTGACTTTTGCCAAGCTGACATGCGTGACAAACAAAAACAAGCTTCTTATTCTTGGTGACAACTAAGTTAGTTTTGGAGATTATATTGTGGACGACGCGGAGGGCTGGATGTCCCATACGAGCATGCCACTGTGTGATGGAGGCTCTTTCACCCAAGTAGGCATTAGGATGTTGAGATATAGATGACAGATTATGCAGTGGGTAGAGTCTATTTTTACTCTCGACACAGAAAAAAGAGGGTGAAACTCAAAGTACACATTATTATCTTTAGCAAATTGATAAACTGATAAAAGACTTTTTTTGATTGTAGGACCATGAAGAATATTGTTAAGGAAGAAAGGTTTGGAGGAAGAGTATAAAATAGAGGAACTAGTGTGGAGAATGTTCAGACCTTGCCCATTACCTACTCGAACCTGATCAGGACCAGTGTATTCCTCTGTATGCAGATTCAAATTGCCAAGTGCAGAGGTAATGTGGTTTGTAGCACCAATATCCGGGTACCAATGTTATCACTGGTAGGTTGAGGTGTAGCCATGTAGGCTTGTGGTTGTGACGACCCTCGAAAAGATTGATCAAATCTATGCCAACAAGCAGCAGCTACATGGCCAATTTTTTAACATAATTGGCATTGGGGACGGGAAGAGGAACTAGTAGATCAAGGGGGTTGAGGGTTTGCGTGGTGAGTTTAGAGGACGGAGCTAGGGAATCATTCGTGATTCGAATGTGTATAAAAGGCTAGTTTTTTTTTTTTTTTTCCTAATTTTCAACCTTCAAGACCCATAAAATTGCAAGCAAAAGACCCATAAAATTAGTAGGAGTACTCACCCACTGAACAACATATATATACGGAAAAGGCAGTCGTAGTTTCGTCTTCATTTTACATCTTCGATGTTAATATATATGACATGAATGCAGATCGATCAGTACGGGCCCCTGTACATATAATATATTGTAATTGGGACCTTGGGAAAAAGCGTTTCATCAAGAGCCCTCCAACAATTAATTAAAGACGTTTCTCATTAATTACTATCCATGCACGCAACTATGGCAGGGTTCAATTATCAGTACCAGTTCCAAGCATATATAGAGCGCTTTTGATCTTGGTATCCAATGCCCAAGTACCACAAATTAACAAAAGTCATGTCTGCTCTGCTAGAGCTGCCAATTAATGACAGCCGTTAATAATAACATGATGTTCACCGAAATCATTGTTAATAATGTTGCTTTGAACATGATGTAAATTAAAGTTGCCATCTCACTGTCATGATTCTTATAAGAAAAAGCTCAAAAGAATAAACAAATAGGGAAATTAAAGTTCACATGCAACATTTACGGCTGATTTTTCCATTTCATGTAGATGGTTGATCACTTGCATCGATCGATCGATCAATTTTACGACAAAACATGATGATCAGTATTTCAACAAGTAATATTGGCGGTCAAAGCTCACAAAAAATCCAGGCTAGCTGCTGCCAGAATGCATGCATGCAGTACTACTTGATCTTCAGCCTGCGGTGAATGCATGAAACGTACTCCGATCTGTATTAATTCATACTGAAATATAGGTAATACGTACCAATATATATCATGAAACCTACAGTTAATGGTCGGATATATACAACGTTTAAGACTACTGCAGCTAATGAAAGAGATTATTGATAAGCAGCCATTAACGTACGGCCTGTTACCTGCAAAGTGGAACAAAACAAAAGAAAGATCGATGAGAAATTAATCAACTTATAAGAAGGGTCAACCTGTGGATCATCGAGTACTACTCAATAATTAATATATGCTAATATATATGAGAGCTTCATGATATTAAAAGTACTACTCCTCCTGTAAAGAACAGAGAAGAAAAGAAAATAGAGATGGAAAAATATAATTTGTATTGTATATCTCAAGTATTACAAACCGTGGCTTATATACACTTTAATAAAGGTGGGAAAAGTAGTTATAAGGTTAAAAATGTATTTTAACTTTAATACACCCTCCTCAAGCTGGAGCATGAATATCAATGAGGCTCAGCTTGGACATCAGGACAGAAAACAGTGGACTGCCTAGAGCTTTGGTGAAGCAGTCAACTAGTTGATTCTTGGAAGAAACATGCATTGTACGCAGAAAACCATCTTGAAGTTTATCACGGATAAAATGGCAATCGATTTCGATGTGCTTGGTACGCTCGTGAAATACGGGGTTTGAAGCAATATGCAACGCAGCTTTACTATCATAATAGAGAGAAACAATTGTTGGAGGTACTTGGAGATCTGAAAGCAATGAAGATAACCAAACTAATTCACAAACTGTGGAAGCCATTGCTCTGTATTCGGCTTCTGCAGAGGATCTCGATACGACAGCTTGCTTCTTGGATTTCCATGAGACAAGAGAATTGCCAAGGAAAATACAAAAACCAGTGAGGGATCGTCGACTGTCTTGACATCCAGCCCAATCTGAGTCAGTAAAGGCACTCAGTTTGAGTGAAGAATTAGTAGAGAAGAAGAGTCCTTGACCAGGAGCAGATTTCAAGTATTGTAGGACACGATATGCAGCATTTAAATGAGGCTGCCGAGGTGAATCCATAAACTGACTAAGGACATGCACAGCAAAAGTGATATCGGGTCTAGTGATGGTAAGATAAAGCAAACGACCAACCAATCTTCTATAAACTTTGGCATCCTCAAGAAGAACACCTTCACTTCGAGATAATTTCAAGTTTTGTTCCATGGGAGTCTTAACTGGTTTACATCCCAAAGAACCAGTGTCAGATAGTATCTCCAAGGTATATTTTCTTTGAGAAAGAGATATGCCTTTGGAGCTGCGAGCAACTTCAAGTCCCAAAAAAAATTTCAATGGACCAAGGTCTTTCAATTTGAATTTGTCATCAAGAAACTTCTTGAGAGTGTCTACTGCAGCAACATCATTGCTAGCAATTAATATGTCATCAACATATACTAGTAAGGCAATAAAGGAAGAGCCTTGTGACCGAGTGAAAAGTGAATAATCAGCTCTTGATTGGACAAAACCATGTTGAATAATGGTGGAGGAAAACTTGGCAAACCACTGCCGAGACGCTTGCTTTAATCCATACAAGGATTTATTGAGCTTGCAAACTCTAGTATCACCTTTTTCACCAAAACCAGGAGGTATAGACATATACACCTCTTCTTTCAAGTCACCATGTAAGAAAGCATTGTTGACATCTAATTGAATGAGATGCCAACCTTTAGTAGCTGCAATGGCTAATAAAGACTTGACTGTAACCATCTTTGCAACTGGTGAAAAGGTATCAAAAAAATCAACCCCTTCTTGTTGAGTAAATCCTTTGGCTACCAACCTAGCCTTATACCTTTCAAGGCTTCCATCAGACTTAAGTTTGACCTTATATACCCATTTGCATCCAATTGGATGTTTTCCAGGTGGTAGAGTTGTCAATGTCCAGGTCTGATTTTGTTGAAGTGCAGTAATTTCTTCTGCCATAGCAGTTCTCCAATGGGGATATTTTACAGCTTGATGATAGAATTTTGGCTCAAAAAGTAATGAAATGGCTAAAGAATATGCTCGGTGTGATGAAGATAATCGAGAATAAGAGATAACAGATGAAAGGGAGTATTGTTTACCTGATTCAGGACCAATAAAAGGATGTGAAGATGGGATGGAACAAGCATTAGAAGTTGCCAAATGACAGTGGTAATCCTGCAAGTAGTCAGGTGGTTTGTGTGTTCTCAATGATCTTCTACATGGAAGTGATGAATCTGGTATAATGGGGACTGGAATAGAATCGAGAGAGGCAGGAAAAGAAGCAGGAAATGAATGATTATGACTAGAAATATCAGGAATTGGACTTGGAAGTACAACAGATGAAGGTGGATTCATAAAAGAGAAGTTATCAATGTTATGTGGGACAGATTTGAAAGGAAAAATCTACTCATGAAACGTAACATCTCTGGAAACAAAAATGGAATGATCATCAAGATCATACAGCTTGTAACCTTTAGAAGCAAGAGGATAACCAAGAAAAATACATCGATGAGCTCAAGGGGCAAATTTAGATCTGTTATGTGTAAGAGTGGAAGCATAACACAGTGAGCCAAATACTCTTAAATGAGTAAATGATGGAGATTTATGAAAGAGCAACTCATAAGGAGTTTTATTGGAAATAACTGGAGAAGGAGTTCTATTGATTAGATACACAGCAGTGAGTATGCAATCACTCCAAAAAATTAATGGAACATTTGATTGAAAAAGGAGAGCTCGAGCTACATTTAAAATGTGCTGATGCTTCCTTTCAACAACTGAATTCTGTTGGGGAGTAGCTACACATGATGTTTGATGGATAATGCCTTTGCTAGAAAAGAAATGATGCATAGCAAATTCATTTCCATGATCAGAC
The DNA here is from genome assembly GCA_022457165.1 of Juglans mandshurica. NCBI lineage: Eukaryota > Viridiplantae > Streptophyta > Magnoliopsida > Fagales > Juglandaceae > Juglans > Juglans mandshurica. The sequence goes on along the minus strand of CM039629.1, from coordinate 26,219,119 downwards.
CTAATGATTTTGATAGTAGAGGCAAACTGATTTTCAACCATAGCAGTAAAATATTGTAAATGACTTCGGGCATCAGATTTTGATTTGAGCATATAAAGCCAAGTACTACGAGAATAGTCATCCACTATGGTTAGAAAATAACGAAAACCTTCTATAAATGGAGGAGAAAAAGGTCCCCAAATATCAACATGAACAAGATCAAATAAATGTGAAGAAGTGTGTTCACTATCAGGAAATGGTAATCTCTTGTGTTTGGAAAGAGGACAAACACCACAATGCTTGGGATTATTTTTAGAAATGATAGAAGAAAACTGAGGCAGCAGTTTCATTCGAGAAAAAGATGGATGTCCCATCCTTTGATGCCAAATAGAAACAGATGTATTATTACAAGCATTGAAGACAGAACTAACAGTATGTGGTGGAATACTCTCAGATTCATCATGAGAATATACATTTTGAGGCACAAAACCATGAACTGATGGAAGTTGTAGCAGATATAACCCTTCTTTAGCTTGTCCCTTCCCAATCGTCCTCCAATGTATGAGGTCCTGAATAAAGCATTCATTATGAAGGAAAATAAGACAGCAAGATGAACTGGTTAGCTTGCTAACAGAAATGAGATTAAAGGTAAAAGAAGGCACATATAGAACATCATGTAAGATGAGGTTTGTTGATAAGAAAACAGAACCTATGTGACTTACATGAGCAGAAGTTCCATTAGGAAGTTTCACAACAGTGTTGTGAACAGGTTGATATGAGGTGAATAAAGATATTGAGTGGACCATATGATCAGTCGCACCGGTATCAATTATCCAATCATGATCAGAAAAGTGTTTGGAATTATTATTGATGGAGGAAAAAACCGAATGATTAAATGAAAATTTACCTGATAGATGATCAGGAAGAGATGAGGTAATTGAATTTGCTGCCTGATGAGTAGAAGCAGAGGATGAAGGATTGAGAAGTGCCAAAAGTTGTTGACACTGTGTATGAGAAAGAGGCAGGGGTAAATTGGAATCATTGGAGACTGCTTGATTAGCATAAGGAATTGAAGATCGGACTTTAACACGATATCCTGGTGGATATCCATGAAGTTTAAAGCATTTGTCAACAGTGTGACCTTGCAATCCACAATGAGAACATAGAGGTCTATCCCTTCGAATAGAAGCCTTATTGCTAGCAGAAGATTTGCCAATACTGCTTGAAGACAAAGCAGCAGAAGGAATGGAAGGAATCATGAAAGATCCGATGTCTCTTTGTCGTTCTTCTTGAAGAATAAGAGAGAAAACTTTGTTAATTGGAGGAAGAGGATCAATTAACAATATCTAACCTCGAATGTGAGAGTATCGATCATTTAGTCCCATAAGAAAACGCATAACGTAATCTTGTTGTTGGAGATCAGATAGGGATCGTAGAGCACCACATGAACAGGATGGCAATGGTCTGTAATTGAGTAACTCATCCCATAATCCTTTCATTTGTGTAAAATATGCACTAACCGTGAGATTATCTTGTGTTAGAGAAGCAATAGCCTTCTGTAACTGGAAGATGCGAGGTCCGTTAGCTTGAGAAAATCGATCTTTGAGATCGCACCACATTGCCATTGCAGAATCTTCATAGATCACACTAGCGGCAATTTCTTTGGATAAAGAATTTAGTAGCCAGGACAAAACCATATTATTACATCGAATCCAAGAGGAAAACTGAGAAGAAGAAGCAGAAGGTTTCAGAATAGAGCCATCAACAAATCCGATTTTGTTCTTCGCAGTTAATGCCATGGACATTGATCGACGCCAGGTATGATAGTTCTCACCATTGAGAACTTGTGTTACAAGCAATGTACCTGGACTGTCACCGTGATGAAGGAAGAAAGGACTCGAAGAATCTTTATGAAGAGGAGGAGGAGTATGAGTTGGAGAAACAGAGGAATCAGAATCAGACATTATTGTAGTGTGCGGAAAATTTCTTCTGATACCATGTAAAGAACAGAGAAGAAAAGAAAATAGAGATGGAAAAATATAATTTGTATTGTATATCTCAAGTATTACAAACCGTGGCTTATATACACTTTAATAAAGGCGGGAAAAGTAATTATAAGGTTAAAAATGTATTTTAACTTTAATACCTCCTGCGTAGAAAATTACAAACAACAATTTGAAAAAATGCAGGAGCCAAAAGTAAGACTTTCTGGCCAAAAAGATCAAAATATGACAGACATCAAATTGTATATACGTGCTTGATCAGAAAACAGATTGCCATCAAGCTGGGTTTTGGTTCTTGTATGGTTTTCTCAGAGAGAAATTTACAGAGGTAATTCGACATGCTGTCCGCCTCCAATATCAGCGAAACAAATTAACTTCATGTTAACAATTAAGAACATGATGCGCATGCATGCCTGCCATGGAGGTGGACAGAATGCCAAATTAACTCTGCAACAAGGCCCCTGAGAAACCCTAAAGAGAGTGGTGAAGAACGGATCAGATTTTTTGCAGCGGCTTTCGAATTAGGTACTGGCTTTTTGTAGTAATTAAGGGCCGGGATGCATGCATGAGCGTGCATGCTGCACGTTTTGTACGACCAGTACTGGGGATATGGTTGGCGTTCTTTTTCTTCTTTAACCCAATTTTATCTCCACTAATCTTTTCATATGATACTTTTTTAATGAAAAATGATATTTATAGTTGTGAGTGTATAAGTACCGTGTAATTATTTTAAAAAAGTGAATAAATATGAGATCTACATAAAAATAAATTAATTTTTTAATAATAGACTATGTTCTTTTTCAAAATAATTACATGATATTTACGCATTTCTCAATTTGAGTATATATACGTGTTCTCGATCTAGCTAGGCTTCTAGCTACATCCCTTTTGACTTGCTGGCTGCAAATTAAAGCATATATGATGATTCGTTCCACTCAGATTGTATTGGGACGTTCAAAAGCTTAAAGCTTGTGTGATTAGAATCATTTTTATTAGTACCTTTCACATCGATTTTTCAAGGGCATCGATCTAATTAATTTGGATATTAAGCGTGAAAAAGGGGAATAATTAGTGTTCATCATTTCCAACTACAAATCATGCATATATATATATATATATGTATGTATATATATATCATTACAAGCAATTATGCTCGTGAATATATAGCTCTAATTAATCATGATTTGATTTTATGAAATTGTCAAGATCGATGTCGACAGTATATATCGACGTGTTTGTCGTGGCCATGCTCTTAATTCTCCGAATTAGGTTCTTATTCTGGAAGAATTCATTCCTTCCATGCATATATAATCATATTCATCATCATGACGTGCTGTATACGTAGCACATGAATATATATATATGTATAGCCGAATTAATTAAGCCATCCGTTCATATTATCATGCAGTACCCATATCTCATGAGGGATTGCGGTGTTCTTTTCCAAGTAAGTTTAGCGGCAAATTAAGCGCGCGTATCTGTTCGGACGCGTTGCATTATCACAAACAGTACGTACCAAAGCTAGCTAGCTAGTTAGGCATGCATGCATCCACAAAACAAAACATTTCTCGTTCTTCAGCCAAACAAAAAAAGAAAAAGAAAAATCGAAATTAATTTAAACGTGAGCAGAGAAAATATATAATTAGGACGTAGAAAAGTTGAGCATATATGATCGTTTTCTAGAAAATGATGAGACGAAGAAATTTACAATTTTGAGATTAATTATTGGCTAATTAAACGCAACAAATTCTCTAGAAATTCATACGCACATAAGGACTTTCAAGCCCAAGCTTAATTAATAATACATCATCTGAATTATTATAATGGAATGATGCTTCACACACACTCTCTCTCTCTCTCTCTCTCTCTCTATATATATATATATATTTACACTAGCAGTGTTCATCAGCACACAATCTTAAATAATTGAATTAGTTGTTAGTTCACAATCATCAAGATTGAAAGAATACATAAGATTGATTAGTAAATAGCCTAATGCATAAGAGCATAAAATCTAATATAAGCAAACATCTATGAATTTTCATATTTCTCTAATACTTTAACAAAAAGAGTTTGTTCCAACCGCAATATCCCTAAATATTTTCTTTGGATTGATCATCTATATGTGAAAGATCATTCACGATCACATGTTAAAACTTTGCATATGAAAGTTTCAGCTCTACAAATTAACCATATTTGACGGTAGAGATCAATGCATGCATGTTATATATAAAAACATGCATAAATGGATAAAAAGGCCGGGACTAGGGCATAAATGATAAAAAAAAAAAACACCAGTGAGCGGCTTTTGATATATAGAATGTACACGAATTACACATGGTCTGAATATATAGTTCATCTACAAGAATTCATGAACCCATGATCGATCTTCTGAATGAATTAGATCATTGACGTCTTCAAATCGCATGAGATGAAACTCAACTTGAAATTGAACTGATCTTTATTATAATCTCAAATCACACTATTCAATATTTTCCTTTTTCTTTCTATTTATTTATATTATTATCCCTCTCTTCCTCTTACTCAAAATCTTACAATGAACTTGCACCAATCTTACATAAAATATCTAATATATCACGGGAATGCACATTCTGCCCTTTGTAGGCAAGCCTGTACACTACAGCATGGTAAATATTAAGCCTGTCCATCCAATAAGAGACAGCGGGATTCAAAAATTTGGATGGTTACGCCATGATATGTACGTACATCAGTGATGTTGAACGTCTGGGATCAACCATCATCATGAAGAGGCAGAGCCATTTCCAACCAAGGATTTGTCATCCTCAACTACTTCTTCCACTGGATTCTTCTCTGCCCAAACAGCTGCATCTTGATATCCAAGCTCAAAGAGCCGATCAAGAACATAATCTTCTGCAGGCTCAAGTGCCCAATTGAAAAGCTGAAATGTAATGGGATAAGATCGATAATTGTGATCTATACTAAAACAAATGGGAGCATTTAATCAAAGAGCTATAGTATAACCTCTCGTGGGCTAGCCCTATTCTCAGGATTGCAGTCTGGACTGATCCCAATCCCTTGCAATCCCAATCTACTGGCTGGAAAAGCACAAACACGAACCTGCAAAGCAGCACGTACGGCTTGGTTATATATACTACCTTCACAAGTAACCTCAATATTTGTATTTCCACATCTTGCTTTGTTCCCATAATATAGGATATGATGTCATTAAACCTAATGAATGCAGTCTATACTATACATTAGTGTGAACATGCTTACTTTACAAAAGTGTTAGGTCATTTAATAGTACTAGTAAGTAATAAACACAATCTAGGATGCCAAAATGAAACCGTACAACATTGCCTTCTAAATTCAAAAGCAGTTCCAACATTTCATTCTGAATTCAGGACCTTCCAAAAGAATACCAAAAGAAATCACCACTACATTTTCCCCGAACATCACCCTCTAGTTGAGAACATATTAACTCAAATACTACAAAATTAGTTTATGCAAATGCATGGATTATATGCAATAATAAACAACCAATAAGAGTTATTTGCCTATTAAATATCTGCTTTTCCAACACAAGTCAAACAAATACCGTCTGTGCAGCAGATGTTGGTGGCATAAATAACGTCAAACCCCCATCAATACAAAGTCTATTCCGAAACAATGTAGCTGGCCTTGGTGCAAGATACCTGCACTGAAGTATATTTTAGTTTAACCAGATAATATGAACTAATATGGCAGCAATCATTTGCAAAGCAAAATGGTATATTAACTAATCACCCTGGAATAAAGGAGGAAGTGAAAACTGCATTGATGAGATCTTCCTTGGAATCATACTGATCAACCAGTAAACCCCGAGGCCTCCAGAGAATCTGAGTCACAGCAACTATAACAAAAGAGACCATACTTAGAAGCAGCATGTAGAAGAGAATTGAAAAGGCAATTGTCCCAAAAACTTGTTAAATAATCACCAAGTTGTGATTCGATAATCTGTTTGTGGATGTGTTAAAAATTTCCCGAGACAGAATTTCCAACAAGAGGCCAAGCCTCCCGATTAGGACACATTCTTAATTTACAGCTTTGATTAATACCAAAACGAACTTGCCAAGAAAAGGAGTGATCCAAATATTTCGAAAGAACTTGCATATACTTAATTCATAGGCTAACTTCGAAATTCTTGACCATCTAACATGCTCTCCAAAATTTCTCAAAAAGACCTTGACAAAACATTTTGACTATTTGTACATTTTATTGCATTTTTTAAGTGCAAAATCTCCAAAGGTAAACAATTCTAATCACATACCATATTATACATTCAAGGGAGCAGAAGAATCATATTTTTTTATAAGTATCCACAATTTTATTGATAAGAAAGAATAGGCATAGCCCAAAACCGTTCTTACCACGAACCCTCCCGCTGGACCTAATATGAGCATCATCTGGCAGAAAGTTGTAAAGAACATCCCGTAGAACAGCCTATGCAAAGAAAAAATTAAAAGAATTAAGCTGGCCTCTCATTTCCACTGTGCTGCTAGTTCATAGAGCTTTAGAATGCACAAAACTTTTTGTACTTCTTAATTCTATATTTAACCAACAAAATATTTGATAAATTACAAAATGAGGCAGGTCTCAATTTTTGCATTTCAGATTTTTATTACCATTCCAGCCAACCCTAAGTTTTTTAGCTTGTGCAAGGACCATCACTTACAACAAAATGAAGATGATCTAAAGGACAATATTCAACTGTGTAACACGCAAAAATGAAAAAAACCATTAGCACACATGCACTATGATAGTCCATAGACCTATATTTTAAACTGACATCTCCGAATAGATGTACTCCTTACTCATATATAATATGATCAACTCTACCTATCCAAAAAATCTATATAATAAGATCAACTCATTCCCCCTTTATCTTGATCCTAGATACCTCATCAATTGTATCCATCTCTTGATGCTGTACAGATATCTAACCTGGACATCAAGTCAAAAGTACGTTTCTTCCTTGGTATATAAAAGTTCTACTGCAATTCAGGGGTTGGAGGTCTTAAAGCTTGAAGTCATTTTGATCAAGAGCAAATGGAGCACAATATCAATCAGACACAAACAGATTTGGATTTTACCGCAGAGAGACAGATGTTGAACCGCATACACTGAGAGTTTTTAAGAATTAGATGTTAATTGTTGATCCAGACAGATTTGTATTTATTTATTTATTTATTTTTTTTGGGGGGGGGGGGGGGGGGAACTATCATATATTATCTGACAATATTAGGACGGGAGCAACACTTTTATACAAGCAAGGAAATGAACAAAAAGACAATCCTCCACACATCAAAATGCTTTTACAACGCAAATAAAAAAGACATGCTCTTCTTCAAACATAAAGAATCTAAAAGATTTTACAGAGAAATATCTATATGGAACCATATATCCATTACAGTACAGGAGAGGAGGCATACCCCAAGTCGAAATGCAGTCCCTCTAATCCGGCAATCTTCGGCTAGGATTTTGGTAGCTTGCAAGGCCTCTTGCATAGTGGCTCCAGAGGCAATTACTGCACAGACTATCGCGCCCGCTGAAGAACCAGCTAATGGTGTGGTTTCCTGTGTCAGAATATACATTTCAGTTAAGAGTATCAACCCTTGAGCTAAAGTTATAACAGTAAAAAGACGAAAAGCAGAACACAAGCATATTCTGACGTCGCAAAGTCCCTAGTATATTCCGACTTCTCCATAATTAACTAAAAATATCTCTTTGGACTTGCGTAAGCCATCAACAAAGGGAAGATATTTTAAATTAATAGAAAGGAATAATAAAGGCATGTTTTGTCAGGTATTTCTGAAAGCGTTACGTCCGTTCAAAAGAGAAAATTGAAAGTTAAGAACGTATTAGATAGTTATAGAAACCATAGAATTCAGAGTCGCATTCTGAAATCGCCCAACTACTACAAATAGAAATAAGAAATAGTAAGTATAAGAAATCTAGAACCTTGATATAACCCCTCTCAATGAGAAACTGAGCGACGCCAAGATGGTACGGAAACAAAAGCCCAGCAGCCGAGAAGCTGAACCCAGGACTCGTAACGACACGGCGTTCACGCTCGGCTTCCACGTCCTTCACGCGCTGCTCCCATATCACTTGTGGCTCAATCTCGTCCTCCATCACCGCCCCAATCCTCTCCTCGGAAGACACGGTGTCATTGAACATCGTCACCGAGGCCGTCTCACCATTCGGGCCTTTCTTGGGTCTTCTGATGAGGATCCGCGAGGCCAGTCCTAGGAAGAGCTCCCCGGTGGCCACGGCAAAGGATTTCTTCTCCGAGGCGACGTTCGGTTTTGGGGAGGAATCCTTGGCGGTGCAGAAAAGAATTTGGGTGCGCTGAGGGAGCATGTACCGGCGGGTGAAATTAGGGTTAGGGTTAGAAGGGAATAAAGGGTGAGAGTGGGAGAGCAAAAGAGAGGAGAGTGAAGGAGCCATGAACGAAGAAGAAAGGCTCCTGCTTCCTTTCTTGGTGAACAGCATTTCTAACGTTTGTTTCTGGCTTTGTTTGTGTTGGCGAGTTTCTGGAAGTTTTTTTTTTTTTTTTTATAATTAATTTCTTGATTTTTTGTGCATGGTTTTTTGTCGAGACTAGCGGTGGACAGCAGGGGCCGTACTCCGCTATCCTATTCCTGCCCCCATCCGCCCCGCCTCCTATGGGCTGGCGGGTTATCCTGCTCCACCTATGTTGGTTGGGCCCTGTCCCTTATGGAGAAGGCCTGGCTGGGGGATGATCAGCTCCACATATATATTAAAAATTTGAAATTGTATTCTAGTTATTGGATTGTCTTGACCTCCTAAACCAACATTTATATAGTAGGCAAAGACAATACAATAGTTATACTTAAGTAATATAATACAATACAATAGTAAGTCTCACATTGTTTAAGTATGATTATTGTATTGTCTTGACCTCCTATATAAATATTTGTCTATGAGATCAAGACAATCTAAAATCTAACTTTAATGAGTTTAAGTTTTTTTTTGTATTTATAAATTATAATTATAATTATATTATAATTTGGATCCAGATTTTTTTTTTTTTAGATCCAATGTGTTTGCTTAGGTTGGGGTGGGGCAGATGAGGTTTTTTCCCCTACCTCCCGGCACCGAGGTGGGGGAAAAAACCCCACCCCCCGCATGGTGCAGAGTGGGGGTGTGGGGAAGGGTTTCCTGCCCTGCACCATGCGGGTAACAGCCCTAGCTAGGAGAGCGGCTACGATTTTTGTGGTTTCAGCCCAAGTTGTCGAAATGTGTTCAAAATAGGCTTACTTGCTACGAAGCCCAAACTAAAAAGATCTATTCCTATGGATAGATTTCCTTTTGAGGCCCAAAATCATACATTCACAATACTTGAATTGAACTTAGCCTCCGTTTAGATGTATAAAACAGTTGAGTGCACTTCACCTTTAGATTGCTTTGGACATCCAAACACATAAATGAGTGCAGTTTAACTTGAACTCTTTGACTGGGCCCTACGTAAATAGCGCCGGCAACTATCGAAATGGACTTTATGGCTCCCTAGACATGAGCTGACAATTGACATCGGTTGTGCAGTACATTTCAAGTGCATTACTCATTGACATGTGTTGTAGGGTCCCACAACTCAAATCCACAGTATGACATTTGTTCCTTAATCCTTGTGTCATGATGAAGTGTAGAATTTTTTTTTTTTTTTTTGTAGGTTCGACGCACTGTGTGGAGACAATAATGTCAGTTAGTAGATATTTATAGTGGGTCCCAATAATTTTACAACTTCCCATAAATATATATATATAAATTCATATTAATATCTAAACACATTTTAAACTCATCTTAAGTGGGTCTCACAAAACTTACTCAACCATCTCAACTCATTACTATTTATAAAGAAATCAGATTAATTCAACTCAACTCAATATCCAAACGCAACTTAATATATGTATCTTAGGTTCATATCACCAAAAAAACAAACAAACAAACCGCATGGTATTGCTAAATAACGGATCAAGATTTTCTATTCAAATAGTTTTGTTATAACTCAGAGAGATAGACACAATATTGGATCCTACTATATTTGATATTGAGGTCTACATTGTGACTAGGACCACATGATGCATCTATTTTTCTTCAAACTTGTCACACTTCAGTACATCTATAGGCGTGGACCGAAGTAATTGTGAGTTTGGTTTTGGAGTAATAAAGATTTAGAGATTTGTGCTTAGTGGCTTCTATGGGCTTGGATGGCTAATGTTTTTTACTTAATTATTGTATTTCTCTATATGGACTAGGGTCGTTTTAGTTAAGCCACTTATGTTTATTTGCTGTTAGTTTGGAATTAAAAGGCCCATGACCTCTACTTAGAACACTGATATTGGATTAGTCAAATGTTTATCTCTAAAATTTGGCTAAATATCAATTAAATAGTCTTCAGAGGAGTAGTCAAAATGAGGAAGCTCTACATATGAGTTACAGTACTACCAAAGTTTTCTTCAAATTTAGAGATACACTGTTCATGTTCAAAAGAATTATTTTATTCTAAAAATATACACCACCAGAATTAATTCATTTTTTGTATATGAAAAACTAATATATTGCACAAGCAGAAACTATTAAAATTAATATACAAGCATGAGGTAACAGTTAAGGTTCCTATACATGTGCAGGTGTAACATGTACATTTTTGTGCAATAATATACAAGCAAGAATAGGAAAAATAATAGTTGGGAAAAAAATAATTCAAATAAAAATTAAATTATTAATTAATATAGAGTTAGTGTAGTTGCATAATATGAAAAAAAAATTAAAAAAATTATTATTAAAAAAATAATATTATATTATTTTTTTGACTAATCCAACGTGGGGTTATATCTTGAATGGTTTTGGTTTTATGTAAAACATGAACTTTTAGTTAAATTTTAGATATGACTTTAATGAAATCAATATCAGTGCTCATAGCTCCCAACAGGGTTTTCATGGGAGTATATGTACTTTCACTTCTGGTTGAAATTCTAGATTTCTCATCAATTTCCTTTATTTACTCGCCATCTTCACCCTCTTTCTCTCTCAAGTGTTGCTTAATTTTCAGCTACGATTCTGTTCCCTTTTAGCAGGCCAAGAACAATGAGATTGCCCTTCTCAGCAATATTAGTTTGATCATTTTGACTTCTGAGGTTCAGAGAATGCTGAAGCTGCTCTAATGTCATTGATGATGATATATAACCCTCAAAGTCAATGTCCTCATATAAGAAACAACAACAATAATAACAATAACAATAAATACTCAGTCTCTGATGCTTTTTCCTTACTTTTTTCCCGGATTTGCTAGAAGAGTTGAATTGTTTTTGTTGGATATTCCCGGATATCCAGATGTTTTATGCCTTCATAAAACACCTTGGTCTGAAAAGGAGATTTTGTTTTTGGCCACAGCAGGGAGATATGAATACAATACAAAGGGTGAACTGAATATTCTGATCTTAAATTGTGATATTCCTTTACTTCTTGTAGCTCAGTGTAAACTTGTCTCTTCTTCTCCCTCTGTATCTGTCTTCCACTTCCACCCACTAATGGGCAGGTATATGATCCCTTGATTGATATGGTGGAGATGCTCTGATTTTGGATCCCATTCATTTGGACTATCCATTAACTCCATTTGTTCCATCAAGGTTCGTCTCGACACAAAGGATTGATTACCTATTTTCAATTATTATTAGGCTGATTATATCAATGATGAAGACCAATCAGAATGTTCCATCAAGACAGCCTGTCGGCAGTTTGGGGTCCCATAGATTACAAGTTGAAGACTTTAGGTTAATACTTTCCACATCCTTGTTCCTGCAACTGTTTATTAGGTCCTATCTGCAAACAGTATCTGAGACATACTATTGGCCTATAGAAATGGAACCGTCAAGGTTGTTGCTGTCATACGTAGGCATGGTGTCTTAATTTGTATATACAAATGGTAGAACAGACAAGTTCTTGCCGTCCAAATGAATTAAACTAACCTGATTCTTATTAAATTCTTAGCAGAAGGAGAACTATAATCCTGAAACTGAGAAACTTCATAAGGTTGTCTTGTTTGTTCTATTTTTCTGATTCAATATATCTCACTTGATGATACGGTACGTAATTTATGCACAAAATGATATGATGTCTCTAGCAAGGAGAAGAAAACTAAGAGAATCATTTAAAATATAAATCTGAGATGCAAAACTTCAAGATTGATTATGTATGATATACGTATGATGTTTCTAGGACACAGAGAATCATTCAAGTCAAAGCTAGAGACAAAGTCTTTGGTATTTTTTATACAAAATCTATTTTTATTCAAATTGAAAGATTCATTTTAACGATACTTTGTAAACTTCTTCTGCCCGTGAGTGCATTTGACATAACTAATTCAGAGCTTAAGCAGCCATGCTCAACATAATGGATATCTCTTTACTCACCTCCCAAGTTCTCTTTCTTCTAACTTTGTTCTTTTCCATCTCTGATATCACAGCTCAATCAAACTTTTCATGCTCTGTGGATTCACCCTCCTCCTGTGAAACTTACGTGGCATACTTTCCGCAGCCTCCCAATTATCTGAATCTGGGAAACGTATCTGATCTATTTGAGGCCAGCAGCTCATCCATTGCAAAAGCTAATAACCTAGTGTCTGGAGTCAACGAGACAAAGTTATTTTCTAGCCAACTCTTACTAGTACCTGTTACCTGTGGCTGCACTGCAAAACGTTATTTTGCCAATATCACATACCAGATCAAGAAAGACGATAGCTACTACTTAGTCTCAGTCAATTCATTCGGGAATCTAAGCAACTGGAATGATGTTCAAGGGCTGAACCCGACTCTGAACCCAAACCTCTTGCAGATAGGTGTGGAAGTTATCTTTCCTTTGTTTTGTAAGTGCCCCTCAGAAATCCATTTGAAAAATGGTATTTCATACATCATTACCTACGTATGGCAACCCACCGATGATGTCTTGCAAGTAAGTTATAAGTTTAATGCCTCACCGGAGAACATTGCATCTGAAAATGGCTACCGGAACTTCAGCACTGCAGTGAGTCTTCCGGTAATGATCCCCGTTTCACAGTTGCCAGCTCTCTCTCAAATTTACCCGACTGAGCAGTCTCGTGATGGAAGTCATTCCAAACGTCCTTGGATCATCATCCTTATTGTAAGCTTGGGAGGTGCTATGTTGATCTTTCTTTTGACTGCGTTGTTGGTTCATTGTCATCGTTCAGGTCAGAGGAAGAAGGAAATGAAACGTGTTGGTTCCTCGCTGGAGACCAGTGTTCTGATTAAAATGAAGGAACAATCAAGACGTGAAAACTTTGAGCCTAAGATCACGCAAGGTAAGCTACTTCCTGGAGTTTCTGGCTATCTCAGTAAGCCAATCATGTATGAGACTAAAGCAATTATCGAGGCAACGGCAAACTTTGATGAACACTGTAGGATTGGGGGATCAGTGTACCGGGCGACTATCAATGGCCAGGTCTTAGCAGTAAAGAAAACCAAGGAAGATGTCACAGAGGAACTAAAAATTCTGCAGAAAGTAAATCATGCGAATCTTGTGAGGTTAATGGGAATCTCCTCTGATACTGAAGGGAATCGCTTCTTGGTCTATGAATATGCTGAAAATGGATCACTTGATAAGTGGCTGCACTCGAAGTCTTCAAGTTCTTCGGCCATCCTCACATGGAGTCAGAGGCTAATCATTGCACTAGATGTAGCCAACGGCCTGCAATACATGCACGAACACACTCAGCCCACCATTGTTCACAGAGATATCCGAGCAACTAATATACTTTTGAACTCCGGGTTCAAGGCAATGATTGCAAAACTCTCACTGGCTAGATCTGCAACGAACTCTGCGATGCCAAAAGTGGATGTCTTTGGTTTTGGAGTTGTTCTACTAGAGTTGCTTTCAGGAAAGAGAGCCATGGAAACAAAGGAAAATGGGGAGGTTGCTCTGTTGTGGAAGGACATAAGGTGGATCTTGGAAGTGGAAGACAATAGAGAGGAGAGGTTAAGAAGTTGGATAGATCCAAACTTGGAGAGCTTCTATCCGATCGATGGTGCTATCAGCTTGGCAACTTTGGCGAGGGCGTGCACACTGGATAAATCCATGGAAAGGCCAAGCATGGGAGAAATCGTTTTCAACCTGTCTGTTCTTACTCAGTCGTCTTCTGAAACTTCAGAAAGATCATGGACTTCAGGGGCAGAAGGAGACGAAGTAGTAATTCATATTATAAGTCCAGTCACAGCTCGCTAATTTAGCTCTTTTTATATTTTCATGTACTAAATACCCATGAGGATTTCCATTCTAATAATTCAAATAGTTGAATCAGCTACATTTATACATAAATTTACCCAATCAGCTACATTTATACATAAATGAACACACGGCACTAGTCAGTCCTCCGCTTTAACCTCTAGAGAGGAAGCTCAACAATCATTCTTTAGGAAAAGCTACATCAAAGAGGAACTCTATAGGATGCATCCACCATTTTTAAAATGAATAAGTTACCTTTATCTCCTCTTGATATTCTGCAAAGAGGAAATTAGAATTCAGCAGGAGTACAGGACTGAGCAAAAAGGCTGAAATTTGTTAACAGTAAAACCATTAAGAATCCAGTAGATTAATTATTAAAAGCTTGATTATGGGACTATGTTGGCATTACCCTCAACGTAAGTGTGGCAATAGTTGAACCATGTTCAATCTTATTGCCTTATGTGTGTGTTTTTCCTCTATTGTTTGAGTGGCATACTTTGTTAGTTCAAAACTCCAACACATCAGTATCAGCTTCCACTATTGTAACGAATTGGTATCAAAGCATAAGGTTTGATCATTCTGTAGTTTGAGAGAAGATGATGTTTGTTACATGTTTGCACTGGGTTCCATAAGGTTACAAGCAAGTTTGGCTTTAGTTTTGGAAACAATATTTATCTTGTTAGGATCTATCATGATAAAGAAAAGATTTTCTTGATGGAATTTTAGTTGAGGTGAACATTTGTTGTGAATTACCTCAAATTCTATCTTTACTAGGTTAATTATTAAAAGCTGAAAGATGCATGCTTGGGAGAGTTAGATGTAAGATTTGGGTATAATGAGATTTTTGTTGATTCAAATTTGTGAGGTCTGTGAAGGATATTTGTGCAAGTTAGTCAAGTGTGTGTAATCCGTATCACTAATAGTTGAATTTGGTTATGTTGCCTGTAAATTCAAGCACAGAATACATTAAATCTTGTTGTCTTATGAAGATGTTTCTATTTTGTTGTTTGCATGGTGTACTTCACTAATCCCAAACTTTAATATATTAGTATCAAAGCTTCCAATCTTGTTAAGGTATGCATCAAGGTTGTGGGACTGTAGGACATTAGGTTGTTTTCGAGGCTTGTGTACTCTGTAATCAATGCACAGACCCTAGGATCTCAAATGGAAGGCATTGCAACTGACACAACTTTCAGTAATTCAATTTACTCATATGCATATGGTTTGTTTGAAACCTCTTAAAAATGAAGCTCTTCTTTGATTATTAATATTCTTTTATTGGTAATTCTAGTTGGTAGATCTGAAGGAAGGACAGCCTTAAAACTTGAGCCAATAATACGATATCTTTATCACAATGTTTAGTATGCAAATATTTACCAATATTCATCGCGGGGGGGGGGAATGAACAGTGGAAACAATGGTTTCACATCTCTTACCGTAACTCTTCATCCAAGTAAGTTATTTCCAACTGACCACGACCACTCCCTGGTGACTTAATAGGTATCTGGGAAGCATTATAAGTCATTAGTTAGAGGAAAAGAAAGTGAATCCTTACATACAGAAAGATATTACACACCAGACTAGCAATTCTGAAGAAGTCAAATTTAACCGCCACTCTTCTTGAGTTTAAAGGGACTAAATTAGCTGTGACCTGCACAAATATCAATCCAAATATAAAGTTGGATTCGAGAACTTAGAACACCAGATCCACTCTGCTTCTCAACACTCTACACCCTCCATGAAAATCTACAATGTTGAAAAGTCTAAAAAAAGTTTTGGACAAGAGTATTCTTCAGTAAATTGTGTGGAATAAGATAGGACATCCTGTCAATCCTTCTAAATTTGAGCAATGTCAAAGAGAAAATTGTTTGGACATGCAACAGAAATGGGAGCTATATGGTCAAGAGTGATTATCAATCCCTTTAGTCTTGAGCCACCCCAATTAAAACTACAATGCAGTCCTTAAAAGGTATCCTTTTCTTTTTCCTAACCTCAAAATGCCTGGATGCTATCTTGAATATTGAGATGGTGACATTACTTGAGGCTTTCCTTCTAAAAGTTTGATACAGAGACACACAATGAAAAGAGGGTATGCAGATCCAATCAGCAAAGTGTTTGTTATAGAGCCAGAAACAACTGAGCATTTGTAGCTTTGTCCCCATGGACATACATTATTCCAAAAGCAAGTTCCTTCCAAATAGAATTGCCATTAAGGTTTCAAGCATTGTTTCATAGCTTCTACAAAAGTTTGAGTGTTGAAGTAGTCCTTGACAGATTTTGAACGCATGCTCTCACAGCTCACAATCATATGCTGAACAATCTGAGATGGGCACAACCCAAAAGTTTTCAAACCCAGATGTCTACTTCATGGGAAATCTTCTCTCCTTCAGGACACCAGAGCTACCGCATCCCAGTTTGTTCTATATTGCATTGTAAGGAAGCTTGTCTGCAGTTAGGCAAGCTCATATAGTTCTCTCAAAAGCAAAGCAAGGCACCTTCCAACATTGGCCCTTCTTCTGATTCAGTTTCTAGCCTTGTTTCCAGGGCCCCATGGTAGTTTGGGGTTCATGTCTTGTTACATCTTTTGTTCTTTGTATCTTCATTCAAAACTTAAGCAAATGGAAGCCCATTGAAAGGCCATGAACTACAGTCCTTATCATATGTATCACCCATAACTTCCACAAGCAGGTGAGTATTCGCAAGCATTGCTTAAGTAATGGTCGAAAACTGAAAGAAATGGCAATATTTTTAAATTCAATCCATGTAAAGAATATGTTAAATAAGAAGAAACACCTGATTAAAGAATGGCCAAGTTTCCATATTTTGAGCCCTAAGAGTATCCACGTTGATTGCCTGGTAGATTTTTCCATTTGGCTGTAAAAACTTTGGTCTCTGCCATGTGAGCAATCAGTATTAGTCCTATAAAAATTAATGATATATAAGAATAGAATAAAAAAGAAAAAGAAAACGAAATACAATTATAGCACAAGAAAAAAATAGCATTTGCTCCACTACACTTGCATGGGAATTCATGTATACACGTACATTTGCTTTACTACAGAGAACAGGAGGATTAAAACCAAGGCTTGAAAAATCAGAATGGAATTCAGAATCAGGTTGGGACTGATTCATTGAATTGAACAATTCGTGACAAATCTGTATTAGGTATCTTAGCGTTAATTAAAATAGTTAAAAACATGTACAATGAAATTCAAGCATTTCAAATTGTGTATAAATGAGTTTAAATTATAAATTCACTGGCCAACTGTAATAAGAATATGATGTGAATCTGTATAGCTTCAATAAGAATGCAACACATGTATTTACTCAAATGTTCTTAATTTTTTGTCTCAAATATTCACGTTTACAAGGAAGATAAATACCCTTAAGTTATAAAGTCGGTGTAAAGTTAGTATTTTTTTTCCCAAAATCACAATTTAATATCAAATACTCATTTCTCATCAACCAAATGAAGTAAAAAATTCTAATTTTATTTTTAACTTCTCTACATTCTCACCAAATACATGGATAAAAAAGTTAACACATGTACGGCGACATATTTTCATACAAGAAAAAAAAAAAAGCAACAAAAAAACTCATCTCCGAAACCCAACTATAGAGAAATACAATTGTGAATCGGCTGAAATCGTTTTAAATTGGCTAAAATTAGTCTGAATCAACCGATTAAACCAGTTCTTTGTGCGACTAAAGAAATACACAAAACTCAGTCTGGTCTCTGACCCATCTTTGTGTTGCAAGTTGCAAGTATGGCACGAAGTTGAATTAGAAAGGTTAAGCTTTCCATACAAAAGACAAGTTTCAAACAATTGGAAGGACCATTGACAAAGTATCACCTGAGTTTGCAAAACGGACTGGGAGGTTGTAT
Organism: Juglans mandshurica; assembly: GCA_022457165.1. Taxonomy (NCBI): domain Eukaryota; kingdom Viridiplantae; phylum Streptophyta; class Magnoliopsida; order Fagales; family Juglandaceae; genus Juglans; species Juglans mandshurica. The sequence continues at coordinate 26,200,966 of CM039629.1, read as the reverse complement.
ATATGAGTTCCCATTTTCCATTGAGCAGATTGGACTTGAGAGGCTCCTTTATTTCATTCACGTCCTCGAGTTTACGAGCAATCTGATCAAGGAAAAAAACCCACAAATATGACACAAGAAAATCTTTAAATATTACATCAAATGTAAACTGGCAGTAGATATAACTTATAAGATTCTGTATTTCTCCATTTTCAATTAGCAATTATTCCGTTTTCAGTGATTTCCTTGAGAAACAAATGGGCTGTGCACTACTACAATAAACAGCTACCGAGAGGAGTAGAATTTCCATTTCTCGTACCATATAAGCGCAGGAATAAAAACAAAGAAAAAAAAATTGAAATCAAAATGTCGAAGTAAAGCAAAACTCATCAAGGGGTGCACCGTCTCACCTGTTCTACACGCTGTTGGTCTTCGGGAGTAGCCTCAGCCCCTCTATCAAGAGGCCCTATTGTTGCGTAAAGCTCCTGCTTGAGGCTCTTAGCATTCCTACCCTTTGTCAAAAAGCCAGGAAAGAAGGAAATTCTAGTCCTCCATATGCCAGAATCAGCAGTGTCAAGGAGCTTGCTGGGGCTTACTATGACGTGGGTGCTGGCGGTATTTGGTATTGGAAATGAGAGTGGGGATTTTTCATGAAAAATAACGGGTGCAGGGTGAGAAGCAAGTGAATGTTTGCCGGGTCGCAGTTTATTTGGCAGAGTAGCAGAAAATGAAGGAGCGAGAGCCATGGAAGATAAAGGCAGATTTTTTGTACGTGTTGGCCTTTCAGTTTTCAGTCATTTGAAGGGAAGCGCTTGATCGAGCGGCTTTAGCCGCTACCAGACGATCGAGTAGATATTTTTTATACAAACGAGCAGTTATCTCGTGCATAATTTTATTTATAATATTATAATAAATTTTAAAGTTTTTATTATTTTAATAATTAATAATAATTGTAGAAGTAAAATTATAAATATAAATAATATTTTCTTATACAAATAAGAAGTTATAATTTTACCCACAAAAAAATTACAAAAAATTATTATTATTATTTGATATTAAATAAAAAAAACTATTTATTATTTTTCAATCATAACATCCATTATCAACTTGGAGCAACCGTACAGAGCGACCATGATAAGTATGCCATGGTAAAACCAGCAACACAGCCTAACACCGATTTTCAACACAGCAACCTATCAAAGAAAAAAAGGAAAAGCAACACAGCCTAACACACCACCGATTTGTCTCTTGGCAGAGTCTTGGAAAAAAGGAAGTCCGTCTTTCCATCACAAACACCTATTCGTTTCTTTTTGCTTTTCTCTCTCTTTTCCCGTCCACCTTCTTCTTATTCGAAGTTCTCCTTCTTGCTCCAAGACGACTAGATTATGTGCTCCAAGTTTAGTTCTTGACAAATTAAATTAGAGAACAAAAAATGCTGTCAAAATCCCCAGTAACCCGGCTAAAAGAACCTCCTGTTGCGCCCAATTCTTTGTTACTTCGTCATAACAGGGACTTTTACAAGTTTGGGTATTCTGCAAAGAATTTTTCAGGGCATCACCACCGGTTCAAGCTTGTGGGGCAGTCTTTGGGAGATAAATGGAAGCTGAATGACATAAATGCTAGTGAGTCTTTTTCCGTACAAATTGTGGCTTAAGCGCAGTGCATACTTATATGCATCAACTTTTAGGAAATATGTATCTATTTGTATTATGTATTTTGCATGGAGCGTATAAGATAGCTGATAGGACTGTAGTGGTGGGTTAAGACTGTATTTGCTTCTGGATTTGAGGGGAGATGTAGCATGAAGTATCACTTTGGGGCTAAAAGATGTCCTGACCTTCAAGGAACCAATGGAGATGTCCAACCATGTTTGGGAGAATGACAATCCACTTATTATCTAGTTGGCTGCTTCTTAATTTGGTCACTGGAGATAACTACATTAATAAGATTGTTTATGTGAAGGTAAAAAGTAGTTATTGTAAGGTGTGAGTCTCCGAGGACCTTTAAGCTCCTCCTTTGAAATGAAGTTTTAAAGAGCAGCTCTCGTTTTGGGTCCAATGAGATTTTTTCCCCTTTATAACATCTACTTATCTTGGATTCTTGGATATTAGAGGGACTATGGTCCTCTTCTCTTCTGTTCTTGTTGCCTGACTTACTCTGGAAGAGATCTTACTTTTTATCGCTGTGTACTCAATCCTTTCTTATACAACTTTTCGTCTGTAATTAAAGAATGGAAAAAAACGTGATTACATTAGGTAACGGTAGTTCTCAATTTTAGCATATATGGACAATTAACCATTCTAATGCTAAGTGATTACTTTTCCATGCTGACTAGCAATTTCAGTCTAATTTGTATGAATCTTATTTCTCCCACTACTGGTTGTTCTTGGGATGGTCGCTTTGTACATCAACTTGATTTTTTTTTCATTGTTATGTAATAAAGTTTCCACACAACGAGTGTCATCACCTCCATTCACAAGCTTCTAAACTGATAAATTCTTGAGGAACACTTTTTTTATCTTTTTTTTATAGTTTCCGGTTTAAATTATTTGGTTGTGTTTTTTCTTTAGTTCCTCTCTCTCTCTCTCTCTCTCTCTCACACACACACACACACACACACACACACACACACACACACACACACACACACGAACACATTTGAAAACTGTGTATCCATCTGCTGCTGAGCTTGGAGTTATTGGTCTCACCGGCCGCCTTGCTTCTTTTAATCTGGCACCCATCCGTTCATCCGTTATACATGGGTGGGAAGAAGTAGTAGAGCATGTGTATATAACATGTAATGGAGCAACTAATTGGATTTGAGATATGGAAATGTACCACGATCTGCTCATCTGAGATAAGTTAGATATGTGTTAAAGTAGAAATATCAATGTGCTTTATATTTGTTTTTTGGTAGTCACTATATAAGGAAAGTTTTATTATATATCTAATAATGGTATTACATTTCAGACTGCATTCAGTTCTGGAATTTACACAACTCTTTATTTTTTGTTAGATACAGTGCAAGAAAAATTGAACTTGTGGCTATTGAAGACCCAAAACTTTTTGAATGAAATGACTTCTCCACTTGCAAAAACTGGTCAAAGTAGAAAGCTTGATCATGAAAATACTTTTGATGCTCACGAAATGGAGGACATATTTATGGCCGAACAGACTCTTCAAAGCAGAACACCAAATGGGATGCTCTCTTTAGCTGCTATTGTATCTATTGAGCAATTTAGCAGGTGAATATTTTAATTTTAAATTTCTTAGATTAACATCTCTTGTGTGATTCTTTTTTAAATTAACATATTAGAACTTTTTTAAATTTTTTACTTTTAATTTTTATGAGATTTGGAAATTAAATAGTTTGATAAGTAGAGATTTGGAACTTATATTGATAGAGGAAAAATAAGATAAAATGTAAGAAGGGTTATTTTCCTCAAACTACAATGCAACTGCGAACTTTAAAAATAAGCATAAAGAACGTACAGTAATAAAAGAAAAGAACATCAAAATGCATCCCCATTTTGTTTTGTGATTTACTTTTGTTCTATCAAGAGCTTGCTTGGTTTTGCTTTCCATATTGGACTGATAAAGGAATTGTGATTTGAGACTCTGAAGTTAAGATATGCAGGATGAATGGATTGACTGGGCAAAAAATGCAGAAAATATTTAGAGCTCTTGTTCCCGAATCTCTGTACAATGATGCCCGGAATTTGGTCGAGTATTGCTGCTTCAGGTTCCTGTCAAGGGATAATGCTGATCTTCATCCTTCTCTCAAGGTTTGTGACACTAATTCCAAATTGATTTTTACATCTTACCTTTTCTTCTATACCCATCGATTGGCTCAGATAGGCTTGTGTGCCATGATCATGCAGTAGCAAATGCCTATCTATATTTTTATGAAATTTTTTTGGTTATTTATAAACATACACAGATCACAAATCCAATTACATTAATTGCTAGATCGGTGTGGCCAAACAACCGTTCCATTAATTGCTAGAATGATAGTGTCGGTGTTGTTTTGTGTCCAAGTGATTATTGTTTTATAGAAACATGATCTGTATTCCTGCTAGATCAAGCTTGTAGTGTTGGTGTTTAAACTATTCGAATACAATTTTCTAGAATTTTTCCATTTGTTCTATTGAAGTCCTATCAATGGAAAGAATGGAGGCTTAGCTACTCTAGTTCAGTCCTTAGAATAACACTTTGTGAAGCAAGAAATTTGTGAAAGTTTGGATTAAGGCTATATTGAATGGTGTTTTAACTTCTGCGATCATAATCTTGTTGATCTTTAATTTTTGTTTATCAGGAATCTGAGAGTTGTTTTTATTCATTTCTCTGTAAATGTAATCTACTAGACTTGAGAAATCTGCTTCTTTTTTGGACAAATCTTGATCACTTGCAGGAACCGGCATTCCAAAGACTGATATTCATTACAATGGTTGCGTGGGAGAATCCTTACCTTGAGGAGCTTGTAAATGCTTCAGAGAAAGCTTCTTTTCAGGTTCATTTCTATCATCATCTATTTGCTAAACCACCCATCAAAAGCTTTGAGAATTTCTTCCCGACTCATAGTGGCATTTGTGGTTTTAGCTTTTGGTGTCTAGTTGGATAATTTTATCCACTTAGAATCACTAAAGGAGTAAGGTAAGATCCCGAATGGCATGGGCCTTTATTTACATTGCTGATGTCTCTGCAGATAATAAACACCATCCTATTTCAAGATCATTGAGGAAATAACTGATATCCTTCTATATTAGATTGAAGGATTGGAGAGGAACATCACATTTTCATCAGCCCACATTTGATAGGTCCAAAGCAGCTTGCTTTTCTAAGTTACTTGACTGCTAGTAGATAGTAGTTTATGTTTGACTGCTACATTCCAACTTAGCGAGGAGAGGACCTCATCTTTAGGTGTTCTTGTCTGTTGCAGCTAATCTTACATGGTACTACTGACCATGTCACTCTTTTATTAAAAATGATAGGCGAGGTCTCAACTCCTCCACTTCATTTCCTACATCCTTAAGCCATTCTCAAGCATGGGAAGTGAGATCTTGAAGGATGGGGTGTTTTATTCTGGAAAGTGGGATTAAATTAAAATTTTGAAATTGCCATCACTTGCTGTTTATCATATAAAATGGAACTGTGGTTAAGGACAAGGACCATTGTGATCAGGATTCTTCATCAGGATGTAGGGGAAGTGATAAGTTGAAACAGATCAATTTTATTTTAATTTTTGTTGGAATTGTAGGGGAAACTTGTCAGAGAAGCAGCTTTTGTTCGTATAGCTCCTGCTATTTCTGGTGTAGCTGATCAGCCGACAGTGCACAATCTATACAAGGCACTTGCTGGTGATGAAGAGGGCATCTCTTTGAGTGTGTGGCTGACTTATATTAGTGAACTTCTCAAGTGAGCTTCATGATTTTCTTTTAGGCCTCATTTGTTTTCGCAGATGAGATGAGATGAGTTGAGATTAAAACTAAAAGTTGAATAAAATCTTGTTAGAATATATTTTTTTAATATTATTTTTATTTTGGGATTTGAAAAAGTTGAAATGTTTATTTTATTTTGTGTGAAAATTTGGGAAAGTTATAATGATTAGATGAGATGAGATGAAATGAAAAGTTTTGTGAAAACAAACGAGGCCTTAATCTTGTGCATTATGTTTATGGTCTTGTGGTTACTCTTACTAAATGACAAGCAATCAATGCAGAAAGTTTGATAGTATGTTTAAGACATACTTCTTAAAAAGCCTAAGTCTTTTGGGTTAGGAAATAAAGGACTTGAAAAGTCCCTCCATTTCCTGTTGCCATTACTGTTAAAAGTAATGTTTACCGTTTATGAATTGTAATTTCTCTGATGTTTCATTTATTGTAGATTTCCTTTACTCATCCACAAGAAATGCATGATTTTGCTTTATTCATCTGAAAATGTGTTCAAACTTGTGCTGTTTCTGGTGTAGAGTGCATGAAGGACGGAGATCCTACCAAATTCGAGAATATCCCCAGTTGTATGAGGAGAGAATCTTATGCATTACTTCCAGCAGCAAGCGACCTGTTCTTAAATGGGAGAATAATATGGCATGGCCAGGAAAACTTACTCTAACTGATAAAGCAATCTATTTTGAGGTACAGAGGTTTCACAAAGCATTAACTCGCTGAACAGGCATTTATGGAAAAACTGGGTTCCTCCATATGAATTTCTTTTTTATCATTGATGGTATATATTGCTATAATATTCATTTAACAATTCTTTAATATAATATTATTAAATATAAGAGGACTTTTAAATTACATGAGTTTTATCATTTCATTAGCCAGGCATGAAGCCATATACACGTGACAACTTTTTTGTCATTTGAACATTATGTATCGACTAGTCAGTAGTCAGCACTTGTAATTGTTTTTTTTTTACACGTAAAAAAATGTAACAACTAAGTAAGCAGTACTATGCTTGATCTTAACATGTAGAAGCTTGGAATTTTTAGAGATGCCTGACTATAATACTAATTGTGCAAAAGTTCTTCAATGCCATTAGCAGAAGGCACGAATATGCCATGATGATGTCCTAATACAAAGAGTTCATGTTCCTCATTTCATTTATGCTGAATTTATTGTACTGTGTTCAGTCCTTTAAAGCTTTAGAAATTAAATTTGCCTGTTCATTTGTACTTGTATTGAATTCGTTGGTTCAAGCCCCCTCCTTCTAGCACTTCCTAATGCGTGTTTACTTGTAAGAAAGAAAAAAAAAAAAAAAACTTGTTTAAGCCTGTGGTATTGTCCAAGTTAGCAAGATAATTTGGGATATGATCAAAGATCAAATCCTGAAATTATATATTTCCTCATGACGTATGTGGTTCTAGACAACATGTTCTCTTTATTCAGATTACATGTTTGGTTGGAGCAATCGTTATCTCCAACTATAAACTTTCGATTATGTGTTGCAGGCAATTGGATTATTGGGGCAGAGAGATCCCATTAGACTGGATCTTACTAGGCATGGGCTACGTGTAGAGAAAGCAAAAGTTGGACCTTTGGGAGCTGTTCTTTTTGACTCTGCTGTCTCCATTACCTCTGATACCGAGTGAGTAGGCCACTTCAACCTCGCTCGGTGGACTGACCTGTGCATGTATAAAAAAGTAGCCAATTCTGAACGATAATGTGACATCTAGAAACAATATTAGGTATATTTGATTATAATAATTTTTACAACGAGTTTATTTTGAATCCCTTGTTTATGAGAGCCAATACTGGAAATTACAATAAGAATGCTCTCATAATGCAAGTCGAATAGATTGAATTATGTTTGGTGCATCCCATCTCAAATTTCTAGCTTAGGGTTCTGGTATGAAAATAAGGATGTATCAAGATTCTGATTTCATTTGACTTCTAGGTTTTAGGTTTAGATATTGATTATATTAACATTTATGACTCGTTAATTTTAAGTGTTTATCTCGGTCTAAATTGTTCTATTATAAAATGTCTCTCCTTTGTACTATAATAATGTCTTTCTATTGCTTCTATTCAGGTCGAAATTATGGGTCCTGGAATTTGTTGACTTGGGTGGTGAAATGAGGCGAGATGTATGGCATGCTTTTATAAGTGAAGTTATTGCTTTACATAAGTTCATACATGAGTATGGACCTGAAGATGGTGATGAATCATTGTTTCATGTGTATGGTGCTCAAAAAGGGAAGGGACGAGCTACCACCGGTGCCATTAATAGCATTGCGCGACTACAAGCCCTTCAATTTATGCGGAAGTTATTAGAAGATCCCACTAAACTTGTTCAGTTCTCATATTTAGAATATGCACCTTATGGTCATGTTGTTTTCCAGACTCTAGCTTTAAAATATTGGGGTGGACCACTGATTACAAAACTTATAGAGGGAGGCAATCAACCAACTCGGGGGGTAAGGCCTTCTGAGGAGGTATTGGAGAGTAGTAACCATGTATTTGACATAGATGGAAGTGTTTACTTGCAGAAGTGGATGAGATCTCCATCATGGGTTTCTAGTGCTTCAACTGCTTTCTGGAAAACCTCTTCAGTGAGACAAGGAGTGGTACTGAGTAAAAACCTAGTTGTGGCTGATATGACTCTTGTAGAAAGGGCATCGAAAACATGCAAACAAAAATACAATGATGTTGAGAAAACCCAAGCCACCATTGATGCTGCAATGCTTAAGGGGATACCAAGTAACATTGATCTTTTCAAGGTTGGATAATTGACTTGAATCTTTATAGTCCTACACCTCTGTATTTCTCCTTTAATTCTTCCTTACTTGCAAGTAGTTTCTAGTTCATGGGATCAGGACAGATTCTGCTACACCTAATTTAGTCGTCTCTTTGATTACGCTAAAGTTACCTGCATTTAGTCTGACATGTTTTTGCTAAGCATTATTTCAATCTAATAAGACTAAGTCCTCCTCTAGATGGACAAAATCTCTTTGATATTGTTTGAAACGTCTTCTGGTATGAAGTTTCTGCTTGGGATTCAACCCTTATTACTGTGATCAACATTTTAACCAAAAATGGATCTTACATTTTCCACAGCGACCAAATGTCAGTCCATAATTGATATATAAAACCCCATATATCAAAGGTTAAGTTTTGTAAATTTGTGCTTCTCATATTGTGTGTCATAATAACCATTTTTTTTATAAGGTGTGTCATAATAACCATTGTATCATCTTTTTATAAATACATGAGTAGCCACTCATAAACTTGGTTGATTGTAGAAAGGGACGATGAATCAGTTGCCAAAGATTAAATCCGAAATTTAGAGATATTATACAAATAGTCCTAAATGTTCCCTGTCACAACAATCAAGTTAAAGTTCTTGATTTTATCCTTTGAGCTTAATTGGATTAAGGTTCCTATACGAGTGAATATGAAGGATTTTTTTATTGAGATATGAGGTATTATTACCCATCTCTATATTGGATAAATCATCATTTTAATTCATATTAGATCGCATATCAAAATTTCATGTGCATAATGTGATTTTGACTTTCTGATAATGTAGTAAATTCCAGATCTTGTGCTCTTTAAATTGAATCATGGCATCATAATTTGATGTACAGTATTGTATTTTTCTTATGCAGGAACTTATGCTTCCGCTAACAATAATCGCCAAGAATTTTGAAAAACTTAGGCGCTGGGAAGAGCCACACATGACTGTTTCTTTTCTTGCATTTGCGTATACAATGATTTTCAGGTAGATCCATTGCGTGGAAGAATCATTATGATACCAATCCTTGCTTTATACCTTTTGAACACAATTTTACCATAAGTGAGTCAAATTTAAGAAATGATATAGTTGCTACATGTTTTTAACTGTTACATGATAACGAACTATAGATTTCTTATTATTATTGTGGATTTGTAACCTCCCTTTCTTCTTCAATTCAAGCCTTTTATGTTAAACACTCCAATCCCACAATAAAAGTATAACTCACATGGAGTAGGTAGGGTTTTTTTTTTATTATTATTATATGTCGGGGAACCTGAGTAGGTAGGTTATAAAGGTAGTCATGGGTGCTAAGTTCCATATTGATTACATACTACATGAAATTGGCTTTGCAAGTGATTCTGAGTAGACTTCCAATTGACTAGTTTTTTGGGGGTTATAGAGTAAACGTGAGTAGTGCTTGCCTTGGGTCATTACGTATGCTATCAGTGCCACCAAGTGAAGTCAGCCATGTGATACTGGAGCCTGTATGACATGACCTTGAGGAAGACATCAGAAACTTAAGAGGAGGAGTTTGTAACACCTCTGTCCTACATTCGGAATACTAATAACCCACATACAATGGGTAGATTATAAAGATAGTTATGGGGACTAAATCCCTCACTGGGTACTTACTAGGTAAAACTCGGTTTTATAAGTGATTCTAATCAAGCTTCGAATTGACTATTCTTTTTGGGGTTATAGCACAAAAGTGGGTAGCGATTTCCCTTGGCCATTACATTTTATTTCTTCTTACGTTTCTAAATTAAATATCCTCATCTAAAGATGATTCTTGTTTTTGGAATTCTGCGGCTGTTCATTTCTCTTTCTAGATATGGTTCGAGTGAAGCTTTTTCTAAATGCAAGTGATGCAATAGATGTTGATTCTAAACTTTCCTCGGTGAGAGTTCACAATGAAAGACCCTTTTCGTTCCAATCTTTAAATAGCAGATGTCTTTGCAAATAGATTATGTTTCCTATTTACAAGGCAATGTTTGCTGAGAGTTTCTTGCCTACATGACATTCCTAATGTTGGAAAAAGTTGTCTTTGATGATACTGACTATAGATATTATTCCTTTATAATGAGTGGCTCGATTTTGTATGTTTTATTATCTCGTGATTGGTATCCATACCAAAAGTCGAACCATTAATTTTCTTTTTCTTTTTCTTTTCCTGAAGTTCTTTTTTTTGTAAGTAAAGTTTTTATTGACATCAATAGAAGCTAGGCAAGGGTATACGGAATATATACAAGGAAAAACACATAGTTAAGAAGTTTTTCTAAAATCTTAAAAGATCGAAATTTTAGTTTTGACTGCTTTTCTACCTATCAAAAAAAAAGTATTGACTGCTTTTCTAAAAGTAATTCAGCTGTTCATTTTGGATGGAGGGAATACTATGATTCTTGGCTCAACTATTCTTCTTATATGATTCTAGAAACGCTTAATTTTTCTACTCTTTGATTGTGACTTAAAACTCCACTTTGATTTTGTTTTCAGGGGCTTGCTGTCATATATTTTTCCCTTTGCCTTGATTGTAATGGCAGCTGGAATGCTAACATTGAAGGGACTGAAGGAGCAAGGTCGCCTGGGAAGATCTTTTGGGAAAGTTACTATCCGTGATCAGCCTCCATCAAATACTATTCAAAAAATTATAGCTGTAAAAGATGCAATGCTGGAAGTGGAGAGCTATCTGCAGAATCTTAATGTCACATTACTAAAACTACGTACAATTCTCCTCTCGGGTCAGCCTCAGGTACATCGCCACCACTCATGAGAGGACTCGTTAAAATGATGCAATCAATAACATACCTGTCTTTTTTTATCACTTGAAACGTTTTATTTTTTCTTCTTCTCGACTTTCCAAACCTTTTGCATCTAATGTTGTTTGGTTTCATCTCCAAGTCGAATCTATTTTCATTTACATGTGCAAAGATATATTTGTTCTGAACAAATAATTGAAAGCAAGACAACTAATATCACTTTAAAGCAAATAATTATCCACAATTAGCATGATGAAAGGAGCTGTAAATTCAAAGAGTTTATTAGTTGTATATGTTTTCTAAAGCTGTAAATTCAAGTTGAGAGGATGAAAGGAGCTGGAAAAAGAAAATTCTTAAAATGATTCAAACACTTGGAAAATTGACGGAAAGAGAAAACAAAAGTATATTTTGTAGTGCATTTGGATCAAAAGAGTTGGTCACATCTTTGAAAGTGAGCTCCTAGATGTTTGAGCCATGTTGGACAGGTTCGGTGGTTGCTTTGGTCCGGGCTCCCTTAGAAGGACTGACTACATGAAGATTGGAATTCATGCTAATAATTTTTTAAAGTGATACATATAGTGATTGTTTTAAGTTTGTTACATTTTTATTTCTAAACTTTTTAAAAATGTAACTTTTGTAAGTTTCGGTCTCTACTCTGGCTGTGATTTATGATGAATAACGAATGTATTGAACTCAACTCTGTCAGATAACCACGGAGGTTGCACTGGTGCTGTTATCTTCTGCAACCATTCTACTTGTTTTCCCCTTCAAGCATATCATTGCCTTCCTTCTCTTTGATATTTTCACACGGGAGCTCGAGTTCAGGAGGGACATGGTTAAGAGATTCATGACTTTTTTGAAGGAGCGTTGGGACACCGTGCCTGCAGCCCCTGTAGTTGTACTACCATTTGGCAGTACTGAAGATCAATCCAGATCAGAAACTGAAACGACGGAAACCAAGGACCAAGAAAAACCAGAAAGAAGTCTGAAAAATGGCAAGGTCTAGATAGATTGTGAGACCTGCCTATAAAGGGTACAAGTCTTTTCATTAAAAGATCTAGTTACTAGTTCTACAGAAAAGAAAATATAATCCCTTTTCACATTTCAGTTTTCTTTTTTGAGGTTCTTTGTACAGAAATTGGAGTACATTATGTTAATTTTGTTCCTTTCTAATGTATTATTTGATTATATAGTTAATTAGTTGATTGATATTATAACTCTTTTGGTCCTGAAACGGCAAAACCCACGGGAAGAAACACATGCAAGGGCCAAGCCCCCAACCCGAGTAAAGCGGTATATATAGGCGGCATATCACTTTGTCTTGGTTTTAGACTGTTTTAGTTCCAAATTACAGCCACTGAAATTCTCACCACGTATAATTTCGGGCCATATCGTATCCTTGCAGACTTGCAGTAACTTATTACGGCCAACGCGTTCTTCGGACAATATTTAAGTTTTACGCCAACTTTATCGTCATTGTTTTTTTTTTTTTTTTTTTAACGTGTCGGGAACCTCTCCAAGGTAAGGCCTTCGGATTCACCTTGTAAAGTAAACACTAATTCCGTGTACAGCACTTTCGAAAGTTTTTCTACACATAACTGATTAAATCGTTTACTTTTCATCAAGGAGTGTAGTCTCAAAAGATTGTTTGAACCGATAAAGTGTTGAATCACTGTATTAATGTTGTTGGGAGCACATTTTCTTTCTTAATTTCTTTCTTTATTATTTATAAATACTATATATACTTCACACGTTTTTTGTTAGCATCAATCAGTGATGAAAAGATAAAAATCGTAGGAGGACGTGCAAGTATTATTTATTATTCTATCTTGGATGGTATCATTGTACGTACGTAGCTACTTATAATACAATATTATTAATTGCATTGAAAATGCTAAATGTACTCAAAAAAATTTACAAAAACCTTATCTATCCACATGCCAATTATTAATTGCTGAAAATCATAAAATTTAAAATTTAAAAGAAAACTAATATAATAAGTCTTGTAAATAAAAATATAATACATGTAGCACTACTTTTATATATATATATATATATTATATTATTATAAGCGGCTATCAAGCCTACTACAATAATGAACAATGCATTTTGTCCATCCGTTTATGTTTTTCATCCCAATTTTAGCCTTTTGTTGTTAATTAAGTTAGTGCATGTGTTTCCGTATAGTTTAAGGATATATTTGTCTTTTAATCATCTGAAGGAAATGAAGGGAATGGTTTTATTCTGTTTGTGGGTCAGTTCCCTATTTTTTCGTCTTCCCTCCCTCTCTCTCTCTCTCTCTCCAAAATGCCGCCCCACATCCCTTCTCCAACTCGTGCCGCCATCGCCATCATGCCGATCCAAGCACGACTCTCTCCATTCTATATATCTCCTGAAACCAAAACCCTAATCTCCAATTTTCTCTGCCGCTTTCACTTTCCATAGTCCCAAAAATCCTTATTTGGTTCTCTCTGTGAGACGCATTGTTCTGGTTGAGAATAGACTGAGGCAGTTAAGCTTTGGTGTGATTATCATCGACGGAGGCTAGGGTTAGTTCTCGATCTCTATCGCTCCCTCCTTGAGTGCCTTTCTCTCTCTGAAATTCCCTGTATTTATGGTAATAATTTTGTGCTATTCAAACCCCAGGTCCTGATAGTAATACATATACATGTGGAAGCTCTAGGGTTTCTATTTTTTACATATTTGCTTGGCCTTCAAACTATAATTCTATTATTCGTTAGGGTTTCTTCTCTGTTTGATGGGAGTGAACTCCTGTTTAAGAATCCTTGGCTTTCTTGTTCTTCTTCCATTGTTGAATTAATTCTATTTTTGTTACTTGATTCGATTTTTCTCCGCAAATATGGGGGTTTTCTGAACGTGTTGTTATGATATGCCAATCCATCTTTAATTAAAGATGGAGATGTGGATAGGCTTTTTTCTTCAATACAATTTTCTTGGCATTGCCTCTGTTCTCATGCTCTGGGTTCTCATCTGCAAAAATATTTCTTCTCTTGATTGAAAAATAGATGTTATTAAGCTTGGATTTGATGAAGGACCTCTTGAGTTCACAAAAATATAGGTGAGTAAAGTTGGGGCAATTACGTCCCGAAGTGGTGGTGGTTCGTGGTGGTGGTTCGTGTTTGTGAAGCAGGGTTGGTTGTTTGGGGATCACGTCCAGCCCTGTCGCACTTCTCATGACAACGCCATAGTGAGCCTCACCACCAGAGCAAGCCCAACGCCGAGAACCACCACCACCCCTTAAGAAAAAAAAATGGTTTTTCCTGTCTCTTTCTCGTTGCTTTTGAAGAAAAGTGTAAATTTTTGATTTTTTTTTTTTTTGTGCATGTTTGTTTTCTGAAAAAAATGTATGAATTTCATTATATTTTTTTTGGTAGCTTGTTGCAGAAAAAAAGTTACAAGTTTTACGGGCTGAGACATATTGAACTATTGAGTCTTTTAAAAAAAATTACAAGTTTTTGGGACATAGGTCACAGAAGAACAACTTGCATCTCTATTTATCAACTGTGGAATGGTCATGGAACTTTTTCTATTTATGGTTTTGGCATAGGGTGGTTGAGATTGTTGTTTGAAGGTTTGGCACTTTGAATGTTGCATTGTTGTTTTCTTGAGATTTTAAATGACAAAAGAAAGAAATAGAAATGTGCTGGATGCTAAAATATTGAGTTCTGGTTTGTTTCTTGTTCAAAAGGTATTTTTGGCTAGAAATCAAATGTTTTATTATTTATGTTGTAAATACTGAAAAAATTTTATTGGTTTTATTTTCTTAAGACTTAAATGATGCTGATTTCTTTTTTAAAAAAAAAGTTTTTGAACCAAACTAATTTTGAGGCATTTATTCAAAAAAGCTCACCCAAATGCAAAGAAAGACCACATATATAGTTGACTTCTGATTGTTCACGCTTTGAAGTGTGTGTTGTACAGTTAGAATTGCATTTTCTTATTGTTGGAATAATAAAACAAGCTGATCACCATTTACATGAAGTTATGTATCACAAGTTTGTGCTGCGCTCCCATGCATTTTGTCTTCTAATCCTTGGATTAAGTTTACCTGCTTTTATATTATAGGAGATTTGATCACACTGGCGACTTCATGATCAATCATTGGGTTGTTCACCACTTGAGATATTTACTACGAATAAATATAGATAGAAGTTATTATTGGGAGCATCCATTTTGTACACATGATGTGGCATTATCTAGACCACACATCTCCCCAAGTGAGTGTTGGGAACAATCAACTAGAAGCAACCATACAGTGAATGCAAAGTATGCACTGCTATAGTGACTTCTCTCTAGCATTACTCTATTTACTACATTATCTATAAGTTGATTGGGAGTTAATAACCTTCACTAGCCTCTTCCCTTTAATTATTATGAGTTCCGCTACGGCTACCGAAAAGTGACCCGAATTTGGATTTTGAATAGTGTATTTTATTATTTTATTATTATGTATTTTTTTAATCATCCAAAATATTTTAAAAAAATAAAAAAAATTCACAACAACATTAAAAAATATTTTCTCAATCATTAAGTAAAAAAAAAAAAACAAAAGCCATACGAAACACAAATTTGGGTCCCGAATTTATGACACAAAGCATTTCTATAATTATTATACTTTTTGTATCTATATTTATTAAAATTTACTTTTTGTTTTCATTCATTAAATTATTATTAATCTTTATTATTTTTATATATATATCGACCCAACCACATGCAGCATTAATAATGAAATATGTATTAATGTATATAGCGTGTGTATAGCGTGTACTGCATGGAACATTAAATAGCTTAACTGGATCGGCCAGATCTTTAATGCATGCATGAGAGCTACGTACGTACATATAGTATGAGGACCAAGAAGGGACCGCAAGCAGTACTATACCATGACCCGTCAATGAATGTATCCATATATACCACACTAAGTATAAGTACTGATCACAGTATATATAAATAAAAATTTTATGTCAGTTATTTTTACGTATTCTTTGTATACTTTATTAATATGATTAATTGCATCACCTTTTTTAAATATAAATTAATTAGAAAAATATTAATATGTCGCCTAATTAGTTTCTCCCTCATTTTGACTGTTTATATATTTAATTTTTTTTATTTAATAATTAAGAAAATGATTTTTAATATATTGATATTTTTTATTTTTTAAAAATATTTAAATATTTTAAAGATATAAAAAAAATAAGATAAAAATAAATTAAAAAGTGATTTTGTGTTAATAGGTACATCTCAACTGTCAAAGTTGGACGGCACGTCAGCTAAACTTAAATAATTATTTTAATCAATTATATTAATAAAGTATATAAAAAATATATAAAAATAACTGTATGTAAAATAATTTATATATATATATATATATATATATATATATTAGTCTACAAAAGTTAATATTCGTAGCTAGCTTGCAGTACTCCACGTTGAAGTCCCACAGACAGCAGCCATTTACTCATGTCTGACCCATCTCTGGAATACTCACAAGGTTCCACATTGCAGAATGAACAGTAACATGAATATTGTGAGGTTTATTTATTTATTTTTTATTTGGTGTATACCTGTGAAACGCATGCGGCCTGCAGTGGCCTGTAGCATCATTGATAGTGCTATAAAAATATGCAACGACCGAACGACGACGACGCTTCAGAGACGTGGACAACTTTTACGGACACAAAGGCAAAAGTGATTTACTCATGCTGTTGGTCGATCATCTTGCATGCATTTACCTGTGTCCATGCAAAAATATGTAAATATGTGCATGGCTGCAGGGAGCAAATGCATTTATTCAAGTATATGTAGCATCTTAGCGTCTTGTCTATTTGGAAATAGAAGCTTGTCATGCATATATACTAGCTAGATATAGCTAGGAGCACTGACTCTTGTAACAAATGCATATATATCTGAAACGAGTAATTCTGCGTGTAATTTTGCGTACAATCGTGAAATGTACATAATTTTATTTATAAGAATCTCATATTTTATTCATTTTTTTTAAAATGATTACGCAATAGTTACATAATTTATGCTTGTAAATATTTTTTCTCATCTGAAAGGTCCTTATGAAAATTAATTTCCAGGAAATTGAAGAACTGCCGCCCTTTGGGTATGAATAAGACGTACATCAACGCGCGCCGGTTTCAATGGTTTCCATGAGTATCATGGGTGAGAAAGAAGAGAAACAAATTGAAAACATCTCAGGGATCGAGAGAGTTGAAGTACTAAAGTGGGTGATGCTGGTAGTTGGAATTAGTATGGCCCCATTAATTTATGAGAGAGAGAGACAGATCAGAGAGTACTACATGATCTTATGACCGACAGATCGATCCCTTATCTTAAATGTCTTAAATATTTGGATATGCACGAAGAATGATTTTATGGAATAATGGTCCATAAAATGAAAAAAAAAAAAAAAATCTAATATCGAAGAACTTAATTACTTTCAACATAAAATATTTATTCAGTAAATTTTTAAGAATTTTTGTTGTTTGGTGATCATCATCGTCATCATCAAAACAATTATAAGATATTGTTAGCTCACAGTAAAAATAATTATAAGATATCATGTCTACAACAATATTATATATTAAGAATCTCCTGTATTTAATAGGAATTATGGTACAGATATATTATATATATATACCTATGTCTACAACATTATATGTTAAGGAGTTATATGGAGTCTTTAAATAGACAATTCGGATCGGCAAATGTTAGGGACAGTAACAGGACAAAGCGCAGATCATATTATATACACACAGGCCAGGCCACCCAATAACATGCTGCTACTATACACATGATCGATGATGCATGATTGATGACCACACACATTAATGCCGCTGAAATAAACCTGAATATATATATGATGTGCGTTGCTTTTTTATTTCTTTATTTGGAATATGTTTGCATGGCTGCAGGTCGACGTTGGATCGGTAGCTAGCTAGCTAGCTAGGGCAAGGCCAAACAAAACGTTGCACATAATACCACCGAATTCTAACAAAACGTTCAAACTTAAGTCATTCCGTTTGAACGTTTCCATGCACAAACAATCTAAATGTCCAAATGATTAGAATATATACGTTTGAACAATAACCCAAGATCCAAACGTTAAAAATTATACGTTCGAAAGCTTCTCCATTAACATCCGAATGCAACATTCAAACGTCTCCGAACAAACATTCAAACGTTGTTACGTTTGAACATAACTATTAATTATGCAAAGAAAAAATAACGAACGTCTAATTTTTAATCTTTGAATGTTAATAGGTTGGGTTAACGTTCGATCGTCAATTTTTACGTGCGAATGTTTTTTTCTGTGATAGTTTTTAACTGTCACAAAAAAATCACGTTCGAACGTTACATCTCATAGAAGACTTCCAAGTTCTAACTGTCAAAAAAAAACTTTTTGCAAAGGTTAAACAGTAAACCATCACAAAAAACTTTTTGTAACACTTTTTAGGTGACGGTCTAAAACCGTTACAAAAAAATATATTTGTGACGATTTGTTTATTTTTTGTGAGAATCGTCAAAATCTGTTATAGTGAGTAGTACTACTCGCTAAAAGGGACCGCGCGAGATCGATTCAGATCATCAACGTGGGCTAGCTGGGAGTTGCATGGTCGATTAACATGAGATCTGAAATATTGCAGCATAAATATTGGCACGTACAGAAGTTGCAGGAAAAACATGACAATTGGTAATTAGACTTAGACACGCACGTACACATGCTTGCATGTGGTTATCATGACTACATGAAAAATAAATATTTATATAGCGAATTATTTAAGGTAAGAATGACTGTAATCTATTAATTACTATATTGAAAATATGTTTATTTTAATAAAAAAAATTATTATTTTCATAATAAATAAATAAGCATTTTACAAAATACAAATGCAGTCATGATATATATATATATTAATTAACACGTACGATAATATTATTTTAATTAATATTGATCTCAGTATATATATTATAATATAAAAGAAAATTTTAGAAGAAATGCTAGCTTGATAAGAAGTACTAGTAGTGCAAAATGCAAATTACAGTACAAAATAATAATATTAGCTAGAACGTCCAAATGAAATAGTACGGCAGGCACTGCATGCAATTAGGTATATAGCTGGTAGGTTTATGAATATAATTTATA
This sequence comes from Juglans mandshurica, assembly GCA_022457165.1. NCBI lineage: Eukaryota > Viridiplantae > Streptophyta > Magnoliopsida > Fagales > Juglandaceae > Juglans > Juglans mandshurica. Next base: position 26,181,817 of record CM039629.1, on the reverse strand, counting down.
TGCTCTCCAAATAGTCTTACATCAATTAATAATTAATCAATCTTGGCCGCCGCTATCTTATATGAATGATATTATAGAATATTATACGTACCCAAGACATGAAATTTATAAGGCCATGAAGATCTTCATGCCATTGATTACGACCACAAGTACGTTTTATTCTCTCTTGGAGTTGGCATAATTCTTTGCATGGAAGTCTAGGAAGAGAGCCAAAAGCGAAGAGTAGAAGACCGTATTGAAGCACCAGCCCCAGACTCCGCTGCAGCCTGACCCGGTGAAATGGTAATACAGCATCATACCCAGAACCACAAAGCTAGACAAAAACTGCGCAATTTGACACTCCGTGAGCAGCCGCTTCCATCTGGGGCGCACCCCGAGTGCACAACACAAGTAGTAGGCGTACATCAGCACATGCACCGACGCGTTGGTCACGAGCACCAGCGGAAACATGGACTGCGACGTTTGTAGCCATATGTAGCACATGATCACGACGGCTGCGTGGTGGTAAACGTGGAGAAAAGTGAGTCTCCTGGTCGAGTTACTCACGATGATCAAAAGGGTGTCTACGAATTCTAATATCTTGGAAAGGTAGAACATGTACGCCCAGAAAAAGAGGGGCCCGTTCGGTGGGGTTTTAGGGGGGAGGCAAATGACCCAGAGCAAGTGAGGTGCGTAGGACAGGGTGGAGACGCTGCAACCAAGCGCCATGATGAGGGAGAAGACGAGGAGGACGAGGTTATGGACGGCAGTGATTGATTTGAGGAGGCCCGGCCTGATGGGTGGGAGAGGGAGATGGGATAGAAGGAAGGTGAGGAAGAGGTAAGAGAGGACAGTGAGGGTGAGGAAGAGAGGAGAGGAGCCAAGGGTTTGACCCTGGGTCCATGAGAAGTGGAAGATGATTGGGTGGTTAACGAGCCAGTATTGAATGGCTGAGGAAACGTGGCTCATGATGATCATATGGCTGATGATCTGGCTCACACCCCCGGCGTAATGGTTGGTGGTGGTGGTGGCGGCCGTGGAGAGCAGAGGACGTACGACCAGGCCGGCCGGGGGAGATTGATCAGAAAGGAAAGGTTATACTGAGGGAAAGAAAAATTAATTTGGAGCCCCGGAAAATAGAAGGTGGGGGAATTTCATGGAATAGGTTTAATTAAGTAGGTCCTTGGACTCTTCAAGAGCTGCAGCCATCTCATGATGTTGGTCCCACCACAGCTAGCTGGCATGCAGCTGCTTCAGTTCCTTTTCAGGTTTTGGTCTGAACCATTAATTAGGTTCATTTATTCCAGTGCCACCTAATCCTTCACCACTTCCATACATGGAGTGATCTCAAGGCAGAATTAATTATATTAATTACAGGAACGGGGAAGACATAAACATCATGATCATCAGTAAGTTTGTCAATATATATAATCGAAAATCAAGCAGTACGTAGTAGTACTGCATGATGCCATATCATTCATGCATGGATATTATTAATTATTTGGAGTAGTACTGTACATTAATTTTGATCGATCGGGACAGTTTGTGATTTGATCATCCGCTTTCGATGATCTTTTTGTAGATCTCTTTAACGGCCAGTTATTTAACAAAATAATTAAAGCCATATATTTATAAATAGAATTGAAACAAGACAACATGATAAAATATTACCTATTTTTTAGATAGTAGCTAGCCAGACCCATTGGCAAGCTGATCACGATGATCGATGATCTCTCTTTTAATCAATTAATTCATGGAAGACGTATATGGTACTACTTGATGATCATCTGGATTAATCCATGGTGCTTAGTATACTAGCTACTACTTTGAACAGTTGAAAGACATATATTGCACTCTCAATAAACCACAAAAGTTCATGCATGCGTTGATGAATACCACTCAAAATAAAGTATTTATAGACTCCATGGAAGGTGCTGATTCCCAACGCTAACACAAAGGATCATCAGAATGAAAAGAAGAAATTGAAAGGTTTAGAATTCATGATCAGTAAGCTGTAAAGCTAGCTAGCTTAATCTAGGGTTATATATATATTTATTTATATATATTATATAATAGCTAGGCCGGTGCATGCATGTTTTATGTTTTTTAATCTAGTAAATCTATTCATGATTAATTTTTTTTTTTTTATCATCCTTTTATCATCTCATGATTTGATAATATTAGACGATAGATCCATAAGTGAAATATAATAAATAGTCTTCAATCATCTAATGACACATCATGAGATGATGAGAGGATGATAAGAATTAAAATGATGAGTTGTATCGAATATTCTTTTTCTTAAAAAATTGAAACTTCTAATTAGATCAGCAATTAATTAATTAATTATTATCCAAAAAAATCCATGTCCTCATGTATATATATTATGACTTTTAGAAGAGAAAAGTATTAGTCCAAGAAAAATAAATAAACGGGGTGATCACTTGATCTCTTAATTATAACAGATATATATATATATATAGTACTACTACTGGAGAGTGAAGTCAAGCATCCTCTGAGATATAGTACTACTTTAATTTAGGCCGGAGGTGGTGTTCATATTAGCCTTATAGGAAGCTGTATATCTTAATTTGGTCAATCTGGAATGATTTGTCTCCAATGATGTCCCAGCTGCTAGCTAGTAATAATCTTTTAGCTTAACTTTACTATAAATATGTTGTACGGTAGTTATATATATATATATATATATATATATATATATAATAAGCAGCTAGGGTGTTATTTTGCACATGATTATGCATGTTCTTCATTTTGGCCAGCAGGTTCATTTCAATTTATATCAATATAAGACGTTGTTCATGTAATTATTTACATCGATGATGATGATCTCTAGCTAATGATCTCGTGTTTATGCAAATTTTTAGGGATTAATTGTTCTGGACTACATGAAAGGTAGAGAAAAAATGGAAAGTTTGAATATTCTTTGAGTTGAACAGACCTAGCTATATAGGAAGAGCAAAAGTATATCTCTTTCATTATTTTGTCTTTTTCTACATGTAATTTCTGGACGTTGTGTCATGTATGAATTAGAAATTAAGGGTTCCTGTCGTTAATTGTAAAATTCATGCGCGCTTGTTCTTGAGTACGTACAAAGATATAGAAAAAGTTGAAGGTTTGAACATTAATATTCTTTGAGTCGAATATATATACGTAATATATATATATATATATATATATATATATATATATATATATATATATAGCTCCCTTTCATTATTTTGTCTATTTCCTCATATTTCCAGGCTATGTAATGGGTTGTGTCATGTATGAATAAAGGGTTCCTTTCATTTGAAAAATTCATATTTGTTGTTCTTCACTTGTCAATTAAGAATTTTTATATTATAAGCACGGAAAGTTTATAATTTGTTATGGTTCGATCAATATATGAGGAGATCATTTTGTCACGAAGAATAATTTCTTGCAATTTTACATTAATTTTTCAGCTTATATATGACCCTTTGCTGCAGAGTGATCAAAGCAACAAATGGTCATATATATATATTATTTTAGTGTACATACTTTTGTTACAAATAAAAATTTTGGTCACGTATAAATATTTGCGAATTATAAATATTTGTCATAAATATATATCTATATATATAAATATCGTGATTTTGTTTTTGAAGGGAAACTGTCATCATTTATTCATCAAGAGACTAACATCCATGAGTAGATACATTTTGAGATGTCTCCATATCAAACACGATATCATAAACCAAAATAATGCATTTGGAGCTCAACCAGTACACTATTTCCTTTTGTGACTAGTATGGTCTTCACAACTGTTGATACTCTCTATAGACAAACTTTCAAGAGATAACTCAATATCACCCTTTATAGAAGGAGATAACTCAACCTCTACAGACAAAAGTCTGAGAGAATAACTTTTCTTTTTTTTAATAAACAATAAGAAAACAAAAAAGGAAAACAGAAAGATAGAAACGAAAAATGACGGATTATAGTTTGGACCAACTCTGGTGGACTTTGTGACGACGCGTGAAGGCAACACGATTGTCTCTTTTCAGCCACAAAGGTCTAATCTAAAATATCTGTGGTGACGAGTTAGATGATCTTACGCGTATAGCGAGAAAAGCTGTCATTTCTAAAGAGTTTGACGTTTAAAGACGTGATCATTTCGAAATATTATGACGACTATATATTTGTAGATTGAGGTAATTATATCCTAATTAATTTTCAAGATATGATATTATCTATATATACATATATATACTGTCTATCGAATCATCGATTAATATTTTAATTTTACTCAATGATGTTTTATGTTTTTTAATCTTATAACCTAATGGCTAATGTAATCGGTTTCCTTCTTTCTTTATTTTTCGTTTGGCATTTTTCTTAAAAAGTTGAAACTTCTTAGAGCAATTAATTATTCAAAAAAGTCCGCGTCTTCATATATGATTTGTACGTAGAAGAGAAAAGTAATAAAAATAAAAGAAATGATAGTTACACTCTCTCCTAGTCTTGTTCTCTGGTACGCATCCTTTAAAAGTATGATTTGACCAAGTTGAAATATATAGCCTTTTTCTTTTTTATTTTTATTTTAAGAGTAATGCTAGATACATGTATTTCAAATAGACAGGTCTCATACAAGTCTTTTGTAAAATAATGAGTTCCACTAATAAATAATAATTTTTTTACATTTTTTTAATGTGAGATCTATTTTTTTATAAGAGCTTGTATGAAACTTATTTATTTAGAACTTGTACAAATTATTTCTCTTATTTTAATGCAAGAGGGTGCAAGTACTCTCAACTTATTTAGCAGTATTCTCCCAAACCAATGAATTTATAGCTCTTGTGGTTGATAGGGCTACTTTAAATCCTTCAAGTTCGTGGGTTAAATGCCATAAGAAATCTTTTGATCATAAACAATGAAATCTCAGAACTACATGCAGTACCTCAGAACATATTAGAAAAATTCAAGATATTGAACCTTTTCAAATCGTCATATAGCGCTGTTATACAATATGCTCATTTAATAAAGTACAATGGTTCATTCAAGAGAAAAAAATAAATAAATAAAGAAATCCTCCCTGAAAAAATTTATTCTCGTTATAGTCATCGAGTTCAAACTTTAATTCCCAGCTGCCCAACACTCTATCGGTCATGAATGATCATTGTGGAACACTACCTCCAAGTAGCTCGCTCTTTCTCAAATTTTATGAGCAAGCTAGCTAGCCACGTCTTTGTCAAATGGCAAAATTGGACAGTGATGGTGATTTTACATAAGAAAAACTATATATGCTCAACTTGTCACCTTCTTCCGGACAATCCTCTTTCTCCGAGCTTTAGGAGCCGGTGGCTCGCCATCAGCAACAGTGTCAGCATTCCCATGTTTGATGCCAAGGAGCCCAAGTCCAGAAACAATGGCATTCTTTGATATAAACCATTTTGAAGATGGCCTATCGGCATCCTCTGAAGGCCTGTTGTAAACCTTCAAGAGACTATCTGAATGAACCAGTGGATCTGCCTCTACCCCCAGCCAAGCCAGCCTTGATCTCTCTTTTAATTGAACGTTCAAAATCCTGCATACAATCACTAGCAAGAGTTAAACGATTGTACATGCTATACACCCAAGACTTCCATCATCTATAGCCACAGAGTAGGTGAATATTAAGAGGATATGTCAAAGATTGGAACCTAATGGCACCAGTCCACCACTTGAAGCAGGAATTTAGTGCTAAAGGAAGCCTAAAAAAAGTGTGCAACATATGCAAATAGGTACCTTACCGCACTAGACAAAATTTTCATTAAAAATTAGGCAAATACGTCAAATTGAGTAGTATATTTATGAGATTGATAAGAAAAATAAATCAGATATCATATATACTTTGTAAAAGAAGAAGAAAAATTTAAGAATAAGATACCATTCTAAAAACATGATTAAACTGGTAGTAACAGCTAAATCGACAGTACAAGAGAGGCAGCTACAGTTAGAATATCATATAAGTGAAAATGTTGACTATATTGTATTGATAGTGCAGCGAAAGTCCTAAGAATATAGCATCAATTAAATGAATTATGAAAATGAAAATGAAAGGCAGAGTAAAGAGGAAAACTCCTTAAGCATCGGAAAATGCAAAAACCCCTGTCCGTGTACCAGCACGATGTCAGTTTTATTTACCAATAAAGAAAACAATGTCGGTTTTATTCATGATGGACTATTATACTAGTGAAAGTAACATACCTCAAAGCTGTGCCAAAAAACAGTGCCACTCCAATGACATCAAAATGGTTGCTTATTGCTCTATCAAATCCACATAACAGCTGATATCTGAGATTTGCATAAAGACCGAGAAATGCACCATAACCAAGTGCACTAGTACTCACAGTTGGAATTGTAACAGATAACCTGCCAAACAATTCACCCAAACTAAATTACTTGGACTAGTTCATCCAATCACAGGCAGAGTTATTTTCTTCATTCTGTTAGTGTGAAAAGAAAATAGTTAAATGGAACATGTGCTTTTAGACATGCTTACCTTCCCTCCTTTTTACTGGCCAAAAGGTTTGATAGTGCACCTTGTACTGCTCCAGTACTTAATCCAACTATAGATAACTCTGCAGCCTTGTAGAAAAACGAGTGAATTCTCTTTTGCAAATCAAATTCCCGAAATGGGTAACTCCTTTCAAATATGTTGTTTGGCAGCTTCTGTAATGTATTTTGCAAATCAAATTGGAATGTGTTACCATATGAACGACAAGGAGCAAGTGACCAAACAACAATGGCATTGCAGGTTGCTACTGTGAGCACGTTAAGGAATGCCAGATCCCATTCTTGTTTTATCCTACAACCATCGTAGAGGAAAAACTCATCATTTAAGCACATTCAATGAGCATATGTATATTTTCACTTCCCTTTCCATTAAACAAAGCACACACCTATCTTTACGATTCTTAAACTCCCACCAGACTGAGCAACCAATTGTAGCAGCCTGCTCCAAAAGAAGCTTATATAAGAAGGCAGGGTCAGCAATCATCCTGTGCAACAGAATAATGTAAGTTTAAATAATTAATTCGAGGGTAGACTCAAAGCATTTACTGCTAATACACCAGCAATGAACATTAAAAAATGGAAAAAGAAAATCCACTATTCAGTTGTTAGAAACATTATTGAGAGGATGATATAAAGACATTTTATCTACTATGCTATTGTGTTTAAGTTTTTGGTAAGAAGTTATCCAGAATGAAATATCCATTTTGAATACTCCATTGCCTTCAATTATGTACCTCTGAAGCCACTTTATAGCCCTCTATTTACCACTTTCCAAACTTCCCAGTAAAACAACAATCAATCAATCTCTTGGGTGATAGAGGAAGTGTAAGATATTCATATCTCATTGTCATTCTGGCTGGTGGTGCAGTTGGTGTTTGTTAAAGAATTGGAGTTCATATTATAAAGGTTCATTTGTTAGACTGTCTTAATACATGTTCTTTGTCTAAGAATTGGAGTTCACTATTATAAATGTTCTAGGTTAAACAAGATTAATTTGTAAATGTGGCAATCAATTATGCGCGAACTCTGTAAGTTGACAGCCTACAATGAAATCAAAGAACAGTTAACAAAATCACCTGCCAATAAATGCCCTTGATATTCCTTCAGGAAGTGCTCGAGAAATAACTCTAGTTGTAGTTGGCCTGGCATTGATTGCTAGGAATTTTACCATTTGAGCAGAGCTAACCAAACCCTGGAGGCAAAATTCAATCGGTATCCAGAGATAGAATTCTTGGCCAAAAGCATGCTTAGAAAAATACTATACCATTTCATACGCTTGTCGAAATCCAGCAGGCAAATCTATCATTGTCCTCTGCCACTCATTCAAAACGGCATCTACAAATTTACGATCAAAAAGCTGGTCAAAGGCAAAAAGTTAGAACCGCATCAGAAGATATCAACATTAACAGCATTAGAGGACAAAAAATCTAATCTACTCAAGGAACATGATTTTGTGTTTGCATGTAACAAAATTTTAACCTCCTCAAGAAGTCTTCGTCTCCTAAATAGACCTCCCTCATTTCCTTCATCGCCATCGTCGAAGTCATCAAAGTAGTCATCATCATCACCATCATCATCACCACCATCGCCACCACCATGATTTATTTTTTTCCCAATATCTCCACCGCCTCCACCAATTGCGGTCTGCAATTTCAAAAGCATCAGCCATCTTGGTTCTTGCACCAAACACAGAATAAATGAATCATAATATAATTAAACCAACTCAATGAAGAAATATTCAGTTAATTGGTTAAATGAATGAAGAATCTTGAGCCTGCGTTCTCAGACCTATATCACACTCAACGTGCAATAAATAATCACATCTATAAATATGATGGTTCCCCTAAAATGTCTACATGAAAAATGAGTTTTACAAATTAGATGATGCCAAACATCCCAATTTCGCTAGTTTTAGGCACAACAAAAAGTCCAACGTCACCTGAAATGAAATTTGCATTCTTAAAACAAATGCTAATTCATATTATGTAGTCCTGGGCCAGTAAACCAGTTCCTGATGATATAGTATAGTGTTTGAGAACTGAGATAAAGGTTTCAAAAACTGAATTCAGCCAGTTCCATAATTCATCTACGATATTTGGATTGCTGTCAATTTTAGATGTATGGAAAAGCATTTTGTTTCATGTTATACCCGATAGGATAACGATAACATCTCCAAAGAAAGGTAACTTGGCAATACGATAAGCCTAAAGGCTTAAAATCTCAAAAAGAAGTATATGTGCACAAAACAGAACAGGTTATAATGCTAGGGACGGCATAGGGAATATTAATGCTAGGTTATTATCTAACTAGCATTATAACAGAACAGGTTATAATGTTAGTTAGATAATAAGCCCTCAACTCCTATTAAAAAAATCCTTTCATTCCAATGCCAAGAAAACTAGGGAGTTGTACAAAAACTATATATGCTTTCTTCAAAATTAAGAGCTTAACTGAAGCAAAACAAAATACTCGAGCGAAATGCCTTCAATAGGCCGTAAATTATAAAATTTCTCCAGTGATTTTTGTTCACCCCAACTCCCAAAAATTGCATACGGTTCTATCAAGTCTCCGCTAAGGTTCTCAAATTATTCACCATTTTCAACTTTTACACAGTTTTTCACCAACCAACGTATGAAAGAACTCCAAATTATAATTCTCGAGCCAATAAAGTACAATAAAAAGGGACGGAAAAAGTAGACCTCGGGACTAGACTGGGATTGCTTCTGAGACAAATCGAGCTTGCCCTTCTCCAACGTAACCGAACCCAGCGAACCGTACTGTCCCTTCATAACTGGACTAGCCATCAACTTCGAAGACGCCACAAAGCACCGCTCCAACAGACCGACGGAGTCCCCTTCCACGAAGGCCGAAGAAGACGAAGCAGAGGCCTTGACCACCAGTCCCCTCCGTTCTATCTTACCGGCCACCGGATGCGCAACCGGCGAAAAGGGACCGACCTTGGGCTTCGACGATAAGGTCTCTATGGACATAATTTGGGCTGTTTGAAACACAGCGTGAGACATTTTCTTTCTCTTTCTTCAGTACTTTTGCTTTCTATTTCTTTGCAATTGAAATTTGCTGTTTGGATAGAAAGAAAATTAAAAAGTAAGATTTTCTAGAAGTACTGTCAGCGGCTCTCTCTCTCTCACTAGGGAGGAACAGGGGGAGTGTTAAGAGAGAGAAACTGAGAGAGAGAGAGGGGGGTTGGTTTTGCTTAAGCAGGTGAGTTAACTCGGGGTTGTTCGGGTGAGTAGACTCTACACTCGGGGCCGGTTTGGTTTGCTGTTTTTCATGGGCTGGGCTGGGGCCTACCACCATATTATATGGCTACCAGAAGGTCATTTAACTAACTAACTAGACATCAACCGTCGGTCTTTTCTTAGAAGGACGTGAGATTCCGACGACTGAAATGCTGATCCAGTAACTCGCCCAATACACAGATTATTGTGTACCTTGTATACGAGGGAGAGAGATTTAGGGAGAGATAGAGTTTTATTATATGGAGAAATTATAAACGGTTTATAGGGTGATTTATTTGACAAAATAATTTAAAAATTAAAATAATGTCTTTGAGTAGAGATTTGAATCGGTTTATATTTTTATATATAAGAAAATAAACGAAACTTAAAAATTATTTATAATGAAACATTATTTTTAAAATGATTACCGCTCCATAAACATAACACTTCAAGTTTAATTGGTAGAATGCCTATTTTTTTGGATAGAATGCTACATTGAAGTCATATGAATATGACTCCGCTTAAAATACAAAACAATATAAATGTTGAATTAGTGCTTTTAGATTGAGTCTTAAATCCAGTTTATATCTTTACATGTAAGAAAATAAATGAAACTTAAAAGTTACAATGGCTCATAATGAAACATTACTTTTAAAAGGTTTACCGCTTCATAAACATAACACATCAAATTTAATGGATAGAATGTTTACTTTTATGGATAAAGTGTCACGCCATAATTACATGACTTCGCTTTTATATATAGTAATAGATGTCCCTTTACCGGTTAAGGGAAACATACCGATTTTTTTTTTCACAACAACAATATTTGAACTGATTTATTCTATTATCGAGTCGTTGCATAGAACACATAATTTATATCATTAAAATGATAATATTTTATTTTTAAAATTCTTTAATTTAAAATTTATCTTTTAAATTAAATTATATCAAATAAACCGTGCATGTTAGAGAGGCCATAGAAAGTTAGAATAGCAGTAATCTTTAGGTTATTTATCCCAAAAAAATCCAGTAATCACATGCAGTTATCATCTCATCTCACACACAAAGGATATATATATATATATATATATATATATATATATATATATATATATATATATATATAAAAGAGATTCTTTGCAGTTCTCCGCTAGGATTACAAGGGTGCGCATGAGAGGGAGTTGTGCGTTTCATAACCTTTGAGCAAGTGGTCGAGAGTCGAGACAGTTATTCACTTGCTCGGACTCTCTTGCACGCCTGCTCGAATTGTGCGAGAGTTTGATCCATTTTGGACTTATCATTTGGACTTATCATTTAAATATCATCATATTCATATTCGAAGGAAAACAAAAGCTATATGTTACTTGGAAGCATTTAATTCCCAACCGTACTTATGCTTTGTTAAGAGGAGACAGACATCATGCAGAAGAAGAAAAGCAATCCAAAGATGCATCATTGAAGATAGAGACAAAGGAGTCTTGGATCGTGTAGCCTCCTCAAAAAGCCATCCTTTTTCTCTCTTCATGGATCTTGCCCCTCATATAAATTTCAATGCACTTCTTTCTCCCGAGAGAAAACATACCTAAAAACCAAACGATGTCTCTGATCATCGGTCGGCCTCGTGTCACAATTAGAGGAATCCAAAGAGCAAGAACTTTCCGTTATTTCTGGTGTCAAAACTGCCATCGTAGTGTTAGGATTAATGCCTCCACAAACATATTCGAAACATGTATGTGTCCCTATTGCTTCCATGAGTTGCATCTTGATCTGGACATGTCAAGGCCTAGCCCCGTGATCACTGGCCTCAGGAGCCTAGACGCCTTGGCTCGCCTGCTCGACCCATCTCCAAGGCCTCGTCAAAATGCTGGTTTTGGAAGGAGATTGGAATTAGGGGTCTCTGAAGTTGGAAATGGAGGACCATTTCAACAAGCTGGGATTACTCTTGTCGGACCGCCTCGTCCACCAAGACCTATTTCTCCACCATTTGAGGAGGTGCTGAACGAGTTGGTCGGAGGGATGGCCCGGCAGAATGACCTGCAGCCAGGGCCGCCTCCGGCTCCGGTTGCTGCAGTTTCAGCCATCGAAGCCTTCCTGCCAAGGGTGAAACTCACGCAGAAGCATTTAGATGACGACCCAAGTTGCCCGGTGTGCAAGGAAGATTTTGAGCTTGGTGGGGAAGTGAGACAGATGCCATGCAAACATTTCTATCATTTCGATTGCATTGTCCCTTGGCTCTCCACCCACAACACTTGCCCCGTTTGCCGCTATGAGCTGCAATACACTTACGACAACTACGTTCTAGAAGACTTTAGAGATGATGAAGGTTTTCACTTTGAAGATCTAATAAACGGGCTGATCAACTGGTTATGGAATCGACTGTTCTTTTTCTGGCCTTTCCGTGCACTGTCGAGTTGGGCACAACGCTACCTTAATTTTGAAGATTCTACTCCACACTAGTTCTTCTGGGGTAAGATTCGAATCAAGGCCAGCCTTCTGTTCTTGAGTAAATGTATCTGTTACTTTTGTGGTGAAATTGGGTCGGTGAGACTAGGAATTGGCCAGTATTTTCTCTGCAGAACCATGGCGGTTGAATAATAAAGCTGTGAACTTTTTTGCAGGTATTTCCTGGTGGCATTCTTGGCCCATTCTATAGCTAGATTTGTGTTCATGTCACTGCCGGGTGCTAAAAACAGTTTCTCTGAGCTCTACAATTCATAATTATGTTGCTTCCAAGGCAGGTAAAAGAAATAAATTAATTAAGGTAAGAATGATCATCAAGATATATAGCTGTGATGAAAACACGTTGAAGCTTTTCAGGTACGTAATCACAGCCCTATATCTCAAGTGGAGTGAAAGACCTATGTATGGTGTTGTTCTCTGTTAGGGTCATCTACTTATTGTAATGGAACGTACAAAAAATATAGGGTAAATTACCATCTAGGGATCCAAAGAAAAAAATTATATTTTTCAAGCTGGAGTGTAAAGCATATTGAGTAAAGTGGTTAAATGATATAATTTGATTTAAAAGATAAATTTTAAAATTTGAATCTCACAAATTAAATATTACTATTTAAGAGATATGGATAGTATGTTTTATGCACGGGCTCGAAAGTATAATAATTCTTATACTAAATTCAAATATATGCAATTAGTTGAATAAAAATAAGTTTAAGAAAAGAATAAAAAAATTAATATCATTCCAAGTAAGAAATAATAATGTTATTAAAAAAAAGTAATATTACATATAGTTGTGTGCGTGAGTATTGTGTAATTATTTAAAAAAAAGGTAAAGTTTATTATTAGAAAATTAATTTTTTTTCAATAATATTAAAGTTTAAATAATTACATAATATTTATGTATTAAACGAAATAAATAATGAAATTCATCTTAAATTTTATTGTTTTCAATGATATATTGATAATTTGATATCCGTTAATATCTTATGCAAGTGTGATAAAACAATAAAAAGAAAAAGAAAATACGTTGGACTCGAAAGTCCAAACTGACACGCAGACAGTAGTTTCGGAGTTCGGAGGAGAGAGAGGGAAATGATGGGTTCAGCTCTGCCTCAACCATCCTGGTTCCACATATGGGAGGTGGCTTCCACACCCACATCAAGACCGCTTAGTCTCGCCACCACCGCGGCTTCTCTCCACATCGGCCACCTTCTCCGCCTCCATGTCAGCCACCGCCTTGAATTAGGGTTGCTTCTTCATTCCTGCTTCCAGGTACTCCTGTCTTCCCCACTCTCTCTGTCTCTCTTTCCCATTTGCTAATTTTCTGTTTATTTTCTCGGGTAATGTTAAAACTTCAATTCTATCGGTATAGCTGGGTTGAACTCTTTCAATTCGTCCTTTTTCATTTTGTGGGTGAGTCATAAATAAAAGTTCGCACTTTACCTTTTTTCTTTAAAGACCCTGAGAGTTGCTTCTGTGCGTCTCTGAATTTACGATGAAACTATGGGGTGTAAAAGTGTGATAAAATCATAACTACAGCGATATGTGAATGATAATCTCCAATCAACTTGGGCTACACCTTATGCATTTTAGGTACTTCTCTTGTATACTTCCCGTATACTTGGGCTACGCCCTTTTTCAAATGTCTGTAGTTGATTTTTATGAATGTGTCTGTTTATTAGACCATTAGAGATGACATAATTGTAGAGGTTGTGTTGTTGTTAACTTTGAAATTTCCTTATTTTGATTTTGTCTCCGATTATAATTTAAATTGGTGACATAAAGGGACATTTTTTTGTTTCCAGTGCCACATTGATGCATGGGACACGATTCTCTTATGTATTTTAGTTTCAAAACTCTTGATTGCCACTGATCTCTTATTAAACAGAAACTACCCTGTCTGGATCACGTGCCTAGATTGAAGGATGTATGGCACGAAAAAGCCTTCCAATTCAGGGGAATTAATTTTCTTCAGTTATCAAAAGATGCTGTGACATCCACATATTCAACTTGTTTATCTTTCTTTGACGGGGGAGAAAAAAGAAAGGGATTTAGAAATGATGGGGTGCCACACTCAAAGATATCCAGCAAGAATTCATTCGATGGAAGAAGGTGGACCAATATTCTACTTGCTGCTAATGTATTGTGAGTACCGGTGTCTGATCTGTTCAAAAAAGGTTATTATTAGTGAGGTGCATTCTTCATAGATAGCGTTCAATAATTTGTCCTACAAAACTAATAATTCAATGCTACATCTCTTCCACTTTCATTTTTCTCCTTTACTGCTGTCCCTAAATTTGTTAGGCACATTTATATACTTTTGAAGTTTTATTTACTTTTTAAGTTTTTGAAAAGTTTGTATGCACCCAAGTTTTTTTTTTTTGATCGATAAACAAAAATTTTATTGATCATGAAATAGACAAAAGCCTGAGTATACGGGACATATACAAGAGGGTCGCCTATGCGTGCTAGTTTAGCGATACAAGCAAGTCATGAAAAGACATGCCGTATGCACCCAAGTTAACAGCTCATTACTGGTTAAATCATGTGTGCAGAGTTTTTATTGCACAAACCGCAACACAAGGGAAACTACTATTATGGGGAGCTAAGGTAACGGTGCAAATGAAAATCTAGAAATATTTCCTCTTTCATATCAAACCATCTATCTTTTGGGCTCCTTACCTTCATATGATTTATTCAAGTTGTATACAGATAAATAGTCTCATTGACGCAGGCCAATTGTGGAGGCTAGCAACATCTTCCTTTTTGCATGCCAACATTGGGCATCTAATGGTCTGATTTGAATCTTCCTGCTTGATATTTCTCTTTTAATGGCTTATGTTCTATGACTGGGTCTGAAAAAGGATTGTCTTTTCCAGGTCAACTGTTATTCTTTGAATTCAATTGGTCCTAGTGCCGAGAAAATCAGCGGTCCTAGGAGATTTCTTGCAGTTTACTTTGCCTCTGCCATTGCAAGTAACAGCTTCTAACTTCTCTGAAGTAGCTGATGAAATTGTCTACCCACTTGTAATCTGATTTTGTATTTTCAAGAAATCAGGTTCAGCAATGAGTTATTGGTTTTGCAAAGCACCTGCAGTTGGTGCTTCGGGAGCAATCTTTGGACTAGTAAGTCTGTTTGAACTCTATTTCAGCCAAGGGTTCTTTCATCAGCACTCCCCCCACCCCCCTCTTTCTCTATTTCCAACAGTCGAGTCGAAAGAAAAAAAAAATTGATTTAGAAATTGCTTTCCTAAAGAAGGTGGAATTAGTTTCTGAGACAATAGAAGTAAGCTATACTCAAAAAAGGTTTGCTCGTTTTCTTCCTTTGTCAAACTCCTGGTGTTTGATTCAGGTTGGAGCAGTTGCTGTGTTTGTAATGAGGCATAGACAACTGGTTGGAGGTGGCAAAGAAGATCTGCAACACATAGCGCGAGTTGTTGTTCTGAATATGGCATGTCTCTCATTTCCCTTACCAGTCTCAAATTGTCCAAGTTTTGCAGGGGCAATTAAAACAGTGATTCAATTGAAACATTTATATTTTTTCTAAGCCTGTTTAATCAAGTCTGTTAGATTGTGAAAAATGAATCACTGCTCCGCCTAGAAATGCATGTAGCAAAAGATTATATTATTTTTGTATCGGTTGATTGATAACAAGAAAAGTTTATGTTTTTTCTTAGTGACAAGAAGTTTGTGTGGTGCAGACTATCGGGCTACTGTCCAAAGGCATTGATAACTGGGGACATGTAAGTATGGTATTGCTGTTTTTCTTTTTTCTTTTTTTATCAGTAAAAGATAGATATTATATATATAAATGAAATAGGCATAGCCCTTGTACACAGGAAGTATACATAAGAACTCCTAATTACATTCTAATAACGATAAATTAAAGACAAGAAATCTTGGACAATATCCCCATGTAATACAATAGTGGAAAACCAACACATTAGAGTGTGGAGAAAAAAATTCTTCAGCTTGGTCGTAGTGCGTTCCTTATCTTCAAAGCACCGCGCATTCCTTTCCGTCCAAATGCACCACATAATATACAACAGAATCATCTTCCACCCAGCTGCTACTTGATGGCTGCCTTGCATCTTTGACCAACAACCCAACAAATCCACCACCCTCATAGGCATAACTCAAGCAACATCTACCCTTAAAAAGATCTCATCCCATAGTACCCTTGTTACCTCACAGTGCAATAAGAGATGGTCCACAGATTCTCCATTCTTCTTGCACATATAGCACCAATCCAACACTACACATCCTCTCTTCCTCAAGTTGTCCGTGGTCAATATCTTCCCAAGAGTAGCACTCCAAACAAAAAAACCTACTTTAGAAGGCACACGAGACCTCCAAATATTCTTCCAGGGGAACGGCGTAATATCAAGTTGTGTTGTTAGGATGCTATAATACGCCTTAACTGTACATAACTTGTGGTTATTAGATCTCCACTTCAAACTATCTCGCTGTGCCAAAGGAATCTCCGTGGAATATAGTAAGCTGAAAAGTTCTGAAACAATAGGTAATTCTCAATCATGTAAATCCCTGTTAAAAAGAATATTCCATTGATGCGCACCATGGGAAAATAAACGCACGTCCGCCACTGAAGCCTCCCTATTCACTGCAATACGATATAAGGCCGGAAAAACCCTTTCCAAAGCATGGTCTCCACACCACACGTCCCTCCAAAATCTAATTTGAATGCCCTCACCAACTACAAAGTGAATTTGACTTGCAAAACATGGTCATCCCTTCCTTATATACTTCCATAAACTCACACCATACCCCCATCACTTCTTTAGAGTTCCAACCACCCCAAGCGACATCATATCTAGCGTCAATAATATCCTTCCACAAAGATCCCCCCTCCAACTGATATCTCCAAAGCCACTTTCCCAATAACGCTTTATTAAAAGTTCTCAGGTTACACACACCCAAACCCCCATTCACAACTGATGCACATACAGTCTTCCATCTAACCAAATGGAATTTCTTCTCCTCCCCCATACCTCCCCATAAGAACACCCTAAAGAGTTTTTCTATTCTGTTCGCCACCCCTACAGGCATAGGAAACAAAGATAAAAAATAAGTTGGGAGATTAGTGAGAGTACTCTTGATAAGAGTGAGGCGACCCCCTTTTGATAAATACATCTGTTTCCAGCCAGCCAACCTTTTATCTATCTTTTCCACTACCCCATCCCATATAGCTCTATTCTTAAAGGTTGCTCCCAACGGAAGGCCCATATATTTCATTGGGAAAGAGGACACCTTACATTAGAGACCATTAGAGACCGCACCCACAGGAACCATCTCAGACTTGCCCAGATTCACCTTTAACCCTGACACAGCTTCAAAGCAAAGTAACAATACTCGTAGAGTTTGGATCTGGCTTCTATTCGCTTCACAAAAGACTAACGTATCATCTGCAAAAAGAAGGTGTGAAATGATAATAGGGCCACCAGAACCATTCCACCTGGAAGCCCGATAAGAAACCTCCCCCAACTACAGTCTGCACCATTCTACTTAAGGCCTCCATAACTATAACAAAAAAAACAAAAAAGAGATAAAGGATCTCCTTGCCGCAATCCCCGCGAACTATCAAAAAAACCAGCAGGTGTGCCATTAACCAGAACTGAATACCGGGCTGTTGAAATACAATGATGCATCCAAGCAATCCACCTATCCCCAAAACTACATCTCGCAAGCATGTATAAAAGAAATTCTCAATTCACATGATCATATGCCTTCTTTATGTCAAGCTTGCACAGAACACATGAACCTCCCTCCCGTATTCTGTAATCCAAGCACTCATTTGCAATGAGTACTGAATCAAGAATTTGTCTCCCACGAATAAATGTATTCTGGGACTTGGAAATAATGTGTTCCAATGCCGGGCTAAGTCGGTTAGCAAGGATTTTCGAGATAATCTTATATACACTACTAACTAGACTTATAGGCCGAAAGATTTCAATAATCAAAGCCCCGTGTTTCTTGGAAATGAGAGAAATAAAGGTTGCATTAAGTGATTTTTTAAACTTTTGAAAAGAGTGAAATTCACTGAAAACCTGCATAACGTCATCTTTCACAATGTCCCAACAAGTTTGAAAGAAACCCGTTGAAAAACCATCCGGCCCCGGTGCTTTATCCTTTGCCATGCCAAATATGACCTTGTAAATTTCTTCTTCAACAAAAGGTCTCTCCAGAACACTCGCACTCTGCGAGTCAATTGCCTCAAAATGCAAGGTATCAACCTTCGGCCTTTAAGGAATTGATTCTGTGAGAAGGGTCTCATAGTACTGTACTATATGGTTTTCTAACTCGGGAGGAGAAGATAGCACCTGAGTACCCGATTGCAATGACTTGATAGCATTATAACGCCAATGTAAATTAGTCACTTTGTAAAAGAACTTCGTACACCTATCACCTTCTTTCAACCAAAGGACCCTGGATTTTTTACGACATGAAGTCTCTTCTGACAACAAAACCCCCTCCAAGTTTGCCATAACCGTGCCCTTCCTCAATAACACCTCCTTCGAGTTTTCACCCAATAACTCTTTATCATCTAAGTCTTGCAATTCTCTCTTTATCCTGGATTTTTGACGACATGAAGTCTCTTCTGACAACAAAACCCTCTCCAAGTTTGCCATAACCGTGTCCTTCCTCAATAACACCTCCTTCGAGTTTTCACCCAATAACTCTTTATCCTCTAAGTCTTGCAATTCCTCCAACAATGTAGTCTTCTGATTATCAATGTGACCAAAAATCTCCAAATTTTACTTCTCCAAGTCTTGTTTCAGTGCCTTCAACTTGCCTGCAAGAACGTAACTTGGAGTACCAACAAATTGATAAGAAGACCACCAAGCACGCACCATTTCTACAAACCTCGTCGCTGTTAGCCACATGTTTTCAAACTTGAAATATCGGCGCCCTCTATGCATACCCCCACAATCCAAAAGGATAAGAGAATGATCTGAACTGACTCGAGCTAGTCACTTATGTCTTACTTCCGGATATTAAGCTTCCCACGAAGGAGATACAAGGAATATATCCAATCTCGACCAAACCCTCTCATTTGACTAAGTGTACTCGCCCCCTACCAGAGGGAGATCCATGAGGTCCAGATCAAAGATGAACTCACTTAATTCTTCCATGGCCATAGAATGTCGACAATGCCTTGATCGCTCACTAGGAAAGCGAATAGTGTTAAAATCACCCCCCATGCACCACGACACCTCCCATAAGGCATACAGACCCGCCAACTCCTCCCACAACCTTCTCCTATCCCTATCCACATTAGGACCATAGGAGCCTGCAAATGCTCATTCCCATCCATCAACCACATTTTTTAAAAGGGTCGCAACCGAGAACTCTCCAATACACTCCTCAGTCAACTCTAACAACTCTTTTATCCCACATAGGTAACACTCCACCTGAGGCTCCCAAAGAGGCCAAATAAGTCCAACCCACATACGAGCACCCCCATAAACTTCGCACAATTTTCCTATCAATAAGTCGCAGCTTTGTTTCTTGAAGACACACCACATCACCCTTCCACATCCGCAATATTGATTTAATACGAAGGCGTTTATTGCGATCATTGAGCCCTCGTACATTCCATGATAAAATCTTAGGCTTCATGATAAACTATATTGCCCCTCCCTTTCGTTCTATCCCTTCCGCCACTCCCTTTTTTCAAATCATAATTAATGGAACAAGTTAACTTTTTAAGTTCTCTATCCTGCTTAGAGGCTGACTTCGAATGGCTAGCCTCAAGTGCTACAAGTAGGGCCTTAAATTGTTCTTCATAATCTCTAAATGAAATCCCAATGACAGCTTGAATCTCTTCTACTTTCTTGAAAATCCATTTTGACGAACAACTCCCATAATTAGCGCTGGGCTAGAGTGTACACAACGGAGTTAGAAAATCCCCCTCCTTTCCAATACTGGCAGGAGTAAAAACAGCCAATTTCGAACCACACATTGAATCTGGTTCCCCACTGACAGGAGCAAAAAATTTTAATTCTTCAACCCCATCTCCACACTTTTTCTCCTTAAAAGAAGCCATTTCCAGTGGAAAAGACTCTGTCGAACACCCCATTACCGAGAAATCCTGCTCCAACACATCTGACTGCATTGGAATCACCACAGGACCTTCGTCCACCATGCACAGTTGAGTCTATGCCTTATCCCAAGACAACCCACAAGCCGGCGACGTGAAACTCGAAGAAACCTCCTCTGCCGGCGAGAATACATGCACGGGAACAACCACAAGAGCAACATGCACCCCTTCGACCACCACACATGACTCAAGCTGCCCAATCTCCAACCCCAAGACAAGTGGCAACGATGGGAAATCCTCTCTAGAGGTCTCCACTGCAGTCGGCTCCACCACAATCTCTCCCTCCTCCATTCCTTCCCGTCGGCATAACCCTATCGGCTTGTCAGCATGGTCAACGGAGACCGGCAGTTTTTTCTGTGCCGGTGGGGATGCCGGCGACCTGTTTATCGGCTCCATAGGAGCCCGATTCGGTTCCTGGCCCGATATCTCGGCAGACACCTGAGATGCAGCCCTACAAGACTTATTTGGGCCTGCGGCCTGGCCCATCCCAGGGCCCATCTCACCAAACGTAATAGGCCTACATTTCTGGCCCATTACACTATGCATTTCTGGCCCAGCACAGCCTTGCCCTTGTCGCAGTGTTTCAGGTAACTAATTTCTTCTAAAACAGCTCCCACTTGTTCCTACAAACCGACAAGTACCCTCAGAATTATTTCCTCATTTCTTGCTACTCATTATCCTTTTGTCTTAAATTTTGTTTATTAGACTTCTAAGAGAGTCAAAGTACAACTAATTGGTGGGCTATAAAAAAGGTTATGTTTATGAGAATTTGTAGAAACCTACTTTAATGTACCGTCCGGGCATGAGAGAGAGAAAGACCTATGGTACCCCCAGTTAACAGAATGCCTTGTGCAATGGCAGATTAGGTATGCTGTGCAATCAAACTTAAAGAAAAGATCGGATCTTCCCTTGCATCTTTCTTTTTTCAATTCTAGTCTCCTAATTCTTTGATTTTAGCTTCAGTACAACTAATGGGTGGGCTATAAAAAAGGTTATGTTTTGTGAGAATTTGTGGAAACCTACTTTAATGTACCGTCCGGGCATGAGAGAGAGAAGGTCTATGGTACCCCCAGTTAACAGAATGCTTTATGCAGTGGCAGATTAGGTATGCTGTGCAATCAAACTTAAAGAAAAGATCGGATCTTCCCTTGCATCTTTCGTTTTTCAATTGTAGTCTCCTAATTATTTGATTTTAGCTTCATTCATGAATTTGATGCACTCTCATGTGGTTCGATGTGATATCTATTATTCAAATTTAAGTTTGTGCGATATTTAAGAGTAAGCTTGTGCACTAATTTGGCTGTGTTGATTTTGAAGAAGTTGTGGAAAAAACTGACACCAAAAGTTTAGCTTCCATGGTATATTTCGTCTACAAAGTCGGCGACTTCCATTGAAATTCTTGCCATTTAACCCTTCTAAATCCTAAGTAGACAACAGTCTTGTTTTATCTGGGAACATTTGGAATTTCATAGTTAATGAGTCTCAGAATAGGAAGCTGCATATGATTCTTTCCGCGCGTTTTGGTTGATTATTGAGTGGGGATGTCCCCACACTCTATTTATTCTGCCTTTAACACTGGTACCACCTTTTGATACATCGTTCACAACTTCAGTTAGGAGGCTTGCTTGGTGGGGCTGCCACATCTTGGCTTCTTGGACCTGCATGGAAGTATGAGTCTGTTTCGAAGGATGGACGGAGAGTTTTTGCAGACAGGGCACCAATATTCTACCTCATCCAGAGAAAATGAGAAACGGGGGCCATTTTACTGAAACTATGGGTTTCTAGACTGAGCTTTCTCTAATTTCTTGAAATGAGATACTCGTATTGAATATTATTATTCGGTTAAAAGGTGCATTGCTGGTTGTTTCTTCTTTATTTACACTGAGATTTGACCCAAGTGGTGAAGGCCTTGGTTTTGGGGTATTACTGAAAAGTCAGCGATTTAACCAGTTCAGTATAGGCCTTGGTTTAGTTTCGTCCAAGAGTGTGATGTACGGGACCGGGGTTTACTCTGCAGGGGTGGGTCCGAAGGGCCCTACCTTAGAGAGATTCCCTGACATAAAAATATATATATATATATATATATATATTAGCTTATATATTCTGTTTTTTCTTTGGACTATTTTTGGAGAAATTTTGTGGTGATTCTTTTCTTTTAACGTTGAAACCTAGGCAAAAGTCAGGAATACAGATGTCAGGAGTTAGATGTTCTCTTATAGGGAATCATAAAAGGGGAAAGTTGGGGAGCCATGGTATTCTTTCGATAATTGTATGGATGCATGGAGCTCAGCTTTGCCATATGTGAGATCTGATTTACATGGCACGACCTATCGCAGGCGGATGTAATGCTGGAAAATATTGTTCTCAGAGTGGGATCTTTTCTGATTTTCTGCTCGAATTTTATGGTCTAAAAGTAGAAATTGGGAGCTAAGTTTTGTAAGAGATGTGCAAGAGATTTGGCCCAACAAAAGCCACTCCCCCCCCCCCCCCACGAGAGGACATCACGTCTCCTTGAAGGTGTGCGCGATAATGACATCTTAGCACGTCCGTATCGTAGTACAACATGGCATCTTCAAAATGGCCAGGTGATCAGAAATCTAAAACCAACTTGTTTTCTAGTTTCCCTGGGATGAAAATTCTCACTGAGACTTGCTACACCCTCCCAAGGAACCCACTTTTCACATTATCGTACTCTTTCTGCTTTACATTTGACCTTCTTGATTTAATTCTTTCTTTAGCAATTGGGAAAAAAAGAAAAAGAAGAATCAGGCAACCATACATCCAAAAATCAACATTCTGTATTTTTATAAAAGTTTACCCTACTTTTTCACGAGTATATAACCCTGCTTTATCACATTTCTGGATAACATTGCTTTTCTGCAGATGCACAAAATAAATGAAAGGCCTGCCACCTTTGCTGGCTTTGACCTGCAATGTATCTTCTTCTTACATTTATGTTTCTTGGATGGAAATCTGTCAAACTTAGAACAAAACTGGGTGTAAGGACGTCAGTAAGCTGTTGTATCTGTATGCCGTGGAAACTATCTTTAGGTTGTGTCATGAAAATTATATATCAAGCCAACCAACAAAAGAGACAAAAATCCAGAGTCCAGAAAACCCCAATAACCAGATCTGCTGGTATGAAGTAACTGCTGCCAAGGCTGCATGAATACAAATCGTGTGAATATAACTTCCAATACATGGCCCTTTAAAAATAAGAAAACACAAGGGGTACAATAATAATTCTTTAAAAAATTAGGTCAACAAAGGCAACACTAT
Organism: Juglans mandshurica; assembly: GCA_022457165.1. Classification (NCBI taxonomy): domain Eukaryota; kingdom Viridiplantae; phylum Streptophyta; class Magnoliopsida; order Fagales; family Juglandaceae; genus Juglans; species Juglans mandshurica. The sequence goes on along the minus strand of CM039629.1, from coordinate 26,158,207 downwards.
AGCTGTGATTGAAATCCCATACCACCACGCCAACACCACATAAAGAACGCATGTATCTAACTTGCCCAGGTTATCAAATAGATATAGCAATCATTAATAGTGCAAATTCGGGTTACACCCCTATTTACATCCGGTAGATATGGTACCTGCATGTAAGTTCCATTATATAGACAGTATATACGGTGTCCGTGTGAGTTTGATCTTTTTATATGTACCAGCTCCAAGGATGCAGATTCTCTTAACAAACTATTCATGTATGTAACCTAAAATGGGTTAACCGGTTAAATTGCCATTACTTTACCAGTTAAATTCAATAACCAACCTAGGTGAAAATAGGAAAATAAATATCTCATGACTTACATGATGGTGATGGTGCAAGCGATGGAGACAACAAGCCTTCAGCACTTCCCTTGTCCTGGCGTGGACTGGGAGCATATGATACTTCAGGAATAGGTGACAGATCGGGAGACAACTGGGAAGTGGGACCCGTAGGAGGGGCGTTAGGAGTTGACACCAAAGGTGAAAAGGAAGAAGGAACTGTTGGGTTATAGTGAGAAGGTGAGAGGCTTGGAGAATTTCTGAAACCCTGATATGGGAAAGGACGAGGAGGATGCGCCATTACCATAGAAGGTGCAGGTGAGCAGTGCTTAATGTTAGGCGAGGACATTGGAGAGGTAAGCGGAGAAAGAGCAGGATATGGCGAAATTGATGGATAATTACTTGGTTCTGGGGATGGAGATGGAGAAGGACTAGGAGGGGTAGCATTAATAGTACCCTTTAGATAGGAAGATAAACTGATGCTTTTAACCTTACCAAAAACTGTGTTATCAAGGCCAAGATTTTGTGCAGGAGAGCCTGTGATAGTTTCAGCCAATTGCTTCAATCTCTGCGGCAGAAGACTCCCAAGATCAGACATGACTGAAGCCTGAACTGTAACTGGCGGAGCTATTGTGGAGCCAACATCATTTGTTATCTGGACATACACACTCTGCACGGAAAGAAACAATGAAGCCAAATATCCATTATCATAACTGAAGCTTGAATAAGGGTTCCCGGCATGCCAGATTACCCAGCCGAATTGAAACCAAATTGTAACGTCCGTTGCCCTATGTGTGCAGTGATGGATTTGAGTATATATGAGTTTTTAGTAGTCAGTTCACACCTGGAACGATGGAGGGATTTGGGACGACCACTATAATGTGGTACCTAAAAGCATATAAACTGTTAAATACTTCCCGATTTCCAAGAATAAGTTACTCACATTTTTTTCTTAATGACAACTACCCAGAGGCTGTCTCCTTAATCAAGTGTTTTAAGGGTTTTGCCATTAGTTTTTACTGAATTGTAAAAGGACCTCAGTTAGGAAGCACAAATTTTCCAAGAAAACGTGAAACAACTATATTGAGGGTTTGACGTCGAAATTGGTGGAGCCTATCCAAAGTGCCAACCATCAATGCCCAAAGTTGAATGTGCAAAAAGATACTTAAGTGAGTGTTATACCTCGTAAGACCTCAGATACAATCCTATCTTCAACTGATCCTTGAACTCGATGAAATCTTCCAGTATATCAGATATCGAATTATTTAGAGTAAAATTAAATAGAATCTGGGGGATCTGCCAAATTGAAGAAAATTGCACTGGGATTATAGTTAACCCCCGTGGAAACTTCAGAATCTGAAGCATAGTTGTCTTCCCAAAAATAGATGATGTCAAGGTCAGATTGGAGTGCTGAAGGAACAGTTCAATTAAAGATGATCTCAGCAAACTTAGGGACACTGGACTTATAGGAACATTTATTGGGTCAGAAAGAACACCAAACACCACATCAGTCCAGTTAGATGCACCAGATTGGTGCATGGATAGGATAGCCACCTGTTGAGAGGAATTAGATCGAGTTAATTTTTTGAGTTCCATTACTAGTGGCGAACTGATATCTGAGGCTTGAAGCTATACCTTTATGCCAGGAACACCAATTTCCCCGTAGATATCATATTCTAATCTTCGAATGTGTGGAACAAGCTTTGTAACTGGCTTGTCTAGTCTGAAGTATGCCTGAACTGTAGCTGGAAAAGACAAAAAAAAAAATTTATAAACAATACAAGCAACTACCAAATATTCAAAAATCGGATAAGAAGAAAGTACAAAACGACTTCGTAAATACCAAATACCCATTTTCTCCAATCAAAAGATAACCCTAATCACCGAACAATAATCTAAAAATAGCCAATCTCTATTTTCTCAAAGCATCCCAAAACCCTAATTACACACAAGAAAACAAGCAACATGCAAGCACTCGCTCGCTCGAAAACCCAAACAACAGATGAAACACAAGGATAAGAGAGATACCGCCGAGTTTAATTGCATCTTTTGCATCGAACCCGCACTTGGTTGAATGAAAAGGAAGGACCCAGAAGATCCCAGAAACCAAGACCGATAGGGTCAGAATCAAAACGAAGAAGCACTTGAAACTAAACTCCCTTCCAACTCTGTTGAGAGCCACCGAACATCCGTCACAGAAAAAGCCCGAAGAACCTTGATTACTGTCAGCCTCGTGATTCTGCTGCCGATGCAGGTTTTGCAGTTCGATTTTCCCCATCTGCAGGGCATCTGGAACACCCTCTTTCGTCTCTTTCGAAGGTTGAAGACGAAGAAGGTGAGAGACAAGTGTTAATGGGGGGCATTTCCGCGTTGTCACTTACAACTATATAAAACAGTGCTTTGCAAAAGCTGTGCTACCATGTGATGCACTCTCTCACGGGCTATCCACCCACGCGACGTGGCGAAGCCACGTAAACCCTTGCACCCCCACGTCATCAGATTGTTTATTGATCAAGATAACAAACTCGACTCGGTCATGTTTGAACAGTGACATGAAGTGGGATGATTTTAGATAAAATTTAAAAATTAAATAAATATTATTATAATATTATTTTTTAATTTGAAAAAGTTAAATTATTTAATATATTTTGTATGAAAATTTATAAAAATTATTAAAATAAAATGAAATGAGATGAAATTGTTTTTGTATCGACCTTAATTTGATCACATTATTGAGAGTTATTTTAATCTCAGTTTCTAATACGTGATTAGGATATAAAACCTTTATGAAAGTTAAATATTAATTATCTTAATATAATTTGTAAACATAAAAATAACAGAAATTTTAGCACCATAAAACTTATTAGAGGAATTATTCTATTCATCATCATTTTAACTATATTCTTGCATTATCCTCTAATATACCATTAAAATTATTGAAAATTTATTTATTATTTTTTACTTAATTTTCAATTACTTGATATTGGGAAATATAAAATATTTAATTAAATTTGATAAAGTATAGAGTCATGATTTAAACTCCAATTATCCTCTCTAATATCATGTAAAATTATCATTTATCTCAAAAATTTAATCCGATAAATTTTATCATTTATTTTTAACATATACCACGTATGGTGACAATGATTGAAGGGAATGACAAACAAATTAATATTAAGATAACTCAGTATAGAAATCAATGAATTTGAAACTATATGCTCGCTCATTGAACAGAGATCAAAGGTGGGCTCTCGAGAAAGCAACGAAGTTGACCGAAATGGGAAACATTAAAGAAATGGGAATAATGTCTACTAGGCTCCCAACGTGGGTGACATCAAGACATAGAAATGGTTGAAGATGATAGATATTGGCTCCATGCTCTAAAGAAAATGGGGAAGGTTAGAGCTAATTAGAATTCGTAAATTATGAAAAGTCTCCTCTCTACTTTCCGTTAGAAAATAGAGGTGATGAGAATATTCTCTGAAGAGCTTTGTCAATGGCGGGAAACTCAGGAAGTGCGATGAAGGACTTAGAAGAGATGTGTAGGAATCTACATTTAAAGAAGGAGGAGAATCAAAGCTTGAATTTAATGGGGGTCCTGAAGATGTAACCTGTGAGAAGGGGGAGCGAAGTATGATTGGAAGAATTTGTTTGGAACAACAAATTAGGAAGGAGGTTCTGGCCTCGACGATGGCAAAGATATGGAGGGTGAGTAAGCCAGCCACATTCCAAGAAGTTGGGAGTAACACTTTTGTAGTAACTTTCATGACCCATGCTGACAAAATGAAAGTAATAAATGGACGTCCGTGGTTGTTTGACAAACAGCTATTCATCCTCTAGGTGTTTGATGGGTTTACTCAACCAAATTAGTAGAAGTTTGTAAGTGAAGTTTTATGGATCCAGATTCATAACCTGCCAATGGTTTACATGACAAGAGAGTGTGGAAGTCAAATTGGGAGGTCGTTGGGGAGGGTGGTTGAGGTGGATGTACCTGAGGATGGTATTGGCTGGAGAATGTACCTACGGGTGAGAGTTGAGATACCTCTCTGCAAAGTAATTGTAATGGGCCGTATAATAAGGATGAACGGTAGCAGAGTATGGGTTGGATTAAAGTATGAGAAGCTACCACAAATTCGTTTTAAGTGTGGATGGATTCTACATAGGGAGATGGGGTGTGATGCAAGGGAGTTACAAAGTGATATAGGGAATGTGACTAGTAAACAATTTGGACCATGGTTGAGGGCAGAGCCAACGCAAAAAAGGAGAGCCTATCAAAAAACATTCTATAAGGGTGAATCCAAATATAAGGGTAGTGAGGGTGGTTTTTCAAAATAGGGAGGGAGAAAAGACAGTGGAGGGGGAGGATGGGAGAATTCATGTAGTGAGGTGGGGAAATGGGAGCAAAGCATGGGGTGGGGGATAGTGGGAGTTAAGAGGGAAGAGGAGAAGATTATGGAAAATGAAAAGAGCTTACCCTCGAAGGTGATGGAGAAAAGAATTAACGATAATAGCCTTATGGTGGGATTAAAAATAACAAATGAAGCAGTGAAGGGTGTGGAGGAGGGGCAACAGGAAGGGTATGTGGAGAGTGGTCTGGAGAAGGAAAATCAATAGCAGAAAAGAAAGGTAAATAATCCTAAGATGGACTCATATGAGTCCAGTGATGCTGACGATAATGCAGTGAAGAGTAGAATGGATGGTTTAGGGGAAGTAATAGTGAGGGATGGGGGAGGAGGGCAAATGACCGCGTGTAAAGCCAAGCTGTGGAAAAGATGAAGAATACAAGAAGGTGGAAAATAAGTGCAAGGGAAAAAAGTATGAATAAATTTTCACCTGAACAACTATTGAAAAATAAAAGTGGTTCTAATGTGGTGGATGGTGAGGGCATGTTGCAAGCAGGTTCAAAAAAGTTAAAAGGAGATAGTGGTGGGGATGAAGCTGTCATTAGCTATGGAATGGCGAAGGCTGCTTGCCAGCCCAGCCAAGAGCAATGAAAATATTAAGTTGGGACTGTCGGGAGCTTGTGAACCTTCGAACAGTTCAAGTCTTTTGCTCCTTAGTGAAGGAAAAGCAGTCCGAAATAGTTTTCTTAATGGAAACTTGAATGAATGCAAATAGAGTGGAGTTTTTGTAGAGAAAATTGAGGTTTGATGAATGTTTTGTGGTGGAGCCAAGGGGTATGAGTGGAGAGTTAATAATGTTATGGGAGAATGAGGATGTGGTGGAGTTAGTGAACTATTCCCAACGTCACATCAATGTGTGGGTTAAGGGTGAAGTGGGGAATGCAAGATGGCTCTTGACAAGGTTTTACGAGGACCCAAACTAGAGGATGAGAAACTTATCATGGGATTTATTGAAATCTTTCAAGCCACCAGCTGACACAGGTTGGTGTGTATCGAGAGATTTTAATGAAATTCTGTCACAAGAATAAAAGATGGGAGCAGAGAGAGAAAAGAATAGCAAATGAAAATGTTTAGGAAGGCACTTGAATGTGGAATGTTACATGGCCTGGGATGGAGGGGGTGTAAATTTACATGAAGTAATGGTCATGGCGATGGTACTTTCATTGAGGAAAGGCTGGATCGTGTTGTTGCAAACCAAAATTGGAGAATGCAATTTTCAAAGGTGGGGGTGGAAGCAATGGTGGCATGGTGTTCTAACCATAGACCTCTTCTAATTTCTTTCAACAAGGAAATAACTAAAAAAAGATATAAGGGAAGGACTTTCAAATATGAGAAGTGTTGGGAGCTGGAGGAGGAGTGTGGCAAAATAGTTGAAAATGAATGGAGAAAACATGCAGTGGGTGGTGATCCTATGAAGAAGGTTCAACAATCAGCTGAGTGCAGAAGAGCATTGTGTAAATGGAGCAGAAATTCAATTACTAAAAGAGAGAAGGCCATGAAAATGAAAGCTGGACAATTAAAAATTCTCCAGGATAATGAAGGACCAGAAAATATGGAAGATATTAAGAAGTTGAAATGGGAGTTGGGCATTTTGTTAGACCAAGATAACATATGGTGGAAACAAAGGGTAAAGAGGCATTATCTGCAACAAGGGGATAGAAATATAAAATTCTTCTATGCATGTGCAAATTAGAGAATGAAGAAAAATGTAATAATTAAGATTGTTGACTCACATGGGAAGAAGGTAAAAGAAGAGGGAGAGGTGGAGGAGGCTTTCTGGAACCATTTCTTTGGAATATATAGTTCATCACATTATTAAGCATCTAAGTTAAATGAGTGTGCAATAGCAACTGAAAAAATGATAACAAAAGGAATGATAGTGGGGTTGGAGAGGGAATTTAAAGCTGAGAAGGTTGAGGTGGCTTTAAAACAGATGTCAACTTTTAAATCCCCTAACCCAGATGGTTTTAGGGCAGGGTTTTATCAAAGCCACTGGGGAATTGTAGGGAAGGAGACATGCAATGTTGTTGTGGATTTTCTGAAAGAAGGTGAAATGGGGCAGGGAGTTAACCAAACACATATAACTCTGATACCAAATGTGAAGGCCCCCAAATCTGTGATGGAGTTTAGACCTATTAGTTTATGGAATGTGTTATATAAATTAATCTCCAAGGTGTTGGCTAACAAAATCAAAAAAGTGTTGTCTGAGATTATCTCCTCAAACCAGAGTGCATTCATTCCTAGCAGGCTAATCACAGACATTATAATGATTGCATATGAAATGTTACATACCATGAAGACAAAGCAAAAAGGGAGGGTAGGAAGCATGGCCATTAAACTGGATATGTCCAAGGCCTATGATAGAGTGGAGTGGCCTTTCCTTGAGGTAATGATGAGGAGATTGGGGTTTGGTGAAAAAATGGTGAGCCTGGTCATGAAATTTGTCACGATTGTGAGCTATAATGTGTTGGTGAATGGAGTACCTGGAAATATTATTATTCCTTCAAGATGATTGAGGTTAGGAGATCCTCTATCTCCTTACATGTTTATAATTTGTGCTAAGAGCCTTAACCAACTCATGATTAAATAAGAGAGTATGGGAGTTATAAGGGGGACTGCAGCAGTTAGGGGAGGGATTAGGTTGAATCACCTTTTATTTGCTGAAGATTATGTGATCTTTTGCAGATCAATGGTGGAAGAATGAAAAAATGTCTACTCAATTCTGGGTGTATATGAAAGAGCTTCTGGCCAAGTGCTAAACAAACAAAATACATCGATATTTTTCAGCTCTAATACAAAATGTGAGACTAGAAATATTATATTTCAAGAAGCTGGTGCAATAGTGTGTGATAGTTATGAGAAGTACTTGAGCCTCCCTATTCTAGTAGGCAAGTCAAAGTATAATGCTTTTCGAAGCATTAAATAGATAGTGTGGCTTAAAATTCAAAACTTGAAAAATAATTCATGTCCAAAGCTGGGAGGGAAGTGCTTATAAAAGCAGTCCTTTAGGCAATTCCCACATACACAATGAGTGTATTTAGATTGTCTAAGTTGTGTAGTGACATTGAAGGCTTAATAGCTAGGTTCTGGTGGAATCAAAATCAGAAGGATAAAGGTATCCATTGGAAAAAGTGGAGTTGGTTGGGAGCAAGAAAGGCAGCTGGCGGATTGGGGTTTAGGGAGATGGAATATTTCAATAGTATCAGCTGGCCAACTAGGGGTGGAGAATACAAAAAGAGCCATAATCACTTGTTACTAGCATATACAAGGAGAAACACTTCAAGAACTCCCAGCTGTGGGAAACAACATTGGGCAAGTCACCATCATTTATTTGGAGAAGTATATGGTCAGCATTGAAGGTGGTGAGAGAGGGGGCTGTGTGGAGAGTGGGGAATGGTGAAGACATAAGAATTTGGGGATAGAATTGGCTGCCAAATCCTACCACATATTGTGTCCAGTCTCCTTTGAAACTCCTCGATGTTGACTCAAAGGTTAATGAGTTGTTTGGTGAAGATGGAAAAACATGGAATGAAGAGTTAGTGAAAAAAAAAAATTTATGGAGGAAGAGGCTAACATGATATGTGCTATTCCTATTAGCTGAACTTGTGTTGCAGATAAATTGATTTGGGGCTTCTCAAAAAATGGAGAATTTTATGTGAAAAGTGCATATTATGTAGCTCAACAAAAAAAGAAAGGGGATGAGGAGGGATATCTGAGGAAGGGGAAAGGGCTAAGGTGTGGAGGCAAGTGTGGCAGCTGGAGATACCTGGAGTTGCAAAATACTTTTTGTGGAGAGCCATAAATGATATTCTACCTACAAGACTCAATCTGTGGAAAAGGAAAGTGATTGAGGATTCAGGGTGCCCCATTTGTAAAATGGAAAAGGAATATGTCATTCATGTTCTATGGAGTTGTCCTGCTTCCTCTGATGTGTGGGCAGAAAATGCTAGTCCTATGAATAAATGGAAGAACGCCTGCTGGGATTTTTTTACAGCTATGGATAGAAGTGTATAGAAAACTACCAAAAGATGAAGTAGAGAAAGTGGTGGTAATAATGAAGAATGTGTGGTTAAGAAGGAATAAATTTTGTTTTGAAGATAAATGTTTTTGCCCCGGAGTAGTGGTACAGAATGCTACTATATGGTTGGATGAATTTCAGCATACAAATAAAGGAAAAGAATGGGGTTATGGTCTAAAGAAGAGGGCTGTGGAAAGAGTGGAATGGAGGAAACCAGATGGTGATAGATTCAAAACTAATTTCGATGATGCAATGGTGCTAACTCAATAGAGGATGTGTATAGATATTGTTATAAGGGACTGTAATGGGGATGTTTTAGTTTCAATGTGTGCTAGTAGAGATTGTGTCAAGTCCTATTTTATGGCTGAATGTAATGCCTTATGGAGGGCTATGTGCTTATGTAATGAGTTGGGCTTCCATGAGGTTGATTTTGAAGGAGATGCAAATAGGTCATTGATGTTGTGAGGGCTGATATGAGAAATGAAGCATGGGATGGACAGCGCATTGAAGATATCAAGAATATACTACAATAGAGGAAGAAGTGGATTGTTGATTTTATAAGAAGATAAGGGAATGAAGTGGCTCATCAGTTGTCAAAATTAAGCTTAAAATTTGATGAAGAACAATGCTGGACAGAGGAACTTCCAGCAATTGTGTACAATTTGATTGTAAAGGAAAAAAATGTAACACATGAATAATTGATGAAATGAATACATACATAGTTGAATTTAAAAAAAAAAAAGAAAAAAGAGAAAAGGAAAACAGAAAAGGAAAACATGGGTGACATCTTATGGGACAAACCTCCAATTTTTTATTTATTTTTCTTTTGTTCTGTGTGTCCTCGCTTGCAATAAGTTGGAATTTCATTGACAAATACTTGTTACGGCTACAAAAATTCCATTCACTGTTAATACAATTTCGACTTAGGTCCTGTTTGGATGGTAAGATGAGATGAGATGGTTTTAGATGAAAGTTGAAAATTGAATAAAATATTGTTAGACTATTATTTTTTTAATATTATTATTGTTTTGAGATTTGAAAAAGTTGAATTATTTATTATATTTTGTGTAAAAATTTGAGAAAATTATAATGATGAGGTGAGATAAAACTGTTTCTATATCCAAACGAGACTGTAATTGGCAAATGGGTCGTGCCAAGTCACAAAATGGACTTGTTTTCAAGACCTTGAAAGTTTCAATATGACCTTAGTGGTAATAAGACAATATGGAATTGAAGGCTTCTAACTAACTTCCATGCTATTTGTTGGGGGATTATTTGAGCTAATATTATCTAACTTGTCTTAGCTATTTAATACTACCTCATAATGAGTTTGTGAATGCTGAGCTAGGCCTCAGTCATTCTCTTTAGTTAGAGAATGTTGCAAGAATTTTGGAAAGAAATTGTATTTCGGAGAGTTAAAAATAAATATAAAATAAATATACGTATATGTTAGTAAATTAATATCCCATGATTCATGTAGTATTCACATAGGTGGGAAAGTCAGTTAATTAACTCATAAATGAAGTTAATTAATCATCCAATCGGAAAACTTATTAAATGAGAGTTTTACTTATATTAGTTTTGGTGATACGTGGAAAAAGTGAACGTATAAAAAAAAAATTTTATTCTTTTTCTACAATTTCTTAAAACAATTATTTTAAATTCTTGATTTTACGGCATATAATTATTTTAGGAGACTCTAGTAGCCTCCTAAGTTACGTAAAGATGCAATTAAGATGAGTAAAAATCCGGACTTGTGGGATAAATAGAGGACCACAAAAAAATATGGTTCTACTTTCAAAATAAACAAATGTGTTATTTAGGTACCATTTAGATAATGAGTTGAGATGAAAATTGAATAAAATCTTATTATAATATTATTTTTTAATATTATTATTATTTTAGAATTTGAAAAAATTGAATTGTTTATTATATTTTGTATGAAAATTTGATAAAATTGTAATGATGAGATGAGATGAGATGAAATACTTCTTATATCCAAACGGAGCCTAAAAAGACGAGTAGTGATGAAAACACAATTATTTTTACAAATGATTTTTCATATTAAAATAATGATACATTTACATCTACGTTTTATTAAATGACCTCTACTTAAATAAATGTATACAACAATTATAAAAGATTGTTGTATCTTTTATCATTTTCCTTCAAAGATGCAAGATACCGATTATAATTTCCTATTCATAATTAAGAGAGAGAGAGAGAGAGAGATCCTATTCATTGTCTGCCATCCTAAATACTTGATTTTGAATTCTAATTTTGAAGAAAGATTATGATTTTATTATTTAACTTAACAAACAATAAGAATAATCCAATTTATAACTTTATTGTATTGAGATTACCCAAGAATAGAATCTACAAGGAGAACTAGTATAAAGATAAATACGAGTAAATATAATTTCATTTTTATAACGAGTCTCATTTTTTTTTTTTTTTTTAAGAATTAGAGCGTATCCAAATCATTTTTCAAAAAATAAATATTAAGTTATTTTTTCTAGATAGGAGCATAAAATTTGAAGATAAAAAATAATTGGATGTGTCTAAAAAAATATAAGATATACTTAAAAAATATAATATATACTTAGGCCCTGTTTGGATACAGAGATAGTTTTATCTCATATCATCATTACAACTTTTTCAAATTATCACATAAAATATAATAAATAATTTTTTCAAATTCTAAAAAAATAATAATATTAAAAAATAATATTCTAATAATATTTTATTCAACTCATATAAAACTGTCTCATCTTATCTTATCTTATCTTATCTTATCTTATCTCGGTATCTAAAATAAGTTGTTTAATCTACCTCATCTATCAAGGGAATACATATAATAATTTTCTTTTTACCGATATAAATATTTTAGGGCGTGAGGAGGGGGGGGGATCTGTTTGAACGGTCAGAAAGTTCAAAAAGTTTTGAAAAATGAAGCGGGCCACTGGCCAGTTCGCCCCTTTTACATGGGAGGGTTGCGGCCAGCCATATAAGGAGTCAGTCACTCTGAGCCTTCTTCCCACTTCTTTTAAATTTTGAAATAAACCCCCAAACCCTCCATAAACGCGCTCCTTCAAGCTCAGATCTTTAAATACTCTCTCTCTCTCTCCAGCCTCTGTTCTTTCAAAGCCAGGTTATTCCTCCAAGCCCACATTCAATTTTGCAACTGTAAGTCCCTCTTTTCGATATTCTTCCTCACCTTTTGGCACCGGAGTTTCACTTTTCGTTTTTGCTTGTGTGTGTGTGTCATCTTCTTAAATTTAGTGCATCTTTCTTTGTAACATTTCAATTTGGTTACATACTGTGTATTCCATCTGGGTTCAGGCTGAAAGGATCTCAAGTATTCGAGCAAAACTAATTTCCCCTATGGGTTTTTGCTAAAATGCTCATCTTTCTCATTGGGGTTTCTCAAATTTAGTTCGGCTAATTTTTTGGTTTTCCTTTTTCATTATATTTATAAGATATGTATAGCATTTATTTTATTCTATTAGTTTGAAACATGTTTGTTGCATTTTGTCAAAGAAAATCCGTTTCGTCGCCTAGAATCTTGAAGAAGAAATGAAATGAAAATGTGGCTTGGAGCCTTAAATTGTCTAAAAAAATCTGGCCTTGATAGGATTGAATTTCTATCTTAAGTAGCGCATATAAGGCTCGGTCAAGTGAAATTTTAGTTACATTGGTCCCCAACATTGACAAGTCTAGAGATTAGATTTTAGTTTTCCTTTCCTTGTATCTCAGGATTCCCAGAACAAACAACCCAATTAGAAACTGCCCTCAAATCCAAGTATAGTTTGGATTTGATTTCAATCATCGTCTTTGTGGCCATGTCTATATTAGCCAGAACGATTTTGGTAATCGACACTAACCTGTTTGATTTGAATTCTCAGTGAATGGATTCTCTCCCGGATGCCATTGTTCAACAAATCTTATCGCACATCAACATTGCCAGGGATGTGGTAGCTTGCAACTCTGTATCTAAGCGGTGGAAAGACTCAATGCCTTTTATTCGTAGCCTCTACTTCCCGCGGAACTCTTTTGACAATCATGCTGGCACGGACAAGCCTGACAACATTGTGTGGAAGATGATATCATCAATTGTTCAACTAGAGGAGCTTGTTGTGTATTGCCCATTTTCAGGTGCTGGCCTTGCTTCGTGGCTTTCACTCATAGGTCCGTCCCTCCGGCATCTTGAGCTTCGAATGGATAACCTTATTGAACATCCTACCTGTTATGAGAGCCCCTCAAAATTGAGTTGCATTGGTGCTGCAAAGAATTTGGAATCACTAAAACTTTGGGGAGTGTTAATGACCCATTCTCCCAATTGGGATGTCTTCCAAAACCTTTGGAACCTTGAAATTGTTGGGGCAAGAATGGAGGATCCTGCATTAACGGATGCAATTCATGCATGTCCCAACCTGACCAACTTGTTGCTGCTTGGTTGTGAAGGGGTTAGGTCGGTTTCGATTGACTTGCCACATTTGCGGCAGTGTAAGCTGGATTTTTATGGCATGGGTAACTGCTCGCTTTCTCTCATATCCCCCAAAATTGAAGTTCTTGAGGTTCAAGGTTGTAGTTGGATCAGGGTTCGTGAGACAAACCACTTGAAGAATCTTTCAATTGCAAATAATGCGGGTAACTATTTTGCAGACGTCTCTAATACGGACTACTCAGTTTTTTCATTTCAATTTTAGCCCAGAATTAAAGCTTGGTGATTTGGGTGATGACTGCTACTGACTTTTTTGTTTTGGTAAATAACTATAGGGAGAGTCTACATGGTGGACTTCGGAAAACTTGAGGCTCTTGAATTCTTGTCCATCAGGGGAGTCCAGTGGTGTTGGGATGCCATAGGCAATATGCTTAAATGGGCAAGCGAGGTGAAGCATCTCTACATGAAGGTCGAATTCACTGGGGATTTTGAGGCCCTTCAACCCTTTCCAGAGATTGACTTTGTTGAATTTTTTAACGGTCACCCCAAACTGCAGAAGTTCGATGTCCATGGTGCCATGTTTGCTGCTCTTTGCCAGAAGAACAGCCTGAAATATGTGAGTTGATAATACCAAAATAGCTGTTATTTTTATGGTCAGGTTGAGGTTTCAAGACTTCATAATTTAATTGGTATTTACATTTTACAGGTGGAATCAGGATTTGTAATTCCATGTCTGGAGGAGGTGGTGATCACGGTGCGATCGCCACTAAATGCTGAGCAGAAAATGAGCACTCTTGAATCCTTGTTGAAGTATGGGAAGAATTTGAAGACGCTGGTACTAAAAATTCTGCAGATGAAGAGCAGTCATAGCAGTGCAGATGATTTCTTTGATGAGATCTGCAGGTTTACATACATGAACCGCAAGATAGTTCGAATAGAATAAAGTTTGTTGGGGTCAATTCCTCCCTAATTTATGCATTTTAACTCAGATGACAAGAACTTGCTCTCTGATTACTTCTTGACTTCTGATCTAATTAGAACTTTGATCATTCTTTAACGATTTAATTCACAGCGTCGGTTGTTTTCTTAACTTCCTGTTTTTGGGTTATGGCTTTGCTGTTTCTCATCTTCTGAATCAGAAGAGCACACCAGCTTTTGGCTTAATTCTGGGCAATGCATTCACCAAACGCTGGATTCTATATATTAATAAGCTTTCTTTCCCCAAATTCATTTTCATGGGCATGTTCATGCTGGCAGTTCATAAAACGAACCATAATGCTCCCCTCATGAGTTCTAAGATTTAAGTGAACACTGCTAATGCCATTGCAGTGTTCCAATTTAAAAGGTGGGTTCCAATTTGGCAATCAGCAAGAACGGTCACTGCCACTAAGGCCTCGTTTGGTTACATAGTTCAGATGAGATGAAATATTTTATTGAAAGTAGAATAAAATATTATTAGAATATAATTTTTTAATATAATTTTTATTTTAAGATTTGAAAAAATTGAATATTTTATTATATTTTGTATAAGAGTTTGAGAAAGTTGTAATGATGAGATGAGATTAGATAGTTTTGTGTATCCAAACTGGGCCTAAATTGAGTAAATATTAGCCGCGAGCCTGCGAGCTCTTCATGGACTTTGAGGGCTTTGTTAACAAATTTGGGGATGAAGGATAGAACTCTCATGGATATCAAAAGCTGGACTGCTGGAGACTAGTAAGTAGTAGTGATGATATCAAAATTTTCCTACTGCAATTTATAAGTGAAAATGCTGATAGAAAAAAGGGGGAAAGTTATTGAATCTCTCCTTTCATCCAGAAACAGAATTAAATTAGCAAAATCTAGATGAGCTTCTTCTTATGAAAGAACCGCTTCAAGTGCCATAACTGCAGAGCCGAAACTGCAATGCAGACACCCAACGACATGGTACTAAACCACGCCACCCTGGCATTTGTTTGTTCACTCACAGTCCTCATCTCCGCCTCTCTATGAAGTAGATCCCGGAAAAGAAGAGATATGCACATTAGAATAACTTTTGACACGCTTAAAATTTCAAGGCATCCCAACTATGAATGTAAAAATTACCTGCCCTTGAGATAGAGTAAATTTTCATGAATTGCCTCCACTGCTCCTTCGAGTTTCCTCAGTTCAAGCTCAACACCCTAAAATGGGCAATGCAGGGAGATAAAAATCAGGAATCAAGACAGGTGAAAAAGAACATTCTAAGCAGGAAAGTACGAGAAGCTTTTTGGATTCTGATATCCTCTTCCAAGTTTATATCCTTCTTTTCATACTAAATGCTACAACCTCTCTCCTTTTCACTATTTCTTTATTTTTTCTTTCTTGATCGGAAAAGAGTTGAACACTTGAACCTCAAACCTATGCAAATATCACCCCCCTCCATAGGCCCAATTTTTTTTTTTTTTTTTCCCATTCACTCATTGTAATTGTTATTGCTACATTCCCATCTTGTCCGTATATCAGATAAGAAGTTACATATTCCAATCTCATATAGGACAATCTTTAGCACATTTCAGAAGTTCCCAAAACATACAAAGCAATGTTAAAGCATTGGGTCTGTAATTAGGTGTTTTCTTTTGTATACTCCCTATTTATTTGTGCCCTATTTCATCCTCTTCAATAAAGTTACTTTTACTCTTAAAAAAATTATTGTGGTTTGAAAAGAAAAGATTAATATTATAATATATTCTCTCATTCTTTTTCTAACTTGTTGATACTTTTGAGTACAAGTTGAAAGTAGAGATTTTATAAGCTTATACATCAACCTCCAATTTATTTCCACATCCTCTCCCGCTGAACTAGAAAGTCATATTGCACATTATTATGAGACTCTTCTTACCGAATCGGTAACTTGGAGGCCGAAGCTTGATGCCTTATCGTTTGAGGCAATTGATCCGCAACATGTGAGTGTCTTGGAGAGACCTTTCGATGAAGATGAGATTTTCAAGGTCATCTCTGGTATGGCTAAGGACAAAGCGCCGGTCCGGATGGTTTCTCAATAGGTTTCTTCCAAACTTGTTGGGATGTGGTGAAAGGTGATGTCTTGGGAGTAATCAATGAATTTCACGCTTTTCAGAAGTTTGAAAAATCACTAAACGCGACTTTCATTGCTCTCATTCCCAAGAAACACGGGACTTCGAGTATTGAGGATTTTCGTCCAATAAGTTTGGTTAGTAGTGTCTATAAGATCATTTCAAAGGTTCTTGCTAACCGGCTTAGTCCAGTGTTCGAAAATATTATTTCCAAGCCTTAGAATGCTTTTATTCGCGGGAGACAAATACTCAATTCGGTACTCATATCAAATGAGAGCCTAGATGCTAGATTGTAGGAGGTAAGTCCAAGTATTCTTTGCAAGCTTGACATGGAAAAGGCTTATGATCATATAAATTGGAAATTCCTTTTGTACTTGCTTAAGAGATGTGGTTTTGGAGATAGGTGGATTTCTTGGATGTGTCATTGTATTTCAACGGCCCGTTTCTCAGTGCTAGTTAACGGCACTCCTGCTGGTTTTTTTGATAGCTCGAGGGGTTTGCGACAGGGTGATCCGTTATCTCCTCTTCTATTTGTCATAGTTATGGAGGCATTGAGTAGGATGGTGCAGACTACTATTGGTGAGGGTTTTTTATCTGGTTTTCAAGTGGGAAACCGCTCTGGTAGCCCTTTTATCATTTCACATCTCCTTTTCGCAGATGACATTCTGATTTTCTGTGAAGCGGATAGGAGTCAGGTCCAAACTTTACGTGCATTATTACTTTGTTTTGAAGCAGTGTCAGGGCTTAAGGTGAACCTTGGCAAGTCTGAGATGGTTTTGGTGGGTGTGGTTCCTAATATACGCAATCTAGCAAGTCTTTTGGATTGCAGTGTGTCCTCTTTCCCAATGAAATATTTGGGCCTTCCATTAGGTGCAACTTTCAAGAGTAGAGCAATTTGGGATAGGGTGGTAGAGAATATAGAGAAAGGGTTGGCTGGATGGAAAATGGTGTATTTATCGAAAGGGGGTCGTCTCACTCTTATCAAGAGCACCCTCACTAACCTTCCCACTTATTTTTTATCTATCTTTCCTATGCTTGTAGGGGTGGTGAATAGGATTGAGAAACTTTTTAAGGCTTTTTTATGGGGAGGCATAGGGGAGGAGAAAAAATTTCATTTGGTTAATTGGAAGACAGTATGTGCCCCAGTTGTGAATGGAGGGTTGGGTGTTTGTAATTTGAGAACTTTTAATAAAGCGTTATTGGGGAAATGGCTTTGGAGATATCATTTGGAAGGGGGTTCATTGTGGAAGGAAACTATAGATGCTAGATATGGTGTTGCTTGGGGTGGTTGGTGTTCCAAAGAAGTGAGAGGGGGGTATGGAGTGGGGCTATAGAAGTTTATAAGGAAGGGGTGG
This sequence comes from Juglans mandshurica, assembly GCA_022457165.1. Lineage (NCBI taxonomy): Eukaryota > Viridiplantae > Streptophyta > Magnoliopsida > Fagales > Juglandaceae > Juglans > Juglans mandshurica. Next base: position 26,140,616 of record CM039629.1, on the reverse strand, counting down.
ACAAGCTTTGTAAATCATATTCGCTTTGTCGCAGGTGAGGGCAACCGAAATAGTTTTTGGCGGGATGTGTGGTGTGGAGATCATGCATTGGAAAGGGTTTTTCCGGCTTTATATCGTATTGCAGTTAATAGGGAGGCGTCAGTGGCGGATGTGCGGTAATCTGCTCATGGTTCGCATCAGTGGAATATTTTGTTTAATAGGGATATTCATGACTGGGAATTATCTATGGTTTCAGACTTAGCCTGTTACACTCCTTGGGAACAACTATGGCACAACATGATAGCTTGAAGTGGAGGTTTCAGGATCAAAAGAAATGTACAGTAAAAGCGTATTATAAACTCTTGATTACACAGGCTCACACCCCACTAGAGTTGCTTTCTTTGTTTGGGATGCCACTCTTGGGAAGATCTTGACCACGGACAACTTGAGGAAGAGAGGATATGTAGTGTTGGATTGGTGTTACGTGTAAAAAGAATGGAGAATCGGTAGATCATCTTTTACTACATTGTGACGTAGCAAGGGGGTTGTGGGTTGAGATCTTTCGAAGGGTTGGTGTTACTTGGGTAATGCCTATGAGGGTGGTGGATTTGATGGGTTGTTGGAGAAATTTGCAGGGTAGTCACCAAGTGGCAGCAGTTTGGAGGATGATTCCGTTGTGTATCATGTGGTGTATTTGGATGGAAATGAATATGCGCTGTTTTAAAGACAAGGAACAAACAATGGTGGAGCTGAAGAATTTTTTTCTACATACTTTATTGCTTTGGTTTTCTGCTATTGTATTAAACGGGGATGATATTCACGAATTCTTGTCTTTAGCTCATCGCTCTTAGAATGTATTTAGGTGTTCTTTTGTATACTTCATGTGTACTTGGTACATGCCTATTTCATTCACATCAATAAAGTTTCTCTTACTTATAAAAAAAAAAAAATTATTTCCACGAGCTTATAACCCGCGCAATGCGCATATTGTTGTGTATGAGGAAGAGAGATTTAGAGAGAGACCAAGTTTTATAGTGGAGAAATTCGAAACGGTTTATAAGGCGGTTTATTTGATAAAACAATATAAAGGTTGAAATAGTGCCTTTGGGTGAAGACTTGAATCGGTTTATATCTTTATAGGTAAGAAATGAAATGAAACTTAAAAGTTACAACAATTCATAATGAAACAATAAAACTTAAAAGTTACAATGATTCATAATGAACCATTGCTTTTTAAAGGTTTACCGTTTTATAAATATAAAGAAATGAAAAGTTATAATAGATCATAATGAAATATTAAAACTTAAAAGTTACAATTGTTCATAATGAAACATTGTTTTTAAAAGGTTTACCGCTTCATAAACATAACACTTCAAATCTAATGGGTAGAATGCCTACTTTTATGGGTAGAATGCCACGTCGGAATTATATGACTCCGCTTTTATATATAGTAATGGATTAGCTTCAGCCCTCAGCAACTACTATTAAAACCATGTACAAAAAAGGTTGCATTCAAACTCACAAGTAATCAACCATCTTCTGCAGCTTTTAAGGCACTTTCAATTATGACTACGGTTTCAGACACAGAGTTACAATAACCTTTAGAAAAAAAAAGCACTTAATTCATTATTTGAGGTCAGCAAAGAGAACCTTAAAGAATTTTTTTTTTTTTTTTTTTTTGTTAAGTAAAATGAGAATCTGAAAGAAACTACTAAGAAAGTGCTCACCTCAATCTTCTCCTTTTTTGCAACTGATTCCCAATCTTTTGCCGCAATTCCAGTTCTCCAGTCAAGGTTTACACTAACATCTCCACCTCCTGGTTTAGAACCATCTACCCAAAAACACATCAGATAGTTGCCAGCCTCATGTGTTGTGAAAGCAAACTGTCCATGTGTCGCATTCTCCTTATGATGAAGATTATTTCCATATGGAGATGTCACCTAAGGTGCCATTAAATATATTTAAGTTGCAACCAATTGACGTAAATAAGAACAATAATTAGTTGCAATGCCTTTTTTGTCTAGATTAAAAAAGAGAATCCTATACGAGAGAAATTTATAGCTCAGATACAACAGAAGTTTGCTCAATAAATACCTCCTCAAAACTCCATGTAATAATGCTGGCTAATTCCCAGATTATTTTAGTGATGCCCCTTTTGCCAAAGAATATTTCACTCATCTTTCACCGAAGAAAAGTATCAACAAGAATATAAACAATCAGAAAGTTCCCAGAGACATAATCTGTCTCAGAGAGCCTTTTGTATCATAAGCCCCCCAAAGAGGGGGCAGTTTGTCTTATTGAGCAATTCTGCCGCTTGCAAATTAAATTTAAAGGTGTTTAACATCCTCCTAGGGCCATTCCAATCTCAGATCACCTATTCTAATCTCAGATCACCAGGCATGCAGGCTCAAGTGGCAATAGAACTAACTGAATTCCAACATGCCTTGGGTTGCAAGTTGGAAAAGAGTCGACAGAATCCCAACTCTAGAATGTATCCTTATGTTTAAGTTTTCTGACCACGATAACCAAATCTCACATTCTTCTAGTTTTCTATATGAGTTTTAAGGAAGGTGGACAAATACTGACCTTGGCATAAGAGCAACCAAGAGAGACACTTGAAAATGATTCTCGGACAAGTTATGTCTATATGAGTTTTACCTTTAGACGCAATAAGCTATATAAGGGTTTTTTTTTTATAGGTAAGCAAGAAGTTTTATTCAGAAGAAAGAAGGTATAGCCCAAGTACATAGGATGTATACATGGGAAGTACCTAACTAGAGTTTACAACCGAAAGTAGAAATTAAAATAACGACCCCCCCCAAAAAATAAGAATGAGGTTTTAAAAAAGATAACTTCAAGTCATTAATTGTCCTCTGGCAATCCGCGAAAACAAACTTAGATTGTGAACTTAATCGAAAATGTAACTTATCATAATAACTTTTGACCAAAATAAATTTTGCATTTGATGTCATGCCATTCAACCTATTCTAAGTCGTGTTATAAAAAGTATATGACACTGGAAACTGATTACCCAATTAAAGAGAGAGAGAGAGAGAGAGAGAGAGTTTCCATGATTGTGAATCTTGCGCCATCAGTTTATGGAAAGCCATCATAGAACGCTAAAAATCGCAGGTAATAGCATAACATTGATCTAATTTATCATATGCAAGTCCTATTCTTTGATGAATAAGAGATGCAGAAGATAATTCAGGTGACCACTCCGGAGATGTGATCGTTCACGAAATGAAACATCTCAATGAAGAAAAATTCGACATGCCTTAATTACATGCTGATGTACATTAACTTATGATGTATTCTCCTCGCTTACACAATGAGTTATCAACTAGTGGCAAAGAAGTTTGAAACGATAATTAAACAAACTACAACTAGGGTCTAGCTGATGCTGAAAAATTAGCGGAAAATTAAACAAAATATAAGAGTCACGACTCCAATATGTTTCCGTTCAATTTACATACACAAAATTAAAAAATCTCCTTTCTTAGGATCAAAATAACTATTAGAGATCAGACTTTGGAGAATCTAAAATTGTTTTCCTCACTTTTCTTAGCAGCCAAACGAAGGAATGACATGCACGAAACGTACTAACCGTAACCCTAATTGATCCGTACTCGATCATGATTGAACCGAGGAAAAATGAAGGCAGGAGTGAAATCTGACCTTGGCGGAGATGGTGGGGATGGGATGGGAGGGATCGTCGGAGATGACAACGTAGTCGCCCAAAACGACGACATTGTTCTGGATTTCCTCGGAAACGCACTTGGTAGTGGCGGTCGGTACGGTCAGCCAAATCGCCTGGCCCTTCCGTACGACGTCGCTTGCGAGGAAAAATAGGACTAACAACGACAACACCACCTCCCCGCGCATCTTAGCACACACTCTTTCTAAAATGCTTCCCTTTTCCTAAAATTCTCTCTGAGTATGGAAATTTCAGAATTTCGTTTTTCTCAGGTCGCTCGCAGTGTTTTCTTGAAGAAGTATTTTTCCTGTATTTCAAATCTTTGGGCTTGAATCTTTTTTGATCAGGTAAGTTTGGGCTGAGGAGGAAGAACTGAACAACTCTTGGGTTGCACTTCCCCTCGAATGGTACTATCCAAAATAATATATTGTTCTTTTAAGATATTAAAATTTTAACATTTTACACTACAATTTAATTATGACTATTGAGATAAATAAATAAAAATTAATAATGTGTTTTTTATTGACAGATAAATTTTGATAAAAATAACTTAAAGTAATCAAAATGTATTTGTTTAAGGTAATAAAGGCTTTAATCACAAACTGATTTTACTAAATTAAATTCATAAATTGACGTAATTTTATGTAATATATCAGATTATAAAATTATTTTTATTATAAAATAGATCTAATCTATCACAAAAATGTACATTAATTTATGAAATATATTTATTACTGTAGCTCTTCTCTTCTTGTTTTATATATATGATACAAAGTCAAAACGACAAATGGGTAGGTCTTAATTCTTCATAATCAACTCATTAAGAACTACCAAGATGGTAGTCCAGTTGATATGAGCCGGTATTCCATGGCTCAAGGTTAGGAGTTCGAGTCAAGATGTAAGTTGAAACCACTTGTGATAGTAAAACCTGACATTTGGGTCATGTGAATGGGCTTTGGACCAGTTGGATATTTTGAGGGTGCTGTGGTAACTAGGTGTGAAAACCGACCCATTCGGTTAAATTTTTTGGCAAAATCGACGACAACCATGCTTAATTTTTTAGGGAGAAAACCGGTCAAAACCAGTTGATGAGGAGGAGAAACATCAGCCAAAACCGATGCTTCATTTCTCTGGTAGTTCACTGTCAATTCTCAGACTGAGCTTCGTCTGAGAGAGTAGAGAGAGAGAGAGAGAGAGAGGGGTTAAGAACTGGGAAGACGGCGCAAGGAATAATACAACTTTATTTCGAAACGATGTCGTCGTTCTATTTAATTTTTTTTTAATACGTTATGAATAAAACGACGTCGTGTGGTAGATGTCGTTTTAGTTGTATTTAAAATACAATTACAGAATATATAAAAAAGAATAATTTCTTTAATCGGTCGGTTCAGCGGTTTGAACCAGGTTCGAACCAATGTCGAACCAGCCAATATCGATTTTCTCTATTTGCTGCTGCACACTGACCGGTTCTCCACCGGTTTCGGCCTGTTCTTAACTCTAGCGGCCGGTCTAAGTTAGTCTAGGTCTATTTCTCGGTTCATTGTACAACCTAGTGGTAACAGACTCGCCATTGGGGTAGTAGATATGATTCAAATTGAACATTACACATCGGGGAGGAGCTCATATGGTCACGTCCAGGGAGGGTTGCTACACTGATTGTCCCACCTCCGCTTTTGCTAAAGAAAAAAAAAAAAAACTTGTTAAGATTAAAAACATTATATACTTATATATGAATTATTTATCATTTTTATTAATGTTATATATAATACAAGTTTTATAAAGCTTATTGTGGAAAAGTAAATTTTGTATGTGAGTTGAAATTGTGGGTGCCCACTATTTAGAACATTAGTATTGGTTTCTTTATATGCAACTTTAAAATCACATATTTTGAAGATTGATTTTGCATATCAAGAAAAACCTCCATATTGAATTATGTATTTTTGAATAAAATAATAATAAAATATTATTATTTATAATTTTTTTTCTTAAAATTATTATTTTTTATGTATTTTACAATTAGCACCATGTGCTAAAAAATACAAATTCCATATATCTAAATATTACCAATTTCATATATCAAAATGACCAATTTTATCAATATATATTAATATGTACTAAAAAACACTTTGTATTATTAACTTAATACAAATTTTATATATCAAAATCATCTTAATACAAATTCTATAAAATTGATTTTAATGGATATGAGAGAGAAAAAACGTTAAAAATAATATTTGGAGAGTGAATAATGCTTCTTCAAACTATTTATAGCTATATAAAAATTTAGAAATGTATAGACTAATATAGATAAATTTAAAAACATATAATACAAATATAAAGATTAAGATTAAGATGAATAAGTTATTATTAATGCTCTTAATATTTTTGAAGAGGAAAGATGGTATCACCTCTCCGGTGCTCTCCCAAAAGGTTTCTCTTTCTCTCTTCAAATTTCAAAAGGACAACAGTTGATAATGGACCCCAAATTGATTGTGATGATGACGTAGGGAAAAAAAAAGCTGTCCTCCACGTCTCTTATCCCCGGAGGCATCCTCGTGCCCCCAAAACGAGTCGGATAAAATGTTTTATTATTTTTTAAGTAATTTTATATATAATTATAAAGTTTGTAAGCGTGACATACTCATTTTATAAAAGAATAAAAGGTTAAATTTTTTTTTATATGAATCTTATATTTTATTTATTTTTTTAAAATAGTTATGGGGTAGTTGTACAATTCATAGTTATCAATATATTTTATCTTCTGTAAATGTCATGTATTTTTTTTAAAATAACGAAATTTATTATTAAAAAAAATTGATTTTTATATAAATATAATATTTATCTTTTTTTTTTTCAAAAAAATACGTGATACTTATACCCTACAAATATCCTTTCTCAAATTTACGCTTCGTTTGGTTACTTAATTCCTCTCAACTCATCTCAACTCATCATTATAACTTTTTCAAATTTCAATATAAAATATAATAAATAATTCAATTTTTTCAAATTCTAAAATAATAATAATATTACAAAATAATATTATAATAATATTTTATCAGCTCAACTCAACTCAACTCACTTCAACATCCAAACACAACCTTAATATCAAACATAGTATTTCTCATTTTAATTTCAGGTGATTTATATATTTTTCTAAAAGTTTTTTTAGCGTGGCTGGCATACTTTTTCAAGGACTAAAAATACCCATGCTTTATATGATTCGCCTACCACCCAGCTTTTTCATCACTGAAGCTAGATCTGCACAATTCACACCCACAAGAAAGATGGAAGCTCTCCTCTACCAATTCACCCTCCTCTCAGATCTAGCCTTGCAAGACAAGAGCTTTGATCCATCCAACATTGAAGACCTCATGAAGCTCTTCGAGATCGAAGCATACAAGTCATGGGTAGCCATGGAGCAAGAACAGCAAAAGGAAGTTGAAGAGGCCGAGACCGAGTTGCAACAAGCCGAGGACTACCTTGACTCGGTTTTGGAGAGCGCCATGGACGAGTTTAGACGCTTCGAGGCGGAACTCGAAAGCAGGTCAAAGGCTGAGCTGAAAAGCTTGGTGGAAACTGGCGAGAATGCGAGAAAGATGGGGAAGTTGATGGAAAAGGCTGCAACTGTTGCTTCCAAAAGGTATATGGAGGCCGCACTGAATTCTGCAACTGCTTCCATGAAATCAGCTTGGAAGGGACTTTCATCCAAAAAGGTTCATCCTTCTTAAAAAGGGAAAAAAAATTGTCTTCAACATCATCATAAAGATAAGATCAAAATGGGATATTTCTCTTTCTATTTCCTTGTTCTGTTTTGAGCTATAATATTTAGTGACATGGGAAAAACTAATGCCATGAGATTCTGAAAATTTGGGATACCGACAATCAAGGCAACTTAAAAAATGATACCATGTTGAATGCAAGTTTCGAAATTTCTGCCAAACAGATGATATAAGTTTCGCCATTATTGTTACTGTGATTTCTATACGATAAGGATAGGGTTAAGTGATGATTGAGATACTATATTATTTGGGAATGAAAAAGTTCTGCTCTTTATAAGATTTCATGGCTCCAATTGTATTTGTGAAAAAAGGGCACAAACTTATATGATTCAAATTTTATAGAAATTGTGAGATGTTTAACACCCTAAGGACCCATCTATCCGGAGGAAAACAATGAAAAGCAACACATGCAGATGCAGTCTCCATTTTCAGAAACTATGCCCACAAAAAGTCAGTAACCCTTTTGATAGAGTAATTCAACAATTATAATGCTCGAAATTTGACTGAGAATTGCAATTTGAAAACAGCTATTATCCATCAGATTCTTATCTTTTACATTACAACAGTGATATTCCAAGACACTACTTTCTAGTACTGACATGTAAAAAAGAAAGGTATATATTCTTGGGCTTATCTTTCCCTCCTCTCTTCTTCGAATCTGGCTATGGTGAGACAATAATTCGGCTATCCATGTCTTAAGCAGGGGGAAAAATGTATTTGCATCTAAGTATAACCTATGATAAATGAATAGAGATAATTAGAATTCATCTACGGTTTCTGTTTTGGACATGTTTCATCGCCATCACCTCATAATCAACTGCAACCAAAGAGTAGATGGCTTGGGGTTCGATAGAACGCCTCCAATGCCTAAGTCAATCACTGAAAGTAATAATGTAATTCTCAAGAATCAAATCATTTTCACGTACCTGAGTTCTCCTTTTATATAGAGTTTTCTGAACCGTCTCTTTTTTTTTTTGCGATAATGGTTATCCATTATTTAAATTTAAATCTGGATATAAAGGTTCATCCCTTAGTGAATTTAAATGATAACCGTTTTTATTTTCTACTGCCGCTGGACGGTTACCCAATTGGTATTAGCAATGGGCTTGGCCCTCTCAGTATTGATTGGACTTTTCGGTAAAGGGGCAAACTTTACACATAAGCAAAGGCCCAGGCCCATGTGGTGCTAACCGGTTGGGATGTCCGCTCCACCTTCTTTTTGCATCCATGTATATGCTTTGTCAACAATTTTTTCTGATAAACGGGGAGGACTGTGGAGTTAAGTATACTTATTTCAAAATCTTCCTATTCCTCTGACAATGTTCATTTGATCAGTGTTATTATACTCTTAACAGGGAAACTTTCTTAAAAGTTGTCACATTGTTTGAAGTATGTTTATTGTTTCTATACAAATTATACAATTAATTTAATTCCTCCCCATATAATCATATTCATTAATTAGTTTTGATGCAATTTACGGCTTAAATAGCCCACGATAATGGCTTGGGTGTTGATACCATCCGTCAAAATTTAGACATAAATTTTAGTTGTAGTCATCATTCAAACATATTCACGATGACATTTGATATGTTTTTAAATTAATTATTAACATTAAAAGACATGCATCGGATTTATGAAAATATAAATAAATTTTTAAGACTTACCAACATATTTTAAGAAGGCAAAAGAAAAATAAAATGCATACCCAACCCTAGCCCGATGCGGTGGCCATGGTCCATCTCTCTTTCATGGGTCCAACTCAGACCAGGCCCTTTCCATTCATGGATCCGGGAATACGCATTTGTCCCCGCTTTTATGGGCAAATAAGATTCTTTACAAGTAGTGTTTATGAAAAGAAAAATATATACTTTTTATTTCAGCAAGTCTTTTATTTGTTATTTTATAAAGATAAATTATATTTACAATCATAAGAGGTACACTCTTTTTTAAAAAATTAGTAAATATAATATTCACATGAAAAAAATAATTTATTAATAATGGATCCCACTAATTTTTTTTTAAAGCTCGCGACGATTGCACAACTCATGATTGTATCCATATTTACTTACTTTTTTTAAAAAAATAGTGTTCAACGTTTGTGCACCTTATAACTACATATATCATTTATCTTTAAAAAATACTTGCATAAAATTTATGAAAAGATATTCTCATTAGCCGGTTCATATATTCTACAACACATACCTAATGTGGCAAACCGGATTCATAAATTAAATCTAAAAACACTCAAATCGGCCCCAGATTCTCTCTTCGTTCACATATTTTTGTGTCTTTGATTGTAGAAAAATCTATGAAAAAAACAAAGTGAAAATGAAGCCAACCCAAAACTTGGAGAGAGAGGGTTGTGAGAGAGAGAGAGAGAGAAATTCAGAGAGTGTAGATCTTATTTTGAGGAGAGATAGATGTGGATGAGGTCCTGGCAAAAAAAAAATCAAGGGAGTGCGGTGTAGAGACTATTGTGTAGCAGTACTCATCTCTATCTTTTACTTCCGTCATACCTAGTCTCTCCCCTTGCAACTGCTTAGCAGTCATGAGTGGAGGGGAGAGATCTCAACCTTTGCGTGCATAATTACAATGAAAGAACATCTTTTGTTTTATAATATAATTAATATTAAAGTATTTTATCATCCAATAAACTATAAAAATAAAATAAAATCTTAAGGTACTAGAAGAAAATAGTTCCAAAGCAAGATTATTTCATTGGTATTATCATTTCTTAATAGCAAATGGAGTTGGAACTTGCAGATAAATTATATCTTCACATTCTAGCTCATTTTGTAATTTGAGAGCAAAACTATTAATATTATTATTTAACTCCATGGGGTTGGTTTAAGCGGTAAAATTTTTGGGTTTAGGTGTATGCTATTCAGGTCTAAAGTTATAGAATTTTGCTATATATAAGTAAGTTTACGTATTAATCTGCATATTAATATTATTGTCTTCATATTCTAAATTTAAATTAGTACTGTTTTCAATAAAATCTACTTTCTGACCAATCATATTGAATGGGTACGCGTATTAGTGCGCAAAATCGCTTACAATTAGATTTTTCCAAAGTTAAAATCTCTTTAGTTGCAAACAATCTCTAGTGGTCATCGAACTGGTGGATTTTCTTATTCTCCTTATCGAGAGCTTGTGTATTCTCGAAGTTAGTCGGGACGCTGTTCCTAGACACCGACGATACCAATAAAAAAAACTATTGAGATTATTATTTACTTATTTAATTTTTAAAATTTTCTAATAAATGACGTAGTTGGAGTTAAAACTTAAAAGAATATATAATTTATAAATAAATATTTTAAGTTAAGAACGAGGTACTAATTTTAATTGTTTGAATATAATTTTAATTGATAATTTCTTTAACCAAAAGAGGGCTAGTATTTAATCTCAAGCAATGCTACATAACTTCTCTAATTTCTACTCATCACATTTTTTGAATTTTTTAAATATTTTTTTTGAGTTTATTCTTTTTAAATTAATTCAATTATTCTGTTCATTATTCATATATTAAAGAGAAAAGATATTTACAACCGTAAATTATGCAACCGCCGCGTAATCAGTTTGAAAAAAGTGAATAAAACATGAGACCCATATAAAAAAAATTTAAAATTTGTCAATAGTGAAATCTACTTTTTTTAAAAGAAAAAAAATTAAAAAAATATGGTATGTAAAGCTTGTGTAAATAGTAAAAGATTGTGTAAATTTTTTCTTCATCTCACCTCACCTTAACTCTCTTTTAACTTCATCTTAATACTATTTACTGACGAGTTTTGTTACACAACCTCCATCACATTCTACACTCTACATTTTTTTAAATTTTTAAACTTTTTCATATTTTAATTTTTTTTTTGAATTTACTTTTTTAAATTTCCTATTTATTATTCATATAATAAATATTTGATAAAAGAAAAAATAATAAAAATTAAAAAAAAAAGTGGAGTGTGGAGTTGAGGATTTATTTGAGATCTAGTTTGATTACATAGTTGGATGAGATGATTTGTAAAAATAACTGTTTAAATATTAAGAAAAATTATAGATATAGTTGTGCAAGTATCGTAATTATTTTTAAAAAATTAAATAAATATGAAATTCATATAAAAAAATTAATTTTTTAATAGTAATTTTTTTTTTAAACAATTGCACGACATTTGTATACTTAACTATTATACGTAGTATTACTCATTCATTTATTAAAGTATATTATTCTAATTATTAATTATATATTATTCTATATATTATTACGTTAGAATTATTTTATTGAAATTATATATTAGAATAAAATTTAACTTAGAAAAATATAAAATTTTATATTAGAAAATTCTGGACGTTATATTTTTCCCAGTGCTTGTTGAAAAAGAAAATCTGTAAGACACGCTGTCTGTTAGGGTTTATCTAGGTACCGATGCAAAATTTCCAAACTTCAAGATCTTTCAGATTGGTTCGACAGGTAAATCCGTAAATCTGGTGCATAGGGTTTTTCCTTTTTGATCCCGGAAGCTTTAAGTTTTCTCTGATTTTGTATGCCCCCCCGTTTGGTTCCCGCGAAAATTGAGGGAAACTGGAATTGCGAGCAATACATTTTTGGTTGTCTAGGGTTTCAAACAAAACGATTATTTACTCTCAGCCTTGCCGAAAGCATTATTCATATGAAGCTTAATGAAAACTGCTCCTGTTTGGGACGATTATAGGCCTGCTCCATTTTCTTAGCTTCCGAACGGAATATTCATTTTTAATCCCATGAAAAGAAAGGAAAAAGGGGTAAAGAAGGTACGATTGCCAATTTCTGCGATTATTTTTTCCCAAAGTGGAACACGTTGTTGACGTTATTGCTGCTCAACTGGTTGATTTGAATGAAAGACGAAATGTCAAGTTATTGCTGTTTGTGCTATTTCCTCAACAACCATGGTCGAAGTTAGTAATGGGTACATCAATCAAGCTGCTGTATTGCCATCGTTCCACTAAATTAGTGGATAATTGGAAAATCGAAGTTTGAAAGATTTTGATTAGCTTTATCGTGTTACTTATGTGAAAAATACCTTTACTGATTTTACTTTTTTGCAGTGTTTCATATCTATGCCGACTTATTATCTTTATTTTGTCTATTTTTAGCGGCGAATAAGACCTATGCTGACTGATTTAATTTAATTGTTTTGTATTGGGAAAAGATTGTTTCCAGTTTTCGAAGTATTGGTGACTGGTGATCCATAATCATGTTTATCAACTGATTTTTCTATCTTTTTTTTTTTTTTGTTAACTTAAATTAGATTGTATTCAGATATCTAAGAGTTCAGTGTTTTGAATCAAAACTTTGTTGATTGAATTTTGTATGACCAATTATGTTTCTATAGGAAAATCATTGTTTCTGGTGTTCCATCTTGATATCATTAGCCTAAAGCTGAGGTCATAGGAGATGCCTCGGGATTTGTCACGGTCGAGATCTCCTTTGTATAAGCGAAGGTATTCACCATCTTATGCGACACAGAGGTATAGCAGGAGAAGTCGAAGAGATAGAAGCCGGTCTCCATATTCATCCTATTCTTATAGCAGGTGATCCCGCTTATAGTCCCACTTTCTTGTAGTGATTTTTAGATTGTTTGCAAGAACTTTGTAAGAAGTTTGGAGAGTCTTATCGTCAATGCACTTTGGATTTACAAAATGTGTTCGAGTTGATCCGTACGCATTGTTTCCTTCCATGTTGAATTTTGAGTGTTTCTTTATCTCTATAATATGAAGCCTATTTTGTTTGGATAGAAAGGAAAATCCTTGATTTTTTGAATATATTTTTTATCAGAAAAAACTTAAAAATGGTGGTTTGATTTCGTGCATGCGTAATTTGAGGTGCTTGTACATTCACAAATAGGGAAAATAGAGAAGAGTTGAATTTTTTAATTAGTAAAATGTGACTGACTCCAGAAAGAAGAGTTGAATTGCTAGTTGGGCTATAATACTTTAGACAGAGGTGCTATAATACGAATGTGAATGCAATGAATTTGTGTTGTTCAGGGTCGGCTGGTGAGAGAAATATGGAAATGTATATAAAAAAAATAGAAATGCTTTAGCCACAAAGAGATCCCACAAAAGTAATTCTACAAATTGACGTGACTTGATGTGATATGTTGGATTGTAAAACTATTTTTATTGTAAAGTAGATCTAACGTATCATATAAAGTCATGTCAGTATGTTGGTTTACTTTTGTGGGATCTCTTTGTGGCAGTAGCACTTCTCATAAAAAAAAGCATTCCTTCCACTTGTTTAAACTTTGTTTGAACTAATAGAAATGTTGGAATCTGATTGTTTCTGTCAGAGAATATGGAAATCTATCAAAATTTGTGACAAAAAGGATTAAAAAATTTGAGTCTGCGACTTTATTTGGGCTACTGATGGAACATGATTATTTTCTAGTTTTGCCAGCCTGGATACAACTCTTATTTAAATTAGATTTTTATGCTGTAATTCCTTCTTTTGTTTTTATTTACATGTGGTAGTAGAAGCATATAGATATTGATATTGTCTATCTTGGTATTTCATTACTTCTTGCTGTTTGGAGAATATTCTGTTTTCATGAGCTTCATAAGCACCTTCATGATCTGTACACATATATCGATGATGGTCATGCTATTTTCGAAGCATGTTGCTTGATTATGGCTAAACGATTTGTTATTATGTTGCTCGGTTTGTAAGCACTTGTCGAGGGCATAACCTTTGGGGAAGTTACCTTGTGTGTGAAAATCCTACAAAAGAAGTTACTTATCAAAAAACAAATCCTACAAAAGAAATTAAATAAATAATTGGGGCAAAATATTAAGAGTGGTTTGAGGATTGAATAAAATGCATGCTCTTCATGATAAAATTAAAAGAAAAGAACTTTCTTCCCACTGTTTGGGAAGTGAGCAGGTGATGGGTGCAATTGGTTGTCCTTTTGTTGCTCGATTGTGACATTTCCTTCTTCATGTGATGAAAGATGCAGCTCACAGAGGTTATTCTTAACAGTGTATGAGGTAACTTGTACGTGCTTCTGTATTTACTGTACTTAATGTTGGACTGACTACATACTTATTTTTATATGTCTAAAGGTATTCAAATTCCTTGTTTGTTTGTTTTTGTTAGTTCCTCAATATATTTAATGTTGTTATACAGAAGAAAAAGTCGTTCTATTTCCCCAAAACACCGCAGAAATCATTCACGTTCTAGACGTCATAAAAGTCGTTCACCAACTCCAAGACATTCTAAGAGGCAAAGGAGTAGAAGTTCCTCCTTGTCTCCTATTCATAAATCTTCAAGTTCAAGTCTTGGGTCCGTAGAGCGGAAAAATGCAAGTGAAAAATTGAGATTAGAAGAAGAGAAGAAAAGGTATATCAAATAAATCTCATACGATTTTTTAATCAATTATGTTTCTTTTCTTCCCCTACTTTGTGTACTCGGTGCTTCTATGCCTCCTTTTCTTATGAATAAAATTCTTGATTACCTATAAAAAAAAATGGTTCAAATTGAGTAATGTGTTTCTTAGTATTCATGTAGAGTTGAGACAGAGTTTCGTTGTGCAATTGTAGTATTGAATGTTTAGCCAATATCAGCAGTATTGGAATAATCGACACAAAAGGCAAAGGCCATGAGAACTTTTCTAAATAGCAGCTAGTAAAAACAATTACGTTCATACTGTTTGCTTTGCCAATCATAGGAAAATCCAGCAAAGCTACCTGGCCATAATCACTATAAC
Organism: Juglans mandshurica; assembly: GCA_022457165.1. NCBI lineage: Eukaryota > Viridiplantae > Streptophyta > Magnoliopsida > Fagales > Juglandaceae > Juglans > Juglans mandshurica. The sequence goes on along the minus strand of CM039629.1, from coordinate 26,125,425 downwards.
CTGCTAATTCTCACTCAGATTACACTTATCAAACAATTATGGATAAAAAGAGTTCACAATCTGATTGAGGGGATTTTAGTGAAGCGAAGTTGTTCAATATTGTTTCTTGGAGCACTTCTTAGATTTGTGAACTCTCTGGAAATGACTCTATATGATCTTGGGAGATACATGAATGAAGTTGTGATGTATGCTCCTATTTTGGGTATAAATTTTGTGATACTAAAATGTTCCACCCAGCCGGATGATAGTTGCCTTGTTCAATTGCCAAAAACAAAATCTCATTTTCGTTTGATGAATAAGTTGTGTACCAACATCTAATATTTGGGAGTGCTGTTAGTATTTCTCGCGTCTAGTTTGCTACAAGCATAAATCTACCTTTAATAATTTTTCTTTTTTACTAAAAAATTGAATCTAGAATTGTATTATGTCATCATATCCCAAATGATTAAAAGGTTCAGTTATTTCATACTTGTGTGTGACTGAAATGAAATGGTACTTTGGTAATCTGTTAGGGACATGAACTTAATTTGAAATTTCTTGAGTATGTACCGATGCATGATAAGGGTATTAAGGGCCTGTGCATAAGTGCTTATGAAAAAAAAGGGCCCTTGCATAAGTACTGAGCTTTTGGAACACATTGCTTTTGGGTAGATGCTGCATTTTAGGATATGCCAAAAAAAAAAAAAAAAAAAAAAGCATACCTTTTAATGCAACTTGTATAAATTGAAAAATGTCTTTCTAGAGCATGACATTAACACTTTCCTTCAGTTATGGTTGCCCTTCTGCAATTTCTTCTTTCTTCATGCTAGTTTGAGGTTTTAATTTGTTGAGCTAGGTTTTCGGTGGACACATACCTAAGAGATTGAGACATGCTTTCTTCCTTGTATCTCTTGGATCTGTGAACTTGAGAAACTTCTCATGTTTTAACTATTCAAATTGCCCCCCATCATCTGGTCAAAACATAATCTTGATTACTTGTTCTATTTTTTCCCATAGAACTCATTATAACTGGTTCTAAGTCTGGTTTACATCAGGAGTTTTGTATCTCATATAACTAATTATTGTATTATTGGGCCTAAGCTGCAAACTAAACTCGCATATGGGTAGCAAGTTAGGGTCATTTTCTTAGCTATTTGGGTTTACCTTTAGGCAGATTACCGGTCCCCCAACAACTGCACTTCAGTTGGACTTAACCAAACCAAATTGCTTGTATTGCAGCCTTGACACTCTGTGTTGAGCTCTAATTCTTGTTCCTTGATTGCTTTCTGAATAGCCACATTTTTAGCTTGTGACATTCTTTGGTGCTTTTGGCACTAAATTATTACAAACCCTTAGATAAATATGATTTAAAAATTATAAATATTTATCTTAGAAAAAATGCTCAATGCAAGAATTGAATCTTGTCAGTGATTAGTTTTAAAGCTGCAGCGGATTACTTGACTTTCTTCTCCACAGGCTTTTCTGAAGGAAGATACTGCTATAGTTCAACTTGTTATATTTGATGATCAAATTGGGTGCTTCGTTTATCTACTGTTCACCAGTTTTGAAACTCATTTGTTTGGATCAGGATTCGGTTAGAGGTATGCCTTAAAAGCATAAGCATATATTTAGTGCCTTTGCTGTCATGAAGGTTAGTCTGCCATATGTTATAGCTAAGTACTAAGTAGAGAGGAGGAGAAAAAAAAGGAAAGAAGCAGATATGTCATAATTGATCTTTTAGTTTTATAGTTGTCTCGATTTAAAAACATTTGGAATCATAAGTGCAGCGTTTGGAATCATTAAGTGAGGCATTCCCCCTAGCGTGAGTGGTCATTTCCTCCTAACTTCTCTTTATTCTCAGGCGACAGCAGGAAGCAGAGTTGAAACTAATAGAAGAAGAGACTAAAAAAAGAGTGGAAGAAGCAATTCAGAGGAAAGTGGAAGAGAGCGTAAACTCTCTGGAAATTAAACTGGAAATACAGAGGCGGTTGGAGGAGGGGCGGAAGAAAGTTTGCAATGAAGTAGCAGCTCAACTTGAGAAAGAAAAGGAAGCTGCTGTCGTTGAGGCTGGACAAAGAGAGGTATCTTCTTTAAATCATGCACCCTTTTCTTCCCTCTCCCAGCTGGTAGAAAAGGTGCACTATTACTAGCATTGGCAATCCTTTTCAATGTTGTTTTTTTTTTTTTTTAAAAAGGCCGACTGAAGCAGTCATCTGTCAGATATGGTACAATGTTCTGTTATATATAATAAGAAGAAATATCAGTCTTGAAATCCAGTAGCATGACATTTGGGATTGGGATTTTCAAAAACTTGAGAGAAAATATGGGTCAAATTACTGTACTTGGTTTTGATTGGCCTCTTGTTTTCTGCCATTGTACTAGTGAACCTTGCTCTTTCTTGAAAAACATTTTTTGTTGGCTTTGCTTGTAGAAAAAAGCTCAGGTTTAGTTTAACCGAAGCATAGTTTCTACGACCCAATCCCCCCCCCTCCCCCCCACAATTGAATTGACTAACATAATATTCTTTCTTGTTCTACCAAATCGACAATGCCACTTGATTTATTTGGTTGACAGGAAAAGGCTCGAAAAGAGAAAGAAGAGCTGGAAAGGATGTTGGAGGAGAACCAGAGGAGGGTAGAAGAAGGACAGAGAAGGGAAGCTCTAGAGCAGCAGCAGCGAGAGGAGGAGCGGTACCGGGAGTTAGAAGAGATGCAAAGACAAAAAGAAGAGGCTATGCGGAGAAAGAAACTGCAAGAAGACGAAGAACGGTTAAACCAGGTGAAATTGCTGGGCAAGAACAAATCCCGCCCGAAAGTGTCGTTTGCGCTTGGCTCAAAGTGAACACTAGGAAGTGGTATATGAATGGGTTTCCAAGCATATGTGCTGGACTTAAATTCCATGTTCACATTTGTAATTCGTGATATATTCGTGCTTTTTAATGAAGTCTTTCGTGTGATTAATGTATTTTTCCAGGTTTCTTTTCATCTACTTTGTTGAGACTTGTCTCGCTCTGTTTTTTGGGTGCTCGAGTATGCGGTTTGTGCAGTAGGGTTTACAGCTAGCCTTCGGTTCCGCAACCCCGTCCCCTTGATCCTCTCACATGCACGTCCAGGCTGACTTCTTGGGCCTTTTTTTGGTCGAGTTGGGCTCCAGTCTATTCCAAAACAGGCCTGTGAGTAGGGTGAGCCTGTTTCTCTCTCGATCAAGTTTCTGTTGCTTAGGGCCGAGACTATATATATAGTTCCATGCATTTTTCTTATAATAAAGAAAAAAAAATCATGAAGGGATGCGTTTCAATATTTGTATAGATCAATGTCTTTATTTTCTTGGTGGATAAATTCAGCTTCATTGAAGAAATAATAATATCCAAGAATGCCAATGATGGGGTATATTCTATAAAAATGGCACTAAGATCACTCCCAATGAATTTGTATTTTATTTATAATATATCGCCAAAACTCACATTTTCTTTACCTAATGATTTTTACATACTACCGTATATTAACTTAGCTATTTTTTCTCTATATTATTTAAATAATATTAAAATTTTCTATTCATTTCAAATATTTCCTCTAACTGCCAATAAAATTTCATATCCCCATATATTTTGTAAATTAGGAAAAATTAGGAACTGAAGTAAAAATAAGAGAGAATAAAAATAAATGAAGATGGAAAGAAAAAAATAAATTAGATGGTAAACAGTAGCCACTATATGTAGTGAGTTGATTATAAATAAGGATTCATTTAGATAGTGACATAGATGTTTTAGATGAGTTGAATAAAATATTGTTAGAATATTATTTTTTAATATTATTATTGTTTTGGGATTTGAAAAAAGTGAATTGTTTATTATATTTTCTATGAGAATTTGGGAAAGTTGTAATAATGAGATGAGTTGAGAGTATTTTTGTATCCGGTAATCTGGGACCATCAGGACCTGGGGGGTCATTCGTGATGAGTGTGGCAGGTTAATTGCGGCTTATTCTATGGATTTGGGCCCAGGCTCCAATAATTCTGTTGAAACAAGAAGTTTGTTGGAAGGTATCTGCATATGCTATCAGTTGGGTTTTTCTCGGGTTGAGATAGAGTCTGATTCTCAAATTCTAGTTAACTGAATCATCAAGGGTGAATGCAATATATGGTACTTAGAGGACTTTTGGGATGAATTACAAGTTTATTTGAATTGCATGGAGTACAAAATGAGACATGTTTTTCGGAAATGCAATGTTGTGGTTGACATTCTTGCCAAGTGGGGAGCTGGTGGTTCTAACATAGATTGGTTTGACTATCATTTGCTGCCTAGTAGTCTAAGAGGTCTTCTTTACTTTGACAGAATTAGTCTTCTCTATCTGCAGACTTTGTAAAAAATTTCTAGATATGTTCCTTTTTGGGTTTACTTATTTCTCTAATTCTTATTTGCATGTGTTTTTTGTTTGCAGGATTTATTTGTTTTTGTCAAGGGTTGGAGTCTTTGGTTTTTTTGTTATGTAATGGGATGAATTAGTATTTTTATGCCTGTGTTTGGTTTTAGTTGATGATAATGTATCCGCAGGTATCTTGTTGTAACCACGGTTTTTTTTCATCAAAAGTGAGGATTATCAATAAAATTAAGATACCGTCCTTTTTTTTTTAAATGTTTATGTATCCAAACGGAACCTAAATAGAAAATACATATAAAATACAAATCTATTGGGTCTCCATTTTGAACAAATATTTATATTTTTGAAAAAATACACCAAATAAATACAGATATAAATAAAAAATCAGATTCACAAGATCTGTTGGTATATTAAGATTTTTTTTAAAAATAATTTAAATCCAAACTGTAGTAACAAATTTAAATACAAGAAGATAATACCGAAGCGAAGCAAACCCTCACCTGACCTGAGTGAATCACTGGCCTGTGACACACTGTCAAAAACACTTGACTTCTTCAGTCAACTCATGACAACCTGCAGGCGGACAGAGTGAGAAGACGCTTTCGCCGTCCCGGGGAACCCGCCAGTCTCCGTGTCCCACACCTTTCATCATTAACGCATAATTGGCCTGCTCTTTGGGGCCCTTCTGGGTTGCTTCACCAACAACACTGTTTCACTGTTACCAACACCTCAGCCACGGACGTGGTCTTGTCCCCTCCAAATATGAACTCAGCCATACTACTAGCGTACAATACCTCCATATTATTGTTTTTAATTATTTTATTTCTTTCTTTTATGGAGCACGTACTGTTCGTATTTAATTCGACCACGTGGTGGTCGGAACAATGTACGATCTGGGGTATACACAGCCGTCCGATGCTGTCCTTCCCGTGAATCTCGATGCCATTAAATGACGGTGTGTGTTTCGTTTCAGGTCTGGGTTGGGTTCGCTGTTTGTGTCATGTGTGTGTTGGCTGTCAAATATCATTAGACAGGCGCCATTTATAACGCGAAGAGATGACAAATATCAAATAAAATGAATGAAATGAACATATCAGGGTTTGGAAATGGAATCCACGCTCTTTGCGCGGGAATAAACGAACCTCACCGATCTCCGGTTGCAGAGAGATGACATTTATAACGTGAAGTTCGACGTGCGCATGGCCGTGGATCGAAAAATTAACCCAGCCAGCGCAAATGAAGAGGGACTTGGAACCGTCTATGTCGGCGATCTAACCTGGTTTCCTCGTTATTAGTGAGGATTATATTGCATTAATGTATGGGTTCTTTTTTCTTTTTCTTTTTTTGAAAAATGTATGGGTTCTATTAGTTTGCAATGATCAAGCGCATGAATAAGATTATATATATATATATATATATATATATATATATATATAACTGTTACATGCAGTCATTTTTGCATATTTTTTGCATACTTTACTGATATAATTGATCAAAATAGTTATTTTATATTTAGATAAAGTGACACAGCTAATCACATTAGTAGAGTACACAAATAGTAAGCAAAAATGACTGCACATAAAATTTTTAATATATATATGAGTAATGCTACATACAGTCGTGGAGTGCGCAAATACCATGCAATTGCTTTGAAAAGAGTAAGGTCTACTATTAAATTTTTTTTTCATGTGGGTCCCGTATTTAGTCATTTTTTTTAAGTAGTTGTATGGCGCTTACACACTCACGACTGCAACTATCATTTCTCATATAACTTTAAAATTACTGAAATTAATATTTTGAACTACCACATTTAATATGCTTTCTCTCTCTCTCTCTACAATCATTTATGTATATATATATATATATATATATATAAGAGAAATATTCTAGCTACAAAGTGGTTACATAAAAGTAATTCTACAAATTGATGTGGTTTGATGTAGTTTGTCAGATTGTAAAGTTACTTTTATTGTAAAATAGATCTAACGGATCACATGAAAGCACGTCTGTTTGTCGGATTACTTTTGTGTAATCCTTTGTGGTTGTAGCATTTCCCTATATATAATATATGTATACATATGCACGCACCTTTCGTTAGTTTTCTTTCTAATCATGAATTTTCTCATTCATTTATCGCTCAAATTAATACTAAAAATGGTATATTGTTTATTTTCTAACTATCTATTTAAGAAGAATAAATCAATTTGTGGGTTTAGTTGTGTAATCGTCAAAATAGTTTTTAATTAAGAATAAATCGGTTTTCAAAACTAGTTTTTTTTTTTTTTTGCTCAAAAGGAGAGGTGAGGGCGACCAGCGTAGCTACCCTCTCTAGACATGACCATATGAGCCCCTATCCACTGTGGAATGTCCGGTTAATTTGAGCCATAGCTACTGCCCAAAAGGCAAGCCCGTCACCACAACACCATTAAGATGTCAGTCGGTCTAACACTCGTCCCATAGACTCTTGGTTAGACATTACTCCCTCAAGAGGTTTCGACTTACGCCGGACTCGAACTCTTGACCTCAAAACTAGTTACTTGCATAGTTATATATTTTATATCATACGTTGATCATACTTTTCCACTTAAGAATGAGATTATTCAATAATTCAAACCCTAGTTTATTATATAGCTTATTAGATCATTAATAATGAAAAAAGCTTTATAATTAAGAGTAATGCTACATATAGTGGTGGAGTGGACAAGTACCGCACAATCATTTTTAAAAAAATAGGACCTACTATTTAAAAATTAATTCTTTTTAATATAATTATCATATTTATTTATTTATTTAAAAAAATATATACGAATGTAAATATCATCTCTTTAATTTCGGAAATTAAACAATAGTACTACGTACTGCTTAAGTAACAGGCGCAGAACATTAAAGTGTGCGACTGAGCGTTGTCTCATATATATATACCTACGTAGGGTAAGGGTCATTGAATGAGGTGTCTCTTGGTTTCTCTCTCTTCCTATATAAGGCCATGTGGTCTAGGGTTTTTTTAGAAGATGAGAATATGAGTTTGGTTTCTTTCTTGGTGAGCACACTGAGCAATATTGGAGTCTCCATTATTGCTTATTTTCAAACCCGGCCCCCTCCCTCCCTCTCTCTCTCTCTCTGTCTCTCTGTCTCTCTGAGGTTTGGTTTTTTCTGAGTTATGTCAAAGGGAAAAGTTCACAGAGATTGCGTTTGAGAGAGATTTCAATGAATTTAGGGTGGGGAGAAGTGTGTGTGTGTGTGTATATATATATATATATATATGTTTGTTGGACTAGCGAGTTAGCTAGGCGTCGTTCCCAGCGATATAATTTGCCGATCGATCGGTATTGTCTGAAATATATGTACGTTGAACATCGAGGGGTCAAGGTTTATGGGAATGTTGTTTGGCTCGAGGGCATGTTGGTGATGTTAAGTCTTTGGGGTTTTTTGAGACTTTTGAGTCTCCAGAAAGACAAAAAAGATCTTCACAGATTTATAAGCCTATGTGATCTCGGACCAGGCTTCATTCCCGTGAACCGATTACCATCCTCAGATCTCTTTCCCTTCATCTTTCAACGTGATGATGCAGCTGATGATCATGAAGGTAATCGAGGGTACTGTGGAAATCTCTCTTTCTCTCTCTCTGAACTTGGACTTTGCATGCAATATATTTCAACCACTTGTCAAAAATGCTAAGAAACAAGTTCAGACGATGCCATTTGACTTTCACCTTTTTCTGACTTCGTACTCGTTTCACCTTTTTTTGTGTTGACCATGGCTATGTTCTCACTCTCTCTCTCTAATAAACACTAAAGAAACAGGCCGAGATTTGGTGCAATGATTTTTCCTTTCCAAAACAAAAAAAGTGGCCAGTCAGTACTCGTTTGTTTTCAGAAAATATTTCATTCATGTCATGTCATATCATCTAATTATTATAATTTTTTTAATTTTTAATATAAAATAAAATAAATAATTCAATTTTTTCAAATCTTAAAATAAAAATAATATTAAAAAATATATTCTAACAATATTTTATTCAATTTTTTAACTTTAATCTCAACTCATCCCATCTGATCTAATCTCTGAAAACAAATGAATCCTCGATGTTTTAGTTCCAAATGATAAGATCAGGAAAGGATTGCTTTCTCTGAAAGGCCGCAAGATGGTTATTAATGGTCAAGATAGAAGCTACCATTAATAACCATTAATGGTGGCATATATTGTGGAGCCCAATAAACTTGAAATTCTGTGTATGATCATTCGATCGGGCTTTCAGGCATCTTTTGGTTTTTAACCTACCCAGCTACAGTTTTAGCCCTTTTTTTTTCAATTTTTTATTTGCAGTTGCAGCCAGTAATTATTTAAACTCCATCCAGGTAGACGGTACTTTTAGTTCTCTCTTCCTGCAGGTATATAGAATTCTTTGTATATATGAAGGCTGAGTACTTAGATAAACAGATCAGAATATATATATATAGCTAGCAGGGTTTGTTTTTGAACAAGATGGTAGCATCCATGAAGACACTCATGAAGATCACGATGATCAGACTTGTGGAGGATTTGGAAAATATGGAAAAGATGCATTTTTTTTGTCCTTATAATTTATAATATTCTTTTTTATTTTTTTATCCATTTTTTTTATTTCTTTGGGATAGAGAGGGATCATATGAATTACATGATGATTTAAATTACAAGATTAAAAGCGCGTTGTATTAATTTGCATGGTTTTCGAGATTTCTGATCATTATAAATATATGAAAAAAAAGGAATATTATTAAAATGAAATTAATTAATTCCATTATGAAGGAAGTTTCTAGTACTGTTAGTGATCATGAATGAATGAGTAGGAAGCACGACGAGAAGTTAAAGGCATTAAAGGAGATAGAATTAGCACCAAGCTCGTGTACTTATTTTGCATGCCCTAGCGGCCAGAAAAGGACGTTGCATGTGATCTTTTTGGCTTATTTGCTTTATAATTTCTCAATGAATTAAATAGTATGATCTGTATATTTATTGGCCAAAAGCACGGGTTTAGTAAACATCTTATTGAAACTCAATTTTTTATTTTATTTTTTGATATGGGGGGTGGGGGTTTCGAACCCAGATTTTCTATTTGGAGAACCGGATCATATATATGCTATCAGGTCATGATCGGGCTCTTGGCTAATTGAAACTCAATTGATCAATCATGAGCGCTCTTGCTTCTTCTACAAAGATGAAGTTTTTCCAATTTGTATATATATAGATAGTTATACGCGCACGCAAATGCAAATAAATAATTAAAGAGTAGTGACTTATGTACTTGACTCATTTTATCATTTTTAATTTTTAATTTGAATTTCAAATTTCATAATCTTTAGAATATTAATAACTGACACGTCAATACGTATTGTTATGTAAGTAAAAATTGTAAGTACAAATAACATTCTGCATAATTAAATACACGATCGCCTTTATTCAAAATAACAACAACAACAAAAATATATTAATAATAATGATCCTCATCTACAAAATCTTGATTCATTATGTACTGAATAAAGAAGGAAGAAAGAAAGGTGAAAGAAAAATTATATTTGTAAGTCGGTGTAAAACACACATTTCATGTTGTTGACATGGCAAGATTTGATTTGCAAGAAAAGTTTACAAATTTAAATCTCTTACAAATCAAGTCTTGCCAATCATCATGCTATTATGATTATCATGCAAATTGATGAGTATCGTTGTTTCATCATATCTAAACTTTGTTTCTTATCAATAAAATGATTCGTAGATAATTAGTAAAATTAATAAATATATTTTTATAAATATTGTTAAAAAAAACTCCAAGCTTTATATTTTCAGTAGTAACCAATTAGAGATGTGGTAACCTGCATTTTTTTTAAAAAAGAAAATGCTAAATGAATCCATGTGTTTGCCCCCTCAATCTTATTGTTCATGCATTTTATTTTATTTTTTACTTAATGATTAAAAAATTGACTATTAGTAAAGCAGTCACTCTTCTCAACGGGTAAGTCATTCTCAGGCCCTCAACGTCAACAAATAAAATTTTGACACATCAGCAATCCTCATGTAAATTCCATGAGCCACATTACAGGATAGCAAAACTAAATACACTGCAAATTTGTTTCGGATGCTTAATCCACTTCCTCCCGAGTTCCCTCTCGAGTCCCCACTACCCACACCGCCACAACCCCCTCTACACTCCACACCGCCGCACCTCCCTAGTCCATCTCAGCCCGTCGCAGCCAGCTGGAGATCTCCAACCCATCGTTGCCTGGCGAACCTCTCCAGCCCGTCGCACCCTTCAGCCAGTCGCAACCCTTCAGCCGTCACACATGGTTTGCATTTTCAGATCGTATTAAATTTTGTTTTGACTTCCTGTGTTTTAGCCCATTGGTATTGTTATGTTCTGCATTTAGATTGAGGAGAATAACTCCCGCAGGAGAATAAATTGAGAAGAGGGATTGTAAATTGAGACTGTAATTCCAATCATTGTGGGACTTTCTAATAATACCATTTAGATCGATCAAAGACAAGGAATTGTCCACAATTATTAATGTCAAATTGATAAGCCATTTTGAGGGAATGTACATTCATACTAAATGCCATTTTCTTTCCCTATTTATGGTCTTCTTTTTTTTCTTTTTTTTTTTCCTATTTTAATTGAATGCATACATGCCTATCAAGATGATGAACATGAGTCTATGCTAATTATCAGAATTGCTTCGGTTCGGGTCAGGAAAGTAATTGGCAACTATATAATTAAGTGAAACTCCAGCGTGAGGGATAAATTCTAATGTTGGTGCATGCTTTTTTTGTTCATGACTTGCGATTCTAATTTCAAAGAATTGTTATGTTTTTATCTTGTTTTTACGTACATATTATAATAAAATGAATTTACTTCCCAACAACAAAAATCCCATGATTGGAGTGACTTCTATTATTTAACTTTTGTCATAGTTTTATGTTTTAATGAATGAGTTATGTCAAGTTTGGATAGTGATGAAGTTGAGATAATGATGAGTAGAAACTATCCAGAAGTTAAAGATGATAGTATTGAGGCAGAAATTGGAATACAACAATATGATATGAATGTGGGAGATGGAGTGGATGTGAAAGATGGAGTAGATGTCGGAGATGGAGTGAATGTGGAAGATCGAGATCAAGTGGTGGAAGATCGAGTGAATGTGAAAGATGGAGTTAATGTGGGAGATGAAGATGGAGTAAATACGGTTTCCAGTTCGAGTAGTGGTCTTTTTGAACCATTTGTTGGGAATGAGTTTGATGAGGTAGAAAACGCCCAAGTATTTTACAAGACGTATGCAAGATGAAAATGTTTTACAATGAGGACCAACCATACTTGATTATCAAAAGAGGACAGAAAACTAATTCTAGTAGAGTATGTTTGTTCAAGGGAGGGATTTTGGCGTGAAAGTTGGAAACAAAAAGAACAAAAAATTTCTGAACTTGTTGAGACAAAAATTGGGTGTAAAGCAACGATGTGTATAAAAAATGATGGTGAAAAGTGGACAGTATGTAAGTTCGTCTTTAAACACAACCATAAGCTACTTACATCGAGAAATACTAGTTTGCTTCGTAGACATAGAGGAGTGACACGTGTCCAAAAAAAAAACTCATTCTCACTTTGAATGAGTTTGGTGTACCGACAAAAAAAGATAATGTCGGTGTTGAGTAAATAATCAGGTGGTAATTTTAACATTGGATGTATTGGTAAGGACGTCAATAATTATTTGGAAAATAAAAGAATGAAATTGTTTGAAGAGAGAGATGCACAAATGTTATATGTCTACTTTCTTGATCGACAGTGTAAAGAACTTGCATTTGTGCATTCCATGCAAGTTGATAAGAATGAATGTATGAGAAGTTGTTTTTGGGCAGATGCAAGATCAAGGGCTACATATTAATATTTTTGAGATGTTGTCACCTTTGATACGACGTACTTGACAAATATTTATAAGATGTCCTTTGTGCCATTTCAAGAGTTAATCATCATCACCAAACTATAATGTTTGGTTGTGCGTTGTTAGTTAATGAAACAATTGAATCCTATATGTGATTATTGAGAATATGGCAAGAGGCAATGCTTGGGCATGCCCCTTCAACCATAATTACTGATGATGACAAGGCAATGAAAAAGACCATTGCTGAGGTACTCCCAAATACAACTCATAAGTTGTGCTTATGGCATATTTTATAAAAATTTTCAAAACATTTGACACATGTATATAACAAGTTTCCGGACTTTCAAAAAGAGTTCCGTCATTGTATCCATGAGACAATAACGACTGATGAGTTCGAGTAGAAATGAAGTTCAATACTAGCGAAGTATGGTCTAGTAGATAATGATTGACTGTTAAATCTTTACAACCGATAGGATAAGTGAGTTTCAGCTTACTTGCGAACCACGTTTAGTGTCGGTATGTCAACAACTCAAAGGAGCGAAAGTATGAATAAATCTTTTAAGGATTATGTTTGTTCGAGCACAATGGTGAGTGACTTTGTGTATCAGTACAAGAAAGCTTTAGATGCACGTTATTTCAAGGAGAAAGAGAAGGACGTGCAAACAAAATCAACACTGGCGATTATGAAAACGTTATAGAAAATTTAAGAAAGATGCGGCCTTAGTTTATACAAGAAAGTTTTTCATGATTTTCCAAAATGAGCTATTCAATATATAGCCAACGATACAAATCAACCAAAGTTGACAAAGAAGGTGAAAGTATGATATACAGAGTCGCGCCAAATGACAAAGAAAAACCTACTTATTATGTGACCTTGGAGAGTTGAGAAGCGAATGCAATATGTACATGTCATATGTTTGAGTTTGTGAGGATTCTTTGTAGGCATATCCTATGTGTCCTTGGGAAGAAATCGAAATTAGATATGTCGCCACATCATTGTATTCTAGAGAGATGGAGCATCAATGCTAAAAGCCGAACTATTCTTGACATACCAAATTATGATGGACATGTAATGACACAAGATGATCCAATGATGAGAAAAAACAAGTTGATGATGCAATTCTATGATATTGCAGAACTTGGCTCATAATTAATACAGAAATTGAACCATCACTCTCTTGCCTTAGACAAGGTCCACAAGGAGTTACTCTTGATGGAAGATATTGAAGGAGAAAAAAATGTAGGTGGTGGAAACATGTCAACGAATCCTTCACAAATGTTAAAATCACAAGTTGTATTAAAATTTTCACAAATTTTATAGGATCCTCCACGGGTGCCAACGAAAAGCCAACCAAAATAGTTGAGAGCAAAAACCTCGAAAGAGACTCAAGCCACGAAGAAAATGCATTGTAGCATTTGCAGGACTGAGGGTCATGCTAAGAACAGCTGTCCTTTAGTGAGGTTAGTTTAAAGTTTGAAAATTTGTGTTTTTCATTTTTGGTGTTTTAATCACTAAAATAATTTTTTATGGTTTATTATCTTTTATGTAGGGATCTTGGAAATGCAACTGGGAACATATCTCAAAACTTGGATCTGTCACTTCAAACATGAAGTTGGTGTTTAAGTTGATGCTTTAAATGATCTGGGGATCGAACGTGATGGTGCTGTTTTTTAAAATATTATTCTTATATGTAATTGTTGTTGTTGTTGTTTTTTTTTTTTTTTTTTAATAATGTTACAGTTAATAAGAGTGAATAATTGCCTTGGTTGCCTTAGATGGAGATGAAGTTGGAAGACTGTGGTGATGACTCAATTAATGGAGCATGTTAATGTTATATTCATGATTTAATGGAATGTTATCGAGTTGTATTTTCAGATCTGGATCATGTTAATGTTATGTCTATGTTATGTTCATGATTTAATGGAAATGTTATGAAGTTGTATTTTCAGATTCTAGAGCACATTAATGTTATGTCTATGTTATGGAAATGATTAGTTGAGCATGTATTTTCAGATTCTGGAATACACAATGTTAAGCATCATTATATTCCTTAAGATATAAGTATTATTACATTTTAAAAGTACTAGTTTCAACAGCATTACAAAAGATAATCAAATACGGCCTAATGATCATAGGTTGTTACCATTGGCCGACATACATAATTGTTGTTACGATACAAAATGATTACAACTCAAATCACAACAAAACATGACCATGACAATAATAAAGCTTTTAAGGTTCCCTTATACTTCTTCTCCATAGCGGTAAATTTGGTTTGTTCAGTCATTACACATTCTTGATTTATTATGTCGTACCTTCTTTGTGCTAGCTCTAACGTCATCTTGCAACATGTGTTTTGTTCCATTTCAAGATCAATCCATTGAAAAAGTCCACATTGCTTGTTGATCTAATAATTTGGACAGTTGTAAAATCGTCTGCCAAAACTAGTAGCCTTGTTCGAAATCCTTAGTTTGGATGGAATCCCACAGTAGCAAAATGACATCTCCAAACCAACTTGTGCTTTTGCTATCTGCGTCTAAGAACATGAACTGGCACTATTGTCATTGTATTTCATATTGCTTAATTCTAGATCACGTTAATGCCAAAAGAATGTTGTTACTCGATCCTTTTAGCATAACCAGATCATAGCATGTCACTTGATAAGAAAAAAATAAAGTACACTCACTCAAAATGAAGAACAGTACAAGAAATAAACTACACTTACTCACTCAGTTGGCTAGTACAAGAAATAAAGTACACTCACTCACTAAGTTGGCCCAAGAATTTGCACGAGTTCATGATATGGTTCATCATGACCTCATAGTTGAAACTGATTAATCCTTGACACAATGACTTCCACCATAAAAGTACATTACATCCAAATACTCATAAAGGCACAACTAAGAATATATAGATGAACATGAGATCCTAAGCTTTCACAAAATAAGAGCACAATTAAACACTGTACATTGCTTCCAAATACTCGTAAAGGAAACAGAGGATGAGGAGGTACTTTTCTCTCTAATTGAGCAAGAACATTAATGTTTTTTATTTCCTAGATTTCAGGCATAAGTTAAGTAGGCCATGTGATAAATGCAACATGGAAATATTGTATGGCAATTCACTCTGAACCTGTTTTCATCCTTGATGCTCTCTTCAAAATTTCATGGCAAAAAGATTCGGGTATGAGCATACAATAGTAGGAATCTCTTAAGAAAAAAAAAAACTAGTAATCCTCTTCATAGCCCGTGAATATGATATAATAAAACTGATCATATTAAATGCAAAAAATTGCCTAGGCCAGACCTAGGTCCTCTTTCCTTCCAATCTCCAGAATCCTAAATGATTAAGCATCATGTATACTACCCCCATATAGACAAGGACTATTTATACGAATTTCAAACTTCATAGTATTATCTGTAGGATAGAAAGTAATATTACAGATAAATTAAAATTGACATTTTTTTGCAACATCTTCTGCAATACCTTGTTCAAAGGGGCAGCGAGACAGCTTCAATGCAAAGTAAATGATCAATGAATCCACACGGCTTCAGCAAAAAGAAGAAACTCCTGAACATGAAAACGATTACATCAAAGTCTAAATATTATACTTGGAGTAAACATTTTCATGGAAACATAAACAACTCACGAAATCAGTTCTTTAGTAATCCACTTAACCCACGAAATTGACATTTTGATAAACTAAAATTGACATTTTTTTGCAACATCTTTTGCAATACCTTGTTCAAAAGGATAGTGAGATAGCTTTTATGCAAAATAAAGGATCAATGAATCCACACGGCTTCAACAAAAAGAAGGAACTCCTGAACATGAAAACGATTACATCAAAGCTTGAACATTATACTTGGAGCAAACATTTTTATGGAAACGTAAACAACTCACCAAATCTGTTTTATAGCAATCCACTAAACCCACGAAATTGATATTTTTTTGCAACATCTTCTGTAATGCCTTGTTCAAAGGGGCAACGAGACAATTTTTTTTCAAAATAAAGGATCAATGAATCCACATGGCTTCAGCAAAAAGAAGGATCTCCTGAACATGAAAACGATTACATCAAAGCCTGAACATTATACTTGGAGCAAACATTTTCATGGAAACATAAACAACTCACGAAATCGATTCTATAGCAATCCACTAAACCCACGAAATTGACATTTTGATAAACTAAAATGGACATTTTTTTTTTGCAACATCTTTTGCAATACCTTGTTCAAAGGGGCAGTAATACAACTTTTATGCAAAATTAAGGATAAATGAATCCACACGGCTTCAACAAAAAGAAGGAACTCCTGAACATGAAAACGATTACATCAAAGCTTGAACATTATACTTGGAGCAAACATTTTTATGGAAACATAAACAACTCACCAAATCTGTTTTATAGCAATCCACTAAACCCACGAAATTGACATTTTTTTTTTGCAACATCTTCTGTAATGCCTTGTTCAAAGGGGCAGCGAGACAACTTTTTTGCAAAATAAAGGATCAATGAATCCACACGGCTTCAGCAAAAAGAAGGATCTCCTGAACATGAAAACGATTACATCAAAGCCTGAACATTATACTTGGAGCAAATATTTTCATGGAAACATAAACAACTCACGAAATCGGTTCTATAGCAATCCACTAAACCCACGAAATTGACATTTTGATAAACTAAAATGGACATTTTTTTTTGCAACATCTTCTGCAATACCTTGTTCAAAGGAGCAGTAATACAACTTTTATACAAAATTAAGGATCAATGAATCCACACAGCTTCAACAAAAAGAAGGAACTCCTGAACATGAAAACGATTACATCAAAGCCTGAACATTATACTTAGAGCAAACATTTTGATGGAAACATAAACAACTCACGAAATCGGTTCTTTAGCAATCCACTAAACCCATGAAATTGACATTTTTTTTTTTGCAACATCTTATGCAAAACTTTGTTCAAAGGGGCAGCGAGACAGGTTTTATGCAAAATAAAGGATCAATGAATCCACACGGTTTCAGCAAAAAGAAGGAACTCCTGAACATGAAAATGATTACATCAAAACCTAAACATTATACTTGGAGCAAACATTTTCGTGGAAACATAAACAACTCACGAAATCGGTTATTTAGCAATCCACTAAACCCACGAAATTGACATTTTTTTTTTGCAACATCTTATGCAAAATCTTGTTCAAAGGGGTAGCGAAACAACTTTTATGCAAAATAAAGAATCAATGAATCCACACGACTTTAGCAAAAAGAAAGAACTCCTGAACATGAAAACGGTTACATCAAAGATTGAACATTATACTTGGAGCAAACATTTTTATGAAAACATTAACAACTCACGAAATCGGTTTTTTAGCAATCCACCAAACCCACGAAAATCGGTTCTGGAATGAGCTTTTGGGTTTTCCTCGGAATTTTACCTATGGAGAGAGAGAGAGTGGGGCTAGGAGGGGGTCGGGCTGTGGGTCGACGGGAGGGAAAGAGGGGGTGGGGCTAGGGCTCGACGGGAGGGAAAGAGGGGGTGTGGCTAGGGCTAGGGCTCGAGGGAGGGGTTCGTGGTTCCCGAGAAAAAGGAGAGAGAGTGGGAGGAAGGGAAAAGATGATCTCAATCCTCTGTAGTGTGGCCACACGGTTGGTAATAGAATATCTACGTGTCACATTTCTATTAGATACCATTTTTTTGGGGAGAGTGGTAGAGCCAACGGGAAGTTATTCTCTTAAAGTTGTGTATTTTTTTTTTTTTTTAATGAATATTAAAATGGTGTTTAAAAAACTACATAAAAAATATAAAAAAACTTCAACTAACGGTACGGTAAACTCTCATGTTAGTGCCATAATTTTTTTAAGAAAAATGATAAACTCACAACATTTTATACAACAATGTTTAAAAGGAGGGGTATTTTTGTAAAATACTTTATAAAACTAATATCATTTTACCAAAATACCCTTATTTTATAATATGTGTTGTACAAAATGTTATGTAAAGTGTTGTGTATTTATCCCTACTCTTTTTCTAAACCAGCTTGATTGGTAGTATACGTACGTGCAATATCCACCAGCTGATCAATTTCACATGATGACTCGATCAGATCTAGTAATTACCCAATTTACCAGCCGAAACAATAAGTGACAGTACCTATATATATATATATATATATTTGCATTAATTACATGAGTAGTACTACTTTATTATAATTTATTTCATTGTCCCACATAAATCACGTTTTTATTATCACCTAGCTAGCTAGGTAGCTAGGATATATTAATGATCTTATGCAAAGAAAATTTCGATTCGACAACCATACATCACAACGAAAAATAAAAGAAAAATACTCAGATCATAAGTATATAGTATAAAACTGTTGAGTTGAATAATTTGATAGTCCGGAAAATTATCAAATTACCAGTACTACTAGATCGGCTATATGTATATAATAATCTACCCTTGGGAGGATATGGATATATATATATATATATATATATATATATATATAATATGTATAGTGATATTATGATTACTACCATTTCACTACCTATTTACTACTTATATATAGTGTATTTATTTTCTTATTATTTTTTAAGTATTTTTTTAACATCTTTAATCATTAAGAAAAAATTAAAAAAAATATATAATTTTACTAATAGTCACTTTTTTAACTATTAAATAAAATAAAAAATTAAATATAAAAAGAACAGTAAATGAGTAGTAACTCTATCATTTTCCGTATAAGATTACATCAGCAACATAATTTGTAGATCAACTCGGCCCAACGTGCTTCATAAGTCAAATCCACAATGTTGAAGAAAAACTAAATCATATACAGGACATCTATGATCTCCATCAAGAGAGAGGACAGGAGAAAGTTGTAAAACCATAAATTATTAAGATTGTTCATCTGGGCCGGGTAAAAACCCGGCCGGATCCGAAATCCAGATAACCGGATTTCGGTTATAAGTTTTGGACCGGATAGGATAGACAGATGGTAGTACCGTGTCTCTCTTAAGTTCTCTCTTTCTGCAGGTATATAGAATTCTTTGTATATATGAAGGCTGAGCACTTAAATAAACAGATCAGAAGGTCATATATGAAAGGGAGGATCATCGTGATCAGATCTAATGGCTGGCATGCTAGCTAGCAGGGTTTGTTTTTGAACAAGATGGTAGCAGCCACGAAGGCACTCATGCATGAAGATCACGATGATCAGACTTGTGGAGGATTTGGAAAAGATACATTTTTTTTTGTCCTTATTTATATTCTTTTATATTTTTTTATCCACTTTTCTTTTTTCTTTGAGACAGAGAGGGATCAGATGAATCAGATGATGATTTAAATTACAAGATTAAAAACGCGTTGTATTAATTTGCATGGTTTTCGAGATTTCTGATCATTATAAATATATGAAAAAAAAGGGAATATTATTAAAATGAAATTAATTAATTCCATTATGAAGGAAGTTTCCAGTACTAGTAGTGATGAATGAATGAGTAGGAAGCACGATGAAAAGTTAAAGGCATTGAATGAGATAGAATTAGCACCAAGCTCATATACTTATTTTGCATGGCTCAGGAGCGGCCAGAAAAGGACGTTGCATGTGATCTTTTTGGCTTATTTGCTTTATAATTTCTAAATGAATTAAATAGTATGATCTGTATATTTATTGGCCAAAGGCCCAAAAGCATGGGTTTGGTAAACATCGAATTGAAACTCTTTTTTCTTTTTTATAAAGGGGTGGTGGATTTCAAATTGAGGTTTTTTATTTGGAGAACCGGATCATATACTATCAGGTCATTAAACTTTTAGCTAATTAATGGAACTCAATTGATCATTTATGAGCGCTCATGCATCTTCTGCAAATATGAAGTCTTTCCATTTTGTATATATAGAGATAGTTATATATGCACGCAAATGCAAATAAATAATTAAAGAGTAGTGACTTATGTACTTATATATAAATTCACTTATAATTTTATGTACTTGACTCATTTTATCGTTTTTATTTTTAAATTTAAATTTTGAATTTCATAATTTTCAGCATATTGTCATATTAATAACTGACACGTCAGTACGTATTGTTATGTAAATATAAATAGCATTCTGCATAATTAAATACACGATCACCTTTACTCAAAATAACAACAACAACAACAAAAATATAATAATAATGATCCTCATATACAAAATCTTGATTCGTTATGTACTAAATAAAGAAGGAAGAAGGAAATGTGAAAGAAAAATTCTATTTGTAAGTCGTTGACATGGCAAGATTTGATTTGCAAAAAAAGTTTAAAATTAAAATTTCATAGAAATCAAGTCTTACCAATTATCACACTATTATGATTATCATGCAAATTGTTGAGTATCGTTGTTTCATCATATCTAAACTTTGTTTCTTATCAAATAAAATGATTGGTAGATAAGTAAAAGGTAATAAATATATTTTTATAAATATTGTTAAAAAAACTCCAAGCTTTAGATTCTCAGTAGTAACCGATTAAAGATGCGGTAACGTGCATTTTCTTTTAAAGAAAATGTTGAATGAATCCATGAGTTTGCATCCTCCATTAGGGGTGGGCAGCGGGGCCTCGCCCTCGTTCGCCTAGCCACGCATTTAGCGCCCTAGCGGGGATAGGGGGCGAGTAAAGCCCAACCCCGCCTCGCACCTCTTTTTTTTTTTAAAATATAAATATTTATTATTTTTACTATATATAAATATAGTAATGTGTATTAAGTAAAACTTTTATTTAATATTTTATGTAAGTTATAGTGCAGTAAGGTGATCCTTTTATAAATTGCCTTAACAATACAAGTCTCACACTTAAAGAATGCGAGACTTTTATATTACACTACAACTTACAAAAAATATATACTAGCAAATTTGAAAACTACATAATTTTTAAATTATAGTAATATTTACAAACTTAAATTTACAAACTGAGTCCCCAAATATGTTTTTGATTACTTTTGAATTTAGAAATAATTTTTTAACCTAGTGTAATGTAGTCCATTATTAAAGTGGGCCGGGGCGGGAAGGGGGCTACCCCGTGCGGGTAGCACCCCTACTCTCAATCTTATTAATGCTCATGTATTTTATTTTATTTTTTACTTAATGATTAAAAAAATGATTATTAGTAAAATTATATATATTTTTTTAATTTTTTGACTATTAAAAGAATGTTTAAAAAAATTAAATAAAAAAAAAATTCAACTAAAGCGTTAAACTCTGGATGGCATTTTAGTACCATCATTTTTCTAAACCAGCTTGTTTCGTAGTACGTATGTGCAAAATCCACCAGCTCAATTTCAGATGATGACTCGATCAGATCTAATAATTACCAGCCGAAACAAATAAGTGACGTACCTATATATTTGCATTACATGAGTAGTACTTTATTATTATAATTTGTTTCATTGTCTCACATAAATCACGATTTTATTATCACTTAGCTACCTAGTTAGGATATATTAATGATCTTATCTAAGAGAAAAGTTCTATTCAACAACTCTACATCACAGACGAAAAAAAATAAATAAAAAGATACTCACACCATCAAATATATGGTGTAAAACTACTGAGTAGAATAATTCGATAGTCCGAAAAATTATCAAATTACCAGTACTACTTGATCGGCTATATGTATATGTAAATGTAAAAGTAGTTGGCTATGATTAGATGATTAGGACGATAGAGATTTGTTTAAGTTATTATATACATTGATGAGTTGGATGAATATAAATATTTTTATCTTTATCTATGAACATTTAATTTGAATTAAGTGGTTATTAGATAATGAGTCGATAAGTCAAGAGGGTGTGATCTGATGTTCGAAAAGTTAGGAATTATCCAGTAACGGAACAATTATCTGATGAGAAGACTTAGCGCCAGGTGTCAACAGACGCGTCAGCAGACTCGTTCCCAGCAGAGTCCTCTCGTCAGCAAATTCCTATTTTGCCTCAAATTTCTAATAGACTCAATCCGTCAGCAGTCCTACTACAGATCAAAAAATTTATGATGGAGATCTCAGCTAGGTGATTAATCTTTTGATCATTATTTTTTAGAACTTAGAAGTATTGGAGAGTGATCCAAATGCATGCGTGTGAGAAAATTCTTGCGAAGAATTTTTTAGTGTTTTTTAATTCTCTCTGAGTGCGTGCTTACTCCGTGTCGGAGTTGAAGTGATCGAGTTCAACCACTAGAGTTTCAGGAAGGAAGTCAATAGTTTGAAAATCGCCAGAAGTTCTGGTTGCTACTGTAGTAGAAGACAAACTGGTTGTTTGTCTAGTCAAGTAAGAGAGTCAAGTTACAAAGGTTTTGTAATTGAGAATTATTTATAATTGATTTTCAAATAATAAGATTGATTTTCTTGGATTTAGCCACCGTAGGGTTTTACCTTTGAGAAGTTTTTCAAAGAGTTTCCCTTCGTAACCAAAATTGGTATTACGCACTTTATTTATTCTATGTTATGGCATAATTATTAAATTAATTACATGTTTGGTGACTAACCAATTTTTTAAATGAATTAGTAGATATTTCCGTGACGATGCATGGACATTTGGATAATTTCAGTATATAATAATCTACCCTTGGGAGGATATATAATTTGTAGATCAACTCGATCGGCCCAACGTGCTTTGTAAGTCAAATCCACAATGTTGAAGAAAAACTAAATCATAGACAGGACATCCATCTCCATCTCCATCTCGAGAGAGTTGTAAAACCATAAATTTCAGTGTTTTAAGAGCAATACAGTGGAAAACGTACGTATTGGTTCAACATTACGTTCACATTATCACATGCAGACCCTGTCTCGATACATCAAAAATATAATATGATAATTTTCTAATTCAATGAGATTCATCTCTTGATAGATAAACTTCTATACAAAAAGTAAAAAATAGAATAATTTGTTATACTTTACAATGAATGGATGTAAAAGAATTGTATGTTAGCATGCAAGGAGACAGCTTTAATTTCCTATGAAACGATTATGGTGAGCAGGCAAGAAAAAAGAGGTGAAGATCATCCTCTCGATCATGGCACTTCTGGGAAAACTGTCTTCAAGAAATTGATAAAACGGGTAGCATACAGCTTGGGTTCAACAGATGAGATTGCGAGGGGGTCAAATTTCAACGATTTATATCTATGCTCCAGCTTCTTTTTCAAATTGTATTCCTGCAGTATATCGATTATGCCCAAATAGAGAACAACATCATAAACCTCAGACAGTTCAGCTTCGGAATCGACCTCATCCTGCCGAAGCTTCTGATTTGCCTGTGCTGGCATGTTAACTCCTAACTGCACACGTAACCTGAGTAAAAATGTAATTTATATATAGCTGTTAATTATATATATAGATTGAAATAGATGACATTTATATGCCTGATATTTAAATAAGTGCAGTAGAAATCATAGTGTTGAGAGTGGCGATACGCGCCGCAAGATATGAGAAACAAATACATCTATGACTGCATGGATATGATGAACCAAAGCTGCAACTGTTTAGCAGCGTGTCTTGTTACTGAAAGAGAAAGTTGCAGTGTGTAGCAGCAAAAATTGATAATGATCATAGGAGTTACCTCCCAGTACCAGGCAGTAAAAGATCAACTTCCTTGTCACCTAAAGAATATGCTCTCAACGTACTTCCTCTGATGTGAGGACCTGGAACAGTGCTGACAGAGCTGGGTTCATGAGTTACTAGTAGCAGACTTTTTGAACGAGTAGGGGGTTGTCCTCGTGAAATTGCTCCTGTTGGACATGGAACATAAGCTTGAAAGTGAAAGCTAATTAATAATACCTAAAAGTTCTGAAGCAGAAACCAAAAAAAGTTCAAAGATGTAGTGTCTTTCAGACATGCACTCAAGTCCACACACACCCGATCTCATTATTTTGCAAGACTAAAAGGAACTATTCCTGTCTACCGCGCAGTATGTTTTCTTCCCTTAATCTCTTCCTTGGATTTTCACTGGATTACTCCAAATCATAAACCAACTCATTCTTTAAATTAACAAAATATGAGTCCTGAAACCCAAAGTTGTTGGAGTGCACAGCAGGAGAATAAAACCAATATATGATGTGTGCAAAACATACACAAGTACAAATTTCTAGCAGTTGTTGCCAATTGTAAATCCTCTAGGGTGATCAAATTTCATAATTTAAATATAAGAACATAGGCAGTTAATGATGCAGTTTTCATAGCAATTTTAGACTGGTAAGTAACTTGCACTCGTAACCACAATATTCCTCTCCCATAAGTGAGATGACTAACATAATGTCCTTATTTCTCAGAATGAAAAAGAAGTAACTCTTCAAGCCGTGATCTCACCCATCACCCCCATACACTATACCAGAAACGAGCACGTAACTTTTTAAACATTTTCTGACATATAACTGCAACGAATATCTCTGCAGGAAAACTAGAGATTTAAATGACATTGAGAAAGCCAAAGAATGTTAACAAAAATGCAATCAAGGGCATAAGTTAAACAAATCCAAGTTTAGATGACAAAATGTTCATGAGAAAGAAATATCTACCATCACCAGGAGGGAAACTCTCATGATGGTGAATTGCACTGGTATTTTCTATGAGAGGCTTCAGGTGCTCTGGAGCTCTGAAGTGTAATCCCAACAGAAGGCTATAATCAATGATCTGCTGTGATTCTAAGAACATACAGTCCATAGAAATTTGTCTGCAGAAGAGGAAAAGATAATTATACCGAAAATCAGAGGTACATACACTATACTATTGCAGGTAATCATATGAAAAAAATCTTGAAAAGAGAAACAAACATAGGGGGCTGAGGGAAGATGAGTCCCATTATCATTCAATAAAGTTGAATGTCTAATCTGTACAAGTCTTATAGTTTTGAGCCAGAGCAATGTGGGCTTCAACTGACTTAACCATAACAAACAGCCTTGGAGTTTTCTAGAAGCAAGAGCAATTTTAAAGCATGATTATATCGGAACTCTGAGCAAGTTTGTTTGCTCAAAGATCAAGCTTATTACTCTAGTAATTTTCTTAGGCATTTTCAGTAAGAAAGTTTTTTTTTAATAAAGCTAATTGGCTACTGTGAGGCCATTTTAAGCAATTCAATAAGCCTTGGAAAACCAGAGAGAGAAAGAGGGAGAGAGTAAAAGATTTGAGCTAACGCTAAAGTACTGACCTAGAAACAACAGGCAACATTAGCAAACCAGAGCGCAGAGTATATACCTTTCAATGTTCTCCTAAGTCTTGCTATCATATCTATTAGTTGTAAGGGATCGGATCACTAGTAGGTTATAAAATCAAAGTTTACATCACAATTTCAAAACAAAGGAACTTACCTAAAAAGGGATTCCCGTAATAATTTGTCCATATGAAATTCATATGATAAATCAAGATCTTTCAATGTGGTAGTCTCATCAATTTTATCTTCATCTGTAAATCTTCCTTGATATGATCCTTTCAAATCATAACGACGGTGAATTTGTAGTTCTGTGCGAAACATATTCCCCATGACCACAAAGCGTACCTAACAGCAAAATGATCGAAGATTCATATTAAAAATAAGTGACCTACATAACCAAAAGGAAACACGAGCCATATGGCATGATAAGAGATACCTTTTTTCCACCTATTAATGTTATCCTGTAGAGCCCAAAATATTTTGTTATCAGAGTGTTCTCATATTTTTCTACATGACGATAATAGTAAGGAAGCATCTTGAGTAGAGCCTACAAAAAAGAGAAAAAAAACATTATAGTCATGGTTAACATCATTAATGAACAAGAGGAACAATCAAATAAAGTTGAAGAATTTGTTAAGCTACATTTCTATTAAAAAACATGTACTACACAGAACAAAACTAAATTATGAAATAGACACATCACGCGAAAAGTCTATAGTAAATCAAACAATGTCATTATCATAACCATTGACAACAACAGAAGAGATAAAAGGGAAAAACTCACTTAATGTATAAAACACCACCAATATCAACTCAGATCACGTTTCCTGTTAACCCAATGGCTTATCCAATACACATCAAAGGCATCTAAAATTTTGAAATACTTAATGGTATTCGCAACAAAGTTATGAGAAAGACAGGCTGCACTAGCGTTGGCAGGGTGAGCAGCTAGTATTCCTCACCAACAAAATTTTTATCATGACCAAATTCCAATATGATTTGAAAATCATTGCTTGACAGAGAGAACAAGAAATAAAATCCAAATACTTATACTTTTTCATGCCATATTCCCTAATTCTAACCCTATGGAGTAATTTTCTTGTAAGCTACAGCTGCTGGGTTTAGGTTCTCCAATTGAAAGCAGTACAGGTACCCCTAATTCTTTTTTTTTTTTTTTATAGAAGTAAAAGTTTTCTTGATAGAACTAGACAAATGCCCAAGTACACAGGATGTATACAAGAAGGTACCCCTAATTACAGTGGGGTATGATCATGCATTCGTACTAGGAAGGCTATATAGAATCAAAGAAACTCTCTTTAACAGCTCCATTTCACATTTGGTCTGACTTTATAAATTTAAACTAAAAAATAAAGTAGGAAGCGATAAAAATATTTCAATTCTTTGAGAGGGGCAAATATAAAGAAGCATAAGTAAACTGAAACCAGGTCCTCCATAATCATAAGAAAATACAATGGGTTCTGCCTTTAAGGTTGTGCAGCGAAATGGAAGATCTTCACAGAAATCAGCAAACAGGTAAGTAGATTGGTTGACGTGCTTGGGATTTGAAACACAAAGAACAGATAAAATATAAAATAATTTGGAAGTTTGTCAGTGTTCAAACCTTCAGTTCTGATATTTTTAATGTCTTGATCACAAATCTGTCATCATGAGAAAGATAGAAGATACTGCCACTTTTACCCGAAGAAGCAAGCTCCCTCAGACCATCATCACCACACATGGACATCATGTACTCCGCCGCATCTAACTTGAACATCTCCCTCAAATTCCTGTAAATGTAGTTTTATTCTTCAAACAGGGTGTTCGGCCATTTTTAATGCACTTGCAACTGAAGATACTGTTTGAGGAATCATTCAAAAAAGAATAATGCCTTGAAGCGTAATCCAGTTATGATCTAAAAAGCATCAGACCATAGAGAAACTACTTGGTGCTTTGAGAAAAGTCATGAATATTTTTGTTTTCAATCTTAATGACAAAATTATTCACAAGATCACTTCCTATAACAAATTATTCATTGGTGTTCGGAAGCATTCTTTATTTTTGTTTTTTTATTTTTGATAAGTAGTGGTCAGGAGTATTCTAAGTGATCATAAAATAAAAAGTAATTTCGCAGAGACAAAAAGGAATGAAAGTAGACAATAAAGGTCTATGGAAGTGGGAAGTCACATTTGAAGACAGCAGAGAAGTCTTCCTCCCTCATCTCTTTCTTTCTGTACATTTCACCAACTTGTGATTAGCGTTCCAGTCATCCACCCAAAGGTGATCAATGGTGTTTTGTCAGCACATTTGAATGGCATTCTGTCATGTAAATTCCAAGTCACGCCAATAGATGGAATTCTCAACAATACCCTCCAAAGTCACCCCTTCCCATGTGGTTTGGCAGCCAACATCGTGCAAATTTATTGAAAATGATCCCAATCTGCCTTAAGTGGCATATTTGGAGGGGCAGAATGATCAAAGTTTCAATGATTGTGAAAAGAATACAGAAGAGCTTAAGGATTTACTCTTTAGATCCCTTTATCATTGGATGGTGGCACACTTAGGTATTTCCAGTTTTAGTTTTCACGATTTTTTTGACAATTTTTTTCTTTCTTGATATGTGTATCTTCTGTATACTCCCAGTGCACTTGCAAGTTGCATGGCACCCTTTCACTCTTTAATAAAATTGTCTTACTTAAAAAAATAATAATAATTATAGATGCATGATTAGTACTTGTGGATGTTGAGTTAGTTGGTCGTCAACACACTATTCAACAAAAAAAGAGATCATAATTCGAACAGATTGCAGCCTTTTTGGAATCTAAACAAACAGAGCTTTAATCATGTAGCCCTCAAACAAAATATTAAATTGCATGGCTCTCATTAGTTTACTCTTTCACAAGTAAAACAACAATTACACAAAAGATTGGTAGGTACCTGAAGACCATTGGGCAATAGTCTTTCCAATAGAAATCAATAGAATAATGTGGAGGAGTAAACTGGGAACCCTTTCTTGGAAAATACATCCATATTCTAGCTTGATCACTGAAATCAGATGACCGCACTTCACGCATAGGGACTGGTGTAATCTTGCCAACAGTGTACCTGTTAACTTTAAATAGTTAACAATTGTCATAGGTGAAGAATACAAGAATCAATTTGTACTAAAACAAAAATCCAGCATATGACAGCAAAAAACCAAGATAGAGATCTATATCAGCCCACTCAGAACCCCCCCCCCCCCCCCCCCCTCCCCAAAAAAAAAAAAAAAAAAGCTTGGTAAGATTGAAAGATAATATGGCATGATCAACCATAAACCTTGAGATTTAAGAATCATTGACAACAAATCTAATTTAAAGATTATAATTCAAATGAACTGTCGTAATGTACACAGTTCACAATATGGACACTTTCTAATTTAAAGAATTTGAAGTGAAATCATTAGAAGTACACCATAGAACTTGGCTTTCTAAGTGAGAGGATGCAATTGATTTACCTTATACCAAGTTGCAAATTAAGCATTAAATAATAGCTCCAATGGCCTTTGAAAACATCCAAACAAGAGCTCCTTGTTGCTTCTTTCACATTAAATTTTTTACGCTGTTTTGTTTTGCCTGATAACTCGGCATATGTCCTAATTCTCTCTTTGATTAAAACTCCTTGCACATATTCCCTTTCATAAAATAAAGTACTTTTATCTTGTGCCTCATCCTGATCTTCATAAGAGATATGGGAAGACGTGCCCGAAGATTCATGACATCTTAGGTCCCTAGCAGGACAAAAGACTCTCCAATTTCCATTTAACAATGAACTCCTTTGTGATATTTGGCCTGTACTTCGTAAAACTCCATCACTAAAAATCTTCTCAGAAAGACTGCATTTAACACTTGGTCTTGTTACCCTGTCTTCCTCTGAGTTCAATGATGAACTGTGAGACGGAAGAAAATTTCTGTCATCACATTCGAGAGAGTAATGACACTTCTTCAAAGATGGATGTTTGCATCCAGTAGGATAGAAAGTTCCTTTTCCATCTTTTAGGCCCCTATTCCACTTTCCAAAGTAATATCCCCCATCAGCAAACCTATGTATTCCAGACCCATGTCTAAACCCATTTAACCAAAAGCCTTCAAAAACATCACCATTTACCCATTTCATAACCCCTCTACCGCACATTTTCCCACCTTTCCAATTCCCGATATATGTGTTTCCATCATTCCAACAATAGCTGCCACAGCCTTCATGTACTCCTTCCTTCCATGAACCTTCATATGTATCAGAAGTAGAATACTGCTTTTCGCCAATCCCATGCTGAACATTCATCCTCCAGGCCCCATGGTAAACGGACCCATCAGGTCCAGTAAAGGTGCCAATACCATGAAGATAGCCCCCAGAGAAATCACCCTCATATTTTGCCCCCGATGACCAAATGATTTTCCCCTTCCCTGATATTTTTCCTCCATCCCAATCCCCTTCATAAATCGTTCCATCTGACCATGTATATTTACCGTTGCCATTGGGCTGTACTCCCTTAAAATTACCACTATAGATATCTCCATTCGGAAAGACCTTGTCACCAAGTCTGAAAAAAATACAAATACATCAACCAAAATTCTATCACTCCTAATCAGAATTTTGGATAAGAAGAATGATTCCTGTATGAACAGCAAGATACTCTGACTTTGGTAACGGTAGATATATGTAGAAGGAGAGAACAAGATTTACCAAGTTATTTTTACCTTTGAGTGTCAGCCATTACCAGTATGCGATAAGTGATCTAGCTGATCTACATGCCTTTTAAAAGTCTCGTCTCAGATACCTTTCTCGACTCTGAACAGTCATTCGAACACTGATAAGGAAATTCTTCTTTCACCTTCACTACCAATTTAAGATCGTCATGTCCAGTCGGCGACGCTGAACAAACAAGACTGATCTGGTGTAGTATTAGTAAAGAGAGGCACATCAGAGAACAACATGGCATTTAAAACGTTAAGGCATCCATCTTTTGTATGTTGCCAAATAGAAAAATCCACTGCTTTGCAAATCTATTATTTTCCATTTCTTTTTATTTCAAAAGTCAGGGTGCTTCAAAGGCATCCAAATCTAAATTGCTTGATCCAGTTATACATTTGATCATAATAGCCGGCAATCATGTTGCAATCTTTTCATCATTATAATGTTGATTGCCAGGTACATGCATCACCACAAAAAAGAAGAGTAGCTACATATAGTTCTTTTTCCCTCAACTGTTCCATTCCTTCAACAGGTCAATTTCCAAAGCATACGCTTTAAAGACAAACCTGCCACTGTATTGACATGAATGACTCACAATTCCAATTTTTCCCTGTGACCATATCTCTATTAATATTTCTTTTGGCAAGCAAATTCCTATATATGGTTAACATCATTCGTCCATACACGCAGCTTCAAATGATTTCAGGCAAAGTTTTTGAAATAGTTACGAACAAGCATTTCTGGTCGAAAACGGGTGAAGATGGAACACAACACCCCATCCAATTGGAGCCATAATTTAATTTATTGATTCAACCAAGTTTTATACAAATTCATTCTACTGCCTACTTCTCGCACAGGCATATCAAAAGCCACCACCCCCTAAAAAAATATCCACAATCTCAAACTCTCCAAATCACAAACAAACATATGTTTAAGCTCAAATTAACAGCCAAGTCTCCCAATATATAAAAGAATAATAATAAACCTCTTGAAATCAAAATAACATCACGGGGATCTAATTAGAATAAATCTTATTGTTCGTTCTCATTTCTTCGCATCAAATAAATAAACAATATTATACCTAATGAAACAAGTGATACCAGATAGAGTGATGGATTCAAGGTTGTACTTGATGATGATAATCAAGTTCACAAAAAAGTAAACGAATTAAAATGAATTTTTAATTCAATAACGCATAAAAGGATTTTAGATGAGAAAACATAAACTCGCCTGAGTTAGCTTAGAACATCAATCCAAACGAGAGAAAGGAATCTCTGGTGAAGTGAAGTAAACTCTAAGCAAAATGAAAAGAACAACCCACGTACAAACTCAGACTGAAAGAGCCACCAAATCCTTAAAAATTTATTCTCTTTTCCAAAACCTCAAGCCGCCCCCCCCCCCCCCAGTTTTTTTTAACCAAAAAACAAATTAAAAAAGGCATCCAAGCCGACCATGTCCCATCAGACCCTCTCTGCTTGAATGGACACTTCACCTCTCTATCTCTCTATCTCTTTCTGTCTACAGTTATGTAGTCTAAACAGTTGCGTAACGTCTAGATGATGCTCGTGCCTGTTGAGGATTCTCTGGTTGTGGCACATAAATACGTCTGAAGGGAAGAAAAAAGTCCAATACAGCACATAAATGTACAGTGGGGGGAACCTGGGCAGGCGTCAAACGGCATCCGAGAAAGGGGAGATCTTTGGGACCCACGTGGCGGAGCAGACAAAACTGATGTACTCGAGCTGTACCTGATTTAGGTGGGATCTGAACCATCCTCCACGAAAGGGATAAAGGTCTGGGCAGTGCCACCGGGTAAACCATTACAATAGATAGCTATTTGAATGGAAATGGCACTTGGCATTAGATTAAAGAGAGAGAAAGATGGAGGCTGTGGCTTGTGGGACCCATAGCCGGGCTCTGGGCTCTGTAGGGTCACTACTCTCGTACGTGTATCCAAGATTCGAAGCACCTCTGCCAGCCGGAAGGGCCTGACGTTTATTAAAAAATACTCGGTTTTTTTTTTGTTCTACAGGTGTCGGCAAAACTTGTCGCCTTCTCAGTAGGCATCCTTCCAAAACCACACCGAGAAATTTTTGATAACGTTGAGTTTCACGAAACATGCATACAAATTCTCATGTTTAAAGTTGGTTCGTTTTCTTGTGCAACCTTTAGGATGGAGCTAATTATCGATGGAATATAGTATTTTTTTAATTTTTTTTATAAAAAATTTAGAATATATCTTAACTTGGACTTATAAAACTCATTTAAACATTTTAATTCATTATTAATTACAGATCAATTCAAAGAAAAAGACTAATTTGTCGCTCCATTTGTACCGCTCCATTTGACTGCTTGTTAATTCTTTTTTTTACTTAATAATTAAGGAAGTGATTTTAAATATATTAATGTATTTTTTTATTTTTTTTTAAATATTAAAAAATGTGAAAATAAAAATAATAAATAAAAAAAACCTAAAAAATGAAGGGGGCGAAAGAGTAGCTCGACTCCAATTCAAATACAGCCTTAAAAGTCTCCCAGTTGGCTTTGATTTTCAAGGTTTAGGAACAGTCCTTTTCTTCTTTCTTCTTATTGTTAATATTGGTAACAAAGTCAGAATCTTAGCACTGCATGATAATGAGTTT
The DNA here is from genome assembly GCA_022457165.1 of Juglans mandshurica. Lineage (NCBI taxonomy): Eukaryota > Viridiplantae > Streptophyta > Magnoliopsida > Fagales > Juglandaceae > Juglans > Juglans mandshurica. Next base: position 26,092,616 of record CM039629.1, on the reverse strand, counting down.
CTCGTAACCCCAACTAATGTCTACTTCCGTACCACAAAGTAAAGTAAATTTTGTAGTGTACTTCCGTACTGCATGATAGAGTAACTTTTACATACTTCTTGCGAATTCTATTGATGTGATTGGTCAACTGAATTATTTTATATTAAAAAAAATGATGCAATCAATTATTTTTTGCTTCTATTGTCGAAGGTTGGAAGCTGTAAATTGAATTTGACGCAGACGTTGCAAGAGAGACAGCATTGTAAGAAGAGTCACTACTCCAGCAAGCCTAGACACATTAACATGATGTATATATTTTCTTTTTTAGTAGAAAAGGATTTGAAATCAAACTTCTCCTCATAACGTGGGATTCGGGTATCCAGTAATAAAGTCTTAACTAATCTATAATTTGATTTATATGAATTTTTTCAAGACCACGACGCCATATATCCCAAGAGTTGAAACAATGATCAAACAAAAGGCTCTGGTGATCTACCGTTGATCTGAATCTTCCCATTGAATTCTTAGGCAGAGTCAGTACCGATATTTCCTTTGTCTTTTTTTTTTTATATTATTATTTTTTTATATAATTTAAGAGTTATTCTATATACAGTCATTAGTTATAACCGGCGTGCAGTTGTCCATGCTACGTCAGATTTAAAATGAATTCTCTCTCTCCTCAGCTCTTTCTCTTCTCTCTCATCAGCTCGGTCTCTCTCTTATCAAGTGTCTCTACATCAGCCACGTTTACACGCCTTTTACACTATGCAATTGCAATAAGCGTTTTCCATAAGAAATATTATATATAGAAGTCACTGTTTATTGAAGCTAATTTTGCACACATTAGGTGTCAAAATATACACCACATGTTTGAGAGGGAAAATGAGAGAGAGAGCGGAGAGGAGAGAGAGAACAAGAGAGAGAGAGAGAGCGGAGATGAGAGAGAGAACGAGCGAGAGATGAGAGAGAGAGCGAGAGCAAAGATGAGAGAAAGCGAGAGCAGAGATGAGAGAGAGCGAGATGAGAGATGAGAGAGAGAGCGAGACGAGACGAGAGAGAGAGAGAGACCAAGAGTAGAGATGAGAGAGAGAGAGCGAGACGAGAGAGAGAGAGAGTAGAGATGAGAGAGAGCGGAGATTATGAGAGGGAGTTGATGAGAGAAAGAGACGGGAGAGAAACACTAGTGAGAGAGATGAGAGAGAGAAGCCAAAAAAAAAATAATAATAATTAAATAAGAGACATCCACGTAGTGGCACACACTACATGACAACAGTGGAGGTAGTATATCACTTCTCTTTTCATAATTTAAAGGTTGGTTGGGTTTTGGTGTTACCAACTTTTTTATCAAAATAAAAGACCAAAGAGGCAAGAAACAGCGTTGGTCAACGGCTTTTTGATGTGCGTCCTCCTATTCCAATTGCTTTGTTTTGTCTTGTTTTTGTCTTTTGGGTGGTGTGTCAGATCGATGATCGATCCGAATGGACCGACTTTTTTTTTTTATTATTATTATTGTTTATTGAGTGTGAAGAGAGAGAAATACAACACGTGTTAAATAAAATACTAATTATATGCTTCATATCACACCAGCTAGCATGGCTGCTTTTTTTAAGCCTTATCATGGCGTTTTGATTCCATGAACGAAAATGCTCTAAAGGTTTTTGACATTGCATGAATGCTTTTCAGAGGGTTGTTTTTATAATTGAATTCAAATCTCTTTAAATTTCTTATCTGAATTAGTATATATCTCAAGCCACATTCAATGCTCAATAATTCTAGAGGATCCAAAACCTTTATAATGACAAATACAAGTTTAAAAAGCAAATTAACCATCTGATGATCAGCACAATCCCCCCTTGGGGATGAATTTTTCAGTACAAATATTACTGAACTCGAATATTTGCAGCAATCTCGTTTGTTTTCGCAGATCAGATAAAATGAGTTGAAATTAAAATTAAAAATTGAATAAAATATTGTTAGAATATATTTTTATTTGTTTTGAGATTTAAAAAAATTGAATTTTTTATTTTATTTTGTATGGAAGTTTAGAAAAGTTGTAATGATTAGATGAAATGAATTGAAAGGAGTTGTGAAAACAAACAAAGGATCTCTTTTACTTCCGCTCATGGTTTTCTCAGTTTCCTCCAATTTTATGTGCCACAATGACCAACTATACTGATCACTTTGTGGATTACATGCACGTTATAAGAAAAACAATCAGCAGACTAATTCAGTAAAACTCCGTACTTGGATACTGCAAGCTCATCACCTCGAACCACAGCTAGGACCTGCAAAAGTTACCCCACGTACTAAGCAATACTGGACCGTATATAGAGAAGAAAGTCATAGATAAAACCAGGAAAGGGAGGGGATTATGATCAAGAACCTTCATAAATATTCCATCTTACCTCACTTATAGAATGTCTCCGATTCTTAGCATTTTTGAGACAGCAGAGTGCAGCATTGGCCATATACTGAACCACTTTTGTATCAGTACTAGTATCTGTCAGTCTGGGATCCATCAGTTGGCTAATCGAACCATTTTGGAGAAGTGGAATTGCCTGTTTTTTTTTTTTAAGAGAGAAATTAACCAGTGTGTTTATTTGGAATTCTAGCAGACAGAGTAGTGTAAAGAAAAAAAAAAAATACTTATTTAGAAAGTATTTTCAAAGTGATTCAATTCCTTATTGGTGATTTCTCCTGTAAAACAGCCTACATGAAAAAATTTTATGTATTTTCAATTTGAAGGTAGCCTAGAAGTCTTACCCAGTCGTCCAACTTCTGGCCATTGCCTCGGGCTTGGAAACAAGGGGCACGCTTTCCAGTTATGAGCTCAAGGAGGAAAATCCCGTAATCGTGTATATCTACAGAAATATGTTCATCTTCCTCAAGATTTTTGCCTCTTCAACCATACAAAAGATCGTAAGTGACAGGTTAAACCATACACGTAAATTGCTAAATATTTGACACTCAAGGCATTGGATTCATGAACAATGTCCATTGAACGATAAAATATACTATTATTGTTGCTTTTGTTAATGTTGTTGCTGTTTATATTCTTATTATCAACATCACGGCATCTCTTATTTATACTGGGTTCTCTACATTTTTAATGAACGACTTTGAATTCAAACATATGCACATACCAGATTTGAGATAAAATTATGAAGGGGGAACTTACTTAGCTGGTGAATCTTCTTGAGAGGAGACATCATCTGTAAGCCACTTGGCAGTTCTGAAGTTGATCAGCTTGAATGAAAGTAAAAGCCAGATGTTCAGTTTTGAGGCAAGAAATCTTGGGTTTCAAAAATATGTGATCAAAGCAAGAAATTCTGCTTGCTGGAACAAGTGGTGAAACCTTCTTTGCTAAAGAAGTTGAACGGTCGTGAATATTAAAAGCAGGAAAATTTATGTACAGAACTTGTACTTCAGTTGCTTTGGATAGACATTCTCGAAACTAGAATTGCAGTATAAATTGCATTTGAGGAATAGTTCTTTACACTTACCATTGTGGAATAACCATTACTGAAAACAACATGAGCAGAACAGACAGAGAGGTGAACTATGGGTCCATCAACACACTCCTCATGAAGGTACCGCAGGCTTGCACCTATCTCTAGAGCAACACACCACCTTGCCTTCCACCCAAAATCCATAGCCAAGTTGTCACCTGCAAACAGAATGCAAAAATGCAGGAGTTAAATCATTATGAGGCCCTCATGTAATTTATATAGAATAAAAATTCTCATATTGATAAAGAATTGAGGAGAATATCTCCTCATATTCTGAACTGAGAAATGGTTCCACCTTGCTCTTTCTTCCATTTTTTATTTCCCAGGCTCCTTAATTCCAGAATTCTTATCAGTAAAGAGCCACAAGAATACAAGATACAATCTAGACCACCAGCATGTCATATAACAAGCAGAACGTAATAATAAAGTCCTAAATTGTATAATTAACTACTAAGTTTCTTGTAGAGAATTTCAAGAACAGAGAGAATGCATCAGCAATTCATCATCTTGGTTTAACTATATCAGGATTTCAATAAGAGAAGTTCTTCTTACATTGCAAGTTCAAATCGACAGTACCCATGCCCATGTAATCGTAAAGCAAGGACTTAGGAGCACCAGTGCTGAGGTATCCAACAATGGTCAGGATATTGCGGTGGCGTACCCTCGAAAGGATCTCGAGCATCGACCAGAAGTTTTCATCAGTTTCTATGAAACACTCAACTAAAACAGGTGCATCTTGCAACATCCCACGATAATATTTCATGCCATTCGCTTCCATAATAATATTTTCATCTGCAAAGTTTTTTGTTATTGCTTCAAGTTCGCTCTGATCAATGGCTCGAGGAGAACCCCTCCAAGACAGTGGATACGAGCAAGGAATTTCGGTCGCTGGCAAGGGTGCAGATGATTCCTCTTCTGGAATATCCTTTCCACTAGCCTTTAATGGCACTAAGACAGCAGTATCCTTTCCTTTCACAACTACAAGATTACCGCTTATATGCTGCCGTATATATTCCGTATATTTCTTGAGGTGACTGACAAACCAACAAATAAATAAACAAATCAATAAATGAAACAAAAAGATAAAGCAAACTTGAATTTTAGGAGGCTTTTGGGCACCACAGGGATTGAGATCGGTCCATTTTATTTTACATGGGATTTGGAATGAGTAAATCATCTCAACCTGATGTTCACTTATATTGATTTTGCTGCTATGCGCCTGTTGATGATGGCCTATATCAGCAGCACTAGCAATAATAGTTTTGGGAAGAACATCTAATTTAATTGAATGAAAAAAAAAAAAAAAAATGAATGATCTAATTTCCTGTTGGTGTCTGGACATCTCCTTAGCGTCTATTTTTGTAAGATCATGATGAGAATGAGAACCTGTCTAAAACAACCCAGTGGGCATTAGAGTTTTCTGCTTCCTGAACAGTTAATCTAGTGGGACAAATTCCGACAGCAAGTTTAACCTCCATCTTCACCTGCATACTAGAATGTGTTAAACATATTCTCCCATGCTATTCCTATTATTGATATTAATGTAGGAAAGCACCAACCTCGTTCTTTAGGCACTGTCTGTAATATGGCTGGAGATTACTTTGGTATTGTCCCCTTTTTTTCTCAATTTCTAACTCAAGCTCTTCAGGATCCACTTCACCTTGCCCTGGAAAGTCTAATCTTTCCCCTGCAAAGGTAATTTATGTTAGGCATACCCAGAAACCATAAAAGAAACTAGAGTTGAGAGCATTAGAAAACTTGAAATTAGTTTGATAAAACATGTGAAAGTAAAAGGATTTCACTGCATGCATATGATAGAAAGAAGAAGTTGGGTTGATCAGAATTCGGCACAGTTGAACTATCAGAATTTTGTGTAAGTTGAAATCTGTTGAAATATCATATGATTGTTTTCTTATAAAATGTATCAGAAGTGATTTTTTTATTATAATGTAAAACAGAAGTTCTTAATTTTTTCAATATGAAAACAAAAAGTAAAAAATAAAATTTGGCTGCAGTTTCATATATATCACAATCAAATACTTCAATGTTGTTTCAGAAACAGAAGACCATAAGAATTAAGTAAATAGAACTGATCAGCAGAGTAAAAAAACGTACATAGTCCGGAGATGCCAATGCGCATTAGAAATGGGAAGCAAGAACTCTTCTTGGAACAAGATTCAGGAATAACTCCTAAAGCAATGACAGTGTCTCTTGGGCGGACAATGCGTTTGAGAGCCCAGTTGACTGCCTCCATGCCTCCTTTACCCCTATTGGCATCCACCACTACCAACACAGTGTCTCCTTGCGACTCCATTTCTCACTGATCACTGATCTCTCTCTGTGGAGTTTCTTAGAATGGTATGTTATACATCTGATCAAGTGGTAGGAAAAATAAAGGAGCTATGGATCGAGGAGTACTGGAATTGACATGTTTATTATAGGTGAGCCCGCCATTTACGTGGGTAACAAAGATGATCTCTTTTAGTCATTACCGCTTTGCTTAGGTTTTATAGTATCGAATGAAAAAAAAAAAACAAAAGATTTCGAGATTATAATACTTGGCGTTATCTTGTCTTTAGAAACAATCCAAAACTATATTGTCTATTGCCTATTTGCCTGCCAATATTCTTGTTAATTTCTTCAAGCAATAAGATTTTTTTTTTTTTCACCCACAAATTCACGGGGACGACATTGTTGATCAGTATGTAAGATAGTGAACTAGTTTACGTTGTTTCTCATGTTTTTAGATGTTTTCGAATTTGTGTTGTTTGGATTTTTTTTTTTCTGGTTTTGGTCGATTTGACATTAATATTATCGATCTTCACATTTACAAAATAACAAAACACAATTATACTTTTTTTGACAATATATTTCACAACATGTTTGGTGTGTACCGGTAGTTGAAAATTGATTTTTTTTTTTTTTTAAATAAAAAATGAGCAATTCTAGGCATCAGCCCCACACCAACACACACTGCACATCATTTTTTTTTTTTTTTTACACGGGAGTGTGGCCGTGTGGGGCAGATGCCCGCATTTTTTCATAAAAAATACTTTTATGATCTAGAATAAATAATATTAAATAATAACGAATAATAATGGCCGCTTAATTCTACTTTTGCCAAAACTTTAATGCATCACTTTGATCGAATCAGTCAGAAGGCCACAACCCAAGCCAGATTCATCCGCTGTCAATGGGAACCCCCTATCCAAATCCCATCACTCCCTCCCTAACCCGCATCGGATGGATCGGCATAGGGGTAATGGGAGCTGCCATGGCTGCTCGCCTACTCTCCGCCGGCTACTCCCTCACCGTCTACGCCCGCAGCCCTTCCAAGACACTCTCCCTACAAGCCCAAGGCGCCCGCCTCGCCTCTTCGCCACACGAACTCGCTCAACGCAGTGACGTCGTCTTCACTATGGTGGGACACCCTTCGGATGTTCGAGAAGTTGTCCTTGGCTCAGACGGCCTCCTCTCTGGCCTAAACCCCAACTCCGTCATCGTCGATACCACCAGCAGTCACCCTCAGCTTGCGCGCAATGTATTCGAGGCTGCGCGTGAGAAAGGTTGCTGGGCAGTAGACGCACCGGTGTCAGGGGGTGACATTGGTGCTAGAGATGGGAAATTAGCAATATTTGCCGGTGGCGATGGTGGAGTTGTGAAGTGGTTGACACCATTGTTTGAGATTTTGGGGAGGGCAACATATGTGGGCGAAGCGGGTTGCGGTCAGAGTTGCAAGATAGCGAATCAAATAACCGTGGGGGCAAACTTACTGGGGCTGAGTGAAGGGTTAGTGTTTGCGGAGCGGGCTGGGTTGGATGTTAAGCAGTTGTTGGAGGCGGTGAGGGGTGGAGCGGCAGGGTCGATGGCGATGGAGTTGTGGGGAGATAGGGTGATAGGGAGGGACTTTAGGCCAGGCGGGTTCGCGGAGTATATGGTAAAGGACTTGGGAATGGGTGTGGATGTTGTGGAGGAAGGCGAAGATGAGAGTGTGGTGGTGTTGCCTGGGGCTGGACTTTGTAAGCAGTTGTTTTCTGGGATGGTGGCAAATGGTGATGGGAAGCTTGGTACTCAGGGTTTAATCACTGTCATAGAGAGGATCAACGGTAAGTAATATCTTAAAACCATAAAACACAACCACACCCACCCCAAGTCCCAACCTTTGCAGCAGTGTTTTGGGTAATAAATGGTCTTGTTGGAGTTGAGAGGTGGGAGGGCGTGGTGTAAGTGCTTGGAATATGTTGTTTTTGATTGTTCTATATTGGTCTGAGATGTTTGATGAGAATAGTTTATGCATGTTGGCGTGTGCTGCAGCTGGTCCTCGAGCTTTATTTGGTTAGTCAGCAAGATTGTGCATAAATTTGATCATATGGATGGACCGGTATTGGCTGTTTTGTTTTGTTCTTCTTTTGGTATCTGTGTTTAGAGGCGTGCAAGTTTAGTTGTTTTTTTTTATGGAAACATATTGGAGCTTTTATTTATTTATTTATCTATTTTGTATTCAGGATAGAAAGAAACTCTTTGCAGTATAATATCCATAAATGAGCTTTGGCAATATAAATCAGAAGGTGGCACGCAACTCTTTTTTTTTACTTTTCCTTTTCTTTCTTTTTTACTTAACATGTAGGCAGACCCCGTAAAGGAGAGGATTCCTTAATATGCAGGGCCTCAGGCAGACCCCAATTTCACAAAAACACAAAATAAATAAAACAAAAACACCAAACCAGAGGAATTTCATTCGTTACTTAGATTAGAAATAACTCGCCTCAACAAGTTTCTGGAGCCTCCATCAGCACAAAATTTCTTCCCCCATGTTGGGGGGACTGCGCAATGCATGTACTTTCTTCGAGATTACAGCAAAACAAAATGGTAAAAAACAATGAGAAGAACATTAGCTACTTTTAGCATCGAAACTGACTTCTTTTGTATACAAATGTTCTGATTGAGTCATGACTGTCGCATCCTCAGCCATGTCACTGTACAAAGTCGGACAATGATTCTTCTCATGCCGCTTTTAAGCTCTCGGACAAAATCTTGTAGTATTGTTTTTGCTGCTCCCCAAATGGAAGAGATGGTTTAGAGTAGGAAAAATGTACCGGTTTATTACAGAATTCAAGCATCCTTGCACTAGACATGATTAAACAGACCGATTCGTACCTCGTCTGAAACAGAAGGAGAGATTGTACTCAGTGCCCGTTCAAAATGTATTGCCTTGATGGTCCACGAAGTTGCATCTGAAATGCTCTCGGTTGAGAGTCTCTCTTCAAGAGCAACCATTGCAGCTTCATTCATCTGTTATCAGTAAAAATTTATATGCAAGAAACCTACACCGCCCCCCCACTACTCCAAAAAATGTGCACACGCATACAACTAGAGAGAGAGAGAGAGAGAGAGAGAGAGATCAGTTTCTGACTTCATATAAGAAAAAATCTATCCAGCATTATACAAACCAGTGCAGCAAGATCAGCTCCACTCAAATTCTCGCAAGCCTCCATTTGCCCAATAGCATTCAAATCCACATTGGCATCAATAGGCTTCTTCCTCCCAAGAGCTTTTAAGATCAGTCCGCGCTCATTTGCACTGGGCAAAGGAACATAAAGAAGTTTACCGAACCTACCAGGCCGTAAGAGGGCAAGGTCCATCACCTCGGGTCTGCCAACAGAAATGCCAACTGGAAGGAATTAGTAAGGCATTCATTATCAGGACACATTGAAGACTGCAAACAATGACTTTTACCTATTTGTTGCACCGATGACAAAAACACCCCTCCGTTGCTCTGCACCATCCAACTCTATGAGTAACTGCAGTTGTAAGAATTGATTAATTTTATCAATATTGGAATAGAAATTGCCAAACACGAAAACATTAAGTAGGGCAGCATGATTTTGTTCAGGCTATCTGTGGAGATTAATAGACCTGGTTCAGTAGTCTCTCAACAACCCATCCACCTTCTTTGCCACGCTTTGTTGTCAATGCATCCACCTACAAATCATTTTTTTTTTTTTTTGGGGGGGGGGGGGGGGGGGGGGATCAAATTCGCAAATTTAATTACCACCACATGTTCGATTAAAAAACATATGATGAATAGAAGTAATAATCAAGACACCTATGTTGAAAACCATGTTCTCTGCAACATGATCGAGCTGTTACTTTTAAACACAACCTTACAACTGATTTGATCCATTGCATTTTATCGATATGGTATCGAAAGAAAAGCTAGCAAAATGATGCAGAGATGTAACCAAATGTTCAACGACCACTCGGCATACATCTCTGAAGCAATTTAATATTGCTTCTCATTCAATGCCCAAGTGCAGAACAACCCAATTCACTGGCATTTGCTTCAGGCATATTCTACATTAAGTAATATTCAATAGGTGCATACAAAGTATTGATAAATAAAAAAGATAAATACTTTGGCCACAAAGAGATCCCACAAAAGTAAACTCACAAGCTGACGTAGCTTGATGAGATACGATAGATTATAAAATTACTTTTATTGTAAAGTAGATCTAATGTATCATATGAAGCTATGACAGAACAAAGTAAACTTCATACATTCATGGAGATACATGTCATTCTATGAAGCTGTAGAACAGAAGAGTGATGCTGTGATTTCTGTTTTAATGTCTTGTTACTGTTACAAAGCTTATATATGATGCCATCTAGTGCTGAAAACACGACTTGGTTTTTACAATATCCAGAGAAAGAGCCCCAGGAACTATCTGCTTCAACCTTCTCTTCTAGAGAAACTTAAGGCCTTTACAGTTGAAGGAGCCAAAGTGCTGATTGATGAAACTACTTTCTGGGTCAATAAATTTTAACTCTTCAATTCCATTAGACGAGAGGTTTTCACATACACAATTATGTGAAATGATATTAAAAAGTCAATGGACAGACTGTCAAGGAATCAAACACTAATAATGAAAATCTCCTCTCTCTCTCTCTCTCTCTCACACACACACACACAAACAAACAAACATGCAACAAAGTTGCTTCATAAGATCTTAATCCCACTCTTACTCTCATAGATGCATTTTAAAAAATGACAACTTTGGTTGCTTGGTGTTTATATCACAAGGTAGCTTTCAATTACTCTCTCGTTAAGATCTGGTCGTTAAAATTGATAAAAATAGGTGGCATAATGCCATCTTAACTGCTGAGAAACAAAGACAGCAGCAAGGGTAATGGGCCAATGGCATCTTAGGTTTAAGGAGGTAGCATTAGCAATGCGGTAGCAACGTGGGAGAATATGAGTCGGGAGATGAGAGAGAGAGCTTGGGGGAAAAATAAGAACAAACCAGTCATTCCATCTTCGCCATCCAAACTTGGTAAAAATCATACAACATTTTTAAAATAGCAAGCGCATGACAGGAACCGTAAACATTTAATGCAGAGAGAACTGCAAACCTCATCAAAGAAAAGTACGCATGGCGAACATGTCCTTGCACGACTGAATAATGTCCGAACTGCCAGCTCACTTTCCCCAACATATTTATTCAAAAGTTCAGGGCCCTAACCATATTTGCAACAAAAAAGAGAAAAAAAAAATGACCATCTTAATAAAGATTTGAATGCAAAAATTAAGCAAAGAAAAAAAAAAGGTAGAAATGCATTTATTGTTTTAATAAAGCACAATGAGCTAAACATCATTGCCAGAATAAAATTCGAAACCATATATGCACAGATGGAAGGAAATGGAAAATCAAAGAGGCTGACCTTGATGTGAATGAAGTTGGCTCCTGCCTCATTAGCTACAGCCTTGGCAATCAGTGTTTTACCACAACCTGGAGGCCCATAGAGCAAAAAACCTGTCTCTAAGTCCATGCCAAATCCCTGAAGATGCAAATAATTTCAGGACATGATCAGCCATTTAGAGTGAACCTATAATGCCTTTAAGGAAAACTCTTCAAAAAGAAAATGCAACTTCAGGAAGTAGTTGCGTAAACTGCAGCAGGGATGCACTAATTAAAAAAAACTGCAGCAGGGATTCAAATTTAATGGACCTTAAGGATAAAAGTAGGGGAGCTTCAATATGAGAAACAAAAGAGCATAGGTGTCATTATTTTTTTTTATCGGTAAAATTAGGACCATTTCTTGATTTGTGCATGTCATCCTTGTGCAGGGGCCATGCTAATCTTATATGTATCATTCCAATTTTATCGGATGTCCCCAAAGGGACTAGATGGCCTCATTATCTAAAGGAAATTTAAGTTTCTATTGAGAAAAGTGTATCTTTGGCATGACTGCAAGTGGACCTAACCTGGAAAAAAGACACTTCAACAAATCCTACCTGGTCTTCATCGCAAACAACCCCAGTTGGCCAAGTCAGTAATCCTTATAATAACAAAAACTCTTTCTAACATTACTCTTAGTATTCCAATTCAAGAAACAAAAGCAGAACTTAAAGCTTTTGTAATGGGATCACTCTCTTGATAATCTCCAGACCAGTCACGTGGCAAAATTCCTGCAATGGAGCTGTGTTGTTCGTCTACATTTGAGCTATTGGGTAGCTAACTATGTAATACCTTAAAATCTTTCCCAGATGACTCAGCCAACATAATTTAGTGGGGCAATAATAGTAGAAGCTAACTAAAAGCTATATCCATCTTTATGTCTGCAATGCAAACATCCATACATACATAGAGAAATACATATGATCACCTTCCTCCTTTTGAAGAGTTATACTTATTTCTATTTCAACTGTCAATGAAAACTGCTTCTACGCACACAGAGAGAGAAAGGGGTAGTTGAGAAAGAACAGGGGCAATAATTATAAATATGTTAAACATGTTAATTATGCTGTTGGAGAGGGTTCAAGGATCTGTTTTTGGTTTGATGATTGGTGACGTGATCAGGCCCTTTATAGGGTGTTCCTGGGTATTTTCCGTATGGTAGCTGATGAGCACACATCTGTTTCTGATTTGTTAGTCCATTCTATTGGATCCTTGCATTGGGATGTTCGTTTGATTAGAGCTGCAAAGGATTGGGAACTTGATGATGTTTCAGATTTTTTCAGCTTTCTATATTCCCTGGGTATTGGAGGTAATGAGAGGGATAGAATGTTGTGGAAGCCTGCAAGAAGTGAAAAGTTTTCAGTTCGGTTGTATTATAAGGTGTTGACTCTTCAGCATAATCCTCCTTTTCCCTTGGAAGCGTATTTGGAGGTCTCATGTGCCTTCCAAAGTCGCTTTTTTTATATGGACAACATCGCTTGGGAACATTTTGACGATCGATAACTTGAGGAAGCGTGGCTTTATAGTTATGGAGTGGTGTTTTTTTTTATAAGTGTTATGTTTTTTTTTATAAGTGTTATGGAGTGGTGTTTCATGTGCAAAAAGCATGGGGAATCTGAGGATCATCTACCTTTGCGAGGTGGCAAAGGCTTTGTGGGATGGAGTTTTTAGTAGAGTTGGGTTGGCTTGGGTGATGCCTTTGAAATTTGTGGATCTGATTGCGTGTTGGAATGGGCTACATAGTTGCCCTCAAATGGATATTGTGTGGAAGATGGTTCCTTTATGTCTTATGTGGTGCATTTGATGGGAGAGGAACGAGCGTTGTTTTAATGATAAGGAGCTGAGCTTGGAGGAAATTCAGAATTTCTTCGTGTACTCTTTATTGCAATGGTTTTTTTGCTATAGTGATTAATGGAGCTTCAGCTCATGATTTTTTGTTCTCGCTTTCTACTTTATAAAATGTACTTAGGTGTTTTCTTTTGTATACGTCCTGTGTTACATGGGCTTCACCCATTTCATTCAATGAATAAAATCGTCTTACTTATCAAAAATATATATATATATAAATACCTCATAAACCTCTGGAAATTTTATACGCCTAACTATATAACGGTCAAACTCCTTTCTTAAGAAATCAAGCCCGCCAACATCTTCCCACTTTACATTTGGAATAGTAGAGAATCCTTCCCTTCTCGATGAGGGTTGAACCATTCTAACTGCTTCCTGGAAAACACCACATAGAAGCAATTGCAATCGTCATTTAAGAAAATCAGTAAAAATGACAAAACAGCAGAATTTTATTTACATTTTATAGAATGCAAGGGGCTTCAACATAAGAAAAAACATAAGGATACCAATCTTTTTTTTATGACGGAAGAACCACCCCACGACAGAGCCCTTAGGACTCGCCCATGTAACCTAAACCCCCGGAGAGACTAGTACAACAACCCACCGCCATGGCCTCCCACTTAAATCGCAGTTTAATCCCAGGGGGAATCGAACCTGTGGCATGGGGCTCATGCACACAAGTTCGCCCTTACCACTTGGGCTACCCACAGGTGGGTTATAAGGATACCAATATTGACTGCCAAAGGCCCAAAATGTAGAAATACATCATGACAGTGTACGTAAATCACATAAAATGGGAAATCACATAAAAAGGGGAGAAGACGACGAAAGGAAAAGCAGCAATAATAACAACGATATTCGTGTCCGCATGTTTGCCTTGTGCACTTAAAACTTAAGAGTAAAGAGACATAACAGATGAAGGATAAGTACGAAAATTAAAACCAAAGAAAGGCAGGGCCAAATATGAATTAACCAGGGCATGTGTGTGAAAGAAAAATGGAGATAGAAAGAAGTTGAGGGCACCTCAAAATCAGCCATTGTAATGGTAAGTTTTTCCATCTCTTCAGGCAACCATGGTTGCCTCCACCAATCTTCCGTATGTTCTTCATTTATAGAATCCTTCGATAGAAGAGACTTTCTTTCATCAATAATTCTCTTCATGGCAAGGTTACCCGCCTTGTTAGCAAGGGCTGCTAAATCAGCCCCAACAAAACCAGGTGTAGACCTGGCTATTTTCAGAAGATCAAATGAACCCTCCAGTCTAAGATTGCGTGTAATCACGGAAAGAATCCCAGCCCTTCCATTTTCATCTGGAACACCTAGGACAATCTCACGATCAAATCGTCCAGGCCTCCTCAGTGCAGAGTCAACAGCATCAGGCCTATTGGTTGCACCAATTACAAGAACATATCCAGGTCTCTGATCAGAACTTTCTGAGTTTGAATTAGCATCTGACGGATATACAAGTCTATGAGATTCATCCATGCAAGTCATCAACTGTGTCACTATTCTTCGCTCCATCTCTCGTTGTAGATTTTCTCTTTTAGAGGCAATTGCATCAATTTCGTCAATGAATACAATTGATGGTGCAGTCCTGTATGCTTTAGAGAAGAGGACTCGAATATTCTCTTCCGACGCACCTTAAATATTCATCAATTAGAGAGAGGGAGTTATAGAACTTCTAGTCTTCTAATTTACGACAACAAATAGCTAAACCATCAAAGGATATAGCCAAAGGCAGAAAAATATATTTTTTATAAAAAAAATCTCAAACAGCCGAGCAATTCTAAAAATATTCTCATATTAACAACGATAATAATTGGTAATCAACTCAAAGTGTATAATTAAAGAATTGCGATGAAAAGGGAGAGGTACCAGAGACACCAGAGACGATCTCAGTAGCCGAAATCTTGTAAAACGGAACCCCAGTCTCATTGGCGATGGCATGAGCTAGCTTGGTCTTCCCGCAGCCGGGCGGGCCATGCAACAAAATCCCGGCCATAGGCCGTACCCCGAGCCAGCGGGGCAACTGCGGATGGTACAAGGGCACGATCACTTCCATCTTCAACTCCTCCAGAACCCCCTCCATCCCTCCCAAATCCCTAAACCTCGGTCCCTCCTCCCCCTTCACCACCTCAACGCCACCATCCCTTCCCGTGCGCAACTCAGTCCCCACCCTCTCCTGCCCTCCTCTACCCCCATCCACCAACTCGATTCTATTGGCCTTTTTGCTGTCAACCTCCAGCTCCACATTCTCCTCCACCGCGGTCTTTTCCGGCCTCTTCACCGCCGCGCCGCTTAATTCCTTATAGGCAGCTAGCAAACTCGATTTCGTCACGTCAAACTGCGGGGGTTCCATCTTCTCTCCGTAAACCGCGTCCTCCGAAGTGGACACCGCCCCATCTCCACCGTCCGAACTCGATTCCAACTCCTCCGACGGATCATCAGACGTCTGATGGTGGTTCCCACTCAGCATCCGCCGCTTCTTCGTCCGAGAAGCAATAGTTCGACTGCCTTCAACTTCTTCCTCACCTTCATCATCGTACTCCTCTTCGGTCCGGCCTGGAGTCGAAGGAGAGGGGAGCTTTACTTGCCGCTTCTTCCTTTTGTTCAATTGCTGCGGAGAGGGCGATTCCTGAGAGAGTGATTTCAAGGTCTTGCGGACAAAAGTAGTAAAAGGCTGCTTCTTGATTCGTTGGTAGTCTCGGTAGGTTGAACGGAGAAGATCCACAACTTCTTCGAGAGAGGAAGACCTGCACTTGCAGGATTCGAGCCGACGACGAAGTAGTTCTCTATTCATTTTGACCCCTCCTGTGACACGCCGAAACGGTAGAAGAAGAACCAGGCGGCGGCGTGAAGGGTAGAGGAACACGACAGCAACTCCACGGTTCTTCTGTAAAGCAAATGTGTTAAAGGCAGAAGACTCGAGGAAAAATAAAAATGGGCTTACGGGTCAGTGCACGTGGGCCTAAGGAAGGATCGTGATGAGCCTTAAGAAAGGAAGGGAGAAGCTGTGGACAGCGAAAGGGGCCTAGGGCCTGGCTCAAGAAGTAGTGTTGTTGTTTTTGTTATGGGATGTTTTGGCACGGGACGAGATATTATAATTTTTTAAAACTCTAATACAAAATATAATAAATAATTTAAATTTTTAAATCTCAATTCAATTTTTTTAAATCAAAAAATAATAATAATATTTTAAACTTTCATCTAAAACTAAAAATTATCATTTCACTCTTCATACCTACCTGATTACTAGTATATCTAGCCAGGTAATAATCTGGAGAATCATCTGGAACCTTGATCATTTTTCACTGTTTGATTGTTTGGAGGAGCTCCCCTCAAAGAAAGCCTGTGCTAGCATTTTCTACTAAATACATTTGCCCTTATCTCTCTGTTTGTCTCTTTAATTTCGCTTTTTAAATCTAGATTATTACAAGTGGTATTCAGAGCCCCTTTGATGCCCTGAAAATTGTTGAATGTACTCATTTGAAGGATTTACATGAAGGTCTCACGTCTCTTCAAAAAATACAAAAAATCATATCAAAAACACTGAAAGTTAGTTCAACACCATCGGGATGGAGATGACCATGCGACGCCAAATGGAGACTGTGATGCAGCAGTTTTCCACCATTGTCGCAGATTTGCACAATGTTAACAAAGCCCTGTCAGGAGGATCTTCTAGTAACAGTGACAATAACAGGCAACAAGTCATACCTCACACCAGTGAGATCCAACCAAGATCCATCAAATTGGAGTTTCCTATGTTCCAAATAGAAGATCCACATGGATGACTATACAAAGTAAACCAGTTTTTCACATTTCATAATACTCTTTCACAACACAGACTTTGTTTGGTGTCATTTCACATGGAAAGGAAAGCATTACTTTGGTTTCAAGACCTAGATGAATCTCGGGGTGTATCGGGGTGGGATGAATTTGTTCAAGCTTTGTTAGTCAGATTTGGTCCTAATAGCTATGATGGTCCAATGGAACAACTGACTAAGTTACAACAGTTGGGCAATGTTAAAGAATACAAAGCTAATTTTAAAGCCTTATCCAATAGGCTGCATGGGTTATATGAGATATACAAGCTAAGTTGTTTTCTCAATGGTCATAGGGATGATATAAGATTGATAGTGATGATGTTCAATACTCATAATCTGATCAGAGCTTATAGGTTTGCAAAAATTCAAGAAGAGAATGTGTCTCTCCATAAAAAAACTATCATTCATATATCCATCTTCCCATCACCCTGAACCAGCATACCTTAAATTTCTCCAACTCTCTCAAACCACATACAACCAGAAAAACCAACCCAAAGTCATAGTACCATTCCACAAAATTAGCCAAAGTTAAATGAAAAAGCCCATAAATAAAGGTCTCTGGTATCAATGTGACTCCAAATGGGCCCCTGGTCACAGATGCCCAAACCCAAAGCTGTATTTGATTGAAGAAATAGAGGATGAAGTGGTGGCACTAGGAGTTGACACTGGTCAGGAAAAGGACCAGATCTGCTCTAAACAACAATTTGTTTTTAGGGATAATCCAGAAATTTCATTGCATGCTATTATAGAGTTCTTGAATCCTAAAACTATGAGAGTGGTGGGAAAAATAGGCAATCAAACAGTCACTATTCTTATTGATTCAGGGAGTACTCACAACTTCTTAGATCCAACAATACTATCCAAGGTTTCACTTAAAGTGTTGACTAACGAGAAAGTGCAAGTGAAAGTGGCTAATGGTGACCAGGTTCAAAGTGAAGGGAAAATTAAAGACTTACAAGTGATTGTCCAAGACAGCTCACTGTGGACATGTACTTGTTGATGCTAGCAGGTTGTGATGTAGTGCTCGGGGTGAAGTGGTTGCAAGGGCTAGGGTCTATTCTACGAAATTCTCATAAACTCACTGTGCAATTTACTTACAACCAAAATGTTGACATCTTAAGAAGGCTGAGAGATAGTACATTGATGGAAGATGGAGCAATCAATAGAGCAAATAAGTGGGAAAACAAAGAGGTCCTGCTTCAGCTAATAGAACATAACCCTCCAACCAGTACGCAAATCATAACTCCTAAACCCATACAACAACTTCTTGACAATTACCCTAACATATTTGCCCTTCCCTCTGGCATTCCACCAACCATATCCCATGACCAATATATTTCCCTACAACCTAGTACTCAACCAGTTTCTATTAGACTATACCGTTATCCTTATTTTCATAAAGATGAAATAGAAAAAATCATAAAGGAGTTACTAGAATCAAGTGTAATTAAACTCAATCAAATCTCTTATTCCTCACATGTTATGTTGGTGAGGAAGGCTAATGGCAAGTGACGTTAATATACGTTTATGTGTTGATTATCGTGCCTTAAACAATGTCACAGTGAAAAGACAAGTACCCTATTACCGTGCTAGAAGAATTAATGGATGAGCTACATAGGGCCAAGATATTTTTTAAACTCGACCTAAGGTCGAGATATCATTAAATTCGAGTCAAACCTGAATACATTCCAAAAAATACATTCATAACACATGAAAGGCACTATGAATTGATGGTTATGTCTTTCGGCCTCACCAATGCCCCTTCAACATTTCAGAGTTTAATAAACCAGATTTTTAAACCTTACCTAAGGAAGTTTTTTTTTTTTTAAACTATATTTTGATCTATAGCAGGGATGAGGAGTCCCACGTCTACCACTTGCAGCTGACTTTTGAAATCCTAAAGGAAACCAACTCTTTACTAAGTTGAGTAAATGCAGTTTTGGCTGTACTGAAATTGCCTATTTGGGCCACTTGATTTCTGGACATGGAGTTAAAACTGATCTCGAGAAGATCAAAGCCATGCTGAGTTGGCTACCACCAAAGTCTCTCAAAGCCTTAAGAGGCTTTTTAGGTCTCACAGGATACTACAAAATGTTTGTGAAAGGGTATGGAGCTATAGCTGCTAAACTGACCAGTTTGCTTAAAAATGATAGTTTTGCTTGGAATGAGGCAACTCAAGAGGCATTTGACAAGCTTAAAATAGCAATGACTAAATCTTTAGTCCTAACTTTACCAAATTTCCAAAAGCCCTTCGTCATTGAATGTAACACTTCTAGTGAGGCTATTGGGGTAGTACTTATGCAAGCAGAAAGACTCCTAGCATTTTTTAGTCAAGCCTTGAATGAAAGGGCCTTAAGGATTTCTACTTATGAAAAGAAATTTCTGGCCCTTGTGTCTGCGGTTCAAAAGTGGCGCCATTACCTCTGGAGCCAACCTTTTGTTATCAAAATAGATCACCAGGGCCAAAAATTCTTACTAGACCAGAGGGTATGAACTGTCATGCAACAAAAATGGATCTCCAAGCTCATGGGCTATGACTTCATAGTCGAATACAAGAAAGGTAAAGAAAACTTAATGGCTGATGCCTTATCTAGACAAGGGGTTGAATCTGAAATGATATTGTCTTTAATTTTTGTCCCAAATTGAGACTGGATGACAGAGATCAGGGCATTATATACAACAAATGACAAGATCAAAGATCTATGGGAAAAGCACAAACAAGAGCAGTTACCATCCCCCTACACAACCAAAAGTGGGATACTATTTTACAAAAATAGAGTATCAAAGGTAATGTCATCTTAAACAAAAGCATGATATAAATATATATATATATATATATATATATATATATATATATATGTTTTGAGTGAAAGAAGATAGAGAATGGAGTTTCCAACTTTAAAAGATCAGTTCGTGTGAGACATTACTAAAGCTTGATTTATTGACTTTCGATTTACTTGGAGCCCAATTAATTTACATGGTTTATGTTCATATAATATAGGTCGAAACTCTATATTTCTGCATTCTTCCTAATTTTTTGAATATATATTGGTTTGAGTGGGTTACACATTTGCTGATTCAATTCCAGGTATATTATTTTGTTGAACATCTTTTTAGTTTTTGCAATCTTCAACGATCTGGGAGTTTCTCCTAATCAGGATGTTTTTGGTGAGGGGTGCCTTGGTGGAATAATGAACAAGGTCTTGCAGACAAACGTAGTAAAATGTTGCTTCTTGATTCGTTGGTAGTCTCAGTAGGTTCAACGGAGATCCACAACTTCTTCGAGTGAGGAAGACCTGCACTTGCAGGATTCGAACTGACGACGAAGTAGTTCTCTATTCATTCTGGCCCCTCCTCTGTAACACACAGGATCTGTTACACACTCAGAAAAGCTTCCCTAGGGTTGCTTTTATCAGATTGTCCTTACTTTTTGCATAAACAAACATAATATATTTCGGCGCCTGCTCTAAGCAGAAACCCTACACATCTTAAAAGGCCATGGCCTGAACTGGGCTTCATAACTTACAGCCCTTAAACAGAAATACAAAAGAACAAGATAAAACAAAGCAATTAGATAAACGGCCCAGGAACAAGTCCCTTAAGGCCACGCCTGCTGGGCCCAATCCATCTCCTTTAGTCAAACTTCACTTCAGACAAACACTTCAGTTCATAAATCTCGAATCCTCCCACGTGAACTAGGGTTCACTTCCCTTAGATTTGCAACCCTTCTTCCTGAATACTCTTCTTCCTCTTGACTCTGCCACCACGTACAACCAACTAAGATGCCCCTCCCGTGCGTCTAGGTAAGCGCCACACTTTCCCTCTTAGTTTTCACTATTTGGGAAGACCTATTTTCATTTTATTCCCTGATTGTCTATGGAATTAACTTAATGGAAACACAATAAGTGAAATATTGTTGAATGCATTACAATTAAAAATTGAAACTCAAAATAATGGAGATGAAGTATGAGGAGATATTGAGAAATTTAATGTTGTCATGGCTAGTTTTGTCAATTATGTATCTCAGTCCTGGTTATTAGGCCCATTTGATACACTATTTGGGGTATGGAATGTTGGAATGTTATGTTGACAATGTTATATCAGAACCGCTTCTAAGCGGTCCGGCTAGTTTTCCTAGAGAAGCAGCCCACTTATTATCGGTTGCCACATCAGACATCACACAAAATAGAGAGTAGATGCACCCACACACAATCACAAACCACCCAAATCGACGCGGCTTACATATACGAGCTATTTGACGACGAAGTTATGTAGGAAAAGACTCGACATGAGCGCAGTTGGAGAAGTTTTCCAATGTGACCACGATCTGAGCAACACCAGAGGAAAATAAGAGGGGAAGGGTAACCTGGAGTGGGGATGATTTTGCAGTAAAAACTCCCCACAAACTTATGAGGAAAAGAATTAAAGTAAAAGCCCCTCACAAATTTATGAGATTTTGTAGTTCAAATCAAAACCTTTTTATACGATTTCTTCTGAGATTTTGGGCCTGACTCGGTTTCCTTCCCCTTTAAAATCATGACGACTTCCTTTTCATCTTCTGTATTCTGTTTCTACTTCATTTTCTTCTTTGTAAACTTGCATTTACATCATCTGTAAAAAGAAAAGATAATCGATAGGACTGATATTGGAAAGGGAAGAGAACGATCAAGTCTTGCTTCTGCACTTGTGATATTGGAATGGGAAGATAATCAATACCATTTTCAGATCCCGTAGCAATACAATACACTTTTGATTTTCTCTTCTACATTTTAGCAAACACCTTCCATGCACACTGCGTTCTCCATCGCAGCAGGTCATCAACATTTCCATCATCCTTTTCCTTGATACAAACAACCAATCTTCATACCTCCAACATAAACCCTAATACTTCGATCAATCAAAATAGACATTGAGAAATTTTTCGGGAGACCATCACCATCTTCTTCTTCTTTTTTCTTTTGTTAATCTAATCAAATTCCATTTTTCTGTTTACTTTACTCATGTGTTTTTAGAAATTGAGAATTTGTTTGTAGAGAAGGGTTTTTTTCAAGTACTAATTGGTTTGCATCAGGGGTTGGTCGGGAGCCTTTCATGCGAGAGAGAGAGAGAGGGGGGGCAAAGTGAATGGTTGGAGATCGTATGTAGTGTGGTTTCACAGAAAGTAATATGTGCAGCATACGTGGCAATCCACTATTGGGGGCTGTTTTTTGTGGGTTATAAGCCCAACCGATCCTAAGGTTTTTCCATGTTATATATGTTGGAATGTTATAATGAAAATGTTATGTAAAATGTAATGTTTAAACATTACGTCCAAAGTGAAAATGTTACACTTTTAGTTTTGATTATTAGCAATAATAAAGACATGAAAATACCAGCAAAACAATATTTTGATATAGTTGCCCTAACTATCACTCTAAGTTCTATATGAGGACAATCAATAATAAGTATTAATATTTTAATGTAATGCCTTTGTATCAGAAGTAACATATCATATTCTTATCACCCAAGCGTGAACGTTTTTATACTAGTTATTAGGTCATAGTTAATAGGCCCTTTTTAACACATCAAAACATAACCTTGTAATTGACCATAGTTGTTTGATGCAACACATTTTGCAATTATGATCTTTCATTCCTTATATATCATCATAATCAATAATGAGAACAACCAATATTGTTACATTTATACAATTAAAAAACTCCAAAAGTCAACGAGTGTTACAAGAACATGCATCCGTGAGATCTTTACTACCTCTGTTTTCACACACAAAACAATGGTACTCACACTACATATATTTACATATCCAAAACAAAGCTACCCGTGGGATATTCATGTACATGTACAATTACTTTTACACTTACACCAATGTCACAATTACATTTACTATCATAGATATACCATTTTCACAATTGTACTTGGGGGGATCTATATTACCTAACAATAATCAATGTCACGGTTACAATTACTACCACTAGTATTTCGATTTGGACTTCAAAAACCATTGGCCTTATATTTGTTTCAAAAGCCAACAATATACATATAAAAAAATTTTAAAATTAAATCTCGGGATAGCAAAATTATAACAAGGCACAAAGTAAGAATACATTCGAAACAACATTAAAATTTCTCAAGCTACAATACCTCAAGACAGCAAGCATTATATTTAAGATTTTACACTTGGCTCACAACTTTATCCTTGAGACATGGAGAATGTTACACTCCCAGGATCCCCAGATTAGGGGGGGGGGGGGGGGGGGGAATTAAAACTTAGTTATATTCAAATCATGGTTTTAAAACATGTTGGGTTTGAAGAGTTAGAATACCTAAATGAGGGACAATTGTTTTGCACATCCCTTGTGTTTGTGTATGCTACAATGTCACTTCTTTGTTGATCAATTCTCTGTATCTTTTTGTCTCAATTTTTAGGTTGTAGTTTAGACGTAACCAATGGAGGATCTTGTAGGGTAAATGAAAATCCCGACATAACTTAATTTTTTAGCACTAGGGTATCCATATATTCTCCAACTTCATATACATAATCTTGCATATGACAGTCTTGCAGTTTTAGCAACTATTTACGACCCTTAGTAAAGCAAGAGAAATTTGCTTAATTTTTCTATTGATTGCAACTTAATTTATGAAATTTCATAAAATTATATCATTAACTTATTCTTAATGAATAGAGGACCACTCTATGTCATTGTGGGGTCTCCATCACTAATAATTTTAATTTATTCTCTCTAGTTTATCTCATATATATGTTTTTGGTTTTGGGGCCTCTATATTGAAATTCCGATGGAATACAACATTTCTTAGCCACAAATGAGTGTGATCATTAATAAAAACTCAAAGGTAATGTCGTCTTGAACAAGAGCATGATATATATGTGTTTCGAGTGAAAGAAGATGAAGAATGGAGTTTCCAACTTCAAAAGATCAGTTCATGTGAGACATTGCTAAAGCTTAATTTACTCAATTTCGATTTACTTGGAGCCCAATTAATTTACATGGTTTATGTTCATATAAATATAGGCCGAAACTCTATATTTCTGCATTCTTTCTAATTTTTTGTATATATATTGGGTTGAGTGGGTTACACCTTTGCTGGTTCAATTCCAGGTATATTGTTTTGTTGAACATCTTTTTAGTTTTTGCAATCTTTAACGATCTGGGAGTTTCTCCTAATCGGGATGTCTTTGGTGAGGGGTGCCTTGGTGGAATTATGAACAAGGTCTTGCAGACAAACGTATAAAAGGTTGCTTCTTGATTCGTTGATAGTCTCGGTAGGTTGAGCGGAGAAGATCAACAACTTCTTCGAGCAAGGAAGACCTGCACTTGCAGGATTCGAGCCGATGACGAAGTAGTTCTCCATTCATTCCGGCCCATCATCTGTAACACACAGGATCTGTTACACACTCAACAAAGCTTCCCTAGGGTTGCTTTTATCAGATTGTCCTTACTTTTTGCATAAAGAAACATAGTTTATTTCGGCACCTGCTATAAGCAGAAACCCTACACATCTTAAAAGGCCAGGGCCTGAACTAGACTTCCTAACTTACAACTCTTAAACAAAAATACAAAACAACAAGATAAAACAAAGCAATTAGATAAACAGCCCAGGAATAAGTCCCTTAAGGCCACGCCTGCTGGTCCCAATCCATCTCCTTCAGACAAACACTTCAGTTCATAGATATCGAATCCTCCCACGTGAACTAGGGTTCACTTCCCTTAGATTTGCAGCCCTTCTTCGCGAATACTCTTCTTCCTCTTGACTCTGCTGCCGCCGTTATCTCTCTCTTGCCAAGTTGTCGCCGGCGGCCTTGGCACATCCTCCTCCTCCACTACCACCAGAGCTTCCTCATGGCCTATAGCATTTCTTATGCTCTTAGATCGTCTCCATTCTTGTTAAGCAATTTATTAATACGTGCCTAGTTTTCTATGTAGCTAGGGGTTGGCTCAAGTGGTAAAGGCCTTGGGCTTGGGGTATGCTCCTCCAGGTCCAAGGTTCAAATCCCCTTGGGTGCAAACAATCTCTAGGGTCACATCCCCTGATGAAAAGTCAACGATTTAACCAGTTCCATGTAGGGAAACTTCTGAGGATGCGGTGCACGGGACTGAGGTTTACTTTGCAGGGGTGGGTCCGAAGGGTCCTGAAAAAATAAAAAAATTATATGTTGTAAACTATAATTTTGATTATTCTCTATTAGTGTTTACGAATTTAGCCAATCCTAATTGTAGCCAGAGAATTTATAAAGTTATTAGATATTCATCATTATAGCTTCAAAAAAGAGGAAGATATTCATCATTATTTTTAAGCATCATCTTTACCTTGTATTTTTGTATAATATCAAATAGTTGAAAATACTTATTATTTATCAACCAATTATATAAAAAAAAAAGCAAAATTTTAAATTATTATAATTGAAAAATATAACCGACATTTTTTATTAAGAAAAATCTATCTAAATTTATGAAATGGAATAGAAAATAAAGTGATGTGAAATCACCACATGTTTCAAAAGTTTAAACTAATGAAAAAATGTAGATTTAATTATTTTTATTATATTCTTAACATGAGATTGATTTTGTGATATCTTGTAACTAATATTGTTTGATAATTTTATTCTTGTCGCTATAAATGTTATTGCACACATTTTAGAATAGAAAATGCTTGGATGCCCTCTAAATGTGCTTTCAAAAGTGTCCCTAATCTAGTGTATTTTATTTTATTTTCTAAATATTTATCACTAATTAATTGGTGTATGTGGTTTTTATTTAACATAAAAAAATCCTTTTAAGTCTTAAAAATATAAGTGATTTATGTTTGAAAAATCATCTTAATAAAGTACTTACATGATATAAATTGATCTGTAATATAAATTATAAAATTTGAATCATACAAATAAGATCTTGTCATTTAAGTAATTTTAATGGTGTGCTCTACACCGACTCGATAATATAGAAAATCTTTATGTTTAGTAAAAGAGATGAGATCTACAAAGAGATTTTATAAATATATATATATATATAAATTGACATAATTTGATAAAATACACTAAATTATAAAAACAAGTTATACTATAAAAATAAAATAAAATATTACATTAAATATCACCGGTTTATAAGTTTTTCTTGTAAGATATCTTTGTACCGTCGTAGTTCCAACACTTCTCAATAGAAAATTTGATTTTATTATTCTTTTATTATTCTACTAATGGGTCCGAAGGTTCGAGCCCGAGATTTCTTGATTGGGCTGGGTATTCAGGATTTAGGCCCGGTTGGTGGGATAGCCCAATCCTTTAGGTCCGATTAGCTTCTATAACTGAACCATTTGTTAGCTGTCCATTAAATTACCTATTTCTAAAGGAAAAGCCCAAGATCTATCAACCCATTATCCGAAGTATAAAACGCAATGTGAACGCAAGTCTTATTATCCTTTTTAAGCAAAATTTTATACACTATACTGTCATCTCACTCTCATCCTATATAAGATGTGACACATTTATTATAATTAAATTATTTAAATGTACCACATTTTACATAGTAAGATAAAAATAAGATGAGAGTATAGAGTATATCTTTACGCTTCTGAAAATGTATTTGTTCAAAAACAAATTCGAATAAAAAAAGAAATATACATTAGGTATCACTAGACCATTATTTTTTTCGGCCATTAACTGGTGACAGCTTATCTAATAATTAGAGTCATTTTATTGCATATTTATTGGTTAAAAACACCATAAATCCAACCCCCTTAACCGTATCCATCGATACAACCCATGCATGTTCCGAAGTCCAACACAACATGCATATTGTTAGGGCATGTTTGGATATTTAGAATATTTTAGTGAATAGTAATAAATTAGTTTGATTTAAAATATTTTTATTAGATGTTAAAAGATGAAAGAGAAAAAAGTTGAATAAAAGTATTATAATGTTAACAATTATTTGATTATAATTTTTATTTTAAAATTTAAAAAGTTAGTATTATTTTTTGTGTTTTATTTGGAAGTTTAGAAAAATTCTAATGATTAAATGAAAATGTTAAAAATTTTGAAATTAAAAATATTTTGTATTTGAGTTTGAAATTAAAAATACCAGAATATGGAAACTCGATCAACTTACATACTTGATCATATTTATCTAAAAGAAGTAATGTTAGATATGAGGATGTGTAAGTTTTCACGCACCTTCGTTAAAAAAAATGGAGTTTATTAATAAAAAAATAATTTTTTTTATATAAATTTCATATTTATCTATTTTTTTAAAAGAAATATACAAACCGACTTGCACCCTTGCGTATCCTAAAAATACAAATATCATTTATTCTGTCTGAAAATAACTTTGAGAAAAATAGATCTTATTAATCAATTGGTTACGCATCTAGTTAATAATTAGAGTCATTTAATTACCTATTTCGTGTTTCAAAAATCCATAGATCAAGCCCTAGCTGGTCCTACATATATAAGTACCCAAGGAAAAATGGGAAAGTTAGGGCCACCGAGAGGTGGTTCGATAGTCAACTTTTTTATTTTGTGTTTTTTATTTCAAATATTTTTAAATCATTTTAAACACTTGGTTTCTTAAGAATTAAGGAAAAATTACAAATCGAATAGAAATTATTGAAACAAATTGTCGGTAACTTAACAATTTCCAACAAAAATTGCATTTAATTAATAAATGGAATTCGTGAGAACTTTCATGAGGACACTACAACTTGCACGCAAGCTGTTAGGGTCCTCGGTCAAATCCCTAAACACTAGGTTCGCCACGCCAATGGTAGTCTCGAGTTGACCGAACCTTAGTTCCTCTCTTACTTGGTTCTCGATCAAAGATGGTCAAATGGCCAATATGATATGGTGAGGTTAGGTGTTTAAGCTAGATGGATGGTGGGAACAAGGAAATGGTTCAAGGAAGTGTATGGCTAGGAGTGGTTAGGGCGCACAGCACTATGGTGTGCTAGGGTTGGCGCCACTTAGGGTTTGTGTTTAGGGTTTGGGAAAGTATGATGGTTGGCTAGGGTTTGGAAAGTGTTGGGTGGCTAGGGTTAGCCGAATAGGGTAATGGGTTTGAATTTAGGAAATCTTGGGATTCAAATGGAAAAGGATATGGCCGAATATGGTAGGGTTCGGGTCAATTAGGGTTCCTAAATTATAGAAACTCTAATTATGGTAGGTAAGAGGGGCGGCTAGGTCAAGTCTAAATTAGGCAAGTGATTGCCGAATTTGACTTGATTGGCTAGGGAAGATTTCGGCTAGGGCTACACAAGGAAACACTCAAATTATGGAAAGTTTGACTAACACTTGTGTTGGTCGAAATCTTGTGTCAAATGGATTGGAATAACAATAAGATGAAGAACCTCAAGAACAAAGATGAACACTCAAGAACAAAGTGTAAAACACTAATGCAATTGAATGAACAATAAAGTAAGCAAACAAACAATCAAATCTTGATTCACGAATTGCACAAGAAATGAATAAACCTCATAGATTGATAAATCAATTTGGGATTCACGGATTGCACCCAAATTGCCCGAGTGCATAAGCACCGAAAATATGATCTCTTAACAAGTATTCTCTCACTTAGAGTTTTGCCAAAAGATCCTAAGGCAATTACATAATGTTCTATTTATAAGCAAAACAACTTGGAAACTCCCAATAGGTCCCTTGGAATTAATTAAATTAAATAAATATAATATTAATGAGATAGTGGTCATGGACCAAGTCTAGCCGTGGCATGCATGGCCCATGGTGGGCTAAGATGGTGCATGGTGGTCTCGGGCTGGTCCATGGTCAAGTGGTTCGGTCATGGCTTGCTGATGGTGAGCCATGGTCAGGTGGTGCGGTCATGGCCTGGGCGTGTAGCCTAGGCGCTGGCTGCAAGGCATGGGCTGGAGCCATGCGCTGGATGCCATGCCTGGTGGGCATGCCACTGGCCTGCTCTGCGGCCTGTGCCGCGCGCATGGCTATGCGTGCGGGCTGATGCCCACTAACCTCGCTAGCTGCACGCGCGGGCTGATTTGCGCATGCGGCTTGTGCCGCGCGCATGGCTATGCGCGCGGGCTGACTCGTGCATGTGGCTTGTGCCGCGCGGACTGCCGCTCGCTAACCTCACTAGCCCGCATGCTGGGCACCCTGTGGGTGGTTCCCCACAAGCCAAGGCATGGCTGAAGGCTGGCCAAGGTTTCTTCCCCCACCATGGCTAAGACATGTGCGGCTCCTCTAGGGCCCGCTCGACGTGGGGGTCTAACACGTACTTAATGTAGAAGTGATAATATATTATACGATTCGTAAATTTAATATGAACACGATTTAAAATTAACGGGTTTGGGTCAAAGCGGATTGACCCGTTAAGCCACAATTTATAAATGGATCATCCTGCTCAACACTAAATCAAACTATTTTGACCAGTTTAGAATTTATTATATTTGTTATTGTATAATTTGTAATATTTGTTTTATTATATTTTAAAATTAAAAAAATATTGATATATATTTTTTAAGATATTATTGTCAATAGTAAATATAGATTTTAACTTTTATGTAAAATTATATTAATCATGTCAAATGACTTATACGTTTTAGTTTAATCTATTTACATGAAACAAACGAATTTAAATAAATCGTGTCGTGTTAACATATTTTTAATTAATTATTAAACGAATCAAAATGAGTGATACATGACACGACCCGTTATCTAAATGGATTGTATTAAGATTTTGAAATTTGATACATTTAACTTAACAAATTGAATTCCAATTAATCTATATAGTCAAATATTTATAAATTGACTCGATACAATACGACCTAAAAACTCGATCTGTGTCCCCTAAAGTCTCAACATACGCCATTGTCAGCGTCCCGGGATCCATCCATATATATATATATAGCCATATAGCCTCTAGGTACTATAGCGGCATGCCAGCCATATAATTTGGTGTACGTAACGCGCTCGCATCATCATGTATAAAGCGTGCACGTTTCTCGCTACACAACTTCTCCAAACTTTTCGCACACCATCATTTTTTAAATTTTTTTAAATTATTTTTTGAGTTTATTTTTTAAAATTAATTAAATTCTTCTATTTATTATTCATATATTAAATATTTGATAAAATAAAAAATATTAAAAATTAAAAAATTATGGTGTATGAAAATTAAGTGAATAGTAGAAAGTTGTGGAGATTTTTTATTTCTTACTAATGAGAGGTTTGGATTCAGAAATGAGTTGAGATAGTTTGTGAATAGTAGAATAAAAGTTAAATTATTTATTATATTTTATGTGAGAAATTGTAAAAATTATTTTAGAATTTGAAAAAGTTGAATTATTTATTATATTTTATGTGAAAATTTAAAAAATTATAATGATAAAATAAAATAAATTAAGGTAAATTTTGAATCCAAACCTCTCTTTAATCTAATAATTTCACGGTGCAAATAAATACACACCAAATAGAAGAAGTAGAACGCGCGTAAGATGGATGCAGCAAAGTTTTTGTGGTTGGAGTTAGAGGATGATGATGATGATCAGTTGGCCATGCAGATAACGATATAATTGACTCGATCTCCATGCAACGTAAGAAGCTTCCAAGATCAGTAGTAGTAGTACGTGTTCGAACCTCAATTAATAGCTA
Source organism: Juglans mandshurica (assembly GCA_022457165.1). Taxonomy (NCBI): domain Eukaryota; kingdom Viridiplantae; phylum Streptophyta; class Magnoliopsida; order Fagales; family Juglandaceae; genus Juglans; species Juglans mandshurica. The sequence goes on along the minus strand of CM039629.1, from coordinate 26,062,090 downwards.
ATTTAGACTACTGTATGTCGAAATGGGAAATAATTACAGAATATATGCTTATAATTATAATTAATTAATTGGAAGGATAACTTTTTAAAAATAAAAAACTTTACATGATGATCACCAGTACACACCATTATTTACATAATTTAATTTAATTTAAAAAATAAATTAAAAATCACATTTTCTTTAAAGAAAATAAAACTTAAGAGCATTCCCAATAAATTATGTAAAATCCATATTTTTGTAAAATTTCAAAGAAATAGCTCAATATAGCCCATCCAATAGATTATGTATTTTATAATTAATATCCAGTTTGCTACGGTAGAGTCTACATCTATGAAACATTATTCACTCTTGTATAAATATTTAATTCATTTTTCTCTCTAATTTTTACTCTTTATTAATTTATTTATCTACTTTTTTACTTTTTACTTTATTTGAAATGAATAAAATATATAAAAAAATATAATATTTAAATGATATAAAGAAAAAATAGATAAACTGATATATGGTATATTGTAAAAGTCAATATGTAAAATTAAAAAAATCGATTGATGATGTATTTTAAAGTATATGATGAAGAATTTCAGTACTTTAGAGCATTAGCATTGGTCTATCATGTATATGCAAAATCACCACTTTTGCATATCCATTTTGTCATTCAAGCAAAACTCTCACATTAATTAGCTTATACATATTTGAAACAAAATAATAATAAAATTTATTATTATTAATTTTTTACCTAAATACAATTTCATAGCATCCAGTATATATATTAATACAATTTCATGCATCCAAATTTAGCAATTCCATATATAATAAAATACATCAAATTCTTATAAAAAAATATATCAAATTTATATACACAAAAAATGAATCCATGTGCTCATAAACAGCACATATTAACATGGAAATACAATACAAATACATTACAATATAAATACAATACAAATTCATTACAAAATATTTCAATACAATACAAATTTCTCAAGAAAGGGAGGAGAGAGAAAAATTGAATAAAAAATATTTTGGGAAGTGACTAATTGATTTCCAAATTTACATAGATCATGTTTATAATTAACTAAATATTTAGAGATGTATAAATCAACGTAGAGAAATTTGAACTCATATTATGTAAATATGAATTTATATATGAAAATGTTGAAAATGTATAGAAGAATGTGAATGCTCCAAGTACTCTAGTCAGCTAAGGAATACTACACGCGTAAACGATGCCATCCATGCATTGTCCGATTGCAATTCAACGCGTGGATCGTTCGCACGTTCACGTGGTCTAAATTATTTTTCATCGTGTACGTGTACTTTTTCGTTTCTTCTTCCCATAGCCTACCTGCTATTATATATATGTAGAAACCCAGCTTGCACTATCTATTATCTTCATCATATATATAATTTCTTAGCTGATCTGACTTGTTTTTGTTATAAACTGCTGCTACGTGCGTACCGGCCTTCAGATATCTACAAATACAGGTACAGAAATTGAAAATGTGCACGCTAGCTACATGCGATTAGTTCTTCTCCAAAATTGTGTGTGTTCGGATTCTTGAGGTTGCTCCAAAATCAGAAAAAATAGTTGTAGCAGCCATTGAATTATCTTTTTTCAGTTAAATATATTTTCTCGTCATTCAAATATTAATAGCCATGCGCCCTGCTTTATTTTTGATAACCTAGCATATTTGAAGTAGTGCAGAAAACTATGGAGTTTGACTTGGCATCCAAGGCTGCCCAGAAGATATTCGAGGGAGATGGTGGATCATACTATAGTTGGTCGAGTTCTGAATTTCCAGTGCTTCGTGAGAGCAAGGTTGGTGCTGGGAAGCTTGTTCTACAGCCACGCGGCTTTGCTCTTCCCCACTATGCAGATTCTTCCAAACTCGGTTATGTCCTCCAAGGTTAGTGCGCCGGCGTCGCTAGCTACCTTTTCCTGGATCGAGGTTCTACTAGATGGCCGGGAAGTCAAGTGGCAGTATTTGAACAAGATTAATCGATCTCTAATTTTAAGTTTATTTAGTACTATAATCTTCTTTTGAAAAAAAAAAAGTTCATTTAGTACAAAATTTGAAGTATTATTAATTAGTCGTTATTATATTTCTAAAATATTTGAGTTGACCAAGTGAAATGACCCAAAACATCAAATACCTCGTTTTTGACAAAATTAGTAAATAATTATATATTATATATCCATTATCTACCGGTACTCGAAGTTCACCAATCTCGTTCCATAATTCGTGGGTTTCTATTAATTTAGCCCTTATTATTATGCACACCCAGATTTATTTGTGACCAAATTTTCTCACAAAGTTCATGTAACTTTGCAGGTAGTGATGGAGTGGTTGGGTTTGTATTCCCAAATACAGAAAAGGAGGTAGTCCTGAAACTAAAGAAAGGAGATGTCATCCCTGTCCCAGCGGGAGCACTCTCATGGTGGTTCAACGATGGCGATTCCGAGCTAGATATTGTATTCATTGGCGGAACTTTTGAGGCTCACATTCCTGGCGAATTCACCTACTTCTTTTTGAGCGGTGCCCAAGGAATCATGGGAGGTTTCTCACAGGATTTTATAAGTAGAGCTTATATTACCAGTGCAGAAGATGCAAACAAGCTCGCGAAAAGCCAAACCGGGGTGCTGATAATTAAGCTGGAGGAAGGAAAAACCATGCCTAAGCCACACGAAGACACCGATACCAGAAAACTGGTATATAACATCGATGCTGCGTTACCTGACATTGTCGTCAAAAATGGTGGACAAGTTACGACATTGACAGAGGCCAAGTTTCCTTTCCTCGGAAAGGTTAAGGATCTGAGTTGCAGTCGCGTTAAACTCGATCCTGAAGCAATGCATGCGCCGACATATACGGCTGATTCTGCAGTACAAGTAATCTATGTAGTTAAGGGTTGTGGGAAGATTCAAGTTGTGGGCATTAATGGGAAGCGCGTCTTGGACACGGAAGTAAAGCCTGGTTACTTGCTTGTCGTGCCCAGATTCTTCGCTGTTGCCAAACTCGCAGGCGAAGATGGATTGGAGTTTTTCTCTTTGGTCACAGCGAAGAGGTAATATTCAAGTTCTCTCTCTCTCTCTCTCTAGTACTCTTACATCTTGACATTTTTTATTTCGCAAAGTTGCTGTTGTTCATTAACTTAGAGCATTATTAGTTACGGCCTCAATAAACTTTAGTTAAAATTTGATTAAGAAATTCATTTTTACAAATTTAGTTAGCCACTTTTCATCATCATCAAATAACAGGCTCAACAAATCTTTTACTATTCTAATAAAATATTGATTTTGAACTTTTCATTTATTTCAGTTATAATTGTAATTTAAATATTTATTCATTATTAAAAAACTACCTATTAATTTTCTAACGTTCATATTATTCCAATGGTTACATTTCTTCAACGGATATATTTTTTTAACTTATATTTCTCCAACGGATATATTTCTTTAACAGTTATATTTCTTCAACGGCTATATTATTCCACTATAAAATATAATATTTTCTCAATAATTTTATTCACTTCAACTCAAGTGAATATTTTATTCTAAAAAAATTATTTGGCTAGCTCATTTGGCTCAACAAATTTAGCTAGTGATTTAACTTAAAGTTAAAATCACTGTTGATTTGTTGAGCCAATTGTAGCACATTATCTTGCTCTTTAGCTATTCTTTGGCTATAATTTAACTTTGTTGAGCCCATAACTGGTGCTCTAATGATGTTTTGTTTTTGGTTAGGCCTGTTTTGGAAGAGTTGGCTGGTAAGACATCTGTGTGGGATGCTTTATCTCCTGCGGTCATAGAAGCCTCCCTCAATGTTTCTGCAGAATTTGGGCAAATTTTCAGGTCGAAATTGGGAAAAACAGCAATCATCGTACCTCCACCACGAAATTAGATCATCGATCAATGCCATTACTTAAAGACAATACGTTTATTATATATTTAAGTAGATCGATCGACCATATATAATATTGTTGTATTGAAATTGAATAAACGTATGCCATGGATCAATAAATTGAGAAGTCATATATGTTAAGATCATTTTATGTATAAATTCATCAATTTATTAATGGATCAATAAATTGAGAAGTTTTAATTTGTTTTACCAAGATATATACTGTTACACGCAAACATTGCTACTGGCTAAGCTAGGAGTTGCGTGAGGAACAGGTCCTGCAACTCTGCAGTCTGCACCGAGTATGACCCATCAATTTGCATTGAAAAAGTCTAATCCATCAAAGTTATCGCTTACCGCTGGCCGCCGCTAGCACTTGTTGTAAAATATGTTGTAGAATATGTTACAAGTAAATTATTTTCCTTTTTTTTTTTTTTTTTTTTGGAGAAGTTGGACATGGATAAGGCTACTCTGCCGCCAGTGTTTACCGCTGGCGCTTCGGCCAGGACTTTTTTTTTTTTTTTTAATATTAAAAAAATATATCAATACATTTAAAATTATTTTTTTAACAATTAAATAAATAAAAAAATATCTTTACCGCTGGAGAGAGTTTAGTGTTCAAACCGTTTACGGTTTTCAAGTGGTTTTATGCCTTAGACGTTGTAAGTTAAATTCTTTAACGTTCTGATGGTTTTAATTTCTTAATGGTTCAGTTGCCGTTGGTTTCTTTCGGGAGAACGTTGGGCTTTGAAGGGTTATTAAAGAGTTTTTTAAGTTGTAGACGTTAGCTTATTTAATTTGTTAACGTTGGCCATTTATTTTATTTTATTTGTCCTTCTTTTCCCTTTACTTCTTGGTAAATCCTGAGTCATTTCTTACTCTAATATATATTTATATTGTTTAGTTCTTTGCATTGCATAATGGTGGGATACACTTTAGAGTAAGAGATAAAAATAAGTTTAGTGAATATATATATTTTTTTAGAGTATTTCCATATAAAAGTAAAGTGTTCTCGTGAGTGGAGCTTTGGACTCAACCACTTGTACAGAATAAGCTTGAGTCATACGACGATCAGTTGGGCTGTTGTATCCTGTAGGAGTCAAATCAATAAGATTTTTACTACACCGGTTAATTTGAGACTTTGTACACTGCAGAAGATTTGATCTCTCTAAAGAGAGCGATATTTCCGTGCCTCAGTCCAAATTGGCTTCGTCTTAATTTTTATTTTAACTGTAATTTTTATTATATTATTATACATTTCACCATCATCCATCATCTTTTTACTTGGTTTATGATGACTGGATGACAAATAACGAAAAATTATTCTATTCTAAACTAGTGTGTATATTGTATGTATTTTTATTTTGAAAAGGGATAAATTTAAGATTTAAATAAAAAATTAATTTTTTTAATGATATATCTCAATTTTTTTTAAAGAAAGTGTACCCAACACGCGCACACATACGTACCCTATTAGAAAGTTAAAACCTGTACCCAACAAAGTTTACCTCATATTCTATCCTATATATCCAGTTCTCGACTGCCCGATGAATCTATTCCTACACGGGCCTTGCCTTCGTGGGCTTGAACCCAACTGCCCATTCGGTCGCGATGTATGCGGAGTCGCGGACCGACTTTACTAGTTACGTAAATGATATTTGTAATTTTAAAATACGTAAATTTTACATTTTATTTTTCAAAAAATTGAATAAATTTGATACTCACGTAAAAAATTATATTTTAATGGTAAACTCTATTATTTTTCAAAAAAAGTGTATGAAACTTATACATCCTAAAATTGCATAGAACATTATTTAATTGGCTATGATTGTGTAAGTGATTTCATCTTTGGATGCTTTTTGAGTGTAAGGTAATATCACTTTTTTTACCCTATATTGGAATAGGCAAAGGCAAATGAAAATAATTTTTATCTACATGCAGTTAATAGGCTTGTTTGTATGAAGCAAAAGAAATAGGCAATTAATTAAAAAACATTAATTTCCCTCCATAAGAAAATATTACTTAAAAAAATTATTTTTTCCGTAAGAATTTTACAGGAAAGGATGCTTTGTTGCTTTGTGTTTTCATGTAAGTTGATATATTTTTTATATTTTGTGTAATTTACAATTTGATTTGATGTAATTTGATGACGTTGATCTTATGCAATTTGATGTCTTTTGATATTTTGAATTTTTCTGATGTATTTTGATTGTATAGGTTGCCGTTTTTTAAGACTATTCATTCAGGCCGAGCTTTTCAAAATTGTTGAGGTACTTGGATGTTTTCAAAATTGATCTGTGCTTTATTGATAAGAATCGGTACTCTAGTTTTGTTAAGCTCTAGACCCACAAACAAAGAATTTGTTAGTATTTGGAAGAATTGGGTTTTAGGATGTTGTATCTTTAATTTTTCTATATATATTTTTTTTAAAAATCAGTTGTATTTTTGGGTGGATTGTGGGTAATAGTCGAACAAACATGTTGCAGTTGGCCAAAGTTGCGTGCTATATGCTTGTAATTCAATGGAACTCAGTACTGATAATTATATTTTTATAGTGATGAACATTTTGGATTTCTATGTTGTTGCTTTCAGGTTTTTGACGATGGTGTTATCTGGAAATGCAAGTCATGAAATTTCTCAAGTCGCTGGTGACATTGAAAAAGTGAAGTGCTTTATAAATATATAGATCTTGTTATTGGCTTTGAGGATGCCTTCATATCAATCATTCATTACTTATAAACATTTGTTAATTCTTTTAAACATTTGTTACTCAGATCCTTATGGTAAGCCTTTACAAAAACACTTTATATTTGTTTCGAAAATTACATTAATTAGCTCCAAACTTAATTACACACATTTTTGTTTAATTAATTGCAAAAATCCTTAAAAACTTATTCAATTCTTTCTTCTGGTGTTGTTGCTAGTTAAATGTCACCATGCATTGAGCAGGTGATTGTTGAGGTATGCATGCATGTCTAGCCCAATTGATTTGCTATAAATAGGGGTCTGTTTGATTCTAGCATTTTGCTTTGTTTTTCTCTCTAGGAGTTTTTTCAGAGTGGATTGAGATGGAGTTTGTGGGATGTTGTAGGGTTCCAAGCTATTTATTTTTACTGATTTTCATGTCAATACTTGGTCATTGAGCTATTTTTATATATTGTGTCTATTGTCAATACTTGGTCAATCTATTTTGAAAATCTCTTCTTTGGAATGTATGCATGGAGAATTTAGTGTTCATTTCCATGGCCTGTGTTTTTCTCTGTTGAAATACATTCTTACTCTTCAATTTCCCAGGCTGTAAAGAGTATACTGGGAATTCAATGTAGCAGTTGTCTTCGGTTGGGTGGCTACATTGAATAGGCTTGAAGTTTTATTTGGTGTGATTAAATCACATGGAAGACTATATTATTGATATGTAACTCATATCTTGTAATTTTATATTTTGTAATGTAATGTAAATTTACTGTAAGTTTCGTGTCCATTGTTCAAGTTATCATTTTGTATTTTGTAATAATGTAATATGTAGTAGATTGTATGCATTTTAATTTTTTTAATTTTTATATATTTTGTTATTCTTGACAATGTTAGTATTATGCTTTTTAACATTACCTCTTAGAAAAAAATTTCACATAATATAGACTTTTATAAAATAAAAAAAAAATTATGATTTTCAACACAGATTATCCTTGAAAAATCTTTAATATGGTATAGGTTTTTATTAAAATAAAATTATGCTTTTAAATACAGACTTCTATATATATAAAAAAAAAGTATGCCTTTAAAAAATGATGAAAAACATACTTCTTAAAAAAAACCCGGCCTGACCCGGTCCGGGTTTCAGCTCAGGTTTGAATCCTAGATTCCGGTTTGGGTATACCCGAGTTCCCGGATCAGAACCCGGATGAACAATCCTACCGTTTTCTGAAAATTATAAAAAAGAAAATAGATATGATTTGATGAATTTAAATACATATTTGAAAAATAGATAAAATAAAAACAAAATATTAATAAAAATAAAAATTTATTACTATACAGAGAATTATGGCCGATATTTCAATGTATTATTGACTTCGAATAAATTAGCCAAAATATAAAAAAGTAGTATGTTTAACTATCAAATGGCTCAACCAATGCCTAAATCAATGCCAGTGCCATTATAAAACAAAAACGCTCTTCATCAGCATCAACCACACACCATGGCAACATTTTTGTTTTATTTTTTGTTTCCCCTCGTTCTCCCCATCGCATGTTCCTCTCTCACCCATTTGAAAATTTTTGAGCCCTATCGCCCATCCTGTCTCCCACCCCTCGCGTCGCCCATCCTGTCCCCTACTCCCTGCATCACCTATCTTGTCCCCCACCCCCTGCATCGCCCATCATCTGCAAAGTTATCTCGTTGCGGTCAATCCTCCCTCTGCCCAGCACCCCTATCACCGTCGACCCTCATCCCCTTTGTCAGTTCTTCTCTTCAATTGCGTGTTTCATCCTTCCTCAGTTGGAAATCTTCATCTTCTCATCCCTTTTCTCTTCATCTGATTTCGTGCTTCATCATGTCTTTGAAACCCAGGTTGTATTAACAAAAAAACAAATACTTTAGATGCTAATTAATTAATATGTGATATGAGGTTTTAAGACCGTACCCTTATAATTCTGTCGGTCACCAAAGAACAATGTTTTTCTCTATGCCCTAAGCTTCAATACCCCAATCTCACAAAATCCAAAAAAGCATCCCTCTCAATACATAAGAAGAACGTAATAGTATGGAAGGAAAAATGGTACAACATTTACCTACGAAGCTGAGCAGAGGCGGCGGCGAAATAGAGCTCCATCGGAGCAGTGTTGCTGATTTGGTCCATTCAATCAGCTCGCAGGGAGTGGCGACACTAGGTAGACAGAGGAGCGTGGCGAGGTGACGCTGAACAGAGAGACACCATCTTGCTTAGGAAGAGAAAGACGAATTGGGTTCCTGGCGAGAGAGGAGAGTAAGTTTCGCGGGATGCATGCAAAATTCGAATGGGAAGAAAAGTAAAACCAATGATGCAAAACGCACGTTTTGCTTGAAAATAAAAAATAAAAAAAAATCCATGTAAGGTGTGCAACGGCTGATGAGGAACAATGATTGATCTGTAGCTAAACTCATTATAAAAATCGATTAACTATCGAGGAGTTCACTAACAAACTTCCATGAACTTTGGCCGAAGAATGTCTATCTAAATATTTACAATCTAGGGGATTAGGAGATAAAAAAAAATGAGAAATAATATTTACAGTCGTGAAATTGTAACGTATCTTTTATAAAAAAAAGTAGATAAATCTAAATTCCATTTGAGAAATTAGTTTTTTAATGATAATCTCAAATTTTTATTTTCAAATGGAATATGCAAGGAACTGTACACTCCAAGATTGTATATAAGATTATCCAAGAAAAATAAAGAAAGAAATTAATATTATAAACTTTATAGACTAATTGATAATTTTATAAGAAAATGAGAGTTTTTTTAATAGAAAAAGAAAGGAGAATAGGTAAAAAAAATGCCACTAATCGATTTCATACCACACATAATACGTCATTTTTTATCGTTTTATTTTTTTTCTTAGTAAATAATGAGTAGAAGAGTTAATTTAGCAGAAAAAAAACAAGCCAGGGGCAAAACATCACGCGTGGACCCAACAATCGTGCAGTGCGTTGGACGACATTTTACTAAAATCCCAACAAAACCTGTTCTGTGCGCTGTAAAACCCCAAAACACACTCCCACTTCTGCTTCCTTAAATACAAAGCAAAGCCAAACTCAAAAACCCTCAAAAGCCTCGACTCGCGGCACCAGCCTCCATCGTAGGAAAAAGAAGCCAGCCAGGGCCTTTAAGAAAATTCAGAGAGAGAGAGAGAGAGAGAGAGAGTCGGACAGAGAAACAGAGCAATGGCGCAGTCGTTGGAGCTCTTGCTGATACAATTCTTGATGCCGGACAACGACGCGAGGCGGCAGGCGGAGGAGCAGATAAAGCGCTTGGCCAAGGACCCACAGGTGGTGCCCGCGTTGGTGCAGCATCTCCGCACGGCCAAGACCCCCAACGTCCGCCAGCTAGCCGCCGTGCTGCTCCGCAAGAAGATCACCGGCCACTGGGCCAAGCTCTCCCCGCAGCTCAAGCAGCTTGTCAAACAGTCCCTCATTGAGAGTATTACCATGGAACACAGGTCCAAATTAACTATACAGATAAATAATAAACACTTTTTTTTTTTCCACCTGTTAAAAGTTATGACTCAGTTATTTTTATATACGTGTTGCTTTTAATTCACGGATTATCAATTTTGTGCTGAATTTGGATATGGGTATTTCAATTATGATTTTTGATATATTATGAAGCTTAATCGGTTTTGTTGCTATATCGAAATGCGGCTGAATAAGATGCATTGATCTGATGTTGATGATTCTAAAGAATTGAACTTTGAATTTTTGCGATAATTGTTTTAAGAAATTTGTTTGATTAGAAAAGTTAGGGATGTGAGAAACATTAAACTTGGAATTCTTTTTCCCTTTTTAACTGCGCAAGATACTAGTTTGGTTTGGTCGAGGTTGTGTTTGTTGTGATTGAGGTATTGATCTCATGGTTGTGATGGCTTCTACTCAGTAGGAGCTTATTTCTTTTGCCTCTGTATTGATGCACTGAAATTGAGCATTTGAAATTGCCAATATTTCTCAGTAATCCGTAAACCTGCTTTCATGTATACTGGTTCAGTTGCTGCTATATGAGATTTTATCATGATGACCCTTGCATATAATATGTTCAATTTTTATCATTTAGCCTTCTTGCATGCCTGATATTTTGCTAAATGAATTTTTGAGGCTTTGAAACTTCATGTTTGGGTGCCGTTAAGAGTTAGGAAATGTAAGTTAAAGTAATGTATCCTAGAGTGGAACTTTTTCTAGCTTCTGGTGACAAAGTAACTACTCTATAGTTCAGGCCCGCTATCCTTTTTCATTGAACATTCTCACATGAGGCCTATTCTCTAAAACCAGTCCCGCCTATTCTTTTACTCAGTGGTTTGTTAAATTTGAGTTTCTCTTTCTCTACCAGCTAGTCAACTGCCCCTAATGTCACATTAATTGTATTTGTAATCGCTTTGCTTTGGGATTTTGATAATGATCTTATTGATTGTACTACTGCAGCCCACCAGTGAGGCGAGCAAGTGCAAATGTGGTGAGTGTCATTGCAAAGCATGCCATTCCAGCAGGAGAGTGGCCTGATTTGCTGCCCTTTTTGTTCCAATGTAGCCAGAGTGCACAAGAAGACCATAGAGAAGTAAGCTCACAACTCTTCGAAGCCATCTGGTTGCCCTATACATGTTATTATAATGTCTTGTGCTGCCCCTCATTGATATCTTGTTGCCATATTAGATCTCTTTCAACACGCATCCACATTAACAGTTTCTTGATTCTGTATGTGTGATGGAATATGTTAATCTTGATGTGTTTTTCTTGTATACACAAAATTCATGGTATATATTCCACCCTATGTTTACTGACGTTATAAGCTCACAGCTTTGGTAGGCAGTTTCAAGTATAACTATGACCCTAGAGAAGATTGTTCTGTCCAATTGGTACTATGTAGCTACTTATATAAGAGCATGAATATGTATCAGTTATAATTGTATCACTTGTAATTTGCTTACTTCTTTAGGAACATAATTTTCACAGAATCCAAGATGTTCCGCATTTTGCCTTAGTATTATTACACTAAAACCTATCTACATCACATTTAAGGGGATGAACTATGTTCAAATCTATTTTTATTTGTTCTTATATTATGATGAATATGTTTGCTCATCAATCTCTGATGATTCCTATTATCTATCATGTATCTTCATTAGCTCAGACAAATACTATTATCCTTATCTTTTCAGCGTATGAGTTTTTCATATGGATGCTTGCTCATGCTGGTGCTTATTTACAATGTCAAATAGGCTAACTCATACGATTTTTCTTCTTTGTGGTACAAGGTGGCCCTGATCCTTTTCAGCTCCTTAACTGAAACCATCGGGAGTAGTTTTCGACCACATTTCACGGATTTGCAAGCTCTTCTTTTGAAGTGCCTACAGGATGAGACTAGTAATCGTGTTAGAGTTGCTGCTCTCAAGTAATTTAAAATTCATTTTTTACAATTTTTTGTTCCTTTTGTAGTGAACGAGCAATATCATATGGTTGCTTACTAGATTTTTTTCCATGTACTACCAGAGCAGTGGGGTCTTTTCTAGAGTTCACTAATGATGGGGATGAAGTGGTGAGTTTGTAATATGTTATCCGATTGTAGTTTTGCAGTGGTCATCATTTTCTAATCTGTTTTTATTAATATAAAAAAGTAAAAATTATACTTTGGAAGGAATCTCACTGTCCTGAAATATTTGAACATGTATTTGTGTTTATCTTGTATTGTAAATGATGTTGAGAAACAACTATAGTTATTTTGACGACTTCGTGTGTGCATCTTTTTTATGCAGTTCATGAAATTTCTAAGATTACATTTTCCTATTGTGATTATGCTCAACTATTCAGTGTACTTCCTGACGGGACTAATAAAAAACAAAAAGCATTGTCCTAGAAGTGACTCATGATATTTATTGATGCTAAGAGATTAATTGCATTTTAGAAATGTGATTCCTTTTACTAAATATTAAACATTAATTCCCTCGGGCTCTATCATTATATTTGAGCTCTTTCTGGCCTTGACTCATATTGATTCCATTTTTTTGTTGCATGATTATATCATACTGATGCAGGTCAAGTTTCGTGAATTCATTCCCAGCATTTTGCATGTTTCCAGGCAGTGTCTTGCCTCTGGTGAGGAAGATGTAGCTGTAATTGCTTTTGAAATCTTTGATGAGTTGATTGAATCTCCCGCACCTCTTCTTGGGGAATCTGTTAAATCCATTGTGCAGTTCTCCCTTGAAGTGTGCTCAAGTCAAAATCTGGAATCCAACACACGTCATCAGGTAGGAAGGAGCTGCAAATATATTTTCCTGTCTTCCATACTCTAATCAGCCTAGGCGGTTGGTATAAAGCTTTGTTGGATTTTGATTTGATCCATTTAATTGCGTTTACTCCCTTCTGGGTGTTCTAGATAATTTGCTTACTTCTTATGCTTTGTTCAATTTATCAGGCTATTCAGATAATTTCATGGCTAGCAAAGTACAAGTCCAATTCCCTTAAAAAGTATAAGTTGGTTATCCCTATCCTGCAAGTTATGTGCCCTTTGCTTGCAGAATCAACTGATGGAGATGAAGATGATGATCTTGCACCAGATAGAGCCGCTGCTGAAGTTATTGACACAATGGCTTTAAACCTCCCCAAGCACGTGTTTCCCCCTGTGTTTGAATTTGTATCTCTGAGTAGTCAGAATGCAAACCCAAAGTATCGGGAAGCTTCTGTTACTGCTTTAGGTGTCATTTCAGAGGGTTGTTTGGAGTTGATGAAAAATAAGTTGGAACCTGTTCTTCATATTGTCTTGGGGGCTTTGAGGGATCCTGAACAAATGGTTAGAGGGGCTGCATCATTTGCATTGGGTCAATTCGCTGAGCATTTGCAACCTGAAATTGTATCACATTATGAAAGTGTTCTTCCCAGCATCTTAAATGCCCTTGATGATGCATCTGATGAAGTAAAGGTAAATGTGGACAGAATGTTGAGTTCTTCCATTTATTGTTATAATTATTTTCTGAGCTCAACTCAGACTTATTCTACAGGAGAAGTCATACTATGCTTTGGCTGCATTTTGTGAGGACATGGGGGAGGAAATCCTTCCTTTTCTAGATCCATTGATGGGGAGACTATTGGCAGCCCTCCACAGCAGCCCTCGGAATTTGCAGGAGACATGCATGGTACAAAGATGTATCTTGTGTGCTTTAAAGACTTGCATCATTGGTTTAAATTTGGTGATCATTATCTGCAAAATTCATTTTCCTCTGTTCGACCATAACTTTAGGATTTCTGTTAATTTCCTTGCAGTCTGCAATTGGTTCAGTTGCAGCTGCTGCAGAGCAAGCCTTCCTTCCATATGCTGAAAGGGTTCTAGAGTTGATGAAAAATTTTATGGTACTTGCTAATGATGAGGATCTCCGTTCACGAGCAAGGGCTACTGAACTAGTTGGAATCGTTGCAATGTCTGTGGGGAAAATGAGGATGGAATCAATATTACCTCCTTTCATAGAGGCCGCAATTACAGTACTTGCTTTGGCACTTCTCTTTTACCGGATCATTATTGGTCCTTTTTAGTAATTGATTAATAATTCCATTCTCAGGGTTTTGGACTGGAGTTCAGTGAGCTTCGGGAGTATACACATGGATTCTTCGGCAATATAGCAGAAATTTTGGGCGAAGGATTTGCACAGGTGTGCATGTATTTGTATATTGTGACTTTTGAGGATTTTTCTTATTGCCTATATTTATGAGTAGATATTTATCTTGGTAAACAGTATCTTCCTCATGTTGTACCTCTGGCATTTTCTTCATGCAATCTGGATGATGGCTCTGCGGTGGACATTGTTGAGTCTGATGATGAAATTTTTAATGGATTTGGAGGAGTTTCATCTGATGATGAAGCTCGTGATGAACCAAGGGTACGAAATATTAGTATAAGAACTGGAGTTTTGGATGAAAAGGCTGCTGCAACTCAAGCTCTTGGATTATTTGCTCAACACACAAAGAGTTCTTATGCACCGTATCCTTCAACTCTATTTCTTCTAGTTTTTCCTTTTTAGTTTTCATCTCACCTTTGCAAGTGTAAAGCACTAATTGAAGGAGAGAAGATTTTTTGGTTTCTTAATATTTTTAAGCTATTTGGAGGAGTCATTGAAAATTTTGGTAAGACACTCAGGTTATTTTCATGAAGATGTTCGGCTTCAGGCAACAATAGCTCTAAAACGTTAGTATCTATATGCTATCTGCTTGTGTCAAAGTTGTTTTGCACCATGCATCTAACCTATTTTGTCTCCTTTTTTACTTTGTGCATCTAAACCTTAAAATAAACTCTCTGAACTTGGTTAATGGTCTCACAATTGATGAAAAAAATGTCTGTCTTGTCATCGTCAAGACAACCTTATCTCCAACTCATTTTTTTCACAGCTTCCAGCATTAGCTCTTTTGTTCTTTTCCATTCTTTCTTTAGCATCCCCCTTCCCTCCAAAAATAGGAAAAACAGAATAGATATTTATATCAGAAACCAAGAAAAAATATATAGGCTTGGTCACGCTCAATGAACCTGTACAAGACAAGTGAAGGTTTATTTCAGATGTGCTAACAGGTTTATATGGAGTGGTGATTGTATACATGTATAATCTTGTAAGTTGACATGTGCAGTTATTTTCCGGGTTATTTTTTTCTTTAACTTGTCTCAATATTACATTCAACTATTTGGAATTTAATTTTTATGATTAATAGTGGAAGCAAGCAAGATAATATTCACTTTACACTGTGTTTAAAATTCACGAATGAATCTATAGAATTTTCATAGTTAATTTATTTTAATTTAATTGCAGATATCTTACTAGCAGCGCTGACAATCTTCCAGAGTCAAAATGTTAGTCTGCATCAGAACCCTCTCCCTCTCTCTCTCTCTCTCTCTCTCTCTCTCTCTCTATTTTCTTGAAAACCCTTGTTTACTTTGGGTCCAATCAAAAGCTTTAGAATAGTATTAGCATAAGTAGTTCCTTTTGTGGTTCTCATACTTGGCAATTTGAGCCTGGCTATTATTTGTACTTTGGATTTCGTGGATCTTTTTATCTGCCAATATTGGTTCCATTTTTATCTTAGTCAATAAAGAACTACCTCACTCGACAATGTTTCTAGAAGCGACGCCTTTAGCTTTAGTTTGAAAGCTAGCTTAGTCTCGGTACTCTTATGTTGTGAAAGCACCATAGATGGCTGGATATACTAAAAAGTACTAACATTTTCACAATCCTTCTCGTTTTGTAGGAAGGAGCAGCAAAAACAAAAGTAATTTTAGGTCAGAACTTTTGAGTTGGGAATAGCAAATATCTTAGCTCTGAAATTGCCTGGTCTCTTATGATTCCTTTTAATTACAGACACTGTGATGAATATCTATATCAAGACTCTGGCTGAAGATGATGACAAAGAAGTTGTTGCTCAAGCTTGTTTGAGTGTAGCTGACATCATCAAGGAATATGGTTACATGGCTGTTGAGCCATGTAAGTAAAAGTTTAGTTGCCTCCATTTTGCCTATTATTCAAGGAGATCTTCCGGATTTAAGCCAAACATCTTATTTTAAACTTGCTTGTTTATGTGATCTGATTTCAGACATGCCTCGACTTGTTGATGCTACTTTATTATTGCTCCGAGAGGAATCAGCTTGTCAGCAAACAGAACCTGACAGTGATATTGATGATGATGATACCCAGCATGATGAAGAGCTTATGGATGCAATTTCTGATCTTCTTCCTGCATTTGCCAAGTCCATGGGTTCTCATTTCGCACCCATATTTGCGAAGCTATATGATCCTTTAATGAAATTCGCGGTGGGTTAGCAATGATCTTGTGATGTATGAAGTTGCAATTCTATGCTATCATTTATTTTGTTGTTGTATGTCACTGTTGTAGTTGTTGACTACTGCAGAGAGCTTCACGCCCTCCGCAAGATCGAACCATGGTGGTCGCTTGCCTCGCAGAAGTAGCTCAGGATATGGGTTCTCCAATTGCAGGCTATGTTGATGTAATGCTATTGCTCTTAAATATATCATCTTATTTTTGGATAACTAATGATGTCTTCGAGAATATGCGACTTATTTGTGGAACTCACTCCATACGAATCAGAGAGTAATGCCCTTGGTACTAAAAGAGTTAACTTCATCCGAGGCCACTAATAGAAGGAATGCTGCTTTTTGTGTTGGAGAGCTGTGCAAAAATGGGGGCGAGTCTGCTTTGAAGTATCCTTCTCTATAGTAATCTGCTTCATATTCTCCTCTTTTCCTCCCCCTTTTTCTATATCCTCTCGCCCTCTTTAATGGTTGTAAATTTTGGTTTTCCTTCCTGTTTGATTTGATGTTGTTGGGTTTTAATCGGGAGTGGGCAACATACACGCTAAGTATTCTATTGTGGGCTTGAACTCGTCTTCTCTGGAACTTGCATTTACCTTGCTGTAGCTTTTTCCTTTCATCAATGCCAGATACTATGGTGACACATTGCGTGGACTTTACCCCCTATTTGGGGAATCTGAGCCAGACAATGCCGTCAGGGATAATGCAGCTGGTGCAGTGGCAAGGATGATAATGGTGCATCCTGAGTCTGTCCCACTAAATCAGGTTATCTTCTGGTGTCTTCTTATGCCTTTTTTAAAAAGAATTAGCATCATTACTCGTTATAGCTAATTCTTCTTTTTGGCTCTGTCTATCCTATGGTTACTCTTGGCAGGTCCTTCCTGTTTTCTTGAAAGTTCTTCCTTTGAAAGAAGATCATGAGGAGTCCATCACAGTCTATAGTTGTGTATCTACTCTTGTTTTATCGTCAAATCCACAGGTATTTGTTTCATTTCCTAACTGCAATGTAAAATTGGCCAATTAGTTGTCTAAATTCTTGCTTTTTCCAAGAAGTGATGTCTTTGCTGTTTTATTTTCCCCTTTTAATGCGAGCAGATCCTCTCTCTAGTTCCAGAGTTGGTTAATCTTTTTGCTCAAGTAGTGGTTTCCCCTGAAGAAACTTCTGAAGCTAAGGCCGAAGTAGGCAGAGCTTTCTCTCACTTGATTTCACTGTATGGTCAGCAAATGCAACCCCTTTTGAGCAACCTCTCTCCCGCACATGCTAATGCACTAGCTGCATTTGCCCCAAGAAGCTGAAATGTAGTTATCGAGTTACCATTCTTTCCCATAAGTTGTGGGCCCTGAAAGAAGATCATCATCCCTATACCAGGTATGCATCTGACTTTGGGGGAAAATAATAATGAGTAGCATTAAATAAGGAAAATAGATGTCCACAAAATTCCTGTTAGGTTGGCATTTTTATACTTCACCAATGCTTACCTCTGGATTCTGTCTGTGATTGTAAAGTTTTAGTGCTGGCATTGTACACTTGATTTGATATGTTAAACATTGAAAGCCTCCACGAAAACGTCCACCAAATTATGGCATTATTGGTTGTTGGTGACTCCCAAATGATTCTTCTGTCTCAATACTGGAAAAATTATTAGATCTTTGCTTCGGTGAATAGGAGGTTTGAAAACAAGACCCATCACTGAGTTTCTGTCGGCAACCTCCACATCAGAGTCCATGAAATTATGCCTTGCTCTACCTTTTCCGTTTAGCAATATTAAGTTTTATTCCGTTGATTTTTTATTTTTGTATTGGCACCGGTTGTCTGGGAATAGCGTCCCGACTAATATTCTGTCGAATTTCATTACTGCATTAAAAAATAACTAAGATATTCTTGCTCAATCCTGCAGGTTGTTGGTCCTGCTGCTTCCAGTGACCACCTCCATTTTTCCTGTGTGGAGACACTGCTTTTTCGTTCAAATTCACACCTTGCAAAAATATATTTATTTTTTCAATACCTATGTTTTATCTGGTTTTGGCTCCCGTACGTGGTATGCTCTCTAATTTTTTTGTTTGTTGAGCTTGAAGCAATGAACGTTGTGCTTTGAGAGTTTCTACACGTTACAAGATGGTCCCATTTTACTAGAAAGATTGTGTATATTTTCCCGTTTGCTGTTGCATTTTTTTTTTTTTTTTACATTAATTTATAAATGGAGATGGTTTACATTGCCAATGGTTTCTAATATGGTTTACATAGTAGAGATAATGGTTTCTTTTTTTATTTATATTTATCAATTTTGGTATGTCTTCAATGAATTGGACCTCAACACGTTCTAGTGAAGTGAGCTTATATAGTCGTACTGCTTGTAGTAGGTGCTTGTAAATTATTGAGAGACGACTTTCCGATGATGTTTCCGATGAAACATAGATCATTTGTGCTGGCCTTATATAATCGATGAGAAGTGATCGAATGATGAAAATAAATTTATAAATTAACGTGACTTGATGTGGTATGTTAGATTATAAAGTTATTTTTAAATCTAAAATACTATATTAAATTACGTCAGTTTGTGAGTTTATTTTTATAACATCTTTTTGTAGATATAGTATTCTTCTCAAAATCTACCATTGGCTTTTAAGTTTAACTTCTTCTTCTTCTTCTTTTTTTATTTTTTATTTTATTTTATTTTATGGAAACTTTAAAGTTTAACTTGATTCTTAACTTTCTTAATTCTTTGTAAACAAGCTCAAATCTTTTTACTCCTTATTGTAGAACTCTTTAATTAATCACCATATTTGATTTTTCTCAACCTCTACACACCACATTTTTTAAAATTTTTAAAATTTTTAAAATTTTTTTTGAGTTTATTTATTTTAAACTAATTCAATTCTTCTATTTAATATTCATATATTAAATTTTTAATAAAAGAAAAAAATAATAAAAATTAAAAAAAATGTGGTGCGTGGAGATTGTGTGAATAGTAGGAGGTTGTTTAGATTTTTTCTTTCTAAAAATGCTAGGCATCTCGCATCTCTGAACTAGTAACTTGAGTCTCGTATATTTTGGGACCTAAGGTCTTGTTTGAGTAATGAGATATTATCGGATATTCTAAAAATTTTTCATAAATTCTTTTTCAAATATTACTCAAACAGAAAACACTTTTTAATTTTAGATTTTTAATTTTTCATCTAATCATTACTTAATCATTATCTAAATACAAAATGTAATATAATTTTTCTAAACTTCCAAACAAAACATAAAAAATAATATAATTTTTTCAAATTTCAAAATAAAAACAACATTCAAAAATTATATTCAAAATTTTTTTTAACTTAATAATATTTAACTACCCTTCATTTTAAAACATGATTATGTAATGTGTTGTGAAAAGTGATATGTATTTATCATTTATCATTTACAAATCATATCACTACTAGTCACAAAATTATGAGATATTCTAAGTTTTCAAACGAGTCCTAAGTTTTCATTAGCAAAGAAGATGAAAATTTATTCAAAATCACAGATATGATAATCAAACACACTCTTGTAGTATTCTATAAGCTTCGGCTCGTTGTTCATCACCCAGATCTATTGGAAACTCGACCAAAAACTTGATTCGAAGATCGCCTCTCCTTCCTTGATCTTGAAGATGTGGCATGCCTTGGCCTGGAATAATCTTTTCGTAGCCTGGATATATGATATCATCAAATGATAATGCCATCTTCTCCCCTCCTAACAGAGGAATCGGAATTGAGCAACCTGTAAGGGCGTTCACTAGAGGGATCTCAACCCCTATTTCTAAATCATCACCTTCTCTCGTAAATAGTGGGTGTCTTCCTTCATCTATCATGAAGATTATATCAGCAGGGAGATAGCCCGGTTTTTCATCACCCTTTCCCTCAAATGTAACCTTGGTCCCTTTTCTCCATCCTGGTTTCACTTGTATCTTCAATATCTCCTCTTCTTGGATGATTATCCTGCCATGTTTCAGAATGATGGTTTACATGCATGATATCATATTTGGATCAATGACAAAGATTCAGACATATATAAATGGCCTACACGATGATGAAAATTGTGACCTGTCACACTACCAAGATAGCTAGGAAAAGATGAACAAATTTCGTACCCATTGTTGGTGATGGCATCTCTTGTGATCTTGATCATCTTGAGACATCCTTGACACAACTCCTCGAGCGTGCAATGGAGCTTTTTCTCTACTGGTGGAGGTTTTCTCCTTGCTGTTGATTGTGAGAATATGATAGGGGTACTTGAGCTCTTTCGGCTCGTATTTCTTGACAAAGGAGGGGGCTTTTCCGTTTCCAAGGAGCTCATGTTTTCTAATAGAGAGGCTTCCGTTTCCGAGTTACTCCTTTTGCTCGTATTTCTTGAGAAAGTAGGGAATTCGGTTTGTGAGGAGCCTCTTCTAGTACTACTTGTGCTTCTTGATTTTGGGGTGGTGCATCTCCGGCTTGAATTGTTGGTCGACGATCGTGGGCTCGGTGTCGGCGTTTTGCTTCTTCTTCTACTCCCACTCCTCGAGAATAAGTAGTTAGTCCGGTGCGTGAAGAACATGTGATCATCGTTGTTTCGATGATGACTGGAACCTGCTGGTGTTGTTGGATCACTATTTGTAGTACTTGTTTCCTCATCCCTGATATTTCCATTGATGACCTAAAAAGATGTTAAAAAATACCATTATCCAACTGTTTTTTCCTTGAGGAATCTCGAAGATTATGAAAACACAAAGCGTCTTTTATCTGGTTAAATCTCAAATTGGTATGACATATCCAACTACATTAGTTGCATAAATCATATGCTTTTTACCGATTAGACGTAATTTCCAAAAATTATTTTTACCAACGACTCGAATATTTATTTTTTTGATATATTTGGTGAGGGGGTTTCGAACCCAAGACTTATATTTTAGAAGTTGATGATTTATGTCAATCAAACCACAGACTTTTGACATAATGACTAGAACATTTAGATCTAAAGGAACGTACCATCAAGATCAAAACTCTTGCCACTTAGCCATTTGCTAGAGATTTTGTTATTACATTTGGTTGAATAAACAAAAATTGATGTCTTATTGGATTGGTTTTGCATGAAAATGTGACATAAAAGTTTGTGTTTACCTTGTAGTACTCTTCACGACCAGTGGCTTTGGATTTGGCTTTGAGTTCGATTTTGTTCGTCGGACTCTTATTGATATTCCATTTCAAGAATAAGGATTTGTATGCCTTGCATATATCTTTCGAGATTCCAAAAATGCTGTAGATATCATGAGTGGTCACTGAACGTGGAGGATCTGCCATGAAGAGGAAGAGAGAGAGAGAGAGATGGAGAGGATGGATCAACATAAAATGGTTGATAATGCAAAGAGAATTTGCAGGGAGGCTAAACATGAGCAAGCGTGTTGTTAGGGGCTTTTGTAAGGCAAAATCTGTTTGTTGTGAGAGGAAGAGGCCGTAGATGTCATGATTTTGTTTCTTGATAAGGATTTTCTTACACTAATGTAGCTGCTATATTTAGAAGAAGTTAAATCCACTCATCTGTTCTGCCTACCACCCTTAAATTAATTAGTGGAGTTTGTTATGGGCCTTACCACATATATTGTCTATGAAGCAAATTTTTGTTTGGCTCTAACATATAATTAAATTAGATGAGTATAGAGTTAATGTTCGAATTTATAATTTCTGTTTCGATTGCATGCAAAACCATCACGTATTTCAAAAAGTAATGTTATATATAATTTTAGAGTGTGCAAAACACGTGCATCCTTTCAAAAAAATTAAGATTTATCATTAAAAAAATAAATTTTTTAATGTAAATTTCATATTAATCTCATTGTTTTAAAGATGTGTAAAAAGCTTGCACATGATAGGACTGTAAATATCATTTCTCTATTTCAAAATATTAACATGATGAAAAGAAGTAAATTTAGCTTTTCAGCTTTTTGAGGTTTGGTGGCGGCAAGGAGGAATATAGGATAACCAAACCAAGACTTGTAGCAATGGTGGCTCAGTTGCATGCCGTGGAGTGTTTTGTCCAAGAGTGGAGGACGGAGTCGAGACTCTTGACCAGTTCTTACAAAATATAAAAATAAAAAATAAAAAAATAAAAAAGCTACAATGTGCGACTTTGTCAATACCTACTCCATCTTGCATCTCTCCTCCTCCTTTAGCTTGTTTGTGGTGAGCTTTTTATTTTAAAAAAACTATATTTAGTTTACGAGTAATTCTACAAACAATCGTGAAGTACATAAACGTCGCGTAATTGTTTTGAAAAAGAGTAGGGTCCACTATTAAAAAATTAATTTTTTTCATGTGGGTCTCATGTTTTATTCACTTTTTTCAAAGCGATTATGTAGCGGTTGCATAATTTATGATTGTAAATATATTTTCTCTTAATTTATATGTTAGATTATAACAAATGTGTTTGATAGATTTAAGTGGATCTATATGATTTTTTGAGTCATTTTTTATATAAATTTATAAACCTTTTTCATTAAATTAATCTTAAAAATGGATAATCATCAAAATGTATGCTTGGTGATGGACTAACCTGATCCTAAAAGTATAATATTCAGATGCCTTTTGATTTTTATTCTTTTATTATTCTTTAAGTGCTATATTGGAAGATGATCTAGAAATAATTATTAAAATATTTATAATAATAATAATAATCGACATGCAACGACAAGTGCTGACTATTGCCTCAATTATTTATTCATACAAGAAAAATAAGTTTTATGATTCCAAGTTTAAAGATGGTAGTAAAAAAAATATATAAAAAAATATATGCCGGAGTAATAAATAAGAAAAATATTATTTAAATCGATAAAATTAATTGATTGTGATTTTTTTAATTTAACAATTAAGAAAGTAATTATTAATAAATTGATATATATATTTTTTATTTTTTTAAAATGTTTTAAAATAGTTAAAAAAATAGTTAAAAAAAAAATACATTTACAGATCTTGATTAGAAATATCGGTCTAGTACCATTATCCAATAAATAATCTGTGCAAATCCGGCCAATTGTTGCAGCACGGTGATCGTGATACACTACCCGTTGACTCGTGTAATAGACGCGCCAATCCTTTCAACATCGTACTATGTATGACACCAGCCGGCACCCAGAAACAGAGCTAAAGGAAGGTTTGACCGAAGGGGTGAATCAAATCCTATGCATTCTCTCAAAACTATTGGAGTTGATGGCCCCAAACTTGTTCTAGTCATTCACCAAGCATTCAGGGAGCGGAGCAGCCATGAATCAGGTTGCTTTGCTGCTTTTCTCACTATGTTTTCTCCCTTTAAGTTTAACCATGGCAGCCCCCTCCCCTCCTCCAAATAACGTCTCCACGACCGCCTGCCCGATGGACCTCAACTACGTCCTGAGAATCCCGTGGAACGCTTCACTCTGCCAAAAGTTTCAACCTTCAAACGGCTCCGACAATGAATCCCCCAAAACATCTTGTTGTCAAGCTCTCGTATCCCTCCTTGGCATAGCTCTCGCCCAACGCCTCAAAGAAACATCTCTCTTCCAACTCCCTAGCCTCCCCGTCTCCACTTCTTGTCTCCAGGACTTCCAGTCCAAGCTCACCTCCCTCTCCCTCCCCACCAGCCTCGTTTCCTCATGCTTTACCCCTTTACAGTTTGTCATTTCACCCAACATCTGTGCCGAAATAGAGTCCACTCAAGATTGGGTTGCCAAGGTTGGCCTCGACACTCCTCTGAACTCAGGTTGCCGGCAAGACCTCTCTGATACAACCTCCTGCGATAGCTGCGCGTTAGCTGGGTTCCAGGTTCAGCGTGAGTTGATTGCTATCGACGGTAATACCTCTCATGCTAAAGCTTGCTGGTACTTTACTATTCTTTATGCTGCTGGTATTGTTAATGAGTTTGGACCTGAAAGTGTGGGTGCCGTGACTTGTATTTTCGCTTTATCGCTTGATTCACAAGTGGATTCGGGGAGTGATAGGCATTATGGTCTTGTTTTTGGGTTAACTGGAGCTGGGGTTGCGGTTTTGGTCATGACTTGTTTGTTGGGATTGTACTTTTGGTTTGATAGGAGGTGGAGGAAGAAGAAAGTTGAGGGGTCGAATTTGGATTATGGTGACGATTTAGAGGAACTGGGCTCTAACCAACGAGTGAGGCCGAATACAGGGTCGATTTGGTTCAAAATTCAGGACCTTGAGAAGGCAACTGATCATTTTTCACAGAAGAATTTTATCGGTCGTGGTGGTTTTGGAATGGTTTATAAAGGGGTTTTACCAGATGGAACTGTGGTCGCGGTGAAGAAGATTGTGGAATCTGATCTTCATGGATATGCTGAGTTTTGCAATGAGGTTGAGATTATTAGCAATTTGAAGCACCGGAATCTTGTTCCACTTAGAGGGTGTTGTATGATTGATGGGGATGAGGATTATGATGAGAGGGGAAATCAGAGGTACCTTGTATATGATTACATGCCAAATGGTAATCTTGACGACCATCTGTTTCCATCTGCTGATGGTGGAATGGGGAACAAATCATTGACCTGGCCTCAAAGAAAAGATATAATCTTGGATGTTGCGAAGGGGCTAGCTTATTTGCACCATGGAGTCAAACCAGCAATATATCATAGAGATATCAAGGCGACAAACATACTATTGGATGTGGATATGAGAGCAAGAGTGGCGGATTTTGGGCTTGTAAAGCAGAGCAGAGAAGGTCAGTCTCATCTCACAACCAGAGTGGCTGGAACCCATGGGTACTTGGCCCCGGAATATGCTCTTTATGGTCAGCTGACAGAGAAGAGTGATGTTTATAGTTTTGGAGTGGTGGTTTTGGAGGTAATGTGCGGGAGAAAAGCTCTTGATCTGTCATCAAGATCACCACGAGCATTTCTAGTAACAGATTGGGCTTGGTCATTGGTAAAAGATGGAAAAGTAGAAGAGGCTTTAGATGCTTCTTTGTTGAATGATAGGGATTCTGTGAACTCAAATCCAAAGAGCATAATGGAGAGATTTGTGCTGGTTGGAATTTTGTGTGCTCATGTAATGGTTGCTTTGAGGCCAACTATTTTGGATGCCTTGAAAATGCTGGAAGGAGATATCGAGGTTCCTCCAATTCCTGATCGACCAATGCCTCTTGCACACCCTTCATTTTATGGCGACCATAATAACTTCAGCATATCACAGGCACAAAGTGGGCCACAATTACATAGTGGGGACATGCTCAGGTAATCAAGAAAGTTATTTTTGAATACTTCTGCATCTTTGGAAAAAAAAATGTAGGAAGGTGGAAGCCTGGATATTGAAGGCCGTTCTTTGCACGGATTCATTGTGCTGCTGAGCATCTAAATGCATGTAAAGGTCATAGACTGAGTAGTATTACTTGCGCTAAGCCTATTTACTTGTCAATAAAATCTCTTATTACTAGTAAAAAAAAAGTATTACACTGGTACTTGGAGGCCATAGCTATGACCTCTTGGTGGAGGTCAGGAGATTTAACCAAGTATAGAGAGTTGGCTATGTTCATGGAGTTGTATAGTTGTTAGGCCATAATGATTTTTTGCCCCGCCCCTCCGCCTAGGCCAGCACATTGGGTCTAAAAAAAATTTTTTTGGTCCAAAAATATTCTTCTAGACCCAAATTATAATATAATTTAAATTTATAAATACAAAAAGAACTTGAACTCGTTAGAGTTAGATTTTAGATTGTCTTGGCCTCCTAGACCAACTTTTATATGGGAGGCCAAGGCAATACAATAGTCATAAGCAATGTATTGCCTTGGCCTCCCATATAAAGGTTGGTCTAGGAGGCCAAGACAATCCAATGACTTGAATATAATTTCAAGTCTTTAATAAATTGTATATATCTATATACAATATATTTATATATATAAATATATAAAAAAAATTATATATGTGGAGCGGAGCGAGGGGTGGGGCGGGGCAGCGCTGGGGTCATCCCGCCCTAGCCCCCACTAGGCCTTCTTCATATGGGGCGGACGGGGGCGGGGTAGCGGGGTACGGAGCCCCGCTGCCCAACCCCAGAGGCCAGAGCACAGTCGAAGAAACTGAAAATGATTGTGAGCAAATGCTGTGAAGCAAACAACCTGGTTTAGGATATCTTTATGAGGAAATTCATGATAAATTGTAATCCTTATAGTACTTATTTGAACTGTAGTTTCTGTAATTGTTTACTGCTATGTTGGCTTCATGTACCGTTATGATCAAAAGAAGTTGCAAGCTTGATAACTTTTGCAATATACAAAGCTTTTCTGAAATGCGAACTGGAGTTTGAGATTTATGAAGCTAAAATTCAAATTTGGAGACACCAGGTTTAAAGAGAAATTCAGTAAGGAAGTCTTACACCACATACCTCCACCTAACTAACATGTGATTTGTCATTTTTGCTCTTCTATTTAAACACACACATATTTAAGCATTAAGATAGAAGGATACAAAATGACAAATTACATGTTGATTAAATAAAAATGTGTGGTATAAAGCTTTCATATAAAATTTATCTTCTACTAAGAGGAGAGAACCTGCCTGGAATTGTATTCATTTGGCATTGCAGTTTATCATCTTATGCAAAGGTTTAACCCTCCACCACTCGTTTATCATCTTGTGCAAGCGAGGTACATTGGGTATTGAGAGGTACTCTCAAACACTCTTATTATTATTCTTTATTTTATTATTACTTTTCACCTATTTTTTATTACTATTCATTACTTTTCACTACTATTCAATATTCTATTATTATTTTTTCAATACTATTTACAAACATTATCAAACACTTTCACTATCCAAACAAATCGCTTGCACAGTGCACACTATTCAGAGTCGAATCACAACACCCCGAGAGGAGGGATGGTCTAGGGTCAACCCAATGTCACCCCTAGTTTGATTTTGTCCTTCCCAGGAAAGGGCCTATGATTTCGTCTAGGGTTGTAAATGAACCAGTTTGTTCGATAGCCTGCTCGGTACTCGCTTGGTTAAACTCGAATCGAGCTCGACTCGTAAAAAAAAAGCTATTTCGTGAAAGCAGATACCCGCTCGATTTGTAAATGACACATACCCGACAAAACTCGACTGAGGCTCGTTAAGGCCCGCTCGTTTATGCTCGAATCGATTCGTTAGCTCGACTCGATTAAAACTCATTCATATATTGATAAATATATAAATACACCTATGTATATATATGTATTAGCTAATAATATAAACATACATTTATAATTAAATATATAAGAGTAATGTTACACAACCTCCCAAACCTCCACACACTATATTTTTTAAAATTTTAAAATTTTTAAAATTTTTTTTTGAGTTTATTCTTTTTAAAATAATTTAATTTTTCTATTCATTATTCATATATTAAATATTTGATGAAAGAAAAAAATAATAAAAATTAAAAAATATGTGGTGTGTGGAGGTTGTGTAGATTTTTTCTATATATAATATGTAATCTAGTTATTTATGTCTATATAGTGAATATACTTCATAATATATTTTATAATTGTATAATAATTAATCGATAAAATTTAATAATTTTATATACTAGTATGTGAGAACCATATATGAAATAGATATATGCAGTCATATTAAATGTATGTATTAATAATATATGTATGCACATAATGTATTGCTATTTTGGATAAATATAAACTAGTTAGGTATTAATTAATTATAAATTTTTTAAAATTTTATAATTCAATAGAGATTCTACTTGTTAGTTGTATAAATTTAATATTAGATATTTTATTTTTTTATTTATTTAATTTATTAGTTATTAAATTTTATTAAAAAAATAAATAATTCGAGCGAGCTCGGCTCGGCTCGACTCGAATTCGTTTGTGGGACGAGCTCAAGCTCGAGTTGAAAGTTTAATTTATCGAGTTGAGCTTGAACAAAAAATATAAAAAACTCTCGAGTTTGGGCTCGAGCTCGAACTCGAGTATTTTGAGTCAAGCTAAGCTCGACAAGTTGAAGACTGGCTCGTCTTGACTCGATTACAGCCTTAAAATTTTTGTCCTTGGTGATCGAGTCACTGCCGTATTCTTCAAGCAATCCTATTTAATGTAATGTGGACTTTGAAGTTGGAGATCACTCGGAAATTGGATGATATATACTATATTAGTCTATATTGACGACATCGTGATCTCTGCATGGTTAAAAGTATGTCTCTATTTTTTATATGAGAAATATTGTTTTTTATTTTAGAATTTTTATCTAATCACGGATTCAACGCTAATAGAACACATATTATTTCGTTGTCTGAAAAAAAAAAGAGAAAAAAAAAGAAAATAGAAACTAAAATGAAAAGAGAAGTAAGATAATAGATAGAGATTTTGGAGGTTACTTTTATTATATATATTTTAGCATTTCTATTATATTTTCAATTGTGTTGATTACAAAATATAACTTCCTATTTATAAAAAAGTTACGCGGAGATAAAAGATAAAATAAATATCTTAATTATAATAAAAATCAATTCTTGATTTGATAATTATGAAAATCAAATCAAGATAATAATTAAATCATATTCTTAATTTGATATTATCTTCAAAAATTCGTTTTAAGTGATTAATATATGAATTCGCTTTAAAACAAATGATATCACTTAAAACTACCATTAAGCCTCGTTTGTTTACATAAAACATCTCATCTAATTATTAGAATTTTTTTAATTTATAATACAAAATAAAATAAAAAATTTAACTTTTTCAAATTTCAAAACAAAAATAATATTAAAAAATATATTATAACAATATTTTATTCAACTTTTTAATTTTAATCTCAACTCATTTCATCTCATATCTGATAACAAACGAGTCCTAATATACACTGAAACTAAAAACTCTAATGGAAATCGCTAAAAGAAAATTAAAAATTTGCAAGATATTTTTTTGGATTAAAACAATGATTTTGAAATGGTTTCGTCCAAGTTCGAATTGGATCCGAACATATATTCCTTTCATCTTCCACTTTCAGGGCCTTTCCCCCAACGCTGCGTCGCTGGCCAGTGCCCGCACATCGGCCTTTCTACTTACAAAAATTACCCAATCACAGACTACCACATCACATTATGACGTGGCACCCGTTTACATTTACAGAAACACCCTCCAGTTTCCACAGGAGACCATTAGTGCCGTTAACAGACGCACTCGGCTCTCGTCCAAGTCTTCCATCTGAGTCTTCTCTTGCGTAGTAATGCCCATGCCCCAGCTTGGGTCTCTACTCGCCGATCCATTACATGCTTCTTGTACTGTCAATGGTGGATCTACTTGAACCTCTATAGTCGCGAAATATCCGAACCCGGTTCGATTCTTTGGCGTCCCTTAAAAAATGGGGACTCGTTCGAGATCTGCGTTGTGTGTTCTGATCGTCCTGGTTAGCCTTTTGGGAATCTGCGGTGTAGGTTCGGTTTGTGCAGAAAATCGAAGACCCAAGAACGTGCAGGTAGCCGTTCGGGCCAAATGGTCCGGCACGCCGCTGCTTTTAGAAGCTGGGTACGTTGTCTTTCTCTTTTATTTCATTCTATTCTCCATTTGATTTATGTTATTTAATTTAATTTTAATAAAATTATGTCCTTTGATGTAACTGGTTGTATATTCTTTAAATAATGATGTTATCACTTTCTTCTCCCGCGTCTGTGACTCTGTAATAACTTCCATTTCTTTGTTCGTAACTTCGTATACAGTGAACTATTTTCTATGGAACGGAAGGACCTTTTTTGGGACTTCATTAAGGTCTGGCTTCATACTGAGGATGCCTTCGATTCTCATACAGCTAAAGGCTGCCTGAAGAAAATATTAGAACATGCACGCTTTCTTTTAAGTGAGCCATTGGCGTCGTTGTTTGAGTTATCTCTTATGATGAGATCAGCATCTCCCAGATTGGTGCTTTATCGACAACTAGCAGAGGAGTCTCTTTCTTCTTTTCCTTTGGCTGATGAGGGTATCTCAAACAATGTCAGCGGGGAAACTATACACACAAATGCAGAACTGCAGATAAAAAAACCCGATCCATTGCTTGTTGGGGTAAATCCAAAGAGTCCTGGTGGAGAATGTTGCTGGGTGGATACTGGTGGGTCACTGTTCTTTGATGTTGCAGAATTGCTATTATGGCTTCGCAATCCTCCTGAAATGTAAGTTCTTCTCTGTCATTTTCTCATGGCCTACTTGTTTTATTTTTTACTGGTCTGATAATTGTCATATTTTGCAGTCTTCCTTATTTTCATTTGCTCATTTTTTGGATTCCAGTTCTGGAGATTCATTTCAGCAGCCAGAACTATTTGACTTTGATCACATCCATTTCGATTCAAGTGTTCAAAGCCCGGTTGCTGTCCTTTATGGAGCTCTTGGAACTGAATGCTTTAGGAAGTTTCATGTCTCATTAGTTGAAGCTGCCAAAGAGGTCTATCAATTGAATTAATTAAAAGTTTCAGTTACTATTTGTATATTAAAGTAATTATCTGGTCAACAACGAATGACTTTTTAAAATGGATATTAGATTACTTGAGCCAGATGAAAGGAAACTTTCACGTCTGATTTTGAAAGGGGATATCATATAGGATCCTACCCAAAATTTTCTTTTGCTAGGCCCATAGCTAAAAAACCTACTTTCTTACAATTATAAGGTTCATTTGAATTATTACTTATCAAAAAAATAAGGTTCATTTGAATTATACATAGAAAATAGATGCAAATAAAATGTATCGACGTTTTTTCATTAGTCTAGAAATGTCTTTGTTTTGTCTTACTGATCTTTTGAAGGAGGTTCTTTATCCTTTGATAACAGTTCCCCATTCATCTAGCAATACATGTTGCTTCTTTACTCAATACGTTTCAGTGTTTGAAAACTCAAAAGTTGCTCCATCCATCCTAACATAAGTGCCTTTCTTTACTTTATGGGATGTCATCAATATAAGTTTCCACTAACCCAAGGGGTTGGCCCAAGTGGTGAAGGCCTTTGTCTTATGGTATCACTTCCTTCAAGGTCCAAGGTTCAACACCTCATGGGTGCAAACAATCATTTGGGGCCACACCTCCGGGTGAAAAGCCAGTGATTTAACCAGTTCCGTATAGGAAAACTTCCGAGGGTGTGGTGCACGGGACTAGGGTTTGCTTTGCAGAGGTGGGTCCGAAGGGCCCTGCCTTGGAGAGGTAACCCGACATAAAAAATATAAGTTTCCACTTTTATACTTGTGAAAACAACCAATATAAGTTTCCACTTTCTAATTGTGGGAAGCACCCAGGATGATCCAAAATATACAGGGAGTATACATCACATATGCCTAACTTGAGAAGGTGAAGAGGACTCATATCTTAGTTTTCGTATGTTACCTTACTTCTTCTTTAAGTTCATTAAAGGTTGTGCCTTCCTCTTATATATAATATGGGCCTTTTAGGAAGATTACCGCAGATATATTATATTGATAGTCATGTCATTTAGAATCAAGACACATGTTTGGATGAAGTAGAATTTTGGCTTCCCACTTCACTGCACTCACATTAAATTTTAAGTTGTCTACTGTGAAGGAAGTTCTCAATAAAACATCCCGACTAATAGTATGACTACTTCTAGCAGTTAATCCAATATTAGTTTTGATAAACCTGGAAAATTGTTCAACTTTAAAAATAGGAATCATTTTCTCTTTTTGTCTCTTTGCCAGCTTATTTAATGGTTATAAAAGTAGTTCCATCTTTTCGACTTTTGGATTCATTACATATTTGAAAGATAATTGCTGATGATTTGTCTCAATTTCTTCTAGGGAAAAGTTAAGTATGTTGTTAGACCCGTATTACCTTCTGGCTGTGAAGCAAAGATTGGCCGTTGTGGTGCTGTTGGCACAAGAGATTCATTGAACTTGGGCGGTTATGGTGTAGAACTTGCTTTGAAGAACATGGAATATAAGGCCATGGATGACAGTACGATAAAGAAAGGTTAGAATGATTGATTCATTCTCTAGCCCACTTTATTTTAACTTATAGTCATGGTTAATAATCTGTAAAAAATACTCAAACGAAGTTTTGATGCAATATCAAGTTTGGCATCTGCACATATTGTAGCATCTGGTTATGTTTCTTGTCATTTAATTAGATATTTATATGCACATATCTTTTCCTTGATACACCCCGTGGATATATCTAATGACGCCCATTTGTGGCCCTTGGACAATTATCTGGTGATGTTCTGTACAACTTTGTCATTCTATTGATTTTGTGAATTTTTGTCATTCTTTTCTTGACTTACCTTTCATGGTATGCTTTGCAATGTTTCATTATTTAGCTTATCTTAGGTTTACATAGATTAGGGAGTCACTTCAGTTACCGATAAAAAAAAAAGGGAGTCACTTAAGATGTTATGTCCAGCAAAGACCGATCAATGTACCAATGAGAGAGTGATTTAATTCAAGTTGATGGGATGAAAATAAAAACAACTAAACGGTGTCCTAATTTAATATGAGTGGGAATAATGGAAAAGGAAAGGTTAGATAGTTAGAATGGTGGAAAAGAATACGTGTTTGACACCTCTTAGTTGATAAAGATCCATAACCGGTCCTAAATTAATTGGGATTAAGGTTTCGTTTGAGTTTAATACTTGTTATTTTTATAGACCTAGTCATCAGGATAAGGCATCAACGCATTGACTTTCCACCGGTTCATTACCAGAGGAGGTTGCAGTGTCCACAACTTTCTTTGTCGCATAATCCCCACAATTTTTCGTTCTGAATTGAAAAAACTAATTAATTTTTTTTTAACAAGAAAAGATAGATATTATATATATGAATGAAAAATGTATAGCTCTTGTACACAGGAAGTATACATAAGTGCTCCTAAATACATTCTAAAAACGATAAATTAAAGACAAGAAATCCTGAATATTGTCCCCATGCAATACAATAGTGGAAAACCAACACATTAGAGTGTGGAGAAAAAAAAATTCTTCAACTCGGTCATTGTGCGTTCCTTATCTTTAAAGCAACGCGCATTCATTTCCGTCCAAATACACCACATAATGCACAACGGAATCATTTTCCACGCTGCTGCCACTTGTTGACAGCCTTGCAACTTTGTCCAACAACCCAACAAATCCACCACCCTCATAGGCATAACCCAAGCAACATCAACCCTAAGATCTCATCCCACAATGCCCTTGCTACCTCACACTGTAATAAGAGATGGTCCACAGATTCTCCATTCTTCTTACACATGTAGCACCAATCCACCAATACACAACCTCTCTTCCTCAAATTGTCCGTGGTCAATATCTTCCCAAGAGCAGCATTCCAAACAAAAAAAGCTACTTTAGAGGGCACAGGAGATCTCCAAATATTCTTCCATGGGAACGGAGTATTGTCAAGTTATGTTGTCAAGATGCTATAATACGCCTTAACTGTACATATCCTGTGATTATTAGACCTCCACTTCAAGCTATCTCGTTGTGCCATAGGAGTCTTCGTGGAATATAATAAGCTGAAAAAAACTGAAACACTAGGTAATTCCCAATCATGGAAATCCCTATTAAACATAATATTCCATTGGTGCGTACCATGAGAAAATAACTGCACGTCCGCCACTGAGGTCTCCCTATTAGCTGCAATATGGTATAGAGTCGGAAAAACCCTTTCCAATGCCTGATCTCCACACCACACGTCCCGCCAAAATCTGATTCGATTGCCCTCACCAACTACAAAACGAATTTGATTTGCAAAGCATGGCCACCCCTTCCTTATATACTTCCATAATCCCACACTGTACCCCCCTCTCACTTCATTAGAGCACCAACCACCCAACCCAATACCATATCTAGCGTCAATAATATCCTTCCACAATGATCCCCCCTCCAAATGATATCTCCAAAGTCATTTTCCTAATAAAGCTTTATTAAAAGTTCTCAAGTTACACACACCCAACCCCCCATTCACAACTAAGCCACATACAGTCTTCCAACTCACCAGATGAAATTTTTTCTCCTCCCCCATGCCTCCCCATAAGAACGCCCTAAAGAGTTTCTCCATTTTGTTCACCACCCCTACAGGCATAGGAAACAAAGATAAAAAATAAGTGGGGGGTTAGTAAGAGTACTCTTGATAAGAGTGAGACGGCCCCCTTTTGATAAATACACCCGTTTCTAGCCAGCCAACCTATTCTCTATCTTCTCCACTACCCCATCCCGTATAGCTCTATTCTTGAAAGTTGCTCCCAACAGAAGGCCCAGATATTTCATTGGGAAAGAAGAAACCATCTAGAAGGCTTGCTAAACTGTAGATATTAGAGACCACACCCACATGAACCATCTCAGACTTGCCCAGATTCACCTTTAGCCCTGACACTACTTCAAAGCAGAGTAACAGTGCTCGTAGAGTTTGGATCTGGCTTCTATTCGCTTCACAAAAAACTAACATATCATCTGCAAAAAGAAGGTGTGAGATGATAGTAGGGCCACCAGATCCATTGCCCACCTGAAAGCCAGATAAAAACCCTCCCCCAACAGCAGCTTGCACCATCCTACTTAAAGCCTCCATAACTATAACAAAAAGAAGAGGAGATAGAGGATCTCCCTGCTGCAGATCCCGCGAACTGTCAAAAAACCCAGCCGGTGTGCCGTTAACCAGAACTGAGAATTGGGCAGTTGAAATACAATGACGCATCCATAAAATCCACCTATCTCCAAAAACACATCTCTCAAGCGAGTATAATAGAAATTCTCAGTTCACGTGATCATATGCCTTCTCCATATCAAGCTTGCACAGAACACCTAAACCTCCCTCTCGTAATCTGTGGTCCAAACACTCATTTGCAATGGGTACTAAGTCAAGAATTTGTCTCCCACGAATAAATGCGTTCTGAGACTTGAAAATAATCTGTTCCAACACCAAACTAAGCTGGTTAGCAAGAACCTTCGAGATAATCTTATAAACACTACTAACTAGGCTTATAGGCCGAAAGTCTTCAATAGTCAAAGCCCCGTGTTTCTTAGGAATGAGATCAATAAAGGTCGCATGAAGAGATTTTTTGAACTTTTGAAGAGAGTGAAATTCATTGAATACCTGCATAACATCACTTTTCACAATGTCCCAACAAGTTTGAAGAAAACCTATTGAAAAACCATCCGGCCCCGACGCTTTATCTTTAGCCATTCCAGATATGACCTTATAAATCTCCTCTTCAACAAAAGGTCTCTCCAAAACACTCACACTCTGCAAGTCAATTGCCTAAAAATGCAAGACATCAAGCTTCGGCCTCTAGGGAAACGATTCTGTGAGGAGAGTTTCATAGTAATATACTATATGGTTTTCTAGCTCAGGAGTAGAAGAAAACACCTGAGAACCTGATTGAAGTGACTCGATAGCATTATTACGCCGATGTGAATTAGCCACTTTGTGAAAGAATTTTGCACACCTATCAACTTCTTTCAGCCAAAGGGCTCTGGATTTTTGACGCCATGAAGTTTACTTTGACAACAAAACCCTCTCCAGGTTTGCCATAACCATGCCCTTCTTCAATAACATCTCCTCTGAATTATCTCCCAATAACTCTTTATCCTCTAGCTCTTGCAGTTCCTCCAACAGTGTAGACTTCTGATTGTTAATGTGACCAAAAACCTCCAAATTCCACTTCAAATCTTGTTTCAGTACCTTCAACTTACTTGCAAGAATGTAACTTGGAGTACCAATAAACTAAGATGAACCAAACACGCACCATCTCTACAAAC
This sequence comes from Juglans mandshurica, assembly GCA_022457165.1. NCBI lineage: Eukaryota > Viridiplantae > Streptophyta > Magnoliopsida > Fagales > Juglandaceae > Juglans > Juglans mandshurica. The sequence continues at coordinate 26,025,939 of CM039629.1, read as the reverse complement.
CCATCCGCTGTTAGCCACATGTTTTCAAACTTGAAATACCGGTGCCCCTTGTGAATACCCCCACAATCCAAAAGGATAGGAAAATGATCAGAACTGACTCGAGTTAGTCGTTTCTAATTAACTTCCGGATATTGATCTTCCCACGCAGGAGATACAAGGAATCTATCCAATCTTGACCACACCCGCCCATTTGACCAAGTGTATTCACCCCCTACCAAGGGGAGATCCATGAGGTCAAGATCAAAGATGAACTTGCGGAATTCTTCCATGGCCAGAGAATTCTAGGAAAGCGAATAGTATTAAAATCGCCCTCCATACACCACGACACATCCCATAACGAGTATAGACCCGCCAACTCCTCCCACAACCTTCTCCTATCCCTCCTCACCAGTGCTAGCGGGAGAAAATAAAGCCAGTTTTGAACTCACTGAATCTAACTCCCCACTGGAAGGAACAAGACCCATCGGAGACCCCAGTGATGAAAAGCCATGTTCCGGCATGATTGACTGCACCGGAATCACCACTGGGCCTCCATCCACCAAACATGGCCTTGTCTGTGTATTTTCCAACGATAACCCATGCGGTAGCGGCATGAACTCCACTAAAAACCCATCCTCTACCGGCGGTAACTGCACAGGAGCAACATTTGCTCCTTCGACCACCACTCGTGGCTGAGACTGAGCGCTCTCCAACAAAAACCCAGCCGACTGCGTCGGGAAAACAGCCCTTGAAATCTCCGTTACAGCCAGATCCTCTGTTACCTTGCCGTCGTCCCTATCTTCCCGTCGAAATGACCCTACCGGCACACCGTGGTGGTCGACCGCCACCAGTGGTTCTTTCTGTGCCGGTGTGGGCGCCGGTGAGGCACTTATCGGCGCCACCAGAGGTTGACTCGGGCTAAGGGCCGATATCTCGGGCATCACCCGATTCTTCTGTTTCTAGCCCTGTTTTGGGCCTAAGGCCTGGCCCACACCAGGGCCCATGCAAAAGCCCAACACGGGCTTCCCCTTTCCAGCGCCCAACTCCTTATGCCCGAAATACAGCCCAAGCCCCTCCCATCTCCTTCACGGCCCAACCCCAACTGTAGCACCTCCTTCCCCTTAACATTGCATTTCAGCCATAGAATTTCATCCAATAAAGACCCAACTTTTTCCTCCATATTACTCAGCACCCTTAGTATACTTTCCTCATTTGACCCTAACCATACGTTGCCAACTACCCCACGATTCTGCACGATCTCTGAACTGGCCACGGCTGGCACCACAACACTCACAACTTGTGATCGAACCTTCTGTGCTTGAAGCACCTCCCTGTACGTTCGTGAACCACCTGCTATCAACAATGGAGCACCACCTTCTTGCCTGAACATCTTCAAGTTTCCTGCTTGGAAAGCACTAGGGGCTCTATTTCTCAAATTCGAAACAGAGGAAGAGGAAGGAGGACTGAGCTCCTTCCTTCCTTCCGGCACAACAATCAGACCCTTCTCTTGTCATGCCCAAACTCCGAGAGGAAAATAAATCTGCCATAATAATTACTTCCCCTCCGTACCATTAGCACCATATTTCCTTTTCTATGAGTTCTCAGGAACTCTGCAGAGCCCAGTGATGCTGCACATTCCTTCACCATGGAGCCCAACCACCCCAGGGATTCATGATCCAAGGAAATGTATTTCACCACGCGACGACTACTCTCTGTTATTCTCCACCACCTTTCATTCTCCTTTTTGAACTCAAAAACCTTCTGATCAATAACAACCTCCCCGCACATCCCCATCAAGACCAACCAATACGGTACCCAGGCTGGACTAAAACTCTAAACTCTCAAGGAATTGTTGCCATTAACGCAGCAGTACCAACGAAACAAGAAAGAAAAAGAAAAACCAACGAAAACAGAAAGTGTACGGAGAGAAAATATTTTTAGGAGAGAGACAGTGTAATATATTTGGATGTCCCAAAAATATATTATTATAACTTCTAAAGAAGGCACACAACTAACTTCTCATAAATTGAAGAAAAAATCAATAAGATAATTACGAACTATGGGGGAATTCAAGGATTTTTTCTTTAGCACTATAAGTTTTTGGGTGAATAACGTTGTAAGGGATGGGAATAGTTGTAATGTTTTGCCTTAGTTCTATTTTGCTATAGCTTGTATCTAGGTGTACTCACTTGTATACATCCTGTGTATTTGGGCTATGCCTATTTACTTGGAATAAATTCTATTATTACCTACAAAAAAAAATCAATAAGATAATAGGAGCAATTTGATTAATAAACAGAAGAGAAATTCACTTGCAATAATTCAAATCCCTAGCCTCCGTGTCTGCATGTATTTTTGATTTTACAATTGAGAGAGAGTGGGTGATTGTGAAAGAGATCCTCCAGATCTCCTTGACAAAGGGTGAGGTGGCTTGTGTAGAGAAGAGAGAGAGGATAGAAAGAGAGGATGTGACTCAGAGTGAAGAGGGTTAGAGGCAAGCTGTAAGTGAATCTGTCGAGGGGGGAGGAAGAAAAGAAGAGAGAATAAAGAAGAAAATGAGGGCTAGGGTTACAGAATGGCGCTGTTTGAATGGCAAATAAAAATTGTAAAATGACATCATTTTTGAATGGTAAATAGTGTAAAAATGATAGCATGTGTAGGTGAGATTCAAACGTCTGAGTTTTTATTTACTCGAAAATGCGCTTGCCATTGTGCCAATTTAAATTTTGTTCAACAAAGCAACTTATTATATATATATATTTATGCAGTGATTTTTTTTAAATAAAGTCAGAGTTCGGAGTTTTTCGAGCCCTATTAGACTCTGAACTTCAGCTTTGTACTCCATACTCTTACTCCTACCATAGTGGAGTTGGAGTTTCAGAGTTTTTTCAGCCTATCCTGGATTACTTGATGCACAGTTTTGGCTGGTGGGTCACATATCCCAGGTTTACTCCTCAGGGTGGGGACCAAATGCCCTGGTTATAACTCATTAAAGTAGAAAAAAAATTTATCTTGAAAGGAATTTCCCACCGATGAATTAATTATTATACCCACCCGTGGGTGGTCCAAGTGGTAAGAGCGAACTTGTGTGCATGAGCCCCATGTCGCAGGTTTGATTCCCCCTGGGATCAAACTGTGACGTAATTGGGAGGCCATGGCGGTGGGTTGCTGTGCTAGTCTCCCCGGGGGTTTAGGTTTCATGGGTGAGTCCGCTCTGCCGTGGGGTGGTTCCCTGTCATAAAAAAAAAGAATTAATTATTATACTTGATTAAAATGTTAGTCATGTATGCATGTTTATAAATACAAAGAGGTCATTAAGGATCACATTGTCAAGTTTTATGAGAAGCTGTTCAGTGAAGAATATGCTTGGAGGCCAAAGCTTGATGGACTATTTTTTGACTCCATTGATCAAGCAAGTGCAGATTGGTTGGAGAGAGCTTTTGATGAGGATGGAGTTCTTGATGTGGTTAGAGGAATGGCAAGGGATAAGGCTTTGGGTCCGGATGGTTTTTCAATGGCTTTCATCTTGTTGGGATATAGTGCGGGATGATATTATGAAGGTTTTTCTTGAATTTCATACATTTATGAAATTTGAGAAAAGTTTAAATGCTACTTTTATAGCACTTATTCCCAAAAAGGTAGGGGCTGTGGAGATGGTGTTAGCTAATCATATGAGTGTGGTGTTGGGAAACATTATTTCGAATCGTAAAATGCCTTTGTAAGAGGGAGGCAAATTCTTGACTTGGTTTTAGTTGCTAATGAATATGTGGACAGCAGAATTAAATCTAATGAATTTGGTATTTTTATTAAATTGGACATGGAAAAAGCATATGACCATGTTAGTTGGGATTTTCTCTTGTATGCTTGGGAGATATGGTTTTGGGGAGAAATGATGTATGTGGATCAAACACTGCATGTCGACGTCAAGATTTTCCATTTTGGTGAATGGCACTCTGGTTGGGTTCTTTAATAGTTCACGTGGTTTGAGACAAGGAGATCCACCATCTCCTTTTCTTTTTGTCCTTGTCATGGATGCGTTGAGTAGAATGTTGGAAGCGGCGGTTGAAGGAAGGCACTTGTCAGGTTTTGAGGTGAGAAATGAGGAAAGGAATAGCATTAAATTATCTCATCTTCTTTTTGCCGGACACATTGATTTTCAGTGAGCCCAACCAAGAACATATTCGATCTTTGAGAGCATTGTTGTTATGTTTTGAAGCTATCTCGGGCCTAAGGATTAACGTAAACAAATCTGAAATTGTTCCTGTGGGTGTTGTGGGCAATATTTCAAATTTGGTTAATACTTTGGAGTGTAAGATTGCTTCTCTGCCGCTTAAGTATCTTGGTCTTCCATTGGGTGCTTCTTACAAATCTGTTTTGATATGGGATGGGGTGATTGAAAAGATCGAAAAAAGGTTGGTTGGATGGAAAAATATATATTTGTCTAAAGGGGGAAGAATTACTTTGATAAAGATTTCATTGTCCAATCTTCCCACGTATTTTCTTTCACTTTTCTCTTTGCCGGCTGGGGTTGCTAGGAGAATCGAGAATATTTATCGTAATTTCTTATGGGGAGGAAAGGGAGAGAAAAATAAGTTTCATTTGGTTAGTTGGAACAATGTTTGTCAACCAGTTTTTTGTTGAGGATTGGGGGTTAGAAACTTGAGGTTGTTTAATAAAGCACTCATTGGGAAATGGCTTTGGAGATATCATGAAGAGAGAGATGCTTTGTGGAATAATGTTGTTGTTGTTAAATATGGGAGTGGGTGGGGGGATTGGTGTTCTAAAGAAGTTAGAGGAGCATATGGGGTGAGTTTATGGAAATTTATTAGGAAAGGTTGGGGGGAGTTCTCTAAACATATTAAATTTAAGGTGGGGGAAGGGAATAGGATTCTCTTTTGGCATAACATTTGGTGTGTGGAATCAGCTCTTAAATCAAATTTTCCATCTCTCTACAGGTTGGCAAGGGATCAAAATGTTGTTGTGGCAGATTATCTTCAATGTACGGATAATGATATTTTATGGAATGTTGACTTTATTAGAAATCCAAATGACTGGGAAGTTAATGTTGTTTCAGATTTTTTGGGAAGGATTTATAATTCAAAAGTGATGCAGGGAAGAGAGGATAGGCTATTGTGGAATTATGCTGGAAATTTCAAGTTTTCAGTCAGTTCTTATTGTAAGGTGTTCAATTGTCGTTCTGGCTGTGTATTTCCATGGAAAAGCATTTGGAGGGTGAAGGTACCTACTAAGGTGGCATTCTTCTGTTGGGTGGTTGCTCTAGGGAAAGTATTGACTACGGATAATTTTAGAAAATGTGGTTTGTGTATAGCCGATTGGTGTGTCATGTGCAAGAAGGATGGAGAATCTGTAAATCATTTGTTTTTACATTGTGAGGTGGCAAACTCTTTGTGGTATGAGGTTATTGGTCGGACAGGTTTATTTTGGGTGATGCCTAAGGAAGTTGTGGAGCTTCTTGCATGTTGGCGTGGTTGTGAGGTGAGGAAAGATGTTGCTGCCAGGTGGAGAATGATTCTTTTGTGTTTAATGTGGTGCCTATGGCTGGAAAGAAATGGGAGATGTTTTGAAGACAAGGATCGCTCTTTTGAAGATCTTTTTTTTTTTATAAGTAACTCTTTTGAAGATCTTCGAAACTTTTTCTTTTCTACATTGAGTTTGTCAGCTAAGATCTTTGTAAGGAATGATGAGAATGTACTAAATCTGTTTCTGTTTTAGTTTTCCTGTTTTCTAGAGTGTAGTGGTATTTCCTTTGTATACTTCCTGTATACTTGGGCTATGCCTATTCGTGATAATAAAATTCTTATTAATTATAAAAAAAATGTATGCATGTTTATTATTTGTAACTTGTCCAAGGGTTATTGATGATTACATTACCATGTTTGAACACTTAGATTTTATTGGTTGGAAGTACATGTTAAAAATGTGCGGTTTGAGTTGCAGGTGTCACTCTGGAGGATCCTCGGACTGAAGATCTCAGCCAAGATGTTAGAGGGTTCATATTTTCTAAAATTCTGGTTGGTTATTCTGAGTTTACACTTTTTTCAGATTGTTTCTTACTTGAAGTGTTGAGTATAGAACCCTTACTATTTATTCTGTATATAATGTGTGTAGGTGGGTGTGATGTAGGAATAGTTTGCTGCTAATTATGTTAATGCAATGATCTCTTTGGTTTAACTGATCCTGAACTGAAAAAGTGGCCTTTTCTATCAATAGAATATTATTTTACACATAAAAAGTGGCCTTTTGTTATCATAGTTGTTGACTTTGTTTCATTGGATTGTTTATTTTACTTCCCTCACATGATTTTCAACCTCTCTCTCTCTCTCTCTCTCTCTCTCTTCCCCTCCCCAAAAAAGGTTTTTATTGTCCTGCCAATATATGCAATAGGTGCATTTAAATTAAATGGTCCAGTATTAGCATTTGATGTATATAACTGTAAAAATAAAATAATTTGTTAGTGGGATCCAATGGCTGTGCCTGCTTCACAAACATAAATTTATGAGTTGTTTTATTGTAATATGTGTGCAGTTTGTCCTTTTCTTTTGAAAGAGGTGGATAAGAATTATGTGATGGAGCAATTAATGTTCCTTAGGCACCTGTGCAAAATCCTTGTTATTTTATGCATACCTATTTGACCCCCGACCTTTTACTGCTCTTTTGGTGGAGCTGAAAGAGTGCATGTTCTCGGAGAAAGTGGTATTGGCTGAACTGTTGAAAGTATAGCTCATTCTGGCACTTTGCTCATTGATTTAGCTGGTGACAAGGACTTGCATTGTTAGAACCTCTTCTAAGCATTGGATCATCGTTTTTTTTAAAGACTACATCTGTCAATATTTTTTTTTTTTTTTTGTCTGTTCCATAGTTCTAACAATGAAACTAGCTAGAAGAGGACCATGTTGGAATTTCCGTTTACAATGATTCAACGGTGTAAAATGATTGAAAGACCTTGCATAGTTCTCATTGAGTTATAAAAAGCATAAGATTTTCATACCATCTTGTGTATTTGGGCTATGCCTATTATCATTAATACAATTGTTTACTTATATAAAAAAAAAAAGCATAAGATTTTCAGGATTTCTCTTTTGATGAAAAAGATTGAAATGACTGTTCAAAATGGGAGAGTGAATTGCAGTTGAGTCCTTCAGGGGTTGATAATAATAGTTGAGGAGGGGTTGATTGATTTCAAAGTGGGTCAGGCCAGATATTAGGACACTCAGTGTCCTTTTATTTGTATGTGGATATGCCTTAGTCTTTGATCAATAAAGTTTTGTTTACCTATAAAAAAAAAAGTGGGTCAGGCCAGACAATTCAAAGAGGCTTTGCAACTTTTCATGTGTCAAGCCTATCAACACCGTCCAATCCAATAGCTTCAAAGGGGCTTGTAGAAATTTATGGGCCCATGGACCCAAATAATAATCTCAGGCCTAACTTAAAGATTTAGAGCCCGGGTGTCACATACTGCATGTTGGAAAAGGAAGTTTGATAGTCAGCAGGGTGAATATTTGTGCAAAATTGTTCCAGTTTACTGATCAAAAACATATTTGTGCAAAATAATTCTGCTTTGTTTAATGGGGTTTAATTGGAGAGAAGGGAATAACCATAATTTTAAAGACTATGAGAAGTCGATGGTGGATGTTAAGGCTTTTTTTTTTTGAGAAAATATACTTACAACCGTGAATTGTGTAACCGCCGCGTAATCGCTTTGAAAAAAATGAATAAAACATGGGACCCACATGAAAAAAATTAATTTTTTAATAGTGGACCCCACTATTTTTCAAAGCGATTACGTGACGGTTACGCACTTCACAGTTGTATGTAGAATTACTCTTTTTTTTCCAGCGTTCTCTGAGCTTATTAATAATTTTGCTTTGTGTACTTGGCTAACGTTCTCTTAGCTTATTAACAAAAGTTGCCTGTGTGATGGGGACGCATTACACGGGTCTGGGGTTTAACCAGGTGAAAGACATGATGTGTTTGCACGGTCTCCAAGATTCCTATTCATAAAAAAATAAAAATAAAAGTTGCGATATATGATTTATGTTGAAGGTGCCTTAACTATTTGGAATTAGAAATTTGGATTAAGTGAGTAGTTTTTTAGCTTTGTTTTTCACTTTTTGAGCTGGTGAGATTGCAAACTATTATCTGTTGCGCTAAAACCATGAAATACAGTTATAGTGCTAGAATTGTTGTAGGTTAGATAATTTTTGTGTTGAAAAATGTCAACCTGGTCAACTTCAGACTCAAAATGTAATTTGGTGTATACTGGCAGGAACGGAAACCTGAGCTGACAAATGAGATAATGGCTTTCAGGGATTACCTATTGTCATCAACAATATCTGATACTCTTGATGTTTGGGAACTAAAGGGTATTTATAATTTAAGGTTTTTGTTTTATAAATTTTTATAACTCAAACTACAATTACTATATTGCCTTTCTTCCCTATAGATTTGGGACATCAAACTGCCCAGAGAGTAGTTCATGCTTCTGATCCTCTACAGTCAATGCAAGAAATTAGTCAAAATTTTCCAAGCATAGTTTCTTCCTTATCTCGCATGAAGGTACGCTGTCTCGTTACAGATTTCAAGATTTGATATTTAATATAGAAGTAGCTGTGTTTTACAAAATATTTGCTAAAAGGATCTACATGCTATCATTTTCCTGATCAAACCGTGTAAATGTTTGGCAGCTCAATGATTCTGTCAAGGATGAAATAATTGCAAACCAGCGAATGATCCCACCTGGCAAGTCCTTAATGGCTCTCAATGGTGCCCTAGTCAATATCGAAGAAATTGACCTGTATCTGTAATGCTTTTGCTCCCCCTGATATCCTTTACTCTTTTCATTATGAGATCATGGCCATTCCCAAGTTTTTCTTCTTTATTTAACATACAATGCATCGTGTGGTCTGCTATTACTAGTTTTAATACTATATGTTTTTTTGGGTTGACAGATGTTTTTTGAATTGAAAGAGATGGGGCTGGCTCATTAATTTCAAAACTTGATTTATACTTAAAAAAAAATTTCAAAACATGGTTTATATGTATGTATGTGTTGCAATGCTATTAGTTTATCTGGTTTAAAGCCATATATTGGGAGCATTGTACTTCTATATGATTTTTGGCAGTTTGTGCTTGTTCTTTTCAAGAAATCATGCATACATGACATGCATGAAACTTATGAGGCCACACAATATTACAATCTTGTGTTGATTCAAGTGGAAAATGAGAAAACCTAATGTGGGAACTCAGGTTTCTTATTTTGAATTTATTTAGGATCTAGTTATTATTTTACACCTTGAAAGGCAAATATTTGAAACAAAAAAACAGTTTATATGGTGCACATGAAATCTTTTATTTCTTTCCCCGTATCTATTTATTTTTTGGCATTGAAGTGTCATATTTTTACAGCTTACCCCACAGATGGAAAAAGGTGGGGTGCTTTTGTAAAATGGCCAGAATAGAACCTCGGGTCTAATCTTCATAAAAAATGGTAGCAACTTGTGTATCCTTCTTTAAGCAATTGGAATGTGGCTTAAGTGAGTTGACTATTTTTAGCATCCTGTGGATCCTCCCGGATCATTCTTGGGAAAGCCATACCTTTATGCAGCATTGAATGTGGTTTGATCATGTTAACTGAAGATATTAGACTTAAATTACTCGTGCTTCATGACTGCTGATGATATTTAGTTTTTATGCTATTAAACTTATGTTTTCAAAAGATTAGACGTGTAGATCTAAATATTTTTATATCTGGCTGTGAGCATTCCACTACCAGACATGCTCTCTGCATAAATGCAGATTGCTATGTTTCATTTGTTAAGTTTCCTAATTGTTCATATGCTTTTATTTAAACACCTACAGCTTCAATATTCATTCATTTCTGGCTGAGGTTTGGTCTCATTTTCATGTTATCCTTTCTTAGGTTGGTTGACTTGGTCCATCAGGATTTACTGTTGGCTGATCAATATTCAAAGTTGAAGGTGAAGGGTGTTTAATTTATCTTTGGTTTGCTGTAATGGCACTGTTGATGAATTAATATTGTGGTGAATTATTTAGCTGATCTAAAAGTTATGGTTGGAGAAAGTTCTCAATATACTTGATAATCCATTCTGTATATAAAAGTTTGAATAAGTGCGAAGTTTGTTTTGGACAAAAACATTCTTAATGATTTCTTACAATACCCATATATCCAATTTATATTTGATTCCATATGATAAATCTTTTGTTCTTTTTATCAGTGATTCCATATGATAAATCTCCAATGAATTTTGTGTGAAATTAGGTTAGCCAATCCAATTGTGTTCTTAGCAATCTACTTGAGTTCTCACTTTGTCTCTAACAAATATTGTTATCGAGTCAGTCTTTATCCCTTGATTTTTCTTTTGTATAAATGCAAATTATGTTGAAAGTGTAGAGGGGCACAAATCAAGTAAATTGGAAGTATATGGGAGAGACACCTAACTAACAATAAGAAAAATGGCCTAACTAGGTGTAATCTCATGTATACTTCCTGTGTACTTGGGCTATGCCTATTTCAATATCAATAAATTATCTTCTTACTTATAAAAAAAACAATAAGAAAAATAGCAAAATTCCATAAAGTCTAATAGGTTGGAGAATGGGGAGCTATCGTGAGTGGTCAACCAAGGATAGAAATTGTTTCGAATTATGGCTTTTAAGTCTGTCACTGTCCTCTCACAGTTTTCAAACTTTTGGACATGGCGTTCTTGCCAAATTCACCATATTAAGCACAAGGTGACATTCTTTAAACATCTGATCAGTAAAGAGCATAAGGGTTCCGCCAACAATGTTATATTAAAGGATGCAACTTTTTAGTCACAAATTTTCGTTTCTTCAGTTTGCACCGTAAATCTTTCTTAATACTCATCAAAACAAAAAAATGGTTTTGAAAAGTATTTAGACAACTTGGTGAATATGTATTTTGTTGCTACTGGAGTAAATATATCGTTTTAGGTTACGAATAGCTTTTAAATAAGTCAAACTTATATTATTGGCATTATCAATAAACACAGATTCCTCATGCCACTATTCGGAAACTCCTGTCAACTTTGTCTCCTTCAGAATCCAATATGTTCCGCATTGATTTTCGTTCAACTTCTGTTCATTATCTCAATAATTTGGAGGAAGATGCTATGTATATGCGATGGCGGAGCAATTTAAATGAGGTAGTTCAATCCTTCTTTCTCATTTTTGATACTAGGAAAGTGTTGCAAGTTCTTTTTTAATAGGTAAGCAATCATTTTAGTAATAAGGGAAAGGCATTGCCCAGGTACATTGGTCGTTTTATAAGTTTAGGTTGTGGATATCCTATCTTTCTTTTCTTTTTTTCTCTTTTTATGCAGATATTGATGCCAGTATTCCCTGGACAATTGCGCTATATTCGTAAGAACCTTTTCCATGCAGTTTTTGTTCTTGATCCGGCTACCATTTGTGGCCTTGAGGTAAGTTTAGTTTCAAATGTCCTCATTTTCTTATTACGCTTTACCTTGCTGGCCAGATTTTTAATGTTTGTTTCTAACTTTTTTGTTGTTACTGTGGAATCTTTCAGTCCATTGATATGATTATGTCTCTGTATGAGAATAATTTTCCTGTGAGATTTGGGGTTATATTGTACTCTTCAAAGTTTGTCAAGCAGATAGAAATGAACAGTGATCAGATTTCTTCCTCTGCCAAGGAGGATGACAGTCAAAAGAAGGAGGATATATCCAGTTTGGTAATTACTTTTTTCAACTTTGTATTGCCTGTTTGCAAAGATTTTAACTCAGAATAAGGTACTGCCCACTTTCATACTGTCTGTGCTATCTGCACATAGCATGGTATGCTATATATATCTTCCGGCATTACTCTTATAATTGCTGGTAAATATTATTGAAAATGTTTTTGTTCTGCACACCATGAAAGAGTATCGTTATTGACATGTTTTTGTTTTTGGCAGATTATACGTCTCTTCATTTATATCAAGGAGAACCATGGAATTAAAACATCTTTCCAATTTTTGGGCAATGTATGGGTTCAGCTCTTTACCTAGATTTTTTAACATATATTCTTTAATGCAATTGAGATGTAAACTTGATCAATAAAATCTCTTATTACTTATCATAAAAAAAAAAAAAAAAACGTTCGATGGGAGAAATTAAGGAATTTTTCTTTAGTACTTTATGTTTGTGAGCTAAGGCTTTTGTAATGAATGGTGAAGAATTTCTGGATTTACTTTAGTCTTTTCTGTAATTTTTAGTTGGTGTATGTAGGTATTTCCTCTTGTATACCTCCTGTGTACTTGGGCTATGCAATAAATCTCTTATTAATTATCACAAAAAAAAAGATGTAAACTTGATCATTTCTCTCTCAGCTGCTTCTGGGAAACTTTGCTGCTATGCTGCTGTTGTTTTTCTCTCTGTTCATTACTAATAGTCTAATACTAACGTTAGAGAGAACACTGTGCCTGCAGTACATAAAAATCAAAATAATACATGCCGTACAGAAAAGTAGCTGGGTCTGAATTATTTTGTTAATTTTGGACTTTGGTTCAAAATTTTCATGTGTTTTGCCTAGACTCGTCTTTCTAGCCACCCAAGTGACATAAATTTGAACCTTCTAATGTGGCTTAGTTGCACTCAGTGGCTTTGTAAAGGAAATTTTCTTCTGTTTCAGATGGTCTGTAAACTGCTTCCTGCTTGATAGCAGCATGACACGATATGTATAACAGCACCTTTCCATACTATGTCTTGTACTGTACATATTACTTACTTCAATGCTCTGGCAGTATCTTTCTGAAAAGCCTTTATTCATATTTAGACGATAATTATTTTGTACATATGTGGCAGATAAATAAACTACGGATTGAGGCAGATGATTCTGGAGATGATGCACCTGAAATGCACCATGTTGAAGGAGCATTTGTAGAAACAGTCTTGTAAGTTAAAAGAATATTTTGGTTAATTTCCATGACTTGTATGCCGATTAGTAATGATGTATTCTCATTTCAGCTTCTTTCCTTGTGCATTCTAAACATGGTAATTATTTATATCAAATCTATGTGACCTTACATTAAGTGACATCATTCTGTTTCTGCAGACCAAAGGCAAAATCTCCACCTCAAGATATACTCCTCAGGCTGGAGAAGGAGAAAACTTTTAAAAATGTGTCAGAGGAGAGCTCCATGTTTGTGTTTAAGCTGGGTCTTGCCAAGCTGCAGTGCCGCCTTTTGATGAATGGACTTGTCTTTGATTCTAATGAGGTATTGCAGAAGTTTCTTTTTTTTTTTTAAAAAAAAGAAGAGTTCAACATGCTTGCGCTTGGCATTACCCTTTTGTAATTACTTTGAACAGGAGGCTCTTTTAAATGCCATGAATGATGAGCTTCCCAGAATACAAGAACAAGTTTACTATGGGCATATAAATTCTCACACTGATGTGCTGGACAAATTCCTATCAGAAAATGGTATTAGTCGCTATAATCCACAGGTATAGCATTTGATAAATTGTATGAAATCTTAGGTCCATATTACCTTTTTGGGATATGTCTGAAACATTACTCAAATATTTCATTCTTGTTGATGCAGATCATTGCTAACAGCAAACCAAGATTCATATCCTTGTCTACATCTATTCTTGGAGGAGAATCTGTGCTGAATGATATTAACTACTTGCACTCTCCTGGAAGTAAGCTGTGCTCTAGTTGATATCATTAGCTTCACACTTAGAATGTTTCCAAGTCAACCCCTAGTGGTGGTGTAGTGGTCTTGGGGTGAGCCGTATAAACCAGACGTCCTAGGTTTGAAACTCTGCATTCACACTCTTGGGGTACTGGGGTAATTTTCCCTTGAATTACCCAAGGTGCACTTGCGGGAAACATCTTGCCGAGGGCCTGTGCACTCCCGGGATTAGTCGGGACTTTGTTCTTGGATATCTAGTGCAAATAAAAAAAAACGTTGCCAAGTCATTGTCTTCCTGACATTTGCTTTCTTTATGTAGCTATTGATGATTTGAAGCCCGTGACTCATCTTCTTGCTGTTGATGCTTCATCAAAGAAAGGAATGAAGTTTCTACGTGAAGGCCTTCACTACCTGGTTATTGTTTATGACAGTGCACATTTGTTCACAATTATCTCTGCTATGACTACCATCATCATCGTCACTGACATCATCATTAGTGATGCTTTTCAATTTGTGCATTATGATGCAGATAGAAGGTTCTAGTCGTGCTCGAATAGGCGTGCTATTTAGTGTCAATTTGGATGCTCGTTTATCTAGTCTCCTCTTTGTGAAGGTGTTTGAAATCACTGCATCATCATTTAGGTACAGAGTTTATAAAATCTTGGTTTTGTGCAAATCAATTTTGTAAACTTTTGTTTTTTGTTTTATTGGTTTTGAATTCATGTCTCGGTTCAATTTCCTTTTGAAATGTGTATGCCTTCCTTTTATGGGTTTTTTCAGTCATAAGAAGAATGCATTATACTTTTTGGATAAGCTTTGCTCATTCTACGAGCAAAGGTACTTTGCATCTTCTGGAGCAGATGACAACACTAAAACATTTTTGGATGAGGTATATGAGCTTGCTGAGGCTAATGGGTTACCATCCAAGGCCTTCAGATCTGCTCTTCCTGAATTTTCTTTCAACCAACTAAGGAAACATGCAAATAAGGTATATAAATGTTTGTTGCCTTTTGAATTCTAGATGTTTATATTATACTACATTGGTAACAATTTTATCTTTCCGAAGTGTTTAGTTGTTATTATTTGGACCTCCTCCTTCTGTCTTCATCAGAGTCAGTCTCCTATGGGTTGTAACAAATGTCATTTCACAATTGTTCTGTTCGTAGTACTTATTCCTTTGTTCTTTTTTTACTTGTCTTGAGGATGTTACACACTTTTGCTCTTGGAAATTTAAATATTTATGATGGAATGTAGGTTTCACAATTTTTGCAAAGACATGAATTTGGTGCTAATGCAGTCATTACTAATGGAAGGGTGAGTCTTATGGATTTTCTTTTTCCTTTTTTTCCCTTGGAAGTTGTTGGTAAATTGTATTGTAATTTCCCATTGTACATTATGCAACTGTCATTTTTATGGTTATAGTTTGTTACCTGGATAGGTGATGTCTCCCATTGATGAAAACAACTTTTTGAGCCATGATCTACATCTTCTAGAGTCTGTGGAGCTTAAGCAGAGAATAAAGCACATTGTCGAAATTGTTGAAGAAGTGAATTGGCAGGACATAGATCCTGACATTGTAACTAGGTTAGTTGGTTTTCTCCTCCTTGTCGATTATCTTCTCTCATAGCTTTTTTTTTTTTTTTTTTTTTGGTGTTGGGGGGGAGGTGAACTTTCTGCATGTTTTTTTTTTTTTTGATACATTTTGGAGGCTGGGGGTTTATGCCAATCAGGCTCCTTTTTTGGAGGCTGCATGTTTTCTCATATCTGCTTCTTTTTTCATTTATATAAATATCTGTAGCAATCTCTCTCTCTCTCTCTCTCTAACCAACTGTTGCCTGGACTCATCCTACCTCCAAGTTTCCTTGAACACTTATAAAAAAAAAAAGTTTCCTTGAACTCTCATTTTTGTGAATTTCTCCAACAATCAAATCCATTTTTATAGTGTGGCATGACCCATGGTTTCCCTCCTTTTTGCAAGTACGACACTTCCAACACTGCTTCTGTTGCTAATAATACATAGCTAATATTTTCTCAAGTGATATTGTCCGCACCTAGAAAACCACTCTTAAAGGAGCCTGCTTATCCTAACGCCTTACCAATGGAAGAGAGTGTGAGGGTTACCTATCAAAAAATTAAAAAATAAGAGGGCGTGTGAAGGGATGCAAGGTAGGATAGAAGATGGAAGGTCACCTTCCATCTCATTTTCTTGGAATGGATCCACTAGACCCTATCCGCACCGCACCTTCAAATGTGAATGAGTACAAGAGTTGACTGAATGAAGAAATCAACTCCACTTCTCAATCCTGCACTAAGCTTATAAAGGTGATATTCCATTGTCATGTACCATGAGAAAGCTGCCAGCAATCAGCCACCGAGGCCTCCTTACATTGAGAATTCCAGAACAATTTTGGCAAAGTTGCATAAGACCTGCTCACTCTAGTAGAATAGCACAACATGCTGCCATACTTAACTTTCACAAGCATTTATAACATTCAACACCTCTAGCAATTGTTGGGTTTGAAAGATCCAATCAGTCAGTCCACCATCAAATTTGTAAAAATCAAGTCGCAGATGCGACCTTGAATCCCTCGTTGTCCCTCAAATCAGAATTTGCATTGATAGCGTCATGGTTGGTATGTGGTGGTGGGTTTTGGGTGTGGCTGCCTTCTGGGTCAGTGTTTCGGTTTCTTTGTTTTTTTTTTGATAAGTAAGAGTAAATTTATTGATACGAATGAAATAGGCATAGCCCGTGTACACAGGAAGTATACAAAAGAACACCTAAATACATTCTAAGATCATGAGATTAAAGACAAGAAGTCATGCACGTTGTTTCCATTAAGAACAATGGTTGTAACCAAAGCATTAAAGTGTGTACAAAAGAATTCTGAAGCTCCACCAATGTACGCTCCCTATCTTCAAAGCACTGCTCGTTTCTTTCCGACCAAATACACTATATGATGCACAACGGGATCATCTTCCACACTGCTGCCACTTGAGGACAACCATGAATCTTCTTCCAGCAGGCCAATAAATCCACCACCCTCAGAGGCATTACCCAAGCAACGTTGACTCTTCTAATGATCTCATCCCACAACACCCTTGTTACCTCATAATGCAACAGTAAGTGGTCCACAGATTCCCCATTCTTTTTACACAAATAGCACCAATCCATCACGACGCAACCCCTTTTCCGCAAATTGTCCGTGGTCAAAATCTTCCCAAGAGCTGCAGTCCAAGTGTTTCGGTTTCTATGGGGTATTTGGGTCATGTTTTGAGAAAGGTTGGTACAGCTAGTGGTGAGGCTGCTGACTAGTTGTATGAGGTCTTCAAGTAAATTCTACTATTACACCTGAGCCCTCTGATCTCCAAGTAAATTCTACTAATACACCTGAGACCTCTGATCTCCAAGTTCTCATTCTTTAACTGGGAACAACTTCAGCTAATTGAGAGAAGGGGAACCCTCAGCCATAGAGAACTGAACCTGGCTTGCATGCCACTGACCCACAAGACTTTAATCTACAGTAAACTTGTTTGCTTTCAATTTTTTTTTAATCTTATGTTTAATTTATTCTGGATATCAGTTTGAGTTCTTTACTTCTGATCTTTTAAGCACATATAAGATTCCATTGATGTTTTTCTGAATGATATTTTCAGTAAATTCATTAGTGATGTTATCTTGATCGTGTCATCTTCAATGGCTCTGAGGGATCGAAGTTCTGAAAGTGCACGTTTCGAGGTTTTAAATGCACAATATAGGTAAAGGAAACTACTGCTCATTGGTGTTGGTCATGTTCTCACTATTTTTCCATTCTCATTACATACAAGAGCAATCATTCTATGTTCTTTAGGCAATGAAATGAGGATAAAGAGAAAAGCACAAGCGTGCTTTTAGTTGAAATAAGACTTTTTTGTTGGTTATATACTGAAATTCTAATATTTTTTCATCCCTAAAATCTTACCATGTTCTTTATTGTGCACAGTGCCATTGTTTTTAGTAATGACAAGGCTACAATTCATATTGATGCGGTTATTGATCCTTTGAGTCCATCCGGCCAGAAGCTCTCTTCAGTTCTTCGGGCTCTGCAGAAATATGTTCAGCCTAGCATGAGGATTGTGCTAAATCCATTGGTGAGTTAATGTTCTCTGTGTTTACATACATTGTTAATTTCATTTTTGATAGATGAGGAAAAGTCAAAAGTAAAGGAGGGCCAAGGGGCAAGTTCATTGATTATTTATCTATTGTTTAGGTAAAGTCTTCTTACATTTGTGATATTTGAAACATGTCTGCTGCAAGAAGGGATAAAAGAGAATCTTGAATCTTTTATAAAAAATGAATGCCCCCCGTCTTTTACTTATTATTTTCTATCCCCATTTTACCCTATATGTGCTTGCATTTTTACTTAGATGTCCCTGTTTCTTCCTGTTAGTCAATAAGATGAAGTTCTATCTACTGTTTGAGGGACTAACTTTTTTTTCTCCTGCCAGAGTTCCCTTGTTGATCTTCCTCTCAAGAATTACTACAGATATGTAGTACCCACTATGGTATATCCAGGATGTTTTATTCTTACCAACTCCTATTTTGAGTAACATACTTGGTGCTTAGTTCTGTTATGATTTTGTAGGATGATTTCAGCAGTACTGACTATACGATAAATGGCCCTCAAGCCTTTTTTGCTAACATGCCATTATCCAAAACCCTCACCATGAATCTTGATGTTCCTGAGCCTTGGCTTGTTGAACCCGTAATTGCTGTGTAAGCTTCGACGCTGATATAACAATTATTTTCTCTGATAATTGCTGTGTAAGCTTTATTTCACTTATACAATAGAAGTATATCAATTGATCTTATCATTTACATTTTCCCTTTATTACCCTGTTGTGCATTTTCAGCCATGACCTGGATAATATTTTGCTTGAGAACCTTGGTGACACAAGGACATTGCAAGCGGTGTTTGATCTTGAAGCTTTTGTCCTTACCGGTAAGGTTTTGCTTATTAAAGATAATTGAACTTTGATGCTTCCCATGACTGGATAATCAGTTGAGGCAATAAATTGCCAATCCTATCATTGGTTTGCATTAATAAGCCACCTTAACCAGGTCATTGTTCTGAGAAAGATCGCGATCCACCCCGAGGCCTTCAGCTGATTCTTGGAACTAAGAGTACACCCCACTTGGTTGATACTATTGTGATGGCTAATCTGGGTTATTGGCAAATGAAAGTCTCTCCTGGGGTGTGGTACTTGCAACTTGCATCAGGACGAAGCTCCGAGCTTTATGTTTTGAGGGAAGATGGTGATGGAAGTCAGGAAAAGCCATTGTCAAAACATATTACCATCAATGATTTGAGGGGCAAGGTGGTTCGATTGGAAGTACTGAAGAAAAAGGGAAAGGAGAATGAAATATTGTTGGTTTCTGATGATAATGACGATGGACTAGACAGGAAAGTGAGTGCTTGTTATTTTGGCTGTAAATTGTTGTCCAGATGTCATTTTAAGGAATAAGGTTTGCTGGATAGCTATATACTATTCTGTAGCCTTATAAATGCCTTGTGTTAAATTTTAATAGGGAAACGGCTGGAACTCCAATTTATTGAAATGGGCTTCTGGCTTTATTGGTGGCAGTGAACTAGCAAAAAAGAGTGAAAGCACCTCAGTGGTGAGAAATTTTTCTTCATCCTCCCTATCCTGCTCTCCTTTTGTGTACACGTGCTCTTATTTGAATTGCACTGAAGTCCTCTTGTGGATTTTATGGAATCCCTATGATTCACCTCTACAGTTTTCAGATTAACTGATCTCATGGTAGCATATGTTGTGTATCTTGACAGTTGTCACTTAATCGTGCATCTGATACATGTTCCACTTGTGCTTTCACACTTATAATCTGTAATGGTTTTTATGACCCTAGCTTTAGTGTTCTTAATCTGGATGAATGCATCCTTTTGTACATGGAATGTACATTTTAGTGTTAGCTCTAGTGTGGAAAATGGTCCCTACATGTCTCATGTGGGTGTATCTGGAGGGAAATGAGTGATAGAAATTCTGAGAATTGGGAGTGGATGATAGAGGAACTCTAAACTTTATTTCTCAATACTCTCTGCACAGCACCCATAGACTTTAATGAGCTTACCCTACATGATTTTCTTGAATCTATTTCTATTTCTGGCTACTTGGACACATCTCATTGCATGTTGAATGCGCATTATATCATTCTTAATGAAATGATTGTTACTTATTAGAAGAAGAATGAATCATTTTGCTTATTTGGAAGTTCTATGTCGTAGCCCCACCATTGTAATTCTCCAAGATCAATATGATTTATTTTTAAATTGAAAATATAAATCATGCACCCCTATGGGATTGAAATTTTGACCTCACCCTCCACAACTTATTTATTATAAAAGGAGATGCCATTCGGTTGAAAGATTTTTGGCAATTTATCTGTTGATTACTTGCTCTTTTATTATTTTATTTAGTGATAAGCTTGACCTTTTTTCCATTCAGGAGCAAGGAAAGGGTGGGCGTCGTGGGAAAACAATTAACATTTTTTCTATTGCTTCTGGACACCTGTAAGTGTTTATTTTCCCTTTATCTGCCACTCAAATTTTATATTCCTCTAAATAATGTCATGCCTGTTGATGTGGTCATTATCGATGGAATGAATACGCAAAAATTGGAAGATTTTGAGAAGACGTGTATGAATGTTGGCTCAGATTAGGTCTGGCTCCCCTAGTTTTTGCTTTCCTCCTTTCTAATTGGATTGTACCCCTTTCTATTGTATACACCATAATTATGGTATGAAGTGTTATGGTATCGAGTGTTTAATAGAAGTGCAATGGATTGGGTGATGCCTAGGAGGGTGGTGGGTCTCTTTTTGCTTGCTGGAGAGGTTTAAGGGGTAATTTGCAAATTGCTACTGTTTGGAATATGATCCCTTTATGCCTTGTGTGGTGTATTTGGGTGGAGAGGAATGGTCGATGCTTTGAAAATGAGAAATGCTCGGTGGATGAACTTGGATGTTTTTTATTTAATATCTTATTTCAGTGGGCTTCGGCTATTGTGTTTAATGGAACTAGTGACCATGATTTTCTTGTCTCTTTTCCTAGTTCCTGACTTGTAACTAGGTTCAGTTTTTGTATACTTCCTGTGTACTTGGCTTTGCCTTGCTACTTGTCTCAATAAATTTTCTTATTCATAAAAAAAAAAAAAAATGTTTTACACTATTTGGCTTGTTTTGACATCTCTATTTTGTAGTGTGTTTTTTAAATCAATTTTTTAATCTCTACAAAGAAGTAAGAAAGAGAGTTCTTTGGAACCTTTGTTCTCATTCTTGTTTCTCACTCTTCTTATTCAACTTCTCGATTTTTGTGCACAACATGCACACACTGAGAAATCAATTTTTGTGTCATAACTGGATGCCACTTCTTTTTTTCACCTTCGAACTTCTTCCAACATCATTCCAAATGCCACTATTTAAAATAATGCATTCAGCTAAATTTCATTTACGAGATTCAGGTTGACCAAATGCATTCTCAGGTGGCACTAGACAGTATTCTAATCAATATTGGTATGCCTATGTTTGAGGACTCAATATCTCTGCTCATACACACTTTATTGCTTTGGTTTTCCGCTATTGTATTAAAACGGGGACAATGTTCATGATTTCTTGTCTTTAATTTATCGCTCTTAGAATGTTTTTAGGAGTTCTTTTGTATACTTCGTGTGTACATGGGCTATGCCTATTTCATTCATATAAATAATATTTATCTCTTATAAAAAAGAAAAGATATCTCTGCTCATACTGATAGTGAATGCCTTTAGACGATTTGGCTTGTGATAATGTTCAGACCTTGTGTATGTCTGTATAAGGCATGTAAATTGTTTAAAAAGGTTTATATTAGCTGAAGAAATGACAGCGACCGATTTATGCCACACAAAACTGCATGTTGGATTTCATCCTTCATTTACTTACCAGAAAGAAAATTATACTTCATTTATATACTAATTGTTTCATGGTTTGATCAAGTGACTCTCTCTCTCCACATGAACAATGCATTTTCTCTTGGGTAACTTTCTCATCCTATTTTTTGGCAGGTATGAACGTTTTCTGAAAATAATGATTCTGAGTGTCCTAAAGAACACACATCGCCCAGTTAAATTCTGGTTCATAAAGAACTATCTCTCTCCTCAGTTTAAGGTTGTGCGTGTCTGTGATCTATTTTTTCAAAGCTTTGTTTTATTTAATCTTAACAAAAAGAAATTGAAAATTTTTCTCAGCATGTAAGCTCTGTCTGGTTCCTTGATATGTAGGGTGTGATTCCGCATATGGCACAAGAGTATGGTTTTGATTATGAGCTAATCACCTACAAATGGCCCACATGGTTGCATAAGCAGAAAGAGAAGCAGCGAATTATTTGGGCCTATAAAATCTTATTCCTTGATGTTATATTTCCCATTTCATTGGAAAAGGTGTTAGCATTTCTTTGGATAATTTTTATTTTTTCTTCTATATCTTGTCTCTTTTCACGCATGTGATATGCTTAAATATCTTCCATTGTCTGCAGGTGATTTTTGTTGATGCAGATCAGATTGTCAGAGCAGACATGGGAGAACTCTATGACATGGATATAAAAGGAAGACCTCTTGCATATACTCCTTTTTGTGACAACAACAAGGATATGGATGGATATCGATTCTGGAGACAAGTAAATTATTTTTTAAAAAATAAAATTCAAATCTTATTGTTTTAGATGTTCCGTCAGGCACACATAATAGTCTGTCTTATTTTTCTCCCTTTATTTTCTGTGGATTAGGGTTTCTGGAAAGATCATTTACGAGGAAGACCGTACCATATCAGGTAGGTCATTGCTTTTATTCATTGTGGTACGAAATTGATGGATCCTTTGTAAGAACAGTAGTTTGAGCTTGAAATGTAACTTTGTCCAGTGCTTTATACGTTGTTGATCTGAAGAAGTTTCGAGAGACTGCAGCTGGAGATAATCTAAGAGTTTTCTATGAAAGTCTTAGCAAGGACCCAAACAGTCTATCCAATCTGGATCAGGCAAGTGGTTTAAGCTCAAGTGTTAATGTTTTTTTTTCATCTGAGTTCATTTTATGTGCCTTATTCCTCACCTATTATAAAAATGATAAGGTTGCATTTTGTTTCAATACCTTTGGAGTCTTCAGCTTAAGTCTAACTAATGGCATTTTATTAAGTTCTCAAGTGTAATCAACTACATTTTGTAAGCTAGGAATGATTAATATATATTTGGGAAAAATAGAAGAAAGATCGTGAACATGCAACAAAATAAGCCTTTAGAAATGCAAATTAACCAATTATAGAATACAGTCTTTTATGAGGTAAATTTTTATTATTAAAAAAACTGGTACACCAGTATATGGTAGTATACAAGAGATCAAGTGGTGAAGATGCTTAGTGGGTTTAAAATGTCTACATTCTTTATTACACAACCGGAAGTAATTCCACCTTATCCAAACTTAATCTTCAGACCGCATATTGCTTCAAAGCATAGGAATAGGGAGCTCAAGTAGTGAAGATGATCGGGATCAACAAAGTTTTACTTTTACTTATAAAAAAAAGATAGTGAAGATGATCGGGGCTTGTCTCTCAAAATATGAAAGTTTCATCTGCAAACAAAATATGAGGAATACTAAGCTTATCACCATTCATGAGTCCCATACAAAATCCAGAAACCCCCTTCATTGTAGTAGAGATCATTGTACTCAAAATCTCCATAACTATAATGAATAACATGGGGGAATAAGAGGTCCCCTTGTCGCAAACCTCAAGTACTATTGAAGAACCCCGTGGAAGTAGCATTCACCAAGGCTGAAAAGATGCTTCTGAGGAAATAAAATGGGCTATGCAATTATGTCATTTCCCCGCAATGCCACATCTTCTCAACAAATAGATAGGAAGTTCCAATTCTCACGATTAGGCCTTTTCTATGTGGAGTTTAGAGAGCACTCCTAACTCTTCTGCTTATGAGTCTGAAATGTGGTTCATATTATTTATAGTTAGAAAATGATTTGTACAATCTTAGGGTGTGCAAGTCTGGGACTAACATAAAAAAACTCACTTTTTAACGATGGACCCCACTATTTCTCAAAGGGAGTTGGGGGGGGGGGGGGGGGGGGTTTGTATACTCTAAGACTGTATCTAGCATTACTTTATAATTTTCGAACATGGTGCCCAATTATTTAGATAGGTGCCCAACTATAGACCACTTGTTTTGAGTGGTAAGCAAGAATCGTCCTTAAAAGTAGTGATAACAAATGGGGTGGCTATACAAATTATTAATTGAACTTTGGATGGTATTACAAATTTAATATTTGGTCAATAGGAAACTCGATTGGGCTGACTTAAAAATATTCTCTCTGTACATTTTCTCTCCGTACATTTTCTGTCGACGATGGAAAACAAACACTCGTTCTCAACTCAACTCATCTCATCTAATCATTATAACTTTTTCAAATTTTCACACAAAATAAAATAAACAATTTAACTTTTTCAAATCCCAAAACAAAAATAATTATTAAAAAAATATATTCTAACAATATTTTATTCAATTTTTAACTTTCATCTTAACTCATCTCATCTGCGAAACAAACGTGGCCTCAATCTTTTGGAGACAAGGGAGCAAAATAAGACCATGGTGGAGGAGCTACATGAGTTAGAGAGGAAACTTGAGGATAGAGTCCTTTTCCAGAAGAATTATCGCGAAAGGCAGAGTTGGCTTCAGAGTTGGAGAGAGTAATTTCTCTAGAGGAGATCTCTTGGCATCAGAAGTCAAGAGCATTATGGTTGAAAGAAGGGGATCGAAGTACAAAGTTCTTTCACAGAGTAGCTAATTCTCATAGGAGAAATAATACCATTGAGATGTTGAATATCAATGGTATAGACTGCATGAAGGCTCCTGTGATTCGGGATCATGTGGTGGATTTCTTTGAACAACTATTTACAAAACGAGGGGTGGAGGCCAAAGCTTGATGGACTCGGTTTTGACTTTATTGAGCCACAGACAGTGTCGTGGTTGGAGAGACCTTTTGAGTGAGTGGAGGTGTATGATGTAGTAAGAAGAATGGTTAAAGGCAAAGCACCAGGTCCAGACGGCTTTTCAATGAGATTTTTCCAAACATGTTGGGAGGTAGTGAAAGAGGACATAATGAATGTGTTTCAAGAATTGTTCTCGGCTGGGAAGATCGAGAAAAGCTTAAATACTACTTCTATTGCGTTGATCCCGAAGAAGATCGGAGCATCGGAGGTGAAAGATTATAGGCCCATTAGCCTCGTTAATGGGGTGTACAAAATTATCTCCAAGGTGTTCGCAAACAGGCTAGGGGAGGCCTTACAAAGCCACAAAATGCATTTGTAAGAGGTCGACAAATCCTAGATTCAGTCTTTATAGCCAATGAATGTCTGGATAGCAAATTAAAGGCTGGTATTGCAGGGATTATATGTAAGCTAGATATGGAGAATCCATACGATCATGTAAATTGGAAGTTCCTTTTTTATTTGTTGGAGAGATGTGGTTTTGGGGAGAGATAGTGTACGTGGATCATATGGTGAATCTCAATGGCAAGGTTCTCAAGTTTGATTAATGGCAGCTCAGTTGGTTTCTTCAGCAGTTCTCGTGGCCTAAGACAAGGAGATCCGTTGTCCCCACTTATCTTTGTTATCATCATGGAAGCCCTTAGTAGGATGCTATCGGCCGAGGTTATGAACGGTTTTGTGGCTGGTTTTTCGGTAAGTGATCCCAATGGGGGCCTTATTACTATATCTCATTTATTATTTGCTGATGACACACTAATAGTCTGAGAGGCAGATCAAAACCATCTAAGGGCATTGAAGTCACTTTTACTATGCTTCGAAGCAGCGTCAGGCTTGAGAGTGAACTTCGATAAATCAGAGTTAGTGCCAGTTCGGAACGTCAGCAACACTCGGCAATTGGCCAACACACTTGGTGTAAGGTCGCTTCTCTTCCCATGAAATATTTGGGATTGCCGTTGGGGGCTGCCTCATGGGCTTTATCAATTTGGAATATAGTTATCGAGAAGATAGAACGAAGATTGGCAGGGTGGAAGAGATTGTACTTATCGAAAGGAGGCCGGATGACTCTGATCAAGAATACTCTCTCTAACTTACCAACATATTTTGTCTTTATTTCCAATTCCAGCTTGTGTGGTGGCACGGATTGAAAAAATCCACCGTGATTTCTTATGGAGCGAGATGGGGGACGAATTCAAATTCCATTTAGTTAGTTGGGACAAGGTGTGTAGGCCAATCTCTTCAGATGGGTTGGGGATAAAAAAATATGAGAACTTTCAATCAATCCCTACTTGGGAAATGGCTATGGAGATATAATATGAAATCGGAAGCACTATGGCAATTGGTGGTTGATTGCAAAGATGAAAGCTTGTGGGGTGGTTGGTGTACTAGAGAGGTGAACGGGGCCTATGTAGTGGGGGTTTGGAAGTACATTAGACGAGGGTGGGGGGGTGTTTACTCGCCATACTAAATTTGTGTTGGGTGCGGGTACTCGAATAAAATTTGGGAGGGACATATGGTGTGGGGAGGAGGCTCTAAATGATTCTTTTCCATCCATTTTTCAGGTGGCATGTGATCAAAAAGTTTCAGTGGCAAACCTCATGGTTTGATCGGGAGACCAAGTCCAGTGGAACGTCATGTTCAGTAGAGTGGCCCAAGATTGGGAAGTAGACTACTTTGAGGCTTTTTTCAGCTTAGTTTATTCCGTGAAGCTGAATGGACAATGAGCCGATAAACCGTGCTGGACACCTACAGGTAAGGGTGCATTCTCGGTTCGATCCTTCTTTCTAAGTTCGTTACACATTTACTGAGTACTCAATTCCCATGGAGAAGACTTTGGAGGAATAAGGCGACCCCCAAAGCGCTCTTCTTCACTTGGACAGCTGCCCTGGGCAAGATTCTGACAACCGATAATCTGAGGAAGCACCGGGTTGTTATTCTAGATTGGTGTTGTATGTGCAAGAAATCTGGCGAGATAGTGGATTAGCTCTTTCTACATTGCGAGACAGCTAGAGCCTTGTGGCTTGAAGTGTTCTGCCAAGTAGAGTTAAATTAGGTAATGCCTGCGACAGTGGTTGAGTTATTGGCCAGCTGGACACTTCCGGGAGGTGTTCCACAACTCAAAGCCGTGTGGAAGATGATCCCTATTTGCATTATGTGGTGCATATGGCGAGAGTGTAACGATCAGACATTTGAAGATAAGGAACGGACACTAAAGGAACTTCGATCTTTATTTTTCCGTACTTTATTTCTATGGGCCATAGCTATAGATTTTAATGGCCAAAATTTACATGATTTTCTTGTTTCCACTACTGCGACCTAGATAGGTCTTATCTCTTGTATACCATTTTGTGTACTTGGGCTATGCTTATCCTTATTAATAATATCATTTACTTATAAAAAAAAATACTTGGTTAATGAATCCTTTAATTCGTATTTCAGGATCTTCCAAACTATGCTCAGCATACAGTACCCATTTTTTCGCTACCGCAAGAATGGCTGTGGTGTGAGTCATGGTGTGGTAATGCCACAAAATCCAAAGCAAAAACCATCGATCTATGCAACAATCCCATGACAAAGGAACCCAAGCTTCAGGTAAATGTTTGTTTCTTTTAGTGTTTCTTTTTTGTTTTCACTTTCCCTTCTAGCCTTTACTACCATTTGTGATTTTTACAGGGTGCTAGAAGAATAGTTTCTGAGTGGCCAGATCTTGACTTTGAGGCAAGAAATTTCACTGCAAAAATCTTAGGTGATGAAGTGGATCTCCAAGAGCCATCTTCGAATGAATCACAGAGTTCAACAAGGGACAAGTCATTGGAGGAAGACCTAGAATCAAAGTCCGAGTTGTGAGTAACATACACACCATTTCAGTTCAAAGTTCATAGAAGCTTTTGAAGAGATCTGAGTATCTGAGGTGAAGATGTCGAGTATGCTAGGACGCTTGAGAGACCTTCATCCTGACCTCCTGATTTTACTTCTTCCTCCCATGACTTCTGCAGCCGAGGAACAAGAACAAAAAGTTACACAGTTTTACCACCCGATTTACTTGAGCTCGTGATAGTGGTCCTTTTCACCAGTAACTTATATGCTAAAGGAAGATGTTTTCCCCTTGGCTGATTCTTTCTTCTTTCTCTGGCAACTTTTTAGAACCAATAGATCAGAAGATGAACTCAAAGTCATGAATTTTTGTACAAGTAGTTTTAATGCTATAATCCATCCTCGAGTTTATTATAAACGAGGTGCTCTAAAAGCTTTGAAAGAAACTTTCTTCAGGTAGTTTATCTGGAGACACTTGAAAGAGGCATTTATCGTTGTATGATTCAGGCAAACTAATTAGAATTAATTGGAGTATGTTTCATCTGATTTCAGATGGTTTTGATTCTTCGTGGCCAGTTTTGCATTTCCCATCTTTGTTTTCTCTTCTATTTTGCCTCCCACAAGTGGGAATGGGAGGAAATTGAGCAGCCAGCATGGCAAATAATCTGATATTAATGAAGCAATCCAGTTCAATTGGTTATACAATAAAATTCACATAATCACATTTATCCTTCTCTGATATTGATGGTAACCATTTCTTCCTTGTATGAGAAAATATATATTACATAGTCATTCTAGTTATAGTTTTAAGGTGTGTAAATTATATGTATTTATTTATTTTTTATTTTTTATTTTTTTAAAAAAGTGGGGTCTCCATCTACTATTAAAAGAAATGAATTTTTCACGTCTGGGTTCGAGATTTATCTATTATTTTTTAAAAGAACATATTTCTGTTAAAAACAGAGAGCTGAAATTAATTAAATCAGTCTAGAAATAATAGGTTAGATGTGTCGGTACCGACAATACTGCACACACATTAAACACTGATACGACTAGTAGACGCCGAGTATTGGCAAAAAGCACACCTTTTCACATGCTCGTGACCAAAAAGAAAAAAAAGAATATGGGCCCTTTCTCATCATATCAACTTGGATCAATTGTTATTATTTTTCTGTTTTTATATATCCCCTTCCTGCCTGCCTTGTAGTTTTTGAATAATATGTCAAGGCCTTGTTAGTTATTAGCTCTGGTTTAAGACACGCTAAACATATGAGCTATTTCCATGTTTCGGCTCACCTTCCTACATAGTGATAGTGCTGTACAACCAAATTGTCAGGAAATTAGGTCAGGAATATTCTTTAATTTCGATCCATCTAGTTATAATTAATTCTTCCAACACGTTGGGTTGATATGTTAATGTTCATAAACTATTAATTAAATCAATCTAAAGCGATAAATTAAGATGTTTAATGTGTAACTTAATTTGGGAGGAGACTTCACGTCAACGCCACCGCTACTGCTTTTCTCTAGGGCTATACAGAAACCGATAGCATCGGCCGCCACCGATGCGAACCGATCGGCCGCGTCAGGAACCGGTCGACGTGTGGTGGAAACTTCAAGAAATCGACGTTCAGTAGTTCAGTCTCGGTTTGAAACTGGATCGGATCGTTGAACCAACCGATATAAATTTTTTTTTTTTTTTAATATACCCTTATTGAAATGACGCAGTTCCACTTAAACTTAAATGGAACGACGTCGTTTGGCATTAAACCAAACGGTGTCGTTTTATTAAGGATGTAAGAAAAAAATAATAAGTTTAAAACAACGTCATTCCACTTAAACTTAAGTGGAACGACGTCGTTTTGATAACAGTCTTCTTCTTCCCGAATCGTCTTCTTCTCGAATTCAATTCTGCAACTCTCTCTCTATCTCTCCTCTGTAACTCTCTCTCTCTCCTATGCATCTCTCCCTCTCTCATTATTCTCTCAATAGAACTGTTAGAGAACTAATGCTGACCGAGAATCGTTAGAGAACTGTCTCGATTAGTGTCCTCCTCCCCATCGACCGGTTACGGTCAGCGCCTCTCCCATTTTTCCATACGTCGATCGGTATTGATTTTGTCCAAAAATTGCGCTGATGACGACGGTTTTCACCCCTATTTTTTTCCATACTTTTAATGCTTTTTCCTTTTCTTTTCAATACCACTAGGACGCGAGATATATGTGTAGGTAGCCCCACCAAACAAACGTGTTTGGCAATAAGTTGGGTCAAAACATGGATGCTCAGTAATCATTAAAGGGATTCTTAAATAAAAAGAAAATAATGTATTATGTGATGTGAGATGATGAATGAAATTTTTTATTATTAAATATTGTAAAAATAAAAGCACATGCATGATACTTCATTTATATTAATTAAAGATTTTTTATAATTAAAAACTTATGCTTATATAAATAATTTTAATCAAATGAAATTTTATAATAAAATAAAAAGGTCCAATTATTCATATTTGAAAATACTTAAATAATTAGATTTCCACAAATGATTTAGAGGATGGGACCATTTAATAGGACATGGCCAATTAATTGGCCATTTAATTGGCCATGGGCGCTCAACTTTACTGCTTTTTATTTTTTTGTTTTTATTTTTATTTTTTTTATTTTTTAATATATTTAAATATTTTAAAATAAATAATTGAATATACTTAAATTCACTTTTTAATTATTAAGTAAAAAAAAATTGACAAGCAGTGAAATTGAGTTGTAAGCTTGAGAGAATAAAGTAATTTTTTCCATACTGATGTAAAATCATACAATAAAGTTGGAATTCTGTAAAGAGAGAGAGATGAGATACCTGGTCCAAATGGTCCTTTTACACCAATAGGCAATAATGCCAAAAAAGTTGCACAACCCTATTCTGCATGTTTGGTATCTTATCGCAAGTACCACTCGATCCTCAGACAATGCAGGTCTTCCAAATGAGTCCACCTTTTAATTTGATCCTCATGTTCAACTCTTAGTAACCTTTTTCCAGGACAATCAGTACTACTTGTTGATCTAGCTAGCTATTACTACTATATACTTCAGAGAATCCCCACAACTACTTCGATCTCTTCACATCCACCAAGCGATGGAATCTGCATCCCTCATGATCACTAAGCTCTCTTTCTTTTAACTTTAAGCCCGCGCGCCCATGGCCTACCTTTAATTTTCCCCCTTACTCTGTCAAGCTAGCTAGCTGTTTCTCCAAAACTTAGT
The DNA here is from genome assembly GCA_022457165.1 of Juglans mandshurica. Classification (NCBI taxonomy): domain Eukaryota; kingdom Viridiplantae; phylum Streptophyta; class Magnoliopsida; order Fagales; family Juglandaceae; genus Juglans; species Juglans mandshurica. Next base: position 25,995,128 of record CM039629.1, on the reverse strand, counting down.
AATATTACTCCTGGCCCGCCGGGGACTCTCTCTTTCTGATCTTCTAACGCCGTTTGTGTGTGTTTCTGTTAATATTATATTATATTTGTCTTCAAAAATTCTACTAATTAAAGAGTAATAGTACTATGTTTGGGAGAATGGATAAGGAACAGCTTGGTCCATACAATAGTCTTGATCATGACTTAGCATCTGACATGAAGAAGGATAGCCGGAAAAAACAGCACATGAGCGGCCACCTGCAGCTGCAGCCAGAAACCCCAGTACTACATGAGCATGAAGAAAGCGAAGCGTCATCATCTCTCAGTTTGCGTCACCTTTCGAAGCTCATCATTCCGCCACTCGGTGTTTCTAGTGATCATTACACACAAAATCAAATAGAGTCAAAAGGCTGGATCATATCGCCCATGGATTCAAGATACAGGTACGTACGTACGTACATGTAATATATATGAACTGAAGGGTCCTGCTACCGGTATCGATAAAAGGTACCGATAACTGACCGATGAGAGTGAAAAAAAAAAAAAAAAAAAATCACAACTATTGGGGATCCAATTCATCCGTCCTCGAGTATTTTCTATGAACTAATTAGCAATAATCTTTTCGATGAATATTATTTCTTATTTCCTTTAATTTTTCGTTTGGACGAATAAAAAAAAAAAAAAAATCGAAGATAGCCGTTTACAAAAGTTGGACGTACGTTGTGTCGTTGATGATCATCATCATGCACCTACCGGTCATCACTTTGAGTTTGAATTAATCACGACCGCATAATTTAGTTCATATTATAAATTGTTCTAAAATATTGTTACTTTCCACGCGTATACGTACGTACCTATATATGATTGTATATAATTTACATGCGCGTGTACACGTGTGACTCCATCCATGCACGTGTGTGTACTGCTATACTTGCATATTTTAATTAAAAAAAAAAATCACTTTTTAATGATGGGTTTCATTCACTTTCAAAAGGGCCGAAATACTAGAAAAAACATGTATCTAGAGCATTACATCCTAATTATAGAGTGGTTTGGTGCATGTATCATGATGTATGCAGGTGTTGGCAGGCATTTATGGTGCTTTTGGTTGCGTACTCTGCATGGGTTTACCCATTTGAGGTAGCATTTCTCAGATCCTCTCCCAAGAAACTGCTATGGATAGCAGACAGCATTGTGGATCTTTTCTTTGGGGTCGATATCTTCTTGACATTTTTCGTGGCTTATATTGATTCGCTAACTCAGCTTCCAGTTCGTGATTCTAGAAAGATTGCAGTGAGGTTAGTTATACGTACCCTGCATAGTTTTTGGACCACTTTTGACTTGTCTGTTTTTCAACCTCATCAAGCATCCAGTCCGGTCTATTGATCTATATTATCTGATCATGATTTGAAGCCAAACATGATCAACATCATTGATTTTTTATCCGAGGATTTTCATCACATAATTTAATTTTGACTCACCAACTTTTTTTTCTTGGGTTGCTAGTCATCTATTGTCTTACTAAAGAGCTAGGGATGAAATCATCATTAGTATATATATCCGAGACGCATTTTATTCAGAAACAAATGATCATTGATCCATTTCAACTTAAATAAATAAATAATATCTATTTAACATAAAATATTAGACATTTTAATCATTTCTATTTATTTGAAATTAATGCCTAGTTTGGTATCACAAATCGATCTTTCAAACTATTTTATCTCATTTTAATTTTCAAATACTATTTAAATATAAATATTTTTAAATTTAAAATTAAAACTTAATCATTACTTAATGATCATTACAACTTTTCTAAACAATTAAAACACAAAATACAATACAACTTTTTCAAATTCTAAAATAAAAAATTATATTATAACCTTCTTTTAACTTTATAATTTAAAAATCTTAACTTAAACTATTTTATTACTATTTTTAAATTATCTTATTATTATTTATAGATTTCTCATTTCATGTCATCTTATCATTTTATCTAATCTGTATAACTAAACCAAGCCTAAGAGGAGAAATGAATGGACGGTGAAGACATCAAATATTCAAAGGCACCTCAATATGGACCCCTAGCTACTTGATCAAGCAATTACAGCCAACCGCTCAACCATGCAGGGCTTCTCATTGATCACCTTCCGAGCTGTCACGGTGGTCCAAATACATTAAAGTTAGGACTGAAGAATCTAATAGATTATATAATTTGCTCACCATGCAGCTAGCAGTCTTAATTATAATTAAAACATCAGGCCCCACCAATCCAAATTTCTAGATCTGTGTCATTGTACGTACCTGATGAAATATATAATATTCAATATTTGATGATTTTTTTTTAAATAAAAAATAAATGATGATTTGATATTAATTAACCGACTGATGCTCTTATTTAACTAATTAAAGGTACCTGTCAACGTGGTTCGTGATGGATTTGGCATCCACAATCCCATTTGAGGTGCTTGGATACTTGTTCACAGGCAAGCTACGTATGGGTCTCCCTTACACCCTCTTGGGCATGCTCAGATTTTGGAGACTCCGACGGGCCAAGCAGCTCTTCACCAGGTCGGTCAGTTTTATCCAAATTTAGGAAAAACATTCTCCAGACTTGAAAATGATAGAGAAAAAGATATGAGAAATTTTATTTACAGTCTTTATTTGGATACTGTATGTGCAAGCCTTTTATTAAATAGAAAGAAAATACCATTTTGATAAGGATATTATTGTAATTTTAAAAAAAATTAAAAGATAAAATTAATTAGGCTTGCAATGCAGTCTCTATTTGAAGACTGTACGTAACATTGCTCAAAAAATAATTGCATAAAGTATAAGATTCTACTGTATTTAATGTGTTCTAAAATTCTTTTACATTGTCATAATTTGATTTAGAATATCAATTTTAAAATTTAAATTTTATTTAAGTATATATGTTTATCCAAAATTTGAAGCCCGTAACTGGACTCATTCTAAAATTAACTTGCATTGGGCTCCCTTATTTGGCAGGCTTGAGAAGGACATCAGATACAGTTATTTCTGGATCCGATGTGCTAGGCTGCTATCTGTAAGTTAGCCCATATATCCACTCCCACCAGGCCCCATGCATGCATTTTGATCATTTTGCAAGCATAATTGACACATGATCGAGTTTTTCTGAACCTACGTACAACTTGCAATGAGGTGATGATGTAAATCAATCATCATGTTGGTTTCATCAGGTGACACTGTTTACGGTGCATTGTGCTGGTTGCCTCTACTACTTGCTAGCAGAACTGTACCCTCACCAAGGAAAGACATGGACTGCAGCTTTGATCCCAAATTTCAGAGAAGCAAGCCTTTCCACACGTTATATTTCTTCCATGTATTGGTCCATTACCACCATGACCACAGTCGGCTATGGAGATCTCCATGCTGTCAACACCATGGAAATGGTCTTCATTATTTTCTATATGCTTGTTAACCTTGGCCTCACTTCTTACATTATTGGTAACATGACAAATTTAGTCGTTGAAGGAACTCGTCGTACCATGGAATTTGTGAGTATTTTAGATTTTCCTCTCTTTTTTTTTTTCTCTCTTTGGTTGTATACTTGTCAATTCGTGTCACTTAATCTGTGTGTTCTGGTGATGAATTTGGTGGGATTGGCTGGCTTTGTTATAAATTGTTGCATGCAGAGATATAGCATTGAAGCAGCATCAAATTTCGTAAGCCGAAATCGCTTGCCTCCAAGGCTAAAAGAACAGATATTGGCTTACATGTGCTTGAGGTTCAAGGCTGAGAACCTAAACGAGCAGCAACTGATTGAGCAGCTACCAAAGTCTATCTGTACAAGTATCTGCCAGCGTTTATTTCTGCCTACCGTGGAGGACGTCTATCTTTTCAAGGGCATTTCCAAGGAAACTCTCTTGAGCATGGTATATATGATCGATGATATTGATGCATGGTTAAAATCTGAACGAACAATGCGTACGTTTTTTAAATTAGGGAATTAGGGAATTAAATTGCTGATCTAAACATGCATACATGATCTGGTATTGGATATTACAGGTTGCCAAGATGAAGGCAGAGTACGTACCACCTAGAGAGGATGTTATCATGCAAAATGAAGCCCCGGAAGATATCTACATCATTGTATCGGGCGAGGTTGAAATAATTGAGTGCGAGAAGGATCAGAAAGAAAGAGCTATAGCCACTTTGCAATCAAAGGACATATTCGGAGAAGTTGGTGCTCTTTGTTGTAAGCCTCAAAGATTTAATTATCGAACCAAGACGCTTTCACAACTCCTGAGGCTCAAAACCACTGTTCTAATCGAGTCAACACAGACCAAACTAGAAGACTACGAGAAAATGCTGAACAACTTCCTTCAGGTCGGTGTGCATGCATATATAGCATAGACTTACGATGATCATTAATCTGTTGATATCTATATATATGCTTGTTCACTTTGATTAAGGATTTAAAGGTTTGTTATTACTTGTAAATGCAGCATTACAAAAAGCTAAAGGATCTTAGTATTGGAGAATTGCTAGAAGAGATCAATGGGGAAGACCAAGAAGATCAGGCCGGTGACCCAAATATGGCTAGCAACTTGTTGGCTGTTGCTAAGGCTGGCAATGCTGCCTTTCTGGATGAGCTTCTCAAAGCGAAGTTGGATCCTGATATTGGAGATTCTAAAGGAAGAACCCCATTGGTATTTTGATTTCTCTTTAAATAATCATCATCATCATTATAATTAGTAGTAACTAATTTCTTGTAATGCAACAGCACATTGCAGCATCGAAAGGGCATGAAGAGTGTGTTTTGGTACTCCTTAAGCACGCTTGTAACGTACACTTAAGAGGTAATCTCTAACCTTCCGCCATTTTTCTTTAAATATTTTAGTTGGTGAAATTCTTCTGCTTAATTCAACATAATTAGTATGCCCTTGGGATTTTTTATTATTATACCGTGCAATATGGCTGCATGCAGATAAAAAGGGCAACACTGCGTTGTGGGATGCTATAGAATCAAAACATCATTCCATATTCTGGACCCTCTACAACTCTGCCGCCATTTCTGATCCACATATCGCTGGCAATCTCTTCTGCACTGCTGCAAAAAGAGACGATCTGACGGTGATGCAGGAACTGTTGAAACAAGGACTAAACGTCGATTCAAAGGATCGACACGGGTTAACAGCAATCGAGATTGCCATGTCCAAAAACAATGTGGAAATGGTCAGACTTCTTCTTATGAATGGTGCAGATATAACTTCCGACACCAAAACATACGAGTTTCCTCAGACAACTTTGAACGAAATGTTGCAAAAGCGAGAGATTGGACACCAGATTAGAGTCCCCGATACAAATCAAGTTCTTTTGGGGAGTCATGGTAAAGGGGAGCAGGGTTGCAATCTGAGAGAGTACTACTCCAATACAGGATCAATTTGTCCAAGGGTAAGCATTTATAGAGGCAATCCACTTTTGAGGAGAGAGACTGGCTGCATGGAAGCTGGAAGGCTAATTAGGTTGCCGGGTTCACTTGAGGAGCTCAGAAATATTGCAGGTACTTGAGACATATATATCCTCGAGTGCTGCTAAATATTAATTGTGAGTAATGCTAAATACAAGTCCTAAATAGACAAGTTTCACGTAGACTCTATAAAAAAGTAGATCCTACTAAAAAAGAATAGAGTTTTTAACACTTTCATTATGAGGTCCACTTTTTCATAAAAAGACTGCGCGGGATTTGTCTATTTAGAGCTTGTACAAATCATTACTATATATATTAAGAAAAATTCTTCTCATCACCCACTATTCATCACCCCACACTATATGAAAAACATTCTGATATCTTATGAAAAACACTCTCACATCTTATGAAAAAGTTATAAATGTGGAATGTGAGAGTGAATAGTAGCTGATGCATATTAAATCCTATATATTAATGTTCCCTGTGACCACATTTTTTTCTGCAAAATTAAGCTTTATCTCTGTCAGATATCATTTAGAATGGCCTGCTAACAGCTCAATCATTATGTTGTTTTGAGACTAGGTGACAACTGACAAGGTTTTAATCTGATGATATATATCACCTTCTTTTGTATATTTGTGTTTCTTCTAATAGGTCAGAAATTTGGGTTCGACGCAAGAAATGCCACGGTAACAGATGAAGAAGGATCAGAGATCGACTCTGTTGACGTAATTAGAGATAAAGATAAACTTTTCATAGTTGAAGATCCAAATTCCTCTATGTAATTGGAAAACAAAAGAGGCCAAGCAAAAATTGCCGCATATAATTATGTCATGGTAATAAAAAAAAAAAAACCATGGCTGTCATGCACGTATATTTTCCATCCTTTCACTTCCAGAATGGAAGCTCTCACTTGAAGAAAGGTCTATATTTTTGTAAGGGATCTCACACATTACTGCAAATATAAGTTAATTTTCCTTTCTTTTTTTTTTTCTCACTCGGGTGGAAATACAGAAGATGCCCCCTTTCCCCCCGCATTATATCACAATGTAGAAACTAACGTGGTTTTATCTGATTCGTTAGATCTACTTTATAATAAAAGTAATTTTACAATCTGACGAATCACATCAAACCATATCAGATTGTAAGATTGCTTTTGTATAATCATTTTATGACTAGAGTATTTCACTGATAACAAATAAAATAGAGAGTTGATAGTATTATTGCTCTAAGTGCGTTTAATTACTAAATTATAGTTCATGTGTTCTTAGATTCCATGGCCAAGAAAGTTGCCTAGAAAAAGTACTTGGGCTGGTCTTGGGCCACTGTGGTGGAGGTTTGGGGTACTTGTATCAGAGTGACCCATCATCGATATTACTGGGGTCAATGGGTACAATACTCACATTCCATCAATATCAAAAACTGTAGATTTAATGCCTAGAAAAAGGATGTTGGGTCCTGAAAAGGATAAAGAAGAATCGGAATTTGGAACATAAATTAATCCCATATATATACAGAGAGAACCCTCACCATCGAATTCCTTTTAAATGAACCAAATCACAATAAAATAGAGCCTGTCTGGGAAAACAAGACAGAACTTTGCAGTATGAGAGTTGTAGAAACATGGGAAGGAAGAGAAAATAAAGTTGAGGGCAAGTCAAAGATCAGCAATTAGTTCAAAAGGGAACCAAATCAAACTAGAAGAATGAGAAGAAAATCTCAGTCAAAGTAGTCAGACCTTTACAGCTCGGGAAACATAATCTAACATATCAAATGATAAAGAGCTTTTAAGATTCTTGATTTACTTTCTAACATATATTCCTATATTTACTTTCTGCTATGTGCACTATCATCCCCTTTGGGAATGGAAAAAACACACATAAATCGAAGAAGCAAATCAAATAAAAGGGTATAATAATATTGGAAGAAGAATATTTTGAGAGAACTCATGAAGTTTTCATATATATATATATCCTTTTTTTTATCTCTGTCTAACTTTTTATTTTTTTAATTTTCATTAACTGCCCATATAACAATGCAACAGCAGATTCTCAATCATCCCCTCCACTCTTAAAGGAAACAGCCATGATTGCACCCAGCAATACTTTTCAATATGGAAACCTAAGCTCTTGAGCTACCCACCTTCTTTCGTTTCTGCTTGCTTTCTCCATGATCTTCTAGTATATATCTGTCAGTCCCATCATCTTTATTTTCACCCCCACCATATCATCCTTTTTTTTTTTCTTTTTTTTCTTATTTTCCATGATGGATCCCTCATGCACCACCTCTTCTGTCAATGGCTTCTACAACTTTCTCAACCAAGGACTCGACGATCTTGATCATTCCTTGCTCTCTCACGACTTCATGTCAATCCAATACCTTCAAAAGGTGCTATCCTCACTAAGATCCTTTAATTCCCAGCTAACCATTTTGGTTCAAAAGCTTCACTTGCCAATAGGTGAAAAATGGCTCGATGAATACATGGATGAAAGTTCTAGGCTTTGGGAAGCATGTCAAGTGCTTAAATCTGGTGCCTCCGGGATGGAAAATTACTATTCGACTGCTGCCAATATAGAAACCTCGATGGATGGTTATCGCCATTTGAGCCCTCAGCTCTCTCGTCAGGTCAGTAAACTTGACTCGCCAACATCACTAAAATCGTTTTTTCAAGTTAATTTTCCAAAATATGATTATATTTCGATGTGTTATTATTTTGATCTTCCAATATTTATGCAAAAGGTGATTCGGGCAATAAGCGGTTGCCAGAGGGAAATTGTAGCATTGGAAGAGGATCACAAGAGCTTGATGGAAACAAGAATTCAACCACTCTCATTATGTTTCAATGAGAACATTTCGACAACATCAAATTTCAACGGGTTCTATGGTTTTCGAGGTGTTCTTTATGCAATGAGGAACATTAGCTCATTGCTTTTGATGATCTTGCTTTGTGGAATTGTGTATTGTTGGCCTGCATCTAGCTTTTGCCAAGGAGGATCAGGGTTCGAGGGGAATAATATTGCTGTATTTGGCTCAGGCTTGATGGTTTCAATCAAAAGATTGCAGCAAAGAGTTGCAAATGAGATAGAACAAATTGATCAAGGGCAGCCTGGGATTTTCCTGCACGAGCTCCGGGAAGCGACGGCAGCAATGGAAGAGTTGAAAGTTGAAATGGAGAGATTTTTGGAGTATGAAGTTGAGATTGATGTCCAAGATAGGGTTGAGAGGTTGAAGAGTTGCTTTGGGTCGTTGAGATGTGGGGTGGAGGCTATCATTGGACAGATTGATGATTTTTTCGATGAAATAGTTGAATGGAGGAAGAAGCTTTTGGACATGTGCACTCATAGGTAGCAAGAAACTATGGACATGAGCAGCCCTGAGTTCAAAAGGAAAAGGATCAAAGTAAGTGGAAAGAAAAAAAAAAAAAAACCACACATGTTGCTGAACTGGCACTAGTGTCAGCCATCTCTCTTCAATTTTTTGCTGTTTTTTTTTTTTTTTTCTCCTTTTCTCTCTACTGTCTTGAAGTCACTTTGTTTTGAAGCCACAACAGTGTTGAAGCTTTAAGATATAGCTTTCCAGAGGAAACCCAAAAAGGAAAAATATGGAGTAAAGAGAATGTGATTCTTGCTTGCAAGAAAAGTAACATTATTATCCAAACATAAGAAACAGGGAAGAATATAAAGATAGCCAATGGCTTGAATGGAAAGCAAGATTTTCCTACCGAAAGCTCAGATTCTTCTCTTAGTGAAATGAGAAGATAATATAAATGAGGTAAAAAAAAAAATGCCTCTTGTTTGTCCCAGAGGACCAGGAATCTTTGATGATGAAATATTCAACATGTATGACAGTATGATGTTCATGAGATTTCTGTTAAACAGTTTGGAAGATAACATAAATCCCTTTTAATTTTGTAGTACTATTTGAGTGGTACGTAGTTCTCTCTCTCTCTCTCTCTCTCTCTCTCTCTCTCCTCTTTTTTTTTTTTTTTTTTAAATATTGCCATGAGATAGGTATCTATTACCAATGTATATTCGAATTAATAGTGCTGAATTGAGGTAAATTTGGTCAAAACCTTCACCTTGGGGTATCTAATGACAATTTACCAATTCTGATCTTAGGATGCTATTTATTCACAAGAAGAATAACACCAATTGGAGAGATTTTTGTTTTATTGGAACAGTTGAATATCACTTAATTAATATTAACCTTTTATATAGACCACACTGTTGGTACAAAGGGGCTGCAAAACAGAAAATAGTGAGAGAAAAGTTTGCTTCAAGGCGCGTTACGAATGTCGCTTTCCTTAAGACAATATTCGCCCCCACCATTAACGGTATGCACACGGGTTACAAGCGAATTTGCCTCCAAGATACAATGAAGCCTAGAACAAGTCTGTTTGTCTAACTGCGTTATGCACACACGAAATTAGACCCCGAATACCCTCAGATTTTGTTATTCAACCAAGAGATTAGAAATATGTTCTCTGCATAATGAACAGATCCTAATAACAAGTTTTGAAGAAATGAAAAACTTTTGGGAGAGAGAATTTCGAAATTGCCTACATTCCTTCTATGATCTATATTCCATTCCTCATTCATACTAAAAATTCGTAGGCCAATGGGTCTATTTATAGAGGACCAAAGGATGTGAACGAAAAGTTATAACTCTTCGTATTTCTGAAATCTGAACCGAACAAGTATATTTACTGTGCCTGTTGGATGACCTAGTCCAACGGTCACATTGCTTCTCCACCAACCATCTCGCACAGGTTCGAATCCTGACTGGTGCGACTTTTGGCAATTTCGTTGCCAAGAGTTGTGGCTTTTGTGCGCCACACGCACGTCCCTTCACGCAGGAGTGCTTGGACTGAGTGGAGGCCATCCTTCCTACAAAATAATTAAAACTCCTCTTTGATAGAGGTGTGGTTCGAACCCCATCCCATGGGTTAAATGGGATGCTACAATACCACTAGGCCAATCAAAGGCCTGTGGTTAGAACATAGACCCAATTTCTTATAACCATAAGCTATTGCTAATAAACTTTCATTCATTTCTCTCTTTCCAAAATAATTCATAACTTCCAAAAATAAATCCCCAAAATATTAATAATAATAAATATTATATATACTTACTTTGAAAATATTTCCAACAATCCCCCACCATTTTCAAAATACATCCTGGTTAGAATAGGAAAACTTATACATAAATGAAGGTGTCTTTTGGACTTGAACCTTCACATAGTGAAAATACATCAAAGCTAACCAAAATGGCATAGTAGACAATGCTTTGAACTAGCGATTCTATACGATTAGCCGGATATATCTCACATATAAATTTTCTTCTCTTTAGGTAGTTCATAAAAGCCGACACGTGGATTGGCCTTGTGTCTATATCCTGGTTTCATGAGCGCTCTAGTGACAAAGCCTTAATTCACATAGGAGGCGGCACCACCCCCGACACTCATATAGGTAGACTTATCGAAAATGTCCTGTAACTAAACACTTTAACATAACCATGTTATAAGTCTATTAAGAGCTTATTGCTCAACCTCTCCTTTTCATTATAGTACCAAGCACTTCAAACCTTGGGATGATTAAATTAGTTTGAAAACTAATTTAAATATCACAGTGCTTGCAAATCACGAACATATAATGTACTTTGCTCATTTCAAGTCTTGATATGTTCAAGAGTTGAGTCGAGTTTCCATTATTGGTGATTTTATTGTTTTGGCTTTAAACCATCCCTTTGATGTCCCACATCAAATCACTTGCAAGTTCTTTAGTTAATGGATATGCCAGTTCCGGCAATATCTTGTTAAATAAATCGTAACTACTCTATTTGTGAGTAATTGCCTTAATATGCCTAAACTGGCCATTATATACATGGCTTAGGCTTAGGCCTGTGACAATATAGTCTGATTGTCACAATGCAAAGACATTGGTGGCATTATTTTTGTCAAATTTGAGATCTCTATTAATAATATCTTAGCCACTCTACCTCTTAGCTTCAAGAATCCAATGCTTTAAACTCAATCATCATGGTTGAGTAAGTTTTGTATGCTTGCTTCTTTGATCTCAGGATATTACTCCTCCACCAATGGTAAATATTTACCCACTGGTTGATTTGATCATCATGCTTAGTTCCCAACTGGCATCTATATTCCTTCTACAACCGAAGGAAACCTCCTTCTATAACCGAAAGAAATCAGTTGTACTCAATACCATAATCCATGATATTTCTCAAATACCATAAAATGTTTTGTACAACTATTCAATTAACTTGGTTCGTTGAATGCATTATATAACCATAACAATATATAGAAAAATCATATATAGAAGTCACATTTTTTATTTGTTTGCATTCATATTCATAATGTGTTCTAAACAACAATGCCACAAATAATATAAATTGAGTAAACTATTAATTTAATTAATAATATAGAGTTTGAACATGCCTTCATTTAGAAATCCCTTCCCCACAAAATTATCGTTTTTGGTCAGTACAAATTTATCTGACTCAAAAATCAATTTAAACCCAAAATCAATTTCGTTGCCAAGAGTTGTGGCTTTTGTGCGCCACACGCACGTCCCTTCACGCAGGAGTGCTTGGACTGAGTGGAGGCCATCCTTCCTACAAAATAATTAAAACTCCTCTTTGATAGAGGTGTGGTTCGAACCCCGTCCCATGGGTTAAATGGGAAGCTACAATACCACTAGGCCAATCAAAGGGTTGTGGTTAGAACATAGACCCAATTTCTTATAACCATAAGCTATTGCTAATAAACTTTCCTTCATTTCTCTCTTTCCAAAATAATTCATAACTTCCAAAAATAAATCCCCAAAATATTAATAATAATAAATATTATATATACTTATTTTGAAAATATTTCCAACACACACTACCTTTTTTACCCAAATTTTTTCGAAAGAAAAGAAAAAAAAAATCTGATCTAGAGCTAGCCTTCAACCTTGAATCAGCCAACACACATTGTACCACCAGCTTAGCATTCCTTGATCTATCAGTCTCAATACAAAAAATATTAGTAAAACCATCGGCGCATGTGGCGAACATGTTGTCGTCACCGGCCATCAAGTACTATTTTCGAAAATTTTTTGCCTCTAAGGACCAAGAAGATGAAGATATGAGTCTCTCCATCAATCAATCCAACACAATGAGTTACACCACATCTCATTCTATTGTGGTTGCCACTATGGTATCTAAGTTCGCCAACCACACTAGTAAAATCGTCAAATAAGGCAACTCCTCCATTGGTTTGATGAAAATAAGTGGGGATAAGACCTTTTTTTAGGTGTTTTATTAATAGTAATTGGGTGTTTGTCGAGGAACCCTACCCCTCTTTATGAACCTATTAATAATGTTATGGTTGCTTTTAACTAAAAAAAAAACCCTAATTTATTAATAGACATTCAAAATCCAAAAGCACATAGCAATTAGCCAATAGGACATTGGCCTAATGGCTCCTCACACCGTCCCTTGGAATATAAACATTATGAAGTCGATAAGGGAATTTGGCCTTGGATCATTCAGCCGAAGTAGGAGGAGCATAGCATGCATTACTCAATGCCACTAGTAACTTTGCTGCTGCATGCATTTATTTATAAGCGCTAGACCAAAAGGCTAGATTCCACATTTCTTGATCAACATAGTATAAGAAGAAGAATTAAAATCCCATCAACCCTTTCCACAAAAACAGGAAACAGCAATACCACAGACAAGTTTAAGACAGTAAATATCATGAAGAATCAGCAACCTACAGAGGATTTACCCTCTTTTTTCTTTTGTTCTTTTTTGATTTAATGATGTTTTGGGTTGTTGGGCAGATGGGAGGGATGATGGGAAGTCAGCTTTCAAAGGATGGTTAATTGCCATGAAGAAACAACGAATAGCTCTCCCCCACCAAGCTAATTAAAAGATAATTATACCCACAAAAGGGTTATTTTTATTCTAGGTGAAAAATAAAATAAGGGATCATGATATGCCCACAAGACAATCAGAAGATCACATCTACATGAAACAATGATTTTTCTTAATTAATAATGGAAGTTGGGCGTTCTTGTTTTATTTGGGGGCTCAGCTTCTAACCTTGTTTGTATTTGCTTTTAAATTCCCTTTGTACTCATAATGTGAAGCGTGGTGGTGGAAAAAGCTAGCTAGCTAGCACACGGGAGTGCAAGCAGCACTACTCTACATAAATTTGAAGTCATTGTCAACGTGAGCCAAAGAGTTTAAAGTTCAGTGGCACTCTAGTGGGAAAAGAAAATGAAAAAGGAATATTAAAGATTCTTAATTCTCTCCTCTCGCTCCGGGTTTTCCTTCTCTAGTCAAGAAAGAAAGATGCCCTTGTAAATGAATGGTACGTACAGCAGTTTTTTCTCCAACATATCTTTTGCATTTTCATAGAGATTCTCTAGAGTTGTGATAGTAAATTGACTAATCATTTTAGTGTGCAGCAATATGGAAAAAGAGGGTTGATAGGACAAAAAAACAGAGAGAGAGAGAGAGAGATTCCTCCAAGGTTTTCTTTATTAAAAGTTGGAAAGGCAAGTTTTTCTATCTCAATGGAGATGCTGTCCGATTCTGGTTAGAAATGAAAGCAATGGGTGTCGAGTGTTTGCTGTAGTTTATGGTGGAAACTGAAAGTCTTCTCGATCATGAGTCCTTTTTTAATCAATCTTCTTTTTCCATCACTCTCCTCTTCATAATAATGGCTTCGTCCTTTCCTCAATGAAATGAAATTATGGTAGTATGTGCTCAGAACTCAAAACATATAGCATATATAGTTCAATAATATCCCTGATGCAGACAAAGATGCTATTTTCAGTGTACAAGGTTATTGCAAAATTTATAAAAAAAAAAAAAAAAAATTATAAATGCAAACAATAAGCCAGATTACTTGGTCCCCATAAAATCGTCTCTTGCACTAATTCTCTTGTGTGAAGGATATGAAAAGAGACCCTGCACTTGCAACTAATATCACCTATGAAAGTAAACCCCTTTCGGGTAAGGGGCTCCCTGCCATATGTCTTCAGATGCATAGGAAGTTTTAACTTCAAAGTATTTAGCATCCCAATTTGTTTGAATACATAAGGAATAATAGTTTTAGTAATTGGTTCAAAGCTACAGAAACAAAATCGTCTTGAACCATCCAGGAAAACATTCTTGAGGTGGTAAAGGCTTTTACAGCCTCATTTTTTCTTCAGAATAGATACAAGTTCCAAGAAGTGTAAAAAAAAACAGACCAACCCCAAGATTCCGACGCAAGCTCTGCAATTGCACAAATTCACTGAATAGGACAAACCGAAAATTAAAGTAAATTCAGGATGCTGCAAATCAACGACATTATTCGGCAAAAACAATGAGACTGTTATGTGGGTCAAAGGATCATTGACCCAACATTGCGCTAGCTGAATCAAATGTGATGAAAAAGATTTCAAGGCTTCAATGCATGTACATTAGAATCAATCAATGTATTTTGCTGGCTCCACGTAAATTAGGAAGGTTGAACTCGGGATTGGTTGATCAAGATTTGATCTTCTGTTTAGTCAGCTGAATCACAAAATGCTCCAAGCACCACACTCATTCCTTGTTCAGCTGTCCGCAGCCACCATTCTATCCAAACAGCAGGACGCATTAAGTACGAAAACATACCTCACTAAATAATGGCCGTGTACGGTGTCACACTTAGTTGGCATAAGGCCCACGCTGCAGGACAAGGATCCATACGACGGGCAATCCGATGATCCATGACACAAGTAGCTGCAGGATGAGGATCCATAGGCCCATATGACGGACAATCCGATGATCCATGGCACCAGTACTATCCGAGGATGTGAATCGGACATCCTCGGATGGTTGCCATTGGCAGCAGAAATCTGTCAGGTATAAGAGGAGGAAGGTGGTGATCCTTTCCTAATAATCTCTTCAAATGTTGGACCATAACTCTTCTTTGCTGCAAAACCAGAACCCGTTCAAATTTCAAATCCTGGCATTGCAAACTGTGTTGCGAAAGTTTCAATTCGGGTTTGGAGCTCCACAATGTCCTTGTTACTTTGGAGACCCTTCAGCAAAACATTTTGCAACTTCCCATGCTCTCTGTGCAATCCACTAGCAATCTGTGCAGCTCTGAGGAGGAATTCAGCAATTGTCTCAAAATCAGTCTCTAAACAACCCCTGGATGTCATAGCAGGGGTACCTGCAAACAAAACAATATAAGCATTATAAAGCACCGTCCCCTGAAGTAGACACATCAAGCTTTAAAAAACTTGCAAACTGAAATCTAACAAAACATTCACAAACCAAGCCTTACTCCTCCGGGGGTAATGGTTCCATTGTCATCGAAAATAGCAATTTTATTGAGTTATGTGACACATCTCACAGACTTTCTCATAATTCTTACCTATAAAAATATGAATGCAATAGGAGAATTAGGGATGCAGAGACAGCAGAATAAAAAAATAAAAAAAAAAGAGTCCGAACAGACACCAGAGAGGACTACTGTCCCTGATAGCAGAAAGCAACAACCGCAAAAGAAGACAAAATGCACTAAATTCTACGGTTAGTTATTTAATGCCTGGTGAAAAATATAAATTCCATCCTACTATAACAGCAAGGACAGATCACGCGCTAATTTAAGTGATAAAGAAAAAGAGAGAAGGCATTGAATGAAAAGAGTCAAAAAGTTTATTTTTAATTATGAATACTTGCGACTGATAAGCTAGGAAACAGAGATAATTCAAACTTAAATCTCATTCATGAACACCTCAAAGAAAGTCCCTAGAAATCATTTGAAGCCTTTGAGCAGCCATGCATCACATCATATAAAAATTTAACTAGCAATAAAATGAATATAAGTTTGTGCCAGCATTGCCAGCATTTTACAAAGAAACTGACTGCCAAAATGAACTGTGCCAGCTTGAATCAGAACATATAATATAACTATACCTGTTAATCCCAGAGGCCACAGATCCCAAAGTAATAAATGATTGTCTGTACCTCCAGTAACCAACCTACATTTTCTTCTCAATAAAGCAGATGCCAGAGCCTGAGCATTTTTCTTCACCTGTTGCATATATGCATTGTACTCAGGTGTAGCCACTTGCTTCAAGGCTATGGCAAGAGCAGCAATATGATTATTGTGTGGTCCACCTTGCAATGATGGAAACACAGCAAAGTTTATCTTTTCCTCAAAATCATACTGGTCGCTTTCATCTCCTTGATTCAAACACATGCCTCTCTTCCTAGGCTTCATACCCCTTCTATAAAAAATTATACCCCCCCTGGGACCTCGAAGACTTTTATGAGTTGTATGACAATGTCACAGTAGTCAAAAGGATTAACACATTCCTGTATTAAAAACATGTCAGAGGCACTTATAAAAATAAAAATATATATAAATAAATGTAAATTATTGTGGTCATAACTAAGATATATTAGTTTTCCATACAAAAAACAAAGCGACTTTAAAATTCATGAAATAGTAGCCTTAAAAATAGAGCTCTTGAATTTAATTATATTACAAGCAATTTATACCAAAAGTTTAAGAATGTCATCATTTGCAAAACATATGGTCTCCTCATCACATCATTACAGTAACCAAACATAACATTTCATTCAGGCTTCATAAAGCATAGGTGATGCTCTTGTATACATCCCATGTACTTGGGCTATTGTCTATCCCTATTATCAATAAAATTTTGTTTACCAATTAAAAAAACATTTCATTTTGGCTGGTTGAGATGCAGGGTTACTCCCCACAAGCCACCCCACCCATAAAAGCCCAGCACAACCACCCAAGCAAGGAGATGTTCAACAACAAACAAAATTCCAATCCTCTGAAAGGCAGCACATAAAACTAACAATGAGAAAGCCCATTGGTAACGGAACACAAAAGCAGAGTAAAGTGTAGGGTGAACCATATAATTATCATTTGAACCCAAAATAGGATAGCATTCCATGATATTAAGATCTACATTATCTGGCATATGTTCTCAACTATGTTGCAATCTAAGATGCATGCGGGAAGCCATAATACATTTTTCTCTTTGACCACATTTGTTGCTCGAGAAAAAGAATACATAGCTGTTGACTTCATCCAGTCAACTTGAAGAAGTTATTCAAAATCTAGATTTTGAACCATGACTACACATCCAAGATCTAGTGGACTTCCTAGTGGATGCAGCAGGACTTGCGTCAAACAAAAGGTACATTGCTTCTATAGACATGTTGTCCTATAATTAAGATTAAATATTCCCCCTCGAAGTTATGAACTGTAATTTCCTGCCTTGTAAAAAGCTTTTAGATGATTGCCTCGTATCTTAGTAAAATCTCATAAACGTATTTCACTCGATAACTACCTATCAAAACATATTTCACGATAACTACCAATTCCACACTAAGCAGACTTTTAATAAAAAAAATAGTAATAATGCGAAAAAGGAAGCAATGAAATTGACTCCACCTTAGCCGCCACAAGCCCAATTATTTGCGCCATATCACACATTAGCACGGGCACTTATCCGCAATCTGCCTAAACCTGGCATAATCCCATTCCCGAGGATAGGAGCTCCCCCCACAAATCAATATCTTGGGACGGAAATCAAGCGCCCTCTCCTCAAGCTTATCAAAATCAATACACCCCGTTTGAGGTCTCACCTTATACGGCAGACTCTCAAAGAAAATAGACGCCCCCGAAACTTTTTTACCATTCGGAGTATAGTACCCATGGCTAGTATTCCCTCCGGACGGAGTATCCAACCCCATTATCCGATTCCCAGGGAGTAGCAATCCTGTGAAGACCGCGAAATTTGAAGATGTGCACGAATAAGGCTGCACATTCACTCCCCAGTTCTCCGAATCGAGACCGAACGCCGATAATGAGCGGTCGCAACACAGCGTTTCAATCTCATCGATGTATTGATTCCCAACGTAATATCGCGCCCCGGGCGTTCCTTCCGAGTATTTATTGGTTAAATGCTACCAAGCGCTTCCATTACTGCCCTGCACGCGAAATTCTCCGATGCAATCAATCCAATTCCTTTGTACTGCCGCTGCTTCTCCTTCTCCATTATCTCGAAAATATCCGTGCAGTGGCGCATCACCCCACGAGCGAATGGCACTCCGCCGCGCCTCGAGATCCGTCTCGACGGAAACCCTCTTCAAAGAACTAAACATCGAAATTGACGACGACGAGGAAGACGACGAGCTCTCACGGCGGCGCTTGAGGCACATGGACTGGCCAAGAATCCGGATTTCCTTTTCACCGTATTCGGCGAATTTGGTGTCCAGAGTCGTGCCGGTTTCGGTGGCTTTTTTGAGGGGGTTCTCGGTGGTTTGGGGTTCGAGCAATCGGAATGGGATGGGCGAGACCTCTGGGCGGGTTGGCGTGGGGTCACGGAGGCTGGAATCGAGCTGGAGAGAGATGGAATCGTCGGCCATTTTGGTCTGACGGGGTGGTGATACATGGGATGAAAATCCTAGTGAAATGTTCGATTGTGGATGGGTTAAATCCATCACAGCCAAATCTTAAAACCCTAATCAAAATAGAAATATAGATAGATAGACAGACAGACAGGTGGATAAAGTAACGTAGATGTGCTTATGTGTGTGATTCAGTTACAGTAGGAACAGCTAGGAAGAAAAGAGGTTAAGGATGAACATGGTGCTACTTCCATGGCTCTGTAAATTGCATGGAGAGAGGGAGGGAGAGAGAGAGAGAGAGAGAGAGAGAGAGAGATGTATGGATGAGTGGGCCTGACTACATTCGAAGAGAACGGAATGCAATGCACCTGGACGTTGATAAGCTCGGCTAAGGATGTTCTGGTGACAGGCTGGGCTTATCTATTTTTGACCCATAGTATGTATTTTAGATCTTGTTTAATGGGCGGGACCTTTTTATCTATCCGTTATGTTTATATAAAAGAGTTTTTCTACTCCATTATTTTTATTTTTATTTTTTATTTATTTATTTTTATTTTATTCTTTTTAAAATAATTGAGTTCTTCTACTTATCATTCATACACCATATATTTTATAAGAGAAAAAAATAATAATAAATTAAAATTTATATATAATGTGTGATGTGAAGATGATGAGTAAAATTTTTCTTATATATGGACCCAATTCTAATTTCGGATTTCCCACCGCATCCAAGTATCATGACATTTAAATTCTTAATAAGAAGCTTTATTTATAAGTCGGTGCGGATAATACACCTACATGGTATAATTTGATTTGCAAGATAAGTTTTAAATTTGAATCTTACAAATTAAATATTATCATTTAAGTTATGTAGATTAGAGGTGACAAAATGTGACACGACCCGTAAACCCAATGCAAACATGATACGAAATTAGTGAATTTAGATTTAATATAAATGAATTCAGGTCAAAACGATTGACTTGTTTAGACACGATTAATAAAATGAGTTAATAATAAGTCAAATCTCTTGACCCAAAATCAACCCGTAATAACCCATTTAAATTTTATTTCAAAGTTACAATTTTATTATTGATAAATTGTAATGTTGGTATTTCTCAATATGTTTATATTTTATTGATAGGATTGTAATTCTATACATATGCTCATATTTGTTATTGTTGAGTTTCTAATATTAGTTAAAATCTAAAAAATATTAATATTTTTTGTTAGTAGGTAGTCTTATTATTTTGTTTAGATATTATGGCTATTTATAAATTTAGATTTTAGCTTTTATGTGAATTATGTTAATCAGGTCAAGTGGGTTATGGGGGTTAGTTCAATCCATTTACATAAAATGGGTTGGAATGAGTCGTGTTGCGTTATATCATTTATAATTAATTATTAAACATGTTAAAACGGATAACACGACACGACCCATTATTTAAATGAGACATATTAGGGTTTGAATGTATGACCCATTTAGCTAACGGGTCATGTTCAAGTTGACCCATGTAGTCGAATGTACATAAGTTGACAACCCACGAATACGAATTGCCGCCTTGAACGTGGATGATGTGCTCTAAACACCAATTTAATAATAGATAACTTAATTTTGATTATTGTGTTCTCTCCGTATCATAAACTTTAAAAAATGAAAATATAACTCACAAACTTTTGAGGTGATTAGGAAGATCTTAAAAGAGAAAATATAAAGCTACATGCATAGGGTCATGGGATTTGTTAGTAAGTATTATTACTTATTTTATTTTTGATTTTAATCTTCAGTTATATCGACAGACTGGTGTGCCAAATTTTTAAATAAATCTATATATTAACTAACTACTTGGTGGAATTAGAATAGTCGTGTCGACGACTCTTGAGTGCTTTGTATGAGCTATATTTCTTTGTACGAGATGTTACTTTTTCACTCAATTTGGCCTGATTATCTGCCCATTTTTTTTCCCTCAATACTTCTCTGAAAACTTACTATCTCTCATTAAATTTAACGAAACTATGGCAAATGGCAGCAGAATATTCGAGGCAGAGAAGAAAAAGAAATGTATGGAGATTTCATTCTCCATCGGAGACTTTTAATGGTTAATCACTTTATTCACAATCTGGTTACCAAATCTTTTTACTTATTTTATAAAGAGGAGAGGGAAAGAAGGGAATAAAGAGACCAGGATGAAGAAATCTTAAGATCAAGGATCAAATCAGGCATCGGTATGTTTTGTGGAATGCAAGATTCTGGAATGCAAAGTCCACCACAGGAGATGAGCCAAAAAAAAAAAAAGACTATTTTATTGGCATAGCCCTTTAATCAGGCCAACCTTCCGTATATACAACCTCAAGGGAGTGAAATCATCTTACAAGAATTCCATGTTCTCTGGTAGAACCCCTAGAACATCCAAAACCCTTAACAACCTTACTACTACACAACCCATTTTCCCTCCATACCCTCAAGAGGAGGGTTTGCAATCCTCAAAGGTATTTAGCATTCCTAATGTTGTTTCCAAGATAATAGTTCTTGGACAGACTAACATTCAGTTCCCGGTTGTACAGAGACTGACCACGACACTGTAAATTTACAAACATTTATTGAAGAGCATGTCCCAAGCAGAAAAAACTGACTTTCATACAAACAAGAAACCATACTGCAATTGAGAGAGACTCGACTACCAAAATTCTTTCCTAAAATAATTAAGAAGTAATAGATTGGCCTTAACTGAAATGAACTTCTTCCTCCTCATCATCAACATCTTCTTCCTTGCCGTCACCATCTTCTTCTCCTCCACAACCAAAGCCTCCGATTGATCCGGAAGATGGGGGAGGAACTTTGGCTTCATTGACAATTTTCATTATATCTTCCACGCTTTGGAGGGAAAAGCAGGGGTTCTCTTTCTTGTAGTATATGGCTTGAGCAGCCTCTGTTAGTTCCCTTGGCAAGTTCTTCAAAAACCATGGGTGGCTCTTGATTTCGTTAATGGTGATCCTCTGCCGGAAGGGAAAAAGGAAAAAAAAAAAAAGAATGCAAACATTATATAACCTGCAATTTCCCAATCTATTTATTGTAGATGATAAAAGCTATCAACATCAAAGAGTGGGCACTTCATTATTAACAATAAACAACACCTTCCCAACACCCTTCAGAGGCATGTCCTACACACTATACTGTGACTGCCAACTATACTACTGCACATCACATACTAGTTATGTGCCTGCACATCAAATACTAACCCTTAATTAACCAAAATATGAACCATACAATGCTTATTAAAAAATTATTCCCCCAGTTTCAGCCAGAGAATGAAAGCACCCTCTAAACCACAAAAATCAACAAACCACAGATACAACTTTTGGAAGGAGCTTATCAAAATTCTTAGAAGAGATCAGCAACTTAGTTTCACACATACCTTTAGAGGATTTGCAACAAAAATGCGAGAAATAAGTTGTTTACAATCTTGAGATATGTGAACATAGTCTGGAATCTTGTACTGAACAGCTATTGTTCGCTGCATAAGAATGGTAGAGGAAGATACTTATAAAAAATAATGACAGAGGAAGATATTAAACTGTTCAAATAAGGAACTTATTGATTTTAAGGCCAGCCAAATGAAGGTAAATTACATTGAAAGTTTTCCTGAGATTCTTTGGGTCTTGCGGATCTTCAAATGGGTATACTCCCGCTAGCATAACATAAAGAGTCACTCCACATGACCATACATCCGCCAACTGAACGTACACAAAGCAAAATTAAATAGAACTGCAAAGAAAAGGGTATTTATATCCTTCGCACAAATAGGAAACTTGTCAAACAAGAGGTAGTTTACCAAGTTTTTTATCTTTCCAGGCCATATCAGTGTTCAATTGTTTCCCAAGCAAGTATCTTCTTACAAAAAAAGATAGTCTCAATTGATCACATTATGGTAATGTGGGTATGTTTAGTTAAAATAAATAAATATAACTGGCATTTGCTTTATCATATTGACGGGAAAAATATAAGGACAGTAACAAAATGAACAAGACAGACAAAGGATCACATACGACAGAAGTGGCACAAATGTTGTAACACAATACCAGGGGAGGCAGGGGTCTAACCCTCATTTTTAAAACATACAAACGTTGGGATCATAGTCCTTTATGCTGATTATTGATTGGTTTATATGTTCAGTGACCACCATGTACCTTGTATAGTTTGCTAATTAATCAATTGACATAAGAAAACACATTCCAAAATAACCATTACTCGAACATAGCTGTGAAAACAATAGGTGATTTATAATTTATTGAGACAAGAACACCGGCAGGTGGAAAATCAATGGTGAAGATGTTCAGCACAATGGCTCATGCATCAAGTCTTCAAATCAGAAATAAGTTTTCAAGAGAAATGGTTCATCTGAGAAGTTTATGGGAAACAGGATCTAGGCATTATAAATTAATCTGGTCATTAAATCAGCTCCAGCAAAGCTTGAACAGATAAACTTAATAGAAAATGTGAGGTTCGGCAACATAAGATATCAAAATTACCTTGCCATCATACTCTTTCCGTGAAAGAATCTCGGGTGCAATATATGCGGGAGTTCCAACTGTTGATTTGGGGCTCGAATGTAGCAGAGATGACTACACAAATATTGCTAGTCAGAGGATGTAAATTCACAACTACCTCATAGAAAGGCTTAGCATACTAAATTGAATTTAAAACTAAACCTTTGAATAACCAAAATCGCAAATCTTCAGGCGAGGAGCAGGGTTTCCATCCAGCAAGGTATTTTCCAGCTTCAAATCTCTATGGCATATTTGCTTCAGGACAAGGAAAATTAAAGGGAAAATTCAACTTCAAGTAGAGAAAGGAACTAGATACGTTTACATATATTAACATCTCTTACCATATAATGGCAGTAGCACACTCCAGAGATGAGCTGTTGGAAAAAATATCTCGCCTGAAAAGACGCAAAGGAAAAGACAAAAGAATCGGATTCATAATATTTCACCCTCTGTTTGGTTGCTTATTGAAAAGAATGGGAGACGTAATTCAGATCTTTATCTACGTTTCTTTTCCCTTCTTATATTGCTAATTTTTTGTTTCATAAGTAAAAACAATACAACTAAGCTGACTGGCAACACAGAACTGGAATGAAGGGAGATTGTTTTAATCATAAACATCGTGAGATCCAAATCCTACTCTTCCGTTCTTTTCCTACATATTTTCAGGAAACAGAAACGAAAGTCTAAATCTATCAGTAGACCTGTAGAGAACCAGAAACATATGAAATTGGAGCTCGCTATCAGTCAAGAACAATGATCAAACCTCATCTTCGCTAAACCTTCCGGCAGCACAAATTCGCTCAAATAGCTCTCCACCCGCGGCGTACTCCATGACGATAGCCAGATGGGTAGGAGTCAAAACCACCTATGAATCCAAATCCCAAAAACCCAAATCAGACAATTGAAAACGATAGAAGTAATATTTATGTCTAAACTCAAACGAAACCATGCATACATGTGTGTTGAAAATAAAAAAGAAAAAGAGAAGAAAAAAACATATACTCGCGCGTCACACAAGCACACACCTCCTTGAACCGAATAATGTTTGGATGGCAAAGCGATCTGTGGTTTATGATTTCTCTCGCCACATTCTGACCAATCTGCCACCAAAAGAGAAAATAAACAGGTGATCGGAAGCCGCCCAGGCAAACGAAACGAAATTCTAAAACTTTCAGAGGGTTTATGCGTTCTCTGAACTACCCAAAGAAATTTCTGTCCTTTTTTATCTTAGCAATGGAGTTCGACGAAGTCAATCCTAAAAAGTAGCAATTTCCTCAAACAGCATGCAATAGATACTCGAGGATATGGAAAGAGAGTTATACGAGCGGATACCTTGTGTCCCCGCTCGATGTATTTCATGGCGACGAGCTTTTTCGTTTGTTTGTCCCGCATAAGCCTGGCCACTCCGAACTTCCCAGACCCTATGTCTTTCACTAGCTCGTAATTCTCCATCGATATTATCTTTTAACTTTCGCCTCTCGTTATGTGCTAAACCCCGGTTTCAGTGTTACACTCATCAATCGAAATCAATAGCGGAGCCCTCAATTCATGCCCTCATGCTCGAGAAGAAGGAGAAGCACAAAACTCGACCGCAATGGTTCCCAACTCTATACCCCTATTCAATTGAGAATCGGATTCGGAGAGGGGGGGGAGGATTTCGGAGACTTGCAGATTTAAGGAAAGCAAGGAATCTGAAACAGTCGTTTCACATTGAGAGAGAGAGACAGAGAGTGTGCGTCACGTATCAGCTCTCAGCAGCCAGTAAGTAGGTGTAGGGTAGAATAAAAAGCGAGACTGTGAGAGCGAGAGACGGAGGGAAACATAATTACCAGAGTCGCAAAAGATGTCGTTTACCAGGACCTCATATTGTCACGGCTGGAAATTCGGTGCACATGGAAGTATGGTTCACGCCATACGAGCCAGTGATCCAACATGGACAGATTTTAATCCTCTACGGTACGATTTGGAGTAATTTTGGACGAGAAGCTACACTGATAACAAAATTTTAGAAAAATAAATTTTTAAATATATATAATTTCAAAAATTACGTCAATTTATAAATTTAATTTTAGTAAATCTAGTTAAAGTATTTCTAATTTTAAATGCATGATTTTGAATATAAATTACGGACGACTTGACCACGATCACTCAAAATCTTAGATTTTAAGTTTTATTTTATTAAAAAAGTACTTCTAAATCATTTTAATAAATAGGTTACAATTTATTCCAAATCACTTCATCGAAAATTCATCTAAACAAAAAAATTTTAAAATAAGATATTTGAAAGAATTCTTATACTTGAAGCCAGTTTGTAAAATACACTCTATTTTATTGATATGACAAGACTTGATTTATAAGAAATTCTAACAAATCAAATTTTATCATACCAATAAAATAGAGTGTAATTAGGCATTGACACATGATTTTTTTCCCAAAAAAAAAAACAAAAAAAGTGAGTGAAGATTCAAAATCATGGGTTATAGCCTATAGGGTTATAAAAGGGTGATGCTACAGCCCGTTGGAGTGTAGTATTATTTTACATCTGTTTTGTTTAAGTAAATTTTTATATAGATTTTTTAATATTTTAAAAAAATAAAATAAATTTAAAACATAATTAAGAAAATACTTTATTAATCAGCAAGTAAAAAATATATATATTAAAAAATATTTTCTTAATCACGAAGTAATTTTAATAATATTATGATTTTTTTTAAATATTTAAAATGATCATGCTACAGCCCCGCTGGGGGCTCCCGCTAGACTTAGCATGTACTTTTCTATGTGTATTTTTTTAATTTATTTTTTATATAGATTTTTTTTACACTTTTAAATATTTTTGAAAAATAAAATAAATTTAAAATATCATTAAAAAACACTTCCTTAATCAGAAAGTAAAAAAAAAAAAATCATTAAAAATACTTCCTTAATCACGAAGTAGAATAAATATTATTTTTTATTCTACATTGTGATTAATGAAGTATTTTTTAATAATATTATAATTTTTATTTTTTAAAATATTTAAAATTATTAAAAATATCTATATAAAAAGAAACTGAAAAAAACATATATAAAAAAACACTAGAGCCCAGCGGGAGCCTCCAGCGGGGCATCTAGCATTTTCCGGTTATAAAACTCTATTTTACTAGCATCTATCATAACTTTTATAGAGATCAACAACCCCTCACATATATATATATATATATATATATATGGAAAATGCTAGATGCTTCGCTGAGGGCTCCGCTAGGCATCTTGTGTTTTTTTATATGTGTTTTTTTATTTATTTTTTATATAGATATTTTTAATAATTTTAAATATTTTAAAAAAATAAAAAATAATTATAATATTATTAAAAAATAATTCTTTAATCACGAAGTAGAATAAAAATTATTTTTTATTCTATTTCGTGATTAAGGAAGTATTTTTTAATGATTTTTTTTTAATTTCTGATTAAGGAAGTGTTTTTTAATGATATTTTAAATTTATTCTATTTTTTAAAAATATTTAAAAGTGTAAAAAAATCTATATAAAAAATAAATTACAAAAATATACATAGAAAAGTACATGCTAAGCCCAACGGGGGCTATAGCATGACCCTATATATATATATATATATATATATATATACACACACACAGTCAGGGCAACGG
Source organism: Juglans mandshurica (assembly GCA_022457165.1). NCBI lineage: Eukaryota > Viridiplantae > Streptophyta > Magnoliopsida > Fagales > Juglandaceae > Juglans > Juglans mandshurica. The sequence goes on along the minus strand of CM039629.1, from coordinate 25,968,064 downwards.
TGCACGTTTACCCAGTTGACCAATTTTATCATCTTTCAAATTTTTAACTATAAACAGATATAATTTTATCTATATTTTTTGAACTTTTTTTCTATTTAGAATACATTATATATGATTTGCATAATGTTTCTAACTATAATATAACGACTTAGAAGAATCAAGTCATAACTATATATAGATATTTTTAAAGTATATGTTACAAGAGCGACAAGTTTTAAAGGAGATATTTAAAACATTCAATTTGTTGTCTCATATTAATAATCATATTAATAAAATTATTAAATTTGTTTAATTATAAGGGATTTTACTAATAAGAACATCAACATTGTTATTAATATCAAAATTATTATTAATATATTAATTGATATCTATTAATTGACACGAGGTGTCTAAAATAATTTCTTTATTATTAAATTATATTAAATAACCTTACTTCAAATATATTAAGTGATTTCTTCCTATAAATGTTTTCTTTTTCTTTAGCATATCAATTTCTCTTTGAAGTTTTTTCATTTAAATTTTTAAAATATTTTTGATAGGAAAATTTATATAAGAGTTAATAATGATGATATTTGAAAATTTTAAGAATAATTTTTTATGTTAACAATATCGTTTCACTAAATCTCGTTTTTTACAATAAATTAATGATGTTGCACGAATTTTACAATATAAGAGAAGCTGATTTAACATGTTTCTTTGGCGTAGGAAGTCATAGAGGTCGAAGCTTATAAGGAAGAGGTAGGGGTAGAGGTTCTCTCTCTATTCATCTTTCCAGGCTTTTGAGGCACTCTTCCTTAGAAAAGATATGAAATTGCTTCAATCTCATATGAATCCTAACAAATATCAGTTTCTTGTCGACCCTCTTCTCTCTATTCATCTTTCCAGGCTTTTGAGGCACTCTTCCTTAGAAAAGATATGAAATTGCTTCAATCTCATCTGAATCCCAACAAATATCAGTTTCTTGTCGACCCTCTTCTCTCTATTCATCTTTCCAGGCTTTTGAGGCACTCTTCCTTAGAAAAGATATGAAATTGCTTCAATCTCATCTGAATCCCAACAAATATCAGTTTCTTGTCGACCCTCTTCTTCTTCAGTGTCTTCTTGTTCTTTTTCTTCTCCCTCTCTTTTTTTTTTTTTTTTTTTCCAATTAAACGTGGTTTCTTACCATTTATCAAATATGCAAGTGATATGTCTGTAGAACTCGTGCTTGTCTTCTTCAAGAATAAATTAACAACAAAGTTGGGAGGACTCTTAGGGTGCCATGGATAACGGGGGTTCTTGGGCGGTCTTCTCCTGGTCTTTGAATGCGCTAGCAAAGTTACCTTTCCAGTTGTTGTAAAATTTCTGTCTAATGGGATGGGATACGGGGTAATGGTTGATAATCTGCAATCCATTGTTTGAACTGGACTCCTGTGAATTTAAAAATGTGCCGCCATTATTGAGACGTATTTTTAATGGTTAAATATCCAAATCGAAAAATGAGTTAGAAGGGCTTCAATGGTGACGGATCGGAGCTGAGATTGGGCAAATGTGCCGCTATTACTAAGACGTATTTTTAATGGCAAAATATCAAAATCAGAAAATGAGATTAAAGGGTTTCAACGGTGGCGGATCGGAGCTGAGGTTAGGTGGTTTAAGTGGCTGGAGGGCCGATGGTTGTGTGGTGAAGAGATGGTGGCCAACGGCAACGCGACGACGGCGCTAGAACGAAAAAGGGCTACGGCTTGGATTCCTTCATGGCGGTTAATGACGACACGAGAGGGACTGAGATTGGAAGGAGAGGGACGCCGACCGGAGGGGAAGAGAATAGGCGGGGTGGTGTCGGTCAAGCCGGCGTGCGGCGGCACACCCTAGGAGACGAAGAAACGGACGGGGGAGGGGGGAGGAGGGGCTGGCGTGCAGGTGAAACCAGAGGCAAAACGAAAATTTAGGAATAGAAGCATGGGTAAAATGAGAAGAAAAAAAAAATGTTAGATGCAAATACTGTTCATCCATATTCACACTTATATATACAGTAGATATATATGGCATATGTAATAGTTATAAAATTATAACGTCTATTACTAAAATTATAGCTTTTCTGAATGCTCGAAACACAACTTGAATAAAACATTTTTATGTTCAAGCTTCACTTGAGACTACTAAAAATACTTTACTCAACTTGACTCATTTATTATCTTTTTTTTAAACTTGAATTTAAAAAATAAAATAAAATATCAGAATATTTTACGCGCATTATACAATTAGATATAGATTTATTCCTACAATCACAACTATTTACGAATACAATTAAATGACTGCAAGATTAATGTATGATTATTTGGATCTTCTCCAATAATAATCAGTTATATAAAATATCGTAATATTTATAACATTTTAATAATTATACTCATAAAATAGTGAACTATATATACACATGTATATTTCTTATAACTACTACATATGCCATATGTCATGTGTGTGTGTGTGTGTATATATATATATATATATATATATATATATATATATATATATATATATATATATATACGGGTTGTTGATCTGCAGAAAAGTTATGGGAGATGCTTGTAAAATAGAGTTTTAATACCGGTGAGAGTTTGAGTCCTCGTTTACATTCAAAATCCACCTCAACTCATTCTATCTCATTATTACAATTTTCTTAAATTCTCACACAAAATATAATAAATCATTCAACTTTTATTCTATTATTCACAAACCATCTCAATTCATCTCTGAATCAAAACGACTCACACAGTTTATTAGAGAAAAAAAAATCACGAGTCAATGCTTAACTACTAGAATAGGAGATGCCTGAAGCCGAATCCTTTGCTCGAACTCTAGAATTTTGATAGAGATAAATAAAATAAGGCTTCGTTTGGATGCACAACTCAGTCCAATTCACTTTATTTTTAGACTGAATTCAACGTCCAAACGCAAATGCATCTCTTCCCAGCGCAGTTTAAACGTGAAATTAGTAGTTGGCCCATGGCTTTTCAAGTTTCTGCCTTTAACTGGACCCACCTGACATATTTGTTCCCTTCATCTAAAATTTTTGTCATTTCCCATTTTCCAACAAAAAAACCTCTCATTACCCACCGACATTTTTGTTTTTGTGGGGCTATAAAAAATTCGGTCATCACAATTGCAGTCTTTTTTTTTTCATTTCTTTTATTTTCCTTACAGGTTTGGCGCTGGTAAGTGGAGACAAAATTGTCATATGAACCGTAATAATTAATGGTGGAATCCAATAATTTTATAACTTCTCATAAATACATATAAACTCATTTTAACATTCAAACACACTTAAACTTATTTTAAGTGGATCCCACAAAACTCACTCAACTATCTCAACTCGCTACTATTCATAAAAAATTCAAATAAACTCAACTCAGTTCAACATCTAAACGCAACCTAAGTCTCGTAGCGATTATTGAGACTTTAATGATGTCTAAATCTTAAAATTTGAATAAAAAACTCTAGAATATCCAAATATAACATCCACAAAGAATGTATGTTAATCCATTGAGATAACATTCATTTTTTAGTACAAAAGTATATTTTATGCATCAGAAATATGGGTGATAAATGGTCCGGTCAGACCGAACAGACCGACCATTTTGGTCTGGACCGGACCGGACCGAGATTGAGACCGGTTGATCTCGGTCCACGTTTTAAAGGATCGAAAAGTTTCGGTCTGGTCCACGGTCCACGGTCCAGGGTCCAGGGTCTTTTCGAACCGGACCGGACAGAATGAAAAATAAAAATAAAAAATATTATATATATATTATTTATATAATAATTGTACAATTAACAATATAAAATTTTAAATATGTTATTAATACTTGTTAATATTCTATAAATTAACAATATTTTATATATTTTTTCATATAACCTATCACTTTTAACAATATAAAATTTTAAATATGTTATTAACATTTGTTAATATTCTATGGATTAACTAATATATAATATCAATTAGTTAATTATATAGTAATTATATAAATTAATAATGTAATTTCATCTAATTTATTATCATTGACCATATAAAATATTTGTTTATTGAGTTTGTTGCATAATCCACATTAATAAGTCACTAAGTTTAATTTAGTATTTTAAATAATTTTTTTTATTAATTGATTTAAAAAAAAGAACAAAAAAAGGCTGGACCAAATGGACCGATCGAATCGAACTGGACCGATAGCTACTGGATCGGTCCGGTCCCTATAGGTATTCGGTCAGGAAAAATGATGGACGGTCCATCGCCGGACCGGATCGACCGATTTGCACCCCTAACCAGAAACTTAAGTGGTTCATCTTATAGCAGTGTGGAAGAAATTGTTGGCAGTCCAATGTACCTCTAGTGGTGAAGAACTTTGTGGAAAACATTATGTAATTAGGGTGCCCCGCATCGGTGCGGGGTAGGCCGCTCCTCGCCTCCCGCCCTACATGGGTCGTGGGGGTGGGGTTTTCACCCCTAGCCCGATGCGGGGGGCGGGGGCGGACTCCCAATCCGCCCCGCCCTCCCCCCACTTTAATTATGGACTATAATCCACTAGGTCTAAAAATTATTCATAGGTCTAAAAGTGATAAAAAAACACATTTTTGGACCCAAATTGTAAATTTAAATTTATAAATATGACTATGTAATTTTTAAATTTGCTAGTGTATTTTTTGTGTAAGTTGTAGTGTAGTAGGATGATCATTCGAAGGTGATGCCAAGAACGTGGTGGAGTTGATTCAGAGTGCATATGGATTGTTTGGCATCAGTGGGCATATCCTTCATGACATTCATATCCTGCTTTCTATTTTGTGCCGAGGGATTGTTTACATCTACGTTCATTTGTGATGTTCCAGTTTGTATTCAGGATCTTGTATATCCTTCTGTTTAATAATGAATTGAAGTCTGTTTTCTTCAATAAAAAAAAAAAAAAAATGCTCTTTATTATTGGGCTTGGGTGAAAATATTGGGTCGAGAAGCCCAACTATTATGTGTGGAACGGAACCTAGTTGGGACTATAAGAAACGGAAAAGCCCGTGTACCGAGACATGGGCCTGGGCCGAACAAAATTCTGCTTAACCAAGAAAATAATAAATAATAAATAATTCAGTTATTAAAAAAATTAATAGTAATAAATAATTACGAATGTAATCGTCAATCGTCAGCCAACTCGCTTTCTCCTACACTCTCTTAAAAGGAAGAGCTCAAGAATTAATCGAAGAAAGTCTCAGATCAGAGCGACCTTGGGAAAGTCTGGACCGTCCATATCCAACGCTCGCCGGCGATCTCCATGTCCTCCACCGTCCGATCTCTCTCACTTGTCACCCTCCTCTTCCTCCTCCTCTCCTCCTCGTTCGCCTCCGAGTCAGATCACAAGGTGAACCTGCTCTCTCTGTTTATCTATCTCCCTCTTCAAGCCCTAGCAATGACTTTGTTATCCTGTTGTGGCCGTCCGAATAAACTCGTAGATCTTTTAAATGCTTCTTGTTTGTTGTTTAATTGGCTTCAGATCTGCCAATTTCTTGATTGGTAGACTCTGTGATTTGACTTCCTCTGGTCAATTCCTGAGCATTTGAAAGTTGATTTGGGGGTCTCATTGGTTTTCTCATGTATACCTCCTATCAACTCAGTTTTTCTGAAGTGCAAGAACCAAATGCGTACATTCTGTGTATATCTGTGTGTATAAGCTTTTATGTATGTGTCTATGTATACATGTATGTTTATTGGAGATTTGGAAATGACGTAGTGTTTGTGTCGTTGTGTGTTGGGACCTTGGAAATTAGGTATTCGTAACATTTTACCTGTATTGTATTTGTCGATCTGATCTACAGAGGCTTGCAATAGACATTTTGTGGCAGGATAGTTGACCTGCTAGTGATGCGTGTAGCAAAGTTAGGTGTGGGGGTTGCTGGGATCGTGGGAGTGCTGATGGTTTTAATCGTGATAGGGAATGGTGATTTCCCGTATGCACATGTGCACCTATCATTGTAAGACAAGATGCGTTTCCATGCTTTTTAAGTACCTCGAATTTTGACCACTAGCGAATTAATCCATGACAAGATAATTCCCGTGACGTAATGCTATAAGTTGGATCTGGTTATTGTCTTTGGTGCAAAATAAGTTGGATCTGGTTCTGATGGATGTTCACCGAGATATTTTCCATTTGGAAGGATAGAGCTGTAATTGTGGAGTTGCAGATACGGAATTGATTTTGACTGACATTTTAAATAGTTATAGAAAATTTTGGGATTGGTTATCTGACTCATAATTGTTAAGAACAAACGTAAGTTTGAGCTCTAGTTGGCGGTGACTCCTTTTTTATATAGTTTATTTAATCATGATTTGAAAGAAAGCTTCCCACCAGTGCACTAAAAAATGAATTGCAAGTGCCTATTCAATCTGCACCTCATACCCTTATTCATGAAGTTCTAGGACATGCCATTGTTGGGCCTCCATGTGAAGCATTTTTATCCTAGAAAAAGATAGTAAATGTAGAAAGTTGCGGAACCTCTTCAGTGGTTATCATATGCAATTTCTGCTTTTTGTTCCTTCTTTTGTGTTTTGCACAATAAGCACATTAATTTCGAATGGTGTTTTAACCTTAAGGGTTGGCTCAAGTGGTAAGGGTCTTAGTTTTGGTAGTATGCTCTTTCCAGGTCTAAGGATTGAACCCTTGGGTGCAAAAATTTCTAGGTGCCACGTCCCATCAGTGAAAAATCAATGATTTACCTGATCTGTGATGGGGATGCGTCATACCGGGTCTGGGGTTTATTTAGGTTAAAGACATGTTGCTTTTGCACGGTCTCCGGGATTCCTCATCATAAGGAAAAAAACTCAAACAGTGTTCAAATCAAAACTAGCATTTCCTCCCCCCTTAACCAAGGGGCAGTGGGTAAAATAACAAGCTTGATATGGGTGCATGAATCTTGTTTGCAGTAGAAAAAGGCACACTAATCTGATAAGAAAATTATGTTATTAACGCTTCTCTCTCTCTTTTTTGAAGTTTGTATGGATGTAATTAGCATTACTTATTTTCTTAAAAAAGTATTTTATAAGATGAGCTGGCCTTTTGTATATTCCAAATTATTTCTGTGTATACATTGTTGTGAAATATGTCTTGGATGAACTCAACTTGTAGTGTGTATAAATAGATTGAGATGAACTGAACTGTCACTGAAATTAATTGATACCTTTTTCACCCCCTTCATTTCTTCTTCAGTATCAGCAAGATGACCCAGTTACCCTTTGGGTAAATAAAGTTGGCCCCTATAATAATCCACAAGAAACGTACAATTATTACAGCCTTCCGTTTTGTCGTCCTCTGGGCAGTGCAGCTCACAAATGGGGTGGTCTCGGCGAGGTCCTTGGTGGAAATGAACTGATTGACAGCCAGATCCAAATAAAGTTTGGAAGTAAGAAAAATTTCTATCATTACCCTTAATTTTTATTTTGAGGTAGAATGTTTGAGTCAACCCTAACAAAGTTGTGACCAAGGCTTATATTTGTTGATTTTAGTTGCATATATTGACTTTTTTCTTGCACAGAAAATGTGGAGAAGGCTGTCATTTGTCCTCTGGATCTTGATGAAGCAAAGGTTAAACAGTTCAAGGATGCAATTGAGAATAATTACTGGCTTGAATTTTTCATGGGTATGTTCTTCTCTGCATCCATCAGTTTTTTACTAATACAATGTGAAGATTATTTCAATGTCAATTATTCAAATGTTGATGGGTATGAGATTTCTGTAGAAATTTTATAAATGTGGGGAGTGTTTACAGTCATAAATTAGAATTTTTATTTCAAATTATAGTGGTACACGAGTTCCTGAGAGAGGGGCGGGGGCAAAGTCAGAAGCAAGTAGGCTGAATTTTACATGGGAAGCAATGCCATAGAGAGTATTATTCTCTATGCTGTTGTGTTTGAATTACAAGATGATCCGTACCAAAATGATGAGAAATATCTTCCTTCACAGTGACAGCAAATTAATTCTTGTTTATGAGAAGATAATTGTAGATTTAATAGCAGATAGAATGGATTTCTATCTCAGTGTAAAATATGTAACACTTAGGTACCGTTTGGATAGTGAGATGAGATGAGATGGTTTTAGATAAAAGTTGAATAAAATATTGTTAGAATATTATTTTTTTAATATTATTATTGTTTTGGGATTTGAAAATTTTAATTGTTTACTATATTTTGTGTGGTAATTTGGGAAAGTTGTAATGATGAGATGAGATGAAACACTTTCACTATCCAAACGGGGCCTTAAAGATAATTTTTGTTAATGCAACTATTTCATCTGTTCACACTATATACTGCTATAGGTGTAACCAGGTGAGAGTTCCAAGCAATCCTCATCACCAAATTTCCAGCAAGCTTCATTGTTGAAACCTTGACTATGACTCGTGCAAATTTGAGTTTGCCAGAGGCACTGATTTTCCCTCCCTCCCTCCCTCTCTGGCCGGGTTGGAAGGATGGGGACTTTGTAAATCATAACTGAAGCAATTTTGAGTCTTTTATATGCACAGTTTTCTTTTTATAAGTAATAAGAAGTTTTTTTTTTCCCTTTTATGCACAGTTTACGACTATTTATTTTTGCAAATTTCTACATGGGTTTAGATATGTTAATCTTTCTTTTTTTATACAAGTAATAAAATATTTTATTGATATAGAATAGGCATAGCCCAAATACACAGGAAGTATACATGCGATTACACGTAGTTAGGAAGGGGTTTAGATATGTTAATCTAATAACCACATTACCTTATACTAGAGATATCTAAAAAATGCATATATGGTGTGATACCCTCATATGATATGGATAAGGGTAGGTGGTGTATGAGATCCCACATTGGTTGAGAATGAAAAGTTCTTGCTCTTTATAAAGTTCTAATGGGGCTCTAATTGTATCATTGACTAGTCATTTTAGAGTATAGACCATGTGGTTTGGGTCTTTCCATTGGGGTGTTACAAATGGTATCAGAGACCATCCCAACCAGAAATGTCGGACTTGAGCCGTGCCACCTATAATGGACAGACCCGACGAGGACGTCGGGAGTTTAAGGGGAGTAGATTGTGATACTCCCATATGATATGGATAAGGGTAGGTGGTGTATGTGATCCCACATTGCTTGGAAATGAGAAGTTCTTGCTTTTTATAAGGTTCTAATGGGGCTCTAATTGTATCATTGACTAGTCATTTTAAAGTATAGGCCATGTGGTTTGGGCCTTTCCATTGGGGCGTTACATATGGGCTGCTGTATATGTTTCTTATGTGTTATTTTGGTTTGCTTTGGGGTCTTTTTTTCCCCTTTATTTACTATGTTGGAGAACTCACTCTTAACTTCTTGCCTGTTTTCTAATGTTGGTCTCGACATGCTGGATACAAGTTCAGATGATCTGCCTTTATGGGGTATGCATTTAACTCACTTTTGTTTTTTGTACTTGAGTTTGCACATAACTGGATAATTCATTTTTTTCCCAACATTTAGGTTTTGTCGGTACAATGCATCCAGATAAGAATGGTGAGAAGCATGCCCTTTTCACACATAAGAAAATTGTCATCCACTATAACAAAGATCAGGTTTGCAGTTTTCCAAATTGCATATGAATTCTATGATGGGGTTTAGGATTCACCCTGGCATCATAATTAAGCTTCTATCTTTTAGATCATTCATGTGAATCTCACTCAAGAGATCCCAAAGCCGTTGGCAGTTGGAAAAAAATTGGATATGACGTACTCAGTCAAATGGAGTTTAACAAATGTAACTTTTGCACGTCGCTTTGATGTCTATTTGGATTACCCTTTCTTTGAGCACCAGGTAACCCATTGTTTTTTTTTTTTTCCTATTTCCACCACTTTATGCATTATTATGAGTATCAAAAAAATATTTCTGACTAATCTGTGGTCATTGGCTGTCTGATTTTCCACTCATTGCCATGCTTATCTGTTATTGAGAGTTGCATGTGCATTGTTAATGTGCAGATCCATTGGTTCTCCATTTTTAATTCGTTCATGATGGTTATCTTCCTTACTGGTTTGGTGTCAATGATATTAATGCGGACCCTTAGGAATGACTATGCAAAATATGCTCGGGAAGATGATGACTTGGAGACTCTGGTATTGTGCCATTTACTTGTATTTCTATTGTCATTTTTTATATTAATGCTTTATTGAATTGAAGAAACTGTAATTGCTGCTCACTATAAAGTCCTTGATTGCTGTTTTGGTGCTTGTTCTTTAGGAAAGAGATGTTAGTGAAGAGTCTGGTTGGAAACTCGTGCATGGGGATGTTTTTCGGCCTCCTCGCAATTTAGTTCTTCTTTCGGCTGTTGTTGGGACAGGTGCCCAGCTTGCATTGCTTGTTCTCCTCGTCATCTTATTGGCAATTGTTGGCATGTTGTATGTTGGGTAAGTTGAGAACTCACAGTTGATCTTGAACAACATACATGCATTTTATGGTAGCACAATCACTGCATATGTTTTCCTTTCATCTTCTCATAGCCTGCTATAATGTCCTTCGATTGTTATTGATATGGCTCAGGCGAGGAGCAATTGTCACAACTTTCATTGTGTGTTATGCTCTTACATCGTTCATTTCTGGTTATGTGAGTGGTGGGATGTACTCACGCCATGGAGGTAAGTAAGGGTTTTGTTTCATCATCTTAATGCTTTTCTTTTTTCTTTTTGATAAGTAAAATAAACATATCAATGCTTTTCTTAGATGATTATTATTACAGTTTTGCATAACTCCATTTTGTTCTGCCAGGTAAAACTTGGATAAAGTCTATGATTCTCACCGCATCTCTATTTCCATTTATGTGCTTCGGTATTGGGTTCATCTTGAACACAATTGCTATCTTCTACGGGTCTTTAGCAGCTATTCCCTTTGGCACAATGGTTGTTGTCTTTGTCATCTGGGCTTTCATCTCTTTCCCTTTGGCTCTTCTTGGTACGGTTGTTGGAAGAAACTGGAGTGGTGCTCCAAACAATCCTTGTCGTGTGAAGACCATTCCCCGTCCAATCCCTGAGAAGAAATGGTATCTCACACCATCTGTAGTCTCAATGATGGGTGGTTTGCTACCCTTTGGCAGCATATTCATTGAGATGTATTTTGTCTTCACATCCTTCTGGAATTACAAGGTGGGTTTTACCATTCTATGGGTTTTTTGGGTACATAATGAATCCAATATGGTGTTACAGAAGATGGTGGAATCCCTACGATATTTTGTTTGAGTCACTCTCATGTTCAGCTGGTTAATATTAAAAACATGTCATTTAATAACATTGTAAAATGGTTTTAACAATATGGAGGCAGGGTTTCCAAGAACTGACTTGCATCTCTCTCAAATACAATGAACGGTGACATCTTTATGTTGATAGTTACTAGCGTCTTGAATCTTCTGTTTACCTATTTTTTAGACGTGCCTGAGAACCTGAGTCAGTTTTTTTATGTTACGGTGCGAGTATTAATATTTCCTGATGGTTTTCCTTTTAATTAATATCTCATGATAGTTTTTCAGACTGATGGATGTTTTTTTTTCCAACACTAATAATCAGAAAGTGTGCACAATATGGTTAAAGGTATATCGAAGCTGAGTAACTCTTCTTGCTCTGTGTGCAACAGGTGTACTATGTGTATGGGTTTATGCTGCTGGTTTTCTTGATTCTCATTATTGTCACTGTTTGTGTGACCATTGTGGGGACATACTTCTTGTTAAATGCTGAAAACTATCATTGGCAGTGGACTTCCTTCTTCTCTGCTGCCTCGACAGCTGTCTATGTGTATCTGTACTCAGTATACTACTATTATGTGAAGACCAAGATGTTCGGCTTCTTTCAGACCAGCTTTTATTTTGGATACACTTTGATGTTTTGTCTCGGTTTAGGAATCCTTTGCGGTGAGTTTCCACAGTTCTATTGAATTTTCAATATTGAGTTTCCAGTCATCTTTTTTTGAACCAAAGGCTCCCTTCTTGAGACTCGATAGTTATTTTATCTTATTTTCATTCTAATGCTTGTGCTCTCTCTCTGGGATCTAAAACTTAATACATTTACTGAAGTTTCATGCTTGAAAGCTTCGCAAGATTTAACGGAAATTTTAATTTTCTATTTGTAACTTCAGCCAAAGTTTAAATTGTAGAGGATTACTTATTTTAAGAAAAAAAAGGGGTTAAGGAGCCCAATAAACTTGGTTTGAATTTTGAGCTAACATAGAATTGAAATTCAGTTTATAGTGCCTGTGTATGGCTATATGCCTTCTGCGTTTTTGATACTGACACGACACTGAAAACCGTCCATTTGATAGCGCTCCTTTTTACTTGAGCATTGATTTGATTTTGTTTTCCTTTTACATGTGTAGGAGCTGTTGGTTACCTGGGCTCGAATTTGTTCGTGAGGAGGATCTACAGAAACATCAAGTGTGACTAGCATTCTTCTGAAGAGGAAAGAGACCGAATGACACTTCCCTGCGCTCTTTGGTTGACAATAAATTTTGAGAGGAAGCTTGTGGGTCATGTACAAGGGACTTGGCATTTTGTCTACAGATCAAAATCACAGGGTTTGAGGATGGGGATGTATTCTTCTCTCTCTAGACTGGGGATGGATGCCCTGAGATTATTATTTCTTCTTCTTCTTCTTCTTCTTCTTCTTCTTCTTCTTTTTGTGCTTTCCCCGGCTGTAAGTGAAAGCCTTAATTTAGGATGCAGAAATTGTTTCCATAGTCTGGAAGTTTAGCAAAATATCGAATCCGCCTATCATTTGAATTATTTCTTACAAATAGGTGCCTTTGTAAGGATCGATGCCTAATTTACCCCACCTTTTTTTTTAATTATTTTGTTATGCTACTTGCACCGTCTCTGGGACAAAGAAACTTTTGAAGGCGAGGACTTTTAAGTAATGAATTTTGTGCTTTCTGAATATTTGAGAATCAATAGGGGGTTGTACTTGTCTCCCTATTTTGTGTTCAAAGATTTTTGGGTCGGGAGCAAAAGTAATGGATAACTTGACGTGTGTGGTTGCCCTGCCTTCTTTAGACATTTAGGTGTTTTCTGTTCTTTTGTTTTGGTTTCCTTGATTTGTTTCTCAATTTCCTTGTATGGAAAATACCAGATCAATCTAGAAACCATATTATAAGGAAATAAATAATTGCAGGAAATAAATCCCAAATAGGAAAAATTCACTTGTAAATATAGAAAATTTAGAACCAAGAAAATAAAACTCCTTTCGAAATGCTAAGGTGCGGGAAGAAGAATTAAGAGGATTTGTGTCAACCAGAGTCACCAATAAATCTGAGGTGATAATAAAAAGATAAAGCGAGCCTCAAAAGGTTGCCACCTGGCAGATAGGGGTTGATGGACGCCTAATAATAATAGGCCACGCTTCTTCCACAAGCCCTCCCAGTTATCAACATTAGTAGTCTCTCATCTCTCTTTAGCTATCATATCCCCCAACTCTCTTCACCCACTCCAACCACAAAACAAAAGAAAGAAAATGGCAACCACAGCTGCTCTCTCTGGCACCATGGTTAGCACTTCCTTCCTTCGCCGACAGCCGGTGACAAGCCTACGGTCACTTCCTAGTGTTGGCCAGGCTCTTTTCGGCATAAAGTCCGGGCGTGGAGGGCGCATTACAGCCATGGCTGTTCACAAGGTCAAGCTCCTTACGCCTGATGGGCCAGTAGAGTTTGATTGCCCGGATGATGTTTACATCCTGGACCAGGCTGAGGAGGCTGGTATTGATCTCCCTTACTCATGCAGAGCAGGTTCTTGCTCTTCATGTGCAGGGAGAGTTGTGGAAGGTTCTCTGGACCAGTCTGATGGTAGCTTCCTTGATGATGACCAGCTTGGTGATGGGTGGGTTCTTACTTGTGTTGCTTATCCTCAGTCTAATATTGTCATTGAGACCCACAAGGAGGAGGAGCTTACTGCTTAAGAAATGTGATTTCATCTTCACTTTGTTGTTGTTGCTCTCTCTCCCTCTGTCACTTCATGAATGTATTGTTGGTTGGTTTGGTGGGCTTAGTCTTGTTCCAGGGACATGGTGTCTTATGCTTTAAATGAGCGACTTTTTATGTTTTTGTTTCCTTCATTTGTAGTCTCAAATGGACTGTAGTAGCTTAATAATCTTCCAATGGTTTTGCTTATAAGATCTCTCTCTCTCTCTCTCTCTCTCTCTCTCTCTCTGAGTGTTTGTGCTTGTCTTGAATAATTACTGGATGTCATAAATGCTTGCAGCGGACACAAAAAGGAAGCGTGTTTGGATTTTTGGCAGTGGTTGAATGGGGAATTGCACTTTGTTTGAACTAGTCTACGATACCAACAAATTAAGCCACGAGTCTATTACAATGAATTTGCAATGAAAAAAAGGGGAGGAAAAGATCACTCAAATTGCAGCCAAAAGGAAGCAGAATACCTGGGATAGACATACAGCAAATCACAAACATGGCCAAATCACCATCATAATGCATACTAACATTCATACAATGATCCATTAGGCCTTAGGGACTTCAGTTTTCACATACCAAGGAATTCAAGCAACAAACCGAGCATTAATTACAACTATTGGAGCCCTTTTTGGAGAGCCAGACCAGCTGCAATATTAACCTTCTCTCTGAGAACAAATTTCTGTATCTTACCAGTTGAATTGACTGGTAAATCCCCAAAAACAACACTGTGAGGAGCCATATACTTGGGCAATCGATCCCCACAAAACTTAATAATCTCTTCCGCCGTACACACATCACACTCTTTCTTCAACTTCACAAACGCATAAGGAGCCTGATCCCCCAGCGGGTGGCCATCACATGCTCTCCCAACAACAGCAGCATTCAACACCTTTGGATGACTTAGCAACACTGCCTCCACCTCAAGTGTGCTTATTGCCTCTCCCCCGGAAGAGATTATGATATCCTTTGCACGGTCTTTTATTTGTACAAAGCCATCTGGATGTCTGATTGCTAGATCCCCAGAATGATACCATCCACCCCTAAAAGCCTCTTGAGCTACTTTTGGATTTTTAATGTACCCTAACATCAAAGCATTGCCCTTAAGCATTACCTCCCCGATGGTTTTCCCATCACAAGGTATGCTCTTCATGGTTTTCGGATCTTTCACATCTACACCATCCATTATAAGGTTGTGAAGCCCTTCACGACCCTTTATTCTTTCTGTTTGTTCATCCATTATAAATTTTGAAGAATTCTGCAATCTGCTTTCCCATGGTCCTAGAATGGCTGCAGGGCCAAGGGCTTCTGTCATACCATAGCCATGGCTGATGTTAAATCCTAGTTCGGTAACCTTCATGAGGATTTGGGGTGGTGGTAATGCACCAGCAACAGTGATGTTCACCCTGGATGGGAGTGGCCTCTGATGATCAGTAGCCGGAGCATCTGCAATTATGTTCAAAAGGGTGGGTGCACCACACAAGTGAGTAACTTTGTGAATATAAATTGCATCAAATATGAATTTTGAGGAGAGTTCAGTTCTAAGGAAGATATTGGTGCCGCCAAGTGCAGCCATTGCCCAAGTGAAGCACCACCCATTGCAGCGAAACATGTCAACAGTCCAAAGAAACACTGGCATTTGTCTCATGTCACTGCGAAAAACTGCTGCAAGTGAATTGAGGTAGGCAGCTCTATGGCTGTATATTGCTCCTTTAGGAATCCCAGTTGAGCCTGAAGTATAATTCACCGAGATGGGATCGCACTCATTTTTTAGTGGTACAATCTCAAAATCTGCTCGTCCCCTTGCAAGGAGAGCATTGTAATATTCCAGGCTACAGCCTGCCGGGGTTTCTTTAGTAAGTATTGAGGGTGCTGTAATTTGATCACTCTCTGCTATTAGAACAAGTACTACTTGTACTGGGGGCTTGCCTTTTCTGTCGGAGAGTATGTTTAATGCCTCGAAAACTACCTCGACGAACTCGTTGTAGATAAAAATGATTTTGGCCTCTAACTGTTCTAATAACAAAGCTAACATGGTTGCATCCAACTGGGTGTTGAGTGCAGACAGAACTGCACCAGCCATCGGAACGCCAAAATGCAGCTCATAGAGTGCTGGAACATTTGGTGCTATGGCAGCAACCTGCTCATCATAGAAGAAAATGATAGATATCTTGTATGTTTTTTTTTTTTTAATTATATTCAGACTTTCTCATGAACTCTTGGAAAATTAATCATCCATTTTTAAATTAATTTTTTTTTTATTCTTCATCCTTTTAATTATTATTCTCACTAAACCATTAACTTGCCATAACAATATATAATGACTATTTTTACAATAATTGAAAGAGTTATAAGTTGATCACATCTGAAACTTGCCAAGAATCTTTAAGACTTGGTTCACTTTGGTGTCCATCATCATTTTCCATATATAATTTGGCCTCTTTTTGAAAAGTTTTTCATGACTCCATTACCTATGTTATGCTTCTAGAACCATTAAGAACAAGAATCAAACATTTATCCGGAATGAGTTGATCCTATTAAATGCAATATAAATTGGTGCCAACATCTATATATATATATGTGTATGTGATACATATATCAAGCATTAATGCTGTGATACCCCCCATATGATAAGGATAATTAGGGTAGGTAGTGTATGAGATCTCACATTGCTTGGGAATGAGAAGTTCTTGCTCTTTATAAAGTTTCAATGGGGTTCCAATTATATCATTGAGTAGTTATTTTGAAGTATAGGTCATGTTGTTTGGATCTTCTATTGGATCGTTACAAATGCACTCGTACGTGTATATTAGACGAAGATTATTCAAAGTTAATTTCTATTCCAAGTACTCTACAATCTAAATAGGAGACAAATAGATCCATAAATTGAGTCCCACCATATTTATTAAACATTTAATAATATTTAAGAGATTCCCATGAACAAAATTTTTTTAATAACATTTAACAATAAAATTTATGGATGAAACTAGTCTACTGTCCACTATCCTCTCACAAAAGTCTACAAATCAGACAAAATTTTTCAAGATTCTTCTACTTTTGGGTGTACTCCATGCAAAGTTAATTAGGTGAAACCCATGCAGGACCACACAGGGCAACTTTAACAAGTAAACGAGTCCATGAGGAGACCAAAAAAGTCAATGCTCTTCCTCCTCCTCCTCCTGATCGGCTTGTACATATTTCATCATCAGATCAGTTGAAGAAATTTGAGGAGATCATAGGCTGGTATATATAGATTTAGTCATCAAAGCAAAGGAATTATCGAATTTTTCGATGTTTTTAATGCCAAAAGAGATCTCAATAAAATACCATTACATGATGATCACATGATATATGTAGAATGTTTTTCATTGATTAAGAGAGAGCCCATAACTAGAATTTGGAAGAGTTATATACTAAAAATGCTGCGTTCGAGTTTAATTGACATTACTTCAAAGATCAGTACTGGTAACCCACAAATAAAAAAAAAAAAGGCGAAAATAATACTTACAGTATCACCACGAGAAATTCCAAAGTACAGGACCAAAGAAGAAGCAAGCTTGATACAGCGTTGATGTGTTTCTTTCCACGAAGTTTTCTGAGTACCATAAACCATGGAAACCTTATCTCCATACACAATGGCTGCTCTCTCTAAGAAGCTTATTGGGGAAAGAGGAGTGTAGTTTGCTGAGCATTGGACAACACCCTCCATATTGATATTATTTTACTTGTAACCCATGCCCAGCAGCTTACTTACCTAGCTATCTATTCTATCGATCTATCTAGGCTCCCAAAACCAATTAATGTATATATAAGTCTATATATATATATACACTCTACGCACATTCAGAAACGTTTATACAATATATTAATATAATATTATATACATAAATGCACGATTGGTTTGACTTCATATGTCTTATCTTTTTTTTTTTTTTTTTTTTTATATATATTTAGTATTTATTCATATATATATATAACTATTAGAGATAATGTTATCACTGATTATTGAGATAATAACAGAAGTGGTTGACCAATTAATGGATTGATTCATCAATCAGCAATAATAATAATACATTCTTTTATACAGTACGTATGATCATTTTCGCCATAAATATGTATTCATTCATTTCATCAATCAGAGCCGCTGTTTTATTAGTAATTTAGTATGGCCCACAGATTAACGAATTAAGAAGGTTTTTTATATATATTTATTTATTTGTTTATACTTTATATAAACAAAAGGTTTGCTTTTCTTTCTTTTTTTTTTTTTTTTTTTTTAAGCAAAATGATTGTTTGCCCAACTGCAAATTATGAGGTCGTGTAAGTATTGCTGTGTTTAATTTATTCCTACCTCTCTTATCTTCTCTTTTTGTCAATGTTGCCAATTCCCAAAATAAATTGTAAGGGAATTTTACTGTCACTCATAAGTCTATTAGGTGCTCGATCGGTTGAGAGTAATGTGCTTTGTCCCAATACCCGATCCCATGATTCAAACTTGCCCACGAAGCAACTCATCTGCAAGGAAAAATAAGTAATGATGGCTGATGGGACAGACAGGTCTGACGCCGCTAGGTCGCATCTGTGAGATCTCTAATTTTGCTTATATTTTTAATCCATATTATTTAAATTGAGGTGTTATTTTGTTATTTTAAAATGTGTTATTTTAATTATGTTGTTTGTGTTATTTTACTCATGTTATTTTATTTTATTTTTAATTTTATTTCATTTTAAGTGTGTTATTTTAATTATTTGTGTAGTGTTTTATTTTATTTGGGCTTGTGTTTTTGTGTTTTTGGTTGTGGGCCATGGGTGTGTGTGTGTTTTGAGTTTAAGCCTACCCGTGTGAAGTGATGGCCCAGCCCAGTCCAGCCCGTGCAAAAACCCAACCCCTTACTAATCTAAACGGCGTCATTTTGGGTAAGGGGGAGTAGGGTTTCATCTGTTTCTCCCCTTGCGCCGCACGCCCCTTCTTCTTCTTCTATAGCAGATTTCCGTGAGTCACCCCTCCTGTTTCCATCTCCTTCTTGCATGATCTCTCGGTGTCGTTCGGTGGAGGCTCCGAAAAGCTTGATGTCATGCATACCGCTCCCCACGGCCACCACCTCTTTCTTCCGCAAGCTCCTCGGTGGCGTTGAGCATGGTTTCCGGTGTGAGCTGTTCTTGCTGCTACGCCACGCGTCCGCGTGAGATCGTTTCCACTTCTACACGGCTTGAGCTACCATTTCTCTCCTCCACCCATGCGACACGCACAGCTCCTCAACTGCCATTTTTAATCTATAAATAGGCCATAAATTGTGAATTGTATATTTATCGTTTTATTAAATTGTGCAGCAATGTCACGTTATCTGTTGGAAATTGAAATTGTTGATATTAATTGTGTGGGTGCGTGTGTAACACGACCCCAAGCCGAGATGGGACATTATCTCGGTAGAGCTCATCTGGTCACTCGGGAGTGTAACAGACTGACGTGACATCCCCTGAGTTGTCGCAGGACGACGACGGGAACAGACGAGATGGTAACGCTCTCTTACCTATTCTGTGACCTTTGGCTGGCGAGGTTAGAGGATGCTTGGCCATGTACGCATTGAGCGCAGAACTGGGCATCGCTCGTTACGAAGTCTCATGTACGGACGTTACCCGTGATGTGACGATGAGAGCCAGGTCGTGCGGACGATCCATAGGGGAGACTGTGGCGTATGCTTTTTAATTAGTAATTATGATTAGACCAAAAATGGAATTTTTGGCATAAGTGGTTAAAAATGGTATTTTGGGAATAAAAATATATGGTATTTGTTTTATGTGGAATTATGTCTGTATGGGGACGCGTGTTACTTTTATATATCTCTTGGATATTATTTCGATTAATTACTTGCTGAGATGTCGTAATCTCATTATGGTGTTTTACCCTACGGTTCATTCTTATGGTTCCGTAGAATCAGACGCAGAGCCCAAGTATGAGACTGAGTGATCAGCTTCGCCGGAAGTTTGACCGGCTGAGTTACTGTTCAGCGTTATGGGACTTGTTTCCCTTATGTTATTTTTTGTATTTAATTTATTTGTCGGATGACTGTTTTATCCTAGTAAAGTTACTTTTATGTTTTTTAACAATTATGGTACTTAATAAAGAAATATCTTTTTATTTCTCTGCTGCGAATATTATTTTGTACACTTATTGCATGTTGTACACACTCTGAGCATTGATCGTTGGGTGCGTGATCCGTGTAGTCATCATCCCGGTGTCACGAACTCCACTAAAATAACACGTGGGGGTCGAGGGCGCCACAACATCCCACTCATGAGGATTCATACAAGCCAAAACATGAAAGACGAAGAACTTTTGATCTTCTGACAAGAGAACATCGATGGACGACCAACATGACCTACAGAATAAAGCGATCAGGAAGCTACGCCGTATTAATGGCACCACTACTCGAGCAACACACCATATCAATAAAGTCGTCGTAGAGGCACGCCGCATTAAAGAACCCTGATAAAGACAACAATAAAAAATGACATGGGCTCCATAAGGACAGGCACAATCTGTCCCCCTAGACTTCAGGTATATATAGCAATTTTCAAGTACGAAAAAGTGCTTTAGACTCTCTCATTATTTACAAACTTTTAAAATACTCTACTGACTTTGGCATCAGATGCTCTTCGGCCCCAATACTGCCCTCTTTTTCTTTCTTTTTCATTTTTACAAGCCCAACTTTGAAGACTCGAGTTGTTGGAACTTGGCCCAAAAGTACACGAAACATGACATTAAAACTAATAATATTGTACCCTCCTGCATTAATCAGTTCCCAACTAATTTATTTGTCCACCTTTTGAAAAAGCTTTTGATGATGAGGGGAATCACCAGCAATAGTCAACAATCGATGGCAATTAGTAATTAATTAAGAAAATATTTTAGCTACAAAGAGATTATATAAAAGTAAACTCACAAATTGATGTAGTTTGATGTAGTATGTCATATTGTAAAATTACTTTTATTATAAAGTTAATTATAATGAATTTTATTAAATCACATCAATTTATAAATTTACTTTATATAATTTCTTTATGTCGATAACAATTTTCATTAATGAATATGAGTGAAAAAAGAAAAAAGCTTTCTTCATAATCATAGGTAAGGCAAAGCGCAATTGTTCTTCTTCCTATGGTTGGTAGGAGAATCCCTAAGATTCGGAATAGGAATTGAAGCTAAAGAATTAAGCAGCCCAAGAAAGAAGCAGTTGCAGAGTTGAACGATTGTCGTTTACAATCCTAATAATTGGAATACTTTAAATATATCATGTCGTAAAGGGCCGGGCTTCAACTAGGGGAGTCGGAGTACTCGTTTGTTTTTATGAAACATCTCATCTTATCTCATCTCACCTCATCTTATAACTTTTTTAAATTTCTACATAAAATAAAATAAACAATTCAATTTTTTTAAATTATAAAACAAAAATAATATTAAAAAATATATTCTAACAATATTTTATTTAACTTTAATCTCAACTTCTCTCATCTCATCTCTGAAAACAAACGAGCCCGAGTGAAGATGACCAAATAAGTGTGAATCATGAGTCATCACACACACACATAAATATATATAGACTCGAAGCGGATCGTCATGATCATTCAAAAAAACCATATTACTTTAAAGACTTTAGAGTACATACTCTAATTAAGCGCATCTAACACGGCTTGAGTATTTAAACAATAATTATAGATAGAAAGTGAAGGTTTTTCTATTAATTTATTTTTAGTCAGAGTACTTCGTTTTATATATAAAAATAGATTAACAAGCTGCCGGCCTGATCCATGTGCATCATGGAATATCAAACTTTATACCTGCGGAATCAATTCCCCAGCAATCGAGAAAAGCAAGTCATATTTATATATATATATTATATATTACAATTTTTATATCATTTCAAACCAACGGCCATTAATGCTTCATATTTTTTTAGTCAATTTTCTCCCTCCTTTTAGCGGTGCATGTAGACATTGCACTTTTGTTAAAATATATCTTATCTTACTTATTGTCGGCATTGTTCTTTCTGGTGGCTCATGTCATGTAACGCCTGACATGGCTATTTAGTCGTATATGTGACGTAATATATACAAATGACGGTATGAAATTAAGGGTGTCAAATCGTATTAACGGGTCATGTTCGTGTTCGTGTCAGAATATATACATTATAGTTAATGGGTCAACACGAACACAACCCGTTAAGAGTTTTGTGTCAAAATTCCAAACACGAACATGACACAGTTTGATAACGGGTTGACACGACACGACACGACCCGTTATGACACATTAAAAAATAAATTGACACGACACGATCTGACCCGTTCTAACCCGTTTACGTTAATGGGTTGAACAGACATGATACGACATGACACGATCCGTTTTATCTGATTATACATTTTAGATATAAATAATATCTACAAAAAAAAAATAATTTAACTACAAATCTAAAATTACAATCCAAACAAATATTCACACACATTGTAACAATATATTAAAATTACATCTCAAATATAATAAACAAAACACACAAAGTAAATATATTAATGTTACAATCACAAATATAATAAAAATTAAAAACACAAATCTAAACAAATCTAGAAGTTGAAGAATGAGGTGGAGCATCCTCCAAGCCCTTGCCCTTGTTGTTCTCCAACTCTATTACATCTTCAGTTAACTTGTCCAATTTAACTTCTTCTTGTGTTTCTATTAAAAAAAAGACATCAGTAAAGTTTTATATTATTGAAAAATTATAGTCATTTATTCAATAAAATAAAAATAATATTACCTTGCTCCTCGCCATATAACCAATCTCTAGTACAAACTAATGCTTCAACAATATCTGCTTTTAGTGCACTTCTAAACTGATCAATAATACGCCCACCAACACTAAAAGTAGATTCAAAAGCAACTGTAAAAATTGGAACACTCAAAATGTCACGAGCCATACGAGCAAGATCAGGATAACGAAATTCATTTCCTTTTCAAAAGGAAAGAATATCAATCTTTGCATTTCTTTCTGCCCTAGGTTCATCCAAGTAAAGATCCGATTGACTTTTTTTCATATAGCCAGAAAGTTCATCAGGTCTAAATGTATCAAATTTCTATACACAAAAAACAAATAAAAATATTTTCAAACCAATATGTGATATGAAACAACAATATAATATAAATCATTAAACAAAAAATATTATTTGATATTACCTCCAATAAAAAATTATCATATGAAGACTGATTTTCCTCTCTAGTAACTGTGCTATCAGAAGTCGTGGTAGAACATGTCATTGTGGGAGCACTAGAAGAACCATATTCCATGAAAAGAGATGACATTTTGCATAAGAAAAATCTTTGTATAAGAAAAATCAACAAAATGAAGTTTGTATCAAGGGTCCAATATAACTGCTATAGCCAACAATACATTGAACTCGGACCAATATTTCTCAAACTTAGCAAACATTTTACAACACATTCTCTTCATGTAGTCATCTTCACCCTCAAAGTGCCGCTTTAATGTAAAATAAATCGAAAACACTGATGGAAAGTAGAGATTGGCTGTAGGGTATTTCATCCCAGAAAAATTACAGGTCTCTCGATAAAAAACTCTCAATAAATCATTAATCTTCTGTACTCTTTCCCACTTAAATATTAATGGACAATGCTTAAAATTAGAATCAGTCAACTCCAAATGAGTAAAAGCATGACGATAGAAAAGAGCACTCTCAAGCATAAGATAAGTAGAATTCCATCTTGTGGGGACATCCTATCTCAACCCTTTCTTGCTGTCCAAAGACATTTTATTTGTTGAATCTATAAATTTTACTTTCCTTGTTTGTGATCCTTTGACATACTTGATACTTTCACAAACTTTTTGGATAGCAACAACAATCTCTTTTAATCCATCTTGTACTACCAAATTCAGAATATGAGCACAACAATGAAGATGAAAGAACTCACCATCACAAAGAAGAGCTTTCTTAATGTTCAATTGAGTTTTTAACAACTCTACTGAAACATCATTAGAAGAAGCATTGTCTAAAGTCAATGAAAAAATCTTGTGTTGAATTCCCCATTCACATAACAAATTATAAATTTTTTCAGACAAACATATGTCATTATGTGGTGGTGGCATATAAGAAAAGTTCAAAATCATTTTCTGCAAAACCCAATTCTTATCCAGAAAATGTGCTGTAATGCACATATAACCATCAGTGGTTATAGAAGTCCACAAGTCAGATGTTAAACTAATTCTACCAAGAGAATCATTTAACATGCATTTAATCATTTTTTTTTCTCGATGATACATCTTAACCAAATCAGCCTTGGCAGTATTTCTAGAAATAATTGGAACATCTGGATGCAAATATTGTAATAAAGATCTCACCCCCGAATATTCAACAAACCGAAAAGGCAATTCATGCTTCATAATGACAGCTACCAAAATTTCTCTATATTGTTCAATGTCAAATTTATGAGTGTTTACCGAAATATTTTCACTATTTTGTGATAACATCATCTGACCAATATCTCGTGAACTTCTCCTAGGGCATGTGTCAATGTGACGCTTCATATTGTCGGTTCCATATTTGCTTAGTGCCATGTAAGTAACTCCACACATCTTGCACTTGGCTCGTGGCTTGCCATCATTGATCTTAGAATCAGGAACCATTTCAAAAAAAGCCCACACGTTTGACCGTTTCCTTATTTTGTTTTAACTTCCTCATTTTAAAAACTTTCTGAGTTAAACGGGTCCAAATCAATCATCTCATCATT
The DNA here is from genome assembly GCA_022457165.1 of Juglans mandshurica. NCBI lineage: Eukaryota > Viridiplantae > Streptophyta > Magnoliopsida > Fagales > Juglandaceae > Juglans > Juglans mandshurica. Next base: position 25,943,334 of record CM039629.1, on the reverse strand, counting down.
TTCACTTGCTGCCAAACTCATCTGACAACAAACAACAAGAACAAATATAAGACACAAAACTTTTAGCCCAATATGTAGCACATACCAAAGCAAAACACAAAACTTTATGTTCATTTCATTTCCATTTTCACATGTTGCTCATCCTCCCTCAACCAACGTTAAACTATTGAGAATCAACATATAGCATTAATCACAATCTCATATGCTAAAATTTTGAAAATCTATCAGTTACAGATAAAAACTATTGATATTCTTTACTTATATAAAACTATTGAGATTATCGAAACAACATTAAACTGTCCACACTCAACCAACCGACAAGCTGTTTGGCTTCAAGCCTTCAATGAGATAAGTATGCCAATTCCTAGTAACTAAATCAACATATAGCATTAATCACAAATTTACAATCACAAATCAACATATAGCATTAACTAATATACAGATTAAAAAAAGAAAAAATGGGGGTAGGGGTGGAGGGCTATGCAGTTCGAAAAAAGGTTCTACATTTTTTCCTACATTGTTTTTGGGTAATCAACCAAACAAACGTTCTAGAGTTCTAGATCAGTGTCAAAAATCAATTGACATTGTGATTGTGGGGATCTCGAAAAATTTCACCGAGTAATTACTAATAATCTTGAAAATAAAATTTTCTTACCGTGGGCGGCGTGGCATGGACGACGGGGTGCTGGCGGCGGCAACTGCGAATCTGTGGTTTAAATCGTGTGGGCGACTCGGCATCACCGTGAATCTGGAGGGGGGCTTCAGAATGAAGAAGAAACAGAGGGGGGAAGATACAAAAACGCAGGGGGGGCTTCAGATCGAAGAAGAAACAGAGGGGGGCAGCTGCACATTAGTGATTAGACTGAGTTAGGTTTTTTTTTTTTTTTTTGCTATTTTTAGTTTTAGGTTATAAGGGTAAAGGGTATAAGGGTAATTTTAAAATTTTAAACGGGTCATAACGGGTTTAACCTGTTAAGCAATCGTGTCTTAACGGGTCAACCAGTTTTGACTCGAACCCATTAACACTCAACCCTATCCCACTTTTATCGTATTAACGGGTCGTGTCACATATTGCCACCCCTATATGAAACACCTAAATTTTTTATTTGGTTTGACATGGTATTATTACTCATATACTTTTGAATATATTATTTTAAAAAAAATAAAGAGTAAGGTCAGGAATCAGGATTGATAAATAGTGACATGATGTGGAGGGGACATTTAGGCCCCTAGGCTAAGAGCCCATCTAAGGTCAAGCCCATATATGAGGCTGAGCCCATCCACAAGTTTGGGAAGATCTGTGGAAGACTTGAGGCTAAGAGGCCTATAGGCAAAGGAATCACGACCGCAATTATAACTAAGATAACCCCAAAGAGTGGGGGATAAGGTCTAAGACAGAGTACAAATATCTTGTATGAGATAATTCCTACAAAACAAGATATATGCTCTCTATTTAAATTATGGAGCACGAATGATAAGCACAAAGGACTGGTGAGCAGAGTTATTCGCCACCACGTCGCATCATTCTAAATTCATCTTAACATCTAAACACACTTTAAACTCAATTTAAATAGGTCCCACATAACTCTTTTCACTACTCATCATTACTATTTATAAAAAATTTAACTCAACTAAATTCAGTTTAACATCTAAACACAACCTTAGTAGCCGTTTGTTCTTCCACGCGAACAAAATGAAAGCCGCGGTGCCTCAAAACTGAAAAGATATGTTCCGTTCCAAATACCCGCAAATTTTCAACCAAAAAGTGTGCCCAGATCGTACGTGCATGGGCCTGGAAGATGAAATCAAGCCCAGCCCCAACACCCAACGGCGATATTAGTAGCATCATAAGCTCGTCTCTTTTCGACCAACTGGTGGCCCGTGGCCAACTGCACCAGATGGTCCATATGCATGGCCCATGAGGATATTGCTTTGTAAACAAATGAGTCCAGTACGGCCGTCCATTGGCTCCAGGAAAACAGTACTATCTACGATGGCGAGGAATATGGTTTGAGTAATGATAGAACAACTGAAAAATTCTACACATATTTTGTACTGAACTTTAAAAAAAAAATAAAATTAATATTTAAGAAAGTGTTTTTTAATAATTTTGTATTTTTTTTATTATTTAAAAAAAAATAAAAATGGTTGGAAAAAAATAATTTACACTATCCGGTAACAAATTTTTCGTGAAAATAACCGTACTCATATGGTTTTGGATGTACAAACTACAATATCCAAAAACAAAACTCTATAAGTAGTCGATTGGATATAGAAACTATCTCATTTCATCTCATCATTATAATTTTTTTAAATTTTCATATAAAATATAATAAAAAAATTCAATTTTTTTAAATTCTAAAACAATAATAATATTAAAAAATAATATTCTAATAATATTTTATTCAAATTATTTATAATCATAACATCTCATTTTACCATCCAAATAGTCCGTGCAACCCTTTGGCGCATGAATCCACCTGGCATGTATAAAAACAAAAACTAAAGAGAAAATTGCATTTTGGGGTGCTGGGTGGGATTTCAAAATTAAGAGATTAAATTCCAAAATACAGTCGGGTTTTCTCTATGAACTAGGTATAATTGCCGACAAAATACTTGACCAAAAAATTATGAGAAAAATGAGGGTATTTTGCATCAGATTCATCACAAATTGAAAAAAAAAAAAAAAAAAAATGATAGTTGTGGAGAGGATCTGGGCAACACTCCTCAAATCGGTTCTCATAAATGGGCAACATTCGAGAAGTATTATAATTATAAAAATATTATATAAAAATAATCATATAAGTAAATATAATTTTATTTAATTAGATTTTTTTATAATAAAAATAATTTTATAATTTGACCAACGTTAAATCACATTTACTATACTTATGATTAGAATATTTTCCTTCTGGTAATAGTGTGTCTAATAGTTAGGTAGGATAGTGTTCTATTAAAATCAAGTACGCGGTACTGCAACGTAATTAACCCGTGGAAGTTGTGGATGAAGAACACCACCGGCCACTGATACAAAATAAAAAATAAAAAATAAAAAAGAAAAAGAGAGAGATTCTCTGAATTTCTCCCTTATCTCTACGTACCTCTCTCTATCGTCTCCCTTATTATGGATTGAATTTAGAGATGAATTGTGATAAGTTAAAATAGTTTATAAATAATAAAATAAAATAAAAATTTAATTATTTATTATATTTTATGTAATAATTTAAAAAAATTATTTTAAAATTTTAAAAATTAAATTATTTATTATATTTTATATATAAATTTTAAAAATTATAAGAAAATTCAAATGGCGCTAAATAAGGTGTCGTGAAATGCCATTCTAACTGAACGATTGTGCTCCTTGGGTATATGCAAGGGATAAGTTTGAAGGGCTATACGTAACGTGATCATTTCCTGTACTATTCTGCTAGCTCCACGTGAAGATAAATATATATATATATATATATATATATAAATATATATATAAATATAGAAATTGATAAGTATGCACAATTAAAGGCAGGCGGTAGAACCGACCATATACATGTATGATATGGAATATAAATTTGGCAAGTAAATGAATATAAACATATTCATTAATAAGCAAAATAATTACAGAGTTATAGCACAAGGTAGAGCGTTATTTGCTCTTGATAGGGTTGAGAGAAGGTAGGCAGAGCTTACAAGGGAATTGTTCTCTAAAAAGATCTCTGCCTAAGAATGAAATGAGAGACTCCTTTTATAGAGGAAGGAGTCCCTGTTTACAAAGCATCCGTGAATGACAGCTGTCATTACTGTTTAATCACGGGTAAAACAAAAAGCAAAAGTAAGTCCGTGAGTGAACAGTGTTAGTCCTGTTTAACCACGGGTGTCATGATTGTGTCTGGCGGCGGCTGCTGCTTTCGGCACAAAACGACAATTTTGGTAAAGGAGACCGGTCAGTAGGTCTTCTTTGATCTCAGGTAGTAGTCTGTCAAAAGGGACTTGTCATTAGTCTCTTTTGTCAAGTAGCAATTATTCTTCTTCTGAGTAGAACCCAGAGTTACCGAAGACATTGCTATAGGAAGCCTCTGATGCTGTGTCCGAATCTTCATCTTCAGACTTGCTTTGAGACTTTGATAGTGATTCTTTTAATATGTTGATTAAATCCTTCTTATTAAGTCCGTCAAAGATGTCCTTTTTCTTTTTAGACTTAGAGGATTTGGAGGATGAACTGTCCTTTACCCCCCCGGATTTTGTTGGAGATGCAGGGGCCTGAATTAAGGGATATTCAGGAGCATTGGATGGTCCAGCCATGATCTTGGGAAATTCCTTCTTATCCTGCAGATTAGGTGCAGCTTGTGGAAAATCCTTGATCAGTAAATCAACAATTTTATCAGTGTTTGCGAATTTATCCCACCATTTGGTGAAATAAACTCGTGTCATAACATCACCATTTCTTTCGTAATTCCATTTAAAGATCCATGGGAGGTGGTATCTTTTACAGAAATGCAAGGAATGATGAAATTTTTTGGAGTGTTGATCCAGGGTTGAATCAACAATTTTTGAATAGTGCTGGTAAGCTGCAAAGAGCTGACCAGGAAGATTATCTGGAATTAATCCATATTGGTTCCACCATTGAATGAACCAAAGTGGAAGAGTTCCTTTGAATTTGATATCAAATTTGATGAACCAAGAGTGGCTCATGTCAGGAGTCTGGAAGAACATGAACCTCTTCCAGGCATCAATATAGTCAAAATAGGAAACAGGAGTGTCTATTTGAGCAAGTCGTTTGGGAGAAGATGGGTTTCCCCATTCTGCTTGAGTAATGACTTGATGGATATAGGCACTGTGAAAGATTAATTTGTTGGTATCAACCTTGTCATAAATAGGTTTGATAACCAAGGAATTTGTTTGGATTAAAATACTGGAATAATACTGGAGATTTTTTGAGGAATCTTCAGGGATCCAGTGGAAAAAAGTAGGGAAATAGCAGGAAGAAATTTTAAAGACATCTGTATATATTGTGCTGTTAGGCTCAATATGAAACAGATATGAAGAAAAATTCTTTTTTAGATATTCAGATTTTCCTTTTGGGAGGAAAAACTGAGGAACAATAGCAGTTTGGGTTTTTGACTCAATTGCTTTTGCATATGGGTCAAAAGTAGTAGTGACCGCAGACGAAAATGTCTGTGGTTGTACAGGTTTGCCAAGTGGCTTGAACCTGTTGGCAAGTTCTAGTGCTGAAGACACAGCACCAGCAGTAGAGGATCCAGCCTCATTCTTGATGAGGTTTATACTGGGCATTGGTGGTGGTGGATTCACCTTTTTCTCTCTCTCTCTTGGTTTCTTCTTGCTGGCCATGATGGGGTTTCTGCAAGAATTCACGGGTGAGAAAGTCAGGGATAGAATTTTGTGTGCCTTTGATATAATCAATGTCAAAATCAAAAACACTTAAAATGGCTTGCCATCGTGCAAAAATATGTTTTGATGCTATGTTTTTAACATCTTTTTCTAAAACAAATTTAGCACTCATGCAGTCAATTCTGACCAAAAATTTTTGATTTAAAAGGTCAGATTGGAATTTGGATATACATAGTACTATAGCCAAAATTTCTTTTTTAACAGTACTATATTTTTCTTGTGCAGAATTCCAGGTTCCAGAATGGAAGCGAACAATTTGTTCAGACGAACCTGGTGAAACACATTGTTTCAGAATGCCACCATAACCAATGTCTGAGGCATCTGTTTGGACAATTTTAAAGGAATCAGAAGTAGGGATACCAAGGCACGGAAGAGTTTTGACATGTGCTTTGATTTTCCTTACCAGATTTGTATGGATTTCTGTCCAAGGAGGAGGATTAGAAAGAAGTCGTTTAAACAAAGGACGACATTGTTTCCTCATATCCTTGTAGAAATCTGCAACATAATTGAGAGATCCTAAGAATCTCTGCAATTGTTTTTTATCAAGAATGACATCAGGGAATTTGTCAGCAAATTCGATAACTCTTTGGATAGGCCTGATTTTGCCTTCAGAGATGTCATAACCAAGGAATCTAATCTTGGTTTGGAACAATTTTATTTTTGTTGCCGAAACAACAAGACCATTGAGTCTAATGATGTCAAGAAACGAATTCAAGTGTTTCCAATGTTCATCAATAGATTTGGAGAAAATAAGAACATCGTCGATATAGACAATGGTAAAAGCAGAGAACGAATTGAAGATATCGTTCATGATATTTTGGAATTCACTGGGAGCGTTCTTAAGGCCGAAAGGCATGACGTTCCACTCGAAATGACCAAAATGGGTAACAAAAGCAGTCTTATACCTATCTAACTCGGCTATTTGGATTTGCCAAAAACCGGATTTAAGGTCAAATTTGGAAAAGACCACAGCATCACTCAACCTATGAATTAAGTCATTTTTATTGGGAATATGGTACCTAATCCACTCTAAGACTTTGTTCAAAGGTTTGTAGTTGATAACTAGACGAGGGGTACCACGTTCTAGTTCTGCATTTTTCTGGACATAAAAGGCAGGACAAGACCAAGGTGACTTGCTTTTCCTGATAATGCCTTTATCTTGAAGATCTTGTATCTCCTTTCTACAGTAATCCAAAGTCTTTCTATTCATCTGAACCGAAGTGGCTTTGGTTGGTATTTTGGATTCATCAAAACCTTTAATGTATGGGAGAGAAACTATGTGTTTCTTCCTATACCAAAAAACATTAGGTAAATCCGAACAAACATCTGTTATTAAACGTTTGTTGAAATCTTCAATTTTTGAAATCAAAAGAGAAGAGGATAATTGTTCAGAAATCTTTTTATACTTGATTTCCTGTTGGAGGAAATTCAAATGTTTTTGTTTTGCAATAAACAAAGATTTCTTGCTCTTATCCGTATCAATTTCAAAACGGGAAGCAAAATGAAATTTTACCTTTTGACCAAAAGGGTCGGTAGTGATACCGTCTTTTTCAGTCATGAAAGGATATAAAGAAGATATAAAAGGGATTCCCAAAATCACTTTATCAGACATGTTTTTGACTAAAACGGAGGGAATCCGAAAACAAATGTTATCCTGGCAAACATGAGCATTATTGAGCTCATAATTAATGGTCATCTTTGAGCCATTTGCCGAGAATAGTTTTTCGGTTGATTTTTCAAAATATTTGCTAGGAATGAGTCCTTCTTGAATGCAATTCAAGTCTGATCCGGAGTCAATCATAGCAACAACAGAGAACTGAAAATCATGAGCAACAATAATATTAACACGTGAAAACCATTTGGGAGGAATGGTATGACGAATTAAACATATCTGGTTATCGGCAGGAATATCCTGTTGACTAGAACCAGCCTCAGTTTGCTCATTGTCAGAAGGAATATCTTGATCAAGTTGTTTGTCAATCTTGATTAATAAAAATTCTTGTCTTAAAACTTCGTTCTCAGATTTGAGGTTGTTTATTTCAGATCTGAGTTCTACAATTTCTTTTTTGACAGAATTTATTTCGTGTTGTAAATCAGAAACAGAAATATCCTTGGATTTTTTCTTTGAAAATCTTTCCAAGGTTTCTTGAAAATTAATCCTTTGGTTAGAGGGTTCTGGATCCTTTCGGACCATTACCTTCTTTAGCTTTAGAAGATATTCTTCCTTAAGCTCAGGATTAGTAATTTGGGAAATAAGGGTTAGCAATAGGTTTTCTTGTTCTTCAGACTTAGTCAAGACATTGATTGTCTTTCCTAGTGTCTTACTACAAGTAGTATTACAATTGCAACCCAGCTTTAAATCAGATGGTTCATGATTATCAGTTTCAGAGTGATATTCTGAATCACTAGAACTGATTTCAAGAGTATCCGATGATGAAGACGATTCTATTTCTAGGAGTCGAAATAGTTCTTTTTTATCATGGTTACCAATGTCCAACTGGTTAAGCTTTTTCTTGATTTTTTGGGCTTTCTTGGGACATTTATCTGCAAAATGTCCAGGTTTGCCACATATAAAACATTTTCCTGAAGAAATATCTTTAGAATCTTTTTTCTTGGAAAACGATTTAAAAAAGGGTTTTTTGTATGGTTTTTTATAAAATTCATCACGGGGTTTTCTCCTGAAACCACCATGAGGTTTATAAGTTTTGTGCTTCTTTCTGGATGGAGCAATATTAGGAAGACCGAACTGTTCACAGAAAGTGCCCATTTCGTACTTGGCCTTCTTATTATTCCTCATTTGTTCACGAAGCATTCTTTGATCATGACACATACTAATGCCAAGTTTCTTAACAATACTGAAGATATCACCATAAGTGTAATCCTCATAGTTAAGTAACCCAGAAGCATCAGTAAGTTCTTCCTTGACTTTATAAGCAAATAAACGAGGTAATCCGTCAATGAATTTCTCCTTCCAGTAAGGCTTCTGACTATCATCACGAAGCATTACTCGCGAAATAAAAACATCTTGGTACCATCTATAATCAGACATCTGACGACATCTAAGATTATTCAACTGGTCGCTAACGCGACTAGTTATATTGGATGGTGTCCCAATAAAATGTTTTAAAATAGTATAAATCAAAGTATTGATTCCATCAGGATGAGACACCCCAATTTCCTCGTTAAAAATAGGTAACCCTTCCTCATTGCGTTTTACCGCATTTTGGATGGTTTCCCTAGCATCATTGGTGAGGTACTTATCCCACCAATTTCTCAAAACACCAGTAAAACCTTGAGTTAAAATCCTGACTATATCTGGTTGCCTAATGTTATTGTTGATATAAGCATTTGCAACCATAGACATTTTACTCATGGTATTAATGATTTCTTGTTCAGAGAATCCATCAATATTCCATTTGTAAACCTTGTCGGCAGAATAAGAAGATTGGTTTTGGAAAACCTTCTCCTCAAACTGTAAATCAGGAGGTGTAGGTCTGGAATACCAGTTTTTTGTTAAACTCATGGGCCTGGGCCCTTTTGAAGAAAATCTGGCAATTTCCAGGTTTTGAAAATTCTTTTCAATTAAATCAATATCCTTGTCTTCAGAAGATTCGTCGTTAGAAGAGTCTCCCGAAGTTTCTTCAAGAACAACTCCATCACCATTACTGTTAAGAGTGCTAGTGGTGGGTTGGTCTTTCTTTAGATCAGCAATCATTTGGTCAATCTGTTCCAAAGTTTTGGCCTGAGGGTTTTTAAAATCTACTTTTGGCCTTTCTTCGGGTAAACTGATCAAAGGTTTTTCAGTCTTTTTCTTGGGCTGATCTTTGAAGAAGTTCAAAGGATGTTCTGTTTTAAAAACAGGGTTTGAAGTAAAAATAGGCTTTTCAACCTTTTCTTCAATCCGATCTAACTGTTCTCCGATCGTATGAAGAGCAAGATTCGCAAAGTTGTTTTGAGAAATAATCTTTTTTGCTTCTTTCAGAATCTTGTCATTTTCCGGATCTTTCGAAACAGTGTCAGAAAGCTTAAAGGGTGAAGCAATTACTTCATTTCCCTTAATAGGAATAACAATAGACCGCAAAGGAGGATGACTGGCTAGGATGACAGTCCTTCCTTCTTCTTGGACAAATTCGTTTTTAACAACATTTAAAGAATTTTTAGAAACATAAGTGTTCTCCGCAAAGTCTAGAAGAGAAATATGCTGTTGAAGCCTATTCATCTCTTCCTTCCATTTACGTTTAACACGTTGTTTTTCTGTATCAGAAAATTTTGCAAGATAGGCTTTACGCCTTTGCTTATTTTCTGGTGCAGCAAAATCTTTTAAAAGAGCAGGTAAATCAATTTCAAAAGATTTATTTAAAACATTTAAACTATGATGAACAGGTGCAACAGGGGCTTGCATATCTGAAGCTGTTGGTGACATAGAAGACGTATCTTCTTTGTCTGCTTCATCATTTATGCCCTGGTTAGAAGAACCAGCTGCTCCTTGTGCAGTATAAAAAGCAGAAGTAACTTGAGAGGACGTAGAGAGTCCTTTCAATTTTAAAGCAGGTTTAACAGATTGAACTGTTCGTACCGAATCTTCAAGGAACTGATTGAGATTAGCATCATCCCTTGGATTCTTCCGACCAGTATCAATAAGACTGGATCTGGAGCCGGCAAAAGAATTTCTTCTTCTACTAGGGGCTTCGGATCGATTAAAAGATATTTTAACAGTTCCATTTAAATACTGTTGGATGATATCAACATTAGCATCCGAAACAATATTTCTAGGAGGGGGCATGGGTATTTCTTGTTCCAAAGTCCATTCAGTGGGAAGGGTTATATCTTCCCAATAAATTCTTTTTGGAACTTTTATGTCAACATCTGAAGAACTACTCTGGATCAGTAGAGTATGTTTTCCAGATGGTTTTGCAATGACTTTTGGATCTAAATTCGTTTTTAAAAGACGATAATAAATCCTGAAAATTAAAGCAAGAGGTTGACTTCCTTCAAGCATTTGATAACCTGAAGTAAGTATGTTTAAAATCAAACATTTTAAAATATGTTTGTCTTTCAAGGACAAAGTTAAATTGGGAAAACAATCAAAATGAACAGGTCCTTCCGAAAGGGAGGATTGAATTATACCGAGAATGCTATCCTCAAAATTGAGGAATCTGCCATCTCGTAAACAAAAAAGAACAGAGGCGTTGATGCCTAACCTTGTTAGAGGTTTAGCAGCAACTTGAACAGAACCTATATGTATATACTTATATCCCTCTGCAATATAATCCAAAATTTGTTTTTCTTTGAAAAGAAAACATTTTTCTTGGGATTTTGATATACTATAAGTTTGTTCGACTGTTCGAACATTCAAGGTTTTTGAAAAAGTCTTTTTAAACCAAGTGGTTCGATAAATAGAATCTGGATCAATCTCTGGAATCTTCCACGATCCCAGAGCAGGAGATAGCTCTTCTCCATAAGAGCAATCTTCTTCATTGACTATATCAGTAGGCATAGTCGACCTGGAACTAACTGAGGAGTTGGACCTCCCCCACATTCGCCTATGTTTGTCCGCCATCTACAGGGTGGATATCATCTCTCTCACCTGGGAACTTACCGTTTGAGAGGCTACCCCAACTGAACCACTATCTGCCCAACACGCCAACCTAGGCTTCTCAAGGGACTTACCTGGATTCAGCTAAGCTACTCTGACCCGATCCTGAACACAGGGTACAAGAAACAAACTCGCACCGAGTAGAAGAAGAACAAACAAAAGAAAATGCAAAGGAAAATAGAACTCAGCAATTAGATACCAGAATGGCTCTGATACCAATTAAATATATATATATATATATAAATATATATATATATATATTTATATATATATGGGACAACTCGATCCGGGGACCATGGGTGAAAACCAGAGACAAGTATAGTTATATTTGAAAAATTATTACCGTTACGTAATCTTGAAATACAGATGTTTTGATACACTCTCAAATTATAGAAAGATTAGTGAATAATAAATATAGGAATTTTCCCTATAGCCTAAGATTTGGAATAAGAGTGCTGGTGCACGTGCCAACTATTTTAAGGATTCGTTTATTTTTAGAGATGAGATAAGATGATAGTTAAAAAGTTAAATAAAATATTGTTAAAATATATTTTTTAATATTATTTTTATTTTAAGATTTAAAAAAATTAAATTATTTATTTTATTTTATATTAAAAGTTGAAAAAATTATAATATTTAGAATAGATAAAATGAGATGAGATGATATATTTTATAAAAACAAACGAAAAAGCTAAATGGTTCATGTGGAGCCTATATCAATTACGAGCCATCGCGTACGGATGTGGACGTGCTCAATTTCCCTCCGTCTCTAGCTACCTATGTACATTAATTGAAAGAACAATGTTACTATATTTTTTTAATTTGTCTTTTTATTTTAGTCGCTTATATATTTATTTATTTTTTAATTATTTTTAATGATTAAAGAAGTGACTAATAATATATATATATATATATATTTTTTTAAATGTTTGAAATAAAAAATAAAATTGCCAACGTGATCATGTCCTGTACCATTCAACCGATTGCTACCTCCACGTGAAGATGTATGGGACAACTCGATCCGGGGACCACGGGTGAAAAGCAGAGACAAGTATATTATCAAAATTAATTATATAAACATTAATTTTCCTTTTTTTTATTTATTTATAAAAATCTTAATTCAAATTATTTTATTATTATTTACAAATTTATTATTTAATCTGTCTAACCTAACCAAACCAAACCAACCCAACGTAGTGTACAGATGCTCACCATTCTCTTCCAACCACCCTGCATATCGCCCCATATAAAATAAAGCCTTTTTCTTTGATTCTCCTTTTCACTTTCCTGCGACACAACAGTGTTGTAGACCGGCCCGGGTGCCGTCTGTAATGGCCATGGGCTCCAGGCAAAGTGGCAAACAGTACTATATGGCCAGGAATATCGTTTTAGATGACAGCAGGGAAACAAGCATCCATCCAGCCACGATGTTATCGTTGGAAAATTGGTACCTTCTACTGCGGACACGTCAGCAGGTCGTGTTCCAAGCCTGTGACGAATGTGACGCGACAGTAATCATACAAGCGCACAGCACAACTAACTAAAAAGTGATAAGAATGATTTTATTGAATAATATATTTTATTTTTTTATTATTATTATGTTTATATATTTTTTAATTATCATAAATATTTTTTAAAAAAATACAAATTTTACAACATTATTAAAAAATAATTTCTTAATCACATAAAAAAAATCATTAAAAATACTATTTGAATTTCGAATACAAGACCCAAAATATTTTTGATGGTACAAACAGTTTTAGAATAGAAGTTTCATACATTTTTTTTTTTAAAGAAAAAGAAAGTCTATTATTAAAAAGTATTTTTTTATATAAATAAATAAATAAATAATTAATTATTTTTAAAATATACAATATTCATACATTTTAATACAGTAAATATCATTTCTAACCGTATGCTAATGGTACTTAATTTAATAATGATAAAAAAATTATGGAAAATGAACGCTTTTTCATTTTTGACGGGAAATTAACCGCCTTCAAGAGCATGATGGCATATGATTGAATTCTCCAAATAAAAATCTGGTTCGAAACGCCACCTCCTTTGTCCCAAAAAAAAAAAAAAAAAAACCGTCTTATAAATTTATATCATGAATGAAATTGTCAAAATTGAAAAAGAAGACGTGCACCGAGTGAAATCTTTTCTTCAGCCCGGGGGGAGGTGGGGGCCCTGGGCCCCCCTCGACCCCCCCAGGCTTCGTCCCCGTCGATGAAGTTAAGCTGATCAGGCAACCCATTTTGAGCACATGGTAATCGAGGAAAAAATCGATTAATCAATGCTCTATACATGACCAGATGATGACTCATGAGAATCGAGGAAAAAATACACTATCCAAGTGGTCCTGACTCCTACCTTATAATAACAGTATATAAACCCCCCATTCTCTTGCACAAAACACGTATATCGATCGCCCCATAAATACCTTCAAAGATAAAATGAACCTTGTTTCATGGATTCTCTTTTTCGCTTTCATGCTTGCTGGATCAACCTCAGCAGAACAATGCGGAAAGCAAGCTGGGGGTGCTCTATGTCCGAATGGGCTATGTTGTAGCCAATGGGGGTGGTGTGGCAACACGGCTGACTACTGTGGAACTGGCTGTCAGAGCCAATGCCCTTCTCCTCCTCCTCCTCCACCTCCCATCGTCCCAACCCCACCCCCACCCCCAAGCCCTCCACCCAGTGGCGACGATGTTAGCAGCATCATCACCTCGTCTCTTTTCGACGAACTGCTACCATATAGGAATGATCCCAGATGCGAAGGTAATGGGTTCTACAGTTATGACGCTTTCCTTGCTGCTGCACGATCTTTTACTGGCTTTGGCACTACGGGTGATGTCGATACGCGTAAAAGGGAGATTGCTGCTTTCTTGGGTCAAACCTCTCATGAAACCACAGGTTGGCTATTGTTTGTAGCTAATTTGCACACAGAACTACTGATCTGTTAATGTTAATCATCATGTATATATGTTTAAGCACGTATGATCATGATCGTCACAAAATCTAAAACCAAATGATAATACTTTCTGTGTACTTGTAGGAGGGTGGGCAACTGCACCAGGTGGCCCATTTGCATGGGGATATTGCTTTGTTACGGAAAGAAACAAACAGGACTATTGTAGTCCCAGTGCAGAATGGCCATGCGTTCAAGGCAAACAATACTATGGCCGTGGACCCATTCAACTCACTTGGTATATCTCTCTAAATCTAAACAAAGATGCTCGATCTATACATGATCACTCTATGGCATGATATATATTAATTAGTTCTCTACTACAATATCTCTGCTTCTCGATCGGCATCACACTGCATGCAGCTAGTTAGCCTCATAAAGCAGGCTCATATATATAAAAATGCCAATCGTGATATAGCTAGATTAATTTGATATATATAATCCTGATTTGGATTTTTATTGAAATTTCAGGAACTACAATTATGGGCAAGCAGGTAAAGCCCTTGGATATGATCTCCTAAATAATCCGGATCTGGTAGCCACAGACCCGATCGTATCATTCAAGGCAGCCATATGGTTTTGGATGACGGCGCAAGGAAACAAGCCATCCAGCCACGATGTTATAATCGGAAAATGGGTACCTTCTGCCGCGGACATATCCGCAGGTCGACTTCCAGGCTACGGTGTCATCACCAACATAATCAACGGTGGGCTCGAATGCGGGCATGGTTACGATGATAGAGTGGCCAATAGGATCGGGTTCTATACGACTTACTGTGACAAATTTGGAGTAAGCTATGGTGACAACTTGGATTGCTATAATCAACGTTCTTTTGCCTACGGCGCTGCTATCCACATGCCTGTAAAATATTTAATAAACCATATAATGTAATTGCAGGTTGGTTTTCTTGTACGTCTAATGAGAAAACTACTAAAATTACATGGTTTTTAGTGTAAAAGGTATTCTTCTACCAAAAATGAAGATTATGAATAAAATTAGAGGTATCGTGGCTCTTCTTTGAGAAAAAATAATAAAGATTAATTAATATAGAAGATTCATGATTATTATATATATATCACTACAAGAAAACTGCTTATTTACAGCCAGTTAATTCCAACGAAATGACTATTTATAATTAAAATAAGTCTATTTTGATCACAAATAGTCTTTTCGTCGTAAATAAATGACCACAAATACCCGTTTTTCTTATAGTGTATATTATGTGTGTCATGTGATTCACATTATTTCTTGTTTGCACTAGCAAAGATTTTTTTCGAATTATGCAGATGAAATATTAATATATAAAAATATGTGCAAGTAAATATATATATATCCTAAAAGGGATAAATATAAATATCAGAATGGATAATATCGAAAATATATATCCTAATTGTCAACTGGCATCATAATGTAAGAGTAACGATATCCATACAATATTTTTTACATCATATTTTATAATTATATTTTAAAATAATAATATTTTTATAAAATAGTGATGTGACTTTTATGAATTATTTTATAAAAGTATCCTTTAATTTAAAACAGAATTAAGTAGTGTGTTATGAAAAATATTTTGTGTTTATATTTTTTCATGTCGTGTTAATTTCGGTTGTCCTTTGTCAATTTTCGATCGATGTCCTTGACAACGTACGTGAATAATGTGCTATTCAACCGATTGCGATGCATGCATACAAGATCAGTACGTTGAGTCAACGTGAATAATGTGCTTTATATATATATATATATATATATATATATATATATATATATATATATATATATATATATATATATATATACTAGTAAGATGTTACGTGCCCGAGGCACGTATGTGCAGTTCAAAGCACTAATATATTTTATTAAAATAAAAATAAAGTACATATATTTTATTATTTTATTACTAATATATATCTTAAGAGTTATTAAAAAATAGGCTATTTGTAAATTATTATAATGCTTTCCTATTATAATGAATACAAAAAGACAAATCTACATAAATATGTTTCCTATTATAACGTATTTTCAAATTGGAAATTGAATCCATGATTATTATTATAATAAATCTGCTTTATTAGCATATTTAAACATATTAATAGTGGAATAGAAACCAACAGAAATCATAAAAGTAGCCATAAATAGAATGTAAATGAAAATATAATTGTATCCCTGTGTTCTGTAATTATTACAAACGGATAGAAAGTTAATAAAAACCAGCATATTCCGTTAAAACAAGAAATTTCTGTTAAAACAAGAAAATTCCGTTTCATAGGCTCTTTATATATATAGATAGATATATATATATATATATATATTTATGAAGATGCATACGTTAGAGTATTAGCATTGGCTTCATCAAAAGTCTAGTCAAATATAAAATTTGATGAATTTTATCAAAATAGAACTGCATTGGATTAGTCAAATAGATAAATGTGAAACTTTGAGCTACAGTAAATCTATAGGTTTCTTCAAATTTAAAAGTTTACTATTCATTCATCAAATTTATTTTTTATTCAATTTTAATCTCCAAAGGTCTTTTTTATTTACGTTTAATCTTCAACCATGTTGTAATAATAATATAAGAATCAAATTAAATTATTAATCAACATATAATTAGTGTAATTGTAAAATATGAAAAAAAATATATATATTTTTATTAAAAAAATAATTGTAATACCCCGTATTTTAATGTATTTTTTAACGAAAAAATTAATTTTATTTATACAAAAATTATTTCTCGTGCTTCATAATTATTAAAGTTTAGTTAGTTTATTTTTATGATTTTTGTACAACACAAATCAACAAAAGATGTGATTAGAAAAAGAAGGAAATGGTTGACAAGTTAAAAACTACCAAGATTATTATTTCTATTTTTCTCATTTTAAGTGTCTTTGTCTTCGGAAATTGGTAAAAGGAAAACTCTACTTTCCAGCTAGGCAATTGGTGCGCGGTCGGTGCGCGAAACTGCCTGCGCCTAGAAAAACTGGGAAAGATATACCCACGAGACAACTATAGTTATATTTGAGAAATTATTAGATATTCTTAAAATATATATGTTGTGATACTTGAACTTATTACGCATAAAATATTATATCATTTAAATTACTTATATAAATATTTATTTTTAACAATTAATACCTCAGGTGATAATTTTTCTGTCTCATGGGAAATGACCGATATGTCATTTACTATTATTATCTTGTAATTTCATATTTATGTTAGTAAGTACTAGTGCATGCTCTGTCACGTTATTTTTTGAGCATGCGATAAATACATATTTTTTTTTAAAAATTATCTTAATGGATATCTGTCATTTTTATATATTGATTAGAGAATTTTTCCTCTAATTCTCTAACGTTTCAATTTAGAAAAATAGTTCAATTGAAGTTTTGTAGGAAAGAAAAAAAGTAAAAATATTGGAAAGAAAAAAAGTAAATTTTGAAATTTCATTATTCCAATAATTTCGAACATGTGACGTGTATTGTCAAATGTTGCAATTACAAGAAAGTGTTTAAACTTTGTAAACAAGTTATATATATATATATATATATATATATATATATGAATCATAAAAAAAGAGATCATAATTATATGTGAAAAATAAACTAAGTTTTGGGTTTTCTATTAAAAATTATATTAAAAATCTAAGTAGTATATGAATTACATAGGTAATTATCCAGAAAAAATTAATTACTGATGAACAAAAATTAATTTAATAATGATAAAAAAAATTATGGAAAATGAACGCTTTTTCATTTTTGACGAGAAATTAACCGCCTTCAAGAGCATGATGGCATATGATCGAATTCTCCAAATAAAAATCTGGTTCGAAACGCCACCTCCTTTGTCCCAAAAAAAAAAAAAAAAAAAACCGTCTTATAAATTTATATCATGAATGAAATTGTCAAAATTGAAAAAGAAGACGTGCACCGAGTGAAATCTTTTCTTCAGCCCGGGGGGAGGTGGGGGCCCTGGGCCCCCCTCGACCCCCCCAGGCTTCGTCCCCGTCGATGAAGTTAAGCTGATCAGGCAACCCATTTTGAGCACATGGTAATCGAGGAAAAAATCGATTAATCAATGCTCTATACATGACCAGATGATGACTCATGAGAATCGAGGAAAAAATACACTATCCAAGTGGTCCTGACTCCTACCTTATAATAACAGTATATAAACCCACCATTCTCTTGCACAAAACATGTATATCGATCGCCCCATAAATACCTTCAAAGATAAAATGAACCTTGTTTCATGGATTCTCTTTTTCGCTTTCATGCTTGCTGGATCAACCTCAGCAGAACAATGCGGAAAGCAAGCTGGGGGTGCTCTATGTCCGAATGGGCTATGTTGTAGCCGATCCGGGTGGTGTGGCAACACGGCTGACTACTGTGGAACTGGCTGTCAGAGCCAATGCCCTTCTCCTCCTCCTCCTCCATCTCCCATCGTCCCAACCCCACCCCCACCCCCAAGCCCTACACCCAGTGGCGACGATGTTAGCAGCATCATCACCTCGTCTCTTTTCGACAAACTGCTCCCATATAGGAATGATCCCACATGCGAAGGTAGTACTAATGGGTTCTACAGTTATGATGCTTTCCTTGCTGCTGCACGATCTTTTACTGGCTTTGGCACTACTGGTGATGTTGATACGCGTAAAAGGGAGATTGCCGCTTTCTTCGGTCAAACCTCTCATGAAACCACAGGTTGGCTATTGTTTTTAGCTAATTTGCAAACAGTGACACAGAACTACTGATCTGTTAATGTTAATCATCATGTATATATGTTTAAGTACGTATGATCATGATCGTCACAAAATCTAACACCAAATGATAATACTTTTTGTGTACGTGTAGGAGGGTGGGCAACTGCACCAGGTGGTCCATTTGCATGGGGATATTGCTATATTACGCAAAGAGACAAACAGGACGATTGTAGTTCCAGTGCAGAATGGCCATGCTTTCCAGGCAAACAATACTATGGCCGTGGACCCATTCAACTCACTTGGTATATCTCTCTAAATCTAAACAAAGATGTTCGATCTATATATGACTCTGACATATATATTAATTAGTTCTCTAGTACAATATCTCTGCTTCTCGATCGGCATCACACTGCATGCAGCTAGTTAGCCTCATAAAGCGGGTTCATATATATAAAAATGCCAATCATGATATAGCTAGATTAATTTGATATATATAATCCTGATTTGGATTTTTATTGAAATTTCAGGAACTACAATTATGGGCAAGCAGGTGAAGCCCTTGGATATGATCTCCTAAGTAATCCGGATCTGGTAGCCACAGACCCGATTATATCATTCAAGACAGCCATATGGTTTTGGATGACCGCGCAAGGAAACAAGCCATCCAGCCACGATGTTATAATTGGAAAATGGGTACCTTCTGGCCCGGACATATCCGCAGGTCGACTTCCAGGCTACGGTGTCATCACCAACATAATCAACGGTGGGCTCGAATGCGGGCATGGTTACGATGATAGAGTGGCTAATAGGATCGGGTTCTATACGACTTACTGTGACAAATTTGGAGTAAGCTATGGTGACAACTTGGATTGCTATAATCAACGTTCTTTTGCCGACGGCGCTGCAATCCACATGCCTGTAAAATATTTAATAAACCATATAATGTAATTGCAGGTTGGTTTTCATGTACGTCTAATGAGAAAACTACTAAAATTACATGGTTTTTAGTGTAAAAGGTATTCTTCTACCAAAAATGAAGATAATGAATAAAATTAGAGGCCGTATCGTGGCTCTTCTTTGAGAAAAAATAATAAAGAATTAATATAGAAGATTCATGATTATTATATATATATCACTACAAGAAAACTGCTTATTTACAGCCAGTTAATTCCAACGAAATGACTATTTATAATTAAAATAAGTATGTTTTGGTTACAAATATTCTTTTCGTCACAAATAAATGACCCCAAATACCCGTTTTTCTTATAGTATATATTATGTGTGTCATGTGATTCACATTATTTCTTGTTTGCACTAGCAAAGATTTTTTTCGAATTATGCAGATGAAATATTAATATATAAAAATATGTGCAAGTAAATATATATCCTAAAAGGGATAAATATAAATATCAGAATGGATAATATCGAAAATATATATCCTAATTGTCAACTGGCATCATAATGTAAGAGTAATGATATCCATACAATATTTTTTACATCATATTTTATAATTATATTTTAAAATAATAATATTTTTATAAAATAGTGATGTGACTTTTATGAATTATTTTATAAAAGTATCCTTTAATTTAAAACAGAATTAAGTAGTGTGTTATGAAAAATATTTTGTGTTTATATTTTTTCATGTCGTGGTAATTTCGATCGGTACTTGTCCTTGTCAAATTTGGATCGATGTCCTTGTCAACGTACGTGAGTAATGTGCTATTCAACCGATTGCTGCATATATATTTATTATATGAAGATGCATGCATACAAGATCAGTACGTTGTCCTTGTCAACGTGAATAATATGCTATATATATATATATATATATATATATATATATATATATTTATGAAGATGCATACGTTACAGGCCAGGATGATCGATCGATCAGTCCTGGGAAGAGGTAAGGCATCCAATGGCAGACCTGAAGACAGCTATAAATATATAATTACTGTACGAAAATTATTAAATATTCATCTTGTTATAGCTGGATGGCAGACCTGAATGCATTCAACTTTCTTAATATAAATATTGAATTTTAATAATATATCATCAAGTAATAATACGCTATAAAATTATAACACAGTCGAAGCTTTAATTTCTGTATTCCCTTAGTTAGTGTGTTACTTACTTTTACTATGTATTGTTTTCTTTACTTTTACGGAAGTATTCCAGATTATTCTATTTTTTGCCCTAGTTCTCTCTGTCACTCATCATGGTATGAGGTGTAAACAAACCCTAGCACTATTTTGTCTCATCTCAAAGATGGCCTTTGACTCTTTACCTTCTCCCCCCCGTTGCTCCTTCTCATCACCATGAAAATTACTCTAATCCTTTCTAACTTCAACACAGTAATTTCTCATCTAGAATAAAATAGATAACAGGAATTATCTATGCAAAAATGTAGAACAGACACAAGATTTTTTGTTATGGTAGGAACATGCAAAAAATTTCTAAGATAGAATGAGGAGGAAGTGAGCCATCAACATGAGCATAGAGTTCTTGTCCGCGTAGATAGGTTGAGATCTGCACCTTCCAGAGAAGGTAATTGTCATTTGTTAACTTGGTTGTAACAATATGAGCGAAGGAAAAAAGGGTAGATGATGCATATGAGACAACCATGGATTCAAAGTGACATTAGTCATTTATTGCTCTGATACCATGTTAACAGAACATAATAAATGGAAAATCTTCTCTCTTTTCATTGAGTACGTTGAGTGGTATTTATACACGAGAAAGAATAAATAAATGCTGGTTTGTTACATATAAGTTGAGAAATATTTCTCTATTGTTCTTATTCTATAATATTTCAAATTTTGTTGTAATGTTGGTGCGGTTTTGTTGTAATGTGTGGCTGATGGCAATGCTCTATTTTCATGCTGGCAGTGATACGCGCATGATGCCTGCCTAGTGTTTGTGCAAATGCTCAGTGGAGTCACTGTGCTTGGTAACGTGATCATGTCCTGTACCATTCAACCGATTGCTAGCTCCGCGTGAAGATGTATATATATATGGGACAACTCGATCCGGGGACCATGGGTGAAAACTAGAGACAAGTATAGTTTTATTTGAAAAATTATTACGTTAGCTGGAAATATAGATGTTGTGATACACTCTCAACTTATCACAGAATGTAATATCATCAAAATTAATTGTATAAACATTAATTTTTAATAATACCTTATTCTATATGTAATGTGATAAAGTATAATGTACAATATATTTATGTAATGATTATTTATTATAGAAAGATTAGTGAATAATAGAGTAGTGCTAGAGAGCATCCACTGTAGTGGATGCACACAATGCACACACTACGTGGATGCCTCTCATCTAATTATTTTTTTTTCTCAAACGCAGCGGCTTCTCTCTCTCACCAGCATCTCTCTCCCGTCTCTCTCTCTCATCAACTCTCTCTCATCATCTCCGCTCTCTCTCTCATCTCTCTCTCTCATCTCCGCTCTCTCTCTCTCTCTCTCTCATCTATGCTCTCGCTCTCTCTCATCTCCACTCTCGCTCTCTCATCTCTGCTCTCTCTCTCTCTCTCTCTCTCTCTCTCTCTCTCTCTCTCTCTCTCTCTCTCTCTCTCTCTCTCTCTCTCTCTCTCTCGTCTCACTCTCTCTCATCTCCACTCTCTCTCTCATCTCTGCTCTCGCTCTCTCTCTCTCTCGTCTCGCTCTCTCTCATCTATGCTCTTGCTCTCTCTCTCTTGTCTCTGCTCTCTCTCATCTCCGCTCTCTCTCTCTCTCTCTCTCTCTCTCTCTCTCTCTCTCTCTCACATCTCGCTCTATCTCATCTCTGCTCTCTATCTCATCTCTGATCTCTCTCTCTCTCTCCCCCTCTCTCTCTCTCGTTTCCACTCTCTCTCATCTCTCTATCTCTAGTTTTAAATTTAACAAATGTGTGGTGTAGATTTTGATATATAATATGTGCAAAAATGGTTGCTATAAACAGTGGCTTCTCCTAATAATATTTCTTAAGCTAAATGGTGCATGTGGACCCTATATCAATTACGAGCCATCACGTACGGTGATGGACGTGCTCAATTTCCCTCCGTCTCTAGCTACGTATGTACATTAATTGAAATAATAATGTTATTATGATTTCTTAATTTGTCACTTTATTTTGATTGTTCATATATATATTTTTTTTAAATTCGTAATGATTAAAGAAGTGACTATTAGTGTATTTTTATTTTTTTAAAAATATATTTGAATATATTTTAAAAATATTTGAAATAAAAAGTAAAAAAAGAAAAGAAAGAAAAATACAATTTGTGTTAGGCCGCACATAGAGCAGTCACTTGCAGGCGGCATAGTAGCATTGCTCTAATTGAAAAGAGAATGGAAGCAAACACATGCATTTTACGACACTATCTCTTTTAAAAAATTATAACCTTCTTTTAATTTTATAATTTTTTATCTAATTTTTTTCTCTCATTTTTTAAAATTATGTAAAAATTTTAACTTAAATTATTTTACTATTATTTACATATTTTTTATATGATCTTGTAATCAAACCAACCCGATTAGGCCCTATGTACCATATAGATCAAACTCACCATTCTCGTCCAACAACCCTGCATATCACCTCATATATTGGATTAAAAATAAAAGGATAGTACTAGTGTGCTGCGAAGCTTTTATTGCGTTCATTAATAAATTTTATTTTTATTTTTTTATAATTTTTTAACATTTTTATAAATTAAAAAATACATGAATAAATTAATAATTATTTTCTTAATCGATAAGTAAAAGAAAAAAATTAAATACATTAACACTCAAAATAAAGACATAAAATGAAGCAATATGGTAGAATTATTAAAATAAAAATAAAGCTTTTTCTTTTATTCTACTTTTCGCTTTCCTGCGGCACAACAGTGTTGTAGACAGGCCGGGTTGCTGTCTGTAATGGCCACAAGTTCAACCAAACTGTATTTAACATTATTTATTTTAAAATGTTAATGGAAAGAAAAAAAGTCTGGTGCATTTAAAAAAACCTTTAAAAAATATAGTAAAAATCCAACACTTAAATCTTAATAAAAGAACACAGGTGTAACTGAATAAGCGGTATATTATGCTCATAAAAAAAAAATCCAAATTTTGATTTTTAAATTATAGTTTATTGTCAATAGAATATAAATAATTAAATTTACATCTTTTTATCTGCTTAAGCTTTTAAGATAGATGATGGTTCACATGTTATTAGAGTCTAATCATGAATTCGAGCTCTAACTTTACACCTCACTCAAATAATTAAATATCTAATATGATTGACTAACTTATTAAAGAAGAATCTGACCCAAAAATGAGATGAGAGTTAAGATATATAATTAAAATATTCCACGAGACATCAGAAAAGAGGTCTTAAATTCAAATTTTGAATCTACACTTCATCGCATTTAAATATTGTACATATTGGACCCACTCATTAAGAGAATTCTAACATACATGTGAGAGAAAATGTTAAGAATATAATTTAATGTACATATTCTTATCAATTTAAACTTTTGATATAAATAGTAATTTCACATGATTTACATCTTTAAATTACCACAATTTCTTAAAATTACGTTTTAAACTTATCTTTTGAGATCCTGAAATTTCGGCTGTGTTTGGATGTTAAATTAAGTTGAATTAGGATAATAAAATATTATTAGAATATTAATTTTTAATATTATTATTATTTTAAAATTTTAAAAAAATTAAATTATTTATTATATTTTATATTAAAATTTAAAAAAATTATAATAATAAATTGAGATGAATTTAATAATCATACTAGCCGGAATGTTTGAAAAGATATGTTACGTCATCCGCAAGTTTTCCACCACAAAAGTGGGCCGGCCAGATCGTCCGTACATGGGTCTCAACGATGAAATCAGACACAGCCCCAACATCCAGTGGCGCGATAATAGCAGCATCATAGGTTCATCTCTTTTCGACCAACTGCTCAGCTCAAAAGCCTCGTCAAACATAGGAACGATGCGGCATGCGAAAATAAAAAAAGGAATCTACAATCATCTGGTGGGCAACTGCACCAGCCAGCAGATCGTCCAATCATTGGACTCCAATGAATGGGAAAGAAACAAATGAGACTATTGTACGTCCTGTACTAATGCTTGCAGCTCGGCCATGGGCTCCTGGCAAACAGTACTATATATGGCCAGGAATATGGTTCTAGGTGACAGTGCAGGGAAACAAGATTTTCTTTAGAAAAAGTCGAATTTATTATTAAAAGATATTTTTTTAATGTAAATATCTAATTTTTAAAAAAAAATCATGCGAGACTTATATAGATTTTAAAAGCTGGTTTAAATAGTAAGATGAAATTATATTAAATGGGCTGAATAAAATATTATTTTTTAATATTATTATTATTTTTAAATTTAAAAAAATTAAATTATTAATTATATTTTATATAAAAATTTAAAAAATTTATAATAATAAGATAAGATAAAATGAAACTATCTCCAAATCTAAACAGATCTAAGACAATAAATACTATTTCTCTTATTAACATATGCCAATAGCACTTAACCCGTGGAAGTTGTGGATTGAGAACCTCACCGACCACCGAAAGAACAAAAAGTATATCCAAGGAATAAATTTGAAGCGCATTCGATTAATTACCAACGTGAATAACGAATATGTTGCTAGCTATTCTAGCTAAAAATCGATTGCTAGGTAGAGCTAGCTGCACGAGAAAAGGTGCATGTGTATTGAATTTAAAAACTTATTTCATCTTATTATTATAATATTTTTAAATTTTTATATAAAATATAATAAATAATTTAATTTTTTTAAATCTCAATTTAATTTTTTTAAAATTTAAAAATAATAATAATATTAAAAAATAATATTCTAACAATATTTGTTTAACTTTAATCTTTTATTTAAAATTATTCCATTTCATCTCTAAATTTAAACTAATTCTTAAAAATTCGTTAGATCTATTTTATAATAAAAATAATTTTATAATCTAACATATCACATTAAGTCACATCAATTTATATATTTATTTTTATATAATTCTTTTATAACTAAAGTTTTTTTTCCTATTATAAGTTATATTTAAAAAATTATTAGATATTCTTAAAATATATATGTTGTGATCCTTTCAACTTATTACGTATAAAATATTATATCATTATAATTACTTATATAAATATTTATTTTTAACAATACCTCCGGTGATAATTTTTCTGTGTCTCGTGGGAAATGACCGATATGTCATTCGCTGTAATTTCATATTTGTGTTAGTAAGTGCATGCTCTGCCACGTCGTTATTTTTTGTGCATGCGAGAAGTAAATATATATATATTTTTAATTATATTAACGGATATTTGTCATTTTTATATATTGATTAAAGAATTTTTTATCCAATTCTCTAACGTTTCAATTTAGAAAAATAGTTCAATTGAAGTTCGGTAGGAACAATATCATCAACAAAGTGGTACAATATATAAATAAAGAAAAAATATAAGAAAAAAAGTAAATTTTGAAATTTCATTATTCCAATAATTTCGAAGATGTGACGTGTATTGTCGTATGTTGCAATTAAAAGAAAGAGTTTAAACTTTGTAAACAAGTTTTATATGAATCATAAAAAAAGATATTAATTATATGTGAAAAATAAACTAAGTTTTGGGTTTTCTAAATAATGTATAACAACAAATCATAGCTAATTATTCAGGAAAAATTAATTACTGATGACCAAAAATTAATTTAATAATGATAAAAAAAAGATCCACTAAATTATGGAAAATGAACGCTTTTTCATTTTTGATGAGAAACTAACCGCCTTATAAATTTATATGAATAAAATTGAAAAAGAAGACGTGAACCGATCATCGAGTGAATTAATCTTTTCTTGATCATCAACCCGGGGGGAGGTGGGGGCCCTGGGCCCCCCTCGACCCACCAAGCTTCGTCCCTATCGATGAAGTTAAGCTGATCAGCCAACCCATTTTGACCACATGATAATCGAGGAAAAACTCGATTAATCTGCTTATCTATAGATGACCAGATCCTGATGACTCATGAGAATCGAGGAAAAAATCCACTAGCAAACTCCTACCTTATAATAACAGTATATAAACCCACCATTCTCTTGCACAAAACATGTATATCGATCGCCCCATATATACCTTCAAAGATAAAAATGAACCTTGTTTCATGGATATTTCTCTTTTTCGCTTTCATGCTTGCTGGATCAACCTCAGCAGAACAATGCGGAATGCAAGCTGGGGGTGCTCTATGTCCGGATGGGCTATGTTGTAGCCAATGGGGGTGGTGTGGCAACACGGCCGACCACTGTGGACCTGGCTGTCAGAGCCAATGCCCTTCTCCTCCTCCTCCTCCATCTCCCATCGTCCCAACCCCACCCCCACCCCCAAGCCCTACACCCAGTGGCGACGATGTTAGCAGCATCATCACCTCGTCTCTTTTCGACAAACTGCTCCCATATAGGAATGATCCCAGTTGCGAAGGTAGTACTAATGGCTTCTACAGTTATGATGCTTTCCTTGCTGCTGCACGATCTTTTACTGGCTTTGGCACTACTGGTGATGTTGATACGCGTAAAAGGGAGATTGCTGCTTTCTTGGGTCAAACCTCTCATGAAACCACAGGTTGGCTATTGTGTTTAGCTAATTTGCACACAGAACTACTGATCTGTTAATGTTAATCATAATGCATATATGTTTAAGTACGTATGATCATAATCGTCACAAAATCTAAAACACCAAATGATAACACTTTTTGTGTACGTGTAGGAGGGTGGGCAACTGCACCAGGTGGTCCATTTGCATGGGGATATTGCTTTATTACGGAAAGAAACAAACAGGACTATTGTAGTCCCAGTGCAGAATGGCCATGCGTTCAAGGCAAACAATACTATGGCCGTGGACCCATTCAACTCACTTGGTATATCTCTCTAAATCTAAACAAAGATGCTCGATCTATATATGATCACTCTATGACATGATATATATTAATTAGTTCTCTACTACAATATCTCTGCTTCTCGATCGGCATCATGACACTGCATGCAGCTAGTTAGCCTCATAAAGAGGGTTCATATATAAATGCCAATTATGATATAGCTAGATTAATTTGATATATATAATCCTGATTTGGATTTTTATTGAAATTTTCAGGAACTACAATTATGGGCAAGCAGGTGAAGCCCTTGGATATGATCTCCTAAATAATCCGGATCTGGTAGCCACAGACCCGATTATATCATTCAAGACAGCCATGTGGTTTTGGATGACCGCGCAAGGAAACAAGCCATCCAGCCACGATGTTATAATCGGAAAATGGGTACCTTCTGCCGCGGACATATCCGCAGGTCGACTTCCAGGCTACGGTGTCATCACCAACATAATCAATGGTGGGCTCGAATGCGGGCATGGTTACGATGATAGAGTGGCTAATAGGATCGGGTTCTATACGACTTACTGTGACGAATTTGGAGTAAGCTATGGTGACAACTTGGATTGCTATAATCAACGTTCTTTTGCCTACGGCGCTGCTATCCACATGCCTGTAAAATATTTAATAAACCATATAATGTAATTGCAGGTTGGTTTTCTTGTACGTCTAATGACAACTCTCCTAAAATTACATGGTTTTAGTGTAAAAGGTATTCTTCAGCCAAAAAGTGAAGATTATGAATAAAATTAGAGGTATCATATATCACTCTTCTTTGAGAAAAAATAATAAAAAAATTGATATAGAAGATTCATGACTATTATATATATATATATATATATGTATATATTATGTGTGTCATGTGATTCACATTATTTCTTGCTTGCACTGCCAAAGATTTTTTTCGAATTATGCAGATGAAATAATATATAAAAATATATGCAAGTAAATATATATATACAGAAAAATAATACATGAGAATTACGTACATATATATATATATATATATATATAACCCTTTTAAATATATGCAAGTAAATATATCCTAAAAGGGATAAATATGAATATCAGAATGGATAATTTCGGATGTCCTAATTGTCAACGGGCATCATAATGTAAGACTAGTAATGATATCTACACAATATTTTTCACAGCATATTTTGTAAATATATTTTAAAATAATAATATTTTTATAAAATAGTAATGTTATTTTTATAAGTTATTTTATAAAAATATCCTTCAATTTAAAACATGATAATTAAGGAGTGTTTTATGAAAAATATAGTGTGTTTATATTTTTTCATGTCGTACTGTTAATTTCGGTTGTCCTTGTCAGTTTTGGATGTCCTTGTCATTTGTCAACGTACGTGAATAATTAATGTGCTATAGATTCAACCGATTGCTGCATATTTATGAAGATGCATGCATACAAGATCAGTTGTCCTTGTCAACGTGATTAATGGGCTATCCTGTGCTATATATTCAACCGATTGCTGCATATATATTTATGAAGATGCATACGTTACAGGATGATGATCAGTCCTGGGAAGAGGTAAGGCGGGCCAATGGCAGACCTGAAGACAGCTATAATATCTAGTACTGTATGAAAATTATTAAGTGGTTTAGATTCGTAGATGAGTTGAGATGGTTTATAAATAGTAGAATAGAAGTTGAATTATTTATTATATTTTGTGTAGAAATTTGGAAAAGTTATTTTGGGATTTGAAAAAGTTAAATTGTTTATTATATTTTATATAGAAATTTGGAAAAGTTGTAATGATGAGATGAAATGAGTTGAGGTGGGTTGATGTGAGTTTTGAATTCAAACGACCTAAATTTTCATCTTGTTGTTATAGCTGGATGTCATGCCATTCAACTTTATCAATATATATAAATCTTGAATTTTAATAATATATGATCATCAAGTAATACGCTATATCTAAAATAAACACAGTCGAAGCTTTAATTTCTGTATTCCCTTTATTGTTTTACTACAAATGCAGTGGTTGATAGATTTAATTAGGTTCTTAATTAGGATCACTTATATCTAAATTGTAGGACTTAAATACAAAAGAGATCATAGAGATATAAAGTAGGGTTAATTGACAAAAGCAACACATAATATTTGTTATTTTTTAATGTAATATTTACTGTTTAAAATGATGTTATTACTCCTAAATTTATATATATATATATATATAGAACCACTTGGGAGCGGTACCTACCGTTTATGTGGGGAAACCAACCTCAAATAAGAAACTGTCACCTCATTAATATAGTAAAACCTTACATGAGGACCACCCCCATCAGAATTTTTCTCAAAAATTCCTAAACATTTTTTCCCTCAACATTTCACCTCACCCAGCCACACGTTCCCACACAGCCACACCCAGACGTTGCCGCCACCAGACGCAGCCACTAGCCCGACTCAGCCACTACCAGCCACACGTTCCCACACGGCCACACCCAGACGTTGTCGCCATCGCTGCCACCAACCCGACTCAGTCAGCTACCAACCACCACAGTCGTCCTCCATGGTTTGCTTTTACAGCCTCTTTTTCTGTCTGTCCGATTATAGTTGTGGTTGGGGACACTGTTTTTCATTACAATTTACACCTCTCTTGTCTGTTCGATTAAAGTTCAATCACCTCTCTTTTGTCTTAGATAAAGTCCACAAAAAGTTGCTTTTAATTGATGATATTCAGGAAAAAGAAAAAAAAAATAGAAGGTGTGTCAACCAATGATTCTACGATGTTAAGAGGTCAGATTGTATCAAATTTTTCACAAATGATACAGGATCCTCCACGGGTGCCAACAAAAGGACGACCAAAAATTTGCAAAATAAGAATCCAAAAGAGACTCAACCATAAAAGAAAATGCCTTGTAGCATTTGCAAGAATGAGAGACATGCTAAGAATAACTGTCCTTCATTGAGGTATACATATATACAAATTTATAATCTACTTTTAAATTTTTTTTGTTTGCTTTTTTACTTATTTATTATGTTTTATTTGTGTTTTGTTGTAGGGATCTTGGGCATACGATTGACAACATATCTCAGGATTTGGATTAGAAATTGGATATTTAGTTTTACTTCAATTGTATATTGTATGTAATATTTGTATTGATTTAATTTTTATGTTACAATGATATTTGTATTAATTGATTTTTTTTATGTTATAGTGAATGATCGTTAGAGTTAGATGGTGAAGCTTTTGCGTTATGGATGACTTTTGTGAACTTAGATGGTGAATGATCATTGGAGTTAGATGGTGAAGCTTTTTTTTATGTTACAATGAAGAAGGATGTATATTGTGGAGTTTATGTAACTTATTGTGGAGTTAGGACTTGTTCATGTGCTGGTTTTTTGCAGGCAGATAGTTCTGATGTGGATCAATTTTATGTTTTTTTTGTTGTGTAATGAATGAGATTTTAATCATCAATATTGAATGGCATTTTTGTGGAGTAAATGAGATTTTAATCATCAATATTGAATGGCATTGTTTCACAAGTACATTCATAAGAAAATTACATCATCTAATGAAGATGAAGCCACAACCTGCATTAAGGTCTCTTTCACCTGGAAGAGATGTTTGCTCAAAAGTTTACAAGAGATACAAAAGATACAAAAAAGTCAGGTTGTATAAAACTAGATTGTTGCTACCACCAAGTTTACATAAAACATACAAAAGGTGCTCTAAACATTACTGAAGACTTAATGATTACAGCTTGTTCTTTCTTTACATGTTCATCATGTATTCTTAGGCACTTGCACATCTTGGACAGCTTGGAGATGCACTTGCACAGGTTGGACAGATTGCACAGCTTGGACGCTTTCAAAGAATTTAGAGTTCATTTCTACTTTGGCACTTGCACAGCTTGGAGATGTACTCTTCCTTTATGCATGCCTGCCACCTAGTCCCTTCACAAATAAATTTTCTAAAATCAATTTGCAGACGGCAATGTTATTATTTTATTGCATATAAATGAGAGCTGAAATGGTGACCTTCAGTTTTCGTAACATCATAACGTAAAGAAGCTGCAAACACAAGTTTCGGGTCAACAACTGCAAATAAAATGTTTGAAAGACAACATTGAATACCAAGATAACATAGAAGTAATAGCATGCATTATTAAGCATTTTCCATGAGCTTTCATCCTAAAATGCCCTCCTGTTGGCTCAACTTTCCAGTTTCAAGCTGCGATGCATCAAAAGTTGGTAAATGGGGTTGTAAGGGAGACTTGATTAATAATTGGTTTAATTTATTTGAGGAATTTAAAGGATAACCAGAGAACTTAATCAATCATCTCCAAGTTTTTTAAGAACTACTCTTTTGTGCAGTATTAATTTAAATTATTAATTCTCTTTGCAAAAAAATTAATAGTAGCCAATGAAAGGAATTAGGCAAAGAGAGGAAGCTCTCAACAACATACAATCTGGGCAGGGATAAAGGGAGCTTTGAGGGAATTTATGATAACACATAACAGTCTTTGAGGAAATTTGTCAAACACCTTCCCTGCATAGCATGTTATTTGTTTACCGAATTCTTCCATTACGGTTCATTGGTTCCCTTATCACAAACAATACGAAATCCACATAGATTCACAACAAACTTCTATCTCAAATCTTATATTAGTCCACCCATTTCAAGCAATAATCCACACCAAATTTATTGGAAAAACGTATCACACCTATCTTAGTCCAAACCAATGCTAGATAAACATTATATGAAATAAAATAAAAAAATCGAACGCAATACATACCAGCCTTGGGCTGGTTGGTGTCGATGGGTATTTGATGAGAGAGAGAGAAACGAGCTCCTCGATGTGATTGGGAGAGACATAAGAGAAAGAGGGAGAGTTGACCTCTGTGCGATATGTTTTCTAATAGGAGAGACGAGTTTCGGTGCCCATTCTTGGGCTTAGTTGTATCGATGGGTTCTGCGAGAGAGACAAACGAGCATGAGGGAGAGAATAGCTTCTGAGTTCTTGAAGAGAGAGAGAGAGAGAGAGAGAGAGAGAGAGAGACGAGGTTCAGTGTAGTGTGTTTCGAAGAGAGAGAGACAAGAGAGAGATGAGGTTCAGTGCGGTGCATGACCATTCCTTCAGTAATGGGTGGGCTACGTGGCTTTATTATATTAGAGGTTGTTCTCAAGCTACTTCAAATGTACCGACAAGAAGGTTTTCTCATATATATATATATATATATATTTGTAATCACACTTGACCGTGAGACACTTCAAATATGTTGCCATGATTGGTTAAGACAAAATCATTTAATTTAAAAATAACGATTGAATTTGTCAAGGAATTTTAACGATTGTGAAGAGAGTAGCCGTGTGCACGGACAGATGCCATATATTCATGGGGATGTTGCTTTGCAAATCGTACAGTTATATATATGATGCACACTTCAACCCTCGTTCACTCCTCCATTTTTCTCTAGAAATTAACCTCCCCAAAGCCCTCAAAGCTTACCCCTCTCTAGAGCTCCAAGGTACCGCCAATAGGGCTTTAAGCTGGTCAGTCTGGACCGGAAAAACCAACTATCCGGTCCGGTCCGGACCTAACCGACCTCCAGACTGGTCTGTTTCGATCCCATAAATTATGGATCGAGAAAATTCGGTCCGGTCCAGGGGTCTATAAATTTTGGTCCAGACCGGACTGAACTCCTATATATATTTTTAATAATTTAATATATTATTTTTTATATAGTAATTATATAGGTTAATGATATGATTTTCATCTAATTTATTATCATTGACCATATAAAATATTTTTTAATGAATTAATTACATAATATATATTAATAATTCGCTTAATTTTAATTTAGTAATTTAAATAATTTTTGTATTAATTTATTTGAAAAATAATAAAGAATAATTAGACCGGACCGATAGCTACCGATCCGGAGAAAATGAATTTTCGGTCCATCCCCCAAAATTAGACCGGACCAATTTACACCCTTGAGTCTGTCATCACTAGGGGTGTAAACCCAAACCGAAAAACCGGTCCAGAACCGGTTTTTAAAATCTAAAAACCGGCCAGTTTTGGTCCGGTTCCGGTTCCGGGATTTTTTGGACCAGACCTGTTGATTAAAAAAAATAAAAAATAATATTTTTATATATAAGTTTTATACAAAATATTATATATATATATATATTAAATATTAATGTATATAAGTTTTATATATAATGTATAATTATAAATTTTTATGTGAAATTTATATATATATAATATATATAATTATATATATTCATATATGAAATAATTTCTTATTATAATTTATAAATTATTACATAAAATGTTAATACTAAATCACTAAAAGTTTATAACTAATACTAATATATAACTTATAACTATATCAATAGTCTAATATTAATATTATTATATAGTCTAATATATTAATAAAAGTATAAAACAGTTTTTTTTAAATCAGTTTTTTTTTTTTTATAAACAAATTTTTAATGACAAATTATGAAACTTACATTTTAAAAAATCGAAAAACCGGCCCGAACCAGACCGGAAACCGGTAAAACCGGAAGTATCGGTTTAGGAGGATAATCGGTGCGTAATCGGTTTTGAAAAATACAAAACCGGTACATACCGGTTCAGTCCTAAATTTTATCTAAAACCGGATCGAACCGGACTGGTTACACCCCTAGTAATTACCAGCAGCAATGGCGTTGTACTCTCTCAGCACCTGTCAAACGGCCTTAACATCTGATCTCTCTGCTCTTCACCGCTCTTTATCAGAATTTCCTTCAATCCCTTCAATCTCCACTCCGGCTTTACAGTCTCCACTTCTCCGGGGCATCATTTTGAGGTCATCTTGCCCCTTCACTCTCATCTTTCATTCCCAGCCGTTTATGTCGACGATCTTCGTGCTCTTCTCGGTCCGTTCAACATACAACATGAACGAGTTACGACAGAGGAAAATGGGGCCTGATACGATAACCACTGGCTAATTGTTATGGTCCTTATGGACTTCCTGAAAGACCCAAGCCCACACACGAGCAAATGGTCCAGACATACGAGGAAGCCTCTGCTAAGGGCCTCAACATCAGGCTTCTCTCTTTGTCTCTCTCTCTCTCCAAATGAATCACTTGGAAGTTTGACTCTTTAAACAATGCGGTAAAAATTGGACGTAAAAATGAAAGAATAACATAGATGTAATTACCATCGGTTTTTAATGTACACTTCAAATTAAGTTTGAGATCCTGAAAATGGTAATTTCCCCATTATTCTTCCGCAACAAAATGGAATCCGCAGTGTATGAAAAAATTTGTTCAGCCCCAAATGCACGCAAGGTAAGGTAAGAGTCAAGACCAAGTTTTCAGGGACATCGAAACGTGGCCTGCACACTAGCCAACTTGTTCAGATTCCCCATTCCGACTGGCTTAGAAGCTGCAACTTCTACGTCTCTCTACATGCTTAGCCCAGAAAATAAATTAAAACAAGTAGAAAATTGTTACTAGACATTACATTCACATATTTTTTTAACTCAACATATACACGCAACACAATCTTTTTTTATGGACTTATTATAAATACATATAAACTAATTTTAATAAATTTATATTAGATGAACTTCACAAAATTTATTTTATTATCTTAACTCATTTATTTATTGTTATAGATAATTCAACTCAACCCGGCAGCCAATGTCTCGTCATTTATTGACCCATATATTTCCCACCACAAAACGGAAGATAAAGTTCCCCCACATGGCTATTGATGGTGAAGTCGGCTCAGCCAACCCATCTTGACCACAATGGTACTCGAGGAAAAAATCCATTAAATGGCCCTATATAATACACAGATACTCACCATTCTCTTCCACAAACCCTGCATATCGCCCCATATATGGGATTAAAATTGAAAATGAAGCTTTTTTCTTTGATTCTCCTGTTCGCTTTCTTGCTCGGAGCCTCGGCACAACAATGTGGGAGACAGGCCGGGGGTGCTGTGTGTATGAATGGGCTATGTTGCAGCCAATATGGGTATTGTGGCCGCACATCTGAGTATTGTGGAGCTGGCTGCCAGAGCCAATGTTCTGGTGCAAACCCTACCCCAACCCCCAGTACCGGTGGCAGCGATGTTAGCAGCATCATAAGCTCATCTCTTTTTGACCAACTGCTCAAATATAGGAATGACGGGAGATGCAAAAGTAACGGATTCTACACTTACAATGCTTTCATCGCTGCTGCACGATCTTTCAATGGCTTTGGCACAACTGGTGATGTTAACACGCGTAAAAGGGAGATTGCTGCTTTCTTGGGTCAAACCTCTCACGAGACCACAGGTTGGTTTGGTTAGCTTTGAGCACAGAACTGATCTGTACGTTCAAGTACTGTTTGGTATATAGATCAATATTTATGTTCATAAAAAAAAAAGATAAATAATACTTTTGTACGTGTACGTACGTAGGAGGGTGGCCAAGTGCACCAGATGGCCCATATGCATGGGGATATTGCTTTATTACAGAAATCAACAAGGCAGACTATTGTACGCCCAGTGCAGCTTGGCCATGCGCTCCAGGCAAACAATACTATGGCCGGGGACCCATTCAACTCACCCAGTAAGTCTCTCTGAATCTAAGTAAAGAATATCAATATTCAAGGATTAATTTAGTTGTCTACTCTTTGTTTCTAGCCATGGTTCGTGAATCAAAGACTTAATTTGATCCTGATTTGTATTTTTCATTGAATTTTTCAGCAACTACAATTATGGGCCAGCCGGTAACGCCATTGGATCTAATCTCATAAATAATCCGGATTTGGTAGCCACAGACCCGACCATATCGTTCAAGTCAGCCATATGGTTTTGGATGACCGCACAGGGAAACAAACCATCTAGCCACGATGTTATCATTGGGAAATGGACACCGTCGGCCGCCGACAGGTCAGCTGGTCGAGTCCCAGGTTACGGTGTCATCACCAACATAATCAATGGCGGGATCGAATGTGGGCATGGTTCCGATGCTAGTGTGGCTGACAGGATTGGGTTCTATAAAAGATACTGTGACGTATTCGGAGTGAGCTACGGGGACAACTTGGATTGCTATAATCAAAGGCCTTTTGCCTAAGATCGATGCATACCCAAGTACTGCACTCATTAGCAATTAACCACATGTAATTGGAGATTATATATTTCTCTTGAACTCCAATATGAATAAAGAAAGCTCAAGATATGAATAAAGAAAGAGTTAAATTTGCAACTAGACTTTCACACTAAAAAACACCGCGAGTTTTACTACACAATCTCCACTACATTTCATATTCTATATTTTTCTAAATTTTTTAAATTTAAATTTTTTTAAATTTTTTTTTTTTTAAATTATTTCAAATTTTTTATTTATTATTCATATAAATATTTATAATAAATATTTGATAAAAGAAAAAATAATAAAAATTAAAAAAAGAGTGGAATTTAGATTTATTCAAACACCGCTGGCCATTCCATGGACCATCTCCCTGTCTCTCTTTAACTCTATTCCCCACGTCTTCCCCTTGATTAAGGGAAGGTGTCGGCCTTGACTGTTGTTGTCCTCGTCCTGGAATAATTATGGGCATATCCAATTTCCAAGGGATAAATTTGAGGATAAAAAATAGATGAGCAAGGTTAGGTACAGTCCTTAAATGAAGACTGCAATGTAAGTCTAGTTTATTTTAACTTTAAAATTTTTTAAAATTATAAAATTATCATTCTTAAAATTATGTTTTCTCTCATTTAATAATGTGCCTGCACATGCAGTCCCCACTTGAGGACTGCAAATAGAATTTCTCAAAATAGATAAATTCGGATGTCCTTAACTCTGTATTACGGCTCGTTTATTTTCACAAATTCTAATCGCATCTCATTAATATTATAATTTTCACAAACTATTACATAAAATATAATAAATAATTTCATTTTTTTAAATCTTAAAGTAAAAATAATATTAAAAATTTATATTCTAATAATATTTTATTTAATTTTCATATCATTTTATCTCATCTCATATGTATAAACAAACGAAACCTTAATATCAATATATATTGTACTTCAGTATTCAACATAATGCTAGCTGCATATGAAAAGTGGATGCTTGAAGAATGAGATGATATGAGAATTTTGTGAATAGTATAAGATGGTTTGTAAATAGTAGTGAAATAGTTTGAGTCAAGTATTTATTGAGTTTTGAAAAAAGAGATAAAAAGAAAGTTGAATAAAAATATTATAAAGTTAGAATATTGTTATAATATAATTTTTGTTTTGAGAATTGAAAAAATTGAATTATTTTTTATTTAAAAATTTAACAAAATTGTAATGATTAATTTGAAATTATTTTTATTTAAGAAAAAAAATTAGATAAAATAAGATGAAATTTGTTTCTAAACATCTCCTGCATATTCTATATATCGAACCAATCCGAAACCGGTAAGTAAGACGGCCTCGTTTGCATTCAAAACCCACATCAACTCATCTCAACTCATTTCATCTCATCATTACAACTTTTTCAAATTTCCACACAAAATATAATAAACAATTCAACTTTTTTAAATCTCAAAACAACTTTCCCAAATTTCCACACAAAATATAATAAATAATTCAACTTTTATTCTACTATTTACAAACCATCTCAATCCACCTCAACTCATCTTTGAATCCAAACCACTCCTAAGACATAGGTAGGTAGGCGCGATGGACCCGATCATGAGACAACTATATATAATTGAGTCGGGTTGCTTGTCCAGAGTAGCCCGCACTACTTAAACTTTTTTTTTATTTTTCTATTCACATTTTTTATTATATTTAAATATTTTTAAAAGTAAAAAAAAAAATACATCAATACATTTAAAATGACTTCCTTTATTATTAAGTAAAAAAAACAAATTCACTGAACGGTCAATTTGGGGCGACATACTAACTTTATTCTATATAATATATGGGTGGCTCTACTCCCACCGCTGGGAGCTCCCGTCAGAGCTCTTGCTGATTGATTTTAATTTTTTTTATATGTATTTTTTTAATACTTTTAACTATATATTTTTTTAAAAAAAATTATAATATTATTAAAAAATTATTACTTAATTATTAAATAAAAATAAAATTTTAAAAAAATCCAACGGTAGCCCAGCGAGATGACCAGCATTTTTCATAATATATTAATATGTTAAAGTCAGTCAAACATACGGATGGTCCCTATAGCTAGTCTGAGTCAAGGTGTTGGAATAGGAGTGGAAGGGTGCATGCATGCCATCTACTTTTTAAACTAAATATATAGTGTGTAATTTAACCAAAACTCTATCCAATGACAAAATACCACACACACGGTGGAGGACATGCCCCATTCCATCCGTCACAAGATGCATTATTATTATTATTATTATTATTATTATTATTATTATTATTATTATTATTATTAAACAGTAAAAATATTGAAGAATTATTATTATTAAACAGTAGATATATATGAAATATTTATATATAGAGTAATGCTACATTCTATACTATTTAATAGTAATAATAATGTATCTTGTGACGGATGGAATGGGGCATGTCCTCCACCGTGTATGTGGTATTTTGTCATCGTTGGATAGAGTTTTGGCTAAATTAAGGGTCCACACTATATATTTAGTTTAAAGGGTAATGTTTCATATAATCGTAGAGTGTGCAAACGTTGTGCAGCCATTTTGAAAAAGAATAGAGTTTACTATTAAAAAAATAATTTTCTTTTCATGTGGATTCCGTATTTATTTATTTTTATCAAATTGATTGCGCGATATTTATATATTCATGGCTATAATTTTTCTTATATGTATATATATCCATCTATCGTGAATATATACGCATGTACGTGCCATGCATACGTAGATTATCGTAACCAAACAAGCAGAAAATTAATACCACTGGATGTACTTCATTTTAATTTCTGGATGATGTGTCCTGTTTTACCCTTTTTGTCGAGTCCACAAACTACAAGATCGTTGTGTAGGAGTACTCTGGCCAGGTGGGTGCACCAGATGGCCCATGTGAATGGGGATATTGCTTTGCAAGGGATAAGTTAATGTTTACTCTCACATTTCACATTTACTTATTCTTTTTCTCTTCTCTCTCTTTTTCTTCTTGTTAATAGAAATATTTTTTATAAGGTATGAGATTGTGAAAGGAAGAATTTTTCATAATTTAATGGGGAAAGCCCATTGCACACCAGTAACGGGCCATTGCTCTCCTGACTGGCCATATTATGGTCTAGGCCCATCCAAGTCCAACTCACGCAGTAGGTCTCTAATCACTAGTCTCTTGCGAATTAAATAGATGAGTCCAACCTAAATAAATGAAATAGAAATACATAGATATTCAAGTTTACATGAAATCATTATGGGTGCTGCTAGTGTGCCGTCTATTTTTGACTGTTGGTAGTACCCATTGGTACATATTGTACATTTAAATTTTTTTTTTTCATATTTTTTAAACATCTTTAAATATTTTTAAAAAAATTAAAAAATAAATAAATTAATATACTAAAAGTCATTTCCTTAATCATTAAGTAAAAAAAATAATTGAAATACACGAGCGGTCAAAATAAGGAGACAAATTCATGAGACATACTATCATTTTCCAATCATTATTATAAATAGACACACACATTCTTTAATCATCTTGAGATTATCTTCATTAATAACAGTGAGAGTTTCTCTCCAAGGATCGATCTTGCATTTTTAGAGCTTAAAACTATGCACACATCATCAACTCCGGATGCATCTTTTATTAACTTCTTTACATCATGATCAACAACTACAACTATGATAAATTCGGGAAAGCAATCGGAGAGGGCTTGATAAATATTCCGGATTTGGTAGTCACCAATCTAGTAATTTTATTTAATATTTCCATATGATTTTGGATGACACCACACGTCAACAAGCCATTGAGCCATGATGCCATCACATGCGGATGGACAACATCAGCTGCTAATAGGTCATACAGTTATTTTTTGTTACAATTACTTTTCTATCAAAATAAGTCTATTATAGTCACAAATATTCATTATAGTTACAAATAACTCGTCATAAATACTTATTTTTCTTATAGTGCAGTGAATTCAAATGTGGGCATGGTCTTGTTAGTCAGCTACTAGAACAACTTGACTTGCTACGCTCCAGACTAACTATATTATGTTCGAGCGCCCATCCAACTCACGCAATACATCTCTAATCGCTAGTTTTTTGTGAATTAAAATAGATCAGAAGTCCAACCCAAATAGATGAAATAGAAACACGTG
Organism: Juglans mandshurica; assembly: GCA_022457165.1. Lineage (NCBI taxonomy): Eukaryota > Viridiplantae > Streptophyta > Magnoliopsida > Fagales > Juglandaceae > Juglans > Juglans mandshurica. The sequence goes on along the minus strand of CM039629.1, from coordinate 25,902,452 downwards.
AGTATTCAAGTTTACATGAAAGAATTGTTGTAGACACATTATCTACTCATCACGAGATTATCTTCATTAATCACGGGGAGTTTCTTTCCAATGATTGGTCTTGCATTGTTAGAACTAAAAACTGTGCACACATCATCCACTCGGTATATATGTTTTGTTAACTGCTTTACATTATGACTAGTAATTACAAATATGATAAAGCTGAGAAAGCAATCGAAGAGAGCTTGATAAACATTCTGGATTTGGTAGTCGCCAATCTAGTAATTTCATTTAATATTGCCATATGGTTTTGGATGATGCCACACGACAACAAGCCATTGAGCCACGATGCCATCACATGCGGACACCATCCGTTAGTAATAGTTCAGCCAGTTGTTTTCTGTTAAAATTATTATTTACTATCAAAATGAATCTATTATCGTCACAAATATTCATTCTAGTCGTAAATAACTCGTCATAAATGCTCATTTTTCATATAGTGCAATGGACTCAAATGTGGGCATGGTCTTGTTGGTAAGCTACAAGAACAACTTGGATTGCTTCGCTCCTGTCTAACTATATTATGGTCGAGGGCCCATTCAACTCACGTCGTACGTCTCTAATCACTAGTCTTTGCGAATTAAAATAGATCAGAAGTCCAACCCATATAGATGAAATAGAAACACGTGGGTATTCAAGTTTACATGAAAGAATTGTTGCAGACACACATTCTATAATTATCATGAGATTATCTTCATTAATCATGGGGAGTTTCTTTCCAAAGGATTGATCTTGCATTGTTAGAGCTTAAAAATTTGTAGGCATCATCCACTCAGGATATATCTTTTGTTAACTCTTGACATTGTGACTAGTAATTACAACTATAATAAAGCCGGGAAAGCAATCGGAGGAGATTTGATAAACATTCCAGATTTGATAGTCACCAATCTAATAATTTCATTTAAGACTGCTATATGGTTTTGGGTGACACCACACGTCAACAAATCATCAAGCCACGATGTCGTTGCATGCGGATAGACACCATCTGTCGCCGACATTTCAGCCGATCGGGTCCCGAGCGACAACGTTAGAATCAAATGTGGGTATGGTCTTGTTGATCGGCTTGGGGAACAACTTGGATTGCTATCTATACAAAATCTCGACCTTTATTTTTTTTTTCTAATTTTATGAGCGCTTGAGCTTGTACTTTTTTTTTTTTTTTTTTGGATAATAAAGATCACATTTCATTCATAATAGTGAACATACAAATATGACTTAAAAAAGTCAGTTACAAACGTTAATGGCTCCTCAGCACACTTTCGTGGCTGACATAATCTAGTTCAGACGACAGATCTCTAAAGACCTAAGTCTAAGGGATCCGTCGTGCATATCTCTATCCCTGACAGTAACAGTAATCAGGTGACAAAATCCATACCCCGACTACGCAGAGTAGGGTGCACCAAACCCCATACACCGCCCAAACGGAGAGGGGAGACCACACCGATCAGACCAAGGTTCGACGGGAAAAAAAATTTTTGGATTTTTATTTTCAATAAAAGAAGAACAAGACACTAAATAAAAAACAATGAAAAAACTATTGTAACAACGGACACAGATACTACTCCAAGCGGTTGCATTGGCTCGTGCAGAACACGTGCCACCCTGGGCGAAAACGTCGACCGATCTTCGAGGATCCGGCTCACAGAACCCAGTGGCGCCGCGCGTGACGACGGCAGAGGGCCTCCTGGCGACGCGAGAGAGCCACTCGCCGAACTTCTCCGATAACTTTTGGCCGCGTGTGCGAGCAACTCACAGCTTCGTTTGGCGCCACATTCGGTAGTCTTGAAGATCAGCGGCTAGGCAATGCCATGGATAGGCGCGTGCTGATTTATGTTTGCTGGAAGATCTAGATCCGCGATTCTCCCTTATTTAGCCTGCAAAACACAACAAAATAAAATGGAGCACTACACAGAGGGTAGGGAGGGTGGGGAGAAAGGGAGGGAGGGGGAGGAGCCAAAACTCCCACCCCCTCGAATCAAATCTGTAAACGGGGGTTTTGAGTGAGAGAGTTCGGCAGAGAGAGGAAATGAGAGGAAACGAGAGGAAACGGGTGTTTTGAGATCCATCACCAACCTATCAATATTGTTTCACATTCGAGCAGTGAACTTGTACTTACTATCTATATGGTTGCAAGCCATTTTTTTTTTTTAAGTATATAGGTTTTTTAAATTCATATATCACCAATCAAAAATCAAAAATAAAAATAAATTAAATTAATATATTTCCTCTCTAAGGTAATTAACTTAATACTAATTATATTGTAGAATTTAAAATTGTATAGTAAAATTCAAGATTTTCCTTTAGGTTTTGGGTAGCGCAAGCTGTGCATTACCCAAAAAGGACAATCATAGCCCAAATCGTACAACTATATAATCCGTACTTCAGCCCTCGACGGTCGACAATCTATTTCCATTTCTCTCTAGAAACCTCCCCAAAGCCCTCGGAAGCATATTCCTCTCTCAAGCTGCTAGCCAGGTAACGCCAACACCAGCAGCAATGGCGTTGTACTCTTTCCGCCTCCGTCGAACCCTAACCTCTCTCTCCACCCTCAACCGCAGTCTCTATGAAGTTTCTTCAATTCCTGCAATCTCTACTCCCGCTTTACAGTCCCCACTTCTCCAGGGCAGCACCTTCAGGTCATCAAGGCCCTTCACTCTTCTATTTCAATCCCGGCCGTTCAAATCGACGACCTTCGTGCTCTCCTCGGCCCGCTCAACATACAATAGCAACAGCACCGAGGAAATCGGGCCTGATACGATACTGTTCGAAGGTTGCGACTACAACCACTGGCTTATCGTTATGGATTTCCCGAAGGACCCCAAGCCCACACCCGAGCAAATGGTCCAGACCTACGAGGAAACCTGTGCTAAGGGCCTCAACATTAGGCAACTCTCTCTCTCTCTCTCTCTCTCTGCCAGACACATACACTCTCAAGCACACCCAAACGCACATCTTACTGTTTTTAGAAGATTTCTGTCAAATGAATCGCTTGGAAGTTTGAACTTAAAATCGGGGTTCCCAAGGAGTAAATTCTCTGTTTTGGTTTATTCCTTTTGTTTAATCCACTTTGTCTGGTTGGGTCCCGAGAGGTGTGGGAAAAAAGAGAGAAATCTTATATTGATATGGTAATTGAGATTTTTTGAAGATTTAAATGACACTTTATGAAGATAAATAATTGTAAAGGATCCACTTCATTTTCTTCCCCTATTTGGCGTCCGAGAAAATTCAGGGACACGGAAAGAATGTAATGAGTGAGATATCAATGGTCTTTGAATTTGTTACGTTTTGTCAGCAAAGTGTTCGGAAGGTAAGGTGCCGAATGATTTTCTTAGCCTTGTGCTTGGTTCAGTTAAATATTATGAAGGGGAAGAACTTTTGGCATTATATTTTACGCTCTTTTGTTTTTGTTGAATGGCCAAGCTGCTACTGGTGTATGACTTTGTTTGGTTCCTGAGATGATTGAGAAAACAAAAACTAGGAAAAAGAAAGGAGAAAGATTTTTTTCAAAAAAAAAATCTAACATTTGAAAAATTTTTATGGCTAAGCTTCGGATTGGGAGAATAATTTTCCTTTGAATTATCCGAGGTACACTTGCGAGAAAGTTATTGTCGAGAGCCTGTCCACTTCCGGGATCAGTCCAGACTTTATCCTTGACACCTGGTGTCAATGAAAAGATAGTTTTATGGCTATGCTGCTTGTCATTTATGATTCTGTTTGGTTCCTGAGATGATAGGAAAATAAAAATACTAAAAGAACGGAGTTTATTATTCGGGTGACTGTACTGTTTTCGTGGTACTTGTATTATTCTTATTCCCATTCCTATTCTTATGTTATGGATTCAGTTTGGAAGAAGCGAAAAAGAAAATGTATGCCTGTAGCACGACAACATACTCGGGCTTTCAGGCTGTGATGACGGAAGAAGAGTCCAACAAGTTTCATGGTAACTGTTTCTGTTGGTATCCCAAATAGAACTGGTATTTGGTACTGATGCTGACTTTCCAATTTGTTTTAAATAGGTTTACCTGGAGTTATTTTCGTGCTGCCAGATTCTTACATAGATCCATTAAACAAGGAGTATGGAGGTTGGGCTTTTTTTTTTCTCTCACGGATGCTTTCTGTATTCAGAGACTTATTGCAGATTGTGAGCTAAGAGAAAAGATAAACTAACCGCTAGTTTACAATTACTTGACAACTATCTAATAATTAGTTTTCAAAATTGTTCTTTTTACTTTTGTTTTAATTTGTTGGATTTGAATTTCAAAATGATATTATATTATGATGAAGTTGTAAATAAATTGTGAACTAGTAGTTGGCGTATCAGTCCTCGTGAGTTAATTCATCATGTTATCTTATGATGTATATTTTAACTTGAGAAATTAACGAGCTGGTCCTTCCATGTTGGGAAATTAGCTTTCAATTGGGACTAATGTATTTTACTTATCAGGAGATAAATACATTAATGGAACAATTATACCAAGGCCACCCCCAGTTCAGTACGGGAGGCCGGGACGAAACCGTGATCGTAGATATGGACAGGGTCCAACATCAAATCAGCAATGGAAACCCTCAAATGACTACCAGATGTCAGGAGATGGAAGGAACTATGGTGCTCCACAAAACCATCCACCACAGCAGAATTATGCTCCACCTAGACAAGGAGAAAGAGGCGATCATATACCCATGAACAACAGGAATTATGCCCCAGGAGGAACGGTCAATTACCAGTCAGGGCGGGGAGATCCAGTTCCTTCCTATCAGAGTAATTACAACCCAGGGGGGCAGGGAAATTATTCTCCCCAAGAACAAAGGGACTTCCCCCAACGCGATCAGAGTCATTATGGACCTCCTGGACAGGGGAATTTTGCTGGAGCTAATAGGAACTATGGTCCTTCACAGGATGGATCCTATGGGCGAGGACCAGGTGGATATCAGGGCCAAGAAACATATGGACCTTCTGGGCAGGGTGCAAGTTCTGGCAATGGCCAGGGTTACCCTGGGCATGGAGAAGCTCAAAGGTTCTCACAAGAGGAGCAGAGAAACTGGCAAGGAGAGCCAAGGACCTATGCACCGAGGGGACCAACTGGAAATGACCAAGTGAGACATTTTTCCTTTTAGAAACTAATTTGAACATTTACTTACATAAAAAAAACAATTTATTTGGACCTTTGACCAGTAGAACATCTTTAAACTCTGATATTTAGATGGAGGAGACTTTAACATTGCCATGTCATGCCTTCATCATGACCTTTTGATTTAATGGGAACTGTATAGTTCACTTTGTGGATGGAAATGGTAAATGTGGATACCGATGAGGGCAGCCTTGTCCAAGGCATCTCAAATCCTGCTCTCGTTGTTCTCCTCTCCCTTGTTGGGGAGGGTTTTGTCTCAGCTGTGAGGTGAATATGTAGCTTAATCTCAACATGATTTCTGAATATCATACTTTTATTTGATCATTTCAGAGGTACTGTTGTTTTAGCTTGCCTGTGTGACAGTGCTACTTACACCTGCCTAATGAATGGATCTAAAGAAGCTGTTGATTGGATTGAAAGTATTCATGCACAAAAAAAACATCTTGGTAGCAGTACAGATAGTAATGTTTTTATAGACAAAACTTATATTGACTCTCATGAATTGTTCCACACTACGAGAAGGGCATAAAATGATGAAGGTACTGCCCATTCTCTGAATGCAGAATTTATGCTCTCATGGGACCCTTATCTCTCTCTCTCTCTCCCCCCCCCCCCCCCAAAAAAAAAAAAAAAAAAGCGTTTACGTCCCTCTTATGCCTACCCCAAATCACCGACTCCATCCTTTGGTGGATATTGTTGGTTATTTTACCTTTCCCAATCCTGTGTTGGTAGGAAAATGAATTTACCTCCTAAACAGTTCACACAAAAAGTTGTACTGTGCTAACCAGGAAAAAAGTTCCTGTTGGACAACTTGATTGTGAACTTTCAGAAGTCTTTAGAAACAAATCCTGTTATCTCCAAATTAAGGATGATATCCCAGTATTTATAAAGTGAGTTGTCGAGCATCTTCATCCCAAAGCTGGAATGGAAAGGAATAGTGTTGCATGTTTTTTGTGTTATATTCTTTATTTGGGAAATATCTAATATCTTTTTATTGTCGAAGTGAATGTGCTCACAAATTTCTCAATCACCACCGTGTTTGTGTGGCGTGTGCATGCTCTGGAAAATTTAGATGACTTATGTATGCATGCTCTGGCAAATTTAGATGACATGTGGTTATTGCTTTCTGCAGGGGAGATATTGATAACACATTTCAAACGGCTCCTACACTCTCCCTCGCAAGGACATCAAATATAAGGCCTTTTGAGATTTTCCGATAATAGTCTGCAAGCTTTTTGTTTGTTTAACTTGTGAAGTTGGAACTGGCTACTTTCTTCTATGAAGCTGTATCTTTGATTTCTGGTTATACCAAGTTCTGTAGGTTAGTAAAGATGTGGTTTCTGCTTCTACCCTGTTCTGTAGGTTAATTAAGATGGGACTTGTTTATTTCATCTTTTTTTTTTTAACTTTTGGTGTGTGGAGCCCCAATGGCCAGTCTGATTGCCCCTTTGTAGATTCACCAATGCATTTTTTGGTGTATTGGGCACAAAAAACAGTTAAACAAGGCTTTTTAACTCGATTATTTGTCGAGGGTATGTTACAAAATGCATGAATTTTTCTTGAATGGTGTAATAATGATAAACCTGGTAACGCCGCGCCTTTTGAGTTATTGACTAACAAACTGATTTTGCTGTGTGGCAACTAGCAAATGGCAAAGGAAAATGCTGGAGCTCCCGCTGGGGGCTCCCGCTGGAGCTCTAGTATATTTTTTTATGTGTATTTTTTAATTCTTTCTTTATGTAGATGTTTTTAATGATTTTAAATATTTTTAAAAAATAAAAAAATTTATAATATTATTAAATAATACTTGCTTAATCACGAAGAAAAATATAAAATATTTTTTTATGATTTTTTATTTTACCTCGTGATTAAAGAAGTATTTTTTAATAATTTTTTTTTTTATTTCTTGATTAAGAAAGTGTTTTTAATAATGTTCTAAATTTATTTTATTTTTTAAAAAATATTAAAAAAAATTATATAAAAAACAACTTAAAAAAAAACACATATAAAAATACACTACAGCCCCAGCGGGGGCTGTAGCACGATCCAATGGCAAATAATGGTCGAGCTTTTCTATCATACATCTCCTCTGCCCTTTTCTATCCCATCCTTTCGTTTCCATCTTGCATTGCTTTCAACTACTTCCTATGCTCTTGGATCTCGTTTCTTCTCTCTTCCAATGCAAGTTTCCCATCAATGAATATCCTCCTCTGTTTCTCTTTCAAATCATTTTGTCGGTGATTCAAGTCTCTCTTAATTCTTATTACGATTTTTAACCTTTTTATTAATTTAAGATGATCCCTATGCCAAGTATTCATTTAACAAAACAAACAAAAATGAATCATACGCTCAGTCTCAACCATCTATTCTCAAATTCCTTGAGCAAAAAGTTCTGTTGAAGAGAGAGATTCAATACATTAAGTAATGATTGTTGTACATATGTTCCATCCCGACCGCATAGCGCAGTGGATTAGCGCGTCTGACTTCGGATCAGAAGGTCGTGGGTTCGACTCCCACTGTGGTCGTTCTTTTCTTATTTTTCTTTATTTCCCTTACATTTTTCATTTATATTTTACAAATTTATCCCAGATTTATTTATTTTTTAAAAATTTTTACATACCACTCTCACCCATTGTGATGAGGTGACATTATTCATCAACTTTTAAATTTTTATTTAAGAGAAAATATACTTACAACCGTGAATTGTATAACCGTCGCATAATCGTTTTGAAAAAAATGAATAAAACATGAGACTCACATGAAAAAAATTAATTTTTTAATAATGGATCTCACTTTTTTTCAAAGCGATTACGCACTTCACGGTTGTATGTAGAATTACTCTTTATTTAAAAATTAAAATATGACCCAACACTTATAAAAATGTCACATTTTACAATACGGGATAAAAATAATATGAGAATGGAATATATAGCATTAATTTTATTTTATTATTATTATTTATAAATATGGCATTTTCAATCACATTTAAATAACATAACTCTTAATATAAATCATGTAATAAAACATGATTTTTAGTTCAGCAGTATTATTTTAGCAAACAAATTATGAAACGATGAATATTTGACGTTTGAACGTATAGCGTTTAGTTATAACGGTATAGTTATAATAGTTTATTTAAAATAATTTTAATATACCATTAAAATTATTATAAAGAGAAATAATATTTACAATTTTAATATGTGTAAGTATTGTATCATTCTTTTTAAAAAAATAAATAAATTTGAGATCTATATAAAGAAAATATTTTTTAATAATGTATCCCATTTTCTTTTAAAAAACAGTGTTTAACCTTTAAAAAAATTAAAAATACAAATAAAAATAATACTGTCCTTAAAATGAAAAAAAGAAGAAGAATAGAGAAATTAACAAATTATTCAATTCAACCCATGGGAACCCGGTTTGTGTTGAAGCGGTTCCACTCTCTCTCTACCCGGCACAATTTCGTATTCGGTCAAACCGCAAGACAGACAGAATCGTACTTCACGTTAGGGTTTAGCGCACTGTCAACCTCTCTTTGAATTTTTGAGAAATCTTGACGAATGTAAGCTCTCCCTTTCTCTCTAAGCTTTTCTTTCTGCACTCTCCTAATTCTAGTCCCCTATAATCTCTCAATATCACATCGCATTAACTCTTTGTGCGAGTGTGTGCTGAATTTATTACATTTAGTAGTCTAAATTTTTCTGGATTCAGATAACTCGTAAATCAATGTGTTTTGCGTTGCTGATATCTTATTCCGAAGCTTCATTGCACTTTCTCTGTTTATGCTGCGGAGAAACCGTGAGGAAAAAAAGGGGGGAAGGCAAAGAAAAGGAATAGAAATGAAAAGCTGAGAAATAGAGAAGCAAAGAAACGAAATAGCGAGAAAATTTTACTGCCTCTTCTATCTATAGCCATTACTAGGGTTAAAACTGAGGAAAATAAAATAAATATAAAACGATAATTTTTGAGTTGTAGACTACGGTGTTATGAAGAATTCGATCCATCACAGAAACGGTGTTTAGTTAGGCTCAGATTGTTGACTTATTTTTTCATTTTTGAATAAAACAATTTACCTTTATGAACTCTTAGAAATCTTTAGCAGCCAAAGGTAGAATTTATTGCCTTTTCAATTAGGCTTCAGCTGGAAGTTGATATTTGGTGTTTGTTGGAATTAGTTCCACAATTATTTTAGTTGGGACTTAAAACTTTTTTCGGTGATCGATGATGCAGTTTGATTGAAGGGCTTGTTGTACATTCCTGTTAAGGAAAAGAGAATGGCTTCAGCAGGGCCACAGCAATCTCTCAAGAGACGTGATTCATCTGTGACTAGAGAAGACGATCAACTTATTATAACTCCTTTAGGTGCTGGTAATGAAGTGGGTCGGTCTTGTGTGTACATGTCCTACAAAGGAAAAACCGTACTGGTATGAACATTAAAAACGTAGTACTCTTCATTTTTAGTTAAAAAACGATTTACTCTTAGTTTTTAGAAGGTTATTTATAGAGTTTTTTTCTTCCATGTGTTGTCTTATTTTATATCCTTTTTGTCACTTTTCATGGATGGTAGTTTGATTGTGGAATTCATCCTGCTTATTCGGGCATGGCTGCTTTGCCGTACTTCGATGAGATAGATCCTTCAACAATTGATGTCCTTCTCATCACTCAGTATGTTTATCTGTTCTTTTTTTTTTTCTTTTAAATTTCACTTTATGCTTTAATGAAATGTTGTGAAGTCCTTTGCTTGCTCTGCTTATTGTAGTTGCTCTTTTATATTGTGTTCCAGATTCCAACTTTATAAATTGAGTCTGGACGTTTATCTTTAAGTGGATGCTTGTTAGACAAGATACACATCTTTGTTATTTCTCCTATTTTAATGCCTTATTTGCAAAGAATATAACTTTTAATACCACTCCATTTGGCTGAGTGAGATTGCGGTACTTTATATTTGTGCTCCTTTCTTTCCCCTACTTTAGGGAGTCAAGGAATCACAGGACCAAAAATTCTCTCCAAGAGTTCCTTCATTATATTTTAACTGGTTTCCTCTTTCCTTCATTGACTTATCAATAGGAACAGTTATATTTTTCTTCCAACGATGTTGATGTAATGTATAGTTTTGCCTCTTTGTTTAACCTAAAGTGATGCTTCTGCTTCCAGCTTTCACTTGGATCATGCTGCATCCCTACCATATTTTCTGGAAAAGGTATCTTGCTTACTTCGTGAATTAACATGAGGGTGTGTGCTGTCATTTTTTTCCCTGCTGACAACTAATTTATTGGAACTTGTTCAGACCACGTTCAGAGGTCGAGTTTTCATGACTTATCCAACAAAGGCAATCTACAAGCTGCTTTTGACTGATTATGTTAAAGTTAGTAAAGTTTCGGTTGAAGATATGTTGTACAATGAACAGGACATCAATCGCTCAATGGATAAAATTGAGGTCTGTATTTTTCAATCAATGCATTTTCAAGTTCTCATTGGCTGTTTGCATTGTTCCAAAATTGGTTCTATAATTTCAGGTTGACTGCAAAGTTATTTCCAATGCACACCTCACTCTAGATCATATGAACTTTTTGAAATTTCAATTTTATGGTCATTAAGTCAGGTTTTACATTTGATTTTTTTAATCTTTCTATTCTATCAAGTGTCTTGCGTTGATTCCCCTGAACAAAAAGGCATTCACATTGGAGTATGGAGTTTGCTTAATGTTCTCTCTCCCATTTGTATATAGGTTCCAAGATTATTATTCTTCCTCTTGTTAGTTCAAAGTTTCAAACCCTTTAATTCCATATTGAAGGTCTCTCATGAACAAGTCATAGCATCATATTTGGTCTATATGAGACTATGCCATCAAATGCTTGAGAGTTTTATCTATATGTTCTATTGTATAATGCCATATAATTTATTCAGAATTTGTATAATGATATATATAGGCCCTAAATGTACAAAACCCCTCCTAGGGGTTGACTCAAGCGGTAAAGGCCTTGGTCTTGGTGGTATGCTCCCTCCAAGGTCCAAGGTTTGAATCCCAATGGGTGCAAACAATCTCTAGAGGCCATCGGACTGGGGGATTTTATATATTATGTTATCTTAAGCCAATAAAACATTAATTATTCTCCCAATCCATCTTCTAACAGAACATAGTAATTGCAGGTTATCGATTTCCATCAAACAGTAGAGGTGAATGGCATTAGATTTTGGTGCTATACTGCTGGTCATGTCCTGGGTGCTGCTATGTTTATGGTTGATATTGCCGGTGTTCGAGTACTCTACACTGGAGACTATTCACGTGAAGAAGACAGACATCTCCGAGCTGCTGAGACCCCACAGTTCTCCCCTGATGTATGCATAATCGAATCCACTTATGGTGTCCAACAACATCAACCTCGGAATGTCCGAGAGAAGCGCTTCACTGATGTTATTCATTCAACTATTTCTGAAGGAGGTCGTGTCCTTATTCCAGTTTTTGCCCTTGGCCGTGCCCAGGAGCTGCTTTTGATTCTTGATGAGTACTGGTCAAACCATCCTGAACTTCAAAACATTCCCATATATTATGCTTCTCCTCTTGCAAAAAGGTGTTTGACTGTCTATGAGACGTACATCCATTCAATGAATGACAGGATACGCAGCCAACATGCAGCAAAGTCAAACCCCTTTATATTCAAGTACATATCACCCATAAAGAGCATTGAGAATTTCAAGGATGTTGGCCCATCGGTGGTGATGGCAAGTCCTGGTGGGCTTCAAAGTGGGTTGTCACGACAACTATTTGACATGTGGTGCTCTGATAGGAAAAATGCTTGTGTTATACCTGGGTATGTGGTTGAAGGAACACTCGCTAAGACTATTATTAATGAGCCCAAGGAGGTTACGCTCATGAATGGACTCACTGCTCCTCTCAACATGCAGGTCCATTACATATCATTCTCTGCCCATGCAGACTCTGCTCAGACAAGTGCATTCTTGGAAGAGCTCTTGCCTAATAACATAATTCTTGTTCATGGAGAAGCTAATGAGATGGGGAGGCTCAAACAGAAACTCATAAGCCAGTTTGCTGATCGCAACATCAAAATCTTCAATCCAAAGAACTGTCAGTCTATTGAAATGTACTTCAACTCTCTGAAAATGGCAAAAACTATTGGCAGGCTTGGCGAAAAGACACCAGAAGTTGGGGAAACTGTCAGTGGTTTACTGGTCAAGAAAGGTTTTACTTATCAGATAATGGCACCTGATGATCTCCACATCTTCTCCCAGCTATCGACTGCAAACATTACTCAGAGAATTACCATCCCGTATGCTGGTGCCTTCAGTGTATTAAATCACCGGCTCAAGCAGATATTTGAGAGTGTAGAGTCTTCAACCGATGAGGAGTCAGGAATCCCAATACTGCGAGTGCATGATCGAGTGACAGTTAAGCAGGATTCTGAGAAACACATTTCATTGCATTGGGCATCAGATCCTGTGAGTGACATGGTTTCAGACTCCATTGTGGCTCTGGTTTTAAACATCAACCGGGAGATCCCCAAGGTAGTTGTAGAATCAGAGGCAATAAAAACTGAGGAAGAGAATGAAAAGAAGGTGGAAAAGGTTACTTATGCGCTCCTTGTTTCTCTTTTCGGAGACGTGAAGTCCGGAGAAAATGGGAAGCTGGTGATTAGCGTGGATGGGAATGTGGCAGAGCTTGACAAACAGACTGGGGACGTTGAGAGTGAAAACGAAGGTTTAAAAGAAAGAGTAAGGACGGCTTTCCAGCGAATTCAAAGTGCCGTGAAGCCAATCCCTCTATCTGCATCTTAGCTTTACTACTAGTCTCTCCACCTATTTATTCCATCTCTTTCTTGCTGTATTTTGAGGTTTAACTTCTGTAGTTTTGTATTAACTGGAAATGATTTATTTGTGTTAAAAATAACTAGTGATTACTCCCAAAATTTTCCAGGAGGCACCATTAATCCTGATTGATTTGGAGTTGTAATGTTTTATCATTTATGGCCTAAATTTAGTTTACGAAAAAAAAACAAATTATCGGATTTCTTTTTACTTTTATTTGCTTATAAAAAGGAGAAAAAGAGAGATCTTACTTTATTTCTTTTATGAAGACAAGACTTAGGGGCAGATTGAATAATGAGTTTAGATGAGATGGGTTGAGATAAAAATTGAAATTTGAATAAAATATTATTAAAATATTATTTTTTAATATTATTATTGTTTTGAGAATCGAAGATTTTGAATTATTTATTATATTTTGTGTGAAAATCTGAAAATATAAACTCAAATTCATCTATCTCATCATTATAATTTTTACAAATTTTAAGGTAAAATATAATAAACAATTCAATTTTTTAAAATTTTAAAATAATAATAATATTAAAAAATAAAATTATGTTATACAACTTCCACACTCCGCTTACGTGTAATTTTTTTTTTTTAAATCAAACTTGCGTTTCAACCCCCTGGCAGGACGCCTAGTGTTCTCTGCCAAGAGCACTCTTAATGGATGTTTATAATATATTTTTCTTTAAAATATGAAGAATTTATTCAAAAAGACCTACAATGGATGCGGTATTTCATCTTTATTTTCCATTTTGCTACAGTGATCCCACTACATCTAGAAGAAACTGTTCATCTATGTAAAACATTTTTAATTCATTCCTCTCCTCGTCTGATTTTTCCATTTCTTCAAAATCTTTTATCTCATTTTAGATCCTCTCTCTCTCTTCCACGCTTTCTTGTTTGTTTAGCATCAAAGACTATATTTCTCTCAAATAACACCCTTAGCACCGAGTTTTGCTCAAATAATGATTTTTAACTTCTGAGTTCCTTTCGAATAACAATTTCATATCTTCGAACTATTTTCCAAAGACAAAATATCTTATTTTTATTTTTTAAATTAATTTATATTTTGATTTTGTTTATAAATTTAGATTAATTTAAAATAGAACATAATTATATGATATTGTATATAAGGATAATATTTGAAATGAATAAAAAATATTAAAGAGTATAATATTTAAAGAGTTATACTACACATAAGTCTCATATTTTGTACACTACTTAAAAAATATATGATTTTACTCTTTTATCCTCATGTTTCATATTTTATATTTCATAAAACACGAGGATAAAAAAATAAATTCATATATTTTTAAATAGTATGTAGGAGTGTGAGACTTATGTATAGATTTTTTCTTTAAAGAATAAGATGAGTAATCTAGCCTCGTTTGTTTTCAGAAAATATCTCATCTCATCTCATCATTACAACTTTCTCAACTTCCAATATAAAATAAAATAAACAATTCAACTTTTTCAAATCCTAAAATAAAAATAATATTAAAAAATATATTCTAACAATATTTTATTCAACTTTTTAACTTTAATCTCAATTTATCTCATCTCTGAAAACAAACAAACCCGAGTGCTCTAAAGTTCTCTTCCGTACGACTTCATCGCACAGCCCGCGGTGTTGCTTCTCACCACTCGTCTCCCGAACGGTGCCGTCGACAGTGGTCTATTCCGAAAGGAGGGTTTGTATTTTTTTCTCTCTCTCTCTCTCCATTCCGTTTCCGTTTCCTAGCATCCCGTATCTAGTGTGTTTTTGTGTTTTCGTTTTCGTATCCCGTATCTAGCTAGCTGCTGTAAACTGCTTTCATTAATTTGCTGCTTTCATTAATTTGTCTATCTGGTGGGGAGAACGATATTCCGAAAGAGGGAGAGTGCGGCGGAAGATGAATAAGGTGTGGAATTTGCAGTAGCAATATTGCACTTAGTAGAATAGGGTGCACGGGCCAGGGGCAATGTGTTTACTACTTGAGACAATTGGGGCAAATCTCAATTCTGAATCAAACCTTTAATTGATTTGTAAATAGTTAAGCATTTTTTTTCTCAATTCCTGATATTTATTTACTCTAGGAAAGTGATAATTTTTCTTACTACTATTCAATTCTGCCCTTCCTCCCCTTATTGCTTTAGGAAAGTGATAATTTATTTATAGCTTGTGGCATGCTTGGAAATGGATTTTCTGTTTGAAATGGGTTTATGTATTCTAATTTAGAGAAATGGATTTCTGTTTTGTTGTTTGAGATGATTTGAAATTGAAATTTTGTGTGAAATCTATGGTTGAAATGGGCTTCCATAGTATTATTTAGATAAATGGATTTCTGTTTTGCTGTTTGAGATGGTTTGAAATTGAACTTTTGTTTAAAATCCATGGTTTGAAATGGAAAAACATTTTTCATTCTATCCCGGTCAATGGGTCATATTGAAAAGTTAGAGCAGAAATCCATGAATTTATGTGGCCTCAAAGAGTCATTCATGGAGTTTAAAATTGATGAAAACAATAGAGTACATGTGTTCTAAAAGTATAATGACTGATTATATTGACACTCCCAATTAGAAGTTACCATTAATTAATTATGAAATGCACCGAGATTCGCTCACATGAGAATAATATATATCCGATGTCTTGCTCTTGTTGGGTTCTTTGCATTGTTTGTTTGTAGCATGTAAGGAGGGAAAAACTGCCAACATATATGCACATATGGGACATTCTTCAAGAATTTCTATTTGGCTATTTTAAATGTTTTGGGTTTGAAAGATTGTCATATTTTGTATTGTTTCCGATCTATTAATATGTGACGTGTCGATTTTGCAGGCTAGGCATTCTTGTGATTTTTTTTGTTGGTATGACCTAGAAATACCAAAATATGGCGAGAAGACAATCAAACGACTACAACAGTCACTTGATAGATTAAAAACTGAAACTGAAAAGATACAATCAGCAATGAATATTCAAACCATTTGACACCAACTAGAAATAAAGACTAAGAGGCGCAAGAGAGAACTGAAGAAGACTACATATGTTCTTACAATTTCAATGTCATGGTTAATTTTATTGGGATTACTTATATCAACTTGTTGGTTCAAAGAAAAATGTTAGTCATTTGATGTTGTAATAGAATTATGGATGTAGCTGGAAACTGTGTATGTAGAAGTTTACATATTAGCGATGTATTGTGAACTATTAAACGTGTACGTGGAAGTTGTAATTTAATCTTGTTGAAAGAAGGTATTGAGGTCTCTAGTAAATGTGCATACAAATTGCATCAAATATTCCATTTTTAAGTTACACATTTAATATCTTAAGGATTCTGGCCATTCTTGCATATTTTTGTCATCGATGCTTCACCTGAGAGTGCATGAAGCATAATCCTGAGCACATAGCATGCATTAGGAAGCACAGTCCTGAGACACATAGCAGCCCAATACGACCTGTAGCGTCATTTCATATACCATTCACAAAAGAAACAAAAATATAATGATGCCAAAAGTATCCACTGAGTATCCAAAATCAAGTCATCATTTCATTTAGCATCCAGTATCCAAAAGCACCAAACATACATTATAAGAAATTAAAACCAGTGACATTAAAAACTAAAAAACTTGGAACCATAAACTATGCAATACAAAGTTGGACATTTTTTCAACAAGCCTCTCATAAACCCGATCCAAAAGTACCAAATATAATACAAACAACCTTAGTTCTACTCATCGATTCTATTCATCATTTCCTTATTGACACTCATTGCTCCAATGCACCACCCCTATGCAGTGCAACATGATAGTGAAGATCATTTCCAGCCCAGCTTCTGCTGTCCAAAATAAAATTGCCAAAATCTATAGAAAAACTAGAGCAGTCAAGACCTGGTTCCAGGAAGAAAACAAAATTGTTCAGAACCTACACTCAATATCCGATAACTCAATTAGCATATAATTTTCTCCAAGCAAATGGATAAGAAATTAAAATATTACAAAAATAAGTCCAAAAATATTAATAAGAACATATAGTGTTAAGGAAACACATTTTCGGAGTAGCAGTGGAGATGCAACAAATATTTCACAAATAATGTTTTCCTCATTTTTTTTTTTTTTTATAGAAAACGAATTTCATTAACAGGTCAGACATCAACCTTACAACTGTCTCTCAGCCCAAAGGACTTGAGAAATTACATCAAGGAAATATCCCCACCACAAGCTAATGTCATTAACATTCCAAGCAAGTCTTGCAAGCCTATGCGCAGCTTCATTACACACTCTTCCTACATGTCGAACTTCACAGCTGCTGAACCTTACCATCAACTCATTTGCATCCTTTATGACATTGCCTAACATAGACATGGATGGCTCAGGCTGTTGCAGCTCCTTTACCATGATCAGAAAGTCACTTTCAATTATGAGGTTGTTGATTCCCAAGTGAACATTAAGCTGAAGGCCACCAGCATCTCAATTCCTGCTGCATCACTAACATCTTGCTCTCTCTTGCTAGCCGTCATAAGTACCTCACCCTTACAATCTCCAAGAATTGCTCCAATACCTGCACTGTGATGTGTTGGAAACATGACTCCATCAACATTTAATTTAAACACCCTTGTACGTGGATGTTCCCATCTGCAATGGTGTCTCACTGCTTTTTAAGGTTTCCCTTTGGATTCTTGAAACACCTTCTGCACTGTCATAGCATGCCTAACAGCTTGTTCAGGATGTAAGCACTTGTTCTCGAAAGTCATTATATTTCTTCTATACCAGCAGCTCCAAGATATCATAAAGAAAAATTCAAGATCATCCTTCCTCCCCATCCCATTTAGTTGGCCTGCAATATCACTATAATTTTTGTAAGAATTGTCTACTCTAGCAATAGGCAAGTGTTTATCCCAGCACTTTTGTATAGTAGGGCAGTAGCAAAGTGCATGTGCCACATCCTCAATCTCAGAACCACAAAATTGGCACATCTCCTCATTCAAAACCGGCCTCTTTCTCATATTATGTTTGGTAGGCAAACTTTCTTTTCAAACTTTCCAAGCAAATATCTTGATCTTAGAAGGGAGTTGCATAGACCATATGCTTTTCCATAACTTTTGCAGGGACCTAGTCTTTGAGCACTCACCTTCCATCCCAGTCTTCTTTGATGCTCTGAATAATCTATATGCACTATTCACACTAAAATGTCTATTATTTTCAAGGGTCCAAATTAACTTATCAACTGATGTACCAAGGTTGAGAATTAGTTTCAGCACCTTATTAGCAACATCTGTAGGTAACACTGATCTCACCTTCTCCACATTTCACCACTTGGTATGATGATCAATTAGACTGTCCGCAGTTGCATTATTGTCTCTGATTTCCTCTTCTCGTATGTTGTTGGCTAGATTAACATAAACAGGAATCCAATGATCCCTCCATATATTAATGGACTTAACCCTCACCTACCTTACATCTACACCCTAGTGCCATAAACTTTTTGAGTTCCCATATTCATTTCCACACAAAAGAGGGTTTATAGGCCAACTTGGCATCCAAGAACTGGACTCTTGGAAGGTACTTAGTTTGAAAAACTTGGTGGAGCAAAATAGAAGTTTCTTGCATAATCCTCCACTCCTGCTTAGCTAAGAGAGCATCGTTGGAAGTTTTAAGATCCTTAAAACCCATTCCCCCAGCCTGTTTGATCTCACACATTTTGACCCAACTAATCCAATGAATTTTATGTTCCTTTTTTTTTCCCCTGACCCCACCAAAATCTTGTCATCATTTGTTCAAGTTCAAGACACAAGCTGCCAGGGAGTTTGAAACAGCTCATAGAATAAGTAGGGATTGAGAGAGCTACAACCTTGATAAGAACCTATTTTCCAACCAGGGATAACATCTTCTCCTTCCAGCTTTGCAACTTCTTGTACACTCTATGCTTAATATCAGAGAAGACTTTATTCTTTGATCTACCAACCAAAAGAGGTAAGCCTAAATACTTCTCATATTGTAACAAATGTTGCACCCCCCCCCCCCCCCCCCGAATGACATTATCTCCTCTTGCTTTACAACATCCACATTCTTGCTAAAAACCATTGCAGTCTTCTCCCTACTAACTTTATGCCCTGAAGCCTCTTCATATATGTCCAAAAATTGTTGAATCTGAGTGTTCTCTTCAATAGTAGCCTTACAGAACATAATACTATCATCAGCAAATAGAAGATGTGAAATCTTAGAAGCTCCTCTGCATATTTGGATTGCAGATAATTGTCTTTCTCTTTCAGCTTGGTGAAGTAAAGTGATAAGACCTTTTGTGCATAGCAGGAAAAGGTAAGGAGACAAGGGGTCCCCTTGTCTAATACCTCTTTAAGGTATAATAGGACTTTTAGGCTCACATTTATCAATACTGAAAATGTAATAGACTTTTGATACACATCATTATAAGTGCAATCCATTCAGCTTGAAATCCCATCTTGCCCATAACAGTCTCTAAGTAGCCACATTCAACACGATCATAAGTCTTGCTCATGTCCAACTTAATGGACATGTATCCATCCTTACCTTGTCTCCTGTTCCTCAAGAAGTGAATCATTTCATATGCTACTAGTACATTATTAGTAATGAGGCGCCCTGGTACAAATGCACTTTGGGAGCTAGATATAATATCATTAAGGATAAGCTGGAGCCTATTAGCTAACACCTTATAAATATGTTTATACATAACACTACACAAGCTTATAGTCCTAAACTCGGTAATTTTCTCAGGCTTCCTTCTTTTTGGAATCAAAGTAATAAAAGTGTGGTTAAGAGTAGAGGGAAGAGTACTACTTTGCAAGGCCTGAAGAACAACATTAGTGATAGCATCACCAACAATGTGCCAGTATTGTTGGCAAAAAATGTGTCATTCCATCAGGTCCTGGGACCTTAATAGGAAGCATTTGGTCAAGTGCAGCTTTCACTTATTCTTTATTGAACTCCTTCAACAGCTCCTTGTTCATATAATCATATCATCAGTGACTCTTCCAGAACAACCCTCTAGAAAATCCATGTTACTGGTTTGATTAGCAGCAGTAAACAAAGACTGAAAGTAATTTAAAATCACTTGATCCCTTGCTTCTTCAAACTGCCAAACTCCATCCTCATCCTTCAAGCATTTAATCCAATTTTTACTTCTCATTTGGGAAGCTTTATGATGAAAAAATTTAGTATTATGATCACCCTCTTTTAGCCAGAGTGCTTTAGACTTTTGTTTCCAAATAATTTCTTTCCTTTCTAACCAACATTGAAGATTATCACGAGCAGCCTGATGAGCCTCCCTTCTAGTACAAAGTGGATCACCAGTTTGAATCTGCTAAAGTTGATCTCGAGCCTGCTTGATTTTTTTGTGAACCAACCCAAACTTTTGTTTATTCCATGCTTCCAATCTCTAGATGCAGCTTGCAATTCTAGATTGATCTTTATACCACGTATGAGAGGTTAAGTTATATCCATCTTCACTTTGATCCGCAGATATTCCCCCCAGGCAACATCACCCTGTTCTACATCCACTTCCTCCACAATTCGAATAACACTTCCAATCAATCTCCCACCCGTTCATTCATGGCATGCAGTGGCATATCATATAGTCTTAACCCAAAATGAGGCTTCTACAATATGAATCTTTGTAACTTGTAACTCATCTTCTATTGATTTCAGCAATACAAGGTTCCTATTAAATGACCGTGGCCCTTCTCTGATGACACGTTGTTTATCTTTGTCATCTTCAAATTCAACCAGCATTAATCTGGATCCCAACTCCTTGAATGCGAGTTTCTAACAGGTTGCCAAACTTCATCATATTCTTGAAGGCTTCTCGGTTGTAATATCGATCAGTAAGAAGGGATACAATTAAACATTTCTCCTCACGTGCAATCGTAGACTCAATGATGGTCGAATCCACCAGCAGTTCTCCTTTTTCCTTCTCAAACAAGGACATGTTTTTTATAAAGTTTCTAATTCGTCAACCATTAGTACCAAGAAAAAGCAAGGCCTGTACTGGGACAGGAGGGGGCCTCTACATAGAGGAAAAAATGGTTGTTTTCCTCATTTTACGTGTATTACTTTTGGTAAAGGCAGAAAGGACGGCATTCCAAGATGCCTTAGGAATCTCCACTGAAAATCTTCACTTCACCAAGCATCTTCACTTACATGTATTGACAGACTTCACTAAAGGTAAACTTTTTCCAGTTTCCACATTTAAATAACCATGAATCCAAGTTCCAACAATACCCATCGCCAAATTTCCCACTTTTTTCTTTTTTCTCAACGACCATAAAAAACTAAAAAAAAAAAAGGAAAAGAAGCTACTGTGATGTGAGGAGGCAAATTTGGACGGAGTGAGCGTTGGTGTTCGACGTCTGGAGTTTGCAACAGAAGCTCAACACGTCGTATGGAGTTTGAGAGCAAGATCGAGGGTTTCAGGGGTGAGAGGTGAGGACGAAATCTTCTAGGATTTCATGGGTGAGACGTGAAGGGGCTGGGTTGAGGGGGAGTGATCTGTTGCTGGGGTGCTGGCTGATGTGGGCGTCGACGTTGGCATGTGGGGAGATCTGGGAGAAGAGACTATCTGCTCGTTGTCTCGGTTATGAGAAGAGGGAGAAGTAGGGAGCTGAGTGAGAGAAACTCGAATGAGATAAATCTGAGATAAGTAGGTGATTGAACCGTGACATGGGTGAAGAACCGGATTTACCACACCAAGTATGTGGTGTGCAACCCACATACGAAAACTAATAGACCTTTTATAAAAAAATATTATTTTATTCAATTTATAATTATAAAAAATTATAAACATAAGTTTCACATCTTATATATTGCTTAAAATCATATGATTTTATTTTTTTACTTTCATATTTTATATTAAATTAAAATATGAAATATAAGGATAAAAAATTAGAATTATATATTTTTAAAGGATGTGGTGGAGTGTGAGACTTCTGCAGCAAAACTCTACGGTGATTTCATTTAAATCCTTATTCATACCTAACCTTAATCGCTTCCGCAGCCGTCTTTGACTCCTGAGCTGACGAACTGGTGGAAGTTTGGCAACAAAAGCTCAGGGTTGTGAACCGACACCGACTCTCCCAAGCTATCTCCACCCCTGCCACAACCGCCAGCTCTCACTCCACACTCGCCTCCTCCTCCTTCGCCTCCGCCTCCATCCTCACTCATAACTTTTTTCAAACAGGTAAAGTTTTCTTCTTTTCACAATTTCTTCTTTTCTGGGCCTACCTAGGGTTCCGAATTTCAACTCTCTCTCTCTTATTGCTTATGTCGTTCAGTTTCTCTCCTTTCCCTCCCGATCTCACCGACCACAACCGAGCTCTACCCTCATTCTTTAATAGAAAACGGAAATCTTGATTTTTATTTATTGATCATGCATTTGAATGGAATTTAATAGATTAGGTATGAAGATGAGTCATCTCATCATGTTAAATTGGAAAAACTTGGAAGGTTACTTCATTTTTTGTTTACTGAAACTATTTTTTTATTGTGTTGGTGATTTTCTCCAGGTTTTCATCAATGGCGGAGGAAAAATTGAATACAGAAGTCCCAATTGAAGAAAATGGGACCCCGGAGCCCGTGAATGGCCATGAAGAGGCATCTGAACCTTCTTCGACATTGGAAAAAGATGAAGACGACGTGAAAGGTGATGATTTCTTGTTAGATGAGTCCTTTTTTATACTCGTTTCTTGCTCGCGATTTTATTTAGTTATTGTTTGTATTGCCAGCGGCATACTTCCCATCCTAGAGTAGTCTTTGAACTGGATGAGAGAGTGGGTCGTTTGAGCCATTGGTTCAATCGTTGGGTTCCTGATTCGACTGGAGATGATAAATACAGAAAAAGATATATGAAGGATAATGTGGAAATAATGAGGAAGTTTTTGCCACGGGAACAATGTTCTCCTATCATATTGTAGTGGGTCCCGCTGGCGAAATGCATGGTGAGGCTCATTATTCAAGTGAGAGGTGGGAGAATTAATCCTGGAGTACTGAATGGTCTTTGGAAAATAAGAGAGAATAATGAAAAACTAGATATTTGTGTGAAATATGCAATTTCAGCAATTTCTTACAAACAAGTTATTTTACCCTTTTTAGTGTAAATATAAATATTCACTTCCAAACTTCCAAAGTCTTTGGAATGATGCATGAGCAAATATGATTTGTGTGGTTATGCATGTACACACAAATTTGCAAGGATGCCTTTCATATTTAAGAGAAAAAGGTATGTAACTAACTCGTAATTGATTAGCATAACCCTTCATGTTGACCTGGATTATCCTAAAGAGACCATAATAGAAACTGAGCATGATGGGCAAATATTTTCTAAATTGTATTTTTATTTATTTATAGGGTGATTTAATTCTTTTGTACTGGGAATTTGTTGATGTGTAGCTAATATATGCAGTTGACTGAATTATTTATTTATTTTTTTCACAGAAGTTTCAAAGAAAAAGAAGAAGAAAAATAAAAGCAAGTGAGGGCCTTATTCTAACTTTGCTCTCTAACTGGTTGAATATTCACTTGAAATTTGCTAATCTTTATTTTTATGCACAGGAAAAAGAAAGAAGTGCCAGAGCAAACTGATCCACCGTCTATTCCTGTTAGTGATCTTTTCCCTTCTGGCGAGTTTCCTGAGGGTGAGATTCAGCAGTACAAAGACGAGTGAGTATATGTTATTTCTACTAAATTAACTCACTGCTACTAAGCTGTAAGCCAACTAATTTTGTTTGGCTATCTTTATTCGATAAAAATATGCCCATAGTTGTGGCAATTTACAGAAAGTATACCTTAATTTTTGTTCCTTTAGTTCAGAGTTCTATGCATACATGTGTGTGTTTGTATGTGTATATATGGTGGTCATGGTGTTGTCAAGGACTAAAGCATCTTTGCCCCCATGCTTTTCAGTCATAATATACTGAAATTGCTACTTCATGTTTTTTGGTTTCATTTACATTTGGCGGTTGTAAATGCAAGTGTTTTCACCTATCAACACACATTTGTAAATTCTGAGATATTGGTACTTAAAGTTGGTGGTTGTATATCAGTAACCTATGGAGGACCACATCTGAAGAGAAGAGGGAATTGGAGCGCCTTGAAAAACCATTATACAATTCAGTTCGCCGAGCTGCTGAAGTTCATCGTCAGGTTGCAATTTGTTATTATATGTACATGCATTACTGCTCAAACTGAAAAAAGAAATATTTATTATGTCAAGGGTCGGAAAACTTAATTTTTTTATCAGTAAAAGAGGATTTTATTGATGATATAAATAGGCATAGCCCAAGTACACACAAAACTTGAAAATTACAGACAAACCAGTCTTTTAGGAACTGTATCAAACTGACTGGTTCAAGCTATTGAATTGTGAACTGATCTCATTTCTGGTTTGGTTCCCTTGAACCCCTCTATTTATTTGAATTGGATCAAACTGGAATGAACCAGTCAATGAACTGGTAACTGGTTGAATTGTAGATATTTCTATCAATATTTTTGAAATGTTCTTACTTATCAATTTTTTTTTTAAATGAAATTTACTTATAAAAAAAACTGAAATAGAAATCACATTTGATAATTTCAAATGCTCTCTCTATCTCTAAATGAAGATGGAGGATTTTTTTATATTCTTTGTTATGGTTCACTTATCAGTTTATTTTCAAAACATTGCATTGAGTTGAGGGTTGTAAGTTGTGATTAGGTTCGGAAATACCTCAAAGGTATTTTGAAGCCTGGAATGTTGATGACTGACCTTTGTGAGACATTGGAGAATACAGTCCGTAAGCTGATATCCGAGAATGGTCTGCAAGCAGGCATTGCTTTCCCTACTGGATGCTCCCTGAACTGGTAAACATTTTTAATTCCGATATATGAGAGAAGTTTAATGATTTTAATTCTATTCATAGAATTTCATTTGTAGTCTAAGCTCTTTTCCTTTGTCAGGGTTGCTGCTCATTGGACCCCAAATACAGGAGATAAGACTGTGCTTCAGTACGATGATGTGATGAAGCTGGATTTTGGAACTCATATTGATGGTACTTCTACTTCGACTACATCCTTCTGTGATTATTTCAGTTTGTCTAACTTGTCTATGTTGGTAGAATTATACCCTTTGGTGCAGTTTACTGTAATTTTTCTTGGCTGCTGTTATCAGTCATGATTTATTGATTGGTATGCAGGGTATATAGTTGACTGTGCATTTACAGTGGCATTCAATCCTATGTTTGATCCGCTTCTTGAAGCTTCTCGTGAAGCAACCAATACAGGTATCAAGGTACTGTATCTTCACTGAGGAATTCCATTGGCAAATGACTGGGAGATGTATGTTATTAAAATTTCTCTTGGGCTTCCTATGATCATGTTTGTTATCCCTATTAAATGAAAAATGGTCTGTGGATCATTCTTGCATGTTTGCTGCATTAATTTAGCTTCTATCACTGATGAGAAGGGTATTGATTAAGATTGTTCTCAACTTGTTTGTGATATAAGATGGCGCCAACAGATGTAATTTAGTTTTAAGTTAAGATGCTAAGAGGGAGGGGATAGTAAGGCTGATGACGACAGCTCAAATTTGACAGCCCAAAATTGTTCCAAGTAAATTCTAATAAGATGTTACTGCTGATAATGGTTGGATGTATGGAAGTGTTTAAAACTCTCTAGCCTTTTTATTTTTTCCTCTTTTCATGTATTTATGTAATTTATGTTGATGTCATAAATAACATATAAATGGCTTTTCTTTTGGGTTGTCTTTCATATGCTCACTCCAATGCACCCTTCACTAATTCTGAAAATCATTAATACCAACATCACAGTTTACTGTGTTACTGATGGTCATGTAATTGCTTAGGAATCTGGAATTGATGTACGACTTTGTGATGTTGGGGCTGCAATTCAAGAGGTGATGGAATCATACGAGGTTGAAATTAATGGAAAGGTGTATCAAGGTACGACAATGGTGGACATTTTTTTAGTTGTCAAATTTTTGTCTTGATTGGTTTGTGTATAAATATTTATTGTACTTGCACCATATTTATAGGTAATTTGCTAGAATCTTCTTTTTCTCTTTGCCTTCTTCAACCTTTGGACCTTTGATATTGGGGATAGCAAGATAGACAACACACCACTAACTCAAAGCATGTTTGCAAACAGCCTGCAACTTTTTAAAATCGTATGTACCTTGGAGAATCTCCACTACTTGTGGCATAAAACTCATAAAGACTTCCAGTAATGGATTGAAAATAGTGATGTACTCATATTTGATCAAGGCACACAACCGGTTCCACCTTGTGTCTCTTTTATATTCGGTGACCTTTTGGAATGAAATATCTTCTTTGTTGATTCAGTATTGTAACTGTTCCTCAGACAAATTCTTACTCATCTTACATCTCTAAAAATTATGTAAAGCATGTGTTATATACATTGACATGTAATCGGCAATTGTTGGCAGTTAAGAGTATCCGAAACTTGAATGGACATAGCATTGGGCGCTATCAGATCCATGCTGGGAAATCTGTCCCCATCGTGAAAGGAGGGGAGCAGACAAAAATGGAAGAGGGTGAATTTTTCGCAATAGAAACTTTTGCATCAACTGGTAATACTTTGGTTGTGATTGATATCTGACAGAAAATAGATAGCAGTTGGTGCTCACTGGCCTGCAGTGCAATTAATCATTTGTCATGTTCAGGAAAAGGATATGTCAGAGAAGATCTAGAATGCAGCCATTACATGAAAAACTTTGAAGCAGGCCATATACCATTGAGGTTGCCCCGGGCAAAGCAACTCTTGGCTACAATTAACAAGAACTTCTCCACATTGGCCTTCTGCAGACGGTATTTGGACCGCCTGGGGGAGACTAAATACCTTATGGCGCTGAAGAATTTATGTGACACTGGCATTGTGCAGGTACTTGTCACCAATTGGCTTGTGTATGCTTTATTTATTTATTTTTTTTTTTTTTTGGGGGGGGGGGGGGGGGGGGGCGCTTGTGTAATATAAGCTTCATTAATGATCAAAACTTATCGAGGCTTGTGTATGAAGATATCTTGATATTGTTATGCAGCATGCTTGTACTTTAAAATAATTATACTCACCTCTTGTTTTTGGCAGCCTTATCCGCCTCTCTGTGATGTTAAGGGCAGCTATGTATCTCAGTTCGAGCATACGATCTTACTTCGGCCAACCTGTAAAGAGGTCATATCCAGGGGTGATGACTATTGATGGGGAGACAATTCAATTTTGGCACTGAATGAATATCTGGATTTATGTTCCAAGTCTGTTGAATGTCTTGTTGTTTATTTATTTATTTACCATGTTTGTTTCTTAACTTAAAAGCTTTAATGAACTTGCTGAAAGTAAAGAATACAGTTCGTTAGGTATTCCCAATTCAGAGTTCGATTGATAGACACTCAAGAGTTGAGATGCCTGTTATTCATCTGTATCATCGATTCCCCCACCTCGTAATATTATCGAATTTAATCAGGGCTTTGAAATCGAATAGAGGGCCTGTTTTTGTCAAATTGGATTGCTTTCATTATATAGAAGTGATTTTACACGATAGATGCCAGATTTCCAGCGCCTAATATCTATACAAGGTAAGTATTTACACAGTTATGTATATATCTAACTATAAAGGAAAATGTTACTAAAATTACAATAATGATACTTCAAATCATATCTCGGCATTGAAAATAGATGATACAATCCTAGAGCGGTCTTCATACCAGTGTTCTTGACATTTCGTTCTGAAAATTATTCTATAAAAACGCTACCCTTTCCACCACTCCAATTATCTTTGATATAATAGATATACCCTTTTGATCAAAATAGCAATCAATCATCTTAGATGAGCTGTTAATAAATTGTTTGTAAAGTAGGTCTGAGATTACTTGACTTACCAAACACAGTCAAAAAGAAGAAGGAAAAAAACACTAGTATCATATTTCCACCACAAAACACCATCGACTGATATTCATATAAATTATTGTTATTACTATTCCTCTCTATTATATATCAAAACTAGACCTGCTCTGCTCTCTCAGTACAACACCTAGAATCCATATTCTCTTATTATGAAGTATTGTCTGAAACACGAGAGCATAAAATAGATCTCCATCAACAAAAATAAACTTCAACGGTGGATCAAGAGGATTTGGAAGTTGGAACAACTCTTGCCATCTTGAACTCTCCCATTCAAAAAAATATTAACTATAAAGCCTATATGGCATAGGAACAAAATCAGGATTGAAACCTGATGAAGAAATTTATGTCAAGTACAGCGTAGCTTGAATGTTGCCTACCATGGAAGAACTAAATATGAGATAGGTACTCAAAAACATTTCCCTCATGCGCCTTTTCAATTTTTATGCACCCTCATAGACAAAACCCAACCAATTATACTGCATTTTTCTTGTTTCTAAAGCTCTCCTTCAGCAATGTAAATTTCTTCTTGCACTGGTTCACAGTCTTCCCAGGCACCGCTGCTGCAACTCGTTCCCAACGCTGATTGGCTTCCTTTGGGAAGGTTTTTAAAGCCTGAACCAGTGCCCTTTCTTGTACAGCAGACCACACATCTTGCTCCGAACTTGACGAAACCCCATTTGCCGCAGTTGAATCAGAAGCATTCTGGTTGTTTGTGCTTCTGGTTAAAGACCCTTCCGAACTATTGTTCTTTAGAGCACTGTTTTCAGAACCCTGACTTGTCGATACCCCTTCTATTTCCTCTCTAGTTGTAAGTGGAGATGCAATGGATGGTGCAGGTTTTCTCTTCTCAATAAATGAATCAAATGCTTTGGCAGCGTCAGGCTTCTGGAGAAGAACCGTTTTGGTTGCCTTCAGAATCTCTTCCACAGATCTACCTGTTCCAATGTATTCTGAAACAACCTCCCACCTACGAGATATTCCTTTGGGATACTTCTGCATACCCTTTTTCAAAAGCTCAATTTCTTCTTTGCTCCAAGGTTTCTCCTTCTTCTCAAAACTTTTTAATGAGACATTACCGTTGGACTCTACTGTACCATTCTGCTGTTGAGTTTGTCCATGTTCTTTCTTACCCTCGGAATCATTTTTATATCCATCTGCATCTCTGAGAACTTTTGCAAGCTCTATTCCTTCTTTCCCCTCCATCATGTCGCATAAAATCCTTAGCTGCTTGATATCAAGTGACATACAAAGACTTTCAACATCATCCTCAGAAAGATCAAGCAAATGCTGTGATACAACAGGCCTTGAAAGTGTTCTAAGACGAGCCCTTTCTTTGCGTAGGAGTTTCTTCTCCTTCTCTTTCTCCTTCTTTTGCTGTGAAGCCACTTCTGCAGCTCGTCTTTCCTCCTCCTCTTTCTGACGCCTCTCCTCTTCAGCTATCCTAGCAGCTTCTTCCTCCTGCAACTTCTTTGCAAGAAACTTAGCCTCTTTTTTCCTCTGCTTCTCAGCTCTCTCCTCTTCCTTTCTCCTCAGTATTCTTGGGTCTCTTTTATAGGCATTATCAACAAGTACACGTATCCGTGTACATTCTTCCTTCCTAGCCTTTTCTGAGAGTTTTGCATTCTGCCTCTCCATCCACCGCTTATGGTCACGAGACTCAGCTTGCTCCAAATCAAACTCATCAGCATGTGGGAATTCTCTCCAACTTTTAAAGCTATACCAAAAGTTATAGAAACTATCCACTTCTTTTAACAGAGTATTCTCATCACCTAAAAATGGAACTGGTTGGTTAACAGACCACCTCCCATTTCTCAAAAAAGCTGGACCGAACACCTTGAAGAAGTCCTGTGGGGCACAGTCAGTGGGAATGTCATCATCAAACTCATCTGTCGAGTCATATATTCTTCTCCTGACAGGATCCATTAACACCTCATATGCTTCCTGGATGGACTTAAAATGGTTTTCTATTTCATCCTTCTTTGCTTGTTTTGCGGCTTCTGTTTCCTCAGCAAGAAGAAGAGCAGCCTGTTTGTCAGGATGATGCTTCAGAGCAGTCTCACGGTAGCTTTTTCTTATCTGCTCCTCAGTGGCAAGATATCTTAAATGGCTCAAACCCAATAATGCATAGTGATCTTGTTGCTTCGCTCCAGCACCAGATTTCTTTTTCCCTTTGCTGCTATATGAATCAGATGATGGCACATATGTCTGGCCCTTATCATCGACTACCTTTTGATCATCATCATCTGCCTCTTTCTCCTCACAACCAAGGAGCCTGAGAGCAGCAGCATGGAAAGCATGCCCAGCAGGTTCGTACCTTGGAGCCTTGACAGGAAGGCAATTCGAATAGACATAGATTGGCTGTCCATCTACAATCTCTTCTGTGTATGAAATCAACCGAAACTTCATACAGACAGCCATGACTGTCAAAAAAGCCAATATCGATATGCGGGACTAGCTACACTTCAGTTCAGAACCGTACCCCGTTTAATCAGAATTTAAACAATGTCCAACTGCAATAGAAAGAAAGTTTATCAATCAAAACTTTTCACGCTTAGCATATAAAATACATGATGCATGACCTACTATAGTGCAGAGAAAATAATACTTGTGCAGTTTAGTAGCTTCACGAAAACATGAAAATATATTGGTGGCATAAGGCATGAGTTTGAGGGGGGTAAGTACCGAGCAACAAAAAGAGTAAGGCATGTCCGTTAGAAAATCCAACCGATGGAAAAATTATGAAACTCGTGATCCTACCAAGGATCATTGAGCAATGAAAATTAATATTGAGGATTGAAAAAAAAAACCCTAAAAAGCTCAAGACTAGCATTCTTAGCACCTAGCATATATGCATGTGAACAAAGCAATATTGGACAAAAGGTCAAGCCGTCGCTGTTGAATAAAAAAATCACAATAAAAAAAATACAATCGATGAAATTTCAGGGAAAGAATATGCATTATTTGAGAATATCTAATAAAAAAATTCAAGTAAAAAACACAGCCAGTTTAGATCAAACATAAACTAAATAAAAACAATCTGATTCTCTATTTGGTAGATTCCATTCCATATTTCTAGTCATATGTATTTTGCATGCATCGGGGTCCGCCGCCCACAGGGTGGATTAACTGGACAAAAAAGGGGAAGGGAAAACGAAGAAGAAGAACAACAACAACAACAACAAGACTAAAGAGAGAATGAAAAAGTAAACTCAAACAAACATACCTTGAGAGAAATCGAGAGGGAGAAAGATTGAGACTTTGCCCTTTGTAGGGCTTTTCAGTTGATCGGGAATGAGAGTTTCAGTGTCCGTCTCTCATAATAACATTCTGAGGGGGGCAAGAGATGGCTTTATTTTGCCCTAATGAAAACGAGTCGGACTGTTTACTTTAGGGCTGTCTCCGAATCTCTGATATTTTGGGTCTGTTTTGGGGCATTTTGAAGTTGGCCCAGCTTACTTATAAGAGAAAAATATCCCAGGTATTTCACGTTTCAATACAAACAAATTTAAATCAATATTCATTTAATAAAAGATTAACTAAATACAATCTTAAAATCTCGCACACTTGCTATTAAAAAAAGAGTGTTATATACAGTCGTGGAATGCTCAAATACCGTGCAGTTGTTTTGATAAAAAGTGAGGTCCACTATTAAAAAATTAATTTTTTTTCATGTGAGTCTCATATTTATTCACTTTTTTCAAAGCGACTGCACGGCGCTTGTACACTCACGACTACAAGTATCATTTCTCTAAAAAAAAGTGAAGTGCTACAGTTCCTCCCGCTGGGGTTGCAGCATTTATTTACCATTTACATAGCGGGCTCTTGCATGTATTTACATGTATTTTTTTTCAAGTTATTTTTTATATAGATTT
Organism: Juglans mandshurica; assembly: GCA_022457165.1. Lineage (NCBI taxonomy): Eukaryota > Viridiplantae > Streptophyta > Magnoliopsida > Fagales > Juglandaceae > Juglans > Juglans mandshurica. Next base: position 25,870,669 of record CM039629.1, on the reverse strand, counting down.
TTTTAATATTTTTAAAATATAAAATAAATTTAGAACATCATTAAAAATATTTTTTTAATCAAAATGTAAAAAAAAAATTATTAAAAAATACTTCATTAATCATGAAGTAAAATAAAAAATTATAAAAAAATATTTTTTATTTTTCTTCATGATTAAGAAAGTATTGTTTAATAATATTATGAATATTATTCATATAGGATGATGCTAGAGCCACCGCTGGGGCTCCCACTGGGAGCTCTCGCTGGCTCTAACATAGTATTTTTTTATGTGTTTTTTTAAGTTATTTTTTATATAGATGTTTTTAATACTTTTCAATATTTTTAAAAAATAAAATAAATTTAAAATATCATTAAAAAATACTTTATTAACCAAAAAGTTAAAAAAAAAATTATTTAAAAATACTTCCTTAATCACGAAGTAAAATAAAAAATTATAAAAAAATATATTTTATTTTACTTCATGATTAATAAAGTATTGTTTAATAATATTATGAATATTATTCATATAGGATGATGCTAGAGCCACCGCTGGGGCTCCCGCTGGGAGCTCTCGCTGGCTCTGTGTTTTTTCATATGTTTTTTTTAGTTATTTTTTATATAGATGTTTTTAATACTTTTCAATATTTTAAAAAAATAAAATAAATTAAAAATATAATTAAAAAATACTTTATTAACCAAAAAGTAAAAAACAAATTATTTAAAAATACTTCTTTAATCACGAAGTAAAATAAAAAATTATAAAAATATTTTTTATTTTACTTCATGATTAAGAAAGTATTGTTTAATAATATTATTAATATTATTCATATAGGATGATGCTAGAGCCACTGTTGGGAGCTCTGGCTGGCTCTAATATAGTGTTTTTTCATGTGTTTTTTTAAGTTATTTTTTATATAGATGTTTTTAATACTTTTCAATATTTTCAAAAAATAAAATAAATTTAAAACATCATTAAAAAATACGTTCTTAACCAAAAAGTAAAAAAATTAAAAATTAAAAATACTTCCTTAATCACGAAGTAAAATAAAAAATATTAAAAAATATTTTAATATTTTACTTCGTAATTAAGAAAGTGTTTTTCAATAATTTAATAAATTTTTTATTTTTTTAAAATATTTAAAATTATTAAAACAATCTATATAAAACTAAAAACAAAAAACAAAAAAACATATAAAAAAATAGAGGAGCCCCCAGCATTATTCTTAAAAAAATGGCATACTATAATTTTTTTGTGGATCTCAAATTTGATCATTTAAAAAAAAAGAGTGTATGAGACTTGTACATCTTAAAATTTTACAAGTATTTTTTCAAAACAAAATATTCGTTAGTGAATTATTAGAAAAATTATCTTTTTAAGTCGATATGTAGAGCACAGTTAATAAATTTTTTATATGATATAATTTAATTTTGAAGATAAATTTTAAAATTTGAATCTTACAAATCAAATCTTACCTAGAGGTGAATTCGGTCTGGTCCGATCAGTTCATAGGAGTTTTTTAGACCAGATAGAACCCCTCCAGTCCAGGATTCTCCCACCCTGGATCGGACCAAACTCCCATATGGATCGAACCGGACTAGAACCATTCGGTCTAGTCGGTCCGATCCAATACCAAGCAAAAATTGTTTCATCTTTATTTTTCTTACAGATAAATTAATAAATATTCTAATGTGTATTATGTAATTAAAAAATTATTAATTCTAAGTATATTTATGATGTCGATGGTTATAACTTAGACTTTAGTATTCATAATCATTAACAATGACCTATATTAAAAATTAAAATTCTAACATTTTATATATCATATAATGAATATTAAATAACTTCATTATTCATAGATTATTAATGCATGCTTGGAACTTAACTGTCTTATAAAAAATTACCTAATTATTTTAATTAAGAGTAAATAGTAAAGTATGTATGAATGTATGATGTATCTATATATAATGACATAAATTATCATATGATTTATGATATATTATTAATTGATAGCATATATTTTTTAGAAAAATGCTTAATACAGTCGTCTCGTGTAACCGCGGGGGAACCGCGTCCTACGTGGAAAATGAAGCCAAAACAATTTGTTTAAGCCAGCTTTGCTCTCCCTCCCTCAGTTTGATCCCCCACCAAAGCCACCCTCGAACCTTCCTTCCCTTCCTTTGCCTCGAACCAGTCTTTTTCTTCGCATGATAGCTCTACCTCTCCCTCCTTTCCATGACAGCTCTGCCTCTCTCCCCCTTTGTCTTCCCATGGTCATCTACCCAAGATCTCGGCGTTCACCCATCCTCATGTATAGATCTGTTGACTTGGAGGGTTTTTGTCACCCTTCTTCCCCCCTTCTCCGATTTCTTTGGACTTAAAACTTTTTTGGTGATCTCTATTTGCTTGTTGCTACTCAACCCCCTCCATTTCCAGTAATTCAGTTCAGGAGGCTTCCCTTCAACTGCACCAACATTGACATTTTCAAGTTCTTTGCTGGACTGGACATTGTGGATATGCTTGTCAACAAGAGATGACTGTTCTCGGGAGAAGCCTTTATTGTCATCATGGGATAAATGCAGGTTGAGTTTGCTTTACAAAGAGATCGGCAGAGCATGGATAGAAGGTATGTGGAAGTTTCAAATGCAAGAGATAGGATTGCATAATAAGAATTTAATTTCAAATTGATCCATTCAAAACATTAAGGGATGAGAGTAATTGCTTTTTCTTTTTCCTTTTTTTATAATTGATTATAAATAATAATAAACAACAACATCCATCTCAATTTGAAGTACATCCAGGAACTTTCTTCATATATATTTTGATAACAACATTGCACATAAACCCCTGGGTTTTCAGTATCCAAGTCAAATAGATGCTCTGCAACATATTCTTCTAGTTCAACATGCCATGAATAGAACAATCTTTAATCCCACTTGACGACCCACACGAAGATATGCTTGACTACCCACACGAAGATTTGCTTGAAGACCCAAAGAATCACACACTGAATGGAGCAAATACAAGGGGAATCACTTCACATCATACACAAAGAAATGTAGTTGATTGAAAAAAGAAAAGCATTGATCTTATCCACGAAGACGAAGACCCGCAGTGATGAAGACTAGACGAAGACTTTCTCTTTCAACTTACTCCCACACGAAGACCGACGAAGAAACAAAGCAGATGGCACCACTCCCACATGAAGATGAAGACGAGGCAAAAACGAGATTTGAAGTTCTTCAAACGCAGACGAAGACGCTTAGCTTTGGGTGTTTCGATCTGTCTTTCTCGACTGCTTTTTTTTTTCTTATATATTGGCTGAGGTGGTCTCACGCCACATCATCCGATTGCGCAGCGACTCCCCAGTCATTGTACGTAGGAGAACTGTATTATTTAACATTTTATATAATTAATAATAATAGATTAGATAGAAATTACATAATTAATTTATACAGTTATTATATAAAATAATGTTATATATATAATATTTTAAAAATATATATAGCTCGATCGGTGTTGATTCTGTTTGGTCTGGTCTAAAAATTACAAACCTCGATGAATTCCTCGTAAATGGAGGATCGAAACTGACCAATCATTTGTTTGGTCGGATGAAAATTTTACGGCCCTAATCTTACCATCCAAATAATATGAATGGTGTAATCCGGATAAAATAACTCCACCCATTAATAATCATGGGTCTGGTGAAAATTGGATCCGCACTACAATTTAATATTTATTTTTATTGTAGTCAAATATTCCATCAATATAATACTCAATTGATTTGAATTATAAAATGAATTTTGTAATTATAAAATACGTAAATGCTGTACTTTTTTTTTAATAAATAAATAAGAAATATTATTGGGAACAAACACTGTTGATAGCAACCATTTTTACACATACTATGTAGCATCATCTAAACCATACATCTCTTAAATTTGAAATTAGAGAGATGATGAGAGAGAGACCGAGACAAGAGAGAGAGTGGAGATGAGAGAGAGACCGAGATGAGAGAGAGTTGATGAGAGATGAGAGAGACGATGAGAGAGAGATCTAATGAGGGAGAGAGTCGAGGAGAGAAAAAGAACTGATGAGAGAGAGATGCTGATGAGAGGGACGATGAAGAGAGATGAGAAGCCGTCTGGTGCGTTTTATACAAAAAAAAAACAAAACAAAAGGATGAGAGGCAGCCACGTAGTATGTGCAATGTGTGCACAACTACAGTGACTACTCTCTAGCACTACTCAATAAATAAATATAAAATTTATATAAAAATTTAAGTTTTTAATAATAAATTTTAATCATTTTAAAAAGAATGTGTTATGTTTGTACAATTCATAATATGTAATGATATCTACACAACATATATCACAATACATATTATAAAATAAAGATATTTTGATAAAATAATATTACTTTTATAAATTAATTTACAAAAATAACTTTCTTTTTAAAATATTTATCATTTTTCATTCATAATTATATCTCACATTTGAACTATACGCCAATAACTTACCTACACCAGTTAAGAAAACGACGAACGAGATGAATTAAAACGAATATATAAATCAATGGCCGAATTCCTTCTTTACCTAATTATTATTATTATTATTACCTTTTTTTAAGTCTCTTATTAAGAGTGCGTGAGGATGTTGAAGTGAGTTGAGTTGAGATAATAAAATATTATTTATTATTATTATTATTATTTTGAGATTTGAAAAAATTGAATTGTTTATTATATTTTGTATTGAAATTTGAAAAAATTGTAATGATGAGTTGGGAGGATTTTTGATTCCAAACGAAGCCTAAGAGAACAAAACAGGGCGGCGTTTATGGCAGAAGAAGGAGAGGGAGAAGAAGAGGAGGAAGTGGAGACGCAGGCCACTCAGACCATATTTACCACTACCTAATACCCACGGCCACAGGCCCAAATCCAATTTTTATACACGAAAATCGATAGCTCCTCCGGGTGGCTCGTGGCGAGCGACGGGGATATAGCCCCTCCCCCCCGGCGGCGGGTATCTTCCTCGGTTACATCTTCGTTCGTATCACGCAGGAAAAAAAGGGTCTTTTGTAACAAATTATGGGCAAAAAGGCCGCCTCATCTCCCCGGACCACCGGGTGGCGCCGCTTGAAGAGGTCTACGGAGTCTCCGTCTCCGCCGCTAGGAGGAGCCGGATCGCCTCCGAACAACAACAGCAACTTGATAGGAGCAAGTGTAGGGAAGGGGAAGAAGAAGACCGGGGGAGCGAAGCTGTGGATGAGATTCGACCAGTCGGGCCGGTCCGAGCTGGTTGAGTTGGACAAGAGCGCCATCATTCGGCGTGCCGCTATTCCCGCTAGGGATTTGAGGATCCTTGGCCCTGTCTTCTCACATTCCTCAAGTATCCTTGGTAATTTCAATATTCTTTGTATGATAAATTTTATAAAATATGAAGTTTTCGAATCTGTTTATTAGTTGTTCATTTTTACGATTGCTCTAGCTATAAATTTAATTGATATGGTAACATCAAAGATATGAAAGCGTGGTGGTTTAAAACTTAACCTTTTAAAAAAAATTGTCTTTTTACTTGTAAAAAATATCTTCTTGGAAATGTTGGCGTGCAGATTTGGGAAGGGTCTGTTTACCATTTTTTTTTCCTTCAGAAAATAGAACTTTACGCAGTTGTGCAGGCTAGTTTCCATGTGTGGGAATGCTTTGGTTATATGCATTTCTTATCATCTGTTAAGGACATATCCTTGTTGAAATGAACGAGTTTCATTGTGCTTTGTTCCTTTTTCATATAAAAAAGAAATGAATGAGTTTCAGTGCATTCGACAAAAATATGCAATTGTTTTACCGGATGCACGCAAGAACCAACCTTACTTTAATCAATTACTGATCATCAACATCTATCTTCTCGCTTAGTATGAATTTCGGATGCAATAATGCGTTCTTTGCTTTTTAGATGTTTAAACAAAATTTTGTGCTACTAAATTGATTAACTCTGTTGCAGTTGTTATCAAAGTTATCTTTGACCAGTCTCTGCCTTCTGGTTGCTGCTAGCTTTTGTAGTGGGTGATTCTGACGATGAAAAGGAACTAAATTATCTTATGTTTCCTTGCAGCTAGGGAGAAAGCCATGGTTGTCAATTTAGAGTTTATAAAGGCTATAGTTATGGCTGAAGAAGTGCTGTTGCTTGATCCTCTTCGTCAGGAGGTTCTTCCATTTGTGGATCAATTAAGACAACAACTTCCTCATAGAAGCCCATCCCATGCAGCAGGCCACAGAGATGAACAAGATAATGGAATGCGTGTTTCTACAGGCAGACAATGGTTACCTGTTCCAGAAGCCACTGAAGGTTTGCAGTGCGAGCTTCCTTTTGAGTTTCAGGTTCTGGAGATTGCATTAGAGGTTGTCTGTACATATTTGGATTCCAGTGTGGCAGACCTTGAGAGAAATGCTTACCCTGTGTTGGATGAACTGGCCAGGAATGTTAGCACCAAGAATCTTGAACACGTGAGGAGTTTGAAAAGCAATCTTACCCGTCTGCTTGCACGTGTTCAAAAGGTATTCTTGTTGATTAACATTCATTTTTCAAGAATAAATTATTAGTGAAACATTTGGTGATGTGAGGTATCATAAAAAATGTTATCTCCTCTGTTTTTTTCTGTCTAGATGTCTCTTTCTATATGTACTTATCTAGCTATCTGTCGATTTTATCACTACATGGAGAAATATTTGTATTTGAAACAAGTATATATCTCCTTATAGATGTTTATGATTTTTTCTATTTCTCATATTTTTGTAACATATCATCTATAACGAGGAGAACATTCCATCTAATGTCAGGTAAGGGATGAAATTGAACATCTTTTAGATGATAACGAAGATATGGCACATTTGTATCTGACAAGGAAGTGGATCCAGAATCAGCAATCCGAGGCTTTACTTGGAGCTGTGCCTTCGAATAGCATAGTTACTGCTTCTCCCCGTCTTCGTCGACTTAGTTCTACCAGAAGCGGAAGTTTAGTGACTAGCAACTTTCAGAATGATGATGATGTAGAGGATCTGGAGATGTTGCTTGAAGCTTATTTTATGCAGCTGGATGGAACTCGTAACAAGATATTGTCTGTGAGTATTTCCCTTTTGGACCATTGCACTGGTATATGTCATGTATTTTAAACTTAATGTATCAAAAGCATGCTTTGTTACTTTGTCAAATTTGATCTAGTATTTGATAGATAAATGTAATGTAGCGCTGTCATTTGATTCTTTACGCATTACCCTTTTGGGCATTTGGATGATTTCAGACCTTGTGAGAGTTTGACTTTGACAAATCTGGAGCTAATAGAAGCTTTGGGACCACACGGAAATCCATGTTTGAAACAATTCAAATTGGAGAAGAATGGGGAGAGCAGATTAACCCGTTAGATACCTATCTGTTAATATAACATTTTATCTCCTTTTGATGGCCATACACTAGGAATTGATGCTAATGGGCTTTGTGTTAAGTTCTTGTACATTAACATGATAAAATGAATTATCAAAACTTAGTTCTTATATGGGGAAAGATAGTAACAGGTGTTTGATCAAAAGGGCTACTTTTTTCGTGTTTTAACTGTTTTGTGCTGACTAAAGATAAATCTTTAGGCCCAAAGTCATGGTTGTGATAACTATTTTGATGGTGTAGTGGGTTCTTATAATATCTTAAAAAGTTGGGTGATTCAGGAGAGGAGGATGTTGTAATTATTTTATAGTTTGTACAAAATTATCCTATGGGAGCGCAAGTTTGGTTTTGCGAAGGAGCCAGTATAGAATGGGATGTATGTTGATTTATCAAGGAGTTTTGTATTCATTTAACTGTGAATCTGACGTATTTATTAGAAAAAATCTATTTACAAGCCTCATTTTTTACACATCCAACACACCGCTGATGTGGAAGGCTTTTCCACATCAGCTATGTTAAAAAATGATTGGTGTTTTGTCTTTTTTAAAGTTGTAATGGATCCGTGGCGTGCTAACACGCCAGCATGTGTCTAGCAAAACTTTGTTTATATATAGATTATCTATTTGAAATTTACTTGATCTGTCCCTTACTTTTTTTACTGGGTTTGCAGGTTCGGGAGTATATTGATGACACAGAAGACTATGTCAACATCCAACTTGACAACCAGCGGAATGAACTTATTCAACTTCAGTTGACATTGACCATTGCATCATTTGCTATTGCTGCTGAAACCTTGATAGCCGGGCTGTTTGGTATGAACATCCCTTGTCCATTGTACAATATGGACGGGATATTTGGGTTCTTTGTTGGAGGCACTTCAGCCGGTTGTTTGTTGCTATTCCTGCTTGTTTTAGGATATGCCAGATGGAAGAAGTTGCTTGGTTCATAGTCCACGTTCTATCATATTCACTCAAGTTTTTAATATTTGAACATCACCATCTTGACAATCTTATTTCTGGGTCCTATTAAAGGAAGTCATTCAAGTGACATTCCATAGTTGGGAGCCAGTATCAAATTTCTTTCGATACATGCAAGGATACATAAAAACTAAAAGGGTATATTTGATGTGGCTGATGCAACTTCCTCTTGACTTTCTTTCTTTGTATATGATAAGAGTTGCTATAAAATCTACTTCGGACTTCTTTTGGAGGATACATAGGTGATTATGATCAATGTCCTATAGCCAGAGATCATATCATTTATTTCATCTTACGTTGACATGTCCGAATATAGTCAATATGATTGTGTTGGCAGTTTCTGACCTTTAGTGTCATTGCATGAAAATGAATTCCAGCATTTCTTCTGGAAATCGAACTTTTTACATATTTTGTCAGCATAATCAAAATTATATTTTAGGTATAATATGGAGAGGTGACACTCAAAAGGGAAGGTTTGCATACCAAACTGGAAGGTAATTCCTGGCGGACTGCTGATAGATTTTCTGTGCTAGAATTCTGGTGATTAAGATTTGATTGGCAATTTCCTTCCATGTTGTCTGTACAGCATAGCTCTATACTAAAGTAGTTTAAGCGATCGTAAAAGCTAGAAAGTGGAATTGCTAGATCTGTGGATTTGATTTCTTTTAGTGGGTGTTGATCAGTTGATGTCCCAAACGGGTAGATCGACTTTTTCCAGGGTTCTTTTGTTGCAAAGCTGAAGCTCCTTTCGGCCTATCCCAATGTTGCAAAGCCAGGCCCCTTTTTTTTCACTTTTGGGTGCTAGGAGGCATTCTTAGTGGCTAGAATGATTTGAATTAACCAGCATGTTCATCACTTCATAATTGCAAACATCTTTCCAAGAATTTGAAAGAAATTGGTAAATTTAACTCTTCAGATGGCAAAAATATTGTCAAGACCTGTGATCTGGTTGGTATAATCCTCAGCTTCCAAAATAGAAGTCTGGAGTTTGAAAACCCCCTCTCCCAAATAAAAAAAAAAAAAAGGCAAAATATTTTCAGTAAAGAATAAAAGAATCTCTTTACCTTCCTATGTGGGAAGCTTCGAACATGTATGTCATAGTCATTGTGCTGTGTGGGGTCGATCTTGGGGTACATATTTGAGAATACACATGTGGAATTTGTTGGCTTCTTGTTCACTTTATGCATGGAGTTGGTTGTACAAATCTGCACTAATTAGTTGGTTGTCCCAATTTTGGCACCTTTATGTCTCTCTCACTCTCTTTCTCCACATCTTTTAATAAAATCCCACTTTTTTTTTTATCTGCAACTTGCTGCTTTGCTTTGCGTGCAAATTGCAATTCTCGCTTCTCAACTCCTAAATAGAAAAATTAGAATATGATAATTTTAAAAATTAATGGATAAAATAGTGGTAATAGTTGTGGATCCTATCCTTCTACTTGAACTTTGGCAATTACTGTTCCTGTCTTTATTTTCGTTTCTAAATAATATAGAAAATCTCATTGGTGGAGGGATGTTGGATCAGTCATTAAACTATGTCAACTAGTACTTCATTGGTTTGGTAATCTTTTAAATAAGGAATTCCACTCATAACTCACTATTCACTCCTATATTCTGTATTTATAATTTTTTTTTCATAGAGTATAGAAGTGTTTTTTATAGGATGTATGGATATTTTTCATAGGATGTATGAATGTTTTTCATAAGATGTGGAGTGTGAGGTAGTGATTAGTGACGGATGAAAATAATTTTTCATTTTAAATTGATATTTCACTATATATCTATTTTTTTTCCTTTTACATGCGTCGTGTGAGAGGAAGTGACATGTATTTATCTGCGTTAATGCGATTTTTAAAAAAAATTATTAAATGTTAACAAAATGATTGGAATGATTAAATTATCAACAAACTAATTTATAAAAATAATGCTAACTTTAAGATGGAGAATTATTATAAAAAAAATTGAAAATACAGATACTTTATTTATATTAATTAATGTGATTGACTTGTACATTAAGAAGAGGCAGTTACAAAGGGGGCAAAAGGTACGTTATGGTATGAACGATCTGTGAAGGTCTTTTTGATATTTTCCTTTTTCCTTTTTAATTTTTATTATCTTTCGTTTACATTCTATATTTTATCGATGCCAGCCTATTCTTCAAACCTCCCACAGGGCCACAGTTCCACAACAAGAGTGAGAAACTAGAGAGAGAGAGAGATTCTTCCAGAGAGGGAAACATAAAATAAACCCTAGGAGGGTGATAGCTAGCTACGATTTCATTCCCACAACCCTTCCGAATTCTCAATTCGAGATCTCGATTCTTCGTTCCAAAGGGTAGGCCTTTTGTATTTGGAAAAAAAAAAAAAAAAGACGCATTCCTTGAATCCTTTTATGCTTCTGAGAACCGAATCCGTTTCCGTTTCCATTGAATCAGTTCCCAATTATCTTTCGTTTGATTTTTAATCTCATACATTGCGACATTTTCGTTTGGCTAAATCTTTAAATTTAGGAGCTGTGCTGTGTCATTGTCTATTTCTCTACTTGTGTTCTGTTTGGTTGCCAAGAAGCTGAAATTTTATATTCTTTATATTTTTAATTGTTTGGGACCTGAGAAAAAGAGCTAAATCTTGACTGAACGGAGCCTGGCGCAATTGGTCTCTTTAGCTAAGGATTTAGGATCCAACATTTATTTTCGTCTTTTCTTGTTTTATTGTCTGCCAAACAGAAAGCTGGGGCTTTATCTCTCAATTAGTAGCACATGGTGTCTGAGGATTTACACATATCGTTGTTGTTCGCTTTTTCCTCTTCCGGTGGGCATTGATGATCAGTTAGAATGGTTACAGAGGAGTTTCTTTTGTGAGGAGATATGAATGAAGAGCTTAGGTTTGATTTGGTAAATTGGTCCAAGGTATGTTATCACTGAGGATTACGTGTTAGAAACCTTATTCTGTTCAACCGAGCCTTGTTGGAATATGGTTATGAAGGTATGTTTTTGAAATAGAGACTTTGGCGGTTGATTGTGAGTGGTGTGGGTTGTGTTCTCTTGAGGCAAATTTCTTGTATGAGGCCAGCCTTTGTAAAAATATTTGGAGGGGCTCGGGAGAGTTTTCCCATTCTATTAGAGAGCCATGTGGTTGCCCAGAATCAGGCCAACAGAAAGGTGGCTTGTGGAGCCACTATGGCAGCCGATCTGGGCCTCCATTGTGTGGCACCCGGGAGATGCACATAACAGTGTCGGTGATGGATTGGTGCTACATGTGTAAGACAAGTTGGGAAACGGTTGATCATCTCTTGCTCTATTGTGAGGTAGCACTGTGCTTTATGGAATGCTACTTGTGGTTTGTTAGGAGTGTATCGGATTCTGTATAATAGAGTAGTGGATCTTTTGGCATGTTCGATCTGTAGTTGCCAAAACGTTTTTAGACACTATAGTGGCGTATAGACTGCATGTGTAAACGATTTTTTTTTATCAGTTTCTTGAATGTCTTGCTGTGTCATGCGGACTCAGATATGGTGGTCAGGCATGATTGCTAGTGCATGTCTCTGTTCTTTTCTCATATTCTTAAATAATTTTCCTCATTTTGAAGAGTCCCATCTAGTAGGCAATAATAACCTAGCTAGCTGGGACACTTGCGGGAACCTCCCTTACCGAGGGTCTATGCACCCCCGGGATTAGTCAAAACTTTGTTCTCGGACACCCGGTGCCAATCAAAAATAAAATTAACCTAGCTAGCTGGGAGAAGCTAAGGGTTTGGGTAAGTGAGTTATTCTACGACATTATTACATAGGAAAAAAAGGAACTATAGGACTTTAGTATGTAATGCTCCGATCAAAACTATAGTATGTAATGTTGAAGTGTTGACAGTGTTTTTTGGACCTTTTGGTTGTTCTACTGTACCTTGTTTGTTGAAGATCCTTATTGCAGACAATTTATTGAATAAGATGGTTTTGCAAAAATTTATTTGGCATTTTTGTTACCTTTTTTTTTTGTGTATTCAGTAACTATTATATTTTTTCTTATTTTTTGTCATTTCATGCCATATTATTTGACAGGATCTGGTACTTAGGCTATGGCAAGTTCCAAGGGGTCATCAAGTATTAGAAATTTTATGTGCTCTGGAAAGCATGCTCTACTTCCTCCTAAAAGTCCATTACCCAGTGTTTCCCCACCATATGCTGATTTCCCTAGTAATGCAGTTGGATCAAAATCCATTCAGAAGCCTAGAGAGGGAAATGTACACCACCAACGAACTTCATCTGAGAACCTTCTCTTAGAGGAGCAACCTTCCTGGCTTGATGATCTTCTTAATGAACCAGAAACACCTATTCGCAGAGGAGGTCATAGGCGCTCATCAAGTGATTCCTTTGCCTACATTGACGCAGCACATGTTTCTAACTTAGATTACGTAGCTCAGGACGAGTACAAATATAAGAATTTGATTTCTGTACCTTCTTGGGGATCTGAAGACTTTGAGCATCACAAAGATGTGCAGCATGCTTCATTATATGCAGACTTCAACTTGGCAAAGCAGAATAATAGGGCATGGGAGCCATCTTACAATGCTGTGACTAACCCAAGTAGCCGTTCTATCAGGGATAACACCGTTCGCCGGAGTTCAGGATCATCATGTTTACTACAGGAAGCTGATGGGTTTCAATCTACAGAAAGCGAGAAGCAGGACCAAGTTGAATACAGTTCACAAGATGCAAAAGCTTTTTCTGAAAGAAGGGATGGTTCTCATGCTAAGGCTTCTGCTTCCGAGATGGATACAAAACGTGCTAAGCAGTATGTATCCAGTTTTAATTGTTGTTTATATTTTATTTCTTGTTGTTGCTGTTAATGTATAACGTGATAAACATCTATTTCATGCTTAATAAAATCTTTATTATCGATAAAAAAAAATGTATAACATGATAAACGCTATAGTGGAATATTATATCCGTGAGCTGAGTCAATTGACACCTTTTTCAATCTATTGCACTCTAGTCTTTTATCATTTTGAGGTGGAAATAATGTGTTGAAGGCTTTCTAATAAAGGGAGGTTTGAGGTTAGTTTATCCTATGAGACTCTTAGAGGGTCTGTAGTGGTTGAGTTTTTATATCTTTTGACAATCTCTCTCTCTCTCTCTTAAATATGACAATTATGTTGGTTTCAGATGTGTCCACACACCTACATGATTTTTGTGCTACTGATATTTATATTCAGATTGGTAATTATAGGATAAAATTGTAGAAGAGAGGAAAGGTTGCCGTGTTCTGGAGGGGATTCATTTATCACTACATGTGAAATGCTATTTGTTGCAGGCAATTCGCTCAACGTTCACGGGTCCGGAAGCTTCAATACATAGCTGAGCTTGAAAGGAACATACAAGCTTTGCAGGCAAGCAATGGCAGAAGTTGAAATCCTAAATAAGATTGATTTGGTGTTAAATAAGTTGAATTTATGCTGTACAAGCTCAAACATTAATCTCATGTGTACTTTACAGGCAGAAGGGTGTGAAGTTTCAGCTGAACTTGAATTTCTCAATCAGCAGAATCTTATTCTGAGCATGGAGAACAAAGCCCTCAAACAACGGTTAGAAAGTCTAGCTCAGGAGCAGGTCATAAAATACTGTAAGCTTCTATCCTTGACAATTAAGATTTTGCTATTCCATCTTTTTAACTGTCTCATTTATTGCTTGGCTACATAGATCAGTTTTAAATACTTGCTTAGTTATAAATAGCCACGTTGGATGAATTTTTTATTTTTATTTTTAAAATAAGATTATTGATAGACATGCTATGTTACCTTTTATTGGCTATAAGTTGCATTCTAAATCCACAGCTAGTAGATTCTGTTCCTAAACATGATCCACAAAACAAGCAGTCCTTAAAAAATGTATACTGAGAGCATAGGTATCCTTTTGGATGCATCGGATCTTTCTGAAATTTGCTGGTAAATTTTGTACCACCATATCAGCATTGTTTCAATTACACCACCAGGAGATTAAAAGATTGATAGACTAAAATGAATCGAGAAGATCACGGATTTGCTATGTCCTGGACATCAAATATTTGCATTCATACATTCATTCTGGTAATGATGGAAAGAGACTAAAATATGTAATGCTATCTTCAGTGGAGCAAGAAGTATTGGAGAGAGAGATTGGGAGGCTACGAGCCTTGTATCAGCAGCAGCATCTACAGCAACAGCAGCCATCTTCTAGCCATCGACGCACTAACAGCAGAGACCTAGCTTCCCAATTCGCTAACCTCTCTTTGAAACACAAGGAAGCCAATTCAGGCAGTGACCCTGTAACGGGTCCACTTCGCATATAGGTTGTGATCTGTCAAGAGCTGTGTATGTTTCCCTCCTCGATTGGCATTGCCCTGTCTGTGACCAAATTTGCCGTATCCCTTGTGCGAAATAACTGATGCCCTCTCTCTGCCAGATTCTTGCGGTTTCATTCCCTTTTTTTTTCTTGTTAACTTGATATCTTCATGTGCACCTGGTAGTCATTGCCAGAAAATTATTCATTTCTGGCAGGTGACTTATCGGAGGTGGTAACTCAAAACAGATTTGATGTGTCAGTCTGTATGTTTCAGAGAACATTAATCCATTGAAGTCTTTTCTCCATTTGTTGCCCATTGAGAATTCCACATTTGTTGAGTTGAACCCCCCCGTGCAGAGATCTTTAGGGCAGTTTGGATGTACACCAATTATAGCAAAGATAATGCGTACTTGTAAAATGTTTTTAATGAAACCCATGTTTATTATTGGGTTTTGTTTTTTGGGTATGGTGAGAAATTTAATTTCTTGAATGCACATGTACCTGGTTGTCAATTCTTACATCCACACCCCCACCCCCACCCCCCGGCCAAAAGGGTGGGCCCTTCCATAAAAAACTATTTAATTTATTAGTCTCATTCCCCGCTGGCTCCTGCATTTTCCATTTTTACTTTTCTTCCATGCAAGATGGAGTCTGCGCTTGGGAAGTAAAAAGGAAGAGATTAAAAATAAGTTATGTTTGGTTACCGCTAAAGAAGTCTAGCTGGTAAACGAAAAGGAATCATGAGGAACAAAACAATCTAAAACGTTTCTTTTTTGTAATGACTATAAATTTTAAGCTATAAAATATAAGATCTAGAAAGGTGGACAGTGAGTAATCCTGGAAAAGTCCTGTTTTTATGCTTAGCGCTTGTCTGATTTATTTCATCTCATCACATCATTACAATTTTTTTAAAATTTCATACAAAATATAATAAATAATTTAATTTTTTCAAATTTCAAAATAATAATAATATTAAAAAATAATATCTTAACAATATTTTATTTAATTTTCAACTTTTATTTAAAATATCTCATCTCACTATCTAAACCAGCTATGAATTGTATAGGTTTAACCCAGTTTGTATCTCATTTTTGCGTCCTCAAAATTATGAGCTGCAGCACTCAGAAATGAGTTGGGTATTCAAAACTGAGCTGTAATCTCGAATGCTAGCAGAGACTTCTCAGAGTACTACTATAAGCAGCAACAACAACAACGAGAAAGAGAGTATGGAAAGCGTTGGTGTAGCACTATAAGTATGAGCTGTGTTTGGGAGCCTAGGGTATTGATCTGGAGGGGGCATGACACATTCATCACCATTGAAGGAAATTCTTCTTGGAAAAGTCCATCCTTCTCTGAAAGTGAAAATCCCCGGAACTTTGTGCAGTAGCATCTCGGTTTGTACATTTCCACTTGGTCCCGATTGCATTAACATGTCATTGTAATACTGAATCCCCCAAAACATTCCGGTGTCATCTGATTAAATGTATTGACAAGCTTAATTTTAGTATCGGATTTTTTTTTTTTTTAAAGTAATAATAAAAGAAAGAGCAGAAAGAACAGAGAGGCTGTCTCATCAATAAATCTGAACTTACTTATGTATGCATACGAGTGAAGGGGGTGGTAGTTGAAGCTGAAAACCTGAGTGACATTTCCCAGGTTGGGGTGGAGCACCACCAAGTTCCACATGGAATAGTTTTTAACAAAGTTTAGATTTGTGATGGTGATCTTGACACGCCAATACTCTCTGTAACTGTTTTTCACATGCCAATGCACCTGTATTGGGCACATGTGGGGAGAGCACCTCACCAAAGGTTGTGGGTCTTCTTCATTTGCATGTGGTTGTTCCAACAAGGAAGGAGTTTCGCCAGACCTGCAATTTTTAGGAGAGAAAAACAACAACAGATAATTTGAAAATTGAGGAAGAAAAAGATGTAGCATATGGGGGGGGACATAGGAATGACTATGAGAGAGAGAGAGAGAGCAAATAAAGCTTACTTTACACATTTTCCTCCAGCCAATCCTTGACAATTACAGCTGCACTGGGGGCAAGGAATAATGGTACTGTTGTAGAATGCAGACAAGGAAACACAACATTTTGGAGCAGGTGATGCTTGAAATTGCGAGTATATACAGGTTACATTCCACGTCTCTACGATTATGTCAAAACATAAAGTAAAAGAATCAAAATTACACCATTCGATCTGATCACATCTGTAAACAGCAATTTCAAATTTTACTTCTCAACGAAAAAACAAAGAAGAAGAAAAAAAACTACATATTCATTAATCAACATATATTGCTTGAATTTTCCCTTGGAAAAAATAAATAAATTATTGATAGTGGATGATAGGTTATACACCGACAACGAATGAGATGTGTATAACAGGCTTGGAATTGAAAATCCTCCCAGAATTTAGATCAGAATTCTTTTGTGTCTTTAGGCGTACTTTGAGATGGTGGCAGGAGTGACTGACTGGGAAGTGTAAGAATTGAGGTGATTGGATTCCAAACCCAGTTATCATGCTGATAATTTTCACCAAAGGCAAAGATCAAAAAAGGCTTAGCACAGCAAATATTTTTAGAAAAGAACCTAAATACGAACCAAGAGCTTGTGTCCATCGACGGCTTCCATCCTCTTTGAACATGGTTGGTGGAACCTGAAACGGGTCTCCACATGTATAACCAGGAAGACCAAGGTTGAAATTCATGGGCATGAAGCTGCTGTCTCCATTAATGTTGCCCGCAGAAGCTTTATTAACATTCATCCGAAAAGCGGCAACAGACATGCTAGGGTCTTGTGTCATGGAGGAGAGCAACCCTCCCTTGCAGCATTTGGAAAACTGCTTGTTATAACGTGCTCCTGGCATGAGATCAACAATCACTGGCTGCTTCTCACAGCAATGAGGAAGAAATTGACCCCTAAATCTGGAGCAGTTTCCTTGCTGGGTTGCCTCTGCTCCCCATATATCCCATATTGCCTCGTCCCCTTTCCATGTCCAGCTCAGTTTCCAACCAGGCCGCTCCACATGTCGAAATAGTTGGAAGTTGTAGAGTGATACCCTTAACTGCAACATTTACACAGATATGGAGAACAAACTAAAATTTGACAATATCTGAACCAAAATGCATGATTATGTTAATATGTTGGTGCACTTTGTTGAATGCAACGATGGTAGATACTGCAACTACTGCTAAAATTTATAGTTTAGGATACACATAAGAGGGCAGAGTACCATTATCTTTTTCCAAACATTTTGAGACAGTATTTATTAAAATCAATATTATAAACTGTACTATTATTTAGGAGGCAGCCATGCATGCAGGCACCGCTCCTCTCTCCCAGCAAACTATATCCAATCACAACATGCATGTCGGAATTGTAAAAGATTGTACTGCATGCCCTTTGAAATATGATGGAGATGCAGTGATTGGATAGAAGTCAACCAGAAAGAGCACAACATGCATGTCGGAATTGGTTCCTTCTGACATTCCAAGCAAATAAATAGACAAATAAGAATTCTCGTTTTCTTCTTTGAGATAAAACACAAATATTCTGAAACTGATCGAAAAGGTCATGTCAAACAAGTATTCTCATTCACAACGTTCACGCCAAAAATGGAACTTACAAGGAAAAAAAAAAGAATTTCATATTATTTTTTTATTGATTTTAAAAGAATCCTAGGACTTTGCATCCTAAGTTATCAGCTGTTCAATTTTATTAGTTTAGAATGTAAACAGTACCAAGTACGAAGAAAAATACGGGCTCATTTGACTCAAAAATCATCTAATCTCATCTCATTATTATAACTTTTTTAAATTTTCACACAAAATATAATAAACAATACAACTTTTTCAAATCTAAAAACAACAATAATATTAAAAAATAATATTCTAACAATATTTTATTCAACTTATCTAATTAAATTATCTCATCTCACTATCCAAACGATTCCTAATCTTTCATTAATCTGCCCTAACTAAGATCAATGATCTTTTCTGATGAGGATGGCCCTCGAATAATCAAAACCCAGAGAGTGTCAGATAAGTGGCATAAATACAGATAAATAAAAATAGGATTACACCATTAAAAACAAAATGAAGAACTTACATCATACGTGTTACCATTGTCAAGCATGAGATCCCATGTAATCGTTATATTGGCATCAGGGTCCAGTGAATCATACCCATCTGCACTTCCATCAAATTGACCCCAAAAGATCAAGTAATGCAAAGATAAAAATTGAATGAAGAATCAAGTTTAAAAAAAGCCATAGAAAAAGGTACTTACAAGAAGATGAGATAGAGCTTAAGAGAAAGAGGAAGATGAAAATCAAGGCCATACCCATTGATCTTTGATCAATGAATAAAAATGGGTTCGATTCGAAAGCCCGATATAAACGCTAACTCTCCTTCTTGACTCAGTGCCAAAGTCATAAATCGTGCCAAGAAAACCTTTAAATGTGGGACTGTTTGTCTATCACTTTTTATCTCTCTTTAAAACAAATTACGGAATTCTTACGAATTAAATGCCGCTATGGTATAATGCCAAATCTGGAAGATTATCATGATAACGTCTACGATCAGTTCAATTTTTGTCAGTGTCTACACAGTCAAAGTTCACGCGTAGTGTGATCCCCGGCATCTCGGTCCTCTCGAGTCTCCTCTCCTCTCTCTCTCTCTCTCTCTCTCTCTCTCTCTCTCCCCCTCTCTCTGTGTTCTATTTTTCTTCTTTCATTTGAAGTTTATGACCTTCCAAGCTTTCAAGCAGTTCCTTTTTAATTTTCTTTCCTGTGTTTTCTTTCTTCTCGCTATTTATTCACCATAATATCGACTTTAAACATCAAATTTGATATGTTTTTTTCTTCTTTCAATTTTTTCTTTATTTCCTTTATAAGCTGGCGCTAGATGTTGCATGGGTGTGCCCTGGAAAAAAAAAATCGTAATTAATGTGACAGCATATACTTTCTCCTTTTATTTTATACTGTAAATGGTTGACGCATGACAATGCGACATTAATCTTTCACGCTTGAACAGCTATTTCAGTTCCACTAATTAGGTTGTGAATCATGGCACAGCTTGTATTACAGTCATTCTTCAGTTGTTTTCTCTTTCTTCATAAATCAAGATATGACAATTTAGGCTCCACGCCAAGCGCTTTCACAGCATACAGCCTCCAATTATTTAATAAGATATGTTACTTTGAAATCCATACATCGTTTGCTAGTTCTTTTTTCCCATTTTAAGCCAAACTGTAGAATTAGAATAGGTATGTGCCAGTTACACCATTTCACATCTTTACTCATGTTTCGTTTTTGTTCCTAGGACCGATGTGAACTGAACAGCTGACGAACACTACTGGATGGTCCCTCCTGTGCTCAGCCTAATATTCAAGGAAAAAACCCCCTTCCACTTTATGTATCTTTATCTCTCCCTTCCACTTGAAGCTCTCAAGCTTGTTCTGAGAATTCATATACAAATCGAGAAAGTGCGAGAGAGAACTTAAAACTGGTCTGCATCCTTAAACAACAGACATGATTTCAAACTTTTATGGCAGCACAGTAGCATTTATCTAACAGAAACAAAATTGAAAAAAAAAAAAAAAAACTTAATCCACAGAAAAACCCTGCTTCAAACGCAATTTAAAAAATCCCAAAGGCAAAACGAAACAAAACTAGAGCAACAAAAGAAAAGAAATTAATAGACGCTACTTTCTGCGCTTCAGGGGTCCAGTTTTGTACCCAGACTTGCAAGGCTTCCCCCAAGGAGTACGAGAACACTTCCCATGACTCCCACTACTCTTGCTCTTACCCTCACCTCCACCGTGTGGATGATCTACTGGATTCATAGCCACTCCTCGAACTTTTGGTCTTATACCCAGCCATCGGCTCTGCCCAGCTTTCCTGAGCTTCCGAGCCCCATGACCTGGGTTTGACACCTGACCGATTGTGGCCCGACACCGAGAATTGATCAACTTCTCAGCACCTGAAGGTAGTCTCACTAAACAATACTTGGACGTTGGCTCTTTCAAGATCTTTGCAGAGGTACCTGCAGCTCGAACTAGCTTGCCACCTTGACCCGGGTTCATCTCAATGTTATGGATCATTGTTCCAATACGCATGGCAGCAAGTGGCATGCAACTCCCAATTTGTGAATTTATGTCAAGATGGAACATCTGGTTCATCATGCTATCATGCAAAGGAGGAGTGCCAACCACATCTATGAAAAGTGAAATAACGAACAATAAGACTTGGTACAAAATTTTGTATTTTTATCAGTTTCTGACCAGATCATAGAGCAATGAACTCAAATATAATTCAGCCTGATGCACTAGTTCACATGATTGACTTGAATTCTCATTATCCTCTCTTGAAAATGTCCAAAGGAAAAGACCTCATTGCATGGACTACGGAATAGCAACTGGCTTTCGACAAAAAACTAAAACCGAGACAACAGTTTGGTCCACTTAAGCAGAGCATTTTATTTCCCAAGGACCAAAACAAGAAGGAAATTGAAATCCATCTCTCTTTTTCAATCATATCAGGATGAAGCAGCAATTCGGATTTCAACCTCCAAAGTGAGATTAATACAGCAATTTGGCCCCGTAAAGTAGTTTCTCTCATATTCCCGAAAAAGAACAAAATCAAATTTCGTTCTTTTTAGAAGAAGCTGCCTAATCAAAACTTCAATCATTTTTGCGAGAAAGACCAAAGCTTTCAGTTTCTATACTTCCACAGCGTTTTCTCAGCAACCAAACAACTTTTAAAAAAAAAAATTCGTCAATGGTATCCTCGGAACCAATTAGTGGGTGGTCAAAGAAAGAAAAATGCGAAAGTTGTGAAAAGGAAAAGTACCGGAGGAGAGACTGCGACGAGCAACGTTGTTGTAGAGAGAGTGGCGGATTGTAGGATGGACAAGATTGAGATGGAGGTTGAGCTTGTTGAAGAAGCTGGATGAAGCACGGCGAAGAGCCATCGATCAAAGCCCTCTCTGTAGGGTTCCAGTGAGATTCAGAAGCCCTTCCAGTTCCAGCCCAAATCGCACTTTTTTGCCATTTTATTGTTCCCGTTTTCTTTTTCTCAGACCAAAATCTTTCGGGTCCGGATCCCGCCCAATCGTAAGCGTCTCGGGTCTCACCCTTTAAAAAATAAGTTCTAATAGTATATATAAATGTTTTTTTTTTTTTTTTTGGGCAAGTGTTTGGGACAAAATCTCGATTAATATAGGATAATTTAAGGAAAAACTTCTCCAGTTTGATGACTCAACAGTATGAATGTGAAATTTGAGAAAATATACTTACAACCGTAAATTGTGTAACCGCCGCGTAATCATTTTGAAAAAAATGAATAAAACATGGGACCCACATAAAAAAAATTAATTTTTTAATAGTGGATTCCACTCTTTTTCAAAACGATTATGCGGCGGTAACGCACTTCACGGTTGTATGTAGAATTACTCGTGAAATTTTAAATCCAAAATATCAAATTTAGGCCTTATTTGTTTTCACAACTCATCTTATTCTTAACTCATCTCATCTAATTATTATAACTTTTCTAAATTTTCACACAAAAGAAAATAAATAATTCAACTTTTTCAAATCTCAAAATAAAAATAATATTAAAAAAATATATTCTAACAATATTTTATTCAATTTTTAATTTTAATCTCAACTCATCTCATCTATAAAAACAAACGAGACAATATACTCGTCTCAAAACCACTGCCAATTCTCTCCTAAATTTATATATGAACATTGTGCCGTGCATTTGTCTCTATACTCTATAGCCAATATCATTCATTGTATTTTCTTTTTGATTAAAAAAAAAAAAAGGCAAAACCGGGAATTCATTAATAATGTTAAGTACCTCAAAAGTAGATAGCATTAGAAATTAAAAATATGATTTAGTATTATTTTTAATTGTCATTCTTTCATCATTCATAATGTGTCATCAAATAATTAAAGATTATTTAGTATTTTATTTATTTATTTATTTACCTAACAGTTATATGATGCTACATCCAAAATGCGGAAAAATGTAAATAAAAGGAAGATAAATAAACGTGTCTTGAAAGTTGAATTGTCACGAGTAAACCTCTCCCGACAATTATTTTCAAGGGTGCTCAAGTCGTCAAGTTCTGTAATGGCCAGCAAGTACTGGGTAAAGCTTCAACAGTTCCTGATCGTTGTCTCGACTTGAATGAGCTTTCCCCAATGGCTTGATAGTCAAACCATTCTTTCACTCCTCTCTGGAAACAGATTTATGAGAGTCCCAACAACGTCTAATGATTTAGAAAAGTAAGCAAAAGATGCAAAAACCCTTTTTTTTTTTTTTTTTTTTTTTTTAATGACCATACCTCAGGGAACTGAACCCAAATTAAGCATAACGGCTTGCAAACAAAGATGCCACGAGAATCCGAGTACACTTTGATCACTGCTAAGCGGTCTAGAACCCGTGGCCAGTTAAAAATAAATAAACAAAGCTTAAGAAAAGGTGAAAATTTTAAGTTACATTCAGAGTGCCATGATTAAGATCTAATCTTCAAAATCTGTTTCTTCATCGTCATCTTCGTTTTCTGCATATCTCCAACCGTCCTCGACATTTTCACGGTCCTCCTCTGTTTCTTCACTATCTTCTTCCACGTAACCTTCTTCTTTGACAGGCCATCTCTTTTTCATTACATTCACAGGTATTGCAGATGGAGTCAAGCCTTTTCGCTGTGTGGCTTTTGGAGGCGGCAACCTCAAGTTTGGTTTGGGCCTGCTTTGTTTCTGACTTTTGCCATTTACATGCTTTCCACCGTAGGCATCTTGGTCACTGGCTTCATCCATCTCATTATCAGCATTAGCTAGGGCATTCTCTGCATTCTCATCAGACATGTGGCCAGGGTGCTCTTTCCTCAAATGGAGTTTAAGCTTGTATTCATGGATGTAGGCCTTCTCGCACCCTTCATAAGGACAAGCATAAGGGCGGTCAGATGATGCAGAGCCATAAGCCCCAGAAGAAGGCTTGGGAGGTTTGTTCTGCTTATCTGAAGGGGGGTTGTATTTTACCACATCCATGGTCACACCCTGCAAATAAACGGTGAGATTAGTAATCAAGTACCAGTTCTCACAGTAAAGAAATAACATGGGAAAATGCCTTTTTATAAATCGTGTTGCCAGTAAAATTTCAGTGTTCATGTTAAATTCAAAGGATGGCCCTTATGCAAGAAAGCATGTGGGAAAATGGTATTTGCAAAGAAAAATAAGAACTTTGCCACACAATTTATTTATTTTCATTTACACAAGACAGTAAGTTGAGCTTTATTTATTTTTTATAATTAGTAAGTTAGGCTTTATTTATAATCAAGAAATATGTTATCCAGGTATATGGGGAGTATACAGGATATACCCCTAATCAGAAAAAAGAGAAGCAATAGAAGATCCTGATAACAAGAAATGGAAAAACATGACATGGCAGACATCCAGAAGAAAAGGGTTTTTCTTGCCACCATATGTATTCTCACAATTCTCAAAAGTCTGATCATTTATTTCCCTCTATATGCACCACATAACCCAAGCCAAAAATCTTCCATAAAGTAGCCCTTTCAAAGCTATCAAACCTAGAAGTGACAATTTGTGTCAGGTCATTCGAGTTCCGTACCAGCTCAACGAGTTCTAAGGCAAGAGGCTATCACTTAAGAATGGAGCAATGGAGACTGATAAATGCACGAGTGAAAGAGGATCCACAGTTAAGTTGAGTAAGTATTCATGTCAATAGTAAATATATGACTTAGAAAAGAAACATGGACTTTTATTTGACAATAAATAATTTAGATTCCCTAAAAAAACTACATGATATGAAGATCAGATAAAGCAATTGCATAGCAAAATGGAGCAAAGGATTTGTCAGAAACAGCAGTGGTGAGAGAGTGGAAGTGTGTAACCAACCTTTTCGTGATGGGATGCAATGTGGTTCTTCAGCTTGTACTCATGAGCATATCTCTTTCCACAATCTGGGTATGGGCATAAATGATAGTTTTCCTGTGAATGTGTTTTCATGTGTGACCTTAGGTTGAAATCCAGAGAAAATGCCTGCAGTTCAAACTAGAAAACTTTTAGAACAAAAAAATGTCATGTGCACATATGCATGGGGACACGACACTCACACACACACACACATGATTGCAGACAAACACATGCATAAGGAAAGCTTTCTGAAGCAGAAACAAAGATATGACTATAGTATGAGCTGGTCATCTCTTTTATATATGTCCTACGTACTTGGACTTTGCCTTTCATTTTTATCAATAAAATTCTCGATTACTTCTACAAAGAAAAAAAAGTATGAGCTGGTCACAATTCAAAAGGGTAGAGCATTTCATAACAAAGTCATGATGTTCCATTGATGTCAGGCTAAAAATAAACACGAATTTGCTTGGTTGACTAGGGCACTGTTAAATCTTTCACCACTGATTAGTTCTTGTTCAACAAAAAGGATCATATTTCATCCCAGTTTTCGCACTCGACTTGAACCAGAAAGAGTATTCAGGTGCCAAAACTACAATTTTCATTGAAAGTACTCCAAGTTCGTTCATCTCAGACATGCATATCACATACACACAAAGGAGTGGAGAAAGAAACAACCTTCCTAACTCCAACATACTCTTAAATTCAACAACTCCTTAATCAGGATATAATGTTCAGATTTCACTTTGAAGCCAGAAAAAAAAAAAAAAGGCTAGAAATAATACAAGAAGAATTTCAGTAGACAGGTTAATCACCTTACCACAGCCTTCATGAGGACATATGAAATCTCTTTCTCCAGTATGAATGAGAAAGTGTCTTTTCAATTTTGAACTATCCAAAAATTTCTGTGGCACATACACATTTGAGACTGTCAAATAATCATGATGGGATGGTAAAAGACAAAATGAAATTTAAAGAATATATATATATATATATATATATTAAACGTCATGCATGAGGGTGAATAGTCAGACAAAATGAGATTGGAACACAAGTTGTTTTAAGCAAAATGTGTGTGTGTGTGTGTGTGTGTGTGTGTGTGACAAATGCAATGTCAATTCAATCACTGCTGGACAACCCAACCATATCTACATGTGGTTTGGCAATTTCTGACTACAGGGTTAAACCAGAAAGCAAAATCTCATGAAATTCCCAAATTTTTACACCTCAAAATATTACCCAATTCTCATTGCATTATTGATGCCTCTCTCTTTCCCATGAGCTTAAACTTTTCTTTGTAGAACTTACCTCTTAGGGAGTGTCTATCTGCTTTTTCAAAATGGTGGGAGTACACAGAATTGCATCACAAGAAATAAATGGGCATATTGGGTTCAAGCACCTTTGAAAAAGCACTGCTCTGGCCCAAGCTGAAACCCAATTGAGTTAAACTTTGCAAAGGTTTCATATTCATCAAACACGACCTATATGGAAATCACAAAAGCTGAAGTTGCAACAACCCTCAAAATTCCCAAAATATCTACCTATTTTTTTTTATTTTTTTTTTCTCTTTTACCTCATAAACCAGCATGGTCAGATATCACACAACTTATCATAGTGTACACAGAATCTAACTTTAGTACTCATATCGTTGAGATTTAAAACAGTGAACTGATGTACACTTCCCATATTTTTGTTGAATTAGTACGAAACTGATATAAAGAAAAATAAAGAAATTAAAAAAAAAAACAAAAAACAGAACATAGGAAAACCGTTGGGCACTATACCTTTCCACACCCTTCATAGTGACAAACATATTGTCTCTCTCCATGTATATGAGAATGCTTCCTCAAAGCACCAGCATCAATGAAGGTCTTGCCACAACCTTCACAGCTGCAAAGGAAAAGTACTTCAGTTGTTGGTTCTGGTTCTGGTTCTGGCTCCAGTGCCTCTGGTTCTTTTGCCTTCTCTTTCAAGGCCTTCAATGTTTCCTCTAAGCAATGCATCAAAAAGAGAAACATTAAACTCAAACATAAATCTTGTTAATGATTTTTTTTATGATGATCAAAGAAAATGAACAAAGGCATTATTGAGGTAAACAGAAAGTGTCCTAATGGTGAAAGACTCGTATTAGAAAATATCCTTATCAAATAAAAAAAAGAAGCAGAGAAAGAAAATATACTTCATCTATCACTTTAGAATTGTGAAGCATTAAGACTTCTAACAAGCTGAGATCATGCCTAACATCCTTACTTGGACTAAATCCTTTATTCCAACTGAAGTTTCCTCATCTCTACATTAAATTTTACTCACATTCTTAAATCTTACATCAAAAACTGGCATAGCGGAATGACGTAAAAAAATAAGAGTACTTGAAAGAACTGTGTCTTCCGATACTATCACAAATGGCAGAAAAGAAAAGTCACTTTCTTTCTTATTCAATTTTTCATGATGACCACTACTACAATGATGACCCATTATATAAGGAGGTCACAAAAGGACAAAAGGGGCAGTGGACGATTAGTAAAGTCATTGGTTGGGAAAGGAAACAATAAATTAAGGAGCAATTCAAGCATGAAAAACATAAACAATTAAAAGGTAAGTTGACGCCGAAACTTCAGACATTATTACGGGATGTTGTCATGGTGCATTGACTAGAGTTCGACTTTCGAACTTCTAGACAGCGTGCTGCATCAATTCCCCTCCACTTAGAAAGAAACTCGCCTCAGAGTTTGGTCTGCGTAGAGCGGTTCATCAGAAGGGTGATATTCAAACAAGTCGGCTATATTGAAAGTGGGGGAGAAGGACATGTCTTCCGGGAGCTCAACCACGTAGGCGTTATCATTAATTTTCTTCAC
This sequence comes from Juglans mandshurica, assembly GCA_022457165.1. Taxonomy (NCBI): domain Eukaryota; kingdom Viridiplantae; phylum Streptophyta; class Magnoliopsida; order Fagales; family Juglandaceae; genus Juglans; species Juglans mandshurica. The sequence continues at coordinate 25,843,171 of CM039629.1, read as the reverse complement.
AATCCGAAAAGGGCCATACTTTTTATTTTGTAGTTTACTGTAAGTGCCCGTGGGAAAGCGATTCTTTCGTAAATGAACCATCACTAAATCCCCTTCTTGGAATATTTTGGCTCGCCTGTGCTTGTCTGCAACATGCTTATATCTCTCGTTGGATTGCTCCAGGTTGCTTCGCACCTCTGCCTGCACTCCTTGAATTCTCTCGGCCATATTTTCAACTGTTGTGCTCAACCTCGGAATTTTAGGAAGGGGGACTAAATCAAGAGTATGCTTTGGAGGTGTAGTATACACTATTTCGAAGGGGCTCTTTCCAGTCGAACGATTACTCATGCTGTTGAAGGCAAATTCGACTTGTGGAAGGTTCACGTCCCATTGCTTCGGCTTATCTTCGGAAATACAACGCAGCATGTTGCCAAGCGTCCTGTTGGTCACTTCGGTCTGGCCGTCAGTTTGTGGGTGACAAGTGTTGTTATACTTGAGAGAGGTTCCAAACTTCTTCTTCAAGGTGATCCAAAAATGACTAAGAAACTTGGTATCACGGTTGGAGGTAATTGTTCTGGGAACGCCGTGTAGGCAGACAATTTCTTTAAAGAACAAGTGAGCCACACTAGACACATTCGAAATCTTTCGACAAGGAATAAAGTGCGCCATCTTGGAAAATCTATCCACAACTACAAAAATAGAATCAGCACCTCGTTGAGTACGTGGTAACCCAATGTAACGCCCCAATGGAAGGCCCAAACCACATGGCTTATATTCCAAAAGCACTAGTCAATGATACAATTGGAGCCTCATTAGAACCTTATAAAGAGCAAAAACTTCTCTTTCCTCAGCAATGTGGGATCTCATACACCACCTACCCTTATCCATATTATATGGGGTATCACACCGAAGCACGAAGTCCATGCTTAAATCCTCCCAAATGTTTTGGGGTACTGGTAGTGGCATATATAATCTCGTGTTCTATGATTGGCCCTTCTTCACTTGACAAACAGGGCACCTTTGCACGAACCTCCCTACATCTCATTTCAACTGCGGCCAGAAATACCGCTCAGTCACCAGCGAAATTGTTTTGTCTCGACCCACATGGCCTCCCAATCCTCCCCCATGTAGCTCACTTAGGACGTGTTCACGCAGAGAAGTCCAAGGAATACAGAGTTGATTTCCATGGAAAAGGTATCCCTCCTGTATATGAAAGTCTGCACTTGGCTGCCCCATTGTACATTTATTCCAGACCTCAACAAAGTCCTCATCATTGACATACAAGTCCCTGAGTTGTTCAAAGCCAGTGATCTCGGCCTTTATTGTCACAAGCATGGATGCACGACGGCTGAGAGCGTCGGCCACCTTGTTTTGTTGCCCAGATTTGTGTTTGAGTACCATAGTAAATTTTTGCATAAAGCCGATCCATCTGGCATGCATACGATTCAAGCAATTCTGGTGTTGATGAATTTTAGGGCGTGATGGTCACTGTAGAGGATAAACTCACGCTGAATCAAGTAGTGCTCCCAGTATTTCAGAGACCGTATAACCGCATAAAATTCAACTCATATGTAGTCTTCACCTGGCCTCATTTAGTTTTTCGCTAAAGAATTCCACAGGTCGCCTTTCTTGGAACAAGACAGCGCCGATACCGATTATGGAGGCATCACATTCAACTTCATAAAGCTTATCAAAGCTAGGAAGGGCAAGTACTAGTGTCGTGGACAGCTTCTCTTTGATAGTATTAAAACTGACCTCTTGCTCCTTACCCACATGAATCGTCCTTTCTTCATACACTCTGTGATGGGTGCTGCCATGGAGCTAAAATTCCTAATGAACCTGCGGTAGAAAGTGGCCAATCCATGGAAGCAACGAACTTGGCTGATGGTGGTGGGGGTTGGCCAATCACGAATAGCACGCACTTTCTCGTCATCCACATGTATCCCTTCGGCGCTTACCACCAATCCAAGAAATAGTAATCTGCTACTTAAGAAAGTGCATTTCTTCAAGTTAATATATAACTTGTGATGGAACAGCTCCGATAGAACCTCCCTTAAATGGTTCAAGTGATCAACTTCATTGTGGCAGTAAATAAGAATGCCGTCAAAATAGACCACAACAAATTTTCCAATGAAGGGCTTGAGAACTTGGTGCATGACGCGCATAAAAGTGCTTGGCGCATTAGAGAGACCAAACGGCATTACCAACCACTCGTACAAGCCTTCTTTGGTTTTAAAGGCCGTCTTCCACTCATCCCCTGGTCGTATTCTTATTTGATGACACTCGCTCCGTAAATCAATTTTTGAAAAAATGTTCGACCGTGCAAGCATATCCAACATATTAGTTAGTCACGGAATGGGGAACCGGTATTTTACCGTTATTTTGTTGATGGCGCGGCTGTCCACGCACATCCACCAACTCCCATCTTTCTTTGGCGTGATTAGAGCTGGTACCGCACACAGGCTCATGCTTTCCCTGATTAGTCCCTTACAAAGGAGGTCCTCGACTTGTTCTTGTAAGATATGGTGCTCACTAGGACTCATTCGATAATGTGGCAGATTAGGCAAGCTAGCTCCAAGAACTAAGTCAATGTGATGTTGGACATCAGGCATGGGTGGTAATCCCTTAGGTAACTCTTGTGGTGTGAGGCCTTCAAATTCAGTCAAGAGATATTGCACTTGTGGTGGTATGACGTTGGAGTCAACAACTTCTTCTCCTTCCACCACCAGCGTCCATATTTCTCCAGTTCCTTTTGCTTCTTCTAGGAACTGGCTCTCGCTTATGGTAAACAAGGCACTCTTCCCTTCAGCTTGTAAGGAGTTGGGACCCTTATCCCCTATGGGCATTAACACTATTTTTCGGTCTCTCTACCAAAATGAAATAGTGTTGTCGCGCCCCCTATAAGTGGCGTCTACATCGAATTGCCAAGGTCTCCCAAGTAAGATGTGGCAAGCGTCCATTTCCACCACATCGCACATAGCTTCATCTTTGTAGTATTTTCTGATGGAAAAAGGAACACGACAAATGTTACTTATCCTTGCCTCGGCTCCCTTTTGGATCCAGCTGATCTTGTATGGACGTGGGTGCTTCTCTGTCTTTAACTCCAATGCATTCACAAGAGCCTTTGATACTATGTTCTCACAACTTCCACTATCGATTATTACATTGCATACCTTATTGTTGATAGTGTAGCGTGTCTCGAAAATAGAGTGTCGTTGGCTTCTATCCTCCAACCTGGGTGCAAGCAACACTCGTTGGATGACACAGTTGATTGGCTCTCCTTCATCTCCATCTACGAGTTCTTCTACTACTTCATCTTCACTGCTTTCTCCTTTTCTCAGATTCTCTTAACCTTCTTCTATCACATGAATTGATCGGCGTGTGGGGCACTCATTGGATCGATGCCCCGGCTGGTTGCACCGAAAGCACTTCCCTACCATGGGCATAGTATATGGGTTGTTGCTTCCTCCTTCCTTGTGCACTAAAGCCTTTGTATTTTGATTCCTGCTTTCCCCTCTTTGTATCCTGTTGTATGAAGGTGGATGGGAATCACTCGGCTGTTGATGTTGGGTGACAGCTTTTGTTTGTGGTGCTTGATTCGATGTCCTCGGTGGAGGTCTAGCCAACTGCATCTCAATCTTCACAGCTAGGTTGACTGCTTCCAACAAAGTCCAGACGGTATGCAAGGACACTTTGTCTTGGATGGCTATTCGTAAACCTCTCATGTACCTTGCAATTTGTTGCCCCTCAGTTTCCGAGAGATTATTTTGAGCATTTAGTCGATAGAACTCTTCCATATACTCATTGACAGTCCTCATTCCTTGCTTGCAGTTCTAATATTGTTGGTAGAGGATTTGCTCATAATCTGGAGGAAGAAATCTGGCCCTCATCAATTGTTTCATGTTTGGCCATGCACGGACTGGCTGCTTGCCTTGTCTCCTCCTATTATTTTGCATTTGCTCCCACCAGGCCGATGCACCACCTCGTAGTTTATAAGCAACTAATTTTACTTGTTGCGCTTCAGGAATTTGCTTATAGTCGAAAAAATTCTCCACTTCAAGCATCCAATCAAGAAAGCTCTCAACATAAAGGTGACCATTGAAGCATGGCAAGTCAATTTTAATTCTAAAGTTGTTGTCTAGGGCCCTTCTACCACCTTGGTTTCCACGAATGAAGCCCTCCATTTCTTCATCACTAGAAGAATTGTCATGCACTTGGTCCCTCTGCTGCTGCATAAAGCCACGACCTCCCCTTGGACGGTTTGTGCCTTCATTTCCTTGGTCCCTGTCACCACCAACATGAACATTAGTGATGGCTGCTTGAATTTCCTGTAACATGCGTTCAATCCCTTCGAAACGCTACTGGTTCCTTTGATCTTGAGAGTGGCTGCCCAAATGGTCTGCATGCCACGATCTTCATCTTGAGAGTTATCTCTCGCCATTAAGCAGGTAAAGCCTAGCTATAATGCCAAAATTGGCGTAGCGGAACGAAGTAAAAAAAATAGAGTACTTGAAAGAACTGTGTCTTCCGATACTATCACCAATGGCAGAAAAGAAAAGTCACTTTCTTTCTTTCTTATTCAATTTTTCATGATGACCAATACTACAATGATGACCCATCATATAAGGAGGTCACAAAAGGACAAAAGGGGAAGTGGACGATTGGTAAAGTCATTGGTTGGGAAAGGAAACAATAAATTAAGGGGCAATTCAAGCATGAAAAACATAAAAAATTAAAAGGTAAGTTGACGTTGAAACTTCAGGCATTATTACGGGATGTTGTCATGGTGCATTGACTAGAGTTCCACTTTCTGAACTTCTAGACAGCGTCAAAAACAGGTAGGCACAGTCTAACTTCTAGACAGCGTGCTGCATCAAAAACAGGTAGGCACAGTCTTCAACTTCCAGTTCAGATCGGGTGAATAAATTTCAGGTGAACTGAATTCTTGGAAGCTTATTGTTGTGTTGATCTATATAATAGGATACAGGTACATCTGGTGTAAAACATGTATGCTTGTACTTTATCTTCAGATTGCAGCAGATTAATTTGATTTCATATACTGATATCATAACTTTGTCTTTGTTTCCCCTTCTAATAAATGCTCAACAAAAAATGTGGAAAAAAGATCACCCCCTTCAGAAGGCACCAACACCAGAAGTTGAAGGTGAAATTCCAAATTGGGGCTGATTCACACTCTTCTGATGTAAACTTGTTTAGTTTTAAGACATAGAAAACAAACAGACGCCTTCAAAGAACATGGACTAGAAGTGTTTGAAAAATCCTCCTACTGGAAGATAATTGCAAAATACCTTTAAAAAAGAGTCAGCAGGTAAAAATCAAGTCAGACAAACCTGTTACCCATTTCAAGAGAAAGCACTTCCCACCAGTTACTACAACATCCTGAGGAACCCTGTAAGAAAACCAGTATATTATTGGCACACACCACACAAGGAAGGAGTAAATAGCATAAACCAATCAGCTAGAGCACAAATATCTCAAAAACTAATCTATTCTTAAGTATCTCATTGGTTATCCCAAATATTGAGAGAGAAGAAACTTCAAATCAACCCTTTGGTTCTCACATGCCTCTACCTTATGTAAAAATTTGAAAGCATTGCTGCAAAACATCACAAAGTTTGGGTCTAAACAGAACTTATATATACATATATATCTTAAGTAGAGCTCATATAATTTGGAAACCAAAACAAAAGATACATAAGGTAATTTTGGAAAATGATTTCTTCGTGCTTGATGTGGTGTCTATGGCTAGAAAGAAATGGGAGATGTTTTAAAGACAAAGAACGATTGAAAATTAGGGAATTTTTCTTTAAAACTCTGTCTATGGGCTAAGGCTAATGTAATGAATGGTGATGATGTGTTGGAGTTATTCTAGTTTTTTCTATCTTTTTTTTTTTATAAGTAAGAAGTTTTATTGATCCACGTAAATAGGCAAATGCCCAAATACACAAGAAGTATACAAGAAAAAAGCCTAATTACAAACTACCCGCTAGGAAAAGTAGCATAAAAGTCATTAAAGCTCGCTCCATTCCATACCATGGATGAAGCCCAAAGCAACAATGTGTGATAGAAGAAGGCCCTAAAACCATCCGGGGAACGTTCCCTATTTTCAAAACATCGATCATGTCTTTCGATCCATGTACACCACATTAAACATAGGGGCACCATCTTCCAAACAACTGCAATATTACGATGACCCCGAATCCCTCTCCAACACCACATTTTTCTATCTTTTTAGTCGCTATATGTAGGTATTTCCTCTTGTATACTTCCTACGTACTTGGGATATGCCTATTCATGGTAATAAAATTCGTATTAATTATCAAAAAAAAGATACATAAGATTTGGTGTTAAATATGTAAAAAGAAAACAATATGCAATGGAATGACTTAACTACAGTTAATTGAAACTCTTAGAAATCAAAAACCGAAGAACTAATATTTCGTATTCATGGGACAAGAAAAAAGAAACAAAAATAAAAACCGCTAAATTCAAGTCAATTCCCAATTAGTTTCCTTCCTTCATAACACCTGAAATGTTCTTCCTTTATACCAATTCTCAGAGACCAAGCATAGAATACATTGAATAGCATCTCAGAAAATTAAAACTCCATTTATATTTTCCTCAATTTTCATGAAAATTAGATAACAACATAATTGATCCAAGAAACGGATCATTCTAGTTATTTAAACCCCCCGCCCAAAAAACAAAAATCACAGCCTATCACAAATAATGATATCCATTCACGCTCAAGCGATGCCAGTTTTCCATTAGCATCAAAACCAAAAACCGCACATGGTCAAATTATCTAAAATTTTCAAATTTTTTTTCGTTTCCGCTAATTATTTCGGGAACAAAAATAATAACATTTATTAATCCCTATAAACCGATACAATATAACCAAGTTTCTTTTTTTAGTTAAGTAGAACCAAGATTAACATAAAAGCTAAAACTAAACGAGTTCTTTTAAAAATAAAAAACAAAAACAAAAATAAGAAGAAGAAGAAGAAGCATACCACTCCTTGAACCACTTAACGGCAGGGGTATTGGACTTGACAATGGAGCGCCGTTCGTATAGATTGTGAGTGAACTGCGTGTCCATCACTTTGTCCCCTTGTTTTCGTTATGCATTCAACACGAGCTTCGCGAATCACCGAAGCCTCTCGGAGTTATAGTTTGGGTTAGGGTTTCGGCCTCGAGAAGTGAGGGGGACAGAGAGAGAGAGAGCGCGCGAGGGAAAATGCTTGAGGTGACTCATTCATGCCCGTTAATCTCTGTTTGGTGCTTTTATGGACTGGAGGATCGAAGTCAAACTGTACTCGACCGAATCACGTTATTCAGACGGCCCGACCGGGGCTGTCTAACTATTGGTGGGTTCATGAAGTTACGTAAAAATTAAAATGAAGCTCCGCAAATTATAGGGGTGGGCGGCTGCCCCGACCGGCCTGCCCCGCCCCGTGAGGTGGGGCGGATTACCCCATCCGTCACTATGGGGTGTGGGGGGACTCCGTCCGCATCTGAAACTTCAAGCGGAGGCAAAGGAGAGATGAGGTGGAACCCCGCCCTGCTTTGCCCGTTTATAATATATATATATATTATATATAATACATATTATATATAATACATATTATATAAAAAAATAAAATATCCAAGCACAAAACGACCTGGGTGTTTTTTTTAATACAACTTTCCATAATTATGGATTAATACCCAGTCTAAGACCCCCTGCCCATGTTTCTCTTATTCCTCCGATTCCTCTTCTCCTCTCTCTCTCTATGCAATTCTCGATTCCCTCTAATTCGTCGTTTGCCTCACCAATCACCATCGTCATCTCGAGTCGTCGTCGCAGACTGCCATTGCCATCTCAGCCTCAGTGCTAGGCGAATATAAGTAGGGCTCAATGGCTCATTCTCGAATCTCTTCATGAATTGCCCCATGTTTTTTTAATTTTTTTTATTATTTGTGGATGGAGATTAGATGATGGGATTTTGAATTGTAGAGTATTTGATTGTGTATGTGATTTTGTGAATTGCTTGATTGTGCTCAATGTGCTGTAAACCACTGAATTGCTATGAAGATTGGAGAGGCGAGGGGCAGACGGTTGGAGGTCCACCCCGCACCCTTATCAACGGACAGGGATGGAGTCCAGGGGAAAAATCCTTACCCCCGCCCATGCGAAGGCGGAGGGTGGGGTAGGGGTGCTACTAACCCCGTAGGGCCTACCGCACAACTCAATCTAGCATCAATCTCTATAGTTTTATCGATACAAAATTATTGGTAAGTTTTAAGGGTAAAAGTTTTGTATATTCTATTTAAAAAAAAAAGTAATCAAATTTGGAATGAGTAATGCTAGAGAGAAGCTACTATAGCAGTGCATACTTTGCACTCACTGCATAGATGCTTCTAATTGATTGTTCCCAACACTCACTTGGGGAGATGTGTGGTCTAGATGATGCCACATCATGTGTGCAAAATGGATGCTCCCAATAGTGACTCTTAATTCTTTTTAATGGTTATTTTTATATTTTTTTTAAAAAAAGTGCGAAACTTACGTATTATAAAATTGTATATAATGTTTATCTTTTATTAAAAAATACACATTTACTAAATTATTCCTAATAATAATATTTAAAAACAAAGAATATAGACAATAATAAATTCATTTTATTGTAATTTTTATTTTTTTTAAAATAAGTACACGAGACTTACATACTATAAAATTATATATAACATTACTTTTTTTATTAAAAAAATATGCACTTACTAAATTATTCTTAATAATAATATTTAACAAAATAAAACTCTAGAGAATTGATAGGTCCGACCATCTCACTAGGGCCACGGCCAGCCACATACGAGATGCGTTTTTTTGAGTTTACAATTTATTTTTTATTTTTTTTATGAAAAGTTTACAATATTTAAAGTAGGTTTATAGTAGATCATCATTAAAATTAAATATTAAGGTGAAAAACACAAAACAAAACTTCTTTACATAATAATTCATACGAGATCCAGTTGAAGTAGCCCACACCTTAGTAGAAGCCCATAAAGAGGATAGGCTTGGTACAACTTCTTTGTTCTTGGGCCACAATTGGGCTATAAGCCGTAAGGTTCAACCACTGGAATCAAGAAAAAGGAGGCATTGAACACGCGCGCGTACACGACATTTGCTGCCACGAAGCAGCAGTTAAAAGTTAAAACAAGGCCGGTCAATAAATCCGACAACCAAAAACAGGTTACGTTTGGTAATAAAAAAGAATAAATCATACATCATATTTTAAAAATAAATATTTTGATAATATAATTATTTCGAATTAGAGAGAAGCCATTATAGCAGTGTACACTTTACATTTATTACGTGGCTGCTTTTAATTGATTGTTCTTAATACTCATTTAAGAATATATGTGGTCTAAATAATGTCACATCATATGTACAAAATAGACACTTCCAATAATAATTTCTATTTATATTTATTGATTTAAAATTTGTACCGATAATAGGGAGGATGGGAGATTGCATAGTTACCATGACTGATTTAAATTGGGATTGAAAAGGACAGATGCGACTATGATTTAACTACCAAGTGAAGTAGAAATCAACGCCACTGTACACTACTGAGGAAAAACAACACTCTCTTTTTCTTTTTTTCTTTTTTTTTTTTAGTTGGGTTATTGTCTTTGACAGATTGTAAACATGTCTTATTCATGTCATGTCAATCCCTTTTTTTATTTACTTTATAAGATATATTCTAATTTGATATTAAAATGGCATGAACCATGAGGATAGTATTATTGTCTTTATTTTATAATCCAAGAAATACTTTTTTTTATCTCTTCATGCAGTAGATAGGACAATCTCATTTATTTTACTTTTCATTCTCGTGCTCTAAGTTTTCCAAAAAAATTATAGCCTCTCTTTTTTTCTCTAAAAAATTGGAGAGTGAAACAAATATGTACACTTCAACAAGGTAGATTATTCAATCTCAATTCAACTCAATATGGTAGATTAATTTCGCATTTGATATTTAATTAATTATGTATTTAGACATGGGTGATAGTTTCGACAAACCTCAAATATATAAACTTCGTTTACGCTCATTATTAATAGAAAAATCAGACTCATTATTCTCACACCACACATCACACTTAAATTTCTTATTTACTAAATGCGTTGTGTATCGATGATGAATAGAGAAACTAAATTAGTTTAAGAAGAATAAAATCAAATATAATTTAAAAAGATAAAAATAAATATATTGTATAGTGTGTAAGAATAATGAATTGCAAAACTCGTAAATCATTTTATTATAATGGAATTTAATATTTTACAAAGACCTAAAGGATGCGTTTGGATGTGCAGTTGAGTTGAGTTCTCTATAAATAATATTGAGTTGAGATAGTGGAATGAGTTTTGTGGAGCTCATTTAAGATGCGTTTAGATGTATTTGGATGTTAAGATGAGTTTAGATATATTTATAGGAATTGAAAAAAATTGTGAATTATGTATAAAGAAGTGTTGAATTAAAAAAACTCACAGATCTCATGTATAAAGAGATTTTGAATTAAGATAAATTTAATAATTTAATAATTAAATATTTAGATGTTAGAATATATCTAAATCTAAACCGAACTCAACTTGATGACGAAGGAACCAAATGCAGCCAAGTCAAGTTATTACACTTAAAAGATTTATGTAACGATAGCGCGTGAGGGAGAGATTATAAATACAAGCGTTTCCGCGAACTAAATCGCGTATTAACATTTACATGATTTTTTTTTATTGAAAAAAATAAAATAAAATAATTTTGAGAAAATAAGAAAGTTTCATTTTTCATAAAAATTATTTTTATCTTAAATTTATATTATTTTATTAAATGGATGCCTCATATGTCAGAAGCGGTGCACCATTTAATGCACAAATTTGCTTGTAAGAATATTTAAAAAAAAAAAAAATCCTGAATTAGTACATGTAACACGTGTTTGGTTGTTGTGTAGAGGAGATAATCAATGCACGATAAGGACGCAAGAAAGTCCCCTGCCGAAATTCTAATTGTATTAAGAAAAATGATATTAGCGATAGTGTTACATTTAAACAAAATCGAATAAACACAAAATTTATATAAAAAATTAATTTTTAATAATAAACTTTTACTTTTTTTAAAAATTATTTCTAACGCTTGCCCCTCTTCTACATATTATCTAAAGTAGAGAGGAACCGTAATATTAGGATAGGGTTATTATTTTTTATTATTTATTTATTATTTATAATGTTTTTTTTATCATTTTTAAGTATTTTTTAACGTTTTTAATCATCAAAAAAATTTAAAAAAATATAATTTTATTAATATTTACTTATTTAATTATTAAATAAAAAAAATAATTAAATATAAAAAAATAATAAACAAATGGTAATAAGATAGTTTTACCTATCATTTTTATTTAGGTTAATACCCTAACGCACAAATTATCAAATTCTTACTTTTTACGGTCAGTGGGACTGAATTTGAGATTACTGAAAAGTCTGAAATAGTTGCAGCTTTTCTTATCCCGACGCAACTGTTCATTTTAGCTGCAGCTTTTATTAATGTTTTTTTTTTTTTCTTTCTAAAACCCGAGGATTGGCCGTGATTTCTATAAATTTTAAATAGATAAATTATATACAAATACTTATAAAAAAATAAATCTCTTTTTAAAAAAAATAAAAAAATTATTTTTTATTAATAAGATTTAATTTTTTATAAAAAATTTATATGAGATTTATTTATTTAAGACTTTCACGAATTATTTTTCACTGAAATATTAAAATTAATTTTACAGGTATTCTCAATAACTTAAAAATAAATAAATATATTAATATTTAATAAAGAAATTCACATATTAAATATAAGTTTTTTTTTTTTTTGTAAAGATATTAAATAATAAATATAAGCTTATTTGAAGATAATCTTGATCTTTGATACATTCATTCAGTCAAGTGGTCTATTTTTGACGTAGGCCAAAGTGGGGCCCGGGTGTTTCAGACAGACAGTGACACCATCGTTTTGGAATGTGACGTAATTTTAATTAATTTTGTTAGGTGGAAGAAGATTTAAGATAGAAAGAGTCTTTCAGAGAGAGAGAGAGAGAGATGGAAGGAAAAGTTATAGGAATAAATAAATAAAACTAAAAAAAATGGGATGGGAGAGGTCACCATCAATAATCCCTTTATATATGGAGAACCAAACAAAGAGGCTATGATGTTTGAACAGTAATTCCCACTGTAACCACTGCTAAAAGCCTTGCAGGCACTACAGTGAAATTAATATACCAATTATACCCTAAATGACATATTCACCCATCAACTATATCTCCAACTACATTTATGCCCCCTCTCCTAAATTGAGTAGCTTGGCCTTGCAGATTGCTTATTTCTATTTAATGCTATTTTAAGGCTTCGAAATCACATGATGTTTATGTGTTATAATTTAATTTTAAAATTTTTAAATCAAATATATTATTTAAATGATGTGTTTTATATATCAATTTGAGAATATGATAATTCTCTTCATTGTTGTGAAAGGTTATATTATTGGATTAGCGTATTTTTAGAGAAAAATTATTCTCATTAATCACTATTCATTATTGCATACTCTACATTTTAAAGAATAGTAGCTGATATAACTTTATTATTTTTAAATATCTAAGAGATAAGGTGTGGATTTGGGGTTTTTTGTGGTTTTTAGAATTAATTATATGAGATGATTATCTACTCAAATTAAATTATTTTCTAGGGAAATAAGAAAGTGGGTCCATGTAGAACTTCATGGCTGATTAGTATTTTGATTATGAGTAATGCTACATACAGTCGTGAAATGCGTAAAAGTCGTACAATCGTTTTGAAAAAGAGTGGAGTCTATTATTAAAAAATTAATTTATTTTCATGTGGGTCACATATTTATTCACTTTTTTTAAAGCGACTACACGACGCTTGTACACTCATAACTGCAAGTATCATTTCTCTTTGATTATATTTTTCTTGGATTGAATTAAAAGAAAAGTAGAATTGATATGAACAAGCTTTCCGAAAGTTTACAAATTGGCCTCCCTAATGATGATAGGACTAAGTCTCTTTTGGGGACAAATAATTATAATTGGACTAAAATCTAATTTTTCCAAATCAACAGTTAAAAGGCATCCACAAGTCATTATGCTAAGAATATTATTTAGCACAAATTCAAATGACAAAGACACTATCTAAGTTTTTTAATACACGCACTAATAAGGGCATCGATGGACGTGGCAATTTCAAACCCACAAGTCTTTCCATTGTTTTTTCAAGAAAAAGCTCTAAATCATGTAGACTTTTAGGGCTACAATATCAAAATTTAGATATCGGAATTTATAAATTTATTTTGTATATATAGTCCAAGTGTATGGATATATATATATATATATATATATATATATGTGTGTGTGTGACATGTACTACTACTAGTTCATCAATAGATATTTGGTTTTGGGATGTTTTGATTGGTGCATTATTTGCTTGGTAGTGAAGTAGGTTGATAATAATGATTATTTGACTAATGTATCGGTGTTTGTGGGTTAACATGACATTATATAAAGTACGTAAAAAAAAAAATTTGAATTGAAATTGACCAATAATAACCGATGCTAACTCTTCTACATACATTGGGAATACTTATAAACAAGGTTTCACTTGCAATAAAATGTAGAATTTATTTATGTGAATTAATAAGGTTTATAAATTGAGTAATGTTAGAGATAAGTCACTGTAGCAGTGCACACTTTGCACTCACTATATGGCTGCTTCTAGTCCTCTATTTCTTTTTTTAGACTTGGGAGATGTGTGGTCTATATGATACCACATCATGTGTGTAAAATGGTTACTTCCAACAGTGACTTCTATCTATATTTAGAATAATTCTACATACAACCGTGAAGTGCGTAATCGCTTTGAAAAAGAGTGGGATCCACTATTAAAAAATTAATTTTTTTCATGTGGGTCCTATGTTTTATTCATTTTTTTCAAAACGATTACACGACGGTTACACAATTCACAGTTGTAAATATATTTTCTCATAATGATATATCTACGACTCTTTTATAATTTTTTTACAATTTATTTCACGTATAAGCAATCAATATAAGCATGTCACTTCATTAAAAATGAATCTATATTTTATAAAATTATCCTTTGATTTAATATAGAATTTGTAGATCAACTATTTTTCTTATAATTTAGTTAACTTATCCTAATATATAGTTGTTGTGTAATCTCATGACATGCATATTTCGTCTCAATTGCCAAGTTCGCTAAAATGATCTCCAAGCAAGGTCAATAGGGTCATCTCAAAACCAATAGCGCACACTAATTGAAAAGGAGGGGTTTGCCCAAGTTGACTACAGCCAGAAAAGAAATGAAAATTTAGCATGAAAAAGAAAAGAAAAGAAATGAAAATCCAGAAAATCAAAAGAGAAACAACAAAAACAGTGTGGGGTTGGGTTGGGATGAGCTGTCCTACTGCATCAGATGCTTTATTATCTGATGCATGCATACCTGCGCTGTCTCGCTGCTTGCTGCTCTGGACTCATCTATTTACCCACTGCTCTCCAAAACACAGACACCACCAATCCTTTCTCTACCTAATAACGTCCTTATCTCGAGCTATTTTGTTTTCTGTTTTTTCTTTTTCTTTTTTTCTTTTGTTGATCTGGCCTACAGTAATACTACTGATCACAATCTGTAGAAAAACTAGCATTGTTATTGGTGGTGTTCTAAGTAAGCCACCATGCGTATGGATTAGGGTTTTCATGACAACAGCAGTGAGCAGATCATGAACAAAGAAGAAAGTCCCATCTTCTGTATTGATTTCCGAATCGAAAAAACTGTTGCTCGGCTCCACTGCATGAAAGAGGGTGAGATCCAGGGATGAAAGAGAGGGTTGAGTGGTAAACTATTCTACTTATCATATTCCACTGAAATACGACATTGACCCCCATTTTAGAATTTAGACCCATTTGGTCAAAGATAGTGAAGGGCAATTAAGAGAGTTGGGGGCCAATTTCGGAATTCCAGGATTATTCATGGAAGTGGTTTTCTGTAGACTACGTACCGTTTGCTGACAGACTCAACTCAGATTAATTATTTAGTTTAATTTAATTTGAAGTGAATATAATATTTAATTATTTAATTATTAAATTATTAAATTCATTTTAACGTAAAACTTTCTTATACGTCAATTTTTATACGTAAGATTTATAATTTTTTTAAATTTTTATAAATAATATTAAACTCATTTTAATATTTAAATAAATCTAAATTCATTTTAAATACATCCTACATAATTCATTGTATCTATTTAATTTACTATTATTTATACACAGCTAAACTCAACTTAAATCGCTAACATCCAAAATCCTGAACAAAACTACTACTGTGTTTTTACCGAGGGTGTAGTTTTGTTTAAAAGTAACAAAATGGCGAATTTTAACGTTCCTTTTACGAGACCCCACGAGTGGGCTTCTGTCTTCTGCTACCTTTTCCTCTCCGAGGTCCCCCATCTATCCGTCCCTCCATCTGAGCTAAACCCCTCTCTCTCTCTCTCTCTATTACACAGCTCAGGGAAAAACAAGAGTCAATTACGAACCAAGAAAGAACCCCCACAAACTCTGTCTTAGCAAGGCCCAAACCCTGCAAAACTGAAGACCCTCTCTCTCTCTCTCTCTCTATAACATAAGTGGGATGAGTCAGAGAAGCAAAGATATGGGGTTGATCAATCACCTTTGAACCCAGTAGTAGTAAAAGAAGACCCCTCAAACCCCACCCCCACCCCCACCAAATGGAACTAACAGATTTGCAAAGCAACAAGCAAACCAACACTACCGCCACTCGCCACCATCAGCAACACCAACACCATCATCATCATCACCCACAACAGAACCAGTCCTCTAATTCCCACCTTGTGGCCCCTTTTGATGGCAGATCGGGAGGACCCTTCATGGGCTCCATCTCCATCCAAGCTGGCCTCTCCACCCACGGTGGTTCATCCACTTCCTCGTCTTCCTCTTCTTTGTCCTCCTCCTCCACCTCTTCCTCGCCCTCCTCCTCCACCGCCCCTCCTCACCTCGTCGACGCCTCGCTTGCCATCGCTACCAGATCCGACTCCCAACCCTCCACCCGATCCGCACCCCTCCTTGACTCCATAAAGAAGAGCCCAAACCAACAGAATCAACAACTGTCAATCGTACCCACTACAACGACAACAACAGCTACCACAACGACCACCCCAGTAAAGCGATCCACCAAGGACCGGCACACCAAAGTCGACGGCCGAGGCCGCCGCATCCGAATGCCGGCCACGTGCGCCGCCAGGGTCTTCCAATTGACGAGAGAATTGGGCCACAAGTCCGACGGCGAGACCATCGAGTGGCTGCTACAGCAGGCCGAACCAGCAATCATCGATGCCACCGGGACTGGTACCATCCCAGCCAATTTTTCCACTCTCAACGTCTCGCTTCGCAGCAGTGGTTCCACGCTCTCGGCCCCGCCTTCAAAATCTGCTTCTCATTCCTTTCACGGCCATTTGGCTCTAGCTCACCATTCTTACCTTGAAGAAGGATTCGGTCATCCGGCTTTTTTAGGTTTTCATCAGCAGCAGCAGCAACATCTTATGACAGCAGATCAAATAGCAGAAGCGCTTCCTAGTGGCGGAGGCGGCGGTAGTGGTGGTGGTGTCGAGAGCGGAGGTGGCGGAGATTCCACAGAGAATTATATGAGAAAGCGCTTCAGAGAAGATCTATTCAAGGAAGATGTTCATAATCAACCGCAAGGTAGTGAAAGTGGAGGTGGTGGAGACGGCAATTCACCTTCAGGGAATAAGCATTTCAAGAGTGGCTTACAATTACCGAAAGCGCAAGTACAGGATCAGGCAGGATCTTCTGGGCTGCTTAGGCCTTCCAATATCCTGCCTGCCACTGCCATGTGGGCAGTGGCACCAGCACCCACCAGCGGTGCAGGCAGCACATTCTGGATGCTGCCCGTGACCGCTGGTGGTGGTGGTCCATCCGTCACCACTACCACCACTTCTGGGGCTGGTCCTTCAGAATCACATATGTGGACTTTTCCCACGGCGCCAACCGCGAGCGGGAACACATTGCAAGCACCACTACATTTCATGCCGAGGTTCAATCTTCCGGGCAGTCTTGAATTCCAAGGAAGTAGAGCGAATCCTCTACAACTGGGTTCCATGTTAATGCAGCAGCAGCAGCAGCCGCCCTCTCAGCATCTTGGGCTAGGAGTGTCGGAGTCCAATCTGGGGATGTTGGCCGCTCTTAATGCAGCTTATTCTAGGGGCAGTTTGAATATGAATTCTGGCCATCAAAATCACCCATTAGAGCATCATCAACACCAGCCTCAAGCTACTGATAGTGGAGATGAAGGCCCCAGTAGTTCTCAGTGACAGTCACAATATACGAGTACTTGATCAGTTGCTCTAATAATATATATATTGTGTATAGAACAGCTTGATTTGTTTCCTTTTTCTTCCGTGCTATGGGGTCAGGAGCTAGAGATTGTTGGCTTTGTTTTGCAGAGTTGGAAGCTTAAATTGTGACGAGTCAAGTTCTTCAAAATTCAAGCGATCATCGTCTGAGGAGAGTGGCTCCTAGCTAGTTCTCATTCTAGCGTTCTTTGAGTTTTAAGTTTCTTCTTTTAATTTTTTTTACTGGTTTTGGGATTTGCCTAGATTGATGTGGAGTGCGAGATATAATTTGTTAGTTAATTTGGTCCAAAGGGACTAAAAGGAACAGGCAGAGTGATCAGATTGTATAGAGGATATGAATTCGTTCGTGTTCAGTATTGTTATTTGCTTGCTTTGTGTGAGAAAATGAAAGTGAAAACAGGAAGAATGGAAAACAACCGAAGGGTAAAATTCAGATCTTTTGGATTAATATAGTATGTTTGACCATTCTTGTTTCTTTTTACTTTTTTCAGGAACATTGTATAAAGCATCTTCTTTCATTCTCGTTGCTTTCAAAACACACAGACAAATATGAGCAATAATATTTTTAAGTTCTTTTTCAATCTTTGGAGATGAAGAGGAGCATTATAAATTGCCAGATAAATTAACCTCAGCGCCTGTGGTTCTTATAGAAATAAAAAAAGATCGAGCAGAAAGGACATGAAGGAAAGAAATGCAGCAAAGCAGCAGTAAGTAAATTAAAGCCCTTTATGTATGAGAGATAGGGAGAGCTCCAATGGAGTACAGATATCCTTTGACACACGAAAGAGACTAGACAAACCCCAAGAGTTTACTCACGACCACCTTTCTTTCTGTGGTTGTAAAGACAGATCCAAACGAGCATGTCAGGTGGGTTTTATAACCTTCTACTTTTCTTTCTTTCTTTCGGTTTTTTCTTTTTTTCCATAGCAATCTTCCCTTCTGATACGTGGAAAACTACAATAAAATGCATGTGATAATGATGGTATTACGTGCATTATATGAATATATTTCTAGCTGCTTTCTTTCAAGCAGAGCCGTACATCACTGGATATCTCCATGATTTTCGGCTTTCAGGAATATTATAATTTTGTTTAGTGCAGTCATCATTTTCAACAGAAAATCATGATATACATATTTTTGTCGGATTGTTTATGTCGAAAGATAAAATCTATGAAGTGAAAGCGGTTACGACCAGCTTGTGCATGGTTAAAGCCAAAGACGACACTGAGGGTGACTTTTGTTTTGATCTGAACAGTCAATTCGGATGGCTAGCTAATTTGTACTCAATACTTGTACCTTGTTCACGTTTTTTCTTTCCCCGTTTAATACATCACAAAACATGATTTCTTTCTTGCGTCTGTCACCTGCCCCCCTTCGAAAGCTATCTAGCTAGCTAGCTAGCTCCATTAATAATTCTACTTGTCTCTATTTCTGTCATAAATTGTTAGAAAAGCAGTAGTACTGCTCATATATATAGTCTTCTAATTAATCTTAGAAAACACAATTTCACGTACATATATATATATATATATATATATACTATATATGTAGCTAATATATATGAGATTGCATGAGGTGTTGTATTTGTTGGCCTCGGACGTGGAAAAGGGCATCCTGATCATGATCTTCCTCCTTATTGGGGGCCTCGATCCCCCACTGGCTGTTTCCTTCCTTGGTTTTTTATTTTCATTTTAATTCTCGATCGGCTTTTGCATCTCCCACTCTCATGTCCACTAACCTTTCATTTATTTCCCATTCCCTAATTTTCTCTCTTCGATCTTCTTTTGTTTTCCATGCAAAACTGGATGAGGTAGCTAGTGAGTGTTGTTGCCGGGCTCGAGCGAGGGCGACTTTTTTTTTTCTTTTTTTTTTTTCTCTATTGTCAATATCATGCTAACATTTATCGAGAAAGAGATGGGGAGTACTAAACTTTGTAGATAAGAAGCATATATATTATATATATATATATATATTATTCTGCATTTCATGGGGATCTTTCCCAATTCTTCAGCACTTGCGAGCCTCGAAATGGATAGAATTTCTCATGTTATAACTTGTTTCAGGAAAGTATGGGGTGAAAATAGTCTCATCTTTTATGAAATTTTCTCCATTTCATAGCCAAATTTGGGAAGTAATTTGGTCGACAATGTGAATATGTAGTGTCTTTCCATTTAAATGCACGTATAAAATCTAATCTAAGTACTAAAGGTTCACATGAACTTAGATATACTTCATTACCACAACCAAGTCAAAAACAGCTATATATATATATATATTTTTTTTTTTTACTTTTGAACAGTTTGAATAGAAAAGGCGTTACGATTATATTCTTCTTAAGGTTTAAAGATCGATCAACTATTATTTTTCTACTTTATAGCTAGATTAGTTCACATGCATGAATATGGAACGATGCTATTCTTCATGTTCGATTTTATCATCATCCCCGGCCAGTCGTACTAGTGCTGAATAACACATGATTTTAAATGCATGGCTGTTATTTAAGTCAATATTCATTTAAGTACTTGACATTGAAAATTGCTTATAATACAACACATAACATATATAGTTTGACTAGTAATGACAAAATAAAATATAAAGAACATTAATACAATATGTAGAATTTTGGCATGGTAGGTACTGTTCCACTAATCCCAAATTTCCGCAAGAAAAAGCTACAAGTACTGGGATTACTTTATTGATTTTTTTTAATTAATACAAAGTTTTATTTTTTGAAAAGAAATTAATACAAAGTTGAATGATCATTATATGACCTAATTTGTTAATATATTACGCTACATATATTCTTATCTTACATAATTTTACCTTTTTTATTATTTTATATATTATATTTTTATTCAATTTTTTTATACTGTATTGATATAATATTACACATTTATCTTTAAATTAATTCTTTTTAAAAAAAAATTAAATATTAATCGAAAAAATACAAAAATAATAAAACCATGGAAGCACGAGAGAGTTGTTTTTTTCTTATCAAATAATTAATTGTTCAAAAAAACAAAAGCGTATTATGATATGTTCTGTTAAGGGAAAAGACATAAGAATTAGGGCTAATAATCAGGAGTGATCTGTAAAGTGCATGGACGGCCAGGATCATTCTATCTTGGATTGCTACAGTCTGGATCTACAAATTATTAAAGTTCCACGCGCTTCACGTGCTCCAATCATGTAGATCATAAGTGGCGCATTTGATGAAAGCGCAGATACCGACTGAGCGCGTGGATGCATTCTCAATTTCTAACACCCTCCCTACAATCTCTCGTTTTCTCTATATAGAGTTCTAGATGATGCAAATTTTACATATTTATTTTGAGAAAAAATGGATGCATCCTTAAAAAGTGTATTTTTTTTATCATATAAATCATCAATTTATCTATTTTTTTTATAAATAAAATGTACAAAATTTGAACACTTAAAAATTGTACAAATAATTTATTTATTTCATAATGAGCAGTGCATTGTAGCACCAGACGGTCTGATAAGGATAAAAAATTATTATTTTTTATTTTTTTATACTCTTAAATATTTTTTTAAAAAAATTCATAATATTATTTAAAAGAGTAATTCTACATACAATCGTGAAGTGTGTAATCGCTTTGAAAAAGAGTGGAGTCTACTATTAAAAAATTAATTTTTTTCATGTGGGTCCCATGTTTTATTTATTTTTTTCAAAACGATTACGCGGCAGTTATACAATTTACGATTGTACGTATATTTTCTCTATTTAAAAACACTTCCCTAGTTACTAAATATAAAATAATAATAATAATAATAATTGTGGGGACCCAACTCTCTAGCATTTTTCATTTCATAATACATACTTTTTCTATTTAATTATGATGATACATAAAAAGGTTGTCATTTTAACTATATTATCTACTTAATTGCTTTTGAGCACGTTGGATACCATACAAGCTGTCAGGTTTGGTTATCATTTCGATGTTTTGGCAACAAATCTTCTCTCTATTCAAGATCCTCTTTGGCCAACTTGAATGATCATGGCCAGGCTCCTCTTTCCTCTTAACAAGTCATAAATATTGAGATTCGTCGACTCTATTTCCTCTTCCCTAAATATGGAACTAAATCATGAGATTAAGATTGGAAACATTTATATATATATATATATATATGTAATGATGAGATGAAACGAGATGAAATATTTCTTGTATCCAAACGGGGCCTAATGATTTGCACAACAAGTCTAGCACAAGTCCTTTATAAAAAAGTAGATCCCATCATAAAAAAATAAATAGAAAAATCTCTTTATTTTTAATTGAACTCATTTTTTTATAAAGTGTATGCACAAAACTTATTTATTTGGAGTTAATATAATTAGCATTGCTATTCAACAAATTTGAATGCCAGAAAAGAAAGCACTGCTTTATTGCTTTCAAGAAAAGTATTATAAAAATGGCCGCCAACTAAAAGAGAACAGAAATGATAACCATAGATTGCAGCTCAGTGGACTCCCTAATTAAGAAAGACATGCAGTCAATAACCTAAAATGCTACCCTCTAATAACTGGGGTTATATCTCCTAATATTCTAAGGGAAGTTCATGACATGATGCAAACCATGATCTATGGATATCAACCATCGATTTCGTTTATGTTTCATGAAGTCATGTGCTGATCACTGATGATGGTTGAGCACCCAAAAGTTCTAGAGAGGCTGCTTTGCTTTGCTAGCTAGCTAGGCTCGTTTAGTGGATACTAATCCCTCTCATTGCTTAGTCGATCCTTATTAGCTCGGCATGCATAGGTTTTCTTGTGGCAACATGGGATGCCCTCTCCTTACCTTCCCAAGAGGAACAAGTTCCCAAGGGGGCATGACAATGCAAATTGAAAGAAAAGCTTCAAAGCAAAACCCAAAAATAGAAAGATTGATCATAAGGAAAAAGAAAGGACGGAAAAAACCCATGAGAGGAGACTCATGAGATGCAAAGACTAGGGAAACCAATACGCACTCCCATACATGCACACATGCACTAGGATTAAATTGGGTTTAAGTTAGCTAATGACAATATTATGTACTCTCACAAGCGACCTGTCTCATAATGTTTTTCTTTTTTCTCTACTCTCAAATGCAATAAATACTCTTTTAAAGATAAAATAGATCATGAGTTCTGAACTACCTAGCTCTTTGTGTGTTTCATTTCTACTTATTTAACTCTTCTATATATAATCTATAGTACTGTCCAGTGTCCATTCTTCAAATAAATCATGCACCGTGAAAAAAGTCATATGTTAAAATTTCTAATTGGTGGGAAACATTTTAAATGCCTTATAAAAAAATTATTTAAATTTAAGCTAGCTTCGAAAATCTTTTATAGTTCATGAACCTTAGGAACATACCTTTGAAATTTTTTTGAGTTCTCCGAAAAGGATCATCAACATGGTTGTTGGTGGAATATTGGAAGTAGCATGTGGTCTTATGTCTTATAAGGGTAGTGATAGGCTTACTATCTATTTACTACTCATTTATTACTTATAGTGTTTTTATTTTTTTATCATTTTATTTTAAGTATTTTTTTAACATCATTAATCATTAAAAAAAATTAAAAAAATATATAAGCTTACTAATAGTCACTTCCTTAACCATTAAGTAAAATAAAAAATTAAAAAAAATTAAATTAAATATAAAAAAAATAATAAATGAGTAGTAAGAGAGTAGTAACCCTATCATTTTCCGTCTTATATATAAAACCTAGCTAGTGTATATACGACATGCCTCCTAGCTAAATAAAGGTCGACTAGTAATAAAGTATTCCATTTATTTGATTTTTTGATCTATTAATTTCGCGGTAAGAATTTATTAGAATTAATAAACTTATCTAGTCTATCTCCAGAGACCCAATTAGGTCAACACTAGTCACCACACTTGTCCGATATTTGTGGAAGGGAACCAAAAAAAAAAGGGGGGGGTGTTCAGATAACGTCGAATACCGTCTCCCATAAGGGATTCCTCGCCACACCACTCGCAGCTCCCCAACCATGGAAAGAAATTTTATTTCTTGCCTTTATTCACTTTGAGGAAAAAAAAGGCCAAATCTTTTTCCAACTTCTATCTTCATTCTTATTCCTGCTTTTCAAATCTCTCGTGATTTGCCTTTTAGACGGAATGATTCTTTAGGTTTCAATTGGTATATTTACATGTTTGTTTTCACAATTCTTCACAACTCATCTAATTTGATCATTTCATTTAATTATTACAACTTTTTTAAATTTTTACATAAAATAAAATACACAATACAACTCAAATCTCAAAACAAAAATAATATTAAAAAAATATATTCTAACAATATTTTATTTAACTTTTAAATTGAGAAAACAAACGAGGATAAGACTTTTAGATTTGTTCAACTAACCCCCTCCTCCATCAATCTTCTCTTAGTAACTTGTTAATCTTTATGTTTTTCTCACCTTCTCCTACATTTTCTATGCAATCATGCAATCTCGTTTGAATGTTGAGATGAGATAAAGATAAAAAATCAATAAATAGTAATGAAATATTTTGTGAATAATAGTGAAATAGTTTAAATTAAAATATTTTATGAAATTTTGAGAAATATGAGAGAAAAATTAGAATAAAAAAAATTATAAAGTTCAAATATCGTTAGAATATAATTTTTTTTTAGATTTGAAAAAATTGAATTGTTTTTTATGTTTCACTATTTTATTTGAAAGTTTGAAAAAGTTATAATGATTAGACAATGATTAGGTGAAAAAATTAAAAAATTGAAATTGAAAATTATTTTTATTAAATGGTATTCGAATGTTGAGATGAAATGATAAAATTGGATGTGACCATCTCAACATCCAAACATAGACCTAAAGGTTTTTCCTTTCGAGTTATTAACACTGATAAAGAAGTTTGAACTAGGGATTACAATCAGTAGCCTTAGAAAGTTACATTTTACAACTCAATTATTTCTTTTGTTTTCAATCAGGTATTTTGAGAATTGCGAAAAATTGGTATCAAAATTCAGCCATTCAGGTCTTTCGTTCTTAACACCCGCTTACCACCCTCTCTAGTTCTAACTTTCAAAATTGTTTCCTTCTTGATATATACCTAAGGTGGAATTCTTGTATGCATAAAAAATAATAAAAGAAAGTCGATGATTGCAACTCTAGGGATTTTAATAATAGTAAATACAATCATCAATTGTAAGCATTATCATCATGATTGGGTCGGGTGGAAAAATTTAACTAGGATACACTATACAAACAAATGTGCACAAAATTATGTTGGACAGTGCCTTTTGTATGGAGTGGAGTGGAGTGGAGTTAATACAGTGCAACAGCTGAAAGCAAAGTCACTATGAAGCCAAAGAGAAAAAAAGAAAGAAAAAACAATTAAAACCTTACCCTTCTCTCTCTCTCTCTCTCTCCAAGAATATTATCGGATAGATGCATAGCTGCATAAAATACACCTTGCATCAGCGATACATCCCTCCCCAGAAAAAGCGTGCTTTCTTTTTCTTTTTTTGTTTCCGACTTCGCAGAAATGCAGACTTCATGGTTATCTTAAGGATTCCTGCCGCCTAAGAGGGATGCCTTCAACATCAATTTGGCCATCCTCTTCTGAGTGCTTAGAATTAGAATGTCGCATGGACATAGACGTTGACAAACCTGTACATGGTTTGACTACGTGATAAATTCTTCAGAATGCCAAACATGAGTTCAACAGTTAAAAAAATCATCAACCAAGCCTACAATTTCCTAGTGTGCAGGGAAGACATAGGACCCCTTGTCAATTAACCATCACCAAGGCTACAAGAAGCTTTGAAGATCGAAAGCTCTCACAGGATGAGATTAGAAATTTATTTTTCACTACTTTAATTCATTGGTCGATTGTAATTGACTTTAATGGCATGTCTTTTCATGACTTCCTTATATCGTTAAACTAGCTCGCATAGGCCACTCTGGTATGTGTTGCATATACTCGGGCCTTTTGTCTATTTGATGCTCAATCAAATTTTGTTTATGGATAAAAAAAACTAACTACCACTATTTGATTAAAGAGAAGTGATATTTACAGTCCTAGGGTGTGCAAGTCTCGCACACTCCCTTTGAAAAAAATGAATAAATTTAGGATCCACATGAAAAAATTATTTTTTTAATAATAAACCCTACTTTTTTTTCAAAAGGGGTGCAGGGGGTTTACACACCCTAAAACTATCTAGCATTCAAAAACTATCTATCTTAATGCTTAAATATGTGTTTAAATAAAATGGCAAAAATAACAAATCACATGTTGGTTAAGTGGAGGTGTGGTGTAAAACTTCCTTATAGCATTTCTCATCTAGCATTACTCTTGATTAAGGTGCCGTTTGGATAGTAAGTTGAGATAAGATGAGATGAGTTGAGATGAAAGTTGAATAAAATATTGTTAGAATATCATTTTTTAATATTATTATTGTTTTGGGATTTAAAAAAGTTAAATTACTTAAGAATTTAAAAAAGTTGTAATGATGAGATGAAACACTTTCACTATCCAAACGGGGGCCTAAATGGGTTCGCAAAAATGACACGGAACATACCATCCACCATATCTTTTGTTTTGTGAAGAAGAAATGTTCCCGATAGGATGGTCACAAAGCCACACATTTCTGTGACTACCTGGGTTGGACTCTGCCTATCCCAGTCCTGAAAGTAAATTCAAATTCCACAATGTCAATCAATTCGAGATCATAACATGAAAATTCCAAATGATTTCTAGGAAATAACAACGATCTATAACAGGCCTATTAGAAAAAGGACATGAAACAAAGCCCCAGTGGCATATTATGCAGAAAAAGCCATATGAACTTTCTTTGTCGGACCTTACTACCTAGTTTTAATTAATTCTAAAAGTTATTAGCAAGAGAGAAGTTTTGGTTAACTTTAACTACAACATTCTCAATTCTCAACATCCTACTTCACAAGCTCACCAAAACTGAGTTTTTTTTATTGAACACAAACTAAGTTGATGTATCTGATCACCAAATTTATGATGTTCGATAATTTTTAAGATTTTGAACAAGGATCAATAGCAACAGATGTCCATGTAATGCAGAGGAAGAGGAAAGAAAGTGATTCAATAATATTTTTCAGAAGAAGAATATACCTTAAACATGATCACACTAGCCAAAATAGTCAGTGATGTGAACATAACATAGTATATGGGAGACACGACAGCCGTGTTAAAAGTATCGAGTGCCTGTATTGGAGAAAATAGGGAAAAAAACAATCAAAGGAACCGTTGCAAACAGTAAATATCAAATAACAGAGGCCCAAAAGGTTAAGCAAAATACTTGACATTTTGAAGTACTTATGACTGAAGAAATATAGTCGCATGCATGCTTGAAAATGAGTTAGAATTTCAGTTAACATTTTCACTTCATTTCCTTATTTCCACAGCAGACACCTTTGAGAAGGCTCATTTGATCATACATTCCATACATCAGTCATAATGGAAGAATAAGTTTAAATATGCCATTTCCAAGTGAAATTTGATATTAAAATAATTGAAAATAGGGAAAACAAAACTACCAAAATAAAATAAAATTAAAAGAAGACAAAAGGCAGAGACAGAAAATACATAGTTGTTACCTTGTTTAAATAATTCATTTGCGTAAGAATACAAGTAATTACAACTAAAGTGAATGCCCAAGTTTGGGGATAGATTAATTGATTCATTCCCGAAAATGTCAACTTCAGAGCAATTCCAAGTGCTTTGACGCTCATGACCTGTCAAAGAGCGCCCTTTTAAAAACGCTAAGAAGATAGAAGTTATAACCCAAAGACATCAGCAAATTTCAATTAAATACTGACACATACCGACAAAGAACCTACAAGGGAACAAACTCCAATGTAAACCATTATGTGTGTCTGGCCGTACTGTGGGATAAAGTAGAATATAAGAATAAATGCAGCTGTTATGACCAAAGCCGCATACAGGAGAAAAGCTGCAAGAGAAACAAAAAGGAGAAAAATATAGAAACAATATCTGAACATGAAAAGCCAAAAATAATTTAATCAATTAACACAAGCAATTCTGGGTAACATTACAATTACCTGGCTCCATGGCAAGATCCCAAACTTCTGACACAGATTCAATCTCACGTTCTTGAGGAGCATGCAGAACAATTGTAACAGATCCCACAACACACAGAACACAACCAAGAATTCCAAAAATATGTAGCTTCTCACGCAAAATAACGTGTGCAAGTGCAGCACTGCAGACAGTGTAATAGTTAGCACATGGCACGGGGGAATTACAGTTATTTATAAAGAAGATTTTATATCATGCCTGATGATAATGCTGAGAGCCCCAAGAGGAGTGACCAGTATAGCTGGTGCAAATGCATAAGCCGCAAAATTAGCAATTTCCCCAACGATCACTGTTGAATGGCAATCATCCATGAGTATTTTCATTCTTGACTAAAAACCAAAACAACTTTCACAAAAGAGTAGTGCTACAGATACAAATGGATTATACAAAAGTAAATTCACAAACTGAAGTGGCTTCTTGTGATCTGTTAGATCTACTTTATAATAAAAGTAACTTCACAATTTGACGTACCACATCAAGCCACGTCATTTTGTAGACTTACTTTTATGTAATTCATTAGTGGCTAAAGTATTTCTCTTTAGGAAAACCCAAAAAACAACTCTCACAACAATTTTATCCAAACAACTTTTCAAATCTGCCCGGCCACTTTCACAAACTCCAATACAAAACATCTAAAGAAATCTTTAAAACAATTTCTCATTTTCCCTATCCACATTCACAAAACCCAATAAAAAAATACCTCAAAAATTGTTCCAGCAATTCTCAAAATTTCTTATAACCAAAGATGGGTTAAGCAACTCTAATGACAAATAATCTAAGATATAAAAAGCTTTCTTTTGTGGCTGGTTTTTAGGAATGAACATGCAGGTGTCATATGAAGAAAGCAGTTATCAGAACTTTATTAATCAACCCTTTCGAATCTGAGGCGTCTTTTGATTGAGATTTAGAACAGTTTAGTTGTTATCATGGGTAGAAGAAAAGGCTACAGAGGCCACCTATTAATCATATTGCAAGAAAATAAATGATAACCACATAATGATTTTACTTCGACTTTAAATAACATCCCTCAATGTTGTTTTGAAGATTATGTAAGCCAGAAAAGACCATGCAAACAAGCCACTGAATTTCAGAATTGTTTAGAAAACTTGTACTTTTAGTGTAACCAAGAGCGATGGAATAGAGAGAGACACTTTTGAAGCTTCTCTTTTGTTTGTATTCTAATAGGATCAAGTGATTCACAATATATATCGGGGGAAAAGAAAAATGAGAAAGGAGACCTCCATATATGGTCCTTATGTCACTGATTATAAATGGAAAATTTGAGTTCATTTTCATTGTTTGTAAGGAGTTTCTTTAGCAGTGGCTAAATTTGCTAAGCACGAGGAAGTCGCTTCTTTTCTCTGCATAATTTCATTCTCATAACTGTCTCCATTGCTCTTGCAGCTAAAAGTAATTATTGAATTTAGATGTGCCATGTTGTAGACGTTTGTATCATTTTGAGTCGGTACTTATAAAATCCGGTACACAATATTTTATTTCCAAGGATACAGATAGTAAGCAAACTGATAAAACACACGACGCATCACTTTTTATAATAGGTAACAATCTGATTCTAATAGTGCGGACCACAAACAGAAGTGAATTAAAGGGAAAGTAGAGCAGTAAATCCAGTCATTGATCAATGACCAAAGCGAGCCATAGAATACTCACTTGTTATCATGCCCACCCACCAAAGTGGCTCATATAAGTAAGAATAGCCTCCAACACCTGTGGAAGACATCAATGGACTTAATTTCAAGAATTACGCATGGCATTAACATAAAACTATATTCAAATTATCCAATAATAAAGCACACTCAAAATAAGTAACACAACTCCCACTAGCACCAGTGGATATTAAAGACGGATGATGAGAGTGCATGGAAGCTGCACCAGAAATGTCGCAGAAACTATTCAAAGACAACATGCAAGATGTATACATGTCCATATACTGATATACACATGAGAAAAGAAGGGAATCAAATTTCTCAAAATGAGTAGACTCCCTGATCCTCAATACTGCTCTACTACACATTTGCGTGCAGATCAGCACAGCGATCAAATATCAATAAAGCAACACCGAATTTGGTTACTGGTCCATCCAACGTTGTAATAACATTAAGAAGCATCTGTTTAAACTTTAAACACAATTTGCCACTCGATCTACTGAACATACAACTGGACGTCACCCCCCCCCCCCCCCAAAAAAAAAAAAAAAAACAAAAACAAAAACAAAAAGAAAACAAAAACAAAGAGGGAATGACCCATGGATTCTTCACTTCTACTTTAACCAAATTCATAGGTCAAGTAATTTCCTATACATTGACGATTCTAGTCTACGGAACACACATCAGGCAGCGGCAATTGAACTTCTTTTCATTTTGCAGGGATTATTTTTCAAAACGAGCAATAAGACCGACATTCACTGGTCAACCAATCCCGTCTTCGCATTCATTCAAAGTAAAATACGAAGACAAGCAACAAAGTCCAAAATTATAGAGCGCACCCCCCCCCCCCCCCCCCCAAAAAAAAATAATAATAAAAAAAAAATAACGGAAATTAAGCAAAATGGCCTCGAAAGTTATTTGAAGAATTCAATACCTGCCCTGATTCCAGAAGCGGCGGCCTTTTTCAAGCCCTTCTTCTTGACAATGAAGCTGGCGCCGATGAAGAAACTGGAGGAGAGAGCGAGAACGAGGCCCTTGATGTTGTCAGAGGACATGCCCTCGCGCCAACTCGTCGGCTGAGTCTGAGTGGCCGCCGAAGCCATGGATAAAGAGCAGAACAAAAACCCTAGCCTCCACCGGCGACTCTATCGGTAGAACCCTACCCCAGGGAGGACCATGAAATGAAATTTGCTGCTTATGTGACTCACTGATCTGATCACCCGGATACGGGAGTTAGAACAGTGAGTTAGATCTCGAGATGTAGCTATTGATTAATAATTAAGAGAAGGATCTTGTCGCCGCTTTGCTTGGAGCAGTCGCTGGCCTGGCCACAGCTGTGAGTTAGGTTTCTTGGATCGAAGAGAGAGAGAGAGAGAGAGATTTTGGGGGTGATTCGGTGTTACCAAACAAAAAGGACTCCACTCCGACTTCGGGTCGATGACTGCTGCCTCCGTATCCCCATCGTCTTCTTTCTTTCCTTTTTAACTCCTTTCTTTCCGTTTTATTTCTGTATTTTTCTTCGCAAATAAAAAAAACAAATATATAGTGATACACATAAATCTTATGCTCCGCACACTATTTAAAAATATGTGATTTTATTCATTTAATATGAAGATAAATGAATAAAATCACATATTTTTAAATAGTATATAGAGTGTGAAACTTATGTCTATAATTTTTCTATATATAAAAACCTTTTATGAACTTGAAAAAAAATAAAAAAAAAATTTAATTTAAAATAAATTTTTATTTTAAGGTAAAAACATGTCATATCAATTAACATCAAAAAATATTTATAGGATTTATGCATCCATTTTAATTGGTTTTATTTATTAAAATAAAAATTATAAGGGTATGCATTAGGTTCATCATTATTATTTACCGTATTTATATTAAAATAAAGTTTAAACTATGGACATCTCAACTTACTAAATGCCAAAGGTAAGATATTATTATCATTAAACCATTGTCACATACTCAGATCTCATCCAAAATCTAAAGCCATGGAGAGATAAATATATTGCTCGCTAAATAGTAAATATATTGATAAATTGGTCCAATACTAATTAAGAACTTAATTAAGATATTAGAACAAGCTGTGGACAACAAAGGTGTTGGAGGTTGCGGATACTTATGCTCTGAGGTTGTTTGTTCTCTATTTTCCTCCTGTTTCTGTTGTTCACATACTTGATACTTCGTCGTTTAACATGAAGAGTAAGATCAAGTGAAGAAGAATTGGCTGAGTGACTACTGAGCTCAGCCTTCATTAAATTGTCTGGACTGCAAGTTGAATAATGATAACGTTACTATTCTGTTACTATCAATTTATTACTATTTTTGTATTTGATTTTTTTTTTAATTTTTAATTTTACTTAATGATTAAAGAAGTGAGTATTATTAAATTTATATATATTTTTTAATTTTTTCTTAATGATTAAGAATGTTAAAAAAATACTTAAAAATAAAATGATAAAAAAATAAAAAGCTTTGAAATACACTTGGGTAGTAAGCCTATCACTACCCCTGTAAGTTTATATGCTTTTGGATCGAGATCACTTTTCAATACTCTTTATTTTGGATTTGTGGTGATGAAGAGTTTTTATGGGTTGCATAACATAGTAAAATAAACCTTAATTCTTCTTTACATATGGTTGAAGAAGCTCATTATTAGGGTATTAAAGACGAGTTGCAATAACTAGATGGGTGACCAAAAGGGAGAAAGGTGACCTTGGGCCAAGGTTTGAGGCCACGGGAACATGGGATTGGCAAAATACCCACAAATTCAGTCAGACAAAATGGGAAACAGCCACTTGTCTGTAGGATTGTTCATCCGTTTTTCAGCCCGGAAAACCGGGTATATCCGGATCGAAATCCTGATGAATCGATTCTGGTTCCGGGTTGAACTCTTTTTTTTTTTTTTTTTTTTCTCATCATCATCATCGAACGTCATCTGATGAAATTGCCAAATAGCGGTGGATCAAAGCGTTTCATCGCCCCATCGTTCTCTCGTGCAAATAACAGAGTCACCTTGATGGTATCCACCTAGATGAGGATGCAATGTCCAATCCATGTGGGAAATCCACCTCAATTGGCAAGAAATCCCCACAAAGTAAAGTTTCGGAGAGCTTATTTCCACACCACATGCTCAGATGGAGAGGGAGGACCAGGAGAAGACCTTTCCGTTTGGCAGGAAATCCACTTCTTTGTTTTTAAGTGCCTGGCTCCCCAATCCAGTTGGCATGAACATGGAACCTTTCAAACCAAATCTTCTTTTATATAGAAGTGATCAAAATGGAACCTGTTAGTCAAAATGATAGGCAGAAAACTGTCTTACTGGCATGAGTGTTAATTAAGATAGTGCATTCACTATGTCACTTAAATATTAAACTTCTCCCATAAAAAATGAATCTTGGGGAAAGAGAATAAGGTATTATTACCCTTATAAATAATAGCAAACTGACAAATCTAAGTAACATGAGATGTCTACTAAGCACTCACATAAAACAATCCCCATGGAGAGATAAATGCAGACATGTGCATGTGGTTAACATTGCAATAGAAGTAAAGTGGTTGTGGTCAGAGACTCAGAATGTCAATTTCCTGCCCAGACATGTTCAACAGTGAGCAGCAAAGCCTCTGCACTCCCACCGTGGACCCGAGAATCTCCTTCTCCAACGACTCCTTGGAGCTTCAACAACCTGCTACCAAGCATGAAAACACCTACAGAGAAGCACCCGTTTCCTCGGAATTCGATTTCTGTGTGAAAAACTACACCATGATGTCTGCAGATGAGTTGTTCTTCAAGGGCATGCTGTTGCCTGTGAAGAATAGCTGCATCAATCAGCAACGAAAGATGACTTTAAGAGATGAACTCTCTGTAGATGATGATTACGAAGATGTGTCTCCGAGGATACCGAAGAATGCCAACTGGTGGAGGGAGCGGCTGGGCTTCAAAAAGGGTCTCTCCTCGTCTAAAAAATGTGATGGGAGTGAAGAAGTGATGGAAACTGTAGTCGAAGAGAAGAGGCCTGTGTTTGCTCATGAGAATGCTTTCGTCAGCAAGAAAACGCAGGTAAGATGAAACTCTTTTGTTTTGATAGATCGTTGAACTGAAACTTGCAGATCTAGATTCAGATTACAGTTTGGCAAATGCCTACTATATACACACATACAAACAGTATTTACTAGACTATTGAGATTAGTTAATTATAGTACTTCTATCTTTAAATTTTATCATTTCAACGGCACAGTTGATAGGTCACGTTTTAAGCGGTTTCAGAGATCAATCATTTAAATGAAAAATTCAGAATGAAAAACAATGTTTCTCATTAGTTTTTATATTGCAGGAACTACTCTTTGAGGCCTTGAAGGAAGGTTAAGTTGCAGGAGCAAATGGAATATGATGGGATCAATAACAGATAGAAGTAAAGGAAGTTGTAAAGAAATAGCAGCGGTAATCATGATGGGAAAGGGACTGATTGTCTTATGTCTTGCTAATAATTGGTATTTCATGTTTGCTAATTGTGAAAGGTATGGTATGGAGAGTGTGATCCATGGTGCATGTTGAGGTTTGATTAATCCAAACTATCTATTCATTTCTTAACCATTGTTTCAGTGATCTATTTATGAGATGCATCATTTCGTCTTATAAAAATAACATCACTTTATATAAACATGCTCATTTTAAAATATGAATGGAATTCATATTTTACATGAATGGAATTCTATTTCTTTCCATTTACATGAAAATAATTGCTAACAGCCCAATATCTTTTAGCGTTTATTGGCAAATCATACATAAATCATCGCATTTCCCCAAAAAAAAAAAAACTGGAATTGATAATTAAGAGTAAACCAAATCTCGTAGTCCCATCAGCTCGTTTACAAATGCTAAAATTTTATAGAAATAACACCAAAATAGATTGAAAATTGCATCTTTTTTCCCTAATTCTAACGTATCCAACAGAACGCCTTCTTGCAGAAAAACAGAACGGTAAAAACTCAGAAAAATGGAACATTTTTAGATAGATTATCAAGCACCATTACATTGCAGATTCAAACAAATTGTATGGAATAAAGAAAGCAGTTTATTTGATAATTAGTGTCCAGAAACACACTTTAAGGAGGAGGGCAGGGGGTGGGCCTGGGCCTGTTTACTACCGCAGCACACTATTAATTAATGCTATTTTCACAAGTTATTTGGTAAAACAAGATTTGCTGAACTATGTACAACAGAAGCAATTTCCACTATAATTGGAGCCTTGAAAGAATAACATCATGTCATCTGACTACGCATATATTGGATCACTATAATTACAAGGGAATTTTCTGTGTGTTGAAACTTAAAAGAATAATTGGATATTTACAGTTTGTTTGTACAAAATTACCGTCTTGTCTTGTCCTGACGGGAAAGAATCGATCGGCAGTTTCATTAACTTTACATCTGCATCCAATAAAACCAGCATAACAGCTTTGAGAATCGGGAAGAAAATGGTATACCATGCCGGCAGTAAAGCAAGCAATTCAGTTGACAGGCAAGAAGAACGTTTCATGTATTGTAGAAACTTATCTATTGGGCCCGCAAAAAAATCTTTAACGAATAACAATGAAAAGACTATAATTTCACGCCCTTCAACCAAGTCCTTATAAAAAGTGAGTGATTTCTGGTAAAAAATAAAAATAAAAATCGAATAAAATAAAAAAAACAATCTTACATGATACATGGCCCCCTCCAAAGCATCAAAGAAAGCTCTTCATCGATAACCTTTTATGGATGCAAAAGCAGCAGGTCTTTACTAAATTGGTCAAGGGTACCCTCTGCAGATCGTTTTGTTTAAAGAAGAAATACAGTGGATATTATAACCAAGAAATAAATTACAGATATATAGATTGAAATCCGATGATAGATAAAATAAACCACACCATTGATCTTGTTCCGATGACTGAGTGGGACCCAAATATTTCTCCATGGACTCTTTCTTACGCTCGGGATCCAGGCTGAAAGTGTGAACACAGCAGTTAATTTTAGGCTCTAGAAATTTAAATGTGGATAAACAATAACACAATGCCAGAGAAACTAACATAACCTCAAAATAATAACCGACCTATTTCTGAAGCCAAGAAGTGTACAATGGACAGCACTTGCACATGCAGAAGCTGGAGCTATAGCAGCAGCAGGAACAGCTTGAATGGCAGATGCCAAAGCAGATACGGCACCAGCTCCACTCTGATACTTTTTCAAGGGAGTCCGGACTAAGGCAGAAGCAGATTTTCCCAAGCCATCACTAACGTTTTCATAAGCCTGTCATTTTGAGAACATTAAAACCTTCACTGAAAATAACAGCACACATTGTTTCCCAAGAACAGTAGTCAATTGCCATCATCATCAGTGACATGATTTCAACATCCAACATGCCAAAATGCATATCATAAATGAAGAATCTCTCAGATAAGAAAGGAGAAATTTCCCTTAAAAAGCATTTGTGAGACCCTAGTGTATCATCAATCCACATCTGTCTATGTAACCTTGATGCATCAGAGGCTAAGTTTTGTGACAAGAGGAGAGAATTTTTTGTGGCAAGGGGAGAGGATTGCATGAACATGAAGTACCTCGATATTATATTGCAAGCTGTAGCACTCAAAATCAAGATACTTCTCAAAATCGATCCAGAAAAATTAGACAGGGACAACATATGTATTCAACCCAAGCCTACTAAACAAGCAACTTGAGGTTAAGTTGACCAGGAAAGACTTGGAACTAAGGAAAATATGTATAGTGTATATGCAACACATACAATAAGTAAGAAATAAGGTCACATCCAAAACAAAACAAAAAAGGGAAAAATATAGAAGACTGTACAATCTAGAACTCCATACATGCTAAAATAACAAGCTTTATATAAAGACACCAAAACCGAAGTTGACATCTAATGTAACACACCTCTAGGCAGCTCTTGGCAAAGAGAAGCCATTGTATATATTTCTTGACTGCTAAGATCCCTGGATACAGGATGTGATCTTAATGCTAATTGCTGCAATTAGGAGTCTCAACCTTGAAATCAATTCCTTCTAATTAATGCCGGAATGTACAGAGGGTTGATAAGGGTTTAAAAGGACAAGTTCACATGAGTTTGCACGTGTTCAAGTGAACACTCGGGCATAAACACTAGGCCCCGTTTGGATTGAGAGATGAGATAAGATGATTTTAGATAAGTTGAATAAAATATTGTTAAAATATTATTTTTTAATATTATTATTGTTTTGGGATTTGAAAATGTTGAATTGTTTATTATATTGTGTGGAAATTTAGGAAAGTTGTAATTATGAGATGAGATGACATGCGTTGAGATCACTTCTCAATCCAAACGGGGCCCAAGGCTTACCATATCTTTTCAACTTTACAAACACACAAGTTCATCCTACAATTTAATATTGCAAGCTCCCCAAGTACTGATGTGCAGTCAAAACATGAAGGGATTTTTACCCTTTGAAGTCCTTGCTGGGCATCTTTAGGCTGATCAGATCGTACATTTGTCTTCATTTTACTTCCTTCAGCCCATGGTACAGAAGGAGGAATGCTAGTAAGAATATATTCCGCTTGGTGCAAAAGGTCATGAGCCCCAGCAGCCAAATGTACTCCGAGTCCAAACGCTTCAAGTGAAATGCTTTTAAGAAATGCAGCAGTGCCTGCGAAAAACAGATTACCCAGTTGTCATTGTGGAGATTATTATTACCCATCAGATATCATGTGAGACAAAACAGAGAAGATAACATCACAGATAGTAATACGAATTGATTTGACCAAAATCCCTCCCACCTCTATACATCTACACTTACTCTCAAAGTCTCAACTACCCAAAGCATTTCACCACTAACTACATCCTTTGAAGCATCCAAAGCATAACTGCACACTCACGGGATCATTGCAGATTAGATCAATCGGTTGGAAATGGTGAATTACACTTGAGGCTCTCTCGCTCTCTCTCTCTCTCACACACACACAGAATAGTCTCTCACAATTAAGCCGAAACAGCACTCCAGATAAAGCTGAATGGCAGCAGAGGATTCTCTCATTGACAAGTCTTGGGAAAAGGCTTCGTTGACTTGGTACAAAGTTTGACAGAAAACAAAGTCTGACCAAATTGAATAACAAGTTTCTCCCATCAGGGGAAAAATCGAAGTGACCAACATCAGCTATTAATCACAACCGGGCCTCCACTTATAAAAACAATTTTGCACTCCACAACAAAAATTTATGGTCATCAATTCAAGAAACATCTGTTTTTTTTTTTTTTTACTTATAAAAAAAAAAACATCTGTTTTTATTTCTACCTCCAGTGGTAAATAAGTTTCAAATACCTCAACTAATAAGTTCTCTCACTTGCTACAATCAAATTCTTAAAACTCCAAAAAAGCATTAGGTGCTTTTGCGCTACCATGATGAAGGAGCCTGGATTTTTCTGGTAGGATGCAATTAGTTCACTGATTTACCTCTTTGCATTCCCTTGAGCACTCTCCGATCCCTCTTGTAGTTCTCAACAGGTAAAGAAACCAGCTTCACAGCACCAGAACCAACAGCGACTAATGATCGGATAGTAGGAAGGCCTTTCAATATTTTATGAACCTACATGATAGAGGCATAATAATTTACTCTTTTTTCTATCGGTAGACATAATAATTTACTTTTGATACACAATAGTTCAGAAAAGGAAAGCATAACTGTTATATTCTAATTAAATAAAATGAATGCTGCTAACCTGGTTTTGTGAAATATCTTCCAACCACTCCCCTATAATTGTGTCACAAACACTGCCCCAGCCATAGATACCAACAGCATGGACATGCTTCAGTTGAAGCTCAACACCCTGTATCAGTTCAGTTAAGTATTATTCCACATTCACACATCTCAAAATAGATCTC
This sequence comes from Juglans mandshurica, assembly GCA_022457165.1. Classification (NCBI taxonomy): domain Eukaryota; kingdom Viridiplantae; phylum Streptophyta; class Magnoliopsida; order Fagales; family Juglandaceae; genus Juglans; species Juglans mandshurica. The sequence continues at coordinate 25,804,969 of CM039629.1, read as the reverse complement.
TTATTCCTAACCTTCAGCTCCTCTTTCTCTTTTTTTATTCATAAATTTACTTGCGAACCCAAGAGGACTCGAATCCCAATCACTAAATTATAAAAAGAAGTAAAGTTTTACCTTCCAGGGAACAAGATTTACAAGTTCTACATACTTCCCACTTCTTAGTGCCGCAAGATCAACATGGTGGGGACTATAGTCAACCCGAACAAGAACAGGCCATATATCAAATTTCTGAGATAAAGTTGGATACAATCAGTATATAAGTTTTTACTACTATAAAAAACAAATGCACTCAATGAAGAATTGCAACATGAATTATACGGCAAACTAATGAGTTGCAGGTTCACTCAAGTTCCAAAAGAAGAGGAGATTGCCATGACAAATTTAATTCTATTTTGCCAGCTTCTGCAACACTTCCCATTAAATCTTTTATCTACCAAGAGTATATTGCATATAAAGATTGACCACAAGACTTAAATTTACAAAAACCAAATGCTTTCTGCCAAAAAAAGGACAACGTAGAAAATCTTTAGAGCAGCATAAACAAGATATAATTAAAACCACTTGCCTGAAAGTAAGGAAGGAATGCCTCATTGGCAATTGTATGGCCATGCAACAATTTTGAACCATCTGGCTCTTCATGACAATCAGGAGATTGATCAACTGATGAGTTCTTTGCCCCAAAAAAGTTGATAAGAAAATCAAGTTGGGACTGATGAAGATGCAATAGAATGGGAAGGAAAGCAATGCGTAACCTGAAAGGAAAATGATAAGAACCAGCACTTGCAAGCACATTGGTAACCACAATACCTCCCCTCCACATTTACAATCAAACATTAGAAAGGGGGAACAATCTGTACATAATTATTTTTTTGACAAGTCAGAAGATATTTTATTGATATTGAAATAGGCATAGCCCAAGTACACAGGAAGTATAGATGTGATTACACCTAGTTAGGAACTAGAAACAGTTACAAGGAAATCATGAAATCTGTACATAATTATTTACAAGACTTCAATAACACTTAGCAGCCTAATACAAGGTCAAAGACATAATCTTAATATGAACAAGGGAGAAGCAAATATATTGTTGTCGTTAAGATTTAACCCCATGAATTGATATTGATTTTTTTTTTTTAAAACCTAACATACACGCCAGAGGTATTTCTTGCATACAGTCATGAAAATTATCAAACAACTAATGTAAACCTTGTAGATAACTTCAGCTCAAAAATGAAAGTTCTGATATAGAATAACACAATATAATCGCACTCTACAGAAAGCCTAAAAGGTTAGTATCGCCTTTACTAAAGAGAATCCATATAAAACAGAAGACTTACCGGTACTCCTCAAGAGGAATTAGAGGATCTGGTCTGACAGCTTCCAAGTCCAGTTTCAATGCTTTTGATGAAGATTCTCTAGGATGATCTTTCGAATAATTGTAGCCTAGCACCTTCGAATCCAATAAATAAAGAAGTTTTCAGACTCTGTTCAAAAAGGAATAAAGGTTAAGGACATGTGAAAGTACAATTATTTCAACATTACCAGTTTCCATGGTGCATCCCTGCTCCCATCGGAAAGATGAAAATCTTGAATTGAAAGGGAAAGTTTAGACACGTGTACTCCACCAATTGGGAAAATGTCATATTGAAATTCCATCCCTGATAAAGAAAGCTCCTGACACACAGTTTTGTCCCTTCCATGATACTTAGCATAATGCTCGCCATCGTCTCTAGAATCATGCCAGTCAGAACCAGCATACATTCTCCATCTGACATCAATGTTCTTCAAAAGTACACGTCCTGTAACCTTTCCGATATCATCATGTTTTGTATTGTCAATAAAAGGGAGTTTTGCTTCCACAAATTGTCTCACACCACTTTGCTCACTTGACTCTGCAATGTGGTTTTCTACAATGCTTAAATAGGTGTCCCCATACCATCCACTATTTCCTTTTCCAAGACCTTCATGCTCCGCATTCATGGATCTGCATTTAGGTAACTCACGCATAGATTGTCTGCCTATGGATAATTCAGACAGAGGGCGCAACTCAGATAACCAATAGCCTTCTATAAATTCTGGAAAGTTTCCTTCTTCTAAAAATGAGGTTTGACTGCTTTCCAGTCCCAATACAGGCACCGACCGATTGAAGGACAAATCATGGAATAATCTTTCAGGAGTTTCAACATTTAAGCTACATGCATCTCTAAGAAGACTTTCATCAAGTGAAACACAAATGTGGGATTCAGAAGAATCAAATTGGTAGGTATGATTGTTATCAAACTGAAATGCATCCTCACATATCTCATCCATCAAGCCAACCAACCCGGGTTCACTTGTTGCATCTTCACTTGCAGTATGAACTTCAGAAGTTGATGGCCCAGATTCACCACTGAAGGTTCTAGTTTCACCATTGTAATTGTTCCTCTCTTGTGCCTTCTGGACGTTGTCCCACCTAGCCTGCAAATGCACAACCGATTCCTCCAAATCAGGAGCAAATAGCTGCTGAAGTTGAGAAGCCAAATGGATCAGACCAGAAGTGGTGTCATGGCAAGTTTCCACGTAAATGTGAGATTTAGAACATTCCACCTCCCAGAGGAGACCATTCTTACAATTATTTCTCAAGATAACTTCGATGAGTGCCTCCCGAGCAACTCTAACATAGCCAACCTTGTGAAGATGTTCAACACTGTAAGTGCCATCAAGATTATTGGGCTCTGACACTGTACAAAGAAGAAGCCCAAGATCTTGCACTCTGATTTTGCACTCGTTACCAATTGAGTTTGCCATAGTTGAATTTGATACATTGAAGGAAGATGCAGCTAACAGACAAGCAACTTGCTCACCGAAACATTCTTTTTCTTTGGCACTTGAAGAATAACACTTAGGATCTGGAACTTCAATCCCGTGCACCAAATTCTTTAAGTAGGGCTCATAACTCAATCCAACATCAACCAAGTTAAGGAGAAAAGTAGATCCACATGATGCATTCAAATCCCCCTTCTGCATACTATTGTTACCTGCTTGTTCAGTCTCAGGAGAAGGCAAACTGAAAAAGGAGGATATTGCATCTACCCAATCCAAGCGACCACCTGTTGCAACAATTGTACTACATCTGACATTTATAGATGTAAAACCGTGAAAACTATCGGGCTCCCACAGGTATACAATATCAGAACCAGCCCTTCTAAACGACAATGCATTGGAACCTCCTCCATCACCACGTTTCATGGTAGAATCGCTACACGATATTAGAAGAAACTCTCGATCAGGAATCCCATTGATGGAACCCCACAATTTGCCTTCTCCATGGGCTAGCCAAAAAAAGCTGGCATCCTTAATACCTCCAACGTTTGAGACAGACAGCAATTCAAACTTCTGAATTTTAAGTTTCAGACAACACCATGATCCAGGAAGTTCACGCTGCATCGAGCCCACACTAATCTCTTTCACGTCTGGGCTCATTAAAATTTCTACCGTATCACACTCCACAGAAAGTGATGTTTGAGACACAGAAGATCCTTTCCTAGAATTGGCAGGATCAGAATCCACACAAGAGAGTCCACTTATCACCTCATTTAAAAAACCATGTAAGACTTTGTATTGAGAACTACCAAGATTAATTGTAACAGGACATAGATGAACATGCAGGCATAATACAGAGCTCAGAATCATCTCTTGTCGAGTTTGAGACTTTAACCCTTCAAGATCTTTAACAGTAGACACAGATGCAAACTCAAAACCCTTCCCCACAAATTTATGTCTATTCCTTGATTCTTCTAAAGTGGCTAAGAACTTTGCCCTCCTTGCTATCCAAGGACCAGTCGCATGACCCTCCTGCCAAAGCATACTAATGACAGCAGGACCACCTTTTTTGTTTGCCATAGAGAGAATGTTCTCAGAAGAAAATTTCTGATTCTTTACATTACAGAAGTCTATTCCAACCTCAGCCTCACTTGCAGGAGAAACCAAGTAAATTTTAAGATCACCAACATGCAAATGCAAAGACCTCGTAGCCGTCAAAGAATGTTTTTTCTGTAAACTTGCATTTGAATTTGAATTGCTGTCTTTATCTATTCCCTTGTTCAATGCTGACTGTGATGAAAAATCAAGAACAAGAAACTGATCCCAGGAAGAGTAGCCTCTACTATCTTTGCTGCTCTCAAAATGGAAACACAGAATTACACGAGCGTTGGGCATAAGTATATTGACACACAACCTTTCTGTTGAAGACAAGCTTGTCATGCAAAGAGTAGAACCTCTTCTGATACCATCCGGAGATGATCCTTGCTTCTCATTGAAGACCCGGGGTGGAAACTCATTCCTTTTGCTATTCATCTCAACAGATTTGATCAATTCCACAGATAGATTCATCAGTGTATTTATTAGAGGGAAGTTCACCCAGAAAACAAAAGGTGCTAAGTTCAATGAAAATAATGTTGGCCCGGTAAAACTGCCATCTGATGAACTGGAACATGCAGAAAATTGGCAATGAGTGACCCCTGAAGTTTTAAGCAATGTCACTTTGACTATGCCACCCCTACTTCCAAAAGGAAAATCTGCAGCAACTGAACTGTTTACTTCATTTGAATAAGAATCTTCGGCAGCATAGGCAAACGGAGGAAGAGCACCTTGAACTTCAGCTTGCAGTTGATGAATCAAATGCTTTTGACTGGCATTATTATCAGTACACCTCTTCCAACCAAAGTTCGTGGCAGTATTTATACTGCTGTAGTAATGAGCAACCACAATACAATCCACCATTCCTTCAAACTTCATTTCTTGAGGGCATACCTGTTTACCTTATCAAATGTTTCAAGTAAGTGTAGAGGAACATCATGCCAAACAACCAGTGTAGAATGCATAAAATGGACTTGAACTGAAAGCACATTTGTTACCTGCAATTGAAGAACAATGTCTCTCCATTCTGAACCTAAATGATGAACATTAGCCTGATCACCTGGAGGATCACACAAATGCCTTTGCTCTTCATCATGAAATGAAAGCATGAAAGAAATTTCCGCAAGAGCTGCTCTCACAGTGGTTTTAACATGCTGCTGTTCTGTAACCAAACAGTAAAAGGGGGAAAATCAAAGTTTTACTCACGATATCTACAAGTAATTTATATAAAGTCTGAAATCATAGTTATGAATAAACTTTTGAATGAGACCCTATTAGAAGCCTTCAGTCCCAAACTGTCTCTATCTGAAGGCTGGAAATTGCTGCTGAACCACAAAACAGAAATGAAAAAAAAAACCAAGATAGAAACTGAAAAATGGTGGTTCCAAAGATTTGAACGCAAGACCGTTTAGACAAAGACCATTTTATCTGATACCATATTTCAAGTAAGGCTACATAACTAAAAATCTAACATAAGAAAATCAACATTTAAGGACTAACATGTATAATCAAATGTAATAGGTATAATTAGATTTTGCACAAGCTGAATGGACCATGGCCTCACCCAGGTGTCACCCACGCACCAAAGACCATTTACAGGAAAAGTACAATACAATATGATAGGCCAAAATGCAACACAACTTATATGCAACTTGAAAATGCAATCGGGATTTAATATGACACCAAATCTTTTAGATATAACATGACGGTCAACATTAAAAAAGACTTGGCTTCATGCGAATGATTAATACACAACACAGAAGCTAATCTGACATGGTCAATGCTCAAGCTATATAATGGGGAGAAAAGCAAATACCAGAGGGAATATGCAAAGATCCAGAAGCAAGGCTGGATGCAGCAGTAATTGCACTGAGAACAGAAGATGTCCAGTTCCACATCACACTGCTAGCCAAAGTCGATCGGGAACTTCTCATCCCATCAAAACATTCAAAGAATTGATCCACACTGTACACAGGAAACATAATGGCATATTAAAGGCATCTGCATTATTTGAAACTGTGATAGTTGACCACCAACCAAGGCAAGAACTAGGAAAATAGTCATGCAACAAACTATAGAGTTTGTAACATTAAGTTGTCATTTACATGCGTCCACTACTTGGCATAACCGGGAGAGATAATATTTGAATATGCAAGTATAACAAAAGGCTGGCTCATACCAGCAAACTTGATATGCCTTTAACAAGTATGAAATCTTTTTTTTTTTTTAAAAAAGAATGGGCAACAAGTACTGAATTTGCATGTGAGAATTTTCCAAGATTCTTTTTTTAATCATTGAAGAAAATGTATAAGTTGAAAAACTCAGACTAGAAGATTAAAAGAAACTCTTAATGTTTTGTACAAGAGCATCTATAAGTTTCTAATGCAATTCCAAATTTGTTGCTTTTTCTTTCTTTTTTGGTAGGAAGTGGGCAATCAGTTTAGCTTGATATAACCATTTGCAAGAAATATAACAAATAATCAACATCAAGTGCCTCTGGTGAGAGTATAAACACTAATTTCCCTCCACTGCAGCTGTAAGAAAAGCATTGATGTCAACAGGATGATCACTAACCTTGCCCCAAAATCAATTTCTTCTTCAATTCCATCTTTCTGATCTTTAGGGATGGAAAATGGCACCCAATCTGATATGACATGTGGCCCAGGTAGAAAATTCTCAGAGACTGAATCCTGCAGGGGCAAAGTAGAGGTGTCCATTGAAGAGGCACCACAACTTAGCATTGCCTTGTCAGTAACATGTCCAGTAGAAACTGGTGTTGATGAGTTGCAGTAGGATGCAGCATTGATGTTAAAAGAATTCGTTGGATTATGATGCATATGACCCTCACAATCTTTGTCCAGTTTCTTTAAAGTTCCCCATGAAAGCAAGAGCCATTTTATTGTACTGGGCTGAAGTCTCAATTCCACAGGATCGATATGAACATCTGCATCCACTTTGTGAATGTCTAAGGACCCATTCTTCCAAGGAATACTTAATTTTACATTCCCAGAAAATCCACCCTTTTTCCCTGTCACAACAGGAGTGGTAGTATTTAAGGGACTGCGCCCTGAAAAATAGTCACCAAAGCTCGTTCCTGATACACATGGAGAGCTTTCTTTATTATTGTCACCATCAATTCGAAGAAGCTCAAGTACCGCTTCTTGAAATTTCACAAAGTTTGTCAATTGACTTATTCCAAGAAAGTTCTCAACTATTGTACCACCATTAGAATTGGCATCTTCAGAAACACAAGTTCCACATTCTGTTTCTAATATTCGAAGCACTAGGGTTGTGCGAATACCCATATTCTTTTCATCCTCCAAATATGGATCAAATGCAACTATTAACTTCTTTATCCTGACATGGAAACTTGTAAGCAACCGTCTGACCAGCTTTGCAATTGTCTTAACACCTTCATGAACATCCCCAGATATAGGTTTGGCAGTGTCATCCACCGAGTCATGCGCAAGCTTTTTTGAGTCAGAATGGGGGCCATTGTTGCCATCCTGAACTGAACTCCAAGTTTCACTTCCAGCTGGTGAATCATTCTTCAAACAAGGAGCAAGCACAAGTTCAAGTTCATCTATCTCCACCAGACAATCTTCACCCTTCCAAGGCATTTTAACAAGTAAAGAGCCAATGGATCCTTCTCTTATAATAACTGATGTTGCTGCACCCAACTGCTTAGGGCGGGGAGGGAGGGATGGGAAGAACATGGCCATAATAAAACAATAGAATGACAAGCAAATCAATTTGAGGGTCAAATTAAGAAAGCAATGAGCAAAATGACTTAGCAACCTTCTACACTCGAAATTATATGAAACCTCAGTTAACGGTAGTTGCAGTTCTAATATACTGATATAGTGATATCCTATACGTCTACAGAATAAAATATGACCCCAAAGTCGGTTAAAAATTAATTCGAACTTCTTTTTTTTTTTTAACAAGTGTTGGAGATTTTATCATTAGATGTATGCGCAAGTGTGAATATAAAGATTACTGATATTCATTTACTAACTTGCTCATATGATGTCACATTCAATACCTCCATATGAAACAGGCAGAGTTTCTCCATTCCAATCCAAGAAATATTTCACTAGACCAAGTGCTACCGAACCCCCGCCCCCCTATAAAAAAAAAAAAGGGCCTACAAAGCCTGCGGTGCCCAATGCATGTAACTTGCTTAACCAGCAGAAATCTCCCGTTCTTTTTTTTAATAAACATAAAGAAACTTCCAAAAGGAAAACATGTATACAATGCCTAAGCTAACAATTATCTTTATATTTTTTTAAAAACCAATCACACCTTCTCATTGAGACAATCGACATTAAGCGCGAGATCGCTAAGCTGAATCGTACCCTCGCGAAGTTGCACGTCAAGCTGATCTAGGTCGATATCCCCTAATATGAAATGCCCCAGTTTCTTCTTCAACACGAACTTGCAAACCCTCTTCACGGCCCAACGCGAGAACATTGCCTCGGCCGACTTCGCAAAATTCCACGAAAACATTTTTAATCTTTTTCTATACAAATTCTGGAATTCTCAAACTGGGGGATTCCCTACTTTGCGTGGAAATTAGGGTTTTGAGGGATTAGGAAATTAAGACTGTCCCCTTCGTCGTCGTCGGTGTAGTAGCTCGTGATGGAGGTCTCCCTTCCATCGAGCATGAGAAGAGGGATTTTTCTGTCTGCATAGGAGTCCGATTAAATTGTTTATATGTAATTGAAATCGAGTTTTGATCTATTAGGGCTTTAATTTTACGTTTGAAACAAGGAAAAGTGACGGAAAGAACTTAAAATAACGGAATAATTAGAACGGTGACGCGTCATGTACAGTTCCAATCTCTGGCGGCTGGCCAGTAGGTGTAATGATATATACGCAATATATTATATAATATATTGTATAATAATGTGTTAAAATGAGTATATTTTTATAAAATAAAAAAATATATATTTTATTTAAAATATAATTATATAAAATGTTGTAAAAAGTGTTGTGTGTAAATTATTTTCTTTAATGGAAAAGGTAGATTCCATCCTTTTGACAGAAAGCTTACGGTTCTTACCACTTGAAAAACAGATTACCGCCATCGGGCTTTAATGAATAATACATATTATATTTTTTTGATAATTCAAAACTATAATCGAAGATATAAAATATAAAATTTCTACTAATTAAAAACACAAAATATATATTTCTTCTTAATCAGAATACTAGTCTGACCAGAGAGAGAGAGAAAAAAAAATACTTCGCTTGAGAATTTTTTTGTAATGATGCATAGGTTTTATGTGTTGTTGACATATGCACGTAAATTTTCAACACTTCTGTCGTAGATATAGCTTTTAGTGTGAGAAAAATTAAAATGTTTTGACAATCAAATAGGACTCTTGGAGCATTGATATTGGTTTCGTTGAATTTATTTTTAAAATTTGATGAAAAATAGTAAAATACATATTTTTCATAAATTCAAAACATTTCTAGCTATAATCCCATATTGGATTAACTATGGAATTAGTTAAAATAATAATATAATATTATTTTTTTAATAATAATATTTTTAATTTAATTTTTTTCATATTTTACAATTACACTCACTATATGTTATTTAATAATCTAATTTGACACTAAAATTATTGTTTTCTAGCTTAAATATATTGTGGCTCAAAATTGAGAAATAATAATTTAAATAAATAAAATAGTGATTATAAAGTGTGAACAATTAGTCTTCAAATTTAGAAATGAACTTAAATGTATTGTAGCTCAAAGTTGAAGATTTTAGTGTATATTGAATCCAATGCAGTGATTTTAAACACAAATTCGGCAAATTTTGAAGATGTTACTCATTTGATGATACCAATACCAATGCTCTTACCTGCCGCAGGTAAGATATTTCGAGAGATCTTTTTTTAGCTAAATTATTTATTTTATTTTATACATGTGTGTGAGAAGATATGAGACCACAACCTCTTCATAATTTTTTAGAAGATGATAGAGATATGATTTTTTAAAAAAAAAATTATTTTAAAACATAATTAAAAATAGTTGTTTCTCTGTCACTATTCAAATTTCAAAATTATAATGACTTTATTATACTTACAAGATACAAGATAAAACATGGTGGGAGGTCCTGACGTTCATCCTAAACTAGATAGTACAACACAAGAAAAAGAAAAAAGAAAAAAAAAAACAGGGATATGGGGTCAATGACTTGACCTCCATCCATTTCTCACGAGAGGAAATCGCCTGAAACAATTTTGATACAGTCTGATAAATAAACTATAATACTACAACTGAAAGTCACAATGAATGGATTTGTGTTCCATGTCATTGATCTAGATTAATTGAATGAGACTTTCACTACTTTTTATCTGCAATCCTTAGTTAGGAGGAGTGATAATATAGGAAGATAGTAAGCGAAATAAGCGTTGAATCGCCAACGAGCAACCGCCAAGAACTACGAAGACCACACGCCACACTAAGAGAGTGGAGGTTGGTTAGATTTAAGAAATCCAAGACTGCTGACACCAACAATGCCGCGTGTGGCGGCGACATACTCTTCTTAGTATGGCGGCGCGTGGCATGAGATGCACGCGCCACTTTTTTCAATGATTTGCTTATGCAGTCTGAAGGATCGGCGGCTGAAGAGTCTTACAGTGCGGTGCGTAGTGATCATGGATGGTCAGAAAGTAGTAAATTAACACTTCTTTGTGTTACAGTGGGAAAACAAAAGAAAATTGAAAACTGATATGGTAGGACAATGTTGAAACTATACAGATGATCAGATCTGGACAGGATAAGTAAGATTTTTAAACCTTAGATAGAGAGCGTTTTGGTGGAGAGAGAGACGAAGAAAAGACCAAATCAAGCTTCCATGTTTCCTTCACTCTTTTGTTTTTTTTTTTTTTGTCAAATTGTTTCCTTCACTTTTATGTACGTTTCTCTAGCTTATTCATGTAAATGGCGTGCAAAACGTTTGCGTTGATCATTTTTGAATAAAACCTTTTCACCATTTACAGCATTAGAGATTTTTTTTTTTTTTTTTGAAACAAACAATCCTCATTCATTCATATATTTGTAAACTCAATACAATTTTTGTCTTTCTGTAAACAAGTAAATACAAAAGCTGGTGCCTCCTCAATCCACACCCTCTCTTCCTCTGTCTTTAAAGCAGCCTTTGCTAGATTGTGTGCTACTGCATTAGTGCTTCTATGAGAGTAATGAACCTTCCAGTGTTGCCATTCTAGAAGGACCATCTTCATTTCCTCGATGATAGATTCAATATAAGAAAAACACACTACTTCTTCATTCACTACATTAATAATAACCTGCGCATCACCTTCAAAAATAACTTTGTCAAAATTGAGATCCCTGCATATATCCATTGCTTTCCTCAAAGCATAGCACTCTGCTATAGCTGGTAATTCAACATTTGGTCTCTGGTCATTGCAAGCAGCCATGACCTCTCCTTCTTCATTCCTGATGATCACACCAATTCCCATCTTCTTAGCTTTTACATCCAAGGCAGCATCCCAATTGGCCTTAACATAGCTCTGTTCAGGTGGTCTCCATCTTTTCTCACCCCCTACTGCTCTGGTAAAACCCACTTGTCCCTCTGATGTGGCCTGAGCTAGATGAAACTCACTCAAGCCTTCCTTTGCTGTTCTGATAACACTACTTGGGCTGAGAAACTTCTTTTCAAAAATAAAGGTATTCCTTTTATGCCATAAACTTCTCATAATAGCTACCAACTCTTCCATCTCAGTCTTTGAAAGCTTAAGGGACAATTTATCCCACAAACTTAGTAGGTCTTCTTCTGCTATACTCCATTTCTGCAGAATTTTCAGGTGCATGGTCCAAACATCATTTGCAGCAGGACAATACCATAAAACATGCATGACAGATTCAGCCTCTTTAAAACATACAGGACACTTTGGTTCTTCAATTACTTTTCTTACAAATAAATTCCACCTTGTAGCAAGCAACTCATTACCTGCCTTCCACATGAACATTTTTAACTTTCTAGGTAGATTCAACCTCCATAAAAACTCCCATCTACTGTCTGAAGCTGCCCCTCCTGAGGATTCCCCTTGAATAAATTTTGTTCTTTCTTGTTCCAAAAAATAGGCACTTTTGACACTAAATAGTCCTTTTTTTGAAGGGTCCCATATCAACTTATCCTCGACATCTCTTCTGCTTAAAGGAATGCAGCATATTTGATCAGCTTCGTCTTTTATGAAGATTGTTCTGATTAGGACCTCATTCCATTCATTTTTATTCTCCACCATGAGTTCACTGACCTTAGCATCTTTATTCAGTATAGCTATTCGAGACTGAACACAAAAAGAAGATGGAGTGGATAACCATTTTTGACCCCAAATTTTGATCCTATTACCATTTCCCACCCTCCACCTTAGTCCCTCTTTAAGCAACCCCAAAGAACTCCACACACTTCTCCAAATCAAGGAGGGTGTATGACCCAATTTTGCCTCAAGCAAAGAGGAATTTTTGAAATACTTTTCCTTATAAATCTAAGCAGTTAAGGAGGATGGATTCTGCAGAATCCTCCAACCTTGTTTAGCCAACAAAGCCGAGTTGAACATCTCCAAATCTCTGAAACCCAAACCTCCCTTACCTTTTGATTGCCCCAATTTTTTCCAGCTCCTCCAATGAATACATTTTTCTCTTTGTTGGTTGCCCCACCAGAACTTAGCAAGCATACCATTAAACTCTTTACAAAGCTTATTTGGTAGTTTGAAAACACTCATAGTATAAGATGGCACAACTTGTAAACAAGGACACGACATTAAATATTTAAACAAAAACTATATTATTCAAAACTCTAATTTCAACACCGTACACTGCTATTCTTAATATTTCTTATCGATTTCTTTATTTGGAAAAATATTCTTATCGATTTAAATAACGTATTCACGCAGAAAAGAGGTACAAAATACAATATTAACTTTGCGTTATATTGTCCAAAAAAGATAGGACAAAGCTACAGCTCCCGTTGGACTCCCGCTGGAGTTATAACATCTATTTTTATATGTTTTTTTTAAGTAATTTTTTATATAGTAATTTTTAATATTTAAAAAAAATAAATAAATTTAGAACATCATTAAAAATATTTTCTTAATTAAAAAGTAACAAAAAAGTATTAAAAAATAATTTCTTAATCAAAAAGTAAAATAAAAAATCATAAATTTTTTTTTATTTTACTTCGTGATTAAGAAAATATTTTTTAATAATATTTTGAACTTGTTTTATTTTTTAAAAATATTAAAAAATATTAAAAAATCTATATAAAAAATAACTTAAAAAAAAACACATAAAAAATACACTGCTAATCTCCAGCAGGAGCCCAATGGGAGATATAACATTTTCCAAAAAGATAAGGTTATTTGCAGATGATACCAATACGACAAGTGTATTGACAGTCGGTCAAGATCGAGTAATGTTATATATAATAGTAAAATGTGTAAATATTGTATAATTATTTTGAAAAAGAATAAAGTCTATTATTAAAAATTTAATTTTTTTCGTATAAATTTATATTTATTTAATTTTTTAAAATAATTATGCCGCACGCCCATCATTATAATTATAATTTTTCGATAATAAATAGTGAACATTTCTCAATCCAAACGGCCCATTATCAGGTAACGACGAAACCGAGCAGCGAGGATAGGACGGAACTTTCAAGTTGGATCTTGCTGCCCGTAAACAGAAAAATTATTCAACTCCTTTGTTTCCACAAAAAGTAGCCTACGCGAAAAGCTTTAACAAATTTAGAGCGTAACCTGTTAATTTTTAAAGAACAAAAGGGAGCCGAGAGTCCTCTGACTTTGTTTCTCTCTATCGTTAGTAACCAAGCATCGGAGTGGCGATCACATTCCAAACGAAATGGAGCTCAAACCTGGCCTATCAGCTCTGGTCACTGGTGGAGCCTCTGGAATCGGTAAAATGAAAAAGTTTATTCGGAGTATTATTTGATTCTCTATCTCTTTCTTAGGGAATCAAGAACTTCCTATTAACGTAGCCGAGTTGACGTACCAAAATAAGTAATATAGGCTACCGACGAGTCCTGCACTTCTTTCTTTGTCCATCGCTCGCGTTGATCTTGCAGTTGAGGGTTGTGTTCGGCTGTGAGGATTTGGATTTGATACGGAGTTTGAATTCTGTAGTCTTGGTTTCCGTGCTTGTGTTTTATTTTATTATTTATTTCTTACTTGAGGTTCATAGGTTTTGTGTCCAATTTGAACTCCACTGGAAGAAGTAGCAATCGGACTGTGGCTTTAGGATGGGAGCTTATGGTCCAAATTCGAAGTATCAATTTCATGTAATCAAGCACAGCCTAGAGCGTCTATAGTTTTTACTTTCTAGTCAATAATATTTAAGCATGTATAAATATGCTACTAACTTACTACAAACTGATTGGTTCACAATGGAAAATCGGTAATAATAAATATATTGGCAGCTTGTCAATTCAAAAACTGTTCATAGCACCGGTTCAAAATGGTGGATATCTGGCGTTTTATCATACGCAAAAACTAATATCCATCATAAACATCTTGGGAGTTCTTCTACTTGCAAACTGGTCTAAAGAACATATATCCTCCATACTACTGATATGATAGAATTTGATTTGTAAGAGAAAATAAAATTTATTTGCTTGCATATTTTATTCTCTTGAAAATCAAATTCTACCATCAGTGCAGAGAGTATAATTTTTCATATATTTTCTCTCCGTACACTTTTTCACCTCTGGTTGATAAAGTGGTTCATGGGAGACTGAGTGTGTGATTCTTGAAAGTGTGGGGAAGAATATGGGTATGTTGAATGTTGTTGGTATTGATTTTAAGAATTTTGAGGTAGTAAGGAAGGGAAGATGGGTGCATATTACTGAGAGGGGATGGAAGTGGGTTAAGAACCCTCATTTGGAGTTAGCCACAGCATGGTGGTTCACAAAAGCATTGGAGGATTGCTTGAAGTCAGGGAGAAAGGGATTTTATTCAGCACACAGAGAAGGTGACAGGGGCTTCATAGCTAAGAGAAGTTTTAATGCACAAGGGGTTTTCATGGCCCTGGTGGAATACAAACAGGGGGGCCGGCACAACTGCATTACATTCCTGAAGGTAGAGAGGGAAAGGGGTGGAGGAAAATGGTGGAGATTTTGAAGGAGGAGGGCAGAGGAGGCCGTCACGTTGGGGTGGCATCAATGAAGATGACAGTGACGTCGGCAACTCAACTTTCGTCGCAGTCATATAAGGAGGCTCTACAGAAACCCAAACCGACGCCTGTTGCTAACCCTAGCATGAGTGAGGTTGCCATCTCTGCAGAGGCACAACGTAGAGGGGGCAATGGCATGGGTATTGTTTGCCCAAATAAGGAAGAAGTACTTCGGGCGCTGGCAGAGATGCAGGCTCAAGTGGGAGAGTTGCAGAGGCAGATGTTTGGTTTAATTTGGTATATAGAGGAGGATAATCGGAGGGAATGAAACGGTGTAGAGTGGAGGGCAGGGGGCAGGGGGCAGGGGGCAGGGGGTAGGGATCAAAACGGTGCGGATCATTAAATTATACTGGGGTGGGCTGGGGTGGGCTTGGGTCAAGTGTAAGGCCCGTTGGAGGGGTGTTTAAGGGGAAGGGAGTTGGGCTGATGGAAGGCCCAGACGTGGAGGAAGGCCCGAATCGGGTTTGGAAACCTAAAAGCCGAAATGATATCGGCGTTTCGGGAGGGCTTCACATGACGGCGCCAACGCACACGACGGAGCCACCACCTACACAGAAAGTTTCGCCAGCCCTTGGGGAGTCATCTGGTGGTGTGTCAGAGCCGATGCCGTCTCCGGAGGAAGAAGAAGGAAAAAATAGTAATCCGATAGAGTCTGTGGTGGTTTTGTAGGCGTTGGAAATGGAAGAGGGGGAATTTTTGGGGAGTAAGGTAGGAAGTGAAGGAAGGGATAATGCTGGTGAAACACCACATGAGTCGCAGATCATTGGAGAGCCAGAGAATCTCGGGCCAACACAGAACACGCTGAGGGAGGGTGAGAAATGGTCTGATAGTGAAGATATGAGAGCACTGGTGAATGTGAAGGAGAAGGAGCAGGGGGAGGGGGAAGGTGAAGGCTCCTTAGTTTTGTTCAATGTTGAATCCGAGGCTGAAGAGCCTACAGGGGAGGATCCCTCTCCGATAAGAATTATGCATCCTTTACCTGCAGACTG
The DNA here is from genome assembly GCA_022457165.1 of Juglans mandshurica. Classification (NCBI taxonomy): domain Eukaryota; kingdom Viridiplantae; phylum Streptophyta; class Magnoliopsida; order Fagales; family Juglandaceae; genus Juglans; species Juglans mandshurica. Next base: position 25,788,857 of record CM039629.1, on the reverse strand, counting down.
GGTTATGAAAAAGGTGGAAGAACTACAGAGTTGTGTGGGGATTTCCTGCGTGGGATATGCAGATCATTTTAGGGCATTGCTAATAGCCATTGAGGCAAGCCATTATCAACATGAAGCAAGGCAAAAAAGAAACAGAGAACTGCAGCGATTGGATTGGTCTATTAATTATGACAGTAAGGAGGGGAGTGCAAGTCGTGGTAGGAATAAAGGGAGGGCTGGTATGGTTGGTAAATGAAGCCAAAAATTCTGATATGGAATGTAAGGGGGTTGAATGAGATTAACAAACGCCTCCAAATAAGATCGTTGTTAAGACAATGGAAGATGGACATTATTTGTTTGCAAGAAACGAAGTTGAAACTTATTACAAGAAGAACCATACGGAGTATTTGGAGTTGTCAGTATGTAGGACGGTCATACTTACCTTCGCAGGGGGCTTCAGGTGGTATATTGGTTATGTGGGACAAAATGGTGGTGGAGAATATTGAAGAATTTGTGGGAGAATACTCGGTGGGGTGTTCTTTTAAAAAATATGTAGATGGTTTTGTTTGGGCCTTTACTGGGGTGTATGGACCTAACTTAGATTGCGAAAGACGTTTGCTTTGGGATGAGCTGGCTGGTTTATCTTCTTGTTGGGAGGTTCCTTGTGCATTGGTGGAGACTTTAATGTGACAAGGTTTTCTAGCGAAAGATCCGGGGAGGGGAGACATAATCATGCAATGGTGGAATTTTCTGATTTAATATCTAAGCTAAAACTTATGGACCTTCCTCTTATGGGAGGTGATTATATGTGGTCTAATAACCAAGCTTGGTCAAGGCTGGACAGATTCCTCATATCTCCCTTATGGGAAACACAATTTCTAGATGTATGCCAAAAGAGACTTCCATGGGTATGTTCTTATCACTTTCCTATAATGTTAGACTGTGGAGGAATTCCAGGGGGGAGATGACTTTTTAAATTTGAGAATATGCGGTTAAAGACGGAAGGGTTTGTGGAATTGGTCAGGCAATGGTGAAATTCATATCAACTAGAGGGCACTCCAAGTAAGATATTGGCTGGAAAACTGAAAGTTTTGAAAGTGGATTTAAAGACATGGAATGAACAGACTTTTGGAAATGTAATATTAAAAAAAAAAAATCTCCTACAAGAACTACAAAGTTTGGAGGGTGTTGAATATGAGAATGAACGCAAAGGCCAAGTATTATCCGAGTTACAAAGGTTGATATTAATGGAGGAAATCTCGTGGAGGCAAAAGTCAAGAGCTTTGTGGCTCAAGGAGGGGGATAGATGTACAAAATTCTTTTATCGAGTTGCAAACTCACACAGGAGGTTTAATGCCATAGAGTCCATGACTATAGATGAAGGTATATCCTCAGATCAAACCGTAATTAAAGATCACGTTGCTGTACATTTCGAACGATTGTTGACAGAACCCTATGAATGGAAGCCAAAAGTGGATGGTCTAGTTTTTTAGGCCATTGATCAAAACAACATGACTTGGTTGGAGAGACCATTTGAAGAGGAAGAGGTACGACTAGTCGTCAGAAAAATGAACAAGGACAAAGCGCCGGGTCCAGATGGTTTTACAATGGCATTTTTTCCAAACTTGTTGGGAGGTGGTGGGAGGAGATGTCATGCAAGTGTTTCAGGAATTTTTCTCGTTTGGAAAATTCGAGAAAAGTTTAAACGCTACTTTTATTGCACTTGTCCCTAAAAAGGTGGGTGCCATAGAGGTGCAGATTTCAGGCCGATTAGTCTTGTGGGCAGCATATACAAGATAATAGCCAAGGTACTTGCCAATAGGATGAGCACAGTAATGGATAAGATCGTTTCTAAGTCTCAAAATGCCTTTGTGAGAGGTAGACAAATACTAGATTCAGTTTTTATAGCCAATGAATGCCTAGACAATAGGCTTAAGTCAGGGGTACCAGGTATTTTATGTAAGCTGGACATGGAGAAGGCCTATGACCACGTCAATTGGGATTTTTTTGTTTTATTTGTTAGGTCGATGTGGATTCGGGGAAAGATGGAAGGGGTGGATGATGCATTGTGTGTCGATGGCTCGTTTTTCGGTTTTGGTAAATGGTGATCCGGTGGGCTTCTTTAATAGTTCGCGGGGACTACGACAAGGAGATCCACTTTCACCACTCTTATTTGTCCTCGTGATGGAGGCACTTAGTAGAATGGTGTCAGCGGCTATAGAGGGGGGGTTTTGCTCAGGTTTTTCAGCGGGGGCTTCTAACCATAGCTCCATCACTATTTTTCATCTTTTGTTTGTTGATGATACATTGCTGTTTTGTGAGGATAATGCAGGACATATTCAATCCCTAAAAGCTATCTTACTTTGTTTTGAAGCGGTATCTGGGTTAAAGATCGATCTTGCTAGAACAGAGATGGTTGAGGTGGGTGTGGTGAGAAATATTAGTGGGTTGGCCAGCTTATTGGGATGTGTGGTCTCCTCGTTGCCGTTAAAGTATCTTGGTCTTCCGTTGGGTGCAAATTTTAAAGCCAAGACAATTTGGGAGGAGGTGTTAGAGAAATTAGAGTGTAGGCTGGCCGGGTGGAAAAAGGTTATACTTATTGAAAGGGGGGAAGATCACACTTATCAAGAGCATGCTATCTAACCTTCCCACATGTTTCTTGTCTTTATTTCCCCTCCCGGTAAGCATTGCATCCAGAATTGAGAAACTCCAGCGTGACTTTTTGTGGAGTGGACTAGGGGATGAGTTTAAATTTCACTTAGTTGGATGGGATAAAGTATGTACTCCCTTGAGCGCTGGCGGGTTGGGGGTTCGCAATGTTAGATCCTTTAATGAGGCTATATTACAAAAATGGTTGTGACGTTATAATCAAGAGAGGGAAGCCTTATGGAAAGGGGTAATTGATGCTAAGTATGGGTGTGCAAGGGGGGGTTGGTGTTCTAATGAGGGGAGGGGGGCTTATGGTGTTGGGTTGTGGAAGCACATAAGGCAAGGGTGGGGGACTTTCTCGAATAATACTAGGCTGTGTTTGGGGGAGGGCAGTAGAATCAGCTTTTGGAATGACATGTGGGTGGGAGACATGGCCTTTAAAAATGCTTATCTTTAAAGACAAGGCTCCCCAAGCTTTATTTTGGCAAAAAGTTAAAAGCTCTGAAACAGGACCTGAAGCAGTGGAACGAGCAAGTTTTTGGCAATGTCTTTCAGCAAAAGCGCTCTCTTATTGAGGAATTACGGGGTCTGGAAGGTGAGGAGGAGGCTAGAATCCTCTCTGAACCTGAGAAATTGCATAAAAGCCAGGTAGTTGCTGATCTTGAAAGGGTCACTTTGATGGAGGAGATTTCTTGGAGGCAAAAATCAAGGGTTCTTTGGCTCAAGGAAGGGGATAAATGCACGAAATTCTTTCATAGGATGGCTAATTCTCACAGGAGGAACAACGTTATTGATACACTGATGGTAGATGGGGTAGCTTCTTCGGATCAGATGGTTATCAAAAATCATATTGAGCATTACTTTCATCAACTATTATCTGAAGAGCATAATTGGAGACCGAGAGTGGATGGTTTGTCTTTTGTCACATTAGACCAGCAGTGCGTAGGGTGGCTAGAAAGGCCTTTTACAGAAGAGGAAATGGGCAATGTTATCAAAGGTATGGCAAGTGATAAGGCTCCTGGTCCGGATGGCTTTACTTTGGGTTTCTTTCAAGTTTGTTGGGAGGTGGTCAAGGAGGATATTATGCAAGTTTTTATTGATTTTCATTCTAATGCTAGATTTGAAAAGAGTCTCAATGCCACTTTTTTAGCCCTCATTCCTAAAAAGGTGGGGTCTACGGATGTGAGAGACTTTCGCCCCATTAGTCTTGTGAATGGGATGTATAAGATTCTTTCCAAAGTGTTAGCTAATAGACTAACCTCGGTAGTGGAAAGACTTATTTCAAAACTGCAAAATGCGTTTGTCAAAGGTAGACAAATTATTGACTCGGTTCTTATTGCAAATGAAGTTTTGGATGGTCGATTGAAGTCTAGAGAACCTGGGCTGTTATGCAAGTTAGACATGGAGAAAGCTTATGACCATGTAAATTGGAAGTTCCTCCTTTACATTCTAGAAAGATGCGGTTTTGGGGGGAAATGGCAGAAATGGATAGAATTTTGTATCTCTTCAGCTCGTTTCTCTGTTTTGGTTAATGGATCGCCGGTGGGTTTCTTCAACTCCTCTCGTGGTCTGAGACAAGGAGATTCGCTTTCTCCTCTTCTCTTCCTTTTTGTTATGGAAGCACTCAGTAAGATGATTGAGGGTCTGGTGGATGGTGGGTTGCTCCATGGTTTCTCGGTGGGGAATGGCAATCTCCATATTTCTCATTTATTATTTGCAGATGACACGCTCATCTTTTGTGGTGCTCATCTTGGACAAGTCCAAGACTTGAGGGCGCTTCTCCTTTGCTTTGCTGCTGTGTCAGGTTTGAGCATTAACCTTGCAAAGTCGGAAATAGTGCCAGTGGGGGCTGCCCTTGATGTGGAAATTCTAGCTTCCACCTTGGGTTGTAAGATATCTTCACTCCCGTTGAAGTATCTCGGCTTACCGTTGGGTGCGTCTTTTAAATCTGAAAGGATTTGGAACGATGTAGTCGAAAGGGTGGAATGCAGAATGGCTGCTTGGAAGAGGCTTTACTTGTCGAAAGGTGGTAGGTTGACTTTGATTAAAAGTACTCTCTCTAACTTACCCACCTATTTTTTGTCTTTGTTCCCGCTTCCTGTAAAGGTGGCTAATCGCATTGAGAAGATTCAAAGGGATTTCTTATGGAGTGGCTTGGGGGAAGAGTTCAAATTCCACCTGGTTAACTGGTCTACAATTTGTAACCCAATTTCGGGGGGAGGGTTGGGGATTCGCCACTTGATGAAATTCAATCAAGCTCTTTTGGGAAAGTGGTTGTGGAGGTACCAAAATGAAAGGGAGGCACTTTGGAAGTCCGTTATAGATTCTCAGTTTGGGGAAGCTTGGGGAGGCTGGTGCTCGAATGAGGTACGAGGTTCTCACGGAGTGGGTTTGTGGAAAAACATCAGAAGCAGTTGGGGGAACTTCCGGGATCATGAGCATTTTGTGGTAGGTGATGGTTCGCGTGTCCCTTTTTGGCTTGATATATGGTGTGGCAACCACTGTTTACGAGATACCTTCCCTGCCATCTTTGCTCTTGCTAGAGTTAAGGAGGCTTCGATTGCCGATATCTTGATCTTTTCGAATGGCGCCCCTCAGTGGAATGTGGATTTCATTAGGGCAGCTCATGATTGGGAACTGGAGTCTTTTACAGAGTTCTTTGCGGCTTTATATTCCGTAAGTATTTCAGGCGGTTTCGGAGACAAGATGCTTTGGAATCTTTCTAAGAAAGGTACTTTCTCTGTCAGTTCTTTTTACCATAAGCTCACGAACCCCGGTTTGTCGATGTTTCCGTGGAAGAGCATATGGAAGACGAAAGCTCCTTCAAAAGCAGCTTTCTTTGTCTGGACAGCTTCTTTGGACAAGATTCTCACTACTGATAATTTGAGGAAACGTCGGGTTGTTGTCTTAGATTGGTGTTACATGTGTAAAAAGAATGGGGAGTCAGTTGATCACTTGCTTCTACACTGCGAGGTGGTCAAGGCTATATGGGATGATGTCTTCTTCAGAGTCGGTCTGTCTTGGATTATGCCTAGTAGATTGGTGGACTTTCTAGCAAGTTGGAGAGGCCTCCATGGTGACTCTCAGGTTGCGGTAATTTGGAGATTGGTACCAATATGTATGTGTTGGTGTATCTGGAATGAGAGAAATGCTAGATGTTTTGATGATCATGAGAGAACTTTGGCTGAGCTTAAAGCTTTCTTTTTTAAGTCATTGTTCCTATAGGCGGGGGCTATAGTTTGTAACGGATCTAGTATCCATGACCTTCTCATTTCTATTGTAACCTCTAGCTAGGCTTTTTCATGAATACTTCCTGTGTACTTGGGCCTTGCCTAGTTCTATGAATATAATATCTTTGATTACTTATCAAAAAAAAAAAAATGCTTATCTTAACATTTTCAGAATTGCAAGAGAAAAGGAAGCTATGGTGGCTGATGTGAGGGTGGTTAGACTAGGTTCACAGAAGTGGAATATTAATCTCACTAGGGAGGCACAAGATTGGGAAGTGAGTGAGCTGGTGGATTTTTTCAGCTTACTATATAACATCACTACCGCGGGTCCAGCTGACGACATGATGGAATGGAGGCCTTCCAAGAACAGGAAATTTTCAGTACACTCTTTCTATGACATTCTTACAGCTCAAGATAGGCCCTATTTTCCTTGGAAGAGCATATGGAGGAGTAAAGCACCTCCCAAAGCTGCGTTCTTTGTTTGGACAACAGCTTTAGGGAAGATACTAACCATGGACAACTTAAGAAGGCGTGGATTCATAATTACGGATTGGTGTTGTTTGTGCAGAAATAGTGGAGAAATGGTAGATCATTTACTATTACATTGTGATTTTGCAAGAGACATATGGACTTACTTTTTCAGCAGATTGGGAGTCGCATGGGTAATGCCAGGAACGGTGGTGGAACTACTAGCTAGCTGGAGAGGGATCACAGGGACACCACAGATTGCAGCGGTGTGGAAGATGGCACCTATTTGTATTTTTTGGTGTATTTGGAGTGAAAGGAATGATAGATTCTTTGAGGATCATGAATGCTCCTCGGAGGAGTTTAAGAGTTTTTTTTGGAAGACTTTATTTATGTGGGCCATTGCTTTAGAGTTAAATGGTCTCAGTTTCCATGATTTCCTTATAACAATTTCTAGTTCTTAATTTGGTATACTCATATGTATACCTCCGGTGTACTTGGGCTATGCCTATCTTTATCAATACAATTGCTTCTTACTTATAAAAAAAAATAAATTTTCATATCTTGGATACTAAAAATGGAATTTATCCAAAAGATGCAGCATGTCATATAACTTGTGCATGCTCTAGATATGTCATGGATGTAGCTTGTGATAAAATTTGGTCATCTCGTGGCAATTGATATGTAGGTAAGGCACTTTGCTTGGCTCTTGGAAAGAAGGGAATATTTGTGACAATTGTTGATTTCTCTGAAAAGGGAGCGGAAGTGGCATCCCTAGTTGAAAAGGAGAATGCAAAGTTTCACTCCAACTTAGAATTTCCTGCTGCTATGTTTATAAAATGCGACGTGACCAACACAAGTAAGAGAAATAATATCTGTCTCTAACAGATTCTCGTCTCAGCACTTCTCTCACTGAGTTTTATATTTAAGAAATATATATATATATATATATATGTATGTATGTATCATTTTAAATTATGAGACTGCTTTTAGGGTCCTGAGTTTTATGTTTTAACAATATAAATACACACACATATGCACATATATACCACTGTTAATTATCGGTCAGTCGCAATATTACCTAACATTAAAGTTTCACAAAACTTCCACCATACTTAACCGTAACATTTACGTGCTTATCTTTCTTTTAGTTGTTCTGTGATAACTTAACAACGATGTGAATTAAGATAAATATGCTGAGCATTGAAGAGTTTTAAAAATCGGAAAACATTGCAACTAATCACTAGTTCAGGTGGGTTGATTGCTCAAGTATAAAATTCATTAGGATATCCAAATTGGCACAACTGTTTGGGGTGAGAAAGTGCAATTTTTCACACGCGCACACAAATGAAAACTTAGGAAATATGTATCTGCTTCAAGCTCAGTACTGAAGAGCTAGAGAGGGACCCGTTTATTTTTGTGGCATTTCCTTCCAAAGTAGTGCAGTTGTTATTTGGGTCAATTTGTGATTGTCATTATAAACTTAATGTTGTTGGTTTGCACCTCTTCGCTCTATTTTTATTGTGTAAAAAGAGCACAAGATTAGCATATGTACTCTATGCAATGTCACAACAACATTGTACTGAGAGACTAATGTATATTAAAGGGTTAACAAGGTCGCTGTCAATAATAAATTGAAAATCTAGCATGCGTTTGTGTACGCACACACAAATACGGACACGTTTGGGTTTATATTCTTTTGGTTTTGTCTCTTTTTAAACCTGTGAAGTAGATAGATAGTTTCTTCAATGTGTAGATTTGTTTCCTTCCATATGTACACTTAGCAGTGCCTTTAAGATAAAAATGTAATCTTCATGGGATGAACAGGGGATTTAAATGGTGCTTTTGAGAAGCATTTAGCGACTTATCAAGGATTGGACATCTGTATTAATGGCGCTGGAATTGGCACTTCAATACCATTCCATAAGGACCAAACTGATGGCACTCGAACATGGAGACACGCCATTAATGTAAACCTGATTGCAGTTATTAATTGCACCCAGCTTGCGGTATGTAATCTTGTAATATAATGTTTTTACTCTATGCTGCCAGAAATAGTTTTGACGATGTTGAGGCCACTTTAAATTCTTTGAGATGCCAAGTTGTAGAATTATACTAGGGATTTATCATTAAAATCCCAAAAGTTTTTCCTTGACCTTATTACTGTGCAAAATTCGTTATAATTTTTGCCAATTCTTCACCAATAAAACGAACTTCCACAAGCCCATCTCCGGGTCATCTAACAATTTCTTAGAAAGAGTAGCTGCCTGGAGGTGAGATATACAAAAAAAGACTTTTCTAAGTTGTATTTCCTATTTATGATTGATAAATTTTATTCAAGAAAGAAAAAGTATTGATAAGTTGGGGATGCTATGGATTCATGAGGAAAGGATTTATATCAATGTTATCATTTTATTGACTCGTTGAATTGTAAGCATCAGTAATCATGTACAGTTCTAAAATCAGATTAAGAACATGGAAGCTATGCAAAAGCCTGGTGTAATTATAAATATGGGATCTGCTTCTGGTCTTTATCCGATGTACGTTGATCCTATCTACTCTGGCTCAAAAGGTTTGTTCATTGTGTTACCGATTTCCTTTCTACACTTGTTTCGGTAAATTTATGCATTTTATGATAAATATATTATATAAACCCATAATCCTAAAATGTATTTTAATATTTGATTTGTGGCTTCTTTACATATTCGTTAATACTTGGTGGTTATGTTGTTGCAGGTGGTGTTGTCATGTTTACTAGATCACTTGTACCCTACAAACGTAAAGGGATTCGCATCAATGTGCTTTGCCCTGAGGTAAGATTCTTAATGTTTTCAGTTACATGTTAACTGCTATTTTTTGGAAATTCCAGTCTTATGAGATATGATCACCATTTTGTTGATTATGGCTGATCCTGGTTGACCTGTAAATTGAATAGGCATGTGATAAACAACTACAGTGTTTTTGGGTAGAGCTCTGTAAATTAACACCCCTTTTGTTATGCATCTTTTAAACTATTGATTTGCATAATAGATCTCCCTAAATTGTCATGTTTAAGGATTGCACCAATGTGCCCCCGCCCCACCTTTTAAATCACTCAGTTTGTATGATGGAAATTGTGACACGTGTTCAACACATACACTTTAAACCCACAATGCATTTGGACCCTAGTTGACCTGTAATTATTGTTAAATGTTTTTTTTGGGAGTAACACCAATTGATATGTTCCTTTCGATGACACCAATGTACCTCTTGAGTCATATTTCTTGCAGTGAAGCTCTTTTCCCTATCATATTTTCCTTCTGATTTTTAAAATAATGCAAATTTGATCTGGTATAGTCATAACAACTGCCTTGCAATATAAGCTTGTCCTTCTAACTGGAAGTAGTCACTTGTTTGTTCTGCCCAAAGAATGCCTTCAGAAAATCTTTGAGCAATTTCAAATGAGTCAAACATATCTAAACATACATTTCCCTTTGGACCTGTGGCCACTTAACTGTTAAAGATAGCTGAATACAGAGTTATCAATAAAGTCTTAGGGGTGGGCAGCGCCCCTGCTACCCCGTCCGGGGCGCTGCCCCGTCCCGCCCTGCATGGAACACCCCATGCGGGGGCGGGGGGCGAATTGACCCCAGTGGGGCCCCGCCCCCGCTCCCGCTCTGCACTCCTCCCATTTTTAACATAAAAAATTATAATTTTTAATATTTATATAAATAATTTATATAAATATATTGTATATAGATATATACAATTTGTTAAAAACTTGAATTCAATTTCAAGTTAATGGATTGCCTTGGCCTCCTAGGACTGGAAAAAGAATTGGTTGAACTATGGAACTCAAGAATTTCCATAGATTTTTTTTTTTTTTTTTGTGGTTATTGCTATTATTATTTCGTTATGGGATGACAAGGAGAGTAATTTTGTTTCTCTCTGTCTGTGATTTGATAACATCAGGATTTGTCTGGTAAGTTTTATATTGCAAATAGTGGTAATGGACCTATGGATTTTGCTTGCAGTTTGTTCAAACAGAGATGGGCTTAAAAATTGATACTAAATTTGTTGATTTAATGGGGGGCTTTGTGCCTATGGAAATGGTGGTAAAAGGTAAGCCCAACGTATAATCTTTCCTTCAATGAAATTTTATTCCAGTGCTTATTTGTCAAGTAGATTTCTACTAACAAGTTGCTCTTTTGTATTTCTAGTGGTTGGAAACTTTTTCTAGCCCCTCGTATATTTCCTTTTCTTATAAGATACAAGGTTTTATTTTTTTGTAGCATTTTGATACTGACGCACTGAAATGTCTATATTACCTAGTCTCAGCTCTTTTTGGTGGTATATGTGGGGGTTGGGGTGGGATGGATCTGCATTTTTTTTCGGGGGGGAGGTTAGAATACATTTGTTTTGGATATATGGTATGATAGCTTTTCAAATGCTTGGGCCCCATGATATTTGTTAAATACAAAAGCCAAAATCAGAGAGTATATATGTCTAGCATCAGTGGCTAGGAAACTTAGTGTTTTGCATAATGTCAACCTTACATTGTTCTAAGTTAAGAATTTGAAAACTTTGAGAAAGGCCAGTGGGTAGGCTTTGCCACCTGCTTCAAATATCTTGTATATATATATCTTCGAATGTGCTAGGTTGGTACTTTAGGTATATTATTTATGCCACCATGTGTTTACTCTTGAAGTTAATAATATCCATGCTGAATAAAAATCTTACCCAATTTTTAAGGCCAGTGATTTTTGAACCTAACTTCTCTAAAAGCAATTTATGATGTTTCAAGATATTATGCCTTTTAGGTGCTTTTGAACTTATCACCGATGAGAGTAAAGCTGGTTCATGCCTCTGGATTACCAATCGTAGAGGCATGGAATATTGGCCCACTCCTGTGGAGGAAAAAAAGTACTTGGTGCGTTCTTCAAGTTCCAAGAAAAGGTTTCCGCTCAAGGTCTCATCAAATTTCCAACTTCCCAAGAGTTTTGAGAAAATGTTAGTTTGCCAAACTTTTATCTTTTAAGCTGTAAAAGAAACGAAGTATAATTCTTGGCTCATCCCTTTTGTGTTATGTTGTTGCTTTATGTGAACCTATTGAGCTCCAGCGAGCATATGTACAAGCAATTTTTTATTTATTATGTAATAGTTGCTACAGCTTTTATTTGTTAGATTTCAGGTCCAACTTGACTACTTTTGTTGGTGTGATTTGAACTTGAAACTCCCCCCTTCAATCAGATGGCCAACATGACCTTCCATTTAGGAAACTCTGTGTACCACAGTCCTCTTATATGTGAAGGACAGCCATTCAGTTCAACTAATAAACTCCTTCAGTATACCCGAAATATTCTTGTGATTGCTCCTATCTGTTTTGTGAAGAACTTATCCTCTTTTAAGTAGTGGAATGTGTTAAGAAAATAAATGAACAAAAAAAATTTGGGGAAAAAATTAGGGGTGATCAGGTAGGGTTAGAGACCACATTAGATGAACTCTAGCAAAATTGAATGGAGAAGTTTGAAAAAATAAAAAGCAGCTATTAATAGTGGCACCTATGCTTTTTTTTATTTATTATTAGTAATAGTGGCACCTATGCTAGCACATTTACAGTGCTCATACACTTTCTTTGCTGCAACAACCTGTAAAACTCTCATGAGGCGGGGTTGTTTTATTCTTATATCTTCACATTTTGTTACCACTTCATATCTTCATATTTTTTTATTGATTTTGTTGGCACTTCATAACTTCATATAATTAAATTCAAGTGCTTATTGTTTATTTACTCTTGAATTTCTTGATAGGCAAGTGGTTTGTTCGTTCATTTCTTTTGTTACAAAAAAGGGGTTTGGTTGTTGCATTCTTTAAGTTACTGATTTTTTTTTATTCTTGCTCTCCAGAATTGTTCACACCTTAAGTCACAATTTTCGTAATGCTACCCGCATTGTGAGCACGCCATTGAGATTGCCCATCAAGCCAAATCATGTTCTTGTGAAAATCATTTATGCTGGTGTAAATGCTAGTGATGTAAGTAGTACTTTCCTTGAAAGGATCATTTTGAGTTTATAATTTTTCTGTTATCAAAATTACGTTTATGCATATGACTTTCTCTCCGTCTCTCTGGATATGTCTAAACTCCATCCCCATTCTGTTTTTCTGGTTCTGGTGGTTCAACTGAATTAGCAGCTGTCTTTTGTAGCAGCACTGTGGAATGTGGATATTGCTGTTAATGTTAATATTTGACTGCAAAACATAGTTAATAATGTGAGTCGTCAAAACATTGTTTCTCATGCAGTGATCTTAGGCACACTAGGTGATACTTGGTGGGAGAAGGCGTATTTTATTGTTTTTTTTTGGTATGGTACCTTGACTACATGAAAGACATTATTTTTGTCTCTGGTAGTTTTTTTCTATTTAGTACATGTGTAGTCATCGGACTAATGCATGGTTTTGAGGACTTGCTGAGATATCGAATTAAGCATAAAGCTTGTTAGAGTTTATACCAGTTTTCTTGTTGTAATGTAAAGTTCATATGATTTGGCGACCCTTTCTCATCATCTAGTTATTTCACCGAGAGACCTTGGTAGGTAAGTAAAAGCATTAGTCTGTCTTCTTTGTAGTGGTGCGAGAAGGATTATGATCCCCACTGGCGATGGGAATCTCTGAAACAGAAGTATCGTGAAGTGTTTGTTACCAAGTATCATGATGTTGAGTTCTTGTCCCCATTTTGTACAATAACATTAGTCTCTCTCTCTCTCTCTCTCATGTGTGCACAATCAGTTGTTTGTTAATGTATTCTGCCGAAGACTATTTTTTTTATAGTTAATAAGAGATTTTATTTCCAAGTAAATAGGAATAGCCCAAGTACACATGATGTATACAAGTGAGTACACCTAAATACAAGCTAAAGCAAAAACAGTACTAAAATAAAACATGACAAATGTTCCCATCCCTTACAAGATTCTTCACCCAAAAACTTAAAGTTCTAAAGAAAAAGTCCCTAAACTCCCCCATAGAACGTTCACAATCTTCAAAACACCACCCATTTCTTTCAAGCCATAAGCACCAAAACAAACATAAGGGAATCATCCTCCACACTGCTGCACTGCCTCTACATCCCACTGGACCTTGCCAGCAAGCCAAAAAATCCACCACATGCATAGGCATCACCCAAGCAATGCCTATTCTTGCTAAAATATCATTCCACAAAATTGTCGCCACCTCACAGTGAAGAAAAAGATGGTTAACAGATTCACCATCCTTCTTACACATAAAACACCAATCAACCACAAAAAAACCTCTCTTCCTCAAATTTTCCGTGGTTAATATTTTCCCAAGGACACCAACCAACAGAGAAAAGCAAGCTTACTAGGCACCTTTGCCCTCCAAATACATTTCTAGGGATAGTCTTTAACTCCCTGACTAATTAATGGCTTATAAAAAGATTTTACAGTAAATCTGGAGTTATTTGTTTGCAACCACAGCAGGCTGTCCTCTCTATTCTGATCAGGGCGTTATTTGTTTGACAGGTAAATTTCAGCTCAGGGCGTTATTTCAGTGGCCAAAATAAAGACCAAGGCTCCAGTCTTCCATTTGATGCTGGTTTTGAGGTTAGGAATGAATGATGCTATTTGTCGATACTCCATCATGTGGTTGAATAGTTATTCTTTAGTGCTAGCACGCCTACCTAGGGTGGCTAGTTGATATTCATTTCACTTTGATTTCGCAGGCTGTGGGAATAATTGCAGCAGTTGGGGACTCTGTGACTGACTTGACAATTGGCACCCCTGCTGCAGTCATGACTTTTGGAAGTTATGCTGAATTCATAATGGTAAACTATCTCAGAAGAAACTGTTTTGATGTTTAGTAAAATTTGTGTTCATATCTATTTCAGATATAATTGAGGAATTCCACTTAATGTTGGATATTGTACCTGGGTTAGGTTCCTTCGAAACACGCCCTCCCTGTGGCAAGACCAGATCCAGAAGTGGTTGCCATGCTTACTTCAGGATTGACAGCATCCATTGCACTAGAAAAGGTTACTCTACACACAAACTTGATTTTTGTATCCTTTTAGATGGACCCTTATCATCATATCAGCCATTATAGCTTCCTGTTCAATTCCTTGCATATCTTTACCGTTTATTCACAATATTATTTGTTCTGAATTCCCCATTGTTTTCAATATGGTTTATTCAGGGAACCACCTTTACCTTCATTTAACAATATTTTTCTCATGCGGAACTTTTAGGTTGGACAAATGGAATCTGGAAAAGTAGTTCTTGTTACTGCAGCTGCGGGAGGGACGGGCCAATTTGCTGTCCAGGTTTTCTTTTGACTATTGAGATACTTCTCTATGACATATCTTTGCTATTTTGCTGTTGAAGATTTCATTGTTTGTGCAATAATGAATTCTTGTCCACATACCAGATAGTGACATAGTAAGTTTAAATGTGCAATATGGAACATAAGGAAAAAAAAGATCATTATGGAAAAGTAGACAACTGGTACCTGTACTCCATTTCGCTCTGATTGTCCTATTGAAATCTGTTTTTCATATGTTATGATATTCATAATACAATTATTTATTTGACAGAAGCAATGAATGCTGGGAATAATAGCATCAGTTTTCAATGTTATTGGTTCTTTTTTTTACTCATTTTTCTATTATTAAGATTATATTTCTTATATTGAAAGGTGATTAGGAATTCATGTGTCTGCAGCTTGCAAAATTAGCCGGAAATACAGTGGTTGCAACTTGTGGAGGTGAGGAAAAGGCCGTGCTCTTGAAAAAGTTGGGAGTTGATCGGGTCATAGACTACAGAGCTGAAGACATAAAAACTGTACGTCTCTTTACTCAGTTTTCTTTCTGTTTTCCCTTTTTATTTTTTGTTTGTAGTTGTACTTGGTGGGTTCAGAAGCTTTGTGACATGCACTTGGACATTAGTTGCCTGTGTTATATTATATATATGCTTTGCATCTTGCTCATCCCAAACCATGGAGTATTGCTATGTTTGGTCACCTAAGTTCAAATGCAGGGAATCTTTACATCTGAGTTTTTGATTGATGTTGACATCATCTAACTTTTCCAGGTTCTTAAGAAAGAGTTTCCCAAAGGTGTTGATATCGTCTATGAGTCTGTGGGTGGTGACATGTTTAACCTGTGCTTGAATGCTTTGGCAATCCATGGATGTCTTATTGTGATTGGAATGATATCACAGGTTCTTTTTATTCTTTTTCTTTCTTTTCATTATTTATCTAGTCATCATTTTTTATCAAGCTTCTCAGATGGCTGGTGTTTCATTGACATTGATTCTGCTTAATTTATTGCTTGAATGCTGTTAGAAACTGTCTATTAGTAGGGCTTGTCAGTTCATTGGAGTATGATTTAAACTTCATCTTAAATATTTCCATGTTTAGATATGGAGATCTGTTATTGAATTCTATATGAATCTTAGTTTTCTATGATATTCTTGAAAACAAATTTACACAGAGACACAAATACGCATGGATAATTTCTTATCAAATCTAAACATAACTGGATTTGATACGAGTCTAGTTCATATAGTTCTCTTAATATGGGTGAGAAGTAATATTTCACATAGTTCATATAATATGGCACCTCCCAAAGTAGCTTTTTTTGTGTGGACAACATATTTGGGCAAGATTCTCACAACCGATAATTTGAGGAAGCGGAGAATTATTATAGCAGATTGGTGTTGTTGTCAAAACACTCAGAAAATTAAGAATATTTTGGAAAAAACTGGATCTCTGATTTTCAGCCTCCTCATTCACAACGTAAACAGCCGCTATACAAGGAAAATAGATAATATGCTATACACAGAAAAACTCCTAACCGATTCCTAATAATCAGCCTATATACATAGTAATATATTTGTACAACTAATATTAAAAGAGTCGTCCTAAATTGTATAACTTCCTAAATGGTATACGTTAACATCCCCCCTCAAATTGATGTTGGTAGCTGGTAAGTCAACCAGTAACAATTTGCCAACCAGAAATTGATGCCGCTGTCGAGTCATTGCTTTGGTGAAGACATCTGCCACTTGGAGATCTTAAGAAATGTAAGGAAGAGATATCACCCGACTTTCCAAGGTATCTCGGATAGAATGACAATCAACCTCAATGTGCTTAGTCCGTTCATGGAAAACGGGATTGGTGGCAATCTGAATAGCACTAGTATTATCAGTATGAAGAGGGGTAGAAGTAGTCTGAGGAAACTCAAGCTCCTCAAGAAGACCGCGTAGCCATACAATTTCAGAACAAGCAGTAGACATGGCACGATACTCGGCCTCAGTAGAGGATTTAGAAACACGATCCTGTTTCTTACATCTCCAAGAAATTAAGGCATCACCTAAAAACATTCACCAACCTGTAGTAGATCGACGCGTATCCGGACACCCAGCCCAATTAGCATCACTATAAGCAACAAGTTGAAGAGATGAGCCTATAAGAAAGAATAACCCACGAGTAGGCGAACCTCGAAGATAGCGGATGATGCGTCAAACTGCAGCAAGATGGAGATGCCAAGGAGAAGACATAAACTGACTGACCTGATGAACAGCATAAGAGATATCGGGGCGAATAGTGGTCAAGTTGATAAGACTCCCAACCAAGCGCTGATAGAGAGTAGGATCATCCAGAAGGTCCTCTTCATCTTTCTTGTATTTGACATTTACCTCCATAGGAGTATCAACATAAGAAGTGTCCTCCAAACCAGCCAAGGTAATAAGATCTTGAATATACTTATGCTGGTTCAAGAAAATACCATTGGCCCAATTATGTACTTCCAATCCTAAGAAGTATGTGAGCCGGCCAAGATCTTTCATATGGAAAGTTGCATGTAACAACTGCTGAAGCTTAGTGATCAAACCACAGTCAGTGCCAGTAATGATAATATCATCCACCTAAACCAAGAGAAGGACTATACCCGATGCAGAATTGTGGAAGAAGAGAGAAGAATCATACTGACTTTGTGTAAATCTGAAGGTAAGAAGTGTACTGCGAAACTTCTCAAACCAAGCCCGGGGAGCCTACTTGAGCCCATACAGAGAACGCCTTAACTTATAGACATCATGAGGAGAAGAAGTAGTCATACTAGAGGGAAGCTTCATGTAGATCTCTTCTTGGAGATCACCATGAAGAAATGCGTTCTTTACATCCATCTGATGCAGTTGCCACGACTGGGAAGCGGTAATAGCTAAGATGGTTCGAATCGTTGTCATTTTGGCAATAGGAGCAAATGTCTCCTCATAATCAACCCCATATTCCTGTTTGTTTCCCAGAGCTACTAGGCGAGTTTTGTACCGGTCCAAAGAGCCATAAGAACGAAGCTTTACAGAGAAGACCCATTTACTCCCAATAGGCTTGACTGTACGGGGCAATGAACAATATCCCAAGTGTGATTCTCCTCAAGTGCTTGAAGTTCTGTTTGCATTGCATTTTGCCAACACTCATGTTCCATGGCCTGTTTATAGCAAGAGAGAATGGAAATAGAGCATAAAGTAGCTACAAGAGAGACAGGGGAGGAGAAACCATACCAATTAGGGGGTCGAGAAGGGCAAGTAGACCGGCGAAGAGTGGTGGAAGCAGGAGCAGGATCAGGCACCAGGTCAAGATCGTGAGAGGGCACAGAGGAAGTGGAACCAGACTCATGTCGACTACGTCTTCCATACACAAAACCAGGTTTGAACCTTTCCACAATTACAGTGAATCAGAAAAGCTAGGCAAAAGAGATATAGATGCAAATGGCAGCTCAACATGAGATGGAAAGAAATATTGATTTTCAAATAAAACCGCATTCCTAGAAACACGTATACAACGAGCATGGGGATCATAACAAACATAACTCTTTTGAGGTATAACATAACCAAGAAAAGCACACTTAACAGATTGAGCAGTAAGTTTATGTCGTTCATGAGCAGGGAGATGCACAAAACAAACACAACCAAATGCTCGAAAATCAGAATATGAAGGAAAATGGCCAAACAACTTAAAGAAGGGAGAAACATGATGTAATGTAGGAGAGGGTAAGCGATTGATCAAATGAACCGAAGTAGAAAGCGCTTCACACCAAAAACGAGGAGGAACAGATGATTCAAGTAAAAGGGTTCTTACCACATCAAGAATGTGATGATTTTTCCTCTCAGCAACACCATTTTGTTGCGGTGTCAAAGGACAAGAATGCTGAGGGTTAATCTCTTTGCTTTGAAGAAAGTCCTGAAACTCATTAGACATGTATTCGCCACCAGAATTAGAGCGCAAGACCTTGATGCTGACAGAGAATTGAGTCTCAAGAAGTGCAAGAAAGCGCTTAAATACTGAAAAAACTTCGGGCTTAGCCCGTAGAAAGTAAACCCAAGTAAAGCGATTAAAGTTATCAATGAAAGTAACAAAGTACTTGTAATGCGTATGAGAAACAACATGTGCAATTCCCCAAACATCACTATGAATAAGATCGAAGTATTGTGAGGCACGAGATGCATGATGAGGAAAAGGTAGAACTTTACTTTTGCCAAGTTTGCATGATGTACAATCAAAAGAAAGATCAAGAGGATAACATGCTTTATTTCCCAATAAACCAGAATTAAACAAAGTACGAAGTACATCAGAGTTTGGGTGGCCTAGACGTCTATGCTACATCTTATTTCCATAACCAACAACATTACATGCAAAGGAAAATAAAGGAAAACTAGGAATAATGGTGGAAAGAGAAACATGAAGAGGAAAGAGTCGTCCCACTTTAGGCCCCTTCGCGATCATCTTCCCTGACACTCAATTTTGCACAACAAAACCAGAACGAGAGAAATAGACATTACAATTATTATTAACCAATTGACCAGCAGAGATAAGATTTGTGGAGAGATTAGGAGACACAAAAACATTAGTTAAGGAAGAAGAAAGATCACCAACAACACTGATAGGTAGAGAACTGCCATCAACGGTGTTAATTTTCAGATTTTCATCATAATTTTTGACATTGGAAAGAGGAACAACAATATTGGTCATATTGTTAGAGGCGCTGGAGTAAAAATACCATGGCTTAGAAGAAACTTTATGATTACTTGAGAGCCCAAAAGCAGAAAAAACAGAAATGATAATCTGTTGTACCATTTCAGGAGTGAGTGTGTTCGGGTTTGCTAAGGCTGTAGGAGCAGGAATAGGAACAACAAGCGAGGTAGCAGGCAATGCAGCAGAACTAGAGGCACCGATGGAGGCATGATGAGCAGTGCCTTACTTCCTTTCAGGTCGAATGGGACAAGCAGAGATGATATGGCCCTGTTTCTTGCAGTAGTTACAGAACTTCTTGGGACAATCCCGAGCAATATGACCAAAAGTTTTACAACTAAAGCACTGTACAACACGCATGTCTCTACCCTTATTCCTCCCTTGAGTTGCATTAGCCACAGTAACAAGTGCACTAACATTACCCCGATGTTCCATGGCAGCTTGAGTTACTATACGCTGCTCCTCACAAAGAAGTTCACTCAAACAAGCATCCAGTGATAGTACAGGATGACGATTCATCATATTAGAACATGCAATTTCAAAGTCGGAACGGAGCTTCATCAATAATTGATCTCTCTTGCTTGTTTCATGCACTGCTTGAACAGCAGAGAGAGTTGCAGCGGGAACATTAGCATAAACAATGTCTAAATAATCAGCCCAAAGATTTTGAAAACCAGAAAAATATTCCTCAATGGAGAGACTTCCCTGTGTGAAATTAGTCATCTCATACTCCAATTGAAAACGCCTAGCCGTGTTGTCTTGATTGTAAACTTTGTTTAGATAATTCCACATGTCAGTAGCAGTTTTATAAGGCCTCAGATTGAGAACAAGGTGAGGCTCAACCGAGCTAAGGATCCAGGTCATAACCCGAGCATCCTTGATTTTCCATTTAGACAAAGCCTCGACATCTTTAGGTGGGGGATTACTCCCATTAATATGACCCCACAATTCTTTTCCTTTGACAAATAATTGAAATTGAAACTCCCAAGCAGAATAATTTTTGCCATTAAAACGAATAGGGAACGAGTCTAACTTATCAGATGACATGATGGAACTAAAAGGAAAATATCCAACCAATAAGCGATACTGCATTCGGCGAAAGAAACTCACGCTGAAATCCAAATAACTCACGCCAAAATCCACAAAAAACTCCAGACTTCAACTCAAACAGAGCCAAGATGTGCACAGAAAGCACCAAAAATTATCCTTTCCCAAATCCCAGATAACGTTGAAAGTTCACAAGAAGAACTAGAAACTAGAAACTAGAACAGGCAAGAAACTTCTGGTTCTTGTTCCGAAATCCAATGCAGATGGTGCCGATAATCTCAAAGAGGTACTCAGATGGCGCCGAAACCCGCAAGAAACCCCAGAGGAATATGCAGACAGTGCCGATAGCCAAGAACACGACCTCAGACAGCGCCAATAATGCAGAAAAGGTAAAAAAAAATTCAAAACTATGAACCTTGCTCTTGATACCATGTCAAAACACTCAGAAAATTAAGAATATTTTGGAAAAACTGGCTCTCTGATTTTCAGCCTCCTCATTCACAACGTAAACAGCCGCTATACAAGGAAAATAGATAATATGCTATACACGGAAAAACCCCTAACTGATTCCTAATAATCAGCCTATATACATGGTAATATATCTGTACAACTAATATTAAAAGAGTCGGCCTAAATTGTATAACTTCCTGAATGGTATACGTTAACAGTTGTATGTGTAGGGGAGGGGGCGAGTCGGTGGATCATTTCTTGTTACACCGTGACATAGCACGGGCTTTATGAGATGGGGTGCTGGGTAGAGTAGAGTTGGGTTGGGTTATGCCAGAGACTGTAGTGGCAGCCTTGGCTAGTTGGCCAAGTATGGGAGGGGTACATCAGATTTCAGCAGTCTGGAAAATGATTCCTATGTGTGTCATGTGGTGTCTATGGCGGGAATGTAATGCGCGGACGTTTGAGGACAAGGAGAGATTGCTAGAGGAACTTATAGCTTTATTTTATACCACTTTACATACTTGGTCCGATGCTGTTGATTTCAATGGCATGGTCCTTAATGATTTTCTTGTTTCCCTTGCACCCTCCTAGTTGGGGCTGTTTTTTGTATATACTGGGCTAGGCCTATTCTTGGAGTAATATACCTTATTTATGTATAAAAAAAAAGTAATATTTCACTGAAAGTATTTTATTGTGATAAGTGTTTTTCTGTGGATGTTTCCTTTTATTTTTCTGAGAAGGAAAAGTTCATAGATAATTGGTTTAAGTAGTAAGGATTCTGTATAACAATTGCTTCATTGAAACTTTAGCAGCATTATAAAACAAAGCTATAGCACTAATGGTTTATAATTTTTTAAGGCATATCACTGGTTATTGTCCAATGAAGTTGGAAATATGAAGGAAATAAGCTTTAGACTCCAAAGTGTCAATGCTCAATATTGAAATTTTTTAGCATATTGAATTTACCCGTTAGCATACAGATCTTAAGAAGTCAATAAAGCCTTACCACTTCACTTAAAATTGTGAATAGATGTGTTTATAATCGCACTTTGTATCCTGTAAAATTAATCATAGATCAGGATGTTGAATTGTAAGCTTACTTAACTTAAAATTAATCGCACTTTCATGGACTGTCGGCAACCCAAAGTGGTAAGGGCCTTGGTCTTGATGGCATGCTCCCTCCAAGTCTAAGGTTCGAACCCTGGGTGCAAACAATATCTAGGGGTCATGTCCCATCTGTGAAAAGCCGATGATTCACCTGATATATGTGATGGGGATGCATTACACGGGCCCGGAGTTTAACCAGATAAAAGACATGTTGCATCTACACTATCTCCAGGATTCCTCATCATTTAAAAAAAAAACACGGATTCCTGTTAGCAATATGTATCAATGTCTTTATATTCCTACTTCAATATCTAACAATAAGTTACCTCTGGTGCTCCTTTTCAAGTTCTTGATGACAAAGTCTTGTTCCACATATATAATGATTGACCTGCAGCTTTGGAGAGCTCTCATGTATGGAATGTAGCTATCCTTATAAACTACCCCATAAAAACTAATTTCATTATTTCATTGAGTTAACAATTATAGCAAAGTAGATTTAGCACTGTCTCCTGTTAGCCTTTTGTCTATGTTTGATGAGTGTTCTTTGGCATGGATCGTCGATTAGATTTAGACTTGATAAACTGATTTATTCTGGTGTCAGTATCAAGGGGAGCACGGATGGAACCCGTCAAATTACACTGGCCTATGTGAAAAGATTTTGGCTAAAAGCCAAACTGTGGTATGTAGCTGCTGAAGGCTAAAACTGCTATTGTGGTATATTGTCATTAATAAAAACAACATTTATTTTTATTTTAGTCAGATAAATTCATATGAAACAGATAGATATTAAAAATTCAAGTGAATTAGTTGGATCTATTACTATATTTTCATTAGTATATTTCTTCCAGATGTTCTCTCATTTAACTTTTTAAATACTAATATCCGATTGTTGGTAGAAATTCCTATCCTTGACCCCCGTCAGATCTAATGCAGACAAGTGCTACGCAGGACATAAATTTTTGTTCTTGCTTAGTGTGTCTAGTTCAGACAATATAACTTTTCGGTCTTATCAATGATATCATCAGTAATTAATGCATTAAACTTATCAAAAAAAAATTAATGCATTAAAATCAATGAAGATTGATTATCCCATATTTGGCTTATGCCTGTCACCAGTTTGAGATTCTAACACCATGTCTCAGTATTATGCACTAAAGTAGTGTGCATACCATCAAAGAGAAGCGACAGTTCCATAAATCTTGCTCGAAAAAGAAAAGTGAAAAAATTTCGACTGTTGCACTTTTTATTATTTGGCCATCAAGCAAACACTATGAAAATAAGCCTGTCAAGTTTTCTTATGATAATCAGTTAAATATTTTATTTTCTTGTTTCCTAAATATTTTGTAGTCTAACCATCCCAATTTTTGTTTTTTTTTCAGTCTGGCTTTTTCCTGGTACAACATAGTCACTTATGGCAACAGCATTTGGACAGGCTGTTTAATATTTTTTCTGAGGGAAAGCTGAAGGTAATGCATGTACCCTAGAATATGTTTTATCTGTTAATTGAATTAGCCTTTTTTTTTATCTTTGCAAGTACTAGTTCTTTTTTTTTTTTTTTGATAAGTAAAAATATTATATATATAAAAAAGAGTAACCAAGTACACTGAATGTATACAAGAAAACACGTTGCCCATATTAGAAGCCCCTAATAACCCAAAAAGCCCGTGAAAAAACAACCCAAAATACACAAAGCCCGACCCTAACCCCAACCCCGTGTTTCTTGTAGAACTAAAACTCTACCTGAAAACCCAACCCCAACCCCTTGTTTCCCGTATTCACAATGCCCTCCCTTTAGACTTCCCTCTAGTTGAACTACCACCCTTAGCGTCATAGTTGATTGCCCAAGAAAGACGCTATAACTCTCTGCTTTTCTTGAAACTTGATTTGGTTTCAAGCGTGTGGCTTGCCTCAATCGCAGTGATTAGTTTAAATTGGTCTTCACATCCGCCATGTGAAATTCCCACGAACTGCTGAATCTCGTTAACTTTAGACAAAATCCAATCCACTATTGGAGAAAGAGAGACTAGAGGAGCAACATTATCCCCAGATACAGTATTCGACTGCATTCTCGACTCTAGACATTCCTCTACACAAGGCACCACCGCCAAACCCATTAGTTCTCCATCAACTCCATTGGTTCTCTCCAATAGTATCAAGGTCCCCATTGGAGATTCTGGGGTGACAGCAAGTCCCTTCACCTATGGGGTGATAGCAGATCCTACATCTCCTTCAAATCTCGGCAGTATACCATTTTCCTTCAACTCCAACGAAGGAGCCATAGTTTTTTCAGGGTCCAAGGGTGTAATACCGACTATCTGTCTATCCTGTGTTATATGAGACGAATGACATTCCATTACTGATGTCTCTACGCTGATACCCAATGTAGACCCCGCTTCAAATAACCCAGATTTCCTTTTGACCCGCCATACTCTCTTGGATCTGTTTATAGGGACAGGGCCAAATCCAATTTTCCGTTTTCCTTTATCAGAGTTTAAAGAATTCGGCCTATCTTGTTTCTTACAACCCTGTTGCCTCCAACTGAAAGCAGGGCTATTTTCGTAGACAAGAAAGCTATCCCTGCCTTCAACTCAACAAGTTGAGTTTCCATCTCATTAAAGAATTGTGCATCTCGACAAGCTGGTTCTGAGGTGTGATTTGCAGACCCCCCCTCACTCTGAACCCCTAAAGCATGACCTCTCTTCAGAGCTGTCGCATAAGAATGCCCCGCCACTGAGGATGAACTTAGGTCTTTATGATTCACCTCCAAGTTCTCACTCCCAAAACGACACCCACGGGATTGATCCACCAGCAACACCTCCCTGTGAGCTATTCTCTTGTCGAAGGAAAAATCACGCAGCACCTCCCCCATCTTTCTCCAGCCACTGCCCCCTCCTCAGGAATGAAAATAAAATTTCTCCTCCCACCACCACCACCATACTCCTCCACCTTCATATAACATCCTCAAGCATTCGATGTGCCGTGAAATTGCGACTGCCTTCCCGGACAATGGAGAAAAAAATCATGTTTCTCATCCTTTGTGCATGCATCCATGGCCTTAGCCAGCCATTGTACTGTTGTTGAACCCAGAACCAACTTAGATATCAGCCTTCGACTCCTTTCAGTAATAGCTAACATGCTCCCCTCCTTCACTAGTGTAAAGGATTCTATGACCAACTCCATGGAAGAACCCATACTGAGCACAAAGCCCCAAAAACAGTCGTGAAAACCCATCACATACCACCCAAGAGGGTGTTTACCATCGTTGAATGGAAATGTATGGAGAAAACAAAGGATGTACGTAGAGAAAACTGAAGATGTCTGAAGGCGGTTGAAAAAGGATCACCGGAGGGGGACCGACGTTGAATGGGTTCGCAGGAACCCGTCGAAGCTTTCTGTGGTAGGAGCCCAGGAATGCCGGTCGAGTTTGCCTCTTTAAACACGACAAAAACAAAATTTGCAAAGAAAGCAGGTCGCCGAAGAGAGTCTAGGCCGGACGGCCCTCAGTGAAGTCGTTGGGGCCCGTCGAAACTCTCTGTCCTGGCGGTGAGAAGTCACTCTCTGTTCTAGGGTGGATGAGGGTGGTGGCGTGTTTAGGTTTTCAGAAGAGAGAAAGGGTACGCAGAGAGAGAATATGACCTTAGTGTGTACTCGTTCTTTTTATCTGGATGCTTATGCCGAGGTCGATGAAGAATATAGAGTAGCGATATTTTTATGTCATTGCTCGTTATGTTAGCCAGTAAGTCAAAATTAAAAGGCTAAATTACACGTAATCTATCATTTTGTTTCGAATAACGCTACGTAGAAATATTAGAAAAGAAAGTTAAATTGCAAGTCCCTCCCTAAACATATATGTCTATCATGAAGTGTTTCTTTCTTGCATTCTAAGCCATCCAATCATTCTCTATAAGCCATGCCATTGTTTTAGCTTTCTCTTTCAGGTGTTCGGAATTTCTAATTTTTCCTGATTCCATCGTATTAGGTTGCCATAGACCCAAAAAGATTTTTGGGCCTCAATGCTGTTGCAGATGCTGTTGAATATCTACATTCCGGTAAAAGTGTTGGCAAGGTATGAACTTCTGCAAAAATGAGATGTTTCTTTACGGCCCAACTTGTCCCGAAAACGTTTGTATCTTACACTAGAATACTTTTACAGGTTGTCGTTTGCATCGATCCATCCTTCAGTCAACCGACGGCAAAACTATGAGCAAATGTCAAATTATGCCCCTATCTTTGTTTCTTTTTTTTTTAACAAAATAAATGTCAGTCTGAATAAAAGAAAATAATATCGCTGGCCAACAGTTCATACAGCTGTTACCCAAGGGAGGATGTAAGGAAGCACTGCCGATACCCCCCGCCCGTCGTCTTAGCTTTTATTGATTTCATTTGATGTAATCTCAAGTTCTTGTTAGAATTTGAGGGATTCAAGTAAGAGAGAAATATATATAAATATTATAGAGTCTATTTTATGTGTTTTTCTTTCACTTAAAACTTTTATATTATTCCAGAATTTCTGATATACCAAAATGGTATATGCAGCTGTTGGATGTAAATCTGGGAGTTGTCTCCGGTGTTAAAGATACCGACGTTCTCATAAAAAAAAAAATAATAATAATAAAAAAAGCAGGTTTGCAACACACGCAACCGAAAATGAAAGTTGTAGCTGTTTGTTGTTGTATTTTCTCTAAGGGGAGACGAGCATAGTGAAGAGGGGGAAACAATCCTATCTAATTTGTAATCTATGTTTAAACTGTAATCTATGAGTTCAAGTAAAGCTTGTAATTCAATGAGTCCATGAGTTCAATGTTTAATCCTTTCTTTAATCAGTATAGGAATAATTAACTGCATCTTCCTGGAGTTCTTGATTGCAGTATTTGATTTTGACTTTGATTGCTTTCTTTAGTAAAGAGTTTTCTTATATTGGTGTTCTTATTAGCTCCCTCTCCCGATGAGGGCTACCTCTCTCTATGATGTGTAAGCATATAAAGCTGGGAGGAGGTTTGCTACTTTGTCAGGTAAACTACTCAAGTTTATTGTCAATGGGAGAGAAATTGAAGTCGACATGAAAAAGTCAAAGCAATTATTGATATGTCGATACCAAAGACAGAGAAAGAAATCAAGGCTTTTTTGAGCAGGCTACAATACATCAGCAGGTTCATTGCCCAGCTCACACCCATCTGTGAGCCGATCTTTAAACTGCTCAGAAAGAAGACCCCGCCTTTTTTTTAGAAAAGATAGACAGAAGGAACGAGGATTGCCAAAAGGCGTTTGACCAAGTGAAGAAATATCTACTCAATCCTCCCATCCTGGTACCGCTAACGCCTGGTCGACCTCTCCTGATGTATCTGTCAGTAATGGAAGCATCCATGAGTTGTGTCCTTGGTCAGCACGATGAAACGGGTAGGAAGGAAAGAGCCATATACTATCTCAGCAAGAAGTTCACTGATTATGAGACAAGGTATACGGTTTTAGAAAAGACCTGTTGTGCTCTTACATGGGCCTCGCAACCAGAGTTTTTAATTTCGTTCCCTTTCGGCCGGAATGGCCAAAATTTTTCGTACCGGAACAGTATTTGACACGGTTTGATGGGGTGATTTGTTTCGAATCAAATGTCGGCCGTTCTGATCTGTTTTGGCTGGATTCTAGTGTTTCCGCCGGAACACATTTCGATTTTGGTAAATAATTGGAAAAAAAGGGGACAAATTTGTAAAAACGACATCTCTTTTTCTTCAACCCTGCCCCATCTCGCTGTCCCCCCCCCTCTCTCTCTCTCTGATGGCTTGAAAATGAAGATGGTTACACGTTATAAACTGATAAATGCAAGATAATAATAAAAATTATAACAGCAAAAGAAGCAAAAATAAAACTGATAAACTCGTTACTCATAGGAAGTATTTCGTCGAAGACTTTAGTCAACGTTCTAGCATTTGGGAGAAAAGAATGGTAGATATGTCGTGATCAATAAGAAGCTCAACGAAATACCGAAATGAACCAAAACATATTTAGGAAAGACAAGCATCTCCCTCTCTGTGTTTCACCTGGACCAACTCCCAAGCAGGCCTCCATCACCTTCTCCATTAAATTCAAAGTCTAATAATACCCACCGACAATTTCTGTTCTACCGTTTAGGGTTCTTGTATAATTTTTGTTTTTGTCTTTAGTTCACTTTCGTACGAGTTTTTATTTTTGGGATGAGAAATAGTCAATTTACTTGTCCTTAAAAGAGAGTATGGAGTTGACATGACAAGAGATTGATTACTCATCTAATCCTTTATTTTTTCTTCACCGATTAGATGATTTTTTTTTAATTACAAGTCACTAGATGAATTAAAAGTTAACTGAGTTTTTTAATATGTATTTTTTAAATATTTGTATTGAGAAGTGTTATTAAGAGTTAGTTTGTATAGTGAGATGAGATGATTTTAGATGAGTTAAATAAAATATTGTTACAATATTATCTTTTAATATTATTATTATTTTTTATTTAAAAAAGTTGAATTATTTATTATATTTTGTGTGAGAATTTAAAAAAGTTGTAATGATGAGATGAGATGAAACCATCTCTGTATCCAAACAAGGCCTTATTTTTCAGTTATGTATAGTTTTATGACTTGTACGCGCGCGTATAATTTATTCATATAACAATCCGAAAACGATATATCGAAACAGATTGGTATCAAAATATTTCTTTTCTGTATCTCAACTGGAATGCTCGCCAAAATGGAATTCAAAATTTTGCTCGCAACGCCTACGCTACTACATGTTGAACTATATTATCATGTTTATTGCAAGGATGGACCTGCTAAAGTCTCTTTTTGGAAAGCCAGCCCTCACAGGTAGTACAACAAGGTGACAGATGTGACTCTCAGAATTCAATATTGTTTACGTCACCTAGAAGCCCTAAATGAGTAAGGAAAAGGGTAGGCAATAATAGACTACATGCGGATCATCCTATGCCTAACTATGAGCTTTAATTTTTTTAAGGGAATGAATTTCTTGGACGAAGCTATTCTATTTGCAGTAGGTGAAGAAGAAGACAAAACTTCTCATGATTGGCAAATGTTCTTTGACGGTACAGTATATCATAACGAAAATTTGAGTTGCCTTTCCAGATGTTATCTTAAAGCTCGCCAAAGGAGCCCATATTCTCATAGCTATTAAGTTGAGGTTCTTCTGCACAAACAATATCGCAGAATATTCTACGTGTATCACAGGTGCATCAAAGAAGTGCCCACTATGACCTCGACTTGAGAATAAAGAAGATTGATGTATATGGACATTCATCACTTATCATCTTTTAGACCATTGGTGTTGGAAAAACCAAAGATCGGAATCTCATTCCCTACCATCAGTATCTGTAAATATTAGCCTAAAGTTCATATATATTACCTTCAATTATCTTTCAAGGACGAAGAATCAGTTTGTTAACGCATTGGTCACACTAGCTTCCATGATATCAGGTGAATAGAGTCGACAAATCGGATTGAAATCAGTGTGAAGAATAGTCAAGCGAGGACTATTCAAGCATAGATAAGTAGTAGTCATGAAAGGAAGAAAGATTGTCAATGTTTCCAATGTTCGTAGGCACTAAGTAGGAAGTTGGATCAAAACTAGAGGGCTCTATGAGACCCAATTTCATGTCTACCTCTCTAGATCCTTAGTTTTCGGAGCAATAGATACTCATGCTTTAGCCGCTTCATCTGAAGGAGGGCTTCCATAAGTCACAACACTAGAAAGTGACAATAGAAAAATCAACATAAATGTAAGAAAAAGAGGAAACTGTACATCAACATGTTTTTCACATGATTTCTCGTTACTCATGTTAGTATTATCACTTATGATATTTCTAGGTGTTGTCACCAAAAACTTTCACCGATTGACAGAACGTCCTGTTACTGACACTTGAAAAAGCAACTTTTAAGGTCTCATCACTTTGGTGAATCAGTTTAGCCCTGATACATTTTCAGTGCCATGGAGCTAGATTAGTGAGCTATTACACTTTCTTCAAATGATGGTTGCTTCAAAGCCTACCTCCTATTTGAATCGGCCTAATCTCCATTGAGAAAGAGGAATAAAGTCTTTTTACTCCTTTTATAGTGAGGGGAGCACTTTGACATGGCTACTGCGGTTACTATAGAAACACTATTCCTATTTGAGAAAAAGAGTCAAGATATGTTTCATCGAATCACAAAACGGCTTAAAGACAACATGGATTTTATTTAGCTTGCTCAGCAAAAACAATTAGAATTAGACTCGGGGTCAACTGGAATGTGTATTATCCATATGGAATGCATATTATCCATATATGGAATCTTTCAATTGAGAAGATGCATCGACTTAAGAGACAGAGAAATGTCTATCTATTTTATTTAATTATTCAATTAAACCAATGATTCATTATTGTAACAGATAGCAACGACCACTTCATCCAACATTCGTATTTTCAATGGATTTACATCTTTCATTAATGGAAAACTTTTGATGTAGTGAGTAATATCTCTTGTTATTTGTTGTTCAAGACTTCATGTTTAGGCAATTCATATCATCCATTCATAATGGTTTGATCCAAGGATTCAATTCTTCTGTGTTTTAGCAGTAGTATATTATTCCACATAGCTAAGATACAAAATATGGAAGAAATAGGTGCTTCCACGACTTTACCACCTAGTCAATTCCGTTCCACTTAATCCTTATTTCATGGCCACATATATTCCGACTAAGGAATGAGAAACGTTTATCTTGTTACATGAATCCAATTTTCATTTCATCCAATAAAAGCCATTTTTTTAACAATGTCTTTGTCATTTGATATAATAGCATTCCGTTAAATAGGAACATATTTGATAAATACTGATAGCTCTCAGATTGAGTATTAGAACGGAAAAATCCATTGGATAATAAACTATTGGTTCTAAGCCATCTATAGTGATAAATCAACAATTCGAAGTGCTTTTCTTGTATATTCTTGAAAAACCATCATTTTTATATAAATGTAGGAAGATCTGTTTGGGAAGTAAGAAGCCTCTTTGGCATCTGTTCATCTGCAAAGAATTGGAATTACAAGCCCCTTAGGCATCTCTTCATCTGCTCAGTATAATATAATTGGAATTACAAAGTTTAGCTTTTACCTGGTCCAATCGACAACAGGGGAGTAGAATCTGGGAAAGACCAGGAAGGATTCATGGACTGCATGCCATTTTCCTTCACAAGTGAAACCAGGAGGTAGAGTCATATACACCTTTTTTCCGAAGATCGCTACTATAAATGCATTCTTACACATCGAGTTAGCCAAGCTTTTTTTTTCAAGATGCGATAGAAATAATGCAACGAACCGAGGTAGGGTATTGGGTTTAGTGTTTTAGGGTTTGAGGTTTAGGTTTTGAGGGTTTAAGGTTTGAGGTTTAGGTTTGGAAGTTTAGGGTTTGAGGGATTTAGGATTTGAGGGTTTAGGGTTTAGGGTGTTTTAGGTTTAGGGTTTAGGGTTTATGGTTTTAGGGTTTAGGGTTTTAGGGTCTAGGGTTTAGGGTTTAGGGTTATGGTTCTAGGGTTCAAGGTCTAGGTTTTAGGGTTTCGGGTTTTGGGTTTTAGAGTTTTAGGGTTTTGGGGTTTAGGTTTTAGGGTTTAGGTTTTAGGATTTAGGGTTGAGGGTGTAGGGTTTTAGGGTTCAAGTTGTTAGTTTTTTTGGTTTATAGTTTTGTTTTAGGTTTAGGGTTTCGAGTTTAGGCGGTTTAGGGTTTGGGGTATGGAGTTTAGTGTTTGGGGTTTGATTGTGTCTTACGTTTTATTTTGTATGTATCGGTGCTATATTATTCATCGAGTAAAGTTAGATATAGTCGTGGAGTGCACGAACGATGTGCAATTATTTTAAAAAATAATGAGATCCATTATTAAAAAATTAATTTTTTCATATAGATTTCATATGTTCTCACTTTTTACAAAGAGATTGTTCGACACTTCCACATTCCACGACTACAAATATCATTTTTCTTATTCATCATTCTTGCTAAGCTCAATGGTAGAGTGTCAGTCTTGTAAACTGAAGGTGTTGCATCATTTTCTTCTTCTAGTAAATGATTAGTGTAATATGGAGAACGAACTAGTTGTTGCAAAGAAGTCATCTATATCATTGTTTTTAATCTCGTACCGTACCGGCCCAAATATCGACCATACCGGCCTATATTTCGGTCTGTACGGGCCGATATTTCGGGCTTTATTATTTTTTTTTTCATTTTTTCAAATTATAAGTTTATTTTTTGACCCACAATTCAGACTAAACTATTTATAATTTAAATATATATGTATTTATATATAATTTATTCATATATAGACTATTATTTTGAAATATAATTTTTATATATAATGTATTTATATATCGACTATTCCGAAACGGTATACGAAACGATACTGATACCAAAATATTTCATTCCGGTGTCTTGACCGATACGGCATCCGGTACGGTATTCAAAATATTGATCTATAACTTTTGCAATTACCTACAATTCAAACGTTGTCCCCAGACTACCGTATACCGTACAAGTTCTTTATTTAATATTTCTAACAAACATTCAGGAAACTTGTTGCAGAATGCAAGCAGTCTTCCCACAAGTGCCAGACAAAAACATAAATGATGTCTTGAATAAGCAAACAGATTTTATCTAAAAAGAAAGAAATACAACACAGTTCATAAGAAATAACGTAGTAAGCTTCAATCCCACGGCCATCAATGTCGTTATTATGGTTCATTACATTCCATTAACAAGCCATGCTAACCACAAGAGAATATTTTTCAGAGGACAACAACTACACTCTAAACAGAGTTAGAGAAAAACCTCGACAATGATGAACCCTACGTTAGTTACATTAGAAGAAGTGGTGAATCCTAATCGTACCGCAGCTTTTTCTTTGAGCAAAATAAGGAAGAATCCAGTAAGACATCAAGTGTAAATACTACTTTCTGCCTGCCAAGAAAATAGCAATAGATGAAAGTGAGAACTGTGAACCATGTTATATCAGTTGCTAACTTGCTATACAAAAACCGAGTTTCAGAGTGGAAAGCAATTACTGGGTTTGATTCTTTTGGTACTCCTCTCCAAGGGTGAGACATCTGAATTCGTGTCATTTTCTTCATTATCTGTTAACTCAGATACCCTAATAATGAACACCTAGGAAGAATAAAACAGGAAAGTACCATAAACAGAGCACCTATATGATCGAAATTTTTTACTTTAAAATTGAGAATTCTATAGAACAAAACCATCTCTGAAACGAAAAATAACCTTGAAACACAGGAAAAAAACATAACGCATGTAATTCAAGCAGACACAAGAAATGGGAAAACACCAACAAAATTAATGCTTTCTAGCAATCATGGCCTGCCTTTCAACTCATAAATACCTCTGTTACCTCAGAAATAAACTTCACAGCATTTCTCTTGAAACACTCGTATATTAACAACATACATAGATGTTTAAAGCTCTGAGTGTACCAAATAGGCATCCATCTGAGTTCAGCTTCTCACCTTGAACGTGGTAGGCTTAATTAACTGGAACACCAATGCATCCCCATCAACCAGCTGATGATCAATAGCAAACCCTCTCCAACCACCGCTAAGACCAGTTTTTTTAGCAAGATATTTTGTTGGGAACTCATTGCCATCCTCATCTACTAAAGTAATCATTTCATCCTTGTGGGGAAGATGCATCTTGCAGAACTGGACAGGCAGGCCCTATTTCATAGCAAAAAATGGGGATAAAATTAGAAGTTACACCAATTCTATTCTCCATATGAGAAATCAAAATTTTACCTAGGATTGATGTTGTTATTTCATTCAACATAAAGAACAAGAAATCATGTCCAACAATTTAAAAGGAAAAGCAACCTAAGAACTGTCAAACAAATGTCCAAGTTTCAGTTTTTGGGTGTGAGTTCAAGCAATATTTATTGTCCCATATTCATAAACAATGTCAGTCTACAAGAATTTAAGAACAGCCAGTGATTCAACAACACTTGCTAACATATATTACTGAAAGAACAGTCTTCGTTCATAGAATCATCTTTTCTTTTCTATTCTTTTCTATAAGAAGAGATTTTACCCATGCTTAGAAAAATAGGCAAAGCCCAAGTATACAAGAGGTACACATAAAAAAACAAGTTGAGAGATACAAGAAAATCATGTTAAGAAAAATAGGCAAAGCCCAAATATACAAGAAAAACAAGTTAAGAGAAACTTAACCCACTCCAATCGCCCATAGAAACATAGTATTAAAGAAGAGACTTCTACGTTTCTTCCAGGGAGCATTCCCTATCTTCAAAATTCGGTTCATTCCTTTCCCTCCAAATACACCCATAGTATCATCTGTACTGTTTGTACAGATCATAGACTTACCAGCCAAAATCCACCAGTGACATGTGACTGGAGCATGGGCTTCAGAAAAGTGGGGAAGTCAGATCCCAAGCCCAATTCAAGTTGTTCTGCTCTCTCAATTGCATTTTGCCGTGCTTCATCTGAAGCATAAAATCTATTCAACAGATCTCTTCGTTGGTAGCTCCTATAAGTCATCCCCACATTAGTATAGGATAAGCAACCTATGGAATACTCAAGTCTTTTGTTGAGTACAGTAACGATTTTTGAACACTGAGCTATACCAACCTTCTGGGCCTCCCCAAAGGTTCAATTGGGACCTGCCAAGAATCAAGAAGTTGGTAAACCAATAAAGCATCAGTTAATCATTTGAACAGCATGAAACTATTTAGGTAACCATAACTACTCCAAACGTTACCAAACTATTCAAGAAAATAATGTAGTTTATAATTGTAACGTATCAACACCTAGGGGTTAGCTTAAGTGGTAAAGGCCTTGGTCTTGGTGGTATGCTCCCTCAAAGGTACAAGGTTCGAATCTCATTGGGTGCAAACAATCTCTAGAGGTCATCGAACTGGAGATTTTTCCCTTAAATTATCCGAGGTGCACTTGTGAAAAACTCCTTGCTAAGGGCTTGTCCTGCCCTGAATTAGACTGGATGCTGTTCTTGGACACCCGATGCAATAAAAAAGAATAATAATTTTAATGTATCTAAAACTCCAAGTTAAACCAACATCATTTAAGATGGACCCCATTATCTAGTCCTATGATCTTAATGGCCCCCCGGCATATAAATAAGGCAGCATGGACTTCAGAAAACGAGAAGGCAGGGAGTAACAGCTTTATTAAATGCAAGATATAATCAAACTCAAACCTAGCGTTATATGTAGACAGCAGCAAAAGTTCTTCTATATAAATTATAGAACAAGTTTAAACTACAAAATGCATCAAATTAATACTTGATACTTAGGACTTGAAGACAAATTGTCAAAAAAAAAAAAAAAATTATCAGGAATCAACCTAGTAAACGCCTTAAATCTTCTACATCAACCTAGTGAGCGCCTTAAATCTTCTAAAACAACGCGTTTGATTTATCAAGTACAGAGTAATTGTATATGTTCAGCACAAAAGGAACAAAAAAGGAGGGGGCTAACTAGAGACGCAGCTTGTAAAATGAAGAGAGAGCGAGAGGGAGCTGACTTCCTTGTAGTTGGGAGGGGGCTTGCTAGCGACGCGGCTCGATCTTCTCACCCGCACGGAAGAGGGGTCCACAGGCTGCGTAGGTCGCTTCGCCTGCTTCATCTGCCCGTAGGAGGAAAAGAATCCACCAAAACCATCAAACTCGAGAATCCAAAATGCAGAAGGAGTAAATAAGAGAGATAAGGAGTTATCCAAACCCACCGGAGAGGGTTTAGGGCTGGAGGCCTTGAGAGCTTGGGCGAGCCTGCCCAGATTGAGCTCTTCCATTCGCTTCCTGTTCTCCTCCAGCCTCTGTCGACGGCATTCCTCATAGCTTCGCTTCGCTTCGACCACCATAACGATGCTCTCTCGTTCTTACAAGTTAGTGCGAAACGAAAACAGCAAGATGACCGTTGGAACTTGGAATGTCCGTAGTTCCATAATAATGATCTTGACAGAGAAATGATTGGTACAAATTTTAAATAGATAAGTGTCGCACAAGTTTTTGTAGAAAAATAGATTTCACTTTTTATAAAAAAAAACTATTCTTTAATAGTAAAATATATTATTTTACAAATAATTTATATAAAATTTATCTATTTAAAACTTATATTTGACATTATCCTTCTTGACAATACCGCCGTGTTGGGAGCAACAAATATGCAAAGTCCTACCGGTCCAGGTTTGAAACTTCAAATTCAAAAATGTTGCCGCGTCATGAGTCCAACTTCGATGAAAGTTGATAGATATTGAGCATAGAAATGCTAGATGTGATTTTGAGGGTGAGTTTAGATGTTGAAGTAAATTCAGTTGAGTTGAGATGATAAAATATTATTAGAATATTATTTTTTAATATTATTATTATTTTAAAATTTGAAAAAGTTGAATTGTTTATTATATTTTGTGTTGGGATTTGAAAAAGTTGTAATGATGAGTTAAGAGTAGTTTATGTTCCAAATGCACCCTTAGGGTGTTTAAATTTTGTATACTTTTTTTTTTAAATTTTTTTTAAAAAAAGGTGAGGTGTATTAAGGGTGTTGCCCGCTCTCTCGAGGTGGGGGTGCCCCTACCCGCACTTAGGGATGTAAAATTTAACAGGAAAATCGGATCAACTCGGTCTGGATTGGTTTTCGTAATTTCAAAACCGGCTGGTACCAGTCCGGTTCCAGTTCTATACTTTTTAAGACCGGTTCACTATATTATATATTTTAAATTAATTTTTTTAATATTATAAATAAGATTTTTAATATTATATAATATATATAATAATATAAATTATAATTATATATAAGATAATGTTATTATAATTTATAACATAAAATTTCAATCTTAAACATGAAAATTTAGTTGATCACATGCTTTAAATATAAAAATATATATATTAATAACATTTTATGGCCTAATAAATTCTCAATATATTCTTTTTAATAAATACATAATATATTAGTAATACTAATATGCATTAGTATATTAGTTACATTTCACTTTAATTAATTAGTATACGTTAGTATACTAATATATATTAGTATATTAATTATATTTTATGTTCTAATACTAATACTATTAAAACCGGATCGAACTAGGTATCGGTTTAGGAGGGTAACTAGAGCGTAATCGATTTTTTAAAATACAAAACCAGTGTATACCAGTTCAGTCATAAATTTTATCCAAAACCGGATCGGACCGGTTACACCCCTACCCGCACCCCCTGCACCCTATGGGGGATGCCCCATCCGCATCCTGGGGCGGATTGGCCCTGTGGTCCATCCGTCCCCTACTGTCCACCGCCCACCCACGGCAGAAAACAACTAGAAAAAAGACAAAAAAAAAATCAAAACAACTAAAAACAACAAATCTACACATCCATCCCTTAAATCCACAAATCTCATCTAACAACAAATCCAAAAAATTACAAAGTACAAACAATGACACACAGAAAAAAAAAAAAATAAATAAATAAAATAAAATCACCACCACGGCACGCGGCAAGACCACAGTTTGAGCAGAGGAACTACGACCACACTAAAGGAACACTGAAAATAGGGCATAAATCATTGATTTTTTTGGGATGGAGAGCAAAAGGAGGGGGCGAAGAAGAAGAGGAGGAGGAGAGAACGGCTGACTCGGGAGGGAGAGAAAGAATAGAGGAGAGGAGAAATGGCCTGGGAGCTATGGTTTTATATATATATATATATATATATACTAGTTCTTAAATATAAAATTACCTTTTTTTTTTTAAGTTGGGGCAGGGTGGTTGGGCCCCCCGCCCCTGCTGCTTCAAATGCTGCGAGCAAGGCACCCCTCCTCCACATGGTGAGGGTGAGGTAGCCCAGGCGGGATCTAGTCATCAAGGCTGGGGCCGGGTGGCGGTGGGGCACTGGTCCCAAGGTCCACCATTAAAAAAATAATTTTTTTATGTGAATCTCAGATTTATCTACTTTTTTCAAAAGGAGTGCAAGAGATATGAACATCTTAGGACTACAAATATCATTTATATGTTGATTGATATTAAAGACTCAACCATTGATCCAAAAGCTTTAACACTTTTAGATACTGTTATAAAAGTTATAAAAGAATTTGGTTTTATAAAGAATAACTTTCT
The DNA here is from genome assembly GCA_022457165.1 of Juglans mandshurica. Taxonomy (NCBI): domain Eukaryota; kingdom Viridiplantae; phylum Streptophyta; class Magnoliopsida; order Fagales; family Juglandaceae; genus Juglans; species Juglans mandshurica. The sequence continues at coordinate 25,750,777 of CM039629.1, read as the reverse complement.
CCTATGTAAGATAAAACGTTATGTTCCTTTCAAGATAAAACTCCCAGTTTTATTCAACTAAACAGAAAATCAATATATTTACAAGGATCACAACCAAAGAAATACCAATATTGCAAGATTTGAACAGATTACTAATATACCACGGTATAAAACAACATGAGCATAGAAACTTATCAAGAAACAGAAACAGTAAACAAGAAATAAAGGAAATATACTCCGTAAAAGAAAATATAGAGAAATAAGGAAAGAATACACCGATATACGTGGTTCGACCCTAATGGTCTACATCCAAGGCAGGAATGGCCTCAAAAAAGCCACAGAGATCTTTATTGATGAACATTATTTCACAGAGAAGCCTCAGTACATTAGAGTTACAATGCCCTCACTAAAATCACAAGAAATCGCACAGATTTCTTCTCTCTAAGAGCAAACCCTAGAAAACCCTAGAATTGCCCCTTCTCTGTTCTCTCTCAAAACCAACCGTAGAACATAAATGAAAACACTCTGCTAGGGTTACAAAGCATAAGGATGTATATATAGATTGCAACAGATGCTGCCACGTGTAGGGATCTAACGGTCTCCTCACGTGGCTTTGTTAACTCTGTCTTATCAGCTTCAACGGTTCAGATCGAGCCAACACATAGCACCCACTTAATCACATAATAGAAAATACATTAGTAATTAGAAAAGGCAAATACAATGTATTGACAAACGTATTACAGATACTAATTTGGTTACACATATAATCCTCAAAATTATAACATTCTACCACAATTCTGAATATGCCATCCACGGCGGCCCCTCTATCAACACTGATGCGGTGATAGTCATTTATCTTTTGGCAGATTCACTTAGCTATCAATATTCAATGACTTAATATTATGCTCATACATAGTACCAATATATTTTAATTCAGTTTATAAGTCTCTCACTCCACGATTTGAAATCGTGAGATAGTCCTTGTTATGATATCATTTATTAAATATCTAACCATTAATTCAAAAGTCCTAAAATTGTTTAATACTAATTTTGAATAAACTTTTACCGATCAAGCATGCCAGCCAAATTGGATTAGACCTTCCAAATTCTTCTTGGGATTTGGCAGAGAAAAAAAAAACCCAGTTGGGAAATTGACAACCATCATTTTATAAAATTATAATAAATCTCATAACACAGAATAATAAACGATATTTAAGATTTATTTATGGTATAAAACTTTACAATCACGTCTTTCAAGGTATGTCAGAATATAAATTCGTTTTATTAAACTTTCTGTGGATGAAATATTTCTCTATTTTCGTGCGTCTATGTTGAAATAATGAACCACTCTCTGGATTTACACATGACCAGCTTAAGGAGCTCCCATGGGAATTTGAAGGTCAAAGCTTCAGCTCCCATGGTAATTTGAAGGTCTTTGACGTGGAAATCTCGGAGCTCATGTGAATCAACACTAATTAGTAATTCCCATGGACGCATCCAATTACCCCTACAGCACAATGCATCTTCAAGCTTCACAAATTCCAACCTTGGACGGATTTTCTCATGTCGAACTACAGATAAGTAATAAAATATCATTATAATTATTAAGAACCATGGCCCACTTATTTTTCAGATAAATGTCTAAATTTCTAACTTCTGTTTACAAAAATGGAGGCACCTACATCTAACATTCCACTATACAATCTGAAGTAACGTTCATTTCCATATTAAAAAAGGGAGCAAGAAAAAAAAGGACCTTACCACTAAATTTTCCTCTTATTTACATAGTACATGTCTCCAGCCTCATGCTTGATCATTTGAAGCTGGTGCACCAAGTATTGATGCTTGAACGACAAGCGGAATATTTGAAGAGAATAACATACACTATCTGAGTCACTTCTGAATCTGCAAACATAGGAGCCCTCACCTCTGAGCCATGAAAGCATACACCTAACTCTGTACGTGGGATCTTTTCCTCATTTTTCTGTAGACTTGCATAGCTTACCGAACAGGTGGGCAGGAGATCATATTCAAGCACACAACTCCATGTACCTATGATGTACATATGTTCTTATCCTCATTTGGCCGTGAACTTGGTGAATTTGCCCAAGTGCAGAAACGATTCCAGTCTTTCCCCAAGATGTCCAAAGGAACCCTACTTATATTCACAAGAGTCAATTCATACAAACATATACCAGAGTTTCACATGATGTAGGAGATATTAGAGTCTTGACCGACGAATGCATTTAATACCCTGGAAAGGGGACGGTCTACAAACAGAAGCAAATGGCTGCCCGTTCAGGGAGCCACCAAATTTTATATCCCAACCTTCAACGTTCTTGGGAACACAAACATCAAAGAGGATTTGGCCAAGCACACTATGTGCATTGATGCTTGACGGGTTAGGCAAAGAAATTGATCTTTCTTTTTGTTCATCTTGTAGAGATGGAGAATCTCTACCATAGTGATGTTCTGCTGAACTTGGCAAAAAGAAGTGGTCACTCGGCCCTAGTGCAACTCTTGTGAGGCTCTGGTTTGAGGTAACAGCTGCATTCTGAAGGTCACAGATTAGCTCAGACATCTCATCATGCATACCTTCCATGCTAGTTCTTTCTCCCAAGAGTCGAATCTTTTGGGAATAAACCAAAGCTGCCTGGTCAAGCATACTGGACACAGCAGCCCTATACTGGATTGGATTATGCTTGTAATGACCTGAAACAATGTAAAGATCATGTTCAGTTCTATACAAGCCACAAAGATGTAAATTGAAACGCTTAAAAAGCCATTCTTTATTACAAATCCAATATAGGAAAATCCTGATTTTTTAGCACATAGAAAGAGCACAAAAATAACCAGTAAGCCTATATTTTTATAAGTAAAAAATAACCAGTAAACTTAATGATATCTGCTTTGGGTAGATTCAAACTTAAGGGTGATATGGGGAGTTAAATAGATAATTACTTTCATTTGTAAAACTTTCATGCACTTTCCGACATCCCACCATCTATTATGAATGAGAGGATTAGAATTTTATTGATTAAATGAGCTTTTGAGCTCAAAAAAAATAAACAAGAAGAGTTGATGAACTTTTGAAGATTAGGACCATTAAATCTGAAATTCTAAAACATTTTATGTAAAAAATTGCTGCTGTTCATTCAGAGTAAGAAGGTATATCCAAAAGGTCAAAACTAAATTCATCCTAATTTCTACCATGTACATTGCTTAGATTGCACCTGCCACCCACCCTTTTTATTCAAATATTTTTTGGGTTTCAATCACTATGATACCATCCACAAGGTGAAAGAGGGAAAATAATGCAGCTACTAAAGTTATGGTGCTTGGATTCAAGATCTTATAAGCAAAGACAAATATTCACAAGCCCTATTGATGTAGGTACCAAGAATAATACTCAAAACTACACCATGAAGGTACTGAAAAATAAAGAATTGTTGAGACAAACCCATGTGAGGGGAGCCATTCAATTTAACAAGCTTAACATCACCCCCAAGATCTTGTAAATGTTGAGCAAAATTGCAGATCATTTGATAAGGTGCAAGGTCATCCTTTTCTGAGCATATAACGAGAAAAGGAGCGCTAAAGTTCTACAGAAAAGAGAAGGAAATGTTATATTAACTGATGAAAATGAAGAAAGGACAAGTTTAGTGGCAAAAGGTATGATATAAACTTACAACAGAGGAGTACAAAGCCCGCCAATACTCAATGCATTGGGATTCAAATCTAGTAAGATATAATGCATCCAAACCAGAAGCAATGCCCTTCGCCAACCAAGAAAATATTTTCGAAGATCCAGGCATTCTCCTAAGAGAGGAGTGTAGTGTGAATCGTGCACCCAAATCACTTGTAAGATCTACTGGACTAGAATCATAGATGTGGCCAGAAACGCAATTTCTGATCAACTGATATTCTCCCTTCAACGACCAAAACAGAAAAAAAGGAGAAACAAAAAGATTTTAAGGAATAAAGTTAATTTGATTAAGTAGTCATTGTCCACACAAAACGCGATGTATATGCTCAGAGAATGATATCCACAGCAAAGAAACAATCCTACCGGATACCTCTCTCCACATGTTCCATCAATAACCTGTGGTTGATGAAAGGCAGATATATTACGACTGCGGAACTCAAAAGGTAATTTACAATTTAAGCTCGTATAATAAATGCTTGACTTACACTTGCATGAACCAACTTCCAAAATTTAATATCAATCATGTCAACTGAAATTTACCTGAAAAATCTTGTACATGCAAGCTTTAGGACTACCAGAAAGCGCTACAAAGACTATAGGACATGGCCTAATCCTTAGCTCCTGCACACCCAAAACCAAAAAGGGAATTCGCCCCAAATCATAAATTCTGCATTAGATTAACGATCTACTATCTTTCGTTGAAATTTCAACTGAAATATGTAAATGCATCTGAATTCGGTAAAATATTAGTTAAACTGACCTCAACAAGCTCATTGATAACAAGAAATGCCAACGACATGGCCCTCTCAGGATAAAATCTGCAAAAATATCAACCATTAGGAAAAGAAGAGGCATTCTCATTCAAAATGCGCCAAACACACATCCTGAGATTACCAATTCAATAGAACTCCGAAGTAATGCAACAAGTATCCCAACACCAAATTAAACCACAAAACAAAAAGGAGAAGGAAATGGAGAAGTTACGCGTTGAGAAAATGGGCATGACAGACGAGGCAATTCCATCCGAGGGATGCGTACAAATCGATGTAGCTCTTCAAGTGCCGCTCTTGAATCGAAGCCCAAGCGAAGATCACGGTGATTCCTCTAGACTCAGTTTCATCCTTTCTTCCCCAATAGATATCACCCCCAACTCCACCACCACCCGGTCCACCCCACATAGTAGTTTTAGAATATTAAAAGAAAGAAAGAACACGAAAAAAAAAATCAAGAACAAAGTGGAAAAGGAAAAGGATTCCAGGTAAAAATTCAGCTGTGAAAATATTCAAGTATTGGGGGAATTAGGGTTTTGGGATGGATGGAGGTGGGGCTGGTTTGAGCCACTAGAGGGTGATTTGATGGTCGTGGTGGTCGTGAGTTGAGTTTGGCTGAATGGAATCCCGAAGGGGAGCCACGTCGGATCTTTCTCACCACGCGCCTTTTAGGATAAGGTTAGCTCCTAATTCTTCCATCGGAAGGTCCTTTGTATTTAGGGTAGGCAAGTACGTATATTTTTTACGAAATTGAATATATTTTATTTGAGTTTTTAAGTATCTTCCATTTCTTTTGAAAAATATAAATAAATTTAAAATTTATATGAAATTTTTTTTTTTTTAATAATAGATTCAATTCTTTTTAAAGAGAAATTTTACATGTAAACTTTACACCACACACATCTCTCTAATCAACATATGATTTGTCATTTTTACTCTTCTATCATAGTGTTTAAATGTGTGTGTTTAAATAAAATGGTAAAAATGAAAAATCACATATTAGTTAGGTGGAAGTATATAGTGTAAGATTTTTTTGTCATATTTCTCTTTTTTAAATAAAGTGTATGAGGTTCACACATGTTATAACGATATGTAACATGAAAAATGATACTCTTACCAACTAACTGTATCGTTTATTATTATTTTTTTCTTAAAGCATTAGTGTGTGTTTTTATTTTTTAGTATTATTTAAAAAAAATATACACAAAAATGCTTTTTAAAAAAAAAAAGAAAAATATATATAACATTGTTCCGTACCCTTTTAGGTACCGATTCTCGATGGATGTAACATCATCCATCTAACATAACTCAACTAGAAATCTACATTTTTTTAATAATAAACTTCAATTTTTTCAATAAAAATATGCAAAATTTGTATATTCTAAGATTATATTTAACATTATCATCTTCCATCTCCATCTCGTGGGCTCATTTTCAACTTTGTCGTCTCAACAATTTTTGTGAAAAATCTGAGATCATTTTCCCAAATCCTTTCAAGTTGGATAGGATAATCATAAGGTGTTGTAAAGTAAATTTTATAAATGTAATTTTATAAAATAATAATAGGTCTTATGATACATCATTTTATCATAAAAGAGAATTTAATGTATTCTATTTAAGAAAATGATACACCGATCATTTGTACCTATAAAGTGTACCTAGCATTTATATTATAGGTATAAGTATACCTATAAAGTGCATGATAGGTATTATTTTTAGGAAAATGTATTACAAAGTGAACCTATCATTTGTACTGAATAGGTTTTATTTTTATGATTTGTGTTTTTTATTTTTTTGTATTTTTTTAATACATAAAAAAATGCTTTAAAAAAAGAAAAAAAAATTACATTATCGGTACAACTTCTCGGTAGGTTTTTTGGGCATTCCCAACATGGTCCAACTCGCATATAATTATCTCCCTCTCAGTCCTTTTTCAGACTTTTCCTTTGTAAAGAAAAACTAATAGTTGCAACAAGAAATAATATTGCAATAGATTTGACCTCTCCCAACCCATTATAGAATTTAAAGCTCTTTCTCGTGGATCAAAGTGAAGGAGCCCACGATGCCTTTCTCGTGTGAATTTAGAACTTGTTTGGAATTGCGTTAAGTTCTTAAAAAAGTATTTGAATATCTTTAAAAACTCTTTTAATGAAAACAAAAGTAGGTTATTTGGATATTATATATTAAAATATTTTTTAATCTCAAATAAATTATAAAATATCATTTTTCTTTCGGTTACAATTAGTTGAAACGAATTTTGTATCGTATTAAATTGTATAACAAGAAAATTTTAGAACCATCCAAAGAATAATATTCTCACCACTTTAGATGCCTGTAGATCATTCTTGAGGAGGTGGATCTCAATCACCATTCACCACCCCAACGCTATGGTGGCTGGCTACTCTTATGAAGTGGTCATCGGGGTTTTTTTTAACTTTAATTTTTTTTTTTTTTTGTGATATTTAAATATGAAATTATGAAAATTTGTGTTAATCTCATATTTGGGTCCAAACATCTCCTAAAAGACCTAGTTTTAACAAAGAAACACTTGTTAGTTTGGTTTCACTTGGAGTAATGCTAGAGAGAAGCCACTATAATAGTGCACATTTTGCACTCACTGCGTGGCTGCTTTTAGTTGATTGTTCCCAACACTCACATTGGGAGATGTGTGGTCTAAATGATGCCACATCATATGTGCAAAATGGATGCTTCTAATAGTGATTTTTATCTATATTTATTCAATCAACAATCTTGGAGCAACAAAACACATTGTTAATAGAAATTTCTATACCTAAAAGTTTACGTGGAGTACACATTAATCTCACCTGTCAACAATGTAGAAGTATACATTTCCTTTCCCAACAATTTAATTGTCTTTTTTCCCGTAGAAACACTCCTATGTAACCACAATTAATATCAGTCTCGTAAAGAGAGGAATGGGTGAGAGACGGCAATATCGAAACCAATATGCTCTGGTTAATAAATCAGCAACATTCTATTCCCTAACTATGTATCTATCTATCACTCTCACCTCTCTATCTTCGTGCAATTAATATAAGGGGCGTCAGATCCAAAGCAAGCCAAGTACAGGAGACCAACAGACCACAACTTCACCACTACACGTGCTGGCCACCCCTTTTCCATGTATTTTCTATCTCCTTTTTCCCAAATTTCCCTGATGTATATCTCTATCTATGAAGCTTTTTTCGCCTTTGTAAAATTTATATTTTTTTGTACTTTGAAGGGTAGAAACTAAAAGATGAATATGGAAAACCCCCCCCCCCACACCACATGGGATAAGACTGCTTTCTCTTTATCTGCCCCATTTGGAAATCCCTCCCCCAACGCCCTTTCATTTTGGTTGTAATGCTTGAAACTTCAATAGTAGAGTGCATGCAGTGTCGGCATTATTTCAAGACTCAAGAAATCGATAGCTCTATGCACATCTTGTTTTATTTGGAGCCCGAATATTAGTACTACGCGCGTACTCCACTCCACACTGGCCTGGTCCCATCTATCATCCTCAACCCATTGAGAGAGAGAATATTCCATAAATTGGCTCAAATTATTCTCACACCAAACCGTTAAAAATTAACAATAATGCCATTCTTCCTCTTATCCTTAATTAATTCAATCAAACAAGGCAAAGAAAATTTCTCTTTTTTTTTTTAGAAAAAAAGAAAAAAGAAAAAAAAGGGGTAGCTGAAACAAATTTTAATGTGAAGAAAAACAGCCACAACAAATGCCAAGACGAAAAAACGTACACTTTCCACATCCCAATTATACATCATTCATCAATGGCACACTTTCAAAAACAGAAGACAAAAATTAAAATAAAAAATGGATGAATGTTACTGTACGGTATCGGTGAAACTCAGAGAAAGAGGAAAGTTTTTTTTTTTTTTTTAATATTTGTTTTTGAAATTATGCTTCATTCCGAAAGGGATGTTTGCAGAAACTGAAGCTTCTTTTAGAAGTTGTAGTACAAAGGAAGGCAGAGCTTCGTTCCTTCTTAAATGGTAATAGTACTACTACTAGTAGGTAGATGACAGAATGCTGTACAATAATAAACCAAAAAACCGCCTTCTAGTTCTACCTCCTCCTCAGGCTCAGCCAGCCCAAATCAGATAAATGAAGTCTCATGCAACCCTTCTATGCTACCCAGTGTCAGTTTAGCTCATCTTTCTCCTTTTTTTCATGGCTTCAAACGAACCCACTGGTACCGACCCTCCAAGGGCACATCCTTCACAATGTCATAGTTGTACCTGCAAGGAAAGAAAAAGTGGGGAAAGTTGTTAGTTAGTTAGGGTTCGATTCTCCCTCTGCTAAAATGCGCTTCTAGTGTGCAACCGCATATTCCGTGCGCACTCTCAGTCTCACTTCTCTCAGGCGCACACAGAAGAGAAACCACTCACTTCTCCGCGAACCGCTTTTGCTCGTACTTGTCGGCCGTTGCAAAGAACTCCTCGATCTCCTCCTTCGGTGGAGTCTTCGCCACCAGGATGCTCGGCCGATGATTCTCTGCCGAAGGCTTCCTCGCCAGCGAGTCCATTTCGTCCGAGTCTCCGCAGAGGTCGCTCGACGGCGTCGTCTCTCGGCTGAATAGAACAATATTATTGAAAGAAACAAACCGTCACGAAAGATTTCGTTTCAAATTCGAACAATTTGTGTGCGTGAGAGAGAGAGGCATTTAAATAAACCTGAGTTTGTTGTTGATGTACGTTGAGTCTACGGTTTCGAAACTGATCTTGGCCTGCAATTGCACATTCAAGAAGCATGAGTAAATATATAATACAAATATATAACCAATTAAGACAAGAAATTAAAGTCGGGGAACCGAAAAATCAAACGTAGGCCGGTGAAACTTCGTTTGGTTGCTGAGAGGAAAAAGAAAAAAGAATGTAAACAAGAACTTCAGCTCAAGTAAGCCTAAATATAACGTTTCCATTGATTGTGTGGAGATTTTTCAAATTTCTTGGGACAGAAAAAGCAACAAAAAACACAAGAGAGCTCAAAACTTTGTTTGCACAGACTTTTCCACCGCTTTCTCATCAACCTCACGGGAACTAGCCGAGAAAGTGGAAACCAAATTGACCTACGTGACCGCGTGCACTAAATTGAGAAATTCAAATTTGAAATTCACCCCCAGATCCATGAGCCTCAGGTTGTCTCTCACGACCTCGTTCGACTGATCATTGCTAGAGCAACAAGACGCCGTGAGCTGGTCCGTACAAAAGCTAGAGCATAAAACACCGGCGTTTGCGGCTCTAGAGTCTGCTGAATTAGCTGGAGCAGCCGCATTCTCAGGCAAGTCCACGAAGCTGGAACGAGCTGGGTAGCTCTCGAGCTCAACATTCTCGTCAGGCAAACCAACGATTCTCCTCCTCTTCGACACAGCCGTGGCGCCAGTGCTTGAGTCCTCCAATGGTGCATTTCGCTTGCAATTCCTCGTACAGTCCCCCATTTCTCTCACTCTCCTTCACTACAACTGTTCTTTTTCCTTGCTTTCTGTTGTAAATGCATGTTTTCCTTCGGCTTTGAAGGGAAAGAGAATGCGTGTGTGTGTGTGAAGGTGGGAGATCCGAGAGGAGGGAGTCGCGATTGAATTAGATGGACGGTTGAGATTCGATGCAAAAAGTGAGGCTTTGAGGTTTGTTAATCTGTTACTGTAAAATTTCATATAAGAAAAAGAAAAATAGGGATCTGTTACTGTATCTTCGGGTGGGGGTGTGGTCCAGAGTCTGACTCCGTAAACGGTGACAAGACGGCGCGAATAGTAGTGCTGCTGTCACCGACCGATCTGTGCGGTTAAGGGATCCCATGAATTCATACCCTATATATACATACATACATATATATATATATATATATATATATATATATACTAGTAAGATATTGCGTGCAGTTCAAAGCACTAATATATTTTATTAAAATAAAATACATATATTTTATTATTTTATTACTAATATATATCTTAAGAGCTATTGAAAAATAGGCTATTTGTAAATTATTATAATGCTTTCCTATTATAATGAATACAAAAAGATAAATCTACATAAATCTGTTTTCTATTATGATGTATTTTCAAATTGGAAATTGAATCATGATTATTATTATAATAAATCTGCTTTATTAGCATATTTAAACATATTAATAGTGGAATAAAAACCAACAGAAATCATAAAAGTAGCCATAAATAGAATGTAAATGAAAATACAATTGTATCTCTGTGTTCTGTAATTATTACAAACGGATGGAAAGTTAATGAAAACCAGTATATTCAGTTAAAACAAGAAATTTCTGTTAAAACAAGAAAATTCCGTTTCATAGACTCTTTATATATATAGATAGATATATATTATAGCACTATTTCAGATCTTATAAAAAATAAATTTCTAAATAAATACTGAATTTAATGGAAGCAATTAATACATAATAAGGTGTAACCTTTATTTATTCTTCGTCAAGTCTTTTTCAAAATTTTCTAATTTCCTCCTCTTCTTCTTCTTTTTCGTGTCTATAAAATTTTGCCTATTTTTTTTTTTCTGTTATCAGATAAATATGTGTGTATATTCTTAATAGAGAAAATTTATTTATAAGTCTTATTTTTTACACACCCAACATACTGTTGATACAAAATCTCTTCACATCAATTATTCTAAAAAATTATATAAATCTCACTGTAAGTGATGTGTAAATATACGATTTTTGTATAGCAAACCTCTTCTTAACTTGATAATATATTACTGTATGTATGTTTTTATCATATATTTTGTATATTATGTACAAAACCATATACATGAAAAAATATAGGAGAGGTTTGGATTCAGAGATGAGTTAAGATGGGTTTATATGGTTTGTGAATAGTAAAATAAAAATTGAATTATTTATTATATTGTATGTGAAAATTTGAAAAAGTTGTTTTGAAATTTAAAAAAAGTTGAATTGTTTATTATATTTTATGTGAGAATTTGAAAAAGTTGTAATGATGATATGAGATGAGTTGAGGTGAATTTTGAATCCAAATCTCTCCATAGTGATAAAAATACTAAAGTAATAATATACTGATTATATCTCAATGTTTTGCCTATGAGTATTTTATTATTCAATGTAATAGTGTTCACATGCTAAGTCTTTGAAAAAAAATCCCTTGTGTTCAAAAATATCTTTTGAGAGTCTAAAGTGGGAAGAGAAAGACATATGAAGTAGAATTTATAATATTTATTGATAATTTAATACTATACAAAAATATTTATACATGTAACAAAAGTGTAACAATAAATGAAATAGGACCCATTTCATATGTTTATCGTTTTTTTACTAAAGAGTACTCTTGAGTTCAAACAAAATTTTGAAGGAAAATGTGAAGTACTCTCAAAATACGAAAGATGTGATACTCATATTCTATCACCGCTTGCTACATAATTAAAATTATTTATATAAGTATTAATTTTAGTTAATGTGACATCTTATAATAAGATATCAGTACATATGTTGGTACTCATATGTCCTATTGTGGATTAATACATGTAATGGTAGCTGATTTTTAATAAGATATTGCACTTTTCGACTAAAGTATGTCGCTCGTCACATGCCAAGCTAGCCCAAAGGTAAGTCATTTTGGCCTAAAGAAATGGCAACTCAGAAGTCTTTCAAATCTTCTAATTTTTTTAAGAGAAATTATAGTTGTAGTTGTGAGTATGGAAGTACTGCATAATTACTTTGAAAATAGTGAATAAATACGCGATCCATATGAACAAAAAAAATAATAATAGTGGACTTGACTTTTTTTTAAAGTGATTGTATGATATTTACGCACTCCACGATTATATATAGCATTATTTATTTTTTATTTTATTTTATTTTATTTTTTTAAAGATGTTGATTGTATCGTTGTGTTCTTGCAAGACCTCTCTCATGTTTCATCTTTATCCGGTATTCATCGGTACTGAAGCTGGGCTAGCACTAGCAGATCCAATTGAGTTGTTTGTTTTGTGGTTTGTTAACCGAACAATATGGGCCGTTTCTCTTGCTGGGAGGAGGCCGAGCCCAGAAGGGCAGAGCACTAGGGGCCTTCTTCCGTTCTACGGGCCTCAAACGTATAGGCCTCTCTGGATCAAGTTCAATACATTGCTTTACCACAGTTTCCATTCTCTGTATCTACTCATCAACATGCATGTAGTTAGGACCAAGGATGATAATTTTCATCTCAAATCTTACCATTTCGGCATTTTTAAGTAGTTTTATAAGTCAATCGAACTCAAAAGAAATCTAATTAAAGTGCTATAGATCGGCTAACATGATTGAAAAGATAAAATTTAAAACAAAGAAAATATTAAATGTATTTAAAAAAAACTTACAAAAAATTTAATTATCTACGTATTAGTTATTGATAGGCTGAAAATTATGAAATCTGAAATTTAAAATTTAAATTAACAAAAAATTAACAAAATGAGTCTAATAAATACTAAATTATAAATAAAAATAAAAGTAATCTAGAATTACTCTTAAAACAAAGAACAATATTTATCATTTTTAGTATCAAAACCCAAAGACAGTAGATCAAAAGAAAAAGTTGCACTCAACTTCTGATAAGTTTAGCTTCGTGTCCTACTTGTTAGATAAGATCAACAATTAAACAAGTCCTGCCTATCTCACGAAAGAGTACTTTTGTCAAAGAGAAATTTTATTTGCAGTCTTTAAGTGGAGATTGTATGTACATGTACATTATTAAATGAGATAAAATATAATTTTAAAAGAGATAATTTTATAATTTTAAAAAATTTTAAAATTAAAATAACTTAAACTTATATTAAAATATTATTTAAAGACTGAGCATTGCTATACTTTTAGAAGTGCGCAGGCAGGTAGGCAGGCGGGCCTCCGCATGAAAAACATTAACGATACACTAAAAAAACGTTTGATCTCTGCATCTCAACGAATAAAAAATCCTTTACACTATAGAGATCGATTTCAGCTTCCCGAGGAGATTAGAGGGTATGTTACAGTACTGTTACTCCTAGATAAGGACAGCATGTAAAAAGGTATTCCTCCATTATTAAAATTTATGCAAGTTCGGTCATATTTTAAAAATATATGCTATTGATTAAGTGCTGATTTGAATATTGAGATGAGATGAGATGATTTTAAATAAGTGGAATAAAATATTTTTAAAATATTATTATTTTTTTTTAATTTAAAAAAATTAAATTATTTATTATATTTTATATAAAAATTTAAAATAATTAGATAAGAGGATGATACGAGATGAGATCAAACCATCTCATTATCTAAATAAGACCTAACTCTAATCACCAATGACCAAACCCCCAAAAAAAAAAAAAATTTGTGGGTGTAATCGCATTGCCGTCAACCAATTTAGACACGAATTCATCCATGGACCTACGGTCACATCATCTTTCATTCAAAAGGTCACTTGAAAGTTGAAAAGTAGCCACAAATCACATTGTTTTTCTTGGAGCCTATTCTTGATTGCTTATCTAGTCCCTAAAAAATGTTATTAATTTCCTCTTACTTATCCCACCGTCCATCCCTCATATGATCATAGACTAGTTATGATTCACGTGAAAAATATTCTGCAAACAAAGCGTACACGATTAATTAATGGGTAACCCCTCCTATAATAAGACTAGTAAATTGTGTACTCCTCCTTACAGCTTCAACAATGGATTCTGTGATAAGCAGTACTTCTGAAGTTGCACACGAATTCCTCCCATATTTCCGCGCATACAAAGATGGACGAGTAGAGAGGTACTTCGGTACCGATATAGTCCCTCCATCACTCAATTCCCACAATGGGATTTCCACCAAAGATGTTCAAAATTTTCAAGTTGCAGGCCTCAAAGCACGCCTTTACATCCCAAGCACCATCAGCCCAGGCCAGAAGCAGCTTCCAGTTATGGTGTATTATCATGGCGGAGGCTTCTTCATGGGCTCACCATTCTGCGCAACGTATCACAACCACGTTGCCTCTCTCGTAGCCGAGGCATGCATCGTTGCGGTATCTGTTGATTACAGATTGGCCCCAGAACACCCGGTGCCGGTTGGTTATGAAGACTCTTGGGTTGCACTTCAGTGGGTGATTTCCCATTTTAATGGCGATGGCCCTGAAGCCTGGCTGAGAGAATATGCAGATTTTCAGAGAGTTTTTCTGGTTGGGGACAGCATAGGTGGCAATATCGTGCACAACATGGCTGCGCGGGCTGGGGTTGAAGGTTTGGCCGCAGGTGTAAGAATTGCAGGAGCTTGTCTGGTTCAGCCCTATTTCGCAATGAAAGAAAGCGCCGGTACTGGCGTGGAGGACAGATCGTGGCTTTTTTCGTGTCCAACAACAAGCGGGTTCGATGATCCGAGGGTGAACCCGGCCGAGGATTCGAGGGTGTCGAGGCTAGGATGCTCTAAGGTGCGAATTTTTCTTGCGGAGAACGACGATATGAGAGAGAGGGGTTTGCTCTATTATGAGACGTTGAAGAAGAGTGGGTGGGAAGGTGAGATAGAGATAGTAGAGACGGAAGGAGAGAAGCACGTGTTTCATTTGTTCAATCCAAATTGCGAGAAAGCTCTTGCCTTGTTGAAGAGCTTGGCTTCTTTCATAAACCAGGACATGGCTACTTAACCAACCGTGCATTCAGTATTACTTCCGAATTTCGAATCAATTAATGTTCTATTTGATGTATCAATAAATGAATTTACATTAATATAAATTTTGTGATCTCTTATGAGTACTTCCTCTTTTTGGGTTGAGATCTCGAGAATTAAGGTCCTGAGAAAAGACAGAGGAACAGGAAAAAGAAAAGGTAGAGGAAGAGGACTACCATTGAGCCATATCAAATTTATCGTTCACACGTAGGAGTGGTAATATGTGATACGACCTGTTAACTTAACACGAACACGACACGATAAAAATAGGTTAGAGTTTAGTTTTAACGGATTCGGATCAAAACGGATTGACCCGTTAAGACACGATTGCTTAATAGGTTGATAACGAGTCAACCCGTTATGACCCATTAAGAAAGTTAAAGTTACAATTATATCTAAAAATAAATTGTTGTGATTTTAATTTCGAAATTTTTATTGTTTGAATTGTAATTTTGGATTTGTAGTTAGTTTTATATTTTTATAGATATTGTGATTTTAACATTTATATAAAATTATACTGAACTAAACTAGGTCAAACCGATTAATTTCGGATTTGTTTAACCTATTTATATAAACGGGACAAAGCGGGTTGACACGACACAACCCATTATGTTAATGAGTCATGTTAGGATTTGAGATTTTGACACAATAAATTTAATGGGTCGGATTAGGATTGACTCATAGTATAATATACATGTCTTGACACGACACAAGCAAGATCCATTAACACGATTTAACACCCATATATGCATGGCCTCCTTGATGTGGCATCATCATATTGTGCCACATAGTTTATAAAAATTAAAAAAAAAATCAAAATGGGAGGAGAAGAGATCAAACAAAAGAGTGAGCAAACTGGCTTGAGATCGAACAAAAAAGATTCGAGGGAATAAAAGGATTCAACGTAATTACGTCTCTTTCTTCTGTCGGTCCATTCAATTAATCTAATATAATCGTAAGAGCAATTCTATATATCTACCTACACTCTCCACACATCATGCACTTCAAAATTTTTTTTTTTTAACTCAAATACACTAAGTGTGTGAAGTGTGTGATAAATAGTAGAGTATGAAAAAGAATTTTTCTAATCGTAAATGCGAAAAGGGTTTTGTAGTTTTGTGACATTATATTGGGCACTTAGCCAATGCCTGTTCAGCTCAATGTGAAAAAAGAAATACTTTAGTCATAAACATATTTTATAAAAATAATGATATGTTAAATTTTAAAATTATTATCATTGTAAGTAAATTTAATGCATCACATTAAACTACGAAAATTTATCTATTAGTGATTTAAATAACATGCTATTAGGACCACGTGATAATTTGCTTATAGGAGAATGACTAGTAGGCACTACACATTCAATCAGGCTGAATAGATACCGTATACTTTCAATATCAATCAAATACCAAACAACGACCCTTGCATGCATAAGGGTGCACGTGACCCAAGCCCAAATGGACCCAATTTTCTAGTACTGCAACCAATGTTGTTTCTGTGTCTCTCAGGGCTCGCGCCAATTGATGAAAGAAACAATCCGGTCGAGCATAGCCACAGCATTTTCACCATCTGGGTTGTCCAAATGGAACACATGGCCCTCCCCCGATGTCTCCATGACCTCAACAACCCCTCCCCACCCACTATTCTCCAGTAAATCACGGTAATACAACCCTCTATCCCTCAACAAATCCTCCTCTGCAACACAAACCAGCACTTTCCCACATCCCAAGCTCCCCAGTTTCGGATCCGTAGCTGGGTTTATGTTCGGGTCATCGCACCCACTTGTCGCTGGGAAAGTAAAACGCCACAAAGCATCGATTTTTGCTTTCTTCTCAGCCTCGGCCACTTCGCCGCCAATTGGTTCTTTGCCCCAGAAATATGGATGAACTAACACAATCCCTTGGAGCTTGACACCACTCAATCCTTCTGCGCCTACTCTCAAGCCCATGTGGTGCGCAATAGTAGCCCCAGCGCTGTCCCCAGCAAAAACCACTCTTCCAAAATCTACAAGCTGGTTTTTTAGCCATTCATCTGGACCCTTACCACCAACATGGGACGCAACCCATTTAAGCACATCCCATGAATCGTCGTAAGCAACAGGAACAGGGTGTTCTGGGGCCCTCCTATAGTCGACAGAGACAGCAACAACATTGGCTTCGGCAACGAGGGAGTTAAGGTACCTATGGTATCGGGGAGAGAAAGCAGTGTCGACGCAAAAACCTCCACCATGAAAATAAACAAGGAGAGGAAGCTTTTTCCGGGTCTGGCTGGTGGTATTGGGTCTGTAAAGCCTGGCAGATACGCCTGTTTCTGGGGAGATAACGACGTCTTTGGATTCAACCCCTGTTTGGCTATCGAGGGATGGAGGAACGACCTCCGTGCCTACCATTCGCTCTACTCGACCATCTTTGTAGATTTTAATAAAGGGGGAGTAGTCAACTGCAACTTCACTGCTGCTTGCATCGATATCAAGGGAAGAAGAACGAGGAGGAGGAGGAGGAGGAGGAGGAGAAGAAACTACGATGAGATCACGTGCTTTTCTCTGGTTTATGGAAGATCTGAAAAGGACAGGGTTGGATAGAGATAGAGCAGACGAAGCATGCGCATTCGAGTGGAGAACGCCGGGTCTCCTCCGGGTTATACAAAACTTAGGCGGAATCAGAGAAAAAGAGAGGGAGGAAGAGAGAGATAAAGAGAGGGGCAGATTCATTTTCCACCCTTCGAATTTCCATCTAACAAGACTTCTGAGATGAAAGACAAATAAATAGGTTAAAGTGCCTTCCATTGGATGCTAGCGGACTTTCACGTTTATTATAATTGTTAAAAGAAAAAATCTTCTTCACACTCTACTATTTATCACACACTCCACACACTTAGTGTATTTGAGTTTAAAAAAAAAAAATTAGTGCATGTTGTGTGGAGAGTGTAGGTAGATATGTAGAATTACTCTAAAATTTGAAAAAATTGTAATGATGAATTGAGATGAATTTAGGTTTTAAACGAAGCGGCCTTAGATTCAAAGATCTATCTGATCATTATAATTTTTTTAAATTTTTACATAAAATATAATTATTAATTCAATTTTATCAAATCTTAAAATAATAATATTATTAAAAAATAATATTAAAATAATATTTTATTCAACTCATCTAAAATTATCATATATTATATACTGTCCAAAACAAACCAAACACGTTTATGACATTGAACATTGAATAGAACGTGTGTATCTCAACTTTACAGCCTGTTTAAGGTCTCTTTTGGTTCCAGATAACATTTGATGAAAAATAAGTGAAATGAAATCAATTTCTTAATATATCATAATCACATGCAATAAATAAAAGCCACCAATTCTCACATTTTTCAAGTTCAAAAGGTGTTTCAACTCTCTGTTTAGTGATATAAATTATAATTAATATATCCTTAATTCATTGAGATGCCATATTATAACTTGAAGTTAGTAATTGATATAAATGGACGTGGCTTAATATGATCTTTTAGATCTATTTTACAATAAAAATAATTTTACAATTTAACAAATCACATCAAGCCACATCAGATTGTAGGATTACTTTTGTGTAATCACTTTGTGGTTAGAATATTTCTCTTTTTATATAAATATATATTTTTCTCACACTTTAAGACTCTTAAATTAAAGCAGAAGAACTTGTATATATTTTTTCTTAATATACATACCCAACCTCCTCTCAAAACAAAGCATACATTCAGCATTACAATCATCCATCAAAACCACTAGGTTTTTAGCCGACAGTCTGTAATTAACAAAAAGAGAATTCATACCCTCAAACTTCACTAAAAACATCTCTACATACTTCTGATTTATAGATACTTATAATAAGTCCCACAATTTCACAAATCTCATAAAATCCATCAAGTTTTTTTCCAAGAAGATTTTACATGTAAATATCTATCTCCTAGCCTTGCTTGACGAAGGAAGCCAACCTGTCGATGAGATCTAAAGCTTTCTCGCATTTGGGCTTCCTCAGATGGAACACGTGGTCCTCCTCCTCATGTTCCACAATCTCCACCGTTCCTTTCCACCCACTTTTCTTCAAGTCTTCATAGTAACCCGTCCCCCTCTCTCTTAAATGGTCTTCTGCAGCCACAAAAATCAGCACCCTCTCACATCCTAGCCCGATTAGATCCTCTGCGGCTGGTTTCAGCCTAGGATCCTCCAGACCTCTATTCTCCGGACACATGTACAGCCACATCTTGTCATCCTCCGTACCTCCAAAATACGGGTGCACCAAAGCCATCCCAAACAGTTTCACCCCGGGCAAACCGCATGACCCGAGACGAACAACCAGGTGATGCGAAATGTTTGCCCCGGCACTGTCGCCCGCCAAAAAAACCCGCCGGAAGTCCGCATGGTTATTCAACCACGGATCGGGGCCATCCCCATTTGCATGGGATGCCACCCACTGAAGCGCGGCCCACGAATCCTCGTAACACGCCGGTATCGGGTGCTCGGGGGCTAGCCTATACTCCACCGAGACGGCTATGGCTGAGGCTTTGGCGGCGAGAGCGCTGACAAACTTGTGGTAACCAGGATTGAAAGCAGATTCAATGGAAAACCCTCCTCCATGGATGTAAACAAGGAGAGGTAGCTTCTTGTTCGGTTCGGGTATCTGGGGCAAGAAAATACGCGCAGAGACTGGGGGTTCGGACGAGATAACTACATCTTTGGATCGAACGCCAGTGCGTGGGTCATCAGAAGGAGGGGCTTTCTGGGTATCAGAAAGCATGAATCTTTCCACACGACCATCTTTGAAAACTTTGAAGAAGGGGAAGAACTCGTGGATTATCTCATCGTTTCTTGATGATTCCATTCGTGTAAGTATGTAGTTAGTACGAGGTGTTGATCGGAACAACAAACTCGACGATATTTTGGGTTTCCAATAAGAAGTTAGCAATGGGATTAGGTACATATATAATATGGTCTTGTTTGAGCTACTTCCATTTTTTTGCCGTGGAATCGCAACGACGCATAACTGCACTTCATACCCGTCAGTCTGCATTGCAAAATGGGAGGGCTAGATAAGATTGGTAGATCGCCATTCTGTGAAAATAGCAGTAATATTGTAATAATTTGAACCTTCATTCGGAAAGAAAGAGGAAAAACAACATTAGAATCGGAGTTTTGGAGTCAAACCTGGAAATTCAGGTGACAACGTTGTTGGGGCTATAATCGCTGGTAGCTGGGATTTTATGTCGTATTATAAAGGGGTCGATCCGCATGGCCAACAATCAAGTAAATTTATTGTTTGGTGTAATCTCCTATTGCAATGAAAATTTGTCAGAAACTGTTTGGTGAGTACTGCTGGAGACAGCGGCAAGCCGCACCATCCGAGACATTTTTTTTTTTTTTTTTCCATTCAATTGTGGTGGGATGTTGTATACAGTAGAGTGATATTTATATTTAAAAATGGTTGGATAGCAGCCGCACTTCACACCATCGAAGACAAAACTTTTTTTTTTTTCACTCAATACACTGAGTGTGGTGGAAATGTTGTATACAGTAGATATATTTATATTTTCTATATTCGTAATAGCGTTAACTTTCTGCCGTTTTGTCGTCTCTGTTTTTGCTGTCCCTGTTTCTTTTCCCCATTATGCAGGGTGGAAAGCGAAGATGATGTAGCGTTCAGCACACCAAAAATCTAACAGCGTAAAAGGGGAAGGACAGGGTATGGTCCGAAACATTATAGAAATTCTTGATTCACCCTACACCTATTTATTTCTTCGAGTGTTTTGAAGAGAGTGACTCTTGTTTAATCTCCATGGTTAGGGAAGGAAAAATCTTTCATTTTCCCCTAAAACCTCCAAACCGCCATTTTGGTTACTGCATTTTTCGTTCTGCGTCTAAATTCAGCTAACAGATCCATTCAAGCTCTAATTTTGAGTTCATTTTGGTTTGAAGTCCAACTGTACATGTGAGAAGCAGTCTACACTGGGTAAGGTGGTAACCTACAAATTACAAAAAATAGAATAAAATAAAATAAAATTTTCCATTTATCTTCCGTTTTAGAGCTCCACTTCTGGTTTGAAACCATTAAACTGCACAACTCGATTCAATTTCTGAAAATGGACAATTCAAGCCAAAAAGAAGTAGGCGTTCTAAATAAGTGACTTGGATATAGAGTTTAATCACCTAAATATTAATGGTGGATTTCATATAGGTCTGGTGCTTTAGATTGACATGGATGGAATGAAAAAAGGCCAAAAATTGAAGGAGCTCATGTAGATACGAAGTCAAAGATGAGATTGCAAAGCAGGAATTTCAAGATCTAACATTGGAATGGTGGAACTCGGAACTCGGGTTTGGGTCTTTCGTAGGAAGAAGATACAGCTTTTGGGACACTAGCATTTTCATAGGAGAGTTTGAAGATGGGAATAACAAAGAGAACATGGTCGGGGACGAAGAGCACACACTACACAAGCAGAAGGGACTCGTGTAAAATTCAAACGAAATAAATTTATAATTTTCTGTTGTTTAACCATGCCACGTCGGCACGTATTTCACATCGCATTTTTTTTTTCAAGTATATATAACATTTTTTTAATTTTTAATACATTTGGCAGGAGCAGAGTTAGAGATAGAAAGGGTTGCTCATTGATAAGACAAAACACTAAAGACACGTGTTTATATTATTTCTCTTGATAATAAGCTTAGCGTACACAAGTTTTATGCCGTCTTTAAAAAATAGTGAAATTCATCCCAAGAAAGTTCTTTTTTTTTTTTATTTAACGGATGATTCTACTTTTCTTCGAATTGATATACATGATTTGCACATTTTAGACGTGTATAAATCATTTTGGTTATTCCGCACAACTTTTGAAATGAAATTGCGAGTTCTCTCATTTGTTAACCTTTTGTTTTCATTGTATTTTGTGAACGGACTACTCTTTCAAAAGTATGTAGAGTTTTGCTACTCATCATCTCCACACATCACATTTAATTTTATTATTTTTTTTAAAAAAATTAATTTTACTCTTCTTAAACTAATTGAATTCTTCTATCATTATATCTCTTGATGACATTCACCATTAAATTTACATTCTTATAATATGCATGCAATATATATATATATATATATCTCATTATACTTAAAAGGTATTATAACGTGAACAGTAATGAACAGTAACATGAACAGTGATACATCTCTCTCTGCATTTGCGTCCCCATCCTCACAGCAAAATCACGGCAAAAAACCACAAAATCACAACAAAATCACCACACAAATCACGTTGGTGGAGGGGAAACTGGCCGTGTGTGAGAGGGAGAGATGCCGTGAGAGAGTGAGAGAGTATAGGTGGCAGATCGGGACCATGGGTGGTTGGGATGGGTCGGTGGTGGCCTGAGGATGCCGGAGAGAGTGGTCACACGCCGTGGGTGGCGGCGTACGGTGGTGGAGGTGGCCTAAGGGGAATTGGGCTTCCATGAGGGAAGGTGAGCATGCATGGTGGCTCGACTGGACGTGGGGATGGCTACGAGAGGTGGTCGATTGCCAAAGGAGGTCCCGGTGGTGGTGCGGTGGCCAGAGGAGGTGAAGCTCCGTTGTGGGTGTGGAGAACCCTTGCAAGAGAGAGGTAGACTTCGTGGGAGCAAACGGCAGGGAGATGGAGGTCGAGCTCGCTGGAGGAGGATGGCCGGTGGGAGGGGAGGCTACCGTGGAGGTGGTGGCACTGGAGGATGGCGCATAGCGACACAGCAACATCAAGCCCATTCAAGCTGTGCACTGCCGAAAGAGAGGAAGAGGGAGCATGAGAGAGGGATATCGGTGTGGGGGGACTCGTCGGAGTGAGGTGGTGCTGGTGGAAGGGGTGGTGAGGCTCACCGGCGCACGGCGGCACCAAGTTAGGTAGTGGAGGAATTGGGCATGGGGAGAGCTGCGTACGACGTATGCTGAAGGAGAGAGAGAGAGAGAGAGAGAGAGAGAGAGAGAGAGAGAGCCGGGGGGAGAAAGAGAGAGGGGCTAGGGTTTTGTTGTAAAATCCAACGTCTGTGATCTAAAATTTGTTTAAAGATATTGTGTAGATTTTACACACTTTAAAATTATATAAATAATTTCTATTAAAATTTAGAGAAACAATTATAAGACTGTAATATTTATTACTATAATAAATAATTTCTCTTGTTAAAATTTATATATAAATAATTTTTCTTATTAAAACACTGATTTAAACTAATTTAAAATTAAAATAATTAAAATATAAATAACATATCATACATAAATTATCAAATTTAATTTATAAAATACTAATCTTTCATCATTAAATAAATGATGAAATTTTATTAAATATTTTTAAGAAATTAATCTCAACCCTTCATTTTAAATCCTTAGATAAATATTTTAAGTCCTTATTAAATATTTTTTAGAAATTAAAACCATATAAATAATTAGAGTTTTAACGTAATTTAAGTATGATAATATCCTTAATTAACTAAATAAATAGCATATGATACATAAATTATCAAATTTAATTTATAAAATACTAATCTTCCATCATTAAATAAATGATAAAATTTTACTAAATATTTTTAAGAAATTAAAACCATATAAATAATTAGACTTTTAATATAATTTAAATATGATAATATTCTTAATTAATTAAATTAGGCAAACGTGCATGGGGAAGAAGAGAGAGGGAGAAAAGAAAAGTGGAGGAAAATGTTGGCTTTTGGATTTTAAATCCCAACCTTTCGTCTTGAATCTTCAGATTTAATCTAGCGGTAGAAGTTTAAATATTAATTTAAATTAACACAAAATAGATAATTAATATATAAATATTATATCATACACTTAAAATTAATTTTAATTTATAAAATATTAATTTTTTATCATTAAATAAAAGATAAAGTTTTACTGAATTAATAAGTAGTTCTTTATGGGTCAAGAATGTAAGGTGAGTTGACCAAAGATTAAAAATGCTATTTACTTGGGCATAGCCATAATTGTATGTTATAGTGCTTTACTTATTTGAAACCCCTTGCATGGGACCTAAATGATGGGGAGTCGTACGCCCAACTAAAGACAAATTTTAGCTCTAAGGGCGAACATCATATTTTCATAATTGTAATTATTAAAATTTAAATTCACGACTTCTTATCTGTCAAATTACACGGAAGTTAGTCTTTTATCAATAACCAACATCCTTGATAAATAGAATATAACTATAAGTAGTTGATCTAAAGTTGAACTTCGCTTGAGATCTAAGAAAAAAACATGAGCAATCATCACGTGACCCAAAAAAGTAATAAAATTTAGGTAGTTCTTATAAATTGTGAAGTAAACGGTTTATGCTTTAGACACTCGTAGCCTGCGTTTAGATGTTGAACTCAATTTTTTATGAATAGTAGTGAGTTTAGTAGTGAAGAGAGTTATGTGAGGGTTATCTAAACTAAGTTTAAAGTGTGTTTAGATGTTAAGATGAGTTTAGTACTTTTTATGAAAATTTAAAAAAGATTGTGGGTTCCCACGTATAAAGATGTGTTAAGTAGAAAAGGTTGCGGGTCTCACGTGTAAGGAGGTTTTAAGTTGAGATAAGTTTAATAATTTGAAAATTTGGTGTATGGATGTTAGACTCAGCTTAAAATTAAACTGAGTTCAGCTGAGTCTTGCAATCAAATGCAACCTTAAGAGATACATCGAGTTATGCCAAATGCCATTAATTTTGTTTGGGCCAATGGTCCGGAAAGGGCCCATATCAAAGGGATAAGAGAGTCAGCCCGAGTACAATGTTGAAAAAAGTGAACCATAAATAGAGTAATGGATGAAGAAAAAACAACCTTAGGAATCTAAAGAAAGTCTAGAATGGATAATGGGCCGTTGACCCATGGCCCATACGAAGGATTCAAAATTTATTTTTTGAAACGACGAAGGATTCAATTATTGAAAGAAACATAAGGAAAATTGTATAGGAAGCAAAACCAAAAGGTCAAGGAAACATAGGGTTGGGGTTGTAACTAAACAATGATTAAAGAGCTTTATGTCCGAAGCAATTAACTTTAAAATAATCTGTCAACGCCATACCGTTTCAGTATTTTTATAAAATGATAAGATATTTTATAAAAGAGTTTTATTATTTATTTTATTTTATAAAAATAAATATGTAGTGTGATAGGTAGTTTGAGGATAATGAGTAGAATTTTGTTTATAAAAATACGTATTCATCGGAGTGTTTATCATTTCGGATGCCAAATTACCGACGCTTGCGGTAAAAAAAAATTACCGATGCTTAGATTGCGCGCAGTCGGTGTGAATTCTGAAAGAATAGATGAGAGAGAGGCAGAGAGAGAACGTGCAACGGTCGAAGCATCTAATCATTTTGTTCTGCTCACGAGAAGATACTCATACCTATCAAACCTCTAGGCTCTCTCTCTTGTATTTTATTTTTCTTGTTTTTTTCAGGCATTTTATGGGAAAAAAATGAGAGATAAAGCCGTAGAATGATAAAGGTAAGAAACTAAGAAAGGAGCTGCCAAATGCCTTTTCTTCCGCTTCCTTTTTGAGCTTCAATACAATGGCTGCCAATCCGTTTTCCTTCATCAAGGTCAGTATTTTCATTATGGTAATATTGTCATTTACATTTATATTTTTGTAGTGAATTGCATGTCTCTTTGTTTTGCTTAATTTGGTGATAATAGAATACTCGGCATAAGATTCCTTGTGTTCTGATTGTTTTTTAATGGGAAACATGTGAACTGTCCGATCCATGTGTTGGGTAGTCAAACATTTTTTTTTTTTTTTTTAATTGCCTATGTTTTTGGCTTTTGCTTTTATCAATGAATTTCAAGCTGAAGCAAGCTGAATTTTTATGATATATTTTCTTCTCTTCTGCAACAAACTAAGCCTTTATGGGTATTTTGTTTTCTTATTTGTACGGAATCAATTTGCCCTATCTTTAGCTCAATCATGTTTGAATTGTTGTTCCTAGAAGCAAGGCATTTAGACCCATATCATATATTCCTGTGATGATTTAACGTCTGGGTACTCAGTCAGGCGGGGTTGTCAATTTCAGGCTTTTGTTGATCCAATTTGGTCGATTCTCGTTCTTTCTTTCTTGCTACGTGGATAAGCTTTTTAACATCAGTCAGTTCGTAAATTACAGGATATTATTGCAATAAAGACCCCCAAGAAATCTACATTGGTGCTTAGGATGATCGTCTTCGTCTTTGCAATGGTGTGTGGCGTGTATATATGCTCAATTTGTCTAAAGCAAATTAGTACTCACGGCAGGGCCGGATTTCTTGATGTCCCAGTGATTCAAAAGCCATGTCCAGAACCTCAAATCGAACCATGGGAAATTCCTTATGTTCACTACCCTATACCTAAAACCTATAGCAGGTAATTGCTACCTGTTTAATCTTGTCTTCGCGTACTAGTTACATTTCACTGATATGAACTTACTTTTTTGGTGCCTAATTAGGGCTGAATGTGCATGTAATCCTGTTCGATATTTCGCCATTTTGTCAATTCAGAGATCCGGAAGTGGATGGTTTGAGACATTGTTAAACAATCATACTAACATAAGCTCCAATGGGGAGATTTTCTCTGTTAAAGTTAGGAGAAGTAATATTTCAACTATCGTTGAAACTTTGGATAAACTTTATAATCTTGACTGGCTCAGTAGTGCCTCAAAGAACGAGTGCACAGCTGCAGTTGGCCTAAAGTGGATGCTTAATCAGGTGAGTGACGTCTCTCTATTATTCAATCTATACTTTCTGCAAATTAGATATGTTATTTTTTTGGCTGAGGGGACATAGCGTGCATCTATTGATGTACATTTCCTTGTGTGGAGCAGATGCTTATGTCTCCTTAGATACTCATCTTCTTCTCTTTCATGATGTCTTAAGTTTTTGGATTAATATTACGTTATTAACTTAGTAGCCGAATAATCACAACAAAATGGATTCATCCCCCTTTATGCTTACACATATTATAACAGCTATTGAAATTTCCATATAGGTTCTAATGTCCCTAGAAGATAGTTTTATTTTTTATGTGCATGATTATGGTGACAAGAAAGTGAACACTATCAACCCACTTTAACCATGGACATTTCTGTTTCTTCAAACCAAAAGTCCATGATCCTGCATCCTACCCAAGTCAACCAAAGGTCAGGCTCCCTCCCCTCCCCCTCTTCTCTGTATTGGCAATCAAATTCATTCTCAACCCAATAGGTCTTCAAATACAATGTTTTCAGGGTAGCAGAATTTTCAGATTTCTCTTGTTCAATGCATTTGCTATGGTTGTAAACTACAAAACAAGCTCAGTTTTCTGGTTAAACTAAAGAGCCTAATCCATACTGTTCTACTTAAGATATGCTAAATTATATATATGTGTCTATGTATGTATGTACTTACATATAATGCTTCATTGTCCATTCTAAATCCTCGTAGTTAGAAGTTGTTTTTATGGACAAACAATTCAATATGATGATGACATTCTGATCCCTTTTTTGTTTGTTTCTTGGATAAAAAAGATGTACACTTGGATCTGTCATGGTGGTGCAGTATCTGTGCATCATGAAGTAATACTAACACAACAGAGCTGGTTAGTGTTGATGCTGCCAAAGAGATTTAAATTCAAACTTACCCGGTTTTTCTTTGGAAATGGGATAACTTTTTTTCTGAAAAAGTCAAAGAATGTGTTCTATTACATTTTCTCGCTCTATCTGGCAAGTTATGGACTTATCCTTCTTGTGACTTTCTTATAAATACCAAATGAAAAGGCCTTTGCTTTGCTTTTGAATATTCCTTCTTTCCTTACTCCTGGTAGGCAGAAGACAACAGGGTGAAATTTAGAAAATCTGAGCCAACGAGCTTTAGCTCAAATGATATTTCATTCCTTATGAGTAAAGGATGGAGAGTAAGGTTATGGGTTCAAAATACATTTGAGTTCATTTTGTGGCGTACCAGGAAAAAAAGAAATAAGTTTTCACGATTGGACTGGCTTCTGACTGCTGTTGGTGAATGAAAACCTTGGCAACAAGGAGGCAATCCTCCAGATCTTGTGGGGTCTCAGTAGTTGGGAACTAATTCAGAATTATTACTGAGAAGTTCCCAATGTGTGAGCTTTTCTTTTGGGGGTGCAAAATTATGTGTTTGTATAAGACATGTTGTGCAGATGAGTTTCTGTGTACTTTGCTACTTACATTTGGTCTGGTAGCATTTTGTAGTTAAACACACAAAACGGTATGCATGTTGTACTGGTCTGTTTTATGATAGATTTACTTTATATTGGTGTATTATTGTAGGGTTTGATGCAGCATCATGCAGAAATAGTAGAGTACTTCAATGCATGGGGAGTTTCAGTTATATTTCTCTTTCGAAGGAATCTTTTGCGTAGAATGATTTCAGTTTTGGCAAATTTGTACGATCGTGATGCTAAGCTTTTAAATGGAACCCACAAATCTCATGTGCATTCACCCCATGAGGTCTCTCTCTCTCTCTCACTCTCACACGTGCAAGGCTTTCAACTTCCTTTTTTCGGAACTTTTTTTATTGTGGTTTCATATATAATATTTTCAACCTATTAAGAGAAATTATTTCAGGCAGAGATACTTGCAAACTACAAGCCTATGATCAATGCAACGTTGCTGATACCCAATCTGAAGCAAGTGGAAGAAACAACTGCCAAAGCTTTGGAGTACTTCAAGAGCACCCGGCACATCATTGTATACTATGAGGACGTAGTAAAAAACGATACTGTAAGTCTAACTAATCAGCACATAGCTTCTTTAGCTTAACTGTTTATGATAGATAGTGTACGCATTATCAATCTATTTATACCTCTAAATTGAGGTTCAACGTTTGCACTCAAAAGTGAAAATGAAGATTCGAAAATACCCTCTAAAGGTTTACATGTTTGCAGAAGTTGATAGATATTCAAGATTTCCTGAAGGTTCCACGTAGGCAATTAAAGAGTCGTCAGGTGAAGATACACAAAGGATCCATATCTAGTCAGATTACGAATTGGGATGATGTCCAAAAGACGCTCAAGGGGACTCATTACGAGAGTTTCCTGCATGCAGATTATCGAAAGTAAAGCATTTGCGGCTGTGCGGGTGATGTATATACCATGCACCCTTCTCTAACCATTTTCTTTTTATCCTTGAGAATTTTTGCCACCAGGACACCTCACTTGCATTTTGCTTTCAGCTTCTTTGTTCTTTGTGATCCCAGCTAATAATATTCTATTGATTCTTTTTTTCTTCCCTCTCTCTTTCTGGATGAACTGGGGTTGTATATGAGCTGATCAAGAAAGAGAATTGCTAGTTCACTGAGGAAATTTTGTGTCCCTAAGGATTTGAATGTTGTGTAATTTAGGAGAATCTGATTTCGAGGGAAAGTTGTATGTAATTTGGTCGTGTTATTAGAATGTAATTAAAATAGTTAAAGTTATGTCTTTTTATCGGCTTAAATTTTGAAATCAGACCGTGAGTTAACATGATATTAGAATAGAAGTTCTACTCTATAACTAATGTTTTTTTTTTTTTTGGGAAGTAATGCAGGCCATAATTGTTATTTGCAGTGGAGTGAGTTGGTTGCAAATTAAAAACAGATTGAGCATCCTTGAAGGCAAAGCAATGTAATTTGAAATTCCATAACATCTACCAAGCTAAAGAAGTTTGTTGCATTACTACACGTGATCATTTGGTTACATGAACAGTCAACATGCGTTCCAAGGTTGTTCCAGATGGCCACGTTTGACTGGTAAACGCGACATGTATGGTCTAAAACAGCCATTTTTTGACCAAACCACGAGCTGTTTTCAAATTCAACAAAAAAAAAGAAAAAACTTTTTCGTTGGTGGAGATGAAGATGAATCCATGAGGTTGTCAAACGGCCAAAGAGTTTCTAATTCTTTGGAGGACGCGTCTGACTCTTTCTATATCTCCGGCGCTATATTATAAAATTAGCAAATTGTAACTCCTTCGTCAATGAATTATATAAACTACTTGATAGAAACATTTTGAGCCGACTGATTCTTTCTTTAATTAAATTAAATGTTTTGTTAGATGTGTTATTCACGCTGATTTATAAATAAAATATTATTAATTAGAAGAGATATTATCCTTTCCAGGTTTATGTATCAATGTATTAAATAAATCAGCAATATCATAAAAAATAAAAAAAGGAAAATTACGACTTTAACATGATCAAGCATTCTTCTTATTAATTTTCGAAAACAAAATTAGAGGATAACCAGTTTTACCGAGCTATAAAAGGTTGAATATAAAAGTCCTGAAGTGGACGGTAGAGGCATGATGATTGAATCCACACCGTTAAATACGATGGTGGGCCTCGCCGATAAGGGGTCCCACGCGTCAGCCGTGTTGCTGACGCTGTAAACGAGGGAGGGGGGGGAGGGTTCTCAAGTTCTCTATCTACTGTCTACCACTCAGCACTAGGGAGGACCCAGATCCGCCGCCTCCTTTTAAACCTTACTTAAACCGTTTTCAACCCTCTCTCTCTCTCTCTCGCTAGCTTCTGCTGCTTCTCCCCTGGTCTTGCTCGTTCTCAAACCATCTCTCTCTCTCTCTCTCTCTTACACGCGCATCATAAACCTCAGGACAGAGAAAAAGAAGGAGAGAGAAGCAAGACAAGAGAGCATGGCGCAGTCAACGAACGGCAGTGATTTGAACACGCAGCAGCAACAGCAGCAATGGATGCAATCGCAGCAGCAACAGCAGCAGCAGTGGATGGCCATGCAATACCCGGCGGCGGCCATGGCGCTTATGCAGCAGCAGCAGCAGCAGCAGATGATGATGTACAATTACTTGCCTTACGCCCCTCCTCCTCCTCATCATTATCAGCAGCAGCAAGCTCAGATGCAGCATCAACATCAGAAGCATCTGGGTTCCCCGGACGAGGTCAAGACCATTTGGATCGGTGACCTCCACCATTGGATGGACGAAGCTTACGTCCACAACTGCTTTGGTCACACTGGCGAGGTCTGCATCTCTCTCTCTCTGTTTATATATTTATTTTATATATACACAATCAAACGTATGCAACTGTGTTTTGTATGAACGTTTGAAGAATCTGTGGATAGTGATTGAATCCAATTGAGTTGTAGTAAAGTCTTTGGGTTCTGATACATGTTGGGAATTTTACAGGCTTACTGGAAAATTGAAAATTTTTAAGTATTTGGCACGATGATGGTAATTGACCCTTTTTAATCTAAAGTGAAGGGGAAGTTCTAGTGTGTTTAATGATAATAAGTTGGGGAAGAGGGGTGTTACAATGAGCCTCTTATGGGTGGGTTTGTGTGGAAATTGAGAATGAATATTTGAAATTACATAAGATCAAATCGTATCATAACCTGTCGTTACAAGTCATATGATCGTCAAATCTAATGTGGAAGATTGCGATGTGCCGATGTGTACACAAATTATTAGTCGGGATATCCCATACACATTATTATTCTGCTATGTACAGCATATGGCACTATTATGGATATTTGGAATTACAACAATAGTACTGGCACTGCTAATTTTACGAATGTAGAGAGAGGAGGAAATGTAGCAGTGTCCTTAATTATACGAATTGGCACTAATTCAGGTTTTATTTTGCTGAAAATATTTCACAACTGAATTGGCTTCTTTATCAAATTCCTTGACCCATTCTATAGATGTGGGTACTATTGAATTTGAATTGGATTGCAGTTGTAGTAATTGTAGGCTGGGGACTGCACCTTTTGACCTCTCTCTCTCTCTCTCTCTCTCTCTCTCTCTCTCTAACTTCTATGTATGACCTTATACCACCTTTCATTACGCCCTTGCTTTCTGACTTTCGATGCCACAAAATTTGCAGGTATTCTCAGTAAAGGTCATACGCAATAAGCAGACTGGTCAATCAGAGGGCTATGGCTTTGTTGAGTTCTATTCTCATGCTACTGCCGAGAAATTTTTGCAGACCTATAATGGTGCAATGATGCCAAATACAGAGCAGCCATTCCGTCTAAATTGGGCGACCTTTAGTGCGGGAGATAAACGATCAGATGCTGGTTCTGATCTATCCCTATTTGTTGGGGATTTGGCAGCAGATGTTACAGATGCCATGTTGCAGGAAACCTTTGCTACTAGATATCCATCTGTTAAAGGAGCGAAGGTGGTAATTGATTCAAATACTGGTCGTTCAAAAGGTTATGGATTTGTTAGGTTTGGTGATGAAAATGAGAGGTCAAGGGCTATTACTGAAATGAATGGCATGTATTGTTCAAGTAGGCCCATGCGCTTAGGTGTTGCAACCCCCAAAAAATCAGCTGGACATCAACAACAGTACTCCTCACAAGGTATCTTTTAGACCTTTCATCTTCTTCTTTTTAACGTTTGTAAGATTTACGGTGTTAATCTTCTATGTAGGTCCATGGCTTCAGTGTTTCTTAATATAGTCATTTCTGCTTGACCTAGTCATCTTACTGTCAACATCTCACTGTCAACATATTGTTTGCATCATTGTAACCCTCCACCCAAAAAGGAAACAGTTAAAGCAGTAAAAAAAAAGGAGAGAAATGACATATATTCTCTTCATTACTATCTGTTTTTTAATTTTCTTGAGGAAATTACATGCTAGTCAGTCCTCTGTTCAATAAATGTTTGCTGTTTCTCTGTTACTCGTGGTGACCACAAGGATTGGAAGTGTTATCATCGTAACAATCATTATAATATCTTATGTAGAATTGGTGGCCGCCAACTTAGCTTCGTTTCCTTACTTGCTCTTGGTTCCCCTCCAAAACTCAATGCACTCACTCAACTGAGCTTTGATACCTGATTAGCCTCAGCTACACGAATCCTTCTCCCAAACTAATGGAAGTGGGCCTCATCTCAAACGGTTGGAAGTTTTATTAATGTCATTTGTGCGTCGCTGATTGTTTTCTTTGAAATCCTGTTGATATCACTGGTGATAAGTCTCGAAATGTTGCCTAGTTCATCTTTTGGTACTCATAACATCCTTAATGAGCTACATCTTCTCTTCTCTTCTCTTCCTCATCATCCATTGCAACAACAACAGCAAATACTACTACTTCCTCTACTGCTTTATGGTGAAAAATGCAGCTCTAGTGTTCTCCATTTTGTACAAGAAGTTAGTTCTTTTCCAGAAATTGCCTTTACTCAATTGATTCAGCTGCCATCATTTCTTCTATAGATTTAATATTCTATTTCTGATCGGTAACTTAGGCATCCGATGAGTTTTGAACCTATCAACATTTCTACGAGGAAGAAGTTAGCGTTTGAGTTAGAGCTCGTTTGCTTGTACTTAAACTTTTTAAGCCATCATCTCCTTGTTTTCTGTTTAGTTGACCTATTCTTTGGGAATTAATTCCTTTAGTCTAACATATGCTAACAATTACTCATTCTTGAACAAATTAGCTATGGTGGTATGGCCATTCCAGTATCTACTGCTGCTACAATGTCTATTGGGAACTCCTGCTCTATGAAACATGTTGATTGCCACATGTTATTGTTTGGCCCGAGGAGATGAATAATGTTCAAATTGATCTTGCAAAGGTGGTCAATAAAATAATTCATGTTTCTTATCTGGAATCCTAAATAATAATATCTTCATGTTTATTGGAATATATTGCAGCTGCCCCCCCCCCCCCCCCATCTCTCTCTCTCTCTCTCTCTCTCTCTCTCTCTATATATATATATATATATATATAATATTTTCGTGTTATATGTCAGTGGATCATTCACCGGATGAAACTGTGTTCTTTGCATTTTTTGTTTGTTGACACTAGGTGCTGATTTATTTAACTATAACTTTCTCAAGATTATTATCTACATGCTGTGTACTTTATAGAGACTATCTTCTAAATGCAGTGTACTTTATGTCTTACTCTCTGAAATTGTGCTTTGATTTGAAAATCGTATTCTGATTTTCCTTAAATAGCCTTGGTGTTAGCTGGTGGGCAAGCATCAAATGGTGTCACACAAGGTTCTCAATCTGATGGCGAGTCAAATAACACAACTGTAAGTCCATTTGAAACCCTTTTATGTGACCTATCTCAAACTTTATAGACTATATGTGTATAATTAAGTGTGCTTGTAGATCTTTGTTGGAGGGCTAGACTCTGATGTCAGTGATGAAGATCTTCGGCAGCCATTTTCCCAGTTTGGCGAGATTGTCTCTGTGAAAATACCAGTTGGAAAGGGATGTGGATTTGTGCAGTTTTCCAATAGGTACTCTATTGTCTTAAGAGTTTTTTTGTCTTTGGACATAAATTATAAATAACTAGCACTAAATTATTAAATAAATTATCTGAATTAATTATAGTGCGTTATGTTCTTTTGGGAATGGTCTAAGGTTTAACATATTCAAAAGCACTAGAGCAAAGGAGATGCTAAAGGTCATTAAGGTCCTTGCTTCTGGATGACAACAGAATCGTTATATTTGAGTTTTCATTGAAGTTACTGTGTACTTACCCCCTTCTGTTGTCTGTGGCCGTAGAAAGAATGCTGAGGATGCCATGCAAAGTTTGAGTGGAACAGTCATTGGCAAGCAAACGGTTCGTCTTTCTTGGGGCCGCAGTCCAGCAAGCAAGCAGGTAAGATCGTAATTAGCAGATGGTTAACAGTTAACAGTAAGCGTAAACCCCTGACCCCCTCCACCCCCCTCCACAATATCTCTCCTCTGACCAGTTTATCTTGCACATCTGATTTCTTATTTACATGAAACTTGGCAGTGGAGAGCAGATCCCAGTAACCAGTGGAATGGGGGTCACAGCAGAGGGCAAGGCTATGGTGGCTATGGATATGTTGCGCCACAGACTCAGGGTCTGGGGATGTATGCTACAGCTGCAATTCATGGAGCCTCCTAGTCCTAATGAGGGTGAAGCTATCACAAAATCGCAAGTATTCTGAATTTATGAGAGTTTGCTGTATTAATTTAGTTATTAAGGACATGATTGAAGTAGGATGGCTTTAGGTAGCTGCACTTCCTGTAGCTGGATTAAATTTTGGTATCTTGGCCATGTTTTTTTTTTATCTTTTAAGATTGTATTAATACTTCATTTACAACTTCGATCGTGGTGGAAGGTTATGTTGATGGGTGAATTTTTTTTTTTTTTTTTTTCGGCGGAGGGTTATTTCAAAATTAAACTCACTAGCATTAGAGCATTAGGCTAAAACTCCAAAAAAGTCAAATTATGGATTTGGTGGTCTTTAAAC
This sequence comes from Juglans mandshurica, assembly GCA_022457165.1. NCBI lineage: Eukaryota > Viridiplantae > Streptophyta > Magnoliopsida > Fagales > Juglandaceae > Juglans > Juglans mandshurica. Next base: position 25,715,461 of record CM039629.1, on the reverse strand, counting down.
CCACTGCATTGGACTCGGTAAGATAGAAAAGTTCAAGTTTTCATCTACAGGAAGTCCATCCTTTTCTCCAAACATAGCGAGCTCCTATTCATTGTCAAATCGTTATTTTATTCTAAAATAACATCTCCTCAACCGAACCGACTCTTTCTTCGTACTGCAAATTATATCCTGCATTTGAGGCTGTAAGTAAACCTGTTGCAAGCTCTTTCCAAGATTTATAAACCATGATCGAGTTTATATATATATAATCATTGCTACTCTATTAATTAAGATATATATATTTAAGGTGTACTGAAAAATTAAAAATATATTATTAATTAATTGCTACTCTATTGAATTATTAATTAATATATTAAGTGTATTTGTAAAATTAAAAAAAAAATTAAAATATATTATTAAAATATATAATATTATATTATTATTTTAACTTTAAGATGGCTAGTCCAATGTGGATTCATCTAACCAAAATTTAATCCTATAGCCAAAATTTAGAATTCTAGCTAAATTTTGGACTTGGCAATGGCTAGGCCATTGCCAATGCTCTTAGGATTGGATTGGTCATCCCAATCTTCAAAATTTGAAGAGTATGTAACTTTTTAACTTTTAGCTAATCACATAACACTTAAATTCTACATTGGATTAGCTATCACATTCTCTATAATAATAAAATATTATTATTTTTTATTATTTATATTTCTTTAATTACTTTTTATTTTTTAATTTTATTTTTCATAATCTTCAATAACCTCTAACAATCATATTCATTTTTATTTTCACAATCTAACAATTTATAAAATAATAATCTCATATGTACATAGATGGTAAAATCTCATATGTAAATAAAAATCTCATATGTACAATCCATAAAAATTCCATATCTATAATATAATAATTTCAAAATATAATAATCTCAAAATATATTTAGACTTGCTATAGTATATTTCATATTTGAAAAGAATGATAAAATTATTGTTATTTGTATTTTAGATGAAATCAGTTTGACTAATTCAATGTGGGTCAAATGTAGATGATATTAGCTTAATTTGAAGATGAAAAGGCATTTGGTTTGGCCAAATCTATATTCAAAATTTAGTTAATATCACACTTTTTTACATTTGCCTATTTCATTTAAATTCAATCCTCACATTGGATTATCCATTCACTCTCTATATAATAATAAAATATTATTAATTTAATAATTTTTTTATTTAATTTATTTTTATCACATTTTATAGCTCTACCAATTAAATGTTAATAATAATTATATTTTAATTAAATTAATATTAAAAAAATCATATTTTCAAAAGTCATTTAATGCTAATAACAAAAAATATTTGATTAAACTCATCTAAAATTCTATCTAAATTTCTTAATTCCAAACCCAATAATATTTTTGCTTGGAGTGAGAAACTAATATTTTAACGTTTGCTTGGAATGAGAAATTAATATTTTAATATTTAGTGAATCAATTGTAGTTCTCCATCCTTGGCCAACCACTCTAACAAAAATATAAATTATTTTAAATTTGTTCAATTCAATGTGGGATATTTTTTACATCAATTATATAAATTTTAGCCAACCTTCTCATTTGGTCAAGCTAATAAAAATGCTCTTAAAATCGTAAAGTTTATAGCCAACGACTTGTGATGGCACAAGACCCACGTCTCCAAAATGTTCGACCCCCCTTCCCAATGTATAAAAAAAATATCGTAAAGTTTATATTGATCATTTTTCGAGATATCAGCTTGAGAGAGCACACAAGGTCGTAAACTAAATATTGGTGGTTTAGGTTACATTTGGATAATTTTTATCTTATTATTATAATTTTTACAAAATTTTACACAAAATATAATAAACAATTCAATTTTTATAAATTTCAAAATAAAAATAATATTTTATTCAATTTTTAATTTTTATTTAAAATTATTTCATCTTGTCTAACTATTTAAACCGCGACCTGTTGACCAAGCCATGTGAATTCATGCACAAGGTCGTGACTGAAGCATTTTTGGTTACGATGATACATTCGATTTAGCAGTCTAGCAGTGCTTTCACTACGAGCTATGATGGTTTCAAGTTTGATTTTAAGTTAAATTTTCCTAAAGTAAATAAAACAAATAACTATAATATATAATCATTTTCCTTTACAATCAGACGTAAATGATCTTCAGCATACACCTAAGCAACCTTCCTGTTCGTAATTACGGTAGATTTTAGGACTGTCATAGATAAATAATCTTTCATATTAAGTTTGGTATATTTTTATAAAATAAATTATAAAATTAAGTACGTGGTTGCTGAAAAACTTATGCATGTATCATTATTCTTAAACGTTAACTCTGCTATAAACAATAAACAGGACAACTTTTATTTCTAAATTTCTTATCATTATTCTCTCCACTTCTCTAGACATAATATTAAATAATTACCTACAAATATAATAGTTAGTTTTCAATTATTAAATGCTTCATCGGATAATTGGAAAAGTAATAGTGAATTTCTCGTAAAAATATAAAGAGTATTATTAAATACAGTTTTAGAATATATAAATTTTATACACATTCTTTTTAAAAAATAAAATTTACTATTAAATAAATATTTATTTTCACGCAGATCTAGATTTAGGAGTCATTTAGATTCAAAGGTGGGTTGAGATGGTTTATGAATAGTAGAATAAAAGTTGAATTATTTATTATATTTTGTGTGGAAATTTGGGAAAGTTGTTTTGGGATTTGAAAAAGTTGAATTGTTTATTATATTTTGTGTGAAAATTTAAAAAAAATTGTAATGATGAGATGAAATGAGTTGAGATGAGTTGAGGTGAGTTTTGAATGCAAACGAGACCTTAAGTTGCTATCATTTCTAAAGGAGTATTACGTACAATCGAGTTTATGGAGGCGAGGCCGAGGCGCACTAATATGACGTGGCACAGTGCCATCAACTTCATTAAAAAAAAAAAAAAAAAAAAAAAGCCAAAAAACAAGAAGAAGAAGCAGCAACATGCTTCCCAAACACAAATCTCGATTCCGATCTCTCTCAAAACAAGGAATAGCTCTGAAAAAATAGTGTTTCATTTTCCCGATCCTTTACAAATTATTCGTAGTGCTGGAGCGATTCCATTTACAAATCTCAATGCCGACTCGAATTTCAGGATATCAAACAAAATTTGAAGCTGAAATCTCAATTATTACACTTAGCTCACGTTCTTGGGTGACCAATCCATCAGTAAAACCAACATCATCACTCGCTTCAATAACACCTATCAGATTGAAGTTTACTAAACTCGAAAATGAACACCTCAATTTGCCGATCTTCTTAAGGATCAGAGGTTTGGAAAATTTTGTCCTTAAAACAGAGAGATCTTATATTTGCAAACTTTTTTCTTTTGTTGTTTTCTATGCACTTAGTATGTGTCAAATATCTCTTTCTAAACCAAGCGTCATATTTAGCTGACAGCCAACGTCAAATTAGTGTACGGCGACTACAATAACATGACTGAATTCATAATTTCTCTTTCTTTCTAAAGTATAAGAGAATAACTTTAGATCGGAGACACCTATAAATTGAGAATAACGAAAACCAGTAGCACGCTGACATATAAGAAGCACATGACCAAATTATATCCCACGTTAACAGTTGATCAAACTTTCTTCCCTTGCTCTCTCTGCCTCTCGATTCTCCCCTCCCCCTTTCTCTCTGTCGAAGGAGATAAACCATGCTCTCTCTCTCTCTACTCTCCATCTCTGAAAAATAAAACTACATCTGAAAGGCATCATCCCAAAAATCTGCTCCCTCTCTCTCCCTGCTCTCTCACTCGATCCGAAAGACAATACCTCCATCTCCGTCTCTCACTTCCCTCCATCTTCATCTCCGAAAAAAGCCACCAAGCTCTCAAGGGAAGAAGAGAGAGAGAGAGAGAGAGAGAGAGAGAGAGAGAGAGAGAGAGAGAGAGAGAGAGAGATTGGGCTGATTCGGGTAGCGTTTTTGTTGATACTCTGTATGCGTCCCCACATTAACAACTGAGGAAGGCCTACGTGTCACCTCTCTATTTGTCTCTATTATTCTCAATTTATATGTGCCTCTGTCCAGCAACATTTCTGAAAGTATAAATATAGTGAATAAGCATAATTGACTTTGATAAGTACTGTTCAATCTCAAACGGCAACTCTCTCATGATATATCTATTATTTTTGTAGATGAGAATAAATAAATTGAGATAAAAATTAAAAATTTAAATAAAATAGTATTAAAATATATTATTTTATATAGTTGTGAAAATTGTTAAAATATATTATTTTACAATTATGGAATGAAATGAAATGAAAATAGTTATGAAAACAATTATAAGTAGTTTTTGATGTGTGATCACATCTAGCGCTAAGACCGACATGATAATTGCATTATCTGTTGGTGCTAAAATAGAACTGAGGTGGAAGACAGCTACTTATGTTAGTATCAAAATTCAGTTTTTTAAATCTAGAGAGAGATATTGGTAATCTAGACTCTAGAGAGCGATATTGGTCGTATAATATTTTTCATTCTATTATTTAATAATAAAAAGTAGAGAGAATTTCAAATTTAAAATTATAGATATTACACCCGAAGTCAATATATTTCCTAGGATGAATCATGGAAAGTTGAAGCAAAATCCTTTTTTCACATGTAATGTTTTACATTGTTTAATATCCGACAACATATTTTTATAATTTGTCGGCTCCCAGGCTGGACCCATCCGAGTGCCTTTTTTTTAAGAATAAGTCAGTTTTTATGTTTACGAAAAACAGAAAATATATTATTTGATCAAATAAATGCCACGGTATGAATGAGTTGTTTTTATCTCCATGTAATTTTTAAATTTTATAATTTTCAATGTATCATTAATTTACATGTGAAATTAAAGTCTCGTTTGATTACATAATTCAGATAAAATAAAATGAGATATTTTATGGAAAGTTAAATAAAATATTATTTTTTATTTTAAAATTTAAAAAAATTAAATTATTTATTATATTTTATATGAGATTTTAAAAAAATTATAATGATTACACGATATAAGATGTAATAGTTTAATTTTGTATAATCAAACCAAGCCTAAATTTTCTATAATTCTTTTTTTAAATACATTAGCCTTTTTCTTTGGCAAAACATGGTTCCGTTCTCATCATTACAACTTTTTCAAATTTTCACACAAAATATAATAAACAATTCAAATCTTAAAATAATAGTAATATTAAAAATAATATTTTCTTCAATTTATTTAAAACCATCTCAACTTATCTCTGAATTTAAACTGGGAGTCATCGCCCAACTATGACTGTTAGGTGTACCGCCAAGAACAAATTTGTATTTGTATTTTTTTATTTTTATATCTTTTTAACATTTTTAAATATATTTTTTAAAAAATACATTAATATATTAAAAGTTACTTTCTTAATTATTGAATAAAAAAATAATTAATACATAAGCAGTCAAAAATGTAACTCAACGACATTCTAACCTTTTCCAAACAGAAAAGGAAACGAGCTGGGAGCTACCGTTGGGAATAATTGATATTTTTATTTTGTTGTTTTGTTACATGTAATTTTTAACCTTTTTAAATATTTTTAAAAAATAAAAAAATATAATATTATTTAAAAATATTTTCTTAATTACTAAATAAAAAGAAAAATTAAAAATTTCAACAATAACACCAAAAACCAATCATAAGAGTATTATTTTCTTTAAAAAATTATAAATAAAAAAAAAAACAAGGAACTACAGCTACTGCAGGTAGCTTCTTGAGAGCTACCATCAGTTATTTCGATATGTTTCTTTTTTAATTTTTTTTTATATGTAATTTTTAACATTTTTATTTTTATTTTTTAAAAAAATATATAATATTATTAAAAAACACTTTTTTAATTACAAAATCCAAAAAAAAAAAAAAAAAAAAAGCGAGCTGTAGGGAGGCTGGGAGATTCGATGGCAGGGATATGACGGTGAAAGACAGAGAAGGGCGAATTGACAGTGTGAATCTTCAGTTTTGGCTGTACAGCAGATTTTGTCTGTTCGCAATACAAAACACCAAATTTATTTGATGTTTCGCCGCTTTACCACGTTTTATTTTTTTCCAAAGAAGGTTGCGGAAACATCGTGTGCGCCGGCTGGCTGCCATTCGTTCTCGCTTGTACTGCATATTTACTTTTTATTTTTTTATTTCAATAAATATGTAGTATAGGACTGAAGAATAGAACACTGAGGTATATTTAGATGTTAAACTAAATTGAATTGAATTGAATTGAATTGAGTTGAGATAATAAAATACTGTTATAATATTATTATTTATTATTATTATTATTTTGAGATTTGAAAAAATTGAATTGTTTATTATATTTTATGTTAGAATTTGAAAAAGTTATAACGATAAGTTGAAATGAGTTTAGTTTCCAATCACACCCTAAGAGTACAAAAATTTAAAATATCAATAATGTACTGTATAGACAGCTGTAGGGCATTCCTCAACCGAAAATGGGACCATTTTGAATAGTGTATTTTATATTTTATTTATTTTTTTAATTATTATAAATATTTTATAAAAAAAAATTTACAATATCATTAAAAATTATTTTCTTAATTATTAACTAAAAAAAAATCATTTGGGACACAAATTCAAAATCCTTTTTCAAGACCTAAAGCATTTATATTACGGTTACGTCTGTGCAGTAAGATATTCCAAATGACAATGATAGGCTTATTATCTTATTATTATTCATTTTTTAAGTTTTTATTTTTGTCATTTTTTTTAACTATTTTTTAACATCCTTAATCACTAAAAAATAATTAAAATATATATATAATTTTATTAATACTCATTTTTTTAATCATTAAATAAAATAAAAAAAATCAAATGCAATAGGTATAGTAATAAGATAGTAACCCTATCATTATTCATCTCAAATATTCTGTGATTAGTAATAAAAAAATAGCAAAAAATTAATAATAAAATTTTATATAGTAATAAATAAATAAAAAAAAATATGAAACATAATAATAAAATAAGAAATAATAATAGAGTCTTCTCATAACACTCTACTATCCAAACAGAGCACAGAAGAGAGATGTGAATATATGTGAATATCCTTTTAGGTTTTGCTTAAAGAAATGGTTGCAAAAAATTATCTGCATCCAAATTTGGGCTCATTTAGAAAGTGAGATGAGAGAATAATTTTGTAAATAATAGTAAGATAATTTGTGAATAATAATGAGATAATTTGAGTTTTGTATTTTTTAGATTTTAGAAAATAAGAGAGAAAAATTGAATAAAATATATTTTAAAATTAAAATATTATTATAATATTGTTTTTATTTGAAGACTTGAAAATTTTGATTTTTTGTTTAAAAGTTTGAGAAAATGTTAATGATTAATTTGAAAATATTTGTATTTGAATTATGTTTGAGAAAGAGATGAGATGAGATGATAATTTTGAGACGAGATCTATTTTCAAACAAGCTCTCATCTTCTAGAAAATTCAAAAATAGACCGAGATAAAAAAAAATTTATCTTTTTAAGATGAATGTATTTTTCAAAGGAGACCGCACACAATTTACGCGCTTAGTATTATTTTATAAAATTTAGTGGATTTTGAGATCCTGCCATACATAGATTCACATTCCAACTTAATATTTGTAGATAATAAAAAAAATGAAGAACAAATAGAAACTAATGAAAGTTGATATTTAGTCTTTTTTTATTTTTTATTTTTTATTTTTCCGGGATAATTTTATAATTTCAGTAAGAAAACGGGATGTATTATAATTTTATACTTAAAAAAGGTGATTAAGAAAATTGATAATTTGAAAGTGATTATAAATTCAACCAAGTTTAAGGTCTGGCTTTGTTTCATAAACTTTTAAAATCATCTCATCACTTCTTATTTAATCTCATCTCAATATCCAAACACCATTTAAATATATACATATTTTATTTTTTAATTTTTAATTTTTTTATTTAATAATTAACTAATCATTACAACATTCAAACAAAACACAAAAATTAATTAAACTTTTTCAAATTAAAAAAAAATCATATTCTAGCATTATTTTAATTTTATAACTTTTTTATTCAACTTTTTATTTTTTATTTTCTAAAATTTCTAACTCGAATCATTTTATTATTATTTATAAATTATCTTATTATTATTATTAACAGATTTCTTATCACATTTCATATTATCTGTGTAATAAAAAGAAACCTAAAAATAATGTATATCTTCCCGTAAACAAATTCATGTCATTAAAAAAATATACAAAATAAAAAACCAGACTTGTCGTTCAAAACCAAACCACCAACTCCCAAAAAAATAAAATACTATCTATATTTTAAATTTTATTTGTATAATCATATATAAATTTAAAAAATGATAAAAATTTAAAAATAAAATTAGCATTCAATATTTTATAATATTATACGTATTTTATAGCACTGCCCAACAAAAATGAAAGAGTTACGATACACAATCTTTACCATACTCTACACTCTATATTTTTTTAAATTTTTTAAATTTTTTATTTTTTTTAAATTTTTTTTGAGTTTATTTTTTTAAAATTATTTCAAATTTTCTATTTATTATTCATATAATAAATATTTAATAAAAGAAAAAATAATAAAAATTAAAAATAATATAGAGTGTAGAGTGTTAAGATGTTGTGAAGATTTTTTGAAAATGAAAAGAGCAATGCTAGGTACAGTCCCCATTTGGGGACTGCAATGCAAGCCTAGGCTATTTTAACTTTAAAATTTTTTAAAATTAGAAAGAGAAATTCTATTTGCAGTCCCCACTTGGGGACTGCATGTGCAGACCCTTTATTAAATGAGAAAAAACATAATTTCAGGAGGGATAGTTTTGTAATTTTAACAAAATTTAAAAATAAAATTGCCTAGGCTTGTATTGCAGTCCCCATTTGGGGATTGTATCTAGCATTGCTCAGTTAGAAAACTATCTTTCCTAAAATAATGTTTTTTTCATTTAATAAAGGGTCTGCACATGCAGTCTTCACTTGGGCACATGCAATCCCCACTAGGCTTTTTTTCATTTCATTCTATTTATAGTCTCTACTTGGAGACTGCATGTGCAGACCCTTTATTAAATGAAAAAAAACATCATTTTAAGAATGATAATTTTATAATTTTAAAAAATTTTAAAATTAAATAGCCCAAATAGGGACCGTACCATTGACCATTTCGCAAATAGAAAAACCCAACCCATCGAAGAAAATAATAATAATATATGTACGAGGCAGTAATACTTTATACATATAAGTATTACTATCTCTCTTTCGAGTCAAAATACTCCTCCCCTTCTTCTTCTTTCATTCCTTCCTCCCTCCCTCCCTCCCTCCCAAGTCCCAACCCCCCCTCCTCTCTCTCTCTCTCTCTCTCTCTCTCTCTCTCTCTAGCACAGTATTAGTAATCCTCACCGTCCAACCGTTCCCCACCTTCTCACTAGACCTCAACCTCAAGCATACGATCGAAGTCAATCCAATAATGGAGATGGAAGTGGTGGTGCCACTCCCTCCCGCAGACTTCAACTTCGACAGCGGCTGCTCCTCGCCATATATGACAGCTCCCTCCAGCCCTCAACGGTTCGGTAACTTCTTCTTCAGCGCCCCCACCAGTCCTTCCCGCGCCTCCGCCTTTTACGGCGACCTCAATAGCCTCTCTCTCCAAGAAATGATCCCCCGAAACTCGGCCTCTTCAGTCCCCTTCAACTCGGAAGAAAGGCCCGTAATTCTCAAATCCAAACCTACCGACAATGGCGAAATCAATAACGGCAACGATGGGGGTGAAGATTTTGAGTTCAATTTTAGTGGGCAGTTAGAGCGAACTTCTTTGTCGGCGGACGAGCTCTTCGTTGGCGGTAAGATTAAGCCTCTAAAGCCACTGCCGGCTCGATTACAAGTCGGCACCGAATCGAATGATTCGGTGTCCAATGTTTTATCTCCAAGGTCTCCAAGATCAAGAATTTCACAGGTACAGGGAAAGAGGATGGTCCAAGAAGCACAATCACCGAGTCAAAAGAAGGATTTTGATCCATTCGCTGCGGCGACAGAGGAACCCCGAAAAAAAGGAGAGCCTAACCAGCGACAGGGACGAGAACATGAACAAAAACGAGGGAGAGAGAGATTCTCTGGAGGGTCATCTTCATCAAGTTCTTTACGTAGAGGAACAAGATCTCTGTCTCCTCTGAGAGTCTCTGACGACACTGTTTTAGAAGGCGAAGAGAACTCACCAGAAGAAATATTTTCTTCAACAGAAAGCAACCCTAAACCTTCTACTTCCTCTCCTTCTGCAGCACATTATTCATTTTTGTCATCCTTTTCCTTCTCCAAAGGTTACCGAAAATGGAGGCTGAAAGATTTTCTGTTGTTTCGGAGCGCGTCGGAGGGTCGGGCAGCGGGGAAAGCTCCATTATTGAAAAAGTACGAGGCTCTGTCCAAGACCAAGCTGACTGAAGACGTAAAAAACTCGAGCTTCCGGTCAACGGACAGTGCTGGATCGGTGTCAAGCTCGAGGAGAAGGGAACGGCTTTCTGCCCACGAGTTGCATTACACGGTGAACCGGGCAGTTTCAGAGGAGATGAGGAAGAAGACATTCTTGCCTTACAAGCAGGGGCTGCTGGGGTGCTTGGGGTTCAACCCTGGTGTGAATGAGTTCAACAGGGGTTTTGGATCTTAGACGTTGATGATGATCCAGATCTCTCTTATGGGTCCTATATATATACACATATATTCTCGTTATATGGGTAGCTTCTTATATTTGTTCTTTGATTCGCGTCTCTATCGATATAAGGGACTGAAATCGTATCGAAATTGTTTGTTTCGATTATAAAACGACTTACAACAGATTAAGAGATCTAGCAATTGGTTGTTTTTGGTTGGATTCAAGGTATAGAAGATTTCAAATGGAATGAAGTTTTACTTTTTACGTATACAAGAGTTCTGAAATATGCAAATTGATGTGGAAGGCGCATTTTCCTCTCACAAATTATAACACTTGATGATTTTAGTCTCTGTATTAATCATTGTTTTAGGGAGGAAAATAAGGTGGCGGATTTTTTTAGCACGAAGAGGTGTTGAGGGTGAAAATAAATTGTATAGAGAAGTAGGCCAGTTGGAACGGGAGGTAAGAAGTTCGTATCAATTGGAAAAGATGGGTATGGCTTCTATTCAGTATAAATAGAGTGTGTTTGGTTTTACCAGGCATGTTTATATTGATTTTTTAGATATGGTTTCACCGTTATGGTGCATGGGATGTTTTTTTCGTAAGTCCCAAGTCCTTCGCTGTTGATGGCATTCTTTCGCCATAAGTCAGAATTATTAATAAGATTGAAAGAGAGGTCACTCAGAACGTGTGGCCTCAAACTCTTTATAAAATAAAAAAAATAAAAAAAAATGTTATTATAATATATTTTTTTAATAGAGTAATGCTATATATAAATTTCAAATAGACAAATATCATATAAGTTTTTTATAAAACAATAGATTTTACTAATAAATAATAATTTTTTTTACATTTTTTAAGGTGAGCTCTACTTTTTTTCAAGGGCTTGTATGAGTCTTGTTTATTTGGGACTTGTACAAATTATTTTTTTTAATATTATTTTTATTTTGAAATTTAAAAAAGTTGAATTGTTTACTTTATTTTGTGTGAGAATTTTAAAAAATTGTAACGATGAGATGAAATATTTTTAAAATTTTGAGTTTTAATTTTGAAGGCAACCACGGCTCTTGTCAAATGATTTTGGTTTTTTTTTTAACATTTTAAATATATATATTTTTAAAAAAATTTACAATATTATTAAAAAATACTTATTTAATAATTAAAAAAATAATAATAAAAAAAAACGTTGGGAGCAACAGCAGAATGACCAGCATTTTCCTTACTTTTAATGCAGGCTTATTTGATTTATATTCGACATTGCTCCAATCTTATAAAAAAACTCATATTCATTTCCAGGTAGTTCTCCTGAACATCATTGAGATGTTGGGAAATGATACACACTAGTTGGCTTAGGCCAGAAACAGAGAACAAAAATAGAGGCAAATAAAAAATATATATATATATATATAAATATAAATATAAATATATTAGCATCAATTGGTACCAAAAGATATTCTCTATAAGAGTAATCATTAGATTGTGGAATAATAATGATAATGATGCTGTACAGTGTAAAGTTGAACAGCCCGTCAGTAAAGGTGGACGAACAGAGTGAATTTAAAATTTAAAGAAAAGATCAAACAAAATCGACCTTTTTCCTCCATTTGTAGCCATCATTCCTCCATATCGCTATAAATCGCAATGAGTAACAGTAGTACAACAACAGCTCTAAATTTCAAATGTTTTTAGGCCAAAGCATCTGGAGTGTCTAACAGAGGAACTTAACATGTTATTGTACTTGTTAAAATTGCAGACTAATATTATATATAATTGTGAATTGCGTAAAAATCGTATAATTATTTTAAAAATTAGTGAGATCTATAATTAAAAAATTAATTTTTTTTATATAAGTTTTTATTTATTTATTTTTTCAAAATGATTGTACGGCACTTATATATTCTTATCATTTCTTAAAGTTTCATACCAAGGAAACCCAAAAAAGAAAAATAAAAGTGTAAAATTGGGTGACAAAGCTTCAAATAAAAATCATTCTAAAATAAGACTAAAGTTGAATGCCCCTAATAGTTAATACGAAAGAAATGAAAATGGTAGACATCCAACTCTTTTTATAATATCTTATATAATTAATTATATTTTAAATGAGAGATGTTTTTATAAAGAAATTTCTAAAAATAACTAACATTACATATACTTTCATTTTAAAATATGGTTATAAAAAAAAAATTGTACATATATCATTATTATTATAAAAGAACATATGATATAAAATTTAAATGTTATCGCTGAGACCCTTTTTACTCATATTAGTAATTATCTTGGTATTTACTAGCTATAAATCCATTCAAAAGCTAAAATAAATTACCTTGATTAAAGTCTGAATTCCAAAAATGGGGTTACAATTACAAAAAGGTAAAAAGGGAGGGACGATCGAGAAGCCATGCATGCATGGAAAACTAGCTTTATGTAAAGGGAACGATTACACACGTCCATGATAGAGGAGACCCACGTGAAACTAGTAATTATTTCATCTTAGGCAGCACCTTTCCCCTTTACTCTTTGGAGTTTGTTATTTGTTAAGAGGGGGAATTAAAGGGAAAACGATGCATGCATGATCTAACTATGGCCATGATGATGATGATTTTTAACCAACACAAAATAGTCTCTCTCATTTATGACGATAGATGACAATGATCATGTCGAAAATGATGTTCATGATGCATGATGCTATGGTGACATGCTATTCCGAAGTAGTCTTGCGTGGTTTTTGGTGATAATTAATGAGGGTAGTTCTTCATGAGTGCATGTCTAAGTTTGATAGAAGAAGCCATTGATGTTTGATTGATCCCACATCCTGCATGCACCATTTATGGATTCTCCCCATCCCCCCCCAATTTGACCCACTCATTTTTTTCATAGAGACAGAGTGATCTTCAATTTTTATCAACAAAAAGAAGTATTTGGCGAAAAATAAAGGAACCATGCCACCTTGGTGCTTGAAAAAGAAAGCCACGATACTATAGCTTATACTTTACCCAATCATTTCTACTCAATTTCCTTGATTAGCTTCGAATGCAGGCCTTTGACTGCTTTCTTTGGAGGCTTTCTTCAGATAATAATGGATTGATGTGCTTCAGAGTAAAGTATTTGGTACAAAGGACATGATTTTGAAAGTAATAAGACAAGTCAAAAGTGGTAATACAAAAAACAACACAAAGAAAAAGGTGAAGACATAAGCGTCTCTCTCTATCTCTTGTCCAATGGGTCGGTCATTGTAATTGGTTTTAGTTGTCAAGCTTATGGCACTCCCAATGATTTTGGTATTATATAAAAAATATAAATAATTTGAAGAATTGTTTCAAAAAGAAACTCCATCTGATTATGTAAAATGAAGTGTAAAATATATTTAGCTACAGTACTTCGCTACATGTAGCGGGTACTGTTCAGCCTGTAAAATTTTTTTTTATTGTTGATATTTCATTTACTCCATCATTTTTATTGTTCATCATTTAAAACACATATATTTCATTTTCTTCTAAAAAATATCTTAGAATTATTTTTAAACCAATTTTTTGATATTTTATTTTATTTTTAATTTTTAATTGGTTTATATATTTTTGTTTTACGTGTATATGACTGAATTATTTTATATTGTATATAAAAATAAATTGTAAATATAAAAAAATATATGGATATTGTAAATTTATTGGTAGAAATGAAATATTTAAAAAGAATAAAAAAAATATTTAAATGATATAGAGAAAAAATAGATAAACTGATGAATGACATATTGTAAAAGTTAATATATAAAATAAAAATAAATAAATTTTAATGATGTATTTTAAAAGATAAGATAAATAATAGATTAGAAGAGCTTTAGCTTCGTGGAAATTGGCAATCAAGAGCATCTCTATCTCTTTGTGCAATGGGTTGGCAAGTTTTTGTCTGGATATTACTCGTTGCGACTGCGAGACGACCAAAGAATTAATATTAGATAAAAATATATGTTAGTGGATTTTGTTCCGTAATAAATTGCCCTATGGCCGTGGACCGCGTGGTCAACCGCAGGCCGGGAGACCATAGACGTCATTCTCATGTTTAAATGCGAGGGTCGGCCGAAATTCTTGACCACATAATTAAAGTAAATTGAACCGGAAGATGCACGCGAGCAATTTCCACGAGTCATGGCAGCCTGCAATCAAACCTTGTGCCCACCTGATGATGGATGCATGTATGGAAGGTCCAAATATTCACATGCTGCTCCAAAAATTAAAATTTCCTTATCTGATTTTAATGTAATGTCTATCTATTGTTTGAGGTATTATTTTATTTATTTCCGATAAAAAAAATTTACAACTTATTTCAAAATCAACTAATGAAAGCATATCACGAAATTACAAATAAATTTTAATTTTACAAGACTACCCTTTCTTTAATACAGAATTATAAGTTAAATCATTTTTCTTTTCGAGATGTTATACACCATAACTCGTATATTAGTGTGGCGCCTCTTAAACTCTTTCCCTTGCTCTCCATCTGTTCCTCGTATGCAAGTTAATGGGCACAAGAGCAGCTCTATGGGTAGCCAGCCTATATGTCATCCTATCTACTTACAATACAACAGCTTCCAACGTGGAGTAAGTGAGGAAGGATATTATGAATAAGAGAACTTCGGTTTTGGCTTCCGCATGCAGAACACTTGATAATATCCCTTTTGCCATCTTCTGAGACCCTATGAACACCAAAGCAACTGGAAGAGAGTTCTCGAGTCTCAAATAAGCTACCCGATTATCAATCCGTCTAGTAAAGTCAATCTCCAACTTCCATGGGTGAGTCCTAAGGGCTCTACCGTGGGGTGGTTCCCCGTCATAAAAAAAAAGAGTCAGTCTCCAACTCAAGTAGAACAATGAAGACATGTGAATTGCTGAACAGTGATACCTACAAAGATTATTAGTTTTGCATCAGACATAATCAACAAACCGATGAGAAAACAAAAAAGGATAATTATACAAGCAGCAAAGAGGGAGAGGAAATAAAAAAGATAAATAGCTAGGAAAACAAAAAAGAAAAAAAAGCAGTTTTGCCGAGGTCATAATACTTGAGGTGTGCCCCCATTTCTGGAGACTTCTATTTTTTTTTTATGTGAGGGGTGTAATAGGAGGACTTTCGGGGAGGTCATCCATCCTAGAACTCTATCAGCCATCTTGTAGTAGATTTTTAAGGGAAGGATAAGAATTGATGATTTTGGTCCTTCGGTGAAGTGCAATTTGTACCAAGGAGTGCTCCTCCTACTCCAAGGATCATTCTTCATTGTATCTATATTCTATTTCCACCAAAAACATAATAGAATAAAACCACCATGAATAGATTACGGCTCCAGGAGGTCAGTTTCTAAGAATAGAGGAATTAGAAGATCAAATATAGAAGAGGAAATAAGTAGATACAAACCGACTGACCAACACAAATAGCACAGTTCAAAGAATAGAGTGCACGCATCCAAGCACCAATAATCGAATACATACTGAGATAATCACTAGGCAGGAGCAAAAAATAAATTTCGCTAAATCCAGTTAGCCCCATATAAAGTTTTGTACTGTACTGCTTAAGCAAGTTCATATGATCACTTACTTTTAGGTGTCGGTATCTGGCAGGAAAATGGAAGTGCAGTCACAAATTAGTAATGTGAATCGCACTTTAAGCAAAACTGGCAGCATACCAAGGAAGAATGAGATGAAAGAGATAACGTTCCCTTCACGAAGCTCTTCCTATCTCGCTGAAGATTAAACTTTAAGTTAGGAACCTGTGCGCTTCAGCCTGCTTTTATCATGTTGTCTACTTAACTTGAAAAAGTGTGCTGCATCGTCTACATGGATAACATATTCAAATATCCAATCAAGCATTTTGACACCCAGCATAACTGGTTCTGCCACTATTCGGAAGGAGGCCATCCTTAGCCATCTCGGTAAGCACATTAAATACTGCATCCATGTTCCCTTCTTTTTGGTTAATTTCAACAAGTACTTTTGCAAGTTCAGCGTCAGTGAGCCTACAACTTCTCAATACGTTCCCTATGACCTCACTCAACTCCTCATTCATCCCTCCAATGAAAAGCGCTTTAACTAGAGCAATGAAAGTCACAGTATGAGGAACAAAACCGGAATTCAACATGTCCTTGTACAGACTATATGCCTTCTGAACATTTCCACCTCTACAATGCCCGTGGATGATAACATTATAAGCTGCTTCGTCAGGCTTGTGGTTTCTCTGAAGCATTGACTGAAAAACTTCATCCGCTTCATTCATCAAACCCTTCATACAAAATCCCTTGACAAGAGCTACCACACTTTTAAATTCAATGTTACTACAGTTTTCTATCAGAGTATTGTATGTGACATCATTTGGGATGGACTCATCGTAGAATAACTTGAGCATAATCCTCTTTGCTTCCCTTGTCTGAGCCTGTTTGTTAAGTCCGTTAATAAGCACGCTGTAGGTCACAACATCAGGTAGAAAGCCCTTTTCTATCATCTCGCTGTGCAAATTAAGTGCCTTATTTAAGTCCCCTTCTACACAATAGGCATTTATCAGAGTTGTATAAGTAAATTCATCAGGGCGCAGACCTATATTCAACATCTCTTGATATAGATCGCAGGCTTTTATCAGTTTTCTTTGCTGGCAGAGACCGTGAATAAGTGTTGAGTAGGTAATGGAATCAGGTCGAAGGCCCTTCTCAACCATCTCCAACTTCGTTTCAAATGCCTTTTCTACCTCCCCATTACGGCAAAATCCAGATATAATTGTACTATAACTTACCACATCTGGAGCCAACCCTTTGTCTACCATCTCTCTTATCACTCCTTGGGCCTCATCCATCTTCCCCAAAATGCAGTGCCCATTAATTAGGGCATTGTATGTCACAATGGAAGGTGAGAATCCTCTCTCAGTCATTTCATTCAGAACCCTGTACGCTTCACCCAAGAATCCTTTTTGCGAGAACCCATCGATCAATGTCGTATACGTCCTCTCATTTGGTCTAAGTCCTCGAACACGCATCTGATCAAAAAACTCCATCGCCCGATTTAAATTCTTAGCCTTACACATGCTATTAATTAACGCTGTGTAAGTAACAACATTAGGAGACAATCCATTCATAACCATCTCCGAATGCAAAACAAGTGCTTGGTGAAAATCGCCCAACTTACAATACCCATTCACGAGCGTATTATACGTCACTTCATCACAAACAAAACCCTTTCTGCTCATCTCCTGCAGAACCTGACTGGTCTCCTTCATCCTCCCCTCTCGACACAGCCCATTGATAATCACATTATACGAAATCAAATTTGGCTCCAGACCCTTTAATGCCATCGACCTCAGAAAACTGAACGCCGCATCAATCTTCCCCGATTTACAATACGCATCCATCAATGTATTATAGGTAACAACATTGGGCAAACATCCATTCCTCTCCATTTCACTGAAAAAACTCAAACCCATTTCCAAATTCCTCGCCCCGCAAAAACCCCTAATCAAAACATTATAGGTATACACATTTGGCGAGACCCCGATCCTAATCATTTCACCAAAAACTTCCTTAGCAAGCTTAACCGACCCTTTTGACCTTATTATCGCATCAAGAATGGCATTGTACGACAACACACCGGGCATAAAGCCGTGAGATTTCGCTAAATTGACAATGTTCAAAGCCTTATCAATCAAATTCAAGTGCGAATAGGACTTTACTACCAAATCGAAGACTGCGGAGCTGGAGTTGAAGGAATGGTACGAGTCTTTGAGGCAGTTGAAGACCAAATTGCCAGTGTTGTCAACAGTATTGATGGCCACGTCCTCGGCGAGGGTCTGGGCGGTCTTGTACAGCTTGAACCGGGTGAGGATGTGGAGGGAGAGGCACTTGCATTGAAAGGTGAAGAAGTGATGCGGTTTGGCCCAGTTCAAGAACTTTAGGGTTAGGGTTTGGTCGAACTGGGACTTAAAGAGTAAAAAGGAGGCCGCTTCAGGGGTAAAATGAGAAGCGAGGGAGTTGAGCTGGAGGGTGTGGCGTTTGAGGTACGTGACTGCTTTGTCGGCTAGGAGAGCGTCGGAGGAAGAGCAGAGAGAAGAGAGCGGACGACGGTGAATTTGGGGATTAAGGAGGGGCATTTCGGGAATTGGAAAAGGCTAGCTAGGGTTTATCAGACACGGTCACAGATGACAGACTCACATGAGGAGAAAGAAATACACAGGAGAGACCCATTTGGAAGTGGCGGTTCGCAAAACTTTGTTTTTTCGCCCTTTAAAGTTTAAACATTCCTTTTCTTTATTTTTCATAAATTTTAATTTTATAAAGTTCATTTTTTTTTTTAATTTTAAGAATATCATCATCAACGTTATTTTAATTATAACTAGTGCAGAGCAACGTGGTAAGCACGTTTGTCTAATTTAGTGACATGATTATTTTTAAGAAATGATATGGTTTTTATATAAAAAAATACAATTAATAATTTAATGCATATACATAATTTAATAATTATATTCGAATATAATACCGTCCTTATACACAACACCAACAGAGTCACAAATACAATATTAAATAGAAAAATAATAACTCAAAAAGAGAAAATTCCACACGCCATTTGTTTTTTAGATAATTTTTATAATACATTCACAATTTATGTTAGGCCGTATATATTGTATGATTTGCTTGATTTGTGACAAAAACTTTTCCAACACACTCACAATTCCATAAAATAGGAAATAATTATATAACAAATGACGATACAAAAAAAATAATAACATACACTTACAAAGATTATAAGCAAAAATGCGCAGACTCAACCAAAAGACTTGAAAACAAACGACAAAAAAAGAACTTAAGAAGTTTAATAAAAGACCTGAAGCCATAAAAGACTGTACAAAGCAATTGAAATATTTTACTTTTGAAATATGTTATAAAATGTATTGGGTGAATATAATTGTTGGGATTACCTCGGACTGAAATAAATAATAAAAAAAAATCTAGAAAATAATTTATTTAGAAAAACTTTCAAAATTAATATTACCATACATTTGTAAAGATGAAATAAAAATCTTCAATTCTGAAAGTCTTTTCATTGACGAGATCTGAAAGCTAATCATAAAAAATAACAATAATAAGCATTGCAATAACAAAAAAAAAGAAAGGTAGAAAATATTATACTTAAAACCATATACACGCAAATGATCAAACAAATAAATGGAAAAAGAAGAAATGACAAATAAAATTAAGAAGTAAAATTTTTTTCTCAAAAAAAACCACCTGTAAAGAAGAACAATATGTAGAAGGAAAAGGCTCGTACTTGACTGACTCCGTTAATTGACTAACCATCTTTTTAATGTGTAGCGTCATCTGTTTTCCAAACGACGTGCGTTCAACAGCAATATAATTGTTGGTGCATGAACCGACGGAAGAAATAATGGCAATTAATGAGAATGAATGGGCGCGGACTGAGTTAATGACAATGTCGATAGATGCATGAACCGTCGAAAGAAATGTGCATAGTTTTTTGAATTTTTTTTACTGTTTAATAATAAATATACTACTTATTTTAGTGTATAAATATCTGTTTTTCTTTCATTCTCAAGGATCAGTTGCAACAATTGCTTTTATAATGATTTTTCTCTATTCATGCAATAGTGATGTGAAATGGAGTAATGTTACATATGATCGTGAAATGCGCAAACATCGTACAGTAATTTTGAAAAGAACTGTGCTACGTACAGTCACCACTGGGGCCTGCGTGCGCACGAAGAGGGTGCTTAAGTAATTTTACTATAATTTTGTGCAAATGTCAAAAATATCCCTCACTTCACATCATCTTCCTTCCTCTCTGAGTCTCTCGTTATTATCTCAGACCAGAAGACAGCCCAGAGTAAAACTCCAATGCCGTCGGTCACTTTTCGAGCTCTGTCCAACACAGTCGACGTCATCTTCTCCTCCACTGGCCGCTGACCACATAATAATCGAACTGTTCTCAAGAATTCCGATCGTTATTTTCTTAAAAATTTACAAATATTACCCCAACAAAAAAGGAAAAACCTCAAATAATACAATGCATTTTACTGCTCATGAATTCCACTCCACATCGTAATTTTCTCAAGTGGGTAAAAATGTTTGCCAACAAAAAGCGAAAACCTCAAAGCATATCATAACTTTCCACCATAACGATCAGAAGAAAGATCACAAAATCACAGTCAAAAGACCACAAAATCAGTGAATCACACTCACAGTCAATCAAAACCCAAAAGAAAGGAAAAAGAAAATTTGCAACAGGCGTATTATAACTCTGCACATATTTAAACGAAAAGTGAAAAAATAATATACAAAACAAACAAAAGAGGTAAAAGAAAGAAAGAGAGACCCTAGAGCAAGGAAAGACAACCATGGCAGTGGAGGCTTTGGAAATCATCTGCATAGAGAATAGAGATAGAGAGACAAAGTGTGCGTACGCGTGGGTGGGTTGGCACTTTTTGTAGTTGACACTTAGCATGTGACAAGGAGAGTTTTGTTTATGAGATGAATGAAATGCTCTTAAATGAAACGAACCGTTTCGTTTCGTGCGCATGAAGGCCCCAATGGAGGACTGTATCTAGAATAATTCTTTTGAAAAAGAGTGAGATCCACTATTAAAAAATAGTTTATTTTCATGTGGGTCCTATATTTATTTACTTTTTTTCAAAGTGACTGCACGGTACTTACACACTCATGATTGCAAATATCATTTCTATGTAAAATGATGATTGCTAACAAATGAGAATTTCATAATTCACGAGATCTAGACGGACGACATTAAATTTTAATGAAAAAACAATACAAACCGTTAAAACAAAAAAATTCCGCTTCAATATTCATCGTGAATGACAGATAGTTTTTTTCATTATTGAACTTCAATTAAATCAAAATTATGCTTTCTTTTAGGTTGAGGAGAATTTAGCAAATCTTTTACACTCCATTTGAATAGTAAAAGCATTTTATCTCATTTTATCATTATAATTTTTTTAAATTCTCACACAAAATATAATAAACAATTCAATTTTTAAAATAATAATAATATTAAAAAATAATATTTTATTCAACTTTCATCTAAAACCTTCTCATCTTATCTCACTATCCAAACAACACCTTATTCTATTTATCATCTTATTCGAACTCTCACGTAGAAATATATAATATTTATTAATTATTTGATGTTGTGTATACCCACTTCTTATATTGATTTATATTGAGTCATTAAGTTCCGGCAAGAATTAAGAATATATTTTTCGACCAAGTAATCCAACCAAAACACTTCAGCATGAAGATTGAGGTGAGGATCATGGGCAGGAAAGTAGATATCACGAGGGCAAGATCAAAGAACTATGTTCGGTAATCTAGTTTGATTTTCATGTCTAACTTGTAAACTTGATGGATGTCCGCATGATTATGTAAACAAAATTTTTTAGATTTAAATGTTCACCGAGGAGACAATTCATGAGTGTCAGCCAGTTCTAGATTAAAGGCCACATTCCTATGAAAAGTCTATGAATCGGTTCAATCTTCAATTTTGTATAATTGTATTTTAGTGTGAGAGATCCGGTTGTTTTCCACAGTTTCCTGAAAAGTAAAGGATTCAGCTCATTAGGAAGAGATATACAATGATATATGCAAGCAGCACAGATGAAGGAGCCAGCTCAAAGTAAAAAAGGACTAAAATCTGAAAGCATCTCTCCATTCGACTGCAGCAAATAGTCTGGGTGGCCATTCATAATATCAACAAGTAAAAGACACATTTTAAAGGCATTCTTAAGCATACCGGTCGAATGCCTATTGGAACATCTTGCTGTAGGCCTTTCTCTCCTGATTACGTCTGTCTGCAATCTGCAACATTCAAAACCCAGTCCACCTTAAAAAATTTATTCCCAATCTAAACCGCTACAATCTGCCTTGATGTACCAACCTTCTTCTTAGCAGCAAAGAACTCTCTCTTTATTCCAGCTGAAAACAAAAACAATCAACCAAACAATTACTAAGTACGCTTTGAGTAGGTCTAACTTCCAATTATAGAAGAAAACAAATGCAATTATATCATTTATTCATCCTAAATTTATGATTATGTCGATCATCCGTGTTAGCATAAAAAGACTACATCCTATATTAGAAAGATTTCTTGACTGTAAGTGTTAATAAATTATAGTTTAGGTTTAAGCTTTTAAATTGAGTGAAATCCTGACGTATTATATTATGGTCAGGCTCAAAGACTCTTCAAGTATTCAAATAAAACACAGACCGACTTTCAATCCCAAAACAGTGTAAATTTGAAGTTCACTATCAATATAAAGTTTATGATCAATAAACATACAAAGTAAAACTTCTAACAGTAATAATCATCCAGCATTAAGATTGATTTCTGGCCAAAAAGAAAATATATCATAATGAAGGCTGAAGTGTCACTGACCATCATTTGGCTCCAAATCTAATGCCTTCTTGAAGCTTTCAACAGCAGCATCAATGTCATTAAGGGCCATGTATGCCTGATGGATGAGGAGACCATTATTACTAGAATCACCCAAAAAAATAAAGCAATATATTTGCAAAGAAACACCATCCAGCTTCAGGAATGGAGGCTATAAAAAGTAAGTAGGACAATACTTGGGGAAGCCAATCAAAATTAAGGCCAGCCAAGCACAGATACCATCTGAAATTAAACACCTCTACTTCAAAATGCCTATAGAGTCATAGACATGATTTTACTTGGAAAATTATAGAGAATACTTTCAAATGCAGAAATAGGAGCAACAAAAAGAGACAAAGATGAAAGCATATAAAAGCATCTAAGCAGACTTCTTCACCAGATATTTCAAGTTCCCATCCTTTCAGTGCTAGATATCCTTATTGAAGAAAGTACCAACCTGACCCTGGCGGAACAAGGCTTTCACATTGTTGTCTCCATCACGCATTGCAAATTCTGTGTCTAACAATGCTCCTTTCAGATCCCCAAATTTCAACTTACAAGCCTAAAGCAACAAACCGCAACAATTGTCAAATATACGAAAACAGCACTGGAAATAGAATGATAAAAGGTAAATATTTGAGAATGGTATAAGCCAGAGGACTGATATGTTACCTAAATTGATTCAAAATATATATATATATATGTTACCTAAATTGAATGGAGGGATATATACCTGGAGGAAAATTAAGTGACAGTGAACAGTTTAATGCACACTTACAATTTAGATGTGTAAGAGACATATGTCACACTTTAATATTTTGAAACATATGCAATCAATCAAAGGCATGTGTAATGCAGATCCACCCAAAACTAAAAATCACATTAATAGGTGATTTCTGACACAATGTTTCTCTTTAAAGCAACTTTAGGTACATGCTGCTACAAACAAGCGATTGATACCACCATTGTACAGTTACTGGTCTTCATCCTCAATAACTTATGGAAGAGAGGAAAACGCAGAAGCTTGTCCTTGCCCATGATATCATTTCCTACGTACAACTAATCAGGTGTTTGTGTACAAAACCAGCTCACTTTAACTTTGTAATTATGGATATGTTTATTTGAAGAATCGTTCCCACAGCTCTTTTTTTTATTTGGTAGGCCAGGTAAACAGCTCAATTATCAGTACGAAAAACCAAACAGTGACTTACGGAGCTGTTAGTGAAAATTTGTGACTTCATCTTTCTCAAACATGAACTCTTCTCTGCAGCAGCAAAAATAAAGCATAAGATCAAACTAAGGCTTGGGAATTTGCTAACATTTTCAGATCATCGTCAGTGCAGTAATAAACTACATGAGAGAAGTGATGGCTCACCTTCATCAATCCCTTCTTTCTCCCAACAGATATCCAGATAGCGTAAAGCCTTCCGATACTTTCTAAGAGCCATCTTAAAGTCTTGTTTCTGTACACGGGAATTATTAGTACATTGGAAATGCAGGAGATATATGTAACCCAAAAGAAAGAAGAGAATGAAGTCATGGAACAGAGCTAACAATAACTGGTTTACCAAATTTCCTTCCAACTCTGAGGATTTATTTTTCAACCAAAGGCTCCGAAGTACATTTTATAAAATAAAAAGAGTAACGTTGAATGCAACTATTACAATCTTTACCTTGTAATGTTCATTGCCAAAAGACTTTACAGAATCAACAGCATTCATCCACCAGGAGATATCGTTAGGACTCTCATCAAGGTCAGCTGGCCAATCAGGATAAATATCACCATCTCTGAAAAAATTAGCCATTCCATCATCTGCCCCTTCAGGAATCTCTCCAGAGTCCACAATTAGAACTTCAGCAATAGGACGGTCGCCATCAGTCGTAACATGCTCAATTGATCTCACTACTCCCATCCCTTTAATTACCTTCCCAAACACAACCTGTTTTCCATCTAGATGAAAAGTTCGAGTTGTCGTGATGACAAACTGAGACCCATTTGTATTAGGGCCAGAGTTAGCCATAGATAACATTCCTTTCCTTTCATGCTTTAATTCAAAATTCTCGTCTTCAAATTTCAAACCATAGATAGATTCTCCCCCAGTAACATCACCAGCAGAGATATCTCCTCCTTGTACCATAAAGCTTTTGATAACACGATGAAAACGGCTTCCCTGAAATGACGATATTCATTGGTAAGAAATTAAGATAGGCATCACCAAGCTCGAACATCTTAAGCAGAAAAAGGTAAGTATCTACCACGAGTGTACCCATCTATTCAATCTTCTTTTTTTATTGGCACCAGGTGTTTAGGAACAGCGTCACGACTAATCTTAGAGGTGCACGGGCCCTCGGCAAGGAATTTTCCGCAAGTGCACCTCGGATATTTCAAGGGAAAAATCCCTCAGTCTGATCTATTCAATCTTTAAGTTATGCTTGTTATGCAAATGACAAGCATCACAAGCACATGTGGACTTTCCGAAAGGCTGTAGCCAACCAGCCTTAAATTCAAGTCATTAATTCCAGAGTACAAGATAACACAAGGAATATTGCCTCTATCTTTGAATCACAGCAAACTTGAATAGATTTTCAAATTTGGTACTTCAAGAACATTTTTTTTTTTTCCAACGAAAACTTAAAAGAGTGATTTTCAAATTTCAAAAAATTGCTAACTTAAAAAAAGAGAAACAATTTTATCAAATATCAAAGGCGTCGACATCTTTTGCCTTTGCTACACCCAAAAGAAAAACTGAGATCCCGTTTATTACTACAGAACGCAAAGATGTACGGACATTGATAACCTCGAAATCGATGAGAAAGCAAGTACCAGCCAAACAGAACAAAAAAGAAAAAGAAAAATAATACCCAGCATGATTCTCAATATCGCCAAGGACACCACCGTCATTACATAACCAAGCAAGAAAGCTAGCCTCAGCCCCCATATATACACTTGAACCAGAAAAACCCCCAGTACACATACAAAGACGTATAATAATAAACCCAAGTACGTATATACCCACATAAAACAAAAGCACATACGTAAATAGAAGCAACAGAGGCATTAACACCCGTTAATTTTCATAAACATTCACCAAACCTGTAAAATAAAAACCATCACTTTACGATTAAGAACAGCATAGTCTTTTTCATCACTAAAACACAAATACCAACCTAGACCCATCTAGTTAAAAACATATACTTCTAGGCGATGAAAGAGAGGACCTTGTAATGGAGGGGAACACCGGTATTGTTACCAATGCCCTTCTCGCCAGTGCAGAGGGCCCTAAAGTTCTCGGCAGTTTTGGGCACCACATCGTTGTAAAGCTCCACTACCATTCTCCCTTCCAGCTCTCCACCTATGCTTATGTCCAGAAAGCACCGGGGCCTCCCCATCTCTCTCTTTCTCGCTCTCTAGGTGTTTCTTCTCGACGCTTCTCTGACCGAACTCTCAACAGTCGCAGAAAGGGCGAAAATATAGCACAGTGACTGCCGTTGGCTATTTATATACTTCTCTCGAACCTGCCAAGATTTTCAAATGAATGCCTTCGTATTCTATGACCCTCCAATAATATTATCTTTGTCGCTAAGTTGGGCCGTACACGGTATCCGACTTGTTTTCTCAGCGGCCATTGATTCTTATTTCTTACTTTGTAGTTTGTAGTTCTACTCCCTATATTGTTAAGAAATTCGATTGATACCCTTATCCCTGTGTTAAAAAAAAAATGTATTTTTGTTTGCTGCACGAAATTACTCCTTTCGTATCTACAAATCCTGTTTTTATCCAAAGTTAAATAAATTAGTCTTTTAATAATTAAGGCTTGTCATGTCTCTCAGTTGAAGTCAGCATAATCATATCATGCCAACCTCACACCCAAGACTTTTCTGCTATCATAATGCCAATACTCGTGTGCAGGAATTTTCATTATTTTCCGAGAAAGATTAAACTCTGCAAAGATACAACCCAATAGAACTTGTGAAAAAAACAAAAACGTAAAAATAGGTAAAAGGCAAGGCAGGCTTGTAGAACGAGGAGCGCACGAATGCGGGTGGCCCAGTGCGCCCCATTTCAGCTGGGATGTCACCGTCGTTGGTAAAACTGCGCCGGAGGGTCTTTTCTGTCTTGTCTTGGGGTTCTCATCCGTTTACTGTCGACAACAGATTTCCCGTTGGTTCTTTTTACATGAATTTCTGTATCATGTCTATGAGCAGTTTTCCGTCTAAATTAACAATTTTTTTCAACCAAACAGCAATCCAATAAGATAAATGTTGTTCTTAATTTGTAATTTTATTGTTTTAGGTCTCACGATAATTTTATAATTTCAATCAAGATATAACACATTAATATATGCCATCAGAAATTACAAAATTTAAAATGAAGAGTTGTAGTTTTTTTTTTTTTTTGAAATAATAAGAAAAAAACCAGAAAATTAATACAAATAAAAAGAAAATTTGATTTATATATACACTGGCACTGCCCCCCTTAAAAAAACAAGTAAAAGAAAAAGAAAAAACAAAGGGAAAAAACACATCACCGACCGGAGGGCCCAGCCCAACGTGAGGGGATAACGTACGTAAATTTAGCCATGACTGACCATTAAAAAAGCATCAAAAGTCATATGTTTTCATTCCCATGGGCCCATTAACAGTAAAAACAATGCTAAATTTTCAACGAGGAGTTGCAACTTGCAAGTTTCAACCACTAACAAAGATATAGGTTCAGATCTTACAACATCTCATATAATTGGTAAATAATAATAAAATAATATATAAGTATCAGTGATTAATTTATAAATAGTAATAAACTATTTATAAATAGTAATAATAGTCTAATTGTGTTCTCAAAAACAATCTTACTGTATCTCTTTTTGCAAAGACTTCCATACAGTAGATATAGACAAATGAGACATATAAATGCATAAAAACAAGCGATTGGAAAACTGCATAAGCTCTCCAGCAGCTGAACTACTGTAATTTCTTTTGTCACGTTGGTACAATGTACATTTTTTCTTTTGTTGCTATTATTTACAAATTATCTTACTACTATTCACATAATTATCGTATCATCTCAGTCTCTAAACGAGCCATTCTTTTAAACTTCCAATCCCAAAATATTTTGAAAAGTTTCTAGTCGGAATAATTATGAACAAACTTTACAGTTTATTAATTGAACCTCATTTAGATAAACCAGTTCACTAAATTATTATTATTATTTTTTCATAAAAACAACCATTTAAATTAAGTTATATTAATATTGTAGGGGTAAAATCAACAGCTTATAATTTAGTCTCGAGATAAGGTCAAAGATCAAACTAAGAAATAAAATCATGAAGAGATAGGATAAGTTGACTCAGACTCCTAAAAGGAAAGAGATTCAAACACCTAAAAGGAAAGAGATTCCGACCCCTAAAAGGAAAGGAATTCAGATTTCTAATAAGAAATGCTTCACAAGACAAGTTGGACCTCTATATATATGAGGGGATCTCCCACAAGACGAACGAAGTCTCCATAGACTCTCCACAAGCTTTCGACACAGAAGCTTCACCACAACTCCAATGAATCTTCCTTAAATTCCTCCATTATATTGTGAAATGTGTGAGGCCATGAGAGATTGTAAAATCATCTATTATAGTAAATTTTACCCCCAAACAATACGTGGACGTAGGCATTATGCCGAACCACGTAAATCTCTGTGTTTCTCTTTATTTACTTTTATTCACTTATTTATTATTTATGTTATGGATGAACACGACGAGCACTGTATCGAAACCTGAATCATTTCGTGGGTTATGGATGACTCTTTCCTCCCTTCTGGTCTGTTGTGCAATTTTTTGGAATTAATAGTTGGCGCTGTTTGTGAGATCGACGATATCTTCAACACCGGAATTGAGAGAATGATATTATTCTCTAACTATGAGAACGTCTTCGAAAAATCAGATAAGATCTCCTCAACTTTGTTATTTTTTTTTTTTGTTTACAAACTAACGTTGCAGTGAATAAAAAATATATATTATATATACGTGGAGGAAGAACACAAGAAACGGACGCATTGCGCACGTGCACCTCGCACTACGCATCTAACATGCATAGGGGTGTAAACTCAAACCGTAAAATCGGTCCGGACCGGACCGGTTTTACCGGTTTTGAACCGGTCCAGTCTAGAACCGGTTTTTAAAATCTAAAAACCGGTCGGTTCCGGTCCAGTTCCGGTTCTGGAATTTTTTGGACCAAATCGGACAGGTTGATTAAAAAAAATAAAAAATAATATTTTTATATATAAGTTTTATACATATTATATATATATATATATTAATATATATTAAATATTATTTAATATATATAAGTTTTATATATTATGTATAATTATAAATTTTTATGAAATTTTTTTATATATAATTATATATTCATATATGAAATAATTTATAAATTATTACATAAAATGTTAATACTAAATCACTAAAAGTTTATAACTAATACTAATATATAACTTATAACTATATCAATAGTCTAATATTAATACTATTATATAGTCTAATATATTAATAAAAGTATAAAACAATTTTTTTTAAATCAGTTTTTTTTTTTTTTTTATAAACAAATTTTTAATAACAAATTGTGAAACTTACATTTTAAAAAAATCGAAAAACCGGACTGGACCGGACCGGAAACCGGTAAAACTGGAAGTACCGGTTTAGGAGGATAACCAGTGCGTAATCGGTTTTGAAAATACAAAACCAGTACATACCGATTCGGTTCTAGATTTTATCCAAAAATAGACCGAACCAGACTGGTTACACCCCTAACCATGCACATTGTACGTAGGAAGGGGTGCACGGCGTGCACCCACTTCCTTCACCATGCAAAAGCTGCAGCCACTAGTGAGCCACCGATGATATAGTGACAACAGAGACATCTGCTGATAACTCGCCAGATCGGAGCACTGTGCATAGTGTAGGCAGAGAAGAAACCAGCTGCCGGAGGCCCAGCATAGGCCTATGAGTTGCAAGGTGCAACACCGGCCTCCACTAGAACAGCCGACGCTTTTTGTTGCCGGCGATGCAGTTCCTCCATCACGGAAGCCGCTAGTGTCGGGCATGGCGCGGACAGAGGATGCATGCTGCTGAAGACCACCAAGACTAGGCGTCCATATGCCGACGAGCACATCACCGACCATCGTCTGTCTCGCCGTGATCTTCTGTCACAAAGAATGGCGGTTCCCAACCACAATGGTGTTCCTCACCATTGTTCCTTGCCATCCTCGCCAATGCATGTGACTAGAGTTGTTGGACGCCAATTGTTGCTCAACGCGGAAACCAACTTGACCACCAACCCCCGTAAAGCTCTGTGCAACCATCACCAAAGCTTGTTATGCTTGTCATGAGAGCTGCTCGACACCGACGCCACAATGTGAGCTTATGGTGCCATCCACGGCCATGGCGTCTAGCTTGCCGGAACTTTCTGTCATCGACAATATGGTTCTCGACCATGGTGGCTTTGCTCACCGTTGGCCTCACAACCACCACGAACGTACATTGAAGGAGCTGCTTTGCGTCAACGCCACAACATGCTCGCCATCCCAGCCCAACTATGAGCTTGTGGTGCTCCGGCGCTTTCTGTCGCCATCACAGTGATCCTCGCCCACCAACCAAGATTGCCGTAAAGCTTCGTGCAACCTTCGCCGAAGCCTGCCGTGAGAGCTGCTCAATGTTGACGCCACAACGTGAGCTTTGCCATCTTTCACGGCCACATCATTTAGCGTCGACGCTTTCTGTCACCATCATGGTGACCTTCACCAACCTGGCAAACCATAAAAAATCATATCGCCAGCTAGAGAGTTGCACTTCAAGCAGGAACATGGAGACAAAAATAATGTACTTTAATTGCTCTAACGTTTATGCTCAACTATGAGTCCTGATTCATATAAGCAAAGCATCGGCTAAATCATCCTGGTTTGTCTCTTTCAAAGTCACTATTTTAACTTTTACTAACAATTTCGACTTTTAAAGATTTTTTTTTTCACCGAAACTCCTCAAGGTTCAACAAGAATCCGGGTGGCTACACACTCTCAAAATATACTTTGCTGGAAATAACCAGCACAGCATGGAACACCGCCTACAAAGCCCCTCTCAGGTATTATTCTATCTTCATCAGAACATACCGTTTCTTATCGCAGACATCCCAAACCTTCATCAATGCAAAAATCGCTTGCGTGTCACCAGTCTTCACCATACTTTAGCGAAATGACTCAGGTTTACAAATCTCAAACTTGTAATTTGTATTACACTAACCTATTTAGTTTTTGGTGAAAACCTCTCAAGGCGGTCAAACTCAACCTCCTGCCATAACCTACAGTTAGCCACCAAAGGTCGAGTACACACTTGCGGTATAACTAAATAGGGCGTGGAGGTCAGAAGACTCCGCTACCCTCTTAACAATTAACCACCAAAGGACGAGTACACACTCGCGGTGTAACCAATAAGTTAGCCACCAAAGGTCGAGTACATACTCACGGTGCAACAAAAATTGGTGCGGAGGTTTGAAGACCTCACGACCCTCTGAACAGTCAGCCACTAAAGGACGAGTATACCCTCGAAGGGCAACCAACAAGGGTGTGGAGGTCAGAAGACCCCACAACCCACTCAATGGTTAGTCACCAAAGGTTGAGTACACACTCGCGGTACAAATCAACAGGAGGGAAATGTGAGGGACTGCACAACCTCTACATTTAGCCACCAAAGGTCAAGTACACACTCGTGGTGCAACTAAAAAAAGTGTGAAGGTCAGAAGACCCCATGACCCTCTCAACAATTAGCCACCAAAGGTCGAGTACACACTCGCAATGCACCCTGTAAATTAGCCACCAAATGTCAAGTATACACTCGTGGTGGAAATCAACATGCATGATAGGTCTGGGATCGCCCGACCTCTACAGTTAGCCGTCATTGTCGAATCAATACTCGCGGTTTAGCCAACAAGTTAGCCACCAAAGCTCGATTATAAACTCTTGGGGCAACCAACAAGGGTGTGGAGGTCAAAAGACCCCATGACCCACTCAACAGTTAGCCATCAAAGATCAAGTATACACTTGCAGTGCACTCAACAAGTTAGCCACCAAAGGTCGAGTATACACTCGCGGGGCAATCAACAACAGCGTGGAGGTCGCAAGACCCCACGACCCACTTAACGGTTAGCCACCAAAGGTCGAGTACACACTAGCAGTGCAAATCAACAGGCGGGCAAGGTGAAGGACCGTCTAACCTCTACAGTTAGCCACCAAAGGTTGTGTACAAACTCGCGGTGCACCCAGTAAGTTAGCCACCAAAGTTCAAGTACACACTCGCAGTGCAAATCAACAGGCGGGAAAGGTCAGGGACCACCCGACCTCTACAGTTAGCCACCAGTGTGGAGTCAATACTTGTGGTGCAGCCAACATGCGGGAAAGGTTAGGGACTACCCGACCTCCCAAGCGCCTAACAGGCGGGCAACTTTCTAGATTGCCTGACCTCTCTCATGGACAGTAGTACATGCACATCATCTTCTCCGACTACCTCGAGCGGGTTACCTTTCGGAACGAGCCGCCAAGCTCTACAACCGCCTTACATGGGTGTCTTTCAGGAACGAGTCGATGGGCTTAACAACTGCCTAAGATGGATCTAGGGGGTCGACGGGCTCCCTAACCACATAAGCGTGGGTTACTACCAACAAACACCAACAAAAAAACAATCACAAAAGTACACACAAAAAATCAATCATGGAATTGTACACTATTCGTCGACAATAAACAATCTCTCACAGCAAACATATACACAAATAAACAAACTTAAAGCTAAGCCCATGCTCGCCACTAATGTGGTTGAGTACACCTCCCTCCTATCTCTTCAAGTGAGCTCCTCACCACTTAGCACAAAACGAACAACAAATCAGAGACCAAATGGGAAACCAGTGATCAATTTCTAAATTTATTTTGTAGATTATTGACTCAAAGATTTTTAAGGCCTTCTTATACAACAAATTGTCCTTAAGAATTGCGAGCATTTGTAGGGGTCAAATCAGCAGCCTATAATTTAGTCTCGAGATAAAGTCGAAGATCAAGCTAAAAGATAAGCCATGAAAAGATAGGACAAGTTGACTCGGAATCCTAAAATGAAAGAGATTCAGACTCTTAAGAGGAAAAAAATTCAGACTTCTAACAAGAAAAGAACTCAAGCTCCTAAAAGAAAAGATACTCAGATTTCTAACAGGAAAAAGCTTCACAAGGCAAGTTGGACCTCTATATATATGAGGGGATCCCCCACAAAGCGAATGAACTCTCCATAGACTCTCAACAAGCTCTCTACACAGAAACTCCATCACAACTCCAAAGAATCTTCCTTAAATTCTTCCATTATATTGTAAGATGTGTGTGGCCATGGAAGATTGTAAAATCGCCAATTGTAGTGGATTTCACTTCCAAATAACCCATAGACATAGGCATTATGCCGAACCACGTAAATCTTGTCTCTCTTTATTTATTTTTATTTGTTTATTTATTATTTATCTTATGAATGAACACGACGAGCACCGTATCGAAGCTCAAATCATCTTGTGGGTCCGAGATGACTCTTTACACCCTTTCGGTCTGTTGTGTAATTTTTTGGCATTAACAAATATATAAGACTCGAGATAATAAAATATAGGATGAAAAGAAACATTTATCGAAAGAATCATTATTCAACAACGTCAAAATAAAAAACTGAGTGAGATATGAGTGTCTGAAATAATGCAGAGTTTTTCATTTTTCAATGGTTCCCAACGTTTTGTGGCCGTGGGCCTAAGATGGGCTGGCTAAGAAAGTGTGAAATCTCATCCCGCCTATACGGCGTTAAGCCCAGGAAAAATCCATACCGCCTCTTGGATAATTGTCTGTACCAGTAGAGAGTTTGGTCCGGTCCGATCCGAGGAGGTTTCATGGACCGGACCGGACCTATTCGGTTTAAGATTTTTCCATCTTAAACCAGACCGAACAGCTTAAGGACTGGTCCGGTCAATCTGTTCAGTCTAACATATTTTTTAAAAAAAAAATTGACTAATAAAAAAAAATGACTAATAAAAAAAAATTTAAAAATATTAAATTAAAATTAAGTATATTATTAAATGAAAATTACATAATAAATTGTACAATTATTAATATATACTAGTATTATATATTATAGTTACACATTAAAGAATATAATAATACATTGATCTAAATATATATAGTTATAGACTTAGTACCAATACTGTAACTAATAACTATACTAGTAGTATTACTAATATACTATATGTTAGTGATAAATTGGTAATACACAACTAATACTATATTAAATAGTACTCTATGTAGTTATAGTGATTTAATACTAACATATTAAGTTAACTATATTAATATTATTATAAATTTATACATATACTATAATTTATACTATAACTCTTATAATATGTTAATATACTAATATATACTAGTACTATATATTATAGTTATATATTAAAGAATATAACACTTATGTAATATTGTGAAATATTAATAATTAATTATATACAATTATTTATACAAATAATATATAAATAATAAAATATATTTATATTTTTTTAATTTTTATTCGATCCAGTCCAAAAATAGCCGGTCCGGTTGGTTTCTCTGGTCCAGACCAACCAAATCTCACCCCTAGTCTGTAGATCACATTGGGTTCAGAGTTCAAACTCTGTAAAGTTTGGACACGTCACACATTGATTTCTTTCTTGTTCTTGGCCAATTTGAAAGGGAAGAGTTGTAGACCAAAAAAAAAAAAAAAATTAAAATATATAAATTTAAATTTATAAAATGACATAATTTCATATAATTCGTTAGATTTATATTACGATAAAAATAATTTTATAATCTAATATATCACATCGGCTACGTTGCTATGTGGATTTAATTTTATATAATTTATTTATGACTAAATATTTCTGTTTTTGAAAAGGAAATTAAAGATAAAGACACCTTTAATAGGAAATTTTTTGAAAAAAGAAAAAATTATTATTATTGGTTCATTTATTTCTTTGGATTATTCATAGGATTAACTTTTTTATAAAATATTGTTGAAATTGATTGGTGAGACTATGATTCTAAAGTTATGATATTTAGAAGTTTAATGTGTAATAAATCACTTATTATAAGATTTATTGTATTTAAAAAATAAAAAATAATAACTCTTATTTTATATATGACGTGTGGTTAGTTTGTGAATGAAGAAAATTACAAATAGATTTATTTTTATATCTAACCTTCAATTTTAAAAAAAATGGAGAAATAAATATGTGTGGCTAGACTTAGAGTCCTTTAGGTGTATATACAGGCCGTAAGATCATGATCGGACCTGATCGGAAAAGTCGACCGGATTAGATTGATAGTCATTTTTTGATCTCGGGGAGTGGTAATATTTTTAAATATTAAATATATATAATATATTATTTTATATAATTGTTATATAAATTAATTATGTAATTTTTATCTAATAAATCATCATTAACCATATATACTATGAAATTATTTAATATTCATGTTATAAAAATCATTTAATTTAATTAACCATATATATACAATGAAAAAAATATTTTTAGACTGAATCAGACTGAATAAACTGATTTGACTGATAACTAACAGTCTAGTTCAGCAAAAATAA
This sequence comes from Juglans mandshurica, assembly GCA_022457165.1. Lineage (NCBI taxonomy): Eukaryota > Viridiplantae > Streptophyta > Magnoliopsida > Fagales > Juglandaceae > Juglans > Juglans mandshurica. The sequence goes on along the minus strand of CM039629.1, from coordinate 25,679,663 downwards.
TGAACTAAAATTTTCGATTCATTATTCTCTCTCGACCGAACCAAACCGAATTAGACAGATCAGAACCCTTCTAAGCGGTCGGGCTGTTATATGTAGTAGAGCAGCACTCCTATCAACTGCTGCTACTTCAAAAATAATACAATAATTTCAATACTCTCAACTACGCATAATAGATCATTTGCAAGACACAGATTTCACCTACGAGCCCCTCCTTGCATCTTTTCTTCTTCCCTCTTCCATCGATCACAGACCCACCATCCCTCTGTACCGATTTCACCTCCTCAAACTGTAATAAAAAATTAATAAAAATCCCTTCATCCGTGAGCTACTTGAATTACAAAATCCCTTTCCCTTGCGAAACCCCTTTCCCCAATATTTTAAACATTGACTTTTGTAAAAAAGTTAGGGGACTTAAACAAGTTTCATAAAATAACATTGGCCGAAGTATTCAAATACTAACTTTTGTCTGTATACACACAATGTAAACAAGCCATAAGTATTCAAAGACCAAAGAGAAAATTTATGTATAGATATTAGAAATCGAAAGTAAATGCAGAGGCAAAGAAACGTTCTGAGTCGAAAGCAAACTCAAGAAACTCAGAAATCGAGTTTCTGCAAGGGTTGGCCATGCATGCGAGAGTCGACCACCATCGTTCGCCTCTTTTGTATAGTTTTTGAACCTTTCCAATCGATATAGTTTTATGTTTTCTTATTTTGCAATTTTTCTCGATACGATGAAAATTCTATGGATGTGTATAGTTTCTGGACTCTTCCAATCGGTATTGCAATATTCTCGAACTCCTTCAAATTAGTCAAGCTCCGTCGTGGCTCGATGGCAAGGTCTGTTGGCTTTGTGTTTTTTGCACTTTCGTTGTGATGGGTGCTTTGGAGGAAGAGGAACGAGGGCACATGGGAGAGGGCTTTGATGAATTGTTGATAAGGTGTAGATAAATGCACAATATGAAAATGAAAAACTTGTGGAAGACTATTATTAGAGTGATGTTGATTGAATAAAAACAGCGGAAGCGATTTGAAAGAATTCTCTAGATAGATTATACGCTACAAATATTGTCCTCACATCGTTGACTGACTCTATGAAAGGAAATTTATGATTTTAAAATATAAACTTTATTTTTTGAGTAATTCTACATACAACCATGAAGTGCGTAAACGTCGTGTAATCGCTTTAAAAAAGAGTGAGGTCCACTATTAAAAAATTAATTTTTTTCATGTGGGTCTCATATTTTATTCATTTTTTTTCAAAACGATTACGCAGCAGTTATATAATTCACGGTTGCAAATATATTTTCTCTTGTTTTTTATTTGAAAATAATTTCTATTTTCAGAACTAATTATTTTCTCCACGCTGTGATAGAGTGACGTTTGCATATACGAGGTTATAAATTAGGAAAATGCTAGAAGCCCCGCTGGGCTCTAGCATTTTTTAATGTGTTTTTTTAAGTTTTTTTTTATATAGATATTTTTAATAATTTTTAATATTTTTAAAAAATAAAATAAAATTACAATATTATTAAAAAAATACTTTTTTAATCACGAAATAGAATAAAAAATAATATTTATTCTACTTCGTGATTAAGGAAGTATTTTTTAATGATTTGTTTTTACTTTCTGATTAAGGAAGTGTTTTTTAATGATATTCTAAATTTATTTTATTTTTTAAAAATATTTAAAAGTGTAAAAAAAATCTATATAAAAAATAAATTAAAAAAATACACATAAAAAAGTACAAGCTAAGCCCAACGAAAGCCCCTAGTGGGGACTGTAGCATGACCATTTTAAATATATTTTGTAAAAGAAAATCATAATATCATTAAAAAATATTTTCTTAATCACGAAGTAAAATTAAAAATTATAAAAAAATACTTCGTGATTAAGAAAATATTTTTTAATATTTTTTTTTTACTTTCTGATTAAGAAAGTATTTTCTGAATGATGTTTTAAATTTATTTTATTTTTTAAAAATATTTAAAAATATTAGAAGATCTTTATAAAAAATTATTTAAATAAAACACTTGTAAAATAATACTATATCCAGCGGGAGTCCCAGCGGGGTGTAGCATCACCCTATAAATTATACAAAAATGCTAGAGTCACATAAGGCTGTTTTCGATTGGGTCCGACAATTTTTTTTGAGGTGATGTTACAGCCCCCGTTGGGGGCTCCCGTTGGGTGTAGTGTTATTTTATATGTGTTTTGTTTAAGTAATTTTTTATATGGATCTTTTATTATTTTAAAATATTTTTAAAAAATAAAATAAATTTAAAACATCATTCAGAAAATATTTTCTTAGAAAGTAAAAAAATATATATTAAAAATACTTTCTTAATCATGAAGTAAAATAAAAAATTATAAAAAATATTTTTAAAAAAATAAAATAACTTTAGAACATCATTAAAAATATTTCCTTAATTAGAAAGTAAAAAAAAAGTCATTAAAATATACTTTCTTAATCACGAAGTAAAATAAAAAATCATAAAAAATAATTTTTTATTTTACTTCGTGATTAATAAAGTATTTTTTAATAATATTTTGATTTTTTTTATTTTTTTAAAATATTAAAAATTATTAAAAAAATCTATATAAATAATAATTAAAAAAAACACAAAAAATACATTAATCTCCCGCGGGAGATATAGCATTTTATTTTATTTTATTTTATTTTCTTTTATTTTCTTTTCTTTTAGCTTAGAGAAGTGTGGAATAAACCTAACTCTATTCACACGTGGCCTCCGTGTATTCACCGATGGAGCATACTGCAGCTTCCAAGGTACATCTTTTAATGAAACTGGCCAGGCAAAACCATGCTGGTTTTACTTTAATTAAAACTATGGGCAGTTTATCTACGGCAACATTGTATAAATACCCCCATAATCTTGGTGTTCTCCAACGTCTGTGCATCATGAGGACGCAAATTAAATCGGAAGAACACAAAAGGGTTGGTTGAAAATGGTGGCTGGCGCAGTAGCGGCAGGTGTGGCTGTGGTGGTTGGTGCGATACTTGCTCTGCTACTAGCTAATGCTGTAGGCTCAGAGCAGCGAGGGGCAACCGCAGAAGATACTCGCAATTCCAGAAACTCCGAACGCTACTATCAACAGAATCATAATGGCCAATGGGAAGAGAAAACATATGACAGAGATTAGTACTTGCTGCTGCTGCTTACTTTGCGTGTTTTCTGTTTCCTATATATTATGGATTTCGTTTAGTATGGATGATTTCCTTTTCTTTTAATTGCCTATAAATTCATAGTATGCAAAACCCCACCCCCCCACCCCATAAAGAAATGTAGTTTTGAGATGCATCGCGTTCTGATCTCTTCCGGTTATTTTCTCTTCTACTCGGTTTCATTTTTTGGTATTTTTTTTTCTCTCATCAAGCGCTTAACAAAGGAGGGCATACGTATATATATTATCAACAAGGGTTTGTATAAATTCTTGAAAAGTGCCTGATGAATTAACTTAAGAGTTAAGTTAATATAATTGATTTTTTAGAAGTTGAGAAGGATTTGCATGCTACTGTCAACTGTGTAGCAGCTATATAAAAGATAAAGCTGAGAAAAATAAGTAAACGTGTAAAGCTAAATGCAAAAACAAATAAAAGTATATTTGCCCATTTTAAAGAACAAAAACTCCACTTGAAACTATCATTAATGCTAAATATTTCATTGAAGGAGCAACTTCGAAATAAACCATAACAAGCAACCGGCCTCTTTAAAGCTGGACAATAAACTGTTGCATAAAAGCACGAGTGTACTCCACAAAGTTCATTATAGGGAATGAATAAATATAGATAGAAGTCATTATTAAGAGTATCTATTTTGCACATATGATATGGCATCATCTAAGCCACACATCTCTCCAAGTGAGTGTTGGGAACAATCAACTAGAAGCAGCCACGCAGTGAGTGTAAAGTGTGCACTGCTATAATGAATTCTCTCTAGCATTACTCATAGGGAATCCATCAAAGTTACAATACTTTTAACATTGATAATAGTAAGGGCATGTAAAAGATTGGATAAAGAGAAAGATTGTGAAGGAGCGGTAACGATGGTTGAGCCTAAGTGTTTGATATACAAACTTGTCCGGTCACCAACTTCAATTTGGTCACTACTAGTATATTGCTTGGAATGGAGTGTGAGATTATGAAAATCATGTGTTAGATGATTTGTAGAACCAGTAACAGTATACCAGTTTGCTTCGGGCGTAGAGGATGAAGCAATCAAATAGGCAACCATGTTAGGAGGTAGACCTTGGTAAGATTGGTCGAATCGATGGTAACATTGAACGACTATATGACCAGTCTTACCACACACCTCACAGGTAGGCCGAGGGGTGGAATAGGAAAACTGAGACTGGCTCAATGATTGAGACTTGCTTGATTAATGGGATTGGTTCCCTCGTCCACGGTTGCCACAACCGCGTCCTCTGGAATCATGGCTCTGGCCATAAGGTTGTTGGTGTTGCGGAGGAGGACGTTGATGGTAGTGTTGTTTCCACCACGATTGCGAGAATCATGTCGAGTAGCAACATTGACTCAGCCAACCGTGGCTTCAAGGGTAGACTGATGTTGCTCAAGATGCAATTCAAAATTGGGAAGGTGACTAAACATCTCTTCAGTAGACATTTGATCGATGTGAGTGGATATGGAGGTCACAATTGCATCACAAGTGGAGTCAAGATCGCCAAGGATATAGGATGTGAACTCTTGGTTTAAAAGAGGCTGGCAAATGGCAGATGGCAGCCAGGGTGTCCAGGTAAGACTTCATTTTCTAGAAGTAATCGGAGATGGTCATGCTTCCTTTCTTGGTTGTGGCCATGAACTGTCGAGTTTGGATAGCTCGAACAGTTGAATGAGCAGAGAACATTTTCTCCAATGCAAGCAGAACTTCTCTAGAGGTGGAGAGTCCTACCAGTTGGGCCAGGATGCCTTCTGACAAGGAAGACACTATGGTGTTGAGCACCACCTGATCTTGAAGAAACCATGTGTTGAACTTTGGAATTTCTGGAGGGGCATCGGACGATGATGCAGTTTCACAATTGGGTATGGTGGTAGAGGGGTTCGATCCATCAACAAAACCAAATAAGCATTGTCCACGTGGGTAAGGGACGATTTGAGTTCTCCACAACAGGTAGTTGTTTGTGGTTAGTTTTACTGTAATTAGCCTCTAGGTATTCATTAGGTTGAGAGAGGAAAGAGTAGATGAAGAAGATGAAGCCATTTGAGCAAAAGCAGACAGTGGTCATAAAGACGCTTTGATACCATGTAAAGAATGAGATAATGTTGGGTAAAACTCTCGTGTTGATGTACGTCAAGAGATTACAGATTTCTAGCCATAGCTATGCACAACGTGTATAAAACAAACACTCCTAGAATCATGTACATGTCATATATGTTAGACCTGATTTACAGGGATCCTATAAATAAGGGTGTAGCGCCAATTATAGCGTAAGTCAAGCTCCGGAAATCACTTTGCATGGGAGTCATCTTGATGGCAGTCTTGGGTGTCAATTGGATCAACTGGAGTAGAGAGGCTCAGTTTTCTACTCAGTTTACTTGATTGCTTGTGGCCTTGCTGCGTGCATGGGAGGTTGACATGGACGAATAGGCGAAGAGAAATAGAGAAATAAAGAGGAAGAGAGAGAAGCCTTGAGATTGGGTGGTGTACGACAATGGCTCGAGGTGGCCTCTGAGTTAAGCTTTCGCCAGTGTGCGCTCCTTGGTGGTGCGAGGGTTGATCAGTGTAGGAGAAAAGTGAGAGAGGGAGGCGGAGCAGCTGCTGGCGAAATGTACTTAAAAAAAAGTAAACAAAATGCAAAAAATCTATGAGAGACAAAACGGACAAATCCGATAAAATTGTTAGAAAAAAGTTGAACAAAAAAACACTATTGCAATTTGCGCTTTTATATATAGAAAATATTATAAAAAAAAGGTTTGTATAATTTATTGTATGTGACTCATGATGACGTAAGTTAGAGTTAGGATAATATAATAAATTGGTTGCTTTAGAAATCGAGAAAGGATTTCCATATGGTGGCTCTACAATCATGTTGGGCTTCTGCTAGTTTATTTTACTTTTTTTTTTCTTTTTATTTTACATATATTTTTTAACACTTTTATCTTTTAATAAAAATCACACTATTATTAAAAAATACTTACTAATCATTAAGTAAAAAAAATTAACAGGAGCTACCAACTGGAAAAGTAGGGTTTTACTTCCATATTTGTTACTGTGCAGCTAGAAGAGAAGGCTGAGAAAAATACGGAAAGGTGTAAAGCTAAATGCAAAAACAAATAAAAGCAGGCCAGGGTCCCTCACCCATTGAATATTTGCCATTTAAATGAGCAAACTCCGCTTGAAAGTATCACCATTAATGCTAAATGTTCATTGAAGAAATTTACAACTTGAAATCAAGCAACCTCTTAAAATTTCAAAACAAAGTATACAATAAAGTGAAATGATAGAGCTACTGAAAAAGTTTACACTTATTTTGCATCAAATATTTTTTAATTGTTTTTTATTTAATGATTAAGATAGTGGCCTTTTAATGATTTTATGACTTTTTTATTTTTAAAAATGGGTTTAATAAATTTTGAAAAAAAAAAATACCAAAAAAGTTTAACAATTCGGTAGAAAAAATATGTAGAATTTTCTGTGGGGGCAATATTGTTTGAAAAGCTTCCGGAAGAATAATGCAATATAAAGCATACACAAAAGGATGATGTTCCAACCAATAAGTACAATTCCATTTCTTTTCTTTTCTTTTAAATATTTTAAATATTTTTCTACAAAAAAATACATAAAGTTAACGTTATTCACTTTCTTAATCACTAAGAATTTTATTTTAAAAATAACAAGCATCAGTCAAAATCATCGGTACTTTTTTTTTTGTGGCTAAGTATTTCTCTTTTTGGAAAGAAAAAAAATAATAATTAAGACATCTTTAATATGCAATTTTTTGAAAAAGGAAAAAAATATTGTTATTGGTTCATTTATTTCTTTCGATTATTCATAGAATTATATTTTCTATAAAATATTATTGAATTGGTTGCTGAGACAATTATTCTAAAATTATGATATTTAGAAGTTTAGTAGTTAATTTATTTTTGTATAATTTTTTTGTGGCTAAGTATTTCTCTTTTTGAAAAGAAAGAGAAAGATAAATACACATTTAATAGGCAATTTTTTGAAAAGCAAAAAAAAAAAAAATGTTATTGGTTAATGTAGTTCTTTTGATTATTCATATAATTAACTTATTTTTTAAAATATTATTGAATTGATTCGTGAGACGATTATTCTAAAGTTATGATATGTAAAAGTTTAGTGGGTAATATTTATTTTTGTGCAATTTCTTTATTGTTAAGTATTTCCTTTTTTGAAAAGGAAAAGAAAGATAAAGATACCTTTAATAGGCAGTTTTTTAAAAGGGAAAATATATTTTTATTGTTTCATTTATAATATCTTTCAATTATTCATAGAATTAAATTTGTAATAAAATATTATTGAATTGATTCATGAGACTGCATGATTCTAAAGTTATGATATTTAGAAGTTTAATGTTAATATTTATTTTTGTAGAATTTTTTTGTGGCTAAGTATTTCCTTTTTTGAAAAAGAAAAGAAAGATAAATATAGCTTTAATAGGTGATCATGGAATGAAATTTTTTTAAAAATATTATTGAATTGAACTTTAGAAGTTTAATGGGTAATATTTATTTTTGTGTAATTTACCTGTGGTTAAGAATTTCACTTTTTTTTTTTTTTAAAAAAAAAGAAGAAGATAAAGACACTTTTAATAGGCAATTTTTTGAAAAGGAAAAGAAAATATTGTTATTGGTTCATTTATTTTTCGATTATTGATAAAATTAACTTTTTTATAAAATATTATTGAATTGATTCGTGAGACTATTATTCTAAAATTAATAATAAAATTGTACTAATTATTAATATATAATACTAGTATATATTATTAATAATTGAATTAATAATAATATTAAAAAATAAAATTTTATTAAATTTTCAAACTTTCATTTTATCCCGACTTTCAACGTAGAGGCGATGTCCTCACATAGTATCTGCGAACAATACACGTGACTTGAAAACTACAGATTCCTTAATGTATAAGGAAGCCTTCCTAGAAGAAGGGCAGAACATGGTACATGTTTTACATTACTAGGTTTTCCACAAAGGAAAAGCATGGTGGTTTTACTTTAGTTAAAAGCATGGGCGGTTTATTACGACAACATGGTATTAAGTACCCCCACACACTAGTAAGGGCACGCACCCTGTGCCCGGTTGCAAAAATATGATAATTATTATTAATAAATATATATAATTATGATGTGTAATAAGTGTTAGTATTGGATAAATTTATATAAATCAGATATGATAGTAAATTAGATCTTATTTAGCTACCAATCACTTCACAATGAACAACAAAATTAATGAGATTTAACAAATATTTAGATCTATTTAAGCTTTGAATCCAACAAAAACGTGCTGAAATAATTAGTTCTATTTTCTCCAACAAAATATTTTTTTATATATTTTTCAGAACTAATTAGTTTCTCCACTCAGTGAGGAAGTGACGTTTGTTTATTTTTTTTTAAAGTTTTTTATTATTTTAAAATTTTTTAAGAATATAAAAAAATATCAATTCCTTAATAGTTATTGTTTTAATTATTAAATAAAGAAAAAAATTAAAATATATAAAGTTTGAAAATGAAGAGATAAGTGAGAAAAGTAACCTTTTTCAAAAGTTAGATAGAGAAGTATGGACCATAGAACTAACTTTATTTACACGTGGCTTCCATGTATTCACCGATGGAGCAAACTTGAAACTGCAGCTTCCTACAAGAAGGGCAGAACATATAGTACATCTTTTACATGGCCAGGTGTGAAAACCATGGCAGTTTTACTTTAATTAAAACTATGGCAGTTTTACCTTACTTAAAACCATCGGCGGTTTATCTACCACAACATACTATAAGTACCCCCCATAATCTCCGTGTTCTTTATCGTCTGTGTCATACCGCCGGAAATTAGATCGTAAGAACACAGAGTAACGAGTTGGTGAAAATGGGCAACAACGGAAGCACTCAGCCAGGGGCAACCGGAGAAGCGAAAACGATGAAAGCCCCAGGAAGGAAAGATACTCGCATTTCCAGGGCTCACTTTGAAGAGAACCCCAAACGCTACTTTCAAGAGCATCGTGATGAGAAGAAAAAACAAACCGCAGAAGTGAAAACGATGAAAGCCCCAGGAAGGGAAGATACTCGCATTTCCAGGGCTGGCTTTGAAGGGAACCCCAAACGCTACTTTCAAGAGCTTCGTAAAAAGAAGTGAAAACATATGACATAGCCTAGTGCTTGCTGCTGCTTGCTTTATGTGTTTTCTGTTTGAAATATTAATATTTCCTATATATTATCGATTTCGTTTAGTTTGAATGATTTCTTTTCCTTTTAATTGTCTGTAAAATAGTATGCACCCACCATCCCCCACCACACGTACACATATATATATATTATAAATGGAGTGTTGAGATGCATCGCTTTCTGATCTCTTCCGGTTATTTCCTCGTCTTCTCTGTTTCAGTTTTTGGTATACTTTTCTTTTCTCCCATGCATCAAGCTGTTAACAAAGGAGGGCATACGTATATCTATATATATATATATATGTATATATTATCAATAAGGGTTTGTATAATTTCTTGTAAAGTGCCTGATGAATTAACTTAAGAGTAAAGTCAATATAATTGATTTTTTCTTAGAAGTTGAGAAAGGATTTGCATGCTATTGTCAACTGTGTAGCAGCTATATAAAAGAGAAGGTTGAGAAAAATAAGTTAAAATGTAAAGCTAAATGCAAAAACAAACAAAAGTATATTTGCCCATTTTAAAGAACAAAAACTCTACTTGAAAGCATCATCAATCCTAAATATTGATCTAAGAAGCAACTTTGATATTGTAAAGTTATTTTTATCATAAAATAGATTTAAAAAATTATAGGAGCAACGTCAATCTGTGAATTTGCTTTTATATAATGAGTGGTGTTATCTGCCGCCTTCATATACATACTTTGTGTGTTGTCAAGTGCAAATTGCACATTTTTTTAAAACGTTTTTTCAAGTATGTTTCAAATATATTTAAACATTTTTAAAAAATAAAATACTAAAAATTACTTCCTTAAATATTAAAAAAATTTAAACAATAAAATTAAATAGATGAGCGGTCAAAATGAGAGTCATACTAGCATTATTCTTATATAATCTCCTTATTTGTATAATATGTGGGACTCTGAAAATGATCAGAATTGGGAGGGGGGGATATTGTTTGGAAAGCTTGTAGGAAGAATAATGATCAAATATACAGTTTGCTGATCAGAAGATAATTTATTGAGCCACTACCATTTTCACACAGCATGATATATGCTACAAGAAAATTACTTATTTGCGACCAATTAATTCTAGTGAAATGACTATTTACAACTAAAATTGGTAGCAATTAATCTTCTGGTTGCAATAAATTGATCACAAAAGTCTTTTTTTTTTCTTTTTTTTTTTTTCGTACACTTCATGCAGGCAGTAATTATGTATTATTTTATGAATTATAATTTTTTATAATCTGCCAGGTTCACCTTCCAAATTGACTTATAAATAGGGATACTCTTATTTGTCAAAATAATCCTAGAAAATATTGAATGAATTTGGTAGACAAGTGATTTAATAAATTATAATTTTATATTCCCCAAATCTGAATCATAAACTCTAAATATATAAATACATAAAAACAAGCGATTAGACAACTGCATAAGCTCTCCAACAGCTGAACTATACAGTAATTTATTTTGTCACGTTGGTACAATATACATATTTGATTGTAGGATGTGGGGGTTCAAGGGATATTGCTAATAGGATTAGTAGTTATATGTGGAAAACTTGCTGGAGGAATAATAATACATGAGATTAGGCATATGTGTCTTAATCCTACAACACCAAATGTGCACTTTTTATATGATTGGTTATACCTATTTTATAATAAAAGTAACTTTACAATCTAACGTAATACATCAGGCCACGCTTTGTGGGTAACTTTTGTGTAATTTTTTTGTAGCTAAATATTTCCTTTTTTAAAAAAGAAAAAAAAAAGATAATTAAGACACTTTTAATATGAAATCTGTGACTAGTATTTATATTTTTGAAAAGGAAAAGAAAGATAATTAAGACAGTACCTTTAAATATGCAATTTTTTGAAAAAGGAAAAAAAACTTGTTATTGGTTCATTTATTTCTTTCGAATACTCATAGAATCAAATTTTCTATAGAGTATTATTGAATTGGTTCGCGAGACGATTATTCTAAAGTTATGATATTTCTTTCGAATACTCATAGAATTAAATTTTCTATAGAGTATTAAGAGTTAAGTTAATATAATTGATTTTTTTTAGAAGTTGAGAAAGGATTTGCATGCTACTGTCCACTGTGTAGCAGCTATATAAAAGATAAGGCTGAGAAAAATAAGTGAAAGTGTAAAGCTAAATGCAAGAACAAATAAAAGTATATTTGCCCATTTTAAAGAACAAAAACTCCACTTGAAACTGTCATCAATGCTAAAAATATTTATTCATTTAAGAAGTAACTTCGAAATAAATTAAGTTGCTTAACAAGCAACCGGCCTCTTGAAGCTCGACAATAAAGATAAAGTGGCTAGCACAAGCAGAATAATTAAAGAAGCGATTTTGACTGCATAGAGGACTCAACAAAGTTCATTGCAGTGTATTCAACAAAAGTTATATACAATACTTTTAACATTGATAATAATGAGGACATGTAAAAGATTGGATAGAGAGAGAGATCGTGAAGGAGCGGCAAGGGTGGTTAAGCTTATGTGTATGATATGCAAACCTGTCCTGTTCAATCTGGTCACTATTAGTATATTACTTGGAGTGGACTGTGAGATTATGAAAATCATGCGTTAGATGAATTTTAGAACCAGTATCAGGATACCAATTTGCTTTCGGTGCAGAGGATGAAGCAGTCAAATAGGCAACCATGTTGGGAGGTAGACCTTGGCAGGATTTGTCAAACCGATGGTAATACTAAATGGCTATGTGGCCAGTCTTACCACACACCTGACATGTAGGCCAAGGGGTGGCATAGGAAGACTGAGACTGGCCCGATGATTGAGACTTGACTAATGAGTTGGATTGGTTTCCTTGTTTACAGTTGCCACGACCGCGTCCTCTGGAATAATGGCTCTAGCCATAGGGTGGTTGGTGTTGATGATGAGGACGTTGTTGGTGGTGTTGTTTTTCACCACGATTGCAAGAATCATGTCCAGTAGCAACATTGACTCGACCAATTGTGGCTCCAAGGGTAGACTGATGTTGCTCAAGACGAAACTCAAAATTGAGAAGGTGACTAAACATCTCTTCAATAGACATTTGATCGATGCGAGTAGATATGGAGGTCACAATTGCATCATAAGTGGAGTCAAGATCGCCAAGGATATAGGAAGTGAACTCTTCGAGTGTCCGGGTAAGTCTTCAATTTTTGTAAGTAATTGGAGATGGTCATGCTTCCTTTCTTGGTTATTGCCATGAACTATCGAGTTTGGATAGCTCGAATGGTTGAATAAGCAAAGAACATTTTCTCCAACGCAAGCAAAACTTCTCTGGAGGTGCAGAGTCCTACAATTTGAGCCAGGATGCCTACTGACAGGGAAGACACTAAGGTGGTGAGCACCACCTGGTCTTGAAGAAACCAAGTGTTGAACTTTGGAATTTTTGGAGGGGCATCGGACGATGATGCAACTTCACGATTGGATATGGTGGTAGGGGAGAGGGGTTTGATCCATTAACAAAACCAAACAAGCATTGTCCACGCGGGTAAGGGATGATTTGAGTTCTCCACAATAGGTAGTTGTCTGTGATTAGCTTTACTGTAACTAGGCTCTGGATATTCATTATGTTGAGAGAGGAAAGAGTAGACGAAGAAGATGAAGCCATTTGAGCAAAAACAGACAGAGGTCACGAAGACGCTGTGATACCATGTAAATAATGAGATAATGTTGGGTAAAACTCTTGTGTTGATGTACATCAAGAGATTATAGATTTATAGCCATAGCTATGCACAACGTGTATAAAACAAACTCTCCTAGAACCATGTACATGTCATATATGTTAGACCTGATTTGCAGGGATCCTATAAACAAGGGTGCGTAAGTCAAGTTCCGGAAATCACGTTGCATGTGAGTCATCTTGATGGCAGTCTTGGGTGTCAATTGGACTGGAGTTTCCTTAACAGAGTAGTTTTCTACTCAGTTTACTCGATTGCTTATGGCCTTGCTGTGTGCATGGGAGGTCGACATGGACGAATTGGAGGAGAGAAATAGAGTGGAAGATAGAAGCATTGGGACTGGGTGGTGTACGACAGTGGCTCGAGATGGCCTCTGTGTTAAGCTTTTGCCGGTGGGAGCTCCTTGGTGGCACGAGGGTTGATCAGCGTAGGAGAAAAGTGAGAGAGGAAAATAGAGGAGCTGCTGGCAAAATGTACTTAAAAAAGCAGTAAACAAAATGCGAAAAATCTATAAGGGATGAAACAGACAAATCTTTGAGGGATAAAATTGTGAGAAAAAAGTTGAACAAAAAAACACTATTGCAATTCACGCTTTTATATATAGAAAATAGAAAATAGTATAAAAAAAGGTTTGTATAAATTATTGTAACTTTTCTCGTGATGACTAAAGTTAGAGTTAAGATAATATAATTAATTGGTTGCTTTAGAAATCGAGAAAGAATTTCCATATGGTTGCTCTACAGCCATTGCTGGGCTCCTGCTAGTTTATTTAACCTTTTTTTTTTTAACAGATATGTATACTTTTATATTTTTAAATAAAATCATACCATTATTAAAAAACTACTTACTAAGTGAAAAAAAAAATCAATGATAACACTGTTTAAAATTTCGTACCGTACTAGTCGGTATGGTCGAAATTTTCCGTCTGCTGGGCCGGTACAGGTACCCCATACGTTTCGTACCGGCTCAAATACCGGTTGTACCAACCTCAATTTCGGCCTATATCGGCCTAAATTTCGGCCGATACCATCCGATATTTCAGCTTTTTTTTTTTTCATTTTTTTCAAACTACAAGTTTATTTTTGACCCTCAATTCAGACTAAGCTATTTATAATTTATATATATGTATTTATATATTATTTATTCATATATAGACTATTATTTTAGAATATAATTTATATATATATTTATATATATAATTTTTTCATATATCGACTATTCCAAAACGATATTGATATCGAAATATTTCATTTCAATGTCTTGATGAATATGAATTCCTGTACGATTTTAAAAGATTGGTGATAAGCCCGTGCGGGAGCTACCAACGGGTTTTCCTTTCCATATTTGCTACTGTGTAGCTAGAAGAAAAGGCTGAGAAAAATACGGAAATTAAAAGCAGGCCAGGCTCCCTCACCCATTGAAAATTGAAAAATGATAAATAACATTTTATATCATAATGTTTTAAAAGGAGAGGTATTTTGTAAAATTGGTATAAAACTAATATTATTTTATAAAAATATCTTTATTTTATAATATGTGTTGTGTAAATATTGTATATTTATCACTACTCTTGAATATTTGCCATTTAAATGAACAAACTCCGCTAGAAAGTATCACCATTAATGCTAAATGTTCATTGAAGAAATTAACAACTTGAAATCAAGCAATCTCTTCAAATTCCAAAATAAAGATATAGTAGAGAAGAATATATAATAAAGAGAAATGATAGAGCCATTGAAAAAGTTTACACTGATTTTGCTTGGAATGTTTTTTAATTGTTTTTTATTTAATGATTACTTGTTTGTTTTCAGGAAACATCTCATCTCATCTCATCTCACCTCATTATTACAACTTTCTCAAATCCCCACACAAAATAAAATAAACAATTTAACTTTTTCAAATCCCAAAACAAAAATAAAATAAACAATTCAACTTTTTCAAATTCCAAAACAAAAATAAAATAAATAATTCAACTTTTTCAAATCTCAAAATAAAAATAATATTAAAAAATATATTCTAACAATATTTTATTCAACTTTTTAACTTTAATCTCAACTCATCTCATCTCATCTCTGAAAACAAACGAATTTTCAAATTTTTTATTTTTAAAAATGTTTAAATGGGTTTAAAAAAGCTTGAAAAAAAAAAACAAAAATACCAAAAAAGTTTAACAATTCGGTAGAAAAAATATGTAGAATTGTCTGTGGGGGCAATATTGTTTGAAGGAAAAATCTAGTTTTTAGCAATTTTGAGCACTAATACGTGTATCCTTTCAATATGATTGATCAGAAAATAGACTTTATTAAAACCAGTACTAATTTAAATTTAAAATATAAAGATAAGAATAGTAATACGCAAATTAATACGCAAATTTATTTATATATAACAAAACTCTTGGTTGAAAAGCTTGCGGAAGAATAATGCAATACAAAGCATACACAAAAGGATGATGCTACTGGGATGATGTTCCAACCAATAAGTACAATTCCATTTTTTTTCTTTTCTTTTAAATATTTTTTCTACAAAAAATACGTAAAGTTAATAATATTCACTTTTTTAATCACTAATAAATTTTTTTTTTTTAAATAAGCATCAATCAAAATCATCACTACTTCATCGGTTCAAAAAACATTATGCATGAGAATATAAAACTTTGAATAGTGAGTTGAGATAAAAGTTGAATAAATATTATTATAATATTAATTTTTAATATTATAATTGTTTTGATATTTGAAAAAATTAAATTGTTTACTTGTAAAAATTTAAAAGAGTTGTAATGATTAAATGATATGAGATGAGATGGATTGGGAATATTCATGTATCCAAACGTATCCTAATTATTGATGAGATCTACTATTTTTTTAACTTTTTATAAAAATATTAAACTCATCTCAACTTATTTTATGCATTTCAACCTAAAAAAATTAAACTCGTCACAATAAAAAAAAAAGTTAAATCCATCTTAATAAAAGTCATAAATATTATTATTCACCACAAAACTTAAACTTACTTTACCTTCCAAACGTAACTATGAGGAGGAAGAGAGAGAATCCAGTGTTTCTGCGTCTAGAGTACGTATATTCGAAAGTTGACGTGCTTGTGTTCTCTTGGAGAGTATAAAATTGGTTTGATAATGTGATGAAATAAGATGAGATGAGATGATTTTAGATGATTTGATAAAATATTATTTTATTATTTTAAAATTTAAAAAGATTAAATTATTTATTATATTATATATATATAAATTTTTAAAAATTATAATAATTAAACAAGGTGATATGATTTTCCTATCCAAACAAGTTATAAAATTTCTCACCTCATCCGGTTTTAAGATTTTGAAATAAATCTGTACGGCCAGACTTGGAGAGAATCGTCTGACTCACATAGAGTGACGTCGTCGCATATTTGACAGACTATGAAATAAATCGGTGCAATATGAACTGAGATGAGTCTTTCATTATCCAGCACTCAGCAATTTCCTAGAAGAAAGGGCAGAACATAGTACACTTTTACTTGGCCGGGTTTCTTTTTGAAAAGGAAAAGAAAGATAACACGACACCTTTGGCAACTTTTTGAAAACGAAAAAAAAATATATATATTCTTATTTGTTCATTTCTTTCTTTCGATTATTTATAGAATTAACTTTTTTATATAACATTATTTAATTGATTCATTATTTTAATATAAATTCTATTTATTATTTCTACACATTACACACTATATTTTTTTTTCCTCTTACCAAATATGTGATATATAAATGATGAGTAGAAGAATTCAATTAATACTTTAAGAAGAATAAAACTAAATTTAAAAAAAATTAAAAAAATTGTAATATATAATGCGTGAGAATGATAAATATCAAAATTCTTATTGTTTAATTAATCACTTATTAAAAGATTTATTGTATTTATAAAAATAACAAAATAACATTTATTTTATATATGAGGTGGTTAGTTTGTGAATAAAAAAAAATTACCAATTGATTTATTTTTATTTCTAACATGCAAATTTTTAAATAATGAAGAAATAAATCTGTATGGCCAAACTTAGATAGAGTCGTTTCACTTAGAGCGTCCTTATTGGATTGGCCAAATGAAAAGATTGGCTAAAATTTGTATAAAATATGTAAAAAATATCCCATATTGAATTGGTCAAATCTAAAATAATTTAGATTTTTACTATAGTGATTGGCTAAAGATGAAGAATTACAATTAATTTATTAAACATTAAAATACTAATTCTCATTCCAAGCTAACATTAAAATATTAGTTTCTTACTTCAATCAAAAATATTATTTGGTTTGTAATTAAGAAATTTAGATAAAATTTTAAATGAGTTTAATCAAATATTTTTTATTATTAACTTTAAATGACTTTTAAAAATAATATTTTTTAATATTAATTTAATTAGAATATAATTATTATTAATATTTAATTGGTAGAGTTATAAAATGTGATAAAAATAAATTAAATAAAAAATATTTTATTATTATATAGAAAATGAATAGAATGTGAGAATTAAATTTAAATAGAATAAATAATATAAAACTAAATAAATTTACCAATGAGAATCTTATTACATGTATTTACATACGAGTTTTGTTATATACAAGTAAGTTTGCGTACTAATCTGCGTATTAACATTCTTGTCTTTATATTCTAAATTTAAATTAGTACTGTTTTTAATAAAGTCTACTTTATGACTAATCATATTGAATGAGTGCGCGTATTAATGCACAGAATCGCTTATAACTAGATTTTTCTTTTACATATAAAGAGGAGGACTGCTACGGCCACCGCTCCCAATTCCGTTGGGAGCCCTCATTAATGTAAAATATTATGTTTTTTTATTTTATTTATATATATATATATTTTATTACTGTAAAATATTTTTTAAAAATAAAAAAATAATAATATTATTAAAAAATATTTACTTAATTATTAAATAAAAAAAATTTTAAAAAAATATAACGGGACGGGGAGAGATACCGGAACGGTGAAAGTAGTTTACTTTATATGGAGAGTGGCGTCCTCACTAGTCACATCTTGGACTGACGGAAAGGAAATTTAAAAATTTAAAATATAAAATTTGTTTTTTATTTGAAAAGAAATTCTATTTTCAGAACTAATTATTTTCTCACTCTGTGGAAAAGTGACGTTTGCAGATATGACGCTATAAGGGTTAAGTATGGACCATAGACCTAACTTTATTTACACGTGGCTTCCACATTTTCAGAGCAGACTGCAGCTTCGTAGAAGAAGGGCAGAACATATAGTAAATGAAAAAATATTTACATCAACTTATTTATTACATACTCAATATATTTAATATATTAAATTAAAAAACCATGGGGGTGAAAAGTTAAAACCATGGCAGTTTTATTTTAATTAAAACCATGGGCGGTTTATCTACCACAACATTGTATAAGTACCCCCATAATCTCGGCCGTGTTCTTCATCGTCTGTGTCGTAGAGACGGAAATTAGATCGGAAGAACACAAAGAGTTCGGTCAAAATGGGCAACAACGGAAGCACTCAGAACGACACTCAAACCGAGGAGGATTCCAGTTCCTATGCAAAAGCAGCGAAGGTGGCTGGTGCAGTAGCGGCAGGTGTGGGTGTGCTCGCTGGTGCGGTTGCTCTGCTATCAACTGTAGCCTCAGAGCAGCCAGGGCCAACCGCAGAAGAGAAAATGATGAAAGCCCCAGGAAGGAAAGATACTCGCATATCCAGGGCTGACTTTGTAGAGAACCCCAAAGGCTACTTTCAAGACCTTCGTGATGATAAGAAAAAACGAACCGCAGAAGAGAAAACGATGAAAGCCCCAGGAAGGGAAGATACTCGCATTTCCAGGGCTGGCTTCGAAGGGAACCCCAAACGCTACTTTCAAGAGCTTCGTAATGAGAAGTGAAAACATATGTCATAGCTACTGCTTGCTTTATGGGTTTCGTTTAGTTTGGATGATTTATTTTCCTTTTAATTGTCTGTAAAATAGTATATATGCACCCACCATCCCCGAACACACACACACACACATATATATATATATATTATAAATGGAGTGTTGAGATGCATCTCGTTCCGATCTCTTCCGGTTATTTTCTCTTCTTCTCCGTTTCATTTTTTGGTATTTTTTTTTTTCCTCTCATCAAGCTGTTAACAATAAGGGTTTGTATAATTTGTTGTAAAGTGCCTGATGATTTTGTTTAGAAGTTGAGAAAGGATTTGCATGCCACTGTCAACTGTGTAGCAGCTATATAAAAGACAAGGCTGAGAAAAATAAGTGAAAGTGTAAAGCTAAATGCATAAACAAATAAAAGTATATTTGCCCATTTTAAAGAACAAAAACTCCACTTGAAACTGTCATCAGTGCTAAAAATATTTATTCATTTAAGAAGCAACTTCGAAATAAAGTTGCTTAACAAGCAACCGGCCTCTTAAAGCTGGACAATAAAAAGATAAGAAAAAGTAGCTAGCAGAATAATTAAAGAAGCGATTATGACTGCATAGCTCTAGGAAAGTTGGTGTGATAAAGATAATTACTATAAATAGTGTAATTATATAAAAATAAATTTATAAAATAACGAGACATAAAATATAGAAGATTGTAAAATTATTTTTATAATAAAATAAATTTATCAAATTATTCAAGCAACGTCAATCCGTGAATTTTCTTTTATATAATGAGTGATGTTTTCTGCCGCCTTCATGTTCCCTCTCTAAGTGCTGCCCTAGTGTAAATTTCATTTTTTTTTTCAAGAATTTTTTAAATGTATTTAAATACTTTTAAAAAATAACAAATATCAATATATTAAAAGTTATTTCCTTAATTTTTAAAAAAATATTTAAAAATTTTAAATATGTGAGTGATGGTCATAGCATTATTATTATTATTATTATATAACTCCTTATTTGTATAATAAGTGGGATTCTGTGGGTGAGTTTGAATCACAAACTCATCTCAATTCATCATTATAATTTTTTTAAATTTTAACATAAAATATAATAAAAATTTTAACTTTTTCAAATTCTAACGTAATAATAATAATAAAAAATAATATTCTAACAATATTTTATCATCTCAACTTAACTCAACTCACTTCAACATCTAAATACACCCTGAAAAGGATAATTGGGAGGGTGGTATATTGTTTGAAAAGCTTGCAGGAAGAATAATGATCAAATGTACAGTTCGCTGATCAGAAGATAATTTACCGAGCCCCTACCATTTTCACACTGCATGATACACTTCATGAGGGCAGTAATTATATATGTATTATTTTATGAATTAAAATTTCTCATAATCTCCCAGGTTCACCTTTCAAATTATTGACTTATAAATGGGGATACTGATGATCTTATTTGTCAAAATAATCCTAGAAAATATTGAATGAATTTAACAAATTATAATTTTATATTCCCCAAATCCGAACCATAAACTATAAATACAAAAATACATAAAAACAAGCGACTAGACAACTGCATAAGCTCTCCAACAGCTGAACTACTGTAATTTCTTTTGTCATGTGTGTACAATATACATATTTGATTGTAGGATGTGGGGGGCTTCAACGGATATTGCTCATAGGATTAGTAGTTGTTATGTGGAAAACTTGCTGGATGAATAATAATGCACGAGAGTAGGCATATGTGTCCCAATCATGCAGCACCAATTGTGTTTTATATGATTCGTTATATCTATTTTATGATAAAAGTAACTTTATAATCTAACACACCACATCAGGTCACGTTGCTTTGTATGTTTACTTTTGTGTAATTTTTTTGTGGCCAAGTATTTCTCTTTTTGAAAAGGAAAATAAAGATAATTTAAGACATATCACTACAAGAAATAAAGCTTTTTGCGACGATATTATGTCTGTTGGAAATAAGATCTCCGAAAAAGCTTTTAATTGCAACGATTTTTATATTTCCGCCATCTTTTTAAATCAAATTCTGAAACTGATCTTTTGCGGTGATTTTTTTACTTTTTGCAACGGATAATTTCGCCGCAAATACTAAAGCGGTCTTTTTGCAGCTATTTTTTAACTTTCAAAATTGCCGAAAAAAAAGCTATTTCTAACAATTTTTTGATCCCCGCAAAAAAATCGCGAGGTTGAAAACCGCTATTGGAGGAATTAACTGTTACGTTTGCGCGACAACTTGTTCCGCTGCAACAAACACTTTTCACTGTGGCACATTTTCTTTCTGTCGATTGCACATATCGCCACAATAGATAAATGTTGCGGCAAAAATTGTCGTTGTAAAAAGTTTTGCGGCAACTTAAAATATTGTTAGCAGCGATATGAAATCACCGCAAAAATGTTATAAAATTAAACTCCCGCTTATTTTCCACTCATTTCCCTCCATTTGTCTCCCCCCCTCCCCCACCTGCGTTCTTCTTTTTCTCCTTTGGGTTTTCTTCACAAGCCCTTGCCTAGCCGTGAGCCGCAAGGAACCACCCCAGCAAGATCGAGGCATGGCTCAGCCGCTAATCGTCCCTCCTCTCAACTGCAATTCACACATCTTCCCTCTCTCTCTCTCTCTCTCTCTCTCTCTCGGTATTCAACCTAGCGTCGTCGCTGTGCACTCCCAGCACCACCACGAGCCATCGTGGTTTCTTCCCCCAACGGAACCTTCCTCTCAATTGCCTCCCCCTCTCAAATCTTCTCTCTCACCATCTGTCTTCCTCTCTATTTCTATCCTTCATCTTGCGCCACCACAATCTCCACCACCACCAACTGCCATGAAGACCGGCAGCAATGCCTCCAGCCTCCAGCCCTTGTTTTCTCCTTCACCCACTACCACTACCACAACCACTACATCCAGTGGAGAACCCCGTGACCCTCCTCCAAACAACCCCTGCCACCATCTACAAAGCCCATCCCTACCGTGAAAACACTGAAATCCACCCCATCGTAAGCTTCCCAGCCACCAATTGAGACCATCACGGTCCTTTGCTCCTCAGCACAGCGCCACCGCCCATGGTTGGCCTCCACCAGAGTCCCTCTACCATTTTCCACTACGTTGGACAACCACAGGGTACATCACACGCACTGCTAAACCACCGGACAATAGCAACACACAACATTTTTAGCCCCTAATCATGGTATAATTTCTATCTCCATATCTTGATAATTATTATGCTTGTGAAGCTTAAATGATATTGTGAAAAGTGTTCTGTCGATTATTGTTTATTGTGAATGTGCTGTGTGTTGTGAACTGTGAATATGAAGTGACGAGATTAATGTGAAGTTTGTGATGTGGTTGTGTTTTGTGAAGTAATGAGATGGTTGTGTAGTTTGTGAAGTGTGTTATGCTAGGTAGGCAACTTTTTTTTTTTGTAGTTTTCTATAGAATATTTATTTTATTTTTTGCATAAAAGGTTGCATTGATCACTTCAAGTCTCGAGTATTGCAAAGCCAAGTCTTGCATCAAATTAAATTCTCAAAATTGTGTCATGATCAGACAACATTCAAGAGAATTATTAATGGTGAATAATCACACTAGCACACTCATGCAAGCTAAAATGTAATGAATAAAGATGTGTAATGTTTTTTGGTGAGTAATCAAACATGTTCCAACAAATACTTTCTACTTGCTAAAAGCAATCCCTGCTCCATGAAGCGACCATAGCATTAGTCATAGAATCATGTACTTATAGTTGTATGCATCGGTGCAAGTGATAAAGATTGATACCATCTGGCAGTTTAAATCAACTGCAAATTAGAGAACTATACTGTGACTGCACGTGCATGACTCCTTGGCCCAAGGAAGGGGACAAGACGTTGATGTTACAAGTTATTATGCCTCCCTAGTATTCCTCCACATCCAGAAAGCCAAAAACTTTTCATTGTTGGCTGATTTGCTCTTACAATCCAAGAATAGATTCATAAATGCAAACATGTAGGCACTACATGAAGATGCCAACTGTTTTAATGTTTCTGGACTGCAAAAAAAGAAGTCGAGATTAAATCCCACCTTTACCAAGAAAGTATTATGGGATTAATCATGATTATCCTTACTTTGTTGCTTATAGGCAGCACTAGCTTCCAACGGTGGGATTATAGGCTATTATATATGCATGTGTCTTAACATAGCCTAGATCCCAAGAAGTGACAACTACATATGTGCAAATGTTATAGGCATCTGCCCCACACCAGCACACACTGCACATCACTTTTTTTTTTTTACACGGAGTGTGCCCCGTGTGGGGCAGATGCCCACATTTTTTCGTTGCCATATACCCCATTTCAACTTTTGTTGTCGTATACTCGTGGTGTTGTACAGATCCCAAGAAGTAACATATACTCGTGATGTTGTATTGAGAGGCTCCTACTGTGTTAACTAATAATAGCACTGACTATCATTGAGATTTTGGTATCTCTCGACTGATCTCTTTCTCATCAATTTGTTGCCTATGTGTGCAACGAACTGCTCCTTGTGTATGAGTTTATGTAGAGGGGAACCTTGCAAAAGTGTTGTAATGGGGGTGTCTAAGAGTACCCCTATTGGTGTAAGTAATAAAGCCATAGATGTTATAAGGATGTATTTATTGAAGGATGCCACAAGCCTTGAAGTTAAGGTTTGGATTTCTTGATGTTTATGTGTTACTATGTAGTTAGTGTTTGTGTAACCACTTGTACGAGAACTTGTCACTTGGTGTGTATTATATTTTTTATTTTTTGAATAGAATTTGGATGTATATTAGATTTTTTATTTATTCTATTTTTTGCATTTTTTTTAATTTTCTAAAACATCATTTGCGACGAGTACATTTCGCCAGAAATTTTTTTTTGTCATATATGTTTAGTTACAGCAACTACAAACCGCAGAAAATATACTTTTGCAGTGACAATTACTCGTTGGAAAATATCACTGCAATGATCATTGAAAATCATTGAAAAAAATAGAGGCTTTTCCAGCTATTGCTTGAATTTTTTGCGATGATATATCGCCGCAATTGACTTTTCTCAACGATTTAACATTAAATGGAATGCCTTTTCCAATGATTTTTTGAATAATTGCAACGGAAAAAAAAAATCGTCTAAAAAAGTAACTATTTGCGGCATTTTTGTACTTCGCTGGTTTAACTTATAACTGAGTTGACAATTGTACAAATATTCAGTGCCGTAAAAATAGTCGAGAAAGATCAAATCCAATGATTTTAGGAGTTATTTTCGGTGCTGAAAAAGATTATTTTTCTTGTAGTGCATTTAATACGAATTTTTTTGAAAAAGGAAAAAGAAAAAGAGAATTATTATTGGTTCATTTATTTCTTTCGATTATTCATAGAATTAAATTTTCTATAAAATATTATTGAATTGGTTCGATTATTCTAATGTTATGATATTTAGGTTAGGTTTGGATAATGAGTTGAAATGAGATGAGTTGAGATAAAAGTTAAAAGTTAAATAAAATATTCTTAAAATATTATTTTTAATATTATTATTGTTTTAAGATTTAAAAATGTTGAATTTTTTATTATATTTTATGTAAAAATTTATGAAAGTTGTAATAATGAGATAAAAATAAATGAGATGAATTGTGTGTGTTTCTCAATCCAAACTGAACTTTAAAAGTTTATTAGATAATTTAGTTTTGTATAATTTATTAGTGGCTATGTTTTCTCTTTTTGAAAAGGAAAAGAAAGATACCTTTAATAGGCAACTTTTGGAAAGGCCAAAAAAAAAAATTGCTATTGGTTCATATATTTGTTTAGATTATTCATATAATTAACTTTTTTTTTTTATAAAATATCATTGAATTGATTCATGAGACGATTATTTGAAAGTTATGATATTTAGAAGTTTGGTCGGTAATATTTATTTTTGTGTAATTTTTTGTGGTTAAGTATTTCTTTTCTTTTTTTGAAAAGGAAAAGATAAGACACCTTTAATATTCAGTTTTTTTAAAAAGGAAAAAAAAAATTTATTGGTTCATTTATTTCTTTCTATTATTCATGGAATTAAATTTTTAATAAAATATTATTGAATTGATTCGTGAGACATTATTCTAAAGTTATGAAATATAATAAATAATTATTTTTTAAAATTCTAAAATAATAATAATAATATTAAAAAATAATATTTTATTAAATTTTCAAACTTTCATTTCATCGGACTTTCAACGTAGAGGCGATGTCCTCACATAGTATCTGCGAACTATACATGTGACTTGAAAACTGCAGCTTCCTTAATAAGGAAGCCTTCCTAGAAGATGGGCAGAACATGGTACATCTTTTACATTGCTAGGTTTTCCACAAAGGAAAAGCATGGCGGTTTAACTTTAGTTAAAAGCATGGGCGGTTTATCTACGACAACATATTATAAATACCCCCATAATCTTGGTGTTCTTCATCGTCTGTGTCATAGAGCCGGAAATTAAATCGGAGGAACACAAAGAGTTGGGTGAAAATGGTGGCTGGTGCAGTAGCGGCAGGTGTGGGTGTGGCTGTGCTGGTTGTTGCAGTACTTGTGGCTGGTGTGGGTGTGGTGGTTGGTGCAGCAGTGGCAGGTGTGGGTGTAGGCTCAGAGCTCCAAAAGGCAACCGCAGAAGAGGAAACGATGAAACCCAAGAAAGCCGTAAGAAGGAAAGGTACTCGCACTTTCAGGAACCCCAAATGATACTTTCAACAGAATCGTTATGGCAAATGGGAAGTGAAAACGTCATATGACAGTGTCTAGTGCTTGTTGCTGCTTACTTTATGTGTTTTCTGTTAGGATTAATAATATTAATGTTTCCAATATATTATGGGTTTGGTTTATTTAGGATGATTTCCTCTTCTTTTAATTGTCTATAAAATATATATAAAGAAATGGAGTTTTGAGATGCATCGCGTTCTCATCTCTTCCGGTTATTTTCTCCTTTTCTCTGTTTCATTTTTTGGTATTCTCTTTCTCTTCATCAAGCTGTTAACAAAGGAGGGTATATGTATACATTAATAAAGGGCACGCACGCTGTGCCCAATGGCAAAAATATGAGAATTATTATTAATACATATAGTTATGATATGTAATAAGGTATGATACAAAGTTCAACCAAGTAATAGATTTATACAAATTAAAGTAAACCTAATACAAAGTTAAGACAAGTCATGATCACTACAACAAATTTGAGATTTTGAGACGAAATTATTTAGGGACGAAATTTTTTTCATCCCTAAAAGTCATTTTTTGGGACGAAATTTAAATTTCGTCCCAAAAAGTTGATGAATTTAGAAAATCGTTCGAACGTCAAAATAACCGTTCGAACAGTATTTTCTGCGACGAATTAAATCGTCTAAAAAAATTTCTCCCGTTCGAACGTGAAAAAATACGTTCGAACAGTAAAATTTGGCGGAGAATTAATTTATTATGGCGGGGAAAGTTCAAAAACGTTCGAACGAGAATTTTTTGTGTTCGAACGGAAAATATTTGGTGGCAAATCCTGACAGGAAGGTTTCTAAACCGTTCGAACGGAATATATTTAGTTACAACATATTCAAGCACCACATTTATACATTCGAATGTATAATATTAATCTCGATACGAAACTCAAAATATAAAAAATATCTATCATATATACAAATTCATTAATTAATTTTATGTAATTAATTTTAAAATATTTTAATGATTTCTTTTACGTTAAATAAGATTTTTAGTTAAATAAATATTATCAACCACATATATATTAATCAACCAAATAAAGCAAATTATCAAAATGCCATATATATTGTTCATAATTACAACAAAAGAAAATATAAATAAAAGATAAAAACTATTGTGATGCGAGGTCTCTACACACATCCTCGACTGCAGCTAATTGTGTCTCTACCTGTGTCAGTCGAGTACTAACTGTGACCTGAGTTGCATTATTGGCATTAATCGTTGTACGTAACTCATTAACCTCTGTACGTAACCCAGCGACGGTAGCCATAATCTCTGTACGCAACTCAGACATGGCAGTATGCACTGCATCAATCACTGCTGATGTGTGTACACCGATCTCAGCACGCAATATGTCGGCCATCTCCTCGCGAATATATGTGCGTGATGTCTCAGCCTGTGTAGATGTCTCACCAGTCGATACTCCAGTATCTCCCGGCTGCGCATCTCTCTGAATCTCAGCCCTGTCAGGAACAGCCCCACGAAAACGAAATCTAGAGTGTCCCGTGCTCCGTGATAGGGTGGTGCTGTTGATCGGTGCCATCGGAAATCGGGAACGCTCGGCAGGTTCGGACACAACCCCGGCATGTAGCAAAAATCGAGTGATGAGGATCCCAAACGGCAGTATATCTGTCGTAATGAACCGTGCCTCTGATCGGATCCTCTCAAATATATAACCAACGAGGTCGATCGGGATGCCACGAGCGACCCGTATCATAAATCTCGCTCGATCCATGCCGACCTCGGTCTTGTGCTGCCGTGGGTCAATATTGTTGGCAATGATCAAATTCATAATCTTGAAGAAAGAAGATAAATCTGCCTGCCTAATACTCTTGGAGCCATCGTACACTGGACCATCTGGACCAACAATCAAGTCTCTGACCTCGTGATCAGCAAGTGTATCGATCTCATCTGTGTAATCTGGTCCCTCGTCCTGAGACATAGCTGCATCACCTGAAGGACCAGACTCTCTAGGCGGCAGGTTTGGATAGGCATCAAGAAGCCTAGGAATACCCATATATGCAGCAAGTTCGTCCGCTGAAAATATAACATGAGCTCCTCGGACACAGATCCTATATGCCCCTCCATCGTCTGGGCTAGCAGCACCGAGCTCTTTATAGAACTCAGTAACGATCTCAATGAAGGAAACGAGCTCCATTCCTTCTTCTCGCTGATCTAAGATTGGTGCCCAACCACGATCATTGAATACTGATGGGAGGGAATGACCCTCCCATATAAGAGCGACAAAATCAGACAGTTTTACCTGTCGCTCAAGTAAAACGGTTCGCTCTCGAACTGTTTGGATGGAAGGTTCTCCTGATCTACCACGTTTACGGCCCCGATAAGACATTATTATGATCCTGAAATTTTAAAAATAAAATATACATTCAAGGTTAGTGATAAAATCTAATTACGACTAAAAGATTTACAAAATTATATACTAATAGCAATTTAATAAATTAATTGATAGAACATATAATCAATTAAACGATGAAAACAATTTAATAAGCTAATAAAATGTTAATGGATTGAATTTAATAATTATCGTTCGAACGTATAAATATATGGTCGAACGGACAATTAATAACGTTCGAACGTGTCTATCAAGTTCGAACGTACAGGTTCATTCGTTCGAACGGACTGGTTAATACCGTTCGAACGTAAAACAGATCTAACTCGGCCATGGCTGAGTCAACTCAGCGGCCATGAAAATACTCAAAAATTAATCGATTCCGTGGTTTCTTCGGCTAAAAACAAAGTACTCTTCATTTCTAAACATCCTACGATAGATTTATGATGTTCTACGGTAATTATTGATGAAAAAATGTAATTTTTTTTAAAAAAACAAATAAAACCATAAAATTATAAAATAAACGGTAAAATGAGTTTGAAAATACATACCTTTAATTGGGAGGAAAAGTGTTTGACGTATGTGGTG
This sequence comes from Juglans mandshurica, assembly GCA_022457165.1. Lineage (NCBI taxonomy): Eukaryota > Viridiplantae > Streptophyta > Magnoliopsida > Fagales > Juglandaceae > Juglans > Juglans mandshurica. Next base: position 25,650,992 of record CM039629.1, on the reverse strand, counting down.
ATCACGACGGCAGACGGCGGTGAATGTAGTGCGTTCAAACGTTTTCTCGCTTTTTCAAACGGTGGGGACGGCGGCGTGAGATAAATCGCTGCCCGCGATAACTTATACGTGCATAACCATTCGAACGGTAATAGTTAATGTTCGAACGATAATATAAAACCGTTCGACCGTTATTATTTCAAGTTCGAACGGAAGCTTTGGAAGTTTATTAAAAAATATATTAAATATATACTATATTTATATTCCTATAAATTAGTATAATATATATACTATTATAGTAGATTATATATACTGTAATATATATGTAATATTATAATATATATTATAATAGTAGAATACTTTAAATGAAAGTATAATAACTTATAAAATATTTTTTTATAGTATAATAGTAATATATCATAATACTTTACTATCAAAGTGTTATTTATGATATATTAATATATATATAGTACCATATAATAGCATGTAGTACTCTATGGTATGAGTTTATACTTAACTAATATATGTCATATTATATATTCCATTATACTTTACCTACTAAAGTTATATATGAGTATAGCTTACTAATATACTATCATCTTATAAATTTCTCTACACTTTATTATGTGACCTTAGTGATATATATTATATGTGAGTATATATTACTAATACATATGATCTTAATAATATATATGATAGTATAGGTCACTATATATTATATATATATGATAATATATATTACTATATATACTATATATTTAGTATATATTACATTATATATGATAGTATATATAACTAATACATATGATGTTATAGTACTTTTCATTTAATGATGAAAAAAGTTATATTTAAACATAAAAGATATGTGTTCGAACGGTACTCGTACACCGTTCGAACACATATGTTAACGTTTGAACGTAAAAAAACATTCGAACGGAAAAGGCAAATGGCGGGAAAACATCCCGCCAATTAAAGACAACTGGATTACCGTTCGAACGTAATTTGTTATAGTTCGAACGGATTATTGTAGTGGTTGGAAAATATCCCGCCAATTAAACTATTTATAATTAAAAAAATTATAAATAAACATTTACAATACCGTTTGAACAGTTAGAAATAAAAGTTCGAACGTTTAATTTTTGAGCGGAAATAAATCAATAACGTTCGAACATACTTTTTATACGTTCGAACGTGAAAATTAGGAGGGAATTATCTCCCGCTTAATATTTTCACGTTCGAACGGTTAGTAAATAACCGTTCGAACATGCTTGTTCTTCAAAAACACGACAGAACCTCACAATTCTGTTTCTCTCCTCCTGCGCTGTGGTCGCCCGAAGATTACCCTTCGCATATCAGAGGTATTTTTTCTCAAACTAGTCTTTAAGCTCAAAAAAATTGTTCATCTCACTCCATTATTCTCGGATTAATACTTTTAGGATAGTTTGTGATTATTTTCGGATTATTCTTGGATTATTCTCGGATTATTTCATTTTCAACTTCAAAAATTCAGGTATTTATTTTAAAATAGAAATGTATGGTTTGAACTTAATATTTTGCAATGTTAGAAAGTTGTATGCTTTGAGATTGTTGTTTGTGTTTGTTAGAGTTTGTAATTAATGGAATTTTCGGCGTTGTTGAAGACGACTGGAATCTGGAATGAATACGTTCGAACGGGTTAGGATTACCGTTCGAATGTATTCATTTTGTTCGAACATAGGTTCTTATCGTTCGAACGGGTAATGACATTACATCAATACCGTATACAAAATACAAATAGTTTGGAATATATATAAATTATATGTACTACTAAATCACAAATAATTAGGACCAATTACCATTTAATATTGTTAATTATAAATTAATAAAATTAATTTTCAAATTAAAATATTACTAAATCTTTAAATTAAAATATAAATAGTTAAGATTTAATAATACTTAAATACTTAATTATAAATTAATAAAATTAATATTCAAATTAAAATACTACTAAATCTTTAAATTAAAATATAAATAGTTAAGATTTAATAATACTTAAATACTTAATTATAAATTAATAAAATTAATATTCAAATTAAAATACTACTAAATCTGTAAATTAAAATATAAATAGTTAAGATTTAATAATACTTAAATACTTAATTATAAATTAATAAAATTAATATTCAAATTAAAATACTACTAAATCTTTAAATTAAAATACTTAATTATAAACAGGTAAAACTAATATTTAAATTAAATTCTGGAATAAATCTTGAAATAATACCTACTAATTATTTTTTTGTTGTATTGTTGTATAAATAATATGTTGTTATTGTTTCACATATTCAAGCATATTTTGTATTGTTTATTCATCAAAATAAACCTTAGACCCGTTCGAGAGTTATCAATCCGGATGAATGCTTGATTGATAACTCTTGAATTGTCCAGAGTGGACAGTTTGGGATTGTAAGATCATTCTCGCAAACTATAGAACTATATCTGTTGTCGTCCAACATTATGATTTTGGTAGATTCATCCATTGTTCTCTGGATATGCAGTTTCGGTGATGGTGCAACGACGTGTTAATCGTCAGTGCACACAACCAGACGAGCATATTTGGAGAACTATGGGGAGATGCTGCCGAAATTTTGTTGGACGTAACAGATATTTGCTCATAGGTTGGCGACTATGATCTTACAATCCCGAACGGGATAGGACCAACTACCCGGTGAAAGGTGGCATACTCATTAATTGGTACCTGATACATGGTTGTTTGCTAATGCATTACAATATTGTTTGTAATGAATATAGTCGGCATGGATAAGAGTTGGATGAGAGTTAGCGATCGATTGGGTCAGAATTACAATGTATATGCTGAAGGTGTTAAGAAATTCTTAGAGTTTGCATTGGGTACATGTGATAGTGATGGGCGTATCAGATGCCCATGCAGAGAATGCAGGAATTTGCGTTCTCATAAGATAGACTTGGTGAGAGAGCATCTGTTTGTCAAAGGTATTGATAAGGGTTATACTGATTGGGTCTTACACGGTGAATCATATCCAACTTCATTTGAGGCTCCACATGAAGAAGAAGAGATCGATGAAGATGTACAACCAGAGATTGTTGGAGATGATTACGATGAGGATATGGAGGAAATGTTAGGTGACATCGGTGCGGGAATGTTTATGGATCAAGGTGACACGGACACATCAAGCTCAAGTGATGGGAGCCATAACACTTTTGCACGCTTGTGGAATGATTCACAGCGTGAGCTATATCCAGGATGCAGAAGACATAGTAAGTTGTCGTTTACCGTAAGATTGCTTCACATAAAATCAATATGTCGATTATCTATTAAGGCAGTCAATATGTTACTTGAGCTGTTTAAAGAGGCACTGCCGACAGACAATACTTTACCTCGTAACTTCTATGAAGCAAAAAAGTTGAAACGAGGACTCGGATTTGATTACAACGTAATACATGCATGTAAGAATGACTGCATATTATTTTGGCGAGAGAATGAGCAGTTGAACGAGTGTCCTATATGCCACGAGTCAAGATGGACATCGGACAAGGCAAATGTTCCGCAAAAGGTCGTACGCCACTTTCCATTGATACCTAGATTACAACGATTATTTATGTCACGCGCAACGGCTGTAGATATGACATGGCACTCATCAGATAGAGTAAGGAACGATAATATTTTGTCACATCCTGCTGACTCCCAGGTGTGGAAGGAATTTGATCAGGAACACCCATGGTTTGCTGAAGAACCGCGTAATGTAAGACTTGGGTTGGCAACAGATGGATTTAATCCTTTTGGGAACATGAGTACTAGTCATAGTACTTGGCCAGTTGTACTTATGCCATATAATTTACCACCGTGGAAGTGTATGAAAGATCTATATTTCATGATGAGTTTGCTCATCCCAGGTCCGAGGTCACCGGGAAATGATATAGACATACACTTACAGCCATTGATTGCAGAATTGAAAGATTTGTGGGAGAATGGGGTTGTCACATTTGATTCGTCAACAGGCAAGTCGTTCAAGATGCATGCTGCGGTGTTGTGGACAATAAATGATTTTCCAGCTTATGGGAATTTGTCAGGTTGGAGTACTAAGGGGAAAATGGCATGTCCAACTTGTAACAAATATACAAAATCTGAATGGCTTACGTACGGGAGGAAATTATGTTTTATGGGTCATCGTCGATTTTTACCTGGTGACCATAGATGGCGTGGAAATTCTAGAATGTTTGATGGAACTGTTGAATGGGGCCAACCTCCACCATATTTGTCTGGCGAAGATGTACTTGCACAATTTATAGATGTTGGTTGTAATGAATTTGGTAAAAAACAACGAAAGAGAAAACGAGCTACGAATGAGTTGAATTGGACAAAGAAGAGTATATTTTTCGAACTCCCGTACTGGTCGAAGTTAAAATTACGACATAGCCTTGATGTCATGCATATTGAAAAAAATATTTGCGAATCCATACTGGGAACATTGATGTCAATTGAAGGAAAAACAAAGGATACAATAAACTCAAGGAAGGATTTGAAGCGGTTGGGAATAAGACGGGAAATGCAGTTGCAAGAAAATGGTTCGTCTGTCTACATGCCGATTGGGTGGTATACATTGTCAAGGAATGAAAGGGTTACATTTTGTGAGTGGCTAATGAAGATCAAATTACCGGACAGTTATGCCTCGAATCTAACAAGGTGTGTGAGAACAAATGATTGGAAAATAACTGGATTAAAAAGTCATGATTGTCATGTTTTCTTACAGCGTATCTTGCCTATTGGTATCCGTGGGTACTTGACCAGAGATGTGCGCGTGGCTTTGACTGAGTTGGGTGCATTTTTTAAAGACTTATGTGCTAGGACGTTGAATGTAGAAGCTTTGGATCGAATGGAACGAGAAATTGTCATAATATTGTGTAAGCTAGAAAGTATTTATCCACCGTCATTCTTCGATGTCATGGTTCACCTAGCCGTTCATTTGCCACGTGAGGCTCGACTTGCAGGACCAGTTCAATATAGATGGATGTATCCCATTGAACGATTTCTTGGAAAGTTGAAACGTACAGTGGGTAACAAGGCCCGTCCAGAAGGATCAATTGCAGAAGCATATATTGACGATGAGTGGCATACCTTCTGTTCCAAATATTTCCACGGAGTTGACACTCGGTTTGATCGGCCAGAAAGAAACTTTGACGTTGACCGAGCAAAACAACGGAATATATTTTCTGTGTTTTCCCAACAAGTTCGTTCAATTGGTGCAGTGCGTGGTTATGACTTGTGTGGAAGAGAGTTCGAGAAAGCTCAGTGGTACGTGCTGAACAATTGCCCTGAGATAGAGAACTACTTGAAGTAAGTTATAACTTTTTCTTAATTAAAATTGCCTTATTACTTTTAAAAAAATACAAAATATAAAATATTTGTGGTAATCATCAATTTCAGTGATCATATTAACGTGCTCAAGGAACTAGGAGTAAATGATATAAACCAGAAACATGAAGAGGAGTTCCCGAGATGGTTTGAAGAACGGGTAATGAAATTACATATGCGTTACTCAATAACAAATTAAAAAATATTAATTTCAACTTTGATATAGTATATGCTTTACTTAATATGTAGGTTGTACAATTGCATGCGAATAATCCAAATGATATATCTGATGAACTGTATGCATTGGCGCGTGGCCCATCGAGACGCGCTGCTCGATATTCTGCATGTATTTCTCGGGGAAGTAGGTATCACACACTGGATCGAGATTGTTATAGGAAAACCCAAAATAGTGGTGTCCTAGTCGAAGGAAGTCATGATGGAGAAAATATTGATTTCTATGGAGTTATTGTCGATATAATTGAATTGAAATATTTGGGAGAGCTTGCGGTGTATCTGTTTAAGTGTGATTGGTGGGATTTAAGCAATCCTCGTACTGGAGTCCGTGATGATGAATATTTTTTGAGTGTTAATACATCAAAAAAATGGTATGAAGATGATCCTTTTATTTTGGCTTCTCAAGCATCTCAAGTATTCTACTTAGATGACCCGAAGTTAGGAAATCAATGGCGAGTAGTTCAAAAATATTCTCCAAGAAATATATATGATGTTATCCCTCAGGCGGAAGGACAAGATAAAGAAGAAGATGACTCTTCTACTCAAGAAGCATACCAAGAGAGTCAACCCGCCTTAAATTTGTTTGTGGATTTGAGCCAGTACGAGATGATTCCATTAAATAGAGAAGATATTGAGGCTGAAATTGTTGATGCGACAGTTGAGGAAAATGTTGAATCATCTGAAGTATCTACAGATGATGAGAGCGAATTGTCAAATGAAACTGATACAGATTCTGATTGACCAATTATGTGTTAACATTACACTTGATGACAAATATTTTACTTATTGAATGTATCAGTAGTTTGAAATTATGCCGCCAAAGAGGAAGGAAGTTCGCAACCCATCTCCACCTGTTCCAAGCTCTCCTTCAGACTCACCATTAGAGATTGATTCTACAGAACAAGGTAAAAATCTAATACTCATAAAAGTTATTAATTAAGGTCCTATAATGGAGATATAAATGAAAATGATTACAATGTTATATTTTATAGAATCTACAGTACAATCTCGTCAAGGTCGAGGCACCACTAGAGGGGTGACGTTGGAAAAATATCGGAAGGTGGGTAAGATCAAGGTTAACATTCCTGACGAACATACTGGGGGCGAAGGACAACCAGCAGCTTGGCTTGCATCACATGTGGGTGCTCTTACACGAACTTACGCACCTTTGGCAACGACTTCATGGAAGAAAGTCCCCCAAGATGTTAAAGAGCTTATCAAGAAGCGTTGTTTGGTAATGTTTAAAACATTGATTTAGTATAATAAATTTCTATATTTTACTTAAATTTAGAAAATTATAAATGATAATGTGTTTGTGACTATTTTTTTAAGGATGATTTCGAATTAAATTTTGGTCGGAGAGAGGAGCGTAAGACTGTGGAAGAGCTTATGGGTAATGCATTTCGCAAATATAAGGCGAGGTGTCATGAGCATTATAATAAGTTTGAGAAGAAGGAAGATGCACGCCAACATCCTTTCCAGGATGTCCGACCTTCTGAGTGGGAAAAACTTTGTGACATGTTTGACGAACCATCATATCAGGTATAATGAAATTTAATTATTTTACTTGTCCTATCTATCATTTCGCTTCATAATATTTTCAATTTTTTTGCAGGAGCGAAGTTATATAAACAAAACAAATAGATCAAAATTGAAGATTAATCATCATGCAGGCTCAAGATCTTTCCATCGCCTTTCTAAGAAATTGGTATTGCTATTTTTTTTATTGGATATAGTTAATTATTTGGATGAATCATAATGACTTTATATCTTAACACATTTATTGTAGCAAGATTCAGATACTAATTATGATTTGACAAAATTATATGCTGCATCGCACACTGATCGTAATGGAGAGTGGACTCATCCTGATGCTCGTGAAAATTATGTAAGTTTTATAACCTGTTTTAAATAAATATATTAGAATATTTATGACGATATTAATTCTTTATCTTATATATGGCTAGGATAAAATGGTTGCCCTACGTGCTGAATCTGCGTCAGATCAAAATTCCTCAACAAGTGATAAGGACATTTTTACACAAGTCCTGGGTCAACGTTCAGGATATTTGAGGGGTTTGGGTCGTTGTGTAAAGCCTGGTCCCTCTTCCTCTTCTTCTGGGAATGCATCTATGACTTCTATAGCGCTAGAGAATGCGAATTCCAGAATCGAAGAATTGACTGCAAGACAGCATGAGTTAGAGGCTCAATTGGCAAAACAAGCAGATATGGAGATGCGCCTCAAACAACATGAAGAACAACAAGAAGAGTTCAGAAGACAGATGCAACTCCAAATGCAGCAGCTTATGCAACAGTACGGGCCTCCAAGCAACTGATGGATTTTGAGATTATCTATTTATGTACGAACAATACTCGTCTCGTTCTGTTATTTATTTAGTTTGCGCTTATTTTAACACTTTTGTGAGTGTTAAATAGTTTCTAATGTATTTTTTCAAATAGTATGAATGTCTATTTGGTTTTCTATTATTGATTTAAACTAAAGAGATATCGTTTGAACGAACGTAAAACGTTCGAACTCTATGTAACGACAATAGCGTTCGAACGTAAACGTATTGTTCGAACGAAATTTATGTTCGTAGAGTTCGAACGATCACAAAACGTTCGAACGTAACTAATTTCAGTCTTGTTCGAAAATAGCCTATACCGTTCGAACCCATATACCGTTCGACCTGACCATTTAACGTTCGAACACAAAGACAATTCATAACGTTCGAACGAATTCATGTGTGTTCGAACATATTTCGAAATCGTTCAAACATGTCACTACTGTTCGAACTTAAAATTTTTTCCGTTCGAACTATTTTCTGGGACGAATTTAAACCGTGACAAAAAAAAATTTCGTTCGAACGTGTTCGAACGATTTCCTTCAATTTCGTCCCAAAAGAAATTTTTTGGGACGAATTGGTAATTTTCGTCCCAAAATACCTTTTGGCACAGTGATATTGGAACGACTTTGGGACGAATTTTTTTCGTCCCAAAACTTTTTTTGGGACGAAATTGGGGTCTTTTGGGACGAAAATTTTTGTCCCAAAAGACCCTTTCTGTTGTAGTGGATAGATCCATACAAGTTTGGTGGAAAAATTCAACGGTTTTGCCAACCAACAACAGTATACATTATGTTAGTGTTTTATCTTGTTATATTATTATAACACTGAAAAGTTTGATGAAAACAGAAAAAATGCATAAAAAATAGGCCACATAGGAATTATATTTTTGAACTCTCTAAAATCATGCTAAAATAATAGAATCAGTATGATTATTATGTGGGCACCAAAACCCTTTGGTAGATAAATAGGTATCGTTTCTCTCTTTCTCGCATGCACACATAAAAGTTGTCACATCTATGAACATGCAACCAAATTTTAATCATATCCCAATTAGAAAGCATGCATCCCCATAAACAAAATTAATGAGATTTAACAAATATTTAGTTCTATTTAAGTTTTGAATCAAACAAAAAAATGCTGAAATTTAAGATTTAATGAAGCCTTAAATTAATAATGCAAATTTCAATACTAAAATCTCATTACAAAGCATCAAACGGTACAATGTTTTTAAAATACAACTTTAATATACTATATCTACATAGAATTTTGCTACTAATCATCCCCACACACCACACTTATTTTTATTTTTTAAAATTTTTATTGGTTTTTTTCTTAAGAAATTAATTGATTTTTTCTACTCATTATCCATACACCACACATTTGGTAAAAGAAAAAAAAATAAAAAATAAAAAGTAAAAGAAATTATGTGTGGTGTGTGTGATATGAAAATGATGAGTAGAATTTTTCATCTACATATATTCATGTGTTTACATATATTTAAATTAATAAAAATATATTTAAATAAAAAAAATTATAAAAGATGTTTATTAATTGTTGACGCTTTATATTAATGTTGAAGATAACTTTTACACATTTCTATATACTAGTAAGCCATGCACTTATGCCCAATTGAAAAAATATGAAAATAAAATTGACAGTTAATGAGATAGGAGGAAATAGTCAAACAAAGTTTTAAAAAAAAAAAAAAATCAAGGATTTACACATGTTAATTTTTTATAACTTTTTTTTTAAACATTAATAAAATAGGAGCACATTTCAATTCTAAATTTGCAACTAATCATATGTAAAATACTCTGAAGCTGGCTATATAATGTCTAATAATAAAATGTAACAAATAAATTCAATAATCACATAGTTTAAAACGGAAGAAAATAACATACTGCCCAAGATTAAATTTTATTTTTTCAAGAGTACAATATTTTTCATAAAATTTTTATGAAGTGTTAGAACACTCTCAATTGCTTTTGTATTGTACAAAAAATATAAATTATTTGAAGAATTGCTCTAAAAAGGAGTTTCATTCGATTATGTAAAAGAAATTGTAAAATATAATTAGCTACTGTAACCTGCTACATGTAGCGGATACTGTTCACCCTGTAAAATTTATATTATTATTGATATTTCATTTACTTCCTCATTTTCTTTTACTTTGATTTTTATCATGTAAGAAAATTCTTTTTATTGATCATCATTTAAAACACATATATTTCATTTTCTTGTAAAAAATATATTGAAAATATTTTTAAACCAATTTTTTCATATTTTGATTTTATTTTTAATTTTCATTTGGCTTATATATTTTTGTTTTGCGCGTATAGGAAAAAATTGAAAATATAAAAAAATATATAGATATTGTAAATTTATTGGTATAAATAAAATATTTAAAAAGAATAAAAAAATATTTAAATGATATAGAGAAAAATAAATAAACCTATAGATTACATATTATAAAAATTCATATGTAAAATAAAAAAAATGAATTTTAATAATATATTTTAAAAAATAGAATAAAAAGTCTAGACTGCGTTTAGATGTTAAATTCAGTTGAGTTAAGATGACAAAATATTATTAGAATATTATTTTTTAATATTATTATTATTTTAAAATTTAAAAAAGTTGAATTGTTTATTATATTTTGTATTAAAATTTAAAAAAATTATAATAATTAGTTTAGATGTATTTAAAAATCAAACTAAGCCTTAAGAGTGCTATTAGATCTCGTTTGATTCCCAAGCTGAAGTGAGTATCGTCCACTTTAAACTCATTCAACCATCCAACATGAATTCGGTGAAATCATTACGTGTAGATGGACATGACTGAAGGCTGAAGAAGCTAATGTTTGCATATTCTTTTTTTTTAGCCGTCAACTCTCTCTCTCTCTCTCCTGACAAAAGCTGATGTTCATTTCGCCATCCTCTCTCTCCACTCTGTTTGTGCCCAATAGTGGTAACAAAACTTTTTTTAAAAAAATTACGTATCAATATTAAATATAAGTCATTCATTTAAGTAAATAATACGAATTTAAAATGAAAATAATTTTTATCAGATAAAAGATCTTATTATTTTCTCAAAAAAAAAAAAATCCTTTTATTTTTTTTATAATAAAAAAAGTTATATAAATGTTAGTATATGACTTGGTGCTCCAAATCACTTTTACCTAGAAAATTCATAAAATCTCCTCTGCAGGTGAACAGCGCGGGAACCCCCCCCCCCTCCCCCTCTCTCTCCCCCGGCGCTTTTATGTCTTTTTAAGTTATTTTTTACATAGATTTTTTTAATACTTTTAAATATTTCAAAAAATAAAATAAATTTACGATATCATTAAAAAATACTTCTTCAATCACAAAATAAAAAACAAAAAAACCATAAAAAATATTAGTCTTCCTAGTGGGAGCTCCAACTGGATTTTTTTTTTTTAATTTCATGATTAAGGAAGTATTTTCTAATGATGTTGTAATTTTTATTTTATTTTTTTAAAATATTAAAAAATGTTAAAAAAATCTAAATAAAAAAAGAATTAAAAAAACACGTGTTAGAGCTAGCGGGAGCTCAGAGCAGTGGCTCTAATATTATCCATTTTTCAAAATCGTCTCTATCTTCCCTTTGTTGCTCACCGTCATTTTCCTGTCTCGCCACTATTAGTCACTGCGACAGATCATCGCCGCTGCCTCAGTTGCTGACAATGTCGAGAAAATCTAGGGTATCTTTTCTCTTCCATCTCTCTCTCTCTCTCTCTCTCTCTCTCTCTTCGCTTCTCTTTGTTTGGTTGGTATTCCACCAACTCCTGATGAGACCCTCCACCAAATTCGAAGAAGCAACTTGTGTTTGTTAAATCCTCTCGGCACCAATTAACTTAGATCTAGGCATATTATACAAATTGTGTTTGGTTTTTTTTTTTTTTTTTTCTTTCTCATGCCTATGGGTTCGTGTGTAGGGGAAGGGGGAGAAGCTAGGTGTGGCTAGAAGAGCATGGGGTGGTCGCCGGAGGAAGGGGAGCTCAGTGGTGGTGGTGCAGTTGCATCGAGACGGCATACGACGGTGCTATGGTGGAGAACCCGTGTGTGAGACCCATTCGGGAGAGAAATTTGTGGAGAGAATGGGGCTGCCGTAGAGGCTTCGACGATGGCTTGAGTCTATGAGGGTTTTCGCCAGTGTGAAGGGAGCCTTCTAGTGGTAGGGCTACAACTAAGGCTGGCCCCAGTGGTTGGGAAGCCTAGAGGGAAGAGATCAAGAGGGAGGGGGAAGGCTGTCAGCATGGGAGAGAAGAGAGAGAGAGGGAGAAGAGGAAAGTGATGAGAAAAAGAGAGGGACCTATATATTTAGGTATCTAAATCTCATCCAACGGTAAAGATAGAAGATTGAAAGAGACAAAAAAAAAAAAAAAAAAAAGCTAAAGCTGCTTACCACGCACCAAAAGACAATTATAACCCTAAAATAAAAGCAAAACGCAACTTATGCATTTAACAGCAGGGCAAAACCAGTATGATAATAAAAAACGGAATGAAAAATGGATGAAAAAAATTTCTGTCCATTACTGCTTCTAACCGAAAGACATTTTTAATCATAGAATATATATATATATATAATTAAATTAAATAAAAAAAAAGAGAGAGAGAGATCGGGATTGAATTCTGACACCTATATTAGGGGCTATGCTGTCATTTACGTTTTAGCTCTCCAATCATCTTTCTTATTAAAAGACACCTGTATCTTTAAAATTATTACCAGTTTTGTATTTTTTTTTAAATTATCTTATTTTATTTATTATTCTTAAATTGTTGTACTCATCGTTCATATATTATATATTTAGTAAGAGTTAAAAATAAAATATATATAAATATATATATAAAAAAAAGTGTGATATTACGTATGTGAGATGACAAATAAAATTTTTCAATTACAACACGTGTCCAGAACCCCATTATATCTTGCATTTCGACAAGTTATTAAGTTAAATAACTTCGACCCTCGTGCACGCTGTAGCCACGCCCTCGCTCTTACTGTCTCTCTCTCTCTCTCTCAATATTCATCTATTTCTTCTTCCTTAATATCTATATACAGTTCTGTTGGATACAAGTGAGACGTGCAAGCGGCAGGTAAATGGTGGAATAAAAAAATAAAATAGAAAACAAAAAATAAAAAAAAGATCTCTCTCTCTTTTCAGCTTCTTCAACAGTACTCAACATCACAATCCCAAACCCATGACTCTGATCAGTCTCCCTATTGTAAATAACTTTGGCAATCTCCACAATCCCGGCCTGCTCGAAATGCATGGCCAATTTCTGACCATCAACGTCATAAGGAAAATTTCCAACAAAAAATTTTGCTTCTTCTGGAGGTTCTACAAACTGGTCTTCATGTTCTTCCGTCTCCTTAAAAACCCCATCATCACTACTCTCTGCCTTCGCTTCAATGCCCTCAATGACCGAATCCTCTCCCTTAGCTTCCGAACCCGAAACACAGTCCTCGGTGTCAATGGTGATGGGGTTGCCTTCTTCTTGTTGAGGCCAGTCTGAGGTCTGGGCTATAGAGGTAGCTATGGAGGAAGATTGGGTCTTATTTGAGGTCTGGGCTACAAAGGTAGCTATGGAGGAAGATTGGGTCTTGTTTTTTTGGGAGAGACATGGGGAAAAGAGTGAAGAGTGAGAGCACGAGAGGTTGAGCTTGATAGGTTTGGAGGGTACAGAGAGAATCCGATATGGGTTTTTTGTGGTGGTGGTAAAGAGTGAGGGAAAAGTGGTTACGCAAGATGAGTCGGCCATTGACAAGGCCTTGAAGACTGAAATTTTCTAAAGAGAGATAGAGCGAAATTAATAGAGAAGGAAAAACAAAACACTTGCGTGGCTACGCCGATTGCAAGCCGTTTACACCATGCGCTTGCAAGTAGCATTTTTTATCTACATATCTGTATCAATCATCAGCCTCATTCCTTACCCATTTTACCTTCCCCCTCCCTGACTAGTTTCCATGAAATTTGAGGAACAAAAAAACTCTATTTTTCTCCTACTCCTACTTCTGAAGACAGAAACCCCAAAACAGACCTACTCACCCAGCTTCCACACATCTTTTTCATGCTCATCGATCGACGACATGGATTCTTCTCCTTAGAACCGGCTTGACTCCTCTCTTTCCAACCACACCAACTCGCACTTGCCCTCGGACTCCTCTCTCTCCCTCTTCCATGTATTTACCTCCCCCAGCTCGAGTTCAACCTCTCTTTCTGTCTCTCTCTCTCTCACACACACACACGCGCTAGTAGGCCCAATACTGACACAAACACCACAGGCGGATACGTATTCTTGTTGAAGAATATCATCTCTGATTATTACGGCTACATCCACCGAGGATGTAGTATGAGACTAGTCTCGAGAAGAACAAAAAAGTTTTTCTATTTTTTCTGATTTTTTTTTTCATTCATTTTTTTGGCATTCTTAATTTTTTTTTAAAAAAAATTTACAACATTATTAAAAACACTTTCTTAATCACTAAGTAAAAAAATTTTAAAAAAATATTTTCTGAGAAATGCTCGGGACCTATTATCGGGATCCCAAGCATTTCTCTACATATTTTTTTACGGAGGTTCTATAAACGACGTGACGCAAGATCAACATCATGATGCAACTATTGGTGCAACCCACCGAAAAATGCTGGAGGCAACTGCGGGGGAAATTGCAGCATAACCACGTCCCATGTGGATTAAATGGAAACGATAGTTTCATTTCTTCGTATCTCAAAACCATTCATTCTCATTTCCACACTTTGTCTTAGCATCTTCATCTTCCCCAACCATTCCTTCATCTCAAAATCGAACAAGCACATTTGTTCCTTTGTCTTCCCCAAGCACAGAGGAACCCCCTTCGCCTTCCAACACAGAGGTTCCTTCGCCTTCCTGCTCGTCTTCCAACATAGAGGTTCCTTCGTCTTCCAAATTAGAGGTGTTTACTTCAGCGGGTTTGTTCTCATCTTTTTGAGATGGTGAGGAGTTGGGTTTTGGATTTTGCTTCAATTTCCTTGACTCAAGTTCCGTTATCTCGGCTTGGATTCTTCTTTCTTGTTCCTAGAGCTCTTGGATATATTCAATGGTGTTTGGATATTTCAATGGTGTCTTTGATTATCAAAGCCTTATCCAGCTGAATGTTAACTAAAGGATATTTGTACTAATTAACATACCAAAAGCGAGAATTCTTCCTTTAAAAAAAAAAAAAGATGCCTATAATTCTACAAGCGAAGTGATCAACAGTAACAAAGCCCCATTTTTCTTCTCCACGAACCCAAACTAAATAAAAAAAAATCAACATTGCTAGTGCTTAACAACTCAGTATTCCATTTGTGGTTAAATAATTGTGAAAGAAGATAAATCTTATGCAACAGATCAATATAAAGCAAGAAAATGGATTGACCTCAATGAAGACTGTTTTCACAAGCCTCCCAGAAAAAGCGGTGTTGTTTTCCATAATGATTTTGAGCTCCAAACATTCAAAGACCTCACAAAGTTTCACCATTGTATCTTTTCTTTTACTGCATGTTAGACTCATCACCACAATCTTCTCCCCCATGTAACTCGCCCTGAGCTACACACCCACCATATATTTTACCAAAATATCAATCCCCCAAAACATATCAACTCGCCTTGACAAGTCGATAAATCTTCTTCGGGTTTGTTGTGAGGATCGTGGTTGGGCTGATGTTGCAACAAAAGCTACTACACCTGCTGGGATGACAACAAGAAGAGGGGGCCTGGGGTACAGTGAAACTGATAGAGAAATAAATGGAGGTATAGAGAACAGTTTCTGAGTTTTTCATTGAAAAACGGAAAAATAAAAGGGAGAGAAAGAGGGAAGAGGAAAGATAGAAAAAAGAGAAAGTGAGACCCAACTGTGTCAATTGGTTACACGATGGTTGCACACGCCAGTTGCAAGTAGCAAAGTTGGCAACCCACCTATCAATGTTTACCACCTGTGGGCCAAAGCTCGAGGACTTCCTTCTCGACTCCATCACCACATCCAGAGCTGCATGCTGGCTCATGGGTAAAATTTTTACGTAGACTCCCATGGCTGTGCATGTGTTGGAGAGGCTCAGTTTTCTACTCAATTTCCTTGGTTGCTTGTGGCCTTGTTGTCGTGCATGGGAGGTCGGTGTTGAGGAACTGGCGGAGAGAAATAGAGAAACAGAGTGGAAGAGAGAGAAGCATTGGGGCTAGGTGGTGTTGGACAGTGGCTTGAGGTGGCCTATGAGTTAAGCTTTTGCTAGTGGCTGCTCCTTGGTGGCACGAGGGTTGATCAGCGTATGGAAAAAGTTAGAGCGGGAGGCGGAGGAGCTGCTAGCAAAATGTACTGTAAAAAAATAGTAAACAAAATGGGAAAAACCTATGAGGGATAAAATGGACAAATCCATGAGGGATAAAACCGTCAGAAAAAAGTTGAAAAAAAAAGCACTATTACAATTCGCCCTTTTATATATAAAAAATATTATAAAAAAGGGTTTGTATAATTTATTGTAACGTGCCTCTTGATGAATTAATTAAGTTAGAGTCAAGATAATATAATTAATTGGTTGCTTTAGAAGTCGATAAAGGATTTCCATATTTGCTACTGTGCAGCTAGAAGATAAGGCTGAGAAAAATACGGAAAAGTGTAAAGCTTAATGCAATAACAAATAAAAGCGAGTAATTCTACATATAATCGTGAAGTGTGTAACTACCGCGTAATCGCTTTGAAAAAGAGTAGGGTCCATTATTAAAAAATTAATTTTTTTTTTCACGCAGGTCTCATATTTTATTTACTTTTTTTTAAGAAGTAAAGATATTTGCAACCATGAGTTGTACAACCGCCACGTAATCGCTTAAAAAAAAGTAAATAAAACATGAGACCTATATGAAAAAAATTAATTTTTTAATAGTGGATTCAATTCTTTTTCAAAGCGATTACGCAATGGTTGTACACTTTACAGTTGTATATAGAATTATTCAATAAAAGCAGGCCAGGGCCCCTCACCCATTGAATATTTGCCATTTAAAGGATCAAACTCCGCTTGAAAGTATCACCATTAATGCTAAATGTTCATTGAAGAAATTAACAACTTGAAATCAAGCAACCTCTTAAAGTTCCAAAATAAAGTTAAAGCAACCTCTTAAAGTTCCAAAATAAAGTTAAAGTTCCAAAATAAAGTTAAAGCAGAGGAGAATATATAATAAAGAGAAACGATAGAGTCACTGAAAAAGTGTATACTTATTTTGTCTGTATTTTTTTTTTCACTTGATGATTAAAAAAGTGTTCTTTTAGTGATTTTAGGGGTTTTTTTTTATTTTAAAAAATGTTTAAATGGGTTTAAAAATGTTTGAAAAAAAATAAATACAAAAAAGTTTAACTATTCTGTAGAAAAAAATATGTAGAATTTTCTGTGGGGGAATATGAAAATGATGCTATGGGGGCAATATTGTTTGAAAAGCTTCCGGAAGAATAATGCAATATAAACCATACACAATAGGATGATGCTACTGGGATGATGATGTTCCAACCAATAAGTACAATTCCATTTTTTTAAAAAATCTTTAAATATTTTTTTCAGTTAATAATATTCATTCTCTTAATCATTAAGAATTTTCTTTTTTAAAAAAAAAAAAAAAGCATAGGTACTTTTACGTCGGTTCAACTTTCATCTTGATTCATTTTATTTAATCTCAACTCACTATTTAAATCTCTCCTAAATATTTATTATATCCAAACATGACTTAATTATTGATGAGATCTATTACTTTTTTAACTTTCTATTAAAATATTAAACTCATCTCATTCTATTTCATACATTGAACCTAAAAAATTAAACTCATCTCAATCAAAAAAGTTAAATCTATCTTAATAAAATTCACAAATATTATTATTCACAACAAATCTCAACTTACCTTACCATTCTAAGGTAGCTACGAGGGGAAGAGAAAGCATGAGAGAGGAAAATAATGCTCTTGAGTTTTATCCAGTGTATCTGCGTCTAGAGTACGAATATTAAAAAGTTGATATAATAAATGAAATAAGATGAAATGATTTTAGATGATATAAATAAAATATTATTTTTAATATTATTATTTTATAAAATATAAAAAATTTGTAATAACAATATAAAATGAATCTACTTAAATTTGTCGCCTCATTCGGTTTTAAGATTTTGAAATAAATTTGTACGGCCAGACTTACATAGAGGTGACGTTGTCGCATCTTTGACAGACTATGAAATAAATCGGTGAAATATGAATTGAGATGAGTCCTTCGTTTTCCAGTAATTACTTAGAAGAAAAGGCAGAACATAGTACACTTTTACACGGCCAGGTTTCTTTTTGAAAAGGAGAAGAATAAGTAGTGTTTTGAATTCAAAACTCATTTCAATTCATCTCATTTTATCATTATAATTTTCTTAAATTTTTATACAAAATATAATAAATAATTTAACTTTTATTCTAATATTCACAAACTATTTCAACTCATTTCTGAATCCAAATATCTCATAAAGGCAACTTTCTAAAAACGTCAAAAAAAAATTGTTGTTGGTTCATTTCTTTCTTTCGATTATTTATAGAATTATTATTTTTAAATAATATTATTTAATTGATTCATTATTTTTAAAGTTATGATATTTAGAAGATTTCACTGTTTAATAAATCACTTATTACAAGATTTATTGTATTTATAAAATAAAAAAATTAACATTTATTTTATATATGACGTGGTTAGTTTGTGAATAAAAAAAATTACAAATTGATTTATTTTTATTTATAACATGCAATTTTTTAAATAATGAAGAAATAAATCTGTACGGCCAGACTTAGAGAGGTGATGTCCTCACATCATTGACTGACTCTACGAAAGGAAACTTAAAATTTTAAAATATAAATTTTGTTTTTTATTTGAAAAGCATTTCTATTTGGAGAACTAATTATTCTCTTCACTCTGTGAGGAAGTGACGTTTGCATATATCACGCTATAAGAAGTGGATAATGAGAAGATTATTATCTTTCTACTATTTATCTATTATCTTTTTATATTTGATTTTTTTATTATATTTAATAATTAAAAAAATAACTATTAATAAAATTATATATTTTTAATTTTTTTTAATGATTAAAGATGTTAAAAAAATATTTAAAATAAAATAATATTTAAAATGAATGTGTAAGTGAAGATTTATTGTATTGTTGAAAGAAAGAGAAAAGAAAATGATTGTGAGAAGAGAAGAGGGAAATAATTATTAAAATATATTTGTAGGTTGAATAGTAATTATCTAAATTTGGATAAATACTGTTTATAAGTAGTTAAATATTTAGATATGTATCAATTAATATAGAGGATTTTAAAATTATATTACGTAAATATGAATTTACATATACTTACATCAATACTAATGCCCTAAGAAGTAACGATCCATAGACCTAACTTTATTTACCGTGTCTTCCATGTATTCACCGATGGAGCAGCTTCGTGGAAGAAGGGCAGAACATATAGTACATCTTTTACATTGCCAGGTGTGAAAACCATGGCAGTTTTACTTTAATTAAAACCATGGGCGGTTTATCTACCACAACATAGTATAAGTATCCCCATAATCTCCATGTTATTTACCGTCTGTGTCATAGAGCCGGAAATTAGATCGGAAGAAGACAGAGTTGGGTGAAAATGGGCAACAACGGAAGCACTCAGAACGACACTCAAACCGAGGAGGATTCCAGTTCCTATGCAAAAGCAGCGAAGGTGGCTGGTGCAGTAGCGGCAGGTGTGGGTGTGCTGGCTGGTGCGGTTGCTCTGCTATCAACTGTAGCCTCAGAGCAGCCAGGGCCAACCGCAGAAGAGAAAACGATGAAAGCCCCAGGAAGGGAAGATACTCGCATTTCCAGGGCTCACTTTGAAGGGAACGCCCAAAAATACTTTCAAGAGCTTCGTGATGAGAACAAAAAACAAATTAAATAGACTGCTTGCTGCTGCTTACTTTATGTGTTTTCTGTTTGTAATATTAATATTTCTCATGTTGGGTTTCGTTTAGTTTGGATGATTTCCTTGGTATGCAACCCCCTCCCCCCCCCCCACACCCCCCCCCCCCCCCCCCCTCACATATAAATAAATGGAGTTTTGTTTGAGATGCATCGCGCTCTGATCTCTTCCGGTTATAATTTTCTCCTCTTCTGTGTTTTCATTTGTTGGTATTTTTTTCTCTCATCAAGCTGTTAACAAAGGAAGGCATACGTGTATATATATTATCAGTAAGGGTTTGTCTAATTTCTTGCTGGTTCCTGATTAATTAACTTAGAGTTAAGTAAATATAATTGGTTATTTTAGAAGTTGACAAAGGATTTGCATGGTACTGCGTAGTGTTGCCGCCACCAGCAGACGACCACTACCAGTTCGACGCAGCCAGTCCGTTCGTCGTCCAGCCACCCAAAATGTTACAGGAAGCTGAAGCACACCTTCTCCACCACCGAGGAACTGCACAATTTATTTGCCGATCAGCTAATCTTCGGCGCAATATCTGTTCTCAGAGATAATCAGGGCGGTGATAATGTCCAGGATCATTAAGATAATGGCGTCCGACCAGTAAGAATGCTAACAATTTAAGATATATTAACGATAAAGACAAGGTCGATTTCAAAAATAAAAGGACAAAAAATAAAATTAGAGGATCAACGAACAACAAAAAGCAAAAACCCAGCAGTAAATCTTTTAAGAATAGACCACACAAGGATAGGATTGGTCAGAACTGAGAGAGAGAAGAGATAATGTTGGAAGTTAATTTGTAATTTTGCATAGAAGTTTTTGAAGAAAAATAATTTTTACTATTTCAAAATAGTACTTTTGATATTCTCAAAGTTGATATGTATCTAGAATTCATTTTCAAAGTATATATACACGTAGTTGTCAGTATGGTGAAAAGAGAAAAAAAAAAGAGCTCTGCATAAGTAAAAAAAAATAGAGTTTTATTAATCATTGTTCAATTTGTTCTTTTATCAATAAAAAAAAAAAATGGATAGTGCTTGCTAGTCTTTTTTTTTTTTCAACAAATTTTTGATATCCTTAATCGTTAAAAAAACAAAAAAAAAACATAATTTCACAAATAATTACTTCTTTAACCATTAAATAAAAAATATATATATATAATAATTGTGCAGTAACTTTGAGCTGTAATTTTGATAGGCTCCACTAGCATTTTTCAAAAAATATACTTCACATCTTACTTCTTGAGGAGATTGAGGAGACACCTTGTTTGCCTATACATTAAACCAAGTTCCTATTTTTAATTGAGAATACTACTAATGGAGCTCTCAAATGATGACGATGGTTGAAGATTTTAAAATAGCTATGATGAAAGAATATGTGATGACTGATTTGGGATTGATGAGATACTTTCATTCAAGTAATTTATTGTAACGTGCCTCATGATGAATTAAGTTATAGTTAAGATAATGTAATTAATTGGTTGCTTTAGAAGATTTCCATATTTGCTACTGTGTAGCTAAAAAAGAAGGCTGCCAAAAATACGTAAAAGTGTAAAGCTAAAGGACAATGCTAAATATGCACACTATTACACTAATGTAAATGAGTTTTTTTTTGTTTTTCTTTTCTTTTCTTAAACATTCTAAATCATTAAAAGAAATAAAAATATATATATAAATTTATGAATCGGCACATTCACTGAACATATTTAAGAGTCGTACTATATTTTCCAAAACTAAATGCAAAAACAAATAAAAGCAGGCCAGGACAAATAATTCTACGTATAATCGTGAAGTGCGTAAACGTCTCGTAATTGCTTTAAAAAAAAATAGGATCTACTATTAAAAAATTAATTTTTTTCATGTGGGTTCCATATTTTAATCATTTTTTTTAAAGTGATTACGCAGCGGTTGTACAATTCACAGTTACAAATATCTTTTCTCGGGCAGGGCCCTCACCCATTGAATATTTTCCATTTAAAGATCAAACTGATCCACTTGAAAGTATCACCAATGCTAAATGTTCATTGAAGAAATTAACAACGCACCTCCTAAAGTAGAGAAGAAGAAGCAATTATGACTGCATAAGCTAATTGGGAAAGCTGGTGTGATTTTTAATGTAACGTTGGGGGTGATAATATATATACTCTACGGTTTTTATAGAAGATAAATATTCCAGACACAAAAAATTTATATAAAAATAAATTCACAAAGATTCACAAAGTGACATAACTTGTTGTGATATATTAGATTGTAAAGTTATTTTTATTGTAAAATAAATCTAATGTATCATATAAAGTTATGTTAATTTGTGCATTTATTTTTATGTAATTGTTTTATGTTTGTAATATTACTTGTAAATGTGTGGTGCATAAATATAATAGAGAAAATATATTTACAATCGTGAATTGTGTAATCGCTGCATAATCGTTTTGAAAAATAAAATAAAACATGAAATCTATATAAAAAAAATTAAGTTTTTAATAATAAATTTTACTCTTTTTCATAATGGTTACGCGCTATTTACGCCCGTATGGTGGTAAGTAGAATATAATATGGGGGCAATATTGCTTGAAAAGCTTGCTGAGGAATACCGCAAAAGATTAGGTCTGTCACCGTCACGCATGCAGAATATTGATTCCTTTCCACGTTGTCGGCCTAAGCCAAGCCCGATCCAATTCACATTTCCTAGTAAATTCTGGGGTGTCGTAAATTAGGAATTAAGGAACCACGAAGCAGTGGTTAAGCCCATCTGGAAGAATTGGCCCATTATTTTCTCATTTACTTGCAAAATATTTGGGCCTGTTTTGACAAGTTAAGTCTGAAAACAATTGGTTTTTATTTTTTATTTTTTCTAATTATTATTAATTTGTTTGGCCTGAACCTACTTTGCAAGAAACGTAAAGAGCTAATATTTATTTTAGGTTTTGGCATTGTGGAGAAAGCAAAAAAATATTGATTTTATGTTGATGATATCGATCCACTTGAGTCATGCCTAGTCCAAGTATCGATGGTTGTTAGACTCGTCTCAATTAAATTATTAATGAGATTCATTACTTTTTCAACTTTTCATAAAAAAATTAAATTCATCTCAGATTATTTCATACATTTAAATACATATACCGACCTATTTACATTCTAACACATTTCAATGGGATCCACAAAACAATACTATTCATAGATAAACTTCTTAGTATTCAAACGCAACCTTAGACCTCTACATCACAGACTATTCACGTGACATAATTTAATTTATAAGATCTAATTTTTTAAATTTATCTTTCAAATTAAATTATATCATGTGGATGATATGTAGTGTAAAAATTTTATAATAGAGTTATTCTAAGCTAAAAGAATGCACCTTTTTTGTTTTACTTGCAAAGTGACTTTTCATTCTTTCTCAAGATAAAATATATAACTCTATTATTACATAATTATTTTTTTATTTACTTAGTATTTTTTAATAAAATAAAAAATAAAAATTATGATTTTTTTATTTATTTCATAATTAAGAAAATATTTTTTAATAATATTATGATTTTTTTATTTTTTTTAAATATTTAAAATTATTAACAAAATTTATATAAAAAAACACATAAAAAAAACATATATTAATATAAGCGGTAGCTACCAACGGCAGCCGGGAAGGGTACGCTTAACATTTTCCTTTAATAATTTATTGTCCACCTGAACGGCAATTATTATTCAAAGATTTGACTGACAATACAATCGAAATAAAGAGAAAAGTCCCTGAAAATCTGTACATTTTGTACGTAGGAAGCGTCAGTGTGAGTGAGCGAGAGGCAACTTTGGTGCGTTGGTGGTGGCTAAAGGCTAAAGCCGGTGGTGGGGGCTGACACAAAATCTATCATATCGCCTGGATTATACCATGAAAAATACTAGTTGAAACTATAAAATTCATCGATAAAATTGATCGATTAATTTTTTTATTTTTATTTTAACTTTTTTATTTAATGGATAAGAAAGTAAATATTAATTAATAAGTTAATAATAAGAGTGTTAATATCGTATTTCGCATACCTTTTAATCAAGTTTCAGCAATTCAGATCTTCTGAGTTGAACCTCGATCGGTTTTGTGTGGAGTCCCCGCAATAGTCTGGTGCGGCTATACGGTGTCGGTTCGTACATCCATAACGATGAATAATATTTAAATACCGAAAATAAAGAAAAATAAACACACATATTTATGTGATTCGACACTAGGCCTGCGTCCACGAGGGTTTGAGGATGAGAGATTCTACTATAATAAGCTTATTTATAGTTTCACATAGCGTCTCATTTTTTACTATACAACGAAAGTTGTATTCGCTGGAGAAGAAGTTCTTTTTGGAGCTCTCAGGTTGAAGAATAAGTCAAAGTAGAATCCAAAAGTTTGAAGAAAAATCTAGAGTCCAAGTCCCCCAAACTGTAGGCTCTCTGTCCTTTTTAGCTGACCCTTTCCTTGCGTGCCCCCATTTACTTTAAGTCACTTTCTTACTTTTCTCTCATGACACCTTACTTCTTATTTTCCCTTGTTTTATGTCAAATCTCATGTTTTCTTCTCGAGACACCCTCACTCTCTAGTCCCTTATTATCCCCTGCCATTCTCTCATATTTTATCTTCTAATGAGTCCTCTCGTTAGCTGGGCCTAAGAACTTTCATGGACAGGAAAAAAAATCCCCTTATAGATAGATAAGAAAATCCATTTTTTTTAGGTTAGAATATTTAATAAAGGCAATATTTTTAATTTTTTCAAAACTCAACAAAGACATTTCTATATTATGAACAATGTTCTTGTAAAGCGATTTAATAATCCTAAAAAAATTATAGGTTTATTACACCAATTGGCAACATTTTAATATTTTACTAAGAGAACTAAGGATTGACTCCCTCCTTCTCTATATATAAAAAATAAATAAAAAATAATCTTTGGAAAAAATGCACAAAATAATGTCTTGTAATAAATTGAAGAATAGATAACTTTACGTCATTTTATATATATAATATTCTTATTTTATTCTTATTCACAATATTAAGGTGTTATTACTCATTAATCATTAAATCAGTTCTTATTTTCAAAATGTAATAATCCGTAAATACAACAAGACAAGAATGAAAGTGACATGCATGCTGATGTAAATTATTAGCTTGCTGTTTATTTTTGGCCATGTTTTCTTGAGATGCTATATGTACATGACCTCGTGGATGAATCGATTTTAAGGGCTGAAATTATATATGTTTCATATGACAGGTCGAAGAATTAATGCGTTCAATTAAAGGGTTGTTTGGATAGAGAATCTTTCAATTTATTTTATTTATTTATTATAAATTTTAACACAAATATGATAAACAATTTGATTTTTTTAAATTTAAAAATAAAAATAATATTTTAATTAATTTAATTTCATTCAACTATTAAAACCTCGGTACTGAAATTACAGCTGTAACATTTACTCCAAAAGACAAAAGCCAGAAGTAGTGTGTTTGCAGTACCTACTCCGAATTATAATGAAATAATTAAGATGTAATTACTTTCCTCGTACTCTAGCACTAGAGTAGCACTGGGAGCGTCATTCTATAAATAAATTTGGTCAAGCAGTGCAGGACGACCAAATTGTAGACATTTTCCTAGATTCAAATGAAAACTTCTTCCTACTACCATATATATATATAAATAATTCATGCAATATCTCTCTTATATTAGATTATTATTTATTAATAAAATTATAAGAATGCACTGATTAAGAGACTGAATAAAACTTGCTGCAACATGTAAAAATATCGGCCTCGTTTGTATTCAAAATTCACATCAACTCATCTCATCTCATCGTTACAACTTTATCAATTTTTCACATAAAATATAATAAACAATTCATTTTTTTCAAATCTCAAAACAAATTTATCAAATTCACAGACAAAATATAATAAATCATTCAACTTTTATTCTACTATTCACAAACCATCTCAACTCATTTCAACTAATCTCTGAATCCAAACCACTCATAATCTACGAGGCTTCGCAACTTGGTGAAGAACTTTGAATCTAATGTCTGTTATATTATTTTTATTCTTTTTTCGTGGTTTTTTTGTTTGTGGCCTCGTTTGATTATACAAATAAGATGAAATAAAAGTTGAATAAAATATTATTAAAATATAATGTTAGAATAATATGAGTTGAAACAATATATATATATATATTTATTTAAAAAAAAAAAAAAGTATTTTGGCCATGAAACTTAGGTTAGCCAACCAGCTCATAACCATCACTGATGAGAGTGGACCTTCATCATTTAACTTTTTCAAGATCCAAAGAAGAATCTTTTTTTTCCTTTTGGAAACCCTTTTTATGGCCGCGAACAACCATTCCACGTTGGTTTTTTGGGTTCTAGATCTATATGTTTGAGTTAAAAGGATTAAGATTCGAGAGATAGAAATATAGTGTAGATTTTATAAATGTATTCCTATCTATATAAAGAGAAATGTTATATCACACTTTACTGTACATTACACTCTCCACACACCTCACATAATTTTTTTTTTTTTTTCTTCAACCCGGCGCGATAGGTGTGCTGGGTGTGCTGGGCTTGAAGATTTTTTCCTATATAAATTCATCAAATGACATTTAATATTTAATATATACAGTAGTACTAACAATCTTCAACTCTAGATCTCTTCAAATCTGGACCTAAAACTGGAACAACATATCCAATAAGAATGTAAGATAAGAGTTTCTGATCCATGATTTTCCGATAAAAACTCCTTATCCATGGCTTCCCGATACGAGTTCTAGCTTGATACATGATTTTCCTCTGCACATTGCTAGCTAGTAACATATCACATATATCATGATGATCTTCATGATCAGCACGTTCAAGGACCAAGAAAAAGTACAAGCTTCAAACGCAGTTTACAGACATGAAACAGCCTCGGCATGCAAGATCACTAATTTCCAGTCGTCGTTCAATGGGTCTGTATTTCTTTCAAGGAGAGTCTGCTACCCAAACGCATTAAACTCCAAAACCCGTTGTCTCTTGTGCCTAAGAAGGAATGTTGCATAATTTAATATCCAACTCAATAGACATTGACGCGAAGAGAATCCAAAGAAAATAGTTCATGGAAATAAATAACGGACTATTTTCTGACAAAGCTGTTATTATTATTATTTTTTATTTTCTGAGCATAATGAGTAGCCAAGACAGAAACACAAAATCGAAAGACCTAAAACAAACCTAGAAAGTAGAAACATACGAAAACCAAACATCAATGGCAGAAACATATGAATCTTAATTAATTTTATTTTCGTTTTAAGTTATTACTGTCCCCCATAGATCATCTTGTTGACAAGAATCTCAAATGTGAAAGGAAGAAAAACCTAAATGTTCATGAAGAAAAAAAATACCAATCTCATAATTTGTCGTGCTGATCATGATATACATCGTATGATCGATGTTACATGCCCCATTAAAGTTACCGAAAGAAAACAAGAACCCCAAAATGACGATGATGAAACTACCTCAAACGCTAAAACAAGGATAAAACTGAAAGAAAAAAGGAACCCATTTCACATTGAGAGAGAGTGAGTCTAAGATTCGCCATGTCCGTGTCCATGTGTATGTTGATGAGCCTCTTCTTCCTTGATCTGATCTTGTGGGGTCTCCACCGGCTCCGCCACCGGTATAGGTTCTTCGGGGGCGGTTTCGATCGGGTACCGAGGCGGCGGAGGGTCGAGTCTGCCGTCGAGGCAGGACGAACATTTCCTCTCGGCCCACCTCTCGAAGTCGTACTGTCCCTGTCCATAACCCATGATCCGCCCACCCGAACAAAGCCGGCCAATCATGCCTGCTATGACTCCAAGAATAGTGATCACTGCAAGAACGGCAATCACGGGTCCCACCGAGCCGTGGCCCGAGTGGGCGGTGTAGGCTTCTTGGGTCGCCTCCAGGCCGGGTGGTGGCTGTAATTGGTCTATCGGAGTAGACATGTGAGTGTGACTTTGAAAGCTCTGAGGTGGTAGTACTATGAATCTCTTTTTGGGCTTTTGAGAGGTTTAAGGGATGAGAGTTTGTCGAGTATCTTTTTGTTTTCGAAAGTAACAAAAACAAAGGACAAAAGGGTTGAAAAAGAAAACTAGAAGCGGGTTTGCTTGGAAATAATGACTTAATCCACGAGGATTATTTTCATTCTGAAGAAGGAAACTTTTTCACGGTTTTGCATGTACTGTATTTATCAGAGATAGAAAATACATCGGGTTAGTTTATGGAAAGAGAGAAAATAGGAGGAGGCTTGTGTTCGGCGTTCAAAAGCTTTAGAAAGAACACCAGACATATGATCTTGATCAGTTTTGAGTCTTTTTTTTTTTTTTGTTAAGCTCAAGACTCGAGTTTTCCTGGAGAGGAAGGATTTAGTTGAGAGAAGAGAAGGAAGATGGGGGAGGAAGTGGAGAATGGGGGAATGTATTGAGGAGCAAAGCCCAAGGAAAAGCCTTTTCAGATGGTGGCCTGGAGAGTAACGAGATTTTCCTCGGTACCTTTTTTAAGTGCTGCGATACATTATGAGAAACCACTTTCAAAAGTCTTATAAAAAAAAGATGATGCTAGGTAAAGTTTAAAATAGACATATTTTGTAAAAATGTAGATTTCGAGTAGTTTCTTTTATATATTTTTAAGATGAAATTCATTTTTTTATAATGATGAGACTTATCTTTTTAAAACTTATACAAATCATTTTTTTTTTTAAAAAAAGACAATACCAGAAGACTTTGATGTCCCAAAATCAGGAAACCTTATAATTGAGAGAGAGAGAGGGGTTGGAATCTAAGTGCAAATTTAAGGGGTGTTTTTTGCTTTTTTTTTTTTTTTAAACAGAACAACTTTCATTCATTATAATTGCGCGCTGAAGACAAAGTTTTTCAACTTCTAGCTTACAAGAAATCATATCAGCCCTTCCTCAATCCAACATTGCATTTCTTCTAAAGACAAAGCCAATTTTGCTAAGATGTGAGCTATCTCGTTTAATTTTCTTCTTACAAAACTGATCTTCCAACCAGTCAACTCTTTCAAACTCTCTTTGACATCTTGAATGATCTGCTCATATGTTGTCCAACATATATCTGGATTCACTGTAGCCTTTAAGATTACTTTTGCATCTCCTTCTATGATCACCCTGTCGAATCCCATATCTATACACAACTCATTTGCTTTTCACATAGCTGCTGCTTTTGCTATTAATGGTTGAGACAGCAACAAGTTTGGTTCATTGCAGGCTGCCATCTGTTCTCCATTATGATCACTGATTATAATCCCAACTCCTATTTTCTGGGTTTTTGAATCTATAGCATCATCAAAGTTGACTTTAAGCCAACCTTCCTCAAGTTTTCTCCAAAAAATCATCTCTGGTATTCGTCTTCTTGCTGTATTCCCCATTTCCTTCTTCTGTTGAGCCTCTTTGAATTCTTTTAAAGACAATAAAGAAGATTGAACAACCTGTTTTGGGCCATCAAAGTGATCCTCGAAGACAGATCTATTTCTCCTGTGCCATATCCCTCTTAACAAAACTGTTACTTCTTCTAGTTTCTCTTGGGTCAGCCCTGAGAGCATTGTACCCCATAGCTCCATAAAATCCCCAGCCATAACAGTCTACTTCTGTAAAGCCATTTCCTTTTCTGCCCAAACATCACTCACAGCTGGACATTGCCATAAAGCATGTAGGACAGTCTCCCTATCCTGTTTGCAGAGTGGACATACTTCATCTTCAACCACCATTTTCTGCTTCAGTGCAGCCTTAGTAGGAAGAACATTCGAAACAGTCCTCTAAAGAAAGTGCTTAGTTGTAGCAGGTACCTGTAATTTCCACACAACCTCTCCACATGCCCCCCATTTGATGATTCCCCGTTCCTCCTTAAGCTTAATTGTTTTGCTACATAATAGCCACTTCTAACATTATACTTTCCATTTTTACTATAATTCCATATTAATCTGTCTTCACAGTTTCTCTTACTAATTGTGATCCTGCAAATGATCTCAACTTCCTCTTGACTAAAATGATTCTTTATTAAATTCCCATTCCATAGCTACAGCCCAGGTAAAATAAGATCACAAACTCTTGCCTCATATCCCAATTCTGAAACTGGTGATTTCACACAATAAGAAGAAGGTATTGGTAGCCATTTCTGACCCTCAACTTTTATCTGTCTCCCATTGCCCACACACCATACTAACCCTTCCTTCATGAGCTCTTTTGCTGACCACACACTCCTTCATATCAATGAGGGAAAACATCCTATTTTTGCATCCAATACACTGCCACCATTAAAATATTTACTGCTATAGACTCTTGAAACTAGTGAGTTTAGCTCGTTTAAAAACTTCCAGCTATGCTTTGCTAACAAAGCCATGTTGAAATCTTCTATGTTCCTAAACCCTAATCCTCTCTTACCTTTTGACTTCCCAACTGAATTCCAGTTCTTCAAATGAATCCCTTTTGTCTCTCCCTCCTTCCCCCACCAAGACTTGGCCAACATAGAAAAAATTTCATTACATAACCTTTTAGGTAACTGAAATACATTCATAGTATAAGTTGAAACAGCTTGCAATACTGCTTTTATTAAATCTCCTTACCAGCCTTAGATAAATAGCAGTTTTTCCAGCTACTAGTTTTTTTCCATATTCTTTCTTTAATACTTCTGAATGCATTATACCTTGATTTACCTATTAGTGAAGGAAAACCAAGATATTTTTCATAACATCCATACACCACTGCCCTTGCTTCCCTTCTAATATTGTTTTTGATTTCTTGATCCGTGTTGGAGGTAAAGAATAAAGAAGTTTTATCTCTATTAAGCTTCTGCCCATATGCCATTTCATACTTGTATAACACTGCTTGAAGATTGTCCCAATCTGACTTAGAGGTTCTGCAAAATATTACACAAGAGCAGATGATTGATCCTTGGTCCCCTCCTTGCTACTTTCACACCCCTTAACAAATTATCTTGTTCTGTTTTATTAATCAAACAACTTAGACCCTTTGCACAAAGAATAAAGAGGTAAGGAGATAGAGGATCCCCTTGTCTCGACTCTCGAGTTGGCACAATCTTCTCACCTTCTACTCCATTAACCAAAACTGAATAAGTCACTGATTTGACACATCTAATAATAAGATATATCCAGTTTTGATTAAAGCCCATCTTTCTCAACAAAGCTTCCAAATATAATCACTTTACTCGGTTATAGGTCTTTGACATGTCGAGCTTCAAAGCCATAATACCTTGCTTTTCTTTTTGTTTTGTCTTCATTGTATGTAGCATTTCATAAGCAATCATAACATTATTTGTAATTGCACTCCCAGATATAAATGCACTTTGAGAAGGTGCAACAATTTTTTGTAACACTTTCTTAAGTCTATTGGCTACAGTTTTTGATAATAACTTATAAAAGACATTACATACGTACTTAAATGGCCTAAAACCCAGTACAGATTCATGATTTTTGACCTTAGGAATTAAGTCTATTAATTTTACTTATATAGGGGTGCTTTTTGCTTGATCATCATCTTTTGATAAATTGAGCTTTAGAACCAAAACGAGGCTGTCTAATTTTGTATGATGCTTCTGTTTGGCTTATTTTTTATGGTTCATTTACGTACGGTGTCAGGGCATGCACTTGAGAAAATGATTTGTATCTGTTCACTTTAATTCCACTTTGAGCCAGCAATCCAACACCCCATAATAATAATAATATAAAAACCAACCAATATGATAGTGAGTAATGAGTTTTATAAGTTGTGAATATACAAATTTCGTCCTAGCACTTCATTAAAAAAAAATATGGTATTGTAGAGTTTTTCATATAATTTTATCAATGCTACACAAACGAAAGAATGTCAAAATAAAAAGAAATGTTTTATTCATAAAGATCAGATTTCAAAAAGTAAATTTATAAATTAATATGACTTAATATGATACGTTAGATTGTAATTTATTTTTATTATAAAATAGATTAAATTCACGTAAATTTAAAGATTTATTTTTATAAAATCTTTTGTGACGGTATGACTTGATCTCCAAAATAGATAGTCACCTCTCGCAAGCCATAGACTTCTTCTTCTTTCTGAGTTGGACTACTGGATCAAACATAACGCAGTCTTCAGTAATTTGGGTTTTTCTATTTGATTATTCTCTTTAATTTTTCTATACTTCATGGAGACGATTTTCAATGCATCTAGCTATCTGCATATTACGATGAGGGCAAATAATCAATTCTCATTCTAAATTATTAGGTTGCCTTTTTGGGTACTGCCCTGATAGGTTTGCTTTTTATTTCAAGGTCAAAAAGTTCAACATTATTATTATTATTATTTTTTATTTCCAATATCACAAAGTTAAATGTCATGATCATAAAACTTTAAGCTAATTGGACCACGTCTCTTGAATCTCATCCTCTTATCTCTTTTCCTCACCTCATCTCAACAACTGTAAGGATCTCTGAAGTCTATATTTCTCATTCCCGGCCATATCGTTCTATGCTAAGTTGAGGAAGAAAAAAATATTACTTTTTCCGATCATGATGAACTGCTGAATTTGGCCAAATTTAAGATTCAAGCTATGATCGATCGATGCAATATTGTCTGTCCTTCCTTGCAAGTATCGATCGATGGAAAGGCTAGAAAAGTCAATTTTTATGGTATTTGATTATGAAGAAGGTTATATATCCGTCACTATTTATTTTTATATTTCATATTATAATTTTTTTTTTAATAAAATGTGAAGTTATTTATTTATTTTTTTGATTATACATGGTACTTAGTGAACATGATGTCATGAAGACTTTGAAAACAAATAAGTGCTTCTTCAAGCTAGCTGGTCACCAGTAAAGTAGTATATTTGAAAAGATTTACCTTGGTGAACCAAAAGTCTCCATTTCAATACTCAAGAGAGAATCGAATAAAGCATCATTCAAATCCTCTAGGGTGTCAATCATACAACATGACCATATATATAGAGGTCAGGGGTCAGGGGTCAGAATAGAGAATCTGACCTGGGAGCAGAGAATATGTTCACGATATTAATATAGAATTATATATATATATATATATATATATATATATATATATATATATATAGAGGGAGAGAGAGAGAGGACAGAATTCTCAATGTGGGTGTACAAAGTTTAGGCAGGCATCTACCAGCTTTTTCTTCAAATGCTTTTTTTGATTCTAGGCACTCCTTGTCGGCTTCTTTTTTTGAATATACGTGCATTTGAGCCTGTTCTACTGTTATCTTGCAAATAGAAACTTTCCCTTCTTTTCCCTGTGAAAAGAAAGGAAACTTTCTCCTCTTCAGCCCAATAGAAAAGTGAGTGTCAATTACGTTTGAAGCAAAGGCCCTGCGGGTACAGAATTTTTCAGTACCTGATGATAACAGCAGGAGGTTTGGTCTGAGTGGGCCATCGCCATGACTAGCTAGCTTCCATAAAAAAAAAAAAAAGCTATTACTTTAACTGCACTGCCTATATATATTAGCATGATTTAGATAGCCCGAATACCATAATGGCTTGATTATATAAAATAAAAAACAGTAATGCGTAATGGCTTGAATTTTCAGAATTATGGATGTAGCTTTGTCTTTTAGCTCATAAATAATTGTAAAACTTGGAAGGATTTGAAGGGTTTCAGGGTTTGGGCTAAGCTGAATGGTGGTCACACTTCATTTCAGGCTCTCTCTACAAAATATCAGCTGTCATGCAAAAAGTCCACTAGATGAGCACTGCTTCCCAGCTGTGAGTTCAACAAAGTATGAATATGGAAAAGAATGCTTTTTGTGCAGATTAGCAGATAACCAGACATTCACGTGAGATGGTCTCTTAACTGAGACTAAAATCTTAGTACTCGTTTGTTTTAACAGATGAAATAAATTAAGATAAAAATTAAAAAATAAAAAATATATTATTAAAAAATATATTTTTTAATATTATTATTATGTTAAGATTTTAAAAAATTAAATATTTAATATAAAATTTATAATAATAAGATAGAGTAAAATGAGACGAATTAAAAGCTTCTCTCAATCCTAACCAAGCCTAAATCATGCCCTGACAGTAAGATACTTGGATAGAGATCAGAATCCCACGTTAGTTCATTAACCGAACAGAAAAATGGCGAGTCATTACGATCTATATTAGCACTGATCAGGAGAAAAAAAAGATTGCAGTAAGTAGTATTTTATTAGAAGATAGCCATTTTACCAACATTAAATATATTACTAGAGATCGAAGTTCCATGCAGTACAGTACATTAACTAACATTATAATTAATGGGTCCATCTTAATTAATTCACAGACCCACATTTCTTTCTAATCTCCCCATTTTTCCCTGTGAGCACTCCGATATTACCGAGCTTTGACATCGATGCTGCAAAATCAAAAGAGAAAAGACTAGGGTTCATGCTGTAACTGTAAACCATTGCAGCAGCTAGTGGATCCCCCATTAATGCTTGATCAGATTCAAGAAGCCCTGCGTTGCTCCTGAGATTTGTGTAATAAGCATTGTCAAACATGGAAGGACTTGTGTCGAATGGAGCAACGTTGCTGTTTGGTGCGTCTCCGTCTGGGCACAAGCTTCTCAAGTTGGAGAGGAGCGAAGAGTCTAGTGCAGGATCAGGCTTGCCGGAGCCTTGGAAGTTAAAGAGCCGCCGCTTGAAGGCGAAGCACTGGGCAAATCCTAAGGTGTGTCCTCCTGTAAAACAGGAATAGTAAAGCACTCCATGCCAAAAGATATTAAGCACTTGCCCTAGGGTTTGCTTCGAATATATAACATGTCATGCATGATATTTTAGTCAGTCCACTTTCTTTTTTCATGGCATTTGAGAATATATAACCCAACCATTTCAAAGGGGTAGTACTGTGATTTATTCAATAAGGTTTGCTATTATGGTGAGAGTTCCATCTTCCTTTCGAGTCCATGCAAAGTTGTTGGTTAAAATCAAGATGAGGTAAGAATATAATCAAGAACCTGAGAGGACTACAACATCCTTCAAGTCAAGACCCTTAGATGTGAACTTGGCAGTGATATTCTGTAGAGGCTCGAAAGGTGATGGTATTTGTTGAAGAACTGCAGTCAGACTTGCTGTTGTTGCATCTCGTCTGCCTAATGGAACGGGCCAATAAGTCCCTCCAACCTAATTCAGAAGTTGAAAGATCAAAACAGAGAGCATAAAATAAAACAAGCAGTACTTGATTGCAGAAATATGTAACAGTTAAATATAGAAGCGTATCAAGTACCAAACTAACGGCATCTCTCGCTGCCAGAGTCAATATATCGGCACAAGAAACAGTTGAAGGGCAAAATCTTTCAACAACTGCCTTTATGTTGTCGATGACTTCAAAACCTCTAAGGGATTTGCGATTGGGAGAAGCATTCTTTTCGCCCGTCAGATCTTTTGTGTCATCAAGAAGTACTGACGCATCACATCCCTATCCCAAGCAATCACAGTACACTTACATTAGCAACCATAAAAGTCATATATTATAAAACACCTAAGAAACTTGTCTTTCTGCCTACGCATATGGATGTTTGTGTGCGTGTGTTCCAAGAGATTGCACCACAAACAGGAAATGCGGCCGGGGATGTCAAGTACAGAAAAGAGGTTTTAGAGAAGAACAATTACGTACATTTACAATACAATCGTGAAAATGCAGCCGAAGGAGGGATGCAGCCATCCTGGTGTCATTTCTGATGGCTGATAAAACATTATATCTAACAATGTTCAGCAAGTAGGGGCATGATTGAGCATAGAAATTGTAATCAAGTTGGCCATAAACAAGGGGATACTTGTAAATAAAGGGAGACAAGGGGCCAAGTAAAAACAGGGTAAAAGTGAGGCAAGGGAAGAGTTTTTGAGCCATAGCTTGTGAGCACGAACTAGTTGCTGATCATGTACGTAAGATGCTAATTCTGATTACAAGTGATGGGGGCTTAGTGGTGATTTATATGCAAAACAATGGAACATTGAAGGGTTTTGATTGGTTATACTCGGGAAGTGGCTATGCCACAAGAGTTGTCAAAATTTCCTAGTCTCCATATCTGCAGCTATAAAATAACGTCGTAATTTAGAGGTGATAAGATTTCAAAAAGATAAGAAATAAAATCATCCATTATTTCTATTGCTCTGTATTTACCCTGATAATTAATTACTTAATTGCTACATTGATCAGAACTGGAATACTGGAATGTTAAGATAAGGAACAGGGGCTCAAGGTGTGAGGTATGACCCTCCAATGCATGGTTCCCTGCTTTGAAACTCTTAAAAACCAAAACCACGTGCATTTGAATCATTGTTTGTAGCCTGTTGGGTTAAAGATGTCTATATCTTTAATAGTTGATAAATATTACAGACACAAATAAATATTATAGACATAAATAAATTTAAAAATTAACATGATTTTATATAATATATTAGATTTATTTTATAATAAAATAACTTAATTTTTGTAATACTTCAAATCATGTCCACTCATGTAATTCTTTTTACGTAATACACGAGAAGAACTCGTACACTTCACTTGATCAAATATATAATAAAAATTCCATACGCATATGCTAATAAATGTGACTAGGACCTCATGATCATCTCACAAACATTAGGTGCTAAGCGAATAATTCAACGCCACTCAAACTTTATAGATAAAAAAAAACAGTAAATTCATTATAATCTTTATCAAGCCATGCCAGTGGAAGTGCAAGTGCTCTGAAAGTAAGGCTGACACGTAAGAAATCTCCACCACCGCCACTTTGCACATGACTGGCTGCAAATGCAATTGAACCTGAATTCTGTGTAGTTTATTCAGAAGAAGAAAAAACAAATGACAATGCAGTGCACCACTTCAACACGACACACATTTTGGGCTTTAATTAATGGTAAGAGACAAAAACTAAAACTGAAAGAAAACCTTTATCTTTCCTGTCAATGGCATCTTACATGGGGGAGGTGATTGGATGGGCTGCACCTGCGTGCATCGACCTAGACCCAGTGAGCCTGACAAGCTTAGCAGAGAATATTGAGTTGGTGAAGATCGAACTAAACCAGAACAAAATTAAGGAGAGACTAAGCTTGGGATTGGATTGAAAATTCATCATAAATAATTTAATTTTTTTAAATTTTTAAATAATAATAATATTAAAAAATAATATTTTAATCAATTCATTTAAAACTATGTAAAATACAAACGGCTTAATTCATTGCCAGAGGTTGCATATATGCATATTGGACTCACTCTAATCCAATCGCAATGCCACGTTTACTTCAGACCCCCCAACAAATGCAAAAAAGAGTTCTGTTTTTGACAGATTTGGTTCCACAAGAGCAGATGTGGTCGAATTGTAAGTAGGCTTAGCTGTTTCGCACATGCATTGTTGCAGACAAACGCATATATTTACGATGACAAGTACAATGGTAATGAGTCGGCTACCCTTTTGATGATGGACGACCAATTTTACGGTCTCTTTCAGGCATTATATTTATATAAAGAGAAATAATATTTGTAATCGTAGGCGTAATGTAATTATTTAAAAAAAATAAATAAATATGAGATTTATATGAAAAAAATTATATAAATAAATGCCAGAAAAAAAAAAAAAAAAAAATTTGAAAAAGTAACAATACCTGGCCCATGCAGGTCTCGAACCTGCGACCTTCGCGTTATTAGCACGACGCTCTAACCAGCTGAGCTAATAGGCCTTTGGCCTGGATGGCTTAAATAATCTTATTTGTTTTGTTTTACAGAATTCAAACACAGATTCCCAACGGACATAAATGCTTGATGCGGAAGTTGAAGCTATTAATCGTCGAGTGAAGAGTACTTTGCTTGGATATACACTTTCTTCACCCTTGCTAATGAAAATTGATGAAAGTATTTACCTGTTTTGGTCTCAATTTTTTTTTCCCTGTTCAAACACTGCGATTTTGCCATTCTGCATTTAAGATGGATGCTACATGTCGTTCACGAAGACTTTGACAATACCATTATTGTATTAGCAATGACACAGAGAGTGAAATATGTTGTGGGAGAGAGAGAGAGAGAGAAAATATGCAATGTGCCCCTAAATTGCGTTATTTAAACAAATTAAACAATTACAGACAGAACCGGATCCTAACCCAAAATGTACATTAATGCTATGGATTTTGTCTAAATAGAGAAATTTGCCATGCGGCATTGTATATGCAGAGCCACATATATTATTATAGTAACTAATCTATAGTAGACCAAAAAACAAAATCCACACCCACCACGCCTTAGCTGAACTACCTGGAGCAGGAGTACTCAATGGCTTGCCTCATCCCTTGGCATGGAATTGAAAACCTATTTGGCAGATGTTTCAACCTGAATAGTACTGGTGTTCAAATGGGAACTTGGGGCAAGCTGCATTGCACGCCCACCATGGCTTTGATCTCGTCCTTTGGATTTTCCACGCCCTCGACCATATCCTTTCTTTGATCCCACTGAATTCTCTTCGACCTACCAATGAAGTATTTCTTTCTTTATATATACTCAAAATAATCACCCTATACCAATGAGTTTTCTGCAATGATTGTCTGATATAAGAACACTTACGTTGCTGTCAACTCCCGACTCTCTGTTGTTTGGTTGACAGGAATCTCCGGTGGCTTGAGGAGATGGAGCCTCTTCCTCCTCTAAAAGGCCATCAAACTCGGACTTTCTGTTCTTTACAACAGATTTTGGCTGGAATTCATTGCAATAGAGATGTAAGAATAAGTTCGAGAGAGAAGCATATATAGTCATAGAACAAGCCAAAAGCTTCATGGAAAACTAGCTTGATTTTAAACTCGACATACCGCGCGTCTAAGCAGCAACCTTACTCGTAGTCCCATTCGCCACTTCCTTTCATCGTTCAATTTCTGAACCTGGTGAAGTTGATACAAACTATTAATGCCGTTGCAAAGTGAAAAATAACAACAACAACAAAAAAGGACTTGAAGAGCTAAGAAAATCTGCATGTTTTTTACATACCGCTTTTTGAGCTGTATCCATGGTCTCGTATTCCACAAGTGCATGGAGCTAAAGAGAAAAGGAATTCGGAGATATAAATAATGGAAGAGACAGCCTTGGAGATTATATCTCGGGTTTAAAAACAAAACTGCTTATTTCATTCTTTCTACTACCTTGTTACTGATTGAAAAATCGCCGTTGGAGCAAGATGAATGGGATTCATGGGGATGGCATATTTGAATTGCTTTCACACTGATCAGTTACAGAAAGCAGAATAATAAGCAACAAAGACCGTGTTCATATGTAAGAAAACCAGAAGAGGAACAGTTTGCAGAGTTCTAAAAATCCAACCTCCCAACCACACCAAATATCTTCTCAAGGTTTTGATGAGAGTGATCTTCAGGCAAGTTATCTGCCACAACAATACGAGACTGCAGGACAAAAGAATAGTCATTTCAAGATAAACATTCTAACATTTAATTCTAGTTATATCTATCTGATGTAGGAACTACTAGGAAGTGATCTCACAGTTCTTACCTGCAACTCCTCTTTCTCTTTCTCAGTGAAAGGGTCTTTACGTCTAACCTTCTTGCCGTCATCACTTACAACCTTCACAACATCATAAAATAGGACGAATATTGTTACAAATTCGAAGAAATTATTTTAAGGTTTTATTCAACGTCTACTTTCAAAATAAGAAAAAGAGTTGGAAATGCTGAAGTTGATCAAATGGCATACAAGCCTTGAAGAGGACCGCAGTGCTTGGGCAAGCATAGGGTTATTACTAACAAGAGACTTGATCTTTTTAACTGAAGCAATAGCAGATATTGGAACTGATACAAAGACAACACGCAAGAGTGACATTGTTGTTTTAAATTGAATATGTGATGGAAATATTTACTGCAAAGAGCACTCTGAATCCGGTGACCTTACCATAACCATCGGGGTCTCTAGTCATGTGTTTCACAAAAGATTCGTTAGCAAGCAGACTCATGTTGCTGAATTGATATTCCACCTGTCATATTTACAGAAACCATCCTGAATGTGAAATTATCATTTGTTCTATAAACTTAAGTTATAACAAAGAGATAGATTTAATTTTTTGTGTAATATTACTCATGAAATTCTGTAAAAACTGGAACAGGGGGATGCCCTAAAAATTACATCATTGTTTGAAAAGAACTGTGACATGAAAGTAGAAAAAAGAGTAATTATGCCAAACGATGCTTTGATGGCTCAATGACAAGAAATGTAGCAATCAACATTCCGGAGCTGGAAAGGGGGAATACATGAGAAAGCGAAAATAAAAGATAAATGTTTTATATATAGATTTCACAAAATTGAATTCATAAATTGACACAACTTGACGTGACACGTCAGATTATAAAATAGATCTAACGTATCACATAAAATAATGTTAGTTTGTGAGTTTAGCAAAAGGGAATCTACAAACACAAGAAATGCGAGATCAATCACCTGTTTGATGATCTTTTGCTTAAGGTCATCAGTGAGGACGGTCTTGGTGCGATAGGGTGGGGCGACAACATCAGGCCGGTTAGAGATCAAATATGCAGGTGGCTCTTGGTACCCAACAAACAGCCAATCAGACGTCCCACCACCAATATTACTCCTACCCAGAAAGTTGAAGCCTGGATAAAAATAAGCAGAGGCGGGCATCTGGGTATATGTTCTTGGGACAAATTCACGTGCCCGTGCATTGAACTTGAAAGACGTGATTCCGTCGTTCGTTTTTTTCGTGCACTTCTCTCTCTCTGGTGTTTTTTGGATTTTCTTCTCAGTTGATACTACTTGTGCTTGTGCCATTGTTCTCTTCTTGTTCTTAATTTCTTTCAGTTCTCTATCTACTTGATGAGATTTTGTCTTCGAATCTTGGTTTGTTTTCTTTGATCTATCTGATCCGTCTCTCCCACCTCAAGTTTAGTAACTGTCTATATTTGTTCACGTTGAGTCCACGCTTCGCGCCCAAAATACGGGCATCTACGTATATATGTTTCAACGGGAGGACTGATTTCTTACGCACATTGCTCATGCGTTTGACTGATTTTTTAAGGTCATCAAACTTTGCCAAAGGCGTAGCCACTGTTTTCAGCACCTCTCCATAGAAACATATAAATTTTATTATTTATATTAAAATCTTTAACACTTTTCTCACTTGATAAAATCACCACTTTTTTATTTTTATTTTTATTATTATTATAAAAGATGGAGGTCAGGCCTCCTCCTTATTATTATTCACCCTCATCAAGGCTGAGGAGAAACCGTGTTAACAAATAAAGAACATGAAACCTTCCAACCAAAGCCCACAGAAATAGAAAAGGACATAAACCAAGTAAAAACAGAGAAACCGCTATACAAAGTCCTTAGGACCGAATGCAGAAACATCCCCCCCCCCCCCGCCCCCCCCCAATCCAATTGAAAAAGACCTTT
Source organism: Juglans mandshurica (assembly GCA_022457165.1). NCBI lineage: Eukaryota > Viridiplantae > Streptophyta > Magnoliopsida > Fagales > Juglandaceae > Juglans > Juglans mandshurica. The sequence goes on along the minus strand of CM039629.1, from coordinate 25,609,621 downwards.
GAGATTTGAAGGGATTTCAGAGCTTTGATGCCAAACCTTGTAGACCCTGAAGCCGCACAACCATTTGCCAAGGAATTACACTCTGTAAATATGTCGAATCCGTAAGCAGAGACCATCCATCAGATGCCACATCTCTTCTTCCTTAGCCATTCAATCACCAGCATAGAGTCCATCTCAATTTCCACCTTTTTCAGACCCAAAAATCTCACAGTTCGAAGATCTTGCAGCAAAGTCATAAATTCTGCAACATTATTAGACTGCACACCAGTTGAGACAGAGAAACCAGAAATCAAATTTCCAAACATTTAATATCACATCATGAAATAACGAGAAAATGATGATAAGTAGCTTACTTTATATTTATATCTTAACACTATGTATGTTGCCAATCATTTAATGTGAGGATGAAGGTCTAAAAAATATCAATAATCTTCAAAAATATGATTGTTCAGGTATGTCTAATAAATTATCAAAAGTTTTATTATTCTTAATTTTATATATAACTTCATTGTAGAGTTTTTAGTTGGTAAGAATTTTCGATTATTTTAAGTAATAATTTAAATATTAAAAAATAAAATAAAATTTTATAAAAAGTAAAGTACTAATTTTTTTAAATTCGTGATCATTTAAAGCAAAATTAGACGACTTAATTAAACAAGAATAGTATTCTCATTCCGAGTCAATTTGGATTTGTGGGATATACAAGCCCGCTACGGAGTGGAATATATTAGGCAGTTTTGTACCCACTTTAGATTGGCCCAAAGCCCAACTAATACCAATACCCTTCGTCTCTCAGACAACATATATTGGCTTAGGCCCAGTACATGTTATTTTTTAGCTCGTATTCCATTTGGGCCGAGAATGAGCCCTATAGCCCAATAAAGCTGGTACAGATCAAAGCCGATATGTGAAACGCAGATTCCATATAATTTGTAAAATTTAAAATTTAAAATTTATTTTTTAAATCAAATCATATCATGTAAACGTTTTGCTATATGTATTATCTATACTGATTTGTGAATAAAAGTTTGCCTAAAAATACACCTAAAAAATTTGATAATAATGATTTGATGTTTTATTTATTTTTGTTATTATTGTTTCAAGAGTCGGGACTCTGGTTGCATGATTGCTCTATCCTCCAAATTCTTGTTCTTTTGGCAGAGATCTGTAGATAGATGTCCTTTCTGATGTTGTTTTTGCATTTTAATATTTCCCAATTTATACCCATTATCAATCATAAAGGCATCCCTATCTCCGGCCAAGGAATTTTCAATCTTCAACAGGAATATGGTTTTCTTTGACGGTCCAACTGCTAGTTTAAACATATTATATTCTCCAACTCTCTTAACTTTATCTGCCCATTAAAAAAATAAACAGATTAATATATCCCATCCAAAATCTAATATATTGAAAAATTAATAATAGTTATTTTATTTACAAGTTTGATGTGCCACACATTATTTATGGTAGGACTTATTATATTTATAAAAAAAAAATTAAAAAAATTTATCATATTTATATATATATTTTTTCACTTAATAAAAGAATTTAATACCATATATAAAAGTGGGACCTATCAGGGTGGGGTGGGGGCTGTCCTCATTAATAATTATACCTTGTTTATAAGATTCTTTCTATTATTTTGCTTGTGAGAGAGTGACTGTTTTGTCATGCACCCAAAATAAACAATAATTACTCTCTGTGTGTTTCACATTGAGATATGAATGGGTTTGGTTAAAAGGGATGAACTCTGGGATTTTGAGCAATTAGAGTCATTAATAGGCTGTTTTTGGAGACCACATGATTGTGTCAGCTGATTCAGAACCACACACTGTGATTGGCTTTTGATATGCATGCCATGTACTTTGTTTATGAAATGAGGTAATTTTCTCTAAATAGTAGGTATGGACAATTTGGATTTTCATATGGGCATAAGGGATGGCATCTTTGATTGATTCAGTGAACAAGGAATTTTTGAGATTTAGTTTGAGATTGATGTGCACATCATGATCCCCTTTGTTTGAGAAATGATCAGCAATTTTTAATGTAGTTTATGTAAAGATTATCAAATTATCAATAAAATTGAGAAGAAATAGATTTTATTATTTAATTCATATTTTAACAAAAGAAAAGAAAAGAAAAGAATAATATCCATCTCACTTAAATAGTTAATGATGTATTTATCTCCAATTGGACAAGACAGTCCAGAAAATCTGGCTTCAGTTGATGCAAAGATTTTGAGTTAGAGCTAAAATTGTCAAACTTGTAACTTGGAAAGTGGGGATAACCCCCCAACAAATAAAAGGAATAAACCCGATTAAGTCCGGATATTGTCCTGTTTTCTTGTACGGCCAAAACAATGTGCCCCACCAATTGAAAGTTGGAATATTGAAATAGTAAATCTACTCTCACCGCTCTCGCTCTCGTTCTCGTTATATATATATTTTTAATTTTTTAAATATTTTTTTATTTAGTGATTAGGTAAATACTTTTTAATGATATTATAATTTTTTTATTTTTTTAAAAAATATTTTACAATGTTAAAAAAATATATGTATAAAAAAATAAAATAAAAAAATATAATATTTTACACTAACGGTGACTCCCAGCGGGACTGGGAGTGGTGGCTGTAGAGCCGCCCATATTGAAATATTCTTTTAGCTCGAACACGTTTTTAATCATTCCCTTGACACAATAGTAACAATGTTGGCCAAAAGCAAGTGCCTGATTGGCATAATTTTTAATTTTTAAAAAGAAGGTTTGGAGTTCGAAATCGTCTCTCCTACTAAATAATAATGATAATAATAATAATAACAATAATAATATTAAACAGAATAATTATTAATTCTCAAAAGATAATGCAGCAAATTAAATCAGTTCAAGTGACAAGGAATGTAGCTTTTAATTCAAAAGCCACCCCCAGAATACACCAGATAGAGACATTCAGAACTTAACTTCTCTACCATTTACTCCTTGTTTTGGGTCTGGAATTTTCAGAAAAACTAAATTTAAAAACGATTTATATGCCTGTTTAGCCACTTCAGTATCTGTCAAAATGATTGGAAAAAAACAAAAACTGGTTGTATAACATTCGTACGATGTGGACTTTTCTGTTCCTCTCCTCAACTTATGGTTCTCTTCTCTCCTCGTATAAGATTCCTTGTACAGGATTTGAGACACCAGCTTTTTTCACAAGCCTTCAATTATTTTTATTATTATTTTAAATCCTACCAAAATGGGGTGAAAAGAGTGTGTTTTAACTTGAGCCTAAAATGCATGAATACCCATAAAATGGAAACAATTGAGCTACCTTATTTCCATTTAACAACGCATTTTGCAGAGATCACAAATGTCGGGGGTTGAAAGAAGAGTGCATACTGAAATTCTGTTGATAGACATTAAAGAATATATATATATATATTATTGTGGTAACTGAGAGGCTTTATGATATGGGAAAATTTGGCCTTGTTTCTCCCCATGCTCACATAAATGTGTGTTGAATTCTGGTACCAGTCCCGCAACAATATAACAACTCAAACTTGAGACACTAAGGAAATCTAATCCTGCAAAAATTTCACAGCCTCAGCCCAACATCCTTCTCAATTATATAGTGTAATGTTCTTGTATAGTAAATATCTCCTCCTCCCATGTATACATACTTCCTGTCCGCAAAAATCATGGTGTATGAACTCTATACATTCACTTTCCCAGGTTTCGGATTGTGACTTTTCCAGCTATAGCCCTCAGATTTTGCATCTTCATCATCTTCCATGCTGTCACCCCCTGTGGTTGAAGTACCTCCTGTGTTTCCAGTTAACTGGAGGGGACCTTGAGGAGACCCAGACTCGGAGCTGTGAGCCTTTGAAGACTCACCGTACTGTTCTTGGGCCATCCATACACCGCCTAAAACAACAACAGATTGCTTTTCCGGGGCAGCCGATGCAGCAGCTGGCACCCTTCGAGTATGAAGTCTATATTTCTGCAAAAACGAGAAAACCTTCGATCAATTTTCATCATCGAAATTCAAGCTCCATTCAAAGCGACAACCTTTAATAATAATGTCCTTCAATTTAAGGTAATGGAAACAGATTCACAAATGGAGATCACTTAATTCATCTATCATTCTTTCTAGGGAAGAATGGAACAAAGATCGATAACCTACTTGTAAATGACTCTTAACTTCATCATTGGTCAGCCCGTCAACCTGCATCAGTTCTCTAATTTGCTTTGGCGTGGCTGCTGTAAAAATTCCGGAATGTTCAAATTAGACCCCTTTACATCAAAAAATGAAAGTAATGCAATCTGTCACAGCTATGTTCACACAGAGATCAATTAATTCCAGTACCAGGCTTTGAGCAGCTTGGATTTTATGCAACAAACACTAATAACCAATTTTGTATCTCTTCCCTCCAAACCAATTACCTTATAATTTATATTTATATATTATCATGTGGATGAAAAGTACAAACCAAAACCCTCTGTCCATATCCAAAATCTCAATCTTTCAGATAAAAGTGGCATCGAGTGGAACAAAATTAAACAGTGTAAGTTCTATTCTTCCATTGTTTTGCCCAAACAACCATCTAGCAATAGGAGTGTCATCAGTTACCACTATTAACTGAAGTAAGTATGCGAGTCTAGACTCATTCAATAAAAAAGTGAAAATGAAAATGAAAATACCAATTTTCATATTTTCGTCTCGAGATTTTCCCAATTTTATTTTGGCTTCAGTTTCTAACCTTGCGAACCTCCAAGTTGCTGCAACGCATTGACAAACCGCCTGTGCAACTCCGGTGACCAGCACCTCCTCTGCTTCCTAGCAGTCTGCTGCTGCGTCAAGGTCCGTATATTTGTAGTAGGATCAGAGGAGGAAACTGCTTTGCTACAGGCATTTCTCGAACCATTAGAACCGGATTCCTCCCTCGGATTCTTAATTCCCGGAGTGAGAAGCGAAAGCCCGTGGACTGGAAATTCCTCTTTCCCTTCTTTGTTCACTACGGGAAAACCCGAATATTTCTTAAATGGCAAAAATCCCACGGCTTCATCTCTGCTTCTATCAGACTGGAATGGATCCCCAGTTCCTAAGTTACTTTCTTCGTCGCTTCTCTGCCATAAACAAATAAATAACATCAACTCCCTCGGTTATTTTATATCAAGTTGTCTCATAATTAGCAATTAAATTTTGAAAAAAAAAATCCCAGATATTTTCTTGGTCGACGAATTCATAAAAAATTGTACTCTGTCCTTTATACCTTAGTTTCTGATTTCGGGTTAGGTTTGGCACAATCAGTAGAGGGATAATCATCAGTGTTCCAGAGCTGGACAGAGCTCATCCAATTCTTTTTGTCCCTGCAGTCTTTCTCTGTTTTGTTTTCCAAATTTCGATCACACTCTTTCTTCAGTGGTATGAACTCTTCCAACACGGGTTGAACTTCCTTTGGTGTAATGCGTTGTATTGACTCCTCCTTCAGAGCTCGAATCGCTAAACGCACACGGACAAAGAGAAGGGAGAAGAAATGTCAAAATAAGATAAACTTCTTGATCAACATGTTCAAAAATTAAAACCCATTTCAGAATCGGAATACAAAAACCCATTTCTAGACTAGGATGTTCGTTCATATATAAAGAATGGAACATCCATTGAACGAAAGTAATCAAAACCCAAAAACCCATCTCCAAAATTGTATTATTTACCTAACATAATAAGAAATAAACAAAAGCCCATGTATCATCAGAATGGACTAAAAAAATCGAAAACCCATTGCTAAAAACCAAATTTATTTCCAAAATCAGCACGAAATAAGAAAAGAAAAAATAGAGACCAACCATCGTTCAATAAAGTCATGCAGAGAGGAAGCTCCCGCTTAAACGCATCGATCTTCCACATTTCCTCCTCCAATCTCTTCACGAAGTCTTCAAGCTTCGACGCTCTCTCCAAGACGTTCCCGATCATCGAAACCTCCCCGAGGAAATCACTGATCGTTTTGGGCACAAAAGTTGGCCTGAAATCGAAGCTCAGCTCTGGGAGAACCGAACCCATTTCCGATCTTTCACCCGAACACTCGTATTACCTTTCTTTCTCTATATAAATTCTATCAAAACGAAGTAAACAGAAAATATAAAGAATGACCCTGAGGATCTATAGATATAATTTATAGGTGTGTATATTATATATATTCTAGAGTAAGAGAGGTCGTGTTTGGAGAGAGAGAGAGGGGGGGGGGGGGGGGGGGGGGAGAAAACTATGGAAGGGAATAAAACTGAATTTTTACGCGGAGATTCCTCTTGGTTGAAGAATGAGGAAGGTCGAGAGAAAGAGAGAGAAAGCGAAAGCGAGAGAGAGAGATGGCATCGCCGAGTTTCGACGATGTTATATATATATAATCACTTCCGCGTCGTCGCGTATTTTATCCACAGGACTCGGGGACTTTCCTAGTTAACTCAGCAGCCGATCCGGTTCCATCTAGTCGAATAAAATATGTTTATAATTATTCATTGAGTTATAATTTTTACTTAATATGCTGTCCATTTATTTAACTAACCAAATAATGTGGTAATTAATTTCGGTATACATTATATATTGTGAGTCTTCTCGTGACGATACTCTCTAATTTTTATTTTTTATCAAAATTGAATGATCAAACTCGAGGAAAAAATACATTACGTGAACAGTACTACATATGTAAATCAGAGCTTAGTACTTAGTAGATATACTCTTAAAACTCTTCCTTGGATTGATCCATTTTCAAGCTAATTTTCAAACGGAACTTAGTACATTGATAATGCGAAATTGATCCATTTTCATTTTGTAATCGAAAAAAAAAAGAATTATTAAAGAAGAAAAGTGTAAATTATCACTTATTCCAAAAGTTTAAACTGTCGAAAAAATATATATTTAATTATATTTTTATGAGTAATGCTACATACAATTATGGAATGCGCAAGCGCCGTGCAGTTACTTTGAAAAAGTGTGTGATCTACTATTAAAAAATTAATTTCTTTTCATGTGGATTCTAAATTTATTCATTTTTTTCAAAACGACTGCACGGTACTTGCACACTCACGATTGCAAGTATCATTTATCTATTTATATTTGTCTTAATACTCTCATGCAGGTGTGGATCAAACTCCATCTAATAAAAAAGTCTAACACGCAAATCAGGGTTTGAAATCTGGACTTATGCTCTAATACTATGTAAAAACATTACTTGTCTTAAAAAATTAAACTGATAGAAAGAATTAGATTTATATTTATCTTTAAAAAAAGGCATTTGTATATAAACTTGGTCATCATATAAATTATTTGTAAAGCTAGCTGTTTCCATCTCCACCATGGTGGGTCAAGAATCATTTCCTTTATGGGGGCAACAAGAAAACCACCAAACCAGAATATTGAGGCCGATCTATGTTCATTGAGATTCCAACACGTGTAGTCTATATATTTTAACCACGTACCTATCCTTATCTTTTAGACAAATAAATAAATAAAATACTCAATTCATTTATTAGCAGTTGGTCATGAGATTCTTGTAGGTTCTGGTTCTGGGCGCATGCAGTGCTTTTGGAATCGTCACTTTCTAAACTTAATTGAAATGGGTCATGACTTGGCATAATCGGTGGATTACAACATTTGGTTGCTTTGTTGATTCCAAAAACCCATTTATAATTTATTGGCCTGTGTTCCCTCGACCGTCCATAAGGGAACCGGCATCTGTGCGTTGGCTGCAACTTAGTACAATAGGCCATGAAGTGGGGAAGATCACGACCAATTTGTATATATTATATACACTATTATTTCTATAATAAGATTCTATGAAAATAAATTTATAAAGTGATATGATTTGATATGATACATTAGACTGTAAAATAAATATAATCTATCATATGAAACCTACATATCAATTTATTAATTTATTTTTACGAATTCTGTTTGTAATTGAAGCATTCTTTAAAAAAATAAAAAAAAAAAACAAAAATTCCATTTATTAGTCGGGATACGATTGAGATGTTATATTGAAATCAAATATGACATTATATATCAGTAATACCATAGGTCATATCAATAGTATAAAATGTATATTTTTTTACACCAACTTACAAGTATAATAATAAATTAAAAACCGCTACTTTCCTATATTTGATTGGGTGTTGGTTTGTGTAGGGCAATATTGCGTGTAATATACTCTTTACTAGTTTCATGGGGATTGTCTTGGAGATAGAATCATAAAACTCGAGTCATTTAAAAAAACATTAATATGGGGCTCATAATTAATGGCACCTTCCTCGGTCGCATATGGACGATATGGGGTTGATAATGAGTTAGATCACCATGCAGCTAGCTAGCTAGCTAGCCTCATTCATGTCATGTACTATGCCCCCACCTTCTGCTTAGATCGAGATGAGAATCCTTTGGGAGTTTGCGGGGTCTTCTCAATTTCGATCGACATTACGAATAGGATCATTTTAAATATATGATATATTAAAATATTAGAGACTACCTGATCTTTATTCATAATGTTTATTATTTTTAAATATAAATATTAATTTAAAAATAGGTAAATAGCGTTGCAACAAGATAACTAACAAAACACATTCATGTTAGCATTGCGGACAGAAAAAATGAAAAATATGTTTTCAATAATCTTAAATATAATTTTAGAAAAATTAAGATCTATTAAGAAAATGTTAGTTTTTTTATGTGAATTTTATTTTCTCTAATTTTTTAAAGGGAGTGCACGATCGAGACTTAGGTTATGTTTGGTTGTTGAACTAAACTCAATTCATATCAACCTACTAATTCATACATTTCAATCTAAAAAGTTAAACATATTTTAATTTAAAAAAGTTCAAATAATCTCAATGAGATGTATAAAATATTACTATTTACAAAACACTCTACTCTATTAAACATTCAAACGAAATAAGGCTGTATAATTCATTTCTTTGTTTTCCTCTAATATATTTATTTTTTTGTCTATTAATGGGAGATGCCATTACTATATACACATATTTATTATAGAAAAATTCTTCTTCTCACACTACCGTATGAGAAGCCCAGTACACTTAACGTGTTGGGGTAAAAAAATAAAAAAAAAAATTTACTGGGAGATGGTGCAGCTTCCGGCTGTCTCCCAAAATGCTCTTTATTATATCTTGAACGCGGCGTTTGGATTGGATCCCCTCCGGTTTCTCGCATCTCCGTTGGTCTTGTCGGGTGCTTGTACCCTGAAGAATCTACACGTCGGTTTCCAATTATGGCCACTCATTTGGAAGAATTTTCATTTGTTTTTTGACCCTTTTATTAATCCATTTTGAAGTGAAAAGATTGCCAAGTATTCTTTCTTTTTATTAATTAATATTATTATTACTATTATTTCCATTCTACTCATACATATATGTGTATACATACAAAGTCATGTATATATAATACATATATATGCGTATGCATATATATATATATAATATAATGAATAATGCTAGTTTCACCGTTTCTAGTTCCTGCTGGTAATTTTTTTTTACTTCGTGATTAAAGAAGTATTTTTTTAATGATGTGATTTTTTTTAACAAAAAAATTTAAAAATATTAAAAAAATATATGAAAAAAAAACATACAAAAATAACTAACGGTGACGCCCAGTGAGAGTTGGGAGAGGTGGGCGTAGAAGCGTCCAAATATAATATTGAAAGCATAAGCTCATTTATTATATATATATATATATATATATATATATTATATGTAAGTAATGTTACATATAATCTACACAAGTGTTATGTAGTCATTTTAGAAAAAGTGAGATATATTATTAAAAAATTAATTTTTTAAATTCAGATCTCATATTTATTCATTTTTTTCAAAATAATTACGCAATACTTATATATTCACGACTGCAACTATCATTTATATATATATATATATATATTATATTCAGGATGCTTTCAATGCAAGAATGCTAAAATCCAAATATGATCGAGCCTCTACTTACGTATAACTCTCTGTATTTGGAAGGTAGCAATCTTTTCCGTTGTTTAAGGGATTTTATGCTCATGTTTATGAAAGGTCAAAGCTGGGTACGTAGGGGTATTAGATTCCTGCCCTAATCCTGCTTCTGATGAAAGTAATCATGATGGCATGGAATTGGAGCCACTGCTTCATCATGATCAGGATTCAGGATGATCTTTCATTTCAACCAGATCATGAAAAGGTTCACGATCAGGTTTAGCCAAACTCAGCAAAATAATATTCTTTCTTCTTCTAATTTTTTTCGTCTGGATTATCAAGCAAATAAAAGATGAACAGAGACAATGGGAAATATCCTCACAATTTTCGCAACTTCTTCTCGACTTAGGGTTAACGTATATAAGTGGGTTGTCTGGAAGAAAGATGTTGAATTGGGTCCTTGATATCGTGCAACTTTTACAAGAATCTTTAGGACATAATACTGTACGTGGAAGAGAACATACGAACTTAGGAATTAAAGTGGTTACCCCACTAATATTAAAGACTACCTTTGCACTTTGCAATGTTCTACGTAGGAAGTTTTCACAAGATTCACTGAACAAGCCAATTCTCCGACGCTTTCAAGAAAAAAGATAGAAACCACCCATGCAATAGATCGAATCCGAAGGAACAGATCATAAAATTAAGATATTTTTCTTATTATTTCAAAGGCTATCGAAAAAGACACACACTATCCTTATCAACCCTCAAAGCATCTTTCACGTGATGACAAGCTCGTGTTTATGGCCTTTGAGTATTGACAGTATCCTTTGTCCCCATCTCTTTTTTCTTCTTTGGTTTTGTCAAGCTGGAATCTTTTCTAATAAAATGCAGATAGCCAGATAAATGGTTTTTAACAGTTTTTTTCGTTTTTTGGACAACTTTATAAGGCTGTTCTTGTCATTTAGGGTTTGGGGGTACTGTCTTTGTCTACTTTTGGGAGTTGTTGAATGGGCATTATTATCATGGCTCCTGCTCTGTTCTGCAGGCAAGAATTCCACTTATTTCTCCTCACCCAAAAATTGCAGGGCTGCGTCATCATGATCATCATGATCTCCGGCCTATTGATCTTACCATCTTATTGATCTTACCCATCCAATCTCAAGTAGTACTCTTGGAGAGAATGTTGAAAGGTAAAATATATTATTCTTCTAAAGCATTCTTAATGGTCTGCCCAAGTTGTCTGCATATATAACTACGAAGTACCATAATTATATCATCTTATTCTTTGGTTATCAGTGCTTACATTAATGAAATTCCATCCGTATATTAATTGTCCATACCATATTCAAGCATACTATATCTAAATATAGATAAATGCTTGATTGACGTAAAAACCTTACTAAAATAAATTTACAAATTAACGTGACTTAATGTAAAATATCAGATTGTAAAACTCTTTTAATTAATTTTTAAGTAAATTTAATGTTTCACGTAAAATTATATGCTCAGTTTGTAAATTCACTTCTATAAAAATTTTGTATAATCTAACATTTCTCCTATATATATCACTCTTAATTTGGGTTCTGGGAATATCGATCTCTACAATTTCTACGAGCATGGATTGCATGCATGTAAAATGTGCTTAATTTTGTTAATGATCATATCAACATGCTGCATGCATGCCATTAATTCCCTCTCTCATCATGATCACCTACAGTATAGTGATAAGCATTTGCTAGGGTAAAGGGAGTTACTTTTCATTTAACTAATTAAATGCATATATGGCATCTTCGGAGAAAGAGGTGCATGCAAACAATATTGAGTTGTTCTGATCTTTATGGCCAAAATTCAACAGCTTCATGAGCCAAAACAACGAAAACAAAATACCTCTTGCTTTGAAAAATAAATGCACTTGTTAGATGCATTGAGCGTAAAATCTCACCATTAAATTAGATAAATGCATGCTCGTATTCACGAATATATGGCGTCGTATTATTCTTAGTTTTTCAATGGATCTACAATTTAACGATATATTTATTAAATATATACGTATAAGTACCCTAGTACTCCTTGCAGTCGTGGGGTTAGAGGTCGGGTTGCTTAGTATTAGATCATAATATAATTTAGATTCTCTAATACATAAAAGTTCTGAATTTGTGGATCTTATTTGTGAGGAATAACATACTTTCTATTTTTCTTTAAAATTAGTATTTACTATTTAATATAAAATATGAGGTATTTTGATAATTCTATTTATATAAATATTAATTTATTAATAAGTGAAGTAATATAAAAAATACCTCATATATTTAACCTTATTCCATTTATAGTATTTCTCTCTCATACTCGGAGATGCTTAGGAATAAGATGAGATGAGAATTTTGTGAATAGTAGTGAGATAATTTGAGATAAATATTTATTCGGTTTTGTGAAATGAGAGAGAAAGTGTTGAATAAAAATATTATAAAATTAAAATATTATTATAATATAATTTTTATTTTAGGATTTGAAAAAGTTGAATTATTTTTTGTTTGAAAAGTTAGGAAACTTGTAATGATTATTTTGAAAAAATTGTAATTATTAGTTTGAAAGCGTTTTTGTTTAAATGATGTTTGGGAAAAAAATAAGATGAGACGAGATGAATTAAAATGTGATGAGATGAGATGAGATGAAAAATATTTCCAAACATCCCCTCAGTTTTGTTTTATAATTATAATAGATTTTAACTCCTACGCTCTCGTTGTTCCTTTGATAGAAGGAAGCTTTCGCTCAGCAATTCACCCCGGCGCTAATGGAGACGTAGTGTTATGCGTCGAAAGCGGCTCAATGAAAGTGACGGGCAAGACCTTCTCGTCTTGTGCATATATGCACGTCGGGAACAACCCTTATGACTATCAGAGATAATTTCATAAATCATGCAACAAATCAAGTCACAGAAGTGTAGTCGAGAATCAAGGGAATAAATTGATAGACTAATCACAAGAATCACGTCTCACAAGCTGTTACAATCCTCACAGCCACAATCCCAGCTAGCTTTCCTAGAATAGATTTTGCATTCATTGTATATATATATATAGAGCACTCTATTCATCTGTATAGTGGAGCATTATATTGTAATCAAGTTTGTCAATATTCCATAAATACTCAAACTTCATCAATGACCTCATGCGGGATGCCTTTGCCTCTGTGCTTGTCCACTTGGGCACGTTCCGGCTTTTGGAGGAGAAAACTCTGCCAAAAATCGTTGATAAATTCGGATGGTGCTCTTGGGATGCGTTTTATCTGACGGTACGTGGAGCCTGTGGGATTGTGGCATGGCGTTAAGAGCTTTGTGGAGAACGGGTTTCCACCACGGTTTTTGATTATAGATGACGGGTGGCAAAGCTTTTTTAATTTTTTTTGGCTTTAGAAAATCTTGAATAATTAAAAAAAAAAATTCTGAAAAAAGATATGTTGAAAATAATTTGGACCGATCGAGATATTTATGCAACAAGGAAAGGAAGAAGGAAATTAGTAATGTGAGGGAATCGGTTCGCCGCATAGTATACGAAGTTACGAACGGCGGTGCTTTCAGCAATTCAGAATATTGGTGGATCCCAGCCTTCAAAAGTATTGGATTCTCTCTCTGACAATTGTCTACTCTCTCTTTTTCCACGACCACGTTTTCATTTTTCCATATTTCCACTACACCTTCCCAACGAAGGAAGAAAAAGGTCTCTCCTTTTCTGATCTCTGCCACTAATGCAAAGTCCATCACCCTTCTATTTGCGTGAAAACAACCATCTTACACCCTTCATTACTCCTTTTCTTTTAGCTCTTGAGAAACCCACCTTTCTCCTTTGGTTCTCGTATGCTTGATGTTGAATTCTTGGTGCCCACTCAGTTGGGGGGGATCACTTAATTTATAAACACATAAACCAAACGGTTGATGTACAATTGGTCATTTAGAGACAGTCTCTTATACTATTTGTAATATTTTTCGTGATGTTCAAACTACATCTGAGTTTATATTTTAAAAAGATTAGTATTAACGATAGATTGGTTTCAGCTACAATCTAAGATCAACTGAGAATAATAAAATAAAATAAAAATACATGTTCATAGTCTTATGATGTACACTAGCATGCATATATCTTATTATCTTGTCTGGGCACGGCAAGCCTGCAACATGTTCGAGAAAGGGATTTTGTTGTGAAGGATCAAACAGGAAATGAACGTTTCCTTGACCTTGTTGTCCCCACAAGATGTCAGGCTAGGGCACTTGGGATTGCTTTTGATCATGAGTGGCAATGCCTTAGCTTTCCACTTCCTAATGGTCTCTTTAAAATTCTAGGTGATTCTCTCCCCCCCTGCACTAGCTACGCCTGCAGCCAACAACAAGATTTCAGAAAGAAAATGCATGCGAGGATCGAGCATTGGCAGTAAGAATACAAACAGAAACATTGGATCCATGATTAGCAGTGGGCATTTAAAGTTGACACTCCAATCAAGGCTGGACCCAATTGGCCCATGCAGCAAGAATTGACAGACTGGTGTATTGGCTATGATCCGGCCATCTACTTGGCCCAGGCTCAATTTCACAACTTTCTTTTTTTTGTGTAGAAGATCAATATGGCAATGAGGATAGTACTACTCTTTGCACAAGTAGGTTAATTTAGCATAAAATTTAAAAATAATCACAAGATCATGAAGATGATCACGTTAACGATTATCTGAGAAAGATGACTTCCGATATTACAAAAATGATAAAGATTCAAGCTTTGTAAAAGGCTCATGCATGCGCGATCCTACCCAATCTTACTAGCTAGCTAGCTGTATAATTGGACCAGCTTGTTTCTCAATCATGTTCATCTCATTAATCTGAGCTCATTTCCATCCTTATATCACATGCAGCATGTGATCGGCTTTTCTGAATTTTGTTCTTTCTGCAGTATGCGTATACTGATTTTCTGAAATAATTATTAGTTACACAATAAGCAAATATATGCATTTCTTCGCTCGATCACATATGTACGCAGAAATATATGGAAGAAAAAATATTTTAAAATGCGAAATAGTAAACAAGCACATGAAGAGTTTGTGTGATAATAATTTTTCAAAGTTTTTTTTCTTATCTTTTATTTTTTTTAATGAAAGTGTTGCGTACTGTATAGATGAGAAGGCCACGTGGTACATATGTTTTTTTTTTTAAAGTTTTTTGTGAATTATGAGTACAATTAACGTCGCCATTTTTAGATATAATATATATATAGGCCAGTAATCCCGTGTATGTGCGTCTGAACATATATGGAAAGAATAATACTATACACACTTGTAGAATGCGTAAACGCCGTACAGTCGCTTTGAAAAAGAGTGGGATCTATTGTTAAAAAATTAATTTCTTTTCATGTAGGTTCCATATTTATTCATTTTTTCAAAACGGCTGCACGGTGCTTGCACACTCACGACTGCAAGTATCATTTTTATTAATGAAATTGTATATTTTTTTACTTTTCTTTTAATGATTAAGAATGTTAAGAAAATACTTAAAAATTTGATAAAAAGAGAACTACAAATTTATACTAGCGATAATACGCCAAGTGATAAACGCTACGCGGCCGCGGCCGCTAGTACCACCCAACATATATATATATATATATATATATGTTTTGAAAGCGAATAATTCTACATACAACCTTGAAGTGCGTAAACGTCACGTAATCGTTTTGAAAAAGAGTGAGATCCATTATTAAAAAATTAATTTTTTTTATGTGGGTCTATATTTTATTCATTTTTCTTAAAGCGGTTACGCGATGGTTGCACAATTCACAATTGTAAATATCTTTTCTAAAGAAAGCATATGTTTTGACCGGCCTGCTGAGAAATCAACCAAATTTCAAGTTTGTGACCCGACGTTAAGTTTTACAAATTTCAAATTTCAAGCTAACCCTGATATATGTTGCAAATATTTTACCTTAACAAGCAACAAAAAACAAGAAAAACTTGAGCATCGCTAACTGGAGGGGGCATAATTTGTACTTGAAGCTAGCCCTAGCTTGTTAATTTAAAACAGCCCTCACCTTTCAAAAGTTCAGTTTTTATTTTCACCAGGCCCGCCCCCCCCCCCCATGGTCATGATCAACGACATCTTCTCCTCTCATAAATTAACAATAAAAAATAGGTAGAGGACATATTTAGCATTTATAGGTTCATTCCAAAGCAAAATATGCATCTATTTAGCATTTTCCAATGCTTTTTCAAGGCCAAAATGTAGGCTGTGGAATGTTCTGGAAAATAGGTTTTAACGTCAAACAAGTGCTTTGAGATTGGCCTCATCTAGCATCTGATCATCATGAGTAAGCCGGCTTGGTCCATGCGATTGAAAAAATTACAAGTCATTCTATGGTTCAGTTTAAGCCGCAATCTATGAAGCAATTGACTTTTAACCACTCAAAAACTAGAGCTAAATTATCCACACTCCTTTTCATCAGAGAGAGAGAAAAAGAAAGCCAATGGTTTTGGGTTTAGGCCAGCATTGATATGTCAAAGTTGTGTCTAAAAAGACAATGGGGGTAGGTTTTGTGGATAAAATAGGTAGGTGCGCCGTGCGCCCCCTTTCTATGAGGCAATGATCATCACTTTTCTGAATCGATCTTTGACATGTTGGCATTAAGAATGGACTTCTTCATAGACACTCAACCGATCACGATAAAGACGGCACTTAAACGAGAAAGATAGACAAAATTATCCTCGATAAGGTTTTTAACTTAATAATATATTCTCTTTGAAAAATGTTAAATGTATTTAAAACAAACTTATAAAAAATTTACTTCTCCACATATCAATTATTGATATATTGAAAATCATAAAATCTAAATTTTAAAATTTAATTTTCAAAAGAAAACTAATAAAATGAGTTTTGTAAATAAAAATATAAGTAAAACTGTAAATACATATAAGTTTGCAACACTATTTATTTTTTTTTTACACGGATTGATGATACGCAACCAAACAAGAGTGCCAACTTTTCTATTAACTTGTTTGACATTTTAGTCCTAGACTTATTATAAGAAGAAAAACTCTACTTACAACTGGCTATAAAACTCTCGTGTAACCAAGCTCATTTGTTTTAAAAAAAAATTATTTTTTATACTTCTCTATCTTCAATTCATTCAACTCTATGACTCTTCATCTCTATCTGTGTTCCTCAAAAGTCTTTTAAGTTGCGTAAAGCTAGCAAAAGAGAGAAAAATTGAGAACTAAACTCTGCAGAAGCATGAAAAAGATCAAAAGAAGGAAAAATTCCTCGGTAAAAATGAGTCAATGTATATACCCACCAGTCCATTCCGATTTTTTTGCCATCTTGCCATCCAAAAGCTTTTTTGTTTTTCCATAAATTCTCAAAAACTTTTCTACTTCTTCATAACCCCTCGAAAATTTAGCCAAAAGCCTATTTCTATTTTTTTTTTCCATCACAAGCCGAAATTTCTTTTTCTTCACACTTCCAATGAATCTGAGAATCCAAGTTGAATTTTATTCTTAAATACCTCACCAACTTACATATAATTTCTTTACTAATTTCTAAGAAAGCATGCACACGCTCAGCACCATCATCACCACTAACTTCACAGTAAGATAGTAGAAGTCAGTAGGACAGTAAAAGTCAGTCTGTTTGGTTGTCGAGAAAATATAGGAAAATTATGTAATAGACTGCAATAGTTCATAACAATCTTTTTGGTTGCCAATAAAACAGAGGAAAATCATGCAATAGTCCGTAATAGTTTATTTGGTTGTCGAGAAAACAGAGGAAAATCACAACAATAGTCCATAGCAGTTTGTTTGGTTGTCAAGAAAACAGAGAAAAATCACAATCGAATATCCTACAAAGATGAGATTTGACTTTTTCTTCTTCCTTCCTTTATCAATAGAATCAAAATGAGAATTTTTATGATACTTGATTGAGATAATGAGAAGGCAAATGACTCTAAAGCAAGAGAGAGAAAGAGAGAGGTATTTAAATGGAATGAAATTTCATTCGTTTGTTTACCTTTTTTTTTTTTAATAATATATCAACTCAGCTGATTTCCCATCGATTCCCCATCCCGTTTGTACCTAGTAGAGCTATTCCATGAATCACTTGCATTTGTGTCTTGCTGTGTATTTCAACACCAATAGTCACGTGTCAGACTTTGACATGTCATGTTATCAGAGCATGCAAGAGCGGACACTGAAATACCAGCAGACTGTTTTAAAAAAAAAATACCAACAAATAACCTCCTATATTTCACTGAAAGTTTAGGGATATTTCAATCGTTCTACAAAATATGAAAAATTCTAAATGCAGTCATGTTAGTGCAATTGTCATGGCCTGTCATTTAAATGAAAGGGTTCCTTTATAAAGAGAGTTGTTTGGCACATTTGAAGTATAGAGAAAACTGCGAAAGAAAAAAAAGTTTGCGAATAGAATTGTTAATGTAGTAGCAAACTCATATAAAGGTTATGATTCAAACCCAGTTCATTTCAGTCGTTCAATTCATCAAAAGAAATCCATGGAACAACAATAGAAAAAATTCACTAAATACTGGCTAAATCAAATATAACATAAAAGTTTCACATCACAAATCTACAATGAATTTACAGACAAAAAGAACTCTGACACCATTAATGCAAGGACCAAACCAAACGAATAAAATCTCTCTCTTTTAAGGATAAAACTTCTCCAAACCTCCGGTCCCTAGCTAATAAGATAAGCAAATTGAAGTGTTTATTTTGGAGTTCAACAAACTTCAACCTGATAGGTGTTGTCGAACTTGTCGTACATGAAATGAGTGACAATGCTGGTTTTACCGATAGACTGGTTACCCAAGAACATGAGCCTAGTGTAATAATTGGGATTTCAACTTCAAATTTCGCTTGATATCTTAGAATTCGAGTTGGCATCTAAATCTACAATTATAATCACTTCAGAGTGAGAATAATTTGTAAAGGATTGGAAATATGAAACTATTTTTTTTAGATTTATCCCTTATTATCGAGAGAGGAAAGAATCAAGATTTATACTTGCAAAGCTTGCTTATTCTTTTAATTCTTTTATTTTATTTTTTTATGGACAATGCTAGGGATCCCGCTAAGGGATCTGTTCATTTTTCCGTTTATTTTTTTTACTTAGTGATTAAGAAAATATTGTTTAATAATATTGTGAGTTTTAAAAATATTTATAAGTATTAAAAGAATGATGTGAAAAAAACAAAAGTATTAATTTTTTTTTCACATAATTTTTTAACAGTTTTAAATATTTGTTTTAAAAAATTTACAATATTATTAAACAAAATTTTTTTAATCACTAAGTAAAAAAAATCTAAAAAAAAAATGAGAGTGGAAAAATGAGCGGATCCCTACCATTTTCTTTTTTTTATTGAGTTAGTCTATATACTGTCTCTATTTAAAAATTAGTTATACAAGTCCATTCAATTATATTTTGAAAAAAATAAAAATAAAAATAAAAATTATATTTTTTTTAAAGTGATATTTTTTTAATTAATATTTATCAATAAAATTACACAGGCAATTTCTCATTACAATTTTTCTTTTTTATTTATTGAAACTGACGACAGCGCACCACGTATTAGTGCACCTTGCCTCCGCAATCTCGACTGTACGCAGCGGGACTCAACGAAATATTTGCCCTCATTTTGAGACCAAGAAAATATATATTAAACACAAAAATCGCACTTTACCCTCCGCTCAGACCCTGCCAACTTCCGGAGGGCTCTGGATAAAAAACCAGTGAGAGAGAGAGAGAGTAGAGAGAGAACAGAGAGAGAGGTCACTAACTCCGTCACCGGCTCTTTCTATATCTCTGCAACTCTAAAAATATCGGAATCCTAAGGACCTGAACCAGTTGTGTTGTGGTGTGGGGGGTGGGTATAGCTTCACGGGCTCCAGCCTATTTTCCAGTCTCTTTCGTCCGCTCACCAGCTTCGCTTCAATCCAGCGGCTCATTTCGGGCCACGTCACCGCCCCTCTTACAGCCTGATCTTGATTCGGGTTTTGTTTTGGCTACCTCTCACTTAACCATTCGCCACAATGATATAATGTGTATGCGTGTGAGAGAGGAGCTAAAGCTTGTGCTTTAGTGCTTGGCTTTTTGAGAGAGAGCGAGAGAGACAGAGATGGATCGGTCGGCGATCACGGTGGGGCCGAGCATGGACATGCCGATCATGCACAATAGCGATCGGTACGAACTGGTGAAAGATATTGGGTCTGGGAATTTCGGGGTGGCCAGGCTTATGAGGGACAAGCAGAGCGAGGAGCTGGTCGCCGTGAAGTACATCGAGAGAGGTGAGAAGGTTAGTGCCTGAAATCAATTCTTTTTCTTCTTTTCGTTTGTTTGTGTTTAAATTCGAGCTCAATTTAAGTTTTTTTTTTTAATGGCAAATTTGAGGATTTGACTGTTTTATTTTTTTAAAAAAGGAATTGTTATATTGGGAGTTTGGTCCTTGGGGATTAATGGGTTTTCCCTATAGTGCTTATTACTTGGCCTTTGGTTGGTAGTGTTTGATTTGAACTCAATTCCATAGTTCTCGTCGTAAATGAGTGGATTATCGGGCTTTTGGAGCTTGAGGATCAATGAGATTTCTTTATTTTGTTTACTTCGATGTGTCCGTGTTTATGTTGTAAAGGAATTTAGTGCTTTATTGGGGTCTTGGTCCTTGAGGGTATATTGGTTATTCAATACGGTACCTGCTCATTACTTGGTATATGTATTTTGTTTCTGGGTAGTTAAAATTGAGTTATATTTCTTTTTCTTTTTCATATGGGAATAATGTGCATTATTGTATTCTTCATTCTTTAAGACTGGCAGCTTTGATTTCATGGCCTATTGATGGATTCCCTTTGACATTATTTGGATTTGGCTTCAGTTGCATTCTAGTGGATCGACTGCTTTACCAAATTGGTGGCTTTTGAGGATTAATGGGTTTCTTAATTAGTGGTGTGTGTCTATGATGTTGGTGTACCAGATTGTGGGGGGGGTTTTGGAGGATTAGTGGGTTCCTAAATATGTGTGTGCACTTGTTCCGAGAGAGTATGTACCGGATGGAATAAGTTCTATAACATAGTGTTGCTTGTCTAATATCTGAATTGTAGAGCGTTCACTTCTATGACACAGAAGTAATTTAAAGATTCCAGAAACTTATTTTTGAGTTTCATTCCTCTTACGACAAAGCACCAGGTCCAGACTCTCCATGGGTATGATGAACGTGTTTCAGGAATAGTTTTAAGTTGAAAAGTTTGAGAAAAGCCTAAATATTACTTTTATTGCTTTGATCCCAAAGAAGAGCAGAGCTTTGGAGGTGAAAGATTATAGGCCCATTAGTCTCATCAATGGGGTGTACAAAATTATTTCAAAGGTGTTTGCATACAGGTTAGGGGAGGCTTTAGGTAAGATAATTACGAAACCGCAAAATGCATTTGTAAGGGGTCGTCAAATTCTGGATTCAGTCCTTATAGTCAATGAATGTCTGGATAGGAGATTAAGGTTTGGGATTGCAGGGATTATTTGTAAACTAGACATGGAAAAAGCATACAATCATGTAAACTGAGATTTCTTTATCTTTTTATTGGAGAGATGTGGATTTGGTGAGAGATGGGGTACGTGGATTAGATGGTGCATCTCAAAGACAAAGTTCTCAATTCTGATTAATGGCAACTCAGCTGGTTTCTTTAGCAGTTCTCGTGGCCTGAGACAAGGAGATCCGCTGTCCCCACTTCTCTTTGTTGTTATTATGGAAGCCCTTAATCGGATGCTATTGGCCATGGTTAGAAACGGTTTTGTGGCTGGATTTTCAGTAGGTGACCCCAATAGGGGATGCATATCTATTTCTCATCTATTATTTGCAGATGACACGTTAATTTTTTGCGAGGCAGGTCAAAACCAACTCAGGGCACTGAAGGCACTCTTATTATGCTTCAAAGCAGCGTCAGGCTTGAGAGTAAACTGTGATAAATCAGAGATAGTGCTGGTTGGGAATGTCAGCAACACTCGGCATTTGGCCTGCACACTTGGGTGTAAGGTCGTTTCTCTTCCTATGAAATATTTGGGATTGCCGTTGGGGGCAGCCTCACGGGCTCTTTCTATTTGGGATACTGTTATCGAGAAGATAAAACGAAGATTGGCAGGATGGAAGAGATGTTACTTGTCGAAAGGAGGTTGGGTGACTCCGATCAAGAGTACTTTTTCTAACTTTTCAACTTATTTTCTGTCTTTATTTCCAATTCCAACTGTGTGGCGAATAAGATTGAAAAACTTTATCGTGATTTCTTATGGAGCGGGATGGGGGATGAATTCAAGTTCCATTTAGGCCTCGTTTGTTTTCAGTCAACTCATTTCATCTCATTTAATCATTACAAAATTTTCAAATTTCCATACAAAACAGCATCAGGCTTGAGAGTAAACTTTGATAAATCAGAGATAGTGCTGGTTGGGAATGTCAGCAACACTCGGCATTTGGCCTGCACACTTGGGTGTAAGGTCGTTTCTCTTCCTATGAAATATTTGGGATTGCCGTTGGGGGCAGCCTCACGGGCTCTTTCTATTTGGGATACTGTTATCGAGAAGATAAAACGAAGATTGGCAGGATGGAAGAGATGTTACTTGTCGAAAGGAGGCTGGGTGACTCTGATCAAGAGTACTTTTTCTTACTTACAAACTTATTTTTTGTCTTTATTTCCAATTCCAGCTGTGTGACGAATAAGATTGAAAAACTTCATCGTGATTTCTTATGGAGCGGGATGGGGGATGAATTCAAGTTCCATTTAGGCCTCATTTGTTTTCAGTCAACTCATTTTATCTCATTTAATCATTACAAAATTTTCAAATTCCCATACAAAGCAGCGTCAGGCTTGAGAGTAAACTTTGATAAATCAGAGATAGTGCTGGTTGGGAATGTCAGCAACACTCGGCATTTGGCCTGCACACTTGGGTGTAAGGTCGCTTCTCTTCCTATGAAATATTTGGGATTGCCGTTGGGGGCAGCCTCATGGGCTCTTTCTATTTGGGATACTGTTATCGAGAAGATAAAACGAAGATTGACAGGATGGAAGAGATGTTACTTGTCGAAAGGAGGCTGGGTGACTCTGATCAAGAGTACTTTTTCTAACTTACCAACTTATTTTCTGTCTTTATTTCCAATGCCAGCTGTGTGGCGAATAAGATTGAAAAACTTCATCGTGATTTCTTATGGAGCGGGATGGGGGATGAATTCAAGTTCCATTTAGGCCTCGTTTGTTTTCAGTCAATTCATCTCATCTAATCATTATAAAATTTTCAAATTCCCATACAAAATAAAATAAATAATCCAACTTTTTCAAATCCAAAAATAAAAATAATATTGAAAAAATATATATTCTAACAATATTTTATTTATCTTTTTAACTTTAATCTCAACTCATCTTATCTCATCTCATTTGCGAAAACAAACAAGGCCTTAGTTAGTTGGGACAAGGTGTGTAGGCCAATTTCTTCTGGTGGATTGAGGATAAAAAATATGAGAACTTTCAATAGAGCCCTACTCGGGAAGTGGCTATGGAGATATAATATGGAACCGGAAGCCCTATGGAAATTGGTGGTTGATTGCAAACATGGAAGTATGTGGGGGATGGTGTACTAGAGAGAAGAACGGGGCCTATGGAGTGGGGATTTGGAAGCACATTAGACGAGGGTGGGGGATGTTTACTCGCCATGCCAAATTTGTGTTGGGTGCGGGCACTCAGATAAAACTTTGGAGGGACCTATGGTGTGGGGAGGAGGCTCTAAAGGACTCATTTCCATCCGTCTTCCGGTTGGCATGTGACCAAGAAGCTTCAGTGGCAGACCTCATGGATCGATCGGGGGACCAAGTCCAATGGAACGTCACCTTCAATAGAGCGGCCCAAGATTGGGAAGTAGACAAATTTGATGCTTTTTTCAGCCTAGTGTATTCCGTCAAGCTGAATGGAATACGAGACGATAAGTTGTGGTGGACACATGTAGGTAAGAGAGTTTTCTCGGTTCGATCCTATTATAAATCCCCTACTCTTTTACCGAATACTCATTTCCCTTGGCGGAAACTTTGGAGGAATAAGGCCCCCCCCCCCAAAAAAAAAGCACTCTTCTTCACTTGGACAGTTGCTCTAGACAAGATACTGACAACCGATAATTTGAGGAAGTGCTGGGTGATTATCTAAGATTGGTGTTGTATGTGCAAGAAAGCTAGCGAGTCAGTGGATCATCTCTTGCTACATTGTGAGATAGCTAGAGCTTTGTGGATCGAAGTGTTTAGCTGAGTAGAGTTAAATTGGGTAATACCTGCCACTGTGGTTGAGTTATTGGCCAACTGGACATGTCTAGGAGGTGATACACAAATCAAAGCCGTGTGGAAGATGGTCTCTATCTGTATTATGTGGTGCATATGGCGAGAGCGTAACGATCGGACATTTGAAGATAAGGAGCGGTCAATAGAGGAGCTTCGATCTTTATTTTTCTATACCTTATTTCTTTGGGCCATAGCTATAGATTTTAATGGCCGCAATTTACATGATTTTCTTGTTTTCACTTCTGCGACCTAGATAGGTATTTGTCTCTTGTATAACATCTTGTGTACTTGAGTTTTGCCTATTCTTATCAATAACATCGTTTATTATTAAAAAAAAAAAAATTGAGTTTCAAACCTACGTGGACTGTCTTGTTCATGTTGTATGCTATTCGGCTCTGTATAGTTCACTGGGTTCCCAATTGAAAGGGCTGTGTCCAAATTATTAAGATCTGAGGGCCTTAAAGCAGATCTTATTTAGTTATATAAATGAATTAGAATTTCATTTGATGAGCCTTAACTGCCCTGCATTTATACTCTTCTATAAAACAGTTTTGAAAATTTAAACCATCTTATTCGATCACAAATTTTTATTCAAGTAGTGATAAACTTGCAAAACTAATCTTATTTATAATGCAAACAGTAGGGCATGCTATGTAATTGTTCAAGATCTCATTATATATATTTCATGGCAACTGAAGCCCTATTTCTATCCTTTTGTTGGATTGTGGTGGCTGAAACTGTCGTGCAGTCCCCTTTGATATAGGCTACAGACCATGTCTGAATATGCTTTGCAAATTTAGTGTTGTGTTGTGCTTAAAAGTCTTGAAACTTCTTTGGATTTCTGTTCGTTATTGTATCTTACCCGCCTTTTGTATTGTGTTAACAGATAGATGAGAATGTACAACGGGAAATTATAAACCACAGATCATTGAGGCATCCCAATATTGTCAGATTCAAAGAGGTTTCTTCAATCCCAATATCTTATCATATTTTCTTCCCTAGAGACTATTCTGAATTCATTAACATTAAGATGTGACTATAGGTCATATTAACACCAACTCATCTAGCTATCGTGATGGAATATGCGTCCGGAGGAGAGCTCTTTGAACGGATCTGCAATGCTGGGCGGTTCAGTGAGGACGAGGTTCTTATCCACTGCATTGATTTTGTTTATGACAGTAACCCTGTACTCATTGCTTATTGTTTTCTTGTCTTGTGTTGCAGGCACGCTTCTTCTTCCAGCAACTTATATCAGGAGTTAGCTACTGTCACGCAATGGTACGTGAATTAAGTTTGATAATATATATCTTAAGAGGATACCACTATATGTCTCAGCTTGATTTCTCTCCGTATCTCTTATGAAGCAAGTATGCCATCGTGACTTGAAATTAGAGAACACATTATTGGATGGAAGTCCTGCTCCTCGCCTAAAGATTTGTGATTTTGGGTACTCCAAGGTATGTTTTCTTGTTTTTCGCCTTTTGCCTATTATTTTGTACAACTCTGTTGCCTTTTCGAAAGCTCTGGTCTTTGTGTTTGAAACCTGACATACTTCAGAACTTCATCATAGGCTTGTAATTTGATTGTTTATACATGTATTGATGGACATCTCTTGTGGTATTTTCCTGACAGTGAGTAGTGATATAACTAAAATATATTTGCCTCTTCTTTAACAGTATGTTGGTTCAGTAATGTGGCAATTTGTTGGTTTTATCTATGGTATCTTTGTCTTTGTTTGTTCCATTATTTATTATCAATATCTTCATATTTAGACTCGTCTTTTTTCCCCAGTCCTCAGTGCTGCATTCACAACCAAAATCAACTGTTGGCACTCCTGCATATATTGCTCCTGAAGTGTTACTTAAGAAAGAATATGATGGCAAGGTAATATTATTACTTATGGATATGATCAGTCAAAAGACACTGTGGAAATCAATTCTATCCAACTATATTTTATTGTTTATCAGGTATTGTAATGTTATTATCATATTTTATGGCTTTAATTATATAAAAAAAAAATTAGCTTATGGCTTTAATTTGGTTTCTGCCTTTCTGGAACCCTATATATTGGCATGATTCACCTGTTTGTATCCGAGTTTTCTCCATTAATAAAGTCAAAGTTTTGAGCTACTTTACCACTTTTTTTAATTAGATATTTTCTTCTTAACATCCACCAAATGTATTTTTGGTGATTCTAATATTTTATATTCTTAACTTATTTTGGATCCAACTTCTCCCCTGAAATCTATGATGACTCCACTTGCATTCCCAGAGGTTACAACTAGGTTCACCTTGGAAAGAATTTTATTGGCTATTAGCCACGATTCAGATATTTGCCTTAGATTTGGCAGATAACTCCCTTCTTCTTCCCCGATTGTTTTTTTGTTAATTAATAAAGCACTGTTCTAAAGTACAAATTTTCACCTTATAATGCAGACACTCCTACAAGGTGGGAAAGCCGCATTATTTTTGCTCTCATCGTAAGAACTGGTCTCTATATTGGTCTGCACATGCGTGTGCACGTGCGCGCACACACAAATAAAAAACTTCAGCTGACAGAAATAAATCATTATGCTCTAAAAGTTTTTTCCTCATTTCTGATTGATTTGCATTTTGCTGTCAATGTATGGTTTCTGCAGTCTTCAGAAGACATAGGATTGGGGCTAATGGAGTGGTCGAAGTAAAATGATAAAATAATGTGCCACACAAATATTGGACAGGCAAGAGACAAGATTTAAGTTTTGTCTGGTGAGGGGGGACATTAGACAATAGGGCTGTTCACAAAGAACCTTCGACCCTACTTTTCCCCTTGGCATATTTTCTCCCAAGATTAGCTCGGTATTGAATTAATAAAATGCTGCCATGGTTGTGTGGTGGGCTTCCTGACAAAGTACTCCGTTAGATGTCACATAAGTACATGATAATCATTGGATGAAGTATATATTTTCTATTTTACACTTGCATTCAAAATTATATTTCCATATACTTAACTAGTTTGCTGTTGGGATAAATACAGATTGCAGATGTGTGGTCTTGCGGGGTGACCTTATATGTTATGCTGGTGGGTGCATACCCTTTTGAGGATCCTGGGGAGCCTAAAAACTTCCGCAAGACAATTCAGGTAAATTATTGGACCTTATTATTGGTAAATGTGTTGGCTAGATTGAATGCTTGGCTAAAATGATTTGATGTCTTTGCAGAGAATTTTGAATGTCCAGTACTCAATTCCTGACTATGTTCATATATCTCCAGAGTGCCACCATTTGATCTCAAGGATATTTGTAGCTGACCCTGCGAAGGTCGGTGCACTTTCTAAGGACACAATTTTGTGTGCTTCTTTTAAATATCTCCCATTCCACGATGATTGCCATTATTCATTCCTTTCAAACATGATGTCATGGTTACTTATTTATGTCATTTGACTCAGACTTAGTTGTTTTCTTATTTTATTTTTTGATAGTGTTGATCCTCTTATTGTCCTACTGCCTTGGCATGTTCTTCAGGTACAGTAAATAGGTTCAAACTGGTGAGCTTTGATAGAATTGACATGCAATAACTCATATCTGATCATTCCTTTACTCTGAAGAATTTAAGAGATGCAAGTGGCTACCTCCAATTGCGTAGCCCAAAGGCCCAACTGACCCCCACAACATACTTGCTGGGCAAAAAAAAAAAAAAGTTAACTTTATTCCCACATTGTTTAAGTATTTATAGAAGTCAAGTTCTACTCTAAACTTTTGACCCTTCCCCTTTATTCCTTTACTCCAATAGTCTCATATTTTCATTTATAGACTTGGCTATGTTTTGGGTTTTATCAAAAAACTCGGTTATGATACAAGAAAACAACTTACTATTGTTTTAGGACTGGAAATTTGAGGTTAATTGTGTCGAACAATGGTGGGGGGATATCTCTAACTGCTTACTTCCCCTTGGTGCTTTCTGTCCTGTACCTTTATTTCCCTACTCTGTTAAAGGCTTAAGGGAAGAAATATTGACTTTCTAATTTATGTTCCAATGAATTCACTTGAAAACAGAGAATAACGATTCCTGAGATTAGGAACCACGATTGGTTCCTGAAGAACCTCCCGACAGAACTCATGGATGAAAATACAAATAACACTCAGTTTGAAGAGCCTGATCAACCCATGCAAAGCGATGCTGATATCATGCGGATAATCTCAGAGGCTACCATTCCTGCGGCAGGGAGCCACAGTCTGAACCAGTATCTAACTGGCAGCTTGGACATTGACGATGACATGGATGAGGACCTGGAAACTGATCCTGACCTTGACATTGATAGCAGCGGAGAGATAGTATATGCAATGTAATGGTGATCATTGCCTGCCAGGCGTGGTGTGGGATTTGCTTAGATCCATGTCTTTAAAGACTTTAAAAATCATCTCCTGGGTCTTGTTTGTTGGAACTGTGGAAGATTCTGCCCTTTTTTCTGCAATGGAGGGATTCTGTGGAGTGAAGTATGTACATGTCCATGAGTATCTGTTCATACCGCTCCTGCTGTTGCTCTTATGTATAATTTTTTTCAGCATTGTGCTTCTGTTGATCTGTATTTTTATGCTTTGCCACTTTCCAAGTGGAATTATGTATTTGTAGCACTGTAATATAGCAAATTGTTTTTCTTTTTTGGTGACAGATTAACAGTGTGTCAACTCATGCCTGTTCTTATTGAGAAATGTTTTTTATCATCGTTGGGTGATTAGTTTATTATTTTTTAGCTGCTGGTCATAACTCTTAACACTACGTTTGTTTTGGTTCATCTGCAGAGAAAAAAGGATCAAGAAGAGAGTTCAATTCTCGAATTTCCTATAAACCCAACGTCAAAAAGTCCGACCAAAGGGGTGAGAGCCATTATCACAACTTTTTCCATTAGAACAAACTGATGATAAGGCACCCAATTGTTGCATTAGAAAAAACATAGAGAGAGAGAGAGAGAGAGAGAGAGAGAGAGAGAGAGAGAGAGAGTTCTTTCTCCCCCTGAAAATCGTTGCATTGAAAAAAGAAAAAAAAGAAAAAAGAGAGCTCTTGACGTAAGATTGCTGGTAGCAAATTAACCTAAAAATGAGTAGGACACGTTAAATTATAATATTAGTTTTATTGATGACAAGTCATGTCTAAGCAAGTCATTCCTCTCTCTCTCTCTCTCTCTATATATATATATATGCGAAATATTTTAGCCCCAAAGGGATTACATAAAAATAAATTCATATATTGACGTGGCTTGATGCAATACGTTAAATTGTAATGCAGTGCGTCAAATTATAAAGTTACTTTTAATGTAAAATAGATCTAATGTAAAATCACGTCAGTTTGTAAATTTATTTATTTTATATATGGGCTAAAAGTCTGATCCATCATATTGGCAGTTATATTGGTTGGTGTACCGTCTGGTTGTGGCTGTAGGCTAGCTTTGGACCCCATATGCATAATTATATTTGCCGCTTTCCCATTAGTGAGGCTAAGTTTTGTATGCCGATTAATTATCACAATTCATGGCCATCCCCTGTCGGGAAGCATATCTCTTGCTCCAACCGGATTACCCTATGCATATTCCTTCTTCAAAGTTGGATTATATACACATACGTATACACACACATATATTATTTAATCTCATAAGAGAAGCTAACCCCACTTCTTTTTACAAGTTCTATTTCAGAGTTACCGACGAGTGTGCTATAAATATAGGCAATGAAATTGGATAAAGAAGAGTGACGCAGAGACAGAAGATCTTCAATCATACAAAAGGGTCCTTTTTTTATTTTTTATTTTTTATTTTTTAATCGAAGTTATGGTGATTCAGAGGCTGGAGATGTTTATAGAACTAGTAAGACTCGCCATAGAGTTCGTCGTGGTTGTAGCCGAAGCTGTTGGCATCGTCCTCCACCAGAACTCTACCCCACAGCTTACTTACACTGGTTTTGGAACTCCCAATATTCCTTATGTTGCCTTTCTTCCTTAATTAGTTCTATTTCCCATGTCTTCTTCTTCTTCTACAAATGTGTAGTTACATGCTGAATTTGATGTTTCAGAGAGAGATCCATTTTTGAGGATTTGGTTGATGTGAGTAGCCTTTAATATATATATTATATATATATATATATATATATATATATATATGGATTCTCTCTTGCGGCCGAATAGCAGTGTGGTGCTCTTTAGATTGCTTCGATGTGGCTTGATTTTCGTTTTGATATCTTTCGATGTGGCTGGAGATGTGTTGATATCTTTAGAAGAATCTTGTCAATTTGATCTCTAAAATTCCAACTTAATTCTTTGTCAACGGAACCCTTTTTCGAATCTTGGATGGTCTACAATCTAAATCGGTTAGCTTAATTCCTCTTTCAAAATATCATGGTATGACCTTAAAATGACATAATTTTATGGTCAAATTTCAGGGGAAACAATTAGAAAAAGAATAATTCTGTTGAAAATAGCCGTAAAAGATAGAGACTTTGTACATATCAAGCTAATAATATAGAATAAGAGCACCCATCTTTGTTGGCGTATTGTGCTTGGTTTTCTCACGGTTGTTTTGTCAATGTTTCTCTTTTTTCTTGAGCAATTAGACAAAAATGACTGGGAGAGCATGCTGTGCATGTCGTATAAAACAACAAAACTAGGTATATTAATGAGGGACCAAGATTTTTTGGGAGGGGAGAGAGAGGTCCTTTGCGTCCCTCCCCTCCCAAAACAACATGCTAAGCATAGGAAGGATTATGTCGACCACATATTTTCCATTTTAGCATGTTGGTTTCGGTTCTGTATTAATAACACAGAAGGAAACCCACACCTCACAGCAGCTCTCACAACGGCTACCTCCAAAGCATGATCAACTGAAGATTCTCCCAATCACCTTGACTCATGCAACGGCTAGTTAATTGTATTTGTTTTCCATTTTCCACAAGTTACCTTATTAAGCTTTAATCTCCAACGGTACAATAACTCATGTACTGGTGTAATACACGTTATGTAAAGGAATAATAGACACTAGGCTCTCACGTCAGTTGAGGCATTTCATCAAGCACTTTGTGTTCACTGTTTTTATGGTACCAAAGCCCTTGTGAGAGAAGAAAGTCTTCCTCCCATGGCTACCATCGTCCTTAATGTTGGTAACTTTGTTACTTTGAAACTCAACAACACCAACTATCCTCTATAGCATGAATAGGTTTTGGCCTTGGCTGAGAGCCAAGACCTTGTTGAGCATCTCATAGATGCATCACCACCTCTAGAATTATCCAACCCCATTGACGTTGCCTTTGGTTCAAGCAAATCCGAACCCACTCCAGCCTTCCTGCAATGGCGCAAATTGGATTGATTGCTCTATATATGGATTATAGGCACATTATTTGAAGAAGCACTCAGCCTCGTGTGGGGCTTGATTATGCCCACCAAATTTGGGTGGCTCTCAAAAAGGCTTATGCCCATGACTCCCAAGAAAGTGAGTTCCATCTCACTCAACAACTCACGTACCTACGCAAGGTGCCTATGTGTCAGAATCCCTAGGAAATTGTCCCCGGGCCACACCTCGACACTGCCCTTGACATACCAAGACAGCTCCACAGCTAACCTACATGCGTGTCATGGCCCATGCCTTGACACGCATGAGGTGCCTAGTGAGGCTACTGGCCGCGTGTAGCCCAATATGCACATGCCTAGTGAGGTTGGTGACTGTGCGCAGCCCAGGATACGCATGCCCATGTGCATGGGCAGCTCTTGTGTGCGCCCCTATGCCACACTCCCATGCGCGCGCAATGCTAGCAGCAGCAGCCTAGCGAGGTTAGTGGCATGCCTTCGCAGGCATGCCATCCAGTACAAGACTCCAACCTGTGCCTTGTAGGTGAGGCTAGTGACATGCCCACCAGGCATGCCATCCAGCGCAAGGCACCAACCAGTGCCTTGCAGCATCAACGCCTAGGCCACTTGCTTGGGCCATGTAGCATCAGCGCACGGCACCATACCTTGCTCATCAGCAGGCCATGCATGACACCATGTCGTGCTCACCAGCAGGCCCTGCATGGCACCATGCCATGCCCACCAACAGGCCCACGCATGGCACCATGCCGTACCCATCAACCATGAGCCAGACCAGCCTAGCTGTGGGCCATGAACCACACTAGCCTATCCATGGGCCATTGCATACCACGGGCCACCATGGCTCTTGCAAGACTACTTTATTACTTTCATTTATTTTTCTTTAAATATTTTTTAAGGGATCTTTTGTAGATTTTCACTTTGTAATCTCTATAAATAGAACCCTTAGTTATTTCATTTACATCTTTTGACAATTTTTCTAGAAGACGACTATTGTTCTTGAGATCATATTTTCGGTACATATGCACTTTGGCTCTTTTGAATGCAATTTGTGAATCCCTAAAGAGAGAATCACTCATTGAAATTCGTGAATATGCGTGATTCATTTTATCTAATATATGAGGTTTCTTTTCAACTTTGTGCAATTCGTGAATCGAAGTTGATTTGTTTATCTTTGTGATCATTCAAAGTTCTTGAGTGTTCATACACTTTCTTGCATAATTCCCACCTCCCAAACACTTCCATACACCTACCAAATTGCTTTCCATATTTACCATATTCGGCTATACCCTTAATTACTCTTCTTCCATACTCCAATTACCCTAGCCGAAAACCATACTTACCATATAAGGATTCCTAAACTTTAGGAATCCTAATTCCCTTCCATATCCATATCCCTTGATTTAATGACTTTCCTACCCATCTCAATCCCTTAAATCTCTCCATCCCTACAATATCTAAAGTCAACCAAGACTTACTATAATTGCCAAAACCGAAATTCCCATCTTCCTAAAAAGATTTCTACAACTTAAGAATCTTTCCTTCTTCATTCCCAATCTGTCCAAGCCATATCCAAACCCCCAAATCATGCCAACCCTAAATCACGGCAACCCTAGTTGCCTTAACACCTGAAACCCTAGCCTCACTCATCATCCAAACCCTAACCTCATCTTAAGTGGCGCCAACTCCAAGAGTCACCATTCTAGCCATGCCTCACTACTCAAGTGTTTGAGTTCATCACTTAGATCACCCTTTTCATCACCATTATACAATATTCCATCACTAAACACCAAACCTCCATTAACCTAGGGACCCATCATTGCCACGTTTTGTTCAAGGCCAAACAAGAGGGCTAGTCACTTAGGTCATCACAAGGATAACCAATGCGAGGACAACATAGTGTTTAGGGACTAGACCGAGGTCCCTAACACTATGACATTGCTGGCCAATCACCTCCATACCTTCAAAGGATTGTGTGGCTGCCTTGCTTCTATCAGATGCCCTGTGCAAGACAACATGAAGGTCTTCTCGTTGCTGAATAGCCTTGGAGCCAAATACGTGCCCTTCACGATGGCGATGCTGAAACTACCCATGCCCTCCAACGGCAAACTCCTCCCTCTACTCCAAGGGTATGAAATATGATTCTCACTTTATGATTCCACTAATTCGTTTGCTTTTTATGGATTGAGAAGTGGTGCCTTGAACACCAAGGATCACCATAGCAACCACCATTCTCAGCCTTGGTCTTTCTCCTTGAAGGGACGTGGGTTTCAACCCTCCAACCAGTCGGCTAGGACCAACTTTGGGGTTGGAGGAAAAAACGTGCATTTTGACCAACCCAATGGTGGGTCTAACACACGTGAATATGGTGACAGGCCCACTAAAAAGGGCCTTGACTCTTCTGCAGTGAAATATGCCAAATATGTGGAAAAAAAAAGACATGTTGCTCTTAAGTCTAGGAACAGGTTCAATCATTCTTATCAACCTGAGGATATTCCTCAAGCCCTTGCTGCGATGATGTGAGAGAATTTTTTTCATGATGCTGAATGGACTGCTGACACCGGGGTGTTAGCTCACATGACTGGCAACCCAGGTATACTAAAAAATCTCTGTCACTATTTTGGTAATGATGCTATTATTATTGGTGATGGTAGCTCTCATGCTATTACTCATATTGGTGATACTCTTGATAATGCTACTACTAAGATTAAACAATGCAATATTTTATTAATACTTGCCTTGGCTAAAAATCTTTTATCTATTGGGCAATTTACTACTGATTATCCCTATACTGTGAATTTTACGGTGTTGGTTTTGTTGTTAAGGAATGTGAGACCAACCACATCCTGTTGATCGGACAATGGAAGGGTAACCTCTACATCGTGTCCCTCCCTTATGAAGCTCACTTCTCCACATGCTTTCGGCGTGTCTCTGAAGACGTGTGGCACTAGCACTTGGGACATCCTCAGGCCTTTGCTTTACAAGTCCTAAAATCCAAAAGACTTATTCAAATTTCTGGTTCTAATAAAAATTCTTCTTTTTGTGATAGTTTCCAATTAGGCAAACTTTACAAACTACCATTTTTACCATCTTGCAATATTACTCATAATGTGTTTGATAAAATTTATTGTGACTTATGGGGTCGAGCTCCTGTGGTCTCTGTTGGTAAATTTCATTATTATGCATGCTTAGTTGATGATTTCTCTAAATTTATGTCGTTTATCCCTTTACGTAAAAAATCAAATTTTTTCTTTACCTTTTTACTTTTTAAAAAGTATGATGAGCGTCATTTTAATAAAAAAAAATTTAAAATTTTTTAAACTGATGAGGGAGGTGAGTTTACTAATACCCACTTTACATCCCATTTACAAAAACAAGGTATTATTCATTATTTTTCTATCCTTACTCCCCTGAATATAATGGTATGGTTGAATGTCGTCACCGTACCATTCATGAACTTGGTATGACCAACGGTACCAATAAGTTATGTATTGGTGTAATACACGTTATATAAAGGAATAATAGACTCTCTATGCTCTCATGTTAGTTGAGGCATTTTATCAAACACTCTGTGTTCATTGTTTTTATGGATAACTCAGGACTGGTACATATGTCGGTAGCTTAGTGGTGACCGGTAAGAGAGACGATATTCATCATTTTTTCACTGTTGTTTGATACAAGATAATTAAAAAGATGATCAATAATATTACAAAAGAAAAAGAAAAGGAAATAAGCATGAAAATATAAAAACATGTTTTTTTTTTAACATTGTAATCTATCGAATTAGTATTGTTTCTCAAATGATTAGAGAATTATCAGACAATTAATAGATTTAGAGGAAAAAGTTTCAAATAATACACGATAACTATACATCTTTTGACGGTAATATGTTAACAGTAAACAGTCCCATACATCAAAAAGCGATTTAGGAATATTTTTCAGCAATTTCTTGGAGACGAGCCCAAAGCTGTTTAGGCTTGGACATCATGACCATGTGATCAGATCCTGTGATCTCCACCACACAGTTGGGTGGATTTCTATCGATCATCCACCATTGAAAATCCCTCTTCCCAACCTTATCTTTTTCGGACATGATGTAAACCCGATTAACCGACCCGTATTTTCCAGTGGAAAGCATCAGCTCCATAGAAAGGTCTTCATCACTAAACAGAGGTAATGGTCTCAACAGCATTGTTGCCAGTGCCAAATCCTACAGCAATTTTAATTTTTATCATTTCTCTTTTATCATACACGTACACTGTTAAAACAGCAACCGTTTAATAATCCAGCGGTTGATATCTCACTTTCAACAAAATATCCCTACAAAAATGTTTTTCTTACCTCAGTTGGGCTGAGCTGGAACACATTGGATGCCAAGTACAAGGGACCGAAAATGAAACTTGTTGGAGGCTTGTCTGGGCCTTTGTCATATGAAAAACGACTGTCCAATAGAGTATCTTGTCTGCTAAACGACTGTAGTAAATGCAGGAAAAAAAGTATCATAAATTCATAATTCAAAGAGCAAACATGTTCTTGCATTACCCTGGTTAGAGGACTTATCCCTAAGGACCATGATTAATTTTGATGGAGAGAAATTGAAAAGATCCCATCTTTTAATTTAATCTGTAGTACCTCTTGATTGAGTGTGGAAATGTTCAGTGTTGGGCCTGGCATTAAGGCAGTGAGAAAAACAGCAACAGAAATCTTACTCGGAAAAGACTCTATGGCTTGAGAAATTGCCAACCCACCAAGGCTATGACCGACAAGGATGACTCTTTCATGAGGAGGAAGAGTTTCCATGAAGTTCCTCAAGGGTCTAAAGAAGTCAGAAATGGATCGGAGATCGCTCGGCTGCACAGGGTTGACACCAGAAGCGGCTAAAGTCTAGTGCAGTGACGTTGTGGCCGGAAGATTTGAGCAGAGGCAGGAGCTTGTACCAGGACCAAGCTCCAAGGCATGATCCATGAACCAGCACAAAGTGCTTGCTGATGCTAGGCCGTGGTGGCTCCATAGCCGCACCAATCGCAGTGGATAAGAGGAAGATAAAGAAGATATTAAGGGACTTGATTTGAGTCTTTCTGATTTGCTCCATAAGGGGTAGGTTTATTATTATTAATTATTTTATTTTAGCTTCGATCAGATTTTAGAAGTGCTCACGGGATTATGTATGTATTTAGCTAAGGCCGGCGACTGAACCATCCTTTCTTTTTCCTTTATTTATTTATTTAGCTTTTAGGTAGTCTTCAAATTGAGTTTAATTAGCCTGTTTTTTTTTTTAACAGCCTGGTATCTTAGGAATGACTCCTGTAACATGCAAGAGTTCAAATAAATCGTTATTGGGAAATGATTTAGAAAGTTTTAAGGATTAAGTTTCCGCTTATTTTTTTTTAAAAGAATGTAGTCTATTACTTAAAAAATATTGAGTTTTATATAAGTTTAATATTTATTCAGTTTTTTCAAAATTGGTGAGTGAGACTTATAAAACCTAAGCCATATAACTTATGAGTAATACTAAATATAGTTATGGAGTGCGAAAGCACCGCACAATATTTTTAAAAAAGAGTGGGTCTATTATTAAAAGAATAGTTTTTTATGTAGGTCTTATATTTATTCACTTTTTAAAAAGAATTATACAGTACTTGCACACTCTACAACTGTAAATATAATTTCTTATAGCCTATACCTACTGAAATATTATAAAAAATAAAAAGTTCTTAATTCCAAGCAATGAGATCACATACATTACAACTTATCCTTATCACTTCTCTTGTGGCACCTACCCTCATCACTTATCTTGTGGCCTATAATTGAAAATGACTAAACAATTATATAATTGAAATCCAATTAAAATCAAAGTTTTAAAAACCGTTTCGTACCGACCGGTACGGTCGATATTTGCCGTACCGGCCATTGGGCCGATACAGATACTACCTGTATTTTGTACCGGCTTAAATACCGGCCGTACCGACCGGTACCGAACGTTTCGGCCTAAATTTCGGCCTAAATTTCGGCCTGTATAGGCCGATATTTCGGCCTTCATTTTGTTTTTTCGTTTGTAGTTTGTTACAGCTCTGTCTTCGAGCTGTAACAAACGACGTCGTTCAAATTTTTTACCACGTTGGACGCGATGCCGCGGGGTGCCCCAGGCCGGTTGTCTATAGACTTTTTCTATATATTTTACGCCTTTTGAGAGCAGCCACTGATCAAGAAATAGGTGATCTTCTCGAACAATGCGTTCATGGTGCATGGGTTGGCTAACTTCTCTGTTTTCCTGGGATTTGTCTAAAGTCAGGCATAAGGGATCCACGAGTTACTGGACAGGATCAAGATCAGTAACAAGAAAGAAATTTGTTCATAGATATATAATGTACTTCAAGAATAGTACTACTTGTTCCAATATTATTACTGCATGCTAGTAATCCAAATGCATGCACTTGAAAAAATTACAGTATGAATTAGAACGAAATTCAGGATCTAGTACTGCAATTAATGTTTCCAAAAGCCAGCTTAGCTGTTTCTTCTTTGCTAATTGCTAGTAGATGTATATAATATTCCACACAACAACCGCACTACTTCAATTATCCGATACTCTAAAATGATAAATTTGGATGTTTTCGACATCCCGCTTCTTGAAATCACTGCGGCTTCTCGTGGCCAGAAACTTTCCCCAGTTGTATTCCCTGTATTTTGCAGGGTTCTTCTCATTTACCAGCTCCTCCAGAGGTTTCACCATGGTGTAGTTGGCCGGGTTGAAGAAGAATGGAATAGAAAACCTTTCCTTACTAGAATTCACCACCACCCTGTGCTCCACACTCTCATACTTCTCATTGCTCCAAACCTGTATAAACATACCCGATTGATATTCTTTCTAATTCCCGGATTGAATGAATTAGATTGTCCAATGCCGAGAGAGATATACAGAGTTTTAAATGCTGACAATATTGTGCAAAATGTTCAGAAATGGTACCTGAATAATATCTCCAACATTAATGATATAGGCATCCGGGGTAGGCTTAACAGGAATCCACTCCCTGTCTGATTTTCGCCTCACTTCCAATCCTCCAACATCATCTTGGGCAAGGACAGTCAAGCCACCAGCATCCTTGTGATGGCCAACACCAAGAGCCAGGTGGGGGAAGGGGCACGGAGGATAGTGATTGAGCCGGAGAAAGCTGGTCTGGTCTT
The DNA here is from genome assembly GCA_022457165.1 of Juglans mandshurica. Classification (NCBI taxonomy): domain Eukaryota; kingdom Viridiplantae; phylum Streptophyta; class Magnoliopsida; order Fagales; family Juglandaceae; genus Juglans; species Juglans mandshurica. Next base: position 25,570,838 of record CM039629.1, on the reverse strand, counting down.
TGAAATAACCATTCAGGCGATTAGCAGATAAGCCTAAACTCATAGAAATAAGTTCCAACAACTTGTACGCCAGTTTCTCCACTTCACGTGCATAATCCTCACATGCTTCCCTAGAAAAATCGAGTTTGGTCTCGCCATTAATACAAATTCAGTTCCAAGGCAAGAGTTTGATCAGTACAAATAACACTAAAAATTACCGGAAGTCGGCCGGAAAATGGGGCCACTGATTGGTCAAAATCTTCAGTTCCTTGTCATCAGGTTCATGGGAGGCCGGAATCTGTGACGGATCGTGAACCAAAAAATCAAACACCTCTTTCCAGTCCCTCACGTTTTTAGTGTGCTCACTTTCATAGTACCCCATGGGATTCACCTCGTCCCGCTTCACCTTCCTCTTCTCCTCGGACGACCCGTCGAAGAACTTCTTAGCCACGGCCGCAACTTTTCTACGCAGATCTGCTGGGACTCCGTGGTTTACGACTTGAAAGAATCCCCATGTCTCGCATGCAGCGCCGATGCTAGTGATGATTTGCTGGGTGGTGTTGTGATCAGGAGGGTTGAGGACGGTGGATAGATCGATGACTGGGATATCGTCAGCCACCTCGATGGGTTTGAGCCTGGGCCTGTGCTCGATAGCTTGGACGAACGCAGGGTCTACCACTCCCATGGCTGGTACTGGCAGCTGAGATTCGAAGAAAGGGTGAGAAAATGTAGAGAAAGGATATGTTAAAGAATAATGATAGGCTTACTAATTGGATGATGTGACAACTTCCGTAGTTTACTTTGCTTTTTGTTCTTTCGGATTTTCATTCATTGAACCTGCCTGTGTTTTGGGTATCCTGACAAATGTAACAGATGAGCGTATGAAATTAAACAGCCATGAATTTTTCATGTTGGAACGGTGGCCGTAGCAAATATAGATGATATTTATAATATAATAATCTAAAAAAATACTTTTAAATTTGTTATAATTCTTTTCATATTTGAAAATAAGAATAGATTTATTGTAGTTTATAGTTTGGATGAAAACAATTTAACTAATTCAATGTAGAGCAAATATTGATGATATTTGCTAAATTTAAAGATAAAAAGACATTTGGTTAATCCAACGCCAATGCTCCTAATTTTCATGATCCTATTTTTTTTTTTTTTTTTTTTTATATAATGGATGATTCCTTCATGTATGATTATTAAACATTACATAGCTGATTTCGTTGATCTAGCTAGCTAGACATGCATTAATCCACAAAACTCATGATAAAGTTCGAGAAATGATACTTGCAGTCGTGAGTGTGTAGTCGCCGTGCCGTCGTTTTAAAAAAAGTAAATAAATATGAGACTCACATGAAAAGAAATTAATTTTTTAATAATAAATTCCACTCTTTTTTAAAGTGACTGTACGATATTTTTACATTCCATAATTGTATGTAGCATTACTCAAAAAGTCTACCTACATTATTACGTAAAATATCTTGAAATGGGTGAAGTCTGGCCATGTAATTAATTTGACCCAAATCGTTTATATTTTCCTTTCCCTCAAAAAAATTGACCCTGTCCAGTCCTCCTGAGTCTAGATCACTAGGCCGGGCATGCGTACGTGTTCAATTAATGGTCGATCTGATCTTTTCTCATTAAGCTAAAAATTCTATTATTTTAATTTGCCAGATAAAGTCTACTCTGTTGATGCCTGCCTTGGATGATACTGATTCATTATTTATATTTCATGGGATTTTAAGGCTTTGTAGAAGTAACGTTATACGTATAAACAGCTTCCATTTATGCCAAGTGTCATGTCGTGACGTTTTGTAGACTAGTCTAGATGGTTGAGGTTTCCCAATCAAACACCTAAAGGTTTGGTGAGAACTGATTTAAGAAATCTGTGACGGGGGTTGGAATTTCCTTTTAGGGTGCTGCAGTTAGAGTTCCCCAAATCCCAAGCTCGATCTGCCATTGGATCATGTATGTTACTTTGTTATAGTTTCACTATCTTAATATCTATTTATGATATTAAGACGCAACGTTTTCCATCCGATAAATAGTTTCTATAGAGATAGTTGTCAACAACAATTACCTTGAAAAGACAAAGAAATCTATATCATGCATAAACATAATCACATGTATTGAGAAGAAAAGAAAGAGAAGAAAAGACGGCTTTCTCAATCATTCTCCCGGCCACTTTCAGTACGTCTTTGACCTCTTATTTCTTTAAACTCGTAACGTACAAATCCTAAAAAATCTAAATGCCCAAAATTTATCTGAAAACAACCTCTCCCTTTCCCATATATTGTTGAAGAAAAGAAGTGTAGAGAACATCATGCATGACAAGTGCATGCATGCAGCCAGTATGCCCGGCCAGCGTACGTCAAATGTAACAGATGAGCGTATGAAATTAAACAGCCATGAATTTTTCATGTTTATTTTTATTTTTTCAAGATTCTGACAGACAAGTTTCTAAAAAGCAAATTATTTTTAATTCTTTAATAATTTAATATCACTTCAAAAAATTATAAATTTATTGATAGTTATGAAATTTATCAATATTATATGATGTTAGAATTCACAGTAATTCAAATAAAATTATAACACAAAAGAAACGAAAGTACAAAATCTCATTCTTTTGTACAGTAATTCCATCAACTGATTTAATTGGTCGATTTGGTTGCGTTTTCAATATCTGCCAGCATTAGTTATAACTTATGAATGTTAATTAAATTTACTTGCCAAGTCTAGTTGATCTTACAGTGCCGAGAAAAAAACATGCGCATATATAGACCGGTTCAGTACTGCAGACACCCCCTAGGTCTATAAATAGACATGTTTCCAGGCAACATATCTCACCTCTCACCCAAGCAATTAAGAATACACAACCTAAAAGCTAGTGCTAGAGACATCCTCAAACATGCAGATCATCATGAAAGCTAAGTACCTGATCGTCACTGTAGCCCTGTTGGCTTTGGCTTGCTCTCTCGCCTCTGCCGGTGACCCTAGTCCTCTGCAGGACTTTTGTGTTGCGGTCAAGGATCCCGCTTCTGCTTGTACGTTAACATTATCATTACTATTATTATCATTACATTCTGTAGTAGAAATCATTTCAAGCATCAACATGAATGGTTTATCTCATGTTATGAATCCATAGATTAATGTAACTATAGTACTTTCGATTTCTGCATCATATGTTTATGTTATTTCCCATTGTTATGGGAAGTGTCTCTCCCATTTGTGATGATGATACACTACTTTTCTTGTTGCAGTATTTGTGAATGGAAAGTTCTGCAAGGATCCAAAACTTGTCTCAGTTAATGACTTCTTCTTTTCGGGACTAAACGTTCCCAGAAACACTTCAAATCCTCTCGGGTCGAACATCACTATTGTGAATGTGGACAATCTAGCAGGACTTAACACCCTAGGCATATCCTTGGCTCGCCTTGACTTTGCTCCATATGGTCTGAATCCTCCCCACACCCACCCACGCGGCACTGAATTTCTCATAGTCTTACAGGGTACTCTGTACGCTGGGTTTGTCACGTCCAACGAAGATGGTAACCGTCTCTTCACCAAAATACTATACCCAGGAGATGTCATTGTATTCCCAATTGGTCTCATTCACTTCCAGTTGAATGTGGGAAAGACTAACGCAATTGCCTTTGCTGGTTTTAACAGCCAGAATGAAGGGCGCATCGACATTGCAAATGCAGTCTTCGGATCTGACCCAAAAATCAATCCCGATGTTCTCACCAAGGCCTTCCAGGTGGACAAGAAATTGGTCGAGTACCTTCAGAAGCAGTTATGGTTTAAGAACAGTTAGAGAAATGTTTGGAACAACCATAATGATCCATTGCATGCATGGTTCGAATAAATTAAGATTTCCTATGTTTTGTAGTAACACCATAAAATTAAAATTACAATGAAATAAGATGGTATTTAATTTATGCACTATCCTCTCTCTCACTTTCTCTCTCTGTTTTTTTGTTCTTTTTGGGTAGCAGCTCATATATAAATATATATATATATGTGAAAATTATAGAGTATTTTGCTATCCAGACATGATCGATTCCATATTCTTACTTCTTATATAGAGATATTCTTCTTAAGGAATTACAAAGAAAAATATGTTCGAATAGAATAATTATTGTAAGCTCGAAGACTAGTTAAAGATCGAATGGGTTGAACAGTTACACGTCCATGGTCCTAGAGACCACATATCCTTATATATGTGCACAAAAATTAACATTGTCATCACCCTCTCTGCTAAATTACTTGGGCGTACGTGTTTCCGGAGACCGGAGTAGTCGGACCAGGAGTAGTACTCCACGAGAAACCCAGCCACATGCATTTTGGGTTGTTTTACTTGTAGAGGTTTTTTTTTAGCCATCGCTTATTCAACTTTGCTTGCAGTCCTTCTGAGTGATTTTCTGGCTCTATCAAAACGTTTAAATCAGAGTTTGAAAATATGTGGATTAGTCAAAGGCCTCTAGGATCTATCTACTATCATGTTTACGTATGGATAACCTCGTACTCCCGAGTCCCAAGCCCCATCTCTAAAGGGTTACTTTTAATCGACAAAAAATGCTACTGTTTTAATTCGTTTAACTAAAATATGATGAATTCAATGCATTGAACATCTTTTCAGTCTTTTGCAACCAATGTACAGAGTATCACAATCACTATTCCTTTTATTTAAGCATATAATTCTCATGACTTTTTTAGGTACAGTATCGACCAAAACTTTGAGCAACTGCTGAAATGATACAAAATCCCTGTTTGAAGCAAGAGGATCTAAGTCAGATGATGCTGATTTGTCAGACTGCACTTTGACTTCGCTGAATTACCTAGAGGTGGCAGATTAGCTCAAAGAGGACAAGAAATCTTGATCTTTCCTTGATTGTGGCAGTTTTGGGCACGTCTCGGTATTTTGGCCATAACTTTGACTACGGGTATCAGAATCGCGCATATAACCCCAATTCGTAAAGCTCTTTTCGGCACACATGTTGTGGGCACCAGCTACTCTCGCTGTGCATTATTTTCGAAGTCAGATTCCACTGTTTTCCCCTTCAATTTCCTATTTTTAGTCATTTGTTTCTTTTTATGGTAATATTTCATTTACTGTTTTGGAAGTGATTCTAAACTCGATTTGGGCCAGATTTTTGGCAGATTACTTTTTTATTTACATATTTAATATTTTGGCATGATTATTGAGATTTTTTTATTTTTGGTAAAATTCGAATACAATTGATTTTTAGCTATTACAATCAGCTTGTGGGTTGATTTGGTCACTCTTGAATATTGATAATTAAATTGAACATCAGATACCGATTTTCTCTGTATTTTTGGGCAGGTCTCTTGTTTTATTTCCTGTGAATTATTTGTTGAAACTAGCATGCAGAATAATCGCTATTCTGTCCGGCGTCACTATCAAAAGGGAATGCAGAGCTACAATATAATGTGTGGTTACTTCACAGTTCACACATTCCCGGGAAGAACAAATGAATTTGTAATGCTAGATATATGCATGAGCTGTGCAAGCGCCGCATGATTTTTTTACTTGACACATTCATAACGATTTGATCGCTGGTTGGCAAGTGGGCCTCTATATGCCAGTAGGGATGTTGTGCATACTGAAATAAAAATAAAGGATGCTTGGATCGATGGATCATGGGATGAGAATTATCTTGTTGAGCTAATCAGGATTGATAAAACACAGGAAGTTATGCACGAAATAGTGGCTGGGAAGACTGGAGAAGATATTACCATCTAGAAACTGGTAGGAACTAGAGTGTTTACGTCGGCCTCGGCGTGGGAAGTAATTCGTGTAAAAGGTATTGAGCATCTGGGCATGGATTGAATTTGGTACCACCTCCTCCCAAAGAAGATATCCGTGTGTACGTGGAAAGCTCGTTTTTAGCTTTTATTTATTTAGATTTTAGGCCGTAGACTTCAAATTGAGTTTAATTAGCCTCTTTTTTTTTCTTTTTTTTAAATAAATTTTGAACAGCCTGATATCTTAGGAATCACTCCTGTAACATGCAAGAGTTCAAATAAATCGTTATTGGGAAATGATCTAGAAAGTTTAAGTATTAAGTTTTCACCTTTTTTTTTTTTTTAAAAGAATGTAGTCTATTATTTAAAAAATATAGAATTTTTATATAAATTTTTATATTTATTCACTTTTTTTAAAATGAGTGAGTGAGACTTATAAAACCCAAGCCATATAGCTTATGAGTAATGTTAAATACAGTCATGGAGTGTGCAAGTACTGCACAAATATTAAAGAATTAGTTTTTTTACGTAAGTCCCGTATTTACTCTCTTTTTAAAATGATTATGCGGTATTTGTACATTCTATGACTGTAAATATCATTTCTTATAGCCTATACCTATTGAAATATTATAAAAAATAAGAATTTCTCAATTCCTCACACACATGACTACCTATCCTTATCACTTCTCTTGTGGCACCTATCCTTATCACTTATCGTCTGACCTATAATTTAAAAGAACTTGTCAATGATATAATTAAAATCTAATTAAAATATTATTATAAAGAATAAGAAATTTACATTTCCGAACATTACCGATCTATATATGAAAATGGTAAATCACAAAGGTTTCTCTCTCTCGGTTGAAATTAACAGCGTTTGCGGTAGGACCCAATTTAATTTGGCCCGTAAGTACTCCAGCTAAGTATGAACATGGATCTCACTTTATATCTTACGCCTTTTGAGAGCAGCCACTGATCAAGAAATAGGTGATCTTCTCGAACAATGCGTTCATAGTGCATGGGTTGGCCAACTTCTCTGTTTTCCTGGGATTTGTCTAAAGTCAGGCATAAGGGATCCACGAGTTACTGGACAGGATCAAGATCAGTAACAAGAAAGAAATTTGTTCATAGATATATAACGTACTTCAAGAATAGTACTACTTGTTCCAATATTATTACTGCATGCTAGTAATCCAAATGCATGCACTTGAAAAAATTACAGTATGAATTAGAACGAAATTCAGGATCTAGTACTGCAATTAATGTTTCCAAAAGCCAGCTTAGCTGTTTCTTCTTTGCTACTTGCTAGTAGATGTATATAATATTCCACACAACAACCGCACTACTTCAATTATCCGATACTCTAAAATGATAAATTTGGATGTTTTCGACATCCCGCTTCTTGAAATCACTGCGGCTTCTCGTGGCCAGAAACTTTCCCCAGTTGTATTCCCTGTATTTTGCAGGGTTCTTCTCATTTACCAGCTCCTCCAGAGGTTTCACCATGGTGTAGTTGGCCGGGTTGAAGAAGAATGGAATAGAAAACCTTTCCTTACTAAAATTCACCACCACCCTGTGCTCCACACTCTCATACTTCTCATTGCTCCAAACCTGTATAAACATACCCGATTGATATTCTTTCTAATTCCCGGATTGAATGAATTAGATTTGTCCAATGCCGAGAGAGATATACAGAGTTTTAAATGCTGACAATATTGTGCAAAATGTTCAGAAATGGTACCTGAATAATATCTCCAACATTAATGATATAGGCATCCGGGGTAGGCTTAACAGGAATCCACTCCCTGTCTGATTTTCGCCTCACTTCCAATCCTCCAACATCATCTTGGGCAAGGACAGTCAAGCCACCAGCATGCTTGTGATGGCCAACACCAAGAGCCAGGTGGGGGAAGGGGCACGGAGGATAGTGATTGAGCCGGAGAAAGCTGGTCTGGTCTTTGAAATAACCATTCAGGCGATTAGCAGATAAGCCTAAACTCATAGAAATAAGTTCCAACAATTTGTACGCCAGTTTCTCCACTTCACGTGCATAATCTTCACATGCTTCCCTAGAAAAATCGAGTTTGGTATCGCCATTAAAACAAATTCAGTTCCAAGGCAAGAGTTTGATCAGTACAAATAACACTAAAAATTACCGGAAGTCGGCCGGAAAATGGGGCCACTGATTGGTCAAAATCTTCAGTTCCTTGTCATCAGGTTCATGGGAGGCCGGAATCTGTGACGGATCGTAAACCAAAAAATCAAACACCTCTTTCCAGTCCCTCACGTTTTTAGTGTGCTCACTTTCTTAGTACCCCATGGGATTAACCTCGTCCCGCTTCACCTTCCTCTTCTCCTCGGACGACCCGTCGAAGAACTTCTTAGCCACGGCCGCAACTTTTCTACGCAGATCTGCTGGGACTCCGTGGTTTACGACTTGAAAGAATCCCCATGTCTCGCATGCAGCGCCGATGCTAGTGATGACTTGCTGGGTGGTGTTGTGATCAGGAGGGTTGAGGACGGTGGATAGATCGATGACTGGGATATCGTCAGCCACCTCGACGGGTTTGAGCCTGGGCCTGTGCTCGATAGCTTGGACGAACGCAGGGTCTACCACTCCCATGGCTGGTACTGGCAGCTGAGATTCGAAGAAGAGGGTGAGAAAATGTAGAAAAAGGATATGTTAAAAGAATAATGATAGGCTTACTAATTGCATTACAGGATGATGTGACAACTTCCGTAGTTTACTTTGCTTTTTGTTCTTTCGGATTTTACATTCATTGAACCAGCTGCCTGTGTTTTGGGTATCCTGACAAATGTAACAGATGAGCGTATGAAATTAAACAGCCATGAATTTTTCATGTTGGAACGGTGGCTGTAGGATCGTCCTACCTAAAATATCTTGAAATGGGTGAAGTCCGGCCATGTAATTAATTTGACCCAAATCGTTTCTATTTTCCTTTTCCTGAAAAAAATTGACCCTGTCCAGTCCTCCTGAGTCCAGATGACTAGGCCGGGCATGCGTACGTGTTCAATTAATGGTCGATCTGATCTTTTCTCATTAAGCTAAATATTCTATTATTTTAATTTGCCAGATAAAGTCTGCTCTGTTGATGCCTGCCTTGGATGAGACTGATTCATTATTTATATTTGATGGGATTTTAAGGCTTTGTAGAAGTAACGTTATACGTATAAACAGCTTCCATATATGCCAAGTGTCATGTCGTGACATTTTGTAGACTAGTCTAGATGGTTGAGGTTTCCCAATCAAACACGTAATGGTTTGGTGAGTACTGTTTTAAGAAATCTGTGACGGGAGTTGGAATTTCCTTTTAGGGGGCTGCAGTACTTAGAGTTCCCCAAATCCCAAGCTCGATCTAAACGACCAAAATTTCTCTGAAAATAACCTCTCCCTTATCCATATATTATTGAAGAAAAGAAGTGAAGAGAACATGATAATCACATGTATTGAGAAAAAAAGAAAGAGAAGAATAGACGGCTTCCTCAATCATTCTCCGATCCCGGCCACTTTCAGTACGTCTTTGACCTCTTATTTCTTTAATGTACAAATCCTAAAAAATCTAAATTCCCAAAATTTATCTGAAAACAACCTCTCCCTTTTCCGTATATTGTTGAAGAAAACAAGTGTAGAGAACATGATAATGATCACCTGTATTGAGAAAAAAAGAAAGAGAAGAAGAGACGGCTTCCTCAATCATTCTCCGATCCCGGCCACTTTCAGTACGTCTTTGACCTCTTATTTCTTTAATGTACAAATCCTTAAAAATCTAAATGCCCAAAATTTATCTGAAAACAACCTCTCCCTTTCCCATATATTGTTGAAGAAAAGAAGTGTAGAGAACATCATGCATGACAAGTGCATGCATGCAGCCAGTATGCCCGGCCAGCGTACGTCAAATGTAACAGATGAGCGTATGAAATTAAACAGCCATGAATTTTTCATGTTTATTTTTATTTTTTCAAGATTCTGACAGACAAGTTTCTAAAAAGCAAATTATTTTTAATTCTTTAATAATTTAATATCACTTCAAAAAATTATAAATTTATTGATAGTTATGAAATTTATCAATATTATATGATGTTAGAATTCACAGTAATTAAAATAAAATTATAACACAAAAGAAACGAAAGTACAAAATCTCATTCTTTTGTACAGTAATTCCATCAACTGATTTAATTGGTCGATTTGGTTGCGTTTTCAATATCTGCCAGCATTAGTTATAACTTATAAATGTTAATTAAATAGACTTGCCAAATCTAGTTGATCTTACAGTGCCGAGAAAAAACCATGCGCATATATAGACCGGTTCAGTACTGCAGACACCCCCTAGGTCTATAAATAGACATGTTTCCAGGCAACACATCTCACCTCTCACCCAAGCAATTAAGAATACACAACCTAAAAGCTAGTGCTAGAGACATCCTCAAACATGCAGATCATCATGAAAGCTAAGTACCTGATCGTCACTGTAGCCCTGTTGGCTTTGGCTTGCTCTCTCGCCTCTGCCGGTGACCCTAGTCCTCTGCAGGACTTTTGTGTTGCGGTCAAGGATCCCGCTTCTGCTTGTACGTTAACATTATCATTACTATTATTATCATTACATTCTGTAGTAGAAATCATTTCAAGCATCAACATGAATGGTTTATCTCATGTTATGAATCCATAGATTAATGTAACTATAGTACTTTCGATTTCTGCATCATATGTTTATGTTATTTCCCATTGTTATGGGAAGTGTCTCTCCCATTTGTGATGATGATACACTACTTTTCTTGTTGCAGTATTTGTGAATGGAAAGTTCTGCAAGGATCCAAAACTTGTCTCAGTTAATGACTTCTTCTTTTCGGGACTAAACGTTCCCAGAAACACTTCAAATCCTCTCGGGTCGAACATCACTATTGTGAATGTGGACAATCTAGCAGGACTTAACACCCTAGGCATATCCTTGGCTCGCCTTGACTTTGCTCCATATGGTCTGAATCCTCCCCACACCCACCCACGCGGCACTGAATTTCTCATAGTCTTACAGGGTACTCTGTACGCTGGGTTTGTCACGTCCAACGAAGATGGTAACCGCCTCTTCACCAAAATACTATACCCAGGAGATGTCATTGTATTCCCAATTGGTCTCATTCACTTCCAGTTGAATGTGGGAAAGACTAACGCAATTGCCTTTGCTGGTTTTAACAGCCAGAATGAAGGGCGCATCGACATTGCAAATGCAGTCTTCGGATCTGACCCAAAAATCAATCTCGATGTTCTCACCAAGGCCTTCCAGGTGGACAAGAAATTGGTCGAGTACCTTCAGAAGCAGTTATGGTTTAAGAACAGTTAGAGAAATGTTTGGAACAACCATAATGATCCATTGCATGCATGGTTCGAATAAATTAAGATTTCCTATGTTTTGTTGTAACGCCATAAAATTAAATTTACAATGAAATAAGATGGTATTTAATTTATGCACTATCCTCTCTCTCACTTTATCTCTCTGTTTTTTTGTTCTTTTTGGGTAGCAGCTCATATATAAATATATATATATATATGTGAAAATTATAGAGTATTTTGCTATCCAGACATGACCGATTCCTTATTCTTACTTCTTATATAGAGATATTCTTCTCAAGGAATTACAAAGAAAAATATGTGCTAATAGAATAATTATTGTAAGCTCGAAGACTAGTTAAAGATCGAATGGGTTGAACAGTTACACGTCCATGGTCCTAGAGACCACATATCCTTATATATGTGCACAAAAATTAACATTGTCATCACCCTCTCTGCTAAATTACTTGGGCGTACGTGTTTCCGGAGACCGGAGTAGTCGGACCAGGAGTAGTACTCCACGAGAAACCCAGCCACATGCATTTTGGGTTGTTTTACTTGTAGAGGTTTTTTTTTAGCCATCGCTTCTTCAACTTTGCTTGCAGTCCTTCTGAGTGATTTTCCGGCTCTATCAAAACGTTTAAATCAGAGTTTGAAAATATGTGGATTAGTCAAAGGCCTCCAGGATCTATCTACTATCATGTTTACGTATGGATAACCTCGTACTCCCGAGTCCCAAGCCCCATCTCTAAAGGGTTACTTTTAATCGACAAAAAATGCTACTGTTTTAATTCGTTTAACTAAAATATGATGAATTCAATGCATTGAACATCTTTTCAGTCTTTTGCAACCAATGTACAGAGTATCACAATCACTATTCCTTTAAATTTAGCATATAATTCTCATGATTTTTTTAGGTACAGTATCGACCAAAACTTTGAGCAACTGCTGAAATGATACAAAATCCCTGTCTGATGCAAGAGGATCTAAGTCAGATGATGCTGAGTTGTCAGACTGCACTTTGACTACGCTGAATTACCTACAGGTGGCAGATTAGCTCAAAGAGGACAAGAAATCTTGATCTTTCCTTGATTGTGGCAGTTTTGGGCACGTCTCGGTATTTTGGCCATAACTTTGACTGCGGGTATCAGAATCGCGCATATGACCCCAATTCGGAAAGCTCTTTTCGGCGCACATGTTGTGGGCACCAGCTACTCTCACTGTGCATCATTTTCGAAGTCAGATTCCACTGTTTTCCCCTTCAATTTCTTATTTTTAGTCATTTGTTTCTTTTTATGGTAATATTTCATTTACTGTTTTGGAAGTGATTCTAAACTCGATTTGGGCCAGATTTTTGGCAGATTACTTCTTTATTTACATATATAATATTTTGGCATGATTATTGAGATTTTGTTATTTTTGGTAAAATTCGAATACATTTGATTTTTAGCTATTACAATCAGCTTGTGGGTTGATTTGGTCACTCTTGAATATTAATAATTAAATTGAACATCAGATACCGGTTTTCTCTGTATTTTTGGGCAGGTCTCTTGTTTTATTTCCTGTGAATTATTTGTTGAAACTAGCATGCAGAATAATCGCTATTCTGTCCGGCGTCACTATCAAAAGGGAATGCAGAGCTACAATATAATGTGTGGTTACTTCACAGTTCACACATTCCCGGGAAGAACAAATGAATTTGTAATGCTAGATATATGCATGAGCTGTGCAAGCGCCGCATGATTTTTTTACTTGACACATTCATAACGATTTGATCGCTGGTTGGCAAGTGGGCCTCTATATGCCAGTAGGGATGTTGTGCATACTGAAATAAAAATAAAGGATGCTTGGATCGATGGATCATGGGATGAGAATTATCTTGTTGAGCTAATCAGGATTGATAAAACACAGGAAGTTATGCACGAAATAGTGGCTGGGAAGACTGGAGAAGATATTACCATCTAGAAACTGGTAGGAACTAGAGTGTTTCCGTCGGCCTCGGCGTGGGAAGTAATTCGTGTAAAAGGTATTGAGCATCTGGGTATGGATTGGATTTGGTACCACCTCCTCCCAAAGAAGATATCCGTGTGTACGTGGAAGCTCGTTTTTAGCTTTTATTTATTTAGATTTTAGGCCGTAGTCTTCAAATTGAGTTTAATTAGCCTTTTTTTTATTTTTTTGTTTTAAATAAATTTTGAACAGCCTGATATCTTAGGAATCACTCCTGTAACATGCAAGAGTTCAAATAAATCGTTATTGGGAAATGATCTAGAAAGTTTAAGTATTAAGTTTTCACCTTTTTTTTTTTTTAAAGAATGTAGTCTATTATTTAAAAAATATAGTTTTTATATAAATTTTATATTTATTCATTTTTTTAAAATGAGTGAATGAGACTTATAAAACTCAAGCCATATAGCCTATGAGTAATGTTAAATATAGTCGTGGAGTGTGTAAGTACTGCACAAATATTAAAGGATTAGTTTTTTTACGTGAGTCCCGTATTTACTCACTTTTTAAAAATGATTATGCGGTATTTGTACACTCTACGACTGTAAATATAATTTCTTATAGCCTATACCTATTGAAATATTATAAAAAATAAGAATTTCTCAATTCCTCACACACATGACTACCTATCCTTATCACTTCTCTTATGGCACCTATCCTCATCACTTATCGTGTGACCTATAATTTAAAATGACTTGTCAATGATATAATTAAAATCTAATTAAAATATTATTATAAAGAATAAGAAATTTACAGTTCCAAACATTACCGATCTATATATGAAAATGGTAAATCACAAAGGTTTCTCTCTCTCGGTTGAAATTAACCGCTTTTGCGGTAGGACCCAATTTAATTTGGCCCGTAAGTACTCCAGCTAACTAGCTAAGTATGAACATGGATCTCACTTTATATTTTACGCCTTTTGAGAACAGCAACTGATCAAGAAATAGGTGATCTTCTCGAACAATGCGTTCATAGTGCATGGGTTGGCCAACTTCTCTGTTTTCCTAGGATTTGTCTAAAGTCAGGCATAAGGGATCCACGAGTTACTGGACAGGATCAAGATCAGTAACAAGAAAGAAATTTGTTCATAGATATATAATGTACTTCAAGAATAGTACTACTTGTTCCAATATTATTACTGCATGCTAGTAATCCAAATGCATGCACTTGAAAAAATTACAGTATGAATTAGAACGAAATTCAGGATCTAGTGCTGCAATTAATGTTTCCAAAAGCCAGCTTAGCTGTTTCTTCTTTGCTAATTGCTAGTAGATGTATATAATATTCCACACAACAACCGCACTACTTCAATTATCCGATACTCTAAAATGATAAATTTGGATGTTTTCGACATCCCGCTTCTTGAAATCAATGCGGCTTCTCGTGGCCAGAAACTTTCCCCAGTTGTATTCCCTGTATTTTGCAGGGTTCTTCTCATTTCCCAGCTCCTCCAGAGGTTTCACCATGGTGTAGTTGTTCGGGTTGAAGAAGAATGGAATAGAAAACCTATCCTTACTAGAATTCACCACCACCCTGTGCTCCACACTCTCATACTTCTCATTGCTCCAAACCTGTATAAACATACCCGATTGATATTTTTTCTAATTCCCGGATTGAATGAATTAGATTTGTCCAATGCCGAGAGAGATATACAGAGTTTTAAATGCTGACAATATTGTGCAAAATGTTCAGAAACGGTACCTCAATAATATCTCCAACATTAATGATATAGGCATCCGGGGTAGGCTTAACAGGAATCCACTCCCTGTCTGATTTTCGCCTCACTTCCAATCCTCCAACATCATCTTGGGCAAGGACAGTCAAGCCACCAGCATGCTTGTGATGGCCAACACCAAGAGCCAGGTGGGGGAAGGGGCACGGAGGATAGTGATTGAGCCGGAGAAAGCTGGTCTGGTCTTTGAAATAACCATTCAGGCGATTAGCAGATAAGCCTAAACTCATAGAAATAAGTTCCAACAATTTGTACGCCAGTTTCTCCACTTCACGTGCATAATCCTCACATGCTTCCCTAGAAAAATCGAGTTTGGTATCGCCATTAAAACAAATTCAGTTCCAAGGCAAGAGTTTGATCAGTACAAATAACACTAAAAATTACCGGAAGTCGGCCGGAAAATGGGGCCACTGATTGGTCAAAATCTTCAGTTCCTTGTCATCAGGTTCATGGGAGGCCGGAATCTGAGACGGATCGTAAACCAAAAAATCAAACACCTCTTTCCAGTCCCTCACGTTTTTAGTGTGCTCACTTTCTTAGTACCCCATGGGATTCACCTCGTCCCGCTTCACCTTCCTCTTCTCCTCGGACGACCCGTCGAAGAACTTCTTAGCCACGGCCGCAACTTTTCTACGCAGATCTGCTGGGACTCCGTGGTTTACGACTTGAAAGAATCCCCATGTCTCGCATGCAGCGCCGATGCTAGTGATGACTTGCTGGGTGGTGTTGTGATCAGGAGGGTTGAGGACGGTGGATAGATCGATGACTGGGATATCGTCAGCCACCTCGACGGGTTTGAGCCTGGGCCTGTGCTCGATAGCTTGGACGAACGCAGGGTCTACCACTCCCATGGCTGGTACTGGCAGCTGAGATTCGAAGAAGAGGGTGAGAAAATGTAGAAAAAGGATATGTTAAAGAATAATGATAGGCTTACTAATTGCATTACAGGATGATGTGACAACTTCCGTAGTTTACTTTGCTTTTTGTTCTTTCGGATTTTACATTCATTGAACCAGCTGCCTGTGTTTTGGGTATCCTGACAAATGTAACAGATGAGCGTATGAAATTAAACAGCCATGAATTTTTCATGTTGGAACGGTGGCTGTAGGATCGTCCTACCTAAAATATCTTGAAATGGGTGAAGTCCGGCCATGTAATTAATTTGACCCAAATCGTTTCTATTTTCCTTTCCCTGAAAAAAATTGACCCTGTCCAGTCCTCCTGAGTCCAGATCACTAGGCCGGGCATGCGTACGTGTTCAATTAATGGTCGATCTGATCTTTTCTCATTAAGCTAAATATTCTATTATTTTAATTTGCCAGATAAAGTCTGCTCTGTTGATGCCTGCCTTGGATGAGACTGATTCATTATTTATATTTGATGGGATTTTAAGGCTTTGTAGAAGTAACGTTATACGTATAAACAGCTTCCATATATGCCAAGTGTCATGTCGTGACATTTTGTAGACTAGTCTAGATGGTTGAGGTTTCCCAATCAAACACGTAATGGTTTGGTGAGTACTGTTTTAAGAAATCTGTGACGGGAGTTGGAATTTCCTTTTAGGGGGCTGCAGTACTTAGAGTTCCCCAAATCCCAAGCTCGATCTAAAAGACCAAAATTTCTCTGAAAATAACCTCTCCCTTATCCATATATTATTGAAGAAAAGAAGTGAAGAGAACATGATAATCACATGTATTGAGAAAAAAAGAAAGAGAAGAATAGACGGCTTCCTCAATCATTCTCCCGGTCACTTTCAGTACATTTTTGACCTCTTATTTCTTTAAAGTACAAATGCTAAAAAATCTAAATTCCCAAAATTTATCTGAAAACAACCTCTCCCTTTTCCGTATATTGTTGAAGAAAACAAGTGTAGAGAACATCATGCATGACAAGTGCATGCATGCAGCCAGTATGCCCGGCCAGCGTACGTCAAATGTAACAGATGAGCGTATGAAATTAAACAGCCATGAATTTTTCATGTTTATTTTTATTTTTTCAAGATTCTGACAGACAAGTTTCTAAAAAGCAAATTATTTTTAATTCTTTAATAATTTAATATCACTTCAAAAAATTATAAATTTATTGATAGTTATGAAATTTATCAATATTATATGATGTTAGAATTCACAGTAATTCAAATAAAATTATAACACAAAAGAAACGAAAGTACAAAATCTCATTCTTTTGTACAGTAATTCCATCAACTGATTTAATTGGTCGATTTGGTTGCGTTTTCAATATCTGCCAGCATTAGTTATAACTTATAAATGTTAATTAAATAGACTTGCCAAATCTAGTTGATCTTACAGTGCCGAGAAAAAAACATGCGCATATATAGACCGGTTCAGTACTGCAGACACCCCCTAGGTCTATAAATAGACATGTTTCCAGGCAACACATCTCACCTCTCACCCAAGCAATTAAGAATACACAACCTAAAAGCTAGTGCTAGAGACATCCTCAAACATGCAGATCATCATGAAAGCTAAGTACCTGATCGTCACTGTAGCCCTGTTGGCTTTGGCTTGCTCTCTCGCCTCTGCCGGTGACCCTAGTCCTCTGCAGGACTTTTGTGTTGCGGTCAAGGATCCCGCTTCTGCTTGTACGTTAACATTATCATTACTATTATTATCATTACATTCTGTAGTAGAAATCATTTCAAGCATCAACATGAATGGTTTATCTCATGTTATGAATCCATAGATTAATGTAACTATAGTACTTTCGATTTCTGCATCATATGTTTATGTTATTTCCCATTGTTATGGGAAGTGTCTCTCCCATTTGTGATGATGATACACTACTTTTCTTGTTGCAGTATTTGTGAATGGAAAGTTCTGCAAGGATCCAAAACTTGTCTCAGTTAATGACTTCTTCTTTTCGGGACTAAACGTTCCCAGAAACACTTCAAATCCTCTCGGGTCGAACATTACTATTGTGAATGTGGACAATCTAGCAGGACTTAACACCCTAGGCATATCCTTGGCTCGTCTTGACTTTGCTCCATATGGTCTGAATCCTCCCCACACCCACCCACGCGGCACTGAATTTCTCATAGTCTTACAGGGTACTCTGTACGCTGGGTTTGTCACGTCCAACGAAGATGGTAACCGCCTCTTCACCAAAATACTATACCCAGGAGATGTCATTGTATTCCCAATTGGTCTCATTCACTTCCAGTTGAATGTGGGAAAGACTAACGCAATTGCCTTTGCTGGTTTTAACAGCCAGAATGAAGGGCGCATCGACATTGCAAATGCAGTCTTCGGATCTGACCCAAAAATCAATCCCGATGTTCTCACCAAGGCCTTCCAGGTGGACAAGAAATTGGTCGAGTACCTTCAGAAGCAGTTATGGTTTAAGAACAGTTAGAGAAATGTTTGGAACAACCATAATGATCCATTGCATGCATGGTTCGAATAAATTAAGATTTCCTATGTTTTGTTGTAACACCATAAAATTAAAATTACAATGAAATAAGATGGTATTTAATTTATGCACTATCCTCTCTCTCACTTTCTCTCTCTGTTTTTTTGTTCTTTTTGGGTTGGAGCTCATATATATATATATATATATATATATATATATATATGGGAAAATTATAGAGTATTTTGCTTTCCAGACATGACCGATTCCTTATTCTTACTTCTTATATAGAGATATTCTTCTCAAGGAATTACAAAGAAAAATATGTTCGAATAGAATAATTATTGTAAGCTTGAAGACTAGTTAAAGATCGAATGGGTTGAACAGTTACACGTCCATGGTCCTAGAGACCACATATCCTTATATATGTGCACAAAAATTAACATTGTCATCACCCTCTCTGCTAAATTACTTGGGCGTACGTGTTTCCGGAGACCGGAATAGTCGGACCAGGAGTAGTACTCCACGAGAAACCCAGCCACATGCATTTTGGGTTGTTTTACTTGTAGAGGTTTTTTTTTAGCCATCGCTTCTTCAACTTTGCTTGCAGTCCTTCTGAGTGATTTTCCGGCTCTATCAAAACGTTTAAATCAGAGTTTGAAAATATGTGGATTAGTCAAAGGCCTCCAGGATCTATCTACTATCATGTTTACGTATGGATAACCTCGTACTCCCGAGTCCCAAGTCCCATCTCTAAAGGGTTACTTTTAATCGACAAAAAATGCTACTGTTTTAATTCGTTTAACTAAAATATGATGAATTCAATGCATTGAACATCTTTTCAGTCTTTTGCAACCAATGTACAGAGTATCACAATCACTATTCCTTTAAATTCAGCATATAATTCTCATGATTTTTTTAGGTACAGTATCGACCAAAACTTTGAGCAACTGCTGAAATGATACAAAATCCCTGTCTGATGCAAGAGGATCTAAGTCAGATGATGCTGAGTTGTCAGACTGCACTTTGACTGCGCTGAATTACCTACAGGTGGCAGATTAGCTCAAAGAGGACAAGAAATCGTGATCTTTCCTTGATTGTGGCAGTTTTGGGCACGTCTCGGTATTTTGGCCATAACTTTGACTGCTGGTATCAGAATCGCGCATATGACCCCAATTCGGAAAGCTCTTTTCGGCGCACATGTTGTGGGCACTAGCTACTCTCACTGTGCATCATTTTCGAAGTCAGATTCCACTGTTTTCCCCTTCAATTTCTTATTTTTAGTCATTTGTTTCTTTTTATGGTAATATTTCATTTACTATTTTGGAAGTGATTCTAAACTCGATTTGGGCCAGATTTTTGGTAGATTACTTCTTTATTTACATATATAATATTTTGGCATGATTATTGAGATTTTGTTATTTTTGGTAAAATTCGAATACAATTGATTTTTAGCTATTACAATCAGCTTGTGGGTTGATTTGATCACTCTTGAATATTGATAATTAAATTGAACATCAGATACCGATTTTCTCTGTATTTTTGGGCAGGTCTCTTGTTTTATTTCCTGTGAATTATCTGTTGAAACTAGCATGCAGAATAATCGCTATTCTGTCCGGCGTCACTATCAAAAGGGAATGCAGAGCTACAATATAATGTGTGGTTACTTCACAGTTCACACATTCCCGGGAAGAACAAATGAATTTGTAATGCTAGATATATGCATGAGCTGTGCAAGCGCCGCATGATTTTTTTACTTGACACATTAATAACGATTTGATCGCTGGTTGGCAAGTGGGCCTCTATATGCCAGTAGGGATGTTGTGCATACTGAAATAAAAATAAAGGATGCTTGGATCGATGGATCATGGGATGAAAATTATCTTGTTGAGCTAATCAGGATTGATAAAACAGAGGAAGTTATGCACGAAATAGTGGTTGGGAAGACTGGAGAAGATATTACCATCTAGAAACCGGTAGGAACTAGAGTGTTTACGTCGGCCTCGGCGTGGGAAGTAATTCGTGTAAAAGGTATTGAGCATCTGGGCATGGATTGGATTTGGTACCACCTCCTCCCAAAGAAGGTATCCGTGTGTATGTGGAAAGCTCGTTTTAATGGGCTGTCCTTTGACTCTCAGGTGCAAGCTCTAGGAATCCCATTGGCCTCTCGGTGTGACTGCTGCTCTCAAGGCCATTCTGAAAATTTAAATAATGCATTACGTAATGGGAGTCTAACTGCAGAAGTATGGAAGATTGCTGCCATTGCACTGGGAATTAATTATGTTGCTGGTATGTCATGGTGGGCGACAGTTCTGTAGTGGTTTAGTTTAGCAAAGAAATCTAGCCATTGGGGCACTTTGCTTGGCATCATCCTGTCCATTATCACTTGGCGTCTTTGGTTGGGATGATACAAGGCTCGGATGGAAAATAAAATAGAGTCAGCGTCGGAGGTTTGGATGGCAGTTAAAATGTGGCTAAGGAAGACTTCATCTCTCCTGGTGAAACAATGGCCTCTTTCGGTTAGAGACGAGGATATTCTTCGGGCTCTTGAAGTTCCTTGCGTTGATCGTGTTCAGCCTAAACCGAGACTTGTTTATTGGGCAAAACCAGCTAAAGGATGGGTCAAACTGAATGTTAGGGAGTTGCCGTGGCAACTTGGAGAGGTATGGTGGAGGAGGCATCATTCGTGATCATCGAGGTACTTTCAAAGGGGCCTTTTCCTCTTTCTTTGGGCAGGGTACGAACAATGAGGCTAAATTGTGGACGTTAATTGATGGTATATCTTTGTGTAAAGAGTTGGGTTTCAATCAGATTATTATTGAGAGTGATTCCAGTTTGGTTGTTTCTTGGTTGCTTAGTTACAAGTGCATGGTTTGGTACTTATGAGATTATTGGAATGATCTCTTGGTCTTATTGAGGGATGTGCATTTCACCATTGAACATCAATTTCGAGAAGGGAATAATGTGGCAGATTTCCTCGCTCTTCAGGGAGAGGAAGGTCACAATTATACTTTTGTTGATTTTGTTTCTTTGCCTTGTAAATTGAAAGGTATGCTTCGGTTGGATACGGTTGATCTACCACATGTTATATTGTAACTTGGTTTTTGTAAGCTTGTTAGGTTTGATTTTGCTTTGTTGGGTTTGTTTTTATTTATAGTGTAGTTTTGATTTTCTCGTGTGTAAGGTTTTTCTCCGTCCTGAGTGAGGACTTTCTTAATAAAGTGCCGGTGGTGCCGCCCTCCTTTTTGGCAAAAAAAAAATAAAAAATAAAAAAAATAAAATACGAGGAATACTAGATATACACACCCCAACACAATTTGTATTTTGTGACAGAAGAAAATGTCAAAAAAAATTGACAAACCATCACAAAAGATATTTGGTGACGGTTTGAAACCGTTACCATGACTGTCACCTAATGTGCATCACAGAAAATAATTGGTGACGGTTTACTGTTCAACCGTCACTAAAAATATATCTCAACTCATCTCAACTTATCATTACAATCTTTTCAAATTTCAACATAAAATATAATAAACAATTCAATTTTGTCAAACCTCAAAATAATAATAATAATAATAAATAATAATATTCTAACAATAATTTATTATCTCAACTCAACTCAATTCAACATCCAAACGCACCTCTACTAGAAAGCACAATTTTCTAATTAATTTCCTTAAATATTAGAAACTCTCTCAAATGTATCACATAATCTTTTGAAATTTTTTTACCTTGATTTTTCTCTATAATAGAGAGCCTAATAAATATGACTTAACAGCTATTTATTCGGTCAATTAATGGCAAGAGAGCTACACATGATATGGTTTAATGCAATTAATGCTGCAGTTTTAATTAACATAGCGGAATAATATTGCTAGATACAATTTTAGAGCACACGAGCTTAGCATATTTCTGTTTTTAAAAAAGTAAAGTTTATCATTAAAAAATAATTTATTTTTTTATGTGTTTTTAGATTTATTCACTTTTTAAATTTTGTTACATATAAGTCGGTTTGTTAACAAGGCCACTTATAGTGGGATCCATTATTATAACTTAAAAATAACTAAAATACCAATAGTTTTTTAGCATATATAGTACATTAGCGGTGTGTTGGGTGTGTAAAAGTACATCATATAAATAGGTTTTCTCTTAAGAAAGAAAAAAAATATTCTCAAGCCGATATATAGAATATACTTACTAAAATACTTACATGATATAATTTGATTTAATAGATAAATTTTAAAATTTAAATATTATAAATCAAAACGATCTATTTAAATGTTGTAAATAATGTGTTCTACACACATGCATAATAATAGAATAACTTATTAAAAAACTTTCAACCATTTTCTAAAGAAAAAAAACCGCCACTAATATTGCAGTTAACGAGTAGCATAAAGGTGCCGGGCAAAAAGAAGTTGGTGTATTTGTCAAGGAATGGTGAACTCAAATAAATAGACAAGTGATATAGTCATTAAAAGATCCTATAAAAATAAATCCAATATCTAAATAATCCTAAATGGCTTGCCAGTTCACACATCAAAATTATTTTATTTATTTTTATATTTTTATGAAGAGGGACAATATCCCCAATTTTATTAATAGCCATCTCTTATGGCGGATGGATAACAATCGGTATATATAAGAGCTTTGGGGGTTACATAAATTCCGAAATCAAAACTCTTTTAAAAACCTTTCATTCTAAGAAAAAAAAAAAAAACTACTTACATTAATTGTTCTAAAGTATTTATAACATAAATAAAGCAAATGTCCAAAAGAAACTATTTCCGTCTAAGATTTGGTAAACCAGATTTATTAATAACAAAAATTCTATACAAATTTCTAGGTAATTGTAAAATGGAAGAGAAAGACAAAGTAATACCTAAAGTTTCAAGATTAACTAATCCCTCTGCCATACCATTACCTTCTCTGTATATATGCTGCACGTCAAAGCTTATAAACTTGTTAAAGTAAAATATATCCTCCAAAATATTCACACACCTGCAGGTTAGGGGCTTTTTCCTATTTATGTACCAATTAACTATCAGCAATGCATCAGACTCAACAATGACATCATAAAAACCAAACTGGTAACACAGAGAAAGACCAGCTTTAACTGTGAAAATCTCTGCAAAAACATTTGTGCCAACCCCCAAATGAATGGTGAATCCATGTATAAACTGCCCACAATGATCTTGAATGATACCACCATAGCCAGCAAGCCTAGGATTGCCATTTGAGGCCTCATCGATATTAAGTTTCATTCTACAATAGAGGGATTCAACTAGCGATTATACTAAAGGTTTTCAATTTAGTCTTCAATAATGGAATTCTCAAGAAACTTAAAATAGAAACATCATCCAACCTTTTTATGCCCATTGATGGTTTAATCATCAGATTTAATTCATGCAACCATTTCACAATTTTTCAAACAATGCAAGAAGCAGGCTTGAATATACCTTCATATTTGACTGAGTTTCTTGATAGGCCCAATTAAGTATTAAATGGAGAACTAATTGAGCAATTATATGAATCTGATTTTTTTTTTCTTTTTCGAATAGAATATCATTTGCTCCTAACCCTGTTTTGATCGATGTACGCGGTACGTTGAACTTGCAGGGATCGAGATCAGAAGAAAGGACCAACGCATCAAGTAATTGGCACTGCATGGAAGAAGATAAAGATAAGGTACTGTTGAACTTTTTGCAACTAGCAACGTCGTTGGAAATCCAAGAGTGAATCTTTTTATTTTTCGTTTATTGTCTAGTTTTTTTAAGAAGAAACTAAGAGCATGTATTAATTATTAACAGTCAGAAATGACATCGATCTCAAACTTGGTTTGTGGATTCGAAATTTAAGCATGCACTTGCAATTGCTATTAGCATTTTATTAATATTATTGTTAATACTTTTACGAGGATACAACGTACGAAGGGAAACCTAGCCTCGTTTGTTTTTAGAGATGAAATGAGATTTTTTGAGATATGTGTGAATAATATTGAGATATGTTGAATATAGATGAGATATGATGATATAAAATAAAATTGTTTGTTTATGGTTGCAGCGATTTTCTGGGTTATTAGCGGCAAATTTAAGCGCCGCAAAAGGCTGTTTTTCTTGTAGTGTTTTCTTTTTCATGGGTTGTGTTGCTTTTTTTTTTTTTCCAACATTTAAGAGTTTTCCTGCCATTGGGACCCACTAATGTTTACCACTAGGACCCACTCATAAAAGTTATTTGCTATCGAAAGATGAACACAAGAGAAAGAAATGATAGGCTCCACTGGCTGATTTTTCTGTGAATAGTATAGTTGATAAATAGTGATAAAATAATAAGAGATGAAATGATATGAGATAAAAAATAGGTGTTTGTTTTTAGAGAGTATCTGACCCCTTCAACTATAACTGCATCGGCATGCGTACGTGCGCAAGATGCATGCAAGTTCACACGCAAATGCTCTAAATCGAAAGATTTGGTCGCTTAAAGATCTTCTTTTAATGTGTATGTGAACCCTTCTTTGATTTTAACCATATATCATGCAGTACTATTGTTGGCACCTATATTATTGAAAATGCATGCAAGCAAAGTCGACCACTTCATGAGATATTATATAATATTTAATGGGAATGAAATAGCGTAGTTCACTAATAAACAAATATATGGCCTTTACAATAATGTCGTCATATATAACACATTAATATTATATAATTGAGCTTTACAAGAAAGCAAAAGCCCATCTCTTCGAATATTCGATCTCCATATATACTAGAATGTGGTTTGTCCAAAATCTTGGTCTTAGTTTAATGACGTTCACAGATCTTTCTACTTACAAATTAGCGCGCGTACGCGTGGAGATCGATGATCATCAAAACGTACATTTTTTTTTATATCGGTTTATAAATATAGTTTTTCTAATACTTACTATAATATTAACGTGGAGACGAAGAAGTATTTAGGAACTCCTAATTTCGTTATATAGTACTTGAAGATATCTTAATTACCTTTGTAGAAAAATATTGTTCTTTATTATGAATTTTATTATTTCTAGTCACACCGCGCGAATATGATATATTTTAAATAACTTATAATTATTTCAATATTTAACCAATAAAAAAATTTAAAATATGCTACATCAATGCATGGCATATATAATTACTAATGATACAATTAATTTAAGATAAAAAAAAAACATTACATATAAATATCACTGAACCGCCGTCTATATAAGTTAATTTTCTTTATGCATAGAAGGTATATACGACGTAAGATCACTCGCCTTAGTCTTCATGATCCTATTTATTTATTTATATAATGGATGAACCATTCCTTCATGTATGATTATTCTATGAAGTGTGAAGTACCAGTATACACTACAACACATGAGACCTCTTGCGTCTAATAGTTTTTGCGGCGACGTACGTAATATTTGTCGTAATATTTTTGTATCAACTTCACTTTTTAAGCTGTGTAAATTAGCTCTCTTTCATTGTAAAAATATATATTTCACAGCTGGTTGTGAACTTCATTTTAAATGTACTACTTGGGCTTAATTATCTGGTTGAACTTCACAACTTTAATTAGAAGTGCAACCATTTTGGGATGGTGATATTAGGTGTTTATCTACAGCATTTCAAGTTGTTGAATTGCGTTATACGAAAACTTCTCTAGTATTATTGATGTTCATTTAATATTGATTAATATTGCAGCCCAAAGAATAAGTTAGTGGGCCAATAAATTTTGGCTAAGGTGACGTTGTAATGGGCCTCCATTTAAGTTTTGGTTGCAGCTTAGAGCATTAGTATTGGTCTATGTATATGCATATGTAAAATCACCTCTTTTGCATATCCACTTTACCATTCAAGCAAAATTCCCACATTGGCTTAGGCATATTTGAGACAAAATAATAATAAAATATTATTATTTTATTATTATTAATTTTTTGCTAAAATCAATTTTTTATATATATATATATTTTGCAATTAGCATCCACTACATACATTTGACATTAATAATGCAAATGCAATATAAAAAATATAACTTTTTTATGTATTATATTAAAAATATAATAAAATGAAAAAATATATATATAATATATTATAATAATAAAATGAATGTGCAAGTGAAGATTTGTTGTGTTGTTGAAGGAGAGAGAAAATGAAAAGATTGTAAGAGAGAGTGTGGGAGGAGAGATAAATAATTATTAAAATATGATTTGTAGGATGAATAGTAGTTATCCAAATTTGGATAATTGCACTGTTCATAGGTACCTAAATATTTGGATATGTATAAGCCAATGTGGAGGATTTTAAGGTCATATTATGTAAATATGACTTTGCATATGCATATGCATAGACCAATACTAATGCTCTTATAGATGAATAAATCGCATTCATCTATAGTATAAGATATGATGTTCCATAGTGCTAAAGTCAACGGAATCAGCTTCCGTATCAATTTTCCAGATCTAAATTAAATAATCTAAGTAGATTAAGACCCAACAACAATTAATTAGTTCTGATTTCGTTGATCTAGCTAGCTAGGCTTATAGATGAATAAATCGCATTCATTTATAGTATAAGATTTTGCATAGTACTAAAGTCAACGGAATCAGCTTCCGTATCAATTTTCCAGATCTAAATTAAATAATCTAAGTAGATTAAGACCCAACACGTTTAATTAGTTCTGATTTCGTTGATCTAGCTAGCTAGACATGCATTAACGCACAAAACTCATGATAAAGTCCATGTACATTGTTACCTAAAATATCTTGAAATGGGTGAAGTCTGGCCATGTAATTAATTTGATCCAAATCGTTTCTATTTTCCTTTCCCTGAAAAAAATTGACCCTGTCCAGTCCTCCTGAGTCCAGATCACTAGGCCGGGCATGCGTACGTGTTCAATTAATGGTCGATCTGATCTTTTCTCATTAAGCTAAATATTCTATTATTTTAATTTGCCAGATAAAGTCTGCTCTGTTGATGCCTGCCTTGGATGAGACTGATTCATTATTTATATTTGATGGGATTTTAAGGCTTTGTAGAAGTAACGTTATACGTATAAACAGCTTCCATATATGCCAAGTGTCATGTCGTGACGTTTTGTAGACTAGTCTAGATGGTTGAGGTTTCCCAATCAAACACCTAAAGGTTTGGTGAGAACTGATTTAAGAAATCTTTGACGGGGGTTGGAATTTCCTTTTAGAGGGCTGCAGTTAGAGTTCCCCAAATCCCAAGCTCGATCTGCCATTAGATCATGTATTTTAATTTGTTATAGTTTCACTATCTATTTTGAAAACATCTATGGGAGCGACTTTTAACTTTATGATATTAAGACGCAACGTTTTCCATCCGATAAATAGTTTCTATAGAGATAGTTGTCAACAACAATTACCTTGAAAAGACAAAAAAATCTATAAACATAATCACATGTATTGAGAAAAAAAGAAAGAGAAGAAAAGAGGGCTTTCTCAATCATTCCGGCCACTTTCAGTACGTCTTTGACCTCTTATTTCTTTAAAGTCGTAACGTACAAATCCTAAAAAATCTAAATGTCCAAAATTTCTCTGAAAACTACCTCTCCCTTTTCCATATATTATTGAAGAAAAGAAGTGAAGAGAACATCATGACAAGTGCATGCATGCAGCCAGGATGCCCGGCCAGCCGCGTACGTCAAGATCATGATCAAGAAGGCTAATTAAATGGCCATGGGGGGCTGCATGCAGCTAGGAAAGAAAATTGGTAAATACCATGCATCTAAACTCATTGCATGGTTTTTGAATAGTTAATTATTTCGACCATAAGAGCATCAGCCTCGTTAAAACTTCTGAAAAGTTAAAATATGAACTTTGTGATCTTTAAACGAGTTGTATTAGATTCGGTAAAATAGAAGAGTTAAAGCTTTCAGCTACAGTAAGTCCATTTCATTATTCATATATAGCGAGTCACTATTATTCATCAAATCATTATTTTATTCTAAAATCACAACTCCTCAACTCTAAATAAACTACTCTGTATTTATAATTTGTTTTTATGAACCGGTTCGAAAGTGGAAATGTTGGAAATCTATACTCTTTTTTGAATTGTTGGTGTAAATGAAGTTTTAATTGTTCCCAGTTGGGTCAAGTTATATTTTCTTTATTAATTAAGTTATTAATTAACATATAATTAGTATAATTACAACATATGAAAGAAAAAAATTAAAAATTTTATTATTAAGAAAATAATATTATATTATTATTTTGATAAATCTAATGGCTAATCCAATCATGTGGAGTTATGGATATTGGAGTTATGGATAGGAATGTTTTACATTTATGGAAAACATGCATGTACTTTTCGTTAAATTTTAAAGATAAATTTGATGAGTCCAATGCCAATGATGTAACAACCTATTTTGAATCTTTGAGGTTGCATATAGGTAAAGGGAAGATCGACCGGATCATGGCATGCACTTCTAGAAAAACATAAATATATATAGATTATAATTACTATAATGTTAATGGACTTTTGCAACTAGCGTACGTACGCCATTTTGAATCCATGCACCTTTGTTCCCTTAATTATTTACATTTCGGTATTATTTACTTAATCAGTAGTTGGTAATGTATTCATTTTCTGGAAGAGCTAGCAAGTGAAGGGCAGGTATCCCGAACAAGAATATACCAAATGCCTTTGGCACAAACGTAGTTAATGAATTGCTGGTTCTGGGAAATCGTACGTTAATTCAAAGTACCATGAAAAAAATATTCAGTACAGACCAACAGACAGTACTTTGTCCATATAGCTAGCATAATATATATATATATATTTATATATATACACACACATATCAGCTCTATGAGAATATAAGAATATCAAATAATTTGGATTTGGAAAATATCATGTGTGACGTTAATATTTCTAGATTTTGAAGTACATTAATTAATTAAAATTTTCCTAGAATGCTAAAAATCATCAATGAAATTATTTATGCCCCAAAAAAAGACATGACGACGGTCAAGTTACATTAAATCAAATGAATTAAAATTACATGCAGGTAATTTCCTGACCAGCCATATTTTCAATTTCAAACATCGATCCTAAATATCCATGAATAAGTACTTAGTGTTTATTTGGGATTGGCCCAAATCAACATTAAATCAAATGAATTAACCATTCCACTCAACTGATTTAATTGGTCGATTTGGTTGCATTATCAATATCTGCCAGCATTAGTTATAACTTATGAATGTTAATTAAATAGACTTGCCAAGTCTAGTTGATCTTACTGTGCCGAGAAAAAAACATGCGCATATATAGACCGGTTCAGTACTGCAGACTCCCCCTCAGTCTATAAATAGACATGTTTCCAGGCAACACATCTCACCTCTCACCCAAGCAATTAAGAATACACAACCTAAAAGCTAGTGCTAGAGACATCCTCAAACATGCAGATCATCATGAAAGCTAAGTACCTGATCGTCACTGTGGCCCTGTTGGCTTTGGCTTGCTCTCTCGCCTCTGCCTATGACCCTAGTCCTCTGCAGGACTTTTGTGTTGCGGTCAAGGATCCCGCTTCTGCTTGTACGTTAACATTATCGTTACTATTATTATCATTACATTCTGTAGTAGAAATCATTTCAAGCATCAGCATGGATGGTTTATCTCATGTTATGAATCCATAGATTAATGTAACTATAGTACTTTCGATTTCTGCATCATATGTTTATGTTATTTCCCATTGTTATGGGAAGTGTCTGGACGTCCCATTTGTGATGATGATACACTATTTTTCTTGTTGCAGTATTTGTGAATGGAAAGTTCTGCAAGGATCCAAAACTTGCCTCAGCCAATGACTTCTTCTTTTCGGGACTAAACGTTCCCAGAGACACTTCAAATCCTCTCGGGTCGAACGTCACTGCTGTGAATGTGGACAATCTAGCAGGACTTAACACCCTAGGCATATCCTTGGCTCGCATTGACTTTGCTCCATATGGTCTGAATCCTCCCCACACCCACCCACGCGGCACTGAATTTTTCATAGTCTTACAGGGTACTCTGTACGCTGGGTTTGTCACGTCCGACGAAGATGGTAACCGCTTCTTCACCAAAATACTATACCCAGGAGATGTCATTGTATTCCCAATCGGTCTCATTCATTTCCAGTTGAATGTGGGAAAGACTAATGCAGTTGCCTTTGCTGGTTTTAGCAGCCAGAATCCAGGGCTCATCACCATTGCAAATGCAATCTTCGGATCTGACCCAAAAATCAATCCCGATGTTCTCACCAAGGCCTTCCAGTTGGACAAGAAATTGGTCGAGTACCTTCAGAAGCAGTTCTAGTTGAACAACAATTAGAGAAATGTTTGGAACAACCATAACGATCCATTGCATGCATGGTTCGAATAAATTAAGATTTCCTATGTTTTGTTGTAACGTCATAAAATTAAAATTATAATGAAATAAGATGGTATTTAATTTATGCACTATCCTCTCTCTCACTTTCTCTCTCTGTTTTTTTGTTCTTTTTGGGTAGCAGCGCATATATAAATATATATATATGTGAAAATTATAGAGTATTTTGCTTTCCAGACATGATCGATTCTATATGCTTACTTCTTATATAGCGATATCCTTCTCAAGGAATTACAAAGAAAAATATGTTCGAATAGAATAATTATTGTAAGCTCGAAGACTAGTTAAAGATCGAATGGGTTGAACAGTTACACGCCCATGGTCCTAGAGACCACATATCCTTATATATGTGCACAAAAATTAACATTGTCATCACCCTCTCTGCTAAATTACTTGGGCAGCCACATGCATTTTGGGTTGTTTTACTTGTAGAGGTTTTTTTTTAGCGATCGCTTCTTCAACTTTGCTTGCAGTCCTTCTGAGTGATTTTTCGGCTCTATCAAAACGTTTAAATTAGAGTTTGAAAATATGTGGATTAGTCAAAGGCCTCCAGGATCTATCTACTATCATGTTTACGTATGGATAACCTCGTACTCCCGAGTCCCAAGCCCCATCTCTAAAGGGTTACTTTTAATCGACACAAAATGCTACTGTTTTAATTCTTTTAACTAAAATATGATGAATTCAATGCATTGAACATCTTTTCAGTCTTTTGCAACCAATGTACAGAGTATCACAATCACTATTCCTTTAAATTCAGCATATAATTTTCATGATTTTTTTAGGTACAGTATCGACCAAAACTTTGAGCAACTGCTGAAAGAATACACCCTGTCTGATGCAGGAGGATCTAAGTCAGATGATGTTGAGTTGTCAGACTGCACGTTGACTGCGCTGAATTACCTAGAGGTGGCAGATTAGCACAAAGAGGATAGGAAATCGTGATCTTTCCTTGTTCGGGACAGTTTTGGGCAAGTCTTTGTATTTTGGCCATAACTTTGACTACGCGTATCAGAATCGCGCGTATGACCCCAATTTGGAAAGCTCTTTTCAGTGCACATGTTGTGGGCACTAGCTACTCTCTGTGTGCATAATTTTTTAAGTCAAATTCCACTGTTTTCCCCTTCAATTTCCTATTTTTAGTTATTTGTTTCTTTTTATGGTAATATTTCATTTACTGTTTTGGAATTGATTCTAAACTCGATTTGGGCCAGATTTTTGGCAGATTACTTCTTTATTTACGTATTTAATATTTTGGCATGATTATTGAGATTTTGCTATTTTTGGTAAAATTCCAATACAATTGATTTTTAGCTATTACAGCCAGCTTGTGGGTTGATTTGGTCACTCTTGAATATTGATAATTAAATTGAACATCAAATATCGATTTTCTCTGTATTTTTGGGCGTTCTCTTGTTTTGTTTCCTGTGAATTATTTGTTGAAACTAGCATGCAGAATAACCGATATTCTGTCCGACGTCACTATCAAAAGGGAATGCAGCAGCTACAATATAATGCGTGGTTACTTTACACATTCCCAGGAAGAACAAATGAATTAGTAATGTTAGATTATGCATGTGTTGTGCAAGCACCGCATGATTTTTTTACTTCACACATTCATAACGATTTGATCGCTGGTTGGCAAGTGGGCCTCTATATGCCAGTAGGGATGTTGTGCATACTGAAATAAAAATAAAGGATGCTTGGATCGATGGATCATGGGATGAGAATTACCTTGTTGAGCTTATCAGGATTGATAAAACAGAGGAAGTTATGCACGAAATAGTGGCTGGGAAGACTGGAGAAGATATTACCATCTAGAAATTGGTAGGAACTAGAGTGTTTACGTCGGCCTCGGCGTGGGAAGTAATTCATGTAAAAGGTATTGAGCATCTGGGCATGGATTGGATTTGGTACCACCTCCTCCCAAAGAAGGTATCTGTGTGTACGTGGAAAGCTCGTTTTAATGGGATGTCCTTTGACTCTCAGGTGCAAGCTCTAGGAATCCCACTGGCCTCTTGGTGTGACTGCTGCTCTCAAGGCCATTCTGAAAATTTAAATCATGTATTATGAAATGGGTGTCTAACTGCAGAAGTATGAAAGATGCACTGGGAATTAATTATGTTGCTGGTATGTCATGGTGGGTGACAGTTCTGTAGTGGTTTAGTTTAGCAAAGAAATCAAGCCATAGGGGCACTTTGCTTAGCATCATCCCGTCCATTATCACTTGGCGTCTTTGGTTGGGAAGATACAAGGCTCAGATGGAAAATAAAATATAGTCCGCGTCGGAGGTTTGGATGGTAGTTAAAATGTGGCTAAGGAAGACTTCATCTCTCCTGGTGAAACAATGGCCTCTTTCGGTTAGAGATGAGGATATTCTTCAAGCTCTTGAAGTTCCTTGCGTTGATCGTGTTCGGCCTAGACCGAGACTTGTTTATTGGGGAAAACCAGCTGAAGGATGGGTCAAACTGAATGTTAGGGAGTTGTCGTGGCAACCTGGAGAGGTGTGGTGGAGGAGGCATCATTCGTGATCATCGAGGTACTTTCAAAGGGTCATTTTCCTATTTCTTTGGTCTGGGTACGAACAATGAGGCTGAATTGAGGGCGTTAATTGATGGTATATCTTTGTGTAAAGAGTTAGGTTTCAATCAGATTATTATTGAGAGTGATTTCAGTTTGGTGGTTTCTTGGTTGCTTAGTTACAAGTGCATGGTTTGGTACTTATGAGATTATTGGAATGATCTCTTGGTCTTATTGAGGGATGTGCATTTCACCATTGAACATCAATTTTGGGAAGGGAATAATGCGGCGGATTTCCTCGCTCTTCGGGGAGAGGAAGGTCACAATTATACTTTTGTTGTTTTTGTTTCTTTGCCTTGTAAATTGAAAGGTATGCTTCGGTTGGATAAGACTGGTCTACTACATGTTATATTGTAACTTGGTTTTTGTAAGTTTGTTAGGTTTGATTTTGCTTTGTTGGGTTTGTTTTTATTTACAGTGTAGTTTTGATTTTCTCGTGTATAAGGTTTTCCTCTACCATGAGTGAGGACTTTCTTAATAAAGTGTCGGAGGTGCCGCCCACCTTTTTGGCCAAAAAAAATAAAAAATAAAAATAAAAATAAAATACGAGGAATACTAGATATACACACTACAACACAATTTGTATTTGGTGACAGAGGAAACCGTCACAAAAAATTGCCGAACCATCACGAAAGATATTTGGTGACGGTTTGAAACCGTTACCACGACTATCACCTAATGTGCGTCACAGAAAATAATTGGTAACAGTTTACTATTCAACCGTCAC
This sequence comes from Juglans mandshurica, assembly GCA_022457165.1. NCBI lineage: Eukaryota > Viridiplantae > Streptophyta > Magnoliopsida > Fagales > Juglandaceae > Juglans > Juglans mandshurica. Next base: position 25,536,936 of record CM039629.1, on the reverse strand, counting down.
TGAAAATAGTTTTTGTGATGGTTGGAGGTGTTCCGTTTGGTAGGATGTTTGAACGTTCCCTTTTTTGTGACGGTTGAGAATTGTCACAGAAAGTAACATTCGGACGTCCAATTGAACGTTCGAACGGAAACCAGACCGATTGCATTCGAATGAGAGAAGTTGACGTTCGTTGATTATAGTTCGAACGTATCATATTTACGTTCAAACGTTTATGCGTCCGAACGTTAATTAATAAACGTTCGAATTTACATTCGAACGTTAACGAACCAATGTTCAAACTTAACGGTTTAACGTTCAGACGTTATTTCGAATGTAAATGAAGGAGCATTCGAATGCAAGTGATACGCTCGGAGGTTTGTTCGAACGTTAATTGTTTACTCATTCGAATGTTTTGTTCGTTTGAGGGCCATTACGTTCGAACGTAGAGGCCTACGTTCGAATGTAACTATACATATTTATGTATTCACGTTCGAACGTTGGTTCGAATGTGAACCAACGTTCAAACAGTTTTTACTTTACATTCTAACGTACAGATCAAATACTAATTTCATAAGATTTAAAAACTTACTAATTGTATCATATTACATACCATCAATTAACAACTAACAATCTCTTATAAAATTTTAAAATTAGATATTAAAACTTGCCACCACTACTGATAAAACTTATTTCCTCTTTTTTCCTCGCCCACCGCGATTCTGTTGCAACGATATAATACGCTCAATTTGCACCATCATCTCCCGTTGCACTTGCTCTTTGACTTCACTGCGTATTCTTTCCTCCTGGTCTCTCTGTTGGTCTTGCAAACGTGTCTCTAAATGAGAATGTCGTTCTAAGAGAGACTCTAACTCTTGCTGTCTCGACCTCATATACTGATTCTCACGCCGTGCAGCTTCTAAATCTTTGGTAAGATTATTAATTTGTGAAATCGATGAGGTTGAGGAGGATGAACATCTATGCCTGATAGATCGTTCCAAACCTCTTGCCGTACTAGACTGCAGCCCGAGCACTTGCGTGAATATGTCTATGTCACTAGGAGAGGATTCCCCAGAAGTTAACTGCATCTTCATCATTTTTTGAGATACGAAAAGATCACAATATGAATGTAACTAATTAAAATATATAAATGTAAAATACCTGATAATTTGGAGATACGAAAAGATCACAATACTTTCTCCAATCATCTAACTTCATCTGCTGGAAAGGAGACTGTGCAGCCTCTTCCAACGTCTCAAACTTCTTAAAGTGGTCATGACATCGTCCCTTATGACGTCGGAATAGTGTAGCCATCAACTCATTCACAATTCTCAAATCCTCACTTCGGCCAAAGTCGAGTTCGAATTCATCCAAACAAGTGAATCAGGTAAAAAATATGATATACTAATCTAGGTGAAAAAAATGTACTCTCAAAGTAAACTCACCAGCACACGACTTCGAATGTGCTCCTTAATCTCATTCGGAACATCTCGCCATGAGCGCTCATAAAATGGAGCATAAGCTTGAAGTACTGTGCCAATATAGGAGGAAAGCGCTGCTACACTATCATCCACTCCTCCAGTGGAATTATCAAGAATTGTGATCTTGAATTTTCCGTGCCTTCTATTTTTTTCAAGAGAGATGCCATGTGTATAGCCACAACCGCGACTTGCAGATGCATCAACTACATGATAATATATAGTATAATTATAGTTATATAGTTATTGAGACAAAATCATTAACTATGTAATTAATTATCAACTACAATATATCTTTACTGGTAGGTGTCGACTGTTCTCTTGCGTGTTAACTTGATCTTCAGGAGTGGATTCCTCGAGTGGGGAGTCTTCAATGGGTTCGGGACTTGGACTTGGCGGAGACACATTTCTTCGTTATCGTTTTGGCGGCATTCTTGAAAATAATTAATTATATCAAAGAAAATTAATTAGAAGAAATTATGAAAATTCAAGATATTTTATAATCACCTATATGAATAAAATATTTAGTACTTTTATATTTTATTCTTTGGATGTATTTTTCATGCTTGTTTCAGAATCTCCCTCAATAACATCTTCATCATCATCATGCACCTCTTCTTCATCGTCCTTATCTACCTCCTGGCCGGATTCTGATTCGTTTTTATCTTCTGACTCTTCTTATTCTTTTCCTCCTCACATATTTGAATTGAATGATCATTTAATACAGACGGGTTGAGATAGACGGGTGGGACATCATCTCTACACATGGGGAGAAACTCGAGTGCAACAAGGTCAACAAACAAGTTAATACCCTCTCCATCTTCCTGGTATGCCTATACAATCAGAGTGTTATCTTCATCTCCACTATTATCGTAATCTGCACTCGTTCCTACTTCATATATATTTCAAGGGACAAATTTCTGTACGACTCGCCAAGTTATCTCTCCACTATCTTCATCAGCACTTTTCATTGGATCAATCAAGTAATAGACTTGAATAGCTTGACAAGCCAATACGAACGGATCATCTTCGTACCATTTAGATGCAGTATTGACACTCGTAAAGTGATTATCCCTATGTATTGAAACCCGACCACTGCCTAGATCCTACCAATCACATTTAAAGACATATGTTACAGACCCACGAATGGATCATCTTCTTACTCCACGCGTATAAGGTACATAATCCTTTCCAAGTCTATCGCCCAGACGCATCCAATTTTTGTCCATATCTAAAAACATCTATCTATTAATAGCACGTACATTGAAAATTCACATGCATGTCATGCTCAAATTCTCATTGTTTTTTTTATAAGGTAGTTGGTCCTATCTTATTCGAGATTATATTCTCCATAGTGCACAAATTTCGTCACTCTATTGCTTTTCACGTTAGTAGAAATTTCGGCAGCACCTCCCCATAGTTCTCCAAGTATACATGTTCAAATAGAGGGATTGTGACCCTTCGAGCAGTATACCCGAAGAACAATAGAGGAAGACACCGAAACTTCATATTAAACGTGGAAAGTAGGAGTAACAAAAATGTGCAATACAGATAATATAATTCCAAAATGTCCACACTGGACAATTCAGAAATTAGTGGACACATAAATGTACACTAATTCCCAAATGGGTCTAAGGTTATTTATGCAATGTCACACCATATCTATAAAAAAACACTACAAACAATATGTATATGTTGTTTGAATTAACAATGTTACCTTCTAGTAGTGTTATATTGTTAAATTAGGGAGATATGGAAGATTATGTGAACAAGTTTCATGTCTTATACACAACGAGAGAGAATGATCTTGAAGAAATGTATAAATTTTAATCTAATTACTTAACCGTCACAAACTGTCCGACCTTAACAACTCTCAAGGCCGGAGAGACTTTGACAGTCAAGCAATTAAACTAAAATTCTAACATTTCTTTAAGATCATACTCTCTCGTTGTCTACAAGACACGAAACTTGTTCGCATATTCTTTCATCTCTCTCTAGTTTAACAATATAACACAATACGAAGGTGACACTGTTATACTTATAATAAAAATAAAAATTAACAGTTATGGAATCGAAACTTCAGATTTTTCAATAGGCAACAAAGTTTTTTATAGTGATTTTGGATTTGCTGGAGCTATCCTATATGAAATATTAATTTTTTGATCTCGGATGCATCACAATTATAATTTAATTGTTATTATATATATTAGGACATTGTTAATTGATATCTATGTAATTTTAATTCTTATTATATAATTGTTATTATAATTATTATATATAATTTCTTCAAAAGTTATTATATAATTTTAATTATTATCATTCCTAAAGTTATTGTAGTAATTAATTAATTATAGTTATTGTATGTATATATTATACTTTGTATATAGTTAAGTTATATACTTTTTTTTAAAAGCAAGTTTTATACTATAGTTATAATTTGAATAATAATCATATTCTAACTAAATTAGTATGAATATATTATATATACTTATTAAATGTTAAATATTAAGTCTCATATTAAATGTATATGAAATGTTTTTAATCTTTACTTAAATTAAGATCGTAAACTTGTAATTTTCTTGTTAAAGAACAAATTCAAAAAACCAAAACAAAATATTATATCAAAAATTCACATAAATACTAAAAACTAAACACAATATATTTCTAACCATATAAACATATTCAATAAAAATTCACAAACAATAATAACAATATTTCAAATCCAATCACAACAACAACAACAATATTCCCACAACAATATTTCTACACATATTAATTTATCAATAAACACCATAAACTCACAAACTATTCACAAAATTCACAAACAATAATCACAATTATTTCAAGAGTAAGCATAAAATCACAACAACATGTATTAACATATTCCTAAATTTGAGAAATATAACTAGCACTCACAAATTCAAAAAAACCAAAAAATATTATATCAAGATTTTCACATAAATTCAAAACCTAAAGACAATATATTTCTAATTAACCATGTAAACATATTCAAACAAAATTCACAAACAATAATTACAATATTTCAAATCCATATCACAACATATTCACAATATTCTCACAACAATATTTATACACATATTAATTCATCAATGAATACCATAAACTCACAAACTCACAAACTATACAAACAATAATCACAATATTTCAAGAGTAAGCATAAAATGTATAAACATATTGTTAAAGCTTAGAAATATACCTAGCACTCACAATATTCTCTTACAAATCAAAAGCTTCCAACTTGCCAAAACAACTAATCCTTCAAAAAAATACAACACTAACTTATTAGAAATGTATATAACAAAAACACAAGACAAATATTATAAAATTCAAGAAAATACAAAAGAAAAATAATTTTTCCTTACCAAAACTCAACTCAACTCTCACTCTAATTGTCTCTCTCTCTCTCTCTCTCTCTAATCTGACCACGTCCCTCTCTCACTCTAACTCTCGCTCTCTCTAACTCACGTCCCTCTCTCACTCAACTCTCTCTCACTCTAACCCTCTCTTTCTCTAACGCACGAAGACCGGCCCTCTCTCACTTCTCTCTTTGTTGCACGTACGGGAGAAGCATAAATGAGCCGCTGCCTCCCGTGCGTGTATTCATTAAGTTTGAAAATTATTAGATGGAACGTTCGAACGTTATACTATCCCGCCCAATTTTTAGATAACGTTTGAACGTTAAAAAAAGAGGATAAATTTTCTGCGAAGAACGTTCGGACATTTTCTATAAACATTCGAACGTATCTTCCTATGATAGCGCCCGAAATCTAGCGGGAAAATTCCTGCAGTTTTATTTTCATGTTCGAACGTCTATAAATTCCTAGTGATTTTCATCAACTAACGTTCGAACGGTAAATTTTCAACGTCTGCGCGTTCAGATCATCACAAAGATACCTACATCGAGCGGAAAGTTTCCCGTACTTTTATTTTCATGTTCGAACATTAAGAAATTTACGTTCGAACGTACCCTTTTAATGTCCGAAAGTTTCAGCTCATCACAAAGGTGTGTAAATCGAGTGGGAAATTTCTCGCATTTTTCTTCTAGTGTTCGAATGTATTATAATTTTACATTCGAACATGAAAATGAACTCTCATATATCTCCAGTAATGTTCGAACATGAAATTGAAACGTTTGAACGTGTAATGATCATCACAGATATGAAAAAATCCAGCGGGAATACATTATTAAAAGTTCGAACGTTAAAAAATCATGTTCAAATGTCAATTTTATTCAATAGTTAGTATTCCTTAATATAATAGTTATATATATGTATTTTGTTTTAGATACTCATAATATTTCTCTTCAATATAATTTTTTTTTAAAAAGTTGAAAAAAATACTAACTTCTTGTCACTATTTTCTTCTTTCACATAACCTGGTTGTTCGAGATATTCTATGTTACTTATTAAATTCTTCTTTACTCAAAGTGTGTATTTGGGCATCATCTCCAATTATTTATGAATATGTTGGAGAAAAAGACTCATTTTTAGGATTATGAGAGGTGGATGCCAATGTGAGTAATCTGGACTAGTATACTATATATGTAGTATATAATATAGTATATAATATACTATATTATATACTATATTATAGTATAGTATATATACTATACCATATATGAATCAATAATATATAATTAATAAAATGAACAACAAAACTTATATATATATAATGCACTATATGCATTATATATATAATGCACTATATAATTACTATATAGTAATGCTTTTTTTGAATCACATCATCTGAAGGTCCTAATTTGTATGACTTTCAACTTCATCCAAATATATGACTTTCAATTTCATCCAACCCAGTTCCATACCGTTCATAAATATTCTCGACTTTCAACGACTATCAGCATAGGCCCGTACGGCTGGGGCTAGCACTTAATGGACACCTGTATTGATGTCTGAAGATACGTACGACCCACTTCATAGCCACAAACGCAACAAATGAAGTTACGCAACTAAAACGTGATCACCAAGCTAGCTAGCTAGTCTGTCCTCTATATATTTATTACTTCTAACACAATAATGGAGGATGTTTGAACATTACTTTGAAAACAAAAGGGATCGTTCCTCCCATTAAAACTGCCTTGCTATTTATTGATTCAATGGCCAGCCCCGTCTTTGATCTCCCTCTATATGAAAAAAAATATTATACTTTATATATAGTTAAGTTATATACTTTTTTTTTGTTTTTTTTAAGACATATTTATACTATACTTATAATTTGAATAATAATCATATTCTAACTAAATTAGTATGAATATATTATATATACTTACTCCATGTAAAATATTAATTCTCATATTATCTGTATATTAAATGTTTTTAATCTTTATTTAAATTAAGATCCTAAACTTATAATTTTCTTGTTAAACATATTTAATAAAAATTTAAAAACAATAATCACAATATTTTAAATCCATATAAAAATAACAACAATATTCCCACAACAAATTTCTACACATATTAATTCATCAATGAACACCATAAACTCACAAACTATTCACAAAATTTACAAATAATAATCACAATTATTTCAAGAGTAAGTATAAAATCACAACAACATGTATAAACATATTGTTAAACTTTAGAAACATAACTAGCACTCACAAATTCAAAAAAATCAATTAATCTAATTGTCATTCATTAGGGAGAGTAATTTGATTCCAATCAATCTATTAAGGAATTTGTACACTAGAATTTTGGGTACTAAATTGTAATAATAAAGTATATCATTTTGGGCTAGTAATAAGAACTTGTGGTTCTAATGTTGTTTTCATTAGTTTATAATGGATCATATATATAAATATTATATAATATTAGATATATAATATACTATATATATAGTACAGTATATATATAATATACTATATATATTATAGTATAATATTATATATAGTATGCTATATATAACATTATAATATATAACATTGTAATATATAATATATATTAATAATATAATATATTATAGTCAATATTTTGGAAAATAAATCGAAAAACGTTCGAACGTACTAAGAACTATGTTCGAAAGTTTCGTGTATATAAGGCCAAATCAGAATGGCGAAACATCATTTTCACCGTTATCTAACTTCGTTCCGTTTGCACGCTGCCACTCCTCCGTCGCCGCCGCCGTCAAACTCCGCCACAACCGTCACTAAAAGGTAGGCATTCCTCTTTTAATCAAATAACATGTATTTTATTTGAATTTTGGGTTGAGTTTTGTTTAAAACGGGCCAAGTGGTGGCCGGATTTTCAACTTCATTTTCCGACCACCACGGCTTGCCATTGACCAAATAGTCACCGTAAAAAAGTTTCTTGAAGTGTATACTTCATTTCTATGGTGCCATTTTGGCATTTAGAACCTTGTAGATTATTTTTGAGATTTCAATAATGGCTGAGTCGATAAAGCCATTCTGTGTCGTAACGTTCGAACGTTTCACCAAGACGTTTGAACATACGACGTTTCAATTGCATAGCCATTAAGGCTTCTACGTTCGAACGTGTATTGCTTTACATTCGGACGTTATTTTTCGTAAAATTTACTTCCAAACGTTTAATTATAACGTCCGAATGAACTACTTTTTAACTTTATTTATGCTTCAACGTTCGGACGTGCATCCTTTATGTTCGCACGTAAAATACATACGTTCTAACGTATAACATGAACGTCCGAACGTAAGTCATTTAAATTTATTTCCTGCTTACATTCGAACGTTTCACATACACGTTCGAATATACGACGTTTCAATTACATAGCCGTTAAGGCTTATACATTCAAACGTGTATTGTTTTACATTCGGACGTTATTTTCATAAAATTTACGTCCAAACGTTTAATTATAACATCCAAACGTACTACTTTTTAACTTTATTTATGCTTCAACGTTCGGACGTGCATCCTTTACGTTTGCACGTAAAACACATACGTTCGAACGTATAACATAAACGTCTGAATGTACATCAGCCAAAATTTATTTACTACTTACGTTCGAACGTGTATGTTATACATTCACACGTATGTGTTTTACTTGCGAACGTAAAGGATACACGTCTGAACATTTTATCTTAACGTTCAAACATTTCGTTTACTATGTTCGAACGTTAATGCAAAGCAGCTTAAAATTAACACAAAAAATGCATCAATGTAAATAATTTTTTTTCCTTTTCTATTTTCAGGATATGACTCATCCTCAGTAGAGGCTGGGGAATGTATATGAGGATGTGTGAGAATGTATACCACTCAATGGTTCAAGAGTTCTATATGAGGATGTGTGACATGCCTTAGGACGCATCCTCTCACACCGTGACTGTACGCGGTGTTTCCATTGATATATCACCATATGTCATCGGTGAACACCTCGGGATTCGTCGAGGAGTTGAGACATCTGCACACGCTACACCCCGTGAGGATGTAGACACTTCTGCATCATCTACTGGCCGCCCATTTGAGCCAGTATCAGCCAGAGATGCAGACCGGTCAGAGGCCGAGGATACTGGCCTTGAGGCTCGAGATGATGACCGAGACGAGGATTTCTACATCCTCACCAGGAGGGACCGCATGCAGATCGAGAGGAAGAACACCTTCAACCAGAACCATCTGCTACATTTCTTCCGCATGTCGCACCTTATTGTTGCAACAAACGTGGATCCTGTGGCACATAAAACAACATTTAGTTGATTTCGAGCACAGTTTTTAATACGAGTGGCACGTGGAGATCCCATAGATTTACCACTGCATATCTTTGATAGGATCCATTACGAGGCGAGCATCGTCTAAACGGATAATCTCTCATATGGTGTCCTGATCAGCCGGCTATTACTTGCACGAGGAGTGCCAACCCAGCTAGAGGAGCAGGTCAAAGATCAGATGAGCCTCCTCTACATGACCACGCATCGACGTAGCATTGGACATGCGAGGGGACGCCAGCCACCCCCTGTAGAGGATCTAGTTCCTCCGACGCAGCCTTAGCCAGGTCATGTGGGGAGTAGTAGTCTGAAGCCGCTGAGTACATCTGCGGGAGATGCGCGACTTGCTTGGGTTGATGCGGTGATCTCGCATCTGACTGCGCATATTGATCGTAAGATCGATCGATCGCTCGTGGCTATAGAGGCGTTTGTCACCGAGATCACCCATCCTGTAGGTATCCTCAACGACAAGGTTGATACCTTGAATGGGGAGGTTCGGAGTTCGAATTTCATGAACAACGCTATCATCTGAGTGTTGTTTACGAAATTCGATTATATTTTGTATTTTGCTTTTAATAAATGTAAAGAAAAATATTATTTAATATTTCTATATTATTTAATTTCAATTATCAATATTCTTTAATGTTATATTCTAACTTTAATACTAAATCACTGCACTTCAAATACATATAAACATAAATATATATTTATATATTACAAATTGAGTATATATAAATATATACAAGTCAGTTTTTTAGACTTGTTCACAAATTATGCATTATAAAAATCACATAATTTTTAAATTTGAGTCATATTTAATTTAAATTTACAATTAACGTTCGAACGTTAGTAATTAATGGTCAAACGTTGACGCAAAACATTTCACGTTCGAACCTTGGCGCCAAAACATTTCACGTTCGCACGTAAGTAGCCACAATGTTCGAACGTATATGTGACGTTCGAACGTAAATTTCCTATACGTTGGAACGTTAAAAAAATCTCATGTCTTTAGTGATGGTTTCTAGAAATCGTTACAGAAAAGGCTTTTTAGTGACGGTTTGGAGACTGTCACAATTTCTCAACCGTCACTAAAAAGCAATTGTGTTGTAGTGACAATCATAAAATATGCAAGCGCAACGCACATGAACGCATGTAGGAGTACTGCTTTTGCCATTAATCAAGCTAAGGCAGTTTGAGACTAACAACCTATTTTCAATTTGTTATGTTGCAGATGATAGGCCGTAAAGGGAAGAAATAAAATATAGATTATGATGATCATTACTGATGCTGGACTTTTGCAACTAGCGTACGCCATTTTAAACCCACCATGCCGTTCTTCTTAATTATATATGAACATTTACTTATTAATTATTTAATAATTGGTAATATATTCACGATTTTTCGAGAAGAGAGCGAGGGCAGGTATCAAGAGAAGTTAGAATAAGTCATATATATATATATATGTTGAACAAGAATATACCAAATGCCTTGGGGCATATGGTACGTAGTTGCTAGTTCTGGGAAATCATTTAATTCAAACTACCATGTAAAATTATTCTGTACAGATGAACAAACACTTGATCATCAGCTACAACGATAAAATAAAAAATAAAAAAATTAGCTAGCTCTATGAGATAAGAACAAATAATTGGATTTGGAGGCCATATTTAATGCTCAAAATCATCATCGAATTTCATGCCCAAGAAAAAGACACGGTCAAGTTTTCGTGTTTATTTCGGATTGGGCCAAATCAACAAATATTAAATCAAATGAACCATTCCATCAATTTGATTTGGTCGATTTGGTTGCGTTTTCAATATTGCCATTGAAGACTTACCAACTCTCGTTGATCTTTTCTGTGCTAAGAAGAAACATGCATAGACCCGTTCGGTACTGCAGACTCCCCCTCGATCTATATAGACATGTTTCCATGCAACATATCTCATCCCTCACCCAAGCAAGAGTACACACAACGCTAAAAGCAAGTGCTAGAGACATCCTCAAACATGGAGATCATGAAAGCTAAGTACCTCGTAACAGCTGTGGCCCTTTTGGCCTTGGCGTACTCCCTCGCCTCTGCCTATGACCCTAGTCCTCTGTAAGATTTTTGTGTTGCAGTCAAGGATCCCACTTCTGCTTGTACGTAAATATTATCATTACTATTATTATCATTAGGTTCTGCAGTAGAAATCATTTCAAGCATCTGCATGCATGGATTGTTTATCTCATGTTAAGAATCCATAGATTAATGTAACTATACTTTCAGTTTCTGCATCATATAATGTACGTTTATATTATTTCCCATTGTTATGGGAAGTGTCTGTACGTCCCATTTGTGATGATGACACGGTACTTGTCTTTTTCTGCAGTATTTGTGAATGGAAAGTTCTGCAAGGACCCAAAGCTTGCCTCAGCCAATGACTTCTTCTTCTCGGGACTAAACGTTCCCAGAGACACTTCAAATCCTCTCGGGTCGAACGTCACTGCCGTGAATGTGGACAATCTAGCAGGACTCAACACCCTAGGCATATCTTTAGCTCGCATTGACTTTGCTCCATACGGTCTGAATCCTCCCCATACCCACCCACGTGCCACTGAATTTCTCATTATCTTAGAGGGTACTCTGTACGTTGGATTTGTCACCTCCAACGGAGATGGTAACCGCATCTTCACCAAAATGCTATACCCAGGAGATGTCTTTTATTCCCAATTGGTCTCATTCACTTCCAGTTGAATGTGGGAAAGACCAACGCAGTTGCTTTTGCTGGTTTGAGCAGCCAGAATCCAGGAGTCATCACCATTGCAAAAGCAGTCTTTGGATCTGACCCAAAAATCAATCCTGAAGTTCTCACCAAGGCCTTCCAGGTGGACAAGAATTTGGTCGATCGAGTACCTTCAAAAACAGTTTTGGTCGGACAACAATTAGATACCTATTTGAAGTAGCCATAACGATCCATTGCATGCATGGTTCGAAGAAATCACGATTTACTATTTTTCGATTGTTGTCATGTACTCACAAAATTAAAATTATAATGAAATTAGATGGTATTTTATTTATGCACTACCCCCTCTCTCTCTTTCTGTGTGGTTCGTTTTGGGTAACATCAGTGATGGAGGTAGATCTATGTCATAGGGTTCGCAAAATGTTCAAGAAGAGTAATGATACACTTACAATGTTTTTAAAATTACGTACTTCACAACTCATTTTTGTAATTAACCAATGAAATCAAGCCACTTGATTAAAAAAAATCTCAATTTTATAAAACTACAATTTTAGATAAAATAGTAAAATAGATGTAGAGAGTTGTAAGGGAATCATTTTCAGCTCGAAAAACCATCCAAGCGATTGAATTGATCCGATATCCTAGTCAGAGTTTACAAACACCTTGGGATTACAATATCGATAAAACACTCCTAACCAAATAGCAAAAACCAACCTAACCGCTTTTTAACACTTCATGGAAAACAACTTATTTAAGCTTACGTATAAAATTAAAAAAGGAACACTTCAAAAACAACTGTGTAAGCATTTATGAAAACCATAGAGTATTTTGCTTATAGTGTACAAAATGTTGTGAAGATCATATCGCCTTTCAGACATGGATTCCATTTGCTTATTTCTTAGCGATGTTCTTCTAAGGAATTACAAAGAAAAACATGTTCATTTTTGGAGTTGTTTTGACTCTTGGTACGACCTGACCCACCTACTTGGGTTACTAATACAAACCGACTAGCTAATCAGGGTTTACTCTATATTGTATTAAACTCTTATAGGGCCGCACTATATCATTGATTTTCTTCTGAATAAAATTCTCTACAAGTCTATGGACGTAGGCACACGTTTTCGAATCACGTAAATCTTGTGTTGTGTATAATTGATTCTATTTTTACTTTACTTTTTTTTTATCGTTCCTAGCTTTACATGGTCCTAGAGACCACATGTTCCTGTATGTGCTTACAAAAATTAGCATTGTCATAACCGTGTCAGCTGGACTACATGGACTTATTTCTAGAGTAGTTGAACGATCGAGAATACTACACAGTACTACAACAAATTTAACTTTTAGGGAAGAAATCCAAATTTTATAATAAAAACAGCTCGAGTTGTAAATACTGTTCGAATAACAATTTGTCTTTCGAACGATAATATATAGAGACAAAATTAGTCGTCTCTAAAAGTGATTGCCCGTTCGGATGGTTTACTATATCCATTTGAGCAGTGTCAATTCTGCTCGATTAATACCAAAGTCGTTTGAAAGATAAGAAATATGTTCAAATAGTGACAAATGTCTTCGAACAATGACAACTACGTTCGAACTATCTTAAATTCATTCAAGCTGTATACATATGTTCAAACGAATTATGTCCCATTCCAACACAAATTTGAACCAAATATTGCCTGGGAAGTAAAACTTATCATTTTTTTTCAATTCACAAACTTTGTTCGAGCGAGAATATTTTTCGTTCAAACAAAGTTTAGTTATGTTCGAACATTTTTACAATCCATTCAAACGGTAAAATTTCAACAAAATTTGACCAAGATTTGGAATGCTCTAATTTTTGAAATTTTACCGTTCGAGCTTTTTTTAATTTGTTCGAATAATCGACAATGTCCTACAAAATATAAAGCGCCCCAGACTTTAAGAAATTTGGAAATTTTACGGCTGAGAGAGAGAGAGAGAGAGAGAGAGAGAGAGAGAGAGAGAGAGAGAGAGAGAGAGAGAGAGAGAGAGAGAGGGGGGTGGGTGGTGTTCTCGTGAAGTAGGGAATGGGAGGAATCATTTTTGCCCACTAATTTTTTTCCCAGGTATATGCTTCATCTCCTACCATGTCTCTCTTTTTTTCTTTTGTGTTTTTATTGCTATTACTTCATTTGTGCACATATCCTAGGTTTAGAGCTCGGTAAGCTTTCCTTGTTTTCTTTAAAAGAAATTTCTCTCGTTTGCATAGACTTGTGTTGTGTATTCATGCTCTATTTTATTTTCGTGTGTGGCAGATTTGTTATTTCGGGAGTAGGTGTTCTTTGTATCAACAACATATTCAAGTCAGAGGTTTGGTTTGCAAAAATTAGAGGGGTCAAATACATGGTAATTCTTTTTCTGTTCGAACAAGCTCAGCTATTGTGTTGCTCCGCTTTATCTTTGTTTTAGTTTCCTTTGTTTTCTCTTTGTTTCTTTCTCTTATTTTTACTTTATCGCGTCCTTGTGGGTTGGTGTTTTTTGTTTTATTGAGTTTTTTCCTACTTTATTCCATCTATGGTGATTGATTTATAATTTTCTTGCTTTTTTTTTGTGGTGGCAGTGAAATTTGAATGTCCGGATAAACTTTTTGTGAGATTCCGGGCTATGTTAGTACTTCTTCTCTATTTAAGTAGTTGGTAGTCATGACACCAAACCTTTCGTACCTACATAAAATCAGGACTTGTCATAATTATGAATGTTGTTACGTTCAAACGTAAATATTAATCGTGTGAAGCAAAAACAACGAACGTCTAATTTTTTACTTCAAATGTTAATTGGTCGAGTTAACGTTCGAATGTCGATTTTTACATGCGAACGTTACTTTTTGTGACAGATTTTAACTGTCACAAAAAAAATCATGTTCGAACATTACATCTCACGGAAGACTTCCAACCGTCACAAAAAAAAATGTGGCAGTTGAACTGTAAACTATCCCAAAAACCTTTCTATGACGATTTTTAGGTGACGATCATGATGACGGTATCAAACCATCCCAAAAAAGTATTTGAGACGGTCTCAAACCGTCCCAAAAAAGTATTTGAGACAATTTGCATATTTTTTGTGATGGTTTCTTCCGTCACAAAAGCCAAAATCTGTTGTAGAGATCTATGTCATAGGGTCTGCAAAATGTTCAAAAAGAGTAATGATACACTTACAATGTTTTTACAATTACGTACTTTACAACTCATTTTTGTAATTAACCAATGAAATCAAGCCACTTGATTAAAAAAATTCTCAATTTTATAAAACTACAATTTTACGTAGAATATTAAAATAGATGTAGAGTAAAGGAATCATTTTCTGCTCGAAAAACCATCGAAGCGATTGAATTGAGCCAATATCCTAGTTAGAGTTCAGAAACACATTGGGATTACAATATTGATAAAATAATCCTAACCAGCTAGCAAAAACCAACCTAACAGCTTTTTAACACTTCATGGAAAACAAACTTATTTAAGCTTATGTATAAAATTAAAAAAGGAACACCTCAAAAACAACTGTGTAAGCATATAGGAAAACCATAGAGTATTTTGATTATAATGTACAATATGTTGAGAAGATCTTATCACCTTTCAGACATGGATTCCATTTGTGTATTTCTTTGTGATGTTCTTCTAACGAATTACAAAGAAAAACATGTTCATTTTTCGAGCTATTTTGACTCTTGGTACGACCCACCCATCGACTAGGGTTTACTAATCCAAACCGACCAACTAATCAGGGTTTACTCTATATTACATTAAACTCTTATAGGGCCGCACTATATCATTGATATTCTTCTGAATAAAATTATTTGCAAGTCTATGGACGTAAACACGTTGTTGAATCACGTAAATCTTGTGTTGTGCGTAATTGACTATAATTGTTTTTTTTTTACTTTTTCTCTTATCTTTCCTAGTTGTACATGGTCCTAGAGACCACATATTCCTGTGGGTGTTTACAAAATTTAACATTGTCATAACTGTGTCAGCTGGACTACTTGGACTTGTTTCCAGAGTAGTCGAACGATCGGGACTTTAGGGACGAAATCCAAATTTCATTCTAAAAACAACTTGATTTTTAAATACCATTTGAACAACAATTTATCTTTCGAACGATACTATATAGAGATGAAATCAGTTGTCCCTAAAAATGATTGCCCATTGAGATGGTTTACTGTATCCATTTGAGTGGTGTCAATTCCATGCGAATAATACCAAACCCGTTCGAATGATAAGAAAAATGTTCAAACAGTGACAAATGTGTTCAAACAATTACAACTACATTCGAACTACCTTAAATTCATTCGAGCTGTATGCATACATTCAAACGGATTATATCTCAATCCAAGGCAAATTTCAACCCAATTTTGCCTGGAAAGTAGAACGCGTCATTTTTTTTTCAATTCACAAACTTTCTTCGAACGAGAATATTATCTGTTCAAACAAAGTTTGGTATATGTTCGAGCGCATTTACAATCCGTCCAAACGGTAAAATTTCAATGAAATTTGACTAGGATTTGGAACGTTCTAATTTTTGAAATTTTACCATTCAAACGTTTTTTAATTTGTTCGAACAATCTACAATGTCCTACAAAATTATAAAGTGCCCCAGATTTAAGAAGTTGGAAATTTTATAGCTTAGAGAGAGAGAGAGAGAGAGAGAGGTGGGTGGTGTTCTCATGAAGTAGGGAACGAGAGGAATCATTTTTGCCCACTGATTTTTTTTTCTCAGGTATATGCTTCATCTCCTACATATTGAGTCTGTCTATTTTTTTGTTTTGAGATTTTATTGCTATTGCTTCATCTCTGCACATCTCCTAGGTTTAGAGCTCGATAAACTTTCCTTGTTTTCTTTAAAAGAAATTTATCTCGTTTGCATAGACTTGTCTTGTGTATTCATGCTCTATTTTATTTTTGCCTGTGGCAAATTTTTTATTTCGGAGTAGGTGTTCTTCATATCAACAACGTATGTCAAGTCAGAGATTTGGTTTGCAAAAATTAGAGGGGATAGATACATGGTAATTATTTTTCTGTTCAAACATGCTCAGCTATTGTGTTGCTCCGCTCTATCTTTGTTTTAGTTTCCTTTGTTTTCTCTTTGTTTCTTTCTCATATTTTTACTTTATCACATCTTTGAGGGTTGGTGTTTTTTGTTTTATTGAGTTTTTGCCTACTTTATTCCATCTATGGCGATTGATTTATAATTTTTTTGCTTCTTTTTTGTGTGGTGGCAGTGAAATTTGAATGTCCATAGGGGAAAAACTTTTTGTGGGATTTTGGGCTATGTTAGTTCTTTTTTCTCTATTTAAGCAGTTGGTAGTGACACCAAACCTTCAATGCTTACATAAAATCAGGACAAGAAGTTACATCTTAGTTTATTTAAAATTATATTCCAGTTCTTGTTTATCTAAATTACAACTTGAACTGAGATGTAGATTATAAATATATCTTGGAAACTTTTCAAAATCGTATAATATTCAATGTAGATAGATACTTTAATATACATCGATGGGGAACTTTTAACAATTTGTTGAGCAGCTCGATCTTTTGCTTTTGTAATCTTGGACGGATTCTTTCATTAATTAGTGCTTCATTCTCAAGTGATCAAATGCATTGAGAGCAATTTTCAAGATTAGTAAGTCCCTTAGGCAATTTCTTTTGGGCTGGTAAGTGATATGATCTAGCTATATGTAATGACCCGGTCCAATAATTCTAAAGTTGGGATATTGATAATTTTTATTGGGTATAAACTATATTTAATGGGCCATATTGGATAAGTCCACGAGCAATAAATTATTGAGGTTGATGATAAGTTTTAATTAGGCTCAAAAACTCGGTTAAATCTCATTTATTATTTATTGAAGGAGTTAGACTCTTTATAAAATTTAAAGATTGATTATTAAAAGCTTATTTCAATTTAAAATCATCACTAATTAAAATCCTCTATGCTGCCTTAGTCACTGCCAAGCCTATATTGAATAAACTACTAGATCATATTTTTAAATTCAAACTCTCTTCTTAGATGATCACGACTTATTGTTTAGCAGATTAGTGTCACTACAAGTACTAACCGAGTCCAACTCAAATTGGTCGTCACCTTCTCCCAAATATCTCTATTCCGCGTGTTATTTGGGAATAAAACCTTAAACCTTCCAATCCAGCACTGTGATCAATTTTGTATCAGAAATTTTAGGAAGCAACACTACAAGATAAGTAGCTCAATCATAAATTAGGATTAGCATACGTTAGCTTGCTTTATATATTATTATTAAAGCCGATTCTTTGGAAGCCAGTGTTTACATACCACACATGTCATGATATTTGCAAGCACGTCATTCATCATGTTTCATTATGCATATTATATTTATGTATATATTATGCATCTCACATTGTATAAGACACGTAAACTTTCATAAGATCAAGTATAAGATAAGTTCAGAACAATTAAATGACCATTTAGATGCATGGTACCAGTGCTATTTATGGGTGGATGTGCAAGCCACGGAGCTAAGCATGGTCCATCATAGTATGCTAAAATACTATTAGCGGATCCCCTTGCAACTGCAAGATGTGGAGCCGATGCACAACCTTGCACATAGGGTAAGTGTGTGGGCCTGGGCCAAGAGATAAGTATGATAAGTCAAATAATTTAAGACAAGTCATGCATGACATAAGCATATGTACGAATGATCATGATTTTAAGTTCTCAGCATAAAATGTTTTATAAAAAACATTATGTTAATTATGTTTACGTTACGATGGTTTTCTTACTAAGTCATCGATTCATTTTAGTTTTTTTTTTTGTTTTTAAACCACTCCAAGTCAGAATATTTATGAAGGTAGAGTTGCAGGATGAGACTTAATCTAGGGAGACGTGACAGTGACCTAAATCATCTATAGAGATTTTAAGTTATGATTTTTATGGCACAAATTTTGAAAAACTTTTAATAAATGCTTCCGTGCACTCTCATTTATGATTTCAGTATTTTAATACAAAATGACTTTATTAATTATAAAGAATATTTGTACTTGGCGCTTCTGTAAGAAAATTAAATATTTTTAAGTCAAGTTTAGAAATAGCACTTCAGCTCCTTGAGAATTTCAAAAAAGTGACGTATTTCTTAATCGTGGGGAATGGGGTGTTACAGTTTGGTATCAGAGCCCAGATTGAAGATTCTGTAGACTTTTTTTTTAAAAAAAAAACTTTTCACAAAAAAAAAAAATAGAATTTTGGAAAACAGAAAGTGAAAGAAAAAAAAAAAAAGAAATCTAGGCCATGGTCTCCTTATGACATGTCCTGCTCTGCAGTAAGTTTTTTAACTTTTACCATTTATTGTGTTAATGAAAATTAAGAATTATAAATTTTATATACATGCATGTCAAAATGCAGCTATTACGTGAAAGGGTTTTAGTACATTAGGTAAGGAAGTTTCTAAATATGAGTTTAGGAACTATGAAGGGACAAAATAGTACCATAGCCCATAGTTGGGCCCAGCCCACCAGGCCACTACTAGGGAAAAGAAGACAAAGAAGAAAAAGATAAGGAAGGACATAAGAGCATGCAAGTGTCAGCGGGGTCAGAGGGAAAGTAATAGGAGAATGGAAGCTGACACACGCAAAGTGGTCAGGTCTCATCACTGCAAACTAGCACAAGCAACAAAGAAATACATAAAAAGCCTTCTACCAGATGACAAAAACTCTCTCTCTCGATCAGATCATCTTCTTCTTCATCAACCTCTCGAAAAAGACAGTGTCTCTAGCAGGAAGAGCTCTAACTTCCTTTGTACAGTGAGATATGAGCGACTATGAGCGACTATAAACAAGTATATTCTAGTGGACTTTCCCTCTCCCAATGCCCGTGGGCGTAGGCAACATGCCGAATCACGTAAATCTTTGTGTTCATCTCTTTTTAATTTCTCAGCAATTATGTTTTCATTCACCGCCATAGACGTACGCATTGCTCCCGTACAACCGCACCGGAACACTGTTATGGGCTCCAAACAATACCGATCAAGCCCCAGTCGACTCAGTGGGCTGAGAATTACTCTTTCTCTCCTTATAGCCTGTTGTGCGATTTTTACAGCATCAACATGAACTTTTGGTTTTAAGATTGATGTCTTGATGATGTATGTTGTTCATGAAAAAATAGTCTTAGCGCAAAAGCTATATATAATCTAAATATCCAAGGTTACTTCCCACATTCCCAGGAAGAACAAATGAATACTATACACAGCCATGCCGGCGGGGTTATGCACACTGAGATACTCTCAAAAGTAAAGTTTTGGAAAATGTATCGATCCTATTTTCCATTAATCAAGCTAAGGCAGTTTGACCCTAATTAACAACCTATTTTCAATCTTTGATGTTGCAGATAGGCCGTAAAGGGAAGAATGGATCAACATGAGACTAGATCGTTGCCGGTACGTACTTCAGGAAATAAAGAAAATATAGATCATTATGTTTAATACTGATGCTGGACTTTTGCAACTAGCATACGACGTAATTTTAAATCCACCATGCCTTCTTCTTAATTATGCACATTTGCTTATTATATATTTACTAATTGGTAATATATATATTCAGGATTTTTCTAGAAGAGAGCTAGCGAGGCCGACAGGTATCAAGAAAAGTTGGAATAAGTCATCTATCGAACAAGAATATACCAATTAAATGCCTAATTGGCATGGTACGTACGTAGTTGCTAGATAGTTCTGGGAAATCATTGATTTTTAATTCAAACTACCATGGAAGAATATTAATTTTGTACAGATCAACAAACACTTCAGCTAGCGCATAATACAAAAAATATAATTAGCTCTATATATGCATGATATGATATTGAAGTACATTACGTTAATATTTCTAGATTTTGAAGTAATACATTAGATTTTCCTAGAATTAATGCTCAAAATCATCATCGAATTTCATGCCCGAGAAAAAGACAAGGTCAACTTACACGGTCAAATTTTCGTGTTTATTTCGGATTGGACCAAATCAACAAATATTAAATCAAATGAACCATTCCATTAATTTGATTTGGTCGATTTGGTTGCGTTTTCAATATCTGCCAACATTAGTTAATGTTAATTAAATTTATAAATAGATTAATACCATAGATCAAAGACTTACCAACTCTCGTTGATCTTTTCTGTGCTAAGAAGAAAACATGCATAGACCCGTTCGGTACTGCAGACACCCCCTCGATCTATAAATAGACATGTTTAATTCCATGCAACATATCTCATCCCTCACCCAAGCAAGAGTACTACACAACGCTAAAAGCAAGTGCTAGAGACATCCTCAAACATGCAGATCATGAAAGCTAAGTACCTCGTAACAGCTGTGGCCCTTTTGGCCTTGGCTTGCTCCCTCGCCTCTGCCTATGACCCTAGTCCTCTGCAGGACTTTTGTGTTGCAGTCAAGGATCCCGCTTCTGCTTGTACGTAAATATTATCATTACTATTATTATCATTAGGTTCTGCAGTAGAAATCATTTCAAGCATCTGCATGCATGGATTGTTTATCTCATGTTATGAATCCATAGATTAATGTAACTATACTTTCAGTTTCTGCATCATATAATGTACGTTTTTGTTATTTCCCATTGTTATGGGAAGTGTCTGTAAGTCCCATTTGTGATGATGACACGGTACTTGTCTTTTTCTACAGTATTTGTGAATGGAAAGTTCTGCAAGGACCCAAAGCTTGCCTCAGCCAATGACTTCTTCTTCCCAGGACTAAACGTTCCCAGAGACACTTCAAATCCTCTCGGGTCGAACGTCACTGCCGTGAATGTGGACAATCTAGCAGGACTCAACACCCTAGGCATATCCTTGGCTCGCATTGACTTTGCTCCATATGGTCTAAATCCTCCCCATACCCACCCACGTGCCACTGAATTTCTCATTGTCTTAGAGGGTACGCTGTACGTTGGATTTGTCACCTCCAACGGAGATGGTAACCGCCTCTTCACCAAAATGCTATACCCAGGAGATGTCTTTGTATTCCCAATTGGTCTCATTCATTTCCAGTTGAATGTGGGAAAGACCAAAGCAGTTGCTTTTGCTGGTTTGAGCAGCCAGAATCCAGGAGTCATCACCATTGCAAAAGCAGTCTTTGGATCTGACCCAAAAATCAATCCTGATGTTCTCACCAAGGCCTTCCAGGTGGACAAGAATTTGGTCGAGTACCTTCAAAAACAATTTTGGTCGGACAACAATTAGATACCTGTTTGAAGTAGCCATAACGATCCATTGCATGCATGGTTCAAAGAAATCATGATTTACTATTTTTCGATTGTTGTAACGTACTCATAAAATTAAAATTATAATGAAATAAGATGGTATTTTATTTAATCACTATCATCTCTCTCTCTCTTTCTCTCTTTTGTTCTTTTTGGGTAACATCAGTGATGGAGGTAGATCTATGTCATAGGGTTCGCAAAATGTTCGAAAAGAGTAATGATATACTTACAATGTTTTTACATTTACATACTTTACAACTCATTTTTGTAAATAACCAATGAAATCAAGCCACTTGATTAAAAAAAGATTTCTCAATTTTATAAAACTACAATTTTAGATAAAATGTTAAAATAGATGTAGAGAGTTGTAAGGGAATCATTTTCTGCTCTAAAAACCATCCAAGTAATTGAACTGAGCCGATATCCTAGTCAGAGTTCAGAAATACTTTGGGATTACAATATCGATAAAACTGTCCTAACCAAATAGCAAAAATCAACCTTACCGCTTTTTAATACTTCATGGGAAACAACTTATTTAAGCTTACATTTGAAATTAAAAAAGGAAGACTTCAAAAACAACAGTGTAAGCATATATATTTTAGCTTCGATCAGATTTTAGGAAATTATGTATGTATTTAGCTTAGGCCGGCGACTGAACCATCCTTTCTTTTTCCTTTATTTATTTAGCTTTTAGGCCGTAGTCTTAAAATTGAGTTTAATTAGCCCTTTTTTTTTTAATTTTTTTGAACAGCCTGGTATCTTAGGACTGACTCCTGTAACATGCAAGAGTTCAAATAAATCGTTATTGGGAAATGATTTAGAAAGTTTTAAGTATTAAGTTTCGCCTTTTTTTTTAAAAAAAAAGAATGTAGTCTATTATTTAAAAAATATAGAGTTTTTATATAAGTTTTATATTTATTCACTTCTTTCAAAATGAGTGAGTGAGACTTATAAAACCCAAGCCATATAGCCTGTGAGTAATACTAAATACAGTCGTGGAGTGCGCAAACACTGCACAATACTTTTAAAAAAGAGTGGGTCTATTATTAAAAGATTACTTTTTTATGTCGGTCTCATATTTACTCACTTTTTTAAAAGGATTGTGCGGTATTTGTACATTCTACGACTGCAAATATCATTTCTTATAGCCAATACTTATTGAAATATTATAAAAAAATAAGAATTTCTCAATTCCAAGGAATGAGATCACACACATCACTACCTATCCTTATTACTTCTCTTGTTGCACCTACCCTCATCACTTATCTTGTGACCTATAATTTAAAAGGACTAGTCAAAATCAGTAACAAGAAAGAAATTTGTTCATAGATATATAATGTACTTCAAGAATAGTACTACTTGTTCCAATATTATTACTGCATGCTAGTAATCCAAATGCATGCACTTGAAAAAATTACAATATGAATTAGAACGAAATTCAGGATCACTGCAATTAATGTTTCCAAAAGCCAGCTTAGCTGTTTCTTCTTTGCTAGTAGATGTATATAATATTCCACACAACTACCGCACTACTTCAATTATCCGATACTCTAAAATGATAAATTTGGATGTTTTCGACATCCTGCTTCTTGAAATCACTGCGGCTTCTCGTGGCCAGAAACTTTCTGCAGTTGTATTCCCTGTATTTTGCAGGGTTCTTCTCATTTACCAGCTCCTCCAAAGGTTTCACCATGGTGTAGTTGGCCGGGTTGAAGAAGAATGGAATAGAAAACCTTTCCTTACTAGAATTCACCACCACCCTGTGCTCCACCCTCATACTTCTCATTGCTCCAAACCTGTATAAACATATCCGATTGATATTCTTTCTAATTCCCGGATTGAATGAATTAGATTGTCCAATGCCGAGAGAGATATACACAGTTTTAAATGCTGACAATATTGTGCAAAATGTTCAGAAATGGTACCTAAATAATATCACCAACATTAATGATATAGGCATCCGGGGTAGGCTTAACAGGAATCCACTCCCTGTCTGATTTTTGCCTCACTTCCAATCCTCCAACATCATCTTGGGCAAGGACAGTAAAGCAAATGTCCAAAAGAAACTATTTCCATCTAAAATTTCGTAAACCAGATTTAGCAATAACAAAAATTCCATACAAATTTCTAGGTAATTGTAAAATAAACGAGAAAGACAAAGTAAAACATGAAGTTCTAAGATTTGCTAATCTGTCTGCCACACCATTACCTTCTTTGTATATATGTTGAACATAAAAACTTATAAACTTGTTAAAGTCAAATATATCCTCCTAAATATTCACATACCTGTAGGCCAGTGGCTTTTTCCTATTTATGTACCAATTAACTATCAGCAATGCATTAGACTCAACAATGGCATCATAAAAACCAAATTGGTAACACAAAGAAAGACCAGCTTTAACTGCAAAAATCTATGCAAAAACATTTGTGCCAACCCCCAAATGAATGGAGAGTCCATATATAAACTACCCACAATGATCTTGAATGATACCACCATAGCCAACAAGCCCAGGATTGCCCTTTGAGGCCCCATCGATATTAAGTTTCATTCTATCAGTAGGGGGATTCAACCAACGATTATACTAAAGTTTTTCAATTTAGTCTTCAATAATGGAATTCTTAAGAAACTTAAAATAGAAACATCATCCAACCTTTTTATGCCCATTGATGGTTAATCATCATATTTAATTCATGCAACCATTTCACAATTTTCCAAATAATGAAAGAAGCAGGCTTGATTATACCTTCATATTTGGCTGAGTTTCTTGGTAGGCCCAATTCTCAAAGTATTAAACAGAAAACTAATTGAGTAATTATATGAATCTGATTTGTCCGATGGAAAACCGACCACCAAGTTAGCAATTTATCTCTTCATCCTAAAGTTGAAAGATCAGCTAATTAGACGCCAAAAATCTATGAGAAGTGATGCCATACAGATGTAACAAAATCACAAACATTAAAAACATGTAAATTAGACTCTACAACCTCGCAACCACAACTACACTTAGAAGCCAAGCTTATGCCACATTTTTTAACAGTTATGTCCAAAACTACCCCATTATTCTACAATTTCCATACAAAAACAAAAACTTTCAATGGAAGATTCTTGCTCCAAAAAATTACTTTTCTCAGTAAAGTACTTAACTCATGAAAATATAATAGGTATATAGTATGTACCAAGAAAATTAATATATATATATATATATGAAAAATTCTATACACCATACTTCCATCCCACTTTCATCCCACTAAGTATGATGTGGTACACTTTCATATACTACTTAGTATGATCAAAATAGGATGAGAGTGTGGTGTATAGCATTATTCATATATATATATATATATCACACTTGCATGCATGCTTTTTTTTTTTCCAAATAGAATATCATTTGCTCCTAACCCTATTTTGATCGATATACGTGCGCAGTACGTTGCAGGGACCAAGATTAGAAGAAAGGACCAACGCATCAAGTAATTGGCACTGCATGGAAGGAGATAAAGATAAGGTACTGTTGAATTTTTTGCAACTATCAACGTCGTTGGAAATCCAGGAGTGAATCTTTTTTATTTATCATTTATTGTCTAGTTTTTTTAAGAAGAAACTAAGAGCATGTATTAATTATTAGCCGTTAGAAATGACATCGATCTCAAACTTGGTTTGTGGATTCGAAATTTAAGCATGCACTTGCAATTAGCATTTTATTAATATTATAGTTAATACTTCTATGAGGATACAACGTACGTACAAGGGAAACCTAAGAAACTTTAATTTGTCCGAAACATCTAATGATTCATGGTGACTTTTACACACATCTTTCTCTAATTGTTGTCCCACCATAATTGTTGCTGAAGGTAGTTAATCACATTCTTATCCACTTGGAAGGCTTTGGTGAGGACATCGGCATTGATGAGAGGATTAGATCCAAAGATCGCGTTTGCAATAGTGATTAAAAGAGTAAAAGCAGAGGCTCAACCTAATATTGAAGACAAACTATTTGATGTAAAGCCATAGAGAGAGCTATTGAAATGAGACTCTTCTATTCATTATGAAAATGTTTTCCCATACATTTGTAGTCTCTGTTCACTGCTATTTATACACATAATGCATTGTAAGACTAGTACAATAGGCCAGCACAAATAGTACCTTCGGTTTATTACAGACTCATTTTTTCCTCTTGTGAGTGGTGCACTCCTGCAGAAGAATCTTTTCTTGTTGAGCCAGCCTCTGACGGGCTGAGTGGAACACTTGCCTCAATAGCCCCCCTCGATTCAAGCAACACTGGAGAGATGGTGAGGCTTGATCGAAGAGTGTTGAACTGAGCTGTGGATAATGGTTTTGTAAGGATGTCGGCACTTTGCTCTTTGCTTGAAATAAATGAAACTTTAAGTGACTTAGCTGCAACTCTATCTCGCACAAAATGATAATCAAGGGCAACATGTTTTGTGTGATAGTGGAGGACCGGATTTACAGACAAGTAAGTGGCCCCTAGGTTGTCACACCATAGGGTGGGTGGTTCAGGAAGGAAAATGCCCAGCTCACTAAGTAGAGATTGAAGCCACAGAATTTCACAGGTGGTGTTGGCTACGGACTTATACTCAGCTTCGGTTGATGAGTGTGCTATGGTGGGTTGCTTCTTGGAAGCCCAGGACACAAGATGAGAACCGAAATATATACAATAACCTCCAGTGGATTTGTGGTCATTAGGGCAGCCAGCCCAATTAGCATCAGAGAAAGCCGACAGATCAAAGGAAGATTTGTTAGAAAAATAAAAACCAAGATGAGAAGTGAGACATAAATAACGCAAAATGCGTTTGACAGCTTGTCAATGAGGAAGTCTAGGGCAGTGCATATATTGACAAACTTTATTCATTGCAAATGAGATGTTAGGACGAGTGAAGGCTAAATACTGCATACTCCCTACAACACTGCGATATAACTGAGGATCCTCAAAAGAAGATCCATCAACAACCGTGAGTTTCAGTGAAGATGACATAGGTGTAGACACTGGCTTGGAGTTGTGCATATTAGTTTTGACAAGAAGGTCATAAATGTACTTGGACTGTGACATGAACAGACCATGTGATGTCCTAGTGATTTCAATACCCAAAAAATAATGCAGCGAACCTAGATCCTTAATTGGAAAAGAGTAACGTAAAGCACCAACACAATCAGATATAAGAGCATTGTTTGATCCAGTTGTAATAATATCATCTACATATATTAACACATAGATTAAATCACTAGCAGTTGAAAAACTGAACAATGATGAATCTGACTTTGAGCTAATAAAACCGAGTGCCAAGAGCTTATTGCTAAGTTTAGAGAACCAAGCCCTAGGGGCTTGTTTGAGACCATAAAGAGATTTTTGCAACTTACATACATGGTGTGGAAAATCCAGATTGACAAACCCCGGTGGCTGTCACATGAAGACGTCTTCTTCTAGGTCACCACGAAGGAACGTGTTTTGAACATCTAACTGATGTAGGGGCCATCTAGATGACACAACATTGGAGAGAAGGAGATGAATCGTGACTAGCTTGACTACGGGGCTATATGATTCAGAGAAATCAACTCCGGGTTGTTGATGGAACCCCTTGGCCATAAGGCTAGCCTTGCGGCACTCAAGGGTGCCATCCGCCCTTCGTTTAGTTTTTAACACCCATTTGGAGTCGAGCACGTTCAGAGAAGGAGTGGACGGAACTAAATCCCAAGTGTTATTGGACAACAATGCATGAAACTCAGAGGACATGGCTTCTCACCATTGATGGTGTTTAGAGGCTTCGGTAAAGGAAGAGGGCTCTTCCGGAATAGACAAAGAAGAAGATTTCCAGATGAAGAGTTCAAATGAGCGGAGCTAATGTGTTGGATGGGGAGAGTTGATCCATTACCAATGCTGACTTGGTCAGGGCCCTGATAAACTGCAGCATCCAAATTAAGGTTAGAAAAATCATATGTGAAATGGTTTGTTGCAGCCGTGTCTGGAAACCAATCACTGGAAGAGGGAACAGGGGACGTAGTGGGGAAGCTTGCAGAAAGGGATGAGGGTGGAGGGCTTTGGTAGGCTTGATTAAAACGATGGTAATAATTAATAGCAGTATGCCCAGGTTTCTGACAAACTTGACAAACCGAGCGAGAGGGACTATGATTAGAAGACATGGAGTTGCCCCCTAGATAGACATTACGACCACGTCGCCCAAGAGAGAAATTACTACGCCCACGATCAGGGCAAAATTTTGTGAGTGAGAAGCATTTGTGGTGGTGTTATGCACAGCAAGGGCGCTGTTAGACAACAGAGAGTTGGTTTGATGATTGAGCCAAGACTCATGATTCAACAGATAGCTGTAAATTTGTGGGGTGGAGAGAGGGTCTGGTCAAGTTGTTAAGGAGGTCACAAAGGATTCATAATCCGAACCCAGACCAGCCAACAAGTAGACAGTAAATTCTGAGGTGTGAAGCTGGGTGGTGTAATTACACACTGTATATGGATGAACATTCACTTTTGGTTGAATGCAAGAAGTTCACTTTTCAATGTGAACCTACCTGCAATCATGGTCAGTTCATGATACACTGATTTAGAACTTCAGTGTGTGAAGCTTGGGTGTCAACTTCACTTTTTAAGCTGTGTAAATTAGCTCCCTTTCATTGTAAAAATATTTCACAGCTGGTTGTGAACTTCATTTTAAATGTACTACTTGGGCTTATCTGGTTGAACTTCACAACTTTAATTAGAAGCTGTGTGAATTGGCCCAACTGCAACCATTTTGGGATGGTGATATTAGGTGTTTATCTACAGCTTAATATTGATTAATGCAGCCCAAAGAATAAGTTAGTGGGCCAATAAATTTTGGCTAGGGTGACGTTGTAATGGGCCTCCATTTAAGTTTTGGTTGCAGCTTATAGATGAATAAATTGCATTCATCTATAGTATAAGATAAGATGTTCCATAGTGCTAAAGTCAACGGAATCAGCTTCCGTATCAATTTTCCAAGATCTAAATTAACTAATCTAAGTACGTAGATTAAGACCCAACAACGTTTAATTAGTTCTGATTTCGTTGATCTAGCTAGCTAGACATGCATTAAGCCACAAAACTCATGATAAAGTCCACATTGTTACCTAAAATATCTTGAAATGGGTGAAGTCTGGCCATGTAATTTGACCCAATCTTTTCTGTTTTTTTCCTTTCTCAGAAAAAAATTGACCCTGTCCAGTCCTCCTGAGCCCAGATCAGGCCGGGCATGCATGTTCAATTAATGGTCGATCTGATCTTTTCTCGTTAATTAATGAGAAAAGATCAAGTCTGCTAGATATTCTATTATTCTATCAATTATAATTAATGTCCAGTCCTCCTTTCATTAATTATAAGCTAAATATTCTGTTATTTTAATTTGCTAGATAAAGTCTGCTCTGTTGATGCCTGCCTTGGATGATACTAATTCATTATTTATAATTTATTTATTTATATTTCATGGGATTTTACGGCTTTGTAGAAGTAACGTTATACGTATAAACAGCTTCCATATATGCCAAGGGATTTGGTATGGTGCGTACGTACTCTAGCTAGTTTGTTTGTTTTTTTTTATTTTTTATTATTGTTTCTTTTCTCTGATCTTCAAGTATTGTGTATTGGAGTAGGTATGGAATATTGGTCAAGATAATTAGTTCTTACAGACATAAATTAGGTAGTCTACTCTTTCAACGAATTAATCATGAGAAAACGAAACAAAGTTGATGATATATATATATATATATATATATATATATATCATCAAGCTATATATATGTATGTGATGAAGAAACCAGAAGTGTTTAAGCACGTGGGGGATTAATTCGTAAATATTTTTTTAACATTTTTTTTGTAAATACATTTTTTTAACATCAAGCTATAACATTTTTAATATTTTTGCCAAGTGTCATGTCGTGACGTTTTGTAGACTAGTCTAGATGGTTGAGGTTTCCCAATCAAACACGTAAAGGTTTGGTGAGAACTGATTTAAGAAATCTGTGACGGGGGTTGGAATTTCCTTTTAGGGTGCTGCAGTTAGAGTTCCCCAAATCCCAAGCTCGATCTGCCATTGGATCATGTATTTTAATTTGTTATAGTTTTACTATCTATTTTGAAAACATCTCATGGGAGCGACTTTTAACTTTATGATATTAAGACGCAACGTTTTCTATCCGATAAATAGTTTCTATAGAGATAGTTGTCAACAACAATTACCTTGAAAAGACAAAGAAATCTATATCATGCATAAACATAATCACATGTATTGAGAAAAAAAAAAAAAGAGAAGAAAAGAGGGCTTCCTCAATCATTCTATGGTATAAGATAAGATGTTCCATATTGCTAAAGTCAACGGAATCAGCTTCCGTATCAATGTTCCAAGATCTAAATTAACTAATCACTACAACAGAAATGGTCTTTTGGGACAAAAATTTTTGTCTCAAAAGACCTCAATTTCGTCCCGAAAAAATTTTTGGGCCAAAAAAAATTCGTCACAAAGTCATTCCAATATCACTGTGCCAAAAGGTATTTTGAGACGAAAATCACCATTTCGTCCCAAAAAATTTCTTTTGGGACGAAATTGAAGGAAACCGTTCGAACACGTTCGAACGAATTTTTTTTTTTGTCACGGTTTAAATTCGTCCTAGAAAATAGTTCGAACGGAAAAAATTTTAAGTTCGAACAGTAGTGACGTGTTTGAACGATTTCGAAATATGTTCGAACACACATGAATTCGTTCGAACATTATGAATTGTCTTTGTGTTCGAACGGTATAGGCTATGTTCGAACAAGACTGAAATTAGTTACGTTCGAACGTTGTGTGATCGTTCGAACTCTACGAACATAAATTTCGTTCAAACATTACGTTTACGTTCGAACGCTATTGTCGTTACATAGAGTTTGAACGTTTTACGTTCGTTCGAACGATATCTCTTTAATTTAAATCAATAATAGAAAACCAAATAAACATTCATACTATTTGAAAAAATATATTAGAAACTGTTTAACACTCACAAAAGTGTTAAAATAAGCGCAAACTAAATAAATAACAATCGAGACGGGTATTGTTCGTACATAAATAGATAATCCCAAAATCCATCAGTTGCTTGGAAGCCTGTACTGTTGCATAAGCTGCTACATTTGGAGTTGCATCTGTCTTCTGAATTCTTCTTGTTGTTCTTCATGTTGTTTGAGGCGCATCTCCATATCTGCTTGTTTTGCCAATTGAGCCTCTAACTCATGCTATCTTGTAGTCAATTCTTCGATTCTGGAATTCGCATTCTCTAGCGCTATAGAAGTCATAGATGCATTCCCAGAAGAAGAGGAAGAGGGACCAGGCTTTAGACAATGACCCAAACCCCTCAAATATCCTGAACGTTGACCCAGGACTTGTGTAAAAATCTCAATATCATTGTTGAGGAATTTCGATCTGACGCAGATTCAGCACGTAGGGCAACCATTTTATCCTAGCCATATATAAGATAAAGAATTAATATCGTCATAAATATTCTAATATATTTAATTAAAACAGGTTATAAAACTTACATAATTTTCACTAGCATCAGGATGAGTCCACTCTCCATTACGATCAGTGTGCGATGCAGCATATAATTTTATCAAATCATAATTAGTATCTGAATCTTGCTACAATAAATGTGTTAAGATATAAAGTCATTATGATTCATCCAAATAATTAACTATATCCAATAAAAAAAATAGCAATACCAATTTCTTAGAAAGGCGATGGAAAGATCTTGAGCCTGCATGATGATTAATCTTCAATTTTGATCTATTTGTTTTGTTTATAGAACTTCGCTCCTGCAAAAAAATTGAAAATATTATGAAGCGAAATGATAGATAGGACAAGTAAAATAATTAAATTTCATTATACCTGATATGATGGATTCTCAAACATGTCACAAAGTTTTTCCCACTCAGATATATATAGCCTCAAATATACTAAGGTCACATAATAAAGTGTAGAGAAATTTATAAGATGATAGTATATTAGTAAGCTATACTCTATATATATATGTTGTATAATATCATATATAACTTTAGTAGGTAAAGTATAATGGAATATATAATATGACATATATTAGTTAAGTATAAACTCATACCATATAGTACTACATGCTATTATATGGTACTATATATATATTAATATATCATAAATAACACTTTGATAGTAAAGTATTATGATATATTACTATTATACTATAAAAAAATATTTTATAAGTTATTATACTTTCATTTGAAGTATTCTACTATTACAATATATATTATAATATTACATATATATTACAGTATATATAATCTACTATAATAGTATATATATTATAATAATTTATAGGAATATAAATATAGTATATATTTAATATATTTTTTAATAAACTTTCAAAACTTCCGTTCGAACGTGAAATAGTAACGGTCGAACGGTTTTATATTAACGTTCGAACTTTAACTATTAACGTTCGAACGGTTATGCACGTATAAGTTATCGCGGGCAGCGATTTCTCTCATGCCGCCGTCCCCACCGTTTGAAAAAGCGAGAACACGTTTGAACGCACTACATTCACCGCCGTCTGCCGTCGTAATCAGCACATACGTCAAACACTTTTCCTCCCAAGTAAAGGTATGTATTTTCAAACTCATTTTACTGTTTATTTTATAATTTTATGGTTTTATTTGTTTTTCTTTTAAAATTACATTTTTTTCATCAATAATTACCGTAGAACATCATAAATCTATCGTAGGATGTTTAGAAATGAAGAGTACTTTGTTTTTAGTCGAAGAAACCACGGAATCGATTAATTTTTGAGTATTTTCATGGTCGCTGAGTTGACTCAGCCATGGCCGAGTTAGATCTGTTTTACGTTCGAACGGTATTAACCAGTCCGTTCGAACGGGTAAACTTGTACGTTCGAACTTGATAGACACGTTCGAATGTTATTAATTGTCCGTTCGACCATATATTTAGACGTTCGAACGCTAATTATTAAATTCAATCCATTAACATTTTATTAGCTTATTAAATTGTTTTCATCATTTAATTGATTATATGTTCTATCAATTAATTTATTAAATTGCTATTAGTATATAATTTTGTAAATCTTTTAGTCGTAATTAGATTTTATTACTAATCTTGAATGTATATTTTATTTTTAAAATTTCAGGATCATAATAATGTCTTATCGGGGCCGTAAACGTGGTAGATCAGGAGAACCTTCAATCCAAACAGTTCGAGAGCAGACCGTTTTACTTGAGCGACAGGTAAAACTGTCTGATTTTGTCGCTCTTATATGGGAGGGTCATTCCCTCCCATCAGTATTCAATGATCGTGGTTGGGCACCAATCTTAGATCAATGAGAAGAATGAATGGAGCTCGTTTCCTTCATTGAGATCGTTACTGAGTTCTATAAAGAGCTCGGTGCTGCTAGCCCAGACGATGGAGGGGCATATAGGATCTGTGTCCAAGGAGCTCCTGTTATATTTTCAGCGGACGGACTCACTGCATATCTGAGTATTCCTAGGCTTCTTGATGCCTATCCAAACCTGCCGCCTAGAGAGTCTGGTCCTTCAGGTGATGCAGCTATGTCTCAGGACGAGGGACCAAATTACACAGATGAGATCGATACACTTGCTGATCACGAGGTCAGAGACTTGATTGTTGGTCCAGATGCTCCAGTGTACGATGGCTCCAAGAGTATTAGGCAAGCAAATTTATCGTCTTTCTTCAAGATTATGAATTTGATCATTGCCAACAATATTGACCCACGGCAGCACAAGACTGAGGTCGGCATGGATCGAGCAAGATTTATGATACGGGTCGCTCGTGGCATCCCGATCGACCTCGTTGGTTATATATTTGAGAGGATCCGATCAGAGGCACGGTTCATTACAACAGATATACTACCGTTTGGGATCCTTATCACTCGATTTTTGCTACATGTCGGGGTTTTGTCTGAACCTGCCGAGCGTTCCCGATTTCCAATGGCACCGATCAACAGCACCACCCTATCACGGAGCACGGGACACTCTAGATTTCGTTTTCGTGGGGCTGTTCCTGACAGGGCTGAGATTCAGAGAGATGCGCAGCCGGGAGATACTAGAGTATCGGCTGGTGAGACATCTACACAGGCTGAGACATCACACACATATATTCGCGAGGAGATAGCTGACATATTGCGTGCTGAGATCGGCGTACACACATCAGCAGTGATTGATGCAGTGCATACTGCCATGTCTGAGTTGCGTACAGAGATTATGGCTACCGTCTCTGGGTTACGTACAAAGGTTAATGAGTTACGTACAGCGATTAATGCCAATAATGCAACTCAGGTCACAGTTAGTACTCGACTGACACAGGTAGAGACACAATTAGCTGCAGTCGAGGATGTGTGTAGAGACCTCGCATCACAATAGTTTTTATCTTTTATTTATATTTTCTTTTGTTGTAATTATGAACAATATATATGGCATTTTGATAATTTGCTTTATTTGGTTGATTAATATATATGTGGTTGATAATATTTATTTAACTAAAAATCTTATTTAACGTAAAAGAAATCATTAAAATATTTTAAAATTAATTACATAAAATTAATTAATGAATTTGTATATATGATAGATATTTTTTATATTTTGAGTTTCGTACCGAGATTAATATTATACCTTCGAATGTATAAATGTGGTGCTTGAATATGTTCTAACTAAATATATGTCGTTCGAATGGTTTAGAAACCTTCCTGTCAGGATTTGCCACCAAATATTTTTCGTTCGAACACAACAAATTCTCATTCGAACGTTTTTGAACTTTCCCCGCCATAATAAAGTAATTCTCCGCCAAATTTTACTGTTTGAACGTATTTTTTCACGTTCGGACGGGAGAAATTTTTTGAAACGATTTAATTCGTCGCAGAAAATACTGTTCGAACGGTTATTTTGACGTTCGAACGATTTTCTAAATTCATCGACTTTTTGGGACGAAATTTAAATTTCATCCCAAAAAATGACTTTTAGGGATGAAAAAAATTTCGTCCCTAAATAATTTCGTCCCAAAATCTCAAATTTGTGGTAGTGAATCTAAGTACGTAGATTAGACCCAACAACGTTTAATTAGTTCTGATTTCGTTGATCTAGCTAGCTAGACATGCATTAATCCACAAAACTCATGATAAAGTCCACATTGTTACCTAAAATATCTTGAAATGGGTGAAGTCTGGCCATGTAATTTGACCCAATCGTTTCTATTTTTTTTCCTTTCCCAGAAAAAAATTGACCCTGTCCAGTCCTCCTGAGCCCAGATCAGGCCGGGCATGCCTGTTCAATTAATGGTCGATCTGATCTTTTCTCGTTAATTAATGAGAAAAGATCAAGTCAGCTAGATATTCTATTATTCTATCAATTATAATTAATGTCCAGTCCTCCTTTCATTAATTATAAGCTAAATATTCTGTTATTTTAATTTGCTAGATAAAGTCTGCTCTGTTGATGCCTGCCTTGGATAATACTAATTCATTATTTATAATTTATTTATTTATATTTCTTGGGATTTTACGGCTTTGTAGAAGTAACGTTATATATATATAAACAGCTTCCCAAGGGATTTGGTATGGTGCGTACGTACTCTAGCTAGTTTGTTTGTTTTTTTTTTTTTTTT
Organism: Juglans mandshurica; assembly: GCA_022457165.1. NCBI lineage: Eukaryota > Viridiplantae > Streptophyta > Magnoliopsida > Fagales > Juglandaceae > Juglans > Juglans mandshurica. Next base: position 25,501,135 of record CM039629.1, on the reverse strand, counting down.
TTTTATTGTTTCTTTTCTCTGATCTTCAAGTATTGCGTATTAGAGTAGGTATGGAATATTGGTCAAGATAATTAGTTCTTACAGACATAAATTAGGTAGTCTACTCTTTCAACGAATTAATCACGAGAAAACGAAACAACGTTAATATATATATATATATATATATATATATATATATATCATCAAGCTATATATATGTATGTGATGAAGAAACCAGAGTGTTTAAGCACGTGGGGGATTAATTCGTAAATATTTTTTTAACATTTTTTTTGTAAATATTTTTTAACATCTTTAATTATTAAGAAAAAGTTAAAAAAATATACTACTTTATTAATAATCACTTTCTTAATTATTAAGTAAATATATATATATATATATTTATATATTAAGTAACATTGAGCGGGCCAATTAAGTAGCATTTTCCGCGCATATATTCAAATGGATAAAAAAATAAAATGCTTCAACGTACGTTCTTATCTCTAATTAGACCGATTCCTATTAATGTAACAAGTGTCATGTCGTGACGTTTTGTAGACTAGTCTAGATGGTTGAGGTTTCCCAATCAAACAGGTAAAGGTTTGGTGAGAACTGATTTAAGAAATCTGTGACGGGGGTTGGAATTTCCTTCTAGGGCGCTGCAGTTAGAGTTCCCCAAATCCCAAGCTCGATCTGCCATTGGATCATGTATTTTAATTTGTTATAGTTTCACTATCTATTTTGAAAACATCTCATGGGAGCGACTTTTAACTTTATGATATTAAGACGCAACGTTTTCTATCCGATAAATAGTTTCTATAGAGATAGTTGTCAACAACAATTACCTTGAAAAGACAAAAAAATCTATATCATGCATAAACATAATCACATGTATTGAGAAAAAAAGAAAGAGAAGAAAAGAGGGCTTCCTCAATCATTCTCCCGGCCACTTTCAGTACGTCTTTGACCTCTTATTTCTTTAAAGTCGTAACGTACAAATCCTATAGCTAGATAGACAATCTAAACGACCAAAATTTCTCTGAAAATAACCTCTCCCTTATCCATATATTATTGAAGAAAAGAAGTGAAGAGAACATGACAAGTGCATGCATGCATGCAGGCCAGTATGCCCGGCCAGCGTAATCCTGATCAAGAAGCTGCAGGCTAATAGCCTAATTAAATGGCCAAGGGCTGCATGCAGCTAGGAAAGAAAAATGGTAAATACCATTCTTCTAAAAATGGTTTTTGAATGGTTAATTTCGACCCTAACAACCTATTTTGAATCTTTGAGGTTGCAGATAGGTAAAGGGAAGATAGACGTACCAGATCATGGCATATATGCACTTCTAGAAAAACATAAATATATATAGATTATAATTACTATAATGTTAATGGACTTTTGCAACTAGCGTACGTCATTTTGAATCCATGCACCATGCCTTTGTTCTCTTAATTATTTACATTTCTGTATTATTTACTTAGTATTTGTAATGTATTCATTTTCTGGAAGAGCTAGCAAGTGAAGGGCAGGTATCCCGAACAAGAATATACCAAATGCCTTTGGCACAAACGTAGTTAATTAATTGCTGGTTCTGGGAAATCGTACGTTAATTCCAACTACCATGAAAAAAATATTCAGTACAGACCAACCGACAGTTCTTTGTCCATATAGCATAATATATATACAAGCACAAAAATATCAGCTCTATGAGATAAGAATATCAAATAATTGGATTTGGAGGATATCATGTGTGACGTTAATATTTATAGATTTTGAAGTACATTAATTAATTAAAATTTTCCTAGCAAGCTAAAAATCATCAAAGAAATTATTCATGCATGAGAAAAAGACATCACTACAGCATAAATTAGTTTTTGTGACGATTTAGAAATTGTGACGGTGTCCAAACCGTCACAAAAAAGTATTTCATGTGACGATTTGTGAAAACCGTCACTGAAACCAGATGAGAAATTGCATTACGTTCGAACGTATACATATTCACGTTAGAACGTGCCCTGGACTTTCGAACGTGGAGGCTATTTACGTGCGAACGTGGAAGTTTTGGGGCTAACGTTCAAATGTTAATTGATTTAATATTAAAGTTCGATATTTCAAATTAAAAAAGATTGAGAATTGAAGTGCAGTGATTTAATATTAAAATTGGATAAATTAACATTAAAAAAGATTGAGAATTGAAATTAAAAACAGTAAATATATTAAATAATATTGATCCTAAACATGGCTGCGGTCATTTCCTGATTAGCCATATTTTCAATTTCAAACATCATCCCAAACATCCATGAATAAGTAATTAGTGTTTATTTGGTATTTGGACCAAATCAACATTAAATCAAATGAATTAATCATTCCATCAACTGATTTAATTGGTCGATTTGGTTGCGTTTTCAATATCTGCCAGCATTAGTTATAAATGTTAATTAAATAAACTTGCCAAGTCTCGTTGATCTTATCTGTCATGCCCCTCGGTCTATAAATAGACATGTTTCCATGCAAATTATCTCACCTCTCACCCAAGCAAGATTAATACACAACCTAAAAGCTAGTGCTAGAGACATCCTCAAACATGCAGATCATCATGAAAGCGAAGTACCTGATCGTCACTGTGGCCCTGTTGGCTTTGGCTTGCTCTCTCGCCTCTGCCTATGACCCTAGTCCTCTGCAGGACTTTTGTGTTGCAGTCAAGGATCCCGCTTCTGCTTGTACGTAAATATTATCATTACTATTATTATCATTACATTATGTAGTAGAAATCATTTCAAGCATCTGCATGGATTGTTTATCTCATGTTATGAATCCATAGATTAATGTAACTATACTTTCGATTTCTGCATCATATGTTTATGTTATTTCCCATTGTTATGGGAAGTGTCTGGATGTCCCATTTGTGATGATGATACACTACTTTTCTTGTTGCAGTATTTGTGAATGGAAAGTTCTGCAAGGACCCAAAGCTTGCCTCAGCCAATGACTTCTTCTTCCCAGGACTAAACGTTCCCAGAGACACTTCAAATCCTCTCGGGTCGAACGTCACTGCCGTGAATGTGGACAATCTAGCAGGACTCAACACCCTAGGCATATCCTTGGCTCGCATTGACTTTGCTCCATATGGTCTGAATCCTCCCCATACCCACCCACGTGCCACTGAATTTCTCATTGTCTTAGAGGGTGCTCTGTACGTTGGATTTGTCACCTCCAACGGCGATGGTAACCGCCTCTTCACCAAAATGCTATACCCAGGAGATGTCTTTGTATTCCCAATTGGTCTAATTCACTTTCAGTTGAATGTGGGAAAGACCAACGCAGTTGCTTTTGCCGGTTTGAGCAGCCAGAATCCAGGGGTCATCACCATTGCAAATGCAGTCTTTGGATCTGACCCAAAAATCAACCCTGATGTTCTCACCAAGGCCTTCCAGCTGGACAAGAAATTGGTCGAGTACCTTCAGAAGCAGTTCTGGTGGAACAACAATTAGAGAAATGTTTGTAACAGCCATAACAATCCATTGCATGCATGGTTCGAATAAATTAAGATTTCCTATGTTTCAATTGTTGTAACGTCATAAAATTAAAATTATAATGAAATAAGATGGTATTTAATTTATGGACTATCCTCTCTCTCTTTCTCTCTTTGTTTTTTTGTTCATTCCCGGTAGCAGCGCATATATATATATATATATATATATATATATATATATATATATGAAAACTATAGAGTATTTTTCTTATCGCTTTCTAGACATCGATTCCATATGCTTACTTCTTATATAGCGATATTCTTCTCAAGCAATTACAAAGAAAATTATGTTCGAATAGAATAATTATTGTAAGCTCGAAGACTAGTTAAAGAATGAGTTGAACAGTTACACGCCCATGGTCCTAGAGACCACATATCCCTATATATGTGCACAAAAATTAACATTGTCATCACCCTCTCTGCTAAACTACTTGGGCGTACGTGTTTCCGAAGACCGGAGTAGTTGGACCAGGAGTACTAGTACTCCACGAGAAACCCGGCCACATGCGTTCTGGGTTGTTTTACTTGTAGAGTTTTTTTTTTAGCCATCGCTTCTTCAACTTTGCTTGCAGTCCTTCTGACTGATTTTCTGGCTCTATCAAAACGTTTAAATCAGAGTTTGAAAATGTGGACTAATCGAAGGCCTCCAGGATCTAGCCCCATCTCTAAAGGATTACTGGCTTAATCGACACATAATGCTACTGTTTTAATTCTTTTAACTAAAATACGATAAATTCAGTGCATTGAACATCTTTTCAGTCTTTTGCAACCAATTTACAGAGTATCACAATCACTATTCCTTTACATTCAACATATAATTTTCATGATTTTTTTAGGTACAGTATCGACCAAAACTTTGAGCGACTGCTGAAACGATACAAAATCCCTGTCAAAAGGGAATACAGAAGCTACAATATAATGCGTGGTTACTTCACACATTCCCAGGAAGAACAAATGAATTAGTAATGCTAGATAGATGCATGAGTTGTACAACCGCCTCATATTTTTTTAAAAAGAAAAGTATGATTCATTATTAAAAAATTAGTTTTTTCATGTAGATCTCATATTTCTTCAATTTTTTTTAAAGGAGTGTGCAACGCTTAAATACTCTATGACTGCAAATATAATTTATCTTCAACTTTATGGTAAGAAATAATAAGTTCAAAACAACGATTTTTTTTATATATATAAAAAGAAACCAGCATCGAGAAGGAATAAGAAGCTTAATTAATTGACTAAGAGAAATTATAGTTACAATTGTGAGTGTGCAAACGTTGTGCAGTCGTTTTAAAAAAAGGAGGGATCTACTATTAGAAAAGGAGGGATTCACTTTTTTCAAAATGACTGCGCGACGTTTGCACATTCCACAACTGTATGTAACATTACTCTTGTTGATCTGTACAGAATATTTTTACATGGTAGTTTGAATTAAATGATTTCCCAGAACTAGCAACTACGTACCATATGCCCCAAGGCTAATTGGTATATTCTTGTTCGACATATATATATATATATATATATATATATAATATATATATATATATATATATGACTTATTCTAACTTTTCTTGATACCTGCCCTCACCTGCTCTCTTCCAGAAAAATCATGAATATATATATTACCAATTATTTACTAATTAATAAGTAAATGTTCAGATATAATTAATTTGAAGAACGGCATGGTGGGTTTAAAATGGCGTACGCTAGTTGCAAAAGTCCAGCATCAGTAATGGCTCAAAGTGCCTAAGCTTGAATAATGGCAAAAGCAGTACTACTACAGGCGTTGTGCAAGGTACATATATTATTTGAAAAATGTTAGATATAATTATAGAGTACTTTCCAAGTGGAGACATGATACTTGCAGTCGTGAGTGTGCAAGCGCCGTGCAGTCGCTTTAAAAAAAAATGAATAAATATGGGACCCACATGAAAAGAAATTAATTTTTTAATAGTAGACCATACTCTTTTTCAAAGCGACTGCACGACGTTTGCGTATTCTACGACTGTATGTAGCATTACTCATAATTGGATTTGGAGGCCAGAATTAATGCTCAAAATCATCATCGAATTTCATGCCCAAGAAAAAGACACGGTCAAATTTTCGTGTTTATTTCGGATTGGGCCAAATCAACAAATATTAAATCAAATGAACCATTCCATTAATTTGATTTGGTCGATTTGGTTGCGTTTTCAATATATGCCAACATTAGTTAATGTTAATTAAATTTATAAATAGATTAATTACCATAGAAGACTTACCAACTCTCGTTGATCTTTTCTGTGCTAAGAAGAAAACATGCATAGACCTGTTCGGTACCGCATACTCCCCCTCGATCTATAAATAGACATGTTTAATTCCATGCAACATATTTCATCCCTCACCCAAGCAAGAGTACACAACGCTAAAAGCAAGTGCTAGAGACATCCTCAAACATGCAGATCATGAAAGCTAAGTACCTCGTAACAGCTGTGGCCCTTTTGGCCCTGGCTTGCTCCCTCACCTCTGCCTATGACCCTACTCCTCTGCAGGACTTTTGTGTTGCAGTCAAGGATCCCGCTTCTGCTTGTACGTAAACATTATCATTAGTACTATTATGATCATTAGGTTCTGCAGTAGAAATCATTTCAAGCATCTGCATGCATGGATTGTTTATCTCATGTTATGAATCCATAGATTAATGCAACTATACTTTCAGTTTCTACATCATATAATGTACGTTTATGTTATTTCCCATTGTTGTGGGAAGTGTCTGTACGTCCCATTTGTGATGATGACATAGTACTTGCCTTTTTCTGCAGTATTTGTGAATGGAAAGTTCTGCAAGGACCCAAAGCTTGCATCAGCCAATGACTTCTTCTTCCCAGGACTAAACGTTCCCAGAGACACTTCAAATCCTCTCGGGTCGAACGTCACTGCCGTGAATGTGGACAATCTAGCAGGACTCAACACCCTAGGCATATCCTTGGCTCGCATTGACTTTGCTCCATATGGTCTGAATCCTCCCCATACCCACCCACGCGCCACTGAATTTCTCATTGTCTTAGAGGGTACTCTGTACGTTGGATTTGTCACCTCCAATGGCGATGGTAACCGCCTCTTCACCAAAATGCTATACCCAGGAGATGTCTTTGTATTCCCAATTGGTCTCATTCACTTCCAGTTGAATGTGGGAAAGACCAACGCAGTTGCTTTTGCCGGTTTGAGCAGCCAGAATCCAGGGGTCATCACCATTGCAAATGCAGTCTTTGGATCTGACCCAAAAATCAATCCTGATGTTCTCACCAAGGCCTTCCAGCTGGACAAGAATTTGGTCGAGTACCTTCAAAAACAATTTTGGTCTGACAACAATTAGAGAATTGTTTGTAATAACCATAACGATCCATTGCATGCATGGTTCGAAGAAATCACGATTTACTATTTTTCAATTGTTGTAACGTACTCATAAAATTAAAATTATAATGAAATAAGATGGTATTTTATTTATGCACTATCCTCTCTCTCTCTCTCTCTCTGTGGTTCGTTTTGGGTAACATCAGTGATGGATTAGATCTATGTCATAGGGTTCGCAAAATGTTCGAAACGAGCAACGATACACTTACAATGTTTTTACAATTACGTACATTACAACTCATTTTTGTAATTAACCAATGAAATCAAGCCACTTGATTAAAAAAAAATCTCAATTTTATAAAACTACAATTTTAGATAAAATAGTAAAATAGATGTAGAGAGTTGTAAGGGAATCATTTTCTACTCGAAAAACCATCCAAGCGATTGAACTGAGCTGATATCCTAGTCAAAGTTCAGAAACACCTTGGGATTACAATATCGATAAAACAGTCCTAACCAAATAGCAAAAACCAACCTAACCGCTTTTTAACACTTCATGGAAAACAACTTATTTAAGCTTACGTATAAAATTATAAAAGGAACACTTCAAAAACAATTGTTTAAGCATATATGAAAACCATAGAGTATTTTGCTTATAGTGTACAAAATGTTGTGAAGATCGTACCGCCTTTCAGACATGGATTCCATTTGCTTATTTCTTAGCGATGTTCTTCTAAGGAATTACAAAGAAAAACATGTTCATTTTTTGTGCTGTTTTGACTCTTGGTACAACCCGACCCACCAACTAGGGTTTACTAATACAAACCGACTAGCTAATCAGGGTTTACTCTATATTGCATTAAACTCTTATAGGGCCGCACTATATCTTTGATTTTCTTCTGAATAAAATTCTCTACAAGTCTATGGACGCAGGCACACGTTGTCGAATCGAGTAAATCTTGTGTTGTGTGTAATTGATTATTTTTTTTTCTTTACTTTTTCTCTTATCGTTCCTAGATGTACATGGTCCTAGAGACCACATGTTCCTATATGTGTTTACAAAAATTAGCATTGTCATAACCGTGTCAGCTGGACTACTTGGACATATTTCCGGAGTTGTCGAACGACTGGGACTTTAGGGATGAAAACCAAATTTCATTCTAAAAATAGCCTGATTTTTAAATACCATTTGAGCAACAATTCATCTTATGAATGATACTATACAGAGATGAAATTAGTTGTCCCTAAAAATGATTGCCCGTTGAGATGGTTTACTATATCCATTTGAGTGGTGTCAATTACGTTCGAATAATACCAAATCCGTTCGAATGATAAAAAAAAATGTTCAAACATTGAAAAATGTGTTCGAACAATTACAACTACGTTCGAACTATCTTAAACTCATTCGAGTTGTATACATACTTTCAAACGGATTATATCTCGTTCCAAAGTAAATTTCAACCAAATATTGCATGGAAAATAGAACGCGTCATTTTTTTTTTTCAATTCACAAACTTTCTTCAAACGAGAATATTTTCCATTCAAACAGAGTTTGGTTATGTTCGAATGCATTTACAATCCATTCAAACGGTAAAATTCCATGAAATTTGACAGAAATTTGGAACAGTCTAATTTTTGAAATTTTACCGTTTGAACTTTTTTTAATTTGTTCGAAGAATCTACAATGTCCTACAAATTATAAAGCGCCCCAGACTTTAAGAAGTTTGGAAATTTTACAGCAGAAAGAGAGAGAGAGAGAGAGAGAGAGAGAGAGAGAGGTGGGTGGTCATTTTTGCCCACTGATTTTTTTCTCAGGTATATGCTTCATCTCCTACAAACTCTCTCTCTCTCTCTCTCTCTCTCTCTCTCTCTCTCTCTCTCTCTCTCTCTCTCTCTCTCTCTCTCTCTCTCTCTCTCTCGTGTTTTTATTGCTATTGCTTCATCACTGCACATCTCCTAGGTTTAGGGCTCCATAAACTTTCCTTGTTCTCTTTAAAAGAAATTCCTCTTGTTTGCATAGACTTGTGTTGTGAATTCATGCTCTATTTTATTTTTGTCTGTGGCAGAATTGTTATTTCGGGAGTAGGTGTTCTTCGTATCAACAACGTATTCAAGTCAGAGGTTTGGTTTGCAAACTTAGAGGGGTCGGATATGGGTAATTCTTTTTTGTTCGAACTTCGAACATGCTCAGCTATTGTGTTGCTCCGCTCTATCTTTGTTTTAGTTTCCTTTGTTTTCTCTTTGTTTCTTTCTCTTATTTTTACTTTATCGTGTCTTTGAGGGTTGGTGTTTTTTGTTTTATTGAGTTTTTGCCTACTTTATTCCATCTATGGCGATTGATTTATAATTTTCTTGCTTTTTTTTGTGGTGGCAGTGAAATTTGAATGTCAATAGAGGAAAAAAATTTTGTTCAATTATGGGCTATGTTATTCTCTATATAAGCAGTTGGTTGGTGATCAAATGCATTGAGAGCAATTTTCAAGATTTTTAAGTCCCTTTAGGCAATTTCTTACGGGCTGGCAAGTGATATGATCTAGCTATAGTTTGGCTACAAGTTATTTTTCCTAACATTAGACATCCTTTAAATCATAGTATACAGTACAAAATTATTTTTTGTTAGAAGGTTAGCAACTTGCGATCTCATAGTTTGGATTTAAACCTTTGTATTTGTCCAAAACTGAAGATTATTCACATTAGGTTTATGACAACTTATTTTTTATTAGTGATTTTATGTTTTTATGTACTGACTAGTAGTGTTTTAATTTTGTACAATTATGACTCTTTTTCTTCCTTACCCAGTTATGTTTTAATTTTTTTGGTGGCAACAAAGACATGGAAAGAATCAATACCGAGCAACATTGTGCAATTAGAAACACAATTGAAGAAATTAAAACATCAAAGATGGCTGGATGAATTTGGTGAGCATTACAACAAGATGGTTGTAGTGTTATCTATTGTTGTGGCATTGGTTCATGTTATCCATGGCCATTCGTTAGCAGACCATGTCATTTTTTGTTCAAAAGTGTCTTTTTAATTTATCAAAGTTGTCTTTTTATTTCCTGATAATGTGTCCTTTTATTTTTTCAAGAGTAACTTAATGGTCATCAAGTACAATGAGTCTTATGTGTCTATATGAAGGCTGATGCATTGTAATCTATTTTTTAACGAGAGTAAAAACAGTTTAGATAAGTTTCTCCATTCAAATTGACATCAGAGCGCCAGGTCACGACAGATTCAAATTTCTTTGGAAATGGCCTCCAACTTTGTCCAACAACAAATTCCAAAGCTTTCAAGAGATAATTATGGGACGTGGTCTATCCAAATGGGTTTATTTTCTTAAAGAAAAGTATGGGTTTATTTTCTTAAAGAAAAGTCCACTTCATTTACTATATTTAAGAATTTTAAGGCTCTTGTTGAGAATGAAAGTGGTCACAATCTTGTAACTCTTCGCTCTAATCGAGGTGGGTAGTACACCTCAAAAGAATTTGATCTGTATTTCAGTGAAATGGCATAAAACATCAGTTTACTATTGCTTACACACCACAGCAAAATGGTGTTGATGAAAGAAAGAATTGAACTATCCTCAATATGACTAGAACTATGCTCAAAGCGAAAGGACTTCCAAAAGAATTTTGGGCAGAGTCTGTGGCGTGCTCAACTTATCTACTCAATAGATTTCCTACCAAAAGTGTCAAGAATATGACATCTCAAGAGGGGTGGAGCGGTTACAAACCAAGTGTCGCACACTTAAGAACTTTTAGGTGTGTTGCTTATTCCCAAGTTCCCAAAGCCAAGAGAAAAAAGCTTGATGATCATGGTGAGAAATGTATCTTCATTAGATATAGTGAAGATTCAAAGCATATAAACTCTAAAATCCATGAACAAAAAAAGTAGTGGCTAGCAGAGGTGTTATCTTCATTGAAGAAGCATGGAGATGGAAAGATGAAGAGACTGCAAAAGGGCAATATGTGATGGAGGAACCGAAAGAAATCTCAACTGGAAGAAATCATTGTATGGCTTAAAACAAGCACCAAGGGCCTATAATGCACGTATTGATAGTTACCTTCATCAGAATGGCTTTACCAAATGTCCATATGAGCATGCAATCTATATGAAGAAAAATTATTGTTGTCAATTTCTAATCATTTGCCTTTATGTTGATGATCTTTTATACAAAAGAAATAGTGAGAAGATGATTGAGGAATTCAAGAAATCCATGTTTAAGGAGTTCAAGATGACTGACAATGGGTTTATGTCCTACTTTCTTGGTATTGAAGTGAAGCAGCAACATGATGGAATTTTTATATGCCAAAAGAAGTACACAAAGGAGATATTAGAAAAAAATCAAAATGGAAGGTTGTAACCCTGCAAATACTCCAATTGCAACAAGTACACAATTATCAAAAGAAGGAGATGGGCGAGTCACTGAAATGACTCTTTATAAAAGTTTGGTTGGAAGATTGAGATACTTGACTATCACAAGGCCTGATATTGTCAATGGAGTTGGACTCGTGAGTCGATATATGGAGCAGCCAATGCAGACTCATTGGTTAGTTGCATAAAGAATAATGAGATACATCAAAGGTACCCAGAATTTTGGTTTATTTTATTCTTATGGTGAAGAAGCAAAATTAGTTGGGTATTCAGATAGTGATTGGGGAAGTGATCAAGATGAGAGAAAAAGTACTACTGGCTATGTGTTCTATCTCAATTCAAAAGCATTTTCTTGGACATCCAAGAAACAAGGAAGTCATGTAGCTTTGTCTACCTGTGAAGCAAAATATGAGGCAGCCTCTTCTACAGTTTGTGAAGCTATATGGCTAAGGAATCTCTTGAAGGAATTAGAGCATCCACAAGAAGAACCAATAATAATTTATGTGGATAACAAATCAGTTATAAAGTTAGCAAAGAACGCAATGTAATATGGGAGAAGCAAACACATCGATACGAGGTTTCATTTTCTTAGAGACCATGTGAAGCAAAAGACAATAGAGCTCCAATATTGTAACACCACTGAGGAAGTAGCACTTATTTTTACCAAGTCATTATCTGGTAAAACTTTCATGAGGCTAAGAGACATGCTCAGTATAATGACGTTTTGATTTGAAGGGCCGTGTTGGAAGTTTAAACAAATCCAACGCATGAATTAGACTTTTTATGTGCATTTTACGAAGAAGAGTTTTCAGTTTTTCAAAAGTAAATTTCTCCATTCAAGTTGAAACGATACAAAATCCCTGTCAAAAGGGAAATGGCTCGAGTTAGCAGAACCTATAATCTAAATATGCAAGGGTTACTTCCCATGCACATTCCCAGGAAGAACAAATGAATACTATACACATGAGCCATGCCGACGGGATTAAGCACATGCAATAAGATCGATACTCTCAAAAGTAAAGTTTTGGAAAATGTATCGATCCTATTTTCCATTAATCTAGCGTATAAGGCAGTTTGACCCTAACAACCTATTTTAAATCTTTAATGTTGCAGATAGGCCGTAAAGGCCGGAAGAATGGATCAACATGAGATCACTAGATCATCGATGACAGTACTTCTGGAAAGAAAATATAGATCATTATGTTTAATACTGATGCTCTGGACTTTTGCAACTAGCTAGCATACGACGTCATTTTAAATCCACCATGCCTTCTTCTTTATTTCGAACATTTGCTTATTATATATTTACTAATTGGTAATATATTCAGGATTTTTCTGGATGAGAGCGAGGATAGGTATCAAGAAAAGTTGGAATAAGTCGTATATCGAACAAGAATATACCAAATGCATGCCTACGTAGTTGCTAGCTAGTTCTGGGAAATCATTAATATTTAATTCAAACTACCATGGAAAAATATTAATTTTGTACAGATCAACAAACTCTTCAGCTAGCATAATACAAAAAATTTAATTAGCTCTATATATGCATGATATGAGTGAACCATTGTACGTTAATATTTCTAGATTTTGAAGTACATTAGATTTTCCTAGAATTAATGCTCAAAATCATCATCGAATTCCATGCCCGAGAAACAGCCACAGTCATATTTCCGTGTTTATTTCGGATTGGGCCAAATCGATCTACAAATATTAAATCAAATGAACCATTATTCCATTAATTTGATTTGGTTGATTTGGTTGCGTTCTCAATATCTGCCAACATTAGTTAATGTTAATTAAATTTATAAATAGATTAATTACCATAGAAGACTCACCAACTCTCGTTGATCTTTTCTGTGCTAGGAAGAAAACATGCATAGACCCGTTCTGTACTGCAGACTCCCCCTCGATCTATAAATAGACATATTTCCTTGCAACATATCTCATCCCTCACCCAAGCAAGAGTACACACAACGCTAAAAGCAAGTGCTAGCTAGAGACATCCTCAAACATGCAGATCATGAAAGCTAAGTACCTCGTAACAATTGTGGCCCTTTTGGCTTTGGCTTGCTCCCTCGCCTCTGCCTTTGACCCTAGTCCTCTGCAGGACTTTTGTGTTGCGGTCAAGGATCCCGCTTCTGCTAGTACGTAAACATTATCATTACTATTATTATCATTACGTTCTGCAGTAGAAATCATTTCAAACATCTGCATGGATTGTTTATCTCATGTTATGAATCCATAGATTAATGTAACTTTACTTCCAATTTCCGCATCATATGTACGTACGTTTATGTTATTTTCCATTGTTATGAGAAGTGTCTGTACATCCCATTTGAGATGATGATACACTACTTTTCTTTTTGCAGTATTTGTGAATGGAAAGTTCTGCAAGGACCCAAAGCTTGCCTCAGCCAATGACTTCTTCTTCTCGGGGCTAAACATTCCCAGAGACACCTCAAATCCTCTCGGGTCGAACGTCACTGCTGTGAATGTTGACAAACTAGCAGGCCTCAACACCCTAGGCATATCCTTGGCTCGCGTTGACTTTGCTCCATATGGTCTGAATCCTCCCCACACCCACCCACGTGCCACTGAATTTTTCATTGTCTTAGAGGGTACTCTGTATGTTGGGTTTGTCACGTCCAACGGAGATGGTAACCGCCTCTTCACCAAAATGCTATACCCAGGAGATGTCTTTGTATTCCCAATCGGTCTCATTCACTTCGAGTTGAATGTGGGAAAGACCAACGCTGTTGGCTTTGCTGGTTTGAGCAGCCAAAATCCAGGGGTCAATACCATTGCAAATGCAGTCTTCGGATCTGACCCAAAAATCAATTCCGATGTTCTCACCAAGGCCTTCCAGGTGGACAAGAATTTGGTTGAGTATCTTCAAAAACAATTATGGCAGAACAACATTAATTAGAGAAAAGTTTGTAATAGCCATAACGATCCAATATTGCATGCATGCATGGTTTGAATAAATTATGATTTCCTATTTTTTCGATTCTTGTAACGTCATAAAATTAAAATTATAATGAAATAAGATGTTATTTTATTTATGCACCATCCTCTCTCTCTCTCTCTGGGTAACAGCAACGAAGGTGGTAGATCTATGTCATAGGGTCTGCAAAATGTTCGAAAAGATTAAAATCGTAAAATAGATGTATGAGAGTTGGAATTGTTTTCCGCCCAAAAAACCATCCAAGCAATTGAGCTGAGCCGATATCCTAGACGCAATTCAGAAACATCTTGGGATTACAATATCGATAAAACAATTCTAACCAAATTGCAAAAACCAACCTAACCACTTTTTAAGCTTATTTAAGCTTACTTATAAAATTAAAAAAAATAACACTACAAAAACAAGTGTGTAAGCATATATGAAAACCATTGAGTATTTTGCTTATAATGTATGATATGTTGAGAAGATCTTATCGCCTTTCAGACATGTTCATTTTTTTGAGCCAATTTGGCTCTTGGTCTGACCCAACCCATCGACTAGGGTTTACTAATCCAAACCGACCAGCTAATTAGGGTTTACTTTATATTGTATTAAACTCTTACACAATCGCACTATGTTTTTTTTTTTCCTATGAATAAAGTTCTCTACATGTCTATGGACGTAGACACAATCTCGAATCAAGTAAATCTTGTGTTGTGTGTAACTGATTCTATTTTTTCTTTACTTTTCTCTTATCGTTCCTAGCAGTACATGGTCCTAGAGACAACATGTTCCTGTATGTGTCCACGAAAATTAACAATGTCATAACTGTGTCAGTTGGACTGCTTGGATTTGTTTCCAGAGTTGTCGAATGACCGGGAATACTACATAGCACTACAACAAATTTAACATTTAGGGAAGAAATCCAAATTTTATAATAAAAACAGCTCAAGTTGTAAATACTGTTCGAATAACAATTTATCTTTCGAACGATAATATATAGAGACAAAATCAGTCGTCTCTAAAAGTGATTGCCCGTTCGGATGGTTTACTATATCCATTTGAGTAGTGTCGATTCCGCTCGATTAATACCAAACCCGTTCGAATGATAAGAAATATGTTCAAATAGTGACAAATGTCTTCGAACAATGACAACTACGTTTGAACTATCTTAAATTCATTCAAGCTGTATACATACGTTCAAACGAATTATATCCCATTCCAACACAAATGTGAACCAAATATTGCCTGGGAAGTAAAACGTATCATTTTTTTTCAATTCTCAAACTTTGTTCGAGCGAGTATATTTTTCATTCAAACAGAGTTTGGTTATGTTCGAACATATTTACAATCCATTCAAACGGTAAAATTTTAGCAAAATTTGACCAGGATTTGGAATGCTCTAATTTTTGAAATTTTACCGTTCGAGCTTTTTTTAATTTTTTCAAACAATCTACAATGTCCTACAAAATATAAAGCGCCCCCGACTTTAAGAAATTTGGAAATTTTACGGCTGAGAGAGAGAGAGAGAGAGAGAGAGAGAGAGAGAGAGAGAGAGAGAGAGAGAGAGAGAGAGAGAGAGAGAGAGAGAGAGAGAGAGAGAGAGGTGGGTGGTGTTCTCGTGAAGTAGGGAATGGGAGGAATCATTTTTGCCCACTAATTTTTTTCTCAGGTATATGCTTCATCTCCTACCATGTCTCTCTTTTTTTGTTTTGTGTTTTTATTGCTATTGCTTCATTTGTGCACATCTCCTAGGTGTAGAGCTCAATAAACTTTCCTTGTTTTCTTTAAAAGAAATTTCTCTCGTTTGCATAGACTTGTGTTGTGTATTCATGCTCTATTTTATTTTCATGTGTGGCAGATTTGTTATTTCGGGAGTAGGTGTTCTTTGTATCAACAACATATTCAAGTCAAAGGTTTGGTTTGCAAAAATAAGAGGGGTCAAATACATTGTAATTCTTTTTCTGTTCGAACAAGCTCAGCTATTGTGTTGCTCCGCTCTATCTTTGTTTTAGTTTCCTTTGTTTTCTCTTTGTTTCTTTCTCTTAGTTTTACTTTCTCGTGTCCTTGTGGGTTGGTGTTTTTTGTTTTATAGAGGTTTTGCTTTTGCCTACTTTATTCCATCTATGGCGATTGATTTATAATTTTCTTGCTTTTTTTATGGTGGCAGTGAAATTTGAATGTCCATAGAGGATAAACTTTTTGTGAGATTCCGGGCTACATTAGTACTTCTTCCCTATTTAAGCAATTGGTAGTCATGACACCAAGCCTTTCGTACCTACATAAAATCAGGACTTGTTATAATTATGAATGTTGTTACATTCAAACGTAAATATTAATCGTGAGAAGCAAAAACAACGAACGTCTACTTTTTTACTTTCAAATGTTAATTGGTCGAGTTAACGATCGAACGTCGATTTTTACATGAGAACGTTACTTTCTGTGATAGATTTTAATTGTCACAATAAAAATCACGTTCGAACGTTACATCTCACGGAAGACTTCCAACCGTCACAACAAAACAAAAAGAAAACTTTTGCTGACAGTCGAACAGTAAATTGTCACAAAAACCTTTCTATGACGCTTTTTAGGTGACGGTCGTGATGACAGTCTCAAACCATACCAAAAAAGTATTTGAGACGGTCTCAAACCGTCCCAAAAAAGTATTTGAGACGATTTGCATATTTTTTTGTGATGGTTTCGTCCGTCACAAAAGCCAAAATCTGTTGTAGTGATCTATGTCATAGGGTCCGCAAAATGTTATAAAAGAGTAATGATACACTTACAATGTTTTTACAATTACATACTTTACAACTCATTTTTGTAATTAACCAATGAAATCAAGCCACTTGATTAAAAAAATTCTCAATTTTATAAAACTACAATTTTACGTAAAATAGTAAAATAGATGTAGAATAAGGGAATCATTTTCTGCTCGAAAAATCATCGAAGCGATTGAACTAAGCCAATATCCTAGTTAGAGTTCAGAAACACCTTGGGATTACAAAATCGATAAAACAGTCCTAACCAACTTGGAAAAATCAACCTAACCGCTTTTTAACACTTCATGGAAAACAAACTTATTTAAGCTTATGTATAAAATTAAAAAAGGAACACCTCAAAAACAATTGTGTAAGCATATAGGAAAACCATAGAGTATTTTGATTATAATGTACAATATGTTGAGAAGATCTTATCACCTTTCAGACATGGATTCCATTTTCGTATTTCTTAGTGATGTTCTTCTAACGAATTACAAAGAAAAACATGTTCATTTTTTGAGCTATTTTGACTCTTGGTACGACCCACCCATCGACTAGGGTTTACTAATCCCATCGAGCAGCTAATCAGGGTTTACTCCATATTGCATTAAACTCTCATAGGGCTACACTATATCTTTGATATTCTTCTGAATAAAATTCTTTGCAAGTCTATGGACGTAAACATGTTGTTGAATCACGTAAATCTTGTGTAGTGTGTAATTAACTCTAATTGTTTTTTTTACTTTTTCTCTTATCGTTCCTAGTTGTACATGGTCTTAGAAACCACATATTCCTGTGGGTGTTTACAAAATTTAACATTGTCATAACCGTGTCAGCTGGACTACTTGGACTTGTTTCCGGAGTAGTTGAACGATCGGGACTTTAGGGACGAAATTCAAATTTCATTCTAAAAACAACATGATTTTTAAATACCATTTGAACAACAATTTATCTTTTGAACGATACTATATAGAGACGAAATGAGTTGTCCCTAAAAATGATTGCCCATTGAGATGGTTTACTATTTCCATTTGAGTGGTGTCAATTCCATTCGAATAATACCAAACCCGTTCGAATGATAAGAAAAATGTTCAAACAGTGACAAATGTGTCCAATCAATTACAACTATGTTCGAACTACCTTAAATTCATTCGACCTGTATACATACATTCAAACAGATTATATCTCGTTCCAAAGCAAATTTCAACCCAATTTTGCCTGGAAAGTAGAACGTGTCATTTTTTTTTCAATTCACAAACTTTCTTCGAACGAGAATATTATCTGTTCAAACAAAGTTTGGTTATGTTCGATTGCATTTACAATCCGTCCAAAAGGTAAAATTTCAATGAAATTTGACTGGGACTTGGAACGTTCTAATTTTTGAAATTTTACCGTTCAAACGCTTTTTAATTTATTCGAACAATCTACAATGTCCTACAAATTATAAAGTGCCCCAGATTTAAGAAGTTGGAAATTTTACAGCTTAGAGAGAGAGAGAGAGAGGTGGGTGGTGTTCTCAAGAAGTAGGGAACGGGAGGAATCATTTTTGCCCACTGCTTTTTTTTCTCAGGTATATGCTTCATCTCCTACGTATCGAGTCTGTCTATTTTTTTGTTTTGAGATTTTATTGCTATTGCTTCATCTCTGCACATCTCCTAGGTTTAGAGCTCGATAAACTTTCCTTGTTTTCTTTAAAAGAAATTTATCTCGTTTGCATAGACTTGTCTCGTGTATTCATGCTCTATTTTATTTTTGTCTGTGGCAGATTTTTTATTTCGGGAGTAGGTGTTCTTGATATCAACAACGTATGTCAAGTCAGAGATTTGGTTTGCAAAAATAAGAGGGGCTGGACACATGGTAATTATTTTTATGTTCAAACATGCTCAGCTATTGTGTTGCTCCGCTCTATCTTTGTTTTAGTTTCCTTTGTTTTCTCTTTGTTTCTTTCTCTCATTTTTACTTTATCGCATCTTTGAGGGTTGGTGTTTTTTGTTTTATTGAGTTTTTGCCTACTTTATTCCATCTATGGCGATTGATTTATAATTTTTTGCTTCTTTTTTGTGTGGTGGCAGTGAAATTTGAATGTCCACAGGGGAAAAACTTTTTGTGCGATTCTGGGCTATGTTAGTTCTTTTTTCTCTATTTAAGCAGTTGGTAGTGACACCAAACCTTCAATGCTTACATAAAATCAGGACAAGAAGTTACATCTTAGTTTATTTAAAATTTTATTCCAGTTATTGTTTATCTATATTACAACTTGAACTGAGATGTAGATTATAAATATATCTTGGAAACTTTTCAAAATCGTATAATATTCAATGTAGATAGATACTTTAATATACATCGATGGGGAACTTTTAACAATTTGTTGAGCAGCTCGATCTTTTGCTTTTGTAATCTTGGACTGATTCTTTCATTAATTAGTGCTTCATTCTCGAGTGATCAAATGCATTGAGAGCAATTTTCAAGATTAGTAAGTCCCTTAGGCAATTTCTTATGGGCTGGTAAGTGATATGATCTAGCTATATGTAATGACCCGGTCCAATAATTCTAAAGTTGGGATATTGATAATTTTTATTGGGCATAAACTATATTTAACTGGCCATATTGGATAAGTCCACGAGCGATAAATTATTGAGGTTGATGATAAGTTTTAATTAGGCTCAAAAACTAAGTTAAATCTCATTTATTATTTATTGAAGGAGTTAGACTCTTTTTTAAATTTAAAGATTGATTATTAAAAGTTTATTTCAATTTAAAATCATCACTGATTGAAATCCTCTACGCTACCTCAGTCACTGCCAATCCTGTATTGAATAAACTACTAGATCATGTTTTTAAATTCAAACTCTCTTCTTAGATGATCACAACTTATTGTTTAGCAGATTAGTGTCACTACAAGTACTAACCGAGTCCAACTCAAACTGGTCGTCACCCTCTCCCAAATCTCTCTATAAATATCTTCATTCCGCGTGTTATTTGGGAATAAAACCATAAACCTTCCAGTCCAGCACCATGATCGATTTTGTATCAAAAATTTTAGGAAGCAACACTACAAGATAAGTAGCCTAATCATAAATTAGGATTAGCATAGGTTAGCTAGTTTTATATATTATTATTAAAGCCGATTCTTTGGAAGCCAGTGTTTACATACCACACATGTCATGATATTTGCTAGTGCGCCATTCATCATGTTTCATTATGCATATTATATTTATGTATATATTATGCATCTCACATTGTAAAATACACGTAAACTTTCATAAGATCAAGTATAAGATAAGTTCAGAACAATTAACCAAATGACCATTTAGATGCATGGTACCAGTGCTATTTACGGGTGGATGTGCAAGTCACGAAGCTAAGCATGGTCCACCATAGTATGCTAAAATACTATTAGTGGATCCCCTTGCAGCTGCAGGATGTGGAGCTAGTGCACAACCTTGCACACAGGGTAAGTGTGTGGGCCTGAGCCAGGAGATAAGTATGATAAGTCAAATAATTTAAGACAAGTCATGCATGACATAAGCATACATATGAATGATCATGATTTTAAGTTCTCAGCATGAAATGTTTTATGAAAAACATTATGTTAAGTATGTTTACGTTACGATGGGTTTCTTACTAAGTCATCGACTCATTTTAGTTTATTTTTTTGTTTTTAAACCACCCCAGATCAGAATATTTATGAAGGTAGAGCTGCAGGACGGGACTTAATCTAGGGAGACGTGACAGTGGCCTAAATCATCTGAAGAGATTTTAAGTTATGATTTTTATGGCACAAATTTTGAGAAACTTTTAATAAATGCTTCCGCGCACTCTCATTTATGATTTCAGTATTTTAATACAAAACAACTTTATTAATTATAAAGAATATTTGTACTTGGCGCTTCTGTAAAAAAATTAAATATTTTTAAGTCAAGTTTAGAAATAGCACTTCAGCTCCTCGAGAATTTCAAAAAAGTGACGTATTTCTTAACCGTGGGGAGTGGGGTGTTACAGTTTGGTATCAGAGCCCAGATTGAAGATTCTATAGACTTTTCAAAAAACAAACTTTTCACAAAACAAAAATAGAATTTTGGAAAACAGAAAGTGAAAGAAAAAAAAAATCTAGGCCATGGTCTCCTTATGACATGTCCTGCTCTGCAGTAAATATTTTTAACTTTTACCATTTATTATGTTAATGAAAATTAAGAATGATAAATTTTATATACATGCATGTCAAAATGCACCTACTACGTGAAAGGGTTTTAGTACATAAGGTAAGAAAGTTTCTAAATATGAGTTTAGGAACTATGAAGGGACAAAATAGTACCATAGCCCATAGTTTGGCCCAGCCCACCAGGCCACCACTAGGGAAAAGAAGACAAACAAGAAAAAGATAAGGAGGGACATGAGAGCATGCAAGTGTCAGAGGGGTCAGAGGGAAAGTAAGAAGAGAATGGAAGCTGACACATACAAAGTGGTCAGGTCCCATCACTGCAAACTGGCACAAGCAACAAGGAAATACATAAAAAGCCTTCTACCAGATGACAAAAACTCTCTCTCGATCAGATCATCTTCTTCTTCAGCAACCTCTCGAAAAAGACAGTGTCTCCAGTAGGAAGAGCTCTAACTTCCTTTGTACAATGAGATATGAGCGACTATAAACAAGTATATTATAGTAGACTTTCCCTCTCCAAATGCCCGTGGGCGTATGCAACATGCTGAATCACGTAAATCTGTGTGTTCATCTATCTTTACTTCCTCTGCACTTATGTTTTCATTCACCGCCATAGATGTAAGCATTGCCCCCGTACAACCGTACCGGAACATTGTTGTGGGCTCCAAACAATACCGATCAAGCCCCAGTCGACTCAGTGGGCCGAGGATTACTCTTTCTCTCTTTTCATCCTGTTGTTCGATTTTTACAGCATCAACAGGAACTTTTAGTTTTAAGATTAATGTATTGATGATGTATGTTGTTCATGAAAAAATAGTCTTAGCGCAAAAGCAATATATAATCTAAATATCCAAGGTTACTTCCCACATTCCCAGGAAGAACAAATGAATACTATACACAGCCATGCCGGCGGGATTATGCACACTGAGATACTACCCTCAAAAGTAAAGTTTTGGAAAATGTATCGATCCTATTTTCCATTAATCAAGCTAAGGCAGTTTGACCCTAAAAACCTATTTTCAATCTTTGATGTTGCAGATAGGCCGTAAAGGGAAGAATGGATCAACATGAGACTAGATCGTTGCCGGTACGTACTTCAGGAAAGAAAATATAGATCATTATGTTTAATACTGACGCTGGACTTTTGCAACTAGCATACGACGTCATTTTAAATCCAGTACCATGCCTTCCTCTTAATTCTGCACATTTGCTTATTATATATTTACTAATTGGTAATATATATATTCAGGATTTTTCTGGAAGAGAGCTACCGAGGCCGACAGGTATCAAGAAAAGTTGGAATAAGTCATATATCGAACAAGAATATACCAATTAAATGCCTAATTGGCATGGTATACGTACGTAGTTCTGGGAAATCATTGATTTTTAATTCAAACTACCATGGAAAAATATTAATTTTGTACAGATCAACAAACACTTCAACTAGCGCATAATACAAAAAATATAATTAGCTCTATATATGCATGATATGATATTGAAGTACATTACGTTAATATTTCTAGATTTTGAAGTAATACATTAGATTTTCCTAGAATTAATGCTCAAAATCATCATCGAATTTCATGCCCGAGAAAAAGACACGGTCAACTTACACGGTCAAATTTTCGTGTTTATTTCGGATTGGGCCAAATCAACAAATATTAAATCAAATGAACCATTCCATTAATTTGATTTGGTCGATTTGGTTGCGTTTTCAATATCTGCCAACATTAGTTAATGTTAATTAAATTTATAAATAGATTAAATATTACCATAGAAGACTTAACAACTCTCGTTGATCTTTTCTGTGCTAAGAAGAAAACATGCATACACCCGTTCGGTACAGCAGACTCCCCCTCGATCTATAAATAGACATGTTTAATTCCATGCAACATATCTCATCCCTCACCCAAGCAAGAGTACTACACAACGCTAAAAGCAAGTGCTAGAGACATCCTCAAACATGCAGATCATGAAAGCTAAGTACCTCGTAACAGCTGTGGCCCTTTTGGCCTTGGCTTGCTCCCTCGCCTCTGCCTATGACCCTAGTCCTCTGCAGGACTTTTGTGTTGCAGTCAAGGATCCCGCTTCTGCTTGTACGTAAATATTATCATTACTATTATTATCATTAGGTTCTGCAGTAGAAATCATTTCAAGCATCTGCATGCATGGATTGTTTATCTCATGTTATGAATCCATAGATTAATGTAACTATACTTTCAGTTTCTGCATCATATAATGTACGTTTATGTTATTTCCCATTGTTATGGGAAGTGTCTGTAAGTCCCATGACACGGTACTTGTCTTTTTCTACAGTATTTGTGAATGGAAAGTTCTGCAAGGACCCAAAGCTTGCCTCAGCCAATGACTTCTTCTTCCCAGGACTAAACGTTCCCAGAGACACTTCAAATCCTCTCGGATCGAACGTCACTGCCGTGAATGTGGACAATCTAGTAGGACTCAACACCCTAGGCATATCCTTGGCTCGCATTGACTTTGCTCCATATGGTCTGAATCCTCCCCATACCCACCCACGTGCCACTGAATTTCTCATTGTCTTAGAGGGTACGCTGTACGTTGGATTTGTCACCTCCAACGGAGATGGTAACCGCCTCTTCACCAAAATGCTATACCCAGGAGATGTCTTTGTATTCCCAATTGGTCTCATTCACTTCCAGTTGAATGTGGGAAAGACCAACGCAGTTGCTTTTGCTGGTTTGAGCAGCCAGAATCCAGGAGTCATCACCATTGCAAAAGCAGTCTTTGGATCTGACCCAAAAATCAATCCTGATGTTCTCACCAAGGCCTTCCAAGTGGACAAGAATTTGGTCGAGTACCTTCAAAAACAATTTTGGTCGGACAACAATTAGATACCTGTTTGAAGTAGCCATAACGATCCATTGCATGCATGGTTCGAAGAAATCATAATTTACTATTATTCGATTGTTGTAACGTACTCATAAAATTAAAATTATAATGAAATAAGATGGTATTTTATTTATGCACTATCCTCTCTCTCTCTTTCTCTCTCTGGTTCTTTTTGGGTAACATCAGTGATGGAGGTAGATCTATGTCATAGGGTTCGCAAAATTTTCGAAAAGAGTAATGATACACTTACAATGTTTTTACAATTACGTACTTTACAACTCATTTTTGTAATTAACCAATGAAATCAAGCCACTTGATTAAAAAAATCTCAATTTTATAAAACTACAATTTTAGATAAAATAGTAAAATAGATGTAGAGAGTTGTAAGGGAATCATTTTCAGCTCGAAAAACCATCCAAGCGATTGAACTGAGTCGATATCCTTGTTAGAGTTCAAAAACACCTTGGGATTACAATATCGATAAAACACTCCTAACCAAATAGCAAAAACCAACCTAACCGCTTTTTAATACTTCTTGGAAAACAACTTATTTAAGCTTAAGTATAAAATTAAAAAATGAACACTTCAAAAACAACTGTGTAAGCATATATGAAAACCATAGAGTATTTTGCTTATAGTGTACAAAATGTTGTGAAGATCATATCACCTTTCAGACAAGGATTCCATTTGCTTATTTCTTAGCGATGTTCTTCTAAGGAATTACAAAGAAAAATATGTTCATTTTTTGAGTTGTTTTGACTCTTGGTATGACCCGACCCACCTACTATGGTTTACTAATACAAACCGACTAGCTAATCACAGTTTACTCTATATTGTATTAAACTCTTATAGGGCCACACTATATATTTGATTTTCTTCTGAATAAAATTCTCTAAGTCTATAGACATAGGCACAAGTTGTCGAATCACGTAAATCTTGTGTTGTGTGTAATTGATTCTATAACTTTACTTTTTCTCGTATCTTTCCTAGCTGTACATGGTCCTAGAGACCACATGTTCCTGTATGTGTTTACAAAAATTAGCATTGTCATAACCGTGTCAGCTGGACTACTTGGACTTATTTCTGGAGTAGTCGACCGATCGGGACTTTAGGGACGAAAACCAAATTTCATTCTAAAAACAGCCTGATTTTTAAATACCATTTGAACAACAATTTATCTTATGAACGATACTATATAGAGACGAAATTAGTTGTCCCTAAAAATGATTGCCCATTGAGATGGTTTACTATATCCATTTGAGTGGTGTCAATTCCGTTTGAATAATAGCAAATCCGTTTGAATGATAAGAAAAATGTTCAAACATTGACAAATGTGTTCAACCAATTACAACTATGTTCGAACTATCTTAAACTCATTCGAGTTGTATACATACTTTCAAACGGATTTTATCTCGTTCCAAAGTAAATTTCAACCAAATATTGCCTGTGTTGAGGGAAAAATGGGTTAATTGGCATATTCTTGTGAAAACCTATGTAAAGTTGAGTTGTAACAAGTGTTGATGCAGTGTTAATGAAAAAGAGTGAAGTGTGCTCAACCTGGCTCGACTGGCGCTCGACTGGCGCTCGAGCGGAACCTTCCAGAGAGGTTCGCTCGATGAGCGCTCGACACAGCGCTCGAGCGGAACCCATCCAGAGTGGTTCGCTCGATGGGCGCTCGACACAGCGCTCGAGCGGAACCCATCCAGAGTGGTTCGCTCGATGTGCGCTCGACCCAGCGCTCGAGCGGAACCCATCCAGAATGGTTCGCTCGATGTGCGCTCGACCCAGCGCTCGAGCGGAACCCGTGAGCTTGACGTAGCGCTCAAGCGGAATCTTCCAGAGTGGTTCGCTCGATGTGTGCTCGACGCAGCGCTCGAGCGGAACTCAAACAGAGAGCTTCGCTCGATGTGTGCTCGATGTTGCGCTCGAGCAGACCTCATACAGAGACGTTCGCTCGACCTTCGCTCGACATCTCGCTCGAGCGGTTTCAGAAGATAACGTGCGCTCGACCTTCGCTCGACACCTCGCTCGAGCCAATGTTCAAAGATAACCTAAATTCATGCTTTGGGCGCCGTGACTTGCTGGGACTATAAATAGAACAGATCATTTTCTGTTCTGTGGTGTGGAAAAACAGAGCAAAACCTTAAGTGTATCAAGAGCCAAAGAGAGAAACCTATTCCTCACCTTGTGAATCTCTTTTGGACAAACACAAATCCACCACACCACTCTCAAGATCAAATCTCATTCAAAGTCCATTGAAGTGGACGTTTTGTTGGCCGGAAGGTTTCCGGAGCTGCTGTTGATGCAGAGATCGAGAGGTTCTCGTGGAAAGCTATAGAAGGTCGGAGTTCCGACACTACATGCGTGTAGAGATCGAGTGGGTCACTCGTGATGTTGCAAGCCAAGTTTAGGAACTACAAAGGTTTTGTGAGTGTTTCTATATTGGTTGTAATGAACTTTTTCTATAGTGGATTTTAGGTGGTGCCTTACACCCGGAGTGGTTTTAGAATTTGAAGAAGTTCTTCAAATGAGTTTCCACTTCGTGACCAAAATCATTGTGTTAATTATTCTTGTTCATTGATTAACTGTTTATTTGTTTCTGTTATTGAAAAGACCTTAAAAATTGGAATACACCTATTCACCCCCCCTCTAGGTGTAGTGATTGGTAGAACCACTGCTTTTTCAATTGGTATCAGAGCGGGTTCACTCCGCTGGGATTAAATTCCTGAGTGTGATCCTGCTGTTGTGGTTATTATGGAGAAGTCTCAATCTCTCACATCGCCACCTTATTTTGATGGAAACAACTATGCTTATTGGAAAGTTCGAATGAGAGCTTTCCTAAAATCTGTGGATGAACGAGTATGGGTTTCTATAACAAAGGGATGGAGAGAACCAGTCACTATTATTGAAGGAGTTCAAACCCCCAAAAGTGTGGATAATTATTCTAGGGATGAAATTACTGAGTGTGGTTGGAATAGCAAAGGCCTGAATGCAATTTTCATGGCCGTGTCCCAGGAGGAGTTCAAGCGAATCTCCATGTGTGAAAATTGTAAACAAGCTTGGGACATTCTTGAGGTTACCCATGAAGGTACCAAGGCTGTTAAGAATTCTAAGCTTCAAATGCTGACCACAAGTTTTGAAGAACTTAGAATGAAAGATGATGAAACTTTTGATACCTTCTATGCCAAACTCAATCATGTTGTCAATTCTAGTTTTAATTTAGGGGACAAAATCCCTGAGAATAGAATTGTGAGAAAAATTCTCAGATCTCTTCCTGAGAGATTCCGTCCCAAAGTCACTGCCATTGAAGAGAGCAAAGATTTGGACAATATGAGAATTGAAGAGCTGGTGGGCTCTCTACAAACCTATGAGCATACTCTTCCTGTTGATAAGAAAAATAAGTCCATAGCCCTCAACACTATCAATGAGTCATCTGATGAGTCGTCCAATGAGTTGGCTATGAGTGACAAAGAAGTAGCCTTTTATGCTAAAAAATTCAGGAAGATGTTTGTATCTAGAAATAGAAAGAATTGGGGAGATAAGAAGAAAAGGTTTGAGAGAGTTAATAGAAATTCTAGTTCAGGAAACAATGAAATTAGCTCTAAGAAATATACTAGAGCCACCAAAGACAAGGTACAATCTGATATTCAGTGTCATGAATGTCATGGTTTTGGGCACATTCGCTTTGAGTGTGCAAATTACAAAAAGGCCATAGAGAAAGCAAAGGGTGCTTCTTTGAGTGATAATGATTCTGAGACAAGTGACTCTTCTAAGAGTCCCTCTCCAAAGAAAAATCGCAACTACATGGCATTCACTTCTTCTGTTGGTGGCCAAAGTCACAGAAGTGAATCAACGTCTGAAAATGAGAGTGTATCCGGAAGTGAATCCGGGGATGATGATGAGTTGGAGGAAATCTATGAGAAGTTGTACAAAGAATGTGTAAAATTGAGGAAACTCAATAAAGCACATATTGAGAATATGGATATTTGCAAAAGAGAAAATGAGGATCTCCAAGGTAAATTGAATGAAGCCATTTGTCTAACCGATCAGTTGCAAAAGAGAAATGTGTCACTCGAGGATAAAATGAAAATGCAGGAAAGTGAGTTGATTTTGTTAAACGATAAGTTGAAAAATTTGTCTACTGGGAAACAAAAGCTTGACAAAATCCTAAACTCAGGAAAGTCCTTTGGTGACAAGAGAGGTATAGGATATATTGAAAGGAAATCTGATATGGCTTCAACTTCAAAAACCCCATGCAAAAAGGTAGGAAAAATAATGTTTGTTCCTGCATCGAATGAGAATGTGCAAAAGCCTGTCCCACCTCCCAAGAGACAAGGAGCTCGCAACACAAGCCCTATATGTCTTCATTGTGGGAAGGTTGGTCATGTTAGACCAGATTGCTTCAAGTTAAAAAATCATTATGATCATGCTCCTACTTTCTCTAAAAGTAGGATTGTCTATCCTTCTAAAAAGAGTAAGAAGTTCTTGAATACTTCTAGGTATGTCTCACCCTTCATAAGACATGAAGTTCACAAGGCAAACCACGTTTGTCACAATTGTGGTAAGATTGGTCACATTCGACCAAACTGTTTTGAGCTTAGGGACCATCCTAAGAGAATTGAAAAGCCCTATTCAAGAAAAGGGCATCTAAACTTGTGGAGCCAAGTCATGGTCTTGACCAAACAAAATGAGATTATCAATGTGAAGTTAGACCAATTGACTACTAGCCAGAAGGTTGACAAGGTGAATCATCCAAAAGTGAGACAAGTGTGGATGAGAAAGGGGGAGGAGCAGACCAAACATGGTATAGACTGAAGGTCATGCATTCATGCATTTTTTTTTATAGTTGTTCTTCATTTTTTTGTTAAAAGCTTGTTGTGTGTGTTCCTCAAAAATCATGAATATTGTTTTGCACTTGCGTGGGATAAAGAGTGTTAGTGATGTCAATTCTGAAAATTTTAGGTACTTATATCTTTTGAAAATTGTATCATGTACCGTTATAAGTTACAAAGGTTTAAAACATATGTACTATTTGTAAGTTGTGACCTGCATCACACACTACACTTCCAGCTCAAACAATTGTTGTTTTGCCACCTGTGAGTCCTTGGGGAGGCAATCAAAGATGTAAGGGAGCTCTACGTGTATACAGAATTGACCACGGGCTAGATGACCTCATCATTATATATCAAAATTCCTCCTATGAAAATTCTCTATCAAGAATAAAAATAAAAATAAAAAAAAAATAAAAAGGGAGGAAGAAGAAAAAGAAAAATGGGTCATATTACTCAATAGGCCAATCCTAATGCATGTATTCAAACAGAACTATTAAGGTCCTAGCAGCATTAGGTTTTACTTTCTGTATCGTGGAAAGACTCCCCATGCACTTATGGTTTCTTGTTTTAGCCTAACCCCACTCACATATCTTGGTTGAAACTTCTTGATTGAGTTAGGACTCACAAAACACGCATGTTCATCTTACTTGTAATACTCTGTTTTTAGTACTTGCGTAAATTGTGATAATATGATGCTCTTTTACATTTGATGTGTTTTTCAAGCTTCAAAATTGACTTCATTAATGCTTGAATCACTGAATGAAAAATTCAAGTGTTGGGAATTTTAGGCAAAATAGTAAATTTTAGTGGGCAGCCGCTCGAGCGGACTTAAAAGCCGCTCGAGCGAACATGTATTAAAATGTCCCGCACCCTTTCTTTTTCCCCAGCCCGTTTTTTTCTCTCTGCGCCGTTTCTTCTTCCCCTTCGTGCGCGACGCTTCCCTCTTCTCCTTCCGTGTGTTTTCACTTGATTTCTCTCAAGAAATCCCATTCTAATCACGGTAAGTCTCTAATCTTTGATTCTCTTCAATCATTTTCGGTTTTTATTTTGAATTTCTTCATGCATTTTCCATACACATGCATTTCGGAAATTAGGGATTTAGTTATGGGGATTCCGAAATTTGTTGGTTTGCTTGGTGTTTGGTTGGACCTTTTGGTTGTCCATTTTCATTCTCTTTGTATTTAGGAGGTTTATAGAACCCCCAAGGGGTTTTTCATTTGGTTTGTACCTGGATGCACTCCAAGTGCTCGGTAAAATGCTTCAATGAGGTTTGATTTCTTATTTTCATCATGCATTGATACTACATTATCCCCATGGTCATGTTTGTCTATTCTAGTGTTGGGATAGTGTTTGGCATTGAGACTTGGGACCTCCATTGGGTTTAAAACCCAATCTTGCCTTTGTTGAGTTTGAAGTGCTCAAAAATGCAAAATGAGTTGTTATATTGTGTTAATGGGCATGTGCATTGTGCATTATGCATTTTGACAATAGTTTTAGCAACATTGCATAAGTTTGGCTTAAGTTTGGCTTGGTTCACAATTAGGCATGTGCATTCATCAAGCATTGGGCATTTCACATTACCTTTAGCCTTGTCTAACGGTCTTTGATTTTGTCCAGCTTCTATCATGTCTCGAAGGGTTCGTTCACGCCAAAATCCTCCAGCCCCCGCTCAAGCACACTTTCGAAATCCTCGTGCAAGAGAACTCTACACTCAAAATTTTTCTACCCGTTCTCTTATTGTTGAGCGGGAAGTTCTCCTAGGTGAGCTTTCTGAGACTGTCATTCCTCGCATTTTTGAGTCTCGCTAGTGGCTCGCCTTGACCACTGGTCATCCCACTCCTTCTGTGGAGTTGGTTAAGGAGTTC
This sequence comes from Juglans mandshurica, assembly GCA_022457165.1. Classification (NCBI taxonomy): domain Eukaryota; kingdom Viridiplantae; phylum Streptophyta; class Magnoliopsida; order Fagales; family Juglandaceae; genus Juglans; species Juglans mandshurica. The sequence continues at coordinate 25,470,489 of CM039629.1, read as the reverse complement.
TACTCCAATATTGATGTCATCGCTGATGATGGCTCTTTTGATGTCAGTCTCCGGAACATTGTTTTCCGGGTGACTCCGGGCATGGTTGCGGACTTGCTACATGCCCCGCGAGTGGCAAACCCCACATATCCATATACACGGACTTCTCCTCCAAGTCCGACTGTCATTGTTCAATGTTTAATCGGTCCAATTTCGAGTTGGGATGGTAAGTCACCCATTCTCACCTCTCGTTTTTCACCTGAGTTTCTCATTCTCAGTAGGATAGTCCTTACAAACCTTTATCCTACTGGTCATCAGAGTGATGTCGGTCCAGACCGCGCCACTCTTTTGTATGCATTGATAAATGGTGTCTCCATTGATCTGGGGAGTCATATGTGTCGGGTCATGCTTGAGGCGTTTAATTCCCCGAAATTACGGACTGGCTTGCCTCTCGCCTGCCTCATTACTAGGATAGCCCTCTCTCAGACTGTTATGCTTCTTCCCAATGAGCCTAGAGTTCCTCTAAAGGCTCCCATTGGGCGTAGGACCATGCAGTTGAGTCGTGCTCACATTACCCCTCACCCTCTGAATGTTGAGCATCCTCCTGCATCCTCCTCCCAGCCATCCTCGTCTCAGCCATCCACTTCTCAGCCATCCAGTTCACAGCCTCAGGGCTCGGCACCATTCATTCCCACAGCGGGATCAGTCGATCCCAGCCTTCAGCAGGTCCTTGAGTACCTTGCCCGGCTTGAAGCTCGGTTTGAAGCCCGTTTTGATCGTCTTGATGCCAAGGTTGACAGCCTTCAGCAGCTTGTGACTAAACGCTTCAACGACATTGAGGAGCGGCTTGATGAAGATGATGGCAGTCAAACTGATGGGGACAGTTGAGACCCTTGGCGTTTGTGACAAAAAGGGGGAGTATAGATTAAGGGGGAGTGAGAGTATAGATTAAGGGGGAGTAGCAAGAAAAGCTGTTGGGGTAGCTTTTGTTTTGTTTTGTGGGGAAGCAGCAATTTTTATCACATGCTGCTCATGCTACCATTGTTTGTCTAAATTGAAAACAATGTATGTTTTAATTCTTAATGAAAAGTCTTTTCTGAGAACTGTGCTACAAGTGTTTATGCTTATGAGATTATTTCTTGCATATTGTTATTGGTACGTTTAACCGTTTGTTAAGTTTGCAGAAATATCTCAATGTGCTCAAGACTTTTTGCCTGAATAATGGGAATCCTGATTTGGGTGTGTTAGGATCAAGTCCTATGTATAGGTTAGAGGTTTTGTCACAGAAATGCCAAATGGGGAGATTGTTGAGGGAAAAATGGGTTAATTGGCATATTCTTGTGAAAACCTATGTAAAGTTGAGTTGTAACAAGTGTTGATGCAGTGTTAATGAAAAAGAGTGAAGTGTGCTCAACCTGGCTCGACTGGCGCTCGACTGGCGCTCGAGCGGAACCTTCCAGAGAGGTTCGCTCGATGCGCGCTCGACACAGCGCTCGAGCGGAACCCATCCAGAGTGGTTCGCTCGATGGGCGCTCGACACAGCGCTCGAGCGGAACCCATCCAGAGTGGTTCGCTCGATGTGCGCTCGACCCAGCGCTCGAGCGGAACCCATCCAGAATGGTTCGCTCGATGTGCGCTTGACCCAGCGCTCGAGCGGAACCCGTGAGCTTGACGTAGCGCTCAAGCGGAATCTTCCAGAGTGGTTCGCTCGATGTGTGCTCGACGCAGCGCTTGAGCGGAACTCAAACAGAGAGCTTCGCTCGATGTGTGCTCGATGTTGCGCTCGAGCAGACCTCATACAGAGACGTTCGCTCGACCTTCGCTCAACATCTCGCTCGAGCGGTTTCAGAAGATAACGTGCGCTCGACCTTCGCTCGACACCTCGCTCGAGCCAATGTTCAAAGATAACCTAAATTCATGCTTTGGGCGCCGTGACTTGCTGGGACTATAAATAGAACAGATCATTTTCTATTCTGTGGTGTGGAAAAACAGAGCAAAACCTTAAGTGTATCAAGAGCCAAAGAGAGAAACCTATTCCTCACCTTGTGAATCTCTTTTGGACAAACACAAATCCACCACACCACTCTCAAGATCAAATCTCATTCAAAGTCCATTGAAGTGGACGTTTTGTTGGCCGGAAGGTTTCCGGAGCTGCTGTTGATGCAGAGATCGAGAGGTTCTCGTGGAAAGCTATAGAAGGTCGGAGTTCCGACACTACATGCGTGTAGAGATCGAGTGGGTCACTCGTGATGTTGCAAGCCAAGTTTAGGAACTACAAAGGTTTTGTGAGTGTTTCTATATTGGTTGTAATGAACTTTTTCTATAGTGGATTTTAGGTGGTGCCTTACACCCGGAGTGGTTTTAGAATTTGAAGAAGTTCTTCAAATGAGTTTCCACTTCGTGACCAAAATCATTGTGTTAATTATTCTTGTTCATTGATTAACTGTTTATTTGTTTCTGTTATTGAAAAGACCTTAAAAATTGGAATACACCTATTCACCCCCCCTCTAGGTGTAGTGATTGGTAGAACCACTGCTTTTTCAGCCTGGAAAGTAGAACACGTCATTTTTTTTTTTCAATTCACAAACTTTTTTCAAACGAGAATATTTTCCGTTCAAACAAAGTTTGGTGAAGTTCGAATGCATTTACAATCCGTTCAAATGGTAAAATTCCATGAAATTTGATCGGAATTTGGAACAGTCTAATTTTTGAAATTTTACCGTTCAAACTTTTTTTAATTTGTTCAGACAATCTACAATGTCCTACAAATTATAAAGCGCCCCAGACTTTAAGAAGTTTCAAAATTTTACAGCTGTGAGAGAGAGAGAGAGAGAGAGTGAGAGGTGGGTGGTGTTCTCGTGAAGTAGGGAATGGGAGGAATCATTTTTGCCCACAGATTTTTTTCTCAGGTATATGCTTCATCTCCTACAAAGTCTCTCTCTATCTCTCTCTCTCTCTCTCTCTCTCTCTCTCTCTTGTGTTTTTACTGCTATTGCTTCATCTCTGCACATCTCCTAGGTTTAGAGCTCCATAAACTTTCCTTGTTTTCTTTAAAAGAAATTCCTCTTGTTTGCATAGACTTGTGTTGTGTATTCATGCTATATTTTATTTTTGTATGTGGCGGATTTGTTATTTCGGGAGTAGGTGTACTTCGTATCAACAACGTATTCAAGTCAGAGGTTTGGTTTGCAAACTTAGAGGGGTCGGATATGGGTAATTCTTTTTTGTTCGAACTTCGAACATGCTCAGCTATTTTGTTGCTCCGCTCTATCTTTGTTTTAGTTTCCTTTGTTTTCTCTTTGTTTCTTTCTCTTATTTTTACTTTATCGTGTCTTTGAGGGTTGGTGTTTTTTGTTTTATTGAGTTTTTGCCTACTTTATTCCATCTATGGCGATTGATTTATAATTTTCTTGCTTTGTTTTGTGGTGGCAGTGAAATTTGAATGTCAATAGAGGAAAAACTTTTTGTTCAATTCTGGGCTATGTTATTCTCTATATAAGCAGTTGGTTGGTGATCAAATGCATTGAGAGCAATTCTCAAGATTTTTAAGTCCCTTTAGGCAATTTCTTACGGGCTAGCAAGTGATATGATCTAGCTATAGTTTGGCTACAAGTTATTTTTCCTAACATTAGACATCCTTTAAATCATAGTATACAGTACAAAATTATTTTTTGTTAGAAGGTTAGCAACTTGCGATCTCATAGTTTGGATTTAAACCTTTGTATTTCTCCAAAACTGAAGATTATTCACATTAGGTTTATGACAACTTATTTTTTATTAGTGATTTTATGTTTTTATGTACTGACTAGTAGTGTTTTAATTTTGTACAATTATGACTCTTTTTCTTCCTTACCCAGTTATGTTTTAATTTTTTTGCTGGCAACAAAGACATGGAAAGAATCAATACCGAGCAACATTGTGCAATTAGAAACACAATTGAAGAAATTAAAACATCAAAGATGGCTGGATGAATTTGGTGAGCATTACAACAAGACGGTTGTAGTGTTATCTATTGTTGTGACATTGGGTCATGTTATCCATGGCCATTCGTTAGCAGACCATGTCATTTTTTGTTCGAAAGTGTCTTTTTAATTTATCAAAGTTGTCTTTTTATTTCCCGATAATGTGTCTTTTTATTTTTTCAAGAGTAACTTAAGGGCCATCAAGTACGATGAGTCTTATGTGTCTATATGAAGGCTGATGCAATATTGTAATCTATTTTTTAACGAGAGTAAAAAAAAGTTTAGATAAGTTTCTCCATTCAAATTGACATCAGAGCGCCAGGTCACGACAGATTCAAATTTTTCTGGAAATGGTCGCCAACTTTGTCCAACAACAAATTCCAAAGCTTTCAAGAGATAATTAGGGGACGTGGTCTATCCAAATGGGTTTATTTTCTTAAAGAAAAGTATGGGTTTATTTTCTTAAAGAAAAGTCCACTTCATTTACTATATTTAAGAATTTTAAGGCTCTTGTTGAGAATGAAAGTGGTCACAATCTTGTAACTCTTCACTCTAATCGAGGTGGGTAGTACACCTCAAAAGAATTTGATCTGTATTTCAGTGAAATGGCATAAAACATCAGTTTACTATTGCTTACACACCACAGCAAAATGTTCTTGATGAAAAAAAGAATTGAACTATCCTCAATATGACTAGAACTATGCTCAAAGCGAAAGGACTTCCAAAAGAATTTTGGGCAGAGTCTGTGGCGTGCTCAACTTATCTACTCAATAGATTTCCTACCAAAAGTGTCAAGAATATGACATCTCAAGAGGGGTGGAGCGGTTACAAACCAAGTGTCGCACACTTAAGAACTTTTAGGTGTGTTGCTTATTCCCAAGTTCCCAAAGCCAAGAGAAAAAAGCTTGATGATCATGGTGAGAAATGTAATCTTCATTAGATATAGTGAAGATTCAAAGCATATAAACTCTACAATCCATGAACAAAAAAAGTAGTGGCTAGCAGAGGTGTTATCTTCATTGAAGAAGCATGGAGTTGGAAAGATGAAGAGACTGCAAAAGGGCAATATGTGATGGAGGAACCGGAAGAAATCTCAACTGGAAGAAATCATTGTATGGCTTAAAACAAGCACCAAGGGCCTGTAATGCGCGTATTGATAGTTACCTTCATCAGAATGGCTTTACCAAATGTCCATATGAGCATGCAATCTATATGAAGAAAAATTATTGGCGTCAATTTCTATTCATTTGCCTTTATGTTGATGATCTTTTATACAAAAGAAATAGTGAGAAGATGATTGAGGAATTCAAGAAATCCATGTTTAAGGAGTTCGAGATGATTGACAATGGGTTGATGTCCTACTTTCTTGGTATTGAAGTGAAGCAGCAACATGATGGAATTTTTATATGCCAAAAGAAGTACACAAAGGAGATTTTAGAAAAAATATCAAAATGGAAGGTTGTAACCCTTCAAATACTCCAATTGCAACAAGTACACAATTATCAAAAGAAGGAGATGGGTGAGTCATTGAAATGACTCTTTATAAAAGTTTGGTTGGAAGATTGAGATACTTGACTATCACAAGGCCTGATATTGTCAATGGAGTTGGACTCGTGAGTCAATATATGGAGAAGCCAATGCAGACTCATTGGTTAGTTGCATAAAGAATAATGAGATACATCAAAGGTACCCAGAATTTTGGTTTATTTTATGCTTATGGTGAAGAAGCAAAATTAGTTGGGTATTCAGATAGTGATTGGGGAAGTGATCAAGATGAGAGAAAAAGTACTACTGGCTATACACAGCCATGCCGGCGGGATTATGAGATACTCTCAAAAGTAAAGTTTTGGAAAATGTATCGATCCTATTTTCCATTAATCAAGCTAAGGCAGTTTGACCCTAACAACCTATTTTCAATCTTTGATGTTGCAGATAGGCCGTAAAGGGAAGAATGGATCAACATGAGACTAGATCGTTGCCGGTACGTACTTCAGGAAATAAAGAAAATATAGATCATTATGTTTAATACTGATGCTGGACTTTTGCAACTAGCATACGACGTAATTTTAAATCCACCATGCCTTCTTCTTAATTATGCACATTTGCTTATTATATATTTACTAATTGGTAATATATATATTCAGGATTTTTCTAGAAGAGAGCTAGCGAGGCCGACAGGTATCAAGAAAAGTTGGAATAAGTCATCTCTATCGAACAAGAATATACCAATTAAATGCCTAATTGGCATGGTACGTACGTAGTTCTGGGAAATCAGTGATTTTTAATTCAAACTACCATGGAAAAATATTAATTTTGTACAGATCAACAAACACTTCAACTAGCGCATAATACAAAAAATATAATTAGCTCTATATATGCATGATATGATATTGAAGTACATGATTACGTTAATATTTCTAGATTTTGAAGTAATACATTAGATTTTCCTAGAATTAATGCTCAAAATCATCATCGAATTTCATGCCCGAGAAAAAGACAAGGTCAACTTACACGGTCAAATTTTCGTGTTTATTTCGGATTGGACCAAATCAACAAATATTAAATCAAATGAACCATTCCATTAATTTGATTTGGTCGATTTGGTTGCGTTTTCAATATCTGCCAACATTAGTTAATGTTAATTAAATTTATAAATAGATTAATACCATAGATCAAAGACTTACCAACTCTCGTTGATCTTTTCTGTGCTAAGAAGAAAACATGCATAGACCCGTTCGGTACTGCAGACACCCCCTCGATCTATAAATAGACATGTTTAATTCCATGCAACATATCTCATCCCTCACCCAAGCAAGAGTACTACACAACGCTAAAAGCAAGTGCTAGAGACATCCTCAAACATGCAGATCATGAAAGCTAAGTACCTCGTAACAGCTGTGGCCCTTTTGGCCTTGGCTTGCTCCCTTGCCTCTGCCTATGACCCTAGTCCTCTGCAAGACTTTTGTGTTGCAGTCAAGGATCCCGCTTCTGCTTGTACGTAAATATTATCATTACTATTATTATCATTAGGTTCTGCAGTAGAAATCATTTCAAGCATCTGCATGCATGGATTGTTTATCTCATGTTATGAATCCATAGATTAATGTAACTATAGTACTTTCAGTTTCTGCATCATATAAAGTACGTTTATGTTATTTCCCATTGTTATGGGAAGTGTCTGTAAGTCCCATTTGTGATGATGACACGGTACTCGTCTTTTTCTACAGTATTTGTGAATGGAAAGTTCTGCAAGGACCCAAAGCTTGCCTCAGCCAATGACTTCTTCTTCCCAGGACTAAACGTTCCCAGAGACACTTCAAATCCTCTCGGGTCAAACGTCACTGCCGTGAATGTGGACAATCTAGCAGGACTCAACACCCTAGGCATATCCTTGGCTCGCATTGACTTTGCTCCATATGGTCTGAATCCTCCCCATACCCACCCACGTGCCACTGAATTTCTCATTGTCTTAGAGGGTACGCTGTACGTTGGATTTGTCACCTCCAACGGAGATGGTAACCGCCTCTTCACCAAAATGCTATACCCAGGAGATGTCTTTGTATTCCCAATTGGTCTCATTCACTTCCAGTTGAATGTGGGAAAGACCAACGCAGTTGCTTTTGCTGGTTTGAGCAGCCAGAATCCAGGAGTCATCACCATTGCAAAAGCAGTCTTTGGATCTGACCCAAAAATCAATCCTGATGTTCTCACCAAGGCCTTCCAAGTGGACAAGAATTTGGTCGAGTACCTTCAAAAACAATTTTGGTCGGACAACAATTAGATACCTGTTTGAAGTAGCCATAACGATCCATTGCATGCATGGTTCGAAGAAATCATGATTTACTATTATTCGATTGTTGTAACGTACTCATAAAATTAAAATTGTAATGAAATAAGATGGTATTTTATTTGTACATTATCCTCTCTCTCTTTTTTTTTCCCCCTTTTTGGGTAACAACACAGTAGCGAAGATAAAGCATTCATAAGGTTGGGCAAAATGCTCGTAAAAACCAGCCAATCAACCAAACTAAAACGAGAACGATCAAATGATATCTGATTTTGGTTCGATAGGTATTGTGTCGAAAATAATAAGAAAAAAACGACTTGTTCATGTCTATGATCAGATGATGAGTGCTTCATATTAACCATATATCAGAAGATGATATTTGCAAGGATAAAAAGTAGAAACTTCTACAAAGTCCACCTCAGCAGCTCTAGAATATTCTCTGCTTTTTTCCTATTCAATTCTGTTGTAACTAATTTTATTCCTTTTTTATTCACGCCTCTGTTGTACTGCCTGACTATATAAAGGCAAGTATCCCTCTGTAAATTGTTGGGTTGAATATACAAACATTTGAAAGGCATTTTACTCTTCTTTCTAACATGGTATCAAGAGCCATTAGACTAGACGTCCTCTTCCTTTCATTTTAACAATGTCTTCTTCTTCCCCCCCACCTTCCCCTACCCCCATGCCTTCTTCATTCTCTCATTTAGTATCCATTAAACTCACCACTGAGAACTATATGCTATGGAAAGCCCAGATTACTACATACTTATGTGGCCAAGATTTGTTTTCGTATGTCGATGGCACACAGAAACCACCTCCAAAAATCCTTCCTCCCGAATCCAATGCCCCTCCCAAAATCAACCTCCTTTTTCTCTCTTGGCAACTATTGGATCAACTCATCTTGAGTATTCTGTTCTCTTCTCTAACCGATCCTATTGTTGCTCATGTGATTTCGGCAGGTACTACTCGCGAGCTCTGGACCTCTCTTGAATCGATGTACAGTTCTCACTCCCAAGCCAAGGAGTTTCAAATCAGATTCCAGCTTACAAAGTTGTCCAAGGGTGACCAATCTATTTCGGATTATTACAGCAAAGTTAAGATGCTTGTTGATACACTGGTTGCAACTGGCAGTCCAATCTCAGACAAGGAGTTTGTGACTTATCTCTTTAATGGACTTGGTTCCAGCTATGATGCCTTCATCACCTCAATCACAACCCGAACCAAACCCATTGAACTTTATCATCTCCTCCTCATACATGAGAGTCGAATGACTCATAACTCTCGTTCCCTTACCTCACCTTTTGAACCATCTGCTAATCTTAGCAACAACAGCCCATGTGATCAACGTGGTCGAGGTTTCTTCCGAGGAGGTAGAAATAACAGAGGCCATGGAAGGTTTCCCTCTAACAGGGGCCGCTCTTATTCACCTCAAAATTTTTCTTCACCCAACCATACCCTACAGAGGCCTACATGCCAAGTATGCAACAAACCTGGCCACATTGCTTTGCAGTGTTATTCTCGTTTTGATCATTCCTACCAATATAACCTTCCCCGATCCTTCTCTCCATCTAATACATCTGCCAACTATACCTCCCCATCTGCCATCCCTGATCAAACGTGATACCCAGATAGTGCTACAACTCACCATATAACCCATGACCTCTTCCACCTTAATATTTCATCTAAACCATACAATGGTCACGAACAAATTCGAGTTGGCAACGGAACAGGTCTTCCCATACACAACATCGGTGAATCCTCTTTCTCTAGTAGCTCTACCTCCTTCAATCTTTCTAATCTCCTTCACGTTCCCTCAATCACAAAGAATCTTATTTATGTTTTTAAATTTTGTACTGATAATGCATGTTTCTTTGAATTTCATGATACTCATTTTTCGATAAAGGACAAGGTGACCGGGAAGCTCCTCACCAGTGGACCAGTTCTTAATGGCCTTTATCAATTTTCCTCCACTCCACCGTTATCATCTTTATCCGTCAGTCTTGGTGAAAAGGTCTCCATCGGTTGTTGGCACAAGAGATTTAGCCATCCTTCCCTCGACGTAGTCTCCAGAATGTTGCGCTCTCATTGTTTGCCTTATTTCCCAAATCAGTCTTCATTTGTCTGTTCTGGGTGTCCTCTAGCTAAGGCCCATCAGTTGCCTTTTTCTTTAAGTTCTTCTTCTGTAAAGCCCTTGGATTTATTATGGGCCGATGTATGGGGCTTAGCTCCAATTGTCTCAAGAAATGGATTCAAGTACTATCTTTCTATAGTTGATCATTTTACACGTTTTACTTTATGTTTTCCTCTTAAAAATAAATCAGATGTCATAATATTTTTACCTCATTTATTAAATTTGCTGAAAGATTCTTTGATACAAAAATAATTTCCATCCAAACCGAAGCTGGAGGAGAATTCCTTCCTCTCACAAAACTTTGCAAAACCCTTGGCATAATCCATCGCTTTTCTTGTCCCCATACTCACCAACAAAACGGTCTTGTAGAGCGTAAACATCGTCATATTGTGGAAACCGGGCATACTCTTCTAGCCCAAGCTTCTCTTCCTTTTTCTTTTTGGGCCAACGCTTTTGAAATTGCCGCTTACCTCAGAAATTTACTTCCCACTCCAGTCTTACAAAATCGCTCCCCACACTTCATGGTTTATCATAAACATCCTAACTATTCCTTTCTCAAAATTTTTGGATGTGAATGTTGGCCTAATCTCCATCCTTATAACAAACACAAATTGAGTTTTAGATCCACTTCATGCCTTTTTCTTGGTTATAGCTCATCACACAAAGGCTACAAATGTTTTGATTATCACAAAAATCGTCTCTACATTTCTCGTGATATCACTTTTGATGAAACAAGCTTTCCTTACACAAGGCCCATTTCTACTCAAATCAACCCGCAGCCCATTTCTTCTACAGTTCCTCTTCTGGTTTTTCCATCTTCTATTCTTGGCCCTATCCCACGTGAGTCCAGCCCCCCCACTCCTAATTATTCCTCTCCTCACTCTGGTCCAATCTTGCCCCTTCCGCAAACCAGCCCACCTTCACATCTTGCTGGTCCAACACCACGGCCCAACCCTCATACATCCCAGCCCCACGTCTCCTCCGATATTCCTATTTCTCCATCGTCTTCCTCAAATATTGTTCCCGAAATCCCTAATCTCTCCTCTGCCATTCCCAATTCCTCAGCTCCTTCTCATACTTCACAATCTCAGTCCCTCTTAATTCCTCCACATTCACCGATTATAACCCACTCCCGCACTAACTCTTCCCGACCTCGTATCTTGACTGATGGAACTATTCCGTATCCAACTCGAAATTTTTTTCTCACTACTGTCATGGTCCCCGATGAACCATCCTCATACACTATGGCCTCCAAATTTCCTGAATGGCAATCTGCCATGGCCCAAGAATACCAAGCTCTCATGCCAACCAATACTTGGACCTTAGTACCGCCCTCCTCTGCCTCCAACCTTGTTGGCTGTCGTTGGGTATTTCGCACAAAGATGCGTTCCAATGGGTCGATTGAAAGAAGAAAAGCCTGACTTGTGGCTAAGGGGTTTCACCAACAAATTGGTATAGACTGTACCGAAACTTTTAGCCATGTGATAAAACCCTCTACAATACGGTTGGTGTTGTCGATTGATGTTGCTCGTGGCTGTTGTCTTCGTCAAATAGACATTCATAATGCATTTCTTCATGGTAAGCTCTCTTAAACAATCTTTATGCAACAACCGCAAGGTTTTGTAGACCCTGTACGACCAACTTTTGTTTGCAAACTCAACAAGGTCATTTATGGCTTCAAGCAAGCTCCACGAACTTGGTTCTCAGAACTGAGCTCATGGTTGATCAGTTATGGTTTCATAGCATCTAAGGGTGATCCTTCTCTATTTATGCTACATACATCGACTCCCTGCATGTTCATTCTAGTGTATGTCGATGATATCCTCATAACCTCTTCATCCTCAGTTGTTGTTGATGATTTAATTTTTGCCCTTGGTAATATGTTTCCAATAAAAGATTTAGGCTCGTTGTTTTACTTTCTTGGTCTAGAAATTGAAAATCTCACTTATGGACTTCTAATAACTCAGAGAAGATATGTATTTGACTTGTTGCAAAAGACAAATATGATTGGTGCTAATCTCATTTCTTCCCCCATGTCGGCCTCAACAAAACTCTCAAAGTTTGATTCCCCCTCCTTTGATAATGTTACTCTGTTTAGGAGTATTGTTGGCAGTTTGCAATATATCTCTTTAACTAGGCCTGATGTGTCCTTTGATGTCAACAAAGTATGCCAATTCATGCAAGACCCCAAATTATCCCACTGGACAGAAGTAAAAAGGATTTTACGTTATCTAAAGTCGACCATAAACTATGGCCTTTTCTTCTCCAAAAACTCACCCATTACACTACATGCTTATTCTGATGCCAACTGGGCGGGATGCCCAGATGATAGAAGATCTAGAGGAGGGTATTGTGTTTATCTTGGGAATCATCTTGTTTCATGGAGTTCAAGGAAGCAACACAATGTTGCTCATGAAGTCGAGTACAAATCCTTGGCCAACACAAGTGCTGAACTTATATGGCTGCAAACTCTAATTAAAGAGCTTGGTTTTCCTCTTGCAAAGCCTCCTATATTGTGGTACGATAATCTGGGGGCAACATATTTGACATCTAATCCTATTTTCCATTCTCGCACCAAACATATGGATATAGATTTCCACTTTGTGTGCGACAGAGTGGCTGCCAAGACTCTACAAGTGTAGTTTTGCAGCAGCAAAGAACAGTTAGCCGATATATTCACCAAACCTTTGGTTGCTGATCGGTTTTCCAACTTCAGGTCGACTCTCACTGTGTGTGACACCCCGTTAGACTCAAGGGGGCGTATTAACCATAAATCAGAAGATGATATTTGCAAGGATAAAAAGCAGAAACTTCTACAAAGTCCACCTCAGCAGCTCTAGAATATTCTCAGCTTTTGTCCTATTCAATTCTATTGTAACTAATTTTATTCCTTTTTTATTCACGCATTTGCTGTACAGCCGGACTATATAAAGGCAAGTATCCCTCTGTAAATCGTTGGGTTGAATATACAAACATTTGAAAGGCATTTTACTCTTCTTTCGAACACTTGAAACCATTCTACAATTGCACCAACAAACCGTGATGTTGTATATGGCTTTCCTTTCTTTCTATCTTTCTTTCTTAATTTCTTTCTTTCTTCTCAGGATTTTGCATTCTACGGACGCCAAAATCCTAGTAGTTGCCACATCTCTAGCTAGACGCCTTCTCTCTCACGCAATTTTAAGAAGAGGGGCTCTTTTTTTTTTCTTTTTTTTTATTTAAGATGAAGACCATACCCAATTTTATTAAAAATATGGAAAATGCTATGGATCCCACTCCAATTTTATTTTATTTTTTTTAGTTTTTTTCTTTATTTTGTGATTAGGAAAGTGTTATTTAATAATATTGTGATTTTTTTAAAATATTTAAAAGTGTTAAAAAAAATGTGAAAAAAAAAATTAAAAATTAAAAAAAAAAAATTAAAATAGACTAACAGGAGCTCCCAGTGGGTGTAAACCCACCCTAAAAATATATCCTTTCGATGGAGAAGTTCTGGTTCAAAATTACCTTAGGATTACATTACAATATTAATAAGACGGTCGAAACCAAGTTGCAAAAAACTGCTTTTTAACACTTCAAAAGCAACTGTGTAGCCAGATAGGAAGAACTAATTAAAGAGTATATTGCTTAGAATGTAGAATTTGACGACTCCCCAATGGAAGATCTGATAGATTATCTGATAGATTTTCAGACATCGATTCCATATATAAATATATATATATATATATATATATTTTTCTCAAGTAATTACAAACAAATATATATATATATGTTGGAATAGAATAGATTATTGACAAAATTGTAAGCTCAAGGACTTAAAGAATGGGTTGAACACAACACGTCCATATATAGTGCGAGTCAGAATTTGAAATATATATAAATATGTATTACATCAAGGCCTCCAGCTACTATCATGTTTGCTTATGGATAGCCTCCTATTCCTTGAAGTCTTTTCCAACCAATATAAAGAATATCACAATCACTATTCCTTTAAGTCAGCATAGTGTTAGGATTTCTTAGGTACAAGTATCAACCAAAACTTTGAGAAACTACTGATGTCTTAAAAGTTTTACATTACAAACGGTGAACAAGCAATATATGTCGCTGATTTTGTTTCTTAGTCTAAAACGATACAAAATCCCAGTCAAATGGGAATGGCTCGAGTAAGCAGAAGCTATAATCTAAAGATGGATTTCTATACAAACTCTAATTCCTACGTTTTTGTACAGTTGGAATGAGATATACTCAAAAGTTACTTCCCACATTCCCAGGAAGAACAAATGAATACTATACACAGCCATGCCGAAGGGCTTATGCACACTGAAATACTCTAAAAAGTAAAGTTTGGGAAAATGTTTCGAACCTATATAGGTCGTGTAATACTCATCTTCCCATGAACATCACGAACAAGGGTGGTCAGCTCGGGGAAAACAGAGACGAGTAATAATTCTAGTGCTTCATATGCAAGGTTCTTCACACAGATAGAAGACTGCAATTTACAACAAATCATATTCAACTTCTTTATAAGAAATAAAAAGCCTAAAATAAATATTTTTTAATATAAAAAGAAATCGGCATTGAGAAGGAATAAGAGGCTTGACCTGAGTGAAATAATATATGTCCCTCGCACAACGCCTGTACTGCTTTTGCCCAATCAAGCTGACCAAGGCAGTTGGAGCTCCATCTGAAAGATGTGGAGGTTAATGTCATCTCATAACTCGGGTCACGTTAGTCTGTGCCAAGCTTGCTAAGAGTAGTTTGCCTATTTCCTAATATCTAAACCTCAAGTTAATATGTCCTTCAACATGTTATCAGAGCATGCTCTATTAGATCTTATGTTCAGCTCTTACGATCCCCACGAAAGTCTCTTCCTTTTAACATTTTTTTTTCCTCTATTTATTTTACCTATAAAATATATATATATATATATATATATATTTGTTCTTCGTTTTAACATTTTGCCATACTCGCATGTCTAGGGTTCTTTGGTGGGGCTAAGACAAAGGTGGGGCTCTTAGTGGATTGATTAACATAATTGGTCCTCTTCATAGAGATCATGTCGATGCAATGAAAAAAACAAGAAAAAACACAAGACTCGTGAGGAATCTAAGAATACCCCAGATGAAACACTGTGACATGCATATACAACTATTGCCAATTTTTAGTCCTATTAGCTTATAATGAAGTCTGGAGTTTCCCCTTCAATAATGAGTAGGTGATGGCTGGTCAATACGTAAGAGCAGTTTTGCTATTTCCAAATATCCAAAGTAGAGCCACAATTTAGTTATCTGGTATAAGATGTGCACATAACCAGATGGGAAAAACAATAAAACAACATATAAAATTTATGTTACAAAGAAAGGCTAATCTTAGAAACCATAACGTATAGCCTCGGAGATTCTACAAATCTCTGGTGTTGAAACTATCCCATAATGAGAAGCCTCTAGTAAAATCCTAAGTACTTACAACAAACAATGGTTTAAAGGGAAAAAATAATTCAAATTGCTTATTCAAATATTTTCCCATGAACAGACACATCCAAAATCCCACATAAAAATACAGTGCATTTGTTTACACGAGGGATACACATGCCCTAGAAATTAATTTAAACTAATTAATTAGAAAAGATCTCATTATAATTACTTGGGTCCCATTAAACTAGAATAGTCTGAAAAGACAATATATGGCGAAACACATTCAGATTCTTAAGTGAAAATTAAATAAAAAAACAAAAAAATAGTTGCTTAAGCCCAAGACAAGCAGTCACAACTTTCCTAGCATCAAATACCGAATGGCTATTGAGAAATCTGGAATTTATGATATAGACTAAAAATAAAGCGAAAAGGAAAACACAAGTACAAAAAAAATAATAAAAACAGAAAAATCATTGCCTGGCAAACTAAGGAAACAATCTCCAAAGATATCAACCACAAGTCGCAAGATAAAGGACATTTCACAACTGAATAAGTTCAAAAGAGTAATAATTGAACTATTAAAAGAGAATGTTACTCACCAAATAACATTTTCTTGACATCACTTGCTCGTCGAGCGGCCTGAAGCTGTTGTTCAAAAGACACCAATGAGGAGACCTTACTGCCACCAAATTGATTTGTAGTTTGAAAAGGTTTTTGATGAGGTTCAGTATCATCGTCGTTACTTGGAGTGTTCCGTACTCTTAGGAAGAATGTGCCATCCGGCCAGAGAATCTGAAAGAAAGACAATTTATCAAAATATTTGCAGATGGAATTTCAAATTTTCTGGTTTTTCCATCCAATCGCAAAATGTTTAACGACAACAAATAATTTTGAGAAGGGACCCACATTTAAAATAACCATAAATCTTAGAACAAGCAATGCGAAGCAGTAGCACGACTACTTCTCATCTCTGAGCAACTAAACAGAAATCTAATTTCAGCTTTAAACAAAAGAGCCTCATATATGGTTATTACAGATTATATTTAGAAGGTAAAGTGGATAAAAAGAAGAAAAAATATCTGATCATGTCCGAGGGAAATATGCTCTTCAGACTCCTCATTAAATCATTAAAATCAACGTAAGAAAAAAAAAATTATACTCGATGTTTTCTACATGTATGAAATTGTCAAAGATATTCTACCACCTCAAATGTCCAGAACCAGCATGCATATGGCTTTTTACAGTACTAGTTCTATCAACCAATCCAGAGCATTAAATTCATGCACAAACTTTCAGTTTGAAAGTCTACAACGTGAAGTTGACAAAAAATGTTTAGTTGGTAGACCCATTCCAACAAAAAGATGACAGTAATTATTGGTGGGGTTGAATCCTTACATCTTGAATCCATTGAATCCCTTGAGCAATAATTTCATCTCTCCGCAACCAATGAATCTGCCTCAAGAGCCAGTCATCAATTGCATCTTCCATTATTAACTGTAATATTTGTTTTGATATCCAAAAAACCTGTCTTCTGCATCAACATAAATCAGTATTTAGGGCCAATCAATCACAGTGATCAAATAGATTATAGCATCAGTGCATGTTATCATCCCTTTTACAATTACGTCAGTCCAAAAGGCCAAAATTGCACAAAGGCCTAAATGATAGAGATAAGTATCCTAAAAGCTATAAATGATTTTTTATTTACATGAAATGGGACAACAAAATGGTAATGCCTGGAACAAGATGAGTATTTTTTACAAGTAAATATCAAATCTAGAAAGATCAAGAAACACCCAGACCAGTAACCAATGTCTTAACATAATTTTTTTTTTATGAGTAATAAATTATTACACTGGAAGTATACACGTGAATACACCTATTTAAGAACTAGAAACAGTTACAAGGAAATCATGGAAGCTAAGGCCATTCAAATCTAAAGCAATGGCCCACAAAAACAAAGTCTACCAGAAAAAACTCCTAAACTCTTCCAAGGAGCGCTCATGATCCTCAAAAAGCCTCTCGTTTCTTTCACACCAAAAAATACACATAGGAGCCATCTTCCACATGGCTGCGATCTGCGGTATCCCAGTGATCCCTCTCCAGCTTGCTAACAGTTCAACCAACCTACCCGACATTACCCATGCTATTCCCATTCTGCTGAAAAAGTATTTCTAAATATCTCGAATAAAATCACAATGTAAAAGTAGATGGTCTGCCGTTTCACCACTATTTCTGCACAAACAGCACCAATCTGTGATTATAAGGCCATGTCGTCTAAGATTATCTATGGTCATAATCTTCCTTAGAGCTGCTGTCCAGACAAAGAATGTGGCCTTGGTTGATGCTTTACTCCTCCATATGTTCGTCCAAGGAAAGTTGTGCCTTTGTTGCATAGTAAGAGAGTCATAAAAGGAGCGTACCGAGAACTTACCTTTCCTAGAGGGTCTCCATTCCAGCAAATCTTCAATTGTGGTAGCAATAGGAGTGTTGTACAGCAAGTTCAGAAACTCCAAAACAGTCACTTTCCAATCATGTGCATCCCGAATAAGGCTAATATTCCACTCCTGTGAACCTTGATTGATTACCCGTAAGTCAGCCACCATAACTTCCTTCTCCCTTGCAATACTGAAAATCGTGGGATAAACATCCTTCAAGGCTGTGTCTCCCACCCACACATCCTTCCAAAAGTTGATCCTACTACCATCCCCCAAACACAACCGAGTATTACTAGCAAAGGAGCACCAACCTTTCCGTATATACTTCCATAGCCCCACTCCATAAGTCCCCCTACCCTCTTTAGAACACCAACCCCCCCGTTCACTACCATACTTCGTGTCAATCACCCCTTTCCATAAGGCTCCCCTCTCATAGTTATAATGCCACAACCATTTACCTAATAAAGCCTTATTGAAATCCCTCACATTCCGAAGCCCCAAGCCACCATCCCTCAAAGGAGAACATACCTTGTCCCACCCCACTAAGTGTAATTTAAATTCATCTCCTATTCCACTCCACAAAAAATCACATTGAATTTTCTCCATTCTAGTTGCAATGCTAGTGGGGATGGGAAATAAAGATAAGTAGTATGTGGGAAGGTTGGATAAAGTACTCTTGATAAGAGTGATCCGCCCCCATTTAGATAAATACAACTTTTTTCCACCCGGCTAGCCTCCACTCAAATTTTTCCAGCACCACCTCTCAAATTGTCTTAGCTTTGAAAGAAGCCCCCAACAGAAGTCCAAGGTACTTCAATGGCAACGAAGAAACCACACAACCCAAGATGTTAGCCAACCCTCTAATATTGTTTACATCACCAACCGCGACCATCTCCGTCTTAGCATGATTAATCTTCAACCCAGATACCGTTTCAAAACAAAGTAAGATGGCCTTCAAAGATTGGATATGCCCTACATTTGCTTCACAAAACAGCAAGGTGTCATCTGAAAACAAAAGGTGAGAAATAATGGTAGAGCCGTGGATCTCTCCCACTGAGAAGCCATAGAAAAATCCTCCCTCTACTGCAGCCGACACCATTCTATTTAGCGTCTCCATTACTAGAACAAACAAGAGGGGTGATAATGGATCACCTTGACGTAGTCCCCTCGAAGTATTAAAGAAACCCACGGGATCACCATTTACCCAGACTGAGAAGCGAGCCGTTGACACACAATGCCTCATCCATTTCCTCCATCTTTCCCCAAAACCACATCTCCCCAGCATATATATCAAGAAATCCCAATTAACATGATCATATGCCTTCTCCATATCTAATTTGCATATAATACATGGAGCTCCCGACTTGATCCTGTTATCCAAGCATTCATTAGCTATGAGGACTAAGTCCAAAATTTATCTCCCTCTCACAAGGGCATTTTGTGACTTAGAAATAATCTTTGTCATGACCGAGTTCATCCTTTTGATGTCGGGGAACCTCTCCAAGGCAGGGCCCTTTAAACCCACCCTTGCAAAGTAAACCCCGGTCCCGTGCACCGCACCCTCAGAAATTTTCCTACACGGAACTGATTAAATCGTTGGTTTTTCACCAAAGGGTGTGGCCCCAAAGGATTATTTGCACCCATGTTCAACCTTGGACCTTGAAGGGAGTGATACCCCAAGACCAAGGCCTTCACCACTAGGGCCAACCCTTTGGAGTTACCGAGCTCATCCTATTAGCAAGAACACACTGACCACAAGACTAATCAGCCTGTAATCTTGTACCTCTATTGCACCAGCCTTTTTAGGAACTAAAGCAATAAAAGTAGCATTTAAGCTTTTCTCAAATTTGTCATAAGTGAAAAATTTCTGAAAAACCAGCATTACATCCTCCCTCACCACTTCCCAACAAGTCTGGAAAAAGTCATAGTGAAGCCATCCGGACTTGGAGCTTTATCTTTATTCATTTTCCTGATTACTTGTTGTACCTCTTCCTCTTCAAATGGTCTCTCCAATCAAGCGGATTCATTTTGATCAATGACCTCAAAGGCTAGACCATCCACGGTAGGCCTCTATGCATGAAGTTCCGACAACAAATGTTCGAAATGGCCAGCCACATGCTCCTTTATCACAACCTGATCTGAGGATGCACCACCATATATGTTCATGGACTCAATGGAATTAAACCTCCTATGTGCATTAGCAACTCGGTGAAAAAACTTTAAGCATTTATCCCCCCCCCCCCCCCCCCCGAAGCCACAAAACCCTTGACTTTAGCCTCCACAAGATATCCTCCATTAGAGTCAAATGTTCAAGTTCAAAAACTACTTGATCTTTTAGGTTGTTCTCATCCCCTACACCCTCCAAGCTTTGTAATTCTTGAAATAAACTCTTCTTCTGTAATGTTACATCACCAAATACCTGTTCATTCCATGTCTTCAAATCCTTCTTCAAAGCTTTCAACTTTCCAGCCAATATATTGCTCATCCGTTTTTAACCACATATTCTCAAACTTGAACAGTCTTCTACCCCCTTAAATACCACCACAATCTAACATGACAGGAAAGTGATCAAAGCATATCCTCGAGAGCCTTTTCTGACTTAAATATGGATATTGTAGCTCCCACGAGGGAGAAATGAGGAATTTGTCCAGTCTTGACCAAGTTTGATTATTAGACCAAGTATATTCACCTCCCATTAGAGGTATATCCATCAAACCTAACTCGAAAATGACGTCTGAGAAATCCACCATAACTTGATTTTGTCGTCCCTCCCTTGATCTTTTGCTGGAAAATCTTGTCACATTAAAATCCCCACCAATTCACCAAGGAGCCTCCCACCAAGAACATAGGTCAGCGAGCTCATCCCAAAGCAACTGCCTCTCACTATCCAAATTAGTGCCATAGACCCCAGCAAAAGCCCATAAGAAACCATCATCAATATTTTTAAAAAGACCCCACCGAGTATTCTCCCACAAACTCATCAATGTTCTCCACCACCCTCTTATCCCACATAACCAACACTCCACCCAAGGCCCCTTTCGAGGGTAAGGATGCTAAATCTACAAATTGGCAACTCCATATACTACGAATAATTCTTCTATTGATAAGCTTCAACTTTGTTTCCTGCAAGCAAATGATGTCCAACTTCCATTGCCTTAATAAGGCTCTTATTCGAATGTGTTTATTAATCTCATGCAGCCCCCTAACATTCCAACTCAAAATTTTTGGCTTCATTTATCAATTGTTGTAGCCCTCCCCTTGTTTCTTCCACGACTTGCACTCCCCTCCTATCCATCATAATTAATGGACCACGTCGACCTCTTCAACTCCCTATCTCTTTTTGACCCTGCGCCATGTTGTCTTGCCTCAATGGCTATAATCAATGCCTTAAAACTAATCTTCATAGCCCTCACACGAAATCCCCATACAACTCTGCATTTCCTCTACCCTTTTCAATACCCAATCAGAGGAAATAGTAGGAGGGATCATACTTATAGGGGTAGGATCCTCTCCTGCTGACTCCCCCTATTTTGAGTATTCACATGGATCATAAAGCATCAACTGACCTTCCCCATCTAACTCCCCCTTATCCGACGTGCCCCCACACTCCAAAACAACTAAAGGGCCTTCTCGGGCTCCCTCCAAAGGCTCACCGTGGGCCATATCTAGCCCCCCCAACCTTAACTATGCCTGGCCCAAGGATATTGACAGGTCCAGAGGTGTCCCAAGGCTCGCCGGAAAGGTATGTGGCAGCCCACAAGATGGCGGCCCTCCCTGAGCACCACCTGAGCCTTCATGTTCAGAGATACACAATTCTAGGCCTTCCACTTCAACGATTTCCCCCACCTCCACTTCCGGCGATTGTAATACCTCCGACAAACCACCACCTGAGTCACCCCTTTCTGTGTCAGATTCGACCCAAGACTCGGACCCAATACTGCAGTATCGAGCACCTCCAGCACACACGAAATTGATATCAGGCCTTTCTCCTGCCAAACCCTACGAGAGCTTTTACATGGGCCCGGCCCATAAGCTGCCTTCTTCCCCTTCAAATATGTCTCACCTTCATGGCCCACGAAACTCTTCTTCCCAATCTGAGCCCCACTTGACTGAGCCTAACCCAACGCAGTGAGCCCTCCTGATGCTATTGCACCCTTCTTTTTAGCTTCACTTGGGCCACAACCCACTCCCAATCCCTAGCCCATCCATTTTTTCTCCTCTACGCACTGTATCATCCAATTGATATTCACTTGCAGCAAATTTATCTGACATTTCATCTCCTGCAAAGCACGCAACTCCTTTTCCTCATACAAACCGACAGAAGCGGCGACACTCCTTTGCAAGCCTACCCCTCCTCTCGAGCATGCCGAGGTGTCAGAGCTATGGCCACCCCAGACACTACCTTTGGGTAGCAGTGCCTCCCGATACGACCGAAATGGTGGTTGTTGTGGTGGCAGGAACACACCGGACCACCTGTACGACCAGCCTCCCTCATAACCTCCACCAGCTTCCTCCAACCCTTTCCCTCCCTATCCTCTGGTATGAATAAGAAGTTTCGATACCCACCCGCTCCATACTCCATCAATGCCATGAAGCATCCTCGTGAGTTGTGGCGTCTCTGTGCAACATAGCCCCATCTCCTTCCCTATGTGCAGAATAGTACTCCTTCCTCACAACCTTCAAGCAATCCTCCAAGGCTTTGATGAACTGCCTTGCCGTGCCTAGCCAGCCTAATCTTTTTCACCACCTTCCACCCTTTCTCAGTCAAGAATACAAACCTACCATCACTACCTCAAAAAACTTGGATTCAATAACTACCTGCTTTGCAGTACCCACAACTCACTAAAATCAAACACTAACTCACCACTACAGGCACCAGAATATCACCAAAAGGAAAAGAGAACTTTTCTTCATCGGAGTTTTGGCAGTACGGAGAGAAAATTCTTTTCTCCTCTAACATAATCAAAATAAGAAAAAAAAAACAAAAAAAAGACCAGTTATAAATACATCTCAGGTGGAAAAACTGGAATATTACAAATAAAAGGGAAAAATCCGAAAAAAGCACATCCCTCAGAAAAGAAAACAGCAGTGGAAAAAACATAATTGAGAGCCAAGCCAAGCTTGACGCATGCCACGACCATCATACCAACTGAATCATGCCCAAAGACAAGATGCTCAAGAGATTAAATGCTGAAGGTGATCACAGTGACACAAAAAGAGAACTAACTGAGGAATGTAGGAACCAACTACAAGAACACGCATGTGAGCGCACACACACACACAACAAGGCAGATTCAGGGATAGAGTAACCAATAAATAATACAGGCAAGAAAGAATTTTAAAGAGAGAACGCTACACCATCTGCACCAAGCATTTCCAGAAACATCAACTCAATGAAGAGCTTGAGCATGCTTCACATATACTCCAAAACAAATCAATATAACAGAAAGACACTCGTCCCACACACAGCATAATACAATTTTAAAAATAATTCTGCAAACTGGAAGACAATGCATTAGTACAGCATATAAACAAGTCTCCATTGTTATATGACTGAGTTAAAAAATTCTGATTAATGCACAGTAATTGCTCACCTCAGCCAGCCTCTTCTCTTGAGCTGAAATATATTATCGACTAGATTCAACAGAGGAACACTGACGTTAGGTGGAGTCCACTGTAAGAAAATCCAACCGTAAACAACCAGTGTTTCAAAAAACAACAAAAACACACAATGATGGCAATATTAGTTGGTTACATGAACTAGGATAGGTATTACGGAATATACAGGGTATCTCTACAGTAGACGTGATTCATAAAATGGAAAAGAAAATGAACTTGGCTAAACTCATGATACCTCAGGTGGCATTCCAACTGGGTCCTCCAAATGATCTGAGATTAAACTTGTTACTGGAAATCCACCTCCGTGTATTCCAGATTTCACCATTAAATCATGTCTCTTCTCAGAACTTGAGTTCATAGGCTCTTTGCTATGTTTGATTACCCGAGGTGGAAAACTCTTCGAATTCACTTCATTGTCTGAATGCCACCCACTAGCATTTACACTATTGACTTCCTTGAGGACATCATTCTCATCCTTGTGGCCTTCATCATTATCAGAAAAACTATTCGTAGTTTCTACAGAATAATGACTTGAAATGTGTCTATTTATCTCATCCACATTCCAGGGCAAGTTCCTGATTGTTGCTGAAGAAGAAGCTTCGTTAGAGGGTGATGGACCAACAACTTTACGCACTAATCCATCAGAAACTCCTCTGAATTGGCGAACAATATCATCCACTGCATCATCCACATTGACTGTTTGAATTGTCCAAATTAGAAACTAATAGTAAAATGTAGGAGGAAAATGATAAGCAAAGGAAAAATTGGCACATTGATCAACATTTTGTACATAGGACAAACAATTATCGTCATGAACAGCTACAGAAACCATCCATGAGGGGTTTTAAGAAGATTTGAAGATGAAGTATTATGGTTCTACTCTCCTTTTCTATGAAGTATGTACTAAGAAATTAAAAGGAAACGCTGTTGTTCACAAAAAGGCTCCCCCTCAAACAAGTGGCCAGAAAGCAAAAGAGCAGGCACAATTTTGAACAAATAATCAGCCTCTCTTTCCGATAGATGGTTGATACCATCCAGGATAACCTGTCTTTATTCATCAGTAACTATGTGAAGAAGCCAGCAAAATTTTCCTTCCCAGAAAAGCAAATTCCAAAAGCAATTAAAGATTTAAAGTGAAGAAAAAAAACTAATAACCAACTTAAAAATCCATAAGTAACAGCCTACTTTACATATAGATGGAAAACTGTCTATGTTAATAATAGAAGGACATGGGGAAATGACAAATGGTAGCGAAAGGGGTAGTGTCGCAAATTGTACCCTAAATCATTATCATCCTGGCTACCGACGATGTTTCTTATGAAAAAGTCTTTCTGTATCCTTATGAATGCTGTTCATCTTAAGAAGTTGATTTGTTTGGTAGGTAAGGGCCATTCTTGTATACAACCTATATCCCTAGGTTCATGCTATTCCCTCCACTTTCAGTATTGACATGTCTATTTATCCCCCAAAAAGAGGGAGGGGGAAGAAAGACGCACTCATATTAAGAACCTCTGATCATAAGCGTCAGTTCAGTCCCCATATTACATAATCAGCAAAACTCTTTCCGAATTACATATTTAGCAAGACAACCACTGTCAGCATTTATTTATTTTTATTGACAACAACTACCCCTAAATAAAACTAGTATCCATTTTCCCAGAACTGACAACAATCTATCAGCAGTCCATCAACTTGTATTGCACCATCAGGCTTATAACAAACTAACAAGCAATTCAGAGAGGTAACAGATATTGATCACCAGCAGAATGACTTGCATGCCACCACACTAAATAGTTACAACATCGACACAGAAATAGATAGGGGGATACAGAAACCAAGAAGGATAACCACATACCTGCCAGGGTTCTCATCACTGAGGAAGATTTCCCAAAAGAGTAATTCTTCACAAACAAAAAAAAAAAATTTAGGCAACACGCGCACCAAAAACCCTCATCTAAAATTGATCTAACAAATTTCAAGAAGATGCACACCTTAGAGGAAACACTCAAAAAATCCCACACTTCATGCTGTTCAGCAACATTAGCTATTGACAGGAGATCCTGGGAAAGACAGCAGATTAAGAGCAACAGAAATATGTACAAAATTGAATTCCTACAAGAACAACACAGCAGGGGCTACTTAATACTTGCAGATATTTATCAAGCTGAATGCAGCGCTGATGAACAAAAGCATCTTCTGTGCTTGATGAGAATATCCTTTTTGGCGGCAGATGTAACGTATAATTAGGAATGTCTTTAAGATGCCGATGCAATCGCTCAAAATTCCTGTATCTGCACAATAACAATATTGTCAATAGAACAATTAAACCTGGAGGAAAATCCAGATACAGATGGACTGAAGATAATCTTGAATTCACAAACTTCCTTTGCAATTAAAAGCAGCAGTTAGAGCAAAATAATTTTAAAATAATATAAAACCATACTATAGTAACCATAAAAAAAATAATGATATATGTGAATGCAACCTTCTTTTGACAAACCAAGTCTTATTTTCTGCATCTGTCACTGCAATTGAATAAACTGCAAAAGATTTTGACCCAAGTTTCTCAAAATATGCTCCCATGACCTGCAGAGAAGTAGACAACACAAGTCAAGTTAGACTCGGGGAAAGCATTTATATATCAAATACAAGAAAGCAACTTAATTAATATCATCTTTCCTGAGGATTCCACTGTGAGCTCAGTCTATAAGTTTTTAATCACACGACATTTACAGCAAAAGAATTCTCACCCGGCACTTGAGCTTGGGAACTTGTTGTGCTTCACTGTGAAGCACCACATCCGAAGCAGTCTTACCACTATACTCTCCACTGTGCTGGCCAAAATTGGGGCCGTAGAACTCAGAAATAACGAGCCCTCCATGTCCTCCTTTTGATTTCTTCTCTGTATCAGGTTGGGGTATCAAAGCAGAAGTGCTATTAGATCTCTTGAGCGGATGATTATTTCCATCAGTTACAAGACTACTAGTATGCTCCAACACATCAAGAAGATTCCCTCCCTCGAAATAGAATTCCTTGTTAGGAGCTTGAGAGAAATCTTCTTCAGTTTCATTCTCATCACTTAACATATCCTCAACAGTTAGTCGATGACTTAGCTGCTTTATACCTACCTCATCTTTTCCCATAGGCATTTCATGCCTGTTGGCTAACATTTCCTTTCCCAGGTCTTTACTGGATACAGCACAATTTATTCCAGAACCCTTTCTTATAGGATCTTGAGAACCTACTTTAATATTCTTCTGCTCTTTCTTTTTATAATTTCTTCCTTTCGTCCACAAGTTCTCAAGATTTTCAGGGGTAAGAACTTCAGTTCTTCTCTGGGTTGCAGCCTCCAGCATTCGTGCCCAATCAGCAGACTGGTATTTTGTAGGCCTTTCAGTGCTGTAATCCAAGGATGTTTCTCTTTGATTGCCAAGTTTAGCCATTGTCGTATCAGTCCCTTGATTAGAGGATAAATGCTTCCTTGAGGTAGAATCCACATCCTGTACACCCCCTGATGCAAGAGGATGATCATAAGGATGAGTTGCCTCATTGGTTGAATGATAACTACTTCCCCCTTTAAGGTTGTCATCTTTAGCAGCAAGCAAAAGGTATTCAATCAACTCATTGATGTACCTGATACATACACATGCGTTAAAATCTTACCCCTGAAAATTTTGAGAACAAGTGGACAAAAGGAAGATATTTTTTTCAAAAAAAAAAAGAACATATGAACAAAAGGATAATTTAGACACTGGGGGAATGTAAAATATTCTACACAACCACTGTCAACTGTCAAGTCCATAATAGTCTCCCTGTATTTTCAAGAAAAAAACACCATGATGAATAATGTACACTGAAATCAGTTTATGGAGATTTTAAGACAAACTTCTATTCTTTTTTTTCTTTTTCTTTTTGGTAGGGGGGGGGATATGAATACTACCACAAAACATTGAACAAATCATTCAAGAAACTTACGCAGGGCATGCAAAATTCATAACTGGTTGCACAACTAGGCATGTTACAAGTTCCCGAGCAATAGATCGAATCAAAGGAGACTGAGCTTCTCGTGGTCTTAGTACCACAGCTAACACTCCTCCTATCAGCTGTTGAAGAACCTGTGAAAATATACAAAACATCAAGCAGATTCAAAAGAAAAATCAAAGAGAAAAATGCATTTCCATTAGAACACTCCACTCACACCTTGTACTCACTCTCAGGAGATATCAATGCTGGATGAAGCTCCTTAGAAGCCATAAGATGGTGTTTCAATCTCTCATCTCTCTCCTCAGAAGACAGTGTTTCCATAACTTCAATACCTATGGCAGCTTGGTTCCTTCTGAAGGTGTCCAAGTGATTCCCAATTAAATCAACTATATCCCTGAAACATTTGAGAGCCGTTTAATTCTGACATTCAAGCATCCAGCTCTATTGTCCCCTGAAGAGCTTCTTAATGAAACAGATTCTTTTCTTGTACCAGCAACCAGTAAAGAAAGGCACCAAAAAAATTACCTTGTAAGCAAGTCAACGAGGTTTAACTCTTTAACTCTTCCCGAGATTTCACCAAGAGCGTCCATGACTATGGCATGTATATGCTGAGGGAACTCGCTGTCTGGTGTAATTTCCGAATACCACAAATCCACTACAAAATCCGTCAATATTTTATCAATAAAATCATTCATTGCAGCCTCAACAACAGGAGAGTCGATTTTCCTTTTCCATTTTGGAGGGGGAGGCATAGTAGAAAGCCGTGAATCATTCACTGACAACTGTTTCTTCTCCAAATGAGATAAATGCGTTCGTAGGCGAACCGATCGATCCTTCCAACGGAAATCTACCTCATTAAAAAGAATGCGCAGTGCAGAAACAAACAGAATTGCTATGGGTATATTCATCCACATTGATTTACTGGTATCTGCGAGGGAAAAAAAAAAAAAGAGTTGATAGCAAACACGCTACATCAACAGCTGAAGGAATGTAAATTATAAGTCCCGCGTCGAAATTTTCAAGATGATTATCTGACCAGATTTATCATTAAACTGAGCCAGCTGAATGCGGATAGGAGCTAGAAGTAATGAAATGCCCCCACATAAGATTTTGGCTCGGCGGAGTCTAGTTCTTCACAGTTATAAAATTAAAATAATAATAATAATTTAAAAAAGACACATACAGATCAATGTATGGCTCTCTCCCAATTTCCACCAATATATCAGTAACCAAACAAAGGATTAGCTATTTATTCTTGATTCCGAACATAAATCGTAAACGAGATTTAGAATGGAATGAAAGCACATTGCAAAATCGAATACAATTCCCACGCAAGATTTGTAGTATTTGATATACCGACGAGCAAATTAAAATCACAAAAGATTCTAAAAACATGAAGAAAGTTAACATGATTGATTCTGGCTTTCTAAAGCAAAATTGGCACACTTACGCGATAAGAAGTACGAAACGGCGAAGATACACAGAGCCCACCAAACCGTTCGAAGTTTAGCCTCCTCGATTAGATCCTGTATGGACTCCATCGCCTTCATTCTCAAAACCCTAGAAAGTTTTCTAGCCCAAAATCACCAGGGCAAAAAATAAATAAATAAAGAAGCGAATTTGCGCGAATTGGTAAGCCCAAATATTCAGCATCGGAATTTATATATACATAAAAAATCAATCAGGGACGCCGTCTAAGATTTTAGTTGTGTCGATTCGTTACGAACTTACGACCGCATCAGCATATGAGTTTGCGAGCAACAAAGATAGATGGGTCGACGATTCCTTCGGTCCTTGACAACTTTTCTCAGTTGGTCTCCCCTAGAGAGAGATGGTAAATAATTAAAGATGAGCATTTGCCACCTCGGCATATTCGAAAGGGTGGCTCTACAGCCACGGCTACCAGCCTCCGCTGGTAGCTATTGATATTGTAAAATATTATATTTTTTTATTTTATTTTTTTAATACTATAAAATATATTTTAAAAAAATAAAAAAATTTATAATATCATTAAAAAATACTTACTTAATTATTAAATAAAAAAAATATATAGTGAGACCGAGAGCAAGATCGAGAGTGGTGAGAGTAGTTTTACTCTATTCAATGTTGCTGCTGGATTCTTTAACTATCGTCTAGAACACTGTAACTAATATATACTAGCGGGCTTATTTTCTCTTTTTTATTGATTTTTCTCTGTTAGGCTATGTTTAGAGTTTAATATTACTTCAATTCATTTTAAATCAATTATTAATAAAATTTATTATTTTTTTATTTTTTATAAAAATTTAAATTCATCTTAATATATTTCATACATTGAAACGCATATATCAATTTATTTATATTTAAATATATCTTAACAGCTAAGAGTCTAATGACATATGATCTAATTTTTTAAATAAAAAACCTAAATTCGAATCCTCCTACTCATTTTAATTAAAAAAATATATATCTCAATAAAAATATATTTTGAGAGATCACCAAAATCCGCCAAATGGTAAAAGATGGCTATGCTTGAATGACCAAGTTATCCTGAAAAAAGGCACAATTAAAAGGCTTCTCCTAAACTTTCTTCTTAACTAACGGATCACAGATGAAATGGCTATTTCTCGTACCGTCGTACGTTGAGAAATCGTAACGCCGGTTTTACAAACTTTTTATTTTACCTCATTTTCTGATTTCATCTCAATATTTAAATATTATTTAAATATAAAAATTTTAATTTTAAATTTTTTAATTTTTAACCTTTTTATCTAATCAGAATCAATATAACTTTTTTAAACTTCTAAATAAAACAAAAAAAAAAATCAACTTTTTCAAATATCAAAACAAAAATTATATTAAAAAATTATATTCTAATCTTTTTTTAATTTTATAATTTTGTATTCAATATTTTCTCTCTCTTTCTCAAAACTCCATAAAAATCTTAACGTAAATTATTTTATTACTATTCATAAATTATCTCAATACATTATTAACAGATTTATCATCTCATATGTGTAACCAAAAACGCATAAGGATACGTCCAAATTAAAGCTTGGTATACAATGCCCTCCCCTCAATATATTTGAATTATCGAATTAAATGTACCATTTTTAAGCTTTCTTATCATAGTAATATTTGCAATTTTGATTAAGTCAGCCTTCTAATTCTTTTTTAATTGATGGGTGTGGGAATTAAAGCTCAATCCCATTAATTTTTTTTCAACTTTTTAGATTTTTTTTAAGAAAAATTTTATTCTGCAGTCCTACACTACACACTTGTTGAGGAAAAAAATAAAAAGATAAAAAATAAAAACCAATTCTTTCTAAAACTCTTTCTAAAAAGAGTAACGTTAGTAAGTTATATATTTAACTCTCGTGCACTTTCTTAAAAAATATATTTTTTTTTTATGTGAATCATATATTTATCTATTTTTTTAAAAGGAAATGCGAGAGACCAACACATCCTAAAAATGTTCCAATCAATATGTAAAAAATATTTCTGTGTCATATCCATAAAAACTACAAGTTACTTTGAATTGAGTGGTTTAACTTAAAAACAAAAAAAAAAAACAAAACAAACTTAATATAAACAAGTATAATGCTAGACACAATTTTAAGATGTGTAAGTCTCATATACTATTTTTTTAAAAAAATGTAGGCTCTACCATTAAAAAATAATTTTTTCATGTGAATCTTATATTTTTACCAACTTTTTTTTAAATTGAGTCTACAAAACTTGTACGTCCTAAAACTGTAAATATAACGGAGAGTTTATATAATAGACGGATGAAATCATTTAAGTTAAAAAATTAGATATGGCAAAGAAATTAAAAATATTATTAGAATAACAGTGAATTATGGAAACATAATCAGCATAATTAAAAAATGACATCCTAGAAGCACAACAATACTACCAATAAAATTACATCTCTTTTCTATTACAATACTCTAACTAAATTGTCATTTCACATGGTATATAATAGAGAGAAAGAGTAGAAATAACAAGGATTTATGGCACAAAAGATACTTGTAAAGTCCTCAGAGAGTGAGAAGGTAGTAGTATTTTTATTGAAACGTTATCTTCTTTTCTTTTTTAAATGTTTGGTTTTTTTTTTTTCTTTTATTTTGGCAAAAATATTACTTCTCCTTTACGTTTTTCTTATAAGTAAATTTATTTCTCTTGGGTGTGAAAAATAAGAGTAATGCTATATACAGTCGTGGAATGCGCAAACGTCGTGCAGTCGTTTTGAAAAAGAGTGGGATCCACTAATAAAAAATTAATTTCTTTTCATGTAGGTCCCATATTTATTTACTTTTTTCAAAACGACTGCACGGCGCTTGTACTCTCACGACTGCAAGTATCATTTCTCTTCCTTTTTATATATAAGGAGATTATTGCAAGAAAAGCATACAACTATATTAGAGGTACTATATAATAACGCTCGACAAAGATGTAATGTTAGAATTAAGCAATGAAATAAAAAAACCACAACACGAAACAACTATATGTCATCCTAATTTTATGCGTTAAAACTTGATTAGTCTTTGCAAAATAACTTCATTTACATTCAAATCCAACATGATCATAACAAAAGCAAACCAGATTCGGATGTAACATTAATTAATATATGTTCGAATGTAAATTACTACATTACATTTTAACGTAAATTATTAACATATAAATTAAAGTACATTTGGCCGACTGCATATACGAACGTTTAAACGTAATTATCTGGTGTTCGAATGTTCTTTAATTTAAAGACGAGGATGTAAAAGTAAATTCATCTTTAAATGTTCTAATGTTAAGTGAGAGTAATTTAGAAACATTCTAACGCAAACGAAGGTCTCAATCTATACTATACTAGTCTAGCTGAGATTTAAGCACTTGTGGTTTTAAATTTAATGTCAAAAGTCGAGTTAGTTATATGGAAAATATATACTAAATATAGCTTGTGAAAGTATTTGTTGTTCTTCTAAAAACAAGGCATATGCCATCGTAAATCATCATTTGCAGCCTCGAAATTGGATTTCCTGAATTTTGGAATGCAGATTTGAAATCAATTGGTTAAAGGGGGACTTGGTCAACTGTCAGTTTTTTTAGCTACGGTTTGTTGTTTAATATTACAATTCACAGGCATGCACACCATAATCATGAACAAAAAAAACCTATCTTTAGAGTTGCTTCAAAACTTTGTGGGTGTCTGAAACTGACCCACATGATTTTTCGGTACTAAAATTGGAGGTCGGTTTCCACAACCTCTCAACCTCTCAATTGCCTTGGATTGTCAATCCACATCTCTCCTTACCCTCCATATAATATCCTTCTCCTCTTCACCTTCACCCTTCCTCCTATAAGCAGCCTTGGGCCTACCAAGGTGGTAAGCGATGGCTCTACCTCTATCAAAGCAGGTCTTGGGCTGCTTTCTCTTATTCTCTTTTCTCTTTTCTTCTCTATCAACCTTCTCTTATGCTTTGACAAACGTTGAAGCATCCTTAATTGCTCGCCGTCAACTTTTGTCTCTACAAGAAAATGATGATGTTTTCCTCGGACATGACTTTGAGATCCACCATGACAAGAATTTTGCCAATCTAAGGCTCCAAAAAGCTTACATTGCATTACAGGCATTGAAAAAGTCTATCTATTCTGATCCTTTGAACACAACCCGTAATTGGGTTGGTGCCGATGTGTGTTCTTATAATGGCGTCTTTTGTGCTCCAGCCCTTGACGACCCTAAATTAGAAGTTGTTGCTGGCATTGATCTTAACCATGCTGACATTGCTGGTTACCTACCCTCTGAGTTGGGGCTCTTGACCGATGTTGCACTCTTTCACATTAACTCTAATAGGTTTTGTGGAATTATCCCCAAAACCATGTCAAGACTCAAACTTATGTTTGAGTTTGATGTTAGCAACAACCGCTTCGTTGGCTCTTTCCCGACAGTCGTCCTTACATGGCCAAGCCTTAAATATCTCGATCTCAGGTTCAATGATTTTGAAGGGAAATTACCTCCAGAACTCTTTGAAAAGGATCTTGATGCAATTTTCTTAAACAACAACCGTTTCAAGTCCAACATCCCCGACACAGTAGGTAAATCTACAGTTTCTGTTGTGAGCTTTGCAAACAACAAGTTCACTGGTTGCATTCCGCACACCATTGGCAACATGGCAAACACATTGAATGAGATTCTTTTCCTGGGCAACAGCCTTGGCGGTTGCTTCCCCCCAGAGATTGGATCCCTTGGCAATGTAACGGTGTTCTCAGCTAGCTCTAACGGGTTCATTGGGTTTTTGCCAAAGACATTTTCAGGGCTACAAAAGGTTGAAGAATTGGACATTTCGCATAACAGGCTAACAGGATACGTGCCCGAAAATGTTTGCAAGTTGTCTAGCTTGTCCAACTTCACTTTCTCTAACAACTACTTCAATGGAGAGGCTCAAGCATGTGTTCCATCTTCAAAGGTGCACAAGATATTAGATGACAAAAGCAACTGCTTTCCAGGCAGACCGAAGCAGAAGTCTACCAAGATATGTTTCCGAGAGGCAACTCGACCTGTAAATTGTAGCAAAATGTGTGGTAGCTCCTCTTCACATCCACAACCAAAGCCACCGGTTAGGAAACCATCACCACCGTCAACTCCGAAGCCACAACCCCAACCATCTCCTTCTCCTTTAACTCCAAAGCCGCAACCCCAACCCTCTCCTTCTCCAATAGGGCATCCTCCATCAACACCAAAACAACCATCGCCACCTAAATCTTTGACCCCAAGTCCTAAGTCATCTCCCGCACCGCCAAAACCATCTGATCCATCGCCCCCTAAATCTTTGACCCCAAGTCCCAAGTCATCTCCATCACCGCCAAAACCATCTGATCCATCACCCCCATCTGATCCATCGCCCCCTAAATCTTCAACCCCAAGTCCTAAGTCATCTCCATCACCACCAAAACCATCAGATCCATTGCCCCCTAAATCTTCGACCCCAAGTCCCAAGTCATCTCCATCACCACCAAAACCATCTGAACCATCGCCTCCTAAATCTTCGACCCCAAGTCCTAAGCCATCTCCAGTACCGCAAAAACCATCTGAACCATCACCAAAACCTGCACCAGGACCAAATGACCCATTTGAAAGATACCCTCTTGTAAGGCTTCACTCACCTCCCCCACCGGTTCAATCTCCACCACCACCGCCCATATACTCCCCACCTCCACCAGTTCCCTCTCCTCCACCACCAGTCCACTCTCCTCCACCGCCAGTCCATTCACCACCACCGCCACCCATATACTCGCCTCCACCACCACCAATTCAATCTCCTCCACCCCCAGTATACTCTCCACCACCTCCAGTCCACTCTCCTCCACCACCAGTCCACTCACCACCGCCACCTCCTGTGTACTCACCTCCACCACCAATTCACTCTCCGCCACCTCCAATGTACTCCCCACCACCCCCAATGTACAACCCACCTCCCCCACCTCCTCCAGTCCATTCTCCTCCGCCACCAGTCCAATCTCCTCCACCACCTCCACCAGTCCATTCTCCTCCACCACCAGTCCACTCTCCACCACCACCAGTGCACTCTCCTCCACCACCAACCCCGGACATCATCCTCCCGCCAAACTTTGGATTCCAGTACTCATCACCCCCTCCGCCATTATTCCCGGGCTACTAACTAGCATAATATCATTAACATCTTTGCCTTGTTTTGCAATTTCCTTTATAGTTTCAGAATGCTATGTACACACACACTCGTGGGTAAGTCAAGGCCGAGCTTCTCATCACTTATATAATTTGAGCTTCCATTATCTTTTTATTCTCCCTCTTATTTCTTTTAGTTCCTTCTTCTCTTTCATGTAAATCAGCGTGCTAAGTGCTTCTATGCGGATTATTGTTTAGCCTGGTTTGGAACAAGTGCACAGCGCACGATGTTTCTTTTCGTGTAAAGTTTTTCATTTGGACCAAGACTAGTATATATGGGGTATAAAACATTTTTCTGGTTTTGCTGATTCAGTGGGCACTAATATTTTGCTATAAATATCCAGCAGTAGTTGATAATTATTATGTTTTTAACAATAAATCTCATATTTTTAGACCCAATTGCAAGTGCTTCAACTTACTACAACAGATAATTTTATGAAAAATAATCATAAACCTTAGAACAAGCCATTTGAAGCAATACATATCACATGCAAGTACTATTACTCATCTTTGAGCAACTAAAAAGCATACTAATTTCAGCTTTAAAATCTAAAACAGCCCCAGCTTATACAAGGTTATTGCTTATCATCTTTCAAATGTAAAGGGATAAAAAAGAAAATAAAAGTTCTATCTGATCATCATGTATGAGGAAAGTCAGTTCTTCCATCTCCTTAAAAAAATCATAAAAATAAACAGGTTTATAACTTTATATACGCAAAAAAAAAAGGTTCTACTCAATGTTTTCTACATCATGTATAAGATGGTTAAAAATATTCTAACACCTCAAATGCCATCACTCTGCAACCATTAATGAATCTGCCTCAAGAGGCATGCAATCACTAATTGCATCTTCCTTTGTTAACTGTAATATTTATCTTGATGAAAATATCTATTCATCATTCTTACATCACACACCGCACATGATTTTTTGCCCTTATCAACTGTGTGGTATATGGATAATGAGTAAAAGATCCTTTGATTTAGCAATAATAAAATAAAATAAATAAATAAAAAATCAAGTGTGGTATTGCATGTGTGGTGTAGGAATGATAAGTGGAAGGCCTCTTATTTTGATATGCAAATGACCTATCGTCTGAATCAGCAAAAAAAACTATTAAGGGTCAATCTTTCCAACTGATCAAATAGAGAATAGCATCACTACATGCTATCATCCTTAATACAATTACATCATTCCAAAATACCAAAATTACACAAAGGAATAAATGATAGAGATAATTAGAACCCTTAAAAGCTATAGGTCATTTGAAATGGAAAACAAAATGGTAGTGCTCGGGAACAAGATGAATGTGTTTTTATGAGAGAATATAATCAAATCTAGAAAGATCAAGAAACACCAACACCAGCAAACAATCTCTTATATAATCAAAATATTTAAAATCAATTGGAAGTACTGATCATCATGGACTTTCATCATTATACATATATACTATAAGTAAATTACTTTTGTATTTCTCGTGTGTGTTTATTTTATTTATTATTATCTAAAGATGTTATTGAATCAAAAGCATACAACAATGTTAGAAGTATATAATAATGATCGACCAACCGTACATTCGTAATGTTAGAGGCATTAATTGAAGCAAAAATAACAACGTACGTACATGAAACAAATAAATGTCATCCTAAATTTATGCGTTTGATTTGAAGTGTCATCTTTGTAAGATGACTTCAAACACGTTCAAATCTAACATTATAATAAAAATAAACAAGCTAGTTTAAATGCAATACTGTACATTTGAATATCACTACAACAAAAACCTTTATTTGCGGCATTTTTTTCCGCCAGTAAAAAATAAAATTGCGCCACAAATACGTACTCACATCCAATCAAGAGCACAGGTAGATGGTCGGTAATAATCCGTCTAAAAAAGTCTTTTACGGCGAATTGGTTATGCGTAGCTAAAGTCCTGGTCCTTTGCAACGTTTCCCAATGCTGCAAATGAGGTAGAATGTCGTCGGTAAAGTAACGACCAATTGGTCTATAATTACCTTTTGCATCCAACAAATATACGACGGCAAAAATTATTGTGACACCACAAATAATTAGTTGAGTTTTTGCGTCGCAAATGATGTGCCGCAAAAAACACCTTTTTTCCGTTGGCAATAGTTTTTTGCTTGCGTTACTTGTTGCCCAATTAACTTTTTCCGTAGGAAAACATATTTTACGGCGAACATGTTGATGATGCGAAATGTTACTTGCATCAATGCGTGATGGACACAAAAAATATACCATCGAAGCTAAAGGGTTTTCCTCCCTTTAAATCCATCGCCATTTAATTTATTGTATCGTCAATAAAGGCTAGAAAAACTTTTTGCGTCGCACTTTTTTGGTCACAAATAGTCGTCTGTCAAATTCATCATTGATAGTTTTCGCCGCTAAAGATCAAGTTTATTGACGCAAAAGCCGTTTGTGGGTTTTTTTTTTTTTTTTTTTTTTTTTAACGACACCATAGGGATCAGCAGCAGCTAGCACATATGATGGTTGCAAAAATTCTATGCCTACAAATTGTCGATGCAAATGTATTGTAATTATGTCGCAAATGAGTTATTGCGGTGGGATTTTTTGCGACGGCGAGAAAAGTGTCGCAAAATGTTAATTAAATCTAGGCCAAAACTTGATTGTGCTACACATTTCTGAAATGCACATATTTCTAATAATTACCAATGACACAAGTAATCCGATTCCAAAAGTACATATCATTATTTATACAAGTCCGGCCACATTAGTAATCAAAAACAATTGCCTCCTTACGTACGCAATGTAGAAATGTTAAGGCATGCAATAATACGAAATGGAGTACCAACTTTAATAGCTTATAAGTTATTGTTGGAAGTCACCCAACTATAACTTATAAGCTATTAAACACCATGTTTCACATGGTAATATAACCTGCAAGCTTCTATTCAAGGCCGGTTCATATAGAAAGCAATACAAATTTTCCCACTAATCTACATATATTCATTTATAGGTAAAGCATCTACACATATCGTAAATGCCATAAACGTAGCACCACTAAGGGCATTCACGGGAATGCAAGACCAATCAGTCTATACATAAACAAACTGGAAGCCAATGTTACATAGACAATAACATTTAAAAACCACTAGAGTTGCTGTAGACAGGAAACATCCAAGGGATAAAAATAAAAAAATAAAAGTTCTATCTGATCATCATGTATGAGGAAAGTCTGTTCTTCCATCTCCTTAAAAAAATCATAAAAATAAACAGGTTTATAACTTTATATAAAATAAAAAATAAATAAATAAAAAACAAGAGGCATGCAGTCACTAATTGCATATTCCTTTCTTAACAGTAATATTTATCTTGATGAAAAATTCTATTTATCATCCATACACCACAAACCACACATGATTTTTTTTCTCTTACTAAATGTGTAGTATATAGATAAGGAGTAGAAGATCCTTTCATTTAGCAACAATACAACAAAATAAAGAAATAAAATAAAATAAAAAATCAAGTATGGTATATGGTGTATGGATGATGAGTAAAATGACTCTTATTTTGATATGCAGATGAACTATCATCTGAATCAGCAAAAATAACTATTAAGGGTCAATCTTTCCCATTGATCAAATAGAGAATAGCATCATTGCATGCTATCATCCCATTCCAAAATACCAAAATTGCACAAAGGCATAAATGATAGAGATAATTATTAGAACCCTTAAAAGCTATATATAGATTATATATATATATATATATAGACACTTGAAATGGACAACAAAATGGTAGTGCTTGGGAACAAGATGAATGTGTTTTTATGAGAGAGTAATATCAAATCTAGAAAGATCAAGAAACAGTACCAACACCAACACCAGCTAGCAAACAATCTCTTATATAATCAAAATATTTAAAAATCAATTGGAAGTACTCATCATGAACTTTCATCATTATACATATATAAATATATACACTATAAGTAAATTACTAATTTTGTATTTCTCTTTTATGTTTTTCCTGCAAGTAAAGCTATTTCTCTTGTGTGTGCATGTTTATTTTATTTATTATTATGATCTAAACATGTTATTGAATCAAAAGCATACAATACTGTACATTTGAATGCAAACTAATTACATTTGAGCGTAAAATATTACTTCACATCTGGAGGTAACCTAGTTAAATGTTCAAACATATATATAATATTAGGGTCTAAAATTTTAATTACCTCGTATAATTTGAACATTATGTCATTTAAAATGACGACGTTTGAATAATGGCCGATATGACATTTAAAGTTGGGATGTTATGTAATATATGGTAATTTAGAAACATTCAAATGTTTGTATAGACATCAGAATGTACGTAATTGGAAAATTTTAACCTTTTTGTGACGATTTTTAAAAAATTCACAAAAATATATATCTTTTGTGAAGATTTCATTTTACTGTCGCAGATTTTTGTTGTAGTGATCTAAGAGCGAACAAGCAAATGAAATAGTACTCATGTATTTTAACAACAAAAGAACTACACAAACATAAGATTTTTGTTCTTTTTCAGTTTGAGTACTTATAAACTTTGATCAATTTAGGGAACCGAAATTATAATTTAGCCGAAGCATTTATTATTATTTGTAGAAACAAGGCAGGCTGCATATGCCATGCTAAATGGAAGCTGATCTTAGATCGACCTCCTACCCCAAAACAGCTTGATGTGATGATTTTCGAATGCCAATTTGGAATCTAGTTGGTTAAAGGATGAGGACTTGGTCAATTGTTAGTTTCTTAGCTACGGTTTTCGTGTTTTATTTAGGCATGCGCACCATAATCCCAAGAAGAAAATCTATCTTTAGAATTGCCTCCAAACTTTTGTTGGTGTCTGAAAGAGACCCACATTTTTCGATGCTAAAACTAGACACCTATTTCCCTAGCCTCTCAATGCCTTGTCAATCCACACCTCTCATCACCCTCCATATAACAATCCTTCCCTCTCTACCTCCCCCCTTCCTCCTATAAGCAGCCTTGGGCCTACCAAGGTGGTAAGCGATGGCTCTACCTCTATCAAAGCAGGTCTTGGGCTGCTTTCTCTTATTCTCCATTTTCCTATCTTCTCTTTCAGCCTTCTCTTATGCTTTGACAGACATTGAAGCATCATTAATTGCTCGTCGCCAACTTTTGACTCTCCAAGAAAATGAAGATTTTTTCCTTAAATTTGGCCTTGAGCTCCACTTTGACACCAGTTTTGCCAACAAAAGGCTGCAAAGAGCTTACATTGCGTTACAAGCATTGAAGAAGTCTATCTACTCTGATCCTTTAAACACAACTCGTAATTGGGTTGGTACCAATGTGTGTTCTTATACTGGCGTCTTTTGCGCTCCAGCCCTTGATAACCCCAAATTGGAGGTTGTTGCTGGCATTGACCTTAACCATGCTGACATTGCCGGATACCTACCGCCTGAGTTAGGGCTCTTGACTGACGTTGCACTCTTTCACATTAACTCTAACAGGTTTTGTGGAATTATCCCCAAAACCATGTCAAGACTCAAACTTATGTTTGAATTTGATGTAAGCAACAATCGCTTCGTTGGCTCTTTCCCGACAGTCGTCCTCACATGGCCAAGCCTTAAATATCTTGATCTCAGGTTCAATGATTTTGAAGGGAAATTACCTCCAGAACTCTTTGAAATGGATCTCGATGCAATTTTCTTAAACAACAACCGTTTCAAGTCCAACATCCCCGACACAGTAGGTAAATCTACAGCTTCCGTTGTGAGCTTCGCAAACAACAAGTTCACTGGTTGTATTCCGCACACCATTGGCAACATGGCAAACACATTGAATGAGATTATTTTCCTGGGCAACAACCTTGGCGGTTGCTTCCCCCCAGAAATTGGATCCCTAGGCAATGTAACGGTGTTCTCAGCCAGCTCTAATGGGTTCATTGGGTTATTGCCAAAGACCTTTTCAGGACTACAAAAGGTTGAGGAATTGGACATTTCACATAACAAGCTAACGGGATTTGTGCCTGAGAATGTTTGCAAGTTGCCCAGCTTGTCCAACTTCACTTTTTCTTATAACTACTTCAATGGGGAGGCTCAAGAATGTGTTCCATCTTCGAGGGTGCACAAGATATTGGATGACAAGAGCAATTGTTTTCCAAGTAGACCAAAGCAGAAGTCTACCAAGATATGTTTCCGAGAGGCGACTCGACCTGTCGATTGTAGCAAGCATTGTGGCAGCTCCTCTTCACATCCACAACCGAAGCCACCGACTAAGAAAACACCACCACCTTCAACTCCAAATCAGCAGCCCCAACCATCTCCTTCTGATCCTTCAGCTCCGAAGCAGCAACCCCAACCATCGCCTCCAGTTGGGCATCCTCCATCAATGCCAGAACAACCATCTCCACCTAAATCTTCGATCCCAAGTCCTAAGCCATCTCCAACACCACCAGAATCATCTAATCCATCGCCGCCTAAATCTTCGACTCCATCTCCTGAGTCATCTCCAACACCACCAAAACCATC
This sequence comes from Juglans mandshurica, assembly GCA_022457165.1. Lineage (NCBI taxonomy): Eukaryota > Viridiplantae > Streptophyta > Magnoliopsida > Fagales > Juglandaceae > Juglans > Juglans mandshurica. Next base: position 25,428,991 of record CM039629.1, on the reverse strand, counting down.
TGACCCATCACCACCAAAACCATCTGACCCATCACCACCTAAATCTTCGACCCCATCTCCTGAGTCATCTCCAACACCACCAAAACCATCTGACCCATCACCACCTAAATCTTCGACCCCATCTCCCGAGTCATCTCCACCATCGCCGAAATTGGCACCTAGTCCAGATGATCCATCTGGTAATTCACCTTTTAATAACTTTCACTCACCTCCCCCACCCGTTCAATCTCCACCACCACCAGTTCACTCTCCCCCACCACCAGTTCATTCACCGCCACCACCACCGCCACCAGTGTACTCCCCTCCCCCACCACCACCAGTTCACTCTCCACCACCACCAGTTCACTCTCCACCACCACCAGTCCATTCACCACCACCGCCACCCATGTACTCACCTCCCCCACCGCCAATTCACTCGCCGCCACCCCCAATATACTCCCCACCACCTCCAGTCCATTCTCCTCCCCCACCGCCAGTTCACTCGCCGCCACCCCCCATATACTCCCCACCACCTCCAGTCCATTCTCCTCCACCACCAGTCCATTCTCCCCCACCTTCACCAGTCTACTCTCCTCCACCACCAGTCCACTCTCCACCACCACCAACACCAGACATCGTCCTCCCACCAAATTTCGGGTTCCAATACTCATCGCCACCTCCACCGTTATTCCCTGGCTACTGAATAGCATATTATCATTAACATCTTTGCCTTCATGTTTTGCAATTTCCTTTATAGTTTCAGAATGTTATGTACACACGTCGAGTGTAAGCTGAGGTCGAGCTTCTCATCACTTAATAGTAATTTGAGCTTCAGCTATCTTTCTCTTCTCCCTTGATTTCATTTAGTTCCTTTTCATTTTATTTTATTTTGAATAGTAATAGAACAACCACTCCTGTTATTTTAAAAAAAATTAATTCTTATTAATTTTTAGCCCGTATAATCTAATATGTATGAGTTTCTATATTTTATCATTCAATTCTATTGATTCCAAATAATCTGATTATGTAAATACGATCAACCAATTAAGTCATGCGTGCATGCATGTTATCATGATAACGTATGGTACTAGTTCAACACGTGCTCTATCTCTAAAACAGATATATGTTCCGCACGTAAAATTTTTCTAAATTAATCATCATGTGCTCCACGTACGCTTGTATGCCCTTTCATTAGTTTTTTTTTAATGTATTTATGTCCCTATCTCTATTTTGGTCGATGCATGTGGTCGGTGGAACCATCAAATTAGTACATGGATATATAGGCAGATGGAAACACCATCCGTTCGTGCAAGATTCGCTGCAAAAAGCTTTTCTTCGTTCGTAGTTCTGCACGTGACGTAGCATGAAGAAAAAGCAGACACTTGTTTAAGATGCATCATGTCGTCTTCACCTTTCAAGTTTGACAACAAAATGAGAAATCAAAATGTTTATTTGTAAGTTTATGTTTGATATATATTATAAAACATACTATTGAAGTGAATACACGAATGAAATTATTCGTGTTTTAATTTTTTTTTATAATTATAATATATCTCAGAAGTTATATGTTTACACGTTAAACTTGTGATTAAGTAACAAAATTTATTTTATATTTGCAAATCAAAGACACGATTACTTTAGTTAGGCCTGTTAAGGCATCAGAAACATTAGCACCTAAGGATGACTCTGGAATATTGGAAACCATTGCTACCGAATATTCCTGTAACAACTTAGTGTGACTAGGCTAGACAAGTGTCACAAGCTAAATAGTTGTTTTTTGACAATTATGTTATGTAAAAATCTTTATATTGTATTGGTATACATTGGAAATGTACGTGAGGAAATTATTCTGAATCAAATGAGACTATTCAAGAGCAAAATATTCTTTAAGAACTTTTTACAAACACCTACTATGCATTTGAATTTTCTTAGCTTCGACATAGTATCTTGAGCCAAAAGGACCAATGTCCGATTTTTTTTCCTCATCCATGGCTTCTTTTACAAATACAACCCTTTCTATCCCGTTTCATCCCTTCCTTCTCAACACTGCATCTCATTTTATTAACATCAAACTTACCATTGACAACTATTTGCTTTGGAAAACCCAAATCGTCCCTTTCTTGGAAGGACATCAGCTCTTTCGGTTTGTTGATGGCTCATTTCCTCAACCCCTGCAACTCTCAATGAACAGCCAAATCCTACGCATGCTCAATGGCGCCTTCAGGATAAGCTCATCATCTCCATCATAAATTCCTCTCTATCGGATTCGGTGCTGGCTCAGGTTTTGGATTGTTCTACCTCTTGTGAGGTCTGGACAACCCTGCAAAATCTGTTTGCTGCTAAGTCCTCTACTCATTTTATTCATACAAAATTTCAACTGGCCTCTATTAAGAAAGGGCCCGAATCTGTGACTGACTATTACAACAAAGTCATATCACTTGCTTCAACTTTGAGTGCTTCGGGACATCCTCTAGATGATGTCGAGCGCTCGATTTATCTTCTTGCCGGTCTTAGTACCGAATACGAAAGCCTTGTCACCTCTCTCATTACTCGCCCATATTCTTTCTCCCCCATCAAATTTTCAGTTATCTCTTGAATCATGAATCCAGGCTTTCTCATCAAACCCAAACCTTACTCTCGGGTACTACTGTTGCTGCCAATAATAACTCCAAATATGCACCTCCTGCTCATCCCTCTCGAGGTCGCGGTAATTCTTTTCGCGGTGGATGACGAAGTCGGGGTAATGGCAGAGGCATTCTTCCTCGTCCCCCTCAACAACCATACTCCTTTTCTCCCCGCCCAGACATGCGTCCTGTGTGTCAAGTTTGTTACAAACCTGGCCATCTAGCCTCTGCCTGCTACTATTGATATGATCACACTTATCCCACTCTTCCTCCACCTACATTTACTGCCAACTACTCAACTCTTAACTCGGCTCTTGCCTCATCAACTACATGGTTCCCAGACACAGGTGCTACGCACCATTTCACCTCTGATGCTCAGAACCTTAATGTGGACTCAAGCCTTTATCAGGGATCCGATCAAGTGTGCAATGGGGATGGATTTGGTCTCCCTATTCAGCATGTTGGATCCGCTCATTTCAACACCAATAATGGCAAATTTATTCTAAAAATCTTCTTCATGTTCCTTCTATATCTCACAATCTCCTCTCTGTTCGTCAATTTTATCATGATAACAATGTATTTTTTGAGTTTCACTTTTCTATGTTTTTTGTGAAGGATGCTTGTTCCTGAGAAATGCTTCTTCATGGGCGCGTTAAGGATGGCATGTATGTGTTCCAGTCGGCTGTTGTGCCCCCTTCGACTCCTCCTCGAGCTTTTTTAGGTGTTCGGACTTCAGCTCAGTTGTGGCACTCTCGACTGGGTCACCCTTCCACCCGAACCACCTCATTGATCATACGACGGTTTCGTCTTCCTCTCACTACAAGCCTCACTCTTCCTCCTTGCTCGGCTTGATCCATTGCCAAAGCTCATGCTCTACCACATTCAACATCTTCTTCTCGTTCCAGTTTACCTTTTAATTTGTTGTTCATGGATGTATGGGGTCCGGCTTCCATTATTCCTACAAAAGGGTCCATTATTTTCTTTTTATTGTGGATGATTGTTCTAAGTTCATTTGGCTTTTTCCTATGCAACTTAAATCAAATATTTCTACTATCTTCTTGGCCTTTCTTAGCTATGTTCATACTCAATTTTCTACAAAAATCCTTGATGTCCAAACTGATGGAGGGGTGAATTTCGACCCCTACATCCCATTTTTCAACATTTTGGAATTAATTATCGTCTAAATTGTCTTTATTCTCACCAACAAAATGAAAGTGTTGAACGACATCATCGCCATATATTTGAAACGGGCTTGTCACTACTTTCTCATGCTTCTATCCCTCAAATTTATTAAGCCGAAGCTTCTCAAACTGCTACATATTTAATAAATCGTATGCCCACTCCAGTGCTTCAAAGTCACTCTCCATTTGAAATTTTGTTGGGTACACCACCGGATTATTCATTTCTTCGGGTGTTTGGGTCAGCATGTTGGCCTAATTTAAGGCCTTACAATCATCATAAACTTGAGTACTGCTCCAAACAATGTGTTTTCTTGGGCTATAGCCCGGATCACAAGGGTTATTGCTGCTATCATATTGGGTCGGGCCGTACATATGTTTTCATGGACGTTCTCTTCAATGAAACTATATTTCCATTCTCTGAGCCCACTAATTCCTCTCAACACTTTGGCCCAGATTCGAACACATACTCATGCCTTAATTTCCCGTTTTCATTAACTACTTTACCCATTGCTTCTCAGCCCATATCTCCTGCGCCCATACCCTTTCCGTCCATACACACTCAATCTAAACCTACATCACCTATTTTCTCGTCTCACTTAACAGACTCACACTTTTCACCTCAACATCCACATCCATCGAGCCCAAGCACATCACACACTCATTCTCCTTAATCTTCCTCTCACAGAAACCCTAGTCTTGCCGATGCGCTTTCTTCCATTGCCTCTGGTTCTTCTTAGCCTTCGAGCTCCCACACCTCTAAGCACTCCATGGTTACACGATCTCAAACAAATAGTCTCTGCCCTCTTCAGCGTACAAATGAGACTATTTTTTGGCCTCTCTCTAAACCCTTGGTCTCTCTCACTTCCATTGATTCAAATCCTTCACGTTCTTCTATCGTTGTTCCTGAGGAACCTTCTTGTTTCACTAAAGCTTCAAAACACCTCGAATGGAGAATAGCCATGGCCATTGAGTTCGATGCCCTACTTCAAAATCAAACCTGGTCCCTCGTTCCTTTCTCTTCCACATATAATCTTCTTGGTTCTATGTCCTAAAGACCAAACGAAGAGCTGATGGAACACTTGAGCGACGCAAAGCTTGGCTTGTATCTCAAGGGTTTCATCAGCAACCTGGTATTGATTTTATTGAGACTTACAGCCCTGTTGTGAAATCCACCACCGTCTGATTTCTTCTTTCTCTTGCAACCTCTTCAAACTGGGCACTTCACCAATTGGATATACAAAACGCATTCCTTCACGGTGACCTTGAAGAGGCGGTGTACATGAAACAACCTCCCGGGTTCATCAATCTTGATTTTCCTCACCACGTCTGTAAATTACAAAAGTCTATTTATGGGTTAAAACAGGCGCCTAGAGCCTGGTTTGCTAAGCTCAGTGACAAATTATTGTCTTTAGGGTTTCGTAGTTCTGCTTCAGATTCATCATTGTTTATCATGCATATTGGGTCAGATTGTTTATTTGTTTTAGTTTATGTTGACAATCTAATCGTGACTGGGTCTAGTTCTGTGTTGATTACTAATTTCATTACTGCCTTGCGAGACTCCCTCCCTGTTAAGGATCCCGGAAATCTACATTACTTCCTTGGTATTGAAGTGCACAGAACTTCCTTTGGCATTTTCTTATCGCAATCCAAATACATTGCTGATTTACTCCATAAAACCAACATGCATAAATCTAAGTCTATTTCCACTCCAATGTCTTCATCTGAAAAATTGTTTGCTCTGGATGGTCATACCTTTGAGGATCCTCATTTGTATCGTAGTGTTGTTGGGAGTTTATAATACATTTCCTTTACTTGTCCGTATATCTCTTTTGTTGTAAATTGTGTATGCAAATTTATGCATTCTCTTCGGCTTTCCCACTGGACAGTCGTTAAAAGAATTTTTCGTTATCTCAACAACACTTGGTACCTGGGTCTATTTCTTTCTGCAAAATCTCATCATCTTTTATCTGCTCTCTCTGATGCCGATTGGGTTGGATGCCCTGATGATCGCCGGTCCACATGAGGGTTCTATGTATACTTTGGGAACCATTTGATTTCTTGGGGATCCAAGAAACAGCCTACTGTTGCTCGGTCTTCTACGGAGGCCAAGTATAAATCCTTGGCTAAATTGCTTGTGAGCTTCTTTGGTTGCAGTCTCTCTTGGGTGAACTTGGCATATCACCTTCTGCTCCTCCTACGCTGTGGTGTACAATCTTAGAGCTACCTACCTGTCCATGAATCCAATTATGCATTCTCGCACTAAACATGTGGAGCTTGATATCACTTTGTTCATGAGAGGGTGACAACAAAATCACTACAAGTATCTTTTGTCTCCAGCAAGGACCAGCTTGCTGATATTCTTACAAAATCACTTTCTACTAATCGATTCTTGCAACTCCTATCAAGCCTTACTCTTACCATAGTGCCGCTTGAATTGCTGGGGGATGTTAATGCATCAGAAACAGTAGCACCTAAGGATGACTATGGAATATTGGAAACCATTGTTGTCGAATCTTCCTATAACAACTTAGTGTGACTAGGCTAGACAAATGTCACTAGCTAAATGGTTGTTCTCTGACAATTATGTTATGTAAAAGTCTATATATTGTACTAGTATACATTGGAAATATATGTGAGAAAATATTCTGAATCAAATGAGACTATTTAAGAGCAAAATATTCTTTAAGAACTTTTTACAAACACCTGCTGTGTATTTGAATTTTCTTAGCTTCAACAAGGCCTAACAATATTGACGTTTCGGGTATTGTTACAATATTTTGTATGGAAAGCATTGTAACTTAATGGGTAATATCCCATACAATGTCCTTAGAAATCATGTTTGAAAGTATTTTTTCACCCATCTTCTAATATTGTCTCAAAGTTCGAATATTTTGACTATTGAGAACCTTTTTAGAATTTTTCAAGATTTCTTACATTTCTACCAACTTCAAAATACAAAAAACATGTGACCAAAAAACTTTTTCGCTTCACAAGATTTCTCAACCACTCCTCTCGGTGGGGTGGCCATGTGACCACCTTGAATACATTCATCTAGATATCTTTCTCTGTTTTTTTTTTTTTTTAATTCAATTTTTTTTATTTGGAGATTCAAATCTTAGGGGTGGTTTGGAAATGAGTTGAAATGGTTTGTGAATAGTAAAATAAAATATTGTTAGAATATTATTTTTTAATATTATTATTATTTTAAGATTTGAAAAAGTTAAATTATTTATTATATTTTGTATGAGAATTTAAAAAAATTGTAATGATGAAATGAAATAAATTGATGTGAATTTTGAATTCCAACGAAGTCTTAGACATTTCTTTTGAGACGAGGAATATATACAATCAAATATCGTCTCGTGTAATATTATTATAAAAAAATTTGCTTACTGTATAATCTATTATGACGAAATAATTGTTTTAACATCGTATTTTCCCAAGTGGGTTCTTAAGGCGAACTGCTCGACCTAACAGAAGGTCGACATCGCCTTAACAGTCCTTGTTCATATTAATTTCTTCACGAAGATTGGCAGACGGCATCGTTTCTGTGACGTGAAGGTAACGCTGAGCCGAACCAGATCGCAAGGTGCACGATTCCGACTAGAAAAATTCCCAAATTGATACGCCCAAAGTTCCAACACAGTTTCCATATTCTGTAGAAACTGCAAGATCTCCGCTCAGCTTGTTTATCTTTGGGGTCTCTACGAATTGAAATGGAGGAAGAGAACAAAGAGTCGGTGAAGGATGAGACGGAGACGGAGAAAGAACCACTAAAAGCGAAAGCGGCAAATGAAGCAAAACCAGAGCCAAAATCCGGTGGCGGAGGCGGTGGATGGGGCGGTTGGGGGTTCTCTCCTCTCTCCGTTCTCTCAGATCTCCAAAAAGCCGCCGAAGAAATATCTCGCAATGTGCGCATTCTTCTTTCTATTTTCCTTTTGATTTTTTTTTTTTAAATTTAAATGATAGGTGAGCTCCCTTCTTAACTGTTTCCATTTTTGAAAGCTGGGGTTAGTTGGAAGAATCGTTGAATGAACATATCCAATTTTCTTTGTTTGTTTTTTATCAATCCGATTAGATTGCTCTCGGTGTTGTGGAGGTGAATGCCATGACGAATTTCGATTAATCTAACTGAACGTTGGGGGTTTTAATTTATTAGTAAAGCACGTTTGCAGATGTCGGTGCTTATGGCAGTCGGCGAGAAATGATGGTGGTGGTTACTTACTTTGGATTGGCCAATTGACTTCATTGGAGGGGATTCAACTATTTCCAGTTTGCGGGTTTCCAATTTTATTTATTGAGGAGGAGATTGGAGTATCCTTATGATCCAAATTTGTAATTATATGTTGATAATCTAAATAGCTAATGAAGTTAATGCAAATGACAGTTCCTCCATAGACATAGGTGGAAGGTGCGATCGTGGTTTAAAAACCCAGGGGAGTGTGTGATAAGGAGTAAGTTCCTTGGCTTGACAGGACCTTTAGTTCATGTCGCTATTCCTGCATCCAGAGTGAATATTTCGATATGCATATCTAGATTGATGTGGGCTTGAGCTTCTATAGCAAAGCTTCCAACGGGTTCACTTGAGAGAGGAAGAGTCTCTGCCTTACTTTTAAAATCTCTTTTCTGGAAACTTGCTGGAAATAACTCAAGCTCGCAGTCCAGATATCTTACATTTAGTTAGCTATTTAGTTAGCTATATAGTTTTTTCAGTATGTTATAATTTCCCACAAGTCATGCATATGGGGTGAGTTTGTGTAAGTTCATTAGAAAATGATGGGGGGAATTTTCTAATCATATTAGATTAAAGGTGGGAGATGGGAAGAGTATACTTTTCTGGCATGACTTGTGGTGTGGGGATTCTACACTTAAGTTGGATTTTCCCTCTCTTTTCAGAATTGCAAGGGATCAAAATGCAGCTGTGGGAAATTCTTTCTTTTGCATTGACAATAATATTCAGTGGAATGTTGACTTTATTAGGGATGTTAATGACTGGGAAGTGGATGATGTTAAGGCTTTTCTGGAAAGACTTTACAGTTCAAAGTTGATGCTAGGTAGGGAGGACAGCATGCTGTGGGTTCCTGCAGGAAATTCTAAGTTCTTAGTTTCCTCTTTTTACAGCATATTAACCAGCTACAGGAGCTGTGAATTCCCCTGGAAAAACATATGGAAAGTGAAAGTTCCTTCCAAGGTTATTTTTTTCTGTTGGGTGGTATCCCTGGGCAAAGTGTTGACAACTGAAAATCTTAGAAGGAGAGGTATGTACATTGTTGATTGGTGTGTCATGTGCAAGAAGGATGGGGCATTTGTTAATCATCTCTTTTTTCATTGTGAAGTGGCCAGGTTCTTGTGGAATGAGGTTTTGAATGGGACTGGTCTACTTTGGGTAATGTCCAAGGAAGTGGTGGATTTATTGGTAGGGTGGAAGGGATTGAAGGGTAGCAAGAATGCTTTGATATTTGGAAGATGATTCCTTCTTATCTCTTGTGGTGTCTATGGCTCGAAAGAAATGGGAGATGCTTCGAAGACAAAGAACATTCATTGGGAGACCTTAGGGATTTTTTCTTTAGTACTTTGAGTTTGTGGGCTAAAACTTTTGTAATGGAAGACAATTTCCGGAATTTGTTTTAGATTTCCTTTTGTTTTTAGAAAGTAGTAGGTATTTCCTTTGTATATGTGCTGTGTGCTTGGGCTTATGCCTATTCTTGGGAATAAAATCTCTTATTACTTATAAAAAAAAATTATGTTATTTTTGTTTGTGCTTGGTTAGCAGTAGTTTCAAGTTAGTTGAGTAATTAGCCTCGCTGGTAATCTTTTTTTCTATCAGTAAAGAAGAACTTTAGTAATGAGAAAAGTAGGTAATCTAGCTGGAAATATCACTTATATAAATCTCAATATGCTGTGTAGATCACATTATGTTGATTTATACTGAATCCTCCATTCCAATTGCTCTCTTGATTCCTTTGTTTACATTTCTGACAAAACTCAGCCAACCCGGTACTCTTGTTTACTTGCTTAGATAAGTTTCCCATATTTTTTAAAAGTATAACTTCTTCAAGCTATGCATTCATAAGTGTTATTTCTCATTCTTTCATTTCCCAATCCAGTATTCTTCTGTTCAGTGTCCTTGTTAAGGGTTGTCAAAGTGTTGCTTGTTCAAACATTGCACTCATTGGTGTTATATTCTGCATGTTGCATTTTTGTTAGAGTCTTTTTAGTTTTGTTGATCAGTGCCTTGTGGGATGGATGCAGGCTGCCGCAGTTGCTCAGACAGCGGCAAAGAGCATCTCAGACATTCAGGACTCTGATGAGGTTTCAGAATCTTCTAAGGAAGAAGGAGAGGTAGAAGATTCTGCAAATGAAAAGGAAAGTGAAGATGAAGTAGACAAGCTTCGGAAGTCTGCTCTGGATAAATTGGAGAAAGCTAGTGAGGAGTCATTCTTTGGCCAGGTAAGTCAGACATAAGAGTTTTTTGTTTTGGTTCCACTGACTGAATGTTGTTTGAACCTATAATTGGGGGGTTAATATGGCTTCCACATTTTTGCCTCTACCTGTATGCACATGTGAAGAATTAGTATCACTAGACATTGCTAGCTACCTTGAATTACACTTGAAAATATGCCAAAGGAATTGATTAATTTAGTTACACTGTTTCACCAGATGTGTATGCATTGCAATTCATGTATTTATAATTCAAATATTTTCTTTGCTTCATTAAGCGCAGGTTATTTGAGTTTTTTTTTCCTTGCAGGGTTTGAAGGTTCTTGATAATTCTGTGGAGAATTTGGCATCTGGAGCGTGGAATGCGCTAGGTAGTGCATGGAGAGGGGGTACAGATTTTGTTCACAAGTATGTTACGTTTAAGTTGAATCAATAGATAATTTAACCGTTGATCAATTATCCTTTTTTTAATTAAATGCAATGACAGATCATTTTGCAAGCACAAGAGTGCAATCTGGTTATGGTATGGATTATAGTTTTATATGATAACAATTTATGGTATGGATTATAATTAGTAGTTAAAATGTATGCTTTTTAGCCAGAATGTGGTTTCAGTTCCTTTGTAGGTTAAATGTTTGATTTCTCTTTTTATTTTACAACCAGGGTTGGGACCATAAAATTAATGAAAATGGTTAGATATATCTTTGAATAATATAAGCAGCATGAGATGTTCCCTTTTTAACTTCAATGTCTGCAAAATAAATTTTATGATAAAATTTGTATAAGTAATAAGCTTTGGGGAGGTAAAGATATGAAAAACTGTTGGGCATTATCAAAATTTATGCATTGGTGGAATGATATTTTTCTAGTTACCCACCCATGGGTAGCCCAAGTGGTAAGGGCGAACTTGTGTGCATGAGCCCCATGTCACAGGTTCGATTCCCCCTGGGATCAAACTGCTATTTAAGTGGGAGGCCATGGCTGTGGGTTACTGTGTTAGTCTCTCCAGGGGTTTAGGTTCCATGGGTGAGTCCTAAGGGCTCTGCCGTGGGGCAGTTCCCCCGTCATAAAAAAAAAAAAAAAAGATATTTCTTTAGTTCATGATGTTTGAAATTCATCATATATGTGGTCAGGATAATAGCCAATATCTGGGTCACAAAATATGGATGTGTATTGGGTATTTGGTGTTATGCTAGATGTATATGAAAGAGAAAACATTGGATATTGGGGGAAACATGAATCAGCGGTCACTTTTGTGTTGAAAAGAAGGTTAGTAGTTTTTTATCCTATGGTTCTATGACCTTTTAGATAACCTTTTCATGGTCATATTTGGTATTGTTCCTTCTTTATTGTGATGCCCCAATTTTATAGAAGGCTATTTAATGAGATTCCACATTGCTTGAGAGGAAGAAGTTCTTGTGGTGTATAATGATTCAAAGGGACTCCAAATGTAATATTAACTAATCATTTTGAGTACAAGTGTAGATGTGGCTTGCACTTTTCCTTGAGTTGGTACAAATGGTATTAGGGTCAATTTCAAAGTTTGAGACAAGAACACCTCCCCCCGCCCCCCCCCAAAAAAAAAAAAAAGGAAAAAAGAAAAGTAGAGGAGGGAAAAGAAAGACCCTTTGAAAAGTTCCATGCAATTTAAATTTTTGGATAAATTTTCCTTGGATTTTAAGGTTTCTCATTTTGCACTTTCTTATTTCAGCTCTGAAATCATTACACTGAATGTGTTACAGTCTCTTCCAATTATTCCCACCACAACCTACTTCATTTGTTTGTTGAATGTGATTTATGCTTATGTTTTTCAGGATTGAGCATTCTGCTGTGAACCTTGCAGAATCTATTCAGCATGGTAGTTTACCAGTGGCCGGTTCTGTTGCACCTTCCATATTAGAGGTTTGCATGATTTATGACCTGTGTCATCTTGCTTATCACTGTTTTCTGATTGCTTATTCCCCCATCTTTAATTTACAGAGTGGTAAAGCTTTTACGGCAAGGGGAATGCAAGTACTTGAACTCGTAGGAAAGGAGACTATGGATCTACTGATTACAGAAACTGGTATTGAAGTTGAGAAGAATTCTAAATTAGCTGAACAACAAATTAGTGAGGATCAATTGTATGAGGAAGTGACATTTGATCGGTGCTTCTATATATATGGAGGTCCAGAACATTTGGAGGTCGCATCTTATCTTTGAAGTTAGATTTTTCTAGTTAATACAATAGTATTATGAAATTGTTTTACTGTAATACTGACAGGAGCTGGAGGCATTGTCCAATCATCATGCCCTATTATTTAACCGAAGAAAAGGAAAATTATCATCAGAACATAAATCTGTCATGGATGGAAAGCTAAAGCAGGTCCAACAAATTTTCAGTTTGAGTACTGAAATGGATGGAAGTGGTGTAGAGACAGACAAAGGTAAAAAAATAGAGACTGGGGATGAGGGAAGTGGTGATGAGATGAAGAATTTACACAACTCAAGTGTCAGCAAGGCTGCTGATATGGCTGTGGGGTATATTTCTTTAGAAATTTTCATTTACTTAGATTATCATGGGTGTTGTACATGCTTCTCTGCACTTGGTGTGTTAGTTGTCTTGCTTCAGCTTGTGCTTATAGTTGGTTCTTCATTTAGCTCTCAATATCTAATTTCCAAATCTCTCTGGCTGATAGGATTGCACGTGCTAGTAAATGTTGCCTTATTCAATCCTCTAGGTCTCTTGTTTATTATTTATAGACTCTTTTTTTTCAAGTTTTACATTTTCTGTAGACCTAGAGCCATGATCAAACTATACAGTATATCTGTTGTAAATCTGGCTGCTTTTATACGTCTGAATGTTTTTGTGGGTTGCATTTTTGTAAAATCCATTTTTGGAATATGTGATCACTACATGCCAATTACACGTGTATTAAGGTAATTGGAACTGTAGGTATCCCATCCATATGAAATGCAGAATTGAAGTTTTATTCAAAAGAATATTTGAGTCAATATCATATTAATTTGATGTTTGGTGTGGTTGCACACATAGGTTAAACATTTAGTTAAAGTGTGGGATAGGTGAAAGGTGAATCCTTGAGAAGTTAGACGTGGTGCAAGAATAGCTAGTTTAACACTACTAATATTCGGTCTTGTGTCTTGTATTAGTAGACTGTAGTGTGTGAGGCTTTTTGTTCATTAATGTTGGTGATATTGACTGGGTTGATGTCAATGAAAGATTGAAAGTCATAATGAACTTCTTAAGCACCTTTTACACTGCAATTATTACATTCTGCAGGTTCACAAGTGCTTTAGCAGGGTTGGCCATTAATGATATGATTCAAAGGACTACTGGCAGACTGGAGTCTCTTCATTCAGAGGGGGTTCATGTACGGAGATAGTGATGATGTTATTGGGGACATCCGAACTAAACATTTTCATTGTTGATATGGCTTCTTAATATTAAGTCGGTAACTAAACATTGAGATCATTATATATGTTTTGCAGAGGCTCTCAGAAATGTGCTGTTTTGCGGTGTCTCAATTGTTGATGCTTGGTAAATCCATCATATCTAATGCTAACAAAGTTGAGGATGAAGATGCTGATGAGAATATTGCTAATATTGACTGGCCTGAGGATGCTGTTGAAAAAGCTAAGATAATCAGAGCAAAGGCACAGTCAATGACAGGATATGTGGAGGCTGTTTCCAACAGCTTTATTACAGGTTGGTTGTCTAGTACTCCATCCCAGCATCTGCACCTTATATTTATCATGTATATATAATATATTGTGTGGAGATTAAATGAAGCTTTTTCTTTAATACAATTTTCTGGTTGGAAAAAAATCAGCTTAATTGTTTACCATTTATTATCTAATTTGTTACTTCATATGATGGGAATAGACAAGTGTGTATACATAATTCTGTTTCCAATAAAATTAAAAGTGATTTAAAAAAGCCTTAAATTATGTGCAGAAGTACCAATATCTTCCGAGCAAAACTATTAAATGCTAAAAAGAAAGATAAATGAAGCCCAAAATTCTAATTTGGAATGTGAGGGGGCTGAATGAGATTGACAAACGCCTTCGAATAAGAAATTTGTTAAGACAATGGAAGGTGGACATTTTGTGCTTAATGGAGACTAAGCTGAAGTTTGTCACAAGAAGTATTATCCAGAGTATTTGGGGCTGCCAGCATGTGGGGTGGACGATCTACTCTCGAATGGGGCATCGGGTGGAGTGTTGGTAATGTGGGATAAAAGGGTGGTGGAGAATCTTGAAGAGTTTGTAGGGGAGTTCTCGGTGGGGTGTTCTTTTAAAAATACTGAAGATGATTTTTTATGGGCATTTATTTGGGTATATGGTCCTAATTTGGATAGCAAGAGGCGGTTTCTATGGGAAGAACTAGCAGGATTGTGTTCTTGGTGGGATGTTCCGTGGTGTATTGGGGGGGATTTCAATGTGACAAGATTTCCGAGTGAGAGATCAGGGGAAAGAAGACAAAATCATGCTATGGTCGAATTTTCTGATTTCATATTTGAGTTGGAGCTCATGGACATCCCTCTTGTCGGGGGTACATATACATGGCCTAATAACCATACTTGGTCTAGATTGGACATATTTCTTATATCCTCAGCTTGGGAGTTGCATTATCCAAATGTATGCCAGAAAAGACTACCACTGATATGTTCGGATCATTTTCCTGTAGTGTTGGATTGTGGAGGCATCCAAGGCAAAAGAAGGCCATTTTAAATATGAGAATATGTGGCTGAAAAGCAATGGGTTTGTGGATTTGATGGAGTTCATATTAGTTATAAGGCACTCCGAGCGTCATATTGGCTAGTAAGCTGAAAGCGTTAAAGAAGGATTTGAAGGCATGGAATGAACAGGTATTTGGTAATGTAGAATTTCAAAAGAAGTCCTTATTACAAGAGCTACAAAGATTGGAAGGTGTAGAAGTAGAAAGCACTAGAAAAGACCAAGTCATTTCGAATTAGAAAGGGTGACTCTAATGGAGGAGATTTCTTGGAGGCAAAAATAAAGGGCATTGTGGCTTAGAGAGGGGGATAAATGCACAAAGTTTTTTCATCGGGTTGCCAACTCACATAGGAGGAATAATGCCATTGAAACCATGATTATAGATGGCTGCAATTCTGGTGACCAGTCAATGATAAAGGGCTACATTGCTGGACATTTTGAAGATTTGCTTTCAGAACCCTTTGAATGGAGGCCTAGATTAGATGGTCTTGCTTTTGAGGCCATTGATCAGAATAGTATGGCTTGGTTGGAGAGATCATTTGAAGAGGAAGAGGTACACCAAGTAGTCAGAAAAATGAACAAAGACAAAGCTTCGGGCCCTGATGGTTTTGCTATGGCATTTTTTCATGAATGTCATGCAGGTTTTTCATGAATTTTTCATCTTTGGAAAATTTGAGAAGAGTTTAAATGCTACATTTATTGCACTTATCCCTAAAAAGGCTGGTGCAATAGAGGTGAATGATTTTCGGCCTATTAGTTTTGTGGGTAGTATGTACAAGATAATATCAAAAGTTCTTGCTAATAAGATGAGCACGGTAATGGATAAAATCATCTCTAAGTCTCAAAATGCATTTGTTAGGGGTGGACAAATATTGGACTCGGTTCTCATCGCCAATGAATGCTTGAACAGCAGGATCAAGTCAGGAGTCCCGCATATTTTATGCAAATTAGACATGGAGAAGGCCTATGATCACGTCAATTGGGAATTCCTTTTTTATTTGTTGGGGAGATGTGGTTTTGGGGAGCGATGGAGGGGTGGATGAGACATTGTGTGACAACAATACGCTTCTCAGTCTTGGTTAACGGTGATCTCGTGGGTTTTTTTAACAGCTCAAGGGGGTTGTGCCAAGGAGATCCACTATCACCCTTCTTATTTGTTGTTGTCATGGAGGCATTAAGTAGAATGTTGTTGGCTTCAGTGGAGGGTGGCTTTTTCTCAGGTTATTTAGTGGGGGATACTAACCATGGTGCTACCATTATATCACATCTTTTGTTTGCAGATGATACGTTGTTATTTTGTGAGGCAAATCCAGGTCACCTTCAATCTTTAAAGGCTATTCTGCTGTGTTTTGAAGTGGTATCCGGGTTAAAAATAAATCTCTTGAAAACGGAGATGGTTGTTGTGGGTAATGTGCGTAATGTCAGGGGACTGGCTAATATATTGGGATGTGCAATCTCTTCGTTGCCGATGAAGTACCTTGGCCTACCGTTGGGAGCATTATTCAAAGCGAAGACTATTTGGGATGGGGTGTTAGAGAAAATAGATCGGAGGTTGACTGGGTGGAAACGGGTGTATTTGTCTAAAGGGGGTCGGATTACATTGATAAAGAGTACCCTTTCCAACCTTCCCACCTATTTCTTGTCATTATTTCCTCTTCCCGCTAGTGTTGCCTTGCAGATTGAGAAGCTTCAACGAGATTTTTTGTGGGGTGGACTTGGAGATGAGTTTAAGTTCCATTTAGTTGGGTGGGACAAGGTGTGCTCTCCCTTGAGGGGTGGTGGATTGGGGATTCGTAATGTGAGGGCTTTCAATAAGACTCTTCTCGGGAAGTGGCTATGGAGATATAATTATGAGAGGGAAGCCTTATGAAAGATGGTGATTGGTAGTAAGTAAGTATGGGAGTATTAGAGAGGGGGGGGGGGGGGGGGGGGTTTGGTACTCTAATGAAGTTAGGGGGGCGTACGGGGTGGGGTTATGGAAGCATATTCAAAAAGGTTGGTGGGCTTTCTCTCGCAACACTAGGCTGTGTATGGGGGATGGCCATAGAATCAGTTTTTGGCATGACGTTTGGGTTGGAGATATGGCTCTTAAGGATGTATACTCCGCTATTTTCATAATTGCAAGGGAACAAGATGGTGTGGTGGCTGAATTGAGGGATATTAATAATGGGGCGCATCAATGGAATGTTAGTTTTATTTGGGAGGCCCATGATTGGGAAGTAGGATTCATGGTGGAGTTCTTTAACTTGTTGTACAACATTAGTCCTACTGTTACAGCGGAGGATAAACTGCAGTGGTGGCCTTCCAAGAAAGGCAATTTTTCTGTACGCTCCTTTTATTATACTCTTACTGCCTAAGATAGGAATCACTTTCCTTGGAAGAACATTTGGCGGAGTAAAGCACCTACAAAGACTGCTGTTTTTGCTTGGACAGCAGCTTTAGGGAAGATGCTGACGGTTGATAACTTAAGAAAATGTGGGTTTATCATCATCGACTGGTGCTGTATGTGCAGAAATGGTGGATCATCTACTTCTACATTGTGAGTTTGTAAGGGCCATATGAAATTATTTTTTCGGCAAAGTGGGATTAGCATGGGTTATGCCTGAAAGGGTGGATGAACTACTAGCTAGTTGGAGAGGGATCATGGGGACACCACAAATTGCAGCTGTGTGGAGGATGGCTCTCATTTGTATTTTTTGGTGTATTTGGAGAGAAAGAAATGATAAAAATTTCGAGGATCGTGAGCGCTCCTTGGAAGGGTTTTAAGAGTTTCTTCTGGAAGACTTTATTTATGTGGGCCATCGGCTTTAGATTTAAATGGTTTCAGTTTCCATGATTTCCTTGTAACCATTTCTAAGTTCCTAAATAGGTGTAATCACATGTATACCGCCTGTGTATTTGGACTATGCCTATCTTTATATCAATGAAATATCTTCTTACTTATCAAAAGAAAAATGCTAAAAAAATATTATTAAGAAATTCATGCTCTGAACGACAACCATAATTAACAATGAAGTTGTGGTTTTGTTAGAACATAATGAATTTTGAGACTGATATGTACTTTGACATAAATAATGTTTTTATTAATATTTGGGAAAATTATATTTTTTACTCCCTAGACTACCGCCATTTTTTTTCTAATTTGCGCCCCAAATTGCCGAAACTATCAATTTACACTGCAAACTACCACTTTTGGCAATTTGCACCTGCAAAGTACAGTTTCCTGCAATCAAGATTAGTCTTTACGTTCATATTTTTGTTTGGAAACCAGTGATGTGCGGTAATGAAATGGCAACTGAGCTGTTGGGAATGTACATTTCTGCAAACCACAAAGCACTACAAAGCAAACTCTCTCTCTCTCTCTCTCAGAGAACATGGATTTTTGTGGGATTTTTTTTTTCAGTTTATATTTATGGGATTCTCATGATTATGCTTTGACATTTAAGACACTGGTAATTGGGAGGGCGTTTTAATATTTTTCCTTCAGCCTTTAATATGACAGACATTCTTTAGTAGAGTCGAAGTGAGATTTTAGTGCTTTGAATATTTTTTGACAGTAGAATTTTATTTCGTTGGTCAGGCATATCTGATGTGGCTGAAGCTTATGCAGCAGCCATAAAGGGAGCCACCGCCGAGTCCCATGATGTTCTTCCACAGACTTCAATCCAGGAAAAAGCCAATGCCTTCTCCGAACATCTGCGTGCAGATCAGACCACAGCAGTGTGCAAAATCCAGGATGGGCTCGAATACTTATCTCATGTAGTCCTTTCAACCTCTGTGCCGTCTTGAAAAACTTTGATTCCTCCGTGACATGCCATTATTCGTTTTATTAGTTCTATATGTAAATAGTTGCAATTTAGAGTGGGTTTGACCCACGATTTCATTTGAAAGTTTATGCTAGGACATTAGAATTGCACTCATTCAAGAATAGGAGATGTTATTTTCTGTATCTCCGCCAGTCTTCTGTGGCTCCTAAATGCTGAACATTATATTTTCTTCTCTTCTCTTGCTTTGGGTATCTTTCTTATAAAAATTTGGCTTTGCACAAGCTGTACGTGATTTGAGGACCAGGATAGAGAGAAGATTGCACCAATGAGGGGTCTTTGTTAGTTTGGCTAATGTTTGGATCATGAGTCCTGTTGATTGCTTGGGAGTCCTGTTGATTTATTACTACCTACACCTCCAATAAGGAATAAGGACTATCCGAAATGGCCTAAAAATTGTAACACCAGATTAATTGCATCATGAGTCCCATGATGTTTAGTCATAGATATCCAACAGCAAAACATCCTTTTCATTCACTTTTGTAAAAATTTCTATCCCATAATTCCAACTAATGTTCACAAGAAAGACAGATCCATCATAAACATTAATCTGATCATCTGAACTCTACTGCCTCAAGTAGTTCAAGGAATTCCCAAAAAAGGAATGCGAGCCACCTCAATCAATGCATTGTAGCCTCAGTTTCAATTCCAAACCCCTGAACACAGCCTGTAAAGATTACACTCTACAGGGCCACAAGATGTGGACATTGGAATTTAAAACAAGGAAAAAAAACACTTTTGGGACAACATGCAAGGATGTTGCCCACTGAAGTTTATATTAAACTTATGAAGGAAAGATGATATTGCTTTTGGGACCACACCACACAATATGCCAATTTTGAACATTTGAGAGAGAGAGAGAGAGAGAGAGAGAGAGAGATTTATAAAGATCAAGAAGTCTTATTTATTAAGGCAACTAGCATTGTCTTAATAATCTTTGAAAGTAGTCCTAGTGGCCATAACTTTGGCTCTGTTCATCTGCTAAAGGCAAAATCATTTTCATTACATGTTAATTAAATAAATTATCCAAAATAGAGAAATAAAAGTTGTAATCCATTATAGTTCCCTATTTCTCTTTCTATTATACAAATTCTTATCATGTCATGTCAGGACCATCTTAGTCCTTAATTTCTTAACCTTCTCCTCATATGTCATGTTTGTTTTTTCAGCAATACCCATGCACTTAAAACTCCCACTTACTCCAATTATGTAAATATTATATCTATCCACATCAATCCTGACTTAGATGATTCTAGCGCATAGTGTTTCATTTTCTTTTTACCTTAGAAATCATTAAATAAGTCATAGATTATTTCACACGCGAACCTCTAATTTATAATTTTTAATAAAAATATAAATTACAAAAAAAAAAATACAAAACCAACGAACTTAAATCTTGTACACTCCATGTCCAATTACTAGACAAAAATAAGAAAAAATAAACACAAAAAATCAATTCTACAATATTCATTATTGTCTGTAAAAGTTTTTTGAAAAAATAATAAATTTTGTAAAATTTAATTTATATTTATATTTCTCTTTCTTAAATCTTAAAATTCAAAAAAAAAAATTATAAGAAAATATTAATCCAAAATCAAGAGGAGAGAAAGAGGTTAGTTTGGTTATACAAAATCAAAATATCTCACCTCATTATATTATAATAATATTTTATTTAATTTTTAATAAAATATTTCATCACATCTCATCTGAACTGTGTAAAAACTAGTTAGTTCTTGAGTTTAGTTATGAGTTTGCTGTAACACTATGTTTTGGGCAGTACTGATGGGTGCGGTTCCTTAGCTCCTACCCACCTTGATCCGACACGTGTACAGAACATTTGAGTTTACTGTATGAGTACTGCTATATCCACAAAGGAATTACATAAAACAATCCTACAAACTGACGTGACTTCATTTGATTTGTTAGATTTACTTTATAATAAAATTAATTTTATAATTTGACGAATCACATCAATTTATGAGATTACTTTTACATAATTTTTTTATAGTTAAAGTATTTCCCTACTGTATATTTGTTCTGTATATTTTGCTGGGGTTGAAAAAGAAAAACAAAAAAAACGAAAATAAAAAGAAAGAAATTGAAAAATATTGTCCAATAAGACTGGAATAAAGGCATAAAGGTTCCCCTTATGTACTACTCTACTCTACTGTCTTCTCCTAGTGTTTTGACTCGGCCGCCTAGATACCATTTTTTGTACCGAGTTATCTTGACTCTTTTACTGACCAACACACGAGTTGACTCGCCAGACTAACACAAGCAATGAAGAACCTTTTTTTTTTTTAAAAAAAAAAAAAAATTCTAATTGAACCCAATTGATAAATGCCAATTGCTAGAAAGGCAAAGCAAACACTTTCATTTTGTTTCGACTCAAAAACATCACATGATTCATCTCAAAGGTCAAAATAATACTTGTAAATTATAAAGGGATAAAATGAAAGGGGAATTGCATGCAATTATCATTCATTATTCATTAAAAATAATTCCATAAATCAAATTTATTTACAGGTCTGTTTATTGATATACTTAATACACAACAGACTTAGAAACCTTTCACGTCAATTAATAAGTTACCATTATATCAACTACATATCCTAACAATGACCAATAAATATTCAAAGAAGTATATAAATTACAAGACCTACTTATTTATTCTATGGAAAATTCTATACATTATACTACTATCTCACTTTCATTTCACTAAATAAGATGTGACACATTTATCAACATTGAATGATTATTTATTAGATGTATCTTTATCGTCTAATGGTGATGAATGTGCCACATCTTACTTAGTAGGATAAGAGTGTGGTGTATAGTATTACTCTTATTCTATTCTATTTGTTTTTTATATGATATATGTGCCGTCTGCGTATGCACGCGTGCGGGTCTTTTAATAATATATTTGTTTCAATATATATATATATATATATTATTGTGGTCCAATATTATCTTGTTCAAGTGTTTAACAATGTATTTTATATACTTCAATATTAATTGCATTAAAGTACAACTTTGACCATTTGATTCATGATTAAAAAATATTCCTTTAGCAAAACATACACACAAATTAAAAGTAATGCTAGATACACTAATGAGTTACATAAGTATTGCATATTTTTTTTGAAAAAAAGAGTAGAGTATACTGTTAAAAAATTAATTTTTTTATGTAGATCTCATATTTATTTATTTTTTAAAAAAAAGACTCAGCGTTACGCACTTTATAATTACAAATATTATTTACTATATAAGAGAGAGATTGATGAAGATGATCATATATATCATTCGATGAAAAGAAACGATTTGAATAAATTCTAAATAAACAAGCTTCATGCATATCACACCTTAAAAAAATATAAATAAATTATTCTTTATTAATAAGGCTCACTTTTTTATAAAAAGTTTATATAAAATTTGTATATTTCAAAATTTGTACCTAATTTTACTGTTCCAGGAATTAAACGAGTGTCTGCTTGCAGTGATCTGGAGCCGAGTAGGTGAGTCAAAAGAAGCATCAACTCGTTCAACTTTTTAGGTCAAGTGAGTTGCGGGGGGTTTTTAAGGTTTATTAAAACGAAACGCTATTTGACTGCCAAGAAGAAGGCAGTAGTGAAGAAGGAAGGAGAGCTTTTAGATCTGGAAGAAAGCCTCTGAGAGGACCATAATGCCACACCCTTATTTTCACAAGCTGAT
Organism: Juglans mandshurica; assembly: GCA_022457165.1. Classification (NCBI taxonomy): domain Eukaryota; kingdom Viridiplantae; phylum Streptophyta; class Magnoliopsida; order Fagales; family Juglandaceae; genus Juglans; species Juglans mandshurica. Next base: position 25,406,494 of record CM039629.1, on the reverse strand, counting down.
TCTCCCTTCCACAATCCAAGCCAAAGAACTGGTACCTTAACATATCTCTCTCCCCTCTCTCTAGTTCTTGCCTTTCGGGTTACGTATGCCCTTGGTTTTATTTTTAGTCGTTAGTTTTTCAGGGAGAGATATTGGTTTCTGTTTGGTTTCCTAGAATATTGCCTCTTCCATTTGTGCACGATTTGCTGGGGTTATCTTCCTTTCTGGGGAGTTAAGCGATGAGTTGGATAAACTCCACAAGGGTTGATTGTGCGGTTTTGTGTTTTTTCTTGGCCTCTCTCCCAATCTTTTTCTAGAATCCTTTCCACTTTCGGCGGTTAAAAACTGAAATCCCGTTTGGTTGGTGGGATTAGAGCGGAGGGAGGTGCGAAGTTAATTGGAATCCTCTAGATTCTGCTTTCATGTGGCTGGTTTTATGACAATTTGGTGAAACCTATGAATTTGTTTTGCTCTGGAGAAAAACTAGGAAAAGGAGAAGGAAGAATGGAAGTTTTGTTTTATAAGGTTATTTGGTTTTGATTTTTGAAGAACTAAAATCATTCATTGGTCATCAAAATTATGGGGCAACACGTCAGCGGATTGATCATATTTGTATCATTGAGAGCTGAATTGCTGAAATACGTAAGGTTTTGTAGATTAGTTTTGCTCCATCTGGTTTATCTGAGAAGAATTTTCGGTGGAAAGGTATTTTCTTAAGATATTCATATTAGATGCAAAAAGTGAAGGAGTGCCTGAAACCAATTGAAGATAGTAGATTTTTCTGTGTAGTAGAAATTCCTAAAAAACGAAAGGAGTCTTGAAAACAAAATATTTTTCAGTGTAAAAATCTTTGGGAAATATTTTCTGCTGGAACAAAGTGGGTATTGTGATTGAATACTGGAATTTCTTATCAACCAGTTTTAGGAACCAATCAGGATGGAATATTCGCATTAGTAAATTAACCAGGAATAAAACTCTTTTAAATTTTATAATAGCCCCTTCAAACCCAATTCATTTATGCTTACCAGTTTTGTCTTTGATTTTACATGGCCATCGTCGAGCATTGAGGAATCAATCCACCTTTCAAGATTTACTTTCTGTGTTGGAAGGTAAAATTGATGTAAAAGACATGTCATCTGAAGGAAGCTAGCAAAATGAAGTATTTTGTACATTTTTAGGATAATATAATTCACTCTGATTGTTGCTTTACTTATGGGTAGAACTTGTGGACTTGAATCTTGATTTTCCATGTCATCATTATGATTCTGATGTTAAAGTTTCACAATTATGGTAATTTTGAGGAATGATTGAAATTTTGGTTGTTCTGACTCTTTTGCGAGTCATCGCATAGGAATCGAGCACATATAAGATGACATGAGGCCAGTAAATGACCGATTCTGCAAAATTCAAGTTTTTCAAGTCCTTTGTGGTGAAAGTAGACATTTCTCATTGTTATTATGCCTGTGACACTATACTGTTTTTCTTGGATATTTATGGATTCTTCAGAGTGATTATATTTTTCCTTTGAAATGCCTACCATTAAAGGCTTTAGGACGAGCTTTGGATGTCTATTATGCCACACAATCAGATCTTGTGGTGAATGGTGATATACCCAACTCAGCTCAATTAAGCCCATCTTAATTCAGCGGGTTGGACTACACGAATCCTATATGCCACTCGGTCCTCTTTAGGCCCATGTCTCCAATTACCTTGTTCACAGTCATATCTTTACATCATCTACACACATAAATCATGCATTTCATTGCAACAAACAAGGCCTAACTTGATCTTTGATACATGCAGAGGATACCAGAAAATTTTGCCAACAAATTTAGGGATGAGTTTTCAGCTGTTGCTACACTCTCCATTCCGGATGGTCACGTATGGCAAGTAGGATTGAAAAGGATTGGGAACAGTGTTTGGTTTCACAATGGTTGGCAAAAATTTGTTGAACGCTACTCCATCCGTGTTGGGTACTTTTTAATATTTAGATACGAAGGGAATTCACGTTTCTTTGTTCATATATATAATTTGGCGGCTTCTGAGATAAGTTATCAGTCCAATGCACTTGGTGGCACCCATGGACTCATTTATGGCAATCAGTATAATGTATTTGAAGAAATGGAAGATGATGACTCTGCTGCAATCATGGGTTCCTCCCTTCCATGCCTTACTAGCGGGCCTTTGAAAAATAAGCTGCTTGGTGAATGTGGAGATCAATTGACACCTAGTAGAAGTTACACTCCTCCCTCACTGCAGAATTTGTTCAATGGGTCTCAACTTAAGAACTGTTTAAATTGGGCTGGTGAAAGGAACCTGCATCCGTCCAAGGGTTTTAGGAAGTCACCTACGGAAACTGAACCCACTCGAAATGTAGGTGTTCAGTTTAATGCAATCGAGTTTAAAAAGTCTTTGGATGAAGTAAAATTCCAAAGTCCAGATCAAGAGAGTCAGATTAAAAAAACCATGAGAAAAAAGCGGAAACCTGATCCCAGTAAGCTATTTAAAATTATAATCTCGTTTTTTTGTCCTTTGGTGTTAAAAGAATTAATTTTCTCATCAATGTTCTATATTATCTATATGCAGATGAGCAGGAGTCATCTGCTCAACATGAAGAAGTAGAAATGCGATTTAGATTTTATGAAAGTGCTTCTGCAAGAAAGAGAACAGTAACGGCAGAGGAACGGGAAAGGGCTATCAATGCAGCCAAAGCATTTGAGCCAGCTAATCCTTTCTGCAGGGTTGTCCTGCGACCCTCCTATTTATATAGAGGGTGTATAATGGTGAGCTGTTGAAATTGATGTGCTAAACATGGCTTTATAATATCATCATAAAACAGTGTGCTTAGTTTGTATGTACTCTTTTTTCTCATGCAGTATCTGCCATCCTGCTTTGCTGAAAAGAATCTAAGTGGGGTTTCTGGATTCATCAAACTTCAGGTTTCTGATGGGAGACAGTGGCCTGTCCGATGCCTTTACAAGGGAGGTAGAGCTAAGTTAAGCCAGGGATGGTATGAATTTTCGTTGGAGAATAATTTGGGGGAAGGAGATGTTTGTGTCTTCGAGATGTTGAGGACGAGAGATATTGTGCTGAAAGTTACCCCATTTCGTGTTCTTGACGATACAGGTCTGGTGGTGAACCATCCATTACAGCAAAATGTCGGGCAAACCAAATTTATAATTTAGTTGCTGGTAATCTCCAGTTTTACAATCTGTATCAAGCAACCTTACCTTTCAGAGTTACTGATCTCATTTGTTCATGTGGAATTTAGTTGCCGTTTAGTGTCCATAAACATTCCAAGATGGCGGTGGGATTTCAGTTTTCTTACAAACTTGAACACAAATTTTATGTCCGGACTAGGATTGTAAATAGATTGTGCAATCTAGAGTTTGTCAAACTGGACCAGAACAGTTCATCCTAGTCATTCCTCTTTTTTCCATCTAAATATTTTCTATTTTCAGCTTGAAGTTCTCCAGTTACTCATTACTGGTTTTGTTGTATATTACCAGCTTCAAGGAAGAACTACTTCTAATGGGCTTTGTATTTTTATTTATAGAAGGAAAAAAAAAATGGTACTTCTTTCACACATTAGCTGGGACAGAATGCCAAAATGGATAAATAAAATCCAATAAATTTTGCAAAATAGAACTAGTATTTCTTTTCCTGTGATGTGCCTACTTGAAGATTGCCTTGTGATCAAGTTTTGTAATTTGAAATGTTGGAGTGTGGTCCATATTTTGGACTTTGAGCTGAGTGCCTTTTTAGCTGGTTTGGGAAGTGAGATCACTGAGATGAGATAAGAATTTTGTGAATAATAATAAAATAATTCGTGAATAATATTAAAATAGTTTGAGTTAAGATGTTTTATAGTTTTGAGAAATAAGTGAGAAAAAGTTAAATAAAAATATTATAAAGTTAAAATATTGTTAGAATATAATTTTTAATATAATGTTTATTTTAGAATTTAAAAAAATAGTATTGTTTGGAAGTTTGGAAATGTTGTGATGATTAGGTAATAATTAGATAAAAAAATTGAAGATTTTATATTGAAAAATATTTGTGTTTGAATGATATTTTGAAAGGAAATTATGAGAAGTTATGAGATAAAATGAGATTGTTTCATTTGCCAAACAAACTTTAATGGTTTTGTTTTTTCAAAGAGTGGCATTACGATCACCGATTTTGGGTCTCGATTAGTGTAATTCATCTTTTATTTTTATACAATTTTTTCCTGCATTTTTTTAATAACTTTAAATATATATATTTTTTTATAAAAATTATAACATTATTAAAAAATATTTCTTCAATCACTAAGTAAAAATAAAAAATAAAAAAATATCTCGGGAGAAAGTCTCAGGACAAACAGCATTTCCCTTTTTAAAATTGTCCCTCTAGCTGAAGGGGTCATCCTTTCCTACTTTCTTAGCATTTAGATGGTAGGATCGAATTTCTGGATGTTCCTCCCTCTCCCCGTTCTTCTATCTCCTTCCCAGCAATCACTTTGCGAAAATGGTAAAAGCACACTTGCTGTCAATGAAAGTGGCATGTGATAATTTATTTCGGGGCTTAAAACTTTTTCAAAGTGACAATCAATGGGTCCTTCTTTGTGAATTTTCCAATGATTAAAATTTAGCAGTACCCATCCAGTGGATCGTAATGACTCAGTTCTTCTGCTGATCATATCCTAATAATTTAATCTCCACAATACAATCCAATCATTAGCAAATCTTTCCCGGAAAATAAAATAAAAATAAAAATCCACGGAATTTAATTAAAATCCCACTTTCTTAAGAGAGATTTTTTTTCCTTCATTTGTCAAACAAGCTTTAATGGTTTTGTTGAGAGGATGGCGGGTAGGTTTTGTTGAGAAACTGGTCTGGCATAGACATAGCAATTAGCATATGCCCCACCCAGACGGACTTCGAAACCGCATGCATCTTTGACTAATATATAGCCGTACTTTCCTGCCCTAGTCTTGTGCTTGGTTCCTGAGAAAACCGGAGAAAAAAAGTTAATTCGCCGTGCCGGGGATCAAACCCAGCGTGACAGGCGGGAATACTCACCACTATACTACAACAACTTCGATGCTACGTTGATGCAACTTTAATAATAAAAAGATAGAATTCTGTTTCAGGCTTTCAGCCGTTAACAAATACTCGAACCGATGTAATTTGTATTTTGTATATTTGGGGAAGTAATTAACAGAAAAAGGGACCCTGCTGCTGCCACTACCACCATTGCCAACTCTAGAAGGAGGAAGAGTTTGCACTACATAACGGGGCTGAGCTCTTTTGGTGGGCTTAAGCCTCACTAAGCCTTCCTTTGTGCACTGAGCTGTCCTCTGCAAAAATGGTGAGCTCCCTGAAACTTCAGTCACAAGGCAGAGGCAGGGGTGGAGGAGCTCTATCTTCTACCTGTAATGCAGCTGCTGAGATATTCAGGATTTCAGCAATCATGAATGAGCTGGTTCTTATAGGAGTTGCTGTGGGGTTCGTCCTTCTTTGAATCGAAGCGCCGCTGAGTCAGAATTTTAGCAATTTGGTTGGTATCTCTCTTTGATTCTTCAATGGATTTAGAACTGAATTATTTTGGATATGTAAAGAAAATTAGCAAAATGAACTTCCCTTTTATTCTCTAAGTTAGTATATTTGCTATAGTTTACCTGGCAGAAAGATAAGAATACGTCACAATAAAGCAAGAGAGGACTAGGTGTCTTAATTACGCCATGGCTACCTTCCATTCTCTATAGAAATACAAGTAGCAAAGAAGATTATAGCCTTCCAGTATTCACTCAGGGCCTCCCTGTCATGGATTTCAACAGGATTGCTCCGTGTGTTAATCTATCCATATATAACCAGAGTACCTACCTCAGTTTGCATTGGTGAGGGGGCACCCTTACTGTCAAAACAAAACTTGAGCAGCGAACCATATTTTTTTTTAAATAATTTGAGCAGCAAACCAGAATTCGCAATGTGAAGTACTTTGTCATATCATATTTCAAACAAATAAATGAATTGTAAAAAAGCTTGTGCCCCTTTCATGTTTGCACAAACCCAATTCAAAAGAAGTAACATATTATTAGCAACATCGGCCATACCACAACATTACAGAATCATCACTATAATGATGCATTTGCTTCTGCCGGTAGACTTGTTCATGGGGCACTAATCCTTTCTCATCCAGAGTTTGTGGTCTCTTCTTTCTCCTCCATTCTTACCTAGAAAAGAGACGCAGATGAAGGGGAACAGAAAATTGGAATTTGCCTAGGCACGGGTAATCATCTAGTGACAGCATTATCTCAACGATGGGTTACCACAAAGTATGACAAAACTTCGGAGAAATCATTTCTCTCAATAACATTATTCTCGGCCAAAATCACATAACAAGTTGGAATTCCAAACAAAAGGAAATGAAAAGAATCTTCCAATTTCCGAACAGAAACTTTGCTTCAAGAGAACACCTTTCTCCACGAAAGTTCAGACTAATGCGGACAACTATATCATTTATGAATCACTATTTACCATGAAGTTGTCGACTTTGGCAATCCTCTTGATTAAAGAGAGAGAGGTTCTGTCACCGGATGTTACACCTTTATTATCATTCGTCCAAGGAGCTCTTCTGCATTGTCGCCTTCTTGGTTTTGAATAACCCTTGTATAAGGGCATTTTAACCATAAAGAGTGGGTTGAAAGTTGAAACCTAAACTTGCTTCAAGATATCCCCTCTCTACGTGAAAGTTCAGAAGAATGTGGAGAAATATATCGTTTATGAATCTCCATCCCCCACAAAGTTATCAACTTTGCCAATCCCCTCAATTAAAGAGAAATAGGTGCTGTCATCTGGGTTTATACCTTTAGTTTGCATTTCTCTGAGGAGCTCTTCAGCATGGTCACCTTCTTGGTTTTTGCACAGGCCTTGTATAAGGGCATTGTAAGTGAGAAGAGTGGGATTGAAACCTATACTCAACATTTCATCTCGAACTCTAAATGCATCCTTCATCTCCCCTTTTCTGCTATAACCACTAATGAGAGTATTGTAACTAATGTGATCAGGCTTAATCGCCCTTCTCTTCATCTCATCAAGGAGTTCACGAGCTTCTTCAACTTTACCCTCCCTACAGCGCCCCTGCATTAAGGTATTGTAAGTCACTTCATCAGGAGGAACCTTCATCCTATCCATCTCTTTCAAAAGTGAAAATGCACGTTCCATGTTACCATTAGCACAGTGACCATCAATCAAGGCATTAAACATTACAAGATCTGGCAACACACCTTTAAGCTGTATCCTCTCAAACAAATCATCTGCCTCCTTCATTCTATTGCGTTTATTCAAAACATGAATAAGTGACGTATAAGTTACCCGTGTAGGTTCAATCCCTCTAGTCAACATCTCATCATGGAGGCTAAAGGCTTTCTTTGCATCCCCACATCTGCAATACCCATTAATCAAGATGTTATATGTGATGGCATCAGGAGTCATTCCCTTCTCTCCCATTTCCTTAATCATATTATCGGCTTCACTCATCCTAGCTTCCATAAACAACGCATGAATCAACAAATTGTAAGTCGACACAGTTGGCATTATCCCTTTCCTAACCATCTCATCTTTATAACCAAAGGCTGTTTCTAAATCCCCTTTATTGCAATACCCATCAATCAAAGCATTATACGTCACAGCACTTGGGAACAACCCGTTCTCCACCATTTTACCTACCAGCCCAGATGCCTCCTCAAGCCTGCCCTCCTTACCCAGCCCACTGATAAGCGAATTATACGAATATGAATCTGGTTCCAGACCTTTAACTTTCATGGTATTGAGAACCAAATGCGCGGCTTCAATCTTCCCTCTTGAACAATACCCATGGATTAACGTGTTATAAGTAACAACACTAGGCTTAACCCCTAAACCCTCCATAAACCCAATAAACTCCTTCGCCTTCTTCAACTTCCCTTCTTTACACAACACATTAATCATTACATTAAATGTATACACACTTGATTTGATCCTCAGCCTAAACATCTCCGCATACAAAACCCACGCTGCCTGTGTTCTATTCAACTTCAATAACAGACTCAACATCATATTACACGTCTCAATCTTAGGTAAAACACCCTTTTCCTTCATCATATCAAAACACTCAAAAGCCTCATCAGCCCTCTTCAATTCACAACAAGCCCTTATCAACAAATCAAAAGCAATACTACTTGTGATACTCAAATTATCGCGCGCAAGCGCCAACTCATCAAATAGTCCTCTGGTTGTAGAAATGCCACTGGAAATGACTTGCTTTAAGAGTTGTAAAGTGGGTTTTTGAGATGGGAGGCGCGCGACAATAGCGATGGCGAGGCAGCAGGTTTTGACATCGAGACGATGGAACTCTATGTGGGATATGAATTCAAGTACAAGGTGAGGACTTTCGCGGAGATTGTAGAGGGTGGTGGAGATTAAAGAGGGGGTGAGGTTTGGCGCATGGTGCTTGATCAAATTCCACTGAGAAGATTGGATGGAGTTTTGAAGGAAGCGTTGAGTAACTGGTGGGGGGTTTGTGAGGTTGTCTTTAGGGAGGGTTTGGGTTTTCGGAGAGGAGCATGGGTGAGGGGTAGAAGAGAAAAGTGCAAGAAAGGGAGATGGGTTTGTCGGGAAGAGGATGCTTTTGAGCTCGTGTCGTTTGAGTGCTCGATAGTTAACTCTATTGTGAATCTTCATCACGATTACAGGATCACCTGAAAATTGCAGAGACCAGGTGAGATGCGAAGTGGAGAGTGGGCAGTGGCTAGTGGCGTCCGGATTCTGCTGCCGCTGCTGCTCTTTTCACTTACTGGGTTTGCTCCAGAATCCAAGAAACGGGGTTTATATGGGAGAGAACTCCAAGTTGGTACATAAGCATAAGGCAGCGAGAAGCTATTTGGGCCTGCTGACCGAAAAAAATGGCATTGGTCCTTTCGGGCCTTATGGAGAGCCGATGGAAAGAAGGTAAAAACTCAAAAGACTTGGAAGTTGAAACAATCATCGAGCCAAGTTGAGTCAAAAGCGATAGAAGAACGAGTCCTCTATGTTAAAAGAAAGAATAATGATTTATATAAATTCAAAATATACAAGTCTTTCACAAATTCTTTTATAAAAAAAGTTGATCACATTATGAAAAAATATGAAAAATTCAATCTTTTTTTTTTTTTAATAAAAAATTTGTACAAGACTTATACATTTAGAGTTTGTCTCTAGCATTACTCGTTATAGAAAACATAACAAGAATGACTCTTAAGCCATAACTCCAAACTCATAAAGGTCGGGAGGAAAATTGATGGTACACCTTCCGGTCTCGGTTCTTGCTTGTATGTTTGCTTCAGCATGTGTGCATTCAGCATGAAAGAATCGCACGGCACCAATCTTTTGACTCTGATGGAACAAACAAGGGCCATTGCTAAAACAAAACTTAACCTGACTGTACGTACGTGTTTCTCATCTCATCTCACCGAAACAAATCATGTGTTTATTCAAATTAAGGGTATTTATTAACACATGCTGTATCATAAATCTAGAGAACTATGCCCTAATGACTATAACAAACAGATGTATTACTAATTTCGACATCGAATTGAATTATCTCTCAGCTAGATGTAAAGATTTCTTCACTCATATCTTGTACTCCTCATAACTAGTCAAATTAAGGACCTAATTAACAAATTAACGTCGCGGGGAAAATGTATTGTCATGACTTGATGTCACGTACAGCTCAGGCAATCTGCAAGACTAAAGCATTCGAGCCATTTAGGGGCAAAAATAAAACAAATATAAGCTGCACGTTAGCACCAACACCAACACAATACATAGATCAAGACAACATATTATATATGAGAAGTACTACAATCACAAAAAGATTTTATAAAAATCAACTCACAAACTCACGTGATTTTATGTTATACGTTAGATCTAATTTACAATAAAATTAATTTTTACGTTAATTTTTTAGTTTACTTTTATGAAATCGTTTTGTGGATAAAACATTTCCCATTACAAATACAACCACATGACTCGGTAAAGTCTTGAATAACTCTTTTCAACTCATCTCATTTAATTATTACAATTTTATCAAATTCTCACATAAAATAAAAGAAAAATAATTTTGCAGTTGTGTGTGTGCAAGCGTGGTATAATCTCTTTAAAAAAAATGAATAAATATGGGACCCACATGAAAATAAATTAATTTTTTAATAGTAGGCCCTACTCTTTTTCAAAGCGACTATCGATTTTTATGCATTCCACGACTGTATATAGTATTACTCAATTAGCAAATCCACCATATATTTGTCTTTTTTTAAGGCACGTTTTTACCGGCTGCTATCCATTTAGAAAAGGGTAAAATTTTCCTTTCAAGATTGTATGAGAAGCGTACATGTAAAGAATAAATATAGATAGAAGTGATTATTAGGAATAATCATTTTGCACACATGATGTGGCATTATATAGACCACACATCTTTCAAGTCTAAAAATAAAAAAAGTAGAAAATTAGAAGCAACCATATAGTGAGTGTAAAGTGTACATTGTTACAGTAACTTCTCTCTAACATTATTCCTTAGTAAAAATACTTACAATACATAATTTAATTTAAAAAAATAAATTTTAAAATTTTATGATTCCAAATCAAAATTTTATGATTTAAATAATGAGTAATTCTATATACAATTGTGAAGTGCGTAATCGCCGCATAATCGCTTTGAAAAAGAGTGAGGTCTACTATTAAAAAATTATTTTTTTTCATGTGGATCTCATATTTTATTTATTTTTTTCAAAGTAATTACGCAGCGGTTACATAATTCACGATTATAAATATATTTTCTCTTAAATAATATAGACGGTATACTCATTTGAAAATAGAAAAACACATCTTTTATAACCGGTAATTGGGAACCATGGTTCCATTTTCAAACAATAGATATTTTTGTTAGAATTGAAACCATATATAGATATTTTATTATAATTCAATCCACGAGATATTTTTATGAACAAGTTATATTATCTCATTGTTTTCACAATTAATAATTAATACTATATCTAGATGATTAAGCCTAATTATTTTCTTTTCCCATCATAAAATGCTTAATTCATGTTAACCTGATTCAAAATTAACATATATAGTTTTATTAGAATTTCAAGAGCAACATCTACACATCTTTCTGATCTTCGGCTCACGAGCACACATCATTTCACACACGAAGGGCTCAAAGACAAAAAAAAGGAGGCAAAATTCAGAAGAAAAAAATGGTGGGAATGATTTCTAAGCACTGAAGTAGTCAACAACCATGGACACTGAAGCCTCGGAACACGGCAGCACCACGGGCGGATTGAGTACTCGCTTGAACCCCAGGCCAAAAGCTTGAACCAGACCTGTTGAGGTCCCTGAAGCTTCCTTGGGTTGATCATGAACACTGTGGCTGGACTCGGGCTTCGCAAGGTCCGAGCCATTGGAAAGGATGGTTCTACGACCCTTCTCTCGCAGCTTGGCAAGCTCCCTAGTCCAGATAACCACCGGTGCAGACATGATTCAAATCCTGCTTGGAATTAATCCGCGGACACCGACAAAAGAAGATGAAGAAGAAGAAGATTGAAGAAGACGTTAAAATTCTTTTAAGATATTTGAAGCTTTTGGAAGGCTGATATTTTGAGGTGTGAAGGAAAGTGGGATTTTAATTATATATCGGTGGATGATCAGTGGGTGATATACAGCTAGCTTTGTATTCTTATCTGTGTGCTTTGAAATAATGGATGCAAGGGGCCACTGTTGGTCGGTTTCGAGTCATCTTTGATTCTTTATTATCCCCACAGGAAGCCACAAAACCACTGCAAGCCAGCCATTTGTTACTTGACCCCCTCAATCTTATCCTTAATGAGATAAGATATTTAAAAGCGTAAATTATGTAACTATCGCGTAATTATTTTAATTAAAATAAATAAATAAAATTTGAGATTCACATTAAAAAAATTAATTTTTTAATAATAAACTTTACTATTTTTCAAAACGATTATGCGACATTTACGTACTTCATGGTTGTATGTAGAATTACTCTTAAAATTATCCTTTGTATTTTAATTTTTTTAATTTAATTTAATTTTTACTTAATGATTAAAAAAAATATTTATTAATAAAATTGTATATATGTTTTTTTTTAATTTTTTCAATAATTAAGGATATTAAAAAAATACTTAAAAAATGATTAAAAAATAGAACTACAAATTTTTATTAGCGGTACACCCAACGGCAGCCCACTAGCACCACCCATATATAATTTATGTTTTCTATTATGGTTTATCTTAAATTATATTTTTGGGGCCGGGTGACCAATAGAAATTATAAGAATGCATTTTTTAATAACTAATTATAAACTTAAATATTATAAGAACATCCTCATATTAATTGTTATAATTAAGAGTGAGCAAATAACAAATTCTACACTTGAACTTGATTCACTTTTTCTTTACATATATTTACTCTCATATTGCTATACTGATTTTGATATCGGAGACTCCACATGGCAACCAGTGCCGCCCCTCATTTGTTGCAGGTGATCCGTGTGGTTGGTAGTATGAAACACGTCCTTAACAAAGGTCAAAGAAAACAACAAGTTTAGACAAATTTGGCCTCGTTTGTTTTAGCAGATGAAATGAGATGAGATGAGTTGAGATTAAAGTTAAAAGTTAAATATAATATTGTTATAATATATTTTTTTAATATTATTTTTGTTTTAGAATTTGAAAAAGTTGAATTGTTTATTTTATTTTGAGTAATGCTACATACAGTCGTGGAATACGTAAATGTCATATAGTCGCTTTAAAAAAGAGTGAGGTCTACTATTAAAAAATTAATTTATTTTCATATGGGTTTTATATTTATTCATTTTTTTTTAAAGTTACTGCACGACACTTGCACACTCATCTTTTTTTTTTTTTTTTTTAAGTCCTACACGATTGGAATGATATATGTGGATTCAAAAAGGGTAAAAAAAGAAAGGCTAGTTTTGTTCACCTTTCCTTTCCTGTTTTAAATGTGGCATTTGTAGATAACGATAGATATACAGTACTTTTTACGACTTTTTAAACAATTATGTTTTAAATAAGGAATATTTTTATAAAAGAGTTCTATTATATATATAGTCATTTTTACATACTTTTTGATTATTCTATTTATATAATTGGTCAAAATAATTATTTTATAATAAAAAAAATAATATAATCAATCACATTAATAGAATGTATAAAAATTACGTAAAGTGATTATATATAAAAGAGAAATGCTGGGCATAAGCCGGAAGCCGCAGCACACTCTTAAGTTTTTTTTTTTTTTTTCAACCCACCACATTAGGTGTGCTAGGGCTTCTACCAATAGTAGAGTGTAAAGAAGATTTTTTCAATATAAAATCTTTATTATAAAAATGATTAAACATCTATCTTTACTCTTTGATATAAAGTAATGCTAAATATTGATTGCTGGTATGAAGTGTCAGTTCCTTAGTGGTGGAGGCCACGTGATTGCACGAGGATGGTAATGGAAGAGGGCGGGCGGGACAACTGGGAAGAACACGACAATCCTTTGCCAAAGAGACGACAGAAAACGAAGGACGCTGTTGAAGCTTAGATTGTTTGATGGGTTATGGACCATTTTAGCGTTCTGTCCTTTTTGAGCCACTTTAGCGATGAATGATGCGAATCTACGTTCATTCCTACGCCCACCATCCATGCCTGTGGTCCAAAACCCCACGTAGACGAGTCTTCTATTCCGCCACACGATTCACAATTACAAGACACCAATATATAATATTTTCAAATAAAAAAATATTTTATTTGAGAGATTTTATAAAAATAAATTTTAAAATATGTCAAATTATAAAATTATTTTTATTATAAAATAAAATAATAAAATAATATCAATCCATAAAATTTGTATTTCAAATATTATTATTTTATTATTATCTCAACGTAATATTAAATTATTAATGTAGGCACAAAGTAATGGTTTTGTGCTGCGGAATGACTCTTCCAACTCAAAATGAGGAATATTCTAAAGATCTAAGCAGTGTGCCACCACATCCAAGGTGCGCCCACAAGGCCAACCACGTATATCCCCATTTTGAACACAGATTCCCTACGAAACCGCGACCTCTCTTCCTTCTTTCTTCTTCTATTTAAACCCCACCAGTTTCAGTACTTCTCAAACTCATTCCACAGAAAAGAGAAGAAAAAGCTGAGAAAGAAAAGAAAACTCTAGCTTACGTAAAGAGAAAGTGAGAGAAAAAAAGAAGCTTTGTTTGATCTCTACGTGAAGGAGTACTTAGATCTGATAAGAATGTCTGCAGTGGTGGAGACGTGGATGGGGGAGTTAGCAAAGCTTGGAGAGAAAGTCAAGGCCAGGAAGCGAGCATTCCTTAGAAAAGAAAATGAAGGAGAGGAAGTTGAAGAAGACATGAAGGAGAGCAGAGTTGTTCAGAAGAGAGACAGTAATTGTAGTAATTCCATGTTGTCAGAATATATGGTTTGTTTGCTTATGGACCGTTTTGCACCCAGTTGATCAGACCAGAGGCTCATCATGCATGCATGGAACAAAATTCAGTGTTTTCGGATAATTTAATGTAATGATGTTTTGGGGTATGTTAATGTAATTAGATGTTGTAGGAATATATAGTTCCGTATAAATTTGTTGTCAGTACTTTCTTTGGCTAGCTATCTGAAACGATTTTCCTTTTAAGAAATCATTTAGCTGACTTGTTTCAATCTCGTGGTTAATTTCCTGTTCCTCAATGATATTTCTGGGATTTACCATTTCTTCTCTTTGATATTGTTGGTGTTCGTGATATGAAATGTTTAAGATCCGATTGATGCTCGTAAGTTTACAAGCCATACATGATTGGTGACGTTTTGCTTGACCCACAATTCCCTCCATCAATAGTAGAATGCATAGTATGCTGTTTTATAGCTAGACACCATGCATTTGCTATTCAGTAATTTGCTTTACAAGCAAGCACAATGAAGATAGAAAGAGTATATCTTCAAGTTGGTGATGGCACCCTTTGCATACCACTATCGACATAATTTGATTTGTAAGAAAATTGAGTTCGATCTTCTATTTGCAACTCGGCTTAAATATATTTTCTATGTACAGAACTTACATAGCAAGTTTTGATTTGCAAAAAAATTTGATTTTTAAACTTCATTTGCAAACAACAAAGTCATACCAAGTCAATGATGTGTAAGGTAAGTTTTCCACACTAGCTTATAAATAGATTTTTTTTTTAATTTTAAAATTATCTTATAAATAAAAATTATGTCATATTAACGATGAAAATTGTGTATTTTCTATGCCGACTTATAAATAAAATTACCCATTGAGATAGTTCTGTCTTACTAGAATTAAATGCCTGTGATCTGGGTTCTCTCTTATTGCATTTTCATTCCAAACAGTGTATGCGTCTAGCATCTTTATGGGGTTGCATTATGATTTTGCTGCAAACATGAATATCACAAAGTTCAAATGGTGGGTAAAATAAGATTATAGTACTAATAGTAGAGTACTAATAGTAGAGAGGGAGGCAAATTATCTTTTCCACTGTAGTATTGATGGAGCAATGAGCATGGCAAGGAGATGGGAATGCTTTTCACCCGTACAGAGGATGTGGCTTGTTTTGTCAAAACTTGAGCACCAGATTATCTCAAGAAAAAGGTGGAGGGGAGAAGG
Source organism: Juglans mandshurica (assembly GCA_022457165.1). Lineage (NCBI taxonomy): Eukaryota > Viridiplantae > Streptophyta > Magnoliopsida > Fagales > Juglandaceae > Juglans > Juglans mandshurica. Next base: position 25,390,790 of record CM039629.1, on the reverse strand, counting down.
AAAACCAACCATAAAATATGTGTGCAAAATCCAGTGTACACATACTTTAGATTTAGAGTTCGATAGCCTCCTTTCTTGTTTCTGTAGTCCGACATCACAAGCAACGCATAGATAGGGGTAGGATATTCCCACCTCGATATTTGTTACCTTGCCAAAATATCACAGGGTCAGCAGAAGAGACAGAAAAAGGAACAATTCTTCCACTAGTCTGCAAGGGCCCTATCAACGTTTTCTAACTTTTTGATAAAAAAATCTCAGTCTCATACTCGAAGATATCTAAAACTACTTGCCCAAAAAAGAAAGGTATCTTTGTCCTAATAACAGATTCTCTGTCCTATTTCTCCTATTTCTTTGTCCTAATTGTGTATTTTCTAAAATTACAGATTCTTTGTCCTATTTCTCCTATACTTGTTTGTATGTGCTTGTTTATATACACAAATTTGCAAAACAATGCAAATAGAACAACCGATTGCAAGTCATTTTCAGGTAAAAGATCATGATGAGGAGGAGGAGCTTGCCTCGATGTCGGTAGAGGACAACTCGTTAATGGAGTAGGGTTTCTCTTCTTCCCACAGCACAATCTCCCTTGCATATCTGAGAGCTTCATCAACCGTAGCATTTTCCAACCCAGTTACTAACGAAACAAACAACTTCCTATCTGTGAGAGAACGGAACAGGGTCTTGAACTTCATTGCTATATAGTAGAAAGCATGTTGAGCCAATGAAGGGTTAGTGCTGTTGTGACATTTCTTTCTGGTAACAGGTTTGAAGTCATGAAACCATTCACATTGCATTAGAGGGGCCTGTTCAATCTTTTCCCCCAGCAGGTCAAACTTGGTGAGAATCAGCAAGAAGTTCTTGCTCTCAAAGGTCGGTTGAGTGACTACACTTTCAAAAAGCTGCTTGCTCGCCAACATCTTGTTGGTCGAGACTCCATTAGAGTCTTCACAATGTTGATCATAGTCAGTCAAGGCAACACAAAAAAGGAGAATATCAGAGTCTTCAAACATGTCCAACCATTTGCAGTTTGCTCCTACGCTTCCTGGATGTACTCTAATGAGTTGGTACCTGCAAATTCCAAGTAAAAATATGCTAAGATAAATAACAAAAGAAAGAATTCATGCAAATATCTGTCAAAACTTATCCTATTCTCTATGGAAATCGCCATACATTCAAGGTTCTGCGTAAAGAAGAAATGACATTGATTTGCTAGAATTACAAGCAAGTTTCTGTACTGAAAAATCTAAGGAAAAATAAATGCTGATTTTTTCAGCGCCAGCCTACTGAACCATGAAGCTCAAGTATCTGAGATGCAAAATAGTGCTTTTTCTTTCAAGAATTATGGGAACGGACAGACAAGGATGGTTTTAAATTGAAGATCATGATATGGAAGGCCAAGTTGCAGTTTCCTTGAGTTTTAGCTTTGATTTATGGATCAATATGCATTCATACAAGTAAGAACAAGATTTTTAATTGTTATGGTTCCCTCTGTATTGGCAGAACAGATCATCAAGAAAAAATATGGCTGCCAATGCTTCAGAAGTTTCAACCTTGACCGTGTCTGTCTATTGATGATGACTAGGTCTTGATTGAAACTGACTTAAACTGTCTTGCCCAAAACAATTTTGCAGAAAATATGATCAAAGACAATGATGAAGGCCTTCATACTTACATGTGAAACAATCAAATGAATAGGATAGGATAACCAACCTTAGTGAAGGATCATGCTGATAGGCAGGGTCCATTAATTCATGTTGTGCTGACTTGGGAAATGAAAATTCCAAGCAAGCAAGGCTATTGCATGTTGTAATCCCCTCAGCATACAAGATGTCAGTTTCAGAGGGTTCATAATCTTCCCTAGAAATCTCTACAGCCTGTTTTTGGAAGTTATACGTTAGAGATGAATGTTTAACTTCTACTATTATAGTACTTTTACTGTTGAACAAGCTATTTGTGCGAAAAATGGTGATTACAACCAATGATCAGCGAGAATTCATCACAGGGGATCAAAATGATTGAAAAAGAAAAGCAGAAATAAAAAAACATATAACCTATTCAAGGATTTATGTCTTTGAAACTAGAGATAGGGACCACAGAGCATGATCTCACCCGATCTAGGAAATAAGTGGCTGCTTTGGTTAGCATTTCTAATTCATTCCTCCGGTTGTATGTGGCCTGAATGGCAGCATTCCCCCACAATTCCTCAATAAATGGTGCATATTCACTAGTGGCAGCTGGTTCCAAATTACCCAACACCAAAACTTGGAGAAGCCTATCTGAGAAAGCTTTCACTCTTGGCCCAACAGAGTAGATTGTTTTATCATCAATCAGGCATGTATCATCTGTTGCAAACGGAATATTATACATACATACATACATATATATATATATATATATATATATTCTAGATAATGAAATTACAGGCGTCAATATGTTCATGCTAAAGGTAAGCATCTTAACAAGTGAACATCGGTGCAACTTAATCAACAGCAATGTAAAATAACTATCTGTGACAGAAAGTAAAGGGTTTGCAACTCAGATGAAGCATCAAGAGAACTTGTAAAGAACAAGGTACAAATCCACCGGAATAGAACTGGACCGGGGCTGTTTAATAACTAGCCATTTTAACAGACTTACTGTAAAACCATCAGTGATACACGCAAGAATCACAGCAATGCATTTGGTGCATGTGCATTTGGTGCATGTCAACTACAAGCAATCTTATGAATGATGGTTCATAAAGTTATATTTGAATCAGAGTGAACACAAACATGCTTCTAAGATACAAGCTTCCCAATCACTAGATCGTAGGCTACTGGACTGGGGCTGTTTAATAACTAGCCATTTTAACAGACTTACTGTAAAACCACCAGTGATACACGCAAGAATCACAGCAATGCATTTGGTGCATGTGCATTTGGTGCATGTCAACTACAAGCAATCTTATGAATGATGGTTCATAAAGTTATATTTGAATCAGAGTGAACACAAACATGCTTCTAAGATACAAGCTTCCCAATCACTAGATCCTAGGCTACTCCCAAACTGTCAAACCACTCTCTGATGGCCATTACTGGAAAATTTAATTAAGAAGCTATATTCTTGACTCCATCCTTACAAGTACTCTAGGTACTTTCTCAAGGTCAAATAAAAAGATAACAAAGAATAAATTATTATTTTTTGAATGGTCGGAACAGTTAAGTGATAAACCACTTGGCTTCTACAGTACATGATAGCGACGATGTGGTTCTATTCATCTGGGGACTCGGAATCTAACTCATGTAGCTATGCCAAGAATTCTCAATGGCCACTTTTTAAATGAAGAAATCATAAGAAAGTGAGGAAACAAGTATCCCAAGTACCAGCAGTAAACAATAAATAAGTCGTTTCCCCTTCATTTATTTTGAAAATTTTATGAGATAGAAAACTGTGGAATTACAGGTGGAGAGGACTAAAAAGCACAATAATTTGATAACCAAGGACGTAAACAAACAGAAACTCTCAACGGAGACCATTGTAGAGATTCCAAAGCCTGAAGATAGTATAGGATAAAGTAAATGTTTCTCAATCATCCCTAAAAAGACTGCATAGATCCTGCTCTGTCCCTCCAGTCTACATCTATAGAACTTTGCAAAGGTAAGGAAAAAAGGTTTCAAGATGTGTGAGATGAGTATTCGTTGAACTGTAGCGTGCCATAAAATTCTATTTTTGCAAATCCAATATGGTTCATTGCCTTGTGAAACCTTTTGTTGTTTTTATTGAAAGAAACCGTGCAGGAAACTTGGTGTACAGGTTCTCATTTCCCATCAGAAGTTTATTTTTTCCAACTTCAAATTGAACCATGCCAAAACTAACTTTTATTCATCATACAGATATTGTTACATAATTTATGTGGATGAATTGGCAAAACAGCATAGAATGCAAGCATAACAGAAACAAAAACAGATAGAAAGAACCTTCAACATACCTGAAGGTCCACACTTATCGACAACACATATTTTCCTCTTCTCGAGCAAACTTTGTTCTTCAAATCGCTCACGCCCCACGAGAACCATACCAAGATACATATACAAATTTCTTTGGATCACTAACTTAATAGCTTGGCGTTCATCTTTGGAGTAAGGAACATCATAGAGAAGCTTGGCCTAGTAAAAGCAAGTAAACAGGGTTCTAGTATCACCAAATGGAAAATTGGTTAAAGAGTTGAACTGTGTCAAAACCACATTTTTATCCTGCATGTTACTTGAAAAAGTTTTAATACTAGTGCATGGGAAAAAAGTACGTGGGAATATACCATCATCTAATAAAGATAGAATTACTGGTGCAATCCTCTAAGCCAACTTTTCCATCATAATACACAAAGATGTCAAAATTATTACTATGGTTGAGTATCGATGGTAAGAAACTAAGCTATGAGGTGTTCGGCAAAGTTTGGTTCATAGTACATGAACAAAAATTATAGCACCAGTTGAAGATTAAATAATTCCCTCCATTAAAACTTTACCTGTTTATATATGGTACTCGAGCCAGATTTGTTATGACCAACTAATAGAAGTTTATGAATCGATTTCTGCATCACGTTGGCTGGAATAACTCCATTCACCTTTTCTTCAGAAGGATTTTGATGATCAGGAGGAACTGGCAGGGACAAGACGGCGCAGACCAGCTTTGTTGCAGTCTGTAACGATTGTAGTTCCACAGTTACTAGTCTGATAAGATGTAATAGGTAAGACAATCATAGCAGTGCACATCACGATGCAAAAGTACCTTGTCCCATATTCTACCCTTTATCTTATTCTGTCCCTCCTCCTGGTATGACCCGTCATCACTCACCCAAAAGTGAGGGCTTCCTTCACATGACACCCCAGCCGCCTGTAAATATTTAAAAGAACAGATTTGATTCTGCATCCTCACAAAGCTCCAATACAATTCAGAAGAACCAGACTGTATCGAGCACACCAACCTTCAGCATCCAGAGCTCTTCTTTAGTAATCTCCCTACCGTTTATTAATACATGTGTATTTCCGTTGCTGGCATTTTGCTTGATGAGGCCCCCGACGTTTAGCTGGGAGCTAATAATCTGGGAAGGCTTTTTTCCTTCCTGTTCACTCAAGGGACAACAGTTATTGCATTTTGATACGATAGGACTGACTTTATTGTTAAGCAGAAGAACAAAGACAGAACTGAACATGGATTGCGATGCTCACCTTTCCCCATAAACCAGATACTTTATCATACCAAAAGCATCCTGGCCTTATAGTCCTTGGTGGGTTTTTGCAGTTCTGCAACTGAACAAGCTCTTCCTGACAAAGAGGTTCGCCATTCACATAAACAAGCCCTGGTGGTACCTGATTCACTTCACAGAAAACCTCAGCATTCATTATCTGTTTAACTGTCATATCAGTGAGTAGTCTCTTGAGCAGCCTAGAACACTTTCCCAGCGTCCCTCTCCTCGCCTCATCAATGCTAAAACCAATGCAAGTAACACATTTCCTTCCTTCTGGCATTGACCCCATTGCTCTCAGCACACAATCATAACAATACTTAGCCCCACAAACAATGCAAATATCCTTCTCCATGAACCGGTTTCCCTTGAGGCATCGATAGCATACTCCTTTTTTCCCGTTTCTCTCGACTTTTGGAATCACGTGAATACTCTCATCCTCAGAATGATAAAATTCTTCATGAACTATCACGTCGCCCGATTCTGGATCACGAAATCTCACAATTGGTGGCCTTTTGACATGGCGAGGAACTTCATCGTCGCTTTCATCTTCTCTGCAAGAAAAAATTCGAGAGGAACCTGCCGGTGAGCTTAAAACAGACTCCGTTGATTCCCATTTGGTTGGATTCATATAATTTTGAGAACCTTCGCCCTTCTTATCATCATCAAGAACTCCAGAACATTCCATTGTTGCCGAATTTTCAATTCCATCCGAAAAATTGGACTTGGGCTCACAACCATTATCATAAGCTAATGCACCGGAGGTATCTACTGTTGAAGATTCCTTGTACGGAGAACTGGACTTAAGAATAGGTTGGATGACGGGGAGGGGGAGATTGTCGAACAGAGAAGCGGAAGAAACTGAAGCGGCAACAGGGATTTGGCTAGTGTCAACTGGGTTTACTAGGGGGATATCATAGGTGACAGGAGGGCCATTGTACTCCAAGGCAATTTCATAATCAGTATTGATGTTTTCGTCATCATCACGGTCAGAGATTCCAGGAACAGCCGGCCGCAACTTTCTCAGCAGCCTAGCCATTGTCGTCGATCCAATTTAAGGTACAAAACGAAACAGCCAAGTCCAATTTCACAAAGCAATGAAATTATTCCAAGGACCCACGAAGCATAACCATCAAGTTCACAAACCCATGAAGCAAAACCACCGAATCGAGGCCAAAATGGAGCCAGAAAAGAGAGACAGACAGGGAGTGTGTGTGCACTGAAACCTTCTGGTGGATTAAATCGGAAAGGAAGAAAATCGAAGTGGCAAATCAAAGAAGGAGACGTGAGAGAAGAGAAGAGTGAGAAAGTTGACTGATCCATATCATTCATTCACATCAACGCGTATAGAAAATACCACTAATTAATGTGAAAGACTTGGACCGAGAAGAAAGTTCCTGTGAAAATATTACAAGACCCGGTCATCTTCTCCGGGCCAACATTCGTGACAATGCACCAAATTACAGACACAATTTTTTAACATGGGAACGACGACTGTTTCTTAATTAAGGTGCGGTTTGGACTTATGGAGGGTGAGGTTGTTTTAAATGAAAATTGATATTATTATTATTTTAAAATTTTAAAAAATTAAATTATTTATTATATTTTATAATAAAATTTGAAAAAATTATAAGAATAAAATGAAATGAAATAAAATGAAAACATTCTCACAATTCATGCGGGACCAAAACATAGAAGATCAGTTTTTTTTTTTTTTTTTTAATTTCTTGAAAAGATTAATATCATATTAATAATGGCAGAGTATATAGGGTTACAGGACTAGACATGATATTTCCAGTTTTTAAACTTATAACTTTTAAGATTTTTTTTTTTTAAAGTTAGTTAAATTTGAGATTTATTCGAGAAAATTAATTTTTTAATAATATTTTTTTTTTCAGAAAAAAAAAAAAACACGAAGTTTGCAATATATATAAATAATAACAATGCTTTTTTAAGAGAAAAAGTATGGAATTGGGCATTTTAAAAACTTTATTTCAATTTCAATCAGAGCCTAATGCATTATCACAAACCTGAAAAAAAAAAATATAAATATATACCATTTAAATTGACAATCTTATTTGGAATGGGCACATATCAAATCTACCACCTTAGATTAAGTATAAATTCATAAGTAATCTGAGTTTTTATTAAGTTATTACAAATAATAACAAAGTCAATCCCTGCAAAATTTGATTACGTATTCATTATAATAAAATAAAGTGACAAAGATTAACAGCAAGATTGTAATACTTCTTTAAAGAAAAGGGCGATGAATTGAATTCCTACCTCATGAAGAGAGAAATTTTTATCTCTTTGTGAAAATTTGATGGGATTTCAAATAGAGCAATGCTACACAATCTCCCCAACCTCCAGACACTACAATTTTTTTAAAGTTTTAAATTTTTTAATCTTTTTTTAAATTTTTTTTTTAGTTTATTCTTTTTAAAATAATTTAATTTTTCTATTCATTATTCATATATTAAATATTTGATGAAAGAAAAAAATAATAAAAATTAAAAAATGTTTGGTGTGTGGAGGTTGGGAGGTTGTGTAGATTTTTTTCTTTCAAATATAATATTGACTAAATTATGCATTATATATATATATCTATTATATAAGTGCCTATCATACGGCTTTAGACAAAAATTCTTGTTTTTCGTTAAGTGCCTATCAAACGGCATTAAGTTCACGTTAAAAGCAATCCGCGTTCTTTTCATTCGAAAATGACTCTCTCAAACCCAGACCTCTCTAGAAAGTTCTTCTCTGGAAACTAGATCATCTCTCTCTAAAAACTCGCTCGTCAGAATCCAGCTGGGGGGAAGGAGAGCTTCGGCTCCTTCTTCCTCTTCCTCTCCTCCTTCTTCTCATAGGCCCTTCGTCGTCTCCGGTGGTCTCGTTTGCTTTTTTTTTTTCTTTTTTTTTTTCACGTTTTCTGCCGAATAAAGGGGGTAGTCGTTTCGAGCTTCTCCGGTGACCATCTTCTGACACGCGCACCACCGGGAGAAGCCTCACCCGCCGATCTTGCAGTCGATGGAATTGGGAGCCAATCGGAGCGGCGCGTTGCGCCGATGCGCTGTTTAAAGGAAACGCGTGGGGTTCTCAAACCACCGCGTTTGTTGCTTCTTGATTTGAAGATCTATTTTGAAATTTTTATTCGCTTCTTCTGTTTGTTGTATTTTTTCCTTGCATTATATTGTTCTTTCTCTCGTCGAGACGGTGTGAATCTGAAAGCCAAGTTTGGAATTTTTTTCTTTTTGTTCTTCCGTTCATTGTGGGTTCCGTTTGTTTTTCCTTGCAATTCTTCTTAAAGGAGCTAGCAGCAGCTCTCCGTCGATTTTTGCGTAGCCGCCGTGCAGTCACTGTAAGGAAGATCCATCAAGTTGCCAACCACATTCTGCAACAGATCCAACCTCTGGTTCCTTGCTTTTCCATTTGAGCTTCTTGCTGTTGTTGAAAAATCTTTTGCAATTGCCCATTGTTGGGGATCTTGTGCGCATGCACTTACCACGTGTAAGTGCAGACTTGAAAAGAGAGAAAAGGAATTTCAGTCTAGAGGGATTGGGCCTCGTTTTTTCTTCCTTTGGAAATGAATTTTTGTTCGTGGGATTGATATAGTGAATTGAATTTCTTGAACTGTATACATGGTTCTTTCTCATTGTGAGCATGTTTTAGCCTTTTTCTTTCTTTAATTTTAGTGACCTTGTCCTTCTGCCATGACTTGTAGGTTTCTTTGTTACTATTTGGATTACTGTTGTCATGTTCAAGTCAAATAATATTTTATGGAAACAGACAGTTCTCAAGGTACTGTAATTTGTAGATACGAATTTTAATGTTTTTGGTAAAGATTTTATTTTTGACACGAGAAAGTTCTCTAAATTAAGCAAGGGAATTGTTGGTATCTCTTAACTCTCTCAATTTGTTTAAATATGAAGTTGCTTATATGATTTCATATTTGTCTTTTGTATTGATATTTGCATCTTTTTATTGTTTGTATTTATGATTTTCTAATATATTTGGTTTATCTAGCGGATTTTTTATTCGTGGGATTGATATAGGGAGTTTTTAAAGTATTGGGTAAGGACTTTTTGCAGAATCCCTGAATAGGGATCTTCTTTTCTTATACTCAACAGATGGCCATGAAGAATTTCAATCATAATGCTCGTATAGGAATGTGGGAAAGTTTTAGCAAAGTATATCAATCTAGATTGTTGAACCTGGAAAATTTTGAAAAAACCCATATTTCAATAATATGCACCTCATTATATGGGTCCTGCTCATGTGTAAAGCAAAGCGAAATGAGACTAACTTTAGAGTTGGACCCACTTGAATGAAATCAGGTTGATGTTTTTGCCTCGATAAGTCTTTTGTTCTTGTTTTTCCTTTTCTTTGGTCTCTCATGCGTATTTCAAGGAAGAGTTTTTATCGATTTCTTGTAACTTCGCCAAGTTTTTGTACACATCATGTGAGCTATTAAATTTTGAAATCCACAAAAGTGTTGAGGAATAATCTCACATTGGCTGTGGACAAGGTCTTGGGCATGTTTATAAGCAATGAGCAATCCTCTCTTGTAGAACCGGTTTTATGAGATAAGTGGTGAATTTCATCATGGTATCAGAGCCTACCACAGGACGAATGGAGGCCCACACTACTTATCTCGTGACAAGGACCAGAAAAAATACTAGCCTGCACGTGAGGGAGGGTGTTGATGAATAATCCCACATTGGCTGTGGACAAGGTCTTGGGCATGTTTATAAGCAATGAGCAATCATCTCTTATAGAACCGGTTTTATGAGATGAGTTAGGCCCATAAATTTCTTCAAAAAGTACACAAACTACTCATGTGATTAATAGGCTACGAAATGGGTTTGGCATATTTCTCCATCTTGTCGTTTATAGTTATCAATTGACATATGGCAAGAATATTGTACGTAATGAGAAAATTGGAGTTTATGACTTTATACCCATTAAACTTGTGTGAGGGTTACTATATATGGACCTTTCTTTATACATCAGAATTTATTTATTTTTTCTGTTTAATATATCTTTCAAAGAAAAAATGCTCATCTTTACTTCCAAGGAATCTCTAATTTCTTTAACACACAATTAGTCTATTATGTTTTCAACATTTTCAACTACTACTTTTTCTCTCCTTTCTATTTTTCTAATAACGAGAAATGTTTTAACCAAGTAACAGTTACTACCGTTCCCTTATATAATTATGGTATATATTAAAGTGGTTGTTTAATAGGAGGTCTAGAAAGTTCTGCTATTACTGATGATGAATAATCCAACAAATAATTGTTGAGTTTTGCTATATACAAGCAAGTTTGCGTACTAATCTGCGTACTAATATTCTTGTCTTCATATTTTAAATTTAAATTAACACTGTTTTCAATAAAATCTACTTTCTGACCAATCATATTGAATGGGTGCGCGTATTAGTGCGCATAATTGCTTACAACTAGATTTTTCCATAATTATTCTATCAACTCAAGTCATTTTTGTTTACAAATTCCCAACAAATTGGGATCAGCTCATTCAGCCTTACCTACAGGCTAGGGTCATGCTCTTGGTTTTCTCTCTTATAATTCCTACCCCCCCAAATCTTCTTTTTGTTTTTGCAGTTTTTGCTCCCCGCACATCATATAACCACTCTTGCTACATTGCATTCACAAACTTCAGTTATATATGGCCATTGGCCATACCATATATATATATAGATGAGGATGAGGAAAAGGTAGGTGGTAGCACTGGAAAACAAAAAGATAAATATGGAAGTAATTACTTTAGGGTCTGGGGTAATTCTTTAGAAATAGAAGATGATAGCAAAAAAAGATTTGGTATGTGAAGGTAGCTTTTGATGACATGCAGGAGTGGGGTGAGCTCCAACACTTTTGTGGAATTGAAGATTGTCCTTCCATGAATGTATTCCTACTACTCCCTTCTAAACCATAACAAACAAAAGTTCAAAATTGGGTCAAACACAATAAATTGGCACAAGCCCCACCCAAGCAGTAATTGTACTCAAAAAAGTAATTAAAATATATATATCGTGCATGAGTACTACGGCTTGCATGATTTCCTATTACTCTTATGATTATGATTTTGATTGTTATTTGATAAGCAATATTTTTAAATTCCTAATTTTTATGGATTTGACAAAGATAATAAATATTATGTTTGAGATGATTTTGTTTTCTATAATGGGAAACCCTAGAGGAAGAAAAGGTTGAGCAGACCCTTCTACAGCTAAGAAGTTTGAAGAAAACTGTAAACAATCTATGGAGGTAGGGTCTTTGAAGCTTTGGCTTGAGCAGTAGATTTTGTATAGAGATGCAAGCAGAAACAGAACGCAAAAAGAGAGCTCAAGTTCTCAACTCTGAAGGTAATAAAGTCAGTTTGATATGCCAAGTTTCTTAGTGTACCACTTTTCAACACTCAAGTAGGTAGCCTTATGCATTCGCCTTATGCATTCTTAGAAATTAATGTCTCTTTATAATTTACAGGAGAAAGACAAGCCAACATCAATGTTGCTGATGGAAAGAAGAGTTCTATAATCTTACAATCTGAAGCTGCAAAGATGGATAAAATTAACAGGGCCCAAGGTTATTTATCATGTCAATACAGATTAATTCCCACAGTATGGAAGTAATGTCTTTCTTCCATCCTAATATTAGTACTAAAATCTGTTTTGATAAGTAAGTTATTACTGAAATCTTTAGAACTTATATGTTATTTTGGACATGCATTTAATTTTAGCATGGACTATGATAGAATTCATAATCAATACAAGCTTTGGTCTGTATTAGAATGTTTTTGTTGGAGTGGTTGCCACAAGAAATTTAGGCTGTGTATTGGATTTTGAAAGGAACTTATGTATATGTTAAGCCAGGTCTCACTAAAGGGGGTTTGTTCATGTTCTCTTGTATGGTATGTGAATATCATTACAATTCCCCCAAACTTGGATCAACCTATGGCCTGTTTTAACTTATCTGTCTTTGTACTAATGTTTTTATCTTCTAATTTATGCAAGCATGTACTTAACTATCATTATCCAAAAATATTTGCTAGAATTTACATTTTTTTTCTATGCATTACATTATTGATTCAAATCAATTTTTTTTTATAAAAAATATATTATTTTTTAAAAAGAATCATTTCATCTAGCTAGGCTAACGTGCTTTGCACGTTGCCTTGACCTAGTATATATATATTACCCTATAAACGCTTCTTTAATATAGAGGGAGTGGTCAAAATTGTCATCTAGTTAAAAGGAATGCACGTGCAAGTTGAGGTTAATATCAAAATACTCAATTATCAAATCATTAAATTCATTTCAACTTAAAACCTCTTTACATGTAAGACCCACAACCTTTTCAACTTAATAACTCTTTACACACAAGACTCACAACTTTTTTCAACTTCTCATAAATATATATAAATTCATCTTAACATCCAAACATATCTAAACTCATCTTAGGTGGACTCTACAAAACTCATTTTACCATCTCAATTCACTTTATCATTTTAACTCATTATTATTAATTAAGAACTCAATTTATCTCAACTTAACTTAAAATCCAAACAGCATACCTACGAAGTTGACTTCTATTCTTTTTTCTTTCTTTGTTCACATATGTCCCTCCTTTAAAACGTGTCGAGGCCGCTTCACTTAAAAAGTCCAAAACATGAAATGGACCTCAGAAGCTCCTCCCGAATATTCACTATCGGCCCACTTATATCTATATGGGCTGTCACGACGATAGGCCCGCTGAAACTGACTCGTATCCGGCTCAAATCCATTGTAGACAGTGAAGTGAGCCCATTTTCAACGTGCTCTTTGCTACAATTTTTTTTTTTTTTAAAAAAAAAAAAAGTTTCAATCTATCTTTGCATTAGAGAAGGTTAAGAAGGTTTGGATTGACATCTCACTACTATTTATTATTATTTATAAATTTTAACTTACAAATTTCATTATTATTCACAAACCATCTCAACTCATCCAAACAGGGCCACTTTACTTTTCAACAAAAAAGTGTGTTATGATTGATATATTATATAAGTTATATCAATTTATAAGTCTATTTTTATAAAAATTATGTGTAAATCAAGCATTTCTCTTTATGCTATTCAAATATTTTATTGTTCAAATTAAAATCTTGTGGCCTAGAAAGTGATTCATCAACTTAATAAGAATTTTATTAAATTGAATCTTATCACCTCTAAAAATGATATTTGCAATTCTGAAATCGCGCAATCTCTTTGAAAAAAAAAATATAAATACGAGACTCACATTAAAAAATTAATTTTTTAATAATATATTTCACTTTTTTACAAAATAATTACGTGACATTTGTACATTTCACAACTGTACGAGTGTTAAGAATTTGTTAGTAAAAATAAGATTAAAATATTTGAAATTAATAATATATATATATATATATTGGTATGTCGTTTCTTCTTGGATTTTATTTATGAAAAATGATAGTTACAGTCGTGAGTGCGCAAGCGCCGTACAATTACTTAAAAAAAAAAAATACTATACCCACATAAAAAAAATATTTTTTAATAGTAGACTCCGCTCTTTTTCAAAACGATTACATGTAGCATTACTCTTTATTTATTTATTTATTCCTAAGACGAAGGTTAGTTGGCAGTGATGACATTGATGAGGTCAGGTAGCGCGCCCCACACTTTATCGGTGTTAGATGATAGTTTTTTATATTTTTAAAAACAAATTGTCATCATTCATTTTTTAGAAAAATTTATATTCATGATCGGATACATTTTGAGATGTCTCCATATCAAACATAACATTATAAATCAAAATAATGTATTTGAAGCTCCACCAGTAGTACACTATTTCATTTTGTGACTGGTCTAGTCTTTGCTATTGCTAATACTCTCTACAGACAAACGTTTAAGAGACAACATTCTCTGCCTAAACAGAAATTCAATCTTACCTTTTATAGAAAGAGATGACTCAACCTCTACAGATAAAAGTTCGAGAGACGAATACTTTTTTTTTTTATTTTAATTAACAATAAGGAAATAAAAAATGAAAGCAGTAAGATAGATGTAAAAAATGACGGATTACAGTTTGGACCAATTTTAGCCACAAAGGTCCGATTTGAAAGGTCTGGTGGTGACGAGTCTAGTGATCTAACGTATGTATCGAGAAGAGCTGTTAAAAGGAGTGACGCTTGAAGATTACACGCTAAGTAATTTAGTTAGAACTAAGCTAGCCACCCATTTTATATACGTAGAGGATAGAAAATCGCGTTAGATTGTAATTGGACACGCAAATCACAAATTCACAATCATTAGTTTTCATATATTATATAATTATTAAAAAAATTATACACCGTATTCTCATTTCATTTTTATTTTACTGACAACATTTATCAATCTCTTTCGTTATTCTACTAATAAACAGATACTTCATTGATTTATGAAAGCTGGTACAGCTACCGAGATCTTCCGAGCACGTTTTTTTTTTTTCTAAACATTTTTTAAAAAATAAAAGTTATAAATTATCTAAAAAAGTTATTATTGAATAAAAAAAAATTGTAATGATATAATTGTAAAGTGCATAAATACTATATAATTTAAAAAAAAAAAAAGAATTAATTAATTATTAAAGAATTAATTTTTTTTCATATCAATTCTGTATTTATTTTTTTTTAAAAAAATAATGCAACACTTACGTGTATAAATATCGTTTCTAAAAAAAAAATTCAAATCAGTGAGGATCTCGGTGGCCCGAGCATTATTGAATTATTCTTGATTTATTCGAACTCGTAAAATGCAGAAGCTGCCAGACACGTAAATTTAAGATCCTCTCAGACTCGTAATACGGCACACTCTCTCTCTCTCTCTCTCTCTCTCTCTCTGTGTTCATGTTCTATAAATCTCCTCTCCTCTCCTCTCTTAGACACACACACAAGAGATAGGAAATATTCGAGGATTGATTAATGGGGAAGAAAAGCTACATAAGGATGAAAACGGAACAAAAAGCGATCGAGTTGATCAGCGCTGATCTTACTCAGCTTCGATACGCCGCCAAAAAGCTCGCTACCGATGCTATCAACCTTGGCAGCTTGGGCCTCGGTACCTCTTTGCTCAAATGGGTTGCTTCTTTCGCTGCAATGTACTCTCTCTCTCTCTCTCTCTCTGCCAACTCGAATGTGTAAAGTTAAATTCTTTGGCCCATGCTCTGTTGATTCAGATTCTGTTCCCTTTGGTTGATGGTCTATGGATCATTCTCTTTTAGCGTACCTTTTTCTTTTCAAAATTTATTTTCCTGATTTTGCTAATTTATGGTTCACTTCTTGGTTACAACCCCTCGTTCTTAAGATGTATTGAAGAGATCACTCAGTTTATATCTTCGATGAGCTATGATCTGCCATGGGATTCGAATATGTTTTCTTTTTCAAACAGACTTTAATGGGTGTGTTATGTTAATGTGATTCTTATGTTCCAAGATCCAAGAATCGAATCTGCCAAATTCTCTCTTTCCTGCTTTTATTTCACTGGAATAGTCAAAAGCAATTTTCATCATCGTGCTAGGATGTGTAACGCGTTCTGTTTCTTGCCATGGCATTTAATATTGCTGGAAAACGT
This sequence comes from Juglans mandshurica, assembly GCA_022457165.1. Lineage (NCBI taxonomy): Eukaryota > Viridiplantae > Streptophyta > Magnoliopsida > Fagales > Juglandaceae > Juglans > Juglans mandshurica. The sequence goes on along the minus strand of CM039629.1, from coordinate 25,374,943 downwards.
ATGGTCCTGTGAGGTTGCTTTAAATTCTGCTTCATCTTCAGATCTTTGTTACTATCGTTGGCTCCACTCGATGACAATATATTTAATGGCTCATAAATGTGCTGCATTTTCTGATGGTGGAATTTTTTTTTTTTTTTTTTAAGTGTAATGCTTCGTAGAGTGAGCAAGTGTCATGATTCATTATTAAAAAATTAATTTTTTTCACATGAATTTTGTATTTTTTTTATTTTTTTTAAATAATTGCACGGCACTTGTACACTCACGACTGTAACTGTCTTTTTTTTTTTTTTTTTATAACTTTCCGCACTAAAATGATTACTTTGAAATTGCCGCTTAATGTGGAGAGCTACTGGGGCATCTTCTGCGTGAATTCATATTGGAGTAGTCATTTTAAAGTTAAAATAATAATCTAATGTTATATATTTTAATAATATTTTACAAAATTTTTTTTGTAATATTTTATAAATACTCTTCATATATAATTAATAATTTAATTTTTACTTAAAATAAGGTAGAAAATAGAATTATATATTAATTAATACTTTAATTTTAATTTCATAATTTAATTATTATTAATGAAATAGAATAAGGTAGAAAATAACGGACTATTTATCAAAATTGAAATGAATAATATAGACTTTAAAATAATTAGATAATGTAGACATTAAAATTGAAATGGTTGTTGGAAATTATTAAAATATTACTTTGGTAAATGAATAGTATCTAGCTAAAAATGATTAGATAACTTAATTTACTGTAGCTTATATATTGAGTTTTAGTGGTTTGACTAGTCTAATGTAGAAGATTTTACTCATGCCTAGCCAAAATATGAAGAATGCTCTTAGCTTTTAGGGTAATGATAGACTTACAACCCTTTTACCACAACTTTACTACTCTTGTATTTGTTTTTTTTTTAAAGTATTTTTTTAATATCTTTAATCATTAAGAAAAAATTTGAAAAATATATAATTTCACTGATAGTCACTTTCTCAACTATTAAAAAAATTAAAAATTTTAAAAAAATTAAAAAATTAAAAAGAATAATTAAAAGGTAGTAGAAGAGCGATAAGACTATCATTCTTCTAGCTTCTATATGATTTTATCCTTTTTTCAGTCTCGCCCACAACAAATGTACGGACATACAATAAAGCCCACGCCGTGAGATCACCATATTTAATATTTCAACAATCATGAGTTACACAACTAGTGAGAATATTGAGTCTAAACCGATAATAAAAGCGAGGCTGCTATATCATCAACCTGGTCAGACCCATAAGAATAATTTTTTGAGATTTCAATGTGGTACTTTGGCCATATCAATGCCCATGAGAAATCATCACCACCTTGGATTTTTGTTAATAGTTTCTTGCTAGATTTTGTTTTTTGTGAATTTGCTATATCATTTCCGTGATCCTTGAAAATCTGGATGTGAGATTGCTTGTATTTGAGAAAAAGAAAACTTCAGACATTGAGTTCAATCAAACGAGTAGAGACTATTGTAGGGATGAAGTTAGGATTTTTTTTCTAGAGATCGAAGTACATATAAAAATACTTTTGTAGGGATGAAATACATATAGAAGCATGCGATTTGTTTATACTCAATTTATTTTGTTTTCATTCTATTGTGCGAACTGACTGATGTAAACATCTAGCTTGGGAACTGGGATCAACAAACTCTGAATTTCTTAAACTAACGAACTTTAGAAGCCATTTCCTAGACTAAGGTCCCTGAGCTAAGCTATTTCTTAGACCAAGGTCCTGATCTTGCGCAATTAATGTATGCAAAGCTTTCTTTTTTCTTCCTATATCCCATATATGTTTTTCTAGTATATTACTTTTGCTGCTCTGAGATTTTTGTACGGCCTAATCGATTCATTTCAATGTGTACTGTAGTTACTTGTTGATTCTGGATCGAACAAATTGGAAAACAAACATTCTTACAGCTCTACTCATCCCATACATCTTCTTGAGCCTTCCTTCACTGCTGTTCAGCATCTTCAGGTGATTCATTGTGTTACGGTAACACTTTTTTCAATGACCACAAAATTTATCGTATTTTTATGCTAGAAGTTTATATGGTGATGCAGGGGAGAGATTGGGAGATGGATTGCTTTTGTTGCTGTTGTGTTGCGCCTTTTCTTCCCCCGCCATTTCCCAGGTATAATACAAATTTCACTCACAGTGTTGATTGATCATGTCTATGCCTTTATGCTGAATGGTAGTAACATCTATGTAAATCTTACTTGGAGTTCAGAGTCTGAAAACCTAACTAGCTAGTTCACTGTCAATTTTCCCCGATAATCTTTTTGTCATGTCTAGGAAAAGTCATTTATTCATTCTCATATCAGTTACAATGGATGTCTGCAATGACTGCTAGCATGAATCTTCTGCCATGCAACCAAATAATCAGTCCAATTCTTTTCATAACTGCAGATTGGCTAGAACTTCCAGGAGCGTTGATTCTTTTGATGGTCGTGGCTCCTAGCTTGATTGCAGATACCTTAAGGGACAGCTGGGTTGGGGTGCTGATATGTCTTGCAATAGCATGTTATTTGCTACAAGAACACATCCGGGCATCTGATGGGTTCAGAAATTCTTTCACAAGAGCCAATGGCTTATCAAACTCGATTGGTATAATCCTTCTGTTGGTTTATCCCGTCTGGGCACTTGTACTTGATATCCTATAGCCTCACTGTTAGCAGCTTCGAGGTGTGTGTTTTTAGTGAACCCTCTGTCTTGTATCATTTCTTTACAAAAACCTACAAATCCATTGCCATTGTTGTGTTATTCAGATATGTTACCATTTGCATCTTCATAAATCTGAATGGAAAAATTGTGTTTCATTCTGTTGAATTTATAAAAGAACAACGTTAATTTTCTGTTCTTTTACTTCATTTAGGTGCACTTATAGTGGCATTTGATTTTCAGGCTTACAAGTGTTTCAATGGTATTTTTGTGTCAGTAATTTTGTAACACTGTAACGTGGACATTTCACATTTTGCATCATTTTATCGGATACAAAGAAGCATCCACACACACCAAAATCAGTTTTCTTTGTATGCAATATTTATTAAAAGCTTGGTGTTTAAGTGGTAAACTTTATTCTGCACCTTTTTAAGGTTCCTATTACCTAATATTTCACTTTCAAGTAGTTTGAGGCAGCAGTTTCATTTTGGTTTGTTCTCAAACAAGTTATGAAAAAACGGCAGGCTTTAATTTATCACTAAAATACGAAAAATAAACCCACATATCGGTATATGGATTTCTCAAGACCTTATAGCATTGGACATATATCTCTGAATCAAAATCTGGCCTTACGTCGGTGCCAGGCTCGGCAAGCACAAGTTATTTTAGGAGGGTTTTATACTTTGCCAACGCTCAGTTTTATGACTGCAGAGAACAAAGTATTGCTGATATTCATCAAGCATAAGAAAAGGAGAAATATAACTAGTTTAGCAGGGACTTGGATTATTTTCCATGGTAAAATGTTTCAAATAGTCTTGTTGTATATAAACAAACATGGACAAGGATCAGCTTGCCAAGTAAATGTGAGTAAATATTCATTCTTCTAGACTGCTCATATAAGATGAATAGGAAAATAGATGAAGTTTTTGGGGAACTGCCACAAACTGGTAGTATCTGGATTCCAGGATGTAGCTTCCAAATCCTTCTTTCACTGTTTCACCCCCTTATTCCCTTGGCTTCACTGTACAATTGATCAACCGTGTCCTGCAGATCAGTGGTTAAAAACTAAAATGTAAGGAATAATGAAGGCCTTTCTAAGAAGTAATTTCTGAATGCCAGCCACAAGACATTGTCTTATGAAAGGGCTTGATGAATTACTTCAAAAAATCAGGGTCTTGCATACCCATCTTGAAGTACAGTCCTTAAATTATGCACATGGTGCCTTTTTGGACTCTGCTTTTGAAATCAGGTTCAGGTTCACAAGAGCAGTAAAATGCCCTTGTAACTTTTTTATTTAATCCTTGTTGCTTTGTATTGTAAATTCAATCAAACTGTAACTTAATCATAGTACATATTCTAAAGGTTTGTACTAATTTGGAAAGATGGGAACCTTCCCCCCTTTTGCTAGAGAAATATGGAAAAGACACATCTTGCTCTTGGGTCCAGTAGAAAGTCATAGTTAATAGTGGGCAGGCATTTCATTGGAAAATAAAAAGGAGCACAAGCCATACCTTGTAGTACTTGAGCAGTTGTGGTCTCTTCAATTTGAATGTTGGAGTTATCAGATCCCTTTCCATGTCAAAAGGAATTGGTTCCAAATGAACTGCTTTTAACATCTCAAAACCTCGAAGCTGTAGGAATGTCTTTCAAGTCAGATGAGAAGACATAACTCGGCATGAAATTAGCAACAACCAAGTGAAAAATATATACATACTTGGTGTTTGTGACCGGTGTTATTAAGCTCATCCACAATGTATTTCCTTGCCTTCAGGTTTTCACACAATGAATTGAAATCACCAGTCACATGATGGTTTACTGCCCAATCCTCTAGTGCTTTTTGGTCAGGGACCACCACAGCTACAAGACATGACTCGAAACTGTTTCCATAAACCCAAATCTGTGTGACCAAAGAAAGTTAATGGCACTTGTTAGACTGGATAAATGTTAAAATTTTGTGTAAACTTATAAACAGGACACATCCATTCCTAGGTAACAAGGAATTCGGTGTTACAATGTATATAGATTCTAATACAGTGAGCACCAATGTGGACTCCAGCAACATACCGATGTTATGAGAGGACATCGCAAGTATGTGCTTTCAATGTTCTCTACAGCAACATATTCACCTTGAGACAGCTTGAATATATTCTTTTTCCTATCAATGATTTTCATTGCTCCATCAGGTTGCCATTCTCCTATGTCACCTGCAATTTTCTCAACGTTCATATCCAGTTTTGGAACTAAATTTAGACATCTTATAGCAGGTTAAAAGGTTACTAATGTGTCGTATACAGCCTTAGAATATAGTTTGTCACTGCATAGTACTTGCAAGGTTCTACCTGTATGAAACCATCCATCAATAAGGACTTCTTCAGTAAGATCTTGTCGCTTGTGGTAACCGGAGAACAATGTTTTACCCCTCAGGCAAATCTCCCCACGTGGCAGGCTGGAAAGTGCATCATATCCCATTTCTGGAACTGACTCAAGCCTGGCTTCAATGGTTGTGATTGGGACTCCAACGGTTCCCACCATAGTAAATACATTGGCTATGGATGTAAAACACCCACCACAACTTTCAGTGAGACCTACCATGAACAAACATCGTAAGTTGATAGACTTCCAGAAAGCAATGTATGATTCGAGAACAGTACTGTATGATTTGCTTGGAAGTAAACAAAGAAGCCCTAGGTCTTAATGCATCATTTAAGAAAAACAAAAGTTGCGTGTACAAACTTCTGAAAATAAACAAAACACTTGGGAGCAACATACCATATCCTTGGGATAAGGTTGAATTGGTGACTCTCAAAAACTCCTCCACATGCCTAGGCAAAGGTGCAGCACCTGATAACATGATACGAACTCGCCCCCCTAATGCTTGTTTAATCTATATTGATTACCACATAATTAGAATCTATACTATATATTACAGAATTGAATCACAAGGACATGAATCCTATAATGACTGACTTTATCAAAGATGAGCCTGTCCAAGAGAGGTGCTGCTTTGTCTTGTGGGAGACCCTTCTCCAGATTTCCCAACTTGCTGCCATGGGATTTAATGTTAGCCAGGCAGTAGGGAAGCGAAATAAAGTTCAGAGTGTTCATAGTTAAACATACTAGTTATAAGCATATTGGAACAATGTCTTCCAGAATGCACCTCCAGATGAGATTTTCTTTTCTATCCCTTTAAGCAAAAATTTAAGGCCAACGTTTAGAACAAAGAAAATTAAATATACATAGTTGTATAAATAAAAAACAATTCATTGACAAATGAGTATACCACTGTATATACGATCATAAACTCTAGGAACCCCACAGAATATAGTTGGCCTTAGTTCCTGGATGTCCTCCATCAGAAACCTGATGTCCTGCAAGTTCAAAGCAAGTTCGAAGTCAGTGTATGGAAGAGTTACAGTCAAACAAAAAACGCGAATAAAGAACTCATTGCAAGAAATAAGTCTTTATCTTACGCCTTGCCAAAATCCTATAGAGCAACCTTTGTAGATGGAGTAGCACTCCATTATCTGATCATAGACATGGGCCAAAGGAAGGTATGAAAAGTATGAATCTTCTTCTGTAGCCTGTAACAGAGAAGATCCAAAGTCAATATCATCATGTAACTGCCACCTAGCTTCATGATGCAAATGATTCTCATCAATGAATAAATGGAGAGGTATCAGTGATGTTACCAATCTTAGTGGCTTCCTTCGATGCTTTCGTTTTTTTCTTTTCTTTTCCTAAGAAGATTTGAAACTATGACCTACAAACCACCCCAATTGTTGCTTTTCAAACCTATGACCTTCCACATCTAGATGATCCACTATCATCTAATTAAAATAATCTTCACCAGATGCTCATCTCCACATCATTACTAAGCCATGAACACACTTTCATTCTATATACACGGTATTGAAGAAATTTTCCATCAACTTCAGGATGACAGAGTACAATATGCACCAACCTAGATTAGAGCACAAGCTAAAATCCAAAAACCATAGGCCAGTGGAATCTTGAAAAAACTGGAAAGAAGAGAACTAAAAGATTTTCTCTGCTCTGAAACAGAGACAACAGTGATTTCAGAAAAGTCGATTAACTCCACATGAATACAAACCATAGCTCCTGAATTTCATTCTAAACAGGCCTTTTCTACACTAGTCTTGATACAATAGACGATGAAGATTTTATTGTCATTAGAATGAGAACATAAATTTATACATCAAATGTACGTTCTATAGAAAGTTATTTGCTTTTGGATAGAAACCATCTTAGCGATTTATGTCAAAGTCACAGATTAACATCTATTAACTTGGCTTTCTGCAATCCTAATGTCATGGAGATGGGAATCTGGTGATGACTATTGACACAAAAGATATGATCACCAAACTAAAGACATAATGAACCGAACATGGCAATGTATATGCAAGAGCTCTGAACCTTCAAGCAATATTAAAAACAAAATGTTACAGAACCATTGCGCTTCAAGAAAACGATTTTGTGTTTTGGTTGTTTTACCACTTTATCTGTTAGGAAAAGTAGGTGCTCAATCGACAATACTTCTGCCATTATAGCCCCATTTGTAAGAATGACACCTTTTGGTTCTCCCGTTGTTCCACTTGTATACATTATTGTACAGACGCTGGTCTTCTGCTTTGGAGGCAATTCACAGTTCAAAGTTCCCTGAAATTGAAGGACCAATCAAAATCACTGTAGACAAAAAAAGAGCATTCATTATACAGAAAAAAATAAAATAAAATAAAATGGATAGACGTCCTACCAACTTAGAAAACTCTTCCCAAGAAAAGCAAGATGCCCCCAACTCCTCAGCTTCTTGCTTCTGTGTGCTCGAAATATTTGAAAAACTAACAATAGCTGACCAAGGAAAAGGCATAATTATTAATTACCTCACCCTAGAAATTACACATTATTTTCTCAAGTATATAAGACAGAAGACAACAGTTTTACCTACTTTTTAAATTTGCAGAACACCTTGGGAGGCATGATAGAATCTGCACAAATAGTCACCACTGAAGTGAGTGAAAAAAAACTTGCCTGAACAAGTTAGATCGAGAAATGTAAGTTTCAAACTGGCAATTATTTTAATTCTTGCGTAAAAAATAAGTAGTTTTGCATAAAAATGAATAAATATTGAGCATGTGCATGCACAAACAGAGCCCAAAGACAAAGCAGGGGAGAAAGAAAAAATGAAGAAGAGTTGAGCCGAGCAACATAAGCATATCAAGCAATTTTTGAAAGAAATTTTGTACCAAATTTAATAAAATTGACAGAATGAGAACCTACAGCAGGGATTTTATTCTCTTGAACGAAAGCTATTGAAACTTCAGCGTGGTTGACGATGAACTCCACAGCATTAGCACCTGTGATGAAACAAAACCACATCAAGTTACTGATCAAGCAATTCATTTAGTAACCCAACCAGTGTTCTATAACTCTAGTGCATTGATTGCCATACCAAGCGTGTCATATAGCGGTACAAATGTCACGGCCTGGCTGCTACAGGCCTGTCGACAACAACACATGAAAGATATCAAAATAACACATGCAGTTCAACAGTTACTTAGGTAAAGCTGTCTTTGGCTTTTGTCTTGCTACAAGAAGAAGTTACATATCATGTTGAGGAGAATTAGGAAGCAATATATATACAAGGTGGAACCGACTGCACTATACGCATGAATAAATTTCTATTCAAAATCTTATCAATCTTTTGACAACTTTTTGCATTATCAACATGGAATTTGCATTTGTGACGTGATCAAAAGATTGATATATAAGTATGAATGCAAGCATGTACACATGAATGGTATACCTCCATTGCAGTAATCCATTCCGGACAGTTGGATCCATATATACCACAGCGATCACCCTACATATGCAAAACGCATAACTACTTAAAAAATTGGATTTCCGGGTAAATTATGTCAAAAGAATAAAAGAAAGGAAAATAAAAAGCGTTTTACTAACAGGATTGACACCAAGGCTCCTCATGGCGGAGCCCATGCGGATGGCTGTGTTGTAAACCTCCTGATATGTGAGCCATATGTATGGACCCACCTGTGGGAAATCCAATCAAAATCTCTCTTAGCATATCAGTTTAAACTTCCCCCAATGAAAAAATTCTTGAGCTTACGCCCGCTTTCATCCGAGTTTTATTAGGCCGGATGGTGTACGAAGAGTGAGTTTAGTTGTACCTTTGAGTCGGTGGTTTGACGTCGACCCAGCATTGGATTGCTGGGGCTTCTCTTAGCAGAGTCACTGCCAGCATAAACCGAGTTTCAGATGATAATAAATTGCAGAGAGCTATGATTGAGACCATGCAAAAGTCTTTCCCAGGCTTGGACAAAAAAAAGGCCTTTCCCAGACAATGATTTAGTATATTTTTTGTATTAATCTTACACTTGTTCCGGAATGACAACAGGCCTATTAGCTCAGTTGGTTAGAGCGTCGTGCTAATAACGCGAAGGTCGCAGGTTCGAGACCTGCATGGGCCATTTTCTTATGTATTTGTCAGCATATGCCTAGCTTAGCTTAGCTTAGTTTTAGGCCATCTATGCCATGCTACTTGGCCTAGAAAAATGTTCAATCTTTATTCTCGGAATGGCTTCATTTTTTGTTATACATGTGCTTGGACACCTGCATTTTCCCATTCCCTCCCCCATATTCTAAAAAATCAACCCAAATCCATGAAACAAAATAATGCGGTCCGGTTCTTGAATGGAATGTCAGATAAACTAGAGGATATTGCTAATGGATCGGATCATATATACTATATAGAGAGAGAGAAACATACCTGAAGAATTGCCAGGGAGATTCCAACCCGGCCGGAAAGTCCAGGAGACCATCTTTAGCATAAATGCACCTATACACAGGCCCTGCCGACGGCTTTTGATGGGTTGCCGGCCTTGATTCCTCAACCTTTACTGTATACATGACCTCCGTCGACATTGTTGTCTAAATAATGGCTGCAGGAACTACGTACTAGTACTGGGGTTTGAAGAACTTTGTAAGTAGATGAAAATATGGTGTTGAACGGCTGGCCTGCTTGTGATGAGAAAGTAAAATTTGCTGAAAGAAAAAAAGAGTACTGAATGAGGGAGTTGGAGAGGTGGTTGAGCTAAGGCAATAAATAGACAGCGTTTATGACTCCTTTAGCTGTTTTTGTCTGCATGTAGGTGAGTTTACTTTCACGTACTTAATTTGGTCATGAATGGATTGCATTTTCTTTTTTTCTTTTTTTTATATTCTTGAATATATATATATATATATATATATATAATATTTCACATTATATCATAAATATAATTACTACATGAGTACGTACGTACCTCCTATTTTTATGCTAAATGCATGGATTTCACTTAGAAATAGAGACCAACATCATATTTCACTTGGAAATAGAAATGGCCGTTTCTTTGTTGATCTTTTAATATTATTCTTTTGTTTTTATTTGATAAGATCAGACAATCATAGACGAATTAACTTCTCATGTGTCTGATCCTGGTTCCTCACCTCATGACCTAGCTAATTAGACCTTCTCCACTCTTGTCAAAGGGAGATCTAGGTTAATTATTATAGGGAGAAAATTATTAAGATTAATATTTTGTACAATCTTAGTATATATGTCTCGCGCACTTCACTCCCTTTAAAAAAATTAGTTAAGTTTGTGACTTATGTGAAAAAATATATTATTAATGATGGACCGGGGCATACTATTTTTTAAATGAGAAAATATATTTGTAACTATGAATTGTGTAATTATCGCGTAATCGCTTTGAAAAAAGTGAATAAAACATGAGACCCACATGAAAAAAATTAATTTTTTAATAGTGAACCCCACACTTTTTTAAAATAATTACGCGGCGTTTACACACTTCACGGTTGTATGTAGAATTACTCTTTTTAAATTGATGCATAGGATTTGCACAAAGCATGATTCAATCTAATATTATTCAATTATAAAAGACATAATAAAAGTTTGAGCGGTCCAAAAAATGCAACCATAATTAATTGATATTTAAGATTAAATCAGCAAGAAAGGATGATAATCATAAACCAACAAATTCCGCCTTAAATGGGTGCATGTGCTACACAGCCAATTATACAACAGAAGAACAACTAACTAGCTAGGACACATGATTATTTTGTAGTAAATATTGCCAATAAATGCTCCTAATATATACCGACTCTATTATATATTCCCACTGTTTTGGGTCTGTTTAGGTTTGAAGCACTCGCAGTCCTTTAAGATGAATTTTTCAGAACTCCGATTCATGTTCAACCCATAAAATAAAAATAATTAATTAGCTATGAAAAATTAATTAATGGCTCTAAATAATTAATTTAAGCAGAAACCTGTATTTACAGACTCACCCAATGTCATGTCAATGCAAGCGCGTCAATCTCGTAATTCTCATGATCCCTCGCGTGCAGCCAAGCGGCTGATCACCTCAATTACTCCAATGCAACTTTAATTTTTAGTAAACGAACTTGGACCTAATCAAGCAAGATTTTAAAAAAAGTAACGTTGTCTACAGTTGTGAAATGTGTAAATATTATATAATTATTTTGAAAAAAAATGAGATTTACTGTTAAAAAATTAATTTATTTTCATGTGGGTCTCATATTTATTTATTTTTTTCAAAGTGACTGTACATCACTTACACATTCACGATTACAAATATCATTTCTATTTCAAAATAAAATAAAATAATTTAGAGCAAATTCTACGTCTAGTGAGAGAGCTCACAATATTTAATAACGTATTTTTCTTGAAATTAAAACATTTAATATTGTCTCGATTTTATCTCTATTAAGTGAGGACAATGGTTTATCGGATTTTAATGGACAAGGTTTCTGATATAAATTTATGTTAGGACAAATTCCTGAAACAAAGTACCGAATTGACGGAAAATCTTAAGATATGGATAATGTTTGGCTGTTTGCAGTTGCGTGTACGTAGTATAGCCTATTTGGCAAGTGGGTGGCTTCTACTCAACAAATTAAACAACCAGATACTGGTAGTGTTGGGTACGAAAAATGAAAGAAAATTTTTATTTATTTCTGATGACACATTTAGGTTACGTTTGGTTTAGCTGAGTTGAGTATAATTTTAAGTTAAATTTAATATCTAAACATACAATTCTTAAATTATTAAACTCATTCCAACTCAAAACTCTTTTACACGTGAAACTCACAATTTTTTTCAACTTAAAATATCTTTATACGTAGGATCTACAATTTTTTTCAATTTTTCATAAAAGTACTAAACTCATATTAACATCTAAACACACTTTAAACTCAGTTTAGATGGGCCTCGCATAACTCCTTTCATTACTCAACTCACTACTATTCATAAAGAATTTAGCTCAGCTCAATATCCAAACACAACTTTAATAAAAGTATTTCTATGGAATAATTTAATTTAAAAGAAAATTTAAAAGATTCAATATTATCATTTAAATGATATATATGATTTGATTTACATACCGATTCGATAATAGAATAAATCGATTAGAAGAAGGAAGGAAAAAAAACAAAAAAACAAAAAAAACAAGAGTCTTCCTAGTCCAATACGTGGTTGCGCTAATCTTATTTGGAAATTCTCGAACAAAATTTTTTTTTGACACAATTTTGACATTTGGAAAAGCTAGCAAACCTTAAAATTAAGAGTAATGCTAAATACAAGCCTTAAATAGATAAGTCTCATATAAGTTTTTTGTAAAACAATGCATCTCACTAATAAATAATAATTTTTTTTATACTTTTTTAAGATAGAGTCTACTTTTTTACAAGAATTTATATGGAATTTGTCTATTTAAAACTTGTACAAATCATTTCTCTAAAATTAATGTCCCAAGATTCATTAGTCGGTGCACCACCTGATTGACAACAGCTCCCAATGCTAAAAGTGAATTAGATAAAATTTATATTCAATAAAAGAAAATGGTCAAGCAATCCAGAGACAGAGACATGCAAGTTTAACACCAACGGTTTGAATTGAAGACATTAAAGTCTATTATCTACTTAGTAGGCTACATAATGAGAGAAGGCTTTTTTGCATTTTCCTCTCAAACTGATCTATACCTGTCCATTCAAAAGCCTCCCTTCTAGGTAACCAATACCATCATAAATAATACAAACATATATATACATGTTTTTCAAATAAATTCAACCACTTTAAGAGTTATTAAAGCGGCATGTTGGTTGTGCCACCGCTCCAAACAAAACAAGCAACCTTATTTTTTTTTAGAGTAATGCTACATACAGTCGTAGAATGTGTAAATACCGTACAGTCACTTTAAAAAAGAGTGAAGTCTGCTATTAAAAAATTAATTTCTTTTCATGTGGGTTTCATATTTATTCTTTTTTTTCAAAGTGACTACACGACGCTTGCACACTCACGACTGCAAATATCATTTCTTTTTTTTTTTCTTTTTTTTTTAATGTATGAGTCAAATAATGTATTTGTAATCAATGTTTGGATTGTTGTTTTTTATTTGTGACTGTTTTTAGAGAGGAAGGGTCAGAGACAAGAGCCATATATTTCACGGCACATGGGTTGGCCCAACTGTGTGCTGATGATGGGTGGGGCTAGAGACTTAGCCAAACAAGCAGTAGGATAGGATAGGATAGGGTTGGGTTTTCATTTGGGCCCATTTGAACAGCTTAATTAGGCAACATGAGGCTCCTATTAATGCTTAAATATGGGCTTGGGGCGGCCTATGACAGGATGGATCAGGGTTAAGGAGCCTCTCCATTGGGAGCCCAACATCCACTGTTGCCTTCTGCAATCTCTCTCTCTCTGTGAGCAATCGGAGTCCCATTATAGTAAGGGCAATGATTTTTCAGTCCCAAAAGGTGAAGATTATAGATAGTAGAAGTACGTCTCTAAAAAGAACAATCACCATAACAATTAAAGTCTTACTAAAATCTCATTTTAGAGCAAATAACTGTTATGAAGAGATTAAAGTCTCCTACACATCAACATGGAATATTACTCTGATTCTTGACTTTGTAGGCAGATAGAGGATGTAGGATGGACCGGTGGAACGCTGTGCGCCCACATCACCACATAATTGAGCAGCCTCGCCACCATCCTTCCACATGGGTTGTGTCGGTACATCCGAAAGAAAGAAAGAAAGAAAGAAAGAAAGAAAAACCCCATCACTCTTCCTGAAAATTAAATGGAAGGCTTTCCACAGCCCCTGCCTCTCCCAAAAAGTCGTTCCCACGCTAGAGAGAGAGAGAGAGAGCCCTTACTCTTTAGGTCTCGTCAATTTTGTAATAAATGTTCAGCCCAGCAAATTAATGAGCTTCTACAAATTGCCAGACCGCCTCATTAAACGCCCTCTTCTCCCCCCTCTTCCACTCAATTAATACCTCTCTGTCCCCATCGCTTTGCATTTCTCCATCTCTGACCGTTCATCCCCTCCACGTGTCCTTTTCCCCGCTCTCGCTACCTCCTCCCGTTGAACCTTTCCGGTGACAGCAGCGCCTCGGGATCCCCACACCTCAGCCGGCTCGACGAGAACGCCCCTGCCCCCATCCCCGACGACCTCATAAACATCGGGCTCGTCATCGACTTGCTCCTCCTCGATGACCACCCTCCTCCTCCTCCAACTCCTCCTCCTGAGCCCGTAAACCTCACCCTTGACTCCGATAACGGAAACAATCCCCTCCGTCTAAAGAACGGCGACTTCATTCCTCTGTAGTACCTGAAAGAGAAAACCCGAGGTTTCGTTAACGATCCGAAAGGCGACATCCGTTTGTTCCAGAAGCTTCCTCTCCGGTACCGCCAGGGTGACGCTGTTGCCGGTTCCATGACCATCCTCTCAGATGTCATACTCCTTTCAAATCCGAACGAGTACGACCGTTTCAACAAGAAATCTCGGCCGTTGAATCTATCCTCCGAGTTGTGGTTGTAATTGTAGTTGTTGTTCCTCGTCGGTGACTGCTCTTCGATGCACGGCGTTATCTCCGAGACTGAGCTGCGAGACTCTGGCAAAGCTTCGGTGAGAGGCTCCAGCGTCATGCTACGCAAGATCGTGTCGTCGAGGCTCGGTCTGATTCTGGCTGCCATTAGTGGAATAAACGGAGACTCCGAACAGAATATACCGGCGCGGCAGAGGGGACAGTTGGCGTGAGACCTGAGCCAGATATCAATGCAATCCACGTGGAACGCGTGGGAACAGAAGGGGAGCGTACGGACGTAGTCGCCGTCTTCGAACTCAAGGAGGCACACTACGCAGTCACGGCGCTCTCTGTTGGATTTGGAAGTATAGATTGAGAGCGGGATGGTCTTGATGACGGACTCGTCCAGACCATACGGGGAATAAACGCGGAAACCGTCGCTTGCCTCGAAGAAGGGCGAGTCGTAGGGCAACGAGTCCAGGTCGCCCGAGGAGGACGGAAGGAAAGACCGGGCCCCACGTCGGCGCCGCCACTGCCTACATCGGCGGATGATACGGATGATTGACGGAACGACGTGGCGCGAGATGAGGCGGGAGTAGGTAACGACGATGAAAGCAGCGGCTACCACCACCACCATCGCGATCAACGGCGGACTGAACTGGAGCGGCAGTCTGGGCGGGGGGGACATTGATTGGTTGAGGAAAGCAGTAGCAGTAGTGGCGGTGGAGGGGGCAGGAGACGGGGCCCACGGATGATAAACATGAACAGGTGACTCGGCCGGAACCATCATCATCATGATCAGCACGATCGTGGAAACGGTGGTGTGGATGAAAGAGTGGACTGATGGGGGGAAGAGAGTTGATACTTTTGGGAGAGTTTAATGTTAATGTTAATGTTACGGGGTTGACTGGATTTCGTCGATTGGTTCGCGGGAGGCAACACGTCAACGTTGCTGAATTTACTTGTCAGGTACAAGTACACACACTTTTTTTAAAACTTAGCCACGTCTTTTACTTTTGGTAACGACGGAACTTGCCTCCTGTGGGCGTTATGGCGGTGAATTCGTTCATGCTAAGTCTGTAGACTGTGGCAAACTGGTAATGACGGAACGTGGTTTGGCTGCGTCCCTCATGGATTTTAGGAGCATTTTTCTTTATATTATGCGGAGGTGACCCACGATAGTAGGGTATTTTTATTTGAAAAAATATTTACATCAACTTATTATTTATCACACACTTAGTATATTGTGTATTGAGTTAAAAAATAAAATTTAAATACATAATATATAAAAAGTGTAAAGGGTAAGCTGAGATATAGAATTACTCCATTTTTATTATATTATCTCTTTTTTGGATTCCCCGGCACCATTTATTATCCCTCTGTCGGGCAATAAAATGGGAAGGAAAAATCTTGTGTGGACTATGTAGCGCGCGATGTCCAAAGTCAAAAGTCGGATAGATTAGTCAAGTTGGGGCTTAATTGCCTCACTGACGTGATCCGAGATGACCCTTAAATGTTGTTCTGTTCAAAATCCTGCCTTTCAAAACTATTATTCAATAATAATAAATAAAAAGATTCCTTCCCAGATCTGTTAATAAATAACAAATCAGTTATTCAAAAAAAATAAATAAATAACAAATCAGTACGTTTAACTAGAAAAGAAAAAGAAGAAGCTGCAGTGCAGCAGTAGCCAGAGTGATCTTGGTTGGATAATATCAATTTATGGGCAGATGGCTAATGGAAGTATCTATCCATCAATCATCATGGACCATGGCTACCGAAACATATTTGGGAAGGTTGATGCTACATCCCGACACAAGCCATCGAAATTGGTCACGAATGTGCAAACTTTTTTGTTTCAAATATTTTTTTTTTAACTCTTTAAATATTTAAAAAAAATCAGAAATTCATTAAAAAATATTTTCTTATCCACTATGTAAAAAATTATAAAAAGTAAAACACAATTCAGTAGAAAATATCGAATGTTCATAAATTCGATATTTATTAATAAATACTTCCATTTATTTATTAATGGAAGTATCCATCAATCATAAGAAAATAGGCAGGGGAATGCCATGCAGTACATGGAGAGGCAAGGTCAGTGAACACTGCCTGTAGTTTTGCAGTTTCCCCAGGGGGGAGGCTGGGCCGATTAAGGCAGGGCCCAATTCTAGAGAGCTTTATAATTATAACAAAGGTTTTTGGGCCGAAAAATCAAATGGGTTGTAGGCTTCAAAAATAATTACCATAGAAGTGAAGTAGCCTCTTCTTTCTTTTCACACTTCCAGAGCTTCCCATTGCTCAAGTTTATGATTTCAAATTAATTCATGGTTTCACCCATTTGATTACTACACACTGCTAGCAGCTGATCATTTGATATTTTCCCTCATCTTTTTCTGGTTTGCAGTCTGTTGGGAAACTTGCCTTGTTTAAATTCGTGGAATATTGTATGGCCAGCGTTTCCTCTCATTAGATCATATGCTTGTTTAAGCTTATCTATTATCTACAGGCTCAACAGTCGGTCCATATCATCTTATGGATGATATTTCATTGGGTCTACTTGTTATTTGGTGGTAAGCAGTGTATTAAATTTGGATGGCCAACACGTGTTTAATCAATCAAAAATAATTTGTGTAGACTTAGCACGTGCAAGTTTATTGTCAGAAAAATAATAGATCCAACCATTATAAAGTTGTATAAAAATCATTTTTTTTTTACAGTGGAATCCACTATTCTTCTTCAAACTGATGTAATTATTATTATTACTTTCTTTATTACCTTTTGAAAACGGAGAGGTTTGGATTCAAAATTCATTTCATCATTATAACTTTCTCAAATTTTTACACAAAATATAATAAATAATTCAATTTTTTCAAATTCCAAAACAACTTTCTCAAATTTCCACATCAAATATAATAAATAATTCAACTTTTATTTTACTATTCACAAACCATCTCAACCCATCTCAACTCATATCTGAATCGAAACCTCTCCTAATTGTAGATGAATAAAGCCTTCTATATAGAGTGGTCCAGTGGATACTAATGAAATAATTCATTTATCTTTAGGAGGGGACAAGCCTATGACATTTCACTTCCGCATTAACATGGGAGCCCCTTTCGTGTATTGACACGTGGCAAATCCGCAGCCATCCCTTTAAACTTTAAAAGCATTGGCTTATGTTTTCCTATGGTCATTCATGTATTAATTTGACTGAGATTTATGCTTCTTTATGTATTAAAAAAAAATTAAAAAAGTGTTTGGCATTCAATATTCATAAAGAGGTTTTATTAAATGGAATTATTATATGGACATTGTTTGATTATCATGTATAAAGTAATTATGGAGAAGAGTATACAAGAAAAACTAGGCCTAAAAAAAAAAGTGGTACTAACCTATGGCTATTGAAAAGCAACCTCTAAACTTGATGGAGGGAACTAGAGCATGATAATTAACCAGTACCAAGATCACAAAAATGAAAAAGCATAAGCCAACTCATTACTGAATCCCAAGAAGCAACAAGACAATCTCTCCAACCAGACTTGCCACCCAATTACAGTGGAAAGCTAGAAGTATCAAATCCCACAGATAATTAAACTCCAAAAAGCTTTACACGAGTCGAAACTCCCACCTGAAAACTTGCCGGAAAACTGCTGTCAACTGTGTCTGTATGTCAGAGAGAGATAGAGAGAGAGAGGTCTTTGTTGCCATGAAGTAAAGTCGACGTTTCCTCACACCATCACTTCTTCCACATCATTTTATTCCTTTATTTGCAAAATTCTGATAGTCTCATAAAAGAGAAAAGTAAAGGCCAAGAATGTTGCGCTCTTCTTGGGAATTGTGAGATCATGTTCATCATTGATCTTATACCTCTTGTTTTTGTTGTCATCAAATTCCCACTTCAAAACAAGAATGACAAGCATGGGGTGTTTATGGGTGGGAATTGGAAGACAAAGTGATGAGCCTATTTAAGGGAAGAGGCAGATCCCATGCAACAAGGCCATACCCATGGATGAGGTACCTGGCTCTCTGGGGACCAGCGCCAGCTTTTCTTTGAGATTGGGCCAGGCTATCTTTTCCTCTGCCTCTCTACTTTTCATGTCTTTGGGTGTCGAATTCTACAGCTACACCGCTTTCTGGTATTTTTTCTTTCATTTCTCTTTTGGTTTCTTTAATAAGTACCTCTTTCTATATTTTTTATTGTTCTTTTTTTCCGTCTCAATCTGCACTACCCATGTGAAATATATCTTCAGTTCATACTCTGGTTCTTACTATAAGTAGTCAAACACATTCTTATCTACTTTGTTTCTTTCCCCCACTTTTCTTTTCCCCAATTATATAACCTTGGAAACTCTCTTGATAATATGGATATGAACCCTGCTTTCTGGAGTAGTTGCTACTTGTCGGAAGAATCAAAAGGGTGCTTTTAGATTTTCTGTACCATTGATCTTACTCTTTTGACAGTAGGTGAATGGTGCCTTTTAGTTTGTCTTCCTAATTTTCAGAATCCTCTCCCGGAATGAGAGATTTTCAATTCATAAATGATAAACTATATTCCTTAGATTTCTGGCGTTGCCAAATTTTAATGCCAAAGTTCTACGAGTGAGGGTGCTCAACCATCAGTTTGAGCAGCTTTCTAATGATTTTTTCAATTTTCTGCTGTTATCCAGGCTACAAGTCCATTGCCAGTCTTAGCATTCTTGCTTAACTTAGAGCTTTGGTCAATCCAATGACGGACGACCTTCCCACATTGTTTCCACAATAAATTTGGAAATTTGAATCATTGGTTAATTTGGTTTGACCACATACGAAAGCAGGGCGGCCCATTCGAATGCTTAGCCTAGACATAAAGATCTTCTGCATCCTATCACTTCTAAGAAAAATTTGACAACCTCTTAGTTTAGTGCTAATTTGACTTGCTAGGATTATGATTTCATTCGCTTCTATTTGGATCCTTTTGTGAGCAGCAAGCCACCAACTGTCGGCTTAGACATTTTACATCAGCAAACCAACATGGTTGACGATTCTTCTGGTGAATCATATTCACTGGTTGCAGATGATTGTCTCAGAATCTTCTATATTCCCTTTGTCTTCCATCTCCTTTTGTTCTCATTACATCGACCAATAACTCATTTCTCATTGTCATTTTGTCTGTTTTGAGTTTCATGTTTCCAGTCCCATTATCTGCTTCCATTAGCTCTAGAAGATAAACAGGTGAATCTATCTGGAATGAATCCAGTGATTGTCCAAGCAAGTAACAGGTCCTAAAACTTAGAAAAGTAATTTATAAATTACAGGCACTTGACAATCCTCTAAAGAGTCTTCCACTCTAGCCGACAAGAAAGTAACGGGATAGCAGATAGCAGCATATTTTTTTCCAGCTCTGAATGATGATGAGCAAGAACATGGGAATACATTTTGAGACAGTATACTTCTTGCTGTTTCTTCTGTAGTTTACTTATTTGAATCTTCATTTGATAAAATGTTACAGCTACTTGGTAACAATCATGGGTTTGGCTATACCCTGGAGTTTCACTTTAGCCCTGGTGGATGGATACTCTGTTCTGGTTAAATGCCCTATCCGGCAGCCGGGTATACTGCTGATCATTATCGTAGGAGATTGGGTATGCAGCATTTGAGTAATTTGCGATCACATAAGATAGAAACTAGGGTACAATTTGATACTAACTCGTTATATCTCGTAACAGGTATTATCCATTCTCACACTGGCTGCAGCTTGCTCAACAGTTAGTGTTGTGGACTTTCTCCTCCAGTGTAATAATGGGGCATATTGCCCACCGAAGTTTTGCAGCAGATATCAGATATCAGCTGCCATGGCTTTCTTGTCATGGCTTCTGTCTCTGGCTTCAGCTCTGTTCAATCTCTGGTTACTCCCCTCCTTGTGATTTTGTCACTAGAATCAATAGCATCTTCATTCTTCCAACTCTGAATCTTGTACATAAATAGAGTCCGAGTTTTAATGGATGGATGTTTTCTGTTGTACAATTACAAATTGTAAAATGTTGTCGAGCATTTCTGGTACATAAAGATTGTAGAGTGCTTACCAAGAAAATTGCTGATCACGTGAAATGACCAAATCAAGTCCTCAATCCTTCCCTTCTCGCACCCCTTTAACAAAACCTCATAACTCTTACCTTTTGCCACTGTCATTTGGCATTAAATCAAAATTCTTTGCTCCATCCCCCAAAAATCTCCAAAGCTTCATAAACCCTACCCATAAAGTCAGTCCTGCAGCACCAGCTCAACCGTACGCTGAAGCCTCTGGCCTAAAACCCTTTCTACAAATATTCTTAATACACAAGCAAAGCTACCCAACACTACAATACCCATGGTCAAGGTGCTCACAAGTCACACAACCAATACCCACGCCATTCAATCCCATTTCTCTGAAAAATTCTTTAGCTTTCTCAATCTCTCAAATCTAACAAAACCTTACCACTCGTAGTATTATAAACCACAACACCAGCCTCCACTACATTAAGTGTCGTCTCCTCCCACAACTCCTCAGCCTCAATCATCCTCTCTTGCTCGCAATAGCCTGCTATCAAAAGGCTAATCCCAATGACCATTTGGAACACAACCAAATCCCACCATTTCATTCCAAATCATCTCCACCTTCAGACCTTCTCAGCCAAACCAAGCTGATAAAAACTCACCATTATCGCATTAAAAGTATGCACATTGGGCCTAACTGTAAAAGCCCTTTCCGCATTGCCCTCAACTTCATCGCACACCAACCCAAAAAGTCCCTATAAACCTCGTGAGTCCCTGCTACACATTCACAATCTGCATATTACTTAAAAAACAAGTAATTTTATTATTTTAAAAGAAAAATATTTGCTGCAGCCTACACACGGCGCACACTCAATGCATTGAGTATAAAAAAAAATTAATAATAATATGTGAAGTGTGCGCCGTGTGTAGGCTGCAGTATAACAGATTTCTATTTTAAATAATGTGCAAGAATAGAAGCTTATATCTAGAATTCTTGAAACCTCGTTCCCTCCTCCACACTGCTAAAGCCACGAAATCAAAGAATTCAAGGAACTAACTTTCAGCCTTTCAAGGTAATCCCACTTGACCTTCACATTCTCACAGTCTCAATGGCAATCTCCAAACAAGCTTGATCCAACAAATCAAACAAAAAAGAAAAAATTCTAATCATAAGCCACACATTATAAATCAATTAAAAATATGTGATTTTACTATTTTATCCTTGTATTTATAAAATATGAAACTAAAAAAAAATTTGCATTATTTAAATGGTGTACAGAGTATTAGACTTTGTAGCATGACTCCAAAAAGAAGCATACCCACACCACATAGAAAAAATTTACACAACCTTCACACACCATACTTCTTTTAATTTTTATTATTTTTTTTATCAAATATTTAATATAAGAATAATTAATAGAAGAATTGAATTAATTTAAAAAGATTAAACTAAAAAAAAAACTTAAAAATTTAGAAATTAAAAAAAATGTGGTATTTAGAGGTTTCGGAGGCAACATATACGTCTCGGTCTTAACAAGGCTCACAAACACCTTCCCTGGGTTTGATACGAGGTTATCTTCTTCGGACAGTCGAATGGCGGTCCGAATGCAAGCCTGGGCTTGGGCTTGAGGCGGGCCCGGGCGAGGATGCCGATGATGGTGAGGTAGGTGAGAAGATTGTGGTTGCAGAGGGACTTGAGCGGTCAAGAAGAAGCAGCGGAGGGAAACGTGAGGATTGTTCTTGAGGTGGAGGGTTATTGGGAAACGTCATTGGGCTGGAAGCCGCCGGGGCAGAGAGAGAGTGAATATGGCTCCCACCGGGAGGACTTCAAACGCTGCTGAGATAGAAACAACGTTTGACAACATGTCTGTCTGTGTGGTGAGAATTGAGAGTGGAAAAACAGGGCTGGGCCAGTTGGGCCATTTTTTCCCTTCCTGTCTATGCACATCTCAAACCCTCCGAGTTTGCGGCCCATTGTGCATCCCACGTAGCAGATTGGGCCAGAAGAGCAATAGAAGTAGAACAATTGCATTCTTTCTTTATCGTCACTTATATGGGATATTCTAGATGCTTCTTCGTATTAAAGGAAAAGAAAATGATAGTTGTAGTCGTGAATATGCAAGCATCGCGTGATCATTTTAGAAAAAATGAATATATAAGGAATTCACATGAAAAAAAAAATAATTTTTTAATAGTGGACCCCACTCTTTTTCAAAGCGACTGCACGACACTTGTATACTCCACGACTGCATTGCATTACTCTATTCTTTGTTCCTACTGTTCCTTTAAAAAAAAAAGTATTAGGCACTGTTGACCATTGACCGGATGCATGAAACATATTAAATGGAGGGGCGCCCACATGGGGCTGACCCCCTCCTGCAGTATAACGCATGGCTTTAAGCCATGCGTTATTTGCTTGTAACGCATGGCTTAAAGCCATGCGTTACTGCCGTTTCACATGTGAATTGAAGGCTGGCCTTAAGGCCAGCCGTGCATAGGAGGATTATATATAGTCCTCCTCAAATGTGTTTTTGGCACCATCTGAAAAATAGAAAAATACTCTCTCTTTTTGTTCTCTCTTGATAAAATACTTAGGCTGTGGATTTGTTAAGTGTTACTCTAGTTCCATACTACGTAGTACACTTTTGCCACTAAGAGGAAACGCTTGGAGTTTATCAATCTGGAAAAACTTGTGGAGCAATTCTTTAAGCTGAGCTTGAGGTATTTTTTCCGCTGTGCACTCTAACATTGGTATCAGAGCTATTTTTGAATTGCTTCCAGTTTATAATTTCTTCTTGCATATGCTTGAGATTTATATGGTGTTCTTTTTTCATCCTCTTTTTTTATTATCTGTTTTTAATTAAAAAAAAAAAAAAAAGGCCCAATTTTTTCAAGCATTTTTTTTAACAGAAAATAAAAAGAGGGGATGAAATTTTGCATGATTTAATATATGCTACGATATATTGTTATATTACATGTGATTTTTTATTTAATATTTTAGATTAAATGTGATCACATGTGAATATATAGTTATATTCATGCTATTTTTTTTTATTCCATTATGTTATATTACATGTGATTTTTTATTTAATTTGTTATATTAAATGTGATTACATGTATATGTGAATTGAACATGTGGATATGTGATTATTTTATCATCTATGAATGTTAGGCTTGAATGTTTATACATTAGTCTTTATTGATAAAATATAAAAATTTCCACTAAGTAGTCTTAGTTAGAATTGTCAGTGTAAATGATAGACTGAAAAAAAATTGCAGTGATCCCAGTAAGAACTGTAAATGCACTGTATAGCCAAAAGACCACAGTGACCCCAGTAAGAACTGTAAATGCACTGATGGAACAAGAAAAATGGACTGTAATGGTCTTGTATGAACCATCTTTGTAGACTGGCCCAACAGGTTACTGTGGTTGGAGTAGCTGTCCTTGTAGACTGGCCCAAAAGGTTACTGCGATTTTAGTAGGTTATGTCTTTATATCTGACTAGGACTAGATGACTACTTAAGATAGTGGGAGTATGGTTGAGATCTATGATTAATTCTCCCATATTTTTTTTGAATTTGCGCGAGAATTAGGTTAGAAATTTAATAATTGGATATTGTGGCGCAAGAGATGATTCTGAAGCCTAGCGATTTTTCGATCTTGCGACATGTCTAAATTATTTTTTTTTCTAACTTGGATGGATGCGGCAGATTTCTTAGGTGTGTGTGTAATATCCCTTCTTTGCGTATTGTAGTGAAATGGCATCCAAGAGTATAGTTACCGATTTAAACAAAGGGGAGAAATTGGATGGGGAGAACTACGACATTTGGCATCGCAAGATCCAATATGTTTTGATGAGCAAGAGGTCTTGGAGGCCTTATCTCACTCCCTTACTGAGCCCGGGGAAGGGACCTCGGAACAACACAAAATAGATCAACTAGCCTATACTCAATGGGCTAAGAAAAGTCGATGCGCGCGCATAATAATGTTAAGCAGCATGCACAATGATCTAATGTGTGAGTTCGAGATCTACGACACTGCCCAAAGCATGTGGGAGGCTTTGAAGTTGAAGTTTGGTGGAACTTCAGCCACTAGGTTGCGTGGGTTAACCATGAGGTTTGACTCCTATAAGATGCGCTCTGACCACACGATGAAGCAGCATCTTAGGGCTATGTCAACCATGATCCGCGAACTTAAGTCGGCAGGAAACAACCTGACTGATGAACAGCAAGTCCAGGCAGTGATAAGATCACTGCCGAATTCTTGGGAGAATATGAGCCAGAACCTGACGCATAACGAGAATATCAAAGACTTTGATGATGTCTCGCGTCACTTGGAATTGGAGGCTGAGCGCCTAGAGGCTGCCAAGCCCAATCACACGGCCTATGTGGCTGATTCTGGTTCGCGTAAGGCATCAAGGCCTAAGCGCAAGAAGTCCAAGAATGGGGTAGCTGCTGGACAAATTAAGAAGGTGTCAGGAACTTCTCAGCGCAGCAAGAGGGGCAAGCGCGGGAAGAACAAGTCGAAATTAGAGTGCTTCAACTGTGGAAAGAATGGCCACTTCGCTCGTGACTGCACTGAGCCGAAGAAGGTACACTCTGACTTTTCTCGCATTGTTTTTGTAACTAGCCATGTGATGGTTGCTCACTCATATCCTGTGTGGACTGTTGATTCAGGAGCGACCGAACACATAGCGCGAGACAGAGTCGGATTTGTTGAGTATCGCCGGATTCCAGCTGGGAGTCGTGATATCAAGGTGGGGAATGGAGCTAGCGTGGAGGTACTGGGACTTGGTACCTACAAGCTGGACTTGCGGGGTGGCCGCACTCTTTTCCTTCACAATGTGCTATACGCTCCCGAGATCCGACGAAACTTACTTTCTGTAGTCACTTTATTAAGACTTGGTTTTCAAATTGTATTTGAAAACAATTATGTTTCTTTTCATTTGGGCCATGTGTTTTATGACAATGCTTTTCTTCAAGACGGTTTTATGATTTTGAATTTGGAATATTCAAATATAAATGAGTCTATTGTTTTTCTTTCTACATCTGATAATTTGGATTCATATAAATGGCATGCTAGGCTTGGCCATATAGGGCAAGATAGAATGACTAGGTTAGCTAGAGAATGCCTAATAGGCAATCTCGCTAAGGTCATCCTGCCCACATGTGAACATTGTCTAATGGGAAAAGCTAAGAGAAAACCGTTTGGAAAAGCCACAAGGGCATCTTTTCCACTGCAATTAGTCCACTCAGACATCTGTGGTCCAATGAGTGTGAGGGCAAGACACGGAGGTGTCTACTTCATCACATTTATAGATGATTTTTCACGTTACGGTCATGTCTACTTAATCTCCCATAAGTCTGAAGCATTGGAATGCTTTAGGCGATATCTAAGAATGGTTGAGAATCAGTTAGACAAGAGTTTAAAAGCTCTAAGAACTGACCGAGGACGAGAATATCTCTCTGAGCAATTTAAAAGGCTCTGTGATGAAAAAGGAATCAAAAGACAGTTGACGATGCCAAATACGCCACAGCAAAATGGCGTGGCGGAAAGGAGAAATCGAACACTTCTTGAGATGGTTAGGTCAATGATGGCGCAAGCAAACCTACCAATTTCTTTTTGGGGGGATGCACTTTTGACTGCTGCCTACATTCTTAACCGAGTGCCCTCCAAATCAGTAACTTCTACCCCATATGAACTATGGACCGGCGAGAAACCCAATTTGAGTAACTTGCGGCCATGGGGTTCAACGGGTTTTGTTCACAATCTTTCTCATAAGTATGGGAAGTTAGGCCCTAGAGGGAAGAAGTGTATCTTTATAAGGTACTCAGAACACTCTAAAGGGTATGTATTAATAGGTGAACAATCTGATGGAAGTGTGACTAAGATTGAGTCACGAGATGTGGATTTCATTGAAGATGAGTTTCCAAGTAGAGGTGAGGTTGATAGGAGTTTAGAACTTCATGAGATTGTGGAACAAGAGGAAAGTGCTCCAAGGAATTTAGTTGAGAATGAAGAAGAAATTCTTCAAGCTCCTACAAATTATTTGAATCCGAGTGGGAGCACATCACTTATTAATCAATCACAACAACCTCAGCCGCGTAGAAGCACACGTGAAAGTATTCCCCGTCGTCGTTTTGAGATTGAAGGGGAAGCTTTTATGGTAGCTCCGCATGATGATGACGAGCCTAGGACAATTTATGAGGCTCTCTCATCTTCTACTAAAGATGAGTGAATGAAAGCTCTTAATGATGAGATTGAGTCTATGAAGACTAACCAGGTCTGGGATCTGGTTGATCTACCAATAGGGCGTAAGACTATTGGGAACAAATGGGTTCTTAAGGTCAAACGCAAGTCGGATGGATCAATAGATAAGTACAAAGCTCGCTTAGTGGCGAAAGGATATACCCAACAGGAGGGTATAGACTATGAGGAGACTTTTTCACCAGTGGTGAGGTTTGCCTCAATTCGCCTGATTCTAGCTATAGTAGCAAACATGGATTTGGAACTCTACCAGATGGACGTTAAGACAGCATTTCTCAATGGAGAACTAGATGAGGAGATCTATATGGATCAACCAACTGGTTTTGTGGTCAAAGGTCAAGAGCGCAAAGTGTGCAAGCTCAAACGATCTGTATATGGCCTAAAACAATCATCTAGACAATGGTACCTCAGATTCCATCGAGCCATTCTCTCGAATGGGTTTACGATGATCACAGAGGATCATTGTGTTTATGTCAAAAGGTCTAAGAAGAGTTTCATTATGTTGTCATTATATGTTGACGACATACTACTAGCTGGAAATGATAAAGGGTTGATAATCGCCACAAAAGAGTGGTTATCCTTCAATTTTGAGATGAAGGATATGGGTGAGGCAGAATACATTCTGGGAGTTAAGATCTACAGAGATAGCTCAAAGAGACTTTTGTGTTTGTCTCAACAGATTTACATAAAGAAAGTCCTCGAGCGCTTCCTAATGAATGGATGTAAACCCATTGACACCCCTATTGCAAGGAGCGAGAACTTGTCTAAAATGATGTGTCCTAAGACTCAAAAAAAAAAAAAAAAGATGGCCCGTGTCCCTTATGCTAATGCTGTGGGTAGTCTGATGTACGCAATGATGTGTACTCGGCCTGACATATGCTATGCAGTTGGCTTAGTGAGTAGATTCCAATCAAACCCCGGACTAGCTCACTGGAAAGCGGTCAAAAGGATTATGCGATATCTCAAGGGAACTGCAGACTATGTGTTGTACTATCAGGGTTCAGATTTGCAGCTAAGAGGTTACAGTGATGCCGATTGGGGCAGCGACCTAGATGAGCTCAAATCAACCACTGGGTATGTCTTTCTGCTCAACCAAGGCGCCATTACATGGAGCAGCAAGAAACAACCCTGTATAGCTTTATCCACCATGGAGGCAGAATACATAGCATGTTCTGCAGTAGTTCAAGAAGCTGTTTGGTTACGGAGGTTCCTCAAGCATTTAGATATTGGCACGGATACATCAGATCCGGTGACAATATTCTGCGATAGCATGGCAGCTCTCGCATATGCTAAGGACTCAAAGTATCATGGAAGAACCAAACACATAGATATCAGATATCACTACATCAGAGACATGATAACGCAAAAGTAAGTGGTTCTGAAACATCTTTCTACGAGTCGCATGGTTGCTGATCCCTTAACGAAGCCTATAGCAAGAGATGTATTTGAGGCTCATGTTAGGAATCTAGGACTGCGTAGACTATAAATGTAATTTGTGTTTCAAATGACATAAAGATGTAACATTTCCTTTGGGATATTAATACAATATGATTCAGTTCTTGTCTTTATCGTATTGTTTTTTAATACACACACTCAAGATATGTCAACAGGCTTAGATCGGCTCACTCACACGAGCGATCGCCTCTAGCGCTTAAGTAGCGAGTAGAGATGAGACATTGTGTCCCTAGGTACTTGTCCAAAGGGATAAGTTGGTTGACACAAAGTTATGTCGCCTTAATGGGAGCTAAGATGAGGTCCATTGATAGGACTATGCATGGGTTACCCCACCATCCATGTAGCCTGTAGTAAGCCAGATGCGAGTTCTTCTTTGACGCCTTGGAGACGTGCAAATTGAGGAATTCGGGTTAGACGCTTAAGAAGCGGCTAGACTAAGATCCGTACGGTGTTGATAAAGACATATGCTCTTTGAGAAAGAGAAATCCACCGTAACATGTGTTTCATACTATATGTGCTTATACGACCATATGAGTAAGTGAGTAAAATGTTTCCCTCTTTCTCACTGTGTGAGTCTCATTTCTTAAAAAATGTCCTTTACTTTTAACTATGTCACGAGATGGAGGTTGTGATGTTTGCTACTTTGACATGTTGTCTATGGTCATGATTGATACGGTCTAAAGAGGCATTGTTGGGAAAGCAGTTCAACCAAAGTTGAGTGATATGAGTGTAAAGGGAAGACTGTTCAATATCGTATCTTCGATAGTGTTTGCTGACGTCATACAAATGACGCTACATCTTGGTAGCGGCTAAAGGTTGTGAACACATTGAAATATTTGGAGGTAGTCAAGCATTGTTCTGAGTTTTTAAACTCAAGAGGGTTCGAAAATGCTTGATCTTGATGCGATCGAATAAGTCTAGAACATTACCAGACACTTTAGGGATGTTACTATGCTGGTCTTCTCTGGGAGAGATTTGGTGTAAGTACTCCCTCATTTTCTACAAATGTGCTTGGTGGTCGCACGGTCTATTTATTTGTATGAACAAGATTGAGAACATTAGAGAGATGCTGACCTGGGGTCATGCCCACTGTGTGCGAGTGGGAGATATTAAATGGAGGGGCGCCCACATGGGGCTGACCCCCTCCTGCAGTATAACGCATGGCTTTAAGCCATGCGTTATTTGCTTGTAAAGCCATGCGTTACTGCCGTTTCACATGTGAATTGAAGGCTGGCCTTGCAGAGGAGGACTATATATAATCCTCCTCAAATGTGTTTTTGGCACCATCTGAAAAATAGAAAAATACTCTCTCTCTTGATAAAATACTTAGGCTGTGGATTTGTTAAGTGTTACTCTAGTTCCATACTACGTAGTACACTTTCGCCACTAAGAGGAAACGCTTGGAGTTTATCAATCTGGAAAAACTTGTGGAGCAATTCTTTAAGCTGAGCTTGAGGTATTTTTTCCGCTGTGCACTCTAACATAAAATGAAAAAAAAAAATTAAAGAATAATTTGGGTTTTGTACCTTTTTTTTTTTTAAATGGTTTTGTCATTCATACAAAAGCATTGATGCATCTCCATATATATGAAATAATCTCTATCTTTATTGAGATGGTAATGTTGTATACTACACTACTAGCCTACTTTCATCACACTTTATATCACATTTGAATCATGATCTTATTAGTTTGGGTGGAAAAGATATTGGCTTTTGGTCATGAATAAGTAGACAGGTATAATCTCTAAATTTGAGGGTAAGATAAAGATATATATATATATAGTAATCCAAAAAAATTTATTGCTTCTTGTGTGAATTTTGTAAGTAACATTAAATAATCAATAAATATTATAAAATTTATTTTATTTGTGTATTTCTCTACTGCTTAAAATCCTCAAATTCGCATATAAGAACTTGATCAGAGATATTATGAAACATATAATTTAAAAATAAGTGAGGGTGGTATTTGTTGCAAGTTAACATATATATATATATATGCATGCGATTAATGTAAGTAATTATTGACAATTAATTGTTGCGTAATTAGATAATTGGTAGTGTTATTTCAAATGATCAGTTAAAAAAGTCTATAATGATCATATTATTATTATTATAAAATACATTGATATTAATGGAGAATCAGTTCCATATATGTGCGATATTTAATTTTGTCTTTTCAAATATACCTACAAATTAATGGATAAGATTATCAACTATATACGCTAAGTATTCGTACCACATAAACCATTAATCGATATAATTGCCAGACTATATATATATATAAGGAATTTGTTCTTCTATTCTACCCCAAATGGATGTTTATTATATACATACATAATATTCTTGATCATCCATTTTACTGCATCTCAGAATTATACGACGTATATAATAAAGTAAATGCACATTTAGGTAAAAAGCCCATTATTCCTTGTTAACAATATTCCACGCAATATATGCAGAGTATTGCTATATCTACAAATAAATTACACATAACATTCCTATAAATTGATGTTGTTTCATTTGATCTGTTAGATCTACTTTACAATAAAAGTAATTTTATAATATGACGAACCATATCAAACCACATCGGTTTGTGAGATTATTTTTGTATAATCTCTTTGTGGTTAGAGCCACGGACGAGTAGTAAAGACTCGGTCATGCGAGGTTTACCTCCAATGAAGCAGCCAATTAGAGGCGGGCAAGTCTAAACGCACCGTATCGCCATGAGACCCGAACCTCTTAGATTACGTTTTGTCTGGAATCATTGTTGATCAGTCCTCTCACGATCAACTGACACAGAAGAAAATTCGGGCGAAATATGCGCACTAAATCAACCCTATTAACAGGCTAGAAGTGTTATCGTGCGCCCAGAGGGGTTATCACAGTAATTAATTCTTGGAATTAAGCTTCCAAAGGCGTTATGGTGTCAGATCCTAGAAATCACATCCTCAGAGGAGCAAGGACATGCCGGGTTTCGCATCATCTATAAGTAGATCGACATGTACGTTCTGAAATCTGGCTGAATTTTCAGTTTTCCACACTCATAGCATCCAATATTCTGATTTGAAAAATGATAAATTCACAACATTTTATGCAACAATATTTAAAAGGAGGGGTATTTTTGTTATAAAACTAATATCATTTTACCAAAATACCCTTATTTTATAACATGTGTTGTACAAAATGTTGTGTATTTATCACTACTCTTCTGACTTTATCATTAGAGGCTTCTTTAAATTCAGGACCCCAAATTACTCTAATCTTGTTATATATAGATCTATATATCACACGACTGGGAGGAGAGGTAGAAAACCTTTAAAAAAATAGATATAGTTAATCAAGTTGGCTGTAATTAAATTTTGATTATTATTCAAATACTATATAAGATTATCTGATCAATAATTAATATTGCTAATTATGTCAAAAGGATTAGATAGATGCCAATTCTTATAATTGTATTAGAAATCGATCCCTAGGTTTTCCACTAGTGCCTGATTCTTCTAGCTAGGATAATGTTCCCTACTCGATCCCGGCCTCATTATTAAGGTATCATATTTCAGGGACACATATATAATATATATTCAAAGAACAAACATAAGATATATTCTCCATTATAGAAAGTTTACGAACCAAATTAATAAAGATTGTAATTATTATTATTATACGTCACGCATAAATTGAGATATTCTGTGCGTGCTTCCACTATTATTTATATTCAAAGAACAAACATGAATCTGTTTGGTGTGCATTACAATTGTTCTCTCAGTCTACATATATACTTCAATTCACTATTATTTATAACTATTGTTCACAAACTATTCACTAGTACTATTACCAGATCATCTGAAATACGTACTCTTAATATACAAATGAACCCCTAATCTTTTCTCATTGGTATATGTTAGAACTTTATGATTCAAAGATATCTTAATTAATTAAATAACCCGATTGAGTTAAATAGTTCAATATTATAGATCAGGCCGGACAAACTGAACGCATCATCATGTAGATTTTGCAGCAATGGATAGTACGTATGTTTAGGTAGGGATTGATGTACTCGATCCTAAGTTAGAATTTAATGTTGTGCATGTCTATCTGTTTTTGTATTAATGATCAATGTCCAACATGACCTTGTGGCCTGGTTAAGGTTCAGTGTCAACAGTAAAAGATAAAGTTTTTTTGTCAAGGTCGCTGTTGTTGCACGTGTGTGTGTGTTAATATACTTTTTAGAAACTATCTGATCTATGAATTAGTTCCTGTAAGTTAAGCAGAATGCATGCATATGCGGCATATGTATCAATCCTCAAGCACTCCCAATTACAAATCCACAGCTAGCTAGAGTTTTGATACTATTCTTGTTGATTATGACTTTGTCCAATGTTTTTCTTTTGGGATTCATCCATCTCCATTGATAGTAACCAACTAGGTAATATTTTTGTTGAGAGTCCTTCAATGAATGGGTTCGTGTTGAAGTTTGGCAATGATTGTTGAGTGAGTCAATGGAGGCTCCCATTTGATTCATGGCTTCTGATTGTACTATGTCCCCCTTGTTTAAATTGCCCTCTCTTGTTTCAACCTCAGCATTGTTAAGAGGTTTTACATCACTTTCATTGTTAGAACATTAAAAATTTCAGGATTTAAACTTGTCTCCAGTGTAACTCTCTTTTTTGCCAGACTTAGGATGCTGCTATCGTTCCCATATTTTTTATGCAAGTAAAATATGGGTCCGAAATATTTTTCTACATTTCTCAAGTTTCTATTTTTTTCTTTGTGCATTTTGCTCTTTGAATGGTCTTTAACAGGGGAGGTTAATTGGGATTACTCTTGTTTCTTTCTATTTCTATTTCTTTCTTTCCATGTTTTTGGGTGTGCGTGTGTGGCTTTAGTAAGGGCTGACTTTAGTAATGATGTTTTCAAGTGATGATGCTTTCACTACCTCTTAGCATTTTGCTCTTTGAATGGTCTTTAAAAGGGGAGGTTAATTGGGATTACTCTTGTTTCTTTCTATTTCTATTTCTTTCTTTCCATGTTTTTGTGTGTGCGTGTGTGGCTTTAGTAAGCTGACGCATAATTGTTGATGAATACGTGTTCTGCATTTATATTTTTTTTTGGCATAATTGTTATTTGCGGCGAATCCTACTCGCCGCAGATATTTTTTTAATGTTTATCATTATTTGCGGCGAATACTAATCGCCGCAAATAGTTGTTTGTGGAGAACTAAGCTGACGCCAAAAATACTCTACGTTGCGTGAATAGCTTATTTTCGACGAAATGTTTTCGCGGAAAAAGGTATCTCATTCGACGAAATCTGAAGGTCACAGTAATTGATCAACCCAGACGATTTATTATCGGCCAATTTGCTGCGAACGAATATTGGTCGAATGAAGTCTTTTGTGGCGGAAAGGTATCTTTTGCGGCGAGTTCTATTCGCCGCAAAAGGCCAGAATTTTTGTAGTGAACCTGCGTTCATATCGATACTTTATATAATATGCTACAATTTAATTGGTATAATGCTAATAAAACAATATTAATTTAAGTTATGTAAAAGTAATTACTAGGTTAAGAAACCATTTAAAGTACTGGACAAGTAATATTCGTGTTCGTATATATTCTTAAGCAAGAAATGACCCAATATGCTCAATGTCTATGCTTCCTTTCCTTGTTGACGTGGAGATTCCCATGCACTAGTCTCCCACCATCTCCATGCCATGGAGCCCCCAAAGTATAAATATTCCCTGCAATTGCTTCAACCACAAGCCAATACATTCATAAGCCCAATGATTTTGGCATCTAACCACTTTTCAGTTCTCAACCTTTATCTAACATAAACCATGGCTCTAAACACAACAGTAGTACTACTCCCTTTATATACATACACACACAGATATATATATATATATAGCCTCACACTCCATTTAAACATAGTGAATAGCGCGCGGCCCCCTAGTGCAGGGTGGTTCTCAGCTTTTCAGGGATCACACAAAAACCATGAAATACAATGAAATATCCCACATCAGCCACCCCCAACACAATCTCAAATTTGAGTACTCAGAATTTCCTTTCAAGTGTGATGGGTGCAAGGAGGTGGGCATAGGCTCGCGCTACAAATGTGCCATTTGCAACTTCGATCTCCACATGCACTGTGCGGTTTCTTCCCCAGCCATCTACCACCCTTTCTACACGAAGTGCTCCTTCCAGTTCCTCCTTCGCCCGCCGGGCAATATCCAGCGCTTTTGCAATGCATGCGAAAAGAACGTAACGGGTTTCGTGTACCACTGCAAGGCGTGCCAGTTTGATCTCCATCCATGCTGCGCCAAGCTCCCTATGGTGCTCGACGATGGGGAAGTCAAGCTCGATCTGTATAAGAAGATGAGCGCAGCGTGCCACAAGTGTGGACGGAAAGGGCGGAGCTGGAGCTATAGATCTAGGTGCAAGAAATACAATTTGCACGTGGCGTGTGTGAGGGACATGCTCATGGAAAGTTGGCCGGATATATATGTTGGAGGTGGAAAAGGCAGGAACTTGGAGACAAGAATTCCTAGCCTTAAGAATACGCTTCAGAGCCACCACCATAAGAGAAAGGGTAAGGTGGAAAAGTGTTGTGAGATGGCTGGATTGGCCTTGCAATTTGTTATATCAGCAGTGCTGGGAGATCCGACAGCTTTGATTGCTGGTGTTATTGGGTCTTTGATGTCACGAGGATGATGTCCTGAATCGGTGTGGGGTTAGTTTGTTGTTGATGCTGGTCATGAATGATCTGGATGATCAGGGTACGTATAATATAGTGGACAATGGTCCTGTACATGTACATGTACATGTACGTACCTAAAATGTTATATATGTATGATGCCCAAGTTTCTCAAAATAATTTCTTTTGTGAAATCTAATTATGCTTCGATCGATACTTTGGATATGAGACGACTAAAGCAAGAGCAAGCTCTTCCCAGATACAGCGGCTGCCCTGCCCTGCCCTACCCTACCCTACACATTTTTTGGAATTTGAAAGGAAAATGATCTTTCGGAGATTTATCAAAAGTTTTGACAGGAATTTCAAACCCAAGTTAATCAAACTGATCAATGAGTTACTTTTTGTCAGAATGGAATTAGTACCTTTGTCTCAGAATAGACGAAACTTTGAAAATGACGCGCATTGGCTCACTTATCACAAATCCCAGCTTCCCCTCCCATTTTAGGCCTAGATCGAGAAGCTAAGATACACACACGACACTTGAGGAATTTATAAACCAAATCCAAACTGTTATCTAAAAACAAAAGGCACAATAATCAAAACTAACGTACGTCAAAACTCCTTTTGAAGATCAACATGAGTACCCATTTAGATTTGGATAATAGGGATATATATAAGTATCTAAGCATACATAAGTTCACTGAATACCACTTTATAATTTAGACCTGAATAGGAAGGAATTCAGGTTTTGGCCGTCCTTTTGGCTAATTAATTAATTATTTTGCGTAATCCATGGTATAGTCATGGTCCATTTATTTCTTTCTGCATTACACGAATAATAAGTTAACCGATCACACGGGTAACCTCACTCCAAACCAACCAATTCCACTTAATTAATTCTAAGCATCCACGTCGCTTGCCTAATTAACACTGATTACACCTTTTAGACTACTTAAGGGGAAACTAGAACATCGCGTATTAATTTAATTACGAAATTAACTAGCTTAATTGGGAGAATGCAGGTTGCGGTACTGCATGCGTTTGGCATTGATTTGCAACAGTAGTACAGGAGCTGCTGAATCAGATTGTTAATTATAATTTTCTCAGACAAAGAAGACATGTTTTTCCATCCAACAACTAATTTTAAGAATTTAATAGATTTACTAGTTTTAAGTTGTTAGCATATGAATAATCAGAATCACGGCCAAGATGATCAGCTTCAACTACTCGATCGTGTTGAAAGAAAGCTCGGTCCATAAAATATAAGAAAAGATGCTTATGATATATAAGAAGAGTACTACAGCTAGCTAGAAGTTCTTCTAGATAGAAGACCGAACTACAGTGCTTATAAAAGAAGTCAAGCACGTGTAGCACGCTAGCTAGGGGCGTACGTAGTAGCATCAACATCATATCAAAAAGAGAAGCGCTTGGCGGCTTGGGATTTGTCATCAGGCGGCGGACTCTTGAAAAGAAGCATCCTGGGTTTTTTGTTTGTTTATTATGAACGTACTTGTTTTTCGTGTTTCGGGAGGGGGGCGGGGGAGATTGTTTTGGCCTTTTCTTTGTGTTGGATTGAGTTTATCACTTTGGAACACACATGCATGATCCCTTTGAGCTTAGTCTTGAGTTCCAGAGATTAAATGGCTCTTTAAACCTCCATCGCCATAGCCATCGCCTACCCAAAAAATTACTCTCATATCAATCAGCTAATTAATTATTAATGTAAGATTATAAAAGAAAATCTATTGGTTGACGTACGTCGTACCCAATATTATATCATTGATGTGGAAGTAAATGATTTGGAGCGAAGGAAATAGCGTTGATTAATACGCACTTGTGCTGTCGTGGGATGGTCAATCATTAGTCCACAACATTCTTTTCACATGCTTCTTTTCCTCATCTTTATATCTCTCAAATTCAGACAATTATCCTCACTCTCGATCGTCCCAAAGCGCGAGCGCACACACATATACAGAAAATTATAAATGGGTATTTGTGCATCTGGTGCATATGAAAGGAAAGGTGGGATAGCCCCATTCTGGCCATCCACAGCCAAGCTAATTGACTTGGATGGAAAGCTCCAAGAGTTCAGACACCCAACCATAGCCGGACGCATCCTCTCCCACAATCCCAACTGCTTCCTCTGTTGCTCAGATTCCATGTACATCAACTCCAGCGTCCCTCTCATCCCCAAAAATGAAGAGCTACAGCTGGGACAAATTTATTTCCTGTTACCACTCTCCAAATCCCATGTACCACTTTCTCTGCAAGACTTGTGTGCACTAGCCATCAAGGCTAGTTTGGCACTTGCTCATTCAGACCCTGCGTCTATGAGGTGCACATTTCCTTCTAATAACTGAAAACTATATTTTTGTTAGAGTAATCACAGAGACTGAAGATCTAAATCCCAAGACTGCAGCCTCATCATCAGCTCCCCAGACTGCAGCTCATACTTGTCCAAGTTGGGAAAGAGTTGAAGATTCATTGCATAATTCACTCTGTGTCAAGAAATACCAAGAGGGAAAGTAAGCATCATAATCCCTGATCAAATCATGCAATGCACATTTGTTGTCAGTTTTGTAAATGCGTATATGTATCACTAGTAATTTGCAACCTTTCCCCGTCTCTCTTGTATCTCTTTTATAAGATGGTATTTATAAATTATAAGAGCACATGTGACAGAAAAAAAAATGTATGTGACATTAATAATTGTCATTCTCGTTTTAACGAATCACCATAGGATAAGATCATTGATGCATTTTTATATCTTTAAAATTAAATGGAAATACTCAACACAGGGGTAATGGAGTAGCTGGGCAACCTCAAGGTTAGTTAGGACTTTGTTCTCAGACACCTGGTGTCAAAAAAAATAATAATAATAATAAAAATTAAATGACATATTAGAGATGAAACGTGTGGCTGAGTTGGTAATGCGATTTTCTCAAGCAAACCATCTGGATTTGGCCTGTGTAAGACTAGAATCGTTGGATTAGGAAATAGGGGATTCTGCATTTTGCGTCTTCCAAAGCACATATCGCTAATAACAAGAAGTGATGACAACCGTAGGCCGTTGAAGAAAAACTCGATACACCATTTCACGAAGAAATGTGATACACAAAAAGGCGAATGAAAACTGAATTAACCACACCCATATTTTACATCCGGTTCTGCAACAACTGATGAGAATGGCACTTCAACTCTCTGTTTTACAAGACACCGAGCTTCCCCATTTTCCATAACTAGGATTCTTCCAGGTGGACAACGAATATCAAATCTCCTTCCCTCAGCTGCTGGTCGCTGAAACAATCCAAAAACCTTGAAAAGGGTATCTTTTTTCGCAAAATTATGCCCAAAACCAGACAACCTTAATACAGATACCACACCAATAAGAGTAAGTACTGTCTTGCCTGCTGCATTGATGGAAAAACCCAACCCTTTCCTTGAACCTTGGGACCCGTTTAGCTTTTGATTTCTCTCTAGTTTGCTGATGTTCTTCACTTCATTTGATGGATCACCGGTGATCGTTCCATTTCCTACAGACTTACATGTGGAAGGGAACTGTGGCAGGTAGCCATTCTCTAGGTAAAGGGAGTTCTTTGGAGGGCGGCTTGGATATGGAGGAAGCAGGAAATCATTGCTGTGCTCTACCGTTTCACAAGCAAAAGCACAAGCTTCATGTATCACTTCCAAATCCTCCCCTTTGTACTCTTTGAGCTTATCAAGTAACATCTTTCGGCTGTTTTCAATCTCAGCAAGGGCCAATTCTATTTCGTATCGTTGTTGTTGTTGCAAAGTCTAGGCATCAAAGACAATGGTTAAAACTCCAAACAACTGTCAAGATCAATTTATTAAAATCACATTTGTTTACATTGTACAAATATCCTTTCACTATACTGATGGAGGTTTTATATTGGACGACTGAGAACTTTCACCATAAATTTAATAATAAAAAGAACATATTCCAGAGTAAAATGAGCTTGTATCCAGTAAGGCTAGTAAACCTGCCAAGGAGAAGGTCTCATGTTCGGCTCATGACAACTTTTATTGTAGCTTTGACAATATAACGGACATATGTTGTCATCAATTGAACTGTTATCCACTAAGCCAGCTCAGGAAGGGATATTCAGCCGTGTGAAAATGATGAGGGGCAGGGTGTGGAAGAGATCGAGCATCCATGAATAACTGCTGCCAACAATTTGACAAGCTAATAAACATGTGAGGCTAATTTCTGCTGAGCAAGTATGCTACCTAAGGGACGATAAATACACTCACAAATACTTCTAAGAACTTCCCATTGACAGCAAGCAAGGCCACGGATACTAATTTAATATGGGTACTTTTCTGAGCATTCTTACAGAACACCCTAAACACCTATGCGACAACTAATTTGCATAAATCTGTAATGTTGGATACTAACCCGTGCGTCAGTGTTAATGTTATTCGGCCCATTTATTAAAAAAAAAAAAACTGATATGGGCTTACGGCCCATTCTGTTTTCGTGCTTAAAGCACTCCAGTCTCCAATGCTCCAGACTTATAGGAGAGACATGACCATAACGTGAAAAATCATCTATAAATGTGATGAATTAGACACCTCCGTGTCTTGCCCTCACACTCATTGGATTACAGATGTCTGAGTGAACTAATTACAATAGAAAAGATGTCCTAGTAGCTTTTTCAAACGGTTTTCTCTTGATTTTTTCCATAAGGCAATATGACCTTAGCGAGATTGCCTATCAGACCTTCTCTAGCTAACCGAGTCATTCTTTCTTGCCCTATATGGCCAAGCCTAGCATGCCATTTATATGAATCCAAATTATCAAATGCAAAAAGAAAAACAAGACTCATTCATATTTGAATAATTCATATCCAATATCATAAAACCGTCTGATAAAAAAGCACAACCATAAAAAACATTGCCCAAATAGAAGGAAACACCATTGTTTTCAAATACAATCTGAAAACCAAGTCTTAACAAAATAACTACAGAAAATAAGTCTCATTGGATCTCGGGAGCGTATAGCACATTGTGAAGAAATAAAGTGCAACCACCTCGCAAGTCCAGCTTGTAGGTACCAAGTCCCAACACCTACACGCTAGCTTCATTCTCCACCTTGACATAACGACTCCCAGCTAGAATCCAACGATACTCCACAAAACCAACTCGATCTCGCGCTACGTGCCCGGTCGCTCCTGAATCAACAGTCCACACAGGATAGGAATGAGCAATCATCACATGGCTAGTTACAAAAACAATGCGAGACATTTAAGAGTGTACCTTCTTCGGCTAAGTGCAATCACGAGCGAAGTGACATTTCTTTTCGCAGATGAAGCACTCTAATTTTGAATTGTTCTTCCCGCGCTTGCCTCTTTTGCTGCGCTGAGAAGTTCCTGACTCTTTCTTCACTTATCCAGCAGCTATCCCTATCTTGGACTTCTTGCGCTTAGGCCTAGATGCCTTGCGAGAAACAGACTCAGCCATATAGGCCGAATGTTTGGGCTTAGCAGCCTCTAGGCGCTCAGCCTCCAGCTCCAAGTGACACGAGAAATCATCAAAATTCTTGATATTCTCATTATGCGTCAAATTCTGGCTCATATTCTCCCAAGAATTCGGTAGTGAGCGTATCACTGCCTAGATTTGTTGTTCATCAGTCAGGTTGTTTCCTGCCGTCTTAAGTTTGCGGATCATGGTCGACATAGCCCTAAGATGATGCTTCATTGTGTGGTCAGAGCGCATTTTATAGGAGTCAAATCTCATGGTCAATCTACGTAACCTTGTGGCTGAAGTTTCTCCAAACTTCATTTTCAAAGCTTGCCACATGCTTTGGGCAATATCATAGGTTTCAAACTCACACATGAGATCATTGTGCATACTGCTCAACATGATTATGCGCGCACACTCCTTTTGATCTCCCATATATATATATATATATATATATATTATATTTGCGCAAAAATTAGGTTAGAAATTAATAATTAGACATTGTGGCGCAAGAGATGATTAAGAAGTCTAGTGATTTTTCGATCTTGCGACATGTTTGTATTATTTTTTTTCTAACTTAGATGAACGCGGCAAATTTCTTAGGTGTGTAATATCTCTTCTTTGCATATTGTAGTGAGTTGACATCTAAGAGTATAGTTGTCGATTTAAATAAAGGGGAAAAATTGGATGAAGAGAATTATGATATTTGATATCACAAGATCCAATATGTCTTAGATGAGTAAGAGGTCTTGGAGGCCTTATCTCACTCCCTTACTGAGCCCGAGAAAGGGGACTCAGACCAACACAAGATAAATCATCTAGTCTATACTGAATGGGCTAAGAAGAACCGGTATGCGCACATAATCATGTTGAGCAACATGCACAATGATCTCATGTGTGAGTTTGAAACCTATGATACTGCCCAAAGCATGTGGCAAGCTTTGAAAATGAAGTTTGGAGAAACTTCAGCCACAAGGTTACGTAGATTGACCATGAGATTTAACTCCTATAAAATGCGCTCTGACCACACAATGAAGCATCATCTTAGGGCTATGTCGACCATGATCCGCAAACTTAAGACGGCAGGAAACAACCTGACTGATGAACAACAAGTCCAAGCAGTGATACGCTCACTACCGAATTCTTGGGAGAATATGAGCCAGAATTTGACGCATACGGAGAATATCAAGAATTTTGATGATTTCTCGCGTCACTTGGAGCTGGAGGCTGAGCGCCTAGAGGCTGCTAAGCCCAAACATTCGGCCTATATGGCTGAGTCTGTTTCTCGCAAGGCATCTAGGCCTAAGCGCAAGAAGTCCAAGATAGGGGTAGCTACTGGATAAGTGAAGAAAGAGTCAGGAACTTCTCAGCGCAGCAAAAGAGGCAAGCGCGGAAATAACAAGTCAAAATTAGAGTGTTTCAATTGCGGAAAGAAATGCCACTTCGCTCGTGACTGCACTGAGTCGAAGAAGGTACACTCTGACATTTCTCGCATTGTTTTTGTAACTAGCCATGTGATGGTTGCTCATTCCTATCCTGTGTGAACTGTTGATTCAGAAGCGACCGAACACGTAGCGCGAGATCGAGTTGGTTTTGTGGAGTATCGCCGGATTCCAGCTGGGAGTCGTGATATCAATGTGGAGAATGGAGCTAGCATGGAGGTGCTGGGACTTGGTACCTACAAATTGGACTTACGGGGTGGTCGTACTCTATATCTCCACAATGTGCTATACACTCCCGAGATCCGATGAGACTTACTTTCTGTAGTTATTTTGTTAAGACTTGATTTTCAGATTATATTTGAAAACAATGATGTTTCCTTCTAGTTGGGCAATTTTTTTATGGTTGTGTTTTTTTATCAAATGATTTTATGATATTGAATATGAATTATTCAAATATGAATGAGTCTATTGTTTTTCTTTTTGCATCTGATAATTTGGTTTCATATAAATAACATATTAGGCTTGGCCATATAGGGCAAAAAAGAATGACTCGGTTAGCTAGAGAATGTCTGATAGACAATCTCGCTAAGATCATATTGTCCATATGGGAAAAATCAAGAGAAAACCGTTTGGAAAAGCTACTAGGGCATCTTTTCCATTGCCATTAGTCCACTTAGACATTTGTGGTCCAATGAGTGTGAGGACAAGACATGGAGGTGTCTATTTCATCATATTTATAGATGATTTTTTATGTTATAATCATGTCTACTTAGTCTCTCATAAGTCGGAAGCATTGGAATGTTTTAAGCGATATCTCAGAATGGTTGAGAATCAGCTAAACAAGAGCTTAAAAACTCTAAGAACTGACTGAGAATGAGAATCTCTCTCTGAGCAATTTAAAAGGCTCTTTGATGAAAAATGAATTAAAAGACAATTGACGATGCCAAGTACGCCACAACAAAATGGCGTGACAGAAAAGAGAAATCGAACACTGCTTGAGATGGTTAGGTCAATGATGGTGCAAGCAAACCTACCAATTTCTTTATGGGAGGATGCACTTTTGACTACTGCTTACATTCTTAACCGAGTGTCCTCCAAATCAGTATTTTCCACCTCATATGAACTATAGACCGGCGAGAAACCCAATTTGAGTAACTTATGACCATGAAATTCAACGGTTTTTGTTCACAATGTTTCTCATAAGTATGGGAAGTTAGGCCCTAGAGGAAAGAAATATATTTTTATAAGGTACTCAGAACACTCAAAAGGGTATGTGCTAATAGGTGAACAATCTGATGGAACTATTATTGAGATTGAGTCACGAGATGTAGATTTCATCGAGGATGAGTTTCCAAGTAGGGGTGAGGTTGATAGGAGTTTGGAACTCCATGAGATTGTGGGTCAAGAGAAAGGCGCTCCAAGAGGTTTAGTTAAGAATGAGGAAGAAATTCCTCAATCTCCTACAAATTGTGGGAGTGACTTGTCTCCAAGTGGGAGCACACCACTTGTATATCAACCACAACAACCTCAGCTACATAGAAGCACGCGTGAAAGTGTTCCTTATCATCGTTTTGAGATTGAAAGTGAAGTTTTTTATA
This sequence comes from Juglans mandshurica, assembly GCA_022457165.1. Lineage (NCBI taxonomy): Eukaryota > Viridiplantae > Streptophyta > Magnoliopsida > Fagales > Juglandaceae > Juglans > Juglans mandshurica. Next base: position 25,331,387 of record CM039629.1, on the reverse strand, counting down.
GTAGCTTCGCAAGATGATTATGAAACTAGGACAATTCATGAGGCTCTCTCGTCTTCTACTAAAGATGAGTGGATGAAAGCACTAAAAGATGAGATAGAGTCTATGAGGACAAACCAGGTCTAGAATTTGGTAGATCTACCGTCAGGGTGCAAGGCTATTGGGAACAAATGGTTTCTAAAGGTAAAGTGCAAGTCGGATGGATCAATAGAAAAGTACAAAACTCGCATAATGGCAAAATGATATACCTAAACAGGAGAGTATAAACTATGAGGAAACTTTTTCACCAGTGGTGAGGTTTGCCTCAATTCGCCTGATTCTAGCTATAGTAACATACATGGATTTGGAACTCTATCAGATGGACGTTAAGACGGCATTTCTCAATGAAGAACTAGATAAAGAGATCTATATGGATTAACCCATGGGCTTTGTGGTCAAAAGTCAAAAGCGCAAGGTGTGCAAACTCAAACGACCTATATATGGCCTAAAGCAATCATCTAGACCATGGTATCTCAGATTCCATTGAGTCATTCTCTCGAATGAGTTTACGATAATCACGAAGAACCATTGTGTCTCTGTTAAAAGGTCCAAGAAGAGTTTCATTATGTTGTCATTGTATGTTGACGACATACTACTGGCTGAAAATGATAAAGGATTGATAGTCGCCACAAAAGAGTGGTTATCCTTCAATTTTGAGATAAAGAATATGGGTGAGACAGAATACATTTTTGGAATTAAGATCTACAAAGATAGGTCAGAGAAACTTATGTGTTTGTCCCAACAGACTTACATAAAAAAAGTTCTCGAGCACTTCCAAATGAGTGAATGTAAATCCATTGACACCCCTATTACAAGAAGCGAGAGCTTGTCCAAAGATATGTGTTCTAAGACTCAAAGATAAATGAAAAAGATGGCTCGTATCCCTTATGCTAATGCTATGGGTAACCTGATGTATGCAATGATGTGTACTCGACCAGACATATGCTATGCAGTTGGCTTGGTGAGTAGATTCCAATCTAATCCCGGACTAGCTCCCTGAAAAGCAGTCAAAAGGATTATGAGATATTACAAGGGAACTGCAAACTATGTATTGTGCTATCAAGGTTCAGATTTGCAGCTAAGAGGTTACATCGATGCTAATTAGAGTAGTGACCTAAATGTAGATTTTAATTTGAAGTGAACGTGTCTCTTTCACTCTCAGCAGATTTCCCACTCAGTTTCTTTCCTAATTTGTTTTGGGGGGTCAACACTGTTTGTGGTCAGAACAAAATGATCTTTTAAAAATCTAATGTGTGAGAGGTCATTTTTTTTTTTCTTTTGGCAACCCAAACTACGTATGTGGGAACTAAATTCTTCCTTTTTTATTTTTTTTTGTTTTTTAGTTGTGAACTAAATTCATTTTCTTTTATGTTTTCTTTCTGTATTTTTCATCACCAATAAATTATCAATATGTATCCACTACAACAAAATAGTAAAAAGTATATTAAAAAGTAAAAACAGCGACATTGCCCAAAAAAGATATCTTAACTCCAAAACAAAAACAAAAACAAGAACAAAAAATGCACCAAGCCAACCAATCCAAATCCAGAGCCGCCTGGGCTGTTGATTTGGACTCCTCTGTCACGGACCTCACGGTCCCCTCTTCCTTTTTTTCAAAGAGTAATTCTATAGCCTACACTCCACATACCATGTATTCAATTTTTTTTTTTAACAATTCTACATATCTACCTACACTCTTCACGCACCATGCACTCAAATTTTTTTTTTTTAAACTCAATACACTAAGTGTGTTGAGTGTGTAATAAATAGTAGAGTGTAAAGCAGATTTTTTCTTTTTATTTTCAACTCAATACACTAAGTGTGTTGAGTGTGTTATAAATAATAGGCTGATATAAATATTTTTTCTTTCCCAAATTGAGAAATCCCGTCTTTCGGAGCTTATGGTTCAAGATAATACACAGCCGAGTTATCTTCCTCGCACAAAAACGACGTAGAATTTACAGTGAAATACCGTAATCAAATTCAAAATCTTCATTCTTTCACATCACATGTGTGGAACAGACGAAAAAAGCCTACATAAGATGACAACTCTGAGAAATTCAGGACCTCATCTGTCTCCATCGGCTAAACTCCGACCACTAAACCTCAAAAAGCAGTTCCGCACGGAATCTCACAGTAGACCTATAATATTCTACGAAGCCAAACTGATTTATTTCCTTTATTTATGCAAAACATGGAACTGACAGAAAGAATACTGTTTAAACTAAGCATAAAATAACAGATTCAGCAAAATTGCCTTTACTTACAGCATCCAAAACTATGAAAATATCGCAGATGAGGCTGTATAAGAGGGTTCCTCAAGAATTCATGTAGATGAATTTACATATCTATCGCCCACAAAAGCCCTATATAAGGCTATATACAATTTTGGATCTTGAAAAGAGGAAAAGGAAAGATGCAGGTACAAGCTGGATCTCCCAAATTTCTCTTCGAGAAAATCACAAGAAAAGATATTCATGAAGCACAAGCCAAAAATGTGGGGATAATAAGATGAAGTTTAAGTTCGTGGGTGTTATGATCGAGAAATGATCAATCCCATTGAAGTAAACATGGGCTTATGTTAGAGCTGTACACCTGTAGGATTTAAATGAAGCCTACAACTATCACATTCAGTTCCTGTCGATGACCTCTGCTGGCATGTTTAGATCAAAAAGGCCACCTCCAACGCCATCCTTTCTAGCACGCTTCCTGGAAGAGCATCCGCTCTCATCAGAACAACCAGAGCCTGAAGGTCGATCAGATTCTGCTGTCCCACCAAACAGTTGAAGTATCAGAAAATATCCTTAATATATGTTATGATAAAAAAACGAAGGTTCCATACCCAAGCTTATGAATATCACATTATATGAATCCAACAAACTTGGACATATAAACCCAATCTTACAAATTTTAACCATAACTGTACATAAGTTTGGCAGTAATTTTTTCTTTTTCTCAAATAAGGATGGTAGTTTATCATCCCAATAATAATTCATCAACTCTAGCAAAATAGAGGAATATAAGACCATATCAGTGCATTTAAATAGAATTAGTCACCAGAACATTTCCTACAGAATAAATCGTCACAAAGTTCTGAGTACTTGGGCATGGATGTCAAATATCATGATAAACCTTATCAAGTCTACAGAATTACACTAAAGTCGGAGCAAAATTATTGTTTTGTCCAGATTAACTTATAAGTTATGTCCGACCACTATGCATATATGACTGTCATGATTAAATAAAGCAAGGCTAAAGATCGACGTGCTAAGAGGAGAAATTAGGCGGCCTGCATTTTTTCTTAACTCACATAATTAGAAAGAAGTTCTTTTAAGGAAACAAACCTTTTTCTACAACGAAATAATAAAGGGAGATCAGAAAAGAAACAATTTACTGAAACTGAAAGAGCGTTTGCGACATACCAAGTTTCTGATAAATGCAACCATCAGCGAAAATCCATAGTCACATATCAAGTTTCTGATAAACCTATTAGAAGGGCTCGCGTCAAAGATATAACAGATGCTATGGTTAAGAATACTACAGATGACAAGCAATGATTTCTAGCAACAGATCACACCATTTGACGACAACAATAACTTTTATATCAGTAAACACCATTTAACAGTAGCAATATAGAATGGGAAGGTGCCACAATTACTCTTAAGTGATGATTAGATGTCCCATACAGTTCCTATTCGTCTCTAAGTACATATTATAAGGATAACAAAAAAGTCAGAAGGAAATATCTAATCCATTTTACCGCTAGCCTCGCGGTCCGAAGGTAGATAGTTGTCCCTATTATTGGATTTCCAGCAAGCAGTAAGTTCTGATGCCCTTTCAATGCCCTTTGATTTGTAAGGAGCTATATTGTGGTTACCAAATTGGAGAGAACCCAACAAATCATTTTCAATGCACTCATACCTGGAAGAGATTTATAAATGCATGAGTTTCAAAAGTTTCATATAATTAAAGCTTTTGTGACAGCAATGCGGATACTCACAATTTGTGACAAAGAGTATCTGTGATCACTGACAGGTTGATGACTTGCATCCTTATCTCCATAACTTTATCCTCACTATACTGATCAAAGGGCTCCTCCAAAATCTTGGAAAGTTTCTCAACGTTTGCCTCAAGCTGCTGCTGCTGATCCTCAAATAAATGCTGTTTTATTTCACTTTCTTCCTTCGTCATCTCATCCTTGAACAGCTCATCTCCAAACATATAAAATGCAAATGGGTATGAATATGAAAGAACACGCCTGGATCTGAAAAGCCTGTAGAGCCCATTATTTACCCAGCTAAAATCTCTTAGCCTTGAATCTCTCTCTTCTGTAATTGACACCCTCTCTTGTATGGTCTCTTTCAATTTACTTTCTTGCTTGAAAGAGTCTGTGTGAGCTCTGTAGCGGTTATAATAGTGTATATATCGATAGTGATCCCGCTTTGCACGTTCTGATTTTTTCTCTCCTTCTACTTTGAAGCGACCACAACTGTGGCCAGTTATACTTGACCAAGTATGATCTCGGCCAGTGGCTCCACCACATAGCCAACTGCATAAAAAAGAAAGTAGGAAAGCACAAAATCGCATCAGAATTAATAAAGAGACAGATCAATAACTAAGGAAGACCAAATGCGGTGGGAATTTGGTGTATTTGTGTTTGTGTGTGTGTGTGTGTATTGGGGGCTGGGGGAGAGAAGGAAAAAATTTATCCAACCAACCCTAGCATAAAACCTCCCAGTCAATGTCACTGAAGAAAATTACAAGCTCTAGAGAGAGAGTGTAGTCAAAATGATAAAGGTTTTCATAAGATGGGTGACAAAGCAAAAAACAAATGACAGGTAGAAGAGATGATGACCATATGAACCCAAACCAACATCAAGAAGCAAAGGGATTCATTCCTATTCGACCATATAACCAAATTAAGTCAGTCACCTTAAGCTATACATCGTCAGATATTTTAACAACAGCGGGAAAGAAAAGAGCCCTCACCAAAATGCTTGGCCACAGATACAGCTCACAAGGTTGCAACCACCATTCTTCTCTACAGGTTTGTGACACTTTGGACAAGGCTGTGTATGAGCTGTTATCCAATTAACTGTCTCTGATTCATCACGGCACTTCTTGACCCAAAGCTGCCACATTACACATGAACACGGCGAGTGTGCTTCTGATAAGCAACTGAAACAAAACTGCAAACCACACGAACATTCTACCTCACAAAACTCGTCATCCTCAATGCGTATTGCGTTCCCACAATGTGGAGCACTTGGGCACCATTTAACTCTCTTATTATCTTCAATATATGACTCAAGAAGAAAACGATCAAACTTCTCTGCCATATCAGGATGCCTTTTACTGACTAGATTTCTAACAACGGCTTCATCACAAATTGAATTGCATTTATGTGCCATGCACCTAATGCGCCTACTCTGACCCTCATTTATCTTCACCATAAAATGCTCCGTCCAACCTAAAAAGATGAAACATCACCATAAAAAATTAAATCTACAATAATTATTGCAATGTGGAGGACAACAACTAATAAAAACTCATGATAACACAACCATCAAGTATAACCACATAGGAGACATCCATAAAACCCAGCATGCTAACACATTGAAGTATTACAACTCTTCAACAAGTAGAAAAGGGCATGTTTGGATAGAGGGAGTGCAGAGGAAAGGAGAGGGGAAGAGTAACGACCCACAGCAAAGCCCAATCCATGTATCGGTTATAACTTTTTTTTATAAGTAAACAAATTATATTACTCCAAGATTAGGCCTAGCCCAGTATATACAAAAAGACATGTATCAGTTATAACTTATACTTTAAAAAAACTAGTTAAAGCTACCATTTGAGCTCTTTGGAGTCAAAATAAACCGCAAGACCTTTTCCCACACAAGCAATATGGGATCTCATTTACCATCATTCTTCCACTTAATTCGAGGTGTTACACTCTCCCCTAACCAAATCTCTAACGTCCCACTCTTTGGGTTTTTTATTTTTAAGGGAAAAGGCTTCGAGGGGGATTTGTAGGGGTAAAATACCAAACAAAGCCCCTTTTCTTCGCTTCACACAGCTGGGAAAATTTGAAGGGAGAGAATATTATTGAATAATTCAATGCTCACCTTTTTAGCCTTAATAATTTATTAATATTTCAGCAACTTACCAACAAACACTTGTCACTCATCTCTCCCTGTTTTCAATTTGCACAATACAATATCCTTTCCATTCTACAACTAAACAAGGGGAGTGATACCTATTCCCCTCAGCCCTTCTATAATTTGTTAAAACATTCAAACATGATAAGGGAGGGCATTAAATTTATCCTCATCCCTAATCCTCTCATCACATCCCCCTCCAAAAACTCCTCTGCATAGAGTAAAACTCAATTAGATAATTCAGCAAATATAACAAAGACTATACAAATTCAGAACAAACTACACCATCACACAAGATATGCAAATAAAAGGTAGGGTGCTTACAGTTGTTGCAAAAACAATGGCCGCAGTCCACTCTTGTAGCCTCACCACCAGGTACACCCTCCATGCAAATGTCACACATTACTATGGAATGCAGCAATGAATCAAGATCTTGATGCCCGACCACTGTAACACCTGCTTCAGCAAATAAGCAAGCCTTCCCTTTCTCTACAAGCACTGCAACCAACCTCTCAACATCCCAGCGGTAATGAATAAGGAGAGTCCTGGCATGATGCTCCCTCAGAGATAGCATTTCCATTACATTACGCAAATCCTCCCTCTACATAAATGCATCCCAACTCAAAAGAATCAATACTATAAAACCTTAATAAGAATATATCTTTCGGAAAATAGATCTATAAGGATAATTTTTTTTTTACCTGTGCGGCCAAAAGAGATTCTTTTGTAATTACCTGCGAATGCGAAAATCTTCAGATAAATATGGCAACTTTTAAAATAAATTCCTTGACTAAAAGAGCATGAAGACAAGAAAACATGGCTAATTTCCTAGTTAGTTCATAACTCAATGAAACTAATAAAATTTCTATTTGCTCCTTCAAAGAGTTTTGACCCGTCATATTGAGAATTTGACAAAAAAAACATAAATATTTCCAAAGTTTTAGGTGCAACTAGCTGCAAAAACTTCAAAAGAAAACATCCAGAATACCATGTACAATGGAAAAGCAAAAATAAAAACATAAACATACCCAGGAAAATGAAACCTTTATCAGAGTATAATTAGAGCAATTTCAAACAAAATCCAGCAATTCCCCCCCCCCCCCCCCCCCCCCCAAAAAAAAAAAATCAAGCTTCAAAATTTCAAACAAAATCCACACTACTATGATCGATATAGCCCGAACATCAGCAATTCCCGGTCCGACACATTAAAAAAATCCCGCAGACCGTACAAACCGAACCAAAACTGGCATAAAAACTCGCCCTTTAGAAGGAAAAACAGAAATAAATGAAAATACCGAGTTTTGATGTTTCAAAAACCCTTTTCTTTTTTTTTAAAAAAAAAAAGGGATACCTTAGTTGTGGAACCCTTGGGAGGGGCACACTGAAACTCAGGCTCCTCGTTCTCGATGCCGTCGAGCGAATCCCGATCGGAGCAATAATTGTCCTCGTCGCTGGCACAATCCTCCATCGACAACAATAATGACATCGATAATTATTGATAACAAATATTATATAAACAACTAAATTACGATAAACGAATGAATAGGTGTATGTCTGCGCCAATTGAGGCGCCGATTCGAATATTCACTCGGATCGGGTGACCGGATGGGGGGAAAGTTGGAATATTCCGGCGGGAAACGATTGGGGAGTCGGACGAGGTTGCCGGCGATGATAATGGAAGGACGAGGCTTACAGAAGAATCGTATCCGAGTGGAAAAACGGGAAACGTCAGAGAATAAAAAAGGGACCGTGATTTATTTGTTTCGTGGAAACTAATAAAGTACTATTGTAACGGCGTCGTATGTTCGACGGTGATTGGCGAATTTTTTTTTCCGCCTTCTGAAAAAATAATAATAATAAAATTAATAGAGTAACGTTATATAGAATTATAAAATATGTAATTTGTAAGTCTTATATAATTATTTTAAAAAATAGTAGATCTATTATTAAAAAATTAATTATTTTTAATATCAATAAGTATTTATTTATTTTTTAAAAAATATTTAGACAATACTTATATCATGATTAGAAATATCGTTTCGAGTGAAATTTTGTGATAGTGAAAATAAGCTTTATTTCCGCTGCATGACTATGCATGGATTAGCCTTTTATGGTAGAGGTTTTTTTTTTTTTTTTTTGGTAGAGATGTAATGATTAACTTAAGGTTTCGTCACCTCCATTATCATCGCTGGCAACTAGGGTTGTACAGAAACTGATGCCACCGGCCACCATCGACCAATTGCTTCAAGAATCGACTGGAACCTATCAACGTGCAGTGGCAATTTAAAAAAACCGATGTTCAGTGGTTCAATCCCGATTTGAAGCTGGATCGGACCGTTAAACCTATCGATATAATAAAACTATTTTTTTAATATACTTTTATCGAAACGATATCGTTCCACTTAAATTTAAGTGGAGCAGCATTATTTAAATTTATTTTTTTTCTTACGTTCTTAATAAAATAACGCCGTTCCACTTAAACTTAAATAGAACGACGTCGTTTCGATATGTGTATTCTTCTTCCCGAATCCAATCTCTGTAACTCTCTCTCTCTCTCACAGTAGATAAATCACGAGAACCGTCTCGATCGGTTTCCTCCTTCCATCGACTAGTTACGGTCAGTGCTTCTCCCATTTTTTAAGACGTCGGTTTTGCCCAAAAACCTTGTCGACAAAGTCGGTTTTCACCCTACCGGCAACCTCTATCCAAAAAAATAATTATTACAGAAGAATCGTATTCGAGTGAAAAAATGGAAACGTTAAAAAGAAAAAAAAGAGACTGTGATTTATTTGTTTCGTGGAAACTAATCAAGAACTATTGTAATGACATCGTATGTTTGCCTATGATTGGCGGCTTTTTTTTGCCTTCTGAAAAAATAATAATATTAAAATTAATAGAATATCGTTACGTACAGTTGTAGAATATGCAACTCGCAAGTGTCATATAATTATTTTATATATTATTAAAAAATTAATTACTTTTAATATGAATCCATATTTATGTATTAATTGTTTTTTTGCCTTATGATATTTATTTTTAATATCATAACTAGAAATATCGTTCGAGTGAAAAATTGTGTTAGAGTGAAAATACAGCTTTTATTTCCACTGCATGACTATGTATTTTTTGTAGAGTTTTTTTTTTTTTTTTTTGGTTGAGATGTAATGATTAGCTTAAGGTCATGTTTGGATTTGAAATTCATCTCATCATTATAACTTTTTTAAATTTTCACACAAAATATAATAAACAATTCAATTTTTTTAAATCCTAAAATAATAATAATAATATTAAAAATAATATTTTATTCAACTGATCTAAAACCATTTCAACTCATCTTTGAACCGAACGGAGCCTATAAACCAATATTTGGAAAAAAATTGATGATATTTTTTCCGGATCACCTTGTGGCGTTTTGGAAATCACTAAAATGATTAGAAATAACAAATTTTTCTTTATATATAATATGTGACTCTACATGAAATTAGTTAAAAGGATCAAGTTAGGATTGACTACGTGCAAGTTTGATTTAACACGAATCTAAAACCCCGATGCAATATTTAAGGGAAAATGCTACTTGTCCCCACAAATGGGTCCTTTTATTTATTGATTAAGGAGATATTTTTGAATGATTTTATAAATTTTTTAAATGTATAAGTGTATAAAAAATGAATGAAAAAAATCAAAAATAAAAAATAAAAAAAAACAAATGACCGAAGGTGTAGCAGGACTCATACTTGATTGACAATTGTTGAACCCATGAACCCAACTTGAAATTGATATATTAGGGTTGAAGAATCTGATTAATTTGATTTAAATAGATTGAATTGGGATTGATTCATAAGATTTGAATCTGATTAATTCATCCTAGAATGCAATTAGGTATTTCTTTTGTATACTTCCTATGTATATTGGCTTCTTTTTTTTTTTTTTTCTTTTTTTTAGAATAAGGACAATACCTCAAAACTACTTTATTGATAACTCTCACTTATGGTAGCAGAGGAATACCGTGGTAACATCAACCCAGTCAAAAAAACTTAGGGTCGTTTGCATTCAAAACCCACATCAACCCACCTCAACCCACCTCAACTCATTTCATCTCATCATTACAACTTTTCCAAATTTCTATACAAAATATAATAAACAATTTAACTTTTTCAAATCTCAAAATAACTTTCCCAAATTCCCACACAAAATATAATAAATAATTCAACTTCTATTCTACTATTTATAAACCATCTCAACTCATCTCTGAATCCAAACCACTCCTTAATATAAAAACACAGGACATATGAACAACTTTTTTCAAATACTCCCGTGTAAAACTACCTACATACAGAAACCCATTACAACCCCATAAACCAGAATAAACAAAAACCAAAACCATAACATTCTACTGCCGACTCATATACGGTAACCCAAGTTTATCCAACCTGAGAACTCCTCACGTAAGCATCGGAAGATCTGTAGCAGAGGAAGTAAAAATAGTTTCTCCTTTTGCGCCCAGCTTTACCATGCTATCTGCTGCAGCGTTACATTCTCTGTAACAATGCTTGAAAGAACAACTGACCTCATTCAAAAAACATATTATTTCCTCCCAGAAATCCTCCATATACCACAATCCGCATCTCCTTTTTTTAATCCAGTCAATAACCAAAACCGAGTCCATTTCTATTTCAATTGCATCAAAACCTAACCTTCTAGCATGTTTCAGACCATAAAACAGCCCCATGACTTCTGCATAATTATTAGAATGGCAGCCAATAGGCATTGAGAAAGCCACTTGCATATCACCATTATGATCTCTTATAATACCCCCTACACCTGCAATACCTGGATTCCTTAGTGAGCAACCACCCACATTAAGCTTACACCACCCCTCTTTCGGCCTTTCGCATTTCACAATCTTACCTTTAATTCCCCTATTTTGTCTGACAGTAAGATTCAAAGAGTTCAACAACTCTTCATCTCTTTTCCCCCTATTTCCTGTGTATATAGGCTTTATCTATTTCATTCGATGAATAAAATTTTCTTACTTATATTAAAAAAAAAAAAAGGATCTGAATCTGACTTGACACGAATTAAACCTAACCTGATACAAGATTTTGGAAGTTGTTTATTTGTTACTAGTTGTTATATCTCGGCCGCTAAACCAAAATGGTCGACACAAATAATAATAATAATAATAATAATAATAACTTGAGTGCTATCCAAATTCCAACCCGTCTAGGGTTGATGGAATGCTCAGCAAATTTTATGATACAAAATCTGAAAAACCCAGAAGTTAACCCACAGAACAAAAGGAAAATAAAATAATTATAATCAAAGACTAATCAAACATCTTGGGCAGTTTCAAACATTGTCACCATGTATGTTTCATATACCATGCCATGCAAATTTTAGTTTACAGCTCAAGGCTGCTCCTAACAAAAAGAAAGATCATAATACAGGACAGTAGGAAACATAGAGTACTGATCTTATTTTTTTGAAGTCCAACTGAACTTGCTGTTGTTTACACCTTGAATACAAAAAAAAAAAAAAAAAAAAAAAAGAAAGAAAGAAAAAGATAAAAGGAAGAGTATATAGAACAGATATAATTGTATGTAATGATCAATGTTAACAATATACAAGAATCATCCTTAAAAGTTACTCCCGCAATTTCAGTTGCTTGCCTCTCAGTGATTACTAGTATACGTGTTTAAACCACCGTCGCGACATACTTCCATGTTTCTGATCCAAATGATGCACTCAAAGTCACTTTTGTGCTGAGGATTTAGCCTCAATGAGGAAAAATTATCCTCCCACGAAAAAAAGGTATGACAGCTTTGAATTATTACCTTGATGAAAAGGATCGGCAGTAATTTCTCTAAGATCTCCTTGGGGATGGGGTTGGGGATGTTGGAGGCTTCAAATCTTCATACCTGGTTTTTTATTGGCAAAAGGAAAGTAAAAGTTTAGTTCATAAGATGGTAGTCCCCTATAGTATTAAAGGGACGTTACCTAAATCAGAACTGTGTGAAATAAAAAACAAAAACAAAAAGGAACCATCTAAGGTCTAAATCTAAATACACACTTTATATGCATGTAGAATGAAGATGGTTTTAGTGTTTATTTATCCTTATTTAGAAAAGCTTGACGGAGCAGAATGATCTAGTAAATTCCCCCTCTAGATAACCTTCACAAAAATGTGTAGAATGAAAAGTGAATCAAAGATGGAAACCCAGGAAAATCTCACATAGTAAAAGGTGAAAGTGGTCTTGGCTTTGGTCCAGCATGATGCTGTTTATCCCTTGGTTCATCTGATGTTAGAGATTGAGCTATGTTGTTGACTGACAAGGTACCTCCGTTGGATCCACCATCTATATTATGTGTTGGGAGGATTGATGCAGTTGGTGCACTAGGAGACGGAGATGTAGGGGGCTTCAGGTCATCATATCTGAAAACAGAGTTTGCCCATAACATGTGAATAGTAAAATAAAGAATAAGATGCAAGGGAAAGCAAACAAAAGGTTTATATCAAACCAAAAATCAGTTAATAGCTTGTCGTGTTGCCTTTAAGGATTCCAGGTTTAAGAACAAAATATATATATATATATATATTGACTTCATCCCTCATGTAGATGGGGTATAATGTAGAAGAACACCTTTTTTTTTTCCTTTTCTGGTTTAGTGTAGCAGAAACACATTGGAATATTAAGCAACTGAGGGGGAAATCACCATAACGCCTATGTCTGGAAGGGGAAAATTGGTATCATATTGTTCATGGATCTTCGCAACCAAGAGATATGCCAATAATCTGCACACAGCAGCCTTTTTCACCCTAAACAGCATACATGAGCCATTTGAAAACATAAAGGAGCATTTTTTCTTTTTTGAATTATAAAGGAGAATCTGCTTCCGGGCCGGATTTATTTTGTCTATGCTTTTGTTTCTTTAATTGATTCTTGTTGGGAGGCTGCACTCCTGTGACAGGTATTTTGCTAAGTGGCCTTGATGGGACAAATGAACCTTTAGCCTTTATAGATGGCACAAAATAGGGGATGGGAATATACATAAGAAGAATCTTACTTGCAAACTTAAGATTGGAGATTATTATAGTAGCTGTTCATGATCATTAATAGACTTACACAGCATAGGGTGAAGAATGATAAGTTGAACTCTGGGGAGGAACTTTTTCAACAACACCAGTCACAAGAGTCTTTGCTACATCATTGCCTCCAGTAGATGGTGATAAAGGCGTTTCTTTGGGACCGCTTGGTGTTGGGGATGGAGAGCTGGGTGGCTTCAAATCCTCATAACTACCAAAATGAATCAGCTCATTAAAAAAAAATTGTCCAATTTCTAACTGCATCAATGATGTTTCTGTTTTTCCAACCAACAGGTGCAGTAGAAGATACTGGTGGTTCAGATCATCTAACTGTGAAATTTCATTCTTGACATATATTTGGTCTGAAGGCATAATGAGATTTTCAGGTTTGATTACTTATCATCACAGTGCCCAAGTTCCAAATGTTGTAAAAACTGCTTCTGGAGAGGGCGACGTAGGTGGTTTTGATTCTTGATAACTTTGAAAATGGGAAAACCAAAGGAAGTAATTGGTTGCCATAAAAAAATATATATTTCAGGCAAGGCAAGACATATATCTTCTTACACAATATAAGGAGAGAGTGGTTGTGCTGTCATTGTTTTTGCACTGGAAGATTCCTTCTTAATTGGAGTGCTTGGTTCCTCAGATTTGACAGTCACAGATGGTGCTGAATCAGGCAGACCTGCAGCACCCGATTCCTGATGACACAAAAGGTAACAATTCATTTGGCTCCTTCTGTGGTTAGCTATAGTTTCGCTTCTGACATATCCAATTAAATAGTTAACGCAGTGGATTTATGGCAAGGTGCCTATGATTCACCCTCCTACCTAGCCACTTGCAATCAATTATCTCCTGACCGGATATAGGCAAGAGGTAACTAGAGAGATGCCATTTCTACTTCAGGATGTTCAATACTCTCTTATTTTCACACGACAAACTATTTAAAGGCAATGCTTGAAAAAGAAGGATTATCAAAACTCTAGATATACCTGAGATGAATTATGATATGAGAAAGGTGAAAGCTCACATGACACTAATGACAACAGATGAATCAGTAAGGAACAAAAGAATCAGGTTTTAGCCTTTGGGGGTAAAGCACTTCTCATTAGTAAAGAGGTAAACTTCTGTAGATAGAGTTAAAAGATGAAGAACGTTCTGCTTAGATAAACCATAGCAGTCAAATATAAAGCACTGCCAAGTGGTTTGAATTTTTGCTTCAGTAATTTAAGCCTCAAGTTCTCCATGCAAGTTCGATGTCCATGGAATACAAGTCAAAGTGTTCTTCACCTACTTTATTTTACTTGGAAAAAAGTGTTCTTCACCTACTTAGGCAAGAAAATAACAAAACTACCTCTGGTGAGTAGATGTCAACACGTTGAGATGGGATCCTTTTAAGAAGTTCCTCCAAGGAAGTAATTGGCGCAGTTGTCTCTGCAATTACCTCCACTACTTTACAATATGAAAGGCTCCTGTTTTTGGCCATGACTGCCATGAGCTCTGCCACCTGCATCAACAGAGGTTGCTTTTGTCTTTTGATAGGAAAATAACATGTTTCTTTGACCAAATATAACTATGGATGACTCTTAGCATTTGAACTTTCAGTTTCACTACTTTGTCAATATAATAGAGACATTTTCTTCCTACGGGATGTAACATGCACTATTGGTTTACTCAAGTTCTCCAATGTTGAGAAAGCAATCAACAAATGATTCACAACATTCCCTAGCATCAAAATGGATAAACCTATTATCCAAAGCATCATTTTCAATTCTTTCTCTTAAATTCCTGAGCAAGTACAAAATGTTTGGGAGAGAAAAATATATCTATGAAGAAAAAAAGAGCAGAAAAAGAGAAGTAACAAAATCACAAAATATACTTACAAGATAAGTAAGCAAGACAAAATTTTCTATCTATTGATGAAGTACTCCATGGATATCTGTTTCCATGTGGCCTCAATCACCTATACAATGACTGGTCCTCACCTTATGATTCCAGTCAAATAATAAAATGCCCCAACCTCAGTAGTAAAAGTGGGACTCAACTTAGCTATCACCTTTGCAACCTTTATTTATTGGCATGCCAACATTCAGACAGCTTTTAATCATTCTTCAGTAACACCGATTGAATCGTGAATGAATTGAATGATACTCATTGTGAAATCACCACTTGTCTCAAAAGCTTAAACTCATGGAAAGAGGTAGATTTTATTATTTAATTTATATCTTAACACTCCCCCTCGCGTGTGGGCCAGACTCCCCCTTAATGAGTAGACCCAACATGTAGAATATTTAATTAAATGTGGTAAAGTGTAGAGCTAGGGTTTGAATGCTCTGATACCATATGAAATCACCACTTGTTCCAAAAGTTTAAGCTCATGGGAAGAGAGAGATTTTATTATTTAATTTATATCTTAATACTCTCTCTCAATGAGTGGGCCCAACACGTAGAATATCTAATTTAATGTGGTACAGTGTAAAGTCGGGATTTGAATTCAGGACATCTGTTCTAATACTATGTGAAATCACCACTTGTTCC
This sequence comes from Juglans mandshurica, assembly GCA_022457165.1. Lineage (NCBI taxonomy): Eukaryota > Viridiplantae > Streptophyta > Magnoliopsida > Fagales > Juglandaceae > Juglans > Juglans mandshurica. The sequence goes on along the minus strand of CM039629.1, from coordinate 25,315,571 downwards.
AAAAGTTTAAGCACATGGGAAGAGGTAGATTTTGTTATTTAATTTATATCATAACACTCCTGAACGGATTGAATGATACTATAAGTTATCGGTAATAAATAATAAACGTAACAATCAATTGGGAGTTCTGATCAGGGCTAAGTTTTTATCGCAACCTTCTAAAAATTTGCATGGAAAGAATACCTGAAGGTTTGACACCTGGCCACCAAATAAAGTATCTTCCTGAGAGAGGGTAGTATTATGAGTTTCCTTGTAAGCATCAGTAGGCCGCTCCATGCCTCCAGGTCTCACTATCTGAAGAAGATTATTAAATGAGTAATAAAATGCCAAAAATACCATATTTGATCAAACTTTTCAGCAGTTAGTACTATTAACACTAACAGTGTAGGGAAGTCCACTGGCTAGCAGTGCTTCTTCTGCCTTCCTTTTCCATATCAGGACTCCCCAAAACAAACTATAGAAGCAGAAGATAAAGACAATCAATAAAATAAATCTAACGATTAAGAAATACAGAATGGTTCTCTTTTATTGATACTGAGCTAATCAACATACTGGAAACTGTGAGGAGGAAAGATTCCAGACTTACTTCAAAATAGCAGCAGGAAACCCAACCTTATTCGTTCCCAGTGAGGTAAGCAAAATGAAGTGTTTAACTTTTGCAATAGTTGCTGCACAGTAAAATAAGTGATAAAATTTCTTGCATTTTTAAGCTTAAGCAAAAAATAATCAGTTGACATAGTCAACTTTTGTCCACAAAATGAAAAAGAAACTGACACCACATTTTTCAACCCGTCACCCCAAATCACAGATTTTAAGGCAAACAAAGAAGACTATAAAACTGTTGTTTGGCCCTGCCTGAGTTCAGAAGCCCATTCCAGGCCAAGTCCAAGGAAAGTTGGAACTTGATAATTCACAAGCAGGGCTTAACTCTCCAAAGTTCAGACAACTTAAAATCATGTGTTCGACTTAAAACTAATTGCACAAGGTTCAGGCGATTTAGAACTCACTAGTTCAAAGTTATTTAACCCAAAATTGTCCAGTGAGACCATGCAGAATTTGGCAGGTCTAAGCAGCATTCCGCAAGAGGAAAACAAAAATTTCTTAACAAGATTTACTGGGAACAACTAATTAATTAGAAAATCTTGCATTCAATTGCTTCTAGGTTATTTTTTTGTTCTGTAGATTTCTTTTGTGTCCGACAGAATGAAATATTATGAGATTTCAGCCAGAACTTGCAAAAATATGAAACCATGATGGGTGTTAAGCCAAAATACTTGAACCATGAAAAGCCATAACCAGCAGTATCTTCACTCACCTGCATCAATAAGGTTTTTGGTGGCCAGGTAGTCAATCCGATAAGGTCCAGTGACATCAAAGACCTCCTTCTCACTGGCACCGATGCAGCATATAACCACAGATGCATTGCCTAATGCTGGTCCAATCTGATCTTGTTTCTCTAAGTCACATTCCACAATTTCAAGCTTTTCTACAGCTGGGCTAAAGACCAAAAACAACCTGTTATATGCTATAGGAGTAGATTTTGTTAAGGGCAATGTTCATATCCAACCTAAGTTTCAAAATATAATAGCATCTACATGTAATAAGAAAGTGAAACACTGAAAGCTTTCTTTTCTTACGCTGAGTTCCTTCACTTGCAGTTTCGACATATAGCTTCACTTGTTTAACACTCTGCAATGGATTATTAGTTTCTCAATACCGATATATTTTAGAAAAAAGGGTGGTAGTAGACTAATATAATTAACAATTAAACTTGTACTTGCACAAGAGTTTCTGCTTTCTGTGCACTCCTCACACCAGCTCTGACTCGGAACCCAAGTTTCAAAAGTTCCCTGAAAAACATCATGAAAGCTCAACGTTTTTTGAAAATCAGGCATCCTGTTGAATGATAATTTATATAGAGTTGAGTTGAAAGCAGAAAGCAACCTCACAGTGCGTGAGCCAACTCTACCAGTGGCACCAGCAACAAATACAAGATCATCGTCTTTCAAATCTTTTTTCTTTGGAAGTGCTTCAACTACCTCTGACCTGACTTTTGCTGTGCCTTGTAGGAAAACCATAGACAACAATACACAATCAAATGATATGCAAAGACAACTATGTTTTGGCACACCCTAAGCCTAAGGTGGAAGGGAGTGGCAGGAGAGGGAATGAAAAAAAAAATCTCTCTTTAATTAACAGGTCAAGTTAGTTACTAAACACAAACACACACATACATGCCAAGCATTTATGTAGTTCAGCACCTTCCTACAAAAGCATAATCGCATGTTGAACAGTACAGTTGCAGTTGACCAAATGATGTTCCTCATTTAGAAACACCCTCCCCTAAGCTTGACACTTTCCCTAATTATTTAAAAATATTCCACGTCTCTGTAGAACATATACACATTAATTGCTCCCTCCCCCTCCCATAGTATGACTTCACGTAATGCTCAAAGACCAATAACTTCCTCCCCACCACCATGTTACCACTATGATATCTTGCACACGTCTGCTGTGAAAGGTCAACAACTTTAAATGGGCCGATTGAGAAATTGAAACTCAAAGGCAACTAATGCAGTAGGTGGAATTGGAAAACATGATGCCAAATTTCACTTCGTTTTTATGATGAAAACTTATTTAATAGCAGGAAGCCCATCCGTTCATGGCATAGGGAGATAGATACGAGATCAAAAGATCAAAGCTATACAAGATAGATAACAACCCAAAACAAAAGAGTCAAAGTCTTGGTTAAATTTGAGCATACCCATTTCACAAGTTGATAAAATGTGGGAGAATTAAGCATATACCTGAAGCTTGAGCTCTGGTACTAAGAAATTTGAGCTTTCTTGCATTTGAGCACCCCTTTGAATTGCAAAATTTGAGGACTTGGCCATGCACAAAAGGTTTCTCAATGAAGCCACTAGGGAATAGCGAAGATGGTATAGTGGTTACAGGCGATGACTGTAGAGAGCAACCCTCCATCGCCAGGGAATGTTTTTGGAAAATTGTAGAGAAAGAAACTGTATATTATGCTGTGGTGCTATTTTAGCTGCGGAGTTGTGCAACACTCGATCCACTCCATCTGGATATGATGGGTCCCGCAAAGGATCAACAATATTTGCAACTCATGCAAATAAATTCAAGTCTGCCGTAAAATTTAAGGTTGCGTTAGCACGTTAAATACTTTCTCGAATTATTCTTTCTCGAATTATTTGGATCATAAAATACTCTCAATTCATCTCAATTCATCATTACAATTTTTTTAAATTTCAATATAAAATATAATAAATAATTTAACTTTTTCAAATCCTAAAATAATAATAATATTAAAAAATAATATTCTAACAATATTTTATCATCTCAACTCAACTCACTTCAACATCCAAACTCATTCAATTGAGTTGAGATAATAAAATATTATTAGAATATTATTTTTAATATTATTATTATTTTAAAATTTAAAAAAATTAAATTATTTATTATATTTTATATTAAAATTTAAAAAAATTGTAATTAAGAGTTCAGGTGAGTTTCGTTATTGAGGCAACCCGAATGTGTATTTAATTTATTTTGACAACAAAAATGAAGACATATAATTAAGAACCAATAAAATAGCATGCAATTTGTTGGCGTTGCTGCTCATATGAATTAATAAGATGCGAACCTCATAAGTCAATCATTTCTGCATGGTCATGTAATATTAAATTTTTGAAATTTTTTTTTATCATTAACACACCACACACCATACATAATTTTTTATTTTTTTTATTTTTTTCTCTTATCAAATATATGATGTATAGATGATGAGTGTAAAATTACCACTTATCTAAAAAAAAGTTTAAACTTATAGTAAGGTAGATTTTATTATTTATTTTATATCTTAATATTTTTCCTTAAGTGTGGGTCATACTCTCTCTCAATGGGTGATCCAACACGTGAAATATTGAATTAAATTAGATAGAGTATAGAGTCAGGATTCGAACTCTGATACCATGTGAAATTATCACTTATCTCAAAAGCTTAAGTTTATGGAAAAAAAAAAATTATTTTATATCTTAACAATGAGTAAAATAACTCAACTGGTTCAAGAGAAAGAAAACAAAAAATAAAAATAGTGTGCGGAATGATCAGTAACAAATCTCTAAATTTTTTTATTTGGACTATGGAAGTTTTGTTTTGTTTTTTATTTTTTTTCATATTTCAATGAGTTAGGATTCGGGACTGCTTTGAGACGTTTCTAGATATCAATCATCAATATCCTAAAGTTTTGTTGAGTATTATTTAATATTATTCTGTGGACAAAAGTAAATATGTATGCTTTACTTTGTGTATTTATTGTTATTTGATTAGTAAAGAGTAAAGACATTCATGATGCGTTATGGAAATATTTTTAAGATATAGTTTTTTTTATTGAAAAATAGTAGAAGGGGTTAATTGTAGGTGCCTTTCCTACTTGGGTGTGACTATAATAACACCCTACTCACTAAGAATCTGATAGTTGGAATTTAGACGATGAGTAATTCTACATACAATTATGAAGTACGTAAACACCGCGTAATCGTTTTGAAAAAAAGTTGAGTCCACTATTAAAAAATTAATTTTTTTCATGTAAGTCTCATGTTTTATTCACTATTTTCAAAGCGATTACGCGACAATTACACAATTCACGATTATAAATATTTTTTCTCTTAAACAATCGAAAGCCATAGACGCTCGTTCAAATCTAATATATGTCATATCATAGACTCTATCATTACTAGAAAATTCAATCAAATTTAGGCGATTAATACTATTAGTCTAACGGAAATTTATATTTAAATTCGAGTTCAAAATCTAATATATGTCCAACTACTTAAAATTTTTCAAGTGATTTGATATATATTAGGTTTTCAAAAACATTTTCAAGATAGTTGATGTGATGTTATCATAGTTAAGTTTTGTGATGTTGCCATTAAAGGCATGTATAAGACTTTAGGCATGGTTTTTTTTCAGGTATGAGATGAAAAATATACGAGTAATAATAAAATAATTTATGAATAATAGTGAAATAATTTGAGTTAAAATATTTTATAGGATTTTGAAAAATGAGAAAAAAATGAATAAAAATATTATAAAATTAAAATATTATTTTTTAATATTATTTTTATTTTGTGATTTGAAAAGATGAATTATTTTTTATGTTTTGTTTGGAAGTTTGAAAATTTTGTAATAATTAGATAAAAAAAGTTAAAAATTAAAAATTAAAAAGTATTTATGTTTAAATAATATTTAAATATTGAGATGAGATGAAATGATTTATAAAACCAAACGAAACCTCAATCATCTACGATTGGATTGAATTCCAACGTATTTCGTCTAAAATTATTTAAGACGTGAGAACGAGTACAATCCAAGACGACAAAATGAATTTCAATTTGAGTATTCTCGACGATTCTTAGTATTATTTAATATTTTATTATTATTTTATTATTACTATTCACAAATGTCTCAAAATATGTTACTTCCTCGACACAACCGAAGATCATTTGTTGGTAGCCTGGTAATTGTGTTGGCGAGGGTCTTCGTCGCCGGTAATAGTAGATATAATTACGAATTATACGTTTTACTCTTTTTTTTAAAAAAATAAAATTAATTATAAAAAAATTATTTTTTTATAGAAATTTTATATTTATTAACTTTTTAAAATACACGAGACATATTCTTAGAATAAAAAATCTTCACAACTTCTTCATACTTTACAATTTTTTTTTATTTTTATTATTTTTTCTTTATCAAATATTTATTTTATAAATAATTAATAAAAAAAATTGAAATAATTTTAAAAAAATAAACTTAAAAAAAATATTTAAAAATTAAAAAATATATGAAATGTGATAGAATTTGTGTTAGTATCCCCGTCCCAAGGGGCCAAGAGCCAGAAAAACCTCGCGCGTTTATAAAATTTAATAATGGAGGTCGGTCTAATCAAAATATTAAAAAGGAAATAAGAATGGTGTTCGTTGTAATTTCACATGACCCAAGAATGTGTTCCTTCACGAATCCTGAACAACCTGGGATCTACAGACGCCAAAATGTATCGCCAGGTTTCATTCGAATAAAGTGCGCACCTCCTACCGGTGCACACACCACTCTCCAAGCCATCACTCTGCTATCGTCCGCTCTCTCTTTCCATGGCGATCTCTCTACAGCTCTGCCGTATCCCCACTCGTACGGACCTCTTATCGCCGGAGAGCCTCAGCGGACTCCGAGCTCTTAATTCCAGGAGGCCTCTCTCCGTCCGGTGCGCCGGGGATTCTTCCTCTACGTCTTCGTCTTCTTCGGTGGCGGTGGACTCCGACTTCGACGCGAAGGTGTTCAGGAAGAACTTGACGAGGAGCAAAAATTATAATCGGAAAGGCTTCGGTCACAAGGAGGAGACTCTGGAGCTCATGAACCGCGAGTACACCAGTGAGTTTTTTTTTTCTTTGACGAAATTGAGCTCCAAAGATCCTGTTTCCCCATAATACAATTATCAAAAGAATAAGAAAATAAAAATTTAACCTTTTAACTATTCTCCTGTTTGGTTACGTGAAAAAAAAAAGGAAAATTTTCAAATGAATGTAGTTACGTACGACACGGAATTTTTTCGCCGCAAATTCGAACGAGGAAAGTAATCAGAACTTGGCTTCTTTCTTTTATTCACTTATTTTGGTTTCTCCTCAGCCAAACGAAGCTTTTGTTTTGCTTTTACCATTTTTTGTTTTGTTCTTGAACTCTAGTCTAAATTTAATAGCCAATCATATGGTCCCTTTATATAGACATATAGTCCATGTATGATTTTGTTCGTAGATAAATGTGGCTTTTAAATACGTTCTTACTTTTTGGTGCTTTGATTGGTGTTTTTGTTTGTGAAAATTTCAGGTGACATCATAAAGACTTTGAAGGAAAATGGAAATGAGTATACATGGGGAAGTGTTACCGTGAAACTGGCGGAAGCTCACGGTTTTTGCTGGGGCGTTGAGCGGGCTGTCCAAATTGCTTATGAAGCTAGGAAACAGTTTCCAGATGAGAAGATCTGGATTACCAATGAAATCTTTCACAACCCAACTGTTAATAAGGTCTCCAAATTTACAACCAAAGTTTACAGTGACTTGATTTTGAAAGGAACTTTCTGAACTTGTTTCTTTGGGTGTTTTCTAATGCTGGATTCCGAAGAAGATAGGTGTAGACCTTCTTATATGGGTCTCAATCATATATTCTTACTATTTATTGCAGCGGTTAGAGGAGATGGAGGTGCAAAATATTCCCGTTGAGGAAGGGAAGAAGCACTTTGAAGTTGTAAATAAGGGTGATGTTGTGATTTTGCCTGCTTTTGGAGCTGCGGTGGATGAGATGTTGGCTTTGAGTGATAAAAATGTACAAATTGTCGATACAACTTGCCCATGGGTGTCTAAGGTACCTTTTGCAGAAATTGGCTGCTTGTTTCGCGAGTCCATTTTTCTTTTCAAAATGATTTATTTGTTTTTTTTATTCATATGATATCTTTTTAAGTTTGTGTGAAGGTATGGAATACTGTCGAGAAGCACAAGAAAGGAGATTACACCTCAATCATTCATGGAAAATATGCTCATGAAGAAACTGTAGCAACTGCATCTTTTGCGGGAAAGTATATTATCGTCAAGAGTATGGCAGAGGTATGTCCAAGATGCACCTAATACCGTCTTCTTCCTTTTGGTAATGGTTCGTTGTTTTTGGTGTACAAGCTCTTTTGAATAAGGAATGCATTATAAAATGAACTTCTGAACGAATGCAGGCAACGTATGTTTGTGACTACATCCTTGGAGGTGAACTTAATGGATCTAGCTTAACCAAAGAGGAGTTTCTAGAGGTACGGGTTGTTGTTACTCGTTTAAAGCTTCACTGTCTAGTATTTTTGGTGTAATGCAACGAATTAGAGGTGATAATTGGCTTGCCTGCAGAAATTTAAATATGCAGTTTCAAAGGGGTTTGATCCAGATGTTGACCTGCTAAAAGTTGGCATTGCAAATCAAACAACAATGCTCAAGGGAGAGACAGAAGAGATTGGTTAGTTTTGCTATTTCAGGTTTTATTTTTAGAAGAAGGAACTATTTGTGATATTTATATAAATCTCCACTTACCCAATAGAATATGTCATGCAATTTCACAGGAAAATTAGTAGAGAGGACAATGATGCGCAAGTATGGAGTGGAAAACATTAATGAGCACTTCATAAGCTTCAATACCATTTGTTATGCCACTCACGTAAGTTTCTTTACCCTAGTGTCATGGTTTTGCTTTCTTTACATCATCTCCATCTACTCCTCATCCCTCCTCCTTGTTAGCTATACTATAATACAATAAAGGAAGAGAAAAAATATTTTTTCCAATCCCCATTAGCCACTCACCAGTCTCGACCAGCCGACTAACATGAGTAACATCCCCATATTTCATTTGCAGGAGCGCCAAGATGCTATGTATAAGCTGGTAGATGAAAAGCTAGATCTTATGTTGGTGATTGGTGGGTGGAACTCAAATCAATACCTCACACCTGCAAGAGATTGCAGAGGCCCGTGGAATCCCCTCATATTGGATTGACAGCGAGCAGAGAATAGGTCCTGGAAAAAAAATCTCATATAAGCTTAATGTAAGTGCCAATGCATAGAGTTCCATTATTTTTGACTGATTTTGGATTCTGAATCTTTCCTTGTTTTACTTCTCCTTTTTTGTTCATTCATTTTCTTATTAATAATTTGTCTTCGAATTATCTTACCGTAAATTTGTGATAGCATGGGGAGTTGGTTGAGAAGGAAAACTGGCTGCCAGAGGGTCCCATAACAATTGGTTTAACATCTGGTGCCTCTACTCCGGATAAGGTATTTTTTTTTTTACAGGCAAATGGTGTTCTGAAGCTAGAAATCCCATTTTGAGCTAGGTCAACTTGCATTTCTGCTGTGCGAAGTTTTTAATGCTATTGGATATAGAAGTGACAATCTTTGTGTCATTTTGGATTAACTAGGTTGTGGAGGATGTCCTTGTCAAAGTATTCGACACCAAGCGTGAAGAGGCCTGCAACTAGTGTAAAATTAGGTTGGTCCAGATGCAAAATAGAATAAATATAGATAGAAGCCATTATTGGGAACATCTATTTTGCACACATGATGTGGCATCATGTAGACCACACATCTCCCAAAGTGAGTGTTGGAAACAATCAACTAGAAGCAGCCACGCAGTGAGTGCAAAGTGTGCACTGCTATAGTGGCTTCTCTCTAGCATTACTCTGCAAAATATCAGCCGAAGAGTATTATTGTAACAACACACAACTAAAGAGGTGTATAAATAAAGGATGAATAAATCTGCTTCAAGCAGCCCAGCACACTTGTGGGGTGAAAAAAAAAAGAAAAAAAAAACTATGTGAAGTGTGTGGAGAGTGTGATGAATAATAGAGTGTGATATAGCAATACCCATAAAGGATCTATGTTATAAAGCCCGTTGTACCCTATAACATTTTTATTTTGAGAAAATATAAATATTATCCTACTGTGCATAACATCCTCATCACACTCAATGTATTGGGTGAAAAAAAAAAAAAAAAAATTAGCCTGGTGTGGTGCGGCTTCCGGCAGTTCTTCAGCACAACTCTTTTATTTTTACCTTGGGATTGAAATGTTCAGAACTTCTCAATTGATGATCTAAACTTTAGTGCTCCCTTGTGGCAGCATCGGGTTCCGAAGTTTTGAATTATGTACATAATTTGTAGATGTTGTCGTCTTTAAGATCACTCTTTGAAGATAACCTGGGAAGGGTATGCAGTGTTGTGAAAACGATGACAATAAAGTGAAAATAAATGCACGAAATTAAACAATCACACACGACACAGTATTTACGTGGTTCGGCAAATTGCCTACGTCCACGGGAGCTGCAGAGGATTTTTATTTCTTGAGGAATCACAATACAAAGATGTAAAACGGCTACTGTTCATCCAGACACTATGCAAGACAAAACAAAAAACAATATATATATATATGTTGTACGGCGGAAACCCTAATTATGATGAATTAGCGATGTTCGCTCGAGCGGCGTGTCGAGCGAACTTGTTTCCCGCAATTGCTCGAGCCGTGAGTCGAGCGGCTCCTCAAGCGAAGTTCTCTGACTTCCCTCCGCTCGAGCCGTGAGTCGAGCGGTCATCGAGCGAACCTCTCTGTCCCGCAATTGCTCGAGCGGTCTGTCGAGCTTCCTTCGAGCGAAGCTCTCTATCTTGTGTTCGCTCGAGCGGCTAGACGCTTCGCTCGAGCGGCATGAACCAGACTCCACATACTCAACAATTCTCCCACTTGGAGACTGGTACACCCACATGTCGTCCTCTGCCTCAAACATGATATCCTCCACCTCTGCAACTCACAGCTCCTGTCTTCATGCTAGAAGACCAACTGAAGTTGCGCACAACTTCAGTTTCTCAAGTGTAACGCCCTTTGTCAACATATCAGCAGGGTTCTTACTTCCACAAATTTTCTCAAGTAGCAACTGTCCATCATCCAACAATGATCGTATAAAGTGATACCTGATCTGAATATGTTTAGTCCTGGAATGAAATGCTGGATTCTTGGCAAGGAATATGGCACTCTGACTGTCACTGTAGAGGGTGCCATTCTGATTCTTTTTACCCAATTCCTCCAAGAAGTCCTGTTTCCAAACCATCTCCTTTGCAGCTTCTGAAACTGCAATATACTCAGCTTCTGTAGTAGACAATGAAACTGTCTTCTGTAGATTAGAGCCCCATGAAACTGCAGTACCACCCAGAGTGTAGACAAACCCTGTGGTACTTTTTCTGCTATCAATATCTCCAGCTAAATCAGCATCAACATAGCCTTGTACCTCTAAGCCTTCTCCTGAGAAACACAAGCACGTTTCTGAGGAGCCTTTTAAGTACCTCAAAATCCACTTCACTGCTTCCCAATGTTGTTTTCCAGGATTACTCATGTATCTACTCACAACTCCTACTGCATGGGCAATGTCTGGTCTAGTGCAAACCATAGCATACATGAGTGACCCAATAGCTGAGACATAAGGAACCTTACTCATATAGTCTTGTTCCTCCTCTGACTTTGGTGCCTGATCCTTGCTGAGTCTGAAGTGACTTCCTAAGGGTGTGCCAACTGACTTGGCCTTGTCCATACTGAACCGGTTGAGTACCTTTTTCACATACTCAGCCTGTGAAAGTCTCAACGTGCCTCTGATTCTGTCTCTAGCAATTCTCATGCCAAGGATTTGTTTTGCAGCTCCCAAATCCTTCATTGCAAAATGCTCTGACATCTACTTCTTCAAACTATTGATCTCATCAATACTAGCCCCTGCAATGAGCATGTCATCCACATATAGCAACAAAATAATATAAGAATTGTCAAACTGTCTAACATAGCAACAATGATCTGCCTGATATCTGATGTACCCTGCACTGCACATGAAACTATCAAATTTCTTGTACTACTGTCTGGGAGCTTGTTTCAGGCCATACAAGCTCTTCTTTAGTCTGCAAACTGAACTTTCCTTTCCCTGTACCACAAACCCCTCAGGTTGGTGCATGTAGATGTCTTCTTCAAGATCTCCATGAAGAAAAGCTGTCTTCACATCTAGCTGCTCAAGAAATAGATCTTCAGTAGCAACCATAGCCAAAACTAGCCTGATGGTTGTGATCTTTACCACAGGAGAAAAGATCTCAGAATAGTCAATGCCCTGTTTCTGTTGGAAGCCTTTTACAACAAGTCTGGCCTTGTACCTCTTACTGCCATCATGCTCAGTTTTCACCCGGTACACTCACTTGTTGTGTAATGCCTTCTTCCCTGATGGAAGTTTTGTCAACTCCCATGTCTGATTCCCTAACAGGGAATCCATCTCATCCTTCATGGCCAACTCCCACTTGCTAGAATTTTCATCTTGCAAGGTTTCTTGGTAACTTTGTGGTTCTCCACCATCTGTCAACAAGATGTAATTCAAAGAAGGTGAGAAACGCTGTGGAGGACGTATAGTCCTAACTGACTTTCGAACTGCAGCTATTGGAGTGGACGGCTCTGGATCTGATTGCGGAATAATGGGAATGGGTGTGCTGGACCCACTCTCCCCGTCACTCACATCTCTGCACTGCACTGTGACCTCTAGTAGATCATCCAAACTCACAAACTCAGACTCCTGAGGGGCTGCTTCAGCAACTGTACTGGACTTGTCTTTGTACACAATCTTCTCATTGAAGATCACATTTCTGCTTCTTATAATCTTCCGACCCTGATCATCCCAGAAACGATAGCCAAATGCCTCGTCTCCATAGCCAATGAAATAACATTTCCTTGACTTAGCCTCAAGCTTATTACGAGCATCAGAATCAATAAGAACATAAGAAAGACAGCCAAATATTTTAAAATGAGAAAATTTGACCTCTTTCCCGCTCCAAGTCTCCTCAGGCAATCCACAATCTAAAGGAACTGATGGTCCTCTGTTTATCAAATATACTGCAGTGCTAACTGCATCTGCCCAGAAAGTAGGTGGTAGCCCAGCGTGTAGTCTCATGCTTCTAGCACGCTCATTTATGGTTCTGTTCATACGTTCAGCAACTCCATTTTGCTGTGGTGTCCCAGGAATGGTCTTCTCCATTCTGATTCCCTGAGTTGCACAATACTCCTTGAACCCGCCATCAATATACTCACCACTATTATCAGACCTCAAGCATTTCAACTTCAAGTCTGTTTCATTCTCAACCATGGCTTTCCAATTTTTGAACACATTAAATACATCAGATTTATGTTTCAGAAAATAAACTCATACCTTCCTGCTGTGATCATCAATAAAAGTGACATAGTAGCGAGAACCTCCAAGAGATGCCACTGGGGAAGGTCCCCACACATCAGTGTGCACAAGATCTAGTTTCTCTGACTTCAGTGTTCTACCACTCTTCAAGAAACTGACATTCTTCTGTTTCCCCATAATACAGCTCTCACACATACTGAGATCAACTGCATTCAGTTCTGGTAGCTTGCCTCTAGACAGGAGTTCCTTCATGCCCTTCTGACTCATATGGCCAAGCCTGCAATGCCACAAGTCTGCTGTGCTCTCTGCAACGGTAGTAGCAATAGTGTTATTCAAACCAGTAGTCATATAGAGTGTATCAGTTTTCTTACCCCGAGCCAGTACTAGTGCCCCTTTGGTGACCTTCCAGGTGCTGTCTGAAAACACCACTGAGTGGCCACAATCATCAAGTTGCCCAACAGAAATAAGGTTCTTCTTTAACTCAGGGATGTGTCTGACCTTTTGCAAGGTCCATTTGTTCTTGTTAGGGAGTACGATGTCGATGTCTCCCATTCCAATTACATTCAAGGCTTCTCCATCAGCCAAATACACCTTTCCAAAGTCACCCGCAACATAATTTTGCATTATCTCCCGGTGGGAAGATGTATGGAAAGATGCCCCTGAATCAAGTATCCAGTCATCAACTGGACTATGAACTGCAAGCAATAGTGCATCCTGTAATTCTTCAGTTACCACATTAGCACTATCGTTCTCTGTCTTCTTGGGATTTCTGCAATTCTTCTTTATGTGGCCAGCCTTGCCACAATTCCAACAAATTGCCTGCTGGCCGGGTCTCATCTTGCTCTTGCTCCTGTTCTTTGATTTTGATCGGCCTCTGTATGAGTTCCTGTCTTGTGCTCTTCCCCGAGAGTCAACATTCAGTGCTGAACTCAAAGCTGAGGTCTCACCTGAATCTCTCCTGCGTACCTCCTCAGTCAAAATCAAATCACGGATGTCATCATATTTCAATTTTGACTTACCAGCAGAATTGCTAACAGCCATTCTCATGGCTTCCCAACTATTTGGCAGTGATGCCAATAGTATCAATGCACGTATCTCATCATCAAATTCAATTTCAACAGACGACAATTGATTTGTGATAGCATTGAAATCATTCAAATGCTGTGCAACAGACGTACCATCCGACATCTTTAAATTAAATAACTTCTTCATCATATGTACCTTATTATTTGCTTACGGCTTTTCATACATACCTGATAAAGCCGCTATGAGATCCGCAGTCGTCTTCTCTTTGATGACGTTGTGTGCAACGGATCTCGACAGGGTTAAACGAATAACCCCCAGGACCTGTCGATCCAACAGAGTCCAATCAGCAACTGACATGCTGTCCGGCTTCTTCCCCAACAATGGAAGATGGAGTTTCTTCCCATAGAGGTAATCCTCTATCTGCATTCTCCAATACTCATAATCCGTGCCATCAAACTTCTCGATCCCCGATACTCTCACTTCTTCTCCAGCCATCGTTTTTCTCAGACCCGAACTTTGGCTCTTGATACCAATTGTTGTGAAAACGATGACAATAAAGTGAAAATAAATGCACGAAATTAAACAATCACACACGACACAGTATTTACGTGGTTCGGCAAATTGCCTACGTCCACGGGAGCTGCAGAGGATTTTTATTTCTTGAGGAATCACAATACAAAGATGTAAAACGGCTACTGTTCATCCAGACACTATGCAAGACAAAACAAAAAACAATATATATATATGTTGTACGGCGGAAACCCTAATTCTGATGAATTAGCGATGTTCGCTCGAGCGGCGTGTCGAGCGAACTTGTTTCCCGCAATTGCTCGAGCCGTGAGTCGAGCGGCTCCTCAAGCGAAGCTCTCTGACTTCCCTCCGCTCGAGCCGTGAGTCGAGCGGTCATCGAGCGAACCTCTCTGTCCCGCAATTGCTCGAGCGGTCTGTCGAGCTTCCTTCGAGCGAAGCTCTCTGTCTTGTGTTCGCTCGAGCGGCTAGACGCTTCGCTCGAGCGGCATGAACCAGACTCCACATACTCAACATGCAGAAGCGAAACTCTGCTTGCTTGCTTTGCTTTTCGAAACATAGCTATGAAGAATATTACCATTTTTGTGAATTTGTAACTATTTTCAGTCCTTTTTGGTCTGGATATTCCCACTAATCATGGTATATACAATGTAGAAAAATTCTATTCATCATTCACACATTACACATAATTTTTTATTTTTTTCTCTTATCTAACGTGTGATGTATGAATGATAAGTAGAATAATTCAATTAGTTTAGGAAGAATAAAACTAAAAAAATTTAAAAAATAAAAATAAGTGTAGCGTGTGTTGTGTGAGGATGATGAATTGTAAAGTTCTATAATGTATAGTGTACATTAATCATGAAAATGTCCGATATTTTTTACAATTTTCTAAAGTAAACACTCTGTAGATACACATTCCACACTATTATTGAACATTAAGGAATGTGAAGTGGATAAATCGTCTCCATCTAAAAAATTGTGTAAAATATTTAGATGAAAAAAAGAGGAAGTTTTAATACGTCAAGCTGGTAGTTAATAACACGTTATTTCTGTTTGGATAACCAAAAAAGGATGGAGAAGTCTTCCTTTCAGCCTTTCAGGTCAGGAGGAGACATTTGTTCATTTAACGCACAGAAACGCGAGAGAGAGAGTCACTCTCGATCAATCTCCCATGTGGCCGCTAGGAACCAGGAAACGCTGCGAAGCCAACCAACACCAGAGACTAGAAGAAGAGCCTAACCCAGCTGGATCTTTCCTCCAATGCTTCGAGCTAGTCCTCTCATGGTTAACCCCACAAGAACTATCCCATGTTTCTTTGACCTCCAAATCCCTATATCACATCTCCAAATCCATCACTCTCCACCGATCCTCCGACGCTTCCAGATCCTTCGAGAACCTCCCCATCCCATTCCACAACACGGTTGATAATCATCCTTATGCCTACTTCATCTACACCCCTTCACAGATTCTCCCTTCATTTTCATTGCAATTCCAGCGCCAAGCTTGGGGCTTGGGGTTTACTGCGAGACCCAACAACTCGATCTGTCGACTCCCTGTGGAACGGCTGGTCTTGGTAGACGATTCGGGTAAGAGTGTATCCGGGTGTGATTGCAAGAGGTGTGAGGACCAAGTTGGGTGTCCGTGTATTGGTTTCGATGGGTTGGATGTGGCGAGCGAATGCGGACCGAGTTGCGAGTGCGGGTTGGAGTGTGGGAATCGGTCGACTCAGAGAGGGGTTTCGTTGCGCTTGAAGATCGTGAGGGATAGGAGAAAGGGCTGGGGTTTGTATGCTGACCAATTCATCGAGGAAGGCCAGTTTGTATGCGAGTATGCGGGTGAAGTTTTGACTACCAAAGAAGCAACCAATCGGCAACAGAAGTATGATGGACTCGCATCATCATCAAGTGACCATTTTACTTCTGCTCTCTTGGTTTTGAGGGAGCATCTTCCATCTGGAAAGGCATGTTTGAGAATTAACATCGATGCCACGAGAGTAGGAAATGTTGCGCGATTCATCAACCATTCATGTGATGGTGGTAATTTATCCACAAAACTGGTGAGAAGCTCGGGAGCTTTGCTGCCCCGCCTTTGCTTCTTTTCTTCAAGAGAAATACAAGAAAATGAAGAGCTTACTTTTAGCTATGGTGAAATCAGGCTAAGGTCTAATGGTTTGCAGTGTTTTTGTGGTAGCTCTTGTTGCTTTGGAACATTGCCTTCCGAACAAACTTAAATCATTAGCTTCCTTTCACTGAAAGTTTGTTTCTTTTTATGCTGAAAGGTCTCCCCAGTGACCCAATGACCTGGTTGGAATTGCCCATTTGGTTCTGTTTTCTCCTGTTTTGTATTTTATTCAGACCCTCAGGATTGATTAAAGGATGGAGAAAATTTTGCTTTTACGTGGCACAAGATTCTGAGATTGTGTAAATCGTTTTATCCTAATGAAAAGATGCATGCTTGCATGCATATTGTTTTTGGCATCTCAAAAAAATATATAACATGGCAGAGAGAGACTGGTACAAAATCTTGTGACTTGGGGCCTTGGATCCTGGCTAAGTCACTTAAAATATAACTTCTTACAATTATTCAAGGATGTCGGTTACAAAAGAGTCCGAGAGATTATCATCAGGAAAAAAAAAATAATTCAAATTACAAGATCGATCAATATTCAGTTTGTTTATTAGCTTTCTGTATACCTCTACCTCAGCCCCCGCATTTGCTTATATTTATCCACAGCATTCGTAGCCTCTGTTTGCATTTACTGCTTATCTTTAGCTTCCTCCCTTTGTTGTTTTTGCTTAGTTCTATCCAAATCCACCGTGTTTACTTCAATAATAACCTAGCCACTAATTCTGTCAGCTTCCTTGGAAAGAGATGACTCAACTATTTCAGGAACCTGATCAAGCAAGCGATTCATCTCCTCTGGAAATTCAGCCTTTGCCCGATTAGTTTTTCCTCCAACAATAACGGTTGTTCCATCTTGTACGGCCCAAACCTTTTGATTGCTCAGGAAAGAAAATATTATCACATGAGCGAGCATAAATAAACTGGAAGCCATTGTTGAATCTACAAGTTCTTAGTTAATAAGCAAGCATTTGTGCATCTTTACATTAGAAAAGTTACAATGCAGGGCATATGATTTATTAGTGTTTGTTACCATTTTAAGTCCAGACCTGCATTGGTTTAGTACTAAAGGCATCATTTTCAGATGTAAAGTGAACGCAAATAATATGCGTGGCCAGCTCAACATGACCAGATATAACATCATTAAGAACCTAGTCAGAAATTATTGAGGGTTGTGATTACATGCAGAGCCAATCTCTATCGAGTAAACCATAAATTTTACCTGTGAATGAGATAGATAGCTGATGCAAGTAGTGAGCATTAGAGCACCGAATCCAGCGTAAACAATTGGCACCCCAGGGTCAGTCTGAGATGAAACCACGAATAGTTATAACACAAACAAAAATAAGCAGTAAAGGAAAATCCTACGTGGTTTAGTACCAGAGTTATTTTGAGTCATCACCTTCAACTCAAGGCCACTGCTGCCTATTGCATCTACGATAATAATTCTTGTACCATCAATGTCAATTGGAAGCTTTGAGCTTGGGCGTCGAACTCCGGAAAATTTTCCTTCCTGATCGTATAGTACAATGGATTGTAGATCACGAGCAAGCATTGATCTGGATTTCCAGTGAAATGGGGAAAAATGAAATTAGACTGGAGGGAAAATACTAAAAAAGGAAAAAAGCATGGCTCTGCTCACAACGTGCATGCATTCCCTTAGCGTCGGTAGGATTAGCATATTCATTAATAGAGAAATACATACATTCCCTTTACATTAGGAGATTCAGAATCTCCTACTGGTAAGAAGGTCCCATAAAGCTTCTTGTCTCCATTGACCTTTAGAGGTGCCATAGCCAGATTAAAAGGTCCTTCATCGTCTTTGAGTACTTGGAGTGCAGAAATACTCCAATCTGTCTGGTATATAGTAAACCCGCCATACCTTAAAGGATCATTTACGCTAATGGTTTTCCTTGTTACCTCTTTCCCATCAAGATCAAACAGTGAAAGATCAGTGTGAAACTGTGACACCTATAAAGCCAGAGAAAAGAAATCATAGAGAGAGGAGATGTCATCACTACAAGATTGCTGAAGGAACATTATACATACTACATAATAAAGCTTTAAGGCTCAATCACAATAAGAGTGATGAACGCCCACTAACCCACATCCTTTGCTTTAAAGACATTCTGGAAATTCCCACTGAAATACATAGTGATTGTAAAAACAAAAGATAATCACTTATAGGAGATCTCCAGGAAGCCTTTGATCAAATGATTTATACGAGGAACTATTAAAACTTGCCGCAGGTTATTTTCCCCTGTATGGATTATCACTGATGCAAAACAAAATTGATATCTACCTCTCCACTGTCATAGTAATCCATGTAGAATCTGTTGACATGAACCTCAGTATTGAAAGATTCGGTTGGAGTAGATAGAAACCCACTTGGGCCTAAGACATCTCCAACAACAAAATTCAGCCCCTGCGGAACTGTGACCGAACCTCTGAAGCTCCCAGTTGCACTAAGAGTTCCACCAGCCATTATCAGCAGCATTGCTAAATGTACTCCAATAGGGGCAAATCGACCAGCAAGCCCCTTAAAGGCATATAAGGACGGTCCTTTCAAGAAAACCTACAGCAACCAACCATTGGATTGTATGCAGGGTATTGCAAATAAAAGGTATTCTAGAACTTCACATCCTGTCCTGGTAAATGCAAGTCTACCAAAAAGAACATGATGAACTCTTGTATCTACACACAATGGGGATGAATGTATGGAATAGAATAACTTGCACCAGAATTAAAAGCAAAAGTGAACAAGATTAAGGAAACGAACCAAGCAATCATAAGAGTATTACCTCATATCCTGATCCCATCAGAAGAACACCTAAGTCTTGAACTGTTGCTCGGGGCAGAATGTCTGAATATTCCTGCTTGCGGATAGCCTCAGCCGAGTCCAAAAAATTCCATCTGCATATTTCAATGAAGTTTCGAGATTGAAAAAGTGTCCCCATTCCTAGCCAAAGAGGATACAACTATGAGAATTTGATTCAATCAGACCTTCTTGCAATCTTAACCAGGGGGATCTGTGTTGTGTAAGTGCAGGCCATGAGTGACGCACCCAGCAGAGCCAATGTTCCAAGAAAAATGGGAGACGAGTACATGTGGTCAAACCCAAGGGTGAGAATCCATCTCCAAGTGAAAAATCCCAAAACAGGACTGTCTTCAGGGAACTTTTGAAAGTAGAAGCCTGGAGCTTCACCTTGATCAATAACAGTACCTGCAGAAGCATCGGATACAGACAAGACCCGTTTTTAATTATGATGCATCAGGTCACCATTTCAGATAATACTAGCAAGTAGCAATATAAGAAGCCAAAGCAATATGATAAAGGGGCCATCTCTTTTTGCCCTCAAATATCATTTGCAAAATCCAAGGCATTTTAAAGGTTTGTGTACACATGAAGCTGGAAAGTATGAAAGCACATAGTTTCGGGTCATGTACCAAATTTACAGTCACAAAATGCAACATTTACGCAATCGTCAATTTATATAGACACCAAGTTTACAGTCAGAAAATGGCATCCTATAAGCGATCATCAATTTATATAGACAAAAATTGAAGGAAATGGAAGAATTTTTCTAAGCTTTTAAACACGGTGTATATACCCCAACCGTACTCAATTTCCAAAAATATAAAAAATGGAATCAAAAGAAGAAGAAGAAGATTTAGACACAACATACCCAGGGCCATTAGCCCCGCGACAGTGGACATTTCTCCAATAGCCAAAGGCAGATTAGACAAAATCGCCAGAACCTTTCTGGGAAACTTCTTCACCAACCCCATCACACCACCTCCACGCCCTGACTTTATTGGAGCCTTCCCATTTCCGGTACCTTTACTGCCTTCCTCTCCCAGCGGCGGCGCCACCTCAGATAGCACAATCTTCTTGGATATGCTCTTGTCATTGTTCGTGATATCTTGAGGGGTCTTCAGCTTGCAAGTGAAGGTGAATGAGAAATTTCTTGAACGGTGGAGATTCCGAGTTTTGACACCGCATGGGATAAGTTGGGGTTTGAAGGTGGACCGAAGAAGATGGGATTCGCGGAAAAGGGTCTTGGATAGAGGTGGGCTTGTGGTTTTGGTGAGGCTTAAAGCCTCCATTGTGGTGGAGATAAGGGAACCGAGTCTCTCACAGTTTCATAACTGAACTGTGAGCCATAACGACCATGGCTGTTCAGTTTATCCAACAAGAAGATATTTTTTCTCTTTTTTTTTCCTCATTGTTATCAACCAACCATATATCTGGAGCAAAGTTTGGCGCGACGCTTCGTTTTGCCAGGTGACGTGTACTTCACATAGTATCTATGTAATGCTACTCCCGGTCTCCGTCCCGTTACATTTTTTTTTAATTTTTTTAATATTTTTTTTTACTAAGTATTTTTTAATAATATTTTATTTTTTTATTTTTTAAAAATATTTTATAGTGTTAAAAAATACATATATAAAAAAATAAAATAAAAAAACACTACATTTTACCCTGAGCGGGATCCTGAGCGAGACCCAAAGCGGGAGAGGGAGCGGGGGCGGTGAAGGCGTCCTCTATCTATTTAAGAACTATCATATAATCAATAATTACTATTGTATAATCAACAATGGTTATCCAATAACCATATATACAAATTTTAAATATATAAATTTTGCATCAATTTTTTATAAAAATAAATAAATTTTATTAAATTTTCTTAACGAAGTCTATTTTTTTACAAATATTTTGTGTAAAACTTATACATTAATTTAGATTCGTTTTGACAGTAAGATGAGATGAGTTCAGATGATTTGTCAATAATAATGAGATTATTAATTAAAAATAGATAAAATGAGATGAGATAGTTTCATCTCATTTCTGTATTCAAACGGATTCTTAACATTATTCGTTTCACATAAATCTTAAATTTATCTAATAGTTTTTTGAAAAAATGCATGCTTTTTAAATAAATTATTTCCTCTTACCTAAACTTGTTATCATGTTTGTCAAAGTCTCTAATGTTTTTTAACCAATCATCAGTTACGAATGCAAAGAAAAAGTATCTTTTGATGTCACAAGTTTTTGCATAAAACGTCTTGCTATGATTTTCATTCATTTTTGAACTGTCTTTGTTTTAGCTGGTCAAAGGGAAACAGATATCAAGACACTGCTCCTCTCTCCACTTCACCATACTTTCAAGTTTCACCACCCCCGTAAGACGTACGTTTTAGGTACATTTCTATAGTCCTATAATTGCACAACCTTAGAGCCCCATGTTCTGTGTTACAAACTATTCAATCACAAGCATAAGTTTTAGAGAAAATATATTTACAATCGTAAATTGTGCAACCGCCGCGTAATCGTTTTGAAAAAAATGAATAAAAATTGGCACCCACATTAAAAAAATTAATTTTTTAATAGTGGACCCCACTCTTTTTCAAAGCGGTTACGTGGCGTTTACGTACTTCACAGTTGTATGTAGAATTACTCTAAATAAAATATAATGAATAATTTAACATTTTCAAATCCCAAAACAAAAATAATATTAAAAAAGTATATTCTTATAACAATATTTTATTCAACTTTGAACTCTCATTTTATCTCAACTCAGCTCATTATGCAAAAATAGTTTTTTTTTTTTTTTTTGTTCAATTACATTTAATTTACAGATCATATGGATATAGAAGCAAGAAAAGAAACTAATATTTGACACAGAATCTGTGATGTTGCATTCAATGACAAAATCGAAAGAGAATGTACCGTCCAAAAAGAAACTAGATATAAATTGATCCCTAAACATGTAGATCAAGTGAAATTTAATACCAATCTTACACTACATATATTCTTAAACAGGAATCCAATAGCCTGGATTCAAGAAACAGTCTTAAGAATCAAGGAATGTCATCAATATCATCATAATAAACCAAAAATCTAAATAAAATTTCTGACATAAATTAGTTAATTTTCAATCATTGTCATCGTGTCATGATCATGTTTTAGTTGTTGGGATGTTTTATGATCCTCTGCAGAACCACAGTTCTTGCCCTCCGGATGTCCCGGCTGCAAGTATCAGCTTGCACCCCCAACTCCTCTACATTTTTCATGAACATTCCCAGCTTCTTCTTAATATCTTCTATTGCAATCTTCACAGCTTCATTCTCAATGGCAAATCCTGCGCTCTGCAAGAGTGACTCAATCTCAATTTCCAACCTGTCAATGAGAACCCGGATGTTGTCCAAGTCCTTAATGGCAATATAGGTACCAACTTGCATGGAGCTAAGTATTTCCTTCTGTCCTTTCAAAGCATTTTCATAGTTTTTCCACAAGGATTCAATCCACTTTCCCATTGAACCCACAGGGACAGAAGTAGCAGCTGCCAATGCTGCTGCAAGTGGAGGAGCAGCCATGGCTGCCGCCACAACTGAGCAAATCAACACAGCAGCAAATGTAGCAACAAATATCATACTTGAAACCTTCCTCCAAACATGAATGTACTTAAGCTTCTTATCGAGCTTGTTCTTACGGTGTTGCAACTTCTCGAGCATGAGTATCTGCTGCCTATATACAGACTCGAAGATTTGGAAGAATTCTGTAGTGAAAGGGTCCCCAGCTGCCTTGAAGTTCTTCAACTCCTGCAATGTCCTCACGTACCCACTTCCTTCCATTTCTGTTTCCTCATCAAAGTTTTGAAGCGCGACAAGAATGAGCAATTGATTGTCCCGAACTCGGTTCAGGCACTTCTCTAATGCCGTACAGAAATCTAGAGTCTGCAAACTATTCTCGAAGTACTCCTCGACGAGATCGAACAGTTCTTGATTCTTCCATATATCTTTCTTGCATTCCAATATGACTTTAACAACCTCCTGGTTCATCTCCAACAGACATTCCGTGACTTCTCTCAGAGAATCAAATGAAAGGGCTCGCACTTCCACTCCCACCGCAAGAGTGTTGATGACCTGATTTGTACGCGTTTGGAGGGTGGCGTCGAAGGACTGCAGGTCTGCGTCGAGCCTGCAAGCGGCTTCGTAAGAGGTCAAATCATTTTTGTACCGTAAATTGGAATTGAGATTGATAGCGGAGGAAGTTTCAGGGGCCTTCTTGCTCATATGGCCACCCATGGCTTTGATTCTTGGATCTAAAGCAAGCAAGAAATGAACAGAACCAGATTCAATTCAGAGTCCTTGCCGGTCCTTGAGTTTGCTTTTGAAGATCCTGTGTTTATCCTCGGAAACAACAAATTAACTCGATTTTCTTCTTTGCTGGAGCTGGCAAATTAAACATCAATGGAGAAACCATGAATATAACCAAACAAATTGTTTGCCAAGAGAGAAAATGAGAACCAAATTTCTGGGTGCTAAATTCCTAGAAGAAAACAAATACGTGATGAACAAAATGCAATCCCATGCAGCTTTAATTCCCAGCTAATAGTTAGAATAAATATACCTAGCTATGAGAACATGAAACCCAGTGCAACCAACATATATTAAAAAGAGAAAGAAAAAGAAAAACCTTAAATCTTTGTATGCATGACTTTAATACTTAGCAAACTCGATCGCCACAAACGAAAGTTCCGAGGGTTTTCTCAAGATTATGAAACCGACCAGAAAATACGTAATAGACCCAGAAAAGGAGATAAAACTAATAGGAACCTCCGCAAGTAATCAAATTGTAGAAGAATCTTAGAACCGATAAAGAAAAAGGATGAGATAAAAGACGGGTACTTTTTTTTAAAAGAAGGAAAGTAATATAAACTAACTATGAAGGTGATTGAGAAGTTAAGGTAAATGAAGAGCGCTTCATTATAAGAGAAATATTGTAACTGTTGAGGACCAAGATATGTGTAGGGTGGTGGGGTGTTGGAGATCTGAGAATAGCTTGCACGCATTAGATAAATTAATGAGAGAGAGAGAGAGAGAGAGAGAGAGAGAGAGAAGGGAAAGTTTGAAATCGCAAAGCAACTGTTACCAAAGAGAAGGGAAATCAGCTGGAAACCAAAAGAGTGCAAGGCGGCAGAGGCTTCTGCCTGAAGACTGCGGTAGTCATGACATGATATATGGAAGAATACAAACAACTGTCATTGATTGGAGAAAAACATATTGAGGTATTAACTAATGAATTGTTGAGGAAGTCAACCAGCTTAGAAAGGATATATTATTCCATCCTATGCATTTTGGGTACGTATATTTTTATTTGAATAATAATTTTGATTTATTTTTATATAATTTTCATGGATAATCTTGAAGTTTCCTCATAAAGCATTTAAATGCACGCAAAGATATACGAGGAGTATTGTTTATAGGGAACACTACTTGTTGGGAAGCCTATACCAAAATATTAAAAACATGTCATTTATGATTTACCTCAAGGCCAGAGGCTTTTTATTTTATGAAAAAGTATTTTCACAACATTTTCAGGGACCATTTCAAGCATCAATCAAAGTATTTCATCTCATCTTATTTCAACTCATTTCATCATTACAATTTTTTCAAATTTTCACATAAAATATAATAAACAATTTAACTTTTTCAAATCTCAAAATAATAATAATATTAAAAAATAATATTCTAACAATATTTTATTCAACAGTTTGGATTAAAAGATAAGATGAGATGAGATGAGATGGTTTGTGAATATTAGTGAGATTTGTGAGTTGAAATTTGTTAATAGTAATGAGATGATCTCAACTCATCTCTCAATTCAAACCGGTTTTATATTTAAAATCATCTTATCTCATTCCACTGTCCAAACCATACCAATTTTCCAAAGTCCTTTGTAGATACACACACCTTAAGATCCAACATGTTTTTCACTTGAAACTGAGATTAAATGGTCGAACATCAAACCCCTAGAAAAGGTAGAACGTCACACACACATACGATTTACGATTACGATGGTATTTGTCAGTCAACATGCAAAAGGTAGGAATAATTAGGATGGAAAAATGAAATGAAATATACCCCTGATTGCATGCAGTTCTTCTTGAATCGAAGCAGCAACTTGTGAAGTAGTGATCAGCAGATCAACTCACAGCCTAGTAGACGGAATAGAATAGTAGTTTCGCAGCGTTATATATCTATTAATTTTAAACTAATCATGGAATTCAAATGATGACTTGGTGCCTAAGTTTCAGTTCCCCCATTTGCGGAACTGCATGTAAAAAGTATATATGTATGGCCTACTTCATAACTGTATTTTCTTACATGCATTTCTCTTTTCCTTCCTTTTCTTTTCCCTTAATTTCTTTTTCCTTTATCAGAAGCTTGGAAATTATTCATTTTCTGAAAATCTACCACGTTTGGTTATATATCAGAATTTTTCAGAACGCCATGGAAATTTCCAACAGAATTTTTTAATTCTCATCTGAAAAAAAAAAAAACCCAATTCATAAATCATTTTTTATTTTTTATCAGTGATTTTGATTGGTATAAATTTATCATTGTTTTTTTTTTTTTCCTAAACAAGAGCGAAAACGAATTATTGACAGAACGAAAAGTTGATCACTTTAAGAACCAGATAGATAGATCAAAGCTCAATGGAATGGCCCTCTTTTCTACTTTTGTCTAATCCAAATAAAAGCCTTCCAACTTTGAATCAAGATTTGCGACTTCAGAATCATTGTTCATGCAATGAAACAGAAACACCATGCCCATTGCCCTTAAGAATCCTAGAAAAAGTATCCAGCTGGCTCCTACCACAGCAATAAAACAGCTGGTATTCTCCATATATAGGAGAGATTATACCGCCTGACATTTGAAATATTTCATAATAATGTTAATATTAATAAAATACTTTGTAAATAGTTGTAAAATAATTTAAATTAAGATATTTTATTAAGTTATAAAAAAGATAGAGAACAAATTGAACTAAAATATTATAAAAATTTATTTGAATATGATTTTTGTTTGTTTGAAAGTTTTGTATTAATTTTTGTGTTTTCTTTTGTAGTTTGTAAGAATTGTAATAATTAGATAATAATTAAATGAAAGAGTTATAGATTTAAAATTGAAAAATGTTTTACGTTTAAGTGATATTTGGAAAGGAAATTGTTCAAATTTTTTTTGAGAATTTCTATCTCCCCTCATTCACTAAATGTATAACCCAAAAAAAAAAAAAAAACCATCTGAATCAATAACGAAAAATAATGAAAAAGCGAAAAGCCTAAAAATTAAAAACTATCTGAATAACTCATATAGCCAGAATGATTGGGCCGGGGTCTTCATGCTGTAAATAATTTCAGTTTTTTTTTTTTTCTTTTTTTAAAAATCATGTGATGTATCTGATGGCAAGTGCCTTTCCTTAAGCAACAAACGAAGTGGCGTATCCATAATGGAATAAGCATTCTAATTGATTAAATTCCTAAAACAAAATTTCCGAACCAAAAATGGGTCTCTTAACCCCAATCGTATATGGTCTCGCCTATCCAAAGATTCTACAGCTATTTGTTGTATAGGTGGACAGCAGTGAACATGAAAAACCCTGCCATCTGCAACAACATTTATTTTTAAAGTTATCATATATTATAATTAGTATACAAATCCAAAATTGTAACAGCAAACCCTGACGCAATCCCCGAACCACAATGAAGTAGGAACTCCTAATTAATGGTTTCTGGCTAATGACGGGAACGCAACAGGAACCAGGTTTCGAAGAATCGCATAATTAGCCCAAGTTCTGAGTAAATTTTTCACAACCGGGGAAAAAAAAAAAAACTGCAGAGCCCAATTTAACCCAGTCCCAGCCTGCTGTGCTTATACCCAGATCTTTCTAAACGGAGCAAAATGGAATTACAACAATGCCAACCTAGAGTACCATAGCATTAGTAGGAGAAAAAACACCCCAGCAGGCGGACACACAGAATCCTACAATCCTTACTTTACCCCCCCCCCCCCCCCCCCAAAAAAAAAAAAAAACCAAGAAAAATAAAGGAAAATTTGGAAAAACAATAAATGAAAAGGTCTTAAAACTATACATAAACAAGATTGATGTGAGAGAGAGAGAGTGAGTTTCATACCATTGAAAATGCCGCCCCATAATAGGGATAAGCTGCTGGTATAAATCTTTCATATTCATTGTGCCTATAGGGCCGGACTGGAATCTGTAGTTCAAAAATTACAACAAATACATGGGAAAAAAGGTGCTTCTAAATTGTAACAGAATATCACACTAGCAAGCATTATCATGTGAAGAAGACAAAGATCATCCTCCTGATTTTGTATCATTTTTAAGTATTAACCAAGACCCATAGTTATCATTAGATTCTTAGCAAAACGGTAATTTAGGACGTATTAAAATTGAAAACTGGAATATCAAGGGATGGCACCTCAAAACTAACAAGTCAAATGGAGGTAACAAGATCTATTTCACTCAACATGTGACTGGTTTCATTAGCAGCAAACAGCATCAAATACACTCGGTTAGCCATGCTTACTTTCAAATTTCATATAGGACCCATTGCTTTAGAGAGTCATCTTACATACAGTTGTGTAATAATACTACTGTTCCTCTTTTTTACAGAGTCCAACTTGTAAGAATAGTAAGCTCCTACATACAACCCATGTGCTTGGGCTATGCCTATTGATATTATCAATTAAATTTATGATTACCTCTAAATAACTCAAGTACATTATATACCTGCTTTGACAGGGACAAGCTCGTATATCCAAGCCTTTGGTACTCAAGCTTGAACTGAAAAACCCCATAAACATCAGGAACCTTGAATGCCGTAAAATAATGACCCTGCAAGAGTACAAAATTACAAATAGAGGTGCTCATTCAGGCCAAAAAAAAAAGACTTCAAACATACTTGGCCACCGAAATCACAAGCAACTCATGACTAATTATTAGAGTACCTTCTTGTCAGTTGTTAAAGTCTTCAGAACATAGGGACTCATCATGTAAAACTGCACCTGAACATCATCAGCTACAAACGGTTCCCAACTTCTACCAGACCACTCATAAATCTCAACCGAATATTCCTGTTCAATAGATACAAATTGTAAGTAGACACAAAACCCCTTTTTAATAATCTTAGTTTATGTATCCTAAAACTACATTGAAATCTAAAAGTAAAATTACCAAGTCATCATTGATCCTATACATGGCGGGTTCATTAGCCTCCCCCGCTTTATGGTGTTGTACATTCACAGCCTATTGATCAAAACACATCTTAAGGAAGAGTTAAATAATAAACATAAGTACTACAATAAGATGCTGACCTTGAGATGCCCTCTTTCATGGAAAACCCATTTGCTAAGTTCAGTCAAAAACTGCTCATTACCTGATTTCTCATATCTGTTACATCAAAATAATAATAATAACAATAATCAGTCTTGTTTTCGAAAGGCAGATGAACTGCAGATCATACAGAATATGCATAAAGTAGAAACACAGACATATTTAAGAACATCCTAGTTCTCTTGCAAGTTTGCAACAAAAATAATTATTCCCATTATACTGCAGGAAAAGACGTCCAGATTCAGAGAGAGAGGGAGAGAGGAGCTCATTTTCTACATCATCAACAAAATGACAATTTGCATTTTAATCGTGGCAAATAAACCTGTCTACAATAATCTACATATGCATCAACAGCTCTATCAGTATTTGTAAAGAGTGTTATTACTATAGTAGGCTGCAAATTATTCATATTTCTATTTTTTATTACACACTAATTGCTGAATTCTCAATAAATTCACGTGCAAGGTCAATGACACCCTTCAATTTTTAAGTCAAACATGTCAAAAGTATCATTAACCATCATTAGCATGGAAAAGATAGTTGGGACATTTGGATCCTTGCAATTCAAAACTGTCTGATATAGATACAGCCTTTCACAAAACAATTGCAAGTAAAAGTTTTCTCACTTAGTTGGACTCCCAGCCTTCTGCACTCCAGATCTGAAGAATCTGAAAGCAAAGCCAACAATTATCAACAGGCAGCATACAAGAAGAAAAACTTTTTTGATAATCATACATCAAGAAAAACTTGTTCACCTAGCAACTAGTACATACCGATTACTGAACATACTTAATGAACCAGAGATCAAAATCCGAGCATTGTTTCTAGCCTGCAACAAACAAGAGCCAAACCAGTTTAGATGTAATGAAAATATCCTTTGCATTAACACTTTCAATTAAAAAGCTATCAAAAAAACCTGTTATGTTATTGCAAGCAAAAAGCTTTCATCTACATCCAAAATCAGACACACATAAGTCCCACTCCATCAGAAGTCATTAAAAAAACCAAATTTGGCAACTTTATAACACAAATAAACACGTCCAAAGGTAGTATCTAGCAGTAAGGACGAGGAACCCACAGATTGCTTCTTACAAACATTCTTGTGTCATCACAAAGCCACTTCAAGTAAGGAAAGCTTCTTTTTTTTTTCTTTTTTTTTTTCTTATAAGTAAAAATATTATATTTATATATCAAAATGAGTAATCAAGTACACTGAATGTATACAAGAGAACACCTTGCCCATAATAGAAAAACCCCTAATAACCCAAAAAGCCTGTGAAAAACAACCCAAAATACACCAAGCCCGATCACAACCCCTTGCTTCCCGTAGAACTAAAACTCTACCCAAAAACCCCACCTCAACCCCTTGTTTCCCGTCTTCACAATGCCCTCCCTTTAGACTTTCCTCTAGTTGAGCTACCACCCTTAGTGTCGTAGTTGATTGCCGAAAAAAGATGTTGTAACTCCCTGTTTTTCTTGAAACTTGATTTAGTTTCAAGCGCGCGGTTTGCCTCGATCGCAGTAATTAGTTCTTTAAATTGATCTTCACATCCTCCATGTGAAATTCCCACAAACTGCTGAATCTCGTTAACTTTAGGCAGAATCCAATCCACTATTGGAGGAAGAGAGACCAAGGGAGCCACAATATCCCCAGACACAGTATCCAACTGCACTCCCAACTCTAGGTATTCATTTACACAAGGCACCAACACCAAATCCATATTCAAATCTCGTACCTCCTTAGCAACTCCATTGGTTCTCTCCAATGGTATGACATCAAGTCCCTTCACCTCTGGTGACCCTTTATGTGCAACTTCAGCTAGTCCCTTCACCAATGGTATGACACTATTTTCCTTCAACTCTAATGAGGGAGCCATAGTTTCTTCGGGTACAGAAGTCACTTGAGGCGAATGACATTCCAATACAGATGTCTCTACGCCGATACCCGACGTAGAACCCACTTCAAATAACCCAGACTTCCTTTTGACCCACCATACTCTTCTGGATCTGGTTATAGGAACAGGGCCGAATCAGTTTTCCGTTTTCCGTTTTCCGTTATCTGAGTTTAAAGGATTCAGGCCTATCTTAATCTTGTTTCTTACAACCATGTTGCCTCCAGCTGAAAGGAGGTCTATTTTCTTAGACGCAAAAGCTATCGCTGCCTTCAATTCGACAAGTTGGGTTTCCATCTCCTTTAAAGAGTTATGCATTGCGACAAGCTGGTTCTGAGGCGTGATCTCAAACCACTTTCACCAATCCCCTCACTATGAACCCCCGAAGCATGACCCGTCTTCAGAGATGTCGCATATGATCGCCTCGCCACCGTGGATGTACTTGGGTCTTTATGATTCACTTCCAAGTTGATGTTCTCATTCTTCTTTTGGTTTTCCTTCTTTGACCCATCAGCAAAAAGCAGCTCTACGTAATTCTGTAGCAAGTTTCTCCCAACCCAGACCTTCATACCCTTCAGGAATGACTACAACACTCCGCCGGCCTCCTCCACCATATTCGGTGACCGTTAGAGACCTACCATGCTCGTTGGAGCCTCGTTGAGCCATGAATGTTCTGTTTCCTTCGCGCAAGTGTTTTGTGAAATCCAAATTTCTCCCCGCCTATAATACTGCTTCCACCGTAGCCATCAGCCATTCTATACCACTACGACCCATCACTACAAATCTCCAAACCCTTCTACTCCTCTCCACAATTTTTAAGGAATACCGCTCAAAAGCCTTCGATTCCACCCAAAAGCACACCAGCTAACCCATACTAATATCAAACCTTTGACTTCAGATGCAGGGGCATCCCAAGCTGCATGTCTTCATTCTGTCGAGAAAAAGCAATGCGCGAAGGAGGCTAGGAAAACAGATGCCCCTAACCTGAGTTAATGGAGAAAACAGAGTCATCGGAGAATGACCGACATCGGAGGCCCACAATGTGGTCGCCAGAGTCCGTCGAAACAGTCTGTAACGATGGCTAATGCAAAGGCTCAGGTCGCAGTTTGCCGGAGGAGGTTACGGAAGAGCAGTAGAAAACTCCCAGTTGCCGGATAAGGACCGACGTCAAAGGCCCCAAAACGGAGTCGCCTAGGTCTGTCATTCAGGTCTATGGTGGTGTTGAAGTGCATGGCGACAATTTGACACCTCCGACAAAGAAGAAAAACGAAATAGCCAGTTCCCCAGCGAGGACCGATGCCGGACAGCCCATAGCGAGGACGCCGGGGCCCGTCGGCCTCGTCTGTGACGAAGGTGCGGTGTCACTCTCCGGTCGATGGTGGGTGGGGGTGGCAGCGAGATAGGTGGGTTAGGGTTTTCTCTCGGCTCATTGTTCACCCACGGGTCTTAGGGCTTCGTACGGAGAGAAAATCACTTCATAGTATGATCTAGCAAGTGACATCTCCAAAGCAGAAAATTCATAAGGAAGGCTTCTATGTACTGTATCTTAGATTCTTAAGCCTAATGCATCACAGAGAGATGTCTTTACAGAAGAACTGAATGAGAAATGACATCATGAGATTTCTGTGAAACTTTACACAACATTGATAAATTTTGTTTGACAGGGTGCATTGTTGTCAATATCATTATCTAAAGAATGCCAACTACTACATAATAACCCAAATATCAAGTAAGAACTTGTGAGAGTGGAGCAAACTAAATATTAAATGAGATCCTTCTCCTTCCCACCTGTATACATTGAATCTATATTGTATAGAAATCATATATAAAACAAGATACCATAAAAAGCAGTAAGGAACTTATCAAGACAAATAATTGAGTAAGGGGGTAGAAGACAATTAGGATTTGAGTGCCAACATACCTGCAGGATAGAAACTAAAGAGATAGCAGATCCAGT
This sequence comes from Juglans mandshurica, assembly GCA_022457165.1. Taxonomy (NCBI): domain Eukaryota; kingdom Viridiplantae; phylum Streptophyta; class Magnoliopsida; order Fagales; family Juglandaceae; genus Juglans; species Juglans mandshurica. The sequence continues at coordinate 25,283,044 of CM039629.1, read as the reverse complement.
GAGTGATGGAGGATTTGATAACTTGGACTTCGGATTAGCAGAATACGCTGAAGGAGAAGCGGAGAGAACTTTCAGCACCTAAAATGCAAAGGAGAATAAGAAATTGAAAAGAAGACGGCAAATTGTATGAGCAATTAAAATTGATATATGTACGCATTTACTTATCTTAGTTGTTGAAAAGCATATGAGAGGGAGACATCTTACTAGGTTGTTGGTAGGACTTAAAGAATGGCCAATTCCTTGGAAAAGTACAGGAGCCTGTCACAAGTTTATCGAAACAGCATAAAAGAAAGTGAGTTTGCATTTTCTTTATCGGTAGAAATGAGTTTGCAATATTCATAACCAAAATGATATACAGTGGTAGGTCAATGGCTGAAAAGTCACATTAAAATTGAGTGAATTCCTGTTATTAAATGTAGTGACATCAGAAACCAATGGGTTATGGACATTCAATGCTAAGGATGTAGGCTTGTCATAGCAAAAACTATTGAAGTGATAAGCAGAAAAAACAAGACTACAAATTATTGAAGATGGAGAGAGGTGCAAAATTATCCATTTTGAAAAATACAAATAACCTAGAGCTAATAATTTTTTTTTTTTTGTAATTAAGAAATCTTTATTGAAAAGCACAAGGCTCAATCCAAATAACATGAAGTATACAAGAGGGAAACGACAAGAGCTAAAAACTTAAAAGAACTCAAAACACTTTAAAGAGACAGTAGATGATTCATTGAAATACTTGTAGAGACTGTTATCAACGCATTGTTGTGTTAAATCTAACAGGGTGACTAATATAGACAGTCTCAGAGATTGTACTAGCCTCAATTTTCTTGCTTCCCAAAATTACATTGGACTCGATGAAATCATCACCAGCAAGCAAGGTATGGTCTCCATCAGTTTCTGAAACTGCATATTTGGTGTGATCAGTAACCAAAGCTGCCGGGTCCTGTACCCAAAATTATTTTAAATAAACGGAAAAATAAGGCAACCTAGATATTGAGAAATCAAATTTTCATAAAATAAACAAACTAAACCACCAAGAGACACAAAAAGTGTCGGAATCAAAATCTAGATTAAAGACTACTCTGGGTTGGGATAAATGCTAATAGCGAATACACACCTCATCAAAATCAACTCCACACTCGGTGGAAATTTCTCTGATTAGATCAGATGCATTGGTATCAGCCGCGATAATTAAATCATGACCGGAATCAACAAAATCCAGAATCGCAGTCAAATCAATGGATCCTCCAAAGCCTACAAATTTGATGCGACGGGTTTGAGAAAATACAAACTAAATTATAGGCATGTGCATTTCCAATCCTCCATCAATCATCAAATAGAAGCATTGAAAAAAACAAATCACAAATAACCTCAAGTCGCTATTATTGAAGCAGTAACCGTGTTTGGTTGCTGAGACAAATGTAAGGAAAAAATCTAAAGAAAAAGACCAACCAATACTAATGCAACACCATTTCCCTGAGTTGAGCTAATGAGATTCAAAACTTCACGTATATTTCATAATTTTCTAAGAAACTGAACAGATCAGAAACGAAATTAAGCAAAACACTAACTTACGCTCGGTCGTAGGGCAAAACAAGATCAAGCCGTCATACAGGTACTGGCCATAACGTTGTAGACCGATCTTCGTGTCATCGGAGAGTTTGAAATCGAGCTCGAACCCGCGGGACTGGAGGGACTTGAAGTAAAGCGAGTGCGAGGATTTGAGGGCGAGGTCGTCGAGCAAGACGAGGACTCGGCGACTCGAAGGGTTCTCGGGAGAGAAGGAGGTGCAGAGAAATGGGAGAAGAGGGATTAGTGTTAAGAAGAGGTGGAGCTTTGACATGTTTTAGGGTTTTGGCCGGGGCTATGGGAAGGAGGGAGGGAGGGAGGAATGAGTATGCTACTGAGATTGAAGTTTTGAACTACTGAAGTCTGAAGTCTGAAGTCTGAAGAAAGAAAATTGGAGGAGGTGGATATTTTGGAAGGAAAATGGTTGCCCCTTCGTTAGTGTATTTTTTTTTTTTTTTAATCTTTAAACAAGCTATTATTATATTTGTATTTTCTTTTTAAATATTTAAAAATATTTTTAAAAAAATGCAATTACACTAGAAATCCGTCCAGCAATAGCTGCAGAGTAGCAGGATCCATTTTGTAAAGGAAAATAATACATTACAATTCTATATAAAATGAAGGATAATTTATTTTTAATAAAATGATATTAATTGATTGAAAATAAGTTGTAAAATATTTATTAAAAATTTATAAATATATCATTAGCCTTTTCGGAATCATTGGTTGTGGAGGGGTTAATGAGTAATTCAGTTAAGCCACGACGAATGGTTTTTTTTTTTTTTTTTTGAACGAACGAATGGTTAATTGTTTCGATTGTTTAAATATTTTTCAATTTTTTAAATAAATTTTCAATCATATTTTGATCTAAAATAATTAAGTTTTTGTAAAAAAAAAAATATAAAAACAAAAAAGTTATAAACGAAAAAAAAAAATTTCTTAAAAAAGTAATCAAAATAATATCTCAATCTTATATATTCTCTTTTACAAATCTCAATACAACTTGTCTCTTAAAAAATAAAAAGAATTTTGTCACATATCTTTAAAAAAGTAAGTAAATACGATATCTATATGAAAAAATTAATTTTTTTAATAATAAACTCTACTTTTTTTTTTAAAAGAATTGTGCGACACTTGCGCACTCTACGACTATATGTAGCATTACTAAAAAAAAGGTCAATCATTTTTTAGTATAGCAACGGTATGTCGAGTGATAAAAAATAAGACTTAACAAAACTCAATACAAACTAAATTTCTAAATTTTCTCAATAATTCTTAAAAAATACATAAATTCCTACTAACAATATCTCAAATTAAAAGAGAACTTACAAATTTTTATCTGAGTTTCAAGATCTCAAATCAAAATACATAGGTAGTTAAAATAGACTTTAAGATAATTATAATGTTGGATTGAACTTTTCAAAAGACATTATGGAGTAGAAAAATAGTATATACTAATCTCATTTCTATATCATATCCTAAAATAATAAAATTCTATCAGAATATTGATCCATTTCTCATGACCCATGTTACCAGTTTCTTTTTATTTTAGAACAGAAAGGGTTTCAACTGAGAAAATAATATTTAATACTGATAAATAAAGAAATAAAAATAAGTGTTAAGTAAATTTTCTGATAATTTAATATCAAAACACCAAGATTTTATAAAAGAAAAATAATATTTGGAAGTTGGTAATTCAAGGCTTGAGGAGTGCAATATCTTCATGTATGTATTCACCATTTGAAGCTTTGGCAAGAAAGTCACTCTGGCAATCTTCAAGCACAATTGAGATCTAAGCACCGGGAGTTAAATTGATTATTAGAGGGTCCTCTATCCTTATTTTTCGGATCTGTTTTGAACTCCCTTAGACATAACATTAATCTTTTATTAGAACGTAGAGAGTTGATGTGATCATTGAAGCTGAATATCAATAAAGTCTACGATCGGGTGAAATAAAGTTTTCTTGAAAGCATCATGTTGAAACTTGGTTTTGATAGGAGATGAGTGACTATTGTATTATCTTGCATTAACTCAGACTCTTATAAAGTGCTTATTAATGTGATGCCTACTTCTCAATTTGTTGCATCATGGGGTTTGCGTCAGAGTAATCCATTATCTCTTTACTTGTTTATTATATGTGTTGAGAGGTAATCTTCTATTCTTCAGGCTGCTTAGTAAAAAAAATTGATCAAATGTGTCAAAGTTTGTCCTAGAGCTCTTGCTATTATTCATTTGTTTTTTGGCAAATGAAAGCTTATTATTTTGCCAGGTTACTCGCTATCAAAATGAAAATTTGAACCAGTTGTTACAAGTATATGGATTGGCTTTGAGATAACATATCAATATGAATAAATATGAACTTTTGATTAGCCCAAATACAAAACTTGAAGAAGTTAATGCAACAATGGCCATTTGGGATGTGCATTCTCTCCAAGCTAATGATCAGTATTTGGGTCTTCATTATTTGATTGGACGGTTGAAGTGCTATACATTTAAGGAGTTAACATATTGGGTTGGGAACAAGTTGCAAGGCTATAAGGAACAGTTGCTTTCACAAGGCAGTAGATAAGTATTAATCAAAGCGATTGTACATGATTTACCTACCTACACTGAACTGTTTTTTATTACCCAAATCTTTTTGTAGAGACTTGGAATGATTATTTGCTAAATCTGAACGGAAGATACATTGACTTAGTTGTCAAATATGTGTTCTTCAAAGATGAGAGGCAGTATGGGCTTTAAGAATCTTTAACTTTTTAATTTGGCTTTGCTAGCAAAACAATGTTGGTGGTTTATCCAAAATCCGTTTTCCTTGCCATATTGGGTGTATAAAGCTAAGTATTTTAGATATTTTGCACTCAAATTTGAGTAGGAAGCCCTCTTATATATGGAGGAGTATTTGTATTGGTAAACCTCTTTTGATAATTGTTGGTATTTGGAGGATAGGGAAAGGTGATAGTGTTAGGATAAATCAAGACAAATGGGTTCCAACTTTTTGGTTATCTCAATCACTTTTTCTCAAGAATAATACTACTCTTACCAATAAGTCTTACCAATAGTTTTTACCGCTGTATTTTTTTATTTTTTATTTTTATTTTTTTACTTAATGATTAAGTAAGTATTTTTTAATGATATTATGAATTTTTTTTATTTTTTTTAAAATATTTAAATGTGTTAAAAAATACATAAAAGAAAATATAAAAATCATAAAATCATTAACGGTAGCTCCGAGCGGTAGCTGGGAGCGGTGGCTCTAGTGCCACTCTTTTCTTAACTATGTTATTCAAGATGATTTGATGGTTAATGTCCTTATGCATCATAACAATGGCTCTTTGGATGTGGATTTGATACAATCTATTTGTTCTCATTTTGTTGCTAATGTTATTTTACAACTTCTTTACTTTCAAGAGGATGTGAAGATAAATTTGTATGGACATGCACTAAAAATGGTTTGTATTCAGTAAAGTCCGAATATCATCTAGCAATGACATTATTTGGTTCTACAGTTGAAGCTGAAAGTTTTCAATCTCATAACTCTTCACCCTTTTGGTTTCAATTATGGAATATGAATCTTTTGGATAAAATTAAGAATTTTGGATGGTGTGCTTGTAAGAATAGCCTCTCCACGTAATTGAATTTAATGAAGCGGGGTGTTCTTTCTAATGTGAATTGCTCACTTTGCCAGTTGGTAGAGGGAAATTGTTCTCATGTTTTTTTGGGATTGTTTGAATGTAAAGAATATGTTGGTTGTATGTTGTCCTTTCATTTTACCTTTTTTGAAAATTGCTAGTAATTATTCTGACTTGGCACGAGCTTTGATCAATATAATTTAAATTCAATTTCTAGATTCATTACTATTTATTGAGGTTAATGGAAACATATGAATTTGAAGTTATTTCATTATTCTGATTACATGCTTCACGATGTTGTTGATAATTGTTTAGCAGGTGTTGAGGGGCACATTACCATAAATCACATTGGTTAATTATATGTGATGAAAGTATTCTTTCTTGGAAACACCCCCAACGGGGCACGGTAAAACTTAATTTTAATAGTACATTGTTTCGTTCTTCTAACTTTGCTAGTGTTGAGATTATTTTAAGAGATGATAAAGTGGATGTTTTATTTGCTTTGTGTCGGAAAGAATTTGGGCTGTTTGAAGTGGATGAAATTGAGGCTTTGGTTATTTTGAGGGGATTATCGATGATCTTGCATTTGAGTTTTTCTAGTTTGATATTAGAATGAGATTCTTTGTTTGTGATTGAAGATATTGACTCTAAGGTACCTAACTTTTATAGGCAATGAAATATGATATTTGAGATTCAAAGCCCTTTTTTTTTTTTTGACTACGATGTACTCCATGTTGGGAGGCAAGGGAATGAAATAGCTCATTTACTTATGAGGCATGCTCGTCTTGTATATGATATAGTTTAGTGGTGGTCTTCGGAGAAGTTTGTATAATAAGTTGAGATGAGATGAAAATTGAATAAAATATTGTTACAATATTAATTTTTAATAATATTATTATTATTTTGAGATTTAAAAAAGTTGAATTATTTATTATATTTTATGTGAAAATTTAGAAAATTTTTATTAATTAGATGAGATGAGTTGAAGTCACTTGAGCGTCTTTTATATCCAAACCAGTTAATATAAAACTTTATTCAATCTAGAGTCTTATTAGATGCTAATCTTTAATTTCATGGTACTATGATTATAATTGATTATGACATTATTAAGAATGAAGTTGTGACGTTCTAGATGTAAAAAAAAATAATAATAATAATAGTTGTGACGTTCTAAAAATAAAGTATGGAATTGGAGGGTGTTTGCAGTTTGCACACCGGCTTAATTTACATGAGCTGTTTTGGCTGCGTCTCAAGACATTCACGTGGCAGTTGGTGATTGGCGATTTCATGGGAAGGAAGACAAAGGAATGCGATAAAGCCCGTTCATTGTCGAAAGCGAACGAAACTAAATCAGAACTTGCAGTGGATGACGATGATTGACGCGAGGAAGAGAAAAATTGAAAGACAGAGACACAGCGACTCGGACCCCACCCTTTCTAAATAAAAATACTCGAGATTCCTCCTTAGCTTCGCTCTCTCTCTCTCTGCACAAAGGTAAAAGCTTCGCTCTTTTTCTTCTCTTCCATAATTTTCCTTACACGCGATCGTATTTCTCGCGTTTTGTCTGCCTTCACATCTCTCTTCGCTAATCTGATCCAGGTTGCGGGCTTCAGCTGTTTGACATATTTCATACATATATAGGTTTGTGTATTTTTGTTAGCTTTGATTTGTGTTTAGGGGGCTTTTGATAAGGTTCTCGATTCTTTTGCGATTGCGTTTGGTTGTAAATTTCATAATTATGTACGATTGATTCTGTTTAGGCTTTGTTTTGTTTGAATTATTTGCTCGGTATTCTGGGTGCTTGTGTTATGAATTGCTGAAATGCTTTGTATATTTGGAATGACTGAACTTGTTGTGTCTGGGTGTTTGGTTTGCTAAGTAAATAACTTCATTTAAGCATGGCGGTTTTGCTGTGAAAGTTTTTCTACGGGATGATGACCGTCTCAAAATCCCGTGGATAAGCTGCTGAATTGTTGTATGATCTATGAAAGTTACTTGAAGCTAAAATAGCTGCGGTTTTTTATTTGTTTTCTCTCATGTGGATCTTTGAATCTTTGTCATTAGCTAGTGTTCATGAGATCGTCCTTCTCCTACCTGATGGAGTTATCGTAGGATCAGGGTTACTGGTTAGATATAGTGAGAGATATGTTCGTTTTGGTTTCAAGAATTTATGGTGGCTAGAATGCGTGTTTAATTGTTTGATCTCTAGAACAAGGTTGGATTGGTGTTCCTTGAATATTTTTTTCTGAAAAATTAGTCAGAAGTTACCCCGTTCAATGCTTTTTTGGAAATAATGATTTTGTTCCTGAAAATAATGGGTTTCTTAGCTTTGATGCTTTTGTCCAATGCTCTTCTGGAAAGAACGATAAATTAAGAGCACCTGGAGGAAAATAATAGTATGTAACAATGGAGGAATCATTGAAGCTGAATTTTGCTTTGCTGTGATCCATTCTTCAATTGAGCATATTTGCTCATATCATTTTGTGTTTTTGCAATATCTTCTGAGAGCAATATAGAGAAACTAAATGGCATGGAGATGGGAGATATGCAGAATAGCAATTATAATTTGGTATTTGAATAGTAACTGAAATCCCCCAAGGAAGTTACTCTTCTTGGGAAGCATGATGGAGGCTCAATTCTTTATAAAAATGTTATATGCTTCCTGTGTCGCTTATTAATGAAGAATTATTACTTGTCAAAAAAATCCTTTGTAAGAATGGCCAGACTCGGAATGATGATTATTACTTGCACAATGTGGCCGGAACTTTGTTGATGCTGATTAGTTTGTTGCATTCCCAACAGTGTCCAGAAGTTTGGTAGGGCTTGAGTGAAACTCTCGGGCCTGGTTATAATCCATACTGGTTATTGTCTTTATGGTGATTGTATGTGTGCTAATCATGTAATGATACCTATGAAATCATTTGTTATGCCAAGGCAGACTGCATATTTCTATATTTAAGTTATTTAAGAGTTGATTTTTTTATTTTTTGTGCTGCCCAAGGTTTTTTTGGATATGGTAGTATTGCATTCCTCATAAACTGATTTTGATATTATGGTGTAGGAAAAATGATTAGGCTATTTAAAGTGAAGGAAAAGCAAAGGGAACTTGCAGAGAGTGCTAATGGAAAGACACCTATCAAGAAGCAAAGTGCAGGAGAATTACGTCTTCACAAAGGTAGAGTCTAATATTTTTATATGAATAACTAGAATATTATAATCAAGTGTTTGCCGGAAGGTACCTGAAACAGTTGCTATGAGGACCAGCTCAGCCAACTTATTTATATCTGAAAATTTTTGTGACAGAAGTTTCAGGATTTCATTGTCATACATTGGTTCTTTACTCACAAAACCTATGTCTTGCATACAAATTGATATCAAACGCAGATTCTCATATATAGTCTGACCCACTTGCTTCCAGCAGAGCCATATGGGTTTATGTTCTAAACTTTTTATGTTTTTCGTTGTGTAGATATCAGCGAACTGAACCTACCAAAATCTTGTAGCATATCTTTCCCCAGTGGCAAGGATGACTTGATGAACTTCGAGGTTACCATTCGGCCTGATGAAGGATATTATTTGTAAGTACACTCTGTAAAAGTCTTCAGTTTTCTTATGTGGATGATGGAGCATCATGTTTATGAGGTTTTTCTAGTAACACCTCGTGCCATTATATGTGGTGGAAGTTTGAATACTTAACGGGCATATTTGATTGGTGAAAATGTTATGAGAAATTTTTACAATTCTGGGAAAAAAATTTGGAGAAAAAAATTGTGAGACATGTTTTGTGGAAGTGGGTAGGAAAAATGGCAATTTGTTTAGATAAAAAATTTGTTAGATATGTTTTGTATTAGGATTTGTGAGAGTGGGTAGGTAGATTTGAAAATTTGCTTGGATAAGATTTTTGTAGATGTATCGTTTTTAAATTTTGTGAAAGATTTTTTTTTAATAATGTGGAATCCCAGAGACCATGCAAACGCAACACATCTTTAATCCAGTTAAACCCTGGACATATGTAATGCATCCCCATCACATGGCTCAGGTAAAGAAAGAACCAGCTTTTCACTAATGGGATGTGGCCCCTAGAAATTGTTTGCACCCAAGGGTTTGAACCTTAGACCTGAAGAGAGCATAACACCAAAACCACAACCCTTACCACTTGAGCCAACCCTTAGGGTTAAAATTTTTTGAAAGTTGTAACCTGGCCAAATAGTTAGATGAAAAGTTTTTTTTGAGAAATAGACAGTGTTTTTTTTTTTTTTTTTAAAGATATTTGGATTGAAGTTGATTCTTTTTTCTAGTTTTGAAAATAAAAAAGTGGAAGCCGAATGCAGTCTATTATCTTTATTATTATTTATTTTTTTGTTACAGAGGTGGCACATTTTTGTTCTCTTTCCAAGTTTCACCTATTTACCCTCATGAAGCACCAAAAGTCAAGTGCAAGACAAAGGTAAACGAAGCACATCCTGTTCTCTAAAGAAGTTGTTCTTGATAAACATTATATGTTATGTTTGGAAAGATAGTTTTAACAATGTGTCCAACTTGCAGGTGTACCATCCTAATATTGACTTGGAAGGAAACGTCTGCCTCAACATTCTAAGAGAAGACTGGAAACCTGTTTTAAATATAAACACTATAATATATGGCCTATTTCATCTTTATACGGTATTTTGATTATTTATTCACAAGTACATTCTTGCTACTTGGTGGATCCCTGTTAATCATAAATTGTTTGTTTACAGGAACCCAATAGTGAAGATCCACTCAATCATGATGCAGCTGCAGTTTTAAGAGACCACCCAAAGTTGTTTGAATCCAATGTGCGTAGGGCAATGGCTGGTGGGTATGTCGGACAGACCCTGTTCCCGCGTTGCATATAGCAGCCATTTGTGATGCTAAGCACTGAGTTCATTGCTCGAAGGTTCAAGGGCTGTAAATTTGGTTGCAGGACTTCCTAGGGTGGTGCCGTTTTGGGCACGAGTTCTTCAAAATGTAGAAGCCCACTGGGAGATGTTTGTATTCTGTGTAACTTAGTGACATGTTTGAGATATTGGTTGGGGACATTCGATTTTCTTTATTTGGACGTGAATCATCTGCATTAAGACTTAAGTTATGTATTTATTCCTTTCCTTTTTCTTGGGTGGGTTTTTTTTATTTTTTTTGGGGGGGGGGGGGGGGGAGGACATGCTTTTTACTGCCATACTTAGGAAAATTATGCAAAAAAAAAACTATGTTCTGCACTTTTAAACCTTATATAGTTTTATGAAAATTACTATAGACACAAAAAGATATATACAAAAGTAAACATATAAACTGACGTGGCTTCATGAGATTTGTTAGATCTATTTTACAATAAAAATAATTTTACGATCTGATGTATCACAACAAGACATGTCAGTTTGTAGATTTATTTTTGTGTAATCTCTTTGTGACTAAAGTATTTTCTTAGTTTTATTTAAGCAACAAAGGTATTCGTTTTCATAATTGTGCTCGAGTTCAAACATTTTTTTTTCTCCGACAGAAATGAGATGGAAACGGAGGGATGAAATGAAAACTGTGCACATATATTACATGTTATTGAGTAATCCGTATGCAACCTTTCCACCAAGATCAGTTAACTACAACTAGAGGGATGAGAACAAACCTCTTGTGAGGATGTTAGAAACTAGAATATAGCTTAAATAATTAAATCTGCCTCATTTTCACGAGTCATTTTTGGAAACTGCGGCTAGTAGAGTTATTCCTACCTAATAATAATCAAGAAAAATAAATTAAAATCTAGAAGTTATCGCCCAAGCTTTGAGGTGAGACTGTTTGGATAGTGAGATGAAATTATTCTAGATGAAAGTTATATAAAATATTATTTTTTAATATTATTATTATTTTGAAATTTGAAAAAATTTGAATTGTTTATTATATTTTGTGTAGAAATTTGAGAAAGTTATAATAATGAGATGAGATGAAACCGTTTCTTTATCTAATTAGGAACTCATGCTTCTCCAGATCTAGGATCATTGGACCACCACTCTCAGTAATAATGGAGCTAGCCTTTGGATTATTTACTAAATGTAATTTTTTTCTTTCTGAACGAAAAACTTTATATTCTTAAAAAAAAAAAAAAAAAGCTTTAATTAATGCAGTCCATTTAGCTGAAGTGGTAGTCCGGATACCAGTCATTCCCCTTGAATCTTGGGGTTTGGCTTCAAGCCATAGCTTGAACTGATGATAAATGAATGGTCCAAACTTATGGAGATTAAGGTTGAAGCTACCCTTTCCTTTCCTTCTTTGGATTTACAAATATACACAACACTGACAACAACAAGAAGACGTTATATGGGAGCTCAAAATGGTATGAAAACAATTCAGCAACCTCTTTGGTTTCTTCTTTTGTTGTAAAGATATGACTGCACATCAATGGAGCTAATATCAGCATACAGTTTTATAAATACAAGAAGCAAATTCCAAAGGTTAGCAAAAATACAGAAAACCAGAAGAATATGCCTTTCTATTTTGTTTTTTAAAATTCACAACAACAAACTCGCACAGATTTCAGTCTTTGAAGGCCATTGTGGATGAAAATGAGCAGGAATAGCACACCCCCTCTCCATTAGCTCAATATTGCAAGATGGACGTTCAGTGTCCCTTCAACTGCAAAGAAATGAAGTCTACTCACTGTTCCTTCATCGAACCAGTCCTAGACCTCTTCAACTCCCATGGCGGTAAACAGCCCTTATAGTGAGAATGTAGAAACAACGATGACATTGATACTTCCCCATGATGCATTGATATTGATGACAGACAACTAAAGGCACTCCTCAATTTCTTCTTTTCATTGTCACATCCCTGGAAATCAGGGTCATGGCATACGGTGGTTGCTTTGAGGGCCTCCGGGAGTACGCAGTTGCACAGTGAACCTACAAGGAAGACAAAAGATACAAGAATTAGTTACTGTAACCAGCACATGAACGAGGGGTAACAAATATCAAGGTAACTTATGCAGTAGCAAGGCATGCAACTCAATAAACATCCTGTTCAACCTCCATTTTTATTTTATTTTGTTTTCAGAAAAGTAGGTGCTCCCTGGTTCTTTTGGTTGGTGCCTGGATGATGAAACCCAAGAAAATATAATCTGCATGTGTAAATGTTGTAAGGCAAAAACTAAGCATCAATTTCTATTTAGATGTTATTACATTAGAGCCTTATGCTCTATGAACTACACCACGTGTAAGCCTAATCAGCCTTAGGCCTTGTTTGGATTCAGAAATCATCTCAACTCATCTCATCTAGTCATTATAACTTTCCCAAATTCTTAAACAAAATACAATAAACAATTCAACTTTTTCAAATTTCAAAACAAAAATAATGTTAAAAAATAATATTCTAACAATATTTTATTCATTTTTCAACTTTCATCTCATCTCATCTCATCTCAACTCACTATCCAAACCTCTCCATGAAACATCAGCATGAAGGGGGAAATCTTGAAAGTAATTTCAAAATTCCATTGTATATGGAGAGAATGAGGCAGTGAAATTGATGTATGCTACAAAAATATTCGAGTTAATCCATGATATAAAATGCATTCAGGCCCTGAGCACTCTACTTAAAGCCAAAAACTTACTGCAAGCCAAACCTCAAAGTAAAATAGAGTTTATGATTTATGTAACCTACCTATTCTTGCAAGTCTATTTATCCATTTTGGCATTCGGTTCCCAGTCAGCTTGTAACATATATCCTCACAAAAATGATTGCAGTTCTTAGCAATCAAGTGATACGTATCCCCGTTATAGTTCGCTGACTGGCGCTCCATGAACTCTCTAACCTGGACAGGTTCTAAGCATGTTGTACCCATAAATATTGACTTCCTAAACTTGAAGCCAGGGCACTGTCGAGGATCAACCTCAAAGACACCACTTGTCGGGTAGTCGTGAGCTCCAAAGGCATATTCAATCCCATGAACTGTAGTAGCAACAGGGACAACAGAAAACAGTTGTATCATCCAGAAAATATCATGGTTTGTGAAGAAAAAAGAAGATAGCAGAATATTAATATTTGACATATATGGATCTCTTCCATGTCCTGGTCATTCAAAGACTAATATGTCTGTACAAACATATTTACATGCATGTCATGGAGAATCCAAGAATCTATCCTTGAGTAAGTTAAAAAAAAGAAAGAAAGGGAAATAGAGGCGAGATGTCAAAGTTAAAATAATATATCCTTCGAGTGGACTGAGGCTACAGAAATCTGTAAAATTATATTGCTTGCATCTAAGACAGAAGATAGCAGTGGATCCGTTATGAATTAGAAAATTTACTGGTCTAGCCACCAGCAAGGAGTCAGATGGTTTAGGCTGAACATATTGAAGTACAGACTGGAGTTCATTTTTGCTGCGGGTGGCGCAAGTGTAGAAGATAATTTGGCAGACAAATTAAAAATTCAGGGAGAGACATTGTGAGACAGGACTCGTGTCATTGACCTCAAGTAGATGGGTCAAAACTATTTTTAGTATAGTTCGAGAGGGTTCAGTTCAATCAAGAACATTATATTTTTCTGCTGTAAACGAAAATCCAATCAACTGTACTTGCTATGTCATGATATCTTACACCAAATCAGAAAAAAGCAATTGTCATCATCGCTAATGTAATCTAAATGTTCTAACTCAGTCATCGACTTATGCTCTTACTATTAACAACTAAAAGTTCGTGATTAAGAGAAATATAAGATAAAAGTAAACTAACCTTCCACACCAGAGTGAAAGATACCAAGACCAGCCCAATAAACATAGCCATTTACGGGTGTCAAATCATACACATTTAGATATACAGGCGTACTGCCTGGACTATATCCTGCTGACTTCACTTTTGGGAATATGCCGAACCGTGTGGCTGGTTTGCCTCTGAAACAAAGAGGCATAATAGAGCGCAGGCCGTCCTTTGGTATTGATTTCATGATTAAGGGTGCAACTAGGAATCCATCAACGCCGAGTTCCAACCTGCCAGAACGGAAATATCTTTCGATCATTCAAATATTTTCAACTTTCTTAAAAATAAATGTTATCTCGTTATTGTCCAAGAACTATTTTTGAACAGTAGTAATTTATTTATTCCATTAGTTTCTTTCTGCATATCTGTCATCTAGTTTACGTAACTCTTCCTCACTAATTGGATAAACTGGATATTTCCGTACATAAAAATAAAGTGGAGGAAAAAGAAGGTACATTTACGGCTAAATCTTGCAAGGAAGCAGATCAGATTCATTAGGAAACAAGCAATGGCAGAGCAGCTGATCATATTTAAACAGCAATAACTAATAGCAGAAATTCAGAAGATTTGATGCGCAAAACAAAACAAGAAACCAAAAACTTGAGAGGAAAATAAAAATAAAGGAAAGTGATAATCAAAGAGGCCCACCAACCTCTATGCAAAGGACACCCATTTGAAAGTGAGGAAAACGCAAGAACCAAAATGCAAGACAGCCAATTTCAGAGCAGAGAGGAGGGCTCCGAGAAATGAAGCAATGTGGGTGCCTGAAACCCACCCATTGTCTTCGGTCCTCCTGACAAAGAAGCTCGGGAAGCACAGAAAACACAATACTTTTTGAAGCCCAACGTTGAAAGAGAATAATACAGAGGAAGAAGAAGAATAAAGGGTAAGATGTGTTGCAGCTAAAGGTGAAAGTGAAATCGTGAAAGACATGCTGTCTCCTAGTCACAATTTTGACCGGCTCGCCTTTTGAGTCACCCGGGTACGGTCAAATCCATTGCAAGTTATCTTGAATAGAATTTTGGTTTCCGGTGACTGAAAATCAAGGATTTTACTATGAAATTAACATAAAATCTAGAGAATAATTTTATGAAATATAAACATACGTCATCTGTATTATAAAGTACATAATAATTTTATCAATTGTAATATATAATAGATTCTTCGATTTCAAGGAGCTGATAGTATTGCTTTTGCTTTTGATGAAAATTAGATTTCGCTTATTAGTAGTGTTTGTCGGGACTTTTGAGTTGGATGCGAACTATAGAGATTTGGATCTATGATTGAATGAATTTGTACGTTGATGCAAAATGTCGTGAAGCTTTTCTGGGCTTTAAAATACGTATTTCAATTTTCTTCCTCAAATCTGCAAGTTGTGATTATAGTTTTGAGGAAATGTTACCGGAAATCGATCCGTAAACATACTACCTAAAGAGTTGAGAGCCCATTGACCCGTTGTCAGTAAGCAGTAAGCATTAAAAAACCACTGCTCCTTTTTCTCCGCCCTCCAGCGCTCCCTCCGCCGTGCTGGATTGGTCTGTGTGGTGACCTATTGCATCTGAAACTCGGGTCAATGATTAAGCTAAGATATTGAATTCCATGTTTGCAGACATACATATTACAGACTGCTTACAACGCAAGCAAGCAAGCTTAGAGAATGGCTAGAGCCTTGAGAGATAATATACGTCCATCCCCACGGTTTAGGATTCACATAAGCTGCTAGAACAAGAGGGGCTTGATTCACTACAGCTAGCAACAAGTAAAAAGCACAACATGTCTTTATGAAGACCACAGAGGACCCAAAAAAAAAAAAAAAAAGGCCTAGCATCATTTAGTTCAGCGAACATAGTGTTGTATGAGGTGTGAAGCTTATGACATCACAGTTCCTATGCAGAAAGGGCATAAATCACATTGCCCGCAGAAGAAGAAACAAGTAAAACGCGTCGTGCTTTGTAACATTTATACTACATTCCAATTTAACGTGCCAAGCACCCAAATGCTAAAAGGTATTTCTCAGAGCATACAAATTTTACCAATCTGAACCATCGGGGAAGGCTTCCAGGGCATCCGTCTTCCCTTTAACATAAAATTCCACTATTGCTTTCATCCGTGGAAGCTTATCAGGGTGGTAATTCACATGAACAATTACTGGTTTGAACTTGCTCAATTTAGCATCCTTCCTGACAGTCTTGAAGAGGACTTTGCTGTTCATAAAAAGATAGAAATCCATAGTTCTCCTGGCAGCATGAAGCCCGTCATACCCTGGATGCGATGGTTTAAAGAGCTCCTCATTGAAAACTGCCTGGTCCCAAGAGTTTGGCTCCCTAGAAAGCCGACTGGCTACTCGATCCAGAAGCTCAATAGAAGGGATTGTTGGTCTGATATAGAAGAAACCGGAGTTATACACCCATATCCGCATTGTATGGGCATATCGAGCCCAACCCATTGCAGGTTCATCAAAGACATCATTATACCCATAAGCTGTCATGTTATTGTGACCATCAGTCATGGACTCCACATCAGAATCCCGATATATATAATGAAAAGGATTCTGCAAATATACAATATCAACATCTGACAGAAGAACACTATAACCCAGTTGCAAAAACTCCCTCAGAACACGAAATTTCAACCCTGAAACAGCATGGTTCCCTCCAGTCCTCGCAACTGAATCAATACCTACATCCGGGTCTCTTTTATACACTGGAACAACCTTTGACTCGCAGAACCTGGCAATCTCCTCGTCCAGAGCAACAACTAGATAATTGGTTATACCCACCCGCTTAATATTAGTAAACCAGACCTCCAACATGTCCTTCACATTTGAATTTGCAAGAGCAACTATGAGCTCTCTCTGAACAGCAACTTTCTCTAATATCTTTCCCAGTCTTGGATTCACGGATTCATCAGGGATGATGGTAGGGTTGGTTCTTAAACCCTTGACAGTACCAAAACGTCCAGCTTTATGCTGTTTACCCAACACAAGAACCTGCTTCTGTGCCTGATCTTTCCTTTGTTCAGCCAATTTAAGTCTTTCTGTAAGCTCCCTAATTTGTTTTTTCAACTCAGCATTTTTCTCCGACGCTGCCACAAACTCTGATTTCAACATGTTCATCCGTTCAGATGATTCACATGAGGCTGAAGCAACCTAGTCAATGAAAGTATAAAAAGGTGAGCATTATTTACAAAGACTGGAAATCTGCGCCTAAGAATCTGCCCATCCATCCATTCAGCTCCATGTGAACTCCATATGCACTATACTCATGACCACAAGATGAAATATATAAAAAATGCAGGAGATGCACAACTACATATCACATATTAACATGTTTGAAATAAACTCCCTCACATCGGGAAATGGGGAGGGAAAGCGTTACATATCAGTCTCATGATCTCCGTCGATAAGTTATCAGTTAATCTATCAGATAATCAAAATTCCAGTATTTGAAACAAGTTACAAAGACTCATGGCCCCCATGAACCACAACATGAATATTCTCCAGTTCAAGTCAAACCGCAAATGGTGGTGGTTGCAAACTAAATAAGCACAGAGGTTCACATTTTCAGCTCTCTCATTGTTTCTTTTGGGACAGAGAAACTACATTCTAATTAAATTCGAAATATTTAAAAGCAACAGAATTGTAGCCTTAAAAAATTACTGCCTCTATCCGAATTTATAATATTTTTAGGACGAGGAAAATCATGCATATATACATTCAAATTTCAAATTTCTCTTGCTTTTATCATTTGGCGTGTTCTAAGATACATGTTAATTGTACGTATAAATTGGGACGAGGGAAATCATGCATATATACATATATTTTTTATATGTAGTTTTTGGTGAGGTGTAGCACGCAGATTACTTGCAACTAGAACTTTTCAACCAATTTGCTAACCATTTGGTGGAAAACCCGTGGCCAATTCAAAGTAAAAAACCTCAAAAACTCTCAGCGACGACTTTATTACCACCAATAATAAAATCCCCGATTAGACCCACGAATCTAACCACCAAATTACACACTTATACACTATAAAACACCAATAACAATTCAACATCCCAAAATTTAGAAAATAAAAATAAATAAATAAACATCTTTCTTCCAAAAAAAAAAAGAGGCATGGAAATAGGAACCTGGGCATTATCAGATTTGGAGATGGTGTGAGTGAGAATAGGGGTTGGGAGGAAGAGGCCGTGAGGGAACAGGAAGGCGAAGACGCACCCCAACAGGACTCCCACTGCGATGGCCACGCCGATTGCGACTCTCGATTTGGAGAGCGGCTGAGCCGTGTTTCGCATCAAGAGCACATCTCTGCGGCCAGTCATTGGAAGGGGGGGGGGCGCTTCAAATGGTTATTAGAAGTAGTGACAAGGGGTTAATTAGAAGGCACTTTTGGAGTTGCGAGTGTGGACGCTCAGAGAGAGAGACAGAGATACAGAGGGAGATGTGGGTATGTTCGGGTCAACGGCTTTTGGTCACTTGGGTCAGGTTCAGAGTCGGAGAGATTAGGATGCCCGAATGGGCTGGAAAGCTCAGAGAGTGGTTGCTGAATCATAAAGGATTGAGAAAAAGATAGATAGACGGAGACTTGACGGATTCAAAGCTCAGAAGGCCCCGTTTCCCCGTTTCGAAACATTTAAGCTGTTAATCCATTTCGCTCTCATCATTATATTTTTTTAAAATTTTTATATAAAATATAATAAATAATTCAATCTTTACAAATTTTAAAATAATAATAATATTAAAAATTAATATTTTATTTAATTTATTTAAATCATCTCGTCCCAATTTACTATTATACTACCACCGAAACCAGCCGTAAATAAGTTAATTCGTTTGCAATGCTTATTTAACGAGGAGAGTAGCCTGTTAAGTAATGCCGTAATGGTAATGACTTCACCCCTAGGCTGATAACAACACGAGAATAGAGGAGACCTGTCGTTGGGGTCGTCGTGGCTTGCATCATGTCCAAGACTCCAAATGCAACACAGACGACAAGGTCGTTTTCCCCCATCTTTGCTTGCCCAAGCCACGCCCCAGTTGTATCACTGGACATCTTTGCCTCGAGTGTGCATTTCGAGCGAAGTCAACGTAATCTCTACCAGAAAGTTTGTTAACGCTTGAAAAATAGTACAGAATACAGCATCAGCATGCTGTTTTTTTTTATCTATAGCATTCAATCAGAGGAAAAAAAGTATTTTTGTTTCGATTATAATATAAGATGGCACTAATAAGCGATTTATGAGTTGAATTGTAAGACTGAGAAGTGAGAAAGCACGTTTTTACAAATTTCTAAGAACTGATATTTGAACGGAAGGGAAACTTACCATATGGGGCCAGTAGGATGAAGCGAGAACTTGTTAAAGATTAATGGAGGTCCCTTCATCCGGTTGTGCCAAAGCCCATGAATTTCTATATCCACAAGGCATCAGAAATCAATCGTGTTGTCATGCTGCCAATCAAAG
Source organism: Juglans mandshurica (assembly GCA_022457165.1). Lineage (NCBI taxonomy): Eukaryota > Viridiplantae > Streptophyta > Magnoliopsida > Fagales > Juglandaceae > Juglans > Juglans mandshurica. The sequence continues at coordinate 25,263,618 of CM039629.1, read as the reverse complement.
ATGACCACAAATTCAATACAGTGATCCGGCTATCTCATATGGTTAGTTCTTCAGTCAAGCAGGCTAAGGTTCTATATATCTCCTCTGTTTTACAATGAGATATATCAATAGAAGTGAATGTATGAACTCTGTTTTGCACATATACCCAGCTGCAACCGGCAAGTTTCTTGACCTCCTTCCCTCTCATCTTCTTCCTTATTCTTCCCATCTCATCCCAATTGCCCTCTGCAGCATAGACATTGGCCAATTGAACATACCGAGCTCCACTGACTCCTTCACTTTCTAGTAGTTTCTCCTCCGCCTCTCTTGCAAATGCTGTATTCCCATTTGTCCTACAAGCATTCAAAAAGGCCCCCCAGATTACAGCATCCAATTCTATTGGAATCATTTTCATTAAAGCCACTGCCTTCTCCAGTTGATTAGCCCTCCCATATAGATCAATCATACATGCATAGTGGTCAATCTCAGGCAATATGTTATAGTCTGTTCTCATGGAATGGAAAAATTGCTCACCCTGTTCTACCAATCCACAGTGCCGACAGGCTGACAGAAGGGCAAGAAAGGTGACTGCATCCGGTCTGACACTTCTCTCCACCATTTCCTTAAAAAGCTGGATAGCTTCAGTTTCACGTCCATGGTGAGCATAACTGGATATCATTACATTGTAAAGCACTGAATCTCTGTCAGTAACTCTTTGGACAATCTTTTCTGCAAATGTGATGCTACCACATTTTGAGTACATATCAACCAAAGCAGTGACCAGCTTCTCATCCATTTCAATCCCCTCTCTGAGCAAGTAAGCATGAATCTGCTTTCCAGGACCAAGGTCAGCTTGTATTGCACAAGCGCTGAGCAAACTGACAAGGATTAAAGCATCAGGAACAGTTCCTTCTTTAGCTTGAAACTCACGCAAAAGTTCAAACACAGCTTCACATTGCTGTGATCTGATGTAACCTGAAAATAAAGCAGTCCAGACAACATTATTCTTCTCTGGCAATGAATCAAAAAGCCTTCGGGCTTCCACCATATTGCCTTGAGATGCATACCCCACAATCATCGAGGTGACTGCAAATGGGTTTTGACTCTCAATTGCCGAATGAACTGACTCTGCATACTTTATATTCCCACACTTGCAGTAGACATCAACAATGCCACTGCTTATAAATGGATTCAAACACAACCCGTTTTTCAGAACCCAAGCATGGATTTCCCTTCCAAGCTTCAAACTTTTCAGACTAGAGCAAGCACTCAAAACGCTCGCAAACGTATATTCATTCCATCTAAAGCCACTCTTTTCCATAAGAACGAACAATCTCAGTGTCTCCTCCCCAAAACCAATTTGAGCATAACCTGAAATTAATGTGTTCCAAGACACCGTGTCATTTAACTCGGCTTCTGTCCAAAAAATATCCGAAGCCAATTCCAATTTGCCTTCCCTACAGCAAGCCGCCACCATTGCATTCTTCGAAACCAAGTCAACCACCCCATGATCAAATCCGCTAAACACCCACCGTGCTCCTTCAAAACAGCCACATTTAGAATACATATCTATAAGAGAGCTAACAGCAAACCCGCTTAAATCATTAGCGCTTTTCACCATATAGGAATGCAACTGCCTCCCATATGATACGACACCTAGCCTGGCGATCAAGTTAAGCATTGTGGTGAGAGTGAACTCATCAATTCTGATCCACTCACATTCCGACTGCATGTCAATAAACAACTTAAGCGCATGAGCTTCATACCCATCGGCGCTTACATATCCTGACAGCATTGAGTTATATGTAACCAAATCTCTATGTGAAGCGGCATTAAATAACACTCGCGCTTGTGTCAAGTTTTGGGATTTTATATAAGCCGAGATTATTGCATTCCACGAGAAAGCGTTTTTCTCGGGCATTTCATCGAACAATCTGCGAGCTTCGCGCATAAGGCCGTGTTTAGAGTATAAGTGAATGAGGTGATTGGAGGTGAAAATGGTTGGTATAAAACCAGCTTTAATGGCTTGGACGTGATATATAAGGCCATGATTTAGGGACCTCATTCAGTCATTCACGTAGCCGTGGCTGCGTGGGGATACTCTTTTTGCCTTGTTCCTGTACAGCTGTGTTTATGAATGACGTCGGTTGAAAGAATCGAATACTTATTTATACTTTCTTTTATTTATTTTTAAATAGTAGTGAATTAAGATGACAAAATGAGTTTCTCACTTAAGATAAGTTTAGATGTGTTTGGATGTTAAGATAAATTTAGATGTATTTATGAAAAGTTAAAAAATATTGTAAATTCCGCATGTTTTAAGTTGAAAAAAATTATAGATCTCACACGTAAAGAGGTTTTAAGTTAAGATGAATTTAATAATTTGAAAATTAGATATTTGAATGTCAAACTTAGTTTAAAATTAGATTGAACTGAATTGATCTCAGTTCAGCCTAAATTCTCAGTCTAAATTCTCAACGGAGCCTAAAGTCAGTCACTCATTGAAATTTTGCAAAACCAACCATGAATTTTATTATTATTAATATTATTATCATCATGGTAGTGGTTTTTTCCCCGGATAAGTGATCAACGATGAATTGTGTCAATATACAAAGATCTTGATTTTATATGAAAAAGAGATCTCAGTCTAAAGATGCATCGGTCCACCTTGATTCCGTTGTCTTGTTAATCCAAGAAAGGGTACCAAAATACAAGAATGCAAATTTCAGAGATAGAGAACATCCTTTGACGCTTTACAACATCGGTTGATTGAACAAAACTTTGGCAGCAGAGTACACTGACCTCGCACCATCTGCACGCACAGGAAATTCACATCAGTTACCGCTTTAAGCTTTGTTTCTGATTGTATCTTGTATGTTTATTTACTTATGGTTGATGTCTCCATGCGTTAGCAATGTCAGGTTTGTTCTGTCATCTATTTTGTTAACGGACTGGAGTCAGTGTCTCAAAATGCTATCGAGAAAAATCTGGAATCATTTCTGTCTGTGCATTGTCCAAATATCTCATGATGAGATTGTGAAATGTGTATCTCTACAAATTGCTTGTAAATGCGATATATGATCACATACCTGCAATTGTGGCCAAACTAAATGCACCCGGCACATTGGCTTCTGCCTCGACTGCAGCTTTGGCTGCTGCAATTCCAACTGCCACGCTCTGCATAATATTTAAACCTGCACAAATTGAAGCAAGCGTCCCACCAACCAAGCAATCACCCGCCCCTGTGAGCCTCACAACTGATGCGGGAAGGGCTGGGAAATGCACCGCAAAAAGATGAGAATCCCTTTCCAAATCTGTAGCACCATGCAAATGTGGCGGACAGCTTGATGTCACAACCCTATAGAGCTGTCCAGAAGAATCAAATGCCTTGATTCTTTCCAAATTGGCTCTCTTGACGGTTGGCCCTCCTCTAGAACATAAGAACACTCCATCCGAACCAAGCGTTAAAACAACCATTCTGATACCTTTTTCTAGCAAAAGCCAGATCGCTGGTTTCAGCTTTTGGAACAGTGACTCTGCCGAATATTTATTCCCCCTTTCAATTGGAGGAAACACATTTGCACAGGACAAAGCATTTGCCATGGCAATAAGTTCATCTTCATTAGGTGAAGCAATACTTACCTGCATAAACCTCCATATTAGCTGGAGACTGTGCAAAATAAGTGAACAAAGTGTAGGATCAAACACAGCATGTGCTACAAAAATAAAACCATATGCTAAGTTTTTGCTAAACTAAGTCCTAAATATAGAATGAGATGACAGAGCAGAACTCAGAACATATAGAAAAATACCACTTTCTCAAAAATCCCCAAGCAACACAAGATGAATTACTGAAAACTTATACTCATCAGGGTGGCATAGCACTCACATACTTGGCAACTGAAGCAATTCTTCTGGATTTTGAAACTGATACAGGTTCAAACCACACTGGAATGTTAGATTCAGCTGCAACTGAGGAATACCCAGATAGAGATAAGAGATAGATGAGAATGACGTAAAATCAGCAGAGTCAATGATCCTACAATTCCAAATAATAAATGTCTTGGAGAGAGTTTATAGGTACTTTGGCAAGAAGCTTCTAAAGCAAGAGGACTCAGGTTTGCATCAACCATCAATATTGGAGCAGTACATATATTGTCCTTGAATTGTTGAATCCACTCAGGTGTAAGAAACTCTTCCTGAGTTATGGTTAGAATAAAAAAGTATCATGTCCTGAAGGTACTGTTCTTAAAATTATATAAGTTGGCAGATTAGCAGAATAACTAAATCCATCAAAAATCAACTCACAATAGCTTCCACACTCGCAACAGCAGCTGCCAACTCTCCACTTACATCAAGTATGTTGCAAACAACCGGAGTCACTACATCTTGTTGCTTCCGAATCCCTACTCCAAATAATATTATGTCAGAATAGAGCAGTACGATGCTTTGTACTGATAATGTTTCAATATTTTTTTATTGGCACCAGGTGTCAAGAACAAAGTCTTCATTAATCCCGAGCATGCACAGGCTCAACAAAGAGTTTCCCGTAAGTGCACATCAGGTAATTCAAGGAGAAATTCCCCCAATCCGATGGCCCCTAGAAATTATATCCAACCTTATTCATTAATGTTTTTATCAATATTTCCATCAAGACAAGAAGGAAACAAAACTTGCGATGTTACTAGTGGCTAGCACTGAACTAATTCTTCTAAAAATATATGTTGTCTTTTCACATCCAGCAGCTTCTACCAAACACGACAATAGTAAATTATATATGCATTATAATAAATTTCCTATTTGTGCCTAAGCTCATAAATAAACATCTAAAATTTCAGAAACACAAGCTAGTCACACTTTTCCTCCCCCTCTTGAGTTTATGTATCTTCAATTCATTTTTACAAATTTATTTTCTACAATCTACATTATCTTTTCTAAGTATTCTTGTCACTCTAAACTTCCCAATCCATTATCAATATTTTACCATAGCCAACACAAGCATGCTGGCATTACACTACTCATCATAGAAGCCACACCAGCAAATCCAATACGGGGAAAAATTCCAAGGAAATATTATGGTAAGTACCAACAGTCCGCCTTTGAACTGGGACTTAAGAAAGATATGAGTGATACTGGCTTGTTTTAGTGACAGAAAAAGCCTTTTTGTGCTAGAGGCTTATCCATCCCAACTTCAAACAAAACTGTTAGTCAACATAGGAGTAAAGGCACCTAGTTATTGAGTTTGAGTACATTTGGATATTGAGATGAGTTGAGTTGAGTTGTGAATAGTAGTATTTGGTGGGTCCCATTGAGATGAGTTTAACTTTTTTAGGTTGAGATGAGTTTTAACTTTTTTTATGGGAAGTTGAAAAAGTAGTGGGTCCCATCAATGATTGGTTTGAGATGAGTTGAGTTTGACTCAACAACCAGATACAAAATTTAAATATAGATCAAGATTTATGCAATTTGGAAAAGAAATGGTCTCCACAGATGACAACTAAAGGCTGTAAACATGAAAGGGAAAACCTTCTGTAGACAGCCCAGCAGATTTCCAGTGTTGTATCAACAAATTTCCTGGTAAGAGAAGTGAAATCTGTCAGATTCAATGGAAGCTATACTGGCTGTTGGTCAAATTGAAAGAGTAAAAATGGCTAAACAACTTCTGATCCATATGTAAATCAGTTCTGCTAAAATGTAGAGATAAACAGGCCAGTGATTAGGTATTTTAAATTTTTAATGCACAAGGATGGATATTTCTGGATTTAATACATGCTGCATAACATCCGTGTCCCAATCCGCATTCAGGCTGGGGGAAAGAAATGGAACCGACGGATTGATTATGCCACACTTCCAAGAAAATATAATGTTTAATATAAAAATATTACAAAACTCTCGGAACCATTTTGGATTCCTATGTATGCAAGTATAGTGTAAGCTCCATTTACATCTTCAACAAAATTGTCTTCCGCATTGCGTATCTGTCAAAATAATGAAAAAGAGAGCAACACAAAGCTCACCTGCCATATCAAGACCCACAGCACTAATCATATAAGGCTTTGTTCCGAGCTTGGACATGCATTCAGCAACATTCCTTGCTACACCTCCAAGTACATAACGAATCTAAATAGCAGACTCGCTAAAGTTAAATTTCCGGATAATACACACATTTGTGGATGTGTAAAAATATAGAAGGGAACTTCTTTTCCTATCATTTTAACAGTTTGATGCACATGTTACCATTAGCTATAAATGAATCCACACCTGTATTTGTATTTCCAGAGAAACCAACTCTTCTTCAATTAATAATATCTAATGGAAAGCTATAAATAATAATAATAACTTGTAAATGCGTTTATAATAAATGGTAGGTACCAACTGACATTTGAAAATTATTAAATTACTAAAAAAATACAATAAATACCTATACTCAAATGGGCTCTTGTCCATAAGAAATTGACATAATTGAAATACTTTTGAGCCAAGAATAAGGGAAAAAACCAAAATTACAATTAAAAAGAATACCTTTCCAGGAGTGGTTGTTCTGGGATTTGCAGGCATCGAAGGTGTGGCATGAATGTCCAACACCATACCTCCTATGATAACAGGTTCAGCCTCACCATTTATCGGCTGCCCACCCTTTAGTAAAATCTTACAACCCAAAAGAAAGTCTCAATATCGTGCAATATATAGTATATTACTAGGAAAAGAGGGAACGGAAAAGTGCGAACGAAGTCATCTTACCGGAGAAAGAACGGGATTAGGTCGTGTCAGTAGGAGTTGACGAGAAATAGCCTCCATTCGCCTCTGAACACTGCTCTCCATTTTCGCTTCTCCGAGACCAGCCATAGGAGACTGGAGTTCCGAGTCTTCCGACGCTTAGACAACAATCACACTTAGTCATGGACCGGACTTATAATTATTTGGGGCAGGTCCAGAAAATTTGGGCTATAACGTTTTAACAACGGGTCTGAATTATATGGCTAGCCCACTGAGGATGGTATTTTGGTAATTCTAGTGGAACGTGCTATAATTCCTCTTTAGGCTTGTGATAGCTGTCCATCCTGATCCCTGGATGATGACAATGATGATACAATTATGTGTATATATACATAGACACATATGTGTGTGTTTTGATGAAGATGGTAACAAAATTCATCCCAAAAGTCTTGGGGAGTAAATTGGTTTTAGCAATTATTTATTCTAACACGTGTATATGAATAAGTTGGATAACAAATTTTAATAGCTGGTTTGTTTTCGGAGATGAGATGAGATTAAAGTTAAAAAGTTGAATAAAATATTGTTATAATATATTTTTTAATATTATTTTTGTTTTGAGATTTAAAAAAGTTAAATTGTTTATTTTATTTTGTATTGAAAGTTGGGAAAGTTGTAATGATTAGATGATATGAGATGAGATGAGATGTTTTTTGAAAACAAACGAGGCGAGAACAGGGTTCCGACTAATTCCAGGGATGTACAAGCCTCTCAACAAGGAGTTTTTTCACAAATACACTTTGGGTAGTTTAAGAAAAAAGTCTCGAGTCCAATGGCTCTAGAAATTACTTAAATCCAAAGAGATTTAAATCTTAGACATGAAGGAAGTATATCCCTAAGCCCAATGCCTTTACCACTTTAGCCAACTCCTAAGAGTTAAGTACAATAACAATAACAAAATCCTCTTAAGTTGTTATTCAGGATTTGAAAACTTTAAATAAAAATATGAAATACACGAGATTAAGGGTGTTGAATCGGACCGGATTTTTTCCGGATCCGGTCCGAAACCCGGAAATCCGGGTGCATCCGGGCGGTTAAAAAACTCTGGATCCGGTTACGGATCCGGTCATGTGACCCGATTATCCGTAACCGGGTCATTTAAAGGCGAAAAAAACCCGCCTATTAAAGGAATGGATCGATATCTTCTCCTTCGCAGAGAAGAACTCCATGGATGGGCTCAAAGCTTTCCAGCAGCATGTGGACTCCACTAACTCTTGGGACGATCACGGGCACTGCTCCATAGCTAACGATGAGATCTAGATGATATTCTCCTTTTCATATATATATATATATATTGCCAAAAATGCTTATAGACGTACGTGATATAAAAATTAATGAAGATTCTTAATTATTTACAATAAAAATTAAGTGACATTGAAATCGTATGTTCGAAGCGAGAACCATGCATGAACATTTGGCGATCATAAGACACTGCACGTTTTGATCTCCATGGCTCAGGGAAGGAAAATACACTAAAAAAAAAATTGGAGAACCCAAGAAAAAGCATGCATAAAATTTATTTGTGCCATAAACAGAATCAAATGGTGTGTGTTAGTGAGAGAGAGAGAGAGAGAGATCAGAACGAACCCACAAAATCAACAAACTTGTTCTTGTGGACAGTTCGTCGAGAGACGATAAGAACCCTGGGCAGAATCATTGAGCTATCTAGCTAGAGATCTGAATTAGCCTTGCATGGACTGAACAAGAGCTGAAACTTTAATGCTGCTTTGAAAGTAGAAGCTTTCAAAGTGAGAGAAGAGGATGAGGATGAGGGAGACGGCCATGATTAATGCTGTTTCGAAAATCTTTTTTTTTTTTTAAAAAAAAATTAAAATCGGATTTAATTCGGTTATAATCAGGATCCGGATTAAATCCGGATATCTGGTTACAATCCGGATATCCGGATTCAATTCGGTTATCCGCCCGAATTAAATCCGGATTAATCCGGGCGGATAACCGCCCGGATTTTAGCATCCGGATCCGGATCCGGTTATGGCCGGATATCCGGATCCGGATCTGGATCCGGATGAACACCCCTACACGAGATATATCACCTTAATAACAATAACAGATTGTACGTTGAATTGAAAAACTTAAAAATGGTAATCTTGCCTTAGCTAGTATGTAAAAGTACTAAACTCAAAGACATGGAACATTGCTCGACCAAACACGACTGTCCGATCCATCCATTCATTCAGCCAAGTTGAGCCACACACATGCATATATGCAATCTTACAAAGTAAACAGGGCATGGACGGGCTCGACAAATCTTCTAATTCATTTGATTATAAAACTTTAAAGGTACGAGAAAAGGCCAAGGAGGTCAAGGTCAGTACCAGCTACAACATTAATTGCATGTGATGAGGACATTTAAATAAAAAATTAATTAATGTGTGGAGTAAAAAATCTTTGGTCACATGATCATGTGTCTTCTTGGTATTCAAATAAAAAATTAATTTAAATAAAAAATTAATTACTGCCTGCTTGTTTAACAGGAAAGAATTGAAAGAGAGTATTGATGTTATGAAGAGAATGAAGCAGCTGGTGAGAAGTAGACAACAACCAAATTAATAAGAGACTTCAAATGTAAATGCTTACATTTATTCTTCTTGGAGAATGCTCCTCCAACATGTTTGCTTTTGAGCTTAATTATGACCTGAAAACAAAGTGATATGAGAAAATGTAGAGACAAGCAGACAAGACAAGCAGACAAACTTTCCTTATTTTCCTCTGCATTAAGTTATGTACCTGAGATTTCTTATTGATGTAAACAGAAACATGCTTTTACTTGTACATGCATTAAGTTATGTACATGCTTTAAGTGATGAAGTACTGTCGGGTTCTGTTAATTCCTTGAGCTATATGTACATGCTGCTGCTAAATATGCTATAGATACTTGATTTAAGACCGAAAGGAACCATTAATGTGTGAATGATGTGCATTTGTATATACTCAGAAAAAAGTGAGAGATATTGAGGATGACAATTGCTGTACTTTGTCTTCATTTGGGTCAAGTTCTTTTTGGGTGGGGAAGTGGGATTTTAAGTACAATTTTGGTAGGCTTGGGTTGGTGCCCTTAACAAGGGGAAAGAAGAAATAAGAGTGGCACCATGAGAGTCAACAGTCCACATTAAAATGGTCCCTTTTGGATCAGATTTTCAGCCACTCTTTATATATATATATATATATATATATATATATATATATATATATTATAACAGCCACTCTTTATATTATTATTGGCAGGAACCTAAAAAATAAGGTTGAATATTGCGAACGCAGTTCTTCTTCAATGATTCGATCAGTTTTCTTTGCATGTGTTTGACTATGTTTGCAACTTAACCTCCTTTATATTCTGATGCCTAATTGCCATATGTCTGCCTTATAAATACACGTCACTTTTTATAATATTGTATATGATTAATAATTTAATGATGATTTCTTTATCTCAAATTGCAGTTATGGAGCCTAGTTCTTCTATGCCTTCGTCAGGGTCTGAAACAATCCCTGATGTAATTCATTTGGATAGCTCTCTCCCTACGACTACTCCTTCTCATGCTCGTCCTCCTATCAAAAGATCTCGGGGTAGATCGGATGTATGGCTTCATTTTTCTAAGATTGAGAATGAAGATCCCAATGACCAGAGAGCTGCATGCAACTACTGTGGTAAGACTTTATTGTGTCATTCTAAAAAACAAGGTACTTCATCCTTGAGATACCATATCCTTTATTGAGACTAGGATTGGAAGTGATAACCTCCAATAAAAAACGACCGGGCCTAGGAGGGATGGGGTGGATGGTACAACTAGTAGTCCTAGTTTTGGACTTGCCAAATATAATGAGCAGAAAATAAGGTTGGCGGTAGCTAAAATGATAATTGTGGATGAACTACCATTTAGATTTGTAGAAAAACAGGGATTTAAAGACTTTATGGCTGTAGTTGAGACTAGATTTCCAATCCCTTCTCGCATTACGATTATGCGAGATTGTATGAAAATGTACTTGTCAGAAAAAGACAAGTTAAAGGACATATTCATGGCATCCAATTATAAGATTTGCATCACTATTGATATGTGGACATCAGTGCAAAATCTTAATTATATGTGCATAACATCCCATTTTATTGATGATGATTGGGTTTTGCATAAAAGAATTATAGGCTTTATGAAAGTTCCTAATCATAAAGGGACAACAATAGGAAGAGAGATTGAGTCATCTATACTTAGATGGGGCATAAAGAAGATATTTACAATCACAGTAGACAATGCATCCTCTAATACTACTGCCATTGATTATTTGAGGAAGATTACCAAAATTAGAGATTGTTTGGAACTAGACAATAACCTTATGCACATAAGATGTTGTGCACATATTTTGAATCTTATTGTCCATGATGGCTTGAAAGAAATTGATAGATCAATTGTGAAGATTCGAAATGCGGTGAAATATGTAAAGTCTTCCCCTACAAGACTTGAAAATTTCAAGTCATGCGTGGAGAGACAAAATATCTTGGGTGGTGCACTTCTTTCTCTTGATGTTCCAACTAGGTGGAACTCAACATATCTGATGTTGAGTGCGGCTCTCAATTATTATGCGGCTTTTGAGGTGATGCAAGATGAAGACAATCAGTTTGGTTCGCATTTACGTGAGGTTGGAGAAGGACCACCAACTTTAGATGATTGGAAAATTGTCAAGATTTTTGTACAATTTTTGCAAATTTTTTATGATATCACCTTGAGGATTTCAGGCTCAACTTATGCAACTTCACATTTGTTCATTAGAGAAATAGCTTCAATCTATAACCATTTGATAAAATTTTCTATGGGTGATGATGATATGTTGAAAATTATGTCGAAGAGGATGTTGTTGAAATATGACAAGTATTGGGGGGATTTTGAGAAAGTAAACAAAATCTTATTTATTGCGGCTATGCTTGATCCGCGCGCCAAGTTGGAAGTTTTGGAGTTTTGGTTTACAGATTTTCTTGGTCATGAGCGAGCATCCGAACTTGTTACAAGATTAAGGAGGATGATTGAACGGATGTATAAACAATATTCAAAATCCAATATAGGTTCAAATGTTGATGAGAGTCAAAGCAACACAACGTCTTATAATGCGGAGGGTATTTATAGTAGGTATCGACAGTATCAAGCATCAAGGGGTGTCGTAGAGTCCAAATCAGAGTTGGATCGATATTTTATGGGGAGCCTTGAAGGATTGACACCCAACTTTGATATTTTAATGTGGTGGAAGATGAATTCAATCAATTTTCCAATCCTTGCCAATATTGCTCGAGATGTGTTAGCTATTCCCATATCTACTGTTGCTTCTGAGTCTGCATTTAGCGTTGGAGGTTGTGTCTTAGATTCATTCCGTAGCTCATTGGCCCCTGCAACAGTTGAAGCTCTTATCTGTACACAAAATTGGTTGATTTCACCCTCCGTTAATTATGACTCTCAAGATGTAATGGAAGATGCGGAAAGCTACAAGTTAGATACTGGTAAGTTTTATATTTGAAGAATATTTTTATATAATCATTTCAATTAATTATATTTTTAACATAATTTTTTTTTCATGTAGAGATGATGATGAATATTTTGAATGAGGCCGATTGAAGATTACTTGAATTTTTTTATGCTTTTCTGACTTATCCACATAGGTAACAAGGAAATTTTTGTTGTTTTTGGTTCTTTCATTTGCAAAGTTAATTTATTTATAATCTCATGCAAATGAGGTCTCTAATTTGTGCAGATTAATTAGAGTAAGCAGCAAAGTAACACCCACCTCTACCCATGTGAATATGGTATATTTTATGTGGGTGATGTAGTTCTCTTTTCTTTTGTTTTTAGTGTTGCTGTCCAAACATTCTGCTTGTCAATCCCATGTACTGGAGGGAAAAGCAAGACAGGACAAGAACTAGATATGTTGAGCTTGCAGAAAAATCATACACCTGTATCTTGATGTTTTTATTGTCAAGATTAGATAGGACTTTGATGCATGAAATCATATGAATTTTGGGCCAAAAACAGATTTCCTTCCTATAAATAAAATATTGCTTTATTTATCTGAGCCTTCTCGAATTCCAACCTGAGTCTTGAGGCCATTTAACTTGTGAAAATAGCTTAGTGGGCAATCCTCACAATATCAATATATAAAAATAAAAAAAAATAAAAAAAAAAATAAATAAATAAATAAAATAAATAAATAAATCGGTTAATCGGGTAATCGGGTAATTTTCAAAATTTTCCGGGTCGGTTAATCGGGTACTACAGCCGGTTCGGTTAATCGGGTAATAGAATCGGGTCGGGTCGGAATAATGTTTTTTCGGGCCGGGTCGGGTTGGTTGAACAGGCCTAGGAGAGAGTCCAAGCTGCTTAGCTTCTAACGACCATATTAATGAATAGAAAAAAAATTTGAGAAAATGACCGCTGCCATGTCCCCATGCATGTGCTGTAATTTCAAATTTGGGATTTGGCAACGATAATGGGTTGGGTCGGAGAGAGAGATCAAATGATGATCTGATCATATCCTAAAATAAAATAAAATAAAAGAAAAATAATCTCGATTAATATATATATAATTCAGAAAAATGTGAGGTGAGATTTCATATATGTCAGTTTCTAAAAAATCCCCATATTATATAAATTTATATGTATGAAAATGATCAACAGACTGAAAAACTCTAAAACCGTGTTAACCGTAGCATCGATCTCCAGTTGAAAAAAATGCTTATACGTGATTAGTTATTTGGGATGCAAATGATATTGATAATTTCTTATCGAATACATTATTATCGTAAATATTTATTTTTATCTCAAATAATTAATTATAAATAATTATTTCGATTTCAGATGAAAAATCTTGATGGTGCAATTATGTATAATAAATTAAACTAGTATTAAATTAGACATACTCATACTCATGATCATGAAGTTTAATTTATTATAATTTTTATTTAAAACCTAGCATTAATGCTATATATTATATAATGCATGCCGTGTAATGTCTGTCATTCCACACTGATGGTGATTTTGAAAACCTTTTCTCCTCATGTGAACACTAATAATTTACGTAGAAAATAATAATTTGGATAATAATAAACACACAATATTTTACACAATATTTTTCATAATATATGTTATAAAATAAGAATCTTTTTGTGAAGTAATGTTAGTTTTATAATATATTTTATAAAAATACTCACTACAAGAAAATTATTTATTTGTGATCAGTTAATTCTAATGAAATGATTATTTACAGTTAAAATGAATCTATTTTAATCACAAATAGTATTTTCATCGCAATTAAATGATCATAAAAATCTATTTTTCTGATAGTGACTTTTTTTTTAAATATTATTGTATAAAATCATCTGTGTTTATCATTTTTGAAATTAATATGTCAAGCTGCACGGGTGTTTACTTTTGGCCAGAAAGCACCAAACTCCTCTTATTATCATTGTTATAATTACACAATAATAATAATTATTCGATGTTGATAGGTATAATAATTATATTATACCTATCAGTAGTACTGTTGACTTGTGACCTCTAAAACGAGATAATCTAATTAATTTTGAATACATTAAAACAATATATAAATAAATTATCCGGTGGTCATTAAATGACAAGAAAAAAATCTAAAATATTTGTTGTTCAATGAATATGGCTTTGTTTGAACACTAAGAAAAATAGAATTTAATTAATAATTCAGTGACAAAATTATTGAATGTGTCTTATTAAATATATGAAATAGATTTATCAAAACTCCAACAACTGTTAGCTTATTTGGTTACATAAATTAAATTATTTCATCTTATATAATTATTATAATTTTTTTAAATTTTAAAATAAAAATAATATTAAAAAATAAGATTTTAAAAATATTTTATTTAATTATCAACTTTTTATCTCATTTCATTTATTAATCTTTTAACAAAAGACAGCTTTGCATGCAGACCACAGGCTCTCTTGACTTCAAAGCTCAAAGTTCAAACTCTTGGGACTTATAAAAGAGTTCAAAGTTCAAACTTTTGGGCAATGCGAGGAAAAAAAAAAAAAAAAAAAAAATCAGACAGAGAACTAAAAAGCTTGTTTGTATTATCTACGAACTTGGAAGAGGGTGACAAAATAGTCAGAGTCCAGAGACAACGATGGCAACGGGAAAAATTTCAGAGCCACGTGAGTTGGACTTGAGACAAAGCACGTGGACCCCTTACGTAGTACACATGGATGGTTTTTTGCAACTTCACGTGTACCAGCAGCACTGGTTCTCCAAATGGGGCACCGGCTATGTGTCTGCTCCGACGTGCTAACTGCCAAAAACTGTCAGATATTTTGTTCTATTTATTGTTATTTAATCATTTATGTGGAGGAGATCTTTTTAAAAATAAAAAATAAAAACCGTGAAGAAAACAATTTCTAATTATTTTTTATAAATTAATTAAAGAGTAAAGCCATGAGAGAGTTCAATAATTGTCATCAATCCCATTAAGATACAAGATAAATCAGCCTTCAACTTCTAAACTCATTTCATTTAATTATTATAATTTTTTAAAAATTTTAAAATAAAAACAAAAATAAAAATAATATTTTATTTATCTTTTAATTTTAATTTATGATTAGTCGATGAAGTCTCATTGGTAAACAATAATATGCGGCCTCCTCGTGAATTTCTTGATCAAGCTCAGCAGTACTTCAACTTCCATCGCTAAAAGTTTGGACCTCGTGAGGAATTTGGATCAATTTCATGCATAGAAAATATAAAGTTACGTTTAAATTTAAATAATGAAATGAGATGAGATATAATTAATTAAAAAATAATGATGATCAGAGTGTATGAATTACAAGACTTTAATTAATCATGCCTAAGCTAGCTGTCCAGCCGTCCTCCCTTACTAGTTTTCGTCAAAAATAAAGAAATATTTAAAAAAATGTTATTTAAAATTTATAATAAATTTACTTATTCACATGTCATATTAATATGTTAAAAATTATAAAATTAAAAATTAAAAATTAAAAACAAAACTAATAAAATAAATATAAAAATATAAGTAAAAATTATAAATATATATAGCTTTACTCAAATATTTTAGAACTTACGCATCGATATTCGATGATTTTTAAATATTCCATTTAATTAATTAGTATATATAACCAATTAACTTGATTATTCAGAATAAATATATTATTTATCTAATCTAGCTGATCTGTACATGATGCATACATGGTAACGACCTTTTTTTCTTTGCAATTAACGATCCTCTTATATTATATAAAATAAATAAACTCCCTTTTTTTATGAAAAAAAGTACACATGATGTTATTATATATTAATGCGCAATGCGCATCTAACAATTGAAGTAGTACTTAACCTGTCATTATCGTAAAGCGTTGACGACGTCAGTTTTTCATCGGGTTTACTGTTATTTAATATTCAAACAACATATATATATTATTATTAATGAAATTTATTGACTGATCACGAGCACCAATAATCATTCTGTCTTGTAGCGAACTATGCCCACCTTTCCCGCCCCATCTTCCATCTTTCCGGCGTCTCATAATTATTTTGGACTTAAATTAATATATATATCTCATTTCTTTTAATTTAAAAGTGGCTATAAACATAAACAGTATTACAGTGTTGAACAATGCTACAGTGATGTGTTACAATAATGAATAGTGCTAGAACAATACTACGTGCATCTGCATCCCTCTCTGCATTCTCATAGCAAAATCACCACACAAATCATCACGCACGGTGAGAAACCCATGCGTGTAGAGGAAGAGATAAGGCTACGGGCTTCAGCCTGTTGCGAGGGGTGAGAGAGAAGTCTGTGGAGATGAGATCGGCAGGCTGCTGGTGATGGTGCAGTGCCGTAGGGGTCACTAACGGCGGCGCTACAAGGAGAAATCCGTCCATGTAGAGGAAGAGAGGGCTATGGGCTTTGGCCTATTGTGGGGGGAGAGAGAGAGAGGTCTATCGGGACGAGATCGGCGTAGGGAAGGTCGCCAGTGACTAGGCTTGGTGGTGGCGCTGGGAGGAGCCGAGGAGAAGATAGATCGAGAGGGAGAGAGGCGTGCGGCTGGAGGGAGGCAGGAGAGAGAGGGAGGAGAGAAAAATAAGGGGAAAAGTTAGGGTTTGGGATTTTAAATCTCAACCCTTCATCTTCAATTTCCAGATTTGATTCAACAGTGGAGTTTAAACTAACTTAAAATAGATAATTAAAATATAAATTCAACTTTAATTTATAAAATACTAATCTTTTATCATTAAATAAATGATAGAGTTTTGTTAAATATTTTTAAGAGAGTAAAATCATATAAATAATTAGAGTTTTTAATATAATCTAAATCTCATAATATTCTTAATTAACTAAATTTTATCTACCATTATAATATTTTTGGAGTTTTCAAAATAGAAGAGACTTACTTTAATGATGAAAAAATGTGAGAGCAATATAGAAATAAAAAATTTTGTATTTTTTCATTGCTCCCTGGGTCATTGAGTATTGTGGTTGAATTCTACACAGTTCATATATTTTGCTAAGAAAACTATTGTTAAAATATCCAAAATCTTTTAATTTTCATATTACTCATATTACTGTAACGTTTTGTTATCATTATGATGCTTGTTAAAATTTATTTTCCAGCTCCTATATATTAAATTATTAACTGATTAATTTTTTTTTTAAAAACATATTACTTTTACACATCATATTATTTTTTTAGATACATCATTTTCAATTATTCAAATGGGCAAACGTGCTTTGCACGTTATATAACTGCTAGTGTATATGTATATATAATGTATATATATGCATGCATGAGTCAAACAATTCGGTTGATCAACACTCTTAAAGAAATTATAGGGATCGATGGATCCAATTTTCCTTAGATCATGATATGTTTTGGACTTATGATCATCAGCATATATGACTACTCTCGCTCATAGAAATTAAATTATTATGGAGTCCTGTGAGTCATTATATGGAATCGTGAGTAAAATTATAAAAATGGGTCCATATATATATATATATATATATATATAATGTTTTGCAATGCATGCAGCCAGTTCATTTAGCTATCTGCATCGATGTTAAGTCTTTTTTTGCTATATATATATATTGTAATTAATTTAAATAAGTCAAAGAAGTTACTGTACAGGTGGCGCATATGTTTCCTGTACTTGGTGTTGATCTGGCGGTATTGTTGGTTCAATATTCGAGAAATTTGACTTTTGCAGTCGGAAATGGCACCAAAATATTGTTGGTTTGATTTAATAATTCGATTCGATAATAATTTGTGACCTTCTTTCATAGATTTTCAATGAGGTTTGAGACACGTTCGCTTCAACTTTTTGGCCGTTGCTCCTAAAAAAAATATTCTTGATTCAAGAATTGCCAGATAAAAAATTCGTTTAATTGAGCGAAGCTCAGCTCAAGAGTTTGTTCCATAATCGTTCGACATGTGAGATAAAGAGCTTACTCGATTAAATAATCTTGTAATTGTGTTAAGATTTTTATAGTACAATCTCATATATATATATATATATGTTTATTATGAACAGTATGATCGTCTATGACAATGTATTTCGTCTTAAAGTATATTTTATCATTTTTTAATATGATAAAATTTTCTACAATTTCGTAGATGCAGACACGTTGCTGAATCACATAAATAATTTTTTATGTGATAGGATTGATTTCTTGTTTTTTCACACCAGTACCCCTTGTCATATATATATATATATATATATATATATATATATGTGTGTGTGTGTCTATGTCATGTGAATAGATAACGTGAGGAATGTTCATATTCAGTAATGGTAGGAACCAAATTAACTGGTTCTAGTATTGAAGCACGGATCTCGTAGTAGAAGTGTAGAACTAGGAAGATAGTTTAGGATTCCATATATATGATCAATGTAATTTATTTTCTAAACCAAATTTGTCGGCACTTGTCACGTACCGGCCACTAGCTAGCTAGCTTGTTCACGAATCAAAGTAAATGGCCAATTAATTACATGATGATTTTATTGTATCTTTTTTATAATTTTTTGAAAGAGTAATGTTATACACCACACTCTCATTTTATTTTGATCATGCTAAGTATATGTAACATATTTATCACTATTATATGATAAAGAAATATATAATAAATGATTATTTAATAATAATAAATATATAACATCTTATTTAATAGAATAAAAGTGAAATAGTATATATAATTTTACAAATTTGGTAGCTTGCAGAACTTTTCTTGCAATATATATATAATGCTCAAGTGCCAGGGGATCGCTATTCCCTTGATCCTGCATGTGTCTGCAGATCATCAAATATATACAGATCAGCCCGTCTTTGTTGACCCGGGATATATATACCCCGCGCAGTTCGATCGGCTGAACCATAAATATTCGACAAATAAGACAAAAGCTTAGAATCATGAGCTCTTCACATTTTCTTAACGAATGAAGTTACAACTGTGACCTATTCATATAAAAAAAATTTAGACTATAAATCAAATTATGTATCAATATTAAAGCTTTTTAATACATAAATTTCTTTATAATAAATATTATCTTAATTTATTAATAAACTCTCTCATAATAGAAAAAATACTATGTAAAATAGAATTTAAAAGTATCTTAAAAGCTTATTCTGCCCTTCCTGAGAGGAAGAATAGGAGACACTGCTATAGATACTGAATTTAATAACCTATTTATCATATTAATAACTAAAATAACAAATAAAATTACAAATAAAATACATTAACAACTACCAACTACATAACCACAAGTACCGATGTTATCCGTACGTCACGCCTCCAAATAAAACACGTCATGAGCTCCCTAGCTAGCTAGCTAGCTTATCCTCTTTTTTCCGACTTTCCTTGCTTCTTAAAAAAAAAAGGAAAATAACTCAATGGAAACTTTAATATATATATATATATATATATATATATATATATATATTGCAGCCTAGCTAATTTGATGTAGTTAGATATATATATATATACTTCGTGATCTGTTTAATCATATGCGTTACGTTGTCCTACCTTTTTAGTGTACGTACGTGTTGTACAAGGGTTATATAGTTGACGATTGACATGATGTACATTTCATAATGTGGAAATTGTGGGATATATACGTGTGTGGTTAACGAACATTTCCGTAGAACGATAGGGCTCTAAGCGAACAAGTTTACTCGACGTACAATCTAGTAGTCAAACTTAGTTTTTTTAAACTCAAATTTGACCTTCACAAACATAAAATTAAATGCAATTATTGAACTATATATACATATATATATATATATATTTGTATTAATCTTGCTAATTAAGAGACTCAACTAATGTTCATCACGTACAAACTCGTAAAATGTTCGACTCATAATTGGTACATTTGAATGTTAATTATATATAAGTATTATATGTTATTATATGTTTATATATATAGTTTACTAGAATACAAAAAACACATAACTATATATCTTAATAATATGAGTCATATAATTAGTATACTATATCTATATATATTATATATATACACACACATTAAGATTCATGTTTGGACGACCTAATGGTTAACTGCTCTTGATTTCATATTAAAGTGCAAGCGAGATACCCACGAGCATGACATGATGTCGGTTGATTTACGAGATTGAATTTTGCTATTCATCATTACTATACACTACATATCACATATTTATTTATTTATAATTTTTTTTAATTTTATTTTTATTAAACGAATTAAATTATCCTACTCATCATTCATATATACACCATACATTTAATAAGAAAAAGAAATAAAAAATAAAAATAAGTATGATGTATTGTGCGTAGAAATCATGCATAATGAGTAGAATTTTTCTACGACAATATGCATTTAATTGGGTTGGGCAACCAATATTAGTGTCAACTTGCATCAACATTTATATAATATGCTTAATTAATTTCTTGGCCGGGAACTTAATTAATTCCCGGTGAAACATTTGCATATTTCTTCGCATGACACGCGGGAGCTAGCTAGCCATTATTGGTTGGTACCGGCCAGAAAATTGCGAAAACGTACGTTAAAAACAAACTTTTTCAAGTATGCATATTAGATATCGATGTAAGTTTAAAAAAAAAAAAAAAAAGTGGACAAAGAGTATGAATAAAAATAAAATAAAATTTCTTAATGTATATTAATTATTAAAAAGGATAAAGATTATTTTTATTTAATTAATTATATATCGTTCTTTTATTTGAGGGCACGTTCAATAAGTACAATTTTTTCTAAACCACACGTGCAAAATAATACCATATTCCAGCAGCTTTTAGCTAAAGTTAAAAAGTGAGTTTTGCGGAGCTTTAAGGGTTAATTTGGATAGTGAGATGAGATGAGATGAAATAATTTTAGACGAGTTGAATAAAATATTATTAGAATATTATTTTTTAATATTATTATTATTTTAGAATATGAAAATATTGAATTGTTTATTATATTTTATGCGAAAATTTGAAAAAATTATAATGATAAGATCATATCGTTTCTCTATCCAAACAAGTTTTTAGATAGTGAGTTACGATGAGATGAAAATTGAATATATAAAATATTATTAGAATATTATTTTTTAATAATATTTTTATTTTAAAATTAATAAAATAAAATTATTTATTATATTTTACTCATAAATGTAAAGTTATAATGACTAATTAAATGAAATGATAGAGATCGGTTAGATTCTTTGATCCAAACAAAGTTCTATGGTCAAGGGTGAAGCTAGCAATTATTGTCTATTTAAGCAACCGGCCTAGCTCCGAATCTCACCGCTGGACAACCAGTACTGCTGGTTCGTGTCTACTTGAGTTTATAGATAAGCAAAAGGCAGTACCACAAAGCACTCGGATCGCCTCCGATAGAAACCGCCGGCCTCTTATTCCATCTTTCTATAGTCTAGCTGTCTATCCAAGATGGCTGACCGGAAAGCTGAAAAAAATGACATTTCCGACCAACCCCAGAAAAGTATTGTGGATTTTGATCCTCCAAAGAAACCCAAAAGGAACATGTATGCTATTGCTTGTGCGGTTTTGGCTTCCATGACTTCCATCTTACTGGGTTATGGTCAGTAAAAACTTTGACCTTTTGCGCTATATATATTTAGTACTATCATTTTTTTTGTATAGGCTTTTTCGATTCACTGACTGTTCATTACAAATATTTTTGTTGGGTTTATTAATGGTGTATCATTATGGCTGTTATTAGTTTATATATTCTCTTTTGATTTCATTGACGAGGTTCCGCTAGCAAAGCAGTAGTACTCCTATAGAATTAATAAGTTTCCATTTTTCTTCAATATTTATCATTTATGAAAACGACTATATCCCAAAGCACGGGGAACGCTCTTCTGGGACAACTTTGGAAATTACAGTACTTAGACATGAGATTTCTATCTGATTTTCTCCGGAAAATTTTTCCTTGGAAGTGGTTTCTGATCTGGTTTTTACTACGTTTTCCCAACATCATGTTACGTTGTCCGTCCTGATCATCTTTTATATGTTGCTTCAGATATTGGAGTAATGAGCGGAGCAATGATCTACATAAAAAAGGATCTGAAAATCAACGACGTCCAGGTTGAAATCCTCGCCGGGATACTTAACCTGTACTGTCTCATCGGCTCCTGCGCAGCTGGCAGAACATCCGACTGGATAGGCCGCCGCTACACTATTGTGGTAGCCCAAGCAATCTTCTTCGTTGGGGCTATCCTCATGGGCTTCGCAACCAACTACGCCTTTCTCATGGTCGGCCGCTTCGTAGCCGGTATTGGCGTCGGTTATGCGCTGATGATCGCCCCGGTTTACACCGCCGAGGTCTCTCCAGCCTCCTCTCGTGGCTTCCTCACCTCATTTCCGGAGGTTCGTGTGTAGCACAGTCACTATATATCTCAAAGTACGCCACCCATTTGTGATAAAAATTACACCCAATTAATAATTTTAAAATAAAAATTATAGTCATTATATTACACACCACATATAATTTTTATTTTATTTATTTTTTTAATAAATATATAGCATATAAATAATGAGTACATAGAATTCAACTAATTTTAAAAAAACTAAAATTAAAAAATTAAAAATAAATATAATCTTGTATAATGCATGGAATGATAATTAAAAAAACTCATTTTAAAATTCTTTAACGCACGAGCTATGCATCTTTACATATAACAATTTATAATTTAAAAATTTTATTTATCATTTATACACATCACACATCATATTTATTTTAATTTTTTTCTTATCAAATGTGTTATATGAATTTTATATCATAACATATTTTCCCAGCAAATGAACTTGATTATCTCCACGTGTTTTGTACAGGTATTCATCAACGGTGGGATAATGCTGGGCTACGTCTCGAACTACGCTTTTTCTAAGCTCCCAACTCACTTGGGCTGGCGGCTGATGCTTGGAGTGGGTGCTATCCCCTCTGTTATACTTGGAATCGTCGTTTTGGGCATGCCCGAGTCACCCAGATGGTTGGTCATGCAGGGTCGACTCGGAGACGCGAAGCGAGTCCTCGACAAAACCTCGGACTCCAAAGAGGAGGCTGACATAAGACTAGCCGACATCAAAGGAGCAGCCGGCATTCCAGAGAATTGCACGGACGACATCATTCAGGTGCCCAAACATAGTCACGGCGAGGACGTGTGGAAAGAACTACTCCTCCGCCCCACACCATCCGTTCGCCACGCCTTAATCGCAGCCGTAGGTATCCATTTTTTCCAGCAATCATCAGGTATCGACTCGGTCGTTCTATACAGTCCGAGAATATTTGAGAAGGCCGGTATCACGTCGACGAACGACCTGCTACTAGCGACAGTAGCAGTCGGGTTCACGAAGACCGTGTTCATTTTGGTTGCCACGTTCTTGCTGGACAGGATCGGAAGGCGACCATTGCTCCTTAGCAGCGTTGCCGGCATGATTCTCTCCCTCGCGACACTCGGAATCGGCCTATCGATCATAGAACACTCGGATCATAAGCTAATGTGGGCTGTGGCTCTGTGCATCGCCATGGTGCTGTCGTACGTGGCGTTCTTCTCGATCGGGATGGGACCCATCACGTGGGTGTACAGCTCGGAGGTCTTCCCGTTGAGGCTAAGAGCGCAGGGTGCGAGTATTGGAGTAGCAGTGAATAGGGTGACGAGTGGGGTCATCTCCATGACTTTCCTATCACTGAGCAAAGGGATTACCATCGGCGGAGCCTTCTTTCTTTATGCGTCCATCGCCAGTGTGTCATGGATCTTCTTTTATTTTATGCTACCAGAGACACAAGGTCGAACCCTGGAGGACATGGAGGGATTGTTTGGTAATTTCGGGTGGAAGTTCGCTAAACTCATCAAGAACGAAAAACAACAGAAGGAGGAATTTAATCATGCTGCTGGAAACGGCAACGGGAAAGGTCAGATTCAGTTAGCTAGGGACGAGTACGTCGACTAACTTGCAGTCTAATAATTAGGGCAAAAAGGCCGACTGTATGCATCATGTTCGGCTCCAAGAAGATAGATTTTACTGGGAAATTAATGCTATGTATATTAAAACTCTTTTCATGCACGTACTTACTTACTACGTAATACGTATATTGTACGTGTGATAGAAGTATGCATCAACGACTCTTGAGTACTTAATTCTTATTAAAAAGGAAAAAAAAAAGGATCTAAATACCACAGAAGACGTGAGACAATCATAGTTATAAATATAACATAATTGATCTCGTACAAATTACATGATCTCGATGACCATAAAAAGTGATGGTTTTTATTTATATATTTGATGGGTTGTAAGGATCGGAAGAAGTAATTGAGCAATTGGAGAGTAAATAGGTGCATTAATAGAATTAGCAAAACCAAGTTTATAAAGATAATGATAACAATGACCAATGCGCGCATCATGCCTAGATAATGAGATCATGACCGATATTAATAAGCTAGCCCTATGAGCTAGCTAGGCTGGCTAGATTTGGGTCAGTCCTAGCTAATTAATTGTATGGTTTTGAGTGGATGGAAAGAATGAGGCAGCCCCTCCAAAAGTCACTACAAAGAAACAAGGTCTTTTTCGGCACCAACATTCGCCGCAAATAATGACTACATGATCGACCGAGAGTTCGGACTCGGGGAGTAGTAGTACTTTGCATTATTGGAGATCAGTGAAAGGCGAGAAAACTGGTTTAATTAATGACTACATGATCGATCGAGAGTTGGGAGTCATCAGGTTACCAGCCAATAATGCGATCTTTGACTAAGATGATTTGGAAATCAATCCAAGATTCTCGTTTTGGGGTTTGACTTCCAAGTAATTAAATAACTAGTCTTATTTGAATGGCCAGCTGTCACATCTCAATTAGGTGTCCTGACCTTTCAAAATGTGGTAGCTCGGCCAAAATTATATTCACCTGCCCATCATTTCTATATATTATGAATATATATATATATATATATATATATATATATATATATAAGAAATCCAAAACAATGTATAGTCTCTGTATTTTTAATTGCTTTTATGTATGCATCTATACTCTAATATTACTCTACTTACTTTTTACCTTCGCACCAAAAGAGGAAAAAAAAGGAAAAATATTTGCATCTACCCTACTCCGGCACACACTCAACGAGTATAAAAAAAAAAAAAAGTGAAGTAAAGTGTGTGCTGGTGTGGAGTAAATGTATAGCATTTACCGAAAATAAAACTGGATTACTCCAAAAGTAAGCGATGGATGAGAATGCAAAATTAATCCTACAACACGGGTTCTTTGGATAGAACTTGATAGCTAGCTAGGGTTCTTAGGATTCTTCGTGGCTCTAGGGTTGTAATCATGTCGATGAGGCCGGATTCCTGGATGCAGAATTTATTGGGGACATGAAAATACTAGTCTTATGCATGTACCAAGACAAAATCGTCATCTAGTAAAACAAATGGACAAACAGGTGATGGGCAGCTAGTAGCCAGTAGCGAAGCTCCAAGGCATGTGATTTGCAGAGGACAAAGAATACCGTGCATGATATAATATAAATAGGATGGTGTCTGGGAGTCTTGCTGGGCGCTGAAATGATAATATATTATATCTAACGGTCACGAATGGTTTTCCATCATTCAGGAGGACATTTTGTCTTGCCTAGCTAGTACTTGCTGAAATGAAAGAGCCAAGATCAATTTAGTAATGATATATACCGTTTTGGCCAATATGAATGCATATCTGATATTTTGTGTATCTCCATGTATATTTTTTCCACTCCAAATAACAAATAATTTATAATTTAACCCGACATATTCCACCATCTGTCAAGCATCAAATAGCATTATTCTCTGATAATATAGTCAAAATTGAGTGCCCTTTTAATCTTAATAGATATATACGAGAGATAAATTAATGCACTTTTCATGTTCCAATTAACAACACATGAAAGCTGTGCTGTTCGGGTAACAATAAGAGTGCAGTGCTTTCATCAAATCGATTAAGCCCTATAGCTCTCAGCAGATTTGGGGCAGTATGCATGCATGCATGCTGCCAGACAGAAAACTAGGAGTAAGGAAGCAGCAGATACTAGATAATCCCATTAAGTTACTCGGCCAAAAAAAAAAAAAGGATAATCCCATTAAGTTGTTCAACTGTTCCCTCAGAAAGTTACATTATGTTTGACCCTTCGTGGGCAATCAAGGCAGGCAAAATGATACCATTTGCCACAAAAAGCATAGTAACAATAGTTATAATTTTCTTACGTTATGTTTGTTTCAGCTACTAAAGAATCAGCAAAAACATCCCACAACCACCGTCGCTTCATAATACAGCCATTCTCGGCCAGTTTGGCTTGCTTTGTCAAGACAGCCCAAGGGCTTAAGATTCGTCGGTCTGTTCTGCACCAACCCACCATGAAATGGGGCCCAAACCGTCATCATTAATTGATCCCTGATAAATAAAGATAATATTAGAGATACTGCTTGAAAGATGAGAATCACCATTTGCCAAAGACGAAGCGACTAACATATAGTTTGAAACACTGCTTATCAGTCCCAACACCTTCTGTGGCAGGGGGGTTCCCTCAGATTGGATTGTACAAAGATTTTAGTAAGTATTGTTTCCTACGCAAAATAAATGTATATACTAAGGGATGCCTACAAAAGTAATCTATATTTATGTGTCGTGTGTAGGTGTGAGTAAGGGTTGTAAACTATGATAGGGCCTCACCAACTTTATTGACACATTAAGATGGTTCTTTATTAAACAAAAAAGTACCAAAGTATGGAATTTAGCTCTTTTTATGGTTGTTCATAGCATTCAAAGAAAAGTACGACATCAAGGAAGCTAAAACAAGAGTAGTCAAATTATGAAATTCATGGGATGAACTTACAGTAATCACCATCGGAGCAAATGGCTTAGCTTCTTTTGGCTTCTCAATGGGAATTGGAGGATAACTTACATTATGAACTCGGAACTTGATCTGCCATTTTAAAACCAGAAGTTAGCAAAAGCTAGCACTTCAGATGTTTGAGAATACCTACATAACTTATCAGAAGAACAATAGCAACAATATGAACCTCATCAATCCCGTCAATAACATATGGTTCTCCACCATACTCCCATTCCCACATGCCTTTGTCCCTGCAGTCCGTACGATAGTGATGCATGGTGAATAAAATATGAGAAATAAAATGAACAAAACGTTTTATCCAATAGATATTTAAAAATTCTCAAGCATCATAAAGTAAAAGAATAAATTTCAACAATTCCATAAGACACCAAGATTTAAGTGGTTTGACCTAAAAAGCCTACATCCACTAGCGGAGATTATCAAGAAGAAATCTAACAGCCAAAGATGAAGTATAAGAGAGCAGAGGTAAAAATCACTCGAATCCATAGCCTCAATAGACCCAAATCCCACTAACACACTAGAGATTTTTCTAACAAGAGAGGAAATAATCTACAATTTTCTCTAAGCCCTTGAACCCTGACATACTAAACAATAGCAGTCATCTCCTTTCTCTTCTCTTGCGGCACTACTCACAAAAATGAGGCTCTCTCTGTATGGCTCCCAAAAAAGGGAAATCAAAGGTCCTTGCATCACTTACAGATGCTCAAAGACAGTCAAGTGAAGAAACAACTCCCATATGAGACTTTACTCGCCCAACAAGTCCAACTTTGCTTAAACATAGGCTCCATGTGTAACTCTTGAAAAGCATAAAAATACTTGCATGGAAGTTACTCCACACTCCCAACACAAAATAACTTATGCAGGATTTGGCAAAACATTGTAAAAAAAGAAGAAAAAATATTAAATCAAGTAGGGACTGTACCTTTTATTTGGGTTAGGCTTGAAGCGGGATGGATTTGGTAAAAGATGGACAGGTATATAAATGTCATCAAAAAACCCAAGTGATACTGCCATGTATAGAGTCAACATCAGTATGACATAACTACGTTAAATCTCAATTACCTGCAAAAAGAAAGATGCATCATTTTGACACTACTACCACCATTCTCATTAGTAGTTATAACTATCGTTATACGCCATGAAAAAAATGAGTACTCTGCCAAGCAGAATATATGACTAGATGAAGGCAGATGATATACCATGTTACCGTCATTGAAAACAGAGATGCTGTCCTAAAATATGCTTGTGAGGTACCTACTTAGAAAGTAATGATTTTCATATTAATCTAATCAGAGTCCTTGACTACTATACAGGACAAGCTGATTCAAATCAATTCAGGTTGGTTAGTTCCTATTCAAGGATGAAACCAGTAGATTGAAACAATTTGAAACTTTGCCCCACACTTAACAAAAGCCCAAAAGAGAAGCACAAGCATGCATTGGGTGCATAAGTAATGAATAAAATAATACTTACAAAATAGGAAAGAAGGGTTACAAAAAAGAATAGATGCAGAAGTGCTAGGCACTTTAAAGTCAAGCAAGTAAAGCCGGGCAGAACATACAGCGTAAACCTGTAGCATTAGATTCTTTAAGTTTTGCAGCAATAATCTCTCCCACGAATGGACGAAACATAATGAGTCTGAAGACAACCTGATAAAATATAAAAACAAGATCAAAAAGCCATTTTATGATTAAAACCTTGAAATGTAGGGATGCCCATTCTAAGTGAATAGATGATTAAGATCTTATAAAGCAATCAGATACCTAATAAAGCTGTACATAATAAAAAAGCAACCATAGTCACAAATTCACTTGAGAGAGGAAACAGAAAGAGGTACTAATGAAAACTAGTATAGAAATTTTGGTTTCAATCGAAAGTCAGCTATTCATGGTTGATACCAATACAGCTTCTCTCCCCTACTCATAACTCCACTGAGTGACGAGTGTATGTGACTTTGACTTTGAGTGCCTGGTAATTAGCTATAAAATCTTAGCTAATGTGAATACGGAACAAGAATGGTAATTGGCATTGCACGGTAACTTTTTCCTTAACGTAGATTTAAAACCCACAAGAACAGGGGGAGCATAAGTACACAGGGAGACCTTGCGCTTAAAACCCTAACGAATAAAATGATCCCTAAAACAGTACGACGTAATAATATAATCAAGTATACCGTATAGGTTGCGGCACCATCACTGGGAAAGATAAAGCCACCTTCTATAGATTTGATATCGTAGACGGAGACGCAAAGCCCCAAGTTTGCGACAACCTTCAACACAAATATTAACTTTAGATCGATCAAAGTCCAGAAAGAGTGAACCGAAAAACCATACAACAGACCTTATCCAAGAAAAGTCTTTCAAGCTCTCCCTTGACAGCTTCCTCGATAGGAAGGCTAAGAAGACTCGGCGGCACGCGAAAGGTGTGCTCGATTCGGCTAAGGTAGAACATTGGGACCCTGTTCAAAATTTATAATCCAAAATTATCTCAATTAAACGTAAAACAAAACATAAGTGATGAGGCTGAAGAGCGGAGAGACTTACTTGGTGGAGACTGATTTCTAGCGGCAGATTGAACAGAGATTGCGGCTAGGATGGTATTGACAGTGCACTTTTCGCGGACAGTGAAGGGGAAAGAAAAGAAGAAAGGGCGCGGGCGCTCAACAAAAGGGAACAAACAAGGGCGCGGTAAAGGTCACGTTCAGCTGCGAGGATAGGACGGGATTAATGTAAGCAGTGGCGAGGCAACTGAGGGCAGTGAAAGGGGGGGGGTGGTGAGGTCTAAGATGGTGACAGTAGGAGGAAGGACCAAGGTTGAGCTGTGGGTGCAAGGGCTGGAAGGTGGAAATGAAGGGATGGTAATGGCAAGGAGAGGTTTGAAGGAGGTCATAGACAAGCCAATTTTGCCTGGGATCATGAAGATGCGATGGCGGACTCGACGATGAAGCGTAGAATTTGGGTACCGTTCGTTTCATTTAATAATGAAACACTGCATTTAGAATCTCTATTTGTAATCAATTTTTTTTTTCACTGCATTTAGAATCTCTATTTGTAATCAATTTTTTTTTTCCATTAAAAAAACACATTTGAAATCAGCACACATTCTTTTATATATATATATATTTTATAATCCTATATAAATGAGGAGTAATTTGTAAAATTAAAATTTATTTATAATGAAGTGACATAATTAAAATAAAATAGTTATAAACGTGGTTACGTGATTGATTATATAATAAATTATAATTATATAGGATATTGCTAATTACTATCATTGTAGTTTGATAAGATCAATAAACATTTCTCATTCTGTATTGCACTTTTTTTAAAGAGAGTTTTTACTATAATTGTAACTAGGTGATTTGTAAATAAATTACGATTTAATCAGAGTTTTTTCAATCTTAAAGTTGTTTTTCTGGTACGCACTTTACTTCCAACTCCTCCAATTATCATATATATATATATATATATATATATATATATTTTTTTTTTTCTTCTCTGAGCAATTGCAACAAAGAAAAAAAAGAAGAAAAAGAAACAACTTCGACGATTCTACCGATCACCACCTCTCTTCTGAAATGGTAACCTATTATCTCTAGGCTTCAGACATATTTATTTGGCAAATAAACTCCCTAAAATGCGAACTCCAATTAATAAATAACTACAAACTATATTTTTACAATCCTCAGCAGGAATCCCACGACTAGGTTACAGAGACCTCAATTCTGTGTCAGCCGTTTTTACATTACTCACCTCAACACTACTTGCAGGGGGCTTCCCCGAGGAAAAATCGCAGCTACGTGACGATAATTTGACAGGATTACATGCAATCATGTACAAGTGAAGTCGAGCACCCAAAAATAAATTTAAAAACAAAAAATAAATAAAAATAAATAAATAAAAGCCTTTTACTTCTCAATGCCCTGCTGCAGATATTGAATCAAGTCATAGCCAGCAGTTGTCCACTTGTTGTAAGCATCAGTGCACACACGCATCATGAAAATGGCCGCTTCTCGCTCACTCATCTCGGGATGAAATCTCCTTCGAAGGTTTCCAATGGGATCACCCCTGCTGAAGCAAGGTAATCCACTATCTAGCATTAACAAAACCGTGTTGATAATCCCATCCATATACCGACGGGCAGCAAGGTACCCCTTCACGCATAAACTGTGGACATATATGGTGACAAGCAAAAATATTAAAAGTTCGGTTCGCATATATAACATCACACATAGTTTTTTTTTTTTTTTTTTTTATGTAGATCAAGTTCATTCACGGATGCTGATTTTAAAGAAAGGGGGAGAGAGTAAACAAATGTCACCTCACAAATTGGTTCCAGGTTTCACTCTTCATGACCCCGGATGGGTCAAGTAATTGCGTCATCTCATGGCTCAGCTTAAAGTGTGCGCTTTCAAAGCGCATATTTCCCCCCGGTGAAGTTTCTAGGATGAATCCAAAATCAATATGAACAAGCCTCCCTAAACTGCATTTGACATGTAGTTAGCATTGGATTTATTTCTACACTATCTTCAATATAGTATTTGGAAAGGCCCTTTCATATAAACCCTACAATAATCACAAAGTACAATACACACATAAAATCAGGAAAAAAGAGATAGCATACTTGTCAAAAAGAAGATTCCCGTTGTGCCTATCCTTAGGTTGAAGTAAAAGACTGGCAACTGCATAACCAGCACTGCTAATGATGAAGTTCTGGCGCGCAGCTTCAAAATTGGGAGAGCCTACAGGCCCGTAGTCCTGTTGAAAAATCTCAAACAAACCACCATCTGTTGTTTCACCCATCTGACTTCGGCTCCGTGTATTAGGCACAACCTGCAAGATAAGATGGCATTGCTCAGTTTGGATTGAGAAACACTCTCAACCTATCTCATCTCATCATTACAACTTTAATAAATTTCCATATAAAATACAATATACAATTCAACTTTTTCAAATCCCAAAACAATAATAATATTAAAAAATAATATTATAACAATATTTTATTCAACTTTCATCTCAACTCATCTCATCTCATCTCAACTCACTATCCAAACCTAACCTAGAGAGAAGGAAGCTATGCATGGTGTATCAGTCAATCCGTTGAGGCTCAGAGAGATGATTCAAAGAATATCCCATCCGGAGCAAGGAAAATGTACTAAATCTTCTGGAATTGGTTGAAAGATTTTATCTTTAATAAAAGGAGAATTCCCCGTTAATTCATATGTTGTTTACAGGTATCTTGCGATGCATGGTTTGAAAACTAGCACAACAGGTATGTTGAAATTATTTCAGGCTTCCAGCCTCCAGAGTCTTGATAGGGCCTTGCCAACCTTAATATTGAAACTCAAATGAATTCAGATACCTTTCTTTATAAATAAGTGAACTTCATTATTAACAGTGCAAAATAAACTATGCATTTTGATCTTGGATAGCCCCAAAAATTTCAGTGGTACAAGATTAAAGCATGTAACAAAATTGACCAACTTCTTTGTATCACTGGAAAGGCCGCTTGGTCCATGCAATGCAGAGTAAGTGGTAGGACTAAATAAAATATACCCCTACATCCCAGTGACAGCAAAATTCCAAGTAAGAGAGATTTCAACAATTTAGGCTCTACTATGTTTTTCTATTTTAGTTGGTTTGTCATAACAAAATCTAGGTAAGAGAGATTTCTAATCTGGTTGCTTTAATTTTGGACAATAAATTAAAAATAAAAGGACACTAACGTTCTAAAATTCGAATGAAGATCCTGCAATTCTGGAAATTTCAATAGTCGTATTCAGCTAGGAAATCCTTTTTGACAAGTTATTCAACTAGGAAATCCTAAAACCGAAACTTCAGATATAATAAATAAAATAACGAGGAAAGAAGTAAATTAAAAAAAAAAATACTCAATTTTGAATATAAATATAGCTAACGTTCCAAATCTTCTCACCTAGACTTCCAAGAAATTAGAACAAAGAAAGAAATGATCTGTCTCACTTGCAGATTTTGTGTAAATCTACACAAAATATCTTACATGATAAGGCACCTTTAAAAAGTACATAAAGTCTCACAATCTGTCTACCGTGGTCATTTAGCAATTGTCCATGTAACATTGCAGTAAGAAAACAAGAAGCATGACAAGAGGACGAGTGCAATTCGCAAGCAATCAAGCAAAATCCTTCGAAGTGTAAGGTAAAAACTCACCTCAATTATGCCTCTCTCTGGGCCAGTTGGGAGAACACCATAAGGGAACAGATAGAGATTAAGTCCAACTGCTTCAAATATGTCTCTAAGAAGTGCTATCACTTGAAGAGCAAGAACATCCTGTCGACAATCATCTCCAACCTTGAACAAGAAAACTCGGTTAAGCCACACATAATAACCTTGAAATAGCAAGTTAGGATCAGTAATCAGATATACATCATCAAAATAGATGTAGTAACCAGTCAAAAATAAAAACATAGATGTAGTTAATTCCAAAGAGTTGATGAGGATCCATTAGGGCCAAACCCACCAATTTGATTAGGATTAACACTCAGTTGTAACAAATATGAATTAAAAACCATATATGATGAACATGGTGCCGACCAAAAAGAAGAGCAGCCTCCTGTAAACTTGAGTGGCTTGATTGTTTAAATTTCCATTTATTGGTTAAGCTTTACATAAGCATTGAAATTGTGAATTTTGGTTCTTAACTCATAGGTGGATATCAACGAAAAGCTTCAGGACAACAGGTTTACCTTGAAAATGCAAGCTTGAGGCTTTATATTGCTATAGTCGCCATCCCGATCAACCACATTAAATGTAATCATTATTGGGACTTTTGCGGCCGATTGCAAGGGAATTCCACTATCCACCCGAATACCCCTGACAAGCTTGTTCGGGGCAGTTGGTAAATAGAGGTCTTCTCCCTCCACTTCAATTTTCTCCAACTCTCTGTTGTAGCAAATATTAGTTTCAACCCCCAGATGCAATACTACAAGGTTAAGAGTTCACATATAAGAAGCATACCTCCGGATACCAGCTCGGCGTTCTTCCTTGGGGAGTGGAAAAAGTACACCAGAAATCGATGTAACTTTGTCAAAGAAATCAAATTCTCTTTGAAACATGTCAAGTGCTTTGGGAGAAAATTCATCGATAATATGCTGTCTAACACTTGGCAACAGTGCTTGAAACGAACTATTCTGAAATCACAAAAGATATATACAAGCTTTTCAGCATGTACTGACAGACTACTACAAGGAAAACATCAAACCCTACCATAACAATTGAAAATTTTAAACAAATGTATAATAACAAAGCAGACTCATGCAAACACATCTCGCAATACCAGTCTTTAAAAATGGACCATGCTATTTTCTCATACCAATGCAACACAACATGGTGCACCAGATTTAAAATTTAATATCTGAGGCTTCCAATGGTGCAACATTTGCCCCATATCAATAACAACCACTAGCACTGAAAATAACCAAGGATGTGGGTACTCATATAATTCATTGATCTGAGTTGACAACATCTTACAAGAGATCAGAACAATATACATCGGTAATGAAAATGCAATCGGAATCACTGCATCTCTCGCAATGGTAGCAGTATATTATGATACATGTGCATATCATACAATTCTTGCAGTGCACATAAGAAACAGATAATTACCAACAAAAACAGATGCACTGAGAGTACATCAGACAGTTTCCTTCAAAAGAAAAATAAAAAAATGAATTCTGCCTTGCAAATGAAAATTGTCAGTCACTTATGGTCCATCAGGAACAATATTCTTCACCACCTTCCTACTCTGTGATACGAAGTGCATGGACCCCCTTTGGTGATAGCTCAAAAATCTTTGAATCTATCAGGCACTTGTCACAAAAGCCATGATTATCCCTCAAAGACATCTAAAAATTCAACAATCAAGGTAGAGCACTGCCTAATCTGATTAATGATGCTAAAAGCCACTACTTCCATTGCGAATCACCAGAAGTAGCCACCATAGAGGAAAAACTCTCTTCAATATAATTATTGGTTACTTATCATAAAAAAGAAAAAAAAATATCTCCTAGATTGGTGTCTCCCTCATATGCTTTATATGTACTTCAGTTGTGCCTTTTGCATTTATTAATAAAAAATTCTTACTTGTACATATAAAAAAAAAGAAGCAATAACAAGTGTTCTCTCAGCAGTTCTAAATGTCTAACCCATTAATTAGTATATATTCCATCAAAAAAAAATTTCAGATTTGAATGAACATTTGAAAATGAGTATCTAATATTTACTTTTATATTAGAATAATGATAGTCTTATGGAAAATAGATTCAGATTTTTATGTATAATTTGCCATTTCTTTCAACCAAGGTATATCACAAGGAAAAATATGTGCGCGCACGTGTACAAATGAACAATTTTTCAAGACATGAAACATCATTTTATCTCCATCACATTGATGATAAAATTTCAATAGCAGTAGATTGTAGTTCACATCATGAATAAACTGTCGTGTGCTATTTGATCTGAAGTACACTAAACATACATGAGGGCATACCTTCCCAGCGGCAGCATCTTTACCTGATTCTGGTCCACACGTTTCACCCTGTCATTCTTAAAGTCAGCGCCAATCACATTGAAACCAAAACAGATTTCAGTGAAAGCATATTATATTTTGCGGTTTCTATCACCGAATCACAACAAAGGAAAAACAAACAGATACACAAATAAGTAAAGAATAGACAAGGATAAGACGGTGCCACATCAAGGTTATTGCTGTTAACCATTCACCCCTTTTTCACATGTGATGGTCATATTTTTTTAATAAACCTGAAATCTTCAAAATCATCTACAAATCATTAGGATAAACAATTTTTTTTATAAGTTAAAAAAAAATTCTTTATCCTAATGATTTGTAGATGCATTTTACTTGAATTAGTGAAGTAAAAAGATCCGTATCCTCGTTCATATTTATATGCTGAATGGTATTACATAAATAAATACTAAAACATTTAAGAGCAGCTGTATTATTCACAGTTAAATATTCTCCACACCTGTAGATGCCAGATCAGAATATGAGCAAATATATCACTCCTTTGAGCTGCTCTAAGCAAATATCCTTCAACCAACCTCTGCAAAATGATGAAATAAAAAATCAGATACATATAACGCATTCACAATTTTTTTTATAGATAATCAAGAAGTTTTAGTCATAATCATAGGCATAGCCAAGTACACAGGATGTATACATGAGTAATACCTAGCTAGGGTTTACAAGCGAAATAAGAAACTCATGGACACATTCACAGATACTGGCATACGATATACATAATTGCATTATTTGGGCCTGCAACTCAAACAAACAAAGTGCTTGCCCTGAAATTGGCTTCCATTGGGCTGGCGAGTTCTGTTTGGTAGGTTGAAGAGAAAACATGGCCGTAAAAAAAATTGTATAAAAAGCTACAATTAACCTAAAATGTTTAATTTCAATACAATCTTTGTTGGTTTCATCCAATACAAGTCATTCAAAATGAAGGTAGGTTTTAGTTTGTACTGCCAAATAATCCATGGAATGTAAAACCACTTATAATTGAATCAGGTTTGGGATAATTTGGATTGTCATACAACATAGCCAACCCAAATTAAATAGAGATTGGATTCGGATGCACCTGTCCAAAATCTAAGCATCAAAACTAGAGTCAAGATGTCCATTGTTGGGTTCAACTTACTAAAGTCACATGCTATTAATACACAGAAGGAAAACATATCCACACACCCACCACCACTCTGATCCACACCCCACCCAAACTTACAAACTCACAGAAAAAAGCCGTACACATCTTCATTAGATAACCAACCTCTTCATCATATCGCAGAGCCTGCACAAGCTGCGGCATGAAGAAGGTTACTCGTTCAGGAGGATAGGACTCCAGAACCCTAAGCACATATGCCATAACACGTGGATGACCCTTATAAGCAGGAGTGAGGAACTCAAGAGCTTGTGTAATTGAACAAGCAGCCCAGTGTGGCAATTGTTGCAGAAGTGCAGAATTCTCATCAGCTGCCTTTGGGGTGACAAAATAGGGCAATGCTTCAGGTATGCAGCGGATGTCCAATATATGTGACTGAAAGAAAAACCCTCACTGAATTAAGATATCAAGCAATATAAGATGGAAAAGAGTAAACACGCAATACTTTACACAACTATGTTTTAAAATGACGGGTATTTTTTGTATAATAGCTCTCATATAAGATACCCTAGAGAGACAAAGAGAAGATAGCCTGGCAATACCAAAGAGATACATTATAAGTATACATGCCTGAACCAGTTGAGTTATTTCAGCTTTCAAATGTGTGTTTGTTGGGAACCTTGATGCCAAGGAAAAGGCAATCCGAGGATCCACAGAAAAAGCTGTCCTCGCGTACTCAATCCATTTCTCTGAGTTAATTTTAGACCGGGAAGTACTTTCCCTGAAAAGTTAATGGAGATGCAAAATAAAAATGTTTTATCCCCATACTGAATCAACTATGTAACATAAGGTTTACAAAGACACCCGAAAAACAAGAGAAGGAAAAGAGTACGAAATTTC
Source organism: Juglans mandshurica (assembly GCA_022457165.1). Lineage (NCBI taxonomy): Eukaryota > Viridiplantae > Streptophyta > Magnoliopsida > Fagales > Juglandaceae > Juglans > Juglans mandshurica. The sequence goes on along the minus strand of CM039629.1, from coordinate 25,225,891 downwards.
TCTGTATGATAAAAGACTACTTTGAGTTAAGGGGTTGAGCCCAAATTTCTAGCCTGTCGGCCTCATGCTGGCATAGCATTAAGAGTAGCTGCTTTCTCTTTTCTCTTCCGACTGTGTAGTTCTCCATCTGGCCCCAGACAGGGTGATACTGATCATTCTGCAAATATTAAAATAACTCTAAGGATACAATGCACATAGAGCTCACAAAATTAACTAAAAAGGGCATGTCTTTCGAACGTTGAAAAGCCACCTGTAGATTTCATGTACTACAATGCAAATATAGCCACCTTACCACATCAATCAACGAACTTCCGTTTTCACGTGGTCGTGCTTTTGATTCAGACTGATCTACTCTCTCATTTGAAAGATACTGAACAAATACAGAGACAGATTGAGCCTCACTAAGGGCAAAACTCATGTTGTTCATGTCATACCATTCGGGCTCATAAGCAAACCAGCCCAAAGAGGCCCTGTAACATACAACAAAAACAACATTCAATTTCAAAAAGAATATGCAAGTTTGCTTGATGATGTCATCTTGAGTATAGAAACTTGACAGCAAACTAAGCTCTAGTGCAACAATTTACCAAGACAATTCGATAAGTGTCCAAACTCCAACACAGTATGTAATAAACTGCATAAGCCTCAGTATCAGAAACTTAATATCACCAATGGGCAGACAAAGGACAATATGAAGGTATTTAAACTGCAAAATCGCAGTTACCAAATATTCATTTTCATTCTTACAGCTGCCCGTCAGGGTGCAGCCTAGTGGTAAAAAGACGATCTTGGGATGAGCTGTAGACTCAGACATCCTTGGTTTGATTCCACACTAGGAGTCCCCCTAGAGTACCCTAGTACACAATTCTGATAAGTAGGATCTTATTATCTAGGACTTTTACTCTCAAGGGTGGATCTTAAGGTCCCTACCTTAATGAGGTTCAATGTCATCAAATTCTTGCAGCAAGCTCTAGCAGTATTCATCAGCAGATTCTCACTATATACCATCATTTTTTTTTATTGGCACCGGGTGTCCAGGAACAAGTCCCAACTAATCCCGGGGGTGCACAGGCCCTCGGCAAGGAGTTTCCTGCAAGTGCATCTCAGATAATTCAAGGGAAAAATCCCCCAGTCCGATGGCCCCTAGAGATTGTTTGCACCCAAGAAGATTTGAACCTTAGACCTGGGGGGAGCATACCCCCCAGCCCAAGGCCTTTACCACTTGAGCCAACCCCTAGGAGTTACTATATACATCATTAAAACAAATCTTATAAGTTGCGACTAAATTCCTAACTAGAAAGTATATCAACTCTTGAAACTTCCATTATAATAAATTTTATAGCTGCATAGACATGCATCACAATCAAAGATCTAGTCACAAGCTCCATATTTTGCATCAGGGTATACACAATTCTGGAAGAAAAGAGAACCAAAAATAAGAAAACAATGAACTTCAAGTTTTTAGCATGGTGACAAGAGCAATCTTTATACATGTGGATAAATTCTAGTAAATGAAAGTCAAAAGTACCAAGAAACTGTGTACTAAGATGCAGAATCCAAATAACAAGAAAGAGTGACTTGCAGTTACCTATAAATTCGATCCTCCAATAGCTGAAGCCCTGCTTTAAAGTTCTGCAGATTGCCTTGTGACTGGCATGAGCAGAACTTTAGCCCCATAAGCATCACTGTGAAAAAAGTACCAGTGGCTGCAGGATGGCGTGAAAAATTCCAAGGGAATTTTGTGGTCCCCTGCAGCAGACGACCAAGGAGCAAGAGTTGCTCTATGCTGTTGTGTCGAACTACCTATACAACCAAAACAAGATAAAGGGAACAACAGGAAAAGTCAAGGTCAATTCCAATTTTTTTTTTTTTTTGATAAGTAATCAATATTGTATTAATAGAGATAGGCAAAGCCCAAATACACAAGATGGTATACAAGAGATAAGACCTATCTAGGTCGAAGTAAGTGAAACTAGAAAGTCATGAAAATTCAGGCCATTAAAATAATTCCAATTAATTGAAGCAACTAGTATCCAAGTATCACAAAATCTGGCCAATCATTGTTGAAATTCACATGCCCGATGAAAAAAACTGAAAGTTAAGAAACAGGTTAATACAGGCTCAAAAACATTATGATAAGAAGAGGATTCAGGCTATAGCATGTAGTTCAGTAGAACAGAACTTAACTGAAAATGACTCCCTTAGTCCATGTCATATATTAAGCATAGAAGCAAATTATAAATTATGGACTTGGCAAAGTCAAATGATTAAAAATTTGCTGACTCCATATGCTTAACACCTTGTTAAAATAGAAACGCTTTCTTACAATAGATAGAAACCTTCACTTACTGGTTTTTTTCCACTAGATTCATTCAAAGAACTATAGTTAGAGAGAACCAAAGCAATTACAGGAGAGATCCTGCACCGCCCGAATAAGACAATCTACCGTGACAAAAAGTATCTGGTAACATCCCAAGGGAGGCCCAAGCCACATCCAGGCCTATGCTCCAAAAGTACTAGTTCATGATACAATTGGAGTGTCATTGGAACCATTATAAAGAGTAAGAACAAGAACTTTTCTTTCCCAAGCAATGTGGGATCTCATATACCACCTACCTTTATCACTTATCTATCAGTATAGGATATCACAATCCCCCCCCCCCCCCGGGCCCCCCCAAAAATCCTGACATCCTCATTGGGCCCGCCCGTTGTAGGTGGTACGGCTCAAGTACTACATTTATGGTTGGGATAAGCTCTGATATCATTTATACCGCCCTAAGGGAGACCCAATCTACATCTGGGCCTATACTCCAAACGGACTAGTCAATGATACAATTGGAGTTTCATTGGAACCATTATAAAGGGCAATAACTTCTCTTTCCCAAATAATGTGAGATCTCATACACCACCTACCCTTCTCCCTTATTAGTCAGTATGGGGGGGGTATCATACGGTTAGTCATTTTTCTCCTGTTTAGGGTTCTCTTGCATACTTCCTGTGTAAGAGGTTTGCGCCCTTCTGCACTTTTTAATGAATTTTTATTAGTTGTCAAAAAATTAAGAAGCTGATTAGAGAAGAAAGTGAGAAATGCAAATGAAGTAACTGAATATCTACCATCACTTTTTGCGAAGTAAAATATCCACCACAACTCAATCAACGGTATTGAATAGGAAATGACACAGAAGGCTGTGATCTATCACTTGAGCCAACCTCTATTTGTGATAGTTTCACAGTGAAGAACAAACAACTCCTAAGGTGAGACAGCATCAGGAGTGGGAGAAACAGCCCGGCAATATTAATTATCACTTCCAATTACTTGTGGAAGTAAAAAATCAGGACACCTATCAGCGAATGAATTTTCTTACTTCGACAGCCATGTGACTCAGTATTTTGTCTTTTACCAGAAGAAAAAGAAATGTAACCCAATTTCAAAACTTAATCCCCTGACTAAACAAACATCAAATTCCACATGTCCCTAAATAAATATAACTTACTGAGATTAAAAAAATAAAAAGGAGAACAAAGCAAATGGTTGATAAGTGAAATATAATGTGTTTTCCTCAATGTGAGCATCACATTTCATCCGGTACAATGAGTAATTAAGATAGGATAGGAGGTGAAAGAGTAAGAGAGATAGGTCAATAATTCCTAACCTCAAAGCGATCAATTAAAAATCCAAGCCATAGTCTATGAGCAATTATTTGCTCAACAGGATCAATTTCAGGTGGTGTTTCTGGCTCCCCAGGAGCAAGGTGAGGCTTTAGTTTTGCAGAAGGACCTGAACACCTTGCTTCGGATGCAAAAAGGCCTCGCTTTGTATCAATTGTCCATAACCATGCATCAACAAGCTCGGCAAGTACTAAAGATCCCAGTTGAGGTGCAGCAGAAACTAACCACGTCCAAATGAAAACACCAGTTTCCATTGCATCAGGTGTAGAAATGTAAGCCGGACACCAACAAAGAAGACGTAGGAGTTGTGAGAAGCCCTCGACATTTGATTTTGAATCAGAACCCTGCCAGATAAAAATTTGGACAAAGAGAACTCAGTCTCTTTAAAAATTCTTCCATTCTCTGAAAATACACGAAATGAAAATCTGAAATGTATTTTACCAGATTTGATAGAAGTAATGCAGTGGCCTGAGAACAAATTTTTCGAAATTGCGACTTGTCCAATTCCCCACCTTTTTCTGCAGTGTTAACAAATTGTTGAAGTAAACGCACAAAGTTCGTAAGTAACCACCCATCATATAAATCATCCTCGGCCTGTGACTGTTGAGGAAATGCTCCGGATATCAACCTTTGAAAACCAGCCCCAATCCCAAAGCCTGTTGAAGCCCCTGATTGAAATCCAAAGGTACTACACGCGTTTCTCATGCCAGTAATTTCTCCAGCATGGTTACATTTCACTGTTGCACTAACTATACCGGTACTGAGTACCTCCAAGTTAAATGCCTCTGTTAATTTTAAGTTTGCTCCTGATGCAGCAGCAGCAGCAGCCATAACTGCCGGAATGTTTGCAGTTTGTATGCCTGTCCAGCAATCACTTTTACCTGTTCCAATTCTTATCTCAGATAATAGAGAAACCACATCAGTTGTATGCTGAGCTCTTTGCCATGTGTTTGCTTTGCAAAGCTTTTCCTGAATTATACAAGCAAAATCCAAGAAAATTTTGAAACAAACTAAAAATTTCTGACAATCTGTCTATAATATTTATCGAAAGTAGAAGTAGTGGTAGCAACCAGTATTTTTTTTGAACGGTAAAAGTAAGGTTATATTGAGTGAATGGAATAGTTATAGCCCAAGTACACAGGAAGTATACAAGAGGAAAGACCTATAAGTTGTTAGGTGCTTGAAAAGAAACAAGAAAACTGGTATTATAAAAAGCCAAAAGGATGATAATTTTATCTAACAATAAATATGGATGGTTCCATTTGTCCTTTGCATGGAATCTGAATAGCAAATTCATTCTCAAGCAAACCATTTGTTGCCAAGAGGACACTCTAACTTGGATGTGATAAATAATCATTTGTTCCGAGTGTTAGGATAACCAAACAGACCCTAAATGGTTTTTTGGTAAAATGAGGGACTAAACTAAATTCCAAAGTGTCATAATATTTAACAAAACCTCCTCAAATATGAATGCAATCTGACATATATATATATATATAAATGCGCACACTTTTTCTCTATGATGTAGAACCTCAACAAGGCAAAGCTCTTCAGCCCACCTTGGGAAGTAATTAAAATTAATCCAGACAAATAACTCTGTTGGGTTTTATGTAATTCCCCCTGAGGATGCTATTTGAAGACTTTTTATTAAACTTTCCAAGACTTTTTAGCACTTTTCCCTTTTCACAATTAGGTGAATCTCTTGTATACTTCCTGTGTACTGGGGTGCTTCCTACAAATAATAATAATTTATAAAAAAACTCAGTTGGGTAAATTTCAAAATACAAAACTATTCAGCATCCATGATTATAACCACCCTGAGAGCAATAGAGAGTATTTTGGGTACCTGTAGAAGACCCTGGCTAGTACAAGGAGCATATGAAAGTGATTTGATGATCCATTCTCGAACTATCTTTTGGTACAAAGAACGAACTGCCACCATCCAAGCAGGATCATTGACAACAGCAGAAGGTGACTCGTTATGAATTGAGAATAGCAGAGAATCTAGACAAGATGAATTCCATAAAACCTGCATTCATGTAGTCCCATTTGTTTAAAATGTATTATGTAAATGTAAAAAAAAGAAAAGAAAAAAAAAACATGTAAATGAGAATAGTAATACCAATAATACATTACCTGTGGAAACCTATCTCTAAACTGAGTCAACAGGTTGACAGCAATATCCCGTATGTGTTCCTCTCTCCGAGACATACTTTTGATAAGAAAACAGGTATGGGCAAATAGAATAGATTCTCTGACCTCAGCTTGGTCTCCTGTATCAGATATTCGATCGTCCTGAAGCAAAACTGAATGATCAGTGATATTCACATATTATGGAAAGATAAAGGAGAGAAGCAGCAGAAGATCAACATTGGAGCAGTAAAAAATAATTAAAAATAAAAGGAGATATTATGCACTTTTGACTGATTTATACCACCACCTAAGACAGTGAGTTTGCTAAAAAAAGAAAATATAAATTACATTAACCCCTGTCCCCTAGAACCATCCATTTATTCGAGGAATTGAATGATTTTTATTTGTAAGGAAAACTAGGAACAAGAATTTCCCCAGAAATTTTGAATCATTTACTTCAAGACAATGCAAGAAGCATACACCCAAGCCATAATGCTGCTACAGGCATTTTGTTGACTAAGCCCCGGTTTGGATGGAAACCCATCTCATCTCATCATTACAACTTTATCAAATTTTGACACAAAATATAATAAATAATTCAACTTTTTCAAATTCCAAAACAATAATAATATTAAAAAATAATATTCTAACAATATTTTATTCAACCCATCTAAAACCATCTCAACTCATCTCTAAATCCAAACGGAGCCTAAATGTAAATGAAATTGCTTCAAAAGCTTGATAGAAAACACAGCTATACCAGCCACGATACTGCCGTTTCAAATGCCCTGTGGACAATTGCTGTTAAACACTGGAAGACAGCCAGCATAAGATTGGGAGTTTTTAGGTATTCAAAGACACAACTGAAGGCACTTCTACAAGTAGTCACAGTAGTCCCACCATTGAGGATGCCACCATTGCTGTTAAAGCGTATAATCTCTAGAAAAGCTACTGCAAGGAGATAGGTAGCCTTTACACCTGTAAAATGAATACAAAAAAAAAGCAATGTTTTTTCAGATATCAAAAGTGTATATTGGAGAATTATCAATACATTTTGTTTCAAGATCTTTGAAGATGGTGACCAAACAAAATCCAAAATAGCATACTTCCTCAACATCGATAGCAACAAAATGTCAATTTGTGATGAATGAACAAAGGAAAGAATAGCTTTTCATTAAAAACAAACCAAGGATTGCTATTGAACTTAAGGAGGGAGGGGAGTGAAGTGCTTATCACGGAGAGGGGTTGGAAAGGATCGCAAACATTGAAGTTGGGCTGGGATATAGCATGCTGGGTTTTAAGGGCCTTGGAGGAATGTTCTCAGCATGGAAGGAAGGTGTTTTATTCTGCTTACAGAGATTGTAACAGGGGATACATCGCACAGAAGAGCTTCAATTCCCGTGGTTGTTTCTTGGCCTTAGTGGAATATAGTGGAGAGGGGCGTCGGAGATTCATCTTTATCCCTGGAGAAAGGGAAGGAATGGGGTGGAGGAGGCTTGCAGCAGTCATAAGGGAGGTACGTAACGAAGGTGTTAAGGGGAGAAATCTTCCTTCTTCGACGTCAACAGTAGCTCGGTCTTACTTGGAGGCTCTACAGACACCTCGAGAGGGGGGAAACTCTGCTTCGGCAGGCTTGAAAAGAGTAGAGGAAGCTCCTGTTGGGGTAGGTGCACAGAGACGGGAAGGTGATGGCAGAGGCGAGTATGGGCATAAGGATATTTTGAAGGATTTGCGGGATATGCATGTAGCTTTGGAAGAGATGGCTGTTAGAGTCAATGGGATGATACGGTGCGTTTTGGGTAAAGGTGTTATGGGTTCGAATTTGGGCCTGGGCAGTGGACTGGAGTCTGAAGATGCAGACAAGGCTCAGCCCAAACCTAATTCCGGATCCATGCCCAAACAACCGAAAGCTCTGGTGTGGAGGAAGAAGCCGTTGTTCGGGGCGGACTTAGAGGTGGGTGGGTCAGGGCCTCTGACGTCGGCGAAGCCTCAGACGATGTCGACGCAGGCTCTCGTAGCTTCGTTGGAAGTAATACCGCCTGTAGCAGAGGCTGTTAAGCATGGAGGGGCAAAACTAGGCAGTTCTGACGTAAGATCTGAATCAAATGACTTGGCTCCTACACAGACTCAGTCGAAGGTAGTAGAGAAGGAGATCCCGAAGTCAATCGTGAGGAGTAAAGTTGTCTCTCTCGGGAGCAAAGGCAAGACAGTCTCGGTTCTAGACCGAGATTTTGTTTCGGAGTCGATATCAGCACAAACCCTTCCACTATTGGCACAGAATATGCCGATAGGCACAATGGAAGCTTCGGAGGAGCTTCAGGTGGTCCACCATGCTATAGAAAGGGAGGCAGGGGAAATTGTTGAGGATGTTGAGGGACAGTGTGAGGCTCTGACGTCGATGTTCACCCATACGAGGGAGGTTGGGGAATATGGCGAGGCTTGTGAGCGACAAAATGAGCTGGAAGGTCTGAAAGAGCTGAGGGGTAATTGTTTAGAAGAGCTGGAAGAGCAAGTTAGGATGGTTTTGGTGCCAGAACTCGAAGTAGCTGTTTATGAGGAGGAGATGGATAGTTCATCTCCATTACAAATGACTCCTCTTCAGATTGTGTCGGAGGAAACCTCAGATTGGGTCTTTAAACAAGTGGAGAAAATTCAAAGCTGTGTGGGTCTCTTTTATGAGGGGTATGAAGATCAACTGAAGGCACTTTTAGTTGCTATTGAAGCTGGTCAGTCCACGGTAGAGCAGTCTTCTATGAAAAAGAAGCGGGAGTTGAGAAGATTACATTGTTCCATTAATTACGACAATAAGGAGGGTACCTCAGGGAGGAACCGATTTAAGGGGAGGGATGCCATATCTGTTAATGAAGCCTAAAATTATGTCGTGGAATGTAAGGGGGCTCAATAACGTCAATAAACGCCTTCGCATCAGGTCTATTATTCATAGCTGGAAAATTGATGTTGTTTGTCTTCAAGAAACAAAATTAGTTAATGTGGACAGAAATGTTATTAGTAGCTTGTGGAGAGGTTCATTTGTAGGCTGGTCTTATCTAGCCTCTTCAGGTGCTTCTGGTGGAGTCTTAGTCATGTGGGATAGTAGAGTTATCAAGATGGTAGAAGAGTGTATTGGAAATTACTTGGTGGCATGTGTTTTAAGGAACGTGGAAGATGGGTGGTCGTGGGCATTAGCAAGTGTTTATGGTCCCAATAGGGATCGGGATAGGATCCTGATGTGGGATGAAGTCTCAGGGTTATATTCTATGTGGGATCTTCCTTGGTGCATTTGTGGGGATTTCAACATTGTTCGTTTCCCAAGTGAAAGGGCGGGTCTTTCTTCAATAACTGCAGCAATGGAGGCTTTCTCACAGTTGATTTTCGACTTGGAATTGCTGGATTTGCCGTTGGTGGGGGGTGAACATACGTGGTCCAACTCTAGAGGCAGCTCAAGACTAGACAGATTTTTAGTTTCATCGTCGTGGGAAGCTCATTATCCGAAGTTGTGCCAAAAACGGTTCCCAAGGATAGGATCTGATCATTTCCCCATTATTCTTGAGTGTGGGGGTATTCATGAGGGCAAACGGCACTTTAAATTCGAGAATATGTGGCTAGAAGTGGAGGGCTTCGTCGATATGGTAAAAAATTGGTGGATGTTGTACCAGTTTGTGGGGACTCCTAGCTTTGTTTTGGCTTGTAAACTTAAAGCTTTAAAAGCTGATTTGAAGACTTGGAACAAGGAGGTTTTTGGGAATGTTGAGCAGCAGAAAAAAATCCTTTGGGATGAGCTCCAATCTTTGGAAGCTGATGAGGATAGTGAGGAGAGTTTGACTAGGTTGAATGAAGTAAAAATAGAACTTGAGAGGGTTCTTTTGAGGGAAGAAATATCATGGAGGCAAAAGTCGAGAATTCTTTGGCTCAAAGAGGGGGATAAGTGTACTAGCTTCTTCCACAAAATGGCTAATTCTCATAGACGTAACAACGCTATCGAGATGCTAAGAGCTGAAAATAATCTCCTTACATCACCGGCTGAGATCCAAGAGCATGCTGTGCAGTATTTTAGTTCCCTCCTTAGTGAGACGGAAGATTGGAGACCTAAGATAGATGGATTGAACTTTGCAGCGGTGGATGCTTCTTCAAAAAGCTGGCTGGAAAGGCCGTTCGAAGAGAGTGAGGTGCATCGGGTGGTGTGTGGAATGCGGAGAGACAAAGCTCCCGGGCCGGATGGCTTTTCTATGGCATTTTTTCAGGAATGTTGGGACTTTGTGCGGGAGGATGTGATGAAAGTTTTTCAGGAATTCTATGAGTTTCAGAAGTTTGAGAAGAGTTTGAATGCCACTTTTATTGCATTAATTCCAAAAAAAGTGGGTGCTTCGGAGTTGAAGGAGTTTCGCCCGATTAGCTTGGTAAGTAGTGTCTATAAGATTATTTCAAAGGTATTAGCAAATAGAATGAGCAAAGTGATGGGGAAGATCATTTCCAATTCTCAAAATGCTTTTGTTAAAGGACGACAAATTATAGATTCGGTGTTGATTGCAAATGAATGTGTAGATAGCCGCATACGGGAAGGGGCTCCGGGGGTCCTTTGTAAGTTGGACATGGAAAAAGCATATGATCATGTAAATTGGAATTTTCTTTTGTATATGCTTAGAAGATGCGGTTTTGGTGATAAGTGGTGTGGCTGGATAAGTCACTGTATTTCAACAGTTCGCTTTTCTATTCTTGTTAATGGGCAGCCTTGTGGGTATTTTCCGAGTTCTAGAGGTTTGAGGCAGGGGGATCCCTTATCTCCCTTCTTGTTTGACATTGTTATGGAAGCCTTGAGTCGAATGGTGGAGGCAGTGGTAGGAGAAGGATTTATTTCGGGATTTTCAGTGGGAACCAATCCTAGTGGCCCCTCTACTATATCACACTTGCTCTTCGCTGATGATACTCTCATTTTTTGTGAGGCTGTTGGGGAACAAATTCAAATTTTGAGGGCTGTCCTGCTATGTTTTCAAGCCATCTCGGGATTAAAAGTGAACTTAAGTAAATCGGAATTGGTACCGGTAGGAGAGGTTCATAATATTCATCACTTGGCTGAATTTCTGGGGTGTAAAGTTACTTTGCTGCCCATAAAATACTTGGGATTACCGTTAGGGGCATCTTTTAAGGCCAAACACATTTGGGATGGAGTGATCGAGAAGATAGAGAGGAAGTTGGCAGCTTGGAAAAGGATTTACTTATCTAAAGGGGGTAGGATTACTCTTATTAAGAGTACTCTCTCTAATATTCCTACCTACTTCCTTTCTTTATTCCCTTTACCTGTTGGTGTGGCCAATCGTATTGAAAAATTATATAGAGATTTCCTTTGGGGAGGCTCGGGGGAGGAGATCAAAATTCCCTTAGTAAGCTGGAAAAAAATCTGCCGTCCGATTGCTGATGGAGGTCTGGGTATACATAGTCTTTGTAGTTTTAATAAGGCGTTGTTGGGGAAGTGGCTATGGAGATATCATGGGGAAGAGGAAGCATTGTGGAGGGGGGTGATTGATCGCAAGTATGGTAGTGATTGGGGAGGATGGTGTACCATGGAGAGTAGGGATTCGTATGGAGTGAGTCTATGGAAGTTTATTAGGAAAGGTTGGGGTCGCTTCCTAAAACAAGTTAACTTCTCGGTTGGTGATGGCTCAAAAATCAGATTTTGGTCTGATGTTTGGTGTGGGGATATTGAATTGTTTCGAGCATTTCCGGCTGTTTTCAGGTTGGCAACTAATAAGCAAGCTTCAGTTTCCGACGTGATGGTATCTTCCAATGGAGTGGTGCTTTGGGATGTAGGCTTTTCCAGATCTGTCCAGGATTGGGAAGTAGAGGAGGTTACTGAATTTTTTAGACAGTTGTATTCAGTGGTGTTAAGAAGACAGGGCAGGGACCAACTTTGTTGGAATCAAACAGCCTCCAAGAAGTTTTCAGTTCGGTCTTATTATAAAGTGATACTTAATCAGCACCATATTGGCTTTCCTTGGAAGAGGATTTGGAAGGCTCATGCTCCGTCAAGGGTGGCTTTTTTTGTATGGACAGCAGCAATAGGGAATATTCAGACTATTGACAACCTGAGGAAGCGTGGAATGATTGTTGTGGATTGGTGCTTTATGTGCAAGAAAGAAGCAGAATCAGCAAACCACCTACTACTTCATTGTGAAATGGCTAAAGTGCTATGGGATGGTGTGCTGGACTAATTTTCAAATGCATACTTGTCCCCAAGTGGCAGCTGCTTGGAAAATGCTGCCTTTGTGTATTATGTGGTGTATTTGGTGGGAGAGAAATGAGCGGTGCTTTAATGATCGGGAACGCAATAGAGATGCATTTTGGAAGTTTTTTATAAGCACTCTAATTAGCTGGTTCTCTGCTATTGTACTGAAGGGAGGGGATGTAAACGCGTTCTTGTCTTCGTTTTTCTAAGTTCTAGAATGTATTAGGTGTTTCTTGTGTATACTCCCTGTGTACTCGGGCTATGCCTATTACTTTGTTATTAATAAAGTTATTACTTATCAAAAAAAACAAACCAAGGAATTCTTTGAACCTGAAATTGTGCTCATTGCTGCAACATCAACTCGTCCTCCAAGAGCAGCAGAAAGAGCAGCCCTCTGGGTCACAGCAGCTTTCTCGTTGCCACTCCCTCGACGACTGCCCGGGTTGTGAAGAGCATTGAGTTCTAACTCATCTTCGAGCCATTTCACTGAGCTAACAACCTACAGAGAAACACAATCCCACATGCACTATAAACATATACAGTTCTTTGACCAAAAAAAAACAACAATCCGAATGCCACATCCACTCCTGAAAATTTAAACATGTGTAAGTGAATGAAACTGAGTATCCAAGACAAGACACAATTACTCCAATACAGAAACCTAACAGAGTGAATTCAATAATCAACCAAACATTCAGTGAGATATCAAGACATGAATGGATGATATTCTATTGAAATTGAGTATCCAAAACAAGTTGACAACTATAGGAAAAAATAGTCGGTGAAATACAAAACAAATCCCACAGTACCAAAGAAAAGAACCAAAAGACACTAGATACTAGTTTTATATATATATATATATATATATATATATATATACTTATCAAAATATATATATATATATATATAAACAAATCATTGAAACACTTATCAAAAAAGTAAATCATTGAAATAGGCATAGCCCCAAGTACACAGGAAGTATACAAGACTCTAAAAACTAGGATAAAGAACAAACAAGCATTACATAGAAAATTCTTCAGAATCAACTTACTAGTGGAGGAGTCCCTTGAGCAATACGCTGAACAGAAGAAGACCACTGTGTATTCCACATGTATGGTCCACCCACAGCTTGGAGAGCAATAGCACCCATGCTTCCCACGCTATTCAGTGTAGTGGACATTGATTTTGTTGGTAGTTGAAAATTTTGTATGGGCGGTGCTAAGCCAAAAAGAGCAAAATAGAACCACAAGTTGCGAAATAACTTCAAAAGTGAAGGTTCCACATCTATAGTAGGATTAAAGTCGGAACATATTTCAGCAACAGCAGGAAGCAGAGGCCCCAGAAAATCTGCTCCACTCCTGAAATAATAGTATCGACTATAAAGATTGAAATCTCCAATGTGTATTGTGGTAATAAAGTAATGCCTCCAGAAGACAAGCATGGGCCATCATAAATAACAAAGAAATCGATAGAAGCACCATGATTACATAGAATGAGTGTAATTACAAACAGAGTTATACCTTCCACTTTTGGACTCAGCAGCCAGGCCTACATCCGAGCATAAAGATAGCAAACGGTGACGATAGTCTGAGCGAAGTTTCACACTCGTAAGACCACTAGCAATCAGAAGAAATCCTGCAGGAAGAGTCTATGTGATTGAACCAGTGAGCGTCCATTTGAGAAAATACAGTGTCAAGCAACTTAAAGCATCAAGCCAGTACATTTTATTACATAGTAAGTACCTCAACGCGTTCTGTAGTGGCTTCAGGTGGAACTGTTCTGCTTTCAGCAGATCCTAGACTGGAGAGTTTACCTAAATAACTTCTTGTCATCAGAACTACTGTCTCACGATAGGACTTCTCGAACCCTAGGCTTGCAATTCGAGATACAGCATCAAGAAGCTGCAGTAAATTTAGTGAGAAAAGTTAAGATACTTGCCACCAACTCCAAAGAAGCAACATCTATCTGATACAGTGATAGTGATCAATACTAAACTAACTAAACAGATTAGAAAAAGATGTAAAATTCACATCAACAGATACATGCTCAGAAGACAAAGATTCCATACTCTGAGTCGCAATAAACTAGGAGTTGAAGCATCACCCTCTTCTAAGCTTTCAACAAAAAGGGGTAATATCATGTCCACCACTTCGGATTTTTTGACAGCCACGTTTAAGTCAGCTAGTAAGCGTATAACATTGAGTTGCACTACAGGAATTGCCTGTTTTTCCTTATTAACCTGAAATAGGTAAAGATTAAAAAGGCATGCAACAAAATCGAGTGTTGATAATAAAATAATAAGGAAAATCTCAAAGATACAATAATTTAGGAAAAAATAGATCTTTTTGACAAAGAAGATTTCCCCCTTATAGAGAATAAAAAGGCTTGCATATGAAAATATAATTACCATCTCAAATCAAATTACCAGCAATATCCATACACATTTTTTTTATCGACAAAAACAAATTTTTATTGATCAAAAGACACCAGCAATATCCATACTAACCTGTTCCTCATAATCGTTCCGTTCACGTATACTTGTAGCCAATCCCATGATATATGTGTCCACAGGAGCCCGATCCTTGGTCCAGCAAGATTCAATTATCTGACAACTAGTCTTCATGACACTCTCAAACATAGCTCCCTGGCTGCTGCCCCAAGTATCAGCCTGCTTCAATTACATTGTACAAAACACAATACAAATAAATAGAGAAAAGATTACCATATTGCACGTGAATAAGATGCAAAATAACACAACCATACTATATACCTGTGCACAGACAGCCAGCGCAATGGGCTTAAGGCGGATGAGCAAAACACGGAGTGGTTGACCTCCTCGAGCCACAGAAACTTGTGCAACCCCCGCGAGCAAGGAGTCAAAGAGCTCTTCACAAGATCTCAGCTTGCGCCACACCGAGAGCAAACAAGCTTCTGCCGCGTCAATCAGCAATGCAACTGCCTCGTGCACCAACCTCTTAGTGGATTTTCCGTCAGAGTCAAGGACCACGATACTCTTAATTTGCAACTTAGCCGCAGCCTGATAAGCCGACAGCTTCGTATTGATTCTGGCTTTCAAAAGCACCCCCTGTTCGTTCCAATCCCGCTTCCGAATCTGCCCAGAGAACCAACAATTCAACAATCTCTCTCGGTCTCATCTATTTTAACTAGTTCAAGTTCTAATTATCCCAAAACAACACACTAACTAACTACAGATGACATATAAGAAATAATATATATCTCAAACTTTTAAAATCGAAAACCTCCTTACCTTCAGAAAAAAGGATAAAGATTGGAGCTGCTTCTTCACGATCAACCTCACCTGATCCGAAAGTCTAGAATCAATATGGACCTTATCCAAAACATGCGCAATGAGTTTGAACGCAATCTCCTGCTTTTCCAAGCTCTCAATGGACTCCTCCTCGAACGAAGCGACCTGTTGCCTAAACGTAGCTTCACCTCCACCCCCATCATTGAACCCCAGATTCAGAGCCAACTGATCGACCCCACTCTTCCAGACGATGCTTCCCCCATTCATCACCATCGAACCCCTCGATGACGTCGCACTTGTGGCCTCGTCCCCAACCCTCGAACTGGAGGTTGAACCGGACACGTGGCTCACCTCATTTCCGGGACTCGCATTCTCATTCGGCTGGTAATGGTTCGCGCTCAACGGGGAGCTCTGCGTCGATGAAGTCGCAGAATTCGACGTTGCAACTTGCTCTCTCGGTGTGCCGGGGACTGGGACCGGGATCGCGAGCTGATCGATGAGGCAAGTGACCAATTTATCGGCATCGGAGGGCAAAATGGGCAGGAAACTCTGCGCCAAGGCCGTTAAGAAAACCCTAGCAATCGAGGAATTCTCACTAATTGCCGATAACACAGCGTCTCCGGTGAACCCTGCGATCTCTATGGCAAAATCGGAGGACAATTCGGCGGCATTGGAGACGTAGCTCAGGAAATCGGAGAAGAAGGATGCGATCGAGTCTGTGGTGAAGGATTGAGGCCAAAAAGACCCCGCAAACGAGAAGGGAACGGAGCGGAGGAACCCGAGGACGACGGATTTTGGTCGGGGATCGGAGAAATCGGAGCATTTGGAGAGGAAGCGGGAGACGGCGAGGACGGCATTCAGCTGAGAGCGGGAGACCCGAGGAGATCCGGCAAAAAGGGACTCGGGTTGGGGGCACCGGTTGCACAACCACGCGAGCTTGTCAGAGAAAAGGGTCGGGTTCTGCGCGACCAGGTCGCAGAGCTCCTTCAGAGCCTCCATTTCCAGCGATCGAATCCAAAGACTCACAGGGAAAATGGAGAATGTTTCTAGGGTTCGCACATTGGTGGCTCTCTCTAGCATTCCATGATATCGTTAATGTCGCTGTTGTTGTAATCAGTTTATAGGCTTTATACATTCATTCTATTTATTTCTGCCTAGTATAAATAATTAAATATATGATGCCTTTATGTAATTCAGGGAGGTTAGGTGATGCCGTTAGGTTATGTTTGGTTTACTTGCGGTTCAAGCCTCTCTCGCGCCCCCTCGGATCCTCTCCTCTTTCGTACTACGGCTATGCAATTTAACCGCTGACTTGTAAAGTTGGCACGGCCCTTCCCGTCCCCGTGGGACGACTGCCATAATTTTGAAGATCCTTTTTTTTTAAAAAAAAAAATATATATATATATATATATATTTTTTATTTCGTAGTAGGTGGATAGTTTACATTTAGAACTAGTTTATTTTCACAGTTTCTTTCAATTTATTTCATTTAATTTTTATATTTTTTTTAAATTTTTATATAAAATAAAATAAATAATTCAATCTTTTAAAATTCTAAAATAAAAATTATATTAAAAAAATATATTCTGACAATATTTTATTCAACTTTTAATTTTAATTTCAACTCATCTCATCTCATTTGTGAAAACAAACAAGACCTTAGTCAGTTTGGATTGAAAGATGATCTCAACTCATCTCATTACTATTTATTACTATTCACAAATTTTTAACTCACAAATCTCACTATTATTCACAAACTATTTACAAACCGTTTGGATAGTGATATGAAACGAGATGATTTTATATGAAAGTTGAATAAAATATTATTAGAATATTATTTTTTAATATTATTATTGTTTTAGAATCTAAAAAAGTTGAATTATTTATTATATTTTGTGTGAAAATTTAAAAAAGTTGTAATGATCAAATGAAATAAGATAAGATAAAACCGTTTCTGTATCCAAACAGGGTCTTAGGTGCATAGTGAGTTAAAATGAAATGAAATTTGAATAAAATATTTTTAGAATATTATTTTTTAATAATATTATTATTTATTAAAATTTGAAATATTTTAATTGTTTATTATATTTTATGTAAATATTTGAAAAAATTGTAATAGAGATGAGATAAAATACTTTCACTATCAAAACGGAGCCTTAATAAAATATTTACATGATATAATTTGATTTTAAAAATAAATTTTGAATCTTACAAATTAAATTTTACAATTTAAGTGTTATATACGGATTGTATATTACACACCGACTTAAGAATAAAATATTTTTTTTTTATTCTTTTACGTGGTCTCAAATACAATATCATATGGAAAGAAATATTTTAATCACAAAAAATTATATAATAGTAATTCACAAATTAATGTGATTGATATAATTCGTCAAATTATAAAATTATTTTTATTATAAAATAAACTTAATAAATTATATAAAATTAAGTCAGTTTATAAAATTAATTTTATAAAATCCATCTGTAAAAATAGCAATTATCAATGATATCACTTTAATATCACTTGGTAATTAAAGTAGTAAGTAATTTGACCTGATGTTTATTACTTTTAGGCAGTAGTAGTAATAATAATGTTGCTACTTACTCGTGCAACGTCGCAGGCGTCGGACCCGATGATTCCACGCTCTCAGTCAATGCGTTCCCCTCATATATATGCACTCGGACAGGTTGAGATTTTCTTCTCATTGGCAACCATTCGTTCGTAACATGAATATTGCTTGATATAGTTTTGTCAACGTTTTATTGTTTTTTAAAAATAAAATTCACCTTCAGAATATGGTGGAGACACTTGAAACCGGTCTTGCTTGCTTGCAAGTGAGTTTTTCTCTCTAGTGTAGAGTGAGTCTTTCGGGTTAGCCAGTGCTGGTCTGAGAGAGAGGTGATCATGGAAGATGAGTTATCGAAACAATGGGAGAAACTAAGTCTAACAGAGAAGGAGAAGGAGGGTCTAGCTATACAACAGACAACATCAGGGACTTCTATGAAACCAAAACACCTTTGTTTGCTTGTCATGATAGTGGCAGAAAAAACGATCAACAGGGAAGCATTCAAGAACACTATGTCAAAAGTCTGGAAATGTGAGAGTTGGCTACAATTTTCAGAAGTGGGTTCTAATAAATTCATCATCGAGTTCCACAGCAAAAAGGATTTGGAGAGGGTGATCAATGGTAGACCATGGTCCTTCGACAGATGGCTACTGTGTTTTCAAGCTTTTAGTAGCTCAAAATCTATTAATGAAGTGCAGTTCACTTCAGAGGAGTTTTGGATTCAAGTTTACAATTTGCCCTTTGATTGTATGAACCAGGAAGTGGGTTATCAGATTGGAAGTAGCTTGGGAAAGTTTATTAAAGTTCATGTAGATGATAGAGGCATTGGCTGGGGTAAGTTTCTTAGAATAAGAGTGGAGCTTGATATTACAAAAGCCTTGCTGAGAGGAATGTTCATCACAATAGAGGGGAAGAAATCTTGGGTGTATTTTAAATATGAGAGGCTGCCCTCAATCTGTTTTAAGTGTGGGATCATCAAACACTCCTTTTCTTCGTGTTCCAGTGGCAGGAGTGGAGAGGAGCAGGACCAATATGGATCTTGGCTAAGAGCCCCTAATGTAAAGGAGAGTGTACTGCAGCAAAAAAGATATGGTGAAGATCAATACCAGGAGGCTCAGGCTGAACCTCGTCCATGGAGGAAGACAGAAGAAGACACAGTAGATACTTCTGCTGGCACAGCAGATTTCAGGGAGGGGTGTCAGAGGATGGGAAAGGAAACTTACCTTCCCAAAGCAAAAGTTGTTGGCATGAGAAAAGATCAGGAGCTAGGGGAGGTGTTAAAGTCAAAACCAAAGTTAGAAGGAGTAGGCTTGGAAAGCATGACTGAGACAGCAACTGCTCCTACTAGCCCTGTTGAGAAGACATGCGACATGGTTGGAGTGGTGGAGTCAACAAATAGTAACAAGAACACTGTTATTATAGATGACAGTTTTGACCCTAGCATGAAAAACAGAAATTCAAAGGAGTCTGAGCAGTCGAATGATCTATTGAACCAGATTCATTCCTTTGACCAATTTATCTCAAACCAGGTTAAAGTTCTTGAACAAGCCAAGAAAACTACTAGCTGGAAAAGAAGGGCCCGAGATATCTGTCATGAGAATTCCTCCTTGGAATTGGGAGGTAGATCCAACTTACCTACTAGTAACAAGAAAGGAAGAAATCATATATTGGCCAATGACAGGCTTATAGCCAGCAAAAGAATCAAAACTGAGGGAGATGATAGATCAAATCTCAAACAATCTGATATGGTGGAGGCTGATGTACAGCCCCACCAAATCCAATGAGTTGCCTCAGTTGGAACTGCCGGGGGCTTGGGAACCCCCAGACAGTTCATGATTTGCACCAAATGGTGGTTAAAAAGATCTCATCCTTTATTTTCTTGATGGAAACAAAGAGTAGAAGAGAAAAGATTGAAGCTATCAAAACTAGGTTGGGTTTTGAAAACAGCTTTGTAGTTGACTGCAAAGGAAGGAGTGGGGGAATTGCTTTTCTTTGGAAATAGGACATTGAGGCAGCAGTGCACACCTTTACTAAACATCATATTTCTCTAATGATTAAGGGGAATGAAAAGAGGAAAGAATGGTTGTTGACTGGGTTCTATGGACACCCCATCACTACTAAGAGGAAGGACAGTTGGCATTTACTCCAAGCAATTAAACCAGAGAGTCCAAAAGGGTGGATATGTGTGGGAGACTTTAATGAAATACTAAGTGTTGGAGAGAAATGGGGAGGGGTTGTGAGATCTGGTGCTCAGATTGAGGCTTTTAGAACTACAGTGGAGGCCTGTGAACTATGTGATATGGGATCCATAGGTAACAAATTCACTTGGACTAATGGGAGGCAAGGGGGAGCATTCACCAAAGAAAGGCTTGATAGAGCATTTTGTAACTCATTTTGGGATGAGTCCTTCCCTAATTCGAGGGTTTACACACTTCCTGCTTTGAGTTCAGACCATTGTCCATTGCTAGTAACTTGGGAGGAGAGTCAAAGTCATGATGCCAGGAGGAACATAATTTTTAGGTGGGAAGCTAGCTGGTTTCAAAGGGAGGATTATCTCAAATTGGTGGAGGAGGCATGGATTAGCACAAGGAAACCTGGAAACAACTTGCAGGTTATTACTGAGGGCCTCAACATATGCAAACAAAAACTCATACAATGGAACAAAGTAGCAGGAGCCAATCCAAAACGACAGATGTCTGAACAACTGGCTCTTTTGAATGATCTGCAAAAAGAAAACGAAGGACACCTGACTGAACAAGTCAAGCAGACTCAAATGGCTATAAACAGACTTTTAGAGGAAGATAATATGAGATGGCAGCAGAGAGCAAAGCAAAGATGGTTAAGAGAAGGTGACAGAAACACTAAATTTTTCCACCAATGTGCATCCCTCAGAAGGAAAAATAATATGGTCAAGATGCTGTTTGATGAAGATGGGCAGGAGGTGCAATCCAAAGAGGGTATTAATTCACTCTTTCAAAAATATTTCAAAGATCTCTTCAACTCTTCCTCTCCAGAAAACATCTCAGTATGTTTGAACTCTATGGAAACTCGAGTAACAGAGGCACAGAATGCTAATCTCACAAGGCCATACACACAACAAGAGATTGAAGAGGCTTTGTTTCAAATGGAGGGCCTCAGCTCTCCTGGCCCAGATGGATTCCCAGCAGCCTATTACCAGAAGCATTGGTCCCTCATTGGTAACCAAGTCAGTGAATCCATTTTACAGGTACTGAATTCAGATAGTAATCTCACTGCTATTAATGATACCTTCATTGCCTTAATTCCCAAGAAAAAGAACCCCACTAAAGTCACAGAATTCAGACCCATATCTCTATGCAATGTCATGTACAAGCTCATCTCTAAAGTAGTGGCCAATAGACTTAAGAATGTACTGCCTCTTATCATCTCTAATTCTCAATCTGCTTTTATTCCCAATCGACTCATCTCTGATAATGTGATAGTGGCATTTGAAGCTCTGCATACTATGAAGGCTAAAATGACAGGGAAGGAGGGTTACATTGCTTTGAAACCAGACATGAGCAAAGCCTATGATAGGCTAGAATGGAGTTTCATCAGAGCTGTGTTCACTAAGATGGGCTTCTGCAATCAATGGATAGAATTAGTGATGAGTTGCATTGAGTCAGTTTCCTATTCCATTTTAGTTAATGGAACCCCTCAAGAGCCCTTCCATCCATCTAGAGGGATTAGGCAAGGAGATCCCCTCTCCCCCTATATTTTTATCATGTGTGCTGAGGCACTTAGTAGTCTGATCAGGAAAACTGAAGGAGAGGGACTGATTCATGGAGTTCCTATTGCTAAAGATAGGCTTAGAATTTCTCATCTATTTTTTGCTGACGATTGCCTTCTATTTTGCAAAGCTAATGCCATCGAGTGGGGCAGACTTTTTGGGTTACTAAGAGTCTATGAATCAGCATCGGGACAAAGGCTTAATTTGGAGAAAACCTCTATTATTTTTAGCAAGAATACAAGAAGGGAAACACAGCAGTTCATCCTTTCTATTGCTGGGGTAAGGAATGGCATGTCATATGAAAAATACCTGGGATTACCTTCAGTAGTCGGAAAGAATAAAACCAAGACTTTTAAAGGGATATTGGATAACATTAGAGCTAAAGTCAGCAATCATAGAGTTAAAATGCTATCCCAAGCAGGTAAGGAGATATTTATCAAAGCTGTCATCCAAGCACTTCCAACCTACACAATGTCGGTTTTTAAACTCCCCAACTCACTGCTCCAAGGAATCAACAGAATCATCAGCAACTTCTGGTGGGGACAGCAAGGAAGGGAAAACAAGATACATTGGATCTCATGGAAAAATATGGGAAAGGCAAAAGCTGATGGGGGTATGGGTTTGAGGGACTTCGAAGCTTTTAACACAGCATTGCTGGCTAAACAATGTTGGAGGTTGATTCAACAACCCGAGTCCCTTGCTGCTCAGGTCATAAAAGCAAAATATTATCCAAACTCAACCTTTCAAGAGGCAAGATTAGGATCCAAACCTTCTTTCATCTGGAGGAGTTTCGTAGCAGCTAGGCCATTAGTAAAGGCAGGTTCCTTTTGGAGGATAGGTGATGGTCATAAAGTCAAGATATGGGAAGACAAATGGATAGCCTCCTCAAATCCTAGCAAGACCCAGAGTACTGTTAGTGTGCTGGAAAACAATGCAACAGTCTCCTCTCTAATAGACCCTATCACAAAGCAATGGAATCTGGCACTGGTGCAACAGATCTTCAATCATAGAGAAGCTGAGTCCATAATCAAAACCCCCATAAGCTGCTTCAATAGCAGAGACAGACTTGTTTGGCAAGGTACAAAAGATGGTGAATTCAAAGTTAGGAGTGCCTACCACAAAGAAATTGAAAGAAATCTATCTGTCTCTAATCAAGCATCCAGTAGCTCACCTCACAAAGACTTTTGGCAGAAGCTATGGAAGTTAAAAGTGCAGCCTCGTGTTAAAGTGTTCCTTTGGAGAGCATGTCAAGAAGCACTTCCAACTTAGTCTAATCTCTTCAAAAAGAAGATAGTTAAACACACTCTCTGCCCTATATGCAATGTGGAGGAAGAAGACTCTTTCCATGCTATATGGGGGTGTGAATCAGCCAAGGATGTGTGGAGTCAGTGTTCAAAGAGGTTACAAAAATGCCATTTTCCATACATGTCTATGAAACAACTCCTCGAAGCCTTATTTCAAACCATGGAAAGCAAGATCATCCAGGAGTTTGCTGTGGTGGCAAGTAAAATATGGTGGAGAAGGAACAACTTAATCTTTAAAGGTGCTTTTGTTCACCCGAAGGTAATTGTGCAAGAGGCTAGATTCATTTTGGATGAGCTGGTTGAGGAGAGATGTAAAGTAGGTATGGTATGTAACTCAGCAGAGGTTTGGCAGGCTCCACAAACAAATTGGGTCAAGATGAATTGGGACAGTGCAGTGGATAAGGCTAGAGGAATGGTTGGAGTGGGAGTGGCTGTAAGGAACAGCTTAGGCTCAATAATTGCAACCTTGAGGACTAATAAGCCTTTATTCCCGGACCCTTTGTTAGCTGAGGCATTCGGTGCACTTAAAACTGCACAATTTGGTGTGGAGCTTGGCCTTACACAAGTGATCATCGAAGGAGACTCCCTCCAAGTTATCAACCAGCTTAGAAGTGGCAAGGAAGGCTCTAACAGTGTAAGCATGTTTATTAGTGAAGCTAAACAGCTATTAGAAAATTTTGCTAAGTGGGAGGTTTCTCATGTAAGGAGAAATGGCAACTCTATAGCTCACTTGTTAGCAAAAGATGCTCTATCCAATCATGATCATATTGTAACTTTGGAGGATTTTCCTCCTTGTATCCCATTGGGTTGATTGAATGGAAATGAGTTATTATTATTTCAAAAAAAAAAAAAAAAAAAATTCACGAATGTGTTCATTTCAAATAAGAAGTTGTAAGTAAAATTGGTCAGGTAGCCGAGTAGATTTCGACACAAAAGAAATCGAAACCTGATCAGATCAAGACCCAGCTTTGTACCCATTTAAATCCCATCGAGGAAGAAGAAAACAAAAGCCATAGATCACATTTTTCTCTCTCCGTCTCCGAGACTCCACCGGATAAAAGACTCAATTGGTATTTTAGGTTTTGGTAGGACCGAACTGAAAATTAATCTGTAATATATTTTGTTTGAACAAACGTCTTATATAAATAAAATGATCGGTATAATTGATCTGATCTTATCAGATAATACGCCTGTAACTACTTTATGTTCAAATCACAAGATTTAAATTTCAAAAAAAAATTAGCTTGAACTGGCATGCATGGCAACTCCAAGGCGGCATGGCATGCATTTGAATCATTCAGTTTGGAAAGGCAAAGCAGCCAAATTAATTATTACACAAATTAATATTATTGGAGGTCATCATCAAGAAGTAAGAACGAAAAAAAGAAAGGGGCATTAAACCATAAAAATTAAAAATTAAAAAAAAAAAAAAAAAAAAAAAAAAAAAAAAAAAAAAAAAAAAACCCAGAAAGGGGCAAAAACACCAAAACTACATACATGCATGCTGTCGGCCTTAATTATTAACACCCCCGGCGGCCAATACAAAAATTAAAATCTTATGGATCAAAAGGTCCATCGGGATCGAGTTGTTTACATAATCCAAGGTAAGTGAGATAAAGAACTCGATTCTTGGCACCCGTCCTATGATTCTTGGTGTGCTTGCAGAAATACTTCAACTGATCGAGGGTGCAGCACCCAAGCATTTGTCCCAGAAGCAAAAACAACCAGTTGATCGCCTTCTTCTTCTTTATAATAATGGGTTTGGCACTGTTTTCTTTTCCACAAGATTTGCAAGTTGGAAGAACCGGATTCGTCCAGAAACTCGGAGCCCGGTCATGCATGGCGCTCTTCTTCGCCGCGATAAGACTACCAACTTCGCCAAACTTTTCCATCAGATTATACTCCATCTCGTACTTGTGATGGCACCGCTTGCATTGGACGTCCCCAGAAATGGTATAAATTTGATTGGATAGCAAGTGATTCAGGCTATGCACAGTGGCTCGATGCGTCGTAGCCCACGGGAACGGAGCCGGGATGGTTTCGCTTTTTCCCTCACCCAGCACCCGTTTTCCGTTACGACGAGCATGATTTGGGGAGCGAAACGGGATACCTTCTTCCCGGAACGTAACCGAGGATGAACTCGGGGGCTCAAGCATGAAAGATGGCACGTCTGAAGGGTGTGTGGGTGAGCGTCGAAGGGGAAGTTGTGCTGGGGTGTTTTGAGATAACAGTGCTTGCATTGAGAGTGAGTGAACCATGGGTGAGAATGACGGCGTCTGTGGTGGTAGATCAGGTTGTTCTGCCCGCAATGTACGACTGGGTCTTTGGGGGACGAATAGAAAGTGAAACAGTTAGCAAACCGTCTTCGTCTTGGTCTTTGGGACTATTAGATATGAATTTAAATTAAAATTAAAAAGATAAATAAAATTTTATTAGAATATATTTTTTAATATTATTTTTATTTTAAAATTTGAAAAAATTAAATTATTTATTTTATTTTATGTAAGAATTTAAAAAAATCATAATGATAAGATGAGAGGTCTTCAAAATTTTTAAAATTTGAAAATCTGAACTACTGTGATTATTTCTTTTCTTCTTGATGTTCATTATTTATGACCAAAATTCTAAGTTGACTAGTGAAAAAGAAAGTTTTGGAAAATAAAAATACATAAATAACGAGCATAAATAAATAAAAAGAGATATATAAAAAAAACTCAAAACTACAATATCAAAATAAACTTTATTTAATAAAGATTCGGTAATTTTTTAAATTTTGAATGAGAGGAATATACAAATTTAGATTTTATAGGTTACAAATTACGATTAATTTTTGGGTTGGGTTGGTTTGGGAAGATTCATAAATCTCTTCATTCTGTATCTAAAGAGAAATGATACTTGCAGTCGTGAGCATGTAAGCGTCGTGCAGTCGTTTTGAAAAAAATAAATAAATATGAAATCCACATAAAAAGAAATTAATTTTTTAATAATAGATCTTACTCTTTTTCAAAGTGACTGCATGACGTTTGCGCATTTCACGACTGTATGTAGCATTACTCGTATCTAAATTATGAAGCCGCACTTCTCCAATACTATGCCCCACATGTAGTTTTTTCTTTTCTTTTGTTTTTGGTTTTTTGTTTTTATCAAAGTTTTCTTAATTATATGATCGCTTTTATGTATTTAATTTGCATTCTGTTTAGTATAGAAGCTATGAAAAATACATATATAACAAATCTGGACCAAACATAAAGGTGAGAAATGTGAACAAAAAAAAAAAGATGAAGAATTTGAACAAATAACATTATGAATTTTAAATATTTTTGTGAATTGTCGCTTGATGAACAACATAATATAATTATCATTTTGCTTGCTCATGATCTCTTTAATATATATGTTGTTACATTAGAATATTTATGTTGTAATTGTCAAATCATGAATGTTGTAAACATGTATCATTTGTTAGTGTCGTTCAATTAGCTTTGAGATAAACATTATTAAACTCAAGAAATTTTAAAATACATAGAAAAATCATAGACCAATTTTTGAGACGACGTTCGATTGGCATGCACTTGAACACAGCTATGCTTTAATTCACATTTTAAAATTTCTATTTTATCAACTTACATATAACTTATTGTCTCAAACAAAACCACATATATGTTTTGCTTGTGCTATTCCAGTACGGGGTGTGCGTATCAAATATTATTTGGTCCATAAAATCCGAAAAATCTCCACCAATAGTCTTTTAGCGCACTGATACTTCTCATTTCTTTATCTCTGCAGTTTAATCGAGAGTATTGCTGACTTTTTAAAGCAAGGGTTCCTCATTCATTAGTTAAAATAAATATAAAAGATAAATGATACTTACAATCTGTATAAATGCCGCACAATTATTTTTAAAAAAATAAATAAATGCGAGACTTACATAAATAAATAATGTTTTAATTGTGAATCTCACTCTTTTTCAAAGCGACTGCACGACACTTACACACTCCACGACTGTATATAGTTTACTCAATACAAAATTATACAACTATGAGCTAGTACTAGTATGTAAAAATTTGTCATTGCCCAAAATTTCTGGCTCAAATATATACAAAATCATACTGGCATGATAAGTAGAACATGAATTCACTAAAAACGCCACCTAGAATAAGATATATCAGACTCAGGAAATAGAAATATCCCATCCATGTACTGGAGAAGTAAAGTATAGCATTAGTGTATATATATATATATATATATATATATATATATTCTTTATGAACTAAAACAAGAATAACTTAGATTCAAAATTACACAGATATTGCCTCAACCTCATCACCAGTCACTTTCAGTATTTCCTGGATAAGAGGAATAGCAGCTGCATCTCCACAAAGGTGAAGCTTATAAGCAGAGATTCCTAATAGAGCACGAGTAAATGAAAAACCCCTTGTCATACACCCCAACATCTGTACTGCCAATGAATTCATGAGAGGAGGATAACAACGATATTATGCATATAATGATAACAAATCATTCAATCACATGCAGGAATATAAGAACTCATGCATAGCTTACCAAAAGAAATATCCAGTACCCAACTTAGAAAATAAGTCTAATATTGCATAAAGAAATGCCTTAAGCTTGGGAATATAAAACATCGATAAATACTATCATCCAACAACTTGGGGTTGTATGAACCAATATCATTTCACCAATAAGCTCCATCTAGGTCTCGTATTCAAGCATGTGATTGAGCATCATGATATTCGAGGAATATATCTCAACATGTTTTGGGAAAAAAACATTTACATCTTTATTCTCAGCTAGAGCCCGAAATCAGTTTTGTACTCTATTATAAAAGGAAAAAATTGATACTTGCCTTATTCAATTCCAGCAAAATTGACCACGTACAACATAAAAACAACTAAAGAATAAAAATTATTTATCTTTTCTTGTAAATTAATACACACTCAGAGCATTAGCATTGGATAATGAACAAACACTATAATCACTACAATAAACACTATAATCCCAACAAGGAAACAAGCAAATCAGACCAATGAAACAAATGAGTGAAGGAGAAAATAAACAATCACAAGCTCTGCCACATTAACCTAAACCAAACTGAAATTAATAAAAAAAAAAATCAAATCTAGGGTCCAAATTCTAAGAGCACCTATCCCTTTTACATCAAATCTTTAAATCATGAATAAACACAGAAACATAGCCGAGATATGATATGAAAAAATGTTGACCTCATTTTTTTCATTTTCTATCAATTTGTCGACTAAGTGAGAGCTGATGAATCCAACTCCATTGGCTGTGGCATGTCTTCCTACAACCTCGATAGCTAGACTGAATCAGAGAGAGAGGAATGATATGTGAGAGAACCCAAGAGAGAGTGAGAGAAAGGGAGATAGAGATAGAGACTTATCAAAACAATACAAAGAGTGGCATGGAGGGCGGAGGCGCTGCCCAACCGAGGGAACGAGAGTGGTGTGGGTGGCGGCCATAACAAAGAAATACATAGCAAATCGAGAGAAAGAAATAGCGAGAGAGAGGGCCTTACTGCAATTAGCACCGGAAGGAGAGGATCAGCGTGGTGAGGCAGCGATGGGATGAGCTAAGAGACATGGGGGCTGCTGGTTTTCGAGTTAAGATGATGAAAAAAGGGAGACGACGCTTGAGAAGATAAGGAAAATTTTTAATTTAGGGTTTCGAGTATGGGCGGGCATGCGAAGCCTTTTTTTTTTTTTTTAAATTCAGCGAAAGCTTATTTTCGGTGAAAGATAATCACCGAAAATAATATTTATATCGCAACAAATAGTTGAGAAACAAGTAAAAAGAATTTTGCGGCAGACTAACGTCGTCATGAAAGCACCACAAAGCACCGCAATAAATTGTTCCCTTCTAACTTATTGCGGTGATAATATTTTTGGGTGAATAAAATTATCTGAATTTCTTTTTTTGCAACTATTTTCTTTGTCATCGACAGTCTTGCATTCTAACAATCCTAAATACACTATTTTTTGCGGTGATATTATTTCTGGTGACACTTTATCGACACAAAAAAGTATTTTCTTGGGGCTATTTTTTCCCTCGACAGAAGGTTTCCATCCAAACAATTTGGACTTTTTGTGACTATTTTTTAGCCGCCGGAAATAAAAGTAGCGGCAAATAGTCATTTTTCTTATAGTGGAGGGGCATCAAAGCTAGCTAGGTAGTACTCAGAATCATTAAAGATTGTTTACGGATCTCAATTTTCTACAAGTATAAGGTTTATGGCGAGGTACCCTACCATATGATACATGAAATTTATTTAGGATATAATGAACAATATTATTTGGAGGCTGTAGTACATTTGTCGTTAGTGTCATCCTCAAGCCATTGTAGGACGTTCATGGGGCCAGTGTTCCTGCGCGCTTAGCTAGTTTGAATTATAACACTAAAAGAGGGCCTACTGATTTGAATATGATCATATATATTATTATGTGCATGTTGAATGTAGAAACTGCACAAAACGAAGTGGACAAATCCACCCAGCTTCATGTTCTAAAAGAATTCAAATATTCAAAAATTTTGAATGGCTATATTCTAAAACCCTAAATGGATGGATTTTTTTTTCAGATTCAATACAAATTATCAGTGCACCATTTTAGTTGTGGATGGTGTTAGCCTTTTTACCCTTAGATCATAATGCAGTGTAGCACTTACATATATAAAGTCATGGCCACATTTATTTTGTCATAAATGGATTTTTATGTGACATAACCATGTGATTATGTAAATTGCACCAGTCATTTAGGTTGTAGTACTTGAATACATGATTTATGATAAAAGATAAATTTATTTAAGTTTCAATTGTATTTCTTGGGAAAAGATAATTTAAAAAACAATAACTGTAACAATGACAAGATTTTTTTTTTTTTTTTATAACCGTGGGGTCCGGACCAACTTGCGCGTACCTCAACTAATCTTATGGGACTCTGAAGTTAATGACCAGGTAAACCTCCAGTGGCCCTAAGGTGCTCGAACTAGTAACCATTGGGGAACAAACCCAATGCCAGACCAACTGAGCTACCCCTCAGGACTAACAATGACAACAAAGATGATAATTTTACAATTAATGACTATGATCATATAATATTATAATGTTGAGTCGTCTAAAAAATAGTAATGATAATAATTAATATTACAACCAAGATAACAATTACGCGGGCAATATAAAAAGTAATGATATTTCTAGAAAGAATTATAATATTGAGATGATTTGTAAAATCACACATTAATTTTACATAAATTTTAAACTTGAGATCCATGTTAATTTAAAAATGCTACTTAAAACATTTATGAAAATTCTGACATTCATATCTTTTGTGAATGGATTTCTAAATCCTATTAAATACCATCAATTCTTTGAAACCATTAGATTATGGTATTATTTATTTTTTGTTTGTTTTTATTTGATTAAATATTTTTTAAACATACCAGTGAGTTTTGGTAAATTTTTAATATACATTGCATTTTGT
Organism: Juglans mandshurica; assembly: GCA_022457165.1. Lineage (NCBI taxonomy): Eukaryota > Viridiplantae > Streptophyta > Magnoliopsida > Fagales > Juglandaceae > Juglans > Juglans mandshurica. The sequence goes on along the minus strand of CM039629.1, from coordinate 25,195,465 downwards.
GAATTTGTGATGTTGCTGTGAATTTGTAGTGTTTATATGAATCCTTGATATGGGTTTACTGCTTCTTCTTTTTTTTTTCTTTTTTTTGAATGTGAATCCTTGGTATTTATGTTTTCATTTAAGATTTTTTGCTTGTTTTGGGGAATGTCTACTCCATCAGATTTTAGTGATAGTTCTCTTATCTTTATCCCAACACCTAACCCTACACCTGATACTAATCCCAAGGACCCTAGTCCTAACCCTACAGAGACGAAACCTTGCCCTGCCTCCAAGCCTACACAAAACAATAAACATGCTTCTATAGTTTGGTCTCATTTTACCAAATTAGATGGTGGTGACCCCAATAACTCAAGTAAAGTGTAACCACTGTGGTAAACTCTACGGATGCCATTGTAGGAAACATGATACATCACAGTTAAAGGTCCACTTAAAAGAACAATGTAAGAAGAGTCCAATATTGAGATCTTTACAATAGAAGAGTCAATATAGACTAGAGATTGGACTAAAAAAATGTTGGATGTCGTGGGGTTCAATGTTGAAGGGGTAAACTAAGTATGATTCTGATGAGTGTTGAAGAAAGTTAGCTCGTATGGTTATCATGGACGAGCTACATTTTCAGTTTATAGAAGGGAGAGGGTTCCAAAAATATTCTCATTGGTTGGAACCTAGATTTGGTATTCCTTCTCGCCAAAGGATATTAAAAAACATTACAAGAAAGAGAAAGATTTGTTGAGAGGTCAATTAGCAGGTTAGGTAGTTTGCCTCACTACCGATATTTGGACATCCGTCCAAAATTATAATTATATGTCTTTGACGGTGCATTTCATTGATTATGATTGGACACTACACAATTAGATTGTAAAGATTTCTTAAATTTCCAATCACAAGGGTGAGACGGTTGAGAAAGCCTTAGATGCCACAATAAAGGAGTGAGGGTTGACACGAGTTTTGATGGTTATAATTGATAATGCCTCGTCTAACGATGTCGTGGTGGGATATTTTAACACCTATCTTAGAGAGGTAAATAAGACAATCTTAGGTGGTGATTGTTTGCATATTAGATGTGTTGCACATATTTTGAAGTTAATTGTGACTGATGGCTTGAAAGATGTTGATGACTCAGTTGTACGAGTCATAATGGCTGTGAGATTTGTGAGATCTTCTCCTACTAGATTGGAGAAATTTAAGGTTGCTGCGAGGAATGCATGCATAATATCTAAGAAGAGCATTTGTACTGATGTTCCTATAAAATGGACTCAACCTTCTTGATGTTGGAGGCGGCCCAATAATATAAGACAGCTTTTGAATTATTAGGTGATGAAGACATTCAATATGTTAAATATCTTGATGAGCACAAGGGTTAGGAAAGCCTATTGATGATGATTGGGAGGTGGTTGCTATTTTTGTAGATTTTTTTAGGTTTTTCTACGAGGTCACATTGAAACTATCTGGTTCTTTGTACCCTACATCTAATGATTTCTTTCAGCATTGAGCTGAGCTTATTGGGACAATGGTTGGAGAAACCCTCGGTAAATTGTTTGATGAGTTTACCGTGATCAGGGATGATAATTCATCTACACCTACACCTACCCCACCGCCTCCTCCAGAAGTCGGGACAGGGAACAAGCGTAAGTTGGCGTGGGGTGAGAGCCACTCAGAGAACCCTCTATTAGTCCATCAATCTATAGAAGCAAAGTCAGAGGTAGACCAATATCTGACAGGGGATCTTCTCCCATATACGACAAATTTGATATATTAGCATGGTGGAAGACCAATACCGTGAAATATCCAGCCCTTGAAGAGATAGCCCATAATATTTTGGTCATCTCTATTAGCACCATTGCCTCAGAATCGGCCTTTAGTACTGGAGGGTGCATATTGGATTCATTCCGAAGTTATTTGTCTGCTAACATTGTGAATGTATTGATTTGCATGCAGAATTGGATCAAATGGATGTAAATTCATGTTTCAGATGTTCTTGACTTTAAAGAAGTCGACGAGGATGAGGGTGGTGATCAGCCTAGATCTAGTAATCGTTGATTTCATTTTATTATTTTGATTATTTTATTTATATTCATTTCATCGGTATTAATTTCATATTTAATTGTTGTAGCAATACATGAGACGTCGTCTACCTCCGCTATAGTACGACTTCACCATATTGGTATATTGGACCTCAACCCACCATTGTTATTTGCTATAGATTTGTACAATTTGTATTGTCCCTTAATTATTTGTATTTATATAATTTTTGATATCTAATCATTTTTATAATCTTACTGTCATATGCGCAGCTCAAGCCTCAATCTTAATCCCAACCCCAAAGACCAAAATCCAAATTATATATTCTCAATGTCTCATCTTGGTTAGTCAAATTTTAGTTTGTAATTTTTTCATTTCTAATGGTTCTTTGTAATTTTAATTTTTGTTTCTTGTTTATAATTCTAATTTATCTTCCTATTAAATTATTAATGTTTCAGATTTTATAATCTCATGACTCACAACAGGTAGCACTATATTCTAATTACGTTTTTCCACCATTGGCCATCGGCCCCAAATGTCAAACAACTCACTTAGTAGTTACTAGTTAGTTCAGTTATATTTAGTGATTCAGTTATTTGTAATATTGATACAATTTTCCTTTTATGTTTGTAATTTTGTAATTGGTTTCTCTTAATTTGTATTATTGTAATAGGTTAGTTATTATTATTAATTTATTAGTTAGAAGTAGTACTTTATAGTTCATTTTCTCTTAATTTATATATTATTTTTATTATTGTAAATTAATTTTTGTTTGTTATTTATATATATATATATTTGTTAATTTCGAGGCCCAAAATGGCTTAAAATTAGATTCTGGACTATTTTTGGCTGATGACCCTTTTTTTTTTTTTTTTTTTTTGGGGGGGGGGGGGGGGGGGGGGGGTAGATGGGGTGTCCACCCCTGCACCCCCGTACCATGACAAGGTACCCTGTCTTTGCACACCGGGGGCGGGTGCCGGGGGTGAAAACCCCACCTCCACTCCATGCGGGAGGGGAGGGGCAGGGAGGGGGTTACATATATCCCGTTTTAACAAGTTAGGTCGACGTGGGCAAGGGCGGAGGCGGCGTGTCCCAAAATATTTTTAAATATTTATTATTTCGAATAGAAGCACTACAACTATAAAAAGATCTTATAAATACACAAATTGAGGTGATTCTATCTGAATTGTTATATCTCATTTACAATAAAAGTAATCTTACAGTTTGATGTATCATATAAAATCATGTCAATTTGTGAGTCTACTTTCGTAAAATTTCTTTGTGGCTAAAGTATTTAGTTTTGCTAAAAAATTCTCAAAATAACTATTTATCTTGTTTCCAAAGAATTTTGAAAATAACCTTGTTCATCAAAAAGGATTTTTGAAAAAATAAATTTTAAAAAAGTACGTGAAAGTCTTAAAAACCGATCCGTTTAATTCACGAAAGGCTGGGAATAGTCATCGCTCAAAACAAGAAATAGTCGTTTATCTCAAAAATTGGGAGAATTGATATATGGATGAAGTATTCTTAAAAACTCATTCAATATTTTCTAAAAATATAAATCATGCAACCATTGACATATGTTAACCATAATCATATTGAATGGTGATTTTTTAATGAAAAATATTTTAGTGATAAAAAAATAAAAAAATAAATTTATAAATTGACTTAATTTGATATAGTACATTAAATTATAAAAATATTTTTATTATAAAATAAATTTAACATATGATATGAAATCATATTAATTTATAAATTTATTTTTATAAAATATTATATTTGTCGCCGTAGTAATCTTTTTTAATGATATATTTTTAATTACCAAGTGGAATGTACGGACTAATGGCAATCTTACACGTGCAAAGCTTGTTCTAACCTTACTCATAATTTTTTTTTAAAAAAGTACCTTATTAATTATCACAATATAAAGTTGTTCCCAAGCATGAACCAGTGAATTTGTCGGGACTTGAGAACCTCCATGATCGATTCAAAGAATAAAAAAAAAAACGGCTTGATGAAAAATTGGAGGGGGAAGCCGACGACGGCAAATCCTTTGTCCTATTATAAATTAACCACTGGTCCCACAGTTGCCAGTCCAATATCGCACTCTCTCCCTTCTCTTTTCAGCGCATTTTGCTCGCATTGATCTTCATCCCTCGCTCCAACGGACCCCTTCACGCACACAGATCATAACCCTCCTGTCACCCACTAGCTCCCCCTACCACCGCCACTCGCAACGGACGGCCACCTCAACTTCCCTCGGGCGTCCAGATCCCGGCAATCTCAACGTTGCTAAAATTCGAGCCCCTCGACGCTCGGCATCCGTAGAAAAATCCAGGTGATTTCTAAATTTTCTCAATCCAATGCATTAACTCATTTATGCCTGATGGTTGAGAAATAATCTAATAGAATATGCAAGCTGATAATGCGTTAAGTTACATGAAGCACATGGAATATATATTCGATTCGGGTGCACACAACTAACATACGGTATCTGTCTGTTCAATCTGAATTAATTAACTTCTTCTGTTTTTTTTTTAACAGAAATTAATTTATTCTTATTTTGTGGAATTAGTTCGTAGAAGTCATCGGAATAAATATTTAGGACGTTCATGCAGAATTAGGCGTCGTACGTCGTCAGGTAGTTTTTCCTTTTTTATAATATATATATATATATTTATACAAGTATCACACACAGGAATATAGCGAACTTGACGTACGGTTCGCTCAGCTTTCACTATGGACTCTAAATTTTAGTACTCGGTATAGTTCAGGCCATAGGCGTTTAATTCGATATGTGACTCTTCCTGGAATTTACGATTCAAAATTAAGAGTTAAACATTTGGTTGGTGTGAATTAATTCTATGTATAATTTTGTAACCTAAAAAGGAGTGGCAAATTAATGCATGCAGTACTGCGGTTCTCATGTCTTATTTCGTGTGAATTTTTCGGGGATTCAGGTTTCTCGCAGTTTTTCTTTTCAAAATTTCTCAGCAGCCAGCCAGGGAGGGAGCCCCGGAAATGGAGAAGTTGGTAGATTCCATAAACAATGCATACGAGGAATTTGTTACAGCGGCGAGTAACGTGCTAGAAGCCAAAGAGATATCTGGTGGCCAGAAAACAGTTGCCACCAATGCAGCCCTGGAAATCGTTGAGCAGAAGTGGGAATCGTTCAGAGTGGCTTGTGACCAGGCGGAGGAGTTTGTGGAGTCTGCGAAGAAAATGATAGAATGCGAGAAAGGTGCGAGTGTTTAAACTGTGTGTGTGGAAAAGGACAGCCTGAAAGATAAAGAGATAGAGATGGAATCGTACGTCAAAGCTGACTGTATGTATGCATTTTTATATTTTACAAGTCGGATTGGATCTGAGTTCTTTTAGAAATTTTCAATTCTTTTATTTTCCCTATAAATGCTAATCATTATAATCATAAAAATTAATTATATAAAGTGACGTGATTTACTTGCACAAATCATTCACAGGTAGCGTATGGAAATTAATCAGTATTCAATTTAATATTTTATTATTTATAATCTATATGTATTAAAATTTAATACGAGAATTTTATAAATAGTAATGAGAATATTTATAAATAGTATTGAAATAGTTTTAGTTAAACATATATTGAATTTTGAGAAATGATAGAAAAAATAATTGAATAAAAAATACTATAAAATTCAAATATTATTATAATATTATTTTTAATTTAAAATTTAAAAAAGTTGAATTATTTTTATTTTTTATTTAAAATTTTAAAAAAGTTGTAAAAATGAATAAATAGATCGAAAAAGTTGTTTTGAATAACATTTTTGTAAGAAATGGTTATTTTAGGTTTTGTGAGTGTTAATCAGTTTTTGTACCCTTTTTTTTATAATAATATATGTGAATTTTTGTTATGAATGTACTTATTTTGAGAATTTAAAAGACATTGGCCATTGGGATTGAAATTGAATTAAGAAAAAAAAAATTAATTGTGAGAAAAATAACAAACCAAACATAGGTCTTTCACGAAACACTATTTATTTATTTTTTTTACTTCTTTTAATGAAATTAAGAAGAGCCATGTTAAATAACAATCTTGATAATTTTTCCTGATTTTTCTAAAAGTATTTTCTTGCCGACAAAGTTTTATTGGAATTCCACGTAAGATGTAGCAGATAAAACGACATGGGAATTAATGATAGACACGAAAAAACCCAACTCTCTCGAGGAAAAAGCTTGCTTGTTTTTTTTTACTCAATTCAATGAATGTGTAAGAGACACTACACAACATGACTTTTGATATAATGATTGGAAGGTCGCTTCTAACTATAAATAGTGATTTTTTTTGTTTGATAATGGACGGAGCAATGATAAAACAGTTAAATGTAAATGAATTTTTTATACATTTCTATCATGAGCTTTTGCTTGAGAGCTGCCATGAATTTGGGTAGAAAAGACTCCAAAAACTTAAAACTATTTTCTTAACTCACTTATATGTTACTTTTGTTAGAGAAAGTCAACTTTCATTTTCTCACAGGGCACTGCTATGGGTCCCGATTTCGGGACCCATTTTGTATCCGAATAGGTTTTTTATTTTTTTTGTTTTTTTGTTTTTTTTATGTATTTTTTTAATTATCATAAATATTTAAAAAAAAAAATAAAAAAATCACAATATCATTAAAAAATATATTTTTAATCATTCAATAAAAAAAATAAAAAATATTCGAGACACACTTTGGGTCCATTTCCCTTTCTCATATATTATTCACTATTTATTTTATTATTTTCTATTCTGGATCATCATCACGTGTACTTTACCTGGTGCCGGAGGGTGGGGGACTTGGGGGCCTGGGGCCAGGACCCCCCACAATTTTGAAAACCCTCCTTAATTAGTTAAAATTAAGAAAAAAAAATAGTAATTTTAGATACCGATTTAAGATATTTAAGTCTCGTGGAATTTTTGAAAAAAAAAAAACTCCTTATAAAAAAAATATATATATTTTTAAATAGATCATACTTTAAAAAAAAAAAAAAAAACTTGTACGAGGCTTGTACATTCTAAATTTTAATAAAAAATTATTTTTATTTAACTATTATTATATCAATGGTGCCGATGTTGTATTTTATACTGGCTTTTAGGGGTGTACAGAAATCGACTAAACCGGCCGCAACCGACTGGAACCGACTGTCGGAGTCAGGAACTGGCCGGAACCGGTGAAGAACCGGCCGGCGTGCGGTAGATATTTGCTGAAACCGAAGTTTTCCAGTTCGGTCTCGGTTCGACCCAGGGAAAAACCGATAAACTGGCCGATCGATTCTACTTTTTTTTTTTTTTCATTTTATACCTATAAGAAACGACGTCGTTTCACTTAAATGAGTGAAACGACGTCGTTTTAATCCACCTAGTTGAAAAAAAATAAAATAAAGCAAAACGGCGTCGTTTGTTTGAGACCAAACGATGCCGTTTCATGATTAGGTTAAAATCCCCCTTCCCCTTTCTCGTTCTCATCTCTTTGCGCCGTTCTGCGTCTCTGTCTCAGCTCCCTCTCTCAGATTCTCTCGTCTCTGTCTCAGCTCCCTCTCTCTCCGATGACGTCCCTCTCTCCCTCCATCCATTTGCTCCGTTTCATCCATTTGTTTCGTTTCAAGCTTCCATCTTCGATTTGTTGAGGTTTGTTGATGGGGACCACGGTTCTTTTATTTTTCTCAGAGAGGATACCAATAGTGTTGTGATAATGTGATATTTGTTGTGAATCATTTTATATTTGTTGTATATCTTGTAATTTTGTGAATCTGTGATGATGGAGTTCGAGTTTACGCCGGTTCGGTTTCTGTGTTTCTCATTCCTCTCTCTCTCTCTTCACGCCGCAACCCCGACGACACCGACGAACCGACCGGTAGAAAATCGAGACCGACGTCGACGGTTTTCTTCCCCTTCACCGGCCGGTTTCAGTCGAGATATTCTTTTTTTCAGTGTATCGGTGCGGTCTCGGTTTCAACTCTAAACCGAACCGATAGGTCGGTTTTTCACCCCTACTGGCTTTTACAAGTAAAAGGAATCGATATAATAACTCATAGTTTTGTTTCTAAAAATATAAAAATTATGTATTCAAGCTTTTGCTATAATTCATAATTTAGTATTAAATCTTAAAAAATGAATAAAATTTTGACGCATTTAAAAAATAATAATAAAAGCAACAAAATATTGTTTAAGAAAACAGAACATTTTCTCAACCATTCCATGTAGAGGTGCTACTTGCATGGTGCGTGGCGGGGGCACCCCCTCCCCGCCCCCCGCCCCGTACCATGCGAGTGGGGGGGTTTCATACCCCGCCCCTGCCCCGCTACTGCGAGGTGGGGTTGAAACCGCACCCCGCCCCGCCCCTCGCTCAACCTATTATCTAAAAGTTTTTTTAGTTTAAAAATTTTTTTAGATCTAAATTATAATATAATTTAAACTATAAATTGAAATTTATACATTAAAAAAAATATAAACTCATTAGAATTATATTTTGGATTGCCTTGACCTCTTAAGCCGACCATTATATAGGAGACCAAGGCAATACAATAGTGATAATTAAGCAATGTGGGACTTACTGTCCATTAACTTGAAATTGAATTCAAGTTTTTAACAAATTGTATATATCTATATACAATATATTTATATAAATTATTTATATAAATATTAAAAATTATAATTTTTTATGTTAAAAATGGGAGGAGTGGGGGGCGGGGCCGGGGCCCTGCTGGGGTCAATCTGCCACTGCTCCCGCATGGGGTGTTCCATGCCGACGGACGGCGGCGAGGTAGCGGCCCACCCCTAATCCCATGAGTACTCCATTCAATATTTCCTTAGTTTCCTTTACTGTGCAACTATAGGTTAATGCATGTATTAAAAAGTATTCTTAAACTTTGTATTTATCTTACTTCTAAACTATATATATATCTGGCTATTACTTAAAAGAGTCTATAATGTTACTATTCATTACTGTTCATTATGAACAGTAAATCTAAATCAGCCGCCTTTTTTTTCATATCTTATTACTGTTCATCGACAGTATGATGAACAGTAACGAACAGTTTTTTTTTTTTGTCCGTGTGAATGCCAATGTGCGACGTAATACCGCAATCGTGCATAGGGAATGAGAGAGAGGAAGAAAGAAAAAGTGGAAAAAATATTGATTTTTGAGTTTTAAATGATCAATAAAGAAGCTGTTTTTTTTTTTCCGCATGTTTTTTTCGCATATCGTATTCCAGTTTATTATATCATACACTAAAAATCAACTTTAATTTATAAAATACTAATTTGTTATTATTAAATAAATGATAAAATTTTACTGTACATTTTTAAGAGAAAAAAACTATCTAATTAATTTGAATTTTAATATAATTTAAATTTTATAATAAATGATGAACATAAATAAATAATAATTTTATTCTTATACATTAGACTATTTTAATATTTGAAATTACACTTTATTTTTTTCTTCAATTTGACAGATGTGGCAAACGTGCTTTTTTTATCAATTAGAAAATCTTACGCCATACAGGATTTTACACAAGTACCACTAATTTCAAAATAACCAAGCCATTTATAAAATACTAATATTTCATCATTAAATAAATAATAAAATTTTGTTAAATATTTTTAAAAAAGTATAACTATATAAATAATTAGAGTTTTAACATAATTTAAATTTGATAATATTCTTAATTAATTAAATAGAACTGCTACAACTAATAAAAAAGTAACCTGAAAATATGTCATGAATATGTATTTCATTTTTTTTATTTTTCTTTTCTTTTTTTCATGTATTTTTTTAATCATCATAAACATTTTTAAAAAAATAAAAAATTTACAACATCATTGGGTCAGGAGGGAATTGACAATCTATCTCTTCCCAAACAAAATTATTGAGTTCGACGAAGAGATTAATAGATTCTTAGATTTTCAAAAACTTTTATATATTTTTTAAAATATTATTTAAATATAAAATATTATTTAATTTGTTAATCTAATCATTACAATTTTCTTAAATATAAAATTTTTAAATTTTTAAACAAAAACTACATTAAAAAATTATATTCCAATAATATTTTAACTTTTATAATATTTTTATTTTAACTTTTTTTTCTCTCATTTTCTAAAATCAAATAAAACATCTTAATCCAAATAATTTTATATATTACTATTCACAAACCATGTCACTACTATTAATACATCGATCCAAATCATATCTAAGGATATGATGTCTACATGTGTTTTTTTTTTAAGGACGTGACTGATGCTGGTACATTAAAATTTTTAAGATTTAAATCCAACACTTCATTTTACCACTTCTCATTTTTTTTTTGTTCGATTGGATTGCTTCGATTTATGCAGTGAAGGACTATCACTATCACAAAAATTCTTCACATCTCTTTTCACTTGTTAGGTGCAGAAATTGAGTTCATAAAAAATTCTCTATATACTACTTATTTTACTTATGATTACATTTTTTTTTTTAACTCAAAACATATTTATATTTTACAAAATAAGTTATTTTTCAACCGGGCAAATGTGCCTCGCATATTGCCCAACCGCTAGTATATATATATATATATATATATATAATAGGTAAAAAAAGATTAATTATTAAAATACTATTTCAACAATTCAAAGATGGTTAATCTGGCTCCACCATTGACGTACCAAAACAAAGGTTTGATGAAAATAAAATTTCTACTTATTATCTATTACACCACATACTAATATGTGATTTATCATTTTTACTCTTCTATTTAAATACACACATATTGATGTGTAAATATATATGTAAATTTAAATAGAATGATAAAAATAACAAATCACATGTTGATATGCGATATAGAGACGATAAGTACAATTTCTCTTGATAAAAAGCCATTTTTACCTCAATTGTCACAAATGATAGTGAAAAGTGTAGATTAAGCTAGATCTTATTCGGGATGGCTGATGATGTTTGAAACTTGAAATTGTAAGGATTTATTGATTTATCACATAATTAGTATAGGCCTTTGAACAATTGACACGTTAATTATATAATTTGAAAGATGGCTCAAGTTATATTACATCATTTTAAGAAGGAACATGCTAAGTTGCCCCCCAATTTATTTGTGTATTTGTTTTTTTTAATGTTATTTTAAAATATTTTTTTTAAAAAAATCTAAAATACACTAGGGGCAACTTGGGGGGTTGGGCAGGGCGGCAGGGCACCGCCCCCCGCCACCCTGCCGTCCACCGCCCCAACCCAACCTAGATGGCACGGGCAACCCCAGCTGCAAAATGCAAGGGCAAGGTGCCCTGCACGCAAGCTTTGAAGCAGATAGGGCGGGGCAGAGGCTTCCCCATACCCCGCACCCCGACCCTTTCTCTTGAGCCTAGTCTAGCCCAAATTATATATAAATATATATAGATATATTTAAAAATTGTTAATAAAACTTAGGCTTTATTTTTTCAAGTAAACGATGTTGTAGTCTCTCTTTCCTTTGGTTCTTCTCTCAGACCCTTTCTCCCTCTCACCGCAGTCGTGTCTTCTCCTCCACCTCCCATTTTCTCCTCCTTTTATTCTCATCCTCCAACTCGGCTCTTGCTCAGGTTTTTATTCTCCTCCTTCTTAAAGCACTTGCGGTCGTGCCACCGTGGAAACCGACATCCATTCGTGACTATGGGTTTGCAAAGGATTTTGACTAGTTTAGGATTTTTTTTTATGTTTCCGATTTGTTGTGTATTTTGTTTTGGATTTTGGATTGTTTTGATTTTTTTTTTTTTTCTGGTTGTCTATGTTGTGGGTGGGTGGCAGATAGGGGGGTGGACGGACCAGGGGTCTACCCTCACCCATAGTGTGCTAGGGCGGATTCCACGAGACAAACCCACCCCTCGCCCATGCAAGGGTGGGGTGCAGAAAGGGGACACCCCCGCCCCAGGGGGTGCGAGTAGTGCCCCTATTTTGGGGAAAAATTGGGAGACAACTTGGCATCACCCTTTTAAGAACCTTAATAATCATCTCATTAATATATTTTAAAAAAATTTATTTTTTCTATACGTTTTAATTTTTATATTTTTATTATTTAAAATTATTAAACAAAATAGTTAAAGAAGAGTTTGTCTACTTGTGTCGTTTATCCTCATTTTTCCTCTTCTTCTATTCATTTCCTTGTGACTGTACCCAATGCCTGCATACACAAATTACACCTATACCCTTGGGTCTCCCACCACCACCACTACCACCCCAAATCCTTTTTGTTGGTAGAATACCAGCGAGCTCTCTGCAGTTGGGAGCTAGCCCCTCTAGGCTCCGCACCCTTTCAAAAAACATAAGCAAATCTACAGAGAGAGAGAGAAGCTACTTCTTCGTTCAACTATAAGTATCGAACTTGAATATGATCTCAACTCAACTCAACTCAGTTCATCATCCAAACGCAGCCTAAGTTACTAACACAACTTGGAAATTGTAACGTCTTTGAAATCCTGAGATCTTAGCTGTAGAAATTTGAAAATCGGGTTTACTTTGAGGCCACAAGCTCACAATTATGAGGAATTATGACAGGGTTGGGCTTATACTACATGTTTTTCCTTAGTTTGCCAATCAAGCCATATGGTGCTGTGTAGTGCCAACTATACTCTTGGAGAATATTATAGCACATGGACCTGCCTTAGAGGATACCAACTCACAAGCCACGTCTACTACATCCTCTGCACATTCTCAACAGAAAGTCACCTCTCCATCTGTAGTTGCCTTTCAACAGAATGCTAAAACCAACTCTTCTCAATAGAATGTTGTAGACTCTTCTAGAAAGATTCTCCTGTAAATATTTCTTCTATAAATTGAGTGTTACTGTACTGAGGAATATTATTGAATATACTGGAAATACTTGTTCAGACTCTAATCTTCTTTAATGTATTTCCTCAAGCACCTCTGGTGCATTCTATTTTCCATTCGGTTTAACATGGTATCGATAGCCTGAATAGGGCCAACGCGCACTTTTCTTTATCGGATCATCATGGCACCACCCAAATCCCCTTCTCTGAATCCCTCTATCACCAACTCAGCCGCACAGCTCATCACCATTAAACTTTCTACAGAAAACTACTTACTCTGGCACGCCCAAATCACCACTTTCCTCTGCGGCAACCAACTGTTTGGCTATGTTGACGGATCCACTCCCATGCCTCCCTCCACCATTGACAATGTTCCCAATCCAAACTATACCGCCTAGCGTACTCAAGATCAACTCATCATGTCGGCAATCTATTCCTCCCTCACCGAGACTGTTCTCTCTCACATTCTTGATTGCTCCACTTCCCAACAAATATGGAAAACCCTTCATGATCTATACTTTGTTCAATCCACAGCCCACATCATGCACACGAAATTCCAGCTTGCAACTCTCAAAAAAGAATCCGATTCAATCTCAACCTATTTTCACAAAGCCAAGGCACTCTCTGCCTCTCTCAATGCTGTAGGTCATCCTCTCCTTGAGTTCGAGTTCATCATTTATTTTCTAACTGGTTTAGGATCTGACTTCGAGTCCGTAGTGTCTTCCATCACTACTCGTCCCGATCCTCTATCTATTTCTCAGGTTTACAATTTTTTGGTCAATCACAAATCTCGTCTAGCTCATCAAACTCTGTCCCTTCTCTCCAACAATTCCTTCACTGCTAACTCAACCACTACTCGAGGTTCCTTTCCTAACCGAAGCCATGGCCATGGCTTTCAGCGTGGAAGGGGTGGTCGAAACTTTGCTTCGCCCCCTTCGAATTTCTTCTCCTCGACTCAAACTAATCGACCCACATGTCAGCTTTGTAATCATGTTGGTCATACAGTCATCTCCTGTTATCATCGATTTGATCATGCATATTAGTCTCCTCCTCCTTCGTCTCTTTCAACCAACTTTACTAATTTTTTGAATATGCCCACTGCATCTCCTGATTGGTTTCCTGATATTGCTGCCTCGACTCACTTCACTTATGATTTTTCTAAACTTAATCTTGAGTCCACTCCCTATCAGGGACTAGACCAAGTAACTATTGGCGACGGATCGTCCCTTGGTATTCAAAATTCTGGCTCCGGCTTACTTCCGACACCTTCTGGCAATTTTCTTCTCTGCCAATTAGTTCATGTTCCTTTAATTTCTCGAAATTTATTATCTGTTAGACAATTTTGTTTAGATAATTCAGTTTTCTTTAAATTTAATTCATCTAATTTTTTTGTGAAGGATTTGCATTCCCAGGAGGTACTTCTTCAAGGCCCCGTTAAGAATGGCTTGTACGTCCTTCCAACTGATGTCAAGAATGTCACTCTTCCCTCACGGCATGCTTTCATTGGCAAAAAGACCTCACCAAACACTTGGTATGCTCGCCTTGGTCACCCATCTACTCGGATCACTACCTTTACCATACAACATCACAATCTTCCAGTCACTGCCATGTTTACTACATCTCCCTGCACGGCCTACCTTCAAGCCAAATCACATGCTCTTTCTCACTCAGTCTCACCTTCTCAATCAAATTTTCATTTTCAATTGTTGTTTTTAGATGTCTGGGGACCTGCGCCTGTGCTATCCTCTAGTGGTTTTACATTTTATTTTTCCATTGTTGATGACTTTACAAAATATGTTTGGTTTTTTCTGTTACGTACAAAATTTGATGTTTCTCCCCATTTTCTAAGCTTTGTTAAATATGTGCGTAATACATTTTCTAAAAATATTATAGCTGTCCAATCTGATTGGGGTGGTGAGTTCCGTCCCTTTCATGGTATCCTGCAAAATCTTGGCATTTCCCATAGAATCACCTACCCTTATTCTCATGCACAAAATGGCAACGTTGAACGACGTCATCACCATATTGTTGAAATTGGTCTCTCTTTTTTAGCACAGTCTTCAACACCTACCAAATATTGGGCTGATGCTTTCCAAACAGTTGTTTTTCTAATAAATCGAATGCCAACACCCATCCTTCATTATATTTTTCCATTTCAAGCTCTTTTTAATTCTCCACCTGATTATAATTTTTTACGTATTTTTGGCTCGGCCTGTTGGCCTAATCTTCGTCCTTTTAATCATCACAAATTAGACATGCGATCTCAACTTTGTGTCTTTATAGGATATACTCTTGATTACAAAGGATATAATTGCTTACATATTCCATCTGGTTGAGTTTATATTTCACGAGATGTGCGCTTCAACGAAATTGATGGGTGGTTTTTGTGTTTACTTTGAGTCTCACTTAGTGTCTTGGGGTTCCAAGAAACAACCAACAATAGCTAGATCTACGACTGAAGCAAAATATAAATCCGTTGCAAATACTGCTTGTGAACTTTTGCGGATACAAGCTTTGCTTAGAGAATTGGGAATTTTTATTTCTGAAGCACCACACTTGTTATGTGATAACATTGGTGCAACTTATCTTTCAGCTAATCTTGTTTTACACTCATGGACTAAATATGTGGATCTTGATTATCATTTTGTATGTGATCGTGTAGCTAACAAAACTCTCACTGTCTCCTTTGTCCCAAGTAAGGAACAAATTGCAGATATTTTCACAAAGTCGCTCTCCTAAGCACGATTTGAACTCCTACGTTCAAGCCTCACTATTCTACCGGTGCCGCTTGAAACTCAGGGGAATATTAGAGCACATGGACCTGCCTTAGAGGATACCAGCTCACAAGCCACGTCTACTACATCCTCTGCACATTCTCAATAGAAAGTCACCTGCACTCCATCCGTAGCTCAACAGAATGTTAAAACCAACTCTTCTCAATAGAATGTTGTAGACTCTTCTGGAAAGATTCTCATGTAAATATTTCTTCTATAAATTGAGTGTTACTGTACTGAGGAATATTATTGAATATACTGGAAATACTTGTTCAGACTCTAGTCTTCTTTAATGTATTTCCTCAAGCACCTCTGGTGCATTCTGTTTTCCATTTGGTTCAACAGAGAAACACATATTTTCAGTGTACTAACGGTTTCAGCCTGTTCAATTTTATTAAAGCATGAGGATAAGAGAGCCTACAAACTGTTCTGTGAAATGCCTCAATGGGCGAAATATATTGAATAATAGCAGTGGACTCACACACCTCTGCCTTTGGCATTTACATCTATATATACGCAGAACCATAACAAACTTTCCTTCTAGACTAGTGACACGTGTATTGATGTAGTACATTTCTGTTACAAGAATATTCCATTCTTCTTCTCTGATGCATGCATTTGGTGAGTGCTCCTGAGGCTTTTGCCGTGTGCCATGTCCTTCATAGCAGAATATTTGGCGCCTCTGCTCTGGTGTGTTTGCTGAGTGCTTCTGAAGCTTTTGCCGTTGGCTGTGTCCTTTATTGATGGGAAGATTCTCTTCTTCATTTGAGCTGGTGCATATGGCAATGGGTATTCTTTCCTTAACAAATTTGTCTTGACCACTACTTATAAAAATAAATTAAATAAAATTTGTCTTGACCACTTTTGTTCTACATAATTTCCTCTTAGTTTGCGGTAATCGTTGCTGTTGTTGGAAATCCATTGCATTTGACATTTGTAGGTTCAAGTAGAATTTTATGTGGCTTGGTAAACTGGTTATTTGTATATGACAGTAACAGATATGGAAGCGGGTGAGATTGATGGTTCGCTGGGTATATCTTCACTTTGGATTTTAGATTTTGGTATTTGGTAGGATTTATATTTTGGTTTGTGATTCATCCTGGGTTTTAGGACTCAAATTGAAAATTTGATTATTTAGTGACTACAATTGTATGTTTAATTTTGTTATTCATTTAGCATTTATTTGTTCAGAAAAACCCTTTAATAGGCTTCCGTTCCCACTTTCCATATTTATGAACAAGTTCCTCGAAATACAACCAATTCTTGGTGCTGTTGGAAACTGCCACTTCACCCAAAACGCTTTGCAATTTGTGCTGTTTTGGGCTTCACATATTTCATTCTGGGTTAATTTCTTATGACTAGAGACTTCTTGCAGTTATTATTTATCTATGTTTTTGCAGTAGCCAAAGAGCCCCAAAATGGACAGCACAGTAGATTCTCTGACCAATGCATATCAGGAGTTTGTGGTTGCAGCAGCTAATGTGCTTGAAGCCGAGGAGATTTCTGGTGCCCAGAAAACAGCAGCCACAGATGCTGCTCTAGAAAACTTTAAAGCAGAGGTGGGATTTGTTCAGAGTTGCTTGTGACCAAGCGGACGAGTTCATGGAGTCTGTGAAGCAAAGGATTGGATCAGAGTGCCTTGTGGATGAAGCAACTGGCTTACTGGCTGGGAAGCCAGGGCAGTCTGCCAGTACTGGTCTCCCACGCATTAGTGCAGTACAGTTGGAACAGAGGAGTACGGTTGTTCGATGGCTTGTGATTGAACTACAACATGGTTCTGGAACTAGTGCTTCCCATTCCCACCCTTCAGCTCCTTTTGATGCTAGGTTCTCTGAAGATGCAGCTCAATAGGTATAGATGGTATATCGTGACAAATTAAGACATGTTGTTCTTGTTTGAAAACGAACACAGTTCTTGTTTCATCATTGGAGGCATCTGTGATATTGCCAGTGCCATGAATAAGATTCATTTCGTATCCTATCCTGGCCTTACCTCTAGTACGGTTTGCCATGCCTTGTCATGAAATAATTTACTACTTACTTTAGCTTCTTCAGGTTTCCACTTGAGCCATAATAGGGCCCCTTTTTGCATTTTCTTAGAATTCCATTGGCAAGAGAGATTCCAGTACTATATATGAACATTCATAGCCTATAACTCAATCTTCCATTAGCTGCCAAAATCAATCCCACACAAAATTAAAATGGAGATTTATTTATTGTCTGGTGAATATGTGGTAATTAGAATAATACTACTTGCACATCCTATGAGTTTGTATACATAAGTAGAGACGAGCTATGTGCATGTGCAATATCCACATAATACGTGCAAGTAGCGTCACTCCTAATTGAATAAATGGATTGTGTACGTACGGCAGTTATCTCTTCTTCCAGCTATATATTTTCATGATCGAGACCATTCTTCATTGTATCTAATAGTGCCAAAACTCTGAAAGATGGTTTATTGATCAGCCTTGTGGCCTTTGTTTTTATGCTATCACAGTGCTGGAGATCTAAAATATCAAAGCACGTGGGGGAAAGGATCTCCTAGAAATTTTCTTTCTTGGTAATATGTGATGCCATGGCTGAGAATACAAGGATGCAGGTCTATTAATAATTACAGTACTTGCCAACAATTTTATTAGAGAGCTGCAAACTGTGGGCAAGATTAATAGAAGTCTTCATGAGGAAATGACAAGTTCGCGTATGCTTTGGATTATTTCTTTTCCTTGTACTTCTAAACCTGCATGTCTTCCTAATCGATATGCTTTGCTGTATAACATTACATTTACATCTCCAATTTGAGGTCATGCTAGAGTAAACAATGTCTTATTGGTTCTTGGAATGTGAATATATTATAAGCAGTAGAAATAATAAGTTTGTCTATTGAATTTCATCGTTCTGGTTTGAATATTTGTGACTGCATGTAGTCTTTTGTTTCTAGATGCAAGTGAGACACAACTCTTGGGAGGTCATCCTCTATCTTTCCACGTAAGGCTGCATATTATATTGTCATTTGAGTCGTGAATTGACAGGCATGCATGCAGGAAAAAAAAAATTGGTCACGAATTGACATGAAAATGATCTATTGATTTTCATTTATTTGACAGAATTATGATGCATTGAAGATGCTTGACAATATGTTTGCAATACAAACAATTTGAAATGTCTACAGCTGAGTACAGCTTCTTCTTCAGTTTTAAAACGTAATTTTTGTCGACCAATTATTTATTTATTTATTTTATTATTATTATTATTATTGTTGTTGTTGATATGTTTCTGATAACATGTTTGACTTTGAGCCGTAGCAGCTACGATGACAAAGCTCCAGGGAGCTAAACAACAAAGAAATCGAACCTCTTTCTTCCCAAAATGATATTGGATTCCTCTGAGCCAACTTGAGAAAAACATGATAGTCAAAGAAGCCAACACCATTTTAAAAAGAATAATGCTAGAGAGAAGTCATTATAGCAGTGCACACTTTACACTCACTACATGACTGCTTCTAGTTGATTGTTCCCAATACTCACTTGGAGAGATGTGTGATCTAGATGATGCCACATCATGTGTGCAAAATGGATGCTCCCAATAGTAACTTCTATCTATATTTATTCTTTTAAAAATAAATCAAACTACAAAAATAGCATTCTTGTCTTTTCTCTTGTTTGACACACCAGGATGTGAGAATGAAGAACAAAGAAACAACGTGATGCGGCTGATGCCCCCATGTGAAATTGACTTTTGCAGAAAATCTATTACCTAATGTACGAATGCGATAACAATTAAAAATTAAATAAAATATTATTAAAATATAATTTTTTAATATAAATTTTATTTTAAAATTAAATTATTTATTATATTTTATATAAAAATTTAAAATAATTATAATAATTATATGAAACGAGACTTATCTTAATAACCAAACCAAACCTAAAACATTTTTTTTTTCTCTTTTTAATATTTCTCCTGGGTAGTGAGCTGATATTAGATATTCCCTAAATAGTAATAAAAAATTAATAATAAATATTAAATTATTAGTAAAAAATAATAAAATAATAAATAAGGCTAGTTTGGTTATACCTAAAATACATAGAAGGAAAAGTACTGCTCGACGATTAAATTAAAGACGAAAAATCTACATCTAGATCTACAGGTAGATATTATATTTTCCATGTGTTGATATGGAAATAATTGAATGTTTTTTTTTTTTTTTTACCGAATATTCTGAATATTTTGTCCTGAAGACAGCTCGAATTTGATTTATTGCATCATTCAAATTACGAGGAAATGAAAGCTGGACTTTCTACCAATTACTTTTAAATCAATTGCTCTTGGTTTTTTTTTTTTTTTTCCTCGATGGGAAACAAACGGATCAGCCTTATTACTTCATCTAGACACCCTCCCCTCCATCTTGCAATCTTGTCTTCACGTAGATATTCACATGGATCTAATTTACTCTATGATTTGTTAAAGATGTCGTCGTTTTAACTATACTCAACCTATAATCTGTGATTAGGGTTCTTAATTTTTATTTTTCATGCCAATATTGACAATAATAAAAGCTGAGCAGAGCATGAGAGTCTCCCTATATATGTGATATTCCGGGAATACACAATCTGAATAAATATATATTTTTTTAATAATTATTATTCATAATTACAATTTACAACCAAGGAGGGAGGATTCAGGGCAATTTGATAACAATATACAAGTCACCAGCTTTGCCAACGAATTTGATAATCAAGTAATTAATTTATTGCCTTGAATAAATTGATATAATATTGTGCCAATCTTGCATTCATATTGGGTAAGACAGACAGTTGACCATGTACTTGGTCCATAACATATATATTATTCAAAAAAAAAAAAAAAACTATAGCAACTAAGGATGGGGTGGAGGTGGATCTGGCCAAGCTGAGGATCTTGTGTTATTAACTCGAGAAAAAAAGAAAGTATTTATTGGTAGAATACACAATAATATAATATAAATTATAATAAAATAACATTTAAATTAAATCAATTTAGATTGAGGTATAAAAATCTTGCTCTCTTTAAATAGATTCAAGCCCTCTGGCCTTTACGGTATATAAAGTTTTCAACTGATCCAAAATACAATAGCCCAATTAATTGTCGTATAATTCGAATAAACTTTACATAAATGGTTGATTCTTACAAAAAATAAAAAGAATACTCTTGAATGAACCACGATGCCCACCTCGATTCAATTAAAAAAAAAAAAAACTCAAAATGAAAAGTAGACATTATACAAGAGATTCGGAAATTGGGCAATCAAAAGAATAACAAAAAATCTTCACAATCTCCTAACACTCCATACTCTACATTATTTTTAATTTTTATTATTTTTTCTTTTATTAAATATTTATTATATGAATAATGAATAAAAAATTTGAAATAATTTAAAAAAAATAAATTCAAAAAAAAATTTAAAAAAAATATTAAAAATTTAAAAAATGTAGAGTGTAGAATGTGGTGAAGGTTGTGTAGCAAAACTCAAAGAATAAAGACACCCAAATTAATATAAACAAAACGGCTTCCAGGAGCTAGAACCATTAACACATGAGCAGGTAAGAAATTAAGTGACAAAATTAAAGATAAAAAATTCAAACAGCTTGGTTGAAAAACAGACGATAATGAGTAATTACAATTAGCAACGTTCGGCCACTTAAAAAATATTGAGTAACTGAAACATTAAATGCAACCAATTTAAAGAGATAAACGTTAACCAAGTTAATGAAAAACTAATGACAAAAAACAACCAACCCCACAATGGTCAAACATATTTTTTCTTTAAAAAAAAATGGCAGCTAACTCTGTAACGTACAGTAACGCTTGAATCATTTAAACTATGAGTACTACTATACGTAGTGGTAGAGTATGTAAGTATCGTATAGTCGCTTTGAAGAATAATAAAATCTATTATTAAAAAATTAATTTTTTTTCATATAGTCCATATATATTCATTTTTTTTCAAAATAATTATGCGGCGCTTGCGTGACTACAATTATAAAAACACGTTAATGACCCCTCTCAATTTCAAATGCCACCGTAATAGTACTTAGTACAAAAAAACTCTATTTATTAAAAAAAATACCAACAGTATTTAACATGAGAAAGATCTTGTATTCTGGTTGGTATGGGAAAGGAATTCTAATGTTTCGATAAAATTCATTTCAAGCATGGTAAAAAAAAATATTGTGACCTTAAATGGAAATTACATCTTGCGAATATCTACAGATAAGAACAAATTAATACACATGGACGATCTATCAAGGGCAGCTAGAGGTCCACGAGAAGGATCCTTGAAATTGGCCTATAAAAAGGTATAGTAGTCAGATGTTAATGAGCGTAGCACCATTCAGATTAACAAATCCAAGAGCGTGCAGACAAGGAGATAATGAAGTCTATCTCTGCATTCTTGCTTCTCTTTTCTCTGTTCCTGGTGAGCTTTCCATGTCTAGCAACTTTGATCTCCTCTTTTCAGCACTGTTTGTATTAACTTTGTGTTTTCTGTGCAATAGCTTGTGCTTGTCAACCTCAGCGATGCCAGAAAAGATCCAGGAGACTACTGGAAAAGCATAATGAAAGACCAACCCATCCCAGAAGCAATCAAAGGCCTTTTGCATCGAGATCTTCCATATGCCTCTGATGCCAGGGAAAATGATCATTTTCTTAAAGATTTTGACGTTACTCCTAATGCTATTATATATCATGCCCACGTTGAGGATAAAGAAGAGAAGAAGCCAGCTTGTGTCGAGGACTTTGAACAAAAGAGCCACACAGAGCTGAATCTGTTCCAGGGCTGAATCTATATTGACTGGTTTACAATATCTTGCTCTGTTGTTGAAATATTGGCAATAGTTTCTATATAATGGTCTTTGGCAAAGTTTCTTTGGAGGTTTTAGTTCTCTTTGCAAGATTGTGAAAATCCTTAGAAAAGCTATAAATCCTGAAAATAATTCAATAGTATTATGAATGTTATTCTTCCCAGAAAAGCTTCTGCCCATCAATTCTTTGTGCTTAGGAGTTTTCAAAGGGATGATCATCACTGAATTGTCAATGGTGGGCCTTCAGAATGTGTCATGCCCGACATTGTTTATCCTTAAAAAAAAAAAAAAACGTTCTTCAGTCTGTTCAAACATTGCACAAAAGGCAAAACTATTTGGTGTGTGAACAGTGTACAGATGATGCAGCCCACGCCTTGGTTAGTGCTTTGCATGTTGTTCATTATGAGTGATGGCTTTAACCAACCCAAATGTGAAATGGGTACCAAAATGATGGCCGTTATTGAATGGGAAATCAGATAGACGCTTAAGAAGCTGATCAAATTTCCTACTTTATGTGATTAGTCGGTCATATATTGTAATGAACGGGACAACCCATTTTCATTTGCTGGAAAAAGCTTTTAAATTTGATGGTTACTAAATACTACCAAATTCAGATTTAAACTTAAAGCGCTTGCTTTAATATATAGGATACGTAATTTAAATGTACATTCGATAGATCATTCGATTGAAAATATAATTTTTTTTTCCTATTTATGGGGGTCCTTGAACCATGTCAATGTAGAAGAACTATGCAAAACTCAGGGAAAATGAAAACAGAGAAAGATAAACAATCCTAGACATATTGGTTGGGAAATGTGTAAGGAAAATAAACAGAACATAAAGAACCAAGGGAACGTTTCAAACTGATTGGCTTCACATCTTTTCACTTTGTATTCGATAAATGCCAAAGACAACACTACTTTATTCATTTCATTGGTACGCTACAAACTGTAAAATATTTACATGAAACTACCATTATTGGGCAGAAGTATTTATTCAGAAGTAAAACTTCAACAAGCGCATGCATTTTGATCAGAATACTAAATTGACAACTTGGTTGGAACCCAGACAAGATTATCTGCTGGGAAGAAATGGCAGACGCTGGAGGTCCCAGGCTGAACCCCAAGAAGGCGAAATGACGCATGATCAGGGCTCCATTGAGAGGTATCCATGTGGCAAACAGCAAGAGCTTCCACCCTATCTCCATTCTCACCACCCAGGGCAACCTTAAACACCTTGTTCTCACTTTCTTGGCTATGGCAATAGAAAACTGCGTAAGGGTAGGGCATGGTGTGACATGCTACCATCTTGGGAGCAGGGATTTCCTCTGGGATTTTCAGGAAAGTGTAGTTCTGGAGAAGGGTGGTTGACTTGGTGAGGTGGGAAGTTGTCAAAACTCGGAAGTTGGAATCCAACCCCAGAGTGCCACTTGCAAAATCAAGCATGGACTCCAAGGAGGTGGCACAGAACTTGGTCTCTCCTTTGATGGGTTCATTCTCACATTGTCTAAGTGTCTCTTCCATGGCTTTGGCCTGGGGAGAGTCTGGGGAGAAGGAGAAGAATTCAAGAAGGTGTGGGAGTTCCTTTGATGAGAAGGGAACTGCTTCAGCTTCTTCTCTAGGCAACAAGTGAGGAGAAGTTGAAGGATCCCTTTTTGGGAAATAGACGGGCATTCTTTTTCCTACCTTTAGATCCTTCGATGTGAAGAAGATCATGGAGGAAGGGTCCATGTGATCCATGTGGGATGAAGGCCGATAAGCATGAGCATGCTTTCTATGTGTTCCTTGATGAACATGATCATGGTCTAGATCAGCAGGATCATCCATGGCATGGTGCTGGGAATCACGTAGTCTTATATGGACATCATCATCCATATGATATCCCAACATGGATTTTCCCAACTCTCCATGCTTGCTTGCAGGATCATGATGATCTATAAACTCTCCCGGATGTTTTTTGGTCAACTCCCTCGCTCCACTTCCATGAGCACTCTGCAGAAAATTTACAAGCATAAACAGTGAATGATTGGCAAACGATAAAATCCGAGTCAAGAACTTCCGAAAGTAAATAATATTACTTCAGAGTTTCGATTAATCGATCATCAAGAATTAAAGGGAAAACAGAAAATTAAGAGTACTACTCCAACATATATTCTGAAAGACTTGTAGAGTGCAATAAGAATCAAGTACAATCTCGAGATTACCATAATGATTAGTAGAGGAAGGAAGAGGCTCCAAGATGCAAACCCAGAACCCATTTTTTCTTTTTCTTTTTTTCGGAAAAAGATCTCCAACTTTGTTTATCATTTCCGAGAACGGAAGCATTAAATAAGACGTAAAGACGGTGGGCGTTATCAGGGGAAAATTAAATATTTCAAGAAGCCTTTAAGTAAATTCATTATGATGTTTTATGTTTGAATTGAATGGTTTAATTTGAAAAGATATAGATGAAATATGTAAATTTACAATATTTAATATTGCGATATATTTATATATCATTCCCGTTTTGCGGATATCACATACCATATCTATATTTCTACATAATCATCTAATTTAGATAAAAAGAAAGAGAAAGTAAGCGTCAGATCTTTGAAAGAATAATTTTTTTTCATGTGAGTATCAACTGTGATTTATTTTTTATTTATTTTTAAAAAAATGAATGCGCATAATTTATATATTTGAAAACTGTGTAAATTATTTACTTAATTTTCATAGGCAAATTAATTGAATAGCAGAAAAGTTTAAAATCCAGAAAATGAAAAGAGAGGGGGGAACTATTGGGTTTGGGCCACAACTTGCCGCCAGCTGACTCGGTCGGTCACAATTTTTCACCAGCCCGTGAAATTCGTTTCTTACTTGATGAATGATGTCCATATACTCGGGAATAGGACTATGTTTGGATGTCAAGCATATTTTAATCAATCTTAAATTAATTATTGATGGAGTCTATTATTTTTTCAACTTTTTATATAAAAGTTAAATTTATTTTAACCTATTTTATATATTTAAACACATATATCAACGTATTTATATTCAAACACATTTCAATAGAATTTCTAAAATATTATTATTCACATATCAACTCAGATTATTCAAAATCATCTCAGCATCCAAACAAAGGTTAATTGATTTGGTTCGGGAGGTGGTGATTTGGCAAACAAGAATTTTGGCACGTGAGAATTAATGAAATCCAAGAAAAGAAAATCTTTGATAATATGTCTGTGCCCATGTTTGTCTGTGAAAAATGTATGAAAGTTTTTTTATTTAAAAAAAAAAGGTTTTGCTACTCATCATCTCTACATATTACATATTATATTTTTTTTTATTTTTTCTAAACTAATTGATTTCTTTTACTCATCATCTATACACCACACATTTAGTAAGAGAAAAAAAATTATGTGTGGTATACGGTGTGAGGATGATGAGTATAATTTTTTAAAAAAAAATAATTGAAAGATTAAGGCCCAGGATATTGAGATGGTCTCAATCCATCTCATCTCATCTCAACATCCAAACACCACTCAAACACAAATACTTTTTAATTTCAAATTTCTAATTTTTTAACATTTTCATCTAATCATTATCTAATCAATATAACTTTTTCGAACTTCCAACCAAAATACAAAAAATAACTCAAATTTTTAAATCACAAAATAAAAATAATATTAAAAAAAGAGTAGTGATAAACACACAACACTTTATACAACACTTTTCACAACACATGTTATAAAACAAGGGTATTTTTATAAAATGATGTTAGTTTTATACGGTATTTTACAAAAATACCCCTCCTTTTAAAACATTATTGTATAAAGTGTTGTATAAAGTGTTGTGTGTTTATCATTTTTCATCCCATAAAACATCTTAAGTTAAACTATTTCACTACTATTCACAAATTATTTTATTACTATTTATAAATTTTTTTATCTCATCTTAACATCTAAACGAGACATAAGTTTTTGTGAAAATTGTATCTGATCCATAAATATTACGAGTAATGTTTTATTTGAACTCGTAGGATTGGTGATGTGATACCCCATACTAAATGATAAGGATATGTAGTATATGAGATCACATATTAATTGGAAATGAGAAATTCTTATTATTTATAATAATTTCAATAAGACTTCAATTATATTATTAATTAATTATTTTGAAATATAGGTCTAAATGTGTCTTGAGCCTCCCTTAAGGCATTACAAATAATATCAAAGCCGATCGCAATAAAAAAATATGGGTCTTGAGCGTTACCAGTGAGGTTCATATACTTTATCAAAACTTCAAAATCTTATGTAAAAAAATCTATCAAACCTCTAAGTTTCAAATTGAATAGTAAATAAGATTTAATTGATGTGAAATTTGGTATTCATGCATGATGTATAGCATCAAGCCACCATTAGGCGTCACAGGTGAGACTCATATGCTTAAGCCGGCACTAGTTTTTAACTTCTCAACATGGACATGATATCTAATACAATTAGGTGTTTCTAAGTGAAAAAGTCTTTGATTGTTTCTTCCTTCTCACCTAACACGCGACTTAATATAATCTAAAATCTTATGTAAAAACCTCTATCAAACCTCTAAGATTCAAATTGAATGGTAAACGAGATTTTATTGATGTTCATGGGATTTGGTACTCGTGATGTATACATATATAGCATATGAAAGAAATTTCATCCGGTGATAATTTGAAAAATATACTGATCTGTTTATAATATGGAAAAATATTTGCTGCAGCCTACATCCTCAACACACCGTGTTGAGTTGAAGAAAAAAAAAAATCTGAAGGGTGTGCTGCGGCTTCCGGCTTATGCCCTGCTTTCCTCTTATAATATATTTACTAATATATCATTAATAGAACAATGATCATGATCTTAATCTATAATTTATTCGTACACGATATCGTTAAATTCCTTCGGGCCGGCATGTTTTGTAATATATAAAATTTTCAAAATTTTTTATAATTTTATTTTCAAACACCATCCAAACACAAACTCATCTAATCATTTCTCAAAAAAAAAAAATTCAATACAATTTTTTATAAACTTCAAGATAAAAATAATATTAAAAAAATATATTCAAATAATTTTTTAACTTTATCTATCGGCCACTTTCACAAACTCTAATATAATACTTATTTTAAAAAAATATTTTTATTCGTCATTTTATCTATCAATATTTTTCAAGACTAATGATCTCAAACAAATTCTCATTTCTCATAGTTCTCAAATATTTCTAAACATTCTTGATATTCAATCTGCATGCACATGCCACTTTTTCTCCTCCGGAGTGGGTGAGGAAGATCTTGTCCTTATTGCGGATCGATTGTTGACAACATTAACATGCATGGTCGTCCATACTGATCTATATATAAACATTAGAGAATCAAACAAAAATAATTAATTTACCTTTCGTCAAAGTTAAATAACTTGACCTAAAAGTACTTATTCCAAGATTTCTCACCTACCTCATGTGAAAATGATCGATCCTCATCTTCACGTGCGAATACGTCTTTTGTTTTCATAGTATTAATCCCTCTTGTAGGACATTAATTCTCACCTTTGTCGAAGTAAAGTAATCTGGGCATGTTTGGTCTGTACGTAGGAATTTCTCTTTTGTTTTGTTTTATTTTTTGTTTTTTTTGTACTTTTAATGAAAACATTGATCTTTATACGAGTTACGTCTTGGAGTACTACTCCTAGACTGTTTAAACTTTAAGTTGAGATGTTATTCAATTGCTTATTCTAATGGGATAATCTATTAATTGTTGAGAAAAATATACATAGACACTACAAGAAAAATGAGTTTTTGTGATTAATTTATTAATGCAACCAAAAGATTATCTGTAACCAATTTTAGTTACAAATAATCATTTCGTTGGAATTAATTGGTTGCAAATAAGCAGTTTTCATGAAGTGAGACATGGAGCACTACTGCATATATCATGAGCAAAATAAACATTTGTTATGTCTGCATTAAACCATCCTATTAATCAAATCAATAAATTCCTGAAGAGAATTTCAATTAAGAGGATAAAGTCTTCCGATAGAGAATTTGTTAAGAGTATGTAGTAACAGAAGATCCCAAGACTACAGTAAAAAATCCCAAGACATTAGCCTCTGTGAATTCAGCAACTATTACAGATATGCAACACAAGTCATATGCTCAAGAAGGAAAGTCAGCAGGATAATCCCAAGATCTATGCATTCCTATTTTACATTATACAACTGTAAAGCTTAATATTTTGTGTATAAATACCTCTGTACATTGAGATGTGTAATGCAATACAAAAAGTCCAAGACTACAGTAAAAAATCCCAAGACATCAGCCTCCGTGAATTCAACAACTATTACAGATATGCAACACAAGTCATATGCTCAAAAAGGAAAGTTAGCAGGATAATCTCAAGATCTATGCATTCCTATTTTACATTATACAACTGTAAAACTTAATATTTTGTGTATAAATACCTTTGTACATTGAGATGTGTAATGCAATACAAAAAGTCTTTTTCTGCAAATTGCCAGATTTGCATTGAGTTGTAACATTTTTTTTTTGTGTATCATTGCCAGATTGGAGTTGGAGAGATCGAAATATCAAATATGCAGAAATTTTATTTATAAGGGCATTGATGCAGTCGTGTTGAAGCTGTTCTACCCACCCTTCATGCCCAGGTGCATATTGAAATAGCTGACTAGATATAATTTTTAAAGATAGAGAAGTAGGACAATTGACAAATATTGAATGAATGTGTACATTTTCAGATAATGTTTAGAAGATATTTAGTAGTTGAGTTGTAGGTTTTGGATTCCAATCGGTACACCCTAGTGTATAGCCCATAATTACATTAATATGAATTCTATGTAACTGACTTTGGATGAATGAATGTATTTGATTAGGAGCTGAAAATATTTCCTATTTCTTTGTGCACCTGAAATAAGATAAATTATGTGTTACTAAGATAAATTAAGTGTGACAATGAACCCTAGCCAAAAGGGTGAAGAAAAAAAAAAGAACCAAAGCGTCTTTGTAGCGAATTCAAACTCGCTGGAATAAACCAAACGTTAATTTTAAGACAGTATTAGCGACGATCATTTATCACTAAAATTAATCATTTGCAGCGATTTATATGCGCTGCAAATATGCATGACTTCCATCCACTTACTATATTGACGACTAATTAATCGACGCTACTAATTTTTTTCGGCGACGTCTTAGTTTTTGCGGCGATTTTCATTCGTTGGAAATAAGTTCAAATCCGATGAAAACTAAGATCGTTGAAAAACTCGAAGATATTTGCAGCAATTTTCATATATGCCGAAAATAAACCTAGTACCGACGATATCTTAATATCGCCGGAAAAAGAAAACCTTTTTGCGGCGATTTCTTGAAGTATTTGCGACAATTTTAGTCGTTGTTTTAGAATTTTTCCAACGATTTTGTACCAAATGGACACAGTCTTTTGCGGCAGCTTTTGAAATTATTTTCGACTAAAACAAAAATGCCAGAAAAAGTATGTTTTCGCAGCGAGTTTTGCCTGTCGCTGCAATGAATAAGAAAATGCATTTTTATTTCGTAAAAAATGAGGCAATTATAAAATCGCCGGGATTGATCAACTGAAGCGATTTTGTGATGTATTTGCGACAATTTTGAGTGTTGAAAAAATCTATTTTTCTTGTAATGAATTAAATCAGCATGTAGTCTCTCGTTCTAGTACAAAATCAAAATACCGAGCTCTAGCTTTACTCACAGCAGAAATGTACTTCATT
Source organism: Juglans mandshurica (assembly GCA_022457165.1). NCBI lineage: Eukaryota > Viridiplantae > Streptophyta > Magnoliopsida > Fagales > Juglandaceae > Juglans > Juglans mandshurica. The sequence goes on along the minus strand of CM039629.1, from coordinate 25,165,241 downwards.
CGTATGCTCCTTCGTGATTTAAAAATCAAACTTTCATCAGCTCCTACACTCTGGAGTGATAATGTGGGTGCTCTCTTGCTTGCTTCGAATCCTGTATTTCATGCTTGAACGAAGCACATCGAAGTTGATTATCACTTTGGTAGGGAGAAAGTAAGTCGGAAAGATATTCTGCTGGGTCACATTTCCACTCAATCACAGATAGTTGATATCTTTACCAAGTCCTTAACTTCTGCCATATTCCTTTTGCTGCGTGACAAACTTCTGGTTTGTGAACTTCCCCTAAATTTGCGGGGGGATGTTAGAGTAGTAACAAAAGATTCCAAGACTACAGCGAAAAATCCCAAGACATCAGCCTCTGTGAATTCAACAACTATTATAGATATGCAACACAAGATCTATGCATTCCTATTTAACATTATACAACTATAAAGCTTAATATTTTGAGTATAAATACCTCTGTACATTGAGATGTAATGCAATACAAAAAGTCTTTTTCTGCAAATCTTACAGAATTCATGATATTCACCATTTTTTTAACTATCACATCATCCTATAATATTGAATCAGATAATTAAAAAAAATATTTATCATTCTTTACTCTAATTTACTTATTTTTCAATCAATTGATGTTGCGTGAGTGATGACGATGAAAGATGAAAAAAAATACAATAACACGAGGGACCGACCCACCATTACTTGGCAAATAGTCGTAATAGCTAGACCAATAGTATACAAAAAATACCATGATAATTGAGTAGACCAAGTTTGATGCATGCAGCGCTCCCCAGCATGAATCGAAGGGGAGCAACTCTCCAGCTTGTTCGTTGTCTATAAATATTAGGAAGTACTTATATAGATCCTCAATGCAGATAAAAGTGAGAAGTTAGAATTTTCATATTAGCCATTGAAGAGTACGAAGACATGAAAGCTCATATCGTTTGGCTCAGTACCCTCTTCTCTCTTCTCTTGGTAAGATGAATTTGGTGCATACCCTACTGATCATTTTGAATTATGATCATATATATGGTCTTGAAAGGCTCACTCAGTTTCGTACATACATTTCTTTATATTCTGGTGCAGTTTGCTGATAGCATAGAAGCTGCAAGAAATTAAAGGATCCTGGAGAATATTGGGTCAGTGTAATGAAAGATCAGCCAATGCCAGAAGCACTTCAAGGCCTTCTTCCTTTGGATTCATCCCCATCTCAACCTAACAAGAATGCCAATTGCCACACTTCTATGGGGGCAAGAAACAAGGACCAAGTACTTGTCGAATATTTCGAGCTTGAAAATGGGAAGCCTTTCTTGAAAAATTTCAAACCGAGACCCAATTTAGTGGAGTACTTTTCCAAAGATAATGTTGGTCGTGAAACAGAAAAGAAATATGTTCGGGATTTTGAACCAAGACCCAATTTAGTAGAGTACTTTTCCATAGATGATCTTGGTCGTGAAACAAAAAAAAAAAATATGTTCGGGATTTTGAACTAAAGTCCAATGACGATGATGATGGTCCTGAAGTGCAGAGACTGTATGTAAAGGAAATCGAGACAATACCAGATCGCCATGCTAATTATATATATCATGAGTGAGAAATATGGATAATTTAAGTGCAATTATTTGGGAGCTTCATGAAATAATGAAAGGCTATGTAAGAAGTTCCTAATTGCACAACTTCTAGGGTTCATGCTATGTAACATTTCTTAGAATGGGATGATGATAAATAAATGGATTATGATTAACTAAGAGTCTGCCCACAAGATATCCAATAAAAGATCATATATATGGGCTTGCTATATATCTCTGCTTTTTTCAAAATTCATTCCCTTTTCTTAATGAAAAATGATAAACTCACAACATTTTATACAACAATGCTTAAAAGGAGGAGTATTTTAGTAAAATACTTTATAAAACTAACATTATTTCACAAAAATATCCTTATTTTATAACATGTGTTGTGCAAAATATTGTATGCTTATCACTACTCTTTCTTAATTGGCGAGCTTTCATCGGTGTATATATATCATGCATCTTTTTTCACTGAAATTAATCTCCTAATTCAACTAAGTTTCCGGCCTGGAATTTATTCACAATAGTTGTGTGTTGTGAATTAACAAGGCACGAACTAAAGAGTAATGCTAGAGAGAAGTCACTATAGCAGTGCACACTTTACACTCACTGCGTGGCTACTTCTAGTTGATTGTTCTCAACACTCACTTGGGGAGATGTGTAGTCTAGATGATGCCACATCATGTGTGCAAAATAAATACTCTCAATAGTAACTTCTATCTATATTTATTCTAAACTAAAATACCATACACTGAATTAGCTTAATTAATGGATTTTATAGCTAGAAAATTTAGAAATCTTGACTGGCTCCATCTCACATGATCGTCTGGCGAGAGAGAGAAGGATTCAAGAAGCTGTGAGAGTTCGTATAGTGCGTGCGAAGGATACCGAGCCAGCATGCAGCTTCTCCTATAGGCAACAATAAGTTAGGAGAAGTTGAAGGATCTCTCTTGCTTTTCCTAGACTCTCCCAAAACCAATAAAAGAGTGCAAAAAATGAAAAAGGAAATAAAGAAGAAATGGAATGGATCATATAATGAAGGAAAATTTTATACACTATACTACTATTTCATTTTCATCTTACTAAGTATGATGTGGTACATTTATCACTATTAAATAATTATTTATTACATACTTTTTTATCATTTAATGGTGATGAATGTGCCACATACTATTTAGTATAATCAAAATAGGATGAGAGTGTGGTATATAATATTACTCATTTATCGCTGAATCTCTAATTAACTTGCATTCTCTTATTATAAATGAGAGTTCATTATTAAAATTATGAAGTATCGTTCTTTTGTAAAAAAGTAACAAAATTTTTGTTGAGAGGTCTGATATTATTAATATAATTATCTAGAGGGACAAGCTGAAGCATCCTCTTTTGCCAATGGGCCGAACATCCGCACCCTAAAAGGCCGATGGACCCAAGATCACAAGCCCATTAATAACAAATTGATAAGGTAATCTAAAAGATTACTGCGAACTATTTCCAGCGAGACAAAGGCCCGGATTACTTGTTTAGGATATAAATTCCATACGACACAGTAGCAAGTTCAAAGTGCCAACAACCTGCAATCCAATCTAGATCAGAGGGGGTCAAGCCATCAAGTAAGCCATATCAATTGAACGTTCACTCTTGATATATGAGGGAGAAGTGCACATCAAAGGTAACTTTAGGAGGTTGTGCAGATTTTTTCATTAATTAATTGCATACTACGATATATAATTTTTCATAATTATCTTTCATGACACACTGTTTTCTTTCACATGAATATATATGTGCCATTTGTAATAATTAAGGTGCTGTTTGGATATCAAGTTAAGATGATATGAATTGAAATGAAGTTAAAAATTTAATAAAATTTATTAGAATATTATTATTGTTTTAGAATTTAAAAATATTGAATTGGTTATTATATTTTGTGTGAAAATTTTAAAAAATTGTATTGATGAGATAAAATACACGTGTTGTATTGATGAGATAATATACACGTGTTGATGAGATATATATATATATATATATATCATTATAAGAAAACTGCTTATTTACGATCAGTTAATTCCAGCAAAATGACTATTTGTAACTAAAATTGATTGTGAATAGTCTTTTAGTTACAATAAATTAATCACAAAAATCTATTTTTCTTGTAGTATATAATGGATATATATCAAGACAAGCTTTTTCAAAAAACAAAAGCACTTCAAGTCCTTGTTCCTGATCTGGATTCCTCGCCATCTCAACTCAACAAGAATGCCGATGACTGTCACACGTCTGAGCTGGGAGCAGAGATCAACAAATTAGACCAGCTTGTCGAGGATTTCAAGCATAAAGATCATGATCACAAGCAGCGTTTTGTTAAGGATTTCAAGCCTAGACCCAATGTCTCACCGTACGATGGCGATGATATTGTTGGTCATGAATCAGAGAAGAAGTTTGTCAAGGACTTCGAACGCAGACCTAAAGCTTACACCGATTATCATGTCCAAGGTTCTAAAGAAAGAGCATTTGCAGAAGAATTTGAGCAAGCACCAGATGCTACTATTTATCACAATTAATAAGGATGGTGCAATTTATAAGGGTCTTCGTGTAAGATAATATATCAGTACGGCAACTAAATAAGTAAAAATCAAGATGCCAAGAAAAAAAGAAAATTAAATGAATTCGCTATGGAAGTAGGTTCCCTATGTTATCGGCAGTACGGTAAAATTTTAATAAAATCTTCAACCCTATCTCCATTTTTAACGTCATGTTTCGTACGTCTTTAAATCGAATTTTGACAACTCAGGTCTTGAATCTTTCACCTACACATTTAAGTGAAATTGGAGAGTAGGGGGCCTTGGTGATAGTTAGAGAGTTTTCGATACTAAAATCAATATATTTCTTTAGTGGTATGTGCATAAGTTTAGAGGAATCAGAAAGAATTCTTTGTATCTAGGGTTAACTTTTATACCAGGTTTCTAGCGTGGACAACTCATAATTTCTTTATCAGAATTAGTAATAATCATGATTCTTTAAAATCTTCATGGTAATTTATTAAATGGATTTCACTTAATCCCAACCATTACTTTTAAATTTAATATTATACGCACTCAATATTAAAGCTGAGTTTGCCAAATCAATATTTATTATTTTTAAACTAAATTATTAGCATTTTTATTTTTATTATTATTGTATTAAACATTTTAAAATTCATATAATTGAAATTAAGCAACATATTTCTAAAAAGCTAGAGTTGCAAAGAAAATTTTATAAAAATACTCACAAATTGACGCGTCTTCATACAATACGTTATATCTAGTTTATAATAAAAATAATTTTATAATCTAACGTATTACATCAAATCATGTTAATTTGTAAATTTACTTTTATAAAATCACTTTGTTGTCAAAGTATTTGTAATTGTTCTTCAACGCGTAGATTAAGGGGATGTTTAGAAACATGTTTCATCTTATCCTATCTCATTTCTTTTCCAAATATCATTCAAATATAAATACTTTCAAACTAATCATTACAATTTTTTCAAATTCTCAAATAAAAAGTTAAAAATAATTCAACTTTTTCAAATTTCAAAACAAAAATTATATTTTTAATTTTATTCTAATAATAGTTTAACTTCATAATAATTTTTATTAAATTTTTTCTCTCACCTTTCCCAAAACTCAATTACTTAACTCAAAATATCTCATTACTCTTTACAAATCATCTGTAACACTCTTGATAAACACACAGTTTCAGAACAAGTTGAGAAGAAAAAGATAGTAAAGAGAAATTCTAACTTTACTTTTAGATTTTGCATGAGAAATCAAAAGTACATTACAGCGCCTCTAATACGCAGGAACCCTACCAAAAGTAAAAAGGTCGTGGGCCTATACTAGATTTTCTGAACTAACCGAGCAACAACAAAATAAACCAACAGAAATAAAATAGATAAAGCCCAACTGGAATAAACAGCCCAGGGACATTTCCCTTAAGCCCGTGCCAGCTGAGCCTAGTCCCCCTTTCGGTCAACACTTAGATCCCACTTTTGTTCACTTCAGACCACACGCCCACTTCAGTAACTTAGTTCACTTAGATCCCGAATGCCCCACGTGAAGAACTAGGGTTCACTCAGATCAACACTTAGCACCTCTCTTCTTCCTCTTCTTCTTGAAGCTTCCTATTGCCGCCACCGCTCGTTCTCCCTAGCCAAGCTGTCGCCGCCAGTAGCTGTGTTACACACCTCCCCCCATCAGAACACCTTGCTCGCAAGGTGGGGGAAGTCCTCCTTCAACTGTGAATATCCCTCCCAAGTGGCGTCTACCGCTTCTTGGCCATGCCACTGAATGATCCTCGGGTTCGGGCCGTAGTACTCCGTGCTCATTCACAGGCGGCAGTGAAGGTATGGCTAAAACGTTTGATCCAATTTTTTTCTTGAGTTGTGATACATGGAAAGTGCGATGAATTCTTGATGATAGGGGCAGATCCAATTTGTATGTGACCTCATCAACTCGATGCAGCACTTTAAATGGACCAAAGAAACGAGGGGCTAGCTTGAGGCTGCGCCGATGGGCTACGGTGGTTTGTCGGTAAGGTTGTAGCCGCAGGTATACCCATTCCCCTACTGAACTGTTACTATTTTCTTTTCAAATCAGAGTATTTATTCATGCGGTTTTGTGCCAGTTGTAAACTCTGCTTGAGTAATTTTGAGATTTGGTCCTTGCTGCGTAAAGTTAGGTCCACTGTGTTAACACAAGCTGTCCCCGGGATGTAGTTTAACATTCAGGGTGGGGGATAACCGTAGAGGGCCTCAAAAGGGGATATTCTCATGGATGTGTGTTGAATGGAATTGTACCACCACTCGACAAGGGGAACCCAAACTACCCAATCTTTAGGTCTGTCCCCTGTGAAACACTGTAGGTAGTTCTCCATTGTTTTGTTTACAGCTTCTGTTTGCCTGTCGGTATGATGATGATAGGCAGTACTTATTGACATTTGAATCCCTTGTAAAAAGAACAACTCTTGCTAGAATTGGCTTGTGAATGTAGTGTCCTTGTCAGAAACTAGAGATCGGGGTAAACCATGTAATTTGAGGATATTTTTTAGGAACAAATCAGCCACTGGCCTATTTGTGTAAGGCGCACAAAGTGACTGTATTTTGTTAATCGGTCAACCACAACCCATAAACAGCCAAAGCCTTGTAAAATGGAAAGTCCATCAATGATATCCATGGTGATATGAGTCCATGGTTAGGCTGGTATGGGTAATGGCTACAGCAAGCCATTTGCTAGAGTGTTATATACCTTCACCCTTTGAAAAATGTCACAAGCTCGAATAAACCTTTTTAAATCTTTTTTCATTCTCGACTAATAAAAATCCTTTTTTATTCGATGAATGGATTTATCATAACCTGAATGTCCTTCCATGGGCTACTGTGGGACAACTACATTAGTTTATTTTTAAATTCCTCATGTTGGGGAATGCACAATCTCTTCTTATACAGTAGTAACCCTTCCCTCAAGGTATAGTTAGGGCTTAACTTACCTTCTGAACAATTCTTAAGCAGCTCCTTTAAGTGCTAAGCCTTTTTTAGGTCCTCCACCCATTCCACACTTGGAAAAGTAATTAGCATCAATGTCCTTTTAAGTTCCTTATCTTTTCGGGATAGGGCATCAACCACCTTATTCTTGAACCCTTTCTTATACTTTACCACAAAATCGTAGCCAAGTAGCTTAGTTACCCATTTTTACTGCATAGGAGTTCCAATTTTTTGGTCTAGCAAGTGCTTAAGGCTTTGCTGGTCAGTTCTAACCACAAAGGTCCGCCCTAGTAAGTAAGACCTCCATTTTAACATTGTTGAAACTAAGGCAAAAAGTTACTTCTCATATGTGGACAATGAGAGGGATTTACCTTTGAGTGTCTGGCTGAAAAAAGTTATGGACTCCCGCGCTGCATCAAAACTACTCCTATTACTGTTCCTGAAGTGTCACATTCAATTATAAATGGTAGAGAAAAATCCGGTAATGTTAAAACTGGAGGTTGAGTTACAACCTCTTTTAATCTTTGAAAATCAGTCTTAGCCTCTTCATTCCAATGAAAACCCTCCTTTTTAAGCAACCTTGTAAGTGGCGTAGCAATATCTCCATACCCTTTTATAAATCTCCAGTAGTAACCCATCAAGCCCAAAAATCATCTTAAGTCTTTAAGGGACTTAGGTAGAGGCCATTCTACCATGGCATTTAACTTTTCTAGGTCCGCTTGTACTCTTTTGGCTGAAATCAAATGGCCAAGGTAAGCCACCTCCTCACACCCAAATCGACACTTGGATTGTTTGGCAAATAACTTATGTTGTCTTAGTGTCTCCAAAGTGACCTGTAAGTGTTGTGCATGTTCCCTTTCTATTTTGCTGTACACTAAAATGTCATCAAAGAAAACAAGTATAAATTTTCTTATGAATGGTCGAAATACTTTATTCATGAGATTTTGGAAGGTTGAGGGGGCGTTAGTGAGCCCAAAAGGTATCACTAAGAATTCATAGTGTCTCTCATGAGTTCTAAAGGCCGTTTTAGGTACATTATTAGGCTTAACCTGTATTTGATAATATCCCAATCTCAAATCCAGCTTAGAGAATATTGTTGACCCGAGTAGCTCATCCATTAGCTCCTCGACCACGGGGATGAGAAATTTATCCTTGATGGTGACAGTGTTTAGCCCTATATAGTCAACACATAACTGCCACGTTCCATCAACTTTTCTTACCAACAACACGGGAAAAGAGTAGGGACTTTTGCTAGGTTGAATCACTCTCATAGCCAACAACTCCTGCACTATTTTTTCAATCTCGTCTTTTTTGTAATAGGGGTAACCGTAGGGTCTTATAGAAATGGATTTGGTGTTGGGTATGAGGTTTATAAAATGGTGGTGGTTCGGGGTGGTGGGAGTCCCTTAGGTTCTAAGAATACATCTCCAAAGTGTTGCAGTATGGACTAAAAATTTGCTGGAATTTCTGCTCCAGCTTGTAAAACAGAGGGAGTTTCCCCTTCAATTAATTGCAAAATGTCCCATTTTGTCTCTAACTTGTTCAGCATGTTTAGAGAACCTTCCCCAATCATCTTGCCAGTTGTTAATCCCTGCATGTTAACTTTTTTATTTTGATAACAAAATTGCATAGTTAACTTATCAAAATCCCACAAAATTTTTCCTAACTCACGCAACCATTTAATTCCCAACACCATATCACACCCCGCTAATACGATCACATGAACTTCCATAACAAAAACTATGTCTTGAATCAATACTTTCACCTCACTGCATTTCCCTGCACTAGGGACAATCTCACCATTTGCAACCTTCACTTTAACCTTCTCCTTTTCATGTAAGGGTAGGTTAGTTTTCTTTAATATTGCCAGGTCTAAAAAATTGTGAGTAGAACTCGCGTCAATTAAGATGGTAATCCATTGCTTCCCAATCCTCCCATTCACACTCATGGTTTTTGGGTTAAGGGAGCCAATTATGGCATGAAGGGATATTTCTGGATTATTTTGGGTTGTACATATGTCTATGGTTGCTGGAATTTCTTCTCCCATATCCCATTCTATTTCTTCAATCACCATACTACTCTTGCTGTCCCATAACACTTCATCAAGCAAAAACAATTTGGGATTTTGGCACTTATGCCCTGGGACCCATTTAGCATCACAATAATAACATAATTCATTTTCCCTTCTTTCTTTCATTTGATTTTGGTTGATTTTGTGTATGGTCAAGGATGGCTTTTGGTTTGGCTTGGTATTTTCAGATTGGTGGGAAAAATGATGGTTTGGGTTTCTTAAGAAATTTGGTTTAGAGGAATAGTGTGAGCTGGACCTTGGATTTCTTTTAGTTAGGTTGATGTTTTCCTCTTGTATCTTGGTTAGGCTATAGGTTGTGATTAAATTGGTGGGGCTAAACATTCTCACAGATAGTTTGATTTCATTTTTTAATCCGCTAAAAAAAAACTCAACTTGCATGTATCAGATATTCCTTTCAACCTATTTGATAATGTTTCATAGTTTGCTTGATAATCCTTAATTGTGTTAGTTTGCCTTAACCTAATAAGGGCCTTCATGGGGTCATCATAGGCGTTAGGCCCAAACTGAACAAGTAGGGCTCTAGTGAATATATCATTGTTTTAAATACCGTACCGAACCGGCCGGTATTTGTCGTATTGGCCATTGGTCCAGTACAGGTATTCCCTTCATTTCGTACCGGTCGATATTTCGGCCTGTACAAGCCTGTATTTCGGCCCGTACAAGCCAATATTTTGGCCTTTAATTTTTTTCTTTTTTTTTTTTCAAACTACAAGCTCATTTTTTGACCCACAATTCAGATTAGACTATTTATAATTTATATATAATTTCTTCATATATAGACTATTATTTTAGAATATAATTTTTATATATAATTTATTCATATATCGACTATCCCGAAACGATACACGAAACGGTACCGGTATTGAAATATTTTGTTCCAGTGCCTTGACCCGTACGACGTCCGGTACGGTATTCAAAACATTGGAACATATCCCAATCCTGGATTTGAACACTTTGTTCCAAGTCTTGGAACCAAACCAGTGTTTTTCCTTCTAAATGAAAGGAAGCAAGCTTCACTCGGCTTTGTGAGGTAGTATTATGGAATTGAAAAAAACTGATTAATTTTATAGATCCAACCTGCAGGGTTTTCTCCATTGAATACAAGAAAATCCAACCTCATTGTGCGTGCTTGGACCTCACCTTGCTGTTGTTGATGAAAATGTTGTTGCTGAAACTGTTGCTGTTGTTGTTGCTACTGTTGCAACTGTTCATGGTCATTTCCGCCTAGCACTCCTAAAGAAGACTCCCCAGAGTTAGGACTAGGGTTTCCCTTTTTTAGCTCAGTTGTAATGATAGCTAGTTGTTGTACAATAACTTCATTTTACCTTTTGAGTGTTGTCATTTCTGTTTCTGTTGATTTCTTTAGCTCTTGATATTGGGATTCTGAGGATATTTTTAGGACATTGAGCCCATCTTGTAGCTGATTTAGCCTAGTACCTTTAGCCATAGGGTTATTTTTTACACAAGTACGGTGCCTCTTGATACCACTTGTAACACTCTTGATAAACACACACTGGAAAAGCTTTCCTAAGAGATGCTTTTTCAAAACAGGTTGAGAAGAAAAAGATGGTAGAGAGAAATTCTAACTTTACTTTCAGATTTTGCATGAAAAATCAAAAGTACATTACGACGCCTTTAATACGTAGGAACCTTACCAAATGTTAAAAGGCCATGGGCCTGTACTAGATTTTTTGAACTAACCTGGCAACAACAAAATAAACCAACAGAAATAAAATAGATAAAGCCCAACTAAATAAAGCCCAATTGAAATAAACAGCCCAGGGACATTTTCCTTAAGCCCTTGCCAGTTGAGCCCAGTCCCCGTTTCGGTCAACACTTAGATCCCACTTTACTTCACTTCAGATCACACACCCACTTTATTAACTTAGTTCACTTAGATCCCAAATGCCCCACGTGAAGAATTAGGGTTCACTCAGATCAACACTTAGCACCTCTCTTCTTCCTCTTCTTCTTGAAGCTTCCTATTGTCGCCACCGCTCGATCTCCCTAGCCAAGTTGTCGCCACCGATAGTTGTGTTATATCATCTTAAATAATATTCACAAAATTATTATCTTATCTCATTCTCAACCAGGCCATAACTTTTCATTCCTACAAAGCCAAAGCCAGTGGAACATTAAAGCCGTAAAAACTTATCGTGGATCGTTGTCACATAGAAACACAAAGAGAAATGCTTTGGGTCCCGAATTCGGGATCCAAAAAATGTCCCAAATGGGATTTTTTTTTTTTTACTGAGTGATTAAAAAAATATTTTTTAATAATGTTGTGAATTTTTTATTTTTTTTAAAATATTTATGATGATTAAAAAAATTCATAAAATTAAAAAATCTACATGTTCGGGACACTTTCGAGCTGCAACTCTTGGGATATGTATTACCAAAGAGGAATTTTAGACATCAGCCTATAACCACAGCACACCTACATGTTCTTTTTTTTTTTTTATACACTCAATCAATTGGAGTGTGCTGCGGCTGAAGTGCACGCTGCAATATATATTTTCTGATTACGAAAAGCAAATTTACTTAGTCCAGAACAGTAACTCCGTAGTAACGTATTGCCCAATAAAATCATTCCACCTCACTTGAAGCTCTAAAACTATTCTGGGCAATGACAATCCGCTGAAATGGTGCATATCGTACAGTCGCACTGAAATCATTCATACCCTCCAATCACAGCAGCAAGAGCAAGCCCCTTCATGGAAGATAAGCGCAGCGAAGCCGGAACCGCACCGGCGGCTGGAGTCGAATCGCCGGCATCTGAGCCGGCCTCGTCGCGGCGGCGAGCCGGAGCCCAGAAAAGGAAAGCCAGCAACCTCGGCGCATCGAACTCTTCGTCTGCACCGTCGAAACGCGTGACTCGCGAAAAGGCCTTGCTCTCCCATGCTCCGATCCATAACGGCCCCTTGACCAGGGCACGCCAGGGCCCCAACAACTTCGCTGGCGCGGCCGTTTTTGCCTCGGCTGGTGGAGCGGCCGCCTCTGCCAAGAAGTCGAATGATCAGGCGGCTCCGGCGGTCTCGGTGGAGGAGCTGAGTAAAGAGAGTGAATTGGAGGCTTTGGAGGCTGTAATGGAAGCTGAGTTTGAAGCTATCAGATCTCGAGGCGCTAATGCTCATGTGGTTCCCAGTCATTGCGGTGAGTTTTGTTTCAAAACCCTAACTTGTTGACATTTTTTAAATTCGATCCCATCAAAATCCCCTGCCTCGTTTGAAATTTCATGAACAGTTCCCGTTGGTTTGGCTGCTGAGAAAAGTGAGAAAAATAAATGAAAATGTAATTTTGAGTTTCATCGTTGGTTTTGTCTTTCCGAATGCGAAGCAGGTTCACTTGAGGTCGTTTGCATTCAAAACTCACCTCAACTCATTTCATCTTATTATTACAATTTTTCTAAATTTCTATACAAAATATAATAAACAATTCAACTTTTTCAAATCTCAGAATAACTTTTTCAAATTTCCACACAAAATATAATAAATAGTTCAACTTCTATTCTACTATTCATAAACCATCTCAACTTATCTCTGAATCCAAACCACTAGTTGTAAAAATTGCTGTTTTTCACACGTCGTTCGTTTGGGATTTTAATTTTAGGTTTCCAATTTAGGTCAAGTAATTTCTTTTTTTCCCTATATGTTTTAGTAATTTGACTGCAGTCTTGTTGCCTTCGTTTTTCTTTTAGATATTTTTTTTTTTTGCAATTGTTTTTAATTCAGGAGAAGTGAAGAATTTCACTTTAACCGAGCCACATTGTTCTGCCTTAGGTTAATTTAATTTCAGGGTTTCTCACTCGTTTGTTTTGAAAAAACATCTTATCTCATCACATCTAATCATTACAACTTTTTCAACTTCCAATATAAAATAAAATAAACAATTCAACTTTTTCAAATCTCAAAACAAAAATAATATTAAAAAATATATTTTAACAATACTTTATTCAATTTTTTAACTTTAATCTCAACTCATCTCATCTCATCTCATCTCCGAAAACAAACGGACCAGTTTGTTAATAAATGCTTAATAACAGCTCATAAACTGTTTTAATAAACAGTAGCTTATAATCTAGTTGGTTGCCTAGAAATTGAGCTACGTTCTTCATATTTTTTTAGAAGTGCTTACCTACCCAAGAAGAAGAAGAAGAAGAAGAAGAAGAAGAACTTTGCTCAATTAAGTCTGAGTAACCATGCATTAGTCATAAGTTCAAAAATTTTCTTTTCAAGGCTGGAAATTGTAATTGTTTTTTTAAAACCAAAAGTATAATGATTTCCTTTCTCAAGCACGCTGTTTTTATCTCTCATTTTTTTTGGCAGGAAATTTATTTAAGTTTTGATAATATGAGGCAAAAAAAGTATTGGTTTTAATTAACGCACATTTCCTCACTTTGGCTTTCAGGTTGGTTTTCATGGACAAAAGTTCACTTTATCGAGGAGCGCACATTGCCTTCTTTCTTCAATGGAAAGTCTGAGATTCGGACTCCTGATATGTATATTGAAATACGTAATTGGATTATGAAGAAATTCCATTCTAACCCAAACACACCAATTGAATTGAAAGACTTGTCAGAGCTTGAAGTTGGAGAATTGGATGCAAGGCAGGAGGTAATGGAGTTTTTGGACCACTGGGGTTTGATTAATTTCCACCCTTTCCCACCAACAGATTCTGCTTTGCCCAGTGCAGACAATGATGGGGAAACTGACAAGGATTCCTTGGTTGAGAAATTGTATCGCTTTGAAACACCCGAAGTGTGTCCTCCTGTTTTTCCAAAGACTAATCTTACAACTCCAGCTGTGCCATCTGGACTTTTTCCAGAGTCTGCAATTGCTGAAGAGTTGGCCAGGGATGAGGGGCCATCAGTTGAGTACCACTGCAACTCTTGCTCAGCTGATTGCTCTCGCAAGCGCTACCATTGCCAGAAGCAGGTTCGTTCCATAAAACTTCACCATCTAAACAGTGAATAATATTGCATGTTAATTATGGAGGGGACGATTTGTTGAATTCAATCTTCATTTTTATTTGAGTTCCCATTCTGTGCAATTCAGCCTTAACATGATATCTAGTTGAGTTGAAGATGTTTTTTTTCATAAAAAAAACTTCAGAATCTCTTTATATACATATCATTAAGCTGGGTTGTCTTGGGTCATGCCCAAGAGTGTGGTGGAACTTTTAGCATGTTGGAATAGGCATCATCATTACTCCCAACTAACAGCAACGTGGGGGATGGTTCCTTCGTACCTATGGATGGAACGTAATGAGAGGTGTTTCAACAACAAGGAGAGGACTGTGGGGGAATTATGTAGCTTTTTTGTATTTTCTTTAGTTCAATGGTTTGCTGCTATTGTATTACAGTATTATTAAAGGGAGGGAATGCCCATGAGTTCTTGCTTTCTTTTCAGCTTTCTAGAATGTAATTAGGTGTCTTTTGTATACTTCCTGTATACATGGGCTGTGCCTAGTTTCATTCAATCAATAAAGTTTCTTACTTATCAAAAAAATATCATTAAGCTGGGTGTATCTTTAGAGGGTTAACAACCAAACCGGATATTGTTTTCATGTTTGGGTTGGATTGATGTTTTAACATCTTCCTACAATTTTTTACTTATTAAAATAAATCTTCCCACCATTTTCTTTAGGTGTTGTCAATGGCTCAATGTAAATCTCCATCGTAAGTGGTCAAACCGTAAGTCAATGTCAAATTTTCTTCTCTTTTTGTTTTTGGCAAACCCAAGAGATCCAAACAATTTTGACTATAATTCAAATTCAGCCTGGATAAAGAAGGTTGTGCACCTTCTTTGAATTTACTTATTCATGATACAATGCCTTGCATCTGCTACTTGGCCATAAGCAGTTGACAATGTAATTTTCATAAATAATGATTTGTTGTTTTGTCTTTTTTTTTTTGTAAGTAATGATTTGTTGATTTATTTCTTATTTATTAATTTCTCTAATCTTAGGTCCCATATGATGTATGATCTAATTGTTGATCACATTCATCTTTGACAGGCAGATTTTGATCTATGTACTGATTGCTTTAACAATGGAAAATTTGGTTATGGTATGTCATCATTGGATTTTATACTCATGGAGCCTGCTGAGGTTCCTGGGGTAAGCTGTGGGAAATGGACCGATCAGGAGACACTCCTTCTCCTTGAAGCACTAGAACTTTACAAAGAAAACTGGAATGAGATCGCGGAACATGTTGCTACAAAGACAAAAGCTCAATGTATATTGCATTTTCTTCAAATGCCAATTGAGGAAACATTTCTTGATGGTGATGTCGATATTGATGCCAGTTCCAAAGAAATTGTTGACCCAGATTCTACTAATAATGATTCATCTGTCTCTAAAGATGCCCCTGAAACAAAGGATGTTAAGACTGGTGCTGGTGAGGGTCAGCCCTTGACTTCTGCTATGGAAACTTCGAAGACAGATACAAGTGAAGTGAAGATTGTTGAGGAGTCAAGGCAAGAAGATGCAAGTGAGTTGAAAGTTAGTCAGGAAGTTTCAAGGGCAGACGAGATCAGTGAAGTTCAAGTTGATCAGGAGGTGGGTGAAAACTGGGCACTGAAGGCTCTTAGGGAAGCATTTGAAGCCGTTGGTTACCCTCCAGAACCTGATAACCCACTTTCGTTTGCTGAAGTGGGAAATCCTGTCATGGCATTGGTAAGTTGAATGGTTATCTGCAGAAAGTCAAGGTCATCTCTAAAAGGGTATATTTGGGGGGCATTGCAGATGATGTTTAAGTAATTTATCTCATCAACAACTCATGGAAATGATTTCATTGCACTGCAAATGTTTCAACACTAACACCTTTCAAGTGCTTAGAGCACATTTAAGTAACACATTACATCTGTATATCTATTCATGTATACTTCCATTATATGAGGCTTTACAGCTCACATCATGAGGAGTAAAGCATATCACTCACACTTTTGCCTTCCACTATTCTGGTTACATTACACTCCTTAGAGGCTGCTCTCATTTACAGGCAGTTTTCCTGGCACGACTGGTAGGACCTGATGCTGCGATTGCTTCAGCCCACAGTTCCCTAAAAGCTATATCCGGCTGTTCTCCTGGCATTCAGCTGGCTGCTAGGCACTGTTTTCTTTTGGAAGATCCATCAGATGGCAAGAAAGAACCAGTTCCAGTTGGTTCTGAGAGGTATCTTACTTCATGTGGAGCTTATATGTTTTTGGAAGTTTCTGAGTATATTCTGACGTCAATGAGATACTTTCTGTCTTGCTGATATTGTTGATAGGGATGCTCAGGAAGAGGGAAATCTGGAAGGCAGAAATGAGAAAGAGGGGAACTCTACCTCAGTCTTGGATGAGAAAGAATTATCTCATAACCGCAATAGCAATAACATTGAAGAATGTGCTACCGAAGAAATCCCGAATGGTAAATCTGCAGGGAAAGCACATGCTGCAAAGGAACAAGGCGCTATAGCTTCTAGTGAGGTAGTTAGACCACAAAATCTGGATGACATAAGCAATTCAGGGTTACCAAAGGACCATCCACAGAGTACCATGATGGCATCGGATGATTTGATATCCAAGGTGGAACTTCCACCAAGTTCTGTGGAGGCATCAAAAGAGAGAATTTCAGTTGGAGAGCCTTCGCTACCTGTAGAGGCGCCAAAAGTTGAGCATACAGTTTCTGATTCTCTGCATGCTGAAAAGAATGAGCAGGAACCAGTCACATCAGATTCAGCAAGAGCACCACCACAATGTACAGAGGCACCAAAGGATGGTATTTTGTCTGATTCTCTGCCCCCAAGAGAGTATGACCAGGATCAACCAGTTGCTACCAATTCAAGCGGAAAGCCTCTTCAACATTCTGAGGTATCAATGGATGTAGATGTGGTGTCTGATTCTCTGCCTAACAAAAAGAATGAGCCTCAACAGCCAGTTCCGTCAAATTCTGTTGAAGAGCTCTCTCAACCTACAGAGGCACCAACAGATGTAGTTATGGTGTCGGATTCTGTACCCTCAGAAAATAATCAACCTTCACAACCAGTAACATCAAACTCAGTGGACGAAAATGGAGCAAATAAAGGTCTCTCTCTCTCTCTCTCTCTCTCTCTCTCTCTCCATATTATAATAAAAGGTATACTTATGGACAATATTAGCCAAGAGATCTGGAGAGTATGCAACAGAACTATATGTGCATATCAAGATTTTTTGGAAGTTTGCAAGAAAAGTTTTTAGGGGTTTTACGAATAAATTCAATGCCTGCCTGTTAAAATTGAATTCTTGGTTAATATGCTATTAAATTGAGTTGGAAGATTAAAGGTCTGGTTTAGGAAACATTGGAGCATTTTGCCACTGTGGCAAGCTTTGGCTGAACAAAGATGAATGTGTATTTCTGGCAGTTGCAAACTTGCATGATATAATGTGATTGTATTTATGATTATGCGTATATTTCTTCATTTTGTTTTTGCAGGTGAGGACCAAATTGAAGAGGGTAAAAAATTCAAACATGAGACTATCGAAAGAAAAAACCTGAATAAATTTGATAAAGTAAAGCGTGCTGCAGTCACTGCACTCTCTGCAGCAGCAGTAAAGGCAAAACTTCTGGCAAACCAGGAAGAAGACCAAATCCGACAACTTGCTGCCTTTTTGATAGAAAAGCAGGTAATCTTATTGCCGAACAGGTTATATTTTTTGCAGTTCGTTGTTGATTTTAGGAGTTTTGACTTTATGGTGGTTTACATTTGTTACAGTTGCATAAGTTGGAAACCAAATTAGCTTTCTTTAGTGAGATGGAAAATGTGGTAATGAGAGTAAGGGAGCAATTGGAAAGGTCAAGGCAGAGGCTTTACCATGAGAGGGCACAGATAATTGCAGCTCGACTTGGTTTACCGGCTTCCTCATCCAGAGCAATGCCATCATCATTACCGACCAACAGAATTGCCACAAACTTTGCGAACTCAGTTGCAAGGCCTCCAATGAGCATGACTTACCAAAGGCCATCAATGTTAAGACCCATGGGGACAGTGGCTCCCTCCCCCTCAAACCCGTTGACGACCAATACGGTGGCTGGAAGCTCGATTCGGCCATCTGGCCAGGACAAGCTTTCTTCAGTTGGGACAAAGTAGATTTCAGGCCATGCGATAAAGTTTCATTCATTGTTATCCCCAAACTAATCTACTACCAGTCTACCAGTTTTAGCAAGTGAGTCCTCATTTTTTGTTATGATTTTTGCTCTTATAGCTGTCAAAGCTGGATGAAAATATGGTCAGCCGAGTACTGCTTCATTCGAACTTTCGAAGATTGAAAGTGTTTTGACATGAGTGGAGGGCTTGGGTTACAGAGTTTTTAATTGGCCAATTTTCTGTGTTAATGATAGATTTGAAAGGGAAGAAGGGCTGGAACCCCGTAGATAATTTTCCTGGGTCCTGGATCTGTTGTCGTTGGCACCATCCATGCAAATTGCAAAAAGCTGTGTAGTAAATATTCTTACTTTTCTACTGTGATCGTGTTGATATGATACTCTTTTTAAGTTTTAACAAAAGGGAATGGAGGGATCTCATCATCTCATGAACTGAGTGGATTGCTTGTTTCGAGTTGAGTTCATGAGGTGTCCTTCTCTGAAATACCAACCATTTCAGCAGCCCCAAATATCAATTCCATTATTTTTGCTGTCACGTGCATTTGTGCAGTACTTATTTATCTACTTTCCTCATTTATTCATCTGTGAAAAAAAATGCTGTTGATAAGTTAGGATACATTTTACTTGTCTATCAAACAACCCCCTTACATCCTCCTCATGTACAACAAAATCACCTTTTCCACAGAAAACCCTTTCCTCTCTCCCCAACTCTTATAAAGACAAATACCATCCCTAGCATCCACAATTCAAGGTCCAGATTTCTACTTGCTGAACCGACTCACTTTCAAGCAGTGTTTTAAATTTCGTATGGAATCCGGATATGATAAGAGAGAGGGAGAGTTTAGGAGCTTTCAGCTTCGTGTTCTAAGTTTTTAACTTCTAAGCGAAATACTGTACTATTTTTTAATTTTTTAACCCTCTCTCTCTCTCTCTCTCTCTCTCTCTTTTTGAGCGTACGGACACTCGATTTTCATAGGCTGGTCGGAGCTTTTGAGTTTCGTGAGAAAAGCTGGATTGACCTGTATATATCTCTCTCTCTTCATATTTACATTTGTTTTTTATTTTATCCACTAAATCGAATCATATGAAAATATGGAATGCAACATTGTAACTATCATGCGAATGTCTGTCTCCTACCAGTTAGTTAGCAGTTGGTAAATATTTATACCCAAAAGCAATTATAAAAATTATTTTATCCAATTGTTGATGGGTTTCGTGTTTCGTACATCTAGGGTGAGTTCCATCAACTTGGGTCGGGATCCTTCTACTTGCAATCACAAAGATAAAGGTGGGTTTGGTGGTTGTCTGGGAAGTCTCCGATACCAAAGTCAGTCTTGCTTCTTAGATAACTACAGGATAATCAAAATGTTCAGAGAAGTTATTTGTACCTAGAATTTGGCTTTTATACAAGGTAATGGGAGAACCTTTTGTACCATGTGTAAGGGTCAGCATTGTGGCTTCTAAGATGGCGTCATTAATGCGGTGTAACTCCTCGGATGGCATCTCAACGACAGACGATCAAAGCAGTCACTTCCCTTCCCCATCGCCAAGGAAATGAGGGTTGTATATGATCTTCGTTTACTTGTTAGCTTAGATCTTTAAATGCTAGGTTTCATAAAAGGGTATCAGGGTCGACATGTCCCATCTGTCTCCCTTCGACTTGGTTCCCGCGCAAGGACATTCCCTCTCCTCTAGTATAGTTCATGGGCTGAGTTTCATTGATGATTCCTTGGCCCATAGGAGGGGAGCAATTCGGGTCGTGATGAGCTTCAATGTCCTACCCAGGCCAACTCAGGAGAAGGGATGGGAATATCCCCTCCACCAATATATTAAATTAGATAAAAAAAATTATTTTTATTACAAAATAAATTTAGCATTCTTTATTTTATAACACCAAATTAGATAATAATATTTTTTTAAAAAAAATAATAGAGTACCATAGCTACTAGCAAATCATGAATGTAGGTTAGAGACAATTGGGGAACTAAAAATAGAAAAATTAAGAATCCTTTTGCTTAAAAATAGAAACCAGCACAGAAATTTGCCTAGTTTTTAGGAGGTGATCGTTTCTCTCAAAGAAACTATTACCATGAAACATCGATTCTCTCCTCCCTTTGGGAATGCTTCTCCTGCCCTTCTCCATCAGGTATGCTCTCAGTCTTACCCTCTCTATCTCCCTCGAATTAAAAAAATCTAATTAAATTGATGCAACTAAATTATAATCATATATAATCAATTGATTAAATTTGCAAATATTATACGTTTCTTTCAAGGCTAGGCCGATGATCATGCTATTTTGTCATGTTGTTCAATTTCATGGTATTTTACTTGATTAATTGGCTTATTTAATCATGAATAAACTCCTATCCATCTCTTTTCTAATTTATTGGATTTTCATTTAGAGGCCATCCATCATTTGGAGCCTCGGAGGAGCGGTGGGATTTGCTCTACACCGTTTGAGGACAACTTAGGTGGGGGACTCCAACTCCTCAAATGGCTTCGGATTCCAGCTCGCCACCGCCATCGGACTCTCAACCTATCCCAACTACTCCATCACCTCCATCACCACCAGCCTCATCACCACCTTTAGAGGAATCTCCACCCTCACCTCCGCCGCCAACAGCGGCAACGACTCCTCCACCACCAGAGGATTCACCTTTGCCACCATCCCCACAAGACTCAAATGCTTCTCCTCCTCCGCCAGCTTCCTCTTCCAAAACACCTTCACCTCCTCCCCCATCTAATCAAGGAGGTGGTAACAATGATTCACCAACTCCGCCTCCGCCACCGCCACCACCTCCACCTTCAACACCAACAACACACAACCCGTCCAATCATTCTCCACCTCCTCCACATCAACTCTCACCATCAAGCCGCACGCCTTCTGATTCTAATACGTCAGCATCCAAAAATGGTTTATCCTCGCAATCGACAAGGGTACCTCTAATAATAGGAGTTGCAGTTGGGGTAGGGTTGTTGCTTCTTGTCATGATCTTGCTTTACTTTTCATGCACTAGAAAGAAGAAGAAACAAGATCAGCAATACTATCCCTCCCAAGCACCCAAAGGTATTTAACGTAACATTGGCTATTAACCTTAATTACTTCCATCTCTTATTTTTAAAATATATAGCAATCAATTGTTGATAGACATGCAATATTGTCATATATATTCGCATACAGAGATGAGCTGAGTGGAACGAGAATATGGTATAAAACATATTTCTTCGTGCATGTATTTCAGTTCTTAATTTATTTCATTTCCATTGCATTCTAGAATATGAAATCTAATATCTAGAGGTAAAAGGTAGAAGACAAAATAAGAATAAGGTTATTTGTAATTTGAAAAAAAATTAATTTTTTATTATTTATAATAATGTTAAAGAGCTTCAATTTTAATTAGCACCCTGCCAACAATTATAAAATGGTAACTAGATAAAGATATATAGGGTTGGTTCAGCCTGATCAACATGATTTAATGCAATGTGATCCAGATATATATATATATATATATATATATATATATATATATATATTATGTTCATCGATCTCTTTCTAAATTATAGAAAATATCAATCCCTTTTTTATTGTAGATCAAACTATAACCTTAACAACGACAGGGTTGAGTTCAAAGTTTTGATCAGCTTAGTACTATCCAAGTGTCCAAACCCTCGAGAATAGAATTTGTGGTCATGATGTGCAGGTGGTGGATATTATAACGACTCAAGATGGAACAATGGGCCCGAACGGCCTAACGAACACTTTGTTAGTATACCTCCAGCTGGGAGCAATGGAGCTTGGCCAACGCTGCCTCCGCCTTCGACAACACTGCCTCATCATGTGATCATTAGCAGTGACCATAGCTCCAATTTCTCTGGTCCCGCCTTGCCACCCCCACACCCTTCTCTAGCTCTCGGGTTCAGCAAGAGCTCCTTCACCTATGATGAGCTAGCGGTTGCAACCGGGGGCTTCTCTCAGGCAAACTTATTGGGTCAGGGAGGGTTCGGCTACGTACATAAAGGGGTGTTGCCCAACGGCAAAGAAATTGCAGTGAAGAGTCTAAAATCGGGTAGCGGGCAAGGAGAGCGCGAGTTCCAGGCCGAGGTTGAGATCATTAGCCGTGTCCATCATCGTCACCTTGTGTCACTTGTTGGGTATTGTATTGCAGGAAGCACGAGGATGTTAGTTTTTGAATATCTCCCCAATAAAACCTTTGAATTCCACCTTCATGGTACGTATATTTTATAATGATGCATTGCCCAAAACAAAAAACAAAAATGTGCACCGTCTCATTTCAAATTGCTTGTGGAAATAATTTACAGGGAAGGATAGCCCAACCATGGACTGGCCCACCAGGCTCAAAATCGCAATGGGATCAGCCAAGGGGCTTGCTTACCTGCATGAAGATTGTTAGTCACTTTTTTGTACCTCTCTCTCTCTCTCTCTCTCTCTCTCTCTCTCTCTCTAATCGATTTGATATATGCAGGTCACCCTCGCATCATTCACCGGGACATCAAAGGTGCAAATATTCTACTTGACCTCAGTTTTGAAGCCAAGGTATGTGCAATATTGTTACGTGCAATTGCCTGTAGAACATTAGCCAAAACAGAAAAACGAGGCCTTATTATAATGATTGTACCGGTCAATTAATATATCTGCAATTTTTGCTTGCATTATTCAGGTGGCTGATTTCGGGTTGGCAAAACTAAGTCAGGACAACCACACTCATGTGTCTACTCGCATCATGGGTACCTTTGGGTAATAAAAACTTTTATTTACGTCACTTCAATGATATAATTAAGCATGCAAAATTATCAAAGATCGATCTATTCATTTTGAAAAAGTTATCTGGGATCTAATTTTCACCAGCCAAAATAGTCAACCTGATCAATACAAATTAAATCGGATGATAAGTTATTGATTTGGGATAATATTTATCTAACAAATGTAGGTACTTGGCTCCCGAGTATGCATCAAGCGGCAAGCTAACTGAGAAATCAGATGTTTTCTCGTTTGGTGTTATGCTTTTGGAATTGATAACTGGAAGGCGGCCTGTGGATCCCTCGGGTGACTTGGAGGACAGCTTAGTAGACTGGGTTGGATCATCCTCCCCTTAACATTAAAGTCTTAATAATCAGCAACCTTTGCTTGCTTGCTTTTATTTGACATGATTAGATATGTTGTCACGGAAAGGGCAATCTTAACCGATCGACTGGTCTATGAATTAACAGGCTAGACCTCTTTGTGCTCGCGCAATGGAGGAGGGAAACTATGATGAGCTGGTGGATCCACGTCTGGAGAACAATTACGCCCCCCACGAAATGGCACGCATGGTGGCATGTGCTGCTACAAGCATTAGGCATTCTGCTAAAAGGCGACCAAAAATGAGTCAGGTGGGAATTAACGTATATGTTATATAATTTTGAATCAACTTAATTATTATACAGAAAGGGGTAAGATGGATGGAGTATTTTTTGGGAACAGATTGTTCGTGCCTTGGAAGGTGATGTCTCGTTGGACGACTTGAACGAGGGAATAAAAGCTGCCCAGAGTTCCAACTTCAGCTCTAGCGGTTCTGAGAATGGCGGAAGCTCATACATCACTGACATGAAGAAGTTTAAAAAGATGGCATCGGCCAGCAATGAATACGGAAGCAGTGAATATGGAGCCACGAGCGACTATGGGCTCAACCCTTCCTCCTCAAGCAGCAGTGATCACTCTCAGGAAATGGGCAGAATAGGGAGCCGGAGGCAAGGTCACTGAGCAAACTCTTGACAACCCAACTTTGTAATCTAAGAGATTATGAAGAAACCCGATCCTTTTGGAGCCTAAAACCGTCTAAAATTGGGGTTACAAACTTACAAGTACATGCCACTGTTAAAATGATCCTGACACTCGCGGATCTATCTTACCATCTTAAACGACATCGATGCGGTATATATAGATCCTGGTAACTCAATGTCGTTTAGGTAGCCAGTCAATTTGTATTGCACTTTAATGTTTCTTAATTAACAAGACAAGATGATATGACGGATTGTTTTTATACTTTTGGGAGAGAATCTATGCGTTTGTACCGATATTTATATAAAAACAGTACTATCGTTTGTATTTGTGTAGTTTATTTATGCACCTACTAGGATAAGATATATTATCATGGGTTAATATTAGGGCTGCAACCCAACCAACCCAGCATGTATTTTGGTTCGAACCGACCCGACCCGGTTCCAAAAAAAAGCCAAATCGGTCTAGACCGACCCGACCCGAGATTGGAAGCACACGGAGGCAAAATTGCATACCAACTGCAAAACAAAACACCCTTGCCCTCGATGATGACGAATCAGGCAAACAACATTGTCCTCTATATCTGCAACTTTTGGGTTCGGCCCTCAAGTTACTTCAACCCGTTTTCTCGAGTCGAGTCGAGTCGAGTCGGATCTCACGGACGGATCGGGTCTGAACCTTTTTTGCACAGCCCTAATAAATATAAATGTGGTTTATAATTGATGAGCAACTTTAAAACAACACGAGAAATATTTTTAAACTCACTCAATTCTTATATGTTTAATATGCATAAAAAAATATATAAGTTTCACGTAGAATTGTCAAGATCCTTTGAATCAATTGGCAACATTTTAATTTCTCACTAAGAGAACCAATAATCGAATTCTCCCATCCCATGTATCAAAAAAGTTTCACGTAAAATTAAATATCAAATGTATCATGTCTCGTTTAGAGAATATACTATTTATATCATTAATGCGGTATGATTTCATTAGTTAGATTTAGATTTTTAATTTTTAACTTTTTTTTACATGAGAATTATAAATAGAGTTTTCTGATAATAAATACTAATTTTCACTATTTATATAACCCAATAAAATCACAAGAAACATTTTCAGACTTGATGAGTGAAGGAGTCTATGATAAATTTCTAACGGGCAACACAGTCATTTCAACTTAGGAAATTTTGTGCTCCCTTTACAAGCGGTTGGATCTCCAATGCCATTCGTCCAAAAAGCAGGGGTACTTACGAAATTCAACTGTTAATGATGACGGGGAATACTTCCATTAGTCAAAGTACATTTACCTTGCAACTATCATGTAGGTTTGCCCGCAGAATATAGTTACCCGACAATAGCGTTTATGCCTCGTCGGCTCGTCTTCAGCCTCGCGCGTGAGACAGTCTCATCTTCTTTGTTAACTTCCGAGCCCTCCTCAAAATCTTACATCACTGCTCTCTCTCTCTCTCTCTCTCTCTCTCTCTCCTTCTAGATCTCGGACATTGATCGGATTCAGTGATGGCCCAGCAGCTAGTAAAGAAGGACGATGATCGTGACGACGAAGGTATTTCTTGCTCCGCTTCAAATCCGTGTTGTCCACCAATTGAGAATCACCTTTTTCTCTATTTCGAAAATGCTTTCGACTGGAATGATCATTGTTTGCACAACTGTTAGATCAGTCATTTAGCTTCTAGATCTGTTCATATGCCAAATATCAGAACTCGAAAGGATTAGTGAACTATTACGTAGTTTTCGGCGATCTGGCTTGGTCTCAGCTGATCTTATTACTTTCATTTTGTGTTAGATGTCGGATTTAGGTTGCATTTCTCGCCGCGCTCAAGTCACGATGCGTGTCGGGAGAACTTATTAAATCTTCTGTTTTTTTTTTTTTATCTTCGTTCTCTATGATACTAATGGATTAATCATTTAGATCTTTTAGCATCACCTTCCACTTGGTGCCATTTAATCTTAACTGGTTACGTTGCTGTTAATTACAAGTTCAAATAGGAAGCATTGATATTAATTATGCATTACATTTGTTTACAGCGGATTACTCTCCGTTTCTCGGGATCGAGAAGGGTGCGGTTCTACAGGAAGCTAGGGTTTTCAATGACCCGCAGCTAGATCCTAGGAGATGCTCCCAGGTTTTTCCTTTGCACAGCCTGATTCTATGTCTGCATATTTGTTTATTACTTCTTTGTTGCTCGAGGAAATGTTCTTAATGGTTTTGGGTTGTATCATTTTCAGGTTATTACAAAGCTTCTGTACCTACTTAATCAAGGGGAGGCATTCACAAAGGTTACGTTTCTTTCTTTGTAATTGTTTCTTGATTTTTATTCCCTTGAAGATCCGTTCTTCTTAACATGTTCATATCTGATCTATTCTCATATTTTTTTAATGTGCTGAATATAGAGATTGAACCTATAAAATTATGTAATTGGGTGGTCGAACCTTTTCTGATTATGTGTTTCTGCACCTAATTTACAGATTGAAGCCACAGAAGTTTTCTTTGCAGTGACGAAACTTTTCCAGTCAAGAGATATAGGGTTAAGGAGAATGGTGTATTTGATGATAAAGGAGCTTTCTCCTTCTGCGGATGAGGTTACTTTCCCTGTTTGATTTATTTTAGTTTGCTTCTTTGTTTGTTACGGATAAAAAAAAAAAAGTGTGCTTCTTTGTTTGTTTGTTAGTCATAAAAAAACGTCTCCTTTATATATAAACCCTTGCTTCTAAGAATAGCTACTAAATGGTTTATCATTCTTAAAAAAAGGTTATTATTGTGACAAGCTCCCTCATGAAGGACATGACTAGCACGACTGACATGTATCGGGCGAATGCTATTCGTGTGCTTTGCCGGATAACAGAAGGAACCCTCCTCACCCAAATTGAACGTTACCTGAAACAAGCAATAGTTGACAAGAATCCAGTTGTTGCAAGTGCAGCCTTAGTTAGTGGGATTCATTTGTTCCAGGTATCATCACTTTTTTCTTGCGCATATTTCTTAGAGGGATATTCTTTTGTCCCACAATATCCTCTAAATTCTATTTGTACAGACAACGCCAGAGATTGTGAAGAGGTGGAGCAATGAGGTTCAGGAAGCGGTTCAGTCGAGGGCGGCCCTAGTACAATTTCATGCTCTGGCTTTGCTTCATCAGGTATGCTGCATTATTTCTTTGATTCAAACCAATGCTAATGATTTGTTCATTTGATTATCAAAGGAAATACTTACATCATTAGATAATTGGCTGGCTGTAAAAAGTGTGTATCTATGCTGCTTGCTTACTAGAATCATTATTTTTCCTATAAAAAATTTTCATTAAAATTTAAATTCGCCAATATATATATATATATATATTTATAAGTAATTAGAATTTTATTACCAAGAAAAGGCACAGCCAAGTACAATGGATGTATACAAAGGAAATACCTACCACACTCTAGAAAGCAGGAAACTAAGACAAGCAGATTCAGTACATTATCATCGTTCCTAACAAAGATCTTAGCCCACAAACTCAAAGTCGAAAAGAAAAAATTTCGAAGATCTTCAAAAGAACGCTCCTTGTCTTCAAAACACCTCCCATTTCTTTCCAGCCATAAACACCACATTAAACACAAAGGAATCATTCTCCATCTGGCAGCAACACCTTTCCTTGCCTCAAAACCACGCCAACAAGCAAGAAGATCCACAACTTCCTTAGGCATCACCCGATATAAACCTGTTCGACCAATAACCTCATTCCACAAAGACTTTTCCACCTCACAATGTAAAAAAGATGATCTACAGATTCACCGTCCTTCTTGCACATGACACACCAATCAGCTACACACAAACCACGTTTTCTAAGGTTATCCGTGGTCAATACTTTCCCAAGAGCAACCACCCAACTGAAAAACTCCACCTTAGTAGGTACCTTCACCCTCCAAATGCTTTTCCAGGGGAATATACAACTAGAATGCACCTTATAAAAAGAACTGACTGAAAACCTGGAATTTCCAGCATGATCCCACAATAGCCTTTCCTCTCTTCCCTGCATCACTTTTGAATTATAAATTCTTCCCAATAAATCTGAAACAACATTCACTTTCCAGTCATTTGCATCTCTAATAAAGTCAACATTCCATAGAATATTATTATTCATATATTGAAGATAATCTGCCACAGCAACATTATGATCCCTTGCAATCCTGTAAAGAGATGGAAAATCTGATTTAAGAGCTGATTCCCCACACCAAATGTCATGCCAAAAGAGAATCCTCTTCCCTTCCCCCACCTTAAATTTAATATGTTTAGAAAACTCCCCCCAACCTTTCCTAATAAACTCTATAAACTCACCCCATACGCCTCTCTAACTTCATTAGAACACCATTCCCCCCAACCACTCCCATATTTAACAGCAACAACCTTCTTCCATAAAGCATCTCTCTCTTCATTATATCTCCAAAGCCATTTTCCAAGAAGTGCTTTTTTAAACAAACTCAAATTTCTCACCCCCAATCCTCCACAAGAAACCGGTTGAAAAACCATGTTCCAACTAACCAAATGAAACTTCTTTTCCTCTCCTATTCCTCCCCATAAGAAATGACGATAAATTTTCTCAATTCTTCTAGCAACCCCAGCCGGCAAAGGGAAAAGAGAAAGAAAATACGTCGGAAGATTAGACAACGTACTCTTTATCAAAGTAATTCTTCCCCCTTTAGACAAATATAACTTTTTCCATCCAGCCAACCTTCTCTCAATCTTCTCAATCACCCCATCCCATATCAAAACAGATTTGTGAGGAGCCTCCAAGGGAAGACCAAGATACTTCAGTGGCAGTGAAGCAATCTTACACTCCAAAATGTTATCCAAATCTGAAATATTACCTATGGCACCCACAGGTACAATTTCAGACCTGTTTTGATTAATCTTGAGACCCGAGACAGCTTCAAAGCATAACAACAATGCTCTCAAAGATCAAATATGTTCTTGGTTGGGCTCACTGAAAACCAAAGTGTCATCGGCAAAAAGAAGATGAGATAATTCATGCTATTATCTTCCTCATCACCAATATATATTTTTACCAATAAAAGTAAGAATTTAAAATTCATTGATAAATGTTTGGATTTGTGGATTCTTTAAGTCTTGTTTTGTTTGTGCATGTCTAGAGTGGATGTGTGCCAGTGTAAAATGCCTTTTTTTCATTGTTGGTTTTGGACTCTATAGAAACAGTTGGTTAACGATCATCATTTCTCACCCTTAAGGGCCACAATTGTCATTTAAGCTATATTTTGCAGATTTCATTTAGAGTCACCTAAGGTGTAGTTATAGTTATAACCACTTCAAACTTGCAGATAAGACAAAATGATCGGCTAGCTGTAAGCAAGTTGGTTAACAGCTTGACAAAGTCCACCATCCGTTCTCCTTTGGCCCAATGCCTTTTGATTCGCTATACTAGTCAGGTATGTATCTGCTCTATCATATTGTTCACTGTAGGGGGGGACTTCTTTTGTGTTTTATCTGTGTGAAGTGTGAAGTGTTCTGTGGCTAGGTTATCCGTGAGTCGGCCATAAACACACAAACAGGAGACCGTCCTTTTTATGATTTTCTTGAGGGTTGTTTACGCCTGAAGGCAGAAATGGTGATCTTAGAGGCTGCCAGAGCAATCACGGAACTCAGTGGTGTCACTACTAGAGAACTGACTCCAGCAATTACCGTTCTTCAGCTCTTTTTAAGCTCTTCCAAGCCAGTGTTGAGATTTGCTGCTGTCCGTACTTTGAACAAGGTTAACTGCTTTTGCCTACCACTACAAATTGTTCTTCTGCACTCATAAAGTATTGTGCTGTTTCTCTAATTTATTTTTGTTGGTGAATTGAATGTGCAAACATTGACTTTCTGCATTGGTAGAGGGTGGTGTTTCTCTGTCTGGTTTGGTAAATACATAATCTATGTAAAAGACACTTGAAGTTCTATGTATTAAGAAAAAAATGTAAAAGATACATGCAGTTCCCTAATGATGAATGAAACATACTTGGCTTGCTTATCTCATATGTTATACTGATGTATTCCTATTCTTTAATACAAGAGTGAGCTTGGAATTTTTGCAGGTTGCAATGACACATCCAATGGCCATTACTAACTGCAACATTGATATGGAGAGTTTAATTTCCGACCAGAACAGAAGCATTTCCACACTTGCGATCACCACACTTTTGAAGACAGGAAATGAATCAAGTGTGGATCGCCTGATGAAGCAGATAACAAATTTCATGTCAGATATTGCTGATGAGTTCAAAATTGTTGTGGTGGAAGCCATAAGATCTTTGTGTCTGAAGTTTCCATTGAAGTACAGATCTCTGTGAGTGATACGATAGCTTTCTTTTTCTTACATACAAATTTGGGTTTGATGTAATGTATATTTACTTTAGAAATTCTGTTCTGAGTGATTTTCTCCAGTAACCCAGACTTTTGAACTTTTGAACTTTTTTTTTAAGGATGAACTTCCTAAGCAATATTCTCAGAGAAGAAGGTGGATTTGAGTACAAAAAGGCAATCATAGATTCAATTGTGATCCTCATAAGGGATATCCCTGAAGCAAAAGAGAGTGGGTTACTTCATCTCTGTGAATTCATTGAAGATTGTGAATTTACCTATCTTTCCACGCAGGTGGCTTTTTTCTCTCCATTTTTCATCTGCTGCACAATGAGCTCTAGACTTTCTTGTTTCTTTTTCACCCTTTCGCTTAAGAAATTCTGTTCAATCTTAAATTTATTAGATTCTCCACTTCCTGGGAAATGAAGGGCCAAAAACCTCAGATCCTAACAAATATATACGGTACATTTACAACCGAGTACATCTTGAAAATGCAACTGTTCGGGCCAGTGCTGTGAGCACCTTGGCAAAGTTTGGTGCTCTGGTTGATTCATTGAAGGTATTATTCACCTTGTCTTTTGCTCATAAAGAACACATGTTGGTTGGAACATTTTTTTTT
Organism: Juglans mandshurica; assembly: GCA_022457165.1. NCBI lineage: Eukaryota > Viridiplantae > Streptophyta > Magnoliopsida > Fagales > Juglandaceae > Juglans > Juglans mandshurica. The sequence continues at coordinate 25,134,194 of CM039629.1, read as the reverse complement.
TATAAGTATACGTGTTGGTTGGAATGTTGCTGATGGATGTTTTAAATATTCATTTTGGTCCCTGCTTCAGCCCCGCATTTTTGTTCTGTTGAGACGATGCCTCTTTGACAGTGATGATGAGGTGAGTTCTTTGATATTTTTCATTTCGCCAGGTTTTTCTATGCGATCGTCACCAACATGTATGAATGAACATTCATAGGCGTTCTATGATTCTATCTATCAAGCTTTCTTCATCCATTTTGTGTTTAGATAATATTTGTGTTAGTCTCTTTTAGTTTCTTCTTATTCATTTACCTTACCAAAAAATATAAGTTTCTGTTCTTTCTCATTTTGCATTATGCCAATCCCTTAAAACTTTAATCAAGTGCCAATGTATCCTGAATTTTCTCCAGGTCCGTGATAGGGCAACACTCTATCTGAATACACTCGGTGGTGATGGTTCAGTTGTTGAAACTGATGAAGATGTGAAGGACTTCCTCTTTGGATCACTGGACCTCCCACTTGTTAATTTGGAGACAAGTTTGAAAAATTATGTAGGTCTTTTCCAGTTGTTTGTTACCCTTTCGTGCTCATAAGATCACCACCTAATGTGTTAATATGGATACAGGAGCCTTCAGAAGAACCTTTTGACATTAATTCTGTGCCCAGGGAGATTAAGACCCAGCCACTTGCTGAGAAGAAAGGCCCAAGCAAAAAGCCAACTGGGCTGGCTGCTCCACCGACTGCCCCTGCATCCACCTTTGATGCTTATGAAAAGCTGATTTCCTCTATTCCAGAGTTTGCAGACTTTGGGAAGCTTTTCAAGGTACCGTGACCACATTTCTTTATCCATTCTTTATGATGTGTGCTCCAGAGTTTCTGATTGGGAATGCTGCATTTTTTATGTTCTTACCAGTCTTCAGCACCTGTGGAGCTTACAGAAGCTGAAACAGAATACTCGGTCAATGTTGTTAAGCATATTTTTGATGGGCATGTGGTGTTTCAATACAACTGCACCAATACGATTCCTGAGCAATTACTAGAACATGTAATGACCATCTTATTAAAAACAGAAGTTCACGTTACCCATCGTACTTGGGAATCCCTTCATAATTCTTTCTGCTTCCTGCCAGGTCACTGTTGTCGTGGATGCTTCAGAAGCGGAGGAATTCTCTCAAATGGTATCCAAGCCTCTCAAATCTCTCCCTTATGATACACCTGGACAGATCTTCGTGGCATTTGAGAAGCCAGAAGGAGTCCCTGCTGTGGGAAAATTTTCAAACATGTTACGTTTTACTGTTAAAGAGGTAGAAGTTCTCCTGTTATCTGACTTTGTTGATATAAACTATTTGGAGGTTATCTGAGGTTGTTTTCCATACATATATTCTTAAAATAGCATCTTTAGAAGGGTGAAAGCACAAAGTTGTGGTATGTCTGAAAGAAAAGGGATTCCTGGAGTGGAGTTTGATCCTTAAAATATCCTACTTACATTTCCTATGATTCTGCCAGGTTGATCCAACCACTGGTGAGGCAGAGGATGATGGCGTTGAAGATGAATACCAGCTAGAGGACCTGGAGGTTGTGGCAGCTGATTACATGTTGAAAGTGGGGGTCTCTAATTTCAGAAATGCATGGGAAAACATGGGCGAAGATTGTGAGAGGGTAGATGAATATGGCCTTGGCCCAAGGGAGAGCTTGGCTGAAGCTGTAAGTGCTGTGATCAACCTTCTTGGCCTGCAGCCTTGCGAGGTATGTGAATTGTTCAGATTTTGTACTTGCATAATCTGCCTACGGTGGGATATTTCAAGAGTATGTCAATGCACCTGCATGTCCCGCCTTCAAAGATCCTCCTCCCATACGCTTTTCACTGAGAAACATGAAATCCTACCCAAATCAACTTTTCTTTTATTGTGTTCGCAGTGAATTGAGGGAGGGGTGTGCTTCTTCTTCAAGAATGAGTTTCTTTTCTTACCTTTTATTTTGCCCAAAAGGGCAGTCGTGAACTTTTCATGTCTTCACTTAGCGAAGTGAGCTGTCAGTTTTCAATATAATGGGATTTATAGGGACATGTTGGAAACTTATCTGCAAGTTAATGATTAAGTCGTTACTTTATTTCAACATGTATTAGCGATCCTTGATCACTTGTAATTTGCTTCTTTACGAACATGCTTGTAGAAACTGATTTGATATCCTCCATTTATTTCTTGGTGTGTTGTTCAGGGCACAGAGGTTGTCCCAAGCAATTCAAGATCACACACTTGTCTGTTATCCGGAGTATATATAGGCAATGTAAGGGTTCTTGTGCGCATATCTTTTGGAATTGATGGTCCAAAGGAAGTAGCAATGAAACTGGCTGTCAGATCTGAGGATGAAACTGTCAGTGATGCTATTCACGAGATTGTGGCAAGCGGCTAGAATAATAGTATTTGAAAATAATGCTTGACTTGACACTGCCAGAGTTTCTTTCCTAAGAAATGAGAACCGAGGTGGAGGACTACTTCAAACAGATATATACTTGTAGAGAAGAGCTGCGAAAACCCTTTGGTTTTGGATTTTAAGCTTGCACCATTTGAGCACTTACCGGTTCATCTGTATCATGTCAGACACGTCGGATTATCCTCATGTACATGAGATGAATTTTGAGGCACCGTCTTCATTAATCTTGGCATTTTAAACAATGTATGTAGTCCTCGATCCCGAATGGTGCGAAATTAATTTGTCATAGCTTTGCAGTCTCTAGCAATAATTCATTCACTTTTTTCTTTCGTAATGAAAAAATCCAAGCTTCATTCTTTCCTTGCTCGCATAATGGGGGCTGTGCGGTTCTAAGTTGTTTTTTTGTTTTAAATATAATATACTTCATCCAACCCTGCCGTGTTATCAATTAGAAGTGATTGAATGTTCTTCTGGTTCTATATAAACACGAATGTGGGTGTTACATGAGATCTATACAGGTGAGGTCGACCCATAATCGCTCGAATGGGCTGGTTGTAAGAATGCTAAATTTGGCACATACACTGATCCTACGCAGCATGCAGATAAAACCAGTCCCTCCAGCTCAATAGAAATATTTTTTTTTTCTTTCTCTAATATTCAGATTCTCAGTTTTCCAAATTACAACAAACTAGGGAATTTAAAAGCATTTTAGTTTTTACCAAGGATGCAAGGCAATGAGAAGCGTGGTCCTTTTCTCTTCCAATGCTTCAGATTACCGTCCTATGCCCTCCAAACGCCCATATCTGTGAGTGAAGAAGGAAACAAACCTCAAATTTAAATAAAATTCATGAGAAACGAATAAAAGCAAATAGAACTGCTCTTTTAAGTTTACTAAAATGTAAGTACGGAAGGAAAGCCGCAAAACAACCACCCAAAACTGGAATGACCGATCTATATATAGTACACAGAAAAATTAGTATGTACTATTTTATTTTCACAGTAAATAAAACATTCATGGAAGTTACTGAGTCTTAAAATTTCATGCAGCATAGAGCTATACACACATTTCTCAAAAATGAAATATTGAACAATCTTTTAACACTGGATATTTCAAATCCTTGTTAAACTCGTCAGATATGGTATTTGAACTAAAATCTACAGGTCCAACATGTAAAACACGGGTTGACACTTCGCTTAATTTTCCCCTGTGCTGAGCCAACGAGATCGACAATACATAGGAAACAAGTCTACGAAAAAAGTGAGAATTTCTCTGACATGATTTCACGTGAATAAAATAACATGGTCCAGGTCTAGACATAGACATAGACTAACCTTTAGGTTTGCATCCCAACTTCCTGTACATAACGCACTTCCATCAGCTGATAAACCCAAACAGCTTATCCGGGCCTCATGTGAGTTCTGGAGTGATCCCAAGTTCAAAACCACCTACCACAAAATGACTGATTAGATCCATTTCAATTATTAACATGCCATGCCAGATCCACTTGATTTCACACTCTCATAAGCACCAATGAAGCATTTTATTTTATTTTATTACCTTTATCCTAAGGTAAAAATATGAGCTCTCTAATTTGAAACTGAACTACAAAGTAACAGTTCAGCAAAAAATAAGTACAATACCGTTGCCAATAACGTGTCCCAAACATAACAATCGCCATTTGAATATCCGGCAAAGAGAAGTCTTCCTGATATAGAGAATGCAATGGAGGTCACATGAGGGACATCATTATCATTGTTCTGCTGATGGTATACTTGGAGTTGGTGCCCTGTTCTTATATCAAATAACCTGCAAGTTCCATCATCTGAGCCTGTTCCAAATCTATTGCCATCTGGAAAGAATTTTACAGTATTAACATCTCCCTCATGTCCATGAAATGTTCGCACCGCTCGGCTTGCAGCACGAGTGTCCCACAAACAGGCAGTTGCATCACAGGAACCAGATACAAACATTCTTGAGTTTGATCCATTAATCGAGACACTGAGAATGCAAAAAAGTATATAAGTTAAAATAAAAAAAATTGAACAGTGGCATATTTTGGTCAGCAAACACAACTTAATACTCACACGCTCATAATGGAAGTTACCCAACTCAGCACCTTCTCCTCCTTTGGTATAACGGGGGAGGAGATAACACTTGGTCCAAAGACCATTGGCAAGACTTGAACAATAACGTAAAAAATATGGATGCAGTCTTGCAATTCTATCAATAAAAAGAAAAGGGGAAAAAATTCCAGCAGCATCAGCTAACATGGAGGTCATAGGACCCACCATATAACTACATATACAAGTATTCACCAATGACTCATTTAGAGGGAAGCATTTGGAAAGAATGTTTTATATTTATAAGTTCAAATGACATGAATGATGCATGAAAAGTACTACTGTTTTCGGTATTCATGAGATTCGTTGACAAAGCATTACCAATATGTGAATTTGAAATTATTAGGTGTAAATGTAGTTGGAAGTCCTAAAACAAGTGATTTATAAAAATAGCCCCTCTTTTTGTATCTAAACCTCCATGTATTGTTGGAATTCATTACAAAGAAAGCTATCCTCCCTTGATTTTAAATCCTTACATTCAAATGCACCCCAAGTAGGTATCAAAATCTTCTGGGAAAAATACATACAGAGAGTAAATGAGCCCAGCCCTCCAATGAGGATTCTGTAACTTTTGGTTATTTATCTTCAGAAGAACTGAATTGGAGTAGTCCCAAAAAATTTGTGAAATACAAAATTCTATATCAAAAAATCCACATAGTAAATTCTCTTGACATGAAACAAAATCAGCTTGAGTTCAATTTACGATGAAATCAACTTATAAAGATGTCTCAACTTTCAAACTAGATATCTACACTTTTTTTTTGATACGTCAAACTAGATATCTAAACTACTATTAGAACGCTATCTCGTTCAAGAAGAGGAAGGGAACCTAAATTAGTGTGACTGCAGTTTCAAAATCACCTATACCTTAGTACATCTGCAGTGTGTCCAGACTGAAATTCACCTCCGAAAAGAGAAATTCTAAGGCCTGTAGTAATATCCCACAAAACACACGTGTGATCACCAGAACTGGTGATTAAGCGAGTTTCCTCATCTGGAACATATTGACAGGACGAAACATACCCCTTATGCCCACTAAGCATTTTTGACATTGGTAAATTGCCATCCTTGTCCATGGGGGAATTAAGGTTAAAGATAGAGCATACACTATCAAGACCACCACAGGCAACAGATTGACCAGATGGTGAGAAAGCACAAGTCATGACCCATGCACAAGGCAGCTTTATTGCATGAGTCTTCTGGCTTGTTAAAGCATTCCACACTATCAACCGACCATCTTGCGATGCACTGACAATTCGATTCTTCTCAGGAGTCCAATCCAATGAATACACCTGCAAATTTTTTATGATAATAAATTCTTTGAACCCATATTCTTGAAGTGGCATCGCAATGATAGCAATCTCAGAGAGAGAGAGAGAGAGAGAGAGAGAGAGAATTCATTGGTTTATTTTTTTGTAGTTCTCTTAAACAGGCAATATTGATTGTTTAATACAAATAGATTCTGAAACGTTTTATGTGTTACGATATTCAATATTCGCAAATTAACAGGTATATCGTTACATCCTTGAGTCTAGATTCTTCTGGGCAGCCCATATCCATGTAGAAATATCTCAATTTGTGCTTGTCAATATTTAAAGCATGCTTCCCATTTTGACCACTTATTTTCATTCTTAAAAAAAACACTTTCTGAAATTTTATAATGAAGAAGTTCAATTCCTAAATAAAATCAAAATTCAAACTACTTCCGGTATAAATGTAATCGCCATTTTTCAGCAAAAGAGGCATACGAAAACAATATGCATATGCATATGGATATGAATATGAATATGAATATACCTTGCCTGTATGACCCTGAAGTGTTCTACAGCAGACCAGATCGGTGGGTCCGAAGCTGACCGAGGTCCGACTCTTCGATATCGCGTAACCCGCAACTGCGACATTCGCCACCAAAACCAGGCAGATCTGAGAAACCCCGAAAACCAAAAATCCGAACCCCAAAACAGAAAATAGTAACAAAAATAGTAATAAATATTAAAGAAAATACAAGATCCGAAATACCATCGGTGTCGAGCAGAGAGAGCCGTTTCTGCTTAAGGCGCTCCCTGAGAACGTTCACCTTCTCCGTGGCAGCCACGTGGCGGTCTTTGAGCTCGGCAACGGACATTATTTGATAAAAAATAAAAAGGCTATTCGTTACAGGTAGCTCTGAACAGAAAACGGGGGGGCATTAGACGATTGGAGTAATTGAAAGCCCTAGCGTAGCGTTCGTTTGGGTGATGAAAAAACTGAATCCAGGAGAGGTTCTGAAGTCTGAGCCAGGTTAGGGCTTCGATTGGTAGGAGGAGCCGGATTTAAGGTTTTGATTTGAGTACAGAGAAAGTGCTTGTAAAGATTAAGAACTAAGAATTAAACTTAAAAGCGTTGTTACTTCTCGGAGGATAATTATTACTACAAACTACAGAGGGAGGGAGGGAGCTGAGAAAGAGAGACAGATGATAGAGTCCGATCGATGATCATTAATTCTCAGATGGCAGTCAGCAGAGAAAGTGGAGGACTGAAGTCTGCCGGGTTTGACGTGCTGAGCACTTGGTTAGTGGACACGCTGTCCCTTTCGTTGTTGCTCTGCCTCTGCCACTCCATGGGACCGGGTAACCTAAGAAAGATTTTCCTACCACCTTTGTTCTGAAGGTAAAGCTGCTGTTGTCCAATGTCTTCTCTGCTGTTGCTGTCTGTTGCCGGTGCAAATGTTTTGTGTAGCCTAGTGTTTAGTATAGGATCATTTTTTTTTTAAATAATACGATAATGGAAGAAGGAGATTGCTTTTCAAATCATTCAAACATTTTATCAAACAAATGGCATGAAATGAAATGAGATTAATATGGGATTCATGTAGAGGTGGTGTAGTGGGTGGTTGATAAAGTCAAGAAAAACTACCAATTATTAAAAAATGTAGGAGTAGGAAGAGCATCATTTTCTGAAAAATCTGAGTCCAAAATTAATGTTTTCGCCTTCATTTTCCCCCTCCATTCGAATGGGAACCAGCCAACAGCCGAATACGCTTTAAAAAGATTTGGAGGTTAAGCAGCAAACCAGCCAAAGAAAACAGATGAAAATGGCAAAATTCCGTTGCCGGGAATCGAACCCGGGTCTCCTGGGTGAAAGCCAGATATCCTAACCGCTGGACGACAACGGATTTATGTTCGTTCTCTTCATTTTATATATATCTACCTTTTAAACGTAGATACAGTCCCACCAGATACATAACCCAATCAGAATCTCAGATATGAAAAATGTCACTTGCCTATATACGTCATTTTTTTTTTGTTTGGTCGCGGTGTCTTCAAAATTTACAAAAGAATAAAATGTCGTAGATGTATTTATCTATTTCTCTCTCTCCGTCCTCAAATTTATATTAAAATATAGATAATGTCTAATAAAGTTTACGATTGTGTAATTCTCGCATACTTTTTTTTTTTTTTTTTAAAGAAAGTTTACTTTATAAACAAATAATTATTTCATATATATTTATTATATTAGTTGTTAGTTCATATAAATATTTATATATAATATATAATTAAACTTGAAAAGGTATTTAAAATATTCTGTTCCAATACTTAAATCGGAACAATACCCAAACAGAATTTAAAACATCGTTCCCAAGAACTAATTGTCATTGGCAACGGTAAGGAACTGATTGGGAGACTAGGTAGACATAGATGAAACAAGACTATTTGAGCAGTGATAAATACACAATATTTTATACAACATTTTTCACAATATATGTTATAAAATAATGGTATTTTTGTAAAGTGATGTTAGTTTTACAAGGTATTTTATAAAAATACCCCTCTTTTTAAAACATTATTATAGAAAGTGTTGTATAAAATATTATGTATTTATCATTTTTCTATTTTTAAACGTTGTTGCAGCCTATCAAAATTGTTGTGACGTTAGAGAGAGAGAGAGAGAGATTCCTGATCTCGTAGATGAACATCGTCTGGACAGACCATGTGGGCTTTACAGTCAAGTCACAGTCAGATGAATCGAAATATCAAAATAAAAAGATGAGAACAGATGCTAGGGATCCTCTTCATCTTTTCTTTCTTTTGCCTAGCCTAAAGAATACCGAAAAAAAACAAAAAAAAGGGTTGCATCGTGTCGTATGTACCTCAAATATGGCCGTTTGTAATTATTGAAGGTTTTGAAACACTGCGCGAATATGGACATACAAAATTATTGAAGGTTTTGAAACATAATTCATAGTGCTCATGGCATAAAGGAATGCCCTACAGCTACTGACTTTATGAGATTCACTACTCCATCGATCAGATTAAAGATCAAACAGTGCGTCCCATGCACAGACACAGACAACTACGTACAGTCTCGAATACATCAATGTCCTTTACAAATTACAAGATAGACGACGTTGTAGGAAAAAGTCACACTCGAATATTATTTATTGGACCACCAAAAATAATTTCTATTCTTAATATCTGATGAGATTACGCTTCCTTTCAGGTACTCCCACCAGGATAAATGCAAGCATTGTAACCTACACTCGGACAATTTATAAGAAGAACAGATTTTAATTACCAAATATAAAGAAGAAAGAAGAAAAGACAGACATAAAGGCAACTGAATAGAAGCAATCTTACTTGGATTTTTGGATGTGACAGTTGCCGTTTGTGAAAAGTCGCAGTTAATTGGATTCTTTCCAACAGTTTGGTAATAGAGATTCATGGCATAAGCAGCATGTGATGATACAGTGTTTGGTTCAAAGCAGGCGCCTCCCGGTTGGATCGGGCTACAATCAATACCATGGCCACACGCATAGTCAAGATTTGCCTGCAGCTGTGCATCAGAAACCCCGCCCTTAGGAAGGCACCAGCCCGATACTGTCGGATTAGGCGATGGAATTGCTGGGTTTGTTGATGGAGTCTGATCATCAGGACAGACAAAAATCAAAGCAATGTTATGAGAAATACAACGCTGACTAACATGCCACTCAATTGCAAAATACAAGTTTCTTCTTCGTATAAATTTACCATAAACAAAATCACCAGGCCTTCAGAAACTGATATGATTGATTAATGGTCTCACCTGGCTACTCTTTGAAAGACCAACATCATAGGTCATGGTAAGATCAGGCTTGAAAAGTCCAAATGCTCGTTCAGAGCCTGGTCCTGGTTTTAAATTCTCATCATAGAGTGCAAAGATATATGTATCCACAGATTTTCCAGGCATTAGAGGAGTCCCAGCCATCGATCTAAGGTGTGCAATCAAGTTCCCATTGTAGGCCCTTGCATTCTCAACACTGGGTCCGACTTCATTGCTGTCCCCACCATACGGCCAACCCGTCTCAGCAATCAAAATCTCAATGTCCTTGAATCCCATTGCATTCAAAGCAGACCGCACAGCATCTACCTGCACAATGTCAAAATTATTGACATATAAAATCAATATGCTTTCAAGAACTAATTTAAGGACTTTGATGCAAAACCAGGCAAAAAATACAGATTCTAGTTTTAGACAGTAATATGATGCACCAATAATAGATGTATCTGAAGTAGGTAAATTAGAGATTCTACTATTATTCACATTCATATGGAAAGTTTAGACAGTAGCGTGAGAATGAGAAAAGAAAATAACTGGAATATCAACAGAAACACGTAGAGTACGAGAAAACTGATTATTTATAGTCATTTATTTTTTATTAAAATAAGTTTATTTTCGTCGTAAACAATCATTCCTATAACAAATAATCTGTCATAAATTTGTATTTTTTTTTTTTTTTTCTGTTAGGACTAGCCATATGAGTGGTCTCAAGAGCCCCTCAATTAATGTTATCATCAGAGTGACACAGCAACTGTAGAAAGAGTTGGGAGTCGGGACACTGCCATTAGTGCGCTGGACAACTCCAGTCTCTGAGGGCCACACTATTTGATGACTTTATCCCATAATTGTTTTGGAATCTTTAGAGCCTTCGAGTTTTATCCCAATAATCCATTCTTCAGCAACTAATTATATATATATATTATTGAAATATGGGAAAGACTTGATTTTCCATTATTGTAACGTCAAAGCCTGTCAGCAATTACATCAGGGTGCACCTCAACCTCATAACTCTCCCGTTTTCGCTTTCATGAATCATATTTTCTTATAATTTTAGTATTTTAAAACTTTCTACTATTTATAATTTACGGACAATATTTAGTATTGTCAACTTTGAAATCCACACAAATCATTTTTTTTAAATTATATAAAAAAAATATTTGAATCAAAATGCTGAAATCAAAATAACGGTCACTAGCCTCTTTAACCAGCAGACATGGACATACTATTAAACAAAAATAAATAAATAAGAATAGAGTAATGTTAATTAAGTAAAAAATAATAATAATAAATACAAATCTTAAATGTACAAGTTTTGGACCGTCTAAAAAAAAATGATCCTATTATAAAATATTGTGAAAATTTCTTTTTTTGTTCTTATCCATTTTCTTACAAAATATTTGCACAAAACTTATATATTTGGTATGAATAAATATATATAGAAGTTATTATTGGGAGCATCAATTTTGTACACATAATGTGGCATCATTTAGACTACACATCTCCCCAAGTGAGTGTTAGAAATAATCAACTAGAAACAACCACGCAGTGAGTGCAAAGTGTGCACTACTATAATGGTTTCTCTCTAACATTACTCATTTAGTATTGACCAATGACACGCGGCAGCCCAGTTCTTACTGCTGACAGCTAAATCACTTTTCTTTTCTTTTTTTTATAGGTTTTTTAAATGAAAAGTTCTCTAGTAAGTCACTATTTTACACCCTACACCTTATAAAAAAATATCCCTACACTCTCATAAGTCATCATTACAACAACTTTCTCAAATTCCCACAAGATATAATAAATAATTTAATTTTTTTAAATTTTAAAATAATAATAATATTAAAAAATAAAATTCTAATATATTTTTATTCAACCCATTTAAAACTATCTTATCTCATCTCAACTCACTATCCAAACGGCACCTAAGCTAGATTTGGATTCAAAAATGGTTTTAACTCATCTCAACTCATCTCATTTAGGAGAGGTTTGGATTCAAAACACAGCTTAATTCATCTTATCTCATCATTACAACTTTCTCAAATTCTCACACAAAATATAATAAACAATTCAACTTTTTCAAATCTCAAAATAATTTTTTCAAATTTTCACATTAAATATAATAAATAATTCAATTTTTTATTCTACTATTTACAAATCATCTCAACTCATCTCAACTTATCTCTGAATCCAAACCTCTCCTTAATCGTCACAACTTTATCAATTTTCACATAAAATATAAAAAAATTAAAAAAATTAAAATAATAATAAAATTAAAAAATAATATTCTAACAATATTTTATTTAATTTTTAACTTTCATCTCAACTCTTTATTCAAATCTCATTAAAATGTAAAGTATAAAAATGAATAGTGACAGATAATAGAATTCATTTTTTTAAATATTTACAAAAAAAGAGGTTGCTTCATCGACGTAGGATTTTTATCCTCTACAGATTAGTTGAAAAAATTTATTTTACTTTCACCATTTTTACTTTCAACATTTATTCTAACAGAAATGATACTGATAAATATTATACAATTATTTTTAAAAAAATAAATAAATATGATTTAATATGAAAAAAAATAATTATTTAATAATAAACACTACTATTTTTAAAACGACTCGTACGATTGTCCAAAACAATTTCACTTAGTAACTTCTTTTAACATTTTAAAAAAAATCAAATAAACTGGCAGTCAAAAAATAGATGGGACCAGAACAGTGAAAACTCACCTGCGCATCGAACATGTTCATGTACTTTATCCCATTTCCCGAGTCGACTCGTCCCGCGTTGGGCTGGAACAGGCAAAACGCGAGCGTTTCAGGCCTGGAATCGCTCTGGTAGGCGAAGAAGGGGTAAGGGTTGATGGCAAAGGGGGAGCCATTATCCCTCTGGAACTCCAACAAGCCCTTGAGCGCGTCCTGGAAACCGGGACTGAATGATCCGGACGAGGGCGGGTCCGATTGAGATAACACGGCCATGGAGTGAACTGACGAGACCTTCACCTTTCCACCCAGCGAGACCGAGTTGAGAGCGTTTTGGATATTCTTCATGGCGGGAAGGAGCTGAGAAATTAAGCCCTGGTCCATGGAGGTTATGACCTCGTTGCCGACGGTGATGAGGATGATTTTGCTCGACGGGTAGTAGGGCAGGACGTTCGAGTTCACCCACTGGATCGCCAAGTTGGGATCGGACGCCAGCGCCGGGATGTCGCCGTTGGCGGTGCCGATGACGATGCCGATTCCGGTGTTGGCGAGGGCCTTGATGATGGAGGGGTCGGCGCCATAGAGCCTGACTTTTCCGATGGAAGTGGACTTGAGGAGACTCGCGGTGGCCTCCGGTGGTGGAAGGTTGTCAGCGACTTGGCCGTAGTTGACGCCGATGAATGACTGGGAATCTGTAACTCGGAAAGACAGGTAAATTAAAAGACCTTTTCAGTTTTCAGTTTTCCAGCAATCATTCTGATACAAATACCCCCAAGTTATTTTTACTGAAATCAAAATTCTCGAGTTTCCATAAAAATTTGAAATTACAGAGTACGGAATTCAAGAAACCTAAAAAGAAAATGCAGCAAACTTAACCGTATGCGCGTGAGAGTATGAGAAAGAGCAAGACAACGAACCTGCCAAGATGAAAGCGGAGATGAAGAGGGAGAGGACGAAAGAGAGTAAAAGGGCTGCCATGGCGGCGGCAAACAGGCACTCAGTTTTGTAGCAGGAGCAGTGTCTGAAAAGATGTTATTAATCACAGATCCAGAGATAGAAAGTTGTGAAGAGAAAGCGAAAACTGATAAGTGAAAGCAAGGAAAGGAAACGTGTAATGGGGAATTATATATAACGGTAGGAGTAGAGATGTGCAAAGAGAGGGGCCTGAGGGTTGAAAAAACTTTCAAATTCTTCAAGTAACTTAGCTGGAGGGGACTACTCGTGGCGTGGGACCGGGTGTTTTTCCACTGTAAATTCTTCAGAGATAGGACTGGAAAACAGGGATCTGTCTCTGCCAATCTCCCTGTCCGTGCACTACAAAGGAAAGGGAAAAGGTGGGCAAAGTTCTATCAATTTTTTGTGAGTAAAAATAATGATATATAAATTGTAAGAGCATACTGGTTGAATTTTGCAACAAATGTAAATACAACCAAGAGTTTAGTTAATAGATCTCAAAAATAGTTTATATTAGATTATGTAATTTTAAAAGAATATAACTTTTAACTATTGTAATTTAGGATTGTTGGTTATATTTGATGGTCACTATAGCTACACTAAATTAATTCAAAAATACTTTTAGGTACTTTTATTTCATTTGCTTTTCTTCTACATCATTTTTCTATTTCTTATTTCATTCATTTGTTTTTCTTATGCATCGTTTATTTCGTTTTAAAGTTTTTTATTTTTTTTATTTTACCTGTTATTGCTGGGTTCAATCTTTCATATTTAGGATTTTTTTTTTTTTTTTTTTGAATTTGAATTTGAGCTTTGTTTTAGTGCTCTCAGACCTGGGAATTGAGCTGGAAACAAAAAGAAAATTAATGGATGGTTTTTTTAGGTAAAAATGTAATAAACATAGGTGTTTTTTCAACGGTGTTGTATTAAATATTTAGAATGTATTTGTTACACTTCAAGAATATTGCTCTGCACTTGTATTAATGTATTTTCATATAACTCTTAATTTAGAAAAAACAATTAATAGAAAAAAATATTTTAAAAAAATATTATTAAATTTATAATATTATTAAAAAATATTATTAAATTTATAATATTTTATTATTATTTTGACTAATAGATAGATAATCCAATATGAAAATAAATTTTGAGTGGAATAATCAAATGTAAAATTATGTTATATTATACAAATTTTACATTTACATTTGTATAATCCAGTGATAATTCTTTAAGAGTTTAATTATGAAGAGAACCCAAAGAGAAGGAAGCTCTGGAAGTTCTTGAGACTGTTAGGTTGCATCTGTTAGGTTATCAAAGATGTGTTTACAACCTCACCTATCGTTGCCAAAAGCATCAGCGTCATGGATCGTCACCAAAATCTGACTCAAAAATGTAAATTCCTACATAAATTGGAGTGAACCTTATATGTTTATCCTGTATTACTTGTTTTGAAAGAAAAAAGAGGAAAAGCTACTTGCGTGCAATGGTCTAATGATTGTCAAATCTAAAATTTAGTTAAAAGTTGAAGATTTGATTAACAATTCTGCTGAGTACAAGTGGTTAGGCGTACTAAACTGCGTTGTGCCAAATTGCATATCAACGATGACCCAGCATTTTCAATTAAAAAAAAAACAAAAGAAGAAATGAAAAAATGAAAGAAAACAAAAACAAAAACGAATAAAGTCTTATGTCTCTTGAATGGAAAACATTTACGTCTTCTTCGCACCAATTGGGTTGAGTGGCTGCAAGGAAACCATATCTGAGTGCCTGGCCGGAGAGGAGTTTGAGCTGGGATCAAAGATCAGCTGGCGCATTCTGGCCACCAGCAGCTACACGGAGATCGTTGGATTTCATCGATGGCATGTAAGAAACGATCGAACTCCTGGCGATCGAACTCGAAGATCATTCTCTCTCACTTCTTCTGACGCCGTGGAGTCCCATCGTTGAATTATTCTCTCCGATGCATCCAACAGTATTTTGCTATCCTCCGGCTAAGGGTGCTACTCGCACCATACGGTGTATGATGCAGGTGCACCCCCTCCCCGCCCCCTGCTCCACCTAATGACCCATTGGGACTATAAATTTTTTTTTTGTCTAATTTTTTTTTAAACCTAAATTATAATATAATTTAAATTATCAATTAAAACTTATACATTCATAAAAAAAATAAACTCATGAAATTTTTATTTTGGATTACTACAATAAGTCTCACATTACTTAAGTATAACTATTGTATTGTTTTTGCCTCCTATATAAAGGTTGGCCTAGGAGGCCAAGACAATTCATTAACTTGAATTTAACTTCAAATTTTTAACAAATTGTATATATATATATATACACAATATATTTATAGAAATATTAGAAATATTATTTTTTATATTAAATAAGGAAGGGGTGCGGAGCGAGGGACGAGACGGGGAGGTTACTAATAATATTAAAATAATATTATTAAAATATGATCCACACGCATTGTAATAATATTAAAATTGCATCTCAAATATAATAAACAAAACACACATTGTAAACATATTAATGTTACAATCCCAAATATGATAAAAACACAGATCTAAACAAATTTAGAACTTGAAGAAGGAAGTGGAGCATCCTCCTTGCCCTTACTGTTCTTCAACTCTATTACATTTTCGGTTAACTCGTTCAATTTAATTTCTTCTTGTGTTTCTATTAAAAAAAACATCAGTAAAATTTTATATCAAATAACATAATTGTACTGAAAAATTACAGTCATTTATTTAATAAAATAAAAATAATATTACATTCCTCATCGTGGTATAACCAATCTCTTTGTGCATTAGAGATTACCTCGAAGTTGTTCTATGTTGCGGAAGTGAACAGCAGAGATGCATATGTTCCTCCAAAGCCAAAAGAGTTTGACAATGCTGCTCTAATTGGCATTTTCTTTGAAGAAGTGAAGGGAATGAAAGCATCATTAACCACTCACTGCAAATGGAACACACCCTTTTTGTCATGGCTGAAAACACAATTATAGCAAAAGCTGATAACCAACTTGCATGTCAAGCAAGCTCTGAGAATTAAATATTTTGTAAGTATTATATCTTCTGTGAGAATTTGGCCCCCACGAAATTCGAATTGCTTCTTTGGGGAAACAAAAATTGTCTTGATTCATTCAGAATTCATGTTCAAGCAGGGAACCTTATCATGGCCTAGTCATCATCAGTTTTGAAGAAAGCCCAATACAATCAGTGAAATACACATATTATAGTCGTAGATATAGAATTTCCACTTCAAGCAGTAAAACTGCAATTACTCACAGAAGATGTTATTAAGTTAGATAACCAATTCACAATAGACGAACATATTATGCATAGATACACAAAGCACCACAATGAACTGAATACATATTCTCTCATTTCAGGATAATTTAAAAGTAAAGATATCAGAGGCTATCAAGTTCCACATTTGCAAAAGAAGTTTATCGTTCCACACAGAAAATCACGGCACTGTCGGCAAAGGACGCTTCCACTTCTTGCAATGCCAAAGAATGGATGCATATTTATGATACTTAATTTACCAATGTCCTTTGACCTCCTTTTGCTGCCTTTTGAGCCTAGCATTCTCTTCCTGTAAGTATTTTGTTAGTGACCCGTTAAGCAATCTTGTTTTAACAGGTCAATCTGTTTTGACTCGAATCCGTTAAAACCAATCTCAAATATGTTTTTATCGTGTCGTGTTTACGTTTAGTTAACGGGTCGTGTCACATATTGTCACTCCTAATGAAAACGAACCATTTCATTAAAGAAAAACTCCATGTTAGCTGGTCGGTGCACTTCGGTGTGCAAAAATGCTTGTAAGAAGACTTTTCCTTTAATTAAAGTCAAAATCATTGAAGAAACTAGTCCACATTGAATTATTCATTTTAAAGTTAAAATAATAATATAATATAAGATATTTTAATAATAATTTTTAAATTTTTTTTTTTAAATTTTACAAATACACTCTATATATTAATTAATAATTTAATTTTTACTTAAAATTATTATTTTTCAACTATTTTTTTCCTCAATCTAATTATCCAATAGTAGCCATTAGAAATATTTTTAGAGTAAAATATTATTTTAGAGATAAATAGTAGCTCAAAAGTAGAGAAATGAATAGTTTTATTGTAGCTCAAAAGTAGAGATTTATTGTAGCTCACTACTTTTAAATTTTTGAGTCTTTGAAAATAGTAAATATATACCACTTTAATAAAAATTAACCAAAATTTGAATAGTCACTGGGATTGACGTGCTCAAGGGGTTGGAAAAAACGGCATAATCGACAAGGGATGAAGACTTGACTCGGATTCTGGTAACTCTCATAAATAAATGGCACAAGAGTGTTCACACCACATGGAACAAAAAGTCATGGGCGCTACAGACTATAAGAATTTTGCTGGAAATTGCTTGGGAATATTCGGGGACTTTAGAATAGCGATATATATAAGATATATTGTACAGTACATTATATAATAATGAAAAATGATACTTACTGTTATGAGTGTACAAGTACCGTGCAGTCATTTTGAAAAAAGTGAATAAATATGGAATACACATAAAAAGAAATTAATTTTTTAATAGTGGATCCCACTCTTTTTCAAAACGACTGCACGACGTTCGTGTATTTCACGACTGTATGTAGCATTACTCTATAATAATATTATAAAATAAGAATATTTTTATAAGATATTTTACAAAAATATTCAGCATTTAAACATAATTATATAAAATATTATAAAAAATATTGTGTATAAATAATTTTTCGAGACTTTTATCCAGGTAGACACCACTCCGAAACTCTCTTGAAAAATAGGAAAACATTACTATGCCCACTCTATTTGACACTTCTATTTGACTACTGGTTTTTTTATTATTTTTACTTAGTGATTAAGAAAATAATTTTAAATGTATTGATGTATTTTTTATTTTTTAAATATATTTAAATATATTAAAAAAATATGAAAAAAAAAACTATTTTATACTGGACGGTAAGTCCAGCGGTCAAGATAGGCGGCAGAGTAGCCGCACCTTGAAAAATATCAACGATGATTTTATGAGGAAATTGTTACTCTAAATTCAACTCCCATTTTCGCACTTTAACCTTTGGAAGACGATGACTTGGAACAGAAAATTCAAGTCGTGTGATTTTAATATTTGTACTAATAAATATGGGCAGACAGCAGTTCTATAATTTAGTGAATATCTATTCAAAATAATATAATAATATTAATTTAGTAAATATGGACTCGCAAGTGAATTACTGTAGTCAAGTCAAATTCAGATAAATATATCGGTCTTTTATAAAAGCTTATCTTTTCACCTTTTGTACTGTAACTAAAAAAAAAAAAGAGGAGAAAAAACAAACAGCACGTGGGAAACGAGACTTCTAAATTCTAAAGCCCCGACCCTCCAGCTACGTTGTAACGCTTTCCAAAATATAAAAAGACTGATGATTAGACTCTTTAGAGTTTTTTTATTATTTTGAATAAAATGTAGAAATACTACTTATTATCTCTATATTTTATATTTATGTGATTTGTTTTGTTATTTTTTATTTAAATATATATATTTACATGTCAATATATGTATTTAAATAAAATGATAAAAATAATACATCACATATTAATGCATGATGTATGAAATAATAACTAGAATTTTTCTTTAAAAAGAAAATAAAATTGGCCATTGACTTCAAAGTAACGTTTACACGGTGGAGGGTAGAAATGAAAGAGAGAAAAGAAAGGATAAGGATTTTGCAATAAATATGCTCACCTAGAAACGACGAAAAAACAAATATATAAAACTTAAATAGGTGAATCTACAAATTTTCGGTTTTTGTTTTCTATTGTTAGCTTTATTGAAAGAGACTTATCCCACATATCAAATACTTGGTATAACAACATAACCATGTAATTTTCTCGAAAATTGCTTTAATCACAACAATAAAAATAAATTCATAAATTGATGTAATTTGATGTAATTATAAAATTATTTTTATTATAAACTATATCTAACATATAATAAAAAATCATGTCAATTTATAAATTTACTTTTGTGAAAAGTTTTACATTTTTCAAATTTCTTTGTGATTTTTATAATTATTTTAATCTTATCACAGTGGTTTTTCTCTCAGAAAGTAGATAAGAGGCCACTTCCACCCGCATGGAATTGCCACGTTGGGCCACAGTCCCACACAATTTCTCTTGAATGGCATTAAGCCATGAAAAGGGTACCCTTCGGCCCTTACCCAATATTTTGTTTCTTGTTTTTCTTTTTCTTTTTTTCAATTTTGTATCTACCACGCTTTACATAATTCATGAACATAAAAACCAAGGATAGAGATTGTAAATGACGTGTTTCACACCACCAATCACACGGTTGATCTACGACAATAAAGGGGCAGAACTGGTTATCCTAAGTGGACTCCGATGCTTAAGTCAAAAATATAGTATGAGAATAAGTACATGTAAAAGAGGAAGTGAAGTGTTTGTTACCTCTCATAGGTTATTTATAGAAGGATATAGACATGACATGATGGCAACTGACTCTAATCACCATTCTCGTGTGTGTATCCTTCATGATCCCTTATTAATCGGAAATGATATCTCCTGTTTTGTAAAAATTATCTTGCTTAAGATGATCGTATCCAACTGTGAGTTTGATCTCCAACTCTCTAGGGAGTTATCTGCCACATGGCCGTGGTTACGAGCTCTTTGGTCGTGGTCCTCCCAACAACCCTAAACTAAAGCTTTGGACCGACTTCCTAGTCGTGGGCTTGGTCCTGGGGGATCCAAATATCCCCTGAGATCCTACTGAAAGGTTGCCACTTCCAATCTAAGGCAATCCTTGCGACACCAGGACACAACCTAAAGATAGAAAATGCGACCATCGAGAGGTCGGACTAGTGCTTAGACATCAGATTACATTAATGTAAAGCTACTGATTTTCTGTATCCATTCAACACAACCAACATCTTTGCATCCCCACAATTTTAACTGTTCTTTAAATTACAGGACAATATAGGTAGAGTAATGCAATATAAATAATTAAGAAATGCTGACAAAGTAAAACGTTACGGTAAATTCTCCTTAACGGGACAAAGGCAGGTTCAGAAACCTCAGCAGAAGACATTCATTTAGAAATAAACCTTGCAAAAGATTATTGCAGACATTTCTAACGGTGTGATAAGCCAACCGAATGAACGAACAACAGCGTAGCAAACAGATCACCAATGAATAACAACTGTATACCAACTGCAATTGAATCAAAGAAACAAGAAATAGAAGCCACAAATCCACCCAAGGAATAAAATAAGATATAGGATCCCGAATTGGCAATTAAAAATAGTTCCAATCAACCTCCGGAGTGAGAGACTGGAGTAGTTTCAAAGTGGCCGTCTTTAAACACGTGAACAAACTGCTGCGGCAACGCATGCTCCCCCTGCAACAGAACACAGGGCAAGCCATTCAAAGTAAACTCGAGAACACATAGCATGGATGCACTCTCCTTTTGATGCAGATTGTTCATTGGAAAGGTATTAATGGCCGGCAGACATTAAATGGTAACATACGTCAGATACAGTTCATTGTTATCTATGATGTTTTTGCAGGCTATAGTAATTAGGCAAATAAAGCAAAGCATAGATTATACAGCTTATTAAATTAGGCAGAACAGTAATCCAAAATTTATCAAACTGCAGAAGCATTCTCCGACAAGTTTGAAGGAGGGGTAGAGACTACTAATTTTAATGCAAGAGAAATACTGTTTAGACTTAGTACCAAGAGCAATACTTCTCCAATGCCACCCTTACAAAGATGACTATGCTGACTCTCTACACCATATACCTAATCTACACTCTAGTAAACCCTTGCCAGGTTCAAGAGGGAAGGACTAAAATACTAATAATGGCTTTCACATGGTCAAGTCACCAGTGTTACTCAAACCACCTCTGGCTAGGACCAGTTTCACAATGCATGGAGCAATGCATGCCTAATGTTCAATTTCATCAGTCAACTGTGATTAAACTACGGAAATACTGATCAATGCCAATCCTCAGCCATCCAACAAACCAACAAGCATTCCACTTTACAAACCAAATATCACATATACCCTAACAACCAGCTCTACCAAACTTCCAGTCAGAAAAGGAAACCATAACTGCACAGTCAGAAGTGAATAAGATTATGTTTTAGGTTAGGTATTCAACTGATAGATCAGAAAGCACCTCCCTCCAAAAAGAGTACACAAAAAGAATTAAAAAGGAGGAGAATAACCAAGCATAAATTTAAGTAACAACACCCACACTCACAATAGAGAAAGGAAACAAGGAAACATACCCAATCTCCATCAGGCTCGGCGCCAGGTACCAATACATTGATCTCACTTGACTTAGCTGTTGTTATAGATGCCCCAAGAGATTCTTTGCTTAGATATAATTGGCAGCCTGCCGTATTATCCACTGAAATTGTTGGAGCCGAACCCTATGATAACCACAAAGTAGGTAAAAAACTCAGATTACGTTACAATTTCATATACAAGGTATTGACAACATTCTCAATCAAATTCTATTTTCTATGCCTTATTAGCATGAAGTCTGGGACAATAACATCATCGTTTGTTTGTTCAATTTGACGTCATATCACCCTTAAATGCTTATGGGGAAATAAAAATACCTGGCATTGCACCTCAACTCCATTGCAATTTACAATCTCACAAGCAGCCACAACATCCTGCATTTTCAAACAAATGTAGTAAACTAATCAATATAACTTGACATACGCTGCCTCCATTATCCAAAAAAGTTGTTCTTTCTTTACCATATATCTTACTAACCGTAAATACAACTCCCATCTTAGTGCACTTATCAACTGTTATATTGTTGACTTTGCCTGCATATTGCCCAAATAAAAATAATTTCCCTCGTGGCTTTCTTAAACAGGTAAATAAAGCATAATTCACAAGCCTGTAACAGTCATCAAACTACCTTGAATTTGCAAGACAGAATCTTTGCATCCATAAACATATACAGATTGTTTTGCATCACAGTCATCAATAACCAATTGTTTTTTTCCAATTTGATTCTCAATAACCCACCTGCCAGGAGATACAAAACTGGTGAAAATAGAGAAATCACATACCGGCATCAATTCCTTATGTAAAGCAAATTAACATAATGAAGATCGCATACTCACTTACGACCCATTTGAAGCTCCAACTTTGGTGGTCCAGATTTAGAAAAAGTAGACGTACTTGTACGGCCTTTTTCACTGGCACCAACAACGCCAGCTCTATCTTCACGGTTCTTTGTCTTCATATCATCTGTGACCTTTCTTAGCCCTGGCACGTCGGGAATCCAAATCACAATTTCCGAAATACCCATAGAAAAGAAAAAAGTAACAAAAGAGGGGGTAAAAAGACAAACCTGCAGTCACAGGCTTCCCTGAACTAATTTCTTGGAAAACAGCAGCCATTCCTTCTTTTGGGCGTGATGATGAAGCCTGAGAAGATTCTGAACTGAAGAGTGAAGCTGATGGAGGAGGTGGAGGAGCAGGGGCTCCTGGTGTAGGAGTTGTTGGTGGAGCAGCAGCAGGTTTTCCGGTAGGACTCCAAACTGGGCCTAAAGGATAGTTACTCTTAACATAATCTCTCAATCCCGGTAAATATAGTTCCTTAATGGCTTTGGCCCACTCAGCATGATTTGGGTCTTTGCTTTTGTACTCTACAAGAATCTGACTTTCACAACAAGAAGTGTCAGTACCTAGCCATTGGTAACAATCCATTACATAACTTGTGATTCAATACTGCAAGGAAGAATGTGTGCAGTTAGGTAATGTAATTATGGACCACAATACATTACCCATGGTTCAATGGAAGTATCAGACATGAACCAAATGAAATACAATAATTCTACATGTTAAGCTTTCCATTCTTTATTCTTTTCCTTTTTAATGAAGTATACACTACATACAGAAAATATCTATGAAAATAAAGAAGGATGGACTAAATGTTATTCTCTGACCCTTATTCTACTTACACAGCAGGTTATTATCCTTCCCCATTGGTTTCTGTGTGACAAATAACACCCTTAAGTAGTTCATGATCGCATTTAAATGCAAAGTACTGGCTTCCTGAAAACATTTAGTTTACCTTGTTGTTGTAAAATTCAGCCATCTGCCAACTTTCTTCCACATGTGCGATAGGCATGCTCATACCTTGGAAAAAAATGATGAGTCAATGAACGTGAAACAAATCATCTGCCTCAGGCTTACAAAACCAATCAAATTTCTCCAATACCACACTCTTTGCCAGTATATGCAATCCATGCCAAAGCTGATAGACTGTCGGCAGCAGACTTCAAGTGGTTGAAGAAATCAGATCGCCTTCCTTCTGTCAATGCATTTGCTTTCATGATCACTCCATTCAATGGCTTTAGAAATTCAGCTAATCCCGCAACATCAGGTTTCTGAAAAATAAGGTGAAAACCTTGAAATTGTGGCCCTTAACTTGCAAGCAGTGACACTGCCAAAGATATTATTATGACTATATAGCACCCAAACCTATCATTTCCTTCCATTCTTGGAAGGAGCTATCAGCCAAAAATCAAGATGGTATTCAATCACCCACACTAACATGATATTTCCAGTTGCTTAATTATTTAAAAAATAAAACTAGAGATTTCCAATTACTTGAACTCCCAGAAGAAAATGACCCCACAGAAATCAAGTTTCCAAACAAAGTAGTAATTTTCCACGGCCACAATTCTTAGAAACATAAACCTCAAGAAATTAATTGAAAAAACAAAAATCCGTGTACCTTAGCTTACGCATATATGATAATTCTCATTGAAATTTCTGGCCAACTCACTGGGATTCTAAAACCGACCGCGCCAATCAACTTTACTTCTCAACAGTTTGCACAAGAGAAATGAACACTCACCGGATCAGATCCATATAATTCTTCGTTTTTTACTTTCCCGTTTTGTTAGAATATAAGAATTATAGCAATTATGCTATCATAGCAAAAATAGCAAACTCAAGTTCGCTCAACTTGACCATTTTCAGTATCAAGGCACCTTGATTCAGCCAGTGATACTATAAATGCGACAAGCTAACAATGATACAATTTGGGCAATACCGCCATTTCTCATTACCAAATTGCGCACATCCAATCCAATCCAATTATTTTAAGCATCAATCCAATCATTCTTATTACCAGATTGAAATTTCGCCGCTAAGTTTCATATATCATGAGTTTAGAATGCAACAATGAATGTATTGTTTATAAGCAAAATAACGGACCTGAGTTTGCTTGGTCTTGATGAGAAGTTCCTTCTGAACATTAAAGGCTTCTTGCAGTATCTTAGTGGCCTCCAATACCTGTCCCCCAATCTTCTCAGCAGCGCTCGAAACCCTACCCAAATACTGCCCAATCAGATCGTCAAACGCCACAATCGACGGATCCGAAACCGTTTCTACGTCTATCCCAGGTACACCTCCCGAACCGAACCCGGTCGAAAGCGCCTCCAACCGAGTCACCGCCGACTCCAGCCGAGCTATCAGCTTCTCCTCCATCATTCTTTCTCTCTCTCAGCGTCTCAAACACGACACTGTCCAAGTGAGATGGAGAAAATCTGGTTCACGCAGTTGCTGTTAATTTGTTCTTTCTCTGCCTTCTCTTCTTTTTACTTTTTTCAAATAATAACTATCGAGTATTAGAAGCCGAAAGGCGAAAAAGAATACGTAGATTTGGAGGCTGGAGGTACTGATCCGAGACATTGGCGCGTGGGGATGGTTTGGGTTGAAAGAGAGAGGTTGACACGTGTCAGTATGAGAGGGAATCTGGGAGGTTCGTGCGCTGTGGAACACCTGTAAGTACCCGGGAGTTGTTAAGGAAAGAATGACCGTGGATTAATTACAAGAAAAAGCCGGGTCTGTGGATAATGGATTAGGGTCCACATGATTTTGATTGGAGCCTAAGCTACAACCGTTTGACTTTTTTCTTCCATCAATATCAAATGTCTGATAAATAACATAAAAATTACTTTATAATGGACATATTTGAGTAATGAGATGAAAATTTTATTTAAATCTAGAAATCTAACTCAAATTCCGAGAAAACTGATCAATTTAATCCGAAGTGTCAGTTATCTTAAATTCTGTTGCATTAGAATAAAATTGCAACTTTATTCATAAGCTGCCTGAGACAATGGGCTCATGGACCGGACAATGCCAGGGCCCAGGGTAGATAGATTTATGGGCCTAAACTTGAGTTGACTTGGTAAAATATTTGTTAATAAATGAATGCAAGTATCCAATATGCTCTTTTTTTTCTTTTTTTTTTTTTTTTGAGTTGGGTAGGGGGTTTCGAACTCCAGACCTCTATTATTTTAGAGACTGAGAGTTATGTCAATCAGGCCGCAGGCTTTTGACGTATAGAATATGCTCTTAAATCATCACAAAACCTGTTTAAAAAAAAAAAAATCATCGCAAAACCTTAGTCATAGGATAACCCGTGATGTACGAGGCTCACTTCTAGTATTTGTCAAACATTAACGTCCCCCGAATGGTATACCGTCCAATAAAAGAGGAATCCTGATTCCTCACCGCTGCCGACCCTGGACTTGCGCACATGTGAAAATGAAATTGCAATCACCCCCAGCTATGAGAATTAACAATTTTCTTTGAATTTTCTACTGAAACTTACATATATCACGTAATATTTACAGGGCTTGTTTCGAAGTTAAAATTCAACCAACATCATTAAATGTATTTGATTCGCTATTAATTTATGGTACAACATAATCTGACCCTACCGTGTCTTATAAAAACAACTATAATGTCGTTCTTGATATCTCTATATATCATATCATATCCCCCAACACCATTCTCGGATGGTTGCGCAGTTTTAGCGGACATAGATGCACGGGAGAGGAAGGGGAGGTTGGTCTTTCTCCCTTGCTGATCAGAGTTCCTGCAGGATACGAAACAAATAAACGATTAGAGGAGCATTTGAGCTGATGTATAATTTACAGTACAAAACAATCTCAGATCGGGGACTACCATGTTTGATGTAGAGAACGATCGATCATCTGTGTCTCAATCTCTCTATGTCACCACCCCCGCCATTCTTGGATGTGTGCGCAACTTTAGTGGACATATCTGCAACGGAGGGGACTGGATCTTTCTCCCGAGCTGATCGGAGCTCCTGCAGAATGTGGATGGAACAAACGACTAATTAGAGCCTTTGATGAGAATGAAAAAAAGGATATATAATATTTGATTAGAGCTCATCGGAGTTCCTGCTCATCGGAGCTCTCGTCATATGTAACTAGGATAACTAATGCCTGACTCAAAAACCAAACTCAGTGCAAACACTTGTGTGTGCATTTCAGCTTGCTTGTGGAAGTAATTTACAAACGGTTCTTGACATTACGTGTGGATCATCAACTGAAGAACATTGTAAAATTAGTTGAAGATCATAGGTCTAGCTCGAGGCTTACTGAACGAAAAGGGAAGTCATCTGCTTCAAGCATATGAACAATTTGACCCATCTTTGGACGCTTATTGATATCCAAGTCTATGCAGCGGAGACAAACCAGCAATGCCCGCTTTAAAGCTCTGGGAGGGGGGTGAACCTCAATCAAGGGGTCCAGAAGCTCTTCTCCACGACGACTTGCTACCATCCCTTTAAACCAATCAACCAAGTTCATCTGAAACACACCAGTCATAGTTATGAGTTTTGATAGTGATGACATATTAGACAAGGTTTTACCGTAGAGATAAACTCGATCACCTCTCCAGCCGATCTTGAATAATCAATGGGGCTTCTTCCTGTAATTATCTCCATGAGTAAAACCCCAAAACTATACACATCGCTCCCCTCATTAAGCATACCCGTGCTTGCATACTCAGGAGAGACGTATCTGCAGTAAAATGATTATTTCTAAGCTAATACAACATAGTAATATCATTGATAATTCATGTCGAAATTGATCTAGGAAGTATCGTGGAGAACAAACCCAAAGGTCCCCATTACACGAGTAGTCACATAGCTTGCCCCTGAACCCAAGAGCTTGGCCAGTCCAAAGTCCGACACTTTGGGGTTCCATTTTTTATCTAGAAGAATGTTACTAGATTTTACATCACGATGCACAACTTTGGGTTCTAATCCTTCGTGCAAGTAGGCTAGCCTGAACAGAAATAAGCACAGTAAATGAGTTGATCTCACATTAAAAGAGACGAAATACGATAAAATTGTCTAATGTGGATCACAGAAGCAGAAAAATTGTGCAGTAGATGACAGGAAATGCCATCTTTTGTAAAATAACTTTTTTCGCTGGTACACTATTGTGAGCATTGATATGAGCCAACTGAAATGCAATAACTTTTTCTGTTCGCTTTTGATCAATCATAATTAAATTCAACAGGAGAGCGGAACATCACACCCTTTTGCTGTCTCAATGGCAATCCTCATTCGAATATCCCAGGTAAGGGGGCTAACAGGGCCAACATCACCGTGCAACCATTGCTCCAAATTCCCATTATCAATGTACTCGTACACAAGCATCCTGAATGGCCATTAGAAGTTTCCCGCAGGCAAATTAGAGGGACAATAAGGGAATTTCCATCACTTTTTCATTTCCAAATAAGATGATAGAGTCAAGTGGGCACATGAAAAGTACCTCTGAGCACCTTCAGCACAATAGCCGATTAGACCCACCAAGTTCTTGTGCCTTACTTTCCCTATGGCTTCAACTTCCACCTTGAACTCCTTCTCTGCCTGACCCCTAGAAACACGATAGTGATGGCATGTGAACAATTATTCATGGTATTCATTGACAACAGAATGACAACGCATAAATAATTTCATACTATAATTCAAATTATAAGAATTTTTCAGTGCTGTCTTGAAAATTCAACACTGATATAATTGGAAAGCAAACCACATTCACAAACGAACATACTTGCACCTGGTTTATACAAAACCTTAACGCATGCTCTGTCAGCTGAAAACAACCATAGAATTCAACAAAAACTTGACCATCAACGCACTGTTTCACATTCTCAACTTTCTTTCTGGAAGTGATTGGTTCAAAGTTAGTCATAGTCGTCCTCAGCATACCGAATTAGAAGTCTAGTTCTTACAAAATCTGAAATCTATAAAACTTGGCGAAACTCACTATTCGTCAGAATTTAGAAATAAAGGCCGACTCCTCAGAAGTTTGATGAGATTAGCAGCATATTGATTAATATTAATACGTGTCAAATAGAAACGAAAACTTATTCCTTTCAAGAGCACGGGTAATAGTCATGAAAATAGGAGAAGTTCAACAAAGTGACAATAATGGATAATATAATATGGATCAAAAGTAACAAAAGCGAATAAAAGCGAATAAAGAAATAAAGAACAAAGCTGTCATTTACTTTTCCTAGTCATCAACAATTCGGTCCAGATCGAAGGTGCACCAGTCGTAATTTACCTCCACTTGTTCTTCGTACATGTAAAGAAATTTAACTTCGACCAAAAATCATATTTATTTTATATCAATCAAAAACTTCATAAGAACAAAACAAAGTGTACAGCAATAACTATACATTACGAACTTGGATCTAATAAATAAAATGAAGGTGAAGGTGAAAACCACATTTCAAAGAAACATAATCGAAAACATGAACTCCGCGATATAACCTGGATCTAACAAACATAATAAAGCAGAAAGACGTGAAAGTTTTCATGGAGAATTTCTCTAGAGAAAAATATGAGCTTAATCTATTTTCCTCTGGAACCAGCAGGGCCTAAAAATCTCAGATTTTACATACTTGTTATTGAGAAGGTTCTTCACGGCCACCACCGATCCGTCCTGCAAGACTCCTCTGTAAACAATACCATAACCTCCCTCTCCGATCACGTTCTCCACCGCAAATCCCCGTGTCGCTATCTCCAGGTCGTTCAAGCTGTACCAGCGGCCCCATCCGATGTTCTCAGGCTCCACCGACACGTCACTCCGGCTTCCACCGGAGACGTTACTCTCTCCGCTCCTTTTCTCTCCTTCAATCGGAACCTCAACCTTCGGCTCTTTCAAATCTGCATTTCCAATCTTGACCTCCGCTTTCCCAGCACTGGCGCCACGATCCAAGGCCTTGATCTCCACGATCTCCTTGGAGACAAGCGGTATTAGCCGCGAGCTATGCTTCACACGCATCTTGCGTTTCCGAGATTTTTTGTTCAAACAGATGAAGAGAAAGATCGTAAGGAAAACTACAACCGAACATAGCAGAAGAATTCCGAGCACGACGTAGAGTTTGAGGCTGAAAATTGAGGTTTTGGAGCTGAGCTTGTGGAGGAGAGAGTCATCGGGGTCTTGGACTTCGCCGGAGGAATTGCCGGAATCCGACATTGCCCGGTGGGTTGAAGATTGCGTGGGCCTCGAAATTTATCTCCGGGAACGGAATGTGGAAGAGAAACTGCGAGATAAGCGAAAATATTACAAAATCTCCAGTTAGCAAATATTAGGCGTTGAAATGTTTCGTCGATCGAGAGAGAGGTTTTAACGGATACAAAGTAAAAAGGAGGCAAAGGGTGGAGGAAGAAAGTGAAAGAGACGTTGTTATTTTTCAGGTTTGGTACGTGAGACTATTACGTAAACGCCACTCTACATCTTGTGACACCCTGACAGATGGTAGTCATGGTATGGTCGTCTGAGTTCAGAATGACCAAAATAAGATTGTGCCGAACTTTTTTTATTTTTGAAAAATTCAAGACTCAAGACTCAAGGCTAGTGAGTGAAATTGTTCATCTCAAGCTAAGTAAGGGGATTGATGGTAATACAAGTTACAATGAGTCAAGAGTGTATGAAGATGCAATGTTCCTTTCATTAACTATATGTATTTTTAGATTTAAAAAAAAAAAAAAACTGTATGCATTTTTAAACATCATGGGTAGTTTTTTTCATTAGTATAAAAAAATTTATTTATTGTGCTACATGTATAATTTTTTATTAGATAATTCGAGAAAGAGTAGTGATATCCACACAATATATTTTACAATATATTTCACAACACAAGTTATAAAATAAGGGTATTTTTATAAAATGATATTAGTTTTATAAGGTATTTTATAAAAATACTCCTCCTTTTAAAATAGTGTAAAGTGTTTTGTGTTTATTATTTTTCTTCGAGAAATTAACGTATCTCGAATTGAGATACTTAAATTTTTTATTTCAATTGGGCTATCAAATTGAAGATAGAAATACACAATATGAAAATGGTTTATACTATGAATAATTCTTTTCATCAGTCACTATTCACTACCCCACATCTTATGAAAAATACCTCACACTCTATGAAAAAAAAAATTGTAAGGTGTGGAGTGTTGGGATGATGGCTGATATATAGCAAAACACTCCCAACAACTATCAAAATCTTGTATTTATCTCTAAGTTTTTTTTTTGGGGGGGGGAAATATTTATCTCTAAGTTGAATTATCGAAAAAATCTCTTTTTAAGCATATGATCTCCTCCCCCAAATCGTACTCCAAGACAAAGGATCCACTAAAGGCGTGACCAAAAATCTTCTTATTGCCATGAATTTACTAAATTTGGGAGCAGTACTGTAGCAAAAATACTTAGCCAATAAGAAAGGAGTAAGAAGACAAAATAAGGTTAAAAAAAGTCCAAAAATTGGATCATGGGAGCTAGTCCGATTATGAAACACCAATATAATTATTAACTGTGAAGTATCTTCTATTGGAATCTGAATTCATGGCTGAATGTCTCTTGCAATCTCTATGGATCAGTTTGGATTCAATAACCACTCCAATTTATCTCGTTTCATTTCATTATTATAATTTTTTTAAATTTTCACACACAATATAATAAATAATTTAACTTTTTCAAATTTTAAAATAATAAAAAATAATAGTCTAATAACATTTTATTTAATTTTCAATTTTCGTTTAAAATCATCTCATTTAATTTTACTATCCAAACCCTACCTAAAAGAAACTTTGACACCGTCAAGCATTCATTTTCATTTGCATGTACATTTGGCAATGGACCGTTTTTATATGATAATTTAATGTGACAATGAGTGGGGGGCTATGCACATTTATGATTTGCTTACAAAAATGGTGAGTGTGCCGTGTGCGTGACTGAAATTATTGTAACATAGCGGGTATTGTTTAAGAAGGACCGTCTTAACGTAGATGGCCCACGTTGAATGTTGAGTTCGGAAATACGAATGATAATTGTGATTTGTGGGAGTAAAGTTTGTCACCCAAGCTGTTCTATTCACGTGTAATTGCCGGTCTATTTTTCGTAAGAATAATCCTACTCTCCCCTTCCATCATCCATAATATGTATTAAATAATTAAAACAATTATTTAATCACAAATGTTAGGGAGACACGACAGAGTCCCTTATTTAATAAGGAGCTAGCTGTTTTTTTGCAGTGCTTTTACATTGTTAGGTTGGGTCATGTCCTTGCTTTTGATTGCTTAGCAAAAGAGAATGAAAAAAATCAGGTCGGGACAATTTATCTCATTTTATCTAATTTTATTATTATAATTTTTTAAAAATTTTATATAAAAAATAAAATAAATAATTTAATTTTTTTAAAAAATTTAAAATAAAAATAATATATATTTTAATAATATTTTATTTAAATTTTAATCTCAATATCAACTCTTTCTCATCTCGCTATCAAATCCTACGAGTGGATCCAAAATCGGTGCAATGTAATTAATTCAATTCAAAGGTCACAAGGAATAGAGTTAGACCCCGATGCAATTAATGCTAAGATCGATACGAGGAGCTTCTGCGTCCGTCGGAACTGATTTGGTTGGTTGGTTGCGGGGACCGTTGGACATCGGGAGTTGGGACCCAATAACGGTAGATTTTGGCACCATACCCATGTGTTTAGGGCCATCTAGATCTTGCACTCATTACAAAATATAGAAGATCATGGATCCACCACACAGTGTCGAGATGTTCAAGTTGTGTAGTTTTTTTTTTTTTTTTTTTTTTTTTTAAAAAGATCGATACATTTGGAACTGTACAATATTTACATAATCATTTTCTAAAAATATAAAAATATAATCAATAACTTTTACACCGGTACATAATAAGATATTAATTTTTCAAAAAATTATTGACTATTATTTTGATTTAAACATATTTAAATTAAAAAAATATCATTATATTATTAAAATAATTATATATTAATTGTATCAAAAAAATTTGCTCATAAAGTCATAATACATTCTTAATATCTAATCCTTATTGTTTTGTTGACTAGATTTTCTCAAGATTATTATATTTCCTCAAATCAAGCCATTGTTCCTTGATTTTCACAAATTCAAATTAAACAAAAATGGCTGTTTTTAATCCATGAAAAGATGGGATTTTCCATCTTTTTGGTTTTAGGTAATTAGGCCATTCATTTCCGACTTCGATTTCTGGCCATGGAAAAGATAATCCACTCTTTTTAGCATACCATGAATGTACATAGAATTTTTCATGAAATACCTTTACCTTGTGTTTCTATCAATTAAATTTCGGCATTATCACATTCAAACAATATAAAAATTAGTTATGTCCATCCCTTCGTTTGGGCCAAGCAGTAGGTGGACTGGGCTCAATCTCAATGCTTTCCAAGAAAAAGACTAGGCATATGAAGCAGAACACTTGGCATTGGCCCTTGGGCCATTAGCAGATGGAGCGGATCCGTCTTGGCAAGTGTTTATTTGAGATTTATT
This sequence comes from Juglans mandshurica, assembly GCA_022457165.1. Classification (NCBI taxonomy): domain Eukaryota; kingdom Viridiplantae; phylum Streptophyta; class Magnoliopsida; order Fagales; family Juglandaceae; genus Juglans; species Juglans mandshurica. Next base: position 25,101,157 of record CM039629.1, on the reverse strand, counting down.
TTTAGAGTAATACGTGGAATACGCAAATGTCGTACAGTCGTTTTGAAAAAGAGTATGATCTATTAGTAAAAAATTAATTTCTTTTCATGTGGATCTAATATTTATTCATTTTTTTCAAAACGATTGCACAAGTATCATTTCTCTTATTTTTAATATTTTCGAGAAAAAATAATTTCAAATATTTAGAAAGAGAAAAATTTCAAACAGAACGAGTTAAGAAGATATTTACTCCCTCCAATAATACTGTGACAAGTGTATTTTTTTTTTTTATAAAAGACAAATAGAACTGATCGTAGGCATGTTCTCTCCCATATACCTTCCCCATCGCTTTCTCCCTTTCTCTCCCCCCAGCACGGCGTATTTTGGTCCCTCTCTATTTCTACCATACAATAATTCCTCATTTAATTTTCTGAAAGTTTCGTTTTTATTTATATTTTTTTGATAAATAAGAAAAAAATATAATCAATATAGATCAATTCACAACAAAAATTACAAATAAAATAAAGGGTTAATTACATTTTACTCTCTCAAACTTTCACTCAATTCACAATGTAACTCTGAAACTAATAATTGCATCAAAGTGGGTCATCGAACTTTCAAAACTTTCCAATCCCTATCCAGTCTACCAGCAACGTTAAATCTAATGAGAATTCACTGCACGTTCTGTTCATGTGCATAACATTCACTGCAAAGATGTAGTTTTTATCTAATTTATTATTATTGACCATATAAAATATAAAATAATGTATGCTACAAATTAATAATAAATAATAAACCATTAAATATATTTTTTTATTAATTTATATATGGTTAATAAATATTTAATAATTTCATTGCGTATATAGATTATTCATACTTGTTTACAACTTAGGTATAAAATAATTTTATATATGGTTAATGATTAATGATTTATTATTAATTGATAGCATATATTATTTTATATTTTATGTAGTCAATGATAATAAATTAGATGAAAATTACATCTTTGCAGTGAATTTCCGTTAGGTTTGACGTTGCTGGTAGACGGAAGGGAGGATTGAGAAGTTTTGAAAGTTCGATGGTCCACTTTAATGCAATTATTAGCTTAAGAAGTATATTGTGAATTGAATAAAAGATTTAAAGTGTAATTGATCTTAAAATAAAATAAAATAATGTCAAAATGAAAAATTTTTGTGTAAATAATGATGGAAAAGACATACCAGTAGGGACAAACTCAGATCTGGAATTTTTTCGCCCATTTAGAAAATATCAATCACTCTTGCTGGAATTCTACTAGAGAAAGCCATTGAAGCTCGCATCTACTTTCTATTTATTCTTTAATTTATTTAATGTTATTTTCTCGAATCTCTTGCAAGAATGTGTTGCATTGTATGGACATGAGAGAGAGATAAGGATGAAAATAGCAGTTGCTTTGAGGAGAGAGAGGGATGAAAATTATTGAGGATAGAGAGAGAGAGGGGAAGGGAGAAAGAGAGCAACAAAGGAGGTAAATGGGAGAGATAAAGCTGCAATCGGTTTTATTTTTTTCATTGTGAGAATCCGGCCCCAAGCGTTTCTCATTTAGAAAATGCTTCAATTTACATTTAAAAAAATCATAATTTCTATTAATTTTAAAATGATTCAATAATCTATTCAACTCACTTTATAAATTTTTTCAAAAAAAAAAAAACTCACTTTATAAATAAAATTTTAGAATTTTTTTGGGAGTTTGCAAAATATCATAATCAACCTACTTTAATAAACTTACATTATTATTTTGTTATCAAATTAAAAAGGATCACATAAAAATAAAATACTATGTATTAAAAACACTGGCTTTGATTGTTAAATTTTAAGCCTTAAAAAGAGTCAAGACTCTCAGTAAGGATTTGAACCAAAGTTAGAAGAGAAACATTATTCTTAAAACTTGTTATTAATAATATAAGAAAAATGTTAAATGTATTTAAGAAAAATTTACAAAGAATTTATTTCTCCACATGTCAGTTATTGATTAGGGGTGGGCAGCGAGGCCCCGCTCCCTGCTACCCCGCATGGGAGGGCGGGCGGGCTACCCTGCACCTCCCATGCAGGGGCAGCCCCCTGCCCCCCGCTCTGCACTCCTCTATTTTTTAATGTAAAAATTTATAATTTTTAATATTTATGTAAATATATTGTATATAAATATATACAATTTGTAATTTGTTAAAAACTCAAATTCAACTTCAAGCTAATAGATTGCCTTGACTTCTTAGGCCAACCATTATATAGGAGGGTTGGCCTATATAATGGTTAACTATCACTATTGTATTACCTTAGTCTCCTATATAATGGTTGGTCTAGGAGGTCAAAACAATCCAAAATATAACTCTAATAAGTTTGTATTTTTTTTAATATATAAATTCCAATTTATACTTTAAATTATATTATAATTTGAGTCTAAAAAATATTTTAAAATTTAATATGCCTAAAATTATGAAATTTAAAATTAAAAAAAAAATAACAAAATAAGTTTTATAAATATATGTAGTACTACTCATAATATAATATTAAATAATTGAATGATATTTATCAGGAAGAGCGGAGCTACTCATCGCCTGAGTAGCACTGCTAAAACTGCTAGTCAGTTTTAAATATTTAAAACTGATATTTAAATATTTTTAAAAAATAAAAAAATATATCAATATATTTAAAATCACTTTATGAGTAGCACCGCTAAAACTGCTAGTCAATTTTAAATATTTAAAATTGATATTTAAATATTTTTAAAAAATAAAAAAATATATCAATATATTTAAAATCACTTCTTTAATTATTAATTTTTTTTTTTTATCCAAACAGTATACTTGAGCGGTATACTTGGGGAGGCAAAATAACTTTTCTCTTATAAGTAAAGTCTGTAACATATTAATAGTTTAATATCAATAATTAATCTAAAAATCGTATGCCATTGCCATGTCATAAGGAACAATATGAGTGGTCCACAAGGCAGCTGATTCAGCTGACCAAAGCTCCAAGACGGTTCCTGTTTCTGTCTGATCATTTTCTCGGCGTCTCTCCCAGTTGTATCTGGAAAGAAAAAAATCCCAACCAAATCCTTTTCCTACAGGCTGTAGCAGAGAAAATGATGATAGATGGGCCCGAGAAACGGCAGCGCTTGGATCCCACCTCCACCGCCGGCGTATTCTTCAACGACCGCTCCACCGCCGACGTCATCCTTCGCCTCTTCATTGAACCCTCTCCCTTCGACTCTCCCTCCACCATCACCGCAGCCTCCGATTCTGACGTTCAGATCTACCTCCACTCCCATGTCCTCCACCGCTCCAAATACTTCTCCGCCCTCTTATCCGACAGGTGGCAACCACCCCACGGTCAGAAAAACGGCAAAAATCCCAATCTCAAACCCTTGAAACTGAACCTTGGGGTCCCACCTACCACCGGGTCCCTCCAGTCCCACCTCTCCGTCCTCCATCTCCTATACTGTTCGGATATCTCCAATTCCATCGACAGCGCCTCCACCGCCCTTGATCTCCTCCCCGTCGCCCTCGAGCTCCTCTTCGAGGACTGCGTCAAGTCCTGTGTCCAGTTCCTCGAGGCCGTGCCCTGGACCGAGGACGAAGAGAAGCGAGTTCTCGGTCTAATCCCATCCCTGAAAGAGGAAGAGAGCAAGGAACTTCTCGATAGGGTTTCGCCCGGTCAAACCGATTTGTGCGAGGAAATGCTGCACGGGCTGGTCTTATCCGCCATTCACAACTATCCGAACATGGCGATCGTGAAGGCCTTCGTGGCGAAGCTCCTGAGGGATTTATCGTCGAGGGAGGCTGCCAAGAGGGTCTTGGAGAGCGCGTTCGAGACCAGCTTGAAGGTTGTCAAGGAGTCGTTGGAGGAATACTCGAGCCCGGACTTTAGAGGGGATCACAACGAGACCGAGGCGATTCAGAGGCTCAATCTTCACAAGGCGATGACCAACGGCAGGCATTTGCTGTGGTTGGTGGAGAGGATGATCGAGCTGAGGGTGGCCGATTCGGCAGTCAAGGAGTGGAGCGACCAGGCGGCATTCACGGCCGATTTTCAGAGGGCGTTTCGTGACGATGCGTGGAGGAATATCGTGCCAGGGTTACCGGTTGTTGTGCTGAGATGCACCACGAAGCTCGCCAATGCTGTCGCTGCGGGCAACATTTTGGCCACCAGACAGGTACTTCCAGTCTGCCGATGGACTAACTTTCTTATTGTATTCGTTTTACGTGCTGGTTGAAATAGTTTAGTGGGTACCCTTAATTGTTGGTGGCTGGATCTTGAGTTCTTAGATTTGGGCAAAACACTGGCCAATTGGTAATAGGACTGGTCATTTTTAACCTATTGGAACCGCTTTAGACTACGTGATAAGGATAATTTTCTAGGGAACAGATTGCGGCGGGTGCCAGACTAGATGGGTTAATTCTTTGTAAAATCTCCCTTGTCATGCATTCCAACCCTTCTCCCTTAAGAGCAGTGTTCAGTACCTGATTGTCTGATCAAATTTCTATGATGTCTCGACTCTTGACTGTCAAAGTGATATGCTATGTTGATGATGAAAATGCATTTTGCTTGGTGAGTTTTCGATGGCAGTGAGTTCTATTTTTTTTTAATGGCCCTGGTGTTCAGAAACAGGACTAATCTCGGGGGTGCACAGACCCTCGACAAGGAGTTTCCCACAAGTGCACCTCGGGTAATTCAAGAGAAAAATCTCCTAGTCCGATGGCCCCTAGAGATTGTTTGCACCCAAGGGGATTTGAACCTTAGACATGGGGGAGCATACCCCCAAGCTCAAGGCCTTTACCACTTGAGCCAACCCCTGTTAGTTCTATTTTCATGGTGGATTTATCGTTGTTGGGTTTCTGGAGGAAAATTTATTGGGAAAATAATAACAAGAGGCTATATCTTAATTCTAGAGTTAAGATTTGGAAGAATGCAAGAATAGCACCAAAAAAGTGTGAGGAGCTAAAACCCTATTTCCCTTGGTTCACATCTACCCACAGAGTTCATAGCCACCACTTGCCCTGCACAAGCTGAATCATAGATGGTTAATTTTTATTTCCTTGTTTGCTTGCTTATAACGTCTGTTTGTCTCCTTTAAACCCATTTCAACATCTAGGAGTTGGCTCAAGTGGTAAGGGCCTTGGTCTTGGTGGTATGTTCCTTCTAGGTTCAAGGTTTGAGTCCTTTGGTGCCAACAATTTTTAGGGGCCGCATCTGATCAGTAAAAAGCTGATGATTTACCTGGATCCATGATGAGGATGGGTTACACGGCACTGGTCTTTAACCTGGTAAAAGACATGTTGTATTTGTAGTCTCCATGATTCCTCATCATAAAAAAAGTAAACCCATTTGCCTTCTTAACATGATTACTAATAGTCATGTATCTAAACACACACACACACACATCAAAATTATCAAAACTGGGTTTTCCCTGTAGTCTTGGTGGCCAGTGGAGATGCAATCACTCTCATGGTAGAGGTACAGGCTTTTAGATTATTTAAGACAGAATCTTTGTGTTCTGAGTACTCCTTGACCTTTGATCCGATGGTACTTGATATATACACCAGTTTATCAACTTTAATCAAAATTAAACTCCAAGTAAACCATGCCTATGTATTTTCTTCTCTTATTTTTCAGGTTAGAAAGAAGCTAGTGAAAAATTGGCTTCCCGTTCTTATTGTATGCAAGGAAAATGTCTCGCCTAGTAACAGATCACCGTACCTGGAACTGGAAGAGACATTTCTGAGAATAATCTCCACCCTGCCAATGTCAGATGCACAAGAGCTGTTGCAGCAGTGCCTCAGCTTTTCAACTCGAAATGTTGAAGATTGCCCTCACTTGTTCACAGCATTCAACACCTGGTTCCGCCGTGCGGCTCAACCTCCATGGACAGACAACTTTAGTTAGACACAATGCCCGGCCTTCTCTGTCAAATATTGTGCATACTAACACCATCATTGGATAGAGCTTTGTGTGGACTGTGAATATTAGCATCCATTTAGGCAAGGCCACTAGGGCTACTGCGAACTGATGAGACTCCCCTTTCACACCCCTTTCATAATGAGAGGCAGAGTATTTGAAAATAACAGATTTGAACCCAAAAATCTAAGAAATAATAATCAGCCTTTGGGAAAAATCATTTTTGCTGTCAGAATGAGCTAGTAACTTCTATACGAAGTTTGAGAAAATCTTCGGATGGAAAAGAGCATGCTACTTGTAAAAAAAAAAAAAAAAAGTTGTGAATCTCGATACATAATTCTTAATGAGTAATTCTACATACAATCGTAAAGTGTGTAAATACTGCATAATTGCTTTAAAAAAGAGTAGAATCTACTACTAAAAAATTAATTTTTTTCAGGTGAATTTTATATTTTATTTATTTTTTTCAAAACGATTACGCAACGATTATTCAATACTTGCAAAATCTTTTCATCCCAGAAACGAGTAGCCCTCTATGATCACTGGATTTGAAGTTGGAAGTTTCGTTCTAACTTTACGAAATTGAGAGGTTATAAAGAACCAATGATATAAATTTGTATACATATATCGGGAATATTTACTTTGTACAGCTTTTGATTGGATTTTATATTAACACTAGCAGTGACTCGATCTTGTGTCCACTCGCACTCTTAGTTTAACATGTTCACGGCACATTATGCTACAACACAGTTGCAAAATAAGTACAAAGAAGTCTTGAGCGGTCGAGGGGATCTACATCCTACACATTCCTTCCATTACAAAGACCTCACGGCTATTAATACCTTACAAAACAAAAGCAGCAGAACTTCACAGATATTTAAGGCCGCTGTAGACTGCACAACTTACATGAGGATCTCAACATACTAACGAGGATCTCAAATTTCCTGCTTGCGTGATTGTTCATCCAAAACCAATGGTCCTTCTCTACTAGATGAAAGGCTTAGCCCCAGGAGAGACCAAGGAGGCCTGAAGTCATGCATTTCCTGCACTTGATTCCAAAAGAGACGAGCCTCCTCAATGACAACAGACACATGCCAAAAGTACCACCAAACTAACTGTTTTTCGTCACTGAAGGGTTGAATGGATGGAATTTGGCAGGAAGGGCAAACAGGAAAAGCCTGGATTATGGTAGCCGCCTTCTGAAGTTACGGGTGGTGCCTTGGTAGGTTCGAACCAGCAAGCCCACTCCAATTCCAACTCCAAGACAAATGCTAAGGCCAATCCCAACACCCACCCTTACCCCAGCATTGAACCACGAAAGCTCTTCATCTTCACCTTCAAAATATGCTGTTCCAGGGTACTGGATATTGTAGGCGTCTTCGTTTTCTGGTTTGTGGTTTGGGAGTTCTGACATCTGTGAAAGTCAAAATGAAATAAAAAGCAGGATGCCTGGTTATGGGAAGGAACATTTATAATGCAAGTAACTACAAAGATATCCTAGGTGACAAAATGTTTCTTAGCTCCCCAAGGTAAATGCCAACCATAAGAGACAAGTAGGGTACGCCGCCAAATTATGGAAACCATATGAAAGAAAATCAATTAAGTCTTAGCTGCAGTAACAATATCAATTACTATGATGCTCGGGCTATTGCACCAACTAGGCACTGAAGAAATCCTGAAGTTGACTTCAGCTTAATCAATTTAGACACAAAAATTTCATATTAAGACATCACTTTGAAGATAAAGTTCCAATATGGTTTAAAAGATTTTGTACCAACTCAAGCGTCAGAAAGTACTTTAGTACTATAAGCTGCCCCAGAAAGCAAGTTTGTTAAGGAGGCAACATATTTCTAGATCAGCTCATATACAAATGAAATTGGCAATAGCAGCAAAACAAACAGTGCAGAAGGGAGGGGTCGACAAGATACTGGATTTAGCAGATAAAGAAAGAACGCTATGAACAAACTGAGAAGTTCAACCGAGAGAATTCCCGAGACTCCCACAAAACTTCTTTCTTGGGTCAGCATCATTCGATTGCTCAGAACAGCAGGTGATCTCTCTATTAGACTATCGTTAATGAATAATGGCCAAGATTTTGTAGGTGATGGAAATCAAGCCTCACAAGGGATATTGGATATCTCCACTAAAAGCTAACTCTAAACCTCGACTGAATACACGTGATATGTAAGAATTATGAGATAACTTTTCTACTCCTTCCAAGTCCGGGGTCATGCTGATTATACCTCCTCACTAAATCAGAATGGGTTCTAAGAGTGATGTGGGCCAAAAGCGGCCAAAAGCTGCAAGTGTTTGACACACGAACAAAACTTGTAGGAATGGTGAAGAACATGCGAAATGCAAAGAAGATAATCATGGGAAGCCACTCAACCAGCTTGGGTTATGCAGGTGCGGCAAAGAGTAGGTAATCTTTCCAGGGTTGTTTATGTCAGCAAACATTACATATAAAAACCATGAAAGACAATGATACTTCTGTTATGCAGCTCGCTGAAATAATGCCACAAAACAAAAGAGTAGCATCGTATCAATTCTTAGCTTCAAAACATGTCAAGACATCCCATACTTTTGCAACAAGAACTACTAAAGTGAGTGAACTTTAGGCAACAAACATGGGATCAATTGTGGGCGGTAGAATGCAATACTTAACATTATAGACGAATAGAACTAAAACTAAAAAGATGCTAACCATTGAACCCCTACCTGCAAAGCAAGCATGGAAGGAACAAGTTTCTGCCATTCAGTCGCTTCATACTCAGGTATTGCAACCAATGTGCCCTTCCTCATATGCTTTCTTCGATGAGTAAGTTGCAAAGTGTTTGTTAAGATAATTGGAGTGCCCGAACAGGACCCTGCAATGTAGACCTCCATTGTAGGTGAAGCCAACTCTGGCCCCAACACATGCTTTCCCTTGAAGAAGCCAGTACCCACAGTTACATCAGATTTACAATTCATGATCCATGCCCATCCTTGATTATTCAATTCCCTGACAGAACCATTATGATTACGCAATTCTAAAATTCCAGACAACACAAGAAGATCCTTGTCGAAAACCTCAAACTTTACACTTCCTGTCATCCTGATACTATCAGTACTCACAAAAGTAGCCTCTTCAGACTTCTTATCCAATCGATCTCTTCTAAGAAGAGTTGACACCCCATCAGAATATATACTAGCTCTAACACCATTGACTTCAAGAAGAGTATCATGGTTGAGGGGAACATGGTTGACTGTGAGGTACTCGGGAGTGGAATCATCAATTTCACATTTGCTAACTCGAACATAAAAAAGTCTCAAATCAAGCCAAGTTAGAGAAACCTTGGCGCAGGGTTGATAAGAAGAGTTCATCATAACCATGTGGCCATTGTTAGTCGGTCCATTTCCACTAGACGTTGCATAATCATGTTCCATGGCCCCAAAGAGTTTAATCCTCAGAGAAATCTGTCCACTTCAATCGATTCAATTGAGTTGAGGATTTTGGGACAATTGATACAAATGTAATTCAAGCGAGGAAACCCACAGCATCGTTTGGACACTGGAAGACCAACAAACAAAAGAAAGCAGAACCCCAATCAGTATTCAAGATAAGGGATTGAAGGTGTAAACAGATATGAACGGCAGAGTCTATGTGAAGAGCAATAACTGAATAAAATAACTAACGGCCGAAACCTAGTTCAGGCAGGAAGCACACCTATCAGAAAGAAATAATAGAAAGGACACGGAGGTCTACACTCAACTATATATGGAACCTAACAAGATAGAGGGCTTAAACAGAGGAACATCACCTTTAAGATGAAAACATTCTACTTTCTGCATAAATTGCGCGCACACACAAACATAAGATAATCACACAGATCAGAGGCCAACAGAGGAACAAACAACCCAACAAGAAGCAGAAAGGAAAGATAAAGAAGGGATAAGAAGATGGAAAACCACAAGAGAAAAATCCAAAGAACAGTAGGATACTAGGGTGAAACCCAGCATATATTGACAGCAAAAGCTGAACAATGTGTGTCTCTTTCAAAACTGATTCACACCTAATTTGAGGTGAAGTAAAAATCACATCAAGCTCAACTAACGGGAAAAAAGGCCACCAACATAAAAAATTGGAAATGAAGATATTTTAATAGAAAAAGCGTAGGAATCACCGACACTGAAAAAAGAAAATACCATCGTCACCAGAGCAACCAAATGCTACTGGAAGAATTTGTTGTCGCTCAAGTTGCAACTAAACAAAACAAGTGTACTCCTAACCATTTGATCATGCATCAGACAAACAAAATAAAACCCCAGAGATTCCAACCAAACACCGTCGATTGACAACAAATAACCCACGCCATATAAACAGACAAATCTCTCTCTCTCTCCAAGAAAAAAAACATATAAAACCTCAACAATTTATTTGATTCCCAGGAAAACTCACCACAAATATCTTGAATTCTCTCTTTGCAGCCTTTAAATGCCGGTGATCGAATTTGAGCTTCTAGTGTGAGAAATGACCCCTCCAAAAGAAAAAAGAAAAAAAACAGAGCTTTGAGATTCCACAGAAAAATTGTAGCCACGCAAATGGCTACATCTTACAAAACAAAGACCCACCAAAGCCTCTGAATTGACAAGCAAAATGGGGTTGGCCGTAGAAGTGGGGTCGCACTGTATCAGATATTCTTCGGATCTTATCCAAAGACGGGGGGGGAAAAACTTTAGAAAGGCAACTCATACAAGGAAAATCACATTATATAACACACATTGTACAACAATGTATTATGCAATATATTGTAAATGTATCATTACTCCATACAATAATACACGGCCGATGTATTGAAAAGGACGGCCAACTTTGTGCTATTGGGTGTAGAGGATTTATGAACATACGAGAGATTTCTCTAATCCTTGTGTTTGGAAGTAAACTTTGGTGAACAAAAATCATGCTAAATAAACTATAAATTTTATTATAAAAATCTTATAATTTTGTTGTTACAAGGGATAGGATGCGAGAACTCGATCTTAAGCACATGGGATAAATATCATGGGAATGTAAAGCTGCAAATGCTTTATTTTTATTAAGGTAAAGTATTCCCTGTTACGTAAAGCATGAAAATTGGACAAAGTGACGAGGAACGTGTTGTCCTACTTTTCTTAGCAATCTTCATGCAATATTTGAAAAATCTTGGGTATCTTATGCATCAAATGGAGATCTATCCCATGTTGCGTACAGAAGTAATCAAGCCTTTTATGACTTCCTATTTCATTGCAAAATGTATGGAATTTAGATAAGTGGGTGTCAATCATTGATAAGCCAATGATTTAGACCTTTCTATCTTAGACTTGGGTCTTGGCTACAAATTCAGCTGCAGCGACTTCGTGATCCGTTTTCATGTAATACAAATTCATGAATTAGCATCCTCTGAATTCTTGATTCTTATCAAAATTTTAGACTTTGGAGTAAGAGAAATATATATATAGATATATATATATATATATATGAGTAATAATAAAACATTAAATTTAACGTTAGTACCTACTATAAATCAGGTCCATTCTCTTTATGTTTTAAAAAAATACATCCGCGCTGAATCATTTTCTTTAGAAAAGTAAATATTGATGTCAATATTTGATGCTTAGTTTTGCACTGTATTCTGATAAAGTATGAAAATATCGCAGCACAGCAAGTGTATGAAGAAAGTACTCAAAGAAGTATTGCTTCATTCATAGTGTAAACAGCGTCCCTCCATCCTTCTGTATAGGATGTTTACAATGTATTTATAGTCTTATCACAAAAATATATTCCAGTTGGAATATTTTATATCTCAAATATACAATAATAGAATCTATTATGAGGAATATTTTCTATTCCTTCTGACACCCAGCGTAGGATTTCTCCATCTGATTGTGCAGCATTTTTCTTAAGAGTCTTCTAGAGCCACCTCTATATTTTTGTTAGTGCTTCTCAGACTATCACGTTCTAATCCAAAGGAATTATTTTCCTTAACAGCCCACTTCGAATCAAGCGGCACTAAACAGATAGTGAGGCTTGAGTGTAAGAGAGTGAATCGAGTTGTGGAGAGTGATTCAATAAAAATGTCAGCAAGCTGATCTTTGCTAGACACAAAAGAAATCTTGAGAGCTTTGGCTGCCACTCGATCACGGATAAATGATAATCAATGTCAACATGTGTAATATGAGAATGCATGACAAAATTTACAGATAAATAAGTCGCACTCAAATTGTTACACAACAGAGTAGGTGGCTCAGGAAGAAAAATACTAAGTTTTTTCATCAATGATTTTAACCATAGAATTTCACATGTTGTATTAGCTACAGCCTTATACTAAGACTCGGTAGAGGATCGAGTAATAGTGAGTTACTTTTTAGAATCCCAAGAGATGAGATGTGATCCAAAAATGCATGAAACATGACGTTAATAATGATTATCCTAATAATCTCAAAGGCTTAATTGCATGTTGCTCTTTAGAAAATAAGGCTAATTAGCACTGTTTTCAATCTCCTACCGTACCGGCCGGTACGACCGATATTTTTCGTACCGATTGCTGAGCTGGTACAGGTACCATATACGTTTCGTACCGGCCTCAATTTCGGCCTTCATCTTTTTCATTTTTTTAAACTACAAGCTTATTTTTTGACTCTCAATTCAGACTAGGCTATTTATAATTTATATATATGTATTTATATATAATTTATTCATATATAGACTATTATTTTGGAATATAATATATATATTTATATATATAATTTATTCATATATCGACTATCCCGAAACAGTACCAGTATCGAAATATTTCGTTCTAGTGCCTTAACCGGTACGGCTTCCGGTACGGTATTCAAAACATTGCTAATTAGTCTGGATAAGATATTAAATATTACCATATGAATAAAAATAATTAAATCAAGAGTTTTGCTATGTACAAGTAAGTTTGCGAACTAATCTGCATACTAATATTCTTGTCTTCATATTCTAAATTTAAATTAGCATTATTTTTAATAAAATCTACTTTCTGACTAATCATATTGAATAGGTGCACGCATTAATGTAAATCGCTTACAACTAGATTTTTTCTTAAATCAAATACACTATTCGAGAATCGTATCAAATGCTTTTTTTTACCTTTTTTTTATTGTACATTTAAATACAATCTTTCTTTTGAGGATAAGCATTGGCATCTGGCTTTTAAACTGTTTTTTTCTTTTTGTATAAATTGTATGGCTGTGCATCCAGATCCGGATCCGGATATCCGGGAGAATCCGGATCCGGATCCGGCTTTTTAAAAACGGGCGGATATCTGCCCGGATAAACCGGATTGAAACCCGGGTGGATATCCGGATTTGGATCTGGATATCCGGTTCCAAACTAGATATCCGGATTTTCTTTTTCTTTTTTCAAAAAAAATTATTTTTTAGTTTATACCACTTTTAAAACGCATTTTAAAAAAAAAAAAAAACTTTATAACACTTTCTAAGAGGCTTTTTTTGTAGGCTTTTATATTTGTCATTTTTATAGGCATTTTTTTATATAATGAATATTTTTATAGGCATTTTTTGAACTATTTTATAGCCTATTCAAATTTTTATAAAACAAAATAAATAATAATAGACATCAAGACTTTATATTATTATTGACATCATACTGCAAGCCATTAACTTTACAAGGAACAAATAGTGAAAAATTCAAAAACAGCAGGAAGAATTGTGGAAGAACATTTGAAGGCAAGCCCTCTTATCATCTTCATTGTGAGCTGCGAGAAACAAAAAAATCCAGAGATGACTAGGAAGAAAAAAAATTGAAAATAAACTAGAAATCAGGATATGAATAGACTGGAGATTACAAAAAAAATAATAAAAAACCAAACCAAAAAGAATGGAAAAAAAAAATTTAATGAACACAATCGCATCATCTAGAAAGATTAATAGCAAGAAAAAATCGAAAATAGACTAGAGATTAGGAAAACAAAATAAAAAACAAAGTAAAACCAAACCCAAATTCAAGATTAGAGAGGCTTACATAGAGAGAGAGACAGAGAGAGCCATACCGCCAAACCCAGATCCAAACCAAAAAGAATGGAAAAAAAAGTTTAATGAACACAATCGCAGCATCTAGAAAGATTAATAGCAAGAAAAAATCGAAAATAGACTAGAGATTAGGAAAATAAAAACAAAATAAAACCAAACCCAGATTCAAGATTAGAGAGACTTACATAGAGAGAGAGAGTCATACCGTCAATTTTTTCTGTGATGAAAATGGACAATGGCAACTCATAATATGAGTTAGGGTTTCTGGAGATGGAGAGAGAGAGAGAGTGTGTTGTGGGAAATTAAAATGAAGAACTTGACTTGCTGACTTGGGATATGGGGAATTACAATTTACGAGACTTGGAGTTGGGAGTCGGGACTGACATCTACAATTGAATTGGATAGGGATGGTCTTCATTGGAACTTGGAAAACACAATATAGAAAGATTTTAAAACCGGATACGGAATACGGATATCCGGCATCCGTAACCGTATCCGGGCGGTAACCGCCCGGATTCATCCGGTTTTCCGGATTTTTAACCGGACCGGAAAAAAAATCCGGTCCGGATGCACACCCTTAATAAATTGTAACTTAACACGTCTTAAATGCTCTTAATTTCTTGTTCATTTTTTTCCATTTCTGTTCCAGAATCCAAGCAGTGCAATCCCTGACCTTTCCAAACAAGAAAACGTGGAACACTGAAAGTAGATCCTTTACTTTCACATTTCACGTTAAATGCACATGGACCTCACGGACACGAGCCCCCGTAAGATAGAGTCAGCATCAGGCAGTTGGGGTGGGCAAAATTTTCAACCTTTGACCAAGTTTGCAGAACAGAGCCGGAGTCCAGTAGTTGGAATTCGGAGTCAGAGTTAGGAGTCGGAATCGGAGCCCGCATGGGCTTCGAATTCCAAACTTCAACTTTTTTAAAAAATAAGCAGAATGACGTTGTTTTGTGAAGGGGTCCAAAACGCCATCTTCCCTCCTCACTTTCGCACGACATATTGCTCCTCACTTTTGCAAAACTCAGTTGAGCTTTGAACTCCGTCTGTCGTCACGTGAGGCCGTCGTTTGCGACTCTGTCATCACCAGAATAATTGTAAGAATGATTTGTAACTTCCTCCTCCAATAGATTTGTTGTTCTTTCGTGTAATTGTAAAATATGAAATGTGATTTGTAACTCCCTTTGTGAAATGTGTATGATTTGTTGTTCATTTCAACTTTTTTGTTATTTTTATTTCAACAATTTTGGTTTGTAGGCTATTAAATTTAAGAAATGAGGGATTTAGGTTTTGTAAAAATTGGATTTTTTGTTTCAAATGACGTTCACTAGAGTGGTGCTCGAGTATCACTCGAGCGAACGTCATATAGATTGTTCACTCGAGTGTGGCTCGAGCGACATCACACAGATTGTTCGATCGAGTCTTCGCTCAAGTGTGGCTTGAGCGAACATTCATTTTTTGTATCTTTTATTATTTTTAAAACCACAAACATGACTAGACACATATTTTTTTTCCTTTTCAACGTGTTTCCAATTTGTAGATAATTATCATAATATTTAAAATGACAATTGTTTGTTAATTGTTTCAACGCCCATTGGAGTAGATACCGTTGATGCCGAGAGTTATAAGCTTGAATTAGGTAATTTTATGATTTTAAATTATTATTTACATAATTTTAATATTTTCATTATTTAATTTATAATTTATACGATTTTGTAGACCTAACTGTGAAGTCCAGACTAATTGTGGATGACTAAGAGTATGAGACTGACACACCGTGGGATGATTACCATTATGTAAAACTCATCAGAGTTAGATGTGGAGGTGAGTTCATAATATCACTTGGTTGATGATTTAGAAGTCTATAGTTAAATGACTAAAGAAAACATAGTGCATCTGATTAATAAAAGTTAAAACTTCATGCAAGAAAATTGGAAATCACTATCAAGTCATCGACTCAAATGCATGGACTGTCCAAAATTAATGTAGGGCATTGTGGCTATTTCATATTTGAATGAAATCTATGACATTATTCAATATTTAGGTGCTGCAAATTTTTATTTTTTGCCATTTGTAGTTTTAAATTTAAATTTATGGTTTGCGATTTGTAGTTTGATTTAGTTATTGTATTTAAATTTTAGCTTTATAACTTATTTTTTATAGTATTTTAGATTGTTTTAATTATTTTTTTACATTATTAAACAGGAGTTGATATTGGGCCTATCGAAGCTCATTTTCTCAGTAAGGCAAGTGGGCATGAGGAAGGCAAATGGGCCTAAAAAAGCCCATTTTGCTACTCCAATCGGAGTCAGAAGGAATTTTGACCTCTAACCCCAGTTGGAGTTGGAGGTGAGCATTCTGACTCCGACGCCCACCCCTATCAGACAGGCCCACACTCTCTAGTAAGTTGGTATCCTCGTTTTGAGCTTTTCGAGTTTGAAGTTCATTGAAAGAAATTGTGAGATAAAAAACCTCAAAAGATCTAGGCTTCGTTGGGCTTGCCATCAAACCCTTTTTGGGGCTTAATGCAATTAAATCGTGTTCTCCTAGAAGGACCCAGTGGGAACCCTAGGGTGATGAAATGCTTTGACATAATTATGTCGAGCAATGCTATTGCAATTTTTATGATTCTGGTGTGATTAGGCAACAAGTTTTAAATAGTTTACAGAAATGTGTAGCATCAAGATATGATTAGAATGACAAAATCAAAAATGAGAAACAAAGTTTCTCAACTATGCCCATCGTG
This sequence comes from Juglans mandshurica, assembly GCA_022457165.1. NCBI lineage: Eukaryota > Viridiplantae > Streptophyta > Magnoliopsida > Fagales > Juglandaceae > Juglans > Juglans mandshurica. The sequence continues at coordinate 25,084,455 of CM039629.1, read as the reverse complement.
AGATCAAAATTCGATTCAAGGTAACATGATATATTAGGCTGAGCACCAACTCAATCGGACTCCTAATTTCATGTCGGAGTTCGACTCCAACTCCGACCACCGTAGACTCTGCTCCGACGGAATCAGAGTGAAGTCGGAGCCACAAACCCCAAAATCTAGAAGCAAAATATCACCCAAAATCAACCCAAAATACATATGTACACTCAAATTAAAATCAACAAAGTGACAGAGATCGAGAGATGGAGATGAAGCGAGAGATGGAGATCGAGAGTAAGGGACTTAGGAGAGACAGAGACAAAGAGGCAGAGGAAGAGGGACTTAGGAGAATGATCCGGCTGCAAGTGGCAGTTGTGGCAATGGCGAAGGGAACACATAGGCGGCGACGGGAGAGTGAGGTTGCAAATGGAAAAGGCACTACCTGAAGAAGAGAGAGAGAAAGAGAGAGAGGCGGCGACGGGCTGAGTGAATGGTGTCGACGGGATGGGGGACCTAGGGTTTCTTAGAAGAGATCGAGGGGGGGTGAACTCTAAATGTTCCCAAACACTGGAAGTGATGAGATCAAACGAAGGTTGTTAACTGTTAAAGTTTCTAAACATGTGAAACGACGTCATCTAAAAAATTAAAAATGACATCGTTTAATGTAATAGCGTGGCTGTGGTGAGGTGTACAGTGTCAAAACAACATCTGTTTTGGGCCTGGCTCGAGGGTTTTGTGCTTCTAAACTCTTTTTTTCTCCCTAAACCAGACCGGTAGGTTTTGGGAGGTGGAGAATTTTGTGTTTTGTTTGAAAATTTAAAATATTATGTTTTAATATTATTATTATTTTAGAATTTGAAAAAATTGAATTGAGATTTGAAAAAGTTGAATTGTTTATTATATTTTGTATGAGGATTTGAAAAATGTATACTAATGAGATGAGATGAGATGGGATGAGAATTTTGTATCTCATCCCACCCCCCAAACCTGCCATTAAATCAATTTCAATCTTTGTTTTAGCCATAAATTTTTTTTATTTATGGGTTTTATAATTTTTTATCACCAAGTTTAATTGTTAGTATTGATTATGAACAATTATTATTTAACTAGTGTCTAGTGTCTAATTACATGTTATTAACTCATTTTAATATTTTATACTAATGTTTAACTTATTCCTATTATAGACTTGTACTATAGTGTTTAATTACATGTTATTATACAAAACTTAAAATATTACATGTTATTATATTAATTTCTAACTTAATTATATACTAGACTTAGTATTATATGTTATTATACTAGTGTTATTATACATTAATATTACATGTTATTATATATTACTTATTATATGTTAGTATTACATGTTATTATACATCAGTGTTTATACATTATTTGTTTACACATTATTATTACATGTTATTATACATTAGTATTACATGGTAGTCATAGTATTATGTTTACATATACTAAAGTTTAAACTATTATTAATCAATCTAGTCTATTTATATTATAGTATAAGTATATTATTTTATAATAATTAGGTCATTCAGTAGTCATACTACTTACTAGTATATTATTGAATCTAACTAAATATATACATTATAATTATATAAAATATATATGATTAATATATAGAAAAATACATATATCAAAGTCGGAGTCGGAGTCGGTTTGACGCCACCTCCAACTCTGACTCCGACTTCGACTTTCAAACAAAAAGAAAAATCCGACTTTCAAACGGAGTCGGATTTTTGAATTTTTGCTCAATCCTAATGATATACGACCCTTGTGCTGCAGGTATTATGGATAACAGGGATGTGAATCAAGCAAATCACATCTGCACTTCCAATGCTTCAATGCAGCAAAAATCTGGTCGCCAAAAACCTATGAATGTCTTCTCTTTATAGAAAACACCAACAGTTAACAGGGAGCTAGTACACTCAAAGAGAAAATCACTACATATAGTCATGAAATCACATATCTGCTATGCCTGAAAACCTATACCTTCCACAACACATTCAGAACTTACCGTCATATAAATGGCAATTTCCTTCACAAAGCAAAGCATCTTGAAAGGTCCATGCCTGAAGCCTAGGAATGACCCAACTGAAAAAACAGCTCCTCAAAGAGCCTTCAACAACATTGTTGGATACAAAGCCTAGGCTCAGTGCCGGGTCTAACCAGATGGGACGCAAAAACACAGCAGCACATCTCCCACATGTTCAAGTTACTGCTTAGAGCAGGTACTTGTCACTAATGTGTTGTAAGTTCTATACAGTGTAGACAGACAAGTAACCCTATCTACCTTATACCAAGAAAAAAGAAACATAAAGTTTAGCAATATAACGTTTTAAAGAGGAATTAGTAACAATAATCTATAATTTTTTTGATAAGTTACAATAACCTATAATCTCGTAGTAAAAGTCAAGTGAAGGTGTGAAAACTATAGAATTTTGGAGAATATATCACTAGTCCTCATAAACACACCGCAGTTAACAGTAACTTAAAAGGATATTATAACTCAAAGAACCAATGACAAGGCCACATGATCCATGGCTCTTGAAAATTCAATAAAATCAAAACTTAAAAAAGGCAAACTATCTTTGAAAGTTGGGTAAAGAAGTTTGCATCTACAGCTCAATACAGATTACAAAAAATTAACATTAGAAGGCTTTCCTCCTATCCACAGAGTGATTAAGAAATAAATCCTAGCATTTATTGTCCCACAAAATCCAGCAAGACCCTGTCACAAAGGCATTGCAAGTCCTGTGTCAACAAATTGGAGAACAAGTCAGAATACACATAATTACATATGAATAAAGATACAAGAACGGGTCAGAACAAGTAATTAACCACCTCTGACTACAAAAATACGACTCTACATGAAGATGTAGAATGTTTTGCCTTAATCAGGCATTATCCTTGTTAGATTCTCGGGAAAACTAAAAATTAGAAAATAAGGATAAGGCTATAAAAGTATAAATGATGATTCCTTTTTTAAGTAATTTCCCACAATCATATCAAGAAATACATCATGATAACATTGAGTAGGTTACCACACCAATAAATACACGAATCAAATTTAAAGAAACCCACATTGAAATTGGTAATTAAAAGCATTAACCACCCTTATTTCGCCAATATTCATTGCATATGAACATTAGTAGCACTGGATTCATACCATCCTTAAATATTCGGGAGAAACATGTGAGCATCATCGAAAGAAATATGAGGTGAATGAAGCTATACGAAGTACCTTGAGAAAGACAGCTCCAGCAGGAGGAATCGACGGCTATGCTGGATTTAAGCCGAGCACAAGCAATGGCGCTGTGAAGTGGCATCATTGACTCGATGCTCCCCAACACCGAAACAATCCTAAAAAAAAGCAAAATTCAAATAATATAAATACCGATTACAAGTATGAGATAACTACATAGGCAGAGATGTTGCGGAAGTTTATACCTTGAAGCGCGAGGGATGGTTCTTGTCGATGAAGAAACCGCAGGAGAGGGAATGGGTTTCGGGCAAAGGGATTTAAGGTTTGGGGTTTTGGAACGTGCGGCGAGGGACCTCGAACCAGCCGTTAGAACTGATCTGGAGAACGAGGCCATTTCTGGTTCAGAGGTTCAGGTGAATGGATCGTGGGTGTCAGAGGGAGGACGGAAGGAGGAAGGCAGCTTAAACCCTACCTACGAAGATACAATTTAGATCGGGCGAAACGACGCCGCGTAGAAACGTAAAGCAACCTGTTTGAGTCTGATTGAAAGGGTGACGTGCACAACTATTTTTTTTATAAAAATTAATGTTTTGAATACCGTACCGGACACTGTATTGGTCAAGGCACTGGAACGAAATATTTCGATACCGATACCGTTTCGGGATAGCGTTTTGGGATAACCGACATATAAATAAATTATATTTCAAAATAATAGTCTATATATAAATAAATTATATATAAATACATATATATAAATTATAAATTATAAATAGTCTAATCTGAATTGGGGGTTAAAAAATGAGCTTGTAGTTTGAAAAAATTTAAAAAAAAAATGAAGGCCGAAATATCAGCCGGTACAGGCCGAAACACATGCTGAAATGGCCGGTACCGGTCGGTATGAAATACAGGTAGTACCTGTACCGGCCCAGTGGCCGGTACGGCAAATACCGGCGGTACCGGCCGGTACGAAACGATTTTCACAACTTTGGTAGAAATGCTCTTATCCAACCTTCCTTTATTTTTACAGATGAGATGAATTAAAATTAAAATTAAAGAGTAATATTATTCATCATCATAATTCTTATTATTTTCTCATCATTCCATAATATGACATTAGATGATTCAAGATTATTTATTATATTTTATTTGTGAATCTATTATTTAATGTCACATCATAAGATGATGAGAAGATGATAAAAAAATTATGATGAATAAATTTACTCAAAATTAAAAGTTGAATAAAATATTGTTAGAATATATTTTTTTAAGATTATTTTTATTTTGAGATTTAAAAAAGTTTAACTGTTTATTTTATTTTATGTAAAAATTTAAAAAAATTATAATAATTAAATAAAATAAAACGAATTGTGGAAACAACTATGCCTAAATCTAAAGTAAGTGGCTGTTCATTTGTCACCGGCTCAATCGTTAGGCCATAAATCCTTAATGTATTTTGAAAAAAAAAAGGTTAAATAATGTCAAAAATATGATAAATGTTATAGATCTAATATAATAACGATGAGTGAATTACAATTCTTTCAAAAATAAATAATATAATGGTCTGGTTTGGTTACATATATGAGATGAAAAATAAACAATATTGAAATAGTTTATGAATATTAATGAAATGGTTCGAGTTGATATATTTTATGAGATTTTAAAAAATAAGAGAAGAAAAAATTGAATAAAAATATTAGAAAATTCAAATATTGTTAGAAAATAATTTTATTTTGGGATTTGAAAAAGTTGGATTATTTTTTGTATTTTGTTTGAAAATTTATAAAACTTATAATGATTAGGTAATGATTAGATGAAAATTTTAAAAATTTAAAATCGAAAAATGTTTGTACTTGAATGGTGATTAAATGTTGAGATAAAATAAGATGAATCAAGACCATCTATAAAACCAAACGAGACCTAACTGATGTCACTTTAAAATTTAAAGATTTTATTTTAAATTTTTGTTATAGACGTCAATTCACAAGCCACCCTTGTTTGTGAATTTTCTAAAAACACATCTCAAGCTTTCTAAAATTTTAAAATCATTTATTAAAAAGCATCTAAAATCATATAAGTGCATGTTCTTTACATTTGAGACGCACGACCAGAAACCAGATGAGACTATGTGAATGCCATATTTCAAATGCCAAAATGGATTCGACGGGCTTATGATGGACAATCCTAGAAAAGGGAGTCGATGGGCAACCCTAGAAAAAAAGATAGAAAAAAGAAAAATGGAGTTCGACATGGTTTATGGTGGCGACTGTGAGAGTTGACAGCGTTCGACAGTTACAGCTACTGGAGTTCAACGGCTATCATTCAGTGGCGCTTAGGTTTTGTTCAACTAAAAGAGAGGAAAGCAGCAGACAGCGTTTACATAAACTTTCTTCACTTTTTCTTCTTGTGCGATAGAGCAGCAGGCATTAGGGAGATGAATTATTTAGTTTGAAAATAATATTTAGCCAGCCCTTGGGCTGGCCAATGAAATGATCTTAGACTATAATTACTATTCATTTGTTGAGTCAATTATAGTGGGTTATATCCCCGCTAATAATTCTGCCTGAAGTCTCTAAATCCTGAAACCATGTCGACATCTATCCTTCCACGTGAAATGAAGCCAACAAACTACAATGGTGAGGATTAGTTTGATGAAAGCAAAAAAATTGATTGGCACGATAAAGCCATCCATTTGGGTCTTCCCCATCAAATTTGGAAAAATCCAAATGAAGTGACCTTGGTTGTATACTACCAGTTTCTTAAAAAATGGGGTTGTTTGTTGTGCTGTGAGAATCTTGTGATGATTCCTCCTGTCTTTTTTCAGCTTGACGAACCAACATATCTACATTATTAGCTACCACTTGCAACTGATGTGCCAAGCTATCAACCATATATGTTAAGTGTGATTACGGTGGAAAAAAGATAAGGAATTGATTGATTAGAAAAATAACAAATAACTGCAACTTCACTGTCCCCTTTTCATTCTTTCAGAAATATTTAAAGGCAATTGCTAACCAATTTACAATAATCTCAGCTACTGACCAGATTTATAACAGGCCACTAAAATATACTAACCCAGCGATAGAACAAGGGATGGACTGGACAATCAGTTGGCCCAACTAGGCTCAGCCCATAACACTCTTCTCTCTCCCTCCTTCAATCATATCCCCAGTCTTTCTTTTCTCAAACCCAAGACCAATGCCCAGCCCGCATACCCATTCTTAAAGCCCGATTTTCTCGTCCCAACCTTCCCTGCGCGCACCCCCCGTCCCGATCTCCTTTTCTCTGCAGCGAAACCGCCGGCCTCACGCCCCCCAAGTTGTTGCTGCGCTGCCGCCGTGCTCCTCCACGCCATCCGATCCAGTGGCCCAACCGGCAAGTCTATCGGCCTTACTCTCTCTCCGTTCCACTCTCTACATCTCTTCTCTGCCCCAATCTCTCCCTCTCTGCACTTGTAAGCCGCGCCACCCACTACGCCGCCGGTAAGTCTTTTTTTCCTCCCTCTCGGTTCTTCTCCCTATCTCTCTCTCTGCTCCGTCTCAGCGCCTTTCTCATCGTGATTCCGTGCTGTCACCGCCGTAGCCGTCTTTTCCACACCGCCGCGGAGCCCTTGCACCAAATCTTCGCCTTAAACCCGTACGCCACTCGCTCTCTGCTTTGATCGTGACTCCAAGCCGCCCCGCGCCGCCACACCGAGTCCTTGTTTGAATTCAGTCCACTCCATTTTCATTCATTTTATTGGTGTCGTTAGATGATTGTTACCATGCTAGGTTTTGTGCGATTAATATTCCGGGACTCTTTTATTTCTTTGATCTTGTGCCCTTGTTACGCCATTGTCAGCAAGCAGGAGCTAGATCTGGTGTTGGAGGTTAATTCTTTTTTTTTTTTTTTTTTTTTTGGGGGGGGGGGGGGGGGGGTGTTCTCAAAGGGGTTCGTGCTGACTTCTGATTCACAGGTCTAGCTATCTAGTTCAACAACATAATAGCTAAAAAAGGATAATATAAAATAAATATGAAGTGTGAGAGAGAGGACAAGAAAACAACAGGAAGTTGGATGACATTGTAAGATCATTAAGCTTGGAGAAGATTTGAATGCAAATCACCACTTGGATATGTTATATAAGTAAAATGATGATTGGTTTGTATGGAGCACCCAACTTTTCTTGTTTTCCAACGCTCCTGTTTTCATTGTTCAATTGTTGCGATTTTTGTGTTGTTATATGGGCATTTTTGTTTCAGGTTTTGTGCTTCATCGTATTTTGGAATCAAGAAGATGAATTTTGCAGCATCTTTATGCAGAAGATTGAATCTTAGGGAGCTGGTTACAAATGCTCCCGTTTACAGCAGTGCTAGTGGTACGATTTTATACTACTTTGGTGGGCAGGCTACTTAGTTTCGCGAATGTGTTGAGTGTGTCTATTCTAATGAATTCACTGTTTCTGCTGAATTTAGAGGTTTCTGTGGATGGATTGAGTTTGATGTTTAGGCGCTGGGCTACCAAGAAGACCGCAGGATCCTCAAAGAATGGAAGGGACTCAAAACCTAAGAACCTCGGGGTGAAGAAATTTGGTGGAGAGGTGGTAACTGACTCTTGCATCAAATAGAGTTATGTTGCTTTAAATAAAGTTATGACAGAGAGAAACAATAACGATAATAAGAACAATAACAAAGATGAAAAGATAATTGGTGGTAACCATAATGGCCTTATGAAATCAGTATTTTTATTTACTTATGGTTGGATTCTTTTGTTAATTTTCAGAGAGTAATACCTGGAAATATCATTGTACGACAGCGTGGCACCCGTTTCCATCCAGGAAACTATGTTGGAATGGGGAGGGATCATACTCTTTACGCTTTGAAACAAGGCCTGGTGAAGTTTGAGCGAAATAAGCTAACTGGAAGAAAATGGGTACATGTCGAGCCCAAGGAGGGTCACGTGCTTCATCCTGTGTACAACACAGAAGCCGTGGCTCCAAGGCTACAGACAACTGCCTAAATCTCATTGTCCACATCATGTGCTGAAACTTGCAACTCTTTGACCCCAAATAGAGTGTCATTTGAAATTTTGTAGGTCATTGGTGGTGCTGAGACGTGCTCTGTCCTTGCTCTAATTCTGTCTTTTGGTGCAATTTAGTGCAGCATATGTATTTGATTTAGAATCTCAAACACTAATGAAAGACTGCTTTAGAATGTAATGCGTATGCTCAGTAAATTTCATGGTCTGAGAGGATGTGTGGCTGAGTTTCATGATGTTTTTCCTCTGTTTGCCCCATTGTAAACTGCATATGCTGTATGCAGTTTATGTTTAGAAAGGTGTCTTCCGGTTAAAGCTTGTGAGCTCTTTGCATGTGCTTTGTACAATGTATATCTAAGAAAAGGGCAAAGATAAGTGGTAGTCTTTGACATTTTATCCGTAGATGTAGGAAGTGCTGAGAATAGAATTGGTTGTCTGTAATTCTAAATTTGGACTCAACTACTGGTGGCCTAATCCGACTAAACCCGACCACCTTAAGCACTGGCATGTGCATCTTCAAAACTTGAATAAATATGGCTTGAATCGCATTGGAGTAGTCAAACAATAAAGACTTTAAATATGAGCTACAGTATTTGGGAGTGTTTTTTCATATTTGAAAATGTACTATTCATCTTCGAAAGTAATATTTTATTTTAAAAAATTACACCCAACGAATAGTTAAGAAATAGGTTGAGGAAAAATAATAGTTGAGAAATAATAATTTAAGTAAAAATTAAATTATTAATTAACATATGGTTAATATAGTTACAAAATATGAAAAATAAAAAATAAAAAAATTATTATTAAAAAGAGTAATGTTATACACCATACTCTCATTCTATTTTAATCATACTAAGTGGTATGTAGCATATTTATCACTATTAGATGATAAAAAATATGTTATAAATGATCATTTAATAGTGATAAATGTGATACATCATACTTAATTAGATTATAGTATGGTGAATAGAATTTTTCTTATAAAAAAAGTAATGTATTTTTAACTAAATTTTGAAATTAACTTGAATGAAGTTAATGCTAATGTTAAGCTAGAAGAAATGGATGAGAGAAAAATAAATGTATAAAGAGAAGGCAACGAGTAAAAATGAAGAACACTACCACACCCACCGAGGGTGTAGGACGATAAAAGTTACCGACAAAGTCATTTGAATATTTTTTTTTATGTATTTTTTTAATCCCTTTAAATATTTTAAAAAAAAATACGTAATTAATCATTAAGTGAAAAAGAAAAAACAGACAAGCGAGATTCCAGACCCATTTCGGGAGCCAAAGCATTTTCCAATAATGAATTGAATTCTGTGTCTTGAAGTGTCTTCTAATTCCACCTCGAAATTCGATCAGCCAACGGTAGGTGATTGATCTCACATCTCACTTGTGTAATCTAAAACAATTCCCTCGTAGCTTAAAAATAGAAAAACTAATACTTCTTCGAGATGCCAACAGATAGGTCCCATGGTCTAGTGGTTAGGACATTGGACTCTGAATCCAGTAACCCGAGTTCAAATCTCGGTGGGACCTTTCGTTCAGAAGCGTCTTTTTATTTTTGGGCTGATGTGACAAATTGTTCTCCTTAATTTATTCATTTTTAGTTTTTTTTTTTTTTTGGTGAATAGTATTTTATTAAATAAACTAAAACAAAAGAGAGAACAAAAAAAAGGGATGAAATCTCAGATTCTTACCAAGAAAAAATGCCGCTGGAATTAAAACATTGGTCGAGACCTCTTGAAAATGGAGGAAAAAACCGTGAAGAAAAAAGTTAAAAAGAATTTGGACAATCAATCTGAAGTTGAAGAAGAAATGATTAGTGCTCGACATTCTAATCAAGCCTCCAGGATGTAAAAGCGTATTCAATATTCAATAACTTCCCTTAAAATTAAAAACTAGAAATTAGTGTAATCTTTCTTCCACATTCTGAACACAGGCAAGAATCTGATTTGAGTGAAGCAGCCAATGCAATCAAACTTTACATTCCACAAAAATAGAAATTCAATTACTGCTGCAACTTGTATTCTGTTCTTACCAACAACAAGCCCTCAAACAATAATGAACCACCTATGTTCTAGTCGAGTTTACATGTCCTGCAAACACACCGACTATAAAATCGGCTTGAAATCCCAATAGCTCAACAACAAGAAGGGCGTGCCGCATGCAGGGTATCAGCAAACCAGCAAATGGGAAGCCTGCTGTATTATTGACAAAGAATCAAGAACATCCGTCCTCTGTGTTAGTCATGATCTGGTCTTTCTAGTACTTCAGATGGTTCAGGAAATATCTCCTTGGAATGCCTTCTGCGGGAGGATGAACGTTCACCCCAACCATTTTGGCCACTTTGGCCACTTCCTTGTGAACCCGTCGACTGTTTCAAGCTACTTGCTCCTTCTGCTCTATAAGCGGAGGCAGCTGGAATAACTGTAACATCCGATGAGCTATGGCGCCAGCTACCAAACAGAGCAGCATTCCAAGACCCTCTAGAAGAAGCAGTTCTAAGCTTTTCAGAAGTGGAATTTTCATCCCGGACAACCTTTAAAGGATTTTCCAAAGCCTTGAGGATGTATCTCATTAAGGGCCGTCTTGAAGGCTTTGGATTGAGGCAAGACCTGGCAACAATAGCCATGGCCCAAACTTCCTCTAATAGATCCTCGTCTACAATCAGAGATGGATCCACAATTTTCGTCACAAGTTCCTTGTCATATATACTGATGTATGGCAATGTATTTTCAAGCCATTCCTTAACTTGAGAATCACTAGAGGCGCTGACACCGAGTTTGCCAGTTACTAACTCGAGTAACACCTTGCCAAAGCAGTAAACATCATAGGAACATATTACTGTCAATGGACCTGGGAATTTAAGAAAAAGGAAGTTCAGCATTCGACTGCAGGGAAATTTTAAATTAAAGAAAACCCACCAGCAAATGTATGTAATTATAAGCTTTAGTCTAATTTATTTTTTGGCCATTTGTAGGAGAGGCAAACTATAACATTCTTCAGAAATAAACAAGCTAAGAAATTATCCAGTGCTAGAAAATAAATAAAAGAAAAAATGCAGCATCTTGGATTTGATTATATTTCACAATCTCTTGATTTGATGTAAAAACTCCAACAGACTCAATCAAACAAACACAAGGATAGACTACCCAACCTCTCAAAATCTTGATCATGATACCAGTTTTCCCTCTTTACTAAACCAAAGCCCATTGAAAAAACTCATCTATAGGGGACTCCAAGTTCTTGAACCTAATGTTATGTCAGAGTATGATTCCAGATGAAATGATCAGGACTAATAAACTTTGAATAACCACATGCATGGGCTGAATTCCTTAAATATAACAAAGATCATCTTCAACATAAGGAATAGGAATTATGCTATCCAAGGAATAGGCTGAATTCTGTGAACAGTACAAGCCTTTTTTTTAAAGACGGGACCCAAATTTAATTGATGCCCTCACTTATGGCAGAGGAATACCGTGAAAACAACCAGACACCTTAGGGTTGCAAAGGAACCAAAACCAAAACCAAAGTGTAAAATGAAATAAAACCAGAAACCATAAACTAAGGCCATTAAACAATAAACTATACATAGTTATAGAACAGTACAAGCCGTTAAACAGCCATGAACTTGATAAAACGCTATACATAGTCGAGATATAAGCAAATAATTATTTATACTCAAAACAGATAAAAACAAATAAGGCATCCAGGCAGCAAAACCAATTTGGAAAACAAATATATAGTTACAGCTAAAAATGTCTTACCAGAAGCAACTTGTTCAGATGATCTGCACATGATAAAGAGAAAAATATTATGACAATGTCATACAGGCATCATAAATACATAAAACTTCAAAAAAGTTAAGACAATAATGGGGTATGATTTGGTACACCATGAGCATGAAAAACAGCATTCTTCCTCGGAAAAGGAAAAAAAAAACTAACAATAACAACAGGCACTAGATAACTTGTTTGGTGAATATTGTCAACTTCAAAAGTATCACAATAATGTCTACTCTTGCTCCAGGTTTTCTAGCACCAATTAGTTATACCATGTCTAATATCAACACCTGCATTTAGGATGCTATAGCTAAATATAACATTTTATTTTTCATTAGTAAGCATGGTCAAGGCTTTCCTGCAGTAAACATTGTAGACACACTATCTCAAACATTAATCCCTCATCAAGTTAATAGGAGAAAAAGAAGGCTTAAGAGGCATATCATAAATGCATCTTAAAGGCAAAAGAAAATACCAAATTCAGATCAAAGGTTTTTTTAATGTAATTTACCTGTGCACCAGGTGGGTCTTAGACCTTTGATCTCATTCTCCACCTCGCTCATGCGAGGGGAGGAGGTGTGGCATTTAAGCACATCCAGGTTTTTTCATTCATGAATATTCAGAATTTTGAAAATGTATCAACTCTTCAGTGGAATACTTACTGTGGCAACCGTAGCAATCTGGTAATTCTGTTTTGATGAGTATCCCCTTCTTGAGTGCAGACCTCCCTCAGACTCCCTAAGCGCACCTCAAATTTATCATCAAGAAGTATACTGCTTGCTTGAACATCTCTTTAACAACCAAAAGAAAGCCACATTAGTATTTGCATCAATAGGCAAAAATTGTCCCACTAGTAAGCTGTGTGAGGGATACATTCATTTATAAGCATGCCACCAGATAGTCACTGACCATCAACAAAATACGAAGGCTATTAAATTTACTTGAGATATTCTGATCATACGTCATATATAAGAGAAGACAGAGAAGACAGAAGGCAAAGACTGAAACACAACAAGAGTCTTGAAATACCTGTGTACAAGTGGCGGAGTACATTCATGATGCAGATAACATAGACCCTCCGCAGCTCCTATTGCAATTTTCAGCCTTGTTATCCAATCTAACGACAGTAAACCATCATCATCTGAATTGTTGTTCCGGTACAAGGAGTTTGACAAGTCTCCATTCGGCATGAACTTGTAAACCAGGAACTTCTCGTGCTCATTCTCTAGGCAATGTCCCAAGAAGGGAACCAATCTTGTATGTGAAGTTTTACTAAAGAAATCTAATTCCAAAAGATATGCTTCCATTTTAATTGTACGCAGATCAATCCTTTTGATGACCACATCGATTCCATTCTCCAAAACACCATGAAAGAGATCCCCTGAATGGCCATGTTTGATGAGGTTTGTTTTGCTAAAGTCACCTGTGGCTTGAAGCAGTTGCTGATATGTAAATGTGTCTCCTAGACTCGAAAAGTTAATCACCAATCCAGGAGGTGGTTCACTGCCCTTGGGGGGAACAGGCCCCACACCAACCCCTCTTTGATTTGTGGCACCCCTCTTACCGGTGCATACTAGCAACAGTATGAACAATATGACCAAAAGCACAAAACCAAGTCCCCCAAAAACTGCGGCCAATATGATTGTCGTTCTATTGCTCTTCCTCGAATTTCCTGCATCAGAAGGTTGTGCCGAGTTTGGAAGTCCAAAATTATCGAAATTCAGACCCCTCTCTACATAGAACGATGAGCACTCTGCTAAAGTCCTTTGACTTGACACATTTTGGAGGCAATTGCTGTCAAGAGACGCGTTACTTCTTGCATGGTCCGGAACGCTGCCTTTAAAGTAATTTCCAGACAGATCAATGGAACTGAATCTTTTCAGGGATGGCGTAAGACCACCATAGAACATATTCTGAGAAATATTGAGTACAGCAGAAATGGCATTCGTGTTCGAGCTATTGGGTAGCATGCCAGTGAAATTGTTGCCAGAGACATCCAGTAAACGCAATTCAGGCATTGACCACAGAACATCGGGGAGAGACCCAGTAAAACCATTGTGTCTCAGAACTATGGATTGCAACTGCGTCAAAGTAGCAAACAAATCAACCGGAAGCGACCCACCAAGAAAATTTTCCCCAATTATCATATTTTGCAAATTCTTCAACCCTCTCAAATCCTCGGGCACCGACCCGGACAAAGTATTGAAGCTGAGATCAAGGTCAACCAAGCTTTGAAGGTCCCCGAATTGAGCAGGTATCGAAGATGAGAAAGTATTGCCCGAAAGATTCAAATACTGAAGCATCACTAGGGTCCCAATGCCCGGGGGAATCGACCCGGTAAAGTTATTCGAAGACAGGTCAAGAAAAGAAAGATTTCCGAGCGATGCAATTGACGCGGGAATGGATCCATTAAGAGAATTCCCCGAAAGACCAAGAATTGAAAGGCGCAGCAGTCGACCCAAACTAACAGGTATTTGCCCAGTGAGGTTATTCTTAGTGAGGTAGAGGCTAGTTAAGTTGGTCAAATTTCCAAGACTCGAAGGGATAGTACCATTAACAGAACAAGACCGAAGATCAAGCACTTGGATGGCCGCCATTCGAAACCCGAACCAATCGGGGATCGCCCCGGGGAGCAGGAAATTCGAAGCATTAAAGGAAGACAAGAGCGTCAAATTGGCCAAGGAATTAACAGCGAACTGTGGATTTTGCCTGCCAACTCTGGTTCTTTGAAACCCAGAAATGTTCAAGCCAATGACTCTACCATTCAAGCATCTCACACCACGCCAGCTAGAGCAAGGTTCGGCCTTTCGAGGCCAGTCCCTGCTTCTTAACCCTAAAGACGATCTGAGGTCGAGCAGAGCAGCTCGCTCAGTGTGTGAACTCAGTGGCTCTGACTGTTCTAACGTGGATTCGAACAGCAACAATAACAACAACCCAAAAGATACCATGCTTCGCCGACCCACCATAGTTCATGAACACTGACCCAAAGATCCAAGCATGGCCATCTCTCTCACTCTTAATGTGGACTTTTGTAATGAATGTTCAACAAGTGTACCTATCTTTGAATGCAAGAATCACAATCAAAGATACCCAATACACCGAAAATGCATTTTTAATCTTTCTCCCCCTCTCGCTCTCTTTCTTAAAAAGGAGAAAAAACAAAACCACTTACCTCAAACTTCGGTTCTTGAAACACTGTTTGTGAATGGTGACAAATCTGTATATAAATTTTCTTTTGATATTCTTTTCTCATCTTTTTCCTTCTCTTTCTGCTCTGTGTCCTCTCTCTGTATCTCTTTCTCTCTCCCTCTACCTACTCTGTGAGTTGTTCAGTTTCTTCGGTTGACAAAGTCACAAAAGAGTGAGAGGGTGACGCAGGAAAAAAAAAAAACCAAAGCAGAGAGAGAGAGAGAGGTTAAAAAATTGGAAATTAAAATAAGAACAATAATTTAGAGAGAGTGAGAGAGACAGAGTGGCATCAAAGTAAATCCGGGTTTGGTCAAGATTCAGGAACAGCTTTGGACTATCACACTCCCTCCGCCCTAAATCTAGAACACAGCAAAGCTTATTCCGCTGCTTCGCCCAAAAACGGAAGTAAAAGAGAAAATAAGGCCAAGTCTGAGCTGCAAAATTAAACTGATACGACGGGCGGGTGGCAGGGACTGACTGGAGTAGAGGCTCCGTTCGGTGAACAGAAGGGGGGGGGGCGTCGAGTGTCAGACACTGAACCAGGTCCGGCACCGGGTGTGTGCCAGCAGGGGGTTTGACCTTGACCTCCGTTAATCCAGCCCGGCGCAGCTATGCCCAATCCAAAGCTACTGCAAATTTTGGAGGGACGGGGAAGTGAGGAAGAAAACTATTGATCATTTGCTCAATCTCTCTCAGCTCAATTGGCTTAAGAAACCTGCGAAAGAAAGAGGCCCCTGTTTAAAGTCTCTTGGCTGGAAAGTAATGGAAGAAAGATGTGTCATTTTCTCATATTACTTTTCTTTCAGATCCCCGTGGATGGGATTATCTGACACGACAATTGGTGTTAGCTTCTTTTTTCTTTTCCTTTTTTTTTTTCCTTTTTTTTTTGTAAAGCAAGTTAATTCATTAAAATACACGAGGATGGGGTGAGATTTTCTAACAATCATCTCAAAAATAATAGAAAACACCGTAAAATGATGAACGGCTTTATTTGTGACTAATTTCTTGATCCCTACCTAAGGGCGCTATCTTATAGAAAAACGGAAATATATTAACAAAAATGTGAATAATAGAACCATCGTCGGAGACGGTGGAACTTCCGCTGAAGGTTCCACTGTCAGCAGTAAAGGTGGCAGGTGCACTGTCACATATTGTCTAGAGATGATTTTTAGAGAAGTCCACGATCCCTCATACAAGATCACTGGTTATGAAAAACGGTAACATAAAGTAGTAGCCAGAATCTAAATTGAGTCGTTGGCGTCGGATCAACACAGACAGTGGTGGCGCGTGCAAAACATGTGTCACTTGAGGAAGTGGACGAACGAGCAGATATAAGGGATCTGAGGCCGCGTGTGGTCGCCAATGTCGCTCTAGGACGCGACTGCAGCTGAAAAACCCGCACAGCTGGGGCCGCGCGTGCGCCAAACGTGCTGAGCAGAACTGTGTTTTTCTTCCGCAAACATGAAGATCAGCGACCAGAGAGGCTGAACCGGCATCGCGTGTTGGTCGGAGATTGTCAGAAAGCAATAGATCAGCGTGGATCGACGCTAAGGAGTGGAAACTAAGAAAAAATCTACGATAAAAAAATAAACGAAAAAACATAAAAGTAGAAGAGCCTCTAGGGTCGGCTAAGGGAGGAGGTGGCCAGGGCCTAAGCTCTGAACCCCCTTCGCCCAATGAAAACGTAGGAAATGTCGGTCTGGAAATTTCAGAGAGAAATGAACTCTTGTCTTTCTTTTGTCCGTTATCTTCCTTTAAAGTTTGTTCATGACAATTGGTGTTAGCTTACTCCATAAGAGCATTGGCATTCAATTGTCTCATTTTTAAAATTTAATATATTGGTGTTTAAAATCACTATATTAGATTTAGACTGCGTTTGGTTGCAAGATTTATCTGAACTCAGCTGAGCTCAGTTTAATTTGAAGCTGAATTTAACATCTAAATACCCAATTCTCAAATTACTAAACTCATATCAACTCAAAACCTCATTACACGTGGGATCCACAACCTTTTTCAACTTCTCATCAAAAGTATTAAACTCATCTTAACATCCAAACACACTTTAAACTCAGTTTAAATAGATCCTACATAATTCGCTTCATTACTCAACTCATTACTAGGGGTGTAAATTCAAACCGAAAAATCGGTCCGGACCGGTTTTACCGATTCTTAGAATGTAAAAATCGACCGGTTCCGGTTTTAAGATTTTTCAGACCGGACTGGACCGATTGATAAAAAATATATATAAAAAATAATATTTGTATTATTGTATATATAAGTTTTATAAAAAAAAATTATGTATATTAATATATATAAGTTTTATATATTATGTATAATTATAAATTTTTATGTGAAATTTTTATATATAATATATATAATTATATATATTCATATATGTAATAATTTCTTATTATAATTTATAAATTATTACATAAAATGTTAATACTAAATCATTTAAAGTTTATAACTAATACTGATATATAACTTATAACTATATCAATAGTCTAATATTAATGATATTATATAGTCTAATATATTAATAAAAGTATAAAACAATTTTTTTTAAATCAGTTTTTTTTTTTTTTTATAAACAAATTTTTAATGACAAATTGTGAAACTTACATCTTAAAGAAATCGAAAAATCGGACCGGATCAGATCGGAAACCGATAAAACTGGAAGTACCGGTTTAGGAGGGTAACAAGTGCGTAATTGATTTTGGAAAATACAAAACCGGACCAGGTACACCCCTACTCATTACTATTCATAATGAGTTCAACTCAGCACAACATCCAAACGCAGCCAGATAGGTTTGGCAAGTGAAATGAGATATAAAATTCTCATCTCATCTCTAAATCTTTAACTTTGAACTACAGTACATTTAAGTCTATTTCCAAATTTGAAGGCAAAACTGTTCACACTCTATAAACCATTATTTTATTTACTTAAATTATTGTTTCCCAATTTTGAGCAACAATATATTTAAGTTGAAAAATAATAATTTAAGTATCAAATTAAATTATTAATTAATATATAGTTAGTGTAGTTGTAAAATATGAAAAAATAAATTAAAAATCTTATTATTAAAAAAATAATATTATATTATTATTTTGGTTAATACAATGGTTAATCCAATGTTAGGTTATGGTTAGAGAGGTTTTAGATTTATGAAAAATATGTATTTTTCATCAAATTTTAGAGATAAATTTGATAAAACCAATATCAATGCTCTAAGAGCGTTGGAAGTAACAAATTTTGAATAAAAATTAAAGTTTTGACTATATTCAAAATTATTGAAGAGGTTAATTTAAATTAGAATATCAATTCAAATAATAATATAAAATTAGATATTTTAATAATAATGTTTTAATTTTTTTATAGTTTGTAAATACATTCTATATATTAATTAATAATTTAATTTTTATTTAAAATTATTATTTCTCAACTATTTTTTCCTCAACCTAATTATCTAATAGTAGCCATTGAGAATATTTTTAGAATAAAATATTATTTTAGATATGAATAATCGTTGATTTAAAAAAAATGATGAGTTTACTGTACCTCAAAAGTGGAGCTTTAACGGTTGGTTTAGCAACCAAGAATATCTAAAGTACTCTCACTATTATTCTTTACTTTATTATTATTTTTCACCTACTTTTATACTATTTATTACTTTTTACCTATTTTTTACTACTATTCAATATTCTATTATTTTTTTTTTTATTATTATTCACAAATATTCTCAACACTTCTCAAATATTTTCACTATTCAAACCCAGTTAGAGTTTTGATTACTCCAATCCATACCATTTTGAGCTACTTAACTGAAATTTGATTAGACACTTACATTTGATCAGGCGAGTGCCTCTGACGGCTAACCTTAGGCCAGCCTTTAAGTTTTCTTTTTTCTTTTTTATTTATTATTTACTTTTTAAAAAAAAATAAAAGTATTCATCTTTTTATATTTTCATAGTAGTTGACTGTTAAATCAATTTTTGTTTTCCTTATCTTTAGATCCATGATGTACTAGCAACGTATCCGTACAAAAAGATTATATTTTATAACAAAATAGCGACAAAATAATTTCACTTTCTATTATGATTCCATAAAATATTAATAAATAAGTTATTATTGATTATTGAAATGAAGAGAGGATACTTGTCTCATGAACTAGGTTTTTAATACATTTCTTAAATATTTAATATTGTTAAAAAAATTTACATGAACAACTTAAATTATTTGATAAGTATTATAACCACAAAAGATCTCATAAAAAAAAGAAGTAATTACATTTTGCCCAATTGAATTTTCACCCAAGTCACAATGTGCATCCAAAATTACTAATTGTATTAAAGTGGACCATCGAACTTTCAAAACTTCCAAATCCCCCCGTCTGTCTATCAGAAGCGTTAAATCTCACGAAAATTTACTACACGTGCTACTCATGTGCATAACATTCACTGTAAATATATAAATTTTATTTACTTTATTATCATTGACCATATAAAATAATATATACTATCAATTAATAATAAATCATTAAATATAAAATTATTTTATATCTAAATTGCAAGCAAGTATGAATAATCTATGTACACAATGAAATAATTTGAAAATCGTTAACCATATACAAATTAATAAAAATATTATTTAATAATTTATGATTTATTATTAATTGATATCATATATTATTTTATATTTTCTATGGTCAATGATAATAAATTAGATAAAAATTACATCTTTACAGTGAATTTCCGTTAAATTTAACGCTGTTAGTAGACGGAATGAGGGGGATCGAGAAATTTTGAAAGTTCGAGAGTCCACTTTGATGCAATTAGTAGTTTCAGAGATACATTATGAATTGAGTGAAAGTTCAGAGAGGTAAAGTGTAATTAACCCTAAAAAAATTCACAAACTGACATGATTTTATATGATATATTATATCTATTTTATAATAAAAATAGTTTTACAATCTAACATATCACAACAAGATATGTCAATTTATAAGTTACTTTTGCGAAATCGCTAAAGTATTTATCAATTTATTTTAGATTGTCTTTTGATGTCTCCATTTTTCTCAAAAGTTTGAAATTTCAACAAAAACTTTGCAAAAGTGAGACATTAATGGCAATGGCAATATCAATGTTGTTGACTGTAGCAATCCATTAGGATGGACTAGCTTGGCCATGGCAAAAGCTTGACTGTTTTTTTTTTTCCCCCCCCCTTTTTCTACCAAGAGGGTCCAGCTTGATTTATTGAGGTCTATAAAAAGGCAGCGTACAATCATAATAATGGATTACAATTAGCAGTGTTTCCGGATCTGAATTTATGAGGATAACATTTATGTCCATCAACTGCATTGAAATTGAATGGTGTGAAGACTTGTGAGCGCGCGAAAGGCTGGCTTCCCAATTGATCTGGTTTTTGCAATATATCTTAATTGAACATTATTATTAAGTTCACTGAATTAATTACAGATCCCTTAAATACCTTTTTTTTTCCTTATATCAATTCACCATGAAGAAAGGCATGGCTACATCATCAAGGGATGCCACGTTGTAATTCTAGGTTGATGTTAATCTATTGTAGGCTACATATAGATGTTGAGGTGATCTCAAATGATCTGAATTAATCTTTGAATAGTACTGTTTTATAGATTCTATTGAAATGTGTTGAAATATATGAAGTAGGTTGAGATATATGTTTGAATATATAAAATAAGTTGAGATGCGTTTAATTTTTTATAAAATGTTGAAAAAGTAACGAGTCCATAAATAATTAATTTGATATAAGTTTACATGAAATTCTTCAAAACAAAAACCATTTTTCCTAATACCGTGTCCCAAAGTTTATCTGTAAATTAACTATATCCAGCACTTGATTAGTTGACCTTGTTTTTCTATTTAAAGCAATATCTAACTGTGCCTTATTTTATTAAAAAAAAAAACAAATCGACATGCATGTGTTTCGTTTTTACGAAATTGAAAATGTTATAGACAACTTTTTTCACATTTTCACACGAGTTACGTTTCAAATTATGTGCATTTTTATAAAAATAACTTATAAAATAATAATATTTTATAAAAAAATACTCTAATTTTTAAATATGATTGTAAAAATGGTTGTGTATTATTACTAAAAAATCGTCTCTTTTTATCAGATAAAATCGTCTTGATGACAATTAATTTCTTTAGTACTTCTCATTCGAGCTAAAATATGAGACCCCAATAAATTAGGTTTAATTTCAACCCTTGTTAAGTTTTTATTTTTATTTTTTTGTGATTGTTGGACAATTAATTGGAGTACTTCCCGAACCATCCTATTATATATTCAATGCTAGTTAATTAAGAAAAAGACTGCTGCAAACCTATTTTACACCCTTGACACTCAACTCGAATTAAAGCTGCTGCATGCATATATATGTTCCATGCTTTTATATTCACCAGCGGCATTCACACCTTCTGAACATGAATTTTCTTAGCATGGTTCCATGTTCTAAATTCTTTGCTAAGAATAAAAAAAATGAACGAGTATCCTTTGAACTAAGGAGATGTTTGGATTCAAAATCCACCTCAATTCATCTCATCATTACAACTTTTTCAAATTTCCACACAAAATATAATAAACAATTGAACTTTTTCAAATCTCAAAATAGTTTTTCCAAATTCTTACACCAAATATAATAAATAATTCAACTTTTATTCTACTATTCACAAACCATCTCAACTCATATATGAATCCAAACATCTCCTAAGTGTCACTATTTTGATAAGATTAATAAGAAAAAAATTATATTCATCATTCTCACATCACACATAATTTTTTTTTTTTTTTTACTTATTAAATGTGTGATGTATGGATGCTGAGTATAAGAAATCAATTAGTTAGGAAGAATAAAATAAAAAAATTTAAAAATAAATGTGGTGTGTAGTTTTGTGGAAATAATGAATAGTAAGCAAAAGTCAAATAAAAATGCTTGACAAAAATATTAAACAATGTACTTTTGCAACATACGTACATACGAATATTTAAGTTGTTTTGGTCAAGGAATATACGAAGTTGTTTTCCAACATTTGTACTTTTAACGTATAATATACGTAGTTGAAACGAAACAAGACCTACGTACCATGCATATTAATATTAATCTCACTCGTTTTTACTACTACCTAGCTGTCTCTCGAATTTAATTCAATTTGGGGTATATATGTCTGAAAATTTAATTTGTCAATATCAAAATAATGATCATCCACAGATTTATCAATACCAATAATATTCAATGATGTTTCTGATCTGCAAGCAGCACATGTATCGGTTAAGAAGATATGAATAGGTAGTAAAATAGTTTATAAATAGTAATAAAATTATTGAAGTTAAAGATGTTTTATTGAGTTTTGAAAAATGAGTGAAAAAATATTATAAAATTAAAATATTGTTATAATATAACTTTTTAATATTATTTTAGTTTTAAAATTTGAAAAAGTTATATTGTTTTTTTTTATTTTGTTTAAAAGTTTTGAAAAATTATAATAATTAGATAAAAAAAATGATAATTTGAAATTGAAAAGTGTTTATCTTTAAGTAATATTTAAAAAGAAAATTATAAGGATTAAGTTTTTAAATAAGATAAGATGATTTCACTTTCCAAACATGTATTGGCGCAACAAGGGTAACATGCCACTCCGGTTTTGAATTTTTCTCATTAGCATTTTATAAAGAGAAAATATATTTGTAATTAATTGTATAACTGTCACGTAATCGTTTTGAAAAAAATAAATAAAACATGAGATTCACATGAAAAAAATTAATTTTATAATAATAGATCCTACTATTTTTCAAAATGATTATACAGCGTTTATCTTATTCAGTTTGTGAATAACATGATTTTAATTAATAAAATAATATTAAATTTAGAAATACAGACAAAATATTTCCTCTGCGGAAGAGAATCTTCTTCAAGTTCCACGAAGATAATTTAGCTCTGGTTCTTCTGAAAAAACTGAAGTTCCACCAAAATATCTGCACTCGGAGTGATCTGATGTCTGATGAACAGAGGATAGTGGAGAGTCAACCACATTTAGTGGTCAAAACACTGTTTTGTGTCTGAAACAGTTGATGTCAATGCAGGTCCCATGCAACAACAATGTTAACGACCGACACCAACAACATTAATGTATAGAAAAGGTAGAATTAACTGTACATGGAACTGAGTTGGCACTACTATTGTCACTTCGTTTTTCTTTCTCGTGGACGTATATCTTTTAATTTCTTCCATAATATCAAGATATTTGTTTTAATTTAAGGATCTTAACGTAAGAATAAACACTATCAATGTGAATTGGTTGAGATTCAAAGTAGGAATACACGTGATTTTAAAATACCTTAAAAATTTCAGAAAATCAGTAATTATATATCCATCGTTATGTATAAATATATATAGTGAATAAATTATAAAATGCTTTTATTTAAGAAAATTCGATGACTATTATTCGAAAATAATATATATTTATATATAATAAAGACTTATTATTTAGAAAAATGATTATGAGTATGTGCTTGGAATAGTGACGTGAAAAAGAATTGAATGGCGAAATAAGTTATATAACGCGTAACGAGAATAGTGAATGGAGGTGGACAAGTCATCGTCCTTCTTAATCCAATCTCCGGTAGCTTTTTCGCTCTATAAATTATTGATCAGTCAGTCAACCACTACTTGCTGCGTAGCGACGTAGCCAAGGTGTACCACTTGCCTCTCCTCTCTCTCTCTCTCTCTCTCTCTCTCTCTCTCTCTCTCTCTCTCTCTCTACTAATATTAATAATATTAAAAAATAATATTTTAACTTTCATTATCTTAACTAGAACATTCTCATTAGTTTGGTCAAATTTAACAAATATCACACTTTTTTACATTTATCTATTTTATTTAAATTTAATCTCCACATTGAATTAACTATTTATTCTCTATATAATAATAAAATATTATTAATTTAATAATTTTTTTATTTAATTTATTTGTATCACATTTTATAATTCTACCAATTTAATATTAATAATAATTATATTCTAATTAAATTAAATTAATATTTATTACATTTATTAAATACTAAATAAACATTAAATATTAATAATAATAATTATTATATTCTAATTAAATTAATATTAATATCTATCAAATTTATTAAATATTAAATATTAATATTAATAATAATTATATTATAATTAACTTATCATTATAATTAACTTAATAATTAATATTCTAATTAATATTAACTAATTAATTTATTTTTATCACATTTTATATTTAATAATAATAAATCAAACCAAATTTCTTAATTACAAAAAAATACCTATATATTTTGTGAGAGAAGTGAGAATTGAATATTTTAATGTTTGGGTAACCTACTATTTACCAACAAATTTGGAGAATCACTGTAGCAAAAATCTAAAATTTTATAGAGATGCCCAATCCAATATGGTGGTCTTTTGACACATATTAACTAAAATTTAGCTATTATTAAATTTTGACCAAACCAACGAGTATGCTCTAATTATCCAAACCTCTCCTATATAATCTCTTATTCTATTCGTCTATGGTTTTATGAGATATTTTTTCTCCCTCCTAATTTCCCTATAACAAATGGCCATGTTTGAATATATTTTTGTTGGCTAAAAACGGGGACAGCTCTGCCAGCAGTAGCATCTCTCTCTCCCAAGCGGCACATAGCATGACCCATTTTTTTTTTTTCTCTGGTCGTTTTCCGTTGTTATTTCTATTCTCATACATTATATTATTTACTTCATCAATTGTCCTGATATGTCAATATACTGACATTAATATTTGGACAATAACTATTTTATAATTCATTTTACAATCAATTAATGTAATTCTATTATTTTAGTAAAAATAAATTTTAGTTTTGTGAATGATGGACTGTGATTTGTTCTGTTGAATTTAGGAACAAAAATAAATTATAAAGTTGAAGACCATTCGTATTAATCTAATCTTTTTTTGAGATGGGGACAGAAGTAGTTCTTTGATTAGGATATAATTGTATAGTGGTTTTGATTTTAGGATCCAGCCTGTACAATAAGATCATTCCCTTATTTTCATCTCTTTGATAATCAAATATTTTTAATTTAATATTTTTTTTCTCATATTTTACAATTCAGATTTATTATAAAATTGTATGAACCCAAACACTTAATATATATATATATATATAATAATAATAATTAGTGGTGCAACTGTTATAGAAATTAATATAAATTATTCAATTGATGATTAATAGTAACTATACAAACATAAAGAGTTACTGTTGCTAACCAGCAATATATTTGTCATTTACCTCTGTTCATATTTGACTATTTTAAAATATTTTTAACTAAATTTTAAGTTATATTTTGATTTGACTAATCTAATAATTACAGTGCTCGTTTTCGTTTGTTTTTACGACTCCTCTTAACTCATCTAATTATTATATATATATATTTTAAAATTTTACATAAAATAAAATAAAAAAATTAATTTTTTAAATTTTAAAACAAAATTAATATTAAAAAAATATTAAATAATATTTTATTTAATTTTTAATTTATCTTATTTTATCTGTAAAAATAAAAACAAACGAGTTGATGATCTATTGCTGCCGAGCCTCTACCAAAATGTACGCGCCCAAGTAGTCCCTCAGGACCCTCACCATCAACCTACCAATTTTGTCTCGCTCTATTTCAATTTATGCATGAGCCTCAAACTTCACTCCACTTTCATTGGTTCGTAACTCTCACGCACAGGTCAAATCGCACATGATTACTTAAATTCTGCACACACAGCTTGAGATGAATTAATATGAAATGAAATAATTTTATATGAGTTAAATAAAATATTATTATATTGTTATTTTTTAAAATTATTATTATTTTAAAATTTTTAAAAAAATTATTTATTATATTTTATGTAAAAATTTAAAAAAATTACAATGATAAAATGATATGAGATAAAAATATCTCTTTATACCAACAGGCCTTAGTGTTAGAAATAAATGGCAACATAACATCCACATAACATCTTGTACCATATCAAGCAATCCTTCCAAAGCTGGCAAATTAGAAAAATCTATCGACACTTAATTACATTGTATTGTGCAATAGGCAACTTCCAATAGTCTTTACGGAAGCATACCACTAATTTCAATTCCCATTGGCTGTTAGACTTTCATTGCGGTAAAGATCCACTTACTTGTCTGTAATATTTAACTGTACTGATATTGTCGTGATAGGCTGAGATCTCTTTAGTAAGAATGAACCTTGATTGAAAAAGAAAACATCTATGTAACATATATATACATGTCTTGGAAGCTATGATTTTATTTCTGAATTTGAAGTTTATTAACTGAGAGAGAGAGAATTTAATGGATTAGCATTATTGGAACCATAGGAGTACAAAAAAAAAAAAAAAAGTGGTTTGATTATTTAACTGCAAAAAGTTGTCCTTGAAGTGTAAAATAAACCAAGTCATTCAATTGATCTAGCTAGGGAATTAGAGTTAGGTTAGGAGTAAAGCAGTTCCTCTTTTAGGGTATCGAGAATAAATGTAACTACCAACAATAATGTCCGATTACGAAGTTTATATTGAACCTAAGCTGTGTCAACCATTATTGTTTCGGCTGTAAATTCGTCCGTAATAAAATAAAAGCTGCCACAATTAAGGGGTATGTGCTATTAAGTGGTATGTAGCACATTTATCATATGATAAAGAAGCATGTAATAAATGATCATTTAATAGTGATAAATGTACCGCATCATACTTAGTGAGATGAAAGTAGAATGATAGTATAGTGTATAAAATTTTCCTATATATATTATAGGAAATAGTGAGCACGCCAGGATCGAGACTTTCCAAATTAAATCACGTTTTGGGCCGAAACGAATTGCAGTGACTATAGGCCCATAGCTAGAAATCCTTTTTAAATTGGGCCTAAGGCCTATCATACATGTGGATTCCAAATTTCAAACAGGATTATATAATCTTATAAATATCACAACAATAATGATACTTATAATTTAAAGAAATATAAATCTCATATATTTATTTTGAAAAAAATATATAAATTCGAGATATATATATAAATATTTTTTTTTTAAATGTGGACCCTATTTTTTAAAACAATAAGTGTGGATAACTTCACATTTTAAATCTGATCTCTACTTAATTTATTTTCCTTTAAAACATGTATTTCTTTAACTGTACTGTTTTAATTACACCGGTATATATCAAATACATCGCATTAAATGATGGTGGTCTCCTTCCATTAAGAATAATTATATTTGTTATTCAGTACGAAGGATTGTAAGAGAAATTTAAAATTAATATTTTCTTGTAAATTAAATATTGTTATATCAATTACATAGAGTATATTTTCTATATGATTTTTTTATTTATTTAGAATACATCTTATTATTTTTTAAGAAAGAGAATGCAATAATTGTAGAACCATATATAATATTACTCCTTAGATAATTAAATTCGTAACGTCAAAGCCACCGTGAGTCACGATTAATTAAATTCGGTCCGTGACGGTGTGACCTTTTATCGGTGTGGTCAGAATCAAGCTAACCACAATTAATCTCTTAGGACCGGCAAATTTGATTATATATATATATATATATATATATATATATATATAAAATATGTTTATAGAACCATCCTAATCTGTTGCATGACTGCATATTATATTGTGACGTCTAGTGTAAATTATATATATATTTTTAAATATGTTTAAATATTTAAGAAAAATAAAAATATATTACTTGTCACTTTTCTAACTATTAAGAAATTTTTTTTTAAAAATTAAATATATGAGTGGCTAAAATGATGAGATAAATTGAAGTGGTATAATAGTATTATATATATATATATATATATATATTGTCGGGGTCACATTAGTCTCACGAAATTAACGTAAAAGCCACATCATCTACGGCTGGCCCGTTCTTATGATCTTATCGCATTCGATGAGTACGAAACCTTAGACGGCCTAGGAGAAAAAGACCAAAAAAGAAGAAGGAAAAAACAAACAAAAATGATAGAATCGTGGCGTAGTCGCGTCCCATATGGAAAGAAATGAAAACGCTCATTTCCCCCCCTACGGCCCTACCCAAAAACCAACTCACAGGGTAAATTCATTTGTATCTCTCCAAATCACAAAGACATCTCGTCTTTCCCAACTCACAGAGCAATCTTCCCCAAGCCAATAGAATAAAGATCAAACCCAAAGCAGATTTGAGCCACCGTGAGCCATTGCAAACCACCATCAACAAGAGCCCAACCACGTCAAAAACCCCATAGAAACCACTGACTGTTGCCACTTGCCACTGTCATCTTCTCTGTTTCTCTCCCTCATGCCATGTTCTCTCTCTCTCTCTCTCTCTCTCTCTCTCTCTCTCTCTCTCTCTCTCTCTCTCTCTCTCCGGACGCTCAGCTAGTCGGTGCCGCCGTCTCACTATCCAAATCCGTCAATCTCCATCGCGAGTTGCTCTCTCTCTCTATGAGTAAGGACTCTCCTCTACCGTACAGTTTGGATTCGGAATGAGAAGAGAAGCTTGGAGAACATGAGAAAACCATATTTGGGAAGTGAGAGGGACAACAACTTTGATAGTCGTGAGTGATTGTGGGAAGAGAGAATCTGATTCAATTATGAGGATTCCTCAAAAGCCTGCATGCGGCTCTCTATATTCTTCATTATCTGACAAACATAAATGAAAATTGAAAATAAGTGGGTTATTGTTTTTGGTCTATAATCATATCGCATGATTTGCATGCAGAATTAAGAAGTTTAACAAACCCTGGCACTAGTTTCATTTAGTCCTTCGAGGACATCTTTTCTAATTTTGTCAAACTCCGCATTGGCTCCATCTCTTGAGAAAAGATGGTGAAAATGGTGAAATCTCTGTAAGCTGGATGTGTTATGTTTTTTTTTTTTAAATATATAAGTGACGTGGTATTATTTTATTTAAATATATTATCAATTAAGAAAAAAAATTTATATTAAATTATGCATATTGAGTCAAAATAATAAAAAAATATTATTATTAATTTTTTTTTATATATTTTGTAATAAAACTCACTATATAAGATCTACAAATATATATTAATTGTGTTGTCTTAAAATTGAACGTCAATAAATATATGGACGGTGAGTGTGATGTGAGAGAGATAAGCGATAAAATAATGTATAAATGATAAATAATTTTTTTTTTCAAACATGCAGAATTACTGTAGCTTATGGAAAAAAATGCATTTGCATAAACAAATGTATTATTAAAAGTTAGTTTGTATTGGTAATTTCGTGTACACCAAGCTCTTATACGAAGGGTAGATCTGTACTTACACGCGCGAGATATTCTATCATTCTTGACAAAATTGAGATATTTTTTCGGGGCAGTAAATATGGGGTCCTACAAATTGTATCACGGGACTGAGGTGGACCCTACTACCTAACGGACGCTGTTTTCTTAACCAGAGTTTACAAAAGGTAACGTTAGATAAAGTATTGCAATCCTCCCCGTAATTTTTTTTTAAAAATTCATTATTAAAAAGTTTTTATATAAGTTTCAGATTTATTTATTTTTTCAAACGCTGGAACTACACATCCGAAAACTTCAAAATATAATTTATTTTCTATAAATCACCATTTTGGGCATCTTTCTCTCTGCTTGGTTACCGTTCCAAGGTCATAATTCTTATGAACACTCTTTACAGGGTAGTTTTATTTATCGTTAAAATTAGAATAATTATATTTAAAGACTTTTATATCATATTGTTATGGACGTGTTTCACTGTCACCACCTTACGATCACCTGCAACTAAAGTGTAGAGAGCATGGGAGTCCAAGGGAACGCTTCCGATGCTTAAGCCAGTAATTTGAGGATAACAATAATAATAACAATAATTCTCTCCCTTTACTTACCTAAATTTTTCTTTTATATAGAGCTCTATGAGTTATCTTTGTTTTCTTATGAATAATGATTATCCTTTATTCAAATTCAAATTTAGAGATGAAGATTCATCTCTTAGCATATTCGAATAATAACCTCTTATCTTTCATCATTGGCTGGATAGCTATCCTGTTGGTATTAGTTTATCCAGTCGTTATTGGCCATGAGCCGATTTCTTTTTTACTGGGTTGAGCTCCTCGTTATTTAAATTTTAAAATTTAAATATTTCAAATCAAATTGTATCATGTAGATGGTATATAATGTAAATACTTTCAAATAACATTATTCTTAAAACTATCATTTTGAGTTTGAGATACATACTAATGCAGCATGCTCCATTGATCCTAATTCGTTTGACAAGAGAACAGTACTGCTCACTTACAATTTTGAACATGATCTCAAACATTTTTAACAGATTTACTGCATTTAATATCTAATTTATGATAATCCCGTTTAAGTTGATTATTGTTTATATGTAAAAAAAAAGTTGATTATTGTTTAAATTTGACATTCGTCAATGATAATGTCTTATAAGTTTTACAGCCACTATAACCATAAACTATGAAATAAGATATCTTACAATTTTTTTTTAATCTAAAATGTTTATATTTACTTCTAATTTGGGTACTTAGAGTATTCTCACTTCAATTTGATTCATTATTTTATTATTATTATTTAATATTTTATTAATATTTTTTTATTACTATTAATAAAATATCTGAAAATACCTTACTCTCCAAACACAGCCAAAAATTTTAAAGAGACACACGTAGATTGTAATGTACTGTCAAAAAATATTTGGATGAAAGAGTATTGCTATGAGTCCCGGATTCGGATCCAAAAAATGTTTCGAATAATGTAATTTTTTTTTATATATTTTGTTAATCATTATAAATATTTAAAAAAAATAAAAAATTCACAACATTATTAAAAAATATTTTCTTAATAATTCAGTAAAAAAATTTTCATTCGAAATATTTTTTTTATCCCGAATTCGGGATCCAAAGTATTTCTATTGGATGAAAATAATGGTAGCATACAGTATTTCATGGGAGACAGACTGGTAACGGTAACTAAACATGTGGGCACAATCGCCGCTTCTAAATTTAACTAGAGTTAACAACTGTACTGCGCGATTTATATATATCCTAAAGGGCTAAAGCTTCTTCCATGTGGCTCGTGTTTCCCGAGTCTTCTTCTGTATTTCCCTGCTTGTCCCTTTCTTAGGGTTTTCTTCTCAGTAATGGCATCTGCAGAAATCGAATACAGATGCTTTGTCGGCGGGCTCGCCTGGGCCACCGACGACCAGTCCCTGGAGCGCGCTTTCTCTCAATTTGGCGAGATCCTCGAATCGAAGGTCCGTTTGACGTCGCAGAGATATCGGATCTGACTCGATTCGGCTTTGCCATCCAAATCTGATCTGATCTGCTCTGTTTGTGTTACTTGATTCTCTATGTGTTACTATCTCTATGAAATGATTCTTTATTACTCTCACACAAATCGGTACGTTCATCTTCTGCTTTGTTACAATAAGGCGAAGATCGATCGGTTTCTGAAAACTTTGTTGGATTAATATGTAGCTAGATGTGGTGGATCTGATTATATACGGTTGTTATCTCAGATTATCAACGACCGTGAGACCGGGAGGTCCAGGGGATTCGGATTCGTCACCTTTAGCACCGAGAAGGCGATGAGGGACGCCATCGAGGGCATGAACGGTCAGAACCTCGACGGTCGTAACATCACAGTTAACGAAGCTCAGTCCCGCGGAAACGGAGGAGGTGGAGGCGGCGGTTACAGCCGCGGAGGTGGGGGTTACGGTGGTGGTGGGCGCCGTGAAGGTGGAGGCGGGTATGGCCGCGGTGACAGAAGCTACGGTGGAGGTGGAGGCGGATATGGAGGTGGTGGCGGATATGGAGGTGGTGGCGGATATGGAGGTGGCGGGTATGGTGGTGGCCGTGACCGTGGGTATGATGACAGTGGGTCCAGGTACTCGAGGGGTGGCGGCGGCGGCGATGGTGGTAGCTGGAGGAACTGAAGCGGCTAAAGGCTTAGTCGGGTTTATATCGTTGATTTGAGTGGTTCTGTAGTCTGTAGAAGATAGCGGTTTGGTTTGGTTTGGTTTTATGGTTTCGATTGTGGTTTTGTTGTTCCTTTCAGTTTGGTGCTCTCCTTTTTGACCGATGGTTGCTGTGTTCTGATGTTACTATCCCCTTCCCAAGAACAGAGAATATACTCGAATCGAATGGAATATAGATCTTCTCCTCCGCATTCTGTTTTGCTTAGCTTTTCCTTCAATTCTGTCACTAAACTTCTCTGCATTTTAAATAACAGGCATTTTAGTAATTTCATCAATGTTGATACGTGAAATAATGAAAGATGAGGGATCTGTTTGTCCGGAATGAAAAAGGGTCTCAATTTATTTATTTAATAAGACGAGGTTTGGTAAACATCAGAATTTGAAGAATCAAACCGATCATTAACAAACATATCTACTACCATTGGAGCGAGGGGTGGGCGGCCCCAGTCCGCCCAGCAGGGAGAAAGCCCAACGGGGGTGGGGGGCTGGCTGATACCAAGCGAGCCCCATCCCCTACCCCGACCCGCTATATATAATATATAAAATGTGTTGAAGGCTTGAATTTGTATTCAAGTTATTGGATTGTCTGGCTTCTTAAACCAACATTTATATAGTATAGGAGGTGAAGACAATATAATAGTCATAGTTAAACAATTTGACTCATTATAAATACAACTCTAGTGAGTTTAAAAATTATTTTATTAGATTTATTTATAAATTTTATGTTATAATTTAGGTCTAAAAGATATTTTTGGATCCAAAAATAGACCAAAAAATATCTTTTAGACCGAATAGGGTAGGTAGCATTGGCTTGGGCGTTCGACCCTGCCCCATCGGCACCAGGGGAGGCCCTGCCCTCGCCTCCCTGGAGCAGGGTGGAAATGCTTGCCCCGCATGGTGCGGGGGGTGTTTCCTGCAAGTATAACTCTAATTAGAGCTAAAAAAAAAAAAAATTCGTCGTTTTGCTGCACTAGTGGTGCAAGGGCAGCTACTATTAGCAAACGTAACATCTGACCTTTTGACAAAACATTGTTGAATCCTCTTTCTCTCTAATAATAACCGTGAAATACTCTTTCTTGTGACTTGTCTAATTGGCGTGATTAGGAAATAGAAAAATTAAAAATTAAAAAGAAAAAGATAAAACTCTCTCTAAATTAACGAATCGTCGGGAGCAGGTGCCAGGTGGCAACCGAGAACTGAGAGATGTTTTGCAGAAGGGGGACTCATATCGAGCCGAATGGGCTTTAGGCCTTGACTCGATGTGTTTTTAGGCCTTCACAAGTGTATTGATTGACCTATAGGCTTCTTATTATAAGAGAGAAACAGATTTTCAATGGGCAGAGTATGGGCGTAGGATGAGAACACAACAACCTAGGGCCTGAGCTGGGCTACAATATTGTGGCTGAGAACACAACAACCTAGTCTGGCCACACAAAACTTACTTTGCCTTCGTCTTTAAGGAATCCAACAGCTTAATTCATTTAAGGCAAGTTTGAATATTATGAATATTTTAAAATATCTGTAAATAATAATAAAAAATAGTTTATAAATAATAGTAAATAATAATAAAATAATTTAAAAACATTTAAGAATAATTATATTTCCAAATAGACCGTTAGACTTTGACCTAAGAAGCGAGCCTCGAGGCTAGATTAACCCTGCTGACACTTTATCTGGGCCTTAATTTGTGTGTTATATGTTCTAGGGTGTATAGGAACCAACAGGATCGTCCGTTGTCGACGGGAATCGGCCGCCAGAGTTAGGAATCGGTGGAGAACCGATCGGCCGGTAGTAGAAAATATAAGAAATCGTCGTCGGTCGGTTCGGTATAGGGTGCGGGTAGCACCCCCTCCCTGGCCCCTGCCGGGCACCATGCGGGGGGAGGGTTTCCAAACCCTGCCTCGGTATCAGGGGTGGGGTTGAAACCACCCCCCGCTCAACCCAATGACCTATTGGGTCTATAAATTTTTTTGGATTTTTTTTTGGACCCATATTATAATATAATTTAAATTATAAATTAAAACTTATACATTCAAAAAAAATATAAACTCATTAGAGTTGTATTTTGAATTGCCTTGACAATATAATAGTCATATTTAAGCAATATGAGACTTAACCATTAACTTAAATTCAACTTCAAGTTTACAAATTGTATATAATCTATATACAATATATTTATATAAATTATTTATATAAATATTAAAAATATATTTTTTATATTAAATATAGGAGGGGTGCGAGGCGGGACTCTGCTGGGGTTAGCTCGCCGCCCCCTGCCCCTGCATGGGCGGTGCGAGGTAGCCAGCCAACCCGCCCATGCGGGGGCGGGGTGGACGGGGGTGGGGGTAGCGGGGAATGGGTCCCCCGCTGCCCACCCCTAATTCGGTCCCAGTTTGAACCAGGTTTAAACTGCTGAATCGGCCGATATAATATATATGTTTTTTTATATATATCTTAAGTAAAACGACGATGTTTCATTTAAGTGATTTAAATGGCGTCGTTTTACACGTAACGTATAGAAAAAAAAAAGAAGTGAAACGACACTGTTTGGTTTAATACACCTAACGATTTCGTTTAGATTTAGGGTTTAATAACCTCTCCCCTCCCTCTTCTTCATCCCGATCCTCTTTATGTCTTCTCTGTCCTCTTTCACCCCGCAGCATAGCCCTCCCCTCCCCTCCTTCATGTCGCTTGACGCTTGGCCTGTCTTTCATCTCTCCAAGATCTCTCATCCTTAGCCTGTCCCTCACCTCGCTGAGCTCTCTGAAACGTCCCTCACCTCTCTTGTTCTCCTCTCATCTCTCCCGTTCACCTCTTTTCCTGAGATTTTGTTATAAATTTGTGATTTTGTTGTGAGTTTCAAGTTGATTTGTTGTGAATTTTTATTGATTTGTTTTGAATTTGTGATATGAATTTCGGGATGAGTTAGCAACCGACGGATCAACTATTAAACCCAATTTGTACCGGTCGTAAGATTCCAACCAGTTCTCTCTCTTCCTGTCGATCGGTTTTGGCTTGCACCACCCTCTTAAAAAGTCATCGGTGTGGTTTCAATTTTAGACCGAAATTGTACTAACATGATCGTTTTTCAGTTCAACATGGTTATGCTTGAACGGTTAAACCGGCTTCTATACCCCATAAATTCAATAAGCATTTTGAAGAAACTGCTTTTACCATCTCCCAAGAAAAATCCCAAAGGAGATAAAAGACAAGGAATCGACTATGATAGGAGAGCGACAACACAAGATCAGATCAGTGTGATGATTCGAGAATACATGTCCCCCACATCTTTGTCTGTTCCAACCGATCTTCTAACAAAATTTCACCGTATATGTGAATGCGCATAGCTTTAATTCAATTCTCAGAAATGAGATTTTCCTTCCTCGAACGCAAGCCAACCTCATAGGCTCAATTCATGCTAACAAATGCTTACCGACCCTGTCCTTTAAGGAGGTTTTCGATGATAAAACTGGAATGTCTACGTGCATATTCCCCTTACTGACAATTATTTAAAAGTTCCTTCCTTTCCAACGGCCACATCTCCCAATTAGAATTTGCAGTTCCCAAAGCTACCCATTTGTTCGAAGGTTCCATTTTAAAAAAGAAATAATTTATACGATCAGATAAATAAGTCTCGTGTAAAAGAAATTATTCTTTAGTAGTGAAACTTATTTTTTTACAAAAATCTTATATAAAACTTATCTTATATAAAAAGGGAAGCTCTTTTGTTTTGCGGCCAATGTAGGACCACGGCCAAGTTTGAGTGGACTTTTTCCCCTCACCATTAATGGAGATTCCAGGTCCCCTCCCAGTCAGTAACTGGTAAAAGGGGGCTTAATATGGCATAAAATTCAGATAAACATGTTTAATACCCTTTCTCCTATTTGTAAGGAGGGACCAGTTGTTGAATAGTCTCAAGGATTCTTGGGATGTTACTTTATTCTATTAAAATGGACTTGGTGTTAAGTCAGTAGCCGGGTGTATCTCAAAGCATCGCCTTTTTTATTTCTTTCGTACAGATTCCTGGAAAAAGTGCTCCAGTAGTTTTCAACAAATGATCAGAGCTAGCCCCATTCTTTGTGGCCAAAATCCCATGACCATGACTCCTGCAACTTGACAACTTGGGGCCACTTTGGCTTCTACTTAATCCAGAATAACTGCTGTCATTAGAAAATTATTTGGTAAAGAATTTCAAAAGTTCAAGGAAGTTTGCAATTTGACATTAAAATCTCTGGATAGAGCATGTTTATATAGACAGGCAATATATGAAATTACTACGGCAAAAACAATATGGTTTCAGAACACATTTTGTTCTGCAAAAAGGAATCATATACCATTCCTCATTTCCTGAAACTGAAGTTCATTGTTTCAGCCATTCTACTCCTAGTTCCTACTTCCCTCCCAATGTGGGAATTTGGTTTCAGAGATTCTCTAATGGTGAATAGACTAAACTGAAGTCTACTTGCAAGACTTTCTCAAACATAGGCCTGTAGGTTGGGGCTACGATATACCAACTTTCGGACTAAAGCTATGGTCTCACACCGCCCGGATCCGACATATGATTCTTTGTTAGACTTAAGCTTTTGATTCCAAACGGACTACTGTGATGCGTCATGCTCTCTACTGTGATGCTTCTTAACTGAGCATGATATGGACTGCTACAAAACTACTTCTAGAAACCAAATCTAAAAATATGTGGAGATCAGCCTTCTTCCATCTTGAGCACACAATTCTGAGCTAGCAAGCCTTGTCACTAATGCCTGTGCCCCCCTGGTTACAAAAACCATATGCGGTATTGCATTTTTTGACTTTCGGAATGAAAAATTGCTAGAACAAAAAACTATGAAAGATTGAAAGGGAAGGAGCTTCTCTGCAGTCCTGCATCTTAAATTAACATGAAAGGTTGTCAGCATTTCTGAATTTGACATAAATTTCCCATTTTGTTTAGATTTATGCCATTTTGTTTAGTTATTCATTATCCTCTCATCATTTCATGATGTGATATTAGATAATTAGATATTATTTATTATATTTTATTAGTGAACTTATCATCTAATGACACATTATGGGATAATGAGAAAATGATAAAAAAAGAAATGATGAATAGATTTTTTCTATGTTGACCTCTGACCTCTCCTTGGATTACAAGAAATAAAAAACAAGAGAAATGTTAAACGTTCCGAATTCGGGATGTAAAAAGTGTCTCGAATGAATTTTTTTTGTTTGTTTTGTTTTTCTTTGCTTAGTGATTAAGAATGTGTTTTTTTAATGATGTTGTGAATTTTTTTATTTTTTTAAAAATATTTATGATGATTAAAAAAATATATAAATAAAATAAAATGTTCTGATTGGAAAGTGCATTTGGAAGCTTTTTTGGAGAAGTGTAGTACTACTCAAAAAACAAAAAGAGAAAGATCATGACACAATGATTTAATAAATGTACGGATCCATCCTGCCAGCACTTTCAGAAGCTGAACTGTAGTAAACTTGGACAGATTACACTGAAAAGATCATGACCTGCAAATGCAGAGAGCTCAAAAAGCTTTTATTGCAGAAGATAGATCTCCTTTCGAACAGAAATAAGAAAAGGAACCTGCTACAGCCAGAGAGGACAAGAATCCTCACCGAAAGGCAAACTTTTTTTGTTTTTTTTTGCTTTTTTTTCAATCATTTTTCTAAACACTTTAAATATTTTTAAAAAATACAAAAAAATTATAAATTCATTTAAAAACACTTCCTTAGAATTAAGTAAAAAATAAAATAAAATACAATTCTGTAGAATACCGAAAATTTATGTGGGAATAGTATTTTCCATAAGAAAATATGGACTATGGTGCACACGTGAAACACTTGGTTGTGGTTTTAGGTCGGGCCGACCTATGAGCCTCTGACCCTGCAACTGCTAGGCGTAAAATGTAAGGGAAAAGGGTAATCTAAATTAACTCCAAAAACAAAGGGAGAAGCTTGCTCTGTGACTTCTACAGAGTTTTCTAGGAGTTAGGGCGACTTCCACAGTCATCCTAACCAACCCATATGAATTTTGCTTAGTCCTGATTATTTGCAAAACACGAAAGGGCTTTCTGGGGAATATAGGTTCTACTATTTTATGAACTTCTAACACCTTTACAAGTATATAATCCCTTGGAGGTACTGATTCTCCCAAATCATTGCAGTTCTTCTTGGTCCCATTTCGTTCTGTGGTTCCAAAGGTTACATATCATAAAAATCCCACAGGAATTTGGGGAAGATTTCTGCCCCAACTGGCAATACCCCACCTCAGCCCCCTCCACTCCTGCTTATAAAAGGAGAAGAAGTTGGCATCTCCCTGCACATATCACCCCTTGACTACAAGTCTTTCTCTCTAGACTCTCTTCAAATTACTTCTCTGACTGACCA
This sequence comes from Juglans mandshurica, assembly GCA_022457165.1. Classification (NCBI taxonomy): domain Eukaryota; kingdom Viridiplantae; phylum Streptophyta; class Magnoliopsida; order Fagales; family Juglandaceae; genus Juglans; species Juglans mandshurica. The sequence goes on along the minus strand of CM039629.1, from coordinate 25,045,810 downwards.
TCTTTGTCCTTTCAGCTTTTCCTATTTGCTTCCTTACTTTTAACACCTTAGATCAGAAATCTTCTTGTTCTTGCTTTTCACACTCATTCCTTCCTGCAATCACTCAGTATACAGTGTTCCTTCTTTTACTTTGCAAACAGCCTCAGTACCCTAGCTCAGAAAATGGCATCCAGTTCAATGTCCTCAAAAAGCTCCGACTCTTGGAGTGCCAAGGACAACAAGGCCTTCGAGAGGGCTCTGGCTGTGTACGATAAGGACACCCCAGACCGTTGGTACAATGTTGCTAAGGCCGTTGGTGGGAAAACTGAAGAAGAGGTCAAAAGACGCTACCAAGAACTTGTGGAGGATGTCCAGCGTATTGAGTCTGGCCGAGTGCCCTTCCCAAAGTACAAGACAACTGGCCAGGGAAACATGCCCGACGAGGACAAGAGGTACTTAAAAAAGAAGTTAAAAAAAGCTTTTAACGTAAGCTAACTGACCCTGACCTCTTGTCTGCACACACAAATACACCCAGACATTGCTAAGCGTATTCTACTTTGGTTTTACACGTACAATACAACGTAAGCTCTCTGTCTAAAATCCTTAACCATTGTCCATGCCACCAGAAAACTTCTTTCCTTTGAACTATTTTTTTTTTCCCTTGCAGTTGTTGTTAAGAATAAGAAACACTTTAAAACTGTCGTTTCGTCGGTATATTAGATGTACTTGAAAGCCATTTTGGTTTAGATTTGACCCCAAAAGCAAGTACTATTTCCGAAACCCGTACTAAACAGGGCCTCAAATGACAATATCATGCTCAGGCTTACTCGAAGTTTGCATATACCCAATCATATACAAAATCTAAAGTCATTAACTATAATGTATTAATATATGTTTTGCACCCATAGACAAGATGCCTTCTTCTTCTTTCAAAGAATCCTCCTTTTTAGTAGTACTATGCCTAATTCGGTTGATATTCCTTCGTATTTGCAGGATGAAAACGAGGCTCTACTGAAGTAGAATCGCCATTGCAGCAACAAGTTCTGCTAATATCCAAATAGTACAAGTTCTAGTATAAGAATCACAAATGGTCAGTGGTTCAGTCTTCAACTGAATTCATGTCCCTTTAGTTAATTCCCTATCGTCTATTTTATTACCATTCCACCATAAAAGCAATGTATCAATGCAATGAAATATGTATGATCAGCAGTACTATGCACGCGTGTTTTAATAGCAATATGCATGATATATTCTAATCAATTGCAGTACTAGTTGATTGATGTGATCTATCTTTAGTAATTTTTCACTTAATTAGTTTATAACAAAAAGTTAAAACGGCTTAAAATGCATAAAAGAGTATGTAAAAGTGACTATAAATAAAAAAATTTAATAGATATAATAATAAAAATAAAAAAAGGGTTGCATGTCTTCCATGTCCTCTCATAGTGCCAATCATTTAAAGGAAGAAAACAAAAACCTTGCGACTCATTCCTTTACTCGGAAAGATATATATTGTGGGGAGCAACTTGACTCTCGATTTAAGTACGTCTCCAAAGATTTGAAGTAATATTATTCTTAAAAGTCAGCACATGATTCAATAAGGTTAATTGGTAGGCATGCATTGTTAATTGCGCAGCTTTGAATAAAGTAAAGCAGAAAATCCTACTTAATTTTGTTTGATGTTAGGTTGGTTGTTGAACAACCTCCCTCAAAAGTGTACGAGATGCATGTACCTCCGCCACCCATGATCTCTTCAATATCCTCCTCAAAATTGGCTAATCAACATGCTATGCTAAGAACACAGCCCCCCGGCCAAATTATCTCCACCCAAAGACCCCTAGCAACGCTCCCCAACAAAGATATATACAAAAGAGAATGTCAAGAATTAACAGCAACTAATGTCAATTGCTTGGTACCACTTCATCCCGATTAGGTTCCATGACAACGCTTTAGTCGGATGAATCCAGCTTGTGGTCACTCATTTAAAAAAAAAAAAAAAAAAAAAAAAAAAAACAGAAATTGAAGGCCAGAAGCCTGCGTAGAATCGTTTGTTTTCTTTTCTAAAACTAATTTTCCATTGGACACTACACTTTAACTATTGGATTCACTATTATTATTTAAAGAGAAATTCTATTTGCAGTTCCAGTTGGGAAGTGTATGTGCAGACTCTTTATTAAATGAGAAAAAACATCATTTTAAGAGGGATATTTTTGTAATTTTAAAAAATTTTAAAGATAAAATTGTCTAGACTTGCATTACAGTCTCCATTTAGGGACTGTACGTAGCATTGCTAGTAACAAATTCAAGAATTGATGATTGTCACATTTACATATGTTGGTGGTAATATCAAATCAAGAATTTTATATAATCTTGTTTTGATTTTCATAATGATTAAAATATTTTAGTTTATATCATCTCAATGTAATTACCCTATTAACACAGATCTATGCCTTATATTTAATAACACAATTAAAAATAGCAAAAATGTAACTTTCAAATTCTTTATTCCTCATTCTCTCTTCTTTATCTTATTTTCGATTATATTATATTTTATATCATGGTGCTAACGATCCTGTGAACTATTTCTTTTAAAGTTCTTCCGCCAGTTTTATCTCTCACAAAATTTTTATCGTCGTTTAACTATGTTTTGTTTCAAACACACGCATTTTGAGTGTCCTTATTAATTGGGAGCCTTTTTATTGGATTTTGACCTGTTATGAGTATTATTTGAAGCCCTAGAACCATTTTTGGCATTTTGATTTTAGTCCTATAGTTAGCCAAGGTCATAAGTAGTCCATTATTGACTCAATTTTTTAGCCCTTTGTTAGCTTTGGGCCTTTGGCCCATTATTAACCCATTGTTGCCAATAACTCCATATTTGATGTTCTAGTTACCAGTCATTTCATCACCAATGTCATTTTTATTATCTTATTAGTGATCAATCAATATATATGAATACTATACTCAAATTTCAAATTCAAAAATTCAAGATTCTCTACCCTAAATTTGAAGGAAGATATTAGAGATAATATATTGACTTGATTTTTATAATTATCAAATCACTTTGATTTGATTTTCATAATAATTAAAATATTTACATTATCTCATTTCAATGTAACTTTCCTTTAAATAGAAATTTATGTCTTATATTCCATAACACAATTGAAAATAGTAAAATTGTAGGCATCACAGTCTCTCTCATCCATTCTCTCTTTTTATATTATATTATATTATATTTGGTATCAATACAGTACGATAACAGTTAAAGTAAGAGTCTTGTGTATGGTATTTTGTTTTTAACAATCAACTTCGAAAGTTAGTGCTGGGAGAAAAATAATGGAAGAACAAACGAGAGAAACGTGATACTTTCTAGAAATTACTGTCCAATAGCTGGATGTTGTTCAAAATCAGTTGTCACTTCGAAAAAATTGAATGGAGTCTCATTTAGCAGCCCAAATTAGAAAATGGGCTTCAAAAAGAAAACTAAATGGGCTTGACTGCAAAGCCCATCCGTTGCACCATTTAACCGAAGGCTTTCAACTGACTGAGAACCCAACTGTAGCCTTAGGTGCAATCAGGACGTAGTATATTTGATGAAGCCAAGCCCCCAATGACTCCAACCCATCATCAAGTAGTTTGATTTCCCAAAGCCTTTGATGGCCATCCACCATATGACTTTTTACTTTTATTTTATTTTTAGGTTTTATAAATAAAACATGTATGATCATAGCTACATGAAGAACGAAATGAAACTACTGTGATAGAGTTGCCATAATTTTAAAAACATGCAAAATAAAAATATTTTAAATATAGATGTTAAAGCTCATGATCATCAGATCTACTCATAAAAATGTGTTCGATTTGCACATTGGATTTGAATGCAAACTCAATCGGCCTTGTTTGTTTTTACAGATGAGATGACATGAGTTGTGAAAATAAACGAGGCAATATCAGCAGAAACCTACAGATAAACACGTGTTTGTCTGCAATCATACCATTTTGAAGCTTCTAATGAGCCCCATGCAATCCATATCTCTATTCTCCTACTCATTCCTTCTAGATTAATTTTTTTTTTTGGGTTCTTTTCATCTGTCTCGATGATTGATGATGATCCAGTCTATATAGATAAGTAATTCTTTTAGATTATATAAGAATAATATGCATGAAATGTTGCAGATTCATATATTCTATGTTATCTATTTCTATTCACGTTCATCAATTCTCTTCATTTCAGACAAATAATTGGTTTGATCTTTGACCACAATCTGAAAAAGAAAAGGGAAAAAGAAAATACAATGTCTGAAGACAGAGGGGACATGGAGCATCCAATGTGCTGGCCGCCTGCAGTATCAAATTCCAATTGGTAAAGTGGACTTTTATATCTAATTTTTTGTATGCGCATGCAATTAGTGCTAAATAATCTCATTGTTTATGTCACTTAAAACCATTTTATCATAAGATATTTTGTCATAAAAATTATTACTTATATGAATATAATTTGTTTATTATAAAATAAGAGTCAGCTTAATAGTTTTGATTGACAGGTTGACATTATTATATAAGTTATAACGTGTCTTAATTAAACTCTAGATAGTGCTTATATTGACATGTAGTCAGGTGAAAAAGGGCATTAATTATATTCTTTGTATGACCATGTTTTTAAGTGAAATATATTTATTTATTTGTTAAATAATTTTTAAAAGTATCATTATTTTACTTTCATTAAGGCCCATTTTAGATTGAAAAGTGATTTCAAATCATCTCATCTCATCATTATAATTTTTTTAAATTTTCACAGAAAATATAATAAACAATTCAACTTTTTCAAATTTTAAAATAATAATAATATTAAAAAAATAATATTATAATAATATTTTATTCAAACGGAACTTAAAAAGTACTATTGTTTAAAGAAAATTAGGTATCTATATATGACTACAAGAATTGTAACTTGTAAGAAGAAAATTACGTATCTATCACTATTGACTCTATGGCGATTGTTTATGGATGTATTGTTTTGGGTGAAATAAATCTGAATTGGAGTGCATGACATTAACAATAAAAGTGATTGATAAAATTAATGATGTTGGGAATGCCGACATGAGTAGTTTAGGACTACTAAATTAGATTCTTTAAGCATTTGGCGGTATACATGATCAATGAGTTTGTCTCTATATTTGTCCCAGCGATCTTTTCAATATCATATGTATTTTTCTAATACGATTTAATGAGATTATAATCTCAACGTGCATGATGTATCTCACAGGGTTTGGTTTGAATTGGGTTCCTCGCCTACCCTTCATCTAACATATATAATATATACATATATATATATATATATATCGAAATCTATGGTTGCATCTCATAATAGCCCATTTTTATTGTTTAAAGTAGTGTTATTTGAAGATTTTTGTACCAAACACAATTCACGTGACATAATTTGATTTGTAAAATTTAAAATTTATCTTTCGAATCAAATTATATCGAATAGATAATATGTAGTATAAAAACATTCAAATATTTATTTATTTTTAAATCAAATCTAACCATAGCGTGGGAGAGCGTAAAAAATTATCCTTCACATCGAGTTTGTCTATACTACAGCCTCCTTTTAATCGCACACCACACTCCAAGTGACAAGCAAGTGTTAGGTCAATTTTTTATTAAGAATATATAAAATGTAGAATAATCAAAATTATATCTCACTCCCTACCTTAAATTGTGACCTCTCCAAAATCCAAAGTCATTGTCCCCAAATCTCAATTTCCCTCAAATGCGATATTCATTCTTCTAACTATTTGTTCAACTCCATTTCTATTTTCTCCTATCTCACTTAATTTTACTGTCGGCAACTACCATCTCACTCAACTTCACTGTGGGCATCCATTGCCATATACGACCTAACTAGCAACTAACTCCTCCACTACTCAGCAAAGCTTTCTTCTTGATCTGAACACGAAATTCATTCAAGATGATTTTGCCTGGAGAACTTGTCGAAAGAACATCAGTCTCACGAGTCTCTCTCAAATCTTGAGTTATTATACTTGATCAAAAAGTGAAATAGTCGTGCTACTCAGATGAGATTTGGGTTGAAGTGAGAGAAGAACGACGTTGCAAAAATGGAGCTTGAAACGTGTAGGGGTAGAGAGCTTTAAACTAGGACTAGAGGCTGAAAGCTTGCAAACGGACGAAAGAACAAGGAGAACACAGTTGGAATAGAGGTGGAAGAGAATGCCATAGAAAAAAGGACGAAAGAACCAAAGGAGAGGGGGGAGAGAACAAAGTTAGACAAAGGAAGGGGGAAAAGAGAATGTACATCGTTGGGAGATGAGTGTCCAAGCCCATTTTTTTATTTTTTTCTCTTTAAATGGTTGAATAGACACGGTTGGCCACGTATTGAACTGGTGTGTGGTATAGGATATCAAACCAGCTTAAGAATAGATTTTCCCAATATTATTATATAGAAACTTTTTGTCTACCGTCTTCTTCATTATCATCTTCTCACCATTCTCTTACTTGACATCTAATAATTAAATGATAAATAATTTTATAATTATATTTTAATAAATAACACGTATAATCAAGTAAAATGTGACATATGATAAATAGGAAAGGTATTTGTAAAACGTGTAAAATAGAACCCCCAATTATATTTTTCATTTAAATTTCATCCTTTCGATTTCCCTAACCAAAGAAATCTCAGAAGCCAATCATCTTTTTTTTCGGTAAGTAGAATCCAAATTAAAATAATAGAAAGGCAGAGATGAGATTAGGATAACAGAACAAACAAAGTACCTAACACCCAAGTCAACATTCCTACCCATGATGTGAAGGCTTCCATATTGCAGTTTGTATGCTTGTATCAGCTTTTTCTAAATTTTAGGATTTTAAAAAATATTAAAAAAACTCAAAAGATAATCTCATGGAATTAGGACTTAAGCCATGATTCAAATTAAATTTGAAAAAGCTTCATCTGATTTTTCATCGTTTATGCTGCGTTTGGATATTGAAATGAGTTGAATTGTGAATAATAATATTTTATAGATTATATTGAGATCTTTTTAATTTTTTTTAGATTAAGATAAGTTTAACATTTTTATGAAAAATTAAAAAGTAATGGATTCCATCAATAATTAGTTTGAGATGAATTGAATTTGATTAAATAACCAAACATAGTCTATATCTTTTTTTATCAAGTAATGATAGATACAGTTATAGATTATATAAGTGTCGTATATTTTTTTTTATAAAAGAGTAGAGTTTATTATTAAAAAAATAATTTTTATAAATAGATTCTAAGTTAATTTTTTTTTTAAAAAAAAAAACGTAACGCTCGAAGCCTTGAAGGCTGGAAAATGGAAATATCAAACAAAGCAAACGAAGCCGCTATGCCTACCTTGGGTAATAATAATGGTGGTCGAGTTTTGTTTGGCCAATGATAATGGCCTAAATTTTCTGGCTACGATGATGAGTGGATGTTGATTTTTTATTTTTTTAATTATAAAAGGGAAAAACAAAAATTTAAATGGTTTATTACGCCCTTTAGGAAGATTACGCCCTTTAAAGGATTTCTTAATGGATTCGATTACTTCTACAAATCTGTTAAAATCTTCTTTGAAAAGTTGTCATTTCTGTTCATTAAACATTTTCTCTCTTCACTCAGATACAGATCCGTCCGTATGTACAGCTTTCTCCGTTAAGTTCAGAGATTTTTTTATTTATTATTTCTCCTTTATTTTTTTATTTTTTCCTGGCAGCCTCGTAGAGTTTATATAGCGCCCTCCCTGGCTGGCAGTTCCACAACCCTCCAAAATTTCCCAAAAAAAATTTAAAAAAAAAAAAATGAGCTCTGAATCCGAGCGGACGGCAACCTCCGATGGGGTTCAGATCCACCAGAGCCGGAGGCTGCCGGACTTTCTTCAAAGCGTGAATCTAAAGTACGTGAAACTGGGTTATCACTACCTGGTTTCCCACCTGTTGACTCTCTGTTTAGTGCCTTTGATGGCCGTCATTCTCATCCAAGCCTCCCAGCTCAATCCCGATGATCTTCACCTACTTTGGCTCCACCTACAGTACAACCTTGTTAGCGTCGTAATATTTTTCGTTATTCTTGTTTTCGGATCCACCGTATACATCATGACCCGACCGAGATCCGTCTACCTCGTTGACTACTCCTGCTATCGCCCGCCGTCGCATCTCCAGGTCAAATTCCACCAGTTCATGGAGCACTCCAAGCTCACCGGTGATTTCGACGACTCGTCTTTGGAGTTCCAGCGCAGGATTCTTCAACGCTCCGGTTTGGGCGAGGAGACCTACGTCCCTGAAGCTATGCACTACCTTCCTCCTCGGCCATCCATGTCCGCCGCGAGAGAAGAGGCGGAGCAGGTCATGTTTGGAGCCTTGGATAACTTATTCGCTAATACCAATGTCAAGCCTAAGGATATCGGTATTCTCGTTGTGAATTGTAGTTTGTTTAATCCGACGCCATCACTTTCGGCTATGATTCTTAACAAGTATAAGCTGAGAGGTAATATTAGGAGCTTCAATTTGGGGGGTATGGGGTGCAGTGCTGGCGTTATAGCCATTGATCTTGCTAAGGATTTGCTGCAAGTTCATAGGAACACTTATGCAGTTGTTGTTAGCACCGAGAACATTACTCAGAACTGGTACTTTGGAAACAAGAAGTCAATGTTAATACCCAATTGCTTGTTTAGAGTCGGTGGTTCTGCTGTTTTGCTTTCGAACAAATCGTCCGATAGGCGGCGAGCTAAGTATAAGCTCGTACATGTCGTGAGGACTCATCGTGGGGCTGATGATAAGGCCTTTAGGTGTGTTTATCAGGAGCAAGATGATGCGGGGAAAACCGGGGTTTCCTTATCCAAGGATCTCATGGCCATTGCTGGTGGAGCTCTTAAGGCTAATATTACAACGTTGGGTCCCCTCGTGCTTCCCATAAGCGAGCAGCTTCTTTTCTTTTCTACCTTGGTGACCAAGAAACTGCTCAATGCGAAAGTGAAGCCTTATATCCCGGATTTCAAGCTCGCTTTCGATCATTTTTGCATACATGCTGGTGGGAGGGCTGTGATTGATGAGCTTGAGAAGAATTTGCAGCTTCTCCCAACACATGTCGAGGCGTCTAGGATGACTCTGCACCGGTTTGGTAATACTTCGTCGAGTTCGATTTGGTATGAGCTGGCTTATACAGAAGCAAAGGGGAGGATGAGAAAGAGAAACCGTGTGTGGCAGATTGCATTTGGGAGTGGTTTCAAATGTAATAGTGCTGTTTGGGAGGCCCTCCGGAATGTGAAACCCTCTCCTAATAGTCCATGGGAAGATTGCATTGACAAGTATCCAGTGCAGATAGTTGCATAGGCTCAGCCACAATTCGGTTAGATGCTTTAATTTAGAAAACAATTGATACCATGATACCTATGAACGAGACAATTATCTTGTTTTTTCTTCCTCCCTTTTACTTATGTTTAGAAACTTTAGATTTTAACTTATTGGTCATGGTATGTGTTGTTTGGTCTTGAAAGCTATAACATGTCTGGTTATGTTGTATTCTTTAGTATTACTGTATGGCTTTGTTTCTTGGACCTTGATTCTTGTAGCTTGGTGTTTTGATAAATTTATGCCCAACCGTACTTTTTGGGTCAGTATGGTGTATGCACTTCAAAGGGGCATATAAACATGCAAATTTAAATGGAATTCATTTGGTTTAGATTGTGCCGGAGTTTGAATGCATAAATTCCACTTCAAATATTAACCAGGACATCAATTTATGTCCTTGGGATTGTATTCCAATGAAGAAAACGGAACAGAGGCTACGAGAACCAATATTCGTAGTTTCAAACCCTCAAAGTTTCCCGATGCTTCCTCATGGCTCATGATGGTACCATAATACAAGACTTGGGTGAATATTGTGCAGGCAATCCTTGCTCATAACACAATTTTCCCTAACCTGTACTTGGTGAACTTGGCCAGTCGTTGAGTACTTTGATCCACTTGGAAGATGCCGATTGAACTTGATTATATTACCAAACACCACTATTCTTACTTTTTTTTTTTAATTTGCTGGCTTATTGATATTTATGAGAACTTTATTGACTTGCAGCAGCTCAAGCCTACTGGTGTTTGTTATTGCTCAATCATAGTGCATGAGAGAATCCACCTATGCAGCATGGTGTTTTGTGTTGGCATATTGCCCAATATGTCGATTGCTTGATTGACCTGGCCAACTATTATGCGTAAGAACTGCCTACCCTTTCCCGGTCAGACATTATGCACGAAAATATTATGCTATATCGAGTTTAAATGCAAAAAAGTTAGAATACATGTCATTTTCATAGCAATAACATATACTCGGATATTTTGAAGTTTGCTTTTGCTGCTTCAGTCAAGATTTAAAGTATGACACAGGATCTGCGATGACTAGAAGTGATGTCAAAAGCGTTGTTGGATGATACAGGATCTGTTCCACAATTGCTTCAAGTTAATATGCTTTAACATAGCTTAGTTTAGTGGTTTTATAGAGACAATAAGAACGAATGAAATATCTTTGTTTTTGTTCATGCCTTAATTTGCACAACAGACTGGAATTGAGGAAAGAATTATCCTCGGCCCACGAGACGGTTCAGGCTTCGATACGATATTCTTCGCATTCATTCATATGATAAATAATAAATAAGCGAATAAAAGTAAATAAAGAGAGATACGTGGATTTACGTAGTTCGGCATAATGCCTACGTTCACGAATTGTTTGGGGGCGGAATCCACTATAATGGGTGCTTTTACAATCTCTCATGGCCTTACACATCTCACAGTACAATAGGAAAATCTAGGAACGATCCTTTGGAGTTGTAGTGGAGTTTGGCGTAGGGAGCTTCTGTGTAGAGAACTTGTGGAGAGTTTGTCTGTTTTGTGGGGGATCTTCTCATATATATAGATCTCCAACTTGCCTTGTGAAGCCTTTTCATTTTAGGAGTCTGAATTTATTTCCTTTTAGGAGTCTAAATCTCTTTCCTTTTAGGAATCTGAGTCAACTTATCCTATATCTTCATGGTTTTATCTCTTAGCTTGACTTTTGGCCTTATCTCGAGACTAAATTATAGGCTGCTGATTTGACCCCTACAGATACCCGCGATTCTTAAGGACGATTTGCTATATAATAAGGTCTTGAGAATTTTCAAGTCAATAATCTGCAGAATAGATTTAGAAAATTGGTTACTGGTTTGTTGTTCGGTCCCTGATTTTCTATTTGTTTTGTGTTAAGCGGTGAGGAGCTCAGCTTGGAGAGATAGGCGGGAGGTGTACCCGACCGCATTAGGTGTAAGCGTGGAGCTCTACTTTGGCGGGAGATGTACTCGACCTCATTAGGTGTGAGCGTGGAGCTTTATTTTGAGTTGTTTATTTGTGTAGATGTTTGCCGTGAGAGATTGTTTATTGTCGGCGAATAGTGCATTTTTCCATGATTAGTTTTTTGTGTATATTTTTGTGATCCTTTTTGCTTTTGTTAGTAGTAGTGAATTTTCTGCCTCCTTAATGTAAATTGTTATTGGTGTTCTAGTTTTGTTGTTTGTTGGTAGTGGTGGATTTTCTGCCCCTCGGTGTAAATTTATGTTGGTGTTCTAGTTTTGCTGTTGGTGTTTGTTGGTAGTAACCCGCGCTTAAGTGGTCAAGGAGCCGGTTGACCCCCTGGACTCATCTTAGGCGGTTGCTGAGCTTGTCGATTTGTTCCTGAAGGACACCTATGCTAAGCGGTTGTAGAGCTTGGTGTCTCGTTCCCGAAAGTAACCTGCTCAAAGTGGTTGTAGCACGAGCATCAACACTCGGCGTTTGCTGTAGAAGATGTTGTGCCTGTACTGTTGTCCATGTGAGAGAGGTCGGGCAGTCTAGAGAGTTGCCCGCCTGTTAGGCACCTGGGAGGTTGGGCGGTCCTTGACCTTTCCCGCCTGTTGGCTGCACCGTGAGTATTGACTTGACACTGGTGGCTAATTGTAGAGGTCAGGTCGTCCCTAACCTTTCCTGCCTGTTGATTTGCACCGCGAGTATTGACTCGACACTGGTGGCTAACTGTAGAGGTCGGGCGGTCCCTGACCTTTCTCGCCTGTTGATTTGCACCGCGAGTTGGACTCAACACTGGTGGCTAACTATTGGTGGGTCGTGGGATCTTTTGACCTCTACGTCCGTTTGCTTGTACCGCGAGTAGGACTCGACACTGGTGGTTAATTGTTGAGGTCGTGGGGTCTTGTGACCTCCACGTCCGTTGATTTGCACTACGAGTTATATTTGAAACTGGTGGCTAACTGTTGATAGGTCGTGGGGTCTTCTGACCTCCATGCCCGTGTGCTTGCACCGCGAGTTAGACTTGACACTTGTTGGGGTTGTGGGGTCTTGTGCAGTGTTGTGAATTTCGTACCGTACCGGCCGGTATGGTCAAAATTTTTTGTACCGGCCGGTACAGGTACTATATATGTTTCGTACCGGCCAAAATACCGGTCGAAACGGCCGGTACTAAATTTCGGTTTGTACCGGCCTGTACCGTTTTTTTTTTTTTTAAACTACAAGCTTATTTTTTAACCCCTAATTCAGACTAGACTGTTTATAATTTATATATAAACTATTATTTTGGAATATAATTTTTATATATAATTTATTTATATATCGACTATCCCGAAATGTTATCCCGAAACGGTACTGATACCGAAATATTTCGTTCCAGTGCCTTGACCGGTACGGTATTCAAAACATTGGTCTTGTGCCCTCCACTCCTGTTGATTTGCATAGCGAGTATTGACTCGACACTGGTGTTTGAGAGGATGCTTGACCACATTGTTGTGGTGGGAGGCTGAGTTCGACCGTCCTGAGAGGTTTCACCTAAAACTAAATAGGTTAGCATGATAAAAATTACAATTATGAGATTTGTAAACCTGGACCATCCTACTAGAGTGTGGTGAAGGCCAGTGACACACAGATGACGCTTGCGGGTAGCCAATGCTTTGGCAATGATGAAGACTCGGGATGCCCGCGATTCCAAGTGGACTATTATGATGCAAACAGATTAAGAAGCCTGCACAGTGCCTGGGAGGGATTTTGCAGTGCTCCGTGCCACGTGGGCAATTTTCGTGAATTATATTTCCTGAGGCATGTAGCCACTCGGATTCTTATAGAAGCTTCAAGGAGTTTCGGTGAGAAAAATCTCCAAAAGTCGAATTTGTTAGTAAAAAGAAAATTTAAATAGCAGGTTTGAGAAAGACAAACCCGAATAATTTAGTTGCTGCTTCGTTTCTTGACTAGGTGAGGAACTCGTTGTCTGCCTATTGTAAGGAATTCATTGCCCGCCACGGGGGCGGCGAGCTGGATTATTGGGCACGTGGTGGGGTGAGGAACTTGTTGCCCATCACAAGGGAGTGAGTGACTCATGTAGCCTTAGTCGATCCGTACTGATCGTGGCGAGCAAACTCAAGGTGGCGGGCAAAGCTTCTGTGCCGAAGTGCTTCCAATTGTCTCTGCATGTTTGCCCAGCGTGGGGGCGAAAGTGTTTCTGCCCGCCTTGAGTAGCTGATTCCTTTCGGTCCCTGGCTCCCGATGGTGAGCAATGGCCTCCTCGCGACGTCTTCATGATGGCGAGTAATGGTCTTCTAGTGGCGAGTAACTCTCTTGCAAGCGATAGGAATTTTTATGATTTGCCAGGTTGGTGAAGGCCACTGTGATGGGCCGATGGCGATAGAAAGCACCGGAGCTACACGGCGTGGCCGTGGAAGGCGCCATAAGCTCACGCTGTGGTGTCGGCATCAAGTAGCTCTCATAGTACAACAGAGAAATTTAGAGAAGATCTTTTGGAGTTGTAGTGGAGTTTGGCGTCGGTAGCTTCTGTGTAGAGAGCTTGTGGAGAGTTCGTCCGTTTTGTGGGGGATCTCCTCATATATATATATAGAGGTCCAACTTGCCTTGTGAAGCCTTTTCATTTTAGGAGTCTAAATCTCTTTCCTTTTAGGAGTCTTAATCTCTTTCATTTTAGGAGTCTTAATCTCTTTCCTTTTAGGAGTCTGAGTCAACTTATTCTATTTTTTCATGGTTTTATCTCTTAGCTTGATTTTTGGCCTTATCTCGAGGCTAAATTATAGGCGGCTGATTTGACCTCTGCAGTTTTGTTTCCATATACTCATATTTTTTCTGGGAAATATAACAGATCCTTTTACCAAATAAATCTTGATTGATACAAAGCCGTTGATATGATGGGAAACTCTATATCAATCCTTCTCGACCTTACCCCACAGTCCCCACCTTTTGGACATTTCCTTTTTCCTTGTTGTGTATATCAGTTCCCCTCAATTTTCTTTTAGGAAAACTCCAAAGCGAAGCGAGTTGGTGTACCGATTGCGCACCGAGCATTGATGTGGTTGTACCGTTTAATGAAACGGTGCGTTTTAATTTAACAAAAAGATCACGTTTTGGGCAGAATGGGGCAGGGCAAAAAACGGTGCATTTTTATCTCCTTCTCCATAACCCTAGCCTGCGCTATTTGTTCTCCTTCTCAAGTCCTTGAAGCTTTACCAACCATACTAATCCAAGAAGATTAGAAGTTGATAAGAGAATAACATAAGAGGATGTGATAAAAGTACCACTTATTCTTGCTCCATAAATCTATTTGTACAGCATCTCCTTCAGAGTCAGTATTGGTCTATCTTCTGCGTATATCTTTGATTCCAAATCCACCATTAAAATCAATGTGCAAAGCTCAAGAAGATGAAAGGGCACCAAATAAAGGAAACCAAGTTGAACCAATTGATGAGAAAAAGTCGTTCTTAATTCGGTTGTAACTTCAGAAGTTACTACTGACCAACGATGATATTCTAAGTCATGACTATAAGACTATAGAATATTTGACAGAATTCTTTGAAGGAAAATTTCGTAGTAAACCATGAAGAAGAAAAGAGGGAGGGAAATGAAAATGATGAAGATGATGAAATTGAAATTCTTGAAAAAGATTGTTGGAGCTGCTTTAATGATATCAAGGACCTCCAGCTTCTGGTTTGGCATGGCAAGATTGTCCTCCATCAGCTTTTGCTCCAGCATCAAATGCGTGTTTTGCATCTTCGAACCTTTCATTTCCAAGCCCAACGATGGAAAGATGAGCACCACCGTTGTAGTTGGAGAACCCGCGTCGAGAGCAGGGCACAATATTCCTCTTCTTTCTCTTCTACAGTGTTCTCCTGTTTTTTTATTTTTATTTTAATAAAAATAACATATGACAACAAACAATTAAAATAATAATTGGTACGCGGGTTGGTGCGCCAACCCGCATGTACCTAGAAGAATTGTTTCTTTTATCAGAAGTTTCCTTCAAAGTTAAAACCCTAAAGTAACAAGGGAAGATCTAAATTTAGCTTTCTTACTTTTATACTCCATCCCATTTTCACATGCATTACAGGGTGTATTTCCTTTTGGGAAATTTCCTTCTTCCTGGCTGTGTATCCATCAGTTTGCCTCAAATTCGTTTAAGTAGAAGTTTCCTTCAAAGTTCAAACCCAAAGGTAACAATTGAAGATCTAAATTTAGCATTCTTCTTTTCTACTCCATCCACTTTTTCACGTGCATTAAAGGGACAAATCTGTCGTGATGTTGTGTTTCCTTCTTGTGGGAGTTTTTGTTCAGGTCGTTTTGTGTATTTTTTGGTATGAATGCACCAATTTAGTACCTCCTTTTAGTCGTGAACATAGAACTCCTGAAAATTCTTTAGTGCCCGAAACTTCTCGATAGTGGTAGAAGAATACGACCAACCAAGTATTTTTGTTACTGCTTGATTTTAGCTGTAACAATTATGTCACTGAAACCGACAAGTCTTGCGGAATCAATAAATTGAATTTTATATGCTCTGAGGACAGACAGTGGCCATGAGCTGGAAAAATTCAAAGTGTCGTGATCAGCTGGCAATTTGGTTGAAAAACTCGGAAGGGATAAAAATATTCTTCCTCTTCCCACTATCCCGATTATAATGCTATTTACTACTCTATTAATTTTATTTATTTTTAATCCAAGAATAAGAATTTAGTTATTAGGTTGAATGGGAACTTCCTCTACAGTTTTTAGTATGGTACCCTTTATTATTTTTGAGTTTTGCTACGTATAAACAAGTTTGCGTACTAATCTGCGTATTAATATTGTTGCTTTCATATTCTAAATTTAAATTAGCACTATTTTTAATAAAATCTACTTTCTGACCAATCATAATGAATTTGTACACATATTAGTGTGCAGAATCGCTTACAATTAGATTTTTTCATTATTTTTATATGGATAACGTGTTTTTTTGTTTTTCCTATTTTCAAATTAAGTAGTTTAATTTAAAAAAAAAATAATAATGGCAGTTAAAGAGTGTCCGTTATGCACTCATTTAAAATAAATATACTGTGCTTATCGAATCTATAAAAATATAAAATAAAACAAGGAAAGTCAGAGTAGCTGACATGTATGTATAGAAGAAAAAGTCACGTTTTTCGGTTTTTGGTTGCGCAGAATGCGAAACGACTTTGGATAAAATGTGGCTGCGGCTTTTACTTCACCGCAGCTTGAGAAGCCTTTCTAGAAACCAAGAAGTCAACATATTCACATCTATCAATTTTCCACAACGAAGAAGATATTTGCATTAATTTTACCCTTCTCCAATTCCATCATCAAATACAAACTGGGCTAGGATCTAATGGGCTCATAGCTGCAACTTTTTCACACCTGGCCCAATCTAATTCATGGTGGGCTGTAGTGAAAACTTGAAATCCTCAGTACCCTGCTAGAAGTTCCTGAAGGCCCAACTAGATAATTTTTTTTTTTTTGAAATAGCTGTGGTGTTAAACGAACCAGGCAATTGAGAGAGTCCAAAAAGCCCTTTGCTTTATAACTAAAGCAAGCTAAATGCAGTAATGCTTTCTTTTACCAGATCCTTCCTTGGCTAAACAATCATTGCAGGTCTGGGTACTGAGAGGAATTACTCTTACAATAACTCATTACTATTTTTTATTTTATTATTATTTTTCATTTACTTTTTATTACTATTCATTACTTTTCACTATTATTCAATATTTTATTATTATTTTTTTACTATTATTCACAAACGTTTTCAAAGACTTTATTGATCGAAACACTTACTACAATTTGAATAACCTTTGGATTCCATATCACTAACAATTTCATTTTATGAAATTTCTTGATCTGTGGCTGTAAAACTAGAAAGAATGATGATCCCAAAAGAGTATTGGGCATAATTGATAGTTGAACCTGATCTGCAGAGACATTGGTTCTTGTCGAGTTCGAGTTGACATATATTACATTGTACAACCAAGACTGAATCGAATCGAATCGAATCGAAGTAACATATATAATAATTCCTCCATCATCTGTCGCCAAAGCTTCTCATTCCGGCCTTGAAAAACTGCGACTTTGATTCTTTACTTTCAAACCCTTTTCCTTTTTAGCTGTCCTTTGAAATCATGGTGTGCCATGAAAGTGTACTTCGTCTACACGAGTGTCGAGTGGCTCAAAAGGACAAGAAGAAATATCTATCTGCATACAACTATAATAGTATAATAATATTAATAGTAACTCATTACAGCTGGCCCTCTCAAAGAATCCAACGAAGCACCATCATAATCTTGAAGGACTAAAGTCCCCCCCCCCCCCCCCCCCCCCCACCATCTTAATTTACAG
The DNA here is from genome assembly GCA_022457165.1 of Juglans mandshurica. Classification (NCBI taxonomy): domain Eukaryota; kingdom Viridiplantae; phylum Streptophyta; class Magnoliopsida; order Fagales; family Juglandaceae; genus Juglans; species Juglans mandshurica. The sequence goes on along the minus strand of CM039629.1, from coordinate 25,028,128 downwards.
TTGGAGATACCCACATTTAGATGTTTGGTTGTCCACTCAAATCCCCAAGGACTTCCTAATATGAAAACCCAAAACAGTGAACTACTGTTTTCTTTCTTGGTCACGAGAGCATCATCGTCTTCTAATGATTGAGGTCTAAATGCCATTATCAGGGGAAACTATCTTCAAAAACTTATCTCAATTAGTAGCATAATCGAGAGGATCGTGATCACATATTATCAAACCGTTTTCATTAGTCGTCCTTGAATAGGAGATGTGGAATCTATAAATTTATTTCTTCCAATCTTTTAAACTTTTAATATAAGCGATGATTTGATATGATACCAAAACAACTCTCCAGCCACTAGAGTTTTGAAAAGCCAATCATATAGGATTGGTAAATAGGTTTAATGGTAAAAAAAAAAAAAAAGTCAATCATTTGGTATTGGATCCGGAATGCCATTAATTTGCAACTTGGAAGATGATGAGTAGAATACAAAGTAGGACGTACAAGCAATATTGCTCATAAGATTGCATAACAAATCACCTTGCATAGCCTTCAGGCTTCAACTCACCGTGTTCTATGACCCCATGTCCCCGTGATAGTGTTTTACAGGGACCTCAGTATTGACGTTATCAACCATACATGCACATTTACAAAGAAGCTAGTCATGGAAATGTAATAAACAACTACAAGTGGCCTCAGTAGTCCGTACTGCATCTGCATATATACATATATATGTGTATGTGTGTATGTGTGTATGTGTGTGTGTGTGTGAAACACAGACAAATACATAGAAATTGATATGTTCGTATTCGTAGGGAGGGACAGAGAAGGGGTTGGAGGGGAACATGAGCAAAGAATGAAATGGGAACACACCGGCCATATGGCCTTGTGAGGGTGGCAAAATCCCCCCAAAAAATTTCTGCAGATCCATGGTTTCCCTCCCCACAGTCACCAATCCTTCTCACCCACGTATATTCCTAAACACGGCTCCATTTCCTCACTACAAAAATCTTAATTTTCAACCATATGATATCACTTAAGACTTTTCATGTCTTTGTTTTTTATAGCTATCTCAAAGCCTTCATGTGATAATGTCTCTAGTTACATTCCCTAGCTAGCATTTTATATAATATCTCACCCAACTCTGATTTCACCTCTGATTTGATTTCTTAAAAAATAAAACATATATATGTATATATAATGGGTTTCTGTTTTTCTTCGTATCTTTGATTTTGGGAGCACCCTTTAAAAGTTGGTGGAATCATCTAACACAATTTCTAGCAGGGTCTTTGTTTTCTTATCTCATGGGCGAATATATATTTTAGATACGAAACTTAGGCAAGGCCTATTGATCAGCTGAACTTAAGACCATCCTGCTGCCCCATTTAGATTAATCGACCCGCGGGTTAATTACACTTAGTTGAGTCGGTATTGAAAGGAAAAAAGAAAAGGGTGAAAAAAGTAGATAGTTTTGAGATCAGGAGTCTGTTCAATATTGAAATATCCGAGTTGAATTGAGAAATATATGCCCCATGCTACAAAAATATTGAGATATGATTTTGTATCGATCAGTGACATGCATGTTGCATGGGTTGGCCATTCTGGAACTCGTCTTTCTGCTATATATCTTTGATTCTAGTACTGCAGCTGGCATTTGTTGTCTTGGACCATGTTTTGACTCATCCAATGCACAATGCATGCATCCATGCAGATCTATAACCTTTTATTAGATAAAAAAGCAAAGTGCCTCTTCCCCCATGTCTCTATATACGTACTTATCTTCACACTGTTCATAATTTGCTATTCAAAAAGCTTCACTATTACTGCTTACTTTTCAGTTGCACACTACTAAGCTTGTTTCCCTGTAACTTTCCAAAAGTTCGAGCATTAAAACTTGGCCACATATATATCTGTCTCTGTCTCTCTCTCTCTCTGGACGGCCTCCTTTGATTTGTGAGATATTGAAAACAGCATATATATGCAGACTACTACATATACAAATTAAATTAGATGGTATATAAACGGAAATCCCAAGAGGTAGCAAAAGGGCAAATGATATAACTCAAAAGCCAACATCATGACAAGTTTACACAGAAAAAAACTGAACTTGTATGGTCTTGTTGCGCGCACCGCAGGCTGCATCTTGGACAACTTCTGCTGCTAGTTTCGAACAAGGTAGCTAATATACAAGCTGCCAGGTTGCTCAACACCCAGCCAAATGAATCAGGAAAATGACAAATAAGCAAGCAGGAGTATATACGGTTATTCAAGGACATTTATGTATTATCATTCTTGTATAGAATATTTCATTCCTTCTATAAGTAGGACACTGTACAGCATAGCATATACATACTTTTACAGAATTAATCAATTAAAGGAATTCTTTCCAACCTCTGTCATGCTCTGTTTTCTTCTTCATTTCCGTTTGGCTTTATCTTTAGATAATATTGTTGATCTTGCCTTCGTATATTTTCTTTCAATAATTTAAGTACCCAAGCAAAAAATGAACAGTTTTGTCGACCAGAGAGATCGAATACAAAGAAAAAAAAAATATCGAACATTTTCAACATCAACCCGTACCAGTAATTTACAACCGCTCATATAATCGTTGCATATATAATACGTGAGCCATGAATATGGGCAACACGCGGGGCTCAGAACATGCATGTAGCTGTGATACCTGTCGACGTTAATTAATTAATTTAAGATATTGGAACTGTATGTACGTACTGTATCTCACAGTTCCAATATCTTAAATTAATTATATATATATATACACACACTGGTCAAAGCAACAAAACACGCTTGCCTAGTTAGATCAAACAATTGTTTTACAAAACTTGTAAAAATAGTTGATGGCATTTATAGTTTAGAAGACATTGCTTCAACTTTTATGCAAGTAATATAATTAATAGAATATTACAAATGAACTTTAACAAACAAATTAACTATTTCGATCAGTACTTTAATTTTTGCCAGCACATGACGTGTAGCAAGAATTTGCTGGGAAACCATTAGAGGAGATATACAATTTCTAATATACCTAGAGGACCGTTCATAGACTATGAGTTGCCCATCAGAGAAAACCCTACGGGCTGACATGGTCGCCCATCCCTCCCCCAACATAGTACAGTCGAAGGAAAATTGTACCAACGGGTTGGGCTAGTGCATCTTTGCTACCCCAACATAATCACTTCTTTTGTAATATCTGTATTTTCACGTATTTTAATTAAATAATTATTTTATTTATTAGTAATATTGGTTCTCTTGTTTTAAATATAACGTGATTTTCGTTGTATTATTTTGTGATAATTAAGTTGTGAAATTTATTTTGACATGCTTTCTTGATATTAATTATTGTTTAGTATTTAAATTGCTCTCTATTTTAATTTATTTCATTGTTGGGCTTTATTGTTTTATTTTATTAATTTTTAGTTGTAGTATTTTTTATTTGCATTTTTTCTATTTTTTTCTATCTTTTTATTTGTATTGGGCTTGTATTTTTCGGATAGGGCTTGTTTTTAGTGAGTTTTCTCTGTTTTGGGCCAAGCCTGTTTGGCTTTGTTCAGCCCAGCCCGTGGGCTTGTTTGCAGCCCAATCCTCTCTTCCTCAAACGGCACCGTTCTGGCCAGCCCTTAGGGTTTTCTTCTTCTCCTGCGCACCGCTGCCTTCCTTCTTCTTCCTCTTCTCGATTTCCTCTATTTTTCTCCATTGTAGGCCTTATCCGTGAGCTTCCTTGCTCGCCTCTCTCTCTCTCTCTCTCTCTCTCCTCTCTCTCTCTCATCCTCTCTTCTCTCTCTCCTCTCCTCTCTCTCTCTCTCTCTCTCTCTCTCTTCTCTCTCTCTCTCTCCTCTCTGTGCCATTTCTCCTCCGTGCCTCGCACTTCGCGATGAGAACCACCATCTGCCCTCACCTCCATTTCTCCCCCATTCCATGCTCTGTTTTTTGGCCCCAACCCGTGCCCTGTTTTAATCCCAAACCGTAAGCATAGTTGAGCCTCCATGCTCGCCACCTCTCTATCCCGTCGTTCCCTTAGTATTTCGGGTTCAAGCTTGTGAAAAAAACCCTTGCATTTGTATTTCTTTTTCCCTCTACCAATGCTCCGAGAAGATTTTTCGGTTTCATTTTTCTTCATCTGCAAATCTGGTTGTGCCATAGCTCTCCTCCTCCTTTTTTGTCTGGTAATAGCTTGCATTTTAATCTCTATGATTTTGTTACTATTTTGCTGCAAATCCGAGCCTTCTCTCCTCTTCTCTTGCATTATTTTTCATCTATTTTACTCTTCACTGCAGGTCTATCTGTGAGCCTCCATGCTCGCCACTCTCTCTCCGTCGTTCTCTTTTGGTTTAGTGGAGTTGGTTTATGGCTGAGTAACTGTTGTGGAAAGTGGCTGAAAGTGGGGAACGAGAGATAGAGTGGAGTTGCCGCTTGAAGGAACTGTGGCTTTGGTTACGACGTGTTGGACAAAAGTTAACGGATTTAATGGGAAACAAGAAAATTTAACAGGGGAAACAATAAAATTTAATGGGAGAAATAAGAAAAAATACTATAACAGTTAGATAGACACTTATTATAATAGAATAGATATGACATATTTCAGATATTAATTAATGGTGACGATAATGAAGAAATATGAGAGTGATAATTACTCATGTATATATATGCGTTAAATTGAAGGCTTTGCATGGCAGTATGGGAAGCTGCTCGATCGATCTTCGACGCTAACTAGTACTAACTTGTTGTCGTTTTATTTTTGTTTTTAATTTCTATCAGCTAGCTGGCTAGCTTGTATCATTGTTCCATTATTGTTTTAATATTATATAAGCCATATGTCAATTTGTGTAAGTAATGATCAAAATTTTAAATAAGAGTAATGCTACATACAATTGTGGAGTGCGTAAATATCGTGCAGTCGTTTTGAAAAAGAGCGAAATCTATTATTAAAAAATTAAATTTTTTTTTCATGTAAGTCTCATATTTATTTACTTTTGTTAAAATGATTACATAACGTTTACAACTATAATTTTTCTCAACTAAAAAAATTAAAACAATTTTTTTTTTTTTTTTTTCTCGCAACGCACGAGTGCGCGACTATTTATTTTTTCGAAAGTCTTGGAACAGTAGGAGGCATTGGCATTGGTTCATTAGAGGAGCCCATGCATGGTATGATTATAAATAATATACAGTTGTAAGTAGAATGGAGCCAGATCAGACACAACACAATCGCCAAGGACCCTAACTTTTGTGTACTTTCTTTCTCTATCGCCATTATAATAGATAAGAGAGAGAGAGAGAGGGCTAGATCAGGACCTTTGAGAACTAGGATTCTCTAAACATCGGATCTGCTGCTATATTTCGTTGCCCCCTCACCCATATCTCTCCCTATACCCCTCTATTATTATTATTATACACAAGATCTATTCATTCATTTATCCATATTTAGATAATTATTAGATAAGATCTCTCCAATAAATTTTAGAATAATATTTCTGGGAAGTAATTAACAAGGCTTGTTTGTTCATTTCTTGAACAAGTTATCTGAATTCAGGTGATCAAAAAAAGATAACACTCTGCAAAAGCTGGAAAGTCGGAAAGACCAAAGGGCCATATATATATGATGATCAATTTGATCTGCGCGCGATTCTGCAGCCGTATTTCGGCTGCAATTTGCAAAAACCTTGGGCATTTTCTGTGGGCCTCTTGTTTTGGTTTACCTTTTAGCATATGGCTGATGGGGGGATCAGCTTGTATCTTCACCATGAAATTTGATTGGACCACTTGGTCCCGATCGATCGATCAATATCATGATCATGATCATCAACAAAATATATACTCTTTTTTTTTTTTTTTCTATGTCTCGATCATTCCATTTTGTGATATATAATTGAATATTTTGTGACTACGAAGGAAAACCATTCAATCAGATACATAGCATTATCCTGATACATTAACCATGTTTTTATTATCCATGTTTTTGCTCTTCAGAAAGAGAACCCAGAACAGGATGAAAAAGGATTAGTTCTTAATTGATTACTCCATAATTTCTTTTCTGATTATATGGTACTGTGGCCAAATGAAACAAGCGCTACTAGCTAAAGATAAATACACTGCAGTACTTGAGTTAGCAAAAAGAGAGACAAATCACAGGGGGCTACAGGTTAGTTTAATGTTGATAAGGACCAATTAATTAAAGAGAAAGTGATAGAAGAAAACGATATACATAGAGAAACAGAGGCCCCATCTGCCTTTAGGTAAGAGAGAGAGAGAGAGAGAGAGAGAGGGGTTGAACACTATCAAGGAAGATGAAAAGGAGGTGGGGTGGGGGGTGGTGAGAGCTAGGTCCAGTTGGTGATAAATTGATAATGGAAGTAGCCTTCATCCTCTCTGGACCTGTTCCCACCATTCCAAATTGGCAAATTATATCTATCTACCACCCCCATTGCTTCAAAGCTGGTTTCAAATCGCTTCATAATTTTCCAAGCAAAGCATGATTTTGGCAATAGAATGTTATGTCCACTGGCTACCTAAATTTGCAAACTATGTTTGAGTACTCTCCACTGCAAATTAATAAACATCAACTTGCCTTAAACTTATGCTATATACGGTACTAGACGATATTATCTATCAACTAGTAGATTAATTCTTCTTTTTTATATAAATAATCTAATGATTGAATGATTATATCACATCAAAATAATAAAATAGAAGCTCCAGTAAAATATTGTTAGAATATTATTTTTTAATATTATTATTATTTTGAGATTTGAAAAAGTTGAATTATTTATTATATTTTATATTAAAATTTAAAAGTTATAATGATGAAATGAGATGAGAGTTTGAATTGAGAGTTTATCTCAACTCATCTTATCTCATTATTACAACTTTCATAAATTCATAAAATATAATAAATAATTTAACATTTTCAAATCTCAAAATAATAATAATATTTTATTTAATTTTTAACTTTCATCTCATTTCAACTCACTATCCAAACTTAATCTTAGATTAACATTTTCTTTTCATACATATATATGTATATTAAATTAACATGACATAACTCTAAATAACTAAACACGATCATCTTAAATTATTCGATTTCCTAATCTAAGATTAGGGCAGGTTTGGGACACAAGACAAAACATAAAATTCTCATCTTATCTCATCTCATCATTACACATTTTTCAAATCCCTTTACAAAATATAATAAACAATTCAACTTTTTCAAATCTCAATACACCTTTTTCAAATCTCAAAACAATAATAATATTAAAACATAATATTTTAAACTTCAAAACAAAATACAAAATTCTCATCTCACCCCCCAAACCTCCCCTAATTGTCGCTTTAAATTTTGCTATCCAAACAATCACTATCTAAGTGTAAACTCAAAACTCAAGACCTTTCTGTGTAGTTTGTGTTGCCTTAAAAAAGCATGTAACTTGATGTAATAGACTCTTTAACCTCCACCACAACATCAAATACCGTCAAAGGTGTCATCAATGCATAAGCTTCCTTAATCTATGTTTTTGGTCTCTACTTAATTAGTTCTAAAGATTCTTTAGTAATCAAACCGTTCATAACTAGAATTGATTGATTGATGGCTTTTTAAAGTAAAAAATATTAATGATTATTCCCAAAACAGAAATTATGGGTTGGAACTTGGAAGTTAATGAAATAGATCCCTTCTTACTATTTTTGGAAAGGATTGAGCTGGTAGAGATCTTGTGCGTGCATTCCACGCTCCGGTAGTGCGAGTTGAGTGGAGGGACAGGGAAGAAATGTTCGTTAGGTTCTTCTGAGGCCGTTCTCTCTTGTATTAGTTAAATATAAATCTCTTTACAAATTCCCAGGTACCGAATTGTGCCATACATTACCCACGGGGGACTCGTCATCTTCCACGTCACCCTTCTGAGATGTCAGATCCAAAGCACAGGAAGCTGCCACGTGCCTATCCCACGTCTTGGTGGAAACGTAACTATAAATGACCGAGCCTCCTGCCACCCTTCGCGGGGCCCAAAAGCCCAAACAGATATAACATCTTCGGGCAGAGAACTTTTGGTCATCATGAATCATTCAATAAGATTTTTTTCTCTTACGAGGAGGTCCTTCTAATTTTTATTCCATTTTTTAAGAGAATTAAAACAATAGTGTTATATATATTTATTATATATATTAAATATTTATTTTATTTTATTAACTTTTTATTTAAATTCTAAATTTTAAAATCCACACTATTTCAATTGCTGATACGTATAATTATGTGCATAAAATTATCAATAAATATGACGTTTTTCATATTTTAATCCTAAATAATTCCAACCCTTCATTAATACATCAATTATACGGCTTGTCAAAGTGGCAAACTTTGCCAAAATTCAAAGAAAATATTTTAATATTTTTAATAAATTGTCAATTACATTAACGGATTGTTTAAAGATAATAAAAAGGAGTTATATGAATATAATTATTCTTTCAATAATCAAAATTTTAAATTAATTATGTAAATATATAATAAATAAAATATTGAGTTTTAAACACACACACACATATATATATATATAATTTTATACATAAAAACTAGACTTGTTTCACTCTTTATATGATATACAATAGCTTCTTATTTCCTTCTTTATATAGATAGAGAGAAAATAATAACAATTATAATAAACATTATTTTAATATTTAGCTTTCCGAAAAAAAAAACAGTTATTTAATAAATAAAGAACTTTAATGATCCCAACATGTATTTGCTGCTGCGAATTAAATATCTGACTGTATCGAAACTAAATTGGTCACTGACCCGTTCCTCTCTGGGACAGTCCCACGTGGCGGTCATGTCGGTGGGACCCACCGCCCACGGCACTGGTTATGGATACCTTCGATGGCTCTCTTCCCCAGTTGCTTCGTTCACTCTCACATACCCACACTCTCTCTCACACACACAATAATTCCGGCCAGTTGTTGTCAGATCCCGGCACAACCTCCCTGTCAGACGTCCCCGCCACTTTTTTTGTGCCTTTAAATATACCCCACACCTAGCTCCTTTTCTCTTTACCATTTACATGAAGTCCTGCAAACGAGAACATTTCATCTCTACATAGATACATACATTACGCGCACGTAACAAGCAATAGTCAGCAGCACAGTACTTTTGCTCGCTCACAAAAGCCTCGTGTGTGTTGAGCATCAGATAGTGGAAGTTTGCCTAATCCGATTACCAATTCCACTACCTTTTTTATTCACCGAGGCGCAGTGCGTTCTTTCGCAGATCAAAAGCTGGTGCCTTTTTCTCTGTTTCTTGAAAGGGGTCTTTTGGTTTTGTTTGTGGCGGAGGAGTTGATGAACAGAGCGTTACCGGAGATGTCGCACTGTCTAAACGGGCCTGGTAACTGTACGGACATGACGGTGCTGGAGAGGCAGAGGGCTCGCGTGAGGTGGCAGCAGAGCTATTTTGGAGGCTGTGACTTTGGTGGAGTCTTTTTGGAGCCAAGTCAGGCGGATCAAGTTGGGAATTTTCAGGATTTGGTGGTGGGCGGCGACGGCTGCTCGGTGCTTGATGATGTGGTGACCCACTCAGTGAAGCCGGACCCGGGCTTGGAAAATGGGTGGCTTGAGTTGGGCAGGTTGGAGTTGCCCAAGATGGGGTTTGGGTCTGGTGGATCGATGAATGGGAGTCCTACAGGGTTGGAGATGAACTCTTCCATTTCAAAGACTTCTAGCTGCCCGCCCACGGAGGCGCAATCGGCGCCCGAAGCGAAAGGCAAAGTGTCAGTGCCGGCGGAGAAGATGAGTTCTGCAGCTGGGAGAGACAGCTCCAAGAAGAGAAAGGCTGATAAGATGCAGAACACCAAGGTGTGTGAGGGTCTTTGTTTTATCATCTGGATTTCTCTGATGTTTTTACCATGAAGACCATAAAAACTAGGCAAAAATGCCTCCTTAAGTTTTCAATGCGTTTTTTTCCTGGTACTGATTTATTGTCTCCTAATTGCGCAGTATCTTGTAGAGGGTGAAATGAACAATTCTTGGTACTTGATTTCTGTGTGTTTTAAATCAATGCCTTGTTCGACTTGTCTTAGGTTTTTGCTGAAGACGACGCCAAAGACAAGAGAAGCAAAGCATGTGCAGAAGAGGGGGAATCAAAGATCACCACAGAGCAAGCCAGAACCAAAAACAACACCAATACCCCCACGACCAACAATAGGGAGACTTCTGCTGATTCGTCAAAGGAGAATTCAAAAGCTTCTGAGGTTCAAAAGCCCGATTATATTCATGTCCGGGCACGTCGCGGCCAGGCCACTGACAGCCACAGCTTAGCTGAGAGAGTGAGTAGGAATTTATGACATTTTTTTTCCACTTTTAGGCATACTTCTTGTCATAATCAACGATTTTTTTGCTGTGTGGAATTCCCCTTCAGCGATCTGTGGGATTGATGTCATGTTTAAATGTGTTATGCAGGTGAGAAGGGAAAAGATCAGCGAGAGAATGAAGTACCTGCAAGATTTAGTACCAGGGTGCAACAAAATCACGGGGAAAGCTGGAATGCTCGATGAAATCATCAATTATGTCCAATCCCTTCAACGACAAGTAGAGGTGGCTTCACCTACTAGTCTTCATAGTCCTTATGCTTTTGCTTATACTTCTTTATATCTCTGAATCTTTTCCTCCCATTATTTCTATATGCAGTTTCTGTCCATGAAACTAGCTGCTGTGAATCCCAGGCTTGACTTCAACATTGATGACCTTTTTGCAAAAGAGGTATAGAAAAGTTTAGTAGAATAGCCCAAAAAAATGTTAATTATCTCCATTTTGCTTGGAAAATGCTAGCTAGAAAAGGTCAATTTCTTGAAACAATTTTCTGTCCCTCCATAGGTGTGCCCCCATTTTCTCATTTTTATGACTCTCATTTGCTTCCATATCAACAGACGATTCCTGCTTGCTCAGCCGATTTTCCAACAATTGGAATGTCATCCGAAATGACTAATCCTGCCTATCTTCAGTTTAATCCAGTACAACAAGTGGTGGCATGTTGTGGGTTCGAGATGGGGTTGAATTCACCTGACATGGCACTTCGAAGATCACTCAGCGCTCCCGTATCGCTCCCCGAACCATATCTTGATGCATCCTGCTTAACAGTAATTTCTTCTGCACTATGTATTTTCATGATCTATTCTCTCTTTAAACTTGTCAGTTTTTCTAAAATCGATCGGCCTTGTTCTGCAGCAACTCCAGCCTCCTCCAACTTGGGATGCTGATTTACAAAACCTTTTGAATCTGGAATTCCATCAAGAAAGATCGATTTCATTTCCATACCAACCATTTACAGGTAAGATATAGAACTAGCATAAAAAAACTTTCTTATTATTTGATTTCGTGTTTGGATATATCTTTCTCGATACCGCATTTGTTACTATTTCAAGTATTTACCCTAACAGACACTAAATTGTTTTGCAGGTTCCATCGAAGCTAGCAATTTGAAGATGGAGATCTGAATAGAACGAGTTCACTCCACATGCTCTGATTCATATTCTTTTCTTTTTTTTTTTCATGTTAAAGTACATATCGTATATATTTGTATGTATACTTGCCTCATAGTATGAATAAGATCAATGCATGTTAGGTCAACAATCTTGGTTTTTTCTTTTTTGTTTGCTTTCTGTTGTAATTACAACAAATGAGATTAATAACGCTAGAGCCAGAGGTACTAATAAAAGTTGATGGAGATGGATGAGAGGACCAAGGGTGGGGTAGGGTAAAAAATTCTTCTCATCAGTCACTATTTACTATCCTACACCCCCACACCGTATAAAAAAAAAACCTGTAAGTGTGAGGTGTGAAAGTGAATAGTGGCTGATATACAGATCTAATTCCTCGGGAGAGGCCATTCATGACTCGCTTCGTTTGTTTTCAGAGATGAGTTGAAATTAAAATTAAAAAATTCAATAAAATATTATTAGAATATATTTTTCAATATTATTTTTATTTTGGGATTTAAAAAAATTGAATTATTTATTTTATTTTGTATGAGAGTTTAAGAAAGTTGTAATGATAAGACGAGAAATTTTCAAAATTTTGAGTTTTTTTAATCTTGAAAACAAACCAGGTGGGTTTTTACTAGGCAAATCTAAACAAACCAGTACAAAAGTGAATGAAATCTGCGTCGAACTGTCACAAAAATATTTATAAATGCGAATGGAATAAGTGGCTTTAAAAATAAAAACCAGTGGTACAAGTCGTCCCTACGTTGGTTGAAACTGAGCGACAACTTTTAAGCACTGAGCCTACACCGGTGGACCGTCTGAGTTCCCTTTGGAAAGAGTAATATGTTTGATTGAGATACTGATAATTTATGCAGCAGAATGTTGAATACAGACCATTATTACACTTAAAAAGAAGATAGGGAGGGAGAGAAAGAGAAAAAGAGAGGAGAGAGGACCAAAGATATCTAAAATATCCTTTCACATTGAATTCGTTGTAGTGGTCTCATGTCCCTACTACCACTTTTGTAACGGGATTACAGTACATCACATCGACTTGTATTTCCACACTTTTGTGTTGAATAAGTACTTTTTTTGTGCTGTTGCAGACCATTAATTTATGAAAAAATTTTCTTCACAACCTACGGTTGGTGTAAGCCTCAGCACACCTAACGTGTTGGGTTGAAAAAAAAAAAAAAAAAAACTATGTGAGGTGTGTGAAGAGTGCAACGCACAGTAGGCTGATGTCTAGTATTGTTCTACCAATTATCTTAGTTATCTTGTTACAGATAGTGGTTGACTATCTACTACATGAAATCATTACTTTAACTAATTGGTAATTTGGGATTTTCCAAGGGTCCAGCTTACTTATATATACTTGTATATCAACTTCAAAAGTAAGTTTATAAATTGGCATGCATATATATTTAATTTTTACTAAAAAGAATTTATAATTTAATGTATCATATCAAATTACGTCAGTTTATAAGTTTATTTATACGAAATCTCCAAGTATATATATATATTATATATATATATATATATATATATATATATATATGTCTTTATGTATGTATATATAGGTGAGTAAGACGCCCTGAGTGTCTGAAGGAATCAGGAAAAAGATTCAGAGTGCATTAGCCAGCATGCCATAACTTTTTTCTGTCAGTACAGGAAGGATGCGTAAATTGAATGTCTTTAACAATAATTCATGCAAATCAGCCATTATAGAAACCTTTACAAATATACATATTCTGCAGTTTTAGCTATAAATAGTGACCTCATCCATGCAGCAGCTAACACATCACCAACTTCCGATGATACTAGGAAGGTGGGAATGAACTCAGCAGCAGTAAAAGTTATATTGGCCTTTGCAAAGAAGGGGGGAAAAAACCAAAGAGAAAATAGACACGACAAGAAATTGTTGGTTGAAACGTCCGACTGTGTTTTGTCCTAGAAGAGTAATCTATTTTTGCACAAATGGTGATACACGTCTGATCTGCAATTATCCATGAGTTGAAGAAAAATGCAGAAGATATAAGCCGTTCGGATGAAGCAATAATAATAGATCTTAACCAAACAAAGCCTCAACAATGGACATGAAGTATTCCTTCCACTCCATCACCGTAATCTCTAAGAAAAGTTTGTCTTCTGTAACATTTCACAGGCATTTAGATCTGAATTTTACTATATAAAGAACGAGGTTGTCAGTGTTAGGTTTGTAGTAATGTTTGGGGGACCACGAAAAAGGTTGGCTAGGCAACCTTCATCGCATCTTCTTGCTTTTGGAGTAAACAATAGACCCAACTTTCCTTCATTTTCAAGCCATATGTAATAGGGAGAGGAGAGGAGAGGGGCTGGCCTCATCCACAGGCAAGATCTCTTTGATTCTCTTTGCTCCTTTAGATGGTGATATTGTCCTTTCCCTTTCTTGGGTCCATTTCAGCTTTGAATGAAACTTCCATTCATTTGTTTTTTTTTTTTTTTTTGAGGTTTTTCTCTCCACCTTTCACTCACAGGAGGACTCTATAGGAAACCCACAAAGATTCTCTTGCAAGTATGGATATATTGGTACCACTGGCAACATTTGTTGGGCACCAGTGAGCTTTCATGTTGTCTCTTTCTTGTAGGGGAATCCTATAAAAATACAAATAAATAGATATCTACTCTAGGACGAGATATTTCTATGGTTCTGAATTGCAGAAAGGGAAGATAAGAATGTTGGGAGTAACAAACAGAGCGGTATCAGAATGTTAAAGAGTAATGCGGTTAGGCAACCCGAAACAGAGTTTTTTTTTTTGGTACACCAAAAAGACCCATGCCCCCACCAAGCCTGGGTATGAGAACTTTTGCTTGGTCCTAATGATAATTGTCAAGAGTAGCACCAGACAGTCTCAAACAACTTGGGTAGATTGATTTACATAATTAATACTCCATCCATTTCAAAAATATGCAGTGTCTTATTTTACAGATCATCCAGATATATATGAAAAATTATATTTGTATGTCGGATTCAATGTATATTAACATACTCGAACCCTCGTATTTTAAACCCACATTTTCTTTAACATCACAATGATAACTTAGAATGTTTCTGCTTAACCCACCTAAAGGCATTTGAGCAAAAAAATAAAAATAAAAAATCTCTTTCGTTTCATTAAAATGCATACAGTTAAAATCATACAAAGGGGTAGGAGTAATAAGAGTGCGATCCTGGGGGCTAATATGGGAGGCAAGTTTTTTTTAAGAACATCCTGCAACTGATATGATTCATTTGAAGCCAACATGGTTAAGATAGGTATGTTCATGCACCCAAAGATCCAAGTTAATGACAGAGATGCAAGATAATGCGAGGGTGATGATTAAGTTATGACATCTGCTAAGTTGGTATGGTTAGTTTACATCAACATAATCTATGAATAGAGGTGAAGGATGAGAGTATAAGATCTAGGGAATGTAATGTTGGGGTATATGTGGAGACTGGTTTTGGAGTTGAAAAAGTATTTGCTGAAAGTTGGCTCGAGCCAAAGTTCGCTCGACATACCGCTCAAGCGAAGCTCAAGTCCAAGAGTCCCGCTCAACACTTGGCTCGATCGAGACAGAAACTCTAGTGTTTGCTCAACACTCCGTTCGAGTCAATATTCATTTGGCTGTTTGCACGAGGCACACTAGACAATCCGCTCGAGCGAAATGTCGAGATATAAATTGAGATAGAGAAGAGAGGAGGAAGAGAAAGAGAGAGAGAGACTTTGAGAGCTACATCTTTATTATGACGAGATGAGAGAAGGTAAATATCTCGATTATTATGAAAATCAAATCTCTTGATTTGATATTGTAAAAATTAAATCACTTTATTAGAATATTATCTCTAATGATTAAGATAATATTCTTGATTTAATGTTATCCTAATCAAGTGATTTGATATTATCTCTGACAAGGATTAATAGACCCGGATAATAGACTTGGCCATTTTCCCGAGTCATTACAAGAAAACACCCGTAATACCGACCCAGGTTGTTAAATAAAAGAAAAGAGAAAATGGAATAATGTAATTGAACGTATGAATTATCAATCTCACAGAACTGAAGACAATACGATAGAAAAGTTCAAAGGGCAAGGACTTGATTAGGACTATATTTGTAGTATCACCAAACTATTTCTCAGGCCACAGTTCTCCAGTTTCCTCTTCAATTATAACATACACGTTGGTCTATGCCATATTAGACTAGTGAATTCCATGCAAGGCTTTAGCATGTCAAGCTTTACTGAATAAAAGATGACATAGACTTCATAAGCTACAAATGATCATTTATGTTCAAGCTTGATCTGATCCACAGTCCACACAGAGGACAGGTTTTTGAAAGACCGCTTCTTTTTTCTTTGGCTATAAAAGAGTGCCGTTCAAGCTGTTGGATTTAAGTAATGGTAGTCACAAAAATTAAAGATCATAAATTTCAATGTTTGTGAGATTTGGGACGATGCCCTGCAAATTTGCTATAATGAAACCAAAATCCATTACCCCAAATTGTCTCAAGATAGCAACAAAGAATTCACATAAATAACCTAACATGCCATTAACACTCGTATACAATGTTCATTGTAATCACACAAAATAATAAACTGTATTATCCAGAAAACCTACAACTATCCACAATAAGCAAGCTATTGTTGAATATCACAACATTCGGAACATACACTTAGTTGTTTGCCATTTCACTAGATCAATGACTCATCTCCAGCTTCTGCCAATCCAAGTTATAAATACTTGAGAATTAAAACTCTAAAGGAAATATAAGGAAAGGATTTCATTAGTAAGAGACAATACCTTTCCCAGGAACAATTATTACAGGTGCTGATTTACAGTTGTGGAAGCAATATTCGCTCACGCTTCCCTGCAGTACACTGAAGTCCCAACAACAACAAAATTTAGTGAGATAGCAGGAAAGAGAGAGAGAGAGAGGGGGAGAGGGGGTGGGAGGATGAACCTTTGAATAATGCTTCTGCCTCTGGTACCCATGACCACTGCGGCAGGCTTCAACCTTTCCGCTTCCTTGCAAATTACCTTACCAGGATCCCCTTCCACAATCCGAGCCTCGGTCCTCACCTATTCCATAAAGAACATCAAAACTTGATGATAAAAACACTGGAAGGATCAACTCTGGCCAATGGGATCCAATATTTTACACTGACAAATTTATTTATTACACCAGCGTCTGCTAAGTTGGCGTTAACTTAATTTTTTATTGGCACCAGGTGTTCAGGAATGAAGTCCTGAATAATCCCAGGAAAGTTGGGGATAACATATATTTGCATAGATACAGTAAATCTCAGGGGTGCACATGTTCTCAGCAAGAAGTTTTCCTCAAGTGCACCTCGGGTAATTTAAGGGAAAAATCCCCGTCTTATGACCCCTAGAGATTGTTTGCACCGAACCTTGGACCTTGGACCTTGGAGGGAGCATACCACCAAGACCAAGGCCTTTACCAATTGAGCCAACCCCCTAGGTGTTCTTCCAAGCTTAGGGATAACCGCAGCATGAGGGGAGAACATGGTCAAACGAAGAGTGCTAAAGCAACAGAGAAAATGCAGGGGATGGAAACGTCTGCTTATATAAGGTTCTCACTTGTGCATAAATTAGATTCAAACTGAACTGCAAAGTGGTTATGTAACATCCAGACCCCAAAAGTGTGATTTTATTTTTATTTTTATTTCATTTGACAACTAATCAGATTAAAAGGGTTTGTATTTCATTAGGAAGTTCCTTATCAATATAGTTATCCCTTGGTTTCCAGTTTGAATAGATTCCTAGTTTGAAACTAACTCCAACTCAAACTCAAACTCTTCAAAAAACAAATCCTCTCAGTATGAATAGACTTTAGGAATAGGTTCCTAAAGTCTAGACAACTTCAAACTATAGCCTAGTCTCCTAATCACACTCACATACTTCCTTCCCCTCATCTATAAAAACTCACCCAAGACCCTTCAGAAATAAAACCCAAGAAATACCTAGAGGAAGAACCCACTCCCGCATAGCCTAGTTTTCTGCCCATCCCCCGTAAATCACCCCAGGACATCGGAGCACCTCCACACCACCACAGAAAGCGCCGACCAGCCCAACCCTGTCACACCCACTCCCTTCCGGTAAGCCCACCACTGTCGGCCACCATTTTCTCTCCCTAGTGTTTTTAGGTTTGATAGTTTTCTCTCTAAACTCACTCTCTCTCTCTCTTGCGTCGCACAACTGCCCAGAGGACCCAGTCGCGTCGCCGGTCGCTTCTAGCCACCCTAGAGCCGCCGTCGCCTCAGCCTCCTTCCCTCGGTGAGTTCCCTGTTATCGCGTGACACGTTCCCTCTCACAAACTCCTCTCAGACTTGTGTATTCTGCCTTTGATGTTAAAGTGGGCCTTGGGCTCTAAGGCCCATTCGGCCTGGTAACTTTATTCTTGTGAGGGCTGAACTATCAGATGGGCTTTGTCTTGTACTAGGCCCGATCCTTATTCCTTTCAGCACCTTGTGTTAGTAGGCCGAAATCCTTTATATTACATAGACAATACTTAGGAGTTAATTAGGTTATTATTTTAATTTATATATTTTTACATGATAAAACCTGGAATGTTTTACACTATTTATCTAGCAGATTTATATTAAACCCAATTATACTACTAAGCTATTTATTCTTGATTAATTATATATTACAAGTATTCATTAATTTTGCATGGAAACAAGATAACTAATATGTTAAATTCCAATTTTGTATTTAATCACGTAAAGAACCACGACATGTCTATCTAGAAAATTAGTAACGTCGAGTACCTCGTATAGGTAACGCGCTACAAGTTCTACAAGTTAGAAATCAGGAAGCAACGCTAAGAGGTAATTAGTATGATCATATAATTGCATGTGTACTGTAAATGTTCTAATTGTATATGAGAATGTGATGTTTGTCTACGCTATGCTACGAGCTAAGTCAAGGTTAGATCCCTTTCATGATCTTCGATGAATTATAATGATATGCACGTAAGTGAGCTTATGTATGTTATGCTATTATGGATTGCGATTTGTGAATTATAATGATATCCATGTAAGTGAGTTTATGTATGTTATGCTACTATGGATTGCGATTTGATGGATGATATGTCATGAAATCACATGTATGCCATACAATGTAATGTCATGAAGTATTTAGATCATATAAGTCATATAATGTTCATGTAGCTCTCAGATCATGTATGCCATGGAATGTTTATGTTTAGATCACCTTATGCCATATCATGCTATGTTATGCTATGTACAAGTATATGCCATGATAGAAAAGTTCATGAAATCCATCAAACTTCTCAGGCATTAAGAAAGATAAGAAGTTTTAAGGATGACACAGACCTAAGCGTGTTCATCACAAGTTATGTTAAGGATGACACGGACCTAAGCGTAGTCATCACAAGTTATGTTACGGGTGACACGGACCTAAGCATGTTCACCACAAGTTATGTTAAGATGGTGCCATGAACCTAAGCGTGATTCACCATATGTTAAGTGAAACACGAACCTAAACGTATTTCACTCCAAGTTATGTTAAGGATGACACAGACCTAAGCGTGTTCATCATAAGTTATGATAAGAATGACACGGACCTAAGCGTGTTCATCACAAGTTATGTTAAGGGTGACACGGATCTAAGCGTGTTCATCACAAGTTATGTTAAGGGTGACATGGACCTAAGCGTGTTCACCACAAGTTATGTTTAAGGATGACACGGATCTAAGCGTGTTCACCACAAGTTATATTTAAGGATGACATGGACCTAAGCGTGTTCATCACAGGTTATGTTAAGGGTGACACGGACCTAAGCGTGCTCACCACCAATTATGATAAGCGGTGCCACGGACCTAAGCGTGGTTCACCATATGTTAAGGGAAACACGGACTTAAGCATGTTCACCACCAATTTAAGTTATGCAGTGCCACGAACGCAAGCGTGGGTCACCATATGATAAGTGAAAGACAAGATAAACAAGTCATGTATGATTGTTAGAAAATGCATTAAACCAGTCATTTATGCATTCACGTTACATGTTTGTCATGATTATGTATGATTCCGCTCATGATAATGATGAATAGATATGCTATGTGAATCTGTGACGATATATGTATGTATGTTAGTTTTTAGAAATTAAGCCTAAGTTAAATTAAGTCATGTGTAGGTATGATTGTGAATTTGTGATGATGTATGTATGTTGTGAAGAGTCTTTCAAAAATGAAGTCTATGCTAGGCTAAGATGTATTTTATGGTATGATGTGCTATTTACTGAGTATTCGACTCATTTTTGTTTGTTTATCTATTTTCTTCTATGTTTAACTGTCACAAATGATGAGTATGAGGACGCAGAACGGGAGGGCCACGAATAGATCTAGTGTAAAGACTTAAAAAGGAATAAGTATTATTTACACAAGAATTAGTTTAGTTTATGTTTTTACTTTTATGTTTTCAGTTTCATGTTTCAAAAATAGTTATGTTCCGTTAGTTGACGTTTTGAGTAAATGAGGTATTTTTCATGACTTCGAATCTCTTCACCGGGCATTATGTTATGAATGTTACTAACATCTCTATCCTACGGGAACGGGGTATTACAGGTTAGGTACAGCTGATTTACTTTTGGCAGTGACAAAGGAGTTTCAGGTATGAACTGGGGTTTCTTAGTGGAAGAGAATTCAGTCATCTGCACAACTCGTTTGGAGATGAGAAGCCGAATGTCCATCAAACTGTGACAGTTTGGCTTGACTACAAGAAATAATTCTTTTTTTTATAAGTGACTACAAGAAATAATTATTATGCAAGTGTCATAGCATATCTGGTAGATTAGACTCATTAGAGGGAAGTGCCACTTCATAAATTAGCCAAGACGAGTATGTCACTGAGGCATTAACTAAAAATTAAAACTTTAAAGGTAAAAATATCAGGTCGAATGTCTAAGCAACCATAGGATTGTCAACAGGGCGTAGCAGATAAATCCTAATTGCTCAGTGTGACGAAAAGACCAAATTTTTTAGCATCCAAACAAGTTCTTGATTATATGTGAGAAAATTTACACATATGTCAAACTTAAACCTTTTAGATTGAAACTAGAAACAACCCAGGATCAGTTTTGATAAGCTTTCATCAAAGCAATGACAAGGGATACCAAGAATTCATCATAGTTAAACCAATTGAAAAAGTTTGATGGTGCATGACCTTGACCATACAAAATATGGATCTTTTTGGAGAAAGTAAGATACCCAGGGTTCCCACTTTTTTCTTCCTTTCTTTCTCTCTTCCTTTTTTTTTTTATTTTTTCTTTTTTAAAGAAAAGTCAAAAGTGTAGAAGCTGGGCCATTAGATTTCGGCCTAAGATAGATAGATATCAGGAGACCACCTTCCCCAAAATCTTAACTCGTGGGCTTCAACCAAATTAAGTGATAAACTACTTAAATTTGTACGTTAATTTTCAATCAAAGGTGAAACTCTAACATCTGTATCTTTACATGGCATTTCAAACCTTTTTTTTTTTTTTTTTTTTTGGGGGGGGGGGGGGGGTGAATGAATTGCAGAAAATAAGCAAATTAAAGAACATGGCTCACCAAGGCAACTTCAAAAGCCTCAACTGCAAGCTTCTCCATAAGCCCCTGGCTGATCTCGTAAACGACCTCGTTTTTCACGCCTAAACAAACCCAAACAAACGAATACCCCAAAAATTAACTAACAAGAATTTACAATCATAGAACAAATCAATACGAACAATTTTGAAAAGATGTGCAATTTACTTAACTGGAAACGGCATGGATGAGATGGAGGGTATCAGCGAGCCTGCAGAGGTGGATGAGAGCCCAATCAAAGGCGTGCTTGCTGTTAGGACCGTGAT
Source organism: Juglans mandshurica (assembly GCA_022457165.1). NCBI lineage: Eukaryota > Viridiplantae > Streptophyta > Magnoliopsida > Fagales > Juglandaceae > Juglans > Juglans mandshurica. Next base: position 25,006,773 of record CM039629.1, on the reverse strand, counting down.
CCACAGCTATAAGTACGTCCCGGCCTCGTCTCCTCTCCCCTTTCTCTCTCTCCAGCTCTGGTTCTGGCACTATGGGTATCAAACTAGGCAGCTTCACTTCTCTCCAGCTGTACTCCTCCTCATCCTCCCGCAACGTATCCATTTCCTATCACAACGGAAATATGCACTCGAAATTCTTGAAAACCGCGAGATTTTTGTGTTCAACAAGGTGGGCTGGATTATGCTCTTTCTTGGGGCATTTGAGAGTGTCGCAATGATGGGGTGGCTGTTTGGAGTTTCCTGCGCCAGCCGCCAAACAACTTCCGTATCGAAATTGATTAACTTTGTAAGTCTGTAACGAGCTTTTTCATCAAAAACGCTCCCTCTTTGACTCTTCCCGAAATTTTTTTTTCCAGAAATACGTGCGTTGGGTTTTTCGATCTTATCCAATCGAGTATGGGTAATTTTTACAGAGTAATTTTATATTTAATTGTGAAATACGTAACTATTATCGCATCGTTTTGAAAAATAATAAATTTTAATATTAAAAAATTAATTTTTTTATATAAATTTTTTATTTTATTTTTTATTTTTTAAATAATTACTGAGGATGACACAATTTACAATTATAAATATTTTTTTTTATATTTATATTGGTGGTCAAAGTCAAATGTCATTTGAAAAACATGTTGGCATTTTTTGGGTAACCTCACAGCAGAAAATTAGACGAAATTTAGAATGATGACCGCATTTCTCAATATTTTTACCCATTTACAACGTGTGGAACTCTAAAATGAATGATATAAGTACGGGTGTAATCGGTTCAGTTTGGTTTGGTTTTAGATAAAATTTAAGATCGAATCGGTATATACTAGTTTTACATTTTTCAAAACCGATTACGTCCTGGTTACCTTCCTAAACTGGTATTCCGAGTTTTACCGGTTTCTAGTCCGGTCTGGTCCAATTTTTTGATTTTTTTAAAATGTAAAAAATATATAATAAGTGTTACTTCTTATAATAAAATGTTATTCATAATTTAATATATATATTATGTTTAAAGCATATAATCAATTAAATTTTCATCTTTAAAATTAAACTTTTATTTTATAAATTGTAATAACATTATTTTATATATAATTATATTAATAATATATGATCAAACAAATTACAAATATTCATATTTAAGATTAATATTTTATATTATAATTATAAATTATAATATGAAATTATTTCATATATGATATATAATTATATACATTATATATAAAAATTTAATATATAGTTATATATTATATATAAAATTTATATATATAAATATTTTGTATAATATATAAAATTAATTATATATATTTTTTCCAACCGGTCCGGTTCAGTTTTGAAAATTACGGAATCAAAATCGGATCGGATTCGATCGGTTTTTATAATATAGGAACATGTTCCGGATCAAATCGGTTTAAAACTAGACCAACCAATCCGGTTCGGACCAGTCCAGATCGATTTTTCGAGTTTTCAATTTAAATTTACACATTAGATATAAGTTTTGCAAATTTTCAAAGGCATGTGACTTGTCGTACCCGAGTATCACGCTCTAATGAAGATAAAGGTTAGTTCTTTTTTGAATATTTAGATCAATTGCCGGGTCAAAGAGGGTAAAGGTGCTTAGAATCTTTTACCAATGATGAATAAGTAATAATATATACGGTCTTTTAATGTGGAGTCCCCACATATTTTCTTTAAAAAAAGTAGAGATCATTATTAAAATAATAATTTTTTTTTTAAAATCTCAAATTTATTAATTTTTTTCGAAGGACGTGAAAAACTGAACATTCAGGACTACAAGTATATTTCTATCCTTTGTATATTGTGTCAAGAAATGTTGTGTGACATTTTTTTTTTTTTTTTGAGAGAGAGAGATCAAATAACAATGAAGCCAACCAAGATTCTACTAGTGTTTGCTGGTACATAGTTGTCCCTGTGATCTTTACAGAGTAGCCCTCAATTGACATGAGCCAAGTACAAAAGTCCGTCCCCCTACCGAAGCCCATCTTGTTGACCGGATTCTACAAAATACAGTGTGAGACCCAAAACCCATTTATTGTTAGATTATGCAGTTTTAGGATGGCTTATGGTTTAGAGTTTTTAGGGGTTAGGGTTTTAGGGTTTAGTGTTTAGGTTATAGGGTATACGTTATAAGGATTAGGGTTTAGGATTTAAGAAGATTTCGAGTTTGGGGTTTGGGGTCTAGGATGTAGGGTTAGGATTTAGTGGTTTAGGGTTTAGCCAAACTCTAGCGAAGCCTCGAGCTCACATATCTATATGATATTTGCTCGAGCCACACTCAAGCGAAGACTCGATCGAATAATTTGTGTGATGTCGCTCGAGCCACACTCAAGCAATCAATTTGTGTGACATTTGTTTGAGTATGGCTCGAGCGAATGGCACTTGGAACAAAAAAATCAATTTTTACAAACCTAAATCTTTCAATTCTTAAATTTAATAGCCTAAAAACCGAAATCATTGAAATGAAAACAACAAAAAAATTGAAATAAACAACAAATCATACACATTTCACAAAGGGAGTTACAAATCACATTTCACATTTTACAATTACACGGAGGAACAACAAATCTATTGAAATCAGAAATCATTCTTACAATTACTCCGGTGACGACAGAGTCGCAGACGGCTTTCGGAGCTCAACTGAGTTGTGCAAAAGTGTACAACAGTCTGTTGTGTGAAAGTGAGAGGGGAAGAAGGGTCTTGCGTTTTTTATCATGTATATTTTTTATTAAAATAAAAAAAAAATCGGAGTTTCGAGTTTGGAGCCTGGGTGGGCTACCCTAAAACACTAAACCCTTAAACCCTAAAATCCTAAACTCGTCAGAACTTGGACGGAGATCGGAGGTCGGAAATCTTGCCCACCCCTAGTTTAGGGTTTAGGATTTTAGGGTTTGGGTTTAGGATTTTAGGGTTTAAGGGTTTAGTGTTGTAGGGTGTAGGGTTTAGAGTCTAGGGTTTAGGGTTTTAAGGTTTTAGGGTGTAGGGTTTGGGGTTTAGGTTTTTATGGTTTAGGGTTTTAAAGTGTAGGGGTTTCAAGTTTTCAGGTTTAGAGTTCGTTTGGCGGTTTAAGTTTTAGTGGGGTTCTTAGGGTTTAGGGCAGGTTTGGGGCCTTAGATGAGACACAAAATTTTCATCTGATCTCATCTTATTCTCAAACATAATTCAAATACAAAATTTTCAATTCATTACAAAACTTTTTCAAACTAATCATTAAACTTTTTCAAACTTTCAAATAAAGAATAAAAAAAACAATTCCAAGTTTTTCAAATCTCCAAACAAAAATAATATTATAAAACTATAGAGTTAATCTTAACACCGGTAGAACTGTTTTCCCCATCAACATCCCTCCAATGGGTGACTTCCAATTAGACAACTCACCAACACTACCATGTGCCCCCACCCCACGGTATTACGCACGATTTCCCTCACTCCATTATCTCTCCCACGGACTCAGCCCAAAATCGGTTCCATTCTCTCCCACAGAGTCGTCTCCACGACAACGACCGCCCTTGCCGCCACAACAACAGCCCCTCTCTCCGTCGTCGCAAGAGGAACGTAGCCTCTCCCCGTTGTCGCACGAGGAACTCGAGCTCCCTTCTCTCCGTCGTCGCATGAGGAACACGAGCCCCCTTCTCTCCTTCGTTGCACAAGGAATGCCCCATTTCTCCATTCTCTCCCACGAAACCCAGACAACGCGGCCCTCTCCATTTTAGGATTTTTTTCGTGTACGACCATTGATTTTGGCTCATATTTTCTTTTCTAGCTCGTGATTTGTATTTTGGAAATCAAAGGTTAATGTTGTTTTTTTCCTGCATTTGTGTTGGCTTCAATTTTGTTTGGTTGCTGAGAAAATATTGGAAGCAATAAGGGCAGCACTGAAATGTGCATGATTTTGATTTTTCTGTTCTTTTCTTCCTGAGTTTTCTTGGCAACCAAGCAGAGATGAGTTTCACTGTGATTGTGAATTGATTTTGGTTTGATTGTGGGTTGATTTTTGGAGAGGAAGAGATGATCGACGAAGATGGAGAAGACTTTGGATTGAGAGAACATGGAACGTGAGAGGTCTGGGATCATACAGATGAACCCACCATTGATTTAATGAAATAAGTAATGTGTCAAAATAAGTAATGGGTCAATAGCAAAGCGGTTATCAAAACTTTTATATATTACAATATTTTAATTTTATCATATTTTTATTTAACTTTTTCTCTCATTTTCTAAAATTCAAAAAATACTCAATTCAAATTATTTTATTACTATTCACAAACTATCTTATATAATAAAATTCTCATCTCCGCGACGGGACGTTGACATGGGCCTGGTACGAGAAGGTGTTGCTCATGAAAGCCCATTCTTGTTCACCGGGTTGATTCACCGGATTGATTCAGTAAGCTCCATGTTTGTAATTAGCAAATTTAAAAAAAAAAATGAAAAGAAGCCTCAATTTAATGTGCTGTTTTGATCGGCAACCAAAAAGAAAAATAGAGAAAGAAACACCCAATTAACAAGCCTCCTCAGTAGAAGAACACCACCATCCACAAAATCCAAATCGAAGATGAAGAGATATCATCACAGATAGCCGTCCAAATGACACAAGTATCAGAGTGCAAGACCCAATACAAAAACTCCTCCATGCTCATATTCTGATATCCCACCATACACAACAAACCTCCCGTACTTTTTCTTCTGAACTCAGGAGAGGAGTTCAAAATATTATGATGAAAAGGAGGCATACCAAGAACAGAGCCAGCACCAAACCAACCATCCAATAAAGCCATTTCCTTCTCCTCTTCTTCAACTGCTCAGCTTCAAACAACCCTTTGGTTCCGCCCCTAATGTCGACGCCACCGCGAACCACATTCTCTTCGATGTCGTTGATCTTCTCGCCTTGTGTTTCCACCAAAACTGCCATGTCCAGAAAGACTTGATGGAGCTCTGTCAAGCTCCTCTGTATATCCTTCAAAGCCTCGTCCCGTTCCTTATTCTCCATTGCCAAATCTGCCTTCCCTTCAAAGACTTTCACCTGCCCACCTCCCAAAATCATCTTCTGAATATCTTCCTCGCTTGGTTCCTCTCCAGTCACAGCATAGTACCTCCTTTTAAGACCTTCTTTGTGGTCTTTCACAATCCGCTCTCTCAATGACTGGAAATCATTCATCATTTCCTTTAGTTTAATTCTCAAACCATTCGTCACCGACATCCTTGTTCGATCAACCGGGCTTCCTTCTTTGTATGCTGCCGAGACCTTGCGATTAGCTATGTTAGAACGATCGAGCGTCTCTAGTCTTGCTTTGATGTTTTTCGCCTTCCGAAGAATGGTGACCATGTCTGAGTTTATCCTATCTCTTAGCCCTCGAACAACTTTAGCGCTGTGAGTGGACTTGGTCTCTTCATTCAGGTCTTGAAGGTTAAGAAGAAGATTGGTGATTTCTTCCATATCAGCCTTGATTCCGGCCACTTCTTCGAAAAACAGTGAGAGGTTCTGTTCATCAGTGGGATTAAGTTTTCCCATCTCGATGTCCGGCTCTGCATCAAGGTCTTTCATGGCCTGTTTCTTGAGTTCCACGTAACTCAGGAATGACTTCGTCATAAGGTCATTCATATTTGCAAGGATCAACCACCAACCTGAATGTAATCGAAGAAACTTATTATACTATTGAGATCTAAATTTGGCAATTGCAAAATACAATACGAAAGGAAAGATTTCTGGGTCGAAGAGAATTTGCTCTGTTTGCATGAAAATTGGGAATTCTGCTCAACTTGACGTATATTATTAACATTCATAAGATAAACCTACTTATTCTGTTTTCCCGAAACAGCCAAACATAGAAATTAGATCACACAGTTTTCTCCAAAACCAAACAGAATCATAGAAAAGAAAGAGAACTATAGTTCTTGACCACCGTAAAATTACAGGGAGTACCTGTAATTCAAAATCTCAATGGCCTAAATAAAAAAAAAAAAGAACCCGGAAAAGCAATGATTATACGTACCAAACAATACAGACCTTGAAAAAGCAAGCGAACCTGTTGAGAAAAAAGGCTGCGATGATGCTTAAATTATATTAAACATAATTCTTATCCCTCCAACAAGAAGTATGTAATGAAACTAGAATGGGTCACAAATAGAGATAACGCTTGCGCACTGTTTCGTTCCTGAGTAGCAAATGCAAAAGTTCAACTCGAACAAACCGCAAAACGCTACCGAAGCTAAAATAATTTTCGAGCTTGTCCTTTCTTTTGTCTTTTATACTTGAAAAGTTTTCTCAGCAACCAAAGAAAACATAGTCTCGACACAGAAGAAAGAGGGCCTCGATTCGAAAATCTACGGACTTTGATTCTAGAATGCTATCTAATGCAGTGTAATGTTGGAGCAGGTACAATTCAACAATAATAATGCATATGAGAAAAACGAAACCTTTGATGAAGACGATGCTAAGAAACGAGCGCCTCGACTGCTACTTGGAACTTCTTCTCTGGGAAAGTGCTTTTGACTTTAGAAAGTTACGGTAAAGTATTGAGAGATATTTGAACTCTCTTGGAGCTTATAAATATGCTATCCTAAAAGCAAAACAAAATAAAATAAAAAACAATAGACTCAGAGCCCGGACCGTTACGTTTTATTTCTTTCAAATTTCAAACTTCCAAGTTCCAACGGCTATTTATTAATAGAGCCGTTTGAAATTTGAAATTCTCTCTTCGCAGAATCTCAAAATGGCGTTGTTCCTGTACCAATGGGGTCTCGTCGTACGCGGACACCATGACCGGACAGATCCAATTTGCTACCAGACCGGTCCGGTCCGGTCCGTTTGTTTGTGTTAATAAATGAGATGAGATTATTTTCGAAGATGAGATGAGATAGAAATTAAAAATTGAATAAAATATTATTATAATATATTTTTTTAATATTATTTTTGTTTTGATATTTGAAAAAATTGAATTATTTATTTTATTTTATTTTATATGAAAATTTGAAAAAATTATAATGATCAGATGAGATGAAATATTTTGTGAAAGTGAAGAAGGCTAATTTTTCAGTAATTAAATAGTTGTCACTTTGGAGGAATTAGAGAGGACTATACGCCATGTTCCCCAATTTCAAAAAACATCAGAAAGATGGATCCAAGAATGCCTTTTGGTACTTTATTAGAACAATTAAATCATGAATTTAAAACAATTTTATTTTGAAAAATTCTATTCTACCTCATATTTGAATATTTAGGCATCCGCTAAATCCCAATAAACAAAAATTATTTAAAAAAAAAAAAAAAACTTTTAAGGCAAGATTAAATCTGCATTGATTATGCTAAATCCCAATTCTTTTTTCCTCTGTTCCCCTTTTTTACTTGTTTGCTGATGCTATTTGAGATCCTTTGCCTTCTGGGTTTTGGAGCTTTTTACCCCTTCTGCCTCATTTTTTATGCGATTAGTACTACAACCACAGACATCCCATAAAAGTATATCCACCTTTTAACATGATTTCATATAATCCATTAAATTAATTTCCAATAAAAATAATTTTACAAACGAACATAACACATCAAGTAATGTCAATTTGTGAATTTACTTTAAAGTATTTTTATAGCTAAAGCATTTATCTTTTCATGCGGACCACAAGTGTAGACAGGGAAAAGAGTGTGAAAACAGAGAATGGGCCATACAACTACTCCTCTCCTACATTGATAACTCTCTTTTCATTTGCAAAACATTTATATAAGCACAGGGATCTGCAATCAATAACAGAGGAAACCATGCAAGGGTGGAAATATTCTGCATCATGCAGATGCAGATACATTGACAGTCATCTGAAAAACGTAATAATTGAATCTGAATTGTATATGGACAATAAAAAGTCTCCCTGCAACATCGGCAATTCTTCTGGTATCATGAAAAATCATATTACAATCCATACAAAAAAGAAATCTACTATCCTAAATCTTCCCTAAGCCTTTCCTTTTTTGTTTTTTTTTTTGGCCATCAGGTAAATTTATATTTGCCCTAATCATAAAATTAGAAGAGGTTCAGTCACCACGGGAGCCACCGCCACTTGCAGAAGGTTTCTTGCCATATTTCTGTCAATGATAAAAAGTTAATTTTTCAACAGCCAGAAATCATTTACAGGAAAGGTTGCTCCTACGGCAACACAAGCTAATGACAAAGGAACAAAGTTGCTTCTAAGGATAAGTGGTCAGTCCAGATATAGAAAGTTAATTAGAACTGCATGAATCTCACCTGCTTCCCTACGTTGAATGGAATATATTTGTGTTTGATCATGTGTGCAATTTGGCGCCTCATTGTAAGGACAAACAGAACAATCCAGTAACAAAGTAAAATGGGCCAGAAGACAGGAACATCAAACATAGCAAAGAAGGTCATGACAAAAGCAATGCACAGAGCTTTGGTGAAGGAGTACCTGATACATGACAGCAAACCGAAAATATTATCCAATGAATGCATCTTCAAAACAAAAATACTTGTGAAGCCATCCCTAGTAAATTGGGGAAAGTCTTTGGTAACTTGAGAAATATGCATATCAACCGAGCAAGTTCACATAATTCCAGTGGCTAAAGAAATAAAGGTATGACTAATGCAAATTGCAAGCTTTCCCAACTTCCAAGGAAGTAGCATGCATCAGCCCATAGGAAGCAAATTTGATCAATTAGGTTGTTTTTATACAATCCTTTGCAATTTTTTCTAGTTAGCACTGACCTCTCTAACATCCGCCACATCTAGACTTACGGTTTTGCTAAAAGTACTTAAAAGTCAGAATCAAGGTCCGAGAGAGGAAAGTAACTTTTTTATCAGTAAACAAGATTTTATTGATCATAAGAATGGGCAAGACAGAGGAAAGTAACTTTCTGTCCTGTTGTTCTATAGTTTTCTCCATCACAAAGATATAGCAACAAACAAGATAAGGCAACAGACAGGATAGCTTACTCCTAAGAAAAAAAGGATAGCTTATTTCTCAGTCATGACTATTAAATTTATATGCAGCTGCAAAAACAAGTATTAACATCTTAGAACAAACAAAAACCCAGTGTACAAGATATCATCATTATGGAGCTTTATGTAACCCTATGGTCACATCAGAGTGTGAGATGGCAACCAGGAATTTTGAACCAGGGAGACAGAGGAGATATCTATACTTGCAAAAGGAAACTAGATGCATAAATATGAGTAACGCAGTCATAAATGAAAAACAAGAGCCCCATTCAGAAAAAAAAATGAAAACATTCTTACCGATTTCGATAAGTAAAAAATAATAATTCTTAGCCTTGCATGCTGATAACCAGGATGCAGCAATGAACACAAGGTTCCAACAAACTCTTGATTAGTAAAGAGGCATTGGCAATAATATACAAAAAACTTTAGCATGTAGTATTAATGTATATTATTACTTTTTATATATGCAAGTTTTCAGCATTTGGAAAGATGGGGGGGGGGGGGAGGGAATTTTTCAAACAAGACTGAACGCTTTATTAAATCATTACATGTGACAATCTGATAAATCAAAATTGAGGGAGAGAGAGAGAATGTCAATACTAATCCTAATCGAAATCCTAATAGTTCATGAGATAAAAACGCTTATTTTCTTCACTAGGAAAATGTCTCCCTTGCTAACTCTAGCATGTGGACCCGTCCTTGTCATACATGGGTAACATTAAAATATAAAAACAAAAAGTGACTCAAATAAATGGCACAATGTGACAATATGCAGTGAAAGTGTTTCAAGTAGGTTTTCTATTGAAATCATCTTTAAAACACGTTTATCAACTAATCCTCTCCTCTGCCAGGTCTGTCAGCCCCTATAGCTAGCTATTTCCTCAAGTTTTCATCAACAGCCAAGAAGAGAATCCCTAAGAACCATCTTCGAGATCTGTTGCCCTTTCAAAGCGAGAATTCATTTTTTTTTTTTTTTTAATAAAAGTCCTTTCAAAGATTTTGATCAAGTTTCCGCTTTATATCTCTGAAAAACATATCAGTAAATCCCTCCTATGATTCCATATAGATTCTCAGCAAACCCTGAGTTCTATTGTGATACCTCATATGATAAGGATAAGGGTAGGTGGTGTATGAGATCCCACATTGATTAGGAATAAGAAGTTTTTGCTCTTTAAAAGGTTCCAATGGGGCTTCAATTGCATCATTGACTAGTCTTTTTGGAGTATAAGCCATGTAGTTTGGGCTTTCCATTGGGGCGTTACATCTATAAAGAAAGCATCTTCTTGTTTTTCTTGCTGCCACAGCATAGAAGTTTTGAAAAGTTTTCACACCAAACAGCCAACATCAAAACCAGAAGAGATCCCTAGAGGCAGCAATTTTTTTGTGCAACTCTAAACTGAACAAAGGTGAGTTTTTCTTCAAGATTTCCATGAGATAAAAATTTTCCGTTTCGTAACAGTTCTGATTATTCCTTAATGTTTCTTGGGCGAACTGGATCAACCACAAGAAACACAAGAAATTGGTTCTCACACATGGAATTCAAGTTGACAAATTCTACTGCTTAGGTCTTCCCTTGGTACATGGTGAAAAACCAAAGGCAAGGATTTTGTTAAGGCTTCTGTAGGCTGTATAAGTGCTGATCATGGGCTTTTTCTTTTTTTTTTGATTGGCACCAGGTGTCCAGGAACAGCGTCCCAACTAATCCCGGGGGTGCACAAGCCCTCAGCAAGGAGTTTCCTGCAAGTGCACCTCGAGTAATTCAAGGAAAAATTCCCTAGTCCGATGGCCCCTAGAGATTGTTTGCACTCAAGGGGATTTGAACCTAAGTGCTGATCATGGTTAAATGGCAGATTTATGACAGATTTTGAGATTGCAAGTTGAATTAAAAAAATCAGGAATTTCACGATTGATAAACTTCTCGAAGAGAAAACAAACTGATCTGTTCAATGCAATGATCACATTATACAGCGAAGACTAAGTAGGAACTTGTGTGCTTGTAAGTAAAATTAAATAAGAACTCACGCATAATTTGGATGAACGGGGTATTGTATGCAAGCTAGAACTCAAGAGAATGGAGTTTAGGCCACTACAGAAATTCTGAAATACCACCACAGCTTCAGACAGTTGCTGTTTGGGCCTTCCTAGGACACTTGATTAAACCTTTAGCATTATGCTGTTAACTCTCAATGAGCCATTCTTTCAACTGCTCAAACCACGTGTAAGACAATCTTAGGAGTTACAGTAAGGTCAACTCCACTGACACAGTGCAGAAATAACGACAAACACTCATTTTCATGGCCAGTTGGACAAATCTACGAGGTCTCCCACAAATCTCAGCGGTGTGGAAAATGGTTCCGATATGTATTCTATGGTGCCTATGGAAGGAGCAAAATGACCAGACGTTTGAAGACAAAGAGCATTCATTAGAAGAACTTAGATTATTTTTTGTCAGCACTCTTTTTCTATGGGCCACAGCTGTAGATTTCCGTAGCCTCAATTTTCATGAATTTCTAGTTTCTATTTCCTCTTCCTAAATTGGTGTTACCTTTTGTATACCATCTTATGTACTTGGGCGATGCCTATTCATATCAATATAATCGTTTACTTATAAAAAAAAAAAATTAATGACAAACACTAACACTCAGAAACTTTTGAGGCCCTATGTAACACCCTTGATTGAGTATAGGAAGATGGTGAATGGAATCCCACATTGTTGGGAAGGAGAGTTCTTGCCCTTCATAGGGATTTCCAAGGGAGTCCAGTTATAATAGAAAGTCCAAGCTACTTTTAAAGTCATACTATAAAAGGGCTAGTCAAATGTCAGTTCACATCCCTTGAAATCCTTATGAAGGCAAGAACTCTCTTTCCCAAGCAATGTGGGATTCTTCAACACTTTCCTATACTCAAGTATTTACACACTAAAGTCCACCTTTGGAGCCCAAGTCCATACCTAATCATTAGAGCCTAGAGTGACCTTAAATCTTAGTAAAAGTAAGTCTCAAGTGCAAACTTGATGGAAGTTACCAGCACATGCACCTTGCACCATTTAGCTAAAGCATTCGATGTAAAGAGAAGTGGCAGCCATTCCGTATGCGTAAATCAGTAATAGGAAAGCTAAGTCTAAGCAATTAAGTTGAGCACACTAGAAGTCTTAAGCCACATTGCATGTCATGTGGAAATAAGTCACCTTAGATGTGTAATATGATCATCCATGAGAAGAGTTATATTTTGTTGAAAAAGAAAACAAAACTTTCAAGCAAGGGAAATATGATATGACCTTGGGCACAAAAAGCATGCATAAAAAGACTCAAACATTAGAAATTTTGAAGAGAATAATAGTAGTGATGACCAAGAATGTATTTGTATAGGTTGCTAAGGATGCGTTGAAATTTTAATATGCCAGAACCACATCACTTGATAACAGAAACCGGACAACGAGAAAATTGTTCAGTTACCAGAACTTGAACTCTGGAAGCCGGCGAATGAATGGCTTAAATTCGTCAGAACCTTTTGTCGGCAGCATAGGCCCATCTGAAACTTCCATCTCTGGATCAACCAAAGGCGACAAGAATCCAATCAAAAGATTCAGAAGATAAATCCCCAGACCATATGAGATAATGTAAAACCCTTGAACATAATAAACTCGCAAAATGTAGATCAACGCTACAACAAGGGTCCCAATCCATCTATAGACTGCATGTGGAGTCGTCTTATCCAGAAAATACTGGTACCGCCTCCACACATCTTGCCAAAATATGTTCACAGGTGTTGATGCTGCACTGTCGCCCCCAACTCCCTCCATTCAAATCAACCTTCACAATAAGACGGTAAGCTTCAATCAAATCAAGTATACACCATGAAATACATTGCATGTATGTATATCATTAAGCTTGTGTATTTGCGTGTACAATATATACATGCATACATATATGCAAAATATATATATACATATATTCCGTATATTTGAAACTATAAAATGAATTTCCGCAGTAACTAGAGTTAAGTGAACGAAAACAGATATTCAGTTGCTTCTCCGGCACATCAAGCAAAATGCTAGGAAACGGCATCCATTAACCCAGATACACCCTGACAATAAAATAGAGGCGAGATCCATTCTTTTATTTTCCATACCATTGTATTCCCAAGCATTTCTCGGAAACCAAACAGATGGTAAGGGTTAGGTTTAGGTCTACATATATTGAACAGACAATGTTCTCTAAGATCCATAAGGAAGATAGCACAAGAAAATCAGTAAAGAGATTAAATGCAACGTCAAAGGGGAAAACAAAAGAGCAGATGAAAAAAAGAAAACAGACAAAATCGAAGATTGTAAACCATAAAGGAGGACACGGATCGAAATCAGAAAATGAATAAAGGGTAAATTAGGGAGAAAAATTAAGCTGTGAATGTGGGGGAGCTGACCTTGGATGACTGTGTTGTTCCGAGCGTTGGGAGCCAAGCAAGAAATTTTGATGCCAGGAAGCGAAAAGCCAGCAGATCTGTGCGGGAGAGAGAAGAAGTACCCTATTTCCTTTTGGTATTATTTTATTTATCTTTTCCTTTTTTTTCCCCTTTGGAAATAGATATTAATTTCGTATTATAACGGACAAACACGCCGTTGAACGGTCTTTGAAGACGGAGTCACGGGCGCCATCTTGTTGATTTCTCATAGAGATGTGACTATAGTTTTTTTTTTTTTTATTACTATAAATGCTAGAAAGTTTTAGGTAAAGTTTCAGCTCTCGTTTAGTTATTCAATGAGATGAGATATGGTAAAATGATATAAAAATTAAAAATTAAATAAAAATTTATTAAAATATAATTTTTATTTTAAAATTTAAAAAAATTAATTATTTATTATATTTTATATAAAAATTTAAAAAAATTATAATAACGAGATGAGATGATTTATGAAAATAAAAATCAGAGTCTATAAATTTTTTTCAATATTTATGTAAAAAAATCTGACATGCTTGAAATTCACATAAAAAAAAAAGAGAAAAGATACTTACAATCGTGAATTGCGTAACCGCCGCGTAATCGCTTTGAAAAAAATGAATAAAACATGGGACCTACATGAAAAAAATTAATTTTTTAATAATGGACCTCACTATTTTTCAAAGCGATTACGCGGCGGTTACGTACTTCACAGTTGTATATAGAATTATTCTTAAAAAAAAAGGGCCATAATTTGTCATTTTGAGTCCCAAGTGCGTCATAATCTTTTTCAATAAATTAAGCGAGGTTAGTATACTTTAAGATTATATAAATTATTTTATATTTTCCATAAATCGTACACAACATGCGACGCACGTGGTGTGGCTTTTGAGCTCTATGAAAATTAAGAAAAATCTGATTGTAAGCATATGTGCGCACTAATACTAAGCGGAAAGATAGACTTTAATGAAACAGTACAAATTTAAAAAGAACATTTGACAAAATAGTTCACGTCAATATTAGTGCACAGATTGATCCGCAAATCTATTTTTACATAAAAGAGCTCAAAAATTAATTGTATTTAAAGGTTCAATCTTAGATTTAGCCATTTAGGGAGAATATATGCCTCTAAAATTAAGGCTTTTGCACTTAGAATCAATCTTTAAGATTAAATGATGTGGTATTATTTATTGATCTTAATTTTATTAATATAAAAATCATTTACATCAGCTTAATGTAATAGGAGTTAAATGACTTGCTTCATTTTAAATGGTTTTATCTTATAACTACTTCAATGACTGTTATATAAAATGTGTTATATAACACATACGATAATTGAGAATAACAAAATTTAAATTTAAATTTAAATGACATTTATTTTAATCGACAAGAGAAGGAGAAGTTTCTTGGAAGAATGGTGCCGTCTTTTAGCAAACAAAATCTTTTGATATTTAGTCTCATTTGGATAGTGAGATGAGATGAGATAGTTTTATATAAAAATTAAAAGTTAAATAAAATATTGTTAGAATATTATTTTTTAATATTATTATTATTTTATAATTTGAAAAAATTGAATTGTTTATTATATTTTATGTGAGAATTTGAGAAAATTATAATGATGAGATGGTATAAAATGAAACCATTTCTGTATCCAAACGAGGCTTAATGATCATATATGTTGTCTGCAAAAGACAGAGAAAGATAGACTCAGGGCTTGTTTGGGGAGTGAGATAAAATGAGAATTTTGGGAATAGTAGTAAAATAGTTTGTTAATAGTAGTAAGATAGTTTGAGTTGAGTATTTTTTAGATTTTGAGAAATGAAAGATAAAAAGTTAAATAAAAAATATTAAAATATTGTTAGAATATAGTTTTATAATATTATTTTTGTTTGCAGATTTAAAAAATTTGATTTGTTTTTTTAATTTTTGAGAAAGTTATAATGATTAATTTGAAAAAATTGTAATGATTAATTTGAAAATTTTGTATTTAAATTATCTTTGAGAATGAGATGCGATGAGATGATAAGAGAATTTTAGGATGAGATCTATTTTCAAAATTTGAATTATCTTTGAGAAGGAGATGCGATGAGATAATAAGAGAATTTTGAGATGAGATCTATTTTCAAACAAACCCTTATTATATATGGTCATTGACATTTTCCCCGTTCCATCAGCTCACAAGCTCTTCTTTTGCTTAGCACATGATGGGTACGAGGATGAGACGAGTTGGCAACGACGATGATGAGGTCACGAGGATGACGGGGTTTCTTCGATCGACACTAAGGGGGAAGGCTAGGGTTTCTTCGTCGGTACTGAGGGAGGTAGGCTAGGGTTTCTTCGTCGGCATTGAGGGAGGGAGGCTAGCGTTTCTTCGTCGACATAGAGGGAGGGAGGCTAGGATTTCTTTGGATTGTGAGAGAGAGAAAGAGTACCAGAACAATGACCTAGAGGCAAATGTCTACGGCGACAGAGATGCGGCGGCTAGGGACCTAAGGTTTCTGCTTCTACTGAAGCGCAACGAGAGAGAGAGCAAGAGACTAGAGAGAGAGAGAGAGAGAGAGAGAGTGGTGAGAGAAGTGAGTAGAGGGGGGAATCACAGATTCACACGGGTTTTTTTTAAAAAAAAAAAGACCCGGGTACCAGGTTTAAGGGTCCCTAACCTGTACCCAGACCGTGTTGGTCCGAGTTTTGCAATTCGAGTTCCGGATCTGTTTGATATGGGCCAAAACCAGGAATTGAAATCCAGTTTTCTAGGTTCCGGATGAACAATGCTATGAATAATTAAGATTGCATAAATCAACTTAAAAGATCATATATATATATATATATCACAAATTAAATTACATTAGTGTTCAAAATTTGAAGTAATTTGATGACGTAGGGTAATCGATCAATCCCCAATCAGTCAACTGAAAAATATAGCATAGACATGTGATCAGCTTCATAAACATATTTAAATCCGAATTGTGCGAAATCTGAGAACCAATATTAATGATGTTTAAAAATCACGAGATTGGCAATCCGCTTGAGTTGGCAAGAAACATGAACTGAAATTTGTGGGTCATGTTATCATGTTCTCACAGCTAGCGTCGTACAATTATTTATTTGATCTTTTTGTGGTTGTTCTTATTTGTATGTTAAATGAAGTAGTTGTAGAGAAATTGAATGAAAATTATCGATCATATCTAACGCGTCGGTAATAAATATAATTTTGAAAAATGAAGTTTAGGGTTAAAAGAGATTATATAAAAAAAAATCATAAATTGATACAGTTTTATATGATATATTAAATTTATTTTACAATAAATATAACTTTACACTTATTGATGTGTCATATTTCTAAAATTTTAAAATTAATTGGGTTTGTTTCATTATCAAGACTTTTTTCATCAATTTCACTAGGGGTGAAAACGGAAGGTTCGGTTTCGGTTTTGGTTCAAAACTGAAACCGCACCGATATCTTGAAATGGTGTGAATCTCGACCGAAACTGACCGGTAAAGGGGGAGAAAACCATCTACATCAGTCTCGGCATAACTCTGGTCGATTCGTCGGCGTCTTCAGTGGCGACAAAGGTGGCTGCGATTTGAGAGAGATAATGTCGCGAGTCACGAGGTGCAATTTGTGTGAGAGAGAGATATATATATATATATATATATAAATAAATATATATATATGGCGATAGAGGTGGCTACGACTAGGTGCGCTGTGAGACATTGAGAGAGAGACAGTTGTGTGCGCCTTGTGCCGTAAGAGAGAGAGATTGAGAGAAAGGTGGGGGAGGCGCTGTGAGAAATTATAAAGGAGAAGAAATAAACGAGGAAGAAAAAGGACGAGTGCGTGTGTTTAAACTCAACCCTAGAGTGAAACAGAGCCAAACGACGCTGTTTCCTTTATATTTTTTTCAAACATTAAGTCCCAAAATGATGTCGTTTCACTCACTTACGTGAAATGACGTCGTTTCATATATGTATAATTATAATAATAAAAAAAAATCAAGTATCGGTCAGTTCAGCGATTCGGTCCAGGCTCAAATCGGGATCGAACTGCTGGACATCGGTTTTGGCTGAATTCAACCGCCGGCCGACCGGTTCTACGCGATTTCGGCCGATTCTGAGCTTCGGAGGCCAGTTTGAGTCAGTCCCGGTCGATTTTACGGTTTCTTGTACAGCCCTAAATAACACGATAAATTAAGACATTTTATAATTTAATTAGTTTTAAAATTTAAAGTTAGAGAGATAAGTACAATAAATTAGCATTAAAAAATTATTATAGTTTATTTGGCTTTCCCACGCACTATTAGATAGTTACTAAATTATCTGAAATATAATTACGCTGGACCTATTTTATTTTGTTGCAGTTATACACAATAATTTAGATTTTTCTTAAATTAAGACTTAATACAATATTTTTTTGTATTTCTCTAACAGACAATTGCAAATCTATGCAATAATTGGGACATATTCGGATTATTTATTTCATTCAAATAAGTTACATAGAAAATGTGAAAAAAATATAAAAATATTTTAATATATATTTTTTTAGAGAAAGACAAATGTTATTCATACCTCATAGCAAAGATTGAATACATACAAGAATTTTCTCTAGCAATATACTCTCCTCAGCAATCTCAAGAGCATTCTTTGCTAATATATGGGCCAGTACATTCAAATGCCTAGGAACATGTCTAGTAGACCAGTGATCCACTTTTCCCATCAAGTTCCTTGCATCCTTGATAATCATTCCTTGCATCCTTGATAATCATTCCCACCGAGCTCCACTTCTCTTTTGTGTTATTGATCTCATTTACCACAGATAACGCATATCCCTCAAGAATCACTTGTTGTAGATCTGGTTCTTGACACAAGATAGATGCATTTAGAGCAGCAAAGGCCTCACCCAACTTGGCATCAGGAAATAGACTTCTGAAAGATCTCAGAGTCGTTGTCACCTTGCCTTCCCAATCCTTGACTATGACCCCAATTCCCACCCTGCAATGAATTTTATCTATGGCAACATCCCAGTTGATCTTATAAGTATTAAGTGGAGGTGGGTGCCAATGAAAATCTGTAACTACAGTCTCAGTTGCTCTCATAAAATATTTGCTCACTACATCTCTATATTCCACACGAGCTTGTAGGACTTCTGCACCAGTTTGTTAGTATATATAAAATTTCCTTCAAATACATAAGAATTCCTTCTTTTCCAAATGTAATGAGCTATTACCATCAAGTCCTTGAATTCCTCTTTGTTCAAATGATGCCAGCTCTGAAAAAGTAGATCTTTAAAAGCTATATCCTTCACCAAACCCTTCTGCAATTTCCTTGAACTGAGACCCCACACATCTTGAGCTGACTTGCAACTATGTAAAGCATGAATTGTAGTTTCTAGATGTGTATTGCATATTGGACACAAAGAGGAGTCAACTACCTTCCTTCTATGCAGATTAAGCTTAATTGGTAAGGACTCATGACATTTTCTCCAAAGGAAAATTTCCATAGCATTAGGTACTTGCAATTTCCATAGCTTGGACCAGATCTCTGATGATATGTTGCTGCTCGAGGTCTGCCCCTTTCTTCCCTCCAATATATCCCCATGAAGGTGGTAAGCACTTTTGAGTTTTGACAGAAAACTTACCATCTGCAATGCATCTCCAAACTAACCTGTTAGGGTTGTTACAAGGACTGATGGGAATTATGCAAATGATTTTTGTTTCAAAATAAGAGAATAATCTTTGAATTAAAGGAATGTTCCATTGCTTTGTATCTACATCTATCAATTCCTTCACCAAAGCTAGTTGATTCCTCCAATATGCCCACAAGGGACTGAATCTTGTATGCAGTTGGCTTGGGGATCCACTTGTCATGCCATATCTGATTCCCTATTACCTATCTTCCAAATCAAACCCTCCTTAAAATGTGCTAAGCTATCATGAAGTTTTTCCATATAAAAGAGGCATTGCTTCTGGTCTTTGCATTTAAGAAATCGGTACTAAGGAAGTACTTGGCCTTTAGGACTCTTGCTGCCAATGACTGTGGGGACTAGATCAACCTCTAACCTTGCTTAGCTAAAAGGGGCAAATTAAAATTCTCAAAATCCCATCCCTCCTGCACTTTTAGCCTTTCCCAGCAATTCTCATTTAATCCAATGAATTTTTGATTGGTCTCCCATTTGTCCCCATCAAGACTCCTGCATAATGCTATTGATCTCCTTAAGAATAGCCTTTGGAATCTTAAAGATTCACATGCTGTAAGTGGGGAAAGCCTGAATTACTGCCTTGAGCAATATCTCCTTTCCAGCTTGTGACAACAATTTTACCTTCCAATTGCTGATTCTATTCTTAATCTTGTTCAAGATAGAGTTAAAAGGTTTAGATTTATTCTTACCAACATATGAAGGTAAGCCCATATAACTCTCATAGGACTTAGAAGCTTGGATCCCTACTATGGTAAGAATAATATCCTTAACTGCTTGTTTAGTGTCGCTGCTAAAAAAGATTGAAGATTTGTCCAAATTCAACCTCTGACCAGATGCAAGTTCATAAGATTCCAGTAGCCTGAAAAGCCTGATTCACTCCATAAGGTTAGCCTTATAAAACAGAAGAGCATCATCTGCAAAAAATAAGTGATTAATATGCAAAGAACCTCTAGCAAAGGGAATTCATGTTATATGGCCTCTCTTCTCAGTAGTGTTTAAAATGGAACTCAAAGCGTCTTAACACATGATAAAGCGATAAGAGGATAAAGGATCTCAAAGGTAAGAAAGTCCTCTAAGATACTCCATTAATTAGAAGGGAGGAGCTAATAGTGCTTACACATTGCATGAGTTTGATTCAGCTCTTTAATGCCTCTCCTTTGCATCAATATGTTCTTCACGACAAAAACCACATCTCCCACAGTGGACCAATGATCTTGGTAGAAAGCTACAGAGAAGCCATCTGGGCCTGGAGAACCCAGAGAATTCATCTAAAAGATTGTTGTCTCAATCTCCTCAGTACAAAAATCTTTCAGCAGCTGATACTCTAGTCTCTAAATTATCCAGTACTTCTTGAAAACTATCAGGTTTAGAATAGGCGAATAGCTTCTAGTAGTAGTCCTGGAACATGCTGTTGATTTCCTCTTGATTCCTTGCAACCTGACCTCCCGCATTGGTGACATTTGAAATGGTATTGGACTGTTTCCGTTGGTTGGCACACGTACGAAAGTATTTGTTATTTTTGTCCCCATCCTTTGGCCACTTCTGTTTTGCTATTTGGCGCCACTTCAACTCCTCATCTTCCAGCAGGCCCTCCACTTCTTTTTGTAGTTCTAAAATAGTATTATTGAAGTCCCATTGATTGATGTCCTGTATGGCCTTAATCAATTCTCTCTTTTGGTTGAGCTGCTTCTTTTGGTTTCCCTGAGATAGCTTATTCCAACTTACTAACCGATGCTTGCACCTCTCCAAGCCATTCTTAATTGACTAAACAACAGTGTAGCAGGAACTGGAGGATCTCGAGGTCATCTTAATGATTTTTTTTGCACTCTTCCTTTTTAGACCAATTGGCTTAATATTTAAATATTTTCCTATCCCCTTCATTTTAAGACATGTGACAAAAAAAGGTTAGTGATCATAACTGATAGGAGGAAGAATATGAATCTTTGTGAGACTTGATAGCATACTCCATTCACTGTTTCCCAACACTCAATCCAACCTTTCTTTGGTAAAAGTCTTTCCTTCCCTCTTGTTACACCATGTAAATTTCGAGCCAGTGAAACCCATATCTCTTAAGCCATGCTCCTCCAGAGCAGCTCTGAATAATTTCATCTGCTTATAAGGCCTTACAGTTGCAACTTACTTTTCATCTTGAGAGATGATTTCATTAAAATCCCTCAGAGCATCCATATTGGTCTATGCATATGCATATGCAAAGTCATATTTGCATAATATAAGCATAAATTCATCTACATTGGCTTATGCATATTCATATATTTAGCTAGCTATGAACAATACTTATCTAAATCTGAAGAGCTACTATTCACTCCACAAAATATATTTTAATCATTATTTCTCTCTCCTCCCACTCTCTCTCTCTCACAATCCTTTCCTCTTCTCCCTCTTTCAACAACACAACAAACATTTACCTGCAGATTCATTTTATTATTATAATATATTATATATATTTTTCATTTTATTATATTTTTAATATAATATATAAAAAAATTATATTTTTTATTATTGCATTTGTATTATTAATGTCAAATGTATGCAGTGGATGCTAATTGCAAAATATATATTAAAAAATTGATTTTAGAAAAAAATTAATAATGATAATTATTTATTTTGTCTCAAATATGCATAAGCCAATGTGGAAGTTTTGCTTAAATGGCAAAATGGATATGCAAAAGATGTGATTTTGCATATGCATATGCATAGACCAATGATAATACTCTTACATAGCCAAGGGATCTGCTGGTTGGACTTGATAAGTTTCAATAGCTGCCAACTACTTTCTCTATTAGCAGCCACAGGACTACCATAAAAGCTAGTCAACAACCATTTCTTCTCTTCATTTGTCATAGTGATGGAAAGTGAAATGTGATTTTGAGAATATGAGCTTAACTCAACATTGATATTCTTCCTCCATAGAGTTGCTAAACCACCACTTGTGCCCAAACTATCCACTACAAAGCTCTGATCAAACCCCAGCCTATCATGTGTTCCTTCCATTTTCTTTCTGTCACACTTGGTTTCAATTTAAAAAAACCACTATTGGGACCTTTTCCTTCTACATAAGAAGAAGTTCACGAACTGTCCGAGGGTTTCCAAGCTCTCGATAGTTCAAACATACAATATTCATGGTGAATGCAACCTCTGCCAATTCACTAAGGTGGTTATCCACCACACCATTTTGACATTTAGCTCTTTTATTAGCCAAAAGATCAACTGCGTCCTCTTTACTCTTCTTCTTAATAGGATCAATCAAATTTAGTTCCACAGGTTTATCAATCAGATCAGTATTCTTTTGATAGTTACCTACTCGAGCTCTTCTTTTCCAATTGGATAAATTCTTACCATTTCCTTTTTGAGCAGAAATATTAGAGCGGAAAGGAGTTGATAGACCAACTTGACTACTATGATGCATTATATTGTCTTCACGTATGCCACCAAAGGAAGATCTCGATTCCCTACTACTTCCTAAAGTCATGGAGAGATTATTTCCAGTTATTAGAGTCGAAGGATCAACACCACCACCTTCCTTAATTGACCTTGATTCCTGCTGAAATTTGTCCACCTTCCATGGGCTACCTCTATTTGAATTATTACCATAAGTATCATTGGACATCTTGTCATAACCTATAATCATGAGATCGTGATTGATGGCTTCCAAATTAACTACTTTTCGAGACTCCTTTCCTTTTCTTTTGTTGCTGCTTGAGATACCTTCATCGAAATTGTCTTGTTGGACTTTGCCAGTGGAGTCTTTTTGGTGGTTTTCATCACCTTTCCTTTGTGAACCAGATGAGGCTTTTGGATTACCGACCCTTAGCCAATTGCCATACTAGCTTTGGTGCTTCTCACCTTGCGTGCATCCTAGGACTGTCTTAGTGCACTTTCTATTAGTGTGTTTAATCACACTACAATGAAAACAGAAGATTGGCAGCCTTTCATACTTGAAGGGGATCCAGTACTTTTTGTCACCGATATTAAGAATTTTGCCTCTAGCCAAAGGTTTCGTGATATCCACCAAGACTTTCACACGTAAAAACTCTCCCAACTCGTGCCACTTCCATCAATGTCTACCAAGATCACCTACCCTGGAGATTTACCAAGTCTTTCCCCCGTACTAGTATTCATGCCCACGAAGGGCATGTCATGAAGTTGAATCCAGAAGGGTTTTGAATCAAATTGCATGTCCTTTGGAGCAGACTCCCCACCACATTCCTTGAGGCATACCAGGAAATTATGAAATAATCATGGTCGTCCTTGCACGACATGGTTCTTCTCATTCTCACCCTGAAACTCGATCAGAAAACAATTCAGTCCGACCTCTTTAAACGAAATGCTCCCCTCAGGTTGCCAGATCATTGTCATTGTAGAGACGAAGACGCCTCTATTTACTACTTTGTTAGCCACAACACAAGCAACCAGACATTTTTTGCTTTTAACAACCAACAACAAAACATCTTCTTCCCTCACTGTAACTTTCAGTTTCTCGTTATCAGTCAATCGTAGACCCTCATAGAGTTTGGATGTTTCATTATCCTTTCTCTATGACTCTTTAGACAGAACTTTCTAAACATAAAATCATAGGCGATGTTTAGATAGTGAGTTAAGATGAAATGAATTGAGATGAAAGTTGAAAGTTAAATAAAATATTGTTAGAATATTATTTTTTAATATTATTATTATTTTGAGATTTAAAAAAATTAAATTATTTATTATATTTTGTTTGAGAATTTGAAAAAAATATAATTATGAAATTAAACACTTTCACGGGTCTTGGTTCACTCAGACTCAACAGAGAAACCAACCTCACCCTCAACAGAGGAGAGGACCAAACTCACGATAGATATAAAAAAATCTAAAAATATTTAATATATATGTATCTATAAACAATAATTTTATTTAAAGTTTTTTACATTGGAACCCTATTTTATGTATAGTATAAAATCTCAAATAGAAAATTTATAAAAATGATGTGAAAAAATGACGCTCAAAATAAAACGTAGTAGGTGGGAAAGCCTAGAGCGTGGTGATCGATAGCCTTACTATCCCACTGCACATTATTTACAATTTAAAATTCAAACTAAAATAAATATTTTAAAATTTATTATTTTATTAGAAGGTTGTAGAAAAATTATAAAACAGTAGTTGTTTTGTGATTTCTCGGTGATCAGTATCCAACAAATTCAATCTCTGCGTGTCAAATAGGTAGCTACCATTATTTATCCATCAGCTCAGCTCAGCGCCATCTGAGCCTTTGCTTCATCGGCTCAACTCGCACTAGCCATTAGCCAAGTCCACCGCAGCCATAATTTTGTGTACGGCTTTGAACATGCATTTCACTTTATTTGTAAAATTTATAAATAAAATACACAAAACTTATTGACACTGCAAATATCACTTCCCAATCAAAAAAGTGCAGCTTGGCTCCCCGACCTCTCCTGCTTAGTGCTTACAGCGTAAAATGTCCAAAGTAAAACGAAACGGAGCTCGGCTTCAACTTCCCAGCTTCCTTAAAACTCTCTCTTCTTCTTCCTGTTCCTGCTCTAGTGCTCTGCTCCCTCTCTTCTCATCCATTCATATTTATTCTTTCGATTACCCTTGTCCATAACAATTCCATCTTCCGGACGTACAAGAACTCTCTCTCTCTCTCTCTCCGTGGCTCTGTTTCGATCTCTCTTTCTGGATCTACAGCCTCTCTTGAACTTCGATACCTGTGGTCTTCGCTGTATTTGTGACTCAGGTGAGTTTTTTTTAGATTTTTTTTTATTTGTTTATTTTGTAGCTTTAATTAACTTTTTACAAATTGTTGCCTCTTGACTTAACAAGTGTGTGGAAATTGAAACTGATTGTTTGGAAGAGGCTATCATCTCAAGAATTCACTTCGACTAAGCCTAATTTTATTGTTGCTTGGTTAAAGCTGCTTCGGCTACGTCTTGTTTCTATGTATCATCGCTTATCACAAAAGCATATGACTCGAACACCTATACCTCGAGCTCAACATGTTATCGTTATGATTTTTTTCTTTTCTGGGTTTAACCTTAAAGTTTAAATAGGTGATAAGAGTTAGAGGTAGGTGGTCTTCAGGGTTGACCTCGGAAACATGATATCAAGATAAATTATCATCCGTCCCAAGAGTTAAAACAGATATAAAATGGCATAATAATATGATAAGGCCCAGGAGAGACTGAGGAATAGTTATTGATGGGGAAACATAATTAAGTACCATGAACATTTTTTTTTTTTGCTGAATGATGTGTTCAGGTGACTTTTTGATGAGCTGATGAGGAATTGCTATTGATTGAGAAACATAATTAAGTACCATGTCTGCTCACGTTACACAATCCTATAAAGATAGTGACGCAGTGGCTGAAAACCGATCTCTTTGGATGGCTCATTGGATGAGAACAAGTTGTAAGTCAGCCACTGAGGCTTGCAGTAATTTATCGATCCGTTACGAGTCCAAGGAAGAAGTTAATGATGCTAAGAGGCACCCTGTACATGGTGGGCCAGAGAGAGCGATAGAAATTTGTGCTGGAGGATTTAGAGAAGTAACTAAAGCCAAGGAAGTTGATATTATCAATGATAATGAGAATATTGAAAGAAGTTCAAAACGATTAATGAGAGAAAGACATAGTTACCGATCCTTTCCCATGTTCAATCTTTCTCGAGAGAGACAGAGTGGTGTTTTGGCTTTAAAGAATGATGAAGCCATGCGTCATGGGGGAGTGCTGAGTCCTCAAAATGATTCCAGCGTTGGGCATAGTACTGGTTCTCTCCACAGAAGTGAGAGTCATTTACTTTCAAAATCTTCAGGGGCTCCTCCTGAAATGGACACTCTTGAATGTCGTTTTCAACCTGGAGGCACCTCTCAGTCCTCAGAGCAGCAGGTGAAATCTCATAAAGATCTTGAAACGAACAGCTTAGCTGTTTCAACGTCTCTTCAGGATGATTTTATGAGATCAAGTTTAAAAATTGTGCCACATGGAATTAACAGCGGACTGCCTGGACAAGATGAAATAAACCAATCAAACTCCATTACGGCCTCAGAAAAACTCGTTCATGACACTCATCACAACCATTCCACTATCTTGGTTCATGAGAAGAAATTCAGTAACTTATTAGACTCCATAACATCTGGCAAGGCCTTTTTGAGGCAGAAGGCGTATTATGTTGGTAAACAGAGCAGCCCCCCAGAGATGGCCCAAACAGAAAAATTATATCATGAATGTTATTCGCTACCAAGACTGCCGTACTCTGTTGATGATGTGGAGGCTATGAGAGCCTACACCACCAATGACTCAACGAGAGGAGCAGCTAAAAGTCCTTTTAAATTCTCCCAAACAACTCACCATATTATGATCACGGAAAAGACCGATGTAGACTTATCCGATAAACTCCAAGGAAAAGCTTCAAGTGAGATTCTCAGTTTATCTCCAGATTTTGGTTTCCACATTCAAAAAGGAGTGAAACTGCAGCCTTTGGAGAGCTCCACAGAAAGTGAGGGAAAAGAAAATGTTAGAGATGTAAATTTTCCAGTTGGACTGAGGAACGAATCATCAGCTGAAACTGATACTATGGACATGGATGTTTTCCAGGAGAACTATCTTCCCGGTATGTACACTTGCTATATTTGACATTCTGGATTCCATCGAATAGCATTGCACTGTTTTATATGGATAGGATTCTAGGTTCTACAGCATTACACTGAGAATAAGATGCATTTTATTGGCTGATGGAAAATAACATTTCTGGTCTCACTGAAGTTTATCCAATTGCCTGAATTTTCATGTATATAAGCTTTTCTGTTCCCTTTTTTGGGCTGATGGTGCTGCCTGTTTGTTGCAGGTGTTGCTTCATCCTCATCTAGAAAGGTAACTCTTGCTGTGTTTTGATCTTTTGGATGGTGTGTCCTTGTATTGGTTGTCAATTGACTAGTCCATGTGTCTATTCGTCTTCCAAGTAAATTGGGTTTGTATTATATTGGTGCTATAATAAAGCAATAAAAAAAAAAATTGAATATTGTAGTGCCTCAAGGGGAAGTCACAAAAATCTCAAGCTGCAGATGCGTTGGCTAGGGTAGAAATGGAGGGAAGACCCCTGAATGGGGTGGTATGTGATCTAAATCATCCTCTTCCTGATCTTCCTGCTTTGGCAAGCCCTATGGGTTGCGGGGAGACTAGCTCATCAAGAACCCAGAGTTTGGACATTGAACAGCTTCTTTCCGATGCCGAACAGCCTGGGACTTCCAAACCTAGTGGTTGTCAGGATGGCCCTCTAGGACCAGAGCCAAGCAGCAGGTGGGCCAAACGTCTAAAGTTGAGTTCTTCAGGTTCTGCTCATGGTATCAAGAGCTCAAAAATGGGAGAAGCACCTACCCATGAAGAGGGCAATAAGTTCTTCAGCAAAATTTTAAAACGCGGCATAACCGGTTCCGAACCCTCTCTGGGTAGATGTCATGGTAAGGAACAGATGGAATTAGGTCAAAATGCTATGTTAATAAGGAATGGTGGGTCCTCTTCTGTTGATTCAGGGAAGAAAAGTCAATATGTAACACTTTCACATCCTTGGATTCGGAGGTGGTGCCATAATCGGGTTGCCCCTCCCCAGAAGAGGCCTGAGGCTGTGGTGGTTTGTGAGCCACAATGTTCAAAGGCACCATTAGATGGGTTTCAAAAGAAGCAATTTCCAAGCATTGCTGCTATGGCATTGATGGGGAAGGCTATGTGTGGTTTCCCTCCATGTGAGTATAAGAAAAGAGGGCCTTTTGTTGTTTGGAATACCAAAGGGTCATAAAATAACTGTGCCCCGAGTAATATGGATTCATTTAAGAGTAAGCAAAGAGATATGTGGAAAGAAAGAGTAGACAAAGAGATCTAATGGAATATTGCCCGTTCCAGTTGTTGAAAAGGACAAGAAATGCTTTGGCTATTAATCATAGGGAGGAGATGTAGAGTGTTTTCTTTTCCATTTCTGGTTCTAAACTTTCTGTTATTTTTCGTCTTTCTTTAGAGGAATATGTTTTCTCGCTGGTTGGTGGGAGGAACTCCAAAGAGGATTGTTTCTTGACCATGGCAACTTGGAAGTGAGGATGGCACAACCAGAACTAGTCTCGTGATAAATTCAAAAGCACCTGTCTTGCTGCTGATGTGGGCTGCTGTTCCTCCCAGAATAACTAGTGTGAAAATCTAAGTACTGCCAGGGAACCAAGAATTAAATTCATTCAAAAAAATGAAAAAAAGAAAAGAAAAGAGAGAGCGTGCGCCGTGCATCTTCATGCCTGCCCACATGCAACCACACAGAGACAGACTTGTATATATGTGAAAAGAGGGAGAGCTTAAAAATTCTATTTTATGTATCCTGTACGTGTATATGCTTTTAACCGTTTTGGTTTTTCTTTTCCTGTGTTATCCCTGATGGGTTATTTTGGATGACTGCAGTTTGGGAGAGAACTCTTTGTTATAAAATGGTTGAAGTTTATGCATGTGCTCCTTCTGCTAACCACTGATTACTTGAATGTTCTTGAGCTACCTATTTTTCATTAGGCTGAAAAATAAGGAAACCTCAACTAGGAAAGTGAGGCGGATGGGGTAAAAGATCTTCCTCTCCATTCTCGTTTGAATGATGATGTCTTCTCTTCAGTTTAGAGGTCAATGCCAGATTCTATATAATTTCTTTTCCCTACCTCTTTGCTACACGTTGCTTTATCTTTTGAACATAATTGGTATAATGTTCCTCTGGAAACTCAACCTTTTATCTTAACTTAAAGCACATTTTACACCACTTGAAAAATCTTATCCAAAGGCTAGCCAACCCTATGCTTGCTGAATACCAAGCATGAAAGCCCCCCCTGACAATAGCTTTCGCTTGGCATGGACAAAAGAACATGTACATCTAGCTTTGCAAGAAAATCCAGTTAAGATTTAAAAAAAATACAATAAATGTGCAAGCTTAGCCAACAAAATACAGAAAAGAATGTCACTGATTGCAAACTAGAGTTCCATCTTTGACATGACACCCAGTTTGTTCCAGAGCAGATTCAAAAAATCGAACTCCATGTATAGTCGAGTCGATAAACGGCGGGGCAAACTGGACTATTACATCTCTTGGGGTGAGAACACCCATGGCTTGTTGAAAATCATCGACTAGAAAGCTGAAGGTGCCTTTTGTCTCTGCCATGTTTTTCATCACTTGCATGAGTGTGTCAGTTTTCTTGTTGGTGACTGGTGAGTCCATTCTTGGAAGAAAGTTATTTTTCAGACGCAGGATCCCTGCCGAGAAAAGAGCTCCGAGGTCCCATTCAATTGTTGGATCGGAACCCTTATTGTCGGTCACCACGTGAATGAACTCCTCGATGGTTAGGTTCCTATGGTTATGAAAAAAATGCATTTGATTTGATACAAAGATATGCATTATAGGGTCTAATACTCATTTTTACATTTATTTAGTTTATAATCTAAAATAGCTGATGAAGGTAGTATGCCGAAACTTTCTAATCAAACTCTGTTGGTGATTCAATACCTTGGGAATCTAAGGCTGG
Source organism: Juglans mandshurica (assembly GCA_022457165.1). Taxonomy (NCBI): domain Eukaryota; kingdom Viridiplantae; phylum Streptophyta; class Magnoliopsida; order Fagales; family Juglandaceae; genus Juglans; species Juglans mandshurica. The sequence continues at coordinate 24,977,111 of CM039629.1, read as the reverse complement.
AAATTAAAAGGGATGGAAGTGAAGACTTACTTTCTGTCATGAAGGAAAGTTTCATTCTCTATAAGAAGATAGATATCACTGCTCCTTACGCTACCAATAAGCCTTTTAGTTTCTCGATTTAGGACAGCAATGGCACCAATTCGGCTTCCCCACAGAACATGTAGACCTTCTGCTATGCTTTGGTCCCCATATACATTAACTACATGCTCTTCATTCTCAAACCTGAAAAGAGAACAAAGATGGGATTAGATGCAAAACGAGTCTAATAAAATGAGTAAATAAATCTTCCAAAAGAAAAAAAAAATTAGCAAGGGAGGGAGGGTTTCAAATATCTATTGAAATTTATCTTCATTGTGATGTACCGGAACTCTGATAATGGCTTATTTGCAATGCTATCAAACCACTCGAGTCCACTTGATTGAAGAAGCAATTGGATGACTGCATTCTGCCATTTATCCAAGCATAAGCAGAACAAGAAATAATTCATGCATTGTTTTACTTCAAACAAAACCAGCCAAAGATCATACATACTAACTATCTCATTCAATACAATAATGTACCATAGGAAGAACCCGAGCGAAAAACCCCTAAGAAAACTTTGAACACTCAAATTGCCAGTAGAATTTGCAAAGCAAAACTGTGTCCAGATATATACGTACCTGTGTAATAAAACCAGTGACATTGGAGTTGGTTCGGTCTATGACAGGCACAACTTGCAACGGATGTTTTGAAAGAAGCAACAGAACACGAAAGAGTGTTTCGTCTAAGTGCACAGGGAAAAATGGATTCCAAAGGAATGATTTAGCTAGCTCTCCAACCTATTGAATGAATGCCGATCGAATATGATTGTTGGAAGAAACAGAACACCAATAAAATAACATACAGAAAAGACAAAACACCTTGGTTTGGCCAATGTCAGGATTCTGTGCTAGCATGGCGAAAAAGGCATTCCCTTCACCTCCAACGCCCTTGGCACGCGTTACCCCATTTTCCAACTCCTGTAAAAGACATTAATGTATGAGAAGTTCTTGGCATCATCATCCATTGCATTACAAAGATGGTGGAGGTTTGGTCCTAAGAATGTGGAAAAGGGAAATCACCTCAAGACACCAGAGAAACATGCTTGCAAAATCAATGAAACCAATATACCGATCCGAAAATCTTCTGCGGTCATCATCGGGATCCAAGTCTAAGATATCCGCAATGGGAACACCAAACACATCCTTCTCGTACAACATTTGTATCGCATCCCCCACAGTATCCCCAGTTTTCAATTCCAGAACTTTTAATAAAATGAAAAATACCAAAACAAAAGTTCAAAAAAAAAAAAAAAAAAGTTTAATTAGCATATTCAACATGGGTTTATCTCACAAAATCAAATGAATAATGCAAAATTAATACATATATATAGTATATATAGTTTACATAAACCTACCGGAGGAGTTACTGATGCCAGGAATGGAACTGATGGGGATACGATCAAGAAAGAGTTGGAGAGAAGTGCCAGAATCAAGCTGTTGTTTTTTGTGGTCGGTGTTAAGGTTGGAAATCAGGACTTCTTTCTTCTCCAACATCCCACTTTCTGAGTCTTTCATTACGGATTCCATTTGCCTGGAATCCATATCATTGTGTCATTGTCTCAAATTTTGTGTTTTGCTTTGTTTATCCTTTTGCCTTCTCCACTCTCTCTCGAGAGTTTCATGCATACAGGGACAGGCGTAAGAGCAGGAGCAGTTCCACGTGTTATACCGACGCGTGGTCAAAAGAATTGTTACAGACTAATAGCTTAGTTGTAAGAGAAATAATTTAGCAGCAAAATTATTTTATAAAAATAATCTCACAAATTGAAGTTATTTTATGTGATTCGTCAGATTATAAAATTATTTTTATTATAAAGTAAATTTAACGGATCACATAAAAATACATCAATTTATAAAATTACTTTTATATAATTCATTTGTGATTATAGTGGTACTCTCGAAGTAATAATATTCTTTCACTCTGTGTTTTTTTTTTAGGAGAAATATTCTTTCACTCTTGTAAATGTTAATTGGTATGAAAAAATATTTGCATTTTTATAATTATTTATGGAAGTAGCATACATGCATACCAAAATAGAATAAACAATAGTTACAATACCATTATTCCTATTCAATATCGATACAGACTGGCATTGATGAAAACCCCATACAAAGGAATAACGCAGCCCCAGCTGCTTGACATCCAGCTCCCTGATTTATTTATTTATGTACTTCTTGCATCTGTGAATGCTTACTGCCTATTAAACTCTCATTTTCTACAGGCAAGGAGTTTCTACTTTTAAATGCAGTAACAAAGCTGCAGCTTGCTTCTTTGGAGATGAAAATGTGGCACGTCCCCCTCATTTGCCATAGCAATTGCCACTGCATAATCTCTTTCCCATCGCCTAACCACCATGTGAAAGTGCTTGAGATCCCTTTATATGACACTGCCATCTTGTATTGTTGCCTTCTCCAGGATAACGATGATTCCTGACCGAATGTAAAATCCATCTTGTGGTCTATCTGCTTCTTGAACCCCCTGCAATGACAGAGCATTCGGATGGAAACATAAGATGGAATGTTTTACTTACACAGGAAGCTTATTCTCATTGAAGGAAGAAAGAATGTCTGAGCAAATGCTTACATCTTTATTCATGATAATGACATCTTTCCCGATCTTTGCATTCTTGTCGATTATACAATTCCTTCCAAGGAAAATAATGAACACGGTCAGAACTATTACTCTCTAATATTAAATCTAGATTTAAGGAGGATACTTGATTTTCAAGGGCAGTCACCTAATTTTTGTGTTCCGTCCAACGCCGATTGGGACCTTCTCATCTGCCAAGAGAGATGCAATTTCAGATTCAGTTTGGTAATAGTCTGCACCCACCATGACGGTGTCCTGTAAACGGAGATGACCACTCAGCTAATTTGTAAGAGAAAACCAAAACAAAAGGGCTCTAGTGTATTAGGCTTCTTTGTAGTTTAGGACAAAAATGCAGAAATCGTGATAGTTTACTTTGAGCTCAACACCATAATCTAATCTTGAGCGTTCACCAACTATTGAATGTTCAACTTTACATTCTCTCAAGAAACATCCATGTGAGATTATTGCATCCACAATCTGCAAAACCCAAGTGAAGTATGAAAGGCAAGTAAATCAATGAAGCCAGAAGCAAAGGACAAAGTCTGTTAGCATACCCGACATTTGTCCATCTTTGTTGGCGGTAAGAATCGAGGAGATGTGTAGAAAGGTGTCTTGGGATCATAGAATTCAAACTTTGGAAACTGTAAAAATAGATGTCACTACACAGACGTCAATTTTCATTACAACGAAGTAAGACAATCACATAAGTTTCGAATAATGGAAGGAAGATCTGATTTACAGTACTGATGGGATATGAAACAGTAATTGTATTTATGGTAAAAACTCCAGAATCTTCAATGTGTTTGCTCTTAATGCCGTAATACAGATTCATATCACATCCAGACACCCATGTTATGATCTGAATAACAGGTTGCCCACAACAGGGTACCGATGGGGAAGCCTTTTTCTAAAGAAAAATGGATAAGACATGAATTTTTATTTGGGTAAGTTATAAATGGGTCTTGAACCTAGGACATCACCCTCGTCCTCTACATTCTTACAGAGCAAATACCATTTGAGTTATGGCTCAATGAAAATCAATGTGCGATTGATGCAGTTATGAGTATATTCTGCAGGAACATGATACTCCAAGATGTCCCTCTTTAAAACTAGTAAACAAACCTCTTCAGTAAGGGCCAAATTAGCATCAAAAAAGGACTTTATCGTTCCAATGTCCTCCCAGTAATCTCTAAATATGTACCCCTGTCAAAGAAAGAGACATGTCATATACATATTACCTTTTCTTCATCATGCATATACAAAGGGTGTGTAGAAAGCATGAAAAGTGAGATAAGAAATATAATTTTCTATATAGTGCTCTACTCAGGAAACGAGGTTATTTTTAAAAATTTGAAATACACTTTTTTTTCTGAGAGTTCTCTTACTTGGACATTGCGCTCCTTCACAGCTGCTGGAATGATTTCAGATCCGAAGTCATTTGCTGTAGGATATCTCCACCTCAAAAGCTCAAGTAAAATATCTATCTTAAAGACATAGACCTCCATTGAAGCAATATATGGGGTTTTCATGGCATCTTGTGGGGACAACCCTAGAAAACTTGTATCCACTTGCTGCATAGAATTAACCAACAATTAAGGCCTCGTTTGTTTTTCAAAAACAAAATTGTAGTCTCAAATTTCATCTCATCTAATCATTATAACTTTTCCAAATTTTCACACAAAATAAAATAAAAAATTCTACTTTTTCAAATCCCAAAATAAAAATAATATTAAAAAATATATTCTAATAATATTTTATTCAACTTTTTAACTTTAACTTCAACTCATCTCATCTGCAAAAACAAACGAGGCCTAAGTTATAAGTTTTTTTTTTTTTTTGGGATCATTGTAGTCCAATTACTGGCTAAAAAATAGATGCATAGGTAAAATCAGATAACAATAATCTGGGTTCTATAAAGCATGCAAGTAACTGAAAGGTAAACCTTCAAAATAGATCATTCTGATGTCCACAGTTAGGTTACAAAAGGATCAAATCAAGAGCAATTTGGAAACTTTTGAGCTTCATTGGCTTAAATCATTAGCAAAGCAGAGTCAACTCATTCCCTAGGTGTGATCAACTCTAGTGCTTACCATTGCTTTCAGATCAGCTCGCTTAGGTTTCTCAACAAAGTGAACAATACGGCCTCTGCTGTCTATCTTCACCAATCCATAATCTGATGCACGGCTGGAAAGTGCACACTCCATGTTAGATGACATTTAAATTTACACGACAGAAAGAAAAAACTTTCTCATTTTACCACTTCCTCAGCAGAAGAAACTCGTTTGCTGTTATTCAGAGAAACCATTAAAATCTATATGATCGAAGTAAATCAACCGATAAAGATAAAATTTGAAGGATGAGACAAAAACAAGCTGAACAGACCTGTCACTCACTGCCGCACAGGATATTGTAATATCAGCATTTCGATCGATATGGCTCTGTTAATTCAGTAAAGATAATAAACCAAGTTCTTTAAAGAAAAGAAAAATAAAACGAGGCGATCTTATTAGGGAATTAGTAGTATGGTATACCTGGATGAAGTCCATATAATCCATTCGGTAGAGATGATCTCCTGACAAGATTAGTATATTCTCAATGTTTCTGTTCTTGGCATCCTACAATAATCAGTGTAATATATCAGAATCCACTTCAAGTCAGAGGAAAAAAAATTCAGGTGCAAGGCCCATCTATTTAAGTCTGGGTCTGCTAACAATACTGGTTGCTGGGTGAATACAGACTTCCATACCCACCTCGAATAACCATAGGAATTGCCTCACAGCATCTGCTGTTCCCTGGAACCACTTCATTCCTGCTTCTCCCGGTGTCTGGGTGGCTGCCAGAATCTATTTTCCAAGTGGGTTCATTTTGAGTCATTACAAACCAAGGAACTCACAACATTATTATCAAAGAAAACATTAGACGAATGTGATCTGACTCCCTCTCTTGATGACCAAATACTCTATTTAGGATCAATTAGATCATCAGGCTTCCCACATCGTTCTCATCTGCCAATGATGCAGATTTTATGAGTGGATGGTCATGAGGAGGGAAATCAATCAGACCTAGCTGTTTTAATCTTTTTTAAGTGGCAACTTATCCATGGTGCTTAAAGTACCAATAAATTTCCAAAAAAAAAAATGACATCTAAATATACATCTGCTGGGTCCCATACCTCCACAAATCCATCCCCAAAGCTAACACCATTTCCAAAATATGTGCGTGAAATGTGTCGATTGAGGGAAGCAGAGTTAAACTGGGTGAGTACACAAATCTTGTTTATGCCGCTATTGATACAATTGCTCATTGGGATGTCTATAAGCCTATAGCATCCTCCTACTGGAACCTGCAGATCATACCATTATCATCACATAACGATACCAAAAAACAGGACAATTCAACAAAGGCGAGGGCACTCTTCTTCTTGAACAACAACTTGATTAGTTTGGTCATTTATATAAATCGTATACGCGCGCGCGCACACACATGTAACTACTTTCTTACAGCAGGTGTAGCCGTTCTGGAAGTAAGAGGAAAGAGTTGAGTCCCTGCACCTCCTCCCAAAATGACCGAAGCCACATTTTTTGGGTCTGCTTTAGGTCTATGAAAAGGTGGTGCTTGTAAGGTCTGAGAGATCAAACCCAAGATTATTAGCAATAGCAGTCATAAAACAGACCGAGATGATTAAGACAATGAAACTAAATATGCAATTTAAATTGATATGCTCAGTGAATATGATCACACAGTATTTTCAAGTATTTAAAGGAGGCGAATACAAATAAAATGATCATTTTCATGTTTTCATAGATTTCAAATAGATCCTGGATAGGAATTAACTTACTACAGCCTCCTTGGGATGATCATTTGAAGTGAGAATAGCAAAAGCAACACCTGGTTTGAGCTTCGTGACCTTCTTCTCGGTTCCCAAACTTTTTGCCAACTGATTAACCAATAAATTGTTACTTAGGCTCCGTGTGATCCTCTCCCCCAAAAACCCATTATTTCCACGAATGAGACCACCTTTGCTTGCTTTTGCCAAATGGGTATTGGGTTTCAAGGTCAAGCCGCAAGAATCCATTACAGTTGCCTCGCTGCTAAGACTAAACCAGAAAAATAGTAAACCAGATGGTAGTGGATCAGAGATGAATGATGCTCTCTCAAAATGCTGAACCCAAATCCCATTAAAGTGCAACTCTTAAAAAGTGAGTCGAGTAAAGTAAACTCTAAACTTAAGGAAAGTATAGATCACCTAAAAGTATCTGAAAGAAAATTGTGTCATACAATCGAAGTTATTCAAGGAATAATATTTTTGTAAAGAAAAACCTTAAACTAAGCAACCTCAGAATGAAGTTTCAGAAGCACTAAACTATATCTGGTAAACAACGAGAATGCCAAGGAAACTCTTAGCATCCGGACCAAGTAAGCTCATAAGAAACAAGAATTTCAAGTACCCAGAAGTGGTCAGTAAGCACAAAAGAAGTTTTGATAGTAAACATTAAGACTAAAAAAAACAGAGCAACAAAATTCGAGTAGAAGAAAGGTGACCTGAAGTTCCAAACCACCAAAACTGTGATATTTAGAGTGATCAAGCTTTGGGATCCTGAAAGTAGGAGTAGAAGTCAAATTGAGTGGGAGTGAAATGCGTGAATGATGTTGAAGATGACGGTAAGCTTTATTGGCCAGCTCTCACGAGAAATCTTGTTATTTTGGTATTTATATACTATAAAAAAATACCGTGACATATATTAATGCAGCCTTGCCTTAATACACCGACTGATGCTCTCTACTCTCTTCCTATTACGTAAGATTATACAATAATGATAAATGTATAATATCTTATATAGTAAGACGAGAGTGTGATGGTACTATGGAAATACAGCATGCCCTTGAACCCCACCTCTGCCTTAGTCCAAGTTTCTAGGTTCGACTTGAACAAACAGCTGTCCCTTTCAAGCCAAAGTCGTAACAAAACAAAATAGCATGAAAGCCTCAAAATTGAGGTTGTTTTGACACCTCTGGCTGGAAATTTTAATTAGTAGTGATTGCACAAGAAGAAATTCTCTCATGCCTCTCCAAGCATTCTCAAGCGGTTCTAATGTCTCATTTGACAGCAAGGATTATGCATATATCATATAGTTTTTCTTAATCTTCAAAACCCAAATTTGTAATTTTTTATCACTTTGATTTTGATTTTTTGTGGATGCGCGATCCCAGAAAAAGAAAGAAACATGAAAACAGAAAAAGAAAAACCACAAGAATAGCAAGCTAGTTTCAAACAGTTTTCAGTATATTTCTCATTGACACCCTCGTAGAAGAACCGATACAAGTCAAATTACTCTTGGTGCAGAAAAGTTTTGCATTTTATACGCTTTGGGCATTAGACACATAGCATACAGGCAGGATCTAAACCTTGTGTTCTAGTCTCATGTAAATTCTAGTCTGCAGTTGGTACGGTTTTAATGCCATGAGGACACTAACCTCTTTGGTTCAGTTGTCAGTGGCAATCTCATGATTCATCTTTCATTTATTGGGTTTGGAAGTTTCCATCAAGACATGAAAATCGTTTTCTATCTATCATCTGCAGTCAGCTTTACAGCAATTCCAATTTGATAAAAGCAATCATATATTATTACATAACCAATCCACAGGTATTTTAGAGGCGGCTTCTGCCTCAAAAAACAAAACAAAATTCAGTAATTCACAGTAAAATGAATCTCTTGTAGGATGAATGAGCTCTCACATCAAAGTAACAATCACCTTTGCAAATGTTTTCAATTCATTTTCATAGATATTTCTTTCCATTCCTTGGAAGATCATTGCAGAGGCCATGTGTCATGGGGCCCATTAAACACAGATCCAAATAAGTAGACTCTTCAATCATGTCTATGTTGTCCACTAATCTCTCAACTAGATTTAAGAAATATACCACCACCTAATCCCATGGACGGTTCTCTTTACACAACACCTGTCCCACTTCGATACTCAGAGCCCCCATCAATATCAAATTATAATTATATACGATGAAATTAAGACCATAAATCCTGTGTAAGCAGCAGAGCTCCATTATTTCTCTAAGCAGTCACTGTTACTGCTTAATCATTGGCTAAGCCAACGCATTTGATTTTCCAGTAACAAAAGATGTTCACAGCAATCAATTTACCAACGCTGCATTAGTAATAGAAAATTGCTCCTCTACCGACAGTTGGGTCCCGATTGGGTCCCGACAAATTTTATTTTTTTGTTTTTATTTAGTAATTAAAGAATTATTTTTTAATAATATTATGAATTATTTTTAAAAAAAGAATGTTTTAAGGGTATAAAAAAAAGAATGAAAAATAAAATAAAATTGCCCTTATCAGGCCCGTCTCATGCTACATCCGCTCCATAAGAAAAATTTTATACACCAGATTATCATCTTAATTTCATCTCACTATACAAGATGCAATACATTTATCATCATTGAATAATCTTTTATTAGATAATTTTTTATTATTTAACAGTGATAAATATGTCATATTAATAAAATAAAAATAAAATAGTGGTATTATATGCTGCATTACTCTATCCCATAAATATATATAAATATATATAAATATATATTATCGTAGATATAGATTTGACAAGTACAAATACAATAAATGATGCACGAATTGTGAGTTGGTGGCTGATCTGTCATGGCATGATGGGCTTAACAATCTGAGAAACGTCCAAACATACGAGGGTTGATGATTTCTTCGACTACCAATGTTTGACAGACAAGTGACCCAAGTGATATTTACATTAGTTGTTGGGTTTATTCGCCGTACACCTGTCCTATACGGTACAGCAATTGTGCACCGATCCATCCAACAAATTGTATCTTGGACTTCTCTCGCAATTTGATTAATGTAACGCCCACTTGATGGTGGGCCAAGAATAGAAGTAGACCGTGGTTTTAAGAGTTAGTGCCATGAATATCTATCTATCAACCATGTGGGCCCCCTGCTAGAACAAAACAACAACCAGTGAAGATTGATAAACGCCAATATTACAAAGTCTCTACTTATTTTTTAGTATTATTTTTACAATATATTAATGTGATTGATTGTATCAAATTTTTTTAAAATAAAATAACTATTTTAATCAATCACATTAATAGAATACGTAAAAACAAAACTTTTATTTTATATTCTACTAATATAATTGATTGTATCATATTTTTTAATATAAAATAATTATTTTGACCAATCAATCATATCAACAGAATATACAAAAACTGTTAATATACAAAAACAACTAGCAAAACCCTAGACGCTAGATACTACAAGCCTCAACATTTATTTCCCAAATAAAAACCCAACCTTTTCAGAAAAAGACTTATAAATCGGGCAGAATAAGATTCTCCAGAACTGCTGTAGTAGTTAGTTTTTCTTTTTTCTTTTAATGGGCTGCTTAAACTATTAGACAAGCATTCCAGAAGTAATTCAATTCCAAATGATAATCGCTTCAGCTACAATAGTTTTTAATCTACTAAAAACTTGATATTTCTTGAGGCAAGATTCTATTTGCAAGCTTGGTATATAGTTATCCACTTATATTCATAAAAGGAAAATGATAGAGCGATGGTAGCTCCCTTAGTATGTGTTTTTTTTATATGTTTTTATTAGTTCTTTTTTTACATAAATTTTTTTAACAATTTTAAATATTTAAAAAAAAAAAAAAATTCACAATATCATTAAAAAATACTTTCTTAATTATTTTACTTCATGATCAAAAAAAAAAATATTTGTTTTAAGAAAGTATTTTTTAATAATATTCTAAATTTATTTTATTTTTTTAAAATATTAAAAAATATTAAAAAAACATGTAAAAAATAACTGAAAAAAATACATCAAAAAATACATACAAGAGCCTGCAGTAACTCCCAGCGGGAGCCACCAGGTGACTCTAGCAGTACTTACTCATAAAAAGAGTTAAAAATATGAATAAATTTTTAATGTAAACTGATGCGACATACTTTCACATCAACAATGCATTAATATATAAAGGAGCCTGCAAATAGACCTACTCTTTGGCACTCTAGCCCTAGGCCATACAAAAGGGCACAAGTCAGTCAGCCTGCGATGTTGACGGTCAAGAGCACTAACATCAAATGTCCATTTTACTAATTGATGATATTCTGAAGAAAAACACGAATATAAAATTTCAATCACTCCATATGATCCCGATTAAATTATAGAAGATGATACAATACTTTTTTTTTTTGTAATCGGAGATAGCAGATAGTCTAAAACTAAGCTGATGTACTCACTCTAGAAATAGAAGATGACCCAGAAGGGATGTCATAACATGGAAATAATAAAAGCTGCCAAACTCAACAACACTACATAAAACCACCAAACCACCGGGGTGAAGACTAGGTGTTTGTTGCCCGTGTGTAGATCTGCTGGCTTGAATGTGAAGAAACCATCCTAATCAAACCTCTCGCCATTAATTCCCTGATTGCCCTCCTTGCAAGTGATCCACTAATCTGTACGGGCCATACAAAAATGAGACAAATTAAATATAAAGAACACATATAAAAGGAAATAGGAGAAAAGAGGACGGTGACGAGTATTATATTATAAGCACGCAGCTGTAGACTTTCTTTTACAAGTAAAAGTAGCTGTAAACTTTCTTTTTAATAAGTAAAAATAAAGTTTTATTAAATCAAGATTTAGTCATAGCCCAAGTATACAGAAGTATACAACTGAGAATACGATGGAAGCTAGAGTTGAATACAAGGAAAATTTCGGTGTAAACTTTTATTTAATCGGTAAATAAGATTTTATTGATCATAAGGATAGGCAAGAGCCCAAATAACTCTCACGTAAACTTCAGACATCCTTGTCAACTTTGCAGGCAAACACTCACGAAAAACCAAGATGATGACCCTATCAATAGCCTAGGCCTGTAAGAATTGAGTAGAATGCGTACTAGATATGAATATATCTGAAAGATTTTATATGATTAGAAACCTCCTTTTAACAGAATGAGTTGATAAACAAATAAAAACAAAAAACTAGAAGAAAAAACTCCTAGAGAATTTATCTTATGACACGCACACAAATAAAAGAAAAACTATAATCATGCAATCTATAAATAAATGAAATCTAACAAAATCATACATGGATATAAATTTTCATAATGACTACAGCAGCAAAATAAAAAAGCTTGCCTTGTTAATCTATGATCTATCGAAGAATTTGCATAACTCCTTCAACAAAAGGAGCTTTTCCTCATCATATTGAATCAACTTGTCAGTCATCTAACAATGTACTCACAGCCTAGTAGACTCCTCTCATCCACGGAGGTTTGGTTTCGACCTACCACCCACGAAGGGCACATAGGAATTTTAAGAATGGCTGATGTTAGCTTCTCTTTCTTTTTATTTTTTTCCTAGCACACTCACCCATGCTCAATCATAATAAGCTTGTAGAAAGGCATCAAACTAGCAGGGCATGTTTTTTTGTATTCTACATCTGGTCCATTCTCAGGATTCTGATATTTCATATGGATCTGTTGGGATGTTATGTTCAACAACAGGTTTCTTTGGTTGGTATTCCTCGTAATAAAAACAATCTTCGACCCAAGCGTGTCCATCCTTGATTCCCCCCTCCCCCCCAGCTCCTCCCGATTGCCCACCAGCACCTATGTCTCCAATAGGGATTCTCCAGATGAAAAATGTAATCTTAACACAGAATAAAAAACTTTGACGGTCGCAGCGGAAGCTATTTTGTTCCTAGTAAATTATTGAACTTTCCCAGTGATTTTTAATCCATGATTGAACGGATTATATCTCAGATTCACATACAACAATAGCCTACCTGCTTTACAATCCCACTAATTGTAAATAAAAAGAAAACCTACAAAGATTCTTACTGAACTAATTATTCACGCAACGTCGAAGAAAAACAAAAGGACACTAATTTTTCGTTAAAGAAAAAAAATGATACCCTCAAACGGTCGGAGAGAATGGAGGGGGTGATAAGCTTGTATTTGGGAGCCTCGGAGAGGAGCTTGTCATAGGTACCCTGGTCGAAAAGCACCATGTTGTTCACCTTCTCCTTCTGCTTTCCCTTGCTCCACTTCTGTTTTACCACCAAATAAATAAATTAGAAACTATATATATATATATATATGTTATCAGAAACCCATTTTTCGCCTCTCCACCTAATGTTCATCAAACTACTTCACACACTCGCTATAATAAAAAAAAAAAAACCAGCGGCGGCTACTAATTAGGGTGGATCAAACCTTCTTCTTCTGCTTCCCACCGCCAGATTTGGCAGGCTTGGAGGAGGGTGGAGGAGCCTTGTCTTTCTTTGGAGCCTGTCACGGGGAAAAAAAAAAAACGAACACTGTTAGAGCGAGGCATACAGGAACTTAACAGATAACGATTAATCCATTGGAAAAACACGAGTACAGTGATGCATACCATCGGACCGGGTCGCAGAGACGGAGAGAGCGAGCAAGAGATAGAAAAAGAGGCTGTGTGAAGCAAACGAAGGAGCGGAGGCACTTATACAACTAGGGTTTCGATGATATGAAAAAGAAAACCCATCCTCGAACGACGCCGTTCTTCATATCAATATTCTTTTTTTTTTTTATGGGGAATCGGGTAACATTATTTTTTAAGTTTTAAGGGCAATGCTACTTTAAACAAAAGAGCAGTCCTAACTCCACAACAAAATGTGCAAAAAAATTTTACATATGTATAAAAATTTTACATATGTATAAATATATATATATATATATATGTGTGAGAAATTTTATTTGCAGTTTTGAGTAGGGGATTGCGTATGTAGTCTCATTGATGAATGAGAGTAAAAAGAAAAAAATATATCATTTTAAAAATGATATTAATTTAATTTTAATTTTTTTTAAACATAACTATATGGGTTTGCATGAGCAGTCTCTATTTGGGGACTGTATGTAGACTACTTCTATATATATATTTTTTATTCATCATATTCATACACCACACGTTTTTTTTTTTTTTAATCTTATCAAATGTGTGATATATGGATGATGAGTAGAAGAATTCAATAAGTTTAAGAATAATAAAACCAAAAAAATTAAAAAATTAAAAAAAATTATGGTATGTAATGTGTGGTGGTGATAAGTAACAAAATTCATATATATATATATATATAAATATATATATATATGTATATATATATATACTAGTAAGTTTGCCCAGTTGACCAATTTTGTTATGTTTCAAATTTTTAACTATAAACGGACATAAATTTGTCTATATCTTTAGAATTTTTTTCATGTTTACAACACATATTATACACACGATCTGCATAATGTTTATAACTATAATACAACGATTTACAATAACCAAGTCACAACTATATACAGATATTTTTAAAGTATATATTACAACAGCGATAATTTTGAAAGAAGATATTTAAAACATTCAACTTACTGCCTCGGAAACGGCATTAACATAGAGTACATTCAGCTTGTTTTGGTGCAATTGGTCGTATTCATTTATCTGTGCGCCCAACAGGAGCATCCATTCTTTAGTTGAAATTTGAGCTGCTATATTCTAAAAATATGGAAAGTGATCATGTAATGATGAAAATATATAAATAAGTGATGTATCAAAATTTTAAAATAGATTTATAAATACACATTTTACCTCGTTTTCATGTTCTAAGAGATCCATTGTGGTGCAATTGATGATTTATTCTGTTGTTGATCCGAACGTTACGAATGCTATAAATTTGCTATCATCATATACCTCTAAATATACTCGACATCTAAAATTAACAAGAAGATTATTATTTGTTAATATTCACATTTAGTACATTCTAATTTTGATGTAATAATCTATAATTTTAAAAGAAAAAGTCTTCTTCTAAGCGACTTCGCGCACCAAATCGTGCATCGATGTTGACATAGAAGACATCCGTTTAATGAAATAGTGGGAATTAAAGACAAAAAAAAATTTTGTGAGATAGATGACGTTATTCTTCTCTCAAAATTTTTCTTCTTTTGTTTTTTTTTTTTAATAAAAAAGTTATATAAGTATCGATACGCGATTTGGTGCACGAACTCGCTTATACCTAACAAAGCTCAATCAGGAAAAATCTTCCTTTAATCATAAAAGTTGGTCTCTGTATTAAGACGGAAATGGATAAGCAAATCATATAACAAATTAGCAATATATATTTACGCAAGTCATTAATATTTGGATATAACAGGAAAATAATTGCAAACAAAAAAGAGAAATTTATTGATAAGGTACGAGAATATACTGTTATTTATATTTAAAGCAAAATAGAGAAATTTTTAGTTTCAGCACAATTTCTATGTAAAAGTTTAAATTTGCATATAATAGGCTTTCATTAATTATAATTAGTAATTAGAAATTCATATGCTTATCAAATATAACATATGAATAAGTAGAGTAGTCATTACAAAGTAAATAGCACAATCATCTTTCATATGTGAAAGATAGAACACAAATTTATCTGGAAGAGAATATAAAAGCAACAGAATATAATAAGATTAAAATTACATTTATTAAAAGAAACTATAATCGCACATTAACAATAATGATAAATACAATAAATGGAAGGGATATTTATAAAATTCAAAGTTAAATACAATATAATACTGCAGAAAATTATCTGAATTTTTTTTTAGGTCTAAAAATTTTGTTGTTTTCTTCTTTATGTCTTTATATATTGTTTTCTTATATTAATCAATATGAGTAATAGTTTTTTTAATTATCAAACTTGTTTATCAATAAATCATATTATATAAAACTATATCAAGCGCATTAAGTAATTTAATAGATATGTGAGTTTATCTAAGTTTTAAGAATAGGATATTACAAAATGTATAAGCTCTTAAATGTTGTGATTATTACTAAATTATATTTTAAATTTTTAATTCAATTTTATGTGTAATTCGTATATTAAGTAAAAAAATTTAAACAAACTATGAACTAATAAATAAGTCCACAAACACATAACAATTGGGCTTTTTCACATTTCAAGCCTAAAAAAAATAAAATTGGGCCCAATTTATGTATGCCCAAAATTGACCATCAAGTCCAACCCATTTCCTAACCCTAAATCCATACTTCTATACGATGCCGTTTAAGGAAAAAATAACCCTAACTCTCCTCTATTCCTTCTCCTCTTGGCATCAACACTTTCATTTCTCTCATCTCTCTCTCTCTCTCTCTCTCTCTCCTAAGAAGCACATTTCAAAGGCTTTTTCGTTCTCATCATTCCCCGATTTCTCTATTCTTTCTCTTCCTCTCTCCGTCTCATATCCACACCACCACGACACACACAATGGTTTCACCTTCCTCTTAGCCGCATGATATTTTTATATTTTTCGTTTTTCTCTCTCTTTGTCTCTGGTTCTCTTGAAAGCTCTTTCTTTGAGCTCTATATTTTTGGTCCTCGAACAAACACCAGAAAGATGGGATCCATTGGGTGTCACTGTATATGGGTAAAACTTTCTTCCTTATTTGTCTAAAGTTTAACAGATCTACACCTTCTAGTAAAGATCTGAAAAGTTTGAAGATCTATTTATTTTTATATATTGTTTAAATCTATGAGTTTGACCTTTTAGTTTTGAATTTTTTTTTTTTGTTCTTTGCAAACTTTGACAGATGTAGACCTTTTAGTCTAGATCCAAGAGGTTGTACTTTAGATCTGTCAATCTATTTACCTAGATCTATTTTTTCTTGTGTATTATTCACATCTAAGATTTTTATCTTCTAGTTTTAAAAAAGAATTTGCTATTTTTTGTAAACTTGAACAGATGTACAAGTTTTAATATAGGTCCGAGAAGTTTGAAGATCTATTTATTGTTATGTATTGTTTAGAGCTACGGTTTTGACCTTTTATTTTTGGGATTTTTTTGCAAACTTTGATAGATCTAGACGATTTAGTCTAGATCCGAAAGGTTCTACTTTAGATCTTTCGATCTATTTATCTAGATCTATTTTTTCTTGTATATTGTTCACATCTAGGATCTTTACCTTCTAGTTTTTTTTTAAAAAAAAAAAAAATCGTTTTCTAGAAAAAGTTCTCAGTTTTAGGCTTTTAGCTATGAAGAAAGATGTGATTCTTGAAAAATACTAATTTTATTTATAAGTTTCCCTCTTTACATCTACATGTCTTGCAGATTCTTTTGATAGATTTTTTTTTTTTTTTAATCTTTAGAAGCTTCAAGACATGTACATATTTTAGTTTACATTTGAAAAGTTTTAGTTTAGAAGTTTTAATTTTAGTTTACATTTAAGAAGTTTTAATTTTGATTTGAAATTTAGACCCATCGATGTACATGGCTAAATATTTTTTTTATTTACAAGTCTACAATTTCCTGAGATTTAGATTTGTCGACGTAAATGTTTTACATTTTTCTTTGGTATTTACTTTAATTGTGTGTAAGTATTAGTGAGTAATCTGTTTTGGCCTAATATTGTTTTGCTTATCTGTAAATGTAAGTATGAGCTATTTGATGAAAGCATAGAAGAAATCATATTTCACTGAGAACAAAAGCAAATGAAAACATACCTTTTATTGTATGTCTGTTATGCATACACTTTTATTCTAAATACTATATTTATTTTTTAATGACATTTTTTACAGAATTAGGGCAATGGACATGAATTTCATTTTCTTAATATCATGTTCATAGAAATTTAGATTCATAACTTCTTATATCATTTTCTTAATGGGCACATTTTTAGTAATGATAAAGTTAGACGGCTAATTTTAAAATATATATTTTACATACAAAAACACAAGTGGAGTCAAAATTTATTATACTGGTGACGTGTCACTAATTTCTTAAAATCTGTAATAATTTGAACATTTTCCTTGTATTTTTAGCATTCATATAAAGAGTTTCTCGTTCCTTTTATTTTGTTGGAAAATGAGTTTCACTTTTATGAAAACAACAACGCTCCGTTTGGATGTTGAACTGAGTTGAATTGAATTGATATAAAAGTTAAAAGTTGAATAAAATATTGTTATAATATTATTTTTTAATATTATTATTATTTTAAGATTTAAAAAGTTGAATTATTTATTATATTTTATGTTAAAATTTGAGAAAATTATAATAATAAGATAAGATGAGTTGAGATTGGTTTGGGATCCAAACTGGCCATTGTTTGGATAGATGGGTTGAATTGAGATAAGTTGAAGTGAACGTTAAAAGTTGAATAAAATATTTTTAAAATATTATTTTTTAATAATATTATTATTATTATGTGATTTGAAAAAGTTGAATTGTTTATAATATTTTATGTAAGAATTTGAAAAAAATTATAATGATAAGATGAGAGAAACACTTTCACTATCCAAACAGAGCTTAACAAATTTTCATGCGTAGTACGGGTGGACGACGACTGATGTTTATAATTTGGTGATTCTCATCGATTTTGGTTCTGTGGAAAAACGTTGAAAATTGTCTAAAATAAATCCAATCTATTAATCAATAAATCGGTTCTAATGCGCATAAGAGTATTGAGATTTTCTAGAATTTTGAAGATATTTTACTACAAAGAATTCATTAAATTCTAGAAAAATTTGGTTTGAACTTTGAAGAATGAAAGTAAATAACTCAGATGGTTTGGAAAGTCATTTTGCAGTGTAGTGAATCTTCAAATAGAAGACAAAAACCGTGTAACTTTCGCGTATTTGGTCCGAATCATTCATTCATCTCAATCAAAAGCGAAGAAGCAGCAGCAGATTAGAGTGGTTGGTCTCTTTGGAAGAAGCATATGATACGAATAAACCCAATCCTATAGAAAAATGAAGAGAGACATAAGGAGAGTTACTAACACAAGCTTAATCCATCATCGATTCATCATCTAGACCTTCCGAATTAAGCAACTCATGTTTCGTTTGTTTTTACATCTTCTCTCATCTAATCATTATAATTTTTTTTCAATTTTCACATAAAATGAAATAAACAATTCAATTTTTTCAAATCCCAAAATAATAATAATATTAAAAAAATATATTCTAACAATATTTTATTCAATTTTTAACATTAATCTCAACGCAATATATAAATAATATTTTTTTATTTTGATGTAACTTTTTATTGACGTTGTATCAAATGATTGATCTATCAGTATAATATAATAAATAATCTCTAATTATTAAATATCATATCATAGAATGATTGAAGGATGATAATAAAAGAACTGGTCGGTATAGATTAGATTTGATGTCTCCAAAAACATAGTGCATTGTATTATATGTATAATTAAAACCTAATTTGTTTTGTTCGTACAAAAGTTAAACACGAACCATATTCTTACCCCAAAACTAGGGATGGAGAATTTATTCTATTCTGTTTTCTGGATAAATAGTATTATTAGCCAAAGGAAGCGAGAAAGGGCATTGGTGCAATCGAAGAGCTCTCAATTTGCATATTCTGACGTGGGGAAAATTAAAGAAATAATTTGTATATTAAAAAAGGATATATATATATATATATATATATATATATATGTTGTAGTTTTACATTAACTTTTTCATGGTTGTTCCATTTTTTTAATATTGAGTGTATGAATTTTACGCACCATAAAATTATATCTAACGTTATTTAAAAAATTATTCACTTAAAAAAAGCTATTTTTTATCTTTAATTATATATATATATATATATATATATCATTGAGATTATATATTTTAAATAGTTTAATATTTCGATTAAACCAAAGAAATAATTAGTTAAATATGACATATTTGATGATATAATTGGGATGAGATCATTCAAAATGAGGAAGAGTAGTTGGATGCTGTCTCTCACAAGATGTGTTATTAAATTAAGAGTAATTCTACATATAACCGTGAAGTGCGTAAACACCGCGTAATTGCTTTGAAAAATAGTGGGGTCCACTATTAAAAAATTAATTTTTTTCCATGTGGGTCTCATGTTTTATTCACTTTTTTCAAAACGATTACGCGGCGGTTACACAATTCACGGTTGTAAATATATTTTCTCTTAAATTAATGGATTTTGCTACTTATCATCACCACACACCACACACCATACTTATTTTTATTTTTTAATTTATTTTGTTTTATTTTGTTTAAACTAATTGAATTATTTTACTCATTATCCATACACCACACATTTAGTGAGAAAAAAAAAAGCGGTGTGTAGTTTGTAATTTGTGGGAATGATGAATAAAAGTTTTCAAAAATAATAGATATTGATGAAAAAATGGAAAAGACGAAAGGGAAGTTGAAATAAATTTAGAGCCTATAAATATCAACACACAATTCACAAACCATTTCAAACAACATCCCCTGGAGAACAAACCGATTCACTCTATTCTGTCTGCCCAACGAACCTTTCTCTATTTTTCCCTGAAACCTTGGCTGCCTTTGAAGTTCCCTATGCTTCGAAACTTGAAATCTGCCGTATTGTCTTCGACCATGGAAGCAGTTTTTCTCTTCTCTCTGTTCAGACAAATGGTTGCTCATGAAGCTTTGATGAAGACTCAATTACTCCCTTACGAGTGAGAGCTGAAAAACAAAGCCCTTTTGTCTCTCAAATCCTATATGCGAATGGATTCGATCAATTTTTACAACATCAAAGTTGAGAAGGCGAAAGCGTTGCCAAGGCATCGCCAGCTTCAAAAGATCGCAAACTTGTGCCGGGTAATCGAGGTATGCGTTGTCCTGGTCTTGATTTCCAGGTTTTCCATGCAACTCCCGCTTGCTGTCAAGAACTCCACCGGCTATTTCCATGAGGTTAAAGTTGTCTTGGTCAGTCCTCGCTTTGTGTTCGTCATCGGAAACGTTATAATTTTCACTCTTTTCGCCAAGTCGGGGCAGTTTTCAGCTCGAGCAGCAAGTACTTCTGGATTTGATCTATACGAGGAGTTCATCAAGAACAGTGAAAAGAAACAGAGAATTCACCCGGATAAGACCTCGTACCTCTGCAAACTTAGCGTATCTGATGAGAGTACATTTAAGGATTACCGGAGGATTCAAAGTTTCTCGCAAAATCCAAACAGTGGGTTGTGTGAGAAATCACTCCGAGTACTCCGACGGTCGGAGAAACAGAAATTCAGCAAGAATACCGGTCCTTCCGATGAGGTCATGGCGAAAAGTTCATGTCCAGAGGATGAAATGAGCAACGAGGAGTTCCAGCGCAAGGTGGAGGCTTTCATTACCCGGCAGCAAAGGTTTCGTAGGGAAGAAGAGTATTCTGTACTAAAGAATTAATTACTCAAGAACATGAAGCATTTTACTTCAATTCCGACGTAACTGTGCATGTACATTAATATTTATCAGATGTCATAAATAATTTTTCAAAAGCAGATGCTTGATGCAATATTTCATGAAATGCGCATGTCCTATTGATTGGACATGCTTATAAGAGGATATCTAAATCCAAGAGCAGATGCTTTTCTCTGGATAAAAAGGTATTCCATGTTCTGTTATATGCTATTTAAGATGCTTCCAGTACGCCAAGTTGCCTATGGTATATTTTCAAAATCTAAAGCACGTAGCAAATGAAAAACCACCCAAAAACTCAGGGCTTCATGGCATTTTCATCTACAGGGCTGCCATCTTTGCCTGCTTGCCAACAACCAATTGAATTAAGACTGACGTATCTTATGATGGGATAAACTGATAAATACATGTTTAGATTCAAAGATTAGTTGAGATGGTTTTATTATAATATTATTTTTAATATTATTATTATTTTATGATTTGAAAAAGTTGAATTATTTATTAAATTTTACGTGAAAATTTAAAAAAAATTGTAATAATGAGATATATTCTGAATCAGTACGTTACCATGAGATAACATAACAGTGGGAGCAGCCTTGGCCTTTCATGTCCAGCCTAATTATGGCTCGACTTACAGTGTTTCACGCATTGAAGTGGCCAAACGGCTCACTTCATTACAAGAGAAGGGGCTGGCCTTTAATAGCCAGCCAAGGGGCACGAACAGAAGCTCATGGAGAGCTTCTATTTTGTACTTTGTTCTAATCTTTCTCAAATATTTCACATTTAGATTGTGAAATACGTGAGTATTGCTTTGCACGTAACACGCTCCACTATCGATGAAAATGATTTTGGATGAACAACAATGAAAAATCCGTGAAACAACCGCATCAGATATAAGATTTACTGCTCTCGAGATAAACAACACTCTGATCTAATTTTTTCTAACATTAACTTCATAGGTTAAGATCACTTGGGTTCACTTCCTTCTGGAAATATCATCTTTATTCTCTTGATGATCCACTTGCGGTATATTTTCTTCGTATACTTCTTTCTTGCCAGCACTGATTTTTTTTTTTTAATCTTGTTTTCCCTTCTCCCAATAATACTCTCCCAGTCTCCATATAAAAAGTCCGAAAGCATTAAGCTTCTTTGTTAATTAAAGGAGACATGTTCTAAAATCTCACCGAGGAGTAGAAGCATTGGTACCCTTCTGGCCTTCTTTAAGGGTTGTGCCTATCACCTAAAATTTGCAGACTTTGTCACTTTGGAAGAAGATTATAAATATTCAGAAGCCAACGAATGTAGAACGTTAATATTGTCAAAACACCCCTCTTATCCTCTTTTGTTGAGAACAAAAAAGGGAAGAAAGATAGAATAAACTATAATCACCATAATATTGCTTGAATTTATCTTATTATCGAGTAATATTTGAGTAGTAAAAGGGTATTTCACTTCCACTTATTCGACTGCAAATTCATTTGAGGGTAAAAACAGTAACTTCTTTTAGTTATCTCAGTATATAATTCAGGGTCTCAACTAAAATGAAAAAACAAAAAGACGGGGCAAAGGACAAAAAAGCTGCACTGTCGATCATTGGTGGTGTAAGGGGATTTTCCCCACTTTACAAAGTCCAATGGGCCTCGGCCCAATACCCGGTCCACAGGTCACCAAGATCCTATAGGGAGCAAGATGTCTACCAGGAAAATGAGTTGAATAACAGATAGGACAGGTTAGCCTGACAACCTACGACCGTGTTCAGAACCCGGGAACTTACATAAGACAACAGGAAATGCGGAAGACCCTCCTCGATCCATTGACATAAGAACAGTTACGGCTCACAAGGGGTAAAAGTAAAACCTAGAAACCACGCCGCATTAATGACGCCACTACCGAACTACATGTCACATTTATGGTGCCGTTGCAGAGCCACTCAATATTAAAGAATTCTGACAACAGAAACAGTAGAGAGGCACGAACTCTATTGAGACAAACACAATTTGTACATCTCCCAACCCATGGTATAAATAGTAAGTTCCAGGTACGAGAAACTCTCTTTGATCCCTAGATTCTTTCATTTATTTACAAATTTTCAAGAATATTTATTAATTTTAGTATCGGAGATTTTCCAGCTCCAAGACCGCCCTCTACTAACTGTCTTCCCTCGTATCTTTGCAAGTTCATTTCAAAAAATTTGAATTGTTGATTTAAAAGTGTACGAAACACAACGTTAACACGCTGTAAGAAGAAGCATCAGAGTAAATTGAGTCTCTTGTTCAAAAAAACGAAAAGAAAAAGGTAAAGGAAAAGGAAAAGCAGTGTAACCGACTACTAAATAAAGGTGAAAGTTTGAAAGAAAGAAAAAGGAAAAATATAGTGTTGCATGCTTGCTAGGCTTTTTTGTTTTTTCTTACTTGGTAAGAAACGGGTCTGGCAGTGATGCCTGGTGTCTGTCTGGATTGTCCACTCAATGTTTGCAATCTGGATAGCCTTTAGAACTAAAAGGCTGCCGAGTCAAATATCATTTGTAGTTTCTGGATTCTATTGGAGGCCTCCTTTGGCGATCATATCGATTTGAACTACAATGACATGTTTTCTTTTTTGTTAAGAAATTTGAAAAACAGAATTAGATTACAAATGAATGATGAATAGAAGAATTTAATTATTTTAAGAATAATAAAATTAAAAAAATTTTAAAAAATAAAAGAAAATGTGGTGTGTAGAACTTATAAATAGCAAAGCTCTTTCTTCCATTGAATTGAAGATTGTTGTACTTGTTTTCGAGGATGGAGAGTGGATTTGATAACCTGAAATTATACCCAATACAATATAAAATGGGGTAATTCATAAACACACTTGAAGAGTGGTACAGCTACAAGTGTCCACAGTTTCCATGTTTGAACTAAAAGTAAATAGATTTAAAGAAAAAGAAGAAATAAAGGAAACAAATGGAGGAAAAAGTGAAAGGTATATATCCTAATCTACACCCTATAAATAGCAAACCCTGTAAAATAAAATAATTCAAGAACAATGATTATCCCCAGTTGGGCAAAGAGAGCAGAGAGCATCTTCTAGTTCTAACCCTATTTCCTCTATCCAACTATTTCTATTCTATTTGACCTTGGCTGCCTTGCCTTTTAACTCTCTGTCTATGCTCCCAAATCTCAAATCTGCTGCTCTCTTCTCTTCCATGATGGAAGCAGTTTTTGTCTTCTCTCTGTTCAGACAAACAGTCGCTAATGAAGCTTCCATGAAAACTCAATTCCCTTTCGAGTGAAAGCTTGCGAAAATCAAAAGAGAAAAGAAAAACTAAGATTTCAATCCTTTGTTTTTCAAGTCCTATATTCGAATGGATTCATTGAATTTCTACAACATCAAAGTTGAGAAGGCGAACGCGATGCAAAGGCATCGCCAGCTTCAAAAGATCGCAAACCTATGCCGGATAATCAAGGTATGTGTTGTTCTTCTCTTGATTTCCTGGCTTTCCATGCAACTCCTACTTGCTTTCAAGAACTCCGGTGGGTATTTCCAAAACGTGACAGTCAACTTGACGAGTCCTCGCTTCGTGTTTGTCGTCGGAAACGTTATAGTCATCACTCTTTTCGTCAAGTCCGGCCAGTTTTCGACTCGAGATTCTACCACAAAGACTTCTAAATTTGATCTTTACGAGGAGTTCATTAAGAAAAGTGAAAAAATTCAGAGAGTTCACTCAGATGAGACCCGACGCCTTGAAGAGCATAGCACATACGATAGTAAAGTTAAGGATTATCGGAGAGTTCAGAGTTACTTGCAGAACTCAAACAGAGGCTTTGATGAGAAATCACTCCCTGTTCCACATCGTCTAGAGACAGAAAAACTCAGGAAGAGTTCTTACTCTTGTGACAGATCGATGAAGAGCTCAAATACTGAGGATGAAAGTAGTCACGAGGAATTCCAGCGCAGAGTGGAGGCTTTCATTGCCCGGCAGCAAAGGCTTCGAAGGGAAGAACTGTACTCTGTTATACTTTAAAATTACTAAAAGAATGTAGCAGTTTTCTACTTCCAAATTCCATTATGATGTTACATTGTGGGGAAAATGAAATTACTCTTTCAAACATGCAGGAAATTTTGAGAAATGATAAGTGCAATAGTAAACGCGATACAATTTAAAAAAAATACAGAATTTACATAAAAAATAATAATTTTTTAATAGTAAACTTTACTTTTTTTTCAAAACAATTACACGGCACTTATGCACTATGTTGAAAAATTTACCCCACAATTGCTTTCGATTAAATACTCCCAGACTTTGGCTCGAAATTTATAAGACTCCCGTGTCTAATCCTTGTGAACAAGATGATGCCTTTTGGGAGATGCCATTTCCCGACAAGCACATGGGTAATGGAAAGTTTCAGGGAATGCAATTCCTTAAGGATTGGATATGCGGATAACAGTTTCTGAAATCTACTTTTCCAATCTTTTAAATGAGTGCAAGCACAGCAATCACTACCCATCCATGATAGCAATTCGAGTTGGCTTCTAACAACAAAAGCGAAGATATTACTGTATTTTAACTCTGGCTACTTTCAAGCATAGGACCAGAGTATTTGCCAGCTACGAAGAAAGTGAAGAGGAAAAAAAACTTAAAAACCCAGAAGCTACTACATAATCTAAATCACCTTGGAACTAAAGGATTTTCTCTTACTGCATCTCCAAAGATTTTAAGTATATTTAAAATAAAATCAAAACTCGTATAGAATTCAGTATCAACATAAATCTCCAACATTTTCTTTTCCTGACAAAGTAACATAAACCTCCAACAGTTGTGCCTGAAACATCATAGAACGAAAGCCATCAGTTCTTACTCATTGTGGTACAGGTAAAGGCATGCAGAAATAAAGCGCATTAATATCAATTCTTACATGATAAAATACGATAAAAACTTAATAAATGCATTTGCTAGCACCAGTCAGCATCGAGCATTATGTATCATGAAGAGTGCTATTGAAGCCCATAGACTATAAACCACAACAGGCGCTGACTAGATGATGAGTACATGTTCATTGCAATGGTGTGGACACGCCGTGGACTTCGATAAGCGAGCAATCAAGGGGGCATTTTGAAAATTTGACAGAAAACAAAAAAGCAGAGAATCATATACTTGCCTCAAAAACTAGGGGAAGTACTGCCTGGTAGAAGAGGCCATCTAGTTGAGAACCTCTGCAATATGGCTATACCGCCATTTTCATTTCTATCTTCTGGTGAGGATCATAACCTATGAGTTTGAAATCACCAGCCACAAAAGAATCTATGTTCTTTTTCTCTGGATTGATTCTCAAAATCTGCATTAGAAGTGATGGGGCAAATAATGTTAAAAAAAAGTAACAAAAACCATACCCTTTCCCAACCAGTATTATATTTCAAGATGAAATTAAAATCAAGTCACCAAAGTCTTGGCTGAACATTATTACACATACTGGAAAAGGCCTAGGGGGATTCTGAAGCTGCTCCTGCAGAGGTCGGACATGAGTGCGGTAAACATGAGCATCCCCAAAAACATGGATAAAATCACCTGGAATGAGATCTGTAAAAGACAGATGGTAATTACAACCGATTCTAAGAAAACCCCCAGTATTAGGTTAAATAAAGTCAATATTAATTTGAATAGTAAAGCCAAGAACATAGATCTCTCCGAAACTGTATGAAGGGTTTTTTGAAGCAATTGTGATATATCCAATCCTAATACACATCATCAGTTAATCTGATCTATAGAAGTGAATGATAAACCATGAAATTGAAGGTTCAGGGAACCATCGCATAGTCTAGGCTTCCGTGAATTGATTCGCAGAACCTCATATGTACTTAACATTTACCATCACATGCGGTATCAAAAACTCTTTTCATTCATCATGTGATGCCACCACACAAATCATCTACATTTATCATTCAAGAAAAATCTGCATGTAAAAACAAACTGATTGCTGTTAAAATGCATACCACAAACATGAGCAATCATGCATGTCAGGAGAGCATAAGATGCAATGTTGAAAGGCACACCAAGGCCCATGTCAGCAGAGCGCTGATACATTTGGCATGACAATTCACCATTGGCCACATAAAACTGCAAAGAGAAAGAGGATGTACTCAATAACAAAGAGAAATTAAGAAAAAAAGAGTTGTACGTACTACTTCACTACAAACCTGGGCAAACATATGGCAAGGTGGAAGTGCCATCAATTTGAGATCTGAAGGATTCCATGCTGAGAGTATTATCCGTCGGTCATCAGGATTATTTTTTATCTTGTGAATAACATCCAACAATTGATCAAACCCTTGGCCAGAGTAGTCATCATGCATGTCAGAATACCTGCAGAATGTAAGATGGATGGGTAAATTGGTGAAATTTAATTTTCTTAGGTTAATCCACAAGATGAAACCAGAAAAAAGTTGAATCCTCCTAACCGAGCACCAAAGTGTCTCCACTGGAATCCATAGACAGGTCCCAAATCACCTTCCTCCCTGTCTGTCAAACCGATGCTGGAAACAGGCAAATAAGATATAATACAAAACTCATTGAACAACAAAAGCTATATACACGAGCCACAGAGCACACATGATAGATGCGAATGACTATAGATGTTTTTATTCATATCGTAATTCGATACTTGCCCATCAAGGTAGTCTCTGGAAGCATTGCCATCCCATATATGAATGCCTTTTTCCTGAAGGACCTGTCATTAAGCCAACCTCTAAGAATACATTCCATTTCACCATGATCTCATCTTCATCAGATAGATGAAGATTCTCAATTTAAAATATGCACACCATGGGTAAATGAAATTATTTTACTTAATTTTCCATAGCAATTAAAGGCTCATAAAGAAATTATCACCTTGGCACTTGTCGACCCACTGATAAACCATAGAAGTTCTTCAACGACACCTCTCCAAAATACTTTCTATTAACCAAATGATAACAACATGCGTCAACATATTATCCAGATGAAAAAGAGAAATTTGGTTTTTAAATAAAATAAGCCTGTGACCAACAACACGTCATGAATCAAAATTACTGATGAAAAGGAAATACATGCAGTATAACCAAATGGTTACACAGATTTTTTTTTTTTTTTTTTTTAATTCCTTGATAAGAAAGATTCACATGCCTTGGTGGTAAGAAGCGGAAAAGATCTGCGCAGATTGAACCGCATCTGTGGAAGTACAATGGAAAAAGTGCAATCGATTGAAGACCATCGGTATGTAAACAAAAGATGTTTAAAATGGAAGCAAAGAAAGTTTGCTTAATAATCTGAGATTTTACCTGGCAACCAAACTTTGACAGAGTACCAGTCCCTGTCCTATCATCTTTAAGAGTGCCATCGGAAATTATTTCTTGAACCAGTCTAAGATACATATACTCCTCATGTCTCTCAAAGATCATCTTGGGCAAGAACGAGAAATTCTTTACCTCAAACTTCGTGGAATCAGAATTACCATCAAAGACCAGATCACCATTTTGACGAAGGGATTCAACTGCAGAACTCCTCACGCGAACAAGTGTTGTGAAGGAGTATCGAATGTTATTTTCCACCACGGGAAAGGAGGAGTGCCATGGTTGAAACACAGAGGAATCAACCGTAGGCAAAAATGTATCACATTCAATGCTTGCCTCAATTTCTGTTATATGGATAGCATCACAGCTAGGCGCATTGAGAGCTTCCCTGTATATAAACATGATCAATAGTTGGGGGGGAAAAAAGTGCTCGTCAATACAATAATGACCAACAAAAGCACACCTCAATATCTGGCCACCTCCTGTGACAAACACCTTTTCAATTGACAGACAATACGGGGGAGCAGCTAACAATTCCAAAGCCGAAGCCAAGCTTCCACATATTAAAACATTTTCTGCCGTTGCAATATCAAAACTTCCAGAGCGAGTCAGAACCACATTAAGGCGACCGGGAAGAGGACGCTTTTCAACGGGAATACTCTCCCATGTTTTCCTACCCATTAAAATTGCATTCTTTTTCCCAGGATCAGACGTATTCGTGGTAATGTCCTTAAAAAATTTGAGATCGGTGGGTAAATTCCATGGCAGTTTTCCATCCTTACCAATACCCATTTCTCGGGTTGCAGCCACAACGACTTGGTAAGTCCTCTGTGGATTAGGCTGTCCATTACCATTGCCATTACCATGGCCGTTGGTGCTTATTAAAGAGTCACTAGCCATAATCGAGCCAAAACTTGACAGACACTAGGACGATGGCTCAAAACGAGGACCGAACTGCTAACTTTTGCAGAAGTGCAGGAGAACCTAAAATCGATTACAAAGATTTATTAGAAAAAAATAAAAATTACAATATATGGAAAACCATCCCTCCAATCAGAAAAGTAACGACCGGAACAACATGACAAACAAACAAACAAGGTCCGGAAACGTTGAAGAAAGAGGAACGCTGCAAGCACTTCAAAATAGGTAAGTCCAGGGCACGACAATCCAATTTGAAACATCTGAACATGCAAAGGAAATCATCCAACCTTTTTTTTAAGAGCAATTTTTTTTTTTTTTTTTTGAGTACTCCAACCAATTCAAATCGTCTAAATTGGGTCAACTCAACAAAAACCCTGATTCAATCGAAATTCCGATTCTACGTATAACCTCTTAAATTTAAGTTCTTATCAAACCAAACCAATGTAGCAATGTATAAACAAAAATAGACGAGCGGTACCCAGCTTACACAGGGGATCATGTCCCAGATATATGCACACATGTGAAAGAATCCGTCAATTATTCCATTTCAAAAGTTTAAATCTCTTTCTGTTCTTTTTCTTTTCAAGGGAAAGATCATTCCTCGAAGACAACATATGGAACCCACTATGATTCAAACCAAAAACAGCATATTTCCCCATAAATGACAGAGAACTCCCACGATTTATAGACTATAATTACTGACGAACCCTAAAGATCGGATTTTTAGCATTAAGTAAAGAAGAAGATGGATGAGAGAGAGGAATCGGATACTCCAGTTAGTAAAAATACTAACAAAAATTAGACGGATAATGCGAATTCGAAGAACGGGAAAGGTAAGAGGAAGCTTATCGGGAGTTGAAATCCACCAAACGTTCATCGAAACCCAAAACAATTAGCAAAACCTACTAATTTACTAAAAAACTGTCATAATAAAATATCTGAAATTGGAGCATTCATTGATCAGCGCTCACACAGCAATCAATAAACAAAGCAACCAAACCCACAATCTTAATCAAAAGGAAAAGAGATCATTTAACAAAAAAGAACAAAAAAAATCATCAAAATGTCCAAACGTAACCCGACGATCTCGAACGAAGCGCAAAATCCTCACTCAGAGAGAGAGAGAGAGAATGAGGGAGTTTGGTATTCGAAAAACTAGGGTAGAAAGGTAATGGAGGGGTGCTTTACTTGTGGTTGGTTGTCAGCTATGCGGCATTTCGGAGAGACTCAGGCGATTGGCAGAAGAAGAAGAAGAAATAAGAGGAAGAGACTGCGAAAACCAGGAGCTAAAACCCAAAACCGCTTTCACAAACTCTCCCTCGTGCTCTCTCTGTCTCTCCCTCTCGGGAAAAAAGGGAAAAAAGTGAGAAATAGAGAGGTAAGAAAAATCCAAAAGCACGGTTGACGCGGAATGTCGCCGTCGCCGAGGCTATATCAACTGCGAATAGAAAATATAGGCGTTATTGGTAACATAAAATGCTACTACTTGTTCCTATAAATTCACCAACATGTTCCCCCACCCTTTTCTTTTTTAAAACCTTTATTTTAATAAATCTTTAGATCAATCTACTGTTGGCTGCAGCCACAACACATCTTACGTGTAGACCAGCTGATGTGCTACGGACCTGCTCGGTAATGTGGTACAATGAGCTGCTCGGTGCGTAGAGGAAAAAAAAAAACTAGCATACAGAAAAAAAAAAAAAAAAAAAAACCAGCTCAGGTGTGCTACGACTGATGTGCTACAGTAGGCTGTTCTATAGCTTTACTCTTTATTCTTAAATGACACAGTTGTCTTGTACGATTAATCTTGTTTTTACCTATTATTATTTTTATTAAGATTATTTATTATTTATCATCTAATTATTAAATATCAAATAAAAATATAGTAGATAAATGAATAATAAATAACATGAAATGATAAATATTATTTTTTTAGGCTTGTTTAAAATTTATAAATTATTTTTAAGATTTGCGTTGTCTGATTTAAAAATTGAATTTTAACAATTTTAGAAAAAAAAAACAAAATCAACTAAATTAATTTATCCTCTGATGGAAACATAACGCCTAGCTTATCAACTAAATAAAACTAACATAAATTAAGAAAATCAACTAAGATTTATAAAGTCATTTAATGAAAAAAGTTTTGGAAACTACAAATAAAAATACCTAAAATTATGAAAAATAAATAAATTTACTGAAAATACTTAAATTAGAAAACCCAAAGAAAGTCATAAATGATTAATGAAAAACTTAAAAAATATTAAAATAATACTTAGAAAATTGTATATCTCTCTAACCCCAAATACTGGATGTCAAAAGAAAAACTTATATCAATATCTATCTATTAATGTTACATACAATCGTGAAAGGTAAATATCGTGCAGTCGCTTCGAAAAATAGTGGAATTTATTATTAAAAAATTATTATTTTTTCATGTGAATTTCTTATTTATTTTTTATTTTTTAAAATGATTACAACGACGCTTAAACACTCACGACTGCAATTATCATTTCTTATATCTAACCAGCGAACCGAAAAATTAAAAACAAAAGCATTAAAAGGAAGAGGGAAAAAAAAAAAAAAAAACCTTTGCTTTGCAGCCTTTCTCGGGGGCCCAAAAGCTGCGTGCTGTATTATTGCTGTCAAGGCGGGAAATCCATTACAGCAGCCGATAGCATGACATCTGTCAGTATGCGCGAATGGTAAACATAACGCCTAGTTTATCCGGCCGTCCCTCTGAAAGCCCTTGTAGGCGTCCATTTTAGCTTTACGTGGTTAAGATTTTTAATTCAATAATTCTATTTGAAGAGGCTTTAAATTTTAATTTAATAAATAAATTTTAAAATTTAAATCTTATAAATCAAATTATAAATCAAATTATATCACGATGATAATATGTGATATAAAGACTTTCGATTACCAATTGTAATCTACGAAATATTTGTGTAAATCCGACTGTACTTGTCACTAAATATTTTTTATTGTTTTTTTTATAAGTAAATTTATTAATATGAATGAAATAGGCATAGCCTGTGTATACAAATACGAATGAAATAGGTATAACCCATGTACACAGAAAGTATACAAAAAAACACTTAAATACACCTATATTTTTTTTTTTATTGTAAACTAAATCTTACTCATTTCATTAAGTCACGCCAGTTTGTGAAAAAAAATATTTAACTAAGATTTCCGTGTGAACCAAATATTTCTTTCTCAAAATACATATCCATTGATTCATCTAACAAGAATACAAAAAGGCACATCACCATCTACACGGTTCGTGTTTCCTCTCAAGAAAGCTAAATAATAACAGGTTCACAAATAAGACTGCTGTTAGCATAATGTATGGCTGCAAAATTAATGTTTAAATCAACATCCAGTCTGGAATAGAGCAAACCATGCATTAAGAGCAACCGACAGATATCTTAAGCTGCAGTTACAGACAAACCATGGTATCAATCAAAGCCCTTCAAAGAATTTTATATGGTCTTCAAATGTTTCCCCATGCCGGATTTTGACCACTGACCCATCTTCTTCAACCTAAAATCATTACAAAATGCCCAAGAGTTAACTTTATAACTTGTAAGTATTCCATATTTTAGAGCAAAAAATATATCTACAATTTACAAGATGTTCTTATAGGAGTTCATTGAGGCAAAAGATCTGGACTTTCTATTCTAGGGGATAATAAAAGCAGTTACACTTTCTAATAGTTACTAGGAGTGCAATTTTCCTAGTATCGTTTGTACAGAAAGATGTGTGGTAGAAGATAAAGACAAGTCAAGTCATTCTTCCATACCCAGTATTCTGGAGGGCGCATCTTCAGATTATATGTTGATGCCATGCTCATGCAATAAGCACCTGCATCATGAACAACTAGACCAGCGCCCTGCAAAGTGAAACTTCAGATCAGACAATGACAAAGAGTACAATCATGATTTTTTAGATTGAAGCCTGATAGAGAAAATAGTAGTTAAGAAAATTAAAGATCTGAGAATCCAATAAGAGGACTGCACAATAATACCTTGGCTGGAGTTGGAAGTTCTCTATCCTTCCCCAGGAAATCTGCTGACTCACAGACAGGGCCCACAACATCAAAGGTTGAGATAGCATCAGCTGAAGGAGAAACCAGCTCTATATGCTGCAACCATGCACCGACAAGTCAATTGTGGGAAGAAAGGCAAGAACAGGGATAAAACAGACAGGGACATAATATGTGAACAGTGATGGTGATTAGAGAAATACGTCCAAAATGAGCAAAAGTATAGGCGGTCCCCCCCCCCCCCCCCCCCAAAAAAAAAAAATCAGAACCAGCAATGTAAACCTTCAAATAGATTGATACTGCGATAGGGCCACCGACTAACATCCTATTGATCAATTGCAACATGTTGAACAATGTTTTCAAGTACAAATATCCAGGCATTTGACAATACACTGAAAACAATGACACGCTGGTTAAAGTTAAATACCCATCGTCCTCAATTCACACCAACACAATTGAAGATGAGAAGTTAAGAGTAATTGGACACTTACTTGATAAGCACCGTAAAGACTAGGACGGATAAGTTCTGCCATGCTGCCATCAATCACAACAAAGTTTTTCGTTCCATTAGTTTTGACCCCAGTTACCCGATTAACAAAGCAGCAAGTATTTGCAATCAATGATCTCCCAGGTTCGATGATGAGGTTAAGATTTCGTGAAAGAACCAGATCTCGAACCTGCACCAGCAACCAATATCCTAAAAATGTTCATGGGAACTTCTTTCTTATAAGTAAAATGTTCAC
The DNA here is from genome assembly GCA_022457165.1 of Juglans mandshurica. NCBI lineage: Eukaryota > Viridiplantae > Streptophyta > Magnoliopsida > Fagales > Juglandaceae > Juglans > Juglans mandshurica. The sequence goes on along the minus strand of CM039629.1, from coordinate 24,943,161 downwards.
TGGAACTTTATATCAACCAAAGTAAGAACATTACTAATTCTCTTGATAACTAAAGCCCACTAGGAAGCAAAGCCATAATTTCTAAGTTTTCATCCTTATTTAATTCCAAACTAAGACTCTGAAATAGTCACAAGTTTTTCGTCCACAATGGAACTGTATAGAATTGTCAAATATGTTCACTATAATTGTCAAAACATAATAATAATGACATCAAAGGAGAATTCCTCTAAGAGGGTAGAGATGTGGGCTTCGAATATCATATGAAGTGTCAAAGACTAAACATGTCATGTATCATTTCAGTCTCAATGTATGTAGAGATTAACAATGGCAACAACTCCTTAAAAAACTACTACATACTTATGCTCACTTCACTGGAGTTAAAAACAAAAATCCTACAATATATATATATATATATATATATATATATATATATATTTTTTTTTAAAAAAGCTTCTATTTCACAGGTAGAAGATTCGAAGGCACAGAACCTGTTGTCTAATTAATCAAAAGATTTTATTTTAGTACGTAAAGAACTCACAACACAGAGTGCTGAACTAGTGAGCTCACCTCCCATCCTTTATTTAGAGGGATAGGAGATGTCATTAGGTCCAAGTACCATTCATGTCAAAATTAAGATTATTTCTGCCTGGCATTATGTTTTCATATAAATCAACAAAAATGACTTTAGGCTCAGTAGATGGTGAGAATCATGGCAAAATTAAAATCCTGTCCCTCAAATACTTATGGTGCTCTACATTGTTGTAACAAATGCAAACCTGAGAAATTTTTGTGCACTCATCATTCTAAGATCAACTGTAGCGTATTTGATATGCAGCTTATAATATGTGTAATTTTGAAATTAAAACTTAGCAGACCATGCTTGAAACGTGTCCATGGTTCCAAAAGCAAATGCTAATTATGTATTAGGAACTCCCTCTTCCTTCAATTGATGACTTATTAACCATACAGACATAATTTCCATACTTAATAAAATCCAGAAAACAAGATAGAGAGATATGATCCTCACAGTATCAATGAGATCTCTGGGTTTGGGAAGGACAGCACCAGAATGATAGTAATCTATCCCAAGCCCACCTCCAATATTTAAGTAATCAACTTCAAAACCTTGAGCTCGGATTTCATCAATGTAGTTTACCATAATAACGGCTGCATCTCTGAATATGTCCACCTGAAAATATGAAAAAACTGAGCTCCAAAATTTACATGATAAAAAGAACATATATGTTCCCTTATTCAAAATGAGAGAAATAAATAATTAATGCATAACATCAGAATTTGAAAGAGACAGACAATGAAACCAAGATCAACACGAGTATAATGCACAAGATTAATAGAGAAAACAGATGAGCCTTGGTCTTAGTGGTATGCTCCTTCCAAGTCTAAGGTTCGAGCCATTGGGTGTAAGCAATTTCTATGGGCCATTGGACTAGGAAAGTTTGTGCACTTTCGGGAAACTACTTGCCGAGGGCCTGTGCACCCCCGGGATTAGTACTTTCTTCCAAAGACCCAGTGCCAATAAAAAAGAAAAACATAGGATATATATTTTATTTCAACAGCAACATCCAATGACAATTTGAAATAGCATCAAACAACCAAAGTCACTCAACTCACAAAAAATTCAAAGAGTTTTGTCATGTATATTACAATATTTAATAATTATTATACAATGAGCATTACTTTAATAATTTAAAGGAGACAAACTCAACTACCTTAGTGATGGTGGACCCAAGATGGCAATGTGCTCCCACAAGTTTCAGCTCATCAGGATGTGCCCTCACGGCATCCAAGAAAAATTGCAGCTTCTCATTTCTGATGCCAAATTTAGAGTTCTTATTCCCAGTAGCAACATAAGGATGGACCTATGAAAATAATAGATGCATTATTAAGATAAAATTCCCCATGCAAAGCAGACCAACTTGGACTCAATTGGGTATTATATCTTCCAACAAATCAATGAAGTTTGCTTTCAGCCTTAAAAAGAGGGAAATGCCAATCTGATTACAAGTTGTGAAACAATGACAATAAAAATGCATATAAATATTTCATATCAGTTTCAAACTTCAAAATTAAAACAAAAATCATAATGTTTTTTAAAGAGGATCATTACTAGAAAAACAAGAAAGAAAGAATTTTGGTGACAGCCTTGTTCTGCCTCCACTAGTATAAATGACTTAAAGTCTTAAACAAATAGGGAGTAGAACAAGTTCCAAATTAAATGCATCAAGGGTATTGGTTGAATAAGGAATGATAACCTATAAAAAAATGGTTGAATAAGGGATGATTAAATTATTTAAACCCAACGTGTAGTTAAGTTGCAAAGGACCATCTAATGTATGGAATTCACAGAGGTCATGAATGAATCCAGTCAATAGGCAAAGATTTCGAAGCATTCAACTTGAAGTCTGTAAAAGATGTTCTCTTTACAACTAATACTAGCTCCACATATTATATGATCAGTGACTATGTAGGTAGTATAATCTACCTAACCTACCTGGGGATCCACGTCTGGGTTGATCCGAAGTAAAACATTAACCTTCTTGCCCGCTATTCTTGCAGCTGCTACAATATTCTCCAAGTCAAATTCACTATCAATATTAACAAAGACACCCTTTTCGGCAGCTAAAACCAAATCCTCCAAGAGTTTCCCATTCCCATTAAAAATACACCTGTTCATCCCGACATCAAATGTCGACACAAAAGTTAAGCTAAAGAATTAATGACAAAACAGGACAATGCGAAATCGCGCTTAAACTAACAGCATTACTAGTCTAATCGAGCTCTACATATCTCAAATATTCAAAATCAATAATGTGGGAACATATAATTTTACTTAGTGGGATCAAATCCGGCATGGAGAGCCAGCCTCAGCTCATTTCCACTAACAAGCACTGCACCAGAACCAAGCTGTCTCAAATGCTCCAGAATCTTCAGGTTATTGTTGGCTTTGATAGCATACCCAATGACCGAGCTCAGCCCCTCCAAGGCCTCCTTGTAGGCCTCGAAGTTCCTGGTGATCTGGGGCTTACTGTAGAGATAGAAAGGCCTCCTATCGGCGGACTCCATGACGTCCTCGACCTTGAGGCCCTCGCAGTAAAGAAACCCATCCGAGGATTTGGTGAAACAGTGCTCAAATGGTGTGGTCTGGGTTGGGGTCTTGGTGGGGTCTTGGGCGAGGACGGCTCTGAGGGAGAGAGGTTTTGGGGTGGGTTTGAGGGGCGAGATTGGGATTTGGGAAAATGGCTTCTGGTTTACAGGGAATCTGATGGTTTTAGGGAGGAATGGGGAGTGGGAGATGAAGCTGGTGGCGGCCATTGACGAAGAAGAAAGCCTTGCGCGAAAAATGCTTTGGACTAATTTTGTCACTGTAGCGAGCGACTAGCGTATTAGGGTTTATGGTCTTTTTTTTTTATTCATTAATTGCTTCTTTATAAATCAATACTTTCATATTAAAAAATAGAACTTTAGCAATTTATTATATTTTCATCCCATTTTAATCCCTTTATTCCATTAAATTAACTTTGGTATTTAAAAATTAATAAAAAAATCCTCCCATTTTCACCTTACCGTGATTAGGTGCTATTGTCCATCAAAAATAAATAAATTATTGATGATAAAAAATATCACAGTTTATAATATTTCCATTCATATCTGAAGGCTCTGTGTCACTTGTCCAACTTCTAAATATTACAACAATATCTAGGCATTGCCTTGACAGAAAGAAAGAAGCTATTAATCACTTAAATTAATCTCGACTAAAATTAAATAAAGCAGATGAAAAAAAAAAGAATATTAATTTTTTTTATAAGCGAATGTATATATTTTTTTTTTATGTATAAGTAAGAGATCGGTTAGAAGAGTTACTAAAACTGTCCTCGTTAGCTTTTTAAAAGCAAAAATGCAAGAAATGTATAAGCTGTTATACTCGGAATTGAGACAAAGTGCTTCATTGTCAAATGTTCCAATCTGGTAGTAGTCTCAAGGATCCAACAAAACAAACTCACTAGATTCAAAGATATTAACTCTGGTTAAGAACTCCACTCTTTCCAAACATCATCTTGGGAGGCACAAAGTCATAAAACAAAACAAAACAAAAACAAAAACAAACTGAAGATTTAGGAACATCCAATGCTTTTACATCTTACAGCGAAGTCTATTTCCCGATAGATACACTGTTTAAGATTGCGTTTCCATAGCAGGATCAAACAAGTATGCTCCTGCAGTATTGTCATTGGCCAAACATCTTACCAGCAAAACTTCTTTTTCTGATTAAAAAGCAAAAAGAAGAAAATGTCAGTCACCAATCCCCAAATCCCATTAACGAAATAATAGATCAAGTATATGTTTGTAGACACAAATCCCATTACCCGCAACTTGGCTTCCTCTTGACTGTCAATGTAAGCAAGCAATTCCTCTTGCCTCATTAAAGCATCATGCAGGGCCTGCTCCAAAGAAAGCTCACAATCAATACATCCATCTTTTGAAATTGCACTAAATAAAAAACACGTCAAGTATGAATATGCTGTTATCTTCAAATCAAATTCCAAATGCATCACAACACAGGAATTTACAAAGAGAGAAAAAGGGGAGGGGTGTAAGGCATGCATCACAATTGCAAGTCGAGAGTCAAGATATTGTGCGCATACATCACAAAAGGAGAATTCTACAACATCTTATTGTCTTTTTTACGCCAATAAAAAATGTACTTGCAGCCAAACTCTGTGTTTTACTTTAGACTTTTGTGTGTGTGTGTGTGTGTCTGTGTGTTGGGGGGGTTCAAACTTCAGTTACTTTTATTTTATTAATTAAATACCTTTAGTGTCCCATCATTTTCAGGCCCTTTGAACACAGGCCAAAGTGATGATAAATCCAGTTATGTGGCAAATGGTATAAAAAGACATGAAAAAGCCGTGCAGTGTGTCCACCAAGCTTCTCAAAATGTAAAAGTAACGAAGGTATGCATCAGGCTGGATACCATCCAATCGCTCGATGCTTCCAATGCACATAGCACCCATCTCTTACATGTTGTGCCCACCTTTGAGATATGACCAACAATGCCTCTTCAATGTGCACTGGACAATCCAGCAACTGGACAATATCTGAACCCCCCACTACACATTCTAATCATTGACTGGAGAAAGGACTCCACAACAATACTCTTAATGCTCCTGCAGGAAAACAACATACTTTAGGACTTAAGCTGTTGTACCTTTTTAGTTGCAATCAGCTCTGCCTCGAGGGCATCCACACGACAAACAGCAGCATTAAGCAATTCCACTTTCTCATACGGCATCTCGGATGGCTTTGATTGGAGTGTATCAACCTTCTCTTCAAGCTCACTCAGCCTCTTCAGTGCAGAAGACAGGAGATCTGCCTCTTTGTAAGCTGGAGTTGGTGAAGGGGGCTGAAACTCCTCTTTGTCTGTTGCATCAAGAGTGAGTGCAGGAATATTTTGCTCATTATTAGATGGTGTTTCAGGAAGCTTCTTTGTCACACGATCAGCCACTGAACGGAAGAAAGTGAAAAGAGTCATGAAGAGGGTCATAATCACCACCAAAATCCGAGCACGAATCCCTTCAGGTGCCTTTGGACTCTCAGGCAGGGGAAGTGACCCTGCATAGGAAAGTTGAACTTCTTATGCACGTATACCAAGTACTCCAATGAATTTAGATCATAATACCGAGGTAGTTTTACCATTGAATTGGATATAAAGGGTGCTATTCTTCTAGGAAAACAACAACAATGCCGGAGTAATATGACAAGTATGGACAGTCAAGGAAGTTTCTGAAATTCTTTTATTACAAGGCTCTAGCTTCATAGTCATATCGATACTGCAGGAAGATACAAACATGATAGATGCCAGTAGATCTAGGGTACAGTTTCTAACCTTTGAGAGCATTAGGCCCCTCGGGGGGAACTTGCTTCTTCCAAACATTATCAACAGGCTTGTCAACCATTGGAACATATTCATCATACCCTGAGAAGCTACCAGCATAGTTTGCCTTTCCAATGACCTTAGCCTGCATATCCATGAAAGTACATCAAAAAAGTAACCAGTTTCTTCAAAATATGAGCATATTTAACATTTAAGATAGCATTACATAAATTCCTTGATAAAACTGCCTATTACATTACAGACATACATTATCAATCAGCACCTCTCTAAGTTAAAGAGGAAAGGTTCAAAAGAAATAGAGCAATATGCCACAGCCATTTCCAAACTGACCAATATTTGAATTTAAATCCAAAATTTAATATTAAACTCTAGTTGTCATTTTACCACAAGCAAAATAAATATCATCAAGGCACCCAAAATCATTTGGTGAAATCATTGATGAAAAACATTGACTCTGTTATCATACGCATAGATTAAAAAGGTGAGAAACCAACCTCTTCGCGAACAGGAGTCAATCTAAGGTGTGAATAACTCTTAATTGCTTTTGGGGAAGTGATGTCTTCAGCTTCAGATCCTGATTCAGCAGTGGATGTATCACTCCCTCTTACCTGCTTGGAGATAGTACAAAAGACAAAAAATGTGGCAATTCTTTGTCAGATAAAAAACACTTGAAATATGGCTCCATCAATAAAAAATGGGAAAATCATAGTAGGATAAGAAATGCTTGACAGGTGGCTCCATCCATAAAAACGGGTGAATCAAAAGAGTCTAACCATAGGGTACTGCGGCTTAGCAATAGCAATAACCTTCCCCTCACTGTTCAAAACTTTCACAACCGACCTGGCGCGCCTTGCTTCACCATTAAGCACCATCTGCAAGAAAGTGTCAAACAACCATTTACAACCTGAAGTAGAAATGGTGAACAAAAAAGCATATTTATAAATATAAAAAAGTGAACGTAAAAGCACATCTGATGCATTAAATCTTAATAGAAATCCTGAGGCTCCAACATAACCTTTAATATTTCAGGGTTTCTCCAAGGCCCCTTGTCAGACCTGAGGCAACCTCCCTGATCTGCACACGTACAGCTACCACCGAGAAATTCTGGCAACTCACTGTACAAATGCCAAAGATTTGCATAAGTTAACAACTAGTGCACTTGTGAAACGAAGACGAGTAAAAATCATGAAAGTACCACCAGAAAATATTCACATACTATAAAAATATCAAACCCAAAATACCTGGCATCGATTATCTCAAGCAATTTGCTCTGGAATTTGTTTCCAAGAACCTAAAATGATTCCAAACAAAAGCAAGTTTTTGTTGGTGAACATGCAACATAATAAGTCAAGGGCCCTAAAAGTTTGTAACATAATGCATAAAACATATGAGGAGGGGGAACGATGCATACATGAATCTTGGAAGTTGTCTTGGGATCTAGAAAAGTCTTTACAGTATTCCATAACAACCTAAATCCAGGGCCAGCATTGATGATAAACATTTGGCAAAGAGTCTGCATAATTAAGATCATAGCAAGTTCCAAAACCGACATTAGACTTTAATTAATTTATCACATGTTAATTGATGAATGTGCAAATATAAAATAATCTAACATTGGAAGAAAGCAGACTTAGTACCTCTGGATAATTGTCACAATCAATTTTTTGCAGCCGCGTGATGAGTTCCCGTGCGGACTTTGTGAAGTTCTTAAAGCCCTGAATGATTAAAATATTATGATGAACAAATAAAGAATAATGAGTTTTCTTTTTAAAACGAAAATATGAACTCTGCAATCAGCAATGATTATGTACAGGCCACATACCACGCCTTGTACATCTAAGATTGTAGTGCTCGAATCTATGTGCCTCTTTGCCGCAATGGTGCAAGCTGGAAACTTTATGGCAAAGCTTTTCTCAAACTCCTGCACATGGTATTTAACATACCTATCCATAGTGGTAACTTGCATAAGTTTGTTAGGATCAACTTTTCCCAGTCTTTCAATGTAAACAGGTCTTCCCTCCTTGTCCACACCATGATGACCATGAGGATAATATTTTAAGACTTCATTTAACTCTTTGAACTCGAAATCCTGGTGCAAACATCAATATGGTAAATAACGTGAAAATATAGCTACTATGCACTCTAAATCCAGGCAAACATTGTTACCTCCATAATAGTGTTGGTACCGAAGTCCTTCCTCCACTGAAGCATATCAGCCCACATATGCTTTGTTTTCTCAATATCAAACTTCCTTGCTTTCAAAAACCTGAAATTAATGTAATAATCCTTGAGAGTGTTAGTACTTAATATACTTTAAAGGGTTAAAATACATGGTAAGAACATAACTATCAGGTGTTTCACACTTTTCACCCAAACTTCCAAAATCAGCTCATTGCACCCTCCAATTAGGTTGACTGTCAAGTAATACCCTTTATTAAGATTCAACAGTCAAGAATGTGCTGCATCATCTATTTTTCTCCGTCTTACTGGTCAGACTTAGATGGAGTGTGCTATTTTCCAATTCATAGTAGTTTGAGGGCACAATGTGTCAGCTTTGGAGAGTGCAAGGTGTACAAAACCTTATAATTTAGGAGTGAAAAGTGTATTTAATCCTATTTAAAACAGGGAGAAGAAAAAACAGTGAAGACAACCACATCTGATACCAAAAGAAAAGCATGGGGGAATGCAAGGCGACACGTGCTAGAATGTAAACCGAAATTCTTACATAGAAAGGACAGATTTCAGGACAGCTAATGGAAACATCTACAAATTTTTACAAGCTGAAAATCGAAGACAAGGAGGCATATTCAGGAGGCAAGTAAAAATATAAGTTGAAAAGAGAATCATTTTAAAAAGGCACTAAATCTCTCTTTTCCCTGTTGCCTGTACAGAAACTGGCTCAATGATAGAAGCATGTACAGATTTATTGTTAAACTTACTTGTACTCATAAATTGTTAAAAATAACAGAAGATGAGAGAGAGCGCCTCAATATGGAAGAATAATTTGTATGGATTTGATAGACAGATTGTAAAAAGATGAGAGAGAGCACCTCAGCATCATATGGTAATCATCATGTTTATCTGGCAGTAGTTCATCCAAGAGTAGTGTTTGTCGAAATGCATCAACAGCCCTTAGCTCCTCAACATCCCTAACATCCTCAATTGAAACAGAGCTGACTCGACCATCACTTTTTCTTCTACCCTTTTTCTTGAGAGAGTGTTTAAATTTGGTAGATGCATTGATTGCTTTCTTTTTAAGAGACCCAATTCTAGTCCTCCTTTCGTCCTCAGAGTTCTCAAAATCAGATTTTCTTTCTTTTCTCTCATCACTACCAGAGAAACCTTCAAAGCCTGCCACAAAGGAACATCATGAAACGATATAATGCAAATAACCAATGCAAAAATATGAAAGATTGAAGTGTATCCAAAGAAACTATATTTGCTTTCAGCAAAATTTGCTAGTATTGCTGAATTTCCAGAGCCTTGTTGTTTAGAGCTATATATTATCTTACCCAAAACAATTATAAGCAATATGGGCATCCACATCTTTTTCAAAACTTTCAAAATTCAAGGAATCAACTTCTTATCTGGATAAACATCACACAGCCGCCTCAAACCCAAGGGGCAAGAGTGAAACTGAACAATTAATGTACTCGCAGCCACTCTCATGAAAGGAATGGGCGCTGTTTCGATGATAAGAGTATGCTCGTTGGGAGAATTTAGAGAGTTTTTCTTTCAAACTATTTGTCTTTTGGGCGAAAGTTCTTGTATTGAATGGGGATAATTTAAATGATTTTCTTTCAGCCTTTCCTAGTTTCTAGTCCCTAGCTTGTATTTAGGTGTTTCCGTTTGTATTCTTCCTGTGTACTTAGGCTATGCCTATTTACTTGCATTAATAAAATGTCTTATTACTGATAAAAAAAATCTCTTTGAAACAATTGCGTTTGGTTCTCGAGAATATTTGCAGAAGGATAAAAAGAAAAACATTCGTAAAATTTTCTACATTTACCCGCATTTCATTATTAAGGAACCCAATAAAAGAAAATAGTTCATTCACCTTAGCCTAACCCCGATAATTCTTTTTCCTTGAGCTCGGGGGGAAATATATTATTGTTTCTTATTCCCAACTACATCAGCCCAGTCATTCGTTACAAACAACCAGATTCAACAACTCTCCAACCAAACAAAGAGGCCAAAGTGAAACCCTAGAATCCCACTAAACTGAACACTATTGCACTGGATCGACAACCATTCAGAACTCCATTTCGGGAAAAAAAAAGGACGAAAAAATAAGAAAATTGGAAGGCACTCACAAGGCCTGGCGAACCGGTCCAGAGGGCCCGACATCTCGCAAAAACAAAGCTCTTCAGCCCGGAACCGATCAGTAAGTCACGTAACAAGCTGAGAGGATGATGGATTTATCAAGAAAACCCGCATTCAGCTCAGAAACCCGGAGAAGGAGAGCACCAAATTCCGGCACAATCCGTGCCTAGGGAGGAGAATGTAGTAATACCCTCGAGTAGTAGCAGCAGCAGCAGTACCGTTTGGAGAGTGAGAGGGGAAAGGAAGGAAATGAGAGAGCTCTCGTCACGAATCACGAGGAGGATCCCACGGTCATAAATGCGTCGCAGTAATTCCCTCCTTACCGATCTGGGTGCTGTAACGGATCGCTAAGTTCGAGACGAATCAGAACGAATTTGCTGGAGAAATTGATAAATAAATTAATCAAATTTAAATAAATAATCGCCGAGAAACCACGGCGCAGAGAGAGAAAAAGAGCCGGAGAGGGAGAGGAACCTTGAACTTTGGGGGTTAAGTACAACAAAAATACCGGGCGGTGTGGGGCCTAGTTAGGATGGACACGTGGAGAGTGCAGATGCGTTGAATAAGTGATCCGCCGGCGGTAGCCGGAGCTATGTGCGACCTACTCGGCCACTCCTACGACTATTTGTCGCTGTGATTGAGCAATGATTTGGTCCCTGGCTGTGAGCTACTCCAATCCCACTGTTAGTATTTTACAAAGGATTTTTCCCTTTTTTAATGGGGTAGCATTAAAGGAGCCATGCTTGTTATTATTACGCACGTGGTTGATTGAACAAAGTTCTAATGAGTAGCATTTTTTTTTTTATATTTGTTGAGATTATATATTTTCAATAATTTATTTTCTAAATTTTGAAATGATAAAATTTAAATTCATTCAATGAACTTCAATATTAATTATTTAATTTTATTAAAAAATAATTTATACAATCCTGCACACTTATTTATTAAAAAAAATGTAAGATTCATATAAAAAAAAATATATTTTTTAACAATAGACCACATTCTTTTTTTGAAAAAGAATACACAAGACTTAGGCCCTATTTGGTTAGCCAATACAGATGAAAACATTTTATCTAGAGTTGTACCGTATAATAGTTTTAACTATCTAAACACAATATTTATATCTAAAGTTTTGAAAACATTCACTTAAATAAACAATTAAAACTAACATGAACATTACGTAAACAGTGCCTAAACTAAGGTAAACAGTGCATAAATAGTAAAAACTGACGTAAATAATGTGTGAACAGTACATGAATAGTGCACAATTTGGGTACTCTATAAATACCGTGGGATCCACACCTTTTCCAAATCCCAATAAATAAAAATCATCTCATCTCATCTCATTTCAATATCTAAACATACAATTTTTTACAAACTATATCATTTCAACTTAACTCAAAAAATTTTACTACTATTTAATATATATCATCTCATCTCATCTGAAATTTTTATCCAAACTAAGCCTTGCCCAACTTAAAATTATATTAACGTTACTTTTAATTATTTCAACCGAAATTCGAAATATTATTTTTTTAATACATTTGAGGAGAGAGATTTCCAACCCAAAACTTTCATAGTGGGGGGAGTTAATGTGTGGCCTTTGATGAAATTCAGAATATTGTTAGTTGATCAATACCTAACACCTATAAACGCTGCTCATCTTTTTTATGGTAAGAAATTTTCTTCAAATGCAAGCTAGATAGCCTAGATTATTGGCGGAAATAAGGGCAAAAAGCAGCCACATGGAGCTTTCTTGGTGAGCCACGTAGGTAGGGTCGTTTTTTTTTTTTTTTTTTCCTATTCAATTTCCATAGTTGACCTATCTTTTTTTATATTTGATTAATTGTCAAACTATAATAGTTATCTTGTCTCTTTTTTTGTTTCATTTTCCTACCTACCTGCTTTAATTTATCATTTTGTTAATGCTTGACTCTCTAAATTTAATAAAAATGATGGTCTAACCGCTAACGTGCTACTAAGGTAATCAAGCACCAGCTTGCAGCATGAAACATGCCAAATGCTGTACAACTATCATACCTTTGTAACCCAGAAGGGGTGCAAGGAGTTTTTATTTTTGCCCTGGTTTTGACCCTACACGTTCTTCATTGATTCAAGTTCTGAATCAATCTGTTCACAATTCTGTTTATTAACGTATTCAATACAAACACAAACACATCAAAACATTTATTTTGCTTTATTTTAAAACATTCTCTTAATTTTTTGGTTTTTTCATATTATTGAAACTAAAATTTATAAACATTAATATTGCATAAAACACTTATATTGATAATAATAAATATTATAAAATGAAAAATAATATTTACTGTCTAGTCTTGTACATTCTCTTTGAAAAAAAAAATAAGTAAATTTGAAATACATGAAAAAATTAATTTTTTAATAATAGACTCCATTCTTTTTTAAAAAAATTGAATAAATATGAAAAATTAAAATCTATATAAAAAAATTAATTTTTTTTAATAATAGACTTTACTACCTTTCAAAATAAATACGCAGTACTTACATAACTCATGATTGTATATAAAATTACTCGATAATAATCTTCCCCCTTATCTAAATTGTTGTCAGAAAATTTGTGCTTAAAAACAAAGTGCTACAAGGTCAACTCAAAAAAATAAATGCAAAAAAAAAAAAAAAATATATATATATATATATTTATATCCTCAGCACCGACAGATTTAATCAATACAATCAGTTGCTTGTAGCACTTACCAAAGGCAATGAGGTCCTTTCGATTAAGACTTCTTCCTAATTATGAAACGCATAAACTAACAACCTAACCTGTAAATTGCAATTAGATGTTGAAATCCTAACAAGTGGGGGGTGGGGTGGGGTGGGTGAGGGGGGGAGGTTCCTTCATTGACGTACTCCTTTTTCTTTCTAATTGGAAATAGAAATGCATTTATTTCCAAATGCTATATTTCTTTCTTCTGAAGGTGATGATCTAAAATCGTCACAAAGATGGAAAAGATAAGGGAAATGTTTGCATTTTCAGACAAGAATTGATCACTCTTACAAGAAGCAATGGGCGTTTTCATGTGTCAGAGTGCTGCTGTACAGGCTGCTTTACTTTAATTAGAATAAAAATTTTAATAAAAAAAGTTAAAAAAAGAAAAAACCAATAGATTGTGTATTTTTTTTTATTGCTAATAATCACTTTTATATTGACTCCAGTCATAGAGGTTATCATCGCCTGCATCAGACTTGGCAGGACTATGAACTTCACCCAAACCTGCTTCCTGATCTTCAACAACTACTTCCCCATCCTGCTCAGGTTTTGCTACTTCCTCCTGTGCACATATCAGGTTAGAAAGAGGCATCAAGAATGCATGAAATAGTTAAAGAAAAAAAAAACTTCATTTTACCAAAAAAACCTTTAACTATAATCCTAACTAGCTTAGTCAAACTATAAGATGCCTTGTAAACATGGTCATTTCATGCTTAGTGGGGCTTGAGACCAGGTTCCATATTATCTTTTAGCAGAAGAGAAAAGAAAACACCAAAAAGCTTACCTTCGCTTGAGTAGTCAATTCCACTATCTCCTCCTCCTCCTTGTCTGTCCTTCCAACCACGTCATCTACATAAGCATCTTCTGCCTGAGAAGCTTGTTGCAACCGCTCAATCACCAACTGGAAATGGGAATGATCTAAAACAGAAAATTATATATTAGGCAAGTTTTCGGCATTCCTACTCATGAAGATTACCTTGATAAAGACTCCAATAGAAACCATAAAATATATCTTGTTGAGTTTGGTACCAAAATGGTTAAGCTTAGTTTCCCAATGCTTATATATGAGACTACATGAATTAATACAATCTAAATCATGCTGAGACTACTAAAATTAAAATGATCATGGTACAATTGAGAGAATAAAGAAAAAGAAGATAGATTAAAAAGAAAGATAAAGGACTTCACCTTTAGCACGACTGGTTAGGGCTTCAGAAAGCCGTAATGGATATTGTCGCTCTTCCTTCTTAAATTTCAACTTGACTTGATGACGAGTTCGACCAGGAAAAAGTTGTTGTATCATAGAAAAATCTGTCCCGAACTGCCGAACAGCCTATATCACATATTAAAACAGAGATTAGTTGAATTTTTATGTAAACAGCAACCGATGGACTGGACCTTGCCACTTTTGTCTGGAGAAAAAGAACAAAAAGTAGAGCAATTAAATTCTTTATTCCAATTTAAAAAATGACAGTGGATGATAAAGGACAAATCAGTAACCAACTCTAGGGAGTTAATGCTGTCTCATCCCTTTCCCTCTCTTGCACTATCTCAAATTTTAAGCTTTTCAGCCTACACCTTTTTTTTTTTTTTTTTGTAACAAATGCTTCATTATCAACATGAATCTTGCCAGGGAAGGTGTCTACATTGCAGTACATGCAGAAAATCCCATTCTTAGTGCATCTAATTAGCATAAAAATGATTGAAAATTGCCACATGAAAGGTTCATAAAGACAGATCAAGGGAACCAAAAACCATCTTATTTGGTAAGACCCACTTCAAAAAAGGAATAAAAGAAAAGAAGATGCACTTAAATCACAACATCACGAAATGCTTTATATGGTTTCATGGAAATCACTTGACACACTGCAAAACCCTTCCAGAGTACTGCAACTTTCGGGCTGGTTTTAAAGTTCAACTAATGGTAAACTCAACTATAGATTTAGGCCTGGTTTGGTTTGGTTTGGTAGATATCTTATATAATCATTACAACTTTCCCAAACTCTCACACAAAATATAATAAAAAAATCAAAATTTTCAAATCCTAAAACAAAAATAATAAAATTATAGTCTAACAATATTTTATTCAACTTTCAACTTTTATCTCATCTTATCTGTGTAACCAAACGAGGCCTAATCAACTCTAGGTTGGAATGCAGCATGCTCCTCGAGATTTAATGTGGAGTTAGTTTTCATGATTTTCATGTATCTATTTCTAGCTCCTAACTTGTAATTAGGTGTTCTTCTTTGTATACTTCCTGCGTACTTGGGCTTCACCCATTTACTTTTTTTTTATAAGTAATATAAAATTGTATTGAAACAAGTAAATAGACACTGCCCAAGTACACAGGAAGTATACATCAGAGAACACATAATTACAAGTTAGGAGCTAGAAAACCCCAAGGGGTTGGCCCAAGTGGTGAAGCCCTTGGTCTTGGGGTATCACTCTCTTCAAGGTCCAAGGTTCAACACCTCATGGGCGTAAACAATCCTTTGGGGCCACACCCCCTGGTGAAAAGTCAGCGATTTAACTAGTTCCATGTAGGGAAGCTTCCGAGGGTGCGGTGCACGGGACCGGGGTTTACTCTGCAGGAGTGGGTCCGAAGGGTTCTGCCTTGGAGAGATTCCCCAACATTAAAAAAAAAAAAAAAAAAAAAAGGAGCTAGAAGAGATTTAGGGGAGGTTTGGATAGTGAGTTTGAGATGAGATGAAAGTCGAAAGTTAAATAAAATATTGTTATAATATTATTTTTGTTTTAGGATTTGAAAAAATCGAATTATTTATTATATTTTGTTGGGAGTTTAAGAAAGTTGTAATGATTAGATAAGATTTAGATGAGATGAGTTGACATGCTCTCTCAATCCAAACGACCCCTTAATATATGACTAAACAATAATTGTTCAAGGTAGTGGCAACAGTTCCGTGAACACCAACGGGGGCATTAGCACACTAATGGGGTGATCTCCCTCCTCCTGCGCAGAATACAGATTATGACAAATATACAGAAAAAAAAATTTTATGAAGTCCTCAGAAACCTTAGACTACCAGTACAATAGAGGCATAAAAGAAAATCCTGCAATAGTGTTCATTAATTACCAAAACTGTTATCTCCCAACAGACCCACAAAATTCACTGTAAACTAAAGATAACCACTGAACAGATCTCCAACCTTACTAATCCTATAACATTTGCCATCTGTCATGTCAAATATACCTTCATCTTCCTCTATTTGGATTATAATCGCACACCACATATGTTCCAAAATTTCACTAAAAAGATATCAATTTGGCCAATTTATTTTGGATCTACTTGTTGCACCTAACAAACAAAATATAAGCCACATCGGATGGTGTTGTATGTGCAGAAATGGAGGGGGGAGGGGGGACCAATTACTACTTCACTGTGAGGTTGCTAGTACCATGTGGTACGATTTCTTTGACAGAGTCAATTTAGCATCGGTTACGCCTCGACAGGTAGTAGATCTCCTTGCTACCTGGAGACGATTAAGGGGCAACACCCAAGTGCAGCTGTGTGCAAGCTGATCCCCATTGTCTACCATGGTGTATCTGGAGGGAGAGGAACGATAAAAACTTCAAAGATCACGAGCGGCACTGGATGAACTTAAAACTTAGGCCTCGTTTGGTTACGCAGTTCAGATGAGATGTTTTGTTGAATTTTGAATAAAATATTGTTAGAATATTATTTTTTAATATTATTTTTATTTTGGGAATTGAAAAAGTTGAATTGTTTATTATATTTTGTGAGGGAGTTTAGGAAAGTTGTAATGATGAGATGAGATGGTTTTGTGTATCCAAACCGGGCCTTAGTTCCTCGGGCAATATCCATAGATTTCAATGGACTAAGTCTCTGATTTCCTTGAATCAAACTAACTTCAGTTTTGGCAGTTTCATAAGCTGTAACAGACTATTTATTTGCTTTCACAGTGATTGCAAGACTAAAACTTGGTCATCTTTCTGATCATATACTTTAGATGGTTTACTAATGGAAAGAAGAAATAAACGAGACGTTTTTTTTCTGGCAAGTGAAAACAAGAAATGAATAAGATGTTACAGCTTTACCTCATAGAACAGTTCTGTGTCTTGTTTTGACCATCTTGTACTGGGAGTTTTGTCCATGAAAGACTGGTAATTAATGAAAGGGTTAGTTGGAACCTCATAACTTGGTTGATCATCATCAGAACCTCTGCCTTGTTCTGAAACAAAAGCAGCCTCTCCATTGTAAGATGATTCCTCGGGAAAGGAATTGTAAGACCTGCACAGAAAATAATTGTAACACAAAAAAAAAAAAAAAAAAAAAAAATCATTGGATCACATTTTTTATGAAAAGAAATCCTGGAGAGAGTGCAAACACAACATGTCCTTTACCCGGTTAAACACCGGACCTGTGTAATGTGTACCCCCCCCATCACACGGATCAGGTAAATCATTTACTTTTTAACCAATGGGATGTAGCCCCTAGAAATTGTTTGCACCCAAGGTTTCAAACCTTGGACCTAGAGGGAGCATACCGCCAAGACCAAGGCTCTTACCACTTGAGCCAACCACTAGAGGGCTAATCATTGGATTACATATGACTCCAGGTATAATAAAACCAAATTACTAACCAACAACATTTGCTTAGATTACGGGCTATTCGAAATTCCACATTTCATCAAATAATACAACAATTTTCAGGCCAAACAACATGTTCCATAAAGTCACATGGCAACATTAGAAACTGGCCTAGCCCCAAGGGGCCCGCCCTAACACTCCTAAAATGCAAATTTACATAAAATCAAGAAACACTATCTGATAATTGCAGTCTTGTAAGAACCTAAACTAAAAAGAAAAAGAATATACATAAGATAAACCCTTTTTTAGAGGAACAACATAATCCCACAGACATGAAAAGACTACATAGAAAAAAAGAAAGAAATAACTCAAATTTTCTTGAGTTGCCTATGAATGCAGACATTATGCTACTTGATACAGAAAACAAATAGCAATTCTACAGGTCTAGCCACATATAGGTCATGTTTAAAAGGGTACCTTAAATTGGTCAAGGGTGTTTTCGACGTTTCTGCCTCTTTGCTCTGCATGAGTGGACAAGTTGTAGATGACCAAAGCAAATTAGCAAAGTTGAATTTAGCAAAGACACAGTAATTATAGCAAGGTAGTACTACAACTAAAAAACAAGAGACTAGTATTTCTACTAAAATAACATCATCACAAGAACAAGAACAAGAATTAGAGTGCAGAATATGTACCGCTAGTCGCTCCTTGTACTCAGCAAGCAAAATGAGATCCTTGATAGGCAACCTTTGAGGGTCAATTTCATCCTCTGGTGTTTCAAGTAAAACCTTATCCACTACAAAAGAGAAAGTAATCCAACAATTCTGTTAATACAGCCTACTTTACCATGCAAATATGTATATCTGAAAGTGTTTTATCTTGCAATCTTAGAGATCTGGGAATTTGATTTACCACATCTCCTGTTTCGACGAGTTGAATGAGAAAATTTTTTGGGAGGTTCTTTGGTCAACTGGTCGGCAGCTTCATTGGCCCTCTTGCGCTTTTGTACGGGTTTACCATTTTCAACCCCAGATTTCTTTGACTTTCTTGGAGCCCTTTTCTTCTGGGACATACTTTCCACTCTAAATTCATCATCACTTTCCACTCTATATTCATCGTCATCATCACCGTCCTCAACTTCGCCTATATTAGAATCAGTGGGAGGTTCACTAGAGAAGCCCCCATTTTCATTAGCCTCACCATCTGGCTCATCGATAAGTTGAAAAGATACTTTTTTCCTTAGCTTTCTCAACGATTTGCCATCATTGTTTAAATTTCTCAACGATTTGTCATCATTGTTCTCTTCATCAGCTGTAGCAGATCTTTTGCATTTTTTAAGAAGATCCGATGATGTAGAAGCTTCTCCTCTTCTACAGTTAGAATCCTAGGGCAGAAACATGACAAGACCGTATTAAGATATTTGAGCAAATAAGTTGGTTATCTATCAAACGCCAATACCATAGCAAACTGCCATAATTGAATTACCAGTTCCGTTAGAATTTCAGGAACATCCTCTGAATGCAGAATATCCCTCGGAACAGGGCAATCGGAGTAAGAAGTTTTGGCAAGATTTATTGAATCTTCGTTCATTGAAATTTCAGAGGTTGGGTCCAATGTAATAAAATCATCAAACCTCATGGAGTTATCTTGTAAATCGTCAGCGAGGAAGGCAGGAACTGAGTCCACATTCGCGTATGCAGTGTCAGAAGGAACCAACTCAGGAGCTTGTGAATGCATAACAGACTCAACTTCTGGGTGAGAGATGTCAGTATTAGGTTTCTCTTTTCTTGTTTTCATCTTGGGCTTGGGTCGAAACTTGCCATGCAGTCCTAAAATATGAAGGAGAAAATAAACAACTATAAATGCAACAAAAAGCAAGAACAAATAAAGCATGCAGCTGATTCTAAACATACCAAATGGAATATTGGCCTGAGACATAAAATCTAGATCTTCCATGCCAGAAAAGGCCCCAGCTTCCTGAAACTAATCACAAATCTATCCGATTTAGCAAAAGAAAAAAACAGAGTACTTCTTTAAAAGTTAAAAATCTTCACCTCTGTTTCCGACCTTCCATTATTAATCTGAATATCTACACCATTGTTAGAAACACCAGCTTCCCTACAAGTAACTGTATCTCGGTTTATATGTGCATCAGGACAAGTTTGAGGCTCTGCAGCATCACATGCCCCGAGTGCTGAAGAGTCAACAGAATTACAAGCCCGAATACCAAAATGCTCGACTGAATCCTTATTGTTGAAATCAAGAAAAGTAGGCATTTTTGAATGAGAAAGGGAACCTTCCTGATCATCATTACCATTTGTTGCGTCAGCCTCAGAAAGAATACCTCCAAAGGGCTCCAATTCAAATTCCATGGAGTCTATCTAAAGCCAAAGGAGTTCCCAATCAGCAAACAAATACAAATATAAAAAAATATATTTGGAATATCCAAATATCTACCTCTGCTGACAAGATTCCCATGCAGGAATGCCAACCAATGTGGCTCTCAGATGTTGCAACCTCTGGATGCAGAGCATCTTTAGAGCCAATATCCTCTCCCATCACATGTTGGGATGAGGTCTTGACTGATTCCAAGCTTTTGTTGTCAGAAAAAGAGCTTTCATTGTCTTTTGATTTCTGGTTAATGCATACAATCTCTGAGGTAGCTGCAGAAATTCCATCCGCAGTTGTCAATTTATTTTCTGCGACAACGGGCCGAGCATATTGTTTAGTCTCTAAGCCTGAGGGGGTTAGTCTAACAGACTTTTCATCATTAGAACCTGAAGGAGCTGATGGGACTGATGTAGAAGTCCCATCTTTCGCACTGGATTTAGCCTTTGGTTGAAACTTGCCACCAGCCTTGGCTGGAAAAAAAAATTTGACAAGCCTTTAAACTGCTTAAAGAGGAAAATAGTTTTAAAGATAACAAGCTAAGAGGGGTGTATCAGAATAACCTACCTTTACTTTTAACTGTCTCCAGAATATCATCACAAAATGGGTCGTCCAAATCCATTCCCAAATAATTGCACTAAAGCCAACAGAATTTTTGATTATGAGCTGTTTAGATACCATACACCAATACCAAAAAGACTAGTATAAATTCTTACCTCTAAGGCTAACTTCTCACCGGTAATGACGTGATGTGCTCCAAACGACGGTCAAGTGCAACTGTATGTGCGGTGCGTCGGCCTCTACTGGTCACGTTGGCTGGCACGGAGCAAAGAGAGTGGGAATAAACAGTGAGATATATACATATATATATAGAGAGAGAGAGAGAGAGAGAGAGATTGAGAGACCAAGAGAGGAAAAATAGGCTTACCGTCACGGTGGGGTGAGACGGGGCTTGTGGCGGCGCTTCAAACAGAGGTGCTGCGCGATGCGGCAGTGTGAAGCCACTGAGCTGGATGCCGAGAGATGCAAAGGATGAGAGGCTGATCGGGAATTAGGGTTGAGCAATGACCAAGTCGGAGTCGGTATGGCCATCCTCCGATTCTGATTCCGACCTCCGACTCCGACATGTTCATCCTCCGCTCCGACTCCGAATCCAACATGTCGGAGCGGAGTCGGATTTGGGCTTTTTTTTACTGTTTTCAACTTCATATTTGGCATACTTTTTAAAAAAGATTTTTTGTGTGAGCTTTTAAATTTAATTTTTTTCAAAAATCACAATCTAAAGTAAATAATTTACTTTTTACTAAAAACATAACAAAAAATAAAACTAAATGAAAACAAGTAACATACTAAGTTACTAACATGCTTCAAAAAATTAAAAAAAAAAATTTTAAATGACTAATCACTACAATAAACATCCACTCCCATCAATGCATCATCCATCATCCATCATCCACATCCAACTAATCACTTCAAGTCTACAATAAACATCCACACCCATCATCCATCAACCACATCCAAAATCATCCACATCAATCATAATAATATGTTCTTACAACGATTACAACAAACATTTTTTAAGTTCTAATTTTGAAAAAAAAAAAAGAGAAACCCAACATTTTCTAAGTCCCAACCAAATTAAATGTTCCCAAGTGCCACATTGCCATTCCAACTTCTAAGTTGTGCTTAAAAATAATATGAAAAGATTTTGCTATGCCAACCAGAAAATGATAATGACAACAGTGCTAACTATGAATTTTGCTATGCAGTAAATATCCATTATCCTCCATGAATTTCACAGAGAATAACATTAATACCATGAAATTTAGGAGTTCCCGAACTCCAAGGACTATATAACAGTTCAAAGAGACTAATAAACTCCAACCACTAACAGTTCAATGATCTTACAGACTCCAAAAATCCAATGCAAGCATTGTTGATGGTCCTCTCAATTCAACCAAGGAACGTGATATAAGTTACCCAATCTTTCTTTTCATGATTTTCAAGATTGTCAGCCACAAAACAGACATCAGCAGGACTTTCAGGGAATAACATGACAACTTATCTCGTATATGCACTAAATTAGTTTATCAAAAAGACGTGATTTCGTCAGGTTTGAATTCCTAAAGGTGATAAAACTTCAACTTTGTACTTATAAAAATGTTCAACTTTGTGGTACACAGATTAACTGCCCAACCACACCATCAATTACAGAAAGAAAATAAAACAGCCCACGTGTTCACTAAAACAGTCCCAACTTTAGCATCATATTAATATATAAACAGCCCCAAACCACAACACACAAACAAAAACAGCTCCAAAAACAAGTATAATTGCAGTTTATTCATTCAAAACATCCCAACAAAAACAGCCCCAATATTAACTCAAATTAAAACAGCCCCAGTATAATCACAGTTTTATCCAATCATTCCTTGCAACAACAAAAAAACAGCCCCAAACTCATTCTATTTTAGTTACACAGATTTTACACAAACTCATCAATTGCAACATCCATCCAAACAAGTATAATCACAGTTTATTCCTTCAAAACATCCCAACAAAAACAGCCCCAATATTAACTCAAACTCATCAACTGCAAGTCTGCAACATCCATCCTAATTTAGTTACACATATTTTATACAAACTCATCATCACAAAATTACACAGATTTTACACAAACTCATCATCACAACATTACACAGATTTTATAAAACCATATAATCACAAAATTACACAGATTTTAAACAACATATCATCGCAAAATTACACAGATTCACATCTTACACAAAGAGAGAGAAGACGAGGGAAGAAGAGAGAGACTGAGAGAGAGTTACCGTATCGACCGCGGCCTGCGGGGGTGGTTACTGGGTCAGGGTGAGGTCGCGCGGTGACTCGGCGAGAGAGAGACGAGAGTCGGGGGGGACTGAATCAGAGTCAGGGGGACTGGGTCAGGGTGAGATCGGGGGGGACTGTCGCAGGGTGAGATCGAGACTCGCAGGGGGAGAGAGAGAAAGAGACGAGAGTGGTCCTGGTCCTGTGGAGGCTAGGGTTTTTTGAAGGCTGAAGCCGAAGAAAATGGCAATTCCGAGGGAGGGACGGAGGGAGAGACGAAGAGTGACTGGCTAAGGGCCTGAGGCCGCGCCGCGGGTGGGGTGTCAAAAACGGCGCCGTTTTCTTTGATTTTTATGGATACACTGATTATTATGAGAATTGCTGGGAGCAGCTGCACACTGCGCCATCCCAGCAAAATTTTTTTTTTTTTTTTCATCCTTAACACAGGTGTGGATGTAGGATGTTTTTTATATTTTATGAATTATTATTATTAATTCAAAAATTCTATTCGCACATGGGAGGGATACCGTCCGCGTACCCGTGGTTCCTCGTCAGCCTAAATGAAATGGTGCGTTCAGAGTTTAATTGTTGAGAAAACTGAGGTAAAGTAAAAGAAAATTCTTATGCAAACCTGAAAAGTTAATGTATCTGAGCTGAGAGATTGATACTGCTCTCTTGGCTTTATCCCCTTTTCCTTTCCCATAGTTTCCCCGAAAACCAAACAGAAATAAATGAAATGAAAACGAAAACGAAGAGACTAACCTTACGTTGGTTATACCAAACTCAGTTCCAGACAACAACATAAAACCCACTTCCAGTCCAAAACTACAAACACAAACCAGCTTCAAAAATTCAAACTTTGAGGGCCAAAGTGAAACCCAAGTAGTGAAGGCGTCCAACAAACATAGCTGTACATAAATAGGCCACTCTTTTGGAAGTGAACAACGTGGTTTGGTATAAGATTTTGACTAAACCAAGGAAAATGACAACTTTAATTTTCACCTGTAGGCTACAGGATATGTGGAACAAAAAAGGCAAAGACTTGCAGAGAGGAGAGGCGAAAGTGAAGAGGGACAGCCAACACGCATCAAGGTGAGCAAGTTGGTACAGGCAGGGAATCTGGAGAATTTTGATTTTTAATAAGAGAGCCAAAAGTCGCCCCTTTTGGGAAGCTTGATGTGTTCCGTGTGCGGGGTTCCATGGCCGTGTACCTTGCTGAGGTGAAACTGAGGGATTCAATCGGGTGAGGGAAAACAAAGGAGGAGGTGGGTTTCGAGTTTCATGAACAGCCGTTTCAGAAGGAGGGATTCAATCGTCTTCGTAGTTTCAAGTGAATCAAACCTTAGTCTACGCACGACGGCACTCTCTCAAACACAGAAATCGACCACCGGCGCAGATGAGGGTTCGACGGCACGATGGGGGCTCGACAGCACAGCGACGCAGCTTATTCTGGGATGGGTTCGACGCCACGATGGGGGTTCGTTCGACCGGACGACGGCAAGTAACGGCAAGTAGACCTTCGAAATCGATTTTGGGGTATATTTTGCTTTGCTTTTGATCTGGTTTTGGCGCTCGTGAGGGCATTTTCATCCATCTGAAATCAATTTTTGTTTTTTTTAATAATATCGACTGACTGGCATTAGCCACGTCAACCGGTTACGCAAACGGTACGCCATGGCGTGTACCTGTAGAAAAACTGTTATTAATTATAGGAAAAATATTTGTTACAGCCTACATCCTCAACACACCAGTGTTGAGTTGAAGAAA
The DNA here is from genome assembly GCA_022457165.1 of Juglans mandshurica. Taxonomy (NCBI): domain Eukaryota; kingdom Viridiplantae; phylum Streptophyta; class Magnoliopsida; order Fagales; family Juglandaceae; genus Juglans; species Juglans mandshurica. The sequence goes on along the minus strand of CM039629.1, from coordinate 24,918,617 downwards.
AAAAAAATTGTGAAGGTGTGGTGCGGATGTAGGCAGCTCCCCAACATTCCTCTTAATTATATGTTATCACTTATTAAGATTCATATAACATTTTTAACATTTTCTCATATTATAATGTCTAATTATATGTTATCGATTTATCATTTTATTTATGGTTTTAAAAATTGTTTCCATCACTCAATTTAATTGTTAGTATTAATTAATGAAAATTATTATTTAAATTGACTTGTACTATATTGATTAAAATTTAAATATAATTATTATACTGTATTATTATACATTAGTAATTTATTGTTACATGGTAATAATACTGTTATAGTATGATGTTTACATATACTAAACTATTATTAGTCAATTTAATTTATATGTTATAGTATAAATATATTATTTAATAATAATTAGCTCATGGTAATATAGTAGGCAGTTTAACTAACTATATAAAATACAATTATATAAAAATTTTATTATTAATATATAGAAAAACACACATATATTTATAAAATATATATAATATTGGTGTCGGAGTCGGACGTGGACTCAGAATCGGAGTTAGATCAAAGCGAAGTCGGAGTCGGTTCAACTCTGACTCGGACTTCTCAAGGAAAAAACCCTTCAACTCTGAGCAGAGTCGGAGTTAGATTCGAATTTTCAAATTTTTGCTCATCTTTAACGGGAATGGGGGGAATGAAAGGGGAAGAAGGGAAAATAGATGTTTAGGAATGGCTAAAATACTAAAATTTAAATTGGCTGGTCTTGGGGCCTTATCTGAGTTGGGCCTTAGGCTTGGGCTTGTAAAAAAATTGGGTTATGACAGGATTGACTTAACATAATATTTATGGAATCAGAAGAGGTGATTAATTTCTAGAAGAACAATTTTCTTTCTTTACTTATTCAATATCAATCCCGAAACCACAATTTATGCAATTATTTTCTCTTATTTGTTCCTGAGCAGTTTTATGTCATCATGCTAGAGAGAAAAGTAAAAGAGTTCCTTTACTTATCAATTAACGAGGATGATGTATCATTCACACAACATACATGATAATATTTAATTTAGAAGAGAATTTAAATATAGTTATCATATAAAAAAAATTACAGATATGGTGTGAATCAGATTCTTTACACATTCTCTAGTGGATAGTTGATACATTGTCTTTTCATTGGACCTTCCAATAAGACTATCTGTTAGTGTATCTATCCCTCCACACTTTCAGGGTGGTATTGCACGATTTTCTCAGTTGCCACATGCAGAATATCCTGTTGCATAATTCACTAAACAACTAGTTGAAAACTCTCTTACAGTTACTCAACAGCATAGTTAGTTTCAGTTTCAATTGCGTAAATCTGTATTGAAAAATATACGTTAGCTCTCAAGTGTATAGTCCATGTTTAGCTCTTTACTTTTCTCCTTGTTTTACTCTCATTTGTTACGATGTATGCCTATTTATTCTAATCAATACAATAGTCCACGTTATGTTGGCCAAAACTTTTCTTTTTACTTTATCTTAATTGGTATCAATTGGGAAATAGCTCACACTACACTGCTTGGATCACACTTCCGTACCATGTCAACTTCCCTCCTCCAATGATGTCAATAGCACTAATCCACTCAACATTTCTCATCCCTCCTTGCCAGCATCTTTTAAGCTTAATGGCCCAAATTACTTGGGCTGGCAGTCTCAATTTCTACCATTTCTTAACATCAATGATCTCTTAGGGTTCGTGGAAAGATCTACACCCGTCCTTGAGAGGCTCAATGCTGATAATTCTCCCAATCCTTCTTATACAATCTGGTATAAGAAAGATCAAGCTCTGCTGGGAATTATCTTGTCCTCCATCAGTCCTAATCTTGTGGCTTTTGTGTATGGTTTAAACACTTCCAAACAAGTGTGGATTGCTCTTAAAACGAGATTTTTCAGTCAATCTCGTTCTCGCATTGCTCACATGAAGCGCCAGTTGTAGACGATTACTCAGGGGTCTCATAATTGTTCTACCTATCTGGACAGAGCCAAATCTATTGTTGATCAATTGGCTGCCCAATTGGCTGCCGCGGGGAAGCCTATTGATGATCAAGATTTGATATCTTACCTTATTGGTGGTCTGAACCAGGATTTTAACCCCTTTATTACATCTTATAATTTTGCTTCCAGAGACAAAGACTTTACCATTGAAGTCTTCAATGCCGAGCTGCTGAGTCATGAAGCTCTTATTGAAAGTCAACATAGCACAGTGGTCTCTAATACCACTTTTCCTTTGTTGCCAACAAGAAGCCTTCATTTGGACCAAAGGAAAGGCCTTCAGTTCTTGCTGCTGCTCGACCATTAGGTCCCTCTCAAACAGGTGATCCCACCGATGGTCTTGCCCCATCTATTCGACCAGCTTCAACTCAAACATCCAATGGCAATTGACCTGTGTATCAAATATGTGGGAGAGTAGGTCATTCTGCTATAGATTGCTACCACAGATTTGACTTCTCATATCAGGGTTGTCATCCGCCAACTGAGCTTACAACAATGGTAGCTGAATCTAATGCATAATTTGAACACCAAGTGTGGTATGCAGACAGCGAAGCCAATGCTCACATTACCTCCGATTATCAACATCTCACTCATCCACTACCATTCAATGGAGGAGAGGCTGTCACTGTAGGAAATGGTACATGTTTGTTAATTAAAAGTACTAGATCCATTTCTTTGCAAATTGACCAATCTAATTTTCAACTATCCAATATATTGCACTATCCGCATGCCTCCACAAATTTACTATCTAACAATAAATTTTGTTTAGACAACAACTGTTACAAAACTAGTTCTGATTTCAATGTGAAGGAGAATCAGACAGATCGAATACTACTCCACGGGCGGGTTGAGAACGGTCTTTATCCCATTGCTGGCACGCCAAGCCTTCCTTACAAGTTACATGGTCTTGTAGCAACTATTGGTGAGAAAGCATCTGTCGAGCAATGGCATAATCGGCTTGGACATCTTTCACAAGCTGTTTTTCAATCCCTTTTACGTGCAAGTTCTATTTCCTTTTCATCAGATACAAATAAATCTACCTTTTGTTATGCTTGTCCTCTTAGCAAAAGCAAGCAATTGCCCTTTAGTGATTCAGCCCGACAGTCTACCAATCCTTTGGTTTTGGTACACTCTGACGTGTGGACTTCACCTATAGCTTCGGTTAGTGGTTGCTGATATTATGTCCTGTTTGAATACGATTTTTCAAGATTTTCATGGTTGTATCCCTTACATAATAAATCATAAGTCTTTGCTAATTTTCTGAAATTTAAGGCTCATGCTGAAAATCTGTTTTCATGCTCCATCGATCAATTCCAGACTGATAATGAAGGTGAATTCTTATCTAAACAATTCAGTGAATTTCTTTTAAAATATGGGATATATTATCAATTAACTTGTCCGCATAATTCACAGCAAAATGGTATTGTTGAGCGTAAATATCGTCACATTCAAGAACTTGGATTAACTTTATTAGCGCAATCACATCTTAAATAGTACTATTGGATGGACGCTTTCCTAACGACAATGTACCTAATCAATAGACTACCAACAAAGGTCCTTCAAAACCATTGTCCTTTTGAAGTGCTGATTGGCAAAGCTCCAAATTATTCTGAATTAAGAATTTTTGGTTGCTCGTGCTACCCTTTGTTTCGACCATATCAGCCATGAAAATTAGCCTATAAAAGTAAACATTGTATTTTTCTTGGCTATTCCAATAACCAAAAAGGGTATCGCTGTTTAGACTTGGAAACTCAAAGAGTTTATATTTCACGTCATGTTCTTTTTTATGAAACCACATTTCAAGCCTAAAACATCATTCACTACAAAGTGTTGTACGCTACACACCATCTTTTAAAAATGTTGTCCACTATTTTTAATGAGCAGGAACATTCTTTCTATAGTGCAGCAGTTTCCAACCCAAATTGGAGAGCAGCGATGGGCAGGGAATTTGATGCACTGATGGCTAATGGCACTTGGTCTCATTGTCCTAGACCATCACACAATCATATTGTTAGAAACAAATGTGTGTTTAAAATAAAGTGGACCCTCGATGGCAAGATTGATCATTTCAAGGCAAGGTTGGTGGCAAAAGGCTTCGATTAGCGCTATGGTTTGGACTATCATAAAACTTTCACGCCAGTTATCAAACCAATAACTATTCGTATTGTTCTTTCATTAACTGTGACTTTTAACTGGGATATTAAACAATTAGATGTTTTTAACGCTTTTTTGCATGGTTTATTGGATGAGGAAGTTTTCATGGAGCAACCACGAGGCTATGTTGATGAATCTAAACCAGACTATGTGTGCCGACTGCATAAGTCATTGTATGGACTAAAATAAGCACCAAGGGCTTTGTTTAGAAGATTATCACAGCACTTACTTGACATTGGTTGTAAAGGAATTTGTCATTGATTACAGTCTCTTCACATTACAGATTAGCAAATTCAAATTGTTTGTTTTAATTTATGTGGATGACAACATTGTCACAGGCTCTAGCACTTATGTCATTGAGGAGTTTATCTCTGGTTTGAGTAGTTCATTCCACGTTAAAGACCTTGGCCAGGTTTCCTACTTTTTAGGCATTCAAGCTGCAAGAGATCATACCGGTCTACATCTCAACTGCCACATGTAGAATATCCTACGGCAAAATTCACTCAACAACCAGCTAAAAACTCTCATACGATTACTCAACAACATAGTTAGTTTCAATTGTGTAAATTTGTATTGAAAAATATACATTAGCTCTCAAGTGTATAGTCCATGTTTAGCTCCTCAGTTTTCTCTTTGTTTTACTCTCATTTGTTACGTTATATGCCTATTTATATTGGTCAATACAACAGTCCACGCTATGTTGGCCAAAACTTTTTTTTTTTAAATCTTACTCTATCTACGTTAAAAAACTTAAAATTTAAAATAAATAAAACTGAAAAAAATGACATTAATTGTAGGTGGAGTTTTGCTACAAATTAGCAACTGTTCACATTATACACCCCACACGATTTTTTTTTTCATATGGTATGGAGATGTTTTTTATAGAGAGTGGGAATGTTTTTCGTAGGGTATGCGGTGCGAGATGATGAATAGTGGCTAATGAGAATAATTTTTCTTGCAGGTGGCTCTGATACCAGTGAGAGCAGGAAATTTTTCCAATTGTTGCTCTCGATGGCAACCACCGCTCCAAATAATGGCCGGATTAATTAAACGAGTAATACTAGATGTAGGTTTAAGGTATACAGATATTATGTAGTCTTTTTTTAATGGGTCATATTTTTTCAAATAAACTAAGCTTGACTTTCCCAGTTTAAAAACTATATCTAACTCATCTAGTTAATGGATCTTTTTTACAAATTTAAGTGCATGCAGACTAAGGTGTCGTCTGAATAGTAAGTTGAGATGCGAGTTTAATAAAATATTGTTATAATATTATTTTTTTTAATATTATTATTGTTTTATAATTGAAAAAAATAAATTATTTATTATATTTTTTTATAAAAATTTAAAAAAATTATAATGATAAGATGAGATAAACCATTTTCATTTTACAAACGGAGCCTAAAATTACGTGCAACTTTGTAGCTTTGTAGGTAGTTTGGTCTGGTCTGGGTTGGGATAACTTGGTCCTTTACGAGTAACCCATTGCTTTCCCTTTTTTTATTTAAAAAGAAAAAGAAAAAAAAAAAAAGACAGAAAGAAAGAAAGTTGGAACAAATTAATCAATTATTTTCTTTTGATAATGTCATGGAAACGAAGATAAAGAATACAAAATAAGCTACACACAAGTAAATCAATTATATGATATAAAATTAACGTGGTTCAATAACGTGTTTACGTTTAAAGAGTTGCATATAATTTTATTATAAAGAAAAATCACATAATACACTTGTGACGAAAATTTACTATTCAAAAACGGCTATTCAATTTATTAATAATATATTTATAGTGTCGGCGAAAATCTTAATTTTTATTTTTATGCGTTATTCGCTTGAGCAAATTGTTGAATACGCCTCGAGTAAATTCTTCATCTAATATTAATTTGAGCGACTTATCGAATGAACTTTATGTCTGAACTACACTCGAACTACCTTTCGCACGAGCTTTGCACTTCCCGCATATAAAAACAGTGGCAAAAGAAATTTTCTAGGGACAATGGCCAGAACCTACGCTCCATAGTCTTCCTCCTTGAAAATCTACAAAAACATCATAACGTATCATTATAGAATAATCAGCCCGACACCAACAAACCATGTTGCACAAACCAAACAGATAAGTATACGATGGCCACGTACGAACATAGTGCGAGACTACTATTCCATGAAACGACCTTTCGTGGTTACCATTTACCGTATAGAATAAAATTATTGTGCCGTCCCATTTTACCGCTCAATGTGACCGCTGGTCAATTTTTTTTTTTTTTTACTTAGTACTTGAAGAAATAATTTTAAATATATTGGTGTATTTTTTTTATTTTTAAAAAATGTTTAAATGTATTAAAAAATGTTAAAAAAATCACTGAACGATGCGCCCAACAGTAAGAGTGGGGCGGCATAGTAGCCCCACTCTACCATATATTGCTTTAGGGTAATGCTAGGGATCTGGATTCCATTCAAGCATTCTGGCTTTTTTTTTTTTTAGTTTTTTTACGTAGTAATTAAGAAAACGTTATTTAATAATATTGTGAATTTTTTTTAAAATATTTAAAAGTGTTAAAAAATAATGTAAAAAAAAAAATTTTAGATATTTTTTCACATCATTTTTTAACACTTTTAAATATATTTTTTTAAAAAAATTCACAATATTATTAAATAATATTTTCTTACTCACTACGTAAAAAAACTTAAAAATAAAAATAAAATTAGCGTGGGATAAATGAACGGGATCCCCGACAAGATCCCTATCATTATCCATTGCTTAAAGGTTAAAATGTTTTTTTTTTCTTTTTTCTATACATGTTTTCTAAACATTTTTAAACATATTTTAAAAAAAAATTCATTAATAAACACTTCCTTCATCATTAAGTTTTTCCTCAAAACAAAAAAAAACCAAATATAATCAATTTGAGAGTTCCATTTCATTGGTCCCAGCATTTTCCATTGCTTTATGAGATGCCTAAAGATGCTTTTGTTGAAAAAAAAAAAAAATCTCTGTTCATAGATTAGCATGGATGAATGTGGGTTCACGTGCAATGTAACTGCTGTGGCTGCAAAAAAAAAAATTAAATAAATAAATAAAATTGAGATCTTGGCAGTAATCTGAACCTCGTTTACCACAATGAACAAAACAGGAGATTGGTCAGAAAGCCATCGAGTACTGATCATGCACCTATCTTCGCTTTTATTAATTGTTCAATACTTTATTAATTAGATATAAGAGAAAAGGAAAATGATATGTTTCCCTCTTAACTATTCAAAGATTTTATTACTGTATTTATGTTTTTTTTTAACTAAAAAAATATAAATATATTATCAATAATTTTGAACGATACATTTGAGATGATAAAATAAGCTTGCATATTATATAAAATTAATGATAGACTTATACTTTATTTATTACCGATTTACTACTCAGTTGCTTTTTTTTTTTTTTTTTTTTCCTTTTGTTATTTGAATCTATTAAAAATCTTATAACTATATATTCTTTCATAATTTATAAGAAAATAAACTCAATCAACTAACGTAATCATCTAATTTAAATAAAAATAAATTTAATTTTATAAAAATTGATATTCTTTTGCTCTTTAAGCCAACTTTTATAAAATTGAGATTATTTTTAACTAATTTTCATGATTATATTGGTTGATTGAATTTATTTTCTTTTAAATTATATAAGAAAGTCATATTCTGAAATTTTTATTCTAGATTCAAATAGTAAAAGGAAAAAAAAAACTAGATAGTAAAACAATAGTAAAGAAGGTGTAAGATCAATATCATTACCCATTATATAAATACTTTGTTTTCCTTTTTCTCCAATGTTTAATTTTCATTAATTGCACCTTAATACAAAGATCCTTTGTTCTCTAGTGAACAAAAAAAAAAGAAAAAGAGTACCATTATTGCATTCAAATAGTATAGGGGACCACTCGAGGTGATGTTAAGGCCAACCTGGTAGGGTTGGGTGACTGGACTCCAACTCCTGCCACCCCGCCATCCACCACCTCGCCTCCGCTTGGACAGCACACGGGCCTCTCTCTCTCTCTCATAGTCACTGCGGTGGCGCAACCTGCGTCTACATCTCTCTTCTCCCTCTCTCTTTCCTCTATGGCGGCACGATGAGAATCCGACGATGTTTAGGTTTTTTTTTAAAAAATGTCTCTCCTCTTATCTGAGTCTCTGGCATAGACGCATATGTATTGTGTTTTATTCTTTTCCTTTTGCTAGTTTTGGTTTTCAATGTGAATTTGTTGTGGATTTGAGATGGTTTTGTAACTTTGTTCATTATTGAGATGGTTTTGAAACTTCGTATGATTTTTTTTTTTTTTTTGTTTTTTGTTTTTTTAGTTAAGACACTCGTGGGTGGCGGTAGATAAGAGGGCGAACAAATGAGAGGTCTGCCCCACCCCCGCCCATGATGAGGCGGGGTGCGATAAGGGGTTAACCCCGTCCTGGGAGGTGGGTAGCACCCTTATCCATGCATATTATGCATTTGGATAGTGGGTTGAAATTATAAGAGTGATAAATATACTTATTTTATGTGTTTGAGACGTGTTGATCACATTTCATACTAAAACAACTTCTAAACGGAAAACAAAGAGTGATTGGCACCTTTAAATATTTATGCGTTATTTAGGAAAGTACCAAAAATAAAAACTTCCGTAATATGCTAGTGTTTTGGTGCCCGACCCAGCAATTTCAATAATACTAAAATGTCATTATCAGGAGGTTATTTAATTGAATAATGATACTATACCTCCTTAATTTAATTCCTCATTTTGAATGTTCATATATTTAATTTAATTTTTTTTATTTTTTTAATATTTAAGAAAGTGACTATTAACATATTTTTATTTTTTATTTTTTAAAAATATTTAAATATGTTTAAAAAAATGTTTGAAATAAAAAGTAAAAAAAAAAGTACAATTTACACTAGGTGACACAATGAGCGGCCACCTGCAGGCGGCAAAGTAGCACCGCTCTTTAATTTTCACCATGACAAGTACTTCCATTATTATTTATATTATTAACACAACATTGTACATTATTAAGTTAATTTCAATCACTTAATCAGAAATAATTATATTATTAGAACCATTGCAAAATTGAGTTAGATAGATGGGGACCGTGGCAAAATATTGCCCTGAAAAGGAATAATCTCCAATTCTCTTGTCTGCAAACCGAAAAGACAAAGTACCCCTTGAAGTAATGTATGGATTATACAATAAACATGGTCATTTTCGAAAATCTGGAGTTCTTAACGTTAAAGTCCTGCTGGATTCTGGACCCAAATTCTGATTAACAACATAAGCAAACTCCAAACAAATTATATAAAGAGCGATGCTCGGAGTAGACCGCTCCATGTGACCGCTAGGCTAAAATCTTTTTTTTTTTTAAATTTCTTTTCATATGTTTTTTTATCATTTTAAAATATTTTTAAAAAATATAAAAATATATTAATACACTAATAGTCACTTCTTTAACTATTAAGTAAATATATATATATATATATATATATAAGGTGTCAAAATGATGAGACAAATTAAGTGGACAAAAGAACATTTTTCATTATATAAAATAAAAGTATTTAACATCAACTTTAGGAATGATAAATATATTAAAAAATGTGATATTTAGAAAATTAAAAAAAAAAAATCCTGATATCCTCGTTATCTTTTAAACTAGCATGATTGTTGATAATCTGAAACTATATACTGAGACCAGGCATTAGTTTTTTCAAAGAGAAATTTTATTTGTAGTTTTCAAGTGGAGATTGTATGTGCATGCCTTTTATTAAATGAGAAAAAAATCATTTTATGAGATATATTTTTATACTTTTTAAAAATTTAAAAGATAAAATTACCCAATCTTACATTGCAGTACCCAAATAAAGATCGTACATAAAATTGCTCTTCTTCAAATATCTTGCGAGGCATTAAAAAAATGGATGGAGCTAGTGGCAACTCAGTTTTGTTCTCTTATTTTGAACATCCGTATATTAATTTTTTTTATTTAATAGTTAAGGAATTGACTTTTAGTGTATTAGTGTATTTATTTATTTTTAAAAATATTTAAATATGACAATGTAAAAAAGTAAAGAACAAAAAAATAAAATATATAATTTATACTAATGGGCACTCTTACAAAAATGGATGGTGATAGCGGGCCGTACCACTTGTACAAACTTATACTTCTTTATTTTATTATTTTATTTTAAGTATTTTTTTAATATCCTTAATTATTAAGAAAAAATTAAAAAAATATATAACTTTTTTAATAATTACTTTCTTAATTACTAAGTTAAAAAAAATTAAAAAATTAAAATATTCGAACGATAACTGGTAACATTGAAGTAGTATTTTTCTAAAAAAATATATAACATCTCGTGAGAAAAATGAAATAAAAAACTCGTAGTTTTGTATGGATTGCTAATTGTCCGTACAAAGAAAAATATTATAGTCATAAACATTTATAAAAGTTAATTTATAAATTTATATATTTTAATATTATATATTATATTATATAGATGTAACATATATATAAAAATCAATTTATAAATTTAAATTTATAATATTGACTTCATTTGTATTTGTAGATAAAATGAGACGAGATTAGATAAGTTGAGACGATATTAGATAAGTGGAGATAAAAGTTAAAAATGAAATAAAATATTGATAGAATATATATTTTTAATATTATTTTTTAATTTTTAATTTTAAAATTTTTAATTATTTAGTTTATTTTATGTAAAAACTTTAACAAAATTATAATAATTAAATGAGTGGAAAAGAAATGATATAAAAATAATTGTAAAAATAAACAAAATAGTTCGAGGTGGAAGTCGTGGAAGGCGGAGGGTTCCTTCAACTATTCTCCCCCAACCCACCTCACATGTCCCGTCAACTTTTTCAACTAATTTTTGCGAAGTTGTTTTCACCTTTATTTCCATATTTTCTAATTTTTGGATTTTTTTATTTATTTTTAAAATCATTTAATTAATCACCTCGCTTGTCCATTTTGCTCTATAAATTCCATCCCCAAAACTTTCAAAGGCCCCTTCCCATTCGCATTCTGTCTGTAGTCTTTCTTTTGCTTCACTGCTGCAGATATTTTGGCGTCTACGACTATGCCAGACTGAAAGAAGCCCTGGCTTTGATCTGAAGTTCATTAGGGTTCTTGTTTTCTGAGTCCAAAGTCGTTTTTTTTTTTTAACTTGAAATCTACAACCCATCTTGAAAGCCTGTTGATTTAGTTTACTTTCCTTCGGAGATCCTTGTTTCTCGAGTCTCGGAAAGATCACTACTTTCGAGTTTCGCATGCTGGGCTGGAGTTATCGAGGCTATTGCAAACTCTAATCTCGAATTTTATCACAGAGTACCGTTAGTTCTTACAAGGATAATCTTAATGGTCAATATCTTGTTCTTGATGTTTGAGATTCATGTCTCAAATTCTGTGTGAAATCCTCCTCTCTGGGTGTATGATAAATTCCACATTCTGGCGTAGGACCCACTTAGTTCAATCCTTCTCTGTCGTGTTCTTGTACTGGTTGTACTACGTTTCATGATATATCCCCTCTCAAACTCTGATCATTAGGCTCTAATAGTATAATTATATTGCTCTATAATCTATTAATATATTTCTGGTTTTCAGTATCTGGGTCTTGCCTGTCTCTCTGAATTCACCATTAACTGTTATTACAAAAGTCTGTATAATTTTCTGTGTTTCATGCATGGCATCCTCGAGTGGGACATGTTCAGGGTCAACTTTGATGCATAACTCTGGCTCTGAGGAGGATTTGAAAGTTATGCTGGAACTGAAGAAGAGGAAGAGAATGATATCCAATCGGGAATCAGCAAGAAGGTCTCGGATGAAGAAACAGAAGCATTTGGACAATTTGATTTCGCAGGTGACTCACCTCAGGAAGGAGAACAAGCACATCATCACCAGCGTGAACATCACCACCCAGCATTACTTGAATATCGAGGCTGAAAATTCAGTACTCAAAGCTCAAGTGGGTGAGCTTAGCCACAGATTGCAGTCCCTGGATGAGATTCTCACTTTCTTGAATGCCAGCAATGGCGTTTTTGGAGCTGGGGACTCGAGTTCCTTCACTGAGCCATATGATAGCCTTTTGAACCCGTTGAATTTGCAGTATTTGAACCAGCCTATTATGGCTGCTGCTGCAGACATGTTTCAGCGCTAGTACTGATCTTGCTGTGCTTCTTGATGTTTAGAACTTTAGATGGAGTAAAGTGGAGAGCTTTTTTTTTTTTTCGTGCGTCTTTTGTTGTCTAGACTATGGTTAGAAACATCACTGCGTGGAGGTGGTAAGGAATAAACTACATATTATCTGTATCAGTCCAGATGGGTGTTTTTACTGTTATTAATGTTGTGGGACGTTGCACTACCTATTTTTTAATAATATAATCAGCCAAGTTTGCGTCATAATCTGCTCAACTCAATCGTATGAATGATAACAATCATGATTTCCTTTTCATTTGTTGGACAAAATTACGAGATAAAGAGTGGATTTTGTATATTTTTGACAATTTACTTTTAAAAAATTTTACTCATTATCTTCGCACTACACATTATTTTTTATTTTTTTTTTCTTACAAAAATATATAGTGTATGAATGATGAGTAGAATGATTCAATTAATTTTAAAAAAATAAAATCTAAAAAAATTTTAAAAAAATAAAGCACCACTACGGACTTTGGTCTGAATGGAATTCCGAGCTGTCTGTAATTTGATCCCACTTCGAATATGTCACCAAATATATATACTTTGCTTAGTAAATACGTTCCTTGCTGTTTCCTTTTTGGCCATAAAGAAGATTGTTTGTGTTGGGATTGGTTCTCATTACGATCACCTTTTCAAGGACTCTCGCCGCGGGCAGGAAGTTGAATGTCCATTTTGTTGTTCACACTTTACTCTGTAATTCTCACTAATCCTTTCGGATACACGAAATTTGTAGTCGTAATAAATCTATTTACAAGCAAGAAATGCTTTACCCACAAAAATATTTTATAAAAATAAATTCATAAATTGATGTGACTTGATATGATACATCAGATTATAAAATTATGAATAATTCTACATATAATCGTGAAGTGGGTAACGCCGTGTAATCGTTTCGAAAAAGAGTGGGATCTACTATTAAAAATTTTTTTTTTTTATGTAGGTCTCATGTTTTATTCGTTTTTTTCAAATCGATTACGCGACGGTTGCATAATTTACGGTTATAAATATATTTTTTCTAAAATTATTTTTATTATACAATAAATCTAGCGTATCGTATAAAATCACATCAATTTATATATTTATTTTTGTAAAATCTATTTATAATTGTAACACTTCTTTTTGCAAGCTTGATTATTGACACACCAAATACATTGAATCAAAAAATAGATATTTTGTTTTTTTTATGAATATAATATAGACTTCATAGTAAATTATGGATTATATACTAAATTTGTAAGTAAATAAACACAGAATTATTGAGAATTTTTCGGAGTATAATTTTCATTTATAGTAAGGTTATACACATCAAAAGAACCAGCTATTGATCAGTACTTCAAAGTTCAAAATGGGCATGAATTAAAGAAGCAAGTATTATGTACGATTTAGATTTAAAGATGAGTTAAGATGGTTCTAGATAATTGAATAAAATATTATTTTTTAATAATATTATTATTTTATAATTTAAAAAAATTAAATTATTTATTATATTTTGTATAAAATTTTAAAAAAATTATATTATGAGATAGTTTTCAATACAAATCGGTACTTAGACCAAGCACTGCAGTGCATAGTACTCCATTCTGCGAGGAAAACAGTGATGAAAAAAAGAGAGAGATGAAGCAAAATATTTTTTATTTTTTTTATTTGCTGAAAAAGGGTTAATAAAAGATTAACACAATGTAAAGCTACAAGAATTGTACGGATCGTATTGTAAAAAGCCAAAGGGCCACGGAGTTGAAATGGAAGTGCTCGTGCAGTGGAGAGGAACTAGTCCCACGTGCAGGGAACAATATTTCCAGTACCGAAAAACAGATGGAAGGATCAGAAACAACGTATATCATCAATGCCAACGTATATTATATATATATTAGGTGACCACTGACATTTTCCTGCGTTATCATCAATGCCAACGTATTATAATTGTGCATTATGCACGTGGAAAATGCAAAAAGGAGTACTGTACTATATATCTTTGGTCCCCCTTTTTTTTTCAGAAAATGATGGATTATTCCTGCAGTCTGCAGATTTTTTTTGAAGTGAAAAATCCTGCTTATATAAAAATTAGAATAATGCTAAATACAGTTGTTGAATGCATAAATACCGTACAGTCATTTTAAAAAAAATATAATCTATTATTAAAAAATAAATTTATTTTCATGTGGATCTCATATTTATTTACTTTTTATGTGAAAAACCCTACTTATATAAAAATTAAGGATAAATGCAGCATAATTTAGAGGAACACAAGGCTTATTTATCGATTATAATTTAAGAGAAATAATATTTATAATTTTAAAATATTTTCATACTATTTTTTTTAAAAAAGTGAGTAGATCATACACCTACATGAAAATAATAATAATTTTAAATGAGAAATTCTACTTTTTTTTGAAAGGACGGGTGCAGAGTTAAACACTCTAAAATTATATTTAATATTACTTATAATTTAATGGATCTTATTGTTATGAATTGCAAACAGGATGGTTCTGGAATTTGTTCATTTCTAGTTTTTTTTTTTAAACATTAATACTGTTCCTTCTACACTTTCTGCGAGAATAAAAAAACCAACCAAATGTAGAGAGAATAATGAACTTGTAACGCTTTCTGTATGAAGATCTAGCTAAATCCAATTGTAATGGCAAGTGGGTTCCAACTCCACTTTTTCAGCAGAGATATGGAGGTTCTGATTCCAAATTCCAATACCTACTGCACTCCCCATCACGCATATAGAAAACAAACAAAAATATTGAAAAAGAAAGGCACAGAAGATAAAAAAATTGGAGAAAAAGTAGAGTTGTCGTTTAAAAAAAAAAATTTTTAAAATATTCTCATCACTTATTATTTACAATCTCACATATCACATTTTATAAAAAATACTTTCATATTCTATGAAAAAATTCTCACATCCTATAAAAAAATTACGAGAAAAGATATTTGTAACTTGAATTGTGTAACCGTTATGTTATCACTTTAAAAAAGTGAATAAAACATAATACCTACATAAAAAAAATTAATTTTATAATAATATATATAATTCTTTTTCAAAGTGATTATATAGTATTTACGTATTTTACAGTTGTATATAAAATTACTCAAAATTTATAAATTTAAAGTGTGAAAATATATAATGACTGATACATAATATTTCTCTTTAAAAAAAAAAAAAAGTAAATAAAGGTTCATCCCCTTTACTTTTCACCACATTTTTCTTCCATAAATTAATATAAAAATTCGCAGAGGGCTAAAGGCTGTCAAGTTTTGGTCAGTCAGACTCATGGTTCAGTAAGCAGCACTCAACCAACTTGCTTGCCTAAATAGAAAATTATCTTATCAGCATTACTATTTGAGAGTCTCAAATAAAAAGATATTAATAAAATCAATATTAGAATATTTATAATTATTTTTGTTTGATTTTAAATATATTAATTATTATATAATAAATATTATACAATTTATTTCATGTGTCTCTCATCATTTTATATCTTCAACACTAGATGAAAATTTAAAGAAATCTAAATCCTCTAATCTATATGCTGGAGAATCAAGAAAGACAAGTTGATGTACAGTAGCAGAACAGCAAGTTTGTCGAGGGGCCAACTTTTCTATATGTTTATATAAAATAAAAAGAGATTAAAAAATCATAAAAAAATAATTATATATAAAATTAGATCTTAATAATTTGCTATATACACATATAAAATCTTAAAAATACAACTTAATATATATTTCATATTTCTGACGATAATGTTTCATGGAATAATATTTAACTATGATTATTTTTGTAATGAGGTATTTATAATTAATATGTAAGCTAGTTACCAAGTTTCATATTAAATTTGGATTTTTTTTTGTGTCATATTAAACATTTAATGTTATAATTGAGATTTTCAATACATTTTTTATTACTCAATGAAGTGTAGATGATAAAATCTCTAAAATATATGTCATATAGATCATCAACTTTTAAATGATTTTTCTTATGTTCTTACTTTAGATCCCATATTAAGAAGCCTAATTATATTGTAAAAAACTTTAGGATTCATATTAATAAGATTATTATTTATCCTAAACTTAGTTTTAATTTAATTTTGGTAATCCCGCATTCTTGAAAATAGATAATATATGAAAACTATACAATATTTTGGGACTATATATATGAAACAAAGTGGAGAGAGGTATTTTAAAGTATATTGAAACTTTAGAAAAATCTTAGAGAACATATGAGGATTATGAATTCTTTGTGGAGATATTTTCTATATTTATATAATTATAAATAAAATGCAGGGGTATTTTGAATCTTTTTTTTTTTTTTTTTTTAATTTTGGAGGCCTTGAACGTGGGTCCACCATAGTTGAGATAGCATAAGTATTAAAAAGACGAAATTATTATTAGGAAAATATCTATTTATCATCATTTTTATCATTATTCTCTAAACATTCATTAATATGATATTAAAATATAGGCTTATAAGTGAAACATAATAAATAGTTTTCAATCATTTAATATCACATGATAGAATGATGAAAAGATGATGGTAAAATAGATGATGAGTAGTATTACTTTATTATTAAATGAATAATTATATTTATCATCCTCACATACCACACCTATGTTTATTTTTTTCATTTTTCTTATAACAAGTATGTAATATATAGATGATAAGTAAAACAACTCAAATAGTTTAATAATAATAAAATAAAATAAAAAATATTTTTAAAATATATAATATGTGTGGTGTGAGATGATGAGTAGCATCCTTGTTATTAAATACCATGTATCATAGGTTGAAAACGTAGGAACACATGGTGTGTACTAATTAAATGGAATGAAATCAATTAAGCCTATTTAGGGCTTATTTGGAGTTGTATTAAGAGTCTTAAAAAATGTTTAAATAATCTTAAAAAAATTTTAATAGAAAAAATAAGTTGTTTGAATGTTATATATTAAAGTAATTTTTAGTCTCAAATAATCTAAAAGTATGTTCGAGGGAAAATATATATTTGTAAGAGGATTTTTTCCCCCAAGGTTCAGGAGGCCGAGCCAAGTCCGGCCCGGGACGAATAGTCACAAATTCGGCCCACTGGAAGAATCCCCTGTACATGACTTATTGGAGGGATGGTGCAACAGGGGATGAGACTCGTCGATCTGAGATCCCTTGGATAGTGTCCAGTCATTGAGTGTCCGCCCACACAGCAGGCGTGACATACAGAGGACCGTCGATCTACTAACGAAGAAAGCATGAACGGACTAAGAAAAAGGCAGACCCAGAGGAGAAGGTTGGAGAACGACGCTGCATTAAAGGCTCCGCCATCCGGACGACACGCCATATTAATGACGTTGTTGTAGAGCTACGCCACATTAATGAGGCCGTAGCAGAGCCACGCCCCATTTAAATGTTCTGACAAAATGAACAGTACGAGAAACCCGGACCTCATAGTAACAGGCATGATCTGCTCTTCGAACTTGTAGTATAAATAGCTAACCCTAGGTACAAGGAAACTCTCTTAGATCCTTAATTATTTACTACACTCCAAGAGCATTTACTAATTTTGGCATCAGAGGTTCCCCGGCCCCAAGGTCGCCCTCTCAAAGCCGCATTACATTCTCCTCTGTGCAAGGCTCGTTGTTAAAGACCTGATTTGTTGGAGCTTGGCCTAAGGATGTGCGAAACATGATGTTAACAATATCGTTTTGATATTTTTCCTCAAATGTACTTTTTTGGATAATGCGGAATATAATTCGAATTTTAAAAAGACTGAGAATGGGCAAAACTACCTATACAATTTTTAGATAATCACAATTTTCAAACTTTCAATGATACGGTTGTAATATTTAAAAAACCAAATAATCATCATTTATACCTCATAAATCCATTTTTTTACTTTGTTTATAAACAAATGTAACATGTTTAAAAGCGTTTTAAACATATAGTTACTAAACAATAAATAATTTTATAATAGTAGAATTATTACTTAAACTATAAGTTATAAGCTATATTTTCATCTGCAATTCCAAACATGCACTTAATCACATTATTATTCCCATTAACGTTGGTTTCTAAATAAACTTAATAGACAGTATGGTTTTGATAATGAGTTGAGATGATATGAGTTGAGATGTAAGTTGAAAGTTGAATAAAATATTGTTAGGATATTATTTTTTAACATTATTATTGTTTTAGAATTTGAAAAAGTTGAATTGTTTATTATATTTTGTGTGAAGATTTGAAAAAATTGTAATTATTAAATGAGATGAGTTGGGATGAATTTTGTATCCAAACCTGAATCTTTCTTCACGTAAACAAGCCATATTCATATATAACTTATTTATAATATGTGTTTTTTGGGCCATTAACGATCGACTTACACCTAGTTTACAACTATTTTATAATTTTATTTAAAATAAAGGGTAATTATGTAAGATTGAAAATACTTTTTAACAAAGTGGCACAATTATATTAGTTTATTTGAAATGAATAGTAAAATAATTAAAAAAAAATTGTAGGTGTATTATTATCTTTTTTTTCCCATTAGTGAATATTTCTAACTTACTATTTAAAATTAAGAAACTCATGTCAGCCGAGCATGAAAAAACACATCGAATGGATATCTTTTATCATGAAAAATACTATTAACATAAAGAAATCTCAAAAAGGAATCTCACACACTAATGAGTGTGCCACGTCTTCCTTTTTTTTTGTTTTTTGTTTTCCTTTCTCTCCCCTCTCCTAGTGCCTCTACCCTCCCCCTCCATGTTCCCGCCATAGTAGTCAGGGACTACCTCAGGGTGGGTAGAAGCCGCCGACAGGGACATGTAGCTCACGACAGTGCTGTGAGCATGCCGTGCACGTTTCGTGCATTATGTTGTGGTCGATGACCACCGTTAGTTGGACAAGGTGGTCATTGCTTGCATGGCTGACAGCTGTTGGCTAGGGCTGACAGCTGTTGGCTAGGGCAGACAACGCCGACAAGAGAGAGAGAGAGAGAGAGAGAGAGAGAGAGAGAGAGAGAGATGTGGCACACTAATAGTGCGCCACATCAGTATGTGGAATCATTTTGTGAAATTTTTTTCTGTCTCTAGCATCCCTCTTTTATCATATATGCATGTTAAATAACATGCATATTATGCAATTGAAGTACGGTAATTCATTAAAAGAAAAAACTGCATCAGAGTAAGAGGTTATAGCTTTGTATTTATATAAAGGGTAATGATAGATAGAATTTCGCATACTCCATTTAAAAAAAAAATTATTAAAAAATATTTTTTTAATGTGAATTTTAGATTTGTCTATTTTTTTTAAAAAAGTACCCGATATTTATACACCTTAAAATTACAAATATTATTTCTCTTATAATAAATGTACTTATTCATCCCATATCACGCAACTAAATATTATATATATAGCTGCTTATACTTTATCTAGCTTAAAAACAACGAATGGAAATGCAATATCTTCAGGGGGGAAAAAAAAAAAAAAAGGAAGACAGATAGAATTCGAGTAATTTCGAACTATTTTGTTTTTTCAGCAATATCATAGTATTCTACTAGATTAGGAAAAATTTACAAAAAGTTCGAAACTCAATTGAATATCAGTAGGGCTGCGTTTGAATGTTGAGCTGAGCTCAACTGAGTTGAGTTCTTTATGAATAATAATGAGTTTAGTAGTAGATGAAGTTATGTGAGGTCCATCTAAACTGAGTTTAAAGTGTATTTGGATGTTAAGATGAATTTAATATTTTGTATGAGAAATTATAAAAGGTTGTGAGTCTCATATATAAAGATGTTTTAAGTTGAAAAATGTTGTGAATCCTACATGTAAGAAGGTTTTGAGTTGAGATGAATTTAGTAATTTGAGAGTTAGGTGTTTGAATATTAGACTCAACTTAAAATTAGACTGAACTCAGCTGAGTTTGGAAACCAAACGCAATCTAAAATTCAATTCATTAGATGTGAGACACGTGTCTAATATCAAAGACACGACTAGTGAACGGAGCATTGCCCAAGAGGCAAAAAAAGAGAGATATATATATATATATATATAAAGTTGTATTAGTTATAAAAATGTTAGTGGAATTTGATTGGTAGGGAACGAGGCAAGTAGTATTTCAAACATGTTGGAGCTTTCTAGTAATGGTAATGGAGCTAATTTGTTGAAACTCAGTTGATTTCTTTGAAGTAACTCTGTTAAAGAAGGGAATTAGGAAAATTTAGTAAACAATGGGGGCAAAGTGAAATAAAGCCATAGATTTATTCCGAAAGAAAAAGGTAACTATATAGACTTAGTAAAATATTAAAAAGCAAAAGCAAACCCCACATCTAAATGAAAGAACAATGATGACCAAATCTCTTAGCATGCCTTCTTTCCCCTTTTTAAGGATTTGGCTGTTGGAAAAGGGAAGTGGCAAGGACATTAATTAGTTAAGTGAGAGATCAGGTGGGCAATCATGCACTTGAACTGCTCCATTAATTGAAGAATGGGTCACCTAAATAATCATTTTGGTTTGGTGAGAGATCAGCTGTATCATTCGAATTTACTTGCAAGTAATTCATGCATATTGGTTATCTCCAAGGAAAAAAAAAAAAAAAAAAAAAGACCTCTTTAGTGCGATTTATGGGTTTAAACTGTTTGCAATGTACCACGTGCTTGATATAGTATCCTTCTTTGAATTATTCACTTAATCAATTGATATGTTTATAATTTTAGAGCATGCAGTTTCTGTGCACTCATTTTAAAAAAATAGATAAATTTAAGATTTATATGAAATAATTAATTTTTTTTAAGAATGACTCATATTTTTTTCCAAATGAAATAGGCAACATTTATACACTCCATAACTGTATATAACATTACCCAATTATCTTTTGGGAGATGGAGAGAAAGAGAGACAGTTTTCTTGAAGGGGAAGTGATTCTTTTTAGGCATGTGTAAAATCGAGACTAGGCTTGGTTTGGATGAATTTATGCCCCTGAAATCTTTAAAGATCGAGTAGCATAAATATATATATAGAGCAATGCTAGGTACAGTCCTCAAATGGGGACTGCAATGCAAGTCTAGGCTATTTTAACTTTAAAATTTTTTAAAATTATAAAATTATCCCTCTTAAAATGATGTTTTCTCTCATTTAATAATGTGCCTGCACATGCAGTCCCCAAGTGGAGACTGCAAATAGAATTTCTCATATATAAATATATACCTCCCAACCAATAGTACAATACGAGGGAAAAAAAATATTTAGGAAAAGATTTATTCATCAAGTGACATTAGATGATATGTTCATAAGTAAAGTATAATAAATAATCTCTAATCATCTAAAACCACATCATAAAATAATGAAACGATGATGAGAATTAAGATGAGGATTATCATTACTCTAACTTTATATTCAATTACTCTAACTTAAATATTCTAATGCCCATGAAAAGTGATAATATTGTTTTTTATGTTTCCTTGGCCTGGGTGCTTGCGCTATCTCCATCGGTACTCCGCAAAATGGCTTTGATTGGTGGAAGGAACGGAAATATATGTGCAATTGCGAGATCTGATCTGATCTGATCTTTTACTGCAGCTTAGAAGATCTTGTTGTTTTCCTTGAGACTTCATGCAATGCACCAGAAGATTGAAACAATCCCTCCCTAGTCCCTACTCCTTCTTTGTTAGGCCATGATATTCGCTCACGTAAGAGAGCTGTTTAGGGTCTTTTTACCAATTATTGATAGTTTGTAATCCTCATGATTAAACTAATATTTCTTTCAAAAAAAGATTAAACTAATACTTTTAACTATTATATACACATCAGGGACAAGAGAAATGGGGCTAAGAAACTACGTCGTTTAAAGTAGCATTTAGGCATGTTTCAACATTTGGAATGGTTTGAGTGAATATGTTTTATTGGGTTTAGAAAAATGAGAGAAAATGAGTTTTGTTATTTATCATCTCTATACATCGCACACCACACACTATATTTTTTTTATTTTATTCTTATTAAACTTATTGAATTCTTCTATTCATCATCTATATACCACATATTTGATAAGAAAAAAGAAAATATAGTATGTGGTGTGTAGAGACGATGAATATAAATTTTCTATTTCTTTTGCTTTTCGGATACTTATTGCAAAGCTGGAACAAAACGAGCAAACGAGCAGGACTACTCGTAGGGTTTCAGATAGATGCTCTCTCGGTATAAATGAGTTAGCTCTGCCTATTAGGCCTTCATATTCAAGCCCAAAAATCTTATTTACCCAGACAGCCCCGAAACCGGCATTCATTTACAGTTGGGCCACATTGTCGTACGGCCCAATACGAGAACCCTGCCATTCGTTGCCCCCTCGATTCCGCTAGTTTAGGACCTGTTTAGAAAGGCCGAAACTTCTTCAAACAATATAAATTATTTAGCTGTTTTTATGGAGAGACTTAAGGAGGACTCAAACTTCTTTAATACGCACAACTTGATGGTTAAAATGAAGATTTTACTTGCATAGTTGCTTGTTTTATTAATTATTTAACCATAAATACTTCAGTAGTCTACGCCGACCGAGGGTGTAGCAAGAGGATGGATCCCGATAAGGTATAAAGAAAATTTAATGTATCATATTTAAACATGTCAGTTGATAAATCTTATTTTTTAAAGATCTTTTTGTGAATCTAACAATTTCATAAATTTAATAGTTGCAATTCTGGTCAAATTTTTTAAAGAAAAGTGAAATTGATTATTTTTCAAAAGATATGCACGTTATAGCCTTCTATAAAACATTTTTCTTGTTTAATATGAGAAGTTAAAAAATTTGATTAAGATTTCTTATAATTTTTTTTACTAATACATTTATAATTTGAAGACAGATACACGTAGACTTCATTGCATTAAATCCTATCCATAAACCATACCAATTCTAGGACTAGAATTCATAATATACAGAAAAAGAAAATGATGTTATGTCTCAATCGTTTGTGTATTTTATTTTATTAATTAATATTTTATTAATTAATAATTAAGAAATTCATTATTTATGTATTAATATTTTTAATTATTTTTTAAAAATATTTTAAAAAAATACAATTTACATTAAGGGCATGCCAAGTGTGCAAATTTGGATGGCTTTGAATAGACTATCCGCCACGTGTTGCCATAAGTAAACCTGCCAGAGATCCGAGATGGCTCCTCACGGTCCGCTATATATATATATATATATATATTATATTCCTGTATTGTCCCTAGAAAACGGCGTCGTATAACTTGGTCTTAATGCACATTGCACTTCCCCCCTCCTCCCCTAATGTAAGAAGCGCAAACATAGCCCAGATCTGCTTCAATTGTAACGTTAGTATTACTATTGTGTGCTGCTCCAAGCTGTGATCGAGGAGATATGGTGAAGGAAACTGCATATTACGATGTATTGGGTGTCAATGTCGACGCTTCTGCGGCCGAGATCAAGAAGGCTTACTACCTTAAGGTAACACCTAACCTTTCCCTTCAAATTCATCGTCTGGCATCTTCAACTACTTCGTTTTTTGCGCTGTTTCTTTTTTCTTTTTTCGTTTTCTGCCTGAAAACCAAAATCGCGGCTGGGCTCCTAGACCCTTAACTAGGGTTTACACTAATTTTGGAAGCAGTTTTGGTTTTGTTTTGATTTTTTTTTCCCTTCTTTTTGTTTTTGGCTAAGCGCTTCTGAAGTTTATGTAGTTTCCAATTTTGGACTCGTAAGGTATGTTTCGATGTAGTTTCCGATTTTGGACTCGTACGGTACGTTTGGATGTTAAGGCAGGCAGGTTTGGATTGGGCTGATTTATATGATCCCATCTTATTTCCAAACATAATTCAAATACAAAAATTTCAAATTAATCATTCCAATTTTTCAAATTTCCAAACAAAAATAATATTATAAAACTATATTATTACAATATTTTAACTTTATAATATTTTTTATTCAAATTTTTTTCTCTCATTTTTCAAAACTCAAAAAATACCAAATTTAAACTATCTCACTACTATTCATAAATTATCTTACTATTATTCACAAAATTCTCATCTTATCTCAGTCCCAAACAAGACTTTAAAGTATCAGATCATATGTTAATAGAATAATAGTGAATAGTTTGTGAGTAGTAGAATCAGTCTGAGATGGTCTCAGCAGCCAAACAGTAGTTAGAGGTGCGAGAATTACACCAAAACCATGAAAGTGGCCACGGTCCAAAACTTTCTGTAACATATTCCTCAATTTTCATAAACTTTGTGGCCACAGGTTAATAACACCCCTGTGATACCTGGAAAATGGTTAATAATTTAATTCCAGTTTCATCCAGTCCCAGTGTATTAATGCCTGGTGGTTTTATTAGGGGAATATTACACTTCATTAGCTCGTGATTTGAGGTGAGTTTGAGCTGATAACCTGTGCTTTAAAAAGTCATAGTCTGCTTGACACCTAATTTTACTTGCTTTTAGACCATCAGTTTAATGTATCGGATTAGAACCAGTTTGCTATTGTTTGTGTGTGTGTTTGAGCTACTATTGCAATATTTCAGCTTTCTTTTCAAGGCATTTGGTTTCTTTTGGATTGAAAAATTATTAACAAATATGATAATAGAAGGGTAAAGGGCTAGTTTTAGACCACAGATTGAGAATCAAATTTGGCTTCATGGGGAACCAGATATACCACTCCCAACTGCCATTTTTCGAGTCATAGTGAATACAACATTTCAACCTGCTAATACAGCAAGTAAACCTTTTTAATTTCTTTTTTCTCTAGATACTTTAGAACTGTCATATCTTGAATCTAGAAGAAAAATACTAGTAAAATGTTTCGCTTAGAAAATATCTTATATGTTCTTTCCAGGCAAGGTCAGTTCACCCAGACAAAAATCCTGGAGACCCTAAAGCTGCTGAAAATTTCCAGGTATAGTTCTTAATATTCTATACAAAATAATCTTATTTACCAGGTTCTTAATATTCTATACAAAATATCTTATTTTGAGTTTTGTACTGTTCTACTTGTTCAATTTGTTATCATGTAATTCATTAAACTATATATGAAGTTTTTTGTGAAAAAAAATACTTCTTCTATCATTTAATTACTGTGAATTCCCAAGTCTGCATTACCAAATAGGAAAAATCTAAGTTTTTTCCAGGTCTATATTGAGCCTTTTGATTAGGTAAATTATGTTTTAATATAGATCATATTCTACCCTCTTGCCAAAGATTCACATGGCTTTTCCTTAAGTTGCCTTGAGTCATTTTAGCTCTATAAGCATTTTAATGTGAAGGAAACAATACTGGTAAAATAAAATGTGAATAGTACAATTCTCAATCTTTTGTTTTTCTTTTTCTTACGTTCTTATTTTTTGGTTCATGGTGTATGTGAAGGCACTTGGTGAAGCTTACCAAGTTTTAAGTGATCCTGAGAAGCGTGAAGCATATGACAAGCATGGAAAGGCAGGAGTCTCATCGTAAGTTTATGCCAACCTTTTTTTTTGGTGGGTTGGGCAAGCGCCGCGGGGGAGGGGGGGGGGTTGCTTTGAGCATAGGTTTATACTCTTCAGTCTTTTTAAAAAATTGCATGTGCTTTGGATAGCTGTTAAGAAATGAAACTTCTGCAATTTATAATTGAGCTTCAGGTCTTTTGATGATTATAAGAACCTTTTCTACTTATCGACAATGCTTCGCTTTGATTATATTAAGAAATCTATGTATCAAAGTAATTATGTAAAAAGCAGCACAAGTTATTGTTCGAAAGAAACTTTATAGGCATTTTTTGGGGGTTGTAAGAGAGCTATTAATTTCAAACTGAATGACATTGGATCATAATATTTAATATAAAAAAATGGCACCTTAACTAGGCTATTGAATATCACTATTCCTATTTTGACCGGCTTCTTTATTAAGCTTTGCGTTCTCCTTATCGCATGCTTTTTTTATTTGAACCTAAAACCTAGTGACTGCTTTCTCCTTGCCAGGGACTCCATGGTGGACCCTTCAGCCGTGTTTGGGATGCTTTTTGGGAGTGAGTTCTTTGAAGAGTATGTTGGGCAACTTGCATTAGCTTCTTTGGCATCTGTTGAAATGGAAGAAGACTCACAAGATCCTACGGTCCGTAAGCAAAGAATTCAGGAGAAGCTAAAGGTATACTTCTTTCACCATTGCTCTAAAATTCTTGATTCACTTAACTGAAACTCCTTCTTTTTTTTTCACGTGCAGGCATTGCAGAAGGAAAGGGAAGAAAGGCTCATAGAAATACTGAAAAATCGCCTTCAACCATTTGTTGAAGGTAGAACCAACGAGTTTGTAGAATGGGCAAATTCAGAAGCACGACGACTCTCGCCAGTTGGTAATTTCTATATTTAACCACCCTAAGATTCTACAAATCGGAAAGTGTTGGCTTCCAAGAATCTCTCCTAACAAAAGATATTTTAATGAGTAGCAACCCCAATATATTCCAGGGAACAAAGAGTGATATTAAATTGAATAAAGTAAGAAACTGTTTAAGTTACTAAAGCAAGAGCATCATAGATGGCCTTGATGAGCTATTTTCAGGTCATGTATGAGATCTTTTGATTCTTTATAGCAATTTCTGATTGAGATTCTCCAGAAATCTCAGATTTATAACTACATGCAAAAGAAATTTATTGACATTTAAACAACTTTTTTTGTGTCCTTTCCCCTGCTCCTTATCTTCCTCTCAGAAGGTGGTCTATTTTTTTAGAGTGGTCGTATGAACGAATTAGCTCACATTTAGCAATAATCCTTTATCCTTGAGCAAACCTCAGGGTCTCTATAATTTTTCTAGATGCCCCAGGAATGTGAAGTTAAAGTCTAACACTACTGAACCAAAAGATGTTTTGGTTCCATTCTAGATTTCAATTACATAAAAGCCCAATCTAGTTTAGTTAGGTCAATGCTTGGCTAATAAGGCTTTTTTTTTTTTTTTTTGTTCTTTTGGTTGGTAAGGCAATTGATGGGCACAAAATACAAATAACTATTACTGTAGGGTTTGAGAAGCAGCTACTTTACTTTCAGAGGCATTTATTGTTATTGTAATTTGAGAGAGCCTCATTAACATACTAAATCTGATAAAAGTAGAACACTTCATTTGGTGAAAATTCATTTGAATTCTTTTAGTGTTATCTATCTCCCCCTCTTCACCAAGAACAAAATCTTCACCAAGCACAAGTCCACACTTCGTCACCAGGCCGCCTGGTTGACTATGTTGACAGTTTGCATTACCCATCTGGTGGAAGGTTTATGCTGGGACCAAGCCCAACTGATTTTAAACCATTCATTTCACACTTCTTAGTCACTTTCCGTGAGTAGCAGTGAATGGAGGTGGTATTGCATTTGTATTTCATAAGTGCATGCAATGCTTAATACATACATGCCTGCTTGTATATCTGCTCTGGCCTCATTTGGTCTTCCATTGCCTTTAAAGGCAAAAATTTGCATCATATCTGCATACCGAAGCAAAGGTACTCATTAGATACAAAGAAATAGTAGCGCTCTTTTCCCTGTCACCAAGTGCAATTTGCTTGCTCATTTTTGTTACTGATATCAGCTTTTGGTGAGGCTATGCTACATACCATTGGCTATATTTACTCAAGGAAAGCTGCAAAGGAACTTGGAAAAGACATACGATTCATGAAGGTACCATTTTTAGCAGAATGGGTACGGGATAAAGGACATCTGATAAAGTCGCAAGTGATGGCAGCTTCAGGTACTGTGTATCTGCTATCAAGCTTTTTCTTTTTTTAACAACAGAATCTAGGTCGTTCTGTCAATGTTGAGTTTTGCTAATGAATGTGAATGGCTCATGCTTCTCTGAATGTGTAGGTGCCGTGTCTTTAATTCAGATACAGGATGAGTTGATGAAGCTAAACCAAGGAGACAACAAAGAAGAGAACTTGCTGAAAGCCATTGAAGATAAGAAGGAAGCCATGGTTAATTCCCTTTGGCAGATTAATGTCGTCGATATCGAGACAATCCTGTCGCATGTCTGCCAAGCAGTGAGTTTTAATATTTTCTCTGTAGTATTTTGGCTTGATGCTAGATGATACCAGTAAAGAACTTTCAAGAACTATATACCAGTAAATCAACAGATTATAATAATCTCGAATTTTGGGTGCTTATAGAATTAAAGGTTATAGAGATTTTGAGGAAAAGAAACTCTAGGTCCATTTTTAACTTTATAAGAAATTAACATCTCTGAAAAATTATAAGAAATGATTTCCTTGACTCCGTTACTTAGCAAAAAATAAAATAAAAAATAAAAAATCTAGACTCTTCTGTGTCTCAGGTTCTCAAAGACCCTGGTGTTTCCAAGGATGTTCTGAGGCTGCGGGGTAAAGCATTGAAAAAGTTAGGAACAATCTTTCAAGTAAGTGGTTGTTTTGCAAATATTATGGTAGCTTGAGTCAAATGTTTAATCCCTCTGTGTTTATATGGCGGGCTTATTCCTAATGGATCAATTCTCATTGTTCTCAGGGAGCCAAGGCTCCTTACAGTAGAGAAAACAGCCTGCGACATGAAAGTGACAAACCGATTGATGCTGCTTCATCATCTTAGTAATCTCAAGACTTGTCTAGACACCTGCTTTATTTTGATGGATGTTGTGATTTGGATGTGATTGGTATTTTATCTCTTCATCTTCTTACCCATTTAGCAGATGTTGAGCAATGTTTGCATTGTTTTCTGTTTCTCGATTGGCATGCTTTTGTTGTTTATATTTATTATAATAAGTATTCTGTATCTCAGTAGATAAATCCTCGTCCATCCAACTCTTATCCATGGATTCTTTAGTATGTAACTTGCAGTCTCAGTCTGTAAAATGGGAAGGGATATTTATTATTTAAAAAAAATAATATTTTATTTAATTTATATCTCATCTCATATCTTCTTAATAATACGTATATAGCGTCAAGTCAATGTAATCAAACAATATCTTCTTAATATAGTTTGTATACGTCCTGTCTAGTGTCTATTTCGATTTGGAAAATGCTAATCCCACCGCTCTTCCTTCCCGCTTGAGTGTTCCGCTTGATGTGGCATCCAGGTGTTATGATTTAATTAGATTAAAAAATGCCATGCCTGCATCCCAAAAACGTCTGCTTCTCCCTCCTGAAAACACATACCTTCTTCTTCGTCCCCCCTTCCTGCATCTTGAAAAACCTACATTCTTTTTCTCAAAAGCCCTACCGGCTTCTCCCCCCCAAAAACGAAAACGCTACCTTCTTCAAACCATCTCTCATTCCCGAAAATCCTTTCCCCTCTTCCTGCATTTTGTGTAGTGCTGGTTCGTCCCTTTTTTTTCTTTTTTTTTTTATAATCAAAACTCCACCTAACTCGACCTCATATTAACCAAAATCAATTAAGATCCACTTACATGAACCCTTAGATATCACAACAAACCACCGACCCATTTGCCAAAACCTCCCAAAAATCCCAAATCAGTTACAAGTCCTCCCCCAAGAACTCAAAGCTCATCCTCCATCCTCGAATACTCCCCAATATCCGCCTGGTGCAGCACCACAATCCCATTTGGGTCCAGCTTTCTACAATCTTGGGTACTCTTGGCGACAATCCCAAAACCCAGAGGCACATCCAACATGAAGAACACCACGACGCCGTCACTGGGTGCAATATTCTCGATAATCCTCCCCAACCCAGCTTTCAAAACTTGGTTCCCGTATAGGAACGAGGTGGGTTTGAGCCAGACTTTGTGCTTGGCATTTGGAGCGAGGATACTCAAAGACTAAACGGTGAGGTGGAAGTTGCTGCCGTGAGTGAATTTGCCGATGCAGGTGTCGAGGGAAAGGAGTTGAGGGTGAGCGATGCAGGTGCTGGGTTCGTCTAACAAAAAAAAATTATAATATTGCACCCAACAAAAAAAAACTATAATTATTTGCCTGCACTCCGATCCCCACCCTCAATCGATCAACTGCTTTTGGCCAAGGTTCATGCAAATATCTGTATCGTGGCCTCTGTTTTTTAAAGATGCTCAATTGGGTGGCCTTTGTTTTTTAAAGATGCTCAATGACATCTCCACATAGACGCTTGCATCATTTGTTCTCTGAAGGTTATGAGATACCACCAACATCTACCCAAAGAAATGCGGCACCACTTGCTATCTTTGTAGGATTCTCTGTACAAAATACAGTATCAAACCATGCAAAATCCAAAAATAACAGAGGTAGTTTAGTTTGAGGAAGAAGGAAAGAAATCTACCTCTCGGATTGGAGGTCGGACGGAGGAGAGCCGCAACAAAGAACGCTGGAAATGGGTCTCTCGTGCCTTGCGGACTGGTACCGGTGCCAGACGAGATCTATCGGGGAGGAGTTTTGTTTATCCAAGAAGAAGGAAGTAAATGATGTTTAAAAAAGAAAAGAAAAAGTAAGGTGGCATTCCACGTCAAGCGGGAACCGAAAGCGGGAAGTAAGAGCGGTTGCTGTAGCAGCACCCTAGTTAGATTAGTTAGGTGTGTGTAGTGTAAGACTCGTTGTTTATTTTGTTTTGTTTTTTTTGTTTTGTAAGATTTCTCTTAATCGAGTCACTATCCTCATTAACAATTGACAAGACGTTCTCTTACTTTTCCGACTCTAAGAATAATTAGAAAGAAGCTTATAACCTGTGCAATACGCTGTTTGTTGTGTATATTGTGCACGAGGGAGAGAGATTTAGGCCATGTTTGGGTACCAAACATTCCTCAACACTTTTCAACTATTCTCGTACTTTAGAAAATACTTCACATGCCAAACAATTTAAAATACTCTTAATGGGACCCACAAACTCACTTCAATCTATACTCATAACTATTCACAAACATTCTATAATACTTATCACTATTACATATAAATAAAAAATAAAATCATTATAATATTTATCACTATTAAACATAAATAAAATAAAATCACTATAATATATAAATAAAAAATATTTATCACTATTATATATAAATAAAAAATAAAATCGCTATAATATATAAATAAAAAATAAAATCACTATAATATATAAATAAAAAATAAAATCACTATAATATTTATCACTATTAAATATAAATAAAAAATAAAATCATTATAATATATAAATAAAAAATAAAATCACTATAATATATAAATAAAAAATAAAATCACTATAATATATAAATAAAAAATATTTATCACTATTATATATAAATAAAAAATAAAATCGCTATAATATATAAATAAAAAATAAAATCAATATAATATATAAATAAAAAATAAAATCACTATAATATATAATAAATAAAAAATAAAATTACTATAATATTTATCACTATTAAATATAAATAAAAAATAAAATCATTATAATATATAAATAAAAAATAAAATCACTATAATATTTATCTCTATAATATATAAATAAAAAATAAAACACTAAAATATATAAATAAAAATAAAATCACTATTATATATAAATAAAAAATAAAATACTATAATATTTATGACTATTATATATAAATTAAAAATAAAATCACTATAATATATAAATAAAAAATAACATTACTATAATATTTATTACTATTATATATATATATATAAATAAAATCATTATAATATTTATCACTATTATATATAAATAAAAAATAAAATCATTATAATATTTATCATTATTATATATTAAAGTAAAATAAAATCACTACAATATTTATTAAGATTAAAAAATCACTGTAATAAAATCATTATAATATTTATTATTAAAAATCAAATCACTATAATATTTATGGGACCCACACATTTTTCAACTACCTACTCAAAAGTCAACAACTTAACATACTTCACACATCCAAACAACTCAAAATGCTCTCAATGGGACCCACAAACTCACTCCAATCTCTACTCATAACTATTCACAAACATTCTTAACACTTTTCAACACCCAAACGTACCCGAAAAATGTGTGGGTCCCATAAATATTATAGTGATTTTATTTTTAGTAATAAATATTATAATGATTTTATTATAGTGATTTTTTAATATTAATAAATATTGTAGTGATTTTATTTTATTTTTATATATAATAATTGTAAATATTATAATGATTTTATTTTTTATTTATATATAATAGAGATAAATATTATAATGATTTTATTTTTTATTTATATTTAACAGTGATAAATATTATAGTGATTTTATTTTTTATTTATATATTATAGTGATTTTATTTTTTTATTTATATATTATAGTGATTTTATTTTTTATTTATATATTATAGTGATTTAATTTTTTTATTTATATATTATAATGATTTAATTTTTTATTTATATATAATAGTGATTTAATTTTTTATTTATATATAAAAGCGATTTTATTTTTTATTTATATATAATAGAGATAAATATTATAATGATTTTATTTTTTATTTATATATTATAGTGATTTTATTTTTTATTTATATATTATAATGATTTTATTTTTTATTTATATTTAATAGTGATAAATATTATAGTGATTTTATTTTTTATTTATATATAATAGTGATAAATATTTTTTATTTATATATTATTGTGATTTTATTTTTAATTTATATATAATAGTGATAAATATTATAGTGATTTTATTTTTTATTTATATATTATAGTGATTTTATTTTTTATTTATATATTATAGTATTTTATTTTTTATTTATATATTTTAGTGATTTTATTTTTTATTTATATATTAATTTTTTATTTATATATTATAATGATTTTATTTTTTATTTATATATTATAGTAATTTTATTTTTTATTTTTATTTATATATTTTAGTGATTTTATTTTTTATTTATATATTATAGTGATTTTATCTTTTATTTATATATTATAATGATTTTATTTTTTATTTATATATTATAGTGATTTTATTGTTTATTTATATATTATATTGATTTTATTATTTATTTATATATTATAATGATTTTATTTTTTATTTATATTTAATAGTGATTTTATTTTTTATTTTTATATTATAATGATTTTATTTTTTATTTATATATAATAGTGATAAATATTATAGAATGTTTGTGAATAGTTATGAGTAGAGATTGAAGTGGATTTGTGGGTCCCATTAAGACTATTTTAAGTTGTTCGGCATGTGAAGTATTTTCAAAAGTACGAGAATACTAGTTGGAAAGTGTTAAGAATACTTTGGTAGCCAAACATAGCTTTAAAGAGACTGGATTTTATAGTGAAAAAATTTGAAACAGTTTATTGGATAGTTTATTTAACGAAATAATATAAAAGTTGAAATAATATCTTTGGGTGGAGACTTGAATCAGTTTATATCTTTATATGTAATAAAAGAAAACTTAAAAGTTTCAACAATTCATAATAAAATATTATTTTTGAAAAGATTACCGCTCCATAAACATAACACTTCAAGTTTAATGGATTGAATACATACTTTTATAGGTAGAATGTCACATTTGAGTAATATGACTGCTTAAAATAAAAAACAAAATAAATGTTGAATTAGTGATTTTGAGTAGAGTTTTGAATCGGTTTATATCTTTTATGTGTAAGAAAAGAAAAGAAATTTAAAAGTTACAATGGTTCATAATAAAATATTGTTTTTAAAATGTTTACCACTTTATGAATATAACAGTTTAAATTTAATTAAAAATTTAACATGTAAAGAGCGAGGCAAACAAGATAGCACATCTAGCGGCTAAGAAAGTTGTCTCATTGGTTATGAAATTTTAGATATAGACTATGTAAACTCATGAATTCTGTCTGTTTTAATGGTTGAAAGGCCATGACAGTTTGAAGCAATGAACAACTTATGTGTTCGAAAAAAATAATAATAATAAGGATGATGTTACTGTTAGGTATAATTGGTCTTTTTTGTTTTGTTATTTTTTTAATGTATTTTTTAATACTTTTAAATATTTTTTAAAAAATAAAAAAACCACAATATTATTAAAAAAAGATTTCCTTAATCATTAAGCAAAAAGAAAATAAAAAATTCCAACAATAACATCGATGGATAAAATTTAGTGGTGAGAGTATCATTTTTTTTAAAAGATAATAAAAAAATAAGGTACTACAGTTACTACTGGGAGCTATTGTTAATTATTTTGGTGTGTTTTGTTTTTTGACTTTTTATATATATGTATTTTTAACACTTTTAAAT
This sequence comes from Juglans mandshurica, assembly GCA_022457165.1. Classification (NCBI taxonomy): domain Eukaryota; kingdom Viridiplantae; phylum Streptophyta; class Magnoliopsida; order Fagales; family Juglandaceae; genus Juglans; species Juglans mandshurica. Next base: position 24,884,094 of record CM039629.1, on the reverse strand, counting down.
ATATTTATAAAAAAATTCATAACATTATTCCAACAGAAATTGGGAGCGGTGGGATATCATTACTCTAATAATAATACGCATCTAGCGTCAAGTCAAGTCAATGTAATTAATGATATCTTCTTAATAAAACGCATCTATCGTCGTGGAAACGATCCACCTGTGTATAATTAGTTTCTCTTGGTCTGATGTACTGAGTTTCTGTTTCTATTTATAAAAAGAATACACCTACAATATATTATATAATAATATGTTAAATAAAAAATATTATTATAAAATCATCTTATTATGTTATAGGATCTTATTATGTTATAGGTAAATCATTTGGGTTTTGTTAGATACAAGCGAGTTCGTGCACCATATTGCGTACCGATGATTTTTTTTTATTTAAAAAAAATGAAATAAAATTTTTTAAGAGAAGAAGAAAATCTCATATATCATAAAAATTATTTTCATCTTTAATTCACATCATTTCATTAAACATATATATTATATATCAATATTGGTGCATAAATTGGTACACAAACTTGTCTGCAATTAAATTTTTCCAAATAATTTTCCTTATAAAAATAGTAGTCTAGTTGAACCAAGAAAAACGCATCTAGCGTCAAGTCAATGATACCAATTTATCAAAATTAGGGACAATCTTCAAGTTAAAGTAGTTCACATTGAAATTTCGAGGAAAATGTAGCGGAAAATGCGCTTTTTTATGCATGGACTGGTGGAAGGGAAGACCTGGCTTCAAGACTTTACCCAAAACATATCCTCTAGCGTGGATGGAGACATTATAAAAGGCATCAACGAGACGATGACAAATATGCAAAACCATTGATCTCTGCTGTTGCATCAACAAGACAAGAATAGCCATTATTATTAGCTTTGCGCATTTTGATAAATCCCTGGTTCGAAAAAATGGAGACTTGCTTTGGTAAAAGATCAGTCATGTTGCTTTGGTTTATGGCTCTCGCTACTTTCTGCCCATCCGCTTGGGGCGAAGTATGCAACAAAGAACAGAAGAGAGCTCTTTTGGAGATAAGAAACTCCACCGATGGTCTAGCGTTCAAGGATTTTGACGGTGAGAATTGTTGTGCAATTGAACATATCTCGTGCGGCTGGGATAACGTTATCAGTTTAAGCATGTATGATATACCAATATCAAGGACATGGATCCCAAATGTAACTTTGTTCACCTTATTTGGTGAATTGGAAGAGCTTTATCTTAGCGGCATCAACATTGGAGGAGAGCTTCAACGTGAGAACCCTAACCTCATTTATCTATCCACCATTTCTTTCATCATCGTTATAATCTCTCTCTCTCTCTCTCTCTCTCTCTCTCTCTCTCTCTATATATATATATATATACACACACACACAATTTTCAAATTTTGACCCTGTTTTTAGTTGTTTGTCATAGCTTAGCTTGTGCTCTCAAATCCAAATAACTTCATTTTCACTTCACATCTCATCTTATTTTTTTTATAAATATCATTCAAATACAAACACTTTAAAATTAATTATTACAACTTTTTAAAACTAATTATTACAATTTTTTCAAAATTTTAAACAAAAAATAATTTAATTTTTTCAAATTATAAAATAAAAATTATATTTTAACAATATTTTAATTTTATAATATTTTTTATTTAACTTTTTCTCTTTTATCTCTCAAAATTTAATAAATAATTAATTTCAAACTATCTCGTTACTATTCATAAACTATTTTATTATAATTTATAAAATTATTATCTCATCCCTCAGATTCACTATGAACGACACGAGATTCTGTGACTCTGTCGGCATGTTTTTGGCCTTAAAACCCATGGATCTTGACCACCAATTATTTTAAAATTAATTAAATTGGTACATGTGATTTGTTTTAAAATTAATTTATTCTATGTATTTTCAAATTGAACTTTTGATTTCTCTGATCAAATTAAGTTTTTCGTCAAAATTTTGTAACTAAATCATTAGCCATGTGACCAGAGACAAATATAAGGTATAACACGGTTAACACCTAGGATGAGATAAAGCGAGGTTATTTTTCTAAAATAAAAATAAATCAAATTATATTCTGGGTAAAAAAATAATAATAATAGACCTAGTATTCTCTCATTACTCTTTTACAACCTCTTTCACAACCAATTAATTAATGCAAGTATGCTACTTTATTAAAAAATAATTTCAATTTTATAAAACTACCATTCATTAATAATTAATATAGAGTTATAAATTAATCATTTTTCGTATAAAAATATAAAAAATTCAAACCATAATTTGAAAAACTGACGATTCTAGCTGGTTTGAAAAACTGAGGGTGGTTCTTGACAGCCACCACCCGGGGCAGCCAATGTCAGTCCTTTCATCTATACGTCTTCTTCATTTAAATTGCTCGGTAGAAATATTACCCGCTATTTATCATAGACCAATCATATAACGATTAACGCACATTTCTCAAACTTACTTGGTTGCAGCATTTTGTGAGTTGAAGAGGCTCAAATCTCTAAAGATCTTGGATCTTGGGAATAATTTATTGGAAGGCAATATTCCCACTTGTCTTGGGACGATTGAAAACCTTGAAAAACTTGATCTGTCGAGAAACCGCCTTCATGGCAATCTACCTTCCTCAATATTCTCAATTAATCATAGCACGATTGTGGTGTTCGATGTTTCGGATAATCAATTAGACGGCAATATTCCCTCTTATCCAGGGATAATTCAACAGTTTGATCTTTCAAATAATCGCCTTCAGGGTAATGTGCCTTCATCAATATTCTCTAATCAAAGCCAGATTTCCTTGTTCGATGTTTCTGGTAATCAATTAGAAGGGCTGGTGTCATTTTCCATGTTTGCCAATTCTTCAAGTCTCGATTACCTTGATCTTTCAAGCAATCATGAGTTGGAAGTTGAAACTGAGTCTCCCTCGTGGATCCCGACCTTTCAGCTAACTACACTGAACTTGGCGAACTGCAACCTCAACAAGAAGAATAGTCATGTTGTCCCGAGCTTCATCTCCACCCAGATTAACTTGCAGTACCTGGACTTGTCGTACAACTCCTTGGAAGGAGGCATACCTTGTCAACTGTTCTTTAACACCAACACCACAGAATTATACTTGAGAAGCAACAAATTTGAAGGTTCTTTTCTTGATTGCTTCATTAATGGAACTTTAAGCCTTCGATCATTTGACATATCTGATAATCACGTTAAAGGTCCCCTTCCTGAAAATTTTGGAAGTCTTTTTTCATCCTTATCACATGTTGACATGTCCTCAAATGAACTAGAAGGTAAAATTCCTTCATCCTTTGGTAGTATGTCTCTCGAAATATTAGACCTTTCTAACAACATGCTCTCGGGAACAATACCACCAAGTTTGACTGGAAATGACACCCCACTGGTATATTTAAATCTGTCAAACAACACGCTGCAAGGAGAAATGCTCCCAAGGGACTCCAGCATGACAAAGCTTGAGTGCTTATATCTTAGCGGCAATCACTTTGAAGGAATAATCTCGCCTGCGATATCGAACAGTCCCTTGGTAATCCTAGATGTTCGTGACAATTACTTGTCTGGTAACATTCCAAAGTGGCTGTATGATCATCCTCACTTGGTAGCCGTTCTTTTAAGTGGAAATCACCTTGAAGGTCACCTAACACAAAGATTGTGTCGAATGCAAAGACTGCAAGTTTTTGATGTCTCTCGTAATCGTCTTTCAGGAGGCATTCCCTCCTGCCTTGATAACGTTACATTCTGGAAGAAGAGTTCTCCAAGCTCTACTAACTCCAACTATTTCACGCAAAAGGGTCGACTGTATTACCTATTAACTCGGAGTAATAGGTCAGACAATGGGTTGGACTTTGAATCAATATTTCGGATAAAAGATAAGGTATATACTTTCAAAGGTGTCCCCCTCTTGTTGATGACTGGAATTGACTTGTCATCAAACCAATTGACAGGTGGCATTCCCACTGAAATGGGAGAATTATCACAGCTTCGGTCCTTGAACTTGTCGCATAACTCTCTAACAGGTTCCATTCCATTATCTTTCCAAAACTTGACAAGTGTGGAGAGTTTGGATCTTTCTCACAACATGTTGAGGGGTAAAATTCCTTCTGAATTGGTTGCTCTTACTTCTCTATCTGCATTCAGCGTTGCCTACAACAATCTTACAGGACGAATCCCATTTGAGCGGCAATTTTCAACTTTCGAAATGCGATGCTATGACGCTAATCCAGAACTCTGTGGAGACCCCCTGCCAAGAAAATGCTCAAGCACAAACCAACCGAAAGACGAAAAAGACGAAAAAGAAAGGAACAGGATAATTGATCACCCTTTATTCTTCTACGCATTTGTAACAGTATCCTATGCATTCGGGTTTTGGGCTTTCTTTGGGATCCTTATCATTAACAAGAACTGGAGGCAGAAGTATTTTAGAGCTGTGGACAGATATATTGAGTCGTTTTTGGAATATCTTTCCAAGTATCGATGATCCAGGGTCAGCTTTGCAGTGGAAGCAATTACTTAAGGAACGATCTGTATCTCAAAGTAATGCTTATCTTCAATAAAGAAGTTGCACGTAATGGTTTTAATTTATGAGTTTGGGCTTTTTATGTTATTGAATTTTGTTTTATTCATATGCATGTAACGGTTTCCACTGGGCAGAAAAAGGTGTTTTATAAGAACTTCTGGCAGCAATATATATTGTCTTAGACAACAATTGTCTGATACAACCTGCCATGGTTTGTGTGACACCAAAGAAACCTAGATGTGATACTCTGGAAAACCAGGCGGAATTCCTAAACTTATATTCATACTTAATGAGTAATTATTTTCAACTTGAATCATAAGAAACGACTTCACGAACGGGAAAAGGCAGGACGACAGTTATAAGATGGCATCGTTCCGAGGCCAGGCAAAGGCGATGGCGTTGAAGGCGTCGTTTGGCGTGGAGGCACTCCGGTGAAGTCTCCGACTAGCTCGGGTTCCTAGCCTCCCCGAGTCAGCGTGCCGCCAAAGATCTACCCGTCTTCACCTTCACCAAGCGCCGCTGATTCAATATTTTTAACGACAGATAGATATCGGCATTAACAACATTACTTTTTAGAGTAATAACGGCGACGTATTAATTCTGTTGCAATATAACTCTGACTAAAAAAACGACACCGTTTTATATCTAAAAAACACACACGCTAGCTTGCTATCGGATAGTGACGACGAAGAGTGGTCGCAATTTTCTAGAGACGACTCGGGTTCTCTCATTGCTATTTGATCCCTCAAAATCCTTGTTATTATTCAGGAGCCTTGCGGAAGAGAAAACATTGTGGATGTCGCATAGTGTATGTTGAGAAATGTGTTTAATTTTGTCCTTTTTGATAATTAATCTAATTAACTACGTACGTTCTGCATGGATTCTTTGGCATCTTCTAACTTTCAGCACATAAGTTCATGTTAAGAAGCAGAGTGTTTAGCAGACAATTTCAATGACTGCTATGTATCATACCAAACTCTTCAATTTTTAGTTTGGTTGTTTAGTTTTCTTTTTGTTTGTTAATTTGGTCAGAAGCAGTTCCAATTGCTTGTTATAAGTTCATGTATAACTTGGGGTCATCATCCATTACCAATTTCAGAAGCTTTTTCTAATGATGTGACAATGGCAATCTTATTAATGTGATGATAAATTCTTTGATCTATTCAAAACTTTTATAAAAATAAATTGACATGATTTGATATAAAACATTCAATCATAAAATTATAAAACGAATTATATAAATTAGCATATTCACGTCGGTTAATAACTTCATTTTTATAAAATCTCTGCATAAACCTATCAGTAATGCAGTTAGTATATCATATTCGAAAATATTCTTTTTCTCATACAAATATAGTCTGTACTTGTCAAAGAAGGAAGACTACTGATATGACCGAAAAACAACAAAGAAAAAGAAAGACAAGGAGAAGAAAGGGAAAAGGAAAAAAGAGGAACAGAAGTGATCACTTTATTGGAAGTCCAAAGGCGACCCTAAAATAATCTAAAGTTCCTCTTGGAGATGATTGTTAAAGTTATCACAAACTGGGTTGTTCGTTAAAGCGATCACAAATTAGGTTCCGCATGCAGGCATACTTTTACCACAAGTAAACTAAAAAAAGGGAGCCTTGGCCAAGTGCTGTGTTTCATCCTTTGGCATGCTTGAAATCATGACAAAATATCACAAGAATCCCTGTCCTACAGGCCATGAGGTTTTACCATAGAACTGAAGAACCCTTTGATCACATTTGCTGTTCAACCTTCATTGGTGTTTCAAAAATTAGCCTACCTCTAGGGATCAGTAGAATATTGACCCAATTATTGAGTGCTAATAGGAAGGGAGGATTTGCTTGAATGAGGGGAAAAGGTGTCTGTCTCGTCATACCACTTTGCTAGAAAAGGGAGCAAGGAAAATATTGTTATTATAAACCTCACAGAGTGTCTCTTTTATTCTCCACCACTGTCCTTTTAGTGGTATTTGGTTTGTTGTCTTTGTCTTTAGAGATAATTGAAAGCACTAATCATCCAGAAAAGCTATTTTATGCCAACCTAATGTGTTTTTTAAAAGCATAAGTAGGTAAAATAATCTAATAATTTATCACAAGCTAGCATGCTTTCCAAGTTTGCACTGCTGCATTGTCTCTTTCGACCCTTATGCAGCTGAAACCTGAAAATACAATGATTCTAATATGCATATTCTGAGGCACATATATATAGAGTTTTATGAATGTCATTTTCTGAATCAAGAAAATGACTACAGCACGCTCATGAAATGTGTCCACCTTAATTGTCTTGAATGCATGCATGTACTTGGGAATCTCTTATGCATGGCTAGCAGATGGATTTTGACAGAAATCAAGAAGAATTAATTAAAGAAGTTTTGAGAAAAAGCTATCTCACGAGTTGAGATAGAGAGGGTGTATATTATTGACATATATAGGATGATTACAGTCTGTGCATACTAAATAATTACAAGCTGTTACAATCTGTAAATAAGAAAACTATGCTAAGAAAGGAAATAGAGAATGTTACAATAAAAGAGCAATAGTAAATACAATTGACTAACAGCCTGGACTTCCTAGAATAGCTATGTACACGTACTGAGATTATGAAATCTCTTTTCTGATTTTCTGCAATCCTGAAGTGATCATCTGTTTGATGATTTCTTGCATTCCTGCTTTAATGCTTTCATTCCTTATATCAATCTGGAAATAATAGCAAACTTCGTTTTAATATTGAGGGTGTTTTTGTAGTTTCAACTAGGCGTCATCTCAGGATTATCATCTTAAATTAACATTTCGCCTCAATCAATCCACTAACATGCTAGACGTGCCCCAACAACAGAAAAGTGGTCTCCTTCCCCTTTTTGTTTGAATTTTAAAACTAGAAGGGAATGGAACTTGCTTTCCTTTTAATTAACTGTCAATTTTCAGCTTCTCTCTAAGACTCCCACCCTAAGTAAAGTTAATGATCCTTGCAGTGTAGAAAGGAATCATCATTTGGTCTATGATCTCTTGCATGAGAAAAGGAAAAGCACAAATTGTGTCCTAACATGGGTCTCATTCTTCTCAAGAAACTCAGCATCCTCTTCCTCATTTTAGCGTCACTCTTATCAGCTTGTATTGCAGGTGGGTCTTTGGGTCCTTTTTAAGTAATTTGTTGCAGCCTTTGTTGCAAATCGTACTGACATGATCACTGCCAGCCTCTTTTAGAGAAGGGGTTAAGGTTTTATGTCAGTTGCTCCTGAAAAGGTTCATGGGTTTGATCTTGATCTTCTTTTCCTGCAGATGCTTATTATACATATTAGTGCAAGGCATGTGAACAATTAATTAATAAGCTGTTGTTTTTCCTTTTTTCTTTAGTGAACATTACTTTCCATACGCTTCCCATATATGCTGGCTGCTTCAAATAGTCTTGATAAGAGGAGAATCTTACACCATTTGTATGCTTGAAATGCCTTTGCAGGTGGGCAGTCCAAGTTCTTCAATGAGTTGGCTAAAGAAGCGGATACAATGAATGAGGTTTGTCACTCACTGATCCTTATTTGTGTTGGAATGTGAGTCATGTTCTTAATTTCTTTCTGTAGCCGTTTCATCAAAAGCACCAAGCTGCATGGATCGATGATTCTCTATATATAATAATCAAACTTATATATAATAGAGATAAATATTATAATGATTTTATTTTTTATTTATATTTAACAGTGATAAATATTATAGTGATTTTATTTTTTATTTATATATAATAGAGATAAATATTATAATGATTTTATTTTTTATTTATATTTAACAGTGATAAATATTATAGTGATTTTATTTTTTATTTATATATTATAGTGATTTTATTTTTTTATTTATATATTATAGTGATTTTATTTTTTACTTATATATTATAGTGATTTAATTTTTTATTTATATATTATAGTGATTTAATTTTTTATTTATATATAATAGTGATAAATATTATAATGATTTTATTTTTTATTTATATTTAATAGTGATAAATATTATAGTGATTTTATTTTTTATTTATATATTATAGCGATTTTATTTTTTATTTATATATAATAGTGATAAATATTTTTTATTTATATATTATAGTGATTTTATTTTTTATTTATATATTATAGTGATTTTATTTTTTATTTATATATTATAGTGATTTTATTTTTAATTTATATATAATAGTGATAAATATTATAGTGATTTTATTTTTTATTTATATATTATAGTGATTTTATTATTTATTTATATATTATAGTATTTTATTATTTATTTATATATTTTAGTGATTTTATTTTTTATTTATATATTATAATGATTTTATTTTTTATTTATATATTATAGTAATTTTATTTTTTATTTTTATTTATATATTTTAGTGATTTTATTTTTTATTTATATATTATAGTGATTTTATTTTTTATTTATATATTATAATGATTTTATTTTTTATTTATATATTATAGTGATTTTATTGTTTATTTATATATTATAGTGATTTTATTATTTATTTATATATTATAATGATTTTATTTTTTATTTATATTTAATAGTGATTTTATTTTTTATTTTTATATTATAATGATTTTATTTTTTATTTATATATAATAGTGATAAATATTATAGAATGTTTGTGAATAATTATGAGTAGAGATTGAAGTGGGTTTGTGGGTCCCATTAAGAGTATTATAAGTTGTTTGGCATGTGAAGTATTTTCAAAAGTACGAGAATACTTGGAAAGTGTTGAGAATACTTTGGTAGCCAAACATAGCTTTAAAGAGACTAGATTTTATAGTGAAAAAATTTGAAACAGTTTATTGGGTAGTTTATTTAACGAAATAATATAAAAGTTGAAATAATATATTTGGGTGAAGACTTGAATCAATTTATATCTTTATATGTAATAAAAGAAAACTTAAAAGTTTCAACAGTTCATAATAAAATATTATTTTTGAAAAGATTACCGCTCCATAAATATAACACTTCAAGTTTAATGGATAGAATATCTACTTTTATAGGTAGAATGTCACATTTGAGTAATATGACTGCTTAAAATAAAAAACAAAATAAATGTTGAATTAGTGATTTTGAGTAGAGTTTTGAATCGGTTTATATCTTTTATGTGTAAGAAAAGAAAAGAAATTTAAAAGTTACAATGGTTCATAATAAAATATTGTTTTTAAAATGTTTACCACTTTATGAATATAACAGTTTAAATTTAATTAAAAATTTAACATGTAAAGAGCGAGGCAAACAAGATAGCACATCTAGCGGCTAAGAAAGTTGTCTCATTGGTTATGAAATTTTAGATATAGACTATGTAAACTCATGAATTCTGTCTGTTTTAATGGTTGAAAGGCCATGACAGTTTGAAGCAATGAACAACTTATGTGTTCGAAAAAAATAATAATAATAAGGATGATGTTACTGTTAGGTATAATTGGTCTTTTTTGTTTTGTTATTTTTTTAATGTATTTTTTAATACTTTTAAATATTTTTTAAAAAATAAAAAAACCACAATATTATTAAAAAAAGATTTCCTTAATCATTAAGCAAAAAGAAAATAAAAAATTCCAACAATAACATCGATGGATAAAATTTAGTGGTGAGAGTATCATTTTTTTTAAAAGATAATAAAAAAATAAGGTACTACAGTTACTACTGGGAGCTATTGTTAATTATTTTGGTGTGTTTTGTTTTTTGACTTTTTATATATATGTATTTTTAACACTTTTAAATATATTTATAAAAAAATTCATAACATTATTCCAACAGAAATTGGGAGCGGTGGGATATCATTACTCTAATAATAATACGCATCTAGCGTCAAGTCAAGTCAATGTAATTAATGATATCTTCTTAATAAAACGCATCTATCGTCGTGGAAACGATCCACCTGTGTATAATTAGTTTCTCTTGGTCTGATGACTCTGATGTATCGAGTTTCTGTTTCTATTTATAAAAAGAATACACCTACAATATATTATATAATATATTATATAATAATATGTTAAATAAAAAATATTATTATAAAATCATCTTATTATGTTATAGGTAAATCATTTTCCTTATAAAAATAGTAGTCTAGTTGAACCAAGAAAAACGCATCTAGCGTCAAGTCAATGCAGTCAATGTAGTCAATGATAGCGCCATATAATTTTCTTGGGTTCCCTAATCATTAAAGAAAGAAAAAGAAAGCCCATTGTGTTTACACACAGTTTTGCATATTGTCTTTACTCTGGGTGTTCTTTTCCAAAAAAATCATTGAGAAATTAGAAATTTGATTGTTCCGACTCACATATTAGTTATATTAAATAGGTTTGCGTAATTAGGGGTAAATAAATCAATTCTTTTGGTACTTATTCTGTTAAATTCGAATCGAACTTAACTCGTAAAAAAATAAACTCGTTCTTGAAAGTAGATGCTCGCTTGATTATTAAATAATACATACCTGACAAAACTCGACTTGACTCGATTCGACTAAGGCTCATCAAGACCTGCTTGTATATGCCCGAGTCGACTTGATTAAAACTCATTCATATATTAACAAATATTTACATACACATATGTGTATGTGTGTGTATATATATAAATATCTCTATAGGCTAGTTAATAATATAAGCATAATACTTTTATAATTAAATATACTATGTAACTTAATTACTTATGTCTATATATTGAATATACTTCATAATTATATTTTATAATTTGTACAATAATTAGTCGATAAAATTTTAATAATCTCATATACTAGTATGTGAGAACTATATATGAAATAAATGTATGCTATATTATTATGTATATGTATTAATAATTTATATAGGCATATGTATAAACATAAACTAGTTAGATATTAATTATTTATTAATTTTTAAAAACTTATAATTCAATAGAAATTCTGCTTTTTAGTTGTACAAATTTAATATTAAAATTTTAATTTATCTAATTTATTAATTATTAAATATTATTTAAAAAATAAAAATAAAAAAATAATTTAAGCCGAGCTCGAGTTTGAGTTGGGAGTTTTACTTACCGAGTCGAGTTTGAACAAAAAATAAATAAAAATCTCGAGTTCGAACTCGAGTATTTTGAATCGAGCCGAACTCGATAAGCTAAAAATCGACTCGACTCGACTCAACTCGGCTCGGCTCGGCTCGATTACAATCTTATGCTTAATGTAAGACTCGTTGCTTGTTTTCTTTTTGTAAGATTTCTCTGAATTTTGTCACCGTCCTCATTAACAATTGACAAGACATTCTCTTACTTTTCCGACTGAAGAATAATTAGAAACAAGCATATAACCTACGAAATATGTGGATTGTTGTGTATGTTGTGTATGAGAAAGAGATTTAGAGAGAGATTGAATTTTATAGTGGATAAATTCGGAAAGGTTTATAGGGCGGTTTATTTGACGAAATAATATAAAAATTGAAATAGTGCATTTGGGTGGTGACTTGAATCGGTTTATATCTTTATATGTAATAAAAGAAATGAAACTTAAAAGGTACAATAGTTCATAATGAAACATTACTTTTAAAAAGATTACTACTCCATAAATATAACATTTTAAGTTTAATGGGTAGAATGTCTATTTTTATGGGTACAATGTCAAATTGGAGTCATATGACTTTGCTTAAGATACAAAATAATATAAATGTTGAATTATTGATTTTGAGTAGAGTTTTGAATCGATTTATATCTTCATATATAAAAAATATATAAAAAATGAAATGAAACTTAAAATTTACAATGATTCATAATGAAACATTATTTTTAAAAAGTTTACCGTTTCATAAATATGACACTTTAAATTTAATGAATAAAATGCATACTTTTATGAATAGAATGCTATGTTGGAGACTCAAAATTATGTCTCAGTTTTTATATATAGTAATAGATTTTTCTACAAAAAATCTTCACAACCTCCTAACACTCCACACTCCACATTATTTTTAATTTTTATTAAATATTTATTATATGAATAATGAATAGAAAATTTGAAATAATTTAAAAAGAATAAATTCAAAAAAATTTTAAAAAAATATAGAGTGTGGAATGTAATAAAAGTTGTGTAGTAAAGCTCGTGAACTAAGCTTAACATCATTTATATATGTTCTGATAGTAAATGTGTTTCGTTTTATTTTATTTTATTATTATAATTATTTTAAAATTTTATATAAGATATAATAAATAATTTAATTTTTTAAAAATATTAAATAATAATAATATAAAAAAATTATATTTTAATAATATTTTATTAAACATTTAATTAATTAATGATACAATTTATCAAAAGTAGGGAGAACTTCAAAGTTAAATCAGTTCCCATTGAAATTTCCAGGGAAATGTATCGGAAAACGCGCTTTTTATGCATGGAAGGGAAGACTTGGCTTCAAGACCTTACCCATACGCAAAACATATCCTCTAGCGTGGATGGAGACATTATAGAAGGCATCAACGAGACGATGACGAATATGCAAAACCATTGATCATCTCTGCTGTTGCATCCACAAGGCAGGAATAGCCATTATTATTAGCTAATTTATATCTCATCTCATATCTTCTTAATAATACGTATATAGCGTCAAGTCAATGTAGTCAACGGTAGTTGCCATATAACTTTCTTGGGGCCCACAATCAATAAAGAAAGAAAAAGAAAGCCCATTGTGTTTACACAGAGTCTTGCATATAGTTGTATAAGCCATAAAGTCGATACATCTTAACTCTGGGTGTTATTTTCCAAAAAATCATTGAAAAATTAGAAATTTGATTGTTCCGACTCACGTATTAGTTAGATTAGTTAGGTGTGTAATGTAAAGACTCGTTGTTTGTTTTGTTTTTTTTCTTCTGTAAGATTCATCTGAATCGAGTCACCGTCCTCATTAACAATTGACAAGACGTTCTCCTACTTTTCCGACTCAAGAATAATTAGAAAGCCTATATAACTTGCTCAATAAGCTTATCGTTGTGTATGTTGTGCATTAGGGTGAGTTTGTATCTAAATTCATCTCAACTCATTATTATAATTTTTTTAAATTTTAATACAAAATATAATAATAAATTTAACCTTTTCAAATTCTAAAATAATAATAATATTAAAAAATAATATTCTAACAATATTTTATCATCTCAATTCAACTCAACTCAATTCAACATCTAAACACACCCTTAGAGGGAGATCGAGTTTTATAATAAATAAATTTGAAATGGTTTATTGGACGATTTATTTGACAAAATAATATAAAAGTTGAAATAATGCTTTTGGATTGAGACTTGAATCAGTTTATATCTTTACATGTAATAAAAGAAATGAAACTTAAAAGTTACAACAGTTCATATTAAAATATTGTTTTTAATAGAATTACCAGTCTATAAACATAACACTTCAAGTTTAATGGGTAGAATGTTTATTTTTACAGGTAGAATGTCACATTGGAGTCATATGATTCTGCTTAAATTATAAAATAATATAAATGTTGAATTAATGCTTTTGGGTGGAGTTTTGAATCGATTTATATCTTTATATGTAAGAAAAGAAAAGAAACTTAAAAGTTACAATAGCTTATAATAAAACATTATTTTTAAAAAGTTTACCGTTTCATAAACATAACATTTCAAATTTAATAGAAAATTTAACATGTAAAGAGGGAGGCAAACTAGGTAGCACATCAACATTTTTTTATTTCTTATAAGAACATTTAAACTCATCGTAACATCCAAACATATTTATACTCATTTTAAATAGATCTCACAAAACTTACTCTATCATCTTAACTCATTACTATTTATAAAGAATTCAACTCAACTCAATTTAGCTTAATATTCAAACGCAACCTTAATATACTTATCGATAATACCAATTTATCAAAATTAGGGACAATCTTCAAGTTAAAGTAGTTCACATTGAAATTTCCAGGAAAATGTAGCGGAAAATGCGCTTTTTTATGCATGGACTGATGGAAGGGAAGACCTAGCTTCAAGACTTTACCCAAAACATATCCTCTAGCGTGGATGGAGACATTATAAAAGGCATCAACGAGACGATGACAAATATGCAAAACCATTGATCTCTGCTGTTGCATCAACAAGACAAGAATAGCCATTATTATTAGCTTTGCGCATTTTGATAAATCCCTGGTTCGAAAAAATGGAGACTTGCTTTGGTAAAAGATCAGTCATGTTGCTTTGGTTTATGGCTCTCGCTACTTTCTGCCCATCCGCTTGGGGCGAAGTATGCAACAAAGAACAGAAGAGAGCTCTTTTGGAGATAAGAAACTCCACCGATGGTCTAGCGTTCAAGGATTTTGACGGTGGGGATTGTTGTGAGGCAAGTGATTATATCTCGTGCGACGGGGATCACGTTATCAGTTTAAGCATGTATGATATACCAATATCAAGGACATGGATCCCAAATGTAACTTTGTTCACCTTATTTGGTGAATTGGAAGAGCTTTATCTTAGCGGCATCAACATTGGAGGAGAGCTTCAACGTGAGAACCCTAACCTCATTTATCTATCCACCATTTCTTTCATCATCATTATAATATATATATATATCTCTTTATACACACACAAGAAAGAGACAATTTTCTAATTTTGACCCTGTTTTTAGTTGTTTGTCATATAGCTTAGCTTGTGCTCTCAAATCCAAATAACTTCATTTTCAACTGATTAATGAAGTTCAAAACGGTAAGTTATTGTAAGATGATAGGGATGTTTGGAAAGAGAAAAGATATTTACAACCGTGAATTGTGTAACTGCCGCGTAATCGTTTTGAAAAAAATAAATAAAATATAGGACCCACATGAAAAAAATTTAATTTTTTAATAGTGGACCCCACTTTTTTCAAAGCGATTACGCGACGGTTGCGCACTTCACGATTGTATGCAGAATTACTCGTTTGGAAAAGTTTTTTTTTATCTCTTCACATCTCATCTTATTTTCTTTATAAACATAATTCAAATACAAATACTTTTAAACTAAGTATTATAACTTTTTTAAACTAATTATTACAACTTTCTCAAACTTTCAATAAAAAACAAAACACAATTCAATTTTTTCAAATCATGAAATAAAAATTATATTTTAATTTTATAATATTTTTTATTCAAAATTTTTTCTTTCATCTCCCAAAATTTAATAAATACTTAATTCAAACTATTTCGTTACTGTTCACAGACCATCTTACTCTAATTTATAAAATTATAATCTCATCTCATTTAAAGCATCCCTTAGAGATTTACTATGAACGACACGGGCTTCTGTGATTTTGTCTGCATGTTTTTGGCCTTAAAACGCATGGATCTTGACCACCAATTATTTTAAAATTAATTAAATTGGTACAAGTGATTTGTTTTAAAATTAATTTATTCCATGTATTTTCAAATTGAAAATTTGATTTTTAGTTGCGTTTGAATGTTGAACTGAGTTGAATTGAGATGATAAAATATTGTTAGAATATCATTTTTTAATATTATTATTATTTTAAAATTTGAAAAAGTTGAATTGTTTATTATATTTTGTGTTGGAATTTGAAAAAATTGTAATGTTAAATTGAAACGAATTGAAATGAGTTTAGGATCCAAACTCACCAAGTTTGATCAAATTAATTTTTTCGTTAAAATTTTGTTACTATATTTTTTTATCCATGTGACCAGAGACAAATCTAAGGTACAACACGGTTTACACCTAGGATGAGATAAAGCGATCGGTTAAAAATAAATCAAATTATAGTCTGTGTAAAAAATAATAAATAATAATTAATACACCTATTATTCTCTCATTAACTCTTTTACAACCTCTTTCGCAACCAATTAATGCAAGTATGCTACTTTGTTAAAAAATTAGAGTTATAAGTTAATCATTTTTCGTATAAAAATATCAAAAATTCAAACCATAATTTGAAAGAGCACGGCTACGCATCAGTTGCACTCTCTTGCACATTGTGATTGTTTTTTTTTTTTGAAAACTCAACAATACTGAGTGTGTTGAGGATGTAGGATGATGTAAGTAATTTCTCAATTTGAAAAACTGACGATTCTAGCTGGTTTGAAAAAACAGAGGGTGGTTCTTGACGGCCACCACCCGGGGCAGCCAAGGTCAATCCTTTCATCTATACGTGTTCTTCATTTAAATTGCTCGGTAGAAATATTACCCGCTATTTATCATGGACCAATCATATAACGATTAACGCACATTTCTCAAACTTACTTGGTTGCAGCATTTTGTGAGTTGAAGAGGCTCAAATCGCTAATGATCTTGCATCTTGGGAATAATTTATTGGAAGGCAATATTCCCACTTGTCTTGGGACGATTGAAAAGCTTGAAAGACTTGATCTGTCGAGAAACCGACTTCATGGCAATCTACCTTCCTCAATATTCTCAAATCATAGCACGATTGTGGTGTTCGATGTTTCGGATAATCAATTAGACGGCAATATTCCCTCTTATCCAGGGATAATTCAACAGTTTGATCTTTCAAATAATCGCCTTCAGGGTAATGTGCCTTCATCAATATTCTCTAATCAAAGCCAGACTATCTTGTTCGATGTTTCTGGTAATCAATTAGAAGGGCTGGTGTCATTTTCCATGTTTGCCAATTCTTCAAGTCTCGATTACCTTGATCTTTCAAGCAATCATGAGTTGGAAGTTGAAACTGAGTCTCCCTCGTGGATCCCGACCTTTCAGCTAACTACACTGAACTTGGCGAACTGCAACCTCAACAAGAAGAATGGTCATGTTGTCCCGAGCTTCATCTCCACCCAGATTAACTTGCAGTACCTGGACTTGTCATACAACTCCTTAGAAGGAAGCATACCTTGTCAACTGTTCTTTAACACCAAAACCACAGAGTTATACTTGAGAAGCAACAAAATTGAAGGTTCTTTTCTTGATTGCTTCATTCATGGTACTTTAAACCTCAAAAAGTTT
Source organism: Juglans mandshurica (assembly GCA_022457165.1). Classification (NCBI taxonomy): domain Eukaryota; kingdom Viridiplantae; phylum Streptophyta; class Magnoliopsida; order Fagales; family Juglandaceae; genus Juglans; species Juglans mandshurica. Next base: position 24,866,643 of record CM039629.1, on the reverse strand, counting down.
GACATATCTGATAATCACGTTAAAGGCCCTCTTCCTGAAAATTTTGGAAATCTTTTTTCATCCTTATCACATGTTGACATGTCCTCAAATGAACTAGTAGGTAAAATTCCTTCTTCCTTTGGTAGTATGTCTCTCGAAATATTAGACCTTTCTCACAACATGCTCTCGGGAACAATACCACCAAGTTTGACTGGAAATGACACCCAACTGGTATATTTAAATCTGTCAAACAACACGCTGCAAGGAGAAATGCTCCCAAGGGACTCCAACATGACAAAGCTTGAGTGCTTATATCTTAGCGGCAATCAGTTTGAAGGAATAATCTTGCCTGCAATATCGAACAGTCCCTTGGTAATCCTAGATGTTCGTGACAATTACTTGTCTGGTAACATTCCAAAGTGGCTGTATGATCATCCTCACTTGGTAGCCGTTCTTTTAAGTGGAAATCACCTTGAAGGTCACCTAACACAAAGATTGTGTCGAATGCAAAGACTGCAAGTTTTTGATGTCTCTCGTAATCGTCTTTCAGGAGGCATTCCCTCCTGCCTTGATAACGTTACATTCTGGAAGAAGAATTCTCCAAGTGCTACTGACTCCAACTATTTCACGCAAAAGGGTCGACTGTATTACCTATTAACTCGGAGTAATAGTACAGACTATGGGTTGGACTTTGAATCAATGTTTCGAATAAAAGATAAGGTATATACTTTCAAAGGTGTCCCCCTCTTATTGATGACTGGAATTGACTTGTCATCAAACCAATTGACAGGTGGCATTCCCACTGAAATGGGAGAATTATCACAGCTTCGGTCCTTGAACTTGTCGCATAACTCTCTAACAGGTTCCATTCCAATATCTTTCCAAAACTTGACAAGTGTGGAGAATTTGGATCTTTCTCACAACATGTTGAGGGGTAAAATTCCTCCTGAATTGGTTGCTCTCACTTCTCTATCTGCATTCAGCGTTGCCTACAACAATCTTACAGGACGAATCCCATTTGAGCGGCAATTTTCAACTTTCGAAATGCGATGCTATGACGCTAATCCAGAACTCTGTGGAGACCCCCTGCCAAGAAAATGCTCAAGCACAAACCAACCGAAAGACGAAAAAGACGAAAAAGAAAGGAACAGGATAATTGATCACCCTTTATTCTTCTACGCATTTGTAACAGTATCCTATGCATTCGGGTTTTGGGCTTTCTTTGGGATCCTTATCATTAACAAGAACTGGAGGCAGAAGTATTTTAGAGCTGTGGACAGATATATTGAGTCGTTTTTGGAATATCTTTCCAAGTATCGATGATCCAGGGTCAGCTTTGCAGTTGAAGCAATTACTTAAGGAACGATCTTTATCTCAAAGTAATGCTTATCTTCAATAAAGAAGTTGCACGTAATGGTTTTAATTTATGAGTTTGGGCTTTTTATGTTATTGAATTTTGTTTTATTCATATGCATGTAACGTTTTATAAGAACTTCTGGCAGCAATATATATTGTCTTAGACAGCAATTGTCTGATACAACCTGCCATGGTTTGTGTGACACCAAAGAAACCTAGATGTGATACTCTGGAAAACCAGGCGGAATTCCTAAACTTATATTCATACTTAATGAGTAATTATTTTCAACTTGAATCATAAGAAACGATTTCACAAACGGGAAAAGGCAGGACGACAGTTATAAGATGGCATCGTTCCGAGGCCAGGCAAAGGCGATGGCGTTGAAGGCGTCGTTTGGCGTGGAGGCACTCCGGTGAAGTCTCCGACTAGCTCGGGTTCCTAGCCTCCCCGAGTCAGCGTGCCGCCAAAGATCTACCCGTCTTCACCTTCACCAAGCGCCGCTGATTCAATATTTTTAACGACAGATAGATATCGGCATTAACAACATTACTTTTTAGAGTAATAACGGCGACGTATTAATTCTGTTGCAATATAACTCTGACTAAAAAAACGACACCGTTTTATATCTAAAAAACACTCACGCTAGCTTGCTATCGGATAGTGACGACGAAGAGTGGTCGCAATTTTCTAGAGACGACTCGGGTTCTCTCATTGCTATTTGATCCCTCAAAATCCTTGTTATTATTCAGGGAGCCTTGCGGAAGAGAAAACATTGTGGATGTCGCATAATGTATGTTGAGAAATGTGTTTAATTTTGTCCTTTTTGATAATTAATCTAATTAACTACGTACGTTCTGCATGGATTCTTTGGCATCTTCTAACTTTCAGCACATAAGTTCATGTTAAGAAGCAGAGTGTTTAGCAGACAATTTCAATGACTGCTATATATCATACCAAACTCTTCAATTTTTAGTTTGGTTGTTTAGTTTTCTTTTTGTTTGTTAATTTGGTCAGAAGCAGTTCCAATTGCTTGTTATAAGTTCATGTATAACTTGGGGTCATCATCCATTACCAATTTCAGAAGCTTTTTCTAATGATGTGACAATGGCAATCTTATTAATGTGATGAGAGCACGACCGTTTGAGGAGAGAGAAAACACTCTGAAACTAAAAAGCGACCGTTGAGGCGAGAGAAACCACGACCGCCGATCCTGCACGGCGAGTGGCCGTTCACCGCCGGCACAGACTGAGTCGCCGGGCCCAGGCGACCTCGCCGAGGGTCTTCCGGCTCGGATTGGCCCCAAGCTTCCGTCCTTGGGGAGATGGCCAGCTGCGTGTACGATCCTCGACGGAACTGATCCAGCCGCTGCTCGTGTGGGAGGCTCATGGCAGAGGTAGTCCCAGTTGTGGCCGTCCGCCGCACCTATGCTGAGGTCTCCGCAGCACCTCAATCGCTGCTTGAAGTGGAGTTGCTGCCCAGGCCACCGAAACTCATAGATGGAGAAATTTGCTTTATATTCTCTGCAGAGGAAACAGAGGCCACTGCTAGGCCATTTCGTTTTTTCATTGTCTTAAAATTCCTCCGTCAAAGACCTTCACTTGATTCTATAAGGTCCTTTATCAGTAATCGATGGGGTTTATCCTGTTGTCCTGTGGTCTCGGCGATGCAAAGTCCAAGAAATGTCTTCATCAGGATGTCGATAGAAGAAGATTTTAACAAAGCACTGTCCAGAGAATCTTGTGAGATCAATGGTGTCTGTTATAGGCCATTTGCATGGTCCCCAGATTATACAGAGGAATATGAGTCACCTTGCGTGCTTGTTTGGGTTTTCTTGCCTGGACTTCCCCCTCATTTTTACCATGCTTCGGTATTGAAAATGATTACGGCGCCGATTGGAAAGTTCATTCGGAGAGACAATCCGACTACATGCGCTACTAGAACTGATGGAGCAAGGATTTGTTTAGAGGTCGATGCCTCCCGAGATCCAATCACTCATTTCTGGCTTGGATGTCCAGGGCTGCCTCACAGTAGGAGACAAGAGGTGGTCTATGAAACACTACCTGCTTACTGCTGCAACTGTCATCAACAGGGCCATAATTCTAAAACATGCCGTAATGGTAAAGATCATACCAAGAAAGGGAATGGAAACCAAGTTTGGATTAAGAAAGGGTCTTCAACAGAATCCAAGCCAGAATTAGAAGTTGGGAAAAATCAGACAGAGAAGAATGAAGCAGGAGGGTCTTCGAAAAAAGAGAATAATACAGACAAGGAAACAGGGGGCCAACTATTTTTCCAGGTGAAGGGAATCGAACAAGAAGAAGTGCAGCATGCCACCCACGACCTGAATGAAGTAGAAGTAGAAGAAGAATGCACAGAGCCTAAAGGGTCGAGCAGAGTAAATAACCAGGAGCTTAGTGGAATAATTAGGTCCACTGTAGCTACAGGTAATGGTCAGGACAACATCAGTATTGTGGTTCACCTGAATGATGATCAGCCAGAGAAGTTTCCTGCCCCCCCCCCCCCCCCCCACGCAATCAATTGAAGAGCTAGTTGTTGAGGACACAATGAAAGATTTATCTCAGCAAGAGAGCTTGCAAATCGTTAAAGCTAGCTATCCCCTACCAGATCCACAAGAGGTTAGCACAGAAGATATGAATCCAGTTGTGAACAGAGTAATTAGTTTGGGTGAAGAATGGGAGAATCCTCTGATAAGCCTAAAGAGGAAATCGAAGAAGAAAAATGCAAGGTCCCTTGCAGTCAGTGTTAATGAGAAGTTTATGGTTGAAAATGAAGAGGAAAGAATGGATGAGATTCTCTTTTCCCATTCAGATCATGAGAGCAAGAGAGACAAAATAAAGGATGATATGCGTAAGGAATACTGTACCGATTCTGAGGGCTCCAACAATCCCAGGAAAATAGGCCAGAAAAGGGGCGCTACCAGGGTGGTAATTCATCCTTCCAAATTTAAATTATGATCAGTCCTATTATCTTTTGGGATATTAGGGGTGTAGGCACTTCTTATAGGAGGTTGAGGAAGATTATTAAACAATTTAGTCTTAATATCATAGCTTTGGCTGAACCCTTTTTGTTAGAGGATAGAATACCGTCCTTCTTAGGAAGATTCAGATGCAATTATTTTGTCACAAATGAGGTGCATGGTGGTAAAATTTGGTTGATGTGGAACTCTTTGGTCTCGATACAATGGGTGGCAGGGTCTAATAAGTTTATTACTGTGAAAGTAGAGGAGAATGGTCATATGTTTTTCCTATCTATTATATATGCAAAGTGCAACCGTAATGAAAGAAGAGAGCTTTGGGCAGATTTGGAGAATATGGGGATTGCCAGCATTCCATGGGTTCTCTACGGGGACTTTAATATCATTAAAGATGACTCAGAAAGAAGAGGTGGTCGTCCTCGTCCTTTTGTAGCCATGGAAGAGTTCAACCAGTGTATTCAAACCTGTGGTCTGATAGAGATGTGTTCAAAAGGCCCGAATATGACCTGGTGTAATGGACAAGGCGGACAAGCGCGCAGCTGGGCCAGGTTAGACAGGTGTTTTATTGATACTAATTTCCTTAATTCTTTCTCTAATGTTTATTACTAGGTATTGGCGCGCTCTACTTCGGATCATTCCCCTTTGGCTATTTAGATGGGGGAGAATTCATTCAGGTATGGTCCTAGTCCCTTCCGCTTTTAATATATGTGGACTGATCACTTAGATTTCTATAGTTTTGTGGAGGGGGTGTGGAAACGTGAAGGCCTAGGTCATGGATTAATCAACCTGTCCTTTAAATTACAAAGGGTTAAGGTGGCTTTAAAAGAGTGGAATAAAAATGTCTTTGGTAAAACTAACGACATTATCAAAGGTCTAGAGACTCGTATTGATAATTTGGAAAACCGTCTTCAAGTTTCCTTTAATGCCGAGGATGATGTTGACCTCTTAGCAACCAAGTTGGAACTTGTAACATGGCTGGGTAGAGAGGATACTAGACTTGTTCATATGGCCAAGAAAAGCTGGCTGAAAGATGGGGACCAGAACTCTAAATTCTTTCATGCTTACCTAAAGGCCAAATTGCATAAAAGAGTTCAAGAAATGAGTATGCCTGATGGTAGGGTCTTACAGTCCCCCCTCAACATTCATAAGGCCGCTGTTGTTCATTTCCAGGAATTTCTGGGTCAAAGTAGTCCCCGTGCTCTCCCGAATCTGAGTGACCTGATATCTCCCATTATTACTAATGAGGATAACTTGACCATTGGTAGAGACCCTTCCATAGAGGAAGTAAATGATGCTCTATTCTCTATTCCCATCGATAGCAGTCCAGGGCCAGATGGTTTTGGTTCAGGGTTTTTCAAAGTTTGTTGGGATTTTGTTAAAGATGACCTCCTCTTAGCCATTGTGGATTTTTTTCATAACCATATGCTCCCTAAAAACTTCACTGCTTCTTATATTGCTTTCATTCCAAAGGTGGACAAACCCTCTGGTTTTGATAAATTTCGGCCTATTAGCCTTTGTTCCGTGGTCTATAAGATTTGCTCAAAAATTATTGTGGCTCGTATGACTAGTTTGCTCCCTAAAATGATAGCACAGGAGCAGGGGGCTTTTATTCCCGGCTGCAGTATTTTTGAGAATATCAGTCTAACTCAGGAAATGATCCATTCTATTCACAGGAAGTCCATTGGTGGCAATGTTCTGGTGAAGCTGGACATGTTTAAGGCTTATGATCGAGTAGATTGGAATTTCTTATTACATGTTTTGGTCAGTTTTGGGTTTTCTCCTAATGTTTGTGATCTGATTAACTCTTGTATTTCCTCGCCGTGGTATTCTGTCATGATGAATGGGACCCCCATGGGTTTCTTCAAAGGTGAGCGAGGCCTTCGGCAAGGTGACCCCTTATCGCCGTACCTTTTCATCATAATGCAAGAGGTATTATCTCGTCTCCTTAATAAGTCTTTTGAAAAAGGAAAAATTGGTCAATTTACTCAAGCTAGAGGGACCCCGATCATCTCTCATCTTATGTATGCCGACGATATAGTTATCTTTGCAAATGCTAGAAAAAGAAGTATGAGAGGTTTGATGGAAGTTCTGAACCAATATGAGGAGTGGACTGGTCAAGTGCTTAGTAAAGAGAAGAGTGTCATTTTCTTCTCTAGCAAAATTTCTGTCTCTAGGAAACATGCTCTTCTCTGCTCTACTGGGTTTACCGAAGGCTCTTTTCCTTTTAAGTACCTGGGGGTGCCTATTGTGGATGGTAGGCTGAAGGCTTGTGATTTTGGTGATCTAGTGGGCAAAGTAAATAAGAAGATTGCAGGATGGAAGATGAAGATTCTCTCTGCTGGTGGTAGAACTATTCTTTTGCGTCACGTCTTATCTAGTATGGCCACCCACCTTCTTGTTGTTTTAGATGTTCCCAAAGTGGTGATACGTAGCTTGAATAAGCTTCTAAGCTCTTTCTTTTGGGGTGAATCTGGAGGTAAGAGTCGGAGGAAATGGATCCCCTGGAAGCACATATGTACGCCTACGGACGAAGGTGGTTTGGGTATTAGGGATTTTGGGGATGTTCAAAGAGCTTTACACATGAAACTTGCATGGAACCTTATAAAGGGCAACTCTCTTTGGGCGGATTTTTTCAGAGGTAAATATGTTAAAGGAAATCATTTATCCCTCCTAGATCCTACTAAAGGGACTCGCTTTTGGAAATCTATTGTCCGTAATATCCCAGATGTGATAAATAGTTCCAAATGGATAGTGAAAGAAGGTAATATCTCATTCTGGTATGATAATTGGGACGACGAAGGTCCGCTCTACAGTCAATTTCTTGTGGCTGAGCACCCATTGATTAAGATAAAGGAGTGTCGCATTGAGAATGAGTGGGATATTTCCCTCCTGAACAGATTAGTGGGCCATCAGAAAGCCAATGAACTGTATGATTTTTTGGCTAGACGGAAGGAGGGTCAAGATGCGCTTGTTTGGCTGAAGAATAATGAGGGCAAGTTTACTACTAAGAGCGCTTGAGACTGTATAAGGGTTCGGGCCCCCCCTTTACCCTGGGCTCAGTGGATATGACATGCTAATCTCTCCATCATGATGTGGAAGGCTACTAATAATTGCCTCAGTGTTGACGAGAATATCAGAATGGTGGGTGTCTCTATGGCCTCTAAGTGTAATTGTTGTCAAAATGGTCATATTGAGGACTTGAACCATGTGCTCTGCATGGGGGATTTCGCAAGACACATTTGGCGTCTAGCGGCCACTCATATAGAGGTTCATATGGCCCCTTTCTACACTTGGAAAGATCAAACTAATTTTTGGTTTCGTCGTGCGGGTAAGTCTTCACAGGTTAGAATCATCTTTGGCCTTCTGCCCTCTATTATTTCTTGGAAACTTTGGGAGAGGCGCTGTAAAGCCCGGTATGAAGATAAAGCTCAGTCAAAAGAATCGGTTTGACACGCTATTAAACTTTGGCTCAGGCGCACCATGGACCAGCTCATGAAAGTGTTTTCCCTCTCCGCCCAAGACATGGATATTTTGAACAGACTAGATATCCCAGTTTTATTCCCTAAGCCCAAAAGGGTTCGGGTGGTAAAATGACACCGGCCCCGTCAAGGCTGGGTAAAGCTCTATTCCGATGGTAGTAGTTTCGGGAACCCTGGCACCTCTGGCACTGGGGGTGTTATTCGGGATGAGGAGGGTAGATTACTTCTGGCTTATTCTGTTCCCTTGGGTTTGGGTACCAACAATTTTGCTGAACTTAGAAGTTTATTGGAAGGTGTTCGCAGATGTCACGCGCTTGGATTTTATCGCGTCCAAATAGAGACTGACTCTCAACTGGTGGTTAATTGGATTGTAAAGAATAAGTGCCTCATTTGGTATTTAGAAGACTTTTGGGAGGATTTACAAGAACAACTTAATAGCCTGGAGTATACAGTGAACCACATTTTTCGTGAAGGTAATGTTGTGGCTGACTTTCTAGCAAAGTGTGGGGCGGAAGGGCTGAACTCGGATTGGGCTGACATTCACATGTTGCCTAGCCAGGTGAGGGGCCTTCTCCGCATGGACAAGTTGGGTATGCCTTACCTGAGGATATCTTAAACATCGTGCCAGGTTTTTTTTTCTTTTTTTATTTGTCTCTCGTTACTCTCACGTTATCTACATCTCTTTTTGTTTTGTGTACTTGGCTTGTTGCAGGTGCCCTTCTTTGGCTTTTTCGGATGTAGGTTGTGTATCTTATTTAAAGCCGTATACTCTATATGGTTATATTGATTTTGAGGCCTGGGTTCTTTTTTCCTAGAGTTAGCGTTTATGTAATTCCCAGGTGTCGTACTTGTAACCACGGTTTCCCTTCGCCACAAGTGAGGACAATTAATAAAATTGGGGTCCCGTCCTCTTTATAAAAAAAAAAAAATTAATGTGATGAGAAATTCTTTGATCTATTCAAAATTTTTATAAAAATAAATTGACGTGATTTGATATAAAACGTTCAATCATAAAATTATAAAACGAATTATATAAATTAGCATATTCACGTCGGTTAATAACTTCATTTTTATAAAATTAATCTCTGTATAAAACTATCAGTAATGCAGTTAGTATATCATATTCGCAAATATTCTTTTTCTCATATATAAATATAGTCTGTACTTGTCAAAGAAGGAAGACTACTGATATGACCCAAAAACAACAAAGAAAAAGAAAGACAAGGAGAAGAAAGGGAAAAGGAAAAAAGAGGAACAGAAGTGATCACTTTATTGGAAGTCCAAAGGCGACCCTAAAATAATCTAAAGTTCCTCTTGGAGATGATTGTTAAAGTTATCACAAACTGGGTTGTTCGTTAAAGCGATCACAAATTAGGTTCCGCATGCAGGCATACTTTTACCACAAGTAAACTAAAAAAAGGGAGCCTTGGCCAAGTGCTGTGTTTCATCCTTTGGCATGCTTGAAATCATGACAAAATATCACAAGAATCCCTGTCCTACCGGCCATGGGGTTTTACCATAGAACTGAAGAACCCTTTGATCACATTTGCTGTTCAACCTTCATTGGTGTTTCAAAAATTAGCCTACCTCTAGGGATCAGTAGAATATTGACCCAATTATTGAGTGCTAATAGGAAGGGAGGATTTGCTTGAATGAGGGGAAAGGTGTCTGTCTCGTCATACCACTTTGCTAGAAAAGGGAGCAAGGAAAATATTGTTATTATAAACCTCACAGAGTGTCTCTTTTATTCTCCACCACTGTCCTTTTAGTGGTATTTGGTTTGTTGTCTTTGTCTTTAGAGATAATTGAAAGCACTAATCATCCAGAAAAGCTATTTTATGCCAACCTAATGTGTTTTTTAAAAGCATAAGTAGGTAAAATAATCTAATAATTTATCACAAGCTAGCATGCTTTCCAAGTTTGCACTGCTGCATTGTCTCTTTCGACCCTTATGCAGCTGAAACCTGAAAATACAATGATTCTAATATGCATATTCTGAGGCACATATATATAGAGTTTTATGAATGTCATTTTCTGAATCAAGAAAATGACTACAGCACGCTCATGAAATGTGTCCACCTTAATTGTCTTGAATGCATGCATGTACTTGGGAATCTCTTATGCATGGCTAGCAGATGGATTTTGACAGAAATCAAGAAGAATTAATTAAAGAAGTTTTGAGAAAAAGCTATCTCACGAGTTGAGATAGAGAGGGTGTATATTATTGACATATATAGGATGATTACAGTCTGTGCATACTAAATAATTACAAGCTGTTACAATCTGTAAATAAGAAAACTATGCTAAGAAAGGAAATAGAGAATGTTACAATAAAAGAGCAATAGTAAATACAATTGACTAACAGCCTGGACTTCCTAGAATAGCTATGTACACGTACTGAGATTATGAAATCTCTTTTCTGATTTTCTGCAATCCTGAAGTGATCATCTGTTTGATGATTTCTTGCATTCCTGCTTTAATGCTTTCATTCCTTATATCAATCTGGAAATAATAGCAAACTTCGTTTTAATATTGAGGGTGTTTTTGTAGTTTCAACTAGGCGTCATCTCAGGATTATCATCTTAAATTAACATTTCGCCTCAATCAATCCACTAACATGCTAGACGTGCCCCAACAACAGAAAAGTGGTCTCCTTCCCCTTTTTGTTTGAATTTTAAAACTAGAAGGGAATGAAACTTGCTTTCCTTTTAATTAACTGTCAATTTTCAGCTTCTCTCTAAGACTCCCACCCTAAGTAAAGTTAATGATCCTTGCAGTGTAGAAAGGAATCATCATTTGGTCTATGATCTCTTGCATGAGAAAAGGAAAAGCACAAATTGTGTCCTAACATGGGTCTCATTCTTCTCAAGAAACTCAGCATCCTCTTCCTCATTTTAGCATCACTCTTATCAGCTTGTATTGCAGGTGGGTCTTTGGGTCCTTTTTAAGTAATTTGCTGCAGCCTTTGTTGCAAATCGTACTGACATGATCACTGCCTGCCTCTTTTAGAGAAGGGGTTAAGGTTTTATGTCAGTTGCTCCTGAAAAGGTTCATGGGTTTGATCTTGATCTTCTTTTCCTGCAGATGCTTATTATACATATTAGTGCAAGGCATGTGAACAATTAATTAATAAGCTGTTGTTTTTCCTTTTTTCTTTAGTGAACATTACTTTCCATACGCTTCCCATATATGCTGGCTGCTTCAAATAGTCTTGATAAGAGGAGAATCTTACACCATTTGTATGCTTGAAATGCCTTTGCAGGTGGGCAGTCCAAGTTCTTCAATGAGTTGGCTAAAGAAGCGGATACAATGAATGAGGTTTGTCACTCACTGATCCTTATTTGTGTTGGAATGTGAGTCATGTTCTTAATTTCTTTCTGTAGCCGTTTCATCAAAAGCACCAAGCTGCATGGATCGATGATTCTCTATATATAATAATCAAACTTGAAAAGCACTAAACTTTTAGCTAGATATTAAATTACTGTGATATATGTGGGTGAAGTACTCGTCCATGCAACGTCCTCTTTTATTTTCAGATTTGTTAGTTCAATATTGTATGATTTTATTTATTTAATGGATACATAGGGAATACCAGTACAGAAACCATCCCGCCACGATGAAGAGGACAGTATCCACGAGAGGCTTTTAAGGGTCAACACAAAAGACTATGGAAGATATGATCCAGCACCAGCTCTCGTGAAGCCTCCTTTCAAACTCATACCCAACTGATGCTCATTTAGCCATGAGTATAAAAGCTTGGCTGCAGTCTCTGTGGAAATATCTAAATAAATGAAGTAAATCTCTACATATATGTATGCCCACCTATATATATGTATGTAGCATATGGCACAACATTATACTAAGTTTTGAGCCCTCCGCGTAATCATGTGTTATATATATATATATATATATATATATATATATAATATATATGTGTGTGTAGGAAGCTATAGTAAAATGTGTTTCAAATTTCGTTGTGGCATGTTTAAACCATAAGCAGTGGACTAAATGAAGGGCATTATGTCCAGTCTATGATCTGTAATATAATGAGGATTGATACTTATCCATACATAATTAATGTAAAAGAGAATATTAAACCCTCGTTTAGATGTTAAGATGAGATGATGAGAAGTCTGTGAATAGTAGTTAAATGCTTTGAATTAAGATGTTTAATGGGTTATGAGAAATGAGAAAGAAAAAATTGAATAAAAATATTAAATATTACTGCTAGAATATAATTTTTTAATATATTTTTTGTTTTGTAATTTAAAAAAATTGAATTATTTTTTATATTTTATTTGAAAGTTTAGAACGTTGTAATGATTAGGTAATGCTTCGATAAAAAAGTTGAAAAGTGTTTATATTTGAGTAGATTGGGAGGGGGGGGGGGGGGGTTGTGGTGTTGAATTGAGGGTAGAATTATAAATATATTTGTTTTGAGTGGGGAAATTATTAATTTTTTTTTTTTTTACAATCTACTTTATAAAAAAAAGTAAAAAAATAATTTCGAAAATCTTGGGATTGCTAGTTGATATGCTCCTACAGGCTGTGGCTGCCTCTGCCCATGGCTCGCTATGCATGGCCATTTTATCAACTTCCGAGTAACTTAACTTGGTTTAAGTCATTATTGCTTAACACGAAATTAAGAGGTTGAGCGGTTGCAATAAAATTAGAACTGGTTGGTTGGTTTTGAATCTTTTGATTAAATTAAAACTATAATAGCGTTCGGGCTTTTTGAGCAGTTCGGGTTGGCGTTGTAAACCCTTTCATACACGTTGAAACATAGATCAATGCCACTGCTTTTCAATTGCTTAAAACGTCCCGAGTCCTGACTCCTGGGATGTATAGCTCATATAAATTACGAGAAAAGATACTTATTTACAATCGTGAATTGCGTAACCGCCGCGTAATCGCTTTGAAAAAAATGAATAAAACATGAGACCCACATGAAAAAAATTAATTTTTTAATAGTGGACCCCACTCTTTTTCAAAACGATTACGCGGCGGTTACGCACTTCACAGTTGTATGTAGAATTACTCATAAATTAAACATGCATACAGTTTCAAGCATATTTCACTGTACTTTATCTTTGAAATAAGTACACAGACAGCCTGTAATTGATGGACACAACACACACACAAGCTTGAGAGAGTTAAAAAAAAGTAGCAGGAATCGTCGATTCCAAACTTTGGGTGATCATATTGCATTAAGAAATCATCTGTTTCTCCGGATCAACTTATTGAAATTCAATCCATGTCCGAGGAAGAAATACACAGGCCAATTACTAATCCACCATACAAAGAGACCCCTTGGATCCATGAAAAAGCATTTGCTTTTATTAGTCTTATCATTGTATCCATACACAACCCAATCTTGGGTTCCAAATCTTGTCCAGGACAAGTTGAGAACCAGAAGGCAGGTTTAGTAACGAGGATTTGGCTTGGTGGACCTGTTGAGATTGAGACACATGTCCCGTGTATCCTGTTGGATTGGGACACGTGCCCCAAAATAGTTATGGTGGGAGGAGAATATGGCTTGTGAAATTCTACATATGGTATAATTGACAATTGCCCTTGCAATTGCTTTTCATGATGCCACTTCGTTTGTTTTGGAAAAACATCTCATCTCATCTAATCATTACAACTTTCCCAACTTCCAATACAAAATAAAATAAACAATTCAACTTTTTCAAATCCCAAAACAAAAATAATATTAAAAAATATACTCTAACAATATTTTATTCAACTTTTTAACTTTAATCTCATCTCATCTCATCTCCGAAAACAAACGAAGCCGATGGAAAAATATGCAGTTCCTCCTAAGAGATCTTTTGGTGGTTTTTTTTTTAGGGCTACTACAGATACAAAAGGATCTCACACACTGATGTGGACACTGTAAGTGTGCCACGTCTACCCACTTTTTTTTTTTCTTCTTTCTTTTTTCCCCCCTCCCCATGCATCTCCCCCTTCCCGTGCGTCTCTGCCTTCTCCGTGGCCGCCATAGTGGTCGGGGACCACCTTAGGGTCGGCAGAGCCGCCACCGTCGTCTCCCCTCCCCTCACGACAGCGCCTCTCCCGTGCGTCTCCCCTCCCTTCCTCCCCCTTTCCCTCTCTGTCTCCGCCTCCTCGTGGCCACCATGGTGGTTGGAGACCACCTCAGGGCTGGCAGAAACAGTCAGCGGTCCACGAGCTTGCCGTGCACGGGAGCTCCCATCCCCCCGCCAGATGGTGCCGCTTGGACCACCGCAGCTTCTGCCAGCCCTGAGGTGGTCCCCGACCACCATGGCGGCCATGGGGAGGCGGAGGCAGAGAGGGAAAGTGGGCGATGCACGAGAGGAGGAAAAAAAAGAAAGGAAAAAAAAAAAAAAAGATGTGGCACACTCACAGTGTGTGGGATCCCTTTGTGTCTATAGTATTTTTCTTATTTTTTTAATCCTATTGGTCCATCTACATCCTATTCGAGATAGATATCTAAACCCAAAGATAGGACTCCGGGAATGGCATTGGCTTTTACATATTCCAGTTCGACTCAATCTTCACTGCCATTGTAATGAATCTACAGCTTGTTGGTGAATCTGTTTGTCCCCAGCTGCCACTACGTTAAAACCTGGAAAATAAAGCAATAAGCAACAAAATGCCGTTGCGCAAATTTGATTTGACCATGAAAAATACACCCAGGAAAACAAAACGAAATGAATTTACAGTCTGCATCAAAAAGTGAAAACTTGGCAGATAATTAGCATACTTGTTGCACGCGAATCTGGAGACGCCTCCCAGTGAAGCTGGTTTCCTTTCCAATCAGTTATAACACCCCCCGCACCTTCTATCACAGGTATCAACGAAAGGAAATCGTACGGCTGAGAAAAAAGAGTTACCATTTTGATCAGATAGGAGCAGGATAGCTATATGTTCTGCATAAGATGATTATTGCGCAAAAGGATTACAGAAAAAGAAAAACCCTGCTGTAGTTATTTCTGAAAATATGATTCAGGTAGTTTCCCCAATAACCACCAAAAGATTAATACAAATTTCCCTCCAGCCGATTTGTTTTCTCGGAAAGACCTGGACACATATCCATTTGACCAGTGCCACCCATGCCATTCACTACTTGTCCCAGCTTGAAAACCTAGGAACATTTACTAGCCCTTGATAATAGAGATACACGCATAACCAAACATGTCCTGGGTGTCATAGTACATCAACAATATAAAACAAGAGTGACTGAAGCTTACCTTTAAACCAGACTCAACAACTAGATCCACAAAACCAGAAGCCAAAAGAGCATAAGCATAGCAGTCACAGCCATATAATGGCACTTTTACCTGTGGATCATAGAACGTTACAAAGAACATCAGGAATCAATGAACAAGTATTTCAATTTGTTTCCCGATGCAAGAGAGGGTACATCTAATTGAATAGTGCGGAAACCATGCCATTTGTTTTTCTAAAAATATCGGCAAATTTATACTGCAAGCCATCTGGTGACGCAGATTAAAAGCAGCCCAAAAAATTTGTCAGAAATACTGGTGAAGCATCAGATGTAGAGAGGAAATATGAGTAGAAGCAATACCGAAAACATTAAAAATATCTGAATTATCATAATTTTCATACAGTTTTTTAAATCATAAGCACATCCTCAGATACTATTAGGAAATATTTTTAATACAACACAACCTCCTTTCAAAATCAAGTTTAAGCAGATAACCATAGACCTTGTTTCTAACACGAACAAATGCTGCTTCGGCATCCCCACTGAAGAGATGTGGACTTGTAGTGTACCTAAACAGAGAAAATGAAAGGAAGCATGCAAAAAGAAAACAGGTTATAGATCCACTAATCACAGAAATTATGCATAAAGAGTTTCACTATCTTCCCAATAAAATGTAAATGCATAGAAAAAATAACCGATATTTAATTTCCTGCACTTTTTTGTTTTGTTTATTATTTTCTTCAGAAGAAGAAATATGTACTAGTCATACAAGTAGGCTTGTGACAGTTCTGCACAAGTGCGAGTAGACACTTCTTGTCCATTTAGTGTTGTTTTCCTTCCACTTCTCCCAATCCATCTTTCTCTCAGAATAGGCTGATCGATTATGCCAAGAATCTGAAAAAAAACATGCATATAGTTTTTAAGAAGTTCATCTCTATTTCACAAGTTGGTACTATCCATATACCATGCAAAAGAGACAAAACCCTACATACCGTTGGCAATATGTATTTCACTAATGATTTGGGCACAGCCCATGGATGCATTGGGATTCTATGTATTTCCCTCCCTTCTTCCTCCCATATTTTTTTAACATATTAAAAAGAGAATTTTATGTTTCACATTTCAAAGAAAAAAAACCCACCTGTTATATTAATCACAAAATTCCAGTTCAATATTATGCACTGTATAAGAGCTGAGGTATACTTACTGGTTTACCCCTGTATAGGAGTGCAATTAGGGTACCGAACAAGGGTTTTCCTGGAACAAATAGTAGCATAGAATTATTTGTGTATAATTCAAAAGGCTTAAGCCTAATGATGAAGATATATGAAAAAAAAGGAAGAAAAATACCAGTGATGAAACTCTTTGTTCCATCTATTGGATCTAAAACCCAAACATAGTCCGCAAACTTCTCTTTGCACCTCCATCCATTCTCCTCTCCATAACTATGATTACATATATTTTGATAAGTTAGCAATAAGAAACAAAAAAATTCCATTTTTATTTGTGAAATTTGACACTTTTGGTTTTGGATTGGTAATTTACAAAACGCACACAATCTTTCTTCAATCCACAACCTCACTTCAGCCCATTGTGATTGGTATTTCTATTTGATAGTCAAGGAGATGATAGACAGGAAAATAAATATTAATAACATAGCATTTAGATTAATACCACGAGACATGAGAGAATGAAGTCTAGACGCAACTAGCTTGATACAAAAACATGGGATGGTATTTAGATTATAATCACGTACATTGCATGAGAAGGAAAATTCTCAAGTATAATTTTAACCATAGATTCCTCTGCTGCTTGATCTGCAATGGTTACAGGACCTGCAGCAAATCGAATAAAACATGAATAACGATGACAAAAGACCTAATGTAGAGAATTAGCCCAAATAAAATAATTAATCCTATCTTTCTTTCTTTCTTTTTTTTTTTTTTTTCTTAAAAAAGAGGACGGTACCCCAAATTTATTGATTACCCTCACTTATGGCGGAGGAAAACCGTGGTTACAACGCCCGATACCTGAGGGTTACAAATATATATAAAAAAACCCCAACCCAGGCATAAAAAATTACACTACAAAGACATAAAAACCTAAACAACCTGCAACCTGCAAAACAAGACCAAGGAAACTCCAAAAAATACACTGCAAAGACATAAAAATCTAAACAACCTGCAAAACAAAGTTAGTACGCACAAACATTCAAATGAAACCAAAAGAGCATCAAACAAATAAAAAAGGCTAGAGACGAATACGAGGAAGACCTAGTTTGTCGAGCCGAATGATACCCTTCAAAAGGAGTGGTAAATGCCGCTCATCCTCATAACAAATATTATGCCCCTCTTCACCCTGACAGGCCAGAAGATCTGCAGCTTGATTACCCTCACGAAATTGATGTAGAACTAGAACATTAAGCTCCACAAGATCTTTTAGCATTTCCTCCCAAAAATCCCATAAATACCAAACAGTGCACTTTCCGCTGCAGAGCCAATTCACGACCAGCTTGGAGTCACTCTCAGTAATAATGTTAACCAAGTTAAGCTTGTTACAAAGAGCAATACCTTCTCTAACTGCCTTGACTTCTGCTTCATTATTGGTGCCAATCCCAAAGCAAGCCGAGAAAGCTCCCTTAACTCTCCCCGTCTCATCCCGGATCACACCACCTCCACCACTATTCCCCGGGTTACCACGACAACTACCATCACAGTTTAACTTAAACCACCCCTCAGGTGGTTTCTGCCAGGCCACCAGCTTATGGCTCCTAACCGAAACTGGCACTACCTTCAGGTCAAGAGACGATAGAAACTGCTCCTTAGCCAGAGACAAAGTCCCTGTCTTGCTTATGTTTCCCGCCAACCTATGAAGCCAAAACTTAACAGCAACCCACACATTTTGGGCACTTTGAGGTTTTCCTTCCATCCTAGCCTTACACCTACTATGCCAGAGTTTCCACGTAATCAGACATGGCACCAAACCAATCAAAAACCCTTTAATCGACGATTTTTTAGCACAAGCAAACCAAGATGAAACACGAGCCCACCAAGTAATAGTCCGCATACAAGAAACTCTGAAAGCTATACTAGCATTCTCCCAAACTTGTCTGGCCAGATCCCCAGAGCAAAGCACAAGATCTAAAGTTTCACATTGTTTTCTCTTGCAGCAGTCACAACTAGAAGCTAAAGCAATCCCCCTGTTTTGCACTCGAACATCAACGACAAGGCATTTAAATCTCGCTTTCCAAGTACAAACATAAATCTTCTTAGGAATACTATTATGTCATATCCAATCCATCCAAGGAACCGACTCACCCTTAACCCGAATTATCTCCCAAGCACTAGAAGAAGAAAAATTGCCGTCGGTATTAGGCTTCCAAATAAAGATATCCTCCCCCTTCTTACCAGCCACAATAATGAAAGCAATGATAGCAGCCCTGTTCTCCCCAACAAATCAACTAGATTATTATTCAGCCAACAATCCTGAATTTTAAGATCTTGATTATGGACAATATCCACCGGACAATATCCACCATATCTGAGAGAGGCCCAGAAGCTAGCCAGCGATCATACCAGAAAGAAGAATTTCCGCCTCGAACCAACACTTTAGCATTATCACAATATACTTCGCAAGAAAAAAGGACAACCATAAATTGTCCACCGAAAGGAGTCGCCAAGCCATTTTCATATGAAGCGCACGTCGGACCTCTTTTAAATCTCTAATGCCCAAGCCTCCCTCACTAGTGGGTTTGCAAATCTTACTCCAAGCTCTCCATTTAGATCTTGGCAAATCATCAACATTACCCCAAAAGAAAGTCGACAAAATGGAATTAATTTTCCGAATAGTAACCAATGGGACATTCATCACAGCGAGAATATGGATCGCCAAAGAAGATAAAACATGACGCAATAAAATAAGACGCCCCCCTTGCAAGAGTAAGTTGAACTTCCAACCAGCCACTTTCTTCCGAATTTTTTCCACAAGAGATTCAAGAATGCGAGCAGTAACGCTACCAGAAACCAAAGGAACCCCCAAATAAGATAAAGGGAACTGACCAACCTTAAAACCTGTAGCTCTCACCAGGCTACGCACCCTCGAAACATTAATCAACTTCAAAGGAAAGAAAGCTGATTTTTCTTTGCTCATAACTTGACCAGACCAATGCTCATAAGTCCCCAAAGTGTCCAAAAGCCTTTTCACCGAACTCTTACTGCCATTGATAAATACCAAAAGGTCATCAGCATATAATAAGTGAGAAATATGAAGAGCACCCGTAGGGTGGTAAAAATTTTTAATTCAACCCTCATCGAAATTTTTCCACAGAAGCCTAGTCAACACCTCCTCCATTAAAATAAACAAATAAGGAAACAGAGGATCTCCCTGATGCAAACCACGAGAAGGTTTGAAAAAACCTTTATAAGTCTCATGCATCATCACTGAAAACCAAGGTGACTGGATACACTCCCCCACCAATCTGCAAAAATTAGCAGAGAAACCAAAACCCTCCAAAACCCTAAAAAGGAACGCCCAATCCACCCGATCATAGGCCTTAGCCATATCAATTTTCACCATAATATTTCCCCCACAAGTCTTCCTATGGAGAGAATGAACCATTTCTTGAGCGAGGGTAATATTTTCAAAAATGCTCTTTCCAGATACAAATGCACCTTGTTCCATAGAAATCAAATTAGGAAGAAGCCGCGTCAACCGTTTGACTATGATCTTGGAGAAAATTTTATAAGCCACCGAACAGAGACTAATCGCACAAAATTTATCAAAACTAGTAGGATCCTGCAATTTAGGAATTAAGACAATATAAGAGGAAGAAAAATACCTGGGCAAAGGCGCACCTTGAAAGAAATCTATTGCCGCCTCGACAATGTCAGCTTTAACAATATCCCAGCAGGCAATGAAAAAAACCGAGCCGAAACCATCAAGACCAGGACTGCTGTGTCTTGGAATGGAAGTGAGAGCTTCTTTGATCTCTTCCTCCTCCGAGGGAGCCTTACAAAGAGCATTATTATCTGCCATCGAAATGCTACAACTCAACAAAGGTGTAAGATCCGCCTGATCCAATATTGGACTCTCAGTAAGAAACTCCCTGAAATACTCAATAGCACCTAGATGAACCTCTTCCGGATTCCCCAAAACACGACCATCATCTAGCTTCATTTGAGAGATCACAGTTTTGGATCTTCTTTGATTAACAACTGCATAATAGAACTTGCTATTTTGATCCCCTTCAAGTAACCATTTTTTCTTGGCAATTTGAGCCAACCTTGTTTCTTCTCTACCCTCCCAGACTTCAAGCTCAATTTTGGACACAAGAAAATCCACCTCCACATCTTCAGAGTAACCCGCCTGAAGTTGATGTTCCAAAGTTTCCACCGTTCCTCCAGAGCCTGAATGTGAGAATCCACCCTTCCAAAAATGGACTTATTCCAGGCCCGCAGAGCCATTTTTGTTTTCTTTAATTTTTCGGCAAGCTTCCGAAGACCCCTCGAGCACACTGTAGACATCCAAACCTCTCTCACACACAACAAGAAATCTGCATGAGATACCCACATATTCTGAAACCTGAAAGGGTGTGGACCATTCAATTCCTCCATTCTCACAAAATTAATCACCATGGGGCAGTGGTCCGAAATTTTCCTCACCAGATACTCATAATGGGCCGAAGGAAATTTAGAGTGGAACTCAGTGTTAATCCAAGCCCTATCCAACTTTGCCCAGCTGCGGGACTGACCCTCATGTCCATTGCACTAGGACATGTGTTGTCCACTGCTAGAAAGTTCGACAACGCCGCAACTATCCAAGCACCTATTAAATTCCTCCATGGAGGCCAAGGGTCTAGGATTTCCACCAATCCTTTCCTCATCCCTGCGAATAGCATTAAAATCCCCTACTACAAGCCAAGGCTTATCCACAACCTGCATATCCTTCAAAACCCTCCAAAAATCCCGATGATCAATTTGAGTACATTTAGCATAAACAAAAGTGAGGAGAATTTTTTTATTATCTAGCACAACATGGCCAAAGATCATTTGAGATGAACTACCTACCTCCTCAAAGGTGAGTGACTGTTATGTATATAATTTAGGTCTTTCTATATTTAGAGTGTATAGCAAAAAAATAAACTAAATAGACTTAACGTGTATAGACACTTAACGTGTTACAGAGAAATCGGCAGGCGGCAGGCTAGAATTACGCTGGAATATCTAGCAAACGTTGTAACTCTTTTCTATAAATAATGAAGGAAACCTAAAGGAAGGGGCATTCAGACCAATATTGACATGGTATCAAAGCCACTTACTCTGATTTCAGTCTCTGTAGTCTTAATCTTGGGTGTGCGATTTCCATCGCTATTTGTGAGAAATTTTTGAGTCGGGCTCTTCAATTTCTGGGCAAATTTTCTTTCGGCAATAGCTTCTTGTGGTTGTGTCGGCACCTTCTACTTTCATAGAAGTCTTTTGTGGCTTTGTGTTGTGATTTCGCCACTTTCTGAATTGATTGGTGCCTATCGGCACTTTCTGTGAGAAAAGTGGAGATTTCGGCACTTTCTGAGTTGCTTTCTCAGAAAAGTGTTTTCTCATTCTCGGCACTTTCTACGCTCAAATTCTGAGTTGTTTCTGAGTTGCATTTTGATTGCTTCTCTGAGGATTGCATCTCGCGTGGGTTTATCTCTTCTGGGCAGAAGTGGGTCATTTTGGTTGCTGGGTTTCTACTGGGTTTATCTCTTCGGCACTTTTAGTTTCTGCTGGTTGTTGGGTTTCTGCTGAGTTGCTGGGTTTCTGGGTCATTTTGGTTGCTTTCCATTTTCATTTAGAGAAAGAACAGTGTTGCTTCTCGGGGCAGTATTTCGTGGGAAGTAAATTTTTTTTTCTCGACGAAATCTGTGTTGCTTCTCGTGGGCCATTTTTTTTTTCGCGGGCCGTGGGCCATTAGTTTATCTTGATTTATTTTCAAGTGAGCAATAGCATTTCGTGGGCTATTTTTTTTGGGTTGCCGTGGGCCATTGGTTTTGACACAAAGACTTGATAGTTCTGCTATTTGATTTTCGGGAGACATTTTGCAGTGGGATTTACTTTTTGGGTTCGTTTTACTGCTTATTTGATCATGTCTATTGAGAATACTATTGTTCGCTTTACTGGGAAGAATTTTCCTACATGGAAATTTCAGTTTAAAATGTTTTTGAAAGGAAAAGAATTATCAAATCATATTGATAATTCTGCTAATATTCCCACTGATGAAAAAGAATTTGTTAAATGGGAGGTAAATGATGCTAAGGTAATTTCTTGGTTATTGGGAACGATTGAGTCTCACCTTGTGACCAATCTTCACTGTTTTACTACAGCTCAGGCTATGTGGGATTATCTTCACCGTATTTACCACCAAGATCATAGTGCTCGGAAATTCCAATTAGAATTGGAAATTAGTAATTATAGTCAAGGCAATTTACCTATCGCACAATTTCATTCGGGTTTTATTAACCTTTGGAGTGAGTATTTTGCCATTGCTCATGCTAAGGTTCCAATTACAGCCCTCGCAACTCTTCAAACAGTTCATGCTGAGAGTCAACGTGATCAGTTTTTAATGAAGCTTCGACCCGAATTTGAGCCCGTTCGTGCTGGTTTATTGAACCGTGATCCGGTTCCTTCTCTGGATATTTGTTTGGGAGATTTGCTGCGTGAAGAACAACGATTATCAACTCAGATGGGAATAACTTCTGAAAATGCTTTTTCTGAGACTGTGAATGTAGCCTATGCAGCACAAGGGAGAGGGAGGAACAAGTTGCAGTGTTTCAGTTGCAAGGAATTTGGTCATATTGCTCGCAACTGTTCTAAGAAAGTTTGTAACTACTGCAAGAAAGAGGGCCATATCATCAAAGACTGTCGAATACGGCCTCAAAATCGCCAATCCCAAGCTTTTCAGGCTATTGTTCAGTCCTCTGCTTCTTCTTCTGCGCCGCCTACTATAAGCTCTGATTCATCTGTTCTCACACCAGCAATGGTCCAACAGATGATTGTGTCTGCTTTTATGGCCTTAGGCCTGCAAGGTACAAGTACTAACTCAACTTCTTGGTTTGTTGATTCGGGCGCTTCTAATCATATGACTGGTAATATGACGAATCTCCATGGTATTCGTAAGTATAAAGGCACGCAAAATATTCAGATCGCTAATGGCAGTACTCTTCCCATTACTGCTATTGGTAATTTGGGCTCTTCATTTCGGGATATTTTTGTCTCTCCTGGATTGTCTACCAATTTGATTTCTGTTGGACATTTGGTAGATAATAATTTTGATGTTCACTTTTCTCGTGGTGATTGTCTTGTGCAGGATCAGGTGTCGGGGACGGTGATCGCGAAGGGGCCTAATGTAGGACGCTTATTTCCATTACAACTTTCTATTCCTAATGTTGTTTCTCTTGCTTGTACGGCTACTGCAAATACTAATGAAGTCTGGCATAAGAAATTAGGTCATCCTAATTCTGTTGTCTTAACTCATCTTATGAAACATGGTCTGTTGGGCAATAAAGATTCATTTTCTTCTTCTCTACATCTTTTGATTGTGCTACTTGTTGTCTTGGTAAAAGTAAAACTTTACATTTTCCTGCCCATGGTAGTCGTGCTTTTGACTGTTTTCAGATTGTACATACTGACGTTTGGGGTGTGAGTCCTGTTATTTCTCATGGTCAGTATCGTTATTTTCTGACGTTTATCGATGATTATAGTCGATTCACCTGGATATATTTTCTTCATTCTAAAGCTGACGTATTTTCTGTCTTTCAAAAATTTGTTGCACTTATTGAGACACAGTTCAATACTTGTATCAAAACTTTACGCTCCGACTCAAGGGGGAGTACATGTCTCATTCTTTTCAAACTTTTCTTCAGCAAAAAGGGATCATTTCTCAGCGTTCTTGTCCTTATACTCCTCAACAAAATGGAGTCGCTGAACGTAAGAATCGTCATCTCTTAGATGTTGCCCGTACTTTGTTGATTGACTCTTCTGTACCTTCTAAGTTCTGGGTAGAAGCTTTGTCTACTGCTGTTTATTTGATCAATCGTTTGCCTAATGCTACTCTGGATTATGATTCTCCCTATTTTCGATTATTTGGCATATCTCCTAAGTATCAATCATTTCATACCTTTGGGTGTGTTTGTTTTGTTCATCTGCCATCTGTTGAGCGTCACAAGCTTACTGCACAATCTGTCACATGTGCCTTTATGGGATATAGTCCTACTCAGAAAGGATTTGTTTATTATGATGCTCATGCAAATAAATCCCGAATCTCACGGAATGTGATTTTCTTTGAAAATCAATATTTCTTTCAATCTCAGGTTATTTCTGATCCTCCTATTACTCTCCTTCCCGCTTTTGATGATGTGTCTTCTTCTATTAAGCGTTTTCAACCAGGTATGGTGTATCATCGACGTCTTCCCCCTTCTTCAACGCCCCTTCCAGACACTGATCCATCATCTGATTCTGCAGTTCCTATACCTAGGCACTCCACCCGAGCTACACATCCACCAGATAGGTATGGTTTTCCTCACATCTCGCTTACTGCCACTCTCGACACTATTTCTATTCCTCACTCTTATACCCAGGCATCCACCCAAGCATGCTGGCAACATGCCATGCAAGAGGAAATCCAAGCTCTTCAAGACAATCACACTTGGGACCTTATAATTTGTCCCTCAGATGTCAAACCTATTGGTTGTAAATGGGTGTACTCAATCAAGTTTCGAGCTGATGGCTCACTGGATAGATATAAGGCCCGTCTCGTGGTTCTTGGAAACAGACAGGAGTATGGTATTGATTATGAAGAGACATTTGCACCTGTTGCCAAAATGACTACCGTGTGGACTATCTTGGCACTTGCTACGTCGCAAGGGTGGTCTCTCATGCAGATGGATGTGAAGAATGCTTTTCTACATGAGGATTTGAAGGAAGAAATCTATATGTCCCCACCTCCTGGCATGTTTGCTACACCCTCCTCAGAGGTTTGTCGGCTACGCCGATCCTTGTATGGACTGAAACAGGCTCCTCGTGCATGATTTGATAAATTTCGCTCTAACCTACTTGATTTTCATTTTACTCAAAACCAGTTCGATTCCTCTCTTTTTCTTTGCAAGACTTCTGCAGGAATTGTATTGCTTCTCATATATGTAGATGACATTGTGATTACTGGCTCAGATACTGAGTTAATTAAGCAATTACAACAGCATCTCAAGGCCTCCTTTCACATGAAAGATCTTGGTCCCCTGCAATACTTTCTTGGCCTTGAAGTGCAGTTTACTCCAACTGGTACGTTGTTACACCAGCACAAATACACGCAGGATGTTATTTCATTGGGAGGTCTCCAATCGAGTAACTCTGTTTTTACTCCCTTGGAGGTAAATCTTAAGCTTCGTCAGGAAGAAGGAGAGTTTCTATCAGATCCATCGTTGTATCGGCAGCTTGTTGGGAGTTTGAACTACTTGACGATTACTCGTCCTGATATTTCTTTTGCTCTGCAGCAAGTCAGTCAATTTATGCAGGCACCCCGACATCTTCATTTAGCCGCTTTCCGCCGCATTCTTCGATATCTGAAGGGCACCTCTACATGCAGGTTGTTCTTTCATAAAGAATCTTCCTTGCAGTTAGTGGGATATAGTGATGCTGATTAGGCCGAATGTACAGATACTCGTCGCTCTGTTACCGGCTAGTGCATGTTCTTAGGCAATGCACTCATTTCTTGGAAAAGTAAGAAGCAAGACAGAGTTTCCAAGTCCTCTACTGAGTCTGAGAATCGTTCCATGTCTTCCGCATGCTCTGAGATCACATGGCTTCGTGGGTTATTGGGTGAATTTGGTTTTCCACAGCTGCATCCCACTCCTCTTCATGCTGATAATACCAGTGCTATTCAAATCGCCGCTAATCCTGTCTTCCGTGAGCGCACAAAACACATCGAAGTCGATTGTCATTCTATACGTGAATCTTTTGACAAACATGTGATTACTCTCCCTCACATTTCCACTGAACATCAAACTGCAGACATATTCACTAAAGCTCTTTCTCGGCACCGGCATCAGTTCTTGGTTGACAAATTGATGCTTCTTGATCCACTAGCATCAATTTGAGGGGGGATGTTATGTATATAATTTAGGTCTTTCTATATTTAGAGTGTATAGCAGAAAAATAGACTAAATAGACTTAACGTGTATAGACATTTAGCGTGTATAGACACTTAATGTGTTACAGAGAAATCGGCAGGCGGCAGGCTAGAATTACGCTGAAATATCTAGCAAACGTTGTAACTCTTTTCTATAAATAATGAAGGAAACCTAAAGGAAGGGGCATTCAGACCAATATTGACAGTGACTCCCTCCAAAACAACCAAAGCTTACCACCTTTAGCCTCATTACAACAAAACTTCGACAAGCCCAAAAAACATCCCAGACTATGCATTTTATCTTCCTGAGCAAAGGCTCAGAGATGGCAACCATAGCAGCATTATGCTTCCGAACAAGACTCTTAAGCCTTCTTTTAGAACTCTCTAACCCTCTTATATTCCAAACTAAAAAGGTGTCAATCATGGATTAGTTTTTGAGGGCGGGTGGGCACCCGCATGGATTTTCTCACAAGCATATTGGTGAAACTGCTCAACTTATCCGGGGTCTCTTTATCAGAATAGTAAGCCTTTTCTTTTGCCAAGTCCGACATCCTCTCATGCACGTTGCTTCGAGCCACACCTCGTTATGGGTCCTCCTCCTCAACAGAGAGAGTTCCCAGATCTTGCTTCCCCTAAACCTCTCGAGTGTTGTCAAATCGACTAGGACTTTTGACTGGCTCCGGATCACACAAAATTTCTTCACAATCCTCTTCATCGGACATAGGCCCCATGTCTTCCTTTTCCATTTTGTCCGACTTTTCAGATTATAAAACTTGAGTCTCTCAAACCATCTCTACAGGGCCACAAGGTTCTAAGATCATCATTGGAACGTAATCCTCCGCAGACACTTCCCCCACTCCTCCCGAGACCACCAATCTATCCCATCATTGATGTTGATCATATTGATACTCGGCTGTTGCGATAAAGATCCAATGCATTCCTGAGTCAAATCTTCTGCATTTCCATTAATTCCTTCCTTGTGCTTCTGGTTTTTTCCTTTTGAATTACCGTCCCCTGCTTGCTCCCTTGCTTCTTCCACATTACTATCATCTTTGTGCAACAGGCCCTCCTCTAGATCAACAAACTCAACTGGGTTGCTTGTCTCTACCCTTTCCCAGTGCCCATCCTCTTTTGGATTATCTGCCTCTTTTCTAACTCAAACTTTCTTCTCTCTTCCTCGTTCTTCCTGCTGCTGATCTTCCTTCTTCAAACCTCCATTCCATTAATCCTATCTGATCATGATATTTTTTCCCCTAATAAGTGAGGAGAGAGAGAAATCTAATTTGCCATCATCTAGAATTACGAAAGTAAATAATATTCTCTGTTTGACTAAGTCGACTAGAATGCGAGTACTCCCAACTTAAGGAAATGAGAATAGCATAAAGCGTAGAAGTTCATAAATTCGATTTTGATTTTGTTTTACCTTCCTCGGTTTTCTCAGAAACCCAGTAAAGGTTCAAGACATAAATAGAACTGCATAAAGCCTAGTATTTTCTATTCAGTCCAATCCAATCACTTTGATTGGACTGAGAGTGGTTTGTTGTGAGTGATTGTGTTTGGATGTTGAGTTGAGTTGAGCTCAGCTGAGTTAAGTTCTTTATGAATAGTAGTGAGTTGAGTAATAGAGGAAATTTTGTGGAGCCCATTTAAACTGAGTTGAAAGTATGTTTGTATATTAAGATGAATTTAATATTTTTTATGGAAAATTGAAAAAGGTTGTAGGTCTTACGTATAAAGATGTTTTAAGTTGAAAAAAGTTATGGATCCCACGTGTAAGAAGGTTTTGAGTTGAGATGAGTTTAATAATTTGAGAATTGAGTGTTTGGATGTTAGACTCAGCTTAAAGTTAGACTAAAATTAGTTGAGCTCAACTGAGTTTAGGAACCAAACACAGCCTAAATTTAGAATAGTCAATTCACAACAAGCCACATTTAGATCTCTTAATGAGAGTAATTGGAATATTGGAAGATCAAAGCAGCACAAGCAACTCACATTTAAGTTTTTAACCTTCTCTGCCGAGGAAAAAAATCTTACTTTTTCACATTTTCCGTCTTTTTTCATTACCATAACGACCCAAAAACAAAGCACTCATATACTCTCTATCATCTGTAGATTCAAGCAAAATCTCTCTCATCTTCCTTTTCCTGGAAATTTCTCAGCAATTAACTGAGGGAAAAAACAAACGAAAATCAAACACCCAGATTTCCCACTCCAAGAAAGAAGAGCTTACTCAGATCCTCCTTGACAAGAATCTCGAATTTATTCCGGAAGTACTTCCGAATGACTTCCCCGGCGGCGTCGGCGACCTTGTTGGCGACCTTAGCAAAGTGATCGAGTTCGGAATCTAGAAAGTCTAGTTGTTGAAGGGCGTCGGGGACGTCATTGGAGAGGTTGGAGTTGGAGGCCATTGCGGTTGGGCGACAGACAGAGATTGGGAAACGAAGGTTGGGGGCTTTGTTGAATGAGAATGAGAATGGGGAGGTGCGAGTGGGAGTGGGAGTGGGAATGGGAGTTTTGGAAAAGGAGAGGAATGAAGGGGTTTGGGAGACGAGGCAGGACTGAGTGACCATTACTACTGCGAACACAAGGTTTTCAGTACAGACAGAGAGACAGAGAGATGGGCGACTGTGGAGGCCGAAGACTAGAAGAGTGAGAGAAGTGAACACTGAACTCTACGGTTCTCCATTTTCAGGACCTCGTTTATCATAGTAACGACGTCGTCTGTCCAAGTTCAACTCATCATTTTTTTGAGTACTTCTATATATCAGCCTACACTCTCTACACATCATGTATTCAATTTGAGCATTGCTACATATCTACCTACACTCTCCACACACCATGCACTCAATTTTTTTTTTTTTTAAACTCAATACACTAAGTGTGTGGAGTGTGTGATAAATAGTAGAGTGTGAAGAAGATTTTTTCATTCAATTTTTTTTTAACTCAATACACTAAGTGTGTTGAGTGTGTGATAAATAGTAGGCTGATGCAAATATTTTTTCCATTTTTTTGATGTTCATAATTTCTAGTACTTTTTTTTTAAAGAAAAATAAATTGAAATGGAACTTGGATTTTATCTGTTATTTTAGCTTATTAACAAAAAAATATATATTTAACAAAAAATAAGAAATAAAAATATATTTATTCATTTAAAATGAATAATTGCATTCACAACATTGTATATTATTAAGGAATACGCTTGGAACCGGTCGGGTATCATACCCATTTTTACACCAGTGAATGAGCATCTGCCACATATAGATTTCAGCAACATAGAGAATAGACCCACATGTAATAAATCATATTTTTCATTTTGTATTCCCCTCTGTGTGCCTCTCTCTCTCTCTCTCTCTCTCTCTCTCTCTCTCTCTCTCTCTCTCTCTCTCTCTCTCTCTCTCTCTCTCTCCATTCTCGTTGGCCTCCTACGTAGGAATTATTCGCTAAAAAAAGAGGACAGGTGCGCAGCGGTTCGGAATCGTAGCAAGTGACATCTTCAATCAAGAAAGACCTGGCTCAAGGGAAGATAGTTCCTTCACTTCCGGGCTTAAAGAAGCGAGTGACTCTCGCGGGTATCTATCAACATATAGAGATGTCGCCCCTGTCGCTGCACTTGGAGGCCTTATCACTGTTGGTGCTTTTCATAGCGTAGTAGAGTAGCCCCAATGTAGATCCAACTTTCTATTCACTCGTGGGATCCGGGCGGTCCGGGGGGGACCACCACGGCTCCTCTCTTCTCGAGAATCCATACATCCCTTATCAGTATATGGACAGCTATCTCTCGAGCACTGGTTTAGGTTCGGCCTTCCCCGTCTCTATTCCTTCAGTCCCAGACTCCTAATGAGAAAAAATTCAAAACGATCAGATTGCAAGATGAGGAAAATGGTCTCTCTCTCTCTCTCTCTCTCTCTCTCTCTCTCTCTCTCTCTCTCTCTCTCTCTCTCTCTCTCTCTCTCTCTCTCTCTCTCGTAATTGAAATTACTTTTGCATGCATTGTGAGAGGCTCTTAAAGAGATCCAGAGCAATCTCATCTCCATTTGTAGATCTTTGTTTTTGCCATCCAAGGTACCGCCACCAATGTTTTGAATACCGTACTAGACGCTGTACCGGTCAAGGCACTGGAACGAAATATTTCGATATCGGTACCGTTTCGAAATAGCGTTTCGAGATAGTCAATATATAAATAAATTATATATAAATACATATATATATAAATTATAAATAGTCTAATCTGAATTGAGGTTTAAAAAATAAGCTTATAGTTTGAAAAAAAAATGGCCGAAATTTTATTTCGGCCATACCGGCCAGTACGGTACGAAATTCACAACACTGACCGCCGCCTCACCGACTGTAATTGCATCGTCCACATTCCGTATGCGAATTGTTGTTTCCTCCTTTGCAACGTCCACATTCCAGCTCCTTCTTCCTTTGTCGTGCAACAAATATTTTGTTTGTGCTCATTTTAAATAATATAGTTGAGTATCCTTCATCTGTTCGACATATATGTACCAGATTTTTCTCAAAAAACCTACAATGTCGATGTGAGATTTTGATTCTTTGTGGAGTGCGATTTTGATTCTTTATTTGCATCAACTTTTATCGAGTAGCAGGGACTAGAGAGGGGTTTGAGCTTCAAAGGGAGGGGTTCAAGTTTCTAGTAGGGTTTGGTTTTCCTTCAATCCCAAATTTCCATTGAGAAAAACTAAAACAAGATTGGAAATGGGTGGTGACTACATGTTTGGAGGGGAGAGGACAGAGAAATGAGTAGAGTTGATTCAATAAGGTAGGATCCACTATAAGACAAATAAATTTTATATGTGTTGAAATCATATTGGCCAATATAAAAATGGTAATAACACCTTACCAGTTTTGAGTTTTTCTCATTATTAAAACGATTTTCAATCAATTCAATAAATCCTTTTAAGATAGAAAAATTCGATTAGGATTTTTTAAACGGTTTTTAATCTTTTAGGTGAAGAAAACATGCAATTTGAGAAGAGTAATTACAAATTAGTAAAAGGGAAACAAAAGGATTTATTTTTTTACTTATCAAGCTAGACGGATCCTTGTCGCTTTAATACGTACAGCAAATTCAGAACTCTTTTGAAGCCCATAACAGAGTTGTCAATGCCTAAATTCGTATAACAGATCGGAACGGAAGAAAGAATTATCTTTGGCTCACGATGGTGATTCAGATTTCGATACGGTGGTCTTCATGTTCATTCATAAAATAAATAACAAATAAATAAATAAATAGAGACATAGAGATTTACGTGGTTCGACATAAAAACTTACGTCCATGAGTTATTTGGAGGCAAAATTCACTATAATGGATGATTTTACAATCTCTTATGGTTAACATATCTCACAGTACAATGGAAGAATTTAGAGAATATCATTTGGAGTCGCTCTGTATGGTAGAATTTGTATGTAAGGAGCTTCTGTGGAGAGCCTCTGGAGAGTTCGGCCGATTTGTTGGGGATTTCCTTATATATATAGAGGTCAATTTCTTTGATTGGATCCAACTTGTCTTGTGAAACCTTTTTCTTTTTAAAAGTCCAAGTCTCTTTCTTTTTAGGAGTCTGTTTGTCTTTCCTCAATCAACTTGTCCTATCTTCTTGGCTTTATCTTTTAACTTGATTTTTTTATCTTATCTCAAAGATAAATTATAAGTTGCTGATTTGACCCCTACGAATGTCTGCGATTCTTAAGAGGAATTTGCTAGACAAGAAGACCTTGATAATCTTCAAGTCAATAATCTACAAAATAAATTTAAAAATTGGTCCTTGATTTCTTGTTTGGTCCTGAATTTTCTGTTTATTTTGTACTAAGCGATGAAAAGCTCAGCTTAGAGAGATAGATAAGAGATGAATTCAACCTTGACGGGAGATATATTCGACCACATTAGATGTGAGCGTGGAGCTATATTTAGGCGGGAGATGTACTTTATAAAGTACAAAGGTGAAGAAAACTAACTACAAAGTGAAATAAAAATAAAATTATCACATGTCGAATTGCGTTACACATCTTCCCTGCAAAATTATGAACACAACTCAAGTACGACAGACTCCCCTAGCAGCAGAACATATATACATGATCTACATATTGCTTGCACATCTCGACAAGAAACACAAACCATTGCAGACAACACATACATGCACTTTTACAACGTTCTTAACTGATATGATGCCCAGATAACTTGTCCTTGATCTTCTCCATCATACTTTTCTTCTCATGTTCCTGGTGTTCGGATCCTGTGGTTGTGGTTGTGGTTGTACTAGAAATCTCTGTGGTGTTGGAGTGCGAGTGCTCGTCCTTGTGCTTTCCACTGCTTAGCTTTTCCTTTATTTTCTCCTTTAATCCCTTCTTCTTCCTTCTTCTACCTTCCCCGCCCTCACCCTCGCCACCTTGACCTTGTGATCCGTCATCCTCGTACTGCAATTGACACCAAACATAGAGAGACGACCAAAGAAAAAAAGATAACAAAAATATAGATCATCTGCAATTAGCGTCATTTAAATATGTTCTACTCACCGAGCCAGAGCTGGAGCTACTGGAGCGAGAAACCTCCTCATGCTGCTGCTCCTGCTCCTGCTCCTGCTGATCATCATGCTCACCTGCAGCACCACCACCACCACCTGTGGTAATCTCCTTCTCCGTTGTTGCAGCTGGCGTTTCGGGCTCGACAGCCACACCTTTAAGTTGAACGGGATTCCCATATTCATCAGTTAATCGGACCGGGTTGCCATGTTCGTCGGTGAGCTGAATTGGGTTGCCATCCTTATCTAGTATTTGAGCCATTTTTGCAATAGCAGGTTTGAGCTAAGGCTACTAGCTTGAGCTTTTTGTTTTAGATGGCGGAGAAGAAGTGTGTATTTTTTGCATGTAACAAGGATCTCACAAGTGTCTTTACTGGGAAACTGCAAAAGAGCCACGAAGGGTACTGCCAACTTAGCCACGAGAAGGCACGTACTCGTCTCCGGAGTGACAAATGTTGATGGCTCTGGCTTTTGGGTAAGGATGAATAATGTAACTCGGATAAGAAAGCTTGCTAACATCTGCAAAAATGTCCATTTTCACGGTAAGATGGTAACCTTAAAATCACGAAAGAAATTATGGAATTGAAACCACTCTTGTGGTCCCATTTCCCTCTTCCTTTTACCATTTTTTCCTTTTTTTTTATTTTTTGTGGTTGTTTTACACTCTGATTGTTAGAGGGAGATATCATGTTGGGATTTTCATCCCTATTTTTATCCTTTGTTTGTATGCTGATTGATATTCCTATCAAATGAGTATATATTTAAAGACCAAAAAAAAAAAAAAGTAATGCTACATATAGTCATGGAATGCGCAAATGCCGTGCAGTCACTTTAAAAAGAGTGAAATCTACTATTTAAAAATTAATTTCATTTCATGTGGATCCCATATTTATTAACTTTTTTTAAAGCGATTGTACGGCACTTGCCTCCAGGATTTAATAAATTAAAAAACTGAAGTAAACAGGTCTATTGCCTAGCCCTCTTCCACTAATGCGCACAATGGAAGTAAGTGGTGGGCATGACGTTGCCCTTTTGGCAGATCCATTCAGAAGCCCATCTGGATCAAATCATATGTGTCAATGCATGAACAAATGATCTGTACAATGTAAGAATGTGATCACTACTATTTTTTTCCTTCTTATATTGAATTTATCTTCTATAGATTTTTTTTACAGCCCAACTCCTCAAGCTATTGCTGTTGAGATTTCAGCGTCTATGCAGCAGTAGATTTTTCATTACAACATCTTGTTAATAGACATCTCCTCACAATTCCTCCTCCAACTGAAATTGTAGGGATCCCACACTGGAATCTGTATGCAAAAAAAAAAAAAAAATACTGTACTGAGTTTCAACATTGAGAACGAGTGTGTACATATTTATGCATAAATGTGTTTTTGGACGTGCATATGGAACGAGATTTGAAGTGTTTGAACTTGATACTGGCACGTTAGCATGAAGTAGAAAATATGCAGGACCTACTAGTTATCCCCAAGCAAGGCAAGAGACAATTTTCAGTGATGTGTATAGACGTAAGCAACACATACGAGATGGAGAGGCTCACCGCAGCTTAGAATTTGCTCATTCTTTGCTTGATTTCACCCAGAAGAACCCCTTCTTTTTAGCAGAGTGATTCTCTGACAAGGCTTTAGAATCCTTTGAGCCAAATGAGAAGTGCCGCCTCAATAAAGGCTTCTCCAAGGAGTCTTTCAAGCTGGAACTGCGAAACATCTTGGAACCCTTCCCTTGGCATCCACTATTTTTCAAGCGATCAAGGACAAAAGAATTACCATCAAGATAGCTATCCACAACTTGGTTCCTCGATCTCCTATTTCTAGCCTTCCAATCCATTTCAGCTTTCAGTGCTTTTTCAGAAAATTTCAGGGTCTGCTTCTCTCCAAAAGTACAAACTGGGCAAGCTGGGTCATACTTGCTAATTTCAGGAGTCATATTCTCCAAACACTCAGCATGATAAACATGCCCACAAGTTAGCACAGCAACTACAGAAAGCTCATTATTGGAAATAATTTTTTGATCACTCCATGACGATTGCTCAGTCAAGAGCTTTGAGCAAACCCCACATCTTTGTAGATCAACAGAGGAAGAAGTAGAAAGTCGGCTACTGGATCGGGTTAACTTCTCGTAATTAAAGCCAAAGAAATCGCTATCGAAAGACCACCTTTCTCTACGAGAAGTGGCCATGAGACCATTGAAGGCATGCATAGACCAGCCATCAGAAGAGCCCCCACGAGAGCCCCTAGCCGATTCATTGCTTGGGAGCACTGGCCTTTCTTCAGAAACTGAGTAGCTGTCTGGTGACTCGAATCCAAGGATTTGGCTATCAGATACTTGCCTTGAAAGCTGGTGTCTTGGAGAACACCTTGATGTGGTAGAGCTCGCAGGAGGCAGATGACTTTGGGATGACAAAGGGGACGACAACAAGGATGAAGTAGAAGGCATTGTAAGTGACGGCTTAAAAGGAGATGGAAATGAACCTGTTGGAGATTCCTTCACCTGCATTATGATCGAGAAATGTGAAGAGAAAAGTTAAATTTAGGGTATAACGAGAATGATAGAATCACAAAATCATTCAAGAAAGCGGCCTCCACTAGATAAACTCTACCTGCTCCAAACTCATGCCCACAGAAATATTCATTGAAAATGATTGATCTGACGATAGACACAGAAAAAAAGATTAGTCACATCACAGGTACTGAAGGTCAAAATCTACAACCAAAAAGCCAGAGAGAGGGAGAGGAGGGGAAGGTGGAGAAGAGGGAATACTGGAGAGGTCATCATTTTGATAGGTAACAGATCTCTCATTGTCCTAATTGTTTAGTGCGCTATTTTAGTAAGCTTTTAGGAAAAAGATCCATGAAAATCCAAAAACCTAAAGAATCTCCCTTCGTTATGACTCCATGAAAACCAGCTTCTCGAGAAAGGAAAATGAAAACTGTAACACCCCGTATTTTAGTGTATTTTTACTGAAGGATTATTTTTATTTATTCAAAATTTTATTCTCTTATTTTAAAATTATTGGACTTTTAATTGGGTTATTTTTATGATTTTTAATTTACGAAAATTATTTTCGAAATACTTTCTTTAAATTAATTATTGTTATGTGTTTAAATTTCTTCTCGAATTAAATTAACTTATTATTGGGTTTAATTATTTATTTTCATGTTAATCACTATGTTTGAAATATTTTATTTCACTAGCTGTTTTAAAATCGTTTCCGTTGGATCATTTTTGTGATCCAAGTTATAAGGATTGGACCTCATTTCTTTTCCCCTATTTTTCTTTTTCTCCTTTTCTTTTCTTTCTTTTTCTTTTTCTTCCTTATTTTCCCTCCCCTCTCGCGCGGACGTAGCTCTCTCTCTCTCTCTCTCCAGCCCGCCGCCGTGCGCAACACCGCCCACCTCATCGTGCTCCCCTGCCGCCGGGCGACTTCACCCCACCAACCTCACCTCCATCCGCGCCACCATTCTCCTCTACGCACCACTTCAAGCCGCGGCGTCACTTTCGCTCCAGCGCTGCCGTCACACCACCTCCGGCCACCATCTTCCTACCACTTCATCCCCGACCTCTTGGCAACCCAATGGACCCAACCCTGGCTCTGATCCGTCACCGGTGAAGCACAACCAAGTACATCTTTGATTTCGACATTTTTGGCCTAACCACCCACGGCAAACCACCACCACCATTGGCTTCACCGACCTCTTTAGGCCCTACCCTACCATTTTTGGGTCTTCGTTTGTCTCCGTTGAAAAGTTGTTATTTGTGACCCACGGCCACAGTGTATTTTACACTGTGGTGTTGCTCAGGCGTCGTCTTTTTCAACTTCGTGATCCTTCGGAAATTGCTTTATTGCACTGTAAGTATTTCTCCAAAGAATTATTGTGAATTTAATGTATTTTTGCACTAACGCATTTCACTGTACTTGAAATGTTGATTGGTTTTGCCGGACTGAGTCCGAGGAGTTCGAGAGTCGGATGGATTAGTGATTGGAGTTGTTTGGTTGGATTTGATTGGTTTGGTTATTGATGGTTGTGGATTAGTGTTGGTACATATACATCTCATTATTTCATGCATGATCATGTTTGTAAAGAAAACTGGGTTTTCGTGTAGTGCATTCATGCTCATGTGTGATTTGTAAAGTTATGATTTTATGTAAGAATATTTTTGGGTGCGTGTGTATCACGACCCCAAGCCGAGATGGGGCATTATCTCGGTGGAACTCCTCTGGTTACTCGGGAGTGGAATAAACTGAGTAACGTCCCCTGGATTGTCGCCGGGCGACAATGGGATCGGACGAGAGATTCGTGCCGACTCCGTGGTCCTTCTGCTGGTGGGGACTAGAGGATGTCTGGCCATGTACGCGCTGGGCGCGGAACTGGGCATCGCTTGTTGCGTAGTGGGTGCTCGGCCATGAACGCGCTGGGCGCGGAACTGGGCATCGCTACGAAGCCAGGACGTGCGGATGGTCCCTAGGGGAGGCCATGGTGCATAGGGTAATAACGGATTAATTGGCTATTTTCTGGAAAAAGTGCGTTAGATTTTGTGTAAATCATTTTCTGGGAAAATGTTTTACGGATATTTGGGCCAATGAGATTTTGGCGTGTGTTGGAAAATTATCATTTTCGAGGAAAATGATGTTTTGAGGAAAAATGCATATTTCATCATATGCATGCATGTTGGTTGCATTTAATGCATTTCTTTCCTGAGGATTATTTGGGTTTTACTTACCTGCGGTACCATTCTGTGGTAACGCAGATTTTGATGCAGATGAGGAGGAGGAGGGCGAGCCTGAGGAGACGGCTCCGCTCGAGGAGTGATCTGGGATCACTGGTTTTATTATTCTATTTTACTTATTTGTATTTCAGGACATGTGTTAAACTTTATTTTGGGATGACTGTATAACTGCTTTTAAACCTCTACTGATGTTTAGATGTTTTTAAATTCTGGTACTTAGTAGACTTGATTATCCGCTGCGTTTTTATTGTACACTATTGCATGTACACACACTGGCACTTCGTTGGGATGTGTGACTGTGTTGTCACCATCCTGGTATCTCGATTCCCGTGTATTTATATAAGGAAGATTGGGGGCGCCACAAAAACAGGTTTTTCCTACAGAGCTAAAAAATTCAACATCATCTCTATGTTTGATATGAAGTTAAACATCACTATACAATAAGACATCAAGTAAATGTTTGCATAAAAGTAACCACCGAGGAACAAAGAAACCTGCCTAGTAGTCAACAACTTTTGGGCATCAACACGAAAGTCTAGTTTTTGCCTGTCTTCGCCGACTCAATCTACCAATTTCTCCCTCTCAAGAAATATAAAATCTCATTCATCATCTTTCTATACACAAATTCATCTTTCTATACACAAATTGGGATATTATAATTCCCCCCTTAAATCCCCAATATTCTTGTTGGGTCATTCCATCGTGGCATGGATCAAGTCCCATTTGAGATTAGCTTGATACCATTTATAATGACCCAAGAAAAGTCAAGCCACATGTGGGCCTATACTCTTTTTTTTTTTTTTAATCGGTACATGTGAGCCTATACTAAAAAAGGACTAGTTTAAAGGAGATCAACGTCCTATACACAAACTTAGGTATTACATGTCTAAAGGCTTCCACTAGCTTGATTTCAATCACAAAGCTATAATGATCTCCTGAGATAACAAGTCAATCAAAAGCTCCTCTTTATTTCCAGTGTCGTAACCGGTAAATATGTCACTCCAAAAATAAGGGTGGAATAAAAATGCATAAGAAACTAAATCTTCATATATAATTGATAAGAAACTAGTTGAATCTTTAAAAGAGCGTATCTAACAAACATTAAAAGATCTTAACATTCCCAATTGAACAGGGGATTCACTTAATATATTAAACCATAGGCAGTAACTTATGTGGGATGATATCTTCAACCGGATTGGTGTGGCATGGGTAAAGCCTAAAAGAGTAATAGATATTTTCAGGAGTTGGAGTGGTCTCCGGAGTAATGCTCATATTGCTGCAGGGTGGAAAAGGATTCCTCATTGTATTTTGTGGTGCCTTTGGATGGAGCGAAATGGCAGGTGTTTTGAAGATCGGGAGCATTCCTTGGATGAGTTGAAGAGATTATTTTTCAACACCTTATTTTATTGGGCTTCTATTATCATTTGTAATGAGACTATTTTTCATAATTTGCTTGTATCTTTATCTAGTTCCTAGTGGTTGCTAGGCGTTATCCATGTATAATTTCTGTGTACTTGGACTATGCCTATTGTTATTACAATAAAATTATATTTTTACATATAAAAAAAAAAAACCTTACATGCTGCGCCATTTAAAAAAAAAATAAAAAATTAGCTCTCTCTCACATCTACGTAAAGCAAGAAAATTGATTTTATATACGTCAGATTACATATACAAGAAACTCAATAAAACATCATAGGAAATGCAATTAAACTTAAAGAGCTGCCATTGTGAAGGTACCTGAAGCAGGAGTTCTCATTTGCCCACCAGTTCCTTCCGAATTTGGAGACTTCTGCCATGCATATCTTTGAAAATATTCCACTGGACTCCCATCGTCAGCATATGATGGCTCATATTTAACTCGCAATCGACCATTCCGGCCTACCCCATCTGAGAAGCAACCCATAGAAATCTCTTCACCAGCTACTCGCCCTGGGTTATCCCATCGAAAGCTCCATGTCGGAGAATACCGAACATTCCTATGCAAATTTTCCCCTCTCGATCCATTTGGTGGAGTGTTATCTCTAGCAGCAACACAACAAGCAGACCCCATAGTCAATGACACCACAGCTTTTTAAGTTCTAATAGCAATCAACCATCCTCGCATTCTCCAAAGTTCAAACTCAGCTAATTATCCAGATACCACTACTCTACAAGGAAGTCCAAAGCAAAAAAATAAATAAATAGCCCATCAACAATATGATAAAGAACACGAATCAGCGTGCAAAACGAACAATTAAAAAGAAATCGCCTCAAGGATGTGTTTTAGATTGAGAAAACAAAATTGAGAAAATTACTACAATTTGATTAACAAATTAAATTGTTATACGAATCCCTAAAGAAGCTCTGCTGTTCAATAAAAATTAATTTGAGAAATTAGATAAAAACAGTTTTTTGATACTTTCAACAGCACTCGCTATCGACACCAACCATCGTACACGACCACTGAAATAAAGAAAAAGCATAGCACCACGGGAAACGGCAACAACGAAAATGAAAACGATAAGCAACCATATATCTTCAAGGGAATTAGAAAGTGGCCCCGAAATCGAATCAATTTGCTACTCTTTAGGCATTGTAGAGTGAGTCCAAATCAGAAACCCCAAAAATAGCAATAGAAACAAAAGCTAATAGAATTTCAAACACTGCAGAGCTCAGGGAGATCCGAGATTACAGCTTAAAAAGCGAACTTCACAGTCAAAATCAGGTAACGTTGTGAAAAACACAGAAATCAAACAAAGTACGTGAGATTAGAAAAAAAAAAAAAAAAAAAAAGCCTAAAGTCATGGGATTCGATAATCAATATCTATACATACATATATGTAATCAGCCTAAATATAACGTCATCGGAAAGAAGATTACTTCGTACTCGAACATCCAAAACCCGAACCAGACGTAATTGAACCGTACCTTTCTTCTCAGAGCCCAAATGGTCAAAGCTTAGAGAGACAGGTATGGGCCGGGTGCTCTTCCCTAGACGTTGGTGAAGACATGGAAGAGAAGGGGAGGGGGTAGTGAAGTGGTGTTAGACGGGCGTTTATAACGACGTCCGAATGTGTTGTTGGTCGCGTAAGTTCTGTCGGGAGCCGTTAATTTTAACGACGTTTTCTAACGCAGCAAGGGTGACGGGGGTTTTGCCCACGTAATATTAAAATTTTTTTTTTTTGGATGGCTCTACAACAACGTCTAGGCTATGTTTGAGTACCAAACTATTCTCAACACTTTTCAAGTATTCTCATACTTTTGAAAATATTTCACATGCCAAACAACTTAAAATACTTTAAATGGGACCCACAAACTCACTTCAATCTCTACTCATAACTATTCACAAACATTCTATAATACTTATCACTATTATATATAAATAAAAAATAAAATCACTATAATATTTATTACTATTAAATATAAATAAAAAATAAAATCATTATAATATATAAATAAAAAATAAAATCACTATAATATTTATCACTATTAAATATAAATAAAAAATAAAATCATTATAATATATAAATAAAAAATAAAATTACTATAATATTTATCACTATTAAATATAAATAAAAAATAAAATCATTATAATATATAAATAAAAAATAAAATTACTATAATAAATATCACTATTAAATATAAATAAAAAATAAAATCATTATAATATATAAATAAAAAATAAAATTACTATAATATTTATCACTATTAAATATAAATAAAAAATAAAATCATTATAATATATAAATAAAAAATAAAATTACTATAATATATAAATAAAAAATAAAATCACTAAAATATATAAATAAAAAATAAAATGACTATTATATATAAATAAAAAATAAAATTACTATAATATATAAATAAAAAATAAAATCACTATAATATATAAATAAAAAATATTTATCACTATTATATATAAATTAAAAATAAAATCACTATAATATTTATCACTATTATATATAAATTAAAAATAAAATCACTATAATATATAAATAAAAAATAACATTACTATAATATTTATCACTATTATATATATATAAATAAAATCATTATAATATTTATCACTATTATATATAAATTAAAAATAAAATCATTATAATATTTATCATTATTATATATAAAAATAAAATAAAATCACTACAATATTTATTAATATTAAAAAATCACTATAATAAAATCATTATAATATTTATTACTAAAAATAAAATCACTATAATATTTATGGGACCCACACATTTTTCAACTACCTA
Organism: Juglans mandshurica; assembly: GCA_022457165.1. Classification (NCBI taxonomy): domain Eukaryota; kingdom Viridiplantae; phylum Streptophyta; class Magnoliopsida; order Fagales; family Juglandaceae; genus Juglans; species Juglans mandshurica. Next base: position 24,824,946 of record CM039629.1, on the reverse strand, counting down.
CCCAAAAGTCAACAATTCAACATATTTCACACATCCAAACAACTCAAAATACTCTCAATGGGACCCACAAACTCACTCTAATCTCTACTCATAACTATTCACAAAGAGTTCTTCTACGCAACTTCCCACTATTACTCAACCTCCACACACCAACTTACGTGTAAATAAAAACTAAAACGGTACGTTTTAAGGTCTAAAAATTTGCAAATCTAAATTTCCCCCTCCAGCTCGTTCTTCTTCCACATTGCAAATCTAAATTTGCCTCCGACCCCCGCATTCTCTCCCGCCCAACTCGTTCTTCTTCTACACGGCTTCACCCCTCCGCCCATAGCTAACATCATCATTGCCCATCTTGTACTTATGCTGCCGTCTGGGGCCGCCGACAAGGGTAAGAACCCACTAAAGAAAGGATTTTTTTTTCTTCTCTCCATTTCGTTTCCCAGTATCTCTCCATTTCTAGCATGAATCATCTCGTGTGTTTTTGTGTTTCTTGGATCATCTACAGTTTTGTGTTTGTTGGATCTGTAGTTTTTGTATTTTTTGGTTGCTGATTTTGGGTTTTTTCTCATCCAAGAATGGCATAAACAGTAGCAAGGATTACTCTGCAACAATATTGCTTTTTTTTTCACTATGGAGCAGAAAAAAAACAAATAGCAAAAACAGAGAAGAAAAAAGTAGACATGAATGATGATTCCATTCTTGCATGTTCATGAGCGTTAGTTGGCATGAACAGTAGCAAGGATTAAGTGACTGAACACTTGCATTGGGTCTTCACTCAATCTAACAAGTTAGTCAAGGTGAATCTCAGGTTAACAACTTTCTATTACTCGTCTGAGTTCAACAAGGGATTTTACTTAACAGATCTGATTCCTATTAGACTAGGAAAATGAAGCCTTTAGGCATTTGTGCTAGTGAATCATAGCTAAAATGGAAACTGCCCCCCACCCCCGCTTCTCCCTTGGAATGGATTAAAGACCTACTTGGTAACTGTCAAAAAGAAAACTTCTTGAACTGGGTTTAACCAGGTGAGTTTAATTGACCATGTGAGTTTAGTTTTTAGCTAATTCTCTACCTCTAACTGGTTGTTAATGTTACCAGAAACACAACCTTTGTGAATTTACATAGCTGTTAGTGTTATGTATTAGATAGTTAACATTTATTTTTAGCTAGATTTAAATGCTTGTGCTGTATTCTATTATACACGATAAAGAGTTTCTCCAGCATTATTCATAGCAAGTTACCACGTGTTTGATACTAGCTATCGTTTGAAGTATAGGTATTAAAGTGCTTCCTGAGTTTTAAAGATGATTATTCGAAGGGACTTGTGTGGATTATGAGTTTTTTTTTTTTCCTTTGTTGGTACAGGTATAAATAATAAAAGTTCAACATGCAAAGGACAATAGAAGTGAAAAGGCCATCTTTATCATTTCCAGCGCAAAGGATTGATGTTGAAAGCATACTGGATTTCAAAATGCACGTTTGAGCGTGCATTATGTGCATTGTGGACACGATGTGCTTCTCCACACATGGTGTTGCTTGAGAAATTTGAATTTCCAGTTGATGAGCGTCACTGAAGCTGCTTTGATAATGTAGCTTGGCATTGGGTTATAGTGTAATCTGTTTTTCTGATATGGTTTTGGAAGTGTAATCTTTTATTGTATCTAAATGTGGTATTTTGCTATTTTTAGTACATTGAAACTTTACAGATTTGGATCATTGTTTTGCTTTAAAAGAATAAAGGGATGTTCCTATAAAAAAAAAGAAAAAAAAAAAAAAAAAGAATAGAGGGATGAGAATTTTCTCAGATTCAAGTAGTAGTGAGAACATTGCATACTTGGATTCTACTCTGTTTTGAACTTGGTCATGGTAGTTGGATTGGGCTAGTGTCATTGGTAATTGACAATGACATTCTATGTTTTTTATTCAAGGGATTTTCCTTCTTCCAATTTTGGTTGTGAAGATACAGGTGACTAATGATATGCACATATATGCATACATGGTGGGCAATTGCATACTCGGCTTTTTGTCTCTATTTTTTTTTTTTTTTTGGTTATTACACAACAATATGGTCCAGCTTGCATTTCCACATTCGGTTCAAGCAATGCATATTGAGCATTGGCATTTTTTTGAGGGACAATAAGCTAAGAATTACCAACAAACAAAAATAAATGCTAACATTTATTTTTTCCCAAACTTTATATTTTCATGTAGTAGATGCATAATTGAATGAAGACCAGAAAAGTCACGAGAGAGAAAATCTACCATGCTACATGAACCAAATGGAGGAAAAAAAATTTATTTTGCATAAAAGGAGCAATGAAAGTTAATATTTACATTTAAAACTAACACGATACATCTATAGTCCGAACCAACTAAAAACTATTACAACAGATACAATCCAGTAAAGAAAACAACAATATACGTGCACTCTTATTCTCTACGATCTGCTTTCAAAGTTTGTCTTCTTTCTTGTGAAGCTCATTCTCTATATCTATCAATTTATCCTTTTTTTTAGCTTTATACTCACGCACTAATAAGTCATCCTCTCTCTTTCGAACTGCATTCTCTCTTGTTAAAATCTTTTCATGTACTGATTGAAGTATATCTGCCAATATGAAAAATTGATTCAGTTCACTTACAAAGGAGAAAAAGATATAAAGAGAAAATATAAAGAAATGACAAAAGAGAAAAAGATCTTGATACAGTTCACTAGAACAGTAGTAAGAAGCTTAGTAGCTTACCATGGCAATTGGACAAGTTTAGATCCGCCACATCTTGCAGCATGGACTGATGATTGTGCAAATGTTCTATGGCATATGGAGGATAAAGGACTGTTAACTTCAGGATTTTTTTTGCCTGTAATTCTTTAAAAGAAAAAATGAAAAAACAGATAACAGCAAAGTAAGCCACACTCTAAAGGCTTGTGAGACATTTACTTGACTATTAAAAAGGTGTTATTGGCATACAGTCAAAAATATTTTATCAAAAAAGAAAAAGCGGCATTATCACCAATTTATTGCCAAAACGCCATACACAATCAATAAAGCCACAGCAAAAGCTTAAAATCAAAGGGTTTTACGAGTGGAATAAGAAGAAAGAATTAATTATCTCTAACCTTATGCAAAACAGCATAAAAAGGACATTGATCTGAAAGGGCCTGTATAAATCAATGGCTACAAAGAATATCACCTTATTCCTACAGCACAAATAAGAACATTTTGTTGGTCAAGCAACATTAAACTATTAAAGGATAAAGCTTCCTTCGTCCATAACACACCCAACAAAGAAAGTTAAATAATAATTTTTGCTTCTACCTAATTAAAGGAAAAAACAAAGCATTTCATGTGAAATGGCCATCGGATTTTTCCTCTAGTTATAAAGCCCGCGTAGCCTACAAAAAATTTAGCAGTTAACATTTAAGTAAAGAGAAATGATGTCTCAAGTGATGTTTGGCCATGCTAATTTCCATCCAATCTCGTCGGAATAAACAGTTAACATTTAACAGTTAACAGCAGCAGTTGAAGCTCCAAGTTGCTGACACACGTTAAAGGTCCATCATACATTAAAGGTATATCCGCCATATACGTGTGAGTGAGATTATACCTAGCAACGCAGAGAAGCTTGGGTTGCAAGAAGATCTTTTTCTTCTTAAAGGTCAAGGCATACATGACGACGAGATCGTGCGACTGTGAGTGAGGGAACGCGATGCCGATCGAATAGGTTTGCAAATTGAAGCTATCAGCTACCTTCCTCTCCTCCTTCTCTGGTTGGATTTCACCGTTCAACCTCATACCCACAGGAATGGAAAAGAAACCCTAATTCCAGATATGAAACAGAGAATTTGTAGATCCCATCTACTCTAACACAGAATAGAGACATGGACGTGAGAGATATAGAGAGAGCAGTTAGTGGGGTTGCTGAACACACTCGCATTGGAGAGGTTGCTGAATTTTTCTAGGGTTCGGGAGATTTTGGGGTTAGGGCGTCAAGGTGAGAAAGAAGGCGGCGTGAGAGAGAACTGTTTGATGTTCGAGAGGGAGAGTTCAGAGGTCCGAGGGTCGAAGAGGGAGATGCGTTGCGTCGAGTGAGATGTCTGAAGGAGAAGAGGGAAAGTGAAGCAGCTTGGGAGGGAAAGTGAAGCAGCTCGAGAGGGATGTTTGATAAACCGTGACGTGGGCAAAAACCGGGTTCGGCCACGTCAGGAGTGTGGCGTGCGGTTAGGGAACCGGAGGTTGAGTAGCTTTTTTCATTCACAAACATTCTCAACACTTCTCAAGTATTCTCACTATCCAAACGTATAAGCTTGCTAGTGTATTTTAGATTTTTTTTTACATATATTTTTTTAACACTTTTAAATATTTTTAAAAAATAAAAAGTTTACAATATCATTAAAAAACTCTTTCTTAATCATTAAATAAATAAATAATAAAATAAAAAATTCCAACGGAAATAGCAGCATTTTCCTTTTCTTTTCTCCTCAAATACCATCACATAAAAATTTGAGTGATAAATATTAATTTTAATTCTGACACAAATTATCTGAATTTATTCTTGTCCGTCTCTTTTTACGGCTGCAAATAAATAGATATATAAATAACATCTTATAATTATTTATATAAGCAATAATAATTAGCTCCGTATATTTTTCTCTCTCTCTCACTTGGAAGTCTCAAATTCGATGCACAATGAATCCTTTTCCATTCATCAGAGCAGGAGGTGGACCGTGTTATTACCGGCCACCATTCATACAAACTCATTGTCTCAATGAAGAAACTGCAGATAGAGGACGTACAACCATGATGATCATATATGTTATAAACAGCCATGGCTTCGAGAACAAACAAAGTTAGAGGACGACTCGAACATTTTATAGAAGTTGAGCTAGGTTGCACTGTGTTGGCGGAGATTAGGATTGCATGGCACGTACGTCTAGATCAGCACTTGGCTGGCTTTTTGTCCTAAAATGCATGCATCAAAGGCCTCCGCCCTTCGACTGCAAAGATTTGGATGGATTAATGAGAGAGACAGAGAAAGGATAGGAATTAATGGTGTTTGACTTTGACCTTTTCAAATTATGGGATTTTTTTACGACCGTTAGTTAGTAGGTAGTGCCCAAAAAAGGAGCCAAACCCAACAAAAGAATCATCTCCACGGTAAAAATCATCTCTTTCCCTCCAATTCTATCCAAGAAAAACAGTAACAGAACGTGAAGGAAAAACCCATTACAAAGATATACCAAAACAGACTCTTTTTCAAGACCAATTTGTTAGTTTCTTCTCCATGCATTCTGCTCACCTCCTCACCCAGGAGGGATGGAGATCATAGGAAAGAAACCAAGAAACTTGCCCACATCCAATCTCTTTCTGTCCTCCTTCCCATCACCTTTTCCATCGTCGATGGCTACTCTCCTGGTCCTTATCTACGCCCTTTTTACCGCCTCTACCACCGCCTTTTCAGCCTTCGCTCCCTTCGTTCCCCAGGACAACTTCCTCATTGACTCTGGCGCCGATAAATTAGCCTCCCTTCCTGATGGAAGAGTGTTCAGAACCGAAGAGCAATCCAAGCAATTCTTAGAAGCCATGGATGAAATCAAGGTTTCAGTGGAGAAGGCCCATGTTCCTTCGCCAATTTACTTATCGGCAAGAATCTTTGTCCAAGAAGCCATTTACTCCTTCCCCTTGTCTCGGCCCGGCTGGCATTGGGTTCGCCTTCATTTCTATGCCTTTCAAAACGACCAATTCGACCTCAAGACTGCCACGTTCTCGGTCAGCACCGATAAGTACGTGCTTCTCCACAGCTTTAATATGAACAACAGCTCAAAACACGTCCTCAAGGAGTTCCTTCTCAACGTGACTGAGCCACATTTATCGATCAAGTTCGTGCCCATGAAGAACTCCGTTGCTTTCATTAACGCCATTGAGGTGGTTGCGGCACCCGATGAGCTGATCACCGATGTCGCCAACGAGCTTTTGCCTGTCAGCGAAGTTTCGGGGCTATCCACATACGCTTACCAAACCATGTACCGGCTTAATATGGGAGGACCCCTCATCACCTCCGGAAACGATACTCTCGGGAGGACTTGGCAGCCCGATGAGTCGTACCTTAAGTCCAGAAACCTGGCAAAGAGCGTCTCCGTTTCGACCACCATAGTCAAGTACCCCGAGGGAGTGACGCCCTTGATCGCGCCACAAACGATGTATGCTTCCGCTGTTGAAATGGCTGATGCCAAGGTCAGTCAGCCTAATTTCAACGTGACATGGAACTTTGAGGCAGACCCGGGTTTTGGGTACCTAATTCGGCTTCATTTCTGTGACATTGTGAGCAAAGCGCTTAATAACCTCTATTTTGACGTCTATATTAATGGGGAAATGGCAATATCTGATTTGGATTTGTCACACGACTTGAATGGTTTGGCAATGGCTTACTATAAGGATATTGTGGTTAATGCTTCCTTGATATCTAACGGACTAACTGTCCAAATTGGTCCTTCTAAATTGGGTTCCGGTGATTTGAACGCCATTTTGAACGGTCTAGAGATCTTGAAAATCAGCAGTTCGGTGAACAGTCTTGACGGAGAATTCGGAGTTGATGGAAGCATGGCTGCTGACGGGAGCAACCGCAGTAAGGTGGCTGCAGTCGGGTTTGCGATGATGTTCGGAGCCTTCATTGGTCTTGGTGCAATGGTAATGAAATGGCACAAGAGACCTCCAGACTGGCAGAAGAGAAACAGCTTCTCTTCATGGTTGCTCCCTCTTCATGCTAGTGACACGAGCTTCATGACAAGCAAGAACTCTTTGGGGTCTCACAAGAGCAACTTTTACTCCTCAACTATGGGATTAGGCCGGTACTTCTCATTCACGGAATTGCAGGAGGCAACCAAGAATTTCGATTCCAATGCAGTAATTGGCGTTGGTGGATTTGGAAATGTGTATCTCGGGGAGATCGACGATGGGACTAAAGTGGCAGTCAAGCGAGGGAACCCTCAGTCGGAACAGGGCATTACAGAGTTCCAGACAGAGATTCAAATGTTGTCGAAGCTACGACACAGACATTTGGTCTCCCTGATCGGATACTGCGACGAAAACTCGGAAATGATATTGGTTTACGAGTACATGTCCAATGGTCCTTTCAGGGATCATTTGTATGGCAAGGATTTGCCCCCATTGTCATGGAAGCAGAGGCTGGAGATCTGTATAGGCGCGGCTCGAGGGCTTCACTACCTTCACACTGGCACTGCACAGGGCATCATTCACCGTGATGTTAAGACCACTAACATTTTGCTCGATGAAAACTTCACCGCCAAGGTTGCCGATTTTGGGCTCTCAAAGGATACTCCAATGGGGCAAGGTCATGTGAGTACTGCAGTGAAAGGAAGCTTCGGGTACTTAGATCCTGAGTACTTCAGGAGGCAACAATTGACAGATAAATCAGACGTGTACTCATTCGGGGTGGTTTTGCTTGAGGTGCTCTGCGCAAGGCCAGCCATTAACCCAGCGCTCCCTAGGGAGCAAGTTAACTTGGCTGACTGGGCTATGCAATGGAAGAGAAAAGGCTTGATTGACAAGATCATTGACCCCTTACTCGTTGGTTCCATTAATCCTGAATCCATGAAGAAGTTTGCCGAGGCTTCAGAGAAGTGCTTGGCTGAATATGGGGTGGACAGGCCGACAATGGGAGATGTGCTTTGGAACTTGGAGTTCGCTCTGCAGCTTCAAGAGACTTTTTCGCAAGGAAATGCTGAAGATGATAAAAGCAAAAGCAATTCCTCTGCCATTGTTTCCACCTCTCCTGCTGTTGTGACATCATCCACCACTGCTTCCAACTCTGATAGCCTTCTAGTCTCTAATCCGGAAGAGCATGAGAGTCCAGCCCAAGCTCAGGCCATGAATGAGCATTCAGGAACAACAATGTTTTCCCAGTATGCTAATCTCAATGGTAGATGATGATCATTGAAACATTGAGTGCTGGTCTATATCAGTACAAGTTTAAGCATCTGGTGCATGGAACTTCAATGCTGTTCTGATCCACTTCATCATGGATGGGACATTTCAGCAGCAATTCCAAGCTCTGTGCCCACAATTCTCTCCTGCAAATGATCTGCAATGCTCAATGAAATGATTGTTCATCCACCTGGCTTTTTAGTTTCCAAATACCGTATGATTCATGTATTCAGTATAGGAAAGGATGCATTCACAGATGCTCTCCTAGTAATCTTATACATTATCAATATTATATATTAGAGCATCATGTTTTTTTGTACCATGCAAGTTAGAGATTGAATTTGTGAAAAAAGGTCAAAGGATAGTGATTCTTTTTTTTTTCATTATTGCGTGCAAATTGGTTTTTTATTTCTTGTTACGATAATGGACGACCAGAAATTTCCATCAGTTTCTTCAGTCAATCTAAAAGGTTTGCTTTCATATTCACAGTGTTTAATTGCACAATTTTTTTTCTTGCATTAAAGAATATGACACCAAATTCTTGATTTGTTGTGAATCAAACATTTCCCAAATAATTGAAGGATTTTGAACCCAATTAGGCAATTAAAACTGATTCTCGCTCTTTTGCAAAAATATTAAGTAGAAAAAAAGACATTCAAAAGTTTTAGTCCCAAAAGTTTCAATTATAGATCAACGAAAAAATAAATAGAAAATCTCTATAGTATTATCATAGTGGAGAATGCTTTAGCCAAAAACAGATTATATAAAAATAAATTCACAAACTGACATGACTTGGTATGGTACGTCAGATTATAAAACTACTTTTATTGTAGAATATATCTAACAAATCACATGAAGTCACGTCAGTTTGTGGGTTTACTTTGGTATAATCTTTTTGTAGCTGTCCATTTAAAAAAAAAAAAAAATTGAAGTGTTCCTGTTACGGAAAGGTAATGAGAAAACAAGTGCAGATTGTCTATGGCAAACATTAGCATCAAATAGCCCATTTTGGATCAATTCATCAAAAGGATAAATCAGGCAATTTGTCTAACCCAAATTGGGAAACGTAAACATATGACCATAGGCATTGGAATAAAGGAAAATCATCTTTAATTCTCTTCACCACGATTCTGTGTGCAAAGTTTTGAGGCATGACAAGGGAAAAAGGTCAATTGTCAGGGGATAAAGTGAGATGCTTTGTACAAAAAAATTAAAGGTAGGGGCAGTTGAGTGAACCAGATCAGGGAGTGTCGATAAGAATGTGGTCATGATGTCTCCATCTCTAACAAGAACCAATTAAAAGCTGTGGATTCTAGTTTTAGAGTCTCCAAAACCAGCCCACATTTTTCGAACCCCAAATGCAACTCCTACCCATGATTACGTGTGTGCTCTTATCCCCAACTTTTTCTCTCTATGCTCTGAACGTTATTAACTTATTACATCCACCAACTTTTTCTCTCTATTGCTCTGTTCTCTCTTTAAAGCCAACATGGAGAAAGATACTGGCAACATGATCTTGAGGACCTTTGACATGGATGCATTCAGGACAAATCTTCCGCAGAAGTAGGTTTGCATTTTTATTTTTATTTTTCTTACTGAAGATGATTTGGTTGGAAGTTGGTACGTACGAGCCGAGTAATTCTACATATAATCGTGAAGTGTCTAAACGCCGCGTAATCACTTTGAAAAAGAATATGGTCCACTATTAAAAAATTAATTTTTTTCATGTAGGTCTCATGTTTTATTTATTTTTTTCAAGGAGATTACACAACAGTTACACAATTCACAATTGTAAATATATTTTATTGTTGATACGGTCCTATTTATTGACCATTAGATCAACTTTTGCTTGTCAAAAGTTGATGGGCAATTCCATGTCAACATGGATATATAGCAGAATGAGGGATAGGATAGAACATTTTTCTTAAATTTATAGATGTTTTGACTTTCAGCAGGAGAGGACTACTGTCAAGGGAGTGGAAGGAAGCCACCGTGCATTAATTTTCAAAGAAAACAAGGCCGATTCTGAAGTTTGATTCTCATAACCATGGATGAGCATCTTCTTCCACAGCCGACGAACAGCATTTTGGGAATCCGTGCTAAGAATTTAGCAAGCTAACTACATTGCTTCTTGATGCTCCAACCGGTTCATGACTTGCACCTTATGAATTCAAAAGAAAAATATCACTTGCACATGAAAATTAGAAAATTACACTGTTGAAAAGGAATGTTTCAAATAGCTCCTGAGAATTAAGGTCATTAATTAATTCCATTTCAAGTCAATCTCCATCATTGCTACAGTACAGCGCTAACCCGTGTTAATATAGCTACGAAGAATACACATTGTTACTACTGTGTTAACAAATACAAGGGGGATAGAGAGAACAACTAATTCTATCTAACTCAAGCAAAAGGCTAAATATCGAGACCTAAAGCAACCATTATGAGCTCCAAAAGAATCACCATATCTTCCTGATGGTACAAAATTAGGATGTAAGATGCGCCCTTGATAATTAAGTCGAGTACTATTGCAACCTTTTCTTCTTGTTAATGCCAGGATCCTGATCGAGCATGAGAAAATCGTCTTCGTCATCGATCACTTCCAATTTATTGTGATTTCTAGTTCCATCAGTAGCATTCGAAAAATCTTGAGCAGCAGCCCCGGGAACCTCACATACTTTCCTTTTCTTCCCAGAAGGCACAGTTCTCATCTCATCATTCTTTTCAGCCTCCACTGATGCATTTGATGTGCTCCCACCATTGCCAATAGGCTTGTTATCATCCTTCTCTACTGAAGAAGCTTGAGTCCATCCACAGAGAAGCATTCCATCAGGTTCCTTTTCTTCATCAAATTCCTCTCTGCCAAAATAGAAATGCATGCAGAATTTACATATATGAACCAAATTCATGCAACCCACCCCCCCCCCCCCCCCCCCCCCAAAAAAAAAAAAAAAACAGCCAAAATTATCGTTGTGAAATTTGTCAATCTAAACAAGCACTTCACACGTTAGATAGGAAGCTTTTGCTCAACAGATACATCAAGTAAAGAAAAACCTGTGCTTGATATTGATATTGCACGTAAGTTCCTGTTTCAGATCTTCAACTGTGACAGTAACCCCACTAGTAATTGGAGAAGGAAGCTCAGACAGCACCTGAGATCAAAATTTAAAAAGAAAAAAATAGAGAAAAAGGGGCACATCAAGAACAAAATGACAAGTGAAGATGATATAAAAAATAAAAAATAAAAAAAAGATGTATACCTTCTCGAGATTGGCTGCATAATTTGCTACCATGTCTTCATCAAGATCATCACCAACTTCATAAAGAAGCGCTGACCCGTGCATAATAAGGGGAAAGTACATCCCAAGCTTGGCCTTAACAATCTTTTCCACAAAGTCATGCAACTTTGCATGACGAGTATTGATCTCGAGCTTTAGTGGTGTCTATTTTCAGTCATACCAAATGTGAGCATATTGTACTTCTGGATGATTAAAAGATAGTTAAGTTTTAGGGGAGGGGAGAGAGATCTAAAATACCTCTGAACAAACATAGCAAGATTTGTTAGCTTCAAATGGTTCCACTGGCATCAGCAGCATCTTCCTCGTTGGATGCTCTAAACAATATGTCATCCTACATAACAAAGAGGAAATCAGTCAAATATACAGATTTTTTTTGGGGAGGTTTTTTGGGGGGGGTACCACTCATGCTATACATTAACCCATAAATGGTATCTCACCAATTAATAACGTGGTAAAAGGTGATAAAAATCTCCATACAAAAAAACTGAGGCGTCCCCTCATAAGCTCTTAATCAAAAAAATCTCAACAGCGGCATTTACATTATCCTGGGATTGACAATATTCCACTCATTCGACCAAATAAAAAAGTAAACGAACTATGCAAATGGGGCCTTCCCCTCTAGCTTTAAAAGCAAGCCAACCAGAGCCAAAGTATTCAAATGAAAGATTATGAATTTACTCATGATATAATATATACAGTATCTTCTTTTTCTTTTTACCAGCTGGGGGTTAGCAAAAGTTAAAGCATCCTCTTTTTTAAGCAGTATATACTGCCATGAATTCAGCTCCTAAATGCTCATTAACAAATGAGGACAGGAAGCCGCCACATGCAAATAACACATCCATCCAGAAAACCAAAGGCAAAAACATATTTTAAACGTAAACACAGAAGATAGAAAGGAACAAAAACTGTGCACACCTATAATTTTTTGTATCACTTTGCAGCACCTTGATTGCCTCTATCACAATCAACCCAGCAATAATAGCATTCGTTGTTGCAATGGCATGTACAATATTACCAGCAATTCCTTTAGCTTCAAAAAGGCTCTGCAAAGGGATGCCAAAAGAAGAAGCCCTTATATTTGCTGCAGCAGTAACAAATTCCACAGCTAACTGATCATCTTTGTCAAAAGTCAGGTTTCCAATCTCCTGCTTACCCCCACGGAAGAATACAAAATCAAAAAATAAAATCAGTTGTTGACATGGGAAAAATAAATCAAGTGGTTGAGAGCTTTATCCAAACACAGCAATGGTTCAAGCCAAACCTTCTCCCTCTTCATAAAAAATAGTTTGAAAGCCTCCAAAAAGATTCTTGAATTCTCCACAAGGCTCCATATATCCTGTGGATTCTTCATTCCCAGAGATGCCATGGCAGATACTGACGATGGATCATCTGTTGCACAGTTTTTATCCAAATTTCCATTCTGTTGAGCCAGGCCATTGGGCGGGACATCACTGCTATAGATAGGTTTTGGTCTGGTACGGTTTTTCCATGTCTCTTCATTGGACAAAGCTACTTCAATATTATAACCAAACACATGATCATATATTCTCCTTCCATACTGATCAATGTCTTCATCTTTTCTACGTTCAAAAACATCTTCTGCTTGTTCTGATGAGCTAGCAACATCACTAGAACGCACATTTAAATCATTCTCCTGATTCTTGTCTCCAAATAACTTTACGAAAAGTAGGTCCTTTGCCCATACGATACAGTGAACAAACTGCAAAATTTAAATAAAAAAATAACAATCGTCATAGACCAGCACTTATGGAGAAGAAGTTTATCATGCAAATGATCGAGTGATCAGTCATTTAACCCTTGTGACAAATGATCATTCATCTAATTAAGAACATAATTACTGTAAGCTGGTAGAAAGCACATGACATTCTGCATTTTTGAGTTTAACTGCTCAATCAGAATACAATGTATTTTCAAACAACTATATATTGAAAGTCTAAAATAAATGGCAGCCACAATAACTTAGGAGCTGCAAGTTAAAGCTTTCGTGTCCTTTGTAAAGGGAAGTTTCATTCCTAACAGATACTCATTTTCACAATATTTTTCTTGGTCCCACGGATGCCTCTCCACTGCATCATTTTGCCTGTCAAAATGATCCTACTTGTCTTATTTTCGCATTATAGGAATTCTTGCGTAAATACTCACTAATCTGAATAAAATAATAGCTGTAAGTACCACCTCTATAAAAATGCAAATATATATTAAGGCACCATCTAAAGAAAAGGTATAGGTTCTAATTCACAGCTAACTACTGCCAACTAGAGGCTCCTATCTTCCAATACAAACATCCAAAAGCAGCTACTCAAAAACCAAGCAGTAGCAAACGACTAAAAACATGAAATACCTTGGATGGAGTACTGGTAATGGTACAGACAGGATACGTTTTTGGGGCAGGTTTTGGCTGACACTCATAACACTCTGTTCTTCCCTTCACATGTACGGTTACCTGCACCCATGAAGTAAAAAAATGATCATAATAGATGGAGCATCAGCAATCTCGTATACTAAAAAATGAACTGCATGGAATAATTATCATACAATTGTTATAGAAAAGACTCTTCCTTGTGAACACAACAGCTACATATGTGGACAAAAAGTGTAAGTTTCCCTGATTAAAACATCTTCAGTGGAATAAACAAGAGTCACCTCTTCCACGGATTGTGTGAATTAATGATCCACTTTGAATTTTGAGTGTGTGTATATACATACAGCCAATAAAATGACAAATGAAACAGAAAAGTATCACCAAAGACATAATTGAGTAAAGTCCATATTACAGACCTGTTTTAGTATTAAGATCAGAAAATATGTTTCAAACCTTTATAAGACAGTAGATCACCTGTCCAAGGAAGCCAGTCGTCCCACTTTCAACCAAAGGAACTTCCGCTGCCAAGCATAGGCGATTCACATGTCGCCTTGCATCTAAGTTGTCAAGTCCATTCAGAACAACATTAAATTGTTTGAAGAAATCCACATTAAAGTCAGGATCCTTGACATTTGCATGATATGGTGTAATTTTTATGTGAGGCCTAAATTTTAAGACAGCTTCACGAGCAACCTGGTTGAAAATTCTATGAGAAGATCATATAAAAGAAGTGTCAGTGCAAGACAAATGATGCAGGACTTTGGCGATGTACTTACTTTGGCCTTGGACTGCCCAACATGTGACTGTCGGAATAGAAATTGTCGGTTAAGGTTGCTCACTTCTATGGTGTCCATATCAATCTGCAAGTTAATATTAAAAAAGGCACAGCAAAATTGTTAACAAAAACTACAGAAACTCCAAAAAATATTATAATACAAACCTACATTATCGCTACAACCTCAGAAACCGCACACGGCGATAGCTCACTAGTCAGCCAATCAGAATGGTTAAATTAATAAATTATCCAGCACAAAAGCTGCTTACAATATAACACCAACTAAATCTCAACCGGAGGAAGGAGAAACAATATTGAATGGGCAGACTTCTCCTCCTAATAGCTACACTAAGTTATATTAGATGGGTAATGTAGCAAAAAGCAGTGCTACTCCACATTTCTAATGTTTTTTTGACATAAAACCACGCCAAGGTAGGGCCCTTCTATAACGACTCAGCCCAATAATTCTAAAGTAGGAATATTGATAATGTTTATTGGGCCTAAATTATATTTAATGGGCCATATTGGAAAAGCCCATTAAACGATAATTTTTTTAGGTTGATTAGCAACTTTAATTAAGCTCAATAACTAGGTTAAATCTCATTTATTATTTATTGAACGAGTTAGACTCCTTTTATAATTTAAAGATTGACTAGTAGAAATTTATTTTAATTTAAAATCATCACTAATTGAAGTTTCCTACACAATCTCAGTCACTCCTAATCCTACATTAAATAAACACTAGAGTATGTTTTTTATTTTATTTCAAACACACTAGGATTACAATTCTAGAATCCTCTTCACCTTAAAATTCCTAAACCCAACCCATACCATCACTTGCATAGTATAAAATCCTATAAATAGAGTCTCATGCACTGTACGTGCACCTACCTCTTTAAGCCTAGGTTTTTTTGTTTTTAGCTCTCTTTTTACCTTCAGCATGCCAAAAAAACCTCGGTTCTCTCCCTATCTTTTTTTTTTTTTTTTTTTCTCACTAGAATTACCGTAAGGCTCTCTCTCTTTCTCTCCTATACTTTTGTAACTACCCCAGATCTAAGCCTCCCTTGCAATTTCTCTTTCTTTCATTTTTCTCTCACCGAATACCGGTTTCAATTATTTCCTCTGAAAAAAAAAAAAAAAAAAAAAAACAGTAGCTTTTCATAATTTGAATCATTTAATAAATGCTTTTGAGACTAAATTACATTTTTTTTCCCTTTCCACTTCTCCAATGCGTGTGGAGATCTTGGTTACTTTTGTTCAGAGAGCAATTTATTCTTTCTTCACGGCTTTCCTCATATTGCATGTTTGTTTTCTCTCGGCCATTTTACTCCATCGCAAGACGTGATCGCTTACGTGTCGGAAATATTGGTTAGTACTACAAGGTAAGTAGCTTGATCATAAATTAGGATTAGCATATGTTAGCTAGTTATATATATTATTATTAAAGCCAGTTCTTTAAAAGCCATTGTTTATGTACCACGCATGTCATGATATTTGCAAGCACATCATTTATCATGTTTCATTCCGCATATTATAGTTATGTATATATTATGCATCTCTGCATCTCACGTTGCATAAGACAAATAAACTTTTATAAGATCAAGTATAAGATAAGTTCAGAACAGTTAATCAGATGGTCATTCAGATGCATGATACCAATGCGAATTTATGGGTGGACGTGCAAGTCACAGACCTAAGCATGGTCCACCATAGTATGCTAGAATACTATTAGCGACTCCCCTTGCAGCTGCAGGATGTGGGGCCGATGCACAACCTTGCACACAGGGTTAAGTGTGTGGGCCATTAAGATAAATATGATAAGTCAGATAATTCAAGACAAGTTATGCGTGGCATAAGCATACGTATGAATGATCATGATTTTAAGTTCTCAACATGAAATATTTTATGAAAAACCTTATGTTAAGTATGTTTACATTATGATGGGTTTCTTACCAAGTCTTCACCTTATTTTAGTTTGTTTTATATTTTTAAACCACCCCATGTCAGAATATTAATGAAGCTAGAGCTGTAGGACGGGATTTAGTCCAGAGAGGCGTGACAGTGGCCTAGATCATGTACAGAGATTTTAAGTCAGGTTCAATAGTAGCACTCCGGCTTCCCCGAGAATTTCTAAAAATGACTTTATTCATAACTAGGGGAGCGGGGTGTTACACCTTCTGACCCACATGACAATCACATCCAAGGTTGAATTAGGTTCAACATACAAAACTTTTATTTCAGCCCAATACATCCCAGCAAAGCCTAGCAAAACAATGGCAGCCAACAACAAAATCAAATTTGCAGCTTATAGATGATCGCGAGAAGGGGATAGCACCACCAGACCAATTTCATAGATATCCTCAAGCAAGTTTTGATCACACATGGGTGAGACCTACCAAAAGACCCCGACCACTAAGACAAACAAGATCTACACTGAACCCATTTACAATCACCATCTTAGGCTATTCATTATTATTAATGCACTAGTGCCACTTAGCCCTGTAGCTGGAAACCACCACATCCACCAAAGTTAAGATCCAAGTACCACAGCTACCCTTGCTAGTGTCATTAATACCACTAACACAGAGGCAACAGCACTGCCACAATCTCTGACAACCCTCAGCAACTAAAACAGCGACCAACTTTGCCTCCCCCAACTCTCTCTCTCTCTCTCTCTCTCTCCCAACACCCACCTATGGTTCAAGCAATGACACAAAGACAACAAAGTAACAGTACATGACGTACAAATTCCTACCATGTCTAAAAAAATCTTAAAAGACTGGAAATAAGAAGATTTCACAATCCTGTGATGAACTATCAGGGGTCATACAACTAGTTTAGTCCCGGATATGTGCATCACCATAAATCAGTCGGTTCAACTGCTATTGAAGTTTAACATCTCAAACTTGGCCACATTTGTCCACAACTACCCCACCTACCCAAACAATTTCTGATAAGTACATCTTCCAAACTACTAATGAAAGAAAAAAAAAAAGATTAATATAAACAAACTCGATCCCATAAAATTCTTGATCGTATATGATATAGCATGAAAGGTGAGAGATTGTAAGTAGCATGGGAATTTTTTCCCTTCTTGTCCTTGATTACGAGAGGAATTAATTAGTACAGTCATAAAAAACGATAGTTAATTAAGAATTTTGTGGTATAAATTATAGTTATAAAAAATAGATTTTGTAATAAAAGGAAGTTCCCAGACCTTACCGTAGAAGTTCCCATAAACAGCATCAAAGGAACCCTAAGCAAGTACTAAACCCCGCGACAACGAACACATAAACTTCAATCAAGTAGCAAATTAAGGTTTTTTTGTCCATTAATCCGTATCAATTTTGTTTGATAAGTTAACCCGTCTAAATTAAACACTAGAACCCTTCCCCACCTCCGAAATAACAAAACCCCTGTAAAAGTATCAGAAATGAAAATACGAAATAGCTCATTCGTAATTGTTCCTCGAAATATGAGAAAGAAGAAGACGAAGAAATAATAATGAAAAAAAAAAAAAAACTGACGATGTGAATGTCTTGGAAGCCAGACAAAGCGAGAGTCTTGAGCAGCTCGCAGCCAATACCACCTGCCCCAACCATAAGCACTTTTGCGCCCTACAAAACCCAAAAAGCCAATAATACTTCGATCAGCGAACGGAAACACCTTTGAAGTCGAAGCAGTTTTTTTTTTTTTTTTTTTGGGGGGGGGGGGGGGGGGGGGAGGGAATTATATTTCGGGTACCTTTAGAGAAGAGAACTGTTGCTGGTAAGCCATTGGAGAGGAAGAAGAGAGGGACGATGATGAGCGACTTGGAAATTGGAATACAAAATGTTAATATTATACAGCATGAGAGAGAGGGAGAGGAATTGTGGGGAATCGAAAGCGGGACGTGAGACTGTGAGAGAGAAGGTGGTGCTGACTGCTGGTGGTGGGTAGAATCTAAGAGGTCGTGACCATGGCCTTCGTGGAAAGCAGGAGCTACGCAGTCGCAGAGGCGCCAAAATTACATAAAAATAAAATTTCTAGAGAGAGAGAGAGATCAAAAAGTGGGAATACGAAGCATATCACTCTCTCTCTCTCTCTCTCTCTCTCTCTCTCTCTCGGAATTCACTGTCAGTGATCTACGAGGGTGGGTGTTTGGTAGCTGCCCGCCTTCGTGATTTAAGGCTAGTTTTATTATTTTATTATTATTATTATCACTTTTTATCAATATTTACTGTTATTTAATAGTCTATCATTATTTTTTTATTATTATTTATAAAATATCTGAAATCACTTCACTACTCAAACGCAACCTGTTAATAATAAATAAATTATAGAACGTTTATTTTTTATCAAAAATTTTATGTTCAGTCATTTTTACGTATTATTTTATATATTCTACTAATGTGATTAATTGCGTCATTTTTTTAATATAAAATAATTATTTTAGTCAATCATATTAATAAAGTGTGTAAATAGTAGACAAAAGTGACTGCATATATGTAGTAGAACTCATTTTTTATTCCTTACAATATATACACACTTTTAATCAAAGAAATGATATTTATAGTTATATGACAAGTACTGCACACTTATTTTAAAAAAATAAATAAATATATAATTTACTTAAAAAAAATTAATTTTTTAAAATGATGAATCTCACTTTTTTTTATAAAAGAATACGCTATACTTACTTAACTCATAATTATATCTAGTATTATTATTTTAATTAATAGTTGGTCAGGTTTTTGCTTTTTTTCTTAACTATTTTATACTTGAAGAAAGCTCATTAGTGGGACGAATATCCCTACAAATAGTCGGGGGCCGTATATGCCAAGTTCAAGTTCATTAATTTCTGTAAAGAGATGACATATAATCCGATTCTTCGAATAAAAAATTTGAGATCGAACATCCCGCCCCCTTATTAATAAAAAATTCATTAATATATTTTAAATAATAATAATTTTAAAGTTTTGTGATAAATTTTTGTAGATAGTATAAATCTAATAAAGTAAAAAATAAAATTTTATTATTTAAATGATGTGTACGATGTACTCTATACACTAGTTTGATAATATAATAATTCTATTTTTAAATTTTTTAAATAGATTTCTCAAAGAAAAATGATAGTCAGCCGCCCAAATTATACCAATGGGCTTGACCGCTTAGCTTTTTTTTCTTTTTTTTACTTAATAAATATTAATAAAATTATATTTATTTTATTAATGATTAAAGATGTGAAATGAATATTTAAAAAAATTAAAAATAAAATTGCACTTGCGGTATGCATAGCAATAAAATACTGGATATTGACTAGTATCATCCTTTCTCGAAATATGTTTTTATTTTTAAAATTTTAAAAAGTAAAATGATAGTTATTAGCGCCCAGCTTGTACTGTTGGGTTTGACCACTTGATTTTGTTTTACTTAATTATTAAAAATTGATTATTAATAAAATTGTATATTCCTTTTTTCTTAATGACTAAAAAGTAATGTTCAAAGTTTTGAATATCTTTTTGATAACCGTTTCAATCAAAACATTGAAACAAAATATTTCAGTATCTATACTATTTTAAAATAGTCTATATATAAATAAAATAATTATATATGTATAAATTATATTTTAAAATAACATCAATACAAGTCTTAAAAAGTTAAAACATATATTTATAAAACTCAATGATACTTATAAGTTCTCAATCCAACTGTTAAAAAAAATGCTCATCTTCATCACGAAAATATGAGTAGGGATTTGATTTTTAATTTTCGAGCAAAGGGGATTAAAAAAAGTTAAGAAAATAGTCTTCAGATATGAGAATTAGAGTGAAAATTATGAAAATACACTAAAAATATAAAAAATATGAACTTTTGACCGGCACACTGAAAACCGATTGGTACACCGAAAACAATCGGTATTCATCGAAACACATAAGTACGACCGGTATTTGACCCAATACGAAACACATACACTCCATGTACCAATCACTGCTCCGGCACGGTATATATCGGCCAATATGAAACAATATTCAAAACTCTGGTAATGTTAGGTATAAGTCTCAAATAGACAAACTTCATACAAATTCTATATAAAAAAAGTAGATCCCACTAATAAAAAATAATGTCTTATACTTTTTAAATGTGAGATTCGTCTCATTTGGTTACACAGTTCAGATGAGATTATATGTTTTGTTGAAAATTGAATAAAATATTATTAAAATATTATTTTTACTTTAAAATTAAAAAATAAATAAATTATTTATTATATTTTGTATGGTAGTTTAAAAAAATATAATAATTACATGAGATAGTTTGATTTTATATAACCAAACCAGTCCTGACTTTTTTTAAGTGGGTTTCAAATAGACAAACTTCGTAGAATCTATTTAAGAGTTGTATAAGACCCCTTTTAGATATAGAAACAATTTAATCTCATTTAATTATTACAAATTTATTAAATTTATATACAAAATATAAAAAATAATTCAATTTTTTTAAATCATAAAATAATAATAACATTAAATAATAATATTCTATAATATTTTATTCAAATTTACAATTTTACCTAAATTTGTCCTCTCATCTATCCGTTGAAACGGGGCGTAAATCGTTTTTTCTCTTGAATATATCGCTCTTGTACAAAAACCTTTGCTTGAAAATACTACCCTCTTTCTCTCTCTCTCCCCCGACTGTCGTCGTCGAGACTGGAGAGAGAAAGAGAGCCTTCTCAGACTGTGAAGCAAAATGTGAGATTAATTGATTACGAAATTCAGGGGATTTCTCCCTGTTTCAATTTGTGTGCTTTCATGGGAGAGAATTTATTTTTGGGTAATAACGCACCCTTTTGTTCTGCTCAGCGTTTTCTGGAGCTCGGTGAGTCATGGAGCAAGAGGTTGAAGGGTTGCCCACTGATCACGCCACTCTGAAGGGTACTGTCTCTGAGTTTCCTGTGTTTCTTTTGCTTATTTGCATTTCACGTTCACATTAATTTGGACCCGTTAGTCGATATTTCTTTTAGTTTCGCTGCTCGACCAGGACAGTGCATGGGGTTAAAAAAATTTCTTATGACTTTTTTCTTTCTTTTAGAATAATTGGGTGCTTAATTGTTGTAGTAAATATATATAGGTGGGTGTACAGTATAGAGTACACAACCCATGATTATAATAAATCCTACTACTTCTGCTCTTGGGGTTTCCGCCCTTGAAAAAAAACCTTGGACGTGTAGCTCAAATCATTGGTCCGGTACTGGATGTACCCCGGCCCGCCTGGACCGGGGGAGGGGGGGGGGTGGGGGGATGTCTATTTTTATTTTTATTTTTAATAAGTAAACAATTATATTGATATGAATAGGCATAGCCCAAGTACACAAGATGGTATACAAAAGGTAACACCTATATGGGAAACAAAATGCCTAATATTTACAACCCTCTAGTAGTTAAGGGTCGAGATTCTACCGGTCAACAAATTAATGTGACTTGTGAAGTACAACAATTATTAGGAAATAATCGCATTAGAGCTGTAGCTATGAGGGCTACAGATGGTCTAATAAGAGGAATGGAAGTGATTGACACGGGAGCTACTTTAAGCATTCCAGTCGGCAGAGCGACTCTAGGAATTTTCAAGGTGCTTGGAGAGCTTGTTGACATCTTCTATTCATAGATCTGTGTCTACCTTTATACAGTTAGATACAAAATTATCTATTTTTCAAACAGGAATTCAAGTAGTAGATCTTTTAGCTCCTTATCGCCATGAAGGAAAAATAGGACTATTCGGGGGAGCTGGAGTTGATAAAACAGTACTCATTATGGAATTGATCAATAACATTGCCAAAGCTCATGGGAGTGTATCCGTATTTGGTGGAGTAGGTGAATGTACTCATGAAGGAATGATCTTTACATGGAAATGAAACCCATTTTTTTTATTAAAATCATTATGAATGTAATAATGTGAACTGTAAAACAGATGTGTTTTTAAAAAAAAAAAACGTCAAAGAAAAATTATTATAAAAAAAAGATAGAAAATATTTGTGCCAAAGTGATTCCATCCACTGCTTCCCCACTATTGTATCCTTCCACATTATGTTTTTGTTTCAGTTTTCCATGAAATTTAGCAAATTCAAAAAGTTGCTCATTATTTAGATTTTATACTTGTTTTAAAAATAAGGGTTTATAGCTTTCCCATACCATACTTTCCCTCCTATGCATTATCTCGCTTGTAGTTTCCCCCCATAAAAAATTACTTATAAAAAAAAAAAAGCTTCCCCTCATAATGAACTTATTATGTTTGGAGTCATTAATTCTTGTTAGTTATTTATTTACATGTGATAGTTCATATGTCACAATCTGTATCGAGATCAGGGTTTTACCAAACAGGACATAAAAGACTAAAGTTATCAGATAATGGAAAAGAATACGAAAGCATAGCCTTCTCTGCAAGCATGCTTAATGATATTGAACAGAGGAAACCAAAGACCTCCCCAGAAGTTATTGATTACCGTGATCCTTTTGCTATCCCCAACCTCCTGGAAAGGTTAGGCTCTGGTAAATATGGAAGTGTTACGAAAGATATAGAAGCCCTCATTGCTCGAAGGATGCAGATGCTGCACCCTTATTTCTCCAAGTATCCCACTCTTTCAAATACATTCTTGGAAGCAGAAAAGAACCAGAGTAAAGGGGCTTTGAAACAAGCTACTCGCACATCAGATATTAATATCATTGATTTGGAGGATGAACATGTTACAAATGACGTCAAAGCAGTAGCACCGCCAGTTGTAGTTATCGAATCAGATGATGAAGACAATGGATATCAGGAGCCTTTTGTTCCTTTTCGGGAGATTGTCTTGCCAAGACCAGCTGGACAATTTCTCATGAAGGACTTTTTGGTAACTCTGCCCTGAACTTGTAATTGTGGAGTTGCATGTTTAATTCACACTCATGAACACACGCGCACACACTCAAAAAACTACATGATTCAGCTTTTGACGAATCACAGTTTGATGAAGTGAGTTTAAACCCATGTACTATCCAATTTAGGAATCAGAATATATCTATATTGTTTTTTGCTACTGAATTTCTGTAAATTAAACTATGATCATTCAATATTTAATAATATATAAGCATATTTAAATAAAAAAAATTTATTGGCACGAGCCTGTCATTGCCAAGTCTTAGGCTTTCAAGTCGATGAAAACTTGAGTTTTTAGCGCTTTTTCCTTTTCCTAGTTACTTGGATCTCCCATATACTTCCTACATACTGGGATAACACTCTTTTTTGTCTTAATAAAATTTTATTTTATTTAAATAAGTACGGGTTCTTGTGTGTTGGTCAACGTTTTTGCAAGTTTTGCCCTCTTCCCCACTTCTTCAGTTTTTGTGTAAAACGTAGATGTATTTAAATTCCTGTAATAGATGAGTACTATAAGTTATTGTAGCATTTTAATTAAGATTGTTTCTTAGTTTCAATAATTTCGAATTAATTTTAATGTGAATTGTAAACCGTTGGGCAGCTGGATTCATTCACCATATGAGTGAAATATTTCTTCATATGACAAGTAAGATAACTTTTATTAATGATCAGAAAGGTACTATCCAAGTACACAGGGAGTATAGCTCAGATACAACTAGCTAGAGAAAGTAAAGAGGTCGAAAGAATTCTTAAAGCTAAAGCTAGAGAAAAATAATTGGACAGCCATTCAATAGTAGCATGTATCACACATGGGTGACATACACTGCAACTAAGTACAAAAGCACTTTATGCTCTTTATTAGTGATATCAAGTGATTATATACTTTTTTTAGTCTTACCATGCATGCACACTATGTTGCATGAGTTGGTAGGATGCACCATGCCTCTTGTAAGCAACAGTTTTGCTTTGAAGAAGCTTATTGCTTCAGTGAAGTGTGTACACACAGTACCTACTGCAATAGTGTTTGTACCCTTTGCATTTGCTTGAGGTAAAAATGTTGCTCGATTGGGATATTCTGATATATCAAGTGATTAATGCTCTTTATTAGTGATATCAAGTGATAATGCAAGTTGTTGTTCTGATAACATTTTTATCCTGTCCTTCCAATTATTGGTAGGATTATCGTGTCCCTCTTGCTAATGCTAAAAAGGGTGGAGCTCAACGAGAAAAAGCAAGTGCTGAACTTGAAATCAAGAGAGAAACGGGTGCTGAGCTCGAAATCAAGGGAGAAAAGGGTGTTTATGTTGGCATAGACGATGAAGACAATCATCAGACTGATGCTGAAGAGGATGGCCTGGAAGATATGTGGAAGGAGATGTCAATGGCGTTAGAATGTGCGAAGGTATTTAAAGTTTAGTCATTGTCAAGACAGACATGGTTCTTAATTTTCAGTTTGTTCATTCTGTTTTATTTTTCTCTAAGATGAGATAGACCGAGCTTGTTTATCCACCCTATTGTTTGGACTGTATCAAAATTCTTTGCTTCAATGCCTTGGTTAACATCATTGCAAATATTTTAGAAATATTTTTTTAGTCAGGATTGCTGAGTTGTACATTACCCGTCGACAAAAAGTCTAGAGTTGGATTTTGGATTTACTATTGATGTAGGGATACCTAAATGAATTTTCGTGTGACTTGCTATTTCTTTTGCAAAACCCTTCTAGAAAATTAAGAGAAAAGTGGTTTAGAAAACAAGGACAAAAATTGTCAGGTTGAGTTTTGTTAAAAGGCTGTGGTAACTTCCATCAGTATAGATTGAAGAAGATGATGAATACTTTCTGCAAAGAAGTCACTGCCAGGTGATTCTGCTGGATGGAATGCATTAGTGTAGCTAAAATGTACGTTAATTGCTGGTAGTTTAACATACATTCATGTTATTTTGTTGGTTTAAACTTTTACTCCTGTAATTTTTCTTAGTTATGTATGCATTGCATAAGCTCTTTTCTCATTTTTCATATTTTATGTTTATCTTCTGTCCTTAAAACTAGAAGTTATGTCTTTTTGTAATGAGCACTAACGACAAAATAAGCTTCAAAGTTGCTTCACAAGCATTGTTAATATGAATCATACTCAATCCTGAAAATCTAGGTTCCAATTTAAGGCATTTGTTTGGTATTACCAAAAAACTAGAAAATGGTTGCATGGTCACTCAACCTTACTAAGGACTGGAGAAATACCTTTTTATAGATGTGAACTTGATATGAATAACTTGATATTATTGACTATATTAACTTAATTTTATGCTGCTTTCACTAGGATGATGCTGTAGATCCTCCATCTGAAGAACAAGTGAGAGGAGGAGGAGGGGAAGACTGTGATCATTCTTTTGTCTTGAAGGATGATCTTGGTTATGTTTGCCGCATTTGTGGGGTAATAGACAGGGGTATTGAGACAATATTCGAGTTCCAGTACAATAAGGTGAAGACTGTGGGTGCATTTATTATATTTTTGGAATTTTCTAATGTCAGCACAGAACAGTGGTATATGCATAGAATGATATAAGTATGAGTATCATCAAATTACAATTGGTATTCTAACTGTTAGTCCTTTTTACCCCTTTTGATAGTTAAATGATTGTGTGATAGTTGCTGTTATGTTGTGAGATAAGTTAATTTGTTTGCCAATGTTTAATAATATAGAGTTCTAGTTATGTAAAGTTGAGCGTATTGGTATTGGAATTAAAGCCATCATTAAATGGATATGCTTGAACTTATATCGGGATACTTTGGGGATTCAATTGCCTTTTGACCAGTGTTATTCTTTTCAATTCAGATCAAAAGGAGTACCCGGACTTACATGTCTGATTCTCGGAATGCCAAAGACAGAGACTCAACTGAGATATTTGGAGTTAAATATTCTGAGGATGATACGATGGCAAGTGAAATATCTGCCCATCCAAGGCATACAAAGCAAATGAAACCTCATCAAGTGGAGGGTTTCAATTTTCTTGTTAGCAACTTGGTGGGTGACAGTCCTGGGGGCTGCATCTTGGCCCATGCTCCTGGATCTGGAAAGACATTCATGATAATCAGTTTTATGCAAAGTTTCCTGGGAAAGTATCCACACGCTAGACCACTTATTGTACTCCCTAAAGGAATACTGGCTACTTGGAAAAAGGAGTTCCAGACGTGGCAAGTGGAGGACATTCCACTGTATGATTTTTACACTGTCAAGGCCGATAATCGATCTCAGCAGCTAGAGGTGTTGAAGCAGTGGGTGGAGCATAAGAGTGTCCTTTTCTTAGGGTACAAACAATTCTCAACAATTGTTTGCGACAATGGAAGCAGCAATACCTCTGCTTCATGTCAAGAGATACTTCTCAAGGCTCCTTCAATTCTTGTTCTGGATGAAGGGCACACTCCACGAAACGAGGACACAAATGTGTTACAGTCCCTTGCGAAGGTGCAAACACCTAGAAAAGTTGTACTTTCAGGAACCCTCTACCAAAATCATGTCAAAGAGGTGTTCAATATTTTGAATCTGGTCCGACCAAAGTTTTTACGGTTGGAAACCTCTCGAGCGGTTGTCAAGCGCATCATGAGTAGAGTAGATATACCTGGTTCAAGAAGGCAGTTTAAAGCAGGTGCTGATGCAGCTTTCTATGACTTGGTTGAACACACTTTACAGAAAGACAAGGATTTTAGGAGGAAAGTGGGTGTCATACAAGATTTGCGTGAGATGACCAGCAAGGTCCTTCACTATTATAAAGGGGACTTCTTAGATGAGCTTCCTGGTCTTGTTGATTTCACTGTGGTGCTGAATTTAAGTTCCAGACAGAAGCATGAAGTTTCGAAATTAAAAAAGTTGGTGAGGAAATTCAAGATAAATTCTGTTGGGAGTGCCGTCTATCTTCACCCAAAATTGAATTCTTTCTCTGAGAATCATGCAATTGCTGATCATTTGGTGGATGAGTTGTTAGAGAAAATAGATGTGAAAGATGGAGTGAAGGCGAAATTCTTTCTTAATATGCTTAGTCTATGTGAGTCAGCCGGAGAGAAGCTGCTGGTTTTCAGTCAGTACCTCCTACCCTTGAAATTTCTAGAGCGATTAGTAGTGAAGATGAAGGGTTGGAGTCCTGGAAGAGAAATCTTTGTGATTTCTGGTGAATCAAGTTCTGACCATCGTGAAAGGTCCATGGAGCGCTTCAACAATTCTTCTGATGCCAAAGTCTTCTTTGGCTCCATCAAGGCATGTGGGGAGGGTATATCTTTGGTTGGGGCATCCCGCATAATAATTATGGATGTACATCTTAATCCGTCAGTGACCCGGCAAGCAATAGGTCGTGCATTTCGACCAGGTCAAAAGAAGAGAGTGTTTGCATATCGATTGGTAGCTGCTGATTCGCCCGAAGAGGAAGATCACGGCACTTGCTTCAAGAAGGAGTTAATTTCAAAGATGTGGTTTGAATGGAATGAATATTGTGGTTATCGGGATTTCGAAGTGGAGACTGTTGACGTGAAAGATTGTGATGATCTCTTCTTGGAAAGTTCATTCTTAGGGGAAGACATAAAGGCTCTGTACAGAAGGTTAGAATACACGTCCTTGTTCACTGTCATGATCCATGCTCGAATATTAAATTGTTCCCTAACTTTGTTCTGTATACTTTTCAGGTAGTTCCTAGCATCATGCTAGGTCTCAGCACTGGAGTAGGCTTGAATTATATCTGACTTCTATCTGGCCAAGTTAGAATCTTCACCTGTTCAAACTTCAGTTTTATATGTAGAGGCGTGGTTGAATCAGTAACAATCTTGAATCCCTTCTGGAGCCTGGGATTACGTTCATTGGAGCCTGCTTTTCCTGACTTTCAAATCCTCAGGGGAAAAACGTTTCTGTATAGCATACCTTAAGTGAAGCCTGGGATTATGTTCAAGCAGATGCTTAATATTGAGTGACGATTTCCTGTCAATTGTGTGGTTTCTCACTTAGCCATTAAGACCATTCCGCTTGTAGTGGTCAGAGTGACGTAAACACTAATTTCTGTACGTGGATGAAACGATTTTTTCCCCTAATTTTCAGAAGCCTGCTAGCGGATTTTAGTTTTGCCATGCCCTACTTGTTATCGTTTTAGCTTATTGTTAGCTTATAAAGAGGAGTCTCCATTAATCCCCAGGAAGGTGAGAAATGGTAACGTAGAACAAACACTTGCATCTGAGTCACAACAAGGCAGCGTTCGGATGCTGAGATGATCTGAGTTGATCTATAAATAATAGTGTTTTGTAGATTTCATTGAAATATATTTGAATGTAAATAGGTTAGATATGTGTTTAAATGTATGAAATAGGTTGAGATGGTTTTAAATTTTTTATGGAAAGTTTAAAACGTAATCAATCTCATCAATGATTGATTTGAAATGAATTGAAATCATTTGAACAATCAAACATAGCCTTCTCTGTTTCTTTCTCTCCTGTTGCAGTTGTTGTTGCCATTTCTAGATCAGCAACAACAATTACCAACCCTGGCACAATCAATATCCTCTGTAGGTCATCGTCCGCATCAAACTAGCAATCACCCAACATCTACTGATCTTTTATTTCAGATTATAGCATCTTTCTTCTTCAAACTGAAGTAGGCACAAGTTGTACAATTTCCTTGAACATGGCAAGCAAAAAATATGTATCTTTACAATATGCTAATCTTCCAGTCAATTCCTTGATATATTACAACTGTGTTTTATGTGTCACCATATTTGGAGGACTGCAATCTTTCTATTACCATCTGCTAGCTAGATCAATGTTCCTGGAAGAAGAGTCCATAGCCAGGCAAATTACTGTCCCTCTTGCTAACAATAATAGTTCAAAAATCAATCATGTGGATCCGCGATCCGAATTCTCACACGACGAAATCATGTAATAGCTGGGAAGAACTGAACCTGTGTTGCTGGTTACCAGGATTCATGCACTCAAAATCTGCCGTCTCAGCCCCTACAGATGATGGTGCAGCATTGTAAATTTGGTCCCCTCTCATGGCAATGAAACTGCGATGGGTCACACCAGACATGGGTAGGCTATCACCCTCACAGTGCTGCAACCCCAATGTGAGAGACACTCCACTTCCACCCCCGAATCTCCCCAACTCTGACATGTGATATGCAGCAGCAGCCGCCATGTACCTTTCACTGGCTGCATCGGAATGAGCTATAGCATCAGGAAAGAGATTACAGTCATCCATAGTAGGCCTTTGTTCCTCCCTTCCCTTCATTAGCCCATATTCCTTTTCAGTGTCTCCATGAGTCCCACTTTGATAATTGGCTACTCCAACAGATCCTGCCATTTCTACATCAGGAACATGATCTGGTTTGGAGTCCATGAGTTGACCCATGCTGCATCTCTCGGTGGCTGTTGAACTTGCACTCTGTTGGAAATCTTCCCCTCTATCCTCAGAGGTCCCATTATCACCTTTTGTTGCCTTGGCTGCATTTTCAGACGAGGAATTAGAGTCCATTTCAGCATCTCCAATCTCTTCTTTGTACATCTCTTCGACCATGGGCTTCCAGAGACGCACTCGTGCATTTATAAACCAGTTTGAGACCTGAGCAAGCTCAAAGATGTCACTAAATTAATAAAGATGAAACACAGAAACAATGCATAGCCATTTAAGGACAAAATAAAAAAGAAGCCAAGAGCATATGACATTTCTCCTACTACTTTTAGATCCCAAGTAGTATTGAAGCGACTCTAATCGATTAGTATCTTCTAATCTGCACGAACAGCCTACAAAAAGAATTTAAAATACGCACAATACTAGCTAATGATGAGTTGATATAACCATATCCCAGATATTTAGTGAAGAGGTAACCCAAAACTTTTCATATTATTTTTCACAGTAACCAAATGCTCTGGTTATAAAATAAAAGCAGAACAATGGAAACAAATGATACTTCTCTTCCGTTTCTTCCTTCAATTGATTCGACCATGATGACCACTAAAAAAGGTCAACCTAAATAAGTTTATTCTTCAACTTCTACCGCATTATTCCTACCGTCCTTGGCTACAGCCTACGTACCACTGACTTCTCAACTTTCTCCATCACATCCTCCCAAGTGACTGAAATTGTTTTCTATCAACGGGATTCAATTTTCATATGATATGCATATCCAAACTCTGAAAGAGGTACTTCTGATTTTCCTTTAAGAACACAAAGCATCTCGTATTCTATGCCAGAAACTGTAGACAACAAAATTAAATGGTTTTCACCTGACTTCTAGTCAAGCCAGTCTGTCTCGCTAGCATGATCTTATCAGAATCCTTTGGATAGCTGGCAAAAAAAATTAGAACTTAGTTAACAAAGCACTAAGATCTCATGCAAGAAAATTTGGAAATTCTTGGGTAGAAGTGTTATGTTAGAAGAATTACGGATGAAGGAAATGCTCAAACAGCCAAGCACGAAGAATTGAAACTGAGCTCTCAGGTAGCCCCCTTTGCGGCCTCCATGCATGTTGCTGCATCATACCAAGCTGCTGAATAGCCCTTTGTTGCCTGAGCTGCTGGTCCACATAACGGAGGCGACTTATTCCAACTCCTTGACTGCTTCCTGAAGTATCTTGATCCCCAAGGCTTTTTCGAGTTGCTCGAATCTGACCAGTGATTGCATCACGCAAGCACCGAAAGTGACGTGAGATAGTCTGTAGGGCAAGTGCAGTATATGGTTTGGCTGCCCCACATCCCGCAATCACATCAAATGAAGACACCACAATCTGCATCTGATGATGATACTGCTTGTACCTTCTATCAACCTATGAAATAAGTAATCATCATTAGACCTTGTGGGGAAAGAAGTTCATACCTCTTAAAATATTATAGGGATTAGGATGAAATCATTAGAACACATCTTAGCTTTTGTTGACTAAAGAATTAACTCCATGGCAATGAATTCTAGCCTATGCATGACTTGTATCATAATACAGCAAAAGTAGTTGGCACAGGTATTGTAACATAAGAGAGATTATGAGAACACAGAGCAGGAAAATAAAACTACACGCACTCCTCATAGCTTAATTAAAACAATCTCTCTCATCCACACACAAAGGTACAAAGGAAATAAGAGCCCAATAGCACAGTGTTTATCAGAAATAGGTTGAAAAGGACTGTGCAGTGCATAAATTCATGCATTCTTGTTCTTTACATAGAGACATCTGAAAGATAAAAAAACTAACATTCTTGGTAAAAATAAAAATCTACAGACGATCATAACTTTTTTTTTAAGTAAAAAGCAATTGTATTGATAAAGATAGGTATAGTCCAAGTACACCGGAGGTATACATATGAGTATACCAAATTAAGAACAAGAAATTGTTACAAGGAAATCATACAGACGATCATAACTATCAACTTAATTACTTAATTGAGAAAAAAAAAGTAGCTCATATTATATTTGTACAAAAGTTCCCAGCAGCACCAACTAATTTCTCATAACTGCATAGCCACCACCAACCAATATACAAATACGAACTGTAAATAGGTAAGTTGTCACAAACTAAAAGTTAAAACTTTTTGTCACCAGAAGTCTGGTAACTTTTACTTGCTGAACAATGTGAACATTTCATCCTCCCACTATCCATGTAAGGTTCCTGAATTCCATATCCTCCTTAAAGCTACGCCAGAAAATTTTATTTTCAACAATTCTAGAAAGTTAAGAAATTGTGATAACATTATTAAGTCTTTAATTAAGCATTTAACAAGATAGGAAACTGCTATCTATGTAATGCCAGCACCTCTCCCCATATCCATTTGGCCTGAATTCACCCGGTGGCAAAAATGGCTGAACACCAACAGACACAAAATACTCAAAAGCCAATCAGTGAGATAATACCTTTGCCCAATCAGTAGCATGTGATACTAAATTTTTGATCCTGCAGCTACCTAATTCTTAAATATAAATTTCTTTTCCTGGTAAACTAGTATCAATCTTTCTTTGGAGGTCCTCAATTCGGTAAACATGTGATGCCAAACTAATAAAATTTAAAGTTTCACATGCATGCATCCAGACAGGCAAACAAAATGTTTTGCGACAAAAATATGAGAGGTACACACTGTTCAAATAGAGTAAAAACTTACCAGAAAATCAGGTTCACTAAATTTGCAATGAGGTTTTGCATTTCAAAAAAGTAGTCCACTTCATGACCACATAAATGAATAGATCAATACAATTATCTCGGAAAGAGACATGGAAAACTAACTTATTGGTCTTACCTCATCCGACATGGACAATAGCTTTGTCAACTTGTCTTGTAGATCTTGTTTTTCAGCATGAGAAAGCTCACATAGAGAGTTACTGGCTGACTCGTGAGGGTATGAAGACACTCCACTGGGTGGCATTGTAGTTTCATTCTTTGTTCCCCCACCACCCTCCTTGCGACTCTTTATCTGATGCTCATGCGCGCCATCATTTTTTGCAATATCAGGCTGCTTTAGAGCTTTCCGGACGTTAACCACTTCGTCAAGCAGTTGTTGTGCTGCCTTAAGATATTTGGAATTGGGAATGTTTCTCACAATGTTTGATATCCCTAATGTAGAT
The DNA here is from genome assembly GCA_022457165.1 of Juglans mandshurica. Classification (NCBI taxonomy): domain Eukaryota; kingdom Viridiplantae; phylum Streptophyta; class Magnoliopsida; order Fagales; family Juglandaceae; genus Juglans; species Juglans mandshurica. The sequence goes on along the minus strand of CM039629.1, from coordinate 24,792,088 downwards.
AAATTCCCTTTATATAAATCTTGATTTCCTCCAGGAAAACTATGAAGCAAGTATTCAGCATTTCTCAACTGTTCATCTCTAGAAGAGCCATTCCTATCGCCACTATCAGCAGAAACTGACGAACTAGGACTCAAGATTGAAGCAAATCCTGGATTAGGATTCCGATATGGGATAGAAGGCATTTGAATTCCCGATGGGATTTGTGTGCTGAGGCTGAGAGATAATCCCTGGCCCTGTAAGTTTTGCCCACCGTGAAGAATGCTGGCGGTGCCACCCATTGGGTGCGTAACTAACATCTCATTTCTACCTTCCCTCCATGCATTGAAATCATGCTCCACAATGCGCGAACCAAAATTTGACAAAATTTCTTGCTGCTGTTGGGCGGAATTTGAAGCACCCAATGATGGGATCACCATGCAGTTGTTTTGCTGCTGAGAATTCCCGGCCAAAGCATCCGAGTATGACCCAGAATTCATATACATCATCATATTACCCGGAAGAACCGACGAATTAGGCAAATGTTCCCTTACATAGAGCATTGGCGCAGTATCTCTTTGATTATTTGAACTAGCGTAAAAAGCTTCCATTTTTCTCAACTCTCAAAACGTCCCGTCCTGGTTATGCGATTTAGATCACGAAGTCACCTCGGAACTGAAAATTGGAAATCAAAACAGCTTCCTGTGATTAATAATTCTTATTTTAAATATGGAGAATAATCAATATTAGTAACCAAATTTTAGTCTTAATACAGACAGGTACAACCTTAGAAACTGCCTGAAAGAAGCTATTACAGGTAGAAGACTCTCAGTCATAACACTTGACAGTAGATAAAAGCTATGAATTTAAGGGTCAAGCGTAAGAGCGATCTTCATTTCCGTGCTGGGATATATGAATATATATATATATATATATATCAATTTATTGGTTTTTTTTTTATAAAGATAAATTTCTATACAAGCATCAACGAGAGCAATCTTAGATACTGATTTAAGGAAAACCTTTACAAAAAACTTGAGTAGAAAGAGAATTAATGCTCAATAAATCATATCTCTTCACAAAGAAATCAAATTTAAGCATTACCCACTCACGTGAATGAACGATTACGACCCAAAAAAATCAGAAATAAACCAAGGGAGAAAAACATGAGATTTCCAGGGGAAAAGAACGTGATTTCGGAAGATAAAAGGGGGACAAAATCTACAGAACCCAACAAAAAATAAAAGAACCAAAAAAAGGGGAGGAAGAAGCAAGCAAAACGAAATACCAACAACCTTTTATAAGTTGGTACATGTTGAAAAATAAAAACTGGATGTACTTCATTTTCTTATCGTCACCAACATCATCCTATCAAGCACGAGAGAGAGAGAGAGAGAGAGAGAGAGTAACAAAATTTCATGTTTCAGCGGCCAAGACAAAGTGACACGAAGGGGAGAAAAAGGAAGAAAAATGTCAGAGTTGAGAATATTAATAATGATAATAAATAAAAAAAACCTGGAAATCTGTAGTAGTTGTGGTTGTCGTGGGGAACAGCAAAGCTTAGAGACACCAACCGATCTGCAGGAACACAATCCTCCCCAAACTAAAACACTTTCCGATCCCGATACTCCCCCAAATAGAACAACACAAGGCCTCGCTTGAAGTCGCTTCTCGTTGAAAATTCAATGCATACATATGCTCCAAGGATAATAATATTAAAATAAAGAAGCCCCAGCTACTGTTCTTTCAGGAAAAAGAAAAAGGGGGGCAATATATCTCGAAGAGCTATGAATTTTCGCCTCCTTCTCTTTTTTTCTAATCGTGTGCTCTCCTCCTATGATTCCCTTAAATCTCCACGTGAGAATCATACGCAAACATCTCTCTCTCTTTAAAAGCTTCTGTGAGAAACTCAAAAGAATGATAACTTTATCTTTCCATCTCTATCTCCTTTTGTAAAACAGAATTTTCTCTTTTCTTTCTTTCTTTCCTCCCTCTTCTTTTGGGTTGTGTTTGAGCCCGAGTTCCAGGAGTTTGGTGCGATGCTTGACTCAGTATCGCTGCTGCTTCGTCTTCGCGACTCGAGAGCTTGTTCTTGCTGGTGTAGGAGAGTTTGGTTAAGGAGCTTAATCTCTAACTACCAGTTGGTAGAACTAAACCCTCTGTTAAACCCCTTACACCATATCTCCCTCTCCCTCTCTCTCTCTCTACACCTCGGGATGTCTCTCTCATCCTTGAGCATGGAAGGTCTGGCTTCGCTGCGATATCCACCATACACAAGCATATTCTAATCCCTTCCCTTTTTTGTTACCTTTATTTTTTCAACTTTTTTTCAAACTTCCATTATTTGTTTGTTTGTCTGTCTATTTAACTTAAACGATTGTTTATATATTCTTTGAAACATTTAAAATCTATGAAACGTACAGAAGGTGCCCATATCACTGCGTATGTCATCTTTTTATTCTACCAAATATTGTGATTTTGCATTGAGGGTCCCTATATTTTGATGTATTTGTGTTTATTTCCCTTAGTTTTGGTATTAGAGACATCTCTACATACGACTATACGAGTATTACTAGTCAACATCATTGTTTGAAATGGCAAGGGAAAAAGGTCATGCACTCATGCGTGGGAGACATGGTACTCTTTACAAAGCTATTGCTTTCTTTCAAAGAGTCATGTACGTGACCATTCAAATAAATGTAATAAAATAAAATTTTATTTGCAAGCTCGATTACATGCATCCAAAATATATAAAATAATAATAATAATAATAATTGTTGTATAAGATGATGAATCTTGAAACGAGTGACTTATTACTATCAACATTTTTCTAAAAATTTTAATTTTAATTTATAAGTGCTACAGATATAAATGTATTACATAAAAACAAATTCAAAAAATAACGTAATTTCATTTTATTTATTAGATTTACTTTACGATAAAAATAACTTTACAATCTAACGTATAACATCAAGTCACAATATTTTATGACTTTAATTTTATGTAATCTCTTTATGGTTAAAATATTTTTCTTTTTAAATAGATAGCCATTTTAAAGCAACGAAGAAAACTCTTCAAAAAACTTGCAACCGAAGATATAAAGTACAAAACTTGCCTTGATTGTCAGTGGAATCATATGCTCACTTTTTGAAAATTAGACCTAATTATCGTATGCTCAAAACATAAAAGGTAAGATCGAATGAAGAATTTTTCATCCTAATGATGAGGATATTCCATTAAAAAAAAAATAGTTCTTCTATACACAGTCGTCTCATATAGATGCCGTGCAGTCGACTGACCTAGCATCATACCACGTCAGCTGCTATTTCAAAAAATTAAAAATAAAAATATGAAAACGAAAACAAAAGCAAGAAAACCCATTTCACTTTCTATTTCCCGCTTCTAAGGGTGCGAGACAGTGATCTTCAAGTGCTGAAGCTTAAACGAAAACAAATATTTGTCTCATTTCTTAGATTGTTCATCTCTCACTCTAAAACAAGCAATTTCCTTTCTGAGTTTCTAGCGTCTACGAGACAGGATAATTTCATTTCACATATTCTATTTCATATTTCTAGATTGAAAAAGTTTTTTTCTTCTAAAAAATGGTCTTGTGAGTTTTTGCACCTCATTTTTCAGCAAAATCTTAAGTCTCTTCTTTTGTTAATATTTCTCTTTCTTTATAGAAATGCGATTTTTGTTCTTGAAATAGTGAGAATTTGCGTATTTTTCATTTTAGAATATCAGGTTGTGATGAGGCTGACTGGTTTTGGTAAGAAGTTGAAATTCCGTTGAGTTTTGATTGCCATTTTCATGTTAGGGGAGGGTGGGGGACTTTTGTGTGATTTTTCTAACTTGTCATTGTAGCAGTTGAGAAATGGTCTGGTCTTGGAATGGAGGAGGGGGAAGGGTCTTGCAGCGGGACAAACGAAAATTCAAAAATAACAAAATGCAGTGTTGCCAACTCGGCAAACGTTTACACTGCGCTTGAGGCACCTTAAGCATTTTTCAAAAACAAAACAACCAACCGTACATGCCTAACGCGCTAATTGGCACTACTCGTCTTTATATATTCCTTTTCTTCTTGGGGTATCTTTTAGATTGTTGCAATGATAAAGATAAAAGGCATATTGGGTGGGGCGGCTAGCTAAGTAGCTATAATCCGAATGAGAGAGCATAGAGGCACAAACTTTCGAAATATAGGGCGGTATTTGTCGTTATATTATCCGATGAGAATAGATTAAATAAGTCATTTACGTGCATATATAGAATTTTAAAATACTCTCTGAAATAATAACATTTCTAACTCATCAAGGGTTTTTTTTTAAATGCAATCTAGCTTATATTTAATGCCCGCAAATAATAATAATAATAATAATAGTAATATAAATTATATTACTACCTCAATATGTTTTGATCACTCAATATTATACATTATCACATGATGAGAAGTGGAAGGACATATTCGTCCCTTGCCCGAATGGTCCGGCACGATTATCCACAGATAAAAACCCATATGTTAAAGGTTTAGCGGATGGCGAGAAGAAGGCCCAAATCGGCATGGAAAATATGGGACAACATTCACACAAGCAAATCATATTAAATGGCCCGATATGGGTCAACATTTCATATTTGACAATGGCTGTGACATTATATAAATACGATATGATGCTGCCTACAGGCACATAAATTTGATATGAGTCGAGATATTGTTCCTAATAGAAACTATCACATTAAATGCGACGGCATGCTGCCCACAACAGGGGTGGACACCCCATGTGCATAGAAAAGAACAATGACTATACCAAAAAAGAAGTATAAAAGCTTTGATACAGATACAATTCGAACTCATATTATTATAAACTCTCCCTCTCTAGAAAAAACTAACTTAGGCATCAAGTGTGTTTTCTGGCACTTCGGGCCAACAAACTTCCTTGTTTCAACTCAGATGTAAAGGCTGGCAGGGTGCAAAACACACCACTAATAAGATATTTTTAGCATTACTCATGAAATAACTATGCACATCAAAATATTTTTTTCAAAACCAGAGGGAGGAGAAGATATGTTCTATTTGAGCATAAAGTGAAGCCAGGTTGGCATGCATGTTTAGACTGTATTTAGATGTTGAGTTGAATTGAGATGATAAAATATTATTAGAATATTATTTTTTAATATTATTATTATTTTGAAATTAGAAAAAATTGAATTATTTATTATATTTTGTGTTGAAATTTAAAAAAGTTGTAATAATGAGTTGAGATTAATTTAATTGACTGATGACAAGAGTTATAGTTTTGCTCTTACGGCTAAAATAATGTTAATGCTAGACATATATAGGACTAGCTAATTAAGTTGAGAAAAGCTTCCAAATACAACGTGCTGTGCAATACATCCATATGCATGCATTTTTTTTCCCTGTACGTGCATTTAATTACTTAATAGTTTAGATTCCGAAACATGTTCTATGTTCTTAAATTTCTCACTATAGTACTATAATATTAAAATTTTTTGCCCGGTCATAAAATCGACACGTCGTTTTTCGATAGATGATATTAAAGTGGCAAAACAGACACGTCATCTGGCCTATGGAACCCATAATTAAGGAGCAAATGTATAAGCGTAACGGAGGCGGAAATATATATATATATATATATATATATAAACCAACATTACAAGATTGGTCTTGGTCTTTTGATTATTTTATTTGTTCCTCCAATTGAATTCTCTGTGTTTATTGATTGATGGGCAGTTAAACCATCCCTCAAATAGCATTATACTTCCTTCTTTTATGACAATTAAATATTAATGTTGATCAAGAAAAATGATTATGTTTATGAAAATTGCCATTTCATTCTAATATTAGTTGAAAGAAAGAGAGTTTTTTTGCTACAAAGTAATTTTATAAAAATAAACATATAAATTAACGTGATTCGATGTGGTATTTCAAGTAAAATCATGCCGTTAATTTTTGAGTTTAATTTATAAAATCTCTTTATAACAGTAGTACTTCCATGATATGAATTGTCTCAAACATTTTTCTTTTTGTAATCACTCACGAGTCATAATTAATAAATAAAAAATACGATTTTTTATCTTAAATTTTGTTATTACCATTAGCATGAGCTGATATAATATAGTTTAAATAATTTAATATATATTATTTATTTTTTTAAATGTATAAATTAACTATATTAACTACAAATAAGGAAAAATAATCATTTGTCCTTACAAAGAAAGCCACGACCAACGAACCACTTTGTTTTGCTTAAAATGCAAATCAAATAAATTTCAAATCGCTCGAAATTCTAAGAACCTTATTATTAGCTCAATCCCAAGTAATGTTTTGAATACAGTTTCAGTGATTGTTTTGATCGAAGTATTGAAATGAGATATTTCGATACCGATATCGTTTCGGATACCGTTTTAGAATAGTCTATATATGAATAAATTATATGTATATATTAAAAATAGTCTGATCTGAATTGGAGGTCCAAAAATGAACTTACAGTTTGAAGAAATGAAAAAAAAAAAAAGTAAAGGCCAAAATCTAATGTATCGGTCGGTACTGGCCGATACGATCGAAATTCTGCCCAATACAAAACAAGGGTCTTCTATGTACCGGCTACCCGACCGGTATGACATATTCGGTCGATACAAAATGAAATTCAAAACACTGATCTTAAGGCAAGAACAAAAAAGAGCCAAATAATGATATGCTTACTATCATCTTATCACTTTTTTACTATTTTATAATGTATTTGAATTTTTTTTATTAATTTATTAATATTTTTAATCATTACAAAAATTTAAAAAATATACAATTTTATTAATATTTTTTTAACTATTAAATAAAAGAAAATAAAAAATAAAAATAAATGAGTACTATCATTTCCTTTCCTAATAAACACAAAATTTGAATTGCCCAAGACAAATAAGTCAGAGCCACAGAAGGGAAGAGGCGCATACATCGGACCATAGGGACCAGAGCCCTGCAGGCCGATGTTGTGAGGAAGAGGGGAGGGAGGTGGCGCTGACGTGTAGAGGGCCTAAGAGTCGTGTAGCACGAGAAATTTCACGATAAGGCCAAATGTTTTTTTTTAATTAAAAAATAATAATAAAATCTCGATAACCACTGTCGATGGTTTTTATCGGTATCTGTAGCTTTATTCCCTAATTAATACGGAACGTGAGCAAAGAGAGGACATGACCACCTTGGGATTGTTAAATAAAACCAAGGGATCTGATTGGCCGACAGCTGTGGAAAGCCCCATAAATTTCTCTCTTACGTTCCGTCCTACGTGTGATTTTCAAGCTGGGTTGGTTTGCGGTTTGGGTCCGCTTTTCTGACACAAAATCCTCAATCGGATCCAACCATGTAATCATCATTGTACTTTCGTTAAACCATCAAATTAGGATTCAACTAGTTCAGTTCACATGTTTTTGTTTTGGCTTACGTTAAAACTTTATTATATATATTTTGTTTAAAACATAATAAATAATATTGCTTTAAGTAAAATAATAAATGATTTTTTAATTAGCTTTAATAGGATATAGGTTAAAATCAGGAGAGGTTTGGATTCAAAAACTACATCAACTCATTTCAATTCATCTCATCTCATTACTACAACTTTTTCAAATTTCTGCACAAAATATAATAAACAATTCAACTTTTTCAAATCTCAAAACAACTTTATCAAATTCTCACACAAATATAATAAATAATTCAACTTTTATTCTACTATTCACAAACCATTTCAACAAATCTCAACTTATTTTTTAATCCAAACCTCTCCTTAAACTCCCGATTTTTTTTTAGTGTTTTTATTTACTGAAAGAAATATTTTTCTTATCAATCATTATTCACCATCTCATATCTTATGAAAAATACTCTTACATCCTGCTAAAAATACTCTCACACCTATAAAAAAACTATAAATATAAAATATAGAAGTGAATAGTAGATGATACATAGCATTCCTCTTGCCTAAATTTCTTAACTATATTTTAAGTCTTCTTTATTAAGCTTTTATTCAATTCACATGTAATCCAAAACTATATATCCACAATTCTCAATCCATAAAAAGTCCACGTGTCTTTAATGTTGTTGGCATGTTGCCCGTCTTTAGTTGGTTTATCATATTTCCATAATAATCTGATTTTGATTATTGTAAAAGCAATCGAACATCTCTAAAAACGTTTTTCACATTTGGTATTTCTTCATGTTTGATAAATTTTCACGTACACTCAACTCCTATTACGCAACAAAAATTAATTGAATCAAAATGATTCACATTTCCACCTAATTCAGCACTTGAACAGCAAGTCCATTATTTTTTTAAGAATTTTATGTGCAATTAATTTTGTATATTTTATTAATGTGATTGGTTGTATTACTTTTTTTAATATAAAATAATTGTTTTAGTCAATTACATCAATTGAGTGCGCTAAAAATATACAAAAATAATTGTAGGTAACAAAATTCTTTTTTTTTTCAATTTTTTTTAAATATTGTACTTTTTGTAGATCATCAAGCTTTCTATAAGCATTAAAAATAGAGTAATTTCATACGAGGCTCGTTTGTTTTCATAATTCATTTCAACTTATATCATATAATTATTATGAATTTTTTATACAAAATAAAATAAATAATTTAAATTTTTTAAATTTTAAAATAAAAATAATATTAAAAAAATATATTTTAATAATAGTTTATTTAATTTTTAACTTTAATCTCAACTCATTTCATCTATAAAAATAAACGGGGACATGAGCCCACCCTTCTCCGGCACCAACGCCTGCATAAACCAAACTATAATCGACCGATAATCTCTATATACTAATCTATAGTTAATGAGAGGATAAAATTTGGTTCGTCCATTGACAAATTGGCAAGAAGGTAGCACAGAGTCAACACCTAATCAATTTCTGGTATTTGGAGGTAGGGTCCATATTTAACTTCATAATCAAACCAATCAATTGGGAACTGATTCCCAATGCAGTGTGTATGCGTCGTGTGGGATGAATCCGTTCGATGAGTTTTGGAGATGTCTGTCATTTATGACATGCATGGGACCGACTAAAAATAATGCCTCTTCTCGTGGGTCCCACGCCGGAAAAAGGTTGCTTAGAATCTTGGTAGTGGTTTAATGCAATACTTTGAATACTTTACTGACGTCTACTGAAACCAAATAATTCGATATCAATACTGTTTTGAAATAATGTTTTGGAATAATATTTGAAGATAGTCGATATATAAATAAATTATATATAAAAATTATATTTTAAAATAATAGTCTATATATAAATAAATTATATATAAATACATATATATAAAAATTATAAATAGTCTAGTCTAAATTAGGGATTAAAAAATAAGTTTGTAGTTTGAAAAAATGAAGAAAAAAAAAACACAAGCCAAAATATCGGCCGGTATCGACCGAAATATAGGTCGGTACAGGCCGAAATTTAGTTCGGTATGGCCGGTACCAGTCGGTACGATCGGTATTTTAGCCAGTACGGAACAAATATTGTACCTATACCAGCCGAACGGCCAAAACGAAAAATTTCGGCCATACCGGCCGGTACGGTATGAAATTTAAAACAATAGACTTTAATGTCTCTTCATATGCAAAATTATCCTTTTTTTTTAAGAATAATTTTGCATATAAAAAAAAATTCTCACATTAATTTATACATCTTTAAACCAAATAATAAAAAAATATTATTATTATTTATTTATTTCTTAAAATTATTTTTTTATATATATTTTACAATTAACATCCATTTTATATTATTAACTTAATACAAATTTTATATATCAAAATCATTTTAATATAAATTCTACAAAGTTGATTTTAATGAGTAGGAGAAAGAACAAAATAGTAAAATAATATTTAAAGAATGAATAGTACTTTTTCAAATTTGAAGAAGCACTATTTATAACTATACAAAAATTTAGAAATGCATAAGCTAATATAGATGAATTTAAAGACATATTCTTTAAATTTAAAAATAAAGATGAAGATGGAGAAGCCACTACCATTTACTATCCATTAGAAGTTTTTATTTTAATTATGTTTTTAACATTTTTAATTATTAAAATTTTTTTAAAAATGTATTATTTTATTAATAGTTATTTACTTAACCATTAAGTAAAATAAAAAATTAAAAAATCAAATACAAAAAAATAATAAAAAAATAATAACCAAATCATTTTCCTTTTTCTTTTGCCTTGCTCTTTGCCCGGTCTGGCTTTACGACGGGGACGCAGTTCACACGGTTGTCTTTTAGAGCGAGATTGGATTGAAAAACTACAATTTATTATTATTTATAAATTTTAATTCATAAATTTTATTAATATTTACAAACTATTTCAACTCATCTCTCAATCTAAATAGACCTTACCCTAACCTCACTTAGACCATATATAAAAATCTACAAACTCACCTCAATTAATCTTATCTAATTATTTTAATTTTTTAAATTTTTATAACAGATATAATAAATAATTAAATATTTTTAATATTTTAAAATAAAAATAAAATTTTAATCAATTTTTATCATAACTCATTTCATCATACGTGATTTATGTGAATCGTTATATTCATTTTATAATAAAAAATTAAATTTATAATATAAAGTTAACACGTTATAATAAACACCAACTACACTTTTGGTTTGGAAGTAACACATCAAACACCTTACTTTTATATAATAAACTGAATATTTCTAACACACTTTTTTTTTTTTTTAAGAACCAGAAAGATCCAAATGCACTTGCATCTTTGTTTGATTGCTGGTCCTCACGGTCTCGAATCTTATGTGCTTTCGCGAGCCAGGCCAATCAGACCAAAGTTGGACAAGTTCCAAAATGAATACAGGAAATAATGGCCAAAAGAAAATATCTCTGCTCTAGATTTTTTTCTCATCGGTTTGTGACACAAAAAGGGCATAATGATTAGGGGAGAGATTTATCATTGAAAAATGATACATCCATCCGTATATTGTTCTGCTATATATCTCATCCTTCATTCATAAAATGGTGCCCATCAATGATGCCCTCATGCACCAAGGTTTCAGCACAAGGACAGAACAAGTGGAACAGAACACCCGTGAGTGTGGTTTGGACTGTTGTCGGAACTATGAATACCATTATTATTGTAAGATAACTAAACTATTATAGATATAAAGAAAGTATATAAAATAAATTTATAAATTGATATGATTTTATAAAATTCGTTAGATTTATTTTATAATAAAAGTAAATTTAATATAATACATCAATCCATGCACAGAAGCTCCCACATTATATCCCATATTTATGACATCACGATTTTACAAACCTATATATGTTTAATAATTATCAAGAGATGAAGTTGAAGAAAGCCTGTATTCTAAATTCTCAACACCAGGAGGAGTGGGTCAAAAGATCTAAGCCATTGATTGATGAGACACAAACAGATCACATAAAAATAAATTTAAAAATTGATGTAGTTTGATGCTGTACGTTAGATCGTAAATTTATTTTTATTATAAAATATATTTAACGTATTATGAAGGGAGGGATGTTAATTTATAAATTTATTTTTATATAATTTTTTATGCCGGTAACACTTCACAAATAAAATTGTATTTTCTTTTTAGATATTTAGAACATACTCTAGTTAGTCTCTTTCATGCGGATTCTTCCACGAGAGTTGTAGGACTATGTACCTGCATGGAAATGAAAAGTCCATGCACGAGTCTCCAATCTCCATCGCATGGCAAAGACCTACACTACTACATGGATATTTTCACATTATATTAATGGAGTCATGGGCCTCCATTTTTCCATGGAGACCAGTACTATTTCTCTGCATAAAGACCCATTGCAGCGGAAGCCCCGACCACCTGCATCGAGTTAAAACAGATGCATGGACATCCTGGCATTATCACTTTTTGGCGTGTGGTGTGTGATAAAAGAACCGGAGGATGAATAGATTTTCTCGGGGACTGCATGGGGGGGGGACCAAAGGTAGATGAAATTAACCATGACCATAAGCAGAACAGGAGGGCCATTGCCCTTTTCTCCGATCGTATGTCAGTTGTCGTTTCGAAACGATGCTTTTGATACACACGAATAATAACAATCATCGAGTTTCGCTAGCTCTTTCGAATGCCAGCGGGGCATATATATTGGCCAATATACCACGCAATATTAGCAAATCACATTACATTCACTCAATCAAATTACTTTTTATCTCTTCCACAAAGGGAATGATTAATATTGGCTGTTGTATTTATTAGGCTGTAAGGCCATTGGTGCATTTTTCTGTATTGCTATTAACATACGATCGAGAAGTGTTAGAGTAATTCTATGTATAATCATGAAGTCTGTAAATACTGCGTAAATGCTGCGTAATCGCTTTAAAAAAGAGTGGAGTCTACTTGTAAAAAATTAATTTTTTTCTTGTAGATTCCATGTTTTATTCATTTTTTTCAAAATAATTATGCTGCAATTGCATAATTCACGGTTATAAATATCTTTTCATGTGAGTCCCATATTATTGGTGATGATTGCAACTAACATATTATGGTCAAGGAATATGCGGAGACTTTATTGCTAGAACGAAGGGTTTCTAAGGCCCAATGGTAAATATGTCCAATTTTAAATTTACCCACGAAATTATAAACCAAAGAGAACGATAAAAGCCCGAATAAAATGGCCCGATCGTCTGGCCCAGATCTTAACAGCCCAATTGTGCCCTAAACCCCTAGTTCTGAATCCCTGAATCCTGAAAACCCCACGTACTTGTACGTAGTGAGTCTAGTGACGTTGAAAAAGAAGCAGGTTTTCGCAGTCTGTCTCCGCCAAACAAAGAGGGATGGGAAAGAGGAAGAAAACGGAAGAGGGAGGCGAAACCAGAGCCGAAAGTGAACACTGCCCTTCCACTCTGTTCGTCTCCAATCTGCCCTACTCTTTCACGAATTCTCAGGTATTCGCTCATTCTATGGCGCTCTTAATCTCGAACTCCTTGGTTGGATTATTACTTTCTGACCTGGTCTGTTGAGTGATTTTGGCTTATAAAAAGGGGACAACTCAAAGAAGCTAAATAGGAACTGTTATGTTTTTCTGACTACCATCGTTTATTCAATTCTGTGCTGCGTAATTGAGTAAAACGTGTCTGTTTCCGTTACTTCTTTAATTTCAGCTTGAAGAAACATTCAGCGATGTTGGACCGGTCAGGCGGTGCTTCATGGTTATGCGGAAGGGTAAGAAAGAAATTTCTCTCCGAGCAGTAGTGGGCGTTATCATATTGGGAGTGTAAATCAGACTGCTGGAAATAAGATTTTTCTTATTTAAAAACAAATGCAATACACATTGGCATCTGATTAATTGGTTATTTCTCATTTAAATAGATATATCAGAATGTCTATTTTTTAACTAGAATTATAACTTTGGTACTACCTATTGTGAGAATGCTGTTAGCTTGTAGTCTAAGTAGGTTGGTGATTTATTGTTGAAGTTATTTTCGTCAGGTGACTACTTAGGAATCTGAATTGAATTTTAGAGGTTATTTGTGCTATGTTTTCAAATGAGACTAATGTGCCAGTCTTTTTATTCTTCCATCTTGTGGTTTATTAGCTTATGGGTATTATGTTGGTTACTTGGTTGGATTTAGCAATAATTTTAACCAAACACTGGTAAATATGCTAATTGTTTTCCCCCAATTTTTGCAGGGTCAACTGAGCACCGTGGTTTTGGTTTCATTCAATTGTAAGTTCAACTGCGTGGCTCATCCCCTTTAAGTTTCCATTTACCACTTTCTTTTTAGTTAGAGTAGTTGTCGTACTAGATATGTTTTGAATTAAAAATAAGAAGGGATCAATAAGTTTTATGACATTCCCTTATTGTTTTTTTCTACACTGAGAAGCTAGTTGTGGCAAGCTTATATGCGGGTTCGATGTCTTTCGATGCAAGAACTTGATGTGCTGTCATGCGGAAATTTTAATATTATGTTTACCTGCATTTTTTCGTTTATTTGAAGCATTTTTTAATTATTTATATTTTATTTAAGCCTTGAACCTTTTACCTTTAGCATGTATTATACATTTATTTGCAGTGCTGTTGCAGAAGATGCGAACCGTGCTGTTGAGCTGAAGAATGGTTCATCAGTTGGAGGTCGGAAAATTGCAGTCAAGCCTGCTAAGCGTCGTGCTTCCCTTGAACAAAGAAGATCAAAGGCAGATCAAGGTTGATGTGACCCGCTTTAGATTTGGATTTTAAACATATCATGCTCTTGTTCCTTAATCTGCTTAACTCAAATGAATTCAAAACCTACACATTATTGCTAACAATTTTCTTCTATATTTTTAATTCTTAAATCAGTGGTTCAGTCAGATGAAATTGCCAAGTTGAAGAATGATAAGGATGGTAGTGCTTCTGTGGCGGAAAAGCCTGCTTTATTTACCGAAGGTTACTTGTTTTCATTTATCTAATTTTTCGGTTAACATTTTAGGCATATAATTTTGGTGTTATATTTAATAATCATTTTATTTTTTTACTATCATTTAATCTGATATCTATAATTGATGCTTTTGAACAAAAATGCAGAGAAACCTGTGGAAGCTAGAACAGCAACTACAATTTCTAGTGCTCCTGCAGATAAAGGGGCTAGTTCAGAAAAGCAGAGGTACTCGATCTTGTTCCCTATCTTGGCTAATTTTTCCCCTTACCTTGTTCAAAAACCTTTTCCATGATATACTATATTTTTTGTATCATGAAGGGTTGCTAGGACTGTCATATTTGGGGGTCTTCTTGATGCTGATATGGCAGAAGAGGTTCATAAACAAGCCAAGGAGATTGGCTCTGTTTGTTCTGTAACGTATCCTCTTCCTAAAGAAGATCTTGACCAGCATGGTATGGGTATTTTTTTCCCTATCTAGCACAGGGGAGGGAGGGTCAGGATATATTCTTTTATGAGTGGGAGTGTCAGGATATATTTTTTTTATAAGTGGGAGGGTCGGGTCAGGATATTTTTTTTTAATAAGTGGGAGAGTCAGGATATATTAATTGAGCATTGAATGCGTTCTGTTTCGGATGTTGAATTGGCCACACGTGACATTTCTCCAGGTCTCGTTCAAGATGGATGCAAAATGGATGCTTCAGCTGTACTTTATACTAGTGTTAAGTCAGCACATGCTTCAGTTGCAATGATGCACCGAAAACAGATAAAAGGGGGAATTGTCTGGGCACGTCAGCTGGGTGGGGAGGTAAAACATACACAAGATGGCTGATTACAGTTTTAATGTTGCTTAGATTATCCAAATGAAACTTTTGGCATTCTGCTAACCGATTAAAGTAATTCAATTCATTTATATTTTAGGCTTTGATGTATCTATTTATTCTACCTAACTAGGTATTCTCTCTTGTATACGTTATGTGTACTTGGGCTTTGCCTATTTTTCTGTTAGTACAAATAAAATCTTTTACTTTAAAAGAAGAAATTTATGTTCTAGTTGATGTCATTTATCATCATTAGCTATCTCTTTTCAGCCATGGTTCAAATAGATGTTAATGGGATGAGTCCAGCATGTCTTGATGGCATTGTTCTCATTGATACCATTATTGTCAGTTTACTTTTATTCTTTGTATCTAACTGTCTATTGCAGGGGAATTCTAATATCCTGTGGGTTTATTGCCTAGGGTTCCAAGACTCGGAAATGGAAACTTATCGTTAGAAATCTTCCTTTTAAGGTTTGATCTAATTAAATTTTCATGTTTTCTTCCCCTGTTATAAGGATCTTGACAACCAAGTCTCTAAACCTCAATGTAGGCCAAAGTGGATGAGATTAAAGATATGCTTTCGCCGGTGGGGTTTGTTTGGGATGTATTTATCCCACATAATCCTGATACAGGGTATACACGTCAATATCCAAAGTTACTTCATCTATTGATGAAAAATCATTCCTATCTCTTAATACCATTTTTTCCCTATGCAGATTGTCTAAAGGTTTTGCGTTTGTCAAATTCACATGCAAACAGGATGCAGAAAAGGTGTGGGGTTATATATATATATATATATATATATAATGATTAGTGAAGCCTTGGGAATCTTTGATTTGTATATTTTACCCTTTTTTCTTTCTTTTTTTAGGCTATTCAAAAATTCAATGGGCAAAAGTTTATGAAAAGACCTATAGCTGTTGATTGGGCCATTCCGAAGAAAGTATATAACAGTGGTGCTGATGCTGTTCTTGCTTTAGAAGATGGTAATTTTTATTCTGCTCTCTTTATGGTTAATAGCTTGTGTTACTTTCAGTTCTTGGTCTGTATTAAGGAGAGTTAAATCCTTCTCCTTTTATGCATAATTATAAGAATATTACTCATCAAAATACTTATCAAAAAATATTACTCATCAATATATATATATATATATAAGAATATTTTTTTTGTAAGTATTAGTCAAACATATAGAATAGTAATAAGAATATTAAAAGATAGTTAATATTTTCTTACTTGATTGGAGAATTGAGGGGGTTGTTATATTGGGTGGGCCAATGTGCTGTAGCTAGGTATTTGGTGGGATTCCAATGTGAGACAGACACACACACACACACACGCACACACGCATGCACGCACTTGTTTATTTTCTAGGTTATTTAAATTTGATATTAATAGGAGGTTGGTAATCCTAGCCAGATACGGTTTGAAGCAATTATTTAGGCATGTTTTAAAGTTATAATGTTTCTGTGTACGGGCAATGACTTTTTTTTTTTTGGGGGGGGGGGATTCACCTTTGTACAAAATGGAAACTTTTTGGCTTCATATTCTAGACACATTGATAAGCTTTGTAATCAGATATAATAGTATGGGAAATAAGCTTGCATTCTATATACTTTTAGAAAACCATATATGCTGTCTACATCCTTTTTGGTGTGAATCATTTATCTTTAATTTCTTAAGTAATTACCGATCAAAAAAAAATTTCTTAAGTAATTGAATTAGAAGATCATAACTCTACATCTTAATGAAGCATAGCCATAGATTTCACAGGAAAACAAGATGGAAGAGACGATGAAGGTGACAATAGCAGTGTGGATTTGGAGGGTGATGTTGAGGATATTGGCCAAAAATCTAAGCACCCTCATAGCAATGATAGTGCGTCAGATGACTTCAATACAACAGAGAAAGAAGACATTCCTACTGAAGTTGATTTTAATGAGGAAACAGACATTGCAAGAAAGGTTCTGAAAAATTTGATTACATCCTCTACCAAAGTAACTATTCCCGCTCAGGTTGATGTTTCGATGCTGCCCAAGAGAAATGAGGAGCTGAATTTTGTTGACACCATTGGTGCACCAAATAATTTATCTGCTGAGTCTGCAGAAGTATCAGGTGTTACTAAGCCAGGAAGCTCCAGCAAAGTCGAGCCATCAAGACTGAAACAGACAGAAGGAGAAGATGATTTACAGAGAACAATATTTATCAATAACCTTCCTTTTGATCTCAACAATGAAGAGGTTAAACAGCGGTTTTCTGTATTTGGGGAAGTGCAATCCTTTGTACCAGTGCTCCATCAAGTCACCAAGTATGCATTTTTTTTAAAACTCGGCATGCTTATGTACTTCATTTGCTACTGGAGTCTGTTTTGATCTCCATGTGCTTGTGGTAGGCGTCCAAGAGGAACAGGTTTTCTCAAGTTTAAAACGACAGAAGCAGCTAGTGCTGCAGTTACTGCTGCAAATGTTGGATCTGGTCTTGGGATTTGTCTAAAGGGTAGGCAATTGACTGTTTTGAAGGCTTTGGATAAAAAATCAGCTCATGATAAGGAATTGGAGAAGGCCAAAAATGAGGTTCATGACCCACGCAATCTTTACCTGGCAAAGGTTGGTTTAGTTAATTCTGTCTTTCCCGGTTCATTGTAATTCCTAGTTTATTTTGTGTTTGCACATCTGCAGTGTTATATTTTTAGGATTTGTCTCAAATTTGATTGACTTTCTTCTTCTTCTTCTTTTTTGAATATTTAATAGGAAGGTCTTATTCTTGAAGGAACTCCAGCTGCGGAAGGGGTTTCAGCTAGTGATATGTCTAAACGCCAAATGTAAGTATTTCATAAATGATGCACCTTATTCTTCTCAATGATGAACTGGATCTTTCATGTGGTGAATGCAAGATGAGAAGCAGTTCTTACCTGTGGCTGTGCATGGTGCACAAATATTTCCCAATTATATATGAAGTTTGGATGATGCTCTTGTTTGTCATTGTGGCATACATGTGCGTTCTAGAACATCGAATAAAAAAGAAATTATCTGAGTTTTGCATTTTGCACTTTCTCTAATTTTTATGCTTATTTATTCAATTTTAAGTTAAAAAAGAAATAAGTGACTCTCTGGAGAAGACCCTTGAGAATTCCTCAGAAAGTGACATTAGTGGTCTTGTAATTTTTATGGCTGGCAACAAGATGTTGATAAAGCTTTTGAAAAATCAAATGCTGAGATATGTGTTGCATTTGTAAAATTCTGCATTCCTTCTCAACAGGCTTTTTTAATCTTTTCTTTTGGGTCTACTGCAGGTTGGAGAGCAAAAAGATGACTAAGCTTGAATCCCCAAATTTTCATGTTTCGAGGACTAGACTTGTTATATACAATTTACCAAAGTCAATGACAGAAAAAGGACTTAAGAAGCTTTGCATTGATGCAGTTACCTCACGAGCTACGAAGCAAAAACCAGTGATTAAACAGGTTAGCTACACCCGTAACAAGTTTGGAGTTTTTAGTGTATATATATAACTTTGTGCATATATGTTCATGAAAAATTTCTCGTCTTTGATATTGCACATGCAGATAAAGTTCTTGGAGGACATAAAGAAAGGAAAGGTCAATACCAAACATCACTCACGTGGAGTTGCTTTTGTTGAGTTTGCTGAGCATCAACATGCTCTTGTGGCCCTGAGGGTTCTTAACAACAACCCTGGTAACATATTTTGTTAATAAGTTACTATCCCTTGTTCTCTCCTATGATATTATGATCGGTGGCAAGTCCATTACATCAGAAATATTTCTTCCTTTTATATTATGACTGACTGTCATTTTGTGGGTGTTGTACCTCTGTAAAATTGAACTAACGTTGTATGCTTTTGAGGTTGTTTACTAGAATGAGTTGATCCCATTATATTCTAATTTGATACAATTTTTTGGTTACTCATAGATACTTTTGGTCCTGAACATCGCCCAATTGTGGAGTTTTCTCTTGATAATGTTCGGACGTTGAATCAACGGAAAGCTAAGCTACAGGCTAATCAGCACGGTGCCCACAATGACCGAAAAGATGTGCAGAAGACTCATGAGACTCGCACACCAGCTGCACAGCCAGACATAAAGAAGTCCAGAAAAAGGAAATCCAGAGGTGATGATGGATCGGCGAAGGATTCTTTATCCGAGATAGTGGAGAATAGCACACCTGACCAAGCAGCCGCTGAAGGGCACAGAGCTAGTAAGAAGCAAAAAAGCAATCTGGCTGGTGTGAAGGGGAAAGATGTTTATCCTAAAGGAAAACCAGAAGGCTCCAAATGGAAGTCAAAGAATCACCCAGATGGCAGGAATCCTGATAATGGAAGATCACTCGGGGGCAAAATGATAGCCAGTGATGCCAGCAAATTAAAAACTTCCATGGAAGCAGATGTACAACCAAAAATGAGGAAGCTGCGGGACCAAAGAGAACACCCGAAGGAAGAGAGGGATTTGAAAAGAGGAAAAAGGCCGAAAAAGAGAAAAGACCCCGTGGGGCAAGACGTTGCAGATAAGCTTGACATGCTGATTGAGCAATACAGATCCAAGTTCTCACGGCAGAGTGATGAGAAAACTGATGGTGAAAAGCAAGGTTCCAGACAGCTTAGAAAATGGTTCCAATCATGACTGTCCACCAGCACAGGTTTTGCAGAAGTCTTTGATGAGGAGGTATTTCCATATACTAATTTTGATGCAATTGCACTGAATTTTGTCTGCTGTTGGAAATCTTGACAAACTAGGCGGCGAACTTTGAGTTGTGGGATCCTGCGATCTGTTGTATTGACGGCCAATGGCATATAAACATATTTAAGATTTAACACGGGGGATGGATGGATGGATGGATGGATAATCGACTTGCACAAGGAACCGAAAGGGAATGAAAATACTCCAATTTCATGCTTTCCCCCCAAGGAAACTTATATGCACTTGTGTAAAACAATGTCATTTTCTTTCCAGCAACACTACTTTTTATTTTGCTTTGTCTTTTCTTCTATACTTGCTGCTGATGTGGTAATTTATAAGTGATATTCTATGAATTAAAATAATAGAAATTTCATGTTGGTTTTAGTGCCAATTTATGACATTTTCTTGCGTTTAAAGTTTCCTCCATAGATAACTGCGTGTGATATGATATGATATGCTACAATTTATAGACGTTCCAGCTAATGGCATGTTTAATAGTGCCACGACTTCATATTTTTAGTACGCAAAAATATAATAATCAACAAGTTGAATATGATCAATTTGTCTAATCCATCACAGATTCTCATGCGCCATTAATAAGCTTCTTTTGCTGAAAATATCTCACACAACGGTCGCGGATTAACGGCGTACACATGGTTGGTTCAACGCGTGTAATTCTCACACATGCAAAAAATCTACCAGTAAATTGCTTTGTTTTTTTTTTAACCTCTTAACACATTGTTAAAGGAATCTCGTAACGATAGCAAAAATATTGACGTTTTAAATTTGTAAGCCGCCAAAACTCGGAAAGAAAAAGGTCAAGAAGCTTGGGGCTTTTGAGTTTTGCGGGGCATGACTTGCTTGTTGCTGCCCCCCCGCCCCCACATGGGTCGTTAGTGAGGGTCATAAAAGAGAGGCCAAGTTTTCAAAAAGAGTCTTTTTCGAAAAAAGCTGCCGACGAGGCATCCTATGTCTCCATTTTCCATAGGACCAATCATTTTGACTCTATTATAGGAGCTGACTTAATCCCCTCTCCAGTGTTTCATTACCCATTCTAAAGATATCACCACTAGATATAGATACTTAAAGCACAAAAAGAAACCGCTTTAACAGTTGATGCATCAAAGATTTATGCTTTTTGGAGTAAATTACTTTATTTCCAACGCTTTTTTGGGTTAGTAATCAATGTTGTACTTGTTGCTACAAAATATATACTGCAATATAGAATGCAATATTTGCTTATACACTTTGATGCATCCATCTCACGTTTACTGTAATGTTGTAAGCTAATATTATATAAAAGGATATTAACCATAGACATATTTTTTTGCTTTCACATGTCATTGGTGTTTTATTTTGTTGTCTGAATTTCATGTAAGACAGAGACAGAGAAGGCCCAAAAAAAATATTTGGTATCAAGGGAGAAATCAAATTCGTGCATGAAGCCAGTATGAAAATAAAGGCTTCGGCCATAAAGCAGGACCGCAGTGCAGTTGTGTCACGCACATTACATTCCGTTACATTATCACTATGCCATTGTAGTGAATCAGATGAAAGGATAGTGGGAATGGTGTGTGTGTGTCTCTCTCTCTTGTAGTGAATGGTTATTCTTTTGAGCCAAATGTCATCGTGTCAGTATATGCAGTAACGACAGATTCGAGACAAATAGACTGGTTTTTCTGCTGAGTGGTGACCACATTATAATCTCGTGCTTCCCAAACTCATAAACCTCTCTCTCTCTCTCCCACACAGATTGTGAATGCCACTTTTTTGAGCTGCTTATAGCTGTATATCAGTATATATAAGACAGCAAAAGGGTTCAGAGAAATGGACTCTTTGTTTTTTGCGGAGTGGTGACCATATAACAACCGCTTCTTCCCGCATTTCGCACTTTTCCTTACTCAGTCTGTGTGTGTGTGAGAGAGAGAGAGTCTGGAGAGAAAATGGAAGCTAGCTCAGCTTCCAAGTGGTTTTTGCTCTGTATGGTTTTGTTTCTGAGTCTTCAGCTGGCGCAGTGCAGTGTCACCTATGATAGGAAGGCACTCGTCATTAATGGGCAGAGGAAAATTCTCTTTTCTGGCTCTATACACTACCCCAGAAGCACCCCCGAGGTATCTTAATTTACAAAACTTTATCCAATTCCTTCCCCACATTTATCAAGTAAAATGTGGTTGATATGTGAAGTTTTGCTTACACTTCTTCATAACGAACAATTTGCATACAATGCAGATGTGGGAAAGTCTAATACAGAAAGCCAAAGATGGTGGCTTGGATGCTATAGATACCTATGTGTTTTGGAATGTTCATGAACCTTCTCCTGGCAAGGTACTTCGGTTTTACTCATGCTCTTTTTTCCTCTGTTTTCAGCTGCGTTTCTTATACTTTCTGGTCGACATTGACTGATGAGTTATGGTTTTTTGTTTCTTTTCTATTCTCGGGGGTTCAGTATAATTTTGAGGGGAGATTTGATTTGGTTCGGTTTATCAAGATGATTCAGAAAGCAGGACTATACGTGCATCTTCGCATTGGACCTTATGTTTGTGCAGAGTGGAATTTTGGGTAACAAAAATTTCCTTCTTTGGGTGACGAGGAGTTGCTGTTCTTCAAATTCAATTATTTCATCACCTTTTGTTTTTGTGTGTTTTTTTTTTTTTTTTTAATTAGGGGGTTTCCTGTTTGGTTGAAGTATGTTCCAGGCATTAACTTTAGAACAGATAATGAGCCTTTCAAGGTCTCTCTCTCTCTCTCTCTCTCTTCTCAGTATGTGTGTGTGGGTAAAATAAAAACAGGTGATTGATGAACTGCACATATGAAAGTCTGTACAGAAAATGTTGGCATCTAAAACTCACTAACCACTAACTAAACTTTGCTACGAGTATCTTACATTTCGCTGTATTACAGCTGGCAATGCAAAAATTTACCCAGAAAATTGTTACAATGATGAAGGATGAAAATCTGTTCGCGTCGCAAGGTGGTCCCATCATCCTCTCTCAGGTATCGTTTTGGGAAAATCAACTCCTGCACTGTGCAATAGTCTCTGTTAGTAAATTTTCCTGTATATTACAAAGCAAAGTTAAAGAAAAATAAAATAATCAGTTGAATCAGCTCTAGTAAGAAGTAAAGAACAACTACATTGTGCAACTTCGTTACGTTAATTTTAATGATTTACTTATATATCTTTGCACTTATTTTCTGAGTGCAGATAGAGAATGAATATGAGCATGTAAGCAAGGCATTTGGAACTGCCGGCCATGCATACATGACCTGGGCTGCAAAGATGGCTGTTGGAATGGGTACTGGGGTCCCATGGGTAATGTGCAAGGAAGATGACGCCCCTGACCCAATGGTAATGAAAATTATGCTTCTTAAACATGAAACGTATACAAGCTCCAACCATGGTTTCTTCTTATAAACTAAAAGTTATGCTGGAGGGTCTTTCTTGTCACTTTTTTGTTCTCTTGCATTCTATCAATGTTCAATTATTTGTGAATTATAGCTAATTTGTGCACTGGCAAAGAAGCTTTTTCTTACCTGTAAACACAATTAGTATACGATGAAACTCCATGACAAGCTACCAAAAGCTGATAAAATTCTATTTGTGAGAAAAATTAGAAGTGAAAAGTTCAAATCCATCTTTCTCTAAATCTTGATGACAGATAAACACGTGCAACGGTTTCTATTGTGACTACTTCTCCCCAAATAAACCTTACAAACCCACACTATGGACTGAGGCCTGGACTGGCTGGTAAGGTTTACATCCACCATCACTTCCGAATCACTTCCCTAAGACATATCAATTTATCTTGAATCTCCTTTTTAAGGTTTACAGAATTTGGTGGCCCCATTCACCATCGACCTGTTGAAGACTTAGCATTTGCGGTTGCTCGGTTCATTCAGAAGGGATGCTCCTTTGTAAATTATTACATGGTTAGTCACTCTTCATAATTACACGGCATTCAGCACCTCTTCAAAGTAGTACACAAAAATGTTTCAATATTATTCTCATTAATTACCATGTAATAAAGGGGAGATGATTTATATTTTGGGGTCCTGAAAACTGAATACTTTGAATGACAAGCTGATGGAAACGTCTTGGCTGATTCTCTTTTAATTTCCCAGAAAACATCATATCTAGCCTATATTCTACTTGTTGGGCTTGTTTTTGTGGAGCCTAGTTTATTTTTGTGGCTGCCCGATTTGATGACTTGATCCGATAAGGGGGTTTGGGGGGGTGAAAATTTTTTTTGACCCGGTTTTAGCTCTTAAACCAGTCTGACCCGATCTTTAATTAGGGTTTCGCCATATATATATATATATATATATTGTATTATGAGAAAGAATATTTGCAGTCCTAGTGTGTGCAAGCCCTACACACTTTCTTTGAAAAAAGTGAGGTCCACTATTAAAAAAATAAATTTTTCATGTGGATCTCAGATTTATCCACTTTTTTCGAAAAGAGTATGCGGGGCTTGCACACCCTAGGGCTGTATTACTCATTGTATTGCCACACAGTGTATTCGACTTTCAAGAAAATAAAATCCTCTGCAGCTCCGTAGGCGTAGACACGTTAGTGAACCACGTAAATTTGTGTTCGTGTGTGATTGATTTCGTTTTTCGCTTACTTTTTCTTCTCATCGTTCCTAACACTATGAAGTCTAAGACCATAATGGCAATTCTTTAGTTCTCAATGTTCTTAATTTCACTGTCCTCATCTGCTAGTAAATGAACATTATCTCGTGCAAGAAGTCTTCCAGAATTTATGCTTTCTAGGATCTGATCCATTCCATTTATGCATTACATCTATAAATAACGACAATGTACATTTGGAAATGATTTACGTGATATTCATATTGTGTTTGGCAGTACCATGGAGGAACAAACTTCGGAAGAACTGCTGGTGGCCCTTTCATTACAACCAGCTATGACTATGATGCTCCAATTGATGAATATGGTGAGAAACCTGTGCCAGTATTATACCAAAGGAAACTCAATTTATAAACTATTTTTTATTTTATTTTTTTACATAATCAGAGAATTAATCAGTTTGTCAGATTGTAACTCATAGTTTAACCATACTAATTTGATAGGCTTGATAAGGGAGCCCAAGTATGGCCATCTGAAGGAACTCCATATGGCTATCAAGTCATGTGAGCGAGCTTTGCTTAATGCTGACCCTACTATCACATCCTTGGGAAATTATGAAAAGGTTTGTCATATCCTCTATCCAAAGGGTTTGGGAAATTACTGCTTCTGGTTATCGGATTGTGTCAAATTAATTTCCTTTTTCTTTTTTCTTTTCCTTATATCTAAATCAGATTGACTATTAACATTTCCCAGGCACATGTATTCTCTTCCAAGTCAGGAGACTGTGCAGCTTTTCTCTCAAATTACAATTCTAAGTCAGTTGCAAGGGTGACTTTCAATAACAAGCACTACAACCTACCACCCTGGTCCATAAGCATCCTTCCTGATTGTGAAAATGTTGTCTTCAACACCGCCAAAGTAAGTGAATTGACTATCGGAACTACTGGATTCATCTTGGTTTTTGCTATATTTTCTTGACGTTCTGTGTGAAGCCTGAAAATTTGACTATAGTTACATACAGTATACTCTGTCCATATACATAATATAACCAAAACTAACTTTAAAATATGCAGATCATTACCACCATGATGAAACATGATTTATCCAACAATCATAATTCATTTTCCTAACATTAATTTTCACTGCAAACAAGTGTAGGCCTGTTCAAATGTGATAAGATATTTTTGTCAGTGTTTTTATTTCCATCCTATTCACGTTTATCATGCATGCTGAGATAGTGAGATGCACAACCTTTTCAGGTTGGAGTTCAGACATCCCAAGTGCAAATGTTGCCTACAAATGTTGATTTTTCTCCATGGGATACATTTAATGAAGAAATATCCCTGGCCGATGATGATTCAACAATCAGTGTCATTGGTCTCTTGGAGCAGTTGAACGTCACCAGAGATGCTAGCGACTATCTCTGGTACACAACCAGGTGAATTGAATCCTTCTTAAATTTATTTTCACTCTAATGTTAAATATCTATACACATTGATAACATTTTTACCGTTAAAAATTGTCTCCAGTGTTGATATTAGTTCATCAGAACCATTCCTGCATCAAGGCCAACGCCCAACTCTCACTGTGCATTCAACTGGCCATGTTATGCATGTCTTCACTAATGGGAAATTTTCAGGTACATCATCGAGTTTCTTGATTTCAGAAAGCCAGAAAATACAACTGGATTGAACTTTGTTACACTTGTGAAAAAAAGAGGGGGAAGAGAGAAAGAGAGAGAGAGAGAGAGAGATTCAACTCTTATATCATGTTAATGATTACTAAAGAATTGTGTTTGATCTAATGATAGGCTCGGCTTTTGGGACTCGGGAGAGCTTGAGATTTACTTTTGCAGGGAATGTTGACCTGAAATCCGGAACAAACAAAATTTCACTACTCAGTATAGCTGTTGGATTGCCAGTTAATACTTCAATCCTCACATTTATTATGACTCTGATAGATCGGTACCAGTTAATAATTCAACAGGTTATTATATTGCTTGGCCTAGTATGTCCTAGTAGCTTTCTTCAACTGATCCTTTCTTTTTGGTCCTGTTGGTGTTGAAGAACAATGGTCCACGCTTTGAGACGAGGAACACAGGAATCCTTGGACCAGTTGTCATACATGGGATAGACCAGGGAAATAGGGATTTGTCCTGGCATAAATGGTCATACAAGGTCTAAGCATCTCACTTCCACATATTTTGAGGACTTGCAATTATTTGATGAGTATCTACCTCACAGGTGTATCTTTGTACAGGTTGGGCTTAAAGGAGAAGCCATGAATTTATGTTCTCCTAACTCTATATCATCAGTTGATTGGATGCAAGGGTCCTTAGTGGCAGAGAAACAACAGCCTCTGACATGGCATAAGGTATGGGAACGTCAAAAGCAGTCTTTGATATAATCCTTTTTTGTTTCTTTTTTATGCTTTTTATGGCGGTAGGCTTGTTCTTAAACTTATTCAAAACCTTAACAAGTCTAAGTTGACATTTGAACCTGTAGACCCATTTTGATGCACCGAAAGGAGAGGAGGCCTTGGCTTTGGACATGAGTAGTATGGGGAAGGGCCAAGTGTGGATCAATGGAGAGAGCATGGGAAGATATTGGAATCTCAATGCTAATGGTAATTGCAGTGGATGCAGTTATTCCAACACATTCCGGCCTACAAAGTGCCAATTTGGTTGTGGCCAACCAACTCAAAAATGGTACGGACTTACTCAAATCTCCTCCACGAACAAGATAAAAGTGAAGATTACATGATGGTATATGGCTAGCTCATTTCTATCTACTATCATGTGTTCAGGTACCATGTTCCTCGGTCATGGTTGAAGCCAACTAAAAATCTGTTGGTAGTATTTGAGGAAATAGGTGGAGATCCCTCTAAAATTGCACTTGTAAAAAGATCAGTTACAAGTATTTGTGCCAAGGTATCCAGGGATCACTCAAACATTAAGAACTGGCATATTGAGAGAGATGGCAAATCTGAAGGTCTAGACATGCCAAAGGTTAGCCTACATTGTGCAGGCGGGCAGTTCATTTCTGCAATTAAATTTGCAAGTTTTGGAACTCCATATGGGACTTGTGGTAGTTTCCAGCATGGGACCTGTCATGCCCCAAGCTCTCTAGCTGTCTTTGAGAAGGTACTCGGTCTGCTCTTTAATTTCTTCAGTCTTCCTTTGTCGAGCATTCAAATTCAATTTATAATACCGTTTAAACCCAATCCTGATTCATGTTCAATCTCGAATTCACTTATATTCTGTTCTTGATTCCAGGAATGCGTAGGTAAGCAGAAATGCATGGTGACCGTATCAAACAGCAATTTTGGTGCAGACCCATGTCCAAACATATCAAAAAAATTATTGGTAGAAGCTGTTTGTGCCCCCACAGATGCCACAACTGCCACACCCAATTAAGGGGTTGGAGAAGAAGAAAAGGAATCCTAACTTCATACCAGAATTGGAACAGTTGTAAACGTTTCAGTCTGCATTGGAAAACCCAGTTCTGGTTAGATTTGTGAAGTGATAATTATTGTATGCAACGCAAATGCAAGCAACTGGGTAGGGTTTCTGAAGCTGTAGGAGCTTCCATTCTAGTTAGAATTACTCTTTAAAAAAAATCTCAATAGCAAGTCCTAAAGCAGGTCATTGATTGATCCTTCATGGTGCTGTGACAGAGTCCTCCTCCCCTCATGATCAAAAGGAATCTCATATAAAGTAGTACAGTGCTTTTCTTAAAACCATTTGAGAAGGTATCCCTTATTAATGTACCAAAGTCTAAAGTGGGGCTGAAATCAGAGATAGTACACCTAATGAGTTGTCGTTTTTTATGATGGCAATGGACTTTGATGGGGTCCTCATTTCTTCTGACGTAAGCGATTGCATAGAATTCTAATTCAAGGACCAAGCTATGAAGCAAGCATTGGCTCAAGAAGGCAAGGGCAAGCTGCTCTAAACCTAGCTTGTAAGAAACAACTAGGGGAATAATGCACAGCACTGGCTACTGGCTAGGGTTGAAATGTCTATTCCTTCAAAATCTGGATTCAATTGAAATACAAGTTTTTAGAAAATTAAAACCCATTAATAAATCTCTCATGGCATGATATAATTCAAGATATCAAAAGTTAATTTATTCTCGTTTGTTTTCACAGATGAGATCAGATGAGATGAGTTAAGATTAAAATTAAAAGTTGAATAAAATATTGTTAGAATATATTTTTTTAATATTATTTTTATTTTGAGATTTAAAAAAGTTGAATTATTTATTTTATTTTATACTAAAATTTGAGAAAATTGTAATGATTAAATGAGATCATTAGTTGTGAAGAGTTGTAAAAACAAACGAATACTTAGAAAAAGGGAGATTGTGGGCTAATGAAGTAGTTCCAATCCTATATTAGCTGTGTGAAGCAAAAGACACATTTGCTACAATTAGTAATTACAATGCGGTTTGACAAAGGGGCATTGGTTTTGAGCCGGAATTAGCTCTTTTCAAAGCAAAGAGTAGCATAAAAACAAACATCTAATGTGCTTGATGGCAACATAGGTGCATCAAAAGTCAAGAAGATGGAGGATGTGCAGAGGCATACCGGTGGAGGATGTCGAGAGGAAGGCATTGGAGGTGGGCGTGGGCAGCCGCAACAGGTGGCTAACAATAGATTTGCTCTAAAAATGAGAGGAAAGACACAAACTTAAATAAAGCAAATAGGAAAATAAAGGAGCACATATGGTAGGTAGCTTGAAGTTGGACGAGAAGTGGGATAGGATAGGGGAGGACCAGCTGCCCGAAAATAGGCTCAAGGAGAGAGAGAATGAGAAATGATCAATTTCATTTTTAGAAAATAATACACACATGACCAATAAATTGATGTTGAAGAAATTATATATTGCATCCTAAAATTATTCTATTTTAAATTTATACCCAAATCCCTTCACAATAGAAACAATCAATATCTTGAACAAAATATACCCCAAAAAAAAAAATCAAGAAAAAACACAAATTTATAAGAGTAGACAAAAATGGTTGGAGTCTAGCTATGTAGGTTGTTTGAAAATATAACGTTATAATTAGAACCATCATAATTGAAGCTTGAAGGGTACAATTTTTTTGAAGTGCGCCCCAAGAGTCAAACGAAAAAAGGATATTTTTTTATACGCTTCGAACCCCACTCACGTTTGATACTCGGAATCCGCATGGAAAATTCTATAAACCGTATTATTATTTTATTTTTATTTAACTATATATAAGATATAGTATATTTATCGTTATTAAATGATATTTTATTAAATAATTCTTTATCATCAAATGATATTAAACGTGACACATCTTATATATTGAGATAAAAGTGGGATGTAAGAACACTCCTAATGGATGCTCTATAATACATTTTTTTTTAAAATATAAAAAAATTCTCTTAAAAGTACCCTCCAATAGATCTTATATTTCATCCTTCATTTTACATTCTGCTACAGTAACATGTTAGATGTGGAGGAAATTATTCATTAATGTAAATATTTTAAATTAGTTTATCTCTCATACTGTTTGATTTTCTTCATTTTCTCAAAAGTCATTTATTTTCATTTCAAATCCACCCTCTCATTCTCACACTTCTTTGCTAGGTGCCAAAAATAAAATCTGAAGCTGAATTAATTTTTTATTTTCATTATATAATTTTTTATTTTTTATTTTTGAATTAATTTATATTTTGGTTTAGTTTATAAATTTAGATTAATTTAAAATAGAACATAATTATATGATATTGTATATGAATAGATATTGTAAATATCAAAAGATTTGATGATATCATTGGTAGTTAGAGAAAATATTTGAAATGAATAAAAAAATATTAAAAAGTATAATATTTAAATGATATGAAAAAAATAGATAAATTGATGTATGATATTGTAAAAATCATTATATAAAATAGAAAAAGTGGATTTTGATGATGTATTTTAAATGATAAGATGAATAATTCATTGAGAGTGCTCTAAGTGTGGTGTATATTATTAATCATAATTTTATTTAAAAAAGTTATATTATTTAAATAATATAAATAAGGGAAAATATTTTACCACAAAGTGATTATACAAAAATTAACCTACAAACTAATGTGGTTTGATGTAGTACATCATATTGTAAAGTTACTTTTATTATAATGTAAATCTAATAGATTCTATAAAACTATATCAGTTTGTGGATTTATTTTGTGTAATTTTTTGTGTCTATCGTAATTCTCTATAAATAATGTATTATAGAAATAATTCTCTTTGTAGGTTGATGTAGTACATCAGATTGTAAAATTACTTTTATTATAATATAAATATAACAGATTCTATAAAACTATATCGGTTTGTGAGTTTATTTTATATAATATTTTTGTGTTTGTTGTAATTCTCTATAAATAATGTACTATAGAAATAATTTATTTTATTTTTATTATTTACACAATCCACGTAGACTTCGAGCTCCCTACCAGAACATGTAAACATTCTACAGAGGGCTTCTACAATCTACTAGAAAACTCGATGGATAAAAGCCCAAATCAACATCGACGCTGACGTGGCTTCGCATCGATCCTTCCTCAACAAACCACGGAACCACCCCTAGCAATCCATTTATTTTCAGATCTACCCTTCCGCTTCAACTGGAAGTCTAATCTTTACACAAACTGACGCTGATTAAACCGGAGACACCACCACTTAATCTGTGTCCGCGATGCACCAAATCGAATCTTCCTGCAAAAGCTGTTAAAAATATTCTAATAAAAAATAAAAAAGTCCTCAACTTCCTGGTTTCTCTCTCTCTCTCTCCCTCCATCCCTCCCTCCCTGTGCATGTCTTTGTACTCTTCAGGACTCCCATGGCCAAACCAAAGGCTCCGAGACGAACACTTGAGTCTTACACGGTCAAACACATCAACAAAACCATCCGAGGTAAGCGCTTTGCCCACACTTTCCGCCTCTAATTTCCCGAAAACTAACACCGCCTTAACCTTTCTGTTCAGAGAGAGAGAGAGAGAGAGAGAGAGAGCTATCTCATCTCATGACTTGACTTCTCCGAGTATTTTCAGGCGGGGACTGCGTCCTCATGCGGCCGTCGGATCCTTCGAAGCCGTCCTACGTGGCAAAGATCGAGCGGATCGAAGCGGATGGCCGTGGGACCAACGTGAAGGTCCACGTCAGATGGTACTACCGGCCCGAGGAGTCCATCGGCGGGCGACGTCAATTCCATGGCTCCAAGGAGGTTTTCCTCTCCGATCACTACGACGCACAGAGCGCCGATACCATTGAGGCCAAGTGTACGGTCCACTCCTTCAAGAGCTACACCAAGCTCGATGCCGTCGGGAACGACGACTTCTTCTGTCGTTTCGAGTACAATTCCTCCACCGGAGCTTTCAATCCCGACAGAGTCGCCGTGTATGTAAGCGAATCATTCGGGTTTTTTCCCTTTTTTTTTTTTTTTTTTACAGTTTATTGTTATTGTTGGAGTTGCTTTTGTAAAAGGAGAGTAGGGGACTCTTTTTATCATTATCTTTTGTTTTATTTTTTTAAATGTTTCCTATCTTCGCCACAGTAATTCATGATTCCACTTAGACATACGTACCGCGTACGTGTATATGAATTTTTGCTGAAAAGGTATGGGATCGTAATGCCAAATCCCAGTAGCTTTCTATGGAAAGGTTTCCAAGATAATGCAACGGATGAAAGGATTTACTTATTAAGGCTCGGGCTGATGAGATAGAACCTTTTGGCTTCAATGAATTTATTTCGACTTTTTGTTATTTTTTTGTCCCCAGCGCTTCGTTTGGAGCCAACTCAACTCATGCTGTACACAAGCACAATATGGAGTCAGGATTATTAGTTAAAAAAAATCTTTAGGTAGTTTAGAAAAGGGCCCGGGATGAAATTGAGACATTTTTCATCATTCATCTAGTTGGCTCCTTTGTAAGCTTGCTACCACCGTTCTCAGGATGTACTATCTGAACTTCCAGCTGCAATGTCATAAGTGATTTATCTGAGAAGTAAAAATCTCTTAAATGATTGGTGTTTTAGTTGGTCCCTCTGCATTGCACATAAAATTACACCCAAGGCTACGATCCATCCAAAAAATTACACCTCTGCCTGTACGCTCCTTAAGTAATTTTGTGCAACATGAAAAATCTTAGTGATTGTGACATCATAATTGTGTGCTGGAAATAACCAAAGTGGCAGTATGCTTCAAGCCTATCGTTATCAAATCGTATTATAGTTGAGGAATTTGTGGTAGCAGCAGGTATGTCGAGTAGGTTATAGATCGATTTTGCAGTCTGAGTACTCCAGTTTGATGTGCCATTTGACTAATGAAGATTCTTATTTCAATCTTCTACTTTTAGTAGCATAATCCATTTGCAGCTTTTCATTTAGTATAAGAATCAATGGAAAAACGTTGTAGCATACCAATGGTGCATATAGTACCACTGCCTAACAATGCTTGTCATATGAATTTTATGGTTTTGTGAAGTGGCACATTAGTTTTTTTAGTTAGATTATGATTTTGACGTGATAAAGTTTACACATCTGTCTTTCCTTTATGTAGAAATTACATGTTACTCAAATTTTAAAATCTTTTACTGAGTTGCACATTAGTTGGAACTAGTTGGAGATAAATTTGAACACAATTTGGTATTTTGTATCTTTCTGTTACTCATTTGCAGCAAAGTTTCTTCCCTCCATCCTCAAACTATGAAATATTGGAACTTGTATTTCAAGATTTCAGTTGCGTTCACTAGTTTAAAATACTTGCTAGCTGAGGTTGATAAATTGTATCTACATGGTCCTTGGCTTCCCCTTGATGTGATTTTCCCTACATGATATGACATGAGCAAGCTAAAGTTATGGATACCAGATGGAAATTCTTAAGTTGATGAGCCCGACATTGGGACTTGTACCTGCAGTCCTTATGCTTGTCCAAATTCAAGTGACACAAGATGTTTTATCTCCAAAATAAGCCACTATTTATTGGTTAATTGGTTTTTTTTTTTTTTTATCTACTCTTGGGGCTCACTTATTTCATGATTCTATCTTCACCATGGCATATTTGGCATTTTTGTTTTGTTTATTGGATTAATAACAATCTAATTATTGTAACATGGGATCTTCGGAGTTCAGAGTTGTTGATTCAAGTTTCTTATTTCATCAGTTGGTTTGAGATCTTATGGTTTATTGCTTGTTATATTTTGTCAGGTATTGCAAGTGTGAGATGCCGTACAACCCTGATGACCTAATGGTTCAGTGTGAAGGTTGCAGTGATTGGTAAGTTGAATGCTATTAATGTTATACAAATATATGTGATTTTTCAGGTATAGTGATTGAAGTATATATCAAAATACCAAATTTTATGGCAATTGAAATATATTGCCAAACGTAAAAATTTAGATATCAAATATTTGGATACATGTAGAAAAATCTAGAACTATACAACTGAGTAAAAGGTTTCTTGCCTCTCACCCACACGGGTTCTTCTATGGAAGGGGTTTAAACCCTGTAAAATTAAATGCTATTAGTCAGAAGCATCCTTACGGAGAAGTCCATTCTCGTCATGATCGATCCACGTCCTATAGTAGTCGCCCTCTAAGTTTACCACCCTACCCACTAATGGACTATGAGGGTGGCAAGCGAACGGGAACTAACCGAGAACCCGAACCGCTTGACTGACTGACCCCTTCATACTTGATTCATTTGGGTTGGGGATGGATGGAACCAATCAGAAGTGCAAATCGCGCAAGCGAAGCTGGGAAACGGACCGCAGCAGGGCTTCTAGGTGAATCCCTAAAGTAGATTAGTTCGATCAGCAACACCTGTCTCTACAGTACCAGGACCAATACCTAGTTTTTACCCAGAACCTGTCTTTGCAGCATTGGAACCAAGATCGGGCTTAACGTATTCCATCTCTCGAGCCCCGAATAAAACCACCCTCCCCTTCGGACTCCATATCTCTTTTGACTCAGAAAACAGATTGTTGAACACCTTTCATGCTCATGTCACGTCGAGGTACTGCAGTGGCAAGTTTTAGAGATTAGGCTTACTCTAACAATCAAAGAGAGGGTGCGGACGGACTTTCTACAGGAAGTGCGCAAAAGCACTATAACTACCATAAGCATAATAGAAGTGTCCCCTATCATGTAGGAAATGAGCTAACTATCTTCAAGCTGAACTTGAGCCGGCAAGAGAGGAAGGGTTCCTTCGAACCTTTTGGTATGTATTGCCCCCTAACTATAGATTGGATCCATCGGACCCATGCTTAACACATGCAAGTCGGATGGGAAGTGGTGTTTCTAGTGGCAGATGGGTGAGTAACACATAAGAACCTGCCCTTGGGAGGGGAACAACAGCTGGAAACGGCTGCTAATACCCCGTAGACTGAGGAGCAAAAGGAGGAATCCGCCAGCGGGGCTCGTGTCTGATTAGCAGGCCATTATCAATTACAGAAATAGAACAATGAAAAAATCAAAGGTTTGAACCGCTCCTTATCAGTCTCTCCTCCTTTCATTTCTCCTTTCTAACCCAGCTAGACCAAATGGAATGGTCGCTACGAAAGCACACCTCCCTTACTTCGTACTTCGTGGGCAGGGGAGGTAAATTATCTTTACTAACCCCGGGTTCCGTTTCACTCAGTCCTGCCATTCACTCAGCATTCGCTTTGCTGTTTCTCCTTCCTACTCATTTAGAGGAAGGAGCCAGAAGTTGAGGACTTCTAGTTCCCATTCACGTTCAGCCTTATAGCGTGAAACGTGGTCACCATAAGGCGCATCGCCTTTGATGTAGTTTTTGTTCTTTTTTTTCTTAATTTTCCTAGGCTTATGTACTGTTATTGGTCATTCTGTGTTCAGGACATGAAAACTAATTCAAGTGTCTGACAACTTGCCAAAGAGTGAGAATGTGATGAAAAGCAGTACTTGAAATTACTCATTGTTAAATATAAATCACCGTCTATCCAGGTTTTTTGTAATTTTCTTTTAGAGACTGTTAACTTCAAATGAACTGCATGTCTCTGATGGAACCTTGCGAAGAGGAGTTATCTGCTCCTTTCATGTAGTTCTTGGTGTTGCCAATTTAGGGCTTCTATGTCTTGTAATGCTTGATGGAATCAAGCATGTTTTAAAGTACTAGTAATGAATGGTCATGTTTCTATGTTCCAACAACTATGACTAGAAACATACATCTATGCAGATGTTCTGTAATAAAGTATTATTGAATGGAAGCATGATGATGAATGAATGGGTGCTTATAAATGTATTCATTTGGCCATATAATGATGCTTGGTATAAATTCTATGAGGGGATTTGCAAGTCACAATGAATGACATTGAGAAGGCGTGGTCCACCTGGATGTTCACGTCCATCATGATGTGGTGCCCTTTGCACACAGGCTGTGGGAACAGTGCAAAATCTTGTACACAAGGGCTGATGTGTGTGAGAGCCACAATGAATGTAAGAGTTTTAAAGATACCGATAAAACAAAAATGGAAGTCTTAAAGATAAATGCTTTATGATATGTGTGCAAATGATTAAATGTAGTTTAGAATGTTTTCAAAGGTAAAACTGGCTTCGATATGTAATGACCTAGTGAGAGTGATAACCACAAATGTGCTATAAACCCGACTGGTTTGAGGGTTCAAGCTATTTGCTTGAGCCTGGTTACAAGAGTTTAAGTTGTCAATTCATGTGCCTCTTAAAAGCAGACTATTACTTTTTATTCAGGTTTCACCCTGTTTGTATAAACATGACTGTGGAGGAAGCTAAAATACTAGATCATTTCTTGTGCGAAAATTGTTCCTCTGAAGGTCAGAAGAAGTTGCAGAATTCTCATACTGCTTCCAGACTCTTGGATACAAAGGTAACTATTACAGCATTTAGTTTCACTCCCGTGTTAGTTATAATGTAGACTCAAAATGTGCATGTCCAAGTTCAGATGTTGGATATGTTAAAACATATATTGATTTAAGAACCATCAGTTAGAAGTATCTTACACTGGAAATTCTTGAAAACATGTACGGATGTCACTTTCATCAGGAAGAGCTTCTTCTACATGAACTTTAAAGCTCTAAATTTAAGGGGAGGCTACGAAATGCATGTTAATAACCCTCCCCCAACCCACCCAATTAAAAAAAAAAAAAAAAAGACAAAAAGTAACAAATTGATAGGATTATCACACTGTGCAGGAGCTTGCAGCTGTATGATCAATGTTCATGTGCAATGTTTCAGGTGGAGACAAAACGACGCCGTAGGTGACATAGTAGAGAAACGTATGGGTAGGAGTTATAATGGCTTCAGGCAAACACGGAGGCTGCATCTGCATTAAACGCTGTAGTATTTATGAGTTGATGGTTGAGAGGGGAAATGGTTTGAAAACCTTTTGTCAATGCCTATTTGTTTTAAGGGGAATCACCCTTTTTCTTTTTTCTTTTTTATCTTAGAGGTCGAGGATGTGTTTGTTCATCTGTAATCTTGTAATACACACTCTCTCTACCCCTCTCCAGTTCTTTGTTCTTAGAAAATCAGGAATGTGTATTCCTTGCTCTCCCAAAAAAAAAAAAGAGAGAAGAATTAGGAATGTGTATAGAGACGAGAGAGTATTCTCATTCTCATTCTCATTTCAGCAATAGATACTTCCCGTTGTATAAAATGTGTTTTGCATGACATATACTGCTTTGGACCTGACCCTTTCCACCTGCCACTATAATTATTATTATTATTATTTCTTTTTTAATGTCGTTTGTGCATCACAGCTAGGCTAGGACTAAAAAATGCGCAGTTGGCGATCACTTTACTAAAAAGTCATTCCGTTGCCGAGACTCGAACCCGGGTCTCTCGGGTGAGAGCCGAGTATCCTGACCAACTAGACTACAACGGAATGTTGGGGAGTTATCGGATAATTAAATTTTAATTATCATGGTATTTTTTTTTATAACTACTTGTTCTAAATGAAAAATTCTACTAATTTTCTCTACATCATACACCACACATGATTTTTTATTTATTTCTTTCTTCTTTTACAAAATTTGTGATGCATGAATGATAAGTATAAAAATTCCTTTAATTTAATAAGAATAAACTGAAAAATAAAAATAAAAATCAAGTGTAGTGTATGATGTAAAAATGATGAATAGAAATATTCATTCTAAATAGTAGACTGTTAAGGACTCGTTTAAATGTTGGAGGCATCTGAGTGCAGTTCACTTTTAGACTGCACTCAATATCCAAACACATGTTTTCCCTTCACTGAGTGCAATTCAATTTTGAACTCTATGGGACTCAAAACTAGCAACCTCTAACTTTTCTTTCATATGGATATGTACAACAGCAAACTCCCATGAATAAAAAAAGAAATGAAATCAATTCAATAGCAAATCCCAAGAAATGGAAACTCCAACGCTCGCTTTCATGTTTTTTTTTAAAGGGTTGCACCAGCTATCTATGTTAGGTGAACAGTGGTGGGACCTATATGTTTTACAACTTCCCATAAATGTATCTAAATTTTTCTTAACATCCAAGCACATCTAAACTCATCTTAAGTGGATCCCATAAAACTCACTCTACCATCTCAACTCACTAATATTTATAAAGAACTCAACTCAACATCCAAACGCAGCCTTAAAATTACGCCACCTTTAATTTTCTCTTTTACAATTTTGGAGATCGGTTCGATGCATGAAAAGTGAGCTTATGATTGGAACATCCAGCCAACGTGAAATTATTTGCTGAAGTATTTGATATATTTAAAAAAAACAGATTACATTCAACAGAAATTAAAGAATACAACATTGGTTCAAATGACGATCACTCAGTTTCCTGATCTGACTGAAACAATTAACAGTATAGTTACAATCCAACACATGTTAAGAGATCAGCTGCAAATGGTACAAAGGATTTCACAAAAGAATAGTAAACATGAATCAAACAAAAGATAAATCTCCTGCTCCAGCTCCAGCTCCAGCTCCAGCCTTACGAGAGTATGTGTTTTCGAACTTTTCTAGTCCTGTATAATGTTGTATTTTTATTTTAACTTGTCTTTGATCTCTTCCATACAATAACCGTGCCAGAAAAATCAGATGAGGCCAACAAGTTCTCTCCATGGTTCCAAGCAACACACGTAACTGGAAAGCGATGACCCTGCAGTCACAGTAGTTGGGTCGTCAGCCTGAAAAGCAGATATTTATAGATGCAGTTTATCATTAAAACCCAATTGGAAAATAAGATGGAGGACCTGTAGCTTGTTTACACATGTATTCGTCGGCCGAGTTAAATCATAGAAGTATACATTCGAATCCTCACTTCCAGCAACTACATGTTACAACAACATCACAATATCAGCAAGAATCAACAGAGTTTTTTCTTTTCATTTGATTGCAGGAAAGCATGTAGATTCATAGAAAATCTCAGTTTCATTATCATCTTTAGATGGTGTTGGGTTTCATATAATAATGGAGAGTATGGAATGTTGATTGTGACATACAAACCTATGTATTCTCCTTTTTCTAGGGAAAGCAGAGGGCAGAAGGAAGCTCGAATGCTATGTATTTGTTGAGTTAACTTAAGCGAGCAACGAAGAGTCAAATAACCTTGTATTTCCAAAGCCACACTAAGAACATGAAAACCTTATTTATCAGTGCTTCAGGACAGGGACAGAAGGCCAAGTGGTTGATGGAAATGAAATCTGGGAATGAGATACCCAGACTTGGTATTCTGATACCTTCATTTGAGTGCACTTAGAAAAAAACATTCTTATCTCCAAGGGTGGGGGAATCAGAATACCATGTCCATCCATTGGTATGATTTTACACCGAAAACCTGGTAAAATCATTTCCCAACCAACAGAACTGAGATCTCCATACCATTGCCCCAAATGTGGATCTGGGCAATAATGTGAATCTCATTCCCATTCCTTCATTGCCACCAAACATGGCATTGAAAGTGTAAGGCATATATTCAGCTGAAGAGACCTGAAAAAAGATAAACTTCCATCTTGAGTACATGTCAGCAGCACAGGGCCACGAGCAAGTAGGGAGAAACTTCTGTACTGCACAGTTGTAATGGGGGATTTTTGCCTTCGGGTACTTCGATGGCGGTGAGAACGGGATAATGCTCCTGTGCGAGAGTTCATAGTAACGGAGTAAATACATCCCTGCAATTATTGTTCCAATAACAATGGCAAAAGAACATGTGAGCTCATCAGATCATAAAAATATAAGATGATTACAGAGGATCATACCCGAGCATCCCCACAAAAGATGAGCTGACCAGTGTGATCATGGTCCATAGAGGTAACCTCACTGTCAAAGACTGTTTTATTAATAATTCTCCCAGTGCTGAAATTAATTACCTGGTATACCAGTATAAAAAATGTCACTAATGAGATAGGATCTATGAACCATGCCAAGGATATGGTATATGTAACAAGAACATTTGCACAGAAACACATTAGGATGTGATAATTGCAAGGCTAGGATATGATATGGCAGGCTTACTTTTACATCAAGCTCATTATGTTGTTAAAATTGTGGTATATATGTAGCTCAGCAATATAATCTGACAAGCAAAGATGCATATTCCTAAACATACAAAATATTGAAATATTTTGATGGAATCTATTATTTTTTCCTAGCAAAAACTAAAAAAAAAAAAAGGATTGCAACGAGACAACAGTCCAGAAGCTATCATGCTAGTCCAGGGATATAACTTTTTCTTTTTTCTTGATATGCAAAAGAGAGGGTAACAAGTAATTACAGTGATTTCTTTGTTTGAATTGCCTACTGAAAGGAAGTTGTTGTTTACCTGCATCAATATGAAAGATAAAACAGACCTTTAATGAAAAATAAAGTAAATAAGAAATACCAAAAAGGACAAAATTTCCTTTTGTTACGATATGCATCATAACTCTCAACAGATAACATATAGCCTCCAAAGCTATTATAAGAACAGCAAATAAATAAAAATATAAATCAGATGAAGATCTGAAGTTCATAATAACTTCAATGCAATATTTGAGAGAACTGGAACCAAAACAACTCAAAGGTTAGCACAAGAACATTTCTTTTGATAGGTAAAGAAGTTGTAGATCAATCTAAAGGGCCCAACCGGGTTAGCACAGGAACTTAATCTCTTGATTTAAAACATTTAGATCTAACAAGGAGGATCCTGAACATATGTATGACATTGTGATGTATTGTTGTGAACATATGCTATTGACATTAGTGTATACTTACAGGGTGAAAACGAATACATGATTGTGAAGAAACTCCATATATTACTCGAATGCAAAGTCCTTTTGCTATCTCCCATACTCTCACAGTTTTATCCATCGACGATGAAGCAATGTACTGATTGTTTGAGGAGAAATCAAAGTCTGAGAAAGTACTTGTATTTTAGAAGCATGATGCAATACTTGGTTCCAATTCTAAAACATTGTATATAAACCTCCATAAATACTACATAAACAGTAAGTATGATTTGCACCAAAATACAAGTACTTCTATTATGTTCTCCAACATGTAATTATTTTTTATTGGCCCCAACATGTAATTAATCTCACGCTATGACTTGCACACCATTAAGAACTTGAACCCCTAACACACCTGCCATCCTATTCTTACAGGGGTGAATAAGCCCAACAGCTTTTGAGACCATAGGACCATAAATTCAACAGCAATAATTTTAAGATGGCAAGGACAAGTTTTCGGGCCTGCAACATAGGACCCTACAACCCCCAGCCATAGTGTTACTTTGTGAGAAAAGAAAGTGCTTGAGCATAGCACCCATCTGTGGCCCAATTTATAAATATGAGAGTTACATCAGATTTCAAGTCATTGTCGATCTCAGTCTACATGTATATTTGACCAAGCTTTAGACAGGCATTTATTACAAATATGACACCATACGATATAAGAAAAGACAATAGAAACAATACCAGCCAATCCAACCTGTAACATCTTTGGAGTGACCTTTCAATTCCTTGATGATTGAAGGTGGTCCTAACACTGTGCATACTGCCAAGGTTCCATCTGATGCTCCATATGCAAGTAGATCAGATCTCATGTGCCCAAACTTCAAAACCGTAACTGCACATTAAGCTAATAAGGGTTTCTTCAACACAAGTCAAATATATGATGTCAGACAGCAACATAACCAGTCTACATTGGTGCTTGGAAAAAAAAATACCAGAAGCTTTGCACTGATCAAAGATGCAATGCATTCCTACAAAAGAATATGCAAGCTCAGCCCCTCGTTGACGTGGGTGAT
This sequence comes from Juglans mandshurica, assembly GCA_022457165.1. Classification (NCBI taxonomy): domain Eukaryota; kingdom Viridiplantae; phylum Streptophyta; class Magnoliopsida; order Fagales; family Juglandaceae; genus Juglans; species Juglans mandshurica. The sequence continues at coordinate 24,750,305 of CM039629.1, read as the reverse complement.
CATTATCACTTGCATTTGAACTAAAACTTGATCTGCGACTTGAATCTAGATTGCCACTTTGCAGGTCCTGAAAAAAGAAAAATTGCTTGAGACCTATCAGAATGAAATGAAAGAATACTAGTGAGAACAACAGTGTTCAGCTCTTGCATTGTTCTAATGCCTGCTAAAAGAACCTCCTCTAACTTAACTAAAACCCAAACTGGAAATCAATGTCTCATAGATCACCACAGCAGATGCAGGAACTTCTCAAGGCAGCAGCCCAACTCTGGGACTACTTCCCAAAACCGCCACTCAAGCAGCCCCCTATCCTTGGCCCTTGGGTCGAGAAGGCATTGGACCAGACCAAGTTATTGGTCCATTTCCAAAAATATTTAAGCTTTTTTTACTACTGTGTGAAACTTGTATGGGGTGTTTGTAGGGGAACACCCCCCCCCCTTCTGTATATTGTATGTTCTTTTAAATGTCAATACCATCAATGTTGCAGAGACACACCTTTGGCGTCTCATAAAATACACAGTCAGACTGGTTCAGTATGCTAGAAGATGTGCAGAGTTCTCTCATAAACCAGAAATGCATGAAATTAATTTTGAAATGAAGCTGGTCTCTTTTTTCTTGCTCGCTTACACATTTTACTGAGGCAAATATACAAGCTTTAATGAGCACGTAAGAAACCTATATGGAAAAGGTATTGATACATGCGCTTCCTTGGGTCATTATGGTACAATAGAGATGACTAATTGGGTCTTAATTTCAGTAAAATAAAATTTCAATATCAAATACTTAAAAGTGCACATGCGGTATGCAGAAGAGGCACTCCATTGTGGCCATTTCCTGATACTCAACAGGCCGTGTTGTCAAACAATGTACTAGATTCTACAACAGTCACTATTTTTACTATCAATATAGCACAACAAAAGAGAAAGAAAGAATTTTTTTTTTTTTTATAAGTAATAAGATATTTTATTGATAAAGAGAAAGAAAGAATTAATAAGCAAAAATAATTGCAGCATAAAGAACAGGAATCCGTAAGATTAAAACATACCCTGCCAGAACTCCAGCTGTCCACCTCAAACAACAAGGAATGTGGACTTGAAGGTGGAATCCATCGGCCACTGATGCATCAACCAGTAAATCATCCTGACGTCAGAATTGTATGAAACATAACTTTAAAACAGCACTCATTACTTACAAATTTTCCAAGACAAAGTTCTCCATGGTTTCTGACTATCAAATAAAATATTTATATATAGACACACATTTTTAGATAGGTTAAAACAAAGAAAATATAATAAGCTTACTTTATCAGGCTTGCAATAAAATATCATGTTACAAAATGAATCTAGGCTTCGCTTCTGTAAAAGTAGGCCAAAAAAGGGATAATCATATACAGATTACGTTTTACGATATAATATAATCCTACCAATTCATCTAATAATCCCACCATAAGGAAATAGTAGTTTCTATTTCCGAGGGAAGAAAAGGTGATTCTCTTCCCACAATTGTGAATTATAGTATTGATTTCAAGTATTGAACTCGTCAATAAAAATTTTAGTAACCTGTTTCCGGGAGTGCCTTGAACGCTTGGTGACTTCAAACTTTCCCAATTCCTTGGCCTGCCAATGTAATTACGGTAGGCCACATAACCTTTTCCATTGCATCTCCAATCCTTCGGGAAAAAAAAAAGAATAAAGGAAAGCAATGCCACAACTCGAATCCACTGCTCAAAATGAAGCGAAATTTGTTCTCAAAGGAAAATTTTCGAAGTCCTCGAAACCTAAAATCTCGATCCATCGTAACAAGAAGAATCCATTAAAAACAGAAACCTTTATCAAATCCAACAACAAGCAATTCCTTTGAAAAAAATTAAACCACCACGCCCTACACATTCACAGGTTTCCAAAATTTCAAGCATAGCTCCAATTAATAAAACCTAGTTAGACATATATGAAAATACAAACACACACATATACATAGCATGCATATACATATATATATATATATAATATATTGGAAGATTAAGTTAAAAAATGGCGGAAGATGGAAGAGTGTACTCTGCGGCGAAAAACACCGGACTCGGCCTTGAGGTAGAGAAGGAGACGACGAGTTCCAATGTACTCGGGATCAGAATTTGCGGTTACAGGCTGAAGCAAGCAACTGAAGAGCTCTGGATCTACGATCTCACTCTTATTCTTCTTCTTGTCTTCTTCCTCTACTGCGTTACTCTTCTCCTCGCTCGTCTGCTCCGCCATTCTATGAAGCTTCCTGCGGATCCTTCATAGGTGACTGTTCGCTAAACGGATTCTTATTTTTCTGCAAATGGGAGGAGGGTCATCGATCAGTCCGCGAGTTCGGAGAGAGAGAGGTAGAAGAGACTAGCGGGGAGATGATTAAATAAATTTTATTTAAGTATGACGTAACGGTGGATATACAATCAGAGCCAATTAATAAAATAATATTTTTTAAAACTAAAAACATATTCTTTTGTAATATAATATATTAATAATGAGTAATGTAATATACAAATTTTAAATAGATAAATTTCATATAAGTCTTTTGTAAAATAATAAATCCTACTAATAAATAATAATTTATTTTATATTTTTTTAAAGTAGGATCCATTTTTTTACAATAATTTATATAAAATTTATCTATTTAAAACTTGTACAAATCATATCTACGTAACAATTGTTAACAAATTGGTACTCTATCATTTTTGTAAGTAAAAATGATAAAAAAATTTTTATCTTTTTTATATTTATGAAAAAAAGACTTTTCTCGTGTTAGAATTCACGGACTCACCGTATTCTTTATTAATATAAAGGATGAATATACCAATTAAACTATAAGTCAACTTTTAATTATACTTACTTTTGTTTTGCAAGGCTATATTTAAAGTTGTTGTCTTTAACTTTGATGAAATATTATATAAATAAATATATATATATATATATTAGTGAAATATACAATAATAGAATAAAAATTACAATAAAATTAACATTCAAACGAAATCAGTTTGGACCGAGGTATGAAAATCTCACTCTATTTAAGGAGATTCAAGTCATTGACAGTGTATAAAGTTTCAAATAAACCAGTGCAGCAGAACTGCTCTTGACTTAATTCATTTAGGATACAACATCCCAACTTATCGTTGTTTAGCTCTAACTAATTCTGTATAAGTAGTTGAGCCCAAAATTTTACTTGGAAAACAATACTCTCAAAATTATCTACACACTTCTTGTTTTGTTATCTTCTCCCTATCTCATACAAAAAAGTCACACCAGAATGAATATTTATTCGAAGTGAATGGCAAGAGGCAATCAAAATAATTAAAGTAGCCAACTTCATCCTGGAAAACCACTTGGAGCTTATTTCTACTCGTGCATATCAATGCACTTCTCATGCAACCTTTTTTAAAAATTGCACTTGGTTAACCTCAAAGTATCATCGCTATACCAATCTCCAAATTACTACAAATTCCGTTACTAGTATGAGTCGGTAATCATCAAGAAAAGAAGCTACTATTGTGTGCCTTTTCTATCCTAAATTTGCTTAATCCAAAAAATATATTTATAGATTTATTTTTATGAATTTTTTTCGTGACTTAGCACTTCTTTGTCACTAATAGATTCCTTTGTGTCATTATGCATAACACATAGTTCATGCAAAAAGAAAAATCATTATCATTATCTATAATGTACTTTGCGAACAAAGTTAAATGAACAGGTGAAAGGATCTCGATAGATGTCTACCTCACTTATACATTATGCATAACACATAATACATGCCAAAAGAAAATTCATTATCATTATCATTATCTATAATGTAATTTGCGAATAGGGTCAAATAAGCAGGTGAAAAATTATATATATATATATGTATACTAGCAGTAGGATAACGTCCGAGGGACGTTTGCCAATTTTTTTTTTTTTTTTTTTAATCTCTAGTGATTGAAGAAGTGTTTTTTTTTAATGATATTGTGAATTTCTTATTTTTTTTTAAAATATTTATGATGACTAAAAAAATATATGAAAAATATTAATGTTTTTTGTGGGGGAGGAATAACTTTTGTCTTGTAGAAGAAGGAGCAATCCTGTATGGCGTAAAATTTTCTAATTGATAAAAAAAAGCACGTTTGCCACATCTGTCAAATTGAAGAAAAAAATAAAGTGTAATTTCAAATATTAAAATGGTCTAATGTATAAGAATAAAATTATTATTTATTTATGTTCATCATTTATTATGAAATTTAAATTATATTAAAAATTCAAATTAAATAGATAGTTTTTTTCTCTTAAAAATGTACAGTAAAATTAATATTTTTTTCACTTTTTCTTTCTTTCTCTCTCTCATTCCCAACGCACGATTGCAGTATTACGTCGCACATTGACATTCACACGGATTTTAAAAAAAAAAAAAATATTGTTTATTACTGTTCATCATACTGTCGATGAACAGTAAAAAAAGCACGTTTGCCACATCTGTCAAATTGAAGAAAAAAATAAAGTGTAATTTCAAATATTAAAATGGTCTAATGTATAAGAATAAAATTATTATTTATTTATGTTCATCATTTATTATGAAATTTAAATTATATTAAAAATTCAAATAAAATAGATAGTTTTTTTCTCTTAAAAATGTACAGTAAAATTAATATTTTTTTCACTTTTTTTTCTTTCTCTCTCTCATTCCCAACGCATGATTGCAGTATTACGTCGCACATTGACATTCACACCGATTTAAAAAAAAAAAAAAAAATACTGTTTATTACTGTTCATCATACTGTCGATGAACAGTTAAAAAAAAAAAAAAAAAAAAAAAAAAAAAAAAAAAAAAAAAAAGCCTGATTTAGATTTACTGTTCACGATGAACAGTAATGAATAGTAACGATTATACGCTCTTTTAAGTATAGGCAGAGATATATGCACATATAAGACTCTAAGTCCATATAATGTCCATAACAAATTATCAAGTTATCTATTTTATTATTATTTATGTGATGAGTATTGTAATTTTCTCACATAAATGATGCTCCGCGAATATTACATTTTAGATGTCATGAATAGAAATCTTGTGTCAATTACATCTGAAATGTCTTAACTAATAAAATATATTTTCCCTTTTTCTCTCTCTCTAAAAAAAAATTATATTCGTTTTCTTTTAAGATAAAAATTACACTTTGTTGTATCCGAGTTGGTAATCATCAAGAAAAGAAGCCATTTTCGATCTGAAATCCGCTTAATCCAGATTCCAGAATATATATTTATAAGTTTATTTTTGTGAAATTTTTTCGTGACTGTAGTACTACTCTATCACTAATAGATACACATGAGCTTGTTTATACCATACCTCCCAAAGCAGCAGTTTCCTGCTCTAGGACAATAATCCAATTCACCACTTACCAATCGGAGAATTCATCAAGATTAGTGGATTAATATGTTTTAGGTTGGTAATGAAATTTTTTCAATTCGATTTCATTTTTCGTGTTTTTAGCTACACAGCTTTGGAAGCCTTTTGTCAGAAAATAGCACAGTTGTTTAAGTTTTTCTGGTTCTTGTCATGTATTGCAATGCAAAATATCTGGCATATTTTAAATAATACTATTATTCTCAGCACATTTGATGCAACACACCTGTCTGGTGTAATCCCTTCTATCAGAAAAACCTCAAACCCAACATTGGTAATGGTTTTTGCCACCTTAAAACTTGATTAGTTGATGTGGGTTTCATTTGCTGTCATGTCTTTTATTCTAGTTTTACATTAATGATCTACATATAGGCACATGTGGAAAGGCATTTGAAGCTGGGGAATCCAATCCCAACATTCCAATTACACACCCAATTTACACAGCAGGAGAAGATAGCTTGAAAAGATGAGTTTGAGAACAAAATACCCCAGGGAGGTGGAGCAAAAAAGGGTTGAAGTAAATATTGAAATTGATATTAGAGCTTTTTTCGCCCAAAATAAACTACAAAAGATCATTTATTTCAAATGAGTTTTGTTACTCATAAGCTGATATGTTAACATACCACTTATAGGGGGACCCATTATAACTTTAAAAAAATCAAAACACTAATCGTTTTATAGCATGGTAGATGTGGAAAGCTTTCAGATCAACAGTATGCTAGGTGTATAAAAAATAAGACTTATAAATAGATTTTCTCATTTCAAAGAGCGCATGACAGATTTTAATATCATCATGATTGGGAGTTAGTGGAATCATCAACTGGACTCCAGTATCTGTTGAAAAACCACATGGAATCTGCTTCCACTGCATATCCATCATGATTGCGGTGCCAACTGTAGTAAGCATGGGTTCGGTTCTTGATATCAAAAGTGGCATGACCAAAGCTTGCCTCACGATAAGCTGAGTACTTTGGCTGTGGTTCGGTCATTCTGCACCAGAGAAAGCTTATATTAAACGATGCCGAGAAACAGGAAACCAAATATCACTTGAGTTCATCTCTATAACTCCACTAATGAATAGTCTTACTTGGTTGCTAAGCCTTCGAGGTTCCCTCCATCACCAATGGTTATGTATACAGGCGCTGATTGATCTCTTACAGGTGTGCAAATACCATTTACGACATTGTAGGCAATGTTGGATACACGTTCCTGTGACATATATATATATATATATATATATATATATATATGTTAGTTGTCAATCAACATCATAAGGAAGGAAGTCTCAGCTGCCAGAGAATATATACTTTATATATATATTGACATCAAATAGTCTGGATTGTCAGTGTGGAGCATCATTAGAAAAAAAAAATTAAAAGGGTAGAAGGATAAAGATTGCGGAGTGCAGACTGCAGTTTGAGCATATTTTGTTTCTTCCCTCCAAACATTTTTCGTTTGCAACCTGATTATCTATATATTTCGGGACGCAGGGTGTAGCAATGCTGCTAAATTTTAAAATCTTTCTCCAACGCAGATTTCCAGGAAAAAGAGGAAATTAATTAAAGACAAGTTACACTACAGTCAAAACTCATACTTCAAAAACTTCTAAAATGGAAGGCAAGGAGGACTTACAGATCGCTCATAAGCATGAACATGACCAGCAAATACCACATCAACTTTGTACTTCACAAACCAGGCCTCAAACATTACTCTCATGGTTTCCCCCTCCATATAATGATAGTTATAGCTATTATACCAAGGGGAATGCATGAGAACAATCAGCCAAGGTGTCTTGGTCCTATTAACTTTCGGTAGTTCCTCTTCGAGCCATGTGTATTGAGGCGTATATTTACCTGGGAAAAAAGTAAAGATAAGCTATTCTTTCTTTCTTTCTTTTTGCTTGGAAAAAATTTATCTACTTAAGCTTAGTTGACATCAGTTAATGAAATGATACATCAACATATGCCATCGTCAATGCACTGACACTAAACACAATATTATAGTAGCAACCTCACATAAACGGATAGATTGTGTTTACAATACAAGACTAAAAGAAACGAGGATTATTTTAATAAATTTAAACAGTATAAGATGGTAGGCAGGTGTGATTGAAGAACTGGAGTGGTACTTATTGAAAAAGAAAGGAATTGATCTTTACCAAAAGGGAGTAAGATCCTCAAGTCTATCTCTCAGGTGGATTTCTTTAAATCCCTACCATTGTTCTCAAATTCAAGGGTAGGGATATTCTCACATTAAAGTTTATCCTAGAGAATTTAGAGGATCCAGATCCTACCAAAAGCAAGGAGCATCCAAATCACCCACCTTTACTGGATTGTCTTCCTACCCAGTATGCATTATAAACTCTTGCAATTACTATGTTACCTAACAGACATCAAAACCACTAAAAAAAGATGGAGCCTGAAGTTGCTAGTTTGTACATGTCTGTGTTCATAACACCTTTCAGATCAATATATCAAGCAACACAAATGCATGCTTACCGTATGCTGAATACGAAGACAACACTATGATGTAAGCTGAAGCTCTCTTGATTGAATACCAAAAGGGAGCAGTACTCTTTGAAGCTTTATAAGGCACATGATAACGGTGAGTGTAAGGCTTAAAAGGTTTTGTTTCCCCCTGCAATCAAAGTTTAGATGGAAAATTATATACAGAAATGTAAAAATTGTGAGTCAAAATCATATCAAAGAAGAGTAGAACTGTAAAAGGAAAGTAACATTAATGGCAGCCTGGTTGAACGACCTATTATGTTAGCTTTGCCATGTTAAGACCTCTTATGTTTTCTTAAATTTCAGACAAAAGAAATCATTCGTAGATGTGAGACTCTGTGGCACAGTCTAGCTGCGCAAAGGAGTATATTGTAAACGACTCACAGTTTAGGGGAAATTGTCTTCTTTTTCCAGGTAAGTAAAGGGGGAGTTTTGCCATAAGAAGTTTTTGCATTAACAGACTCCAAAGGGAATAGTGAAGGTAATTGCAGCCTAGTCTTATCTTGTAAAGCATTATGACGCAGTGGCTTGTCAAGGCATTGAGAAGTAGCCCTTGGATGCACATAAGAAAAGAGCTCAACTTTAGCTCAATAGGGAGGAATGAACCACTACTATAAATTATAACCACAATACAGAATGTAGTCCCTCATGTGAAAGCAGAAGTTAGTACTTAGAATTACAGAACACATGATATTATGTTTAATTATAGACATAATTTTCTACCAAACAAGGAAACGTTCCAAGAGATTCTTACGATTTCAGGGGCGAAATCTAACTCGTGATTCCCCGCAGTCCATATCCATGGTTGATATGCAACACTTCTCTCGACGAACCTTCCCCATGTATCCCATCTAACATTGTCATGATTTGGATAGTTGTCTGCATAAGAGAGGTCCCCAACAAACAACACCGTTTTCCCTTTCTGTGGGTTTAACTCGTAATGAGTAAGCGTCCTGTTTGAATCAAAACTCTGACCAAGATCCCCTACAAATGATACCCATTAGTTTGAAAAGGCATAAATCATGTAATAATAGGTAAAAACAGATAAAAAAATGAACACATAGCATAATTACTGATATAAGTACATCACTGAATCCCTTAAGACCCATGCAACTAATACTCTTTCCTTTTATTTTCTTTGTTTTTTTTTTTTTTTTTTTTTTGAAAAAAGGTATATAAAAAACAAATGATAATCATTATTTTGAATACTGTCTCATGTAGATTTGGCGAACTTCTTTTGCAGATTTGATACAGAATACTTACCAATTAGACCAAACGTATAAGGCACATCAGGGCCAACTTCAGGGGGAGTTATAAACCAGAACTGCCGTGGAGTGTGCCCAATCCCGACCACGTATTGATATTTGGTGTTAAACTGCTCCAATAAAGATTAAGAAAAATATATCAATACAGTCTACATAAACAGAGGCAGAACAGGAACAGAGGAATAATGTCAGAGCAGTCTACTGAAACAGTTGTGTGAAATATTTCAGTCACCTTCAAGTTTCTGATGGTAGCGTGATGAATGAAACCAGAAGTGTAATTGTAGAACTTATAGGTATGAATTTTGCCTTCGGCATGTTTCTTTTCCTTGCTGTTTTGACTCCAATAAATCACTGTACTGGAACCCGGTTCATCCACAGTCACCCATGAAACTATGACTGCCTTCCCAAAATGGTCTCCCTGTGTTATGTGAACCTTAATTGACAAACACGAACATATCAGACAACCAAATAAAACCCAAAAACCAAAAAACCAAAAAACTTCAAGCAATGGTCTAATGTGTAAGAAAATTAGAAGGAGAAGAACTAAAAGGGGGGAAGGAGGGAGAAAAGTACTTGTTGAGGTGCATTATAGCCAGGAGGGATTTGAAAGACATCGCTATCCAGAGGCATATCCTCAGTCTTCTCAACTTTCCTCACAAAAGTGCTCGTCTTCCCCCCATTACACATCACCACCACATTCAAAACCAAGATAATTGCTACCCAAGAAGAAGAAGAAGAAGGAAAAGAACCCCGCAGACCCATCTTGATTCTTGAGCGATCTTCTCCTGAACAACACAAGTCACGCTCCTGATTGTTGAGAAAAATATCAATCACACAGAATAACGGCGCGGCATGTAGTATTAATAGAGGAAGAGTTTGTACAATAGAATCAGACACGATCTGATTCCTTATCCTTAAACACTGTCCAACTCCAACCCACGGGAACCTCTTTGAGCTCAAGAGTCAAGACCCTCCTTCCTCTTTGCCATATATAAAACGACTAAACTCAGTTTTTTACTTACCTGAAAAATGCACCGAATATTCAGAGCTCCTATACAGATTCAGAGCACCGGTTTCCCCGACCAGTTGTCCTGGAATTTAAATAAGAGAAATGGATCACTCTACTGTACATTCCACTCACCACACACACTTTCACATAATTTTTTTTTTTTTTTTCAACCCAGCACTGTGCTGTGGCTTCGACCAACAGTAAGTGTTAAGTATATTTTTTCTTTAAATAAACATAAACAAACAAAAACCGGGTAGTTTTAAACGGAGAAGCCTTGGATTAAGATTATTAATAAATTAAGAACGTAATTAATAAATTGTAGAAATACTTAAAGCCTTTTCAGGCTTCAGCCGACAACGACAATTTTCTGTAAAAGCTGACTTTGGAGTTCGGAGTTTGAACAGCCACGGTCTGGAATTGTGCGCAAGTTTCGACGGGTTTCCTTTGTTCGACGACAAGTTAAAAGCGGATGTTACATAGTTGTGTATGTGTTGGATACGAAGATTTGGGTTACAGAAATGCTAAACCCACGGAAGTGGATCTCGAAAGTGTGTCGAAATAATTTTCTTTTATGAGTAATGCTAGAGAGAAGTCATTATAGCAGTGCATATTTTGTACTCACTGTGTGGCTGCTTCTAGTTGATTGTTCCCAACACTCACTTGGGAAAATGTGTGGTCTAGATAATGTCACATCATATGTGCAAAATGGATGCTCCTAATAGTGGCTTCTATTTATATTTATTCTTTTTTTTATTTAGTGATTAAGGAAATGTGTTTTAAGGATGTTGTGAATTTTTTATTTTTTAAAAAAATATTTATAATGATTAAAAAAATACTTAAAAAAAAGAAAATAAAAATAAAAAATAAAATATACTATTCGGAGCACTTCTTTAGAACATTTTTTCAATGGCTGTAGCGCCACTCCTTGGGTTATGATGTGGTGGTCCTGGTGCTTAAAACTTAGGATGTATCTTGTCTATGGATCAATCAATTGCCCAGATGTTCTAATTCAAAAGGGAAATTATGAGTTTTAGGAAAATGATTTATAGTTTAGATAAGTAATGCTAGAGATTATAGTAGTGCACACTTTGTACTCACTGCGTGGCTACTTCTAGTTGATTGTTCCTAACACTCATTTGGAGAGATGCGTGGTCTAGATGATGCCACATCATGTGTGTAAAATTGATACTCCCAATAGTAACTTCTATCTAATAGAATAGAAAAGAAAATTAAGCAAAGTGAAAGAGAGATAAATTTTGAGGGTTACATTTATTTTTATTCTTAATTATTATCGAATATAGTGTATAAATCTATATTTCTAATTTTATTTATAGCATTTTTCAATTTAAAATAGAGATAGACAGGACATAAATATTTTATACTATACAAACATTTTATTTATATGATATTAAAATATTATAAGCCCACCACGTATGTCTAGTTTTTTTTATAAGATTTGCTCATCCATTAAATCCTAAAATTAGAATATAAGCTTGATAAAATTCATATTCAAAAAGTAAGATTTGTTAATGTGCCTGTCATCGAAGTTTTCCTTTAGAATAATGAGTAATCAAGTGCCGACAAGTGCAGCTCTTCTGTAGGTGATGCCGTCCGAGATGATTTATCGCATCATTTAACGTTAGCTCCATCAAAGTCACGTGAAGGCCCCGTCGGTTCAGGTCGCTCCAAATAAATAAATAAAAATACGAACCAGATTCCGCTTCTAGAAACGCATCACTCCCAAGTCTTCAAAACCCAAAACCAAAGTTGTTGAACTGAGGCCTAAAGCCCAAACCTCAACATTGGACTTGTATTTTCGAGGCCCATAGCTTTTCAAAGCCCAACACACAATAAATTCTGTTAAAACTTTAAAATAATATTAAAAAAACATTTTAGTTACAAATTTCTTTTTATAAAATTAAACTCACAAATTAATATGTTTTGATATAATAAGTTAGATTGTAAAATTATTTTTATTATAAAATATAAAATATAAAATAAATATAATAAATTATATAAAAATATATCAATTTATAAATTTATTTTTATAAAATCTCTTTATAACTATAACATTTTTATATTAATATAAATTTACTTATTTATCATCTTGTTTTAAAATATTACATAACTCAGATGATATCAGAGGCTAATCATAGAAATTAAAAAATAAAAAAAAAATAGTGAGAACAGATAATAAATGAAAAGAAAAACAGAAGAAGACTAGAATAGTGAAACAACATGTTCCTGACCCCAACTGCCATTCAGCCTTCTCGGGAATCTCGGCAAGCAAAATCGTCACAGAGCCCAACGTCCCCTCCTTTTGTTCTACGAGTAACAACAAAACACATGATACAATCCATAAAAATAAGTCGTAACAACCAAACCTGAGTGAGAAGCAACTACCATTCAACTCCAACACCCCCACACCCGCCACCTGTCCTCTTTGTATTGGTTTCTCCTATCTTTACCTCCTGGTTAAGCAAACCGCATTCCCGTTACACGACAGAGTGGGTGTCTCGTCTACAACGCAGGTAACAACTGAATTGATCGTATCCGTTACTGAAGGTGGGCCCCGATTTTCTAGCGGTGGAGATCTATTCTGTTTTTGGAAGGCATTACGGGAAATTGCCCCCTTTCGTGGACCCTTTGCTCTATAAAATAGCATCCAATAGAACGTACAGCCCATACTTCATCTCTTTAAGCCAATGGATCGTCGTTTCTCTCTCTTCTCTCTCTTCTTCTTGTTCGTCGTCGTCGCAGCCGCTGCGACGACGTTGATGGACGAGGTTGCCGTTAGCGCCTCTGAATCCGGACCCTTCATACGGCAGGTCGTCGATGGCTCGGAGAACCTCAACAACCCACGGCTGGGCGCGGAGCACCACTTCGAGCTCTTCAAGCGGAGGTTCGGAAAATCTTACAAGTCACAGGAGGAGCATGACCGCAGGTTTAAGGTGTTCCGTGCCAACCTGCGCCGCGCGCATCGCCACCAGAGTCTGGACCCGTCGGCGACTCACGGCGTGACTCAGTTCTCCGACTTGACCCCGTCCGAGTTCCGAAGGTCTTTCTTGGGTCTCAGGAGTCGCCTCAGGCTGCCCTCCGATGCCAGCAACGCTCCGATTTTGCCGACCGAAGATCTTCCTACCGATTTTGATTGGAGAGATCATGGAGCTGTAACCGCTGTCAAAAATCAGGTCTTGTTTTCTTTTTTAATTCCCAGCCATTTTAGATACTATTCGTATTCATTTTTTATCAAAGGAGTTTATTTTTATTATAATTATTTCTCAAGCTATTAAATTTCTAAGATACTAATAATCAGATGTGTATTTTTACTATGATTATTCCAAAAAAAAAAATTGTTCTCTGATTTAATAAGCTTTTGACATGTTGTTAGCGTTTTATCTTGTGTGGAAATGTTTGTATTCGATTTTTCTTTCTAAGTTTACATTGTTAAACCGATTTGTGTTTAGTTTATGGAGTATTATTTGCGTTGACTTTGATTGTGAATCAATTACTGATAATTAATTTATTTATTTTGATGGTTGTGGCCTTGTGGGAAACAGGGTTCGTGCGGATCATGCTGGAGCTTTAGCACAACTGGGGCCTTGGAAGGTGCTAACTTCCTTGCCACAGGGAAGCTTGTTAGTCTCAGCGAGCAACAGCTTGTGGATTGCGATCACGAGGTTTGGTTCTGTCTCTCATTTTTTTCTTTCCAGTTTCTGCGGTATGCTTGATGTTTTATGTCAATGTTTATTTCGATTAGTTTATGCCAATTATCAAGCAGAATTTAATGCGCATTTGTGTATTTTAGGTGTGGGTGTGTCATCGCTATGTGGTTGATATCTGCATGTATGTGTGTGTGTGTTAAGATTCTTACAGAATTAATTTATATGGTGTGGTGTCTTGCATAATGGGTATGTGTTGATTACGCTTTTGTAAATATCTTGGTATTACGCGTTGCTGAAATTGCGAGAAAAAAATTTAGCATTTGAAGCCTGTCATTTGCATTTCTGAATCTAGCATTACCTCAGCTGGATTTATTGGGTTATGGGTGCTTCTTAAGTACACAATGATGTATTCAGGAGTGACGGATTGTCAAATGTTAATGTTTTTTTGTGGTCTTAATTTAGTAAAATGCAATCAACCTCGATATTATTTTGAAATTTAAAATTTCATGTTTCATGTTGCTGAAATCTAGCTGGTTAATATGCATGGTGGAAGGTTCCTCCTTGATTTGGTCATACTGCTGTTGATATCACTATGATGTAAAACAATCATGGCGCTGCCTTCCCATAAAAAGTGTCAAGTTTGCTTTGTTGCATATAAATATTTGGGGTTCATTGAACAACTTACACAAGAACTTGAATTTGATCCATTAAACATGCCATCCTACACAATCTCTTTAGATGTTCATCTGTGTATACATATATTGAATAGAATTAGGCGCTCATAAATTTCATCAAACCACTCTAGCTTGTTTTTGAACTTGTGTTCTGAACGTTATGGGCCGACTCTTCTGCATCAATGCCAAAATCCTTTCTTCTTCTGTATTCATTTTCTAAATAAGGTGCCTATTGAGATGAGTTGAGATGAAAGTTGAAAGTTGAATAAAATATTGTTAGAATATTATTTTTTAATATTATTATTGTTTTGGTATTTGAAAAAATTGAATTGTTTATTATATTTTATATGAGAATTTAAAAAAAATTGTAATGATGAGATGAGATGTAACACTTCTTATATCCAAATGGGGCCTAAATCCAAATAGGGCCTAAAGGTTGTGTCATTTTGCAGTGTGATCCAGAGGAACCGGGTTCTTGTGATTCTGGGTGCAATGGTGGGTTGATGAATAGCGCCTTCGAGTACACACTTAAAGCTGGTGGACTAATGCGAGAGGAGGACTATCCTTACACAGGTACTGATCGTGCGACCTGCAAATTTGACAAGAGCAAGATTGCAGCATCAGTATCCAACTTCAGTGTCATCTCCCTTGATGAAGATCAAATTGCTGCTAATCTTGTGAAAAATGGTCCTTTGGCAGGTATGGTAACTTCAGTTATAATTATTATTATTTTGATATTTAGATCAAGTTTCTACTAGAATGGACTCTAATGATTGAAATCTTGATTTTTGCTTAAATGCAGTGGCCATCAATGCGGTGTTCATGCAGACATATGTAGGGGGAGTTTCGTGCCCATACATATGCTCAAAGAGGCTAGATCATGGGGTGTTATTGGTGGGATACGGCTCTGCTGGCTATGCACCTGTCCGGATGAAAGAGAAGCCATATTGGATTATCAAGAACTCATGGGGTGAAAACTGGGGAGAAAATGGTTTCTACAAAATCTGCAGAGGCCGCAATATCTGCGGAGTCGATTCCATGGTCTCAACGGTTGCTGCAGTGCAAACCGCCACCTCACAGTAGAGCATGACTTATGTTCTTGCGATATACATCGCCCCGCATGCATGTATATACAAGGGATCTGGCATATTCTTATGGCAAACCTGATCCTTGACTTTGTGTAGTCCTTCAAATTCTCCCAAAACATCCGACTGAAATATGTCATTGTGTTAATTTTAGACAATGTTGTATTTTTATGTTTTAGTGAAATGTCTTTTCGACTTTGTTTACCGTCAGTAGTAAATAAATTATGAAAAACTATATATACAGTCGGTGGATGCCAGTCAAAATGCAATCGATTGACAGTTTGGGTCCTACTCTCTTCCTCTCTCTCTCTCCACTTTTTTTTTTTCTCATGGCCTGTACTCAACGGGATTGGAGACTCGACCATTCTAAACAAATTTCAATTACTATTATTCTTTCTTTAGTGTTAAGTTGTTAACCCACAACCACAGACACTGAATCAACATTCTAGAAATAAAAAAATAATAATGAGAAGAATGAATAAGAACGTAGAATGGCACTCTCACTTCATGGAGGTTCTCCTTTCCACTCCCGACAGTCTCTATCTCAGAGGGGAAAACACGGACTCATGATTGTTTGGAAAATTTTGCGTTAATTGCTTCTTGGTAAAATAAAAAAATGCTGAAGTTAATTGCATTGATTGCTTTTCTTTCTGGGTACTACCTAGTCAAATTTTTGCCTAACCATTTGGCTGATAGGAAAAATACAAGAGAACAAAATCTATGTAAGAGAAAAAGTAGAGAGAGTGGTCGTCGGCTTATAAGGCAACTGAGGAGGTACCCACAAAGGAAACTGAAAAATCGCACCCATCTTTTGCTCCCATGGCATACCGACTCAGATTTAGAGAGAAAAATCAACGAGAGAGTTGCTTGAGATAAAATTTATATATGGATAACGGGCTAGTGTATGAAGAAGGGAAAAAAATAACTTATCCAACAGATGGATCTATTCAAATATATTGGACAAACAACATAGAACCAACCACAAAATAATTGATCTCAGAAGGAAAAAAAAAAAAGGAAAAAGAGAGAGACGAGAAAGAAGAAACTAAAGAAAAAATAAAAGTTTTCAGGGAAGAAAGAGAAAGAGAGGTTTGGTTTGCTCTTGTCCTTTTTACTTTTTTATTCCTCACGTTTACCTGCCACTTGCATATACCAACTAAACCTAGCAAAATTGATTATGAAACTTATAAACGGAATTAGCTACATACAGTTTTAAAACAAAAAATCTTTATAACTTCCTAACACTCCATACTCCACATTATTTTTAATTTTTATTATTTTTTCTTTTATTAAATATTTATTATATGAATAATGAATAAAAAATTTGAAATAATTTAAAAAGAAAAAACTCAAAAAAAAAAATTTTTTAATTTTTAAAATTTAAAAAAATGTGGAGTTTAGAGTGTAGTGGAAGTTGTGTAACAAAACTCGTTTTAAAATATGCAAATTTTGTTTTCCTATTGAAAAAAAAACAGTAAATTTTTTCATTTGAATTTTAGATTTATCTAATTTTTTTAAAATTTTAGTGCACTAGTGACCAGACTTGTACATCTTCAAATTGTACGTGAGTATGCTAAACTTGTATATCTTAAAATTGTTAAAATAATTTCCTTTTGTACAAATACCACAAATATATTCGAAGTCGTTGCCTGAAACTTTTGGCCACATTGTAAAACCTTGAGTCTAAAGACGTAGGAGGTAGGGAGGATTTTCATCTTTTCCCTTAATAATTGCTGGCGGTTTTGATTGCCAACGAGTCCAAGCAAACGTTCAACCGAGGAGACGAAGATTTGAAAGAAATTGTAAATTCATCCGACTTTATGTGTGTATGTGATCGTTATTTATGTAAGGCCAAACATCTAGGTTGAAAAATGATTCCCTCCTATTTATCATATCTTGAGGAGTTCGAGGCAGACACTATAATATTTATTGTTATCGGTATAAATTTAGCATATATACAATAAATACACTATAAAACACACTTTGTGTTGTCTCACTCGACTAGAGACACTCGAGTGCAGATACGAACTTTTTTTTTTTTTTTTAATATATATTACACGAACTTAAAAGGGCATCTTGATTTGATTAAATGCATTTGTTACTCAAAATCACAAAAACTAATGATTTTTTTTTTTTAACGTACGATAGATACAATGTCGAAATTGTCATCTCTTCAGATGAACTATTCAGTTCACTTGAATCGCAGGTGCACCAATAAGTTCCCATAAGTTTCCCTGACGGAAACAGATCTGACGGCAGCTACGTTATTATTAACATTTACTTCTTCAAAATCAAGCACACACAATTGCATGTAAACTACCCCAGAACCAATAAAAATGCCTAGCACAAGTCTAGCCTCTTTTTTTTATTATTTTTTTTATAAATAGTAATATATATATATAAATAGAAAGCCGTTAGAATATATTCTTCTTATTACACTAGCAGAAGCAACTGCCACCTGCATACCAAGCCGTGCGGCCTAACCAGGAATAAGCTGCTTATTCCTTTCAGAAACAAATAAACAAGTAGACTGGGTGGTGCTCACCGTTTAAAAAAAAAAAAGTAGAACCACATTCTAGATGGCACCCCACCCTGTCATGTCCAAATCAAAGAATCAACATAGATCCATACCTATATGCACGCACAACTCCATCCTTTTTCAACACTGCCTCATTCATCTTCATCACCAATCAATGCGAATGAGAATGGATAGAACTTGTAACCGTCTCCCTCGTAGAACTTGTTTTGGAACTCCACCCAGTGAAGTCGCAAAGCATGTAGGAAAGCACTGAGTGTTTCCATTACAAGCAACACCCCAACAGTAGCGCAAATAAAGATTAAGATGCCTACTATTAGGATAACCACATTGTTGTACCTGTAACACGTAAAAAACAAGAATTAATAATATCATTCAGTTCCTCCGTTGTTTATACAGCGGAACTGCTAAGTCAGGCCTGATTCCTATGCAGTCCAACAGCTTGTTGAGTGCAGGGAATAATCCATCGAGTGATCAGAACAAAAGAAATGAAATGAACGCAGACAAGGTCTGTGTTCAATCATTAATGTTCAGTGGCCTATTATCTACATTCCAAGAGTTAACTACTTGAAAGAGAGTAATCATTATGAAATGAGTTTAACATACCCCCAAGCAAGCATGAGAAGTTTATCATAGAACACACTTGACAACTCCGAGTGAGCAAGACTGTCCAAATTTGAGAAACAAGACCAAATGCATAATTAGTCTCCAGTTAAAAATATGAAACACAGAAGAACAAATCTAATTTATTGGCTACAGAGAATCAGATCTACGAGTGTGAGAAATGCATATAGCATGGGAAAGGTTAAATTGGTTCGTAGAATTTCAAATTGAATCGGAAGAGCAAAGAGGGAAAATAAATTTAATATTCACTTTAATAAAGATCTATTGAAACATATGATTAATCCTTTCCCGAATATAGACTCGAGTATTTTCACATAGCTACATGGAAAAAGCTACTAAGGCGGGCCCCCTTCTTTTTTGTGGCTAGGGATAATCTGAGAATGAGAGGGCTGGATCTCTTAGGAACTGTGATGAGCTCTTCAAGATATAAGAACATGCCAAAACATGCACATTGTGCCAGACTTTATTTCCTTTTAGTTCATGTATACATCTTGTGTACTTGGGCTATGCCTTCTTTTCTTATAGCGTAAAATTAGCCACATGCATGCATGGAAGTATGAGGATTTTTTCTCTTAATTTTTTTTTTTAATTTTTATGACGAGGAATCTTAGAAACCATGCTAACATAACATGTCTTTTACCCGATTAAACCATGGACCCGTATAACGTGTTCCCATAACACAAATCAGGTAAATCATAGGCTTCTTACTGATTGGACATGGCCCTAAAATTGTTTACCCTCAAGAGTTCGAACCTTAGACCTGGAGGGAGCATTCCACCAAGACCAAGGCTCTTACCACTTGAGCCAACCACTAGGAGTTGCATGATGTTCTATTTCTTCAAACCATACTTTTTTTATTTTTTATTTCCTGTCAAATTTGATCCACATATTCATCAAAGATGGTCAGGACGTGGCTAACATTAATGATTAGCTATGCCTTGACAGGTCAGAGGTCCATGTTTGTTAAATGACTAGATATGACTGAACATATCTGTGTCACCTCCGTAGGTTGGCTTCCCCTTAATGTCAACAAAACCTCTACATACCCTTTATTCTCTCTATTGACAACACGGAGAACAATACGGTGGGAGGGAAGCAGCCGTAACCTGATCCAATCACATGGTCAAATTGCTATTCATAAAGCAGAATAGCTTCCCCTGACCATGGCTAGGCTACTTTCAGTATTTGTTAAGAGGCTCCATATAAGTCATCCCATGTAAGATAAGAAGCATCCCATGTAAGATAAGAAGCCCGTCCTAGACTTAAATGGATTAATAAAGAAGTTTCATGGCTTGAGTGGGTCAATAAGTATAACCTTTCAAAAGGATCACATTTTTTTTAACCAGATTTTGCCAGGTGGATCAACATGGTGTAGAAGATAAGATGGTATGTTGCATGTTATAAGCAGTATTAAATTGGTCAAAAGGGGAGAAAGCACATGATAAGGATGGGATGCAAAAATTCAAGTTTGTAGCAGTTTATACCTTAGGGCCCATAGACGAAGGTAAGAAGCCGTATTT
Organism: Juglans mandshurica; assembly: GCA_022457165.1. Classification (NCBI taxonomy): domain Eukaryota; kingdom Viridiplantae; phylum Streptophyta; class Magnoliopsida; order Fagales; family Juglandaceae; genus Juglans; species Juglans mandshurica. The sequence continues at coordinate 24,730,017 of CM039629.1, read as the reverse complement.
GAGACCGATCCAAGCACAAATTCTATGGTATGTATCAGTTGGTGTACAAAGACTTCACTGAACTCAAACTCCTCATGACCATGTGAACCATGATTTGACTCCAACTGAAAGGTTTCCTCTGTGCTCTGAAGTGGTGTGTAAGATTGGCCTCGATGCCGCTAAAGTAACAGAACCATCAGAAACAGAGGAAATATAAACAATATAACGCAGTATTCAAATTGGGCAAGAGAATGGGTGATAAGAAGATAGGGAATCTACAAGCATACATCTTGGTGCTGCTTCTTCAAAAGAAAAGGCTTTGGAAGTAGCATCCAGGGTACAGCAACAAGGGCCAGTAACAGTAACACAAGCTGGTAATGGAACACATGAAAAATTATAAGGAATGACCACGTGCCAAAGAAAACAAAATTTTAAACTTACTAACAACATACAAAATTTGAAAAAGAGAACCTGTAGCGTCTTCTGGCCAACAAAAAGCTGGTTTTCACCCAGATCATCAGTAGGACTGAGGAACATGTATATCATTGTGTGGTATAGATCAGCTTGTGAACCAATGCACCACTTCACAAGGATGAGAATGGACAGGTAGCCAAATAAACTGTTTAAAAAAATTATCTGGGGAACAAATTGGAACCTGGAATAATGCAGCTAAATGTAAGTTAAAGCTAACAGCAAGTCAAAAGATGGGAAATGAAATTTATTTAATAATGATATATATGAAAATTATTTGTGACCCACAGAGTTTAATCATGTATACATCAAACTATGACAGCGCTTTAAAAGCTTGAAAAGCTCAAGTATGCAGTGATCCAGATAGCAGAATGTTACCAGATATTAACGCTATTCTCAAAGAATTTAGCATTGAAATAGCTTAATATGATTCCCAGGTTCATTTGAGCTACCCCAAGAAGGATTGACATTTTCATCTTCAAAGAGTTTAGGAATGGCAGCTCACTGCGGGTACCGTGCCATGCAGGATCTATGCCAAATGGGTAAGTGGGACGCGCCTTAATCAATCCCACAGTAGTAGCATCTCTACCAAAAGATAAAGGCTTTAGACTATCAAATATATACAGTAAAATGCACACAAAGTTTAGCCATTTACCTGCAAGAAAGATCACGGCATGCATATGCCGAGGGAGCAAACAGCTCAAATGGGACTGAGAAGAATTCATTATAGATCAAACCCGTGAAAATTGAGAAGAGTGCCATCATCAAAATACAGTAACGACCACCAAACATCATTTCCATAATGTCTCCAAGCTTCTGTAAATGAGAAGAAGAATGATTTAATTAGATTTTACCATAAAGTAATTTGAACATATAAAAAGATAACTGCAGACTGGACTTTTACTTTGCAGAAGCTTGCACATCAAACAAATATCCAGATGAAAAAGATGGCAAGATGATGCCTTGAAACTTAAAATCAGTCCCCCACCATTTATGGGTATATTCATATATCATACATGTATGTAAGCTTAATTTGACTGAGTTTTCACCTTGCTAGAGATGAGTTATGCCATATACCATACTCCCATCTTACTTCCATCCCACCATGTTGATGTGGTAATACCCATCAACTATTAGATCAAGTCTTGTTTTTTCAAATGAAAAATTCAAGAGTCGATGGATAATGACACATTGTCACAGTAGGATACAAATGGGATAAAGTTGTAGTATATATCACTTTCTGCCAGAGATACAAAACTCATTCTAACCCAGCTCTACAATTAACTCAATCCCACTAACCCATGCTAACACTTTGACTGACACACAAGCTTGCATGTAGAAAGATATAATATGCCTACAAGATGTCGGAGATAGTACAAGCATAAATATGATATTAAAAAAAAAAACTAGCAAGCATGATAGGAGAACTTCTCCACAAACCTGGCTATTTCCTAAGTAAGTCAATATATACAGGTTAGAGCAGAATATGTTGATTAAGCAATATAAAAGAATCCATCACATAATTAAGACATAAAAGCTCAGGATATTTCCAAGAATTCCATCCTAGTGTGATGATCTGTATATACTCCAAGTGCAATTGCAATTACCAGACCCAGCGCAAAAAAGGATATCCAGTGAATGTCACAATGAATGTCAAACTGGTTTGCAGTTAACATGTGAAAACATATAATCTATATATAATAAGAAAAGGACGAACATAATGCAAGTCAACGACCATTAATGCAAAAGGATGAAAATACATTTTTTTATTTCTTTTTTGAGCAGAATGTAGATTTAAGCCTGAATAGAGAAGAGTAGTACAAGGTTGTACAGGCCTAGGTCAACAAAATTCAAAGATTACCTGACTAGAATATTTCCTCTCCCTGGCTATTAGAAATAATGTTGCAAGTAATAAGCATATTCCATGCCCCCAATCACCAAACATGACAGCAAAAAGAAATGGGAATGTAACAATAGTGTATACAGTAGGATTTGCTTCTTGATATTTAGCCACCCTGCATTTAAGCAGAAGAACAAAATTAGTATAACATAGATTGTCTCCGTCAAAATGAGTTTCACTAGTCATAACATACCAAATTAGATACAAACATATCTAGAACTCGTACAGCATTTTTTCCTTTTTTATATATGGGATTTACTACAAACGCCCTTCATAAATGGTTAATATGGCATTACGTACAATACCGAGAGGGGGGGGGGGGGGAGACATAAAAATAGACGTGTAACACAGATTTCCTTTTTCTATTACTCAGTTCCCTGAGATTTTATGATTTACATTTATAGCAGTTTGAAACAGATGTAGCCAACCCTTAATAGTTTAGATATGGTTAACTTCATAGTAGTACACTGCTGTAGGCATTTCTGTGAGCAGGCACTTGGCACCACTCCACAGGCATTTCAATCATCAACAACCATTTTAACTATGAATAGAGAATAATCAAACACAAGGTCAGAATGGAACTCACCCATATGCATCGACAATTTCTTGGAAAGGAGAAGTGAATTTGTTTGTCCGAAAATAGGTTGGCGGTAACTCCTTTGTTTGCAAAACCTGGAAGATTGCTCCAACTTGGGAATTAGAGTCAAATGCTGCCCTCTCCAATGCATGCTGGATCTGCAAAAATCAAGCAGAATAGTTTTGAGCAGCTAGGCATAACATTTCACCCATACATCATAGCAGCAAATTTTGGTTCATGCTGGTCAACACACATGCACGCCTACCCATGGAAGTAACATAAGGAGAAGACTACCTGTTTTGTTGCAAAAATAGGACTCCAGCCCTCACCAACAAGACACTTTTTTGTCACATCAAGGCTAAGCATGTTCAAGGTGTGATATACGGATTTCTCCTTTCTCACCTACATAAGTTAAAGGACCATTTTTAAATAGCCAAACACATTTCAACATAGATAACACCAATTTATTCCCTTATCTTTATAATCAATCAAGTTTACTGAGTATAATAAGATTTAAACAGACCCAAAGGTCCCACTGCTCAAATTGGTCTCCAATGGTCTGTAACAAACTGTTTCGTTGCAGCAGTCCAACATCTATAGTGGTCTTCAGCTCTGATAGTCTTCCTGAAACCTAAATGGTTAGCACCATAAGTTAATATCAAGAAGTGTTACAGAGCAAGTCTCAAAGACCCAGTATGTCACATGGACAGATGCAATCATGCAAATGTTTGATTCCACTACTCAAAAAAGAATGTAAAAAGCAGGACTTGCTCAGAGAAACAAGAAACCCCTATGGAAGCCAGAATATGCTAATACACCACCATCCCATCCCCCCCCCCCCCCCCCCAAAAAAAAAAAGTTTCACGAGTTAACATGACACTTTCAAGGGAATACCATTTTCAGCATATAAATCCCACCATCATCCTCAAATAAGGAAATTGGGAAATTATAAAGCAAAGAAGTGGTCCTTATATTTTTCTTTATCAGTAAAGAAGTGGTCCTTATATAAATCAGAGTAGTACCAGAGCAATTGCTATTCCAAAATAGGCGGAAAAAGAGTGGGACCAACTGCTATGACAAGGATTATCCGTGATTGTGGGAAGGGTGATAACGAAAGGTGAACCAACAGCCATGACAAGGATCATCAAAACCTTTGGGGTGGGTAAAGATCAAAGGATGATTAAGGAATGAATTAAATTGGAGATTCAAAATATTATTTTATTGATAGTGAAGGACTCTTATAGTTCAGCCATCGGAATCAATCTCAAATCCTAACTTGATTTTCATTCACACATGAATCCATACAAGCAAACAAATCAATCTTAGAAAAAAACAATCAATAGAAAACATGAAACAATTTTTCTGGAGAATTCAACAAAAAAGTACAGAACTTTATCCAAGACCCACACACGACACACCCATGGCCTGCAGAGGAAGGGGTGAGGAAGTAATACAACTAAAAAAAAATCTACAGTTTAGCAAGGATTGGGAAAAAATGACAGTGAAAGAAATGATATATACAATGATAACAATCTCCCAAATTGTGATGTCAAGTCATCCAAGAAAAATATACAGATACCTCAGTGATCATTTGAGCTTGTTTACCCAAGTCCTCACTAAAAGGATAACGATTTGCTCCAAAAGCTTCACATATTTTAAGAATCTTGTTCTTTGCTTTTTCTCCAGAGTAGAAAACCACAAACACATTCTTTTCAATCTGGACATAAACATTGCCAAGTTAGAGAAAAATCAACTGTACTACTGAAAGCCAAAGTAATTGAGAAACAAATTGGGTTAAAAGATTATAAATCACTTCTTGTCATATATTAAATAAGGGATGCTTAGAATATGATATGATATGGCATACAGAATCAGAAACAGTAACGCTCACATGTGAAACTTGCTAGTTGTGTGCGTGTGTGTAAGGGTTAGGCTACCATCAGTGAGCACATTTCTTTGTTAGGGTAGGCACCCAATCAGATTGTGATAAACAGAACATAAAATTATAGGAACACATATGAGAAGCATGAGCACACTTCTGCAGCATTAAGTTCAAAATTGAGAAAAAAAATCCACCCAAAGTACAAGATGGATGACCATAGATATGTATGTGTACATCTGCAGGCATTCATAATTATACAGAGGATATGAGAAGTTGAGAACTGGAACAAATGAAACTATGGGTGAAAACATTGCATCTACTTCAGCAGTAAATTGCTATTATATTTCAATGTAAGGGGGTACTGTAACTCCACAATGTAACTTCTCATTCTCAAGCAATGTGGGATCCCATACACCACCTAACCTTATCCTTATCATATGAAGTATCAAAAGTACAAAAGCCACTATCTCCAATATGAACCCGGAATGCAGCAGATACTAAGAAACTATACCCAAAAAAATGAAGGTAAAAGAAAACAGCTAATAACTTTTTTGGATACATCCAAGATAATCTTCAAGAGATTTATGCTACCATAAACTTAAAATTAAAAATAATCAATTGCCACCCATCTTTATAATAATAGAAAAACCAAGAAATAAATTATGTTACTCACCTTCACTCCAGAAACAGGATCAGTCACAGGGTCCTCAACTACAACATGTCTAATAAACACATTACCCCTAGTAGCACGAAAAATAATCCTCTCAAATGCCATTGACTTTTCCCTAGGAACAAGGCCCGTGATGAACCCCAGCTTAACTTGCTTGGATGAATCAGTTAACATTTCCTTCAAGATAGTTGAACAAAAGATAAATTTCACCAAGTAAATTATTAGGTACGGGATAGTTCTAGAAATTTAAGTAAATTTCAGCAGTTAGAGCTTTTACTTGCTCCAACAATAATGGTGTATCCAAGGATTCTTCAGTAATCTGGCGTGATTCATACTCCCTCTGTATTTCTGTGGCACTGCTGTGAGCTACATGAAAAAACTCACCAGCCTGAAAGAAAAATAGTTTATCACTTATTTGATATCATGTGCTACAGCTTAACCTGACAATGATAAATATCTTATTGAAAACACACAATAACATGAGTAAAAAAAAATGAATACTCAATCCTACTTAATTGACAAATAGAATTCATTGAAAATTAACATTCTTAAATATTGGCTGAGGGCATCTACGAATTTAGGACAGCTTAAAAGACCTCAATCCATGTATGCATGGCAATGTGGATGGCTGCTACCTACATGATTACGGTTATTCATAACCTAAATAATATTTGTGTACTCCTTTTTTTGTACTTTTCATATCTGGAGTCCATGAAGAGGTGGGAACTGTACACAGCACATGTCTCATGTCATATGAGACATGTGCCAATCAATTATAATTAAAAGGCCTCAATTATGACACATGAAGGGCTTCTTTTTTATTTCTTCCTCGCCTTTTTGGGGGCAAGGAGTACATAACTCATACACCAGCCATTTGGCACGAAAGCCATTGGCCTATGTTGCTTGAATAAGTAGCTCAAAAAATTTTCAGAAAGACTTTCAAAGATCAGAGAGCGCATTAAGCCATTTCTATTATTGACTTAGAAACCCCTGATACATTTTCTTTTTCTTTTCACCTTGCCATAGCAAGGAAACCACATCATCCTTCCTTGTAACCAATCCTGTCTTTTTTCTGATAGACCAACTGTATCTATATCGGAGGATAATGGTCTATAAGATACAATATAAATAAATAGAGTTGCCATCTTAACATAATGACTAAAACAGCAAAAAAATATATATATACCTTCTCCAGAACAAGCTTATATTCTACTAGTTCATTATGAGCACGTTGCAACTTCTCACTATTTGCATTTATCTCGACCAGCTCTGCCTCAAGTTCACCTAGTTTTACCTAGTGCATGCACAAAAAAGGGGTTAAAGCACAATGATAAAAACCATTTTTAGCCAGTTATTGAAAATATTAATATACCTCTAAATCATCCAAATTGATATCAACTTGTGCTGTAGACTTTTTTGGACAAAACCCTGCCTTCAGCATTTGTTCCTTGAAATAGCGTAATTTGCGTGCCATCTCCCCACATTTTTTAATCTTCATAAGCAATATAAATCAGTACAAATGCTAAATCAAGCATATTATCCTAGTTACCACAAACTACTGAATCAAATAAAGACACACATGACATGAAAGGCTGACCACTTCAGTTTTTCTTTTTTACTTTTTCAATGTCACTGTAAACAATAATTATGTAGAGATTATATTGGCACATTCCAAGACAAAGACCCACTGCATAACTTTAGATTAATTCAGTTTCTGCAAAGCATTTTAACCTAAAGACCAATGTTAAGTGATATGCACAGAAGCAACACCCATAGTGCAAGTATATACTGTGGTTGCTTATGTAGAAACATATACCTGAGCTGCATAAGTCCGCTGAAATGGGCTCTTCTCCACATTGAGCTGAAATAATTGATACGTGAGAAACATTAATTGTTGAAACAAACTAAACTGGAAACACATCAAAGCAATATACCCATATATCATACAAGGTAAAAAAAACTTTCCACCATCTTTCTTTAACTTCTTTATCTTACATTAGAACTTCTTTCATGTAACCCTTAGCGAGCTTAACAGTGTTAGAGTCTCTATTTTCCTGAGAAGATAGCTAAGCATTGTATTTATCGAACCTCAATATCCTATAATTGGAAATGTACAACTTAAGTGACTATCAAGTACTTGATATAATGGATATGCCTGGAGCCAATATCTACTTCATTTTGCTGCTAAATGACTGGCAGCATCATTGTCATCCTCGAGGATAAACAGTTATTTAGATTGATGCTGCATTGCACAGCATCAGCTATGCCACATAATTTTTTTATATTATTATTAAATCTACAAAAAAACCCTCAGGAAGTAAAAGAAACGAAAATTGCACAATATTCACAAAAAATTAAAGCATGCCATTCTTTTTCTCTAAACTGCGCTAATCGACTAATTCAACTGCAAGCAATCAAGCCACAATCCTTGATCAATCAACAACCAGCCATCCTCACAACAATTCAAAATCATATAAAATTTAGCAAAACCCTAAGAGCAAAATGTCACCACTAATCGAAACTCAATTGTAGATATCCCGTTATGCACAAGCAAGCTAGGTTTTATCCGAACCGAAATTTGGCATTTAAGATGAAAAACCGGTACCGAGAGAGAGAGAGAGAGTACGGACGTCTTTGAATTGTAGGAGGCCGACGTCGCCGAGATAGGAGACGGTGAGGTGAGCGGACTCGGTGGGGACGATGAGCTGAACCAGCTGCATGGGCTCCGACCTGAACAGATACATCGACGGGCAACACCCTCCTCGGACCTCTCCCATTTCTCACTAACCCTTGGATTGCCTCTCTCTCGCTCTCTCAGTGAAAGCCACGGAGACAGGACGCAGGGAAAGATCGATCTGAGTCTCAGCTCTCAAGAGGAGTAGAGGTGTCCTTCCTTTGTCTGCTTCTGAGCGCCTTATGCTTTCCTTCCACGTCCCCCCCGCCCTTATTTATTGCATTGATTTTTAGGGGCGGGGGTTTTATCTCTAATTTTTTTTTCCTTACCTATCAGATAATTGTCAATTTAATTATTAACCGTGACAGAATTAAATAAATAAATATTGGTTGGACAATATGGTCACGTTTCTCCCTCTTCCTACTTCTTTTTTATTTTCATGGTTTTTTTCTTTCCGTAAAAAGGAAAAAAGAAAAAAGAAACCACCCTTTTCAACGAAGACCCTGTGTGTAATTTCGTCCCTGAATTCAGATGTCTTTTCAATGCGCTGGCCGTCTGACACCATGAAATTTCGCCCAACTTGAGCCTCACCAAAAAAATAACAAAGTACAGTTTATATAAGTTACATACTATATGTCGTTATGTAACTGCACTCAACTCTCAATTTCCCCATTACACGTTGCCATGTTAAAGTTCACGGTGATTCACGACAAGCCATCCTCCGCATATATTGTGAGATGAAGCATATACAGGCGAACACCTCTTAAAATATTTATTGAATATACGATTTTTATTATTAAAAAAAAAATCACTCCTATTATATAATGTTAAAGTTTATTTTATTTGTCTCTATTTTAAAACTCGAATAAGAATAAGAAAGAAGTAAGAAGAGCTCCTTGCAGTCTCCGAAACAAAGGAAAGGCAGAATACCTCTCGTTTTGAGTTGATGCGATGTGTGCATGTAAAATAGGTGCGCATAACTGTATCAACTATCAAGTATTTTCAGATATTGTTACACCCACTCTACTCTCATCTACAAAGTTATTTGATTTCAATGTAATTATGGCAATATTATTTCTCACCATCTTATATATATTCTGACGTGGCACTAAATAATTAGTAACTAAATAACTTTTTCAAATAATTTAATGCCTCGTAACACCATCACTTTAATATGTTAAATGGGAGACATGCGCAGAGTCTGATTTCACATGTAGAGAAAAAGAAAATATTAGCCGGGCATTGCAGTTACGATAATTTAATATTTAAAGAAAGAAAAACATTTGTACTGCCTATTACAGATCCGAACTACCAAAAAAAAAAAGAATATACAAGCACCACCTGCTGGAATCCCCCCAATCTTAAAAATTCTTAAAGAAATAACTCAATGCTTAGCCAAATAGGTGGGATTTGGATATCCTTATAGGCTGATAAAACTGGCAAAGGAGCATTTTCAGGGCAGCAGTTTCAGTTTATCAACCACTAGAATCGACTCCTCCTCCATTTTCATCACATGGTTTCCTTCTTCTCTACCATCACATTCTTTTCACACTGTCACCGTGGACAGCTACAAATCCCTCACTTGAAAGGGTCGAAACTGCATTCCTTAGCTGAAGATTAGAAACAGACAATGTACACATCAGCACCATCACTCACAAAACGTTATTATACGGGCACACATCCAGATTATATGTCAGAGAGAGTTGTTTACTCACATCATTAAGGTGGACTTCACTACCAGAGATCTGCTTCTTCAGCTCTTCCAGCAACTACAGAACAAATTATGCACATTCAGGTGTTGGTTGTGATCTACTGTGCAAAAAACAAATGATTTTCTCATAAATTTTGCAAACCTCCAACAAGCGCATTGAGGGTCCACCAAGTTGCATCTTCTCCATTATTATGTTCCGAGTAGTTGATAATAGATTCTCCCGTCTCATTCTTTCACTTGCTGAAACTCCGGTAGTGATAAGATCCATGTCAATTGTTCCTTCAAAGAAAAATTTTGAGAATCACGTCATTAAGATTTAATCTATCTGTGTGATAATATGTAATCCAGTAAAAGGGATACAAGGGCTACTGAAAAGCTACCAGTAGAGTGATCTGTTGCTGACTGCTGCATTGCAACTTCCAGAAGCCGAAATGCCTCAGTTACATCACGATTTTCAACCTGCATGCATGCTTCCTTTACATCACACTGAACCCATTATAGACAGCCAAGACAAGAAGCAAGCACTAACCCATTCTGAGAAGCGAATTCGAGCCAGGGCTTCACTAAGGCGTATCAAACTCTCAATCTGCCTAGGTGTTGCCGTTATCACCTGTTGAATTTGCCCAATACAGGTACGTATTAAAAGATATAAAACAGGTTCCAAAATCAGATATCAGAAACAATGAATTTGTGGAAATGCATGAGAGAAACTGTCAATAACAAAAACTATAACCATTATGAATTTTGTAAATTCCCAAGTAAAAAAGTACTTAAAGAAAAGGCATGATATGATAGGGAAAAGGACACAAATCACGCCCTTCAGTACCATGCTTAATCAAACGTTAATCACACAAGGCAGACTAACTTTTGGTTAGTTGTTAAAGGCCTCGTTTGTTTTCGCAGATGAGATAAGATGGGATGAAATGAGTTGAGTTAAAATGAAAGTTGAAAGTTGAATAAAATATTATTAGAATATATTTTTTTTTATGTTATTTTTATTTTAGGATTTAAAAAAGTTGAATTGTTATATTTTATTTTGTGTGAAAATTTGATAAAATTGTAATAATTAGATGAGATGAGTTGAAATGAGTTGTGAAAACAAACGAGACCATAGAATCATAACAATTTTAAGAAAGCTAATTGATCATACTGTTAAGCAAGCAAACAAAATTCCAGTAGGAGCAAGGCATTAACTTTTACCTTCTTGCTACTTCCAGGGAAATTTCCTCTCCTCCTCATTTCAACGTACCCTCGAGTCAACTCTTCAGCAGCTTCATCTGATAACTGTGGGTGAATGTGCCTACGAGCGTAGCTCACATATGCAGTTAACGTCGAAAGGTCCAAGACATCCTGAACTGCACTCTGCAAATAGAGATGGAGTTTTACAGAAGAACAAGAAAATCATAAAACAAATGATCCCAAACAAGGTATATGACAAGAATTCTTCCGACCTCAGGATTCTCAAAGTGTAATGAAACAATATGCTTGGCAAGGCGCCTATCTGTTTGCTCATCAGCCTTGTCAAGAATTAAGTAAATCAAATCAAACCTGAAAAGGCATTAAAAATACAGTTATCTTTCTGGCCTTAAAAATGTAGTTATCTTTCTGCCGTATCAAGAATTAAGTAAGGCACTCATGGAGGCTACAAAGTATGAAAACACAACGAATTAAACATAAATGATAATAGCAACTATATGTTACTCAAATCAGAGAAACATGGGCAATTTCACAATATGCTTTGGGCTCTCTGGATTCCAAGTATTGGAAGCCACATACCTGTCATTATTCTAGTTGCATAGCATAAGTATTCTCTTTTTTTTTTTATATAAGTAATAAGGTATTTTATGCATAGCATAAGTATTCTTACCTGGACAATAAGGTAGGAGGAAGGTGTATGTTGTCAATCACAGACAAGCGAGGATTATAGCGTGAACCACTTGGATTTGCACAAGCCAATACGGAAGTCCTAGCATTGAGGGAAGCAATAATTCCTGCCTTCGCTATTGAAACAGTTTGTTGTTCCATAACCTGGATAATTTTGAAGTAGAATTAAGGTCTAACTAATGCAAGAAGTGCATGAATATGTTCATAATAAAAAAAGTGAAGGGTTCAATTGCATATTCTTAGGTAGAAAATGCAAATTGGTAACTATCAATGCTACTTAGCGTCCAATTCTCACGGAATGCCAATTTCTATTGAAAGTAAATAAAATCAAGCTTTTAAAATAAAGGGGGAATAGAACGGCCAAAAGTTGAGAAAGATCTCCCAAGCGAGCTACAGTATTATCATATTCAATGTTCTCAATCTCAGATAAAATTCTTGCAGGACAAAATTCACGTTTTTTTCAGAAAAGAAAATACTCAGTCATGAAAGTAAGGCTCTTCTTATAACTGAGTGGAAAAGGGCTAATATAACCACCTCATGTAACATACTCCTTGCATTCTCAGACATTTTGTCAAATTCATCAATGCAGCAAATGCCTCTGTCACTCAAAACTAAGGCTCCACTCTCCAGAACCTGAAGAATGAATCAAAACTATCAGAATTGTATGGTTTCACATATTTCTACAAAATGGCTAGATAATCGCTCAAATAGGATCACACAGTTTCCCCGGTTTCAGGATCTTTGGCAACATAAGCAGTCAAGCCAACAGCAGAGCTCCCTCTTCCACTGGTGTAAATGCCACGGGGTGATAGCTTGTGTATGTACTGGAGCAGCTGGGACTTGCTGGTTCCTGGATCACCGACAAGAAGGATATTGATATCCCCACGGAAGCTAGCACCAGATGGCAAATTTAAAGCATTTCCACCAAAAAGCTGCATAAAAGTAAAATTTTATAAAAGAGATTACCAAGAGAGGGGAAAAAAGGAATATAAAATTACCCAGTCTCTCAACTAATAATTGAGCATCCGTGAGTCAAAGTATGGGATTACCTGACAAAGCAGACCTTTTTTCACGTCGTCGAGCTCCCAGATGTTTGGTGCCAACGACCTGGTTAGTCTATCATATATATCGGGTAATTTCGACAGCTCTTTCAATTGTTTCACCTGCATGAAGAAAGCAATGTCAATAAAAACAAAGACAATAGAGATGACGTCTTTTTCACTGAAAAAAGCATAAAATAACTTTTTCAATCGGAACACAAGGAAAAAGCATATAATGATATACCTTCTCTTCATCAAAAGTGATATCTTCAGTGCTTCTACCCACGGGATTCTCCGCTTCCTTGGGATCCCCTGTCAGCATTCTTGACTTGTCCGTTTTCTTTATATGGAGACAATCAATGTAAGTCTGCAATCAATAGAAAAATATTGTGACATTCAAAAAGAATTGCCACTGAGAGGCATTAATTCTAAAGGAGGGAAAGGCAGCAACAGATGCCTTGAATAATGATTTCACAGTCCTCTGTGTTGGTCCAACTCTGACAGTCATAGCCCTGTAAATCCCAGTGACCTAATGCAATGAGAAGAAATCATAAATCAGATGTAAAAAAAATGGCAGGATTCTTTTAGATATTAACAATTTACACAATTGTCTCACCTCAACCCTGTCACCTGGCTTTCCGGTATCCACCAGCTTGTCATGCATCAACAAGCTCACTGTGTGAGGTGTTCCTCCATCAGGGATCTCATCAGGTGTCTCCTGAAGCCTCACAATCTGCTTATCAGCGAACCTGATATTGCAAGCACGCTGAGTTACTAATGATATTGCAGTGATTGAAACAATTTAGTGTTTAACTACCAAGTCCATGAAAAGCCGTTTGTCGAAAAAAAACCACAGATTTATCTTTAAAAAGTTTATGACCCACTCCCCTTACAAATATTAGTTTGATTTAGATTCATTGAAAAGTGAACTTTATTCAGATTTCAGCTACCATTACATTCTTATACCAAGATCTGGACTTCAGATTCAGTTGGGTAGAGTCACTTGCAATTAATTAATTGCAATTATTTGGATCCTTGCCACTTTAAATTAACGATTGGAAAAAATAAAAGACACGATTCAATGCCACCATTCAAGAAAACACGCATACAAAGTTCTAGAGGTTTGAAGAACATAACTCCAGAGAGAAAGGGAATACCAGTACAATTTGTAGAAGTTGCGTTAAATACCTCCATTAATATAATTCATCTGTTTGTCCCCATAGATTTCATATATACTAGCTAATTTGCTACCACGCAAGAATGAAAAGAACTCGGTGGAGACTGCATAAGCATAGACTCGTCGAGTAGGAAAAGAAAAAGAACATCTTGTCAATGAAGAATTTCTATGACGTGCAGATATCAACAAAATATCAAATTAGGTGATCTGTTCACCTTAGACTACTTTATTATTATTCACTATTATTCATAAACTATTCACTATTTTTTTAATTACTATTCATTACTTTTTCACTACTATTTACAGATTATCTCAGATCACCTCAACATCGAAACGTAGTCTTAGGCATCGTTTGGTTACACAGATGAGATGAGATGAAAATTAAATAAAATATTGTTAGAATATAATTTTTAATATTATTTTTGTTTTGAGATTTAAAAAATTTGAATTGTTTATTATATTTTATGTGAGAGTGAAAGTTTAAAAAAGTTGTAATGATTAGATAAGATAAAATGGTTTGTATAACCAAACAAGACCTTACTCTCTTACATAATAGCAACTGAAGTAAGTATTCAGTCTACAAGTTAAGAAGACAAACTTCAAGCAAGGAATTACCTGCATCGGTTGTGAACCAGTGACATGGAGTTTCTTGCTTGACACTCTTCCTTCAAGCATAGCGTAGGTTCAGTAATTTGCCCTGGTAGCACTCAAATAGTGAATAAACTTCGAAATACTCATCTAAACATCTGTGTACGACACAATCAAACCCAGCATACAGAGCTTCCAATTTATTTACCTCTATTTACGACAACAGGATCAGAATAGTATCCGCACACTAGACACCTAAATACCGCTTCCCTAATTTCGGGAATTATCGAGCTACACCGAATAATCATTCCCTTCAATGATACCATCCTCTCAATATCTAACCAAAACACACCCAAATCAGTCCAGATCTCCATTTCAAGTATTCAAAACAGAATATTAAAAAAAAAAAACAAACAAACAAAAACTGGATTAATCTGTAGAACCGAAAGAGAAACTAACCAGACGGGTTAAGATTTCTCATTGATGTTGAGCTCTTGAGATTGAAAATCCGAGTTTGGATGTGCTTCTCGAACAAGGGGTCAATTCGGCTCACCATATTCATCAACACAATGTCGAAAATCGCAAGGACCTCGAGCGGGTACCTGACCATCTTGGTGTACAAATCAGGATCATAGGCAAACACATCATGTGCATCGACATCAAGCGAATCTCCCTCGAATTCGAGAACCCTTTTGATCGCCGTCTCATACTTCCCTTCTATAAGCAGCACATCCTCCTCTGACTGAGACGACCTCTCCCGGAAATGCTTCAAGAAACGATAGATCGCCTCATTAACGTCTTCGACGCTTATATTCGTGCCCCACACGTAGGTTGGCCGCACGTCTTCAGCATCATAACCGTCTCCTCCCTCAGAGGAGGCCGGGGCGTCGTCGGTGGACGAGGGCGTGGCGGCAATTGGGGTCGCCGAGGAAGCTCTTCGCCCACGGCCAGCAACAGTTCCGTGGCGCGTGCGGTAAGATGGGGTTGGGGTTAGAGCTGGGTTCGCATCTGATGTGGTGAAACGGGGAGGCGACGGGGTGGAGAATGCAGAGGGTGTAGAGAATGGGCGCCGCCTCCGCCGCCCGGAGGCATCACCTGGGGAAGATAACGTGTTGCCAATCGGGCTAGAGTAGGAGTCATCGGGAGAGGACGGTCCTGTGAACATTCGAGTAAACTTTTCACCAAGGGAGATCAAACGAGATATACGCACGATTATACATACATATCTATATGTATATACATCTATAGATGCAAATATATCTATCGATACAAATTTACATATGCAATGGGAGGGGGAGAGAGAGAGAGAGAGACTGACCGTTGTTGACGTTTGCGGCAGGGGAATCGGAAGCCATAGCTAGGGAGAAGCCTCAGACAGATGGAAGAGTTGGGATTTGGGAGTCTGGGACTGAGAGAAGCAGAAAGCGATTGGTGGGAGTGGATATGGCGGGAAGAGCTTGCAAATTTCCCGCCAGATCGTTGTGGGCTTGTCGATGGGTTTATTATTCGCCTATTCGGGAATATATGGGCTTTCTAATAGGGAGGTAAAAAATTGAGATGTTGGGCTATGACCTGTATCATAGGCCTTGATGTTTAACGTTTGTGGCCCAAGCATTGGGCTTCGATACTTGGCCCAATTCAGCCTAAAGGTAAGTGCTTGTTTAGTTTAGTTTTTTTGTTTTTTTCGCTCAATAATTTGCAAAGGTCTTATGGATATATTAAATTCACCAATGCATTCTCCTCTTAAATATTGAATTAGAGATTATTACTCAGATTTGTGTTCCACTGATAGATTCGAGCTGCCTTTCAAAAAACTAACAAGAGCCGTACATCTAAAAAAATAAGAGCTTTCTTTATTTTCCAACTATAAATTTCTTTATACTCCAAACTACCACTTATTTTATAATTTGCACCACAAATTATCGCGTTACATTATCAAATTATCAAAAAGTTGTAATGTTTTCAACACAACATAGGTCGTCGAAAGGATCTCAAAGACCCACCAAAGCACAAAAGTCAGGATCTTTCAGAAAATGAATTCCTACTCGAAGAGTGCATAATCGCATGGATAAGCTCATACTAACCTGTCAATTTGGGATCAAATTAGGAATCTTCCTTGGGAAGTATTGGAAAGGAATTGGAATGTAATAATATATATTCATACAGATATAGAATAAAAGACACTTTTAAGATAGAGAAATATTTAATTTAACTATAAAGAAATTTTATAAAAATAAACTTACGACGCGATTTGATATAGTATATTGAAACAAGGAAAGGAAATGTTGAATAAGAGATGTTTGAAGAAATGCGCAACTCAGGATAGACTCAGTAAACGTTCTCAATTTCTCATTACTGCATTGCCTTCATACATAACAGTGCACATATTTACAATTCTTAGTACATAACAGACTCTGGTCATTGACCAATCAAATATGGACAGTTGTACAAGAATATTTTTCTGTCAGAGGTCTATGTTCTAGAAGGAGGCTGCAGACTATTTTTTCTTAACATTCTCTGTAATGTTGTGCTGTGGCAGAGAAACGTGCTGCATTGCCTTAATATCCTCCCGCGCTTCAAGCAGCACAGTGAAGAGTGTGAGGCTTGAACGTAACAGATGGAAACGAGCTGAAGAAATAGGCTTCGTTAATATGTCTGCAATTTGATCCCGGCTTGAAATGAAGGAAACTTGTAATGTTTTAACTACCACACGCTCACGAAAAAAGTGATAATCCAGTTCTACATGTTTAGTGCGAGCATGTAAAACTAGATTTACAAATAAATAGGTTGCTCCTAAGTTATCACACCATAAGGTAGAAGACTTAGTTAGAAAAACACATAATCCTTTTAACAAAGATTGTAGCCAAATAAGCTCACATGTGGTATTAGCTACTGATTTGTACTCTACTTCTGTTGAAGAACGAGCAATAGTAGTTTTTTTTTTTTTAACCCCATGAAATTAAATGATTACCAAAGTATACTCAGAAACCACTAGTGGGTTTGCGATCATCCGGGCACCCAGCCCAGTCAGCATCAGAGTAGGCTGAAAGTTTAAGGGATGAAGAAAAAGAGAAGAAGAGACCAAAATTTGATGTATTTTTCAAATACCTAAGAATTCTCTTCACAACCTGCCGGTGAGGTAATCTGGGACAGTGCATGTTCTGGCAGACTTTGTTAACTACAAAGGAGACGTCAGGCCTGGTAAAAGCTAGATATTGCAAGGAGCCTACAACACTCTGATATAACTGAGGGTCCTCAAACGTACAACCATCAAGAGCTGTAAGTTTTACAGAGGATGACATTGGGGTGGAGACAGGTTTACAATTGTGCATATTGGTGTGATGCAGTAGGTTAGAAATGTATATGGATTGTGAGAGAAAAATACCCGTAGGTGACCTTGTAACCTCAATGCCAAGAAAAAAATGTAAGAACCCTAAATCTTTAACTAGAAAAAATTGACATAAGGCACAAATAAATTCTGAAATAAGAGTGGAGTTGGATCCTATGACAATGATGTCATCAACATAGACTAAAGTATAAATGCAATCAGATGAATTATTAAATATAAACAGAGAAGGGTCCGATTGGAAAGCATGAAAGCCAAGAGCAAGTAATTTATCAGTCAATTTAGCAAACCAAGCCCGAGGGGCTTGTTTCAAACCATAGATGGACTTTCTTAGCTTACAGACATGTGACGGGTAGTCTGGATTAACGAACCCAGGTGCTTGTCTCATGAAGATGTCTTCTTCAAGGTCCCTGTGTAGGAAGGCGTTTTGGACATCTAACTGGTGAAGAGGCCATTTAGAGGTGACTGCAATGGAGATGAGAAGGCGTACTGTGACTGGCTTTATCACCGGACTAAAGGTCTCGGTAAAATCCAAACTTGGCTACTGATGGAAACCTTTGGCCACAAGTCGTGCCTTACGACGTTCCAAGGATCCATCAGCACGTCTTTTGGTCTTTAAGACCCATTTTGAACCCAAAATATTGATAGAAGGAGAGAAGGGAACCAAGTCCCATGTCTGATTTTGTAGTAGAGCTCGAAATTCATCATTTATGGCAAATCGTCATTCATGATATTTAGAAGCTTCTGCAAATGAGGAAGGTTCCTCAGGAATGGATGATTCGGGTGAAGAAGGAGGAGTTGCCGTGGTGAGAGAGACGAATGGTTTGATAGGTGGCCACGATATAGTCCCATCGTCGCGTCTTCGGGGGCAAATAATTTGAGATTTCGAGCTGGTGGTCATAGGATGACCGAATGTGATAGATGGAAGAGACGACAGCAGAGACGGGACCTGAGGTATCTGAGTGGGAGGAAACTCAGTTGGTGATGGACGAGAGTTCGAGAGAGTAGTGGAAGGGGGGGCGAGGTTATTTCTGGAGCTAGGGTTTGAGAGAAGGATGGATCTGAAGGAGGGAATGGGCTAGTGGGCCGTGATGTTGCGGATTAGGACAGAGAGGGAGAAGAGATTATGGATATGGGCCTTGAGACAATTTTCGAGTTTGAAGAAAGAGTAGAGCCCTGGAAGGAAGTGGACTGAGATGCAAAGGGAAAGGCAGATTCATTGAAGACCACATCATGTGAGATGTAGGTCCAGCCTGTTGACAAATGAAGACATAAATATCTCCTATGATCTGGACTATAACCCATGAAAACACACATTTTGGACCAGAGATCTAATTTGTGTTTATTGAATGGCCGTAGATTAGGCCAACAAGCAGAATCGAACACACGTAAAAAATGATAATCAGGTGGGTGGCCCATCAATTTTTCATATGGAGATTTATAGTCTAGTATAGGTGTGGGCAAGCGATTAATTAAAAAGGTAGTCTGAAAAGTTTCAACCCAATAACGTTGAGGCATGGGAAAGTAAGGATAGACCAGTTTCTACAATATGACGATGACGACGTTCAACACTCTCATTTTGTTGATGAGAGTGCGGACACATGATACGATGTGTGATCCCATTATTTTTGAAAAAGACATTGAGAGGACGAAATTCACCACCCCAATCGGTCAACATTTTTTTAAAGGTATTATTAACAAATTTAAAGAAAGCAAGAAGGAGAGTAGAAATATTAGACTTGAGTTGCATGGGAAAAAACCAGATAAACTTGAAAAAGTCATCTATGATAGATATGTAGTAACGACATGAATTAGAAGATAAAGTTGGGGCCAGGCCCCATACATCCAAAAAAAGTAATTCAAAAGGCCCACTGGATTGATAAAGGGACGTGGGATGGGGCAAGGCATGAGCCTTGGCTTCATTACAAGCAGAGCACTGAAGGAGCCCTCTTTGAGATGTAAGGGGCAGCTGAAAATGACTAAGGATAAAAGAGGTGGTTCGAGAAGAAGGGTGACCAAGCCTCTGATGCCAGTTCTAAACAGATGTTCTGATACCAATGCAGGCTTGAGGAGAGGAAGACAATGCAGAAGTGGAGAGAGTGGTGGTGGATGGCAAGACGTAGAGACCATCCTTAACGGGGCCCTGCAGAAGAACCTCCTGGGAACGCAAATCCTTCACAAAAAAAAAAATGAGAGTGAAATTCAAAAAATACACCATTATCAATACAAAACTGACAGACAGAAAGAAGATTTTTAGAAATTAAGGCAACATGTAAAAGTTTGTGTAGGAGAAATTTGCCAGAAGGGGAGTGGATTTGAGCTGAGCCAACGTGTTGAATCGGCAGAGAAGACCCATCTCCAATGCTGATAGAGTCGGATCCATGGTATGAGACTGAATCCAGATTCAAGGAGGACAAGTATGGTGTAAAGTGATAAGTTGCAACAGTATCCGAGAACCAACTAAGGGGTGAAGCTTGATTTTGTGGAAGAGCTGTGTAGTTGGAAGAAAAAGAGGATGGAGGAGGAGCCTGGTATGACTGGTTGAAGCGGTGATAGCAAGTAACGGTCGTGTGGCCTGACTTGTGACAAACTTGACATACCAGGCTAGAGTCCGATCGAGTAGTAAATGAGTTACCAGATGAGGCACCCCCGCAATGGCTATGGAATCCAGATCGACCCCCTCCTCGACCCCTTCGTCCACCTCGAGCAGTAGAATCACGACCCCTAAAAGGAGAACCAAGCAATGATGGAGTGTGAACTGTGTTATGAGCAGCAAGAGGAGATCCTGAAAACAGAGACTGAGTTTGGTGAGCAAGGCACGATTCATGGTTTAGAAGGAAACTGTATATCTGGTGGGGGGAAATGGCTCAGGTCTGGTGGTGAGAGAGGTGACAAGGGACTCATAATCAGTCCCAAGTCCCGCAAGAAGATAAAGAGAAAATTCTTGATCAGAAAGAGTATGGTCCGCGGCACTGAGGGAGGAAGAGAGAGCTTTAGCTTTGTTATAGTATTCGCAAACCGATTCTAATCCTTTTTTCAAAGTTGCAAGTTGATATTAAGTGTGAACTACATGGGCTGAAGATTGTGCTTGGAAAAGATTTTGCAAAGTCGTCCATACTTCATGTGAGGTATGACAGTCTAAGACTTGAGCAAGGACAGAGTCTGATAAGGAAGAATTAATGGCAGAGATAATTAATTGGTCTTGAAGCACCCATTTGGTATGTGCTGAGTTGGGAGAACCATCAAGAAAAGCTGTGGGGGAGGGAATGGTGCCATCTACGTGACCATAAAGTTGATGGCCTTTGAGGAACGACACTATTTTTGCCTTCCAAAGAAGAAAGTTATGAATATTGAGTTTAATAGTGACTAGATGGGCGGCAGAGTTGATGATGGAGGGAGTTGCGGAAGGGGTGGAATTTTTTTTGGGGACTCCATGAATAAGATGTAGAGACGATGGTCTTAGGCTCTAGATACCATATTGAAACAAGGAAAGGAAATGCTGAAGAAGAGATGTTTGAAGAAATGCGCAACTCAGGACAGACTCAGTAAACATTCTCAGTTTCTCATTACTGCATTGCCTTCATACATAACAGTGCACATATTTATAATTCTCAGTACATAACAGACTCTGGTCATTGACCAATCAAATATAGACAGCTGTACAAGAATATTTTTCTATCAGAGGTCTATGTTCTAGAAAGAGGTTGCAGACTATTTTTTCTGAACATTCTCTGTGATGTTGTGCTGTGGCAGAGGAACGTGCTGCATTGCCTTAATATAGTACATCAAATTATAAATGTACTTTTATTTTAATATAGATTTAACGTATTATACAAAGTTACAAAATCTATCTTTATAAAAAAATTTTATGGTTGTAACACTTTTTTTTTTTTAAGATAGAACCATAATCCTTTGAACTGAACATGCAGCCCGATAAAATATTAACTTCCAACTTTCTCACGTTGCGTTATCAAATTGTCAATTTAAGATATGGCCATTGGGCTAAAAATGTGGCATTATATATATAATATTGATGGTCGAATACAAAAAAGAAAAAAATAATGTTTTTTTTTGTAACTTTTTATGCCAAAGTTGCTATTTTTTTTTTAACAGAAATTATAGTCGAAAGAGTTGGGGGTTGATGATAACGGTACTGGCAAGATAGGCCAGGGATGCTCATTACTGATTAGCTAGCTACATAATACGTAGGTTTGTGTTTCACCGGCCAATGTCGTACGTGTGCCGACCGTTCTGCTAAAACAAACCTTGGAAACACATTAATTTAACTTTAGCAATAATAAATATATGATTTTCATATATGATTCCTGCTTAATTAATTAATCTATCTCAATCCAGCTAGTACTCTTTTTTTTTTTTCAAATCAAGCATATTATATATATATATATATATATATATATATAACAGTTACAGGATACAAGAGATAGCAGAGTGGGAGGCCTCGACATTCATCCCAAACCAACTAGTATAACAATGGAAAAAAAAAAAAGGCTCTAGGGCCAAAGACTTGACCCCTCACCCATTTCCCACAAGGGGAGGGAAGTTGTCTGAAGCGATTTTGATACAATTCGATAAACGGACTATAATACGGGGATCTGTGTTGCATGTCGCTAGTCTGGACCGACTGAAGAAGACTTTCACTAACTTTTTCCCACGATCATTGGTTAGGATAAACAATAATATAGGAATATAGCAATTTGGAGAAGCGTCGAATCATCGACAAGACCTGTTGTGGAGCGTGAGGACTAACCACCACACTAGGAGACTGGACGTTGGTTGGATCCAAGAGATTTGAGGCCTCTGAGCCCAAAAACGCTGCACGTGTTGACGACAGACTCGCTGTGGTGTAGCGGCGTATGAGATCCAAGCGCGGTTTAGGCCACACGTGAGGACCACGCGCCATTCTTTTTGACGTTTTTATTCTGCCATCCGAAGGATCAACGGCTGGCGAGTCTTGTAGTGCGGCACGTAGCGGTCTTGGTGGCCGAAAAGCAGTATATCGGCACTTCTCTGTGCTATGGTCGGAAAATTTAGAAAAGCCCGGAAAGAACACAGTAGAATATTATCTAGACTATATAGACGGGAGGAAAGTGGGTGGAGCCGAAGCTCTAGCCACCCTCTGCACAGAGAAGGTAAGATTTTTTTGACCTCTCTGGAGAGCGTTTTCGCTGGAGAGATAAACGAGTATTTTCAATCTAGTTAGTACTCATTTTGAAAGAAAAAGGGAAATAATATATTAAAGAAAAAAACTTATTCATCATCATTTTTCTCATCATCCTATGACACATTAGATAATAAGTTACAAGTGAAATATAATAGATAATTTATAATCATCTAATGTCATATTATGAAATGATAAGATGATGATGAGAATTGAGATTATGAATAAATTACTCTATATTAAAACATGACATGAAGACATGAGTACGTACGTAGTACTCTGATCGATGGATCGATCATGATCGATCATGCGCGACATGATGATGAGCATTGAATATTGGATGATCATCTGAAAGAGAATTCAGAATTAGGACAAGACAGAGATTAATAAATAAATCATCTGAAATACACAGTTCCTCATGATCTTTACAGTACGTGAAATACAAGCAATGTTTTTGCTTAATTTACATGATGATTTTCTTTACGAAACGAGAAGCATGCATGCGGCATGAATGATCATTGGCCTTTGTTTACCTTTATTCATGCAGCTGATAGTCAGTGGTGTACAAATTATATACTACATATATATATATATATAGAGAGAGAGAGAGAGAGAGAGAGAGAGAGAGCCTTAAGATCATCAAGAAGAGCCAGCGGTTCAAACATGAGGCGTCTAATTAATTTGTAAAAACAAATAATTTTTCGTGACCTGGAAAACTGATCTAAGCATTCACAAACTTACATGATCTGATATATATATATATATATGAAAAATTCTTCTTACCAGTCACTATTCACCACTCCACGCCGTATGAAAAATACCTCTATATCTTATGAAAAATATTCTCACACCCTATCAAAAAGCTATAGGTGTGAGGTGTGAGAATAAATAGTAACTGATGCATAACATTCTTCCTATATATTATATATATATATATATATAGATGTTCGTTGAAGTGCAAAATTAATTAAGCATATCCATTTTGGACCACATTAAAACTAACCAAGAACTACAAAAAGTAGTAAAGAATATTGTAGTTCGATCTCTAATGTTTACTCAAGTTGTATGGATGGTAATGGAATTGATTTAAGATGTGATTTTAAAGTTCAAGCAGTCGGAAGTGCATGCTAATGCATCGATCCTCCTACTTGGATCCGATGGATTAGGTTCCCACTTAATTCCCGATGTTGGTGCTGATCAATATATATCCAACAACAAGAGAATTACGTGCAACTAAATATAAATGAATAAAATTAATCATTAGCCTGTGCTTCTTTTAGGCGAAGATTAATATTCTTAATTTCTACGATAATTATCTAATGAAATATATAGACGGGCAAAAAGTAAAGGAAAATACTAAATGTACTTAGGAAAAACTTACAAAAAACTTACTTCTCTATATGCCAGTTATTGATATGCTGAAAATCATAAAAGTTGAATTTCAAAAGAAAATTAACAAAATGAGTCTTGTAACTAAAACTGTAAGTACATATAGCGCTACTCAAACTCAGAAGTAAAAGACATCATAAACAGGCTGCATGGGCTAGGATTTCAATTTATATGTAAATTAAATGACAACTGAAAATTAGGAACAATTAAACATAAGATTGAACATTAATTAATGATATGCAACCAAACAATATCCAAAAAGAGATCAAGGAATTGAAGGCCAGAAACGGTTTCTTTTTTGTGGGGAGGGGGAGCATCTGAACATTAATATATAGGCCTTTTTTAAATGAAAATTGAAACAAAATCCCAACAAATCTAGTAGTACTACTGAAACTGTAGCTCTTTCTTTTCTTCCAATTGGCCTTTGCCCTTTATTGGTATATAAATAATGAAGCTCAAATCTTTCCACCTCCTTTTTAGGTCAGTGTACAATGCATCCAGCAGTACTTCAATCCAAAGCTATGTTTTATGGACAAGGTTTCCTGGCATATTTTAACGTCCTAAAACTAAACATGACTACCCACATACATACATGTTTTAAAGACAACCTGGTTGTCCCACCTCATATATAGTACCTTCTTCCCATCAAGTTTGCCTGCCAACTAAATGTACGTAATTCAAATGGAAATATTTTCTCCTATAAAGGACTATATATATATATATATATAAGACTAATTAAAGATGGCAATTCACCTGAAAGCTCGCTTTTTTTTTTCTTTTTTTATTAGGGAGGTCGATTAATGTAGATGCATCGATGCTGAACAGAACCACTACATAAGACTTTTGTACCCGGCTCTATCTCAAGTACAAAGGATGAATATATTCCAGATCAGGCCAGTGTCATTGTGGGTATCAATCTTTTCCTAGACTTAGTGTCAATGTCTCTTTGGCATAAAAGATATTTAAGCAAAGGATTCATATGTCTGTCATCGACTAAATTTTATAAAATGATCAGCTAGCTAGCATCTATTCCTGCAATTCCATAAGTCTTGAAATATTCATCAGCTAGCTTGAAGGGTTAAGTACTTCTAGTTTATAATTCTATGTATGGATCAGCTAGCTATTCCCCACAACTTATTAAATTTGAATAAAATGCAAATATTACATTCAGCCAAGTATCTATTGTATAATAGAATAGCATAGGGAGATCAAAACTTTTTCTTTTTCTTTTTCTTTTTTAATCAAGGTGTGTTCATCATTGACGACAAGCAAACTCGTTTCAAGCAATAAGCAAGCTAGAAAGCATGATATATAATGCAAAGTGATCGAATTTCCATGCACTGGATTGTTTTTTTTTTTTTTTTTAATTTGTAGATCTAACTTCCCATCAAGATTCTATATATACACGTGCTACTTGGTTATGATAGATTTTGATTTTGATGACAAACAGGAAAGAAAATAGAAATAAAATGTGATAAAATAATTAGTTGACAGATGATGAGCCAGAAGTACTGTCTCAATATCATGCATTTTATCTAATTGATTACTGAAACAAATAAGATCAATAGCAGTGTAATCTGCATCTATTCACCTCCATGCATTATGTTCACGCAGTAATTGTTTTTGTGTCAGTATGCTCTATCGAAGATTTTGGATTTTGGGTAAAGAAACAGGTAAATGGGAAAAGATTGCATCAAAGTTCATAAACAACAACTGGCTAAGCACAAATTCACCGAACTTACAAGAGATCAGTACGAGGCAGAAATATTAGACAATATATCGATACTGGCTATATATATATATATACTAGAACTAGATCACAATAATACAATATTCAAACTTGTTGAGAGAGGAGGGAAGATCAGTGGTGGTTGACTAGGGGTTTCACTTCCATTCCCCCCTACTCACTATTTGTTCTCAGCAGTAATAACTAATGGCAAAAAGTAAGCTATTTTACGGCCCTCTCAGTCTTCTCATTCTTTCCCAAAAAGAAAATGGAGTCTAAGATTTTGGGCGCTGAAGAAATTGCGTACCCGGCATGAAAGAAGTAGTAAAGGGAAAGGGAAATATAGGAGGATGTAATGTCTCCGTGTAAGCTGGATTGGTAGTGACATTGGCTAGATCAGCAGCATTGAGAAGCTTAGGCGGTTGAGGTGCAAGAGAGGAGCCCTCGCCGGGAGTGCAATTGCTTTCGTGATCAGGGCCTTGATCGTAGAGAACACCCTTAAATAAATGCCCTCCAATGCTCACGGCTGTCTGGTATGCGTACTGATCTTCAGCTGCATCGTTCACTGAGCCCAGCCGGATGCAAAAGAATGCCGCCCGGAGGTGCACTTCAGCTGGGAAATTTGCCTCTTCGGACCCTGGATAAAAGCAGCACCCACCAAAATATGAAGAGTAAAAGCAAAATTACAACACCAAAGTTATGATAGAAAATGAAAGACAGAAAGAAACAAATAATGAACCAAAAATAAGATGACGATGATGATGAATATAAGGCCGTACTATCGCATCGTCGATAAATGTGCTTATGTCAGTCTAACAGTAGAGTAGATGCGAAAAAAACTGTTAGGTTTATAATCAGAATCACATTCATTTAAAAACAAAAAAAAAATGATTTGCTCTATCTCTTTATGTAAGTCTCTCTCTCTCAAAAATATAAAAATTGATATGGATCTGTGTATTGCTTCAAAAACAGTACCGGAAGATGTGATTTGACTTTGCCTTTTAGGGTTATGTCCTCGAACTCGAAGGTGTTGTGGAAGAACAGCTGCTGCAAGCTGTTGCTGCCTCTGGCGCCTTCTATACAAAGGGATCCAGGTGCTCTTAACGTGTGTTTGGCACTGAAACCCTTTGTTTCTACAGCAAGACCTGCACCTCAAGTACACACACTCCTTCTTGGCTTGGTTCCCACAATCTTGGCACCTTGAACTCGTAAATGATCCCCCTATTCCTCCTTGCATCAACATCCTTTTTTAACTACGTCCAGCTAGCCTTTTCATTCCTCCTATTCCTCCGGCCTCTTCCTTTCTCTGAAAGAAAAGTAGGGCAGCTCTCTAAATTAGGGGTCTTTTTAGTTGGGCGTGTCCTTGACTACTCCTTGTTGATGATAGGGTTATTACTGTTGTTGCTGGTGGTGGTGGTGGTGGTTGGAGTGGCGGCGGCGATGGGTGTGCTCTTTTTTTTTTTCATTTTTTGTCGTATTCGTGGGTCATTTCATCAGCAACTTGAGCTCATGCGCGCGCCAGCTTTTGCAGACACTTGGAATTTCTCGTTCAAAAGCATTCAAAAGCCATTCAAGATCGAGTAGTTAAAAAAAGAATTACACCCTTGCAAAGTTAACGCCGCCATACCAGTTCTAGTATCAAGAAAGAGAAATCTCACTCCCTCATAGCTAGCCTTATTAATTAGTACTCTTACCGGAAAGAAAAGAAGAAGAAACAGATGATTTTATCAAAGATTAAAACTTTGAGATCTGTCCAATAGATTGTGGGGGCATGGCATGTGTTTTTGTTTGTTGGGGTGTAGGAAAGTTATTACCTATACCTATATATGTTATCTCACCACTTCTGTTTGGTGCTTAAGTGATGTCAATTCATCCAAACAGTTACTTTTTTTCTTTTTCCTGTACAGTTAAGATGAATAAAAATAAAAAAAAATGCCAAGTGGCACTTCGAAGGAACTCCGGGAGGACGCCAGCACGGTGCTAAATGGCAAGAAAGATTCTACTGATTATCATTTATTTTTTATCGTCATTTATGACATAAAATTAAATAATAAGTTTATAAATAAAATATAATAAAAAATTTTCAATCTTTTAATATCACATCATATAAAAATTAAAAAGATTTAATAAATAACATTTCTTTATAATTTATAACCTGTTATAAAATAAATATATTTTAATAAAATGATATTACTTCTACCAAGTTTATAAAAGCATCATGCTACCGGTCGCTCAGTGTTTGCCGTTGGATCTACTATTAGTTATAAATTTTTTGTTTTTTTTTAATTATTTTTTAATATTCTTAATCATTAAAATATATATATATAATTTCACTAATAATCAATTTTTAACCATTAAGTAAAAAAAATAAAATACATAAGCGATAAGTTTAATAAATTTCACTAGCATTTTTCTTATAAAAATATTTTTATTTTTAAAATATTATTGTATAAAATATCGAGAAAAATAATATGTGTTTATCATTTTTCCTCTTGAATATAAGAGTACGTTTTGTGGGAATTTTAAAAGAAATAGAGAAGAATATTGTTTTCTAATTTTATGAATATCATTTTGATTTTTATTAATTACGAAAATAAAAATAAAATGTTTGAATATTTGAGATTATTTTGAATATAAACGGCTGGTCTATAAAGAAATTCTAATGAATAATTATGAATAATGAATATTCACTGATATTCATCCAATATTTTTTACAATATATATCATAATTATGGTTTAAAATGAGATTGTTTTATTAAGTGATATTATTTTTAAGATATATTTTAAAGAATGTAATGACAAATTGTTGTGTATTTATTTCTATTTTTAAGGGAAAAATTCGGTTCACAAGCCTCGTTCATCATACATCATCGTTTTTATTATTTTTTTACTTTTTTTTCTTTTATTAAATATATGGAGATGATAAGTAAAAGAATTTAAAAATATCCTAAATAGAATTTGTTTGTTTTTTTAATTTTTAACCGAGTGATTAAAAAAATATTTTTTAATAATATTATAAATTTTTTATTTTTTAAAAAATATTTATAATGACTAAAAAAATACATTAAAAAAAGGAACACTTTCGGGCGGTAGATGTAGCACTGCCCTTTAAAGATAGCGAATGGATACTGTGGCCAAAAGAAGGGGAGTGGCAGGTTCTATTTATATGAACAGAGCTTGTGTTGTGACGCAGGGTCTCACTCAGTCTGACAGCTCTCACATATACGGAAGTGTCGAAGACCAGTCTTTGTGGTGGGTTTTGGATCTACACTCTATTCTTCTCCCCCACTCTTTAATTAATTAATAATGCCCATTAATGCAACTTTTTCCTTCCAATAGTGTCAAACCACATCATCGGTTAAGTCACTGATACCAACAATAAAAGGAAAAGGCCAGAAAATGATAGTTTCTTAATGCGTAAATATACTTATAATTTATTTAAACAATTTTATAACTTTTTATAAATGAATCAATACTATTTGACCATGCATTTTATTTTTTATTTTTTTCAAAATATTTAAAACTTTAATTTTTTCACATTTTTCTAATATATTTAAATAAATTTAAAAAATAAAAATATATATTAATAGATTTAAAATCATTTTCTTAATCATTAAGTAAAAAAAAAAAAAACAAGCGATCAAATATAGGTGTTGAATGGAGTAGACATAATAGTTTTTTTCCATTTTATAGGGATCCGGGAATCCCGTTGGAGCATCCGCTCTATTTTTTATTTTTATTTTTAGTTTTTTGATGTAGTGATTAAGAAAATATTATTTAATAATATTGTGATATTTTTAAAATATTAAAAAATGTTAACAAAATGATATAAGAAAACAAAAAAACATTTTAAATATTTTTCTCATGTCATTTTTTTATAACTTTTAAATATTTTTAAAAAATAAGAAAAATTATAATATTATTAAACAATATTTTTTAATCACTAGAAAAAAAAACTAAAAAAAAAAAGGAACGGGATGCTTCAACAGTCCAACGGGATCCCGAACAATTACCGTTCGGCCTTCTCAATGTTTGACTAGGTACTATTCATAGCCATAACAAATATTTTATTCCACTTTATTACGGTACAAAATAAGAAAGCTCTAGATCAATGATACAGATATTTTATCGTAAAATAGAAATATTCAAAATAAAAAATAATTCGATAAACCACTTTTTCCTACGTGCGAAGCTTTCCTCGATTCCAGGGGACTGTAAAAATACAACAGGGAATCGGAAAATTGGTGGACCGATTCCTTTATTTTGAAAAGGAAAATACTATCTCCACATGAAAAAACCACCGAAATTCTTTACCGAAAATTTTTTTAATTTTTTTTTACTTAATGATTAAGTAAATGTTTTTAAATGAATATGTAATTTTTTTTTATTTTTAAAAAATATTTAAACAGTTTAAAAAAATAGTGAAAGAAAAGATAAAAAATATAAAAAAAAGATTTGTAGTTTTCGGTATAAGATTTATGTAAAAATCTTCTGTAGAGTTAGCAACATCTTTTGAAAATCGGTAGTAAGTTATAGAAAAATGTTAGGGAGTCTGATTTGGGTTCTTTTTTTTTTTTGTCCGATGGGCATTTTATTTTATTTTTTAATTTTTTTTACTTAGTGTTTAAGAAAATATTTTTTAATAATATTGTGAATATTTTTTATTTTTTTTAAATATTTAAAAGTGTTAAAAAAATGATGTGAGAAAAAAAATTTTAAAAGAATTATTGATTTTTTTTCACATCATTTTTTAACACTTTTAAATATTTTTTTTAAAAAAATTCACAATATTATTAAACAATATTAAGTAAACAAAAAACTATAAAATAAAATAAAATGCCCAGGAGCCCATTGCTCTAAGTTATAATTAATTCGGTCTTGATTTTATATTTTTTAAGATTAGATTAGATTGATTTGTATATTTATATATTTTAAATTAATTTTTAATATTATATATAATTTCTTTTATAGTACATATAATTTTTATAAATTATAATTATATATGAGATAATATTATATTATAATTTATAACATAAAATTTTAATTTTAAATATGAACATCTATTTGATCATATGTTTTAAATATAAAATATATATTAATTATATTTTATGGACTAATAATTTTCAACATATTTTTTTGATAAATATATTAGTAATACTAATATAAATTAATATATTAATTACTATATTATCACTAATATATAGTTATAGTACTATACGAATAGTATTACTATATACTAATAGTATTAATATATTACTAATATTTATGTATATTAATATATATAAGTACAAGAGATTAGAGATTTAATATTTATTAAAAATAAAAAAATTAGACCGAACCAGACCGGAACTAATAAAATCATAGGTGCCGATTTAAGAGGATAACCGATGGGGTATCGGTTCTTGAAAATGTAAAATCGGTATATACTAATTCGATCCTAAAATTTATCCAAAACTAAACCAAACAAGACCGTTTATCCTTTTAATCCCACATACAGAGCCCGTTTCACCACAAATATTTTATTCCACTAACAAATATTTTGAGTTCTGAATTTTTACAAATGGCTATATTGTGTTCAGATTTTTGCAAGAAATTTCACTGACCTCACGATAATTAGTTCAGATATAGTCATATAAAAATTGGATTGGATATTTTTATGCATGTATTGGAAAAGATAATATTATATTATTAAAGAATATTCTAATTAAAAAAAATTATTATTAAAAAATAAATATTATATTATTATCTTGGCTTGTAATTACCTAGTCTAATGTGAGGTTACACTTGAATGGAAAAGCTTTTAGGCAAAACATCTAGTTTTTTTACAAATTATTTCATCTCATTTTAATTCAAAAATTTACCACTATTCAAAATATCTCATTTCATCTCATTTTAACTACATAGCCAAATGGGGCCTTAGTCAAATTTTTTCTTTAACTTTAGCTAGACCATTTTCAATGCTCTAAAAAAAATAAGAATGAATTAGTCGTAAGGCCTAAGAGCAATAACATTGATTTATCTATATGTATATATAAAATCACATATTTTGAAGATTGATTTTGCATATCAAGAAAAACTCTCATATTAAATTATACATCTTTGAGCCAAATAATAATAGAATATTATTATTATTATTATTTTCCTAAAATTATTATTTTCTTCAAATTTATAGAAATATTATTCAAAGTTATGCGAATTTTTGGATATACATAATCCAATGCAGTTTAATTTAAGGTCATATTATGTAAATATATAGATACATATACAAATGTTTAATGCATAATACAATATGAGTGCTCCAATATGAGCGGGACAACAAACTAGCAAGACCCAAACAAAAACCAGAACCAATAATAAAAAAAATTATGTGGGTATTGGTATGCAGTTTGGTGCACCAAACCGCTTGTACCTAACAAAATCCTAAAAAAAATACTAGTCTTTTACGTTGTTTTCTCTATGTTGTTGCCTGTCCTTCCTTCGAGTCATTTGGTATGTATGAGAACTACTATTCATAAACAGTTCTAAAACTCTCTCAAAACATTCTTCATAAAAAAAAAATAGATTGATTTGTTTAAGTTTTAAAGAGGTGAGTCCTCGTAAAAAAATGATCTCACTTAAAAAAATTGTAAAAAAATTATATTTTATTAGGAAGATTTACTTTTTAGAAAAGATTTATAAGAATTTATCTATTTAAAAGTTGTTACTAGCTTTACTTTAAAATATAAAACTTCAATACGAAGCGAATTCAAAAGCCATCCGACAGTGAATTCCAGCATGTGGGCATGGAGGGGGTAGGTGGCAAAACCCAACACTCATACTTCTCTGCCCCCACCCTTACCCGGCGGGATATGTCTTGGCTTCAGACCGTACCTGTCATGACATTTTGGCCAAATAAAACAACCAGAAAGTCCAAATGGCACTTAAAAATGTGTTGGAAATAATACATATTTTCATTCTATTACTTTTCATGTGATGGGTCGTCCATTTTGTCTTCACGTGAGCATGAAACACAAGCAACTATCTATCATATATGTTAACAGAGCCCTTTGAATTAATTTGAAATTTGGTGTGAAATACACAACTTCTATACCAATTACATTATAGAATTTGACGAATAAGATAGTTTAATATTGAATTATTTTCTTACAAAGCTAAAATAAAGAGTACACTGCTGACATGACATGAATTTAATTATTTATATTTAACTGTTTCATAGCTGAGAGAAAGTTGATGGGCCTACAGCCTCATGCTCAGTACGAGCTATAGAACCGACACAATCCCGAATGATTCAATAACTTAAACAATCTTAAAGCTTTTTCCAGAGAAAGTGGAACAATCAATGGCAAAATTGCACACCCGGTAAAGGGGGAGAGAGGGGGGCAGCTCGAATGAGAGATCATGGATGGCTTTTCGTGGTGCTGTCGTCAAGGACTTAATGGCAGAGGTCCTAATCAAGTAATCAAGTGGGTATAGAATGACAGTGGAAGGTGGTAGTGGCAACAGTGATGGCATAGAATGCATTGTGGTGCAGGTGAGGTGGGGTTGCATGGCAGATTTGTTGTTGGGGGCCAAGGTATTGATGTTTCCAGCAAGAGTCCGAGTCTAATCCACAGTTCGATCATTTGTAAAAAAGCCCATCAAATTTTGTAGCCAATGTATCAAGATTTCTACAAGCTTTTGAGTTTCTGGAAAAAAGAAATGTTGATTCCATGTACTTGTTTGAAAAAATACAACCCAATTACCCTCTTTCTAGATCAATGAAGCAATGCAGGAACAAACCAAAACATCGGAGCATATAGTAATGGATTAACATATACATACATACATATATATATATATATATGTACTTTGTGTTAAGGTACTGAGTTCATTATTATTTTAAAACTGAACTGTGCTATACAACAGCCGGAAGCCCGCAAAACACCGTGTATGTATTTTTTTTTTTTCACTCAATGCATTGAGTGTGCGGCGGATGCTGTGTACAGTAGAGTGATATTTATATTTTCTATTAAAACCAAGTCATGAAATGACTCCCATGATGATGAACTTATATAATCAAGTCATAATTATCATGCTGATGAACTCTTCTCGACCAAACTTTCATAGCAAGCGCAAAAAAATGGCAACAGTGAAATCCAAAAACAGCGCACCGAGCCCAATCCCTTTCCTTTGCATCAAATATGCTTGACCTCGAGTCACCAACAAAATCATTGGAGTAGACATTCTCATCTGTGTATCCAAGAATGAATGCCTTTCAGTGGCCCCTCTCTGAGGCATACACCAAACATATCCTCCGCAACGGATTACCCACTTCTTCAGGTATCTCTCTTTCCACAGTAAGGCAAAAGCAAGTGCGCCAAGCCAAGCAGCAACTCTCAACATTTTCAAATATGGGCTCACTTCACCATTCCGATCCTTCAAGTCTTCCTACTTCCCATTACCGCTTCCCCTAAAATATCTCGAATTTGCAAGAACATTCTAACTCCAACAGCAACGACAATATATTCATTATTTATATACGCAATCAAGTTTTCCACTAAAAGTTAAAGATATTCATAGAAGACGAAATATAATAAGCCATTTACATAGCAACCAGAGAAACTAAGACAAGTACCAGAGTCCAGACCCTAAAATTAACAAGCTACTTACCCCAGAGAAAAATAGTTACACTTGGAAACCAAACCTAGAAGAAACCACCACTCTTGAATCGCTTTCTTTTGCCCACAATTTTCATATTACCCCACTCAGAAATTGTGCTTCAAACCCAGGCCATACTTGCCACGCACACAGCCAGGCCTCACAAACAGGTACGGCGACCTCTTGGAGTTGTACATCTTAGGAAACTCCCTTTTCCCCAATTTCCTCATCCTCTGCCTCCCGATCTTGTTGCTCACATTCCACGGCACGAGCTCGTCGTCCAAGCCATACTCATCATCCCCATCATGATCATCATCGTTTTCTTCGTCCTCATCTTCAAATTGTTCCTCGACATACCCAGAATCACCGTCATACCCACGACCATAACTGTAATACCCACCATCGCATTTCCTATCCACATCGACATCATCATCAATATCATGATCATGTGTTTCTATTTGCTCAACCCTTAAGCAAATAGGCGTGGAGATTTCAGATCCCAATGAATCGATCCCATCTACGATGTGATTTTCTTTGTCTTCTTCTGTTTCCTCTTCTAGTTCTTCTCGTTCAGACTCGGCGTCAGAGGCGTTGACGAACTCCCAGTGAGACAGGCCCTGTTCTTCGACTTGGATGAAACCAAGATCTTCCATCAGGAGGTATTCCATGGATGATGACGATGCTGAAGATGATGCCCCGGAGTTCTTCGCCATTTTCACTTGTCCAACTTTTTGGTTTGGTTGGTTTTTTCGGTTTTCTCTGTTTCCTTTTTTTATTTTCGTCGGGGCCAATTGGTTTTTCTTTTTTTGCTTTCCCTCTTTTCGGTTTTCCAAGGCTCTGTTTTATAGTAATCGGTTCGCTTCAGACTTGTTGTGCAAGTAATTAATGATGTGTCGTTGCCTCAGAATGCGATTGTACGTGTTGTCCACCAATGGTGAAGCGCCACGAGTACTTCTGCAGCGGCAGTACAGGTTGCATCACTTTTTTTATTCTTTCCTTTATGTAATACTAATAAAATAGAATGAAAGATTTATGAGCAATGCTACAGTCCCTAAATATTGCTCCGATTGTAAACAAAATTTCTCATAAATAACGTTTTATTGATAACATTTGATTGGTTGAATTTAATTTTTAAAATAAATTATTTATATAAATATTTTATTAAATATGTTTTACGCATTGATTCAGAATATATATTTTTTAATAAAATATATGATATTTAATTTTTGGATGATTTTCGTATACCACATTCAATAAAGCCTTATATATTTGTGCATTCCACATGGTTTTGATATCTTTATCTCTGTTAATTTGAAGAGCACATGTACTTTATGACTTTTTTTTTCTCTATTAAATGGTTGATTTTTGAATTCCACGCTTAAGTGTGAAGTATTTAAGTTATGTTTGGGGCAACAAATAAACTCGACCTCTCTCTCTCTTTTTGTGGGATTTTCCCTTTAGTTCTTCACGTGTCGAATCTTTTCATGATAATTTGCAATGGCATGCTTTTTTATGTTCTTTTACACGTAAAGTTGCCATGGTTTTAGGATGTGAAGCATGATGATTGATGATCATAATTTAGCCAAAGAATTAGGACTGATTTTGATTCAGATATGAGATGAGATGGTGTTAGATGAAAGTTGAAAAAAATATTATTAGAATATTATTTTTTAATATTATTATTATTTTAAGATTTAAAAAAATTGAATTATTTATTATATTTTACGTGAGAATTTGAAAAAATTATAATAATAAAATAAGATAAAATAAAATATTTTCTGAACGAGACCTTAATGTCTAGGTCTAGTGTAAAGTAGGAAGGTTGGCAAACCCAACCAGAGTTTGGCTCTGAGAAAACAATTGATAACTTAAGGGAGAAGTAGAGAGAGAGAGAGAGAGAGGAAACAGAAACGATAAAGGGAAGAAAGAAAAAGAAGTAAAGAAAGATCAACACTGGCTGGCTAAGCTTTGATGGTTGGTTGATTCCCATCATGAATTGGAAAAAGTTGATGCAGTACATTTCATGAACATTCGGACGCTATCTGGGTGCCATTGGTGGTCTTTCGCTACAAGTCTTACAACTAGGAGTCCTTTATAATTTATATATATACATTTCTTTTAGTTTAGACGTTTTTCTAGGAAATGTTTACAGATATTTGTCTAAAAAAAATCAACATTTTTTTTTTTTTCTTTTCGTTTTCTAAATTTATTTTGCAAGGTTATGGGACATAAATGAGACCAAGAATAGCAGGTGGAGGAGGCAAAAGGAGGGAGGGAGGATCAATTGAGAAAAAAAGACATCCCATTCTTACACAAAATCATCAACTGCTTACAGTATTCTTACAACCGTTCAAACTAGATTTCTTTAAAACTAGAGAATACAAATCCAGAAATAGATGACCTAGGAAGATAACTGTAAATCATAACACCGTAAGGAAAAATTATTTCATACTCCAAACTTTTACCTTTAGCCAGCAGACGCGTGATCCCATGCCTTGTGGACAATTGAATCAGCTAAAATA
Organism: Juglans mandshurica; assembly: GCA_022457165.1. Classification (NCBI taxonomy): domain Eukaryota; kingdom Viridiplantae; phylum Streptophyta; class Magnoliopsida; order Fagales; family Juglandaceae; genus Juglans; species Juglans mandshurica. Next base: position 24,692,665 of record CM039629.1, on the reverse strand, counting down.
TGAACTGCACCAAAGACCGACAAAATAAATAAGGCCAGCAACTAATGAGAGGAAACATTAAGACTATGAGACAGCTGCAATCAACGGGAATTAAAAAGATAAAAAATACTATCTCCGCATATCACTCGCATAAGCAACAAACACTAAAACAAGGCTTCAAATTCTGGAGCCCCGTTCATTAGCCTTGAATCAGAACTAACTCAAAATAATTTGTTTCTACTAGCCAAATAACGGGAAGAAGAGTAGGTGGAGATGAGATTCTTTTTTCTTTTTATATTTTCATAGAATATCAAACCAATACATGTCTATCCACAAGCAGATCACTTCTCAGTTCTCAGCACATTGGCTTTCGGGTACACCAAAGTGGAGGGGGAATATCAAATCCCAACCATTCACACGACACGAACAATACTAACAAAAACGTACTATTGGAGATAACTGCCTCTTGCTAATTTTACACACAACAACTAGATTATCTCAGACCAAACTCCTTCATCTGCCCCAGTATGGTAACATCTATTCTAACAGCCACCATCCATTCATCAAAAAGCATTTGAAAATTTAAAATGGCCGTCAATAAGCTAAAAAATAAATTTCACTGAGGGAAATCTATATATATATATATATATATATTTTTTTTTTTCTTATAAGAGTACGATTTTATTAATAGAAAACAATAGACATAGCCCAAGTACACAGGGCAGTATACATGGAATACACCTAGCAAACACTAGGCATTAGAAAGAGGGAAATCAACATCAATATCAATCATGTCACAGGCACCAATGCTACAAAACATTTCTAAAAGATTGCCACCTCAAATGGATAGCTTAAAGGATTAATTGGAAGTATGGAATCTAACAATTTGGACAAAAGAAACAGCAAAGTTCAAAGGGAGTACAGTTTTGCCAAAGATCGTTCTCCTTGCACCACGGTTTATCCAAAAAATAAATAAATAAATAAATAAAAGAGGGAGAGAGCTACTTAAACAGGCACAATAATATTTTCCCTGCCATCCATTGACCTAGAAATCATCCTGCCCATGACCATCATCTAATGTAACAAAGGCCCTTGACTATTCTGGTCCAGGGACGTCTCATAATATTAATAACAGTCAATATAAAAAATTACTTCTTTCCATCATGAAAACCATAATCAACTTAGTGAAGGAGAGGGGAAACAAGAAAGACAGGATAAGGAGAGAGCAAAAACAATTCATTGACAACTAAAACTATTTCAGTGGTTCTTACCTTTTACCTGCAGATATGAATCAATCAACATGGTCGCTTGTGCTGGCTAAAAGGATTGTGAAAAAAAAAAATTGCAAAATGTTCCTGGTCTAGCAAAAAGATCATCGAATCTGAGAAGGGGAACAGAGCAACCCAGAAGCATCTGCCCCAACAACTGCAAGATCACAGACGGTACAGAGCTGCCCTTCCTGGCCCGGCACAAACCGAGAACTACAGAATGGGCAAGAGACATCCTTTTGTCCTCGGTAAATTGGCACATACGTAGCTCCACAAATCACAAATGGGTTTCTAAAATCGTAGTTCAACTGAGCAGCATCTGTCATATTTCTCTCTGCAGCCTGCAGCACCTGCCTGGCTCTCTTTGCTTGGTTTTCAATGGTGGGGTTGGTCTCTAGAAGCCGCCTGGCAAAGTTAGCTGCCGTTGCAAGATTCCTTGCCTTGTAACAAACAGTCATTGCATTAAGCAAGGCAAGCCTTGAGTGAGGCAATTGAAGGTTGCAGTGAGTGAAATAAGCTGCAAGCTCTTGCTCGCGTACTGGATTGTCCCTAATTTCTCTCCTCTTAAGCTCCATTTGCATACCCAAAACATACTCTTTCACTATAATGATCAACTCCTTGACTTCATCGACTTCCCTCCTTGACTCGACAACAATAAGAGGAATGGTATGTAGAATGCTAATAAAGAGCCGAAGAGCCTCGTTGAATTTTCCAGCCGTTGTGGCCTTGTAACCTGCCTTAAGCTTCTCTTCCAACTGAGAGAAATTGAACACGAGCGCTGGCGGACCCCTCACATTTGGACTTGCAGACTCACTCCATCCTCGTTCAACTGCCAGTGATATCACTGGAGCAGATGAAAATGCACGTATATAGGAATGGCTGCCAGTGTGAATATCAAGAAACATGGGTCTCAATGGAGCAAAGTTTCTTATTCCAAGTTGCCTCGTCAGTAACCGCATTGCCGTATCAAAATTGCCAGCAGCTGCATGTTCAGCAGCCAGCGACGATCTCTGGGTCCAAATCTGGCTTACAGGCATGCCAGGAGTCGGGGCCACAAAAACCGAAGAGCGGGCATTGACAGATGCCTTTGGAGTGTCTACTTCAGGGGGGAGCTCCAAATCCTCAAGGTCCCATCCTCCCTCTTCCTCATTCTCTTCAGCAACCTCTCCATCCTCCAAAATTGCAGTAACATCCCCATTCTGCAAGCCATCAACATCAACCATGTCCAGCTCCTCACCCCCCCAATCACCATCAGCAGCCTCATCCTCTTCATCTGCAGTTCCCCTACCAACATTATCCAGCCCGCCTTCAAATATGCCTTTCATCACTCTCAGAAGAGGCCAATCACCACTGCACATAATGGGGGCAGGGGGAATCAGGAGGGAGGTTGTTTTCCCTTCCGGCAAAGAAGGAACATTATCACCCAACTTAGCTTCTAGACGTTCGGCAACATCCTGTAGCCCATGTGCTGAAGCCGTAATGTAAGCAAGCGGCAAGTGCCCGACATTCTCCAGGATCTTGACACGTTCACGGACATCACCCAAGTATAGAGCATTATGAAATTGACCCATGACATCATTCTTAACTTCAGCAATTTTCAGCATCTTGGACAACTTTTCATTATTACCAGTTACTAGATAAAGAAAAGACAATCTCTCAAAATTTTTGGTCCTTTGGTAGGCATATTCCACAATACCTGCATTGCCCTGGCGAAGAGCCTCCACCCCCAATCTATACCAGTAGTCTTTCTCATCAATAGCTGTAGCTGACGCAACTGCAATTTGTATGTTCCCACTCTCAATAGCTAAATTGAACCTAGTTCTCTCGTCTTTCACAAAATGGAGAGCTACATCAGGGAAACCCTTCTGTTGCAGATAAGCAATCATAGCCTCCCCACAAAGCTGTGAGTTCCTTATCATGCTCATAACATGGTCATATCTCTTCTTCAAAAGAGAAAGCTTGAAAATATATTCAGTTGCATCAATAACTATAGACCTGTTTTTTCCATCGCGATCCAAGCAAAAGATGGTATTCCCAGAAACCTTTGTAATGTATATTGGGACATCAAGAGTTCTGATTATCCCACTATCCCCATTAGGCAGACAGTATTTAATGTGATTTAAAGTCGTGTAAATGAAAACACCATTATCATCCCAGGCACCACTCTTTACACGGATTGTCTCGTGAAGAGTGCACTGGTGGACAAGCTTCTTGCTAGCAATGATAATGGCATGCTTGCTAAGTAGAGCAACACTCTCCATGTCATGAGACCAAACAACATACTTGATGAAAGGGGTTTGAAGATCACCAAGAACAATCCTCTGTTGGAGATCAAATATAACTACTCTATCCTCAGCCCTACACAGCAAGTTGCCCGTTCCAGCATAAAATACTGCATCTGCAGATATTGGGAGGCCACTTTTTTTAACCACCTCATTTTTCAGATTCTTGACTAAGACTTGATTGTTGCTCTTGTCAAGCACAGCAAACCTATTCCGAGCCACAAAGACAGCTGATCCTCCAATGCCTTTCTTTGCATCTTGCACATTATCACCCCTACTGATGCTATCTTTGGGTATGAAATACAACTCATAAGATCCGCCATCAACATCTGAGCAGATAAGAACGGCATTTTCAGTTGGACTGTAAGAAAGAGTCCTCGGACTCTGGTTCAAGCTAGTGGAACCAGGCCGTCGAATTGGAATCACTTGTGTGTCTCGTTGAGTTGAAAACTCATAGAATCGCAAAAAACGGTCTTTGATATAGAACAGAGAATCACCACTCACAGCGAAGGCAGGCCGCTCTCTTTCCAACTTGAAGACGATCATACCACTGTCATGACCCGCTGCCAGCAGATTCATCTCAGGGTGAGATGCAAGAATCCAGAATCGATCGTGCTCCCGACGGAACGTTTGAACGCCAGTTCTCTTTGTTACATCCCACACACGTATACTTTTGTCTTCTGAGTTGGATACAATTATGTCCTGTTTGGCATGGAACATGACACATGAAACATTATTCATGTGCCCTCTCAATGTGTCCACTTCCCAAGCTTTTGAATCTGAAAACAAAATGAAAGTTATCTTAAAAATTTTATATGATGTAATGATATGGACCATATGGTAGCAAGAAGATAGGATCGTTTAGGAGTTTCCTTTTCTTGGACATGAAGCATTACATTTTAAGTCACCAAATAGAAGTGGAGAAAAGGTTGTCCCAATTGCAGACCATCTAACATAAAGTTCAAACACAGGAGAAAAAGAAAGTTCTTGTGACTCATCTAAACTCATAATACCGTGCTGCTTTAATGGAATAGCAATCTGACAATTTTATGTGATCTAGGAATGTATAACACACTCAATTCCAAGAATAAACAAAGAAAGTGTGTGTGTGGCAAAGAAAGGTAGAAATTACCATTCATCCGCCATAATTTCACTTGGCGGTCGTCAGCTCCTGACACAATCAGAGGCAGGGTGGAATGAAATGCTGCCCAGTTGACCCCACGGTCATGACCCTCCAATACATACTTAACAACAGCATCAACACCACCAAAAAGATCTGAGTTCATCTGACTCAGCCGTAAGATGTCATCTGCAGGGGATACCGTCTTCTTTCTGAGGGCGCCAATATCCCAGACACGAACAGTCTGATCTAAGGAGGCTGACACAACAAGGTCTTCTTTGGGATGGAATGAGGCACACATAACATAGTGATTGTGTCCAGTCAACACTGATATACAAGTGCGGGACTGCCAATTCCAAATACGAATAGTCTGATCATCACTGGCACTCACAATCCACGGGTACTCATGGTGAAACTGCACTGTACGAATATAATCTAGGTGTCCAAGAAGAGTAAAAAGACACCTGTGCAACTTGTAGTTCCAAACTTTAATCTTGTAATCATCCCCTGAAAATTTGTTAAAAAAAACCCACAATTTTATTAGTGCGTGTACTCCATCAGATACCCTTGGAAGTAACTTTAATAATAGGATGTACAGCATTGGAAGCCCATTTCCTAGAACTAAAATCATCTATGCATGTGGAACTCCTCTCCCCTGTAGTACCACCGGCGGAAACTAACTACATTGTTTGTCATTCTTTTCTGAACTACCAAAATTGTTTACTAAGTCAACCAAAGACTCAAAAATCAACATTAAATCCAAAATTTCATTCAGATCTGAAGGGTTCTGAACTACAAGTAACAGTTTAAGCGTATAGACTATAGATAGTAAAGTAAGTTCAAACTGTCAGGCAATAAAGCATTGGGTCAATGTAATAAAAACACTACAGTCACCATTGGACCATATATGTCTTCAAAAAATTGCATACACCCTGTTTGGTTACTCAGAAAATATAAGAAACTTTCTTTTAGATGATTTCAATACCCTAATGCAACTGTATTGTTCGTCTCAAGTAAATGTTTTCTACCATAGCAAAACTTGACGCGCATATAAAATAAGTTTCATTTGGATATTAGAATAGGGGGACAGATATTTGTGAACAATTTGGAGTTCTAAGAATATGTGAATTACCCCCATCCCACAATAGATGATGTGCTTTCCTTTTTTGGGTCCCAACGCAGATAAAGTTTTCAAGATTTTTTGTAAGTTTCAAAAATGAAAGAATTTTTCCATTTAAATTAAATTAACTACCTTCCTCTACATTTGCATAGCCCATGTACACTTCTAAAGCATGGATAGTTGACTTACTCATCAACATGAGCCACAAACTAAATAATGTTGTGAATATTTTGATTTAGCTATGTTATAGTTATGTGATCAAAAGGTTTCAGATATTCCTCAACAAATTGAATGTTGACTGCAAAATATGTAATAGTCATATAGAAATTCATTCGCCACATAGTCAAGTGGCAAGTAATTGATAAGGCTAACTGGAAAGGACTTTGATGATAGAATGTTCATGTTTGATGAACACATTACAAATCGAAGATGGCAAAGCTTTTTAAAAAGAGTGCTATTGTAAAAAGAAAATCATACAAGGCACTAGCTATATTGTCAGAAGGGACCAAGTTAAATAAATAAAATAAAAACATTCATTTTTTTTCAGTTAGACATGCACAGAGGGCCTTGGGCCTCGACCCAAGAACTCTCTCAATCCCCTCGGAGAATGGGGGAGTGGAAGAATCATTTGAGTTGGAGCTCATTGATGAAATCTTGTAATCGCTCACATTGTGGCGATAGGTTTTTTTGTTTAAATCTTCTGTCACGTAAACAAATATTTACAAAAATATAATATTGATTCTTGGACAAGGAAAAATCATGGACAAAATTTAATGCAGCTACATAAATTATTTTTAGACATTTTTTTATGGTATAAGGTTTGTATAAAATATGTTTACTAGACTGGGACATAATAGACTTCTTCCATTAAAAAACAACTCCATAAGGCAGTAAACTTGTGAAGCCCTTATGTCTATACATGAAAATGACGTTCTTCAATAAAATATGGTACCGAGTGGAATTTTCGGAAATTAATTACCCAAATGAGCAAGGGAAATAAAGCCGGAGCACATGTGGAACATGTTGTAAGAGGCTAGTCAATGGCTAAGAAGAAAGTCTTATTTGGAATTCTTTCGTTGATTTTCTTTTTCTAATTGATAATACCTCATATTGTTGATTCATTGATTTTTTTCCCTACAACTTCATAATCAGTTTCAGCTAGATATTTACGATCCAATTCCCTTTATTCAAAATCTTCAAGCCCAAATGTCTAGATTCAATGATCATTTAAGCAATTTTCTTGGTCCCCTAGCAGTACATACTAGCCTAGATCTACACAAATTCAACAATAACCAACCGAAGGAACACATTTCCAACTGTACGACTTACACTTGATAATTACAATCTTAATCTACCAATCAATCAATATTTACTAGGATGGCAATGAGATTCGCGATTCTGTAACAAATATAAGCCAAAGGCAACTACAACGGTACCTCCAGAAACGAACAGGGGCTGAGATTTGTGGAAATGGACGCCACGAACAGGCCCGTCATGCTCGTCGAACCTATCGATCAGAGTCCCCATCCGGTAGTCCCATAGCTGGATCACGCCGCTGTGGAGACTCGCGAGAATCCATGGCCTCTTGCAGTGGAAACTCAGTCCCTTTACTCTATTACTCTTCGTCTCGAACTTCGTCAACATCTTCTTCAATCAACGTCCACGGTCGAATCGCATCAAAACTCCAATAGTTCCCTAGGAAATGACACACTCCCCAGCGCTAAACGTCGACGCCGGATCAAAACGAATATGAGGTTCAAAGTCAATAGGAAGTTTACATAATTATAGCACAGTCTGTGTAGTTGCCAATCAACCGAAGGAAAAGAACGAAATCTTAGGAACTGAATTTTAAGCCGTAAGATTCCAAATCTTCCTGATCTGTCACACAATTTCTCAGCAACCATACAGATAGCTAATTCATCATTTCAATATAAAAATAGATTTGAATAAATAGGCGAATAAACATACAAAATTTCACCTCAGATCTGATCACTGTGAACTTAGATCTGATCCTTAGGGGAAAGGATCAAGCAGAGCGGTATCCACAATCACCGACGCTACCGGATTGAGAGTATGGCTAAACGCATATACATAGAGAGAATTAAGATAGATAAGATTTTAGAGAGAAAACCGGAGAGGTAGATCGGGAGGTGAGAGAGAAAGTGAGAGGGGGTGGAGGGAGAGAAGAACCGAGGCTTTTTCAGTCTCTCTTCGCGGAGTCTATAATTTTACATCGACGGAAAAGATAGAGAATTTACCGATTTAACAAGGAAAATCTGAAAATATTAGGAAAATAAAATTATAGTACGATACTATCAACCGGCCATTAAATGTGTTAATTCATATTTTTTAATAATTAAAAATTGACTATAAGCGAATTTATAATTTTTATTTATTTTTTCCTAATAATTAAGTATGTTTAAAAAATACTTACAATAAAAAGAATAAAAAAAAGAAAAAATCATTTGCATCCTAACATTATCCAAAATAATGTTTTTTTTTTTTTTTAAAGCCGGAGAAGGGTCGAATCCAATAACTTCATTTTAGAGACTTGAGTGTTATATTATGCCTTTGGCTATTAATGCTAGTTAGAATACCAATTTACAACCATTTTATTGTAAAAATAAAAAATTACAACCATTTTAATGGAAGATAAATGATAGAGTGAAATTTTGTACACGTATTTTGTATCAAATTTTTAATTTTTTTTTAAGATTAAGGAATTTTTTTTTAATAATTTTATGATTTTCGTTTTTAAAATTATTTAAAGGGATTTAGAAAATGTTTGGAAAAAATAAAATTACACCGTTCGGTGGAAAAAACCAGTAGAAGCTTCTGTGGGTACTGTAGCATCACCCTGAAAGGAATTGTATAAAAAAATACCTTTTTTTTTTCTAATTTCTAAATTTTCTAAATACAAAATAGTTATCTATCTAACTGGTTTTTCTTTTAAATCAAACAAAAATTCAAAAAAATATAAATTTTGACAAAAGGACATATAAAAAAAAAAACTATTTGTTTTATAATTCTCGTTGTTGATTTCACCGCTTGAATTCAGAGATGAGTTGAGATAACATATTGTTATTGTTTTTAGATTTTAAAAAGTTAAATTGTTTATTATATTTTGTGTAAAAATTTAGAAAAGTTGGAATGATGAGTTCAGATAAGATGGTGTAAGTTACCAATCCAAACTGGGCTTAATATTTCTCATTTTTTTGGAATAAACTTGACCAAAAGTAAGAATGTATTTACTTATCTATTGACTAATCAAACCAAAATTAATTGGCAAGACTTTTGATAAGAAAATTCAGACCATTCTGCAAAAATTAAAAACCATAAAAAGACATGATAGGATCATGATCATCTTTATTTTTATTTTTTTCCCAAAGGTAAGTTCATCCTTTATATCATCAAATTCTAACCATCATTTGTAAGGTAGAATTTATAAGCATACCTTGCAGTTTGCATTATTAATTCAGTGGCATTCCTTAGTTTTCAACTTTCCTAACTACATTTGGTAATTGATTGTTCTAATTTTATACTTTCATCTACTTATATGATATCTGTCATTTATTTTGTCACACTTTATACTCTTAAATTGTTTCTCATTTATAATAGTTAATATATATTAAAAAAAAATTAACTTGACACATTCTTAGCGATAAGATATTAATGGTTGAAATATGTTTCATTTTTTTTTATATATAATTCAAAGATGCAATATAATAGCATTGATATTTAAGTAAGGGTTGCAAAATAACACATAATTCCAAAATTCAAAATATGATTTATTTATTTATTTATTTATTTTGAACTCAGTGCATATTCAAACATCCATCCAATAAGGTCAGAACACCTATGGTTTCATCTGCTATTGTCACCAATGAGAGAGCCTGAAGCTGAAGGCTTCACTCACGAGTCTTTTCCACTAGACTAGACGAGACGAGATGTCGAGTCAAAGCCTTAAGTAGCCACATGGCATCCACGATCTCATCTCCTCTTCTTCTTCTTCTTCTTCTTTTTTTAATTAATTAATTTATTTATTTTAAGCAAGTTAATTTTATTAAACAAAAAAAGTGATACATGAGGAAGGGGTGAAGTTTCCCAACAATCACCCCAAAGCAATAGAAAACAGTGCTAAATACATAGAGAGACGGTGGGGTTTATTTGGGACCAATATTTTGGTCCCTATCGCTGTTCTACAAGAGGACGCCGTCTTATATAAAGATGGAAAAGTGTTCGCAAAAAAGCAAACAATAGTTCCTTTGCTGGAAGCGGTGGCGGTGGCGGTGGTGGGTGCACTGTCACATATTGTCTAGAGTAGATTTTTGAAGAGATCTACTATCACTCTTACAAGATCACTGATTAGGGAAAGTAGTAACATAGAGCAGCCGGAATCCAAGCCGAGTCGGCGACAACAGACCAACACAGGCAGTGGCAGCGCGTGTATGACACGCGCCACCTAAGGAGGTGAGCGGACGAGCAGATCTGAAGGATCTGAGGCCTCTGAGACTGGTGGGGCCGAGCATGGCCGCCAAATCCCCTTTGGTACGCAGCTGCGTTGAAAATACTGCACGGCTGTGGTCGCGCGTGCATCAAACTCGTCGAGCAGATTTGCATTTTTCTTCTGCGAGCATGAAGATCGGCGACCAGAGAAGTTGAACTGGCATCGCGTGTTGGTCGGAGGTTGTCGGAAGGCAATAAATTGGGGAGGATCAACACTAAGGAGAGAAAACTAGATAAAAAGAAAAGGAAAAAAAAAAAACATACAACAAACTATAAACATTAAAAAGCCTTTGGGGCTGGCTAGGGGAGGAGGTGGTCGAAGCCTAAATTCTGGACCCCCTTCGCCCAGTGAAAACAAGAGATCAGTGAACTTCAAAGAGAAAAGAGAACTAGGAGAAAGGGATTGGTTTGAGTTCTACGGTCTCATCTTAATACTTAATATCCTTTCATAACACAATTAATTATATACTGTTGTGTGTGCGTCTTTTTTTTAAATTCTCATTATTTTCTTTTACAAAACTCACTCTCATCTTAGATGAGTAATGATAACATTTATAAACTATTTTATACAAATATCACTTACTTAAAACAAGATTGTATAAAAAGATACGAAAATGATTGCATGTATATCCTTTTATATTTAAAAGATTGCATCACAAGATCTCATTGATGTAGAATATTACAATCTCTCCCATTTAAATATTTGGCATTAGTAATTTATTTCGATATAGCTCTAGTCAAACAAGGTCCTGTTTGGATACAGAAACGGTTTCATCTCATCATTATATTTTTTTCTAAATTTTCACACAAAATATAATAAACAATTCAAATTTTTCAAATTTCAAAATAATAATAATATTAAAAAATAACATTCTAACAATATTTTATTTAACTTTTAATTTTTATCTAAAGCCATCTTATCTCATCTCACTATCCAAACAGGACCTATACTAATACTGGTTTACATATCATGAACCAAATTTGAAAAATCCAAACCACACACGAGCCTTTATTCCAACTATTTAAGACTATGATCACACAGCGCTCTCTCTCTCTCTCTCTCTCGAGCATAGCATAATCATTGTGAATGTAAAGAAATCTTCACTCCCACACCATGAGATTTGCAAAATCTCATGCATTAAATGATTAAATCTCATTTATCATCATGTCTGGAAAACTGAAATGCCAATCTCATTAACTCTCCAAATAATTTTGTTGTTATTTCAACCCCTCTGTTTTTTTGTTATCCTAAAATTATTTGGAGAGTTACAGCATGAGTAGATTTCTCTCGTCCCTAATGAAGCTAAAACTGGCGATACTAAACAACGGCCCTCTTTCTTTCTTTTTTTTTTCGTCTTTGTTCTTTTGTTTTTGAGAAATGGTGACTCTGATTTCGTCAAATATGTTATAAAAAGAGAACTGCTATATATACAAAAAGATTACACAAAATAAATTTACAAACTGATGTGATTTCATAGAATCCGTTAGATCTAATTTATAATAAAAATAACTTTACAATCTGACATATCACAGCAAAGCATATAAATTTGTAGGTTTACTTTTGTATAATCCATTTGTGGCTAAAATATTTTCATTATAAAAATGGAAGTAATAAATCGAGGGGCGATTATTAATTTGCACTGTTGATAAACAAAGGCTCAAACATACACACAAATATTATGGTCCAGGAGGCTGAGCAGTTCCTACACAAAGTGTATTCCTATCATCATATAGTGATCAAAATAAAGAGAACTATGAATGGTACAAGGATAATATTTTCAACAGAGATACCTAGGCGCCGTAAGGAAAGTTCATTGTCTTCTCATGTTAGGAATGCCACTTGAATGGCACGTGCATCATGTACGCATTGAAACAAAGTTTCTCAACTTCTTGAAGGTGTTCTTTTTTCTTTATTTTCAAACTTACAAGAGAAAGACTAAGGTCCCGTTATATGCCTTCTGCGTAATGCACCATCATATCGAACTGACTTCACTCTAGACGGCTACTATTATGGTTTGCCCTGAAGTACTTGGACGATCTCCTCTGCTCTTGATTGGATGCCTTTCAAATACTCTGTCAGGATGCGCTGCTGGTAAGAACCGCCCTCCTGAGAGAGAGTATAAATGGATATCATCAAATAGCGAAGAAGGAACAAAATCAGATAAATTAGAGATGAAATGAACTAAATTTATCCGATGGTTGAGATTCAAGGCCAAAGGTGTGTCTCACCGTTCGGATCAAAGTCCGCTCAATTCGTTTCTTAATGACTGCATAAAACTCCTCTGGTGATATCTCCCCTTTGCCAACTGTCATTCCATTTATCAAGAGCTTGTTCCATTCTTCCTCTGGAGCTGCCACCCATATCATACTTATTAGTAAAGCAGATCAATATAACTCTCTCTTTTTCAGGAACTACGTACCAATACAGTCATTAACTAGCGTCACAAAGTGTATACTTGGAAGCAAAATACAACAGTACATCGTAGACACCTTCTATTATGGCTTCAAGAAACTGCTCGGCCTTCAAGACTTCCTCTCCTGCACCAGAAACACCACTAGGGACTGGTGAGCATAAACTTTTGAGCAAAAGCTGGTCAAGAGAAAACTCTAAAATTTATCCATAATGATTAAAAAGAGGGACAAGAATAGGTGTAATAAGATTTTTTTTACGTCCAAGATGTTACAAAGTTAGTCACAAGAATAGGTGTAATGAAAACAGTAGCACACCAGATGTTTGTAGAAAGGTCACATAAGAGTTGTTTTGAATTAATCTTTCATTCTTGCATATCTGTGAATACACGAAAGACCTCTATTTATAGAGGCAATGAGTAACAACCCAGAATATCCTTTCCACTCAATACATGACACCTGTCCATTCTGTTATACAGCAGAATTCTAGAATATTACACAGTAGTGATCCTCCATTCTGTTATACAGCCGTATTCAAGACTAGGACACAGTAGTGGGTTGTTACACAGCTGCATTCATTCCTCCTAGTGCTCTGTTGTTGTGGAATGTGTTAATTGCGTTGATGATGTCTTAATACCCTCCCGCGAGTCAAGCGGCACGGTTTGAATAGTGAGGCTTGATCGAAGAAGATTAAATCTTGCAGTTGACAGTGGCTTCGTAAGAATGTCCGCAATTTGATCCTTGGTGGAAATGAAGGATACTTGAAGAGTTTTTGCTGCTACTCTATCACGAACAAAGTGATAATCCAATTCAACGTGTTTGGTGCGAGAGTGAAGGACTGGATTTGCCGATAAGTATGTAGCACCCAAGTTATCGCACCACAGTGTAGGGGGCTGTTTGAGAACAACACCAAGCTCACTGAGTAACGATTGAAGCCAAAGAACTTCACACGTAGTATTTGCTACTGACTTGTATTCAGCCTCTGTGGAAGATCTGGCTATAGTTGGCTGTTTTTTTGAACCCCAGGAAATGAGATGAGTACCAAAATACACACAAAAACCACCTGTGGATCTGCGGTCATCTGGGCAACCGGCCCAGTCAGCATCAGAAAAAGCAGACAGTGTGTGAGAAGAAGATGAAGAGAAGCACAGACCAAGATTTTGAGTATTATTTAGGTAACGTAAAATCCTTTTAACAGCTTGCCAGTGGGGCAGCCGTGGACAGTGCATGTATTGACACACACGATTAACTGCAAATGAAATGTCTGGACGGGTGAATGCTAAGTACTGAAGACTTCCAACCACACTTCTGTATAGTTGAGCATCTTCAAATGTACAGCCATCTAACGCAGTCAGTTTAGTAGAAGTTGACATTGGAGTGGAGACTGGTTTAGAGGCATGCATTTTAACACGAGTAAGAAGATCACAGATGTACTTGGACTGAGATAAGAACAGACCAGAGGAGTTACGGGTTACTTCAATTCCCAGGAAATAATGTAAACACCCTAAGTCCTTGACTGGGAAATATGAACTGAGAGAAGTAATAAAATCAGAGATAAGTGCACTACTGGAGCCCGTAACTATGATATCATCAACATAGATGAGAAGGTAAATAGAACCAGCAGAAGTGTTCAGGATAAACAGGGAAGAATCTGATCTAGAGCCATGAAACCCAAGTGAAATTAAAACATCAGATAGTTTAGCAAACCAGGCCCTAGGGGCCTGTTTCAAACCATAGATAGATTTGAGTAACTTATAGACATGAGTAGGATGTTCTGGATGGACGAACCCGGGTGGTTGACGCATGAACACTGCCTCTTCAAGATCACCGTGCAAGAAGGCATTTTGTATGTCCAGTTGATGAAGTGGCCAGTTGGAAGTAACGGCAAGGGAAAGAATAAGACGAATGGTGACTGGTTTCACGACTGGACTAAATGTTTCTGAGTAATCCAAGCCAGGTTGTTGATGAAACCCCTTGGCCACAAGTCTGGCCTTGTGGCGTTCCAGGGAGCCATCAGCTCTGCGTTTGGATTTCAGGATCCATTTGGAGGCCAAGACATTATAGTGAGGGGATGAAGGAACGAGGACCCACGTTCGGTTGTTCATTAAGGCTTGAAATTCAAGATGCATGGTTGTCCTCCATTCTGGGTATTTGGAGGCTTCAGTGAACGATTCGGGTTCTTCAGGTATGGAAACAGACGGAACATTATTGGATGACACAAAAGAGGTGAGCGAGAGACTGGGTTTGGGTGGAGGCCATGGCACCGTGCCATCGGAACGAACCAGAGGGCGATGGATGTTAGACTTGGCTCTTGTCACCATCGGATGTGAAGTAGAAGAGGAGGAGGAATTATCGGAGAGAGGTGATGAAGTGGGGAAGGATGAGGGATGAGGGACAGATTGATCAGTATCTATGGAGGACGATCGGGAATCTGTTTGTGAGGAAGAGAGAATCGAAGCCCTAGATGATGAGGAAGGAGAATTGGGGCTGGGCTGAGATGGGCTGAAATCAATATGTGGACTCGGAGATGAAACAACTGATACGGGTGGATTATGAGGAACCGAAAAGTGAGTAACTAAAGAGCCAGGAGAGGAAATGAGAGGCCCATGTGTAGTGGAAGGCTGAGTTGCAAACGGAAAGACATTTTCATGAAAAGTTACATCACGTGAAATATAGATACGACCCGAGGAGACATGTAAACACAGGTAACCTTTGTGATTAGGACTGTAACCGATGAACACACATGGCTTGGACCTGTAATCCATTTTATGTTTATTAAATGGTCTCAAGTTGGGCCAACACAAGGAACCAAAAACTCTTAAAAAGGAGTAGTCTGGTGCATGGCCCATTAAAACCTCATAAGGAGAGTTGTGTTGAAGTATGGGAGTGGGCATTCTATTGATTAGAAATGTGGCTGTTTGAAAAGCCTCAACCCAATATTTATGAGGCATTGAAGAATGAGCCAAAAGAGAGAGTCTAGTTTCAACAATATGTCGATGTTGTCGTTCGACACTTCCATTTTGTTGATGAGAATAAGGGCATGTGACTCGATGAGAAATTCCAATTTTGTTAAAAATATTGTGTAGAGATCGAAACTCACCTCCCCAATCTGATTGCACAAAGATAATTTTGGAGGAGAAATAATTATTCACATAATTGGAAAATGCAAGAAATAAGGTGGAGACATTGGATTTGGATTGCATTGGAAAGAACCAAATATATTTGGAATAATCATCAACTATTGAAAAATAAAATCGACATCCTTTTGAAGATAAAATTGGAGCGGGGCCCCATACATCCATAAAAAGAAGTTCAAATGGCTTAGACGCACGAGTAGAAGACACGGGATGAGGTAAGGCATGGGCCTTGGCTTGTGCACATGCAGAACAGAGAAGCTGACCATGGTTGGAAGGAAGATGAAACCGATTTAGAGTAAGAGCCGTAATCCTGGAGGAAGGGTGACCAAGTCGAAGATGCCAGAGCTGATTTGTTGTTTTTGTGGTGAGTAGAGCTTGTGGTAAAGAAGAGGATGCAGTGGTAGTGGTGGATGATGGAAGAACGTACAAGCCTTCTTCAACGGGACCCTGAAGCAGTGTTACCCGGGTGCGAGAATCCTTCACAACAAAATGATCACAATGAAATTCAAAGAAAACGTTATTATCTTGACAAAATTGTCGAACAGACAATAAATTCTTAGAAATGGACGGAACATGAAGAAGTTGAGTTAAGAGAAAATTGCCAGTAGACGAGTGAAGTTGAGCAGTGCCGATGTTTTGGATGGGCAGTGAGGAGCCATCTCCGATGCTGACCTGGTCAGAGCCTTGATAAGAAACAGAGTCCAGGTTGAGATTGTTGTAATCTGGAGTGAAATGATGTGTTGCTGCAGTATCCGGGAACCAGCTCGAGTTCATTGTTGTGGATTGAGGGATTGCAGTGAAATGAGCAGCCAAATTTGGTGGTGGTGATGCCTGATAAGAATGATTGAAACGATGATAGCAAAGAAGGGCAGTGTGCCCTGGTTTATGGCAAACCTGACATAGGGGACGGTTATCAGACTAATTGGAAGAAGAAACTGAGCCACGTGAAGAGGAGTTTCCTCGACCAAAGCTACGTCCTCTACGACCACCACGAAAATTATTATGACGACCACGTCCAGGTGAAAAAGGGGGTCGAATGGCAGTGTTGTTAGCTGAAATGGAGGTATTTGAGAGAAGAGAGTTGGTTTGATGAGAGAGTCTGGACTCATGATTTAAGAGATAGCTATAGAGTTGGTGAGGAGTGAGTGGATCTGGACGTGTGGTTAAGGAGGTGACCAATGACTCATAATCTGTCCCTAGTCCTGCTAAAAGAAATATAGTGAATTCTGAATCTGAGAGGGAGTGACCTGCAGCATCAAGTTGAGAGGAGAGATTTTTGACTTTATTATAATATTCAGTAATTGATTCAACTCCTTTCTTCAGAGTAGCTAGTTGGAATTGAGTGTTCATGAGATGTGCTGAAGATTGTGCGGAGAACAAATTTTGAAGTGTCGACCATACTTGCTGTGAGGTGGTACAGTCAAGAACTTGAGTAAGGACAGATTCCGAGAGAGAGGAATTAATGGCTGAGATTATGAGTTGATCTTGGAGTAGCCATTGATCATGAGCAGGGTTGGGTTCGTTGTTAAGAAGAGGTTCAGGCATCGGATGAGAACCATCAACGTGCCCAAACAGTTTGTGACCTCTTAGAAATGGGACAATTTGAGCTTTCCATAGAGGATAGTTTTCTATGGTAAGTTTGAGATTAACAAGGTGTGAGGCTGCAGTAATAATAGACGTACTTACAGAGTTGGCGGAAACTTTTTTTGAGGTCGACATTGTAGACGGGACGTTGGTCCTTCAGGCTCTGATTACCATAATGAAAACAGTAGCACACCAGATGTTTGTAGAAAGGTCACATAAGAGTTGTTTTGAATTAATCTTTCATTCTTGCATATTTGTGAATACACGAAAGACCTCTATTTATAGAGGCAATGAGTAACAACCCAGAATATCCTTTCCACTCAATACATGACACCTGTCCATTCTGTTATACAGCAGAATTCTAGAATATTACACAGTAGTGATCCTCCATTCTGTTATACAGCCGTATTCAAGACTAGGACACAGTAGTGGGTTGTTACACAGCTGCATTCATTCCTCCTAGTGCTCTGTTGTTGTGGAATGTGTTAATTGCGTTGATGATGTCTTAATAGTGAGCATAAACTTTTGAGCAAAAGCTGGTCAAGAGAAAACTCTAAAATTTATCCATAATGATTAAAAAGAGGGACAAGAATAGGTGTAATAAGATTTTTTTTACGTCCAAGATGTTACAAAGTTAGTCACATCTTCCCCCCCACGCGGCTCTCTCTCTCTCTCTCTCTCTACTGATAAACTAGAAGTTGCTGTCATAAAAATAAACGTGCCAGAGAAATGAACTCTTAACACATGATCGAACAATATACTTATGAGTATAAAAAATATAAATTTCAAAATCCACATCAAACTAAGCATACGAAATGTATATAACCAAGTCAGATGAATTCATCTTAAATTCTTATTGCTGTGAAAGATAAACATGGTATCATTCTATCCATGTTAAGTTTGTTAATAACGTTTTGCCCTTTTGCCTTTTTCCTCTAACTATATAATTTACCTTTTTGTCTTTATTAATCTGTAATGCATATGCACATACTATTTTCTTTTTTTTAGTTGAGGCAGTCCTGGAAACATCTAGCTTGACCTAATCCCAGTCTTTGTCCACAATATCAGATTGTTTGCAGAGACACATCTTCAAGTAATGACATTATACAAAAACTTAAAAGCAACCAATACCTTTCTTTGCATAACTACGTTTGGAGAGAACTCTGGAAGCATACAGTTGCAAAACCTTTTGCAGCATAGCCTCCAGTCCTGGCTTATCTCCATCTTCTTTTGCCTGCACATGACATATATTTTTAGTCGACATTTTTCACAACTTTTACGAACGGAGGCCCTTAGCTAAATCTCTATTGAGAAATCAAATAAGGACTAGCATCTGAACAATGTGGAAGGAAAGATTTACATTACATCAGAAAGCTCCAAGCATTACCATATGTAACATTTAGTGTATGATTACTGATGACGTTAACATTATAAATCCAACTTCAAAAGCTTGTCACTAAAACAGCAGCAGCAGCAGCAGCAGCAGCATAACTCTGAACTTATATAGAAAGATTGCATGGCTAGTTTGACGCTCTAAATAATAAATATGAGAGCATGCAAGAAGGTAGCATGAACCTTTTTTGTACAAATATCTAGTAATGTCATTTAATTGCAAACATGCTAGCTAAGTATGGTTTCTGATTACAGTTTAGATTGAGTAAAATGTAATCTAATGTCAGTATAACTAATCCAATCCACATTTTCTGCCAACAAAAGCTCATTCAAGCAGACAAAATAAAGAGCACCAGATAGACTCACTTGCCGTAGCTGTGCATTAACCTCTGCAAGAAAACCTTCATCTAGTTGCCCTTCTTGTTCCCTTTGGTATATCCCCTAAATACCAGAAGAGGGAGTAATAAATTTCACATAGACAAATCAATAAGAACTATAACATTCTTAATTTTCATGAGCAGAGAAGAAGAAATTAACAACTCCGTGTGTGCTTCCAGTAACACATCTATCCAAGCTGCTTCTATGAGTACCTTATCTAACCAACAGGGTAGAAGAAGCTACCATCTCCAAGTTCTTGGTTTCTTCTTTTCTTTCTACCATTCTATGCATGACCTCTGCATTATTTTTCGATTTTCTACACATTTGTTAACGCCGAACCAAAGTATTATTATCTAGATCAAGTTGCAGAGTAGACAAAGCATGTATAAGCAAGGGGCATTGATTTGCAAGCCTGATCAATTAGAACTTTATTTTTGCCTCACATGACAAGATAATTTAAGAAGCCCATGCAAAGGGTATTAAAAAAAAAAATTCCCCTATATACACAGCAACAGAATAATGAAAATCAGTTTTAAATCAAATCGAGAACTTACTTTCTCCATTAATTTGAGGGCCTCAGGGTCTCTAGGAGGCCAGGTAACCTCTTCCACTTCATCAACCACAGGTTTCAATATCTCCTTGAGAACGTCAGTGGCTGACTCTATTTTTTCCTGCAGGAGAAATATACAGAGGTGGAAAAACAATGAAAGAACTACCTCGGGGGAGGGAGGGAGGGAGGGAGGGAGGGGGTAACAATATAATATATATATATATATATATATTATTGGCACCGGGTGTCCAGGAAGCATTGATGGTGGAGGGGGAAGAGAGAGAGGTACCTTAGTCTTATGAACAAGGCGATCCACTATGCTCATCACAGATATAGCCAATTCCTCGTAATCTTTCTGCAAAAAGAGAAGAGATTAACACTCGAGTGTTTCTTCTGAAAAACAGGGTACAGTAAGAAGTCAAACATCAGAACATCATTAAATATAAGAATTAACTAAGTCAAAAAGCATGCTTTATCATCCTCTGATTTGCAGGTATCAGTTCTTGCTGCAAGGCGTATCCAAAAACTCTCATTGAAAGCAAGGACATTTTCAACAACAAGCTTCTGAAGCTGTTCACAAAACAAAAAGCAACAGTAATAAGTTTAATGAAACAGATACAAAGCAAAAGTTATTTCCAGTTTCAAGTAAATGGAGAGCCACATAATCTCATTATCCCTTTAATAGTCAAACAAAAATTTCCAATTAATTAAATGAGGTGAATTTCAAAAATAAATTTTACCTTAAAAAAAGGAACGATGAAAAATAATTAGCATAGCACAGCCTTTAAAGTTTTCCAGGAAAACAATCATGTACTTACTTCATTTGGATTTGCATCCCTCAGTGTATCTATCAGCTTATCCACTTCAACAGTCTTTTTGAAAGCTTCCTCAGCATCTTGACTGGCTGCATAGATGAAATTTCTCCTGTATTATTAGATGCAAACACAATCTTACTACCGATAGTTCCATTGGTCAGATAAAGTATACTATAAAATTATAATTCTAAAACTTGAGCAAATTATTTCAGCTTCAGTATAGACAAAGACAGGTGAAAAATTCCACGTTTTTCCCCTTCCAAAATTACCTCCTATTCCAATCCATTGAAGTCGTGGAAGAAAACGTCCTAAGCCAACGCACCTTGAAAACCGAGACTTTCCAACATTGGAGCAATGAACTCTGGGCCACAGAGCAGTGAGGCATTTATTCAGAGGAAAAAACACAACTTCAAAAAGTTATAAGAAAAAAAAAAAAGAATTAAACAAAGAGAACTGACGCCCAACCGGTACCATTAAACATCAAAGAACTCGTTAGTTTATCCTTAGCTTTATTCTACATATTCTTGACAGAGACGAAATGGGGCAGCGAGAAAAAAGAAACGACAGGTTTTTTAATTTAGGGAAGCATAAAAGAACAATTCAAGAATTACAATGTATATGAAAGAGTGAGAAGAAGAAGAAGAAGAAGACGAGTTACCTGACGAAAGTGGGAATGAGAAGGGGAGGAGAAGCAAAGAAGGGCCGGCGGGGATGAGGACGTCGCCAAGAATGCAGCCATTTGGAGTCGCACGGACTGGCGGTGGCGCGCGCAAGAGAGCGGGGCCACTGAAAGAGTAATGACCGTTCAAGTTTTCCAACCAAATCTTCGTTAGTAATAGTATTCACTCTTTGCGTTGCATCTGCAGAGATGAACGGATACCAAATCCAAAGAAACCATGGGCCAAAAAGCCCAATCATACTTATTGGACCAAATCAACCAGCCCAATACCCTTTTATTGGGCCAAGAAGAAGTGAAATGAGCTTGTCCATTGTGTAGTAGTTTTTACTACTTCCAAAACGTTGTTGCAAAGGCGGAGTTCAGGGAGAGGAGTAAGCACGTAAGAAGATGTGAAGTGGACCGTTCACATCTCTCTCTCTCTCTCTTTTCAATAACATGTTTATTACCCGTAAATCCACGTGTTAACCGAGGCTATAAATCAAACTATTAAATTCACACAAAACAAAAATAAAAAAATAAAAATAAAAACCTGTATACTGAGGGCAAGAAAGTGCTGCCACGGGTGATAGTGATAAAAGTGTCATATTTTAAATATTTTTATTTTTTAAATACAAGATAATTCGAAAGTGATAAAATTATCATATTTCATATTTTAAAATTTAAATTTTATAAATTAAATTATAACACATGGATGGTGTGTGGTGTAAAAATATTCAAACATAATTATTTTTTATATAACATAACAAAAAGAGTTATTCTATTTGGCAGCTCTATACCAAATATCTGCTGATTAATTTTTTTCTCTCAATAGGTGTGTGGTGTAAAATTACTGAATATAATTTTTCGGACAGAAAAGTTGTTAATAGCATTACTCGAACAAAATAGTACAAGGTTACTGTCTAATCTGCTTACCATATCTGATGAGGACCGACCACTTGCATATCTCTATACTTAATGTTTTGGGTTGTATATGGGAACCCTAAAGAATAAATATCATCGGTAACAAGGACTGTTATTTTGTCGTGTAGCGTTGGAGGGAGACCACATTCTCCTCAAATTATCTAAGCTATCCCATGTACCATATTTGCTTTGAACGTGGTTTACTCAAAGTATGATGTGATGAATAACTACCACGTACAAGTCAAAGGAATTAAAAGACAATTTGATGAAGTGTAACATCATTTTATACGACGCAAGGAATTATACCCACCGGTTTTGAACGATTTGATGGGGGGCCATGCACCCGCATTTTCCTTTTACAACTCCAATCTTCTTTCCCTTACACTAATGACAGTTCGAAACAATTGGTAAGCCACACAAGATTTAACATTATGGGCTTACATCACACGACAGACAGAAAGGTTCGACAGTTCCCTCAAACAATTCAAATTCCCACAAACATAATAAGATCCCTCTTTCTTTGATTACCCTCTTATGCCTAATTTATACGTGATAATAAAATAGTTTGTAAATAGTAGTGAAATGATTTGAATTTAAATATTTTATGAGATTTTAGAAAATGTTAGAGAAAAAGTTGAATAAAAATATTATAAAGTTAAAATATTGTTATCACATTATTTTTTTATATAATTTTTATTTTGAGATTTGAAAAAGTTGAATTATTTTTTATATTTTGTTTGGAAGTTTAGAAAAGTTATAATAATTAGGTAATAATTATATAAAAAAGTTGAAAATTAAAAAAATTAAAAAATGTTTACATTTATAATGTTTAGATATTGAAATAAGATGGATGAAGTGATATGATATGAAAGGTTTCAACATCCGAACCAAGCCTAAATGTTGGAGAGTTTTTCCAAATAAAAGAAAAGGTATTAATTTGAACAAGTCTCAAATAAATAAATTCTATACACAAAAGGTAGACTCCACAAAGTGTAAAGAAAAATATTCTTTTTTTTTTTCCTTTCGAGTGAGACTCATTTTTTTATAAGATGAATGTTATGCATCAGTCATTATTTACTCTCACACTTTAAATATATAGTTTTTTTCTTTATAGAGTGTGGAAGTATTTTTTATAAAATATAGAGTGTGAAATAATAAATAGTAACGGATGAGAAATAATTTTTATTTTTATAAAATACATGCTCAAAATTTACACCCTTTAAATTTTTACTGCCATTACTTCCAAAAGAAGAAAAAAGACATATATTATTATTATTATTATTTTATGCAAATCGTTATAAATTGGCATAAATGTGGACACCCAAAAAATACTAATGAATTTTGTTGTTACATGTAGAGACAAAGAGCCACTTGGTTTGTTAACACGCCAGGGACACGCTCAGAGATAATAATGATGGAATGGCAAACGCCAAGGACACCTTTCTGCACCATAGTAATTCGAGTCCAAGATGTACACGCTTTATGCTCTTCTAAACCACGGTTAACCTAATATCAGAACTCAGAGCAGTGGCTCCAAAACAAATTGCCAACTTTATTCTGACATCTTGACTTTGGAAAGGGTAACGATATTCTTATATTTTTTTTATTATTGTTTTATTTTTATTTTTATTTTTATTTTTAAATTTAGATTAAAAATTTCAAAACATCCATAATTTATAAAACAATAAATTCAATCAACTATTTAACGTAATCATATAATTTAATTAAAAATAAATTAAATTTTATAAAAATTGACATTTTTTTACTTTTTGAGTTAATTTTATAAAAATATATAGATAGTAAATCAATAATAAATGAGGTATAATGATATTATTATCCCTTTAGAAATAGGTTAAAGAGTTACTAAAATGTCAACCTCTGTTGTTTCATATGCATACTTGATGAAATGTGCAATGCAAATTGTAGCATGTGATTTCCCATAGCACTGGAATGAAAGACAAGACCGTGTATATACCCATACGAGGAGGCCATGTCAAACCTTTGAATTGGCATCAGACATGTCCATTTTTTTTATGCAAAAACTGCAGCTGATTATATAGAATTTAAAATGCCAATTTAGGTTATTACAATTATTACTATTAATTAGTCCAATTTGCATGCACAAAGAAAGTATAATGTCATAAGAAGTTGGTCATCAAATGACAGCAAAAGCAATAGAAAATACCAAAAAAAAAAAAAAAGAAAGAAAGAAATGAGAAAACCAAATTTCAGATCAGAGAGAAGAATATAGTGAGAGTGCAGTTTTGGCACATCCCTGGTCTCGAAATAAAATTAATTAATATTCTGATCTGAAAGCACAAAGGCTGGGGGGGTGTTCAAAAGTAGGTATAGCTAGATAAATATGCTTGCAATTGCCATGCCTCCAACTTCAGATATACTCAGACGGATCGAGAGTGATGGCTTTATAGCCCAGAAAGCCTAGTTGCAGCCTCTCTTTACTAAAAGAAAGCGATATACAAACAAGAGAGAGAGAGAGGGCGGGGGTATGGCCTATGGCATATATCCAGAGTTTTCTTAAAGTCAGAGAGAGTTAAGACCTCTGAGCTTGGCAGCAAATTGCCCATAATACTCTTGTCTCTTCCTTCATCCCTCCCAAAAAGTCATTTTTTTTGTTTCCCTGATCAGCCAAGAGTTACTCTTGGGTGTAGAAATAGAGAAAGAAAGAGGGTTGGGGGTTGAAAGAGAATGAAGATCCAATGCGACGTGTGTGACAAAGGGGAGGCCACAGTATTCTGCCCTGCAGATGAAGCTGCTCTTTGTGATGGGTGTGATAGCAGCATTCACCACGCAAACAAACTCTCCGGCAAGCACACACGCTTCTCTTTGATCCACCCCTCCAAACAAGCTCCTCTCTGCGATATCTGTCAGGTGCTCTTTCGTTCCTCATCTATCTCTTTCATACGAAAACCAAATGACTTTTTAAAATCCTAACTTGCAAAACAATACAATAGAATACGAACTTGATGGTTGTTCCTTTTTTTTTTTTTTGTTGGCAGGAGAGGCGTGCCTTTCTCTTCTGCAAAGAAGATAGAGCAATTCTTTGTAGAGAATGCGACCTCCCCATTCACAAAGCCAATGAACATACCCAGAAACATGACAGATTTCTTCTCACGGGTGTCAAACTCCACGATTATTCTTCCTCTTCTTTATACCCAACCTCATCATCCTCTAATGGCTCTGAATCAAACAACATTGATACTGATGTTAGAAGCTCGCAGTCATCAAGAAAGAGATCACCAAACATGATTTGTAATGAAGTATTTATCTCTCCTTCAAGTGGGAAGAGTACAATACCACCACCAGGTTACAGGCCGGGTACTGAAGGAAATCAGATTGGAGACACTGTTCCTATTTCAACCAGCAGCATATCAGAGTATTTGATAGAAACCTTGCCGGGTTGGCGTGTTGAAGACTTTCTTGACCCTGCATTTGCTGCCAATGGTTTCTTTAAGGTTTGCACCACACTTCAAATATGAATTTTTGTTTTTTATTGAGATTTTTTATTTGCTGATATTAGTTATAGTTGCAATAAGTGCAGACCAATGATCAATCACTCCCTTTTTGGGATCGAGTCTTTCTTGAGAAAGATATGACTTCATTTTCATCAGAAGATTTGGTTAGCTGGGTTTCACAAGCTTCACATCAACTCCCTCAATTACCTCTCTTTCCCCGTACTGACTTTCTGACTGGATTCAAGGAATCAGAAAAGGCAAATGACATGAAAATGAGCAACCGAAAGTTGAGTGACGATGGTTTCACAGTACCCCAAATCATTCCTCTCAAGAAATCCAGACGTTTCAGATAGAAGTTTGCTTTTGAAGTTTCTTTCCACCCCCCCCCCCCCCCCCCCCCCTTTTTTTTTTCTAGGCAATCCTTGTTTAATCTGTTAGTAATCCCTGGATCTTCACACTCTGCGTGGTTTATTAATCCGGGATCAGTTTTTGTTTTGTTCTTCTTGATCACTTGCACTGCTTTGTAATCATCTCAAACGCCACAAATAAATGAAGAAAAAGGGATTACATTAGTTTTCTATCATTTTCTTTTCCTTTGCAAATACTGTATCGTATGCCTGTGACCACACGAGGAGAGAACAAAAGGCACTTTCTTTGGCAAGTTCAACAACCTCTGTTATTGAAGAGGACCATCTAATTATTATTTTCTCGATTCATTCCAAGTAACACACAAATCAAGAAAAACACAACCTTGAAAAGAAGGTCGTTACCAACTACCGAGTGAATTACAATGAATAAGAATGCTGCATCAGCAATTCCTCGCTCTCACATTTTATATCTACAATTTTTTTATAACATGCAAGGTATAGAGTAATAAATAATAATTTATGAAATGAATTTTTCTTACAATAAAAAGTGATATAGCCAACCGTATAACATTCTAAAAAAAAGTTTAAAATTATTGATAGTAAGTCTAATAGCTATAAAAGAAAATTTATAAATTGATGAGATTTGTGATATATTAGATCTACTTTATAATTAAAATAATTTTACAGTCTGATTTATTATATTAAATGAAGTCAGATTGTGAATTTATTTTAATAAAATTACTTTATGATTAAAATATTTATCATTCTTAATTGAATGTCTCGGGTTAGCACTTATGTCCCAACTCAATTTCGAAATCAATCTAATAAAGTACTTATTTATTTGAAGAAACCCGATTAAAAGTAGTGATAAAAATAAATTTTCTAAAATTTAAATCCGCTCACTCAGATGACAAGAAAAGGTTGGAAAGAGTGGGGGACCAGACACCAAGAAAACATGAGGACGGTTCGAGATAAATATCTCAAATAAATAAGAATTTGGTGAACAGCTTTTGGGACAGACCCAAGTGACATGTTTCGAGGAACGTACAAAACCTCGCCTAGATCTTTAGATCCAACTGACAATTTCCGATGCTGGTTGGCTTTGGCCTTTTGGCAATATCAGGCTTCTCGTGGACTTTGCCTAAACGCTCCACAATTTATTATTCAATTAATAACGTCATTCATACATTTTTTTAAAAAAGATTAAACCACTGATGTTATTATTTTATCAGCCAATCAAAATGATCGCCAAAAGTTTTAAATTTCCCACTTAATTTAAAATTTCAAATAATCATCTTTCATTTTACAAAAAATTTGTAAAAAGAATAACGTTGAAAAGCTCCACTGTCAAATAATCTTAATAAAATATAGATTTCATTTTTTTTTGCAAAAGCCCGATATCCGGATTTCAAAAATCCAAATTTGACCCAAATTCATCCGGGTACCAACCCGTCATAACTTGAGTTAATCCAAACAAGTACCTGAATTGTATTTGACACCCGAGTCCGGACCAACTTTAATCATACTCCCATGAATTACTCCGTTGGATTCAAAGAGATAAGAGTTTTAAATAAAAATTTTAAATTTTAAAAAATATATTATTAAAATATTATTTTTTAATATTATTATTATTTTAAAATTTGAAAAAATTAAATTATTTATTATATTTTATTTAAAAATTTGAAAAAATTATAATAATAAGATAAAATGACATAAAATGATATGAAACACTTTTTAAATCCAAACGGGACAATCTCATAGGTCCATTTGCTTTGCAAGTTTTTATTTGTGGAGTGAATTAAGCGAAAGCAAAATAAGAAAATATTAGCGAAGGCATTGCAGAGATGAAAAAAATGCTTCTTATGGAAGCTTACATTGTTTATATATACATGGAAGTGAGTTTAGACAGATAACACAATTCCGCAGCTTGCTGTAAAAACAAGGCAAGCTCCTGCATCTGAAAACTTAAAATTTACCGTTCTTATCTCCATTTTGTCTTTCTTTTCAACTGTTTTCCCCCCTCTTATTTTACAGATTCTAGAGGTTGGATTCAGAAACAAAATATTCATATACCTTTTGTGGCAGTTACAAACAAGGCAAAAGTAATAAAAGAATTCGCACCGCTGTTGCATGTAGAATCACAAACATATATTTGATGACAAACCTGCAAATAACAGACAGAATATGTGCTATTTAAAGGAACTAACGTGATAAAAATGGCTTATGACATCTTTGGCATGGAAGGAAATGATGACTTATTCCTTGTTTTTAAAACTAGTTCTTGATCTCTTTAACCCAATCGATGAAATGGAAAGGCTACATGAAAATCGTATTTAGTTCAATTAGGTCCACTTTTCAGGATTTATTAGAAGATAAAACAGAGCAAATTTGAGTTACCTTCATTTGGAGGCTTAAAAAGCACTGTGTCAAGAAGTAAATGCAAAAAGTCTATCTGCAATTTTTGTGCGGCAAAGTGGGCACTCAGAACAAGCAAGCGAACAAGATTTACACACTGCAAAAAAGGGTAGACTGGGGGTTACTATGAAAAATTACAAGCATTTGGGAGGATGGAACTTGGGGGAGGTTCGAACCACTTACAACAAAAGTGTCGACAGGGGAGAAGAATTGCTGCTGTTGGTGATTCAAAACATACTTTACATATATGGGAATTGGCATCTCCATTTCCTAGGTACTTGAGTTCCTTTTCCTTCATCTCTTGCATCCGTGCCTGAAAGCATAAAAATGGGCCCAAAAAATTATCATTCAAAGCAACCACTTTCTGAAAGTGGACAGTCAAATATCTTTGCAGCTCAAGTGGATTCCGCTTCAACAGGCTCCTATAGAAAAACCTCAGAAAGTTTCATTAGAAGTTATTACTTTGAATATTTATTGACGAGTAATGCTAAATACAAGTTTTAAATGTACAAATCTTTTGTAAAAATGTGGGCTCCATAAAAAAAAAGTGAGTTTTTCATACTTTTTATGATGGGGTCCAATTTTTTATAAAAGACTTGCACGAAACTTGTACATCTAGAGCTAGTATATATCATCTCTTTATTGACAAGTATAAGGGGATGACGTGACTTTGCATGACACATGCATTTCAAGGGGGCACAGTATTGCTCTTGGTTTAGGTAACAATTATACTTTAGATTTTCAAGTTCGAATTTCAAGGCAATGTCACGAAGAAATGTAGAATGATGTTACCTTAAGGCGAACAACCAGGGGTTCTTCCTTGGGAATTTCATCAGCTGGATTTGAAACATCCAAAACTTCACTCTCTTTAAGAACCGTGTTAGTTTCTGGTACATTTGTTTTTGGATCACTAATGAATTCAGTTCCCTCACCATTCCTCTCATTAGTGTTAAACTCAGAGATAGCTCCCCCCTCCTTCTTCAATTTAGCAACAAGCACCCACATGTTTGCTAAATCATTTTCAAGAGCCTCCTCCCTTTTCTTTGCCTCTTCAATCTTTTTCCTAAACTCATCTTCAATGAACTCCTTTTCAGTTAAGGCAGCCTCAAGAACTGCCTCCCTTTGTTTCCTTGCTTGCAGTTCCATCTTTAAATCTTCTGGATCAAGATTCCATGACTCAAACTCATCACAGACCGCTCCAGAAATTTCATAAGCACGGCCAGTTAGCTTCCCCTTCCTTCCATTTTTTGTTCCATCATTGAACTTGCGGTTGACACCATTCACGGTTTGCATAGCAGCACTTCTAGAATGTGCCAAATCTCGTGCAGCCAACAACTCTTTTTCTAGTTTTGCATTCTGTAATGAGAGCTTTGTCACCTCACCAGCCAAATTCTTCAGCTCAACAGCAGCAGCAGAGGCCAGCTCTTTGGCATAGGAAGCTTCTTCAGCCAATTTCTGGTTCTGGACACGTAAGCCACTATTATCCTCTGAAAGCTGAACATGTTCCAGCTTAAGTTTCTCGTTCTCAATTTCCTGTCCAAATAAACAAAGGCAGAATGACTTCTAAAAGTGCAAGCCCTTGCAAATATGTAGACTAAAAGATAAAGAAAGTGCTTTGATACAACAAGTCATGTTTAATATGTTGAATAAAACTTTTTTTATGGTTTAGCACTAACCATTAAGATCAATGAAAAATAAGATGCGGAGCAATCTTGGCAGGCAACTTGTCAAAAAGTGATGGTTTGGGATACAAATTGAAGGTTTTGGTAATTTTGGCTGCAATTTGAGAAAACGACAATAGTTTAAGGATGCAAGCTGTATTTCCCCTTTTCATGCAGTAAGTAGGCATAAACTACTAATCCTTTTAAAGTTGGCATAAAATCAAGAAGTGCCTGAAATTTAGTCAGTCCACAAGTGATCATATGGGATTCTATAAATTAGCAAAATGAAAAGTACACAAGAAAGAATTTATCATGCGAGTTGCGACCATTACATACATATATATATATATATATATGGGAAAAAACTATACATCAATGTGACTTCAATTATAGAAGGATAATTAAAAGATTCCAAACCATCAACAGCCAAAACAATTGAATCTATTTAGCCATTCTGATCCAAAACAGGCCAAATGATCACCTGAGACTGAATTTTCTTTTTCAATTCATCAGTATATTCTCCAGATACATACTGTTCTGAAGACATTGATGACTTATCACCCGTGAATGAGACCAAGTGCTGCTCAAGGCTATTCACTCTTTCTTGTAATTCCTTGTTCTCTGAACACTGAAAATAACCAGATAATTAACCTTGATAAGTTGAACTCAATTCACTAAAAGGATTAGTAGCAGCATCTCCAAACAAAGGAAAATAAAGCTGCTAAAGATTGTGATGAAGTGAAAATAAATCAACGAAAATAACTAAAAGAAACAGAGTGACATTCTGACCTTATTCTGCAGCTGCTCCTGAAGGATACGGTTGTCTGCTGATTTAATCTGCAGGACCAAATACAAATCATCTTAATTAGATGTTACAGATGAAATATTATGCTTCATGATATTCCATTCATACAATTCAAATATATCCGAGGAACAAAAACTGCACTCTATAGTCTATACAATAAAAAAAAAATGCTGTAAACAAGGGAAGAAAGGGCACTACTAGAACTCAAACACCCCATAAAGTTGCAAAAATACTAACCTCCAGTTCAAAACCTTTCTCATTGCACTGTGTCATCAATCGCATAAGCGTCTGTCACAAAATGGAAGGAATAATACATAATTGACTATACTTTAGCAATAAAATAACAAACAATAACCATGTACAATGAAAGGGTATTTGACATTAAAATTATAGCCATACAGAGGAAGAGACTTGAGACTTGCCTGCTGCATTTCAACCAATGATGCATTAGCAATTGAAGCCTCACCATTCTCAATAATACGCTGTTCTAAGACCCTCATTTGCCTCTTCTTTTCTTGGATCTCATGTTCCAAGTTTTGAATCTGTATGAAAGAAAGCACAAGAGCTTTTATCAGGCTCTTTGGGGGGGAAATATTCTCTTAGACGCTTACATACAAAGATTTGGTTACATTACAATTTGCTTTTCATTAGTTATCTTTTAGACAGCCTAAGAATGTTTATGTAGGGATTACAATAAACAAGCCAAGAAAATGAGGCAGCTTCTGGCCGTTAAATAAAACAATAAACAACTAATGGGCATAATGAACCAGATAGATCATACGTATTACTTACTATATTTAATGGGATACATCTAGCAAAATAAAATTTAAGTAACACTAATAATCAGTTAACCACCAAAATATCAAGGTAGCAATAATTGGAGATCCTTATGCTCATTGCTAAATGCAAAATTAGCTATATCCTTTTTTTGATCAGTACACAAAATCAAAAGAGTGATATAGGAATCAGAACGCCAAAACACAGCCAACAAACAGGCTTTTCATTTATTTGGTGCCACAACTTTTAATTAGTCAGTAGAACTTCTTTTTTTTTTGTTGTTGTTGATAAGTAGTCAGTAGAACTTTTCAATGAACTTAATTGCACTAAGAAGTAGTGTGGCTCTAAAACAGAATAGAAGAAGGATTTACCTGGGTTTTTGAGCTATCAGGGTCATTTACAGACTGCTCCACCAGGCGCTTAAGGGTGCTGGTGCTAAATGCAATTTCTCCAGCAAGCATTTTAACTTGCTCAACAAGAAGGTCCATCTGATCTGACATCGTCATCCCTCCCTGTAATACTAAGCCGTAAGTAGCCATATTTATGCACCATCTTCAAAGAATACAAATTCAAGACAAATATGAAATACCCATAATCAAAACAAGCATATGCAACATATAGGCCCATTAAATTATACAGCAAATCAATATCATCTAGAGATATCACTTTGCATCAGGAGATGGAATCAAATGTGCATACTAAATACTTAAGAATAAAAATGAAAGAAAGCAAATGTGTAGGCTAAAGACTTCAGAACACAAGGATGTGGAAAGCCAATATACAGTAGGGCAACATAAAAAAATCATAACAAAATGCAATGTGATTCCAACCAAAGGCTAGAGGGGGAATATTTTAACCTTTGCAAGCAAGAACCAAAAGAAATATACAGGCCTTTTAATTCCAACTCAAAACCTGCCAAGATGAAATAAATATGTTGCCAAAGTTTGGCCCTACAGAAACAGATTGCAAGCTCCAGTTGCCCGTCTTGCATTGCATAAGCATAGAAATTGAAAAAACTATACATATAGAAAAGTAATTTGTAAACAAGATTATATGGTACATGTTTTTAAATAGATAAGCCTGAAAGAAACAGTACATACTGTTGGCAGTTTTGAATCACTAATAAGTTCACCAGCATGAGTCGATTCAGTAATTGCACTGCCAGAAGGTGACAGATCTTCACTCCACTTGCTAGAAGATCTTCTGTGTTTAAAATCAAAAGGTGCATCTGCTGGAGCTGCTGACGCAGATGACAATGAATCCTTCTGATTCTCACCTTCTAGAAGCAAAGAACCCTAAAAAGAAAAATACAGGAAAGATAAGCAATGGATTCATGTTTTCAAACTGGAGAAAAGAACTAGAAAATCTACATTGAAACAGAACGAATGGATCTTTTTATAAAGGGGTGGGTGGGGATTATTGTTCTGGAAAGAACACAGCCGCACATAACAAGACTGTAAAAGAAAAACAAGAGAGAAATAAAATTGATATCTCTACTGAGCTAAGTCGAGCAATCAACTACTGGTTATCATAGACTTGATTTGTTATATCACACACGGTTCAAAAACTTCAAGACAACTTGCAAAAATTTCAACAAAAATGGTCAAATTTGGTTTCTTTGTACTTGAAAAGAGCATTCTTCAGATCAAATAGAACAAACATGCGAGGGGGGAGAGAAGGAACTCACGTCATCCTCACCAACTGAATGACTTCGTTGATGACTGGGAATATCGCTCAAATATCCAGGAATTGTATTCTTTGAAGAGACAAGTATGAGCTTCGTTAGTTTCTGGATTCTACTCATTAGAGCAGCCTTGGCTTCCTCCTCTTCTTCCAATCTCGACTGCATTTTCACTTGACCTTCTTCCAACTATTCAATCAACAATAGAATATAGCTGGTAAACATTAATCACAAATCATACTTTTCATTGCCCATCATATAAAACTGATTATGTAAAGGAAGAGGGGTGGGAAAGAAACCTTTTGCTTTAATGTCAAAATCTCCTCATGACTAACACCAACAAGCATCCCCCTCCTGAGCTGATCAAGTTCTTCTTTGAGGCTTGAAATTTCTCTTTGATACTTTTTAATCAAAGATTTTTCGTCGATAATCTGAAACATTATTTTTAAAAACACCTAAGAGCAAGCTTGAATTGCTTCTAAGAGCAAGCTTTAATTGCTTATGACCGGACATTGCTTATAACTGAAATAATTAAATTGCAACGCACCTTATTACGTGAGGCATAGATTTCCACACGCTTTGCTCTGCTTGCAAATTTCAATGTATTATGAGTTTCCTCCATGTTGCTTGATGCAGGAGTAACTGTACATATAAGCTGGGAGAATACAACAACGATGGTAGAAAAGGTCCTATTAGTGTCATTACAGGATGATCCAGGATAAGTGATGGGCAATATGCATTCCATGGTGACTTCACTCTTAGTATACAAGCAACCATCTAATGAGAAATGTGTATAACACAATTCAACTCATATAATGGCGTTTTGAAACTTAAGTAGAATTGAAAAGGGAATTGTTTCAATAGCATAACCTATGTTGCATCTGAAACTCACCGAGACATGTCCATGCCCACTCAGTGAAGATTGCAGAAGGCGGGTAAGCTTGGAATCTCGGTAAGGAACATGAGATGCCTTCCCCTCACTCAGTTTTCCAATTACCTTCACATTGAAACCATTCAGGCACATTAAAAACTATAAATTTCAATGCATATATATGGAAAATTAACAATGGAATAAGATGAAACTTCTAAGCAAAAAGTCAAAGAGCAAACTACTTTTGGCGCTCACACCTAAAAGTATATCCAATATTTTTACAATAGTTTAACAGTATGTTCTATCAAATCTCTACAACACCTACTGTTCCAAGAGTTAAAAGGCTTTTATTGATGTAAGATCCTTCCTTCCTCCGCAGTCCAGTTGTTTCTGTTTTCGAGCTCTCAGATCCGGCTAGATCAATCAAATTCTATAAAACCACACAAAAACCAACCAATGAGCCAAACCATGCACGTAAGAATAACATTCTGTGTTTGTCAAATTACAAATGATTTGATCATACAAGTTGCGAGAAGATCACTCCATCATATTCATCACCATCTGCACTACTTTCAATCATCTGCAAATGCATCAATGAGTTAGAGACAGAATTGAATCTTGTGACAGAAAGTATAGCACCAAATATGTCGTAAACAAGTACGAATATATTTGCTTCAATACTTGAATGTGGTGACTACTTTCACTACACAATACCGGTTGTATTTTCAAAATAAGTGTCCACCAAATCATGACCAAATTTCCATGAACGACATACCAGCATACTGAATGAAAAATTGTACTAATTTCCCTTTCAAATCAGAATAAAACAAAAATTATTATTAAAGAATCAATTTGCGAGAATGGTATATCAAAATAGACTATTGATAGAGAAAACTAAAGCAAGCTACCATTAAAAATGCTCAACTGTTACCATCCAATTTGTAAACCAATATTTGAGAAAACGATCATACCGGCCCATTGATCCATTACTTCATAACAAACTATCATGCATTTGGGCTTGATGGATCATAATGCACTTGCAACTTTTACATACAAGGACCTTTAGCCACCTCAAGATTTTTTTTTTGATCGGTAAAAAAAATTTGATTGATCATAAGAGTAGGCAAAAGCCCAGGTATATGGGACATATACAAGAGCGTCACCTTAACATGCTAGTTCAGCAATACAAGAAATTCATGGAAACTCATTCCATTGAAATCAATTACAATGGAATAAGTCAACCACTAGCACTCAATTACAATGAAATTCAACCTCAAGATTTTATAACCACTAGCACTCATTTACGAATGATACTTCAGATTTTAGATCAACGTCACAACGTCCCTTTTTAAACGACGAACCTCAGTATTATCCACATTCACATGAGTATGAATGAGTTGGTCCTTTGACATCTGAAACTAATGACATGAAATACCAAAGTTGTACATGATCTTTAGCTCAATTAATACCCTCGTCCCTCACGGGTTCAAGACCCACTAGATGCATGTGTAACTTACCCATAAAAAATGAGATTTGAAGTAAAAAAGAGACGATGAAGAGAGCAACTTGTTCCTGTTAAGTTGAAATAAAAACTGATAAAGCAACAGAGGTCATTCCTCTACATATAGAATGTTTACCAGTGTAAATATGGTGTGACTTCGGCTACTCAACAGATTGAAATTATTTGATCCAACGTGACGATGCTCTGCCATTACCAGAAGTGAACTTAAAGTTCAATAAAGAATACCATAACTAGACACTCATGTCAAACAGATCAACAACAAATGAAAAGGTGATGAACAGAGCAGGAATAATTGGTACAAATACCTTCCCCAGCAGCAATAAAAGAAAGTGCATGCCCAGGAGAAAGAACAACTTCTTCCTTTATACCCTCAACATAGGTTCCCTGAATAGATCACACTCAAATGAGATCAGCATATGAAACTCGGCAAGTTGTTGATAAGTAAGAAACTTTAAGAATATAAGGGGGAAACCTGTGCGTCTTCTCTGACACGCAAATTCTGACCTGTGGGATCAAGCAAGTCATTTATCACCTGATACAATAAGCACAAATGGCACCATAATAAATAAATTTCACATACGAAAATCAAGTTACTAACCAATCACTCCCATCCAATGATGATTATTGTTTCCGAGTTAAGAACTCCCAAACTTACAACAGTAGAGTTATAACCATAAACTTAAAAATTACAGGGGAGGACTAAACGAAGCATAAGAGAAATATGTTCACTGTTCAGGCCCAAAACCCAAAAGTAAAATGCCACTCCATGTCTCAAACTGGGAAACTCATCTTAGTGCTACTAACCTCGTTATAGATTTCAAGATATGACACACGGAGTAAGAACTCTCTTCCTGGAGTCTGAAAAGATAATTCAGTTAGCCAGCCATGCACATATGCTCGCTCCATCACAAAAACGTAAAAGCAAAGATCTAACAAAAAGGTTAGTTAAGTCAATTGATAATAAATGCCAACCAGAAGAAAATAATAACGCATCCATGACCCTGCAAAGACAGCCAGTGACTATGTAAAACAAACATAAGTATTTCCTATTCTAAAAAGATCAAAATTTAACACGGGCGGAACAGAATGCAGTTATTTAGTTAAGTGGTAAGAGGATAATTGTAGAAAGCCACCTTTCAGTTAAAAGATATATTTCAAAGTTTAACCCTATAATATGATGCACATCACTACGATGGACCTACATTTCAAAGAAGACGTCAAAGAAACCAATAAAGGGGGAAAATGCCATCTTAAAAGTAATGGTAACATGAAAGCTTCAACAAAAGGAGTTAAAGAACAAAAGGAATGGTACTGATTGTTATAAAACACTTACATCTTGGATAATGCTGAAAACGTCCTTTATAGCTAGGGGTATAATACCAGGAGAATTTTGATCTCCCTGTACAAGTTGTACAAGAGAAATGTCAAATACTGCATAGTTGAAATTTAGCATATATTGCATGGTACAAGTGGGAATAAGTGCTCAGAGCATTAAAGGGTGAAAACATAGGTTGAAAACCCTTGATATTAAAAGTAGCAACTTCAACAGAATGTGTTGTGGCAGGAGCTTACTGCGGCACCACAACAACAGAAATGCTAAGCATGAAACATTTTATTTTTTTTATGATAAGTGAAATAAGTATTATTAACAAGAATGGGCAACAACTGCTAAGCATGAAACTTACCCACACTTTAAAGCATATTATAGACAGATCTATATATTAAAGCAGAATATCTTCAGTTTTTTGCTGTTTTAAGCTTTATTTAGACGTAGATTCTACCTCACCTCCTCCCAAGACTTCTAATAATCCATCAAAGTGGTCCTGGTAGGACTAGCATTAACTTTATTGATGGTAAGCACAAGACCAGAAAAAGAACTCTAGCGGTTAACATTCCTCTGCGTGTAAACTTAAGGGATTTTAAGCTTTGACAGATAAAATAATAATAACACTAATCAGTTTTTAGAACATATTTACTCCTGCGAATCTTTGCCATGTAAAATAACATATTATATTTAATTGGCAAATTTCTTTCCCTGATCATTCAATCAAGCCATCTCAAATTGAGCGCTAAAGTTGAATTCATGGACAAAGGATTAACATGGTCAACAAAAGCCATTAACGAGGGCATAATTACTCAATAAGATTGGGCTGCACTTGGAGTTGAACACAGCTAGAGTTTAAACAGTTCGTTGAGTTAAACGTTGACACTTACGTGCATAGTGTGCGTCTTCCCGCTACTTGTAACACCATACGCAAATACAGTTCCTGCATCAGCAGAGCGCAATGATTAAGACAAGATATTTTCTGTATCCATCAGTACAACTCAGTGTTGACTGGAATTAAACTCACCGCTTATTTTAAGCACCTTTTTACTGGATTCATATAAATGTTTCAATACAAATTCGTTTTCGCACGCAAGCAAATCCAGTAAACTCGCTTTTCAGAGTCCTAGAAGTATTACATACCATTAACACCTTCCATTGCAGCCTTGACGACCGGCTGAGCCGCCACTTCATATACTTCCGGCGAAGTCGTGTGTGGTCCAAAAACTCTATCTGACACAATAAACCGAAATCAAAATCCACAAACTCCTACGTGAAATGAAACTTAATTTAAGCACAGTAACTCGCATTTTCAATTGTACTAAATAGGTTCAGATTCTAAATTACAAAAACGAAAAACCAGTACCGAATGCATAAGTCGTAGCTGGATTATACTCGTTCCTCACAATTTTATCGCCGTCCGCGTACCACGCGATCTCGTCCCCTCTCTGGTACTCCCTCTCACTGCAACCACAGGTCTCAAAACAGAACCATATCAATCACATTGTTTACAATATCAAAACTCTGAAAACCAACTGATTATGTTTCTTCGAATCGAAAGTACATGGATCTGATCCAATACGCCTAGATCTATCGTTACCTCAACGGCCTGAACCTAATTGTCACCGAAATGCTATCACCGGAGCCCGGCGAACCGAGAGGCTCGGAAATTAAGTCTTCCGAAGCAAACCCGACCGGAGAACGATTATTGTATGCACGTGGACCAGAGTACATTGAATCTGAGCGGCTGCGACTCGGGGTGATGGATCGGGAGCCAAGCCCACCGCTGGTGTTGAAGAACGAAGCCGCGGAGGAGGAGCATGAGCGAGGCACGATTCGACTATTCATGAAGGAGGAGGAGGACGAAGCGGATGAGTACGGAGTGGAGGGCTTGCGGTAGGAGAATGGCGAGCTGCTCCGTGCTCGGGAGGACGAGGCCATTGAGTCGGTGACTCGGTGGAAGAGATATAAAAACAAATAGAAGAACAAGCAGAGAATGTGTCAGATAGCCCACATAGTTAGGGAATCAAAAGCTAAGAAAATCGTGTTTGTTGTTTCCTCTTTAAGCTTTTTTCTGTTTTTTTCTAATTATTTACTTTGACGCTCAGCAGTTTCTACGTCTGCACAGCAAGAGAGAGAGATAGAGAGAGAGAGAGAGAAGGTGTTTCGTCTTCTTTCAGACAAAAGAGTTGCAGAGAGAGTGATAGGGAGAGGTGAAAGGTTGGAGTAATGAAGAAAGCTTAAGCACGTTACATGGTGGCCTTTTGATTGTTTTGGGTTTGTTTGACTGTTAAAATTTCGGATTTTCTTTTTTTTTGTTTTTATTTTTTTTGACGCAGGTTTTTTAACCTTTTAAAAATTTTGGTGGAACTGCCTGACCCCGCGCCCCATACAGATACAGTGAGCGAGGGAGTGGGAGAAAGTAGCTTTGAAAAATAAACCTGAAATTGAGCGGGAATAACAGTGGCCGCCGTTCCTGACAAAATTAAAAAACAAATTTGGGGCAATATACGACAAAGAAATATATATTTCAAGTCGTTTTTTTTTTTCTTTCTTTTGTACTACTCTATGCATGCAGCAGGTGAATTACCTACGCTCCGGTTAAAAACTAAAAAGAGTTGCATTGTCTCAACCACAACGGAGTATGGCATTGGCAGTTGGCACTCTTTATAAATTAAAATTAAAAATCCATGCAAGACAATTTGCGATTATGTCAGTCGTACAAAATTTAAAAAATAAATTTATTTTACTTTAATATTATATATTTTCATTGCCCATTTGATATGAAGAGTAATGCTACATACAGTCGTGGAATGCGCAAACGCCGTGCAATCGTTTTGAAAAATAGTGGGGTCTACTATTAAAAAATTAATTTCTTTTCATGTGGGTCTCATATTTATTCACTTTTTTTTAAAGTGACTGCACGACACTTACACACTCACGACTGTAAGTATCATTTCTCTTATATGAATTACATGCATTGTTATTAATAAGAAATAATTATTCTCATTAGCACTTATTCACTATCTCACATCTCACACCCTATGAAAAACACCTCACACCCAATTAAAAAAAAATCGTCATGTATAGGGTGTGAGAGTGAATAATGACTGATGTATAGCAAAAACTCATTAACAAGTGTAGTCTTCACGTGGTTCTATAACTTGTCTTCAAATCTTCGACTTCTTTTTTTTTTATGAGAAATAGACTTCATTCATTCATGAAAGCGAAGTTACAGTTGTGACTGATATATACAGAGAAAAACCCAGATTACAAGCCAATTACTCACGGTTGGGACTCTACCAGTACACAAATTCATTTGTGACTAGTATTGTCTTAACTTCTATAACTCTCTAAAGACAAACGTCTCTTAGACCACACTCTACCTAAAGCAGAGATTTCAAACCCCATCCTTTAGAGGAGGAAATGACTTTCACTCTATGGACAAAATGTTTAACAGACTATTTATTTTTTATTATTAACCTAAAATAAAGGAAATAAAAGAAAACGTAAATGATACATAGGAAAATAACGAAATACAACTTGAAAAGCTGTAGATTCGCATTTTCAACCCTAGAGGAAGTAAAAAAGCAAACACAAGGACTGTAGTAGCGCGTGAGGGACACATGCCACCCTAGAAGTACACCGAACAATCGAGTCTGAAGAAACTGATGGCCCTAGTCCCAGAAATGCCTCAAGTGGCAGCGGTAAAGCTCTATTTGCATTGGCGCATGGATGTTACGAGCGCACTTTGGACCGTGCATGTAGCTTACGCGTCGTTCTGTTTGACGATATTCTTCGCTCATCTGAAGGATCGGCGCCTTGGTAATCTTGCGGTGGGAGCGTGGTGGTCGCCGAGATCCGGAGAACAACATATCAGCATTTTGCCCTACTTTAAAAGAAAAAACACACAAAACCAGAAAAAATAAAAGAAAAAACTAGAGATAATAGAGAGGAGAGAGAGACGAGTCGAAGCTCCAACCCCCCTCTATCTTCGACATCTTTTTTTTTTTTTTTTATACGAGTTAGATCACATTTTTTATGGATAATATGAAAATGAATTTAAGAGCTAAAAAATTGTCATTATAGTTGCTATTAATTAACGTCAAATTGTTAGGAACGATAAGAATAAAAGTAAAACATAAAG
Source organism: Juglans mandshurica (assembly GCA_022457165.1). Classification (NCBI taxonomy): domain Eukaryota; kingdom Viridiplantae; phylum Streptophyta; class Magnoliopsida; order Fagales; family Juglandaceae; genus Juglans; species Juglans mandshurica. The sequence goes on along the minus strand of CM039629.1, from coordinate 24,651,502 downwards.
TATAATCAATCACATATGATACAAGATTTATGTGGTTCGATAACGTGTCTATATCTTCAAAACTGTATATAATTTTATTTCGATAGATTACATATTGTTAATTAATTAATGTTAGATTACATATATTGTTGGGGTACCCATCTCATCGTTTGAATCATTTATTTAATACTTGTCAATTTCATTACGAACCCATGAAATGAACATGATTTACTTTGAAATCAATTTAAAAACAAACAAAAAAATGAAAATCAATCTCAATTATTTGCTCGTTTATTATCTTAAATGAATAGTAATGTTGAAACTGTGCCATTTGAATTGAAATTGAATCCAAACAGCGCCGTTTCAAAAGATGATTTATTTGTTAAAAAAAGAACTGAGTTGTGTAAAACGACGTAGTTTCAATTTTGCTCCCCCAATGGACTTAAACGACACCGTTTAGGTCCAATTTTATACTAAACAGCACAGTTTCTTGTTTGCCAGATGAGATATATTTTTAGCTTATGATTATTTTATCTTTTTGGCACATAAATTAATTAAGAAAATTATTTAAATTAGTAAAATTAAAATTAAGTAAACTATTAAATGTGAATTATTTAAATAAATCATTACAAATTTAATTATTTATAATTATATTTATGACGTTAATTACTAATTTGTTACTAATTTAAAGTATGTCAATGTATTATGAATCTATGATAATATTCACTATATTAAACTTTTTAGTTTTTACATTTTGTATGTGATTAATAAATAATTGTATTAGGTATTTTACAAAATTTTATCTAAAACTTTAATTAGATGTAGATGTTAGTAATTAGTTAATGGTAAATTGGTGATAGGTTAGTTAATTGATATTCATATCATACATTAGTTAATTACATTAATATTTTTAGTTGCTTTATACTCACTTGCAAGTTGCAACTTAGGTATTTTATAAAAATTTATCTAATAGAAATGTATTTATCAAAATTAATATATATTATAATACTAAATAACTATAGACTATACCAATACTAATAGTAATACTAATATTATATACCATACTAATAGTGATATTAATACTAACATATTAAGTTAACTATACTATTATACATATATTATGTTATAACTCTTGTAATATATTAATATATACTAATATTATATATTATACTATTATAGTGTTACTACTACATATATTATAGTGATATAGTGATACTAATACTATATGTTATACATTATGGAATATATATTATATAATAATACATTGATACTAAATTATTACTAATATTATATATTATACTAATAGTGATATTAATACTATATATAGTTATAGTGATTTAGTTATAATGAATCGGCGATTATTATAACTATATAATAGTATTAGTATTAGTTATAATGATTTAGTATAACTACATTAGTATAAGTTACAGTAATTTAGTATAACTATATTAGTATTAATATAAATATTAGTTAAAGTTATAGTGGTTGCTAATTAGTATAATTGTATATTAGTATTTGTTATAGTGATTTTAATTTAGTATAACTATCAATATAACTATATCACTGATAATTATGCCTATACTAATAGTATTAGTATTACTATATCACTATAATATCATATAGTGATATAGTATTAATATAACTACTAATACTATAATGATTTATATAGTTTTTTATATATAGACTTAAAAGTGAATTACTATTACTAACAGTATTTGTATTAGGGCATAAAATGTAATTAATATACTAGTATACATTAGTATACTAATTAATTAAAACGAAATGTAATTAATATACTAATGTATATTAATACTACTGGTGTATTATGTATTTATCAAAATGAATATATTGAGAATTTATTAGGCCATAAAATGTTATTAATATATATATATTATGTTTAAAGCATCTGATCAAATAAATTTTCATGTTTAAGATTAAAATTTTATGTTATAAATTATAACAACATTATCTTATATATAATTACAATTTATATTATTATATATATTATATATAAATTTTATATAATATAAAAAATATTATAAATGATATTAAAAAATTAATTTAAAATATATAATATAATAAACCGGTCTGGTCCGGTCCTAAAAAGCATAGAACCGGGACCGGACCGGTTCCAGCCGATTTTGTAACCGAGGGAACCGTTCTCGGACCGATCCACCGGTTCAGTTAATTTTTACACCCTGATTCTTAATCGATTTTTTTTTCAATCTTCCTAATTTACTAAAAGACTCTGGCTATGGTTTCTTTGTAAGCTACAATTAGTGCAATAAATTAATAAACAAACAATTCAACAAAATAAGTTAATAACCACATAATCAAGGCATAGAACATTGGCCAAAATAGATGGATTATTAAAGAAACAGACGTGGCCATTAAAAAATCATAAATCAATAGCCTCAATTATATCTTTCTTTTTGTTTGTTTGTGGCCATAACAACACCTATATAGTTTAAATTAATGTTTATTGGGTGAAGTTATGAAAGTAATCATTGACAAATACTCCCTTTGTTTGGAATCTTGCACATGAGGGTGATGAAGACATTTTCCCTTGCTATGCATAATCATATTATTAAAATTAAAAAAAAAACATTAAAAAAACTTTGTCGTTATTGGGTCCAACCTGATATATATTAATTATCATAGACATTAGGAAGCATGAAAATAAATTCGATGGGAGAGGTTACTTGATTATAGATACTGATCTCCCATGTGCGCCATGGACATGAGACAGATACCTTTACTGCTAATCGCTCTTTACACGTAGGACACTGGTGCCGGCGGGAGAGGGGTGGTAATACGATTAAACGACGTCGTAGGAGGTGGGAATAACGGGGATTCTGATCCGTGGGTGCATTGCACAGGTGGACATGATTCGACCTGGAGAGTTGATTGATGGATCAGCAACTACCATCTTTGCTGGCCGTTGGTGAGTTTAGCATTACCCATGCATGCGATTGCTTGGCTCGGGGGCACAACAATTTAATTTGCACCTTTTTGAGATTGGATTAGTTGCATATATAAAAAGAGTGTCTTTTACGTAGTCCAATGAGCGAAAGGATCGAAGGGATTCTAAAACGTGAGATATGGATAACCTTTTACTCCTCCTCGCTGTTTTTCCTTTGATTATTTTCACTCATGCTGAGCACTCGTATAGATTCCACCATTAAAAATTATAATTTTTTTTTTACTAATGAAATTCATTTTTTTAAAAATAATTTATACGAAACTTACACATTCAAAACTTTATCTAATATTATTCTTTTTATTTTTAACGCAATGATCAATTGAATAGAGTTAAAAAAATTATACATTAAGATATATTTAAATATGATGTTAATAAATAATAATCTTATCCAGAGTTGTATATATGTGTTCGGCATCGTTATTATTATTAAGAGAACCGAATTGTTAGGGCCTTTCTTAAATAATTTTTACTGGTAGAGTCAATACCTAACGGCTACCTATTGTCATTTATTTAATCAACCAAACCAAAGCCATTATCTTCTCCTGCCATATATCTACGAGTTATTATTTATAGAGCCAAGTGCATAAACTCGAGTTCAGGCCACTTATTTTGAGTTTTTATATCAACGTTCCAAAAATCTAAAAAAAAAAAAAGATGGAGCTATGTCTTTGCACACATGCATTTGGCTAGTTAGGGTTCATAGGCAATGTACAAGTTTTCAACGATTTTCTACGAGAAACTTGGGAGTCAAGACTCAAGATGAAAATGATCATAAGATCGGTTCATAGTGCTGCAAACTAACCGAGTTGAGTCGAATTCGAATAAGGATACTCAAGCTTGATTAACATGTTTGCTCGTTCGAACTCGGCTCAAACTCAAATAAAATTCGAATATCCTTATTCGAACTCAATTCGTTAACCTTGCTCGTATTTGACTCGAGCTTGACTAAAAATAAACAAACGACTCGAGCTTGAGCTCGATTTTTTATTTTGAATTAGTGAATCTTATCTTTTGATTAATAAATTTGCTTTAAATTTTACAAAAAAAATTAAAAAAAAAACTCAAACCATTTAATTATTCAACCAAATAATTTTGATTCAAAATTCTTATGGTATAAATTTTTTATAAGAATAACTTATAGTTATGCATTAAAAGAATAATACACAAGATAAATGTAATAAACTAAACTATTTAATACATATAGATAATATAATAAATCAATAGTTTTAGTTGTATGGTATATTATTATACAAATTATCTTATACATATTTTGGGAGCATAACATATATATATATATATATTAATAAGGTAAACTAAATAAATTAATAATATATAATTAAGTATATAAAATATAACTAACATGTAATATATACAATGCATACATATACAAAACATATTACGAGCTTCAAAACAAGCTCAAACAAGCCAAGTCGAGTTTATATGAATTTTGTTCACGACTCTAAAGTCTAAATCTTGTTGAACCGGATTTATACAAGTTTTGTTATTTTAATATTTAGACATATATTAGTGTTTATGAATATCTCATTTATTAAATTAACCAAATTCGAATTGAGTATACACAAGTCAAGTTGAAACTGTTCACAAGCTGCTTTGTTAATTTGCAACCCTAAGATCGGATGAAAAAATTGGAACTCAGATCCATAATAAATCACAAATTATTCAAAACCTTAAGCCAGCTAATATAAATCATTTATTTTATATTCGACCAACCAATCACATTTTGTGTAGTCTCTTATAGAAAGCCTCAAAAGAAACAACCTTTTGTAAATTGGGAAAAAAAATTATTAAATTCCATTAAATATACTGTTTCACCAATGGATCTGTAAATGATATGGCTTCAACAAACACAAACATTTATTTATTTATTTATTTATTTATTTATTTTGTCTTAACTTGCACGATAAATGACTAATAATGCATCTTATGATCTTAGCCGTTCCTCTATTCACTCTTTTCCTATTGGCCCACCATTTTCTAAAAAAATATTATATTTACAGTAGTTCACCTTTCTTGTTTTTACTACAAAAACAGAATTATATCGTACCGTTGCAATACATTAGAAGAGACTCGATTTTATTTATAACTGCAAAATTACAATTTCATCCCACAATTTTTTGGGAAAAAAAAGGGGAAAGAAAAACTTAGGGCTAAAACGTAACTATTCTCAGATATTTTCATACTACTTTAATACTATTCATAAATTATTCATATACTATTTTATTATATTATTCATAAATCATCTGAAATATTCTTAATATCCGAACGTGGCCTTAATTGGCGAATGAGCAAGGTTTGATGATTCAGCTACCTTATAAGTTTCTATCAATTATGTTACTTTCCAATGATATTGTACCTGGAAAAAGAAGTTGAGGGGGCAAATAAAATGTACACATAGCCTCATTTTTACTTGTCAGTTTTCATTCCCCCTTGGCTTTATGAGCCATCAACTAGCTGTCCAATTTCCACCCAAAATGATGCAGACAAAGGACCTTAAAATAGATAAGGAAAAGCAAGGTAAGAGATGAAATTGTGGGTCCTAAAACAACACAATCCCAAAGGATACTTATGTCTTAACTGATAATTGATCAAACGGCCCACAAGAACAAAATCTAATGGGAAAAGAGAGATGCAAAAAGCCCATTTGCAGCTTCTGTTTTGTAGTGAAATGACACTTTTTTCATGCAACTTCATATTCAGTGTGTGAAGGTGGAGGAGTAAGAGTAAAGAATACATATACTGTCATTGAATCATTGGGAAAGCTAGATTGGCACATGCGACCCCTTTATAATGTAAGTGGTCCTACTCTACTACTCCCTAGTGGGGCAGTGATATTGGATTGTGACTGTGACCAGAAGCTACTTAGCTGTGAGCCTGTAACCTCTGCTTTGTGCTGTATCCAGTGGCTCATATAGCAACCGGACATGATGTGGGGTTCCCATTCAATCATATCTTTCCTAGTTTTTGGTCAGGTTCCAATTTGCAGGCTCGAAGTGGTCCCTCGCTAAGTGAGCTTATGGTCAAGTACAATTTTTTAGCACAATTCAAGTTTTTTTAAGCTCATGTTTGGACACTACTTTGAAATGAGATGAGATTCTTAAAATTTTTCATAATTTTTTTTTTTTTTAAAATCACCTAAATATAAAATATTTTTTAATTTTTAATTTTTTACTTTTTATATAATCATTATCTAATTAATACAACTTTTCCAAACAAAATTTAATAATTTTTTTTTTCAAATAAAAAAATATTAAAAAATTATATTATAATAATATTTTAATTTTATAATATTTTTATTCAATTTTTTCATTTTCATTTTTCAAAATCTAATAAAACATATCAATTCAAACAGTTTCACTACTATGAACATAATTTATATCTCATCTCATTATCCAAGCACACATTATTATTTTTATGCTAGATGTGATTGATCTATTTGGAATGTCAATAATTGCATTTCATCCGGGGATTTACTTTAGACATCCGTTGTAGGATTCAGATTTTTTGTGGTTTAGTTTTGGATCTTCAAACGAACTTAGCTCTCAAGATGGTTAGAACGTACCTGTATTCTCGCATTCTCGAATTCAATACATGCAGCATCATACAGATCCATGGTTTAAAAAAACCGACGCCTTTTACCTCATTTTCTGAGTGTAATGGACCAATGGAAACAATTTGAACTAGAGAAACTTTTGGGCCAAATCCATGATGGTATAGTATTGTTCTTCTTCCTTCGTTAGTATTTGGGCTTTCTCCTGGTAGATAATAGATCCACACCAGTTTCAAGATAGAGCTCGATCCTTGCAGTTTCTCACCTGTTTCTGTGAGAGTCGTCCGTAGCGGAAGTGACTGAGAAGAAAGAAGGCAATTGAGAGCATGGCAGCGTCATCTCAACTGCTCCACCACCTCTTCCGCCCACCTCAATTGCAGCCACCGCCTCCTTCCTCCTCCTCCTTTTCTCTCTTTCTCAGATTCAAACCCCTCTTCCGCTCAACAGCCTCCACTACAACTACACTATCCAAATCCTCCGTCCCCCAAATTCTACTCTACACTACAACTCATTTCACTAATTTTCATCCAACTCCTCCATTCTCTCAATCTTTTGCCACTCTCACTCCCTCTCCTCTTCCTGCTCATAGTGCATCTTCGGCTTTACAAGAAGGACAAGAAATAGAAGAAGAAGAAGATGATGAAGAGGATTTTGACGACGGGATTGAAGAATGTGACGGTGAGGTTGAGAGTGGAAGTGAAGACCCGGAATTGGGAGGGACTGATGGAGAGACTTCCCAAGCGATGATTGTGAATTCTTCGTCTTTGTCGCCTTTGAAATTGCCGGGTCTCAGCGTGAAGGAGAAGAAGGAGCTAACCTCGTACGCACACAGCTTGGGGAAGAAGCTCAAGTCTCAGTTGGTGGGCAAGTCTGGTGTTACTGCTAGCGTTGCTACCTCGTTCGTCGAGACCCTTGAAGCCAACGAACTTCTAAAGGTACCCATTAATAAAAAAAATTATTTTCTTTCATTTTGGCTCACGTGGATTGGATGGTAGTTTGGTTATAGGGACCCTGATAACTTTGAGTTTTCTACTCCTCATGGTGCTGGAAATCAAAATGAAAAAAGATTTCGTTTGCTTCAACCTTTCCGTCTGAAATTTTAAATCTCCAAGATGTGGGGAAAATGGCAGGTTTGGAGCATAAATCCTAAATACGGAAGAAAGTGAACACTTGGTATTTGTGAAAATGTCGCTTACATTGGTATTTGTTAAGAACACTTATATTCTTAACAAATAGCAATCTATTACTAATCGCAATCTTTTGAATTTGTGACTGGTGCTTTTGATTGATGAGAATCCATGGTGATCTTTTGAAGCATTGTCTTCGCTGTAGCAGCTGTGGCAACTATTTCTGTTTTAAAACACTCAATTTCTTGTTGTTTTGCATAGGGAATGTTGGATTGATGAGAGTGATAGTTGTAGGATGCTTTGGTTCTCTAAAGGGATCATGAACATGAGAAACAATCATTATAGGCTAGGAATACACCTTGAAGCCGAACTTATTGCTTTTTGGGAACATAAACTTTCGAATCTCAAATTCTGATCCTTGAAGCCATCATCTTAAAACGGGTATGGAGCTTGGCTTGGCCAGTTGAAATCGGTGCATCACCTACTTTGCTTTATTTTCTATAGCTAATAAGTTTTAACTGTTAAGCCCTGGTAGGGTTGGAGATTTTACTTAGAATCTTGTTACTCTGATTGTTAAGTTTCTCTTGTTTTGGATTTGCAAATGTCTACAGTGTATGCTATCGTTATGAGCCTCTTGTTACATTTAGCCGTAACTAGCGATGGGACTCTTTGGAACTCAGAGAGTTGAGCTAGATGTATTAAAGTTGGATGTAATGCCATAGTGGCTTACATGCACATACTGATATGCCAAACTCCCTGAAACCCATCTTGTTTGAAAAATTGATGTTGCTGCTTATTTTGTTCTATTTACTATGTAATGAACTATACTCTGTTTCCTTTTACGTACTTTATCTTCTGAAGAACCTAGTAGTATTTGGTCTACTGAACGAGAACATACTGCCAATGTAAACAGATTAAAATACACAGGACCTGTCCAGGGGAGCTAGATGATGTGGTTAAGCAATTAGAGGAAGCAACTGGTTCGGTGGTGGTTGGTCAAATTGGTCGAACTGTGATTATTTACCGACCTAGCCTTTCCAAGTTGAAGGCAGAGGAGAAAAAGAAGCAGGCTCGGAAAGTTTTTGTGAGAAGAGAGCCAAAACTGAAACCCACATTGCAGGTAAAAGATAAAAACACAAAGAAAAAGGACTTTATTTGTTCTATATAAAACTGGTCTGGTCTTTTTCGCTGACCCCCCTAATCATCACCTGTGGAAACACAGAGTAAAGGACAGGTATCAAGACTATCTGGGCGTGGTCGCCGGGGAAGCAGCAGGTTCTAGCTCTAAAATAACCTTTGTGGCTATGTGCATGCACTTGCATTTTTGGTGCCACATTCGATTTCCAACAAATTCAAGGAAGCCTGTGGCCTTCTCAAGCAATAGGAGGGTGCATGAAGCAAACAGCTAGATATCGGTTCAATGTTTCACCAACTTGGAACGTAAGTTGGAGAACAATGGGGTAGCTTGGGGAGCAAATTCTTGATAGTTGATACCAAGATGAGACTATTTCTAGATTTTCACTTGCTTCCGACTTTTGACGATGAGACTAGTTGCCACCCATTTATTCTTGCAATTTCTCCATTTTATCTAAATTAATGAGTATCTCTGCTCTATGCGATTCTTTAGAAAAATCCTTTTGTAGTTGGAATATTAACACCCCTGCGTTTTTCTCCCCTTCATTTTTTCACTCTAGATGACAGATTTTTTTTCTTTTCGTCAAGAAAATTGAAAACCCAAGACAAATTAGGTAATTAACAATGCTTTCTTTGTCAGAGACAAAACAATACAACAAATGGCAAGCAACTGCTTGCCATAAATATCTAAGCTCGAGGAGGTACATTGCTTTCGCATTTAGCCCCGTTGAGGCAAAGAATGAAAATTATTCTTCGGCCAAAAGGCAATAATGAAATGCTCAAATTTTTCTATAATTCGGGAGTTCTGAGGCTAGAACCACCGAGTTTCGTTCCTGACAAATTGAACTAAGATCAGCGTGTTTATATGGATTCCTAAACTAGGCTGCCCTCAGCTTTTCCAATTTAACCCGACTTAAATCGTCTGAGTGAAGTACGCCGTTTGGAGAAAGAAGGCGCTGAAGAGAGAGGAAAAATCGAGCCTGAAAAAGAAAAGAAAAACCTTGGGCTGTCAGTGAAGTTCAGATAGTGCTTGCAAATACGCAAGCAATGGATGCTTTTTTTCTGAGCAATCAATGTTTACTCGTACCCATTGAAACCCTACAAGTCCGAACCAACAGCCAGACAGACCATATCCTCTACTGCTTATAAGCTGGTGAAAAGAAAAGAAAGATAAAATCTCGTTAATTTAATATATATATATATATATATATATATATATATGTAAAAAGGACACCGGATAAGCAAGAACAGATCTCTACCAGCAGGAGTGGTGCCCCCACACATAAGCATCCGCTCATCGATAAGCTAATGAATTTGAGATCCCGTCCAGCCTGCAGAAGCAGAGTAGACAAATTCATATTGGTATACAAAGTCGTTCATATTCTTATGCGAGTAACTGCAATACAGTAAATAAAAGAGTAATGATACAGTTGACTGTACAAGGGCAGTGCACTCATTTTAAAAATGAAATAAGTGTATCGTTAAAAAATTATTATTATTATTATTTTTTGTGTAAGTTCCATATTTACTAACTTTTTTTCAAAAGGAGTACGCGGTGCTTGCATACTCTATAACTACAAATAACATTTCTCTAAATAAAATTGTCTTAAACAGGGTTTAAGTTCCCAAGCCCAGCAGAGACTCTTTTCATTACGAGGTTTTGGCTCACATTTCAGGCGTGGCAAAGGGTTAGGCAAGTTATGCCATCATATAGCCAATTAGCCATGGAATGTAACCTTGTTTCTTTTGATGATCCATACTTGCATCAAGATTCCCTACATTAAGTGATATTATCCCTTTCGGTGAGCAGCAAATGCAACCAAATTCATAGTTGGGAGAGAAGATCTAGTGGTATATGAATTCCCAACAACAAAACAAAAGCATGATATAAAGGTAATGGTCATTCGAGTACTGCTTGTTGTCAATAACTTATCTGCTAATTATGGCGACACCTTGTGAGTACAAATGTCCATCTGTTAATTGAAAATAATATGTAATACAGAGCAGGAACAACCCCTCTAATCTCTCTCACCCTCCATTTTATTTTTGGGTTCACAACTTTGAGATCAAGAGGCCCACCCCTCCTGCATGTGCAACCCTTAATATTTCTTGGCAAGGGGACCATGATAGCCAACGAGATGGGAGGAAAGAGCGATTGCAAATCTGACAAATCAATTCAGGAAACGTATGTGCGTTGACTCCTAAAGGAGCTTCTCTCCTACATCTGATCGCAACCAGTCATGTCTGGCTATTTTCTCAATAGTAAGGGGAAGGATACCTTAAATTATGTTGACTCTAGAGTACTCTGGAAGTTGAATCAGGAGTCTTTTAGGTGCTTTATCAAGTCTTTTATTTATTAGTCAAATTATTAGTAGATTAGCAAAGAGCCAATTTCAAATTTCTCCATTATGTTCAAATAAACTCAAGCTTTGATTAATGAAATATTGAGTATTGTGGCATTTTGCTTTGTACGCACGTAGACAGTTTCAATAAATCAATCATAAACCAGTACTTCCACGGGACCCCAAAATACACACAACTGTTGTATCAAGTTTCAGGACCTATGGTCCAAAAATATGCATATGACATCCCTTTTTATTTTGGGCGACATAACTCATCCAAAAGAAAAGATTAAGACTCAAAAGGAAAACATGATCGAAGTTTTATATTGAAGTAAAAAGAAAGCATACCAGCAATGTTCCCTCGAGGCTGAGAGTTGGAGGTGTGACAGCTAATGCAAGAAAGAATGGAATCAGAACTTTGTGCATCTGTATGGAAACAAGATAAAATATAAAAAGGAATAAGATTAGATTTACTTTTTCATCTGCACAAGACAATGAAAATGCTAATGTCTAAGAACTCAAATAAGATTTATAAGGTAAGTCGGCCCATGAGAGATATAATACATATATATATATATATATATATATATATAAATGTGATCCCAATGAAACAGCACAACAGCGCAGATAAGATAATCTGTCCTCATGTAATAGATATAGGTAAAACAATGGCAATTTAATTAAAATTTCCCCTATTATTTGTCACTTCATTAACATTTCAAATGATAGAGAAAAGCACCTTCAGTGGCCTCTAAATCAACTGACCAGGCCACTAGGAGCCCAAAAATTTTAAAACATTAAAAATATGAAAAATTTTGTATAAAAGAAATAGTCATGGAACATTTAATGCAATATGGTAAGGCACAATGTGACAGAGCTCCAGAGATTATAAATGGAATGATACTACTCACAACAGGGAAGCTCAAAATGTAAGTACAAACCTCCTGTATGACACTCTGATCATGTGTAAAGATTTTAGGGAACCACAGAAGAACAGATGTTGAAACAATCCCTAATAGCAAGCCAAGTATTACTCCAATGATGACAAGGGACTTTAGTAGCATTTGGGCCTGTTTTATTTGATTAAACACTCAGGAAATTTTCAACAAACTGAAATTCATAGAAAGACGGATGATGTGGAATATTAAGTCAAAAGAGACAGAATATGGAGGGTAGCAGGCTGTAGCATCATCAAAATAACCACCATTCTACTTATAAAAAGAAAAACCACCATTCTAACCTTTTCCAAATTTCTACTGACTCCATATATTAACTCAGGCATAAATGACTGTGCAGTCTGAGATAGAGGTTCACCCCATACTGTACACATAAAGAATGTTTGGACCATGACCTAGAATAAAGGTAAGTTTTCGATCCAAATGACCAATTAGTTTTCAAAAGATAGGAAGCTGAAGAAGGTAAGATGTTAACTGAAATTACAAGTTTGAGCAAAACTAACCTGGTGAGCAGCCATTGTGTATGTGCCCATAGATGTAGCAAAATATGTAATGAGGGAAAAGAAAGCAACCTAAAGCATCGAATTGTCACAGATAAAAAATGATAGAACAGGAGACCAGATACAGCTACAGAATTGAGTGATACTATAATTTGACCTTCGATATCATTGTCACAAAAACTGGAGCAGCAAGCCCAAACACTGTCCGAAGTTCTTCAAGTGATGGAACAGATATGGCAAATGCATCGTATCCGTTCTTGTTCAGAGATTCAATCATCATATAACCTGCAATAACCTAGAATGAATGCTGATGAGTGGCAATGGAAAAAAGAAAGTGCAAGCATATCTGCTTAGCCACATTGAGAATGAACCAATCGGCACATCATATAGGTTAAAGTCAACCTGCATGAAATCAATATTGAATTTTCATTCAGCACACCTGAGAGGCTGCTGTTGCCCATGCTGCACCAGCAATACCATAGCCTAAGAAGCTGCACAGGACTATATCACCAACGGCATTTACAGCACTGGCAACCGCCAAAGCCTTCAATGGTCCCCAGGAATCTTTCATGCCAAGACTGGGAAATGGAAGAGAATATCAGATAGAAACCAATTGAGGTAAATAAATGTTCCAATTCCATTAAACCGGCCAATGTCTCATTTGAGATGGGCAAATCAATTGTTTCATAATCAAACACCAAGTTGCCTCAAGACCATACAAACACATACGATAAAGTGCATGTAGCAATTGGCTAAGAAATTGCAGATTTAACAAATTTTTCTAGTAGTTCTTTCATTACTAACACATGCATGCATTAGCAGATCAAGAATAAGGATAAACAACCATACTATGGTGCACAAGAGAACAAAAAACTGAGCTCATTCAGTGCATAACGAATGGGAAGAGGTATACACACCTTGCACTCTGAGTAACCCATCCAATGAGAACTGCAGGCCATGCTAAGCCTCGAATCTACCATCAAAAAAGATTTTTTTTTCAAACAAATCAAGAAGAGAACATTAATAGTGCAGATCCTGCCAGAACCCCACAGATGTTTTTTCTCATGAGCACAAGTTAGGGGAGATTGTATGCCAAAGCATATGACCAGTCATCAAAGACAAAAGCTTCTGCAAGCCAGTATACAGATGTTGATCACAAATGCACACCCACACACATATTGGCACCATATTGCCTGGTGAACTCAAGGGTTACTGCAAAGATTATTCTCAGGTATATCAAGACTTCCAAAGCAAATGCTCTTTTTTTCCTTCTCTCTTTTTCAGAAAAGCAAGGGTTTTTTTGCTATTTATGTTACTTTCTTTTATTCTCCGCCTTTCCCTTCCAATAACTTGGTTTTAAGCTTAGAAGTAAGAAAGGAAGAAAATTTGCACAACAGTCAACAGGAACAACCGGCAGGGCATATAGGAAAAGATATGAAGGTTAGAAAGAAATGTACCTGAACATATGTGTTTGCTGCAGGTATGACGTGTGCGCTCTTTGGCCCAGTAAAAGCTAAAAAGGTGAAAGTAACCAATTCATCAGTCATAGGATTGCGTCTGCAATTCATTTGGTATAAAAACTTGCTGCTTTAAAATAAGTGGTGAAAAAATACAACTATGACTACCCAAAAGCAATCAACACTCGGCTTAGAAATAACCAAAAGCAGCTCCAATAGTTATTACCTGTTAGTGCCCACGAACCAAAAAACTTCGTAAACAAAAGCATTAAGCAGCCACAAGTTAACCCAACAAACAGCAAGTTAGATATGTGATGCTGCACTTCATTTTTATCCTGCGCGCCAATGCCAAATTGTGTGAAAAACAAAATCAGCGTCGAAACATTGAAGAGCAAAGAGGAATTGATCATTAAAGATTATCTAACCACCACATAGTTCATAATCAAAAGCTAAGAGTAACGCATCTAAGCGTGCTTTTGCCAAAAATCCAGCAAAGGGCTTCACCAGTTAAAGAACTAACCTTTTTGGCAAGGGAAGTGGCAACCATATTCGAAGTAGCAATCGAAAGGAACATGAACACATAACTCAAACTGTCACACATAACTGTTGCCGGACCTGTCAAAACAAATTGACGCACATACCTCAACAATAGGCACGGGTGAGCGAGAGTTCCTTCTCATCTAAAATGAAAAAACTAAAAGCAGCCAAGCAGAGAAGTAAATGTGTAATACAAGTTCCCAAGAGAACACACCCAAAGCAGCGAGCTCAATTGAGCTACCCTGACCGATGACCGCGGTGTCAATCAGGCTCATCAACGGCCCGCAAATCCAGAGACCAGTGGCTGGCCCCGTGAACTTCACAATCTCCTTCATTTGATGCCATATAGTCTGTCTGTCTCCACTACACGCTCCGTCTCCCTCGACCTCCAACACTTGTTCGGAGACCGAAACGGTACCACTATCGCTTTCGTCGAAGATCTCGGAAACCTTTTCGAAGAGCTCTCGAGCTGGGCTAATGCAAGCGGTTTTTATACAATTGCGACGAGCTTTCGGCGCCGACGTGATCAACAGATTTGAAGGAAAAAGGGAGATTTTAAAGCGAGGAAAAAGAGAGAGTGGTCTTTGGTGTGTATGGTTTTGGAAGAGATGGGTGCAAGGAGGGCGAGCGATTAGGATTCTGGATTGCATTTTCTCTCTCGCCCTTTTCCGTTGGAAAATGAGGCCTCATAAAATCTGGGGATGGGGAAAAAAAAAAAAAAACGAAAGAAGAAGCGGTGACTGAAGAGTAGGTGAAGATACCAGGGTCCAGGAAGAAGGAAACGAACGACGGTTGTATAGACTTGAGAAAAAGAGAGCACGTGGTTTAATTTTGTAATAATTTTACATATATTAAAAGAGAAAACTGAAATTTGCCTGCACGGCGCCGCTTTGAATGTGATGATGTAATGCTGACGGGAACATTTTGATCTTTGACCAGTTTACCGCTGAAACGACAAAGCACCCTCGTCCGGATGCCTAAGCTTTCGTTTACGATTTACATTTGAGGAAAATCCAAATGCATTTTTCATCCACTTACCCATTTTAGAACTTGAGTTTGGGAATGCTACAGTGGCTTCTCATATATCGGAAGTCACTGTACATTTTCAATCCTCTATTCCGGTTGTTCATTTCGTGCAATTTCTCTCTTTTTTGTGTCTTATTAGCGATCATCATTTGTATCTCCATTCGGCAACCCCTCCGGTCATCGTCTATAGTAAAGCTATACATCTCTGACATGCACAGCCTATACACACTCTCTCGTTTGGAATGCTCTATGCGGTTGTGTCTATTCATTTTCGTGTTCACCCATATTGCTTCATTGTTTTCAGATTCCTTGTGATTTACATCCATTTGTGTTCATTCATATTACCATGTGATTTATTCGAATGGGTATTTATGATTTACTTGAATGGGTATTTCTGATTTACGGCTTGTGTTGGCTTGCAATCTACCCAAATTTTGTTGTGATTATACCTTGTGGTTTACATTTGGGTCTTTGATTATGGAGATGTAGTTGTGAATTTCAAACCTCTCTATTTTGTAAAATTGAGGCTCGATCTATAGTTCACTCGGATTGTTGGTCTCTGATTCGATCTATTTAGAATTTTACATTTGGGTCTGTGATTTTATTACTATAGATGTGGTTTTGCAGGCTGTGATTTACATTTTCTTACATTTGGGTTTCGGATTATATGTTACGATAGCTCTTATGCATGCACTTGTTATTTCTGCAGCATTGGACAATGTACATGTTTTCATTTGGGTCTCTGATTCGATTATTCCTTGGGATTTATTATATTTTGGTCTATAATTTACTTGTTATTATAGCTGTGAATTTGGAACTTCTCATTTCTCCAGCGTTGGGGATTTATACATGTTTCTATTTTGGTAGATTCAATTATTTCTTGTTATTTACATTTAGGTATTTGATTTACATGTTACTATAGCTGTGAATTTCGCCAAAGTCTTTTCTACAACATTGGGGCCATGATTTACCATTATTATGGTTGTGATTGGGGTTTTGTGTAATTTTTAGGTTCTATGGTTGGCATTCGATTGTGGCTCTCGTTTGAACTATATATGTAAGTGCAGGGGCTATGATGATGGTTAGATTGTTGTGTACCTGAGTGTAATATCAACAACTCTAATGAATGTTCATTGATCGGTATGGCAGGGAAACTTGGATGACCATCTTAATTGTGAAATTTTCACAAATGCAACTGAGATTTGCAACCATCCTATCTTGTGCCCTTGTTATTTCATTTTGTACTATCTTGTGTTCTCTTAGCTTATTTGGTTGGATATGCATGAAGGGTTAACCCTTGTTGGTTCATGTGGAACACGTTTTCTGCTTTGACTTGTGCCTTATATCCTGTTTGTGAGTTTGGTTTTGTGATTTCTTGGCAGTGCTTGGTTGGTTGTGCTGCAAGTTATTGTTCATTATTAAAGTTGCTGTTCAGTTTTGTGAAACTTGGCTCTGAGATATATACATGCATGTTGTTCATAGTGTCATTTCAAAAAATGGTGTTTGTAACTAACATAGACGGTATCCTTTTGATTTCTCATTAACTGGCCTTGGGGCACAAGCTTTGCGATTTGTATTCTACTACACTACATGCATGCTGTTCAATTTTATGAAATAGAGACTACTTTGATGAGTTTGTTGTTTAGTTGTGATTGGCCTGTGATATTTAGTTTTTTAGGAAGCATCAGTTTCTTATTTCACTAGTTTTTAAGTGAGATATCTATTCTAAACATAATTTCATATTCTTCAAAGCTACATCCTTTTTTGCAGTTGTGTTGTGATACCACCCTTTTGTACTTTGTTAGATTATTTATTACTTTTTAGACACTTGTTGTGCTGTGATACCATTCTCTTTTGCGATAGGAAATGTATATTTTCCTTGGATGCTTTTCTTGTTTGGTATGATTTTGGTTGGGCATTTTTGTTTGTGATGTTTTATCTTACTTGTAAAACAAAATTATCTTTAAGTGCTTGGCCTTGGGTTTAATTAGCAATGAAGATGGCCCACCTTTTAAGTGCTTGCCCTTGACACTATCCTCTTTGCTAATTTCATTTTAATAAGTACCTGTTTTGTATCTCTAGCATGCCATTATTCTTGTCGACTAGAATGTGGAAGGACCTGGAAATCCTTTTGTTTTGTGAAATGGAATTTGAAACAAAGTGTACTTCTGACTTTGAATTTGAAAGCTTTCTTTAGAAATGTATAATTTCTTTGAAAATACATCTTGTCCTTGTGTTGGATTTTGGCATGCTTCTATACTGGATTTTGTTAGTTGGGTTATTTTAGTACCCCTTGCGGATCTGTTGTGCTCCACCCCATGTTCTTTACTTTTGTTTGGTGGATTAGTTTGTTCATTTAGTTCTTTATCCTTGTCTATTCCTCTCGGTTGCGCTGATGATAAAGTTGAGTAGGGATAAATGAAAGTTGGGACATACTCTATGGCATTCATCAAAGCCAGATGGGGTCTAGCGAACCAACCGATTGTTTCATCCATGAGTAAGCCGTGGAATGTCTTCGTGCGACTGGCGTTGGAGGAAGATTTTGTTAAGGCATTCGCTCGTGAGAATTGTGAAATCAATGGAGTACCGTATAGAGTATTCCATTGGACTACTGAATTCCAAGAAGATCAAGAACCTGTCCGTGTGCCGGTGTGGATCACGCTGCCAGGTCTTCCACCAAACTATTATCACGAGTCTTTCCTTCGCATCATTACGGCCCCAATTGGAAGATTTCTAAAGCGAGACAATCCCACTCGATGCGCTACTCATACAGATGGTGCAAGACTCTGTTTAGAGATGGATATATCTAAAGAGCCTATTCAGGCTTTGTGGATTGGTACCCCCCGAAACCCTCAAAGTCTTTATCAAATTATTGAGTTTGAGACATTGCCGGCATACTGTCCAAAGTGTCATGTTCAAGGCCATAACTCCAAGACTTGTAAAGGTGAAGGCAAGAAACGTAATGTGAAGATGAAGGAACCAAAAGAGAAGGTAACGATGGAACAGGTCTGGGTTATCAAGGAAACCAAGGGTGGGAGTCTTGTTCAGAAGGGTGAGTCTAGCAAGGTGGAAGAGAGGCCGTTGAATGAGGAGGAATTTATTTCACATGATCAGGTATTGGAGAGTTCGGAAACAGACCGAATGAATGGTGTTGAAGGCAGAGGAATGGAAACAATTCCAACACTAGAGTAGGAAGAGGCTGTTAACGATGGAGAGCTTGGTTCCACAACTCAGTTGCTTAATAGGGGCAATCTAGTTATTGACCAGGTTGGGCATGGTACATCAATGGACGCAGAACTGGCTATTACCGAGGTGGTGGTTCTAGAGGAGGGGAAGTTGGTGACACCTGAGTCATTAGAAGGAAATGATGGTTTGCGTTTGGGTATAGTCCAAGAAGAGTTGGCATCGGGTCTTAATACTAATATGGCAAGTTTGCAAATTGGGGGCATGCTTGCACCCATTATGGAGGATATTCATACGAAAGCCCATGATCGACAGACGCTAGATGAGGTCTCTACCCAAGAAGGATATGATCCAGTTTGTGAGGAGGTTGCGCGTACGAATTATTGCTCAGATGGTCACACCTGCTCAGATTCGGATTCGGAAGGGGCTTTAGAACACTTAGCTAAAGAAAATCTTGTGGCCTCGGATTCAGATTCTCAGTTGAACAAAAAATGGAAAGGGAAAGGTATTAAAGTTAAGAAGTTCTTCCAGGGTCATAAATAAGCCCGCCCGGCTTAATTTATGAAGTCATCTTTATTGTATTGGAATGCTCGGGGGATAGGAAAGTCAAGAAAGCGCCTTAAAAAATTGGTATCAAAATTTCTTCCTAAAATTCTTGTTATTGCTAAACCAATGGTAAGTAATTCCCGTTTAGATTTGTGGCGTGATTGTTTGCGTTTTGATTGTTGTTGCTCTAATGTTGATGACGGAGGTAAGTTATGGATGTTTTGGGTTTAGGAATTAAATCTTGTTGTTGAGTATATGGGTGATCAATTATTGACAGTCCGTATTGATAATCCTAATATTGTCCGATTTACATTTGTATATGCGAAATGTTCCTATTTGGAGCGTAGAAGACTGTGGGATGCTTTGATGGCGGCTAATATTCACCAGTTACCATGGATGGTGATGAGAGATTTTAATATTATCAGAAATGATTCGGAGCGCAGAGGGGGCCAGCTAAGACTAGCTTTGGCTATGGAGGAGTTTAATGATTGGGTGGGTGCTTGTGGTCTTCTTGATATGCCTTTTTGTGGGAATTCCTTGTCCTGGTGTAATGGTCACTCGGGAAGATCTAGGCAATGGGCGAGGCTGGATCGCTGCTTTCTTAATACAGCGGCTCTTGATATTTTTCCGGCTGCTAATTTGGAATATTTAACATGTACTTCTTCTGATCATGCACCGATGTCGATTTCGTTAGATAATTCGTTTGTTACTTATGGCTATCCTTATTTTAAATTTCAGCAAATGTGGGTATCTCATGCCCAATTTTTTGACTGTGTTTTGAGCTCTTGGAATGAGGATGTTGTTGGAGGCTCAAGTTTATATGTGCTTATGAATAAACTTAAAAGACTCGGAATTGCATTGAGAGAGTGGAACAAGCACATTTTTGGGAGGACGGAAATCCATATAGCAGAGCTTGAGGCTCGGATAAAGGGTTTGGAGGCCAGGTTGCCATCTGAATATATAAAAGATGTAGAGGATGATCTCGTGGTTTCACAATTGGAGCTTTCAGTTTGGTTGGATAGGGAAGAAAAACGTTTAGCCCAACAAGTTAAACAAGGTTGGATTCAGAAGGGAGAAGCGACCTCTACGTTCTTCTGTGCGATCAATCGTCGTAATCATAAAGTGGTGAAAGAGATGAAACTTGCAGACGATACTATTCTTTCCTCACTAGAACAGATCCATGACGGGGCTATTTCTTATTTCTCACAATTCCTAGAGGTTGGTTCTTGCTGTGAAGAGCCGAACCTGGGGGGTTTGGTCCAACCGATTATTTCACGGGGTGAAAATGACTTTCTTTCTCGTACTCCTTCATCCCAGGAAGTTTATGATGCTCTTTGCTCCATTCCGGAAGATAGTAGTCCGGGTCCTGATGGGTTTGGATCGGGATTCTATCGATCTTGTTGGCACATAATGGGCAATGAGGTTGTTGATGTGGTGTCAGAGTTTTTTCGAGATAAGAATTTTTCGAGGTTTTTCAATGCTACTTTCTTGGTTTTAATTCCAAAAGTGGATAATCCGACGAGTTTTGATAAGTTTAGGCCGATTAGTCTGTGTAACGTGTTTTACAAAATGTGCACTAAAATTATAGTTAATCGCCTCTCCCCCATGTTGGCAAAAATTATTTCTCCTGAACAAGGTGCTTTTCTTCCGGGTCGAAGCATCTTTGAGAATATTAGTGTTACACAAGAAATGATCCATTCTATTAACAAACCGGCACATGGTGGAAATGTAGTTTTGAAGATTGACATGGCTAAAGCATATGATAGTGTGGACTGGTCCTTCTTTTGCATGTTCTTAAAGCATTCGGGTTCTTAGAATTTTTTTGTATGTTGATTCAACAATGCATCACTAATCCTTGGTTCTCTGTGGTCATGAACGGGGTACCCAAAGGTTTTTTCAAAGGAGGTCATGAGTTGAGACAAGGTGATCCTATCTCTCCTTATTTATTTATTATTGTTGAGGAAATTTTTACAAGAATGATAAAAAAGCAGGTGGAAATGGGTAAGATTACCCCGTTTTACCATCAAAGGGGTACCCCCAATATTTCTCATTTACTCTATGCGGATGATATGGTGCCATTTTCTCTTCGCAGGTTCCTATCTCTAGACGTCGGGCTCTTCTTCGCTTCACCGGTTTTACGGAAGGGACTTTCCCCTTTAAATATCTAGGGGTTCCTATTATTTCAGGAAGACTGAAAATAACTCATTTTGATGACTTGATTGCTAAAGTTCAATTCAGATTGGAGGGATGGCAAGCCAGAATGTTATCCATTGGGGCTCGTCTGATTCTCATTAAACATGTGCTTCAAAGTATTCCCGTTCATAGTCTTTCTATCTTAAGGACGCCTAAAGCTGTTCTTGAGAAATTTCAAAAAATCATCAGTACCTTTTTCTGAGGTGTAAAAGATGGGAAAACTAAGAAAAAATGGCGTTCTTGGGTGGATATTTGTAAGCCTATCTCGGAAGGTGGGATGGGTATTCGGAGTCTTCAAGATGTGCAAACATCTTTACATATGAAGTTAGCTTGGAATCTAATGCAAGGTACATCTCTTTGGTCTAATTTTTTTCATGCTAAGTATGTTGGTGATAAACATATTTCTATGGTGGATCCTAAGAAAAGGTCTATTTTTTGGAAGATGATCTTGCAAAGTATTCATTTAGTGCAAGCTAATTCTAAATGGAGAGTTCGAGAGGGTAAGCTTCTTTTTTGGCATGATAAGTGGGCTGATGATGGCCCTCTTTGCGATAATATTCAGATTTCGGGTATGCCAAATCTTAAGTTGGAAGATTGTAAAACTGGGTTGGGTTGGAATATGGAGATTTTTGCTCGGTTGGTTGGGCATAAAAAAGCTGAAGATATTATTTTGCAGTTGGGTAGGGTTAAACATGGGAAAGATATATTGATATGGCTACCTAATGATGACGGAAATTTCTCTACTAAGAGTGCTTGGAATTGTATTCGTTTGAGGGGACCAGATTTCCCTTGGGCAAAATGGATTTGGCATTCTGCTCTTCCAAAAAAAATTTCAATCACTATGTGGAAGGCTATACATGATTGTCTTCCTGTGGACGGCAGAATTTGCAGAATTGGTATTCCTATCGTTTCCCGTTGTGATTATTGTTCCAATTATACTTATGAAGATCTTAATCATATTCTTGCGGGAGGAGATTTTGCTGCAAAAATTTGGCGTATTTGTTCGGTGGTTCTTGGAATTCCTTGGGTGGAAGGTTGCTCGTAGAGACAGAGGGTGGAGTGTTGGTATAGGAGGGCTAAGAATTCTAATCGCCTTGGTCAACTGTTGGGACTTCTTCCGGCAATCATTACTTGGCGGCTATGGGGGCGTTGCTGTAAGGCCCAGATGGAAGGAGTAATGGAATCGGTCCAACAGGTTTGGTGTTCCATAAAATATTGGGTTTCTTGGATTGCAGTTAAACTAAATAATGTTAATTTGCTCAATCGGCGTGATGAAGGTATTTTAAAATGTTTTAATATGCCTTTAAATGTCATGAGGAAAGAGATTGTCATCCCGGTCAGGTGGAAGTAGCCTAACCAAGGTTGGGTAAAGTTGAATGTTGATGGTTGTTCTCTAGGTAATCCGGGCCCTTCAGGTGCGGGAGGAATTATTCGAGATGAAAAAGGTAATCTGGTTTGTGGGTTTGCAATAGCAATAGGGCATCATTTGTTATTCAGAGCTGATGGGTTTACTTCATGGGCTTTGACATATTGGCTTGATGGGTTTTTATTTGTGGAGATTGAACTAGATTCCATGTTAGTACTAAACTAGTTGAAGAATAAGAGATGTGGCTTGTGGTACATGGAAGATTATTGTGATGAAATTCAGAGTCGACTAGTTGGGATTAATGTTTCATTTGTTCACTGTTATAGAGAATGTAACTCGGTTGCGGATGGCTTAGCTAAAATGGGTGCTAATGGTCTTACGGGATCATGGGTTTCTCTTCCTGAGTTGTCTCATTCTATTAGAGGGAACATTAGGCTGGATAGAGGGGGTTTCCCTTACATACAGAAAACCTGAAGTAGTTGATAGAAAGCTATGTGCGAGAGGTATGTCTTTTTTGCATTTGATCATTTCATTTCTTACTCTATGTTCGTGCAGATTTTGTCTTGCAGGTTGTTATATTGAAGGTTTTTTTGGAGGTATTTGTATAGTGGTTGAGATTATTTGGTTTTTTAAGGCTTGGGTTTTGATTTTATTATAATATTTGTAGCCCCCATGCCTCGGGTTGTAACCACGGTTTTCGTCCGCCACAAGTGAGGGGCTGATCAATAAAATTTAGGACGGAGTCACAAATGGACATGTGACCTTCGGCTCTTCTGTAAAAAAAAAAAAAAAAAAAAAAGCTTTACGGGGTTTGTATTCAGTAAAATCTAATGTGTTCAGCTTTTGAGTATTACTGCTAGAGATTGTGAGTGGCAAGAAGAATACATGCTTCTATAACGAGTCACTCTACCTTCTGAGCCATGTGCGTAGTGTCTGTAACCACACAAGTTCTTAGTTTCTTCACATTAATCATTTATAAACTGAGATTCTCTTAGTTTTAGCAAAAAATTCCACTGATTTTAAATGAAAACAGGCATAAGAGTTGTGGAGAGATGGTAGGAGTATGGAGCTAACGGACTCAACAATAGGGTATCCTTCTTGCACTTCCATCATGGTGAGAGATGTTATCTGATCGACCTACCATGTATGATGTGGTCTCCATGATTAGTAATGAACATGCATCTCTGCCTATACCCAACCAGCCTGCTTTTATCACATGCCGGAATTTGATGATGCGCACAAATTCAGCAATTAATTTTGCAGAAGATCGCTCAATAAACAGTACTACTGTTTCAATAATAGAAGCTCGATGAATGGCACCGTTTCATTTATCAAAAGGTTTGTTTTTTTTTAATTATTTAATTTTTCTCCAAGAATGGACTTTTTTTTTTTAATCTAATATTTATGCAGATTGATATGTTACGAACTTATCACCGTCCTCCATCTTAATTTGCCGCTACTTTTGTTTACAATAATAGGAGACGGGAGCTGCTCACCTCCGATTGTCCTTTAAATTAAGAATAATGTTACATACAATCATAAAATATATAAATATATAATCGCTTTAAAAAAAAATAAGATTGACTATTAAAAAATTAGTTCTTTTATGTAAGTCTCGTATTTACTTATTTTTTTCAAAGAGTTTATACAATATTTACATATTTTACGACTATAAATATCATTTCTCTCGATAAAACTTTCTTCTGAATTCAAACGGGTCTTTGACTTTAACAGAGTTTTTGTTTTCAAATATAAAATATAATGTAATACTACTTGTATGAATATTTATGCAGGCTATGCCTTTTAAATAATGACTTTAACAGATCAACAATGTGTTTAATGCGTCTATAAATAAGTTATTGACAGCGTTCAAGACACTTTTAATAAAATATATAATTCTCCAGAATTATTTAGCCACATTATTCAATTTGTCGAACACGAGTTTAATCATTTAAGTTTAAAATAATTTGTAAAATAATGTTCCATATAGTCGTAGAGTGTGCAAGTACCGTGCAGTTGATTTATAAAATAGTAGATTCCACTATTAAAAAATTAAATTTCTTTTTATGTGAATCCCGTAATTATTCACTTTTTTTCAAAGTGATTGTGCGTCGCTTACATACTTTCTAAAAAAAGCTTTCTTATTCCTACAAACTACACTTATTTTAATTTTATTTTTACTCTATTCTTCTTAAACTAGTTGAATTTTTCTACTCATCATCCATACATTACACATTTGATAAGAAAATAAAAAATAAAAAATAAATTATAATGTGTGATGCGAAGATGATGAGTAGAATATTTTCATTTGGATTAGGAATTGATTAAAAACTAGAAAAATTATATCATAATCCCACACCACATATCATACACTATATTTTTTTTCTCTTACGGTGTATGAAGGATAAGTAGAATAATTCAATTAGATTATGAATAATAAAACAATTAAATTAAAAGAAATAAAAATAAATTTGGTGTGTAATGTGTGTGAATGATGAGTAGCAAAGTTTTAAAAAATAACTTAGAAAAGTTAAAAAAATTAAGGGCTCGTTTGGATAGTGAGATGAGATAAATAAAATATTGTTAGAATATTATTTTTTAATATTATTATTATTTTGATATTTGAAAAAGTTAAATTGTTTATTATATTTTATGTGGTATTTTGAGAAAGTTGTAATGATGAGATGAGATGAGATGAGATGAAACCGTTTATGTATCCAAACGGACCTAACTTAAAAAACTTATATGTACATTATTAGACTGCATTTGGATGTTGAGCTAAGTTGAACTTTTTATGAATAGTAGTGAGTTAAGATGATTGAGTGAGTTTTGTAGGACTCATTTAAGATGAGTTTAGATGTATTTATGAGAAGTTGTTAAATAAATGGGCCCACCATTAAATTTCATTATTCATCTGACATGGTTTGAGCAACTACTGGCGCCAAAACCTGCAAAATTTTTTTTTCCTGACAAGTTGCACTTGCAACCAGTAGAAAAATGATAAACAATTGAGTTGGGTCTCATGAGAGATGGAAAAGTTGTACATAATTGAGAGAAAAGTAAACTGACAGAGATGAAAAAGTAAAACCGGAAATTAATGTTTGTCAGTTGTGGGCCCTACAGATGAGTTCAGTTTTGGACTCTATTTAACCTATGTAAAAACCTGCGTTTGAATGTTCAACTTAGTCTAAAAATAAAGTACATTGGACTGAATTGTGCATCCAAACAAGGCTAGTCTGTGTATTAAAAGATAGTTCATCGCAACACCCAATTCACTGAACTAGTCTTCTAAGACCGAGTTAACTCTGTAATTCGAGTAGGGATGTAAAAAACAAGGCTATTAGCCTGTTGATTTAGGGTTTGTTTGGATATTTAGAATATCTAATAATTTTATAAATAATAGTAAAATGATTTGTGACTAGTAATAAAATGGTTTGAATTAAAATGATTAATTGAATTTTGGAAAAAAATGGAGAAAAAGTTGAATAAAAATATTAAAAAGTTAAAAATTTGTTTGAATATAATTTTTATTTCAAAATTTGAAAAAATTGTCTTATTTTTGTATTTTATTGGAAAGTTTGGAAAAGTTTTATTGGCTTTTGTATTTAGATGATGATTAGATAAAAAAATTAAAAATTTGAAAGTTAAAAGTATTTTTTATTTGAATAATATTTAGGAATGAAATTATGAGAAATTTTGAAAATACCTCATTGTCCAAACAAAGCCTTAAACTCCGCTCAGTTAAATTTGGATTTAACTATGTTCATTTGTGAATATAAATTAATCTTAAAACTTAGTTTTTGTGAAATCACAACTTATTCTAAGTTTAAACTGTTAAAAATATGTAAATTTTAATTACTTAAATTATTCTTAGCATTCTCTCGTACATGTAGCCCAAACTCATTTTCAATAAATGGTGGAACACATGAAACATTTAATTCAATTAAATATGGTAGAGTG
The DNA here is from genome assembly GCA_022457165.1 of Juglans mandshurica. Classification (NCBI taxonomy): domain Eukaryota; kingdom Viridiplantae; phylum Streptophyta; class Magnoliopsida; order Fagales; family Juglandaceae; genus Juglans; species Juglans mandshurica. The sequence continues at coordinate 24,624,645 of CM039629.1, read as the reverse complement.
TAGAGTCCAAATTTAAACTCATGACTTCTATTTAAAATCATTACTTATTTAAAAAATTTAAAAGAAATAATTTGATTTAATTATTCATATTATATTGAGTTTTAATATAAACAAGCCGAGCTTAATCAACCATTGCTCGCCTACACTTTGCTCATTTATAGTTCTAATTATATCTTCTTGAACTAAAATTTCATTGTCATCACACGATGTTGTGTTCTTTCTTTTTCCCAAATAATGACGCGAACACTATTATCTGACGATATGTTTTGTTTGTTAAAAAAAAATTATAAAAATAATGACATAAATTGATATTATTTATTATGATATATTAGATTTATTTTATAAAAAAAATAATTTAAATCGCATTAATTTGTAATGAGATATCTCTGTTAACCTGTTAATTCTCCAATTTTACCGTTGATTATACTACAGATTAATGTCATAGTACCACTTCATTGAAAAAAAACTAAATTACCGTTGACTTTTTATTCTTATATAAAGTTGTAAAAGAATTATAAAACCCATCTTTTTTGTCTTTCCAGATATCTGGCACCAAGGCTGGCGTGCACGGGGCCTTCCCCTTCACGCCTGCGAACAGAGTGCCTTCCCCCTTCACGCCTGCGAATAGACTTTTTCTACTACAGGTTGCGGTCTAATTGTCTTGGACAGAATATCTCGTCCACGCGAAGAGGAAATTAATTTTTTTTTTATAATGAATTTTACTTTTTTATAAAATAATTGTACGGTGCTCGACTCCACCAATATGGCATTGCTCAAAGTTTTATTTTACACTCGATTATTTCTAGCATCCTCATTCTTAAGGCATCTTTCTGTAACTAAAATTTGCAGTGCTAGTTGCTGCATGTTAGTGAGGGATATGGGTATGGATGGTACCAGGTCATTCCTCTTATTTGTTCTGCTTCTACTCCTCAGAGCATGCTTCACCATCAGTGCAGATGATACCCTTTCGAAAGGTCAGTCCCTTTCGGCGATGAAAACCGACAGCATCTCATCAAATCGCGGCCAATTTGAACTCGGATTCTTCGAACGAGGTACTCCTCCAAAATTCTACCTGGGGATATGGGTTAAACGCTTAGTGGGCCAGAGGACCGTTTGGGTAGCAAATAGAGAAAACCATTTGTCCGACCCTTATACTTCAAGACTCGAATTCTCAGAGGATGGCAATCTTGTCCTTCTTGAAGCTTCCTCCAAGAAACCATTTTGGTCCACAAGTTTGCCGAATCTTCCCTCAAATTCAACTGAAGCAGCACTTCTTGATAATGGAAATCTTGTTTTAAGAGATAGATCGGACCCTTCTACTCTATTTTGGGAGAGTTTCGACTACCCAACTGATACATGGCTACCAGGTGGAGCGCTTGGGATCGATAAAACTGGAAAAGTACCGAAGCAACTTATTTCATGGAAAAATTCAGAAGATCCATCACCGGGTCTGTTCTCGTTATCGTTGAGGATGGACCCAAATGGAAGCAGTGAATATATCTTGGAGTGGAACAGGTCCCAAGTTTATTGGAGTAGTGGAGTTTGGGATGGAAAAACTTTCAGCTTGGTTCCTGAGATGAGCTTGAATTATATATTTAACTTCAGTTTTGTGTCAAATGAAAATGAAACCTATTTCACTTACTCTCTTTATAATGCTTCTATCATGTCGATATTTTTGGTTTCTTCTACCGGACAGATCCAGCAACTTGCGTGGGTCTCCTCCGTTCAGTCCGTTCAGCCGTGGTCTGTATTTTGGGCTCGACCAAATTCACCATCTGATGTCTATGCTTTGTGTGGTCCATTTGGCATATATCAGGGTAATACATCTCAGCCTTGCGATTGTCCAAAAGGTTTTGAACCATTTTCAGATAATCAGACCAGACTAAACGACTGGTCCGGTGGTTGTTTGAGGAGACAGTCTTTGCAATGTGAAAATCGTAATGCCAAAAACGATTGGTTCCAAAATATACCCAACATCACATTGCCAATTAACTGGAAAGCATATTCGGCAATGAGTGCCCGGAGATGTAAATTAGTTTGCATGAATAATTGTTCTTGCACAGCTTATACTCATAACAGCAGCGGGTGTCTGATATGGGAAGGAGCTCTTTTGAACATGCAACGACCCTCGGATAGTGGAAAGGTTGGACAAGATATATATCTCAGACTAGCTGCTGATGAGCGTCAAATTAGTACCAAAGGCAGGATGAAAAAGATGAAACCTACATAAGTTTACATTATCTTCTTAATGAATCGAAATGCAATTCTATTCTATAGAGCTAATGGTCATTCTTATCATCATAATCAGGAACCAAATGGAAAGTATGGGTGATTGTAGCTGTGCTGGTAGCTTCAATAGGGCTAATCTTATGCCTATCCGTTTGTTTCTCAATCAAGAGAAAGCTCAAACACAAAGGTAAGTTCGAACCTGACATACAAATCCTTAAAAAGTTCCAATTTTTTATTTTTTGTTTATGGGTGAGTAAATCACTAGCAACAACAAAATGCTCCACCAAAATCTAGGACAAGAAAGCTGTGACATTTGCTTGTTCTTAGGAGTGTTTCTCAACGTATTGTCTCGTCAATTGGTGAAGATATTCCATGCTTTTGAAATCATCTGAACCAAGTTTCCAAGAGAAATCCTGCAAGTCTCTCTAGCATATTCCAAAACGTCTTTAATTGATTTTATTAGAGCAAACACTTGATTCTCCATTAAAATGAAAAAACTCGCATCATTCTGTGCAAAACAGGAGAGATGGCAGCTTCAAGCAATGATCTAATGTTATTTGATCTTAGTACTGAAACTCATGCAATCAGTGATGGAACAAACGGTCAAGATAATGATAAGAAAAGAGGAAAGAGGGGTGTTGAGTTACCGCTATTCAGTTATGAAAGCGTATTAGCTGCAACCGATAATTTCTCAACTGCAAATAAGCTTGGAGAAGGAGGTTTTGGACCTGTCTATAAGGTATGTATGTTCCATTCTGCTAAATGAATCTGCTTAAAAAAATATGGTAAACTTTGAAGGAAGTCTAAAGAGTTTATGGTTCTCTTTCACAGGGAAAGTTACTTAAGGGGAAGGAAATTGCAGTGAAAATGCTTTCAAAAAGATCTGGACAGGGGCTTGAGGAGTTTAGAAATGAGACAACACTAATAGCAAAACTTCAACATAGAAATCTTGTCAAACTCTTGGGTTGCTGTATTGAAGGAGATGAGAAAATACTAATATACGAGTACATGCCCAATAAAAGTTTGGATTTCTACCTTTTTGGTGCGTCCTTATTTTAGTAATCTTGATTCTTATTATATACATAAAAATGTATAAAAATTATTCACGCACATACACGCGCGTGCGCACATATATATATATATATATATAAAATTCTAGGTTCTTGAATGTTGATTTCCTTTGTGGCATCATTTAAACAGATCCAGCTAAGAAAAAAATGTTAGATTGGGGGACACGCATTCACATTATTGAAGGGATTGCTCAAGGACTTTTGTATCTACATCGGTATTCAAGATTAAGAATTATACATAGAGATATGAAACCCAGTAACATTCTCTTGGATAGTGAAATGAACCCGAAAATATCAGACTTTGGCATGGCTCGAATAGTTGGAAATAAAGAAATACAAGCAAACACAAATCGGATTGTTGGAACTTTGTAAGTATGCAATCTATTCCACATGCATCACATATTTGCCACTGCTACCTAAATTTACTTAGCAAACTACTAAGTACTGAATTTTGGAATCCAGCGGCTACATGTCTCCTGAATATGCCATGGAGGGTCTGTATTCGATAAAGTCTGATGTGTTTAGCTTTGGAGTATTGCTACTCGAGATTGTGAGTGGGAAGAAAAACACGGGATTTTATAACCATGGGTCACTCAATCTTCTTAGATATGTATGTAGCTTTCTTATACCCTATTACGTTTTTCATGTTTTTACATTAATAATTTATCTAAATTAGGATTCTCTTTAATTGTCCCAATGTATTGGATGAACCAATGCAAAAAGAGATAAGACAACTTTAAATGTGCATGTGTGGTCAACATTGCTCGAAAATCCTACAATGCTTTCGTTAAAAGTTGTAGAGCCCACATGATGTGCTATCTATTTCTAGAATCAGACCATCCAATTTGGTCAGGCAATTGTAGAGAATCTTTATTGTAAGTTATAAACTGAATTACTCTTAATTTTTAATGAAATTTACATTGACTTGAAATGAATACAGGCTTGGGAGTTGTGGAGAGATGGTCAAAGCTTGGAGTTGATGGATTCATCGATAGGGTATCCATCTTCCACTTCTATTATGGTGAGATACATTAACATCGGGCTACTTTGTGTTCAAGAAAGTCCAGATGATCGACCTACCATGCTTGATGTAGTCTCAATGATGAGTAATGAATATGCACCTCTGCCTACATCCAAGCAACCTGCTTTTACAGCTGGCCGGAAATTGATGCACACGAATCCAACAGTTAATTCTGAAGAGAATTGCTCAATAAACAGTGTAACTGTTTCAGTAATGGAGGCTCGATGAGTACTACCATATCGTTTATTAATTAATTGTGGAAGCTGCCCCGTCAACCCGTCTTGAATATTTGGCTAAAAGTTCAATCGTGGCTGCTTATATCTGACGATGTAATGCTCTCGGGAACATTTTGTTGTTTGACCAATTTAGAGCTGCAACAGCTTAAGAGCTCCAGCACTGCATTTCTTGTCTTTATGCATTGGCAAAGCATCCATAAAGTAATTTTCTAGGTCACAAGAGCTCAAACATGCTGCAGAGTACAGACATATAGTATTGAAATTTTAGGAATTAGTGGGCTAGGATAATAATAATTTCTACAAGTTGTGTAGGCTAGAACTGTGAGCTTGATGCTTCACAAATTGTGTAATAAACGGCATGTTGTTCATGTTTATTCCCAAATAGGCAGCCCTCAGCTTTTCCAATCTATAATGATTCAAATCTGTTTGGATTTAGAGATGAGATGAGATGAAATGATACGTTTTAGATGAAAGTTGAAAAAATATTGTTAGAATATTATTTTTTAATATTATCATTATTTTAGATTTTGAAAAAAATGAATTGAAATTTGAAAAAGTTGAATTATTTTTTATATTTTGTATGGAAATTTGAAAAAGTTGTAATGATGAGATAAGATGGGATGAAACACTTTCTGAATCCAAACGAGCATTTAATTACCCTATAATATAAATATATTGAAAAATATTGTGTCGGACTGGTAGGTTTGGGGGTGGGATGAGATACAAAATTCTCATCTTATCTCTTTTGTGAGTAACGAGAAATGTTATTTCTTCTATCTTTGTTCTCTTTCTCCTCTTGAATATTCTAGCGTTTTGAGTAACTCACTCTGGAAATAGGAATTATGCCATTTATAATTCTAGTGCGTTAACATATCATTTAGTCCGGACTTGTTATATTCATCAAAAGAGTCAAAATACTAATATTGTTTTTTTTTTTTTACATAAATTGATCTTGTAGGCTTTCACATCAGCAATGTGTTCAATGTGTCTATAAAAAAGTTATTGACACCGTTCAAGACACTTTTAATAATATATATATAATTCTCCAAATTTATTTAGCCACATTATTTAATTTGTCGATCAAGAGTTTTATCATTTAAGTTTAAAATAATTTGTAAGGGAACAAATTTAATTATAAGTTGGTGTAGATAATACATATAATAAAATGCTTATATGATATAATTTGATTTGAATATTACAAATTAAATATTATGTACCATTTAATTTATTATAATTAGCAAACGGATAACAAATGATAAGTTTTATCTAAAGTCCCACTGATAAGTTTTATGGATAATTTTCATGTGTTGTTGTATTTGGCAAACGAAAAAGACTACCTTCATGCTTGGGCAAGAGAAGGAAGAATGGTGGCAAGGTGCTAGTTTCGTCTATTTAATTGGTCCGTGAACTTTGACGTCAACAAGGAGCCATCGATCGCACCACAATGGATATATTTACCAGGTTTGCCTTTACATTTATATAGATTGGACTGTTTATAGAATTTTGCCACTAGATTTGGTAGATTTTTGGGTACGGATAATGTCACATTATATAGAACAAAAGCCATTGGTGCAAGATTGTGTGTTGAAGTGGATTTGCTGAAGGATCCTGTTGAGAGTTTTCTGTTGGTTGTAGGACAAAAGCAAAGTTGGCAAAATGCCATATATGAGAAGATGGGTTTTTATTGTAATAAATGTTTTAGGCAAGGCCATACTGAAGTGGTATGCCGTGTTGGAGAGAAGCCTAAGGCTAAAAGGAAGGAAGGCTTGAGGAAGGAAGGAGATGGGAAGGTATGGAAAGAAGTGGGTAGAAAAGAAAATGTAAGAGCTGAAGAGGAAGGTCCTGTTTTGCTGATTCAAGATAAGAGGGAGGAGGAGAAAAATAATGGAGCTGTGCATGTTCCTTTGAATGTGAATGAGAAAAATAAAGAAGTTGTGAATGAGGTTAGTAGTGCAGGTATTGCTAATATGGAAGAAGATAACTTGATAGATAAAAGTACTGAAGAGGAAGGCGAAATATGTCAAGATAATAATTCGAGTGTTATAAGGGTGCAGGTTGAAATGGGTGGTTGTTTTAGGACTGCCCATGACAAAAGAGTTGAAAATTTAAAAGGATCATGCTACAGCCCCCGCTATAGCATGTACTTTTCTATGTGTATTTTTTTAATTTTTTTTATATAATTTTTTTACACTTTCAAATATTTTTAAAAAATAAAATAAATTTAAAATATCATTAAAAAATACTTCATTAATCAGAAAGTAAAAAAAAAAATTATTAAAAAAATACTTCTATAATTACAAAGTATTTTTTAATAATATTGTAATTTTTATTTTATTTTTTAAAAATATTTAAAATTATTAAAAATATCTATATAAAAAAAAACTAAAAAAAACACATAAAAAAATACTAGAGCCCAGCGGGAGCCCCCAATAGGCATCTAGCATTTTCCAATTTAAAATCACAATATCTCCAAAAAATATAAAACTAACTACATAAATCTAAAATTATAATCCAACATTAAAAATACAAAAATTACAATCCATAGGAAGTGTGGGAGATGGTTGTGACTCATGAGAACTGACACAACTAAGAATCAAGAGAGAGACTCAATATATAAGAAGATGCATGTGAGTTTGTGAGGGAGTCTAAGTTAGAGTGCTGCAAGAGTAGGGTTTTTTAGTTTTTAGGTATAAAGATAAAAATGTAAATTTAACTTCTTAACGAGTTGACCCGTTAAGCAATCATGTCTTAACGGGTCAACCTGTTTTGACCCAAACCCATTAAGGCCAAACCCAAATCCACTTTTATCGTGTCGTATTCGTGTTGAGTTAACAAGTTGTGTCACATATTGCTACACCTAATTTTAGTACTGAACTTCAAGCAATCAACAATGGAACAAACACTAAAGATAATGTGAAGAAAAGAGGAAAGAAGGATGCTGAGTTACCGCTATTTAGCTATGAGAGCGTGTTAGCTACAACTAATAATAAGGTTCTCGGCCTTGGTAGTAAGGCAAGATTGGATCATGAAGAAATTTCCACCGTACTTGTTTGATAAGAATTAGTGAGGTAACTGTAAGGGAATTTTCCTCATAAGGCCTAAGAGGCCAATAAATGAAAGGAAGCAAGATCAAAAGCCCGGCTTGGAGTAACGAGCCCCTAACCCAGCCTATGGGAAAACTCCTTTGTACACAACCTGCAAGAGAGATGATACTGTAAATGATGAGACTCGTTGATTTAAGGCCCATTCGAGTAGGGTCCATTCCTCGAGTGTCTGCCCTCACAGCAGGCATGATATATGGGAGCCCTTGATCTACTGACAGAAAGAGGATGGAAGGACTAGAAGGGAGACAAACTGAGAGAAGGAGGTCGGATAACCACACCGCATTAATAGCTCCATTACCTGGACAACACGCCACATTATTGACGTCGTCACAGAGCCATGCCGCATTTAAAGACTCTGAAACAAGGAAGTAGTAGGCACTATCTGCTTCTCATGCATGTAGTATAAATATCAGATCCTAGGTACGAGAATCTCTCTCTGATTCGTAGACTCTCTGATTACTTATTTGCTACCCTCCAAAAATATTTACTAACTTTGGCATCGGAGTTTACCTGGCCCCTAGACCATCCTCTCAAAACTGCAATCTTTTCTACCTTGTTCAGGGCCCTTTTTGAATACTTGAGTTGTCGGATTTTAACCCAAAGGTGTGCAAAATACGACGTTAATAGAACTAATATTTCTTCATTACTATTGTCTACTTACATATAATGATATAAATTATCACATGATTTATGATATATTATTAATTGATAGCATATATTATTTAATATTTTATATGGTCAATGATAATAAACTAGATAAGAATTACATCATTAACTTATATAATTATTATATAAAATAATATATTAAATTATTAAAATTATTTTTAACATATATATAGTTCAATTTGGTCTGATTCAAAATTTATAGACCCTGGGACCAGACCGAACTTCTTCGGTCCACAATTTTCTAGATCGAGACTGGCCCCTCCAGTATTTAGTCTGGTCCAGTCGAGACCGAAATTTTCGATCCTGTCAAATTTTCCGATCCGAACCAAATTTTGTACACCCCTAAGTTCACCGTTGGAATAAGAAATGTTGCAGAGTATTCTATGGTCATTACATTAAAAACAACACTCAAAATAATGGCCCAAAACAATTAAAATATAAAAAAACGAGATATGCTGCTCTTCTAAATGGGGGCAATGATATTTTTTTTTCACTTAATGATTAAAGAAGTTTTTTTGAATGATGTTGTGATTTTTTTTATTAAAATTGTAAAAAAATGCATTAAAAAAAAAAAACTGTCGGGCCCCATGTGTGGTTATAGAGCCACTCAAAAAATAATGCCCCAAAATTATGGTTGTATAGCCACCCTAAACTTTTGTCAACTTCTCTTATATGATCCACCATTTTTACGCCGTCTCCACAACATTACGACTAAGGACAGGTTTGAGAGGTGAGATGAGAATTTTATATTTTATTTTAGTATTTAAAATATTATATTTTAGTATTATTATTGTATTGAAATTTGAAAAAATTGAATTGAGATTTGAAAAAGTTAAATTGTTTATTATATTTTGTACGAGAATTTAAAAAATATGTAATGATGAAATGAGATGAGCTGAGAATTTTATGTCTCATCCCACCCCAAACCTGCCCTAACTGTAGTGTTGAATATAATCATTGACCCGCTGGGTCAAAATGAAAAGACGCAGCTGCCATGGAGATCGGCTACACAAATTCGCTCTCATCGTTTCCGGAGGTAATATAGAAAGAAAAATGATAAACAACTTATTTTTTACACTACATTATATAATCATATTTTAAAATAAAAAAATATTTTAATAAAATATTTTATAAAAATAATATCACTTTATAAAAATATTCTCACTTTAAAATATATGTTATAAAATATATTATAAAATATGTTATGTAAAATATATTTCACACCACATTATACAACCACATGCCGGAATTTGATGATGCGCAGAAATTCAGCAATTAATTTTGCAGAAGATCGCTCAATAAATAGTACAACTGTTTCAGTAATGGAAGCTCGATGAATGGCACTGTTTCATTTATCAAAAGGTTTTTATTTATTTATTATTTATTTAATTTTTCTTCAAGAACGGACTTGTTACGAACTTATTACCGTCCTTACTGTGCCCCTATTTTTTTTTTTTTTCCTTCTTCTTCTTCTAATTTGCCCCTACTTTTGTTTACGATAATAGGAGATGGGAGCTGTTCACCTCCAATTGCCTTTAAATTAAGGAAAATACTCTAGCCTTGCCATTTGTTTTTATGTTAGTTTTTATCGCTAAGAGTTTTTTATTTTTATTTAATGATTAAGTAAATATTTTTTAATAATATTATAATATTTTTTATTTATTAAAAAATATTTAAATGTGTTAAAAAATATACGTAAAAAAATAAAAAAAATTTCAAAACTACTAGCAGTAGCCCTAGCTCGTTTGTTTTCAGAGATGAGATGAGATGAGTTGAGATTAAAGTTAAAAAATTGAATAAAATATTGTTAGAATATATTTTTTGATATTATTTTTATTTTGAGAATTGAAAAAATTAAATTGTTTATTTTATTTTGTATGAAAATTTGAAAAAGTTATAATGATGAAATAAGATGAGATGAGATGTTTCTGAAAACAAGGCCTGTCCCTTGCCTCTTTTGGTCATGCTTGATAAATAAAACTTTCTTATGAATTCAAACGAGTCTTTGACTTTAACAGAGTTTTTATTTTCAAATATAAAATATAATGTAATACTACTTGTATGAATATTTATGCAGGCTATGCCTTTTCTAACTCTTGGGATTTTCAAAAACACCCACAAATTAAAAAAAAAAAATCTCAAATAATATTTTTAAACAAAAAGTACAAAAAAATTTTAAAAGTAAAAAATCAATTATTGATCATTTCCTCCATAAAAAATCCTTTTTTAAAAAATATATACAGACAAAACAATTTTTTCAATAGATCCTACCACTTTTTCAAAACTCTATTGAAGAATTCCTCAAAGTTTTCACCATTATTGGTGAAGTTTTTACTATTATTTGTGAAAATCTCAAATATCCCAACATTGTTGAGCTACAGTAAATTAGGGGACTAATCATTGTTGACGAGTTACTGTTTACAAGCCAAATGATTATTTTATGGAGTAGTGCTACACAGAAGTCACACTATGTACACCACTTTTAAAATATGTAATTTTACTTTATTATCCTCATATTTCATATTTTATGTTTTATGAAATATGAAGATAAAAAGATAAAATCACTATTTTTAAGTGGTGTACAAGAATTTGAGACTTATGTCTAGAATTTTTCTATTTTATGAATTTCCACCAACCTTCACTCTCTCTTTCTCTCTCTTTTTCTCTCTCTTCTCCTCGACATCTTCCTCGCCCTCTTCCCTCCTTTGTTTGTCTTCTTCCTCGTCTTTTTCTAGGCCAAATGAAAAGTCCCTCTTTATAGCTCTTCTCTCCCTCTTCTATGTGCATTTTCGTTGCTGCTCTTCTCTCCCTCTTCTCTCATTTTTTCTTCATCGAGAGATAAAATCCCATGTGTTTTGCGTTGCAAGGTCCAGATTTGTTGAGTCCCTTCTGTTGCCAATGAAACGTCGTCCAATGGTTGTGCGATTTCCTCCAAGAATCGGCTTGGCTCAACTTTATACAACAACACTCTCTCGATTGCAAATTTGCCACTACAGTTGGATTTTTCTTCATTTAGTGTTTGTGCATTTTTGTACATGTGTATGGAATTTGCTAAAATGAAATTTGCAATGTGTATGGATTACGAATCTCTATTTTAATAAAACGTTTTTTTAAAGATGACGTGAATCTTTTATTTTTTTTAAATGTTTATTATGATTAAAAAAATATATAAAAAAAAAGAAAAATAAAAAAATGAAATACACGTTCGAGACACATCTTCGGGTCACTTTTTCAGTGACCGTAGCAGAGCTCTTTATTCTATAGATGTTTGACTGGTATTTTAAACATGTTTTATTCTATGATAGGGTCTCAGCAACGTGACCCTATAATTACGTGTGTGTAGGGTGGTGTCAGGAATGTCGGCCCCGTTACCTTAGATTTGTTTGTTTCTAGGCCCAGGCCTTGGGCTTCTTCTCGCCCGGGCCCAAGGCCTTTGATCTTTTAAGCAGCTCGTAGAGGGGGGCTCAAGGGGGATTAACATGTGGAGGGCCTTCGGTATAGACTCGGCCAAGCCCGAGTGGGACATAAGCGTCTCTTTTAATCGGGTCCAGTCCAGATTTTATTTCCTCTCCAGATTAACTCAATAAAAATTAAGATATTCATAATTTGACATGCAACAAAAACAAACCGCAAACACTATTGTCATCCTACTTACCACCCTCAAAGACGAAAGGGAGAGATTGTGAAGTTTTGAAAGTTCAAGGGTCCACTTTGATGCAATTATTAGTTTCGGAAGTACATTGTGAATTAAGTGAAAGTTTGAAGGGGTGAAGTGTAATTAATCCATAATCGATATTCTAGTGTTTTGAATAAACTCATTTTGGAAATAGTATAGAAGAATTATGCTATTTATAATTCTAGTGTGTAACATATCACTTAGTTTGGACCTGTTTTATTCATCAAAAGGGTCAAAATACTAATATATATTTTTTTTGTATAAACTGATCTAGCAGGCTTTTACATCAGCAGTGTATTTGATGTGTCAATAAAGAAGTTATCCATAGAGAAACATCAAAGATATCTAACACCGTTCAAATTAAGCACACTTAATAATGTATATAATTCTCCATGTATATTTAGCCACGCTATTCAATTGGTCGATAATGAATTTAATCATTTAAGTTTAAGATAATTTGTAAGGGAAAAAATATATTTATAAGCCACTGTGCATAATACACTTAATATGATAATTACATTATTCTCTATATAATATTAGATAGATCATGTCAAAATTTTATAAAATAGTTTATATTGCAACAAGTAGATATCAATATTAATATAATAGAAACTTACAGTGGTCGAAAAATGTTATGCAATTATTTTTTAAAGATCAAATGAACACAACGGTTAGCCTAATAACATGGTGTGGATAATACACTTAATATGATAATTACATTATACTCTATATAATATCACATATATCATATCAAGATTTTATAAAATGGTTTATATCTCAATAAGTAAATATCAATAGTTATATAATAGAAACTTACAATGGTCAGAAAATGTTACGCAAGTATTTGTCAAAGATCAAAAGAACACAATGGTTAGTCAGAGGCTCGTGCTGATAACGTTTTGTGAAATTGAGAAAAATTAACAAGAGAATTGAATGATCACAATATATGAAACTAGTTATTCAGATACTCAATATTATTTCTTTATACTTTCTTTTTGTGTGTCTACTATAAATGCTTCTCAAGACTCCCTTTTATAGGCATGAGAGAATACGTAGGAAACTATGAAGGGGCAAGGGGGGCCATGGCCCCTCCAAAAGTTTGAAAAAAATATATATATATATTAATTTTTTAGGATTTAATTGGATGATATTGATCTCATTTTGTGTTGGTCCCATCTCTAAAAAATTATATTGGCCCCCCTCTACAAAATTATTTTGATTTTATAGATTAATTACTTATAAGTCCAATTTTAAAAAATTTAATCCGATTTAAAAATAAAGTACATCTTACATAAAATAAAATGATCTAATAACATGATGCCACGTTTTTACTATCAATAAAAATAAAAAAGAGAAGTAAGATGATTTTCTTCTCCTCTGCCTGTTGCCTCCTACAATTCTGCAGTTTCTAACTTTCTACTGCTAAAAGAAAATTCTCTTATCCTTACCATCTGCCAAAAGGCCAAAAATGGGAGATTTTGATCATGAACGCAATTACGTGTTGTCTTGAAGTAAATTTTTGGTACAGACTGCAACTCTTCTACAAGCTACAATAACAGTAACATTGTAATAGCCTAGTTGCCTACATACATAGTGATAGTTCCGCTACTGCATACACGGTTTGACTTTTCGCTATTTTTTTTGTTTCTTTTTTGTTTTGATTTTCTTCTTCTTTCATATATATATATAATTGTATTGAATCTATTGATACAATGTTTTTGAATTTTTTTTTCCATTTCTTTCATGTATTGATGCAGCTGTATTTTTGTTTAGAATTTTTCTTTTTCTTTTTTAAATAGATTGATTACTACTTGGTTTCGCTTATATATAATTATGTCCATTGAATAATTATTTATTTTGTGCTTAAAGATTAACTTTAAATTCATGTTTCATGAGCAATTGAATTCATATATATATATATATATATATATATATATCTAACTTTATTTTATATGTTTCAATTTGATTTTCAATTTAGGTTCATGAATAATGTCTAAATTAAAAACTATCGACTCATTCTTCAAAAGAAAAGAAGTTGATATTCCATAAATTTTTTCTAAAATTCCAAGGATTGAACCTAAGGAAAATCTTGATCTTAACTCTCCAATTGTGGAGTCAGAAGAGATTAATTTTACATCGTCAACACTTGATTCTAAAGAGATTGATATATCTTTTCTACAACGAGATCCATGATTACGTTATCCTATGTGGGACTATTCAGTCAATTAACGTGATGAAATAAGAAGAGTTTACTTGAAAATTGGTCCATATCAAATACGTCTCTCAAAATATCAATTTTCTGGTTTTGAAAAGCATCCTCGTCGCTTTCAAGTTTCTTGGTTTGTAATATTTGCATTTTGGCTAGAGTATTCTCCATCAAAGGATGTTGCATATTGTTTAACTTGTTATCTTTTTACAGTGAAAGCATCTCGACATTTTGGATTGGATGTATTTACTGTCATATGGTTGTGAAGTTGGAAGAAGATTAATGATGGAAAATATTGTGCATTTTTTAATCATATTGGGGAGGATACTTACTCTTGTCATAATAACGCTGTGAAATCTTGTGAGGATTTATTAAAACAATCACAACATATTGATAAATTAATGAATGCATAAAACTCCGAACAAATTCTCAACAATTGACTCTGAGTAAAAACATCTACTGATGTTGTTCGATGACTTGCATTTCAAGGATATACCTTTAGAGGTCATAATGAGATCCCTTAGTAAAAAAATCGAGGTAACTTCCTTGAGATGCTTAAACTCTTGGCTTTGTATAATGACAAGGTTGGAAAACTTGTTTTGAAAAATGTCCCTAAATCTTCGAAGTATACTTCACCCAAAATTCAAAAAGAGATTTTGAAGTTCTTGCAGAGAAAGTGAGAAATAAAATTCGTGAAAATGTTGAAAATTTTATTTTTTGCATTATTGTTGATGAGGCACGAGATAAGTCTGAGAGGGAGCAAATGACTATAATTTTGAGATTTGTTGATGATGATGGTTTTATACAAGAACAATTTTTTGATCTTGTACATGTTAAAGATACATCAACATTGACTCTAAAGAATGAAATATCTGAAGTTATTTCTCAACATTGTCTTGATATTCAAAATATTCGTGGGCAAGGATATGATAGTGCTAGTAATATGCGTGGTGAATGGAAATGATTGCAAGTACTCTTTCTTAAAGATTGTCTATATGCATACTATGTTCATTGTTTTGCTCATCGATTATAGTTAGCATTAGTTGCTGCATCTAGAGAGGTAATTTCTGTTCATGAGTTTTTCTCAAATTTGAATTTCATTATCAATGTGGTGGGCCTTATGTAAATGTCATGATGAACTGCAAGCTGCTCAGGCAACACAAATTGCACATATGATAGCTATTGATGAATTTGAAAGTGGAAAATGAGGTAACCAAATTGGCACTGTCAAACGAGTCAGTGATTCTCATTGGGGTTCTCATTATTTTATTTGCAATCTACTATGAATGTCTGGAGCCACTTGCTCGGTTCTTGAAAACATAATAAAAGAAAGATCTACTTACTCATTCAAAAGTTGAGAAATAAAGGTTGAAAAAATCTTTTTGAGAATGTTGTCTCTTTCTCCAAGAAATTTGATATTGACATTCCAGAATTGAGCTCTCGTTATGTACAAGGTCGTGGTCATCATCAATGAGATCACATTACGATAGAACACCATTATCATTTTGAAATATTTAATGCTACTATAGATTTTCAAATGCAAGAGCTTGACAGTAGGTTTGGTGAAGGAGTGCGACAAAGCTTTTAACCCTTAACTCAACTTTGGATCCAAATGATGCTTATAAATCTTTTAATATTGATGATATCTATTTTCTTGCAAAAAAGTATTATCCTTTTGATTTTTCTGAGAACGAGAAAATTAATTTAAGGTTTCAATTGAAGCATTTTGAAGTTGATGTGCTTACTAATCCGAAGTTACAGAATTTCTCATCCATTGCAGATTTATGTCGAAGATTGGTAGAGAGAGAAATCAAAGACATACTATCTTATTGATAGATTGATTCGTCTTGTTTTGACTATTCTAGTATCTACAACGACCAGTGAACGAGTTTTTTCAACTATGAAGATTGTTAAAACAAGACTTCGCAACAAAATTGAAGATGAGTTTCTAGCAAATAATTTAATTGTCTATATTAAAAGAGAAATAGCTAAGAATTTAAATTTAGATTCAATACTTGATGATTTTGTTTCTTTAAAAGAATGCAAGTTACAATTTTAGACACTCTGTGTTTATTTTGTTTGATATATTTGTTTGAGTGTCTTTATATTATTTCATTGATATATTGTTCTTGACATATCATATAATTTTTTAATACATAGGTTGTATTAAACTTATTTTATTTTTATTTTAGATCTTGCTATCAGATTGTTCTATACCGTAAGAGAAATTATATAGAAATAGAGTAAAAAATATTTTATTATAGTTTTAATTTTGCTTAACCTCCCTAAAACAAATTTCTAGTACTGCCATCAAAGATACGTGATAGTAAATGAATACATGAACTTAAAGGATGACAATATATAAATCAAAAGAATACGTAAACATGAAATATAAGAAAACATGAATAGCTAAGAATTCTAATAATCATCCATAAGATACATAAAATGTATTTAATTTACTACATCCATATATTTACAATAGCCACAAGATATTTTGTCCAAGACAATTAATTAGACCTCCACCTATAATTTAAATTTAAAATAATATTATTTTATTACATAATTGTATACAAATTGTTATTTAATAATAACTTTATCATTTCCTATTAAAATATATACCAACTACTTGACTTGTATGCAACTATGAATTAAATCTGATGCGATGGTTTTAAAAATTTAAAAAATATTATTTTATTAAAAATGCAAATAAATTGTGATTGAGTTATAAAGAGCTCCGCTCTCTGGAAAGATGAGTTTCCTCTCCTCTTGTTGCTTCCATCTGTATGATCTTCCCCTAACCTAACCGTCAACCCACTTACATCTTATCCCCTTATGTTCTTCTTCTAACCCAACTGTCTGTCCTTTTCCATCTACCATTCCTTTTCTTTTAGTGAATCTTATCAACCCCTTTCGTTGTCCTCATCAACCAACTTCCCATAATGTCAAAGGAGAATCAAGGTATCGACCAGCTCATAGAACAAACAAAAGCACTGACTTGGGAAGACATCATCCTGGTCCCAGCAACGGAAAAAGCCGCACAGATTTCAAACCATGCTCTGATAGGTAAGCTGGTCTCCACAAAAGCACTTAATAAGCACATCTTTTACCCCACAATCTGTGCAGTATGGAGCTTTGCACCGGGTTTGAATATAGAAGATCTGGGTATAAACACTTTCCTGTTCACTTTCTCTTCGAGCATGGAGAAAAATAGGATCTTTCAACAACGACCATGGAACTTTAAGGGATATCACTTGGTCCTAAAAGAATGGCCTCCTGAACTTAGTATTCAAGAAATTGACCTATCTTATTCAGCCTTTTGGATTCATATATGTGGTCTTCCTCTGGAAATGATGACAATCGAGAATGCAATCCAAATCGGTAAAGTCTTGGGAAATCTGATCGAGATTGACTATTCTTATCTTCCGGAGAACAGTGTCAAACCTTTTATGCGAATTAGAGTGGAGATAAACACTGAGAAGCCACTTTATGAAGGTTTTACTTTTCCTAGAATTAATAAGAAGCCAGCGAAAATTTGTTTCAAATATGAAAGGCTTTCGGAATTTTGCTATGGATGTGGTCGCCTGGGTCATCTTCATCAATCCTGTCCTATTTATACTAGCTCTTCTGATGACCCATGTTATGGTAATTGGATGCGTGTGGAAACAGTAGAAAATCGTCGTATCCCTGTTAGCTTTGTAAAACCGGATGATTCTCTCTACAATCAACTGCAGCCTAATCTCTTGCTCGAGAAGCCAGTGACTGAATCAGTATTATCCAAAGAGGTACATGACAGCTTAACCCCAACAAAAAATATCTCCCCCGTTAATCATTTGGGAAAAGGCAAACCTGTTATTATCAGTACTGAAAGTGGAGAAAAAAAGGAGTTCTGCATAAAGAAACTCTTTTCCAGCAGCTCTTCAGAATTTTCGATCAACAAAGAAGATGATACTGTTCAAACTCCTGTTCATCAAATTTATTGTTCAGACCGAAAGGGACCAGCGGTGGACTTCTCAGCATCACGTGGCGCCATCCAAAGTCCTCAGCCGCCAATCTTGTCAGGTCCATTTATGGAAGGCAACTACCCGGTTCCCACTTTTCCCTCTCAATACACAGGTGACATCAGCATTCCCTTATCTCAATCATGCATCCTAGCCGACCTTGCTTGTCCGTGTCCCCTAACCTTGTCCAAACTTAACCCAACTTCATCATCACTGTATCTTGACCCGCCAAGCCCATTTCAACCCAAGCCTGACTCTAATCCATCTTTCCTCAATCAAGTTTTAGCTCAGCTTAAAGCAACCCAAAGCCCAATCATCTCTGAGCTTTCGAAACCAAATAAAAACCTTTCTCTTTTAGTTAGCCCATCGGGCCGAGGTATTGCCATCAACACTTTCCAACTCAATCCCGGCCCTTCATCGTTACTCACCCATATTTCTCCATCCCAACCGGCCCATCAAAGTGTTAACCAAACCCTAGAGAAAAAAATTATGAACTCTGCATTCACCGCCCCACTTTCGTCCCCATCTTCATCCAATGAATCAACAAGAAAGAGGAAATCCATCAATCCAGTGAAGCAAAACCCCCAATATCCCAACAAAAAAATTCTCTTATCTTCTGCTATTACAATTGCTGAACGCGAGCTGCCCAATAAGGATCATGAAGGAACTCAAGGCACAGATCTCTCTCCAGAATTCAAAGCGGCACCTCACAGCCCTCTGAAGCACTCTCCAATTTGAAAAGCAAAAGTGGATCGCAGTCAGCGCAGGAACAAAAAGATTTCATCCTCAACACATTATGCACCAACTCAGAGGCAAGCTTTGATAGTTTCGGGTAATACAGTTCAGACTCAAACCATGAACCTCTTCCCTATAAATCCAACGACTGGTGTGGCAGGGTCTTTACTGCCACCGAAAATTCCATGAGATTGCTTGCTTGGAATTGCAGGGGTATTGCCCGACCCAGTGCAATTAGATCTCTTAGGGAAAATATCAGGATCTATAATCCTGATGTTATTTTCCTTTCAGAAACTTTATTATCTCCATGTGAAAATGATCGTATTGTTAATATGCTTGGTTTCTCGTTTTTTGTTCACTCCCCACCGACTGGGAAATGGGGAGGCCTTTTGCTACTGTATCGTCCTGGTTTTGATACAGAACTTGTGAATATTTCTAGTAATATGATATCTGTTTTGGTCTACTCGGATCCTGCTCATGTACCATGGCTTTTAAATCTTGTTTATTGTCCTGCTGCTTTTAATCAAAAACAATGGTTCTGGGATATGCTCAGTCGAACTACCGACTCCTTCTTTGGGCCTTCTCTTGCAATTGGGGATTTCAACTCTATTATTTCACAATCTGAAAAATTTGGTGGTAAAATCTTTGCTCAATCATCCAAATTAAAAGGTCTTCCACTTTTCATGAATAGATTCGGGTTTGTGGATATTGGCTTTAATGGTCCCAAATATACTTGATCAAACAAGAGGGATGGTTTCAATCTCATCAAAGAACGTCTTGATAGAGGGATTGCCAATTTAGATTGGCTTGAGTTGTTTCCTCATGCTTCCATCACAACACTCACTCGAGACTCCTCTGATCACGCACCAATTCTGTTGGACACTTCAAAAAAACATAATTCCCACAAGGCTTTTAAATTTGAGGAATTCTGGCTTAGAGACCCTTCTATCTTCAGTACTATCAAAAAAGCCTGGTCTCAAGTCTTCATTGGTACTCCTTCTTTTATCCTGTCAAAGAAACTAAAGAACACCAAAAAAGCTCTTCGTGATTGGAATTTCAAAAAATTTGGTCACATCCAAACTCAAATTAAACACCTTTCTGGTATTCTTTCCTCTTTACAGGGTAAAGACCTTCCTCCTTCCCCCTTGTCTTTTGAAATGGACCTTCAAGTGAATCTTCAAGAGCTCCTCATTAGGGAAGAAACTCTTTGGCGACAAAAATCCAGAGTGACATGGCTCACCACCACGGATTTAAATACCAATTTTTTTCATGCATCTACTGTGATTAGACGTAGAAGGAATACTATTGACTGTTTGAAGATGGGCAGAAATCAATGGTCTACTGACCCTTCTATCATCTCAACAACCATCCAGGATCATTGCCAAAAAATTTTCACCTCCTCCAATCCCTCTCCGTCTGTCAACATGGATCATCTTTTTCCAAGGAAAATTACTGATGTTGAAAACGATTATCTCTGTCACATCCCTACTGATGAAGAAATTTTCCTTGTTGTAAAAGCTCTTCCCTCCTCAAAAGCACCAGGCCCTGACGGGTTTACAGGACTTTTTTATAAAAAATTCTGGGAAATTATTAAATCTGATGTCCTGGCCACTGTAAAAAATTTCTTTATTCAAGGACAACTCTTAAAGGAGCTCAATCACACAAATTTAGTTCTGATCCCCAAGGTGGAAAATCCAAATGACATCAATCAATTTAGACCTATCAGCTTATCTAATGTTTGCTACAAAATTATAGCAAAAATTCTTGCCAATAGGTTTAAAACTTTTTTGCCTAGTATTATCTCTCCTTACCAATCCGCTTTCCTGCCAAATAGACTCATTCAAGAAAATACGATTTTGGCTCAAGAGATTTTCCACCTTATGAAAAAAAGGAGAACCAGAACTCGTTCTGTGGCTATAAAAATTGATATGGCTAAAGCCTTTGACTCAATGGAATGGTCATTCATTTTGGATATTCTTCATCATACAGGCTTTCATCAAAAGTGGATCCATTGGATTAAAGAATGCATCTCTACTGTTTCTTATTCTATCATCATAAATGGGACTCCACAAGATTTTTTTCATCCTTCTAGAGGCCTAAGACAGGGAGACCCACTGTCTCCCTTCCTGTTCATTCTTGGTACTGAAGTCCTCTCGAGACTTATTATCCTTAAAGAAACTACTGGCTGTCTTAAAGGCATAAAAATGTCTAGAGAGGGACCTTTCATATCTCACTTGCTTTTTGCCGATGATCTCTTCCTCTTTGGAACATCAAATTCTCAAACTGTTCAAGCCTTTGCAGACTGTATTTCTACTTATAATTCTTGGTCAGGACAAAATATCAATCACAGGAAGTCCTCTCTTCACTTCAGTGCCAATAGTGGACCCGATTTCATCAATGCTGTCAAAAGCTATTTTGATTTCAGAATTTCACCTCCAAACACCAAATACTTGGGTTTGCCCCTCACAAATGGTGCTGATAAAAAGAAGTTCCTCACTGATCTCATTGAAAAAATTAATACCAAGCTCCAAGGTTGGAAGACAAAAATTCTTTCTTAGGCCTCTAAAACTGTTCTCATTAGATCAGTGGCAAGCTCACTCCCTCCATATGTTATGACCACTTGTCTCTTATCTAAGGATATGGCCAGGAAAATTGACACTCAGTTGAGGAGGTTTTGGTGGGGATATGAAGAAAACCAAAAAAAGAAATACATCAAAAAATCTTGGAACTCCATTTGTCTACCTAAATCTATGGGTGGATTGGGATTAAAACAATCTTTCATTTTCAATTCTGCCCTTATTTCTAAGCTTGCTTGGACCTTCATAAATGGAACCACCAGTCTTTGGAAAGAAGTTCTTTCTAAGAAATATCTAAGATCAAACTCTTTTTTTGAGGTAGCCCCCAAATCAACAGACTCAAGATTTTGGAGAAGTCTCATTCTTCAAAGAGATTTCCTAAAATCTAGCTCTTGTTATCAAATCAATAATGGAGCCTCTACAAGAGTGTGGGCAGATCCTTGGATCCCCTCCCTTCCAAGTAAGATTCCCTAACCTCACCCAAACAACACTCTTGCCAACCATTCTCTAACTGTATCGGAACTCATCTTAGAAGAGCCAAGGCGTTGGAACATCCTTCTCCTAAACACTCTCTTCTCTGAAAATACAAGCAGAGAAATCCAAAAAATTCCCTTAGCTAATCACAATTTTCAGCACATCTCTGATAAGATCATCTGGGTCCATCATGCTTCAGGGAAATTCTCAGTCAAATCTGCGTATGCAGCCTTGGTTAATCAGACTGGTCTCCCTTCAAACAACATTCAGCCCATCAATTGGAAATCCCTCTGGAAAATGAAGATTCAAGATAGATTAAGATAGATTAGGCCTCGTTTACATTCAAAACTCACCTCAACTCATCTCAACTCATTTCATCTCATCATTACAACTTTTTCAAATTTCCACACAAAATATAATAAACAATTCAACTTTTTCAAATCCCAAAACAACTTTCCCAAATTTCCACACAAAATATAATAAATAATTCAACTTTTATTCTACTATTCACAAACCATCTCAACCCACCTCAACTCATCTTTGAATCCAAACCACTCCTAAAACTTTTCCTTTGGAAAATCAGTCATGATATCATTCCAACAAAAGTCAAGATTCACAATGTAATTCCTCTTGATGAAGATCAAATTTGTTGCCCTCTCTGTAAAACTGAACCTGAGAATACCTCCCATATCTTCCTTAATTGCATTTTCTCTAGAGTAATGTGGAGACATTCTAAGTGGCCGATTGGTTCCTCCCTGTTTGCAAATCAACCGATTTCTAACTGGATTAGTATAATTATTAATCTTGTGATCAGTCTCAAAATTCTTGCAGAAGAGGAACATGAATTCCAGATTTTTGCCACTGTGGCAATGGATCAAATTTGGTTCATAAGAAATAAGCTAGAACATGAAAATGCTTCATCCTCAGTTTCAGAATATATGGATACTGTTCTTAAAACTTCTCAACAACATTTAAGAGCATGGTCAGAACGAGAACACCAGATTGAGGAAAATGAAGTAAGACAACTAGCTGGTTTCCATCTCATCACTTTTGATGTCGCCACAAGAAATGAAGGCTCTATCCTTGCTGCTCTCTGTTGGGCATATAATGGTGAGCTGCTTTTTGCAATAACTGATCTCATAAGCAAGGTTAGTTCAAATGTTGGAGAAGCATCAGCAGCTTTAATGGCTGTCAAGGAAGCAGAAAAGTTGCAGTTAGAAAAAATAATCTTAGAAGGTGATTCTAAAGTCACTATTCAAGCAATCTCCAACGCATCAGCAACACAAGATTGGATTATGAGCCCTCTTATCAACGACATCAGACATAAGCTTGAGTCATTCAAAGATTGGAAGGCCAGGAAAATTCATTGATCCCAAAAGCAAGGTTAGTTCAAATGTTGGAGAAGCATCAGCAGCTTTAATGGCTGTCAAGGAAGCAGAAAAGTTGCAGTTAGAAAAAATAATCTTAGAAGGTGATTCTAAAGTCACTATCAAGCAATCTCCAACGCATCAGCAACACAAGATTGGATTATGAGCCCTCTTATCAACGACATCAGACATAAGCTTGAGTCATTCAAAGATTGGAAGGCCAGGAAAATTCATTGATCCCAAAATCGATGTGCGCATAATCTAGCGCAATGGGCAGCAGAAGTGCAAGCCTTTGGCAACATTCCACTAATCCAAATTCCACCGTCGTTGCTACAATTTCACAGTGGGAAGGATCCTCCCGAGTAGTTTGTATTTTGATAATTTCCAGTTTCCTAAGACTATTATGTATGCTCTTTTATCGTTTAATGAAATCTTGCTTAAAAAAAAAAAAAGTGTTATCAAGCTATCACTACACTTTTCTTGCAGCCGTACATGTTTTGGTACATTTGACTTTTTGAAAGTTAAATATTTATACTTTGAGTCCCTGACTATTATGGAATTGTCTGGTTACCCACTAAGTATTTTTTTTTATAAGATTAATTACTTTACATTATTTTTATTTTATAATTCTTTTTACAACTTTATGTAAGCATACAAATTCTCATGAAATTTTTAAAGTTAGAAAAAGATAATTTATATTTTTTTAATGAAGTGACATTATTATATTAATATGTTGGAAAATGAACTGTAAAATTGGAGGAATGACATGTTCATAAAAGGATTTCATAAAAGTAGAATTTATAAAATGATAGGATTTTCTATAGTACGTTAAGAAGAAGTAACAAGATAATTGAAAGACCACGATATATGAAACTAGTTCTTCAGGAACTCAATATTATTTCTCTATACTTTCTTGTTGTGTGTCTACCAAAGTTTTGAATTCCGTTCCTGTGATCGTTTCGGTTGAGATACTGGAATGAAATATTTTGGTATTTGTACATTTCAATATACCGTTTCGAGATAGTCGTTATATAGATAAATTATATATATATATATTTTAGAACAATGGGAAAATTATATATATGAGAATCCAAAAAAAGTTCACGAAGTAAGAGTATAGAACATACTATCCAAGGGATAGTCAAACATAATAACTTGCAAGGATGAGCATTTCTTCTTAAATGTTTTACAATAAACCCAAAAGGAGAAATAATATAAAGAAAAACACTATATCCAACCGAGATGGGAAATCGCGGGGGAACCGTTGCCCACGTGGAAAATGAAACGGGGCCGTTTCTTATTTTTCTTCCCTCCGTTTTCAACCCCCGAACTCGTCTCCCTCCATTCACTTAAATAAAACCAAGAGTAAAATCAAAAAGTCTGAAGCTTCAATTCCATTTTACTAGGATTTTCTTGAAAATTTTGCCCAGGAATCACACGAAACACGGATGGGTTTTCAAGAAATCCCGGAATACATTGAAAAAGAACAAGATTCAAACCCAAACTAAATGCATTCAAGTCTTTTGAAAGATAAAAAGAGTAACAAAAGTTACTGTAATATGAACCTGTAGACGACAATGATCTAGAGGCTGAGTCTAAAAATGGGTGTGATGGGAAAGAAAGATAGCGAAGACAGAGACCAAGATCTCGAGGTTGGTAAAGAAGAAGAAGTAGTAGCTGTGGTGTGGAACTCTGGATGTTGACTTCTAGGCTTGGAAGTAGCAGATGTGCTTGTAAGAAGGAAAGAAAAAGCTTTTCACTAGGAAGAAACTTCGAAGTATTTCTCCCTTGGAACCGATTCTTTTATTTCGGGCGAAGAGTCTACAATACAACAAGTGCATGGTGAAATACATATAACTATTGAGGTAGATATATATTGCCTTTTTATTCAAGTCTTCAGCCACCACAAGGGCAAAAATAATTCCTAGAAGTTGTGCCAGATAGATCAACCGTGAGCTTGATGCTTCACAAATTGAGTAATAAACGGCATGTTGTTCATGACGTCAATTCCTGAAGTTGGCAGCCCTCAGCTTTTCCAATCTATAATGACTCAAGCCCGGAATTTTTAGCTCAAATGCATTTTCATGACTAGCATGTAGTTAATCTAGTGTGTGACATATATAATGATAGAATTAATTACCCTATAATATAAATATATTGAAAAATATTGTGTCGGATTGAATTGATGCCCATTTCGATTTCTTACTTGCTTTCTTTTGTGAGTAACAAGTAATGTTATTTCTTTTATCGTTATTCTCTTTCTCCTCTTCAATATTCTAGCGTTTTGAATAAACTCACTCTGGAAATAGTATAGAAGAATTATGCCATTTATAATTCTAGTGCTTAACATAATATATCATTTAGTCCGGACCTGTTAGGCTGTTATATATATTCATCAAAAGAGTCAAAATACTAATATTTTTTTTACATAAATTGATCTGGTAGGCTTTCACATCAACAATGTGTTTAATGTGTCCATAAAGAAGTTATTAATAAGAAATTAAATACAGTGTTTGATAAAAGGCCTCAGTAAAATCGTGCGAGCATTGAGAGTTTATTTGCATTATTTATACGGTACCTTACATCAATACAAGGGGCTGTTGGACACAAGAGCCATACAAGGAAATTTTACATAAATAAAGATTTGACAAAATATGAGAATTGACTGTTGCATGGATTGATGTTGATGTAGCCGTTGTGACTGCTGTCGTGGGTGATGGGTCTTTATTTGGTAAGTTTCCATTTATGCACAAATCTGGTGTTGTGTGATTATGGTTATTAATTAACACAGTTCAGACACTTTTAAGAATATATATAATTCTCAAGATTTGTCTAGCCACATTGTTCAATTTGTGGATCGTGAGTTTAATCATTTAAGTTTAAAATAATTTGTAAGGAAACCAATTTAATTATAAGTTGGTGTGGATAACACATATAATAAAAGTGCTTATATGATATAATTTGATTTGGGTGCGGAATTTTAAAATTTAGATCTTACAAATTAAATATTACCATTTAAGTAATGTGAATGTTGTACTTGAACACTTAAGGGCCCGTTTGTTTTAAGAGATAACCCCAAAACTTTGAAAACCTAAAACCAGTTTTCGTTCGGTTAGATGGGTTCCCGAAAACAAACACAATTTTATCCCAAGTTTTCATCTCAGTCGTTCTCTCCTTTACTCAACACTGTTGACTGGTTTCCATCTCACATCTGTGCGAATCTCACATGCTCTGTCTCCTCTCTCCCGTGATTCGAATGCTCTGTCTCATCTATCCCGTAAGCCCATTTCCAACTTCAAGCCGTGCGAATCTTCTTTCATCAGGCCATCCCATCTCAAGATTTCGATTCCCTTTGATATTCGTTCAGAACTGATTCTGGTGCATCCCTCGGCTGTAGTCACTGATCCTCGCCAAGCTGATTGCCTTCCAATCGACATCCCGAGAAGGCTCATCTCCAAGAAAAATTGGACTCTGTGTCCAATCTGTTCTTGCCGTGCGAATCTCCCCTATTCCCCCACCCATCCCTGAATTGATTGCTGCGAAATCCTCTTTTCCCCTTTCATTGCTCCAACCACCCTATATATAGGAAAATGCCGAAAGCTGCCAAAACCCCCGCTCGTCCACCACGGTTCGGTGCTGCAACCTGGGTTTAGCTCTAAAAATCCACTGCCATAAACGCTCCCTCACCATCGTCTCCAAGGGCAGCACAGGTCCGAGAATGAGGTCATACCAGGTGAGCCTACGGTTGGTCCCCTCTAATATTTTTTTTTTATATCAATAATTTGTGCAAATGAACTGCATTTTTGTTGGTGATTAATGCTTTGGGACTGATTTGTTTGTGGCTGTGGATCGATTAGTGGTTGTTGACTGTTTTGGGTTTGAATGGACTCCTTGTGTGTTAGAAGTATTTTTGGTAGAACATGAAACTGAGGGTACCATCGTGATGGGCAGATAAAAACCCTATTACCAATCGGGGTTGTGTTTAATATTTGCATTAAAATACTTGGATGACCACCAAATAGCAAAATATTTGGTCAAATGAGTGGCTTAAAACTTAGGACAATAATAATTGCAGCCAAGGTGCGTTTTTGGGTTTTCTTTTATCGTGCAAGTTGAATTCTCTTGTTTTCAAGAGGAAAGATTCCTCACTAATGCTGAACATGAAAATGATGACAAATCATGTATAAAAAGAATCTGTAGGTAAGTATTAGCTGTGCTGGACACATGTGATAGCTTGCCTCCATATCTAATGATACTTGAGACAGCTTGCAACTT
Source organism: Juglans mandshurica (assembly GCA_022457165.1). NCBI lineage: Eukaryota > Viridiplantae > Streptophyta > Magnoliopsida > Fagales > Juglandaceae > Juglans > Juglans mandshurica. The sequence goes on along the minus strand of CM039629.1, from coordinate 24,597,012 downwards.
TGCAAGAACAACTGAATAAAGGTTGTCGAAATGGCTATTATTAGAAAAGTACAATGTCAATGCATACAAATTTGCTGTTCTCACTGCTTCATCCCGAGTGCATATATATATATATGGATTGATCATAACTTGTAATAGAATTAAAGTTCTGGGCCTTTAGCCACGTATGACAGGGAAATAAAAAGTATCGATATCATATTTTTACAACAAACCATTTACATTAATGTCTTAGAAAAAGAAATGAGCTTGGTTGCATGCATTTCTGTCCAGAGAACAAAAAATTATGTAGGAAAATTTTCATGCATAAGCTTATATATATATATATATATATATATATATCTCACCAAGCTAAATGGTTGGTTGTTTGTTTTTTTCAAACATTTATGATCTGTGGTGGCTGTGGGCAAAGAGAAATATATTAGACGTTTGGGGTGATGGCCCAAGTTATTGGCGATCACAAAAAATAGTATAAATAATGAAGCAGTGCACAACGATTCACTAGTTAATTTCACACTCAGTCCTTCACTTCCTTGCAATTTCAGCCCCCACAACACAGTTCTACAAAAGAATTGCATGTCCTACATATATGTTTTTTTGGGCCATGCATGCTTGCTAATAATTAGAAAAAAACTGCTCATAAAAATAATATTATACATCTTCATTGATTATATGGGTAGTGTATCTCACACTAGTATGTGATCACGTGAATAATTTTACAACACTCATTTATTTGGATTCCATGTTGCCAACAAACTGTTTTTAACAAGATTTTTCATTTGTTAGCGTTACTACCTACGCTCCTCTTGAGTACCTCACCCTTGGCAGGTATGACCCACTTCTAAATCCAATAGTTGGCATTACATTTATCATTTATTTAGCCACGTATGATATAAACGTTTTTCGATTTCATATCATATTATTAGCATTTTCACATGGACCCCGATTCTGACTTTTCACACGTTAATCGGGAAATATGGGCGGATGGCATGGAGGACGTCTTCATTGACATGATGTTAGCTGACGCCCTTAACGGTGCACTGAGGGCTGGGAGGATCACTTCTAGGGACCATGCTTCCTATGTTGCACGTCTTACGGTTGTGGGCGTAAGGACGTATGAGGCAAGCCAAATCAAGGGGAAAATATATCGGCTTAAGATGCTGCAACGACTTTTCACGGACCTCATGCACCAAACTGGTATGCGATGAGACCCTGATACCAAAACGGTTGTAGGGAGCGACGAACACTGGGCAAATGCCATTAGGGTAACGAATCTCTAACGAATAATCCCTTTTATTGATTATCACTTTTTCCTGCCTTAATCCCTCCCTAATATATTGAATTTAAAATTCATTCTTTAGGCCAAGCCACAAGTAAAGAAGTTTCGTACCTCGGGTTGCCCACGATATGCAGACCTCTGTACCATTTTTGGCACTGCTGTTGCCACGAGCACACTCCACCACGCGTCCACCCAACCACCACCATCTTCGAACGAGGAGGAGCGTCTTGACGTTGAGATGCGGCGTCGGGGCCCCGCACTTGGCACCCAAGCCACTCGGGATTTTGTCTTTGATGGCCCGTCACAGTTTTCCACGGAGATGGGGACACCATCAACTCGCTTGTCCCGACGGCGTCAGAAGGGAGGGCAAACCAACTAGCACGACGAGTAGATATCGAACATGGTTGATGCGATCACGCGTTCCTATGAGGCACGCCGAAAGTGTTACGAGGGCAGAGGAGAAGCGTCAGGGGAAAAGCGTAGTAGAGGATCTACGCATTGCATGGATAGTGATAACGATTTCGATTCTTTTTCACACTGTGTGACCTTGTTACAGGCACTTCAGCCCCCATTGCCTGACGATAGTTTCTCTCGTGCATTTGATCCGTTAATGAATCCCCTTGCACAACGAGGATTTTTGATAATGGATGATGTGTAACGCCCCAATGGAAGGCCCAAACCACATGGCCTATACTCCAAAAGGACTAGTCAATGATAAAATTGGAGCCCCATTAAAACCTTATAAAGAGCAAGAACTTTTCCTTCCCAAGCAATGTGGGATCCCATACACCACCTACCCTTACTCATATCATATGGGGTATCACAATCTACCCCCCTTAAATTCCCGACGTCCTCGTCGGGCCTGTCTATTATAGGTGGCACGGCTCAAGTCCCACATTTCTGGTTGGGATAGGCTCTGATACCATTTGTAACGCCCCAATGGAAGGCCCAAACCACATGGCCTATACTCCAAAAGGACTAGTCAATGATACAATTGGAGCCCCATTAGAACCTTATAAAGAGCAAGAACTTCTCATTCCCAAGCAATGTGGGATCCCATACACCACCTACCCTTACTTATATCATATGGGGTATCGCATGATGTCCATAGGCGAGCATGGGCTATGCATAGTTGATTAGAGCGTGGGCTATGCATAATTGATTAGTGACTAGCTTGTGCATTAGAGCTTGATTAGTTGCCTTGCAGAGTTGTAATTTTTCATTGTCGTGATGTAATTTGTTTTTTTATGTGTCCTTTGTTATTGTTAACATTTGTTGGTTTCATGGACATATTGGTTTCAATCCAGTTGTGATGTTGTGGAAACCATCTTTTTATATTAATAGTATTATGTTATGTGTTGGGTAGATCAACAAAATTGTGAATGTATTTGTTAATGTTATTAGAGTTTGTTTTCACCTATTTCATGCCTCTTGAATTGATTTCTGAAATAGATAGTGACAACTTGTCTTGTGTCATATCTACAGTTTGGACTCTTACTTTTCTGGTGCTCTGCCCAACGGGCAGCTGTAGGAATGCATTGTGATCAACTTGTCTCAAAGGCATAAAATTCCATCAAAGGTAGAGGTTGCTGCAATAAGGTTATTCTTCTTCTCCAAAATGCTCTGTTTCTGTTGTTTTATTGTATCAACCGTTTGATATTCATATATTTTAATTATAGAACTGAACTGCATAATGATCGATGTTGATTGAAAAGCTAGTTGGAGAACCAATCACATTTACAAAATTTGGAAGTTTCGTATGAGGAAATTAATGAGAAGTTGAATAGCTAACTAACTTGACAATCAACAATAACAATGCAATGTGATCAGAGTAGGATTAGAGAGAGAGAGAGAGAGATTTTTGTGTTATGATAATGTTAGATAATGATTAAATGAAAAAGTTGAATATTTAAAATTAAAAAATATTTTATATTAAATTGATAGTTTGAAAAAAAAATCTGAAAATACTCTTTACCCACACATGTATGTATATTGGTGAAGCTCCAATAATAATCTTTTGCCCTCACCTTGACCCTAGCCCATAAACAAATTAATGCTAATTTTATTAATCTTGATAACCAGGGGCATGCTAATATGGAAGAGAAACCCATATCAAAGCTACAAAAACAAATCATGGCACACTGCAACTAGGCCGAAGTTGATTTTTTAAATCATGCACTCTGCAATCATTATCTAAACAGCCAGTGAGAACTGGTGAGTTTATATATCAGGCAGGCTGGGGTATGGCAAAGTAGCCTACCCAGCCACTAGTCAATCATCTCTAGGTAGCAGTGTGCTACATGTCATGCAAAAAAAGCTAAATCCCCTGTAATCTGTATTCAAATGGCCATCACTAATGCTTCAACCAAAACTTTTAATCACGATATCCTTTAAAAAAGATATGAGAAACCCAACCCTAACAGTAGTAATCATGTTTTCCAAATATATAACTTCAGAAAATAGCGACAGGTTTCAGAGCAAAATAGAATCTAGAAAGCTTCCTTTCTCTTCAAAAAACTAACTTAGAGCAAAATAATATGAGGCATTCTACTCGATAGCATAGTTGTTATTGTTCTTCTTCTTCTACTTTTCAGTCTTGCATCTGTGACCATAGTTGTTATGTTTCTAGCACAGAATAGGCTTTATTGACTTTTGAACCAAGGTTTTGATTGGCTCATCCCATCATTGCCAAGATAATTTGTTTGCCCTAAAAGAATGCTGCATTCGGGTAAATAGCTTTCAACCACACGTTTGTCATGAGGACTTGTCCAAAGCGATGTCATTTTGTTATTGATATACCATCTAGTTAAAATATAGTACTAAGTTTTCTTAGACTCGCATCTTTGGTCATATTTGAGCGGTTTAAGCGAATAATTTGATTGGCAAACACTAATTGCTTCTTAGTTTTTTTACCTATTAGCAGTTCTATTTATGTAGTAAACCAGATAAAGGCAACAGAAGCAAAAATCAGGCAAGCGAGAGGCAAACAAATGGTTGTATATGTTATTTAAGATTGAATCACTGTCATGTTTCTGTTTATATTTTGCTTTGTATTAATTTTCCCGATAAGATGCCAATTGATACCAGGCATTTTTTTTTCTAAGCAACTGCGATCATGCATTTTGTAGCACTCAAATTCAGCTTGGATTTTTGACCCATACACTTCATCCATCCGTGTGTTGGGAAATGTAGCAGTAGAAAACATTTCATGAATATATGAGTACTAAAACACTAATTTCTGCATTGAGAGAATGGGCAGTACCTTCATCATTTTATGCCCTTCTCGTAGTGTGGAACAATTGAGGAGAGTCAATATAAGTTTTGTCTATAAAAACATTACTATCTGTACTGCTACCAAGATGCTTTTTTTGTGCATGAATTTGTTCAATCCAATCAACAGTTTCTTTAGATCCATTCATTAGGCAGGTGTAAGTAGCACTGTCTCATAGCCAAGCATCCACAACAGTACCTCTGAAATGATAAAATAAAAGTATGATATTTAGACCTCATCGGTATTTGTACATTTACCATTTCCATCCACAAAGTGAACTATACAGTTCCCATTAAATCAAAAGGTCATGATGAAGGCATGACATGGCAATGTTAAAGTCTCCTCCAGCTAAATATCAGATTTTAAAGATGTTCTACTGGTCAAATGTCCCAATTAATTGTTTTTTTTTATGTAAGTAAATGTTAAAATTAGTTTCTAAAAGGAAAAATGTCTCACTTGGTCATTTCCAGTTGGTCCCCTCGGTGCATAGGTCCTTGGCTCTCCTTGGCAGTTTCTCTGCTCCTCTTTGTGAGAACCTTTGAGCTTCTCCATGCCCTGGGTAACCTTGGCCATTGCCAGGGCTGTGGATTTTTCATAAGTAGTCGGGATTTTGCTCTTTCTCAATATTAGCATTTCCACTTGATAGGTTGACTACTTTGATTTTGGCCTATATATATATATATATATATATGGTCCCTGCCCTACAAGCTGTTCGACAGTCTAGTAGATATTTTTCATAAGTATCGATATGCTCTATATAATTGAATATGGTCAAGATGCATGCCAGTGGTACAAGAATTTACACATGATGTTAATCTAAAAGGTAGACACAAACTATTCTTCTCACATGTCTTTGCTGCACTGATATAGAATATATATATATATATATATATATATATATATATATATATATATACTATATTCATAAGAATTTACAAGTATATTTTAAGTGATATATTCAATAATTTTTGGTGGAATAAGTGTAAGTTCCCTTTGCTTGGAAATTAAAGATACGGGATATGGTCAAGAATCCCAAAGGTTTGGCATGATTCTTTGCATATATTTTATGTTTTTTCTTCTCTACAATGGAAACGTACACTAATGAAAACTACTTTACAATGCTATATGTCCCTTCTGTTGGTCTATTCCCCAACTTGTCTTGCGTTTTTAGCCCAGTTCCACATCATATGGTAGAGAATGAAGCATAACAATTCTTGGACCGACGGGACTGATAGTGATGATCCGATGGAGCCCATAGATATCATGAACGTTATTAGGATACTGTCCCATAGACAGAGAAGGAATAACCCAAGGCCACAACATAATATAGGCCTCCGAGAGCATCAATATATTTTAGGAATTCTAAATGGCCATCCAGATAATTGCAAGATTATGTTTCGTATGGAGGTACCTACATTTTGCTATTTATGCGGATTGTTACGTAACAATCACTTGGTACGTGATTCTAGAAGAGAAGTGACGGTGGAGGAAGTTGTGGGTATGTTTTGCCTTCTTGTGAGCCATGTGGAAGGCCAGCGAATTGTTGGGGACAGGTTTCAACATTCGACGCAAACAATCAATAAAAACGTTAGAAAAGTGATTAATGCATTATGTGAGGTTGTGAGACATTTGATTGTGCCAACTCCAAGGAACAATGTGCACCCTTTTATTTCAAGCAACAATCGTAATTATCCTTGGTTTCAAGTAACAATTAAAATTCAAACTTTGTTTTACAGCATACAATGTAACAATGACATCATGCATTAGTTGGTTGTGTTAGGCAGTCGAGATTTATTTATTGAGTTTATAGGGATGCATTGGTACATGGATGGTACGATGATACCAGCTGTCGTCCCAGATGAGTTGCGCGAGGCATATCGAAATAGGTTGGGTAGAGTTGCCCAAAATGTCTTGGCAATAGTTGACTTCGATATGAAGTTTATATTTGTTTACACTGGATGAGAGGGATTCGCGCATGATGCACGTGTGTTCCACCATGCTGCCAGTGATCTAGAAGCCCGTTTTCCATGGCCACCAGAGGGTAATTTTTTTTATACAAATTAACTTTGTGAAATATTATTAAGTTGAAACTTTCATTGTTTTTGCCGTTATATTAATTGAAGTTTGTGCTTTGAAAATAAATGGACTTTCAGGTCAGCATTATCTTGTGGATTCAGCTTATCCATGCACTGCGGGATTGTTGCCCCTATCCAAGAGAACGTTATCACCGGAGTGACCATCACAATCACTCCGGTTTTCATGGGTATAAAGATTATTTTAATTATCGCCACTCAACAGTTCGTAATATTGTAGAACGAACATTTGGTGTTATAAAAGAAAGATTCACCATTCTCTCGAACATGCCTCCATATTCAGTTGGGCGGCAAGGACTTATTATTACAGCGTGTTGTGCACTGCACAACTATATTAGAACGGTTACCCCTGATGATTGGATATTTCAGATGTGGAGTACGATGCATCTACCAATTATTGAGCCTGCGATTGGTGACGGGGCATCCTCATTTGGTCATGTAGACTTGTCAACTGAAGCCCAAAACAATATGGCTGCGATTAGAGATGAGATTACCATTTCTATGTGGGAAGTAAGGGGTGGCCATTGATGGTGTTATTTAATTCATTACGCGTGTCTTTAATACTGATATTTTTTTGTTGCCATTGAAAATATCCTTATTTTCGACAACTGATGTATTGTATGAGAGCAATGAATTTAATCATGATACGATTGTCGATGTGAATTGCTCAATATTTCATCATGCTGGACATATTATTTATTTAAACCCAAATGGTAGATGAATTACGTTATTAGATTTGGTTATTTATTTATTTATTTATAGGAGAAAAGATACTTACAACCGTGAATTGTGTAACTGCCGCGTAATCACTTTGAAAAAAATGAATAAAATATGGGATCCACATGAAAAAAATTAATTTTTAAATGTAGACTCCACTCTTTTTCAAAATGATTACGCGACGGTTACACACTTCACGGTTGTATGTAGAATGACTCTTATTTATAAGGTTGTTGGGTTTAATGATTAGTATTTTTAATCTTTGTTCAAATTAAAATAGGTTTGATGAAGATGGGTTTATTAACACATTAATTTATGTATAACAAATATCACGCAAATAATTTTAAATATTAAAAAATAAAATCTCTCTCATCCATGCATCACATTTATTTAATTTTTTTTTATTTTTTAACGAGTGTCTGCTGTAGTAATAATGAATAGCAAAAATCATATCAAAATATTAGGAATGACTCAAACAAATATTTGATAAAAAGGTACTAGATACAAAAGATTTTCGCATAATATTTTTTAACTGAAATTGTGGTTTTTTTTTTTAGTTTACAAATATTTCTAATGACTCAGCAAAATATTTGATAAAAATAAAAAATTATTACACATGGGTTTTTAATAAAGGAAGCATGAGACAAAAATAAAATACAAAAATAGACAAAAATAAAATACAAAAATGTAACGAACAGTGCAAGATAAACCACCTTCAAACGCCTGGCAGCTCTTCAACTCCAATCTACTGTTCATGCGGAGGTTGCAACCCCTTCGGCATTAGCTAACTTGTGTTTAAAAATAATAATAATAGTTGTGGTCCCACAGCAATTAATACTTAGGAAAAAAAAAAGTCAAACTAATCTAATCTCATCTCATCTTAATAAATAAACACAATTTTTATCTCATTTATATTCAATATATCTCAATACTATTCAAATATATCTTAAAAAATTTCATTTCATCTCATCTCATCTCTAAAAATAAATGGGCCGTTAATTTTATTTCTTTCAAAGCACTTCATCTTATTTTTTATATTTAATTAATTATAATTAGTAATAGAAGGATAACAAATTTAAGAAACTATAAAATTATATTACAAACACAATGTGTTTTTGAGTAATTAAACATAATTAAAAATAGAGTAATGTTACGTACAGTCGTGAAATATCTACTTTTAAAAACTTAATTTTTTTTCATGTGGGTCTCATATTTACTTATTTTTTTTAAAAAAATTATGCTGTGCTTACGCACTCTACAATTACAAATATAAATTCTCTCTAAAATAATGACAGAAGATATTCTATCCAAATTAGACTGCAACATATAGAAAAAAGTTTCTTATCATCTACTATTCATTATGTCACATTTTATATTTTATAAAAAAATATCTCATATCTTATAAAAAATATTTCATAAAAAAATTATAAATATAAAATATAAAAATAAATACAGATTGATGCATAATATTCATATTCGTTAAATCTAATCACGTTCCCATTGGGTCCACGATGTCATGGAGATTTGTCCTTGTCAGGCGCCGTATAGGTTTTGGACTATTGGTCAAATCGACTTTTCGTGAACCATTTCGTCTCTTTTTTTGTTTTGAAAGCAAATATTTGGATTGGATATTATTATACAGTTGTCTTTAGAATTATTGGACCGTCCAATTTGGGTTAGGCAAGTCTCGAGAATCTATATTATAATTATTGGACCTGTCTCATTTCCCGCTAAGTACCTTTTTTTAACAAATTAATTACTTTACACTTCTTCGCGAATCGCCTTGTATAAATTATTTTCTTTTTTATAATTCTTTTACAACTTTATATTAGAATAAAAATTCATGACAATTTTAAAGTTACAAAAAGATAATTTAGGAGTGGTTTAGATTCAGAGATGAGTTGAGATGAGTTGAGATGGTTTATGAATAGTAGAATATAAGTTGAATTATTTATTATATTTTGTGTGGAAATTTAAAAAAATTATTTTAGAATTTGAAAAAGTTGAATTGTTTATTATATTTTATATAGAAATTTAGAAAAGTTGTAATGATGAGATGAAATGAGTTGAGATGAGTTGAGGTGGGTTGAGGTGGGCTTTGAATGCAAACGACCCCTTAGTCTTTTTCAATCAAGTGGTACTATCCCATAATTAATCCATAGTAAAATGAACTGTAAAACTGGAGGATTGATTGATTCATAAAGACATCTTCACAAAAATAAATTTTATAAATTGATGCGATTTAAACTATTTTTACTATAAAATAAATATAGTATATCACAATAAATCATGTACATTACTTTTAGAAATTATTTTTATAAACCAAGCATGTAGTAAAATAATGAATAATGGTGTTTGCATCATTATTTGGAAAAAAGAAAGAACACAACATCGTGTGTTGACGATGAAATTTTAGTTTAAGAACATAGAATTAGAACTATAAATGAGCAAAGTGTAGGCGAGCTATGGTTGATTAAGCTTGGCTTGTTTATATTAGAACTGTTCAGAATATAATATGAATAATTAAATTTAATTATTTCTTTTAAATTTTTAAAATAAATAGTGATTTCAGATAGAAGTCATGAATTCAAATTCGGACTATACACTCTACCATATTTAGTTAAATTAAATGTTTCATGCATTCCACCACTTATTGAAAAGGAGTTTGGGCTATATATAAGGAAGAATGTTAAGAATATAATATAGATAATTAAACTTTACATATTTTCAACGGTTTAAACTTGTAGAATAAGTGGTGATTTCACAAAAACTAAGTCAAGCTCGATTTGAATTGTTAATAATTAAGATTAATTTATATTCACAAATGAACATATTTAAATCCAAATTTAACATAGCAGAGTTTAAGGCTTTGTTTTGGCAATGAGGTATTTTCAAATATTTTCAAAACTTCTCATATATAATTTTATTTTTAAACATCACTCAAACATAAAATACTTTTAAATTTTAAAAATTTTCATCTAATCATTATCAAAAGACAAAAATCAGTAAAACTTTTCCAAATTTTTGAATAAAACACAAAAAAAAAATATTTTTTTCAAATTTTGAAACAAAATTAATATTAAAGAATTATATTTAAATAATTTTTTACCTTATAATATTTTATTTAACTTTTATATTTTTAATATAATAAAACATCTTAATTTGAATTATTTCATTATTATTCATAAAATTATTAAATATTTTAAATATCTAGACCAGCCCTAAATCAACCGTCAAAGATCCATGTTGTATACAACCCTAATTTAAAGACTAGAAGACTAGTCGAGTCAATAGGTCAAGTCAAAGGGGGCGGCCACGAACTATCTAATAAGAGTAATGCTACTCATCATCTCAATTTCTATCATCCTCCCATCATCCTATGATGTGTCATTACATGATTAGAGATTATTTATTATATTTTACTTATAAACTAATCATCTAATATCACATCATGGGATGATGAGAGGATGATGGAAGTTAGGATGATGAATAGATTTTTTCATCTAATAATACACATAATTGTACATATAAGTTGTCCGAAGAGAAGTTTGGAAAGTTAGTGGAGATGAGATTAGTTGAAATAAAAATTAAATAAAATATTATTTTTATTTTGAGATTTAAAAAAGTTAAATTGTTTATTATAATTTTAATAAAAAATTTTAAAATATTATAATAATTATATAAGTTAAGATGATTTTATTATCTAAACCTCCTCTAAATTAGACATAATGTTTTTAACTTATAAAAGTTATTTTTCAATCCACTCCTAATCGAAAAAGTTTTATTGTACACTCTTGATTATTTCTAGCATCCTCATTCTTAATTTTTCTATTTTTCAATCAACTCCTAATCCAAATGAAAAAATTATTCATCATCCTCGTATTATATATAATTTTTCAATTTTCAATTTTTTTCTTTTATTAAATATGTAATGTATAGACAATGAATAAAAGAATTCAATTAATTTAAAAAGAATAAAACAAAAAGATAAAAATAAAACAAGTATAGTAGGAACTGAGAAAGCTATTACAGATGTTGTTCGGTCTGTCTTGAATTCGAAACTCATCTCATCATTATAATTTTTTAAAATTTTTATATAAAATATAATAAATAATTTAATTTTTTCAAATCTTAAAATAATAATTATATTTAAAATAAAATTCTAATTATATTTTATTCAATTCTTTTAAAACTATCAGGACTCATATCAAAATCCAAATAATCTTAATTGTCCACTGGATTATTTCAAGCATCCTCATTCTAAGGGCATCTTTCTGTAACTACGATTTGCGGTGCTAACTGCACGTTAGCGAGGGATATGGGTATTGATGGTACCAGGCCATTCCTCTTATTTGTTCTGCTTCTACTCCTCAGAGCATGCTTCTCCATTAATGCAGATGATACCCTTTCGAAAGGTCAGTCCCTTTCAGCGATGAATACCGAAAGCATCGTATCTAAGGATGGCAGATTTGAACTTGGATTCTTCGAACGAGGAACTCCTCCAAAATTCTACCTGGGGATAAGGTTTAAACGCTTAGTGGGTGAGAGGATTGTTTGGGTAGCAAATAGAGAAAACCATTTGTCTGACCCTTTGAATTCAAGACTCCAATTCTCAGGGGATGGCAATCTTGTTCTTCTTGGAGCTTCCTCCAATAAACCATTTTGGTCCACAAATTTGCAGAATATTCCCTCATACTCAACTGAAGCATCACTTCTTGATAATGGAAATTTTGTTTTAAGAGATAGATCGGACCCTTCTACTCTATTTTGGGAGAGTTTCGACCACCCAACCGATACATGGCTGCCAGGTGGAGAGCTTGGGATCGATAAAGCTGGAAAAGTACCGAAGCAACTTATTTCATGGAAAAACTCAGAAGATCCATCACCGGGTCTGATCTCGTTGAGGATAGATCCAAATGAAAGCAGGCAATATATCTTGGAATGGAACAGGTCCCAAGTTTACTGGAGTAGTGGAGTTTGGAATGGAAAACATTTCGGCTCCGTTCCTGAGATGAGGTTGAATTATATATATAACTACAGTTTCATATCAAATGAAAATGAAACCTATTTCACTTACTCTGTTTATAATCCTTCTATCACGTCGATGTTTTTGGTTTCTTCTACCGGACAGATCCAGATGCATACGTGGCTGTCCTCTGCTGATGATCCGTGGTTTCTATTTTGGGCTCAACCAAAATCACTATCTGATGTCTATGCTTTGTGTGGTAAATTTGGCATATATCATGATGATACATCTCAGCCTTGTGATTGTCCAAAAGGTTTTGAACCATTTTCAGATAATCAGACCAGACTAAACGACTGGTCCGGTGGTTGTTTGAGGAGACACCCTTTGCAATGTGAAAATCGTAATGCAAAAAACGATTGGTTCCAAAAAATACCCAACATCACATTGCCAATCAACTGGAAAGCATATTCGGCAATGAGTGCCCGGAGATGTCAATTAGCTTGCATGAATAATTGTGCTTGCACAGCTTATGCTCATAACAGCATCGGGTGTCTGATATGGGAAGGAGCTCTTTTGAACATGCAACGACCCTCGGATGGTGGAAAGGTTGGACAAGATATATATCTCAGACTAGCTGCTGATGAGCCTCAAATTAGTACCAAAGGTAGGATGAAAAGGATGAAACCTACATAAGTTTACATTATCTTCTTACTTAATCGAAATGCAATTCTGTTCTGATAGAGCTAATTGTCGTTCTTATCATCATAATCAGGAACCAAATGGAAAGTACGGGTAATTGTAGCTGTGCTGGTTGCTGCAACAGGGCTAATCTTATGCCTATCCGTTTGTTTCTCAATCAAGAGAAAGCTCAAACACAAAGGTAAGTTCTAACATTACATACAAATCCTTCAAAAGTTCCAATTTTTTATTTTTTGTTTATGGGTGAGTGGATCACTAGCAACAACAAAATGCTCCACCAAAATCTAAGGACAAGAAAGCTGTGACATTAGCTTGTTCTCAAGAGTGTTTCTCAACGTTTTATCTCGTCAATTGGTGAAGATATTCTTCATGCTCTTGAAATCATCTGAACCAAGTTTCCAAGAGAAATCTCGCAAGTCTCTCCAGCATATTCCAAAACTTCTTTAATTGATTGTATCAGAGCAAACACTTGATTCTCCATTAAATGACAAAATTCGCATCATTCTGTGCAAAACAGGAGAGACGGCAGCTTCAAGCAATGATCTAATGTTATTTGATCTTAGTACTGAAATTCATGCAACCAGTGATGGAACAAACATCCAAGATAATGATAAGAAAAGAGGAAAGAAGGATGTTGAGTTACCGCTATTCAGTTATGAAAGCGTATTAGCTGCAACTGATAATTTCTCAACTGCAAATAAGCTTGGAGAAGGAGGTTTTGGACCTGTCTACAAGGTATGTATGTTCCATTCTGTTAAATGAATATGCTTAAAAAAATATGGTAAACTTTGAAGGAAGTTTAAAGAGTTTATGGTTCTCTTTCACAGGGGAAGTTACTTAAGGGGCAGGAAATTGCAGTGAAAATGCTTTCAAAAAGATCTGGACAAGGGCTCGAGGAGTTTAGAAATGAGACAACACTAATTGCAAAACTTCAACACAGAAATCTTGTTAAACTCTTGGGTTGCTGTATTGAAGGAGATGAGAAAATACTAATATACGAGTACATGCCCAATAAAAGTTTGGATTTCTACCTTTTTGGTGCGTCCTTATTTTAGTCATCTTGATACTTATTATATACATACATATGTATAAAAATTATTCTCTCTCACACACACACACACACACACACATATATAATTCTAGGTTCTTGAATGTTGATTTCCTTTGTGGCGTCATTTAAACAGATCCAGCTAAGAAAAGAATGTTAGATTGGGGGACACGCATTCACATTATTGAAGGGATTGCTCAAGGACTTCTATATCTTCATCGGTATTCAAGATTAAGAATTATACATAGAGATATGAAACCCAGTAACATTCTCTTGGATAGTGAAATGAACCCTAAAATATCAGATTTTGGCATGGCTCGAATAGTTGGAGATAATGAAATACAAGCAAACACAAATCGGATTGTTGGAACTTTGTAAGTACGCAATCTATTCCCCATGCATCCCATATTTGCAAGTGCCACCTAAATTTACTTAGCAAACTACTAACTAAATTTTGGAATCCAGCGGCTACATGTCTCCTGAATATGCCATGGAGGGTCTGTATTCGATAAAGTCTGATGTGTTTAGTTTTGGAGTATTGCTACTCGAGATTGTGAGTGGGAAGAAGAACACAGGCTTTTATAACCACGGGTCACTCAATCTTCTTAGATATGTGTGTACCTTTTATACTCTATTAGGTCTTTCCTATTTTTACATTAATAATTTATAAATTAGGATCCTCTCCAATTGTCCAAATGTATTGGATGATCCAATGCAAAAAGAGATGGAGACAATTTTAAATGTGCATGTGTGCTCAACATTGCTCGAAAATCCTACAATGTTTTCATTAAAAGTTATAGAGCCCACATGATGTGCTATCCATCTCTAGAATCAGACCATCAAAATTGGTCAGGCAATTGTAGAGAATCTATTTTGTAAGTTATAAACTGAATTACTCTTAGTTTTTAATGAAATTTACATTGACCTGAAATGAATACAGGCTTGGGAGTTGTGGAGAGATGGTCAAAGCTTGGAGTTGATGGATTCAACGATAGGGTATCCTTCTTCCACTTCTACCCTGGTGAGATACATTAATATCGGGCTACTTTGCGTTCAAGAAAATCCAGCTGATCGACCTACCATGCTTGATGTGGTCTTAATGATCAGTAATGAACATGGACCTCTGGTTACACCCATGCAACCCGCTTTTACAGCTGGCCGAAATTTGATGCACACGAATCCAACAGTGAACCCTGCAGAGAGTTGCTCAATAAACAGTGTAACTTTTTCGATAATGGAGGCTCGATGAATACTACTATTTGGTTTACTAATTAACTGTGCAAGCTAATAGGCAAAGCTGCTTACATAAAGTAATTTCTGGATCACAAGGAGGGTTCAAGCATGCTGTAGAGCACAGACAGAGAGCATTGTAATTTTTCATGATGATATACATATAACAATTGAGGTAGATATTGCCTTTTTTATTCAATTTTAGGACCATGAATTTGATCATTTATATAAAAATTTGGAAGACTTGAATATTTTTTTTATATAATATACTTCATCTTGTTTTTGTTTAATTTATTATAATTAGTAATTGAAAAATAACAAATTTAAAAAGTTATAGAATTATATTACTCCAAGTCTCTTGCAATGACTCATCCATGCAAGTTGAGTCTGAGTTTGCAACTGTGCTAACTGCCAAGTAAGGAAGTCATGCTGATTAATTTGTAAAATGAAGCTCTAGATATATGTGTGTGTGTGTGGAGATTCAATAACGTATGCTATTGCTAGCAGAAAGTCTAGTCTAACAGATTCTCCTATTGACAAAAAACCAGAAACGTATAACCACTGCAATAAGAACTGAACCAATGACAAATGAAAACCAAAACAACAATACTTCTACAATGATCATCATCCTGGTCTTTACGCAGTTGTTTCCTTCCTCCTGCAGAATCCATAGGCAACGGCGTAGAGTGCCAATCTTGGTCTTCACCCTAGCTATTGACAGAAAAAACCCAGGCAGCTTAAATTTAGTGCCACGACTAGAAAAGGCATTTACATGTTTTCACGTTATTGAACACAAAAACTTGGGATGTTCCGAAAGTCCTCTAAACACGTTTTATTCTTGAGAAATGCTTTCGGTTCCGAATCTTTTTTTTTTTTTTTTTACTTAGTGATTAAGTATTTTTTAATGATGATGTGAATCTTTTATTTTTTTTAAAATATTTATGATGATTAAAAAAATATATAAAAAAAGAAAAGAAAAATAAAAAAAAGAAATACACGTTCGGGACACATCTTCGGGTCACTTTTTCGGTGACTGTAGCAGAGCTATTTATTCTATAGATGTTTGATTGGTATTTTAAACATGTTTTATTCTATGAAAGGGTCCCAACAACGTGACCCTATTATTACGTGTGTGTAGGGTGGTGTCAGGAATGTCGGGCCGTTACCTTAGATCTGTTTGTTTCTAGGCCCAGGCCTTGGGCTTCTTCTTGCCTGGGCCCAAGGCCTCTGATCTTTTAAGCAGCTCGTAGAGGGGGGGGCTCAAGGGGGATTAACGTGTGGAGGGCCTTCGGTATAGACTCAGCCCAGCCCGAGTGGGACATAAGCGTCTCTTTTAATCAGGTCCAGTCTAGATTTTATTTCCTCTCCAGATTAACTCAATAAAAATTAAGATATTCATAATTTGACATGCAACGAAAACAAACCGCAAACACTATTGTTGTAACGCCTCGGTCCCATATGGGTCGGAGAGTTACTTCCTATCTCTTAAACTCACATTTCAACAATACAATAATAGACTCCAAATTCCCAATAGCATATAGAAAATTCGATTCAAACTAATTTCCTCAATATAACCAATTTTCCAAAAAATGCCAAGTCATCATAACACAATAAAATTTCTTAATAAAAATCGCCAATACTCATAAAAACTTTTTATGTTTAATCCTCTATACTTAAAACATCTCCCCCAATGCCTCATAATCTTGATTCTCAGCTGAACCATCAAACTATCTGAAAAATATTGTGGAGATAAGGGGTGAGTTATCAACAACTCAGTAAGCAGAGAGCATATACTAGCATGTAAACATGAGCATTTATAACGTTCGATATGCAGAACAAAATATTTTCTTTCAGAATGCAGAAACAACATATTTACTTTCGGAATGCATAAACAAAATTTGGTACAAAATATCAGAGCGAAATTTTCAGAAAAACAAACTTGTTACCGAAAAGAAAATCCTTTGGCATATCCAAACTAAAACATTAAATTCATATCATCTCTTAGCATCACATCGGGACAAATACCATGTTTAACCCCCGTCGTAGGGTTATAAACCACCATTATACCCGTGGCTGGGCCGTATACCATGTTTCACCCCCGTGGTAGGGTTATAAACCACCATTATACCCGTGGCTGGGCCGTATACCATGTTTCACCTCCGTGGTAGGGTTATAAACCACCATTATACTCGTGGCTGGGCCGTATACCATGTTTCACCTCCGTGGTAGGGTTATAAACCACCATTACATCCGTGGCTGGGCCGTATACCATGTTTCACCCCGTGGTAGGGTTATAAACCACCATTATACCCGTGGCTGGGCCGTATTCCATGTTTCACCCCGTGGTAGGGTTATAAACCACCATTATACCCGTGGCTGGGCCGTATTCCATGTTTCATCCCCGTGGTAGGGTTATAAACCACCATTATACCCGTGGCTGAGCCTTAACAGAAACAGAATGGAACATCATCGGAAACAGATCACATTCAAATACAGAATCAGAACTTCATGCCAAGGTTTTTAGATAACACATCATATCAAAACAAAATACTGAATCGCCTCAGATCATTTCACATGTTCGAAATAAACAGAAACAAAACATCAATAGCAAAAATTTTAGATTTTCATATTCGCTCTTTTTGCATAATTCAGAAACAAAATACACAAAATCAGCTCATGTCTACATCAGTCATGACAGAAAATACTTTCTCTTATATAGAATTTATGCATATGTAGAACAAACATTTGAGGTTGTTTTCAGATTTTTAGAAACAAATATGCATATTTTTCAAAGTCAACCTCATTTCATTTCTTTTATGCAAATCTAGTATATGAATCCCGCTTACCTGAACTCTTTGACTATTATGAGTCTTTCTACAATCGTATCGAATGAATGTCAATCCTCACCTACACAAAACATTAAATGTGACTAAACTTATGAATGGTCTTGCTAAAATTCTCTATTATCTAAATTCATACTACGAAAAATAGGTTTGAAAACTATTTAATATAAAAAAAATTCTAATAAATACTAATATTACTAAAAATATTCTTAACTTATTATAGTATAATTTTATAAAAAAAAATGGCAAAACAAATTAACTTCATTTCAGAAATTAACTAAATCATATTTTAAACTCATGTCTCTATAAACTACTATTAAAACAATAATTTAAAATTGCCAACATATAATGTAGTAGAAAATCATAAACTTCTTGAGCAATAGCAATAAAATAAAGCCCATTTAAAATGTTTTAACAGTTTAAAATAAAAACTCAAACCCAACTCAAAACAATTCAAACACCCCATGCTTTGGTTTATAACTCAGAAGGGTGAGCTTGTAATATCCAAAATATCTTCTCTACTATCTGCGTTATAAGGACATTACGTAAAATGCAAAGATCAAATTTAAGAAGAGACCCAGAGCCGTGCAACGAAAACTCACCGTGAGAGCAGCTACGAAGCGGCGGCGAGGTGGTTGAGGCAGCGGTAGTGCACTGTGGACGAAGAGAAAAAGTGGAGAGAGAGAGAGAGAGAGAGAGAGAGCCCGAGAGATGGGGAGGAGGTGGTTTACGTACGCTCCATGCATGCAACATGAGGGCTGCGGAAAGAGTGCTGGACAACCAAAAGGGTGGTGTTAGACGGTGGATTGGGGCGGCGTTAGCCTCAGATGGTGGTTTCCATGGGCGGTTGGCGTGGTGCCGAGAGAAGTAGGTGCTATCCACTTCGTGTTGTATGTCTGCGGAGGAGAGGAACGCGACGACCGAGTGGTGGGGGCTGCAGTCCGAACATCGAGTCTTGCTTTTTGGCATCTTCTGTTTGCCGATGAAGGCGCATGAGGGTGGTGGACAGTCGTGCAGGAAGTATCGGGGCTGAGAGCACTTTATTTGCTCTGTTTTCTTACTTAAAAACAGAGGCTTTGCTTTAGGATGGTCACGGTGTCGCCGTGTGGGCTGGTGGAGCATGGCAGAGCAGCGGTGGCTGACTCGAGTTGGGCTATCACGGGGCAGGGTTGGTTTCGGCGGCTGGGCTAGGGTTCACTATGGAGGAAGCCTGGCGTTTCGGTCTTGCAAAACAGAAGAGGGCTTGCGGGGTTGACACGCGGAGGATCTGGGGCTTCCATGGTGGCCAGGTGAGGGGCGGTGGCATCGGTTTTAAATGCAGATGGAGGCTAGGCAGCTTTCACACGGTGGCTAACGGGGTGTTGCCATGCATGGGTTGAGGCCGTGGGTTGAGGAGTTTACGATGCTTTTCTAGACGGAAAGGGCTGTGTTACACGGTTTGCATGGGACGAAAAAAATGCTTCTATGTTTCAAGGCAGTGAGACCAACCGAGAAGGGCTTGAGCAGTGACTGGATCGTGGGGTGGAGAGAACTTACGGAGAAAAAGAGGAGCAAGAGAGAAAGTTTGGAGGATGACTGATCATCTTGTAGTGAATCGAACGAGTGGCGACGTGGGTGAGTGAGAGTCTGAGTGTGTGATGGAACACTACAACAAATAGCTTCTTTTGCCACGGGTTCTTTTAACGCGGTATACCTTAGTGGCAAAAAGTGGGTTGTTGGCACGGAAACAACTGGTGGGATTAGAATCAGGCTTTTTTCCACGAGATGGTAGTGGTGGATAAATCTTCGTCTGAAGAAACCTTATGTAGCGAGAAAGCAATTTCTCTTGACGAGATTATATCATGGAATTAAAAAAATCTAATGCCATTTGTTGTCTCTTGGGAAAAACTTTTTTTTTTCGAAATAATAGTCAAATCCCAGCAATTGTTTCTCGTCGCTAGCTAGGTGATTATACATTTCCCCGCCCCCGCGATAATCTCATCTTCCAAATTAACGACAGAATTTCTCCTCTTCCTCTGCAGCAAAAAATCCTGCCCTGTCTTCCCCCTAGTTGTTCTTCCCCCTCCCCCACCCGCAGCCAATATCCCCACCCCCTCCCTCTCCTGCAGCCGCTAATCCCCACCTCCTCCTTGTCGCGCATAGACGAAATCACCACCCCCTCCCTCGCATACCCAGTTCATCTCCCCCGTCCCTCGCGCAACAATTTCCCCACCCCCTCCCTCCCACGCAGCCCCGATTTCCCCACCACCTCCCTTTCGCCGAGACTCGCTTCCACCAAGGAATTCCTCTTCACGCGTGGATTTGCACTCCCTCGCGTGGACCGCGAAACCCATCATTTGTAAGTTTTATATCCATTGCTCTACCCCATGTAATTTTCTGTTGGATTTGTGGCTTCATTTTCCCATATTCCTTGTTGAATTTCATACGAATTGAGGGTTCGATTTACACGCCGTTCCTAGTGGTAATCTCTTGGTTGTTATTCTGCTGCATGGATTTTGCCGTGTTTTATTTTCCTCCTAATATGCTACTTAGTTTGGGTAGTGATTTCTTCTACTACCCTGATTTTCATATTCTGATGCATGGATTTTATAATCTTATTTCCATCTATTTTGCTTATACTTTTGAGATACTACTGTCGTGTTTTTGCCCTTCTTTGATAGTTTTACTTTGAATTTTGCTGTCGAGGATTTTGTTTATAGTTCTGGTAGTCATCTCTTTCTGCAGTAAGTGATTTTGTATTCAATTTCATTGAATACAACAGAGCATAAAATGTTAGTGAGGTCAATTCATGAATATGGTTAATGATACCTTTACGACTTGCTACTACCTCTCTCTCTCTCTCTCTCTCTCTCTCTCTCTCTCAAGTCCCTCTTACTCAGACAGTGTTTCTATGTTGCCACAACTTTGCAACTAGGTCAGCTCTGACCAAAGGATTGAATTGTGATGGGTGGTTAGATACTTGGATATATAGTGAATTTGTTTAATCAATCTGTTGACGGTTCCTTTCCTATCCTTTATTTCCTGCGTTCATCTTATGTAAGCTTTGACACAATGCTGGATTGAAACTGAAAACACATCAAAAGACAACATACATGCTCAAAGTTAACTATAAAATTGGTCGCTGGTCATGAAATTGTTGCCAAGTTCTTGTTTAGGCTTTTTTCCAAAAGTTTTGTTGCATGTTGGAGTCCTCCTTTTTAGTTAAGTTGGTGGGTACAGTCAGTGGATGCTATCTTTTGAACTCTTTACACTGTTGTTCGTTTTGATCATTTCTAGGATATTATTTGTTGGGACTCTCTAAAAGTAAGGAAATTCTGTTTAGATCGTTTTGTAAGGCATTTTGAGCAACTACAGTTTGAGCTTTCCCTTGGGAGAGTAACTTGCCTGTGCTGCTCCTTGCAAGGTGGTTTGGTCTGCACTTTTAGTTGTGTTATATGAGAATTTTATGATGTGAAGAAGACTCTTACATTGGCTTGTGTCACATGTGTACGAGGATGGTGAGACTTAGATTTACGTTGTACCCTTATGCTTTAAGGTTCCAAGAGAGGCCTGCCCTTTATTTTCTTATTTCAATTTTGTTGGCTATGCCTAATTCACTGGTTTTCTGTGTTGCCTAAAAAAGAATCTGGTTTTTTTGGGATTGTTAGAAATCAGGGGAAGTTTTGAGGTTCAGGGTAAAGAAATTCAGTGATATGTCCACAAAATGCAAAATATTGAACCCATAGATGCTCTTACATAATGATCGACATATTTTGGCTAATACCTGGCCCACAAGATTCTTTTTTTTTTTAAGCTTCCTTACCTTTTTTGTGAACTTCTTCTCCATGTCTTTGTTAATTACTTCAACTACTTGCTAATATGTTGAAAAGAGAGAGCACAATCTGAATGGCTTCATTGAATTTATTTATTTTTTCCCTTTATCTTGTGGTTATATATGGTGTTCATGTCCCATACATATAAAGAAGAAGTGTCCAAACCTACTTGGTTTGAACATTTAAAACAGTTATAACTTACTGTCCTTTATTTCTATATTAGGAAAACTAAATTATGTGGATAATTATTAGTAATCCAATTAAATAAACTAACTTTTGTTTAATAATGTTTTTTCTTAGGTCTTTAATAGGATATATTAATATCCTATTTTTTACCAGTTTAACTTAATGATATATTATTTAATTTTTAGTTCATGATAACACAAATGAGTGGATAATGTGGTATTATAATAGTAGTTGTAATTTAATAATAATATAGTGGGATAGTTGATGATATGATTCGATGATGTACTTAGATTTATTCTACTCAATCATATGGAATAGAGATTTTTCAATAGGAGCAAAGCTCTATTCTTTTGAAAATTATATTGTATATAGTTTTTCAAACTTGATTTAATATTGAGCTTTACTCAAGTCCAACATTATGAGTTCTACTTTGCATTTTATCTACGGTCTATTTGGCACCTTGCATTTGGGTTAAAGAGATCTAGGAGATACATCTAAAAAACAGTCATGATGTTTGAAGACACAGGCAATTGAGATGGTCCCCTTTGGTTAGTTGATATAGTCTCTTTTGGGGTTTAGAGGATGATTGACTTATTGACTGAAATTATCCTTTTAACCGAGAAATAATTTCATTGCCATGTTTTCGGTTAGTTATTACCAGCTCTAAACTCAATTGCCTTAATCCTACTTGTATGGAACTAACACCGTAGCCTTTGCACTTGTTGACCTTATGGAAATTCCATAAGGTTCAAGTCAACCCAAAGACTAGTCAAGTAAGGCCAAGAGTTGTAGTCTTCAGTAAGTATTATCCAATTTAGGCATTTTAGAAAATATGCAGAAATTCGACTTTGCCAGGCTGGATGGGGAAACACTTAAGTCTTATAAATTATGTAAACATCTATTGTAGTCATTTTCATATCTTGATGTAGTTGGGAAAAAGACTAACAGATAATTCATTAATACTTGAAAACTGAATGATTGAGTTCATACTACCATGGACAAAGTAGGCTATGGTGCTAAAATCGATATGGTTATACTAAAAAATAATTATGATTACAATGGTGTTTAAAATTTTACCTGCATGGAAGTAGGGTCTGTAAACTGTTGCCCCTTCTCAAACTATCCACAATGGTGGCACCTCATTACATGATGATGGTTTTTGAATTAGCTTTAGGAATGAAATTAATGTTCTCACTGCAATGCTACTGCTTCTCAAGGCTATGTTATCCCAAACGAACTAACCCTTTATGTAGAATATTTTACATTCCAAGTCGAGTTGACTAATGGTAAATAATCATTAGTCATATCGACTTGGATCTAGTTTCAATCACTTCTACCACGACTATAGTTAGCTCTTATACTTGTAAGTCGAATGTGAGCATTAGCTTTGGTTATCACATAGGTATTGTCACTATAAGTTCCAGAAAAATTCAACTTTCGCTTACTAGTAATGTGCTTGAATTCCTAGTTATTTAGCCACCTATTCTGTGTTTCTAAGGGTGGGCTGAAAAAGACTAGGTGTTTTGCATCATTTGAGCAAAATGCATACTACTACGTCATACACAACATGCAGGTTTTAGTTAGTTTATATGTCTATTACTATCTAATTCCAGCATACCCTTCTACCTATTACTTCCGATTCTGATTGTTGCAATATAAAGGAGAATTTGATGAATGTCTAGTACACAATTCCTATTTAAAGTAGAGACTCATATGGATCATCAACATTTAGTAAGGATTGTTTATTGGCAGCAAGTTGTTTGTTTAGTTTAAGCCAGTCCTATCACACTAAGTAAATCCAGCTACCTGCTTTGATGTTGTAACTATGGGCATGTTCTTGTTATACAAAACTATGCGTATTTAGTTCCGAGTTAATGAGATACAAAGCTGGTCTCTGGATGAGGCATATGACTAATATTTATTAATTTTCTATTCGAAGGTCATTGCACAATTTGCCAAAGCTATCCTAATTAGCTTTTTTCCCACTAGCTGGCCAGCTGCATAAGATGGATAAGGCTTGGATGCATATTGAAGACATATTGCATTCCACTGAGTATGATGAAGGTGTTAGACAATTCTTAACCATGGCGCAAGCTCATGCATCGACAACTAATCAGATTAGGTGTCCATGTAGGAGATGCAGGAATAGAGCTTTCCACTCTATTCGTATCGTGGAAGATCATTTGTTTTTAAGAGGGGTTGATCCAACCTATACAAAATGGATTTTCCATGGAGAAGAGGATCCGATCCTAAATTCTACATTCTCTGACGAAGAAGATGATGATGCATCTTCTTACAATCACTACATCGATGATGTGGACGAGATGTTAGATGACATTCGTCATGGGTCGTTTATGGATAATTCCTTTTGCAATGATGGAATGCAAATGATAATTATCAACCCTCCACCTCTAATGCGCCAACCAACTATAATTTCGACGAGTTGGTTGCCGACGCACGACGGCCACTTTATCCTGGATGTGCTAAGTTCTCGAAGCTATCATTCATCGTCAAGCTGCTTCACATCAAGAGCATAGGTGGTTGGACCGTGAAGTCCTTTGACATGATAATCAAGCTTTTGCAAGATGCATTTCCCGACGCTTTATTCCCAGATTCATATAATGACGCTCGTCGCATAGAGCGTGGGTTGGGCTTTAGTTATGAAAAGATACATGTGTGTCCAAATGACTGTGTGTTATTTTGGAAGGAGAATGCATCGTACAATCAATGCCCTAAATGTAAAGCATCTAGGTGGATTGTGAGCACAAATAAGCAGCGAATGGTACCACAAAAGCTTCTTCGATACTTCCCCCTAAAGCCGCGCTTGCAGAGGCTGTTTATGTCAACAAAGACAGCCCAAGCCATGAGATGGCATAAAGATGAACGTGTTGATGATCCAATGTGCATGCGACATCCAGCAGATTCAAGGGTATGGAAAGACTTCGATTACAAACATGTTGCATTTTCCCACGATCCTCGCAATGTTAGACTTGGTTTGGCGAGTGATGGGTTTAACCCATTCAATAACATGAGTAGGCCGTACAGTATTTGGCCGGTACTACTTGTGCCTTACAACTTGCCCCCTTGGTCATGCATGAAAGATCCATATACCATGTTGTCGTTGCTAATCCCTGGCCCTAAATCACCAGGGAATGATATTGATGTGTTCTTGCGTCCACTAGTCGATGAGTTGAAGGAATTATGGGAAGAGGGTATTCGGACGTTTGATGCGTACAGTGGACAAATGTTTAGCTTGCATGCAGCGCTACTTTGGACAATCAATGACTTCCCAGCATATGCCAATCTTTCTAGGTGGAGCACAAAGGGCAAGATGGCATGTCCTTCATGTAGATCTGACACAAATTCACAGTGGTTGGTATATGGGCGAAAGCATTGCTATATGGGGCATCGACGGTGGTTGCCACCAGATCACTGTTGGAGACGGAAGAAAAACTCTTTTGATGGGTGCGAAGAGCATGGACTCCAACCATCAAGGGTCAATGGAGAGGATTTGCTAAAACAATTACGTGAGGTATCACATGTCCAATTTGGCAAATCTTCTTTGAAGAGGAAACGAACGCCCAATCAACTCAATTGGACCAAAAAATCTATCTTCTTTGAGCTTCCCTACTGGTTAGACTTGGGCTTGAGACATAACCTTGATGTCATGCATATTGAGAAAAACATATGCGATAGCGTGTTGGGAACATTGCTAAATATTGATGGAAAAACTAAGGATTCTGCCAATGCCCGTCGTGATTTGGCAAACCTTGGGATAAGGAAAGAATTGCATTTACAACATGATGGGGACCGTATTACTATGAGTCTTGGTTGTTACATGTTAAACTCCCATGAGCGAATGAAATTTTGTGATTGGTTGTCAAAAGTTAAATTTCCTGATGGTTTTGCATCGAACATTGCCCGTTGTGTGAATGTTAGTGACGGAAAGATCAGTGGAATGAAAAGTCATGACTGTCATGTCTTCTTGCAAGCATTGTTGCCGGTTGTGATTGGCAAATTCTTACGGTCAGATGTCCGTCAAGCGTTAATAGATTTAAGCAATTTCTTCAAAGACTTATGTTCCCGAACTTTGAACTTATCAGTGTTGACATCTCTTCAAGCTAATATTCCCATCATTCTCTGCAAACTAGAAATGATATTCCCTCCAGCTTTTTTTGATATCATGGTGCATCTTGCCATTCACTTGCCAGAAGAGGCATTCCTCGCAGGACCCGTGCAATACAGGTGGATGTACCCTTTCGAAAGGTATCTAGGGAAGTTCAAGCGGTACGTCCGCAACAGAGCTCGGCCAGAGGGCTCAATTGCTGAGGCATATGTGCATCTCGAGTGTCTTACATTTTGCTCTATGTACCTCCATGATATTGAAACTAAATATAATCGTGAGGACCGCAACAATGATGTTCGTATTTGGACAACTAAGTCAAAAGATGCACCAAGTTTATCTGTTTTCTCACAAAAGGTTAGACCATTGGGAACAGCAAGTTCCCACAAATTAGACGACACACTATTGGGCAAGGCCCGATGGTATATACTTAATAATTGCATGGAGATTGAGCAATACATTGAGTAAGTACATCATCAATGACTTGAAGTTCACTTTATGATGTGTTATATGTTGTTATTTTTCTCCTGGTAATTGATCGAGTGACATATAATTTCGACAGGGAGCACTATAACAAGATCCAAGAAGAGGACCCTCAGGATATCGATCGTAGGCACCAGAGTCAATTCCCATCATGGTTCAGAGCACGCGTAAGAGTTGAAACCGTTTGTACATATAACTACATTCTTCTCAAATTACACATATAACTAATTCATCTTAAATCTTCTCTGTGTGGTAGATTCGAGAGCTGCGTTCAGTTACGCCTACTGCGGTCACCGATGAGATATATGCTTTGGCATGTGGTCCGGATCCATGGGTCGCATCTTATGCTGGATGCATAATGAATGGTGTTCGCTTTCATACGAAAGCGCGTGAAATTCATTGACGCACTCAAAACAGCGGGGTGGTTGTGCATGGCGAGCATCAGGGAACCCATGTTGATTTCTACGGTGTGTTGCATGATATTATAGAGTTACGCTACATGGGTTGGCGTACGGTATTTCTCTTTCAATGCGCTTGGTATGACATTGGCGACCCAAGAAGGGGGATACGTGTCAGGGACAAATTGACGTCAGTCAATACTGCTAGGCAATGGTATAAAGATGAGCCTTTCGTCCTTGCCTCCCAAGCAAGTCAAGTCTTTTATCTCAATGATCCGATATTGGGGAGAAGTTGGCAGGTCGTCCATAAAATCACAAGTAGAAATGTTTACAACATTCATGCAACTAATACTATTGTAGATGGGATGGACGATGACGAAGTATCAGACGGTGACTCAGATGATGATGTTGACAATAACACTAATAATTATCCCCCTATTCTTGAGAGTGGACCAGTCATGCCTGATCCATTGAATCGAGACGATTCAGAGCATTCGCCTGTTGATCCAGCTTCCATATCGCGTCTAGACCCGATACAATCAATTGACGATGAGTTGGATATTGATGATGAGCTACTTGACGATGACTTGAGCCTGGAAGACGTATGTGCCGATGATAACTCTGGTAGCGAGGCCGAGAATCAGTTGAATGAAGAAGCTGATGATGATTTTTAAATATTAAGCTTTGTTTTTTGTGACTTGGTTGACAATTAACTTAACCTTGTAGTAATTGAATTCATGTGGTTGTACCTGGATTGAATTCATGTTCATGTATAAGCTTAATATTTATGATGTGAAGTTGGATTTGCTTTTCCATTCATTGCAGGGATTTTAACACAAACAAATCCATGCACACCCATTGTGGTGTCATGAATTCTTATGTGTTGTAAAAGGGGCTACAACACATAAGCTCCAAGATTGAATATCTATTAACTACATTCTTCTCTGGGTTACTCATAGGTTCCTTTTGCAATGTTACTAATTACATGCTCGAGGCATTTCCTTCTTGGTTGCCTATAGTTAGTAGATATATTGTATTGAGTCATAAAGTGTATTCATGCAACTAACTCATATATGGGATTGACTTGGGTGAAAGTCATATTTAGCATACATATGATTTATCCCTCTTACCAACCATGTGCAAAAGCCAATGTTTTACATTTAAGGATACAAATTTGTTAGTTGGATAATTTGTAATTAGGCTAACTTAACAAGATGTTGTTAGCTAGTAAAATTGCATTCCACTGGTTACTAACCAGTGGTTTTTACCTTGTGTGCAGATTTTAGAAATCCTTTAAAGGCAACGTGCTGCAAACCCCTATAAGCTATTCTACTTAGTCAAGTGGCTCGAAGGTTGTGGCAGAGGGATGATGCCAATGTTCTTTGAGTTGCCAGAGCATAGGCGCTTAGATAAACAACTGCTCACAAACTATTAGCCCAAAAATGGAGGTATATGCATTGGGAGGATCACAAACTCCTATAAGCTGCAAAGGGATCATGAACTGGCCTTAACTATGGGATTGCACCCCAGATGGAGAACCCATGTTGTGGGACAATACCCATATGGGAGTATTGTCCAAGTGGAACATGCAAGTAAAGAATATTTGGGACAACACCATATAATGCAAATCAGGAAATGCAAACAAATCCACATCTAAAATTACAAATCTATAAGCAATTATGCATTTAGGTGGTCTTAATTTTTATGGTTAAGATTGTACTAAAAAAGATACAGTTTTGAGGTGTTGCTGGAATCATGGGATTTAATTACACTAATACCGTAAGCTTCTAAATCTGATGAAGATTTAAAAATGGAATAAAAAACCTTTAGCTATGCCAACTAAGCATGTTTATTATTGTTGACTCGATACAAGTCCTTTGCAAGTGTGTTTTATAATTTCTCATGACTATGGGATTCAGAAAAATACATCCACACACGCCAAGATACTGTTAAGGAATTTAAAATGGAAAAATTAGGTGTCCATGCAACTAACCATGTTTATTATTGATGGTATTCTCACAACTTCAGCCTAAGTGTGATATTTAATTTCAGATCATGGTATTCATTTAAATGGTAAGCAATTTCTGGAATTTTGTTGACCCTGAAATAACTAATTTTTGTGATGATAATATATAACAAATGCTTTGCTAATTGGACTATGTAAGGGGCGGGAGATAAGGTAAAGGGCGGGGTGGTCATTTTTTTGAGATGGGAAATGGCGCCATGGGTCAAATCCTAGTTGCTGCCAAAGTTTTACTCCCATGGACAGGTGGCACTAGCTGGTATATATTAGACAAAGAATCATTTTGTCTAAGTTGCTTCCCTCTGGTTCACTTCAAGATGACACACTCTAAAGTCCAGAAATATCCAAGGGGTTGAGCTGCTGTTCTTGTTCCAGCATCTGTACTATGCTTCCAGCTGTGGCATCAGGTTTGGTAGAAATTTTTTTTCCATGCCTCTGCTTCTTTTCTTCCACTTAACCAACTCTAAACTATCTTCTTCACATAAAATACGCTTCAAAATTCTCTCATTCACCTCTGTCTTCCCTATGCTTGGAGCTGCTTCTTTTCTTCCACTTAAGCATTTTCAAAAGTTTAAAACCTATTACATAAACTATACATAAAGCTTCTCTCATGAACCTACTGCCACGAAAACCAGACCAACAACCAGGTGCTAACAAGCCTTTTGTCTCTCTTGCCTTATCCTTATTATGTGACTGAGTTTTTTGTACTAAGATGTTAGCTGCAGTTTAGACAGGTCACCTACAACCATTTCATTTTAAAACAACATTTTTTTTTTCATTTGAGTTGAGCAAGTTTTTTATCTTTTTAGAATACTAGATATTACAGTGGGCAAATGTTTTGCATGTCAATGCATGTAGAAACCACATATCTGCCTTGTTATACTTCCATGCTAGAAAACAAGTCAGTGAAGGTTCAATTACATAGTATAAAATTTAGAAAAGGTCCTGGATGTCATGAGGGTAGATGTTTCCCTAATCTATGGGATTTAAAAACACTTGTAAAAGTGCTTTTAACAATAGCAGGAGCTGACTACTTTTGCTATTTTATTATTTCATATATAACTTTAAAATGTTCATTTAATGGTGTGGTTAGTGTGTTGACTCGACCTATTAAATTACTAATATCTTCTCAAGTGGCCAATTGTTTTAGCTCGTCTCCAGTTTGTATGCCATATGTTAAATGAACATTACAAGATGTACTATGCGTGGCCAAAAACTGCCCTGATTTGCAATTGGTTAGTCCGCCACCTCACTCTCTTTGTCTCATTCTCTTACAAAGAGAATACAAAATTGAATAGATGTGGCTTTGCATCCATGATGTTCATTTTTCAGTTGGAAACAGAGGAAGACAGGGTACATGTGGTTAATGGCAAGAGGCCATAAACTCGAGTGTTTTGGTTTGATTTTTCCAGATGTGGCTTTAGTATGCTTACAAGTAGAGCAGTATATATAATGGTACCAACATAATAATTAGATTTTCATATCAGTTTAGATGATATTTAGTACGTTAAATAGCATCTAACCTATTCTCTCATAACCGTGATTGCATGTTACAACTGAGTTGGATTTGAAATTCCAGCAAAGCCAAGGATGGTGAAATCTATAAAGTTTCGAGGGGGCCGAGTCCGACATGGGAAACCTCTTGTTGGTAGCAGTCCAGAAGCAGATGCATTGCTGCCGAGAATGACGTTGCGGGACGAGCCAGAGTCAAATGAATCGACGCAGGACATAGGAGGTGGCGGTGCTCCAGAGGCAATGGGTGGAGCACATGTTGGAGAGAGTTGCACTAATACAGGTATGGTTACCATTTGTTTCTGGGAGTTAGCATATATTATGTGGTGTGGTCAATTCATAACAATCTTTACAAGTACTACATTTCTCCTGGTTCATGGTTTAAAATGAGGTGATTGGATTAAGCGAGTTGATGTCTTAATGTAGATCCACCTAGTAAGAAACGAGGTCGAGGGCCAGCGAAGGGCACGCTATTTGAACGACTTCGGAAGGTGGGTAAGATTCCTCTAGTTATACAAGATGGTCATCGAGGGCCATCATGCGAGAATGCATCCATATTCACTGGTCGATTGACGGGGATTATTAAAGAACATGCTGACATGAGGCATGCAAGTTAGAGTTGTGTACCCGAAGACGAGAAGCAAGAGCTCGTTGACCGTGTTAGGGTAGGACTTATTTAATTTGTACTAAGAAAGCAAAAGTGTGTTGCATACTCATTTGGCCTAATTACACATGTTTGATGACAAACCCTTGTAATGAAGTGCATATTTTGATATTGCAGGGTGATTTTATTCTGGATTGGACAAGAGACAACCATCGTGAGATGGTTGTAACACATTTGGGCTATAAGTATAATGCATATCATTATGCACTACACAAAGTGTATTTAAAATATGGATCACATGAAGAGGCCCTACGTGGTGGGACGGACATGGTGGAGAAACCTGTATGGGAAAAGCTATGTGAACGGTGGGCAAGTTCGACATTCAAGGTATATTGTAATATACAGGTGGATTGTATTAAGTGATTAAAATGCTGGTATATTGATTTTTTTACATAGTGTTGGATGCCTCAAATAGAAGTATATGATGGATATGGTTTTTGCTTATCATGTTAAACTCGAGAAACACACTATTTGTAAATTTGTTTTTTATTTTTTATCCACAAATGCAGGAGAAGTCCAGGAGAAACAGGTCAAATAGACAAAAATTGAAAGTCAAACATACCGGTGGGCGGAAATCCTTTATACGGATATTAGAGGAGAAGGTTTGTGATAAGTATGGGTATATATAAGTCCTAATTAATATGTTTAATTAGGTATAACTTTACTGTTACTGGTTTGTTTCAGCGGGAGACGATGCCAAACATGGTTGCATTTTATAAGGAAACACATTGGTCAACACGAAAGGGTAAATTCATTAATGCAGCAACTGAACACAACTATGTAAGATTGTGTTCAATTTAATTTAAGTTAGACTATAGGCTACATAGGTGTTTAACAACAATGATGATTTTTCTTTCTATTAATTTTTCAGAATCTAATGGTGGAGAGGTTAGGTGAAAAAGAGTTCGAAGAGGATGTTGAAGAAGTGGCTGACACTATCTTCAAAGAAGTGTTGGGACAAAAATCTGGGTATGCAGTAGGAATGGGGCACATGGTCATTCCGGACCCCTCTCCTACCATTTTGAAGAGTAGAGCATTTATTCGTCTATCGGAGGAGAATCAACGGAACAAGAGTGATGCGGAAATGTACAAAAGCAAACTAGAGAAGATGATGGGTGATATTGAAGCGTTGCAGAAAAATTTTTTCTGAGCATGAGAAAGTCTTGCAATACTATCGGATGTCTGAGCTTGAGGGAGGTGGTGAGTCTCATAGAGAGACTCATCAAGATGCTTAGGCATCTCACTTTCTTTACTATTTTGTGGAGGGTTTTTTGTGGGTTTTTTTGTGGATTGTTTTATTGGATATGTAACAATCCAATGGCCATGGACTTATGTCCCTCAATACACATTTTGGTAGGTGCATATTATAGTTAGGGTGGATATCTATAAAACAATAGTGAAAAATTTAGATGCAAAATTGACTTTTTGGTGTTGGTAGTCTCTCTTGAATTGTTGGGGGAAAATATATCACTTTTGGTTGAGTAGCTTGACAGGGACAGAATATATTCTAATGAAAGAGTAAGTTCTCTTACAGTTACATATACTGCTTTAATTGATTCATTTTGCTTTTGCACAAGGCTGAAAACTAATCAAGTAGGCTAATATCACCAGTATTGGAAACTTATAGGTTGGAGCAAATCTCAGCTCAGCCATATGGATCATGGAATGTACAGCAGGAGTTGGAGGAGATGAAGAGCAGTTTCAGATAAATGGTATTAGCCGGGGCTGTATTTCTTCAATCTTGTAAGAATTAATAGTTGCAGCTGTTTTTTTTTCAAGTCATGTATGCAAAATTCCAGTTCTATTCAATATCACACACACCCTCAATTGTAACCCATAAGTTTCAGATTTTAATAAACTATTATGCCTTTTGGTTAGTTTATATGCTAAGATAACCTACAAACTAAGTAGCACAAGTAGGTTAAACCCACACTGAAATACTTAGGATATGTGCAAATCAGAAAACTCCTAATGGTGCTTGGTCAATACCAATTCTGATATTATTAATACTAATCTAGAATATTTTCAACTTGGTTGCAAATATTGAACCCAGTTTGGTTTGAGCACAATAGCCAATCCATTGCTATGGTAGATGGGAAGTCACTGGTAGAATTTGAACATTAGATTTGAGTAAATAGTATGTTTTATGAATTAAGATTAGATCATAGATTTTGGGATATATATAACTGATATCCTGGAATAGCATGGATGAGGCTATAGCAAACTGTATTCTTAGAATATGCAACTGGTGTACTTGCAACTAACCATATTCATTAATGGAAGTAGGTATATAGTGATAATTCCATGGGAATAACAACAGTGATGATTTATATTGGCATTTTCCAAATTCATCTTTAGAGTTAAGATTTTTACTCTAAAAATCTTAATGTTAATTAATTAAAATGAATGTTCAGGGTATGGATACACAATTACTATAGAAGCTTCCCACCCCTGTTGTCATGTCCTTATAACAATTAAGTATCTTAGCTTGACACTGTGCCTTTTGATAAATTTCAGGAAACATTTAGCACCATGCTTTTTTGGAGCAAGATTGATAAAATATCTGAATGTCTGGAGGACAAGCTAAAGCAACATCTATTGCCCTTAGTAATCTGTCTATATGTCAATAGCACTTATCATAGATGCTGTTGGAGAGGGAATTTATAATTCCCTCATGTACTTGGATTTTCAGTTGTAATCATTAGTCATGTTTGTAAATGGCCTTGAACTAATTGGTTTCAATGAATGTTGGCATATTTGTCTATATGATAGTGTAACAACACTGTTGGTAGCGTCGCATATATGATGGTGGTTGTATATGTTTCCTATTGACAGGTTAATCTGCTGCATGAATTTTGGTTGTTATATTTTGATGTGTTATTATCACCAATATTTCTGGATTGTTTGTTGGGATAACTTAGGAGTTTAAAAGGTTTAATTTCTACTAGAAATCATTGGCTCAAAGACACTTTTATAAAGTGTCCAGATGGGTGAGGATATAAATTTTGAGCACAATCTTATAATGTACTAATTTACTGTCTAGTTGTATCAGTGGGAAAACAGCGACTGCCACATAATTGATTCGTGGGAAAAGAATTTGACCAAAAAGGGAAATGGACTCAGACAAACTATAGACAACA
The DNA here is from genome assembly GCA_022457165.1 of Juglans mandshurica. Classification (NCBI taxonomy): domain Eukaryota; kingdom Viridiplantae; phylum Streptophyta; class Magnoliopsida; order Fagales; family Juglandaceae; genus Juglans; species Juglans mandshurica. The sequence continues at coordinate 24,562,528 of CM039629.1, read as the reverse complement.
GGAACTTGTCATGGGAAAAGGTATCTCCCCACAATGTGATGTAGTGGATATATACTGCTCCAGTTTGAGTTAATTTTCCCACCAATACCACTAATGTTAAATGACATCGTTGCAATCATATAAGTTCCCAAGAAATAATAGTTCCCCACCAGTTAATATCATGGGAATGACTAATTTCCACCACTCATGTCATCAGCTTAAAGGTAATTGTCATAACTATATACATTTATCCATTATTTTTGTCACGGACATCCGAAATGGATAAATGTTTTTTTGCTACAAGATGGGGTCATTGGGAATATATTTATTCCCAGAATATGATTTGTTGGGATAGTAAGTAGGTAGCTAGTCCCAACAAATATCAGCGTTAGTATTGCGTAATTGCCACAAAAATTGTCATCCCAAAACTACTCTAGTCATGAACTAGGGAAGTGGGAAAACTTTTATGGGTCCAAACATTCCAGGAAATGCTTCATGGATAATGGCTCTTTTCCGACCAAAGCATCCATGGATAAATGGAGTATTTGCCACAACAATCGTCTGGTTGGCAACATATTTTCCTACGGATAAAAGTAGGTATTTCTGCAAGATATTATCGTGGCAAAAAGATAGCTTTTGCCATGAAATGAGACTTTGGTGGGTAATATATTATTGGCCATGAATTATATGCCACGAGCGAGCCACAAGAAAAATTGGTGGGAAAAGTTTTTTCCTGATAAAAACAAGCTTGTTCTGCCCATTATCATTCGTGGCAAAAACTGCAATTTGTTGTAGTGGAAGAAAAAAGAAAACCGCCGAGACATGGGAAAAAAAAATAGATTTGAGGTGGAGGGATATTCGGAAACAAACTGAAGGAAAAAAAATAAAAATAAAATGAAACGGTCTGGCAAGAAAATTGCATTAAGGGAAATACCAAAATGACATCGTGGTGGGCTTGGCCTCCCTTCTAGTTTGAGCAGCCCACGGCCTCCCTTCTAGTTTGAGCTACGGCACTGGGTATTACAATTGTCATCCTACTTACCACCCTCAAAGACGAAATGGAGGATTGTGAAGTTTTGAAAGTTCGAGAGTTCACTTTGATGTAATTATTAGTTTCGGAAATACATTATAAATTAAGTGAAAATTTAAGAGGGTGAAGTGTAATTAATCCATAATCGATATTCTAGTGTTTTGAATAAACTCATTCTGCTATTTCTAATTCTAGTGTGTAACATATCACTTAGTTTGGGCCTGTTTTATTCATCAAAAGGGTCAAAATACTGATTTTTTTTTTTTTTTGTATAAACTGATCTAGCAGGCTTTTACATCAGCAGTGTATTTGATGTGTCAATAAAGAAGTTATCCATAGAGAAACATCAAAGATATCTAACACCGTTCAAATTAAGCACTCTTAATAATGTATATAATTCTCCATGTATATTTAGCCACGCTATTCAATTGGTCGATAATGAATTTAATCATTTAAGTTTAAGATAATTTGTAAGGGAAAAAATATATTTATAAGCCACTGTGCATAATACACTTAATATGATAATTACATTATTCTCTATATAATATTAGATAGATCATGTCAAAATTTTATAAAATAGTTTATATTGCAACAAGTAGATATCAATATTAATATAATAGAAACTTACAGTGGTCGAAAAATGTTATGCAATTATTTTTCAAAGATTAAATGAACACAACGGTTAGCCTAATAACATGGTGTGGATAATACACTTAATATGATAATTACATTATACTCTATATAATATCACATATATCATATCAAGATTTTATAAAATGGTTTATATCTCAATAAGTAAATATCAATAGTTATATAATAGAAACTTACAATGGTCAGAAAATGTTACGCAAGTATTTGTCAAAGATCAAAAGAACACAACGGTTAGTCAGAGGCTCGTGCTGATAACGTTTTGTGAAATTGAGAAAAATTAACAAGAGAATTGAATGATCACAATATATGAAACTAGTTATTCAGATACTCAATATTATTTCTTTATACTTTCTTTTTGTGTGTCTACTATAAATGCTTCTCAAGACTCCCTTTTATAGGCATGAGAGAATACGTAGGAAACTATGAAGGGGCAAGGGGAGCCATGGCCCCTCCAAAAGTTTGAAAAAAAATATATATATTAATTTTTTAGGATTTAATTGGATGATATTGATCTCATTTTGTGTTGGTCCCATCTCTAAAAAATTATATTGGCCCCCCTCTACAAAATTATTTTGATTTTATAGATTAATTACTTATAAGCCCAATTTTAAAAAATTTAATCCGATTTAAAAATAAAGTACATCTTACATAAAATAAAATGATCTAATAACATGATGCCACGTTTTTACTATCAATAAAAATAAAAAAGAGAAGTCAGATGATTTTCTTCTCCTCTGCCTGTTGCCTCCTACAATTCTGCAGTTTCTAACTTTCTACTGCTAAAAGAAAATTCTCTTATCCTTACCATCTGCCAAAAGGCCAAAAATGGGAGATTTTGATCATAAACGCAATTATGTGTTGTCTTGAAGTAAATTTTTGGTACAGACTGCAACTCTTCTACAAGCTACAATAACAGTAACATTGTAATAGCCTAGCTGCCTACATACATAGTGATAGTTCCGCCACTGCATACACGGTTTGACTTTTCGCTATTTTTTTTGTTCCTTTTTTGTTTTGATGGATTCAAGTGCATTACTCGCGGGGGGCTATTGAGGCACTTGATCATCCTGCTGCCTTCAGTGCAACAGAAGGCACTCATGCGCACGAGGAGTCCACGGATAGCCTAACAAACTCTAGCACAACTGTCAAGAGGAAAACCAAAATTGCCGTCTGTCCTACTCTAGAAGATTCTCCTGTAACTAACTAAATCATTGTATACCGTCTGATCAATTTATGATCAGATCATTTGTCTTGTTGCAAGTGTATAAATAAGGACTGTGGCTGTAATGAAATTGTAAAAAAAATAGTTTTCAGAAAATATACTCTGTCTTCTTAAAGACATTTCCTCGAATGCCTCATGTGCATTTCCTCTACATTCTTCTTTGATTTTAAGGATGGCAGATTTGAACTCGGATACTTCGCACGAGGTACTCCTCCAAAATTCTACCTGGGGATATGGTTTAAACGCTTAGTGGGTCAGAGGATTGTTTGGGTTGCAAATAGAGAAAACCATTTGTCTGACCCTTCTAATTCAAGACTCAAATTCTCAGAGGATGGCAATCTTGTTCTTCTTGAAGCTTCCTCCAAGAAACCATTTTGGTCCACAAATTTGCAGAATATTCCCTCAAACTCAACTAAAGCAGCACTTCTTGACGATGGAAATTTTGTTTTAAGAGATAGATCGGACCTTTCTACTATATTTTGGGAGAGTTTCGACTACCCAACTGATACATGGATGCCAGGTGGAGAGCTTGGGATCGATAAAGCTGGGAAAGAAACAAAGCAACTTATTTCATGGAAAAATTCAGAAGATCCATCACCGGGTTTGTTCTCATGTTCGTTGAGGATAGACCCAAATGGAAGCAGTGAATATATCTTTGAGTGGAACAGGTCCCAAGTTTATTGGAGTTCTGGAGTTTTTTTTATTTTTTTATTAAAGAGCCGAATGTCACATGTCCAATAGTGACCCCGTCCCAATTTTATTAATACCCTCACTTATGGCGGAGGAATACCGTGGTTACATCCAGAGGTCTGAGGTTACAAATATAGAACTAAGCCCAAAACCAAACCTCAAAAAATCAACTTAATTTAATAACAGGACAATACAAAACCAAAGGATACAAAACCAAGACCCAAATACATACCTGGATCGATGTCCCCCTAGCCAACTCTACGAACTTTACGAATATAGGGAAAACCCCCTCTATCAAGTCTAATATTACCTCTAATGGGAGCAGGCAACTCATATAATGTAGCCCAAGAACCAGTTAAACCTTTTGCCCCCATTTTAGCCAAACCATCAGCAACCGAATTACTTTCTCTGTAACAATGAACTAAAGAAACTTGAAGCCCAGCTAGCCTTTGTTGTACTTCTTCCCAATAATCCTCCATATACTATACTCAACATCTCTGATCCCTCAACCAGTTAAGTACTAACAAGGAATCCAATTCAATTTCCACACATAAAAAACCCAACTGATCAATGTGCCGAAGCCCATGGAGTAAACCCATCAATTCAGCAAAGTTATTAGAATTATAACCAGTCGTAGCGGCAAACCCACAAATCAAATTCCCTTTATAATCCCTAATAATTCCACCCGCACCCGAAGCACCGGGATTTCCCAGAGAACAACCATCCACATTCAACTTAACCCAACCTGGCTTAGGATGTTTCCACATAACCGAAATGGCAATCTCCTTTCTCATGGAAGTTAAAGGCAAATTGAAACATTGTAAAATACCTTCATCTCGCTGAGTGAGCACATTTACCACCCTAAGCTTTAAAGCAATCCAAGACACCCAATATTTTATGGAACACCAAACCTGTTGGACCGAATCCCTCACACCTTCCATCCTAGCCTTACAACGACGCCCCCATAACCTCCAAGTAATGATAGCCGGGAGAAACTTTCGGCTTTGTTCCTAACATGTGGTTGAATCATATATATAACTTCAGTTTTGTGTCAAATGAAAATGAAACCTATCTTAGTTACTCTCGTTATAATTCTTCTATCATGTCAATATCTTTTATTGATTCTACCGGACAATTCAAGCAAAACACATGGTTGTCCGCTAATGAGGCGATGTCTGAGCCGTGGGTTTTACTTTGGGCTCAACCAAAATCACTATCTGAGGTCTATGCTTTGTGTGGTCCATTTGGCATATATCATGATAATACATCTCATCCTTGCGATTGTCCAAAAGGCTTTGAACCATTTTCAAATACTCAGACCAGACTAAACGACCGGTCCAGTGGTTGTTTGAGGAGACACCCTTTGCAATGTGAAAATCGTAATGCCAAAAAAGATTGGTTTCAGAAAATACCCAACACCGCATTGCCAATTAACTGGAAAGCATATTCAACAGTCAGTGCTCGGAGATGTGAATTAGCTTGCATGAATAGTTGTTCTTGCATAGCTTATGCTCATAACAGCACCGGGTGTATGATATGGGAAGGAGCTCTTTTGAACTTGCAGCGACTGATCTCAGATGGTGGCAAGGTTGGACAAGATATATATCTCAGACTTGCTGCTGATGAGCGTCAAAATACCAAAGGCAAGATGAATCCTAGATAACTTTATGTTCTCTTCTTCCTCAATCGAATACGTAAAATTGTTTTGGTAGAGCTAATAGTTATTTTTATCATCATAATCAGGCAAGAAATGGATAGTATGGGTGATCGTGGCCGTGCTGGTCCCTGCAACAGGGCTAATCTTAATCCTCTTCCTTTGTTTCTCAAGCAAGAGAAAACTCAAATGCAGAGGTAAGTGTAAGTTCTAAAGCTGTTTACGGTTTGCGCTTTTAAAGTTATTACGGTGGATCAAACATATCATTTTTCTTTTAAGAGTTTTTAGATTGTTAAAATACTTTTCAAGTTCTCAAACTCAAAACAAAACAGGCACTAAGAATTTACAGTTTTTTTTTTTGGTTTAGTGGATCGATCACTAACAAAACAAAATGCTCCACCAAAATCTAGGACAAGAAAACTGTGACATTTCCTTGTTCTTAGGAGTGTTGATCAAGTATTTGTCTCATCATTTGGTGAAGATATTCTCATGCTCTTGAAATCATCTGAACCAAGTTTTGGGGAGAACTCCCACAAGCGTTCCCAACATAATTTTATATTACACAGGAGAGGAGGCTTCAAGCAATGATATACTGTTATATGACTTTAGTACTGAACTTCAAGCAATCAATGATGGAACAAATACTAAAGATAATGCGAAGAAAAAAGGAAAGAAGGATGCTGAGTTACCGCTATTCAGCTACGAGAGCGTATCAGCTGCAACTAATAATTTCTCAACTGCAAATAAGCTTGGAGAAGGAGGTTTTGGGCCTGTCTACAAGGTATGTATGTTCCATTCTCCTAAATGAATGTGCTTCCAAAACTATTGAGACATGGGTCACGATGGAAGACTTTGAAGAATGTTTAAAGAGCTTATGTTTCTCTTTCACAGGGGAAGTTGCTTAAGGGTCAAGAAATTGCCGTTAAAATACTTTCAAAGAGATCTGGACAGGGGCTTGAGGAGTTCAAAAATGAGACAATACTAATTGCAAAACTCCAGCATAGAAATCTTGTTAGACTCTTGGGTTGCTGTATTGAAGGAGATGAAAAAATACTAATATACGAATACATGTCCAATAAAAGTTTGGATTTCTACCTTTTTGGTGTGTCCTTGTTTCAAATCATCTTGATGTTATATACATACATACATACATACATATATGTGTACCTAAGTCTTGAGTTCTTGAGTGCTAATTTCCTTTGCCGCACCCTTTAAACAGATCCAATCATGAAAAAGATGTTAGATTGGGGGACACGCATTCACATTATTGAAGGGATTGCTCAAGGACTTCTCTATCTTCATCAGTATTCAAGGTTAAGAATAATACATAGAGATATGAAACCCAGTAACATTCTCTTAGATAGTGAAATGAACCCGAAAATTTTAGATTTTGGCATGGCTCGAATAGTTGGAGATAAGGAAATACAAGCAAACACTAATCGGATTGTTGGAACTTTGTAAGTATGCAATCTATTCCACATGCATCCCATATTTACAAGTGCCACCTAAACTTACTAAGCGAGCTACTAAACGCTGAGTTTTGGAATCCAGCGGCTACATGTCTCCTGAATATGCCATGGAGGGTTTGTATTCAATAAAATCCGATGTGTTTAGCTTTGGAGTATTGCTACTCGAGATTGTGAGTGGGAAGAGGAACACTGGCTTTTATAACCACGGGTCACTCAATCTTCTTAGATATGTGTGTATCTTTTATACCCTATTACGTCTTTCATGGTTTTACATTAATAGTTTATGAATTAGGATCCTCTTTAATTGTCTGAGTGTATTGAATGGTCCAATGCAAAGAGAGAGAGACACAACTTTAAATGAGCATGTGTGGTCAACATTGCCTGAAAATCCTATGTTGTTAGCATTAAAATTTGTAGAGCCGACATGATGGGCTATCTATCTCTAGAAATGGACCGTCCAATTTGGACAGACAATTGTAGATGATCTATATTATAAGTTTTAATCTGAATTTCTCTTAATTTTAACGAAATTTACATTGATTTGAAATGAATACAGGCTTGAGAGTTATGGAGAGATGGTCAGAGTTTGGAGTTGATAGATTCAACGATAGGGTATCCATCTTCTACTTCTACTCTGGTGAGATACATTAACATCGGCCTACTTTGTGTTCAAGAAAGTCCAGCTGATCGACCTACGATCGACCTACCATGCTTGATGTCGTCTCAATGATTAGTAATGAATATGCACCTTTGCCTACACCAAAGCAACCTGCTTTTACAGCAGGCCGTAATTTGATGCACACGAATCCAACAATTAACTCTGCAGAGAATTGCTCAATAAACAGTGTGACTATTTCGTTAATGGAGGCCCGATAAACACTGAATTTCTCGTTTTTATGCACAGGCAAAGCATCCAGAAAGGAATTTTTTGGGTTACAGGAGCTCAAACATGTTGCAGAATACAGACAAATAGTATTGTAATTTCAAGAAGTCGGATAGGAACTTCGTAGTAATTCTCTCTTGGATCCGATTATTTTATTTCAGGTGAAGAGTCTGTAATACAAGAATAATTATGCATTTATAATTATAGTATGTAACATATCTCATAGTCTGGAGCTGTTATATTCATTAAAAGAGTCAAAGTATTAATCTATATTTTTGTAGGAAAATGCTACTTGGCCCCTTCAACCTTATTGCTCAGATTTACCGTTTGAATATTTTATTTATTATTATTATTTTTCTTAATAGTTAAGGAAGTGGTTATTAGTAAAATTATAAATATATCTTTTATTTTTTCTTAATAATTAAAGATGTTAAAAAATATTTTAAAAAAATTACACAATCGGCATGCAATCGGTAAACCCTGATCGGCCGACTAACACTGCCCTTTTTTAAAAGTAAACTAATTCGGCAAGCTTCCACATCTTCAATATTTTTTGTGTCGATAAAGAAGTTATTGATAATAGAAATAGCCAAGATATCTAGCACCGATCAAAACACTTTTAATAATATATATTTATATATTACTAGTTCGGGAGCAACGTGCAAATTAATCACGTTTGCCTAGTTTCGTGAAACAATTTTTTTACATAAATAATATGGTTTTTTACTAAAAAAACGATTAATGAATAATTTAATGCATAGAAACAAAAAGTAAATTTGATCAAATATCTTTGGATGATAATAGGTTAGTGAAATATAATAATTACATGTTTAGATAGATTAGAAAACAAAAAGATTGCTAAACTTTTTTAATACAAGTTTAATACAACTACTTACTCATCTAGATATCTCAATCTTGATTCCAAAGTATCACCACCACCGCCACTTAGACCAGTAAAGAGTGAAACTACCTCAAAGATGTCATTAATGGCAAGCTTGTCAATATCATCACTCCAAAACCATCTAAGCGTTATAAACTATGAAGAATACTATGCATCAACCATTATTCATTCTCACACCTCATATCTATAATTTTTTTATAGGGTGCGATGATTTTTTCATAAGATATGGGGTGATGAATAGTATCTGATGAGAATAATTTTTTATAAACTATTGGCTACAGAGTAAAGCATCAATAAGTCACACAAGACAACAGAAAACTACACCAAATAGAAAGCCCGGATTCAAAATTAAGGAAATAGAGGAAATTTGGATCAAAGGAATCACCAGAACAAAAGAAATCATGGTCATTCTTCACAAAGGCCACCGAGATTGTTGCCATCTGGAATTGATTTATCATATCTCCCCAATTTTTGAATTACCATTTTCTTCACAAGTAGGAACAACTTTGCCACGACAACCAGCTGTTGGTCCCCTGCTTAGGGATAAACTAAATGCAAATAAATAAATTTGCAACAAGAAAGTAGGTGTTTTAAGCGAAAAACCATTAACTTTGCATCAAGGTATAAATTAATACAAAAAATCACTAATCATTCTCTCAATATGTCCATGAAATGAACCCGAAAATATCAAATTTTGGCATGGCTCGAATAGTTGGAGATAATGAAATACAAGCAAACACAAATCAAATTGTTGGAACTTAATCTATCCCAAGTGCATCCCATATTTGTAAGTGCCACCCAAATATACTAAGCACTGAATTTTGGAATCCAGTAGCTACATGTCTCCCGAATATATCAAGGAGGGTCTGTATTTGATAAAGTCTGATGTGCTTAGCTTTAAAATATTGCTTCTCAAGATTGTGAGTGGGAAGAAGAATACAAATTTTTATAATCACGGGTCACTAATTTTCTTAGATATGTGCGTTACTTTTATACCCAATAAGTTTTCATGTTTTTACAATAATAATTTATAAATTAGGACCCTCTTTAATTGTCCTAGTGTTCTTTAATTGTCCTAGTGTTCTTTAATTGTCCTAGTGTAGTGGATGATCTACTAAATAGACAACTTTAAATGCCCACGTGTGGTCAACATTGCTAAAAAATTCTATGTTGCCAGTGCATTAAAAGTTAAAGAGCCCACATGATGTGCTATCTATTTCTAGAATTGGATCATCCAATTGGGCAGTCAATTAAAAATGATCTATATTATAATTTATAAACTAAATTACGCTTAATTTCTATCGAAATTTACATTGGTTTGAAATGAATACAGGCTTGGAAGTTGTGGAGAGATGGTCAAAGTTTGGAGTTGATGGATTCAAAGATAAGGTATCCATCTTCCACTTCTATTCTTGTGAGATATATTAGTATTGGGCAACTTTGTGTTCAAGAAAGTCCAACTGATCGACCGAGCATGATTGATGCGGTCTCAATGATTAGTAATGAATACGCACCTTTGCCTACGCCCAAGGAACCTGCTTTTACAGCAGGTCGGGATTTGATGCAGACAAATCCAACAATTAACTCTGCAAAAAATTGCTCAATAAGCAGTATAACTATTTCAGTAATGGAGGCTCGATGAGTACTGCCATATCGTCTATTAATTAATGAGTAGTGCTACATCTCCCGAGAGATGTAACCCGAAAGTCCACCGAACAGGTAAAAAGTGTTTTTTTATTTTTTACATAATTCCTAGAAATTGTGTTAGATAGAACCTTGAGCTTGATGCTTCACAAATTGATCAGTAATAAACGACATGTTGTTCATGATGTCAATTCCTGAAGTAGTTGGCAGCCTCAGCTTTCCCTATCTGTGATGACTCAAGCCCGTAATTTTTAGCTCAAGTGCATTTTCACTTGCATATAGTTAATCTAGTGTGAAACATATATAACGATAGAATTAATTACCCTATAATATAAATATATAATTGAAAAATCTTGTGTCGGATTGAATTGATGCCCATTTCGATTTCTTACTGGTTTTCTTTTGTGAGTAACAATATTCTAGCATTTTGAATAAACTCACTCTGGAAATAGTATAGAAGATTTATGCCATTTATAATTCTAGTGCTTGACATAGTATTGTAAGAACACAGAAACTGAATGGAAAAGATGGTAAGAATCGCAAGGCCAACTTGCCTTTTTCCTTCTGCTATATTCCTTTAAATAGTACATCTTTACAAGAGTTAAACATGGTAACGTAGTAACGTACAAAACAAAAATTAAATACGGTAATGTACAAGATGGAAAGTATGACTAATTAGCATGATACACGTAAAAAAGAAAATAAAGGAATCAAGGAAAATTGTTTACGCTGATTCTGGAGGAGATTGAGTTGCAGATTCACTTTTGGAAGGTTCAGGGATACTTGGTCTAACACCCCCCCCCCCCCCTCCTCAAAGTGATGGGGAGCAAAATCACTATTAGTTTGGACCTTAAGAAAGTGAACCTCGGAGTTGTTTGACCCTTGGTGAATAGATCTGCAATTTGATCTTGTGTAGAGATATGTTTCACTTGAATGTCTTTGTTTAGGACTTTTTCTCTAATGAAGTGATAATCTACCTCAATATATTTGGTCCGAGCATGAAACACCAGATTAGATGCCAAGGCAATGGCTCCAATATTGTCACACCAAATTGTTGGAGTTGAAGGTAGGAGCAGTCCCAGTTCTTTCATGAGCATTTGGATCCAATATATTTCAGCAGTAGCGATGGCCAAGCTTCGATACTCTGCTTCTGTACTACTCTTGGAGACTATTGGTTGTTTCTTTACTGTCCAGGTGATGAGATTTTGTTCTAGAAATATGCCATAGCCTGTTGTGCTTCTACGGTCATCCGGATTGCCCGTCCAATCGGAGTCACAATAGGCTTGTAAATTGATATCACCAGGAGTAAAGTAAAGGCCATAGTCAATACTACCCTTAAGGTAGCGAAGCACACGCTTAATAGCAATCCAATGGGGCTCACGGGGATTGTGCATGAATTGGTACAATTGGTTGACGTCATATGCAATATCAAGGCGCGAGATGGTACAATATTGAAGAGCCCCAACTACACGATGATATTCAGTAGGGTCAGGCAATAACTCACCATCTTCAGAGGAGAGTTTCAGACCTGAGGTTGTTGGACAGCTAAGTGGCTTAGCACCCACCATTTTGGTGCTTTCCAGTAGATCAGTTATGTATCGTGCTTGCGAAGGTGGGCAAGCCTGTACACCTAGAAAAAAACTCAGCTCACCCAGGTCTTTAACAAGAAATGAATCCTTAAGAGATGAGACAAATGAGTCAATTGCAGTCTTACTAGAACCAATGACAAATATGTCATCAACGTACACCAAAACATACAATTTTACAGAACCAGTAGCATAGATAAAAAGGGAATAATCAGCAGTAGACTCAATGAATCCATACTCCAATAGCGATTGTGAGAGGCATCGAAACCAAGCACGTGGTGCTTGTTTGAGATTGTACAGAGACTTATGCAATCGGCAAACATAGTCTAGATGATTCGCATCAGCAAACCCTTGAGGTTGTTCCATAAAAACCTCTTCATCTAAAGACCCATGCATAAAAGCATTTGAAATATCTAATTGGCGTATATTCCAATTGAGAGAAACTGCTAAAGCAAGAATCATACGAATTGTTGTGTGTTTCACTGCTGGTGAAAAAGCCTCAGCATAATCAACTCCATACTTTTGATCAAACTTTTTGCAACTAGACGCGCTTTATAGCGCTCAACACTGCCGTCAGAGAACCGTTTTATCTTAAAAACCCATTTATTTTGAACAATATGCTTACCTGGCGGGCGAGGGCAGAGCGACCAAGTCCCATTTACCATCAATGCGTCAAATTCATTCCCCATCGCAGCACGCCATTCTAGAGAAGAAACGGCTTGTGTGTAGGTGGAAGGCTCATTATTGGTGATGACCGTGGAGAGTACCTGCAGGGGATGCCGAGTCGAGTGGAAGACGTTAAAATCAGGGAAGACTCTGGGTTTGGAGTTGCCGATCATTGATTTGGTTGTGATTCGGCGTTGGTCATTTGCTTGGTTGTTGGGGTTGGTGGGTGGATTTAAGGCAAATAAAAGTGGTGGTGTGGGGATTTCAGTTGCAGATGGAATGACAGAGGAAATCGATGGTGTGGGGATTTCAGTTGCAGATTGAAGGTTCGGTAGAATGGGCGGACTGCTATTGTCTTGGAAAGGAACAACGTTTGGGTTGTCAATAGTGGGAGAGTGCCGAAATGGGACTGATTCGGTTTCAGGGGTGGGTGATGGCTGGTGAAAAGGGAGGGATTTGGTTGCAGATGTGGGAGAAGGCTGAGAAAAGGTAAAAAGAGGAAGTGATGAAGTAGAAGGAGATATACCTGGGGAAACTTTACTCGGCGAGGCAAGCGAAGAGAGGACTCCATAATTTGCAGGGAAATCTTGTTCATTGAAAATGACACTGCGCGACACATATACACGGCCAGTATGATAGTCAAGACATCGATAGCCTTGTTGTTGACTGGCATAGCCGATAAAAATGCATTCCTTACTCCGAAAAGATAATTTGTGAGGTTCATATGGTTTGAGGAAAGGAAAACATGCAGATCCAAAACTTTTTAGATGCGAATATTTGGGAACTTTTTGTTGAAGCATGTGAAAAGGCGTTAAATTTTGTAGCACTTTGGTTGGGAGTCGATTTATGAGATAAACGGATGTTAGAAAAGTATCGGGCCAATATGTATTTGTTAGGTGGGATCGGGCTAGAAGAGTTAACCCGGTTTCAACAATATGACGATATTTTCGCTCAGAGATCCCATTTTGTTTAGAGGTATGTGGGCACGTTAATCAGTGAAAAATGCCATGCTCTTGTAAAAATGATTTGAAGGCGGTGGAGAGAAATTCTCCACCATTATTAGTTTGTAATTGTTGGATTTTACAAGAGAAGACATTTTCAACTAGAGCCTTAAATTGTTTAAAAATTGCAAAAACCTCATTTTTAAACTTAATGGGATATAACCAAGTGAAACGAGAAAAATCATCAATAAAAAGAACATAAATTCGGATCCACCAATCGAATACACAGGAGATGTCCATACATCTGAATGAATAAGTGCTAAAGGGCGATTGATTTGTCAAGTTGAGTCACTGAAGGGTAATTGTTTGGATTTTCCTAAAGGGCACGATGAACAAAACTCTTCTTTATTGGATGTAGAAACATTTAAATATTTGGAATGAATCAATTTATTTAAAACAACTTGAGATGGGTGGCCTAGACGATCATGCCATGTGGCAAGAGTAGTGGACACGCCGAGTCTTGCAGCAAAACAGGAAATTTTATTTGAAAGATTTATTGTTCTCAATTGGATAGAGTCCGTTCTTAACTTGCCCTTGGAGTAGAAGTCGTCCCATGTTGTTCTCCTTCACAGAAAAATCATTTCTAGTTAATACAAAATAGCAATCATTATCCAAACAAAAACAGTTAATAGAGATCAAATTTGAGGATGCATTTGGACAATGAAGAACATTGGATAGAGTGAAATTTGAATGATGTGTGGTGAGAGATGTGGTACCCATATTTTTTTATCATCAAACCTGAGCCATTTCTAACCGTGATTGTTTCTTGTCCTTCATAGGGCTGCGAGTTGGTGAGATTTGCCATATTACTAATAATGTGAGCATTAGCCCCATTGTTTGCATATCACACATGTTGAGCATAAGAGGTATTACCTTCAGCAGCCATAGCAGCTAGATCTGATGGTGGGTGGCGGCCTTGATAGGAAAAATCAAACCAATGATAACAGTCAAGTACCGTGTGACCTTTTTACCACAGATTTGACAAATGGGACGGTTGTCAAGGGATTGGGACGCATCAGCCTTATTGTTGGAAGAGGTCGAATGGATAGGGGGACAATTGATTGGAGAAGAGCTTGGCCTCTTCAATGTAAGAGAGACAGGGTCGGTTGCCTTATAAAATGGTTTGAAGTTGCCTTTAAAAAGGCAATGTGAGAGCATGAGGTAGAGGAAAAAGGGGCTTGAAACCATCATTTGACGATATGTTTTGTTTTTTTAAAAAAACACACATGTTGTGTTCTTTCTTTTTTCCAAATAATGATGCAAACACCATCATTTGACGATATGTTTTGTTTATTAAAAAAAATTATAAAAGTAATGACATAAATTGATATTATTTATTGTGATATATTAAATTTATTTTATAATAAAAATAATTTAAATCGTATTAATTTGTAAACTTTATTTTTACTAGCTATCTTTGTCAACCTGTCAATTCTCCAGTTTTACCGTTGATTATAGTACAGATTAATGTCATAGTACCACTTCATTAAAAAAAAAAAAAAACTAAATTATCTTTTTGTAACTTTAAAAGTGTCATTACTTTTTATTCTTATATAAAGTTGTAAAAGAATTATAAAAAATAAAATAATTTTTTTTCTTGCTTGATAATTCTATAATGAGTAATGTTATATATAGTCGTAAAATGTATAAATGTCATACAATTGTTTTGAAAAAAAATGAAATCTATTATTAAAAAATTTCTTTATTTTTCATATATATAAGTTCTATATTTATTCATTTTTTAAAAATAATTATACAAAACTTAAACACTCACAATTATAACTATCATTCCCCTTCTCTAATGGTCAAGAGTCCAAATTTTTTACAAAAAGTCAATTGGACCAAAACACATACGGCGCCTGACAAGGAAAAATCTCCATGGCAGCTGCGAATATTCTTTGTGGATCCAACGGGCACATGATATACAAATATCGAATATTCTTTAACGAACGTATAGTATAGGTTGCTTGTGTATATATTCAATTTTATGACCATGAATTTGATCATTTATATAAAAATTTGGAACACTTATAATTTTTTTTTTATAATATACTTCATCTTTTTTTTTTGTTTAATTTATTATAATTAGTAATTGAAAAATAACAAATTTAAAAAGTTATAGAATTATATTACTCCAAGTCTCTTGCAATGACTCATCCATGAAAGTTTGCAGCTGTGCTAACTGTAAAATGAATTAATTTGTAAAATGAAGTTCTAGATATATGTGTGCGTGTGTGGAGATTCAATAACGTATGCTATTGGTAGCAGAAAGTCTAGTCTAACAGATTCTTCTATTGACCAAAAACCAGAAACGTATAACCACCGCAATAAGAACTGAACCAATCATGACAAATGAAAACCGGAGTCAAAACAACAATACTTGTACAATGATCATCATCCTGGTCTTTATGCAGTTGTTTCCTTCATCCTGCAGAATCCATAGGCAACGGGCGTAGAATGCCAATCCATAGTCAAAACACGAATCCAAAGTAATTGTACTCAGATTTAAATTTATAAATTATTTACGCATTTTTTGTGCTAATTAATGAAACAACTGTTTTCTTTAGGCATATTTCTCTTTCTCTTACTTTTTTTTCCTGGCTTATTTTATAATGATTGAAAAATTAATAAAATTAATCTCATGCAATTAAAGAAATCGAGAAATAATGATAAAAAATTAAAACAAAGAAAAATCATTAAAAATTAATTTTTGAAAAACGCAGGGCTCAAAATGGTAATGCAAGTCTTAAATAATATTGAATGAGAATAATAGTAAGCAAAACTTGATTTGATAACTCATTTTCAGCGAATTGAATAAAAGTTTTTTTTTATTTTTTGTATTTTGTTAAATAAAAAATGCATATCGAAAAGTCGGTTTCAGAGTAGCTTCCATCAAACACAAAATTCTCACTTGATGTTATTTTATCTCATCTTATCTTATTTTTAAACATAATTCAAATATAAAATTTTTACACTAATCATTATAACTATTTTCAAATTTTCAAATAAAAAATAATTATAATTTTTTCAAATCCCAAACAAAAATAATATTATAAAAATATATTCTTATAATATTTTAATTTTATAATATTTTTTATTCAACTTTTTTTCTCTTCTTTCCCAAAATCCAAAAATTACTCAACTCAAACTATCTCATTACTATTCACAAACTATCTTATTACTATTCACAAAATTTTAATCTCATTTCACTCTCTAAACAAGCCCTTAAGAACTTGTTGCCAAGATTCTGATGGCATATGATTCGGTCATACAAATAGAAAATTTGGATTCAAAACTCTCCATCCCTTTAAAAAAAAAAAAAAAGGCAAGCTTGGAAGATTTTGGTCGGCGAGCGTGCAAATACTTGATGGCTACTGCCTATAACATTCATCATTAGTTTGCAATTTCGAAGTTGAAACGTGGTATGAAGTTGGTTACATTTTTTTTTTTTTTGGCTTTCAAGTTTCCGTTTGAAGGAATTTTTCAATCATTACCAGGAATTCAGTCTTTTTCAGTGCTACAAATTTTCTGTTAAAAGCTCAAAAAACGTTGCAAAAAGTTGTTTACAATGAATTTATAATCGCTGCACGTTAGTTGCCAAAAACCGGTTGCCATATTTTTTTACTAAATCGCTGGAAATAAATTTATTTGCGGCGCAATCAAATCTCCGCAAATAGTCAATAATTCACCAAAAAAAGTCCCTACGGTTGCTGACATAATCGTTGGCAAACATTATTAGCTAAAAAGTTATAAAATTAAAATTTATATGTTATTATCAAAATTCAAAAGTTATTAAAAATATAAAATTAATTTATGTTATATCGTAACTCAAATGTTATATTAAAACGTTTAATTAGCAATTTAAAAATTTTAAATTGGCAATTTAACAATATATAGAAAAAATCTACACAACCTTCTACTATTCACACAATTTCTACACACCACACTTTTTTTAATTTTTATTATTTTTTTACTTTTATCAAATATTTAATATATGAATAATGAAAAAAAGAATTGAATTAGTTTAAAAAGAATAAACTCAAAAAAAATTAAAAAAAATTAAAAAAATGTGGTGTGTGAAGGTTGAAGAGGTTGTGTGGCATTGCTCTAAAAATCAATACTCAACCGCGCTATTTAGAACTGAATTTGATCCGATTCAACCGATTTATTTTACATCCCTAGTAGCCACTGCTACAGGTGTAATAACTACTCTATAACCGAAAGTCCTCTAAATACGTTTTATTCTATAGATGTTTGACTGGTATTTTAAACACGTTTTATTCTATGATAGGGTTTCAACGGCGTGACCCTATCATTACGTGCTTGTGTAGGGTAGTGTCAGGAATGTTGACGTCCCGTTACCTTAGATATATTTGTTTCCAGGCCTAGGCCTTGGGCTTCTTCTCGCCCAGGCCCAAGGCCTCTGATCTTTTATGCAACCTGTGGAGGGGCGCAAAGGCAGTTAATGTGTGGAGGGCCTTCGGTATAGACTCGGTCCAACCCGAGTGGGACAAGCATCTCTCTTAAACGGACCCAATCCAACACAAGATTTTATTTACTCTCCAATCGTGTCTAGATTAACTCAATAAAAATAAAAATGTTCATAATTTGAGATGTAACGAAAACAAACGGCCAACACTATTGTCATCCTACTTATAACTAACCTCAAAGACGACTTTAGAATGGCACTGAGTCATGGTCAACTTGTCGTTCAACATGATTATTTTTCTTATCATTTGTCGACATTTTTTTTTTGTTTTTTTTTGGGGGGGGGACCTTTTTTTTTTGGGGGGGACCCCAAAACAGACAAATTTTGGATAAAACTGCAGGCAACAAGATTGTTGGAAGTGGAAGTTTTGTCGTTTTAGCATTGCTGACCCATTGTCGACACTTTTTTGTTTTTTTTCCCCTTCTTCTAGACTTTGCCGCTACTTTCTTTTCTTTTTTTAAAATTAATATAAAATACAGTATGACCTAAAATATTTCTAAATATTTAACATGTATTACTCATCTAAGTAAGTATTTTTTATTATTTTTCTTAATCATTTTTTTGTACTTCTCCCATTTACACTTTTATTTATAAAACATAACAAGTTATAATATTATTAGAAAATTTTATTTTAATAAATATTATAAATTTTTCAAAACATGATAAAAGGATAAAAAGTAAAAAAAAAAAAAAAGGATGAATGAGTTTTCTTCCCCTTTTTTTTTTTAATTTTTTATTGGGGTGCCATTGAAACTATTTTAGCAATAAAGAAATATTGTGTTCGTATTAATATATGATAAATATTGAAAGATCTAAAAATATTACAAATTTAATGATAGTTAAAAGTATTTAAATTAAATAAAAAAAGAGATAAGAAAGTATATCTAAATGATATAGATATAGATTAAAAAAATGATATATGATATATTGTAAAAATGTTAATTAAAATTAAAAAATAGATTTTTGTGATATATTTTAAATAACAAAATATAAAAACCACTGGGAGTGCTATAGATCCCACACGCGTTCTGTAGATTTGACTCGTTATAACTTATCAATTGGACTGCAAACCACGTGCATTGAAATTTTCTTTTATTAATCTATCTTCTTCGCAAAAATCTCCTTTCTTTATTTCTAGCATTGCTCAAAGTTTTATCGTACACTCGTTTATTTCTAGCATCCTCATTCTCAAGGCATCTTTCTGTAACTACAATTTGCGGTGCTAGTTGCTGCATGTTAGTGAGGGATATGGGCATTGATGGTACCAGGCCATTCCTCTTATTTGTTCTGCTTCTACTCCTCAGAGCATGCTTCTCCGTTAACGCTGATGATACCTTTACGAAAGGTCAGCCGCCCCTTTCGGTGATAAATAACGACAGCATCTCATCTAAGAATGGCAGATTTGAACTCGGATTCTTCGAACGAGGTACTCCAAAAAAAATCTACCTGGGGATATGGGTTAAAAGCTTAGTGGGTCAGAAGAATATTGTTTGGGTAGCAAATAGAGAAAACCATTTGTCTGACCCTTCTAATTCAACACTCGAATTCTCAGAGGATGGCAATCTTGTTCTTCTTGGAGCTTCCTCCAAGAAACCATTTTGGTCCACAAATTTGCAGAATCTTTCCTCAAATTCAACTGAAGCAGCACTTCTTGATGATGGAAATCTTGTTTTAAGAGATAGATCGGACCTTTCTACTATATTTTGGGAGAGTTTCGACTACCCAACTGATACATGGCTGCCAGGTGTAAAGCTTGGGATCCATAAAACTGGAAAAGAACCGAAGCAACTTATTTCATGGAAAAATTCAGAAGATCCATCACCGGGTCTGTTCTCATGTTCGATGAGGATAGACCCAAATGGAAGCAGTGAATTTATCTTCAAGTGGAACAGGTCCCAAGTTTATTGGAGTTCTGGAGTTTGGAATGGAGAATCTTTCGCCTTTATTCCTGAGATGAGGTTGAATTATGTATTTAACATCAGTTTTGTGTCAAATGAAAATGAAACCTATATGAGTTATAATTCTTCTATCATGTCAATATGTTTTCTTGATTCTACCGGACAATTCAAGGCAATTACATGGCTGCCCGCGTCTGAGCCGTGGGTTCTATGGGCTCAACCAAAATCACTATCTGATGTCTATGCTTTGTGTGGTTCATTTGGCATATATCATGATAATACATCTCAGCCTTGTGATTGTCCAAAAGGTTTTGAACCATTTTTAGATACTCAGAGCAGACTAAACGACTGGTCCAATGGTTGTTTGAGGAGACACCCTTTGCAATGTGAAAATCGTAATGCCAAAAAAGATTGGTTTCAGAAAATACCCAACGTCACATCGCCAATTAACTGGAAAGCATATTCGGCAATGAGTGCCCGGAGATGTCAATTAGCTTGCATGAATAATTGTTCTTGCACAGCTTATACTCATAACAGCAGCGGCTGTCTGATATGGGAAGGAGCTCTTTTGAACATGCAACGACCCTCGAATGGTGGAAAGGTTGGACAAGATATATATCTCAGACTAGCTGCGGATGAGCGTGAAATTAGTACCAAAGGCAGGATGAAAAAGATGAAACCTACATAAGTTTACATTATCTTCTTACTGAATCGAAATGTAATTCTGTTTTGATAGAGCTAATGGTCGTTCTTATCATCATAATCAGGAACCAAATGGAAAGTATGGGTGATTGTAGCTGTGCTGGTAGCTGCAACAGGGCTAATCCTATGCCTATCCGTTTGTTTCTCAATCAAGAGAAAGCTCAAACACAAAGGTAAGTTCTAACATTACATACAAATCCTTAAAAAGTTTCAATTTTTTATTTTCTGTTTATGGGTGAGTGGATCACTAGCAACAACAAAATGCTCCACCAAAATCTAGGACAAGAAAGCTGTGACATTTGCTTGTTCGTAGAGTGTTTCTAAACGTATTGTCTCGTCAATTGGTGAAGATATTCTTCATGCTTTTGAAATCATCTGAACCAAGTTTCCAAGTGAAATCCCGCAAGTCTCTCCAGCATATTCCAAAACTTCTTTAATTGATTTTATTAGAGCAAACACTTGATTCTCGATTAAAATGACAAAACTCGCATCATTCTGTGCAAAACAGGAGAGACGACAGCTTCAAGCAATGATCTAATGTTATTTGATTTTAGTACTGAAATTCATGCAATCAGTGATGGAACAAACAACCAAGATAATTATAAGAAAAGAGGAAAGAAGGATGTTGAATTACCGCTATTCAGTTATGAAAGCGTATTAGCTGCAACCGATAATTTCTCAACTGCAAATAAGCTTGGAGAAGGAGGTTTTGGACCTGTCTACAAGGTATGTATGTTCCATTCTGCTAAATGAATCTGCTTCAAAAAATATGGTAAACTTTGAAGGAAGTTTAAAGAGTTTATGGTTCTCTTTCACAGGGGAAGTTACTTAAGGGGAAGGAAATTGCAGTGAAAATGCTTTCAAAAAGATCTGGACAGGGGCTTGAGGAGTTTAGAAATGAGACAACACTAATAGCAAAACTTCAACATAGAAATCTTGTCAAACTCTTGGGTTGCTGTATTGAAGGAGATGAGAAAATACTAATATACGAGTACATGCCCAATAAAAGTTTGGATTTCTACCTTTTTGGTGCGTCCTTATTTTAGTCATCTTGATTCTTATTATATACATATGTATAAAAATTATTCAAGCACATACACGCGCGCGTGCACATACAGATATATATATATATATATATATTTATATAATTCTAGGTTCTTGAATGCTGATTTCCTTTGTGGCATCATTTAAACAGATCCAGCTAAGAAACAAATGTTAGATTGGGGGACACGCATTCACATTATTGAAGGGATTGCTCAAGGACTTTTGTATCTTCATCAGTATTCAAGATTAAGAATTATACATAGAGATATGAAACCAAGTAACATTCTTTTAGATAGTGAAATGAATCCGAAAATATCAGATTTTGGCATGGCTCGAATAGTTGGAGATAATGAAATACAAGCAAACACAAATCGGATTGTTGGAACTTTGTAAGTATGCAATCTATTCCACATGCATCCCATATTTGCAACTGTTACCTAAATTTACTTAGCAAACTACTAAGCATTGAATTTTGTTATCCAGCGGCTACATGTCTCCCGAATATGCCATGGAGGGTCTGTATTCGATAAAGTCTGATGTGTTTAGTTTTGGAGTATTACTACTCGAGATTGTGAGTGGGAAGAAGAATACAGGATTTTATAACCACGGGTCACTCAATCTTCTTAGATATGTATGTAACTTTCATACTCTATTAGGTCTTTCCTGTTTTTACATTAATAATTTATCTAAATTAGGATTCTCTTTAATTGTTCAAATGTATTGGATGATCCAATGCAAAAAGAGATAAGACACAACTTTAAATGTGCATGTGTGGTCAACATTGCTCAAAAATCCTACAATGCTTTCATTAAAAGTGTTAGAGCCCACATGACGTGCTATCTATCTCTAGAATCAAACCATCCATTTTGGTCCGGCAATTGTAGAGGATCTATCTTGTAAGTTATAAATTGAATTACTCTTAATTTTTAATGAAATTTATATTGACCTGAAATGAATACAGGCTTGGGAGTTGTGGAGAGATGGTCAAAGCTTGGAGTTGATGGATTCAACGATAGGGTATCCATCTTCCACTTCTACCCTAGTGAGATACATTAATATCGGGCTACTTTGCGTTCAAGAAAATCCAGCTGATCGACCTACCATGCTTGATGTGGTTTTAATGATCAGTAATGAACATGGACCTCTGGTTACACCCATGCAACCTGCTTTTACAGCTGGCCGGAATTTGATGCGCCCGAATCCAACAGTTAACCCTGCAGAGAATTGCTCAATAAACAGTGTAACTTTTTCGATAATGGAGGCTCGATGAATACTACTGTTTGGTTTACGAATTAACTGTGCAAGCTAATAGGCAAAGCTGCTTACAGAAAGTAATTCTGGATCACAAGGAGGGTTCAAGCATGCCGCAAATTGAGTAATAAACGGCATGTTGTTCATGATGTCAATTCCTGAAGTTGGCAGCCCTCAGCTTTTCCAATCTATAATGACTCAAGCCAAGAATTTTTAGCTCAAATGCATTTTCATGACTAGCATGTAGTTAATCTAGTGTGTGACATATATAATGATAGAATTAATTACCCTATAATATAAATATATTGAAAAATATTGTGTCGGATTGAATTGATGCCCATTTCGATTTCTTACTGGCTTTCTTTTGTGAGTAACAAGTAATGTTATTTCTTTTATCCTTGTTCTCTTTCTCCTCTGGAAATAGTATAGAAGAATTATGCCATTTATAATTCTAGTGCTTAACATAATATATCATTTAGTCCGGACCTGTTAGGCTGTTATATATATTCATCAAAAGAGTCAAAATACTAATATTTTTTTTACATAAATTGATCTGGTAGGCTTTCACATCAACAATGTGTTTAATGTGTCCATAAAGAAGTTATTAATAAGAAATTAAATGCAGAGTGTTTGATAAAAGGCCTCAGTGAATTCGTGCGAGCATTGAGAGTTTATTTGCATTATTTATACGGTGCATTAGATCAATACAAGAGGCTGTTGGATACAAGAGCTATATAAGGAAGTTTTACATAAATAAAGATTTGACAAAATATGAGAATTAACTGTTGCATGGATTGATGTTGATGTAGCCGTTGTGACTGCTGTCGTGGGTGATGGGTCTTCATTTGGTAAGTTTCCATTTATGCACAAATCTGGTGTTGTGTGATTATGGTTATTAATTAACAAAGTTCAAGACACTTTTAATAATATATATAATTCTCAAGATTTGTTTAGCCACATTATTCAATTTGTCAGTTTAATCATTTAAGTTTAAAACAATTTGTAAGGGAACAAATTTAATTATAAATTGGTGTGAATAACATATATAATAAAGTCTTTACGATAAAATTTGATTTGAAAGAAAAATTTTAAAATTTAAATTTTACAAATTAGATATTACCATTTAAGTAATGTTTATTTTGTACTTGAACACTTAATATTATTTCATTTAAAACACTTCATCTTATTTTTTATATTTAGTTTATTATAATTAGTAATCGAAGAATAAAAAATTTAAGAAACTATACAATTATATTATAAACATAATGTGTTTTTGAGAAAATAAACATAACTAAAAATAGAATAATATTATGTATAGTCGTAGAGTGTGCAAGTATCACACAATCATTTTAAAAAAGAGTAGAATCTACTTTTAAAAATTTAATTTTTTCATATAAATTCTATATTTACTAACTTTTAAAAAAAAATTATGCAATATTTCCGTACATCCCGATTGTAAATATCATTTCTGCCCCCAAAATAAAGGCACAAGATATTTTGTCCAAGACAATTAGACCGCAACCTTATATGTTCGTTGAATACAATCACGTTCCCATTGGGTCCACAGAGAAGATACGCAGCTGTCATGGAGATTTGTCCTTGTCAGGCACTGGTCCAATCGACTTTTCGTGAAATATCTGTTCAAATTTTTTTTTTTAAAGCCAATATTTTGGACTCTGGAGTCCTTGACTATGATATATGATAGAGTTGTCTTTAGAATTATTGGACTCTTGACTATGACAAGATATTAATTTAAATTATTTTATTATTATTATTATTAAATATTTTAAAAATGAGAGAAATTGAAATGAAAATTAAATAAAATATTATTAAAATAGTACTTTTTAATATTATTTTTATTTTTAGGTTTAAAATTTTTGAATTGTTTATTATATTTTTATTTAAAAATTTTAAAAAATTATAATGATTAGATAAAATAAAATAAGTTAAAATGATTTTAGTATCCAAATCCCTTCTAAATTAGACATATAATGTTTTTAACTTTTATAAGTTATTTTTTAATCAACTCCTAAGCGGAAAGAGTTTTTGTACACTGATTATTTCTAGCATCCTCGTTCTTAATTTTTCTATTTTTTAATCAACTCCTAATCCAAAAGAAAAAAATTCTCCTATCATCATTCTCACATCATACATAATTTTTTAATTTTTAATTTTTTTATTAAATATATGATGTATAGATGATGAATAAAAGAATTTAATTAATTTAAAAAGAATAAAATTAAATTAAAATTAAAAAAAATTAAAAGTTGTAGAGCTCACATGATGTGCTATCTATCTCTAGAATCAGACCATCTAAATTGGTCAGGCAATTGTAGAGAATCTATATTGTAAGTTATAAACTGAATTACTCTTAATTTTTAATGAAATTTACGTTGACCTGAAATGAATACAGGTTTGGGAGTTGTGGAGAGATGGTCAAAGCTTGGAACTGATGGATTCAACGATAGGGTGTCCAACTTCCACTTCTACTCTGGTGAGATACATTAATATCGGGCTACTTTGCGTTCAAGAAAATCCAGCTGATCGACCTACGATGCTTGATGTGGTCTCAATGATCAGTAATGAACATGGACCTCTGGTTACACCCATGCAGCCTGCTTTTACAGCAGGCTGTAATTCGATGCACACGAATCCAACAATTAAGTCTGCAGAAAATTGCTCAATAAACAGTGTAACTTCTTCGGTAATGGAGGCTCGATGAATACTACTGTTTGGTTTATGAATTAACTGTGCAAGCTAATAGGCAAAGCTGCTTACAGAAAGTAATTTCTGGATCACAAGGAGGGTTCAAGCATGCTGCATAGCACAGACAGAGAGTATTGTACTTAATTTTTCATGATGATGTACATATGACTATTGAGGTAGATATTGCCTTTTTATTCAAGTGTTCAGCAACCACAAAGGGCAATAATAATTTCTACAAGTTGTGTAGGCTCTAACCATGAGCTTGAGCTTCACAAATCGAGTAATAAACGGCATGTTGTTCATATCAATTCTTTACGCAGTTGTTTCCTTCCTCCTGCAGAATCCATAGGCAACTGCGTAGAATGCCAGGATATTCTATAGATGTTTGATTGGTATTTTAAACACGTTTTATTCTATGATGGGGTCTCGACTGCATGATCTATCATTATGTGCATGTGTAGAGTGGTGTCAGGAATGTCAGCGTCCCGTTAACTTAGATCTGTCTGCCTCCAGGCCCTGGCCTTGGGCTTCTTCTCGCCTGGGCCCAAGGCCTCTGATATTTTACGCAGCTCGTGGAGGGGGGTGCAAAGTGGGTTAACGTGTGGAGGGCCTTTGGTAGAGACCCAGCCCAGTCCTGAGTGGGACATAAACATCTCTCTTAATCGGGCCCAGTTCAACTTGAGATTTTATTTTCTCTCCAAGTCGTGTCATTAACCCAATAAAAATTAAAATATTCATAATTTAACATGTAAGAACACAAACCGCAAACACTATTGTCATCCTTTTTTTTTAGAAGAGCCGAAGGTCACATGTCCATTTGTGACTCCGTCCTAAATTTTATTGATCAACTCCTCACTTGTGGCGGAGGAAAACCGTGATAACAACCCGAGGGTTAGGGGCTACAAATATTATAATAAAACCAAAACCCAAGGCTCAAAAAACCAAATAAGCTCAACCACTATACAAATGCCTCCAAAAAAAACCTTCAATTGAACAACCTGTAAGACAAAATCTGCACGAACATAGAGTAAGAAATGAAATGATCAAATGCAAAAAAAGGCATACCTCTCGTAAGATCAGCGCACATAGCTTTCTATCAACTACTTCGGGTTTTCCGTATGTTAGGGAGGCCCCCTCTATCCAGCCTAATGTTTCCCTCTAATAGAAGGAGGCAACTCAGGAAGAGAAAACCATGATCCCGTAAGACCATTAGCACCCATTTTAGCTAAGCCATCCGCAACCGAGTTACATTCTCTATAACAGTGAACAAATGAAACATTAATCCCAGCTAGTCGGCTCTGAATTTCATCCCAATAATCTTCCATGTACCACAAGCCACATCTCTAATTCTTCAACCAGTTTAGCACTAACATGGAATCTAGTTCAATCTCCACAAATAAAAAACCTATCAAGCCAATATGTCGAAGCCCATGAAGTAAACCCATCAGCTTTGCATAATTGTTCGAATGATGCCCTAAGGCTATTGCAAACCCACAAACCAGATTACCTTTTTCATCTCGAATAATTCCTCCCGCACCCGAAGGGCCCGAATTACCTAGAGAACAACCATCAACATTCATCTTGACCCAACCTTGCTTAGGCTGCTTCCACTTGACCGAGATGCCAATCTCTTTCCTCATGACATTTAAAGGCATATTAAAACATTTTAAAATACCTTCATCACGCCGATTGAGCAAATTAACATTATTTAGTTTAACTGCAATCCAAGAAACCCAATATTTTATGGAACACCAAACCTGTTGGACCGATTCCATTACTCCTTCCATCCAGGCCTTACAGCGACGCCCCCATAGCCGCCAAGTAATGATCGCCGGAAGAAGTCCCAACAGTTGACCAGGGAGATTAGAATTCTTAGCCCGCCTATACCAACACTCCACCCTCTATCTCCATGAGCAACCTTCCACCCAAGGAATTCCAAGAACCACCGAACAGATACGCCAAATTTTTTCAGCAAAATCTCCTCCCGCAAGAATATGATTAAGATCTTCATAAGTATAACTAGAACAACAATCACAATGGGAAACAATAGGAATACCAATTCTACAAATTCTGTCATCCACAGGAAGACAATGATGTATGGCCTTCCACATAGTGATTGAAATTTTTTTGGAAGAGCAGAATGCCAAACCCATTTTGCCCAAGGGAAATCTGGTCCCCTCAAACGAATACAATTCCAAGCACTCTTAGTAGAGAAATTTCCGTCATCATTAGGTAGCCATATCAATATATCTTTCCCATGTTTAACCCTACCCAGCTGCAAAATAATATCTTCAGCTTTTTGATGCCCAACCAACCGAGCAAAAATCTCCATATTCCAACCCAACCCAGATTTACAATCTTCCAACTTTAGATTTGGCATACCTGAAATCTGAATATTATCGCAAAGAGGGGCATCATCAGCCCACTTATCATGCCAAAAAAGAAGCTTACCCTCCCGAACTCTCCATTTAGAATTAGCTTGCACTAAAGGAATACTTTGCAAGATCATCTTCCAAAAAATAGACCCTTTCTTAGGATCCACCATAGAAATATGTCTATAACCAACATACTTAGCATGAAAAAAGTTAGACCAAAGAGATGTACCTTGCATTAGAGTCCAAGCTAACTTCATATGTAGAGATGTTTGCACATCTTGAAGACTCCGAATACCCATCCCACCTTCCGAGACAGGCTTACAAATATCCACCCAAGAACGCCATTTTTTCTTAATTTTTCCATCTTTTACACCCCAAAAAAAGGTACTGATGATTCTTTGAAGTTTCTCAAGAACAGCTTTAGGCGTCCTTAAGATAGAAAGGTTGTGAACGGGTATACTTTGAAGCACATGTTTAATGAGAATCAGACGCACCCCACTTGATAACATTCTAGCTTGCCATCCCTCCAATCTGAATTGAACTTTAGCAATCAAGTCATCAAAATGAGCTATTTTCAGTCTTCCTGAAATAATAGGAACTCCCAGATATTTAAAGGGGAAAGTCCCTTCCGTAAAACCCGTGAAGCGAAGAAGAGCCCGGCTTCTAGAGATAGGAACCTGCGAAGAGAAAAATATAGAAGACTTGTTTTTGCTAACTACTTGCCCCGACCATTGTTCGTACGTCTTCAACACATCAGAAATAGTTTTTAATGAAGTTTTGCCCCCATTACAAAATAACACAATATCATCCGCATATAGTAAATGAGAAATAATGGGGGTACCCCTTGGATAATAAAACAGAGTGATCTTACCCATTTCCACCTGCTTTTTTATCATCATTGTAAAAATTTCCTCAACAATAATAAATAAATAAGGAGAGATAGGGTCATCTTGCCTCAACCCTCGACCTTCTTTGAAAAAACTTTTGGGTACCCCGTTCATGACCACAGAGAGCCAAGGATTAGTGATGCATTGTTGAATCAACATGCAAAGAAATTCTGAGAACCCGAAGGCTTTAAGAACATGCAAAAGAAAAGATCAGTCCACACTATCATATGCCTTAGCCATGTCAATCTTCAAAACTACATTTCCACCATGTACCGGTTTGTTAATAGAATGGATCATTTCTTGTGTAACACTAATATTCTCAAAAATGTTTCGACCAGGAAGAAAAGCTCCTTGTTCAGGAGAAATAATTTTTGCCAACATGGGGGAGAGGCGATTAACCATAATTTTAGTGCACATTTTGTAAAACATGTTACATAGGCTAATCGGCCTAAACTTATCAAAACTCGTCGAATTATCCACTTTCGGAATTAAAACCAAGAAAGTAGCATTGAAAAACCTCGGAAGATTCTTACCTTGAAAAAACTCTGACACCGCATCAACAACCTCATTGCCCACTATGTGCCAACAAGATCGATAGAATCCCGATCTAAACCCATTAGGACCCGGGCTACTATCTTCCGGAATGGAGCAAAGAGCATCATAAACTTCCTGGGATAAAGGAATACGAGAAAGAAAGTCATTTTCATCCCGTGACTTTAGAATGACACTGAGTCATGATCAAATTATCGTTTAACATGATTATTTTTCTTGTCATTTGCCAACATTTTTTTTGGGGGAAGAAGGAGGACGCCCATACAGACATTTTTTAATTTTTAATTAATTAATTTTTTCAGATAAAACTACCGGCAACGAGATTGTTGGAAGTGCAAGTTTTGTCATTTTAGCATTACTGACCCATTTACAATTTCTTATGGCAACAATTTACCTCAGCTTCCTATCACTTTTTTTTTCCCCTTCTTCTAGACTTTGCCGCTACCCTTTTTTTTTTTTTTTCATAATAACCACATTGTATTCTCAAAGTAATTCATCCTGATTGAAGTTCAATTAGTCATATTATTTTATTTATATTTTGATCATTTTTTTTAAAGTCTCTAACAAATAATAAAAATTTGATAATTTAAAGGAAATACTTAGAAAAAAAGTTAAATATATTTACTTAAATTTTCGGTTTCAAAGCTATTTTAAAAAAGAAAGAATATATAAAAGTTTTTACACTTTCTATTCATTAATTTCCTCCAAAGTAATTGTACACAGATTTAAATTTATTTACGCATTTTTTGTGCTAATTAATGAATTTTGTTGAAACAACTCTTTTCTTTAGGCATATTTCTCACTCTTTTTTTTTTCCTGGCTTATTTTTTGGTCTACTAATGGTAGTAGTACTACAAGCCAACCGAACAACTTGTTTCAATCCAAAAACTTTAGCCCTCAATATTTTGATGATCTTGACTTTGTCCGGTCGCAACATGCAATGAAAAATTAATAAAATTAATCTCATGCAATTAAAGAAATCGAGAAATAATGATAAAAAATTAAAACAAAGAAAAATCATTAAAAATTATTTTTTGAGAAACGCACGGCTCAAAATGGTAATGCAAGTCTTAAATAATATTGAATGGGAATAATAGTAAGCATAACTTGATTTGATAACTCATTTTCAGCTTGGAGATGGAGGTTTTGGGCCTGTCTACAAGGTATGTATGTTCCCTTCTCCTAAATGAATGTTGATGAAACTACAAGATGAAATTGGATCCAAGATACCTATGGTTCCTCCCAATAAGGATACAGTAGTAAAATGAGAAATATAATTATGTTAGAAGTCATGAGCTGTAAATACATTCTTTTATTCATTTTATTACAATTTGTAATCTATAAATAGAGGTACACATCTATAAACAAAAGTAATTCATTGAATACAATTATGTTATACACAACTTTTACATTCTATTACTCGCATCATCTTCCAAGTTTTTTCTCTGCATTTCCTCCTCTGCGCAACTATCAACATGGTACCAGAGCCATGACAGAGACACCTTCAAACATTGAAACCATCAATTCAAATATGACTTCCAATCCTAAGACTAACCCTCACCATCCCGCTAGTCCATATTACATTCAGCCTGGTGAAGGAGCTTCTTTCCCACTGGTTCCAGATTTGCTCACAACTGAAAACTATGTGACTTGGGCACGAGTCATGCGTCGGGCCCTCAACATCAAAAACACACTCGGATTCATTGATGGCAAAATCCTCAAACCTTCCAATTCTGCAGATCCTTTGTATGCTCCTTGGGAAAGCTGCAATGATATGGTTATTGTTTGGATACAACACTCAGTTGGCCTTGAACATCGATTGAGTATTGCGCATGCAGAAACTGCTACTAGTGTGTGGACTGATCTTCATGACCGGTTCTCAATTCAAAATGCTCCCAGAATCTTTCTACTCACAAAATCTATCTCCTCTCTCACACAGGATGATGATTCGGTAAGTCAGTATTATAATAAACTTAAGAGTTTTTGGGATGAACTTGAAATATATGAGCCTATGCCATCGTGTACGTGTGGAGCAGTGAAGACATTAATAGATTGTAATCATAGAAGCAAGGTCATGTAGTTTCTTATGGGACTAAATGACTCTTATGATTCGATGCGAGCTCAAATTCTACTTAATGATCCTTTCCCTGCTATAAATCGTGTTCTATCTCTTGTTCAACAAGAAGAGAGGTGCAGACAACTCCACTCCTCACCAGCACCTATTGCAATGGTTGCCAAGGGACCAGACCATCGCAATGCATCGTCTTCTCGCAGAGATCGATTATTTTGCTCTCATTGCAACATCTCGAGACATTCGTTGGAGAGATGTTTCAAAGCCAATCCAAATTTACCTGTGTGTTCTCACTGCCGTATACCAGGGCACACCAAAGAGAAGTGTTACAAACTCAATGGATTTCCTCCCAGACACAAAAATAATGCCAAATATAAATCACATGCTAATCAGTCTTCTCTTGAGCAGGAACAAGTCAGCAATGGACCACCTATTACTCAGGAGCAGTACAGTCATCTCATTGCCTTACTCCAATCTTCCCATTCTCCTGCTGCCAATCACATTCATGCCAATCTCTCGGCATTTGAGTCCCTAGTGTCTGGTATTTTATCTTGCAATTTCGTACACACATCGAATCACGTCACTAACGCTGTTGTTTATTAGATAATCGACACTGGAGCTATAGATCATATGATCTGTAGCCCACACTTCTTTACACATAATGTCACCATGGTTTCACACACCATCAAGCTTCCTAATGGTACAACCACAGTAGCAACTCACGTTGGTGACATGCACATTTCTAATCATTTGGTCCTAAAAAATAAAAAATGTTCTATGTGTGCCAGAATTTTCTTTCAATTCGATTTCAGCTAAATCACTAGTTGCTTATTCCAATTGTTGTCTAATTTTTTTCTAACTCTTGCTATATTCAAGACCTTTCATCTTGGATGACAATTGGAGTGGGGAAGGTGCATAACGGCCTATATCATCTGCAAATTTTAAAACCAAACCTCCCTGCGTTACATTCTTTTTTTCCTGCCTTACATTTCAGTTATGCTAATACCACAAATGTTTCAAAGCTAGATGAATTTAAACTTTGGCATTATAGACTCGGCCACAGTTCAATGACACAACATATATTAAATGACATGCAAAATGGAAATTCTAAGCCTACAAATTCTTCAAATCTTCCTTGTGAAATCTGTCCACTTGCAAAACAGCACAAGTTGCCATTTACTCAATCAGAAACCATGGTTCCCAAACCATTTGATCTTATTGCTATTGATATTTGGGGCCCCAACCAAGTCCAATCTCACAATGACACTAAGTATTTTCTTACAATTGTCGACTAGTACACACGCTGCACATGGATCTATTTACTTCAAGCCAAATCCGAAGCACGTACCTCCATCCAAAATCTTTTTTCCCTTGTTTCCACTCAATTTGACAGCCAAATAAAAGCAATCCAATCAGACAACGGTACCGAGTTTCACATGCCTTGTTTCTATCAGTCCAAAAGAGTGTTGCATCAACGTACATGCGTTGCAACCAGTGTTTTAAATTTCATACCGTACCGGCCGGTACGGTCGAAATTTTTCGTTTCGGTTGTCCAGCCGGTACAGGTACTATACTTGTTCCGTACAGGCCAAAATACCGGCCGTACCGGCCATACCGGACTAAATTTCGACCTGTACCGGCCTATATTTCGGCCTGTGTTTTTTTTTTTTTTTTTTTCATTTTTTCAAACTACAAACTTATTTTTTAACCCCTAATTCAGACTAGACTATTTATAATTTTTATATATATGTATTTATATATAATTTATTTATATATAGACTATTATTTTGGAATATAATTTATATATATATTTATATATATAATTTATTTATATATCGACTATCCCAAAATATTATCCCGAAACACTATCCCGAAACGATACCGGTACCGAAATATTTCGTTCCAGTGCCTTGACCGGTACGACGTCCGGTACGGTATTCAAAACATTGGTTGCAACACCTCAACAAAATGCCTTGGATGAGCACAAATATCAGCACATACTAAACGTTGCCAAAGCCTTGAAATTTCAGTCAGGACTTCCATCAAAATATTGGACTGATTTCATCACTACTGCTGTATATTTAATAAACAGAACACCCACCCCAAATATTCACAATAAATCACCATTCGAACTACTCTGCAACAAAAAACCATCCTACTCTCAGCTTCGAATTTTCGGGTGCTTATGTTTTGCCTCTACCCTCAGTCATACTCGATCTAAATTTGATCCTAGAGCCCGAAAATGTCTCTTCCTTGGATATCTATACGGGGTTAAGGGCTACAAACTTCTCAACATCACCACAAACCAAATATTTTTATCCCGTGACGTTGTGTTCTACGAACAAATATTCCCTCTCAAACATACAAATAACACTCATTTTCTCCATCACACAGACCATAATTTTTTCAACCCCAACGTCTCCATTCCCAACCCAAATCCACAAGATTCTATTTCACACATTCCTTCCCATCCCTTAGAAAACACCACAACAAAATCACCTCCACCTTCACAACTCACCCAGACTTCACATTCCTTAGAAAACAGCAACACTGAATCACCTCCACCTACACATCTCACCCAGATCATTACCCCTACACCCATACCTTGTCGATCCACAAGGATAAGAACAGCTCCCGCCTACCTCAAAGACTTTCATTGCAATGCACTGCTTCCACTACAGTTGCATCCAAGCCGAAAGTTACTGAATCTTCCTCCATCACAGGTTCAAAAATCTATTTTCCATTGTCTTCTGTTTTATCCTATCATTCTTTATCTCCATCTTTTCATGCTTTCACTGCATCAATATCTCTATACACTAAGCCCACTACATACACTCAAGCACTCACAGAACCAATATGGCGTGAGGCAATGGAACAAGAGCTAACTGCTCTTAAGCTCAATGAGACATGGTCCATCGTTGATCTACCTTCTGGCAAGAAGCTGATTGACTGCAAATGGATTTATCGATATAAGTTCAAAGCTGATGGATCGATTGAATGTGCCAAGGTTTGATTAGTCGCAAAGGGTTTTACCCAACGAGAAGGAATTGACTTTCATGACACTTTCTCTCCAGTAGCCAAATTAACTTCAATTAGATGTTTACTTGCCATCAAGGGCTAGGACTTGCAACAACTAGACGTGAATAACGCTTTTCTCTATGGGAACTTGATGAAGAATTATATATGAAGCTCCCACTTGGTCTTTCCTGCGTTCACACCAACAAAGTCTACAAATTACAGAAAAGCATCTATGGCTTACGCCAAGCCTCTCGGCAATGGAACACTAAACTTTCCTCATCACTTGCTGAATTTGGTTTTGTACAATCCAAAGCGGATTATAGCTTGTTTATTAAGCAAACAACAGCATCCGTCATTGCTCTCCTCGTCTATGTTGACGACATTAGTTTGATGAGCTCGAACACTGCCTCCAGCGATGCAGTTAAGCATTTTTTGTCCACCAAATTCAAAATCAAAGCTCTTGGATCACTCAAGTACTTCCTTGGCATGGAAGTGGCTCGATCAAAGGCTGGAATTCAAATCTGTCAACGCACGTACGCATTAGATATATCATTTGAGACTGGACTACTTGCGGCAAAATCATCTCCTCTCCCAATGGAGCCTAATCTCAAGATTCAAAAGGATGAAGGAGAACCCTTTCATGACCCTACTCTATACAGAAAGTTAGTTGGCAAACTACTATATCTCATAAACACAAGTCCGGATCTCAGTCACAGTGTGAATTTGCTGAGTCAATTCACGGAGATACCTCACTATAATGCCATAATCAAAGTCATTCGGTATATTAAAGGTACACCAGGCCAAGGAATTTGTTTTACCAGCACATCACAGCTCCAACTCGTGGCTTACTTAGATGTCAATTGGGTGAATTGCCCAGATACATGGCGATCAACTACTGGATTTTGTGTCTTCCTTGGTAAGTCCCTCGTTGCATGGAAATCTAAGAAACAAAATACTGTCTCCCACTCTTCCGCTGAGTCTGAATACAGGGCCATGGCAGCTGTTGTATGTGAGCTCACATGGCTTAGGTATTTACTTAAATATTTTGGCATCAACATTCCTGCTCTTGCAACTTTATATTGTGACAATTTAGCAGCATTCCACATCGCTACAAACCCTGTGTTTCATGAACGTACGAAGCACATCGAACTAGATTGTCATCTAGTTCGAGATAAAGTCTCAGCTGGGCAAGTCTCCAATGTGCATTTCTCTTCATCAGACCAGTTAGCAGACCTTCTCACCGAGCCAATTCATTCTCCCCCCTTCAATAGGTTACTGTCCAAGATGGGAGTAATCAACATCTACTCTCCATCTTACGGGGGGATGATGAAACTACAAGATGAAATTGGACCCAAGATACCTACGGTTCCTCCTGATAAGGATACAGTAGTAAAATTAGAAATATAATTCCGTTAGAAGTCATGAGCTGTAAATACATTCTTTTATTCATTTTATTACAATTTGTAATCTATAAATAACGGTACACATCTGTAAACAAAAGTAATTCATTGAATACAATTATGTTATACACAACTTTTGCATTCTGTTATTCACATCATCTTCCAAGTTTTTCCTCTGCATTCCCTCCTCTGCGCAACTATCAACAAATGTGCTTCCAAAACTATTGAGACAACGGGTCACGATGGAAGACTTTGAAGAATGTTTAAAGAGCTTATGTTTCTCTTTCACAGGGGAAGTTGCTTAAGGGTCAAGAAATTGCAGTTAAAATGCTTTCAAAGAGATTTGGACAGGGGCTTTAGGAGTTTAGAAATGAGACAATACTAATTGCAAAACTCCAACATAGAAATCTTGTCAGACTCTTAGGTTGCTGTATTGAAGGAGATGAAAAAATACTAATATACGAATACATGTCCAATAAAAGTTTGGATTTCTACCTTTTTGGTGTGTCCTTGTTTCAAATCATCTTGATGATTATATACATACATACATACATACATACATACATACATACATACATATATGTGTACCAAAGTCTTGAGTTCTTGATTTCTAATTTCCAAAGTTGGACTATTGAAACAGATCCAACCAGGAAAATGATGTTAGATTGGAAAACACGCATACACATTATTGAAGGGATTGCTCAAGGACTTCTCTACCTTCATCAATATTCAAGGTTGAGAATCATACATAGAGATTTGAAACCCAGTAACATTCTCTTAGATAGTGAAATGAACCCGAAAAAATTATATTTTGGCATGGCTCGAATAGTTGGAGACAATGAAACACAATGCAAAACAAATCGAATTGTTGGAACTTGGTAAGTATGCAATCTCTTTCACATGCATATAATATTTGCAAATGACACCTAAATTTAATGAGAAAACTACTAATCAAGCACTGAAATTTTGAATTCTAGTGGCTACATGTCTCCTGAATATGCTTTACAGGGTCTATATTCAGTAAAGTCTGATATGTTCAGCTTTGGAGTATTACTACTAGAGATTGTGAGTGGCAGGAAGAATACATACTTCTATAACGAGTCACTCTACCTTCTGAGCCATGTGCGTAGTGTCTGTAACCACACAAGTTCTTATTTTCTTCACATTAATCATTTATAAACTGAGATTCTCTTAGTTTTAACAAAAATTCCATTGATTTGAAATGAAAATTGGCATGGGAGTTGTGGAGAGAAGGTAGGAGTCTGGAGCTAACGGACTCAACAATAGAGTATCCTTCTTGCACTTACATCATGGTGAGATACATTAATATCGGGCTACTTTGTGTTCAAAAAAGCCCATATGATCGACCTACCATGTATGATGTGGTCTCCATGATTAGTAATGAACATGCACATCTGCCTATACCCAACCCGCCTGCTTTTACCACATGCTGGAATTTGATGATGCGCACAAATTCAGCAATTAATTTTGCAGAAGATCGCTCAATAAACAGTACAACTGATTCAGTAATAGAAGCTCAATGAATGGCACTGTTTCATTTATCAAAAATGTTTTTTTTAAATCTAATATTTATGCACATTGATCTGTAACGAACTTATTACCGTCCTTCATCTTAATTTGGGAGACGGGAGCTGCTCACCTCCGATTGGCCTTTAAATTAAGAGTAATGCTATATACAATTATAGAGTTTAGAAGCACGTAGTCGTTTTGAAAAAAAGTAGAGTTGATTATTAAAAAATTAATTAATTTATTTTATTTATTTATTTATTTATTTTTATGTAAGTATCATATTTACTCACATTTTTTAAAAGTTTACGTGATATTTGGGCATTCAACTGATTTTTTTAGGAGCTTGCGCGGTATCATTTCTCTTAAACTAATTGTACTACTCCTCGTGCCTCTTTTGGTCATGCTTGGTAAATAAAACTTTCTTTTGAATTCAAACGGGTCTTTGACTTTAACAGAGTTTTTATTTTCAAACATAAAATATAATGTAATACTACTTGTATGAATATTTATGCAGGCTATGCCTTTTCTAACTCTCTAGGATTTTCAAAAACACCCACAAATTTTTTAAAAAAAAAATGTCAAATAATATTTTTTAAACAAAAAGAGTTTAAAAATAAAAAAATAAATATTGATCATTCCCTCCATGAAAAATCCTTTAAAAAAATATATATACGGACAAAACAATTTTGTCAATAAATCCTCCACTTTTTCAAAACTCTATTGAAGAATTCCCTCAAAGTTTTCACCATTATTGGTGAAGTTTTTACTATTATTTGTGAAAATCTCAAATATCTCAAATTAGGGAACTAGTCATTGTCAGCGAGTTATTGTTCACAGACTAAAAGATTATTTTATGAATTTCCACCAGCCTTCCCTCTCTCTTTGTCTCTCTCTTTGCCTCATTCTTTTCTCTTTCTTCTCCTCGACTTCTTCCTCGCTCTCTTCTCTCCCTTTTTAGTCTTTCTTCTTCGTCTTTTTCCAGGCCAAACGGTAAGTTGCTCTTCCTCGCTCTTCTCTCCCTCTTCTCTTTGCATTTTCGTTGTTGCTCGTATCTCCCTCTTCTCTCAGTATTTTCTCCCTCCGATTATCTCCCTCTTCTCCTTTTTTCTTCATCAAGCGATAAAATCCCATGTGTTTTGCATTGCAAGGTCCAGATTTGTTGAGTCCCTTTCGTTGCCAGTGAAACGTCGTCCAATGGTTGTGCGGTTTCCTTCATGAATCAGCTTGGCTCAACCCTATACAACAGCACTCTCTCGATTGCAAATCTGCCACTACAGTTGGATTTTTCTTCATTCAGTGTTTGTGCATTTGTGCACATGTGTATGGAATTTGCCAATCTGAAATTTGCAATATGTATGGATTATGAATCTCCATTTTAATTTTCTCTTCAGTGCGTATTGGAATCTTTCGTTGTTTTTTTCTATCCTTGATATTTTCGTTTTAGAATGAACTAAAATTTGCCATGTGTATTGTTGTTTTTTTCTATCTGAAATTTGTCATTCTTTTGTATGTAAGCTTTGCTTTTAGTTGTAGGGTTTAGTAAATGGCTAACAGTTGTAGATGGTGGGATCAGTTAATTTAATTGATGCTCTATTACTGTTATAGGTCTTTATGCGATCTCTATAATATCTTTGCATAGTGAAGTCTTATGGCATGGGTTCAAATCCTAACAGTCGACCATATATGTGTATACATGTATATATTGGGAATTTCATTGGGATGTGAGGACTAGTTAGTGAATGAGATTGGTATGATGTGAATATATTACCAAGAGAATGATATTGAGTCATCTGGCTGTGTAATGACTCTAATTATGCATATGTTACGGGTGGGTGAATGTTTGATGTGCTCTTGTAGATGAGTTCATGTGTATACAATCGGAACATTCAAGTAGGTGTATAATGTTTTGTAAAGATGAAATTATGTTTTGTACAACTGGTGATGGTACAACTACTGCAATTGTTTTGGCTTGAGCAATGATCAAATTTGGGAGCAATGATCAAATCTGCAATTGTTTTATTTTTTTGATAATCGAGGGTGTTTGGGCTAGCTTGCGCGCACCTCGACTAATCTCACAGGGCCCTGAAGTTAACGATCAGGTAAACCTCTAGTGGCCCTAAGGGGACTCGAACTGGTGACCATTGGGGAGCGGACTTGAACTGCAATTGTTACTCTATATGTGTCCTTTTGGCATAAGTTTGGATTAATTCCTTTTGACATTAATTCAAAGTTTGTATTGTATAGTGGGAGCATGTGGCAGTTTGTTTAAAATATCTAAATTATGTTCATTTATGTCTTTAGACCAGTGGGAGCACGTGGCAGTTTGATGACAATCCCTTCTTCACCAGTCTCACTTGCAGTTTGTAGACCAATTTGTTTGGAGTATTCATAAAAGTAGAATGTATCCAGTAAAATCAAGATATCATTTAGCTTTGGAGTTGTTAAAACATGGAGGAAGGATATAAAGTTCACATTCACAAAGCACTTCTGAGTTTTGGAGGAAGTTGTGAAATCTGAAATTACTAAATAAAGTGTTGGTAGACATTTATCTAAAGATGACTGAGTTGGTATTTATGT
Source organism: Juglans mandshurica (assembly GCA_022457165.1). Taxonomy (NCBI): domain Eukaryota; kingdom Viridiplantae; phylum Streptophyta; class Magnoliopsida; order Fagales; family Juglandaceae; genus Juglans; species Juglans mandshurica. The sequence goes on along the minus strand of CM039629.1, from coordinate 24,522,652 downwards.
TTACACCAAAGACAACATCTTTCTTACTAAATAAAAAGGAATTGATTTTGGTTATGCGTAGGTATTAATTTTATTCCCACATAGCCAGATAGTAAGTAACTTGTTGGTATTAATTCTTTTGTTTTAATAAATAGCAACATAGCCAGGTAGCACCATCTTAAATAAAAATTAAATTATTAATTAATATATAAAGTGTATTTACAAAATTTAAAAAAATTATAAAAAATTATTAAAATATATAATATTATATTATTATTTTGACTTTAAAATGATTAGTCCAATGTAGATTCATCTAGTCAAAGTTTAATGTTAAAAAAAAATTTGGAATTCTAGCTAAACTTTAAACTTGCTATGGCTAGTTGCCAATGCTGGCATTGCCAAGTCTAAATTTTGACTAGAATTTTAAGTTTTGGCTATAGTATTAATCTTTGGCTAGGTGAATCTACAATAGACTAGTCATCTTAAAATCAAAATAATAATATAATATTATATATTTTAATAATATTTTATAATTTTTTTATATTTTACAAATACATTTCATATATTAATTATTAATTTAATTTTCACTTAAAATTATTATTTCTCAACTATTTTCTTTCTCAACCTAATTATCCAATAAATACATATAAACCAAACTTTCTTTCAGCTTAAAATATAAATAAAAACAGTGACCCCAATTATCAAATCTACTGAAAAATATATAAATAAAGAAATAAGGAGAAAATGAAAATATCATAAAAGAAAATAGAAGAAGAATGCACAGAAGTGGAAAAACATTAAAAAAATTGTTTTTTAATTCATTTTTTCCTATTTCCTGCAGGGATGGAAATAAAAACAGCGTACTCCCATGTCTGCTTTTCATTGTGCTTCATTTCTTGCGAGGGAGAGAAGAGCTAGGGAAAAAGAGAGGGGGTGGTCGGTGGAAAACATTAAAATAATTGTTTAGTCGGTAAACAGTAACTCGTCAAAGATGTCTAGCCTACTTTAATTTACTCTCATATGTTGAGCTTTAGTAGTTTAACTAGTTCAATGTAGATGTTTTTTCTATACTTAGTCAAAATATGAAGATTTATTGACATTTAGCTAGTCTAATGCCAATCACACCATAATGTCTGCAAAAAGAGGCTATTGGTTGGTCCTAATCTTACTTTTATCATTTATGGGCTTGTGGCTCTAAGTCACCAATCAAAGACCACTTAGCATTAGACTACGATGAGAATTAAGCTTCGTTTGAATTCAAAATCCACCTCAACTCATTTTATATTATCATTACAATTTTCTTAAATTTTCACACAAAATATAATAAACAATTCAATTTTTATTTTACTATTTACAAACCATTTCAATTCATTTCTGAATCCAAACCACTCTAATGTGTATCAATCGTGTGAAAAGCATTGTAACGATGTTAGCTAAATGAATAAGATTGGTTTTTGTTTGATTAAAAAAAAAAAAAAAAAAAAAGATCGCTTAGCTTCTAGTGACCTTCTACGACCACTCATTCTCAAACATAAATTATATTTACAAACCAACGTTGAAAGTGTATTATCCATGTTGTTTGCAGACTGAACCCTCTTTCAAAAGAACCCAATAACAAAAAATTGATTGCAAATTAATTAGTAAAAAAAATGATGACATGTTACCCTTTTTGTATGATTAATTAAAGAATAGTCATACTAACTCTACAATTAAATTATTAAAAAAATTAAAAAATAATGGCCCAAAATATTTTGACCGACGGTCTTACATTCGTTTGGTAACGATGTGACAATGATAATTTACACCGTCTCCGCAACATCATTGGCGCGCTCTAATATTCGCGTTGAATATAATCAGCCACGGACCGACTGGCGACTAGGTCAGAAATGATATTTGTTATTCTTAAACCACACACGAGTATGTAATTTATTATTCTTATTTTTATATTTAAATATACATATTTACAATTTAATATATATATGTTTAAATATGTAAATGCTATGGAGATCTTTTAGAAAACAGAATTTGTTTTCCTACTACACTTCCACGTTAATATATATTAAATTGTTAATTAATATAACTTAAAATTTTAATCTTATTATTTAAGTTATTAATCTTATAACATAAAATTAATATAATATTTTATATAAGTTAGATATTACTTAACTATACTACTATAATTAAACACTAATTATATTATTTTAATCTTATTATTCAAGTCTATTTATCTCAATAATAAGTTAGACACTATTTATATTATACTAATATAATTAGACACTAATGATTTAGTAATTGTTCAAAATAAATTCTAAGGGTCTGTTGGGGATTGTCTTAGGTAGGGGTGAAAACTGACCCCTTCGGTTCGATTTCTGGACAAAACCGACACCGACCTAAAAGTAAATTTGCTGGGGAGAAAATCGGCTGAAACCGATCGACGGGGAGGAGAAACACTGTTGCAGAGGAGAGAGAGAGAGAGAGAGAGGATGAGAGCTGGTAAGAATGCGAGGAAGAAGACACGAGGAAGAAACAAAGCTATTTTGAAACGATGCCGTTTGGTTTAAACGAAACGGCGTCGTTCTACTTATTTTTTTTTTAAATCGTTATGAATTAAACGACGTCGTTTGGTTTAATTCCGAACGACGTCGTATAAGTTGTGTTTAAAACATAACTAAGGCTTAAAACGACGCCGTTCCACTTAAACTTAAGTAGAACGGCGTCATTTTGAGTACAAAATATATATAAAAAAAAATAGTTTATTTAGTCGGCTGGTTCAACAGTTTTAATCTGGTTCGAATCGACACCGAACCGGCCGATATCGGTTTTCTCTATTTGCTGCCGCATGCAGACCGGTTATCCACCGGTTTTGGCCGGTTCTGAGCTCCGACGGCCGGTCTAAGTCGGTCTAGGTCGGTTTTTTGTACAGCCCTAGTCTTAGGAGTAATAAAAATTACTTAAACAACCTTGAAAACTTTTTCATAGAAAAACTAAATTGTTTGAGTGTTAAATATTAAAGTATTTTTTTTAATCTTAAATAAGTTAAAAAGTATGTTTGAGGAAAATATATTTTTTCCAAACGAACCTTATAAAAAATTAAACCCGACCGAATTTCTCTTAATTTTTGATTAGACAATTGTAGATGATCTATATTATAAGTTATAATCTGAATTTCTCTTAATTTTTAATGAAATTTACATTGATTTAAATGAATACAGACTTGGGAGTTGTGGAGAGATGGTCAGAGTTTGGAGTTGATAGATTCAAAGATAGGGTATCCATCTTCCACTTCTACTCTGGTGAGATACATTAACATCGGCCTACTTTGTGTTCAAGAAAGTCCAACTGATCGACCTACATGCTTGATGTGGTCTCAATGATTAGTAATGAATATGCATCTCTGCCTACACGAATCCAACAATTAACTCTGCAGATAATCGCTCAATAAACAGTGTGACTATTTCGTTAATGGAGGCTCGATGAGTACGTTTATTAATTAATTGTGCAGGCTGCCACGTGAATCCATTGTAAAGGGTGCAACACTGAATTTCTCGTTTTTATGCACAGGCAAAGCATCCAGAAAGGAATTTTCTGGGTTACAGGAGCTCAAACATGTTGCAGAGTACAGACAAATAGAATTGTAATTTCAAGAAGTCGGATAGGAATTTCGTAGTAATTCTCTCTTGGATCCGATTATTTTATTTCTTTTATTTCAGGTGAAGAGTCTGTAATACAACAAGTGCATGGTGAAATACATATAAACTCACTCTGGGAATTGTATAAAAGAATTATGCCATTTATAATTATAGTGTGTAACATATCTCATAGTCTCGATCTGTTATATTCATTAAAAGAGTCAAAAGTATTAATCTATATTTTTTTAGGAAAATGTTACCTGGCCCCTTCAACCTTATTGCTCAAATTTACCATTTGAATATTTTATTTATTATTATTATTTTTTTTCTTAATAGTTAATGAAGTGGTTATTAGTGAAATTATATATATATATATATATCTTTTATTTTTTCTTAATAATAAAGAATGTTAAAAAATATTTTAAAAAAATTACACAATCGGCATGCAATCGGTAAACCCTGATCGGCCGACTAACACTACCCTTTTTTAAAAGTAAACTAATTTGGCAAGCTTCCACATCTTCAATATTTTTTGTGTCGATAAAGAAGTTATTGATAATAGAAATAGCCAAGATATCTAGCACCGATCAAACCACTTTTAATAATATATATTATATACATACTAGTTCGGGAGCAACGTGCAAATCACGTTTACCTAGTTTCGTGAAATAAATTTTTTTACAAAAATAATATAGTTTTTTACAGAAAAAAACGATTAATGAATAATTTAATGCATAAAAACAAAAAGTAAATTTTAGCAAATATCTTTGGATGATAATAGGTTAATGAAGTATAATAATTACATGTTTAGATAGATTAGAAAACAAAAAAGATTGCTAAACTTTTTTAATACAAGTTTAATACAACTACTTACTCATCTAGATATCTCAATCTTGATTCCAAAGTATCACTACCACCACCACTTAGACCAGTAAAGAGTGAAACTACCTCAGAGGTCATTAATGGCAAGCTTGTCAATATCATCACTCCAAAACCATCTAAGCGTTATAAAATATAAAGAATACTATGCATCAACCATTATTCATTTTCACACCTCACACCTATAATTTTTTTTATAGGGTGTGTAGATTTTTTTCATAAGGTGTGAGGTGATGAATAATATCTGATGAGAATAATTTTTTATAAACTATTGGCTATAGAGTAAAGCATCAATAAGTCACACAAGACAACAGAAAACTACACCAAATTGAAAGCCAGGATTCAAAATTAAGGAAATAGAGGAAATTTGGATCAAAGGAATCACTAGAACAAAAGAAATCATGGTCATCTTCACAAAGGCCACCGAGATTGTTGCCATCTGGAATTGATTTATCATATCTCCCCAATTTTTGAATTACCATTTTCTTCACAAGTAGGAACAACTTTGCCACGACAACCAGCTGTTGGTCCCCTGCTTAGGGATAAACTAAATGCAAATAAATAAATTTGCAACAAGAAAATAGGTGTTTTCCGCAAAATACCATTAACTTTGCATCAAGGTATAAATTAATACAAAAAATCACTAATCATTCTCTCAATATGTCCATGAAATGAACCCGAAAATATCAAATTTTGGCATGGCTCAATGATTAGTGATCGACCTACATGCTTGATGTGGTCTCAATGATTAGTAATGAATATGCATCTCTGCCTACACGAATCCAACAATTAACTCTGCAGATAATCGCTCAATAAACAGTGTGACTATTTCGTTAATGGAGGCTCGATGAGTACGTTTATTAATTAATTGTGCAGGCTGCCACGTGAATCCATTGTAAAGGGTGCAACACTGAATTTCTCGTTTTTATGCACAGGCAAAGCATCCAGAAAGGAATTTTCTGGGTTACAGGAGCTCAAACATGTTGCAGAGTACAGACAAATAGAATTGTAATTTCAAGAAGTCGGATAGGAATTTCGTAGTAATTCTCTCTTGGATCCGATTATTTTATTTCTTTTATTTCAGGTGAAGAGTCTGTAATACAACAAGTGCATGGTGAAATACATATAAACTCACTCTGGGAATTGTATAAAAGAATTATGCCATTTATAATTATAGTGTGTAACATATCTCATAGTCTCGATCTGTTATATTCATTAAAAGAGTCAAAAGTATTAATCTATATTTTTTTAGGAAAATGTTACCTGGCCCCTTCAACCTTATTGCTCAAATTTACCATTTGAATATTTTATTTATTATTATTATTTTTTTTCTTAATAGTTAATGAAGTGGTTATTAGTGAAATTATATATATATATATATATCTTTTATTTTTTCTTAATAATAAAGAATGTTAAAAAATATTTTAAAAAAATTACACAATCGGCATGCAATCGGTAAACCCTGATCGGCCGACTAACACTACCCTTTTTTAAAAGTAAACTAATTTGGCAAGCTTCCACATCTTCAATATTTTTTGTGTCGATAAAGAAGTTATTGATAATAGAAATAGCCAAGATATCTAGCACCGATCAAACCACTTTTAATAATATATATTATATACATACTAGTTCGGGAGCAACGTGCAAATCACGTTTACCTAGTTTCGTGAAATAAATTTTTTTACAAAAATAATATAGTTTTTTACAGAAAAAAACGATTAATGAATAATTTAATGCATAAAAACAAAAAGTAAATTTTAGCAAATATCTTTGGATGATAATAGGTTAATGAAGTATAATAATTACATGTTTAGATAGATTAGAAAACAAAAAAGATTGCTAAACTTTTTTAATACAAGTTTAATACAACTACTTACTCATCTAGATATCTCAATCTTGATTCCAAAGTATCACTACCACCACCACTTAGACCAGTAAAGAGTGAAACTACCTCAGAGGTCATTAATGGCAAGCTTGTCAATATCATCACTCCAAAACCATCTAAGCGTTATAAAATATAAAGAATACTATGCATCAACTATTATTCATTTTCACACCTCACACCTATAATTTTTTTTATAGGGTGTGTAGATTTTTTTCATAAGGTGTGAGGTGATGAATAATATCTGATGAGAATAATTTTTTATAAACTATTGGCTATAGAGTAAAGCATCAATAAGTCACACAAGACAACAGAAAACTACACCAAATTGAAAGCCAGGATTCAAAATTAAGGAAATAGAGGAAATTTGGATCAAAGGAATCACTAGAACAAAAGAAATCATGGTCATCTTCACAAAGGCCACCGAGATTGTTGCCATCTGGAATTGATTTATCATATCTCCCCAATTTTTGAATTACCATTTTCTTCACAAGTAGGAACAACTTTGCCACGACAACCAGCTGTTGGTCCCCTGCTTAGGGATAAACTAAATGCAAATAAATAAATTTGCAACAAGAAAATAGGTGTTTTCCGCAAAATACCATTAACTTTGCATCAAGGTATAAATTAATACAAAAAATCACTAATCATTCTCTCAATATGTCCATGAAATGAACCCGAAAATATCAAATTTTGGCATGGCTCGAATAGTTGGAGATAATGAAATACAAGCAAACACAAATCAAATTGTTGGAACTTAATCTATCCCAAGTGCATCCCATATTTGTAAGTGCCACCCAAATATACTAAGCACTGAATTTTGGAATCCAGCAGCTACATGTCTCCCGAATATATCAAGGAGGGTCTGTATTTGATAAAGTCTGATGTGCTTAGCTTTAAAATATTGCTTCTCAAGATTGTGAGTGGGAAGAAGAATACAAATTTTTATAATCACGGGTCACTAATTTTCTTAGATATGTGCGTTACTTTTATACCCAATAAGTTTTCATGTTTTTACAATAATAATTTATAAATTAGGACCCTCTTTAATTGTCCTAGTGTTCTTTACTTGTCCTAGTGTAGTGGATGATCTACTAAATAGACAACTTTAAATGCCCACGTGTGGTCAACATTGCTAAAAAATTCTATGTTGCCAATGCATTAAAAGTTAAAGAGCCCACATGATGTCCTATCTATTTCTAGAATTGGACCATCCAATTCGGCAGTCAATTAAAAATGATCTATATTATAATTTATAAACTAAATGACGCTTAATTTCTAACGAAATTTACATTGGTTTGAAATGAATACAGGCTTGGAAGTTGTGGAGAGATGGTCAAAGTTTGGAGTTGATGGATTCAAAGATAAGGTATCCATCTTCCACTTCTATTCTTGTGAGATATATTGATATTGGGCAACTTTGTGTTCAAGAAAGTCCAACTGATCGACCGAGCATGCTTGATGCGGTCTCAATGATTAGTAATGAATACGCACCTTTGCCTATGCCCAAGGAACCTGCTTTTACAGCAGGTCGGGATTTGATGCAGACAAATCCAACAATTAACTCTGCAAAAAATTGCTCAATAAGCAGTATAACTATTTCAGTAATGGAGGCTCGATGAGTACTGCCATATCGTCTATTAATTAATGAGTAGTGCTACATCTCCCGAGAGATGTAACCCGAAAGTCCACCGAACAGGTAAAAAGTGTTTTTTTATTTTTTACATAATTCCTAGAAATTGTGTTAGATAGAACCTTGAGCTTGATGCTTCACAAATTGATCAGTAATAAACGACATGTTGTTCATGATGTCAATTCCTGAAGTAGTTGGCAGCCTCAGCTTTCCCTATCTGTGATGACTCAAGCCCGTAATTTTTAGCTCAAGTGCATTTTCACTTGCATATAGTTAATCTAGTGTGAAACATATATAACGATAGAATTAATTACCCTATAATATAAATATATAATTGAAAAATCTTGTGTCGGATTGAATTGATGCCCATTTCGATTTCTTACTGGTTTTCTTTTGTGAGTAACAATATTCTAGCATTTTGAATAAACTCACTCTGGAAATAGTATAGCAGATTTATGCCATTTATAATTCTAGTGCTTGACATAGTATTCTAAGAACACAGAAACTGAATGAAAAAGATGGTAAGAATCACAAGGCCAACTTGCCTTTTTCCTTCTGCTATATTCCTTTAAATAGTACATCTTTACAAGAGTTAAACATGGTAACGTAGTAACGTACAAAACAAGAATTAAATACGGTAATGTACAAGATGGAAAGTATGACTAATTAGCATGATACACGTAAAAGAGAAAATAAAGGAATCAAGGAAAATTGTTTACGCTGATTCTGGAGGAGATTGAGTTGCAGATTCACTTTTGGAAGGTTCAGGGATATTTGGTCTAACACCCCCCCCCCCCCTCCTCAAAGTGATGGGGAGCAAAATCACTATTAGTTTGGACCTTAAGAAAGTGAACCTCGGAGTTGTTTGACCCTTGGTGAATAGATCTGTAATCTGATCTTGTGTAGAGATATGTTTCACTTGAATGCCTTTGTTTAGGACTTTTTCTCTAATGAAGTGATAATCTACCTCAATATGTTTGGTCCGAGCATGAAACACCAGATTAGATGCCAAGGCAATGGCTCCAATATTGTCACACCAAATTGTTGGAGTTGAAGGTAGGAGCAGTCCCAGTTCTTTCATGAGCATCCGGATCCAATATATTTCAGCAGTAGCGATGGCCAAGCTTCGATACTCTGCTTCTGTACTACTCTTGGAGACTATTGGTTGTTTCTTTACTGTCCAGGTGATGAGATTTTGTTCTAGAAATATGCCATAGCCTGTTGTGCTTCTACGGTCATCCGGATTGCCTGTCCAATCGGAGTCACAATAGGCTTGTAAATTGATATCACCAGGAGTAAAGTAAAGGCCATAGTCAATACTACCCTTAAGGTAGCGAAGCACACGCTTAATTGCAATCCAATGGGGCTCACGGGGATTGTGCATGAATTGGTACAATTGGTTGACGGCATATGCAATATCAGGGCGCGAGATGGTACAATATTGAAGAGCCCCAACTACACGATGATATTCAGTAGGGTCAGGCAATAACTCACCATCTTCAGAGGAGAGTTTCAGACCTGAGGTTGTTGGACAGCTAAGTGGCTTAGCACCCACCATTTTGGTGCTTTCCAGTAGATCAGTTATGTATCGTGCTTGCGAAGGTGAAGCCCATGTTGGTCACGGCAAGCCTGTACACCTAGAAAAAAACTCAGCTCACCCAGGTCTTTAACAAGAAATGAATCCTTAAGAGATGAGACAAATGAGTCAATTGCAGTCTTACTAGAGCCAGTGACAAATATGTCATCAACGTACACCAACACATACAATTTTACAGAACCAGTAGCATAGATAAAAAGGGAATAATCAGCAGTAAACTCAATGAATCCATACTCCAATAGCGATTGTGAGAGGCATCGAAACCAAGCACGTGGTGCTTGTTTGAGACTGTACAGAGACTTATGCAATCGGCAAACATAGTCTAGATGATTCGCATCAGCAAACCCTTGAGGTTGTTCCATAAAAACCTCTTCATCTAAAGACCCATGCATAAAAGCATTTGAAATATCTAATTGGCGTATATTCCAATTGAGAGAAACTGCTAAAGCAAGAATCATACGAATTGTTGTGTGTTTCACTGCTGGTGAAAAAGTCTCAGCATAATCAACTCCATACTTTTGATCAAACACTTTTGCAACTAGACGCGCTTTATAGCGCTCAACACTGCCGTCAGAGAACCGTTTTATCTTAAAAACCCATTTATTTCGAACAATATGCTTACCTGGTGGGCGAGGGCAGAGCGACCAAGTCCCATTTACCATCAATGCGTCAAATTCATTCCCCATCGCAGCATGCCATTCTGGAGGAAAAACGGCTTGTGTGTAGGTGGAAGGCTCATTATTGGTGATGACCGTGGAGAGTACCTGCAGGGGATGCCGAGTCGAGTGGAAGACGTTAAAATCAGGGAAGACCCTGGGTTTGGAGTTGCCGGTCATTGATTTGGTTGTGATTCGGCGTTGGTCATTTGCTTGGTTGTTGGGGTTGGTGGGTGGATTTAAGGCAAATAAAAGTGGTGGTGTGGGGATTTCAGTTGCAGATGGAATGACAAAGGAAATCGATGGTGTGGGGATTTCAGTTGCAGATTGAAGGTTCGGTAGAATGGGCGGACTGCTATTGTCTTGGAAAGGAACAATGTTTGGGTTGTCAATAGTGGGAGAGTGCCGAAATGGGACTGATTCGGTTTCAGGGGTGGGTGATGGCTGGTGAAAAGGGAGGGATTTGGTTGCAGATGTGGGAGAAGGCTGAGAAAAGGTAAAAAGAGGAAGTGATGAAGTAGAAGGAGATATACCTGGGGAAACTTTACTCTGAGAGGCAAGTGAAGAGAGGACTCCATGATTTGCAGGGAAATCTTGTTCATTGAAAATGACACTGCGCGACACAAATACACGGCCAGTATGATAGTTAAGACATCGATAGCCTCGTTGTTGACTGGCATAGCCGATAAAAATGCATTCCTTACTCCGAAAAGATAATTTGTGAGGTTCATATGGTTTGAGGAAAGGAAAACATGCAGATCCAAAACTTTTTAGATGCGAATATTTGGGAACTTTTTGTTGAAGCATGTGAAAAGGCGTTAAATTTTGTAGCACTTTGGTTGGGAGTCGATTTATGAGATAAACGGATGTTAGAAAAGTATCGGGCCAATATGTATTCATTAGGTGGGATCGGGCTAGAAGAGTTAACCCGGTTTCAACAATATGACGAAATTTTCGCTCAGAGATCCCATTTTGTTTAAAGGTATGTGGGCACGTTAATCAGTGAAAAATGCCATGCTCTTGTAAAAAAGATTTGAAGGCGGTGGAGAGAAATTCTCCACCATTATTAGTTTGTAATTGTTGGATTTTACAAGAGAAGACATTTTCAACTAGAGCCTTAAATTGTTTAAAAATTGCAAAAACCTCATTTTTAAACTTAATGGGATATAACCAAGTGAAACGAGAAAAATCATCAATAAAAAGAACATAAATTCGGATCCACCAATCGAATACACGGGAGATGTCCATACATCTGAATGAATAAGTGTTAAAGGGCGATTGGTTTGTCGAGTTGAGTCACTGAAGGGTAATTGTTTGGATTTTCCTAAAGGGCACGATGAACAAAACTCTTCTTTATTGGATGTAGAAACATTTAAATATTTGGAATGAATCAATTTTTTTAAAACAACTTGAGATGGGTGGCCTAGACGATCATGCCATGTGGCAAGAGTAGTGGACACGCCGAGTCTTGCAGCAAAACAGGAAATTTTATTTGAACAAGATTTATTGTTCTCAATTGGATAGAGTCCATTCTTAACTTGCCCTTGGAGTAGAAGTCGTCCCATGTTGTTCTCCTTCACAGAAAAATCATTTCTAGTTAATACAAAATAGCAATCATTATCCAAACAAAAACGGTTAATAGAGATCAAATTTGAGGATGCATTTGGACAATGAAGAACATTGGATATAGTGAAATTTGAATGATGTGTGGTGAGAGATGTGGTACCCATATTTTTTTATCATCAAACCTGAGCCATTTCTAACTGTGATTGTTTCTTGTCCTTCATAGGGCTGCGAGTTGGTGAGATTTGCCATATTACTAGTAATGTGAGCATTAGCCCCACTGTTTGCATATCACACATGTTGAGCATAAGAGGTATTACCTTTAGCAGCCATAGCAGCTAGATCTGATGGTGGGTGGCGGCCTTGATAGGAAAAATCAAACCGATGATAACAATCAAGTACCGTGTGACCTTTTTACCACAGATTTGACAAATGGGACGGTTGTCAAGGGATTGGGACGCATCAGCCTTATTGTTGGAAGAGGTCGAATGGATAGGGGACAATTGATTGGAGAAGAGCTTGGCCTCTTCAATGTAAGAGAGACAGGGTCGGTTGCCTTGTAAAATGGTTTGAAGTTGCCTTTTGAAAAAGGCAATGTGAGAGCATGAGATAGAGGAAGAAGGGGCTTGAAACCATCATTTGACGATATGTTTTGTTTTTTTAAAAAAACACACATGTTGTGTTCTTTCTTTTTCCCAAATAATGATGCAAACACCATCATTTGACGATATATTTTGTTTATTAAAAAAAATTATAAAAGTAATAACATAAATTGATATTATTTATTGTGATATTTTAAATTTATTTTATAATAAAAATAATTTAAATCGTATTAATTTGTAAACTTTATTTTTGTGAGATATCTTGTCAACCTGTCAATTCTCCAGTTTTACTGTTGATTATACTACATATTAATGTCATAGTATCACTTCATTAAAAAAAAAAACTAAACTATCTTTTTGTAATTTTAAAAGTGTCATTACTTTTTATTCTTATATAAAGTTGTAAAAGAATTATAAAAAATAAAATAATTTTTTTTTTCTTACTTGATAATTCTATAATGAGTAATGTTATAAATAGTCGTAAAATGTATAAATGTCGTACAGTTATTTTGAAAAAAAATAAAATCTATTATTAAAATATTTATTTATTTTTTTATATAAGTCCTATATTTATTCATTTTTTTAAAATAATTATACAAAACTTAAACACTCACAATTATAACTATTATTCCCCTTCTCTAATGGTCAAGAGTCCAAATATTTTACAAAAAGTCAATTGGACCAAAACATATACGGCGCCTGAAAAGGAAAAATCTCCATGGCAGCTGCGAATATTCTTTGTGGATCCAACGGGAACGTATTGTATTTAACGAACGTATAGTATAGGTTGCTTGTGTATATATTCAATTTTATGACCATGAATTTGATCATTTATATAAAAATTTGGAACACTTGAATATTGTTTTTTTTATAATATACTTCATCTTTTTTTTTTGTTTAATTTATTATAATTAGTAATTGAAAAATAACAAATTTAAAAAAGTTATAGAATTATATTACTCCAAGTCTCTTGCAATGACTCATCCATGCAAGTTGAGTCTGAGTTTGCAACTGTGCTAACTGCCAAGTAAGGAAGTCATGCTAATTAATTTGTAAAATGAAGCTCTAGATATATGTGTGCGTGTGTGGAGATTCAATAACGTATGCTATTGCTAGCAGAAAGTCTAGTCTAACAGATTCTTCTATTGACCAAAAACCAGAAACGTATAACCACTGCAATAAGAACTGAACCAATCATGACAAATGAAAACCGGAGTCAAAACAACAATACTTCTTCTACAATGATCATCATCCTGGTCTATAGATGTTTGACAGGTATTTTAAACACGTTTTATTCTATGATAGGGTTTCAACGGCATGACCCTATTATTACGTGCTTGTGGAGGGTGGTGTCAGGAATGTTGGCATCCCATTACTTTAGATCTGTTTGTTTCCAGGCCTAGGCCTTGGGCTTCTTCTCGCCCAGGTCCAAGGCCTCTGATCTTTTACGCAGTCTATGGAGGGAGGCGCAAAGGTAGTTAATGTGTGGAGGGCCTTCGGTATAAACTCGGTCTAGCCCGAGCGAGACATAAGCATCTCTCTTGATCGGACCCTCAGAGACATAAACTCGGTCTAAAACGAGATTTTATTTATTCTCCAGATTGTGTCCAAATTAACTCAATAAAAATAAACATATTCAGATGTAACGAAAACAAACGGCAAACACTATTGTCATCCTACTTATAACTACCCTCAGAGACGACTTTAGAATGGCACTAAGTCATGATCAACTTGTCGTTCAACATGATTATTTTTCTTGTCATTTGTAAACATTTTTTTTGGGGGTGGGGGACCCCAAAATAGACATTTTTTTTTATATAAAACTGCCGGCAACGAGATTGTTGGAAGTGGAAGTTTTGTCGTTTTAGCATTACTGACCCATTTACCCTTTCTTATGGCAACAATTTACCTCTGCTTCCTATCAATTTTTTTTTTTCCTTCTTCTAGACTTTGCCGCTACTTTCTTTTTCTTTTTCTTTTTTTCATAATAACCACATTGTATTCTCAAAGTAATTCATCCTGATTGAAGTTCAATTAGTCATATTATTTTATTTATATTTTGATCATTTTTTTTAAAGTCTCTAACAAATAATAAAAATTTGATAATTTAAAGGAAATACTTAGAAAAAAAGTTAAATATATTTACTTAAATTTTCGGTTTCAAAGCTATTTTAAAAAAGAAAGAATATATAAAAGTTTTTACACTTTCTATTCATTAATTTCCTCCAAAGTAATTGTACACAGATTTAAATTTATTTACGCATTTTTTGTGCTAATTAATGAATTTTGTTGAAACAACTCTTTTCTTTAGGCATATTTCTCACTCTTTTTTTTTTCCTGGCTTATTTTTTGGTCTACTAATGGTAGTAGTACTACAAGCCAACCGAACAACTTGTTTCAATCCAAAAACTTTAGCCCTCAATATTTGTAATAAAAAACGTGACAAAATACCGTTTTCCAAAGCATTGCAGGTGATTACCCTAGCACTTTCAATGGCTTCTCTATTTTTGTATTTTTTTTTATATAAAATATAGAATAATATTCAAAATAAGGTTTTTATTAGATTATTTAAAATTAATATAAAATACAGTATGACCTAAATTATTTTTGCCATGACTTTTTATTCTTATATAAAGTTGTAAAAGAATTATAAAAAAGAAAATAATTTTTTTTCTCACTTGACAATTCTATAATAAATAATACTATATAGAGTCGTGAAATATATAAATATTGTGCAATTGTTTTGAAAGAGAATGAAGTTCATTATTAAAAAATTTATTTATTTTTATATAGGTCTCGTATTTATTTATTTATTTTAAATAATTTTATAGAACTTACATACTTACGATTATAATTATCATTTTTTTTCTATAACGGTCAAGATTTCAAATATTTTACAAGAATAAATTGACCAAAACATGTCCGTCGCCTGACAAGGAAAAATCTCCGATGGGAACGTATTGTATTTAACGAACATGTATTATAGGCTGCGGTCTAATTGTCTTGGACGGCATATCTGTCCACGCGAAAAGGATATTAATTTTTTTTTTATAATGAATTTTACTTTTTTATAAAATAATTGTACGGTGCTTGACTCCACGAGTATAGCAATATTGCTCAATGTTTTATTGGGCCACTCGATTATTTCTAGCATCCTCATTCTCAAGGCATCTTTCTGTAACTACAATTTGCGGTGCTAGTTGCTGCATGTTAGTGAGGGATATGGGTATTGATGGTACCAGGCCATTCCTCTTATTTGTTCTGCTTCTACTCCTCAGAGCATGCTTCTCCGTTAACGCTGATGATACCTTTACGAAAGGTCAGCCGCCCCTCTCGGTGATAAATAACGACAGCATCTCATCTAAGAATGGCAGATTTGAACTCGGATTCTTCGAACGAGGTACTCCAAAAAAATTCTACCTGGGGATATGGGTTAAAAGCTTAGTGGGTCAGACTCAGAAGAATATTGTTTGGGTAGCAAATAGAGAAAACCATTTGTCTGACCCTTCTAATTCAACACTCGAATTCTCAGAGGATGGCAATCTTGTTCTTCTTGGAGCTTCCTCCAAGAAACCATTTTGGTCCACAAATTTGCAGAATCTTCCCTCAAATTCAACTGAAGCAGCACTTCTTGATGATGGAAATCTTGTTTTAAGAGATAGATCGGACCTTTCTACTATATTTTGGGAGAGTTTCGACTACCCAACTGATACATGGCTGCCAGGTGTAAAGCTTGGGATCGATAAAACTGGAAAAGAACCGAAGCAACTTATTTCATGGAAAAATCCAGAAGATCCATCACCAGGTCTGTTCTCATGTTCGTTGAGGATAGACCCAAATGGAAGCAGTGAATTTATCTTCGAGTGGAACAGGTCCCAAGTTTATTGGAGTTCTGGAGTTTGGAATGGAGAATCTTTCGCCTTTATTCCTGAGATGAGGTTGAATTATGTATTTAACATCAGTTTTGTGTCAAATGAAAATGAAACCTATATGAGTTATAAGTCTTCTATCATGTCAATATGTTTTCTTGATTCTACCGGACAATTCAAGGCAATTACATGGCTGCCAGCTAATGAGTCGTGGGTTCTATGGGCTCAACCAAAATCACTATCTGATGTCTATGCTTTGTGTGGTTCATTTGGCATATATCATGATAATACATCTCAACCTTGTGATTGTCCAAAAGGTTTTGAACCATTTTCAGATACTCAGAGCAGACTAAACGACTGGTCCAATGGTTGCTTGAGGAGACACCCTTTGCAATGTGAAAATCGTAATGCCAAAAAAGATTGGTTTCAGAAAATACCCAACGTCACATCGCCAATTAACTGGAAAGCATATTCGGCAATGAGTGACGCGAGATGTAAATTAGCTTGCATGAATAATTGTTTTTGCACAGCTTATACTCATAACAGCAGCGGCTGTCTGATATGGGAAGGACCTCTTTTGAACATGCAGCGACCCTCGGATGGTGGAAAGGTTGGACCAGATATATATCTCAGACTAGCTGCTGATGAGCGTCAAATTAGTACCAAAGGCAGGATGAAAAAGATGAAACCTACATAAGTTTACATTATCTTCTTACTGAATCGAAATGTAATTATGTTTTGATAGAGCTAATGGTCGTTCTTATCATCATAATCAGGAACCAAATGGAAAGTATGGGTGATTGTAGCTGTGCTGGTAGCTGCAACAGGGCTAATCTTATGCCTATCCGTTTGTTTTTCAATCAAGAGAAAGCTCAAACACAAAGGTAAGTTCTAACATTACATACAAATCCTTAAAAAGTTCCAATTTTTTATTTTTTGTTTATGGGTGAGTGGATCACCAGCAACAACAAAATGCTCCACCAAAATCTAGGACAAGAAAGCTGTGACATTTGCTTGTTCGTAGAGTGTTTCTCAACGTATTGTCTCGTCAATTGGTGAACATATTCTTCATGGTTTTGAAATCATCTGAACCAAGTTTCCAAGAGAAATCCCGCAAGTCTCTCCAGCATATTCCAAAACTTCTTTAATTGATTTTATCAGAGCAAACACTTGATTCTCCATTAAAATGACAAAACTCGCATCATTCTGTGCAAAACAGGAGAGACGGCAGCTTCAAGCAATGATCTAATGTTATTTGATCTTAGTACTGAAATTCATGCAATCAGTGATGGAACAAACAACCAAGATAATGATAAGAAAAGAGGAAAGAAGGATGTTGAGTTACCGCTATTCAGTTATGAAAGCGTATTAGCTGCAACCGATAATTTCTCAGCTGCAAATAAGCTTGGAGAAGGAGGTTTTGGACCTGTCTACATGGTATGTATGTTCCGTTCTGCTAAATGAATCTGCTTCAAAAAATATGGTAAACTTTGAAGGAAGTTTAAAGAGTTTATAGTTCTCTTTCACAGGGGAAGTTACTTAAGGGGAAGGAAATTGCAGTGAAAATGCTTTCAAAAAGATCTGGACAGGGGCTTGAGGAGTTTAGAAATGAGACAACACTAATAGCAAAACTTCAACATAGAAATCTTGTCAAACTCTTGGGTTGCTGTATTGAAGGAGATGAGAAAATACTAATATACGAGTACATGCCCAATAAAAGTTTGGATTTCTACCTTTTTGGTGCGTCCTTATTTTAGTCATCTTGATTCTTATTATATACATATGTATAAAAATTATTCAAGCACATACACGCGCGCGTGCACATACAGATATATATATATATATATTTATATAATTCTAGGTTCTTGAATGCTGATTTCCTTTGTGGCATCATTTAAACAGATCCAGCTAAGAAAAAAATGTTAGATTGGGGGACACGCATTCATATTATTGAAGGGATTGCTCAAGGACTTTTGTATCTTCATCAGTATTCAAGATTAAGAATTATACATAGAGATATGAAACCAAGTAACATTCTTTTGGATAGTGAAATGAATCCGAAAATATCAGATTTTGGCATGGCTCGAATAGTTGGAGATAATGAAATACAAGCAAACACAAATCGGATTGTTGGAACTTTGTAAGTATGCAATCTATTCCACATGCATCCCATATTTGCAACTGCTACCTAAATTTACTTAGCAAACTACTAAGCATTGAATTTTGTTATCCAGCGGCTACATGTCTCCCGAATATGCCATGGAGGGTCTGTATTCGATAAAGTCTGATGTGTTTAGTTTTGGAGTATTACTACTCGAGATTGTGAGTGGGAAGAAGAATACAGGATTTTATAACCACGGGTCACTCAATCTTCTTCGATATGTATGTAACTTTCATACTCTATTAGGTCTTTCCTGTTTTTACATTAATAATTTATCTAAATTAGGATTCTCTTTAATTGTTCAAATGTATTGGATGATCCAATGCAAAAAGAGATAAGACACAACTTTAAATGTGCATGTGTGGTCAACATTGCTCGAAAATCCTACAATGCTTTCATTAAAAGTGTTAGAGCCCACATGACGTGCTATCTATCTTTAGAATCAAACCATCCATTTTGGTCCAGCAATTGTAGAGGATCTATATTGTAAGTTATAAATTGAATTACTCTTAATTTTTAATGAAATTTATATTGACCTGAAATGAATACAGGCTTGGGAGTTGTGGAGAGATGGTCAAAGCTTGGAGTTGATGGATTCAACGATAGGGTATCCATCTTCCACTTCTACCCTAGTGAGATACATTAATATCGGGCTACTTTGCGTTCAAGAAAATCCAGCTGATCGACCTACCATGCTTGATGTGGTTTTAATGATCAGTAATGAACATGGACCTCTGGTTCCACCCATGCAACCTGCTTTTACAGCTGGCCGGAATTTGATGCGCCCGAATCCAACAGTTAACCCTGCAGAGAATTGCTCAATAAACAGTGTAACTTTTTCGATAATGGAGGCTCGATGAATACTACTGTTTGGTTTACGAATTAACTGTGCAAGCTAATAGGCAAAGCTGCTTACAGAAAGTAATTCTGGATCACAAGGAGGGTTCAAGCATGCCGCAAATTGAGTAATAAACGGCATGTACGTTGTTCATGATGTCAATTCCTGAAGTTGGCAGCCCTCAGCTTTTCCAATCTATAATGACTCAAGCCAAGAATTTTTAGCTCAAATGCATTTTCATGACTAGCATGTAGTTAATCTAGTGTGTGACATATATAATGATAGAATTAATTACCCTATAATATAAATATATTGAAAAATATTGTGTCGGATTGAATTGATGCCCATTTCTATTTCTTACTGGCTTTCTTTTGTGAGTAACAAGTAATGTTATTTCTTTTATCCTTGTTCTCTTTCTCCTCTGGAAATAGTATAGAAGAATTATGCCATTTATAATTCTAGTGCTTAACATAATATATCATTTAGTCCGGACCTGTTAGGCTGTTATATATATTCATCAAAAGAGTCAAAATACTAATATTTTTTTTACATAAATTGATCTGGTAGGCTTTCACATCAACAATGTGTTTAATGTGTCCATAAAGAAGTTATTAATAAGAAATTAAATGCAGAGTGTTTGATAAAAGGCCTCAGTGAATTCGTGCGAGCATTGAGAGTTTATTTGCATTATTTATACGGTGCATTAGATCAATACAAGAGGCTGTTGGATACAAGAGCTATATAAGGAAGTTTTACATAAATAAAGATTTGACAAAATATGAGAATTAACTGTTGCATGGATTGATGTTGATGTAGCCGTCGTGACTGCTGTCGTGGGTGATGGGTCTTCATTTGGTAAGTTTCCATTTATGCACAAATCTGGTGTTGTGTGATTATGGTTATTAATTAACACAGTTCAAGACACTTTTAATAATATATATAATTCTCAAGATTTGTTTAGCCACATTGTTCAATTTGTCGATCGTGAGTTTAATCATTTAAGTTTAAAATAATTTGTAAGGGAACCAATTTAATTATAAGTTCGTGTGGATAACACATATAATAAAGTGTTTATATGATAAAATTTGATTTGGATTAAAAATTTTAAAATTTAAATCTTACAAATTAAATATTACTATTTAAATAACGTGAATGTTGTACTTGAACACTTAATATTATTTCTTTCAAAGCACTTCATCTTATTTTTAATTTATTATAATTAGTAATAGAAGAATAACAAATTTAAGAAACTATACAATTATATTATAAACACAATGTGTTTTCGAGAAATTAAACCTAACTAAAAATAGAGTAATGCTACGTACAGTCGTTTAGTGTGTAAGCATCACACAATCGTTTTGAAAAAGAGTGAGGTCCACTTTTAAAAACTTAGTTTTGTTTTTTTATGTGAGTCTCATATTTACTTACATTTTTCAAAAAAAATTATGCGGCACTTATGCACTCCACAATTACAAATATAATTTATCTCTAAAATAATGCCACAAGATATTCTGTCCAAATTAGGGCGCAATTTATAGAAATTTTTTTCTCATTATTTACTATTTATTACCTCACATCTCACACCTTATGAAAAACACCTCATATCTTATAAAAATATGTTATAAAAAAACCTATAAATATGAGATGTAAAAATAGTAAAAATAAATGGGGATTAATGCATTCCTATTCGGAAATGATACACTTCCTGCTAGGGGCTACTGTTGTTAGCTCTCGCTCATATTTTTTATTTTTTTTAATATTTCTTTTTACTTAGTAATTAAGGATGTATTTTTTAATAATATTGTAATTTTTTTATTTTTTTAAAAATATTTAAAAGTATTAAAAAATACATATATTAAAAAAAAAAATCCTAAGACTAACGTAGCTCCCAGCGAGAGCTAGGAGCAGTGGCGAGCCATTCATTCGGAGTTATGCTACAGCCACTCATTTGGAGTTATGCTACATATAATTATTTTTATATATTTTTTATGTATTTCATTGATGTAATTGACTAAATGAGTTTTTTTACATTAAAAAAATGACGTAGCTAATCACATTAATAGAATTTATAAATAATAGGTAAAAATAACTTTACATCAATTTTTTTTCAAAGAATATTATACGCAGCTGTCATGGAGATTTGTCCTTGTCAGGCGCCGTATATGCTTTGGACTTTTGGTCCAATCGACTTTTCGTGAACCATTTGGTCTCTTTTTATGTTTTTTTTTTTTTTGGTCTCTTTTTATGGTTTTTTTGTTTTTTTGGACTCTTGACTATTATTACAGAGTTGTCTTTAGAATTAATGGACCGTCCAATTTGGGTTAGGCAAGTATAGAGAATCTATATTATAATTTATAAACTGAATTACTCTACCTGTCTCATTACCCGCCTATTACCTTTTTTCTTACGCCTTGTATAAATTATTTTATTTTTTATAATTCTTTTACAACTTTATATTAGAATAAAAAGTCATGACAATTTTAAAGGAGTGGCGCTAGAGCCACCGCTCCCAGCTACTGTTGGGAGCTACTGTTAGTGATATTGTGAATTTTATTTTTTTTTGTATTTTTTTTATATATTTTTTTAATACATTTAAATATTTTAAAAAAATAAAAAAATTCATAATATTATTAAAAAGTACTTACTTAATCATTAAGTAAAAAAATAATAATAAAAAAAATAAAAAAAGTAGAGCAGTAAAAACCATTGGTAAAACTCATTGGTAAGAGTAGTATTATTCATTTTAAAGTTACAAAAAGATAATTTAGTCTTTTTCAATCAAGTGGTACTATCCCATAATTAATCCATAGTAAAATGAACTGTAAAACTGGAGGATTGATAGGTTCTTAAAGACATCTTCACAAAAATAAATTTTATAAATGGATGCGATTTAAACTATTTTTACTGTAAAATAAATATAATATATCACAACAAATCATATACATTACTTTTACAAATTATTTTTATAAACCAAGCATATAGTAAAATAATGGTGTTTGCGCCATTATTTGGGAAAAAGAGAGAACACAACATCCTGTGTTGACAATAGAATTTTAGTTTAAGAACATAGAATTAGAACAATAAATGAGCAAAGTGTAGGCGAGCCATGGTTGATTAAGCTCAGCTTGATTATATTAAAACTGTTCAGAATATAATATGAATAATTAAATTTAATTATTTCTTTTAAATTTTTAAAATAAATAGTGATTTTAAATAAAAGTCATGAGTTCAAATCCAGACTATATACTCTATTATATTTAGTTAAATTAAATGTTTCATGCGTTCCACCACTTATTGAAAATGAGTTTTGGCCACATATAAGGGAGAATACTAAGAATATAATTAAAATAATTAAAATTTACATATTTTCAACAGTTTAAACTTGTAGAATAAATGGTGATTTCACAGAAACTAATTAGAGCTCGATTTGAATTGTTAATAATTAAGATTAATTTATATTCACAAATGAACATATATAAATCCAAATTTAACTGTGCAAAGTTTAAGGCTTTGTTTTGGCAATGAGGTATTTTCAAATATTTTTAACACTTTTCATAATTTCATTCTCAAACATCATTCAAATATAAAATATTTTTAAATTTAAATTTTTTTTTATCTAATCATTATCAAAACACAAAAATCAATAAAAATTTTCCAAAACTTTCAATAAAACATAAAAACAATAAATGTTTTTCAAATTTTGAAACAAAATTAATATTATAGAATTATATTCAAATAATTTTTTAATCTTATAATATTTTTATTTTTTTTCAAAATTTAATAAATTTTTTTAATTTAAATTATTTTTAAATTAATTCACTATTATTCGTAAAATTATTAAATATTTTAAATATCTAGACCAGCCCTCTATCAACCGTCAAAGATCCTTGTTGCATACAACCCACTTTAAAGACTAGAAGACTAGTTGAGTCGAAAGGTCAAGTCAAAGGGGGCGGCCACGAACTATCTATAATAATACACATAATTGTACATATGTATTGAAGTTTGGAAAGTTAGTTGAGAGGATACGAATTGAAATGAAAATTAAATAAAATATTATTTTTATTTTAAGATTTAAAAAAATTAAATTATTTATTATATTTTTATATAAAAATTTTAAAAAATTATAATGATTACATGAGTTAAAATAATTTTTCAACTTAGACATGTTTTTAACTTATAAAAGTTATTTTTCAATCAACTCCTACTCGAAAAGTTTTATTGTACACTCTTGATTATTTCTAGCATCCTCATTCTTAATTTTTCTATTTTTCAATCAACTCCTAACCCAAATGAAAAAATTATGCTTATCATTCTTGCATCATATATAATTTTTTTTATTAAATATATGATATATAGATAATGAATAAAAGAATTTAATTAATTTAAAAAAATAAAACAAAAATAAAATTAAAAACAATTAAAACAAGTGTAGTAGGAATGCTGAGAAAGCTATTACAAATGTTGTTCGGCCTTATTTACATTTAAAATTCATCTCGTCGTATTATTATAATTTTTTAAAATTTTTATATAAAATATGATAAATAATTTAATTTTTTTAAATTTTAAAATAATAATAATATTAAAAATAATATTATAATAATATTTTATTCCCTTCCTAACTCAACTATCTCGAAACGTGCTTAATTGTCCACTCGATTATTTCTAGCATCCTCATTCTTAAGCATCTTTCTATAACTACAATTTCCAGTGCTAGCTGCATGCTAGCAAGGGATATGGGTATTGATGGTACCAGGCCATTCCTCTTATTTGTTCTGCTTCTGCTCCTCAGAGCATGCCTCTCCATTAATGCAGATGATACCCTTTCGAAAGGTCAGTCCCTTTCGGCGATAAATGTCGACAGCATCTCATCTAAGGATGGCAGATTTGAACTCGGATTCTTCGAACGAGGTACTCCTTCAAAATTCTACCTGGGGATATGGATTAAACGCTTAGTGGGTCAGAGGATTGTTTGGGTAGCAAATAGAGAAAACCATTTGTCTGGCACTTCTAAGTCAAGACTCGAATTCTCAAATGATGGCAATCTGGTTCTTCTTGGAGCTTCCTCCAAGAAACCATTTTGGTCCACAAATTTGCAGAATATTCCCTCAAACTCAACTGAAGCAGCACTTCTTGATAATGGAAATTTTGTTTTAAGAGATAGATCGGACCCTTCTACTATATTTTGGGAGAGTTTCGACCACCCAACCAATACATGGCTGCCAGGTGGAGAGCTTGGGATCGATAAAGCTGGAAAAATACCGAAGCAACTTATTTCATGGAAAAACTCAGAAGATCCATCACCGGGTCTGTTCTCGTTGACGATAGATCCAAATGAAAGCAGGCAATATATCTTGGAGTGGAACAGGTCCCAAGTTTACTGGAGTAGTGGAGTTTGGAATGGAACACATTTCGGCTCCGTTCCTGAGATGAGGTTGAATTATATATATAACTACAGTTTCATATCAAATGAAAATGAAACCTATTTCACTTACTCTCTTTATAATTCTTCTATCCTATCGATGGTTTTGGTTTCTTCTACCGGACGGATCGAGATGCATACGTGGGTGCCCGACTCCTCCTCTGAGCCCGATGAGCCCGCGTGGAATCTATTTTGGTCTCAACCAAGATTACCATCTGATGTCTATGCTTTGTGTGGTTCATTTGGCATATATAATGGTGATTATACATCTCAGCCTTGTGATTGTCCAAAAGGTTTTGAACCATTTTCAGATACTCAGAGCATACTAAACGACTACTGGTCCAATGGTTGTTTGAGGAGACACCCTTTGCAATGTGAAAATCGTAATGCCAAAAAAGATTGGTTTCAGAAAATACCCAACGTCACATCGCCAGTTAACTGGAAAGCATATTCGGCAATGAGTGACGCGAGATGTCAATTAGCTTGCATGAATAATTGTTTTTGTACAGCTTATACTCATAACAGCGGCGGCTGTCTGATATGGGAATAAGCTCTTTTGAACATGCAACGACCCACGGATGGTGGAAAGGTTGGACAAGATATATATCTCAGACTAGCTGCTGATGAGCCTCAAATTATTAGTACCAAAGGTAGGATGAAAAAGATGAAACCTACATAAGTTTACATTATCTTCTTACTGAATCGAAATGTAATTCTGTTTTGATAGAGCTAATGATCGTTCTTATCATCATAATCAGGAACCAAATGGAAAGTATGGGTGATTGTAGCTGTGCTGGTAGTTGCAACAGGGCTAATCCTATGCCTATCCGTTTGTTTCTCAATCAAGAGAAAGCTCAAACACAAAGGTAAGTTCTAACCTTCCATACAAATCCTTAAAGAGTTCCAATTTTTTATTTTTTGTTTATGGGTGAGTGGATCACTAGCAACAACAAAATGCTCCACCAAAATCTAGGACAAGAAAGCTGTGACATTTGCTTGTTCTTAGGAGTGTTTCTCAACGTATTGTCTCGTCAATTGGTGAAGATATTCTTCATGCTTTTCAAATCATCTGAACCAAGTTTCCAAGAGAAATCCCGCAAGTCTCTCCAGCATATTCCAAAACTTCTTTAATTGATTTTATCAGAGCAAACACTTGATTCTCCATTAAAATGACAAAACTCGCATCATTCTGTGCACAACAGGAGAGACGGCAGCTACAAGCAATGATCTAATGTTATTTGATTTTAGTACTGAAATTCATGCAATCAGTGATGGAACAAACAACCAAGATAATGATAAGAAAAGAGGAAAGAAGGATGTTGAGTTACCGCTATTCAGTTATGAAAGCGTAATAGCTGCAACCGATAATTTCTCAACTGCAAATAGGCTTGGAGAAGGAGGTTTTGGGCCTGTCTACAAGGTATGTATGTTCCATTCTGCTTAAAAAAATATGGTAAATTTTCCAGGAAGTTTAAAGAATTTATGGTTCTCTTTCACAGGGGAAGTTACTTAAGGGACAGAAAATTGCAGTGAAAATGCTTTCAAAAAGATCTGGACAAGGGCTCGAGGAGTTTAGA
This sequence comes from Juglans mandshurica, assembly GCA_022457165.1. NCBI lineage: Eukaryota > Viridiplantae > Streptophyta > Magnoliopsida > Fagales > Juglandaceae > Juglans > Juglans mandshurica. Next base: position 24,496,365 of record CM039629.1, on the reverse strand, counting down.
AATGAGACAACACTAATTGCAAAACTTCAACACAGAAATCTTGTCAAACTCTTGGGTTGCTGTATTGAAGGAGATGAGAAAATACTAATATACGAGTACATGCCCAATAAAAGTTTGGATTTCTACCTGTTTGGTGCGTTCTTATTTAGTCATCTTGACGCTTATTATATACATACCTTTGTATAAAAATTATTCACACAGACACACACACATAATTCTAGGTTCTTGAATGCTGATTTCTCTTGTGGCATCATTTAAAACAGATCCAGCTAAGAAAAAAATGTTAGATTGGGGGACACGCATTTACATTATTGAAGGGATTGCTCAAGGACTTCTTTATCTTCATCAGTATTCAAGATTAAGAATTATACATAGAGATATGAAACCCAGTAACATTCTCTTGGAGGATAGTGAAATGAACCCTAAAATATTAGATTTTGGCATGGCTCGAATAGTTGGAGATAATGAAATACAAGCAAACACAAATCGGATTGTTGGAACTTTGTAAGTATGCAATCTATTCCACATGCATCCCATATTTGCAAGTGCCACCTAAATTTACTTAGGAAACTACTAAGCACTGAATTTTGGAATCCAGCGGCTACATGTCTCCTGAATATGCCATGGAGGGTCTATATTCGATAAAGTCTGATGTATTTAGCTTTGGAGTATTGCTACTCGAGATTGTGAGTGGGAAGAAGAACACAGGCTTTTATAACCACGAGTCACTCAATCTTCTTAGATATGTATGTAGCTTTTATACTCTATTAGGTCTTTCCTGTTTTTACATTAATAATTTATATAAATTTCAATTCTCTTTAATTGTCCAAATGTATTGGATGATCCAATGCAAAAATAGATAAGACAACTTTAAATGTGCATGTGTGGTCAACATTGCTCGAAAATCCTACAATGCTTTCATTAAAAGTTGTAGAGCCCACATGATGTGCTATCTATCTCTAGAATCAGACCATCCAATTTGGTCTGGCAATTGTAGAGAATCTATATTGTAAGTTATAAACTGAATTACTCTTAATTTTTAATGAAATTTACATTGACTTGGAATGAATACAGGCTTGGGAGTTGTGGAGAGATGATCAAAGCTTGGAGTTGATGGATTCAACGATTGGGTATCCAACTTCCACTTCTACTCTGGTGAGATACATTAACATCGGGCTACTTTGTGTTCAAGAAAGTCCAGCCGATCGACCTACCATGCTTGATATAGTCTCAATGATGAGTAATGAATATGCACCTCTACCTACACCCAAGCAACCTGCTTTTACAGCTGGCCGGAATTTGATGCAGACGAATCCAACAGTTAACCCTGCAGAGAATTGCTCAATAAACAGTGTAACTTTTTCAGTAATGGAGGCTCGATGAATACTACTGTTTGGTTTACTAATTAACTGTGCAAGCTAATAGGGAAAGCTGCTTACGTATTGAGGTAGATATTGCCTTTTTATTCAAGTCTTGAGCCACCACAAAGGGCAATAATAATTTGTACAAGTTGTGTAGGCTCGAACCATGAGCTTGAGCTTCACAAATCGAGTAATAAACGGCATGTTGTTCATGTCAGTTCCTGGAGTTGTTAATTGATTCCTTACCTGCCATGTCAATGGTCTGGATAGTGTGTGGAACACTTTATTCACACAACTTACACAGCAATATTTGATTTTGAAGACTTCAAATTTCAAATTTATTTTACAAATCAAGAATTTTTATTTCTTAATGAATAACAATTAGTAAAAAAGATACCTAACACACGATTCACAACACTTCTAATAACATATATATGCTTGTGTATATAATTCTCAAAATTGTTGAGCCGCTATATTCAATTTTATGACCATGAATTTGATCATTTATATAAAAATTTGGAACACTTGAATATTGTTTTTTTATAATATACTTCATCTTTTTTTTGGTTTAATTTATTATAATTAGTAATTGAAAAATAACAAATTTAAAAAAGTTATAGAATTATATTACTCTAAGTCTCTTGCAATGACTCATCCATGCAAGTTGAGTCTGAGTTTGCAACTGTGCTAACTGCCAAGTAAGGAAGTCATGCTAATTAATTTGTAAAATGAAGCTCTAAATATATGTGTGCGTGTGTGGAGATTCAATAATGTATGCTATTGCTAGCAGAAAGTCTAGTCTAACAGATTCTCCTATTGACTTTATATGTTAAGTCTTTTTCCAGTAATATTTTCTCTTCTGGATCTCTTTTTTTCTTCCTCCACCAGTGTTGCCCAATAAGAACTGAACCAATGACAAATGAAAACCGGAGTCAAAACAACAATACTTGTACAATGATCATCATCCTGGTCTTTACGCGGTTGTTTCCTTCCTCCTGCAGAATCCATAGGCAACGGCGTAGAATGCCAATCCTGGTCTTCACGCTAGCTATTGACTGGAAAAACCCAGGCAGCTTAAATTTAATGCCACGACTAGAAAAACGCACAGGATAATACTATTCTTCCCACTCAATTCTACCGCTCAATTCTATCATTTTAATTTTTTAATTTTTTTTATTTAGTGATTAAAAAATATTTTCCAATAATATTATAATTTTATTTTTTTAAAATATTAAAAAATACATATATGAAAAAACAAAACAAATAAAATAAAATCCTATAACTAACGGTAGTCCCTGGGAGCGGGGACTGTAGCATGGTCAAAGGCATATACATGTTTTTGAAACGTAATTGAACACAAAAACTTGAGACGTTCCGAAAGTCCTCTAAACACGTTTTATTCCATAGATGTTTGACTGGCGTGATCGTATTATTACGTGTGTGTAGGGTGGTGTCAGAAATGTCGGCCTCCTGTTATCTTAGATCTATTTGGTTCCAGGCTCAGGCCTTGGGCTTCTTCTAGCCGGGGCCCAAGGCCTCTGATTTTTTTACGCAGCCCGTGGAGGGGGTGCAAAGGGGGTTGATGTCTGGAGGGCCTTCGGTATAGACTCGAACAACTTGTTTCCTAGCTTATTTTTTGGTCTACTAATGGTAGTAGTACTACAAAGCCAACCGAACAACTTGTTTCAATCCAAAAATTTTAGCCCTCAATATTTTGATGATCTTGACTTTGTCCGATCGTCCCTGAATATATGTAATGAAAAATTAATATAATCTCATGCAATTAAAGAAATCGAGAAATAATGATAAAAAATTAAAATAAAGAAAAATCATTAAAAATTATTTTTTGAGAAATGCAGGGCTCAAAATGATAATGCAAGTCTTAAATAATATTGAATGAGAATAATAGTAAGCATAACTTGATTTGATAACTCATTTTCATCAGCGAATTGAATAAAAGTTCGTTTTTATTTTTTGTATTTTGTTAAATAAAAAATGCATATTGAAAAGTCGGTTTCAGAATTGCTTCCATCAAACACAAAATTCTCAATTGATCTTATTTTATCTCATCTCATCTTATTCTTAAACATAATTCAAATACAAAATTTTTAAACTAATCATTACAACTTTTTCAAATTTTCAAATAAAACATAAAAAATAATTATAAATTTTTCAAATCCTAAATAAAAATAATATTATAAAACTATATTCTTATAATATTTTAATTTTATAATATTTTTTATTCAACTTTTTTTCTCTCGTTTCTTAAAACTTAAAAAATAATCAACTCAAACTATCTCACTATAATTCACAAACTATCTTATTACTATTTATAAAATTCTCATCTCATCTCACTCCTTATACAAACCCTTAAGAACTTGTTGCCAAGATCCTAATAACCTGATGGCATATGATTTGATTATACAAATATAAAATTTGGGTTTGAAACCCCATCCCCTTACAAAAAAAAAAAACCTGTTTGTTCAACTTTGATCGGCGCAATACTTGGCTCCAATTAAGTTCCCGTCCACTCACAACCCGGGCTAAAAAAATTATTTTTGGATTTAAAAATGAACGATAATATAATTTTGGACTTAAATTATAAATTTAAATTCGTAAACGTGACTAATGATCTTTATATAAAAAGTTAAGATAATTCAAGTTTTACACTTAAATAATGTGAAACTCGTGTATTACTTGAGAAATCACCACTCCCGCCCACGTGGGAGCAGGGAGGGGGCTATATCCCGTCAATGCTATCGACGAGTACCATCATATCGTTTATTAATTAATTGTGAAAGTGGCCACATCAACAGGTCGTAAATGGGTCATAACCCTTACTATGGGCTTACGACCCATTTTGGCTAAAAGTTCAATCGTGGCTGCCTTATATCTGACGACGTAATGCTCTTGGGAACATTTTGTTCTTGGACCAATTTAAAGCTGCAACAACTTGAGAGCTTCAGCACTGAATTTCTCGTCTTTATGCATTGGCAAACCATCCAGGAAGTAATTTTCTGGGTCACGAGCTCAAACATGCTGCAGAGTACAGACAGATAGTATTGTAATTTCACCAATTGAGAAATAATTCGTACAAATTTTAAATAGATAAATTTCATACAAGTCCTTATAAAAAGTATACCCTACCTAAAAAAAAATATTAAAAAAATTATTATTTATTAGTGAAATGTACTTTTTTACAAATAACTTGTATAAAATTTATCTATTTGAAGCTTGTAAATCTAGCATCATGAATTAGTTGGTTAGGAACTTCATGGTAATTCGCTTGGAACCGATTCTTTTATTTTGGGTGAAGAGTCTATAATACAACAAATGCATGGTGATCAAATACATATAACTATTGAGGTAGATATATATTGCCTTTTTATTCAAGTCTTCAGCCACCACAAGGGTAAAAATAATTCATAGAAGTTGTGTCAGATAGATCAACCGTGAGCTTGATGCTTCACAAATTGAGTAATAAACGGCATGTTGTTCATGTCAATTCCTAAAGTAGACAGCCCTCAGCTTTTCCAATCTATAATGATTCAAGCTCGGAATTTTTAGCTCAAATGTTTTTTTACTAGCATATAGTTAATCTAGTGTGAGATATATATATATATATATATAAAACGTTAAAATTAATTCCCTGATAAAAAAGAATAATTCTATTTGTAGACTTGCACTACACACTATCCACACGACATAATTTGATTTGAAAGATAATTTTTAAAATTTGAATCTTACAAGTCAATTATGCCATGTGGATGGTGTGTGGTGTAAAACCTTTCAAATATTGTCATATTGATTAATTGATGTCCATTTCGATTTCTTTCTAGCTTTCCTTGTGAGTAACAAATAACGTTATTTCTTCTATCGTTGTTCTCTTTCTCCTCTTCAATAATCATTATTCTAGTGTTTTGAATCAACTCACTCTAGAAATAGTATAGAAGAATTATGCTATTTATAATTCTAGTGCTTAACATATCACTTAGTTTCGACCTGTTATATTCATCAAAAGCGTCAAAATACTAATATTGTTTTTTATATTATTAACTGATCTAGCAGGCTTCTATATCAGCAGTGTATTTGATGTGTCAATAAAGAAGTTATTCATAACAGAAATATCAAAGATATCTAACACCGTTCAAAGCACTCTTAATAATGTATATAATTCTCCATATATATATATATATATTTAGCCACACTATTCAATTGGTCGATTATGAATTTAATCATTTAAGTTTAAGATAATTTGCAAGGGAAAAAATATATTTATAAGCCAGTATGGATAATACATTTAATATGATAATTACATTATACTCTATATAATATCACATATCTTATATCAGTATTTTATAAAAATGGTTTATATCTCAATATATATATATATATATATATATATATATAAGTAGATATCAATAGTTATATAATAGAAACTTACAATGGTCAAAAAATGTTACGCAAGTATTTGTCAAAGATCAAAAGAACACAACGGTTAGTCAGAGTCTCGTGCTGTTAACGTTTTGTGAAATTGAGAAAAATTAAAAAGAAAATTGAACGATCACAAGATATAAAACGAATTATTCAGAAACTCAATATTATTTCTCTACACTTTCTTGTTGTGTGTCTACTACAAATGTTTCTCAAGACTCCCTTTTATAGGCATGAGATGATACGTGATATTAAATGAATACATGAACTTAGGAGACTACAGGTCCAAGCTTTGCCAGTAACATAAATTCTACAGGAATTGCTTCTTCCTATTTTGGCTAATATTTTCTACGTTGACATTCATTGATACTTTTTTGTTCATTTTCATCATCACCTCTGGTGATATCAAGAGCAACTTTAAATAAAAATATATTGTCGACAACAATTTTATTTCTAAAAGTAATTCTCTCATACTTACACAATGTATTGAAATCTCATTATTTTTAGATACATTTTCCTCTTCAGGAAATAACTTTTTAGGTGATTCCGCTTCAGGCAATTCTATTCTAGAATAATTTTGTACGAAGATTTTGAATGAATCTGTAGTTTTTGTTGCCTGTTTTGTGGGTATGACCTCTTTAGGAGCATCAATTTATTTTATTTGTGTTTTCTCTTCCAATGAGTCTTATCATTTGCACCACTAGGTCTTCTATGCTTCAGGCGCGTTTTAAACTCATTCCTCGTTCGTCCCGCCCCCGCATGGGGGGGTATGGCCCCAGCGGGGCCCTGCCCTGTCCCCAGTCCTGCCTAGCACCCAATTTGTTTTTATATAAATATTTATAATATTTAATATTTTTACTATATATAAATATATTAATATGTATTAAGTTGTAGTATAATATGATGACACTTTTATATATTGTCTTGACAATACAAGTCTCACACTTAAGTAATGTGAGACTTTTGTATTATACTACAGCTTACACAGAATATGCACTAGCAAACTTACATAGTTTTTAAATTATAATCATATTTACAAATTTAAATTTACAATTTGAGTCCAAAAATATGTTTTTTATCACTTTTGGACCCAGAAATAATTTTTGAACCTAGTAGACTATAGTCCATTATTAAAGTGGATGGGGGCGGGGAGGGGGCTACCCCGCACCATATGCCATATGGTGCAAGTAGCACCCCTAGACTCATTAGTTGCTGCATTATTTGATAGTCCTATAGGGATATCGATCTTTGCTAGAGTATTAGTAGCCGAAATGTGAAACTTCACAATTTTCCTATGTCAATAAAGACATCCGGTAATTGATTTGCAATAACTTACAAATGAATGATGTTCTGAACTTCTAGGATCAATATGAGATAACGTCAAAATATTCCATGTTATTTACTTTTATGCTTCTGTCAACTTTTCTCCCTCTAATGGTGGGAAGACTTTCATAAAATTTAAAACCAAAATGTGATTTAAAAATATCCACAGCTAAAAACTTGAGGTATTTAATGATGGAGGGAGAATCAAACCCAACATAAATTCTAAATCTATGTTGAGGACTCATCTTAGTGCGTTGGGAGGTGCAATTGAAACATATACAACATAACCAAAAGTATGAAAATGAAAAATATTTGGTAGTTGACCAATTACAAGTTGCGATAAAGAATATTTATTATATGCAATTGATCTTATTTGAACCAATGTAGCATGCAAAATTGCATGCCCCTAAGTAAAGACATGTAGTTTTGTTTTAAAAAATAATAATCGAGCAATTAATTGCAAACGTTTAAAAAATGACTCAACTAAAGCTAAACCATTCTAAGTATATGAGTAGCCAACCGGATGTTCAACATTAATTTCAACTGACATACAATAATCATTAAAAGTTTTATATGTAAATTCTCTTACATTATCCAATCGAATAGATAGAATTGAATAATCAGAAAATTGAGCTCGTAATCTATTAATTTGTGTAAGAATTTTAGCAAATGCAACATTTAAAGCAAAGAGTAGACAAACATATGATCATCTAATTGATGCATATATTAAAATCATAAAATATATAAATGTCCCACATGGTAGATGTATCTATCTCCATGACTTCTTTGTAAAAATGATGAAGACTCAATAATTACATTGGAATGAGATGATATGATAATTAGCTTTCCCTTGGGAGATTTTACAGATGAATAATCATTTAGTAAAAGAATCTTCTAGTTCTTTAAAGGATGTTCATATGAATTCTTAATTATTCGACGCATCATGATTTATCCTGGATGACCAAGATGAGCATGCCAAAATATAAAGATTTTTGGATTAGAGCACTTTTGGTGCATTACAAAATGTAATTGAATCATTTTCAATGTTGTATAATATGACAAGGAAAAGAAAGTTGGGAATATTTCTAATATGAGCTTCTAGTCCAAATTTATTTTTGTAATGTAAAGATATTCCTCACTGCCTTTATTAGTTGTTTCAATATGATAACCATTATAACGAATATCATTAAAACTGAGTAAATTTCTTCTAAATTTTGAAGAATATACAATATCATTAATACATAATTTTGTTCCTTTTGGTAACATTATATTGGCTTTTCTGGAGCCTTCAATTAGATTTGATGAACTAGATATTGTATTGACGTTGACTTTATTTAAAGTTAAATATTGAAAATAATTATTATCTTTCATAATTTTGTATATACAACTATCTTTTAGACACAAGTCTTTACTAATAATCTTGAAATTGATCAATACATTAATAGAATCCATATATATATCCTTATAAATAAAAGTATGTATAAAATCTTATTAATGTAGAAGAAAATTTAACAATATATATTAAAATATAACAACTCAAACATAATGTGATTACGTAATAAAGAAAATTAATTATTATGACCATATGCTTCACTAATAAAAATATCATTATCTTCGTTTGGATCTACAAAGAAATCAGAAATATCGAAATGAGTTTGGTCAATCAAATTTGGATTATCAGAATAAGTCAGATGATTTTCTGGATGATTGTGGTCAGCAAAATTCATTTCGATCTTTTTTTTTTCTTTCATAGATGCTTGATATACGTCTACCAAATATTTGGACATACAATAGGTACGTGACCAATGCTATTTTGTACTACACTTGTGACATATTTATCTTCATATTTTTTTTATAGGCATATTCAGCAAGTCTGTGTTTCCATCCTGCTTTATCGTAATGTGTTTCCACTTTTTGTGGTATGTAACATTTCTCTTTAAAAAATTTTGAGTATGCTCATCTTGATTTTGATAATTTTTTTCCACCACGTCCTTCTTTTATTATGATAAAATGAGATTCCATTCACTTTAAGTTTAAGGAATGAAGTAGAGTTGGTAAGATCAAACTAGTGATTTTTCATTAACAACTCATTATTTTGTTCAGAAACTAGCAAATAAGATATTGGTTCAGAAAATTTAGTGAATTTTTGTACTCAATATTGCTATTGGAAGAGCAAATTTGAGGCATGAATATGTTATATATTTCATTTCAAACATATCCTAGTGGTTTTTTCTCTACATAATTTCAATTATACAACTTAGGTGCATTCAATCATTACAAGCTTTTTTTGGGAGGATCATGGTCTTCTAGTACTAGGATCATTCTCTTAAACTATCCCATAGAATTAATAGATATTTAATAGTGAGGTACTCATATTTTAATTTTTCATACAGATGGTGTCGAAAGAAAATCATTACTTTTGCATGATCCTTCATAGATGCTTCATTTCTTTCCTTAATGGTATTTCTAAGGACGTTCATTCATCAAGATAAATATGAGCATAAACAAATTATGATAGATAATTGTTGCTATAAATATGTAGGACAATAAATTTAGGCTTTGTAAGATTTAACATGATCTATAACAAATATATTAAGTATTGAATGAGAAATAAATATTTAAAATCCAACTAATATATAGAAAACAAGAATGTTCATCGCATTAATATGATAATTACATTATACTCTATATAAAATCATACAGATCATATCAAGATTTTATAGAATAGTTTATATCGCAATAAGCGGATATCAATATTTATATAATAGAAACTTACAATGGTCGAGGAATGTTACACAAGTATTTGCCAAAGATTAAAAAAAACACAACGGTTAGCCAGAGTCTCAGGTTAATAATGTGTTGTGAAATTAAGAATAAGTAACAAGAGAATTGAAGGACCACAATATATAAAACTAGTTTTTCAAGAACTTAATATTATTTCTCTATACTTTCTTATTTTGTGTTTACCACAATTGCTCATCAAGACTCCCTTTTATATACATGAGAAGATCCGTGATATTAAATGAATATATAAATTTAAGAAATGACAATACATAAATCAAGAGAATACATGATGAGAAATATAAATAAATGAATGGATAAGAATTTTAATAGTCATCTATCAAATATATAGAATGCATTTAACTACATTAATGTATTTACAACAACCACAAGATATTTTGTACAAGGCACTCAATTAGACCGCAACCTATAATTTATGACCGTCTTCGCAACCTTATGACCAATGCGTTCGTGTTAAATACACTCACGTGCCCATTGGGTCCACAAAGACTATACGTAGCTGCTATGGATATTTTTCCTTATCAGCTGTCCATGTTTTGGTCCAATTGACTTTTCGTAAATGAGAATATCTATTTAATACATCCAATATACCGTTAATGTGAAAAGCTTCTACATGAGTTATGTTAAAAAATTATTGATATTTTAATTTTTTTTAATTATAAAAGACTCAAACCCTACTATAAATAGCGTGTTACACGCCGACTTATATATAGCAAAACTCTTCGTAAAATATTTAAATTATTGAGTTCCTGGCAATTATAGAATTGTTTGATTACCCACTACGTACATCTTTTTTTATAAGATTAATTACTTTACACTTAATTCTTGGCTTTGTATAAATTATTTTCTATTTTATAATTATTTTTACAACTTTATGTAAGCATAAAATTAAATTCATGAAAATTTTAAAGTTAGCAAAAGAGAATGTGTATATATATATATATTTATGAAGTGACATATTATATTAATCCGTTGAAAAATAAACCTTAAAATTGGAGGAATGGCAGGTCAGATCTTACAAAAATAAAATTTATAAATTGATATAATTTGTTATATATATAATACATTAAATTATAAAATTATTTTTATTATAAAATATATTTAACGCGTTAAGTAATATGACAAATGATGATTTTGAAAAAAGGTTTCGAGATGTCACTACAAGAAAAAAGGCTTTTTGCGGCGATTTTATGACTGTTGGAAATAAAATCACCGCAAAAATCCTTTAATTGCAACGATTTTTAGATCGTCAGAAGCTTTTTATATAAAATTTTAAAATTGGTCTTTTACGGCGATTTTTTAACTTTTTGCAGCGGATATATTCGACGCAAATACTAATATGATCATTTGCAGCGATTTTTAACTTTTTATGACGAAAAAAATCGCCGGCATATTAAAAAACTTGTTACGACGATTTTTAAATCGCTGCAATTGCAAAAGTGGCCTTTTGCAGCGATTTTTAACTATAAAAATCGTCGCAAATATCACTACAAGAAAAAGGGCTATTTCCAGCGTTTTTAATATCGCCGCAACTATAATCGCCGGTAAAAATAAGTATTTGCAGCGATTTCCATGCCGTCACAGACTTTCAGCTCAAATTCGTAATCTGATGTTCACTGTTTTATTTTGCGGCGAATTTTGATTATTGTAGCGATATTTTTTGACGCAATAGGAAATTTAAACTGTAGCACCATTTATTTTTCGTCGAAAGTGAATAATCAACGCAATAGCCCTTTTTTGCGGCGTAGATTATCGTCGCAATAATCGACGTTGTCAGCGTAAAATAGATGGCCCATTTAATTGCGGCCAATTATTTGTTATTTGCAGCGACATGGAAGCGCCAGAAATATTGTAAAATTAATGTTCCGCCGCGGGCGCCTTATTTCTCCCACCCTTCCCAAAACTTTCCCCCCTTCGCAATACTTCCCAGTTCCCGCCCCCTTTCTCTCACTCTCTCTGCTGTTAATAAGAAAAATTCTATTCATTATTTCTATACATCACATATCAATTTTTTTTTATTAAATTTATAGTATATAAATAATAAGTAAAAGAATTTAATTAGTTTAAAAAAAATAAAAATAAATATGGCGGGTAGACAAGAGAACTTGCAAATGAACGTATTTAAATCCAGATTTAACTGAGCAGAGTTTAACCTGACTATCCGGAATCCTTGATTTTAACAACCCTACTCGAATTAAAGAGTTATGACTCGGTCCTGAAGACTAGTTGAGTCATGGGTCAAGTCGAAGGGCGGTGGCGGGTGGCTAACTATTAATGATCCAAAAGTTTTCTTGTACACTCGCTTATTTCAAGCATCATTATTCTTAAAGCATCTTTCAGTAACTACAATTTGAATTTGCAGTGCTAGCTGTATGTTAGTGAGGGATATATATGGGTAATGATGCATTCCTAGTCTTATTTGTTCTGCTTCTACTCCTCAGTGCATGCTTCTCCGTTAATGTAGATGATACCCTTTCGAAAGGTCAGTCCCTTTCAGTGATGAATACCGACATCATCTTCTCCCAAGGTGGCAACTTTGAACTCGGATTCTTCAAACGAGGAATTCCTTCAAAAATCTACTTGGGGATATGGTGTAAACGGTTCCACAGCGAGAGGATTGTTTGGGTAGCGAATAGAGAAAACCATTTGTCTGACCCTTACACTGCAAGACTCGAATTCTCAGAGGATGGAAATCTCGTCCTTCTTGAAGCTTCCTCTAAGAAACCATTTTGGTCCACAAATTTGCAGAATCTTCCCTCAAATTCAACTGAAGCAGCACTTCTTGATGATGGAAATTTTGTTTTACGAGATAGATCGGACCTTTCTACTATATTTTGGGAGAGTTTCGACCACCCAACTGATACAGCCCTGCCAGGTGTAAAGCTTGGGATCGATAAAGCTGGCAAAGTACCGAAGCAACTTATTTCATGGAAGACTTCAGAAGATCCATCACCGGGTCTGTTCTCGTACAGGCTAGACCCAAATGGAAGAAGTGAATATATCTTGGAGTGGAACAGGTCTCAAGTTTATTGGAATACTGGAGTTTGGAATGGAAAAACTTTCGGCAATACTCCTGAGATGAGGACGAATACGATATTTCACTACAATTTCGTGTCAAATGAAAATGAAACCTATCTTATTTACTCTCTTTATAATACTTCTCTCAGGACATTATTTTTTATTAATTCTACCGGACAGTTCCAGCAACTTGCATGGCTGTCCTTCGTTGAGTCGCCGTTTATTCGAGGTTGGGCTCGACCAGAATCATTATCTGATGTCTATGCTTTGTGTGGACCATTCGGCATATATCGTGATAATACATCTAATCCTTGTGACTGTCCAAAAGGTTTTGAACCATTTTCAGATATCGAGACCAGACTAAACGATTGGTCCGGTGGTTGTTTGAGGAAACACCCTTTGCAATGTGAAAATCGTAATGCCAAAAAAGATTGGTTCTTCAAAATATCAAGCATGAAATTGCCTGTTAACTCAAAAGCATATTTGGCAGTGAGTGCTCAGAGATGTGAATTAGCTTGCATCAGTAATTGTTCTTGCACAGCTTATGCTCATAACAGCAGCGGGTGTATGATATGGGAAGGAGCTCTTTTGAACTTGCAGCGAGCCTCGGATGGTGGTGAGGCTGGACAAGATATATATCTCAGACTTTCTGCTGATGAGCCACACATTAGTACCAAAGGCAGTATGAATAATATGAAATCCACTTAAGTTTTCATTATCTTCTTACTGAATCGATACTATAATTCTGTTCTGATAGAGCTAATGGTCATTCTTATCATCATAATCAGGAAACAAATGGAAACTATGGGTGATTGTAGCTGTACCGGTTGCTGGAACAGGGCTAATCTTATGCCTCTCCCTTTGTTTCTCAAGCAAGAAAAAGCTCAAACGCAGAGGTAAGTGTAAGTTATAACATTACATAGAAATCCTTAAAAAAGTTACAGTTTTTTATTTTTAGTTTCTGGGTTTAGCGGATCACTAGCAACAACAAAATGCTCGGACAAGAAATCTGTGACATTACTTTCTTCTTGGGAGTGTTCCTCAAAATTTTGTATAATCAATTGGTGAATATATTCTTCATGCACCCACACGTGGGTAGTCCAAGTTATAAGGGCGAACTTGTGTGCATGAGCCCCATGTCACATGTCCGATTGCCGTATGTCACAGGTTCAATTCCCCCTAAGATCAAACTGCGATTTAAGTAGAAGGTCATGGCTGTGGGTTGTGTGCCAGTCTCTCCAAGAATTTAGGTTCCATGGTTGGGTCCTAAAGGCTCTACCGTGTGGTGGTTCTCCCCTCGTGTATATATATATATATATATATTCTTCATGCTCTTGAAATCATTTGATAAGTTTTCGAGAAAAATCCCACAAGCCTCACCAACATATTCAAAAACTCCTTTAATTGATGTTATCATAGAAAACACTAGATTTTCCACTAAAACGACACAAGTGGCATCATTTTGTGCAAAACAGGAGAGACGACAGTTTCAAGCAATGATCTAATGTTATTTGATCTTAGTTCTGAAATTCATGCAATTAGTGATGGAACAAACAGCCAAGATAATGATAAGAAAAGAGGAAATAAGGATGTTGAGTTACCGCTATTCAGTTATGAAAGCGTATTAGCTGCAACCGATAATTTCTCAACTGCAAATAAGCTTGGAGAAGGAGGTTTTGGACCTGTCTACAAGGTATGTATGTTCCATTCTGCTAAATGAATATGCTTAAAAAAATATGGTAAACTTTGAAGGAAGTTTAAAGAGTTTATGGTTCTCTTTCACAGGGGAAGTTACTTAAGGGGCAGGAAATTGCAGTGAAAATGCTTTCAAAAAGATCTGGACAGGGGCTCGAGGAGTTTAGAAATGAGACAACACTAATTGCAAAACTTCAACACAGAAATCTTGTCAAACTCTTGGGTTGCTGTATTGAAGGAGATGAGAAAATACTAATATACGAGTACATGCCCAATAAAAGTTTGGATTTCCACCTTTTCGGTGTGTCCTTATTTCGTCATCTCGATGCTTATTATACACATACATGTGAATACAAATTATACATACACACACATATATATAATTATGAGTTCTTGAGTGCTAATTTCCTTTATTGCATCATTTGAACAGATCCAACTAAGAAACAAATGTTGGATTGGGGGACACGCGTTCACATTATTGAAGGGATTGCTCAAGGACTTCTCTATCTTCATCAGTATTCAAGGTTAAGAATTATACATAGAGATTTGAAACCTAGTAACATTCTCTTGGATAGTGAAATGAACCCTAAAATATCAGATTTTGGCATGGCTCGAATAGTTGGAGATAATGAAATACAAACAAACACAAATCGGATTGTTGGAACTTTGTAAGTATGCAATCTATTCCACATGCATCCCATATTTGCAAGTGCCACCTAAATTTACTAAGCATTGAATTTTGGAATGCAGCGGCTACATGTCTCCCGAATATGCCATGGTGGGTCTGTATTCGATAAAGTCTGATGTGTTTAGCTTTGGAGTATTGCTACTTGAGATTGTGAGTGGGAAGAAGAACACAAGCTTTTATAACCTCGAGTCACTCAATCTTGTTAGATATGTGGGTGACTTTTATACCCTATTACATTTTTCATGTTTTTACATCAATAATTTAAAAATTAAGATCTTCTTTAATTGTCCGAGTGTATTGGATGGTCCAATGCAAAGAGAGAGACAATTTTAAATGCGCATGTGTAATCAACATTGCTCTAAAATCCTATGCTGCTAAGATTAAAAGTTATAGAGCCCACAGATTTGCCATCTATCTCTCGAAATGGCCATCCAATTTGCTCAGCCAATTGTGTAGGATATAAGCTATAAATCGAATTACTTTTAATGTTTAACGAAATTTACATTAATTTGAAATGAATACAGGCTTGGGAATTATGGAGAGACGGTCAAAGTGTGGAGTTGATGGATTCAACGATAGGGTGTTCATCTTCCACTTCTACCCTGGTGAGATACATTAACATCGGCCTACTTTGCGTTCAAGAAAGTCCAGCTGATCGACCTGACATGCGTGATGTGGTCTCAATGATCAGTAATGAACATTCACCTCTGCCTACACCCAAGCAACCAGCTTTCACAGCAATTAAGTCTGCAGAAAATTGTTCAATAAACAGTGCAACTTTTTCGGTAATGGAGGCTCGATGAATACTAGTGTTTCGTTTATTAATTAACTGGGCAAGCTGATAGGCAAAGCTTCCAGGAAGTAATTTGTGGGTCACAAGATGGGTTCAAACATTCTGCACGCAGAGTACATACAGACAGGTAGTATTGTAATTTCATGAAGTCGGCTAGGAACTTCGTAATATTAATTCTCTTTAATTTTATTTCAGATGAAGAGTATAGCATACGACAATTGGTGCATGGTGAAATATATATAACAATTGTGGTAGATATTATTAATTTTTCTTTTATATTAAATGCTTCATCTTATTTTTTTTAATTTATTATAATTATTAATTGAAGAATAACATATTTAAAAAGTTATAGAATTATATTATAAACATAATTAAAAATAATGCCATAAGATATTTTGACCAAGACAATTTATGCCGCCTCTGCAACTTTATGACTAACGCGTTCGTGTTGAACAGTCAAGTTCCCCATTGGGTCTAAAAAGAACAACAACTAGAAGCAAAACACTTTCAGTGCTGCGTTCGTCTCCCTTTCGCAGCCAGTAATTCCGACCCCACTTTCACTCCGCCACCCACGTCATTGACTCATTCCTTGGCTGTGCTGCACTCCCCGCGACCCACGTCATTCCGCGACCCATCCAAACCATTACAGGTGATGAAAATTATATTCATCGTTTCTAGACATTAAACACTGCATCATTTTATTTTTAATTTTTTTAATAAATAGAAGAATTCAATAAATTTAAGAAGAATAAATCAAAAAAATTAAAAAAAAAAAAATTATAATGTGTGGCATGTGATACGTGGAGATGATGAAAATAGCAAAGATCTACCGGTGATACCCTCATGCCATTAGATCCCTACCGCAGTTCGTAGTATTGACTCTTTAATTTTATAATTTATCAATTGGACTACAAATCACGTGCATTGAAATTAGGAAAAATCTTATTGCAAGCAAGTTTGTGCACCAATTCGTGCACCAATATTAATATGTAATACATATATTTAATGAAATGATGTGAATTAAAGATAAAAATAATTTTTATGATATAGGAGATTTTATTCTTCTCTCAAATTTTTTTTTTCATTTTTTTAAATAAAAAAAAATATCGGTACGCGATATGGTGCACGAACTTGCTTGTATCTAGCAAAACTCCTGAAATTATATCTTCCCAAAAATCTCCTTTGTTTATAGTTTTTATAACAACTTTTGCTATTTCTTGTAGCCTCTAAATTAAAATTATTCTTTCTTATGAAAATATTTATTTATTTTTTAAAAAACAATTATATTAACTAGATATAACTTTTTGCAATGTATATTTTGAGTTTCCTGTAAATATAATTTGGATAATTAAAAAAAATTCCAATTGATGGTTCCTGAAATTTGTTTGCACCTGAAAACTAAGGAAAAATTTTACAAGTCTAGTGTGCAAAATATCACTTCTTATTAAGGCATGTTTAGATGATGAGGTGAGATGATTTTATATGAATTGAATAAAATATTATTTTTTAATATTATTATTATTTTAAAATTTAAAAAAATTAAATTATTTATTATATTTTATGTAAAAATTTAAAAAAATTATAATAATGAGATGAATTGAAATCAATTTTAAACGAAACCTAAATCCATTATAAAAACAAAAGGTCAAAATATTAATATTTTTTACGATTGCTTGTTAAAGTAGTTTGGAAAGAGAGATGGTAGGCTGACAATCAGATAACAATTTGTCTATAATCATGTAATAAAATAATTTTTTAAAATTTAATTTGATGTGTTTAAGTTTATTAAAAATATTTAAAATTTAATTTGATGTGTTTAAGTTTACTAAAAATATTATTTTATTTAAAATTATCTATAAATTACGAATTTTCAGTTGTTAACGAAGGCCGAATATCTCAGTCAATGGTCTGGAATGACGGAGTCAACTTTCTCAGTAGCAAAGGCCGAATTAATATCTCCACTCGTACATTTCCAGCATCATTATGCTTCTTTCTTTTATTTTGCTGCAATTACTCACTCTCTGCGAGGAATGGTTACGAATATTGCCAAGTCATGGCATTTCTTTCTTATGCTTCTAACCCTTTCCTACTACAAAGCATGTTTCTCCCTTGTGGGGAATACACTTTCAGCGGCTCAGTATCTTGGAGTGAACGACAGGCTGGAATCTCAAGGTGGGATATTTGAACTCGGTTTCGACAGACTACCCTCTTCTTCTTCAAGAATCTACCTCTGCATATGGTATAAAAACTTTGATGCAAGAGACATTGTCTGGGTGGCAAATAGAGAGAACCCACTGTCTGACCCATCTTCCTCAAAACTCAAATTCTCGGAAGATGGCAATCTGGTCCTGCTCGAAGATTCCTCCAAGATACCATTTTGGTCCACAGATCTGTCTTTTCCACTGTCAAATTCAACTGAAGCAGTACTTCGCGATGACGGAAATCTTGTTTTAAGAGATAACTCGTCTACTATATTTTGGGAGAGTTTCGACCATCTAACCGATACATGGCTGCCAGGCGCAAAGCTTGGTATCGATAAAGTTACTGGAAAATCGAAGCAGATTATTTCTTGGACGAGTTCGGAAGATCCTGCACCGGGTATGTTCTCGTTTGGGTTAGACCCAAATGGAAGGAATCAATTTATCTTACAGTGGAACAAAACCCAAATATATTGGAGCACTGGAAATTGGACTGGAAAATCTTTCAGCTTATCTCCTGATATGTGGATGAATTATGTCATCAAGTACAATTTTACTGAAAATGAACAATATTTTATATTTTCTGTTAAAAATACTTCCAGGTTTAGATTTTACATCACGCCTTCAGGACAGATCCAGCAAAAGGCGCGGCAGGCTAGCCCTTGGGGTTGGACTTTATTTTGGTCTCGGCCGGTAAATCCATGTGATGCCTATGCTTCGTGTGGTGCATTCGGCGTGTGTAAATATGGGAATTCATCAAGCCCTAATTGTGAATGTCTAAAAGGCTTTGAAGACACCAATCTGAATGATTCGTCAGGAGGTTGTGTGAGGAAATCGCCTTTGCAATGTGAGAATAGTAAGCCTGCTAATGACAAAAATGATTCATTTCTGGAAATGTCAAACATGGTATTGCCAGTCAATCCCACAACGTATTTGTCAGAGAGTGCTAGGATATGTGAAAAGTCTTGCATAGAAAAATGCTCTTGCACAGCATATGCTTATAATATCAACACGACGTGTATGATATGGGAAGGAGCTCTTTTGAACATACAGCAACTTCCAGTTGGTGGTCCGGTTGGAAAAGTCATCCATCTCAGACTTGCTGCTGATGAGTATCAAAGACTTGCTGGCGATGCGCATCAAATTAGAACCAAAGGCATGATGAATGAGATGAAATCTACAGAAGTTTATGTTATCATTTTATCCGAGTAAGTGCTAAATTTTCGGTTATGGTTGAGCTAATATTTATTCTTATCCTCATCATCAGGAAACAAATGGAGAGTACGAGTAATTGTAGGCGTTCTGGTCCCTGCAGCAGTGGTTATCTTATGTCTTTGTATTTGTTTTTCAACGGGAAAGCTCAAACGCAAAGGTAAGCGCAAGTTCTACACGCAGAGAAATCACTTTACAAAAATTACAAGCTTTATTTGTTCATTGTTTTTGTTTTGTGGGTCAACGACAACCGTATAAAGATGTACCTATATCTAAGAAAAAAAAAAAAAAAACTTCACACTTTCTCCTGCTCCAAACACTAAAAATTAGATAAATACTTTAGTCATAAAAAGAATTTACAAAAATAAATTTACAAACTGATATATTTTGATGTAGCATATTAGACTGTAAAACTACTTTTATTGTAAAATAAATCTAATGGATCATTTGAAACCATGACGGTCTATAAATTTACTTTTGTGGGACCTAAAACTATGATCCTCACATCTGTTGGTAAAGACGGAGTTCAGGCTCTGGAGATTAACTACATGTAGGTAGGGGTGCTATTCACATGGTGCAAGGCGGAGGAGATTTTTATTCTTTATTCGAACTCAACTTGGTAAGCTAAACTTCTAACTTGAGCTCGAGCGACGGCTCGAATTTTTTATTTTTTATTTTTTTAATAAGATTTAATAATTAATAAATTAGATAAATAAAAAATCTAATATTGAATTTATACAACTAACAAGTAGAACCTCTATTGAATTATAAGATTTTAAAAATTTATAAATAATTAATATGATATTTATCCATAATAACAAAATATTATATGCATACATAAATTATTAATACATACACATAATATGATAGCATATATTTATTTCATATATGATTCTCATATACTAGTATATGAAATTATTAAATCTTATCGACTAATTATTGTACAAATTATAAAATATAATTGTGAAGTATATTCAATATATAGACATAAGTAATTAGGTTACATATTATATATTTAATTATAAAAATGTTATGCTTATATTATTAGCTAATACATATATATATATATATATATATATATATATATACATAGGTGTATATATATATTTATCAATATATGAATGAACTTTAATCGAGTCGAACTAACAAGTCGACTCGAGCATAAACGAGCGGGTTTTAACGAGCCTTAACCGAGTCGAGTTTGTTGAGTATGTGTCATTTACTAATTGAGCAAATATTTACTTTCACAAGCGAGCTTTCTTATTTAACGAGTTAAGTTAGATTCGAATTTAACTGGACGAATACCGAGCGCGGCCTATTGAACAAACTAATTCATTTACAGCCATACACGTAGGTCCCTTACAAACTTTCAACAACCACATTCTTGGGAAGGGCTCTTTTGCTAATGTAGCCTATGCAACCTTTTTTTTTCTATTAATAAACGACTAAAGGAACGGGTTAACCTACGTGTACTCAAATGGCTCATAGTGATTGAGCTTTTTTGAACCTAATGCTATAACCTACCAATAACTGATTCGAGCAGACTGATCGAGCACTAGATTTTCCGCCAAAGTACTCAGTGAGATTTCTATCTTTCTATATCAAACAGGAGAGCAGGCTTCAAGCAATGATATACGGTTTTTTGATTTTAATACGGAATTTCATGCAATGAGTGATGAACCGATCACTGAAGATAATCTGAAGAGAAGAGGGAAGAAGGATGCTGAGTTACCACTATTCAGTTACAAGAGTGTATTAGCCGCAACCAATAATTTCTCGATTGCGAACAAGCTCGGGGAAGGAGGTTTTGGACCTGTCTACAAGGTATATACGTTTTCTTCTTGATCCTAGAGAATGAGCTCAAAAAATTATGTCAACCGACGTCGTAAAATTTTGAAAAAAAAAAAAGTTTAAAGAGCTTATATGTGCTTCTATTTCACAGGGGAAGTTATTCAGAGGGCAAGAAATTGCGGTGAAAATGCTTTCAAAAAGTTCAGGACAAGGACTTGAGGAGTTCAGGAATGAGACGATGCTAATTGCAAAACTCCAGCATAGAAATCTTGTCAGAGTCTTGGGTTGCTGTATCGAGCAAGACGAGAAAATATTAATATACGAGTACATGCCCAATAAAAGCTTGGATTTCTACCTTTTTGGTGCGAGCCTCTTTCATCATATATTAATGTGTTTTATAAACACACACACACACACACACACATATATATATATATATATATGCATGTAAACTACATAGTTGTTTAAATGTATTATCCTTTTTTCTTTTGCAACAGATCCGACCAAGAAAAAGATGTTGAATTGGGAGACACGCATACTCATTATTGAAGGCATTGGTCAAGGGCTTCTTTATCTTCATCAACACTCGAGGTTACGAGTCATACATAGAGATCTCAAACCCAGTAACATTCTCTTGGATAGTGGAATGAACCCGAAAATATCAGATTTTGGCATGGCTCGAATAGTAGGAGACAATCAAACACACTCTAACACGAGGAGGATTGTTGGAACTTAGTAAGTATGCTATCTATTTGTTATATAATACCTTCAATTGCTTGCATAATTCATTGTTTTGAAACCCAGTGGCTATATGTCGCCTGAATATGCAATGGAGGGTCTCTACTCGATAAAGTCTGATGTGTTTAGCTTTGGAGTATTGCTACTAGAGATTGTGAGTGGCAAGAAGAATACTGGCTTCTATAACAGCGAGTCACTCAATCTTCTTAATTATGTGCGTAACTTTTCAACCCTCTCAAATTCTTATTGCTTTGTACGTAAGTTGAATTGAAATGTTCTTAGAGTAATCAATCAAGTTTTCAATGCTTTAAAATTATAACAGGCTTGGGAGTTGTGGACGACCGATCAGAGTTTGGACTTGATGGATTTGATTATAGGGTATCCTCCTTCCATTTCTATTATGTTGAGACTCATTAACATCGGGCTTCTTTGTGTCCAAGAAAGTCCGACTGATCGACCCGCCATGCACGATGTAGTGTCAATGATCAGCAATGAACATGCACCTCTGCCCACACCTAAAAAACCTGCTTTTATCGGAGGCCGGACTGCAATGGATAGAAATTCTGCAGTCAACATGAGTGCAGGAGTAAACAACCTTTTAACTATTTCAATCATGGAACCTCGATGATTACAAAGTACCATTTTGTGAATCAAAGCAGAGAAATTCTATATAGCCAACAGTTTCCATATAGTTTTATGTACATCAATAATTTGACACATAAATTATTGTTACTGAATGTTGTCGTGACTCTAACCAGGTAAGCAAGGGTTAAATTATATCTAAGCCTACATTCAGTCAATATTGAAACTTCTTTGAATATTTATAGACGGCAAATGCTTCTTCCTAAACAATATGAGAACGCGTTCATCACCTTTATGTATCAAACCCAAATATCATACTTAAAATTATAATCTTTGTCAACTCTCACCCCCTGTTGCAAGGTGAAAACCTAGTATTCATAAGGTATTTGTTTTCACATATGAGATGAAATGAGATGTGTTGAGATTAAAGTTAAAAAATTGAATAAAATATTATTAGAATATATTTTTTAATATTATTTTTATTTTAAGATTTGAAAAAGTTCAAATGTTTATTTTATTTTGTGTAGAAATTTAAAAAAGTTGTAAGGCAAATGCTAGTATGCCATTTGAGTTTGCCTCTCATTTTGACCACCCATGTATTTAAATATTTTTTACTTAATGATTAAAAAGTAACTTTTAATGTATTGATGTATTTTTTTTATTTTTTAAAAATATTTAAATATGTTAAAAAATATGAAAAGAAAAAGAGAAAAAAATAAAAATGCAAATTTGTGCTAGGCGGTACGCCAAGTGATCATTGTTGAGCGACAGCCTTATATGACTCAAAGTTATAATTATTAGATGATATCAGTTGAGAAGAATTATGAAAGCAAACGAGGTTACCATTTCTTATCATTATGTTTTTTGCCCTACGCGAGTGAAAATAGAGTCTCTTCGGCATTTTACAACCTAGAGTCATTCACGTTCAGCTGGTCAAAATTTAGCTAATAAATAAGTCAATATCTTTCGTACTTGAACCTACTTTTCTAAAACACCATAATATATCTCACTGTCTTCCATTTAAATACTTTTCTTCATTTTTTTTTTTTGTTCTCTCTTTTACAGCAATCACATATTTAAGATTTATTATTTTCTCCAACTGGTATATTGTCAAAAATGCATCATAGCATGAAGATGATTATGGGTTTGGGCTGAAATATTATTGCTCCCAAAAATCTTAACCAACGAAAAGAGATCAATTTAATCAAAATGTAGCAAATAGCCGTGACTCCAATTTGTATTTTGGGCCAAATCCTGGTGCATAGATCACTCAGAACACATAGCAACAGTCCGATAAAAGACTCCGACTTAGAAGGACAGTGTTACTATACTGTCCAGCGTGTATAATTGGTCGTGTCCTCTAATTTATTTGTATTTTTTTAATTTTATTTTTTTAAAATATTTTTTAAACATCTTTAAATATTTTAAAAAATATATCAATTTATTAATAATTATTTCCTTAACTATTAAAAAAATAAAAAAATAATATACGTAAGTAGTCAAATTGAGGAGGCAAACTCAATGGACTTAATATTATTTTCCAACTTCAAATACGTTTAGCACTTTTGCATCTTATGCTCCTAGCTTTGACATCTTACCATACATGAGTAGATGGAGAGCTGGCATATGACATGTTTTCAACACCTCCCGGAAATAATTAGGATGTCCCATGCTCTGTGTGTGAGAAATGA
Organism: Juglans mandshurica; assembly: GCA_022457165.1. Classification (NCBI taxonomy): domain Eukaryota; kingdom Viridiplantae; phylum Streptophyta; class Magnoliopsida; order Fagales; family Juglandaceae; genus Juglans; species Juglans mandshurica. The sequence goes on along the minus strand of CM039629.1, from coordinate 24,472,039 downwards.
CTAAAATCCAGTGTCCAAGAACAACATCATCCTAATTCGTAGGAAAAAAAAAAAAAGTATATTTAACCATCCTTTACGTTGGCAACGGTTGAATGAAAAACACGATTCCGTAGGAGGACGACGAGAATGGCAATGGCGTGTCGAATCAGCAATTCCCATGAGGTGACGTGAACGACGTGCCGGCATGGACTGTTCAGGAATTGCCTTCGGCTCCTGGACTTTCCGTAGTAATGAACGGATGACCACTGACTCCATGATCGAGTTACTTGTTCCCGGGGGCACATGCTTTTGGGCCTTTGGCATTGATTGTTCCTTTTTTGTTTTTTTTTTAAAGTATTATATCTATATAATAAAAAATAAATCTGTATTTTGAGATTTTAAGAAGTATTATATTTATATTATAATAGTCTAATAGAAAAGAAAATTTTACATGCCACATTTATCTCTGCTGATGATGTGTCAAGTTTTTTAAAAGTGGTGTATACGCCATTGCAGGTTTTACTTTCTTTGTATTATGGTAAAGGCACTTTTGTAATATTTGATTAATGACAAATTTGTAAATATTTGATTTGTATATAAAGGCAAGTGTGCCTTCGTGAAGAGCAGAGAGCACAATTTCACTTTACCAAAAGTTTGAAGCCACGATCTTGGGGAGAGAGACGGAAGGGGTTTTTCAAACCCTAATTTTACCAAAATCAAATTGAAACTTGAAAAGATGATCAAATATGTTTTATGGTGTGGTTTTGTTAGAGGATAATACGAGGAAGTCAATCCATATTTTATGCGGTGATTAATGGAATGGAGCTACAGGTACTGGCAAGTGCAAGTGCACAGACAAAAGAAGGATTCAAAAAAATTTCATTACTGTTCATTTCATCATTCATCTCATCTTATGAATGGAATGGAGCAGGGATCCTTATGAATGTCAATCCTTATACATAGTTGAGATGAATAAATGACACAATAGTTACTTTTCAACAAGTTTCCAAAGAGACAATACTACATTTGTGAAAAATAGAAATGGTCAAGTACGTTTTACTTCAAACTAATTCAATGCCTATAAAGTCGAGAAACTAAACTTATCCTCAATTATACAGTAAATCATCAGTCGCACAATACAACTACAATCGACTACACATATCAAACCTTTCCCAAATTATGTCATTTCTGGACAACTAAACAATAATTACTATCAAGAAAAATTCTTTTTTTTTTTTTTTTACAACAAACGATCAAGAAAAATTCTACCATTAAAACATCCACCGCCGCACCAAAACCCACTTCCCTAGGTTCCCTATTTCCATGAGTTACATTCACTTTCCATATATTACGGATCAAAAACTAAAAAACCCACATGAAAGACTTTCCTGAATGGTGATAAATATACAATATACATAAATGGAAAAAGTTAAAAGACGTCAAAGCTGTTATCTCACCTCTAATCGAATGTTCTTATAGACAAGCTCTTCGACGTTGCTCCCAACAGTACGGTGTGTAGTGACAACCTCACCCAAGTGTAATTTGTAAAGGGTTGTGGTCTTTCCGGCATTATCCAGTCCAACTACCACAATCTTGTACTCATTCGTAGGGAACAGTATGAACCAAAATCTCGATATCATGGCACCCATTTTATACGAAAACAAGAACCGCCTATACGGTCCAAAAAATTGACGTAAATTTACCAAACAGTTCTTTTCCTAATTGGGTTTCCATAAATGATAACTGATATTCTTTAAAAACATAACTAAATTCAAATGATAGGTTTGTGAAAATTTTCAGACCCAATACGATAATTGTGAAATTAAAGAAAAGAATATAGAAAAAAAGGTGAGAGATGATCGAACCTGGGTTGTTGAGAGATCGGAGGTTGTTTACTAAGAGAAACCCTAATGATGATATCTAAGGCGGGTGGAGGAGATTGGGAGGTTATGGCCTTCGTTTGACATCATCGAGGACGGCGACATCGGTTGCAAAGAACGAGAGAGGGCTCAGAAACACGATAACAAACAGAGGAGAAAGGAAGAAGAAGAGAAAAAAAGAGATTAAGATGAAAGAAGAGGAAAGAGACAATGCAAACGAAAGAGAAAAAGACTGAAAGAGAGAGAAAATAAAAAAAGAATAAAGTTGTTGATCCCTATGAATACCTGCACCAAAAGACTAAAAGCACTCAATTACGTGGACACAAAAGAACATAATACAAAGATAAAAAAAAAAAAAAAAAAAAAAAAAAAAAGACAACACAACACACACGGAAAAAATTTACGGATGGACAAAATCTACTATTCATCAACTCAATAGCCGCTTATATATATACTAGCAGTGAGTGACGTGCAATGCACATTTTCCTAGTGACTAATATCCACAAAATGTAAAAATAATATTTTTTTTAAATAAAATTAATTAGTCAATAATTTAATGTACAGGAGTAGAAAAATAAATTTTAACAAGCATCATAATGATAACAAAATGTTACAGTAATATGAAAATTAAAAGATTTTGAATAGTCTAGCAATAGTTTTCTTAACAAAATATATGAATTGTAGAATTTAACCACACTACTCAATGACTCAGGGAACACTAAAAAAATCATTTTATCTAAATGATTTTAGTTAATTAAGAATATTATGAGATTTAAATTATATTAAAAATTCTAATTATTTATATGATTTTATTATCTTAAAAATATTTAACAAAACTCTATTTTTTATTTAATGATAAAATATTAGTATTTTATAAATTAAAGTTGAATTTATATTTTAATTACGTATTTTAAGTTTGTTTACTTTTAAGGTTTTAACATCTACTGTTGGATCAATTCTGGAGATTCAAGATAAAGGATTGAGATTTAAAGTCTCAAATCTTAATTTTTCCAATCATTGTTCATTACTATTGGATTTTAACGTGAACAGTGATTCATGACCAGTAATCACTATTCATTACACTTTAAAGTGAACAGTAATCACTGTTCATTACTGTTCACGTTATACATGTTTGTAAGATATAGGAAGATATATATAATAGATATATATATATATATATATATATATATATATATATTTAGCCACGCTATTCAATTGGTCGATTATGAATTTAATCATTTAAGTTTAAGATAATTTGCAAGGAAAAAAATATATTTATAAGCTAGTGTGGATAATACATTTAATATGATAATTACATTATACTCTGTATAATATATTAATATCACATAAATCATATCAAAATTTTATAAAATAGTTTATATTGCAATAAGTAGATATTAATATTAATATAATAGAAACTAACAGTGGTCAAAAAATGTTACACAATTATTTGTCAAAGATCTAAAGAATACAACGGTTAGCCAGATCTCGTGCTAATAACATGGTGTGGATAATACACTTAATATGATAATTACATTATACTCTATATAATATCACATATATTATATCAAGATTTTATAAAATGGTTTATATCTTAATATATATATATAAGTAGATATCAATAGTTATATAATAGAAACTTACAATGGTCGAAAGATATTACCCAAGTATTTGTCAAATATCAAAAGAACACAACGGTTAGTTAGAGTCTCATGCTAATAACATTTTGTGAAATTGAGAAAAATTAACAAGAAAATTGAAAAATCACAATATATAAAACGAATTATTTAGAAACTCAATATTATTTCTCTATATTTTCTTGTTGTGTGTCTACTACGAATGTCTCTCAAGACTCCCTTTTATAGGCATGAGTAGATACGTGATATTAAATGAATACATAAACTTAGGGGACTACATGTCCAAGCTTTGCTAGTAACATCAATTCTACAGGAATTGCTTCTTTTCATTTTGGCCAATATTTTCTACATCGACATTCATTGATGCTTTTTTGTTCATTTTCATCATCACCTCTAGTGATATCAAGAGCAACTTTAAATAAAAATATGTTGTCAACAATAATTTTATTTCTAAAAAATAATTCTCTCATACTTACATAATGTATCAAGATCTCGTTATTTTTAGATACATTTTCCTCTTCAGGAAATAACTTTTTAGGTGATTCCGCTTCAGGCAATTCTATTCTAGAATAATATTGTACGAAAATTTTGGATGAATCTGTAACTTTTGTTCTTTGTTTTGTGGGTATGACCTCTTTAGGAGCATCAATTTCTTTTATTTGTATTTTTCTCTTCCAATGAGTTTTATCCTTTGCACCAATAAGTCTTCTATGCTTCATGCGCGTCTTAAACTCATTTAGGGGTGGGCAACGGGGTGCGCGGCCCCACTGCCCAGCCCCCGTTCGCCCCGCCCCCGCAAGGGGGGTATGGCCCTAGTGGTTGTAGGGCCCTGCCTCGTCCCCCCGCCTCTCTCTGCCACCCTTTTATAGATTATCTTGACAATACAAGTGTCACAGTTAAGCAATGTAGGGCTTTTGTATTACACTATAACTTACACAAAATATGCACTAATAAATTTAAAAACTAAATAGTTTTTAAATTATAATCATATTTACAAATTTAAATTTACAATTTAAGTCAAAAAATATGTTTTTGATCACTTTAGACCCAGAAATAATTTTTGGGCCCAGTGGACTGTAGTCCACAATTAAAGTGGACAGAGGGCGGGGAGGGGGCTACCCCGCACCATATGGTGCATGTAGCACCCCTAAACTCATTAGTTTTCCATTATTCGATAGTCCTATAGGGACATCGATCTTTGCTAGAGTATTAGTAGCCGAAATGTGAAACTTCACAATTTTCTTATGTTAGTAAAGACATTCAGTAATTGATTTGCAATAACTTATAAATGAATGATCTTCTGAACTTCTAGGATCAAGATGAGATAACGTCAAAGTATTTCATGTTATTTACTTTTATGCTTCTGGCAACTTTTCTCCCTCTAACGGTGGGAAGACTGATCATAAAATTTAAAACCAAAATGTGTTTTAAAAATATCCCCAGTTAAAGACTTGAGGTATTTAATGATTAAGGGAGAATCAAACCCAACATAAATTACAAATCTATGTTGAGGACTCATCTTAGTATTTTGGGGAGGTGCAATTGGAACATATACAACAAAACCAAAAGTATGAGGATAAAAAATATTTGGTAGTTGACCAATTGCAAGTTTCAATGAAGAACATTTATATTTTATTATATGCAGTTGATCATATTCGAACCAATGATGCAACATGCAAAATTACATGTCCCTAAGTAGAGACATGTAGTTTTGTTTTAAAAAATAATAATCGAGCAATTAATTGCAAACGTTTAAAAAATGACTCAGCGAAACCATTCTGAGTATATGAGTGGGCAACCGGATGTTTGACATTAATTTCAACTGACATACAATAATCATCAAAAGTTTTATAGGTAAATTCTCTTGTATTATCCAATCGAATAGATATAATTGGATAATCAAAAAATTGAGCTCGTAATCTATTAATTTATGCAAGAGTTTTAGCAAATACAACATTTAGAATAGAGAGTAGACAAATATGTAACCATATAGTTGATGCATTCATTAAAATCATAAAATATATAAATGGCCCACATGGTGGATGTATTTATCTCCACTAATTCTTTGTAAAAATGATGAAGACTCAATAATTACATTGGAATGAGATGGTATGATAATTAGCTTTCCTTTGGGACATTCTACATATTGATAATTATTTGGTAAAAGAATCTTCTAGTTTTTTAAAGGATGTTCATATGAATTCTTAATTATTCGACGCATCATGATTTATCCTAGACGACCGAGATGAGCATGCCAAAATATAAAGATATTTGGATTAGTGCACTTTTGGTGCATTACAAAATGTAATTGAATTATTTTCAATATTGTATAATAAGACAAGGAAAAGAAAGCTAAGAATATTTCTAATATGAGCTTATGGTCCAAATTTGTTGTTGTAATGTAAAGATATTCCTCACTGCCTTCATTGGTTGTTTCAACATGATAACCATTAGGACGAATATATTTAAAGTTGAGTAAAGTTTTTCTAAATTTTGAAGAATATACAATATCATTAATACATAATTTTGTTCCTTTTGGTAACATTATATTGGGTTTTCTGGAGCCTTCAATTAGGTTTGATGAACCAGATATTGTATTGATGTTGACTTTATCTAAAGTTAAATATTGAAAATATTTCTTATATTTGAGAATTTTGTATTATACAACTATCTTTTAGATACAAATCTTTACTAATAAGTCAAATGATCTTCTGGATGATTGTGGTCAGCAAAATTCATTTCTATCTATTTTTCTTTTTTCTTTCATAGATGCTTGATATAAGTCCACCAAATATTTGAACATACGACAGGTACGTGACCAATGTTATTTTGTACTACACTTGTGACATATTTATCTTCATATTTTTTTACAGTCATATTCAGCAAGTCTTTGTTTTCATCTTGCTTTATCGCAGTGTGTTTCCACTTTTTGTGATATGTAACATTTCTCTTTAAAAAATTTTGAGTACGCTCATCTTGATTTCGATAATTTTTGTTTCTACCACATCCATGATCACAGTTTTTTTTATTATGATAAAATGAGATTTCATTCACTTTAAGGAATGAAGTAGAGTTGGTTGGATCAGACTAGTGATTTTTCATTAACATCTCGTTATTTTGTTCAACAACTAACAAATAATATATTAGTTCAGAATACTTAGTGAACTTTCGTACTCGATATTGATATTGCAAGAGCCAATTTGAGGCATGAATATGTTATATATTTCATTTCAAACATATCCTAGTGGTTTTTTCTCTACACAATTTCAATTGTACGACTTAGGTGCCGAACTTTTTTTGGGAGGATCATGGTCTTCTAGTACTAGGATCACTCTCTTAAACTATCCTATAGAATTCATAGATATTTAATAGTGAGATACTTAGATTTTAATTTGTCATACAGATAGTGGCGAAAGAAAATCATTGTTTTTGCATGATCCTTGAGGTCGGATTCTTCATTTCTTTCCTTAATGGTATTTCATCAAGATGAATATGAGCATAAACAAATTATGATAAATAATTGTTGCTATAAATATTTAGGACAATAAATTTAGGTTTTGTAAAATTTAACATGATCTATAACAAATATATTAAGTATTGAATGAGAAATAAATATTTAAAATCCAACTAACATATAGAAAACAAGAATATCATCACATTAATATGATAATTACATTATACTTTATATAATATCACACAAATCATATCAAGATTTTATAAAATAGTTTATATCGCAATAAGCAGATATCAATATTTATATAATAGAAACTTACAATGTTCGGGAAATATTACGGCGTTACGCAAGTATTTGCCAAAGATCAAAAGAACACAACGGTTAGCAAGAATCTCATGGTGATAATGTGTTGTGAAATTAGGAATAAGTAACAAGAGAATTAAAGGACCACAATATATTAAACTAGTTTTTCAAGAACTCAATATTATTTCTCTATATTTTCTTATTTTGTATTTACCACGATTACTCATCAAGACTCCTTTTTATATGCATGATGATACATAATATTAAATGAATATATGAACTTAAAAAAGACAATATATGAATCAAGATTATGAACATGAAAAATAGAAATAAATGAATGAATAAGAATTCTAATAATCATCTATCAAATATATAGAATGCATTTAACTACATTAATGTATTTACAACAACCACAAGATATTTTGTACAAAATGAATCAGACCGCAACCTATAATTTATGACCGTCTTCGCAACCATATGACTAATGCGTTTGTGTTAACTAAATGCGTTCGTGTTAAATACACTCACGTGCCCCGGCCATTGGGTCCACAAAGACTATACGTAGCTGCTATGGATATTTTTCCTTATCAGCTGTACTGCCTGTACATGTTTTGGTCCAATTGACTTTTCGTAAATGAGAATATCTATTTAGTACATCCAATATACCGTTAATGTGCAAAGCTTCTATGAGTTATGTTAAAAAATTATCGATATTTTAATTTTTTTAAAATTATAATAGACTCAGACCCTACTATAAATAGTGTGTTAACACGTCGACTTATACATAGCAAAACTCTTCGTAAAATATTTAGACTACTGAGTTCCTGACAATTATAGAATTGTCTGATTACCCACTAAGTACGTCTTTTTTTATAAGATTAATTACTTTACACTTAATTATTGGCTTTGTATAAATTATTTTCTATTTTATAATTATTTTTACAACTTTATGTTAGCATAAAAATTCATGAAAATTTTAAAGTTAGCAAAAGAGAAAGTATATATATATATATTTTATGAAGTGACATTATTATATTAATCCGTTGGAAAATAAACCTTAAAATTGGAGGAATGGCAGGTTAGATCCTACAAAAGTAAAATTTATAAATTGATACTGTTATATATAATACATTAAATTATAAAATTATTTTTACTATAAAATAAATTTAACGCGTCAAGTTATATGACAAAGGATGATTTTGAAAAAAGGTTTCCAGATGTTAATAAGAAAAATTTTATTTATTATTTCTACTCACTGCATACTATGTTTTTTTTTCTCTTATCAAATCATGTGTAGTATTTGAATGATGAGTAATAAAATTTAATTAATTTAAAAAAATAAAAATAAATAAAAATAAATTTGGTGGGTAGGTAAAAAGAATTTGCAAATTAACGCATTTAGATCCAGATTTAACTGAGCAGAGTTTAATCCGACTATCTGGCATCCTTGTTTTTTAACAACCCTACTCGAATTAAAGAGTTATGACTCGGTCCTAGAAGACTAGTTGAGTCAATGGGTCAAATCGAAGGGCGGTGGCGGGTGGCTAACTATAATCCAAAAGTTTTCTTGCACACTCGATTATTTCTAGCATCATTATTCTTAAAGCATCTTTCTGTAACTACAATTTGAATTTGCAGTGCTAGCTGTATGTGAGGGATATATATATATATGGGTAATGATGCATTCCTAGTCTTATTTGTTCTGCTTCTACTCCTCAGTGCATGCTTCTCCGTTAATGTAGATAATACCCTTTCGAAAGGTCAGTCCCTTTCAGTGATGAATACCGACATCATCTTCTCCCAAGGTGGCAACTTTGAACTCGGATTCTTCAAACGAGGAATTCCTTCAAAAATCTACTTGGGGATATGGTGTAAACGGTTCCACAGCGAGAGGATTGTTTGGGTAGCGAATAGAGAAAACCATTTGTCTGACCCTTATACTGCAAGACTCGAATTCTCAGAGGATGGAAATCTCGTCCTTCATGAAGCTTCCTCTAAGAAACCATTTTGGTCCACAAACTTGCAGAATCTTCCCTCAAGGTCAACTGAAGCAGCACTTCTTGATGATGGAAATTTTGTTTTACGAGATAGATCGGACCTTTCTACTATATTTTGGGAGAGTTTCGACCACCCAACTGATACAGCCCTGCCAGATGTAAAGCATGGGATCGATAAAGCTGGCAAAGTACCGAAGCAACTTATTTCATGGAAAACTTCAGAAGATCCATCACCGGGTCTGTTCTCGTACAGGCTAGACCCAAATGGAAGAAGTGAATATATCTTGGAGTGGAACAGGTCCCAAGTTTATTGGAATACTGGAGTTTGGAATGGAAAAACTTTTGGCAATACTCCTGAGATGAGGACGAATACGATATTTCACTACAATTTCGTGTCAAATGAAAATGAAACCTATCTTATTTACTATCTTTATAATACTTCTCTCAGGACATTATTTTTTATTAATTCTACCGGACAGTTCCAGCAACTTGCATGGCTGTCCTTCGTTGAGTCGCCGTTTATTCGAGGTTGGGCTCGACCAGAATCATTATCTGATGTCTATGCATTGTGTGCTCCATTCGGCATATATCGTGATAATACATCTAATCCTTGTGACTGTCCAGAAGGTTTTGAACCATTTTCAGATATCGAGACCAGACTAAACGATTGGTCCGGTGGTTGTTTGAGGAAACACCCTTTGCAATGTGAAAATCGTAATGCCAAAAAAGATTGGTTCTTGAAAATATCAAGCATGAAATTGCCTGTTAACTCAAAAGCATATTTGGCAGTGAGTGCTCAGAGATGTGAATTAGCTTGCATCAGTAATTGTTCTTGCACAGCTTATGCTCATAACAGCAGCGGGTGTATGATATGGGAAGGAGCTCTTTTGAACTTGCAGCGAGCCTCGGATGGTGGTGAGGCTGGACAAGATATATATCGCAGACTTTCTGCTGATGAGCAACACATTAGTACCAGAGGCAGGATGAATAAGATGAAATCCACTTGAGTTTTCATTATCTTCTTACTGAATCGATACCATAATTCTGTTCTGATAGAGCTAATGGTTATTCTCGTCATCATAATCAGGAAACAAATGGAAACTATGGGTGATTGTAGCTGTACCGGTTGCTGGAACAGGGCTAATCTTATGCCTCTATCTTTGTTTCTCAAGCAAGAAAAAGCTCAAACGCAGAGTTAAGTGTAAGTTAAAACATTACATAGAAATCCTTAGAAAGTTACAGTTTTTTATTTTTTGTTTCTGGTTCCATTGTTGGGTCCTAAAGGCTCTACGGTGGGGTGGTTCTCCCCTCATATAAATATATATGTATATATATATATATATATATATATATATATATATATATATATATATATATATATATTCTTCATGCTCTTGAAATCATTTGAACCAAGTTTTCGAGAAAAATCCCACAAGCCTCACCAACATATTCAAAAACTCCTTTAATTGATTTTATCATAGAAAACACTGGATTTTCCACTAAAATGACAAAACTCGCATCATTTTGTGCAAAACAGGAGAGACGGCAGCTTCAAGCAATGATCTAATGTTATTTGATCTTAGTACTGAAATTCATGCAATTAGTTATGGAACAAACAGCCAAGATAATGATAAGAAAAGAGGAAAGAAGGATGTTGAGTTACCGCTATTCAGTTATGAAAGCGTATTAGCTGCAACCGATAATTTCTCAACTGCAAATAAGCTTGGAGAAGGAGGTTTTGGACCTGTCTACAAGGTATGTATGTTCCATTCTGCTTAATGAATATGCTTAAAAAAATATGGTAAACTTTGAAGGAAGTTTAAAGTGTTTATGGTTCTCTTTCACAGGGGAAGTTACTTAAGGGGCAGGAAATTGCAGTGAAAATGCTTTCAAAAAGATCTGGACAAGGGCTCGAGGAGTTTAGAAATGAGACAACACTAATTGCAAAACTTCAACACAGAAATCTTGTCAAACTCTTGGGTTGATGTATTGAAGGAGATGAGAAAATACTAATATACGAGTACATGCCCAATAAAAGTTTGGATTTATACCTTTTTGGTGTGTCCTTATTTCGTCATCTCGAAACTTATTATACACATACATGTGAATACAAATTATACATATTCACACACGCACACACACGAATACAAATTATACATATTCACACACACACACACATAATTCTGAGTTCTTGAGTGCTAATTTCCTTTATTGCATCATTTAAACAGATCCAACTAAGAAACAAATGTTGGATTGGGGGACACGCGTTCACATTATTGAAGGGATTGCTCAAGGACTTCTCTATCTTCATCAGTATTCAAGGTTAAGAATATACATAGAGATTTGAAACCCAGTAACATTCTCTTGGATAGTGAAATGAACCCGAAAATATCTGATTTTGGCATGGCTCGAATAGTTGGAGATAATGAAATACGAACAAACACAAATCGGATTGTTGGAACTATGTAAGTATGCAATCTATTCCACATGCATCCCATATTTGCAAGTGCCACCTAAATTTACTAAGCACTGAATTTTGGAATCCAGCGACTACATGTCTCTCGAATATGCCATGGTGGGTCTGTATTCGATAAAGTCTGATCTGTTTAGTTTTGGAGTATTGCTACTCGAGATTGTGAGTGGAAAGAAGAACACAAGCTTTTATAACCGAGTCACTCAATCTTGTTAGATATATGGGTGACTTTTATACCCTATTACATTTTTCATGTTTTTACATCAATAATTTATAAATTAAGATCTTCTTTAATTGTCCGAGTGTATTGGATGGTCCAATGCAAAGAGAGAGACAATTGTAAATGTGCATGTGTAATCAGCATTGCTCGAAAATCCTATGCTTCTAAGATTAAAAGTTATAGAGCCCAAAGATTTGCCATCTATCTCTCGAAATGGCTATCCAATTTGCTCAGGCAATTGTAGAGGATATAAGCTATAAACCGAATTACTTTTAATGTTTAACGAAATTGACATTAATTTGAAATGAATACAGGCTTGGGAATTATGGAGAGACGGTCGAAGTGTGGAGTTGATGGATTCAACGATAGGGTGTTCATCTTCCACTTCTATCCTGGTGAGATACATTAACATCGGCCTACTTTGCGTTCAAGAAAGTCCAGCCAATCGACCTGACATGCGTGATGTACTCTCAACGATCAGTAATGAACATTCACCTCTGCCGACACCCAAGCAACCAGCTTTTACAGCAATTAAGTCTGCAGAAAATTGTTCAATAAACAGTGCAACTTTTTCGGTAATGGAGGGTCGATGAATACTACTGTTTCGTTTATTAATTAACTGGGCAAGCAGATAGGCAAAGCTTCCAGGAAGTAATTTGTGGGTCACAAGATGGGTTCAAACATGCTGCATGCAGAGTACATACAGACAGGTAGTATTGTAATCTCAATTCTTAAAAGGTTTTCAATTGATTCCTTACATGCCATGTCAATGGTGTGAAAGGCATGTAGAATATTTCATCTACACCACTTACAAGACGATATTTAATTTGTAAGATATGAAATTTTTAAAATTTTTCTCAAGCCAAATCATGTCATGTTAGTAGTGTCAAAAGTGTGTTATTTATGCTGGCTTGTAATTAAATTGAATTTATATTTTTTTGTGAATAACATATGCTTGAATAGTAAAAACATTAAAGATACCCAACACACTATTCACAACACACTATTCTCCAAATCGTTGAGCTGATTTGTAGATCATGAATTTGATCATTTAATTTTTCTTTTATATTAAATGCTTCATCTTATTTTTTTAATTTATTATAATTATTAATTGAAGAATAACATATTTAAAAAGTTATAGAATTATATTATAAACATAATTAAAAATAATGCCTTCAGATATTTTGTCCAAGACAATTTATGTCGTCTCTGCAACGTTATGACTAATGCGTTCGTGTTGAATAGTCACGTTCCCCATTGGGTCTAAAAAAATAACTGGAAGAAGCAAAGCACTTTCACTCCCAACGTCATTGGTCTAAAAAAATAAGTTGAGATGACTTTTAAACGAGTCTTAAATCCTTTATAAACGCCGAATGAAATATCTCCACTTTACTCGTACATTTCTAGCATCATTATTCTTCTTTCTTTTATTTTGCTGCAATTACTCACTCTCTGCGAGGAATGGTTACGAATATTGCCAAGTCATGGCATTTCTTTGTTCTGCTTCTAACCCTTTCCTACTACAAAGCATGTTTCTCCCTTGTGGGTGATACAATTTCAGCGGGTCAGGTTCTTACAGTGAACGAAAGGCTGGAATCTCACGGTGGGAAATTTGAACTCGGTTTCGAGTCTTTCGACAGACGACACTCTTCTTCTTCAAAAATCTACCTCTGCATATGGTATAAAAACTTTAATGCAAAAGTCATTGTCTGGGTGGCAAATAGAGAGAACCCACTGTCTGACCCATCTTCCTCAAAACTCAAATTCTCGGAAGATGGCAATCTGGTCCTGCTCGAAGATTCCTCCAAGATACCATTTTGGTCCACAAATCTGACTTTTTCACTGTCAAAATCAACTGAAGCAGTACTTCGCGATGACGGAAATCTTGTTTTAAGAGATAGATCGAGCCTGTCTACTATATTTTGGGAGAGTTTCGACCATCCAACCGATACATGGCTGCCAGGCGCAAAGCTTGGTATCGATAAGGTTACTGGAAAATCGAAGCAGATTATTTCTTGGAAGAGTTCGGAAGATCCTGCTCCGGGTATGTTCTCGTTTGGATTAGACCCAAATGGAAGCATGAGTCAATATATCTTACAGTGGAACAGAACCCAAATATATTGGAGCTCTGGAGATTGGACTGGAAAATATTTCAGATCAGCTCCTGACATGTGGATGAATTCTCGTGTCATCAACCGCACTTTTGTATCCAGTGAAAAGGAACAATATTTTATATTTTCTGTTAAAAATACTTCCAGGTTTAGATTTTACATTACGTCTTCAGGACAGATCCGGCAAATGGCGTGGCTGTCTGGCTCTTGTGCTTGGAATTTATTTTGGGCTGAACCTAATGCCAAGGCTTCGTGTGGTGCATTTGGCGTGTATAATAAATATGGGAATTCCACAAGCCCTTGTGAATGTCTAAAAGGCTTTGAACCATCTTCGATTGAAGACTCCAATCTGAATGATTGGTCAAGAGGTTGTGTGAGGAAATCGCCTTTGCAATGTGAGAATAGTAAGCCTGCTAATGGGAAAAATGATTCATTCCTGGAAATGTCAAACATGGGATTGCCAGTCAATCCCATAACGTATTTGTCAGGGAGTGCTAGGATATGTGAAAAGTCTTGCATAGAAAAATGCTCTTGCACAGCATATGCTTATAATATCAACACGTGTACGATATGGGAAGGAGCTCTTTTGAACATACAGCAACTTCCAGATGGTGATCCGGTTGGAAAAGTCATCCATCTCAGATTTGCTGCTGATTTTGCTGGCGATGAGCATCAAATTAGAACCGAAGGCATGATGAATGAGATGAAATCTACAGAAGTTTATGTTATCATTTTATCCGAGTAAGTGCTAAATTTTCGGTTATGGTTGAGCTAATATTTATTCTTATCATCATAATCAGGAAACAAATGGGAAGTACGAGTAATTGTAGGTGTTCTGGTCCCTACAGCAGGGGTTATCTTATGTCTCTGTATTTGTTTTTCAAGGGGAATGCTCAAACGCAAAGGTAAGCGCAAGTTCTACACACATAGAGAAATCACTTTACAAAAATTAAAAGCTTTATTTGTTCATTGTTTTGGTTTTGTGGGTCAACGACAACCGTATAAAGATGTACCTATATCTAAGAACAAAAAAAAAAAAAAAAACTCCACACTTTCTCCTGCTCCTAACATTAAAAATTAGATAAATACTTTAGCCACAGAGATGCTACAAAAACAAATGGCTCAGAGTGATTGAGCTTTTTTTAACCTAATGCTGTAACCTACCAATAACTGAATCAAGCAGACTCATCGAGCACTAGATTTTCCGCCAAAGTACTCAGAGTGAGATTTCTATCTTTCTATATCAAACAGGACAGCAGGCTTCAAGCAATGATATACGGTTTTTTGATTTTAACATGGAATTTCATGCAATGAGTGATGAACCGATCACTAAAGATAATCTGAATAGAAGAGGGAAGAAGGATGCTGAGTTACCACTATTCAGTTACAAGAGTGTAGTAGCCGCAGCCAATAATTTCTCGATTGCGAACAAGCTCGGGGAAGGAGGTTTTGGACCTGTCTACAAGGTATTACGTTTTCTTCTTGATCCTAGAGAATGAGCTAAAAAAATTATGTCAACCGACGTCGTAAAACTTTGAAAAAAAAAGTTTAAAGAGCTTATATGCGGTTCTATTTCACAGGGGAAGTTATTCAGAGGGCAAGAAATTGCGATGAAAATGCTTTCAAAAAGTTCAGGACAGGGACTTGAGGAGTTCAGGAATGAGACGATACTAATTGCAAAACTCCAGCATAGAAATCTTGTCAGAGTCTTGGGTTGCTGTATCGAGCAAGACGAGAAAATATTAATATACGAGTACATGCCCAATAAAAGCTTGGATGTCTACCTTTTCGGTACGAGCGTCTTTCATCATATATTAATGTGTTTTATAAACACACATATATGCATGTAAACTACATAGTTGTTTAAGGGTAGGTTTGGGGGGTGAGATGAGAATTTTGTGTTTTGTTTTAGCGTTTAAAATATTATGTTTTAGTATTATTATTGTATTGGGATTTGAAAAAGTTGAATTGAGATTTGAAAAAGTTAAATTGTTTATTATATTTTGTATGGGGATTTGAAAAAGGTATAATGATGAGATGAGATGAGATGAGAATTTTGTGTTTTCTTTTGCAACAGATCCAACCAAGAAAAAGATGTTAAATTGGGAGACACGCATACACATTATTGAAGGCATTGCTCAAGGGCTTCTTTATCTTCATCAACATTCAAGGTTACGAGTCATACATAGAGATCTAAAACCCAGTAACATTCTCTTGGATAGTGGAATGAACCCGAAAATATCAGATTTTGGTATGGCTCGAATAGTAGGAGACAATCAAACACACGCTAACACGAGGAGGATTGTTGGAACTTAGTAAGTATGATATCTATTTGTTATATATTACCTTCATCAATTTTTTGCATAATTCATTGTTTTGAAACACAGTGGCTATATGTCGCCTGAATATGCAACGGAGGGTCTCTACTCAATAAAGTCTGATGTGTTTAGCTTTGGAGTATTGCTGCTAGAGATTGTGAGTGGCAAGAAGAATACTAGCTTCTATAACAGCGAATCACTCAATCTTCTTAATTATGTGCGTAACTTTTCAACCCTCTCAAATTCTTATTGCTTTGTATGTAAGTTGAATTGAAATGCTCTTAGAGTTATCAATCAAGTTTTCAATGCTTTAAAATTATAACAGGCTTGGGAGTTGTGGACAACTGATCAGAGTTTGGACTTGATGGATTTGATTATAGGGTATCCTCCTTCCATTTCTGTTATGTTGAGACTCATTAACATCGGGCTTCTTTGTGTCCAAGAAAGTCCGACCGATCGACCCGACATGCATGATGTAGTCTCAATGATCAGCAATGAACATGCACCTCTGCCCACACCTAAAAGACCTGCTTTTATCAGAGGCCGGACTGCAATGGATAGAAATTCTGCAGTCAACATGAGTGCAGGAGTAAACAACCTTTTAACTATTTCAATCATGGAACCTCGATGATTACAAGGTACCATTTTACAACCTCCGCGAGTGAAATAGTCTCTTCACCATTTCAGCTGGTCAAAATTTGGCTAATAAGTCAATATCTTTTGTACTTTAGGAACCTACTTTTCTTTTCTTTTTTTTTCTTTTTTTTTTTTTAAATAAACCATTCCTCATTCATTCATATAAACTGTTGATCAATGCAATGTTTGTCAAATTGTAAACTATTTAAAACAAAAATTGGAACTTCTTCTATCCACACTTTCTCCTCTTCTGAATATAGAGCAGTTTTGCTAACTTGTGAGCTATTGCATTAGTATCTCTATGTGAATATTGTACTTTCCATCCTTGCCAACCTTTAAGCATCATCTTCATTTCTTCAATAATACTGCCATTAAAAGACAGATCTTCAACTAGGTCATTCACAGCATTTATAACAACATGTGCATCACCCTCAAATGTTACTTTGTCAAAGTTAAGGTCCCTACAAAAATCCATTGCTTTTCTCAAGGCATAACATTCTGCAAGAGCTGGTTCAAACACATTTTGTTTCTAATCATGACAACTTGCCATGATCTCTCCCCTCTCATTTCTGATTATAACCCCAGCTCCCATCTTCCTTGCTTTAACATCCAATGCAGCATCCCAATTAGCCTTGACCATATTTTGTTCTAGTAAAAACCATCTTTTCTCCCCTCTTGTTGCACTTATGTTCCCTTCCTGTCCCTCTAGTAGAACTTGAGCTTGATGAAACTCATTCAAAGCATCATTTGCTGATCTGATAACACAGCTTGGACTAGTGAACTTATTCTCGAAAATAAAACCATTTCTTCTGATCCATAGGCTTATCATTATGGTAGTTATTTCCTTCATTTCAGTTTTGCAGTGCTTTTGTGACAATCTCCCACATAAACTCGGTAGATCTACTTCTTCTTCTTTCTTCCATTTATGCACTATCTTTAGAAACCCAACCCATACATCATTTGCAACAGGGCAATGCCAAAGAACATGTGTAACAGATTCATCATCTTGGAGGCATATTGGGCACTTTGAATCATCACTAATTTTCCTAACAAATAAATTCTTTTTTGTAGCCAACAAATCATTACCTACCTCCACATAAACAATTTCATCTTCCCAAGTAGATTCAGTTTCCATATATGGTTCCATCGACCATCTAATTCTGCCCCTCTGGAGGACTCCCTTTGTGCCATTTTTAATCTTCCTTGTTCTAAATAATAAGCACTTTTCACACTGAACAAACCTTTACTATCAGGCCCCCAAAATAGCTTATTCTCCACTTCCTTTCTGCTCAAGGGAATACAACAGATATGATCAGCTTCTTCTCTTGTGAGTATAGATCTAACTAAGTTCTCATTCATCTCTTCTCACCCTCAACCATAAGCTCCTTGACTTTTGCATCTTCATTCAAAATAGAAATTGGAGACTGCACACAGAAGGAAGGAGTGGGCAACCATCTATGGCCCCAAATCTTAATCCTGTTACATCTCCCACCCTCCACCTTAATCCCTCTTTCAATAAACCCAAAGAACTCCATACACTCCTCCATATCAGTGAAGGTGAGTAGCCCAATTTTGCCTCCAACAGAGAGGAATGTCTAAAGTATTTTTCCTTGTAGATCTTAGCAGTTAGAGAAAGAGGATTCTGCAACAATCTCCAACCTTGTTTTGCCAACAAAGTTGTATTAAAAAACTCTCTGTCTCTGAATCCCAGTCCCTCCTTTCCTTTTGACTGCCCCATATTCTTCCAACTCCTCCATTGAATACAGCTCTCTCTTTCCTGATTGCCTCACCAAAACTTAGCTAGCATGGCATTCAATTTTGTACAGAGCTTCTTTGGCAACCTAAAGACACTCATAGTATAGAAAGGTACAGCCTGCAAAACAGCCTTAATCATGATTTCTTTCCCTGCACACGAAAGGAAGGAGTTCTTCCAATTGTTTATCTTCTGTCAAATCCTCACTTTTAAGCACTTAAAGGTGTTATACTTTGAACTGCCCACCAGAGTAGGAAGCCCCAAATATTTCTCATAACTCCCTTTCACCATATCCGCACCTTCCCTCAGAACCCGTCTTCGAGTCTCTGCATCAGTATTAGAACTGAAGAACATGGTTGTCTTATCCTTATTAAGAAATTGACCAGAGGCTCTTTCATATATGCTGAGTATCCCTTTCAATTTTCTCCATTATTCCACATTGGTCCTACCAAATAAAACACAATCATCTACAAATAGCAAAAGATTGATTTTCAGCCCCTCTCTTACAATTGAAACTCCTATAGTAACACCTTGTTGATCAGAATTATTAAGTAGAGCACTAAGCCCTTCTGCACACATTATAAACAGGTATGGGGAAAGTGGATCCTCTTGCCTTAGTCCCCTCGAATGATAGATTTTTACACCTAGCTCTCCATTAACAAAATCTGAGTAACTAACAGAAGAAACACATCTCATAATTAGTTGTATCCACTCACTATAGAAATCCAGTTTTTCCATTATGGCTTCCAAATAGACCCACTTAATTATGTTATAGGCCTTTGACATATCAAGTTTGATGGTCATACTTCCCTTCTTGCCTATCTTTCTACCTTCATAGTATGTAGAACCTCATATGCGACCATTATATTATCAGTCATAATCCTTCCAGGTATGAAAGCACTCTGGTTGGATGAGATGATATCTGATAGAACTCATTTCAGCCTATTTACAAGCACTTTTGAAACAATTTTGTAAATGACATTATAAAGGCTAATAGGCCTAAATTCAGTAACATATAAACAGCTCTTTGTTTTGGGGATTAGTGCTATATAAGTAAAGTTGACAGTAGAAATCAGAGATACCATTGAGAAAACTTAACACTGCATTGCAAATCTCCTCACCTATTGTGTCCTACTGGTTTTGGTAGAATCAAGCACCAAAACCATCTGGGTTAGGTGACTTCAACTGACCCATTTGTTGGATAGCATCCTCAATTTCCAATCTACAAAAAGGCCTAACCAATCTTCCATTCATCTCACTTGTAACTTGAGACTCCACCTGTTGCATACACACTGCAATGTCTTCTGCACTTGGCCTTGTTGAGATAAATAGATTCTTAAAAAGGTTATCGAATGCCCCTTCAATGTCTTCTTGATTGTTGAAAGTTTGTTTTTGTTCATCCATAACTTTTTTAATAACATTTTTCCTTCTTCTCTGAGATGCACACGCATGAAAAAATTTGGTATTCCTATCCCCCATTACATACCATTTTCTCTTGGCCCTTTGTTTCCATTTTAAGATCTTCTTTCTCAAGCAGTGCCCCCAACTCTTTCTGTACCCTTTTAATTTCTTCAACATTATGTCTGCTCTCTGAATCTTGAAGCTGTTAATTTAGACTTCTCTTTAATTTCTTTTGTTCCGTCTGACTTGATCTGTCTGCTCCACCTTTGAAGGGCTACCTTACATGACTCCAACTTAACCTGTATCTTATGGTTCTGCATATCCCTTTACATTGAATGCCAAACCCCTTTAATAGCTTCCTCACAGCCCTCCTCCTTATCCCAACTAGCCTCATATCTAAAAACTCTTCTCTTCCTCCAAACCTTTTCACCTCACTTCTTCATTGTCAACAGGATTGGCCTATGATCTGAGCTTCTACCTAGCAGCATTTCCACCTAATGATCATTGAACATTTGTGACCATCTTGAATTGGCCACTGCCCTATCTAACATCTCCTTTGTAAATGCCTCATCTTCGTGCTTATTACTCCATGTAAACTTATTCCCTCTCCACCCAAGATCAAATAAATTCCTCCCTTCTAGAGCAGCTCTAAACCCTTCAATTTCTCTCTCTGATCTTGGCATACCTCCCATCTTCCCATCATTTGAAGTAATTTCATTAAAGTCCCCTAAAACACACCATCCTTGATTGGACCTTGGTTTTAAGGATTTTAACAAGTTCCAAGCTTCATTTCTTCTGCTAGTTTCAAGCTGGCCATAAAATTCAGTCATCAACCACCTTTCCTTAACACCTTCTTCTGAAATTCAGGTACTAATATGCATTTGTGTGAAGTTTAGTATCTCTATCTCAACATTATTATTCCACCATAGAGTTAATCCTCCCTTCTTCCCCATTGGTTCCACCACAAAACAACCCTCACAACTAAGTCTCTTCTTCATTCTCACACACTGCTCACTTCTCAGCTTAGTTTCCATTAGAAATATCACATATGAGTCCTCCATAAGGCAAAGATCTTGAACTGTCCGAGAGTTCCCAAACCCTCCGTAGTTCCAATTAAGGATTTTCATTGAGAATGGTTGGGCTGTTGAACAGCCACCACCATGCTTTCTGAGGAATTGTTGTCTTTCTCATCACCACCTCCGTTGAGTTTTTTTATCTTTCAGCCTTTTTGTTTCTCTTCCCTCCTCACCTTCATAACTTCTTTTTTTACCATAACATCTACCAATTCTAATTACTTTTTCCCCTTTTTTTCTTGCCCTTCTCTTCCATTCACCCTTCTTGATGATTAATGTCTGTATCGTTTCATTCAGGTCTCCCCTTTGCTCCTCCACCTCAGTTATAGCCTCCTCTTCATTTCCTATCCCTCCCCTCACTGCACTGCTTCCTCCCCATTTGTTAATGTCTATGCTTATTCTACTTGCTTCTTATTCATCACTTCTTCATTAAACCTACCCTCCTCTTTTTTCCTTAGCACTTATTTCCTCAAACTCAGCCTCACACAACCCATTTTCCATCTCAGTAGTTTTTTCCCCAACTAACTCTTTTTTTTTCTTTTTCTTTTTTACCTGCTCCATCTCCCTCCACATGTGCATGCCAACCCTTTCCTCCTACATCACACTTTTTTAGATTACCAGAATCCCCCTCTCTTCTTGTTTTTTCTCCTTTTGTTCATGTCAGCTCTAAGCCATACCCCATATTGTTCAACCCCATCATTTTTGCTTACACAGCCTCTCTTCCCATGAATTAAACAACCACAAGACAAACAGAATCTAGGCAACTTTTCGTACCTTATAGGAATCCATAGCCTCTCTCCGTTCACATTGATGGTTCTGCCTCTAGCTAGTGGTTTTTGAATATCTATCACAACCAAGACCCTCAGATGTCTTCCCCATCCACTGCGATCCTCACCATGATAAAAGAAAAACTCAAGAACATGAGAAAAGTTTCTGTATTTATTATTGTGTTGAAACTTAATACACGAGACTCTGTTTTTATACACACTTTGAACAGAGGCGGGAAAGTAAGAAATACAGAGAAATAACTAACTAGCTAACTAACTCCTCTACTGTTAACTAATTATATTAATTACAATTTCTACGGTTAATACTCCCCTTCAAGATGGAGAGTGAATATCAATGATACCCATCTTGGACAACAAAACTGAAAATGAACTAAAAGCTAAAGGCTTAGTGAGCAAATCTGCAAGTTAATGAGCAGATGGAACATGTAGAGTGCAAATGAGCCCAGCTTGTAGTTGATCACGAACAAAATGGCAATATAGTTCAATATGCTTTGTACGTTCATGAAACACAGGATTTGCTGCAATATGGAGTGCAGCTTTATTGTCACAAAAGAGCAATGCAGGTTTTGAATGTCGAGTACAAAGATCTTGAAGCAAGTTTTTAATCCATGTTAACTCACAAACAACAGCAGCCATGGAGCGATATTCGGCCTCTGCAGAAGATCTTGATATGGTTTGTTGTTTCTTGGACTTCTAGGAGATAAGAGATTCTCCAAGAAAAACACAAAATCCAGTAATGGATCTTCTAGTATCAGGGCATGAAGCCCAATCGGCATCAGCAAAAGCCTTAAGATGAGGAGTAGATGTTGCAGAAAAAAACAAACCCTGTCCAGGAGAAGCTTTGATGTACTGAAGGACTCGATGTGCTGCATGAAGATGAGGTTCACGAGGAGCTGCCAAGTACTGACTAAGAGCATGCACAGAAAATGTGATATCTGGACGTGTGAGTGTCAAATACAGCAGTCTTCCAATTAATCTTCTATATACAGATGGATCAGGAAGCAAAGAACCTTCAGATTTACTAAGTTTTAGGTGTTGTTCCATAGGTGAAGAAACAGGCTTAGCACCCAAGAAACCAGTATCTTCCAAAATATCCAATGCATATTTCCTTTGACATAAGGAAATTCCCTTGGCTGAACGAGCCACCTCTAATCTACGAAAAAATTTTAAATGTCCAAGATCTTTGAGCTGAAACTCATTGTGCAGCAATGTTTTGAAAGCAGAAACAGATTCTTCATTGTTGCTGGCAATTAAGATGTCATCGACATACACTAACAATGCAATTAAAGAATCTCCTTGTAGTCTTGTAAAGAGGGAATAATCAGATTTTGACTGAACAAAACCATGTTTGAGAAGACAAGAAGAAAATTTAGAAAACCATTGTCGAGAGGCTTGTTTCAAGCCATAGAGGGATTTTTGCAATTTGCATACCCGAGACCCCCCCTTAGAACCAAATCCAGGTGGCAAAGACATGTACACTTCCTCATTGAGTTCGCCATGTAAGAAAGCATTATTAACATCCAATTGAATTAGATACCAACCATTCATAGCAGCCAATGAAAGTAAGCATCTAACAGTTACCATTTTAGCAACTGGTGAGAAAGTTTCTAAGTAGTTCAAACCTTCTTGTTGTGTATACCCTTTTGCAACTAGTCTAGCTTTTGTATCTTTCAATAGTCCCATCAGATTTAAATTTGATACGATAAACCCACTTACATCCTATGGCAGTCTTACCAGCAGGCAGATGAGTTAACACCCAAGTTTTATTTTTCTCCAATGCTAATATTTCAGCATCCATAGCCTCACGCCATTGAGAAATTTTAATGGCTTGGTGGAAGAATTTGGGTTCAGAATGAGTAGAAATGGATAAAACAAAATTTTTATGAAATGATGACAGTTTAGAATAAGAGAGATGATGAGAGATGTCGTATGGCTTACCTGAACGTTTGCTGTGAGAAGACTGATTAGGAATAGGCATGGAAGAAGAGACCATATGACAATGATAGTCATGCAAGTATCCAGGGATTTTTCTGGGTCGAGATGATTTTCTGAAAGTAGGTAAATGATCAATGGAAGGCTGCAGATTATTGGATGGTGGAATATCAACAGAAGAGATTTGTGTTTGAGAATTAATGGGTTCAGCAAAAGATGAGTTATGAAAATCATGATCAGAAATATTGTGAGGTAAGACAACATTGGGAGATTGATTAGAGTAAGAAGATTTATGATCTGAAAAAGAATGAAAAGGAAAAATGTATTCATGAAAATGAACATCATGAGATATAAAGGTGTCTAAATCAAGAAGTTTATAGCCTTTAATACCGAAAGGATAACCAATGAACACACATCGTCTAGCTCAAGGATCAAACTTTGAACGATGAGAAGCCAATGTGGATGCAAAACAAAGACAACCAAATACACGTAAATGATTGTAAAAAGGTGTTTGGTTGAAGAGAAGTTCATGAGGAGTTTTATTATTCAATACAGGAGAAGGTAACCTGTTAATGAGATAGGCAGCTGTTAAAACACAATCTCCCCAATAAGATAAAGGTAGATTGGACTGAAATCTGAGAGCACGAGCAATATTAAGCAAGTGTTGATGTTTACGTTCCACAACAGAATTTTGTTGAGGTGTTTCAACGCAACTGGTTTGATGAATAACACCCTTTGATGCATAAAATTCAATCATGGCAAACTCAAGACCATTATCAGTACGAAATATTTTAATTTTTGTATTGAATTGAGTTTCTACCATATTAAAAAAGGACTGAATCAAAAGACGAGTGTGGGATTTAGATTTCATAAGAAATATCCAACAAGCCCGTGAGAAGTCATCAACAAAGATCAGAAAATATCTATAACCTTCAATAGTTGGAGATGAAAAAGGTCCCCAAATGTCTGAATGAACCATTTGAAAGGGAAATTCTGAAACATTGGAACTGTGTGGAAATGGTAAACGTTTTTGCTTGGCAAGAGGACATACAATACAAGGATGATTTGTATTACATGTAGAAGTGATAGTTGGTACAACTTGAATATTCTGTAAGAAAGTTAAATTCTGGAAAGCAGGATGGCCTAAACGAAAGTGCCACAGTTCAACATTATTATTGATAACGGAAAATGAAAAGAGGAATTTATTACAGGAAAAACTGTAGCATATGTTCTATGAGAAGATTTTGGTCTTGCAATGACTTGTTGTAAGATGTATAGGCCATCTTGTTTCTTAGCTGTGCCAATCGTCTTCCAGCAAGTGGGGTCCTGGATATAGCATAAACTAGATGAGAAAAGAAAATATACAAGAAAGTGTAGAAGTGAGCTTGCTCATGGAAATAAGATTGAAGTTAAAATTTGGAACACAAAGGACATCATGAAGAACAAGGGATTGAGTGAGATTTATAGTGCCCTTGTGTGAAACCAAAACATTCATGCCATTTGGCAAATGAACACAAGTGTTGGTGACTGAAACCATGGAAGTAAAATACGAAGTGGATGAAACAATATGATCTGTAGCCCCGGTATCAAGAATCCAGAAACTAGTATTGAAAGACTGAATTGAAACTGATAGAATATTAGAAATGTTACCTGACATATGTTGAGAAGAAAAAGGATTAGAAATTACAGTAGCAACTTGAGGTGTTTGAGATGTGGAAGTAAGTGAATCAGAATTTGATTTTGAGTTAAGAAGAGCAAGGAGCTGAGTGCATTGTTCTGATGTAAATGGCAATTGAGGCATTGGTTCATATGGTGTTGGATCAACATTGGAAGATAAGACATGGTTGGCAACTGCAACTTTCTGTTTGGTGCGAAAACCAGGAAGATAGCCATGGAGTTTATAGCATCTGTCAACAACATGGCCAAGAATTCCACAGTGAGAACAAAGAGGCCTGTCCTTCTTTACATATGGTTTAGTAAAACATGATGGATCAGCCTTTGCTAGGAGAGCCGTGGGTCCAGCAGAAGAGAAATTTAAAGATCCTATTGTTCTTTGACTTTCTTCTTGCAGCACAAGAGAAAACACTTTGTTGATAGGTGGTAGTGGATCAATCAACAGAATTTGGCCACGTACATGCGAGAAACTATCATTTAATCCCATCAAGAATTGAAGGACACATTGCTGCTGTTGATATGAAATCAAAGTGTTTAAAGCACCACAAGTACAATTAGGAAATGGACAATAGTTCTGGAGTTCATCCCAAAGTGCCTTTAGACGAGTGTAATAAACACTCACAGATGAGCTATCTTGACATAGGGAAGAAATAGCATGTTGTAGATGAAAAATCTGTGGGCCATTACGTTTACTGAAACGTTCTTTCAGGTCATGCCACATCTCAAACGCAGAACTGGCATAGATTACACTAGAAGCAATTTCTTTGGATGTGGAGTTCAAGATCCAAGAAAGAATCATGCTATTGCAATGATTCCAAGCAGTGAATAAAGGATCAGCAGAATCAGAGGGTGAAGAAATAGTACCATTGATAAATCCAACCTTGTTCTTAGCTGTTAACGCCATCATCATTGAGCGACTCCAGGTATGATAATTTTCTCCTGTAAGAGGCTGTGTAATGAGAATGGAACCGGGATTATCACCGTGGTGAAGAAAATAAGGACTGGAAATGTCCTCTCTGTGGAGAACAGCAGGAGCGGGAGAAACAATGGGGGATTGAGAGGAAGAATCCGTCATTTTAAAACCTGGCTCTGATACCATGATAAAAGAAAAACTCAAGAACATGAGAAAAGTTTCTGTATTTATTATTGTGTTGAAACTTAATACACGAGACTCTGTTTTTATACACACTTTGAACAAAGGCGGGAAAGTAAGAAATACAGAGAAATAACTAACTAGCTAACCAACTCCTCTACTGTTAACTAATTATATTAATTACAATTTCTACGGTTAATACTTTTACATCTACCTCCTCCACCACTCCAATGGTGTTACCCAACTGTCTTCCCTTATCTTCATTCATGCAAGACTAAGGCAGAAAAATGCATCATAGCATGAAGATATCTTTTCTAAAACACCATAATATATCTCACTCTGTTCCATTTAAATACTTTTCTTCATTTTTTTGTTCTCTCTTTTACAGCAATCACATATTTAAGATTTATTATTTTTTCCAACTGGTATATTGTCAAAAATGCATCATAGCATGAAGATAATTATGGGTTAGGGCTGAAATATCATTTCCCCCAAAAATCTTAACCAACGAGAAGAGATCAATTTAATCAAAATGGAGCAAATAGCCCATGGTGACTCCAATTTGTATTTTGGGCCAAATCCTGGCGCATAGGTCACTTAGAACACATAGCTACAGTCCGATAAAAGACTCCTTGAACTTAGAAGGACGGTGCTACTATGTTGTCCAGCATGTATAATTGGTCGTGACCTCTAATATATTTGTATTTTTTAATTTTATTTATTTTTTGAATACTTTTTAAACATCTTTAAATATTTTTAAAAATATATCAATTTATTAATAATCACTTTTGCATCTTATGCTCCTAGCTTTGACATCTTACCATACATGAGTAGATGGAGAGCTGGCATATGACATGTTTTCAACACCTCTCGGAAATAATTAGGATGTCCCATGCTCTGTGTGTGAGAAATGATTAAAATCCAGTGTCCAAGAACAACATCATCCTAATTCGTAGGAAAAAAAAAAGTATGTTTAACCATCCTTTATGTTGGCAACGGTTGAATGAAAAACACGATTCCGTAGGAGGACGACGAGAATGGCAATGGCGTGTCGAATCAGCAATTCCCATGAGGTGACATGAACGACGTGCCGGCATGGACTGTTCAGGAATTGCCTTCGGCTCCTGGACTTTCTGTAGTAATGAACGGATGACCACTGACTCCATGATCGAGTTACTTGTTCCCGGGGGCACATGCTTTTGGCATTGATTGTTCGTTTTTTGTTTTTTTTAAAGTATTATATCTATATAATAAAAAATAAATCTGTATTTTGAGATTTTAAGAAGTATTATATTTATATTATAATAGCCTAATAGAAAAAAAAAAAATTTACGCACCACACTTATCTCACTATGAGAATGTGACATTATCTATTACCCTTTAATTTTTTTATTTAAAAAAAAAATAAAAGATAGTTAAAGATGATTAAAAGACCACATTTTATATAATAAAATTAAAATAGAATGAAAGTGTAGTTTGTAATATTATTATTGAAGAGTGGTTATCTATAAAGTGCGTATGAAATCTAAAGATAACGTATGGTGAACGGAAAAAAATAAATAAATAACATGTTGAATATAATATTTATTACGAACGGCGATCTATTAACTGTGTAGAAAGTCTATAAAAAATGTGTGATGAATGGAAAAAAATACTAAATAACACGTTGAATATGAGACTTATCACAAATGATAAAAAAAAAAAAAAAAACAGTACATGAGACACTAGGAAGTCAATGGCTCTTATGCTAAAATGCAGACAACAACTCGTACAGTCGATTGCTAGTCCAAGATGAGGAAACCCGTATTCAAAAATGGACGAAACTAAGAAAATTTTGTAAAAGATAAAACTAACGGAAGAATTTTAAAAGAAATAATCCATAAAATCGAGCAATTTCTAAGGAGAGAAAACTGAAATTATAATATGATTTTACATCAAGTTATATAAATCGTTGTTGTGTCTCTTTTTTATTGGAGGGTGTAAATGTTACATTTTTACCTCATCCGATTTTAAGATTTTCTCTTTCTTTTTCTATTGGTCCTGAAATATCTCATCGGGTTTCCTCCCTGGGCAAACACTGTTCATCTTTTTTTAGACCAGTAAGTAGTAACCCACCGCTCTTGTTTTATATAGAGCATTTTTAATGGTTCATGTATAATATAAAAAATATAAATTATTTAGATAATTGTTTATAAAATGAGTTCCATCCGATTAGGTAAAAGAACATGTAAAATA
This sequence comes from Juglans mandshurica, assembly GCA_022457165.1. Lineage (NCBI taxonomy): Eukaryota > Viridiplantae > Streptophyta > Magnoliopsida > Fagales > Juglandaceae > Juglans > Juglans mandshurica. Next base: position 24,443,082 of record CM039629.1, on the reverse strand, counting down.
TAAATTGCTACAATAACCTACTATATATTGCGGGTATTGTTCATCCTTCATACAATTTTTTTATTATTTATACTTCATTTATTCCTTCATCCCTTTTACTTTTACATTTTAATACAAATTCTTTTTATTATTCATCATTTAAAATACTAAACACCTCTATTTTATTTTTTTTCTATAAAATATCTTGGAAATATTATTTATCCCAGCTTTTCATATTTTGATTTTATTTTTAATTTTTATTTGGCTTATATATTTTTATTTTATGTGTATAGGATTGAATTATATTACATTGTATATAATAATATATTGCAAATAGTAAAAAATATATATGGATATTAAAAATTTATTAGTAGAAAGGAAACGTTTAAAAAGAATATAAAAATATTATTTAAATGATTTGAAAAATAAATAAATAAACTAATATATGATATATTGTAAAAATCAATATGTAAAATAGAAAAAATAAAATTTGATGATGTATTTTAAATAATAAGATAAAAGAACTATTGTCAATGCTTTAAGTTGGGACTATGCCCAATGAAGAGGGAGATAAAAACAAAAAACAAACCATCAGTTGTTTTTCATAGGTTGCGTGTTTATCCGTTGTATGGATTAGAATTTTAAGAGTTTTTGTCCAATATATATATATATATATATATATATATATATATATATATATATATATATACTAGTAAGATGTTACGTGCCCGAGGCACGTATGTGCAGTTCAAAGCACTAATATATTTTATTAAAATAAAAATAAATTACATATATTTTATTATTTTATTATTAATATATATCTTAAGAGCTATTAAAAAATAGGCTATTTATAAATTATTATAATGTTTTCCTATTATAATGAATACAAAAAGACAAATCTACATAAATATGTTTCCTATTATAACGTATTTTCAAATTGGAAATTGAATCCATGATTATTATTATAATAAATCTGCTTTATTAGTATATTTAAACATATTAATATTGGAATAGAAACCAACAGAAATCATAAAAGTAGCCATAAATATAATGTAAATGAAAATACAATTGTATCCCTGTGTTCTGTAATTATTACAAACGGATGGAAAGTTAATAAAAATCAGCATATTCCGTTAAAACAAGAAAATTCTGTTAAAACAAGAAAATTCCGTTTCATAGGCTCTTTATATATATAGATAGATATATATATATATATATAATATTGTATTAGGATCATTTATTTGTCTCTCTTATATTGTCCCTGCAGGCCTATACATTTTTTTCCCTACAAATTTTTTGAATTACAATAATGCCACCGATCAGTGTCTTACGTTGAAATGCATTTGTATTCCTTTGAAATCGACTGAAAATTTTACCACCCTCCTCTCTTTAATCCCTGTGCGACGGAGTAGCACTGTAGCAGTGGTTGAATCCTATACCACTGTCGGCCTCCTCGTAAATCTCCCTAGTGGGACTTAGAGTTTCGTTTCGAGTATTCTTGAAATTCATCTACTTTGTTGCCGTCGACTTGAGTTTTTCCTCCACCACTGTTGGCATCAACTTCGACCATTCTCTCATTATCCGTGCGTTGTACCACAAGCACAAAATTTTTGTGTTGCCAGGTATGTTTTTCCTGACTTGGAAAATTGTTGTTGCTGGTTGGTTTCAAAGAATTTTTTTGTTGCCTTGTAACATGAGCACAAACAAATTAAACAATACCAACAACAAGGAACTAGAAAAGCTAAAAATAGCATTCTCACGATGGAACTAAAAGATTAAACGAAGGTTTTATGATTTGTATTTTTTTCATTTTTATTTTTGCAATAAATTTGATATAAATAATTGCAAGCAGAGTAGTATTTTCTTTTTTTGGTCAAAAACATAGTAGTATTTCTTTAGTTATGTATAGAGATAGGCTGCGAGAGAAGGGGATGGGTCTCGCACCGAGGAAGGGGGAAGGGGTTGGCAGCGATCTTAAGCTGACGAAAGGCTCAAATGGGTCTTGCACTAAGGCAAGGGGAAGGGGATGGGTCTCACGCCGAGGAAGGGGGAAGGGGGAAGGGGTTGGTAGTGGTCTCGAGCTGACAAAGGGCTTAAAAGGGGTTGGCAGTGTTTTCTCCCACAGGTCTTGTTTTTCTCTTTTCCATTTGCCAAAACGATGCATTTTTCCATTTAATGAAACACATTGTTTCAGCCATGGGCGTGCACGAGTAGTTCTCTTTTGGGGATTGTAAACAAAATTTCTCTTTAGTTATGAACCCTAAGATTTGAAAGGTATGCCACGGGGTTTATATCTTTGAGTATTTATTCAATATTAAGATTCATAATTTCGGATAAGACATTTACTAGGGTCGTTTTGGCTTTTGTGGGCATGAATTCTATCATGTGCATCACTTTTGTAAGGATAATATTCTCTCAAGTCTCGTTTGAATTCAGTGTATAGACATATAGCCATTCCTAACCTATTACATCATCATGAAAAATTACAAAAATATTTTAGCTACAAAAATTTTTTACAAAAGTAAATTTATAAACTAACGTAACTCGATGTAGTATGTATAATAGGTTATGAGTACCGTATGCTCATATTCTAGGATTACTTAGTAATTATTCAATAAATATTATAAGGGCATGTTTGGAAAACTATATTCATCTCATCTCATCGCAAACTTTCTTATAATTTTCTTCTTAAACACCACTAAGACGTGAACTCTTTTTAATTTCATATCTTCAAAATTTTCACATAATTATTACTTAATCATTATAATTTTTTTAAACTTCCAAACAAAACACAAAAAATAATATTATTTTTTTAAAATTTCAAAACAAAAATTATATTTTAATAATATTTTAACTTTATAATATTTTTATTCAACTTTTTCTCTCTCATTTTTTAAAATCTAATAAAACATCATAACTAAAACTATTTGACTATTATTTTAAAAATTTTCATCTCATCTCATTCTCTAAATATCTCCTAATACTGCCTAATAATTACATACTTACGACCAAAAAAAAAAAACCATCTGAAAATTTTATTTTTTTAATAATGAATTTTACTTTTTATTCTTAAAAAAAATGAATGAATATTAAAAAAAAAAAAAAAACTTATAGCCTTGTATCTTTCGTTACTTGCACGAGGTGATTATTTTCCCCCCCGTCTGGACCCATGATTAGTTAGCGAGCGTGAGGCCCGTGTTCTATTGTGCTAAAAAGACTACAAAGCTAGTCAACTTCAGTCGGCACAGAAGCTTTTAAGCCACAGGTCTTGAATTATATTATATTTGAAGGAAGGTGCTGACCTGACAACTCATTCCTCCTTAATTTTGTACCAAAAAAATATATATATATATTTATAATTATAAATTGTATAACTTTCGCGTAATTATTTAAAAATAAATAAAATAAAACATATGATTGACATAAAAAAAATTAATTTTTTAATAATAGATCTCGCTTTTTTTTCAAAACGGTTACACGACATTTACGAATTTCACAATTATATGTAAAATAATTCATTTTGTATTTATCAGTTTTGACGCGGTTTTGATTTCCAGCGTGTCACACCTCGCACTCCATATTTTATTTAAAAAAATTAATACACATAATTTTTTGAGTATTGCATATACAATTATAGTTTGTGTAAATATAGTGCATTTTTTAAAGAAAATAGTAAAATTTATTATTAAAAAATTGATTTTTTTCATCTGATCATATATTTATTTACTTTTTTCAAAAAGTAGTGTACGACACTTGACAATCTATGACTATAAATATCATTTTTCTAATTTCTTTCGCAACTCTTTACATATTTTTGTGATATTTTTATAATATAAATTATAAAAATAATATTATTTTACAAAAATATCTTTAATTAAAAATATAATTATATAAAGATTTATAAAAAAGTATATATTGTACATGTTTCATTGCTTATTAATCTTTTTATTAATTTTTTTATACATCTCTTACGACTTACTAGCGTCCTTTTTGACAAATTTGAACAACTTAAACCTTATAAATATTGACATATTTGTCTCGTTTAGTTATAAATAAATAATTGGTCTATTTTTGCCACATCAATTCACTTAAGTTGTTATGAATAGCCTTTTTCAAAAATCAATATTTATTAGTGATTCAATGTTGAAAAATGGTGATAACAGTAAGTAATAACAATGACAGATCAGGTGATAACGAGTATGGCATGATCATTTGATTATGTTGATAAAGACTGTACAATCGAATTTTGTCCCCGCAAATTGAACTTAAGACTTGAAATTCTTAGCTTGAAATATCTTTTAAAGTTAATCTAGCAATGAAATTAAAGAATTATAAATTCAGGATAAATGATATTTTCAGTCTTAAGGTGTACAACACTGTAAGCCATGTACACTCCATCTAAAATTTGGAAAATTAGGTAAATATGAATTCATGAAAAATTTATATTCTTAACAGTGGATCCCAATTTTTTTTTAAAATGAATATGCGAGACTTACACATCCTATAATAGACATGATATTTTCAATCCTAAGATGTCCAAACTCCCTCCTTTTAAAAAATTAGATAAATATAGAATCTACGTGCATGAAAAACAAGAAGAAATAAATTAGTATTGAAAAATATAGAAACTATATCACTATCTCACTAGTGTCATAGTCATACAATATTAAAAGAAAAAAGAAGAAAATCTATAATTATTAAACGAGAAGTGCACAACCATAAATAAATTATACAAAATTAATCTCACAACCTAATGTCGTTTTATATGGTTTGTTAGATTTACTTTACAATAAAAATAACTTTATAATCTAACAAATCATATAAAATTATATCAGTTTATGAAATTATTTTTATACGATCATTTTGTGGCTAATTATTTCCTTATTCCATAATTAGGAGAAACTCAAAATATGTGCACTTGTATTAAGAAATTTAAAATACAAAAATATTTCTTAAATTTTTTAATATAGATTTAAGAAAAATGAAAAATTAGCCACAAAGAGTATGATTAAAGAGTAATACTATTTGAAAATCTTTACACTACAAAACTTTCAAATAAAATTATTTTAAAATAAGGTGTAAAGAGTTGGTGTATTTATCCGTTTATTTATATTTTTTTAATAAAATGATAAAATTTAAGAGTACTACTAGAGCCACCGCTGGTGGCACCTATTGAGAGCTACCGCTGGCTCTAATATGTGTTTTTTTCAATTAATTTTTATAGAAATTTGTTTAACATTTTTAAATATTTTAAAAAATAAAATAAATTTAAAATATTATTCAATTAGTTTTGATGTGGTTTAGCGTACTAAACTGCATACCAATATTTACATAATTTTTTTATTATAAAAATAAAATACTTTATATTTAATATTGATATGCGATTTGATGTAAAAAATCGCTTGCACAAAAATTTTTCCACTCAAATTTAATACGATGGAATTTGTAGACTTTTTCTATTGCAAGATATTGGATAATGTCAAAATCTATTAAGAAAAGACGTTCAAACCTGAAGTCCACACAGTCCGGCTGGTAACTTGAACTTCCTCGTTTTTCACGAAAAGAGACAAAGAAATGAGAGCCAATCCCTTTTCTGAACTCTGATACACGAAAAATACAACCCATTTTCATCGTAATTTTATTGCTTCTGCTGAATTCATAAAAGAAATTATATATATAATATAAACACACACACGCATCATATGAATATCGTTCTGAAAGAAAGTCATATTACGAATCGCACTTCAACGACTTTGCGCTCGCATCTCTCTCTCTCTCACTCTCTTCTCAGACTCCTCAAGAGACCAAAAAAACTGACTTCATCGGAATCTACGAAAAGCCAGCTACTTCGCGTTTCCGTAGTTTCGCTTTCTCTCGGTTTTCGGATCGGTTTCCGGAGACCAAAAAAAATTCGATTTGAGACTTGAGAGAGAAGGAAAATGATGGGGTGCATGGGCGTGATTCTGAAACACCCCGATGACTTTTACCCGCTGATGAAGCTGAAGATAGCTGCTAGGCACGCCGAGAAGCAGATCCCTCCCGAACCACACTGGGCTTTTTGCTACAGCATGCTCCACAAGGTCTCTCGTAGCTTCGCTCTCGTTATTCAGCAGCTCCCTACCGAGCTTCGCAACGCTGTAAGCTTTCCTCCCGCACTTTACGTATGTCTTGTATTGTATAGAATTATGGTTAATCTGGGTTTGATTTTCTTCCATTTTTTCGTGGGTGGCGTACGTTTCTGTTTTAATTTGCGTGGGGACTGGGGAGTGTGCAATCTGAATGATTTTGGTGGTTTTGTTGTGATTCGTAATGTTCTTGTTCTGGAAAGTGATTGGTTGTTTGGGATTTTGAATGATATGAATGTGATTATCTGGGGTTCGGGTTTGGCCATCTTGTGGTCGGATTACTCACTGTTTTACTATCTAGCAATGTATCATATTTGATGCCTCAGTGATGCTTTTCACGGTTTTGCAGGTATGCATATTCTATTTGGTTCTTCGAGCCCTTGATACTGTTGGTATGTTCCCATTATCTATCGAGTAATGTTGGTATCTAGGCTTGTACATTTGGGGCTTGTATATATCATTATTTTTATCTATAACCTTATATTTTATATGTGATTTTTCTTCGTTAATTTTCTGTCTGAGGGAATGAATTTAAGGTCTCTGTATCAAATCGGTTGTTTACGTCTTGTGTAAAATGCAAGCTTGGTGTGTCTTTTCATTAAACTTGAAATTCTTTAAGAGACCACGTTTCATTTACATGTCGGTAGCTCTAGTTATATTTTTTTATGGGTATATCAGATCATGAATGAAGGTTATAAAGTTATGTTTGTGTTGACAGAGGAATACTGGAGGCTACCAGCCAGGCACTTTCATTTTAAATACCTTAGTCTCATCAGGGATTTTTTAAAGAATACAACTTCTTCCAAACAAGTTGAAGCCCTGTGGGTTGCATTTATTGACGTCAATACTCAACTCTCTGTTGGACTTTGTTCTGAATGTTGGTGAATTTCATTCAAACTTATACATGATTTCCTTCATCAAGTTCTAAATTTTGAATCACAAGGCTGCATATGTTTAATAGCTTCTCACTCTGTCAAACTGATATCATTTTCGTAATGTTCTTCCATAGATTGTTACATACAAAGCAATAAAAAAAAAGCTGTTGGTTTTGTTTTGGCATCAATTTCAATTCCTTTTGGATTCCAACTCTCAGTTCTATGTGTTATTATCTATTCACCCAACTAATTAACTTTTCCATGATGTTATTCTTTCAGAGGATGATACAAGCATACCTACAGATGTTAAAGTGCCTATCTTGACAGCTTTTCAGCATCATATTTATGATTGCGACTGGCATTTTTCTTGTGAGTTATATGAAATTTTGCACTGTTATTTCTCACTTTATTTTTCTAGATTCTATGGAGTGAGGAACTTTTCATCTATTTCATTCTGCCATAAAAAAATCCAATTTCATACACATTATTGACACAAGTTATTAAATTCATTAAGAAATCACTTGTAGTGCTTGTAGGTAGCCAATTAAGTGGGTGATTTGAGCTGTAGTTTTGTGGACCACATTTTATTTCTTCAATTCTGTTGCTGTTAACCCTTTTGTTTGACAGTGTGTCTCATACATACATATATGTACATATATGCATGTAGTTGTGAGCAAAACGATTGAACCAATTTCTAATATCTGTTATTAAGTTTCTTTAATTGATTTTCATGTGCTATTTTATCCAAGTTATTACCTGTGTATGTGTAAAGTTTCCAATCTCAGCTTAATGCCGTAGGCTTCCAAACCAAGGACTTGAGCGTTCTTATTTAATCATTTTATTTTTACAAGTCCTCTTGTATACCATCTTGTGTACTTTGGGCTATGCCTATTCTATTAATACAATCGTTTACTTATCAAAAACAAATTTTATCTCTTACAAGAAAAAGGTTCCATATTTATTATGTTCTTGAAAAAAAGTCCATGGAAATCAGTTTTAGGTATGATTATCTGTTGCATGTCTGTTAACATGTGAAAGAAAATTGAGTCTTCATCCATCTACTGATATTTCTTCTATTCTGCTTAAAGGCGGTACAAAGAACTACAAAGTTCTCATGGACCAATTTCACCATGTATCAACTGCTTTTCTGGAGCTTGGAAAGAGGTTACTTTTTCTATGAATAACTGAAATGATTTTCTGAGGACGTGAGAACATTGGTTTCATTTTTTGATATTTCCTGTTACAGCTTTTCCTTCCATGACCTGATCATAATCTGAATCACCGGTTCCCTTGTTTTCTTAACTTTTTATGTACAGTTATTTGTTGCTGATACTGCACCTATATGGGGTTTGTCTCTTATTTCTTTTAGTTAGTAGTTTATAACATGGTACGTGCAATATCTATGTTACCCTTGCATTTCTTCTGTATCGCTGAATGTTCTGAAGTAGTTAATGAGGTGTGCTGAAACTATACTGTCAACTAGGTTATTTTCTAGATTGAATCCTTCTTTCCCTAAGTCTACGGTTTGTGGGATACATAATGAATAGTTAGTCCCGCTGGTTCAATATGCTGATAAATTATATTATCAACTGCTTCTTCAATATATTGTTGATGTTTTTAAATTGGAATACTCAAGTTAAGATGCCTAGAGTGATTGTTTAAGACACTCTAGAATCTAAAGCTGCCATTAGGGTCCAAGAAAAGTTATGGACCATGTTTTATTGGTCCCTTTGTGTGATTGTGCCCTTTCTAAGTCTGCGTCAAATGAATAACTGACTTGGGATCTATAGGATATGCTATATGATTCAAAACTTTGCAGCATCTGTATTTATGTCACTTATAAATAGTTCTATGATTTCTTGCTTTACATTCTTTTGGAAAATAACTTACATTACTCCTGTCAATTTTGCAGTTATCAGGAGGCAATTGAGGATATTACCAAAAGAATGGGCGCAGGAATGGCAAAATTTATATGCAAGGAGGTTTGTTATGCATGCTCATTCTGGAGAAGGGTTAACGGTGGCTGGAGATTTTCATATTGTTTTCTCGAGTTTATGTTCATTCATAAATGATCCCCAGTTGGAAATGGTTGGCTGGGGGAACTAATGATATTAAATGACACAAGTTTTCCATCATTATAATGACCTGCCCAAAGGGTGCCACCTAGCCGAATCCGACAAAAGCTTGTATCAGAATTTCATCTGTGTAATTGGACCATCCCTGCCAACCGTCCCACCCACCACAAAATAAAGTAAATTGCACAGGTTTTCTTAGGCCTATGATACCATAAGTTACTAAGAGCAGCTCACAGCTTTCTCTGTTTTTTGTCATATGTTATCCAAATTAGATATGTATATATATATATTTTTTTGTCATATGTTATCCAAATTAGATATATATTCCCCATTTGGTGGGTATATTTCAGTTATCTAGTGAGCTATATTTTTTTCACCAGAAATCATGTTCTCTTAGGAAGTAATTAAGGCTAGTTTGGATCATTAAAATGCCCCACCATTTATTGGAACTGCTCTCTATAAGCTGCAGAGCTGAAGACACAATGTACAAAATGCAAAGAAAGTACGTATTTATGTGACACCCATATATATTTCTTCATGCTGCAGGTAGAGACCATTAATGACTACGATGAATACTGCCACTACGTAGCGGGACTTGTTGGACTTGGTTTGTCCAAGCTTTTCCATGCCTCTGGGTCAGAAGATTTGGCTTCAGATTATCTCTCAAATTCAATGGGTTTATTTCTTCAGGTAATGCATAAATATTTGGAGCAACCAATGAATTCACTTTAGTTCCTTTTGCTTGGAAGTTTGATACAATACTAGACATTCTACAATCACAGAAAACAAACATAATACGAGATTATCTTGAGGATATTAACGAGATACCAAAGTCTCGCATGTTTTGGCCTCTTGAGATCTGGAGGAAGTATGTTAACAAACTTGAGGTACAACTCTTTTCCATGTTTTATCTCAATTCTACTACTTGGTCTCTTTTGCCATGATTGTTGCCTTCTCATGTATGCAAACCAAGTTTTATCACCGATCTTCAGTAGAGTGGTAGGAGTCTAAAAACACCGTAAAACCGTACTTCAACATCATTATATTGAGTTTTTCTTTTCTCATTGACATTTTTTCAATGTTTGTGATCCAGGACTTGAAATACGAGGAAAACTCTGAAAAAGCAGTGCAATGTTTGAATGACATGGTCACCAATGCTTTGATGCATGTGGAAGATTGCTTGAAGTACATGGCTGCCTTACGAGATCCCTCAATATTTCGATTTTGTGCTATTCCCCAGGTACGGAATCTTCTCAATGAACTTTGTGGCTTTTTTTAGTTAATGTTTTTAAGAAAAAGGTAATAAATGAATAAACCCCGAGCTTTTCTTTTTATCATGTCCGACAATTTGACATATAGGCATGAGTGTATGCATTTATGCACATGTAACTTGAAAAGTTACAACTTTTCATATATTTATTCTGATCTGCATGTGGTACAAAATCTGAAGTTCCTGATTTGTGGTGTGTGGTTTTAGATTTTTTTTTCTTTCATGTTTAAAAATAATTATTAGGTGTTTCTTACTAGATCATGGCAATTGGAACACTGGCATTGTGCTACAACAACATTGAAGTCTTCCGAGGTGTAGTGAAAATGAGGCGTGGTAAGTTAATCATCCCTTTCAGCAGAAACTGAATGCATGTCAGACAACCAAGAATTTGATCAGCATGTGTGGAGGTCTCATGGAAATTAAATTTTGCATCTTCCATACATCTGTTTTTCTCTTATAGGGTCATTGAGAAAAAAAGAATTATCACTACAGATCTTTGCTCTCATTTTAGGCTACCTAAAAGTTTTCTCAGTTCTGGTGATGTGGAGTGTTGTGGTAGAATGCTGTACCACATCAATTTCATGAGACATTTGAATGGGCCTTTGCGAGGTCTCATGCCATTGTTGGCAACTCTTTAGACCTTTCTACTTTCTGTACGTCGTGCGGTTTCTTTTAAAGTGATGACTTGTGGGGAAAAAAGATATGGACTTGCTTTAAGGTGGACACTAAGGGAGCTAGTAGCCTACAAAGAACAGTTTTATAGTCACTGCAATCACTGCTCCTTGGCTTAAAACCTAGCAGTGATTTCCTTGGGGGTTGTTGGGCCAATCTGAAACTATACGAATGGCAATGCTGCTGTTGGGTTCACATTTGGCCATCGTGCAATTTTCTGACAAACTGGTGGTTGAAATAAGAAATGGAGAGATGTTATGTATGCTTATGGACTTTGACTTTGATCCATTTCTTCGATGAACTGCTGATGGATGACTTCTTAAAATGATGGGTTTTCTTAACATGACTGTATTAGCTATTTTATCATATCATATGCTTCTCACAATGTTTCCCACACTTCATTTTTTGATGATCTGGAGCCTCACCATGGCAGGCTCTCGGAACCCACTCATGGGAAGGAAACCATGTATACACAACCCCACCTGCCAGAACCTGCTTAAACTATAACGCAATACAACATTTGATGTCCTTTTTTCATTTTATGAAAAAGAAAATAACAGCGTATTTAGATAAATAATAAAGGGTTGTGATGCTGTCCTTCCTAGTTCTCTCTCATATTTATCATGTGATAGTTTCCATCCAAATGGTATTCATTGATTGTGGTTATGTTGTCTAGGTCTTACTGCCAAAGTCATTGACCAAACAAAAATGATGGCTGATGTCTATGGTGCTTTCTTTGATTTCTCTTGTATGCTGAAGTCGAAGGTACAATGCTTTTCTTAATATTTAGCAAGATATGTTCAATTGCAACTAAATATTTATTCTGTTGTGTTCATATTTTGGAATTATCTTTCATATCCTATGCTTCTAGAATTTTTCATAAACCAGTTTGGACGTATTGATTGTTCTTCCAGACCCCTACATACGATGACCTGCATTTTTTATGCCAAACAGATTTTCTGGACATGAATTCTGTTTGGGGGAACGAAATAAATATTCAATGCTTCCAAGCTATGTGGACATATTACTTTTGCAATGGAGGAAGTGTTATACTAACATATTTCAGCTGTGTTGTTTCTGTTGTGAAACCAAGCTTCTAATCTGTTTCTTACTGCATAACGCGCTATTGACTACTATAGGTCAACAAGAGTGACCCTAATGCAACAAAAACGTTGAGCAGGCTGGAAGCAGTACAGAAAACCTGTAGGGATTCTGGAGTCCTTAACAAAAGGTTGTCACAGTTTCTATATGTCTTCTATGAACTTCATACATGTTTTGTGACTGTTATTGCTGTCATTTTTATATAATTTCTGACCAACTTTTTTATGGATTTTGTCAGAAAATCTTACATAGTCAGGAGCGAGCCTAGATACAATTCTGCTCTTGTAAGTATCTGCTAATATATCAACCTGATGTTGTTTCCAAACACTTGACGGTTCTCTTTATTTGAGCCACCCCCTCCCATATTATAGTTAGAAAATCTGATGCTAATATGTCGACCTCAAATGCAGATTGTTATGCTGTTCATTGTATTGTCCATCCTTATTGCTTATCTCAATGCCAAACGGCCAAACAATTAAAGTAAGTTTTCATCGGTGTTAAAATTGATGATTTGATGGAACAATTAAAAGAAGATTATTATTTTCTTTGACGGCCTGCTGCTGATTTTGTTGTTTGGTGTTTATGCAGAACTTCTCAAGTTTCCTGTCGGCATGGTTGGCTTCCAAGTGCATGCTTTGTTCGATAATTTATGTTTGTGTTCAATATCATAAATATATATATATATATATATATATATATATATAAATTTGAAGATTGTATATCAACTATAAAGATACCAAATACAGTTCATGTAGTTCCCAACCTCTTGGGAGAAAACCTTTAACCTGTAGTTTCCAAACTCGATGATACATCAAATGAGCCCCAGTTTAGTACTTTTCCTTGAAATGTTAAGCATTGGACACTTAAGATAGCTATTACATTTTTCTTTCTTTCACCCTCAATTAGACTGTTTACAGTTTTTGGTGATGGCTCCACTTGTTCCCTGCCATGACTCCCACCGTTGAGAAAAAGAGATATTTTCCTGTTTACTTTATCCAAATGGTAGCAGTGCCTCTTACTTTTTAACCTTTGCATGTGAAATTCCAGCTCCATGATTCACATTAAAATCTCTATATGTGAACTAACAAGAAAATGACCACGTGGCAGGTGCTACGATGTTCAGATAATCTTTCTCCCAAGTTCCGTTGCACTGTAAAACCATCATGTGTTGAATGGCTGGGAAAGGAAAATTTCTTTTAAGTCATAACAAGGCTATAGAGAACGTAAGATTTACAGCCAGAGGGATAGTCTAAAAGGTGAAGTAGAAAACAAAAGGTAGAAAATGAAGGAAGGGGCCATCTATTTCCCTCATCATCAACACGTACAAATAAGGACATCTTTGCACATGGAGCTCGAAGTTTCGTTTCTAGAAAGAGAAACTCTCCCCTCTCTAGAAAAACTACTCATCCTTTACGAGTGTTTCCACCAGAGAGGACGCTCCTCTCCGTTCCTTTTCTAGTACCGATCTATGTATATGTTTTTATGAGTGTGTTTTTATCTCCTTTCCACCAGCTCGATTTTGGTCAGATTTACTGCACTTCGGTGACCAACTATCAACACACGCCACACCACGCAACTCCCCAGTTGCCTATCTACTAAGACGAAGCAGAACCGTGGTGAGAATCTCGACACGTGACACTCACGAGCAGCTTATTATGCAGGTGGTCATCATGCGCCGCCATGCCATAATGCATTTGTCGGCTAGACGCTCCGCACCAGTAGATTCTCCACCTCAAGATCTTCCGAATTTGCCACATCCCATCTCACAATCACCGGTGTGTGGTCTCCACGTGCCACCATGGGTGCGTGTGAAGAAACTTGGCCCGCCGCAATCCAGTCCATCCGATGTCGGTCTTTGACTCTTCCTACTATGTTTCCGCCCCTAACCAATGATCTTGAGGAAATGAATACAGGTCTCTTTAAGAAACACGTCAAGACAACAAACTACAGTGCACCTTCAGTTTCCACCGCCTCCAACAGTGGTTTCATAGTTCGCAAAGTTGTGCAAACTATAAAAAATCCTCATTTAAGACTGTCATCTTTGCAAGGTATGAGTGGAGACCAAGTATTTGGTCCTAAAACCCTTATTTTATTTTTTTTTATTTTTACTTTTGCGATGTGATTGTTGTAATGGAGTGTTTGTTGGGAAACTCCACCCCCTCATGTATCCGTTTTCCTTATCTGAATGATATATTTATTGGTTAGCAAAAAAAAAAGAACATCTTTGCACAAAAAGGGGCCATAAAATTAGAAAGAAATGTTTATAACATTTGAGAGACCAAAGAAGGGTAAGCCAGCATCTATTTCACATAGATATATGTAACATTGTGCGTTCTATTTGCAAGAAAACAAGATACACCTTGAAGGCTGGAGCAAAACATCCACACGTACAAAATCCTTAGGCTAAAGATGCCAAAAGAACACAATAGCTCAGAACACTTCAGCCACCTTGCTTGCAAGAACACGTTCCCTTCTTTCAATGTATCCGAATGGAAACCAACCTGCTTTCCCTTGGCATTCACCCTCAGCCCACCCAATGTTTGTCACCTGTCAAGAAGACAGAACATGATTGATTATACTTGGGCAGGATTCCTGGATTCGGCACATATAGAACATGACAGACAAGAAAAAAGCTTTTGATGGGAACCCGCGACATGCTCCTTTTGGAAGAAATTGCATACGCAATCTCTGAACATGATTTTTGCCCCACGAAAACCCAACAGGATAGGCAGTTTCCTCTAACCACCAAACAAAAACTAACCCAAAAGTTGTTAATGTGCTATATTATAGTTGTATGAAAGAAAATTAACATCATTAATCTTTCAAAAATATTATGTTAGACTTGAGATTATTTCAGAAAATATATTCACTTATTATCATGTCAGTCGGTCGGGCCAAGCCAAATGGGTTGCAATCAGGTTTGCATTCACCAAATCAGTTTAAGCAGACAAAGTAAGACATTACTAGCCAAAATATCAAAAAAGGGAACAAAGTATATACAGTGTTAGACTATAAAGCTGTTTTAAGTAATTAAGTCAAGCAAGCTGCGAACCTTTCGGACAACAATGTAGTCACCAATTGACAAATTGAGCTCCACATCAGACTCGGCTTGGTATGGATGCACAACCTGCAATAGAATTACATATCATCACATACAATCAAAAGACAAATTCATTATTAAACTCAGCTTGCTCATAGACCCGGTGGCTAGACCAGGCTGGCTGTTTAATAAGATCAGATGTGCCCAAAATCTAGTCAAACCCAATGACCCATCAGAGTTTTCTTCTGGCCTGACTGACCCAGCCATGTTTCAATGACCTAGCTGGGTTTGGTTTTAACCTGGTCAAAATCCAGCAAACCCATTCACCCATCGGGGTTTATGTCTGACCTGTGCGACCCAGCCACACTCCAATGAGCTAGCCGGGTTTGGTCTTAACCCTAAAAGTATGAGTTTCTTAAAAGATGCAAGTACCATGAATTGAACTCAAGCTTGCTTGGTAAACAACTAAACCAATAACCACCAATCCATGATAACACCAGTGTATTCATTTACCATCTGCTATATTTAATCAAGTATTACTCATATTTCTGATACATGTATATCAACACTCACATTGGAAGTATTGCTAACTACCTAAGTTAACATTTTTAGGTTTTGGCATAACAAAGCTTACACTGGTATACAAAAACATATGTCTCATTCAGTAACAATTTCAATTTGAATGGGCTGGATCCAACCACCTCCCCCTTTTTTTTGTTATTGAGAGAAACTTTTGCATTGCCCTTGGAAAAGGTGAGGAAGTAAAATTAATCCTTGTTCATCTATGGGCACACAAATCATAAGATATATATCCACGCGCGTGCGCGCGCACACACATGTAAATACACATAATCAATCTAACAAATATATTCTTCCCCATAAAAAAAAATTTCGATATTTTCTTTGCTTTATTTTTGAAATGTTATAAATAATAGTTAAAAAATTAAAAAAGAAATCTAGTTTTCTCATCATTCTTACCATCTCTTTAAAAGTATTATGCGTGGACTAATATTTTGTCAGGATGTGGTCCAACCAAATCCAGTTACCCAATCACTTGATTGGGCCAATGCGGAAGCTACATCAGTCAAAAGTCATAGGTAGGAACATGATATACTAAATTACTGACCTCCCCTAAAAAGAAACCCATGGAGTCTGTTGTTCCATTATTGGTTGGAGAAGCATATATGCCATTAACTTCTTCATATGATGGAGGTGGAGGCATTGTGTTATCCATACTAGGAGTAGGAGCTGCTTCAATCCGTTGTCGTTCGGAAATCATCTGTGCATAAAAACAGCTGACAGTAAAAACTCGCAAATTGATACAGAAAACTATTGAAGTCATTTTACTGTAAATTCAGTCGCAATGGTAAATAGAATAATGGTTAAGGACATGGTGACATGATTGCATACCTCGCCTTCAAGCTGATCAAGCACCTGAAGCACTCTCTGATGATAGGTATGTTCTGCTTCAACCTTCACAATACAGAAGGAAAAAAGGTGGGCAAAATTTCAAATTTGATTTCCTAAAATATTTATAGATTTGAACCTGTACTAAATTTGGATGGGAATTTTCAGTACCATGGCAATAAGTCGCTGGAGAGTTAACCTCTGTTGTTGAGCTTCAACAGCAGCCATTGCTGCAGCAGCTTCCTTCCCTAGTATTGCCATGTTTGATTTCAAATCTTGTAGCTTTGCTTCAGCTGCTTCCAGTTTCATAACATTCTCACTATTGCCTGGTGTTTCTCTCACTTTTGCTTGGCGTTTCGACACTTCAATTGCCTGTCTCGGTTCAACATGAAGTGTTTTACAGGCTCGTAAGAGTAAAATTACAGTTCCAGTACACTTGTTGTCAAGTCAATATCTCCAGATTTCCAATAAAAAAAGAACTCCAGCAAGAAGCCATCTTGAATAATACCTGAGCCTCAGCCTCTTGTCGCATTCTGTCATAACGCTGGGCAAGATGTCGGGCATCCTCCAATGGCGCTCCCATTACCATTGCTCTTAATGGCTCTGCCACCTAATAATTAAAGCATTCAACAAAATCCCAACGACATCAAAATGCCAATTACATGGGAGAATGGTGAGAAATATATTGAATCTGAAATCATACGAATTATATCTAACATAATCAAGACCTAAGATAAGCCTTTCAACAATTCTAAAAAAATCTCAGACAAGGTAACAAAAACTCAAGTGAAATACAAGGAAATTGTGTTTTTTTTTTTTTTTTTTTTTTGGATTTGGACAATCAACTAGAAGAGGACCATGCACCGGACAAGTCACTTGATTTTCTGCTGTCAACTTAACATAGGGTCATATACCACTTGTACTGTATAAAAGCAGCGTTTGATATTTGAAATACCTTGTCAAATACAGTGTCTTGATTTCTCTGTCCAATGGACTACTCTCTCTCTCTCTCAACCCACTAACCCTTTCAGATCCTCTTGTAAGTCCAAGACATATTTCAGCAGTAACTCAGCAAAATGCCGGAGCAATTGCAATTATGCAACTAATAATTGGATCACTACTTGTTCATCCCAAATAAGCATGACTTACATTGTTTCATCCAGTAAAAGGAATCCCAGGCCCATATATGCAACTTGACAGTTAAAATTGCAAGGACATCTAATCAAGCATAATAATTCATGTGAGGAAACATGGACTTGGGAGGTATGGAACAGATATCATGCTCCTGCAACCTACATTCATGGAAATTCATTTTCTGGCACATTAAAATCTTGGTCAAACCTGTGTACCAAGAGCTTTCAGCAGAGTTCCACGCTCCTTCTCCATTTGAGCATGAGCACTCCCATAATTCATCGCAGCTCTTGATAATGTACTACCACTTGTACATGTATTTTCCGTGCCATATTTCCTGCTATCCTCTGACAACTTTGTTCCTATGAACAAGATATGGTTGACAGAATCAACATTTTAAGTCATTGTACGTAACCCTTAAAGAAAATGGCATCAAAGTTTCACCAACTCACCAATTTCAACTTGTTTGGAACCTGTGACAATATATCCTTCTACACCACGAACAATATCCCTTTGATAATGCTGAAGATTTAAGGGTGAATCATTGTAAGTCGGGGGAGAAAAATAAAATAGATGCTTTAGCATAAAATCTTAGTGAGAAAAAAGAAGATTAAAGATGGACCAGAGGTGGACAAGACAAACCTTCCCAGCACGTGTTGATATGTAAAGCTTCTCAAGTTTCTGATGCTGCTGGAATTCCACCTCATCAGTAACTAGGTTATCTGAACCTCCATATCCCCCTGCCCCAAACTGTTTGAGGACAGCCTAAAAAAGCCCTCAATGTTAACACACGTTATTATTAAACTAAAACAAACCAAAACAAGATAATGAAATTAAAGGTTAAATAAAGAGCACGCTCTAATTAAGGCATGCATTTTTTTATTAAAAAAATATATGGAGCTATAAGCAGAAAGAAAGATCGAATGAGGTGGAGCACCAAATCCATGATCAATGTGAAAGTAAGCACACAAGCCTTATAATCTTTCTTGATTAGCAAGTTAAGCACACACTTAATAGTCTTGAACCCACAAGTTTCGTGGATGTACAAGAAAAGAAGGCCAACGAGCACTGAATACAAGCATGAAAAGCACACCAGGAATATCTGAAATGGCAGAAATACACATATAAATGACTGCACAACACATAAAGGCCTCCCATAAAATGCTAGTTTATTTTCTAGCAAACCAAAATAAATCCCACGACCAGATCTGTTTTTCCATTTCCACTTACAAGCATCCAAGAGGATAATGATATTGCACCACTGTGCTTTCCATGTCATCTTATTTACAACCCCATCATGGTAAAGGAGGCTTGAATATGTAATGACAAACATCAACAGATATGATTGGGAAATCCCAATGGCAAATAAATTGTATCATTAGTTGCAGTGATAGGACCAGTTTTACTATCTATGGCCTAATTCCAGATAGTAGGTTTAGGACCGAAGACAAGCCAATAACTCTACGTACTAGCTTATAACAAAATGTACATTTAAAGACGAGAACTTTGCAAACTTAGAAATATTCATTGTGAAATACCCAACAAACCCATTTTTTGATTTATCAAATCAAACTCCTAGATGCAATAGGTTCCATTTCGTGTCCCCAAAACACAAGAGTGCCGATTAAAGCCAAAAGGAAAAAAAAAAAATTCCCCAGCTCATCGATCAGCAGCAATGATGGCTTATTAGACAAAAGAAGGCAAAACATTTTGTAGGTTTCTCATTCATTTGCCCAATTCAAAATCAGAATTTGATAGATCCAATACTCGTTGTTACCGTACAAACATGGCTTAGTCGGATAATCAACCAAATATCAGCAAGGATAGCTATTACCATGTTGCCACATTCCAAACAAGCCCAAATTAAGAAAATGTTTTTACTAAAACAATGTATAAACCGAACAAAAAAAGATTTTGGAGGAAAATCAAATAAAAAGAATAACAAAAAGATTATATCTTTAGCATTACAACGGATCTAGTTGCCATGAACAGGTGAAAATATTAGGCGATCTGGTCTAAAAACTCGGCCGTAATGATCAAATTGAGAGAGAGTGAGAGAGAGAACCTGCTGTTGCCTAGCGACCTGTTCTCGGAGCTTGGTGGCTTGCTTTCTGATAGCCTCCATTCACGACAGACCGGATTTAAACTGCGCGAGCAGAGTTTCGGTCTCGGACAAAGGATAAGCAGCCGAGTTTTAAGACAGAGAGAGGGCGGGGGGTGGGGGTGGGGGGGTGAAGTTTCAAATGTGTACTTCGGGTCGTCAGTTTGAACTTTTGGTCCCCTGGTTCAGGCACTACCGAATTGGGGAGAGACAAAAAAAAGCAACATGGGATTTGAAATCTCCAACGATATATTATAAAGAAACTCACAACAAAATAAAACTTACAAATAATCTTTATACGAATTCTTTCATAGAATTATTACTGCAAAAAATCCCAATAATTGAATCTTATATTAACTTTACAACTGATATATCCATGTTTTTCAGTCTCTTCCCTTCATTCCACGAGAAGCGGGTTTTTTTGTTGGCTAGTTTAAAGGTACTCTTGAATCATTAACATCTGTAAGTCTTGCATTTCACGTCATCTTTATAATGCTTAATATAAAGTTTTTAAGACATAATGCATCTTCCTTTCATGCTTTTTTTTTTTTTTTTGAATTATTAGCCACAGGAAAAATAAATTATGGGCATAGAGTTGCCAGTTAAAAAATAATTATGTTATATAGACTGGGTATTAAATTTGCATGGAAAAGAGGTAAATCAATTATTTTAATTATACTCTACCACTGCTGAACTACTCTCCCATTCTCTCTCCCTTCTCCTTCTGAATTCCCTCCTCGGTGTCTTCTATCTATTGTTCCATCTGCTATAATATGTAACATTAGGCTTTTGTGTTAAGGTCTGGGTTATTTGGTTGATTCTGAGAGTGGGAGTGATGAAGTGAGCCTGAGCTTTTTGGTTCATAACTTCATTTGACCCGTCTGCTTTCACGGTTATAATAGTATTCCATTCCACTTCATTTGCTTAGATTTCTTTCAAGTTCATCGACAACTCTCAGTTGTAATGGGAAATGCTTTATTTTCTCAAACAGGGTCAGGACACGAGGAAGAATATGAACAAGTTTCATGCCATTGCGAATGGACAAAGACATAGCAGATGCATGCCGATACAGATGAAGACTGTACAAGGTGTAATGTATGCCTTGCTAATTGTGGGAATTTGTGGGAAACTGGACAAAGATGAGGCCAGTACCCTGAAAATGGAAGTAAGGTACTTGTTGCAACAGTAGCTGACCTTGCATGTCCTGGGTATCTCTAAATCCAAGTGGGCTTTGCAATCGATTTGGGTATCTCTGTGTTTATATGCAATCGACGTAATAGAATTCAATATTTAGTCATATATAGACACCAACTTGTGAATTGGAGACTCTGCTAAGCTTGTAAAAATCCAAGATATACGTTAATTGTCAAATTAGGTTGGCTAGGCTGAGGCTGATGGGTTGCATCCAAAATACACGCAAAAGGGACTCCACAGTCCACACCTCGCTACGACGCTATCAAATTAATGTATGGCTGAGTTTGGGGAAGGTTAGTCTCCCTGTTGTTTAGTTGGTAGTGGGCATGCAGGCTCTTTCAGTAGCTTTATGGTTGATAGCGAGGTATCAAGGTCCTAGATGAGTTTGGGAAAGGTTAGTCTCCTAGATGAAACTTGGGCATGTCCTTTGTTATGATAAATGGTCTTTACTTACCATTTTTTTTTCAAAAGAGTGAAAAGGGACTGCCAGTGTAGCTTTCTTCTCTAGGCATGACCATAAGGGCTCTCACTCGCTGCAGCATGTTCGGATTGAGTCATAGCTATTGACTCCGAGTGGAGCAGTCAGTCACCGCAACCCCACTAAAGTGTCAGCATGCAAAGGCTACTAAGATTTTGGTTCACAAGTTTTATTAAGACAAACCGTTTCAAACCTAGACCTCTGGCAAGGGAGAGAAGAACAATCCCCTAGCCTTAATTTGCCAACCGGGCTACCACCTTGGTGGTGATAAATTGTCTTTTACTTGTAGGCATAGATTTTCATTTTCCACAAGAAACATTGTACCCCTTAATTGTCTCCTCTAAACTACTTCAGCCCTATTAGCTTAGATTTTAGTAGCCAAGGTACAACACTCTCTCTCAATCCTCTCCTCCAAAACTCAAAATTCTAGCAACCCTCCCTCTTCTTCCAAGAGTGCAATCCTCCTCTATATCTCTTCATTTTCCTTCCATTTTTCTTTAGTTGTTCTCCTTTTCCCTCAAGTCATTAAAGGTTGGATCTACATACAGTCTTTGTTGGGGTTCCTACCATATGCATTTGTACTTTTTTAGTTTATTAATTTAATTTGCCCATAAAGGGATAGATTTTCCAATTAAGGAACTATGGATCCCAACAAAAAATCAAAGCATGGGATTAAAATATAATTATAAACTATATTATGTCAGATACATATATATATATATATATATATATTCTAAAAATCCTGCAAATTACTATCTGGAAATCCCTCCCAATAAAATATTACCTTAAATCATACATGCTTAGGAAGATTGAACTTTAGGGGTTGTTTGGAAGATGGGATGGTTTCATCTCATTCCATCTCATCTTATTTCCTTTCTAAATATCATTTAAATACAAATAGTTTTCAATTTCAAATTTTTAATTTTTTTATCTAATCATTACAACTTTCCCAAACTTCCAAACAAAACACTAAAACAAATCAAGTTTTTCAAATCCCAAAATAAAAATTATATTTTACAAATATTTTAACTTTATAATATTTTTATTTAATTTTTTCTCTCATTTCTTAAGATCTCATAAAACATCATGACTCAAACTATTTCACTATTATTCACATCACAAATTTATCAACTCATCTCATTTTTCAAGCAACCCTTTAATAATTAATACCAAGGAATGCCGATTTATCCTAGAGAAAAACATTAGGGGGAATATATCTTAAAGGAAAAAAGAAAAACCCAAAATTAGAGAAATATTAGCCCCGGTTTGGATTGGAAACTCATCTCAACTCATCTCATCATTTCAATTTTTTCATATTTCCACACAAAATATAATAAACAAATCAACTTTTTTAAATCTCAAAACAACTATAATATTAAAAAGTAATATTCTAATAATATTTTATTCAACTCATCTCTAATATTATGTTACTCATTTATAGTTAAGGTTCACTCTCAAGGTTGAATTAGGGGTGACCCCCCCCCAAAAAAAAAAAAAAAAACAAAATATCCGCTAAATGCGGGTGGCACCACCCACCCTACATCTGGCATCCCAGCGAGGGCGGACGAGGCCCAACCCCGACTTGCATTTTTCCCACCCTGCCCTGCCTCTGCTTATATATATATATATATATAAACAAATATATAAATATATATATTGTCTTGGTCTCATATATAAAAGTTGGCTTAGGAGGCGAAGACAATACAATCTTGTGAATACAAGTCTAATAAATTTAAAACAATGTTATTAGTTTTTAAATTATGGTTATATTTACAAATTTAAATTATAAAATAATTTGGATTCAAAATAATATTTTTAGACCCAAAAATAATTTTTAGGCCTAATAGGCTATCGGTACCATTAAAGTGGGCGGGGGGCAGGGTGGATGAGATGTCTGCCCTTGCCCCCCGACACCGTGGCGGGGGCCCCCGCCCCGGCCTCCATGGGGTGGGGTGCGGGGCTGGAAATACTACACTGCATATGCGAGGGCGAGGTAGGGGGAAGGGGGAAGGGTTGACCCTGCCCCCGCATATGCGGGTATCTATCAGCCCTAGATTTAATGGTTAAAAGGAAAGGAGAATTATTAATATATTGTTCCAGTTATACCGCTCATTTTGCTCTATTGTCGTGACACTATATAGTGGTGTCAAAGATAAAAATATATGTTCAAAACAAAATGGCATATAAAAATATAAAAAGATGAAAAGTGAATTTTTAAGTTCTCTATTCTTTTTATATTTGTATTTTTATTTTTAAAAATCACGTTAATGAAAAAAATAAACAATATAACTGAAGCTAGATGGTAACATCTCTCAAAATAAAAGTGGTTGTCATCTTTTCACCTGAAGATATATTTGTATTATTTTTAAAGCAGTGCTACCCATAAGCTCCACACCTTATTTACTTATTTAAAAACATGTCATTTTATATTTTTATCATATTTTATTTATAAATATGTCTGAAATCATTTTCATTACGTAAATATAAAGGTAAAATGACATATTTTTAAGTGGGTGTGTAGAGATGGGGCTTATGTTTAGAATTTTTCGTGTTTTTAATCTCTCCGCTGATCACTCTCAGTGCCGAATGTTGATTCGTAGATTGTTTGCCACTCCTTCTCTAGTCAATGGTCGGCTCTACTTTACTTCATGTGCTCACGAAACTAGGTGCCTCCCCCACTTGGAACGTTGCGTAATGCGTTGTGTTCCCAACAAATGCTTATTTGATCTTATAATTATCTTTTTCAATTAAGATAATTACAACATTTAACGCTGAGATCATAATATTAAATCATATTTTTTTAAGAATAATATTATATCTATTACAAGTTTTACTATATAAATTTTATTACATGATTATGTTTTTAACTCTAATAATGCAATTTAAAAGGTCATTATTTGTTTTATAAAGGTGTTGGGATAAAAGGAACGCCAATGTAAAACCCATCGAAAGTCATGGAAGATAAAAGCCTGCTATGATAGGAAGTAAAGGAGAAAAGAGAGTGTCTCAATGAATTAGGCTTGTTTGAAATGACTTGAAAATGAGAGGAGGCAACAGAGGAGGTCGGCTTCATTTGAGAGAGGGAGGATCGCTAGAGAGGATGAGGAGAAAACCGGAGAGCCCCAAGGTCAACTTTTGGATAGCTGAGCAAGAGGGTATGGTTTGGTTAGACAGTTTAGATGAGGTGAAATGTTTTGTTGAAAGTTAAATAAAATATTATTATAATATAATCTATGTTTTAAAATTTAAAAAAGTTGAATTGTTTATTATATTTTGTGTGAGAGTATAAGAAAGTTGTAATGATTATATAAGATGAGAAAACCAAACCAACCCTTAAGGCTCAGTTTGGATGACCAAAGCATCTCATCTGTATCTCATATGGGTTGTACAGTCCCAGAGTTTTGTATATTCAAACATTGTATTTAATCTCTAAGTTTTGAAAACATCCACTTAAATAAATAGTGTAAAACTGACAGTGAACAGTTCAAAACAATAAATGAACAGTACAACCTGACGTGAACAGTGCAAAATCTCAAAGATTTGGATACACTATAAATATTGTGGGACCCACAAAAATTTCAAATCTCAAAATGTCAAAATTATCTAATCTCATTTCACTATCCAAACATATATTTTTTTTACAAATTATCTCATATCATCTGAATTGTGTATTCAAATCCGGCCTTATTCAACCGTGTTTATAATGAATTTTATACTTAAGACCCATGAACATTAGTCTTAAAACCGAAGCAAGTAAATACTGTCTTTTATTTTATTTTATTTTTATTATTAATCAAGCCATGAAGGAACAACTCCGATACACTACCACCAAGAACCATAGGGTCATTCGTTCATATTAATGAGGACACAAAAATACAACAACAAAAGAGATCCTTATTTTCAAATGAATATTGGGTGCATCATCAAAGGTCGCGTGACTAAAAAAATAAAAACCTTTGACATCTGTAAAAATGTAACAACAAAATGAATATTTATTATATATAAATTTGAATAATATAGTCTCTAATTGCTCAGAATATTTGGAACATATGTCAAAGCAAATCTTAATTGTAGTCTGTATTTGTAGACACCTCCTTTGAGATATTCCATGGCAGCTATAAAACGCAACGCGGTTAAGGATTCTTTAAACTCGAATGTCAAAACCACGACTACCTGTACACGTGATATCAACGCGAGTAACACATCTTCCGACAAAGAAAGACCGTCCGATGAGGAAGGGTGAGCATATTGACCACTAGATTCGACACGTACTAGACTCCATTGCGTGGCCGTGACAATACACCGAAATTGGAAATCGAGGAGCGGGAGAGAATAATGTAATGTAAAGCGGAAGCCGTAAAGGAGCCGAGATTGACGCGGCGAAGCAATCCCATTACCGTAAATAATCACAATACCCAGACCCGAAATTCCAAAAAAGCCAATAAACGCACAAAATCACGGCGGTTTCGTTACGGTTTCCGTTTTTGAAAAATCGTAGGTAGGCGCCATAACCCCCTGTCGGCTGTCACCTTCAAGTTGTTCATAAAAATAATAAATAATAATAGTAAGATATTTTATTCTCAAATTAGTATACCGTACACATAATTTGAATTATAAAATTTAATTTTTTTTTAAATAAATTATGTATTAAGTATATTCTACACACAGAAAAATGATATTTAAAGTTCTTTAAATCACACAATTTACCTGACATGATTTAAATTTTAAAATTAATATTTTAAATTAAATTATAATACATGGATAGTACGTGATGTAAAAATATTTTTTTAAGATTATCGATGACTAGGTAATATTTTTTGGTATTAAAAAAAAAAAAAAAAAAGTAGGAAAATGTGGGATGTGTCCGAACAAGCCAGCTCAGGGAGAGCCAGAATAGAATAGTCAGCAACCCCGTATCTAACGTGACCCTATCAGGGGAAAGCTAAATATTCAAATAGCAGTGAATTTGTGAGACAAAAGAAGTGAAGATAATAAACCAATAGCTCAGCACCAGTTTCGCCCACGAACCAGCCTTCTTCTCAGTGTCCCGACCAACAACCTCGTACCATCCTTAAGTTTCCATTTTCCTCTTCATCCTTATCAGGTAAAACTTATGTAAAAGAAAATACAATAACAAAAGATAGGATTTTTGGATTATAGGTGACTCTGTGGATTTATGTTGGGTAAATATATGTTGAATGAATGTAGAAATGGAGCAGTGCGTGGAAGAGAGAGCATTTAAATCAAGTTTGCGTGGAGAGATGCCGGAGAAATCGACGCAGCAAGCGTTGTCGTTGGACGACTATTGTTGTGCTATCGGGGTTCCCGGCGAGGATTTCTTCGTGGATGACCTTCTGGACTTGTCTAATGCAGAGTTTGAAGATGGGAACGTCGTGGGACAAGAAGAGGAACAACTCGTAAAAGATTCCCTCTCCGGCTCGTCCTCCCAGGAACAAGCCGACGATGATGGTTCCAATTCCACCCATTTCTCAGGCACCGCTGAGTCTGAGTCTCATCTTGCCAGCGAACTTGCCGTTCCTGTATGTTTCTTAGATGAAAACCATGTTTTCCTTCACTCAGAAAACCCTTTTTTCTTTTCAGAATTCCGTTAAATTTAGATATAAATATAATATTTTTCTTATTTGGGTTTTGCAGGATGATGATTTGGCAGAGCTTGAATGGGTTTCCCACTTTGTTGACGATTCTCCGTCAGGCTTCTCTCTTTCGTATGTCGCCGGAACACAGAAAGCTGAAACTCTTACTACGAACCGGTCCGAACAACCGGTGAGCAGACCGAGACCGAGTTCAACAAGACCTCCATGTTTTTCCTCGGCGGTTCCTTCAAAAACCAGAACCAAACGGGCCAGGACCAGTAATCGCGTTTGGACACTCGGGTCGGGGCTCACTGAGTCACCGCCACCGTCTACAGCATCTTCTCCCGGGTTTTCTTCGATACCTTGTCTTATCTTCACCAACACCTTCCAAAAGATGGAGCTATTCGCGTTTGCTGAACCGCCAACGAAGAAGCAGAAGAAGAAACCCAGGGTTCTGACCGGTGGGACCCTGTTTCAGCGTAGGTGCAGCCATTGCCAGGTGCAGAAGACCCCCCAGTGGAGAACCGGCCCGCTGGGTCCCAAAACGCTCTGTAACGCATGTGGGGTACGGTTTAAGTCTGGACGGCTTTTCCCGGAGTACAGACCGGCATGTAGTCCTACTTTTTCTGGCAATATTCACTCGAATAGCCACCGCAAAGTATTGGAGATAAGGAAGAGAAAGGCGATGGTGACTGAACCAGGATCAGGGTTGAACCAGATGGTTCCAAGTTTTTGATAATTAAACCCAGAATACATGCGAGAAGCGGAGTTCAGAGACTTGTAACAGTATCATAGGAAGGTTCTTAAATTATAGCTCTTCTAGTCTTCTTTTTCTTGGTATTTTTTATTTTATTTTAAGGTATAAACTTAGCTAGTATATGTATTTTGTTCTAATGTTTAGCTCAATTATTTGATTATTTTTCCACACTTTGATTTTCCTTTGAAACATTCAAAACAGTTGGGTGGATTTTGGTGTTAAATGGATGAC
Organism: Juglans mandshurica; assembly: GCA_022457165.1. NCBI lineage: Eukaryota > Viridiplantae > Streptophyta > Magnoliopsida > Fagales > Juglandaceae > Juglans > Juglans mandshurica. Next base: position 24,415,052 of record CM039629.1, on the reverse strand, counting down.
CAACTTATGTTTAAAATGGATAGGGACACAAAAGACTGGTAGGGTCAGGTGTTGTAATTTGATTAGTTAGACTGATTTAAGACAGCCAGAGGTGCGTGTGGGTTTAAACATATCAGTACGGCCAAGTGTTCTATACGCGTCCTATTCATCTTATATTATTTTATTGTCATAAAATAAAAAAATGATTATTCCAATATAGAGATTTATGTGAATGGAATAGCTAAAAATTAAATTCATCTTAAATTCATCAAAAATATATTTTAACTTTAACTAATCCAATGAAAGTGCTATTGAGTAACTCTATTTCGTTTTCTCCCTCGGTAATGGCTCCTCGTTGTCAAAGATTTATGAAAAATAATTGTAATGCACACTTTTATCTTATGGTAATAACTGTTCATAAAGAATCAGATTAACAAGAAGATAAGAACAAAATAAGGGTAAAAGAAAATATTCGAACATGTACAAAGTTAATATTAAAATAAGGGTGTAGTGATTTTCAAAGTTAACTACTTTGGATGGAGCATCACCTAAAATAAGCAACAAGTCAATGATAAGATGACAAAACCCAAGATAGAGAATAACATTTCTCTTGAAAATAAATTATAGTTTTGATATTACTCTTCATTCTAAATTTTTCAATCTCCAATCACACCAACCGATATCACTACTCTTCACTATGTATCACTGCTAACCAATCTTTCACCAATGATACATAACGAAATTATGACTCTCCCGATAGACTCCGTGCACTAAAGCCATCTAAGCTACACTAGTAAAAAAAAACTAAGGCCATCTAAGCTACATAGCGAAGTCATTACAAAATAAGTTTTCATCATTTGGATATGTCATTATTCCTAGTTTTATTTTGAAGACAGGCCCTGTTCGGATTGAGAAACCATCTCAACTCATCTCATTTCATCATTACAACTTTTTCAAATTTCCACACAAAATACAATAAACAATTCAACTTTTTCAAATCTCAAAACAATAATAATATTCTAAAAATATTTTATTCAACTTTTAACTTTTATCTAAAACCATCTTATCTCACCTCACTATCCAAACAGATGCTAAAACAATGCAGTGTTCATGTCGTCAACACGGCCTTATAATGAATATTAAGACAAACTACAACCACAAATGTCGAGCGAGAAATACAAATTGTAGTGAAACCATAATTTATTTGTTACAACGCTGTGAAAGAGATCATCCTATTCCTTCCTCAACAAAAGTATTATTACTCAGAACAGGATGTCAAAATAAAAATAAAAAAAATCTTACTTGGGTCGCCTTCGGTAAGGGTATAAAATGTCATCCAAACTATCCTTGACGTAGATGCACACTCTATTCACATTCCTGGCCACCCCTGATGCTACCAGGCCAGCATTCCTTTTAAACCTGCATATACATGGACTTCACTGAAATACTTAAAATGGAAAGCACATTAATAAGTTACTATATTACTATGTTTTTATCAGATTTTTTTTTTCATGCCTGTTCAGGTACTCCTCTCCTATATGATGAGCTGGTTTGTAGGTCCGAGATTGCGGTTGGGGAAGAGCATGAGCATCTTCTGGAAATGAAGAAACAGAAAGAGAGCTTAAACTCCAGAAGTCCAAGGCAAACTAATCAAACATTATCATATATTTCCTTGTTTGTGTAACAAGCTTAAACAGAATACCTTGTTTAAGTAACAAGATATTCTCAGATATTTCCTTCCCAAACATCACTCAAACACAAGATACTTTTCAATTTCAAATCTTCAATTTTTTCATCTAATTATTACTTAATCATTACAATTTTCTCAAACTTCCAAACAAAACAAAAAAACAATACAATTTTTCTAAATGTCAAAATAAAAATAATATTAAAAAATAATATTCAAACAATTTTTTAACATTATAATATTTTTATTCAACTTTTTCTCTCCTTTCTCAAAACCCAATAAAACGTCTTAACTTAAATCATTTCACTACTATTCAGAAACAATTTCACTACTATTCACAAATCATTTCACTACCATTCACAGATATTCTGAAATATTGTAAATGTCCAAACAAGTCCTAAATCTTATGCTATAAGAAATATCACATCACTTCACAATTTTTAGAATTTCAAAAACATAGAACGGGCCAACTGTCAGTAAAACTCACGGAAGAATAAACCATATACAGAGGCAGCAAAGCAGGTACCTCCTCAACAGTGAAAGTGCATTACTCATCCCAGCGTGATTTTATTTTCATGCATTATAGATAATCCATTGAGAGATCTAGAGGCATTTGGATTCTGGAATCCAGATTATTACAAAAGTGTTCGATATATATATAGAGTAATGTTGGGCACGATCCTACATCCGCAGCACACTCTTCAGAAATTTTTTTTTTTTTTTTTTTTTTCTTCAACCCAACACACCGTGTTGAGGATGTAGGCTGCAGCAAATAATTAGTCATATATATATATATTGTAAATTTTGAAAGGAAGTAACACCTAAACAACAGCTATGGCATATCTGCTTAATACAGAATATTCCCTTCAATCCTTAAAAAAATTGAGTCTTTCCCAACACATCTACACCTTGGTTTTACATATTTATATTTGGCTATTTAATTTTCCAGCAACTTGGCACTGGGCTGATAGATTCATAGCACCTAGAATTAACAGCCCTCCAACTCTGCAGCTACTTTCTTTTTCTTTTTCTTTTTTTTGGGGGTTGCATTCTGCAGCCATATGAAATTTTACCTTGAACAAAAGAGGACCAAACTAGAAAACAAATGGCAAATTCAATTTACAGCCACAAAACTGCATTATTTCAGGAAAACACACATCAGAAGTAATGACCAGCAAGTCGCAAGTCTTCCACAGCTTTGAGAGAATCTAATCTTAAAGCAAACTTCTTCAAGACTCGATCTAATCAGCATGTGTAACATAAAAGTTAAATGCAAATCTGTCTCTTTGCAACCACAATATTGTTAACTGTGACAAAACTCCTCAAGGGATGAATTCTTCGCTACTTCAAACCATCCATAAAAAATAGCCAGAGGGGAAAAAAATTCTGACACAACCAGAGATTAAATAAAAAATTTCAGCAAGGACAAGCACATGAATTTCAATACCTTTAGGAACATGTGCAGGAGCATGATCTGCAGGTCTTCTGTCCAACAATATCTGAAAGAGGAGAAATTATGTTAGATCATAATTTGATGAAGCAATAAGCAAGGACAACAGCAGGCAGAAGTAGTCCCTTCCATATAGAAGGATTCAATATTAAAGTTTATGTAGGCAGGAGATCATTTTTTTATATGGCGTGGAACCTCATCAAGCCCCAGGGCCCAGATACAATCCCATCCACAGATCCATGTAGTCAGGAAAAATATAAAATACACAGAAAGAGAATACCAAAAGGAGCAGCAGGCACTCAGCAGTTATTGAACTGCACAGAACTTAAGAAATGAAAGAAAATCCACTTCTGGAGAAATGGGTGTTTTATTTATAATTTAACTTTGTGCTTTGTGTACCTACACTCAAGGGTTTGTTCTCACACTTGGACAAAGTAATTCTGATAACATAAATCATAAATGTTCAATAGCTAGTGATATTCCCTCCTTTTGCACAAATCCGACTCGAAAAAAGAAAGTTATATATGGGTCGAAACAACATTTGTGTACAAGGTTGTAATCCAAATATCAAACAAGGCCTCAAACATAAAAATACATGTGAAATGAGTTTCATTTATCAGGAAAACCAATGGGGAAGAGTAAAGTTATAACACCTCAAGCCCAACACAAAACGGCAATTCTGCTTGTTTATTTTGCTGATCACTTGAAGAGTTATTCTTGTCCACATACACTGAGTAACCAAGACAAGCATACTTGAAATCTGCAAGACTCCGGCCCTCTCTGGAAGCTTCCAACTCAGTTTCCCCGACAACATACCTCGGTACTGATCATGCAGTTTAAAAAATCAGCACATATATTGCATAAGTTTCAATGAAAAACATCCTCATTTGGGAACTGAAATTTTCATAGTTTTTTATAAGTTTATTAGAATAAAACTAGAAAGATAAATCATTGATACATCAGTCCTTGTATACAAATCCACATAGTTATATCTCAACAATTTCATTACACACTTTGGTGAAAAGTCCTAGCGTCTGCCGTCAAAGAGCACATATTTCAAGCATTAGATTCTCAAAAGCAACTGGCACCATAAAAAAAGGTGTTAATGCTCGAGAGATAATAGCATATATACTAAGTTGAAAAGCAGCCTTTGTGTCAGGCAACCATATATGATGTACTTAAAACCTGAAATCATCATGAAGCTACTAGTGAAGGAGATCAACCATAAAAATCAAGTTTTGACAACAATCAAATAATATCTAAAATATTTTAACTCTCATTATTGGGGACAAGAAAATAACACCCTCCACTATTCTGATCCTGCATGCATTTCATTCAAGCTAAGTAAATAAAACATCAAACGGAAACTTGCGATATTTCATTAATTTTCTCGGCGACCAACCAAAGCGCAAGCATCACAAAAATCGAACAACGTGGGAAATTGAATTGAAGATGGAGAGTTGCGACCTTGAAGTGCCTGGGATAAGCCAACGCAGGTGGGTTTTTTGGATTTGGACTTTTGTAGCGATGAGTAGTAGAGGCATCCCTTGCATGACTTACCTTTTGATCCTTCGCTCTGATTAGGGTTAGGTTTTTGATTTTGCAATCCTCCCTCTGTGTCTTCTTTGTCCACCTCCGGCTCCATACTGCAAAAATTTCCCAATCCCTCTCTTCCTCCCTTATGCAACCCTACAGGTTAGCATCTGGATCAGCCAGGCCATTTGCACTAGTGTATGCCGTATGGACATCTTAAAAAGTAAATAAATTTTTATTTTTATTTTTAAATAAAATACCTTGCATAAGTATAACTTGCTTAAAACTTTAATTTTTATTTCTAGACAATAAGAAATTATATTAAATACCTTTTATTTTATTTTTTAATTGATATTAAATACCTTTTGATATGCAGGTTATACTATTTCATCTTGAAATAAAGGCATTATGAATAATTAAATTGAAATATTGGTCAGTGATGGATAGAAAAATTATTAAAGTGACTCGCTTTTAACTAATTTATAATATACATGATTATTTAAAAAAAAAAAGTGGAGGAAGCGAATTTAAGTACCTGAAAAATGCTTCTTTGTACACTTCATTTATCCCTTCATTTTGACACATCATATATATACTAGCGGTTGGGCAATGTGCGAGCGGTTGAAAAATAACTTATTTTATAAAAGATAAATATGTTTTGGGTTAAAAAAAAAAAAACGTAACCATAAGTAAAATAAGTAATATATAGAGAATTTTTTATGAACTCAATTTTTGTACCTAACAGGTGAAAAGAGATGTGGAGAATTTTTGTGATAGTGATAGTACTTCACTGCATAAATCGAAGCAATCCAACCGAAGAAAAAAATGAGAAGTGGTAAAATGAAAGGTTGGATTTAAATCTTAAAAATTTTAATATACCAGCAGTAGCTTCGTCCTTCAGAAAACAACACACGTAAATATCATATCCTTAGATATGATTTGGATCGATATATTAATAGTAGTGACATGGTTTGTGAATAGTAATATATAAAATTATTTAGATTAAGATGTTTTATTTTATTTTAGAAAATGAGAGAAAAAAAAAGTTAAAATAAAAATATTATAAAAGCTAAAATATTATTGGAATATAATTTTTTAATGTAGTTTTTGTTTTAAAATTTAAAAAATTTATATTTAAGAAAATTGTAATGATTAGATTAACAAATTAAAAAATATTTTATATTTAAATAATATTTTAAAAAATATATAAAAGTATCTGAAAACCTAAGAATCTATTAATCTCTTCCTCGAACTCAATAATTTTGTTTGAAAAGAGATAGATTGTCAATTCCCTCCTGACCCACGTTTGTAGTTACCTCAAAAAAGTAACTTTTTCATTCATTTTTGAAATGGAAAATTACGTGGGTACATAAACACTTGCGAAAAAAAAAAATTCTACACTGTTCATTACTGTTGATGAACAGTAATGAAGGTAATATAAACACTTGCGAAAAAAAAAACTTATACACTGTTCATACATCAATAGTAATGAACAGTATGTGTATAGTGGCTTTTAAGTATAGGCAGAACAAATATATATATATATATTACTTAATAGTTAAGGAAGTAATTATTAGTGTGTTGATTTTTTTATATATATTTTAAAAATATTTTAAAATGATAAAAAAAGTATAAATAAAAGATTTTAAAAAATATGAAAAATGAATTTTAGCTTAGCGGTCACTTGGAGTAGACTACTCTGGATGGCATAATAGTACTGCTCTTAAGTAGCTTATAAGAGGTGTTTGAAGATAATTTTTTTAATCAAAATCCTGTAATGTTTATAACAGCAAACGTTGTGTATCGGAGATACTATCATAATAATTAGATCACAACTTATAAAATAATAATAATTAGATCACACATCATTAAAAAATCTCGACATAACAAATATCGTCATGGGAGATAAAACTTTTAGGTCTTAAATAAATAAATTAAAAAAAAAAAAAAAAAAAAAAAAAAGACCTTCAAATGTCGGATGTGATTTGATATCTTTTTATGTATTAGTTGAGTTATTCTGTTATCAACCTAATAGTTCACACCATCCACGTCACCTAAATGAATTATTAAAATGTTAAAATTTTTATCTTCCAAATCAATTAGACCATATAAATATTTTACAAAATATATCATCCACATCAACTTATAAATAGAATTTTTCTTATTAACGTCTCAAATACATTAAGCCTTAGTTTGTTTTCACATATGAGATAAAATGAGTTGAGATTAAAATTAAAAATTAAATAAAATATTATTAGAATATATATTTTAAATATTATTTTGTTTTGAAATTTGAAAAAGTTAAATTGTTTATTTTATTGTGTGAGAATTTAAAAAAGTTGTAATAATGAGATAAGATAGGATGATCTATAAATAGTAATAAATTAGTCTGAATTAAGAGCAATACTAGATACAGTCGTAGAGTGCGTAGAAATAAAAATCGGTTTGACAAGAAGCTTTTGAAAATGAAATGCACCCAGGTAAATAAGAAACAAGATTAATACAGAAGTTAAACGAGCATCCCACACCCAAAACGTGCCCCACATAGGTCTTCCCCCCCCCCCCCCCCTCCCTAACTAAGCCTAAATAGCGCCAATGATTCTCCGAGCCTAAAAAAGAATGGAACCCATTATTAAAAAATTAATTTTTATTTATATAAGTTATATTTTTAAAAACATTATGCAGTATTTGTACACTTCACGACTGTAAATATAATTTCTCTCGAATTAAAGGTCAAGCCGATCAACAAACCAAAACCCATGTTGCGTTGTGTACCAAGATTGAAATCCAACGTACAAATTTCCAATACTTCATTTTCATGATTCAAGTCCCAAATAGGCGAAAATTTTCAACAAATTACAATTTCCGACCTAAATGCAAGTCATCAATATTACTAAAATAGACAGACTGCACATCGACGACAGATGCCCAACATTTCGCCACACGGAATCTCCGGTCTGCAATGATGATTTTGCAAGCTTCTAAACCGACAATAATAAATTCAAAAGGTATTTGCCAAGAAAATTATACTAGGTTAGTTAACAATCGGCGTACAGCTTTCATTAATATAAAGTTCTGATGGCCTATTCCAAACTCAAGCACAAACAAACTAATTCAGCAACATCCCTACCACAAAACGAATACACTCTCGTAATCTATCAAGTCCCAATACACATGGCTTTAAAAGGACGATAAAAATAAATAAATATAAAAAAATAGCTTGCCCTGAAGAACATGGTCTGCATCCATCAGTACCTCCTTGTATAGCGATCCATAAACCTGGCGGAAGGGCACTCATATGCCAGATGCCCCCGGCCACCACAGTTGTGACAGATTGTCAAGGGGCCCATGCAATCCCTGCTCATATGACCTAGCTGCTGGCAGGTTCTGCATATAATGTCACGGTAGCCATTACTGCGAATGCCGCCGCCGCCGCCGCCCCGTTCTCCTATAAGGTTGGTTTTTGGGCACTGTCTAGCCACGTGCCCAGCTACATTGCACAAGTTGCAGATAGGATCGTTTGGACAATCGCGTGCGAGGTGGCCTGTCTTCCTACAATTGTTGCATGCCTTCTCGTTTGTGCATTCAGCTGCAATATGACCCTGCTTATAGCAGTTGTTGCACAACCTCAAATCCCCAGGTGGCAGTGGCAGAGCTGTGCACTCTCTAGCACGATGTCCCGCCTTACCACAGGTGTGGCAGATGCCCTCATTGGGACAGTCGTTGGCCATGTGACCAGGTTCTCGACAGTTCCAACACAACGACTTTGTGGTGCATTCTGAAGCAATGTGCCTGGACAGACGAGCCCATCAGTACTGAATGAAAGATTCCCTTAAAAGAAATAAAAATAAAATGTGCCTGGATAGACAAGAACACATCAGCACTGGATGATGAAAGATCCCATTAAAAAACAGAATTAGGAGGGATATCACCAATATTGAATGAGGCAAATTACATTCCTATCATGAGAAAGTAACAGAATTACTAGCAGAAAGGCTTTAACTTTTATGAATATTTTTTTGATAAGTAACTCGGATGAAATATATCTTTCAACTAGAAAGGGGAGAAGAATAAGTTTACTGACCCAGGCAAGGCACAGTTGTGACAAATTGCAACATTAGGGCACTCTCTAGCATAATGACCTGGACGTTTGCAATTCTTACACAGGTTGTCTCGGCTGAAAACAAAACCAAATACAGTAAAAATCAAGAGAGAGCATATTAGAAGTATATCATCACGTATAAGGTTATTCTGATATTCAGTAAAAGAAGGTAAAATATTATTCAATTCCTGGAGTCCTCACAGTGAGAGCAAGAATGAGAGAGCAATACATGACAAAAAAAATACATTAGTGTTAGACGTCATAGCCATTTTTGAAAATGGCTCCTCCAGAAAACTAAAAGGAACCCATATCCTTGTGTCCCTCCAAAGAGTGATTGATCAAACATAAAAGCCATAAATGACAGCACATAAATGAGCCCTAAACATATTCTTATCAAGATAAGAAGAACCCAACATATGATTGCATAGACATATGCAAAGCAAATGCGTTCAAAACATAAATCTTCATTGTTAGCATGCTGCAAATCTGTAAAAATTCCCCTGGGGTGATAACCTAACATGCATAATGTAACATTGAATCATTATTTATGGAATGGGAAGAAGAAATTCTACAGCCTACATGACCTTCATATAACTATTCAAGCTGAAATTGCTAAGAAGAAATGGCAACACTCTTTGAAGATCACATTATTTCCAAACAGTAGTTCAAAAAACGAAAGCAAAAGCTTCTAATCATTCAAGACGTAAAATTATAAAACGTGAACTTTTTGTTAATAAGTTGCTTGACAATCAAAAAGGATGTTATCAAGGTATACAAGGAGTATTTAAGATGATGCCTGATCAGAAAAACAGAGGAGCAATACAAAATCCTGAGAGCTAGTGAAAATTACATTTGGAGAAAATTAAAGTTGGATGAAAATTACACTTGAAGGCTGTAACTAGTTAAACTCAAGAGTTTTACTTTCTCCCCCTAGCCCATATATGATTTAGGCAAAATAATAAGAACATAATAAATATCCATGTTCAAAAGTTAAAAACCTGTAACCCCGACGTGAATCTCTCCTGTAAGGTGCATCGCGATAGGAAATGCGATCAGAACGGATCTTACGTTCCATTGGGCTCCTGCTCCTGCTTCTGCTCCCGCTGTCAGAACTCATTTACAAAATTATCCTTCAAAACACCTTAACACCACTGACCTACAGACACCACAACAACACCACACTGCTGCTGCCTCCACCCTGTCCACAATACAACCATACACCCAAGATCATATCCATGAGTCCAAACCAGACCCCTTCCTTTCTTCTTCAAAAAGAAAACACCAAAACCCAACAGCAAAGAATATAAACTTTTGAACAAGCAACCATCTCATAGCAAGTAAATATCACTTATTCAACACCAAGATATTGATAATGCAGTTCCTCAACCGTATCCTTCATTATAAACTCAAGCATCCCTGGCAAACATTCAACATTCCCAATTTAACACCAAGCCTATATCAATATACATAAACTGGATCGAGACTCCAACTTTTCATGAAATTATCTATGAAGTTCTTTAGATAATGTCTGAAAGCAATTGAAAAGAGAAGACTTAGAGGATAAGGTGCGACAAACTTTTGACACAGGAGAATAATTTCACTGCTACGTATCGCTGGAATATTATATGAAAAAGATAGGATATTTTTTATTCAAAGAATTTGTAAAGGTATGTTTTCAATAGAGCAGATACAGAGAGATTATGTGTACATTAAACGAGGTAAATCTCGCAGTTGAAAAATCAAATCCAATTTAGAACAAGCTCAACCTTTTAACAGCTATAAATTCATTAAAGAAACACCACAAGCAATAAACATTTGGGCCTCTTGGTGAGCTTTCGAAAAATCTTAAAGAATTGGACAAAAAAAAAGTTTGCCTACAGCCTTTCAATGTTCGAAACCCCCCCCCCCCAAAAAAAAGCTCACAAAACTTTTCTTACTTTTTTTTTGACAAAAAAAGGGATAATTTTGCATTGCTGCCCTAAAAAATTGAAGAAAGAAAAAAATACACCCACTCTTTTTCCCTCTCCTTTTCGTGAGCAAGTCCCTCCTTCAACAGACTTGTCACACCATTCTCAACCTCCTCTCATTCTTTATGCATTTTTTACACAGCATCATAACAGCAGTCTTATATCTCCAGAACCGTCCACTCTCAGGGAAACTAACAACTCTCTTGCTTTTTTCTCCAAGAGAGCCTCGAGTCAATAAAGAATCACCGGCGAGCTACAGCTTACAAACAAAGAGGAACATGTTCATAAATATCACGCAAACCAAGATTCAAATCACACACAACAGCCACATCAAAAGGAAACCTAATTATCACTTTCAAGCAAAAGATCAATCCGGATAGGCAAACAACGGAAACAATCACAAAGGCAGTCATCAGTATACATGCACGCATTATATACATAGATGTAAGTTTATTCCTACTTACAAAAAAAATTCATAGAAATGTAAATCCGTAAGTACGAAAACGTTCAAAGGGAACAATTAGCCCTAACCCTAATAATCTCGCAACAGAAAGAAAATAAAATTATATTCGCAGACGAATGGGGGGCGAACCTGATGCTACGGCTCAGTAACGGGGAGCTGGAGATGCTGCGTCGCTCGAGAGCTGCAGGCAGATAAAAAGATGCACCGAAGCAAAACCGTGACGGTTCGATCTGGGGGAGACTACCCACAAGACGTGGTTTATCAAAATACGTCGTGAAGACAACCTCTCAGTTATATATAAGACTTGGATCAAAGGCCCGCCCTCAAGTGTTTGTTCTTGTTGCGGTCCAAAGAACCTAATGGCCGAGTTTTGGGCTACTATCTACACTTTCCAAGAAATGTTCTCTCTAAAATCATAACATTCATCTCTTCTCTCGTTACGACGTAGTCGACACTGTCAATTAATTTTTAATTTCCTTTTAAATAAATGATGATTCAAATGTGATGGAAAATGTTTATTTTTAAAAGAGAAACGATAGTTACAGACGTCGTGAATGTTTAAGCGTCATATAATCACTTTAAAAAAAATAAATAAATACAAGACTCACGTAAAAATAATAATAATAATAATTTTTTAATAATAGACCTTACTCTTTTTCAAAACGACGCTTCTCTTTTTTATAAACTTTCTTTTATACTTTACATTTACACCGGATAATAAAATAACTAATGTGTTTAGGAGCACGATCTTTGCACGAGAATGACGTATGGGATCATAAATTCCACTCATGTATGAGGGTAGTAGGATCGTGTCCATAAAAATTCATTCTAAAAATGAATCTCATTCTAAGTTTCATTGCACAAAGAACATATACATATATATATATATATTTTGTAGTACATTACACAGAGAACTTGATGGGGGTTCATATCAGAACTCGTATAAATTATAATACAAGCATAATCTAAAGCTCAGTAAGATCTCCAGTATAATTTGTCGAGGCACTATTATTGGGTCTTGATTTGTCTGTACTCTGTGGCAAAGACTGTTTGAGGTTAATAGTTTAGGTTTGTATGATGAAGTTCCTCATTCATAGGACAAGATAAAGATCCTAACTAATGCCACGTTAATATTCACATAGACGTGCAATTTTTCCAAAGAAGAGAAATAAAAAGGTATTCTTCATCTAGTTTCATCACGATTCATGATCAGCACCATCTAAATGCTGCAAGTATCCTTCTTTCTTCGAATACAAATTTAATGCATCCAATATTTCATATATAAGCTTGCCTTCATGATGACCTCTATGTTCAACTGTAAATATATGAGTCTTCCCATTCACTTCAATGCGGCTTTGTCCAGGAGATTTTCTCACTCTGCAAGATCTCATCATTGTTCTTATTGTGGCAACCCCATCCCATCTTCCTACTGATGCATATATGTTAGCCATCTCCACATATGGAACTGCAACCAGGGGCTCCAATTCAAAGAGATGACGCAATGCATATTCACCAATCTCTACATTACGGTGAACCTTACAAGCACCAAGCAATGCACCCCATATGCCTGCATCTGGCTTGATAGGCATCTGTTGAATGAACACCAAAGCTTCTTTCAGCCTTCCTCTGCGTCCTAGAAGATCTGCCATACAAGAATAATGGTCTAACCCAGGACTTATATTATATCTTCTAGTCATCATGTTAAAGTACTCCCGTCCTTTATCAAGTAAACCTCCGTGAGTACAAGCTTGAAGAACAGCAAGAAATGTTACATGGTTTGGCTTCAGTCCCAACTCCACCATCTGGGAGAATAGGTTCAGAGCTTCAGTAAATTCTCCATTAAAAGCACAACCAGCAATCATGGTTGTCCAAGAGACAATACTTCTCGTAGGGATGGCGTAGAAGAGTTCTCGAGCATCACTTATACTTCCACATTTTGCATACATGTCTATGAATGCATTGCAAACAATTAGATTATCTTTTAATCCATTGGAAACGGAGTAGTCATCAAGCCATTCTCCAAGCTTGAGTGCCCCTACTTGGCCACATCCTGAGATCAAAGAAAGAATGGTAATTAAATCGGGTTTATCACCTGCCACCACCATAGCATTAAACAGGGTAAACGCCTCATTAACATCCCCCTTTTCAGCATACCCACTAATCATAACATTCCATGAAACGCAAGTTCTGTCCGACATGCTATCAAACAAGAATCGTGCAGAATCCACATCTCCGCACTTGGAGTACATAGACACAAGGGTATTGATCACACATATGTCCAAATCACAACCCAATTGGATTCCGTGAGAATGAATCAACATACCTTGAAACAGTGCCTCTGGTTGCATACATGATGCAAGAAGACTAACAATGGTACCTGCATCAGGTATAAATCCATCATGTAGCATGCATTTGTAAACATTAACAGCCTCAAAGACATTTCCAAAGTTTGCATGCCCTGCAATCATGGAATTCCACGAGATAACAGTCTTGAAATTTCTATTGATCTCATTAAATACCACCTCTGCCAACCCCAAGTCACCGCATTTGGCATATGCAGCAATCCAAGTGTTGGCAACTGAAACATCAGCACCTATGCCAAGTTGTATTCCAAATGAATGAAGTGACTTCACCAATTTCACACTCTTTGTATGCAAAACCGCTTGAGTTAAACCCATAAATGTAACTGAGTCAGGCTGAATCCCTTCAGACCTCATGTCATGTAAAAGACATGACACTCTATCAAGATAACATGAACGAGCAAACCCAAAAAGTATTGCATTCCAAGAAGCTTTGTCCCTCACAGGCATCCTCACAAAAAACTGGTGTGCATCATCCAGCTGATTGCATTTGACATACATGTCAACTATTGCAGTTTGCACAAAGATATGGGTGTTGAACTGAGATTTCATCACATGAGTATGAACAATTTGGGAGTACTTGAGATCAGAGATCTTGGCACAGGCTTTTGCTACAAAGGGGAATGTCAAATTGTTTGGCTCAATGCCATTTTGCTTTATTTGACGGAAGAGGGTGAGGGCTTTGTGGGACTTTCCATGGTTCACAGCTTCTTTGATTCTGGAGTTCCATTGACCAATGGCTGAGAAATTCAAAACATGATTCTGATATTGAGTTAGAGAATATTTTACCATTTCTCATTGTTTTGGCCGTCTGCAAAGCTTAATGTAGAACACAAATGCGAGAATGCACCTTCTCTTTGTCCCTGCATTCAAGCAAATTAACCGTGACAGAATTTAGGTGCAATCATATTAGATAGAATTCTACTTGAAAGATTTGCAACTCAAATTCATGTGTTTGAGATAAAATGGAAGAGTTCTTCTATGTACAGTTCCAGGTGTGCAAACCCCGGGACACACCGCTGTCATGGCAGGCACGTCAGCTATTAAAAAAACACAGTTCAAAATTGAAGAGAGTAATGTTGAGATTTCAGAAAAAGGGATTGCCATTCGCAGGGACAAGCAGATCACAAGCACCTGCCTTGAGATATTGGGAGGAAAACCACGGATTTGAGCTCTACCATGAGAAACAGAAATTTAAACTTTCAAAAGGTATACCATGGAGTGGGTGGGGTATGCTCAATAAAGTAAATGAACACAAGAAAATATGGTGCAAATATCTAAAATAAGCTTGGCTTCCACACCTGGTGGTTTGCCACATCTATAATTTATAGTTTTCGTTTTGGACTTTTGTCAAACATTTTTTATACAACTCAACTACTATCATTTACCAACAGATTTATATCATTTGCCAACGGATAGATTACATATTTGCTCGGTATCTATGTCCTGTAAATATACACATTCCATAACAACCACTCCAATCGTAATCACAAGAAGGCCAGCTCGGGTTTTTATTAACGTAAAGGAGAACTCACTTTCACTTAAAATCTCAAACTAAAGATGCCAACAAAGTCCTGCATCCATGTCCTCCTTGTTGAGGAGGTACATAGGAGCGCTGGCGAAGGCGAGTATTACAGATTACTAGTCGGCCTGAGCGTTACTAGGCCTGCAACCCTGTCCGCCCAAGATAGCTAGGAAAAATTAAAAAATAATAAAATAACAGTAAATCTTTGCAAATTGCACATTCATGCAAAGCCCTCGAGAATGGCATACATTCATGTACATATGCACAGATACATCAGCACGGAAGCAAGCTATTTAGTAACAGTTGCTGCTAATATTAGCATAGTATGGGCATGTATAATGATTCTCATATACCATCAATGCCATTTCTCTCTCATGATATCTATTAGTTGCTGTCAAGAGTAATTTTCCATTTTTTAGTTTATATAATAAATGATAAGATTTCAATGCAACATGCCAGTAATTGTCATCACTCATCTGTAGAATCAAGTTGAATGATAAGATGCTCAGGCCAACAAGCTGATAAAACTGTAGTTAATTTCAGCTATAAGATACCTCTTTATAATCAGTGACTACAAATGCACTTCCTATGAATAAAGCTGCACAAATAAAAACTAGATCGAAAAGGAATGTGCATCTCATTGTTCGCCGCCTCTTAGGCTCCACCATTACATATATCTGGAAGCAAAGAAGAAATTAAAAAATATTAGTATCATAAAAGGGATTTGATTGTGATCTGGAAATTTTTTTTAAAAAATGTTATTATAAAAATATTTATGAAAGAATTGAATTTCTGTGCATATTACTTGGTACTTTCCTAGTTAAATTAAAGTCAGCTAGAATAATTCCTGCGTGTACAAATTTCCTATACTCATAATCCCATAACAAAGGCATAGAAGCTAGCTCTAGCCTCTAACAAAGGAAAAGCATGGCACACAAACATGGAAAAAATAGCAACCAACCTCATTTCAGTAAGCAGAAAATTACACAATCAGCACATCAGCACACAAGCAGACCTAAGCTTAAAACAGAAGTTAGAGTTTATGGCTACCTAAGAGAGCAATGCAATCGCTTAAACCCCCGAGAGCAGGACCAATCTCGAACAGCAACCAACCACCGTATGCTTCCCAACCTGCAGGCACAACCACCTTATACTTAAAACAGAACTTAGTCATGCAATTTAAAAAACATAGAAACATATATTATTTGATTTTCAATATTTCTAATAACTACAAGAAGACATAGTTTATATAAAAACTGTCATAGTTACAAATAATGATTGAAGCCCAAGAAAATATTGAGTATTTGAGATGTGAAGGTACTTGAAATAGACAGGATGGTTAGAGCATAAGCCGTGTTGTGAAGACGGAGGCCTGGGTAGGCATTTTGGGGGGGGGGGGGGGGGGGGGGGGGGTCAAGACAGGAGTCTTGAGCTCAACATGGAGATGAAGTGTAAAATGGGTTGAACTAAAATGTTTTTTGGATAAGTAGGTTGAACTAAAATGTCATAGAGTACACATATATAAATTAGCATCAAGCAATGTAAAATGGTTAGATGGGAATACTAAAAACAGGTTGGGAAGTAGCACTAGGCAAAGAGTGTGCAACAGTTCTGCAAAGTAGAACTGAACTCTGACTAGTGATGGAGCAAACACAAGCTAGTGGGGAAGGAGCTCAAAAGGGGCATTGGGCATGAGAGTGAGTAAGTACCTTCGAAAGGGTGGTGTTATTGGTGGTTGTTGATCCAAGATTGTCTTAAAACATGATTATGAGATCTTGCAAATTACAAATTAAGGAACTTCCTTTATTCTTTAAAAAAAAACAGAAAAAAGAGAATAGACTTTCTCTCTCGAAAGACAGAGCAAATAGAAGTAAGAACCAATTTGGCTCAAATTGAGCCATGTTAGACGAACCATGCATAGACATTCAAATGCTAAGTAATCCTGTTTGGACAAAAGGACTTCAACGGTGAGTACCTAAAAGTAGGACTGATCACCTGACCCGACCTAGAGCCATTCCGTTTGGCCGATTAGCCGATTAGCTGACCCGAAAATCCAATATATTTTCTGATGTAAACGAAAATCTAATCAACTGTACTTGCTATGTCATGATATCTTATACCAAATCAGAAAAATGTCATCATTGGTAATGTAATCTAAATGTATTCAAAAGCAATACAATGAAGTGAGGAACCTATTTAAAAAGAATATCTTATGGATTAGCCTAATCTTACAACAGAAACTGTCCAGGTTCTTGTCTGAATAGTCATCTAATTTGATTGAAAAGGCACCACTATCTACTACAACATATAGCTTTGGAAGTATGAAGGCTTGCTTTTATAGGACTCACAAATTGACAATAATATTTTTTTCTATTTCTCAAAAATAGCTTTCATCTATACATTTCCCTGAGTTTTCGAAAAAACTATAAATGACAGATGTGCAAGGTCATATGAACTTGTATTCTTCTAAAAACAATAATTAACTTGCTAGTACACCTATTAACAATATATGTTCATCCATTAATCTTAGATTCAAACTCACAAAATTAAAAACCGTCAAATCATTCTAAATAATTGTGCATGATTTTTTATTATTAATAAGCATAATTATTCCTCCTGTAAACAATAAACATTCTCTTTCAAAGCCTTTTGTGCTTGCTTAACACCTGATATTCGGCTATCCTGAATAAATAGCTGTATTGTTGTTTTCCAAGACTAGTTCAACTATGGTTTGATAACCCAAAAGAAAACAACTTTCCAAACCCAACACTTAGACTGTCAAGCCCAAGCATTCCTTGGCTTGCAAAAGAAAATCCATATCCACGGTTTGGGATGTTACAATGGGCAGAGGATTTTCATATGGCAAAACAGCACATGGGGTACAAGTTACAACCATCTCAATTTCACCACAATCACCCAATGCAGTTCTAATGGTCTGCATAAAAAGAGAACAAAGAAGGAAAAAAAAACCTCTATTTGTTTGTGCATAAACCTTTATGTGAAGGTCTATGCACAAACCTTTATGGAAATAGCCCGTTTTATGCATAGGTTACCCAAGCGTTAACCCCAAGGGGTTGGCCCAAGTGGTGAAGGTCTTGGTCTCGGGGTATCACTCCCTTCAAGGTCCAGGGTTCAACACCTCATGGGTGCAAACAATCCTTTGGGGCCACACCCCTGGTGAAAAACCAGCGATTTAACCAGTTTTGTATAGGGAAACTTCCGAGTGTGCGGTGCACGGGATCTAGGTTTACTCTGCAGGGGTGGGGTCTGAAAGGCCCTGCCTTGGAGAGGTTCCTTGACATCAAAAAAAAAAAAAGGTTACCCAAGCTCAAGAAGAAAAGCTCATAAATAATCCATAAGAAACAATAGACCCCATGAAATAAAAGGGGAACAGTGCACTAAAAGACCTCATTAAAAGAAAATGTAGGTCCTAAACCATACACACTGAAGCCGTATCCTAGGGGATTCAGATAATGAGTTTCAAAATAAAAGAAACAGGAAATGAATCAAATAGGCTCCTTAGTGATTGAAGATATATCTTCCACCTACACTGTATTTAAAAAGATATATCCGGAACAATGATATCTGATATAGGCTAAGATTAGGCCAGAACTTAGACCTTACTTAAAAAGAATAAAATGATTCAGACAACCAACATCATTCACTTGACTGAGAACATTGTTCTACACAATAGAGAACAGTATTTTTACACAGAGACCCATGAATAGCAGAGAACTGAGAATAGCAGATCATAAACAAAGAATAACCAAGTATAGACCATCAAGCACAAACAAGCAAACAATATATAACCTATTCAACCATCCAAACACCCATAAACCCACGAATAGCAAACTCACAAACTAATCTCATGCAAGGGAGCAAGATTCTGTTTTCCAACCTGAGATCCTAACCAAATGACAATGATAATAATAATAATAATAATAATAATAATAATAATAATAATAATAATAATAAAAAATAGCAGAGCATAAACTACGAATAGCAGAGCATAAACCGAGAATGGGCGAGCATAAACCATGAAGAGCAAACGAGTAAGAAAATGTAGCCTATTCAGCCACCAGAACACCCATGAATAACCAACCGAGAAACCAACCTAAATCATGCAAAGAAGAAAACTCTGATTTCGAGTCCTAGATCCAAACCAAACGGCAATATTTTGTTCTAATCATGAAAAACCGACAAACCTATGCGCTAACCTTGATTCTGAGTTGCGAGGGAGAGAGTGAGAGCTGCGAGAGTGAGCTGCGAGAGTGAGCTGCGAGGGAGAGAGCTGCCTCCGCGAGGGAGAGAGTGAGCGTCGAGCGGGAGAAAGGAGAGGAAACCTGAGGGCCGAGATGGATTCTGTGAAAGGCCAAAAACGACCCCGTTTTAGACTAAAATCGGGTATTACCGGTTTTAAAAAAACGGATTCGGGTATTTCATTTCCGTTTTTCACTTAAGCGGGTCGGGTTTTCAGATCAGGCCGGGTAGATAAATCGGGCCGGGCCTGTTCACTATGCAGAGTACAACTTTCTAATCTCTTGCTTTAATTAGTAAAATCTATGAGTATTTAAGGTCTAATTTAGTTGTATAATGCAGTTAGACAAATAGATTTGTTATGGAGTTCATTGTATCTTAAAGATAAATTTACTTATAACCCGTGTGCATACCATTATTGGTGGAGGCGAATATTGTCTTAAGGAAAACGACATTGTAACGCGCCTTGAAGTAAACTTTTCACTCAATTTTTTTTTTTTGCAGCCCCTTTGAACCAACAGTTCGTCAGATTATAAAGTTACTTTTATCGTAAAATAGATTTAACGGATTAAATAAAGTCACGTCAATTTATAAAATTACTTTTGTACGATTCATTTGTAGATGTAGGACTCTTTTTTTTTCTTTTTTTTTGAGTAAACGGGTATTAACCTTCATTAAGAGAGGACTTACAAAGTTGATTTGAAAAACAAATCAATTACAATCGTTAATATCTTCTTAGTACACTTCCGTGACTGACATGGTCTAGTCCAGATAGTAAATCTCTAAAGACCTAGATCTTTAGAGAAAATATCACATCTGTCCACGATAGAGATTACAAAGCCCTATACCCTGTCTAAGCAGGGTAGGGTAAACCAAACCCCAACAACTCCGTCAACACGGAGGGGGGACTAATACTCCATTCGGACCAAAGTTCGAAGGTACTAATGTTTTTTTACGATTTTTATTAACCTAGAAACTACATTACACAAAGAAAAATTAAGAAGAAAAACACAGCAACAAAGGAAACGGAACACAGAGGCTGCTGTGGCGCGTGCGCGCTACTCTGGGAAGGGAACCGCCAGTCGACCTTGGAGATCCCGGACTCACAGACTCCAGAAA
This sequence comes from Juglans mandshurica, assembly GCA_022457165.1. NCBI lineage: Eukaryota > Viridiplantae > Streptophyta > Magnoliopsida > Fagales > Juglandaceae > Juglans > Juglans mandshurica. The sequence goes on along the minus strand of CM039629.1, from coordinate 24,394,610 downwards.
CGCTGCGCGTGGTGTTGGCAGAGGGCTCCTGGGTGATGCGTGAAGGCCACGCGCCAGACGACGCCGAAACTTCGAGCCGCGCGTGCGGGCTACTCACCGCTCCGTTTGGTGCCGCATTCAGTGGTCTTTAAGATCGGCGGTAGGGCATCACCATGGCGGGGCGCGTACTGGCCTATGGCGGCGGGAAGACCCAGATCGGCGATTCACTCTTATTTCGCCTGAAAAAACACAAAAATACATAACAAAAACTACAAAGAAGAGAAGGGATGGAGGAGAATGAGGGATGGAGGAGAAGGAGGGAGGGAGGGGAAGGGAGCCGAAGCTCCCATCCCTCAAGCCGGATCTGCGAAGGAAGTTTTTAGAGAGAAGGGAGAGGGTTTTTAGAGAGTCGGATATTAATGGAATCGTGCCGAGCTTGATGTAGATGTAGGACTCTTCTAATAACATGCCGAGCTTGACAACCCAATCTAATCCAAAGTGAGCAACCACCGTGAAAATAATAATAATAATAATCCTATCTCAAACTGAGTAGCTCGTTCTTGTGAGATAGAATTAAGAGGGTTCTTTACATCTATGGCAAAATCGCCCCCCACAACTTTTGGTAAAGCTTCACTATGTAAGGTTTCCATTAAATATTAATTGTCTTTAGGCTTTGGCTATAAAGTTGCTAAAGTGTTGATAATGTATAAAGTACTATTAACCAGCAATATTGCACGTAGACTTAACAAAAGTTAGCTAAGATGTTACAAAAATACTCTACATTTGCTTAGTCATTGATCAATCAAGCTTGACTTTTGTTACGGTTGTTCAACTAAACATTTTTAATTGTTGTTTTCTCGAGGTGAACTAAAGCCACTTGAATGCCTTTTTCTAACTCAGATTTTGCTACAATTATGCAAATGAAGTAAATGCTAATGCTCTTATAATATTAATGTACTTTAACTGCTGACATTGTTTTTTTGTGGACTTGGATGCCCATGTTCTATATACAATAATACAAGCAACTGCGTTTGTTTTGGCTCGTAGCATTTATCCTATCGAATTTTATCTATATATAATGTTAAGAATAATGTTATATACAGTTGAGAAATGTGCAAACGTCGTACAATCGTTTTGAAAAATAGCGAGGTCTATTATTAAAAAATTAATTTCTTTTCATGTAGATTTCATATTTATTTAATTTTTTCAAAACGACTGCACAACACTTACACACTCACGACTGCAAGTATCATTTCTCTAATATTAATATTACCCAAAACAAGATAGATTCCGATCGAGTATATATAATGTAATGAGCTACCAATTAAATTTAAATAGTACTTTTGCTTCTTATGACTCCAATCTTTCCACAAAGGACAGATACAGGATACCAACATTAATGATCTTGATCAAGTTGAAGCGCTTTATCACAATCGTTTCCTTCACTTTTTATAAAATTTTTCATTTTATTTCATTTAATTATTACAGTTTCTTTAAATTATTATGTAAAATAAAATAAATAATTTAATTTTTTTAAAATTTAAAATAAAAATAATATTTTATTCAATTTTTAACTTTTATCTTAATTTATCTAATATCATCATCTACAAAAACCGACAATGCCTTGAAACTTATTCAAAATTTCCATCAATGCGTTCTTGATTTGCAAGAGGGTAAAATTAGAGCTGCCGTAAAACTTTACCCGTTTTATTCCTTTCCTTCCATCGTGATGGACGGTGTTCTCAACGTCCCCCGAGCAGCGAGTACAGAGCATAAAGCCATTTGCAGTTTTGGCAGAGACACCCCTTTCGCTTTTTTTTTTCTTTCCAAAGAAGCTAACTGGACTAATTGGTCCCCAGATGAAAAGCCCCCCTAGTCGCTCACGCACAAGGGACTGTGCCCTGGCCTTTTGCGGCTGCATCAGCATGTGAGCCCTGAGTCACAACTGACACATTTCTCAGTGTCGGTTAATACGAACTTCGCCCTTCCGCCCTCTCCCCCATGTCTCTCCCTCGTGACGCCAACAGCCAATAAAAGTTAAAACCAACCCAAAAGTCCACACACAGGCAGACACACCCGCGCGCATCAAATCAACAACCTGAGCCACCGCCACCAATGGCCTTCTCCTTGGCTCCCGGCCTGCTTCTTCCTCTTCTTGTTGGCTTGCTAAATTTTGCGTCAAGCACCCAGGACTACCAAGACGCGTTGTCAAAAGCCATCTTGTTCTTCGAGGGGCAGCGCTCGGGATTCCTGCCACAGGACCAGCGGATCACCTGGCGTTCCAACTCGGGACTGAGCGATGGCTGGATGTACAACGCCGACTTGACCGGGGGATACTACGACGCCGGCGACAACGTTAAGTTCGGCTTCCCCATGGCCTTCACGACGACGATGTTGGCGTGGAGCGTGATCGAGTTCGGCGATTCCATGCCCCCACATGAGCTAAGGAACACTCTGGTGGCGATCCGCTGGGCAACGGATTACTTGCTCAAGGCTCTGTCTCAGCTGCCCAACCGGATTTTTGTGCAGGTACGTAATTGCTACAGTGGTGGTTGTGTAAATTAACTGTTGGGGATGGGGCAGTATGGGGAATCTTAGTTGTAATATTTTATGGCTTAGTTGATCTAATCTGTGAATTAATCGAGGAATAAGGTTCTTTTGACTCATGTGGTCCACTTGGTGGTCGAACATTTGACCTTTTTGGCCCACCGCCCACACAAGCCGTCTCTTGGCATCGGGCTAGAAATCTTGATTATTTAATTTACTCGATTTGGCCTAAGAATAATAAGACAATATTGTTTTTTATTTTTTTCCTTCAAACTATGAGTAATTAGTTTTGTTTAAAATCGAAGGATCCAGAAAAACATAATCTTAAATTATTTCTCAAATTTAAGGATCTAACGCTGAAGAAAGATTGACAAATAAATAAGTTTTATAATATATATTATCATACAATATTTTATTTAACTTTTAATTTTAATCTCAATTCATCTATAAAAATAAATGAGGCTATATTAGGTGGAGATAAGACATAATAGTCACGTATGGTTTCACACGCCAAGGATGCCCGTAAATGTACCAAGCTAATATAGTATAAGTTATCTACTAAAGTAACGTATTAACTTTGTGTGTCAAACATCACTTAATTTGCTTTGAAAGATGGTGGTCATGTAGGTGGGGGATCCAAACATAGACCACAGTTGTTGGGAAAGACCTGAAGATATGGACACTGCCAGGACTGTTTACGCCGTTGATGCGCCAAATCCAGCTTCTGATGTTGCCGGAGAGTCCGCAGCAGCTCTTGCAGCTTCATCCATAGCTTTCCGATCATCGGACCCGGGATACTCAGATACTCTGTTACGAAATGCCATCAATGCTTTTCAATTTGCAAATAGTTACAGAGGAGCTTACAGCGATAATTCTAATATTAAAGATGGCGCCTGCCCATATTATTGCGACTTTGATGGTTATCAGGTATGCCTTATAAACACAAGACAAGCTAAATCTGTTGCTTAGGAAAAAAAAATAAAAAAAGAAGAAGAAGAAGATCACCATTTATGTACGTACGTGTTCTAATGATCAATTTGAGGTGAGTTCTTATAATTAAATCAGTAAATTAACTTCAATTTAATGTATTTAATTTTGGTGGGGTTGGACAGGACGAGTTACTTTGGGGAGCAGCATGGCTAAGGAGGGCAACTCAGGAGGATACTTACCTTGATTACATACGAAGCAATGGCCAAACCCTTGGAGCCGATGAAAACATCAATGAATTTGGGTGGGACAACAAACATGCTGGCCTTAATGTTTTAGTCTCTAAGGTTAGTCTAACAGAATAAAACTGTGTTCTTCATGTTTTCAATGCTAGTTTGAGCACTTGAGTCTATAATATTATTAAGATTCATCGACGGTTTTTGGTCTTTTAATTAGGAAGTCATAGAAGGAAACATGTATTCTCTCCAATCGTATAGAGCCTCGGCGGACAGCTTCATGTGCACGCTCATACCCGAATCATCGGCCTCGCACATAGAGTACAGTCCCGGAGGGCTCATATACAGGCCTGGAGGCAGCAACTTGCAGCACACAACATCCATTGCATTCCTTTCATTGGTTTATGCCAATTCCTTGGCCAGAACATCTCAAGCTATTAATTGTGGGAACATTTACGTAACTCCGACTAGGCTTCGCCAACAGGCCAAGCGCCAAGTTGATTACATTTTGGGCGAAAACCCGAAGGGTTTATCTTATATGGTTGGGTATAGCAACTACTATCCGCAACGTATTCACCATCGTGGCTCGTCGTTGCCATCCATAAAGGACCATCCCCAGTTCATTGCATGCAAAGAGGGTTCCATATACTTCAACTCAACAGACCCTAACCCTAATGTCTTAGTTGGGGCTGTTGTTGGCGGGCCATGTGAGGATGATGTTTATGACGATGATCGAATTGATTACAAGAAGTCGGAGCCCACAACCTACATTAATGCTCCATTAGTTGGGGCGCTAGCATACTTGGTTGCTAACCCCAACTTTAGTAATTAGCACAAACACACAAATTCGTCGTCATCATCAACGTTTGAGCAGCATAGGGAAATTAGATGCCAGCTCTCGTCTTTGGCAAATCAAAGAGAGAAGAGCTATAGGTTTATGGGTATTAATTTGCTTGATTAATTCTCGAGTTATAGCACTTTCAAGTCACAAGAGCTTGTTGTGACTTTTTCAAGAAGGATTTTTGGAAGTTTATTTCAACATGCAAAATTGAAGTTACTAATTCCAATTTGTCTACAGTGAGCATTTAATATATACTTGTGTTTATATTAAGAAAAAATATATTTGCAACCATGAATTGTGCAACCGCCGTTTAATTATTTTAAAAAAAATAAATAAAACATAGGATTCGCATGAAAAAAATTAATTTTTTTAATAGTAGATTTTATTATTTTTTAAAATAATTATACAACGTTTACGCACTTTACGATTGTATTTAGAATTACTTATATATTAATTCTCTATAAGCCATGCATCCAATTTAAACAATAATTAGAAGTCATGATAAGTTTAATTATGAACTGCATGGATCAAGTAGATCAGCATGAATTTGGGGTAAAAGATCGAACATGTTATTATTTATCTATGATTATTATATATAGTTATTATTAATGTCTTACAATAGTATTATTATTGCTGATGTTATCTGGATATGATTTCAATGCATGATATGCAGCAGTGAACGTACGCATGCATCCAAAAGAAACAAATTCTGCCGCCCATGAAATTATGTTCCCTGCTTCTCAGCACTTGCGTTTGCGTGTCAGGTGTTGGGCAATGAACAGTCTAGTGTTGAGATCAACAGCCATTTAGCTCCGTTTGCTTTCTAAATTCATCTCAACTCATCATTATAATTTTTTTAAATTTCAATACAAAATATAATAAATAATTTAACTTTTTCAAATCCTAAAATAATAATAATATTAAAAAATAATATTATAACAATATTTTATCATCTGAACTCAACTCAACTCAACTCAATTCAATATCCAAACACACCTTAATTATGGCGTCCTACTTCGAGTTATCTAACATAAATATTACTCTTTGCATAGAGATCTCTTTCGATGATCTATAATTCTTAAAGCTTATAATAGCTAGATGATATTATGTCTTATGATTTTGTTCTATATTTAATTTCTTTATTTGTTATTTATTTAATAATTAAAAAAATAATTATTAATATATTTTTTTTTAATGTTGAAAAAATATATAAAATAAAAAAATGGCATTTGGCCTGGTGCACCGCTAAATCGCTGATCGGCATAGTTGCAGCTCTCATAATTAAGAGAAAATATATTTGTAATCGTAAATTGTATAACTGCCGCATAATCGTTCTGAAAAAGATTAATAAAACATGAGACCTATATGAAAAAAAATTAATTTTTTAATAATAGATCTCACTCTTTTTCAAAACGATTATCTACCGTTTATGCACCTCAAGATTATATATAGAATTACTCCATAATTAAATAGCCCCTAATTCTTTTGGAGTAAATAAAACTATATATATATATATATATATATATATATATATGCAGGTAGTTGGGACCATCATGAGTGGTAGTACATGTGTCCCCAGCCTGCATTATCCTCCCGATGGCTAAATACATCCCTAGTATATAAATCATGTTAATTAGATATAGATAAATGATATTTACAATCGTGAGTGTATAAGTGTCGTACAGTCGTTTTGAAAAAAGTAAATAAATATAGGACCCATATGAAAAGAAATTAACTTTTTAATAATGGATCCCACTCTTTTTTAAAACAACTGTACGACGTTTGTACATTTCACGACTGTATGTAACATTACTTTTATTTTAAATTAATTAACAAATTAACGTCGAGATTAAGGCATAAAAGGGAACAAACAATTATTTAAAGAATATTAAGGTAGATGAGGAGCAAGTACTAAAACACATGTATAAACACACCTATGATATTTATTATTTATTAATACAGGAGACTGATGATATATGGACCGACATATTCATTGGTAGGTGGAGGATGAAGATGCATGCATGGCCCTCCCTCACCTACCATTTACCCAAAATTAAAGTGCTGTACCTTTTAAAGCTAGCGGCAGATACATCTGCCATTCCATGCCACACTAATAAATTGGTTCACTTGTTAGTTGGGAGTTAATGCCAGCAGCTGCATGGAGTAAACGGTTCCTCACATGCTTAGATGATGAGGAAATTAATAATATGTAAATAATAGTAAAAAAAATAGTAAATAGTAGTAAATAATTTGTTAATAATATTAAACTATTTATAAATAATAGAAAATACTTTATTTACTAAACACAGCTTAAATGTTATATGTAAGTGTCCGTTTATACCTAATCTTGTGTGGCAATTTATTTATTTTTTTAAATTAATATTTTAACATATAAATTTATTTTTATTATAAAATAAATCTAATATATTATATAAAATTACTTTATTCTGTAGATTTTCTTTTATAAGATTTTTTTTTTTTAATAGCGGAACCCTTTTTTATTTATTAGAACGGTTTATGTAATGTACGATCACTGTTGTACAGTGAATTATAGTGCACAATAGAGTTTGGCTTAAATCTTATTTGAAAAATGAACGGATAAAATTGTTTAAGTGAAAAATAAGTTAATTTTTGTATTAATCTTCAAATCTTATTTATTTACTTTTCAAACAGAATTTATATTTAACACTGTATAATTCAAGAGCTTTGTTATTTATCATCTCACACACTATATTTATATTTATTTTTTTATTTTTTATTTTTAAATTTGGTTTTATTCTTACTAAGTTAAATGAATTATTCTATCCATCTTTCATACACTGTACATTTAGTATTAAAAAATATATATATATATATATATGTAATATGTAATACAGTGACACTGAGTAAAATTTTTCACAAGTCAAACTCAAGAATATAACATTTTTGTACTGTTTATACGGTCCTATAAACAGTAAAAAACTTTTGCTTGTGTAAGAGCATTAGCATTGGTCTATGCATATGCATATACAAAGTCATATTTGCATAATATGCCCCTAAAATCCTCCATATTGGCTTATACATATCCAAATATTTAGCTACCTATGAACAATGCTTATCCAAATTTGGATAACCACTATTCACCCTACAAATCATATTTTAATCATTATTTATCTCTCTTTCCACTCTCTCTCTCATAATCCTTTCATTTTCTCCCTCCTTCACCAACACAACAAACCTTCACTTGCACATTCATTTTATTATTATAATATATTATATATATTTTTTCATTTTATTATATTTTTAATATCTATTATTAAAAAATTATATTTTTTATTATTACATTTGTATTATTAATGTCAAATGTATATAGTGGATGTTAATTACAAAATATATATAAAAAAATTAATTTTAGCAAAAAAGTAATAATAAAAAAATAATAATATTTTATTATTATTTGTCTCAAATATACATAAGTCAATGTGGGAATTTTGCTCGAATGACAAAGTGGATATGTAAAAGAGGTAATTTTGTATATGCATATGCATAAACCAATGCTAATGCTCTAAGGTGGCTCTACCACCGAGCGGGAGCTACGTTAGTTATATTATCAATTTTTTTTTTTACTTTTTCTTATATGTATTATATGTATTTTTAATATTTTTAAATAATTTTTTAAAAGATAAAAAGGTCACAATATTATTAAAAAATAATTCTTTAATCATTAAGTAAATAAAAATTAAAAAATAAAATAAAAAATCACAACGATAACTCCAATCGGTAAGAATAAGATTGCATTTGGAATTGGAATTGGGTAGTGTGGTATTCCGTAAATAGTAATTAAAAAGTAATGATAAAATGTTAAATAATAGTCAATATTAAATAAATAATAATAATAAAATATTCTCTCATATGTTAGTACCCAAACTAGGCGTGATAAAGAGTAGCATTTTTTAGAAAAAATTATTACAATCGTGAATTGTGTAATCGTAATCGCTTTGAAAAAAATAAATAAAATATAGGACTCATATGAAAAAAATTAATTTTTTAATAGTAAACCCTACTCTTTTTCAAAGCGATTATGCAGCGGTTACGCACTTCACGGTTGTATGTAGAATTACTCAACATTTTTTTATGTGCCAAGTCAGCTGTCAGTTGATCATCCATCTGCATTTTCGTCGGGTAGAAAGTGTTATTTATTACTTTTGTTTACAATAGGGCAGCCTCCGTTGTAGTCTAGTTGGTCAGGATACTCGGCTCTCACCCGAGAGACCCGGGTTCGAGTCCCGGCAACGGAATTTTTTTGATATTATTTGCATAGTTTACTGTTTAGGCAACAACATAAAGGCCCAACCTTGATTTGGAAGTCCGAGAGCCAGAAGAATGAATCAGGCCAGACGTAGTTAAGATCCAGTCATTCTTATAAGAGGAAATCCACTCCAAAAGCTTATTTGAGCTGTGGATATAGGCAATTCTTATTCAATTCAATTTGAAAAAAAGAAAAATTATTTCCATCAATTATTATTTATTACTTCAAATCTTATAAATATTTTCACATTTTATAAAAAATATTTTCACATTTTATAAAAAAATTATATATATAAAATATAAAAATAAATAGTAACGGATGCATAAATGATGGTTGTACCGCTGTAGTGCCAACCATTCAATTTTATATGGGATCGTTAAAGTTTAACAAATAGAATATGCGTAAATTTTTCGACTTTTGTTTTCTAAAATTTTATTCTTTGTTTATAATTTAAAATATATATATTTAATAAAAATATTCAAATATAAATACAATAAATTAAAATTAAAATACAATATATATATTATTATTATTGTTGTTGATTCTAAGCAACTTATCGGTGGTAATTAGCTCTCTGAAGGGTTCCCTTCGAGTCCCTTGCGTATTGATCCCTATTTGCGACATTGTGCTTTCGAATCCTCGAAGGTAAGCCGCTCCCGATTCTCTATTTTTCTTGCCTTCGAATATCAATTCCTTCCTTATCTTCCCAATATTATTAGTGTTCTTGCAGAGTTTTAGGGCTTAAGGTTCATCTCTACGCTTGCCTACTTGCTTCTATTGCTTTCAATTTTTCACCCAAGCCTAGTTTTTTGCCTCTTTTTTTTTTCGAAGAGATATGTTGCTTCCCGATGCTAATTAAAGACAGTTTAAAGATTTTCCTCAAGGTCAGAAGTGGCAGAATTCCATGAAAAATTAGAGCCTTAATTGTGTTAATCACCGATTATCCGAAATTGGTAGTGTTCTTGCAGAGTTTTAGGGCTTATGGGTCGTCTTGAAGCTTGCCTACTGGCTACTATTGCTTTCAATTTTTACCGAGGCCTAGAATTTTGCCACTTTTTTTTTTTTTTTTCAAAGAGAGATGTCGCTTCCCGAGGCTAATTGAGGACAGTTTAATGATTTTTCTTAAGGTCCGAAGTGCCAGAATTACATGAAAAATTAGAGCCTTAATCGCGTTAATCAACGATTTTCTGAAGGGTGCAAGTTGATAAGATTATCCCAAGAGTTTAAGCTGATAAGACTATTGGTGATTTAGAGTGGTATCAAAGAAATGATCCTGAATTCCAATTGCGATTTTATCTCCAAATTAAAATGTCATGATAGGTTGGCTGTCTCCTCCATATATGAGGGGAGTGTTGAAAAGTATATTGATGATTTTCCTAATAAGTTTATTCTTTTCTATCACGTTGAGCTTTGTTGATTTGACAATTGTCTTATTTTGCTCCTGTTCTAACAATCTTCTTAATTCCATGAAATCTGTATTGTTTTTCATATTATGGTATTCATTAGGCGCCTTATCATAGATTCATATGTTGTTTGTTTATAAACTAGTGGATATGGTATAGACGACACTTGCTATTGATGCCCTTTGCTTGCCACAATTGTGAGCTCTCTTAAAAAGGTTCAATAAAAGGAATCTCGAGTCTGATAAGCTGCATATTTGACCCAGGCACCCAAACTGCCATAATTCTCCTGCTGTTTGTGTGGTTGTTATACTACTACTGCTGCTACTACTACTACTTGCAGTCCTAGTGTGCTCAAGTGCTGCACACACATTTTGAAAAAAGTGAGTAACATGGGACCCATATGAAAAATTAATTTTTTAATGGTGGACCTCACACTTTTTCAAATGGAGTGTGCGGTGCTTGTACAACCCATGCATGTATCTAGTATTACTCGAAAGCAATATCCTCATATGTGAAAGAAATGGTTGGCGCCAGTGTTATTGTGCTGCTGTGCAAGTGGTAGCAAGGAGGATATATCTTTTTGCATTGTATAGTTTTCTAGGTCTAACTGATTATGGATAAGGGACACTTGCACCTGAAATGGATGACAAGATAAACATTTTTTAATTCTTCTAATAGGTGCAACTGATCGGATTAGACATGTATGGAACTCCCAATTTAAAATAATTATTACTGAGGAATTATATATATAATGTGTCATTTGTTGAACTTGTTTCCATTTGTATGCTTTTGCAATCATTTTTTTTAAGAGAAATGTTTGATTCACAAAAAAATCTCACAAAACTAAAGTTGTGGCTTTTTTGTGGTGCATCAAATTGCAAAGTTCTTTTGATTTAATTTATTACATTTAACCACGTCAGTTTGTGAGTTTTACTTTGGTGAGATCTCTTTGTGAACTTAACACTTATCTTTTTTAAAGTCCTTTTCTCCACTGAAATTGGTCCCAAACATTTACAGCCATGGATATAGAACATGTCCTGAAGGAAGGCTCTATTTCTTCTCTTACTCTGAGTTCAGTAGAGTCTAATCAGAGAGGAGGTGTGCTTTCCCCAGAAGATTTTGCTTGGGTTGACTCCTGCCTTGTCCAAGATCCTGAAATTTCAAAGGGGAGTTGCGATTCTCTAAAAGATGCCTCACAAGAACTCCTCAGTTCCCAATCCAGATTGTTCAGCTCTGCTGCAATTAGTTGTTTTTTTCAAGAAGGAACTGATGTTGAAATACCACCTTCCTTGGAAGAGGCAGATACTGTGCATTTCCGAGGAAGAAGTGATGATGGCATTGTTCTCCAAACATGTGCAGCCATGGATGTGGAAGATGGCCTGATAGAAAGCTCTAACCTGAGTGGAGAAGTGTTTTCCGGAGAAGATATTGCTTGGGTTAACTCCTGCCTGATCGAAGATCCCGAAGATTCAGTTAGTTGGGCTTCTCTGAAAAATGCCTTACTAGAAATTGTCAGTTCTGACTTCAGATCATTCGACTCCTTTGCTGCAGTTAGTGGTGGTTTACCCGAAGGAACTGATGCTGAAATACTACCTTCCTATGAGGAGGCAGAGACTGTGCAGTTCCAAGGAGAAACCTCAGATGACCTTGTTCTCATTAACAAAAAAACAGAAAGAGATGGTGATCATCTTCCGCTCAAGTTTAAGAATAACAGTTTGAAGTCTTTAAATTTGAAGGGAAATCCATTTCTGCCAACTTACACTGAAGGCGTGAAAGAGAGTGAAAGTATTGAACCAAAGCTTGATTTGGGTTCTTCAGCTTATGGGATGGAGCCCTCAACTGAGGATATCTTCAGGGTTTGGGATTTGGGCATTCCATCCGAGGAAGATGAATTTGGTAAAGAATTAAACAAGGCAGCCCTAACAGAAGTTTCATTCAAGCCAATGCCATCGACTTTGAATGATTTAGAAGTATCCAAAGATGTCGAAGAAGTGTTTCCTGACCTTCTAGTTTCAGCCATGGCAGACCTTTCTTTGAATCAAACTTCTAGTTAAACGAATGTGCATATTCCCTTTGTTTTTCCCCCTGCTGCTGACGTGTGGTTTCAAGTTGTTTTGATGTGGTCGTTAAACTTTCCCCGGAAATTGAACCTGCTGTCTTTCACTATGCATTGACAGATTCGAAATTTAAATAGCATCTAGCCCAAACAGTTCATTGGGTTATGACAGTTAGATATGAACCCTGAATCTTCCACAGTGAACCGTAGAAGATTTTGAGATTTTGTTCTTGTTTCCATTGTCGTAATACCAATTGATTTTCATGGAAAGTCAATTACCTGCAGGCTGCAACTTTCTCTCATTCTTTCTATCTGGATGCTTGAAGATAATCGGTTTACTGCATTACCTATTTATTTAGTTATTTATTTTTTCAAGATTTTTCAACGTAGAACTAGCAGCAGCTGTTTGCAATGTTGAAGGCCGTGAGCTGCATCCCTAATGCTCACCGAACTGGGGTTCTGCATTGCAATTCTACATAATTTTGATGAATGAATTCTTCATGGAAACAAAAATCAGAAGCAGGGCCCTGATATGCGCAAAACAATTTGGCAGGACCTTAACCCACACGTCATTGGCATTGTACATCCACCGTGCATATGCAAATTGGATGGACCCACCCAATGATATGCATAAACGGACAACGGTCAACACCAATTTTGTGTATGCATGGTGGACTAACTGGCATGGAAAATCATGGGTGATCACGTGAATCAGCTGACCTGGCAAGCTTTCGACCGTTGACAGGAAAATCACAACCTCTCGTACTGTAAAACTTAACCATGGCCATTAGTAAGAAGCTAATTAATTCAAAGCAAGAGAAATAAATAGCAGCCTCATGCTTGATTGGATTCCTTTTATGGTGAATGTGATATCTTTGTCTATTCCTCTCGGACTAAGAGTTGGGGAGAAAGTTAAAAATTAAATAAAATATTAATTTAATATTATTTTTGTTTTAAAATTTAAAAAAATTGAATTGTTTATTATATTTTATATAGATATTTGAGAAAATTATAATAATGATATGAGATGAAATGAGTTGAGATCATTTCTCAATCCAAACGGGGATTAAGGAAAAATATCACAGTTTTTTTTTTCTTTTTTTTTTTTTTCTCTTTTTCCATCTTTATATCTCATGTTTTTACGAGGTGGGAAAAAAACCATCCATTTCAACCACGTATGCAGCATGACAAGTCAGCAAGTTATCATCCACCCGGCGAATCGTGATAGGTTGGCTCACACCAGCCTCAAATGGGACATCTTTGAGAATACACTTCCAATTATAAATACAGTGACTGAGAGTGCATGTGTGGTAAAGAGGCTCAAAGCAGCTAGAGGAGGAGATAAGATTGCTGCAACCTGCAACAAGAAGCTGCAAGCAATGGCATCGGCATCACTCCTCAAGTCATCTCCTGTCCTTGATAAGTCCGAGTGGGTGAAGGGCCAGACCCTCCGCCAGCCCTCGTTCTCCGTCGTCCGGTGCCACCCGGCCACCGCCACATCAGCCCTCACCATCCGCGCAGGGTCCTATGCTGATGAGCTTGTCAAGACAGCGGTATGTATAGAAAATTCTCATCACTTTTTATCATTACTAGAGTAATACTTCTTTGTGCTTATCAAATTACATGAACAAACTCATGATAAGAACTTGGGAAGAAACATGTTCAAACACGTAGAATATTGCCTAAAAAAAGTATAGTCGCATTCCCACAATTCTCAATTCTTTCGAGCTTTCGGTTCTCTTGCTGCATCTCATAGAGCCACACACAGGGAAAACTACTACTAATAATATGTCTTTTCTCGGATGTAGAAAACCGTCGCATCACCAGGACGTGGGATTTTGGCCATGGACGAGTCTAATGCTACGTGTGGGAAGCGTCTGGCTTCAATTGGGTTAGAGAACACTGAGGCCAACCGCCAAGCATACCGTACCCTCCTTGTGACAGCTCCTGGCCTGGGTCAATACATCTCTGGTGCTATCCTGTTTGAGGAAACCCTCTACCAATCCACCACTGAAGGAAAAAAGATTGTGGATATTCTTGTTGAGCAAAAAATTGTCCCTGGTATCAAAGTTGACAAGGTAAGCGACGAAACAGTCGTGATATTTTGAGTCAGTTTTTGTTGTTGAAAAGGTTTTCTGGGTTTTCGTTTAATTTCGGTATATTATACATATATATATGCTAGAAGGCCTTGTGTATCTATATTTGCTATCACAAAGGCGAATAAAGATCATCTTTGATAGACTGATCGAATTGGATGGTCCAAATCTAAAAAGAGATGAGATATACGAGACAGACTCTACAACTTTTAATGCTATCTAAGAATTTCGAACACATCTTACAGTGAGTTATTTAATGTTTTGTACATCTCTTTATATTGGACTGTCCAATTAAACTTGACAATTAAAAGAGACTTCACTGTCACTAAACCTGTACATGTTTCATTTTCACCTCAATATCCTCTCTCTCTGCAATAAATGAAATGGATAGTTGGACACTTTTTGATAACCAACACGCGCCTGCACATATATATATATAGAGAGAGAGAGAGAGAGAGAGAATAGAAGTATGTAGAACATTTTGTTTCCATGGAAAATAACATCAAGATGTGGTTTAATTAATGAGAACAAAAGGGTTTGGTGCCCCTGGCCGGTTCCAACAACGAGTCATGGTGCCAAGGTCTCGACGGCCTCGCTTCTCGCACAGCTGCTTACTACCAGCAAGGAGCTCGTTTCGCCAAATGGTACAAATCCGAACCCCTACCTATCTTTTACGAAGACTATAGCTCATATATATATATGTAACTATAGAGAATGTAATGTAACATATATCAACTTGATCAACTAGGCGTACCGTTGTGAGCATTCCCAATGGCCCATCTGCCCTGGCAGTGAAGGAAGCAGCCTGGGGTCTTGCCCGCTACGCTGCCATTTCTCAAGTAAGAACACATAAATTGTACATATATATATATATATATATATATATATATTATATTATATTCAGTCAGCATTTGAGAGAGTGCTTCTGAAAGCAATGGAAGTAGTTTTAATAAGGTAATCATGAATTGTGTTGGATGTTGTAGGACAATGGGTTGGTTCCAATTGTGGAGCCAGAAATCCTGCTTGATGGTGAGCACGGCATTGACAGGACATTTGAGGTTGCCCTGAAGGTGTGGTCTGAGGTTTTTTTCTACCTCGCTGAGAACAATGTCCTGTTTGAGGGTATTCTCCTCAAGCCTAGTATGGTTACTCCTGGAGCCGAATGCAAGGACAGGGCCACTCCTCAACAGGTCGCCGACTACACCCTCAAGCTCCTCCACAGAAGAATCCCCCCATCCGTGCCTGGAATTATGGCAAGTGTCACAACATATGATAATAAAGTTCTATACACAATTCTTGAATATAGTGATGATTTAGGTACTAATTTTGAATTTTCTTTTTGTTTGAGCAGTTTTTGTCTGGTGGCCAATCTGAGGTTGAAGCAACTTTGAACTTGAATGCCATGAACAAATCTCCAAACCCATGGCACGTGTCTTTCTCCTATGCCAGAGCCCTCCAGAACACTTGTCTTAAGACTTGGGGAGGCAGGCCTGAGAACGTCAAGGCAGCTCAGGAGGCACTGCTTCTCCGTGCCAATGCCAACTCTCTTGCCCAGCTTGGAAAGTACACTGGTGAAGGAGAGTCAGAAGAGGCCAAGAAAGGCATGTTCGTCAAGGGCTATGTCTACTAATTAAGCTGTTTGTGCCAAAAGCAATAGATGATGATGATGATGATGATGGAGGAATGAAATACTAGTTTCTATGGATTGTACTGTGCTTTATAGCGTGGAAACTATTTTTGTTCATGATTACATGTACTTTTAGCTACTTAATAGCCTTCTTAATGAGATTAGGTAGTGCATGTGTTCTTAAATTTGCATCATCACAAGCTAAAGTTCTTGAACTTGATATGTTGTTTAACATCTAAAATCTGGCCGGAATTCTCGCTAGAATCAACTCCTTACCATTGATTAGTTCGGTGTAGCTGTTTAGCTCATCTTCGAACAATGCCACTGGTCAGAGTATTCCAACATCAAGCTAAGTTCGTAAGACGGGGGGTGGGTTGTCGCGGAAGAAAGCATTAGTATATCTCACTGGTTGATCTTATACCACTAGCACGAAGCTGATTTAATCTTTGGATCTGGTTGTTGGCACAAGAACTGCCAAACATAAATTCTTTCAGACCTATGAGCACCCCAAATTTTCAATTTTTCTTTGACCGTTAGTGCATTGCCAAAGCGTACCATTCAAAATTTCAACTTCTCACGGTATTCTAGCCATGTTTGATCTACTAGCTGGATTGTGTTACACCACGGTAATGGAAGAGTGATTCAAATGATGCTTAAAAAATGATTTCTTCTTTTGCAAGTTAAGGTCTCAGTAATCGGTATCCCGTGGGGCAGTGTGGATAGGACCAAAACATAAACCATCATCAAAGCAATTCAAGCCAAGATTATTGCAGCAATGGCTCAATTTACAGCTACTCATTGCACGTTATAAGTATATCACGAGTGCTACAACGGGAGATAAGTTCCTCTTTCAAGTTCAGAATTAAACTGTCAGATTTAAGTTCATGTAAAATGTGTTAGGAGAGACATAAGTAGAACATTTGCCTTTTGTCTTGGGATAAGTTCTACTCAGTCTTGTGCTAGTTTATCACAGTTGGTCACAAGCAAAGATGTAGCAGCCAGTATTATGAAATATGAGTGCGTGTGTGGAGAAAAGACTGCCTGACTCAGTTCACTTCATTGCTCTCGACTACTGATTCATCAGGGTCTTTATATAAGAAAAGAGCCTGGATGCTTAAAATAGTTGCCACTTTCCCCTTTGCAGTCGTTAAATTCCATGCATTCAAGAACTTACTTTTCTCACTTAAGTAAACAGATGTTTTTTGTACCTAAGTAAACAAATATTCAGAAAATGTTGAAATCAAACGAAAGTTAAGTCAACCTTCAACTGCATTTACTTGTAAAAAAAAAAAAAAAAAAACCTTCGTACGCATAAAGGAGGCTCCATGTCGAGAGAAAATATACAATATACACAGCTCTTCAACAGCTTCTGTAACGTTGTGGTTTTTTTGTATTAACCTAAAAATTCATACTGAGCCACCACACAGTAGCAGTCCCACTAATCCTGTACCATTTAGTGAACAGCATGTACTGTAGTGTATTTTCCCAATCCGTAAAGCTGTAAAACATGGTGTCAACTTCATTGGGAGAGAGAGAGAGAGCAACATGATCCACTTCGGTATTAAATATAGGTACCTTGCTCACTTTTCAGCTCTCTTTTGAGATCGCATAGGAGCCAGACTTGCAGATTCATGATTAGAGCCGCTCCCAACATCCACACCCTGTTCAACTTCCCACAATATCTTTTAAGTCCAAAAAATTAGAGCATAGAGAGATATATAATAGTGCCCCAGTGAAAGAACAGCTGACCTAGATGGACATTGAAAAAACAAATACCTGGTTGGTTGAAACTTGTTCATGTACCCGTTGGGGCCTGCTATTGAGATCAATCATTTGGTTTTCCATCTTGCTATCACTACCAATATTGTTGTCTAGCACTGGAATGAGAGGGACTCTGTGATTCTGCTGATTCTCTCTTGCCATGAGCTTAGGTGGCTGACTCTGCTCTTTTCTTGCTTCATTTGGATCAAGGGGTTGCAGCCCTAATTCCTCCAAACGGCCAGATTTATCCCCTGGAAACTACACAGAGTGGAAGGCAAAGATTCAGGTGGCCTATGAGAAACACAAACCCAAACCAGTAGTTGCTTGTACACAGACACAAACCTCAACTCTCTGCCTCAGTAGGAGATATCTCCCGTGGGTTCTTTTGCCACCAACATGTACAATCATATCGCATTGCAGACAAAGTGAAGTGCCATCTATCTCACAGTAGAAGAAAGCTATGCACATACAAAAGTTCAATGAAAAACTCTTGCAAAAAAATAAAGGAAGGTACAATTTGCAACCAAAAGTACAAAATCCATTCATTTGCACTCCATTGTTTTGGGCAATTTTCACACTCGGTTTGGAATCGACAATTTTTCATTGATATCAATGGTCGAATACAAACCGAGAATGCAATTGCTAAAAAGTGCTGGTTTGGGGTGCAAATTGACAGTTTTGATGTTTTGGGTTCCAAATTGTGAAAAAAAGGTAGCAGTATGGGGGACTAAAATCATTACCCCAAAAGACAACATAAAATAAAATAACATACCAGGTGCATTTTCACATATGTCACAGCGTGGGACATCAGAGGGAGCAGCAAGCCCAACTCGTACATGCCTACTAGCAAGCTTGTTACACAAATGGACCTACAAGTCCAAAATACAGAAAACCATGTAATGCCGGTGTCATTGTTTTATTTGAAGGCCAGAGAAAGCAGAATGATTCAGAATTTACATAATCATCACCACTCTCCTATAAAAAAACTCCTGTACCTCTAAATGAAAAGACGACTTAAAGAATTTTAATTTGTGATATGTGAACTGATAGAACGATAGACATTAGAAAGTTACCATGATCTATCCACTAATTTTAATTTAATGAGGCCAGTTTGTCATGTTTTACAGCAATTACTCGAGTACAGTGAAAAAAAAGGCCTTATGTGAGTCCTCCCTGTCAAATCTCAAATCCCATGTTCAGATCAAGTCAAGCTTAGATAAAAAAAAAACTGATCATTCATGCATAGATAACAATGGGCACTAGATAACAATCAGCACTAGATTAGTTTATATTGGCTCCCTGCAAACCTTATTAATTGAACCCTATGAACAAATAAATAGATAACTAAACTTATCCTTCTCAAGAGAGATCTATATAAACCATCCAACCGGTAATGCCTAATGCAAGTTGTCCAAGCAATAACATATCAAACACTGACCATACCTAAAAGAGCATGTGATGTGGGAAAATGATCTCAACACATTGAGCAACGCCCACCGGCAACCACATACGAGTGAAATTCATCAGGTTGCATGCTCACGTTTGACAAAGAAAGTCGCATACCAACACGAAAAAGGTAAGGGGAATTTTATTGAATTCAAGGTAAAGGTCGGCCAAGAACATACTATTCGAGATGAGCAATATGGACACTGAAACTCCTCCAATTGCGCGTGCGTGAGAGGAGCGATCGAGAGAGAGAGAACAATTGCATTGAAGCCAGAGGAGACCATAGAATTTGATTGACAACGATTATTTAAATAAATGGAAAGCAAATTACGGTTGACCACACCTCTAAATACTCGATTAGCTCTAACCCACCTCAGAAAAAACCTAAAAGAATCATTTTTCATATTACCCGACTCATCAAAAACATAACAGGACCCCTCAAGTTTCCATTTACGGTACCACTGAGTCGAATTATACATACGCAACGAAGTTCTGATCAACCCGATTCTCGAAGTAAACGTTTTAAAGATTAAATATGAACAAAAAAAAAAAAAAAAGATTACCTTTTCATCGCAGGCACGGCAAAGAGCAGCCTCGTCGGCGGCGCAGAAAAGGATGGCAGGGGCGCTCTCGCACACGTCGCAAAGCGTTCGCATTTTCCTTGACTTACAATCTGCTTCTAGTCATTCCTCCTTTCTCATCTTCAATGTCATTTTTTTTTTTTTTTTACTTTTCAAAGATAAAAGGGAGTCACAATCAAGAACATATAGTCAATCAGACTTGGAGAGAGAGAGGAGAAAAACTGTAAACAGATGAAAACAGAGAGATTTGTTGTTTGTATTAGAATAAAAAATGGGGTCAGTGGAAGATGTTCTAAAGTAAACGACCGAGTGCCGAGGAAGATGGAAGAGCATGTAACAAGACGGTAGATGTATTCTCTGTAACAGTTGACACCTGGCTAATACCCCTTGGGTTGTTGTACTTTGTCTTTGTTAATTGGGCTCTATTACACCATATCCATTCATGAGTAGTAGGGACTACTACTACACACTTCTTTTCTTTCTTCCCTGGTTTCCAAAATTATGATACCTTAATCTTCCATTAAAGATAATTAAATGAAACACTTGCATAAATATTATAGTACATCTAATGGTTTTTGTAGCTTGATGGTATTTATGATGTTGTCTGTCTTATTAGAGATATCGACAGAAAATAAACACTAACTCCAATCTTAAAAATATTCTTAATTATTTCAAATTTTTCCTTGTCAACAATTTATAAATTGATTATCTTCATCATCCTAGATAATGTCAATTAATACTAAGGTTGTCTACTTAAAATGCATAACTTTGATGCCAAAGGCATATGGACTGATGTCATAACACTCAAGCCTCCCCAATGAATCAAAAAAAAAAAAAAAAAATGCATAACTTTGATAATGTTTAGTTGCTTATTAAGATGGTGACAATTTGTGATAGGATGAAAATACTAAATCGTGATATTTAATAGGTTATCATACTTAAAAAAAAAAAAAAAAAAAGTGTAAATTTGCTGTACCAGAAGTTGGTACTAAAGATAGATTGGAGATGGCGTATTGGGGGAGAGCTTCTAGCTGTAGCAGAGAGACCAATAGAGAAACAAAAGGCCAAAAGAAGAGAGAGATGTGTCTGTTCATTTTCACATTATTTTTTTAATCACTACATAAAAAACTAAAAAAAAAAAAATGTTAACGGAAAAATGAACAGATATTATCCGGAAAGAAAATGCAAGAAAATTCGGGGAAACAGGTGTTTTGTGGGTTACCCACTTTATCCAAAGCCACAAGATTCGAGAGTAGTGAGTCATTGAAAGCTCCATCCAGTCCATTCTCGGCCACCACCTTCATATCTGCCATGACCCCACCTTTTCATTCAACACCTCTCCTTTTCCCTCGGTTCTTTATACGGGCTACAACTTTCTTTTACTTCCTACTTTTTCTGAAAATACCCTTATCACCTCCTATTATCATTAAATTTATTATCCTTTTTAGAATTCTACATCCTAAATTACTGATGTCATCCATTCCTATCTCAAAATTCTCACTTTTTTATCATCTAAATTATGTCATATGTATTAGTTTTTGAGTTCTGCTTTGTACAACCGCCCTTGCAGAACTATGTGTAACCGGATAATGTAGTTCTGACAGAATTTAACAACTCAGCTAAATCACTGTTACACACACTCTCTCTCTCTATTCTCTGAAAAATCAAAGTGTTTCTAGACTCAAGCGGAAGCGAACACAAGCGAACCCACCATGTTATGTCTGAGACCAAACCTTTCGTTTTTTTTTTCTTCTTACTTTATCTGTCTTCCTCTTCATCTCTTCAACCTTCACAAACTCTCGAGTCCACTTATATACCTCTCTCTAAAATTTGAGATCATCCGTTGTTGCTTAGCACATGATGGAATCTCAAGTGGAGCATGCCGTGGTGGTGAAAGTAATAGGTCGGACCAGATCGAGAGGACAGGTGACTCAGGTGAGAGTCGAGTTTTTGGACGATCAGAACCGGTTCATCATGAGGAATGTCAAGGGACTTGTGAGGGAAGGCAATATCCTTACCTTACTCGAGTCTGAAAGAGAAGCAAGAAGATTGCGTTAATTGGCTACTCATTGCTCCCCTCCTTCTCAAGTTTTTTTTTTTTTTTTGAGATAAAGATGAAACCATCTTGCAATCCAAACTCAAAGTTCATATCCATCAACTATCTGTCAGCAATTAAATCAACAATAGTACATCTATAAGCGATATATACAAGTAAAAGAGAAATTCGTATAATAACTTGGTATGAAGTTTCACAAGTGTTTAAATACTTTCCAAGAGTAAAAACAATTGCATCAGGCTTGAGAGGTGACAGATCCATTTTTTCCTAGTTCCCACTGTCTTGCACGTTCCATCTTCCGTTTACGCCATTCCTCCAAAGCTTTCAAGCTACCAGCATCATTTAGGGAACGAAAATTCTTTAACCTTTTAGAAAGATCAACTGCAGCAGTTTGCTTTGTATATTTTTGCTGGACCGTCTTTGGCTTTGCATATTCTTCTTGCTCAATTTCCATCATTCTTTTGATCAGTTCCAATGGTTGCATAGCAAGGTGGAACTCTTCAGATTCTTTGATATACTGGATTTGTGCAGAAGTGAATTGAGATGCAGCGATTCTGTAGCGGGAATTGGCCGAAGATAAGAAGTTAAAGTAAGAGAAGAGCAGCGACGACATTCAAGAAGCAGACCACACTGGTTGCGTTCCTGAAGGAGAACACTCTCCATGACTGCAGTACCTCCATGTTTCTCCTCTTCTTCCTTCTTTTTCTTCTCGAGCTAAAATAGCGACATAATTCCAACAAGAGTTGCCTCTCTCAGCAAACTGCCTTGTTCGTGGGTCCCTAGCAAAGACTCCAACTTTGGTTGGATCTTGCCTCTTGGAGTCCTCCGTCTCTAGTGGGCGGTACCCCTACGTCTAAGCCATTCCAGTACCAACAATTTACGGTCCTCCTTCTCAAGTTATTGTTGGTTTCTCTTTATGGTTAGTCAATGGCACTTTAAGTATTGTTGGTTTAATGAAGTTTGATTTTGCAATTACCAAGTCTATTATTCTTTGAGGTGTACACAATACTGTTCCATTTCAGAAAGTTTTGATTGAAGAGGGTCATAAATGTTTTGATTGAAGAGGGATTGCACTTAGGAGTGATAAGTTTCAAAAATGCTTGCGATGTGCAGAGGAGAGAAATGTAGAGGAAGGAAGAAGAAGGTCAGAAAAAAATTGATAGAGAAAGAGAGAATGAACGAAATGATAAGGAAAAAATGTTAAAAAACAAAAATTTTCATCAAAATGAGCGTCGGTTGTATGGGGTTTCCCCAGCCCGGTTCAAAGTAGAGTTTCTCTTAGTTTTTATCGATCTTTCTTTCTCATAATTTATGTCTTCACATTAATCCATCCTCTCATCTTCTTTCCAATGTTTTTTTCATATACGTATATAGATGAATAATGTTACTATGTCGCTCCATTTTATCTTCTCATTTTGATCACTCGTATATTTATTTATTTATTTTTACTTACTGATTATAGAAGTGACTATTGGTATATCAATATTTTTATTTATATTTTTTAAAAAAATATAAATAAAAATTACATAAAGATACGTCCAGTTGTCACTGCTTAGTGGCACCCTCAATATAGATAGGCTATAGCCTTGCTCGGCTTCGTATGGAGGTGGTTCTGAATTGGGCTATTCTGAACGCGTGGCCTGGCTATAGAGAAAAGGGAATAGCAGGCATTGAGAGGGTAATTGAACTGGGCCCCCAAGGTTTATTACTTTATTGTTTTGTTTTATGGGCTTATTTCGAAACCGTATTCAATGATTCATTCCTCGTTTGAAATGTAGGTGGATATGCTCTTTTTATTGTAATTTATTTCTTATTTTAAATTTTATGGTTTTTAGTTATATTTATTGATGTAATTTATTGTAAATGACTTTTAATTTAGGTGGTAAATAAATAATACTTTCTAAAATATATCACATTAACAAAACGTGATTGAAAATGACAAAATTTAATATAAATAATAATATTTTTAGTGATATTAATTCAAGTTTCACCAAATTGAAATTGATTGTATAAAAAGCGTAGAAATTATATACATACTCTCTAGATGCAATATATTGAGATACAACACATCTCATCCCATCTTATCTTATTTCATCTAATTATTACAATTTTTTTAAATTTTCACACAAAATAAAATAAACAATTCAACTTTTTCAAATTAAAAAATAATAATAATAATATTAAAATAATATTTTATTCAATTTTTAACTTTTATCTCAACTCATCTCATCTCATTTACGAAAACAAACAAGTCCGTCACCCATATCAAATATCAAAACAAAATATGGAAAGCCTTCATCCCCTTTCCTTAAACCATATACTTTCAAATGGATGGCCCCATTGACAAAGCCATGCAACCCTCCAAATTAACCTAGCCCCATTCATCCAATAGGACATGAAGTCCTATTATTTTACCCTCCTCCTTTAAAATCATTCTTCAGAAAATCCAAACCGAACCCACTGCCACCAACAGATAAGCCAAGAAATTAAGGCAGTCTAGGGTTTTGGAAGATTTGACTATCTTTCTAATGGGTGCAGTTCCATAGAGATAAGAGTCCCCATGAAAGACTTTAGGGGCTCCATGAAATATTAATGTATCTATTATATACAATATGGAATAAAAAGGACACCAAATTGACCCTTCTACAGGATATTATATATTGTCTCAACTTAATTACCTTAATTATATATTATAAAACTACAGTACTTGATTAATGCCTTTTTCATCTAAATCAGCGTTAATTTGTGGCGTAATTTCAGCTAAAATGGATGGAGATGATCATGGCGTCTTTGAAAATAACATGCGACTACTTTGTTTGATAGTATGCCCTTACTTTTCTACGATATTGTTTGATCCTAAGGGTTTCTGCAGGAATATTAATTAATATTCATGAAACATATATTGTCCATTTTTTATGTAGCGTAGGATACCCTCACACGCGTCTTAACCATTGGTAGCCATGCGGAGCCATGATTTGGAACCTGTGTTGGAATGCTGGGCTACGTTTGGATGTTGAGATGAGTTTGTTAGGTTTAACTTTTTTATGTTAAGATGAGTTTAGCTTTTTAGGTTAAAATATATGAAGTGGGTTGAAACGAGTTTGAATTTTTTATGAAAAATTGAAAAAATAATGGGTTCCATCAATAATTAG
Source organism: Juglans mandshurica (assembly GCA_022457165.1). Taxonomy (NCBI): domain Eukaryota; kingdom Viridiplantae; phylum Streptophyta; class Magnoliopsida; order Fagales; family Juglandaceae; genus Juglans; species Juglans mandshurica. Next base: position 24,369,614 of record CM039629.1, on the reverse strand, counting down.
TTTGAGATGAATTGAATTTGATTTAACAACCAAACACAACTAAAAAAAGGCATATTAAGTTAAATAACCACAATTTGATGTGTAATAATCATTTTGTGGGAATTAGTAGGATGTTTGGTTCGGTTCGAAACCACTTCACTGGTGTGAGGATATTCCATTAACTAAACTAATTATTGGTAATGAGATATAAGGAATTAGACAATTTGAGGAGGGGCAGAAAACGAAGAAAGAAAAACTATCGTAAATTCATTTGTAATGAATAGTTAAGTCCAACACTAGTCATTTTCTCGGAAAAAGAAATAATAGTTACAGTCGTGAGTGCGTAAGTGCCCTGCAATCATTTTGAAAAAAATAAATATATATAAGACGCACATGAAAAAAAAAATATTTTTTTAATAATGAATCCTACTCTTTTTCAAAGCGACTGCAAGATGCTTATGCATTTCACGACTATATGTAGCATTGTTCATTTACGTGTGAACTTTCTCTAAGTGATCATTATTCTGCCGTGCTTCCCAAGTAAACAGATATATAAAAGAACAAGAATATTGGAAAGAGAAGTGTTTAGATACGATATTCATGTAAAAAGATAGCTTTATACTATCATGTATCACAATAAGTTATATTAATTTGTAAGTTTTATTCGACGAAATCTCTTTGCATGTAAACTAAATATTTATCTATTAAAAAGTGATATATTTCTCACATTCATCATTTTAATCCTAAGCTCACTAACATCTTTGTATATTTGATCACCTTGAAATTTTGGTGATCAGGAAAGAAGAAAAGCTATAAAAGATGTATAGCTCTTAATGATTACGAGATGCATGTAGAGGGGTCGTCCTTCAACTGGGTTATCTGGTCCCCCTGCCCCCGCTCCCCGCCCCACCACCACCACCACCTTGCATGCCATGCAGAGCATTATTACAATCCTGTTAGGGTGAACGCTGGCGAGCGCGCGCATATATACATACATAACGTCAATTTATAAATTTATTTTTATAAAATAACACTTCTTTAACTTACAATTAAACAATAAAATTAGACATATATGCACCAATATTGCTTGCAACCCTGATGAAGAAAATCATTGGGTGACGCCTCCAACTGCTAGTACTTGCTGATCATCAATGAGTACTTATGAATTTTGCAAGGATTTAAAGCAATTAAATCAGCATCGAGTTTCATTAATTTACTACAACCAGAAAACAGACAGGAAAATAAGAAACTTTCACCCAATATATATTAAATATATAGCTCTAATATTCCAATTAAAAACAGTTTTTAATTTTCACATGCTATTGCTTTCACAGTGGGGAACCTGATGGACCCATCTAATAATAATAGGTACGCGTGCATGCAACATATATAAACCCAGATAAAGGTGTTGTAAGTCTTTGACTATATCACTTATATATCTTTTACTAGTACAGTCGTTAATGATCTTGTTTAGTGGTATATGCATACATAAGTACAATATATATTCTTTTGTCAGCACTTGAGATGCCTTACATAGTACCATCATCATGATCGAGATGAAACTACCTCAACTCATTTTATCTAATTTTAATTAATAATCTTATTATTATTTACAAATCATCTCAATTCATTTTATTGTTCAAACGACTTTAATTCTCCGAACTGATCTCAACTCATCTTATTATCCAAACGACTTTAATTCTCTGAACTGATCACAAGAGTATGTGAAGCACCGGACTGCATAAATAATTGATAAATTATATGTTCAATTCATTAGCTAGCTACTTATAGTTTAGTAGTTGCAATCCAAAACTCTCAACAAAGGATGCTTTGTTTCTTTTTCTTTTGTCTTAAAACAAAGTCTATTGGGATTTTATTTATTTGTGATTATATATTTGTAAGATTAGAGATACAATTATCTTTCTTCTTTTTTTTTTTAATGTAAATTTAACGGTTTAAAACGAATAAAATAAACATAATATGTGGATTTTACAGTATCTAATACTATCCATGTGAGTGTTTCATATACTATGAAAAGTAATGCTAGGTGCAAGATTTAGGTGTGCAAACCTCACGTACATTTTATATATATAAAAAATAAAAGTGGATTTCATAAAAAAAAAAAAATTTATTTTACATTTTTTTATGGTGGAATTTATTTTTTTACAAACATTTGTGCAAAGCTTGTATACTTGTGTATATATTTGTGGTTTGTATAAATCTTTACTCTAAGATGAAATTTACAGTAGCATATGAATCGAGCCGTTACTCTAAGATGACATTCCGCACTACTGTCGGAGGCAAAAACAAAAACTTTCCAAATTCAGTTCAGTCCTCCGATCTATCTTCTCCTTCCGCCTTCTCTATATTTTCGATTCCCACATATGAACAATAATAAGAAATTTCAAAACCCCATACCCATGAATCGAAGAACACTAACGTATTCGAGGGAAAAAGAATAATGATAATACCAACAACAAAGAACTTCTGATCTAAATAAACTAAGAATATTTAGGGAAACTCTGCGGCCTCTGTGCAGAAGAAATGGATTGCAGTTGTAAAAGACTACCCACAGATCACAATTACAAATCGAGCCGTTCGTCTTTTTTTTCTTGCCTTCTCGCCTTTTGTTGTCTCTTTCGTATTTCTCTCTCTCTTTTTTTTTTTTTTTAAATATCAGCCGACTGCACAGCCGACTGCACGAGACGACTATCTATAAAATTATTGTATTTTAAAGTGTATTTGGATAGTGAGATATTTTATGAATAGTAATGAAAAAATAATGATAAAATAATAAATAGTAGTGAAATATTTTCACTTTCCAAACTAGACGTAATCATTGGAAGCCATCGATATCAATCTCTTTCAAATAATTATTTCGGCCATAATTATTATCATAATACATTTGTCTTTCAAATGTCAACAAACGCTCCACCAACTCTATTGGTAATGTATTTCCAGCTTTCCTATTGGAAAATAAAAAAATAAATAAATAAAATGTTTGAAACATTCTTCAATTGGTAATAAAAAATTTAACTCGTTTTTTCAGAAGTGATTATAATTCTTTCAAATGTACAACAAATAGTGTAAGATCTAAGATCAGGAATATCATCAGACTTTATTTATTCCGATGACGGTCCATATTGACTTATTTTATTAAAAAAATAAATAAAATGGGAGCCAGATTTTAGAGGTAAGCACGTTTATTAATGTGTGCTGTGAAATTATTTAAAATGAGCATGATCGTTTTAGTCAAATAAATATTGTTGCAAATAAATAATATTTAAAACTTAGCCGTTTATTTCTGACGGAAAGGGAGCCACCAACAAGAAGAAAACATCAACTCAAGGGACATCAGCTTTTGGTACCAAACCAAGCAAAACATAAATGAGGAGGGGCCTTATTGCATCTTTCCCACTCTTTTGACTTCTTCACCTACTTCCTTTGTAACTTGCAATCCACAAAAGACGAAGAAAAAAGGAAAAATTCTTAAGGGTTTGTAATCTATACATTTGTCTGACAATAGCAGTTGTAATGTGTGAAAGTTTTGATTATTTTTTTTAAATAAATAAATATAAGAGTTATATGAAAAGATTTTTTTTTAATAATAGATTCAAATTTTTTTTTTTTAAATATGTGAGACTTATATACTCGTATATATCTAGTATTACTTATATTTTAAACTTGTTGGACTCGCTTAATAATTATTTAATATAAAATACGAGAAAAATTATATTCATCAGCTTTATATCACATTTTTATTTTTATTTTTTTAGTTTTTTCTCTCAACATATGTATGGTATAGAACTGTTGAATAGAAAACTCAAAATACAAATTTCTAATCATTTCACTTGTCAACCTAATCCTTCAACAGCTAGTAAATTATTTTCCCTGTTGAAAACATAAGAAATAAAAACACTTACGTTATTCATTTCAAACCAAGTAAAAAAAAAATATCCTTATCCGATCGTTGTTTGCTATTTATATAGGTATAAAAATTCTGATTATTTTCTCTTATTTTTCATACAAGAAGTTTAGGATGCGTTTGGATTTTGAACTGAATTGAGTTAAGATGATAAAATGTTGTTAGAATATTATTATTTTTTATTATTATTATTATTTTGATATTTAAAAAAGTTAAATTGTTTATTATATTTTATATTGAGATTTGAAAAAATTGTAATAATGAGTTGAACTTTCAAACGAATAACATTTTTCAACACTACTTGCTGTCCCTTGACTTTGCCCCCCCACTCCAATATCTCTTTCCAACACACCATAAAACAAAAAGAAAAAAAAAAAATTTATGCAAGTATCGTACATTCATTTTGAAAAAAATGAAAAAATATAAAATTCATATAAAAAATTTAATTTTTTAATGATGAATATTACTTCTTTTAAAATAAGTACGCGATACTTACACAACCCATAACTATATCTAATATTACTAAAATAAATATCGAATAATTGTGATTTCGAGAGTTCATTTTTCAAAATGTTTTTTTTTCTCCGTGCTTAAAAGTGAAAAGCCCATGTCGTTTAACAAAAATCACACCAATGTTTTGTTTTTTTGTTTTTTGTTTTCCCAATATTCTTAGGAATTTCAGAAACCTAACTACAAATAGTAAAATACAACAAATTTTCATCTATTATTATTCTCGCTTTTATTAAAGAAAATCATGATTTTTCAACTGCCAAACGTACGGGTCGAAACTTTTTTTTTTATTTTGTTTAATGACTCAATAATTTTTTTTTTTAATAATTGGGAACGGCATTATTAAATCCTATGAAAGCATAATATCCATTTAATAATTATTAAAAAAGGGAGGATGGAGAATTCTCGTGAAAAAGAAAGATGCAATTGGACGGTGATCAAAAAGCTGAAATCTCGACTCGAGCTACCTATTAAATTAAAGAATTAAATAAATAGAACCCACGTGGCGCGAAGTTAACCACCTCTGTAGCACTTTTACCACGTGACTTGGTGGAGTTCCCCACCCCACGGCCCACAGCTCTCGGAACAAAGGCAAGGGCACATATGTAAATTCAGCACTCATTTTCCATAGCTCAGCAGAGAGAAACTTCAACGTTGACACCGCGTCAGAAAATTCTTGGAGCTTTGCTACATTCACAGACACGGACACAGAGAGAGAGAGAGAGAGAGAGAGACAGAGAGAGAGGTTGGTGTTGGAGTCTCGACACCAACTGTGTCTCTCTCACATTGTGTATGCTACGGTTTTTCTGAGATCGTGGAGGCCGAAATTTCGCCCATTTTCACTGTTCTATCAACTTCCGTTCAGTTCAGTTCCGTTCCCTTCCTTTTTTGTTTTGTACTTGTTCTTCGTTTTTCCTCAGTTTCTTTCCTTTTTCCAGCTTTCATCGCTTTATTCCACGCGTAAAGCTTCATTGTCTCTGCTTTTACTTCATATTTGCGCTTTGAAGCTACGTCTTTGTATATATTTTCCCCATCTCTCTCCTATTGTGGTCCGCAGAAAGTTTGCTTAGGTCAGTGAAATTAATATTCTTCCTTGATTTTTTTGAAAATTATGGACCTTATTGTAAAACCGTTTTCAAGATCTACTGGATGCTTCTGATTTTCAAGTAATTCGAATTTCGAAGTGTATTTCATTTTCCTAGTTCGGAAGGTGAATTATTTGGATTTGAAGGGGTTTAGGTATTTTTGTTGAATGCATTTACCGTTGGATTTATTTTAAGCACCAACGTTTAGATGCGCTAAATTCGGGGAGTTTATGGGAAAGCGTTATAAAGCTTGTTCAGGAGCGTAATATATACATACATTAGTTTATAAAGCGGTTTTGGATTTTGTGCTACAGACAACAGAAGTTGAGGAAGAGCGAGCAGAGAGAGTAGCCAAGCCGAAGCGTTCAGAGTTGGGTTTTTTTTCACAACAACGCGGGCAAAGAGGCTGAAGCGGCAACTTATGCGGGACTCAGAAGAGAATCACAGAAGGAATTGGAGCTTCTCTGTTCTCTAACGCCTAACAGCTTCGTGAAAAGGACAAACAAACCAGAGGTAAACTTCACCTAGTAAAAGTCGTTGTGCTTGTAGATGATGTATGCTTGTGTGTGTGTGTGTGTGTGAGAGAGAGAGAGAGAGAGAGAGAGAGAGAGAGAGCGACGGAGCGGTAGGTTGGGGACCGGCCTATCTGCAAAGTTCCAAGATCGGTTGGCCACCGAAAATTATGTGATATTCCGTTACTTCGTCTTCAAGCGTGGTGGGTTGCCACTACTGTAAGTCTTTCCGTTCTGACATGCCATTGATTGTCGTTGAAGGAAAGAGTAAAAATGCAAAACAAAATTTTAGATAATTAGGAACGAGGGCAATCTGTGAAAAGTAGTAATAACAGTAATAATAATGATAATGATATTATTAATGACATAATAATAATTATTATTAGGATCTAAGAATTATGAAATGAGTTAATCACAACAAACCCTCGAGTAAGAGTAACCTTCTTTTATGATTTTCCATTTTATTGGGTGCTTGCTGATAATCATGATTAGCTTGTCGTTTCAGATACATGAAAACCTTTTTTTTTTTTTTTTTTTTGGTTGTTGGATAAAACACACGATTAGCTTGGTGGTGCTGGTATAACCCTTAGTTAGTTCGTTTCTCTTTTTGCGTGTTTCCTTTATTTTTCTTGAGGTTGGTTGGTTAAGACCCATGATTAGCTTCTTGTTGCAGATGATGATGCGTCTAATATCTTTTAACAAGTGCAACAACCTTGCTTTTAACATCTAAACCGTCTTGCATTTTAGGAAAGCAATAGCGACTGTGAGTACTTGACCACTAGCACTTGTTTTTACAAATTGAAATTATGGATTTATGTTGATTGAATTGGCTTTTGGCCCTTGAAGAACTGTTGATAGAAACTGGAAATTAAGAAATGGGAGCAATAGGTGGGGAAGAGCTAATGAAGTGGGAGAAGATGCAAGAAGTGAGTGGTCGGGAGGAGAAGATTCTTGTTCTTGTCAGATTGAGGCCTTTGAGTGAGAAGGAGAGTGCATCGAATGAAGTTGCAGACTGGGAATGCATCAACGACACCACAATCTTATACCGGAACACCCTGCGTGAGGGATCCACATTTCCAAGTGCCTATTCTTTTGGTAAGGATGCGTTCATCTATATGCTTACTCTGTCCAAAGCTAATCCTTTTCCATGGTTGCATCTTGATACAATGTTACATGTAGCTTGTATGGATGAGGCAGGTTCTCTTGCTTTGGAACGTATTTAGCAGACTTGTAGTATACACACAAGCAACTAACCATTTGTCATGATTAAAATTTGCCGGCTTTAAATTGAATTTGTAGATAGCTTGGAATGCTATTGTAGCTTTGCTTCATCTTCTTCTTCTATATTTTTTTGGTCGATTTTCTCAATTTAATTTGACTAGAAAGCTTTAAATTTATTTTTCCCTGAATTATCATGCATTGCTTATAAAACCAAAACATTTTCATGGGTTTAAGTGTTGAAATTAGGCTTAGATCTTTTCAATGCATCAAGCATCAAAACAGGCGTTACCATATTTGTGTTGGATTTTACAGTGGTTTCAGTTGGCAGATGTTTTAACAGAGTTCATAGAGATATAGGTTGGTGTGTGTGTTATCTCAGTTCTTTTCCTTTGGTCTTATTTTGGTGACAGACAAAGTATTTCGGGGCGACTGCTCTACAAGACAGGTATACGAGGAAGGGGCCCAAACAATTGCTCTTTCAGTTGTCAGCGGTATCAACTGTAAGTATAATAGTGTCCTGGCTATCTGTTTTCTACATGTTTATTACTTAACAAGTGAAAACTTTCCACCATTTTGTATTTTCAGCTAGTATTTTTGCATATGGGCAAACGAGCAGCGGAAAAACATACACTATGGTTGGAATTACCGAGTACACGGTGGCAGACATATTTGACTATATACAAAGGGTAATAAAAACTACAAATCTGGTGTGTTTGTTCCAGTAGCAATTTCATATTTCAATGAATATTCTTGTTTGTAGATTTTGTTGACAACTTTTTTTTTTTTTTTTAAATTCAGCATGATGAAAGAGCGTTTGTTTTGAAGTTCTCAGCAATTGAGATATACAATGAAGCTGTCAGAGACCTTCTTAGCACAGATAACACTCCTCTTAGGCTGCTAGATGATCCTGAGGTGGATATTCCTTTTCTTGTAAGTTCCTTTTATGAGTATATGCATTGATTTTGTGATATCACATTATCATCAGCGAGGGACTTTCGTGGAGAAAGTTACAGAAGAAACTTTGAGGGACTGGAACCATTTTAAGGAGCTCCTTTCCATTTGTGAAGGTAGAGTATTTTATAAAAATTCTGCTGTTTTCTGATATTTTATATATATATTTTTTAACGTAGTATATTATTGCAGCTCAAAGACAGATAGGGGAGACATTGCTGAATGAGAGAAGTTCCAGATCTCATCAAATTATCAAATTGGTTTGCCCCTTCTCCTTCCCCTTCTCAAATTAGAGCATATATTTTACATTCATTGTTCATGTTTTTAACCAAAACCTTCTCTGGGTATTCACTGTCGCAGACAATCGAAAGTTCTGCTCGCGAGTTCTTAGGCAAAGGCAATTCAACCACCCTTGCAGCAAGTGTGGTATGGACAAATTATTTCCCATTCAATCTGATGTTCAATGACAAAACATTGCCTGTGGGTTTCATCAGAAGATTCCAGGGCACAAAATTAAACTGCAAATTCCTGTGGGTTAAAAATTTTGAAGTCTGTGTCTGTGTTTATATGCAGAATTTTATAGATTTGGCAGGGAGTGAGCGTGCATCTCAAGCATTATCGGCTGGGGCAAGATTGAAAGAAGGTTGCCACATAAATCGTAGTTTACTTACTCTGGGAACCGTTATTCGCAAATTAAGGTTGTCTAATTCTTCTTTCTTAACAATTTTCTCCTGCAAAATCATTCACCAGTCTAAGAATTTTCTAACCTATCATCAGTTATGGTTGTGGGTGTGGCTATTTGTTAGTTACTGATCGTGTTTATTTCACTCCGTGTAGAACACTTTTATGGATTGAAAGCTTTAGTGCAGTTCTATATTTGTATTGAGTTGCTATCACAAAAATTGAAGCTTGGTTGCTTCTACCACGATGTTTAGGATGTTGCTTGTAGTGAGAATTCCCTTGAGACATTAATTCCAGTACACAATATCTTGTTATGTTATTGTCTCCAAATATTTTGCTTGTTACTTGTCAGATGCTACACTGTGCACTATGATGAAGATAAATTGTAAAAAATATTGGAAGGGTAGTGACTAGTTTCTCTCTACGGGTAAAATCTAAGCAACTTTAATGCCCTGTGAGAACTACATATTACCTTGTTCATTTATCATTAGCTTGTCAGATGCATAGACACTCAAACCTTGTTCCCACATCATTGGTTCATCTCTCTTTCTCTCTCTCTCGCTGGTTGGGTATGTGTGCACATGCGAGCTATTTTGCTTGATTTTTCTGCATTTCTTGCGTTATTTGGTGATTGACATGCTATAGTGGTAATAATATTATTTCTAGCTTCATAATCTGGTAATATGATTGTATGCAGTAAGGGAAAACATGGACACATCAATTACAGAGATTCTAAGTTGACTCGCATTCTGCAGCCTTGCTTGGGTGGCAATGCTAGAACTGCCATCATTTGCACTCTGAGTCCTGCACGAAGCCATGTTGAGCAGACTAGAAACACTCTTTTGTTTGCTTGTTGTGCAAAAGAAGTGACGACAAAAGCACAGGTCAACGTTGTCATGTCTGATAAGGCCCTGGTTAAGCATTTGCAGAAAGAGCTGGCTAGGTTGGAGAGTGAGTTGAAAAGTCCTACCCCTGCTTCCTCAACTAGTGATTATGCAGCACTACTGAGAAAGAAAGATCTCCGGATTGAAAAGGTTATTACTCTACTTTCTCTATCTCAACTTCCCTTCTTATGTGACCACAGTTACACAGTTTACTATATTTGTAAGTCAAAATGTTATTTGAACTATGTTGGGCTCACCTGCAGAGGGGGGGCGAACTGAATGAGAAATGCTGAGTGATGTACTTATCAAAAAGAAATGCCGAGTGATGTGATTAAGAAATGTCATGCTGAAGTTTTTCCTCTTTTTCTATCACAAAATGTTTGGAAAAAAGAAAAAAAAAATGTCATAAGAGATGTTAGAGGGTTAGCATCTGAATGTGTCGGATGTCGTCCATAGGTTTACAGGCACCTACTTTCACAAGGTGCTGTGTACATCTTTTTCTTGAGGGCAAGGTCTTTGTGTCTCTCTTTTCTAAATAAGTTCATGGCTAGTTTTGACAAAAATGTGACAACCACAGAGACTTCAAACTACAAAATTTTGTGCCACTCATAAGACTATGAAAAGATTCCTTTATAAAGTACCCTTAAGGATCTCTTGGCTTGTTACAAATGTCTTCATTTTTCTTTAGTTGATTACATGTTATAGGTTTGTTTCTGCACACGTTATAGGAGCTACATAATTTTTTTCTGCACACTTTACTTTTATGGTTTTCAGCTATTGTTCTTAATGGAATTAGTGTACAGGAGTTCTAAGCCATAACTTAGTTTATTAAGAATGTATTTAGGTGTTTTCTATTGTATACTTCCTGTGTACATAGGCTATGCCTATCTTCATTCATATTAATGAAAATTACATTTTACTGATCAAAAAAAAAAAAAAAGGTTTGTTTCCAGAAGTGGCTGCATCTGATTCAATTATTCAATTTGTACTAATATCCATACTGTATTCACACATTCTGAAACCCCCTTTAACATAATCCAGGAGGCTAATTATATGACCTGGTGTGACACCCAACTTAAAGCATTTTAGATGTTTAAAGGTATACGAGTTATAAAGAGCAAGCAACTTGTTACATATTGACTAATTGTTTATATGTTGTTCTATCATGCAGATGGAGAAGGAAATTAGAGAGCTAACTAAACAACGAGATCTTGCTGAATCGCGGATTCAGGATTTGCTTCGCATGATTGGAAATGAACAAAATTCAAGACAAGTATATAGTTTCATAATCATTATTGAGTTCCATTGCATGTTCAGATTGCTGTTCTAATTGCTAACTCTTGTTTTTATTCTCATTCAGGCTAGTATTAGTGATCATCCTAGATCTCATGGGGAAGATATGTGGGACGATGATTGTTCAGTATCAGAATCAAGTGTTGCTGATCTTGGTTATCCAAATGTAGGTGTCAGAAAGTTTGAAAATCCTCATTATGATGATGGAGATGGAGATGGCAGGAGCTATCCAGAGGACCATTCTCTTTCTGATGGTACCTTGTCACCACTGTCAACTGGAAAGCAATTGGTTAGATCTCATTTTAGTCAGAGGCAAGCGGACAGTGCAGTAGGAACTGCAGAAGATGCTGATGACTACTGCAAGGAAGTTAGATGTATCGAGATGGAAGAGTCAAGCAAGAATTCTGAATCCCATGCCTTAAGAACTGGTAGAAATGAAGAAACACTGGCTTTGAATGTGTCTAGGGATGGAGATGGAGCTGGCCAGGAAATGATGTCGACTCCTGTGAATGCAAATAGAGAAGTAAGTCAAATCCAAATTGTTTCTTAAATATGGCGTGTTGGAGTAGAAACTCCACGATGTGCAAATGACTATTGATTCTCTTGTCAGCTTACCTAATGAATCATCTCCACAGGCCATGGAAGCTGGTATGATGAGCTCTGGAAGGCTTAAGTTAACTAGGAGCTGGAGTTGTAGGGCAGATCTCATGACTGACTCAATTGAGAGCACCCCACTTAATTGGTTTGAAAGAGAATTCCCTGGAAGACCAGAAGGTCTTAGAAGGAAGTTACCGTTATTAACTTATGATGCCAACGCTAGAAGCTTGTCAAGAAATGATTCACAGTCTTCTATTGGGACTGCTTCCATAGATGAGCAACAAGCAAAGGGCGCCAAAACTTCTGCAGATGTGGAAATTACAAGCATCCAAACTTTTGTTGCGGGACTAAAGCAAATGGCCAAACTTGATTATGAGAAGCAACTTGTTGACGGTCATGTGAGACCATGCCTGTTTACTTATATTTTAACTTCTGTTATGCTAGTATTACTTTTCTCATAATATCTGTTATCCTTTAGTGTCAGTTGAAGTTTTTCGTATTCATGTCAACAGGAAAATACTATTTAGATGCAACGAAATGCTTGTATGGGCTTGGAAAAATACTGATAGAATAGTAAATTGCATAGTTTAGAAATTTTGGGGGTAAATCTCATCAAGTTTGCCTCCTCCATTTTCTACGTGCATGCTAGGATCAGGAGACGGGACCAACTGTTGATAATTTTGGAAAGGATGTGCAAGATGTAGGAGCTGATCCAATACTTCCAGCACTAGAAGCTTCTCTAGATTGGCCTCTGGAATTTGAGAGGCAGCAGAGAACGATAATTGAACTCTGGCACGCCTGCAATGTATCACTAGTCCACAGAACCTACTTCTTCCTGCTCTTCAAAGGTGATCCAACGGATTCCATTTACCTTGGGGTGGAGCTAAGGAGACTATCTTTTCTCAAGGAATCATTTTCTCATGGAAATCGGACTCTGGAAAATGGTCAGACTCTCACACTGGCCTCAAGGTTCTCTCTCTCTCTCTCTGTTATATGGTACAAGTTTTTTTTCAAGACCTCGTGTGCCTTTCTTCTCTTTTCCCCTTGGGAAAAGCGGAGGGGTGTCCTAAGAAAAATGTGGTAGAAGTTTAATCTTTCTTTCAACTATTTTCCCTCCGGTCTGAGGCTTTGTAGATGTTACACTTTTGGTTCCTTGCAACATAGAAATTGTTCCACGGGTGTTTTATGCACAAGAAACTAACATGCTTGTTTGGAGAGACAGCATGAAGGCTCTTCGTCGGGAGAGAGAGATGCTGAGCAAGCTATTGCAGAAAAGATTTTCAGAAGAAGAGAGAAAGAGACTTTTCCAAAGATGGGGTATTGCATTGGACTCAAAGCGCAGGAGACTGCAGCTGGTGAATCAACTGTGGGGCAACACAAATGATAGGAATCACATCATAGAGAGTGCTGCTATTGTTGCAAAGTTGATAAGGTTTGTAGAACGGGGGCGGGCCCTCAAAGAGATGTTTGGGCTTAGCTTCGCTTCTCCACATGCAAGACGGAGATCGTTTAACTGGAAAAACAAGAAGGCAATCCTTCTGTGAGCTTGTTTGTATGCCCATACATATATATAAAATAGTAGAGGTGATGTCTTTCGGGTTAGATTGGCCATATAGCTTTCTTTTTTCGATTGAGATTGAGACAGCTTGTTTATGATTGTAATAGAAGCCTAAAAATCTTGACTTAGAAAACTTCATTGGGTTTTGGGACTCTGGCTTTTGTTGTATCCTTCATGAATATAATCCATGCGTGTCAATTTCTTGTATCTGCCGAGTTAAGTAAACTCTAGTCATCTCTCCTTGAAGGGTTTTGCTAGATACAAGCGAGTTCGTGCACTATATTGCGTACCGATGATTTTTTTTATTTAAAAATAAATAAAAAAAATTTTTTTAAGAGAAGAAAAAAATTTCATATATCATAAAAATTATTTTCATCTTTAATTCACATCATTTCGTTAAACATATATATTATATATCAATATTGGTGCACAAATTGATATACAAACTTGAAACCCCCCCTCCTCTCTCTCTCTCTCTCTCAAACACACACACTTGTAATACCTGAGAAGATGATTTCCTATCTAAATTATATGGCAGTCTGTCGGCCTCTCATTGAGTAGGTGAAACATAAAAATGTATTTGTTAAACTGCAGATCAGGATTTTGGCTTAATGCAAAACTAGCTATACCATACATCAAGACTTTTATTGAAGTCAAATTGTGTTACGTCAGCAATACAAAAGATGTATCTTCCGGCTTCCATTTTCAACAATTTTAGGCATACTTCGAGATGAGTTGAGATTAAAGTTAAAAATTAACTAAAATATTATTATATTATTTTTTTATATTATTTTTATTTTAAAATTTGAAAAAATTGAATTGTTTATTTTATTTTATGTGAGAATTTAAAAAAATTATAATGATTAGATAAAATAAATTGAAAAGAATTATGAAAACAAGCGAGACGTTATAATTGAAATGTTAGTTCCGAAATAACATAATGGGCCACAGAATCGTTTCTTTCCGGAGCTTAGGCGGCACATGAGAACAGGCCCCCTCATTGAGCTTAAGTCTCAAACACAACTTTTTAAAAAGCTGCTATAAAATAAAGAGCAGTGCTACCCATAAGCCTCACACCTTACATACCTATTTAAAAATATATCATTTTATTATTTTATCTTATTTTACTTACAAACATGTCTAGAATTATTTTTATTATGTGGATAAAAAAGTAAAATCACATATTTTTAAGTGAGTGTACAGAGTGTGAGGCTTATGTCTATAAGAAATCCTAATCCAGGGTGTATACGGTGTCGTTTTGGTGTCATAGCCTTCGACAAAAACTATAGCTTCCGCTGCCTGAACTGTTCCGCAAAAGGACGAAGAGTTTACCGAGAGAGAGAGAGAGAGGGATGAGCGTGGCATCTACGGCAGCGTACGCAGCTCGGAGAGCAGCCCAGAAGGAGAGGGTTCGGATCCTGTACAGGCGAGCCCTCAAGGACACTCTCAACTGGGCTGTCCATCGCCACCTCTTCTACCAAGATGTACTACTTCCTGCATCATTCTACACAGATCTTTTGTTCCCGATTCCATCTCGTCGATTCACATAGCCTCAAATTTTGATTCTTTTCTTTTTTCTGCTGCTTCTCACCTTTTCCGCTTTTAATTTTTCTTGATTTCTCTATTTCAGGCTTCAGATCTCCGTGAGCGTTTCGACGCCAACAAACACGTGGTTCGTTCTCTTAGAGCCTTTTTCTTCAAACAAATTTCTCTTCTATTCGTTTAGAAGTAATTCAATTTCGCTGCAAAATTGGTTTTTTAAGCCTTACCAATGTAGTGGTCTTCTGTTTGTAAAATTATACCTATAACGCAAACAATCCCAACTTTGATTGACGGGACTTGTAAGAGTGGGGCATTGCTATGGATAAATGTTAATTCGCGTTCTGATAATTTTCCCCGTTGTTTTTGGGTAGAAAATACTTCCCGGGGTGTTGAATTATGATGGGAACTGGCCAAATCGTTGCGAGGGGAATTTTTTGATCCTGGATTTTGGGAATTAAAAGACTGCATTTTAATAAAATCAAGAGCATTATCTTTCTTTTATTTATAGTTAGTCGTGTTTTCTTTTTCTTTTGCTTTTTCTTTTTTATAAGAAAGTTTTATTAATATGAATGAAATAGGCGAAGTCATGCCACAAGGACCATATGAAAGAAACATCTAAATACATTCTAAGAAGCAGAAAACGTCAACAGAAAATCATGAGCAGTAGCTCTGTTAATCGTGTTTTCTTAGAGATTCTTATGATGGTAAATTCCTGAGTTTTGACTGTTCAAATATGGTAGGAATCACCCTGAAAGAAAACAAGAAATAAAAGATCAGAGCGAGAGAATTAGTTAGAATCTATTCTAGCGTGCTCTAAACCTACAGTCAACTAGCTACTTGCCGCAGTTGTCTCCTGAGAGAAGCGTGCCTATACCTACTACCAGAGGGATTCTTAAACGTCCCTCCATTCCAGACGAGAGAGCTCAAGTCTGATTCTCATTTCCCGCTTAGTCACTCGCAAGATTCAGATAGGGGAGCAGCAAGTCTTTTCTGAAAAAACTACCTTATTCATGTTTGTTATTTGAGTAATGATATACACACAACACATTGCACAACAATGTTATAAAATGAGGGTATTTTTGTAAAATTATGTTATTTTTATAAGATGTTTTACAAAAATACCCCTCATTTAAAACATAGTTGTGTTAAGTGTTGTAAAAAATGTTGTGTGTAAATCATTTTCCTTATTTATCTATATGGTCTGTCTTTCGACCGTAAGTACTGGAGGAGAAGCTCCTTCTTACTTCAGGGCTTTGCAGTAATGTCACTCTCCCGTTTTAAAATAATGAGATGTCAACTATAATGAATGCTATTAGATTTTAGAATCAACACTATGTGATATGTTGTTTCTGTGTCCTCAAAATGTTTATATCTTGAACTGAAACTGCAATATGAGCTTGGCAACAATTCTTGTGTGCAATTCACATATCATCCAATTTAGTTTCAAGTTTCTCTCACGTAGTTCAGATGTTACTATTGTTTTTACATGACTATACAAAACATAGATAAGCACAGAAATTTGCATAGTATGCCGATGTATATTATACGAAGCAGTTATCTGTGGAATTAAAGAAGGCGTATAAAATTATAAATTATTAGAATTGTGATGACGGTTAAGATATGATGGTGAAGGTAATAAATTCTAGTACCGTATTCAAATGCAACTCCATGTGACTAAATTCTGTTCCTTTATTTTGTTAGTCTGCCTGATGAATTGTTTCATATGTGGATTTACAGGAAGACCTTGACACAATTGATAGAATGATAGCTGATGGTGAAGCAAGTCACAATAAGTGGCGGCACCCTGATCCTTATATTGGTAAGCCGTATGGTGGAATGTAATTCAGAATTGAGGTTAAAATATACTCAGTGTTCTACTGCAGCACCTCGGTGAAAAATCTTGAGTGTTATTTTGATGGCATGTTCACGATACTTCCTAAGGTTTGGAAATTACTGACAGAAAATCCATCTGTGTCTTGGATCTTAACATGCATATAAAGGTTATGACCCTTGTAGGTTGGCATTCGTAATATTTTTGGGACATTAGACAAAACTGCATGCATTGGCATGAGGATGGACTACTGTGCAAATATATTACTGAGTTATGTTCAGTTATCGTTGGATGATGTATGTGATTGTGAAAATACGAATCCAGCAGTGCTTTATATTTATAGTTTTAAGTCTACCTATGCAGTATGGAGCCCACTTATGACTTCCATTTTCCTTCATTTTTTGCAGTTCCTTGGGCTCCTGGTGGTTCAAAGTTCACTCGAAACCCAACTCCGCCATCTGGGGTGAGTTATTATGATAATTCATTTTTGCAGACATGATATAGAATCACTTTTCCTTTGTCACATTATGTAGTGAAGGCATTGCATTCTTGTTACCAAGCCTGCACTTGTGCATTTGAAACAATTGTTAAATGGAAAACTACATTGATTTTTGTTTATGTACTTGAATGTTATGTACATGGGAGAATATTTGGACATGGATAGGCATTTTTCTTACGTTGATTGTATGACCGTGGCCATATGAGATGGTTTCATTTTACTTGGAGGAATCCTCATAAAAAGGTATTTCTACCTTTTACCTTGTATACGAGACTGGAATATAAAAAAATGTGAGAACATTGGGAAAAAGAAAGAGGGAGATTCTATATGTTTGGGAATAGGGTTGTTTTCATTTGTTGAACTACTATGTCCTTTCTGTTGATATCCCATTATTCCTACTAGATTGTGAAATGTAGTGGTAATATTACATGTTGGTGGATGTTTCAGTTCAATCCGCAGCCTCTCGGACTTCACCACACTTGTAAGTCAAGTGATGTGGTTTTCATTTGTTTCTGACACAGTTATGATATTTTTTTGTAAATGCAGATTGAGATAGTATACAACTATGGTCGAGAAGACAATGACTAAAACCTGCTTTCTATTTGTGGCAATAAGTAAAAGGTTAGTTAAATAATTTGCTTGACAGCGTGTTTTTTGGTTAATTTTGTTTGAGCTTGTAGCTTAATCATGAAATCATTTTCAAGTACAATTGCACAATCGCTGCAACAGAATTGAATGAATATCAGGAATTAATTTTAGGTCAACCTAGATTTGGTTTTATGTTATTGTTCTTTCTTTGTTGGGAAACATGTAATGCAAGATATTAAAGACATTTTGTTGCTTATTCCCCTCAAGCATTTATATTAGCGATGTGTTCGACACACACACCCTATCAAGTATTGCACACGGTAGTCAATTGGAAGGAGTTGGGCTTATTCACTCTCTCTAATTGTTATATTCACCCTCTCTACTTGTTGTTTGATCTTTTCAATATTTAATATGAACAAAACTACTGGTGCAGATTGACATGGTCAATGACTCCAAAGATGATGATGGTTTTGATGATCAAGGTTGGTGTCTTTGATGCTTTTTATATGTGATGCCAAATGGTGGCTTTGAACTTTTGAACGCTTGAGATGTTCACTTGCTCATTCATGTTTATTTGGTTTTCCCTGGAAGTGGAATATAAAAGACCTCCCAAGTGTTAACTTAGCATGCTACATGTCGCAAATTCAGAATAAGCATTTTGATGAACACCTTGATTCTGTCCATCCGCACTCCTCCCCCGTATTTTTTCGCCCAGTCCGCAATTCAGCAACCATTCAACATTAATCAGGGTCTATCCAACCATGAAACTTGTACAGTCCGCAATTCCCAACCCTTTTTGGCCTAGTAAATTAAAGGAGATGAGCGGATGGTGGCATTAAACATGACTTTGAACCCACTGAGTCACTGCAACGAAGACGGTGTATAAAAACAAGGATTCTATCCATCTAGTGTGAAATATGATGTATTTTAATCATTTCATTTGTTAAAATGATCAAAATATTTCATATTTTACTCTAAAATGGATACTATCCACTTCAAGTGAAATGGAAATGAACCTTTTTATACTAGGAAAGGCGTTTTCTTTGCTCTGTATTTGAAGGAAATCGTTCCTTTCAGAAATTTTAGTTTTGAAAAAGCCTTTGATCTGTTAAATAGAGTTACACCATTATCCTCGTGTCAAGATTTACGAATCCAAAGATGAAACATCATCCATGCTATCCCATTCCCTGGACTGCCAGTTGATGCTTCCAATGAAACAGGCTCAGCATTCAATCTGTGCCAAACATCTTTTTAGCTTCGCTTTGGATTGAAAAATCATTTCAATTTATCTCATCTCATTATTATAACTTTTTCAAATTTTCACACAAAATATAATAAATAATTCAATTTTTTCAAATCTCAAAATAATAATAATATTAAAAAATAATATTCTAACAAAATTTTATTCAATTCATCTAAAATCATCTCTAATCCAAATGAGGTTATTTCATCTCATTATTATAATTTTTTTAAATTCTTATGCAAAATATAAAAAATAATTTAAATTTTAAAATAATAATAATATTAAAAAATAATATTTTATTCAACTCATTATCTCAACTCATTTTTAAATTCAAATGGGCTGGATAAGGTGGCGGTGGATGATGAAGTATCGAAGGCCCAGGTCAAGGAAGTTGATCCAAAGAGATGCTGCAGCTTGTACGTGTAATATAGCCTTGCTTATAACATAACATAAAGCCTCGGCACTCTTCAAGGCCATATCCATGTTGAATCGTGAGAGGAAATTCATTTTCCACGCTCTCAAATTGCTTAACATAAAGCCTGCCCCTGTTGATCGTAGCAAGTTGAATCATATCAGTTCTTGCCTGTTCAACCTTCATCCTTGTTGTAACGTGAAGAACATCCCAAGTTAAATGAGATGAAAGGGACGGGCCAAGGAGTAGAGCTGGGGACCTCGACCTTGTCCTTGATTTGCTCAATCTTCTTCTCCTTCTTGGGCATCGCGTTCCGGTACGAACCCTTGAACCTCTTTCCTTTCTTTCGTCTTCTTGTCCCCACACCCTCGACGCCACCCCTCCTCCTGTTGATGTTAGAGCATGTCACTGCATCATCATCACCCGCCTCGCTACCGTGCCACACCGCTACATCATTGCCATTTTCTCATGCTCTTTGTTTTGTGCTCCACATCAATCGATGCCACCCTGTCCCAAGGGGATGGAAATGAAATGGCAATCGATTATCGGTACTCACCCAACCTGATTTGAAAATTCTGGTTTCATTTCGAATCGATTACGATACTTCAAAATTAACCTGGCCCGAAATCTTCCAAATCAAAAGCCTTCGAAATTTTTTTTAAAATTTTGTAATCAAGTTGGTGTTAAGAAAAACATTCTACATGTAATTTAATTTATAGATTTAAATTTAAAATTTAAAAATTTAGATTTTGCAAAGAAAAATGCTATATTAATATGTTGAAAATGATAAAATTCAAAATTTTTAAAAAAATAAATAATAATAATAATAAAATGGTAAGTAAAATTATAAATACATGTAATACTACTCTTTTGCAAGTAAAAAACTTAATTTTTAATCTTAAAACCTAAAATGATAAAAATATTGATCATGGATGGCACAATATTCTTATTATATATTATAGAACAAAAGTTCCAATATTCAAATTCCGAATCTACCCAACAATTAAGAAGTCATTTTACATGATTACCCAAATTCCTACAAAACTTAATTTCCTCTTCTTTCTTTCAAGGTCAATCTCTAATACAAGATGGGGGGGGGGAAAGCATTTTGCTTGACTTCTGCCTTCTTTTTTGCCTTGCAATGAATGCTACAAGGGATTCCGATGGCAGAAGTTGGAACTGACAAACACTTAATACAAAGTTGTTAGGGCGAACCCCAATTCACAATCTTTCCTCTCTGCTGTCGTATTCGATCGTGGATTGTCATCATTCTTTTTCTTTTCTTTTTTTGTCCTAAAGCGTCATCATTCTGTGTATTATGCTGTTGTAAAGGTCTAATAATAATGGCTGAAGGTCTTGAGAACTCCCAAGAAAATGAGTGAGATTCTCATCAACTCTAAGCACCGTGTTTCATTTGGTAGCAGGAAAGTTTAAGTGCCTCATCATCCTACTCTTTTGGGCCTTTCTAAGTGCATCTTTTGTCTTTTGGAATATTTTAGATTGTTTGTAATTTACTGATCGGCTGGGATTTGTGATGACCAAAAGCTGCCCACAGCATTGAACCCCACTCACTTCAAGCACGCGAGAGAGATCTTTATCAGAAAAAAGGGTCTCTATACTGCACAGAAACTCAGCTGGCCATGTAAATTAAACAAAGGAAAGGTTATTATCTTGTGAAAAGAGTCTTGCTCGTCCATAACTCCCAAGACTCTGAGACTCAAATCGATGCTTGTCCTCCTCCCTCGTCCATGTTTCATTCATTGTCCCATCCCCATAAAATGCAGTATCAATTTTTCTTTCTTTTTTTTTTTTTCTAAATTCCTATCACGACATTTATGTGTTGCACAGGTCACAACTCTCCGGGTCCGGTCCCAACATCTTTTGTTCCATGTTTTTAACATTGCATCCAAATCTTAGCCACGAATCGTCTGGAGACTTACAGCTACGCAGAAACATACAAAATTAAGATCGGCAAACTCTCCCCCTGTTCAAAAAACAAAACAAGTCCATCCAAACCTCCCCACGGTCCCTTTTTGAATGGCATGGAAAGACAATCAGTCCAATCTTTTTCTTTTTTGTTTTTAATTTCTAAGACTGAAGGCAGAGAATAATCCGGGGGTATCGAAGATCTTTTAGATTTCTTGTTAAAATCTACGTGGAAATTCTTTTTGTAATTTCAATCAACATTCCGTCGTAGTAAAAGGTAAATATTAAAAGCACTTTGATAGAGATCACTCCCGTTCTCTACGCATTAGGCTTACCACACGTAACCAAGGGATGTGTAGTAAAATATTAAAATATTAAAAGAATAGAGAGTATTATATATATGAAAAATTATTCTCATCAGTTACTATTCACCACCTCACATCCTATGAAAAACATCCACATATCTTATGAAAAAAAACTATAGATAAAGAGTATAAAAGTGAATAATAACTAATACATAACATTCTTCTATATCCAATAGCAATTTTGCTGAAATTTAAGATTCACGTAGTGCTGTTAGTATTTAAATTAAACACCAAAAAGACACAACTATAAGAACCCCACAAACCCCGAATCTCACTACTGCTTGAAACTTCCCCTCAAGATTCTTACACCGTTTCCATTGGCATCAGTCCAAACAAAACAAAACCCAAACCACCCAGAACCAAAGGCCCTACACCGCATCAAAAGTTAAACAGCCAACAAGTATATGACATGACAATAAAAAGGGTGCTTGCTTGCACTGGCCGAAACTTTGAAAAGTCTAATTGAAAAGAGGAGTAAAATAGAGAGGATAAGATCCCGAATTTACAAAAGGGCGGATTCGGTTCTTAACCCCCCCACCTTCACTACTTCACTACATGCAAAGGACCGACCCTCTACTACTTTCTTCTACGTCCTTTGCTCTTCATGGAATCAAAAAGAACATTAAAAATAAAAATAGACAAAGAAACACTTGAAAAAAAAAAAATTAAGACGACGACGACCACCTCAAGCACAAACAACCAAAGCAACTCCACAAATCTCAAGCAACACCATAAGACCACTGCTCGTCCTCAGCGGCAGCTGGATCGTTGTAGACGTCCTCGTTGCAATAGTAAAAACCGCTGTTATTGATAGCAGTCATGCTGCAAGAAGAGGTTCCCACCACCAGATATGGCATGTTACGGAAGGAATGGGCCAGGTACGATGCAAGAGAAGCAGTCGCAGTCGCAGTAATGCTGTTCCCATCAACACACTCCTCTGCTCGGTGCTTGAGTGTCTGGAACATTAGCTCCGGTTCGTGCTGCATCACCCGGAGAACATCCCCACACGACGGGCCCGGCACTGCCCGTGTCACCGCAAAACTTTGCGGACCGTCGCTTTGCAACACCCGCACAACGCTCGGCCCACCGAACAGATTGTGAAGCCCACCGATCGCCTCCTCATAAGCCCCGCCCAAGAACATCCCCAAATAGTACCGCCCATCGCCTTCCAGCTCATGAAGCGGCAAGCTTGACTCGCCGCCTATAAACTTGTCAATCTTACCATCGCTGTCACAGGTTAAATCTGACAGAATTCCCCTCGCGGACGGCCTTTGATCGAGACGATGAATGGGAACTATCGGAAAAATCTGGCCAATGCCCCAAAAATCAGGAATCGAGGTGAAAATAGATAGATTCACATGGTACGTACGGACTGGATCGGCTGCTCCTATTTCCTTTGATACCAAATCACACAACCCATCAACAGCTGCGAGTTGCTCCATCCCCAAAGACCCATCCTTGAACTGATCGACACAGCGTTGCTTCAACTGGTCAGCGTAGAGCAAACAAGTCTCGTACTCACCCCTCATTGCCGCATCCGATAAGTTCTCATAATCGGCACGAGCTTCGTCCGGAAGCCCCTCAACGAAATACTGTAACCCAGACGGAGACACCGCTGGGGACTCATATGTACTGGCTGAAACAGCTTCAAAGATCAGAACCGAGTGATGGGAGACAATAGCTCGGCCGCTTTCGCTGCATATAACCGGGTGCTTCACAGACCTGCGGCCGCATACCAACCGAACAGCTTCAACTACAGTTGACGCATAGTCTTCCAGACTATAACCAACCGATATATCGGACTCGCTGGATTTGGATCCGTCGTAATCGATACCCAGGCCGCCTCCGATGTCGATGACCTGCATGTGGGCGCCGAGGCGAACTAATTCGCAGTAGATCTGTGCGGCTTCACCGACACCATCGCTTAGTAAAGCTGTGGAAGGGATTTGAGAGCCAATATGGAAATGCAGCAATTGCAGGCAATCAAGCATGTCCTCCTGCTCAAGCTTCCTCACCACGCGCAAAATCTGAGTCGTTGTTAACCCGAATTTCCCTTTCTCGCCCGATGTCGACCCGAAATGGCCCGAATGCTTGGTCCTCAGCTTCGCCCTTACACCAATTACAGGTCGAACAGAGAGCTTCTTGCTCAAATCGATGACCAAATCAAGTTCCTCTTCTAGCTCAAGTACAATCACAGTGTTCAGGGCGAGATTTCTAGCAAGCAAAGCGAGGGAAATGTACTCTGCGTCCTTGAACCCATTACAAATCAGAAGTGACTGTGGATTACCTTTACACAAGCAGCTCATCGCCAAAAGGAGCTCCGGTTTCGAACCAGCCTCCAACCCGAACCGAAAGGGGGACCCGAATCTCACTATGTCCTCGACAACGAACCGGTCTTGATTGCATTTCACCGGATATACGCCCTGGTAATGAGCCCCATACCCCTGGGACTGGACCGCGAGATCAAAAGCAGACTGGAGGGACTCGAGCCGGTTCTTGAGCACGTCAGGCAGGCGAACAATCAGGGGCAACTGCAACCCCAGCCCACCCAACAATTTCGGATCCGAGACTTTCTTCACAATCTTCATTAAATCTATCTCCTGGTGTGCCAGCGTAGCCGCTCCATGTGGGCGCACCGATAAGTTCCCAGACGCGTTGGCCGAGAAGTATGGCGCGCCCCATCCATCGATATTGTAGAGCTCGGCCGAAAGGGAAGGAGACCAATGGGATACCTCCACGTTGTTGCTTGCTGGAGGAACGCCGGAAAGTGGGACCGGCGCGAGAAAAGAGCTACCCACCACCGGCGTGGCAACAGTAGCGTAGCCGGGAGGGAATCGAGCTGCAGCAGCGTCCACGCAGCACGCCATGGCCGGCATCTCTTTCCGCGACGATCTCAAGAGTTAATTACAGAGAACCAAAAAATGAAGGGAAAGAAAGGGGTCAAAAACTGTTGTTAGGGTTTTCTTGAAAGAATCGTTTTTCCATATGGTTTGTGAAGGTGGGGGCTTTAAAACCCGCCGAGGCCGAGGCCCCGGCTACCCCCTCAAAAGAAGCAGTAACAGATCTATCGAAAAAGAGAAACCCCCTCTACTTCTACCCTACAAGCCCGAATCCTCACGCCTGACCCTCAGAAGAAGAAGAATTTCACGGCTTAAACGGATCTGTTCCGTTCTGACTGGGAAACAAATCAACGTTTAAGCTGCGAAAACAGACCCTACCATGCAGATCTGGGGAAAGATGAGGGAGAATGGAAAAGGGCAAGTTTCCCGGAAAAGTGATGGGAAAACGGACGGGGAACCGACGGCAAAGGAGGGGCGTTACAGGTTGTGAATGAGCGAGAATTGCATGAGAGGTGAAGCGGCTATTTATAGTAGTGGGTAGGGTTGGGAGTCGGATGGTTGGCCCGGAGCGAATATCTTTTTCAATTTCTCGGGTTCTTCTCTTTAATTATAATTTTTTTAATTTTTCTATTTTTGGCTCTGGGATTCCTCTCCTAACGACTAATCAGCGTCGAGTTGCCGCGTGGCCTCTGGGTTGTGGGACCCTTTTCTTTGCAGTGCTTTCTCTCCCGAGCCTTCTTCGGGGCGATATAACGCGGAGATGCTTAAAGTTGCGTATAATTCGGAACGATATCGAATTAGGAAGCCAGCGCGAAGTTTCTTTGTGATGTGGATTTCCTTCTACAGCCCTGATTTTGCCACGTAGCCATTGGGCTGTTACGAATACCTGGTCCTCTCTTCAGTTTCCACGACTGGTGTTTTTTTCCCTTAATGCAGGTCACGTGCCGGTCGCCTGGGCTATAAACCCCCCCTGGATAAACCTTCTTCATCTAAATCAATACCAAGGTTTTTCTCGAGAGTAATTTGGATTGATAGATGAGTTGAAATGAGTTATAAATAATAGAATAAAAGTTGAATTATTTATTCTATTTTGTATAAAAATTTAAAAAAGTTATTTTGAAATTTAAAATAATTGAATTATTTATTATATTTTATTTATAAATTTAAAAAAATTATAATGATGAGATAATATGAATTGAGGTGGGTTTTGAATTCAAACGAGACTTAGTCAAAAGGCAAATAAATATAAAATAAATACCTTACCTACTTTCTAATAATTTGAGTTGGACTTGCCTTAAAAAGTTTCTTCCTTATCGTGTAAATATTATCACTATTTTTAATTTCTTTTTATAGAGTGTGATTTAGGTTAGATTTTATTCAATTTTCATTTCAAATTATCTTATCTCAACTCAATATCCAAACCTCTTCTAGTTTATCTATACTTTATAAACAACTAATTTCTCATATAACATCCAAGCCACGTGGCACCCAAAACCATGTGACATCCAATGAACAGATGCCAACATGGCATCATTGACAAGTATTTGTATTCAAAATAGAAACAGAAATTGTTTGGGTTATCGCATTCTTCATTATATAGACACACAAACTAACAAAATAGAAAAACTTTATTCAGTTTAAAATATCTCCTTTATCTTAAAAGTAGCTATAAATTACTGTTCAAGTGCTATCTTAAAAGTGGCTATAAATTACTGTTCAAGTGCTACAGTAATGAACAGTAAATAACCGTGGATACTCATTTCTTGTTTTGACCCGGCTTGATGATATGCGGAAAGATCCTTACTGTTCAAGTACAGTAATGAACAGTGCGAGAGAGAAAGTGAGGAAAGAAAAAAAATTAATAAAATCACTGTAATATTTATCATTATTATATATAAAATTACTAAAACCATGTCACTACTATTAATACTACTTATTTTACTTATGACAAATAATTTTAAATCCAACCCTTCATTTTACCACTTCTCATTTTTTTTTCTTCGGTTGGATTGCTTCAATTTATGAAATGAAGTACTATCACTGTCACAAAAATTCTCCACATCTCTTTTCACTTGTTAGGTGCAGAAATTGAGTTTATAAAAAATTCTCTATATACTACTTATTTTACTTATGATTACGTTTTTTTTTTAACCCAAAACATATTTATATTTTACAAAATAAGTTATTTTTCAACCGGGCAAATGTGCCTCGCACATTGCCCAACCGCTAGTATATATATATATATAATCTGTATTTGAACCTTCTAAAATACAAATTAACGTGATATTGCATGTAATAGTGACACGTCAATTTAAGTTAAAAAAAAAATAGAGTGTCGTCAATTTATATTCCTTTTTATTATAGTACTGAATGTGGTTGACCTAACATAACTATAGTCTATACATATAAGTTAAAGAAAAATTAAAAAAAATAAAAATAAAAAAAGTTGGGTAAATAGAATAAAAGAGAAAAGTACAAATTTGGCCCTTATAATTGAATCGCGAGAAATTGAGGGGCATTCAAGAAGCACAACTGGTCCTCCTCGGCTAATCTTATCCACGAGAGAATCTGCAAAGTTGACGCTCCAATTTTTTGAAAAGTTTTAACGGCTCTGATGCGATGGGCCCCTCTCTTAAATTTCTTTGACGCGGATCATACGCGTAGCTACAGGAATATACGCATCCACAGTCCACACTCAAATTTTAAGTTTGGTGCATATCAATACTAATCTATCATAAATTGATTTATGAGATGCAATTATCATTTAAGTTACGTGGACCGTATGTATATTGATAATAAAATAATTTAAAAGATAAAAAATTTAAAAAATTTATATTTATAATTCACATAAATAAAAAAATTTAATAATGTGTTTACTTTATATAATTTAATTCAAATGAGAAATTATTTATATTTATATTTCACCATTTATGTGATGCTGCGGTATTATGTTGATTCAGTCACCGCAACACATAAGGTTGTTTGTATTCATTTTATCTGATGCATTTATTTTAAATATTTTAAAATATTGAACATATTACATATTGTAATTTGAACATAGATCAACTATTAATTTAAAATAATCATTATAATACTTTAAAAAATAAAAAAATTATATTTATCATCTCCTACACCGCACATCAATATGTGATTTGTTATTTTTCTTTATATATATATATATATATATATATATTATACAAGGGAATGGGAGGCCATATGTCATCGGGCTATCGAACTCTTGGCTCTTTATGTTTTTTTTAAAGAAAAATGTCATCATTCATTCATCAAGAAATTTAAATTCATGAATGAATACATTATGGAATGTCCTCGTATCAAACATGACATCATAAACCAAAATAATGCATTTGGAGCTCTACCATCACATTGTTTTATATTGTGACTAGTCTAGTTTTCACTACTACTGATAGTCTCTATAAACAAACGTCTAAGAGACAGCACTCTCTACCTAAACAGAGACTAAACCTCTACAGACAAAATTCTGAGAGTCAAACTCATTTTTTTATTTTACTTAACAATAAGGAAACCAAAAAGAAAAACAGTAAGATAGATGTGAAAAATGACAGAATACAGTTTGAACTAATTCCGATAGACTTCAAAAACTATAACTGCACGTGAAGGTAATACACTTGTCTCTTTTCAGCTACAAAAGTCAAATTTGAAATATTGGTGTGGCAAGTATGGCGAGAAGAGTTACTCGAAAGGAATAGCGCGTGAGGACCACGAGTAGATGTGAGAGGCGTGTGAGGACCACTCGCAGATTTAAGAGGCACTTGAGGATCATGCACGGTGATTTTGATAAAATCGCCACTTTCTTCCTAACTGAGAATCTATCTATACAGCCCGTATCTCTCGAAAGTTTTCGACTCTTTATGTTTAAATATGCATATTGATATATAAATACAGTATTCTAAAAAAGTATAGAAAATATTATTAAAATGGATTGGAATTATAAATGGGGGGAGATCACGGGTGGGAGTGTCTGGGCAAGGTTGATTCGGTCACCGCAGCCGCACAAGCCCGTCAAAAAGTGCACACCACGGGCCCACAACCACGCATTAGCATGCGTCTTGGTGAGATGAAGTTACATATATGCCCTTTATCGTTCGGAGTTTTCCCAATGAATAAATATAGATAGAAGTCACTATTGGGAGCATCCATTTTGCACACATGATGTGGCATCATCTAGACCACACATATCCCCAAGTGAGTGTTGAGAACAATCAACTAAAAGCAGCCACGTACAGTGAGTGCAAAGTGTGCATTGCTATAGTGACTTCTCTCTAGCATTACCCTTTCCCAATACGTGTTTTGATATTTTCAAGGATCTTGCATGTGTTCACGGGTGCCGCTTGGAGATGCGGGTGGTTGGGTATATGCAGGAATTATTCACGTCGTGAATGGACGACAATTTGACCTTGTCAATCATGTCAAGCTACGTGTTCCACTCTGTTTGCATTTTGTGGCATTATGGATTTCTGTGTTCAAAAATTAAATCATTTTTTTTCTTATTTTTTAAACGTAATACTACAATTACGGAAGATTTCTCTCGAATTGGTGTTCCGAAATATGCATTTCATCTTTTTATTTTTTATTTTTTTTTATATATTTTTTTAATCATTATAAATATTTATAAAAAAAATAAAAAAATCACAACATTATTTAAAAATATTTTTTTAATCACTAAGTAGAAAAATAAAAAGTTTTCGAAACACATCTTCAAAATACATTTTCGAAACATTTAACATTTCTGATTGTTTAAAAGCAAAATCATTTTTATTAAATAAGAAACATATGTATTCATTAATAGCAGAGAGCCCGTGACTATTGCAACTTGAAACTACAGTACAACTACTCTGTCTGCAACATTTTGTTCCAAGATATAAAAACAATATTATTAATCAAAACAATTAGATTCTAAAATATTTGTTTATTGTCGTTGTTGTCAGTTATGAACATTATGACAGAAACATGCCAACCGTTAGTATTTCGTCACGTTGTTATTATTATAAATATTATTGTTGTCGTTATTCTTTATGCCTTTTGGTCTCTATGAATTTTCTTCAAATTTTAGTCAACTTAATCACCCCATTAAAAACACCATAGAGTATCTAAAAAAAGCATCAAATGATGCAAATGGGTCAACGTACGTAAAATGGTAATATAAAAAAATACTTATATTTATCAAATGAAAAACGCTTATATGTAATTGGTTATTTACATAAAAAGAATAAGTTTTTACTAAAATGAGTACATTCTCATCGTATCGTTTTCATTATAAATAAATTGTTATTTTTTTTAGTGTTTTTTTAGAAAAATGATACTTACAGTCGTAAGTATGCAGTCGCCGTGCAGTCGTTTTGAAAAAAGTGAATAAATATGAGACCTACATGAAAAGAAATTAATTTTTTAATAGTGAAACTCACTATTTTTCAAAACGACTGTATAGCGTTTATGCATTCTACGACTGTATGTAGCATTACTCGTTTTTTTAACATACTAACCACGTTAATAAGTTACCGAACTAGGTAATTAATATGAGCTTTGATTTCCTTTATAGGCATAATAAAAATCAGAACATGAGATGATATATTTACCATTTGGATTTACTTGATAAAATATGAAGATTCAACACATGAAAAGGGAAGACCAAGAAGACCACCTTTTACACGGAAACTCCGTGTTATTTGACTAGGAAGGCCTGCCCGGCCAACATCTCGCACGTGTGTTTCTGTATTTTTAGTAATATCTTCCCTAATTGTATTGTATTTTTATTTGTTTGTCGTTGCAAAAGTGTTATCTAATTGGTCGATGTTAATCTCTTACGACCCATCCGGCATCCAGATCCAAGGTTGTTAAACACGAAACGATTGAGTCCAATTTTCAACCATTAAACTCGTGCCCCCCCCCACCGACTTAAAATTCAACCTGCCTACAAAAGACGTAACTCGAAAGGCCAATTAAATTTGGAGTCTTGGACCAACCTCGTACGACAAGTATTATTCATAATAATTAAATTATTATGAGCATCAATTGATTACTTCTTTTGTCAGAAGAGTCATCAAAAGATTATTTTTATATTAAATAATCGATCTAATCGTTGAGTCTTAACTATTTATTAAAAAAATAAACTATCGTAGATATAATGAGATTATATAAAATAAACTCACAAATAGACGTAGTTTCATAGAATTCGTTAGATTTACTTTATCGGTTTGTATGTTTATTTTTGTGTAATCCCTTTATAGCTAAAGTATTTTTCTTAAAATAAAAAAAAAAGTATTATAACTATAAAGAAATTTAAAAAAATTGAATATGATGTATGATATCAAGCATGTCATCTTGTAAGATTTTTTTGTGACCAAAGTATTTTTCTAAAAATATATTTTGAATTCAATTATATTTGTTAACTAACAACTAATCATGCCTATAACAAGTAATTGGCAGAAAATGTTTTTTTAAAGAGAAATTCTATTTGCAGTCCTCAAATGGGGATTGCATGTGCAGACCCTTTATTAAATGAGAAAAAACATCATTTTAGGAGGGATAGTTTTGTAATTTTAAAAAAAATTAAAGATAAAATTGCCTAAACTTGTATTGCAGTCTCCAAATAGAAACTGTATCTAGCATTGCTCTTTCTTAAATATGTAACAAATATAGTTAATTTTTATTATTAAAATTTTCAGATTTAATTACACGTATCAATAAAATATATTTTAAATGGTTTCATAAGTTATCTTTTAAATTAAGAAGTAAAAACATGACACCATGATAAATACGTTAAAATAATATAAAACAGTATTTTAATTATAAAAATGATAGATATATAATTTTGTTATTTATAACTTTTCATATAATTATGATTTAAATCAAGATCATTTTTATAAAAGTAATATAATATCCTTAAATATGATTATCTATACATGTGTGTTTTACTCTTCTAACTGCATGCCACGTGGAGAAGTTGCATGTTCCCCCTGAATGATTAGCGGAGCAGAGAGCAATAACCGTATGGGCATTTCGGACCTTTCAATGGAGCCAGGTTCACGAGGAAGAAAAAGAGTGATTGGGGTTGGTAGGCCGTATGGGGAGAGGGGCTGCTATGCTAATCATTCTGAGGTGGCAGAATCTAATAGGTCTGAAGGTATCTAACGCAATCCCCGCTACTTTTACTTGGGATTAGTCAAGCGATTATTCCGGAGTTCTGATCCAAGTGGGGCCCACCAGGAATCTGAAATTAGGATCTTCTTTTCCCCCACTGTGGGCCCATAATCCAGATTCTTGACCGTTGCGAATTTCAAACTTAGATAAGGTTGGCCGTAAAAATACTTTTTTTTATATTATATTTGAATATATTTTGTATCCATATAGTTTGATTAATAATACTATATATAGTCGTGAAATGCGTAAATATTATACAGTTATTTTAAAAAAGAATGAGATCTATTATTAAAAAATTAATAAATCTCATCAATTACTTTCTTTCATTTTTCATAAGTCTTATCAATAAATCTAATTATTCCTATATTAAGTATGGAATATAGGAACCGTCGAGTCGGCAGTGTTATCCATGGGTTGTTTCATGTTTGTTGATTTTTGGACAATAACCAACCAACACACCATGTGTTACTTATTATCTTGTCTCTATTTCCATCTTCGTCTTCATCTTCTACAAGCTCGATGACTTTTGATTCCGCAACCAAAAAAGTAAATATTCTATGCTTTTCATGCGGTCCTTCTTGCAATAAAACTTTGATTAATTAACTTTTTTTCATTGGCTGTTTCCTCTTTTCCAATGTTGGAATCTCACCCTCTTTGGTTCCAGTATTCAAAGATATGAATAATGTTAGAGCCACCGCTAAGGCTCTTGCTGGGCTCTAACAAGTGTTTTTTTATATATTATTTTTAAGTTCTTTTTTTATATAGATTTTTTTTAAATCACAACATTATTAAAAAAATATTTCCTTAATCACGAAGTAAAATAAAAATCATAATTTTTTTGTTTACTTGCTGATTAAGAAAGTGTTTTTTAATGATGTTTTAAATTTATTTTATTTTTTTAAAATATTTAAAAGTGTTAAAAAATCTATATAAAAAATAACTTTAAAAAAAATACATGAAAAAATACATGTTAGAACCAGCAAGAGACCCAAGCGGTGGCTCAAGCATTGTCCCAAAGATATATAATTTTCTTGGTTGCTAGCTCTGTTGGTAAATTACAATAATTGGATATTTATTATTATTTTTTATTTTTTAAAACATATTATTATTATTATTATTATTATTATTTTATTTCTTGAGCATGCATGATGCATAGTTCAACATCTAAAAGAAAATTAATTAGCATTCTTTGTGATTGCAACTTCTCGAGGGAGATTCCATGCAACAATCATGTGACTTGTCTGTCAAATAGGGTCGAGTTCGATGGTACTGGAATATTATTGTCTAATAATAAAATAAATTGTTTTTTTAATTAATATAATATCAGTGAAAATAGAGAGAGAGGACCTTCTTTATTAATTGCAAAGATCGGCTCCCATTTGTTTTTACTTATAATAATCGATGCTCTTTTTTATTTATTTATTTATTTACTTATTTTTATTGCCTTTTTCGATTCATGTCTCGAAAAGCTAGCAAAGAAAAGGGGGGGACAAGTTATGCCGTTCCCCAAGCTGAAATATTTTAAATGTCTTTTATCGAGAGAGAGTAAATAAAATAGTAAATATTCTTTTTTATAAATTAACATTAATTGCTCCAAAAGTGTTGCATGAAAGGCTATATTCATTATAAATTTTTTTTTGTGCAGTCATTTTGACGTATTCATTTGTACACTCTATTAATATGATTGGTTGTATCATTTTTTTAATATAAAATAATTATTTTGGTCAATCACAATAATAAAATGTACAAAAAAATACGCAAAAACAAATGTATATAACAGAACTTATTTCTTATTCTCATAGTGTTTTTCAACCAGAACAAAAGTATGTACGATGGGTTTGAGCATTAGCATTGGATGATTTAAAATTAAAACATCTAGCAAAGTTGGAAAAACTAAAAAACAAAGTTGAATTACTATAAATTTATTTGACACTGTAGTCTATCTTATATCCTGTAAACTAATATTATATAAGTTTTAAAACTCATTCAAAAATTTAGATATACATAATTATTGATATTTATTCATAATAACAATATATTATATGCCTATGTAAATGATTAATATATACATATAATATGATAGCATATATATATTTTATATATGGTTCCCATATACTAATATATGAAATTATTAAATCTTATCGACTAATTATTGTATAAATTATAAAATATAACTATGAAATATATTCAATATATAGACATAAGTAATTAGGTTACATATTATATATTTAATTATAAAACTGTCATGTTTATATTATTAGCTAATACATATATATATATATGCATAGCGTATGTATATGTCTATCAATCTATGAATGAGTTTTAATCTAATCGAGCTAACGAGTCGATTCGGACATAAACGAACGGGTCTTAACGAGTCTTAACCGAGTCGTATGTGTCATTTACTAATCGAGCGACTCTTTTGTTTCAAGGACAAATTTTTTTTTTTTCACAAGTCGAATTTGATTCGAGTTTAAACGGAGAAGTATCGAGAAGCTATCGAACAGACTGATTCATTTACAGTCATACCAGGGACTCATTTTGACTGAAACAAGCTTCAAAGGGTGTGCCTTTACCAAATTAAAAATATTAGTTTTTCAGAAAAGAAAAAAAATGTATTTATAAGTTGGTATATAAAGTAAAGATAAATAATATTTGCAGTCGTAGAGTGCGTAAGCGTCATGTAATAATTTAAAAAAATAAATAAATACAAGATATATATAAAAAAAAAACTAATTTTTTAATAATAAATCTCACTTTTTTAAAAAAAAAAAATACCTAACATTTATACATCCACTAAATCTAGCATTACTCGGCCGTTGAACTCAATCACGCCACTTTTGTCGCCAAAGTTGTACCTCATGTAATTGGATGGTTCAAGACGCAGCATGCATGAACGCAGCATGCATGAAATGCGCTGTCGACCTTTTTTTCCAGTAAATATAGCCTAAAGCTGCTTTGGTTGTTAGCTTAAATTAACAGTAGTCTCTATCCACTTGCATCAAACACGTACAGCACTCAAACTGCATTCGCCAGCCAACGCCGCACGTAATTAGACGCGACGTAAAGATATAATAAGTGGATGATGAAATTAGAAAATAATAAATAATATTTTTTCTTTTAAAAAAATGGCATGTACATCAATCACACGTGAAAATGTTAGTATATTGTTTGAGTTTATCTCTTCACTTTGATCACTTTTGTATTTATTTATTTTTTTACTTAATGATTAAAGAAGTAACTTTTAGTATATTAATATGTTTTTTTTAAATATTTAAATATGTTAAAAAAATATGAAAAAAAGAAGAAGAAAAAAAATATAACTATAAATTTGTGCCAAGTCGGCCAGCAGTCATTACTGGACGGCACCCTAACATGACTTTAATCTTAAAAGTAGCCTAGTCGAACACTTTCGTCAAAAGTGTGCGCACACACATTATATATGAGTAATTTTAGGTACAAGTTCTAAATAGATAGATTTATATAAATTCTTTGTAAAAAAGTGGATCCTAGTAATAAAGAATAGATTTTTTTTTTACATTTTTTTTAATGTGAGATCCACTTTTTAACAATAACTTATATGTAACTTGTCTATTTGAAACTTGTACAAATCATTTACCCATATATATATATATATATATATATATTGAGTAGTATGACGTGGGATTATCTCTACAAGTCCATGTTAGCGTAATATGTGGGATCTCTCTAGTAGAGTATATTTTATTGAAGATGGAGCCACCCACATTCTCTCTAACAGGAGGTAAATATTAAAATCGATCCTAGCTAGTTAGATACAAAAAAGTGTCAACTTTTGTGTTCTTTTTTCTTTTTATTTTGTGTTCTTTAATAATTAAAAAAAAAAGGGGGATACAAGAAATGAAACATGATATGCATCCAAAAAGCCGTAAGATTAAATAATTGGGAGCCAACGTACAGATGTTATCATGCATATATCCATGGCCAACCAAAGATTAAAAAAGCAGCATGTGAAGGAGAAAAAGATGCTCATGAGGCAAGTAGCACTGAAAATGTGGCTTTCCATGTGAGAGTGGGAACGGAGGAGGAAGAGATAAAAGGAAATTATATATATGTATATGTGGGTTCCAACATATGCATGTAATTATCCTTAACTTAATTGAAAGATGACCTAATTTTTTCAGGTTGTGAAATCTGACCAACTTCCAAACACATGATTGTCACCATATATATATATATATATATATGTACCCATATATGTTCCCCACTATCCACCATTGATAATGTGCATTACTACGAGTTTAAACTATATTAATGTGTGGCAAAAGATCATAGTAGATCACCATTTAATTGTCTCTTCGAATTCATTTAAGTCAAGAGTGAATAGTTTTGGGCTTCAAGCAATATTATTCAAAGCTTCCATTTACCATCAATAGTTCATATAAATATATATATATATATATATATTTTAAAAAAATTATTTTTATAGGTAAATATTCTTACGTAACAAGTTAACAACTAATTACTCTAAGCCTTAATCCTAATGAGTTGGGGCTGAACCCACTAAGAAGTGGGTGATGCGAATGGTTCAACTTTCTTTGCCTCAAGCAATCATTGATCAACGCTTCCATTTATGTGGAGATGTTAATATTATGATAATGGTCTTTATGGGCTTAGATCTTTTTGAGATTCGCCCACTAATAGTTTACACACCTCCCATCATTGCCCATCAACTCATGCACGTGATCTCCCATGCTCCATTGTTTTTAGACCCTTTTGCCAATCCGTAGGACACTAGCTTATTGTCGTCGGTAAGAAAAATTATTCTCATCAGTTACTATTCACTATCTCACACCCTCATACCTTATGAAAAAAAAATTATATAATATGAAATGTGAAAGTATGTAGTGACTAATGCATAAAATTTCATTATTTTCTATTAATAATTTTTTCCTTTGTTTTCATTTGATCCACCATATTTCTTCTTAGTTATTAATTTGGTCAAGTATTTAATTTTCAGAATTATAATATTCAACAACGTTTCTAAATCCGACATTTACGGCTGCTCATTCGATCCATACTAATCTCTTTCTCCCGTGAGCCTTACCAAAAGTCTCCTAGTATTAGGCACCATCATCGGTTCCACAAACCAAATTCACCTTTTGACTGATGTGGTCATTTTCAAGGCATGTAGTTATTATGATACACTGTAGATTTTCTATATTTCATTTTATGAGAAAATTCATGCTACTCCCTAAAATGTATGCCTGGAGTTCAACAACAAACACGGAACCATCTCAAAAATCACACGGATGATTATCTTTTCTTGACATCAAGCACAAGAAACATACAACCAGCTCGACGAGCCATTTCCCGATAATGTATTTTTATATTCTTTGCGACTTAATTATCCAGTTTATTTCAATCAGAAGAACCGACCCCAATGTCCTTATATAAGTATACATTTGACAACCAACTCTCACTGAACTAGGAGTATTAAGACCTCGCCAAGATAAAAGTAGGATACTGAAGCCAGATGTTCCGACATTTGAAATAGATGAAAAAATCACGGATGCACCATTTCCATGACCATGATTCATGAATCGTATACCAGCTCGAATTTCTAAATGGCAACAAGATACATCAATAGATAAAACCAAATCAGAGTATGCTTCAGAAGCTTTTATTAGACACACAAACTCAATCCTACTTCTACAATCTCAATACCACCAAATTGCTGGCAGAGCACACCCCCGCTTCCAACAAATCAATCTAGAGAGCTCCCCGGTACCATCCAGCAATTACTATTTACTAACCTGTCCACAATTAATTTCCTCCTCAAAATTACACAAATAAGTAGGTAAAAAGAACCTTCAGCAACACAGCACCCTTCTTAGTCTGCTCTGGACTGGCCAGCTCTTGAAGACAAGATAATGCCGACAATAAGACCATAGAGGGCAAGTGCTTCGGCAAATATGAGAATAAGAATCATTCCAACGAAAAGTTTTGGCTGCTGTGCATTAGCTCTGCAAAACACATTCATATACTCAAGGGGCAGCACAGATTAATGGAAACTACTATGAAATGTGGAAGGAGTGCTGATTATAATTTCACTACAAGCACAAATCCAACAGAAACATCCTCAAGAAATAATCAAAATTCTAGAAAGTCCATAAATTACACACCACTTAAGCATAAAAATCAATAATGCATCATAATCCAAACAGTGGCACAAGACTACTGAGGTTTGCAATACATGAGCTATTTTGTATTTTTTCCATTTTTCCTACCAAGTAAATCAGGGTACCTACTTGTTTCAAGCATTAAGTTCTCTGTCCATACCTGAGCTCTGTTTCCACTCACGTCATAAATGACACTAACCCTTAAACAAGCAAACTGATCATCAGTTTATACCTTATACCATTATTGATATCGTCTTTGTTGTATTAATATGAAGCTGACATTTCAATCGTAAATCAACGTTGGATCCCAGCTATCCCCAAAATGCAGACTGAAGCAGAGGATCACAAAATGCAACACAAGGTGCGGACCAACCGCTTGATACATATTAGAAAAGGTCTCCTTTGCTCATAAGTGAATTTCGACTTACAGAAATCGAATGAGAAATAACAACATATTTCTCATTCACAAATATAAGCTGGAAATGGAGGGGTTTAGAGAAAGGACCGATCATAATAATTTGAAAATAGATAAGAAGATACCACTCTGAGCATGATATCATGATAATACATGATCTAGAATGGCTCCTAG
Organism: Juglans mandshurica; assembly: GCA_022457165.1. NCBI lineage: Eukaryota > Viridiplantae > Streptophyta > Magnoliopsida > Fagales > Juglandaceae > Juglans > Juglans mandshurica. The sequence continues at coordinate 24,331,243 of CM039629.1, read as the reverse complement.
AATAAACAAAGGGATCACTAACCAACATGGCTGCCATGAACTACCCTGTGCAGGCTAGTAAATTTTAAGGCATGCAACACGCTTTAGTTACAAGTCATTACTTCTACAAGGTCAATGTACTTCTGACTATGGTTAGTCTAGAACATCCAATCAAAAAAAAAAAAATTGAACTTCAGAAGAGGTGAAGATGAAGACCACCCTTCAAAATATAGAGCCACTGCATGCTCTTGAAAACACAGTCCTTTATCATCCTATTGGAACCAGGAAGCATGGGAATGCCAAATAAAACGTTCATGTGGATGAAAATCGGATGTGGTTCATCGAGTTCCATCTGAATTACCAACCACTAAGAAAGATAACCACATTCAGCACCAACATAATGTAGACACTAGAGATCATTATACACTAACCCCATGATGACCACATCTTTTCATCTAGTGTGCAAGGTTCAGGAGGAATGAGCCCCTAGTTGGAGAAGGAGGTTTAGAGTAGCAGATACAAAGATAAAAGATACCCATCTTTCTTACATGAATAATTGGGATATTTTCCTCAAACCCTTCTATGCCAATCAATTAACCCATTCCATCCTCCTCCCCCCCCCCAAAAAAAGCAAACAAATGCCCCTAGAACATCTTAAAATAAGGCCCCATGTGGTTTCACAGATGGTCTCAACCCATCTCAACATCCAAACACCATTCAAACACAAACACTTTTCAATTTCAAATTTCCAACTTGCCAACTTTTTCATCGAATCAAATTATCTTACTACTATTCACAAATTTCTCATCTCATATGTGTAACCAAACGAGGCCTAAATATTCTGGATTGGTCTTGAAAATGTGTACTAGATGAAGAAACAACTATAAGCTATTTCAGTAAGTCCTAAAATCTACTACGAGAAGGTTAGCCGGATATTGCAACCAAACTCGATGGTCCAATGGATAAAATAAGCATGAGTAATTCTTGGGCCAATATAAACTACATGAGCAAACAAATAAAACATTAGTTTGAGGCTGACACACAACATTAGAAACAATCAATTTAAGAACCGACCCTAAGTCCCAAAACCATTCAAGAAAATAAATCCACAACTCAGTAAAAAGCAATTACTGATAATAGGAACTGAATATATGTGTACCAAATTCATATAAGAGATTAGAAATATACCTAACACCAGCATCACCAACAATACCAATCGCCATACCAGCAGAGAGGCCAGCAAGACCACAAGCAAGCCCAGACGAGAGATGTGCATAACCATCAAACAGGTAATAGGACTTGGCCTTTGGGTTAATCCCAGTACTGATGATAACAGCAATAATAAGACCGTAAATACCCAAAACTCCAGCCATAACAACCGGGACAATGGACTTCATCACCAATTCAGGCCTCATCACACCCATTGAAGCCACACCAACGCCGCTCTTTGCAGTCCCATAGGCAGCTCCCATACCTAAAGATGAAACAAAAATAATAAACTAGGCAACTAGCACTAAACAATCACATTGTTCCTAAAAATATAGAAGAAAAGCAATTCCTATTAATTTTTAGATTTTTTTTTTATTGGCACCGGGTGCCAGGGAACAGTGTCCCGACTAATCCCAGGGGTGCACAGGCCCTCGACAAAAAGTTTTCCACAAGTGCACCTCGGGTAATTCAAGGGAAAAATCCCTCAGTCCAATGGCCCTTAGGAATTGTTTGCACCCAACATGATTCAAACCTTAGAGCTGGAGAGAGCATACTACAAGACCAAGGCCTTTACCACTGGGTTTTTTTTTTTTTTTAAGAATCTTACTTTTATTTGGTTAGCCTACATAGGGTGATGGGTTCTCTGGTCGAGGTTTTAGATAATAAATAATCAAATCTAAAAAAACGTAGTAAGGCCTACACCAACCACGCTAAAATCTGCAATAATTACATAATTGAGCGCTTTAATCAAATCTTACATATTACACCACTTGATCTCCTAGGGAAACGAGAACTATACATCAAACTAGCGTTAGCTGATATATTTTTTCCGAGCTACATGTAATAATAAAATCGATATCAGCCATCCGACAATTCCATACAAAAAGCAATGAAAATGGGAAAGGAAAAAAAGAGTAGCAATCATATGTTAAGTTTCCGTCGAAATGACGAATGAACTGAAATACAGTTTCTTTGCAGTTGGGAAGAGGTTACAGGCTTTATTATCAGCCAAACATACTCAAGAAACAAAATGGAGAACCGAATTTCGGATTTCTTTGGGTAGAAAATATTTTTCCCGAAATCAGACAGATAAAAAAAAAAGGAAAATTCAGATCGATCTAGATGAGATAGAATGTATCGGTGAAAGAAAATGTAGGTAAGGTTTAGGGTTCAGTTACAGGAGAAAACAAGAGCAGCAGCGGCGCCAAGGAAGCCGAAGAACGGTGCCGTTTCATCGCCGCTGAAAGGAGACATTTTCGATCGTGGATCTGCAACGGCTTTCGTTCGGGATGTGAGAGTTTTTTTTAAGAGAGTTATTGGAGCTTCGGATCTTTCCCTCTCCGCGTCCTAATTTTTGTTTGTTTCCGTCCAAGAAAAGGCATGGAAACTGGAAAGAATAGGACGATCCACGTGCTTTGTGACGACTAGGACACCTTACGAATCCGTCGTCGTATCAAGATTATAATTCAATTTAATAAGCGAATTATTCTACATACAATTATTATTTATAACTAATTTATTATTATTCAAGTCTCAAACTAAATAATATAGTATCACTCTTTAAAAAATCATTTCTTTTATTCAAAATTTTTAAATATTTTTACAAATTGAATTTTGATACAACAATATTAGCGTAGAAACTAGGTATTCCATATCAGCATATAAATAAATATTTTCTTCCATATTTTAATATGTTAATAAAAATATTTATAAATAAAAATTTTCAAAGAGTGATGTTATCAACTTCATGAATTCGCTACTTGTTGTAAAACTTATTACAACTATATATAAAAAAATAATTTTTCTACGTGTAAGCAAGTTTGCATATCAATCTGCGTACTAATGTTATTGCTTTCATATTCTAAATTTAAATTAGCACTGTTTTGAATAAAATCTACTTTCTGACCAATCATATTGAATGAGTGCGCGTATTAGTGCGCAAAATCGCTTACAATTAAATTTTTCCATAAAAAAATTATGATGTAAAAAGACTTCCAAAAGTATTAATGTATCCACAAACATTAATAAATAAACTTATAAACTATTATTGTTTTTATTTTTCTTGATAATTAGTCGTCGCAATTTGATGAGGTTGGGCTGATCAGAAAATTAGAAAAAAGAGAGAAGACTAGATCTTATGTCTGAAATTGGGTTTAGTATCCGCTTGGATAGTAAGATGAAATGAGATAAATTAAGATGATTTGTGAATAATCATGAGATTATTAATTGAAATTAGATGAGATAAGATAGAACAGATGTTTTCATGTCACCACTATATCCAAACGGGCTTAGTATACGTACGTTCCCAATTCCAACGGAGCTCCACAAATACGGAACTCATATAAAAAAAAAAAAAAAAATTTAATAGTGAATCTCACATTTTTTTAAAGTGACTGCACGACATTTACTCACTCCACGTAATATTACTCAATTTGAAATATTTACTTTTTGGAAATTTTGATCTTAGTTTTTGGTTTACTATTAGTGGTTGATTATCTCACGTTGTCTGGCCAATATTGACAAAGTATTCTTCACTGCAATGCGTCTTGATTGCATGTCAGCTCTGGAATTCAGATCATGGACATTTTGTGGAGGCCTGTAAAGAAAGTCCGAAGAAGCTTCAGTTAGATTATCTGGATGATCTGTACCTTGTTCATTTCCCCATAGCCACCAGACATAGATTATCTGGATCATGGACATTTAAATCCTCCGAATCTGATTTAATAGATGTGCTATCCAAAACTCTATGTCAGTGTCTTTTTTTATGTGTTTTTTTTTTAAGTAAATTTTTATATAGATTTTTTTAATATTTAAAAAAATAAAAAAAGTTCAGAATATTATTAAAAAATATTTCTTTAATCAAGAAGTAAAATAAAAAATATTATTTTACTTATTGATTAAGGAAGTACTTTTTAATGATTTTTTTATTTTTAATTAAGGAAATATTTTTAATAATATTCTAAATTTATCTTATTTTTTAAAAATATTAAAAAAATCTATATAAAAAATTACTTAAAAAAAAATATATATATATATATATATATATATAAACAATGCTATAGCTCCAGCGGAGCCCCCGGTATCGTCCAAAGTATTTACATCAGCGTTAATGTTAAAAAGTAACTCATTTATTAGAAGAACCGAGCTCGAATCGGGTCTATATGAATCGAACTTAGAGCCGATGATGAACAAGTCTACTTAGCCAGCCCTATACAACCTTGCCTGAGCCCATTAAGGAAGTTTTATCCGAGTCCCGATCCATCGTTCAGGCTCGAAACGCAAGTCCGAGCAAGCTCAAATAAGCATGTGCTACGATAAGCCCATTAGTGATCAGCCCGTTGTGGATTCAGATTCATATCTTATCTCATATTATCTTATTTAATTTTAATTAAAAATCTCGCAAATCCGAACGCAATCAAGTCATACTGATCTTAATCCAAACGGCCGACACTGCGAACCATTCTCTCAGCCGTCCTCTCATAGACGCGCTGTTGTTTGTGTCTGCACAGTGTGGCGCCGTGTGCAAGATTGGAGCTCCATGTTCCGCAACCCAAGACTGCACGCCTCGTACCGCTTACACTTGGCGACTCGTGCACCTCGTGGTCCTGATAAATCCACTACAAATCCGGTGGTTTTATGGGCCTTTCGTGCACCATTGCTCTGCGGTGATGGCGCTTCTATGGAAGCCAGCTGAACTGAACCTTTCTTTTTAACTAGCAGTTTAGAACTCGTTGGGCTTAGTTTTCCTCTGGGTTTCTTCGAAAATGAACTTGTGGCTTGTTGGATTGCTGAGAGCAGCTTGGATTGCTGGGACTTTGCCTATATTGATAGCTTCCGTGCCGTCTTCTAGGCTGTTTTGGTTTCGTGATGCTCTTTTGGGCTTCGCTAAGCGTGGGAAGACATTGCAGTCTTCGTCGAAGGTGAGTGATAGTTTGGTTAGATGCAAGTGTTTTTGGGTTTCCTTCGTTGGGTTAGTTTGGTTGTAGAGAAATTGAAGGGAAAAAAGAAGGAAACGAGATGAGAATATTGTGATTTGCATCTCCGTTTTGGCTTTTGGATAATAATAAGGATTAGAAAATCAACGGTTGTGTTGGGCTTTTGCTAAAATGATCTGTTGAGATTTCTTCAGTTCATTATGTTATATTCGAGTTTCTTATTTCTCTAGTTCATTCCTGGAGTTTTGCTGATATTTGTTCTCCAACATTTGTTGGCAACTTAGAGAAGCTTTACTATATTTTTTGGAGTAATCCCACCCAGTTTTGATGGAAGTTTAGCCTTTCGGTTATCCATGGCCTAGCTTGTCATTCTGCCGTACGTTTAAAGAATCAGACGAAACTTTCTGTCCTCTGTAGTTATTCATCTTTTAGGGTGTTCGTTTCACAGGTATGCTGTAGCCTGTGTGCGTTTCATTATCAAACTTCGCCGTATTGTTTATTTTATCATTTGCAATGAATAAATGGAATGAGTGCTAATCCTAACGTTTCACCTCAAAGGGAATGAGAAGTCCTGCCTCAATCTACCGTTCCTAAAAGAAGAGAGAGAGGAAAGAAAATCATACTCTTATTTCATCTGTGTTATTGGATTGCAGAGATTTACCGTTCCTCAAAGGTTCTTTCGCCATTTTTATTGGTTGGCTGTTGTGTGGACAACACTCCTGCTTGGTTCAACTTGGATGTATGCCTATTACACAGCTCCGTTGCTTTCAGAGCCATTTCTTTACTCCAATATGTCCAGCTACTTGTCTGGAGGCTCACATATTTTATCTTGGTCCAAATCACATTCAACATCAATAAAACAAAGATTTATGATCTGGAGATCTGTTTTTCTTCTTTTGTTGATGGAAGTTCAAGTTTTGAGACGACTTGTTGAGACAATATACGTGTTCAACTATAGCCCCTCTGCTCGGATGCATATCTTGGGTTATCTGACTGGCCTGTTGTAAGTTTCTTGAAAATCATTAGACTTATTGTTCCCTTGCGTTGGTTGTTTACCAATTAAATAGTTCTAATTTTGTGAGTGTAAGATCTCAGATATCTTCTTATTAAACTAGAAAAATAAAAAGATCCCAGATATTGGAATGTAGTCTCTTCTGCTCATATAGGCAACTCTAGTACCATATTAGGGTTGTAATCTTAATTCCTATGGTGAAATCATGAAAAAAAAAGCATTTACCCTTTTACACATGAAGTGACCTCCTCAAAACTCAAACCCTCACCTTTATGCTTGACAGTCGGCTTTTACCTAACTAAAGAAATATTTCTAAAGATTATTCTATTAATAAAATTTATTTTACCTATAAGAAAGGAATTATATCTAAAGATTAACCCTGTAGAGGTATTTATGTTTTAAAATGTGAAATACTATCTTTATTTTAGTGAATAGTCTTTCGTAGAAATCTACCCTGCTTGCAATTATTCATATCAAATTCCTTGCCAAAATAAAAAGGAAAAAAAAAGACAAATCATAAAACCTTCATTTAATCTTTTAGTTCCACGGCGAGAATGCTATTAATGATAATTACAAACTATTTTCAGCTTTTCTAGTTCCCTGTTGTTGGTATTGTTTGTGTCAGAATTAAGTGATGATCTGCTGACATATTTTATTTTCTGGAATCTCTATTAGTTTCTACACAGCAGCACCACTGTCGCTTAGTTGCAATTGCATACCAGAGGTCTATGAATTTCTAGTGAGTGAAGTGGCTGAATTCATTGTCATTGGCAAAAATCAGATGCCAGCCATTGAAATTCATTTGTGGGAATCTGTGAATCCAATTATGAAGCTTGGGTGGTGCCAGTGGATTGGCGCAGCTATATTTTGTTGGGGATGGATTCATCAGCAGCGTTGTCATTCAATTCTTGTTAGTTTCACTATTTCAGCAATAAGTTTGTTGATTTAGATGTCAACTTATTAGATCTTTGACTCATTGTTAATGGAAGCTTTAGTCATACGTATTGTTAGGGAACAGCTTTTTTTCTTCTCTTTATGTTGAAAACAGATGTCCTTGTGGGTTATTAAAATTTAAAGAAATTGACATTATGGAAGAATAATTCTAATATATGTACACGCGCATGCACATCTATATTAATGCACCTACTTACGTATTATATGTATGGATAGATACGTGTGCTCAAACATGTAGACTTGCTGCTATTTGTCTGGCACACGATAAATTGTTGTTGTTTACTTTGGACATGAGTACGTAAAACTACATTTTGTTCTTTCTTGTACGCTCTTTATTTGCTTTTCTAGTTCCACTTTCCACATTCAAGATTGTCAAGTAAGTGGGAAGTGAAGTAACGAATTTGCAACAATATGGAATGATCACTTCCATTGGTGTTGCCAACACACATGCTCACTTGTTTTTTCTTGGATATGCGGAATGAAAATGTTAGTTTGCATGCTGAGACAGCCGCTAAAATCTTCACATTTACTATCCTAATATTGTTTGACAATGCAAGTTTCTTCTCAGGGCTCGCTACGCGACTATATGGAACAAGTTGATGAATATGTAATCCCCCATGGTGATTGGTTCGGAAGTGTTTCATCTCCGCACTATCTGGCTGAGATTGTACCTCTCTTTCTCTGTGTGTGTGTGTGTGTGTGTGTTTGTGTGCTCACACATGTATTATCATTCCCCATGTATTGTTTTGATATTATGGAACATCCTCCTATTATCGTGTGCCAGTTAATATTTGGCAAATGGTTAGAATTCTCACTGCTGTTCTGATTAAAATTTGAAGGTCATCTACTTATCAAAAAAAGTAATTTGTAGGTCATCTATGCTGGTATTTTGGTTGCCAGTGGAGGAGCAGATCTCACCATATGGTTACTTTTTGGGTTTGTGGTATGGTTCTCACTTATCTGTGCCAAGTTTTTCACAATCATCTTTGTTTTCCTTTCCTTTGTGCTTCACCTTGATCCTCACCTAAATGAAGTTATTTTTTTCGTTAACAGGTGGCGAATTTGGTGTTTGCAGCAGCAGAAACACATAGGTGGTACCTTCGCAAATTTGACAATTACCCAAGCAACCGGCTTGCTGTTATTCCATTTCTTTACTGAGCCTATGAAGAAAGAAATTTTGGAGAAAGTTAGCTTTGGGTCTGTGTAATTACTACCATTAGCTGCTTGAATGAAGGAATTTAGAAGACTCTCGGATATCACATGAGTCAAGGAGAAATCTGGTGAAAGAAACTTGGGAATTGGTGTGACGCTAAATAGAAATAAGTTATAATCTTTTCTTGAGCATGGCCTTGATGGAAGATTTGAGCATTCTCTGTTTAAGACAACATTTTTATGTGAAATTTACAAGTAATCTTGGGGGGATTCGTGTATTGACCATACACAACTTTTGCTTGGATAAGAAAAGTTCTGTTTTTTGAGCTATTTTTTTAGATTAAAAAAGTTTGCAGAATTCATAGGACCCATTTTAAAAATTATTGAGATGGTTTTTATTTTATCGAAAAAAAAGGAAAAATAATATGGTAGAAAATAATGCTGCAACGTGTTGAATATAATTTTTCAATAATAAATTGTGAGATATTTATGTGAAATTTCTTTCATTTAAAAAATATAAAGGAAATTAAGATCCGGTTTGAATACACAAAATAATTTAATCAAATCTTATCATTATAATTTTTTTTAATTTTCACACAAAATATAATAAATGATTTAATTTTTTTAAATATTAAAATAAAAATAATATTTTAATAATATTTTATTTAAACATCGAACTGCTTAACCAAACAAGTCATAAATATCAATACAATAATTAGAAACTTTCAGGGAAAAAAAATGGCCGTAGGCCCGTAGTATTGCAATCGGAGCACTGGCGAAACCAGCCAACATTATACATCCTCTTCTGCCCGACACTGGTTTTTATTTTTGTTGACAATCTCTGAAAGTTTGAAGCTAGGCGTTTTCCTCTTGGAGCCTGTCCATGCCGAGTTTTCTGTCATCATTCTGAGTATTCTTCTGCCTGTGTACTCTTCTTCGCCCTCTCTCTCTCTCTCTCTCTCTCTCTCTCTGAATTTTCACGATGTTTATACATTTTTTATTTGCACCTCTCTGGGTTCGTGCTTATCTGTGTACCTTTATTTTGGATTTTGTTTTGCTCAAAAAACCTCAACGTTTACTTAAATTCGCCCTTACAACACTCATTTTCTTCGGATTCGAGCTGTTGTTTTCTTTGGACTCGTCATTTTTCGTTGAGTTCACTCGAATTTGGTGTTGTGTCAATTAGTCTAATTTAGGTGTTTTGTAACTGAGATTTAAGTCGTAGCTTAGAAAAAGAAACTGGAGTTGGGATTTTGCTTATAGAAATTGCATTATTTTATTCCAACTCTTTCAGATAAGCGTTTTCTGTTATTTTACTGTTTCTATTTGTTTCGTAACTTTCTAGTGAAAGCTAAGTTTTTTCCCCACTATATTGAAATTTGATATGTGCAGGAGTTCAACCTGTAAGAAACCCAGAATGCCGTGGGACTCGGATTCCAAAGCTAATGTCTTGTATGATCTTCGGAAAAGCTAGTCCATCTTTGCATGGGTTTCGATGGTGAGGAAAGATCAGTGAACCGTGAACGTATGTGGAGATTAGTTGGTGGGGCATACGTCTAAGTCAAGGTCATAGGTTTTTTAGACTTGATGGATGATAAAAGTCGATGGTACTAATGAAGAGGACATTTTTTGAAACTATTCTTGTGATGGTGAGGGTTTTGGCTGATGAAAAAAGGTATAAGTTAATGGCATCTAACAACAAGGATATTTTTTATCTCACTAAACACGTTTCTGGATTGAAAATCTACAAAATCTCTGTGGTTGGTGTCACATATAGTGTAAGTGGTCTTTTTTCTCTCTCATTTCTTTTCTTTTCTTTCTTTCCCTGTTATTGTGAGCAGGGGTCAGGTGAGATGTTTAGATTTAGTTGTTTGCTTTTGTGAGTCTTTAATGCGAGTCATTTGAATAAATTGGACTTTGATTGGTATTATATATACACACACATATGTATATTATCGTTTGAGGGGTGGACATGGATGATATATGACAATGAGAAAGGTAAATGCATTTTAAGGTTGAGGAGTAAAAGGAAAAGAGGTAGAGATGGCCTTTGGGTTGAGTAGTTTCCTCTTTTATAGCATTTGAGTAATTTTTATCCGTGGCAAGTTTCTTTCCTTATCCTACTTTTTAATTTTTTACTGTCCTTGCTTATTTGGAAGGGCTATCCTTTCTGGGCCAATTAGAGATTAAGTTTTGATTCCTGGCACATCCACTGGAATAATGGACTTGTAAGAAACTGTTTTTATGATGCTGCTTGTTGCAGGAGAGAAATGGTAAAAAATGAAGAGGCCTTGCTATGAGGGCTTGGTATCTTCAAAACATATGCTTTGGATGCTTGTGCTGTATCCTTGCAAGGTTAAGGCTTGATTTTCTATTTTTGGTAGTTTAAATGATGCAGTGGGAGTTAGGCTACCTTTCAAAACACTGCAGCTTATAATATATATATATATATATATATTGATTTAGGGCAATGATAAATTATAAGATCTTAGAGAATTTTTATAATTGTTGGTTTATATCTGCTTAATCTTTTATAACTATAGAGTTTTTTTCCCCTTTTTAGCTAATTAGTTGCATTTAGAGAAGACTTATGAATGGGTTGGTTGCTTAACTTTTTTGCTGTGAGTTATGGTTAGTCAAAGCAAATAAAAAGTGGTAAGTCATGGTAAAAAGGGTAAGGTGTTTTGAGTGCTATTCCTTTTTTTTTTCAGTGTCCATGATGCGCAGACAAAAGTCTTCTTTATTCTGTGTTTGAGGCATGCCATTAAAGCCGACTCTCCTGCTGTGAGAAGACTAAAACCTTTGCTGGTAATAAGGTTTAACCACACATACGGTGCAGTTTTAGATTCGTGTTGTACTTTTAGGTGGTGATGCTTTTTTCACAATGTCTGATACTGGCTAACCTAACACTCCCTTCCCCCCGCACGGCGGGGGAACAAAAAGAAAAAGAAGAAGAAGAAGAAGAAGACACATAAATAGAAGAACTCTTAAAAGTTGTGATGTTTGCTTTTTCCTCTGCCATTCTTATGGTTGAACTTCTTTTCTTAAAAGTTTGACACCAGAAACTAAGTAGAGGCATCATTACCTCTGTTGTTATTTACTGTTTGACTTGGAATTCAGCTTTTGGTTTCTTTGATAGCAGACCGTGTCTATGAGATGGGAAAGTAATTGAGGCCAATTTCTTTTCAATTGGGAGTTTGAGAAGCTGCTTGAATCCGATTTCTTCCTTCACTGCTAGTATCTGGACCTAAGATGGATGATGGTCGGAAACATGAAAATGGGAGACATAAACTGGATTATTACAGAGAATCACATTCTCCGGTATGATGAAAGCAACAAAAATCACCATTTTCTGTTGATATCTTTTTTTTTTTCTTTTACCAACAACAATTCTATATAATTTGAATGAGATAGAAATGAAACTTGCAGTGGAATATGGTGCCCCAGCATCAACTGAAGGAACCAAATGCCTTAGTCATGAATAAGAAGATCATGTCTATTATTTCTGAGAGGGATGCTGCCATTCATGAAAGGAATGCAGCAATATCAGAAAAGAATGAAGCCTTGGCTGCCCGAGATGAGGCACTCCATCAACGAGACGTGGCGCTTGCTCAGCGGGATAGTGCCCTAATGGAACGAGACAATGCCTTTGCAGCACTTCAAGTCCGGGATAATACCATGAACTTCCCATTGGGTGGTGGAATTCAGCGTGGTACAAAGCGCATGCACCACCTCTCAAACCATCCAGATAACATGGCTGAAGCTCCTTACAACACAAAGGAAGCACAGATAACCAATGCCTTACCGATAACTGTTATAGCTTCTGAAGCTGTCAAGTCACATCAAGCAAAGCGTACAAAGGACAAGAAGGCAATTTTCTCTAACCAATCGAAGTTTCCGAGAAACGGGAAGAAATTAGGTGAGGATTTGAATAGGCAGGCTGCTTCTGTTGGTACGAAGTATAGATCTGAGTGGGACAGTCAGGATGTGGGCTTGAACCTTGTTATTTTTTACGAGTCTACCATGCCAGTGCCAGTTTGCTCTTGCACTGGAGTACTCCGACAATGCTACAAATGGGGGAATGGTGGGTGGCAGTCATCTTGTTGCACCACCAGGATGTCAATGTATCCCCTGCCTCAGATGCCAAATAAGCGACATGCACGAGTGGGTGGCCGAAAAATGAGTGGAAGTGTCTTTACAAGATTGCTCAGCCGGGTGGCAGCAGCAGGCCATGATCTATCACTACCATTGGATCTCAAGGACTCCTGGGCCAGACACGGAACAAATCGTTACGTCACCATCAAGTAGGTTATGGATTCAATCTCTGGGATGGAGTGCATTTTCTTTTTGAGCCTCTCTATTATATCCTAAATTCTACCGATATCTTCATTAGTAAATATTGCTGGACTGAATGGAAGCAAAAGATGGAACATTGATAGGGGGTCCAATATAGATGAATTTTTTCTAGGTATTACAGTTTGTACTGATTGCATTATAGATTGCCAGACTTAAAAGTGATCTGCTTGTTTTTCAGCCTCACCAAAATTCCACCTAGAAATCTTCAGTCCAATAACATCAGCTACATTTAAAAGAAAATCTTCCATTTCCATATATCTTTCTTTCTTCCGAAATCAGAGAATAAATAAGAGCAAAGAAACTGGAGTGAAGACCTCCAATTATATTCTGTATTCATGTAAATGGCATTTGTTAAAGACAAACCATTGACCACGAAGATGAGATGGAAGAAATCAGTCGCTGCAGTCCACATTCCCTAACTAGAGCAACCCTTATTATGTTCAATCCACATTCCCCGTCTTATCTCCAAAAAGGGGTTGGAACTTGGAAGGACTCCATAATTTCCTAATCTAAACAAGATAAATGGTATTTGCAATCTTAGCGTGTGAAAGTCTGCGTACTCTCTAATTCTTTTGAAAAAAATAAGTAAATTTGTGACTTAAATGAAAAAATAATTTTTTAAATGGTGGACCTCACATTTTTTAAAAAAAAGTGTGTAGTGCTTGCGTATCCTAGAACTGTATCTAGCATTACTTAACAAACAAACACTCTATTTCTAAATTCCAAAATTCAAAGAAGATGACGATGATGACTTTCGGTAGGGACTAGAGATTAGAACCTTCATTTACAGAAATAACACTTCCAAATTCAAAGATGTATGAGTCTAAGAAATAAAACAACAAAAAATGAAACAAAATTTATCAAAACTCCCATTTATTTACCAAGAAGCTTACTTTGTCTAATCTCAAAATAATGTTAGTACATGTCAAATTATCACTATATTGAATCTCTAGGTTGAGGAAGTTTCTTAAGTCACAAATTCTCGTCTCGTCTCATCATTACAATTTTTTCAACCTTTCATACAAAATATAATAAACAATTCAACTTTTTCAAATTCCAAAATAATAATAATATTTTAAAATAATATTTTAAACTTTAATCTAAAATAAAAAATTCCTATCTCACTTCCCAAACCTATCGTAGTTAAAAAATATATATATATATATATATATATATATATATATATATATCACTAATTTTGAGTTGATTAGCGATGTCGAAAATCGACCAACTACTGGGGATGAAACTCAGTTTGTGCCATTTGGTTAAGGAGATACTAAGATTTGAACTTCCACATTGGCTTCCATAGAGGTTTTTCAAAATAGAAATCAACATAAGAATATCACACAGAGAGAGATAAAGTAACGACGTCGTTTGGTATATTGGGCCTCCAAGAAAGGACAAAACGGATTTCCCTTTCCCAGTTTAATGGGCTTTGCCCTTCACCACGTAGGCCATGCTTACTTTTTTGCTTTTTAGTTGTGCTCCAAAATTTTGCCACGTGTTTAGAAGGTCCTATGACCACGTTCGGGGTCGGTGGATCCCACTGCTTTGAACTTGAAGTCAACATGAGGATGTCATAAAAAACGGTACTTTTATGTCCACGTGTAAGCTATTACATATCCATTGAAAACTAATATTATTTTATTTTCAAAATACTTATATACATTCATAAATATTATAAGACGTATATATTTTCTATCACTCTTTTAAATTTGGTTACACAGTACATATAAAATGTAATAAAATATTTTAAATAGTAAATAAAATTTTGAATTAAGATGAAATTAAATAGTTTACAAAAAAAAAAATGTATATTATATATTTATAGTCAGATAGGATGAAATGTTTTAACTTTTTTTGAAATTCGATAAAGTGGTAGGCCCTATCAATTATTGAAAAATATTTTAATTACTGGGTAGAAAATATTATGAATATATTAAAAATAAATAATATCTAATATTAATTTAAAAACTCATAAATATTTTGGCTTTCCTAAATATATTATTATATTATGACATATTTATTATAATATATTTTATAAAATTTGAAATATATTTTCTTATTATATATTACAATAAAATAAGAAATTCTAATAGATAATTATATATATTAAAAATGTGATAGTTAGCGTTAATGTAGCGGTACTATAGAGGCATATAAAACTTTGTAGCAGATCAACTGTAGTGTTACTATAGTGATGGTTAAAAAATCAAAGGTGAAATAAGATTTTGTTTTCTACCGTTTGGATAGACATATGAAAGATGAAATACAGCTCAGATGATATGGTCATCCAAGCCGACACTAAACTTTTACTCTAAATTAGTTTTTCTTTTGGAATAATTTTAAAATTTTATACATTTTCAAGCTTTGAAAAGAGGAAAAATACCATTATGGTACCGACCATAACCTTGATCAAATAAAATTATTGCCCTTTTCTATGCCCAAAAAAACATTATTGCCCTCTAATTCACTCAAGTGCAATACATGTTATAGAAAAAGACTATGTGCAAGGCTTTATATATATATATATATATATATATAAACTTAATATATAAACGATGAAAAATATGGTGTTTTAATTTTTTTTTATAATTATAATAAGAAAATGATGTTTACAGTTTTAAGGTGTGCAAGTTACGTGCATTTTATGAAAAAAAAAATTGATAAATTTGAGATCTATATAAAAAAAATTATTTTTTAATGATGCACTTCGGTATAAAATGCACAAAATTTGTACACTTTAAAAACTATGTATAGCATTACCTTATAATAAATATGATATATAACGATAGAATGACACTAATTAACTTGCAAACAAAACAGTAAAACTCTTAGCCAAGGCAGACATGGTTGGTAGCGTTTGTACGGTAATTCAATAATAATGTGTAGTTATTTCCCTGCAAAGAGTGACTGATTTCCAATTGAAATCACTGCCAAAAAAGTGGCATATTTAAAAGGTTTTAGGTGAGTGTGTAAGATGCCAATTTAAGAGGTTGTTTTCCTTACTCACAGTGCATGAACCATTTCTTGTTTTCCAAAGTTGCATGTTCTGGTTTATTTCACTTTGGTCTTTTTCCCTAATTAGGGTAGATGGAATTCGTATTTAAGGAATTAATTTAATTTTTATTATAATATGGAGTGTTATTAAAATTATTAGATGGAGGGGTGCCCACGTGGGGCTGACCCCCTCCTGCTTGTAACGTTACTTGTAATGTATGTAACGCATGGCTTAAAGTCATGCGTTACTGCCGTTACACAAGGCAATTGAAGGCTGGCCTTTAAGGCCAGCCGTGCAGAGGAGAACTATCCTCCTCAATTGTGTTTTTGGCACCATCTGAAAAATAGAAAAAGACTCTCTCTCTTTTTGTTCTCTCTTGATAAAATATTTAGGCTGTGGATTTGTTAAGTGTTACTCTAGTTCCATACTACGTAGTACACTTTCGCCACTAAGAGGAAATGCTTGGAGTTTATCAATTTGGAAAAACTTGTGGAGCAATTCTTTAACCTGAGCTTGAGGTACTTTTCCGCTGTGCATTCTAACATAGGTATTAGAGCTCTTTTTTTTAAATTGCTTACAGTTTATATTTTTTTTATCGCATATGCTTGAGATTTATATGGTGTGTTTTTTATTTCCTCTTTTTTTTATCTGTTTAAAAAAAAAAAAGGCGCATCTGGTGGTGCTGCGCGCACCAACGCAGTGGTGTTGCGCGCACCACAGAGGTGCTGCGCTGCACCACAGAGGTGCTGCGCGCACCAACGCAGTGGTGCTGCACGCACCACCGCGAGATGCTGCACGCACCAACGCAGTGGTGCTGCGCGCACCAACGCAGTGGCCCTTTCAGTGTTTTAAAAAAAAAAAAAACTGGGCATATTTTTAAAGCCCAACTTTGTTCAAGCCCATTTTTTTTAAACAGAAAATAAAATGAGGGGATGAAATTTGCATGACTTAATCTATGCTAAGATATATTGTTATATTACATGTGATTTTTTATTTAATGTTTTAGATTAAATGTGATCACATGTGAATATATAGTTATATTCATGCTATTTTTTTTTATTCCATTATGTTATATTATATGTGATCTTTTATTTAATTTGTTATATTAAATGTGATTACATGTATATGTGAATTGAACATGTGGATATGTGATTATTTTATCATCTATGAATATTAGGCTTGAATGTTTATACATTAGTCTTTATTGATAAAATAGAAAAATTCCCACCAAGTAGTCTTAGTTAGAAATGTCAGTGTAGATGATAGACTGAAAAAAAATTGCAGTGACCCCAGTAAGAACTGTAAATGCACTGTATAGCCAAAAGACCACAGTGACTCCAGTAAGAACTGTAAATGCACTGATGGAATAAGAAAAATGGACTGTAATGGTCTTATATGAACCATCTTTGTAGACTGGCCCAACAGGTTACTGTGGTTGGAGTAGCTGTCCTTGTAGACTGGCCTAAAAGGTTACTGCGATTTTAGTAGGTTATGTCTTTACATGTGACTAGGACTAGATGACTACTTAAGATAGTGAGAGTATGATTGTGATTTATGATTAATTCTCCCATATTTTTTTTGAATTTGCGCGGGAATTAGGTTAGAAATTTAATAATTGGATATTGTGGCGCAATAGATGATTCTGAAGCCTAGCGATTTTTCGATCTTGCGACATGTCTAAATTATATATTTTCTAACTTGGATGGACGCGGCATATTTCTTAGGTGTGTGTGTAATATCCCTTCTTTGCGTATTGTAGTGAAATGACATCCAAGAGTATAGTTGCCGATTTAAACAAATAGGAGAAATTGGATGGGGAGAACTACGACATTTGGCATCGCAAGATCCAATATGTTTTAGATGAGCAAGAGGTCTTGGAGCCTGGAGGCCTTATCTCACTCCCTTATTGAGCCTGGGGAAGGGACCTCAGAACAACACAAAATAGATCAACTAGCCTATACTCAATGGGCTAAGAAAAGTCGGTGCGCGCGCATAATAATGTTAAGCAGCATGCACAATGATCTAATGTGTGAGTTCGAGATCTACGACATTGCCCAAAGCATGTGGGAGGCTTTGAAGTTGAAGTTTGGTGGAACTTCAGCCACTAGGTTGCGTGGGTTAACCATGAGGTTTGACTCCTGTAAGATGCACTCTGACCACACGATGAAGCAGCATCTTAGGACTATGTCAACTATGATCCGTGAACTTAAGTCGGCAGGAAACAACCTGACTGATGAACAGCAAGTCCAGGCAGTGATAAGATCACTGCCGAATTCTTGGGAGAATATGAGCCAGAACCTGACGCATAACGAGAATATCAAAGACTTTGATGATGTCTCGCGTCACTTAGAATTGGAGGCTGAGCGCCTAGAGGCTGCCAAGCCCAATCACACGGCCTATGTGGCTGATTCTGGTTCGCGTAAGGCATCAAGGCCTAAGCGCAAGAAGTCCAAGAATGGGGTAGCTGCTGGACAAATTAAGAATGTGTCAGGAACTTCTCAGCGCAGCAAGAGGGGCAAGCGCGGGAAGAACAAGTCGAAATTAGAGTGCTTCAACTGTGGAAAGAATGGCCAATTCGCTCGTGACTGCACTGAGCCGAAGAAGGTACACTCTGACTTTTCTTGCATTGTTTTTGTAATTAGCCATGTGATGGTTGCTCACTCATATCCTGTGTGGACTGTTGATTCAGGAGCGACCGAACACATAGCGCGAGACAGAGTCGGATTTGTTGAGTATCGCCGGATTCCAGCTGGGAGTCGTGATATCAAGGTGGGGAATGGAGCTAGCGTGGAGGTACTGGGACTTGGTACCTACAAGCTGGACTTGCGAGGTGGCCGCACTCTTTTCCTTCACAATGTGCTATACGCTTCCGAAATTCGACGAAACTTACTTTCTGTAGTCACTTTATTAAGACTTGGTTTTCAAATTGTATTTGAAAACAATTATGTTTCTTTTCATTTGGGCCATGTGTTTTATGGCAATGCTTTTCTTCAAGACGGTTTTATGATTTTGAATTTGGAATATTCAAATATAAATGAGTCTATTGCTTTTCTTTCTACATCTGATAATTTGGATTCATATAAATGGCATGCTAGGCTTGGCCATATAGGGCAAGATAGAATGGCTAGGTTAGCTAGAGAAGGCCTAATAGGCAATCTCGCTAAGGTCATCCTGCCCACATGTGAACATTGTCTAATGGGAAAAGTTAAGAGAAAACCGTTTGGAAAAGCCACAAGGGCATATTTTCCACTGCAATTAGTCCACTCAGACATCTGTGGTCCAATGAGTGTGAGGGCAAGACACGGAGGTGTCTATTTCATCACATTTATAGATGATTTTTCACGTTACGGTCATGTCTACTTAATCTCCCATAAGTCTGAAGCATTGAAATGCTTTAGGCGATATCTAAGAATGGTTGAGAATCAGTTAAACAAGAGTTTAAAAGCTCTAAGATCTGACCGAGGACGAAAATATCTATCTGAGCAATTTAAAAGGCTCTGTGATGAAAAAGGAATCAAAAGACAGTTGACGATGCCGAATACGCCACAGCAAAATGGCGTGGCGGAAAGGAGAAATCGAACACTTCTTGAGATGGTTAGGTCAATGATGGCGCAAGCAAACCTCTTTTTGGGGGGATGCACTTTTGACTGCTGCCTACATTCTTAACCGAGTGCCCTCCAAATCAATAACTTCCACCCCATATGAACTATGGACCGGCGAGAAATCCAATTTGAGTAACTTGCGGCCATGGGGTTCAACGGGTTTTGTTCACAATCTTTCTCATAAGTATGGGAAGTTAGGCCCTAGAGGGAAGAAGTGTATCTTTATAAGGTACTCAGAACACTCTAAAGGGTATGTATTAATAGGTGAACAATCTGATGGAAATGTGACTGAGATTGAGTCACGAGATGTGGATTTCATTGAAGATGAGTTTCCAAGTAGAGATGAGGTTGATAGGAGTTTAGAACTTCATGAGATTGTGGAACAAGAGGAAAGTGCTCCAAGGAATTTAGTTGAGAATGAAGAAGAAATTCTTCAAGCTCCTACAAATTATTTGAATATGAGTGGGAGCACATCACTTGTCAATCAATCACAACAACCTCAGCCGCGTAGAAGCACACGTGAAAGTATTCCCCGTCGTCGTTTTGAGATTGAAGGGGAAGGTTTTATGGTAGCTCCGCATGATGATGACGAGCCTAGGACAATTTATGAGACTCTCTCATCTTCTACTAAAGATGAGTGGATGAAAGCTCTTAATGATGAGATTGAGTCTATGAAGACTAACCAGGTCTGGGATCTGGTTGATCTACCAATAGGGCGTAAGACTATTGAGAACAAATGGGTTCTCAAGGTCAAACGCAAGTCGGATGGATCAATAGATAAGTACAAAGCTCGCTTAGTGGCGAAAGGATATACCTAACAGGAAGGTATAGACTATGAGGAGACTTTTTCACCAGTGGTGAGGTTTGCCTCAATTCGCCTGATTCTAGCTATAGTAGCAAACATGGATTTGGAACTCTACCAGATGGACGTTAAGACAACATTTCTCAATGGAGAACTAGATGAGGAGATCTGTATGGATCAACCAACTGGTTTTGTGGTCAAAGGTCAAGAGCGCAAAGTGTGCAAGCTCAAACGATCTATATATGGCCTAAAGCAATCATCTAGACAATGGTACCTCAGATTCCATCGAGCTATTCTCTCGAATGGGTTTACGATGATCACAGAGGATCATTGTGTTTATGTCAAAAGGTCTAAGAAGAGTTTCATTATGTTGTCATTATATGTTGAAGATATACTACTAGCTGGAAATAATAAAGGGTTGATAGTCGCCACAAAAGAGTGGTTATCCTTCAATTTTGAGATGAAGGATATGAGTGAGGCAGAATACATTCTGGGAGTTAAGATCTACAGAGATCGCTCAAAGAGACTTTTGTGTTTGTCTCAACAGACTTACATAAAGAAAGTCCTCGAGCGCTTCCTAATGAATGGATGTAAACCCATTGACACCCCTGTTGCAAGGAGCGAGAACTTGTCTAAAATGATGTATCCTAAGACTCAAAAAAGAAAAAGAAAAGATGGCCCGTGTCCCTTATGCTAATGCTGTGGGTAGTCTGATGTACGCAATGATGTGTACTCGGCCTGACATATGTTATGCAGTTGGCTTAGTGAGTAGATTCCAATCAAACCTCGGACTAGCTCACTGGAAAGCGGTCAAAAGGATTATGCGATATCTCAAGGGAACTGCGGACTATGTGCTGTGCTATCAGGGTTCAGATTTTCAGCTAAGAGGTTACAGTGATGTCGATTGGGGCAGCGACCTAGATGAGCGTAAATCAACCACTGGGTATGTCTTTCTGCTCAATCAAGGCGCCATTACATGGAGCAACAAGAAACAACCTTGTATAGCTTTATCCACCATGGAGGCAGAATACATAGCATGTTCTGCAGCAGTTCAAGAAGCTGTTTGGTTACGAAGGTTCCTCAAGCATTTAGATATTGGCACGGATACATCAGATCCGGTGACAATATTATGCGATAGCATGGCAGCTCTCGCATATGCTAAGGACTCAAAGTATCATGGAAGAACCAAACACATAGATATCAGATATCACTACATCAGAGACATGATAACGCAAAAGGAAGTGGTTCTGAAACATCTTTCTACGAGTCGCATGGTTGATGATCCCTTAACGAAGCCTATAGCAAGAGATGTATTTGAGGCTCATGTTAGGAATCTAAAACTGCGTAGACTATAAATGTAATTTGTGTTTCAAATGACATAAAGATGTAACATTTCCTTTGGGATATTAATACAATATGATTCAGTTCTTGTCTTTATCGTATTGTTTTTAATACACACACACAAGATATGTCAACAGGCTTAGATCGGCTCACTCACACGAGCGATCGCCTCTAGCGCTTAAGTAGCGAGTAGAGATGAGACATTGTGTCCCTAGGTACTTGTCCAAAGGGATAAGTTGGTTGACACAAAGTTATGTCGCCTTAGTGGGAGCTAAGATGAGGTCCATTGATAGGACTATGCATGGGTTACCCCACCATCCATGTAGCCTGTAGTAAGCCAGATGCGAGTTCCTCTTTGACGCCTTGGAGACGTGCAAATTGAGGAATTCGGGTTAGACGCTTAAGGAGCGGCTAGACTGAGATCTGTACGGTGTTGATATAGACATATGCTCTTTGAGAAAGAGAAATCCACCATAGCATGTGTTTCATACTATATGTGCTTATACGACCATATGAGTAAGTGAGTAAAATGTTTCCCTCTTTCTCACTGTGTGAGTCTCATTTCTTAAAAAATGTCATTTACTTTTAACTATGTCACGAGATGGAGGTTGTAATGTTTGCTACTTTGGCATGCTGTCTATGGCCATGATTGATACGGTCTAAAGAGGCATTGTTGGGAAAGCAGTTCGACCAAAATTGAGTGATATGAGTGTAAAGGGAAGACTATTCAATATCGTATCTTCGATAGTGTTTGCTGACGTCATACAAATGACGCTACATCTCGGTAGCGGCTAAAGGTTGTGAACACATTGAAATATTTGAAGGTAGTCAAGCATTGTTCTGAGTTTTTTTTTTTTTTTTTAAACTCAAGAGGGTTCGAAAATACTTGATCTTGATGCGATCGAATAAGTCTAGGACATGACCAGACACGTTAGGGATGTTACTATGCTGGTCTTCTCTGGTAGAGATTTGGTGTATGTACTCTCTCTTTTCTACAGATGTGCTTGGTGGTCGCACGGCCTATTTATTTGTATGAACAAGATTGAGAACATTAGAGAGATGCTGACCTGGGGTCATGCCCACTGTGTGCGAGTGAGAGATATTAGATGGAGGGGCGCCCACGTGGGGCTGACCCCCTCCTGCATGCATTACTTGTAATGTATGTAACGCATGGCTTAAAGCCATGCGTTACTGCCGTTACACAAGGCAATTGAAGGCTGGACTTTAAGGCCAGCCATGCATAGGAGGACTATATATAGTTATAGTCCTCCTCAATTGTGTTTTTGGCACCATCTGAAAAATAGAAAAAGACTCTCTCTCTTTTTGTTCTCTCTTGATAAAATACTTAGGCTGTGGATTTGTTAAGTGTTACTCTAGTTCCATACTACGTAGTACACTTTCGCCACTAAGAGGAAACGCTTGGAGTTTATCAATCTGGAAAAACTTGTGGAGCAATTCTTTAACCTGAGCTTGAGGTACTTTTCCGCTGTGCATTCTAACAAAAATAAAAATACAAAGGAGGAATTCAACATGAACAAAGCTTATTGAACAAAATTTTCAAAATAAAATCATGGGATATTAAGAAGTATGTCTTAGATGTTGAAAGTAATTAGAACTAGAGATAGCATTTATAAGATAAAAAGTTAAGACTAACGATGGATACATAAGTCTCGTGCATTCCATTTAAAAAAAAAAAGTAGGATTCATAATTAAAAAGTAGATTTTCTTTATGGAGATTTCATATTAAAAAATGATAAACGCACAATACTTATCATAACATTATATACAATTATATTTTTAAGTTAAGAATATTTCTTATAAAATACGTTATAAAAGTAACATCATTTTATAAAATATCATTATTTTAAAACATAGTTATGAATTATGTTATGAAATGTATCGTAGATATCATTACTTGGGATTCATTTCACTCAATTATATCGCTATTTTCTTATCAATTAATTTGTTTAATACTTTAATGTGAAATATAGATTGATGGGATAAATATTAGTTATCCACATCGATTTAATATTTTTAAAAGTATGATAATCAAATATTACATGTTTTTATAAAATAAATATGATATATTTTAAATGAAATAGATAATATATATTTTAATATAAATAGAGAACAAAACCAATAATATTTATAAAATGTCCTTTCCTAACAAGAGTAATTCTACTCTTAAGTCGGTCTACTCTCCAACACTACACACTATTGATGTGGCAAACCCAGTTTCTTAAAAACGGCTCAAGTTCCCTCTCTCTCTCGTTCTCTCTCTCTCTCTCTCTCATTTGCTCTCCCCCTTCCCTGTCGAATCCTTCTCCCCCGCCTTCCCTCCCTATGCGAATCTCTCTCTTCCTTCCAAAACCACTACCCGTCGACTCTGCTCTCCCCCTCTCTCTTTCCCTCCCAAAACCGGAGTTTAGTCACTCCAAGAGAGAGAAAACGAGCCCCAAGTACAATTTTTGAAGTTCTTATTCTTTTGGTGCCTGATTTCTCCTTTGTGCTTTTTTTTTTTTTTTTTGGGTTCAAGCTATAGTTAATGGTGGGATTTTTTATGTGTGGTTTTCCTCCCTACAAAGTTGTGCGAGAAAGATGAGCATTTTTTCGCCCAATAAATTAATAACGATTCATTAGCTCTTCTTTCTTTTATCTTTCACGGCATTCGGTTTCACAAACCTATAAATTTGAAGCTAAGTTATTGACAAAAAATTTAATAAATAGATATAATAGAGGTATTTAACAGAGATATTTGTGCTTCCATTCTTCTCTACAGTCGATTGAAATGTAAGGGGTCTAGGGATCTCTCAACCTTGTTTGATAATCGCTCATATTTGAGATTTTTCTTCTTTTTGCTTTTCAAATCAAAGCCTCTGTTCAGTTTAATAGAAAAGGGGAGACAACTCTATGTCTCCTACGTTCAGAATAACATTGAGGTATAGCAAAAATCAATGGCCGAGATATCGTTTCGGTCATCATCTTTTTTTATTGGCGATTCGATTGTTGCTTGTCCACATTTGTTACTTTCATTGTTTCGTTTACTGGAAAAAAAAAAAAGAAAAAGGAATAGAGTAATGTGTTTACTCAAAATTTGAATGGTCGACTTCGACAAAGAGGGAAGAGAGCAAAGAAGGAAATGAGAGGGAGAGCAGAGAGAGACATTCGAATGGAAGATTCATGAAGTAGTCTAATATCGTTTTAACGAATCGTTTAAAAAAAAAAAAAACCAGCTCAATGGTGTGTGGTATTGGAGACTTAAGTGGCTTGAGAGTAAAATTACTCTCCTAACAATGAATGTCAATGTTGAAAACTCTTATTTGTTATTTATCATCCCTACACACCACACACTATATTTATATATATATTTTAAAATTTTTTGTTTTGTTTTATTTTTCTTAAATTAATTGAATTATTTTACTCATCATCCATACTCTGCATATTTAGTAAAATAAAAAAAAAATATATATATATGATGTGTTGTGTGTAAATGATGATTAAAATTTTTCTTTTAAAATTGCATACCTTGTGAGACGTGTACGGTGTATGACATACACTCTTGAATTTTATAGTTTTTTTATTCTTTGTTCTTGCGGACGAGCACCAAGTGGAGTCTCACCCTTGTGCTATGTGCATCCACGTATTTAAGTTAAAAGAAGCAATCAATTAGAATTATTTAATTAATAACTACACCAACAATACAAATAGACTATATATCTATAATTTTATAATTTTCGAACTATGGATCGTTTGCATTCAAAACCCACCTCAACTCATTTCATCTCATTATTACAACTTTTCTAAATTTCTATAAAAAATATAATAAATAATTTAACTTTTTTAAATCTCAAAATAATTTTTCTAAATTTCCACACAAAATATAATAAATAATTCAACTTCTATTCTACTATTGATAAACCATCTCAACTCATCTCTGAATCCAAACCACTCCTTTATTTTATTGCGCCGCGCCATCTATTCATATGTTAAATGATTATAAATTTAAATAAATTGAAAGGTAATAAAGTTTTAAAAATTAAAAATTATCCGTATTTCTTTTATCTGTAACATTTCATATTTTCTATATATAATTTTAAAAATAATTTTTGGTCAGCCGAATTAATCCATTTTTATCTTTATTTAAAATATTTTGAAAAATCATAAGATTTTAAAGATCAGGAGGAGTGCGTGTTTTATGCTCGAATACTTACGGAATATAAGCATAAAAATAGAATTAAAAAAAGAAAGTCCTAATTATCACAAGAAAAAAACCAAAAAAAAAAAAAGTAATTAGGCTCACATAAAATATCTATAATATATCTATAATTATTTTACAATCAATTAATATTATTGAAGCGTTTTATTAGAAACAATTTTAATATATAATTATAAAATAATTGTAAATTTATTATTTTTTATACCAATTTTGAGAGAGAATATAAGCTGGAGAGAGAGAGAGAGATGAGGTCGGAATAAAATTGAAATGCGCAGGAAATGCAAATTCCGCCCAAATGAAATTCCTATTAAATTCACGCGTAACCAGCCATGAAATCCGTGTCGTAGTCATCGTCGGCGTCATCGTCGTTTGAGAGAGAGAGTGAGAGACACGAAGAAAGCGCTTTCTTGAGTTCTTCTCCTTCTCCTTCTTGTAGAGAGAGAGAGAGAGAGAGAGAGAGAGTGCGTGAATTATTTCGCAGAGACTCTGGCTTTGGCATTTCCGCCAGACTAAGTTAAATGAGGGGGACAATCTCATTTAGAGGTGCCATTCTCTAACGCGGACCATCTCTGTCTCTGCTAACTTGTGTTGGCCGGCAATTTTTTGCCGTCTTGTTGTAATGCCACCTTCTCGGAAGGTATTGTTTAGAGAATTCCGGCGGTTATACCTTTTGAATATCCTGATGCGTTTCCCCTTCTTGTTTGTTTAATCTTTGCTTTTACTCATTTTGCAGATTGTTGAAATTTAATTTGCGTCACCGAGTGAGTTTTGGTTTGGTTTAGAGTTTGAGTTAAGATTTAAGAACTCTGTCAAGTTGTAGTTTAATCATCATAGAGTAAAGGAGTGAGCTTTGAAACAAAATGGGTGACACGGAAGAAGCTAATAGTGATACGATGCAAAGACTTCATTCTTCATTTGGAACTTCTTCTTCTTCCATTTTAAAGCAACATTTATCAATGGATCAACTCAATATAGGCCAATTGAGCCCTTCAGTTAACCGTGCCCGCCATTTTCAGCCAAATTTTAGTGGAGATAGTACCAAAAGAATTGGTATACCGCCTTCACACCCCCATCAGATCCCACCCATCTCGCCATATTCTCAGATCCCGGTGTCCCGGCCGGTAAACCAGCAGACGGGTTCTCAGAATTTTAGCCCGGGGCCCGCTCATTCGCGGTCCTTGTCACAGCCGTCGTTCTTTTCGCTTGATTCATTGCCCCCCCTGAGCCCGTCTGTGTTTCGTGACTCCTCATCCACGTCGATTTCTGATGCGGTGCCGGGTGATGTGTCAATGGAGGATCGGAATGCGGGATCGCGTTCTTTGTTGCCTCCCTCACCTTATTCGAGGGGAGATGCTTCCCGGGTTGGGGATAGTTTACCCCCTCGGAAAACGCATAGAAGGTCTAATAGTGATATTCCATTTGGGTTCTCTAGTATAATGCAATCTTCACCGCCCCTCGTTCCTTTGAGAGTAGCTGGTGGTTTAGAGAGGTCGTTGTCTGGACGAGAGCCTGCTCAACCGGTTAAAAAGGAATCGAGTTGGGGGAAAGGTGGTGAAATCAATACCGAAGGTATGGATGAGAGGAAATCAGAAGGGGAAGTTGTGGATGATCTGTTTTCTGCGTATATGAATTTGGATAACCTTGATGCATTGAACTCTTCGGGAACAGATTACAAGAATGGAAATGAGAATCGTGAGGACTTGGATAGTAGAGCAAGTGGGACAAAGACTAATGGAGGTGATAGCAGTGATAACGAAGCAGAAAGCAGTGTGAATGAAAGTGGGGGCAACATGCAGAGGGCAGGACTAAATTCTTCAGCTGGGAGGAAGGAAGGGATAAAAAGGAGTGCAGGGGGAGATATTGCCCCAACTACCAGACACTACAGAAGTCTTTCTATGGACAGCTTCGTAGGGAAGTTGCACTTCGGTGATGAGTCACCGAAACTGCCACCTTCACCTGGAACTCGTCCTGGACAAATGTCACCGAGCAATTCAGTTGATGGTAATTCGGCTGCCTTTAGTTTGGAGTTTGGAAATGGCGAGTTTAGCGGGACAGAATTGAAGAAAATTATGGCAAATGAAAAACTTGCTGATATTGCGTTGATGGACCCAAAGCGTGCGAAAAGGTATTACATTCTCTATCCTTTATAAAACTCATCAGAATAAATCACCAAGAAGCATAAATCGCCGTGCTTGGTTTCCCATTTTTTGAGAAAATGTGTGAAATTTTTTAGATATATTCTATTAACCTTAGTGGTTGTCTAAATTAGGATTTTGGCAAATCGTCAATCAGCTGCTCGTTCCAAAGAACGGAAGATGCGGTACATTTCAGAGTTGGAACATAAGGTTCAGACTCTACAGACAGAAGCTACCACATTGTCTGCACAGCTTACCTTATTACAGGTGGGGATTTGAACTGCTGATATTTTGTTTCTGTATGCCTTCATTAACCATTTCCTAAATTGCTTTGCTTTGTCTTCTTCACATTGTGTGCAGAGAGATTCTGTTGGTCTATCGAACCAGAATAACGAATTGAAGTTCCGTCTCCAAGCAATGGAACAACAGGCACAACTCCGAGATGGTAGATACCTTCTCTTCTAATTTTGCTTTTTTCCATTTTGTTGGTAGATTTCACAATGTGCAACTATTGACATGTTTAAATTTATTTAGGAAGTAGTTAATTAGTTCTGGATAATTACTAATTGCTTCTTATGATTGCTCTCCTATATTTTGGGTATTATTTTCTCTAATTTTGCAGAAATATCTTTATCATTATACATTCATCATGAATTGGCATTGTTACTGTAAGCTGACCACCTATATGGGTCTTAATGCTTCATTACTCGATAGACATATGAACTGTTCACACATTGTTGGTGTATGATGCTTCTTTCACTATATTGGGAGAAGAGAGCCTTATACTTGAGCATTGCTTTGTTCAGTTGTTTGGTTCTTTTCAGCTAGATATATCAGTCTATCTGCGGCACTTCAGCTAGATAGAAAGTCTGGCCATGTCAAATTGTGAGGCATCAGGTCCCCTACTGATAGAAAGCAGGAACAACTAACTTGACTTAATTGTATGTGGACTAGATTCATGAACTCCATAGATGCTTAAATGCAAGGATCAAGGGCCCTACCAACTTTATTGGCCTGCATTCATAAACATTTTATCTGTTGAACAATGCAATTAGTGTCATTTTTTCTCCTAACACTACAATGGCAATACTGATTTTGAAACATATGCATGTAAAAGCATTTGAGCGTGTGGATCTTGATTGGCTTGGTAAAACAATCTTTTGGGTTGCAAAGAATGAATTAGTCAGTTGCATATATTCTCAAAATTCATTTCCAGTTCCCAACCTTACAGTTGGAGGAACGTATAAGGTACTGACCTAGAAATATCCAGGGTACGCATCTTTACACATGTGATATCATCAGTTCTCTTTCTGATGCTCCATTGACTGTTCCCTTCCACATTTCATGTCATTATTCAATTTTCAACACCCAACGTTAACACCAAAACTCAGAACCTTTTGTGCTACATTGGGCTGCTGACGTGACTTTTCTTGCTTGTGGCATAATGGGACAGCTTTAAACGACGCCTTAACAACCGAGGTCCAACGGTTGAAGCTAGCTACGACAGAGTTGAGTGGGGAGAACCCTTCAAAGTGCATGGTTCCACAGCTTTCTGTTAATGCTCAATTGTTCCAGTTGCAGCAGCCTTCTTCTACCCAGCACAACATTCATCAGTTGCAGCAGCAGCCGCCACCTCAGTCACGGAACCAGAATAGTAACACAACCTCGAAACCCGAATCCCTCCAATAGGATGTGAAATATGGGATTGTTGATTGGTTGGCCCTTCGTATTATCGCTCACTATAGTTTAATATCCGGTAGTAGTTACTAGATGCATTCATTCGTTCTTATACCGTCTTTCAATCAAAGTGTGTTAATCATTCATTCAACCTGTAATGCGTGTCCAGCTCGGACTATGGTATGAAATCATATACAAATCCCAACACTAATTTATGTTCTTATCTTTTGCTTAATTCTGGTAGATATCTTGGAGTGTTCGACATTATTGGGCACAATTTCGTGTTTTTTCTTTATGACTTTGGAAGAGTTAATTCACTTCCGCCTTTTTAAGAATGATGCTTATATTTGATTGCTTCATGTTCTGCTCGGTGGTTAAGCTCACCGCGAGTTATCTTTGGTTGCAGATGAAAGGCTTTACCGGCCAAATGTAGGCCGTTCATTTATGATGATTAAAATTCAACCTTTTCAAATTTTCCTTGTGGTAAAGTCTTTTCCAACTTTAAAACAAAATTATTAGATAAAATTAAATAGCAAGTTCCTACAGCTTCCACATGCGAGCTCATCTTGTTTCCTAATAAGATATTTCGCTCACTTCTCACTGGCTTCCTTAGGTTTTGTAAATCCTGTAAGGAATTTGAAATGTGGATTGTTGATCTAGAATCAATCTACCATGTGTTAATATTGACATTAACCTTTTTAGATTCATAACAAACAAGTGAGGTTGGATTATCTTTGTCTGCAAGCCACTTCTGAAATTTGGCGCATTCATTCTTCATGTGTCCCTTCTTTTTACAGAAGAAACACCTAGAATCTTTCTTAATACCACCTTGAAGAGGTATTTTGTCTTTCCCTTTCAGTTTGGCTTGAGATTTGCCATTTCCATGCGTTGCCAGCATTGCACTTTCAACCTGTTTCATTATCAGTCTCTCTTCCTCTTGAACACACATGGTCATGAGTTCATTAATTTACCATTGTTCCTTATGTGTGTTGTATGAGATTTTGAAGAGTCCATATTGATGCGGGAGGGTGTTTAGGATGTAGTGCACCAGGAAGGACTCCGACATTTCAACCTCGAGTTTCTTCAATTGAGTCACGTTGTCCCTCATTTGCATGATGTGCTTACACACACCTTTCACACTGGTGAGCCTTAGGGATGAGAACTTAATGATTAGAGTGCTTGCTAGTGCCTTGTCTGAAGTGACAAATTGTTCATCAATGAATTTTAGCAAGTCTCGGACATTTTCATGCTGATCGACAGAACCACGAATACCAGCAGAAATTATAGTCTTAATGAACATCATGCTGAGGCGATTAGATTGCTCCCATCGCTCATAAAGTGCGATGGCCACTGCATTGGTGGTATCAGTGAGTGCTGGTGGTTCGTTTTTCCTAATAGCATAGTCTATGTCCATCCACCCTAAATGAAGAAGAACTCTCTCCTTCCAGACCTTATAATTATCTCCCTTAAGTTCAGGGATATCATAACAAATATCAGAGAAATTTGCAGGTTGTGCAATTGCATAAAATTATAGCTTACATGCTTACGTTAAAACTGAGGCCTAAATAAATTTTCATGCTTTACAATGTAAACCATGTTTTAAAAATTGAATCTAATGACATAAAATTGCCTGTAGGCCAAAATTTTAATTCAAGTAGATTCAATCATTCTTTATGATAGAATTTTATCAAATTATTTACTTAATTCATAATTCTAAGGGTATATTATGATTATAATTTGATATATATTCTATCTTAGAATAAACTTTATGATAAAACTATCAAATCATTTACTAAATTCATAATTCATGTGGGTAAGTTATGAATAACTTGATATTTTATCCTAATTAATAATATAAATATAATAAAAATTCCTATGGAATAAAATTTATTATATTAAGTATAATTAATTACAATTAATGTCTAATATTCTTTATGTGATCCTAATCAATAATATATAATTTCATTTAATTAAAGATGTTGTGGCGATTCTCTAATTAATTAAAATTATATGGATCACTAGACATTAAATTGCATAAGACTAGCTTAATATTATGAATTACATTATTTTAACTAATACCAACATGTTATTATTATGCACAATTCAACTACTGTTTTTATGGCTAAGAACAACAAAAGTTGGAGTCGAAGTAAACACATCGATATTAAATATTTAGCCATAAGAGAACGTGTTAAAAAAAAGAAAGTGGTCATTGAGCACGTCAGCACTGAACTAATGATCGTTGATCCTTTGACTAAGGGCATGCCACCGTTGAAATTCAAGGATCATGTAGTGAATATGAGACTTGGTTCCATTATGTAATTTTTCATTGTACGAACAATGTTATTTTAATGAAATTCTTAAATATTTTGATTTTTTTTCTCATATTGATGTGCACCTTAATTTAATTTTTGAGAAAATTCATCTGTGTTGGACCAAGAATAAACATAGGGTTTATTCATTAAGAAATTGTTCCCACATAAATTATAATGTTTAAGAAATAAATACATGGTAATACAAGGAAGGTAATACTCGTCATTAGAGGACCTACCACCATGATTCATGTATTTATTACTTAAATGCAGATTATTGATGGGTTTAAGATGAAATATTATATTAGAAGTGTGAACCAAGTGGGAGAATGTTGACCGTTTCTCTCGGAGGCCGTTCGTGAGAACGAGTCTTTAGCTTCCTTAAGTTTAGGAGCCTTTGAAGTGGTCCACTCTGACTTATTCATCACGTAGAAACTGATCCCATGATAAACTGAGCACGTGAGACACGTAGCACCGAAACTTGATGAAGGCTTCGACTATAAATATTGTGTTTGGTCCCCAGACTCACTCATTCAATTTCCTTCAGTCTTACACCATCTAAATAGAGTGAAGTAGAGTTTGGGAGTGCCAAACACCAGTGAGAAACCGCAACAAACCAGTGAGGAGCATCATTGGCTAGAGGTACTGTTCTTGGCATTAAAACCTGTCGATTTCTTGTTTCTAAAGTGTTATTCCGCATTATAGAATCGTATTTAAGCTTTTACCTACACCTGACGTGAACTTTTTTTTTCCCCTCAAAACGCATAGTTTGAAGACCTACCCACCCATTTCTTTCAAATTTCAACCCATTCGAATTTGATGCCCACGTCGCCCCTCCTCTACCCAACACCCCACGTCGTCGTTGCCCCTCC
This sequence comes from Juglans mandshurica, assembly GCA_022457165.1. NCBI lineage: Eukaryota > Viridiplantae > Streptophyta > Magnoliopsida > Fagales > Juglandaceae > Juglans > Juglans mandshurica. The sequence goes on along the minus strand of CM039629.1, from coordinate 24,298,688 downwards.
CTTTGCCCAACACCGCAGCGCATTGCTCCTCCCTCTCTCTGTAATACCTCTCTCTCTCTCTCTCTCTCTCTCTCTCTCTCTATTTTTGTTTGTTTTTCTCGTGCATTTGTTTTTGTTATGAATTTGTACTTGTGTTGTGTTGTGGAGTGGTAGGGTTGCCGTAAGGTTTTAAATTCATGCACAACAACCCATTCTACAACTAGGGTTGCTACTTAACCTCCCATCCTTCACAAACTACCCAGCGTAGAAAGACCTCCACTACATGATCCTCCATGTCCAAACCGAGAAGAAAGTTACAGTCGGCCAGTCACCAGCAACCCACTATCGAAAACAAAAGCACTTTTCACGACAACACCACACCCTTCTCCACAAACAATTTCCTCTCTTGCCACTCAACCCTTGCACCGCCTAGCATGGTTGTATTGCACGACACGAAGCCAACAGCCCCACGAGACCAATGCAACCTCTATTTTTGCACTACAAAAACAGAGCACGACACTTCCACCAAGCACGAAAAACTAGAAAGCCACAACTCTCCACAACCTCTCTCCTCCACCGCGTGATGCTCCTTCACGCAAACCTACAACCATCGTCACGCCAACTGCTCTACCACAGACAATATAGAGCAGCGACAAACCAACGTGTCCACAGTTGCCGTGAACTAGCGAACCTCCATAGAAATTGCCGCAGGGAGCTTCCAGCCACCCCAATTCCGTTGCACGACATTCCCTCTCTCGGTAGGCCCACAACGACTGACATCTTTTCTTCTGCTCATTGCTTCTCGGTATGATAGCACCCATTGGCCTCTCTCTCTCTCTTTCTCAGTGCTCTGCTGTCGCTCTTGCCATCGTTGATCTCAACTCAACCACCTACGTTGCCCCTGCCTTTTTCCACATGATGTCCTCTGTTTTTGTTGGGGGAGCTTTCAGAAGAGAGGGGGAAGAGCAAAAGAAGAATGTCTGAAGGGAGGGGAAAATCAGGCGTGCTTGGGAGGTGGGTTGAGAGAATTAGTTCACTTTAGTTAGTGAATCTGGTTCACACGTAGGGTAGGGGGTATGGCACAGTAGCTGAAGATTTTCTCATTGACAAATTTAAGGCAAAAGTTTCGGTAAACTCTTGATATTGGACAAAGATTGCCCACGAGTTGCGGACACATGGGAAAAGAAAAGAATCCCATTGTTCTACAAATTACGAGTTCCTAGAATTTGTACCGACACATGGCCCCGAGGACTCATCAAAGTCAAGGCAATGAGTGAGTTGGAGTGACCATTGCGAGTATTTTACAGAATATAATCTCAACTTATATTTAATTGATATGTAAAAGTTAACATAGAATGAGGTGGAGAGAAGGAAACGGACAGTCAGGATGGCCGAGTGGTCTAAGGCGCCAGACTCAAGTTCTGGTCCTCGTGAGAGGGCGTGGGTTCAAATCCCACTTCTGACATCAAATACTGTATATTCGTTTAAAATAAAAAAAAAAATTATTATTAAAAAATTAATTTATTTTCAAATAATTCTCATATTTATTTATTTATTTTAAATAATTACCCGATATTTACATATTTACATCTGCAGAAAAAGAAATTATTTCAAATAATTTCTTTTGCTTTGTGTCGGGCAGAAAATGGCTGACTGTGCAGTTTGCATGGCCAGGAGTTGCACTAAAGTCTTTCTTTGCCTTGCCCATTCAACAACGCCAATGATCTTTCCGAGGTGCGTGGCAAAGAGATCTCGGATTGACGTCCGTACTATAATTTTAAAGTCGGTTTTGCCAGCATATCACCCAAATGTTGGAGCTGTGCATTGGTCATGCGACAAGTCAACATTGTAACTTTCTCAGAAGACAATAACGTGAAAGTTTGATATCATGGAAATCTTCTTGAGGTTGATATATTTATATATATATATAGGTATATATATATATATATATATATATTATCAGCTGTGCTCTATTAGAATTGTTCTTTTGTTTTGGGTGACTTTAGAATTATTTATTAAGGATCGATTTGTCTTGTTCTGTGGAAGCTTGGAATTATTTACTTTGATAAGATCTTTGTTTTTTGAAGCAACCTCAGTAAGGTATTTTCAAATAACAAATGCTTTTAACCAATTTTATAATGCATTAAATTATAAAATTATTTAAATAACAAAATAAATATATCAATTTCTCTGTTACTACATCACTTTTTAAATTTAATGCTACAAGAACATCAATAAATTTCATGGTGCACGATTTGGAAACAATCATAGAATTTGTACAAGTCACATCAAGCAATTCATCCATGGCAAAATGCTGAATACGTTATGTAGCAAAGGGGGGAAAAAATGGTAGTGGGAAGAGAGCCCAGAAGGAATAGTAAATGAATAATGCGATAGACAAACCACTATAGCCGTGCACACTTTGCGTGACTGCTTCTAGTTGATTGTTCTCAACACTCATTTGAAGAGATGTATAGTCTAGATGATACTACATCATATGTGCAAAATAGATGTTCCTAATAGTGACTTATATCTATATTTATTCGGAGTCCAGATATCAAAGCAGACCTTGATACACAAGATTTGACCTCGGATATAACAAGACCTGCAAAGAAAAATCTAGTAAGCTCACAGATCAGATTATTTGTCCATCATCACAAAAACTAAATACTACGACTAACAAAATTGTACAAGCATTATAGCTTTAAGAATCCGAATTCATTTGAGGATGCAGATACAACTGCATTTAGATCATAAAAAAAAACGTCTATACGATAAAGCCGACAAATCGAAAGCAATACAACTATCCATGGACCATGTATGACGGGCATTAGGCACCACTAACCTCCAATTCTGTTTTGGGTTTTGCTTGAACCCAACCTCCATCAATGGATTCTAAACTCCCATTTATGCCATCATCGACAAAATCACCAACCCTTTTCACCTTAAGTTCTCTAGGTTCAACAGGATACTTTCCAGAGAAGCAAGCATAACAATAATTGGGAGAATCACTACCCAACAACTTCCCCAAGCTATCAAATGGCAGAAAAGCAAGCGAATCTGACCCAATAAACTCCCTAATCTCCTCTGCGTTCATCCTATTAGAAATCAACTCCTCAGAACTAGGTGTATCCACTCCATAATAGCAAGAACCGATAATGGGTGGACTTGCAATCCTCATGTGAACTTCCTTAGCTCCTGCCTCCTTTAACAACCTAACAATCTTGGAAGAAGTTGTTCCCCTCACAATCGAGTCATCGACAACCACAACCCTCTTTCCCTCCAACACTGCTCGCACCGGTGACAACTTAAGCTTCACACCAAAGTCCCTTATCTTCTGAGATGGTTCAATGAAAGTCCTCCCAACATAGTGTGACCGTATTAACCCCTGCTGAAATGGCACGCCAGCTTTGGCAGCATAACCAAGCGCAGCCACTACCCCAGAATCTGGCACTGCTATCACAACATCACAATCAACGGGGGATTCAGTTGCAAGTATCTCTCCAAACCTGTAGCGTGACTCGTAAACAGACCGCCCAAAAATCACCGAATTGGGCAAAGCAAAGTATATATGCTCAAAGATACATTGTTTTGGTTGAGGATGAGGCATTAGGCAAAGTGATTGCATCCCACTTTTGTCAACCACCAAAACTTCACCAGGAAAGATCTCCCTCTCATATGTGGCTTCAATCAAATCAAGAGCACAAGTTTCCGAGGCAAACACCACAGCACCGTTCCTCCTCCTTCCCATAACCAAAGGCCTAAACCCAAACGGGTCTCGCACCGCAACCAGCTTGTCCTCGGTCAAGAACACCATTGAATAAGCCCCCTCAAGCTTCTCGCATGCATCCACAATTCTCAAAACAAAAGGCCTTTCTTTTGAAATAGCAATAAGATGAAGCACAACCTCTGTATCAGAGCTAGTATTGAAAATTGAACCAGTCTCTTCAAGCTTAGCCCGAAGAGAACGATAATTCACCAAATTACCATTGTGGGCTACCCCCACAGAGCCAAACCTGTACCCTGCAACAAAGGGCTGCACGTTCTTGAGCATAGAAGAACCCGCAGTCGAGTACCGCACGTGTCCAATAGCCAAATCGCCAGGCAAGTGATCGAGTTTCGACTCGTTGAACACTTCGGAGACTAATCCCACCCCTGTAACCGATTGGAGCACGTCGTCTTTAACGGCAACGATGCCGGCGCCTTCCTGGCCACGGTGCTGCAGCGCGTGGAGAGCCAAGTAACAGAGCCGGGATGCCTCCGAGTCGCCGAATATTCCGACGACTCCGCACTCTTCGCGGGGCTTATCATCATCATCGTAATCCAGAGAATGATCTTCCAGGCATTGGTTTTTTGAGGGGAAAAGGTCGGATAGGGGGTTTTTGGATGAAGCTGAGAGAGGGGTTTTGTGGGTGTGAGAGGAGGTGGGGTAGTGGGACAAGCAAGGTTTGTGAGGGAAGGAAGATTTTGGGAGGACTTTGGAGGGTAGAGAAATATGGGTATGGGGTTGGTTCAGAGGGAGTGGAGCGGGTTTAGCTAGATAAGAAGAGACAGGGGAGAGATTGGTGGCGGCCATGGGAGAGAGTGAAAGAGCTTGAAGAGGAAGGAATAAAGAGAGTTTGAAGCAGCGGCCAGCGAGAGGTTCTTAAAGCTATGAAGTAGTACTAGGTCGTCTCATTCTAGACTCCGAGTCCGAGGGAATCAAAAGAGTGATTCTGTTACCATGTATTTTGATTAGAATATTGATTTACACGGCGCATTTTTACAATACATTTTAAAATAATATTATAAAAAAAAAACATTTTCCTTTATATTTTTCAGTGTATAAATAATTTTCCTTTGTATTTGACTTTCTTTCATAATTCGTATATATTATTGCCTAAATTATCCCAAAAATACTCGAAAGAGGCAAAGGCAAAATCTAGATATTTTCCCTCAAAATCCGGGGATTACTAACCAACAGGCAATGATAATTTTTTGGATTGCCGTGTCATTATAAGTTAAGAAGGTTATAGGCTATAGGGGCTCTGCTGATGTCTTTTAGTCCAACACTCCAACCTCATGGTTATTTTATAAGATGATTTTACAATAATATCTCTCCTTTAACACATTATTATACAATATGTTGTATAATATATTATAAGTAAATCATTTTCCTTTAAATATTTCACATTCTTTGCCACTATCATGCTTGTAAATCTACTTTCCTATCGAATAATTAAAGCGACATTTTTTTTTAGAAAAGAATAAATTCAATTCTTTTTATAATTATATTTTAAATGAATCATATATTTTGTGATATGTTTTATAGAAATATTTTCTTTTGATAATTTTTTTTTAGAGCACTTGTTAACCCAACCCACTTTAAGGTTTTGCGATTTGGGCAACCTCAAAGTTAAAAAAATACTAAATGTATTTAAGAAAAACTTACTTCTCCACATATCATTATTGATATGTTGAAAGAGTAGTGTTACATATACTTATAATTTTTACTTACACTTTTATTTATAAGACTTATTTTATTAGTTTTGTTTTCAAATTCAAATTTTAAATTTTAAATTTTTAGCATATCAATAACTGAGATGTGGATAAGTAAGTTTTTTTAAATTTTTCTTAAATACAAATAATATTTTTCATGTTGAAAATATGAAATTTGAAATTATTATAAGTAAAACTGTAAGAGAGATGCTAAGGAGTCCGTTTTGAGCTCCCTTATTTTTGCCTCATTGGGTTTTTTTTTAACTCAGTGATTAAGAAAATATAGATTTTTTTTCACATCATTTTTAACTTTTAAATATTTAAAAAAAAATCACAATATTATTAAATAATATTTTTTTAATCACTAAATAAAAAAAAAAAAAAATAAAAAATTCAATCGGGCCAAAAAGAAAAAAAGAAGCCCAAAACGGGCTAAAAAATGTAATACCAAAGTTAAGTCAATTGGGCGGTGCTAAACCAAAAAGGTACTTCTGAGTCAACAATGTCATGCTAATGCTATTTGGCTGGCGGATAGGACTTGAGAGAGTCGGAAGGCCTTGAAATTTGATACCCCCTTCTTGGCCGATGGAGCAGCAAGTGGGACAATTTGTGGAAAAATCTACTCTCCACCTTTCGGCTTTTTCCACGCTGCTGGCTAATGTCTATAGGGTAAGGAAGAGTTGGAATTTCTTTGGCATGGCCACGAAGTCACGACTATTTCTTGATTTTTCTTTTCTTTTTGAAGTAATATTTTAAGTGTGGTGGAACCCAAAGGATCAAGGCTCTCCATCGTCCCCACAGAACGGGAAGAGGTGCCAGTCAGGCGAAAGGCTGCTGGATTACGTACCTGTTTTTGGGTTTTGAAAGTGAGTCCTAAAATCCCACGCTCCAAGAGAAATGGGTGACAAACATAGGGACGATAAAGGAGATACAGGACTACACCACAACCTCAAAGACACCAAAAGATATACCCATTACCAACACAGCCTGTCCTTGTCTTCCCCTGTTCATTACGTGACTCTCCTCCAATGAAGAATGTGTTTATGTGGTGGGTCAGGCACCCACTTGCAACCCTTCGAATCTGGTATCTGGTCCATGTTCCGGCGTGCTACATAAACATCAATCCTTCTTTCAAAAAAGATAAAAGAGGAGATCAGAAAACGATAATAAAATAAGACGGAATCTTTCATCCTTTTGCCATCTAAAACTCAATGGGATGCATCAACCTTAACAAAACAACAAAGATGATACTTTAGACGACCTTTGTTTGATGTAAATGCTGTTCCTTCTTCGGATGGTTACTGCAATTAAATATCTTTTGATTGTAATTTATTTGCCTATTAGAAAGGATTGCATTAAAAATGGTGTTTTAAGGTGATGGTTAATAATTAATTAATTATATTTTAAAGCACTAATTTCAAAGGTTCACAATTGATAATTGTATTTTTATTTGTCCTTCTAAGATTATTTCATTGCCAAAAAGTGATATTGTTTAGATTCTTAAAATATTTTAATTCATCCCATCTAATCGTTACGATTTTTTTAAATATTTAAATAAAATATAAAAAATAATTTAACTTTTTCAAATTTTAAAATAAAAATAATATTTTAATAATATTTTATTTAAAATTTAATTTTTATCACATCTCATCTCCTCTCAATTTGAGACGTTAACATTTTAGTTAAAGTTGCGTTGTTTCGAGAGAAAACGGCCGAAAATTTAACGTCGTTTAGTACTAAAGAAAATGAGGTCGTCGTTTCGTGCTTTAATTTATAAGGCCCTTTGATCTTTTGCAGGCTCCTCTTTGTCTGTTTTCTCTCGCTCGCTCGCTCGCACGCACAGATCCGAAGAAGAAGAAACTTCCGATGGCGCCGCCTCCTGGACCTTATTCTGGAACCAGCACCCTCGCTTTGGTAATCTAGTTTCTCTCTTTCTCTCTGTTTGGTTTCCAAGAAATAAACAAAATGAAAAGGTCAAAACTTCATATCTCGAAGCTTTGTAAAATCCGTGGGTTTTTGGGATTTCCTTAATAGGTGGCTCGTGCTTCGGCTTTCTCTCTTGGACTCGTTTACGGTAGCCTTAAGCTCAAGTACCTAAAGGTACTTCCAATCGTTACTTCTTCTTTATGCAAAAATTACTAATGTTCGATTGGATTGCAGAAAATTATTTTTCATTTGCATAAAATTTCTTAGTTTTGGAATTTAGAGCTCAGTCAGTAAATGTTAGATTGACATACATATTTAAAAGTTAAAGTTTTTTTTTTCCCATCTTCAGGCAAAGGCTAATTCTCATAAGAAAGCTGAAGTAAAGGCTCATCACTGATGGGAATAGGCTCCCATTAACGACGGGATTTAGGCATGTCTTCTGTTTGGAATAGAATAATAAATAATGATTGATTGTACCAATTTTTTCATCTTTGCTTTGAAGCATTTTGGATTCTGATACCCAGCCTCTATAGCTGCTGAAGTTTCCTATGAGCCATTGTTTTCTCTGAGATCTCTTTACATGGTCGCCCCCAATTGTCATGACATTTCAGTTTTTACTTCTGAGAACCATGGGGGAAAATCTTAGATGATTGTATCTTCCCTTTGTTTGAATAATTATCATTTTTGGCTCTGAATTCCTATTGTATGATTTCTGCAGTGTTTGATACGCCCTTTACCCTCTTGGCATTTGTTTGTCTTAATGATCTTTGGGATGAAGCTGAATCTGATAATAATTCTAGGTGGATATGTGGTTTCAACTGCTTATTTTTGACAAAAGAAACTCAGAATAAACTTATAGATGGATTTGTTGTGTACCTTGTACCCTAGGTGCCATCATACTTTACTCTAAAATGATGAGAAATTGATGAAAGTTTTTCGTTTGGATTGGGGAATACCTGGATTGACTTCATTAGGCTTCTTGATAGCAATTTACCCAAATCTGTGTAATGTCACACCCAGTAACAGAGCTGTAATTTTGTGCTCTCGTGAAGCAAGTAGAACTGTGGGCATTTGTTCTGATCTAATGCACCAATTTGAGAACATTTCATTGCTGAATTTTTGAGCCAGCTAAGGATTGTTGTGTACTATAATTATAGAAGGAGCAACTGGTAATTCTATTTGAGGTTCAAAGGTGAGGGGTTTTTTTCTTCTTCTTGTGTTTGAAAGAAAAAATGAACTCCATTCTCTTGGAATCAAATGAGATACCTGCAGTTCTGCAGCAATGTGCATTGTTTGCCCTTCATCCTACTCATAAAAGGAAATATGAAAACATTTGATTCTTCATACGATAAGATGAAGATGGACATGTTGAATTGGTAACAGGAAATATTCTCACAAAACAATGTCCAGGCTAGAAGGGATCACCAACCGTTGATGACCTTCAATGTTCCTCATGAAGAACAGCGTGAAGGCTGTGAGCATTTAAGCCGTGGCACCTAGTTCATGGAGGCTGTATCCATGGCTATGATTGTGTTTCCAAGTTTAGGTTGTCTTGCAGGTTTGTCCTAATGTTCATGGAGAGAGGAATTACAGGACTTGCTAAGTTTCCGAGTACTACTGCTAGTAGTTTCCCTTTCATCTCCATAAAATACCTTGACTCTCTTCTTACTGGTAACAAAACCAGGCACCTTTTCAATACGAAGAGTGTCCATTTTGTAGTTGCAAATGAATCTTGGCTTGAGATATACATAATACGGGCATCAGAGTTCTTCGGAGGTGTAAAACAGAGAAGAAAACCAGAGAAGGGAAAGTAGAAAACTGTAGAAAAAAGAGATTTCAAGATTCGTGACTTTCTTGATTTCTGTACATGCACATATGACTACTGAATGAATTTATATTGTTAGTTTATTTACACGTGTTGTATTTCTATTGGTAGTTAATTACAAGTAGACTACACCATCTCTAACACTCCCCCTCAAGAATCAAGATGTGGGATGAATGTTAATGATTCACATCTTGGAGAGGAGATAGGAGAACTGTCCAGCAGACAATGCTTTGGTAAGTATGTCTGCTATTTGATGCTGAGAAGAGACATGCAATGTACGAATGAAGCCTGATTGTAGCTTTTCTCTAACAAGATGACAGTCAATCTCTATATGCATTGTTCTTTCATGAAACATTAGATTTGTTGCTATGTGCAAGGCTGCCTTACTGTCAGTCTGTCACATTATAATACAGCTGGAGATGGATGTGTTACACCAAGATCCTTCAGCAAAGAAACCAACCATGTGATCTCACAAGCACTTGATGCAAGAGCTCGATACTCAGCCCTCTGCAGATGATCGTGATACAATATTTTGTTTCTTGGTTTTCCAGGAGATAAGTGAATCACCAAGAAACATACAAAATCTAGTGACTAATCTTCTAGTATCTTGGCATGTGGCCCAATCTGAAGCTAAAAAGCCTTTCAAATGTATAGTGGATTTTGCAGAGAAAAATATACCTTGCCCAGTTGTATTCTTCATATAATGTAAAACCTTATTTGCAGCATCTAAATGTATAGCAGCAAGCTTGTCCATAAACTGACTCAAGTTATTTACAGCAAAAGCTAAATCTAATTGTGTAATGGTCAAGTATAACAGTCTTCCTATAAGTCTCATGTAACTTGTAGGATCAACCAAGAGATCTTCATCTAATTTCTTTAATCTGAGATTGGGTTTCATAGGAACTTGTGCTGATTTACAAGCAAGCAGACCTACATCAATGAGAAGTTCCAATGCATACTTGCCCTGGCATAAAGATATGCCTTTTCTTGTACATGTCACTTCCAAACCCAATAAGTAGGGGTGCTACCCGCATGGTGCGGGGTGCCCGCCCCACCCCCCTCGCTCAACGTAGTGATTTACTGGGTTTATAATTTGTCTCACATTGCTTAAAAATGACTATTGTATTATTTTGACCTCTTATATAAAGGTTGGCCTAGGAGGCCAAGGCAATCCATTAAATTGAATTCAAGTTTTTAACAAATTGTATATATTTATATACCAATATAAATATAAAAAATAATATTTTTTATTATTAATTTGGGATGGTGCAGAGCGGGGCCCCGCTGGGGTCAGCCCTCCCCTTGTCCCCGTCCCCGCTAGGGGTCCTTCATGAGAGGCGAGGGCGGGGCGGATGGGGGTGGGGTAGCGGGGGCAGGCCCCCGTTGCCCACCCCTACCAAGAAGGGTCATATCATTGCAACGTAGCCGAGCCTCATGAAAAGGATCATAGGAATTTGTTGGTAACTGCAAAGAACTATCGATAAGGAGTTTATTCTTGGCCCGCAAAACCATGCGTATAGATCGACTCCATGTGTGATAATTTTCACTCGAGAGAACTTGAGTGAAAAGACACTAGGATTATCTCCATGATAGAGAGAGAAAGGTGTAGAAGAATCATTATTTGGATTAACAATGGAAGAAGAGGACGCCATTGTTGAAAGAAAAATCTGATACCATGTAAAATAGAGAAGAAAACCAGGTAAGGGAAAGTTGAAAACTGTAGAAAAGGGAGATTCCAAGATTCGTGACTTTCGTGATTTCTGTACATGTACATATGACTACTGAATGAATATATATAGTTAGTTTATTTACACGTGTTGTATTTCTATTGGTAGTTAATTACAAGTAGACTACACCATCTCTAACAGGAGGTGCTGGGTTAATGCTGGTTTGGAATCAAGGGATAATATTGCACTTAGGCCTCTTTCCTATTGGGCCTCTTCCTTAAACGGGGTTAGGTGGAAATAAAGTAGCCATGGCATGGGTGGACCTCAGCATAGTCTAGATTTTCTAGTTCCTCCCGAGTCCAGGCATTTGTGATGCTTACCTGGTTACTTTGGGCATAGAGATGAGGAACTTTTTGCAGGTTTGGAATGCAGATGACTTGGATAGTAATAGTCTGCAACAAGATCGTGCGCATCATAGCATGGACTATATCCAGAATTCTCACTACTAGTGAAATGGTAACCGTTCATGATTACCTGCTGACGAGCTGCGGCTCATCTGATTATGGAGTCGGTCATATTTTCGCATCAATGGGTGAGCAAAATATTTTTGTCATATTGGCTTTCGATTTTTTACGCTCCGAGGGTCCGATGGCATCGCCTTGAACCACTGGCTAAGGGGGTGATTTTTAGTCTGAGACTCTGAGATCTCTTGTTTTTACTTGCATCCTCAACTGGTATTATAACTGCATTAACAATTTTCTCATTTGCAATGAAATAGGAACTGGCCAAAGATTAGGGGTGAAAACTGACACTATCAGTGCGATTTTTTTACCAAAACCGATGCGACCAATGGAGGGGATTTGCATGGAACAACCGACCGTACCAGTCGATGGGAAGGAGAAATACAGGCCGTATCGACTCTGGCGATTCTCAGTCCCCCTAGTGGTGAAGTATGTCTGAGAGAGTAGAGAGAGAGTGTGTGTTGTAGAGGAGAGAGAGAATGAGAGAAACTGAGAATCGGAGAAGAAGAGGGGAGGGGAAGAAGACGGATCTCAAATCAAAACGGCGTCGTTTCACTTCTGTTTTTTTTTTTTTTTTAACACTTTAGATATAAAATGATGTCATTTCACTTAAACTTAAGTGGAATGACATCGTTTGAACTACGGTATATATAAAAAAATATATAGTTATTTAATCGGTCGGTTCAGCAGTTTGGTTTGAATCAAGTTCAAATTGGAACCGAATCGGCTGACGTCAATTTTATCTATTTTAAGCCATCGGCCGACCGGTTCTTTTAAGCTGTCGGTCGACCGGTTCTTGACTCCATCAGCATAGGTTGGTTCGGCCGGTTCTTGTTCACCCGTACCTTAAGATTGGAGAAGCAAGGCTTTGCTTATTTGAGATGCAATCGAGAACTTTGGCTCTTGGGAGGGGGGTGGATCTTTTGTGTTCTGATTGTTCTTATAGAAAGTTATTTTTGTTTTCTGTTTTGAGTTGTACGGACAAAACTACTGTGGTTTGCTCACCTCAAAAGTGAACTGTAATATGAAATAAGATCGAACTTTTTGGGTGAAGAACTCATAAAAACAAAAGAGTGCAAGGGATTAGAAGGTCATGATACTCGACTATCATTTTGGAGATCAAAATGCTAGATCGACACTTTCAACCAAAAGAGTGAAAGAAAGCTATAATTGGAGTTTAAACCCTTGAATGGACTAATTTTAAGCAAAACCAACCTATCACAAGTTTATTCCTAAAGATTTTGGGAGTGGTTATGTGCCTCAATTAGTGGTAGACACTGAATTGGGTAGTGCAGTGTACCAAAAGATTTTGATTCCCTGTTCCAGAAGACACATGATTTTGATTCCCTTTCACTTGGCTTAAGTTCAATATAAAACACATTAGCAACCTCACTTTCCTCCATAATAGGACTGCAAAGACTTCTTAATTCCCAAAACATGCTTGGATCCATATATATTGGCCCATCTAATCACTCCATGAGCAGGTCCCAGTATAAATTCCTCATATCCTCCATTATTTTCTATTTTAATCCACGGTACTATGTTAATAAGATACAGGGAGACAGGAAATCAAGGGATCAGAAATAGCAGCAACCAAAAAAATATATATATATGGACTGCATCTGTTCCTTTCAGCTTTAACTTTTGAACTTAACCTACTGTTATAGCCTTGTTCTGTTCTGCTAAACCCTTGTTTGGGGATCAACCAGTGGATCAGTTTCTAGTGTTGAAGATGTATATTTTCTTGGACAAGAAAAAGGATAGAAAAACTTGGTCTGAAACATGTCTATGGTCTCCATCTTTCTCCCTCACCAAATTTACTGTATATGCTCGCTTTCCATATCTTAAATGCTCATTTCTTTTCATGGAAATGATCAGAGCTGATGTAAAGAATCCATGAAAATGATACAGAAGAGCTTTGAGTTAGGCTGACACAAGTAGTTTTAGAGTGAGTTCTGGTACCATGTGGGCTTTTCCATTGCAAGGGACAGACACAATCTAACCAAATCATATCATCTGTATCAAAAATATTTATCTCAAACTAAATGACACTAATCGATGAAATAGACATTTGTTTAATGCAACATCCCACTACAGTTTTTGGGACATCTCCCAATAATAATAATACAACATGCACTTAAAAGTATATTATTTTATACAAGCAATAGACATAATCTCGTGATTATCTCCAAATTTTAAGGCCACTCTTCCCCTCCTGAAACCATGTATAAATACCCTTCTGCTAACAGTTTCCTCAGGAAATTCTCAACGAGCTCCAACCAACTCACTCTAAGCACTAAGCATCGTCTCTCTCACACTCACTTTTCCCCACTCTTTTCCGTCACTTTCCAGAGAAAATGTCTCCGGGGATGGGAAAATGCAACAGCATCCGCCGCATTGTCAGAATCCGACAGATGCTCCAGCGCTGGCGCAAGAAGTCGCTCATTACGGCCTCACGTGCGCCGTCTGATGTTCCGGCTGGACACGTGGCGGTCTGCGTGGGGAGCAACTGCAAGAGATTCATTGTGCGCGCGACGCACCTGAACCACCCAATCTTTAAGAGACTTCTCGTGCAGGCCGAGGAGGAGTACGGGTTCTCGAACCAAGGCCCTCTAGCGATCCCGTGCGACGAGTCGCTCTTCGAGGAGGTCATCCGAGTCGTGTCGAGTAACTCATCCCGATCCTCGAGTCTCGAAGACTTTCAGAGGTGCGGCCACGTGGAAATCCGGAGCCATCTTAACTTCTTGGGTGAATCCGGACCGTTGCTTCGCGCGTCTTCTGAAAAATCAATCTGCTGAAATAAAAATGACCAACTGATTTTTGAATATATTATTAATAGTATAAATTATTTAGTTGGGTTATGCATAGGGGGGGTATATAAATCAGAGGTTAGGCATAATACCGAGTCAGCTCAAATTGAATCGGTGGAAAGTAATCAGGAAGGTTGCTTTTATCTGATTATGTCTCTTGTGAAGACTCGGATGACCGATTGTAGGATTAATTGCAGAGATGTAACGAAATTTGTTTTGTTTTTTTTTGTTTTTTTTAATCTTTTGTTGGTGCATTTGCCTATTTTGTGTACTTCCCAACAACTATACAATATGCATAATATTTATATTATTTTTATATAATTATAACCAATGCTTGGAAAAAAATCTACCCGTGAATAACATGATTAACCCGAGCCTTTTCCGAAAGGTAAACTGAGAAAAACTGGAAAAATGTGTTTAAATGATTTTTTTTTTCTTTTGAAAATTATTGATTTTTCGATGTTTGGTTGGTATTTTAGAGTGATACTATATATTATACGAGACTATAACCCGCGCAATGCATGTATTGTTGTATATAAGGAAGAGAGATTTGGAGAGAAACATGATTTTATAGTGGAGAAATTCGAAATGGTTTATAAGGTAGTTTATTTGACGAAACAATATAAATGTTAAATAGTGCTTTTGAGTGGAGACTTGAATCAGTTTATATCTATATGTAAGAAAAAAAAATGAAACTTAAAAGTTACAACAGTTCATAATAAAACATTACTTTTAACAATTCTGCTATATATAGGCGCTTTGGCAAACGAATTTGCGCACCCCAGCTGACTAAGCGCATTGTTTTATTAAAAAAAACTCAGAAAAAAAAAAAACAAAAAGAAGAAAGACGAAAGGCATCTGCTCTCTTATTCCATAAATAAGTAGAGTGCCTACTTTTATGGGTAGAATGCCACATCGGAATCATATGACTCCGCTTAAAATACAAAATAATATAAATTTTGAATTATTACTTTTGGGTGGAGTCTTGAATCGGTTTATATCTTTATATGTAAAAAAATAAATGAAACTTAAAAATTACAATGGTTCATAATAAAACATTGCTTTTAAAAAGTTTACCGCTTCATATACATGACACTTCAATTTAATGGATAGAATGTCTAATTTTATAGGTAGAATGCCACATCAGAATTATATGACTCCGCTTTTATATATCTATTACTTTTAAAATGTTTACCCTTTCATAAACATAACATTTCAAATTTAATAGGAAGAATGCCTACTTTTATGGGTAGAATGCCACATCAGAATTATATGACTCTGCTTTTATATATAGTAATAGATATCTCAATTTCATTCCATTATGTAAAATGTCACACTTTTAAATCATTTTTTTTTTAATTTTTTGTTTGAAAAATTTTAAAAATTAATGGACAATATAATTTTGTCACAGTAGGATGATAATGAAATAAAAGTATAATATATAAAGTTTCCTTACCCTAGGAGAAAGAATATATATATTTTTTTCTTGTTGTCCTATTGTTTAACACAAGATGCAAAATCCATTCAAAAGTCAAGATTCTGAGCCCACTCGATCTTTAGATTGGAAGTTGGTCTCAACATAACCGTATCATATTCAATAAAAAAAGAAAAAATCTATACACTATCCTGTTCTTTCATTTTCATTATATTATATAAGATGTGACATATTCATTACTATTTGATAATCTTTTATTAGATGATTTTTTTATTATCTAATGGTGATAAATATATCATATATTATATAATGAGATGAAAGTAAGATGAGAGTGTAGTATATAGCATGATTCGAGAAAATTAAAAAAAAAAAAAAGAAATTTCTTTTTGGTTGTTAATTGAGTACAGCCCATCTAAAGTTGCATTAGTTGTCAAATGAATGAGAAGGATCACACTAACCAGCAAGACTTTGTATTAATTATGGTGATGATTTGTTGGACACGGCTATACAATTTCGCCTTAATTAGTGCGTAAACTGAATGTAAAGTTGCTGCAATATTGGTGGATCCCAGAAACGACATTCACGCATACTCAATCTCATAAAGACACAGTACATGATAGATGATAATTCGTTTTCTACTCTTTTTTTTTAACAGAGAAAATATATTTATAATTTTGAATTGTGTAACTGACACATAATTGTTTTGAAAAAAGTGAATAAAACATAGGATTCATATGAAAAAAAAATTAATTTTTTAATAGTGATACCACTTTTTTTTAAAATGATTACGCGGCGTTTATTCATTTCATAATTATATGTAGAATTACTCTTTTCAACGTTTCATCTCCTAAAAAGAAGAAAAAAGACTTGAAAAAGTGAAAGGTGGTCATCCTTTTATGTCTTTTCAAATATACAAACTGGACTAGATTCGTAGTACGTATTGAATTAAATCATATCAATTTATAGATTTATTTATTTGTGGGTAAAACAATTCTTCTAGTGAAATTTACTTGTGACAGACATGATAGAAAAGAAGATGATGATATGCAACAGCCTACATCGACCAAGCTAGCATAATATATATTCGATCGTTACGATGATAGAGAATAAAAAATCAACGGTCGAATTTAATTTCAAACTCGATGGAACAAAAGACCAACTGTTGTGCACTTTCGAACAAAATAATACAAATAGTTGTTAAAGTTGGATTGCATTATTAATTGGGAGATAAGCTTGGAAAAGAATGATTTAGACGTGAGCATCTTCCTCATAATACACTCTTTTGGAGATCAAGCTTTTTGAGGAGCTCTGAGTTCCTTACACATCCTCTAAGCTATATGTCATTTTGGCAAAGCTATGTATCAGTTACTATTTACTCCCACATCCAAACCTATAATTTTTTTATAGGGTGTGAGGTAGTGAATAGTAGCTGATAAGAAGAATTTTTCGTTTTAAAAATAAGACATATTATTAAAAAATAAAATTTTCATATTTTTGATAAAATAACTTAATATTTTTATGTTATCATATCACAAAACGTGATATTATTATTAGTTTTATAATTAGAAATTATCTAATAATTACTCTTACTAATTTATACTCAGCCTGCCGGAATTGGACTAGACAAACGTAGATTGGGCTCAAGACCAGGCTGGAAATATTGCACATTGGGCCCTCCATGCCATCTCTGATTCCCACATTCAAGCTGCCAGCTTTCCTAATGCTATTATATCGTCGGCCTCTCCCAATCTTTCTTTATACATCATGAGCTCCTCGATCGTCTCCCAATGGAAACAAAAAAAATCTTGCGCATCAAGATCATGTCGACATTCAAGTAGTCATGAGTCAAAGAGAGATCGAACTTCATGTGATAGATAATGTATAATTAGTTTTTAGCAGATCATGAGAAGATAAAGCAATTACTAACAAGCAGCTGGACACATTATTCGAATTTATGCATGCCTAGGAATCCTACAACTTATTAGCTTGAATTTGGTGATTTTTTTTTTAAAAGAATAATGTTACGTATAGTCGTAAAGTTTGTAAATTCCGTGTAGTCTTTTTGAAAAAAAGTGGAATCTATTATTAAAAAATTAATTTATTTTTATATGGGTCCTGCTTTTATTCATTTTTTTTAAAACGATTGTACGACACTTGCATGCACATTCATGATTACAAATATCATTTTTCGTATATGTATACGAAAGCTTAATATTAAGATTTGGGTATGGGAAAAAGGAAACGCATGCAAAAGTTGAAAAGGATCGTGCACGCTCATGGTATCCAGCTTTCACAATTTGTATGGAGGCAGCCCAGGCCCCAGCATGTCTTCCCCAAGTATCCTACTCGATCGATCTCACGTACAACTTCCTTTCGGCCTTGTCCTTCAACCAACTCAACGAAACACTTTTATAAAATACAACTTGGAAAAAAGATAAAATAAAATAAAACAAAACGTCATGAATGACAGAGTACAAATTAAAGATTAATATGTACGTACTATGATTGTATCTTTTTCTTTTTTGCATGAAAAAATATGTTCCCTTATCCATGCAATATATATCCATAATAACAATGCTATTTTTTCTTCCGTATATGTTTGGATCGAATTTGATCTTATCCCAAATTACATTGTTAATTGGCTCTGATCAGAATAGAGCATGATCAGGTTATTAATAATAATATTCTATAAGCAATTCGTTCTGCTAGATCGTAGCTAGCTAGCGCGCATACATACATATATATATATATGTATGTATGTATGTATGTATAAATATAAATATTTTTGAAAAACATAATGTAGAAATTCAAGTGGAGAAACTCATGAAGTGATTATAAGTTAATCTATCTAGTGTGAACTTGCTGATAAATAGGGGTGTAAAAAAAAAAATCGAAAAATCAGTTGAATTGGACTGAACTCACCAGTCCGGTACGATATTGACCAGTATATATTATATTTATAATTTTTTGTATTATATTATATGCTAAATTGCTAATTAATATAATATGAAATCTTAATCTTATTATTCAAATCTATTATTTTTATAACATAAAATTAATATAACATAAATTAATCTTATAATTTTTAATATAACATTTGATATAACATATAAATTTTAATCTTATAATATAAAATTAATATAACATAAAATTTCAATTTTCATAAATATTAATATTAAGTTATTAATATAACCTTACTTTTGATATATATGTAATATGTATTTATACTATAATATAAATAGACTAATACTAGTTTAGTATATGTAAATATCATATTATTACTAATTAATCCGTAAAATTGAAAAAATCGGACTGAAACCAGAAAACCCGAAAGTTCCAATTTTGGTAGTGAATTGATTTGGTATCAGTTTTTAAATTTTCAAAATCGATGTATACCGGTTTGGTTCTAAAAAATATACAAAACCATACCGAGTTAGACTGGTTACACCCCTATTGATAAATATTGATAAGCATGGTGTAGGTTAATGGTTGTTCAAATCTTGATCTACATATGCATGCATGTGCCATTTTAATTTTGGTTGGAATATTTGTGCCATTATTGTTGCTTTATTTTTGTCTTGACCATTAGCTTACAAATCCATGGAAAATTATAGAAAAACCAATCAATTAACAAATATTTAAGGAATTAGGTGTGCTTGTTCTATCATATCATATATATATATATATATATATATATATATATATATATATTACATAAAAAGGGAGAATTAGACATAGTCACATTGCACCTATATCTCTGCCTGTTTGGCCAGCTTGATCTATAAAATCAGTATTTGGGAGTCTGGGACGTTCCTGAATTATATTAATAAAGCAGGACAAATTTATATCGTAATTCCACGTGATAGTCCAAAGTCTGCAAGACAAGACAACATATATGTTCGTAGCTGTGAATGGATGCCTATATATATATTTGAGATTAATAAAAATTAAACCTGTTTAGACTGAAAAGATAAAATTTGCTAATTTATATAATCACGTGGTTGGAGCCATATATCTGAGAACACATCTGATCAAAATCCTTAGTTTTTCAATGTTCTAAAATGTTCATAATTAATGGATTTTTTTAGTAAAAAATGTACCCAATTATATATGCGTGGTCGATATTCGATGTAGTACTTTTGTTTTTGAGCTCAATGTGACAATACTTTATTTTACTAAAACCATAGTCCACATATATGTAAAGTGTTAAAAAAATGATTATGTGATTACACTCAATACCTTTCAATTTATGTATTTATTTTTATTTTCTTGGGGGATGGATGATAATTTGTCTTGGCATTAGATGATGGTACATAGTCATCTCCTTACGTGCTGTATACGTACATTAACAATTTTTTTTTTTTAAGCAAGCAAGTTATCATTCAATAATGAAAAATGAGATACATGAGGAGGGATAGAGTTCCCCAATAAACACCCGATTACAACAACCACATGCAAAAGTGAAGGGAAAAAAATGGGTCTTAGGACCAAATATTTGGTCTCCACCCATGCCATGCAAAGAGGGCACCATATTAAAAGATGAGATGGTTTTTTACAGTTCACACATGTATGCGAACTGTGGAGTTACCGCTGGAGGCGGTGAAAGCTGAAAGTGTACTGCGGTTTGTTGTCTTGAGATATTTCTTGGAGAGACTCGTATTTCCATCCTTAATATCATCATTTAGGGAAAGTGGAAACATAGTGGGAATACCGACGTTAGATAAATTGAACTGCAGAGGGCCAATTTTCTTCACACGCACTTGTAGTGGCGCGTAGAGACCACGCGCCAGTGATTGTGAGATGGGGTGTGATAGATCTGAAAGATCTTGATGTGGATAATCTACTAGTGTGGTGCGTGTAGCCGACAAGCTCATTAGAGTGCGGAAGTGCGTGAAGGCCACGTGGAGAAAAAGCTGCGCGTGAGGGTCACAAGCTGAGAATTTCACCTCAGTTTTGCTTCGTTCTGGTAGATTGGCAGCTGTAGAGTTGCGTGATGGAGCGTGCGTCAAGAGGCGATCGCCGAGATGTGGTAGATTTGATCAAAACCGAACCGATAAAAATGAAAGAAGGAAAACACTAATATGAAAATATATACACAGAGCGATACTAGAAAAGGAATGGAGAGCACCCTCCTCTCTAGTGGAAACACTAGAGAAGATTGAGTTTTTTCTAGAGAGGAGTAGCTTCTCTTTCTAAAAACCGAAGGGTTTTATGCAAGGTTGGTCAATGAAAGACTTGTATACATTAACAGTTAATCGATTAATACAGAATTATTTTCATTGGAGAAGAATTAACGGAGGGTGAAACTGGAGCAGGCAAGGCTCCTTCCAAGAAACTACAAAGAACGTGGGGGGTGGGACATTTGGGACAAAGTGCTGCAGAAAACATATTGCAGCCAACTGTGAACTTGTACACCTGAATTCAGCACTTTTTCTCTCAAATTGATGTGAAAGATATGAAAAGTTTGGATAGTGAGAATACCTAAAAAGCTGTTTGTACATGTGAATTCTGTCCCCAAATGTATTATTCATTAAATGGCCAATGGGTCGACCATGGTGATTGATTAGATATAAATTCATCATAATTGGCGCGGCAGTACGAGAGATCAGACAACTAAACATTTGTAGTAAATAGTATATAATCTTTCTCGGCATGTTTGTAAATCCTCTAAACGTGAATATTAATAGTCAAGAAATAGTAATCAAGTACAATAATACCACTCAAACACGCTCTGAGAGAGAGAGAGAGAGAGAGAGAGGGAGAAAAAAGTCTTTGGGTCATCATCTGGGTCATGCTCACTGTGGATGCTAATAAAGTATCACATGAGACGACCAATATTTCAATGATGAGTCAAAATTCGATGATAGATTTAGGGTTAGAATTTAGATTGAGAAATGCTTTAATCACACAAAAACTTAATAAAAATAAATCTACAAATTTACGTGGATAGATGTGGTACCTTATATTATAGAGTTATTTTTATTAAAAAATAGATATAATGTATCATATGAAACTATATTAATTTGTGAATTTATTTTTATAAAATCTCTTCATGACTGCAACACTTTTAAATTAGAATTAAGGGCTGATCAGTCTCTCTAAATGCAGATATTCCAGTGCATTCAGACCATCCCAAGTGAATCTGATCAGTACTAAACCACGCATCTATCTCGAAAGCATCTTCAAGTACAAACAAATGCTTAAACCTCCAATAATTCCACTTGCATGCATAATACATCCAAAGACAAAGGAAAGATAACTAAGTTTCAAAGATTCAATTTTATAAAAATATCAACCATGCTCAAGATAATGCTTCAACCTGATCTTCATGATCAACTCACTCTGAACATTGAGGACCTTCTTGACATAGCCCTAGATTCCAAGAAAATCCATCTCAATGGGCCTATCATGGCTAGCAACACTGAGCAAGTACCTTTGGAAATAGTACCTATGATATTTCTCCTTCACGATCACTCGATCGGTTCATTAGTTCTTGTGCCATCGTCTCTAGTACTGTCAGTCACGTTCATCCCATGCATGTAATGCAAATACGGTAGCTATATCATGTGTAATGATTCTTCACACTGTTTGATGTCCATTTGTTTCTTTTTGTATTTTTGCTTTTCAAAAGCGACCAACTTTTCATATTGGGGCACTCCGAAATCAAAACCTAATCTAGCCAAAAAAGAAGAAAAAAACCTCTAGTAATAATAAGTACCCCTCATTCTTTGACAAGCTATTATGTATTTTTCCTTTTAAAATGATTGGGTAACGTTTACATATTCACGATTATATTTGGAATTATTTTTTTACTAAAGTTACAAGGCACTCAGGACATATATATTATCTAGAGAGAGAGAGAAGAGAGAGAGATTTTTGAGAAATTAAACAGGCAAATCACCCTTGCTTCCATTAAACATCAACTCATCTCACAGGGCGTAACACCCACCTCTGTGAGGAAAATCTCAACCTTTATACATCTTCATACGTTAGAGTCATCGAACATAAAAAACCAAATGGCTTCCTAACAAAAAAATGAAGGCCAAAAAAAGAAAGAACATGAACGAGAAATGGAGAGAGATGTAAAAAAAGAGAGAAGCAGAAAGTTTTCCTGCTTCATCTTAGCCATCTTCTCCAAGAAAACCCATCAAGTACTAGTTGATAGATTATCTTCTTTCATCTAAGCATGGAAGTTAGAGAGCGGAAAACGACTTCTTCGCAGGGAATGGTAAGACCCATATCTTGATCGAAGCCGAATTCTTCTTCAGCTTGGTGGAGGAGGCACTGAAACTCAGGGTGACTCAAGAATGAGATTGGGACAATGTACCTGCTTCTATTTTCACCAACATAGACAGCAAAATGGCCCTTTGGGACGTCTAGGGGAAAGCTATCCTCGTCGTAGCCATGCTTCTTTCCCAGGCTCGAACATCTTTTGAGGATTTGCTTGATAACTGCGGTTTGAGGAAGTTTGTTTGATATTCTAATGGCCATTTCGAAAGTTTTGAGACAAATGGTTGTCTCGGACAAGAGAGAGATGGAAGCCAAGGTAAAGAGATAAGAGATCGGTGAAGTGGAGGTGGTGGTGATGGGAGGGGTGGGGGGTATTTATGATGAAGGTTGAGAGAGAGAGAGAGAGAGAGAGAGAGATCATGTGGTGTGTGGAGCAAAGGACAGACCACGGGTGTTTTGGGGGTATGTGTAGTATAGGTTGCAAGGACAGGGTGGGAGCCAAGCCCATTGGTTTTACTCTTTATGTGTTGGTCCTCCTGCTGACAACATGGACCGCCAAGTAGTTGTAAATTTATAATTCTGAGGTTCTTTTCCACAAATTGATATTGGAAAATGATTCCCTTACAATTTCTCTACATCTATTTTATAATTTTATTTGAAATTGAGGATAATTTTATAAATTTGAGAATTTTTTTAATGAATTGACATGATTGTATTGATTAATTACAAAATGAATAGTAAAGTAATTGTAAAAAAGTTGTAGGTTGTGTTTGGATAGTCACATCACTACTATTTAATATTTTATTATCATTTTTCATTACTTTTCACTATTATTTAATATTTTATTATTACTATTCACAGATTATCTGAGATCAACTCACTACCCTAGTATATATGTTTGCAGTTTGCACTTCAATAGTGTTTTGTTTGGTTCACTTTGTTCTATCTAATATTTTTTTATTTTTTGAATGTGTGATGGAAAGTTTTGGAGAAATAATCTAATATCTGTAGGTGAAATAATCCATTAATTTTAATTTTAGAGAAATGCTATTGATTATCCTTGAATTTCTTAATTTGTAATTGATGTTCAAGCAGTTGATATATGGAGCTACTTAAACTATACAACTGCATTAGTCACTGTGATTAAAAGAGTAATTCTACATACAAACGTGAATTGTGTAACTGTCGCGTAATCTTTTTGAAAAAGAGTGGGGTCCACTATTAAAAAATTAATTTTTTTCATGTGGGTCTCATGTTTTATTCATTTTTTTCAAAACGATTACGCGACGGTTACGCAATTCAAAATTGTAAGTATCTATTCTCTTGAAATCGCTTACAATAATTTGTACTCTTCACCACGGTCCCATTGACGCTTGGCTTTTTCCAATTGTTGTCTTGTGATTCTGCGGACTCGGTTACATTAAGGTAGGGCAGTGAGAAAGATTTAGTTTTAACTGAAAATTAAAAATTAAATAAAATATTATTTTTTAATAATATTATTATTTTAAAATTAAAAAAAATTGAATTATTTATTATATTTTATATAAAAATAAAAAAATTATAATAATAACATGAAATGAAAAGAAAAAAAAAAAAAAAGTTAAAAAAGGTCTGGCAAAAACCCATGTGTAAGACACTGCGACCTTTGCAGCTTTTGAACTCCCTTTAACCCCCAAATCGTTACACTTGCTGAGAAAGTTAAAGCAAAACCCAAAAGTCTGATTTTTTTCCTTTTCATACACTCAAGTTGCTTATTCACTTATTCTCCAGGATCCTAACTTGTTTCTCCTTTGGACCCAGGAATAGGATAACTGCACTGCCTTTTGTGGAGTAAAGATGGCTATTTGATTCATACCCATTTATGGGATCCTTACAACCAAATGGGTGTAGAGATTAAAATTCTAGTGGCACATAATTCAACAAGTTTTTTTTTTTTTGTCACAACTTCAGGAGATGGAGAAAGCAAAGTTGAATTTATAACATAGAAAGGCAATGGTACGTTTGCTAAATTCCCAAACAAAACATCTAATTTCCTATAATTGCAATGTTTGGAACTAGAAGAAAAAAGCTTCTCCAGAACAAGGGGCTGCTTCTCATGTGGTCCAGCTGATACCATCACCACTCTTTATAGAGGAGTTGTAATCAGACAGGAATCTACTCCAAATGTGCACCACTAAAACCTTTCTACTTCCTAGCTTAATTGGCTCCATTAAGCATAGTTCTCTCCTCCATGTTCTAAGGCTCCGAAAGAGATTATTTGTTATATACATTTAGATACAGCAATGCCAATTTCCCTTTTCCTATTTGTCTTTTTTTTTTCTCAAGCCCTCAAGAATCGTTTACAGTACACACCATCCCTGACATGCACAGAAGCCCTACAAACCCATCAGAAAATACGTCCTTAATCGGTACCTTTAACTCCCAAGTCTAAAAAATCTTCATCAGCTGAAAGAAAGAAGTATTTTCTATTCTCTAACCATAAATAGATTACATAAAAATAATCTCATAAATTACAAATTAATATCGCATGATGTGACTCATTAGATTCTAAAATTTATTTTATTATAAAAAAATCTAACAGATCATATAAAATCACGTCAACTTGTGAATTTATTATTACTAGTTATAGAAGTGAGTATATGTAAATGAGGATTACACTGGAACTGGAGAACCTGAAAAGTACAATAAATAATTTTGTGTACGTTGCTGTCCTTGGAAGCAACTCTCCCATGTTCTGTGAATGAAATTGGTCCGGAGGAGAGAGAGAGAGGGGATAATAAACAGGAGGGGGACTAGAAAGGCCCACCATTCTCACCTAAATCATGCAGTTCCTTGCAGAGCCTATAGACTAGACGATTTTCTTTAAGGTTGATGGTGACTCTACCTTTGGGTTTTACACATGACGACCATGTTACTCTTGCCCCAAACAAATGAGTTGCGAAAACGATTGCGTGCGCCTAAATAATTCACAAAAAACTTGTAATTTGCGTGCGTTCCTCTCTATGAATCTTTCAATTCTGTGAAAACTTCTTTCCTGAGTTATTTTGTCCTCCACTACTATAGAAAGAATCTGTCCTTTATGAGATCATGATATTAAAAAATGACTAGACGAGATGGTATTATCTCTCTGTAAATTTTCTGAGCGTCGATAGTATCAGAGAATATAAGATTTATGCAACGATATCATGAGGGTGTACATAAGAAAACACCATTCACACCCCCCGTGGGTTGTAAAGAACGAAGAGTCTGGATGTCAATGATGGAACTCGGTGATGATGGCAAAAACAGCCCTACTCATTAGAATGGAAAACGAGGGAAAGAGATCCCAGAGGGGGCTTCAAGGGAAATGGTCAAAAGAAAAAAGGCAATAGCAGGTGTGCATGACATATAACACAAATAGCTAGACGGGCAAGTCTGCAAATACCAATCATTACATTAGAACCTTGAGTCTATGAAGCCTAGAATCAGATAAGGTTATGCAATAATAGAGAAGGAATTTACGAGGATTTATGATAGTTGAGGATAGGCTCAAACCTGGTATGTGACAAACCAAGATGTGAGCGATAATGGAAATAAAGTGCACTTACAAGAACAGCAAATGCAGGCCCTTCCGAAAGCTATTGGGAATGGTCCCAATTCCTAATACACCGTTTATGAGCATCAAAAGGACTAGTGGAAGTACTTCAGGAGGGCCCTCAGCTTTAATTGACATGTACTGCATAATTCATCAAGGGAAATTGGAAGGAAAATTTAACTAACCAGGGTTAAGTTAGGCGCATATTTAGAGAAGACAATAAGAATAGATTACATAATTATTACAGAGCTGTAATATTAAAAATGATACACACTTTAGAAGAAGATATTAAGCAACAAACAGAGTTTTAAGGAGCAGTTTCCAGCCTCTCCACACACCAGGCCCCATCTTGCAGACAAACCTTATGGAGAAAGATGATGCATATTAAACAAAGCTTTCACTCAACAGGTTAACTAGACATTGGTCTTCTTGACTCGTGTTAAACAGAAAAGGCTAAATCCCTTGCAAGCATCCTTGAGCCCAACAAATTATGAAACAGTACCTTCTGGAATAACCTCGTATGTCTTTTGTTCTAATGATCAAATAAGCCCCATATATTTTCTATAATCATACTCGACTTTCTGTGCACGAACAGACTCGTTATGTTTTATCAATTTCCCCTTAATAGTACGGGAAATGCATTCATTTTCCTTTGCCTCACTCAACATGATTTATGACAAATGCTATATTGGAGAGAAAAAAAAAGTCAACCAGACCACATGATTTTATTTCATGCATATATGATAAATGCTTTCATTTCTTTTATTGATTTAATGATATATATATATATATGTTTTCCTCCTTATTTATAGTTTTTTTTTGAAATATCTATAAGTGAGACAGTCAAAATATTCTCCACAGCTGAGGAGATGCACATCACTGTTGCAAATAGGGCAACAGGCGTATATGATGCAAAAACCAATTTGAAGTTGAATCCCACAGAATCTGCATGAATAAGGTAATATTCACGAGTCAGAGATTGTTTTCAACTGATGATGCTGCCCATCTATCATGCTTATTTGTCTCCTGAGTTTAGCAAGATGAGCTTGTACCTAATACAATCAGAGCAAAAACAAATGGTCAAAACCTTGGCTTCTACATTTTTCCCAAAAAAAAAATAAAAAAATGTATCTAAATTAAGATATGTCAATGAAAAACTGTCAATGACAAACTTGCCTAAAACAACATGGTGTGCTTTCCACGCTAAAACAATACATACACGTTCAGATTCTTTCATATCTCTATAAACACAAAAGCCACCCCACTATCAACTCTGAAAATTTGGATAAAAACCCATTCAGACAAAATTCTGATCCTAGTTTAGACAATAAGGTCTAAGCGAGCTATTAAGTAGCCCGCTTGAGATGCAGAACTCCATGACATGTTAATCAATACAAATGTGAGGGTTCTTAGAAAATGATGTCCAACATGATATGTCAATAATGAGCATACGTACCCATAAAAGCAATTGAATTGGGAAAAGAAATAAATCGCTATCTTTACCGACTCTACACATACTGATATAGAGCTAAGTCAAGGAGGTTAGTTTAATACACCAAATCGAAGAGGCGAAATCGGCAAAAACATGTAGCCCCAGTAATTTGACATTAAGCACTAATCCTACTCTTCCATTCCATTCACACTATGTGAATAAATCTGAGTATATGGCCTCAACCATTTCTCGTCTTTAGAATTCAATAACTTTTCCATTCTTCTGAGGCTCAGAAATGTCTTTAAATGTATAGATAAGTATTTTTCTCTCCTTTATTTTACATTAAGAAATTTGGAGGGGGAGCTTAAATAAGGCTTACATGTTTTGGGGCCTTTTACAAAAGGAACACGTACAGATAGGGGTAATATATCATTATGCTATAGTGATTCAGCAGTCAGTCAATGAGTGTTCCAAAACTTGGATCCCTGACAAGTTTTGAATCATTAGAACTGTGGAACTATATATATATTTTTTTTTTGTTAAGTTGAACTGTGGAACTATATTTCCACTCCATTGTTTGTGAGAACACTGTTTTAAGGACCTGCGCATCACAAAAATGACCACATGAAATGCCTACAGTTCAAGTTAGCCTACTACTGGAGTATGAGCCTTTATTGAATGGTTTTCATTCAATTGCATGACAATGATGCTAACCATAAAGAACTGTTATGATTTTAGCAAGATGTTGTGATGTTAAAAACAAAGTTCACTCATTTTGTGTATAAAAAATATACAGCTCAATCATTCATTTTCTCTGGAAGGAAACTTTAATATTTGATCTACCCACGCCTAAACGTATACTGGTCTTTTCCACCACAAACTCCAAAATTAGTCAAAAGTAACCTAATTTGTAAACACCAGAAACCAAGATTTACCTTCTAGTGGAGGCCTGGTTTGGGGAGGGGGGGAAGACATAACTTAGTTCCATCCTGGTACCTCTTAAGAAATGCAACTGGAAGACAAGCAATACAGCAAATATAGCATGCACCTATCATATATGACAAAAGAGAAGCAGAGACTCTTTAGATTGTAGAACAAAGTCCTCTGATTAGGTAACCAAGTTTATTCTAGCGGGCAGAAAGATAAGACTAGGGTTCTTTCAAGACGGTATCTTAACAGAACATAAACATGCAGAAAGGATGGTACCAGCACTGAAACATGCAATGCATGACATATGGATTCAGATTCCATACAAAGAGAATAGACATTTATGGTTAATGACTTGGATCATCTAGTCTCCAACAAGAATGGTTGCATCACAGACAGCACACATGCTTTCAACGAAGCAAGGGCGTATATACTCTTATTTGGATGGAAGAACCATGGATAATATCCAAGACTCTCACTAATAATAAATGAAAAGCATTCATGCTTACCTGCTGACGAGCTGCTGCAAGTTGTAATAGCTCATCTGCTTCTGAGAAATTCATGAACCACTGACTCAAGGGGTGGTCTTTAGTGTCACCTCTCTTCTTTCTATTTGCATCCTCAAATGGTACTACAAAAAATTTTAAAAGGAATATTGATTACTAGAAAGGATGGTCGAGACAAATTACAGACAGAGTAGGAAACAAACCAGGAGGCGGCAAAGTGAATCCAGTGTGTAATCTGGGCACATGTACAGCTGGATGATTCTGCACACGAACTAAAAAGCCTTCTGAAGGTTCAGGGAAAGCGATCTCATCAAAACATTCCACAACAACAGGCTTTTTACTGGACATGGGTCCAGATTCATCCTCTGGGTACAACTTCAAATGATGATATCTGTGAATGGAGAAATGCTAAACTTACTATAAATTTCACTGTAAAAACCTTACAAACTCCATATAATATGCGACACATCACTAGTCTAATAAATATTAGTTTGACTTAGTTTTCTATTTTGAATTTTGATTGGTGACATCAGTTTGTAAAGCCTATGTAGTAAAATTTGTGGTACCTCTAGCATTACTTATGTGAATATAATAAATAATATGATGTAAGCTGAATAATTTATATGATCCTTACGCATTTTTCCTTCCTCATTTATTTCAGTATCTTGTATATTTCATTCAAGCCTTCTTTTGAACACAGAAACGATCAAAACATATAGTTAAGGGGTTATACTTGGCACAAAATACATTCTAAAACTCAGTCGACTTAGTTTGGCCTCTTTAGCCAGGTTGATTGGTTCCAATCAAAATTTTTGGAGATGACCGAATAATATGTTGTGTGAACAAAAACATGAAAATCAAATGATAAAAAATTGTAATTCAAATTACTTTTGTTAAACCCGATCCAACATAACCTGTCAGAGGGTGATTCTTGATCTATATCAATCCTATAATACAGGAACCCGGTGGTTGTTGACCAGGTCAGATTTTGGAATTCGGAACCGTGTACGAGTTGTTTCAAACTTAATTTTGTATTATTATTTGATGGACGAGCAAGGTATGGATATTTGATCCATCCTCCAAAACACATGCTGCTCAAATACATTTTGGGCCGAATAATGCCAATAACCTAATAAATCAGAACAATAAACCTATTAAAAAAATCAGAACAAGAAACAAGCTAAAAAAAAAAAGAACTTACAAGGTCAATGGCTTATCACAGAGATCGCTATGGAAGTAGAGAGTAATGGCGATTTCGAATTCTCCCCACCCAGCTTCTGATAACTCAAATGGCGGCGACTCTACAACCCTTGTGGGGTTCTTGAAACTGGAATGCAACTGAAAAACAGCACGTTTTATCACCACCCCTATATCCTCATTCGTCGCCCCACGAACATACACAGTCCACTTGTGCGACTGGTACCTTATGAAAATTAAACAATACAAAGAACAAACATTTTATTCAATATGTAAAGCAAGCTATTCGAGGAGCCATAAAAGCTACCAAAACAAACACCTAAACGGTACTTACTCGCTTGCCTTCTTACCAAGCCAGAATGAGACGTTACCATACACGATGGGAATACTTATTTCAACGTCTTTGAGTTTTTTATTCAACATCTACAAGAAAATCCATTAACAACGATACACTAAATAAACCATTCTGTAAAGATATAATAGAAAGTTTAAAACAATAGTCTCAAAGGGTGATATTCAAAAACGGTTTTTGGATTCTCGGAAAGCGTTATCATGTCAATAACATGATGGGTAATCATTGAATCCTTCATTTGATTTTAACGCAACTTATGAAAACACGAATGGTAGTTTATTAAAGTAAAGCAAAACTGAAAACAAGTTATTTGCATTGAGATTCAAGAAGGTTTTCATAAAACAGTTTGAGCTTCTCGGTAACACTGTTTTGGCAATGTGGATAATGCGTAAGCATCCAAATTCGAATCAAACAAAGAAAGGGGTACCCTCTTGTCACTGTCTTCGGATTTGACCATTTTGATTTTGGTGCGCTGTGATTTGGGCTCACTTGTAGCCGGTTGATCTTGACCGATCTGTTTGGAAGACGAACTGTTGATCATATCTTCAAACGCGCTCCTCTTCCTCCTATTAGGGATCAGACTGGAATGCACGAGTTGGGTTTTCTACGAGATTTGAGTGTATGTTCTCGATGTCAATAGGGTCTCTAGAATGGTTGCCTACGGCGAGATTTGCATGTGTATCCGTGAGCTCACCTTCACCATCCCGAATAGTTCCCTGTTTCATTTACCGTTAAAATGATGTGCATGACCCAAATCTATATTTGTGGGTGGTTTTGCAGTGATGCCCTTATGCTTGGGATAGTTTTGGTTTTCATCCCAAATTTCCTAAAACAAGGACCAAGGTCAGACCTTCTCCATATTCTCCTCATTTATACCCTCTGCTCAGCCACAAAGTTATATTTTCTACTCATATTCATGCTTTGGAAACTGAGAAGCGAGGTCGACTGATGAAGGGGGAGTTGTTTGTCCCTCGGTTTCGTACTCTTGAGGATCAAGTTTAATATTGAGATTTAGTACTTTCTTTTGATGTTATATTTGAGATTAAATACTTGGTTTTGTCACTTTGTTCAACGAGAAATGATATTTGCAAATATGCAAGTGTAGCATAATCTTTGTGAAAAAAATGAATAGATACGGACCTCACATGAAAAGAATTAATTTTTAATAGTGAACCACACTATTTTTCAAAACGATTGCGCGACGTTTACACACTCTACGACTGTATGTAATATTACTCTTGTTCAACTGGGTCCAATTGTGTGAACCATCATTGCGTCCTCCTGAAGATGTTACTGTTAGATCAGATATAAAAGTTGCCCTGCTCAAAACATGAATCAGATGACAAATAAAAAGACCCTGGATGTTCTATAGAGCCCAAGACTAACTATACTTCAATCATCCTTACAAGGAATTTTTTTTTATCAGTAAAAGATAGATATTATATATATGAATGAAATAGACATAGTCTTTGTACACATGAAGTATACATATGAACTCCTAACTACATTCTAAAGGCGGTAAAATAAAGACAATAATTCTTGAATATTATCTCCAAGTAATACAATAGTGGAAAACCAACACATTAGAGTGTGGAGAAAAAAATTCTTCAACTCATTCATTGTGTGTTCCTTATCTTCAAAGCAACGTGCATTCCTTTCCGTCCAAATATATCACATAATACACAACGGAATCATCTTCTACACTGCTGCCACTTGATGACTGCATTGCATGTTTGGCCAACAACCCAACAAATCCACCACCCTCATAGGCATAACCCAAGCAACATCAACCCTTAAAAAGATTTCATCCCACAACACTCTTGTTAGCTCACAATGTAGTAATAGATGGTCCATAGGTAGCACCAATCCAACACTACGCATTCTCTCTTTCTTAAGTTTTCTGTGGTCAATATCTTCCTAAGAGCAGCACTCCAAACGAAAAAAACTACTTTAGAAGACACACGAGACCTCCAGATACTCTTCCAAGGAAACAAAATAATATCAAGTTGTGTTGTTAAGATGCTATAATACACCTTAACTGTACATATCTTGTGGTTATTAAACCGCCACTTCAAACTATCTCACTGTGCCGTAGGAGTCTCTATGGAATATAATAAGCTGAAAAATTCTGAAAACAATAGGTAATTCCCAATCATGGAAATCCCTAATAAAAAGAACATTCCACTGATACTCACCATGAGAGAATAAACGCACGTCTGCCACTGAAGTCTCCCTATTCACTGTGATACGGTATAAGGCTGGAAAAGCCCTTTCCAATGCATAGTCTCCACACCACACATCCAGCCAAAATCTGATACGAATGCCCTCACCAACTACAAAGCGAATTTGATTTACAAAACATGGTCATCCCTTCCTTATGTACTTCCATAAACCCACACCATGCCCCCTCTCACTTCCTGAGCATTAGCATTGGTTTATGTATATGTATATGCAAAATTACATCTTTTGCATATCAACTTTGTCATTCAAGCAAAGTTCTCACATTGGCTTATACATATTTGAGACAAAATAATAATAAAATATTATTATTTTATTATTATTACTTTTTTGCTAAAATCAATTTTTTTATATATATTTTGTAATTAACATCCACTACATACATTTGGCATTAATAATACAAAGTAATAATAAAAAATATAATTTTTTAATAATAATATATTAAAAATATAATAAAATGAAAAAAATATATAATATATTATAATAATAAAATGAATGTAGTAAAGGTTTGTTATGTTGTTGAAGGAGGGAGAAATGAAAGGATTGTGAGAGAGAGTGGGAGGAGAGAGAAATAATGATTAAAATATGATTTGTAGGGTGAATAGTGGTGTTCCTAGGTAGCTAAATATTTGGATATGCATAAGCCAATGTGGAGGATTTCAGGGCCATATTATACAAATATGACTTTGCATATGCATATGCATATACTAATGCTAATGCTCTTAGAGCACCAACCACCCCAAGCGACCCCATATCTAACATCAATAATTTCCTCCACAATGATCTCCTCTCCAAATGATATCCTTAGAGCCATTTTTTCAATAAAGTTTTATTAAAAGTTTTCAAATTACACACTCTCAACCCCCCATTCACAACTGAGGCACATACAGTCTTCCATCTAACAAGATGAAATTTCTTCTCCTCCCCCATGCCTTCCCATAAGAACGACCTGAAAAGTTTTTCCATTATGTTCACCACCCCAACAGGCATAGAAAACAAAGAAAAAAAATATGTTGAGAGGTTAGTAAGTGTACTCTTGATAAGAGTGAGGAGCATCTCTTTTGATAAATACACACGTTTCCAACCATCCAATATTTTCTCTATCTTCTCCACTACTCTATCCCATATAGCTCTAAGTTGCTCCCTGTGGGAGGTTCAGATATTTCATTGGGAGCGAGGACACTTACAAGGAAATTGTTATTGAAAGTTCCTTAAAAACTGAGAGTGATAAAGATTCTCTCTATTTCACGTGAATTGAAAATTAAGGAAACATGAATGCCTGTAGCACACCCGAATGTAAAAAGGAAATTCAAGGTAGAAGAATGAAGAAGATTGAAAGAGGAAGAACAAAGTTCTTTTAACATTCCAAATAATAGTCCTTACAAACTACTGCCTCAGTACGTATACTTTAGGCACCCATAATCGGAAAGCAACAATAAGGGCCATGGGCCAGTTCGAAAATAAAGAAAGACTAAAAAGTAGATAACTAAGCAGAAAGCACATGTAGAAACATCACCACTCCGGCCCACTAGGACAAACTTAATAAATCCAATGTAACAAAAGATTAGCTGGAGGCCCATCAAGCCCGGCCCAAGTTAATTGGGTTTGTTACAATGCCCGTCACCTCAATTCACCAAATTGAGGTTTTCCCTTTCATCCAAGTAATAGGAACTCATACACACAACTAACAATACAATCACCGATGCAAAGCCCCATAGTATGACTGGGGGTCACCCAACCACTTGCAAAAACAGAGATCCCAGATGAAACTTTGACTGATGCATTTCGTTTTCCGGATGAGAGATGCTAACCTGCTTGCAGGGATTCCAGCCTTGGGTCTTTGGGTAGACCAAGTGTATTTTGAAGGTTCTGGTTTCGGCCGGGATTTAGCTTCACTTTTGTTCTTGTTCTTGACTAATAGTCCATAAGTTTGTCAACTTCAGACCTCAGACCCCTTTTTTTCTTTATAAGTAACTTCTGAACTTCAGACTTGGAGATTCCATTGCAAACATGTTAATTACAAGCTTCATATATAACATTACCCAACGTAGTTTTCCATCTCCCTTCTTGTCACTTCCTGATTCAACTTCTATTAAATGCTTCCATTTAATCACTTACATCATCAGAACTTGAGTTTACAGGCCATTTGAGGTAGCTTTAGATTTTGAGTCGAGACATCTGATAAAGCAAAACCTCAGATGTTGTACATATTCCTCTTTCAGAGCTACGTGACCTCAATCCAACTACATCCAATCTCTTTCTTTAACCCTCTCTCTTTCATCAATAACCTCAACTTCTCAATCTCATTCCACATACCAAATTTTGCATATAAATTTGATAATATAACATATACCCCCACATTCTGTGGATCCAATTCAAGTGCCTTTTGAGCAGCCAACTTGCCCAACTCTATATTTCCACAATCCTGGCAGGCGCTAAGCAAAGCACCCCACATGGAAACGCTGCAACTGCCATGCCCTTTATAGAGCGTCCCATTCACCAGCTTCCATGCCCTATCTAACTGACCAGCCCTACAAAGCAAGTCAATCAGACAACTGTAGTGCTCTTGGCCAGGGAACAACCCGAAATCACGAGTCATTGATTCGAAAAACTTGACCCCAAGGTTCACTTGGCCAGTGTGACCACAAGCAGAAAGGACTGTCACAAATGCCACCTCATCTGGTTTAATCCCTTCCTTTAACATTTCTTGGTATAATTGAACAACTTCTTCAAAGTATCCGTTTCTACCATACACACCAAGCATTGAAGTCCATAAAACAACATCCCCTTGACACTCTCCTCTTCTAACCCCTGCCAAATTAAAGACTTTCCAAGCCTTCCCAACTACGCCACACTTTCCATACATTTCAATCAACGAACTCTTCAGAAACACATCTTTTTCCACATCATATAGCGTACGGATCAAATGAGCATGCACCTGGATCCCGACTTTAATAGCAGATAGCCCAGCACACGCATGCAATATTGCTGACAATGTGAAGTGATCATAATCCAAATTCAATGCAGGCATCTTAAAAACCAGTTCAAGTCCCTCAAGCCACATCTTAGCCTCACCATAACCTGATAGAAGTGCATTAGCACACACCGTGTTTTTTGCAGGAATTTCATCAAACATCGCTTCTGCATCCTCGATGACCAACAACTTTGCGTACAAATCAATTAGAGCGCTCCCTACGAATACACTAGATGACCAACCTGATTTGGCCACAAGGGCATGCACCTGCTGACCGAATCTAACATTTCTGATAGATGACGAAGCTGCTAAAGAGCTACACAATGTGTAAGTATCCATAGGCACCCCATTGATGTGCATGAAAGAAAAGGTTTTTAGGGCGTTAAATGCCAACCCATTTCGGTTAAAGTCGGATAATATTATATTGAAGGGTAGTGGGTTCCCCGGGTTCATGCACTTCAAGAAATTTTGAACGTTGTCTTTGTGACATGAGGCGTATGAGCGGATGAGTTCAGCAAGAAAATTAAGGGAGCTAAACAGCAAGCCTGTTCTGAGTAGGTGAGCGTGGAGCTTCTTGATGGGTCCAAGATTTTTCCATTGGGAACTGTGGTTTAAGAAGCCAGTGATAGAATCCAAGCTTGGTGCTTTGCGTAAGCTGCATTGGTTGGACATAGAAATTTGAAGCAATGAGGTTTAGGTGTTACCGTGTTACCTTATTAGGCATACATAAGGACACTTTGCGCCTCTTGAGTAATTTTTTATTTATTTTTTAAACCATCTTAAGGATCAGAATTAGATACGGATGCAAAGAGAAAAGCAACATGCACCATTCGGATGAATCCACTGAGGAGATTATCGTAGTCTAAAGAGAATAAATTTCAACTCCAAATTGTTTCAAATTTTACACCTGATTGTAACATCTTTAGTGAGTAAACAATCCCCTACTCTCATCTTCTACCAAATAGATATAGAATGTACATAGAGTTATAAAATTGTCACTATTTGTTTAATTTAATTAGTTTGTAATATCTCAGAGCTGAGTACAAAATAATGGTAAATGAGATACCACGCTATTCGGGAGGGAGAAACTCTTGCTCTTTCTTCGATTATGACATGAATGTCGAGTCGTATCACAACAATTCATGCAAGCAAGAAGTGAGATTGATGAAGATGTCTTCGCTGCATGGAATTGTGAGACCACCCATTGGATGATCAAAACCAAATTCTTCCTCAACCTTACTTAGCAATTCTTGAAATGAAGGCTGGTTCAGAAACGATACTGGAATTAAGAATCGTTTCTTTACGCCCTCTCCAACGTATACTGCAAATTATCCTTTTGGAACGTGGAAAGACATTAAAGCTGCTTGCTTGGCAAATGAGTTGGATCTGCGGAGAATGTGCTTTGCATGTAAAATACCAAGCAAACGAATAGCCATTGCCTATTTATCTCTCTCTACTTTTGCCAAAAAGATTGAACAGATCACAGATGAAAATGGAGGAGAAGTATATGAGGATCTAAGGACTTGTTGTGGCTGTTAATTGATGTGTATGCATATGCAAATGCAAATGCAAATGCATATATATAGATGAATTAAGTATCCCAAATGTGGTGTAGAGGCATTGGGGGTGGAGACTTGTTGTAGACATAACCAATTGAAAGATCACATGGACCTGTCTTCCAACAAATTGTCAAGAACTCAATAGTAATTAAGACTTAAGCTTTGTCGGAAGACATCTTGCGCATGCTTCTCTGAAGGGTCCCGGTTGAAATCAAAGACATATGGATTGTAGGAAAAAGAAAGCTCTAAACGAGTGGCTGATCTCTTACAAGAGATCATGAGGACAGGCTGAGAGACATATTCATATAACATATGTCGATTCTTTTCTTTTGACAAGACAATCTATCAGGCCAGGGGACCATACTGCTCTCTCTTGTATGATGTACATATTCGATAAACAATTGCCTATATTTATGGATAAGATCAGCCCTATGATGGATGGCTAAAATCTTAGGATGTTATGCTTGAGAGCTATGCTCAAAGGCGCATCCAAAGACAGGTCAAGTAACAGAGCGGCAAAGAGTCATCGTGAAAAGCTTCAGAAATGGGCTGAGCATTGATTCCCTATGTTCACTATCCAATTGCA
Organism: Juglans mandshurica; assembly: GCA_022457165.1. NCBI lineage: Eukaryota > Viridiplantae > Streptophyta > Magnoliopsida > Fagales > Juglandaceae > Juglans > Juglans mandshurica. The sequence continues at coordinate 24,260,472 of CM039629.1, read as the reverse complement.
TTGACCCCAACAAGGATTGTAAGCATTAGCTTTTAATGATCAAATTTGTTTACGTTCAACGCAGCATCTCCATCTTCTCTCTCACATTTTGGAATTAAATAATAACACGTTAGTTTATTAAATATTATTATTGTTAAAAGTAGTGCTACAGCCACAAAGAGATTTTATAAAAATAAAATCACGATCTGACGTAACTTCATGCGATACGTTAAATCTATTTTACAATAAAAATAGAGGACTGCTACATTCACAAAGAAATTACACAAAAACAATCTTACAAATTGATGCGGCTTCATCTGAACTATTAGATCTGCTCTATAATAAAAGTAACTTTACAATCTAACGAATCACATCAAACTATGTCAGTTTGTAAGATTGTTTTTGTGTAATCACTTTGTGACTAGAGTATTTTTCATAAAAATAAATTTATAATATAACATATCATATCAAACCACGACAATGTGTAAATTTAGTATTTTAAAATTTCTTTGTAACTAAAATATTTTTCATATTGTTAACACAAAGTTATTAAACTATCAGACTCGTGTCTTTTGGCTTTTCCAAACTCATACCTTTTTAATTTTATAATAATTAATTCATAAATATAATTATGGCATATATTATTTTTTACTTAATAGCTGGATACCCGTCTAAAAGTGAGTAATGCAACATACAGTCGTGGAATGTGCAAACGCCGTGCAGTCGCTTTGAAAAAGAGTGGGGTCTACTATTAAAAAATTAATTTCTTTTCATATGGGTCCCATATTTATTCACTTTTTTCAAAGCGACTGCACGGCGCTTACACACTCACGACTGCAAGTATTATTTCTCTCTAAAAGTCCAACTTTATGCTAATGAGACAAAAGTCTATTGCCCGTAAAAAATAAAAAATAAAAAAGTTTAAGGTAGAGGTTTGGTTAGTCGATAATGTAAAATTTAATTGCTAAGGCGAGCTTTCTGCTGTTAAATCGGTCACGTTTCGCTTTTATAGAGATCACTTTACAGAAAAGCTAGTTACCAAAAACCTTGTACAGCGAAATGCTAATTTGTAACGGCGGCATGCATTGCTTTAAAAGTACAATATTAGCAATAATTACAAAGTTTATAATGTTGGAATGCTACGACCTATGATTGGCACTGATTTGAGCCTTAACAAAAAAGAATAACACTTGGAGATCTATGATTAAGAACACAGACAAAATATATAGTCCCATGCATTGAAGTTTTTTGAAACTGCAATACAATCTGAAATATTTACTTCAGCCTAATATGTAAATTTACAAAATTGTCTCTGCTATTCTATTTTAGTGCCGCCGCCACTCATCACAGTTCATGTAAGCGACAAGTGAGATCAACGAAGATGTCTTCGCTGCAGGGAATCGTGAGACCACCCATTGGATGATTGAAGCCAAATTCTTCCTCAGCCTTGTTTAACAGTTCTTGGAATGAAGGCTGGTTCAAGAATGATAGAGGTACCAAAAATCTCTTCTTTTCACTCTCTCCAACATATACTGCAAAATGGCCTTTTGGAACATCTAAAGATGTTGAAGCCGCTTGCTTTATAAATGAGTTTGATCGGCGGAGAATGTGCTTGGCATGCAAAATACTGGGAAATCGAATTGCCATGACTATCTTATCAGTGCTAATGCTGAGAAAGATGATGAAGATCAAAGATGGTAAGGAAGAAGAATCTGAGTTGTTGTTCTGGCTGTGAAAAGATATGTGTATGTGTATTTATAGATGAATGATGTCCAAGAAAATCTCTAAAATGTGGAGTGGGTGGCGTAGAGGCATCCAGGTGGGGATTGAGGAGAGACATAAGCATTTGAAGGATCACATGGACTTGTCTTTCAACTTATCATCAAGAAGTTGGCAGTGACTGAGACTTTGGAGCACTCTGTGCCCAAGCATTCGGTGGGAGAACAACCTAAATCAAGAATGCCATGGTGGATAGGATTGGACATATGCATGTTGATTACTCTTTATTGACTAGAACAAGTGAATTGGAACCGGGTTAGTCTATTTATGTTGTGCATGTAAAATTTTTTTTTTTTTTTTTGCTACAATAATTTTATACAAAGCTAACTTGATCCTATAATTACAGTCAGTTTACCCTCTTCTTTTTGCTGAGTAATAATTCTAAAAAAACCAATTTAGAATATCCTTGGAACAAATTTTGTCCAGTTAACTACTTATCTGGAAAAGAAAAGCTAATCTGTATCAGTAAGTACTCTGATTCTCTCAACAAAGTAAAAGATATTCGTTTATTTCAAAAAAGAACAGTCAAAATTCTAACTGTAAGAAACATGAGAATCAGAGTATATAGACAAGGATCATCACTGTTTGAGGTGAGAAACGTTGACATTTATAGTATGTCCTCAACCTAACTCACCCACCTTTTTGTTGCCCTAGTAGGACTTCCAGAACCAACCCCTGTGAAGAGCACATGAAGTATGTCCTACAAGTAGTCATAGTGCCAGCCAACCCATATGAAAGAACTATTGCATTATAAGTGGTGAAAGAATTGCAGGAAACTATAATAACAATTATCAGCAGAATAGACAAATTTCATCTGCATGTGTTGAATATTGAGTATACAGACCCCACAATTGCCACATTTTTTTAAAATAAACTGAGTCATTCGAACATGGAAAATATAATGATGGGAGAGAGTCACTCAGAGACTTGATTGGTTCCTCCGAGCTAATTAGTCTTGGTGAACAGGCAAAATCATAAGATTCATATATTCAGTGCCTATGACATATGGTTCTTGAATGAGTAAGCCTTGATTGAATTGTTAGCCTTTGGTAGAATCGAATGGCCATTACATTGACAAACCCCCCATTGTTATCATAGATGGTTCATGTGTCCCAATGTGAGTACTTGTGCCAAATTGTTATCAAGGAGAATAAAGTTATTGAGAAGCAAAAAAGAAATTCATGTTCAAAATAATTGCACGAGTCCCAACTTTCATTATATATAGAAAATAAGAATATTACAATGGCATTTGAAAGAGCCTAAATCCTAATACTCTTTATTCAAAAAAGAACAGAGGTTTTTGGGCCAGATGTGGCGGGCAGTGCAGGTTCTCAACACTGCCCAATAGCATGGCTTTGATATCACTAATGAGATACAGACTTCAAGAATATAACCAACATCTTCTCTTCATGAGATTTGGTAAGAACCACCCATAGGATGATCCAACCGAACTCTTTATTGGCCTCAAGGCACATCCTCAAGGCACCTCCTGTGACTTTTTCCAATATGCCTTTTGATACATCTGGGGCCTCTAGAGCCATCTCTGCATCTGCTTGAAAATCTGTTAAGCCTGAACAGTCCAATGCATGTGGACAGTGGAAATGTTTTTTAGATACTACAGTACTTTCTGTTGTGTGACTTTCCCAATCGGATGTACATTAGCCACCCAATACTTCCCCTAAAAGAGAAGTAACTGTACTTGAGGCTACAAATCTGTTTTGCTGATTGATATCAGTGCCATGTATCACGATCTGTTTAGGCCAGAAGTGAGGTCAATAAAGACCTCTTCTCTGCAGGGAATTGTTAGACCACCCATTGAATGATTGAACCCAAATTCTTCCTCAGCCTTATTTAGCAATTTCTGGAATGAAGGTTCATTGAGGTATGATATTGGTAGAATGAATCGCTTCTTCTCGTCCTCTCCAACATACACTGCAAAGCAGCCTTTTGGAACATTTTTAGCTGTGGGAGCTGCTTCTTTACCACTTAAAACAGGCAGGCGGAGAAGCTGCTTAACATGCATCATAGCCAGAACTCGAGTGGCCATTTAGATGTTGTCACTTTAGACAAGGTTGAAGTTCACAAACGGATTGGGAGGGAGAAAAAAAGTTGATAAATATTTGCTAGAGAATAAGAGGACTTGATTTGGCTATGGAATAACATGCGTGTGTATATATAGATGAAAGTTGGGGTGAAAAATCTCTAAATGAGAGTGAGTGGTCTCCAGTGTGAGGCAATGGAGGATATCTAGGAGACATATGCATTTGAAGTATCACATGGGTTTGTCTTCCAACTCATCACCAAGAACTTGGGGCTGGTTGGGATTATACTTCACACGGAAGACTGGATCCAAACAATTTCTGGGATAGCAACCTAGAAGGGACCTGACCAAAAGTTAAGAGATGTGGCTTGGAGAAAACTGTGCTGGAGTTAAATAGCTACTAACAAGTTGTGAGATCATGAAATTCTAAACTTACTAGGGATTACTTTCTTTTATAAAGGATCTCCTTCTCGATCTGTAGATTCATCGTTTTACTGTTGAGTTGGCTTGAATAAGCACAATTTATACAACTTGTAAAAATGCGCAAAAAATTAAAGAGATGCAAGAGCACAACTGCTTTAATAAGATGCCCTAAAATAAAATTTCTAGATTCTTGTTTTAGTATTGCAAGACAAATCCATGTGAAGAGCATATGTTATGTGGCCAGCATTGTCTTCAAGCCAGTCTTTAATGGAAATCTACCAAAGGTTGGGGGGACTAGGACATTTTTCAAGAGGGATTTTATGATTTTGCCTCTCTCTAGTTTTTTTTCATGCTTCAATCTATTTGTTGTTATTCATCAATCACTTTCCTCTCAAACAACAGAGCAAACTAAGAGCCCACATTCTGTACTTATATTCCCTGCTGATTAAACCAACCGACTTATTGGACCAAATATAAACTTGTAGGTATAAATATGTGGACCAGGTCTATTATAACTTTGGCACAAACAATTTACCACTCCATGTGAAGATGTTGCATTACACATTCGGCAGAATAATAGGAGGTGATATGATTAGGTCCTGATTCTGAACCGATGATTAATTGAAAGGGGAGAACCAAGCCACCCAAGCATGTGGTGTTGTCGATGATTCTTACATCCTGTCCAAACTTGACCAGGATAACAAAATTCAGTGAGCTATATCTCTGATAAAGAAAGCTTTTCCTTTTATTTGTTCAATAAAGAAATTTCCATTCATAGGCCATTACCAACTTACCACAATGATCAACTATCATAACCATCACTTTCAAACATAATTTGAATGATTAAAATGTATATTTTAATGATTGTATTGAATGCTAAATAATGACCATGGCTCATACAGATGAAAGGCTCCTATACCATCATGTGAAGGACAATATAAGTAGTGAGTCATTCATTTTTATCCTTCACAACATAGTTCTAATTAGAAATGACTAGATCCAACAAAAGGGAAAAACTCCAAACGCCACAGGGAGATAAATAGAAACTTGGAGAAGAATCGTGTACATATGCTGTCTTCCTATGTAAAGGGGAGAGATAAAGGGGTGTCCTCAGAATATAGGATAATCATGCACTTATATTTATACGTCCAAATTTTTTTCAGTGCATAGTTTCAATGTGTAAATCATCACCTGGATGTACTTCATGACAATGAAAATCAATTGAACAAGCCAAATCTCAACAAACAGAGAGCCATTTTCCCTTCCTGACCTTTTCACTTAACAACTAAAATTAAAGGCTATCATATCACTAGCGACTTACTTTGAATTTAATGCAAACAAGGATATCTTGAAATTGACTGCAAAGGCTGCACATTCTTCCTTTTCAGTGTTAGACTGCATCCACTTTAACTTGTGGTTTCCGTCCAACTAAATCGAAATCTTTCTCTAACCCTCCTTTCATTCGAACAGTCACATGTAATGGTGCAGCGTGTCCTACCTCACATATTGTTTATTTAAGAGTTGTGTCATGTCTATTTTTACAATTAAAGAGCAGGTATTAGAAATTGGAAGAGGAAGAATGCTTTTTGGGTTAAGCGAGCAAATGAAGCCCGAAAGAACAAAAAAAAAAAAAAAAAAAAACAGAAAATGATTTTGGCCCATTCTTCATAAAAGCAACGACAAGATATGAGTGTAATTTCTTGATTTCCATTATGAATACCATAGATTCGATTCAACCAGTTCCATTTTCTGCCAAAAAAGCAGAGAACAAGAAGAAGAATAAAAAAAGAACAGCAATTTTCAATGTATTGGCAGTTCCTGCTTTACAAAATTGTCTCGTGGGCAGTTTGACCTCATTCTCTTATGAAACTCAAGCGAGAAGTGACATCCATGAATGTCTCTAGTTTGCATGGAATTGTCAAACCACCGGTTGGATGATGAAACTCGAATTCTTCTTCAGCTTTTCTTAGCAAATTTTGAAATGAAGGCTTGTTCAAATAGGATACAGGAACCACGAATCGCTGCTTCTGATTTTCTCCAACATAAACAGCTAAGAAGCCTCTTGGTACATCTGAGGATGTTGAAGCTGCTCTAGATGAAGTCAAAGCAGACCAACGGAGAATTTGCTTAGCAAGAGTAACACTGGGGAAACGAACGCCCATGGTTGCGTTTCTATAAAATATTTAGATCAGATTGAAGAATGAGATCCTAGAGGATTTGTTGTTTCAAACAAAAGCAATCTTCTGAGAATGCGAAGGCTTGAGTTGGTTGTAGCCATAGATATGTGTATTTATAGATGAACATACTACATGGGAAAGCCTCTGAAACTTGATGTGTGGAGGAGATGTATTTGTTGGGATAATCTTGCCATGACACATCTCATGAGAGAACCACATGGTCATGTCTTCCAACCAATCAGCAAGGACTGGAACTGAACAATATTTGTGATTGTCTGTTAATAAACACACTGCCCTACAAATTTGACATAATCCAATGAAGACCAGCTATAGGTCGGAAAAGAAAAGCTAGATGCTCATGTTGATACGAAGGCAATTAAGGGGCCCTTGGACAGGGGACAAGGCCACAAGCTCAAGACATGGGTGGTGAAGTCTATGTTTTCAAATGGACAACAAACAAGCAAGATATCCAGTCAAATTGGAAAGCCAACTTAGGTTCGGAAGTTAAAAGATACAAGAGGAAAAGACGTAGAGTTTCAGAAGGAATTCAAGGGGCCAGGAGATCAGAAAAGTAATGCGTGTGCTGATCAACCCTTGTGAATTCTATATATATACCAAGATAAGCATTCCGTTTGAAAGGTATTGTTCAGTCATTTTTATAGTGATCTCTAGACTTCAACATCTTTTTTCTGTTGTACCTTTGACTCCCCTGTTTCTCATCCCACATACCAAACCCAGGATGCAAACTCCTCATTGCCTATTTCGATCATGTAAATCAGCAATGATGTCATTGTCAACAAATCATCTCTTATCTCCTATGAATATCCTTGTGTTCAATTCCACAAAACTGTAAGATGTGATTGCCTACGACTTAGGGGGACACTTTCTGTTCATGGCAGTGAAGGAACTCAACAAGGATTTTCATTTCTCCATATCAGATTACATAGATCAGTTTGAATCCCATTTAAGTTTCCATCCGACTAAACGAAAATCTTTGTCTACCCCTCTTTCAAAGCCTCCAACCAGAAAGTAGAGAGTGCATCTGCCCATCTCCTTTAAGGAGCATCTCAATCATTAGTTTCCCTGCCTTATCAAAGTCACCCGGCCTACAAAGCAAATTTGATTGAATAAGCCATGTATTAAAATTCCAATCAGAATTCACAAATTCATGGCTTGATCCCTTTTATCAATCTCTTTGTATAACCAACTCACCTGTGTCAGTGTCCATATCCCCCACATGCACAAAGCCTTTGAGTCCATAAAGCAATATCCTTCTTCCTTCCTTCCTTCTCCTCCGATTCCTGCCAAATGAAAGGCTTACTATACCTTCCCAATGAGGCCACACCTACATTATGTTTTAATCAACAATCGCAGCAGCAATACATCATTTTGGGAAAGTAAAAGAAATATTGCCTCACCTAAAATTTTTGCTTCAATGTACATCCCTGGCACACTATTGAGAGATGATTTTTTCCCCATTTTTTACTATGAGAGCACTACCCTCATCACTGGATGATACGCCATATACAATGCGCATATATATATATATATATATATCTTTGTGTGTGTCTGTGTGAGTGTGTGGAAGATGAAGTTGAAAATAAGGCGTAGCCATAGGAATATGTTACTCTAACGAAGTCACGTTTTGTCTATCCCAAAAAAATAGCGTATGTGTTTAAAAAGGCATTGAAATGTAAATTATGAGTAATCAATAACAGTTCATGGCACTTAACAATGATGGCCATTGAGTTATAGTGTTAAAATATCTGGCATTCGCGGTACTCATAGAAAATAGGTTATGAAAACTCGGTTCCTTGTCTGAAAGAATTAAGGGTGCCCAAGATAATGAAAGAATAAGAACAAAACAGAGAAGAGTTTGAAAAATGACTGTATCTTTTATTTCACATTTACATATCCTTATATATACATCTTGTAGTGTAACGGGTAATTAAAGGCAAGATTACAATGACATAAATACAAGATTACAGTATCAAGACAGTAAAGGAAAATTCCACAATCTTTTCTCTCAAATCTTGACTATGTCAGAATTGGTAGATCCTATGATTTCAGCAGTTCCAGCTTTGTGTTGAGTGGCAGATCTCTTTTCTTCGTCTAGCGTAATTGCAGCATATTGGTTAACAGATAATTGTTATGTGCTTTTTTTTTTTTTTTTTGAGCTGTTACAGTCGTACTTAAGATTGGGCATCGGATTTAAGGGTGCCTAAGATAAGCAACCCGTGGCTTTCATTAAAATCCCCAAAACCACCTGTAATACATCGATCTTCTTGGATTTCATGGAACTCGTTATGAAAAAAAAACGTGTCTGTATCTTTTTTTATAAGAGGTTGGGGACTGACATCTCATGAAAGACAAGAAAACAACTATCATTTACTGTAAGATCATTGACGAGATGTACATATATCTTATTGGGGAACGAGAAACCAAACTTAAGGAAGAATTTGAAGGCAGAAAAATGAACGACAAGGAGCAAATTTGATTAGGATAAAGCTATGTTTGTTCTCGATTTTATACATAGAGAAGGAACAAAGAGGAAATACATCAAGCCACAACAACACACGCTTTGTCCTCTTCTACATTCAAAATTGGAGAGACTGCATTTTAAAGCCAAATATCTTTGCATGTTTCCCCTTCAATCTCATGCAATTGAAGCCACAGAAGGCAAAGGTTCTGACTTGGCAGATTCTGAAATGAGCTTGGATCAGAAATCTCTTGCATATGCAGTTGGGCAGCCTTTGGTACATCTTTAGGCACTGTGAGTACTCAAAACTGCAGTGATGAGAAATTATATTCATCATCCAGCCTTTAACAATGATTCCCTTTTGTGACATCAACTGACATAGTCTGAGGAGGATGAAAGGGTGATATCAAAAGAATGATGAATGGCGTTTTTGGTTGAGTGATATATGCTATTCTCCACTCTCATGATCCACTTAGGCGAGAAGTGAGATCAAGGAAGATATCTTCTCTGCAGGGGATTGTGAGAGCACCCAAAGGATGATTATATCCATATTCTTCCTCAGCTTGAATTAGTAAGTCTTGGAATAAAGGCTGGCTCAAGTAAGATATTGGAACCACAAACCGTTTCTTTTGGCTCTCCCCAACATACACTGGGAAATAGCCTTTTGGAACATCTATGGCCTTCGACGCTGCTTGGCTTGAACTAGCACTACTTGAAGTACGTTGAAGATTTTGCTTGCTGGCCTGAATAATTCTGGGTAAACGGAAACCCATGATTTTGTATGTATTTCTCAAGAGGAAGAACTGAAAAAGGATCTGAAAGACTGAAAGGATTTGTAAGAACTGTGTTTTTTTCTTGTGAATGGGAAGGCTTGTGTTGCTTGTGAACCCAATGATGTGTGTTTATATAGATGTGAAGGCAAGGAAAAAAATCCCTCTCTCAAAGGAAATGAGTGGTGAAGACTGCAGAGGCATATAGACAGCTAATTAAAGACATTATCACGAGGAAACATATGGATTTGTTTTACAACTCATCAAGATAAATACATGTGTGATTGGCCAAAATGTCTGCTTTTACAGAAACATCAAACCCTACTTCTTTGTTATATAGCAGCCAACAAAGCACCCACTAGAAGTCTTCAGTTACTTGGATAAACACAAACAAAAAAAACTATGACAGTGCCAAATGTTTAAGACTCGTGTCATAAATTAAAAAATCAGATTTAAGAGTTTCATTACTCTTCAGAAGATGGATTTCTATGAATAACTTTTGCGTACGTAATGATTTTCTTTATACCATTGGTGTTCTTCATTTGGGTAATGATCTTTACTCTCACTGTGAATGTAAGCTGAAACTTTTACTAATGAAAGATATTCATTCACCAAAAGTAAGAGAAAAGAAAATGAGAAGAAGTGGTTGGTTTGTACCAATTTATCGAAAGTTGGTCAGAGACTGGCAATAAAAAAAACAAAGAAAAAAAATACTTAGCCAGATAAGTCTAAGAGATCACAAGTCATGGTCTACTTGTTCATGATTTAGATGATCTAAAACAGGAGTTTGGCAATTTGAGACCTTGTTTTGGATCAATGGTGGGGGCCTCGAGTTATGAGAGTGACCAAACAGAGGTTGGTTGGCTAGTTGGCACAAAAAAACCACTGAAAAGCACAAGACCAAGTTCAATGCTTCTGAGAACAACCAAAACGAATCTCAAGATCCTCTCCGATCTTTGACGGCCAGAATACATACATTTGCATTTTTTAATCCAGAAATCAGGGCATGTACGTTCCCATGTATACATGCATGATTTTCGCTCAAGTTGCGCATCCCCTTTTTCTTCTCATCGCTCAAACCGGTAGGGCATGATCTCTTGCTTGAGAGAAGGCAAACCATGTGAAAGTTCAACAATAACTTCACCTGATATGTTCAGGTCTTGACGTCTGCCTATATATATAAGTTCAGGTTTCAGGTACCAACTATGCCATTTCAACTCGAAAGTTTTCAGCAATCAATTATTAAAGCCTTTCTATCATCCATCCACCTCTTCTCGGAAAATGGGTATCCGATTAATGGGGATAGCGCATGCGAAGCAAAAGCTCAGGCGATCTCTTTCGGCAAGAATGGGAATGTTTTCAGCCACTAGTAGTGATGTTCCAAAAGGCCATTTTGCAGTTTATGTTGGAGAGTTTACTCACAAGAAGAGGTTTGTAATCCCATTATCTTTCTTGAACCATCCTCTATTCCAAGACTTGCTCGACCGGGCTGAGGAAGAATTTGGATACGATCATCCTACGGGCAGTCTCACTATTCCTTGCAGTGAAGAATTCTTCACTAGTTTAACTTCAGCTCTAAATTGCTCATAAAAATGAAAACTCAGAGAGAGAGAGAGAGAGAATGAACTTCAGTCTCTTCAATTTTGGTTATTGTGGGTTCTTGCCATATAGCATTCGTGGGATGTCTTGCATTTGTAAATAATTTTTTTATAATTAGATTTTCTGCAGTATTTCTACTCTGTTGTGAGCCTCTGAGCTAAATTCCTAAAGCTGTGCATCTGCTAAGAATTACGATGTTTTTTTAATATTATTTTTATTTTGAGATTTGAAAAAATGTTTATTTTATTTTGTATAAGAATTTGAGAAAGTTGTAATGATTAGATTAGATGAGATGAATTAAGAAGTTTTGTGAAAACAAACGATGTCATTTTAACCAGAATAGTAAATAAAGCACAAAGTTTCATATTAATGGAAAGAACTTGCAAGATTTAGGCCATAGGAGAGAGAACTCACTGATTAGAATCCCAACAGATGCAGGAAACCAAACAAGAACATGACATGCTGCATTAGATTGTATGTATTCTTGTCAGCTTTCCTAGTATGTTTTTCCTATGTGTTTACTGATTGGTTTTGGTCGTTATCAAAGTTGAAATTGGGCCTAAAATCTTGCATGGCGCCTGCCGGGAAAAGTCTTAAAAGAGCACATTCAGCTGAACCTTCGCCAGAATGCGAACAGCCCAGTTACCAATCCAATGGACTGAGTACCGATCAAGTACCGTATAGTTATAAGTCTTACAAAATGCAATTGATGGTACAACTTCTCCGCAAACTTGTTGTTGACTGTATCAGTGTGTGTATATAGACAAGTGGCTCGTCTCCATCAAGTGCAAACTTTTCCAACACGCAATGATTTAGATTAACGGCCAATGATATCAAAGGTCCGATTGATTCTAAAACAGAATTCCTCCACGAAACTGGCCATAATTTTGTTTCTTTTTAGGTACATGTATAGATCTGAGTATCAGTTTTGGTGCCTCCTCCAAAAAAAAAAAAAAAAAAAAAAGGGTAAACGCAGGGTTGGATTAGAATTTGAAATTATAAATCCCAAAACCAGGTGTCTGACACATGTTAGATTACTATTTAGTTGCGGTTTAGGTAGTAAGATAAAATTAGATTAATTAAAATAAAAATTTAAAATTAAATAAAATATTATTAGAATATTATTTTTTAATATTATTATTATTTTGATATTTGAAAAAATTGAATTGTTTATTATATTTTATATAAAAATTTAAAAAAATTATAACGATAAGATGAAACAATTATTGTATCCAAACGAACCTAATAAATATAACACAATATATATATATAGACAGAATTTATCACTACAATTCTAACAAGAGAAATTATATTTGTTGTCTTCATTTGGAGATTGTATGTGCAAACCTTTCATTAAATAGAAAAAAATACTATTTTGAGAATGATATTATTGTAATTTTAAAACAATTTAAAGACAAAATTGATTAGGCTTGCACATGCAGTCCCAAATGGAAATTGTGCTACAATTATATTTGTAGTTCTGAGTGAGAGATTACATGTACAGTCTCATTAATGAATATGAGTAAAAAGAAAAAATATTATTTTAAAAAAATATTATAATAATTTTAAAATTTTTTTAACTATAAAGATTTATATAAACAATCTCCGTTTAAAAACTAACTCTTAAGAGCACTCCCAATAGCTCTTGTAAAATAGAATTTTCTTCAAAATATAAAGAAATGTTATTAAAAGATGACTCCGTCAGATTTTATATTTTACAAATATTTTACATTTTGATACAGTGATCTCTCTACATTTATATAATCATATTCATGCATGTAAACTTTTTTAATTAATTTATTTTCCCTCTTTGTCCTTGTTTTCACATTCTTTTATATTTATTTTATTTTCTTTTCAAACCCTCTCTCTCTAAACATATAATATTTAAATGATATGAAAAAAAAATAGATAAACTGATGTATAGTATATTGTAAAAATTAGTATGTAAAATAGAAAAAATAAATTTTAATGATGTATTTTAAAAGATAAGATAAATAAACTATTGAGAGTACTCTAACATTATATTATCCTCGTAAAATCTAAAAAAACTACCATAAAGTTACTTAAAAAGCAGAGGATACGTACGAAACATTGCCTGATACAGTGGTTAGCGTCGCACACCAATTCCCTGCATGCAGCATTTGCTGATTGCGGCTATTGCATGCAGTTACAGCTTGGCAATGATTTCATGCGCACATGACACATGTACTTACTGACTGATTTAGTTTCTGTTATTTTTGGCATATTACAAGATAAGATAATGATAAGTTGACTATCTTCCTTTCATTTTTTTTACTATTTTATAATGATTTCAAATTTTTATTTTTTATTATTTTTTTAAGTATTTTTTTAACATTTATAATCATTAAAAAAAATTACAATTTAACTAATAGTTATTTCCTTAAAAAATGCAGATAAGATTGAAAGATTGAAGGATAAACTCATGGGTTCAATTATGGACTATACATGAGCTTTTTTCAGAGGATATCTTACTTCACACTCATCATGCCTCGACTCTAGAGCGATAGAATAACATGAAGATTCTTTGGATGAGTTCTCGGATCTAGAGCAACTGCGTACGTACAGATTGAGAATATGAAACACTGACGTCAAGGTCGACGTTAGAGCAAGATCAGGTTGTTTTCTATGCTGGAAATGGTGGGCGAATAGCCATTTTTAGCGTGCATCCTATCAAGTTGGGTCTGTGACAGAACCATATTCCTAAATCCCATCATGTTTAAAAAAGGCATGCAAGCATATTACTGCACCTCATCTTCTACAGAATATCCAACCATGCATTTTTCTTAAAGAAACATTATCAAGTTGCATCGTTTTCAGCTAAAAAATAAAAAAAAAAAATCTCTACAAATTCTTCATCTCTTTGACGTAGCAGTGGCAGAAAATGGGTATTAGTCTGCTGGAGGCGATTCTTCATGCTAAGCAAACTATTCAAAGGTGGTCTCCCTCTAAGCGTCAATTTTCAATGACCAGTACGGTACTAATCGATGTTCCAAAAGGCCATTTTGTCATATACATGGGAGAGAAAGAGAGGAAGATGAAGAAGCGCTTTGTGGTTCCAATATCCTACTTAAAGCATCCTTTGTTCCAAGACTTGTTGTTGAAAGCTGCGGAAGAGTTTGGCTTCGATCACCAAATGGGAGGCCTCACAATTCCTTGTGCCGAAGAGGCTTTCATCAATCTCACCTCTCGTTTAAATAGCTAGCTCCATTAGGAGCCATGTAATTTCGAGCCTTTTGTTTAATTTTCTATATATATATATATATATATATTGATGAAGTTTGGTAGACGTCATCTAAAAACTAACAGCAAACGCTGCCTATTTCCGACGTAACGTGGGAAGGCCAGCTTTAAAAACAAAATAACAGTAAACAATAACTATATCATGCATGATATATGGGTGGAATCAGAGATTCCAAGCCCCTGGATCCTTGAGTTCTTGTCGGCAGTGCAGACTCCAGATGCAATTAGACTGATACGGTGAAGACAACTGACCATTGCTAGGCCGCATGTACACAGAACTGGTGGCAGCCGAGCGCGAACGGCTCCTACCAACAAGTGGCGCAGACACTTAATATGAACAGTATGTTCAGAAGCCCACCTTCTAAGAAACTCCAAGCCCATCCCTTATATGGCCAATATATGGGTATACACGACAGTACAGTCATGCGTACACAGATTGTACGAGGCGGTTTTGCGTTTATCTTCACTGTACGTGTGGACTGAATTCTACAAAGAGATAATCATGACCAGATCGACAGGTCTTGAATGCATTTACTCATGATCTGGTACTCTGTCTTCAGTTGGCCAGAGTATTGGGTCCATCTCTCGCGTACATCGTCCTCTTCCTCTCTGCCGTGCAAATGCATTTGTTTGTTGTACAAAAAAGCAATCACATGGGTGTGTTGCTCTATGTTTTCCAATGTACGGCCATCTGTTTTTGAAGCATTCAAAGCTGGAAATTATAAAAATGTAGTGGCACGGTCGTTGGCTTTTTATTCGCCCGTGAATTTCAACATGCAGATGGGTCCTCTGCCCAATGAGTTGGTGAATAGGTATGAATATGATGAAGCTAAGTGAGCAAAGCCATGTGAGCCTTCCGTAAGGTAGGCCCTCTTGCAAGCCAGCCTCCTGACATCACTCCCACTTGAGCCTGCTGAAATTTAAAATATCCACTCTCTAGTAATAACTCTATAAATACAAACACCAGAGAAGCCTTCAAACTCCAAAGCCTTCAACCCAAACTTACACAGCAAGTTCTACCACTTCCAGTATTTGTTGTATTAGTCATGGGTATGCGTCTGCCATCCATGCTTTCCAATGCCAAGCAGCTTCTCAAACTGCACTCGATGCAGACCAGAAATCAGTCAGGCGTTCCGAAAGGCCATATTGCAGTCTATGTGGGAGAGATCCAAAGAAAGAGGTTTGTGATTCCCATATCATACTTGAACCATCCTTCATTCCAAGACCTGCTTAGCCGAGCTGAGGAAGAGTTCGGATTCAATCATCCAATGGGTGGCCTTACCATTCCATGCAAGGAAGATGCCTTCATCGATCTCACTTCCCAGTTGCATGCCTAGTGAAAGATGAAGGAATGAACAGCAGTCCTATACAATTGACATTTTTTTTTTCTACTCTCAAGTAGATGTATACTTTACAACATGTAAATGAATGAGCAGGAGTAAATTGCTCTGCCAAAAAGATATCAATCAGATATGAAGTTCTTGCATGTCAAATCATCTATAACTCCTCACCTTTAATTTCTCTAGCTTGTTTGAGATTGTTTCGCACCGAATTGCACTCCTAAATAAACCCAGAGCAGAGTTTCTTGAACCAAACATGTCACGATTAACATTGTAAGAATTCATCAAGAGTTGTCTGCTGATAGGAATCGTATGAAGCAGGCAAAATAACCATTTCGAGGTTGATAGTGGAGGAAGGATAGAAGAAAAGATCAAAATTTATTATTATTATTATTAATATTATTTTTAATGCTGAATGAATTAGTAAAATTGGTGTTCGTTCAGGCAAATGGTCTGTTCAAAAAATCAACCGATTTTTTCACTTGCCAGCATGCGAATTAATATTATATTACAGTTCCAAAACGTTTCCCAAATTCTCAAATGTTGAATCCACCAAAGCTTGTTATTAGCTTTTCCTTCGCAAAATGAACTTGGATCGGCATTCCAAAACAAAACCGAGACAGAGAGCTGTGCCAAACAACCCATAATAGGCGTAGACATTACATCTGCATTATAATTATATAACTAAGATTATGACGTAACAACTCAATTTTATTTAGCCTCGTAATGTCCCCCCATTAACGAGGCCATCATCGAAGCTTCAGCCAACTGCAAAGGCAGTGAATAAATAGAGTGTAATAAAGCTCATAACGCCTCGCAAGTCTACATACATCTCAAATTAAAGATAACGGTGCAACCGTCCTTTTTTTATATCAAAGAAGGCTAAATTGCTTTACGCTCCTAATCTCACAGCGCTTTCTCTTCAATGATTAGTAGAAAGAAGGCACTTACTACATTTACAAACGGGTGCCAGACTTTGAAAAATGGAGTGGCAAGTTAGGCTTAGGAAAGCCATTGACTAAACTGTTAAAAGGAATTGGCTTCTGCTAGGAAAACTGCATAAGATTTCTGTGGAGCTATCTCCTAGTAGAAATGAAGTGGTATTCCCATCTTACTCCGAGGACAGATTTCCAGTTCGAATGTCACGCTGCTGATGGGTGATTCCTTTTCCAAGTCGTGACTGGGATGAGCTCCAATCTCCTGGTTTCCCCATGAAAGGAGAAACATGAAGCTTTGGCTGAAACCACCTTCTCAAGACTAACCCATTGATTCTGATTTTTCCGTATGATTCATTCCCTTGGTACTGTAACCCAAGTCTTCTTAGTAATGCTGCAACTGCCTGGCTAACCCTGTGATGGTAATAGTATAACGATAACCCAAGATAGGAATGGAAATTGTTAACTCCATGATCTTTAACATGGACAAATAAGAAATTTACCAAAAAGAAAAAATACTTGTAATAGCATATTGTAATTACAAAAGAGATCTTCTCACCTTCCTGCAAGATTGATTGTCTTATCCCCCTTGGGAGACAGAAGTTGTGTCTTTTCCAAGGGCAGTAAAATAGTTACGTTCGGTAACTTTGCACCTGCAAAAATTTGAACCAAGAACAACAAGTTTTATGGCCTAGTATGATAATGTAATTTCACCGTCCATTTCCTAATGATAGATGTTAAATGGTGTGGAATATTCCTCAATCAGAAAACAATAAATAGGAACTACCAAGGTATTACCAAACTTAAAAAAGCAGTAAGGGGACACTGAATATTTCAGAGTAATTTACCAAACAGGAAACAGGAAACAGGAAACAAACCCGACACACCAAGTTACAAACCAATATTTCAGTGGAGTAAAATTATTTTCTTTAACTCGATGTATATCACTGCAAGTTAATTTCAAAATATTTATTGGTAGAAATAATTGCAGTGCTATGATATTGAGAAAATGAAAACAGTGAACTACTTCCACGGTCATTCACACTAAAGGAATAAAGCAAAGCTGACCTTTTTGCCTATACTTTTCTACTCAATAAAATATTCTTTAAATTTCTGATTCTTTTCAGGAACTCATTCAATTAGATTACCTTCTGAATGAAAACTAACTCATAGGACAAATCTGGAAAACAAAGATTAAATTAATGTAAATAATATTACCAGCAGCAAGCCGATGCTTGAGACCTTTCAAAACAGTTAAGAGGTAGACCTGGCAATGTTTTAATAGGATTTCAGTAATTTGAATTCATGAACTATCATAGCACATGTATCTTGCTTAAAAGTTTTGTGCATGAGAGAGAGAGAGATGCAGTAACATAGATTGTTAAGATCCGGTACAAATATAATCAGGGTCATTATGGCATGTTATGCAACAGGAAGTAATAAATAATCAAAAGAAAAAAGAAAAAACCTACAAAAGGAAAACAAAAAAAACTAACCACGAATATGAAGACAAACCAGAATGGATGTAAAAAGCAAATGAAGTTGCTCAAAATGAAAGGTTTCACCACCAAAATATAATAAATCCAAAAGTTTTAACGGTTCACAGAGTTGCAGTACAAGTCACCCCCCCCCCCCCCCAAAAAAAAACCCTTTTTTCTCTTTTTTATTTTTGGAAAGCTTCAATGACTCTCTAATGAAAATTCTGAAACTGTGTAGCAGAACTGATCACCAATATCTTTTCTGCAATGTTAGAGAGAGACAAACGCACCTCAGCAGTATGAATTTGCAAGTTTCTTACATCAACAACAACAGGAATTGATTTTAAGGATACACATGGAACAATTCCAAGTGAAGCAGCTTCCTGTAATTTGATAACAGTATCAGATGGTCTCCTGTTAAGTTTTCATAATAATCACAAGTTTTGTAAAAGCGTCGTATCAATTTCAGCTCCTACTGACCTCGACTACTGAAAAGGCACGAGGGTCGTATTCTCCAAACCCATCTATTAATGAATGGAGGTTTGAGCATCTTGATATGTCAGCACTCACTCCTAGATTCTCAATGAGTTCATCTTGCAATGACACATCATACGGAAGATGCAGGCATCCCAAAACTTGTGATAGAACTTCCATGGTAGGCATTACACCAGCAACCATTGCATCACGGTACACCACTAAGGCCACTGATGTCCTGAAGAAAGAGGGGGAGAAAAGGTGCAGTATGATGAAAGTACTAAGAGACTGCATAAGTCTTGAGAGCAACATTTTCATGATAAATGCTCGCACCGTAGATAATAACTGCTATTGCAAGCCGGATAAGAATGAAACTACAGAAAGACAATGGACATCATTTCGAATATGTTCACCCCGATATCCCACACCACAGTTTCAACCATATGTATATATATTGTTTTTATAAGTACATATATGTTTATTTTTAAGTACATATATGTTGAATTTTAATTGACTAGGATTCAAGAATCTGCTAACAGAATATTTGCAGCAGCCGAAAACAGTTAATTTACCATTTATTGTCAACTTGTGGCCGTCCTGAGTCAAAAGACACAACAGGTTCGCCAAGGGTACACGCCTTCACAAATCCCCGTAGGCACATTCCTTCAAAGAGAATAAATTTATGTATTTATCAGAATTTTCTCATTCATAAGACGGACAGCAATTTTGAAAAACGAAAAAGATTTTGGGTGTTGAAAATATGAATAGGAGTTGAGCCAGAAAATAACTGGAATCCATTACTTCTTTTCCTTAAATCTCAAACACAATCAAAGCCATGGAAAAGAAGCTACAAACATTATTATCACTCGTATGACAAAAATATCAATTGAACTCGTGACCGTATGATCCACCTAGACTTCCAAAGGATATCTAAAACAATAAAGTTAGTCTGCCGCCCCAACCATACCGCTCAGTTTGACTGCTTGCCAAATTTATTTTTTTTTAATTTTTTTTTTTTTTTTACTTAGTAATTAAGGAAGTGATTTTAAGTGTATTGAAGTATTTTTTTTTAAATATTTAAAAATGATAAAAAATGTGAATAAAAAAATTGGATAAAAAAAAAAACACGAAAGCTTTACTCTATCTAAAAAGAGCACAACTCCATATCCAGATTCTTGAACTAACACACGAAAGCTTATATCTTTATTTTCAGCACATATATGGTTTGACATATAATTAAGGAATCATTCTTCTCAACCTCATTGTGACCAATGTAGAAATATCTTTAAGATGTGCTACGTTTGAAATCAATAGGATATTCTGTATATTACATATGGCTATATGAAGTTGGATAGAGTTTAATCATTACTCCATGAAATATTCCAAGATACGATTAGGTAGACTGCTGAACAGCGTCTATAATAACCATGAGTGAGCTAATGGAAGGATGCAATTTAATCACCCTAGCACAAAATGCAACAACATAACAGAATAACCAACCTTTACCATGCATAATGATCTTCTGCCACAAACCCTCAACGTTATTTAATTATTAGGGTGCTTTTGACATCTGATTGGAAGAAGAACTACCTAATTCGTGTTGCATAAAAAATGAAGATGTATGATTTTTTAAGGATGGAGTCACCAAGAATGTAAAAAGAATCATGTAAACCATGTGGTGTAAAACACAATGAAAATACTTAATCAAGGGGAAACAACACAGAACCAAGAAACTATAAACCCTGCAAACTCACCAATTATGCATTTACACATAACAAGATTGAGGCTAATTCTGTCCCTTTTGGCTTGAGAGAGGAGCATGAGGCCTGCATCTAGATCATCCTTCCTATAAATAAGGTCATGAAAAAAAAATCTTTACAATGAAGAGTATAAGTTTCCTCAAGAAAATGCAAGTGTAAAATTGGTAATTATAGAAATTAACAAACTCTAAAACACTTACTTTTCACTTGCCACTAGAAGTATGGAATAGGTGATGCAGTTGGGGGACAAGCCCAGTCCCTTCATATCGGATAGAACTTCCATAGCTTTCTGTAATTGATCTCCATCACCTGCAATGAAGTTCCCTTATTTGATTTCTAGAAAATCCTCATAATCATTGTACTCAGATTATCCAGATAAGGAAAAACAATATACATAGACTTACACAGGGCAGTGATCAAAGCATTCACTGTTGAAACAGTTTGCCTCATTTTCATAGATTTGAGGTCCTCATATAGATCCAATGCTTTCTGCCAGTTTTTGGCCTGAAACAAGAATTGGGAAACTCTTTCAACGTCAATTTGTAAATTATTGCAGAATCACTATACGAGACTTACCTTGCTACAGGCTCCCATCAAAGAGCTATATGATACAATTCCAATGTTTATTCCTTGATCCCTAGCTTTTTCTAAAATTTCAAAGGCGGCATCCAGCTTTCCAGCATGCCCTGCAGCATCTATTAATACACTGAGAAACATCTGCATGAAAGAATAAGAAATTTGAGTGAGAAATCTCCACATTGTGAATGCAAAGCAATTTTGTGGAAAACAAAGAAATGCGGACACCAAATGGAAAATTGAGAGATAGATTGCTTTGCCTTCTTGTACAACCAACAAAAGACAAGGAAACTCTAGATTCTAGCTTCTTTCTTTTCTTTTACAGACCCTAAATCACTCATACTAAAAGAAGTTTGAAGAAGTTAAGAAGCTACTAATGCTATCATTACTTCACCATTGTTAACAGATTATGATCTGAACTCAAACAAGTAGAGCATAATGTTAAGTGGAGAAAAAGTGAAGCTAACAAAGGAACCTCATCAGGGACTACACCCTTCCCAGTCATATCGTCGTATACTCTGCAAGCAAAACCCCAATCACCACTGCAACAATTAACAGCAATGGTGTAAACCTCTGGAGTGCCCTTAATGTTATATTGATGAATCATCTTATATACTTCTTGTGCCCGATCAACCTACAATTAAATGTACCATAAAATGTTAATAAAAATGGATAACAATAGAAACATGTAAGGAGACATACATGCCTATAATAATGAAAATGACCAAACAGCTATTGTGATAAAAAGACAAACGCACCTGACCAGCATTTGCACACGCCCTTATTAAAGCACCGATAGTGATGTGATCAGGATCTATAGGCTGTATCTCAGCCCCCATTTCAGCTAACACATCAAAAGCTCGATCCACTGCCCCTGATTGACCGCATGCAGTAATAAGTGCATTGAACACAACTCGATCTGGCTTCACGTTCTACTGCATGCAAGATTTTTTTAGCATGAAGACTTGGTATCCTTAAAGTAATGAAACTTCGTTAAAAAATGCAAAAGGCACATAACTTACTTTTTTATATAAGTAAAAGGCATATAACTTACTTAATATTTAAAGGATGAAGTAAACAAGAACACACAACGACATCATTGCTAATAAACTATAGAGAAGTAACAACTTAACAGACTCACATCTGCAATAGATGAAAACAGGTAGTGTTTCCACAATCTTACCTTAGACCTCATTATCCCATAAGCACCAAATGCTTTAGCCACTTGACCTGCTCTGGCACAACCGTCAATAAGGGCTCCATATGTATGAACATTTGGTTCTACTCCAGCATTAACCATCTCATGAAACACCTAGGTAGAGGACCTTGGTGAATTTAATAAATGTAGCAAGCCAAGAATAGGATACATAATAATATTTCATTTAAACAAAGTCAAAAACAGTGTTTGACCATGAGGCTCGTGAGCTACACCTTTCCCAAGCAGCAAATAAATTTAACATAACAACTCTGAGCCAGTAGGAGGGAAGTGGGAAAAAAAAGAAGATAAAATTAGAAATGCAACTGAGATGTAGATGGATACCAACTATATCATTTGTATAGTTTCACGCAATAAACCTTTAGCAAAATCAAAATCAAATACAGAGAAAGATGTTATTTCTTGACATAAAGAAAACTAGATGGGTTGGATTGCAAGCCATATGGTGATTAGTGTGAATACCATATGAATAAGATCAAGACAACAGTTTATTGTGAGCAACTTCATAAAAATCACATAAGGTAAGGAAAGAGTTCCAGTGAGGAAACCCTGGTTAAAGATTATATAATTGATTGTAATCTAAAATAAAAGAAACCAAGAAGGAAGGTATCATACTTCAAACATCAGATCAACTTTCCCACTTTTAGCACAGGTCGAGATCAAAGTAGTGTAAAGTTTGCAATCCACTTTGAGTCTAGCCTCCTGGACAAGTCGCAGAACTTGGAAAGCTCCTAAATGCACAAAACACAACTCATGAAAGTGGAGCATACTTGATTACAAACAATGAAAGACTATAACACACAACAAACAGCGGAAGATAAGGAACTTACCTTCCGAATCTTGAGAACTCCCACACACAGACATGAGCATATTAAACGTACTCAATGTTGGGTTTGGAATCAGCTTGGTGTAACGAAAAGCTTCACTAACAGCCTTTTGACTTTTGCACTTTTCAAAAAACTTTGCATGATAGACCTGAAACCAAAGAATTCAATGAATTTGATAAATTACAAATTCAATAACAGAACAATATTTAACAGCAAAATGATACTGCTACAAGTTTACCTTATTCATATCCAATAAAGAATTTCTTTCCATGTCTTCAAGCAGTTCCACACACTCAGTCAACCTAATAGACCCATGACACGAAGGATAAGATCTTAGACTTTTGAAAATAACCAACTAATTGAGAAAGGCTGGAATAGACACTCTCTCAAAGTAATACTTCAGAACTTTGCTTCACTGTTTATTTCAAACCAAACTTGCAATTTAGCACTTCCACAGAAATTCTTTTGTTGAGAACAACTAACTTTAAAAGTATATTTGCTTACCTGCCAGCTCTTAGCAATCGATTGTAAGCGCTAAGTTGTTCAGAAGGATGCTTTCCATCAGTAACTTGCGTCCCATTTGGGTGGGGTAACAGGGGCAAACTTTGATAACAATTTTTATTAAAATTTCTAATCTTCCTGTCCCTTGGAAATCCATTGCCTTTTCCAGAATCTCTTCTTCTGTAGGGAAGGCCTTCTTTGTAAGTTGCAACAGGTACTGTTCCATCCACATATTCTGAATCAGCAAACATCCTTTATATAAAGCAGCATAGTGAGGGAAAGTTTGAAAAAAAAACAGTCTGCTATGATATGGAAGAAACTTAGTGCTCAAAGAACGACAGAACGACATGAATAGAAATGGTCTCAGATTCCATATTATCTCCGGCATTACCTGCAGCCTGAAGAGAAATCTCTGTTGATAATTCCGATTTCTTTGGTGCAGTGTTCCTCATCAATGAAGAATATTTATTTCCATTCGGAAGATAGGCATGATGAGAAAATGATTTTGAAGCACTTGAACTCGCTTTAGATTTTTCCACGGACTCGTTTGATTCATAAAACATGTAAAGCTCTTCTCTAGCCGAATCTCCAAGAAAGACATTATAGCTTATGGTTTTGCCCTCTTCACCATTTTCAACATTTTCTTCGTTGCATTCATTCACTTCTGCAGGTGCATCATTTATGTTAACAGAAGTATCACTAAGCTTGATATTACCCATTAGTGTAGGCAACTCCAAACTAGAAGCTATTTCCTCTTCAGATCCTTCCACTTGCAATGTAGCCATTTCTTTAGTGGAAGTAAGAGGTTTAAGCGCAAATGAGCCAAAGACGGCTGTGGAAAATGATTGAACTCCATCCTCATTTTCTTCCGATTTCAAAGAATTAAAAGAATTATATGTTGTGAGAACGTCACAACCAGGTGGCAGTGATGTTTTACTGACAGTAACCTCTCCATCCATCAAAGCAGAGGTCTGAGATAGCAATGGAGCCTCTTTATCTGCAGAAGCATGGCTGTTCTCTGCAATTTTATGTCGAAACCATTTTCTTTCTTCTCCCTCACCAAGCTCCCCAAACCCAAGAATCTGACTTTCAAAAATCCAGTTCACAATATCTTGTCCTACTTTAAATAACGCAAAATCGGGAGGCCTTGGCACCTATAATCGGCAAAAAGTGAGCACAGGCCATGCCGTCTCAACCATAAACTATGATCCTAGTTAAATAGAAGCATTCACTTTATATTAAATTAAATACATTTAATAAACACATTCGGATAAAGAAACCTGATCAAAAATAGCTGAACTTGTTTTACGCTACAGATGTGATCATATATAGCAACACATGGCAAGTAGTAGCCTAGCATACGGCAATTATGGTAATTTTCACTTCGAAACCTATCGGTCATTTTGTCGTATAATCATTGATTTATATCATGAAAAGCTCCTTTTTTAGTAACTGTCAAAGTTCGCAGTCGCACACGATGTCCCATAATTAAAAACAGAGACTATCATTTTGACTTCGTCATCCACAAGTAAAATAGGCAATTGAATAAGATTTATAAAGAAAACACTTAAAATAACCAAATTGCTTTAAATTTTAGCAGTCTAAGTTCACGAACCTCTCTATCACTCTTCTTTCTTCTATAGTGCTTCAAGAAGACAACAGAGACGGCAGAGAAGGTGAATGCGGCAACAACGACGACTACGAGGAACGAAGATTGAGAATTCAGAGAAGCTCTGAAGAGAAATCTCGGAGAATGGAGGCCAAGCCCTACTCTCGAGAGTTTTCTTTGTGTCCGAAGAGCTGCTGCTGATGGCGGCCTGAGAGTGTGGGAGTACCCAAGGAATGCCCCGCGCATGGATCGGAGCTTGGAAGAGGAGGAAGAAGGGAGTGGATTCCATGTGAGCAATGTTATGGTTTGGGGTTTGCAAGATAAGGTCATGTCCATGAAGTCAGAGAGAGAGAGGGAGAGAGAGAGAGGATAGGGGAAAGAAGAAGAAGAGGAGATTATGGAGCGAGACTCTTCGAGACTTGAAGTGAGTGACTGAGGAAACGACATTCTGGTTGGGTTTTTGCTGACGTGGCATCTTTCTCGTCCCTGATAACAGTCATAGTTTGTTTGGCTCACGTATGCGAGAAGGTGGATATTATTCTTTTTATAATTAATAATATTTTTTGGATAAGGATACCTTAGTCCTTACATCCACTTTATACTTCTTTACTGCTATTTTTTTATTTTACTATTTGAATATAGATTAAAATTTCAAAATTTTTTTACATAATTTTTTAAAAAATCAATTTAATTTAAAAGGTAAAAGAATGTCAATTTTTATAAAATTAAATTTATTTTTAATTAAATTATATAATTACGTTAATTGATTGAGTTTATTTTCTTTTAAATTATATAAAAATGTCATGTTATGAGCTTTTTAATCTAGATTTAAAGAATGAAAAAAAAAGAATAATAAAGTAATAGTAAATGAAGTGTAAGGATGTCATTACTTATATTTTTTTAATGGAAAAATCAGTGTGACTCCATTTTTACAAAAATATAAATAAATAAAATATTTATTAAAAAAATATATTTACAAATCAACATTTTAATACATCAAGTTATATAAGTGACGCAAAACATAAAGAATGATTCTATCCGAAGGTTTTATAGGTGTAAGCAATGTTAGCTGGTTTTTTTTTCTCTGTGTTTCTTTTTTTTTTTTTTTTGGGCTATCGAGTGATGACTTTGTTCAGTTTCTTTTAACAAAACAAAAACTATTGAATTTTCAAATATGCAACTTGGTTTAGAAATGAAAATGCTATCGTGATGAAACTATTCAATAATAAGCTGTATCAAATGAAACAGTAATCAAAAGTAAGCATGTTCATCCGAGTCAGATTTTTTCTGCCTCGGTTTGGAATCTAGATAAAACTTGGTTATCTAGGTTCCAGTCTGGAATAAATTCGGGTCGGTACCCGCATAGAAAATCCAGTACCTCTTTTTTTCAGTTTGAATGTTTTGATATTTCTTTTTTTTTTTTTTTTTTGGTTTCTTTCTAGCAATTAAATGGACAGCAACTCAAAAGGAAAATGTGTATTATGTTTAATTAATCATCCTTTTTTTTTTACTCTCTTCTCCACCCGGCTTTTTATTGGTAGTTAAAGAACATATAAGCTTTAATTTAAAAAACTAAATAAATTGAGTTTGAACGTTTCATCAACATTTAAAAAAAAAAAAACTCGGGTACAACCCAGAACCCAAGTTCTAGATTTTTAAAAATCGATTTCAATCCGGATTCCAACACCGTTTTGAAACCCAAGTTTCGGTCCGATATAATCGGGCCAGAACCCAAATAGACAGTACTAGTCAAAACACTTATAACTTTATAGGGATTTCTCTCACTCGTGACATTTTTCTGTAATGGCATTGTATGTTTATAATAAAGCTCCGGCTAATTTTAGGGATATAAATCATTTCACAACTAAATATTGCGTTAATGTCACTTTACTAAAAGTATTCAAACTATTATTTACATCTCAAATTTTATATAATTACTCTCAATTTAAAATAAATTTATAAAAATGATTGTGATATATCTTTACTCTCCTAATAAATACATGGTTGGCAGGAAGAAGAAGTAGAACAAAAAAATCTAAATTTTATAGACAAGCACGATTAGACATACAAAGATAGTTAAAAAGGAATTAAAAATTAACGTAACTAGATGTGAAATACATAATTTAATTCATCATAAAAAAATATTATAATATAATGTATTCCATCAATTTATATATATATATATTTTTCTTTAAAAAGCAGTACACTTGTTTTCGAAGATTTTCTATGCGTGTCTTTCCGGCCGGCACCGGCAACGTTTCGGGCCTTACTACGGAAGCCCATATTAAAACTATAATTTCCTCATTCATTTCGGGGTACAAACCCAAGGCACAAACACAGTAGCACGACCAGAGCAATTTAGTTGCGCTTTAGCGGGCCAGGATTCCGGCCTTTCGGCACAGTTTCCTCGTCCCAGCACTGGATACGCGAGGTCTGCTTCATTGAGTTAGATGGACCGCAAGACCATAAAACAGTATTTTCTGTCCCCTCAAGCATCGTACCCTTCCTCCACACATTACTCCCATCGTCCCTCTTTGATAGGAGTAGGGGTGTAAATTTAAACTAGAAAACTAGTCTGGACCGGACCGGACCAAACCGATTGGTCCGGTTTTGAATCGGTCCAGTCCGGAACCGATTCCTATTTTTTGAAAACTGGCCGGATTCAGTCCGGTTCCGAGACCAGACCGGACCGGTTGGAAAAAATATATATAAAAATTAATTTATATATAATACAAAATATTTATATATATAATATATAATTATATGTTAAATTTTTATATATAATTATATATCATATATGAAAAAATTCATATTATAATTTATAAATAATAACATAAAATGTTAATCTTAAATATGAACATTTGTAATTTATTTGATCATATGTTATTAATATAATTATATATAAGATAATGATGTTATAATTTATAAAATAAAAGTTTAATCTTAAAAATGAAAATTTAATTGATCATATGCTTTAAGCATAATATATATAATAAATTATTAATAATATTTTATAATAAGAAGTAACACTTTATTATATGTTTTTTACATTTAAAAAAAACTGGAAAACCGGACTGGACAGGACCGGAAACCGGTAAAACCGGAGTTACCGGTTTAGGAGGGTAATCGGGGCGTAATCGGTTTTGAAAAATACAAAACCAATACATACCGGTTCGGTTCTAGATTTTGTCTAAAACCAGACTAAACCGGACCGGTTACACCCCTAGATAGGAGTGAAAAAAAAAATCGGTGAACCGTACTAGACCGAATCAAACTGGTGGGTTTGGTCAAGTCTGGTATTGGTTTATTTTTTTCAAAACCGGTCAAAAATCAGTCCGGTTTCGATTTTCCTTATTCTAACACCGGATCGGACCGGTTCAGGTATATATTTTTTAATTTTTTATATTGTATAAAATATTTTTTATATGATTTTTTGTACTATATATAATTTTTATATACAATATATATAATTATATATAAAATAATTTTGCATTATATGATAATTATTAATTAATATAATATTAACTTTTAAAATTCTATATAAATAACTATATATTATCATTATAGTTTATTGTATTAGTAGTTATACTAATACTATATCACTATATATTATAATATACTATAATATATTACTATATTATTATAATATACTACAATATATTATCAATATATTATAATATATATATATATACTATATAATATATCGGAATAACTAGACCAGAACTGGTAAAACTGAAAGTACCAGTTTAGGAGTGCAAACGGTGCATTATCGGTTGTGGCTCCATCGACCCCTACGTATTATTTTAGTGGAGTTCGTGACACCGGAATGATGACCACACGGATCACGCACCCCCAACAACAAGTGCTTAAAGTGTGTACAACATGCAAAGAGTGTACAATATAATACTCGCAGCGGAAAATGAAAAGGTCATTATTTATTATGTACCAGAATGTTCAAAAACAGTAAAATATATTTACAAGAATTATGCAGTCATCTGATAAATAATTTAAAGAAAACAAATAACATAAGGGAAACAAATCTCATAACGCTGAACAACATATCAGCAAGTCAAGTCTCCGGCAAAGCCGATCCCTCAAGTTCATACTCGGACTCTGCGTCAGAATCTATGAGATTCTGGCTCTCATTTTTGCCCAATCATAACCACTATTTTATTATGCATGCACCATAGTCTCCCCTTTGGATCATCTGCACACTCTGGTTCTCATCGTCACACCACGGGTAACGTTCGTGCATGAGACTTCGTAACAAGCGATGCCCAGTTCTGCGCCGGGCGCGTACATGGCCAAGTATCCTTTAACCCTGCCAGTAAAAGGCCACAGAATCGGTACGAGAGCGTTACCATCTCGTCCATTCCCGTCATCGCCCTGCGACAACTCAAGGGACGTCATGTCAGTCTGTTACGCTCCCGAGTGACCAGAGGAGCTCCACCAAGATAATACTTCATCTCGACTTTGGGTCGTGATACACACGCACTAACATAATTAATATCAACAGTCTCAATTCCAAATAGGCAACGTGACTTCACAATACAATTTATTAAAGATGATAAATATGCATGACAACAAATATTGGATGATACAGTAAATTGCTCATTTATATAAAATCTCAATAATTACAAATATACAGTTTCACAATCAACTACACGCGTAATCTCATCCTCCAATCCGGCCCAAGGCCCAACACCAACATCAACTACAATTTAATCCCAACACTCCAACGGCCCATCTTAAATCAACAATTTACAATTAAATGCCAATTATAATAACGCTATTTTAAACCTCACGGTCGCGTTGGAAAATTACTTACATGAAGATGAGAAAATTTCTGGAAGATCGTGCGAGTGGAGGTGTTACCAAAGGTGGCGGCACATGGTGGTTCACAGCAAGTACCAGAAATTCACCAAGAAACTGATTGAAACTCACGACTTTTATGGACAAAACACGCGTCAACTTCTCAAACTCTCGGATTAACAATTAGAATTGATAGAACAAAACTTAAACATAAGAAGCGAGATGGAAAAGATTAAACAAGAGAGGGAGGATGAGCGACTGGGAAGATTTAATTGAGGAACCAAGTATGGCGGTTCCATTTGCAGATGACTAACACGGCTCACATGCAATGGAAGAGACGTGTGATGGTGCATGATGCGGAAGGCACTGCAGATCGACACGGGATAGCCATGGAAGCTCGAGGTGAAAGGTGGTGGTGGCTGAGTGGAGCAACATCTTGATAGCAACCTCTCGGAGTCCAATGCCTAATGACACTGAGTAGCTTATGGAAGATGGAAGTGGAAAGAAAGAGATAGAAAGGAGGTGGTGGCTTGCGGGTTACATTGCGTGGCTATGGTCCGAATGGCGTCGGCATCAGCTGTGTAGAAGAAGAATCTGGAAAAAGATAGAAGAAGGAATAAGAAAAGAAGAAAAAGCTGAGCGACGCAGGAAGGAAGAGATGGAACCCTAGTGTTCCTCTCCAAAACGGCGCCGTTCTACTAAGGGGAGGGGCTGGGTTCTTAATCCGCACGGGCTGGGCCCTCTAGCCACACGGCTGGGCCAATAATTCACACAGGCTGGGTCATCTTTAAAGCGCACACACGGCCCAAACAAAACACACACACACAAAGCCCAACAAAAATAAAAACACTACAAATCATAAAGCCCAAACTGAAACCACATTAAAATATCATAAATAAAATAACACATTTAAATAAAATATAAGAAATTAAAAAACATGAAAAATTAAAGATCTCACATCAGTTTTTCAAATTTCAAAACTGATGGAAGTGCTCGTAATGATTCAGGGGAAGGGAAGCTAAAATAAAACTGCTAATTTGGCTGGATTTTGGTTATGCTTTTCCGGCTTATGAATGCTTCAAAACTCATTTGGAGATCAAGAATAAGCCAGAGATTGAGCAAATTCAGTTTTGGTGTCATCACTACTGGTATGCATTTTGGAAAGGGTTAGGTTTACAAAGAAAACTTATATAAAAAAAAAAAAAAAAGTTTACATGCTGGTGTGGCTTACGTAATATCGAATCACATTAAATTACTTCTTGTGTAAGATCTATGTGTAGAGCAAGAGTACTCGAAGTTGGATGTGTCAGAATCTTGCCAAGTTTAGTGATAAGATGTTGGGATTATATAATATATTTGCTATGATTACCGTCTGCGAGAGACTTGGCCGGGGATGCTTTTATTCCATGTTATATATGCAGTCTTCGAACACTGAGCACCGAAAAAATAAGTTGATTTTCATAACCCTGTAATCAACTTATTTTACTGGGAAAAGTCTCTGGGCTTTGGCCAGACGAGGTCTTTTGAGATTCTGCAATACGTTTCTTCTCAATCAGAAGCACCACCTCACTGTAATCAGCTACTCATGTATGAAGAAAAGTAGGTCCTGCTTGTAAGAACTTGATGTCAATTTATCCATTACTGCATACTCTTGATGGTAATTGATGTCATTCACGGAAAACCTTCAATATATACCCATTTCTTATAGTGATCTTTTATTCGGATTTTGCCTGAATTTTTGCCTGATGACACAATAATTAGGATTAACTGAAGGTCTTTCACTCTGTACTAGAAACTTTTATGACATTCTTGGCCAGAGTAGTTCACAAACTCCTTGTGCCTCTATCTTTGTTGTGTTAATGTCAAAAATTGTAAAACATACTGGAATTGTGGGAAAAATCATTTCTAACCCACGAGGTTGATTCAAACGTCGATACAGTGCTTTTCGCGTTTATTCATAAAATAAATATAAATAAATAAATAAAAAGTTATAAAGATTTACGTGATTCGATATAAAAACTTACGTCAACGAATTGTTTGTAGGTAAAATCTACTATGATTAGTGATTTTATAATTTCTTATGACGTCACATGTTGCTTAATACAATGGAAGAATTTAGTCTAGGCGTCCCAAGTCGTATGTAAAGAATCCCCCTCCATTTGTAGAGATATCCTCTTTTTATAGAGATATGTTTTCTTGATAGAATGATAGAGTCTAATTTGTCTTGTAAAGTTTTTTTTTAAGAATTTGAATCAACTTTTCTTGATTTATCTATTTTTTATTTTATCTATTTTTTTATTATTAATGGTAAGTTTTTAAAAGATCGGAAGGATATATTTGGATGTTAAACTGAATTGAGTTGAGTTGAGATGATAAAATATTGTTAAAATATTATTATTTATTATTATTATTATTTTAAATTTTAAAAAATTATAATAACAAATTAAAATGAGTTTAATTTCTGAACACTCTAGCAGGCTGCACAGCGTGCAATATTAAAATGGCTGGATGGTGACTAAAGCTATTTGCAGTTGGAGTGGATTTCACTCTGGTGTAACCCTTTTTGTCCCAACATGGTACCATTTCCAAGAAAGTTGTTCAGATAGCATTGATTTAGACCTGAAAAAATGCCAGATAAAACCTTTCCCTTTTTTTATTTTTTCTCGGCAGATAAAACCTTTCTTAAGATATTTGTCGACTCTAGGAAAGTTGGAATTGCATAATATCAGTAAAGAGAGGGACTGGCAAGTTGGATCAGATATAAAATTTTAAAATAATTATTATGTCACTTTAAAGTTATCATTTTATTTGACCGTTTAGTGATTTTTTTTATTTATTAATAAAAAAAATAAAAAAATGATTTTAAGTATATTTATATATTTTTTATTTTTAAAAATATTTAAATACATTTAAAAAATATAAATAGAAAAATAAAATAAAAAATTACAAAAACAACTACAGATAACACTTGGCGGCAAAGTAGTACCGTTCATAAAATTTTTATCTTATCTTATTTTATAATTATAATTTTTTTAAATTTTTACATAAAATATAATAAATAATTTAATTTTTATAAATCTTAATTTAATTTTTAAAAATTTAAAATTATAATAATATTAAAAAATAATATATTAACTTTCATCTAAAATTAAAAGTTAGAACTCTCTATCCAAATCTATCCGACTCTAGACAGTTCCCTGACAAGAGTGCACTGTGCAGTATTTGACTTTGCATAGTCATGTTTCTTTCTTTTTCTTTTTAATTTTTTAAATAAAAAAATTAAAATGACTTTAAAATAAAACAGGCTTTGTCATCAGAAAAAAGAGCATCCATCAGGATGTCTAGAATTTCTAATTCTCTAGATTTTAAGAAAAAATTTTAATTTTTTTGATAAAAAATTAACAATCCCTCGGTTTCTTATTTTAGAAAAAAATCTTAAGAGGTAAACAGTAATCTCTCTAAATATAATGAGTTACTATTTATCCCTAAATCATTTTGTATAAATATTTTATTCTAATAAATAAAACAATTTTTTTTAATTATTTATATTTTCTCTCGTATTCATATCTATTATAGTTTTAAGTAATAATTTTAAAAATAATTTAAATAATTATGAAAATATAAAAAAATAAAAATTAATGGAGACATGAGTACTTTAATTAGTTACCAGAAGCAAATTGGAATGAGGAACTTATCTGACTTTTTATTGGACGGTCGTCATGCAAAAAATTAGGTAAAAAAATGTACAACATGCAGATTTGGACGAACACGGGGATATGAAGAAGGAATAAAGTCAAAGACGCTCACCCTCTTCCTGCTGCTGCCACGTGGGAGGAAGCTATAGAAAGGGTCGACACGTGGGCCCAAATTAGGTTCAAAACATTATATATTCGATTATATTTTTCTGTCTTTTATTTGTTGAGATTAGGACCCATACCATAAAGCCTCTCTTGTCCGAATTTATTGATGGAAAAACTGAACTCATCTGGATTAAAAATTGAGAAGTGATGTGGTTATAAAAAAAAAAAAATTATATAAATTAATATAATTTTATATGATATATTAGATTTATTTTATAATAAAAATAACTTTAAAATCTAATGTATTAAAATCATAAATTTATTTTATAAAATCTAAAGCATTTCTCTTTTACCTAATAAATTCAAATATCACATGTCAATTTGATATAATAAGTAATATTATATTTTATTTTAAATTTATTAAATTCAGAAATATAAGTAATATTAAAACCATCCAACAATACTAAAAACTAAAGATAGTGTAAAAAAAGTTGTATATTACATGGAGAAGATTAGAAAAAGGATCTCAAAATTATTTTAGTGATTAACTTATATGAAATTTGTTATGTACAAACAAGTTTGCGTATTAATCTATGTATTAATGTTGTTGCTTTCATATTTTAAATTTAAATTAGTATTGTTTTCAATAAAATCTACTTTTTGATCAATCATATTGAATATGTACGCGTATTAATGCACATAATCGCTTACAATTAGATTTTTTCAATTTATATAATCGAGTTGGAACTAAATTCCTAAAAAATCATGTCAAGAAAACTTAAAACTTATTCTTCGAAATAAACAGTAATAATATTGTAATTGTAATGCGATTTTATTTTCATTTATTAATTATTATTTTTTATATCTTTGTATTAAACATAACGAAAGATGGGAATCGAGACAAGCTTTTGAAACCGACAATACAACAAGAAATTATGATGAGGTCGTCCCTACTTCATTGGACGAAAGCCACGTGGCAATATACGTGAGAGATACGCAATGGGAGTAGAGATTAGTCGGGCAGGAGTCAGGACAACGTGTCGTTCCCATGCGGACCGACCAAAGCATAAAAGTCTAGACCCCGGTTGTTCTAGCGAACTCATTTGTCTTTTTATCTCGAGTCTCCCAGGCCGCCCCACGTGTCCCTACCACACACCACTTCATCATTCGTGGGGAGGGGTGTGTTGTTTTTGGAAAGAAAAGTGAAAGTAACGTGGAAAACATGTCTAAGAAACGAGGAATTCCGAGATGGATATGATACGATAGTTCGACCAACTTCTCCAATGTCAACCAAAAAAAAAAAAAAAATCTTAATATTAATATTATAAGAAAATATAAAAATCATCCTAACATCCTTATTAAATTTATGTATTGGGTGAAAAAAAAAAAAAAAAAAATTTGCCTAGTGTGTTGCGGCTTCCGGCTACTCCCAGCAGAATTCTAATATTATTTTAGTTTAGGAGTAATGGTCTTTAAACGGTACAAATTGAAAAATAGCAAATTCACTATTAGAAAGTATATTTATAGTTTATATAATTTTAGAGTATATAAGTCTATGTTCATTTTATTTTTAAAAATAAATTTTGAATTTATATGAAAAAATCTATTTTTTAATGATATATCCAACTATTTTTTAAAATAGTAATACTATATACAATCGTGAAGTGCACGAGTGTAATGTAATTATTTTAAAAAATAGTGAGATTTACTATTAAAAAAATAATTTTTATTTTCATATGAATCTTGTATTTACTCATTTTTTTAAAAAAATTATGCGACGCTTGCACATTCCATAATTGTAAATATCATTTCTCTTTTTAAAATGAGTACAAGATTTATATAGTTTAGAACTATATCTAAAATTAATCTTTGATTTAATTATACGTTTGGAGAATTCTAAAAATACCATTATTGACCATAATTTTATTATTATTTTTTTATATATGGGGAGGAGAGATTTGATCATTAGGGTTTAAAAAATTCTGGCCATAATTTTATTATTTTTAAATATACTCATCGATATATAAATAAAACTAGAATGGTCTTCTTCTTTTAAAAAATCATATTTCTTGGTATATTATATTTTAAATAATTAAAAATAAAAATAAAAATATTATTATTTTATTTTAATGTTAATTAAATTAATTATAAGTTCCAGCGTTTTATTTTAATGTTAATTAAATTAATTATAAAGATCTAGCGTTATCCAGTACCTGGATGGCGTAATATTTTTTTTTTGTTGGCTTCTTTTCTTTCTTTGAAATGACGCAGAATTACAGTTTTGTAAGGTCAAAAGTGCTGTTTGAAAAGTGGAATCATGAAACTAGCCTTACGCTTCCCCACCTCCGTAAATAACACACCCCTCTCTCTCTCTCTCTCTCTCTCTCTCTCAGAGGCCATGATTGATGAAAATCCATTGAAGAAGCAAAGGCAGCCTCTTATCTCTCAAAGCAACTCTTCTCACTTTTAATCTGTGTCAGACTCACGAGACTCCGACCCAAAGCACACAACGCAATTCACAGGACTCACAAGAAAGCAGAGATCAACCCCATACCCCAAAGAAAAAGAGAAAAAAGGAGAAAACCAGAGAGAAGCAGCGAATGGAGACTCCTAATGGCACACCCAAGAAGAAAAGCGTAGAACACGGACAGGTTATGGACGGTTCGGATATAATGAAGTTGGTTGGGAACGACAAGGTGTTTAGCAATTTCGTGGACCATAAGTTCCAGGAGCTTGATAGGGATAGAGATGGGAAACTCTCTGTGAAGGAGCTTCAGCCTGCTGTGGCTGATATTGGTGCTGCTCTGGGTTTGCCTGCTCAGGGCACCGCTTCTGATTCCGATCACATTTATTCTGAGGTATGTGTCCGGTGTCCCATTTCTCTAACTCTGGTCTTTGTACTTTTTCTTGCTCTTAACTGGGTCTCAGTTTTGGGGGTCGGTTTGAGTCACAGAGTTTAGAGAAAAAGAAAGGGTTTAGAACTTTTTTAGCCGAGAAAGTTTGTATTTTTCCATTTCAATGTTTACTTTTGCTTCGTATGTTTCTTCTTTTAAAACCATAAAAAAAGATCAACTAAATTTAAGTGGCCAAAGATGTAGGACCGAGGGTGCAACTTACAAATAGATTACTGTCCGTGAATACTTCTGAAACGTAATCAAGAGCATTGGAAGTCAGAGCATACGTGATACCTTATCTTCTGTGCAAGCAGGTTTGGAGTTAGTAAACAACAACAGGTTTATGTCATTTGCTTCTTTTCTTTCCCGAGACAACAAGGACTTCTTCATAAGAATTTGAGCACATATCACTACAGCATGTTTATCGTCAGTACAGCATGTTAGAATATTGATGACTCTTAAATAGGCCTATTTTCTTATTACAATTCTTGTCTTCAAATCGTATTATAACCTGTGACATTATCTTTACCCAATAATTATGTGCGTTTATACCTTTTCTTTGTTTCTGGGAGCGATAATCTTGGATTAACTGACCCAATAAATCCTATTAGTTTAAGCACAGAATTCTAAAATAACGTCAACCAATTGGCGCAAGATAAATGAGGAAACCAGAGTGCATGTGTGAGTGCGTGCTAGGCAAAGGAGGGTTTTCACTTTAATGAAATCGATCGAGCATGTAATTGAGGTTCTCA
Source organism: Juglans mandshurica (assembly GCA_022457165.1). Classification (NCBI taxonomy): domain Eukaryota; kingdom Viridiplantae; phylum Streptophyta; class Magnoliopsida; order Fagales; family Juglandaceae; genus Juglans; species Juglans mandshurica. Next base: position 24,222,990 of record CM039629.1, on the reverse strand, counting down.
CTTTACAACTATATATCTCAGTTGGTTCAGTAAGAATGATCGAAGTATTAGGCCTGTCTTTTGATATAATTGTCCTGTTATCTGCCAGTTAAATATGGCGGCATTTAGTCGAGATGGGATGGCAGACCACTAATCACCTGTGATCGTTGATCGTTAATCGTGCAGATTTAAATTGTGGATCAAGTTCTCATGTACAATTAGAATGCTAACAGTTCATACATTGTAAGCTCATTAAATATTCAAATTAGAGCCTTGGTTGACATTATGTTATACAGGTCTTGAATGAATTCACACATGGGAAACAAGAAACAGTGAGCAAGACTGAGTTCAAAGTGGTTCTTTCAGACATTCTTTTAGGCATGGCTGCCGGGTTGAAGCGGGATCCTATTGTGATCCTCCGGATTGATGGTGAAGACCTTCTTGAATTCATCACTGGCCCAGCTTTTGAACCAGAGATGGTGTCCATATTTTCGCAGATAGACTCACACGATGGATCCCTCCGAGACTCTATAATTAAGGCTTTTGAAAAACTTAGCGTGGATCAAGGGATGCCCCCTTCTTTGGATCCTTGGGTAATTGTTTCTTTTGCAATTCAACTTCAAATTTCAGTTCAGACCGACTTAATTTCTACTGAATATGTAAAGACCGTTAATAAAAAGTACTAACTTTTTGTACTCGTCCATTTTCAAATCATATCCTTGCTGCCTAAGCGTGGAATTTGAGTACAAACTCTTAGGAAGAAAAGCACTTTCCTTTCCAGTCAAAAAAATATTGAAACATTTACACCATTTTATTTTATTTTCTTTTCCATTTTCCTGGTTCTTTTTATTTTGTAGGTTTTGGAAAACATTGTGCAACCAGCATTTCGATCCTGTGCTGGTCATGATTGGGACAAATCTGTCTCTCAAGAAACATTCTTGGTGGAGTTTAAGAAAGTTGCAGAACGTGTGGCTCAGCATCTCAAAGAGCAGCCTGTGATTGTCGCCCACAGTGAAAATACCTTTGATGGAAGTGGCGTTAAGAGATTATTATCGAACCAGTTTGAATTAGACAAGGTTTATACTTTATAGAGTGAAAATGCCCTTCTTTTTTTCGACTTAAAATTCATGGTGCACGCTTAACGAAAGAGAACTCCATGTCACAATCTTGCATGATGCAGATTTTGAATGCAACTTTAGAGAATGTACCAAAAGATCGCAGTGGAAAACTATTTAAGGAGTATCTGCAAGTGGCGTTTGATGTTGTGGCTCCGTCAGCTGGTCTACCTCCAGTTGGTGCAGTTGAAGAGGTATGCTGCTACAGTCACAGCTAAGTTATCTTCAGTTTCAAACTAACTGGAACTTGATTGAATTTATCTCAGTAATATGTTAACAGCATAGTTTTATTGATTCATTGAGTGAGTACTTTCAAAGGATGTTAGCGTAATATAGCTGTTTGATGTGAAAACAGTTCCCTTATGCATAATATGTGCACTAGTATATGATGCTACCACATATTGCGTCAGTCATGCATAGAGAAGGGAAAAAAGAAAGTAGTAACTAGTTGTAATGCAGAATATCGTGTTGTGTTGGAGTAACTCTGTTTAGAGAGATGTATTTGGCTGGGAGGACTTGTGGTGTTGAGGGCTTGCATGGCTAGTTGATATGCCGCTCGATTGTATGTGTGTGTCACACACATTTTTAAGCCCCCTGCTTAGACATTAACATGTGATTTATTTGGTCTTAAACTGAACAGATGGACAAGGTTGTTAGTGGTGTGTTCCAGATGATGAATGCGGATGATGGGAAAATGGTTAAAGAAGATGAGTTCAAGAAATTATTGACTGAAATCCTGGGGGGCATCATGTTGCAACTGGAGGGCAATCCGATTTCAGTTTCTACAAATTCAGTCGTGCACGAGCCCCAGCTTGCCTCCTCTTCTACACTTTTGCAGCCATCTTCCTAGTCATACTGCACAGCTGCCTTTAACTATATCAAGGGTATCAATAATAATATAAGAACCATAAATTTTTGTTATCATAATGATTACTATTTACCATAAGTTCTGTATTGGGTAAATTTGAGTGTGCTAATCTACTGTAATGCTTTAAACATGTTGACATAGCAGTGGAGCCATGAAATGTGAACGGGCATCCACCCGTACTTTTACTGTGCCAAACAGTTAATGATCACAAACCTTATCAAAGATAGATAATCCAAGATGTTTTTTGGCTTTTAGAAAAAAAGGCATAAGCATTTCCAGATTCTGGATTCTACGCTGATCTATGATTGTATCTAGTATTACTCTTTCTTAAAATATAAAGTAATACAAATGCTAAAGCTCGGGTCTTTAGCCACACAAAAGGAAAAAGTTTCACAAACCACAGAAGCACAAGTTCAAAGCTCTTGACGAAAACCTCATTAACCTCCCTCGGGTAATTTTTTGCCCCAACCAGAATGCCCATTGCAGTAGAGAAAAGCTTTCCTTGGTGAGATTTTTTCTGATTTCACAGATGATGTTTGGAGATACGGACGGCCAGCTTCAGGGTAGACAACAAAATCCATGGCTTGATTAAACCTAGACAAGGAAATAGAAAACTCGTGTTTTCAAAAAACAAGAATTTTGTAGCACAGGCACATGATCTGGCGGAGAAAGAATTGTGGCCGGGTTAGCTTTTACGATGCATACAAACAAACCAACAAAAGAAAGCAAAAATAATAAGAAAAATAGCATGGAGAAAAAAGTAGGAAGAAAAGAGAGATCAATGGAAACGTCAAAGCCTTACTGTGTATAGTTTTGCATGCTCTCAAGTCTCAAGTCATAGGAGATATATCTTGGGCATATTAACTCTCAAATACAAACTTTTGAAAAAGATTTAAATTGTAATAAGTTATTTATTTATTTATTATCTTTACAATTAAACTTAGATAGATGATACATAAAAGTAAATTCATAAACTAATGTGCATGGTTTAATGTGATTTATTATATTTATTACGATAAAAATAATTTTATAATCTAACGTATCATATTTTATTGAGTTAGTTTTGTGTAATTGTATTTAATCCAATTATTACTTTTTAACTCTTGAAAAATGTGTCTTAAGAGATGAATCTATCCAATAGAATCTTCTCCCATTTTGTAATTAGCATCTCCATTTTGGAATTTAGTCTTGCCTTCTGAATTTGTCTCTTCCTTCGTCAATACAGTCTGCCTCACAGATTATTTCTTTTTAATCTTTTTTTTCTTTCGTTTTCACCCTTTCGAATCTATATACTGTGTAGCCTTTCGATAATCTAGCTAATGTACAAATGTCAAAAGTCACCGATTCTGGGTCCAAGCACCTTGCAGGGTTCAGCCGTACAACCGCAGCAAGCATAGCCCAGTCACTAACTTTTATGATAAATAATATTTGGAGTGTAAACCGTACAGTATCTTTAAAAAAAATAATAAATATAAGATTTACGTAAAAAGAAAAATTAATTTCTAATAATATATCATATTTTTTTTCAAAATAATTGTACTCTACGACGAGATAGAGCATTACTCAAACCTTTATTGACGCAAACACTGCTAGTTTCATGCCCCTGCCACCACATCAAGAAACAGTAGGTGTCTTTGTGCTCCTCTCCTCTCTTCCCTTTGTTTGCTTTTTCTCCACTTTCTCTACATTTTCTTTTTCACCTTTTCTTCGGGAGTAATACGGGTTTCTGATTGATCTAAGGAAAAAGAAACAAAATTTGTCTGTCAATTAGGAATACATGTGACGGCTGCATCGATCATACTTTGGACTTTGAGGCTTTTTGTTCTCATCGAGCAGAAGGAATTACTGGTCACGAGTCCTGGGACCTGGACTCTACCCCCCTCCCCCCCGCGCCAATTACTTGAAATGTCATGCTTACCATCAACGTGACATTTGCATGGATCCCTATGCTTGCCTTGCATGCTTTGTTGTTAACACGTGTATTGAATTCAAAAGTGTTCTTTCCATTCAACAAAAAAAAAAAAAAAAAAAATTTATAATTAAAGCATTTCTGAAACATAAAACACACAAAAGCATGTTTCCAATTATACTCTTCATCTTCGACGCTTGGAGTTGGAGATGAAGATGTGTTCCAGAGGAACATGCCTAGGAATACCCTGATACACGGATGATGCAGGCGGCCACAAGAGTTCCAATCTTTTTTTTTTTAGCTTAATTAATATACATTATCAATCTTCTTTTGCCGCGTGGTTTGAAAGAAAGCGTATGCCGACCTTTACAATGTCTATCAAATGGGATATGAGGAATAAGACAACAGCGGCCTTCCAAGTTCCAACTTGTTCTGTTGCTTAGCATGCATGGGTCATCATCTACAGAACTTTCCTACCGTGGCCTTTCATTTTTTTTTTTTTCCGTTGCTTAGTAAGCTGCATGGATCATCATAGAATCTTTTGATTAGCTCTTCATGAGCCCTGGTCATTGGATTTATCTGTCCGTATCCAGTTTGATAATTCCAACGACGACTCTTGTTTGGTCCGGATGTTGAAAAGATGGGTGAGCTGAAATTCTGTTCCTCCAGATTAGTGCAGAATATGTCTTCTTGTTATGAAGTGATCAAATAGAGACCTTGCTTGTCTCGCTCTACTATATTAGCGTCTGTCCATCTCTTTCCTGCGGGTCATCTCCAAAGAAAGATGGCATCAATTCCTTCCCGTGTATGGCCTTCTGCACTGCTGTCAATCGTTTTAGTTGCTTTTTGCGGATTAGCAGGCATCACACTTTTCCCTTTTCTGCTTCTGTGATTCAGTTTTTTGGAGGAGAGAATTGTTTCTTGCTTATAATTGGGATGACGTTTTCTCTGCTTGCAGATTGCTTTGATCCCTTGGATCCAAATGGAAACATTACCGTTACTTTCGACATTCACCAATGGACAACTGATGGCTACGTGGTTAGTAAAGCGTCCCATCTCAAAATCACATATTAGTTCTACTATTTTTTACCATCATAATTACTGCATGGTAGACATACTAAAGAGAGAAGCATATTTCATATGTGCATGTTTGAGACTATAAATTTTAGAAGATTCAACCATGAAAAAGTGGGATAAGAAGTAATTCAAGAAATAGTTGAACACTATAGTGCAGGATTATCATTTAGGAAACCTAGACTTCTGTTGATGTGTATGTTTAAGAGACTATCTCTAGGTTCTAATTGATCATTTTGAGGAAGTCTGCCCGCTATGTGCATCTACTAGATCTTTAATAACATTGTGGTTCTTTTCAGGCAAGGGTTACTATACAGAACTACTATCAGTATCGCCATGTGTACAAACCTGGGTGGAAACTAGGGTGGACTTGGGCCATGAATGAAGTGATATGGTCAATGAGTGGTGCCTTTGCCACAGAGCAAGGAAATTGCTCATCCTTCAAATACCAGGTACCACACTCCTGCAAGAAAGACCCTACCATAGCTGATCTCATGCCAGGAGCCTTACCACAAAACAAGTCAGAGGACTGCTGCCGTGGTGGTCTTCTTTCTGCTTGGGCTATCAACCCTGCCGGGTCATTCTCTTCCTTTGAAATTACAGTTGGCAACATAGGGGAAAATACTTATGTGCAAGCGCCTCTAAATCTTACTTTAATGGCACCAGGTCCTGGTTACACCTGTAGCCCAGTTTTGGACACTGATCCCACAGTTTCTTCAGATATTGGGGGTAGAAGACAAGTTCAGGTTTTCAGTAAGTACTTTATGCCAAATGCACCGCCATTCTATTGCCACAATTTAACCTGGTTTTATGATTGTAGAAATCTGAAATGAGGCATAAGTTGTTCTGTTGATCATAGGCTAACAGAGGAAACTTCATGGCAACAGTCATACAGATTAAATTCACTTCTTTCCATTAGTGTTAAACAACTTGTGATTTTTAATTCTACCAAATAGGGCTATATGTTCCTGTACAGAGAATTGAAGTCAAGTGCTAATCTGTCAGTGATTATTGAGGTTTAGTAGTCACCATTAACTTCCAAAAGTTCTATGGGGGGTTGTGTGTGTGTGTGTGTGTGTGTAAAAGTAATGATTATTACCAAAACCAAATGAAGCCACGATGACATGTCCCTGAGTAAAGCATCTGTGAGAAAAAGACTACAAAAGCCTAAACCAGCCTTCCATAGTTGGCAGCTCGATTGAACTAGGCTCAAAACAGTATTCTTGAGAATTGAATTGTTATCAGGATGATTGAATTGCTTTCTTTAAAGACCAAAACTCATATTACATCACTTGTGTTTTGCAGGAACGTGGCGATCAACATGCACTTACTCGAGCTTTTTGGCAAACAAAACTCCAGTCTGCTGTGTTTCACTTTCCACATTTTACAATCCCACCATCACATCATGCCCCAAGTGCAGCTGTGGATGCAAAGATGCAGACAAAAGAACAGAATCATGCATAAGGCAAGTTCTTATTGTTGAATGTTGAGTGCACTCTTTAGATATGAAAGCCTGAATCGAAGCTCAAGGAATTTTGGCATGTCCCTTGATCCTGCATGTATTTTTTAGTTTATATCCCCTCTTTTATCTGTCCTATTTCTCCCTCAGCAGAACCGGAGAAGTTGGCCGCTTATCAAACCCGGATTTGGATGACGTAGTTCAATGCACTGATCACATGTGCCTGGTTCAAGTTCATTGGCATATTAAGAACAATTATATGAATCAGTGGAGGGTGAAACTGACAATTTCTAACTACAACTATAGAAGAAACTTCTCAGACTGGAATGTGCTGGTTCAGCATCCTGGTTTCAGCCAACAAGCAAAAACATACAGTTTCAACAATACAATGCTTCCCACGCTTGGGTTTGGAGGTAATTACTGAAACGTCTCTTTATTGTTTTTCTACATTTCCAAATGCTCAAACTTCAGAATCTATGTAACTTAACAATGTTAAAGTGCCAAGAATCAAGACTCTTCCTTTTTACAATGTTACACACCTTGTACCTAATTATATTTTACAGAGACCAATTGCCTTGTAGCTTGATGACATTTGGTCCTCTCTCAGAGGAATATTAGGTACAATATGTACATATATTATGTTACAGAGAAAATGATTAAACGTGTCTGCACTAATTCTCTGATATTAAGTTGCAATAAGTCTGTCCCAAGCCTGGGAGAATGGAGAATTTGACTAGGTCATAAGCCTGGAATATATGCTTTATAGTTTATACCAATCTTTTCATTGCAATTATAGATGTGTTGTATATCTAAATCCTGGGGACTCTTGCAGATGAAGTTGCTCTCCTTTGGGGGTTAGAGTTCTACAATACTGAACTGTTACATGCTGATGAGGATCAACTGGGTTCAGTGAATACGGAGATACTTTTGACCAAGGATGCTCACTCCTTTACATTAAGCAATGGATGGGCATTCCCAAGAAGAATATACTTCAATGGTGAAAACTGTGAAATGCCTCTCCCGGACACTTTCCCAACGCTTCCAAATGGTGACTGCAGCTCAAGACCGAGTTACTACCAAATCATTCTTCTGATATTCTTTACTTTCGTAACACTAGCAACTTGGCTTTGATCAATAAAATTCAAACACTATTCGATTTTATTTCTTGAAAATTTTTTAATCACCAAATGGTTGATGATGTACTGTATGTATGCGTCAGAGTCTACATGAACTAATCCAATGTATTTGTCAAAATTCTTCATCATGTACAACCTATGATTTATTGTCTCTGTTGAAACCATGCCAATAAAATGGATACAGATGTTGATGACAGTCGACCTGGATAATTACTCTCTCTCTTGCCGAAGGAAAAACCAAATCTTCCAACTGAGCAGTTGATCTGGCTCGATCAGAATTCAGATACCTTAAAATTCGAAGTAATCTATTACGATCCCACATCGACTAAGTATGAGATTGGTTGGTGGTTTATAAGCCTCTAGGCATCATTCTCTTGTAAGCCGGTTTTCAAGAGTAAGTTCTACCTAATGGATTCATAACAAATGGTATTAGAGCCACCTCACGTATACAGTCCATGTTGGCATGGTTGCAATTGTGCGGCATGGGGGGTGATGCCAGCATGACAGTGTTCTTCCGGGACTAAGAAAGACCTAGCGCACAGCCAGCCTGTGTAAGCGCCAGGACCGTCGTGGACATCGACTGCAGAGCGTGGTGGTTGTTACGATCTCATATCGACCAAGTATGTGATTGGATTGTGGTTTATAAGCCCATAGGCACCTTACAGAGATGGTTGTCTCATGGACATAAGGTTCTTACGTGATTGCCCAGGAATCCTGCTGCTCCTGCGTGCGCACATGATGCTGCTATGTAACATTTCATTTTGGACACTGCTTGCAATGCAATGTGACAATACTTGGCATTGGCTTGTGTGGGATTTCAGTCTAGAGGAACCTTATTAAATAAGCTTTTTAAAGATTTCAGTGGCAGAATTTACCATAAAAATCCCCCAAAACCAGCTCCCCTCTCCATCCTTGGGCCATTCTCATATACATATGCGTGTAGTATTTATATGGGTCACCATGAAAACAGACAGTACCTAAAAGCATTTTTTTTTTTTGTAAGTGAAGTGTTATGCCAGGGCGGCTTGAAGCCTAGAAAGGCTAGGCAGAAGCAGGGGCCATAATAAACCTTTAAGATCATGATTTGGAAAAGGATGATCTTGATCTTGAAAACTATTTTAAATGTAGTCTATATTCTACATAAGAAATGTTTTAGCCACATTATCTATGAAAATAATATTAACAGATCTCAAAATAAATTCTAATACATAACTTTTTCTCTATAAAGTTAGTATGATAATTTCTTTTGGATAACCTTTCAGTAGAGATTTCTATTACTGTATAAAAACTAAGGAAGCTTATTTTGAATGGTTGTCTTAGCCCACATTTTGTATTGAGCCGCTACTGTGTTATTGTTAAAGTTCAGAACATAGACCAAGTGTTTGAGAAAAGTTCTCATTCAATAAACTTTCTTTACAGAGTATTCTGTATTTTTTATATATATCAATACAATAACCCTTTGGGTCTATTTATACAAACTGAGATAATGAAAGGGGCAGAGGATACATTCTAGAATCGGGGACCACAAGAATTGGGGACCACAAGAATCAGTTTCACGATTATGGGACCACAAGAATTAGCACACAATTCTGATATGCTGCTGCACACAATTCTGATATGCTGCTGCACCCATTATGTCTGATTTTTGGTGCTAGGAGTGTGCTGCAGAAATGATGCTCTGGACTTTACTGCATTGTTCGGCTACAGCAGGTGCCAACTCCTCAACAGTCCCCCGCGATCCAAGCAACACATTGGAAATGTTGAGGCTTGATCGTAGAAGGGCAAACCGAGCTGAAGATAGTGGTTTAGTAAAGATGTCTGCAATTTGATCCTTGCTGGACAGAAAAGAGACTTGCAGGGATTTAGCAGCAACACGATCTCTAACAAAGTGATAGTCCAAGTCAACATGCTTAGTACGAGAGTGCAAAATAGGATTAACAGTTAGGTATGTAGCACCTAGGTTATCACACCACAAAGTAGGTGGATCATGAAGAAAAATTCCTAGCTCTTTGAGAAGAGACTGTAGCCAAAGCAACTCGCATGCAGTGTTAGCTACTGCTTTGTATTCAGCTTCAGTGGAAGACCGTGCAATAGTGGGTTGTTTCTTAGAACCCCAAGAAATTAAATGAGAACCAAAGTAAATGCAGAAACCGCCAGTGGATTTACGGTCATCTGGACAACCAGCCCAGTCAGCATCAGAAAATGCATTCAATTTCAGTTCAGATGATGGACTAAAAAGAAGACCATAATGCTGTGTGAGATTCAAGTAACGCAAAATGCGTTTGACGGCTTGCCAGTGGGGCAGCCGTGGGTAGTGCATGAACTGACACACTTTGTTGACAGCATAAGAAATATCAGGCCTAGTAAAGGCCAGATACTGAAGGCTGCCAACAACACTACGGTAAAGGTGGGGGTCATCAAAGGAGGGCCCTTCAAATGCAGTAAGTTTGCCAGATGAGGACATTGGAGTGGAAACTGAATTAGACTTATGCATATTAGTACGAACCAAAAGATCTGAAATGTATTTGGACTGAGACATACATAAGCCAGCTGATGTTCTAGAAATTTCAATACCCAAAAAATAATGTAATGAACCAAGGTCCTTTACAGGAAAGTGAATGCCGAGTGCAGAAATGAAATCAGAGATAAGAGAGTCACTAGAGCCAGTAACAACTATGTCATCCACATAAACCAAAACATAAAGACACGTAGAAGCTGTTTGGAATATAAACAATGATGAGTCAGATTTAGATCCATGAAATCCTAAGGAAATGAGTCTATCCGTGAGTTTCGAAAACCATGCCCTAGGGGCTTGTTTTAAACCATAGATAGATTTTCTAAGTTTACAAACATAGGAAGGGAGATCAGGATTAACAAACCCAAGGGGCTGCTGCATAAACACATCTTCTTCGAGGTCACCGTGCAAGAAGGCGTTCTGAATGTCCAGTTGACGCAACGACCACTTGGATGCAACTGCAATAGACAAAAGAAGACGTATGGTTACAGGTTTAACAACAGGACTGAAAGTCTCGGTGTAGTCGAGACCGGGTTGCTGATGGAAACCCTTGGCCACAAGACGCGCCTTGCGACGCTCAAGAGTTCCATCAGCCCTACGTTTGGTCTTCAAGACCCACTTAGACCCAAGAACATTCTGAGTTGACGATGGTGGGACAAGATCCCAGGTGTGATTTTTAAGGAGGGCTTGAAACTCAGCCACCATGGCAGCTCGCCACTCTGAATACTTCGAGGCTTCGGTATAAGACACGGGTTCCTCCGGTATAGGAGTAGAAATCGAGACAGTAAGGGAGACAGTGGGTTTGGGCGGTGGCCATGGGATGGTGCCATCGGTACGATGGAGGGGACGATAGACGTGGGACTTGGACCGTGTGACCATAGGATGGTGAGAAGAGGTTGGGATTGATTCTACAGCAGGTGCCGACTCAGAAGCAGGGGAAAGATTGAGGTTAGGGTTTGTGTTTTCGATTGGAAGAGATGAAGGAGCACGAGGGATTAAAGAGGAAGGGGACGAAGGAGTAGTGAATGTGGATTGTGGGCTTGGGGAATAACGAGGGGAAGAGGAGTTCGGTGTTGGGCCTAAGGGAGAAGACGTTAGCGGGCCACAGGAGGATGTAGTTAATGGAAGGGGCAGAAAAATTGAAGAAGGTGCGGGCCCAGTGCAAGGTTGGGTGGGTTCGGTGGGCTGTGTAGCAAAAGGAAATTCTGTTTCAATGAACCGGACATCCCGAGATATATATCGCTGACCCGTTGGTATATGCATACAAATGTACCCTTTGTGGTCAGGGCTGTAGCCCATAAATACACACAATTTGGATCTAAAATCCACTTTGTGATGATTTATGGGCCTTAAGTTGGGCCAACAGGCAGTACCAAAGGTGCGCAAAAATTTATAATCGGGTGTTTGGTTAAACAACATTTGATATGGGGAAGAATTTTGAAGGATTGGTGTAGGCATTCGATTGATAAGATAAACAGCGGTTTGGAAGGCTTCAACCCAATATTTATGTGGAACGGAGGCATGTGCAAGGAGAGACAAACCAGTCTCGACAATGTGTCGATGACGACGTTCAATACTGCCATTTTGAGCATGTGAATAAGGACATGTAACTCTATGAGTTATTCCACATGATTTGAGTAAGGTCTGAAGGGGGCGAAATTCCCCTCCCCAGTCCGATTGCACTGCTATCACATTGGTGGAAAAAGTGTTGCTTACATATTGCAAAAAGGCCAGAAAAATGGAGGAAACATTGGACTTAGATTGAATGGGAAAGAGCCATATGTATTTAGAATAATCATCCAAAACAGAAAAATAAAAACGACATCCTAATGAAGATAACATAGGAGCAGGGCCCCATACATCCAAAAACAAAAGCTGAAAAGGCCTCTGTGAGCGAGAGGGAGAAGAGGGGTGGGGTTGGGCATGGGTTTTCGCTTGATGGCATGCTGGACAAGAGTTGATAACACCTGACTTGGTCACTGGAAGATGAAATTTGCTGAGAGTTAAGGATGTGATGCGAGAGGAGGGGTGCCCAAGTCGGGCATGCCAAACTTGAGGTGATGACTTTTCACCAATGTAGACTTGGGGAGAGGGAGAACAGGGAGATGGAGTTGCTTCCAAGGTGGTCGAGCATGCAGGAAGAACATAGAGCCCATCTTTAACGATTCCCCGAAGAAGAGCCACTTGGGTTTGCAAATCCTTCACAAAGAAATGAGACGAGTGAAATTCAAAATAGACAGAGTTATCCAAACAAAATTGACGAACTGAAATTAAATTTTTCACTATTGAAGGAACATGTAGAATATTGTGGAGAAGAAATTTGCCATTTGGTGTATTGATGTGAGCCGAACCAACATTCTGAATTGGAATTGAAGAACCATCACCGATACTGACTTGGTCAGTGCCCTGGTAAGGAGTAGAGTCTAAGTTGAGGTTAGAGAAGTCAGCTGTGAAGTGGTTTGTGGCGGCTGTATCAGGGAACCAAGGACTCGGGGAAGGGATAGGTGGCATGGAGGTGAAGTGGGCTGTGAAAGAGGGTGGTGCAGGAGCTTGGTAGGACTGGTTAAAGCGATGGTAGCATGAAATGGCAGTATGTCCATGTTTATGGCAAACTTGGCAGAGAGGTCTGTTGTCAGACCGAGTAGAAAATTGATTGGGAAACTGTCCGCCTCTTCCTCTGCCACGACGACCTCCTCTATGATTTTGAGTTCTTCCTCTGGTGGAGTTGCTTGCTGATGAGGGAGGTCGAAAGCTGGTGGGATAAGCAGCAATATTAGTACCTGAGGTCAAGGATTGATGCTGATGAGTCAAACGGGATTCATGGTTGAGTAAAAAACTGTAAATCTGATGGGAGGATAAAGGTTCGGGGCGAGTGGTAATGGAGGTGACAATAGATTCATAATCCGAGCCAAGTCCAGCCAAGAGGTAGATGGAAAACTGAGATGGAGAGACGGGATGTCCAGCTGCACCAAGGGAGGCAGCAAGAGAAGTGGCCTTTTGATAGTATTCAGAGATTGATTCAGAGCCCTTTTTAAGGGTGGCTAGTTGATATTGGATGTGCACCACATGGGCTGAAGACTGGGCAGCAAACAAATTTTGAAGTGTAGTCCATACTTCGTGTGAAGTGGTACACTCAAGAACATGAGAAAGAACATTATTAGATAGGGAGGAGTTTATAGCAGAGATGATCAATTGATCTTGGAGAAGCCATCGAGTGTAGGCAGGATTAACAGCTGCGTTAATGGTGGAGGGGGGTTTTGGGAGGGTACCATCAACGTAACCATAGAGTTGATGACCCTTAAGGAAAGGAACAATTTGGGCCTTCCACAAGAGATAGTTATCAATGGTGAGTTTAAGAGTGATGAAGTGAGAGGCAGACTGTAAAATAGAGGGATTGTGTTTTGGTGGAGTCGGAGGGGACCCTGGAGGGGACTCTGTGTCGCTAGAAGACATGGATGGCTTTGAAGAGGGAAAGTAAAGGAATAGAAGAGAGAAAAAAAAAAAAAAAAGGATAGCGCAAGCTTTAGCTGGCTCTGGATACCATGTTAAAGTTCAGAACATAGACCAAGTGTTTGAGAAAAGTTCTCATTCAATAAACTTTCTTTACAGAGTATTCTGTATTTTTTATATATATCAATACAATAACCCTTTGGGTCTATTTATACAAACTGAGATAATGAAAGGGGCAGAGGATACATTCTAGAATCGGGGACCACAAGAATTGGGGACCACAAGAATCAGTTTCACGATTATGGGACCACAAGAATTAGCACACAATTCTGATATGCTGCTGCACCCATTATGTCTGATTTTTGGTGCTAGGAGTGTGCTGCAGAAATGATGCTCTGGACTTTACTGCATTGTTCGGCTACAGCAGGTGCCAACTCCTCAACAGTTATGCATTAATTTTTTCACCTGAATTTAAATAATTTAATATTGAAAAAATATTTGCATCTGCCTACAGCCGGCGTACACTCAATGCATTGAGTGTAAAAAAAAAAAATCATGTGAAGTGTGCGCCGGCTATAGGCAGATGTATAGCAGATCTCTTTAATATTATATAAAAATGATATTTAAATGAATGATGAATAATATATATTTTTATTATTCATGTTATGTACAAGTTTTAAGTGTACAAATCTTGTAAAAAAGGTGGCCTCCATCAAAATAAAGTGATTTTTTTTTTTTCAATGTTCATTGTGGGATTTACTTTTTTACAAAATAGACTTGTATATTTAAAAATTGTACAAGCCATTACTCATCTTATAAGAGATGGAAACATTGGAGTGCCATTTGATACCTTTAGCCATTAAGGTCCCGTTTGGATATAAAAAGTATTTTATCTCATTTTATTATTATAATTTTTTACAAAAAATATAATAAACAATTCAATTTTTTCAAATTCTAAAATAATAATAATATTTAATTTAATTTTTAACTTTTATTTCAACTCACTATTTAAACTGCACCTAAAACAAACTCTTTAAGATCTTGTAAGACCCATATAGAGAAAGAATAAGGGGACCTTGATATAGAATGAGATATGAAATTTTTAAAATTATCAAGATTTCTTATAATTATATTTTTAAACATCACTTAAATATAAAAATTTCTCAATTTCAAATCTTCAACTTTTCTTTTATCTAGTCATTACTTAATCACTATTCAAACATAAAAATTAGTACAACTTTTATAAATTTCTAAATAAAATATAAAAATCAGTGTAATTTTTACAAACTTTAAAACATAAATTATGTTTAAATATTTTTTAAAATTTATAATATTTTTATTTAAAATTTTATCACTTATTTTTTAAAGAGAAGTGCTAGAGATACAAAAAGATTCTACAAAAATAAACTCACAAACTGACGTGGTTTCATGCGATCCATTAAATCTGTTTTACAATAAAAATAACTTTACAATATGACGAACTATATCAAATCATGTTAGCTTATGAAATTGTTTTTATATAATATTTTGTGGTTAAAGCGTTTCTTTTTCTTAAAATCAATCAAATATATTAACTCAAAACTATTTTAATGTTATTAACGTAATTATAAGATACTTGGTACAAATTAGGTATGTCAATATGTGACACGACCAATTAATCCAATACAAACATGACACGATGAAAGCAGGTTAAGGTTTAGCCTTAACGGATTCAGATCAAAACAGGTTGACCCGTGAAGACACAATTGCTTAACGAGTTAATAACAGGTCAACTCGTATTGACCTGTTATAACCGGTTAAAAAAGTTAAAGTTACAATTATATCTTTATACCTAAAAATAAGATTGTTGGAGTTTTAATTTCGATATTTTTATTGTTTGGATTATAATTTTGAACTTGTAGTTAGTTTTATATTTTTTTTATATATTGTGATTTTAACATTTTTATAAAATTATACTAAACTTAACTAGGTTAAACGGGTTAATTTTGGATCTGTTCAACTTATTTACATAATCATGTCAAAACAGATTGACACGATCTGTTATATTAATAGGTTGTATTAGAATTTAAGATTTTAAGACGACAAACTTAACAGATCAGAAATTGTCCATCGTAATAGTGAAGAGTAATGCTGGGCACCAGCCAGAAGCCGCAGCACACCCTTCAAAATTTTTTTTATTTTATTTTTCCTTCAACTCAACACACACCGTGTTGAAGATGTAGGCTGCAATAAATATTTTTCCAACGAAAAAATCTGCTTCACACTCTACTGTATGAAGCAGCCCCAGCACACCTAACATGCTGGGTGAAAAAAAAAAAAAAAACTATGTGAAGTGTATGGAAAGTGTAATGTACAGTAGAGTGTGATATAGCATTCCTCTTTTCCAACAGAGAAAATATCCGAGTTGCTAGTACGACGTGTGTGTTCGTTATACCAAAAAGAAAAAAGAGTGGACCTTTGTGGTATCCGGGCTGCGAGATTGCTTTTGCCCTGTCTTCTCTTGATTGGTGTGCAGACGAGAAATCAAAAAATCCTCCAATCTTCTCTCCCTAGATTTACAGAAAACGTAAGAATATTGGACACTCATCGGATTCAGGAGAGACGGGAACGGCGATTATGGCTCCTCATGGTGACAGATCGGAGGACGCCGTTGTTTCACAGCCTCAAGACCGGCCAATTTCCACCATCGTCATCATCATCGGTGCCCTTCTCTCTCTCTCTCTATCTCTCTCTACATATATATATATATATATATATATATTATCTCTTCCATTTTGTTTTCTTGGGACTTTAATTGTTTCTGCTAGTGTTTTTATGGTGATTTTGGGTACCAGCTATGCAGACGGAGGCACTTCCTTTGGTAAACAAGCTCCAGCTTACCGAGGACCTCGAACCCGTGTCAGATTCTTATTCTCTCTGCGTTTTATTATCTTTTCTTAAATTTTAAGACACACTCGCTAGTGAGGCTTTAGGACCAAAAGTTCAAGTTTTACGATGTTTCATAAAGCTTGTGTTTACTTTTAATGGTCTTTTTTAACTTAATAAACTTTCTTCACTAGCTCAATCGATGCATTGATTGGGGGTTTGGGATGTAGTCAGTATTTTTTAAAACCGATTTCTGCGTCTGTGATGGTCGATCAAAGCAGTGTTGACATCAATGACATGTTGGTGGATTTTAGTAGTTCTGAGTGATCTTGTCGACGTGCAAATGGTCTGTTTTACGGGAATCAAGTGATTGTTATTGGTTACCTCAGCTGTTGAAGCTTTATTTTCCTTGGTATTCAAGCCGAGTACGCAAGATTTTTAGTGTTGGGTGATAAGTTTGATTGTCTGATGCCGCTTTTTGATGAGGTTTATTTTACTAATACAAAAATTATGGTTGTCTGGGTGCAATGGTGCAGTTTTCCAAAAGGGGTTCCTTGGGTCCGGTATCATGGTGCTTACAAGGATCTTAACATCAATTTGATCTGGCCAGGGAAAGATTTAGCTTTGGGTAGGTATTTGATTCTTATGCCTGCTAAATTATGTTTTTGGTATTTTTAAAAATTTTTAAATAATGGATTATCTGTTGTGGATATGCTGTGAATATGCTTTTCTGTGATTTCCATCGCATTTTGCAAACTACTTTACCATGACAAGGAAAAGCGCTAACATAATAATGCACAAAAAGATTGCTGTGCTTGTGGAAGATTCAGAAAGCATACTTTTCTGCCTAGTCCATTTACCCACCAAAATGTGAAACCTAAGCAACTCTAATGCAACTGCCTCCCCATTTTGGTAAGTGACGTAACTGTATCCCGGCAGGCTTAGCCCTGTGAAATCATATCTGAGTTCCTATTTAGCTCACCTAGGGAGTATACTTTGTTCAAGAGCACGTTAAAGTCTGAAGTGCCCATGTTAAAGCATGACGTTGACATGCTCCTGGGGTTATGTTCAACATCTATCCATCAAATGCATCATCAGAATAGAAGTGGCTGTATTTAGATCAGATTTTCTGTTACTGGTCCTTATGTGGTCCCTTTCTTTTCAGGGGTTGATAGTGTAGGCACAGTATCAGCATCTCTTGTAACCTATGCATCAATCGAAGCATTAAAGCCAGACCTGATAATAAATGCAGGCACTGCCGGTGCCTTTAAGGTATACGTTGTATGCTTGAATATATGCTTTGTTTTTTTCTTGTTTTTAGGTCCGAAATCATCTGGGGGTTATCTATTTTTTTATCTACTTGTTTGATACTTAAATCGATTGTCCCACTGTCAAAAGTTCACTTTTGTATCCATTGTTTAAAGTTTAATGGATGAAATTTTCTAGTATTGAAGGATGAGAGCCGCCCGCGCGGGGGGGGGGGGCTAAAATGTTATACACCTTTATTGCATTGTGCAAAAAATAAGGATACTAACATAGGGACTAAGGACGAGAACAAAAATATGCACACACAAGCACATGCATATGTTTAAGGATATAGTTTTCTTACTAAAATTATGAATAATTATTGGATGCTTTCAGGCCAAAGGAGCAGCTGTTGGTGATGTGTTTGTTGCATCTGATTGTGCTTTCCATGATAGACGAATACCTATACCCGTAAGTATAACTAACTTACACTCAGAAAAGGAAATTAATACATACTCCTTACTTTATCGTTTTCAATCTTCTCATGTTTAGTTAAGGTGACCAATGGTGGTTTACATGTTTAGTCATTAGTTGATGATCTTTATTCTACTCATTTGGTTGCCATGTGATTAAGTAGTTGATCAGTTTCTTCCACTCATTTGCTTGACAAGCAATCAAATTTACTTTTGTTTGTTCACATTTACTTTTGCATCTAAATTATTTTTGCCTTAAATGTCTTCTGCAGGTTTTTGATATGTATGGTGTTGGTTTACGCCAAGCCTCCTCCACCCCCAATCTTGTCAACGAGCTTAACCTAAAGGTGATTATCGTCTAGTAGAATGCTTAGACTTATTGATACTGAATATCTCAAACCCTTATTTACTTGCTTGATGGCTAGCTGTTTATGGTCGTCCTGAGTCGCTCATATTTATTCATTGTAAAAGTTAACTATGAGCCTGGACAAGAAGAAGTAACTAAAAAGAAAAGCATCCATGTTGATGGGGATGGGTTTGTTTATCCTTTGAAATAAACCAACGGGACCAAGCTATTTATCCTCTATGCACCTGCACATGATTTTTTACACCCCCTTATTAGTGAAAAGAAGGTAATAGATTTAATAAATTGAGCTTTTAGTTCATTTTGGCTGAATCCTCATTGCATTATCTGGTGCCTCTGGATGGAGAAGAATGGTAGGTGTTTTGAAGACCGGGAGTGTTCCTCGGATGAGCTGAAATGATTCTTCTTCAACACTCTTTTTCTTGGGCTTCAATTATCGATTGTAATGGGGATAGTTTTCACAATTTGTTTGCATCTTTTTCTAGTTCCTAGTTGATGCTAGGTGTATTCTGTGTATACTTCCTGTATTCTTGGGCTATGCCTTTTTCCTATTAATAGAACTTTATTCTTATAAAAAAAGGATTATTGTTGGCTGAAAGACTACATGAATACTGCTAGTGGCATTGGCCACTACTGTTGTGAATGATGTATCTCATGTTACAAATAAGCTCAAAAGGGACAAAAGAGAAAGTTCCTAATGTCTTAGCACATAGACTCATTTTATGATTTCCATTTTCCTTTGTGGCTACGCTCTTGTGCATATTTCTTTGGTCAGTATTCTGAATTGAAAAGCTTGATACTCTGCTGCATAGAAAGTTTAATAGGTTGGAACTGGGCCCATTGTGCCATTAGAAATTCACTACTGAAGTTACCCATCAAAAAAAAATTTACCTCTGAAATAATACGTCTGCAACCAATGAGGTCATTTGATTTAGTCGTGGCTGCTCCACAATGAAGCATGTCTGTGCAGATTGTGTACATCTGTATGTGTCTATTCATGCATACGCATATGCATATGCTTGTATAATAATTTATGGTGGAGATTACAGATAAAAAGGTGGAGATTCTCAATATAATCGAAGATCAGGTTTTCTTTTCCATGTTGTTTTATCTTTGATAATACCTTAGGTCTTTACAGTCTTGAAACCCCTTTCTGCATGGTTCAGGTTGGGAAATTGTCTACTGGTGACTCGCTTGATATGTCCCCCCAAGATGAAGCATCAATCATCGCAAATGATGCTACAATTAAAGACATGGAGGTAATGTTTTACTTTTGGAATTCTAAATACTTTTGTTGGTTAATAAGACGAGGCATTCGTGCTCACTCATGCGTGGTTTTCATCCATCAACCTCTACTCAATGGGATGGATATTTTTGGCCTTATTGCATGATGATAATATGGATGTTATCATCTAAGTCGTTGCTTAACTAGCAATCTAAGTGAGCATGAGTTTTACTTTGTTTTATCCTGAAATGCACAACTGAGATTAGCATAAAAAATATGCTATCCTTCTCTCACGCCTCTTTGAAACAATGTCATGTGATGTTTTGTAATTGTCCAGACTGTGATCTTCAAGAAAATTGAAATTCCTTCTTAGGGATCAGATCGACCATACCAGACTTTGTATCTTTTGACTTTTTTTTTTTTTTTCCTTTTTGGAATCTAGTGATTTTGGAGGCTCAAGGTCAGGGGTTTGTGCACCCCTCCTTTCCTCCTTCGAAAATGGATCATCTAAATCTGTGTGGCCTCAGGCCTGCTATACTCACAAGGTAGCGTATGCCAACACATGGATGTTACGCAAGTTTTCAAACTTCACGAGGGGATGGACCCTACAACTGAAGTCCTTCCAAACCATGAGGAATGACATAGATTGCAATCACATTTCATGTCAAATCTATCCCTATTAGCCCAAGTGTGTCCATGTATGTATGTCTGTCTGTCTCTTCGACCGCAATATTTGTCATCCTTCTCATGGGCAGTGCCACTGGACATATGCCCAACATATTTCTTACTTCTTTGTATTAGTTGCAGTCTGTGGAGCACATCTTTGGTAAAGGAGTGGCTTAGGTAGAAAACTACTCAAGTTATCAAATAAATGTACCATGTTTCTAGGATCTAATTGTAGATTTGAAATGTATTGTTTTTCATGAAATCCTACATTTAGGCATTTTCACTCTGATTTTTTTGTTTCCAGGGAGCTGCGGTTGCCTATGTGGCAGACCTTTTGAAAGTCCCTGCAATATTTGTAAAAGCTGTGACTGATATAGTGGATGGCGAGAAACCAACTGCCGAGGAATTCTTGCAGAATTTGGCAGCTGTGACTGCTGCACTTGATCAGGCAGTTACTCAGGTTATTGATTTCATCAACGGGAAATGCCTCTCTGAACTTTGACGCTAGTTATATCTTAAGTTGTCGAACTCTATGGAACTATATTTGAAGTGTCCCATAAACCTCTATTCTTAACGTATTCAATTTATCTAGAGTGTGTGCTCTTGAAGGCAAAATAGCAATAGTCCATAGCTTGAGGAGGTACAGGTTGAACATTCACATGTTGAAAGTGAAATGCCTAAATTTATGTTTAGTTAGAAGCAGCAGCATTCACAGCCAATCGTTGTCTGGGGTTGTTTTTCCTCTCTGCCAATCGTTTGGTAACTATTCATGTGATTGAAAAAATGACTTTGGTCAAGAAGTTCCATTTTCATATTACAAATACCAAAACATAGTTACTGTTTGGTCTGACGCCATAAAGTCAAATGCTTGGTCGAGGGCTTTGAGTTTAGCACAATTTAAAGCTTTGGAGCTCTTTTTCGGAAGAGATATCCTATTTGGATTGAAAACTCATCTTATCACATCACATCATATCATATTATTACAATTTTTTTAAATTTTCACATAAAATATAATAAACAATTCAATATTTTTCAAATTCTAAAGAATTAATAATATTAAAAATTAATATTCTAATAATATTTTATTCAATTCATCTAAAATTATCTCAACTCATCTCTGAATCTAAACACATTTGAATCTCAAAACAAGAATAATACACATTCTTGGATGTCACTTTCTTGCGTTGTGGACTCAAATCTTCAATTGCCCCTCGCGGGTTTCACTTTCCGCTAACTGGATTTTGATAAATAAATAAATAAAATCTCATTTAGGTTCTTATATAAATTTAAGGGAAAAAAATATAAAATAAAAATTATTACATTTATTGTTGTTTGTATATATTTTTTAACAATAATAAATACTTAATGAGAAATGATAGTTGCAGTCGTGAGTATGAAAATACCGTGCAATCATTTTTAAAAAAAATGAATGAGTATGGGATCCACACGAAAAAATATTAATTTTTAATAGTGAACTCCACTCTTTTTCAAAATGATTGCATGGTGCTTGCGCACTTTACGACTGTATGTAGAATTACTCATACTTAATAATTGTCTATGCCAAGGCCATGAATTGATTATTAATAAAATAAAAAATAATTTGTACAATTTTGGAGTGTGCATGTCTTGCTTCCTTGAAAAAAGTGGACAAATTTGAGATTTACATAAAAATAAATAAATAAAAAAATCACTTTAATCGTAAGCTTCATGATTTTTTTTAAAAAATACACGAGACTAACACACTTTAAACTATATCTAGCATTTCACAAACATTACGCAACAATTATAGTCCCAAATTCTACACCAAACATCTACCAACGCCTCTAAACATGGCTTTTACATGAATGGCTTGCTCTTCAACTAAACAATTACTCAAATATATAAGAAGTTGCACGCTTCATATCCCAGCCTTTTATGAAATTGTAATAACCTTTATCGTGCTCATAAAAAATTGGCTGTGGTATATTTAAACAATTGGTCCTTTCAAGCTTGTTTTGATGGTTCAAGCATGCGGTTGAACTGTATATATGTGGTAGTTATGTGCTTGATTCACTGCAATTCTGCAAACATACTTATCAACATCTCCTTTGAAGGAGCCAGGAAGAGATGGGAAGTAAGGATGTTGCTCAAGGAGGTTCTACAAGGTGGGCAAACCCAGGCAAAGCTACGATTTTGGCTCTTGGCAAGGCATTTCCTCACCAACTTGTCATGCAAGATTATCTCGTTGATGGGTATTTCAAAGACACCAACTGTGACGATCCAGTCCTCAAACAGAAGCTTACTCGACTCTGTAACTCCGATAACATCACTCTTATTTTGCTACTAGTTTTGTTATTCACAGTGTATATGTGTTGTAAAAGATTGTAGTATTGGGACCATATAAATGTGTGTTAGCATTTCTTGGATCGGCGCTAGAACTAACGTTTCGACGCCACGTATTTATCCAACTGAATGGTCATTGCAAGCCAAATCACAAAACCTTCTTCTGCTCCAAAATTCATGCCATGCATATACAATTTATTAGGCAAGTTGACACTTCATGTGGTATATTTAGCTCCATAGCTATCCTGTCATTATGTTTCTCTATGGCAATTTGCAGGCAAGACAACGACAGTCCAAACGAGGTATGTGGTAATGTCAGAAGAGATCCTAAAGAAGTACCCGGAGCTTGCCGTTGAAGGCTTACCCACTTTAAGGCAAAGGCTAGATATCTGTAATGATGCAGTCACAAGGATGGCTGTTGAAGCTTCACAAGCTTGCCTCAAGAATTGGGGCAGACCTATTTCAGATATAACCCACTTAGTCTATGTGTCGTCAAGCGAAGCTCGGCTACCTGGTGGGGACCTTTACCTAGCAAAAGGACTTGGACTTAGTCCTAACACTCAAAGGGTCATGCTCTATTTTGTGGGTTGCTCAGGAGGGGTTGCTGGCCTCCGAGTCGCAAAAGACATAGCCGAAAACAATCCTGGGAGCCGAGTTTTGCTTGCAACTTCTGAAACCACCATTATTGGGTTCAAGCCGCCGAGTGCAGAGAGACCATATGATCTGGTTGGTGTTGCACTCTTTGGGGATGGTGCTGGAGCCATGTTAATTGGCTCAGACCCAGTTTTGGGCTATGAAAAGCCTCTCTTTGAACTGCATACGGCAATCCAGCAATTCCTGCCAGACACTGAGAAGACAATTGATGGACGGCTAACAGAAGAGGGGATTAGCTTCAAGCTAGCAAGGGAGCTTCCTCAGATAATAGAAGATAACATTGAAGGATTCTGTACGAAGTTGATCAAAGTTGTTGGGTTTCCTGACAAGGAATACAATAAGATGTTTTGGGCAGTCCATCCGGGTGGACCTGCAATCTTGAATCGCATGGAAAAGCGGCTTGAATTGTTACCAGAGAAGCTAAATGCAAGCAGACGAGCTCTAATGGATTATGGCAATGCTAGCAGTAACACGATTGTGTATGTGCTGGAGTACATGATAGAAGAGAACCTCAAGTTTAAGAAGGAAAATCAAGGAGATAATGAATGGGGCCTGATACTGGCTTTCGGACCTGGGATTTCCTTTGAGGGAATTCTAGCAAGGAACCTCACTGTCTGAGAATATCGTGCTCCAACATCACTGAAACTTCCATTGCAACAAGACATTGTATCCCATAATCTATAGGTCCATATCATACGGCCTAATAAGGTCTGTTGATGCAATTTGCTTCTTAGTCTCATGAATTGAGCTTCTAATGGAATTTAGCCTAATATCCTCTAGAGAAATCAAAATGATCTTGAAATTCGTTTGTTTTCTCAATCATTCTCCTCTTTTCTCATCTAATCATTATAACTTTATCAAATTTTCATACAAAATAAAATAAACAATTTAACTTTTTCAGATCTCAAAATAAAAATAATATTAAAAGTATATATTCAAACAATATTTTATTCAATTTTTAATTTTTATCTCAACTAACCTCATCTGCAAAAACAAACTAGGCGTATCAACAAGAAATTTATCTCCAGTAGCTATATATGAATCTAACACAGACAGCAGTTCTAACAGTACGACCTTCATTTAAATGAGAGGAAATGAGGAAGAAATTGATTGATGGCGACCTGTTCTTCCTCTGTTAAAATCAAACGATCTATACCACACTATAACACATGAGGGCCGACCGGACGACCGAAGACCATCATAGGATAGAAAATGAAAAGTCAAGGCTTGCATGAATACTAAAACCGCCCTTTTAAAGGCTTCTTCCTTCCCAAGAAAACAACACAAACCAGGGTGTTATTATGACTTTGGAATCATTCAAGTGATTAATACATGCCGCTAACCATTTAAAAATAGCTTTAGTCGGAAAAGCTAACACGATGATGATGATGAACTTATGAGCCAGATGTTAAAGTTGACACTGGAAACATAGACCAACTATCGGAATCAAGTTTTCATATATAAATATCAAAGTCTTCTGCATCCCCATCTTTACAAATACATTTGACAAATAGTCATTACAGGGAGAATCAGAACCGTGTGGAGACCAAAAACCGTAACTTAAACAAGGATAACCAACCAGATTGCCCAGTTAAGTTAATCTTTAGATGGCACTGCATTCATTGAACGTATACGGCAAGGAGTCTCTCTGTCACACCACTCCAGAGGGAAGGCGAAGGACAAGCTGGCCACCAAAAACACTGCCAAGCAAATAATTAATTTTAGATAAAACACATTTATATCACCTTAAGGCAAAGGGGTCACATCCAGTCATTAGGGGGGCAGAAAAATATGTCGAAGTTTGCAAACCAACCTTTTGACATAATAGTAACAGAAATCTGCCAAGATGAAAGTCTGGACAATTTCTGAGATAAGAACCATAGAAGGCCATAATCCGTAACCCAATGCTACCAGCAAGTGTCCACGACTATCTAAAACCTGTTGAAAGCAATATCAACAACATGTGACAGATTAGAGATCCAATCAGTCTGCGCCCCAAAGAGGGACATTTTTTTATTATATAAAGCAGTCACAATTTGACATCTATATTGAATGTTTTTAACAAATGAATTTTTCTTTTGTAGGCATTGAATAATAGTGTCGTGTGTGAAGCTATATAACCTTCTAACTGTGCTATATATTGGTGCTCTAATAAAGCAATTCCTAGTAGAATTATGGTGTTTTGTTGGTCACCTATAACAGAGAATAGTCCAATACGTGTGTGGCCATGCACATGTAGGAAAGAGAGAGAGGGTGAGAGAGAGAGAGCAGTAATAATAAAAGTGGGACATTACTTATAAAAAAAATAAAAGTAGGACGTCATTGAAAAAACCAATTAATACTTGTAACAGTTATGCGTTTAGTGTAATCTTAAGTTGTCTGATAAAAAATCCCCTCCCAAAAGTGAGGTAACCACACTTGCTCTCCAAAATTGCATCAAACAGAATTGAAGGGCAGCAATCCTAAAAGCAGCTCAGCCACAAACTCGATCTTTAAAATGCCACTAACAAATCATAAACTGACAAAACCTAATTAAATATATAGATTCAGCTTTCCAAGATCAAACCTGAAGAACCCAATGGGCACAGCTCAAGAATCTTGCCACACCCAAAGCAAACACATAATGTGCAGTGAATGGTTCAACAATCTGGAAGTAAAGAAGTAAAATGAATTACATAGGCTATAACATCTATTCATATGAAAACCTCAAAAACATCTGACTCGTAAAAAAATTGTACCTTTGTATTCTGCATCACCCGCAACTGGGGTAGAACTGAAACGGCTTCCAGATAGACACAGAATGCCCAGAAGATTCTATTCACAAAATGGTGAGAAGTTGATGGATGAATAAACAAAGCTAACACAGCACAGGGAACCGCCTGCATCCAAGTTAAAATACCAGGATATTATGTTTAGAGGAAAGGTTAAAGAAACGAAACAAAAATTAAACAAAATGACAAATGTTCTACAAAAGTGAATCGGGACGAAAACTCACCACATAGTATATTGCAAAGTTGTCTTTGTCCTCCATGTAACTAGATTTCAGTTTAAAGCGGATCATATAAATAACCCACAAGGTTGTTGCCAATGTAGCTAAATCAAGGAGGGTGTGTATATCATATTCCATAACAAAACTGCAGTACAGCCTAACAGCTAAAAAAATCGCTGTTAATTCCTGAGACTTGAGAGATAGTCCTACACATCATTAAAAGCCAATTTAAAATGGTTATGTCAAAAATCAAAAGGCCCTAAAAGCAGGCAGCAAAACAGAGATGTGCAGCATCAGGAAAACCTTCTAACACTTATTTCCTTGTGAATCTTATATTTTGGTATATAACTACGGTCTTGTAGAAGTGATAAATCTTGGGTTGTAACATATAATCCAGATGTAAGTATTAAAGCAACCACAAAATTAATAATGGCAAACCTCACAATATTAACCTATTGATAAAAAGTTTCTTCACCTTCAATGATCTAAAGTGCAAGTCTTAATCACTTGATTTCATAACATCCTCTTAGCCTTTAGGCCTAGGCCTGAGATTATACAATTTAATGAGTACTTAATTCAAAACTTAATACATATTAAATCTCTCATTTTACAGAACAATTAAAAAAGGGATAACGCACGAATCTGACCTTGTTGAACAGTACAGGTCTTAACACAGTTATTCATCTTCAATGTACCTTCTCAGAATATACATGGGCGTCTGTATGCATGTGTATATACATAGTCCATTCTTTCAAATAATGACAATCATGAGATTTTAGCATACTGTGCCTGCTAATTTTGGTGGCAATTACAATTTTTTTATCAGTAAAACAATTCTATTGCCTGTCCATGAGATGGGAATTGGATGAGCCATTAAAGCATAGTAACCAAAAAATAAGAAATTAACTTGGAGCTCTCAGCTGAATCGGCAAAGTTCGGAGATATCAAAAAGAAAAACAATATTTACAAATGGAACTTTAGTTTTCCGTACTTAATATACCCAATTAAAAAAAGTAGAAAACGGTAATTAAAACAATAAAAACCCATTCAATCAGACCTATAAAATTGCCTATAACTCACACCGGGCAGTAGTTAACAAAATAAGGGGAAAACAACTTGCATTATCAAAAAATCATTTTTATCCAGATCAGAATAAATTAAAATACGGAAATTCCCACGTTTTCTCATCAATTAAACAAAAACCAAAAAGGAAAAAATCACCAGAAACGCAAAGGGAAAAAGTGTTGAACTTTACCAGCACAAGTCTTCTCCTTCATGAGCTTGTAGATGAGCACGGAGATTCCGATAGAGTGAACGGCCTCTGCGGCGACGAAGAGGTTGTCGTGGTCGTGGACGATGAATCGGAGCAGAACCAGCGCCGCCATGCCCGAGACCACGGCCAAGAAGGCCTTCATTTTCGGCGGCTGTCTTCGCACCCATGTTGACACGGCGTGGATCGACGTTCGCTGCGCCCTCATGAGGGTTTTGTGCAGGTGTATATGTGTCCGTCTTTTGTGTTCTTTGTTTAGTTTCCGGGCAAGCGTTGCGTGAGCGAGAAACTGAGGGAAAGAGACTCTATTGAAGTGGGTTTGGAGTCTGGACCCTGGATTTGGTCTTTTACAAGTGGAACGAACTAATGTGGTCGGACTCTGTGACGTGTTTCGGGTGCGGTTCCGATTGGGTCTAGGTTTAAATTTAATTTAACAAGCCATCATAGGATACGTATATAAAGATGAGGAATTCTGGGTATCAGTACATAGCTACAGTACACCTGCGTGCTGTTTTTTTTTTTTTTTTTTTTTTTTACATTCAATTCAGTAGAGTGTGTTGCGACTGCATCGCACAGTAAGCTGCAATATATATTTTCTGTATAAGGATTTGTATCTCATATCAGAGAGTTCAATTTGAATAAAAATTAGATTTATTGAATATAGATTTGTTAATTTTGTTATGTTTGACTGGCAAGATATATATTGATAAGAAAAATGTTATTTATATACTTAAGAAAAATTTACAAAAACTTACTTCTCTACATGTCAGTTATTGATATGCTGAAAATGATAAAATTTAAAATTTAAAATTTGAATTTAAAAACAAAAAACTGACAAAATGAGTATTGTAAGAAAAAGTAAAAGTAAAATTTGTAAGTATATATAGCACTACTCGATTGATAAAGATATGATATATATAATTTTAGGGTGTGCAAGTTTCGCGCATTATTTTAAAAAAAAATAATAAATCCAAAATTTACATTAAAAAAATTATTTTTCGAATGATTGACCCCATTTTTTTAAAAATGAGTGTGAAAGATTGACTTACACACTCTAAAAATATATATATCATTGCTCATATCAATAATATTTCATATTTTGAATCTCTTCCATAATGATTTTTTTTTAATAAACATCATGTTAATACTATTGAGTATAAAGTTAAGATTATCCAAAAGGATAAAATTCGTTTTCCTTATCAAAATATTGAAGGATATGGTAACAATCTCGTTTGTTTTTATAGATGAAATGAGTTGAAATTAAAATTAAAAGTTAAATAAAATATTATTAAAATATATTTTTTTAATATTATTTTTATTTAAAAATTTAAAATTATTAAATTATTTATTTTATTTTACGTCAAAGTTTAAGAAAGTTATAACTTATAATTAAAGTTTGTTTGTTTTATCAATCAAGCCATTTCCCTGCATGCATTCGGCACCATTGGCTGGATATAGGCTATAGCCATCCAAACCCTGTACAGGCAAAGACTAGCATATTCAGCTTGGCTTTTTGCTCTAAATGTGTTGGCGTTGGCATTTGTCATCTGTCATCCCAATCTTTAAAATTTGAAGAATATATAATTTTTTAATTTTTAACTAATTACTTAACACTTAAAATTTATATTAGATTAGTTATTATATTCTCTATAATAATAAAATTTTATTATTTTTTATTATTTATATTTCTTTAATTATTTTATATTTTTTAATTATTTTTTATTTTATTTTCGTAATCTTCAATAACCTTCAACAATCATATTCATTTTCATTTTTACAATCCAACAATTTATAATATAATAATCTCATATATACATAGATGGTAAAATCTCATATGTAAAATTCATAAAAATCTCATATCTATAATATAATAATCTCAAAATATAACAGAAAAACATATGAGAAAATAACATGATCATAAGCATATAACAAAATTTCAAGAGTAAAATCAAGGTTAAGATTTCGAATTTTACTGTATTGTTAGTTTGTCGTGCTGGAGAGAAGCTGCCGACATAGAGAAAGAAGGAATGAGCCATGCTGGAGAGAAGGTCCAGAAGGAAGTGAAAAGGGAATGAGTCGTGGATACCACTCAGGTGGCAGTAGAGTATGCCTCAGAGAAGGGCTAGGCAAAAGATAATACGGTAGAGGAGGAGGGAAGAAGAAGAGCCGCGGGAAAGGTGCCGAAATATAATAATAAAAAAAATACATTTAGATTTGTTACAGTATATTTCATATTTGAAAAGAATGATAGAATAACTGTGGCGATATTAGCTAAATTTAAAGATGAAAAGATATTTGACTAAGCCAATACCAATGCTCTTAAAGAGATTTATCTGTTCAGCAAGCCACTGACTGGTATGACTAGCGTCTGTGTATTTATGTACTCCTAGCATTCTAAATTATCAATGCTACCGACCATAAGGACCTCAACAAATCCTCCGCTATAGCTCTTGAAATTCCGGAGAGAAGTCATTACTGACCATGTATAAAGGCACAATATAATCGTTGCATTGTATGATCCCCATAAACCCTGGGTAAAAATAAAAAACCAAGTACTCTTTTTCCACAAGAGGACTTCATTTGCATTAACAGGAAAAAAAAACAACTAAACCAATCTGATTTAAACAAATCAAAAGGTATATGCCATCTTAGACAAAATAAATAACTTTACCATCATGTTGTCCTATAAGCCTTTCTCCAAGCAACTGTTGGTTAGTTTATTATTGGTATACCTTAATAAATGTACTACAGACAGACCAACCTGCTGAGTTTTTCATCTTTGAACAAGCAAGCTACAAGGCACTTCTTCCCTTGCCCAGAAGAAGGGGACAACAGAGACCAAATCTGCCCATCATATTTGTGGCCTTCAAGCAAGGTGATGCACCGCGAAAACCCAAACTTCAGAATTGCTTGAAAGAGAAAATTGCTTCTGCCTGCATCATATTAGGCAATAAAGTGCCCGGAAAACACCTCTAGATCATAGAAATCTTTCTTTTTTTATGGAAGGCGTCTTGGATATTGGACTAGGCTCTTTCCAGTACTGCAAGAGAGGCCAAGCTAGAAATCTAGTATTGACTATTGGAGAAACTTTGCAGTGGTTCGAGGAAGCACTCCAACATATTTTTTTTTTCAATTGCGAACAGTGACCCTGTATAAGAAAATGCTGAGATTGGGAGGATCCTCCCATTTATATAAAGTGAGAAAAATCTTTATCCTCGTAAGTCTGTGAGTCCATCTCCATTTCGTTCTTGTTAGTTTCTTTTTTGTGGATGTGATTGCATAACATTTTTTCTGCTATGATGTTGGAATCAAACAAAATGGTAGCAGAAAACTACACAAAAATTTTTTTTGATAAGTAATAAAAGTTAATCAGAAAAAACTACACAATAAATAAGACAAGGAGATTGATGGTGTACATGAAGAAATGGAATAAAACCTAGTCCTCTTTTCTTGTTCTTGTTTTTAGTCTTTACCAGTTTTCATTCATCAGCTATTCCACCAACCACGATATTGGAAGAGCTATCCTGTACCGAGGAAGAAGACCTACTTGAAGAACTCCCTTCAGTTACACTGTTTTCCTCCCTCCAACGCTTCCTAGAATTTTTTGGTTCTGGTGACAAATCCTGTGAAACAGTTACATTAATATCAATTATTTAAAATTTGATAGTTAAGTGCAATGCTAATATGTCAATCTAAAAAAGCTGCAACTGACCTGATCTTCAGTAGATCCAGGAGTCTTCAACTCCAGGTCTGTAGCAACATTATCGGAATCCTCACTTTCCCCAGTCTTGCTCTTCCCAGATGACTTGCATCTTGAATCTTGTTTGTCCAAGATGGGGGATCGGTTACGTGGAGTTGCATGCGGGGCAGACTGTTCGACCGAGGTATTTGGAGGTACATATGGAACAAAAGTTGAACAGGGGTTTGGAATGAGCCCAGGATTCTGATTTCCAAAGAAGGGATAAGGCTGCATAGACGGATGCATTGGAATTGGCCCCGGAGGCATCGGCATCGGTACTGGAAATTGATAAGATGGTGGGCCCATGACAACAGAGTGATCAATTGCAGCCCATGGGAACATCGCCCCGAGTCTCTGCTGACATTGGACATTAAGGTTCTCAATATCAGATTTAAGAGATGCCTTTTCTTCTCTAAGATCATTTTTCTCCTGCATCAACTATACCTCAAAAAAATAAAAAATAAAAAACTGAGTCAGAACCTCACTGATGAACTCCACAGCTCACAGCATATACATCAAGACAAATTGATAAAAGGATTACCTCATGGGATTCTTCAGTCAGTGTAGAACATTCCGCTTTGAGTTTGTTGATTTGAGATGCAAGGTCCTTCAGCAATTGAATTGTATCAACTATAATGGTTGATTTATCAATTTTGGGCCTGCTAGGATCTGCATTTTAAAGTCACCATATATTTTTGTCATGCTTCTGGCCAAAAGGTACATGACCACCAGAAATTACAATCAAAAGCAACTAAACGCTTGGCATGTATTAAGTTTGTGTTGAATAAAGGCAGCTCCCATAAATATAGCTAAAATTATACCCATTCTATGAACATGATTTTCACATTCAATGCAAAACTTGACCAAATAAGGTAAAGAACCCGTCCTTAAACAGTTTCAGTGGTGGATTACTACATTGTAATCACTCTTCACGAATTCATGGTAAAGCTTAATATATAAGTTTGATACGGGCTTAAAACCTAATTTAAATTAGTGTAAAGGCTGCTCAAAATCCAATATAGGTTAGGACTTGACACATTGCGACTCTACACCAATAAGACCCATGATCCATAATACTGAAATCGAATAACTGATGAAACAATGCTTTCGATTTTAAAAGATATATCCAAATAAGTAGTCTTATCGGCAATATTCGGAATATACCAAAAATGTGAACTGAAGAGTCTGAAGTCAAGTTTAGAAATCCTAAAGTTAGGCAAGCCGGTTTGGATTGAGAGATAACTCATCTCACTACTATTCATTATTATTTATAAATTTTATTACTATTCACAAATCATCTCAATTCATCTTATCTCATCATTCAAATAGGATCTAATTTGCGACTTTGTTGTCTACCTTATGTCATTATCAAATAGATATATGGTATCATAGCCATTTTGACGGTGCATAATTATATCGTTTCGTGAAGAGTCAGACCAAGAACGCTGATGCCGCAAGAAAACAGCTTAAAGAACACGCTATGCTCCTACTATTTATATATGGGATATTTTTAGAGATGCTTAAAGTCTCGGATGAGATGAGATGAAATGAGATGATTTATGAATAATAATAAAATAATTTATGAATAGTGGTGAAACAGTTTGAGTTAAGATGTTTGTAGAATTTTAGGAAATGAAAGAAAATGTTGAATAAAAATATTTTAAGATTAAAATATTGTTAAAATATAATTTTTATTTTAGAATTTGAAAAAGTTGAATTGTTTTTTGTGTTTTAGTTTGAAATTTGGAAAAGTTCTAATAATTAGATAAAAAATTGAATATTTGAAATTGAAAAGTGTTTGTGTTTGTGGTGTTTAGATATTGAGATGAGATAAGAGAGAGATCCAAACCAGTTTAACTGTTTATTTGCATATTACGACAGTAGTAATTAGATGACAATTAAATTGCGTTGAACAATAAAGAGAGCAGCATTATTACCTACAACATTTCCCAACTCCACAAACTGCTCGTTTAGTCGATCCCTCCTCAATTTCTCTCGGCCGGCTTTCTGGGTTTTTCTTGCGGATATGCAATCCACTTCATCCCTTTGGCAGCATAGGTAATTCGTTAAAGTATTTTTTCTATTGAATTCAAAAGTGGCAGAATAAAAGCACAAGAAAAGGCATTTCTAGTGGATTAGGAAACAGTATATCAGTGACTGCAGACAAACTTCATTGCAGTGTCGAAAAGAATAAAAGCACTTCCATGGGTGCTTCTTTTCAAACAATCACGTTAAAAGCTACGCCTACAACCAAAGCTCAAATTCTTGAAACGTGGAACTGATATGAACCTGGAATATGGGAGGGAAGGAGTCGAGAGCTCGCCCGGATCTTGAGGGGTTGGGTGGAAATCTGGGGCGGATACGGTTTGAATGAAGTCCATTTTTGCCTTTCTAGTTTCTTCCCCTTTCGACCGCGGACGAGAGAGCTGCTTCTGAATTGTTTTTGGTTGGACTATGAAATCGTAAAAAGTCCACTCCTCCAATAGCTTATCTGCAGACTGCAGCCCAGTCGCTGACTCGCGTCGTGCTTCGCTGTGCTTCCTACGCTTTGTCGCAGCCGCCGACACGTCTTGAGATTTACGGGGTAGTCTGGGTATTTGGAGTATCTCGTGATTTAAATAGTAATAAAATTGTTTCAATTTTAATGTTTTAATTAATTTTAGAAATTACATAATAAGAAAAAATAATAAAAATACTATAAAATTTAAAAATTATTTGAATATAAGTTTTTAATATTATTTTTTATTTTGTAAAAGTTGTATTAATTTTTGTGTTTGGATAATGATTAGATAAAAAAGTTAAAAATTTGAAATTGATAAATATTTTATATTTAATACTTTGGATAATGTTTGAGAACGAAATTATGATAAATTTTGATAATATTGATAATTATGTGTCTCGTTTATCAACTATTTATTTATAAAATAGTTAAGATTTTTAAAAGTTTTGTTGATGCATGAAAATTGCACAATAGGCCGAAAGGGGGGAAAGAGTAATTTTTGCCCGCTATGACAATTTGGATCTCGATCGGCGTGATTTGGTGCCCCAGTAGTGGTTCGGTATAGCTGTATAGTGTCGGTGTGTACTTTTATGACAGTGAAAATGAAAATAAGTACAAATAAAGTAAAGAGAGATGAACACATAGATTTACGTGGTTCGGCATAATGCATACGTCCATAGACATTTGAGGAGGATAAATCCATTACAATTTGCTTATTACAGTCTCTCATAGCTTCTCATTTCTTACTGTACAATGGAAATTATGAATATATGTTTTAAAGAATATCTCATCAGCGGAGTTCCATCTCAAGAGGTTAAATAAGAAGTCGAATAAGAAGTCCTATTTTAGTCGTCTGGTAATCTCCCTTTGTTTGATACCTCTTTCCGCATCCCCCTGCAATGGTGAGGCATGTTCTACTTTACATGTCTGGCCCATCTTCTTCCTCTCACACTTTCTCTCCTAACACCTTAATGTATTTTAGCTCTTGACATCCTTATCCTATTGTCCCTTCTTGTCCCCTCTACTTCTCTCTTTTTTTGTCTCATAGTGGTGGACTGGGCCTAATGTATTTTATCCCCTCACAAGTTCAATCAATAAACAAAAATCTTAAGAAATTTGAAAAGATAATTTTTTATTTTAGAGTTCTTTAAAAGGGAATAACTTCCTCTTTATCTCATTTAAAGATAAATAGCAACTATTTAATTATAGTTTTAAAAATATTTAGTGCATTAATTGGCATTTCGAGTAAACACGTCTATCCAAGTTTAGTGATTTAATAATCTTTGTTTTTGTCAACTCTGTACTAAAATCATTAATAGAGATTCATGACGTGAGATGCACATAAGGGACGACCCAAGATTTTGAATTTCTCATTAGTTTTATTCAATTTGATTTATTATGTTGTGGATAGGTTAAATTAGTTTTGAATATAATAATAGAGAAAAAATATTTATAATCATGAATTGTGCAACTGCCGCGTAATCGTTTTAAAAATAGTGAATAAAACATGAGACCTACATGAAAAAAATTAATTTTTTAATAGTGGACCCCATTCTTTTTCAAAACGGTTACGCAGCATTTATGTACTTCACGGTTGTATGTAGAATTACTCATCATAATATAACTTTTTACATATAATTTTCTTTACAAATTAATATGGACAAGCCAAAAATTAAATCATAAATATTGGTAGGACTAGGTTTCGAATTAAAATAAATTAAATTAACATTTTCAACTTTTAATATTGTTGTGGCAAAGTTTTGACATAAATTAAATGATGACTTTCTTATAAATTATTTAGTAATCTATATTAAAGACCAATGAGATAATTAATAACTTTTATTTATTGAAAATATATTAAGATCAATTGACATATTAAATATTTTTCAGCTTTTAATCTGGGGGGTTTTATTGATAACAGTTTCCATGCATAAATAATTTGTTAATTTTTTAGGAGTAATCATATGCATATAATTTTTGTAATCATATTTTAAATAGATAATAAATATGGGGATTTAGAATCTAAATAAATTTATTATTTTTAATACAGTAATACGATGATATTCATTAATTATAAACAAATGTACCCATCTTTTAATTTTAAGCATATAATCTCTGTAAATTTATAGTGGATAGTGAAAATGTTTCAATCCCTTTATTTTATTCGATTTTATCGTTATAATTTTTTTAAATTTTTACACAAAATATAATAAATAATTTAATTTTTTAAAATTTAAAATAATATTAATATTAAAAAATAACACTCTATTAATATTTTTTTCAACTTTAAACTTCCATTTAAAAACATCAGATCTTACCCTCCCAACCCTAACTTAAATAAAAACTGATCTTAAAATGAAAAATTATTAGGCAAACGAGGATCTATATTTCGGAATCAATTTATAATTACTATCCAACGATTGGCGGTTCCAAAACTTCGCACGCTCGTTTTCTCGATCTGAGCCGAGAGAGAGTCCGGAGACTGAGAGGAGCGAAAGGGGAAGCAAGATGTCGGGCATGGGAGACGGGTATGTGGGCACGGCCCAGGACTCCGTTAGGATCCGAAAGCTCGAGAAGCAGAGGGAAGTCGAGCGCCGCAAAATCCAGGAGCTCAAGGACAAGTCCGCCTCCGCCAAAGGCCAGCCGGGCCTCCTCCAGTTCGGTAAAAGTCGGGCCGAGGTCCGTTTCCTAAACACATTACCTCAAACCATTTCTATCACTTCATAGGGTTTCTAATTGCTTTTGATACCTACGTATAAATTTATTTGAAGCTCGTTCTTTTAATTTATTTTCGTTATTATTGTTATTTATTTATTTTTTTGAAAAATGGGTATTTCAGATTCTTGAGCACGCGTTTAAGAAGGAAACTGTGGGTTTGGTTACTAGGGAGGAGTATGTTGAGAAGGTATTTTTACACATGCCCAATAATAAAGAGGAATATCTGTTTGTTATTGATTTAAACCAATGCGTAATTTGCTGTATAGAGAATTAATATTCGGACCAAATTCGAAGAGGAAGAGAAGGAGAAACTTCAGAAGCAGCAGCAAGAGTGAGTTTGAACTCTCGTATCAAATTTTGCACGATGAAGTGATTTCTAATATGACAAATTATATTTTCAAGCTGGTGTGGAAGTGATTACTTTGACATAATCTGATTTGGAAGATAAATTTTAAAATCTGAATGTTATGACTCAAATCTTACCATTTAAATGACTTGTGGATAGTGTACACACAGGCTTGATAATAGAATAACTCTTTTAATATATTAGGACCCTTTGTTTGTGCTGTTTAATATTTAATTTTGTTATGCCTTTTGTTATAGGGAGGAGGAGCTTCAATTAAAAAAGCGTAAACAGAGAAAGATAAAGGGGAATTCCCGGTTGTCATTTGTGGATGATATCGAGAATGGTAGTGAAGAGGAGAATGGTGAAAATGGTAAGCATTTAATCCTCGGCTTAAAACCCCTAGGTTTCCAGTTCTCCAATTACTACAAATAGCTCCTGATAGTAATAATTTTTTTTGTACTTTATTTTATTATTTTTAGTTTTATTTTTATTTTTATGTCGGGGAACCTCTCCAAGGCAGGGCCCTTCGGGCCCACCCCCGGTCCTATGCACCGCACTCTCAGAAGTTTCTATACACGGAACTAGTTAAATCGCTGGCTCGCCAGGGGGGGTGTGGCCCCAAATGATTGTTTGCACCCATGAGGTGTTGAACCTTGGACCTTGAAGGAAGTGATACCCCAAGACCAAGGTCTTCACCACTTGGGCCAACCCCTTGGGGTTTACTTTATTTTATATTTTGCCGGCATATATTGGTAATGAGTGATTTTGTGGAATATTATCGTTAATAATTTTTCTGGATGCCTTAGAATAGTTTTCCTTTATATCACTTCGATTCTGATCCCTAATTATTTATTATCATTCTTGTGAAATTGTGTTGTATGAAGATTTCGTGGGCTGGTGCTTAGCCATATTAGAAAATGCATGGTTTAACAAAAATATAGAACTTTTCTTAAATTCTCTTCCAACATTTGTATGATGACCCTGCTGAAGTCTGTCTGAGTTTCGTCTTTTATAGAAAGTCAGTTGATGATGCACAAAACCCCCTCCCTACAGGTCCAGAAGGTGTTTTAGTATTTAATGGTTCATACCTTGATGCCTTGGGGGTTTTTACCCCCAAGAGGGTTGATCCTGAATATCTTAGGACAATTTTTTAAGGTACTCTATGCCATAAGTCTCAACTAAATGTCATGTCTTGGAATCACATAGAACTATAGAAGAATGTATTTATTGAATAAGCTTGTTGGAATGGGTCCATATATAAAATCCACAAATAATACAGAGTCATCTATATGGTTTCCTTGTTATTTTTTTCAATTGTTGAAAAGCGATCTTATGACCACTTGATGCATAGTCCAACCTGAATCTTAATGTGGACCATCAGCACTGCCCTGCATCTTGTGAAAAATGCATGCACTGAATCTGTTGGAGTGTGTCCCTGGGAACAAAGAAGTTCTTGAAATGCTGAATGAGGATGTAAATTTATTTAATTTTTTATTTCTGTCATGAACCTCGTTGAATTGATGTATCTCACATGAACCTACATCTTAGTGTTATAGTTATTTTCTGAAAAATGTTCTTGTATTTTTTTAAAAAAGAATAATGCTGGATTGATGCCAGGCAAAAGAAACTTCATTGCTGGTTCTTTCCTTTACCATCTTATTGCAGAACCTTCACAATCAAAGAGGCTTCGGCATGGCAAATTTGGTAAAGATCAACAGTGGAAACTAGCTTTCTGCCTGACAGGTGTTTTATCTCTCTCTCTCTCTGTCCCTGTCTCTCTCTTTCTCTCTAGTCTTGGGACTAACATTTGATCTTAGATGTGATGAGGATGCTCTTTCAGTGAGCGGGAGGCAGAGGAGCAAGCTGAGCGTGAAAGGCTACAGAGACAGTGGCTTCTTGAGCAGGAGCAGATTCGAAGTAATTCCATGTTCTGATGCTGGTAAATTTTATATGGCTGCATGGAAAGAAAATCTTGACTGGATCCAGATTTGCATGTATTTCAGGTGAGCCTCTTGAAATTACATACAGCTATTGGGATGGAGCTGGCCATAGGCGGGGTATTAAGGTGAGTAGTGGTTACCTGAACTTCATATTATTTGCTACTGCTTGTAGTATTCTCTTTCTCAACTGTTAGGTACTGATATTTTATTGTTCTTGTCCCTGCTTACTTTTCTCATCATTCAGGTACACAAGGGGGTTACAATAGGAGAGTTTCTTCGAGCTGTTCAGCAGCAACTTGCACCCGAGTTTCGAGAAATTCGAACCACCTCAGTGGAGAATTTGCTTTATGTGAAAGAAGATCTTATCATTCCCCATGTAAGATTCTGTTGAAAACAAGTACCTGAGTATGATTTTGACATTATACTGTTGTGCATGTGGTAACTAATTCTCCATCATTTGTTTCTGTTATCGTGGGATTGCAGCAGCATAGTTTTTATGATCTAATCATTAACAAGGCCAGGGGCAAAAGTGGACCGGTAATGTTCAATTTTTTTAAAATTCCCTTCATCTTTTTGTTTTGTTATGTGTTTTAGGGGAGTGAAGTGAGTATGTGTTGGGACATGTTATCATGCTGGCTATACTTATAAAAAAAAAAACATGTTATCATGCTGGCTATATCTCCATGTTCCAATAGGTACCCAAATTGCTCAGGAAAAAAAATGGTAGGAAAATTACAAATGGGCAAAGAAGAGATTAATATTTAGTGTTCCTGTAGTTTGTTTTTCTTGCAAATGATGGAAATGAGTTAACTATGCCTTACCTACAGTTGTCAAGTAGTCATGAGCTTTCACCTCTTGGTTTTGAGTTGGAGTTTCGCTTTCTTGACAATAAATCTGGAGAAAAATTATACTGTAAGATTCTAGGAAGATGAAGTAGAAATCTTGTAGTATATGGCTGTAATACCCTACAGTCTAGACTGCATGATTGTGTAGAGGAAGATGGTGAATGGGATCCCAAGAGGCTCCAATCGTAATCTTGACTAGTTCTTTTGGATTATGAGCCCAAATGTGGCTTGTGCCTCCCATGGGTCATTTCAATGGCTCATCAACAGAGAGTTTATGCCGTCATTGATAGCTTCTGCCCTAAATCCCCTACCATGTTTGTACTGCTGCTGACCCTGGATTCTTTGTTGCTACTACCAGGATTTTGTTAGTGAAACCTAATTCAATTGCAGATGACAATGAAATTGGGTCTTTTCTGTGAAACAAGTGGCTGTATTTTTCCTTTTAATTCTAGCTCCCTCCCTCTGTGTAGTCGGTCCTTATTAAAGGTGACTTATTTCATATTTTTTTTTTCTAAGCAGCTTTTCCACTTTGATGTACATGAGGATGTGCGAACAACTGCTGATGCAACGATAGAAAAGGATGAGGTACATTCTCTTCCTGACCTATCATTATTATTATTATTTTTTTGTATATTAAAGTTAACTTCAACTTTGCATGAACTGAAAATCGAAATAACTAAATATCAAATCACGGGCACAACCAAGCCTGAAAATGTTGCACATGCATTTTTTATAAGTAGTACAATTTTATTAAAAAAACGCAAATATCCACTTCAAAATGTGGCACATGCCAACTCTCTAGACCCATTTTGGAAATTCTTAATGATGTATTCTGCAATGATAGATTTTGGCCTTTGTGCTTGAAGGTCTGATTCTCTGGAAACTACCTTCTCATTTTTACAATACACGATATATGCATTTGGATGTTGGATTCTGACTGTCTGACTGTCTGACTGGTAGTTACCTGTGTATATGGAGAAATGTGTTGTAGCCAAAATGGCACCTTTACCCATTATGTTAGTAATTTAAATTTCTAGCAGCTCCATCTGTAAACCAACTTTGATATGTATTTTTTCCTTGAATCTTCTAACAGTCTCATGCCGGGAAAGTTGTTGAGAGGCACTGGTATGAAAAGAACAAGCATATTTTTCCTGCTTCAAGATGGGAGGTGGGTTTCTCTCTCACAGTCTACGTACACATTTTAGTTGACCTATCCCCTATGCTTATGACACACTTAGTTATCAATCCAGATTTTTTATTATACCACGGCATCTTGGTTCATTCCAAATGAACTTTTTCATGCATACCACTCGGGTGCTTTTACCTGTTCAGAAACGTGGGAGTTCTTAGATTGCTTGACACCGATATTTTCTGGTTATTTTAGCTTCTTGTTTTGGAAGTGCAATGGACACTTGTTGGGATGCTCGTCATGATGTTTTCTAATCACTCGTCTTCATCATTTTTTTCTGACAGATATATGACTCCACAAAAAAATGGGAGCGTTATACCATCCATGGGGACTGATTTGATTGTTGGAAAATGATTTACACAATATTTTTTATAATACATTTCACAACAACGTGTTAAATAAAGAATATTTTTATAAATCACCTTATAAAAGTAATATTATTTTACAAGAATACTCGCATCTTATAATATTGTTGTGAAATGTATTGCGAAAATATATTGTGTGTATCATTACTACCGCACATTCACGGATCCAGATTTTGTACTTTTTTGGAAGCAGTGGAACCCGGTTTTATGATTGTACTATCTGATAGTTTATGATTAGATCCTGTAAATGTTTGTTTGAGAGATTTGTATAGTTGCAGTTATTATTGCAGCATTCATTGTTCTCCCACAATTTCTGGTGTTCGTCCTTTGCCATATAAAGTCTGGTTTATTGCAACCTTAAAAATAGATAATAATAATTATTAGATAATCTTGAAATATAAAAGTATAGTATTTTTATTTTTTTAAATGAATTATTCTATTCTTAAGTCATTATGTAGAACACATCATTCATATCACTTAAATTGTAAGATTTGATTTGTAAGATTTAAATTTTAAAAATTATCTTTTAAATCAAATTATGCAATATAAACATTTTATTATATATGCTCTACTTATTGATTTGAGAATAAAATTTTCTATTACAATATATCATATCCTTAAAATTAGTAATCTTCGAGTAATTTAGTGATGAATTTGTTGAGCCACAATTAGGTAGTTGTCTCCGACTCCAGCTAAAATCTTCAATAATAAAAAAAAAATGATATTTACAGTTATAAAAAATTATATTTATATTTATAATGCACAAATATCTTATATTCATTTTAAAAATATAAATTAAATATAAATTTATATTTAAAAAATTATTTTTTTAATAATAAATTTCACTCTTTAAAAAAAATACATTATATTTATACAAATTTTTTTTTTGGCTCAAGTAGATTACTATTTTTAGATATGAAAAAAGAAATCCAATACATCAGAAATTGTCTAAAACCATAAAACTTAATTATACAGATAAAAGAGGTGGATCCTTTCCACTATGAAACAAAGGAGGAATTTGGATTAGAGGGATGTTGCCGTAGGCTTATGTCGCCGTTGTCCATTGCGCCAGATTGTGCGTGCTTCGATTCATGGAACGATGTATTTTCCTAGTTTCTCATTCTTTGAAAGAAAGGAGATAGTGCTTGATGTCACCCATGGTTGGAATCATGGTCCAGTCTTGTACAACAACATGGTTGGATATTGCCTTTATGATGGTGCTTGAGTCCCATTCCAATAAAATGTTTTGCAAGCCCAATCTTTTTGCTTTAGTAACTGCCATCAAGGCTGTCTTAGCTTCTCCTAAGTTTGAACTAACACAGCAGATGAAATCAGTAATTGCATAGATAGCTTCTCCTGAATCTTTCCAACATATGGCTGCTATTATAGAACCTTGGGCCCTTACTACGACGTCGAATCTGATGAGAAAATGGTCCTCTGGGTGACGCCTTAGTTCCATTTTGAATGAGTGATCATTAACATTTAACCAAGCAGCTAAATGTTGATTGAAAGTTGAGGAGACAGACTTTATGAAGGAAAAAGGTGTTAGAGAGGAATGAACCTGACTATGGATTTTCTTGTTTCTAAGGAACTAGAGACTATCTATAGCTATAAGAGAAAAAGTTGGAAGGGATGACAGTCTTCCTCAGGGATTTTAAGGACAACTGAAGGATTGAAGATGTTTTTTAGCCAAATGTGAAAGGGCTGTCTTGAAAAAGAAGATATGTCAATTGGCCATTTGAAAAAATGATGACATTTAGCAAACTTTTCCTGAACTGAGAATCGAAAGCTTTAAGAGTAGCTTCCAAAAAAGCTCTAGAACCAAGGTATTTTTTTGAGATGGCCTATTTCCAAAGACTATTTGGTCCATTAAGAAGAGACCAAACATTTTTTGAAACCAAAACAGTATTAAAAGAAGACATATTTCTGATGCCAAGTCCTCCCAAAGATTTAGGAAGGCAGATAGACTTCCAAGATTTTGGAGTGAATTTTTTTTTCTCTTTATCTTCATACCCCCACCAGAATCTACGAAAAAGATAATCTAGGTTCTTAGTAATTGCTTTAGGAACAAGAGTAGATGACATCACATACGAAGGAATGAAACTTGCTACTGCTCTTATGAGAACGGTTTTCGCATCTTGAGAGAGAATCTTTGATAACAACCCTGGAGCTTGTTTTGGACTTTCTCCATTAAGTTCGCAAAAAAAAATTTCCTATCGGCACCATTGGAGAGAGGTAACCCTAGATATATGGAATTTGGGGGGGGGGGGATTCTGAAGTTGAAGAAGCTTTTGACATCATTGATGGAGACAAGTGTTGCATTTTTGCTAAAGTGGAGAGAGGATTTGGTTTCATTGATGTTTTGACCAAACCATTGATTGTAAATCTTCAGGCAATCAGAGAATTTTTTAGCATTAATAGCAGATGCTGATCCAAACAAAAACAGGTCGTCAGCAAAGAGAAGATGAGTAATGAAAGGACCGTCTGTAGAGAGCTTGATACCCTTGAGACCATTGGATTGTTTTTTTTTTAGTAATGAACCTAGACAGAACCTCGATACCAAGAATGAAGAGGAAAGGTGATAACGGATCACCTTGGCGTAGTCCTCTGGAAGGATTAAATAAACCTTGCGGGGAGTCATTGATGATGATTGAATAGGTCACTGTGGTGATGCATTCTTTGATCCAATTGATCCATTGTTGTCTAAAACCCGCATGCTTTAGGATATCAAGGAGAAATGACCATTCCATGGAATCAAAAGCCTTAGTCATGTCGATCTTAATGGCCATTTGACTATTATTCCCCTTCTTTTGTTCATACAATGGAATATTTCTTGAGCTAAAATAGTATTATCTTGAATAAGTCGCTCAGGTAAGAAAACAGATTGGCACGGAGAGATGATGTTAGGGAGGACAATTTTAAGCCTATTAGCAAGAATTTTGCTATAATTTTATAGCAAATATTGGACAGGCTTATGGGTTTGAAATGATTGATATCATTTGGATTGCCAACTTTTGGGATCAGAACTAAATTAGTGTGATTAAGTTCCTTTAACAATTTTCCATGGATAAAAAAACTCTTAACTGCGGCAATCAAGTCCAATTTAATGACTTCCCAAAAGGTTTTTTTAAAATTACCCGTAAAACCATCCGGACTAGGAGTCTTGGTGGAATGGAGATTTTTAACAATGGAAGCAATTTCCTCTTCATTAGGAATTTTACAAAGAAATTCGTTATCTAAATCAGAGATTTTCCTTGGGAACAGGGAATCCATGTCGACTGGAGATGTAGGATGATAAGAAGAAAAGATTGCTTGAAAGTGTTATTGAATATTGGAAAAGATTATGGTTTGATCAGCCGTCTAATTATTTCTTCCTAGCCTGAGACAAT
This sequence comes from Juglans mandshurica, assembly GCA_022457165.1. Taxonomy (NCBI): domain Eukaryota; kingdom Viridiplantae; phylum Streptophyta; class Magnoliopsida; order Fagales; family Juglandaceae; genus Juglans; species Juglans mandshurica. Next base: position 24,178,381 of record CM039629.1, on the reverse strand, counting down.
CAATATTATTCCTTCTCCGTTTGATAGAAGTTGAGACATGGAAGAATTTTATATTAAGATCAGTGGTTGTCAGCCAAGTTATTCTGGATTTTTGTCCCTAGAGAGATTCCTCCCTAAGAAGCAACTCATTGATTTTTTCTTTTGTGTCGGCTTCTGAAGAGCTAGATGAATATTGAGCATTTTGATCTTAGAGAGATGAAAGATTAAACATCAAAGCTTTAAGATTAGTTTGAATATGGCCAAAAGATTTTTGATTCCATTCCTTGAGAGCTTTCTTGGTGATTTTTAACTTCCTTGATAGAATGAAAGAAGGGGTTCCCATAATTTGAGAATTCCAACCTTCTTTGATAATTTTGAATATAGAAGGATTACGAAGCCAGAATTCTTCAAATTTAAAAGATTTGGGAGAAGTATTTCTCTTTATTGTGTCCAAGAGAATGGGTTCATGATCTGATGTTACCTTGGCAGGGGTGGTAAGGATGGCGTGGGGGAACATATCAATCCAAGAGGTATTAGCAATACCTCTATCTAATCTCTCCTTAATTAGGTGATGACCTGATCTATTATTGGTCCAAGTATATTTAGGACCTGAAAATCCTAAGTCCACAAAGCCAAAATTTTTCAAGAAGAGTTTGAGATCTTTGGATTTTGAGGATTGAGCAAAAGGGTGACCACCAGATTTTTCATTTTGACAGGTAATGGAATTGAAGTCACCTAAGGCCTAGTTTGTTTTCGCAAATGAGATGAGATGAGTTGAGATTAAAGTTAAAAGTTGAATAAAATATTGTTAGAATATATTTTTTTAATATTATTTTTGTTTTATAATTTGAAAAAGTTGAATTGTTTATTTTATTTTGTGTGAAAATTTAGAAAAGTTGTAATGATTAGATTAGATGAGATGAGATGAATTGAGAAGAGTTGTGAAAACAAACGAGACCCAATACCAAAGTTAGACCAAGAAATGAGGATGTGACACATGAGAGAAGGTTCCAAAAATTTTCATTCTTTTGTAAGAAGCTGGATAGTAAACCAAATTAAGAAGCCATAGAGAATGACTAAGATTAGAATACACCAAAACATAAATTATATTACTAGAGTTATGTACAATTTCAAGATCGACACCAGGTCGATACATGAGCAAAAGACTCCCCATTTTCCGATAGGAAGAGAGTACACGAAAGAGGCATAATCCAACATATTAACAGTACGTACACAAGCACTAGAAGCTATTAAACATTCTAAAAGGAAAATAAGATCAGGGTTGTGAACCCTAATATTTGCCCTGAGTGATCTGGTTGCACGAGGCTAGACAATGCCTCGGCAATTCCAAGCAAGAAGTCTCATGGTGCTTTTGGTGGCAGTGAAAACCCTGCCACTTCAGTCATTGGATTCATAGGAAATAAATTCATGGTTTGAGACTAAACCTTGTTGCCCGTTGCCTTCAAGTTCTGAGTTTGGTATGGTCAGTATCTTATTACTGTTGAACTATTCTTATGTTGCTTCCTTGAGGTCGGATTTTTCTTTGGCTGCTGCGCTGCTTTGTTCTGATTTATCTTCTCGTCTTCATTTCCTTGTTCACCTGCTTTCTTATCGGTGGAAACTGGGATTGTAGTGCTAAGCAAACATTTTTTGTGGGGATTATAGAACTGCTCCATCTCTAATAATGTAGTTTTCCTCTTCCTCGTAGTATCATTTTGGATGAGAGTTGGGTATTGGAGATCGGCATATGATGGCATTTTCATTTCTGGTAGGGTTTGATTCAAAGGGGGAGGTTCGAACTGGGTGAATATGGCTTGGGGCTCGGGATAGGATGGGTTGGGTTGATGTGTAGGAGATAAAATATTTGTTGGGCTCAATTGTATGGTATTGATTGCAAAATAGGCCTTACCAGATGGGCTAACTAAAAGGGCAATGTTGTGACTTAGGTTCTGAAACTCAGATGGGTTTTTTTTTTTTTTTTTTAATCTTTGAGTTGGGAAATGAACTGTTTGATGAATGATGGGCTCGACTTGGGTTCGATTGAAAGAGGCACAATGGGTTCTTTGCCAAATTTCAGTGAGTCGGACTGCTTTGTGTTGGGGGTACGGCCAGGGGACATTGCATTGATTTTCTGTATTCAGGGAGCAATGGTTTAATGATGTGCGGGAAACGTGGAGTGACAGGGGTTCATTGGAAGAAAAATGTGTCGGTGACGCAGGGCTCAAATTATTGATCATGAAATTTTGGCTGCTCACCCTAATGGGATCTGAAGCCTTTGTCTGGTGAGTTTAAACAATTCCACGTGGCGATATGACTGAGTCCTGATACAATGGTTTGGAATGAACAGTGTTACCCCTTAGGGTTTCTCCTTCTTCGCCTAGTAGTACAGAGAAAAGCTTCTTGATACAAAATTCCTTCCTTTGGCCTTCTTCTGTATTGACAATAATCGCTTTTCCTTTCCCCAGGTGCTCAACTCTGTTGCTCTTTTTGGCTGGGTCGCTTGTTCCCGAACCTTCATGAAACATTGGGATGACTAATTCTTTAATGTGAACTGGCGAAAGGGTAGGAGGGATGAAGTTCATTTGTCTGATAGATGTAAGGCCTAGGTACTTTGTTGGTCTCTTTGGGATTCTTCGAAATGCATCTGTCTTCTTAACTCTTGGGACTCTACTCGCATCCAAGGATAGAAAAACAGTTCCTCTACTGGATTGAGAAAAATATGGCATGACTGTAGAAGATAACCAATTCTTCCACAACCATAACAGAATTCCAAAAGCAGTTCATATTTAAAGCTGACCTTTGCTGGTTGACAATTGGAGCGCGGAAGAGTGAACCCTTCGTAAAGGGGCTTTTCCATGTTAATTTCTACACAAATCCTTAAACATTGTTTGACCCCATTGGTAGGAAGGAAAGCTTGATCAATTTCGAGTAAATAACCCAGCACTCTTCCTATTTTTGTTGCATTATCTTCAGTTATCATTTATAGGGGTAACCCATATATTTGGATCCAAAAAGCCAAATGGATTAGGTCTATTTCTTGAAGATTTAAACCTGGAGGCCATTTTTTAAGCACCATATGATAACCCTTAAAATTACAGGACCTCTGTGAAAAAACTTGATTTTTCACAAGTCGATGATGGAAAGGTAAAAAGGAATACATTGGGTCCTAAATCTTCAATGGCGAGTCCTTATATGAAGCTCCACACTGCAAGGATTGTGAAATGAAAAATATGCTTGTTCAAATTTTTGGAAGAGACCAACTTACCAATCAGTGCATGGTTCGAGATATTTGCTGTTGTGTCTGCTTCAAGAAGTAGAATAATGTCATCCCAAGTTAAAGCCTTTGTACCTTCAATTGAGTGATTCCACACTTTCTTTTTCCTTTTATATTGACATTGTTGGGAAGGATTTGGTTGGTTGGTTGGGGTTTTGGTGGGTTGGTGGGGGTATTGATGGCAATGGAGCTCAATTGGTAGATTTCAGTTTGTTGGTGGGATGAGTTAGTGGGGTATTGATGGCGTTGGAGTTCGCTTGTGATGAATAGATGGGTAGATATTCCATAAGGTAGGTAACAAATGGGGAAGACTATTAAGAGCATTGGCATTAGACTCATCAAATGAGTCTAATTTTTAAAATTTGATGAATTTAGCTTCAAAATCACTATATTAAACTCACTATATACTCAAATATGAAACGTTGAGCTATAGGACATTTTTCTTGATCTTTAAATTCGAAGACCTACTGTTCATAATTATAAGTATTATTTTATACTTATTTGCTGGCGGCTTGCGAGACCACGTTAAATGAATGTGTATTGAGACTGGCCTTCAACATTTTCGTTTTGATACATGAGTCTAAAAACAAAATGAAATAGAAAATTGTGCATTAATATTGCTGCTCAGATCACATGAATTTGTAATTTTTTAAACAATTATCTTTATAAACTTAATATTTTTCTACGTCTCAAATAAATATATTAAGTCTAAAAATGAATAAAGATTATAAAACTATATAAAAATTGTGCATTGTAATTTATATATATGATTGTTAGGTAGAAGAAATGTTGACAAAATGTGTTTGTTGGATAATTAGGTTGAAGAAAAAAATTAATTGGGAAACACTAATATAAGTATTAAATTAAATTATTAATTAACATATGGTTAGTGTATTTGTAAAATATGAAATAAAAAATTAAAAATATTATTATTAAAAAAATAATATTATATTATTATTTTAATAAATCTAATTGTTAAGAGTTATGAATAGAAAAATTTTACATTTATGAAAATATATATTTTTTATTAAATTTTAAAAATAAATTTGATGAAACTAATTTCAATATTTTAAAAAGGAAGAAAAACTCATCTTCACATAGGGAGGGGAGAGGAGAGGGGGTAGTTTTTTACAATATAACTGTACGATCATCACTCCCATTCACACATCTTCACAGAGAGAGAGAGAGAGAGGGGGGGGGGTTGGTAGTTTTTTACAATATAACTGTACGATCATCACTCCCATTCAACGGTTAAAGTCTAGACTCCGTAAACACCTAATACAACCTTATAATATTATTCTAACGTTACCCACGCCACGCGTCCCTCTCGGATTTGGCATTTTCCTTCTGATTCAGAAGGGAAGTGTAGGGTGGACGGTAGGGTCGGGTGTTTTGAACACGAGTCAAGATCGTCATTCGCCACCGTATTCTCCATTTCAACACGGGCCAATAATAACCCAGGGTCATACCCACCTCTCCTACCCATCCAAACCTCCCCCATCATGACTATGGTGATGGCGCTGAAGAACGTTAGGGTTTTCTTCCTCGCTCTCCTCTTTCTCTCCTCTTCTTTACTCCAAGGTTAGCTCCAGATCTAGATCCGCCCGCTCATTCTCTGATTCGGATGCATCTGTGTCCTTTGTTATTCGTTTCATACTGAGAAAAAAAATGATTATGCATGCCTGGAATTCTGGCTTATTTGATGCTTGCATGCATGACACGATCGCGTTGATCTATTTGATGGAGATCTGGCTCGGTTTAAGATTCCGATTCTTTCGGTTTTTGCGCTTCGATTTAGTTTGATATTTGTTTATTCCCTCGTATCCTCTGATTCGATGTTCAATTTTATACTTACGCGGCGTATTTACCCATGGGCTGAGTTCACGAAGTCAACTGTTTTTCGAGAGATTCAAGCAATTTACTTGATTATGGCAATTGCTTTTTCGTAAGTGAAATTTAACATGATTATATATCTTTAATGAAAATACTAAATACAAATCTTTTCAAACACTAATGTCGGAAGTCCTTCTTTCCCTCCCTTTGGGGCAACTTTTGCCTTCACTTTTAATTAGGGAAGCGATGAAAAGTACTTTTGAATTGCCCATCAAATGGTTTTTAAATTGAAGATTACTTAAGAGTTGTGGATGCTGTATTTGATTATCTGTTTAACATGGTGAACTTGTACGGTTTGCACCAGTCGCTTTACAGTAAGTAGACAGTTGAATTCAGCTTGCCTAGTTCTGGATTTTGATCTACATAGTTGGTGAACTGTGTTTGGCAGTTTAAGGGGTAATATCTTGTTGAATGCATAAGTTTAATTTCACAGCATGATATAATTTCTACGTGATCATTATTGATGGCTCTTTTATCTGATAGTTGCTAGGTGTCAAGTGGGTTTGGATGTGGAGCCTACAGAGGCCATTGAAGAAGTGGGTGATCTTGGGATCGTTGGTGAGGATGCCCAAGATTTTGGTGATGAGAATTTTAGCCCAGCTCCAGGAGTTAATACAGTCTGTGTTTTCCCGAAGAATAGTGCTCGAGGTAATAGTCTTATCTAATTGCGCATACAAAATACTCCTGTTGTTGTAGAAGATGGCTGTGTTTGATTTGGTTTCTTTCCTTGTAGTGGTGCCAGCTGGAGAAGACACGGAGCTGTTGGTTGGAATGAAAAATGATGGTAATTAGCTCCCTGTTTTGTAGTGTTGAAATGCACTGGAAATTGGCGTGCTATGATGTATTGGTTATTGCTAAGGTGTTTCTGTGTTCTATTTTCTATTGGCTTCCTATTAGACAATCTTTTGTTCTTTTTGAAAGGCCAGGTTGGCATTTGTGTTGTACACGTCATTGCAATGCAATTTTCTTTTCATTCTTGTTCTTAATGCTCAAGTTTAGCTCATTTGTTTATTTTGGATTAAAAAGCAGGGGACTCAACCTTGAATGTCATTGCAATTAAGGCCAGCATTCATCTTCCTTTCGATCATCAGCTGCTGGTTCAAAATCTCACTGCACAGGTAATTCTAGGTGTACTTATGTTTGATCAGATGTGTAATGTATCCATGATCTCTAAGTAAGCTGGTTAGTGTTTAAATCTAAGGGCTATGTTGCCTATCTTGTCTTTAAAGAATTTTTTTTTGATAAGTAATCAATAATATTATAAATAGTGATAGGCAAAAACCCAAGTACACAAGATGGATACAGGAGATAAAACCTATCTAGGTCAACGACAGGGAAGCTAAAAAGTCATGTACATTCAGGCCATTAAAATCTATAGCAATGGCCCATAACATTAAAGTACTGAAAAGTAAAGCTCTAAGTTCCCCCGGCGACCGCTCCTTGTTTTCAAAAGTCCGATCATTGCGCTCTTGCCAAATACACCACATGATACAGATTGGGATCATTTTCCACACCTCCTTAATTTGTTGAACTCCTCTCGGAAGTGTCCAACTGGCCAACAGATCAACCACATTTTCTGGCATCACGAAGGGTAACTCTACTCGACTGAAAACTTCCACCCACAAGGCTCTCGTTATCTCGCAATGTAACAATAGATGATCCACTGTCTCGCCTGATCTCTTGCACAAGCAACACCAGTCTAGTATAACTAACCGTCGCTTCCTCAGGTTGTCAGTGGTCAGAATCTTCCCCCATGCTGCTGTCCATTTAAAGAAAACCGCTTTCAGAGGCGCCTTATTTCTCCAAAGTCTCCTCCATGGGAACTGAATGGTTGTGGTGTGGGAAAGGGACTTATAGAAGGATCTAACTGAGAAGATGCCCTTACCCGTCGGGTTCCACCATAAGCTATCAGCTTGCTGTCTATTCGGCTTCACAGAATATATGAGGCTGAAAAAGGCTTAAAAAATGTCTACTTCCCAATCTTGTGCCGCTCTACTAAATGTCACGTTCCACTGCACATGATCTCCTGATATAATCATGAGGTCCTCAATGGATGCTTCCTGGTTGCGAGCCACACTGAAAACAGCTGGAAATGCATCCTTTAGGGCCTCACTCCCACACCAAATGTCCTCCCAAAACTTAATACGGGATCCCCTCCCCAACACCATTTTAGTGTGAGTAATAAAGTCCCCCCACCCTCGCCTAATGTGTTTCCATATCCCCACTCCACTTGCCCCATTTACCTCTTTTGTGCACCATCCCCCCCATAAACTTCCATGTTTATAATCAATCACCAGTTTCCATAGAGCTCCGGTTTCCAAATTATACCGCCATAACCACTTCCCAAGCAAAGCCCGATTAAATGTTCTCAAATTCTTTATACCCAACCCACCTGACGAGATTGGTCTATACACCTTGTCCTAGCTTACTAAATGAAATTTGAATTCATCCCCTATCCCACTCCATAGGAAATCACGAAAAAGTTTCTCAATCCGAGCCGCTACACTGACAGGCAATTGAAACAAAGATAGAAAGTATGTAGGTAAGTTAGAAAGGGTACTCTTAATGAGAGTAACCCGGCCACCTTTCGACAAATACAATCTCTTCCATCCTGCCAATTTCCTTCCTATCTTTTCAATAACAGAATCACAAATGGATGAGGCCTTAGCAGCAGCCCCCAAAGGTAATCCCAAATAGGTAATGGGAAGAGAAGCTATCTTACACCCAAGAATGCTAGCTAACTGCCTAGTATTGCTCACATTCCCTACTGGTACTAACTCTAACTTGTCAAAATTAATTTTCAAGCCTGATGCTGCTTCAAAGCATAATAACAGAGCCTTCAATGTCCTCAACTGGTTGTGATCAGCCTCGCAAAATAAAAGGGTGTCATCTGCAAATAGTAAGTGAGACAAAATGATAGTACCCCTATTGGGGTCACCAATCGGAAAACCAGCCACCAACCCATGCGTGACCACCGCCGATATCATCCTACTCAATGCCTCCATAACGATAACAAAAAGGAGTGGGGACAGAGGATCTCCTTGTCTGAGACCTCGAGAGCTGCTAAAGAAGCCAGTCGGGCAGCCATTTATCAAGACTGAAAATCTGGCCGTAGAGATACACCACCTGATCCAACTACACCATCTCGCCCCAAAGCCACATCTACCCAACACATACAAGAGGAAATCCCAGTTTACATGGTCATATGCCTTCTCCATATCTAATTTGCACAGAATTCCTGTGGATCCAACCTTTAATCTGCTATCTAGTCCTTCATTTGCAATAAGAACTGAATCCAAGATTTGTCGCCCCTTAACAAAAGCATTTTGTGTTTTTGTGATAATCTTCCCCAAAACCACCCCCAATCTGTTAGCCAGAACCTTTGAAATAATTTTATATACACCATTCACCAGGCTGATGGGTCGAAAATCCTTAATCTCCACCGCCCCAATCTTCTTAGGGATCAACGCAATAAATGTGGCATTTATGCTTTTCTCAAACTTCCCAACCAAAGAAACTTCCTGAAACACATTCATTAAATCTACTTTCACCACTTCCCAACAAGAGTGGAAAAAGCCCATCGAGAAACCATCTGGACCGGGAGCTTTATCTTTGACCATATGTCTCACTACGTCATACACTTCCTCTTCTTCAAAGGGCCTTTCTAACCACTTCGCTTCTTGAGGCTCAATAGTATCAAAACCAAGGCCATCCATCTTTGGCCTCCATTCCTCTCTTTCTGTAAGTAGTTGTTCATAGAAATCCACCACATGTTCGCTAATCACCGGGGCATCCTTACACACCATACCATTTATATTCAACATTTCAATGGTATTATTTCTTCTATGGGAATTGGCAACTCTATGGAAGAACTTTGTACTCCGATCCCCTTCTTTCAGCCACAATGCTCTCGACTTCTGACGCCAAGAAGTCTCTTCTAATGATAGTGCTCTCTCTATTTCTGAAACCAACTCAGTCTTCCTCAATATTTCCTGTGGTACGAGAGCTCTAACCTCAAGTATACACTCGAGCTGTTGTAATTCATCCACCATGCGTTTCTTACGCTCCCCTAAATCTCCAAGGTCATTTTTCAAAGCTTTCAGTTTACTGGCTAAAATGAAAGAGGGGTTACCATAAAACTGATAAGAAGACCACCATTGCCTCACCTTATCCACAAAACCTTCACTTTTCAGCCACATGTTTTCAAACTTAAAATAACGGCGCCCACTTCGAATGCCCCCACAATCCAATAAGATAGGAAAATGATCTGAGCAAAGACGAGGCAATCTCTTTTGGCACACCTCCGGATAGTGCACCTCCCATTCCGATGAGATGAGAAATCTGTCCAGCCGGGACCATGTCTGATTATTCGACCAAGTAAAAGCACCTCCCGATAGAGGGATATCCAACAAGTTTAACTCAAAAATACAATCAGAGAACTCTATCATTGCAGGTCGCATCCTACTCTCACCCGACCTTTCGCTTGTTGATCTAATGACATTAAAATCCCCTCCTATACACCACGGAAGTTCCCACCAACTGTGTAGCCCGGCAAGTTCCTCCCATAAAAATCTTTTGTCATTGTCCACATTTGGACCATACACCCCAGCAAATGCCCACACAAAATTATCTACCACACTCTTAAAAGACCTTTGAAGCAAGATACACCCAATCTGCATAAGTACAGCTCCAAACACTTCGAACTAGTCTTCTAGAAATAGTTTTCAATTTAGTTTCTTGTAAACATACTATGTTCGCCCTCCATTCTCTAAGCAGATTTTTTATTTGAAGCCTCTTATTTGCCTCATTTAGCCCTCGGACGTTCCAAGATATGATTTTTGGCTTCATAAATGAGAAGCCAGCCCCTTCCCTTTTGATTTTTCTCGGCTTGAACTTCCTTCATAGTTTAATGACCAAGTAAGGCGCTTGAGCTCCCGCTGTTTTTTCGACCCTATCAAGTGTTGTCTTTAAAGAATTATATTGCCTTTTGCATTAAATTGGTATTATAGGAAATTAAAGCTATGCTTGGTATATTTCATCAAGTTGAATTTTGCATGTCAAAAGATTTTTTATGTACGCAACAAATATCTTGCCAGGGTGTTATGTTACTTTTGTGTTCTGTACAAAGTTCTTGTTCAATCTTCCTTGTGTTTCAGTTATTCTTTTCTTGGTGTTATATACAGCTTTATATCTGGGTTAATTTTTCCATCTTTTGTTGGTTTTGGTTCCCCTAACTCGTTATGTTTTCTATTCTTCTGTTATAGAATTACTGTTTTTAATTCTTAAGATTTATAAATGGTTGTGCCTTATTGTGCTGGTTGGGGTTGGGTGGTGCCCTTTCAGTAAGGGCTCACTGGGGGCTTGATTTTTAGATTTCGTATAGGGTAAATTCTTTTTCTTTCTTCTTATCTTCTATGGTTGATTTCAATATGGTTTTCCTTGCTTACTCATATGTTTGTAATTTAAGTATAGGCTTTCAACAACGCGTCAGTACCAGCTTCAGCACAGGCTACTTTCCCATACATATTTGCTGTTAGCAAGTTCTTGCAGGTATTTCATCTGTCCACACTATTTGTTCCCAAAACGTGCTAATTGATAGAAGAAGATCCTTTTGTTTGAGCTTAGGCATTTCATTCTTTTTTGTGCAGCCTGGAACCTTTGACCTTGTAGGCACCATTATTTATGAAATTGACCAGAATCCATACCAGAGCACCTTCTATAATGGTACCATTGAAGTTGTTGAGGCAGGGAATTTTCTGAGCATTGAGTCTGTTTTCCTTGTTACACTTGCAATTTCACTTCTTGTTCTCCTGGGCACATGGATTCGTGGTCAAATAAAGAACCTTTCCAAGGTATGCACTTTCAGACGTGCCTTTTGTATGATTAGATACTTCATTAACTATGTACGTGATAATAAATTGAATAGAGATCTATTTGTAGACGTTTCTAGTGTTCAAATATGATGTTGTTAACTCCGTCCTGACACAAACCCGTAATTATTGTGCACTTACAATGTTAGTTTTTCTACTTATAAAAAAACAATGTTAGTATCTCAGCATACTAATTTTGTAGAGCTGAAAATTTGATTGAAAATGTAATATTATCCCGACTCTCTTGCTACTCATATTTTGAACTCTTCTGTGAGAGAGTTCAGCAATTCTTTGGTGGCCCATTAGATGTTTTTCAATTATATCCTCATGGCTACATTTTATACGTCTGTTTTCTCCTTGTAATATTCCCCTTCTGTCTGCATGTACTTGGTCAGAAAACTAAGAGGGCTCCCAAGGTGGAAGTTGGAACTAAGACTACAGATGCATCAATGGATGAGTGGCTTCAGGTGAGTGGTTTATGCTTCACCATGGTAAATGAATGTTCTTGCAAATTGGTGTCCCCTTGATAGGGAAGTATTACTGGAAGGAGTTTTGCTATGATGTTTTGGTTGTGGTTTGAATGTGTAATACCCTAGATTGGGTGCATGTGTAGGTGAATGGATCCCGCATTGCCTAAGATATAAAAATTATTGCCCTTAATAATGATTCCAAAGGACTCTTAATTGTAATTTTGGCCTGTTCTTTTGGAGTATCATCCCAGATGTGGTTGGGGATTTTCCTTGGATTGTTACAATTTCATTCCATAATGGGTTGCACAACCCATACTTTTGACTAGGATTTGCTGTAATATCAATTGTCCAAAGAAAGGTTAAGCCACACATCTGGACGGATATTCCAAAAGGACAAGTTAAAATTACAATTGAAGCCCCTTGAAATCAGTATAAAGGGCAAGAACTTCTCCATCCCAAGCAATATGGAGGATCCCATTCACCACCTTCTAATACTTCTATACCTGATATGGGACATTACAGAAGTGTGATTAGAATTAAATAGAAAGTAGGAAACACAAAAAATAAAAAATCAGATCAACTTCTTTGTAGATTTTGTTCTCCAATATAAAACTGTACCCACTGAATCTTTTTTGTTTTGCTGGCGATTTGCTGAAATTGTGATGGCTAATGCTGTTGTATTCTTTTCTGCCCATTCCAACACTCAGGGAACCGCATATACTCAGTCCTTGTCCAGCAAATCAAAGAAGAAAAAGTAGATAAGCATTCTCATCTGGTTAAGCTGCACAAGCCACTTCACCAAAGTTCAGACTCTTGTAACTCTAGCTAGGCAGTTAGAGATTTTAAGAGAGCTCCAAAAACTGCAAGTAGTTTTGAAAATTAGACCAGAAAAGCTTGTCTTTCTGTTGTAGTTTTTCGAAGATATTTTAAATTATAAGTTTCTTAAAGATGAATTTGATCATTTTGAGGTAAAACTAACACAGATTTGAGTTAGGAGGGATACAATTTTCTGTGAAACTGAAAATTTTCTGTGACGGCCATTTTTATATTACAATTTCACCAATGCAGTTTCTTGTGGATGCTGTGATGTAGGGCCTTTGACATATTCTGACGAAATTAGTGCAGCATATTATGCATTTGTACATTCTGAAATGCTTGCATCTATAGTAAAGATATTTGTGGGTCTATAGCATATATTTGTGTCATTGTGAGAAAATTTCCCCTCTGAGGTATATATCATGTGGTGGATCTACCCCAGATATTTTATGGTTGGAGGTGAAAGGAAGCTGACTGAAATTGTTTAAACCTTTTTGAAAGATTAAACGATTAACTTTGGAAACCAGACCAATTTTATTTTTGGCTGAGCTTGCAGGTTCATCAAATCACATTTATTTGTGGTCTGACAAGATGCAACCCATTTTAATTTTGAGCAGTTCCTTTCCTGTGTGGGACTAACTTCGGTATAAGTCACAATCATGGGTCTCTACAATAGACTCCGGCCTTTTATTGTCATGGTAATCGGATTTAAATTTTGTGATATTTCGGTTTAGATGGGATATTTTCAAGTGTTTTGGTCTTAAGCTGTCATGCTTCTGGCATCTGGGTGGGTTATTCCTGTTTATTGAAGGGACGAGGAAATTCGGAATTTTGATGATCGGATTACGGATATAGGTTTCTACAACTTTCTTGGTCTTCCGCCAAAACGTGATTATGGATGTACAGAGGGTGGTAACTATCTCAACGTTTAGTTTGAAACTAAATCCAAATTGCTCAGACCGAAGAGCATAATGCATAATCAGAGTTTTTTTATATATATATATATATAGTATATTTGGATAATTCAAAGATACAAGATGCGTATAGTATACCGCTTGTAAACCTGGCTGATCTCTACTCTTAAATCCCGACCCCCATGGTAGATGAGACTTTCAATTAATGTGGTCTAATTTTGGTATAAATTCGTAGGCATTCAGCCTGGATCATCTTGGGGTATCTTAATAAATACTAATATTTGAGGTACATTTCCTAATTACATATAAAAAGGTCAAAGTTGACCATTTGACTTTACTAATTCATCGACTTTTATTTATCATAAATATAATCCCAATATTCCTATTCCCAATAGTCACTAACACATGAAAAAACCAAAATGGTCAGGCTTGTGACCATATGTGATAAGGTCCTTCCATCTATCCTACGCATCAATCATGGTCGCGCTTAGCATTTGGATTTATCATAACTCTGGTTTCTGTAGCAATCGATTAAGATATTAGAACTCCTTAGTGTGTCTTTTTTTAGATGATTTTCAGCCAATTATTGTAGATAATCGCTGTCGGCATGGATTGTGATTTTCAGCTTTTGAGGATGTCACTTTAAGCACAGCATCAGCTAGAGTAAGCTCCTCCTCCTCCTCCACAAGTTCTGTGCTTCTCTGTGACAGTCTTGAACATCCACTTAATCGGTGTCTTATTACGTTGTATGGCCATCACAACTAACATCTTAATGACAATGATATAGGAGCACATGATTGTTTTAACTTGGGAAGACAAAGACACTTCGGATATTTGTCTTGATACAATATTTGCTTAGTGGCTCTTCGCTTTGTTCACTGAGTTAGTATTAGGGTTTCTACCTTATTACGGATAAGGTTGACCATCACATGTGAAATCATCACTTGTCTCAAAAATTTAAACTCGTAAGAAGATATAGATTTAATTATTTGTATTATATTTTTAACATTCATCCTTGTGTGTGAATCAGACTTCCCCTCACTGAGTGGCCCTAATACGTCAAATATTTAATTAAATGAAATTGTCTCAAAAGTTTAAACTCGTAGGAAGATATATATTTAATTATTTGTATTATATTTTTAACATTTATCATTGTGTGTGGATCATACTTTCCCTCACTGAGTGGCCCTAATACGTCAAATATTTAATTAAATAAAATAGAGTGTAGAGTCAAAGTTCGAATTCAGGATCTCTGCTCTGATATCATGTGAAATCATAATTTGTTTCAAAAGCTTAAGCTCATAAATTTAATTATTTGTATTATGTTATTAACAAATACCACCCATACCTGTAGGTTCCAAATAATTCTGATTTTTATTTAAAGGATATCAGTCACAGAAAAAGAAACGTGAGAAGTAAAAGTAAACATCTCTAGGAATGAATGATGCTGGCTAGATGAATCCAAGTTGTTCTGCACCTACCTCAAATTCTTTTAAGATTTTGGAAACGTGATGGTCCTCGTTCTGCAAGTGTGTAAATTCCAATGTGTTTGGCTTTGCAATGACATAGGTCAATTAAACTATGCCTCTGTACACCTTCACTTTTGACTCTTTGAGGCTTTCTAACTGACTGTATCAGGGCTCGAGAATCAAATTACAGTGCCGATGTTAGTTTTATAAAGGCCTGAAAATCTTCATTAATCCAGTCCCTACATTTCATAAAAAGCATAGCATTTATGACAGCTTTATTAGTAGGTTTAGAGAGAGAGAGAGAAAGAGAGAGAGAGAGAGAGAGCACAGAAAGATCTAGCTGTGCATGCAGTTGAGAGCTCATTCAATGGCCTTTTGGTGACAAAACTAGTGGGCATCGTGATTGTCTTTCTCATATTGAAAAACTAATCTCAATGGGTCCCTAACCTCATGTGAAGCCCTTAAGTGTGGTGTCGGTTTGCCTTTGAGATCAATTCCTTAAGATCTCTATAAAAACAAGGCCTCAGTCATCATTCTTACCCATCAAACCAAAGCAGCATATTGCTTTTCAGCTGCTAAGCAGCCTTCTGTCCAAGTTACATTTTCTTCCTCTCATTCCTTTGTTTTTCTGTTGGGATCCAAAGTTGAGTTTGCCAATGCGAACGTTTCCTTTTTGCCGAGGAGCACTTTTGTGCTGCTCGGTGATCATGCTTTTCACATTAAGTTTCTGCTATGGTAGTGACCAGACAGTTGAGGTAGTTGGTCTTGGGGAATGTGCAGACTGTGAGCAGAGTAACATTAAGACTAGCCATGCCTTTTCAGGTACTGTTGATCTTTCTTTTTTGTTTTCTTTTTCCTTGAACCATTGTTCTTTTGAATGTCTGCATTGATGTTGCCACGTATCACAAAAATGCATTGCTGCATGGTTTACCTGATATGCTCTTTGCCCCTACTGCTTCTTGAAGGGTCTTGTCTTGTGATATCTACTTACCACTCATATATGCTGTACTCTTAATCTATATTATTACCTGAAAACTGTGGAAAAAAGAAACCGAGATGCAGCTCCAAGTGGTTGGAGTCAGGGTAACCATTATTTGATCAAATCTGAACTGTGATCATTGAAATGCCAAAGACATAGTGGGCAACGAACAAAAATGATTTTGTGGATTACTGTGTAGGGCTTCCTGTGGCAATTGATTGCAAGCAAGCAAATGGACACTTCAGGACCAGAGGAGTAGGGAAGCTCGATGAAGAAGGAAAGTTTGAAGTGTCTCTTCCTCAGGAGATCGTGAAAGACGGACAACTAAATGAAGAATGCTATGCGCAGCTTCACAGTGCATCAGCTGCACCATGCCCTGCCCACAATGGCCTAGAATCCTCAAAAGTTATATTCAAGTCCAAAGCCAATGGAAAACATACCTTTGGGCTGGCTGGTAAACTCAAATTCTCCCCTGTGACATGTACTTCAGCCTTCCTGTGGCCTCACTACAAACACCCGCCACTACCCAAATTGCCGCCTTGGCCGAAAATGCCGCCTTTTCCTCCCCATCCACACTGGAAGAACTTTGGTCATAAATTCCCTTACCCTCCTAAGGTCTTTCCCCCACTACCACCAAAGGTCTTCCCTCCCATACATAAGAAGCCTTTGCCGCCAATTCCAAAGTTCAAGAAGCCACTTCCGCCACCAGTGCCTGTATATAAGAAGCCACTTCCGCCACCAGTACCTGTATATAAGAAGCCACTTCCGCCACCAGTACCTGTATACAAGAAGCCTCTTCCTCCGCCTGTTCCAAAGTTTAAGAAACCACTTCCACCGCCGATACCTGTATATAAGAAGCCACTCCCTCCGCCATTTCCAAAATTCAAAAAGCCACTTCCACCTCCCATTCCAGTATTCAAACCGAAACCACCAATTTTCAAGCCTCCTTCAATCCCAAAGATCTATCATCCACCTCTGCCAAAATTCAAAATGCCCCTTCCTCCTCCCATTCCAATCTACAAACCAAAACCCCCGGTATACCATAAACCTCTTCCACCAATCCCAAAGATCCCTCCATATTATAAGAAGCCTTGCCCACCCCTTCCTGAAGTCCCACTTCATCCTAAACTACCTCCTATTCCAAAGCATCCCAAGTATTTCCCCCACCCCAAGTTCGGAAAGTGGCCTCCGTTGCCACCTTTTCCTCCTCATCCTTAGATCACTGCAGTATATGTTCCAAATGTAAGTGGAAACGATGTTGTTTTATTTAATTAAGTCTGGTGTGGAAATTTAATACTGTAATAGAGCCTCAAAGAAAGAGATGATGCAAATGAAAAGGCTCGGAGAGAGAGAGAGAGAGATGTGAATCAATATTTATTACTTGTCGAAGTTATAGGCCGTGTTTGGATCATTCGTTTTAGTTTTACATTTAGAGGTCCGAATGCATTTGACTTGCTGTAATAATTGTACTTTCTTGTCTTGCAAAATATATATCCTCCATTTTGTTATAACTTTTATTTGATATATTCTCGAATGACATCGAGTTGATCAGATTGCAAACAAGTTGTTGCACCGGTGCATGCATGACTACTCTCTGTTCATACGACGATCACGATTCACGGCATTGCCTACCCACCCCTATCTCCTTTTCTTTTACAGAATCAATATCGAAAGGGTTGAGAGCCTTAGACATCGATGGTTGGTAAACAAGGTCACTTAACAGACCAACTTTCAGATACCAAGCATGCATGCATGTGCATTAATTCAACCTTGCATGCATTTTGAGGGCGCGAATCTAAAGATCTAGAGCTCTGTCAAACTTCAAAAGAACTTTGCTGTAAAATTCATTCGATTCTTAGACGTAAAGTCTTCATTTATTTTTTGTGTCATGTATTTTACGTACTTGATCTGGATTCATGTGCTTTTATGAATGAAACTGATGCATGAACTAACAAGATCAATCACCGTTCTGGATTACTATTGCACGACCTATCTATCTAGCTAGCTTTAATGGATTTGGCTACGTAGTCAGTTGGACATTTAGTAGGTCTATAAATGCCCATATGCGGTCCATGTGAAAATCGCCTGCTCTCAGTATCTTCAACTTCAACGATATGTTAAGCCCACAACATCCACTTAACAATTTGGAGTCGTCGTTATAATTCTCATTTAGAGATGCAATACTTATTTGGAGAGCTATTGAGGCGACATGTCTTAATCACCTCGAGCGTATTGAAACGACCACCTTGATCAATCGTTGCATAGCGCATACTGCTTGTATTTAGTGTGTTATGGGATATTTATATTTTGACCCCTTTGTCGCCTTAATAACAGAAATCAGCGACTTGACTGGTGTAAATCGGTCGGGTCTGGGGGTGTCCATCATTTTTCCGGACCGGACCGAACACCCATACGGACTGGACCGGTAGCTATCGTCCAGTCTGTCCATTCAATCCGGCCAAATTATTTTATTATTATTTTTTTTTTCAAATAAATTAAAATTAAAATTCAGTGAATTATGTAACTTATTCATTAAAAAAATATTTAACTATAATTATATTTATGATGTTGATAGTTACTACTTACTAACTTAGGTCCCGATTGGAACTTGGAGTTCAGTTTAATTTTAAGCTGAGTCTAACATCCAAACACCCAACTCTCAAATTACTAAACTTATCTCAATTCAAAATTACATCTTTACATGTGGGACCCATAACCTTTTTCAACTCAACACCTCTTTACACGCAAGACCCACAACCTTTTTCAACTTCTCATAAACACATTTAAACTCATCTTAACATCCAAACATATCTAAACTCATCTTATCTGGACTCCACAAAACTCACTCTATCATCTCAACTCACTACTATTTATAAAAAAATTAAACTCAGTTCAACATCCAAACGTGGCCTTAGACTTTACTCTTTAATATGCATAATTATTAATAACGTCATATAAAATAGTTAAAGAATATCAAATAATTTCATTGTACATAGATTATTCATGCTTGCTTGTAACTTAGATATTAAAAAAAAGACTTAATTGCTTTAATTAAGTGTAAATAATAGAGTATGTATAAATGTATGATGTATTAACTATTTACATATATAATGATATAAATTATCACATTATTTATTATTAATTGATAATATATATTATTTCATATTTTAGTCAATGATAATATATTAGATGAAAATTACTAATTAACTTATATAATTGCTATATGAAAATAATATATTAAATTATTAAAAATATTTTAAATATACATATAGTTCGGTCCGGTCAATTTTTCCGGTCCAGACTAAAAGTTGTACACCCCTAGACTTGAGTGCCTTTTAGTACGTGTTTGGGATTGCGATGAAAAATATAGTTTATAGATTTAGAGCTTACAACTTATAGCGCCTTAAGTAATGAGTTATACTATTAATAAATTATTTACTATTTGATAACCATATGTTTTAAGTACTTTGAAACGTGTTACATTTGTTTTGAAACAAATTTAAAAAATGATTTTTGAGGTATAAATGATAATCATTTGATGTTTTAAAGATTATTTTTTAAAGATTATGGTCATATCCTTAAAAGTCTGAAAGTTGTAATTATCTAAAAGTTGTATGGGTGTTTTTGCCCATTGACGGTGATTTTAAAATTTGAACTAAATTCTTCAAACGTACTTTTTAACTTATTTAAGATTAAAAAATATTTTAATATGTAACATTCAAACAATCTAATTTTTTCATTAAAGAGTTTTTAAAGATATTTAAGTATTTTTTAAGACTTTTAACACAATCTCAAAAGGCCCTTAGTGTTTTTTTTTTCCCTTTTTCAATTTACTTTCATGTACGAGGCGTCGAGGCCTAAGTCCATTAGTAACGGTACTTTATAATCAACACTCATAATAAAATCAGAAATTACTTTTTTCTGTTCTTGATTTTTTTTTCAGTTCGATATAGGTGAGACTTTCCTTTTTTTTTTTTTAATTTTTTTATAGTAATGCTACATACAGTCGTGTAATGAGCAAATACCATGCAGTCACTTTGAAAAAGTGTGAGGTTCACTATTAAAAAATTAATTTATTTTCATATGGGTCCATATTTATTCACTTTTTTTAAAGCGACTGTATGACGCTTGCATATTCACGATTACAAGTATCATTTCTCATTTTGGTGAGTTGATTTCACCTTTTGAACCCTTAAATAATAATAAAAATAAAACTCGCTTTACCATTGTGTTTGTATAATTAGCTCTATTAGGACAGAGCATTTTTCAAACCTGACCAAAAAAAAAAAAATAGTAATTATAAAAAATATGAATAAAATTAATTTCTAAACTTGCCTCATTTTTTAATTTTAACGAAAATCTGATTAAGAAATTATCAAAAAGGTTATAGAGCTAAAGATCAAAGCCATAAAATTAAGGTCAAGTTAGGATAGTGAGTTGAGATAAAAGTTGAATAAAATATTGTTAAAATATTATTTTTTAATATTATTATTGTTTTAAAATTTGAAAAAAGTTAAATTATTTATTATATTTTATATAAGAATTTGAGAAAGTTATAAATAATATGAGATGAGATAAAACACTATCCAAACAGACTGGTTTGGTTATACAAAACTAAATCATCTCATTTTATATCATATCATAAGGGTGAAAATCAATCCCTTCGGTTCGGTTTTTGGACAAAACTGACGTCGACTGAAAGTTAATTTGCAGGGGAGAAAACAGGTTGAAACCAGTCGACGGGGAAGAGAAACACTGACCGAAACCATTGTTTCATTTCTCCGTCGGTTCCTGGACCAAGCTTCCTCTGAGAGAGTAGAGAGAGAGAGAGGATGAAAGCTGGTAAGAACGCGAGAAAGGAGACGCGAGCAAGAAGACGAAGTTATTTTGAAACGACGCCGTTTGGTTTAAACGAAATGGCGTTGTTCTACTTATTTTTTTTTTTAATCGTTATGAATTAAACGACGCTGTTTGGTTTAATACCAAACGACGTCGTATAAGTTGTGTTTAAAACACAATTAAGGCTTAAAACGACGCCGTTCCACTTAAACTTAAGTAGAATGGCGTCGTTTTAAGTACAAAATATATATAAAAAAAATAGTTTATTTAGTCGGCCGGTTCAACGGTTTGAAAATGGTTCGAACCGACGCCGAATCGATCAATATTGGCTTTCTCTATTTGCTGTCGCACGCCGACCGGTTCTCCACCGATTTCGGCCGGTTCTGAGCTCCGGCGGCTGGTTTGAGTCGGTCTAGGTTGGTTTTTCAGTTTTTTGTACAGTCCTATCATATTATATGATCATTACAACTTTTCCAAACTCCCACACAAAATATAATAAACAATTCAATTTTTAAAATAAAAATAATATTAAAAATTTATATTATAATAATATTTTATTCAATTTTCTACAAAATATTTCATCTCATCTTACTTTGCTATCATTTTGAGAGACGACTGGAGTGGTAATTGGAGGTGGTCTTATAAATGATTATGGTTAATAATTTTAGAATTTATACTTTTATATTTTAGCGCTGTAGTCTAATCCAAATAATCGTTTGTAATCTATTTTTTCAAAGAAAAAGTATTGGGAGCAGCTCCTGTTCACGCATCATCCAAAACACACATTACGTGGTAAAGTAAATTGACAAATTTATCCCTAAGCAAATTAACAAAGTCCCACGAAGCCCTCCCTTCCCTCCCCCCCGAATTTGAAAAGTTGAAAACACTCAATTGCTACCGAGAGCTGATTTGAGCTACGATGGAGAGGGAGGAGGGAGCTGCGATGGGGGTTGCTGCGAGGTCGTGAGGCTCAATGGTGGTAGCTGGGTTGGTGTACGGTGGCAGCATGGTGGCAAGAGAGGGGGAGACCCATTTCAGGTTAGGCTAATCTAAACCGCTATTGGGGGGGGGGTTGCTGGAAGGTCGTGTGGCTCGGTGGTGGTGGTTGGGCTGACTTACGACGGCGGGTGGCGGCATTTCGGGACTAAATCAGCCGTGTGAGACCCATTTCGGAAGTAGAATGGATGCTGCGCGTGGAGGCTCGGAGGTGGCTGGAGGGTCAGCAGTGTGAGGGAGAGCCGATTAGGTGGTCGGTGGCACTACTGGGTGGCTGACAGGAGGAGAGGCCAAACACGATTCTGGGTGGGCTGAGAGAGGGAATCGGGTGGGGGTAAGGGCTGGGTGGGCTGAGAGATGGTCGGTTTTGGATTTAAGAAAAAAAGAAAAAAGAAATACATGTCACGTGTGATATGGCAGCTCAGCTCTTTTTCAAAAGAATGTTTAAACACTACGGAGTGGTTTGGATTCAGAGATGAGTTGAGATGGGTTGAGATGGTTTATGAATAGTAGAATAGAAGTTGAATTATTTATTATATTTTGTGTGAGAATTTGAGAAAATTATTTTGAGATTTGAAAAAGTTGAATTGTTTATTATATTTTAGATAGAAATTTAGAAAAATTATAGTGATGAGTTGAGGTGAGTTGAGGTGGGTTGAGGTGGGTTGAGGTGGGCTTTGAATCCAAACGACCCTGATCGAAATGGACTCAAAAAATTGAAGTACCCATACCATTCTGGTCGGCTCGAAGCACAGCTCGTCTTTAGTCGCTTTCTCTCAGAGTCTCAGCTACTGTGAGCCAAACCAACCTTGGAAGCACAAAAGCGCGAAAAGAAATCAAATCCATAAACCCCTTCCTCCTCCTCTCTCGCTCTTCCGCTAGGGTTTTTGTACTTCAACCTCTCTCAAGCGCCTGTAATGGCGAGCACTAACTCCGTCGACGCCTCTCTCTGGTGGGACCCGTTCACGTTCCTCCTTTCCGAGCTTGAGAATGCCCCTCTCTCCTCTGACCTTCCTCCAAATTTGGTAAACCCTAACCCTCTCTCTCTCTCTCTCTCCCCTATTAATATATGAAGTAAATTTATGCATATTTTATATATAACGTTGAATTGTTTGGCGTTTATTTAGGTGAAGAAGTTGAGGGACAATCACACCTGGTTCGTTGACACAGTGTCGTGCTTCAAGCCACCGAATGCGAAATCGAGGGAGGCTTTGAATTCACAGAAAATTAAGTTAGGGACTCACCAATTGAGTATACAGCCGGAATTGAGAGAAAAGGCTTTAAATATCAGCTCATACTTGGTGAGTTCCTTTATCGCCTTTGCTAATTTGTAATTTGTTAGTTATGGAACTCATTATACTCATATACCATTAATAGTCTAGGTGGTTATTGATTCACCACATTGTTCTTCTTGTTTGATTCAGTGTTTAAACGAGGTGCAATCGTACATTCTTGTTGAAAGGTCTCTCGAGGACAACAAATTAGGTGCTCACTCTGTAGTTCAAGAATTTCTTCATATGGTTAGTAGCTTCTTTTTTTTTTCCTTTATTCCTCGAGCCATAATTGGTTTATAGTTCGAAGGTGATTTTCTTTTTATCCAATTGATGTGAACGTTCAAAATGCCATTGTATTACTTACTCAATCCGGTCTACCTTAGTTGTAAGTATGAAATGCTCTTTGTGTAGAGATATTGAATGTTATATTTGAAGATTTTTTCCACTGCTAGCCACTTGTGTAACTTTGTTTTTCTCCCCTCCGTATATTCTGTTTCCTTTTGCTGTTTTCATGCAGATATTGCTTCAGTATTACATGGAACGACAATGCTTACTAAAGTGTACCAGACAAATTCTAGTACACGCCTGTAAGTCCATTGTGGAGCTCTTCTGATTCCCAGTTATTTTCTGTTCTCTAGTTTTGAGTTTATTCCTTTTATTGTCACGGAGTGGTTGAACCATGTGGATTTTCAATCTAACCATACCTGCAAACTTACTCCTTAGCTTCAAGGTTTTGAATTGTTGCTTATTGGTTCTGAGATTTTACACTTCCTACCATAATTGTACTAATCTCGGTGCAGTACATGCTGGCACTGGCTCCAAAGAAGGTCAGATTATTAGAGAGGAGGCGCTAAAGCTGTTTTCCAATGGACTTGAAAGGAAATTAATATCTGTACTGGAAGATCTCCTATCCTCCAGTCATCCGGAGCAAATGGTATGTGCAGTATTTGCACGTGTCTTCTACTGTGCACCCTGTGTGATTGTAATAGATTGGTTGCTGTATGACAGATATATCAGTTGGGCATGTGAATTTATGATGTTAGACCAATAGAGTTTTTATAATGACTAGAAACATGATCAACTTATGTTTTTTTGATAAGTAAGAAATTTATTAAACCATGTAATTAGGCATAGCCCAAGTACACATGAAGTATACAAGAGAAAAGACCTAATTACGAGCTAAAGCTGAAAAACAGCGCAAAATTCATTAAGACTAGTCCCATCCATAACAATAACCGAAGCCCAACGCAACAATGTATGAAAAAAGAAGTCTCTAATCCCTCCCACTGATTGTTCTTTGTTGTCGAAACAATGCCCATTCCTCTCATTCCAAAACACCACATAAGACAAAGAGGTACTATCTTCCAAACGGCCGCTATTTGGCGATTACCTTGAATCCCTCTCCAACAGGCCAAGAGATTCACCACCCTCTTGGGCAACACCCAAGCAATGCCAAGCTTAGCAAAAACCTCATCCCACATCAACTTATGTTAATGGTGCACTGGGTCTTGTACTCTCTTTTCAGTAGCACAATGCAGTGTATAGACTTCAGGATGTTGGAATAATGTGCTAGCTCATTTTTTGTGTTTGATTGCAGTCAGGTTAGTGAGTTAATGTTGTGCCAAAAAGGGGAGTGAGGGAGGGAGGGAGAGGGAGGGTTAGCCAGTGCATAGATACTGGCTAACCCTCCCTTAGTGGCTTGGTCAAATTTTATATGGCACATGTGATCACAAGTTTTTTTCCCTTCTGTTGTTTCTTCAATCATGTTTGTACACAGCTAGTTATTAAAATGTAGATGCGTGCATGCTCTATTTTACAGGAAAAAAGTGGTTGCTTATTTTCATTTTGATCACATGTTATCATAGCTGTGCTTTTAAAAGTTTAGGTGGCTTGTGGGGATGCTTTGTAGGATGTTGATCTTTTCACTTTGTGGGCTGAGGAGACATTGATAGAAGACAATTTGGTTCTAGACAACCTCTTCCTAGCATATTATGAGTCATTTTGTAGTTGCGATGGTGGAAGATGGAAAAATATGTGCTCCCTCTACAAGGTATTTTCTAATCTTTGTAATGGTACTGTTTTTCAAATTCCTTTTATCCTGATCCTTGCTCCAAAACTCACCTGCAGGGAATCATATCTGGTGCTTACAACTTTGGAAAGCTGGAAATATCATCTGATGCACTAAATTCTTCTTATCGTGCCAAAGTTCAGCTGCTACTTATCCTTATAGAAACCCTGGACCTGGATATTCTTCTCCAGATGGTTCATGATGAAATTCCTTTCAGGTTTTTACCTAGTTGTTAAAACCTTTTATAGATGCTTACGAGGTAGTGTGGAAAGTTTATAGGAGCCTTTCTGTCTGTAAGAGAAAAGAATGACTTGTCAAACCTTTTAAACACCCTAGTATTAGTTGATGATTTCATTATTGCACAATTACTGAGCAATGCAGTGTAAAGGTTTTGGCACATTGAATCCCAAATGAATAAATCCCCCATGAGGTAAAATGCCTTGAGACTTGAGTCATTAATGTATTAGATAATCCATAATGTAGTCTTTACTCTCTCTTCCTGGGATCTTGTGTTTAAGTACAACATAGCTCAATGGCATCGGAGAAGATAATAATGTCAGATAACCCAAGGAAGCGGAACATCATTAATGGTGAATTAGTTTGATGTTTAAGAAGGATGGGGAGTCAGTTGATCATCTTCTTCTTCATTTTGAAGCTGCAAGTGATTTATGCTATTTGATTTTGCTATTGAAGTGGTTTGATGCTAATTGGGTTATGACTAGAAGGGTAAGAGAATTGTTGATGGGCTGGGGAAGAAAGCAGGGGCACGGTAAGCTTTTTGGTAGCATGGAGGTTGGCTCTTTTTTGTTTAATGCGGGGAATAAGGAGAGAGTAGAATACCCAGGCCTTTGATTATACGGAGGCTACAGTGGTAGAGCTACATTGGTGTTATACCTATCAACTAAGGACTCATGTGTAGTGCATTTATTGAACTAGACATGAGTGTCAGTGTCTACCTTTTGGGGAGCAATTGCTTGTTTGACTGATAACCCCAAGGGGTTGGCCCAAGTAGTGAAGGCTTGTTCTTGGGGTATCACTCCCTTCAAGGTCCAAGGTTTAACACCTCATGGGTGCAAACAATCCTTTAGGGCCACATCTCCTGGTGAAAAGCCAACAATTTAACCAGTTCCGTGTAGGGAAACTTCCGAGGGTGCGGTGCATGGAACCGGGGTTTACTCTGTAGGGGTGGGTCCGAAGGGCCCTGCCTTGGAGAGGTTCCCCGACATAAAAAAAAAAAATTGCTTGTTTGACTGATGTTGGTACTTATATTTTTGTGATGTTGTCCAACACTACTGCACTCTCTAAGTTCTTGTTCTGTGTTACATCTTTTCAATTAGCCAATAATGCCATATTTTAGGGAGACTTTGCAAAGGCAGTTGGGTTGGATTTGTGTAGATGTATAGTGGACAATTTTGAAGCCTTTTGGTTGTAATTGGAAACTTATTCACTTTGATTTCTGTTTTTCGTTTTGGTTCTGATTTTTTTTTTTTGCTGATTACTGTCCCTTACATCGCCTTTTCATTTTAAACCCCCATTTTTCATTTTTAAAATAGCTTGTCGTAATTTTTCGAAGATGTTTTTCAATTTCTCAGGAAGGGTGTCTCTGTTTTTACATTGCCCGATATCCTGGAGATGGATGCAATAATCTCCAGTTTCAATGCTTTGGAATTGAAAGAGGCCGGTCCACTAATTCTAGCATGGGCAGTGTTTCTTTGCCTAAGTTCATCACTTCCAGGAAAGGAGGAAAATAATGTTCTGATGGTACATGGTTCTGTTTACTGAATCGTTGTTTGCCACACTGGGATTTATGATCATCTCAAATTTGACCATGCTATCCATTTTATTTTTATTTTATATTCCAGGAGATTGATCACGTTGGTTATGTACGTCAAGCCTTTGAGGCTGGATCCTTGAGTTATTTTCTTGAAATTCTTCAAAGTGATGTACTGAAGGAAACAGATGTGAGTTATCTAGTTTGTAACAAAGCATTCACATGACTCATTTCTAGTGCTTCTCATTTATTTCAAGTGTTCTGACTGCTTTGTCCTTCTTTTCATCATAAACAATGCAGCTCTAGTAAACTACATTTTTTAATCCAAAGAGAAAAGGTTTTGTAGTCTATTGTTCAACATTGAGTTCAAATTTGACAACATTATTTTGGTCCTTACATTTTCTGGTAGTTTTGCCTTTTTTCATCTCAAGTTCTTGTATATTTTCCCTTTTTTAAAACAAGTAACCTCTCTTTCTTACTTCTTTTCTCGCCATTTGCTTTTTACCCAGGGACCTATTGCTGGTTATCGAAGTGTCCTAAGGACTTCTATTTCTGCATTTATTGCATCGTATGAGATTAATCTTCAGGTAACAATACTAGGTATAGGTATATCTTCAAGTTGTTTTAAATGAGTTTATTGAGCGCTTTTCTGATTTATCCCGCTTCATCATGGTGCAGATAGGGGACAGTACTCTTAATTCTATATTGGATGTTCTCTGCAAAATTTATCGAGGCGAGGTTCGATTGTATAATGATCAGTGTTCTTCAGGGTCATTCATCATATTTCAGCTCATTTTAACTATTGTTCATAGTTTTCTAATTGGGAATATTTTCTTAAATTTGCAGGAGTCACTTTGTATTCAGTTCTGGGACAAGGATAGTTTTATTGACGGTCCCATTCGGTGTCTTCTCTGTAACTTAGAGGGTGAATTCCCCTTTAGGACCATAGAACTTGTTCGCTTTTTATCATCCCTCTGTGAAGGAACTTGGCCTGCAGAATGCGTGTAAGCAAAACTTGTTTAATTTCAGGTTGATCCCATTGGCTGAATCATACATCCCGTCTGTAACATAATTAGGCTCTAGGATTCGTTTTTTTATTTTATTTTTGAATATACTACTGTTATATGATATGTTGTCCTTTTATACATTTGTTGTCTTCATTCTGCTGATAGGTATAACTTTCTTGACAAGTCGGTTGGCATATCATCCTTGTGTGAGATCAGTAGAGATTCTTTGGTGGATGACATTTCGCAAATTGTTGAAACACACCTGCCAATTAACATTCCTGGAATTGAAGGTTTATTCATTCCTGGAAAAACTCGTGGACACGTTTTGAAATTCATTGGTGATAATACTGCTCTTGTACGATGGGAGGTAATTGGACAGTTTTTAATGGTTTTAAATTAACGTTTGCAATTTTGTTATGTTAGGCCCTTTGGATTCTGCTGGAAACAAGGATGTTCCTTTAATCTAGGTTTCAAGTCCAGTGCTTATGGATGGTTGATTACCATTTCATTTGACATTTTTGGATGTTTCTACCCTATTATATCTATTTCCCTTTCTTCCTTAGATTTCCATCTATTATCGTGGCACTAACTTTGTGGTGTCTGAAAAGGCCTACTCTTATAACCCTCATGTGACTGACCCTCCTCTCTAAACTGGATGAGGTGTTGTAGACTGTTTTTCATATCTTACATGGAATATTTATTTAATATTTTCTCATTTTACTGAAAGAACTTGAGTCCATCAATTTATTTATTTTTTGGTGCAGCATTACAGTGAAATTGATTGTAACCTTGAAATCCATGTTTTGTCGTGGTTGCATAGTGAATGATATCTACCTTAAAATTCTAGTCATGGCTAATTCTTCTTGAATCTCCTTTTTTCACATGTTCATGGTTTTGCTTCCCTGGACCCTGGACACGTGGTTATGGTCTTGCCATTGTGTCAATTTGGTGATTCAATTCAGTTTTTATATTAGCTGCTCCTTTTTGCTGATATATGCATCTTTTTCTGTTTGTAGTATGCTCAGTCTGGCATGCTGGTATTGCTTCTCCGTTTGGCCCAGGAGCTGTATTTGGACAAAAGTGAGGAAGTTTTCCTTACTCTTGACGTGCTTAGTCGAATGGTGTCTTTTAACACGGTAATTTGTTTGTTTTATCTAACTATTGTTTGATATCCTGCCAAATCTGATATGGAACTGTTTAGGTTAGGTCAGGTTTAGGTGATTTTGATAGAAATTTATGATAGTAAATTGACTGTTGCCTGAGAACGTCCATTGCTTTGTGGTGTGTTAAAAGGAAAATGTTTGAGCTGCATTAGATGGTGGTGGATGTGGATAGAGCAGAACGTCAATAGTCTTTTCATAATCTAATCGTGTGACAAGCCTTTGATCTATTTCAACCTGGATATTGATTTTTGTATGGACACTTCTATTATAAATTTTTTCTCTATGATCAGCATGGTGCCTGAGTTACTACACTAGAAGATTCTTTGATTCATTCTATTGGGAATGGTGTTGCTGTCAGAAAACTTTGGTCCTATAGTTTCAGCTTTCTATAGTGATCTGACTCGTATTCAATAAACCTGTTTATCTCTTTGTTTTTGTCCCTTTTTGCCCTGCTATCCAGTCAACTTGGAAAGATTCATTGTTTTTTTTACTGAAATGGCTCTGTATGTATTCTCGATCTGAGACTTGGTTGCATTTTAAAGATTATAATAAACTGCGATTTTAATTTCTTATTGGTATTGTTGTGGCTCTTGGAGTTTGTTTTTCCTTCCACAGTATCTGTACTGCCAAGTGCTTTATTTGGCCTCACATTCCTTTTGTCCTCAATATCTGATTCTGCAAAAATTCTGGATTGTGTGCTTGGCTTTAAGCTCACTTTCCCTTTATTTCAAGTGTTCTATTAATCTTAGGAGGAGAACAATAGAAAAGAAAGTCTGCAGTATGTGCACTTTGGTTCATTCCTTTTTACTTTTCTGTTCCAGGATCATATCCAGCTTTTTCTTCATTTTTCCCATTCACAAATGAATCTAGCTTTTTTACCTGCCGGTCTTCCTTTCCTGGTCTTCTAATCTAGTATTTCACTTGTACATTTGAATTTGGACTCTCTTTTCTTCTCTCTTGTCGTTGGCATTCTTTTCCTCAAATTTTCATTTGAGTCTGTTCCAAAATTTCACCTTTAAATTTCCTGAGTTGTGTCCTGAATTTTTATTTTATTACTTAGATTCACTCGAGGAATGTTTAATAGATGAGAAGTGTTTAATAGAAAATCTGACTTTTTTTAGGTTTATATAAATTTCTGTATGGTTTTGGTTGCGAAAGTTTATCATTATCTCTGTTCTTTGTTGGGCTCTTCCTCCATTATTTCTGTGTGATTTTTATTCCAGCACGATGCCCATGTTCATGCTCACATTTGACTTCTCTGTCCTAAGCCCTTATCCATGATGATGGACGGAGCTTGAACATGGTTGCCACAGCTTGGCTAAAGCCTAGTTTCATTTGAACAAATCCAGCTTGACTGTGCTGAGATTGAATACCCCAATGCTTAGCTTGGGTTGTTTCATCCCTGGGTCTTAGTGTTAAATAAAGTTCATCCTTTATAGGGCCAGCAGTTTTTTTTTAAAAAATACGGTTTGATTTTTTCGGTTTCGATTTCTTCTCACCTAATTTCTATCAATTTATCATATGTAGGCTTTGTGTTTTGCTTTGATGGAGATTGGCAGCTTATTGCATCCTGAAGAAACTGGGATGACTGAGACAATGGACAAGAATATGTGGTAATTAGGACACTTATATGTTTTTTTCCCTTCCTTTTTATCTTTCCTTTCCTGGGTTCATTTTCTAGTCGTCCCTTTCATGGTAATGCTTCTTTTTAAGTTGGAGATAGTTTGTTGTCTTTATGTCCATTGTAGGGTGGTTGAAACCATTTGCACTTTGGTCAGAAATCTGCCTCCAAACTCCAGCAGTGCTGCTCTGATGTCCATGTGTGTCAAGATTCTGGGCAAGTTGTTGAAATGGTATATGTTTTTGTTTGGTTGCTCTGGATGAATCTTTTGTTCGTGTTTGGTCTGGTTCTTTGCTATTACATATTTGACATTTGTGTGTGAATTGTTTATGGCCATAAACAGAAACAAAAAACACTACAACCTCAATCATTAATATGCCTATTATCATCAATAAAATTCTTATTTACTGATAAAAAATGCATTTTTTTTTGTCAGTTCCCCATCTCATGTTGCTGCGGTGGTTCTAAAGGCAAATATATTTGATGTGGTTTTAAGGACAAGTGTCTACGATGTTGACAGTAATGGTTCATCAAGGTGAATCCTCTAGTTCAAATTTCATGTAACTTTTTTTGTTAATCAAATGTCAAAGTGTAAATATGTGATTCAGCAGAATTGCATGTTTACTAAGTGCGGTTGCCTCCTTGCTTTGTGTTAACAATCCGTGATTTTTATTTTATTTATAAAAGAAGAACTGTTGCTAACTTAACAAAAAAAAAAAAAAAAAAAAAAGAAGAATGAATTTATAGTCTGTGTTTTAATTCTTTTTATCTCCTTTGTCTAGTGGATCATGGTTACTTTCTGGAAAACTGGCTAAGATGCTTCTAATTGACTGCGAGCAGAACAATAATGACAACCCATTGGCTATATCAGGCATGTTTCTGGTAGTAGTTTTCTTGTGTTTTGCTGTATCTTTATATTTGTCTCATCCATAAACATTGTTCCATGAAAGAACCAAGCATATCAAAGTTGATTGTTATTTCATTAGGGACGTGGTACTGGGTAAGCAAATTACTACTAATGTGAAATATGAGGAGCAGCTTGGGCCCTCCTCCGAGTTATGAAGTATGTGAAAGACTGAGCTGGTCCTTGCTTAACGAGTTCTAGTTTATGCCTAGAAAACTGAATAGATGTATTGTATGCATAGTGTGTCACAAAGACGTTAGCCAGATCAGGCCATGTTTGAATGGTCTTTGAGTCAGTGTTCATCAACCAAGCCAGCACAAATACTTAAAATGATAAGATCGAGTTACTTTCCCTTTGTACACTCTAAAAATTGGTTAAAATGTGCTGGGCCCCTACTCCCTCTCAAATTGGTATCTTCTTGATCAAAACTTGTCTCTTTGCACCTCTTTGTAATGGGTTTACATTGGTCCCTGAAACTCTTGTTTCCTTTTTCTTTTTGTTTTTACCTTTGTATGGATTCCCCCCATCCCTATTTAAATCGCTTGCTTTTTTTAGGACTTTTTAAAGTAAATGTTTACTTAGCAAAAGTGGAAAATTTTGCATTTCCAATAAATACCCTATTAATTTTTAAAAAAGTAATTAAAACTGTCATAAAAGTTGTATCCACCTCTAAGAAATAGAGGAGTATTTTAAGAAGTTAATTATCAGGATCTGTCTTTGTGTAAGATTGTGCACGGACTGTCTGATGTCATATTATCCATTTGTTCTTTGGGCTCTGACGTGCATGGTTCAAAAACTTTTTCCAGTATTGGACTTTACTATGCGGCTTGTGGAAACAGGATTAGAGGATGATTCTGTCCTGGCTCTAGTTGTTTTCTCCCTGCAGCATGTGCTAGTTAGTCATGAGTACTGGAAATACAAGGCGAAGTATGTGCGTTGGAAAGTAACATTGAAGGTACACCTTGGATCTCTCTGGAATGCTACAACTTGGTTTCCATTTTATGTTCTACTTAACTTTTTGTAGACATGCACAAAATAATCCAATAATTTTGTTTTTCTGGGTTTCTTTTACTCGACCATTAGCTTGAGTCTTGATTGGTACACATAATGCTGCCAAGACAGGTGAAATTCCAGAACAAAGAGCCTTAAGCATTGTAAAACTGCAAAAAAGTTTATGCTTTCTCTTACACCCATGCAAGCATATATATATATTCAGGATAATTAGCCAACGTTGGTATGTAAGAAGTTGTTAATGCGTCTGAATCCCATATTTCTTAATCAGTACTTATATCCTTTAACTAAAAGGGCTTAACAGTAATTTAATTTTTTTTCATTAATTGTCATTTCAATTTTACATTTCTACTACAAACCATAGAAGGAAAGAATGTGCTTCCTTTCCACTTCTTCCCATCTTTCCACTTTTCTGCCCCTCCTATCAAATGATCTCTTTAAGCCGTTGATCGTATGTCAACTGTATCTTGTGATGCTGGTGCACTTGGGCTATGCCTATTTATATCCTCAATAAAATCCTTGTTTTACTGATGAAAAAAACTGTATCTTGTGATGCTCCTTTTGTTGTAACAGTGATGGACGCCTTTGTTGTCTGTCTTGTTGCATCTGTTTTTTTCACTGTTTTCTAATGGAATTTACTTCTCTTTGCAAAGAATATATTGAGTTCATAAGCATAAGTGGTTAATATCGAAGTATACAAGAAATCTGTCCAACGTTCATTGGGAGGGATTAGAGATTTTTTTTCCCCCATACATTGTTACTTTGGGCATTGGCTATTGTATTGGATGGGACTAATTTTTGTAATCTCTATGTTGCTCTTTCCAGCTCTTAGCTTGTAATTAGGTGTTCTCTCTTGTATACTCCCTGTGCACTTGGGACCTTGGGCTATAATAGAAGAAGCATCTGACTCCTTCATGCATGCTCCACTGGGCTCGGGCGGATATAGCTCAGTTGGTAGAGCAGCCTAATTATGTTGATTAATAAATTTTTCTTGTATAAAAAAAACTATTTTAATATGTAAGTACTGATTGTTTCCTGATGAAGTTCTTTCTGGTGGTTGTGCGTGTGATATAAAAAACTTTGCTCTCCATTAACCTCTTGTCAGGTCTGGCCTGACTCTCAAATATTATAAATATTATAAGTGGATGGTAGGGGGATAGAGACAGCATTTAATCTATGTGTTCCGGTTTTTATATCTTTTGTTGGTAACATTTATCTTCCAGTTATTGTCCACATATTGTTTTGTGTTTGATTTCCTTCAATGTAGTTGAATGTACCGATTTCTATGATCATGTAGTTCTTATACTTTAAGATCTTCAACAGTTAACTTTCTTGTTTTTTTTTTTTTTTTCCCAAGTAGTTAACTTGCTTGTTGTGATGTATAAATTGAAAATCTCAAAATTATTGCACGTGTATCATTCTCATTCTTTTGCTGGCTTTTAAGCTGTCTTTACTGGTATTGCAACTCTTCTTTGTTTGACTTGTTGGGGGCCTGATTTATTGCAAACCTTGCCAAAATAACATGATAGGCTGATCATGTGTTTACTGTTTTAGGTGCTGGAAGTTATGAAAAAATGCATTTTGTCAATCTCATACTACGAAAGATTGGGTGAGGTTATTCATGACGTCTTACTTAGCGATTCTTCTATCCACCACACACTCTTTCGAATTGTGTGTACAACTACACAGACCTTAGAGGTAAGCTATGTTCCATCTCTACCAATTTTGCCTAGCCATGACAGACTAGATTTCTGTTCTCCTTACTGATGTGAGAACAATTCCCTGCAGAATCTCTATGTTAGCCGTCTATTTGAATTGATGGAGATTGAAGGATTACAGCTCGCCATGAGTTCTGTTCTAGATATTCTTTTCATCATGATCTCCAAATTTTCAAAGGTATCTTCAATAAACAGAGCTTTGCATTTGATTGACGTGCTAAGCTTGAATAATTTTGTGAAGTAGCATTTCATGTGAAATTTCCTCTTATAATGCTAAATAGATGTAGTTTTTTTGTTTAATGCATGTCTTCTCAAGTTCTCATGACTCTTCCTGTTACCACTACAATCTTGAGCAACCTATCAAGCTTAGTTTTGCTAGTATATATGCATTTGTTGTAGATATCTTTCTCATTCTGATTGTTGTGGTGATTTTATGGATCAGATAATTTAAAATACAAATTTGAAACTCAGTTCTGTTGATTTTCCAGGATGTATCTTCCAGCCTTCCTATCTTTTATCAAGCAGTGCTGTCATGTATGACCAAACCGGTTCCTGTCGTGGCTGCCGTTATATCCCTAATATCGTATTTTCGCAGTCCTGTATGTGCTTTCTCCTCCCTCAATCTGTATGTGATCATGCTTGAATTTTGATACTCTTCATCTCTCGTTCCTTGACGATGCAATTAGATCTTATTTCCTACATATAATGTGTTTCAGTCACATTCATACCAAAATTCATTGTATTTATTAATGTTTTTTTATATTCACCAGTTTCTCACCCACTTTTCTCTGTTAATGGTCGGTCATCCAATAAATATTCATCAAGGAATTTATAGGTTTTTGCAGCAAAATTTTGTGTTAGACATTGATCATGGCATTGTATTTCACGAGAAACTGAATATTGTGTACACTAATTTCCTTTTTCCCAGACTTAATTTTGAAATTCATAGTTGTATTTGAGGAAATTAGTAATTATTTGTGAAAGATTATATTACACAAGGTTGCTGACCTAATGATTCATTTTTTGTGCTTGGGGTTGTAGACAATTTGACAATATGTTTAGAAATTTTGGAAAAAATTATAAAACGGAGGTGTGCTCTTTGGTGATCACGTGTGTTCTGCTATCATCAACTTTGCATGTCTATGGAAAAATGACTACTGCAGTGTTAATTTTTTTTGTCTGGACTCAGACATGCCTTCAATAGGGCATCTCCTACTGATGGATTTTTGCATTGCACATAGACATGTATGCATAAATTACAGATAGACTATACAGATTGGATGTGGAGTTTATTTGGGCACTTAGTGTGCATTGCTTTGGTTGCACTCCATTGGTTCATAATCCAGTATACCTTCATTGATTTATTTTCCTTCTAAGTTTTATCAATGTCAGATGGTACTTTATTTTTCAGAATGTTTGGTGAATTTTTTTGAGTTGTCTATGCAGGCAATCCAAGTTGGTGCTGCCAGGGTACTGTCAGAATTGTTGATTGTTGCAGATTATTTGCAACAATATTTGGTTGGCAATGCAGGCTTTGGTTTGGATGATAAGCAGGTTTTCCATTTTATGTTTGAGTTTTTTCTCCTACTTTCCTTCTTTGTAGCATTCAATTGATTAGATGAGTTGTTTCTACCTTATTTTGATTAACTGCTTGTTTTTAGATTACAGATTTGAGGCATTCTGTAAACCACATACTACTTGAGCAATCATCATGGAATGAAGATCTCTTTGTTGCCATAGTCATTATGCTTACGTCTGCAGCAAATTATCAGGTGTGATACCTTCTAAACCTTTTTGGAGGTTTAAACAATGTTTGGAATAACACGTTTACATGCTTTGGACTAAATCTGATTTCATTTGAGACTTGCTCCAGGTTTGATATTTTGTGATGATATGCTCCACCTAATTCCTCATTCTTTATTATTATGTTGGAGAATAATTGACTTGTACCTGTACATATTTTTTAGTAAAAATGTGGTGCTAGTGGTTTCTCAAGCTTTTCTGGATCGAGAAGATTCAGTTAGATAGAATGGATCTCTGTATAAGATGTTAGATCTTTCAAAATCAGACAGTTTCCCAATACTATTGTATCAACTTTTATTTATTTATTTTATAATAATAAATAAATAAATAATAAATAAAAGTTGATTTATCAAAAAAGTTTTTTTTACCTATCAAAAAAACTTTTATTTATTTTTTTTTATCAGTAAATAAGATTTTTATTTTTTTTATAATTAATAAGAATATTACCAAGAATAGGTACAGCCCAAGTACACTGAAAGTATACAAAGGAAATACCTGCTACAAGCCTACACACTAGAAGGCAGGAAACTACGACAGACAGATTCAGTACATTGTCATCATTCCTTACAAAGATCCTAGCCCACAAACTCAAAGTAGAAAAGAAAAAATAACGAAGATCTTCAAAAGTACGCTCTTTGTCTTCAAAAGATCTTCAATAGAAAAGATTTTATTGATTGTAGGAATAGGCAAAAGGCCAAATACACAGGTCATATACACAAGCAATACCTAGGAGTGATATTCTAGTGATACAAGAAAATCATGAATGGTCATGCCATTAAAATCAATTACAATCGACCATTGGAACAAAGTGTTAAAAAAGAGATCTCTAAGTGCATCCAATGACCACTCACGATCTTCGAAGCTTTACCTGTTCCTCTCCCTCCAAAGACACCACCATAGGCAGATCGGAAACATTCTCCAAATTGCGGCAATCTGAAAAGTGCCGTGGAGATCTCTCCATGAAGCTAAGAGGTCAATCACCCTTCTTGGCATCACCCAAGCCACACCCACCCTAGCAAAAAAACTCATTCCACAAAGTTGTGGCAATCTCACAATGTATTGGTAGATGGTCGATGGATTCTCTGCTCTTTTTATACAAACAACACCAATCAATCCAAGACTATGATTCGGCATTTCCTTAGGTTGTGCTTAACAAAGTTGATAGTTTGGACCTACAAAACAAAAATTAATAATTTGGGGTTTCTGGCACATTGATGTGAGTAAGGTGGCCAAACCCAAGATTATAAACCATAATGAACCCAGGAAATATATTTGGGCCTAATTGGGCATTATTTCACTAAGTTCATCTCAATTATTGCCTAGCTATGGTTCTCATGTAAATCTCTTGCTCATCTTATCA
The DNA here is from genome assembly GCA_022457165.1 of Juglans mandshurica. Classification (NCBI taxonomy): domain Eukaryota; kingdom Viridiplantae; phylum Streptophyta; class Magnoliopsida; order Fagales; family Juglandaceae; genus Juglans; species Juglans mandshurica. The sequence goes on along the minus strand of CM039629.1, from coordinate 24,141,182 downwards.
TCTCTAGCTCTTCGTGGTATCGTTTCCTAACATATAAATTCTTTCTGCAGCCTGCTTTTCTTGTTGCCGTATTTTCTGCCATAGAGAGTAGAGATGTCCAAAATAGCAATGGTGATGATGCGGAGCAAGCAGCAAATGAAACTTCCCTTGGGCCACAGGGTTCTAGGAAATCAATTCTGGTAGATGCACTCATGCAGTATCTTGATAGGGAAAATGATCTTATCAACAGGTATACTCGGCAGTATTTTTTTATTATTATTAGTGCACTATATTTTTCATTTTTTATTCGGTTGCATCTTATCTTAGCTTCACATTTTAATCTGCTGTGTTTTTATCTGCAGCAATCCCAGAATCCTGTTGAATGTACTCAACTTCATGAAGGCCTTGTGGCAAGGGGCTGCTCAATATACACATATTCTGGAGTGGCTGAGGAGCTCTGAAAATTTCTGGAAACATTTGTCCAACTATATTTCATTAATTGCTGGCACTAAGGATGGGGCCCTTGAAAATCTGACTGAAAAGGAGGCTCTAGACTTGGCATGTAAATATCGCTGTCAGTCTGTAATATTAGAAATAATGGCATATGAGATGTTCCTGCAGAAGAAGTTGTCACATGCTGAATCACTTGTAAAGCATGGGGCTGAGTTGAAGGACAGGATAGAAAATGCGGTCAATGTTGAAAAATCAAAAGCTGTGAGAGATATTGTGTCAAACTGGTGTGAGAGCTCTGTTTTAGGCAATCTGATCAAGTCACATACTTCTTGTGATTACAACAACGAAAAATTCTTCCGTGCAAAGGTGACCATATTCAATTCCTTATTATTTATACTAACATGTTAATTGAGATGATGATGTGGTTGAGAATTGGGTTATTTACTTTCGACAGGTGATATTACTTTTGACAGTTAAGATCACAATTCTTTAGTCAACTAAATGAGTGCTTTTTATTATCAGTTATGCTTATGCATGCCCTAATTATACGTTTTGTGTATCTGGTGTAGAATACATCTGTCTTCTTTGATTATTATCTTCTTTACATTTAATATGAGAGAGAATCAGTGTAGTCAGTTGCAACTTTACAGGTTGCTTCCAGTTTATTCGCTGTGCATGTGATGGGTAGATTAGCAGCCCATGACTCGGGAACATTGTCTGTCTCATTACTTGAGAAGATCCATGTGATTTGGAAAAAGGTTCAATCCTGAATCTAAGACAGACAGATTTGCCTTTTTAATCTTTTTCTTCATTTCATTTTCTTGGAGTTACATCTAACTCCAAATTTGTATGTCATTTCCTGTTTGCAGTTGAGCACTCAGCGTGCCTTTTCTGAATTGTTGGCTCAATATTCTCAGCGTGGTTACAGGTAGAGCCTTTCAATAGTCATCTTTTTCTGATCCAAATGCTAAACTTGTAATTACAACTTCATGAAGTGAACTAATGATAGAGAAGGCTGGTCCTTGGGGGGTAGGGGGTTTAGAACTAACACATCTGGTTGTATTGTAAACTGGAAATGATCCTTTGTATTTTTAATGAAATTTTTTAGTTAGAAAAAAAATTATCTGATTACCATTTGTAAAATTATATAATTATGTCAGTTCTACTGGAAATGAGTCAATCCTCTATTGTTGATTATATATACAATTTTCTCTTTGCGTTTCTGGTTTGTTTATAATTGTGCTTGACCACAATTCTAGATATTACTTATATTTTATATAAATAGGCACTTAAACCTGTAACGTGTTATACACACAACATGAAATTATTTGGAGGAATTGCCCTGTCTTCTACATTAAGGACGTGACAAATTATATAGGCACTGGCTTTGATATTATGCACTCTCAGTATTTCAGGTTGTATTTTTTTTTCGAACACAAGGTTTTTGCTTAATTATTAGTACTTGGTTTTTCTTCTAACTTGTATATTTCATTTTTAGATGTGTGGAAATCAGTTTTGTAGTTTTTTTTACTTATTGCAGTGAAGGCAAGGAGCTTGGTTCTTTAATTCTCAGTGATCTTTATTATCATATACAAGGCGAGCTTGAAGGCCGTAAAATTGGTCCCGGGCCTTTCAAAGAACTCTTTCATTATCTAGTTGAATCAAAGATTTTGCAGAGCTATCGGCATAAGTATGATGATGACCTTTCTGCTACTTCCAAAGATGTGTACTTGTTTGACCTTGTACGCCTCAGAGCAGATTTGGGATTAGATATGTGGGATCATTCGGAGTGGAAAGCATCCAAAGCAACTGCTGAAACAATGTTGCGTTGCATGCAGAATGCAAACTCAATGGTGTTGCTTGCAAATTCAAGGCATTCTGCACTGAAAGCATTAATAACTGTCTTAACAGTCTACCAGGATCAGGTGAGTTATCAGTTTTTTTTTTTTTTTTCATTTTGAAGTTCCCAAGTTAGAAATACATTGTTGACAGCTGTTTTGGTAATGATTGGGTTTTTTTTTTATAAATAAAAATATTTTATTAATAGGAATAGGCATAGCTGATAGCCCAAGTGCACATAATGTATACAAGAGGAAACACCTAGTTAAGAGGAAGAAATAGAAACAAGAAAATCATGAAAATCTAGCCCATTGAAGTCAATAGCTTTAGCCCATAGGAATAAAGTACCAACAAAATGTTTTTTTCAGTCTCTCTCCTAGAATTTTCTCTCCGTACACATGCATATTTTTCTTCTTCTCGTTGCGTCCTGTAACGTTTCTCCTCGTTAGTGTTGCTATGATAACTGGATTTTGAGTTATTGTGGTGGTTAAGATGAGTCGTCCTATAGAGGTGGTGATTGAATCCAAATGTTTTATTTTGTCAAAGGCTGGTGGTGGACTGCTGCGAGTCATCGAGAGAAACTGGAAGACAGAATATGCAGTGATGCTGGGTCCATCTTCAACGCAGTGGCTTGGGAAGGTGTTAGAGGAGAGCATGAGAGGGGGGAAAAAGGAGGTTTATTAAGCAACTAGAAAAGGATATTGTAGTTTTATTGCTCAGCGCTGCTCAAATCCCAGAGGGAGATACCTTGAGGTTTCTGAGTATAACCAGGGGGGAGGAGGAATGTCTTATGCATTCCAGAAGGAGAGAATGGATGGGGGTGGAGGAAGATGCGGGAGGTGCTGTTAGAGCCGGGTAAGGAGGTTCCTGGTGGAGGTTAGTCGAGTAATGTTAAGGGGGCGATGAGGCACAAGTCCCCGTTGTATAAGGAGGTACTCTCTCCGACGATGCCGAACATTGTGAGGGAAGGTGATGGTGGTGTGAGGGGCACTGTCAGGGACATTGGCGTCGCGAAGCTTCGTCAAAGCCGTACAGTGCGTTGAGCCACTCCCATGGCAGAAGTTTTGCGGCATGTTAGGAGGCGTGGGAGGTCCGTAGGATGCTGTTGGAGGTGCAGGGGCAGTTACGGTTTCTGCAGAAGGATATGGCTGAAATCCTTGAATTTGTCGGGCTGTTTAAGGAAAGGGATGAAATGGGGGGCTTAAAAGGAAAACAGAAGGCTACAGGTGATGGGCTTAGTAAAGCCCAGAATGAGGCCCAGCAGAAAGATAAAACTGGAAAGGGGCAAGTTGTATGGCGTAAGGTGGGTGGGCCTTCTCGGACTAAGGCTAGGCAGATGGGTTTGACTGGTTTGGATCCTTGTAATGGGGCTGGGCCGTCTCAGCCTAGGGCCCAATATAGTGGGCATGGGCCCGAGGTGAGCATCTTTCAGCCCAAGGCTGTATCAAGCAGCATGGAGAGCCCTAGCCCAGGTTTTTTGCTGAGTTGCACAGTCTCGGCTTCGTGCCGGATAGCCTGCAGTCGGTGGAGGTTGCACAGACATCGCCAACGGAGGTGATGGTGGTCGCCGATGATGTACCACCAGTGTACTATGCACAAAAGGCGTTGGTGGAGTTCGGATCTCGCTTCTCTCCCTCGAAGGAAAGCTCAGATGTCGCCGACGATTGGTGGAGACGTGGCTTTGGCTCCGGCGGACTTGTCTGTCAAACTTTACGAGGATTTTGAGTTGGCTGAGAAGGATGAAGATTTGGTCGACCTTATGCATTCGGTGGAGGACGAATTTTTCCTCCCTGAGGCTTGCGATCAAGTGGGTTTGGATGAGATTTCGGTGGGTGAAGAATTTCAGAATTTTCAAATTAACAGGAGGGGGAATCCTACCCCATTAAACTACTGTTTTCCAGACCAAGCTTCAGATTGGGTAATAAGTAAAGTGAAAGAGATCCAACATTTTGTGGGGATTGAGTGTGAGGGGTATGAAGAGCAGTTCATAGCCTTGTTAACTGCTATGGAAGCTGGACATCATCAAAAAAGGAAGGGGGACTCAAAGAAAATTCGGGAGCTTAAAAAATTGTCGTGGTCAATGAATACGGAGGGTAGCTCCAATAGGAATAGGGTAAAAGGGAAGGGGCTAGCTGTTCCCAAATGAAACCCAAGATTGTGTCTTGGAATGTTCGTGGTCTTAACGAGGTAGATAAGCGCCATCGGATTCAGCACTTGCTTCATGAGTGGAAAGCAAACATTGTATGTTTACAGGAGACGAAGCTGAAGATGATCAATAGGAAGATTGTGCGAAGTTTATGGAGTGGTAATCATGTGGATTGGGTATACATGGCATCTATAGGGGCATCAGGAGGAGTTGTGGTGATGTGGGATAGGCGGGTGGTGGAGAAAGTTGATGACTATATAGGGAGATATATGATAGCGTGCTCTTTTAAAAGTGTGTCCGATGATTTCTTATGGGCTTTTGCAGGTGTGTACGGACCAAATCTAGACGTTGACAGAAGAAGATTGTGGGATGAACTAGTAGGGGTACATAGTTGGTGGGATCTTCCTTGGTGTATTGGGGGTGATTTCAATGTTGTGAGATTCCAAAGCGAAAGCTTCGGAAGTAGAAGATTGAGGCTTGCAAGCTTGGAGTTCTCAGAGTGTGTCTTTGATTTGAACTTGATAGACCTTCCACTCGCAGGGGGCCCAGCCACATGGTCAAATAATCAGATTTGGTCTCGTTTGGATCGCTTTTTAATTTCACTTGAGTGGGAAAGCCATTTTCCGGACGTTTGCGTTTGGTACACTTAGCTTCGGATCATTGGCCTATTTTGCTTGATTGTGGAGGTATTCATAGTGGTAGACGATACTTTGAAGATCGAGAATTTGTGGTTGAAATCAGAAGGTTTTGTGGAGAGGGTCAAACAATGGTGGATTTCTTATCAGTTCAATGGTACACTCAGTTTCATTTTTGCGAACAAACTAAAAGCCTTAAAAAGAGACTTGAAGGAGTGGAATAAACAGTCTTTTGGAAACGTACGGGGAGACAAAAGGAACAAGTGGATGGAAATTCAAGAATTAGAAAGACTCGAAGAGGGGAGGCCACTTATTGAGGAGGAGCAAACACAGAAAACTTTGCTGGTCGCAGATCTTGAGAGGATAATTTTACAAGAAGAAATGTCATGGCGACAAAAGTCAAGAGCTCATTGGTTAAGGGAAGGGGATCAGAGTAGGTGCTGAAAATTGAGGGGGTGGAGTGTAGAGAAGAGGAGGTTATTCAAGATCATGTTGTTGATTTCTTTGAGAAGCTTCTTATTGAGCAAGTGGGGTGGAGGCCTACTCTTGATGGGTTGGTTTTTGACACTATTGAGCCGGGGGATGTAGCTAGGATGGAAAGGGCTTTTGAGGAGGAAGATGTGTATGATGTAGTAAGGAATATGGTAAAAGATAAGGTTCCCGGACCTGATGGTTTCTCTACGGGCTTCTTCCAAGAATGTTGGGAGGTGATAAAAGAAGATCTATTGAAGGTGTTTCAGGAGTTGTTCTCGGTTGGGAAATTTGAGAAAAGTCTTAACACCAATTTCCTTGCATTAATACCTAAAAAGGTGGGAGCTATTGAGATAACGGATTTTCAGCCTATCAGCTTAGTGAATGGAGTCTACAAGATTATCTCAAAAGTGCTTGCTAATCGGTTAAGTGAGGTTTTGGGGAAGATTGTATCTAAGCCTTAAAATGCATTTGTAAAGGGTAGACAGATTCTTGATGCGGTTATAATTGCCAATGAATGTCTGGACAGTAGATTGAAGGTTGACAGCTCAGGGATTATGTGCAAGTTAAATATGGAAAAGACGTATGATCATGTTAATTGGGATTTTCTTCTATATCTACTGGGTAGGTGTGGTTTTGGGGAAATGTGGAGGTCCTGGATCAGCTGGTGTATATCCACAGCAAGATTCTCTGTGTTAATCAATGGCAGCCTAGAGGGTTACTTTCCAAGTTCTCGTGGTTTGAGACAAGGGGATCTGTTATCTCCTTTACTTTTTGTTATTGTTATGGAGGCACTAAGCAGGATGATCTCGGCTTTGTTGACTAATGGTTTTGTAAGTAGTTTTCAAATTGGATCTCCGAGTAGGGATATTACTACTATTTCTCATTCGCTGTTTGCAGTTGATACGCTTATTATGTGCAAGGCCGATCAAGATCAGTTGTGTGCTGTGAAGGCGTTGCTTCTTTGTTTTGAAGTAGTGTCTGGCTTACAAGTGAACTATGATAAATTTGAGTTGGTGCCGATTGGGAGAGTCCAGAATGTCCGGGAGTTGGCTGACACATTGGGTTGCAAGATAGTGTCTCTTCCTATGACGTATCTGGGACTCCTGTTGGGTATAACTTCGAGGGCGTGCTCGATTTGTGATACGGTGATCGAAAAAATAGAGAGGAGACTGGCAGGATGGAAGATAATGTACTTGTCGAAAGGGGGCCGGATTACGTTGATCAAAAGTACACTTTCTAATCTACCCACCTATTTCTTATCCGTATTCCCTATGCCGGCAAGTGTGGCGGGTCGACTTGAGAAGCTACAAAGAGATTTTCTGTGGGGTGGTTTAGGAGAAGAATTTAAATTCCATTTAGTCAAGTGGGAGATGGTCTGCCTTCCTATCTCTAGTGATGGGTTGGGTATTAGGAATTTGAGATTGTTTAATCGGGCATTACTTGAAAAATGGCTGTGGCGATATATCAAGGAACGAGAAGCTTTATGGAAAACTGTGATCGAGAACAAATATGGTGGTTTAGGAGAGGGTTGGTGTACTAGAGAAGTTAGAGGCGCCTACGGAGTGGGGTTATGGAAACATATAAGAAGAGGGTGGGAGGCCTTCCATCATCATACTAGGTTTCAGTTGGGTACAGGGTCCAAGATCAGATTTTGGAAGAAGGCTTGGTGTGGCAACAATGCAAGATTTGTTTCCTATACTTTTCCTGATTGCAAGTGACAATGATGCCACAGTGGCAGAGGTTATGGGAATCTCGGGAGGGAGTACTCACTGGAATATCAATTTCAACCGGGTGGCACAAGACTGGGAGTTGGGAAGTTTTGTAGATTTTTATAGTCTTTTGTATTCTTGTCGTCCGAATATCCAACATGAAGATGGTTTGTGGTGGATTCCTGTAGGGAGGGGGCTGTTCACTGTTCGTTCCTTTTATAAGGTCCTCACACAAGAACCTGAGATACAGTTTCCTTGGAGAAGGCTTTGGAGGCACAAGGCTCCTCCCAAAGCTTCTTTCTTTGTGTGGACAGCTTCCTTAGGCAAGATTCTCACTACGGATACTACGGATAATCTGAGAAAGGAGGATAATCATTGCAGACTGGTGTTGCATGTGTAAAAGTGGGGGTGAGTCGGTGAATCATCTACTTTTATATTGTGAGGTAGTTAGGACTCTCTGGCATGAGGTGTTTAAAAGAATGGACCTAGTGTGGGTTATGCCAGAAACCGTGGCGGAAATATTGGCGTGCTAGACCTCCATTCGAGGTGTGCAACAGATCAAAGCGGTTTGGAAGATGATCCCTATTTGTATCATGTGGTGCTTGTGGCAGGAGTGCAATGAGCAGACGTTTGAAGACAGAGATCTATGGTGGAGTTAAAAGTTTTCTTTTTTAGGACTCTTTGTACTTGGGCTATTGCTGTGGACTTTAATGGCATGGACCTTCATGATTTCTTAGTTTCTAATGCGCCTACGTAGATAGGGCATAATGACTTCTGTAATTGGTAGTTGTTGCCCATTCTTGTTTTAATAATACTTGTTTACTTATCAAAAAAATAAAGTACTAACAATGAATAATCTAATCTCCAGTGAGCATTCTCTATCTTCAAAATTCGGATCATTTTGTTCCTTCCATATGCACCATAGAATACAAATAGGAACCATCTTCCATAAAGCTGTGATTTATTAGGGACAAAAATGCAAAGTTTAAGAAGGGTTGTGTACCTTTATATTTTATGCTAATACGAAAGTGTGAAATAATGATCGTAATCTAACTTTTATGAGGACCGTGCATAATGCAATTTATCTGAGGTTTTGTTTTCTTCTATGGAAATTGATTTTGTGTGTTTTGGGAAGTTTCATAGTATGTGTGATAATTAGGTCGCAGTGAATGATATCATGCCTTACCACCGTGCTTTATTGTCAAAATGATGCTTTGAAGAAGGCGGGTGTGTGTTGGGCAGTGGAACCTCTTGACGTTTGATATGGAACTTTATGTTTTATTATGCGTCCACTTTTTAAATGAAATGTCTGGAAAGGATAATAAATTGATGGTTATTAGATGGAAAACGTATAGGATTATAGCAATTTTGCAATTTAGATCTACATCCTTCTACCTGCAAATTGTTGTGGAAGTCATGTCAATTAAAGCTACATTTGATGATTGCCTATAGTAAATTTTCTAGTATTACATTGGAGCATAAAAATAAGTATGAGGCACATTTCGTGGATGTGTAGAGCATGAAAGTAAGTAATTATCTTTAACTAAATGGATTGTGATGGGACTGGTTTTCATGATTTGCTTGTATCAATGTCTATTTCCTAGTTGCTGTTAGGTGTTTTCTTTGTATACTCTGTGAGCTTGGGCTACATCTACTTTGTGATCAATAAAACTTTATTTTACCTATCAAACAAAGAAATTGTCTCTTTCTAAATGGAGCACAAAAGGAATTGTGAGGATTCTACAGCATGGAGAGGCATTGTGATATTCAACGAAGTGAAGCCCTTTATTTAAATTCTTTCATAGTGATTTCTGCCAGGCATGCAATTTGATTGTCTGGATGTGTTAAACCTTGTGTCAACATCTTGGTGATATAGCTTATTAATGTAGTTCAAACTCATGGTTAGAATAATCAGATTTTTTTTTGGAGAAAATTTGCATTATTACAGACAACTAATTAATGTTTACCCACTCATACAGTCACCAGAGCAAAAACCTGTTGGAGCAAAGATCCGTGACCAAGTCTTTTTATCATGCATTGATCATATTTGCCAATGTTTCTGTGCCACAGTAGAATCATTAGTGCCAATTCTGGATGGCTCTGATGATATCCTATGTTTTCTAACTGGCCAAGTAGAATTGCTTCTCCATATTGTGAGATCTGCATATGAGAGTTTGTCCTTGCATGCTCGTGTTCTTGTCTTAAAAACCTTGGGTTCTGGCCTTAAAGTGTTGAGTGACTTGAGGCGATCAGTTATGGGAGTTAACACGACAATGAAACTCTTACTCACGTTGCTTCTATCGACTGTGGAGTTTACTTGCCTTAGTACACGAATTGATGGGGCAACAGACATGGAATCTGTCAAAGACTCGGCTGAGATTTCAAATGCAACTATTCCGCTTCTACCTATTCTCTGCAACTGCACTACTAGGGCTGAGCATTGCACTCTGTCTCTGATGACTATGGACTTTATACTAAGAAGTCTCTTGATGCCAAACACTTGGTTTCCAATCATACAACATCATCTACAGCTGCAGAATTTAATTCTTAAGCTTCAAGATAAAAATTCATTTGCATCCCTTCCCATAATATTAAAATTCTTTCTGACACTGGCACGAGTGAGAGGAGGTGCTGAAATGCTTCTTAATTCTGGTTTTTTCTCATCTCTGAGGGTTTTATTTGCTGAATCCTCGGATGGTAGACTTTTCTCCTCAATTAATAGTGAGCGGAACATCTCCAGCTCATCTGACAAAATTGAAAAGCCTCAGCACATATGGGGACTTGGCTTGTCAGTGGTTACAGCTATAATTCAATCTTTAGGAGACAGTTCAACTGGCAGTGATATTGTGGACAAGATGATACCTTACTTCTTCTCGGAGAAAGCTTATATGATATTTTATCATCTCAATGCACCAGACTTTCCATCTGATGATCCTAACAAGAAAAGACCTCGGGCTCAAAGGACACAAACTTCTTTTGCTGCTCTTCAGGAAACAGAGCACACCCTCATGCTAATGTGTGCGCTAGCGAAACATTGGAATTCATGGGTTAAATCCATGAAAGAAATGGATTCGCAGCTGAGAGAGAAAAGTATTCACCTATTGGCCTTTATTAGCCGAGGAACTCAACGCCATGGAGAGGCTTCCAGCAGGGGTGCCCCTCTTTTATGTCCTCCTACCCTCAAGGAGGACTTTGATTGCTGCAAGAAAGCATCGGTCATCAAAAGTAGAAGTGGATGGTTTGCTCTTTCACCTCTTGGTTGTGTGTCAAAACATAAGTTCACTGCTGTCTCAACTGCTGTAACAATCAAGGATCAAGCAAATGAGAATAATGATGTTTCTCAAACCTACTTCTCAGACGCTATTGCCTTAAAGATCTACAGAATTGCATTTCTTATTTTGAAATTTCTGTGTTTACAAGCTGAGGGTGCTGCCAAAAGGGCAGAGGAGTTGGGGTTTGTTGATCTTGCTCATTTTCCTGAGCTACCAATGCCTGAAATTTTACATGGTTTACAGGTATGATGATGATTTATATCCTTTTATCATAATCAACTATTTCAGCAAAATGGGATGGCAATGGTTTATAAGCTATTCGTTCAAGATTTGGATGTGTTAGCTTACTTTTTATCGGCAAAACATCTTCTGTCCTGTACTTGATATTAGATGAAGTCATTATGTAGTTGGAAGATCAATCTTTTAACACGGCAGTCCATCAAAATGCAGGATCAGGTCGCTGCTATTGTTACGGAGTTGTGTGAGGCCAACAAGTCGGAGCGGATTCATTCCAAAATCCAAAATGTCTGCTGCTTATTGCTGCAGATAATGGAGATGGCCTTATATTTGGAACTATGTGTTCTACAGATTTGTGGCATAAGACCTGTACTGGGGCGTGTTGAAGATTTCTCAAAGGAACTCAAATTGTTAATAAGAGGTACTAGTCTTTTCACCCCTCTGACAATCTGATAATAACCCAATGATTGGTTGCATGTAATAAATTTTTGGTAATGTTCATTTTATGCAGCAACAGACAGCCATGCTTTTCTGAAAGCGTCAATGAAGTCCTTGAAACTTATAATATTATCAGTCTATCCAGGTTTGTTACAATCCGAGGGTTTCTTGTGAAATACATGTTGATATTGGTGAATTCCGTTGGCCTAAAAGGAGAGTAGAAAAAGGCGTAGGAGTTCTAGATTTTGTAAATAATTCGAGATATCAAAATGATTCGTGACAGTTTTAAAAGAAGGCGTGTATAAAATATTGGACATGTTTAAATATTTTATCATTTGTAGCAATTTCTTGGTCATTGGTTTTGTGATTCCAGGGAGGTGGTTTTTTAGAAAGATACGACCATTAGGCTGAGTCACTTTACCATTTTGTTTCTATACGTGATTCCACATCGGTACACGTGAACGAATGGCATTTTGAGAGCTGAACGTTTCGTATTTTCTTTTTTGTGTGAGAATTTGAAGTTTCATGCTAGCTCAAAATACATACATGGGGGGATAAGCACGAATAATATTTGTAGTAATAAATTATAAGTTGGTTTGGAGATTTCTGATAACTAATGATATTCCAGTTCCAACTTCTCTATTCTTTTTCTTTTTCTTTTTCCAGTTTCATCCAGGGCTCGATCGATGCGTTGAATCCGACCCCCATCTTTTTGTTTTTTGTTAGAATCTCTGTTGGTCCAAGCTCATGATAAATAAATAGATAAAACAGAATCTCTTGTCGATTTGGAGAATTAATAATACATGAAGAACATAAAAATACAATTGAAAGGGAAATTGAGAGGCAACTTCCATCCATAACAATGCTGACGCATCTACCAAAGTTGAAATAGTAAATCCTCTCAACGGTGTCGCTTTCGCTCTTGAAAAATGATAAACACACGTCATTTTATACAATACTTTATACAATAATATTTCAAAAGGAATGATATTTTTGTAAAATATCTTATAAAATTAATATCATTTTATAAAAATATCTTTATTTTATAATATATTATAAAAAATATTTTGTAAAGTGTTATATTTTTATCACTGCTCTTCACTCTTTCCCATATGGTTAGTCATTAGTCAGTCAGTCCACGACTCGTCGCTCCAGGCTCCTACACCCGAATCCATGACACAAAAGCATACACCATAGCAGCCCAGCCGGCTCGGATAAGATCGGATCCACTCACTAACCCTAGTCAAAGTTTTAACCTCGCCCTGGTTACTCCAATCACCTCCACAATCCTCCCACGTGTCTCTAACCAGCGCTTCAACTCAACCTTCCAGAACCAAGTGGCTAGCCCCTCCCCTGTATATAATATAACTTCCTCAGACTGTCTATAAAACCCAAACAGAAACTCAAATCTTTTGCATCATCATCAATGGCTTCCTCCAATCCTAAGGTTTTCTTTGACATGACAATCGGCGGCCAATCCGTCGGCCGGATCGTTATGGAGCTTTACGCGGACACCACTCCTATAACAGCTGAGAACTTCAGGGCACTCTGCACCGGCGAGAAGGGCACTGGTCGCGCTGGTAAACCGCTACACTACAAGGGGTCGGCCTTCCACCGGGTGATCCCGGGATTCATGTGCCAGGGCGGTGACTTCACCGCCGGGAACGGTACCGGCGGAGAGTCCATTTACGGGGCGAAGTTCGCGGACGAGAACTTCAACAGGAAGCACACTGGCCCCGGCGTCCTGTCCATGGCCAATGCGGGTCCCGGCACCAACGGATCACAGTTCTTCGTATGCACTGAGAAGACGGAGTGGCTGGACGGGAAGCACGTGGTGTTCGGGCAGGTGGTTGAGGGGATGGACGTGGTGAGGGCGATAGAGAAGGTAGGATCGAGCTCCGGAAAGACCTCAAAGCCCGTGGTCATCGCTGACTGTGGTCAACTCTAGATCTGATATCTACTATAAATCCAGTAATAATCTATTGTTTTGTTTGTGGTTCATCTATGGGGATGGTGTCGTTTAACTTGTTATAGTGTCGTTTAACTTGTTATAGTGTCGTTTAATTCCATGGTGTCATGTTCATGGTTATGGTTTTGGTGGGTTTTTATGATCCATTCCAGACTGCTTCTATTTTATTTTGTGATAAAATAAAGATTAGTATGAATCAGACAAGCTCTTTGTTTTTTTTTGGTATAGTATAGTCAGTCACATGTTGTTTATTGCATGGATCAAAACAGAATGATAAATTGCTCATATTGAAAAAAAAAAAAAAAAATTAATAGGATCTGACATTGAAATTATAAAATAATTTATGCAAATTAGAATGATTATTTTCTCAATAGAATTTGGGATATTAATGATTATTAAGAAATTCTAATAAGCAGCTCAATCAATAACAACACTACTGAATAAGTTGAGCAAAGAAAGCGTGAATATACAGTTTAGTAACAAGATACAATGTTAAAATTTGAAGATTACTATATAATGTTTGATTTATTCACTAAAACAAGAAATGTTGAGGGGCTGAACCCTAATACACATTCTAAAAATAAACAACAACAAAGGGAAAATAGAACCAAACGGATCAGTCTCAGATTTCTTGACAAGGTCATCCTGATGAATTTGCGATTTATTAGAATCATTTTTCTCACATCCATGGATAAGAGAAGGAATGCTTATTGACACCAATCTTCCTTCAAAAAAGATATCATAAATCAATAATGTTTTTACTTTCAATGAAATCTAGGTCGATAATTAGACAATAAAATAAAATGTTTTTTTTTTTAAATTAAAACAAATTTGAATTGAATTATTGAAGAATTTGAAATTTTGAATTAAAATAAATAACTATATAAATTTGAAAAATTCTATATAGTCCATTTGAAAAACCCACTTTATCTTATTTTTATTCAACCTAATACTAAAAAATTATGTTCAAATAATTTTTAATTTTCTCAAATCATTTTATAAGAAACACTATTTTTTTACCATTAACAAAATTATAAAATATTTCATATTAACAAAATTTTGAAATATTATAAAGATGAATATTATGCATCAGCTACTATTTATTCTCACACTTAATATTTATAGTTTTTTCATAAGTTTTGAGAATTTTTTTCATAAGATACGAGTGTTTTTTCTATGATGTAGGATGTGAGATGATAAATAGTGACCAATAGTAAAGAAATTTTTCCATTACAAATGTCGAAACTTGGCCCTAAAGGCAGAGCAGGTAACTTAGAGCATTGGCAATGGCCTAGCCAAATGTCAATGCAAGTCCATAATTTGACAATATTTGTCAAAAAGCTTTCACATTGGAGTGGCCAATGGTCCAAAGCTCCCCCTCTCTCATTCCCTCGTTTTTTTCTCTTTCTTCAACCTGAAAGCCACCCAGACATACATGTCTCTCTCTTCTTCAACCCACAACTCAGATTTGGGTTTCTAGCTTCCGATGGAACGCGAATCAACAAAAATATAGGAATTGGGCTATGTTCCTTCTAGTGATGGTAAGCTTTTCACCATCAGGTCCCTATTTTTTTATTTTTTCGAAATTTCTCAATTAGTTTATATTGAAGGTTTTTTTCCATTCTCTCTGATGTTCTGGTTTTTTCTTTTTCCGAATTGGTTGAAAGCAGTTGCTTTGGTTCCTGATCTATCATACCCGTTTACTTAAAACCCTAAGTCACATAATCAAAATTTTACTTCTTGTTTGAATTGTGTTACACGGCTACTGCTTAAATATTTTGTTGTTGATTTGTTTGACTTCATATAAATGCTGATTTGTTAAAGAGCCAAGGGAATTCTCGAAACAAATGAAGAAATAATCTGGCTGATTGAAAGAACATGGGTGGAAGTTGTGATATAGTGCTTATAAGACTACAAATCAATGAAGAAATAATCTTAAAGGGTGTAGATCTGCTGAAAATCTTTTACAACTATCTGTAGAAGAAATTAATATTTTTGCAATGTCCTCTTTACATCCTTTCAGTGAAATTAATATCTGTTGAAGTGATAAAAGTTCCATTTTTGGAACAAAAGTTATGAAGGTTATATAAGAGGGTGAGTATTATTTCCATGCTTAATGCTTCGCATATTTAGATTTCTGCAACAGGGACATTTCTAGGCTACTTTCTAGCAGGTACTTCTTTCGTTCTCAAGGTGATCACTAAAGTATTCATGTGTTTGGAAAAGCTCTTTTATCCACTTGTTTCTGTCGCATTATGATCTGAACTTGATTTTGTGATCTTTATGAATCAGAGCCACAACATATCGCCTGAGTGGGTAGCAATATTAGCTGTTGGTGGGGTGCTGATAAAGTAACTATTCCATCTATAAATTTATGCAGTAAAATGTTACAACCTTTCTCTGCCTATCCAAATTCAAGATGGATTTTTATTTTTACATATTTCTATTCAGATATACATAGCATCTTTCTCTATTGGACTGGGAGCAGTCCCTTGAGTGATTATGTTTGAGGTAACTTTCTGCATTTTCAAAGTGCAACAAAAATTTCCGAAAATCTAGGTTGGAGAAGTCTCTCACATGCTTAAACAATACATGTCAATTTGATTGACTGGGTTGGAGGAATTTTTGCCAATTCAGTTGGAAGAAAAAATTTCTATTCACAGTGAACATGTGTAAAGGCCAAAGGGGGCTGAAACGTGTTCTCTTGCAGATTTTCCCAATTCATGTGAAGGGGGCTGTTGGGAGCTTGGTGGTGTTGGTCAATTGGTTGGGTGCTTGGGCAGTTTCCTATACATTCAACTTTCTAATGAGTTGGAGTGTTTCAGGTAAAAAAATAAAGTCCCCAACATTAATGGGACAAAACAAAAGGCATTCTTAGTTTGCACTGTTGTTCAACTGATGACTTTTATCACTCCTTTATTTGATTTTTCTTCTTTTTCTTCTTCTTTTTCAAGCACTTTTTTCATTTACTCTGTATTTTTCTGTGATGACAGTTCTATTTGTGGCGAAGTTAGTCCAAGAAACCAAAGGAAAAACACCAGAAGAAATTCAAGCAAGCATCAGCTCATAGAAAAGTAGAAAGGCTAAACATAGAATTGAAATGGACAATAGATGGACAGGAGATCCATGATTTTGTAATCATGTCAAAGAGGGTTACTACTTTTATGTTTATCCACTTTATGAAGAGAATGTTCTTTCGTATCTTCACAATTCCAAGCCTAAAATAAAGACTTCATCTCAGTTTTTGGTTGGTTTATTTGAGAATTAGCAAAGCTTCCTTCCCTACATATTAAAATTAGTTTGTTGGTTTTAAGAATTGTTGTATAAAAAATTTTTTTGTCAAATATTATTAAATACATGAAGTGTATTTATAAAATATATATATAAAATTTTATTAAATATTATTAAAATATATAATATAATATTATTATTTTAATTTTAAAATAATTAATTTAATATGAATTCATCGAACTAAAAGTTGATATTATAGCTAAAAGTAATATTTTAGCCAAATTTTGGACGGCAATGGCTGCCAATGCTCTTAGCGCTCTCGGCAGTCGGTCAGGAAAGCCATCTGTAAGATACCCCATATCACCACCGTCCATTCATTCCCATTTTAACATCCTTCTTTTACCGAACGATCCATTATCCAATCCCCACTTCCCTACCTATATAAAGTAGGGAATAACCCCCTCGTCCCCTACTGCTTCGCTGAAAACGAACGCAACCCCAAGCATCCAGCCTGCGAGCAAGACAGAGTTAAGGTGAAGGAAGAAGACAATGGCGGCAACTGTGTCTCCGTGGGCCAAACCCGGCGCCTGGGCTCTAGATTCTGAGGAACACGAGGCCGAGCTCCAGCAACAGCAACAGAACCTCGACCAACCAATCTCCGGAATTCCAACCGAGCCGCTTCCGGACTTTCCGTCCCTTTCCGCCGCGGCCGCCACCAAGCCCAAGAAGAAGAAGGGCCAGACCCTCTCCCACGCCGACTTTATCTCCATGCCCACTCAGACGAGACATCCATTGCAACAATCCCAGGGACTCACCCCCGAGGAGTTCCTGGCTCTCCCCACTGGCCCCCGTCAGCGTTCAGCTGAGGAGCTTGAACGAGACCGCAACCGGATAGGCGGCGGCTTTAGATCCTACGGCTCCAACAATAACAGTCGCTACTCCAGTGGCGACGATTCCAATTCTCGGTGGGGGTCTTCTAGGGTTTCCGATGAGCCCAGCAGAAACGGCTCATTTAATAGGGACAGGGACAGGGACAGGGACTCGGCACCTTCTCGGGCCGACGAGATCGATAATTGGGCCGCCGCGAAGAAACCGACGGTTGGAAACAACGGTTTTGATAGGAGAGAAAGAGGAGGAGGTGTGCTTTTCAACTCGCAATCTCGAGCGGATGATTCCGACAATTGGGGATCGAACAAGGCCTTTGTGCCATCAACGGACGGACGGAGATCTAGCGGTGAGAGAAGGGTGGGGTTCGCTTCGAATGGTGGTGCCGATTCGGATAATTGGGCGAGGAGCAAGAAGGAGGTGAGTACTGGAGCAGGTGGTGTGACTGAAAGACCGAGGCTTAATTTGCATCCGAGGACTCTGCCTGTGAGCAATGAGGGGAAGCAGGAGGGGGCGGGGATGGTTTCGAAGCCGTCAAGGGCTTCAAATCCATTTGGGGAGGCAAGGCCAAGAGAGGATGTTCTGGCAGAGAAAGGGAAGGACTGGAAGAAGATTGACGAGCAGCTAGAAACCACGAAGAAGGAAGTGGTAGAGAAGGCGGAGAGGCCTTCTTCATTCGGAACGAGAGTTTTTGGGCTTGGGAATGGCCGCTTGGCAGTGGAGGAGGATAATCGGACTTGGAGGAAGCCAGAATCGATTGAAAGTAGCCGTCCTCAGAGGTTTGTTCAGTCAGCTGTCTGATTCGTCAATTCTCTGAATTGCAGCAAAAGATGCTTACTTCTTGTTTGGTTTCTGATGATCTTTGTTGGTTTTAATTGCTGTTGATTATGTGGCTTTACAATTTTGTTCCTTAGGGACTGTTTTCTGTTTGTTTGTTTGCTCATTTGGCATGAGGAACTAATTTGCTATCTGTCATTCTATATATCGGTTTCATATTTACTCCGATTGCTTGCTTTGTATTGGTCGACCCACTAGATTGTTCTGTGTTACTGTGTTGCTCTGTAATTATATTTGTTTTTTTTTTTTTTTGATAAGTGATTATATTTGCTTGCTTTGTATTGGTCGACCCACTAGATTGTTCTATGTTACTGTGTTGCTTTGTAATTATATTTGTTTTTTTTATTAGTAATTATATTTGTTATCAGTACTTTGTAATAATTTTGCTCATTATAACTAGGAGGAGTTCGATTTAGTACTTAAAGAGAGTGTAATTTTTCCATAATTGTGTGAAATAGCATTTTAAGCTTGTTCTACAGACATTGCACTCACCTTAATTGGTTGATTTGTGGGGCAACAATAAGTGACCATTTCAAAGCAAAGGTTTTATTTTTACGGCAGCTCTAGGAAATCATGTAAGGGATCCTACGGTTTTGTTGAACCAAAGTGAATCGAGGGAAATTTGGTTCACAAAATGTATCATGTTATCTCCATGATTTGATTATGCTCGGAGGTCAATCCCTCATATCCTGTAAAGACATTTGTGCAAATTGATTAGCTGCCTCTTCAATGCTGCTGATTGATTCATGTATCAACAGTCAGAATCCAGGCATCTATTTCATTCTAAAAATATATGCTCTGGTTCTTATTTTAACATATAACTTTCTTGGGAATGCATATAGTTGAACCCATGAACCGTGCAAATGGTTAGTGTTATTCCGAAGCATTCCTGTTTTTGGTCTTGGTTCACTGCTTGCTCCTGCCTATAACCCGTGTGGGTCTCACATGAGTACAGGGGAATCAATTTTCTAGATCTGTGTTACAGATGACAAAAGTTGCAAGTTTTACAGATCCATAATAGCATGGGAAAAACAAATCTCTGCATTGCTTTTAACAACATATCGGTTTTTCACTTTAGAGCTATTACCTCATCTTCTTAATGAATCAACTGTTGTGGTAAAGTCAGGCGCTTTAATTTTCAGTTAATAATATGTGCATTTGAAGGTACTTTAATTTCAGTTGAATAGAAACTTGTCTTTGTAGGGTCTTGGTAGTTAATGATTTTGAGAACTTGATGACTTCTAAGTTGGTTGGTTGGTTTTATTTATTTTTTCACAAGTGGCATACATATTATTACTTTTGAAGCATGACTAGAGAATGGAAAAAGTATTTCTATTTTTGCCATTTAGAGGAAAGGAATTATTGAGCTCGCTTCTTTGTTCTTTGTTCCATTAAAGTATTTGCTGCAATATGCTTATTTAACTGAATGATTAATTTGTTGTCTTTTTCTGCAGTGCTGAGACAATTGAGGATGGTTCTGGTGAAGAAAAATTAGGAGAGGTGACGTTCAATGGTGAGGTTTGAAAAAGAGGCAGAAAGTGGTAGAGGCTCTTGGTTAATGAGATGCTTGTTTTTTCTTTAGGGCTTTTATTCTATTTTACTAATTTGTATTTTTTTTTTTTTTGCCGTGAATGTTATTACTGTCAAACAGTCGGAAGACAATTTTGGTAGGGGATTAAGGTAGTGACAATTTTGTATTTAGTGTTGCAACTCGCAGCGATTTGTGTTATTCTCATTATTTTGGGTTACAATATCTGAGTTTTGATATCCTTGTTTATGTGCGAGTGGGAATTTCGGTTTTGAGAGTTTACATTTTGAGCATTTTATTTGACCATTTTGACCTTTTTTTTTTTTTTTTTTGGGGTTCTGATGACGTCTTTATAATGAATTCATGTGGCATATTGCTTTGTATATGTAGCATATATATATATATATATATATATATATTATAATATGCTATAAGCAGAACTTTAGTTTTGGGTCTGGAGGATAAGAGAAGTTTCTTTTCTAACGGCTAGTCGGTAGTGGTATCTTTGTATATTGTCATTAGGTTTTCTTCTTTGAAATTTAGGTGCATTTCTCTTCTGGTGCATTTAGGAGCAAGACCTCTAGTTCTATGGGCCGGCCATTGTCTTTTGGGCGTTGAATTTGGGTCGGCCTGTCGTGTTCTTACTGATACATTTATACAATTCATTTCACAATCAATCAGCAAGCATATCATTTTATAAAAAAATAAATTTGAACATTTAATATATAGCTGTAAAAAAACTGCAAGTCATTTTGTTTGGTCATGGTCGAATGAGACAACAAACGAAGTTAAAACAAACCTAATTCATACCCCCCCGATAAATATGTATATTTTGCATGTACATATTTTTTTTGTTTATGCGTGCCGAATTATCCAGTGATCTCCCATTCAGTAATCACAATTATTAATTTCTGAGTTTCTTCTCAATCACACCATTCTTGTAGCCATGTACGTGCCGGTTATTGCTAGTATATTTATGCTATGTTTGGATGTTAAGAGATGAGTTTAACTTTTTTAGGTTGAGATGAATTTAACTTTTTAAGTTGAAATGTATGAAGTAGGTTGAGATGCGTTTAAATTTTTTATGAGAAATTAAAAAAATAGTAGGTTCCATCAATGATTGGTTTGAGATGAGTTAAGACGAGTTAAGTTTGGTTCAACTGATCAAATCTCAAGCAGAAAAACAAAAAAGTTGCCCAAATTAGTAATAGATCAATCACAGTACTCGTGAGCAATCTTCATATCTTGACCTAAATTAATGATGGGATGGCATGCATGCATATTATATGCACGATCGATTATATTCTTATTTAAGACAATTAAGGTACGTATTAGTGAAATAAACTTGAGACAGTGAATCGTATTATTCTAAGTGCTTTATAATTAGGTTGATCATACGTACATGCCAGCTAATTAATTACGTAATTTAATTTCGTTAACAGGAAAACTATCTTTTATTTTTTAAATTTAAAGACGTAAAGATTAATTAATTAGTCATCATCATCAAGATATATATGCTACCACCGAGAACTCCAATTTGACTAAAATTACTCCCAAATTACTAAAATTAAGGAAATTAAATCATGTTCGAGAAATAAAATATTGAAAATATACATCGCTTTTAATAAGAATGATTGAATTATTAAGAACTAACTTAAAGCTATATATACTTTTATAATCAAAATAAACAACTTTAACATATCTAGATTATGTGCGTACATGCCCCCATGATATATAGAATAACTCTGAGTTATTCTAAGATCTCTACACCGTACAATATCATATATATATATATATGTATGACATAATTTGATTTTTAAGGTAAATTTTAAAATTTATATAAATATATGAATATATATATATATATATATATATATATATATATATATATATATATACACACACACACTAGCAGCAGGGTAATGTCCAAGGGATGTTTGCCTAATTTTTTTTAATTTTTTTTCTTTTATCTAGTGATTGAGGAAGTACTTTTTTAATGATGTTGTGAATTTTTTATTTTTTTTAAATGTTTATGATGATTAAAAAAATACATGAAAAAAAGAAAAGAAAAATAAAAAAGTGAAATACACATTCAAGACATATTTTCGGGCTACTTTTTCGTTAGTTGTAACAGTTCTCTTTAGTTAATTAAGAATATTATCATATTTAAATTATGTTAAAACTCTAATTATTTATATAGTTATACTTTTTTAAAAATATTTAACAAAAGTTCATCATTTATTTAATGATGAAATATTAGTATTTTATAAATTAAATTTGATAATTTATTTTTGATATGATATTTATATGTTAATTATCTATTTTGAATTAATTTAAATCAGTATTTAAATTTTCACCATTGATCAAATTTGGAGAGTTATGATGAAGGGTTAGATTTAAATCTCAAAAAGTTTCTTTTTCCCTCACTTTCTCTTTCTACCTCTCTCTCCTTCCGCTCAGCCACGGCTTCTCTCTCTCACCCGATCTCCTCCCTCAAGCAGCCGTGCGCCACCGTGGGTGTCACCGACCTCGTCACCGACCACGTCACTAGCTTTCCCTCACGCCGGAGAGCAAACCCCACCGTCGAAACCCCTTGGCAGCTCCTCCCTTCGCCGCACGCGAGCAACCCGAAATGGGTCTCAACGCTTGTGCCACCGCACCACTACCATCGAGCTCCTCTTTCTCCGGCGATCACCCCCATGGACCCAAGCCACCGTCGAAGCCCCCATGGCAGCCCTCGTCTCCCCGCAACTCCCTCTCCCGCATGGATCTCACACAGTTTCTCCACCATACCGCCACCGTACGTTGTCCCCACACCACCGCACCACCACCATCGAGCTCCTCTTCCTCCGGCGAGCACCCCCATGAACCCAAGCCACCATCAAAGCCCTCATGGCAGCCCTTGTCTCCTCGCAACTTCCTCTCCCGAAATGGGTCTCTCCGTTTATTGATCATTACATATAATTCAATTAAGATATTGTATGCGGTGATTTTGTGATATGTTGTGGTATTTTGTAATAATTTTTGTGATATTTTGTAGTGATTTTGTGAAGATGATTGCTGTGAGGATGTAGAGATGGATGAAGAAGGGAAGCGTAAAATAAGAATATTGTTTATCATTGTTCATTACTATTCATCTTACTATTCATTAGACGATACACACTTTTAAATAAGGAGATGGAAAAATCTAATTGCAAGCAAGTTTGTGTACCAATATTGATATATAATATATATGTTTAACGAAATGATGTGAATTAAAGATGAAAATAATTTTTATGATATATGAGATTTTCTTCTTCTCTTAAAATTTTTTTTTCATTTTTTTTAAATAAAAAAAATCATCGGTACGCGATATAGTGCACGAACTCGCTTGTATCTAGCAAAACCCAATTAGGAAAAATCTAGTTGTAAGCGATTCTGCGCACTAATACGCGCACCCATTCAATATGATTGGTCAGAAAGTAGACTTTATTGAAAACAGTGCTAATTTAAATTTAGAATATGAAGACAAGAATACTAGTACGCAGATTAGTACGCAAACTTGCTTGTATATAGCAAAACTCTTGAAATTAATGGTACTTGAATAAAATCTTGTATGGCATAAGATTTTCTAATTGATAAAAAAAAGCACGTTTGCCACATCTGTCAAATTGAAGAAAAAAATAAAGTGTAATTTCGAATATTAAAATAGTCTAATGTATAAGAATAAATTTAATATTTATTTATGTTCATCATTTATTATGAAATTTAAATTATATTAAAAATTCAAATTAATTAGATAATTTTTTTCTCTTAAAAATGTACAGTAAAATTTTATCATTTATTTAATGATGAAAAATTAGTATTTTATAAATTAAAGTTGATTTTTAGTGTATGATATAATATTATTCTCTTATAAATATTCAGTAAAACTTCATCTTTTATTTAATGATGAAAAATTAGTATTTTATAAATTGAAATTAATTATAAGTGTATGATAGAATATTTATATTTTAATTATCTATTTTATGTTAGTTTAAATCAATATTTAAACTTCTATCGTTAGATTAAATCTGAAGATTAAAAATAAATATTGAAATTTAAAATCCAAAAACTAATATTTTTCTTCACTTTTCCTTTCTCCCTCTCTCTCATTCCCCACGCACGATTGTGGTATTACGTCGCACATTGGCATTCACACGGACGAACAAAAAAAAAAAGAAAAACTAAACAAATATGCGAGAAAAAAGAAAAACATCTTTACTGTTCATCATTAATGTTGATGAACAGTAATAGGATATGCGGAAAAAAAACATGCGAAGAAAAAAAAAAGTCTCTTTACTTTTCATTAATGTTGATGAACAGTACAAATATCGATACTTTTTAGTAATTGGAAGAAACATGCGAAGAAGGAAAAAAAATTTCTTTATTGTTCAGTAATGAACAGTAATAAACAATACACATATAGACACTTTTAAGTAATAGGCAGATATATGAACTAAGAGTGACCCTTACGACAATGCATCATGAATATTGTATCCAATTAATTAACGGGGTCGGTAGCAAAAAAAAGGACCATGACAACATGAATCATATGTGACGATTGGACAAAATACTTCTTCCAAAAAAATGGCTATATTGGATAGAAGCTCGATTGTGACACTCCCAATATGAAAGACGTGAACAACAGCTCGATCGGCTAGCATATTAACAAGTGGTCCCATATTTTATATATAGTAGTACTGGTCGGCTGACCAAAAATTTAACACGAGGATGACAAATATTGCATGTGAAAAATATTGGACAAGGGAGTTTGCTCAAGGAAAGAAATTCTTCCACAAATTAAAAGGGTTTAACATTACAAGAAAAATAGATATTTGCGGTAACTCATATTTGGATGCAAAAAGTGATTTTTACTGTAGCGACTTTTTCTTTTCTGCGTTGGAGAGAAATCGTAGAAATTTAACTTTTTGTGATGACAAGAAAGGGATGCAAATCACGAATTTTGCGGCGGGAATATTGTCGCCACAAGAAATTGCAGCGATTTTCAACCTCTTATGGTGACATTGGATTGCTGCTAAAACTTATGTTGCAGAGAAACCTTTTGCGTTGATTATTGCTGCCCTAAAAGGTTATGATTTCAAAATTTGCCCTTTTATTTCTTGTCCCCCATCTTGATACTTTGTGTTTTGTCTCTGCCGTTCATGTCTCTCTCTCTCTGTCTCTCTCTCTCTCTCTCTCATTGTGCACTACCGCCCCTTCCCATGTTGTGCCTCTACCGTGCCGTCACCGCCTCACCTAGTAGGTGAGTGTCTCTCTCTCTCTCTCTCTCTCTCTCTCTCTCCGTTCGTCTCTCTCTCTCTCTCTGTTCATCTCTCTCTAGTACTTATCCTTTTAAGTTTGTTTTCGTGAATTTCTATAATTATCAGTCTGATTTTATACAATTGAAATGCTTATACAATGACTATACTGATTTTAGCATGTTTGGGAGATTTTTTCTGTTAATGTTTCATGAAACAGAGGATTAGGGTTTTTCTAGTAGCAAAGTTTTGTGATTCTCATGATTTGCACCTATACATGTCTGTAGCATGTAGGAACAGAAATGGAAGTGGCCTTGAAATTGCAGAACCTGGCTGAGCTTCCTCTAGGCCATTGGGCAATGACATGCACAATCTAAGAATAAGATACCAAGCTTAACCATAGCATAAGTGAAGTGGGTAAGTTGACCATTTATGTGCACTCTACACAGAGAGAGATGTCGTCTTATTTTATTTATTCACAGGGGTTGAAGATAGGGATTTGCATAGTTGTATAATGCTTTTTAGCTTTCATGATTCCTCTAACTTGGATTGGTGATAATAAATGTCTTGCCAGGAATATAACATAAATAAACAAGTTTTTTGTGCTACTAATTTGTTGGTTTTGTGAAATTCACGATCATTTAAATAACTTTTTGTCTTGGTGTGTTTGTGCCTATAAGCATGCATGTGTGCATGAGAGAGATGATCAACTAGTAAAGTGCTTTCTTTGTCAAGTGCTTTCTTTAACACTTCTGATGTTATGTTCCTTTGTTTCTTTTAAAATTGCAGCCCCTTAAGTGAAAGTGCTCCATTATATTTTTTTGACTATGAGACTAATTCCAGCGATCCAAAATCGCCAAAAATAATTAATTTTGTCAATACAAATTGATGTAAAAAATTATTTCACGCACTTTATATCACGGCAAATAATTGTTTCCTGCTAAAATAAATCGCTGCAAAAAGTCCTCTCGGCGATGATTAACCGTAGTTTAACATGTTTTTGAGACAAAATTTAGGCCTTTTCTGGCAACAAAATATCGCTGGAAAAACTCAATATTTCCCGACTGTAAAAAAAAGCATTGAAAATTCATTTTCCTCACTCAACAACAGTGAACGTTCTGGAGATGTAAAAAAGGCCAGAAATATGTATTTTCGACGAATATAAGACTTTTTGTAGTGTTTTGGACATCAATAATATTATATAGAGGCAGTAAATCGTAGCACAACAGGTTTGGATGGTTTTAGACTTTTAGTGATGGAGAGAAATCAAATGAAGGGACCACCAAATATTGATTGAAGTCATCGATCGTCTACCAAAATTCATGTTCATATATTGACAGCTACAAATCTCAAAAAGTCCTTCCCAATTTGTAAGTGCATGAACTAAATTCAACTGATCTAGTTAAAAGATATCAAGAATAGAAAGATTAGTAGTTTCTTCTATTTCAATAATCCCGAAACTGCCCAAATGTTTCGGTAAGTGAAAATAAAAAATAATACAAGTATTTATACTAAGAGGTAATGAACTAGCCTAAGGTAAATACAAGTGAAATGTAATGTAAAAACAAATGAAATGTAAAGTGTAAAAATACAAATACAAATACAAATACACATACACATGTGAAAAAACTATTTTACACTTTTCTATCTTAATACCCCCCTTTCAAGATGTAGAGTTAATAGAATGAACTCTCATCTTGGTGATTAAGAACTGAAATTGTTGAGAACCAAGTGGCTTGGTAAGCACATCTGCAAGTTGGTGTTGGGAAGAAAGATGAAAAGTTCTGATGACTCCAGCTTGTATTCTGTCTCGGATGAAATGACAGTCTAACTCTATGTGCTTAGTCCGTTCATGTAAAACTGGATTGACAGCGATGTGTAGAGCAGCTTGACTGTCACAAAAAAGCTGAGCACTATGAGAATGAGAAACATGAAAGTCAAATAGAAGAGTTAGAAGCCAAACTACTTCACAAGTAGTAGATCCCATGGCTCTATATTCAGCCTCAGCTGAAGAATGAGAAACAATTTGTTATTTCTTAGTTTTCCAAGAGATCAATGAGTCACCGAGAAAAACACAAAAACTAGTAGTAGATCTTCTACTGTCAAGACATGAGGCCCAGTCTAAATCTGCAAAAGCAAAGACTAGGACTAGGAGAATGAGAAACAATTGTTAGTGAATTCTAAGCTGGAAAAAATAAACGAAGACCATGAGCATTTTTAACATATTGCAAAACCCTGTAAGCTGCATTCAAATGGGGTAGTCTAGGTTGATCCATAAATTGACAAAGTCTCTGAACTGAGTAAGACAGATTTGACCTTGTAATGGTAAGGTAGATAAGCCTACCAATTAACCTCCGAAACACTGTAAGATTTGGCAGCAAGTCACCATCATCTTTACTAAGCTTCAAATTTTGCTCCATAGGAAAAGAGACTGGTTTACATGCTAAAAAATCAGCATCTTGTAAAATTTCAAGAGTATATTTTCGCTGACACAGTGAAATATCACTGGGTGATCTAGCCACCTCTAAGCCAAGAAAATACTTGAGGGAACCAAGATCCTTGAGCTTGAATTTAGCATCAAGTAAGATTTCAAAGAATTCACAGCTTCCAAATCACTACTAGCTATCAAAATATCATCAACATAGATCAGTAGAGCAATAAATGAATGATCAATGGACTTAGTAAACAAGGAATAGTCAGATCTGGACTGCATAAATCCTAAATCAAGAAGAGTAGTGGAAAACTTAGAGAACCATTGCCGAGAGGCTTGTTTGAGATGATAAAGGAACTTATTCAGCTTACACACTTGTGACCTCCCTTTAATATGAAAGCCAAGAGGCAACTTCATGTATACCTCCTCCAAAAGATCACTATGTAGAAAAGCATTATTAACATCAAGTTGGATAAGTTGCCAGTTCTTAACAGCAGCAATGACTAATAAAATTGTGACAATAGTCATTTTGGCAACATGTGAAAAGGTTTCAGAATAGTCTAAACCTTCTGTTTGAGTATAACCTTTTGCCACAAGTCTTGCTTTGTACCTCTCCACAGAACCATCAGAACGATACTTGATCTTATAAACCCATTTACAGCCTATGAGTTGTTTACCAGGAGGCAGATTGACAACAGTCCAGGTATTATTGACTATTGAGTTCTAAAGCAGCAATCTCAGCAGCCATATCATCCCTCCAATGAGAATACTTGACTGTTGATGATAGAACTCAGGTTCAATATCAGCAGAAATAGCAAAAACAAAGAATTTATGACCAGAAGATAATTGATCATAAGAAATAAAATTGGATATATCATATTTGATTGAAGAAGGAAAAGAAGAAGAAACAGACTCTGTTGGAGAAACTGATTTAAAGTGTGCAGTAGATGAATTACAATAATAATGCTGCAAATAACCAGGAGCTCCTCAGATTCTAGTGGATTTTCTTGGTGGTAAAGTATTATGTGATGGTAAAGTATTATTTGTTGCAAGAGATTGAGATGATAAAGTATTATGTAAGTCAAAAATAGGGGAAGTCAAAGAAGAATCAGTAGTTACTATTGAAGGCACATTAAACATATCAAAAGTTGAAGATTGAGAAGGAATTGGAAGATGAATTGATGGAGATGAATATGAAGACGAATCAGAGTAAGAAGGATGAAAAGGAAAAACATGTTCATGAAAGATGACATGTCTTGAAATAAAAAATTGATTTTTCTTGAGATCATACAACTTGTAACTCTTGATACCAAAATGGTAACCAAGAAAAACACAAGCCCTAGCTCTAGGATCAAATTTTGTTCTAGTTCTGTGTAAGGTAGAGGCAAAGCATAAGCAAAAAAAAATTCTCAAATGTTCATATGAAGGAGAAACATTACAAAGAATTTTAACATGAGATTTATTTCTGGTGATAGGAGAAGGTAATTTGTTTATTAAGTAAGTAGCTGTTAAAACAGCATCACCCGAAAATTTGATAGGCAAATGAGATTGGAACAACAATGCTCGAGCTACATTTATAATATGTTGATGTTTCCTCTCTACAACAGTTTTGTTGTGGAGTCTCAACACAACTATGTTGGTGAATGACACCTTTGGAAATGAGATATGAAGATAAAAAAAATTTGTACTGATTATCAGTATCATGATCAGTACGAATTTTTTTTATCTTTGTACTAAACTGAGTTTTGATCATTTTAAAGAATGTTTGAATTAAAAGAGAAACTTCATACTTATTCTTGAAAAGATAAATCCAAGTAATCTTAGTGCAATCATCAACAATTATTAAAAAGATTTTGTAACCTTCAACAGTAGGGACTGAAAATGGACCCCAAACATCACAATGAATAAGGTTAAAAGGTGAGTAAGACAGATTATTATTATTTGGGAAATACAACTTTTTTTGTTTGGCTAAAGGACAAACAATGCAAGGGTTATCAGACACAACCAAATTAGGCACAATTTTATTCAAGAAAGACATTCTTGAAATAGATGGAAGTCCTAATCGATTATGCCAAAGGTGAAACAATGAACATTTAGATGAAGCAAAACAATCATTTGACAACAAAGTATCATTGTTATTACAATTTTTGTTTAGAAAAAATTATGGCAAATGAGGGTTGAGAAAAGTCTCTAGTTGTTGCAAGATATAGAGTCCTCATTGTTGTCTACCCACTCCAATCAGCCTCGAGGTGGTCAGATCCTGAATTAAACAAATGTCAGAAGAAAAAAAAATAACAAGTGAGAGACTTGGTGAGTTTACTAACAAAAATCAATTTAAAAGTAAATGTAGGTATACAGAGAACATATTTAAGAACAAGATGTTCAGAAAGATGAATAGTATCAATATGTGAAACAGAAACACATTGACCATTTGGTAATCTGACATAAGTGTTTAGAACAGGAGTGACATCTGTAAAAATATCAATTGAGGAGATCATATGGTCTGTAGCCCCCGTATCAAGTATCCAACTAGAATTAGAAGGATTAAATGAAATATTTCTGTTAGAGTTAAAAATAGAATGTTTAGAAGAAACAATACTAGAAAAAGAATGAGAAGAAGAAGCTACAACATTCACCACATGGCTAGAATCATCAGACTTATGCTGAGGATTGAGAGTAAGCATGGATAACAACTGCTGACATTGGGCCTCAGCCAAGGAGAATGAAGATGCTGTTGAAGAATTATCACTGAGGATAACTTGGTTGGCCATGGACTACTGTCACGACTTTTGCTTGTATCCAGGAGGAAAACAATGGAGTTTGTAACATTTCTCAACAACATGACCGGTTATTCCACAATACTTATAAACTGGTCAATCTTTTTTAGAGAAAGATTTTACATATCTCGAAGTATCAGAGTTAGCAACAAAGGCATGAGCATCAACAAGAGGAGGAGTAACAGAAATTTCTCTCTATTGCTCTTCCTAAATAACAAGAGAAAAAATCTTGTTAATCGGCGGAAAGGACTCCATTAACAAAACTGAGCCCTAGCCGAAGCAAAAGATTTATTAAGTCCCACAAGGAATTGTAAAATACGTTCCTGTTGAACATAAGAATTCAACAAATTCACAGCACCACAAGAACACACAAGAGTTGGTTTGTAATTAACCAATTCATCCTAAAGAGCTTTCAATCGAGTGAAATAAGCATTAGCAGAAAGTTGTCCTTAAGACAAGGACGAAATCGATTTCTGGATCTGAAAAATCTGAGGTCTATTCTTTTGAGAGAATTGTTCCTTTAAATCGATCTATATCTCAAAAGCAGTGGCAACATACAGTATACTACTAGTGATTTCAGAAGAAACCGAGTTAAGTAACCAAGAAATGACCATATTATTACATCGTAACCATGAAGAGAAAAACGAATCAGTAGCTTTTGGTTTAAGAATCGTACCATCCACGAACCCTAACTTATTTTTCGCAGAAAGGGTCATGGTCATCGAACGAGACCATGTGTGGTAGTTATCTCCAATCAAGAGTTGTGTGACTAGAACAACACCGGGGTTATTGCTCGAAGGAAGGAAGAAGGGACTTGCAACATTAGGAGAAGAGGAAGGAGGATTCGAAACTTCCGCCGCCATGAGGGAGAAAAAGAAATAAGAAACCTTAGAAAATGTCTGATACCATATCAAGAATAGAAAGACTAGAAGTTTCTTCTATTTCAATAATCTCGAAACTGTCCAAATGTTTCAATAAGTGAAAATAAAAATAATTCAAGTATTTATACTAAGAGGTAAATGAACCAACCTAAGGTAAATACAAGTGAAATGTAATGTAAATACAAATGAAATATAAAGTGTAAAAATAAAATACAAATACACGAAAAAACTATTTTACTTTTCTATCTTAATAAAAGACTTGAAAATTTGTCGTTTTAGCCAATGGCAACCTAGTATTAGCCAATGGAGGCAACCTAGCTAGTGTTTCACGCAATTGAAGGTTTTGTCAAGCAATATTAATTAAAAGGATATTGATGCTAGGATGCCCTATAAATATGTGTCTCAAAAGTGCCTTAAGTGCATTTTAATTTTGATAATGTTAAATAAAAGCCCACACAAATTCATTAATGATAATTCTTTTATACATATAAAATAAATAAAAAAGTTAAAATATATTAAAAAATCTTAAAACATATTTGGAGGACACAAACATTTTGGAGGGCACCAAAGCATAGTTGGAATCTCTGTTTGGATACAAAAATCTCACAATTCATTTCAATTCATCTCATCTAATTGTTATAATTTTTCTAAATTATCACATAAAATATAATAAACAATTCAATTTTTCAAATCTCAAGATAATAATAATATTTAAAATAACATTTTATTTAATTTATAATTTTCATTTTAATTCATCTTATCTCAACTAATTATCCAAACATCACCAAACTTGTCTGGAATTAGTAAGTGGCTCCCCAGTACTGCAATGCTTAGTCGTACTGTAAGTGCGGGCTCTTGCAATATCTTCGATTAGTGAGGTTTGGTTGTTTACAACGTGCGTATAAAAACTCACGATCCTCATGCACAGTTGAGAGCAGAGCCACACACATGCAGAAGGAAGCGATCGAGGAAAGCATGAAACTCAGGCGAGGAAACTTCGTTTCTTTAATTTGTGCTTTTTTCATTCTGTGCATGGTCACCATAGCCACCTTGCTTCGACAGTACTACTCTCTAATGCTGCTGCTTCCTTATCACATATATGAGGGAGAAGCTCGAGACCGTCCTCCACTTTTTCTTGCACGACACGCCCGGAGGCAATAGCCCTAGCGTAGTCCGGGTGGTCCAAGCCAATGGCACAGCACAAAACACGTCGCTCACGCCATTTGGCACCATTTGGGTCGTTGATGATCCATTGACGGAGGGTCCGGACCCTAAATCAACGGTCATTGGGAACTCCCGAGGTGTCTATGTGTCGGAGGGGCAGGCCGAGTTGATGCTTGTGGCTTACCTCGACTTTGGTTTCACCGAAGGGTGAGTTCAACGGCAGCTCCATTAGCGTGCTTTCTAGGAATCCGGTGACGGAGATTGAGAGAGAGTTTGCAGTGGTCGGAGGGCGAGGGAAGTTCAGGATGACTAGATCGAGGGTATGCCAATCTAAAGTGCATTTTCTTCAATGAGAATACCGGTGACTCCATTGTAGAGTACACAGTGGTGGTAAGGCATTTCTGAACTGGCAAAGCTAAAAGGAACAAAAGTTCTTCGCCAAACGAATGTGCCCAAACCATTCTATCGAGAGTAACTATATATAAGAAAATGGATAAATTCGGAAATATATAATGCAAACAAAAATAGTACTTTTGTTCATGTCGTGGAGATCTTGCTGATCATTGTTATATTAATCAAGTTGCTTGCGCTGCTGTAAGCTATAATCTTTAGTTCTCGTGTGTTTGTTTGTATGCAAATTCCCTTTGAGGGGGACAACCATCGCTAAAGTATATTTCATCTTTACCAACGTCGTACTAAGTAGCCAGACAAAACTAATGTGCTGGGTTGAATTCAAAACTCTCCATACTTTAAAAAAATAAAAGAAAAAATAAAAGATTGATATAAGAATTTCAGATTGAGACATTTCAGATTGGGACAAAATTCAATCCAAAACAGAGACAAAGTAGTAAAGAATGAAAAGAAGTTCTATATTTACTGTATATTACACTCTTCATATATCTCACGTAGTTTTGTTTTGTTTTTTTTTTTTTTTTTTTCAATCCAACACATTAGGTATGTTGAGGCAGCATGTGCTGGGGCAGCCATCAACAGTAAGCTGTGAAGAAGATTTTTTGGAGAATAAATTATGTTTCCTAATTCATTAAGATAAATGTATAGAGCATAAAGAGAAAAATAGTCAGAAGAAATGCGTGTCCACCGCCGTCCACTACTTTCTCTCCTCTTCTCACCGTTGATCCTTCTGTTAGTTTTCTCCGGCCTCGT
Source organism: Juglans mandshurica (assembly GCA_022457165.1). Lineage (NCBI taxonomy): Eukaryota > Viridiplantae > Streptophyta > Magnoliopsida > Fagales > Juglandaceae > Juglans > Juglans mandshurica. The sequence continues at coordinate 24,107,854 of CM039629.1, read as the reverse complement.
CAACGCAATCCACGGCTCACAATTTACCATCATCGAAGCCACCATCGACGACATCCAACGCGCCTTCTCCCGGAAAGAACTCACGTCCAGACGACTGGTTGACCTTTACCTCGACCAGATCGCGAGGCTGAATCCCTTGCTTCGCAGCGTGCTGGAAGTGAATCCAGACGCTCGGGATCAAGCGGACGAGGCCGATCGCCAGAGGGAGGAGGCAGCCGCCGGGAGCTTGGGAGAGCTGCACGGCATTCCGGTGCTGCTCAAGGACAGCATAGCCACCAAGGACAAGCTCAACAACACGGCAGGGTCGTACGCGCTGCTGGGATCCAAGGTACCTCGGGACGCCGGCGTGGTCGACCGCCTGAGAAGGGCCGGGGCCTTGATTTTAGGGAAAGCTAGTCTTACGGAGTGGTATGGTATTCGGGCTTTGAAGATCCCCAGTTACTGGTGTGCTAGAGGGGGACGAAGCGTGGTCAGTATATTATGTTTTTTCTTTCTCGTTCATTATTATTTTCTTTTTCCGTCAAAACGAACAGAGGTTATGGAAAAACACATTGCAGAATCCATATGTGGAATGGGGAGACCCATGCGGGTCAAGCAGTGGACCCGCAATTTCGGTGGCAGCAAACATGGTATCAATATCAGTGGGGACTGAAACAGACGGCTCCATCATCTGCCCAGCGGATCACAACTCGGCTGTAGGGATCAAACCCACCGTCGGTCTCACAAGCAGGGCCGGTGTCATCCCAATCTCGCCCCGTCAGGACTCTATCGGGTAACTGTTGCTTTCCTAATCCATTTAACAGAGACTACTTTCTCATAGAGTCCGCTTCATCCGCTTTGACTAAATATACAACAATGATAAAGATATAAGAACTACTTTTACATAATTACTTAATAAAATATAAAATTTTGAAATTTATTTGATTTTGATTTGTTTGAATTAAAGAAATAACATTTTATTAGAAAATTCTATAAAATTTGTGCAATACTGCTTTCACTTAATTACATATTTAATGTCATATTAACAAATAATAAATGATAAATAGCATTGCTCAAGTTTATATGTTCAATTAAGAATAGAAGTAGCATTATTTATGATAGATAATTGACCTTAACGTTATTCAAGAGAATAAAATTCATTAATTATCACATTAGTATTAAATTTTTTAGTAATTTCTTGCTCATGAATTGCGAGATAATTTATAAGAAATTTATTTATTATTTTATTTTAAAATCTTATGTTAATACATAAGTAAATGTTAAATTTTGACTTTGCAATTCTCGTCAATACTTAACATAAGTGATAAGTAATTATGTATAAATTATATAGACAATAGTCAATCCTGGATGATAACTTACCAATAAAATAAGTTTGAATACTTGGCATAAAAGAAAACCTCTAAAAAACAAAATGAAGACAAATCAATTGTCAATTACCCTATGAAAGGACGTGATGTTTTGTGCAAAATGTCTTTACACGTTATGTCTTTATTTTTACAAAAAAATCTATTCATTATCATTTTTCTGTTCATTTCATGTCTTTATTCATTTCATGTCTTTATTCATGTCTTTATTTTTACAAAAAATCTATTCATTACACGTGATGTCTTTATTTTACACGTGATGTCTTTATTTTGCAAAATGTCTTTACATCTGTTCATTTCATGGTGTGGTATTAGACAATAGATTCATAAATGAAATATAATAAATAATCTCGAACTATCTAAGACCATATCATGAGATAATGAAGGATGATAAGAATTGAGATGATGATTAGTATTATTCTTACTTTTAACACTACGATCAATAGTCTCTTGTACTTTGTCAAATTTATTAATCCTCTCTTTTCCATTTAAGAAAACACGTGTTATTTCTTTGAGAAAAGGTACATAAATTTGAGAGTGCGTAAGTGATGTACAATCATTTTGAGAAAAATGAATAAATATGAGACCCACACAAAAAATAATAATTTTTTAATAATAGACCTCACTCTTTTTCAAAACAACAGCATAGCGCTTGCACCTTCCACAACTGTACGTAACATTACTATTTTTTTAAGGGTTGATTTAGTTAAACAAAATCAAACAATTTCATCACATATAACCATTACAACTTTTTCAAATTCCTACATAAAATATAATAAACAATTCAATTTTTTCAAATTCTAACACAAAAATTATATTATAATAATATTTTATTCAACTTTCAACAAAACATCTCATCTCATCTGAACTGTGTACCAAACAAGATCTTAATAGTGAATTATTTTAATTTGTATTTCTATATTAATTTATTTCTTAAGAAGATAATAATATTTTCAACGTGGGTTCTTCATTAAGTATGTTGGATAATGGATGGATTTTATTCAAAATCGTTCATAACACAATGGGCTACTATGGAAAAAAAAAAACCAATAGAGGTGAATCGTAATAAGAACGAAATACAGAACTTTATTGAACCAATTACTTTTTCACAAAGAAAAGAAAAAAGTCAAAATTTGGACCCCCGAAAACCCGTTCCTGCAACCAGCCATGGACACTTTATCTGGGCCGACGTTTAACTCATGAATCTTGATTATGACGAAATGACAGGCCCATCTGCAGGACTGTAACGGATGCAGTTTATTTGCTGGAGGCAATTGTGGGATTCGATCCAAAAGACTATGAAGCAACAAAGGCAGCTGCTAAGTTCATACCTGCAGGTGGCTACAGTCAATTTCTTAAGGAAGATGGACTCCAAGGAAAGAGATTGGGCGTTGTCAGGTATCCGTTTTTGGACTCTCATAATGGATCCACTGCCATTACCGCTTTCGAGCATCATCTCAACGTGCTAAGGTAAGTAAGCCACCCTCACAGTTTAGCTCATTTGGCATGTTGGTTCAATATTCCTGGAACGCATTGGATAGAATGAGTAGAGATTCTCCCTGATTATTTGCTCGAATTATGTATTCAGTTTTAAAGAGAGATAGATACATCATGTGTGTCATATAAGAAAAAATTTATTCATCATCTATTTTCTCATCATCCTCTCATCATTTCATGATGTGACATTAGATGATAGAATGAAATTAACCTTTTATCTTATCCTTATACTTCTTTGACTCTTTTCCTTTTCATGTGTTATCAAATTAAGGCAAAGAGGTGCAACTATAGTGGACAATCTAGAAATTGCAAATATTGATATCATTATGAATCCCTATATAAGTGGCGAATTAGTTCTCCTTTTAGCCGAGTTCAAGCTCTCCATAAACACCTACCTGGAAGAACTCATCAACTCCACCGTGAGGTCATTGTCGGATATCATTGCCTTCAACTCGAATCACCCTATCCTGGTAAGTGTATATAGTTTTTAGATGACGTGAAACTATCAAACTTGTAAACAAAACTTTAGATCAAAGTAAGGAAATTATTGCCTATCTTTTCTAGACTGTCTTAATAATTATAACGTTGACCCTGCAAAAGCCAGTGCATTTTATTATACTGAATTAACTTTGGCTGATGCAGGAAAGGATGAAAGAATATGGACAGGACGAGTTCATTAAATCAGAGATGACTAATGGGATTGGAGAGGAAGAGATTAAGGCATACGAGAAATTGGAAAAACTGTCGAAATATGGGTTTGAGAAAATGATGAAGGAAAATCACTTGGATGCAATGGTGACGCTTGGCGCAGATGCCGCCGTAGTGCTAGCAATTGGAGGATACCCAGGTATTACTGTTCCTGGAGGGTATGAGAGCGATGGAATGCCATTTGGGATCTGTTTCGGCGGGCTAAAGGGTACAGAACCGAAGCTAATTGAGATTGCTTATGGATTTGAACAAGCCACCAGGGTACGGAGGCCACCCGATCTCTGATTCTCTCCTCGTCAATGGAGTTCAGTGCTGATCAAGAACCTCTAAGTACGCTTCCTCAGCAATACGAGTAAGATACGGTTATTAACATCCATCCATCGTAGTGAATAAAATTACATGATATGAGTTTCATATCTATGAAACCTGATCGATATTTAAGGTTGTAATCCTTTAAAATGTTAACATATGAATTAATAAAACTTATTTTTACTGGATTAATTCCTCGTAAATTGAGGCATTAGGGTTCCATCAATATCCATGGAATTAGAATTTAGAACCGGTGGGGTTGGAGACATTGCAGAGAGAGAGAGAGAAATTAGGAGGGCCATTCTCATATCATTTTAGCTAGTTGAAAATTTAAATTACTCTGATCTCAGTTCCATTATCTTATGGTAATGGTCTCGAAGCTTTTCAAAATTATATTATGGGTAAGTTTGCCAGCCCACACACCAAAAATCGGAGGAAAGGATAAATACAGCTTGGTTATTGATTTAGTAGTAAAAGAAGTTGGCGCACCCAAAAAAACAGGGGACGCCCTGCAAATGTGGCTAAACTTACTCTCCATAGTCCAAAAACGACCCCAGAATCTTTCCCCCATGCCCTATATGTAAGACTTTCCAAGCCGTTACCCCCATCTTCCAAAGTACCCTCCTCCCTCTTTGTTTCACAAAACTTTGCTAACAGAAAGGAACAGAGATGGCGCCAAAACTAGGCACAGGTCTACTGCTCTTCTTCTTAGTTGCAGCCATCCCATGGGCTCAAAGCTCCGAAGCAGAGAACTGGGCCACAAGCAAGAAGTTCCCTAAGAAGACAATGACCAAACTCCAGTTTTACTTCCATGACACAGTCAGCGGGAAGAACCCCAGCGCTATTAGGGTGGCTCAAGCCGCTGGCACTCAGAAATCTCCGACTTCCTTCGGCCTTCTCATGATGGCAGACGATCCCTTAACAAAGACAGCCGATCCGAATTCAGAGCTCGTGGGCAGGGCTCAAGGTCTGTACGGGTCAGCAGGACAACAAGAACTTGGTCTCATCATGGCCATGAACTATGGATTCACGCATGGCATCTACAATGGTAGCAGTGTTAGCCTACTTGGCAAGAACCCGGCGACGCATCCGGTGCGTGAGATGGCGATCGTAGGCGGAACAGGACTTTTCCGGTTTGCACGTGGGTATGCCATTGCCCACACACATTGGTTTGACGCCAACACCGGTGATGCAATTGTTGGATACAATGTCACAGTGGTTCATTAGAGTGTATTATTATTTTATAATCTATTCGTTTGAATTATTTTGTGGGGAATTCTAGTTGGAATGTAACCTCGTTTTGGACCATGATTCTAATTCCCTTGATCTATAAAAATATATCATTGCGTACATATATAGCTTATGTGTATATATATATAATGCATCAATACTATACTCATGCCCTATTAATTGAATATTACTGCTTCGTAATTCGATTTAGAGTGGATTCACCTATTGATGTGTGGGAATTTTGTCCAATTTCAGTGTCTTTAGAGAATTAATGCTCATGACTGGCCAGATTTTCGTTAATTTTGTAAAATGCTATTGTGGGATTCACGAGTCACTTATTATGTCTAAACTAAACGTAATGACTCTAGTAAATAAGTTCATCTATTAATGCATGTGGGTCTCACGTGCCACTTCTTTCGGGAGCTTTTCAAACCACACGTGTTGAACCAATGGATTCACCACATTAGATCTTTCATATCTGACTGTTGTGACTAGGGGTGTCAAATCGTGCTAACGGGTCGTATTCGTGTCATATCAAGGTATGTACATTACACTTAATGTGTCAACACGAACACGACCCGTTAAGGATTTCGTGTCAAAATTCCAAACTCGAACACGACACGGTAAGATAACGGGTTGACACGACACAACCCGTTAATGAATAAGAAATAAATTGACACGACACGACCTGTTCCGTTTCAACCTGTTTACATTAATGGGTTGAACAAACATGATATGACACGACACGACCCGTTTGACCTGATTGATTTTATATAAATATTTAAATATAAATAATTTTTATAAAAAATAAAAAACTAACTACAAATCTAAAATTACAATTCAAACAAATATGATCCACACAATTTGTAATAATATTCATTATTAAAATTACATTCCAAATATAATAAACAAAACATACATTGTAAATATATTAATATTACAATCCCAAATATAATAAAAAATTAAAAACAAAAATCTAAACAAATTTAGAACTTGAAGAAGGAAGTGGGTTAGGTAGTTTAGAGTTTTTTGAATTTGTTTGGTCTAAGGGTATAAAGGTAAATTCAATTTTCTTAACGGGTCATAACGGGTTGACCCATTAGTGACCCGTTAAGCAATCGTGTCTTAACGGATCAACCCATTTTGACCCGAACTCGTTAAGGCTAAACCCTAACCCGCTTTTATCGTGTTGTGTTCGTATTGGGTTAACGGGTCGTATCACATATTGCCACTCCTAGTTGTGACTGCAAGGAGACAGCTGCGTGGGCCCCACGCGTTTAGTACTGAATGTTTAATACTTTACATGTTAATCTTTCAGTTCTGTAGTACGATCGATGTCACATCCATAAAATATGTATTTTTTTTATGAGTTTTGCTAACCTCCACCACACCTCATATTCTATATTTTTTTAATTTTTTTAATTTTTTTTAATTTTTTTTAAATTTATTATTTTTAAATTATTTAAAATTTTCTATTCATTATTTATATAATAAATATTTGATAAAAGAAAAAAATAATAAAAATTAAAAAAAATGTGGAGTGTGGAATATAGAGTGTGAGGAAGTTGTGAAGATTTATTCTTTTTTTGATTGAGTTGAAAAGATCAAAAGAGAAATTATTATTATTAGACAATATTGTAAATTTTAAAATTAGATTAGAAAAACTAAACTTATAGCTTATAAATCAGACCAGTCAATTTTTTTCTTTCCAAAAGGGGTCTGTTTATAGTATTTAGTATTTTGAATGTTCGTTAGAACTAATATGATCGGTAAAATCATTAAATATTTTAAAATTTTGCATAAATAGGAAGAAGTGCATATCATTTTATTTATAATATAAATGTCTACCAAAACTTTTAGATATTTTTTAAAGAAATCTCGCCGCTTTATTTTCTTTTTACAGTCCAAACATAATTTCACAGTCGCACTATTTTTACAAAAATTTCTAAAATACAAAAAGACTCGTCATCTAAAATCTTTTTGAGTAATGATATATTTACAATATATTCTATAACAATGTATTAAATGTGAGGTATTATTGTAAATGAATATTGATAAGATTGAGACAATATCCTAACCAAAACAATGACAAAGCAGTGTCCACAGTGATGTCGGCTTCGATTGTACCAGAAAGCCTGATCTCAGCACGAGCTTAAGCTACTCACGTGCTGCCTGCCATTCCGTCTCCTCCAGAAATCAGATACGTATCTCATCTGATCCTTTACATATCCAAGCTGGAGGATAAGTGAGATTGTCTAACGTATATTCATATCTTCAATAAGTTTTGAGCTTAGCAATTATCAAGGGTTGGTTTGAAAAGCAATATGAGATGAGTATTTTGTGAAACATAATTTATAAATAGTAATGAAATAATTTGATTTGAGTATACAATTTTGAAAAAAGAAAGAGAAAGAGAAAAAATTGAATAAAAAATATTATTAAATTAAAATATTTTAAGAATATAATTTTATAATATAATTTTTATTTGAGATTTGAAAAAGTTGAAATTATTTTTATTTTTTATTTGAAAATTTGAAAAAATTGTAATAATTAATTTGAAAATTTTATATTTAAATTATGTCTAAAAATAAGATTATACGAGAATTTTAAATCGAATCGTACTGCACATAAGTCCTACACTCTACATACCATTTAAAAATATATAATTTTATTCTTTTATCTTCATATTTTTTAATATAAAATATGAAATATAAAGTTAAAAAAATAAAATCATAGAAATATGAGATTTATTTCTAGAATTTTTCTTTTATATCTCATGTCGTGCCCCCAAAACAGCCCTAGGCCACTAACACTCTTTAAGGAAAGTGAAGCTCAGAAAAATAGTTAGAAGAAATGCGTGTCCAACGTCGTCCACTACTTTCTCTCCTCTCCTCACCGTTGATCCTTCTGTTAGTTTTCTCCGGCCTCGTCAACGCAATCCACGGCTCACAATTTACCATCATCGAAGCCACCATAGACGACATCCAACGCGCCTTCTCCCGGAAAGAACTCACGTCCAGACGACTGGTTGACCTTTACCTCGACCAGATCGCGAGGCTGAATCCCTTGCTTCGCAGCGTGCTGGAAGTGAATCCAGACGCGCGGGATCAAGCGGACGAGGCCGATCGCCAGAGGGAGGAGGCAGCCGCCGGGAGCTTGGGAGAGCTGCACGGCATTCCGGTGCTGCTTAAGGACAGCATAGCCACCAAGGACAAGCTCAACAACACGGCAGGCTCGTACGCGCTGCTGGGATCCAAGGTACCTGGGGACGCTGGCGTGGTCGACCGCCTGAGAAGGGCCGGGGCCTTGATCTTAGGGAAAGCTAGTCTTTCGGAGTGGTATGGTATTCGGTCTTTGAAGATGCCCAATGGCTGGTGTGCTAGAGGGGGACAAGGGGTGGTCAGTATATTATGTTTTTTCTTTCTCGTTCATTATTCTTTTCTTTTTCCGTCAAAACGAACAGAGCTTAATAAGAGTTATGGAAAAATACATGCAGAATCCATATGTGGAATGGGGAGACCCATGCGGGTCAAGCAGTGGACCCGCAATTTCGGTGGCAGCAAACATGGTATCAATATCAGTGGGGACTGAAACAGACGGCTCCATCATCTGCCCAGCGGATCACAACTCGGCTGTAGGGATCAAACCCACCGTCGGTCTCACAAGCAGGGCCGGCGTCATCCCAATCTCACCCCGTCAGGACTCAATCGGGTAACTGTCGCTTTCCTAACCCATTTAATACAGACTACTTTCTCATGGAGTCCTCTGCATCAGCTTTGACTAAATATACAACAATGATAAAGATATAAGCACTACTTTTACATAATTATTTAATAAAATATAAAATTTTGAAATTTATTTTATTTTGATTTGTTTGAATTAAAGAAATAACATTTTATTAGAAAATTCTATAAAATTTGTGCAATACTGCTTTCACTTAATTACATATTTAATGTCATATTAACAAATAATAAATGATAAATAGCATTGCTCAAGTTTATATGTTCAATTAAAAATAGAAGTAGCATTATTTATGATAGATATTTGACCTTAACGTTATTCAAGAGAATAAAATTCATTAATTATCACATTAATATTGAATTTTTTTTAGTAATTTCTTGCTCAATTGCCAGATAATTTATAAGAAATTTATTATTTATTTTATTTTAAAATCTTATGTTAATAATATTTATTAACATAAGTAAATTGACTTTGCAATTCTCGTCAATATTTAACATAAGTAATTATGTATAAATTATATAGATCTGGATGTTAACTTACTAATAAAATAAGTTTGAAAACTTGGCATAAAAGATAACTTCTAAAAAAAAAAATGATAAAACAACCTTTTGGAAACGACGTGATGTCCTGTGCAAAATATCTTTACACGTGATGTCTTTACTTTAACACCACGATCAATAGCCTCTTAAATTAGTCTATCCTCTTTTTCATTTTAGGAAAACACGTGTTATTTCTTGAGAAAAGGCACATAAATTTGAGAAAGATAGCTGCATCTGTGCAAGTACTGTACAATTAATTTGAGAAAAATAAATAAATATAAAAAAAATTAATTTTTTAATAGTAGACATTACTCTTTTTCAAAATGACTGCATGACGCTTGCGCATTTCATGACTATACATAGCATTACTCTTTTTTTAAGGACTGATTTGGTTACAAAAAATCAAACAATTTCATCTCATATAATCATTATAATTTTTCAGATTCTTACATGATATATAATAAACAATTCAATTTTTTAAAATTTCAAAATAAAAATTATATTAGAAAAATATTATATTCAACTTTTAACAAAATATTTTATATTATCTGAACTGTGTAATCAAATGAGACATAAGTCTATTAATAGTGAATTATTTTAATTTGTATTTTTATATTAATTTATTTCTTAAAAATATAATAATATTTTCAACGTGGGTTCTTCATTAAGTATGTTGGATAATGGATGGATTTTATTCAAAATCGTTCATAACACAATGGGCTACTATGAAAAAAAAAACCAATAGAGGTGAATCGTAATAAGAACGAAATACAGAACTTTATTGAACCAATTACTTTTTCACAAAAAAAAAAAGAAAAGAAAAGAAAAAAGTCAAAATTTGGACCCCCGAAACCCTCCCTGCCAACAGCCATGGACACTTTATCTGGCCGGTGTTTAACTCATGAATTTTGATTATGACGAAATGACAGGCCCATCTGCAGGACGGTAACGGATGCAGTTTATTTGCTGGAGGCAATTGTGGGATTCGATCCAAAAGACTATGAAGCAACAAAGGCAGCGGCTAAGTTCATACCTGCAGGTGGCTACAGTCAATTTCTTAAGGAGGATGGACTCCAAGGAAAGAGATTGGGCGTTGTCAGGTATCCGTTTTTGGACTCTTATAATGGATCCACTGCCATTACCGCTTTCGAGCATCATCTCAACGTGCTAAGGTAAGTAAGCCACCCTCACAGTTTAGTTCATTTGGCATGTTGGTTCAATATTCCTATAACGCATTGGATAGAATGAATAGAGATTCTCTCTGATTATTTTCTCGAATCATGTATTCAGTTTTAAAGAGAGAGAGATGCATCATGTGTGTCATACAAGAAAAAATCTATTCATCATCTATTTTCTCATCATCCTCTCATCATCCCATGATGTAGCGTTAGATGATAGAATGAAGTTAACCTTTTATCTTATCCTTATACTTCTTTGACTCCTTTCTTTTCATGTGCTATCAAATTAAGGCAAGGAGGTGCAACTATAGTGGACAATCTAGAAATTGCAAATATTGATATCATTACGAATCCCTATATAAGTGGCGAATTAGTTCTCCTTTTAGCTGAGTTCAAGCTCTCCATAAACACCTACCTGGAAGAACTCCTCAACTCCACCGTGAGGTCATTGTCAGATATCATTGCCTTCGACTCGAATCACCCTATCCTGGTAAGTGTATATGGTTTTTAGACGGCGTGAAACTATTTAACTTGTAAACAAAAATTTAGATCAAAGTAAGGAAATTATTGCCCATCTTTTCTAGACTGTATTAATAATTATAACGCTGACCCTGCAAAAACCAGTGCATTTTATCATACTGAACTAACTTGGCTGATGCAGGAAAGGATGAAAGAATTTGGACAGGACGAGTTCATTGAATCAGAGATGACTAATGGGATTGGAGAGGAAGAGATAAAGGCATACGAGACATTGGAAAAACTGTCGAAATATGGATTTGAGAAAATGATGAAGGAAAATGACTTGGATGCAATGGTGACGCTTGGCTCAGATGCCGCCGTAGTGCTAGCAATTGGAGGATACCCAGGTATTACTGTTCCTGGAGGGTATGAGAGCGATGGAATGCCATTTGGGATCTGTTTCGGCGGGCTAAAGGGTACAGAACCGAAGCTAATTGAGATTGCTTATGGATTTGAACAAGCCACCAGGGTACGGAGGCCACCCGATCTCTCCTCGTCAATGGAGTTCAGTGCTGATCAAGAACCTCTAAGTACTCCTCCTCATCACTACGAGTAAGATACGGTTATTAACATTCATCCATCGTAGTGAATAAAATTACATGATATGAGTTTCATATCTATGAAACATGATCGTTATTTAATGGGGAATTCCAGTTTGTAACCCCGTTTTGGACCATGATTCTAATTTCCTTAATCTATAAAAATATATCATTGCGTACATATATAGCTTATATATATATATATATATGATGCATCAATACTATACTCATGCCCTATTAATTAAATATTACTGCTTCGTAATTCGATTTAGAGTCGATTCATCTATTGATGTGTGGGAATTTTGTCCAATTTCAGTGTCTTTAGAGTATTAATGCTCATGATTGGCCAGATTTTCATTAATTCTATGGTGGATCAAAATGCTACTGTGGGATTCACGAGTCACTTATCACTTATCACGTCTGAACTAAATGTAATGACTCTAGTAAATAAGATCATCTATTAATACATGTGGGTCGTATGCGCCACTACTTTCGGGAGCTTTTCTCACCACACGCGTCGGACCAATGGATTCGCCACTATCAGATCCTTCATATCTGACTGTTGTGACTGCAAGGAGACAGGCGTGTGGGCCCTACGCATCGTCATAGATTTCGAAGTTTATTGAAATTGGTCTAAACTATAATTCGTCCAGTTTTGCATCTATCTTACTGTTGTCTTTATTATTTTTTCCAGATTTTGCTAAGATACTCTTGTATCTAAAGAGTTTAGTAAAATATTCAAATCGTTGGTGCTCGACGATCACCACCAATCCACCTCCTCTTTGGTCCGTTGGTGGTCTCTCTTCATCACAACATATGAGCCTCATTGTTTTTACTTTTACCCTCGGCGCGAGAATCACATGTACCTCTTTAGGAGAGAGTAGAGTTTTGTGACGACATACAACGCGATGGAGTTCAGATCTTTTATCTGACTTTTTATTTTAAGAGTCATCTTATTTGGCCACATGATCGTGAAGACAGCAATGGACTTTCCCAACAATCACTTCAAGACAAAATGCAGTCACTACAATTCTCATGGCCTACGGTCATGGAACTACAATCCCACGCTTTGATTGTATAAAAACCGTCACTTTGTTCAACTCCCTCTTCGCAGGGAATTGTAGGAAATATTTATTATTTCCATTGTCCATTTATTTTTCTTTTTTTATATTGTTGCACTAGTTAATAAAGGTTTTTTGTCGGGTCCCCCTACTTCCTACTCATGTATTTCTATACCCCTTAATTATAATATATCGAACTTGCTTAAAAGAAAAAAACAAAAAAAATAAAAATAACCAATCAATATGCAGCATGCCAAATCAGAAGAAACTAAAAGTATATATAATTAAGAAGATTAAACTAAAATACTCATAAACTAAAATTAGAAAATACCAAAAATTAAAAACATATTCTCAAAAAATAAAACTAAACAAATAAAATAAAATAAAAACAACAGAACTAAAATGAATAGAATTATAAAATAAATTAAAAATCACTTGAGTTGTAAAAATAAATTTGAGACTTAATAAAATTGAATTTAAAAACATAACAAAATTATAAAAAAAAATTAAAATTTAAACACAGAAAACCTTAGATAAAGGGAAACTTAAAAAAATAAAATGAAGAAGATGACCCCCGTGGTCCTACGTACCTTTGGTACCAATGGTGGCCCTCGATCGACAAGGCTACCTTCGGAATCGCTACATCGAGCCATCATTAATCGGTGATCTGAGTATATTAATGGCCAGGTTCCCTCGCGCAAACTTACCATGTTGTGGTGGCCGATTTGGCCATGGCCGGGGTACTTGGCAATGAGGTTTTTTTTTTTTTTTAAATATATATAACTCAAGTTAAATCAATTAGTTAACTAACTCCTTTTTCTAATCTAAGTTTTTTTTTTTTTTCTCATTTTAAGTGATTTTTCCAATTTAGTTGAGTTTCTTATTTTATCTTATTTTTCTATATTTTTCCAATTTAGGTCTTTATTCGTGTAATTTAATTTTCGAATTAATGTCGAGATCACATCCATCGACGATTGTGTATCTGTTACAAGTGTCATTATATCATTGGTTTACGTTGACCTGGCAGGTTAATGCATTGCATATTAGTATTTTCAATCATATATACATGTGATTAAGAAAAATTAGATGAAATATCGGAGGAACCATTTTGGATTTCTTTATATACGAAAAAACTGATTTTTTGAAAAAAAAAATAGAGAGAGACTCTAGGCCGGTCGGGTGTTTGTTTTCGTTTTACACCAACAAATCACAAGTTGTCACGTAAGAGATACAACAAATTATAATATATACTTGCATATAGGTGAATATTTTTTTTTTTACAGTTGTTTGATCTTTTCCCCTCACCCCGGGCCCATTCTTTAATGAAAAAAGCTACTTGCACCCGAGGTTGGGGAACCCGGTGCACACGGCCATCCACGTGTACAAAATGAAACGGGACGTTTCGTTTATACCTAAAATCACTGTGATTTGGTTCAAACATGGAGACGAACAAGATCAAGTTCTTCATGCAGACCCATTTTTTTCTTCTCACTTCTTCTTTGCGTCTACTGCGCATCTTCTTCTCATCTTCATCTTCATCTTCTCACTTTTTTCGCAGCACTCCCATCTTCATATTATAGAACAACTTTTATATGAAGAAAAAATCCATGGAGAGAAAAACTGCAAAATAAATCAATATAGCTACTACATTGTGCAAAACTACTGGGAGACTTTAGCAATGATATGGTCCAACAAAAATGTTCATAATTAAAACAAAAAAGCCCTACTTTCTCACAGGAATTTAATCTCTCTCTCTGTTCTTTTATTTTCATACGCAGAAGTGGTAATATAATAGGTAAAACAAAAGACCAAACAATGCTCATACCCACAGCATGGGCACAACCTCTCTTTCAGAAATCGACCATCGGCGCAGATCCAGATCTTTCTCCGAGACTATGGGGTTCGGCAACACTACAGGTACCCATCGTGGGTTTGATTTCTGAGACAGATATTGGTTTGCTTTGCAGGTGAAACCGATTTTTCAAGTGAGACCAATTTTACAAGTGAAGCTACAAGTACGCGACGCTACAGCTTTTTTCTTTGGTTTGCTTTGCAAGTGTGACCGATTTTGGATTTTAGAGCTAGGGATGGGTTTGATTTGCTTCTGCCTTTGTTTTCGGTTTTTTATTTTATTTTTTTTATAAATATAAATAATATCAGCCACATCAGTCGATTCCTCAAACGGTACGCAACGCTGGGTACCTGTAGCAATTATGTTCTTTAATCTGCCCTCCTCTCTCCCCTCCTCCCCCATCACTCGTTGATCTCCTTTTCTCTCCTTGCTCTCTCTTTCACTAAAATACTCTCTCTCGCTAAAAAATAGAATACGATTAAGGACCGTCTTGATGGATAAGATATTGCCAATGAAGTTGAGAGGAAAAAGTGAGAAAGACGCCACCAACAACTACAGGCATAGATTTCTGTTCTTTAAGACCACTTTTTCTATTTATTTTTGAATTCTCTCTCTCTCTCTCTCACCCTCTTAGAACATTGGCATTGACTTCATCAAAAGCCTAGTCAAATGTAAAATATGATGAATTTCATCAAAATAAAACTGTATTGGATTAGCCAAAGAGGTAAGTGTGAAGCTTCGAGCTACAGTAAATTGATAGCTTTCTTCAAATTTGAAGGGCTACTATTCACTCATCAAATCTATTTTTTATTCACTTTTAATCTCCAAAGATATTTTTTATTCACGTTTAATCTCCAACAGTCTTGTAATAATAATATAAGAATAAAATTAAATTATTAATTAATATATAATTAGTGTAATTGTAAAATATGAAAAAAAATAAAATATTTTTATTAAAAAATAATATTATATTATTATTTTGATGAATTCAATGGCTAATTTAATATGGGGTTATGGCTAGAGAGGTTTTGGATTTATAGAAATCATGTACTTTTCATTAAATTTTAGAGATAACTTTGATGAAGCCAATGCTAATACTCTTAAAGGAGTAGATGTACTTTTTATGTGACTATGAAGGAATAATCATCTTTTGATTATTGTGATTTGCCTGTTCTTCTTCTTCTTTTATCCGATTTCTTTCTTTTTTCAGGTTTTATTTTTGTGTATACAATTCTGAATTTAATGTTTTTTGTAATTTGTGTTCTCTTTCTTAATTTTACTTTTTAATGGAGAATGCTATCTGAGTTTTCTAGATCATATCCAGATCTAAATTCTAATCAAATTTATGTTTGGATGCTAAGAAAATGTATTGCCGTTTGGATGGTGAGAAAATGTGGGATATATTTATGAGAAAAGATCATGAGTTTGATTTTTGTTTTCTTATTTCCACCTTAGATTCGACAATTGCCACTCTAATTTATCAATTGTCGAGAGATGCTAATGAGAAACTGGATGGATATGCACCTACCGTAACTTCAATAAGTCCACCACGTTGCAAGTTTATTGCTTAGTATAAAAGAGAAATAGACGCTGGACCTGTTTTAAAATTTTTCTCAAAAAGAAAATAGAAATCTATTAGAATTTAGAAATTTGCAAAACCCTGCAGATCAATTAGTGGATGAATTGATGATCAGTACTACCCTTCGTTTAACTTTAATTTATCATGAGCCGGACATGCACTTTGTTAATTAGTTGAACTGAATTAATTATTATTTTTATCCATTATTAATTATAAAGATAATGATGCATTAACATTAATTAATCCTCAGACAGACTCCTAATTTAACGCTCGTGGGTTATAAATTCTCGGTTGTATGTATTATATATCTTCAAACCTTAGCCTTACAAGAAAATAAAAAGAAAATTTCCAACTATAATATATATATATATATATATATATATTGTACGTATATATCGTGTGTTTTTAGTTCAATTTTCTTTGTATATCTGTTTTTCTTTTTTAATTTTTATTTTTATTAATTTCTGAAAGTGGAAATTTTCTTTTCTCTGTTTCCTAATCCTAATTGAAATGGTTTTCAATTTTGGCATTCGGGTGTGTTTGGATGTTGAAATGAGTTGAGTTGAGTAGAGTTGAAATGATAAAATATTGTTAGAATATTATTTTTTAATATTATTATTATTTTGAGATTTGAAAAAGTTGAATTGTTTATTATATTTTGTATTGGGATTTGAAAAAGTTGTAATGATGAATTGAGATGAGTTGAAATGAGTTTGTGATCCAAACACACCTTAATTAGAAGTTAATGAATTACAAACTATATATGTATAACTAGAACGATCCCTCCATTTTCTGTTTTTCTTTTTTAATTTGTTTTTAATTTTCTGAAAGTGAAATTCTCTTTTGATCTCTGTTTCCCAATCCTAATTGGAAATGGTTTTCAATTTTGGCATTCTTAGTTAGAAGTTATTAATCAACAAACTATATATGTATATGTATATTTATAAGAACTCTAGCCTCCATTTTCTATTTTTCTTTTATAATTTGTTTTTAATTTTCTGAAAGTGATATTTTTTTTCTTTGTTTCCCAATCCTAATTGGAAAAGGTTTTCAATTATGGCGTTCTTAATAATTAGAAGTTAATTAATTAACAAACTATATATGTATAAGAACTCCCTCCATTTTGGGGATAAGTTTATACACAAATTAATTAAGCATATTAATTCAACGTGATCTTATGCATACCAACAAATTAAAAATGCCAATATATATATATATATAGGTTTCATTATTAATGGTTCACTCAGCTAATACATTATTTTTGCACTTTAATCTTGAATTGATATATTAATTAATCCTCATTGGCATAGGATTACTAGTACTGATCATGTTATACTAAACTTTAAAAGGGGATAACGATATAGAGAATTCACAGTCAATAATGGTAGTAGCATTAATTGGAGTCTCCTCTCCTTTTTCTCTCTAGAAAATGGAGGTAGCGAAAAATAGTTATAACTAACTGTGAGGAAGAAGAGTGTGTGGCAGCCATGGAAGAGTCTTCTGGTGGAGGTATGAAGAAACTGGAAGCACAGTGGGAGAAACTGAGGCTCTCGGAGGAGGAGAGGCTGGTGGTAGACATTGGAGAAGAAACTGAGAAGGAGGTATGGGAGTGTGGTGAGCATAGTATCGTTAGTATCGTTGGAAAGATCTGTATGGATAGGGTGATTGGTAGGGAGATTTTATCAACGACAATGGGGAAGATCTGGTGAATCAGTAAACTAGCTGAATTCCGTGAGGTAGGTGATAACAAATTTGTGATTACTTTTCGAACCTTGGCTGATAAGTTACGGGTGCTAGACGGTAGACCGTGCTTGTTTGACAACCACTTATTCGCACTGAAGGCGTTTGAGGCTTTTGCCCAACTAAATGAGTGGAAGTTTAACAGTGTGGTGTTTTGGATTCAAATCCACAATTCGCCTATGATATGTATGACAAAAGGAGAAGGGGCGCGTGATTGGTGAATCATTAGGGAGTTTGATTGATGTTTCAGTAGATGGAATAGGGTGGGGGGAATTCTTAAGGGTGAGGATGGAAATACCCCTGAGAAGGGCTATGGCTAGGGGTAGGTGGATTATGGTGAATGGGCAAAATGTATGAGTTAACCTCAAATATGAGAAATTGCCGAGGTTATGTTTTCAGTGTGGTTGGTTGATTCATGAGGAGAAGGGCTGTGTGAGGGAGGGAGAGGAGCTTGGGAATGGGAAGATTGTGCAGGAGCATTGGTTCGTGACTCAGAGCTGATGGGGGACTAAGAAGAAGAAATTTCAAGGGAGGGGGGAGGAGAGATTCAGTGGAAGGAAAGGTAACCATGGAGGATCTAATATGGGAGAAGGGAGTGTAGCTCAAAATGATGCTGGGGGAGGGTCAATTTCTAAAGGGAGTGAAGGTGAGGAGTCTGAGTCAAATGAGGTGAGGGAGAAGGGAGTTGAGGAGGATAGGGAGGAGGGGGATAGTATTAGGGATCAAGTGATGGTCAAGAAACAAAATGAAGAGGAGGGGTTCATTACTGATTTGATTAAGGGAGTGGGTATGCAGGAATAGATGTTGGGAGGGTGAAGAGGGTGGGGGAAACTCCTGAGCAAGCTATGGGATCTTCTCATGAGGAGAGTGAGGGAGAAAAAAAGGTAAGGTTAAAAAGACTTGGAAGAGGAGAGCAAGAGAGATGGGGAAAAAAGAAAGTTATGGGCCTTAGTGGGAGGAAATAGGTTGATGGACAGAGAAGGGGAAGAGGTTAAAGGAGAAGGTGATAGTAGTAAGAAACATAGGAAAATTACAAACGAAAGTGATACTCTATTACTGTTAGCAGGTGCTGCTTGGTAGCCCTGCCAGGACCAATGAGGGCCCTAAGTTGGAACTACCGAGGGCTTGGCAACCCTCGGACAGTTCAGGTCCTTTGTAAGCTTGCAAATGATAAGTTGCAAGATTTTGTTTTCATTATGGAAACAAAATTGAGATCTTCTAAAGTTGAAATGATACAAAGGAAATTGGGTTTTGATGGCTGCATGATGGTGGAACCGAGAGGTTTGAGTGGTGGTTTGCTAATGTTGTGGAAGGATGTAAAGGAGGTTGAATTGTTGAATTTTTCTCAATGGCACATTAGTCTTTGGGTGAAGAGTAGAAAGGACAATCAAAAGTGGCTATTGACTAGATTTTATGGGCATCCAGAAGCTACTAAAAGGAAGGGTTCTTGGGAGCTCTTACAAATGTTGAAGCCTTCATCTGAGGTGGGGTGGTGTGTACTTGGTGACTTTAATAAGTTGGTCTCTTAAGATGAAAAATGGGGGGAAAATGAAAGGAGAGAGAGCCAGATGAAGGATTTTTGAAATGCTCTATCTCTTGGAGGGTTAAGTGACATTGTATGGAAGGGAACTAAATTTACTTGGAGCAATGGTCACACAGATTACTTTTTTGTAAAAGAAAGGCTAGATCGAGTTGTTGCTAACCAAGTATGGAGAAGTCTCTTTAATAGAGTTGAGGTAGAAACTGTGATTGCATGGAGTTCTGACCACCTACCCATTTTGCTCTCTGGCTCTAGTGACAGCTCTTTTAATGGAAGGAAAAAGAGGCTTTTTTTGTTATGAAATGAGTTGGGATAAGGAAGGGGAGTGTGGGGAAACTGTAAAAGAGGGGTGGAAGAGGAATGAGGGGATGAGAGGCAAACTATTATGTGTTCAGAGAAGTCTTAATTCATGCGGCCCTCAGAAAATGGTCTTCAGGTAGGGATTCGAGGAGAGGGGCAGAGATCAAGTCTCTATCTGAGAAATTAAAAGAACTAAAAGAAGAGAAGGGACCTAATAATGTTGATGAAATAAGGAAGGTGAGTAGAGAATTGGATGGGTTGTTGGAGCAGGAAAATAATTGGTGGAAGCATAGAGCCAAGGCTCACTAGTTGCAACAAGGGGATCGTAATACGAGATTTCTTCCATATTTGTGCAAGCCAAAGGAAAAGAAAGAATACCATTGCTAAGATCATTGATGTGCATGGGGGTACTCTAAGGAAGCAGGAAGATATTGAAGGGGCTTTTGGGGAGTATTTTACAGAAGTATACACATCTAGTAGCCCTACTGAAGCTGATATTGAAGAATGCATATATGATCTTGAGCCCAAGATTTCTAGTGAAATAAGGAAAGGACTTGAGGTAATCTTTAGAAGGGAAGAGGTGAAAAGGGCTCTCAAGCAAATGTCACCTTGGAAATCCCCCGGTCCTAATGGATTTGGGGCTGAGTTCTATCAGAGGCATTGGGACTTTCTTGGTATTGACATTAATGATGTTGTGCTGGATTTCTAAATGGGGGATCTGTGGTGGCAGGTTTAAATCATACATTCATAGCATTGGTACCAAAAGTGAAGATGTCAAAGACTGTGATGGAATTCAAACCAATCAACCTGTGTAATGTCCTGTATAAGCTGATTTCAAAAGTCCTTGCAAATCGAGTAAAGAAGGTACTGCATGCTGTCATTTCACAAACTCAAAGTGCTTTCATTTATGATAGGCTCATAACAGATAATATCATGGTTGCATTTGAGTTGCTTCACTCAATGTAGTCAAAGTATAAAGGAAAATCTGGTAGTATGGCTGTAAAAATTGACATGTCTAAGGCCTATGACAGTGTTGAGTGGCCATTTTTTAAGGCTATGCTGAGCAGATTGGGTTTTAGGGAGAAGATCACCAGGTTGCTTATGTTATTTGTCCAAACTGTCAGATATTCAGTGGTAGTTAATGGCAAGCCTGGCAAGCAAATTATCCCTTCGAGGGGATTAAGACAGGGAGACCCCATATCTCCCTATATGTTTCATATTTGTGCTGAAGGCTTAAGTCATCTGTTCAAGAAAGCTGAGAGTGAAGGTGTGATCAAGGGTGTAGCTGTAGTAAAGGGATGCTTAAGGGTCAATCATCTATTGTTTGCAGATGATTGTGTGATCTTTGGAAAGGTAGCAATTGAGGAATGGAGGAATACGTATGCTACACTCGAGTGTTATGAAAAGGCATCAGGGCAGAAGTTAAATAAGCATAAGACCTCTATCTTCTTTAGCAAAAATACAAAGGCAGGTGTGAGGGATGAGATCTTCAAGGGAGCTAGGTCCTTTATCTGTGATATATATGAAGAGTACCTTGGATTGACAGCTATTGTTGGTAGATCTAAGTACAATGCATTGAGGGGTCTCAGAGAAAGGGTGGGTGTGGAATAGGGTTCAAAACTGGAAAAATGTTTTCCTCTCAAAAGCTGGGAAGAAAGTTCTTATAAAGGCTGTTTTGCAAGCTATTCCCACATACACTATAAGTGTATTCAAACTGCTTCAAAGATTGTGTGGAGAAATTGAGCAACTCCTTGCAAAGTTTTGGTGGGCTCAGCACAAAAAGGAGGATGGAATTCATTGGTGGAAATGGAGTAGGTTGGGGCAGGATAAATCTTATGGTGGATTGGGGTTTAGAATACTTGAGGATTTTAATTTGGCTATGCTAGCAAAGCAGGGGTGGAGAATGCAAAAAGATCCTAGTTCTCTGGATGGTTGCCAGAATTTTTAAGGAGAAATATTTTAGAGATCCTTCATTATTTGAAGCCTCTTTGGGTAAATTTCTCTCTTTCATACGGAGGAGTGTGTGGTCTGTCTTGGGGGTGATTAGGAGAGGTATGAGATGGAGGGTGGGAAATGATGAAACCATTAAATTACGGGGTAAAAATGGCTACCTAAACCTGTGACTGGGTGTGTTCAAACTCAAGTGAATGTGCTTAATGCTGATGCTCGTGTGAGTGCTTTGATTAATGAATCTGTTTAAGGGTGGAAGGTGGATTTGGTGAGGTAGATTTTGAAGCTGAAATGATACTGTCAATGCCTATTAGCCCCATGAGTGCAAATGATAGACTTATTTGGGACGTAACTAAAGATGTGAAGTTTTTAGATAAGAGTGCCTATCATATGCAACAGCAAGCTAGGAGACAAAGGGAGGGAGAGACATCAGAAGGAGGTAGAGAGGTATTATATGGAAGCAAATATGGAAGTTGGGGGTTCCAGGGGCTGTAAAACACTTCCTTTGGAAACTGATAAACAATATTTTGCCTACAAAGCTAAATATATATCAGAGAAGGATTGTTAAGGATGCTGTGTGTCCAATTTGTCTGATTGAAGAAGAATCTGTTATGCATTCTATATGGTGGTGTTCAGCAGCCACTAATGTGTGGGCTGAGAGTGGCAGTCCTATGCAGAAGTGGAGAGTGGGTATGGAGAGTTTTCTTCAGCTGTGGGAGGAAGTGTACATCAAACTTACAGATGAAAATATAGAGAAAATGACTTTGATAATGAGGAATATATGGCATAGAAGGAATAAGGTAGTTTTTTATAATAAATTTGCAGATCCTGCTAGTGTTGTACACATCTAGATGTCATTATCAGGATATAGGACTTCAAATTGGCTCGAGGAAGGATAGGGGGAGAAGTAAACCAAGCTGCTGCTAGTGCTGGTTTTAGTAGAGGCATGGGATGGAAGAAACCAGAGGGCCAAAAATTAAAAGTAAATTTCGATGCAGCTATAAAAGTGTCTTCTAAAAAGCTGGGTATTGGGGTGATCATTAGAGACTGTAAGGGTGAGGTTTGTGCTGCAGCATGTGTTACAAGAGAGCTAAGCTATGGTGCCTTTGGTGCAGAATGTACTGCTATGTGGGAGACCATGGTTCTCTGTGAAGAGCTGGGGCTAGGTGATGTAATCATTGAAGAGGATGCGAAGGGTGTTACTGATGCTGTGAATAATGGGGAGAAGGATGAATCCAGCTATGGTCACTTAGTGGAGAGTTTGCAACTGAAACTGAGCTGCTATTCAAGGTGGGAGATGGGATTTATTCATAAGAAGGCAATGAGGTTGCCCATCAACTAGCAAAATTGGCTTTACATGGTGATAATGATATGTATTGGGTAGAAGAGGGCCCTGAGTCCATTACAAATCAATTGAGTATAGACAAAATGTATACAGATTCTGTTACAAGTTGAAATTGTATACAATGAAGTTTATTTCAAAAAAAAAAAAAGAAGAGAATTCACAGTCTCTTAGCTTTCATAAGCACGTATACGTACGTACGACATTATCGATAGCTAGGTAACCCAATCCCAGTCGGAAACAGCATGCAGCCGAGAGACGAAACATTAATCCTACTTGTACTAACATTCTCTGATATTTGAGGTATAGCAGGAGTGAACATACGTCGTGCCTATATATATATAAATATTGTTGGTTGAATCGACCTTGCAACATTATATCCGCATGCAAAAGTCTCTTCCGAAATTGTTTCTCACAATCATCATCTTTTTCAAAATCGTTTCTTCTCGTCTCGTTGCTGTTCGTAGACAAAGAATCCTCACGAGCAACTCTAGATCGATCTCTGGCCTGGTATAGTACCAGTACTGCTGCAAGGTTTATCATGAAGTGGCAGAAAGATCGAGTTCTGGGGAGCGGATCGTATGGCACTGTGTATTTAGGGGTACCCACAAACCCTTATACTGAACCTGCATATATTGCGATCAAGACGTCTCGTCTTGAGAGTTCTTCGATGCTTCAGAAAGAGAGAAGAATTCTCAGTCGGTTTGTTGGATGTCCTGAGATTGTTCGTTGTCTCGGGGCTGAGTTGAGCATAGATGCCATAGAATGTGGGCTATATTACTACAACCTTCTACTCGAGTATGCATCGGGAGGTACTCTACAAGATCTAATCAACAGAAGTGGAGGAAAGCTGGAGGAGTACGATGTTCGAAGGTATACTAGGATGATTCTCAAAGGGCTTCTTTCTCTCCACGAACAAGGGTACGTTCATTGTGATCTTAAGCCGGCCAATATTCTTGTTTTTAGCACTAGAGGGGGTGTAAGCGAGGTAAAGATCACCGATTTTGGGCTTTCGATGATTCCCGGGGAGGAGAATGAGTTTATGAGAAAAAGGTTCTCCTTTCAAGGTACTCCGTATTACATGTCTCCAGAATCGGTTTTGTTGGGCATAATCACTCCCTCGTTAGATATATGGTCTCTGGGATGCGTAGTGGTAGAGATGGTCACTGGAAACTTGGCATGGGATAGCAGTCTGAGCACGGACGAGTTAATGGTTGAAATCGCTTGTGGGGACCCAACAAAGATACCTGAAACAATGTCAGCTTGGGAAAGATTTCTTGCGGGGGTGTTTTGAGAGGAACCCTTTGAAGAGGTTGATAGCTGAGATGCTACTGCTTCATCCTTTCCTGGTCGAGGGTAGTCAATTAAGGTTCTCCATCTGCAGGATCTGCTCTTGGTTGTTCTTCATCAGCTTCAATGAAACCCTATGCTTCAAAAAACTTTCTTCCTTCTCCTCCTGGGTTTCATTGAACACGAACAAGCCGCCGTCTCCAGAAACAATCAAGTATAATCCGGCCATATCGATTGTTTCCTAGCTGACACAAATTAACAAGCCCTGCACGTACGGAATGATGAGACAAACAAGTGTGAGTTTTATTGACCAGACATTTTTCTTGTATTGAATTTGTTTTGATTTCTCTATTTGTTTCATGGTTGGATTCATTAATGAGCATTTAATCGTGTTTTCCTCCGGCACAAACAAGGATTATCAATAAAAAATTGAGTATCATCCTCTTCTTAAAATAAAAAATAAAAAAAAGCATTATAAATGCAAGTTTAGTTTTTCTTTTCTATTGTTTGCAAGCCAGCTTGGGCATGCAGGCCTCTTTGAACTTTTGAGTTTGTATTTTTCCCACTACAGTTTTGATCATGAGTTATGTTGTGAAAGGCGCTGAAACCAAATTTGGATCTTGACCAGAAAATTAAGCATGTTTCTTAGCCATTCTTGATGCAAAACATGGGAGCACATTTGCTATTGAAAATGATGATTCAGTACGACTGCCTGTACGAGTTAATTTCTACTTGCGATCGATTTCGTATGCATGCATGCTTGCGGCCTAGAGATTTGGTGACCAACGTCAACCATGTTTCATGTATGTTTAATTTATATGTTCTTCCAATGAAACTCGTATATTAATTTAATATTCTGAAGTGGTAAAAAATTAATTCGTGTTAGAAAAAATTAAATAGAAGCCATTTAAAGTCATCTGATCAAATTAGACGATTTAATTTTAAGAGAGAGACACTGCCAAATATTTATGCGATGAGATTTATATTATGAAAAGAAAAATACTTTAGTCACAGAAATAAACTTACAAATTAATATGGTTTGATGTGGTACGTCAGATTGTAAAGTTACTTTTATTATAAAATAGATCTAACGGATTCTACGAAACCACTTCAGTTTGTGAGTTTATTTTGTATAATCTCTTTGTGTTCTCAAGATACTTACACATGCTACAAGAAAAATGAAATTTTGTGATCAATTTATTGTAACTAAAAGACTATTCGCAACCAATTTTAGTTAAAAATAATCATTTCACTAGAATTAACTGGTCATAAATAAACAGTTTTCTTATAGTATAATTTACTTAATTTAAAAAATAAATTTTAAAATTTAAATATTAAAACTCAATTGAAAAAGATAACTTAGTTTGGCCGTAAAATTAACAATGTGCGTCGGTGGCACCACCAAATTATTATGCTTCCTACCATCTCCACAGTAGCACTGTCAATCGATCTGTATTTTTATAGGCTGCCTATCCATGGTAAAGTAATTAAACTCAAAAGCAATAATAGCTGTAATTATGAGCTGTGTGTATATATAGAGACACACAAACACATAAGGCGCAGCCTCAAGATATTGTTGGGTTGAGGGTTTTCAAATCTCCATCGATCAAGCTGGTTAGAGATGGCAGGGACGGCAAAACTAGCAGCTCTAGTTCTATTTATTTTCTCCCTAGGCATGGCCATGCCACTGGTGCACAGCAACCTTGGAGACCCAAAAGAAGTTGATAAATGGCTCCAAAAATTCCAATGTGCCAAAGAAAAGGTATCCCGGCTCCATTTTTATTTTCACGACACCCCATCAGGTAAAAACCCTAGTGCAGTACGAGTAGCACAGGCACCAATCACTGAGAAATCACCCACCTTGTTTGGACTGGTTAACATTTTTGATGATCCACTAACAGAAGGACCTGAACCCACCTCCAGGCTCGTGGGTCGAGCCCAGGGGCTTTATGGGTCTGCTGGCCAGCAAGAGCTAGGTCTACTTGTGGCCATGAATCTTGTTTTCACCACTGGGAGGTTGAATGGTAGCAGCATTACCATTTTGGGCAGAAATGCAGCGTTGCAAACCCACCGCGAAATGCCAATCATAGGTGGGACTGGTGTTTTCCGGTTGGCTCGTGGATTTGCGATAGCAAAGACACACTATCTGAATTTTACCTCTGCTATCGTCGAGTATAATGTTGTGGCTATACATTATTGAGTAACAATACTAGTACTGGCCGAGGCTCTTCAGATTAGGAGCATAATGTGCATTTCATTTTAAACCAAACTGCAATATTATGGTACTGCAAGTATATATTTGATTCTGTGAACTTTGCTCATCTTTTCTTTTTTCTTGTTGATTCCATCGAATGTTTCCTTTTTTCAATGCTTAGGGTTTGCCATGAAGTTGCATTTCTTGGATAAGTGTTTGCTTTTGGATTTGATTCATTTCCAAATCTCGGAGTTTGGTAGCTGCATGTACGTGCATACATATATATATTAATGTATGTATGCCAGACTTTCACGAATTCTATCTATAAATTGCAGTATTAGACTTATTTTTATCAGCTAATTTTGAGAGCCCAAATTAACTCATCATTGATGAATCCAACCCATGTACCATATAATCATATATCTAGGGTGAAAAATAATTTCGTGCTTTTGTATTTCTGAATACCGGTTTCGATCGCCTTTTAGCCCTCCAGCGTTAACTCACATATACCGTGCATTTAGGTAGGTAGAAAGGCTCTGCATAAAGCCCGAGCTTGATTATATATGTAATAATGTAAGGAGTAATTCTACATACAACCGTGAAGTGTGTAACTGCCGCGTAATCGCTTTGAAAAAGAGTGGGGTCCACTATTAAAAGATTAATTTTTTTTATGTGGGTCCCATGTTTTATTCATTTTTTTCAAAGCGATTACGCGGCAGTTATGCAATTCACGGTTGTAAATATATTTTCTCTAATGTAAGAGGACTAGTTAAAAGTCTGAAGACAAACGCTAACATGATTTGATAATTTGACCCCTTTTTTTTTTTTTTTGGTAAAGTTATAAAGTATATATAATGATTTTGCATACCACCCTTAATTTCTCGTGTAAAAGCAGATTGTATCATCACCTAATTCCAAGAGCGAGGTGATCATTGAAAGTTAAAAGCAGAAAAGGAATAAATAGCTGTTGGAAAAAATGAATTCAAGAAGCCCAGCTAGTCGAATACCATCATTACTCTATATCCATCTTTTTAATAGGCTTCTCCGTGAGCTTGCAGTGATTTCTGCAGTGATTTCTAAAATCATAAAATTTGAGTAAAATGTAACTCTTATGATGCAAACAGCTAAATTAGGTTCCTTGAACAACGCTACAGCACATCAAGGCGAATTCAACTTAAAAAATTACTCAATAAGGACGAGACATCTGCTGCACTATTATGAAAGTTGGGGCAGGAAATCCCCTGGCTCGTGAAGAAGGTAAATGCATGACCAAAACGGTGGTTATAATAGAGAAAATATCGACGCTGAATTTTTGTTTTGTTTTGAGCGAGAAGGGGATGGCAAAGCTAGTTCTAGTTCTGTTGCCTTTTTCTTACCAGCCATGGCCGTGCCATTATTGCAACAACACATTTGAACGGTCCAAAGAACAGCTTGTCATTTCATTTCAATTCAAAGACCTTATCATTTCAATTTTCAACTCTGTATGGTAGCTTTAATAATGCGTTCTAGCAAAATCAATTGAAGGATGCGACATTTACTTTTGTGACTGAAAAAAGTTGATGCTGAAATCCTTCGGCCAATGAATAACAGATGGTGTAAAGAGTATAGGCCGAAGCTACTGGCCAGTTTAAGCTCAAACTATAGCAGCTTTATACATTTTGATGGCCTAACCATGCCACGTGAATTTCTAAGCTTTTTCATTGGATTAGTTAAAAATTAAATCTAATGAGTATTTAATTATTAAAAAACAAAATACACTCACAATAGATTAGTTAAATTTCAAATATTTAGAATTTAACTACAGTGACTTTAAAAAAATTTTCTAAATTTAAATATTACTATTATACATACATCAAATACATATTTTATTAATTATTTATCTCCATTTCTTTCTATCACATTTTATCATAATTGGTATATTAATTTGAGTTAATAATATATTAATTTAATAAGAATATGATTATTAATTAATATATAATAGATAGAATAGTAAAATATGATAAAATAAAATAAATTAATAATTAAAAAAATTAAATATTTTTAAAATTATTAGTTATTCATTACTATAAATATATAATCTGATGTGAAAATTTGATGTGAATAATTAAAGTCAAATTCATCTTATATTATTTTATTATTATATAATGAAAAAATAATTATTCCAATGTGAAAATTTATGTAAATGAAATAGCTAAAAGTTAAATTTCTCTTCCATTCATCAAAAATGTCATTTAACTTTGGCTAATCAACGAGTGCTCTTATGCACAGAGGAATCCCACTCCAGTTTTTCAAACCAACGCAAGTCTCTTCAACATGTTGACAGAATCAATAACACTGAAAGAAAGTGCATCCTTCACTTCAAGAAGGTGCAAATGATATATCCATGGGAATAAAAAGGAGGGGGTAGGAGGAAAATCAGGTTATTAAACACTTGTTCATATAAATGAATTCTCACACCAACTGAGAGAATTTAAACAAAAGCATAATTAAACATGGCTCAACACTTGGTCCAGTAGCTTAAAAAGAACAAAATTCACCAAATGCGGATATCTAACAGAGAAACTAAAATTACTATAATCAGGGAAAGTATTTTTTTGGGTTTAGAAAAAGATGAAATAAGCAGCTAAGTATCACTCACTTCTGATGAGGACCGTTAACAGATGGCCAATAATTAAGAGTTATCTCCTACAATGATGAAGCTGCTGCAGTATAACCTAATTTCATCATTCACTAGACAATTGTTGAAGGTGACCATGTAGCTTTCTGAAAAGAGGAATGAGGGCGACCAAAGCTAGTTGAATCTGTTCCGAACTATTTAAGCGAATGCTGGCTTGTCCTGCCCCCCTGTTATTCAGATTGACACGAGCAATCAAGTTTGAAGACCGTCCTATGGGGATCTGGGACTGTAAATTACAACCAATAGCAAGATCACCATGCCAATCCATGACGGAAAGCCCAAGAGTTGATAGAGAACGACCAAGAGGATAATCCTTATCTCTCAACTGAGCCTCCAAACTACCACCATAAGCAACATCACCACGAGCTGTCATTGCTCCGCCAGTCATAACCAACTGGAATCGTTTATTAGCAATCAATTTGTCTTCAACTTTCAATCCAGCCGACAAGGCATCACCCAATAGAGTAACTGAGAGGCCAGCAGTTGCCTTGTTCTTCCTAAAATTACAAAACCTTGTCTCGCTGCGTAGAGTATAAGCTAAATCCTTTCCAACAGTTTGCATATCAAAACCTAACGAAGTTGCTTTCCCTTCCCCATGCTTTATTGAACTGGCTGCTTCCAGTTGGACATTAGAATCCTTCTTATCCTTTGTAACCTGACCAGAAAAAGATAAGGGTATTTTGTCTTTAACCACAAACAATCTTTCTACATTTATGCCTTCATAACCAACATCATGATCCCAACCATGGGTGTCTAGAACAGGCCTTACAAGCCACTGGTGGGATGAATCGAGATGGCGATACCGATGAGTGGGATTATCAGAATCAAACGAAGCAGGTAAGGCATAATCTGGCAAGGGAATTGGCACAGCTGCTGCACCACCACTTTCTTCTTCATCCTTACTCAAATCATTTGGCAGACCCTTTGTTGAAGAAGCCATCTTC
The DNA here is from genome assembly GCA_022457165.1 of Juglans mandshurica. Classification (NCBI taxonomy): domain Eukaryota; kingdom Viridiplantae; phylum Streptophyta; class Magnoliopsida; order Fagales; family Juglandaceae; genus Juglans; species Juglans mandshurica. The sequence continues at coordinate 24,077,761 of CM039629.1, read as the reverse complement.
TTCATTATTTTCCGTCTCTTTTTCTCTTCCTTCAACTGTTTCTTCATAAAAAGCTTTTCCCTATACTCCAACTCATCAAAATATTCCTTCTTCTGAGATTTAGAGAGCCTTGCCTCTTGGGCCTTAGTCAAGCGTTTAAATGGTGGCAACTCATCAAATTCTGATTCCTCGTCAGAATCTGAAGACTCATCCAGATCATCATCAAAATCATCCCCATCACCAAACTGCTCTTCAGGTAGCTTCAACTGTGGCCTTGATTGAAGAAGGGATGAGAGAAGGAAAGGTAAAGGAGGTGCTCTTGTTCGATTTGGAAAAGGCTTTCCAGTGGGACTATCTTGCAACTTCAAAAGCGTGTTTGCTTCTGCCAGAATCTTTGATGCAAAAGAGAGGAGCAATAAATGAGGTTTCCAAACCTGACCATTTGGCAGCACTCTCTGCCCAGCCCGATTTGTTCTGCATGCGGAATGGTTCTCCACTAAAGAAACAGGATTCATAAGCCGCATATCTCCTGCTGCCTGACGAATGGCTTGCTGGACAACGTGAGAACGTTGTGTCACGAACATGTCATAACTAGAAGCGGTACCATTTGGGCCGTCAGGTGGAGCAGATGCTGCATGAGTCAAAACCACAATTGCATTGAACCATATTGATGGTCCAAATATTTCAGTGATGGTGTGCAAGAGTGGCATATCGCTCAAATCCCTGCTCTGCATGTCCAACCGATCAAGATACAGTACTATATCTGGAGGAGTTTTCTTAATAAACTGCTTAACAGAGCGGAGCATCTTCTCATTCTGAGTCTGGTCTGACAAGGAAGGGAGCAGCCCTGGGGTGTCAATGATCCGTACCTTTATCCCCTGCACCGTTCCCACAACATCCTGCACCTTCTTTGTACCCAGGTGGAAGGCATCAGTGCCAAACTTAACTTCATCAAATATTGAATTGACGGTTGCACTTTTGCCAACTCCAGTCTTCCCAAGAACCATAATTGTACATGAGAAGTCAAGTGATTCCTGACCTGCTGCCTCAAGCTGCTCTGCCATTGCACTTGCACGGTCAAAGCTGAAGGCACCAACACGGCCCCCATTTCTCCCTCGCAACTGCTCAGCTAATCCCAATCTGTACAAAACCTGAGCCACAACAACATTATGGGGTGTCTGTCCAAGCCTATGAGCAAGCCGTAAAAATTTCACCCTTATCATCTGGAGTTTTTCACGAGTCTCATCATACTCCTCAGTCTCCCCATTAGTGGAATCCTCAACTTGTTGGCTTTGCATAGAAGATACGGAACCATTGACACGAGGCTGCTGAACCACCCGGGGTGCAGGTTCCAATAGCAGGGCTGCACGTCCAAGGCCAGCAGGACGTGCAGGACGTGCAGGATTTGTAGACTTTTCAGACGAAGAAGTAGGCTCTGGTGCTGGCTGTATCTCCTGGTCTCCATTAACTTGAGCTCTTCGCTCCTCTTGTGCGGCATTATCTTCCTTCGTTGGAGTCTCCTCAGCGTGGTTGTTCGAAACTTCATGATCATCTTCATCAGCACGCATAAGTTGAAAAGCCCCAGTGTCTTCTGCTCTCAAATGATTTTCATTACCCAGAAAATTTCCAGCACTTTCAGTCTTAGACATTTCGGGGGACAGTGAGCCTCCAATCACAGACGTCACTGAACTTTCCTCCATGAGTGTGTGCTGATCATCTGAATCGTCTTTCAGCACACAAGTTTCTACATGATACTCAGAGTCAGCTCCAGCTTGACACTGTTTTACATTCCCACCGCAATAACTGATACCACTGGAATCGTCCTCGCGGTTTAGAGCAATGCCAGCAGTAGCATCCTTCAGTTCCCTGCTCTCAATGTCCTGACATTCAATACGTAAGTTATCATCCTTCAGTTGCTCACCATTACTATCTTCATTCAGAATCTCCCTACTCAATTCTGTTTCTTGAAGAGACTTAATGAAAAATCCCCCCACCTTATCCCCTCCATTTTCTGATTTCTCATCTACAGGAATTTGTTCTGAAGTCAAATTATTAAAATCCCTATTTCCAGACTTTTCGATCCCTAGATCAGATCTTATATCCACTTCACCACCAGAACCAACTTCAGACAAACCATCTGCACCATTTTCTCCACTATCAGAAACCTCCCTTGATCCACTGTATCTGTCAGTCTCCACCTCTTTTTCAGTCCCTACCTCAAAAACCACAGCCCCATCAACAATCTTCCCACCAACCAAATCCACCTTATCTTCAATAATCATCAGTGCCTCCACACTTGGAACACAACTCGCCTCATCAAACCTCTCAGCCTCAGCCTCAATTCTAGCATTTGGATTCTCATCAACCACCTGCAAACCCGTTTTGCCAATCACCTCAACATGCCCACTTCCACCACCAGAACCGCAATACCTGGAATCAGATTCCTCTAACTGCTCCGGAAAAATCTTTGGTTCGCTCATTGCCTCCCAAAAGACCTCTTCACCATCCAAATCCTTCAATTCAGAAGAGCCCACCACAACCCTCTCCACTATTCCCTCTTGAGAAACCCCAACTTCCACACTTTTCTCCTCTCCCACTTGGGAACCATCAACAATATCAACCCCATTTCCCATCACAAAATCCATAATTGTTGCTTAAAAACCCTAGATTCACCAAAACCCAGAAAAAAACCCATTTAACCAAACAGATTGATAAGCAAGCAGAATTGAGATATACCCAAAAAAATACCAATCAAAATCCCATAAAGGCATTAAAATTGAAACTGCATATCAAATATACAATTAAAAAGATAAACATTTTTAATCCAAACTCATATCCACAAACCACGGATCTTTCTGCTTTGTCATAGTTTATCTCAAATTAGCATAAAAATATAAGATCCTCAAAGAACTTTTTGCATGGTCGTTATTAGAGTTTTGCATCAATTGAAAAGAGGGTCAAGTTCAGAAACAACAAAAAAATAGAAAAATGAAACCAGAGAATAATTACCTGCTATTTTACGATGCGAGAGAGAGAGCGCTCTAAACAGAGACTGCGGGGAGTGAGAAAACAGACAGCGTCCTTAGAACTATTTGGCCTTCAGGGGCAATGAGAAGGAGGGTCTTCTTTCACATGATATCTCTACTGACACCTTGAGGAACTTCAGATAAGAAGTTTGATCAGTGGCTGTTGTGGGGACTTTGATCGGACGGTGAGGACTGGCGCTTTGGTATCATCGTGAAAAGACGCCAACTCGTGGTGACGTGGACACCTACCGCAAAGTGTGCATGTTTTCCGAACGTGGTTCTTCTTAGAGGTGTAACCGGTCCGGTTCGGTCCGATTTTGGATAAAACTTAAAATCGAATCGGTATGTACTGATTTTATATTTTTTAAAATCGATTACATACCGATTATCCTCCTAAACCGGTACTATTTGTCATCTGTCAATGCATGCAAATTACTATATGATTCTTAATTATTTTGATAGTTTTGTGCCACATTTAAAGTTCTCGTTACTTATTCAAACTTAGAGATGATTATGTTTATACAGATAGTGATTATGATGAAAATTGTTACAATGTTGTTCAATCAATACAATAATTTCCTGGGCACTGTTGAAAAATCAAGAAGTGACCATGTGCCATGTTTGAAATATTTGTGAATTGGATGCCATTTAATTGTAATTTACTACATATTAACAATATATATATATAAACCAGATGCAATATCCCATATGCAATTATCTCATTTTATTAAAGTTATAAACTCAATCATAAAACCCTAATAACACAAACTGAATCACAAAACCGTAATAACAAACACAATCACAAACACGATCACAAAAATCCTAAATTTCGGATTCAAAAACCCTAATAAAACAAATACCATCTACGGTTCTACCATATTTCAAAGTAATTTAAAAAACACAAAAGTAAATTACCGTGGGTCCATGAGGAATTGAAGACAGAGAGGGTGAGGTGACGTCGAGGGTCTGTGCATGGTAGGCTGCGATTTTGCGGCTAAGTTATGTGCAACGGCCGGTGACGGGATAGAGAGACAGAGACGAGAGGGTGAGGCGGAGAGATGAGAGAGTGAGGCAGAGAGTCTGAGAGACGGGCATCGTCTGCAGAGAGAACTTCGACGAAGTCACAGAGGCGTCGGAGAGGCTAAAGGGGAGAGTGGATGCGAGGGAGGGAGGGCTATGGTTTTCGCCTTTCGGAGGAGTAGGGGGAAGTGAAAGTGAAAAGTGAAAAGTGAAAACTGAGAGGGGAGGGGGTGAAGTGACGAAAACTCGTTGAAACGGCACCGTTTGGATTGAAATTGGACCCAAACGGCGCCGTTTCAACAGACTGTTTATTTAAAAAAATAAAAAAAACCGAGCTACGTGAAACGACGCCGTTTCACGCAACTCAGTTTCAAAATTCTCCCCCCCGGACTTAAACAGCGCCATTTAGGTCCTGTTTTATACTAAACAACGTCGTTTTGTGTTTGGCAGAAGAGGTATAATGTTATTCTTTTTATCTTTTTGGCACATAATTTAATTAAAAAATTATTAAAATTAAAATTAAATAAACTATTCAATGTGAATTATTTAATTAAGTGATAAAAAAGTAATTAATTATATTTATATTTATGATGTTAATTGTTAATTTGTTACTAACTTAGAGTTAGAGTATGTCAATGTATTAATATTATGAATCTATGTTAATTGTCAATATATTAAGCTTTTTAGTTTTCACATTTTGTATATGATTACATTTAGTTAATTACATTAATATTTGTAATTGCTTTATACTAAATAAATATAGACTATAACAATATTAATACTGACATCCATATTATATATAGTAGACTTATAGTGAACTTAATACTATTAGTATATTATACATATATTATGCTATAACTCTAATATATTATAACAATATTAGTATTAGTTGTAGTGATTTAGTATAACTATGTTAGTATAACTATAACTATAGTCTACATTAGACTATTAGTATTAGTTATATATTAGTATGGCTATATAATATATTAAACTATATAATTGTATTAATATTAGACTATTAATATTAATTATATATTAGTATAGCTATATAATATATTAGACTATATAATTGTATTAATATTAGACTATTAGTATAGTTATATATTAGTATTAGTTATAAACTTATAGTGATTTAGTATAACTATATAATATATTAGACTATATAATAGTATTAATATTATACTATTAATATAGTTATATATTAGTATTAGTTATAAACTTATAGTGATTTAGTATAACTATATTAATATAAGTATAAGTATAGTCTATATTATATATTAGTATTAGTTATAAATTTATAGTGATTTAGTATATAGCCATATAATATATTAGACTATATAATAGTATTAATATTATACTATTAGTAATTTAGTATAGTTATATATTAGTATTATTTATAAACTTATATATTAGTTTAACTATATAATATATTAGACTATATATAATATAATTTAATATATTTTTATGTTTAAGCACATGATCAATTAAATTTTAATCTTTAAGATTAAACTTTTATTTTATAAATTATATAACATTATCTTATATATAATTGTATTAATATATATACAACTTTCACATATAATTATATATTATATATAAAACTTGGAAAAATCTAGTTGTAAGCGATTATGTGCACTAATACGCGCACTCATTCAATATGATTGGTCAGAAAGTAGACTTTATTGAAAATAATCTAATTTAAATTTAGAATATGAAGACAAAAATATTAGTACTTAGATTAGTACGCAAACTTGCTTGTATATAGCAAAACTCATAAAACTTATATATAAAAAATATTTTGTATAATATTAATTTTGTATAAAATTTATATATAAAATATTAATTTATATATATATATATATATATTTCTCCAACCGGTCCGGTCCGGTCCGATAAAGCGTAAAACCGGAACCGGACCGGTTCCAGCTGGTTTCCCTAATACACGAACCGATCCCGGACTGGACCGATTCAAAACCAAAAAAATCGGTCCGGTCCGGACCGGTTTTCCGGTGTAAATTTACACCCCTAGTTCTTCTCAACAAAATCTGGACCGTACGTCTTATACCATACGGATGTAGTAAAATAATACAAACACATAACATGAGTTCGAAAGTTTTATTTTCATGTTGTTCGACTCTTATTTAATCAACTGTATATATATATGAAAAATTATAGTTGCAGTCGTAAATGCACAAACGTCGTGCAATCACTTTGAAAAAAATAAATATATACGGGACTTACATGAAAATAATAATAATTTTTTAATAATGGATTTCACTCTTTTTCAAAGCGATTACATAACGTTTGTGCACTCCACGACTGCATGTAACATTATTATATATATATAATATTTCCTATGCTTTCCCTTATTCTACTATGCGTTACATACAGTCGATTTCATGTTGTTCGACTCTTATTTAATCAACTGTATATATATATGAAAAATTATAGTTGCAGTCATAAATGCGCAAACGTCGTGCAATCACTTTGAAAAAAATGAATATATACGGGACTTACATGAAAAAATAATAATAATTTTTTAATAATGGACTTCACTCTTTTTCAAAACGACTACATAACGTTTGTGCACTCCACGACTGCATGTAACATTATTATATATATAATATTTCCTATGCTTTCCTTTATTCTACTATGCGTTACATACAGTCGTGGAGTGTGAAAACGCCGTGTAGTCATTTTGAAAAAGAGTAGAATCCATTATTAAAAAGAGCAATGCTAGATACAATCCCCATTTGGGGATTGCAATGCAAGCATAGGCAATTTTATCTTTAAATTTTTTTAAAATTATAAAATTATCCCTCCTAAAATTATGTTTTTTCTCATTTAATAAAAGACATGCACATATAGTCCTTAAGTAGAGACTGCAAATAGAATTTCTCTATTAAAAAATTAATTTCTTTTTATATGGATCTCATATTTATTCACTTTTTTCAATACGACTACACAACTCTTGCACACTCACGATTACAAATATCATTTCTAAAGAAAATACGTTTGATTTTGATAAAATTTCTTAAAACATATATCATCATCATCTTTTCTTTTAGGAATTATATGGAACAATATCATGTTTTCATAATTGTACGGAATAAAAGAAATGTGGATGACAAATCTTATAAATATAATGGAAAATGATAGACATACAACATTTTTTTAAATCTTTTGTATAATTACGAGGGATACTTTTATAAAGTAACTTATAAAAATAACATCACTTTACATAAATTTCTTCATTTTAAAATATGATTGTATAAAAAATTATAAAAAGAATTATACGTGTATCCTTACTCATTTTCAAATAATAGTTGGTTCATTATTGTTGTATTTCAACTTTTTCAAATATCAAAAGGAGCCCCGCTCACTTTTGAGCCAATATCAATAAATATTTGTCGAATATTTCATATATATTTCTTTCAAATCATTTTAAATTAATGTGATATGTTAAATCTATTTAATAATAACAAAAAAATAACTTTATAATATGAAATACTACATCAAATTATATCAGTTTAAAAATTTATTTTTGTAAAATTCCTTAATGACTATCTCCTTCGAGCTTAATTATTATCTCACTTGCAACACATCCTCTCTTTTTTTTTTTTTTTTTGGGTTACTTGTTCACTCTATCTCCAATGTCTATTATTATATGAGAAATTATATTTGCCTACTTGGGGTCAAGCTCCGTGCAATTCTTTTTAAAAAAATGAATAAGTATGAAAATTATATGAAAAAAATATTTTTTTAATGATGTGCCACACATTTTTTTTCAAAAAAAATATACGAGACTTGCACACTCTAAAACTATATCTAGCATTACTCAAGCTAGGCTTGCATTGTGACCACAAGCAACAAAATCCCGTTGTAATAATCAACATCAACCACACTTTCGTTCTTAATCTCGAAGTTTCATCTCATAAGTATTTGTGGGCCTGATTCATCAGAACGAGACATTTTGGAGGTAGGTTAATTTCTTAGATGAATGTCCCTGTGCATAAATCGACACATGACACATCAGAGTGGCCAGACCAATCAAATCCAAAGGATGTTATAATCCGATAATGTAATCCAAATCAAAGATATAGCTCCAAACACAGTGATGACAGAGAAGACAAACAAGCCAATTATTGAGACAATGAACAACAGTTTATAACAAAAGAAAAAGAAGATACAAGATGCATTGCTGCTCAAATAGAAAATGTTATGGTAGTAACCTGTTCACACTGGCAAAATCTACTGTATCCTTTCATCTACAAAATTTATATTTCAAATCTTCCTCTAGTCTTTGAATTATCAATGAGAATGCTCCTGCAAGAACATAGCCCACGATTTATAAATTGTTCCACGAAATAGCTTGAATGGCACCACAACATCGGATAACAATATATAGTGCCTCACGTTGTACACAATTTTACGGAGTCTTTATTAAGCCAGATTTTTGTAAGTCGCCTCAGGCTCCAATTAATAAAGGTTCCCATATACTTGTAAGAAGTAATAGACATTATTAAAGGTAAACAAAAATTTATGATGATGCAAGAAAAGAGTGATTGCTGCTGAGAAATTTTGTAAACTTTAGTGCCAGAAAGACCAGCAATCACTTCAACATAGAGCGCGGAGATAAAAGGTGTCACAAGCTTTTTGGGGGGAGGACAAAAAAGAATGTAGGCTGTAAACGTGAGAAATAGGCTAGAGAAGATTAACAAAAGAAACGGTCCCAAATAGAACAGAATAGACAGAGCAAAAGATCTACATGCACACAGCCTTATTGATAAGACGAGGGTTTTTATGAATAGCTGATTTGGAAACTATATTTCCAGCATCTTTTTAACAATTACACCGTAGAGAATTATCAGAATGCTTCAATAAAAACCTCTTTTTCGAAGACAAAAATTAGATTTGAGAGATATTGAAGTCAGAGGGAAAAGAACCTGAGACTGGGTTATTTTTATGCTGTAGTGATCCTTTCACCAGTAATGTACCCGGGATTTGCTGATAAACCTGTTATTATAAAGTTTGTATACTTTCAAATGTGTTCCAACCGTCGAACTCATTAATCAAGCCAAACAAAGAAGTAAGCATACCGAAATGCGAAAACCTAAGCCATTTGAATGAGGGTGCAGACTGCTTGAACTATTAGATGTCTCTGGCACATGTTCACAACTTGTAGCTTCATCAATAGCTTGTAACTCATTGTTAAGTATTGCTTTACAGTGATCATTCGTTGCGGTAATCTAACAAAATGAGATTGTGCTGCATGTGAGAACAATGATAACACAGAAATTATTCCAGTGCTAAGATAGATCAATATTCATGAACTTACATCAACTGTAAATGAGGAGGCATTCAATTCAGAGGATGCACCACAAGTACGGAAGAAAGACTCAATTGATTGCAATACATGGATTGCACTGAATTGGCGTTGAAGCCCCTAAGGAGTTGAGAACAATGTCGCATCAGATGTAATGCTAGTAGGAAGAAAAACATAAAATATGAAATAACCACATAGATATTATTTAAAGCATTTAAAACCTCAGATCCCAACCTAAGCACAAATGCACATAGTAAATATACCAAGTTTTCCAATGCATACCTCGGCTTAAAATGTTTTGAACCATTTGTGGGACTGATCACTAATATAGATATGGTAATATAATCTTCCTTTCATAGTTACCTCTGAAGTGACTTAGATTATCCCTATTTTCATACCAATTTTGGAAGAACATATGTTGTTTTCATGTACGAGCCTAATGAACGATACAGAAAACCTCAGATTGGACAACATTCAGGCATAAACATGAAAGGAAACACCATTTTCATCTTCAGGAATGGTCTAAGGGTGATAAAATCATATGGGGCTAAATGAATCTCTAAGGGCATTCCTCAAGTTTTATTCAATGATACCATAATATCTTCACCTCCCAGGTTAGGCCTAGTCTTTTTAACTTTCTAATTCTTTGTACCCAGAATGGGAGAGAGAAGGGGTGACTTTGATTTGGGGACCAGATCATCACCCACTCAGCAAATTGAAAAACCAGGCACCCATACCTCAAGCATGAAAGAAATTATATTCTTCTCAGCCACATGCGGTGATACTATCTTCCTCACTGGAGGGACAAAGGACCAAGCAAGCCCCCATCGACATGTTTGGCCTTGGACAAATTCAGTAGTCTTTACTATGGTGACCCCAACCTCCCGAAGCTTTGATATAAGAGATTTGAGGTTTGACTTTCTCCCAACCATTGAAGTGTACCACCTAAAAAAAATATATATATATATATAAATTCCTAAGAAAGAATATGTTGATACATGGCTGATTAATAATAAGGGTATAATAGACATGGTTAATACCGAAAAGACTGGTTCAAAACAGCACTATCTTCAATAATACGGGTTATAAAAGCCTTCTCTCCACCAGGACAAATCATCTCCTCTGGAGTGCCACCGCAAGAAGTTTTTGGATTCAGTCCCGCTTCCTCCATGGTTTCAAAAAATGGAGGATTACACATGCAGAAGTCAAACTTCTCACTGTCCCTTACCACACCGAGAAGTACAGGTGGCCCTTGATACCTCTTGTTTGCATCAGCAAGCGGATCAAATGAAGTTAAGAGCAAAGGAACTGCTTCCTCCCTAACCTTTCTTGCACTCGACTCTGTTTTGCTTTCGCAAGAGAGCAACTCACCATCATGTAACTCTTCCACTGAATTATCGTCACAACTTTCAACCTTTCTAATTTCAATAAGTTGTGAAATATGTGCATTATTTTTAGCATTTTTCCTAGCCCACTCTAGTGCAATGTCGGTGAAGTCTTGCATCAAAAGATCAGGGGAAAAAAACAAAGTACAAATTAGATTATACAAACTTTCAAAACCAGATTTAATAGACACAAACTACGAAAAACAGAAAAACTACCTGACCCCACAAAACTCCACCCAAGAAGAGATGCACCAAGAAGGGGGTAAATGCAGTTAGCACCAGTTCCTATATCAAAACCCCTCACATTTTCTTTACTGTTATTATTCCTGACAATGATGTCAGATGCGAGAAGGTCTTCGATCCAATGGATATAATTGGATCTGTTGGGCACTGTAGGGCAGAGCTGCCCGTCAGGAATCCACCTAGCAAAGTAAATCACCTGAAATTAATTACGCCGGTACAACAAGGAAATTTCACCATTTGATGCAATTGCATAACAACAAACATTGCCTCAACGTAAGTTAGAGCAGCCTGCAGAAACAAACCGCATAAAATGTTTACCTCAAAACTGAATTGTGTATCATTTGGGACAGAACTACTCGGGCTAATAAGTTTAAAAAAATCCTATTTTTGATCACCAAGGTAACATGTCATCACAAACACGGAGAATTGGTCACTTATACAACAGGGCACTTAATATCATCAGTGACCACACAGCCAGGTAAAAGATTAAGGGTGCATATGATTATCCCAAGAAAAATTGGCAAGCTCCACTGCAACAGACATGGCATTGGAGAAAGAAAAAACATAACTTGTGCGCTTTTAAGGTTTGCAGGGTTCAAGTTAGAATTTCATAATAACCAGTTTTTCAAAGTTAACAGAGAACAATAAACGCGACTGAAGCAAAGTCACCCTCCAACCCCGTTTTATCAGAGAAACAATAGAACTTTCCAACAAAACTACATACAAAATTTGAACATCCAAGCGCATTAATGTAATACCACTGGAGGCCATGGTCGTGGAGGAGAAGAACACGGGTGAGCTCACGGGTGGCGTTAAAGTCGGTCCAGTCGATTCTGGGGCGACCATCGCGGGTGTACAAGACGAAGGACTGGAAGGAAGGGTAGAGGGAGGCCAACAGCGCGAAATCGGGTGGGTTTTCCGAGTACTTGTTTCTGGGATGGATCATGGGTCGCTCCGGCTGCCTCCTCCTCTTCTTCTTGCTCGGCATTTTTCCGAATTTACGGACTTGCGGTATATCGGATTGGGAATTTGGGACCCTTGCCGCGGACGGGCTACATGCCCAGACGTAGGGCTTTGTGATCAACTTTTAACGTCGAAATTGGAAGACGTTTATAATTTGACAGAAAATACCGATCCCATATTATAGTAGCTGTAAAGGCAACTCTTGTACTTATTAAATCGACAAGACAACCACAAAAGATTTTGTGGCAGTTGGGTCTTCTTAAGAATAAATATAGATAGAAGTTATTATTAAGAGCATCTATTTTATACACATGATGTGGCATCATCTAGACCACACATCTCCCCAAGTGAGTGTTGGGAACAATTAACTAGAAGCAGTCACGCAGTGAATGCAAAGTGTGCACTGCTATAGTGGCTTCTTTCTAGCATTCCTCGTCTTCTTAAGCAAAAATAAATAAATAAATTTTGTAGCATCGACGATCGTATGAGCTATGGTTATTTAATTTTTTGACGCAATTGCCATAATAGGCTCTCGTGGCAGTGATATATTGATATTGCAAGTACAGGGGTGCCAAGGCTGGAATGAGATATATTATTAATATTTAATTATTTTTATAATCTTATTGCAACCAATATAGAAAAACAAATTGATAATATTATTTTTTTCCGCATTTAGATAGTGAGGTATTTTGTGAATAGTAATGAAAAAATATTAAATAGTAGTGAAAAGTGTGAAGGGTGTTATCCCCTAGGCCAGACGTGGAGAAGGGATCGGGCACCCTGGGCCGGACCAGGAGAAGGGTCCGGGCTCGAGCCCAATGATGAGGTCTGGGTTGGGCTGAGCATACCTAAGAGACCCAAAGAGAATGGATAATTATGCAGGAAACAATGACAGACATATGACAGAAGAGACAGTTTGACACCCCATTGGCCGAAAGACAGAGACATTCCTTGACCCTAAAATTCAACGCCCAGACGTGTCAAGAAGGTGGGAATATCTGGTTAAGGTCACACTGCATTAATGAGACGGGAAGAGTTATGAAGGAGAAGCACGCCACATTCAATGTAACCCAGGGCTCAGTACACACGACGTAAGGCCTTGTGTCAGGGGCAATCACCATGGATATATGGCTGAAGGCATACCGCATTAAAGAGACGGAGAGAGCTATGAGGGGGAGGCACACCGCATTCAATGCATCCCAAGGCTCAGTACACTCAACGTGGGGTCTTGTGTTAGAAACAATCACCATCAGACTTAAGTGGCCTGCGGTGCGACAGGTGGACGACATAGACATCTTATCCCATATGGAGCGGCACACCCACTACCATGAAGATCAGACAATCAAGTATAAATAGACTCTTCCCACGACTAATAAAGAGGTTGAGATCTACATGCATTCTTACTACAACTTTTCTTAATATATTCTCCCTTCATCTCTGTCATTGAAACTGACTTGAGTATCAGAGGTACCACAAACTCTGAGCCTACCATTATTCATCTCAATAGGAACCAATCTAAGCCCCAACAGCGTGAAATTGTCCAGATTGTGAAACACGATCTCAGCAAAAAGTATGTGAAAAATAATAATAAAATAATAAATAATAATGAAGTATTATCGATATTCAAACTAGACGATCATCGCAATCAAAATCTGAAAACAGGTTATCAATGATGAATTCATGTGAAGAAATATTGAGAACTATCATGGGGAAAATTTCACCAAACCAACGGCTGTTTTGCTGTAATAATTATAGTTGAAACTTTAAAAGATGCACTCATTGCTGTGAAATAAATAAGATCGCCAAAATTCAAAAAATATTATTTTTAGAGCATTAGTATTGGTTTATGCATATGCATATATAAAATTATCTCTTTTGCATATCCACTTTGTCATTCAAGCAAAATTCTTACATTGTCTTATGCATATTTGAGACAAAATAATAATAAAATATTATTATTTTATTATTATTACTTTTTTGTTAAAATCAATTTTTTTATATATATTTTGTAATTAATATCCACTTCATACATTTGACATTAATAATATAAATGTAATAATAAAAAAATATTTTTTTTAATAATAGATATTAAAAATATAATAAAATAAAAAATATATATAATATATTATAATAATAAAATGAATGTGCAAGTGAAGGTTTGTTGTGTTGTTGAAAGAGTGAGAAAATGAAAGGATTGTAAGAGAGAGAGAGTGGAAGGAAAGAGAAATAATGATTAGAATATGATTTGTAGGGTGAATAGTGGTTATCCAAATTTGGATAAGCACTGTTTATAGGTAGCTAAATATTTGGATATACATAAGTCAATGTGGAGGATTTTAAGGCCATATTATGCAAATATGACTTTGCATATGCATATACATAGACCAATGCTAATGCTCTTAAATGTGCCTCATTCGTAATAATGATTTAAAGATATAGATTTATTGCAATTTTCTTATTCAAATAGCTTCTATAATTTTGAGCCAAATATATATAATCAGTAGACTCACAAATTCACAGTATCAATTATCAAATATGGTACGTGAGCAGTACAGATCCCAATTTTAAGCACCAAATAGCGTTTTAAAAGAGAAATAATATTTATAATTTTAAAACGTGTAGGTTTCTTTTACTCTTTTAAAATAGTAAATAAATAAGTAATACACATAAAAAAAATTATTTTTTTAATAATAAATTTTATTTTTTTTCAAAAAGGATATACGAGATATTGAAGTTTACTTTATAGCACATTTCAACTAAATTTATATACCTTCTCTTAGGGAATGTTTGAATATTGAAGTGATATTAGATGATTTATGAATAATAATAATAATAATAATAATAATAATAATAATAATAATAATAATAATAATAATAATAATAAAAAATTAGCACTGCTCAAATATAGCGTTAATCAATCTTACCTGAAAAAGAAACAACAAATTGAAGTTAAAAATGAATTGGGACCATGAGTTACGGAAAAAGTTGCAAGCCTATCCATAAAATCAGAGTGCTGACTCGGCATCGGAGACGGCATCCAATGGATAATGTCGCCTTCTATGTGTACAAAAAGAAAAATCAACCTTTTCACTTTCTCTTCACCCTGTTTCTATGTTCTCCTCTCTCTCTCTCTCTCTCTCTCTCTCTCTCTATATATATATATATATATAAACGCCCACAGCATTGTTCACTCCATAGTTCGATACCCACTTCAGCAAACAACAGCCTTGCACAAAACCACCTTGTCTTATATTTCGTCTACACAAAACCGTAGCCATTTTTGTAGCGCAGCAGAAACAGAGACAGGTCGGAAGAGGTGAAGGGAGACCTCAGACGGATAAAAATGGCTTCCACTGCATCATTGTACGAGGTTCTTGGGATCCCCATGAGCGCGAGTTGCCACGAGATCAAAGCCGCCTATAGAAGGCTGGCAAGAATGTGTCACCCTGATGTGGTCGCCATTGGCCGGAAAGAAACATCAGCCAACGAGTTCATGAAGATCCATGCAGCGTATTCGACGCTTTCCGACCCCGACAAGCGTGCTTGTTACGATAGAGAAATTTGTAGGCATCGTCGAGGGCATTATGGTTCTTCGGCACTGACATCGGCAACGGCAATGAGGACGGCGATGTCGGGGTTTGCGGCATGTACTAAGAGGAACTGGGAGACCGATCAGTGTTGGTAGCTGCATTCGATTTAGGAGGCTATATATATGTACGGGCGTGTGTCATCCTCTCTGTTCTTCACTTTGTGTGATAAACTTTTGGTTTTGATTGAAAGCGGTGTAGCAAAAAGTCAGAAATGAGCAAGATGACCTTTTTTTTTTTTTTTTTTAATTTTTTAAGAAATGATATTTACAGTGGTGAGTTTATAAATACCATGCAATTGATTTGAAAAAATTAAGTAAATATGAGATTTACATGAAAAGAAATTAATTTTTTAATTGTATATTTCATTCTTTTTCAAAACGACTGCACGGCACTTACAAACTTTACGACTATAAATAACATTACTCTTTTTTATTTTCTTTTTTATTATTTGCACAAGTCGCCTTCGTATAAAAGTGGGCTAATT
This sequence comes from Juglans mandshurica, assembly GCA_022457165.1. Lineage (NCBI taxonomy): Eukaryota > Viridiplantae > Streptophyta > Magnoliopsida > Fagales > Juglandaceae > Juglans > Juglans mandshurica. Next base: position 24,061,745 of record CM039629.1, on the reverse strand, counting down.
AAAAAAATTATTTTATATATATTTTTAAAGTAATGCTACCGCCACAAAAAAAAAAAAAAAAAAACTCACAAAATTAAATATATAACGTGATTTTATATAATGTGTTAAATTTATTTTACAATAAAAATAATTTTATATTTTAACAAACAACATCAAGCCATATTGATTTATAGATTTATTTTTTTGAAAATATATATTTATTTTACGATAAAATAACTTTACAAGTCACTTTTTCCTGTAGATTTCACTTTCTTCTAAATACTTAGATGAAAATGAAATCCACTCCATTCTTCCCCTCTACTTTATAATAAAACCAACTTTATTAAACTTGACATCCTCTATGGTCTTCACATTGTGTAATAATTTTTGGTTTTTATGTGAACAAATTGTCTTAGAGTATTGGCATTGAATTCATCAAAAAGTTAGTCAAATATAAAATATGATGAATTTCATCAAAATATAGCTGCATTGAATTAGTCAAAGGGATAAGTGAGAAATTTTGAGTTATAGTAAATAGATGAATTTTTTCAAATTTAAAGGTCTACTGTTCTCCAACCAAATCTATTCTTTATTCAGGTTTAATCTATATGAATATTGTTCAATTTCGTGCATATAGTATCCCATAATAGTGTAGAAAGGTGTGATTTTATCTAGTATTTCAAAAATATAATAATATTATATTATTATTTTGATAAATTTAATGACTAATCTAATGTAGGATTATGATTAGGACGATTTTGAATTTATGAAAATTATGTACTTTTAATCAAATTTTAGAGATAATTTTAATGAAGCCGATACTAATGCTCTTAGTATAAAATGGGCTGATTAAAAAATTGATTTTTAATGTCTTTTTTAAAATTCTACCATCATTAAAAGATTTTATAAAGATAAATTTATAAATTTATAAAATTTTATATGATATGTTAAATTTATTTTATAATATAATAATTTTACCCTTTAACATAACACGTAAATCCAGGAATTTACTTCTTATAAAGAGAAATGATACTTGTAATTGTGAATGTGTAAGTATTGTACAGTTTTTTTTAAAAAAATGAATAAATATGAGATCCACATGATAATAAATTAATTTTTTAATAATAAATCTCACTCTTTTTCAAAACAGTTACATAATATTTACGTATTCTACGACTGTATACAATATTACTGTTTTATAAAATTCCAAAACTTCAACTTTTTGTTGCCTCCTTTTTCGTTTTTGAATTGTCATTGCCAGTGAATCGTATCGTACTATCGATTGATTGCTTGAAAATGAGTAAACAAGGACGTGACGTTATGACACGACCCTCCTAACCACTACCAACAATATTCATAAAATGAATTATTTGTCCTTCATTTTGATTTTATTGCCATGTTTGAAATACAATAATTTTTTAAACGAGAGGTATAGATGCAAAACATACATCCACTGATCTTAATTCATTTTATCTCATTATTATAATTTTTTTAAAATTTTATATAAAATATAATAAACAATTTAATTTTTTTAAATTTCAAAACAATTTTATCAAATTTCTACATATTAATTACCCTTAGATTGTTTTGCACGAAAATAATTAATGGCATATTAAATGGGCCAGGACGTTCCTTTTCCTCTACTGCTAAAATTCCCAACATGATTTTAGACCAACCAATGTGCCATTCTGATATATATAAGAGTAATGCTAAGTACAAATTCTAAATAAATAAATTTCATATAAATTATTTGTAAAAAAGTAAGTTTCACTAATAAAGAAAAGAATAACTTTTTTACACTTTAAAAGTGTGATCTACTTTTTTATAAAAGCATGTATAAAACTTATTTATTTAAAACTTGTACAAATTATTTTTCTACATATAATCAAGAGAAGAACGGTAGTTTTTTAGTGTCTGCATTAAAAGTGGGAGAAAAAAATGGTTAACTATCAACCAATATATATCTCCTCCACTCGACGTCATGTTGGCAGCACCGCCATCCCAAACAGCCACCTTCATGAATCCCTTGACCGCCTTATACCACCTATGCAAACATAAAGACAAATTCAAACCTAATCCCCTATAGCTTTCACAAAAAAAACAAAACATAGACATCTAAACCTACGATGTATTTAGGTGTTGATGTCATAACATGATAACAACTTTACATGGTTTCTTTGGATAAAGGAAACATTCAATCACCATTGGGTTTATTTTTTTTATTGGGTAATTGATCAGAAGGGGATCTGACGTGTTTCGACGTTGGGTCTACTTAGGCCATGGCAAACATCATGAAGCAGATCCTGGCATGACCAATACAAGTGGCAGACAAGGTGACCAAGGCAGTCGACGATGCACATTCTTTCAAACAAGATTACTCAAACCTCAAGGTCAAGACTGAGAGGTTAGCAGCCCTTTTATGCCAGGCGACGAGAACTAGTAATGACCTCTATGAGCGTCCCAACGCATCGCATCATTGATGACACGGAATAGGTCCTCAATAAAGCCATTGCGCTAGTTATAAAGTGTCATGCCAATGGCATCATGAAGAGAGTCTTCACCATCACCCATGCTGCTGCGTTTAGGAAAATATCCATGCAACTCGAGAATTCAATAAGTGATGTGTCATGGCTTCGTTGTGTGTCCGCCTCTGTGGATGATTGCAATGATGAGTATCTGGGTCTTCCTCCAATAGCATCCAACGAGCCAATTCTCTGCCTCATATGAGAGCAAATTGCTTTTCTACACAATGGATCTTCGTTAGAAGACCACTCGGACGCGGCTGCCTCGTTGGTGTCATTGGCTCGGGATAACGATCAATACGGTAAGCTTATTATAGAGGAAGGTGGTGTTAGAGGCCTCTTGAAATTGCTAAAGAATGACAAATGGAAGGTCAAGAAAATGCCGCTAGGGCCATTGGCTTACTTGGTCGCAACCCAGAAAGCTTCGAACATATTAGAAATGGAGGGGTTTGCTCTGTGTTTATGAAAATCATCAAAGAAGGGCACATGAAGGTCCAAAATATGGTGGCTTGGGCAATCTCAAAACTAGCTGCTCATCACCCCAAATGCCAAGACCATTTTGCGCAAAACAATGCAATTCGGTTGTTGGTTAGTCATCTTGCCTTTGAGACCATTCAAGAACATAGCAAGTATGCCATTGTAAGCAAACAAAAAATGTCTATACATTCAGTTGTCATGGAAAATAATAGCCCGAAATGATAAAAAGGAAAACAAAGACTACGATTGCTCAAATTGCTCACCCAACAGGAGATCAAACTTCGAGCCAGATGCACGATGTGGTTACAAACACCATGGCTATGAGGAGCAAGACTCTTGCCCATTCACAACCACAAACATCACAAAACCACGAAACACAACACATGCATGGCCTTGCGAAGACCAATCACGACAATACAAGACAACAACACCATCACCCACAACAATATGTTACGTTACCAGGTGCTAGCATTAAGGGGAGGGAGTTTGAAGATCCAGCAACCAAGGCTCAGATGAAGGCAATGGCAGCAAGAGCCCTAAGGTAGTTGTGCAAGTGAAACGTATTTATTTGTCGAAGGAGCATCACCAAATCAAGAGTGCTTTTATGCTTTGTTGTGCTCTTAGAATAAGGACCTGACAATATCCAGTCCAATTCAGCAGGGGCATTGATGGAGATCACGACAGTCGCCGAGCAAAATGCTAAGTTAAGACGCTCTGCTTTCAAGCCAACTTCCCCGACTACCAAAACTGTAGTTGAACAATTTCTTAAATTTATAGAGGCGTCTAACTCGGATCTCCTCCTACCATGTATCAAATCAACTGGAAACTTGGTAAGAACTTTTAGAGAAACAAAGACAAGAATTATTGGGCCATTGGTGAAGCTGCTTAATTGATGAAAGAGAACCCGAGGTTTGCATGGAAGCTGCTATTTCACTAAGCAAGTTTTCATGCACCGACTATTTCCTCCATGATTATCACTGCAAAGCCATCATAGATGCATGAGGAGCTAAACACTAAATTTATTTTGGTGAACAAATGGTCCAAATCCCTGCACTTATTCTTCTATGTTTTATTGCATTACATGTACCTGACAGTAAGACACTTGCACAAGAAGATGTGCTTATTGTGCTTGAGCGGACATCAAAGCAGGCACATCTAGTTGAAGAACCTTTAATTGATTCGCTATTACCTGAAGCCAAAAGTAGGCTGGAGCTCTATCAGTCTAGAGGTCCATGAGGATTCCATTAGGTCAATAAAATTTAATTGAACAATTTTGTTCAAGAAAATCGATCTAGTTAATTAATGTGATTTTATTTTTCCTTTTAATTTTCGTATATCAATATGTATATATATATATATATATATGTAATAAAGTAGGGGGCGCCTTTAGTGGGCGTGCCCCTGTCCCTTTCCTTATTAGGATGCCAGGTATAACAGGAGTTATGCCGTAATTTTGGCTGGTCCTAAAGGCCAGCCAACGGTTACCATGCGAGGACTGCTTTTTAAATTAATTCTCCATTCCTGGTAGACATAATCTTGGCATCTTGAGAGTTTCTCTGTTTTGTGAGTGAAAATAGTTAGGTTGCGGGCATATTGAGTGTGTCTATAGATTTATCTATGTAGCACACTCACACACAGAGTGAAGGAGAAATCAGAGGTTTGAACACTGGATTCACTTGTGAAACAACTACATAGATGATCCTTGAGGTATTTCTTCCGCTATGCATATTTACATAAATTCTAACATTGGTATAAGAGCAATCGTTCATTGTTCCTAGTGATATATATATGTATTTATTTTTTCTTGTTCATGTAATATTATTATTTTTTTCCTACGTTATATGAATCTGATCATGTGTATATATATGATGAGTCTATGTTTTTTTTTTAAAAAAAAAAACATGTTTTTGAGACTATTAGAAATTCCATGATCCCTTACCGTAAGTCTTTATCTCTGTTTACATAAACATCGTCATTGCTAGATGTAATTGATAGTATATTCTTTTATGCATTCATATGTTGAAATGTATATAGATTGTATTGTATTTTATTTTGGGAATAAAATATATGTTATATTCACCAAGTGCCGTTGCATCGTGATGCTGCACATGGTCTTGGTGCTCACCAGGTGCCGCGTGCACCTTGGTAGTGCACACCGCATGGTTGTTGCGCAACCACATGGGTGCTGCTTGCACTATGTAGTGCTAAACACACCGTGTGGTGGTGCTACTCCCACCGTACGCTGCTACATGCACCACAGTCATTGCATGCATCGTACTAGTGCAGCGTGCACCACGGGCGCAACCCACCACGGTTGTCGCTCAAAGTGATGTTCAGAGCACACTAGTGAGTGCTCTTCCATCTTGGAGTGACTCTGTGAACCGGCGGCTCACTGTAATGGCAGTAAAGGGTTGTGTTTTTTTTTTTTTTTTTTTAACTGTTCACATGAACAATGGCCAAAACCTGTGGTTGAAGACGGTGTTTTTCTTTTTATTTAAACTGATTTGGTTGATTTTTTCTTCCCAAAAACGTGTTTTATTAATGTTTTTTTTTCAAATCAGTGTAAATGAAAAAAGAAGGGTTGGGTCTGGGCTTATTTTTCAACCCAACTCGAGAATTTTTTTTTAAACAAGGCATTATCTTGAAGATTTTTTTATTTGGGCTTATAAGCCTTTTTGTGAGATACATTGTGTTAAAATGGAAAAATAAGTCTTTTTAATGTGTTTTGAACTCAAAACCTAGAGGGATCCAAGGGCTAGGCATACCACCGAGCTACTACTTCCTTTTAGTGATAAGTGAGATTCTTATTTTATTTATATACTAATTGTGCCGTAGCAAAAAAAAAAAAGGCATAATTATTTTTTCATATATATGATTGATTTATGAAATTATCAATGGATTAATGGAAGTATGGTCGAAATTAAATTATTATTTTTAGCTTCCCATACAATTTAAAATTGCGCGAAAACTTAGTTGAAAGCTAATAAGTAGGCATTGTGGCACAATAGAAGATTAGCAAGCCTAGCAAATTTTCAATCTTGCGACATGTCTAAATTATTTTGAGTAATTCTACATACAACCGTGAAGTGCGTAACCGCCGCGTAATCGCTTTGAAAAAGAGTGGGGTCCACTATTAAATTTTTTTTTTTTTTTTCATGTGGGTCTCATGTTTTATTCATTTTTTTCAAAGTGGTTACGCGGCGGTTACGCAATTCACGGTTGTAAGTATATTTTCTCAATTATTTTTCTCTTTAACTTAGATTAACGCAACATTTTTTTTAAGTGTGTATGTAATATCTAATTTGTGTATTTTTTGTAGTGAAATGGTATCGAAAGGTATTGTTGCCGATTTGAACAAAGCAGAAAAATTCGATGGGGTGAATTATCACATTTGGCATCGTAAGATCCAATATGTCTTGAATGAGCAAGAGATTTTGGAGATCTTAACTCACTCCCTAACTGAGCCTGTAAATGGGAACTCTAAACAACACCGAAAGAATCATGAGGCCTTTGAGAATTGGCTCAAGAAGGATCAATGTGCACGCTTTACTATGTTAAGCAGCATGCACAATAACCTCATAGGTGAGTTCGAGGAGTACAACACTACTCAGAGTATGTGGCAAGCACTGAAAGTGAAGTTTGGGGGAACTTCTGCCACGAGATTGCGTGGATTGACTATGAGGTTTGACTCTTACAAGATGCGCTTAGAACACACGTTAAAGCAGCATCTTAGAACGATATCATCAATGATCCATGAACACAGAATGACAAGAAACAATCTGATTGATGAGTAATGAGTCCAAGCAATGATACGCTCACTACCTAATTCTTGTGAAACAATGAGCCAGAATTTAACGCACAATGAGAACATCAAAACCTTTGATGATGTGTCGCGTCATTTGGAACTTGAGGCCGAACGCCTAGAGGCTATTAAGCCTAAATATTCATCCTATGTGGCTGAATCTGGCTCGCGTAAAGCAGTTAGGCCTAAGCACAAGAATAACAAGCTTGGGATAACTAATGAACGTGTGCAAAAAGAGTCAGGAACTTTCAAGCATATCAAGAAAGGCAAGCGCATGAAGAACAAGTCCAAACATCATTACTTTAACTGTGGAAAAAAAAGGTTACTTCGCTCGTGACAACACTGAGCTGAAGAATGTACAATCTAACTATTCTCTTTCTGTTTGTGTAACTAGTCATGTGATGGTTGTTCACTCCTATCCTATGTGAACTGTTGATTCAGGAGTGACCGAACACATAGCAAGAGACATAGTCAGATTTGTGGAGTATCGTCGAATTCTTGTTGAGGGTCGTGATATTAAAGTGGGGAATGGAGTTAGTGTAGAGGTGCTGGGAGTTGGTACCTATAAGTTAGTCTTGTGAGGCGGTCGCATTCTATTACTCCATCATGTGTTATACACTTTTGGAATACGACAAAATTTATTTTTTGTAATTATTTTAGTAAGCTTGGTTTCCGTATTTTATTTGAAAATAATGGTGTTTCTATATTTTTTGACAATGTTTTTTATGGTTATGCTTTTCTTTAAGATATTTTTATGATAATGGATTTGGATTATTCGAATTTGAATGAATCTACTATTTTTTTTACTAAATCTGATAATTTAGATTTGAATAAATGGTATGCTAGGCTTTGCCATATTGGACAAGAGATGATGATAGGATTAACAAGAGAATACCTAATAGGCAATCTTGCTAAAGTCACATTGTGCACATTTGAACATTGTTTGATGGGAAAATAAAAAAGAAAGTTGTTCAGAAAAACACCAAGAGCATCTTTTCTGTTACAATTAATCTACTCAGATATTTGTGACCGAATGAATGTGAGGGCAAGACACGGGGTTGTATATTTCATCACATTAATAGACGATTTGTCATGATATGATCATGTTTATTTGATCTCTCATAAGTCTAAAACATTGGATTGCTTTAGACAATACATGAGTTTGGTAGATAATCAATTAGACAAGAGTATAAAGGCTCTAAGAACTGACTATGGTTGTGAATATTTGTTTGAGCAATTTCAAAGGCTTTGTGATAAAAAATGAATTAAAAGGTAGTTGATTATGTCATATATGCCGCAACAAATGACGTGTTGGAAATGAGAAATCGAACATTGCTTGAAAAAGTTAAATCAATGATGGTGCAAACAAACCTACCAATATCATATTAAGGGGATGCACTTTTAACTGCAGCCTACATCCTTAACCGAGTGCCTTCCAAATCAGTGTTGTCTACTTCGTATGAACTTTGGACTGGCGATAAACCCAACTTGAATAACTACTGGCCATGGGGTTCAACGGGCTTTGTTCATGATTCTTTATATATATATGGAAAGTTGTGTTATAAAGGAAATAAGTGTATCTTTATAAAATATCCTTATCACTCTAAGGGATATGTATTAATCGGTGAATAATCTTATGGAAATGTATATGAAATTGAGTCACGAGATGTGAATTTCATCGATGATGAATTTTCAATTAGAGGCGAGGTTCATAGGAGTTTGGAACTCCAAGAACTTGTGGTTGAAAAGGAAGCCACTCCATCTTAGTTGAGAATGATGAAATTTTTTAAGCTCCTAGGGACAATAGGAGTGATTTAGCTCCAAGTAATAATGTACCACTTGTTCAACCACGTAAGAGCTCACGTGGAAATGCTCACCGTCGTCAATTGACGTCAGCAAACAAAACTGGAAAAATGCATTGTCGAATAGTCTTTCATTCGCCCTCATGTCACTCAATTTTAGTCTAACTGCTTTTCCAACAATACCTCTTTAGACTGTATCAAACATGATCATAGACAACATGCTAGAGTAGTAAACATCAGAACCTCCATCTTATGACATTGTCAAAAGTCAAGAAGTGCATTGTCGAATAGCTAAATCACTCTCTGATCTTCTATTTAAGATGAGTGGATGAAAGCACTAAACGAGGAGATAGAGTCTATGAGGACTAATCAGGTCTGAGATTTGGTAGACCTACCGTCAGGGCGAAAGGCTATTGGGAACAAATGGGTTCTAAAGGTTAAACGTAAAGCAAACATGTTAATAAAAAGGTGTGAAGCTCGTCTCGTGGCGAAATGATATACGCAACAAGAGGATGTAGAGTATGAAGAAACATTTTCTCCAGTAGTAAGGTTTTCCTCAATTCACTTGATTCTAGTCATTGTAGCACATTTGGATTTGATACTCTATCAAATAGACGTTAAGAAGACTTTTCTCAATGGAGAACTAGATGAAGAGATTTATATGGATCAACCAAAGGGTTTTGTGGTTAAAGGTCAAGAACACAAAGTGTGCAAGCTAAACGATCTATATATGGCCTAAAGCAATCATCTAGACAATGGTATCTCCGATTCCATCGAGTCATTCTCTCGAATGAGTTTACGATGATCTCAGAAGACCACTATGTTTATATAAAACGGTCCAAAATGAGTTTTGTGTTGTTATCATTATGCGTTGATGACATTTTGACGGCTGGAAATGATAATGAGATAATTGTCGCCACATGAAGTGGTTATCCCTCAATTTTGAGATGAAGAACATGGGTGAGGCAGAATATATTTTGGGAGTTAAGATCTATAGAAATCGTTCAAAAAGACTTCTGTGTTTGTCTCAACAGACTTACAAAAAGAAGCTCTTGAACGCTTACAAATGAGTAAATGTAAACCCATTGACAACCCCATTACTAAAGGCGAGACCTTATGCAAAAAAATATGTCCTAAGACTCCAAGAGAAACAGAGAAGATGACTTGTGTTCTTTATGCTAACGTTATTGGTAGCTTAATGTATGCAATTATCTGTATTCAACTAGATATATACTATGCAGTTGACTTGGTCAGTAGATTTCAATCTAATCCTAGACTGACTCATTGGAATGTAGTAAAAGATTTTTTAGATATCTCAAGGGAACTACAGACTATATGTTATGCTATAAGGGTTCAGATTTGTAGCTAAATGGTTACAATGATACTGATTGGGGCAGTGACCTTGATGGGTGCAAATCGACAACTGGATATGTTTTCTTGCTTAACAATGGCGCCATTACATGGAGTAGCAAGAAACAACCTTGTATATTTTTATCCACCATGGAGGCAGAACACATAGCATGTTCAATAAAAGTTCAAGAGGCTGTTTGGTTGAAGAGGTTTCTTCAACACCTAGATATCGGTGCAGATTATTTTGATCTAGTGACAATTTTTTGCGACAGCATGACTGTTCTCGTATATGCTAAGGATCTAAAGTATCATGGAAGAACCAAACACATTGATATCCGATATCATTACATAAGAAATATGGTGGCACAAAAGGAAGTGTTCTTGAAACATTTATTTATGAGTTGCATGGTTGTTGATCCCCTGACAAAACTAATAGCGAAAGACGCTTTTATGGCTCATGTTAGGCATTTAGGACTACATAGATTGTGATTGTAACTTAGTTGACACAGTAATGTAAACTTTATTTGGAGATATTAATGCAATGTGATATTTTCTTTCAATTTGCTTTTATAATATTACATGAGTTGTACACACACACAAGGTATGTTAACAGACTTAGATCGGCTCATTCACACAAGCGATCACATTTGGTGTTGCAAAGAGGAAGCAAGCAAAGATGACACATTGTGTTACTTAAATACATGTCTAGAGAGGGATAAGTATGACACAAAAAGATATGTTGTCTTAGTAAGAACTAAGATGAGATTCATTATATTTAAAAGAACCGTGCATGGACACCTTATAATTCATGTAACCTATAGTAAGCCAGATGTGATATTCTCTTTGGCGCTTTTGCGGCGAGCAAATGGAGAAACTTGAGTTAGACGCAACAATTGTGTTTAGACTAAGATCTGTATGGTGTTTGATATGGACATACACTTTTAGAGAAAGAAAGATCCGCTGTAGCATGTATTTCATACTACATGTACTCTTGCGACTAGATATGGAAGTGAATGAATGGTTCCCTGTTTCTTCACTGCATGAGCTTATATTTTATTTTTAAATGCACTTCATGACTTTTGACAATGTCATAAGATGGAGGTTTTGATGTTTGCTACTCTAGCATGTTGTCTATGATCATGTTTGATACAATCTAAAGAGGTATTGTTGGAAAAGCAACTAGACTAAAATTGAGTGACATGAGGGCGAATGAAAGACTATTCGACAATGCATTTTTCCAGTTGTGTTTGTTGACGTCAAACTTTGGTGCTACAAATTGGTAGTGACAAATTTTGTGAACACATTGTGTTAACTTAGAATAAATTAAAGTATAGTTCTGTTAAAAAAAAAAACTCAAGAGGGATCAAATATGCTTGATTAGATATGATCGAATGAGTCTAGGGCATACGAGACACTACAGGGATGTTGCTATGTTGATCTTTTCTAGGAGAGATTTAGTATAGTGCTTCCACACAAATTCTTTTTCAGGTGTACTCAGTGGTCACACAACCTATTTATTTGTATAGACAAGGTAGAGAACACGATGAGAGATAAATGTTTGGAGCATGCCTACTATGCACAAGTGTGAGATGCAATAAAGCAGGGGGCACCTTTAGTGGGCGTGCCCCTGCCACTTCCCTTATTGGGATGCCAGGCATAACGCCTGGCATTACTCCAGACATTATGCCTGGAGTTATGCTATAACGTTGGTTGGTCTTAAAGGCCAACCAACGGTTACCATGCGAGGACTGATTGTCCTCCATCTCTGGCATACATAATCTTGGCATCTTGGGAGTTTCCCTGTTTTTTTAGTGAAAATACTTAAGCTGTGGGCATATTAAGTATGTCTCTAGATTTATCTACGTAGTACACTCACACACTGGGTGAAGGAGAAATCAGAGGTTTGAACATTAGATTCACTTGTAGAACAACTATATTGATTATCCTTGTAGTATTTCTCCTACTGTGTATATTTATATAAATTTTAGCAATATATATAATATATAATTAGCATTGTTGTCCTCATCTTCACTGTTTTTGCAATTGTTTAGAATAGTTTCTCAGTTTCTTTCTTAATTCTTGTAATACAATGGTTTAGCTTGCTCTTTTTTCTATAAATTTATTATGACAAGTGCTTTATGAATGTTCAAACATGAAATTTGTGTTTTATTCCACCTTCAGGCTTCAAATATATATAAATATATATAGTCATGAGTTTAAACATTCAAACTGATGATGTACAAATATGATCATATTTACGTTAAAAATTATAATGTTTTCGTTCAAACGTTAGAATATTTTTTAAGTTCATGCTTGAACATTAATTATTGACATTCAAACTTATTATCAAATTTATATTCGAACGTTTAAACTATTAACGTTCTAATATTACCAAGTTCACGTTCGAATCATGTTATCAAGTCCACGTTAAACATTATACTATCCTTATGTTCCAATTTAGGTTTATACTTTTGAAGTTCAATAACATTCGAACTTTGTTAACACGCTTGAATATACTTTTTGTAATGAAGACCAAATGTCACAAAAAAAAATTGTTCACGTTCAAATGTTCAATTGAACAAATAGCCACTACAAGAAATCAGGCATTTTCCAGCGATTTTAAAATCGTCGCAAAAAAAATCGCTGCAAATAGATGTTATTTCCGGCAATTTTCAAGTCGCCACTCAATTTCCTCTGTGAAGTTGGGAAATGGAGAAATATAATTTTGGCTTGACTTTTTGCAGCGACTTTTCTATCTTTAGCGGCGACTTTTTTCGCCGTAAAAAATAATTTTGCGCTGTAGCGTGTTAATTTTCTGTCGAAATGAAAAATCGCTGTAATTAATGGATTTTGCGGCGAAAATTGTCGCCGTAACAAAATATGCTGCAAGTAAAACTTATTAGCGACAAATAAAAATCATCGGAAAAAGCACATAAAATTTAAACACCGCGGGTTAGGTTTTTCCCTCATTTGTTTCCCTCGCCGAACTCTCCCCGCCCCCCTGCCCCCCTCTCCCCATATTCTTCTCCTTCAAGCCTTCGCCACGCACAGCTGTCACCGACGACCCCACCACGCCACCGCCACCTCACCTCGACAGCCAACCCCTCCTTTTCCCCCAGCCCCCGCGCCGATCTCTTGCCTTTTCCCCAAATCTAGCCTCACCTCTCTCTCTCTCTCTCTCTCGGATTTCTCTATATCGCCGCCGCTGGGGGCGCAGTTCGCCACCACCCACATCTCGGCGCCGTCGACAGTCCTCTGTCGGAGCCCCCTTCTCCTCCACGCCTAGCCGAGCAGCCCGAGGCCCTCCCTCTCTCCCTTGCTCTGTTTGCAACCCACGACCACTAGCTCTCCTCAGCTACCACCACGACCACCCCCGGTATGGGTTTTCAAGTTAATCTTCAAGTTAATCATGATAACGTGCTTCGACCCTGAAAAGTTAAGCGTGAAACATGAATAGTACTATATATATATATATATATGTAGATTCTCATGACCATGATCAGTCAAAGTGAATTATAAGCTTTATTGTTTGGATTTGAGGCCATATATCGGTGATTGATCAAAAGCTGAGGTTCAGTAGCTCATAGAATATATATATATATATATTTGATCTTCTTTAATTTGTGCATATATTTCTGGCATGCAATTAACAGATTGAGCTGAATTAATCAAAATCATACCTTTATTTAATTGAGCATCCACATGATTTCTTTTCTTTTTGTTTCGTCTTGATCTACATGAGTTATTTGAGGGAGAAGGAATTTAAATATATATAGGAGGAAAATGTCTTCATTCTTTGATGTGTAGTTTTTTCGATTTTTTTATTTTGTATGTTATTTGCTTATATGTTGTGGGTTTGCATGTTGGAAGTTTGGGTTGTGATCTCACTGTTTCGATTTGTTTCATCAAATTGAAAGAGTGAGATCAAAGTTTAAATTTGCTAGAAAAGATATATCAATTTAATTTTTTTGGTTTGCATTTCATTGCTAATTTGCTTTAGATTGATGACAAATTCAAAGCAAATTTGGACTGTTTCAACTGTACGTACTACATATAAATTTCTTAAGTTGCTGATTTTTTAATTTTGATTCATTATGTTAGAACACAATATTTTTTAGGTTTGGGCTATTTAGTTTGAGGTTTGTGTTTGTGGATTTTGTCATTTCTGTATAAATCTTTACTATTGTTTGTTAAATTAAATTTTATATTTCATTTTAGTAATATCTGGTTATTTATATATCAAGATTTCAGCTTATTGATTTATTAAAGTATATAATTTTAAAAAGTAAATTTCCTGTTTCATCTTGTAGGTTTTTGATGATTTTCTATTTGTTGTAATTTTCTTTCCATTTTGTGAATGTTGTATGATCTATTGTAAGAATAAAATTAAAAAATAACATTTATTATTTTTCTTCTTCTAAAAAAAGAGAATTTAGATGATGAGGGTTCTTAACATAATCTCATGTAGTACTTCTTTGCATGTATTAATATATAATTAATTTCTTTTCATATCTGGCCTTGATCTGCACTATATATGCTTGCTGGCCTGCATGTTCATGCTATAGTAGCTAGGTCCTCCTACAAATTAATCACGGATTTCAATTCTATTTTGGACACCATTGATATCTTCATAATATATATTAGAATGATCGTGTATGTATATGCTGGAACACATGGGTCCGTTTGTTCTCCAACGTTACTGCATTTCCACACTAGAATGTTTGGAACCATAATACTTCAAAGGCTTTGATTATTTCCCAGCGGCTTTGATTTTTTTTCCTTCTCATCTCCCTCCTTAAATGGAAAAAACAGGCCGACAATGATGAAAATGATATAGCATTAAGCTCCAAATTGATCTCTTGATATATCCATCTTCTTAAAAATGATATAGCATTAAGCTCCTGATTATCTAATATTATTGTTAATCATGCTTCCAACTGGGATTTTTTTAAGACATTCTAACTTGTCTTTCAACAAAGCTTGCATTTTTTAACTGTCATCTCATATCAGCAATGTGTCTCATTGACCCGTTAGACTTGTCCTTATGTTCCATTTATTTTTATTGGAGGGCAAACTGTTTGATTGATGATAATTGATTCGTGCTCATGTTCCATTTATTTTCACTGATGGTGGTTCATTTAGACCTGCCAGCCTATGTATTATGATAATAGTAGAATGAAGCTGTTCAGTGGAAGAAAAAAGAGTAGTTAGGTCCATTATATGTTCTTGCTTCCCCAGTGCAAGAGTTGTAAAGAAATACTAGCTTAGAACTTGATTGCTTACAACCTGAAAGACTTCTAATGCTTACTGAAGAAAAATGCACCTAAGTTATTTGAGTAAGTTGGTTAAGTTGACAAGATAAGTATGCTTCGCTGGATCATGGAAGTCTTGAGCCTTGAATGTCCCACCAGTCTGGTGAACAAGCTTTTTTCCAAGCCATTTTCTCAAATATATAGTAGTTATGATAAATTTTTGGGAGCGTGAATGACATCTTGTTTAGTTCATGTAAATATGTGGATGTGTTGATCTTTTCTACTTGATGCTGTTAGGCTTAGCTTGACATTGGTTTCATTGTAAACAGGTAAAAGAAATAATACATGGGTCATGTAGTGAATAATCGCTGTGTATCCAAAACTTGGATGTGTGATATATTTTCTCTATATTGTTTTGTGTTTTTTTTTTTTTTTTTTATTTTGTGAAACATCTTTTCCGACGAGTTTTGCTCGCCGAAAATAATTTATTCATGGCAGAAATATATTTACGGCGACATGAAATCGCCAAAAATACTTTTTTCCAGCGAAACTTATCCGCTGGAAATACTTCATAATGGCGATAATTTTAAATCGCTGAGAAAAATAATAAGTTATTTGCGGCGATTTATTAAGTTTTTGTGACGATACATATCGCCGGAAATAGTAGTTCTCAGCGATTTTAAAGGTAAACCGGAAGACCATTTCTGTCGATTTTTTGAACATTTCCGGCAGACTAAAATCGCTGAAAATAGTAGTTTTTTGTGACCATTTTTGCCTATTGCTGAAATTGATCGAAAATGGCTTTAGGATTTCGGCGAGCCTGCAGCGATTTATAAATCGCCGAAAATGATCAAATGCAGTGATCCTGAAAGGTATTTGCGACGATTTTGAGCGCTAAAAAAGGCCAGATTTCTTGTAGTGAGCCACAAATCATTAGAAATAATTTGAAGTTGAATAGTAAAATGTCACAAGATAACGTTTTATGACGGTGATACCATGACGGTCGAGGGACAATTTTTTTTGTCACAGTAGACTTTCTTCAATATTTTCTATTAATTTTTTCGGTCACAAATCACATTCTATTATAGTAAGGCTATGTACCAATAATAAATTAGAAGAAATATTACAACCACAAAGAGATCTCAAGTATTTATTAAGTGATAATACAT
Source organism: Juglans mandshurica (assembly GCA_022457165.1). Classification (NCBI taxonomy): domain Eukaryota; kingdom Viridiplantae; phylum Streptophyta; class Magnoliopsida; order Fagales; family Juglandaceae; genus Juglans; species Juglans mandshurica. Next base: position 24,045,392 of record CM039629.1, on the reverse strand, counting down.
ATACCATATTTTTTAAAATTATTTTTAAATTTTATTTTAAATGGAGGATGGTCTTGTTTAATTTAAAACTAAAATAAAACAAAATCTTAATATTTTGATAAAGGAACGCTATTATAATTAGTTATAAAATAAATTATTTAATAGTTATATAAATATCATTATTCAAAGTAAAAAGAAAAGAAATAATAATCGGATATAGTTTACTATAAAAGTATAATATAATTATAAAATTTTAAAAATATTTTTAAGTGGGTCGTTTTCTTTCTCTTGATCAAAATGCAACTCATTAAACATTTTAACAAATATAATCCCAGCAAATTAATTTAAAAATCATAACTAGTATGCAACTTAATAATTTTCAAATATGCTGATCCAATAGGTTGGGATTGATATTATCATTTAATCATTAAAATTACTCAAATGCTATATTCGTTCATGAAATTGTATCTTAAAATTATAATAATTTTTATTTGTTAAAATTAGTAATAAACACAACCTAAAACTTAAAAGACAAAAATAGCATAGTTATGGGGAGTGAAAAACTTATGCTAAGGAACATCCCATTTGACATCCATCAATAATTTTTTTTTTTTTTTGGATTTTATTAAATGAAAACGACTTCTTAATTCTTATTTCTAAAAAATACGAAGTTAAAAAAGAAAATAAAAAAAAATGTTTTTATTGATAGCTGTTAAATGGGTGCCAAGTGTCATTTTCTTAAATTTTTTAAAAACCATGTCATGTTAATAAATATTTATAAGTCAATGATTAAATATGTTAAGTTAAAAATCTAAAAGTATAAGAGAAATTAGAACGAAATTAGTGATAAATACAAGTTAATAAGACAACAAAGGCATAGTAATGATGGAGAGGAAACCTATGATATTGTAATTGTTGGGAATAGGCCAATTAAAGACTAAATAAATAATAGCCAATTAGATTCATCCTTTTGATAAAATAGAAGGTAGTGTTAGCGTGCAGCTCAACTTTAATTGCTGATCGTGTTATTAGTATAAATTTAATTTTTTTTAATATTTCTTTAATATAAATATTTTAAAAAAATAAAAAAATTCACTAATACACTAATAATCATTAGTCATTTTTTTTAATCAGTAAGTATAAGTAAAAAAGAAAAAAAATTAAATATATGAGCAGTCAAAATGAGAAAATAAAATAAAACAACATAATAGCATTATTCAAAATGGAATAGGATTTAATAAAGAGTAATGCTACTCATCATTTCAATTCTTATCATCCTCCCATCATTCTATGATGTGGTATTAGATGATTGGATATTATTTATTATATTTTACTTATAAACCTATAATCTAATGCTACATTATATTATGATAAGAAGATGATGAATAAATTTTGAACGTGCTAAATTGACCGCTAGTCAGTTTTATAAGTTTTTTTTTTAAATTTTTCTATTCATATTTTTTAATATATTTAAATATTTTTTAAAAAATAAAAAAATACATTAACACATTTAAAATCACTTCTTTAATAATTAAGTAAAAACCGAAGCGGTATATTTGAGGGTATACTTAAAAAGGTAAAATAACTTTTCTCATAAATTTTTTCTTTAATAAATCAATAACATTATTTATTTAAATAATATTTTATAGAAAAAAGGGAGCGACCCGGACCACACCCTGTCACCGCATTTGATATCTACGTCCCCACATCCCCATGTGTTGACTGTTGAATTACTTTTTCACAGAAAACTGACCGTCCCACCTGACCCAATCGTACGGTGCAAAATCAGTTCTGTACAAACTTATCCAGACCGTAGGATCCTATCGGAGAATTAACAGCCGTCACTTGGGTTTCATTTCCCCGAACAGGGAAAAACTAACCAATTAACCTCACAAAAATCACGATGGGAAGTTGGAAGGTAGATGACAGCATTGGTAAAGGACTAGCTAAATGTTAATGTAAGTGTAAATTTTAGTTAAATGTGAGAAAAAATCTTTACATTGGACTAGCTAATAGTCTAAAGTTTAAGATTTGATGAATAGTAAATTTTAAATCTTCTTCAAATATAACTAGTTACTATTCACAATGAAAAGTAATATTTAATTATTTCATCACTTCTCTCTTTCTTTGAATAGTAAAACATACATGGTATGTATATTATTTCTATTTATTGATAGAGTAGACAAATTATTTCTACAAAACATGAAGATGTAAGAAATATATAAATTATATTTACAAAAAAAATAAAAAATTATATTATTATTTTAACTTTATAATGGCTAATCCAATGTAGATTCACCTAGTCAAAAATTGATATTATAATCAAAAATTAAGATTCTAACTAAATTTTAGACTTGACTGAGTAGCGAGTTTGTAAAATTTTAAGTATAATAATATGCATTGAGTGAAAGTATCATTTTATTCATTTTTTAGTAGTAAATGTACGTATGATTTTACGCATAATAATACATTATTTGAATATCTGTCTCATTTTATTTAATTTTTTAATTCAAATTTTGATTTTTAAAATATTAATCTTTTCAATAACTGACGATCAGCGCTAATGATTATGTTGGTAAAATTATAAGTATGAATATATTCTTAGAGCTGGTTTGGAGTTGAGTTAACCGTCTTAAAAAATATTTAAAATAACTTTTAAAGCTCTTTAATGAAAAAATTAAATTGTGTGGATCTTGCATATTAAATTTTTTTTTTAAAAAAATTTAAATAAGCTAAAAACTACATTTGAAAAAAAATAAATTTGAACATGTTTTTTTGAATAATACGAAGGTAATTCAAATTTTAAAAAAACTCAATAGATAAAAATATGCATATAACTTTATAATTATAAATTTCAAACTTTCAAGTATATGGTTATAATTTTTTAAAAAATTAAAAAATTATTTTTTCTATCTCATAAAGTATTTTTTTAATTTATTTCTAAACAAATGTAACATGTTTAAAAATATTTTAATCATATAGTTAACAAATAGTAAATAAATTTTTAATAGTAAAACTTATTAGTTAAGCTTTAAGTTTTAAAGTTATAACCTATATTTCTCATTGCAATTCCAAACATACACTATATAGAACATTATCCATATCACTTAAATAATAAAATTTAATATATAAAATTCAAAATTTATATATATATTTTTATATAAATTCACCCTATTCGATTAAAGTGTTTTATTAATTTAATAGTGAGAGAAAATTAATTAATTAATGAAGATGACCTGGCATTGACAGCCAAGTTCTCGTTTCAGCGGCTGTGCATATAAAGTAGTCCCACAACCAAAGCGCCGAAAATCACACGCTCTTCCAAGTTATTTAGGGTTTGTTTCGGTGTGTGATCCTTAGGGTTTGTTTCGGCGGTGATGGGTGAGAGGCTCAGCGGGACGGTCAAGTGGTTCAATGACCAGAAGGGGTTCGGCTTCATAACCCCCGACGATGGTGGCGAGGAGGTCTTTGTACACCAGTCCTCGATCCGATCCGACGGATTTCGGAGTCTGGGCGAAGGCGAGGCCGTTGAGTACCAGATCGAGTCCGGAAATGATGGCCGGACCAAGGCCGTTGATGTCACGGGCCCAGCTGAAGGTCCCGTCCAGGGTAGCCGCGGTGGCGGAGGCGGAGGCGGAGGCGGCGGGAGAAGTGGACGTAGTGGAGGCTACGGTGGTGGAAGTTATGGTGGTGGCGGTGGGTACGGTGGCAGTGGTGGTTATGGTGGCGGTGGTGGGTACGGTGGGGCCAGATCGGGAGGCAGAGGAAGCGGCGGCGGTGGATATGGGGGCGGTGGCTACGGTGGTGGCGGCGGCGGTGGAGGGAGTTGTTATAAGTGTGGTGAAAGCGGCCATTTTGCAAGGGACTGTTATCAGGGAGGAAGCGGCGCTGGCGGCGGTGGTGCTGGCGGTGGCGGTGGCAATTGCTACAACTGCGGGGGGACTGGGCATTTCGCTAGGGAGTGTCCCAACAGCGCTCGTTGATCGGTTGTGGTTTGGTTACTAGTGTGTTTTTTTCACACATTTAATGTACTTTCTTGTTTTTTTTATAGGTGGTGTTCTTTCGAGGATGTTTCTTGATGACCCACTTTTGGTTTGGCGTTCATGTTTATGGGTCACTCCGTAGTAATCTGTTTGGCTTAACTAGTACCTGATTAGTTTCTTAGATGGATTGCTGGTTGGTTTTCTTTTTGGTCTCTCTTCTATATTGATGTTTTTGGTTATCACTGATAGTGTGTCTTGGCTGGGACAGAGTAGAGGTTGTGCAAGTGGTGAAATAGATGCTCATTTTGATGTTTACTCTCTCTGATTTTGTTTCTATACACACATTATATGAAATACTTGCTGGTTTTAGAAAGAATCCATTGTCTTGTGCTTCACATTTCTAGATGCTAGTTGGTATTCATGTTTGGCGTTCGAAAGTAGAGATCTTTTAAAACCGATTTGTCATTTTTGAGGGATACCTGTTCAATTTGAGGGATGAGAAACGACCACCTTGGAATTGATCAGTTCGGTGGTTGAATTTATTATCCAGTTATTAGAACTTGATGGTTTTCCTTCTCATACCATGAGGGGCATTGTGGGGTGGGAGTAGAAATCATGATTGTTTCAGAGGTAAATGAAGGACTCATATATGGCTAGTATTGTATGCTTTTCACCCTCTCGGTCCCTTATCCTTCGAACCAGAAAATCATAAATGTTTGCAGGACTCCCACGCCAGGTGGAGTAATGAGCCTTGGACCTGACATTTCGACCAAGGCACCAGGCTCGCATTTTAATGCTTATGAATTTAAGTCGACCAACAATTTTATGAAAAGGAATCTATTAATACAGTTGAAATAGCTAAATATTTAGTGGTTTTATAGATAGAAAATACGAATGCTATTAGAAATCCTTTTTCTGTTCAAGTTATTTTTGATTGTCTATATTTTCTCATGTGATATATCTTTACGTAAATAAAAAATGGTTGTTAAATTGTGGAAAAACTATGTTGTTTTTTATTAAAATTTTCTCCTTCTTATGTTGCATTATTTTCATCTAATCTTATCTTTGAATTATCCAAATATTATTTTGAAAAACAAGGATTTAACAACACTTTTTATTCACTAAAAATACCATAGAGAGGAGGCTCTAGTAGCTTTGGTGGGATGTATAATGGATTATTATGTTTTCGTGTCATTAACTGAAATTAACTGAAAGTAAAGTGAAATGATTGCTGGATAGATTTTGAGGCTGTGGTCCCAACCACTTGGAATGCTTGTGCCGACAGGATGTCGGTGTGCTTTCTTTTATAACTTGTAGAGAAAGTTTTGAGAAAATGCTCTTATAAACCTCGTCAAAAAAAAAATCCTGTTGCGACATCCCTTTGTCGACTCTACAACGTTGACTGTTACCCGGAATGATTCGACAAAAGGACGTAATAGTTTCCACTCAAATTTTTGAAATAGAAGGAAATAAAAGAAAATGAAAGATTCTTTATTTTTTATTTTCTCTATAAACTCCATCCAACGACACATTCCTGGCTTTGCCAATCCTTTTAATTATTTCCGAGGCCTCTATAAATTATAAAAGCAGCAGCTATTTTACATTTTCCATCTTTCGTAACAGGAAAAATAATCCTTAAAAAACCTCGATATTTTTGTGTTTGGAGATTTACCCATTCTTCAATGCAATGTAACTGAATCGTTTAATCATCTGTGTTAAAAAAATTGATGATTACAGGGAACGAATAGGAGCTCTATTCTTGTATTAAAAGTTGATTACAGGCCCCCTTAAGGGGTCGTCATCATCATCACAAATCGAGGCATATAATATTTTTTTATATGAGAAATGATGTTAGCAGCTTTAGGATATATAAATCTCATGTACTTCTTTTTTTTTTTTAAAAATTAGATAAATTGAGAATTTACATGAAAAAATCACTTTTTTTAACTGTGAATCTTACTTTTTGTTAAAAGGAGTATGCGAGATTTACATATCTAAGCTTGTATTTAGCATTACTTTATATATATATATATATATATATATATGCGCACATTCAGATCAATATCATCAAACATTTCTATCCAAACTTTATTATTTAAAGCGAGAGAAATTGATGTTTGAACTGGGATTTATGTAGTTCTTGAGCACTAGAGTGATTTTTTAAAAAAGTTGTCAAATCTCCACTTCTTCAACAAAACATATGTTTAGGATGTTGAGGTGATCTCAGACTACTTCACTAGTATTTACTATTATTCAAAAATTGTTCACTACTATTCATTAATTATTCACTAGTACTATTTACAGATCATCTGAAATCACTCAACATCCAAACGTAACTTAATTGATACTTTTAATCTTGTCATGATTTTGTTAATTGCTGTTGCCTGATTCTAATAATCTTTGTAAAATTTCTCAACTTGGAATGATTTAGAAGAAAACAACAAATCATTCCCCTCTTGATTAACATCAAGAGGATTAAACCAGCATTTTTTTCTTTTGGGAAGTTATTATATAACCATCATGATTTTGCATATACAGTACAGTACAGTTTCTAAAATGGTAATTTGAGGCTAGCTAGCAGCTCCAAGCATGTCGCCCATGTTCATATCATTATTTTGTTGTCTAGAGAATAAAGGAGGAGAAAGAAAATGAGCTTTAACTGAAAAGTCATGGGACTTTTTTTCCTTTCTGGATTCGCATGCTCTTACAAAAGTTACATCCTATTTCATATCGGGGAGGGAGCAGTGGACAACTCTCTGTGAAATTGTAACATGGCAGATTATTAGATTCCCTCACAATATTCCTTCTCATCATCAATGTCTAGCATCCAACATTTTAGCAATACATTCAAACTCCCTTGCGTCACTTTCATCCTTTCCATTTTCTTTGGTTATTGGGGTTTGTCTGGTTCTTCTTTAATCTGTCATCAACTCACGTCTCCGGTCTCACAATCACACAATGGTTCTTGGGAAAACAACATATGGTAGTAAAAAGAACTTTAAACGATGCTCTCTAGTTTCTCCTCTGAATCAAAAGACCTTACTTCATCATGTCCTATCATTGTTCATCATCTAAAAGACTGTGTCCTCGGTCGACAGAGGTGAAATATTCCGGGGAGCATTGGGGATTCATTATAAAAATTTAGAACCGAAAGTTGAAGCCATGCATGGAATCGTTGGTGATCTTTAGGAAAATTTCTACAGATCAAGTACTTGGATCATTATTAAACAAATTAGGCAAATGTATTAGAAAATTAAATCCTGATGATCATATGCTTTCTTCGCCGATTTATAAGTAGATGGATCATAGCAAAACAAAGCCTGGTGATGGCTGCTGAAATTTTCATCGTCCTGGGCAGTACCATGCAGATTACAAAGGTAGACTAGGGGAATGTGCATCGACTAGTGATGGATCATAGGAATTATTTGGAAAGGAATATTAAAAGGTGGTTAGCATTAATAAATTAATGATTCTGCTTCTACTCGTCTTACTCACCATCATAAAGCAAGGACTAACCTGATCTGCAATTAAGTGACTCAATCAAGTAGCTGTAGATGCAGTCCCATGCCATTTATGGTTTATTACATTCTGAAAATTTTCAGGACGGCCACCATTTGTTTTCCTTTTAAGTTTACTAATGGACTGCTCAACCATTGATCGAGTAGAGGGTTACTTTTACGATACGTTAATGGTTGGAAGCTGTTCCTGCATTCCGCAAGATAAGGATTAAGGCCCAAGGCAAGTAGCGAGTAATGATTGGAGCCAAAGGTTATCTTCCTTCCAGGTTTACACGCAGTTTTGCCGGGAAAAACCATTACTGCATGCTATTTAATGGCACCCAGTCCCTTAGCTAGAGACCGATCGCCACGTCTGTCTTCATAAAAACAGACATAATGAAAATAATTGATGGCCAGAGAATTGTTTAGAAATGCTATTTCAATGTGATTCATGTTGATATTTATCAGCTTCCTTCTCCAATACTTCATTATTTAAAACTCTTTTTATTTTTATTTTTTCAGAATGCATAAGCTGGAAGGCCCTAAACTAAAAGAAAGAGACATACACATATGAGAACAAGGTGTACGTAGGTGTGCTTTCATGGATGGAAATGGCTATTAGCCGAATACATATATTGCTGCTCTATCCGTTGACTAATTAAGCAAAAGATGCAACGAGATGTGTCGTGAAAGCCAGCCTTTGGGTGGATGGAAGTGGGAACTCAGCAAAAGTGGGTGTGGGGATACAAATCAAGGGCTGTGAGGGCGAGGATTGGGGTAGGCATGGTGGTGAAGAGGAGGAGGAGCCGTGGCATTGAGAAGGCCGTGAGGAGGTAGAGGCGGAGGAGGGCATTGATAACACTTTGTGAACAGCCCAAAAGTGTCAATCTGGTGTATGAAATTTGTCATGCTTGCCCACCCTCCAAACCCAAACCCTACCACCAGCACCCACACCACCACAAACACATTCATCGTGTACGTCCCTACCCATCTCCCTACGTACTTCGGTGGCTGCTCCACTGCATTCTGCATCACAACATTTCATGACAAAACTGTTATACTATAATACAGTTCATAAACTTTCACTATCTAAAAATAAAGAATAATTATTCTGCAGCTTTACTGCACAATACTACTGTACATAATGTGTACGGTAGAGATAAGGCATCCATAAGAGACAAGAGCTGCAGAGTTACAGTTCGAGATTTTTTTGGGTAACTCTCCTTCCCTGACATGGGGATCAGATATGAACAGATATTCTGGATCAAAGTTGCAGCACGAATCCCGTGCCAGCGTGCCTTTATACATCGTCCAGGCTAGTATCTGTAACTTTCTTTCGTGGATTTAGTAAACAAAAGTCGAAGATAAATATGATGATTAAAGTCCCAATTTTTTTTTTCCCGTTTCGGAGAATGGGCCGGGACCGATCTGCTAGACGATGATGTTACGCTACCGATCTGTGTTCCTTATTCTTTACACATTTCGTCTCCAAATGATGATAATATTTAATGAGTTATTAACAGATAAAATCCTAAAATGTTCAGTCAAACATCTGACACAACGCTTCATGAAAAAATACTTTCTCAGATGTTCTAAAGTTTTGAAGGTAATGTTATGGGTGTGTTCTGTACATCAGCAAGAGTTATAAAGTATGGAGATATACCTCTCGGGCAGCGGCTGATTTGAAGGTGAAGATGTGGGCCAGAGCAGGGATGATATAGACTGTGAAGCTGACGAGGAGTGATCCAACGGTGGAGTTGATGGGACCAAAGAATGGGAAGACGATAGCCAGGAACCATATGGGGATGACCACAGGCAACCTTGCTGCTGCACGCTTGCACAGGCTCTTGCACTCATGCATCCCTATTGCTTTTTCCCACACAAAGTACAAGGGCGTGCATGCAAACCCAAATGTTATAAACTGCACACATCCCACAAATATTACCATTATACTTCTTTTCTATCTCAGAAAAATTAATGCACATCATCTGTAAGTAATAAATTTAGACAAAACAGGACCAAATTCGATTGATTAAGCATAATTAGCAGTTGATGGATAATATAATTGAAGATGTGTATGTAAAGGGGAATGTGGTGGGCAATAATACCTGATGGATAAGCATTAAAATGACAGCCATGTCTCTGGAGGGTGATCTAGGGAGCAGAGCAAAAGCGTTGGAGTGATTGAGAAGCATGTCTCCAAATGCCCAATACACTGCTGCTGCGGAGGGAAGCGTCAGTGTCAGCACATACAGTGTAGCCAGCAAGTATATGGCCTTGAACTTCTGAGGCTTCCACATTGCATGCATGATTTCCCTGACCCACCAAAATTTACCAGATTCAAACTTTTTTTCTCAAATAATAATAATAAATTTTCTTTTGGTGTCGTATAAACTTTATTGTTCTAGCACAAGGCTATATGGGCCTCAACAAAGTTACTACAGCTATACATGTTAAAGTAAGGATCATCTATGGAAGGGAAAGGTCCACTAGATTTAAGAATATATCAGTGTCATCTACTTAACATAGTTTCAAAGCCCATGAGGATAAGGGACCCTATTTCCATATAATCTGGGTGATTTTATCGAATCTCTTTGATTATTTTTGGTACAGATCTAGAAAACGCTGGTCAAGCTGGAGCCCTCTTGGCGTCTTCTCATGATAAAAGCAAAAGAAAAGGGAGAGAGAGTATTAATGGCTTTTCACACGAAAAAGGAAGACAAGGGTTCCCAAAAATAAAATGACACTGCCTCCCACGCCTTAGAAGTTCGATTCTTTGTTCTAAATTGTTATGACAAATGCGAATATTTGGGAATTAACAAGTTTCGAGATTGGCCTCTAATTCACATGATGACCAGATCATGTCTACAGAACGTTGGTTTAGTCACTTTCAAAATGACGTCAAGCCCTTGTTGCATATTCTAGTTTTTATCTATTCTATATCTTCGCCAATCCACGACTCGGTCAAAACAAATTGCAAGTGAGAAGCAAGATACATGAGCAGAGCAGATTCGTAAATAATTTAAAAGACAACCATTTTTTCTGTTTTTATAAATCAGAGCTTGTCTTACACAGTGACAGCATGTCCCCCGAATGTGTAGAGAATGTTTGTGGCCCCCGTGAAGTATAGCACCAGCTTGGTTGGACCCGAATGCGTAACACCCTCAATCTATAGAAGAAAGCACACATGAACCCCTAATTACCATAAAACTTTCATGCTTTTTGAGTTGATCTGCCTTCAACTATTGCAGTAAAATAATGGCATGATTGATGCAGTATGAGCTAATTGAACTTTCTTAGATTGTAAAATGGGGAATGATACCTGGCCATGGAGGAGGGAGGCAATGGTGAGGTACCAAGCAGTGTAGGTGGTCATTATGAGGCCTAAAAAGGACCAGATTCTGTAGTTGCGGAATGAAGGGATAAATACAGTGGTAGCACAACAAGCACCGAATATGTAGGTCCAAGTCCTCTTGTCCAGATTATCATTTATGTAATAGATGTTGCTGCATATCATTAAAAAGATGGTGCGGTTGCTGAGATTGATGAGATTTTTCCGGTTCTTTTGTTTCTTTGGAAAACTCAGATAAAATTAAGATACAGTTAAAGCTAGGGCCAGAATTTGTACCTTGCACAGGCTATGAGTTGAATGACAGATCCAAAGAGAAGAAAAGTGCAGTTAAATGCCAATCCCACGTTCCTCCAGTGTTTTCCGAGGAGTCCATCAAGAACCTCAAACCACTACATGATAATTAAGAACATGGAACTTGTGTGAGAAACTTGAGACCGGTGAACATAATATTGCATAATAAGATAGAAAATTTTCTCTCTTTATGTCAAATTGTTGAAGAGTGAAACCTGGATAACATGGTTCCTGAAATCAACTTTTTCTCTTTCTTTTCTGGTTCTGTATTCTACATAGAGTACGCTAATGAGATATGCTGTCCAGCTTCCCATTAACCCGTAGAAGATCTGAAAAAGAATGCCGGACAGCATTCCCAGCTGAGAAAATGAGTATGGCAAGGTGAGCAGAACTTGAGCCACCTGACACATGCAAACAAACAGACCCCAAAAACCATTAGGAAACTAAGACAAGCACAAGAACGTATGAGTACTGATTCGCTTGCTGTTTGTACAAGGAGAAACAAAGATAATGAACCTGGTTTGAAGCACAGCTAAACCAAGCATCATATACAGAACCGCCATGCCAAAAGAACTTAGATAGCTTGGTTTTCACATCCTCGGGCTTCCCTTCAGTCTCCATTTCCACATAATTGCCTACTATCATAGTCTCCACCACCTTATCCGATGCCATATCCATCACACACAAACTCTCTTTATCTCTCTATCTTCCACGCTTAGTCTCTATTATTATACCACTGTTATTTCTCCTCTGTCTATAACGGTGAATAGTGGGGGTTCAATGCAATGAGGGAGTGAGATTCGAAATGGGGAATGGAGAGGGGCTTCTACTTCTAGTGGTATATATACAAGACACGAGGGGTTCTCGAAGGGTGGGAAAGACTGTGTTTGAAAGGTATTTTAGAGTGGTTTTGGGAAGCGAGTGAATCCGCTTTTGTTTGTTGAGGGCTTTGACGAAATCCACTGGTTCTCGAGCCCTTTTCTGTAATTAAAATAACTTTTGTTGTTCAGCTTATAATAATGTAGCAATTTAATTTATAATAATTATAGCAAAATTATTAATCATTGATTTTAGTCCTTCTTTAAAAAATATGTCACACTGATTTTTAAATTAAAATAAAATTAGAATACCCATAAAAACATTACAAAAGTTGAAACAAAAATAAAGTAAAACAAAAAAATAAAAAAATATATTTCATGTTAACCCTAAGTTGTAAGACTCAAAACATTCTAGGAGAAAGAACCCTTCCTTTGCCAAGAACTTCCGGCAACCTTGATCACCCAAGATTAGGGAAACAACCATATACCTAGGATGGCTGGGGTCGGAGCATCCCCAAACCTTAGCCTAGGGCTTTAAACTGAACTTGGATTTCGGTCCAAAATTGTAATTGAACCAACCAGATTTTCATTTGTATAAAACTGGTCGAATCGATTGACTAAGTGGGAGAAAGCCAGCCTAACCGGATCTAGTCTATTTTGGTCGGTTTTGTAATAGAGAGACAATGTTGGAGCAAGATGGGTTTCACTGGTGGACAGTTAGATGGAGGCAGGAAGGAAAGCAAAGAGAGGCTTGAGAGTTGAGAGAGAGAAACGGCTCGGAAATGAGGAAAAATAAAGGAGAAAAGGGGGGAGGCTCGGATTAGGGCTTTAACCTAAATCCAAAACGACGTTATTTGGTGTATTAAACCAAACAACATTATTTTTATTATTTTTTCTGAACATAGATATAAAACGACATCGTTTAACTTAAATGAGTTAAACGTGATCGTTTTATATAAAATTAAATTAAAATATATCTTATATTGATCGATTAACCAGTTCAAACCAGAATCAAAGTAGCTAATGTCAATTTCTATAAATTTAGGCTACTGACCGACCGATTCTCCACCAATTTCAACCAGTTCCAAAACACGGTGGCTAGTTTCGATCAATTATGGCATAACCTGTTCAGCCCTAGTAGGCTTGGCCAACTTGAGTTGGGGAGCATGTAGCCATTTTATAAGCTTAAGTTTTCATTAACATATATAGTCTATGATTTTTAAAAACTAAAAAAAAAAAAAAATGTAGTTTATGATTTGGGCTTTTATAACGTTTTTATTTTACTCTTGAGTTACTTTAATTTAGTTTTTTACCCATGTCAGCATTGTCAGACGGAGAGAACATGTTTTTAAACATAAAACCCCAAGGATTAAAAAAGATCGCCCTTTTTTTAAGAAGGCATGAACCAAAAACTAATGAATAAAATAGGGAGCGTGAGCAGCCCATCCGCACGAGCGGGTCTCCCGTTTCCCGAGCCGATTAAATTTACCATTTTTTTGTCTTCCTATTTCCTAAGCCATCTCCTGTTTTTTTGGCCGGTATGCCTTCTCATTTGCTCAACTTGATCACTCCTGACAAATATAGGATCAATTTATTAAAAGAGTAATATTCGATATAGTTTTAGCGTGCGTAAATTGTACATATTTTTCATAAAAAATAAAAATTTTGTGAATCACATTTTTATTTCATTTTCTAAAAAGAGCGTGCGAGATTTACATCCCGTAAAATTGCACAAATCATTTTCTTTTATCAAAGAACACAGTATCACCCCCTTTTAGTGCTTTAGAGGTATGTATTTGATTAAGCAAGCATTGACATCTGAAATGCAAGGAAAATTCACATTACTCTTATACACCTACATACCTATTCCGTATCTCTTAACAAAATTATACCTATTCAACTTTATAATCTTCAATTGCATGATTAACTTGAATGGTCTATTTTTTAAGAGAGAGGTGAGTTCTACAACATTTAATTCAATCTGCATTTGGAAATGATCTTAATTAATTCAAACGCTAAAGGTCTGTAACTTGATTGACATAAATTCGGCCTCCAAAATAGAGGTATTGGCTTCGAAACCCCCATCCCCAAATGTATAAAAAAAAATCTTAATTAATTCCAACTTTAGGCACGTGTCATATTGTGTTGTGACACAAATTGGCTAAACTCCTGTAATCTCGCAGTCAGTCACCTGTAAGCCATACATTTGACAATTTCATCGACATACTCCTACATCCACTCACCTTATACGAGTATCGAAGTGAAAGATTTGGCATTATTTGGAAAGTTATATGTGGGGGACATTATGGTTTTAATCGAACAGTTTATAAAAAAAAAAAAAAAAAATTTGTAGAAGAACAAGGTGGAAGTTAGTGGGGGGAGGAAGGATAAAAAAGAAATGTTGAGCAAGGGAAGATGTGAAGGAAATTATAACAAAGTAGACCACATGATTACACCCAAACGGGGCGTGGTCGCTTTTACTAGAAAGAACTAAGAAGAAAGCTGCTTTTATCACATGGCCTATGTTTTTTCCCATACCCAAAACCCCCATTTCCAAGTTCTTACACACTATATATGTTACTTTATTCACTTGAAACAAATATGTTAATCCCCAACACATACAACATTTATAAGAAGCTATTTGGATCATTGTTAGACCATGTGCCTTTGTATTTTTCACCCCTTCTTGAAGCTAAGGATCATTGGAACTTATCTGTTCTCTGGCAGAGATATGTGACCAAATCTCAATTGTTAGAATTCATATTGAATGAGTAAACTAATATCTTCTCGAAGCTTTTTGAATAAGTGATGATTTACGGTGATTTTAAGTAAATTCGGGTTTTCCGAGTATCAAAGATAAAGACCAAATCCATATGAACATTTTGATCAAGCAAAAATTCATGTTCTAGAAAGACTACCTCTGATTTTGACGGGGTTAGATGAGCAATATTACATGTTTTTGGTGATCAAAGTTAAAATAAAGAGTAGATGAAATAAATACATGCAAAATTACAAACATGAGGGGCATGCATCGATGCTAGCTAATTGAAAGGCGCCTAGGATTATTCACCACTCTTTTATTAATGTCTTTTTGTCTGGGTCTTCTTTTTGAATATGAGCAAGTCACCTAGAGAGATTATTGATTATCTTTCATCTCATGATGATGATAAACCATAATGGCTTTGTCTTCTTATAAATTAAGAAAACCCCATGATACTGTATTAACTGATATTATGAGAAAAGCATGACTTCAACATCCAAGCAACACTGTTTTGGTGCCGTGCAACAATACTCATGGGATTTGATCGACTCATACAGACCTTTGATAGTGATTATTACTTTAATGCTTACCGTTGGATCAACTGAGAATGTTCTTTTCAAAGTCGGGTAAAGTTTGTAGCTGCTGGGTGTATTTGATCATTAGCTCAATTCCCCTGTTGTGCAGGTTTGGAAGCAACTTCAAAGCAAATGATGTCTCTACTGAAATATCCATCAGTAGTTTTGATGACTGATTTTCTCATTACTCCTATACATCTTATTATAACAAAAAATTAATGTTAATCACTTTACTGTCGGTAGAGGTGTCTCTCTTAGCAACATTGCTTAGTAGGTCACCTTGTCTGCTATTTAGTTCTGTAATAAACCAGTATTGCACACAAAGCAAGGGAAGGGTAATTTTGCTGTAACTATATTTCCGGACAAAGCATGTTAAGTGCTACATATTGTCTGTTTGATCTATATTAGGAGTACTTAAGGTGGGGAGGGACTCGTTGGATTTTGATCATTTTGATTAAGAAAGAACAAGATCTTCAAAAATGTTACCACTCGCACTTATTAGGAAAACAGAGACAAGCAACTAATTAATGATCCAGCAGGCAGGGTAAAGGTTTTTGCACGCCAGCTCTGTTGCAGGTGGAACTGTCATAGATCACGCTAGCTAACTCATACTGTGACTTGGGGTGGGGATTCAAGATCTCTGTTTTTGTTAACAGCTAGTTTTCTTTGGAGCAGAAGATCATCATACTGCTCATCACTCATCATCAGATTCAAATCCACACTCAATGATTTGAATACCAAATGAAACAAGACATTGAGTTTAGAAAAGCTCATTAACTTGCTCTCCTACCTTTATTTTTAGCTAAATCTGGTGAAAGACCTGCTTATAGGATTGTTTGATACAGATTACCTTGGCAATGATTAAAGCTCCATACTGGCTAGAACTTTTGCTGTTCTTCATCTCATATCATGTTGAGTCAGTTTTTATGCATCTTTTTGGTGTTGATCAGGATCACCTTTCTCTTGTGGGACTAAAGTGGCCTGCATGGGATTGAAAACCAGCATTGACTTGAATTGCAAAAACACAAAGTGGGTCCTTTGGTCTTAAGCTTTGCATCAATTCATGGTTGTCAACTCCATTAACTGAGACTTGGCTGCCCATTTTTATTGATGCAATATAATTGACTTTGGAGCAATCTATCCTCAAACACCATCATGCTGGCTTGCCTTTATGCCCCTCCATGCTGAGAGCAATTTCCTGGTCCAAAGAATCCTATTCTAAAAGGAGAAATATCTTTCTACTTTAGTACCCTTTAGATCACACCACTAAAGCTGCATTTGGATATTGCCAAACATGAAAAAGAGCATATAGTACTATAGGCATGCTTTACCCACTAAACAGGACCCATTTTCCTTGTAACAAGCAATCCATTCATGCAAATTCCATACTTACAAGTGATACAACATTCAAGGTTAAAGGAAAAAAAAAACATTATGTTGACACAATGATAAGTTATCTATGATTTCACAAACAATTTTGACAGATGAAAAGGTTTATTTAAGGATCATATATGGTAATGATAGCTGTCTATTGAATTGCAGCAACAGAAGCCAAAATAAGTTTAAACCCTGAGAAACATAATCATTTCCTAAATGTGCTCAGAAATTTTCCTAAAAAACCAAATTATCACTAATGTGTGATCAAGGCAGATGAATTTTCCTAAATGTATATTTGTGGTGTCTGATGTGGCAAAGCTTGAGTGTGCCTAAGTTGCAATGATTAGTTATAAATACTAACACAAAATTCCAGAGCTGGGGACCCTAACATTATAAATTGGGCCTGTGAGATTGTTGGGCATCGGTGTTGTGTTATGTTTGGGCTATCCAACCGAAGATTGTCCATTCTCAAGTCTCAAGTCTCAAGTCTCAAGTCCCAAATACCAGTTGTATTTCACATCAAAGATCATTAAGATAGGTATGGCCGGGGTGCCCTATGCGAGGAAGCAGGCCTTAGTTTACATGAGAGGCAAGGCTCTCCATGCAGGGCTAAATTAGGCTAAAATACGTGATGGAATGAACCTTCTTTCCAAGCTGGATCCTCCTCACCTGCCATCCTTGAGTTTGTCTGTAAACTAAGGCCGATGAGGATGCCTAATATAAGTGGAGTAAGTTGTCAATGAGTGGCAGCCCTACGTACATATGTGTCTGCATTTAAGAAAGAATATCTCATCAAATTCTTACCTTGATCAAGTGGAGGATGAATCGACATATAAACTAACAGATATTTACACAGACAACAATAAGTAGTATAGTCGTATTTCATGTATTTATCTTTTATTTCACAAGAATCAAGAAAAAAAAAAATGAGAGTCTACTGCCTTAATACATACAGCTTCTATTAGGAAGTAGCAGATGACATTGGATTCATGTTAAAGTGAACTGCATGTCAAGATCTGGTCGGGACAGGAAGAAAGAACTTTTGTTTTTTGTTTCCATCTCAACA
Source organism: Juglans mandshurica (assembly GCA_022457165.1). NCBI lineage: Eukaryota > Viridiplantae > Streptophyta > Magnoliopsida > Fagales > Juglandaceae > Juglans > Juglans mandshurica. Next base: position 24,027,693 of record CM039629.1, on the reverse strand, counting down.
CTACTGCCAGAGAGGTGCTGGTGCAGGATTTATTTGCTAGAAAAGAAAGATGAATAGAGGGGACAAAAGAAAGAGATAAAGGAGTCTCGTTGTCTCAAACAACAGCAGAATAGTTAAAACCTCATCCACATTTTCCACTTTCCCAAACGTACGTATTTTAGCACCTGCCGTTTTTGCCTGGTACTGGTAGGTTGGTGTCGGCAGTTCGATGCATTTACGTCGATCCTATCGCTTTGTGCAAGATCCACTCGTTTTGTTAATCTATCAAATTCATCTCAATTTATTATTATAATTTTTTTAAATTATAATATAAAATATAAAGGAGTCTTCCCCTGGCAAAGAAAACAAAAGCAAATTAATTCACTTCACTTTTCAATCCTAATATCTAGCCTTTTAATGATCCGTAACAGATAAATCGTTCACTTTCTTTGTGAAAATCATTTTAATGGTGCCCTCAAATCGTGGGGCATGGACCCCCTAATGATGTCAATCCCAATAATAATGATCATGCATCATTTGGCTCAAGATGGTGGAAAGCAGTGGAGCCAATTTTTCCTTCTGATTTTTTCCCCCTTTTTTTTTTTAAGACTTATTGGCGGAAAATAATAACTCTCATTTTTGTTTATTAAAGAAAAATTCTTTACATAATCACTATTCACTATCTCACACATTATGAAAAACATTCATACATCAAAAAATAAAAAACTATAAATATGAAATGTAAAAGTGATTAGTGACTGATGCATAAAATTCCTCTTTATTAAATATATCAAATTCAAGCTTGTCAAAAAAATGCATAAAATAACTAATGTTATTGATATATATAGTTGTTATCATCATCATCATCATCTTAAGCTTACATTTGGATATTCAGATAAGTTGGGTTGAATTATAAATAATAGTATTTTGTGGGTCTTATTAAAATATGTTTAAATTTCTTTAGGTTTAGATTGATTTAACTTTTTTTAGGTAGAAATGCATAAAGTAGGTTGAGATGAATTTAATTTTTTTATAAGAAGTTAGAAAAATACTGAATCTTATTAATAATTAGTCTGAGATGAGTTGAGATCATATATCCCGAGATTCTTCACAATTCTTTGTTTTAAATATATGTTTTGCAACTAGAAAAAAATATAAGACAAAACGTGAAGTATTTATTTACATGTGGTATATATTTTTCTCTCGATCGTTAAAAATATTTGAAATAAATAATTGAGCAATGCTAGGTACAGTCTCTAAATGGAGACTACAATACAAGTCTAGGCTATTTTAATTTTAAAATTTTTTAAAATTACAAAATTATTCCTCCTAAAATTATGCTTTCTCTCATTTCATAATGTGTTTGCACATGCAGTCCCCACTTGAGGACTGCAAATAAAATTTTTCTAAATAATTATAAATACGATGCCCATATATCATGGCCTGAGTATGGGATTCCCAAGTTTCAGACTTTCATCAATGTCCATTTATGGCATTCGTGAATCTTCACTTTCACAATTACGCCTAACTATAAATCACATTAAATCGAGAGGCATCAGATAATAAGTGAGAGACGAATCTAAAAAGATCGTGGTATTTATTATGGATTATATAATGATAAATTAATTCATAATAAAATTTTATAGAGAATTAATATGATTTTATACTCAATAAAAAAATAAATTAATATTTCAGATATAGTACCTCTCTTCATCCATCATTTTCCTTTTTTTTATTTTACTAATTTCTTGACATTTATAAACATCAATAATTATGGAGTATAGATTTGATTTATTTTTTAGAAGAGTATAAATTTGATTTTGAAAGTGAAACATATGAAAGTAAAAACAGACGACTTTAGTAAAACCAAGAATAATATAATGCTTTGAAATTAGAAAAAAAAAATACAAACAAAAATATTTGTGAGAATTTCAACTGCAATTAAAAATAAACTTGACAAAAAATGGACCATTTTATAACGAGTAATGCTACATGCAATCGTGAAATGCGCAAATATCATACAATCATTTTAAAAAATAGTGAAATCTATTACTAAAAAATTATCGACCAAAACGAAATAAATGCCAATGTTTTAAATTGGACAGTTCTTGATGTGGAATGTCAAAAATCATCTACAGTGAAAATTAAGATCCGTCCAGATACAAAATTCAAATCATCTGCAGTGAAAAGGCTGAAAGGTTTCAATGATTAAAAATAAGGAATTATTAGGTTCATAAATGAATGCATATGATGAAACTATTCTATAATAAAATAAATACAATACAATATGACATGATTAGGAAAATATTAAATTGATAAAAAAAAAAAAAAAGATAGAATAAGATGTGGTTTGGATTAAGAGTTGAGATAAGATGAGTTGAGATGAAAGTTAAAAATTGAATAAAATATTGTGAAAATATTATTTTTTAATATTATTATTATTTTGTGATTTAAAAAATATAAATTATTTATTATATTTTATATAAAAAAATTTTAAAAATATAATAATAAAATGAAATCAAACGAATTGTGGCCTAAAAAAGCACGAGAATGCTAATGCATTTCTGAAAAGTTCAAGGAATAGTTCAGTAATAATATATAATCATGTTTCTAATTCTACAGATGAGATCAAAACCTGAAAGGTGAAAGAAACAGAGGGGAATCGATTAAAACTATTCATCTAAAATTAGAACTCAGAGGTACAATTATATTAGATTAGGCAGATCAGACAGACAGAAAGAGAGAGAGAAAGAGCTGCAATTACAGTATGAGGCATGCCTCCTTGGCTGTTCTCCCCAGCATCATCCTTGTCGATTTGCGTTACAGGCATTGAATCCAAAAACCATCCCTTCACTTTTGCGTTACTTGTAACTGCTCTCCCCCTACCATCCGTGCTACCAGACTGGGATTGGCATCTGGCATTGTCCTAATCTTTTACCTTATTCCTCCTCCTCTTTTTGGCACAATCACCGCTAAAACCACACCACATCCAGAACCATCACGCGACCCAACTACCCATCTTCCTTCCTTCTTTCCTGAAGAAAAAATTACCGTATGGATCATATCTTCTGCTGCACTTCCACTCTCAATATTCTCATTCTTCTTGTTCTGCTTCTCACCACTAGAGGTATGTTTGATGGGTTTTCTATGCAGTCATCTGGGTCTATCTCACATTTTACTCTTTTTGCTTCGTTTTTTTTTCTTTTTTTTTTTTAACGATTTTACACTTAAAAAAATCTGTGTTTGCATGCGTGCCAGGCGTTTCAGGTGCTACATTCACGTTTGTGAACAGATGTGATTACACTGTGTGGCCAGGCATTCTCGCAAATGCAGGCAGCCCCAGGCTCGACAGCACTGGATTCGAGCTCCCAAAGGATAGTTCCCGTTCCTTCCAAGCCCCCACCGGCTGGTCCGGCCGGTTCTGGGGTCGGACGAATTGTAATTTCGACGGATCCGGGTCAGGGTCGTGCCTCACTGGCGACTGCGGCGCCGGACAAGTCGAGTGCAATGGACTCGGAGCCGCCCCACCCGCCACTCTTGCCGAGTTTACGCTCGGGTCCGGTGGGCAGGATTTCTACGACGTCAGCTTGGTGGACGGGTACAACCTTCCCATGATCGTTGAAGGTACCGGCGGGTCGGGGGCATGCGATTCTACCGGATGCGTCTCTGATCTGAACCAACAATGCCCCTCGGAGCTGAGGGTCGGGGACGGTAGCGCCTGTAAGAGCGCGTGCGAGGCGTTCGGGAGCCCCGAGTACTGTTGCATCGGCGAGTATGGCACGCCCGCTTCTTGTAGGCCGTCGGTGTACTCGGAGATGTTCAAGGCCGCGTGTCCGAGATCGTATAGCTACGCGTACGATGATGCTACGAGTACGTTCACCTGTACCGGTGCCGATTATACGCTGACGTTTTGCCCTTCGTCTCCAAGGTAAAAGATACATACTCACTCTTTAGTTTCCGAGTTTCACAAGCTTTTATTTTATCAATATTCTGTATTTTCCTCGTCTGAGAGTTGTTTCAATCTATCTTTGAATACCGACGAACTTTATCTTCAAGTTTCTATTTTTAGTTTGCTACTTCTGAAAGTAGATTGGTGTTTGTTGGCACTTGGCAATGCCCAAAGATCTTGCCCCTTTTTCTTTGTTTGGTTTTAGCGTGTGGGGTTGGTGTGATAGTGGCAATGCCATAATGCCAAAGATTTGCCTTTTTAATGATTCGATTTAGCATTTCTTCCTTATTATATAATCAGATCTTCAGGGCTTTAAATGAGGTTGTTTAGTTGCCTTCAGTATAAATTCTTTTCAATTCACTCTGGTCAGTCTCGACTGATATATATTTAATTCTTCAACTGCAAGAGTAATTATTGTATCTCCTAATCTCTGCTGTGCAGTCAGAAATCTTCAAGAGATCCAACCCCAACAACATCAGCAACCTCTCAGGGGTCCGGGTCAGGATATTACTCTGTTTCGGGTTCAGTGTCAGGTGAAGGAGGATCAGATACCGATTCAGAGTATTCGGTTTCTGGTTCAGGTTCAGGGTCAGGAGAAGCCATGATCGCAGATGGGTCATGGTTAGCTGGTTTGGCCATGGGAGACTCACCAACAACACTTTCTCCTTCAACCTTCCAATCTGCTTTAATAGCCTGGGCTACTTTGTCTCTTACCCTCTCATTGCATTTTTTGTAGCCCCTCTTCGAGTCATGGCTTTTGCTATGCTGTGCTGAGTGTGTCTCAGATTTGCAGCCTTTTGCTGGGAAAGCTGACAGATTGCTCCAGATTGTAAAACATCCAATTCTACTCCGAGGGTCCCCCCAAGAAAAAAGTTCGACGTTATATATACTGGAAGTGTTTGTATTTATATTTATTTATATCTAATGCTCATTTCCTTTTCCTTTCGAACTCAAGTTTTTTAAGGTTCTGCAATCATTATCCCGGAGTTAAAACAAAAAAAAAAAACCAAAACAAAACAAATCAGAGAGGTTGGCTGTTTTTTGGTTGTGAATCTTTGTCGTAAAGAGAGGAAAGAAAGAGGTGTTTGACTATTGAAACAGAGTGTCATGTGAATTCATGAGTAGTATGGTTGGTTGTCTCAGGGAGGAGGGATAACTTTGTGGCCTTGCGGGCGTTGCAAGTTTTATTTTGCTTTGGCTTTTTGTCTTTAAGCCGTTGAAGAAGGGAATTTCTTGAAGACTATTGCGTCAGCTTATCATTTCAGCTTGGCTTTTTGGCCTGGTTAATCGATTGCTATAATTCGTGTCAGCTCTCTCTTCCTCTCCCTAACCCATGCCCAAAGTAACAAACACGCCTCTATCTATAGTTTTTTTCAAAAGAAAAATACTACATTTCTCTGCGTATTTATTGGAATTTGGGATATACTTGAGGAGCTCAGATACAGTTTGGGTCAAATTGAAACCACAGACTCGATGTCTGTCGATTTACTTTGCTGGAGGGGTAGACGATTATGCCTTTTGTTTTTAGGGGAATATATGCATATTTATTATGCTAAAATATACTTGGTGAAAGCTTTAAAATGTCTTGTTTCTACCTTACTGATTCCAAGCAAGAGTAAAGAAGGGTTTTATTGATTTACATAGATCAGGAGTGGTTAGATTGTGTTGGTGTAATAAGAAATCTTAATTCACAATTTAGCACAAGACATAGATCAAACAAAAGTTTCGGATTCTCAATCACATCGAAATCATAAGTTCAAAGACTAATCAGTTTTCGTGAATCGTGATCTATATTTATTAGGCTGGATTCCATTATCCCACTACCAATATATTTATTAATATAGTAAATAGTAATTTTCACAAGAATCACCATGATAGCATGTTTTTCATTTCATCACAAACCACAAGTTTTCTAACCCAATTTCTATTGCAAATACCGTATTGGTGCGTGTATATAATAGGCTTTAACAGAAATTTTATTGTTTTCAGGCCAAACATACTGATCAATATTATTTTTTTGGTTTACAATCGAATGTTATAGTGCTTAGTTTCATCTGCTCGACCAAGCGAGATCGTTGAATTTGCACCTCTGTTTCCATATCTAACACTTATTTCGTACTCTCCTAAGAAGCCATAAAAGCTATAAGAACCATGCTCATCTGTCTCACCCTCAATCTTCCCAGTTTGCCACTCTTTCAGGAGCTTGTCAACCACATCTCCAGCCGGCAGATTTTGAAAATTATGGTCAGTCAAGCACATTTGGTAACACCCATAGGGATGGAGCGCAGTCCAAAGCATTATCCCATTCACCGAAGGATGCGAAAAACCTTCTCTCAATACTTCTTCTAAGTAAATGGCCTGCACTCAGAAAGATCAATATTATATCAGTGGCAGACACGTTAGTTGATGCATATCAATATCTCCTCAAGTTCTTGCCCGAACACGAGAGAATCTTTTCCCCCGGGCCCTTATGGGTAATGCTATAACTGCTACCATGCGTAGTTTAACATGAGAGAGTAACAAGAGGCTAGTTCACCTGTTGTTCTTTATCAAGTGCATTGCTAATATCCACCTCAGTAAGCCATATGGGAAGCCCTAGCGTGGCCAACTTGTCCAAAATAGCTCTCATTAGAGGAGGATTTGGTACCGTAAAGTGGCTCTCTAGACCAATTCCATTCATCGAAACACCACCTTGTTCGAGTTCTCTCAGCCTTGAGATGTAGGTATCAACAGTGGAATTCACATCGCTGCAGCCCTCGACCACATTAAACTCGTTCATAAACAGTGTTGCCAAAGGGTCAGACTGGTGTGCTATCTCATAGAAATGCAATGTGGCATTAGTGCCAAGGCGTTGCTCGTAGAAATCGAAGTGCAGCATCTCATTGCTGACATCCCAGTGAATGAATTCTTCACTGTACTTGTTCAGCAGACTCTGTATGCGTGAGTTGACAGCTGATTGTAATTCAGGACCCGTGAGGTTAAGAACCCATGCTGGAGTGTATTTTGGGTCCTCCCAGAATATGTTGTGGCCTCTAGCCATGATTTGGTTAGCTCGAACAAATCCCACCATTTGATCTGCAATGGTGTAGTTGACCTTCCCTTGCTTTGGCTCTGTGGCATACCACTTGAGTTCATTTTCAAACACTGCTGCATTGAATCGCTTAGTAAACCAATTCTGGAAAAACATGAAGGATTTATGTTAGAGGAAAGAATTGGATCTAATCAGTTTTAAATACAAGAACTTTGCATATAATATAGTTTATGAATCATACTTGATATGGCAGATTTCCGAGAATGGTCTTAGCTATTGCAGATCCAAAAGGGAAATCTTTTGATACTTGTTCTATGTTAATAGCTGCCCCTTGCAACCGTTCTCCGTGTTCATCTGAGACATGGACTGTCACGGCACGCTTCCTTTGCTGGAAAACAGATGTTGCCCTTAAAGGTTGATAGAATAATTCATTCCATCTATTGACAGATTTATTTCTTACCATACATGCACAGAATCCATGTTAAGAAGGAAGAGGGAGAAAAATATTGGACTGAAAAGTGTTTATTTCGTATTAAGCTTTACAAATAAATAGATGTACATGGAAAGATATACATAAGGAAAGTTGACTAATTTGATTGAGTCCTAAAAATAAGCTAACTACAAAAATTGTGCAAGTCTAGATTCTGTTCATGTATGGTAAGAAATAAATCTGTCAATACCATCAATGAGAACCATTTTTATTGTCAAAACTCTATCGGCTCATTTTATTCTTCAACATATATGCTATCACTAAGTCAGTCGATTAAAATCACTTTATCAATTGGAATGTGCTATGCTTACACTGTTAATCATATATTGCTGATTTGTACTCCATTGCTCCCTGGTAAATGGCTGTATTGAATTGCTTGCAATTGCTATGTTGATATCCCTATTGTCCGAACTCTGCAGAACCAAAACAAATAAAAAGTTTCATTTCATGAAGTACTAAAGCAGGGCGACAACTTGTTCAATAGGCATTTACCTGAAGGAACAGGATAGATAAATGAGATGTTGAGCTCAGAACAAATCCACCCTTGAGAAATGACCAGCATCCACGCTTGGCCAAAACAGTCCCTATACAGTCAAAGCTCGTGTCTTCCGTCTTCAGGCTTGCCCTTATGAGAGCTGACTCTGCACCTTCTATCTTGACCCAACCTACTAAGCAAAGAACAAAGCAAATAAACTGGTGTGACATGCAAGTAATTTCCAACCCACCAAAAAAACTTTAGGTGATGACTTAAATAACATCCATTCCATGACTTACTCTACTAGCCGTGAGACTGGGACTGCAATTTGACATTCGTCAAGACCCTAACTGGTGAATGAATGCGAGTGGAATAGATGTGGTAATGATGGGCTGAGTTTTGCCGGTGAAGAAAATGTGTGCAATACTGCTTAGGAAATTAAGCTAGCCCAGTTTAACCGACAGCTATAAACTCATAAAACAGATTTCAAAAGTCACAGCCCATTTTGTGTGTTGACACTGTACCTAAAAGTTATATATAATATCAACTAGGCCTTGTGTCCAACAAATCCGTTGTAGTCTAGTTGGTCAGGATACTCGGCTCTCACCCGAGAGACCCGGGTTCGAGTCCCGGCAACGGAACTTTTTATCCCAAAAATATTTTGTGATTTTTTTTTTTAAATAGTGCTCTGAAGTTAAAAATAAAATAAAAAGGGATGAAAAACTCAACTGGAGAAGCAATAAATGGTGCCCTGGGTAAGATTGTACAATATCAAGGCCGGCGAATACGCACTGGAACTAATTGCAGAAACGCCAATCCGGCTCACAGACTGATTGCTGAGAATCCCTCCCTTGTAAAGTGCCGCCTCCGGCTGTTTTTTACACTGTCACACAAACATGTGAAACAGCGTGAGAAGAAACACCACCGAAATCATAAACGCAACCCGACATAAAAATTACCCCAAGTTGTTTTTCAATCGACACTGCCGTTATAAGTTTAGAACATCTTGTCCATCCAACAGTTTTAACAATGCCCAAGTAAAAACTTCACTAATTATACATACCTCGGTGTAAGCAGTGTAATCATACAAAGGCCCAGCTGCGGTACAGAAGAGTAGAGAAAGGTAAGTGCTTTGGGAACCTGAACCCCTTTAAAAATCTAATATTTCAAACCAATGAAAGACGGGTTGTGGTGAGAGAAAGAACCATATGAAGCGACCAAGGGAGGAACCATGACGAGGAAGAAAGCCCAGAGGCTAAACGCAAGAGTGTCCCTCATACTGTGTCTGCTTAGAAATCGGAGCGTTCTTACTGTATTGATTGTTATGGAATATTGTAAATGGGAGTAGTTTAGGTAGGTATGGAAAAGCTTGCTCCTTGTCCTTCAGGTACTATCCTAAATAATGGAGGTTACAATTTTATAGGAAATGGGCAGAGGAAGGGCGTATTCTGAAGGTTGGGGGGAGAGTTGGGGATATTCACAAGGGAACAGTGGCAGGTCTGAGTAGTCCCGTGCCGAGCTCACATGTTATGTGAGAGCTCTTATTGTGAACATAATTGAGGGCCAAATTAACATGGCGAGAACTTTTTAACTCGTCGTTTTATGGCAATTTGGCATGTTTGGTGACTCCTTGCTCCCTATTGCTGCTGAATTTAAGTTGTCTACGATTTGGATAGCGATAGTCCGTAGATGATTCTACGTCATTGAAATGTTGTCTATGACCAGTATAGACTGAAACAGCGTATAACAGAACATTGAAGACTCACGTACTGTGTTTATGTCTCTCTAAATTATAAAAAATCCCGACCATAATTCATCAACAGTGAAACTCATTCACGTTTTCAGTGTTCCTTTATATTTGAAGCATAGTAACTTCTTCACGGTTCCTTCGGATTTATCGATGTTTACCAAATCCAGAGCAGTGAGGGCACCCCATACATGGGGACATTAAGTGCTAGCTATGTTATCTAGATCGTCCGTTAATGTAAAATAGGGGTGCAACTACAATAGGCAACCTAAGCGGACCTATTTGTCTGTATCTTTACATTAGGTGGAGTGGGTCTAAAAGCTGCACAACTTTTTTTTATTTTTGTGTTATATAATTATACGAAAATTTGTTGCAAGCGCCTGGTACAAACGGCATACAAACGTGACTGACGCGAAGATACTTGATGAGAGAGAGACCGAGCTGATGAGTGAAAGCTGAGGATAGGGAGAGACCGAGCTGCTGGAACTGATGAAAGAGAGAGCTGATGAGAGAAAAAGACCAAGCTAATGAGAGAGAGAGCTGATGAGAGAGGGAAGAATTATTGATTTTAAATCTGACGTAGCATGGACGACTGCACGCCGGTTGTATCTATCGATTGTATACAAAAGAATTGTAATTGTACTAACAACCAAAGAAACTCAAAGATGGACGGTGAATTGTGGAGACTGCCTTCGAGCTAGGCACGGTCATGCATGGGTCACGGCTTAATTCTTAAGGGAGGGAAAGGTGATTGCTTTGCTTTCAAGTCCAACCTCCATAGCTTGTGCGCATTGCCTTCCTTGGCTGGGTGTCCGATCTCATGCGTGCATGATAATATGGGGTGGAATTATAATGGAAATGTAGGGGGACCATGGTTAGAATGCGTCGACATTCATGAATTTCGGCCTTGCTTGCTTTACATCCTGCAAATATTAGCAAGAAAAAACCTATTTACAAGCCTGCCATATCAAAGACATCAATGATGTAAACGCCTGTCACATTAGTCAAAATAGAAGAAATATGTTTTTATTTTTTTTATTGACCATCTCGAGTCTTGTAAATATCAGAACTCAATACTTGTTAGGCATGTCCCAAAAGTTGATGATTTACCTACCCTTATCAGCTTGTGGAATCATGCTAAAAGGGTGCTTTTTTTTTTTTTTTTTTTTTTTTTTTTTCAGAACCGCTTTGGAGTATCTTCCGTTTATGTGGGGGAAACCAATCTCAAATAAGAAACTGCCACCTCATTAATATAGTAAAGAATTTTACTACATAACCTCTACCACACTTTACATTCTATACTCCATATTTTTTAAAATTTTTTAAATTTTTTTTTGAGTTTATTCTTTTTAAATTATTTCAAATTTTTTATTCATTATTCATATAATAAATATTTAATAAAAAAATAAAAAAAATTAATAATAATGTGGAGTGCTAGGAGGTTGTGAAGATTTTTTGTATAGTAAAACCTTACATGAGGACCATCCTATTAGAATTTTCTCCAAAAATCCCTAAACATTTTTTCCCTCAGCATTTCACCTCACCCAGCCACATGTTCCCACACCCATCCAGACATTGACGCCACCAGACGTTGCCGCCAGCCCGACGCAGCCAGCCACCAAACACCTTCCCTGCATAGCATGCTATTTCTTTACCGAATACTTCCATTACAGTTCATTGGTTCCTTATCACAAACAATACGAAATCCACCTAGATTCACAACAAACTTCTATCTCAAATCCCATATTAGTCCACCCATTTGAAGCAATAATCCACACCAAATTTATTGAAAAAACGTATCACACCTATCTCAGACAAACCGATGTTAGATAAACATTATATGAAATAAAAAAAATAAAAAATCCAACGCAATACATAGCACTCTTGGGCTAGCTGGTGTCGATGGGTATTTGATGAGAGAGAGAGAGAGAGAGAGGTGAGCTTTGGTGCCCACTCTTGGGCTTAGACTGCTTAGTTGCATCAATGGGTTCTGCGAGAGAGACAGACGAGCATGAGGGAGAGAATAGCTTCTGCATTTTCGAAGGGAGAGGAGAGAGAGAGAGATGAGGTTCGGTGCGGTGCGGTGCATGACCATTCCTTTAATAATGGGTGGGCTATGTGGCTTTATTATATTGGAGGTTGTTCTCAAGCCTACTTTAGACATACCGACCAAAAGGTTTCTCTCTTTTTTATTTTTTCAAATTGTCATGAAAGGTACTTCTTAATGTTGTTGCTTAGGGGTGGTGCTATTATGCCGCCTGCAAGTGATCGCTCCATGTGCCGTTTAGTGCAAATTATACTTTTTTTATTTTTGTTTTTTATTTCAAATATTTTTAAATATATTTAAACATTTTTTAAAATAAAAAATAAATAAAAATATATTAATATTCACTTCCTTAACCATTAAAAAAAATTAAATATATGAGCGGTCAAAATGAAGAGATAAATTGAAGAGCCATAATAATATTATTTTTATGTACACCTTGACCTTCCCCTTGATATTTTAAATGAAATTAAGTTTCTTGATTTTCTTGCCCCGATTAAGGTACAATTATTATTTCTGATACGCTCCACAATGAGCATTAAAATCCAAAAGAAGGGAAATTGTGACAAATTCTTAGAAAGTAGAAAAGACTGCGCCAATTCAAGAATCCAAATTCAGAAAATGCTCCCAATTATAATCTCCCCATGCAAGAAGTATCAAAGAGCTTTTTGAAGTTGCATGCGCACGAGATTGTAAGAAATCCTCTCACTTGCATCCCAACCAGTGGATATTAGAAATTGCATATAAGTCTAGTTTATTTTAACAGATAAGAAGAGATGAGATGAAATAATATGAATTAAGATGAAAGTTGAAAATTAAATAAAATATTGTTAGAATATATTTTTTTAATATTATTTTTATTTAAAGATTTAAAAATTTTAAATTATTTATTTTATTTTATGTTAATATTTTAAAAAATTATAATAATTAAATAAAATAAAATGAGATAAAACAAATTGAAAAGTGTTGGCAAAACAAACTAAGACTACCTCAAAGTCTGAGCCCAAACTAACTATAGCCCAACACATCAACATACCACACTTTATCAATTTGAAATTTAAAAAAAAAAAATGTTGACTTGATTTGATTTTTACACACAAGACCCAATAATATTATAATATAAACTAAATAATTATGTTTACCTATTCTGATAAATGATAACTTAACACTACTTCAAGATGTAAAATGAGATGTAAAATGAGAAATGAAAGATGTAAAATGATAACTTAACACTTTTGTTTTTTTCAAAAAAGAGATGTAAAATGAGAAGATATAAAATTTAATATAGAATACATATATATATATATATATATCAAATAAATCGGAAGAGAAATGATATTTTCAGTATTAGAGTGTGTAAAATAGTCTCGTTTATTTTTACAGATGAAATGAATTGAAATTAAAGTTAAAAAGTTAAATAAAATATTGTTAGAATATATTTTTTTAATCTTATTTTTGTTTTAGGATTTGAAAAAGTTGAATTGTTTATTTTATTTTGTGTGAAAATTTGAAAAAATTGTAATGATTAGATGAGATGGATAAGACGAGTTCAAATGAACTGTAAAAAAATACGAGGCTAAGTTTTGCATACTTATTTTGAAAAAAGTAATTAAATATATAGGATCACATAACAAGTTAATTTTTTAATAATAAATCTCATTATTTTTTAAAGAAATGCGAGAACTTACGTACCTTAAAACAATATATAACAGCTGAAAAGAAAAATATATATAATGTCTGGAAACCTTTTAATTATCGTTATTTTATTATTTTAAAAAATACTTAACGATGAAAGAACGAAGGTTAAAAAATTTACAAATAAAGAAAGGAAATGACAAACAAGACCATCAATCCTCCAAATTCCGATCATTCAGATCCTCGCATTCTTCAGTGCTGGCCATCTTCATCGATGTTCGGTCATTCGATGGCAACGATTTATTTGATTTCTTGCTGGCAAAAATTTTGGCATAAACATCCTTGGATCTGATTGACAACAAAATGTCTAAACCAAACCCAACAATGCAGGCAACAGCCATGACCACAAACACTAGCCTGTAACAGTGTGCTCCAACGCAGGTGTCGCCACCTCCAGCAGTGGTAGTAGCCTCCATGTCGTATAAAATGCCGGCGAGAAGGCCGGAAAAGAGGAAGGACCCTATGGGAAGGTTGAGGATTAGAATGTTGTAGATGAGACCATAGTATTTTAGACCAAACAGTTCGGAGGCAGTGGGGACAGTAATGGCCAGACGGATGCCATAGCAAATCCCAACAACAATTGAACCAATGTAGAGGGAACCAGGCACAGCCAAGGCCATAAGAATGTATCCAACAGCCATTACAACCTGAGCAGCTGCATTCCAAAGAGGTCTTGGTGTTCCAGCTTTCCTATACACATGAAACAGTAATAATACACTTACAACTCTTTTACAATTCATCTTCAAACAACTAATAAAATCACGCCACTCCATGAAAAGAGTAGTGATAGGGTTACTATCCATTTATTACCTATTTATTATTTGTAGTGTATTTATTTTTATTATCATGAAAAAATTTTAAAAATATATAATTTTATTAATAGTCACTTCCTTAACCATTAAGCAAAATTAAAAATTAAAAATTAAAAAAAAAATAAATACAAAAAGAGTGATAAATGTGTAGTAAGAGGGTAGTAATCCGATCATTTTTCTCATTAAAAATACATTTTAATATTGCAAAACTACTCTCCATTTGTTGTAAAGTTGTAAAATAATTGTAAAGTACTCATCATTTTCCTACACTAGGGCGTCGAGGAGAATCTCAAGATCAAGTTGCCATGCATAATCCAGATGTTGCCTATCCTAACACGCATACATGGAAAAGTAATTCTACATACAATTATGAAATACGTAAACGCTGCGTAATCGCTTTGAAAAAGAGTGAAGTCTACTATTAAAAAATTAATTTTTTTATGTAAGTCTTATGTTTTATTCATTTTTTTCAAAGTAATTACGCGACGCGCCGACGGTGACACAATTCACAATTACAAATATGTTTTCTCTACATGAAAAAGGCTCAATCTCAAAAAACAAAACATTTATCTTGGGAACACAGAACAAAATTTAAATTTCTCGATAAAGAACAAGGGCTGAGTTGGTTAGGATGCCAAGTATACTATAAAAAATTACCTAAATATAAAAAAAGAGAGAGGGAGAGATTCATGAAACCCAGATCCTTTTTCTTTGTTTTCTTTCGGAGCAACTCGGATCGGGCCATAAGCATTAAGCAATAAGGAAATAGATAAGAAACTTCTGCATGACCACCAATACAGAGGTGGCAGCTCATTTAAGGCCGTGGTAATTGCAATAGTGACAAGAAGGACGATCCAACTACCCTGAGCCAGCTAATTAATTACTTAATCTGTATAAATAAAGATATTATTATATTTGAAGTTAAGAAGAGTTGAAGAAAGGAGCTACGAATCTTTCTGAATATAGTAAAAACTGGCCGGAATACAAAAATTAGCAGCAGCCAACCCGAAAGAAACGAATTATATAGTTAGCTGCTGCCTGCTGGGATACTTCCCGCTGTGGAACCTTTAGGGGATCATGAGAAGGAAACAGCAGGCTAGCCTAGGTTTTATAAAAAATTGAACTCCATTATACAAAAATATGAAAAATTTACCTTTTTTTTTTTTTTTTTAATAGAATCTAATACATAAGTACCGTACAATCATTTAAAAAAAATAAATAAATATTAAATCTATGTGAAAAGAAAATTAATTTTTAATAATCAATTTTATTATTTTTTAAAATAAATGCACGATAGTTGTGAATTCATTCTTTTATAAAATATTTATATAAATCTTATATATTTAAAATTTGTAATTAATATTACTCGCTTCAATATGGTACCATTGGCACGCCCACCCAACCTTATTAATTGGCACGCTCACCCAAGAGGCATGACAGAGTGGACATTATTCCAACACTTTACTCTCTAATGATTATTAATTAATTTCTTCGTCTATTATAAATGCTACGTCTATGCATCACAACTAGTTTGGGTAGTAGATAGATATTTCATCCCATTCCCAGCGGTATGTCTAACCCCTAAAATGCCGAGAATCTGCTTCCCAGTAAAACCGAAACAATCACAAAACGAAAATAAATTATTATTATTATTATTATGGGAATTTAAATACAACAATTTACTTACTTCCGTACAAATATAATAAATTTAATTTTTTCAAATCTCAAAATAAAAATATTAAAAAATTATATTATAATAATATTTTATTCAATTTTTAACAAAATATTCTAACTTAATTTTTAAAATTTAAATATTAATTATTAATTTTTTTAAATTAAATTATATCACTTAAATACTTTAATAGATACACCGACTTATAAATAGACTTCTTTAAAAAAAAGAACGCCCGGTGCAAATTATATGGTCATGAGAAATAAGAGTACTAAAGAAAAATATTACATTTTAAATATTTTTGCAGTATCAATAATAAATTCCCATTTTTCAAAGAGAAAATATACTTACAACCGTGTATTGCGTAACCGCCACGTAATTATTTTGAAAAAAATAAATAAAACATGGGACCTACATGAAAAAAATTAATTTTTTAATAGTGGACCCCACTTTTTTTCAAAACGATTACGTGACGATTACGCACTTCACAGTTGTACGTAGAATTACTCCTTCCCAAAATGGAAAAACATTTTGACACTTTACGTATTTTTTGGATATGATTTAAAATGATAAGTCTTAATAAAAAAAAAATTAAATTAAATTAAGTGCCCATAGTTCAAAACATAATTTTTCTTAATAATACAGATAACAATGATATTAAGGAGATTAAAAAAAGATTAACTTACTTGATGAAGTATTCCGAGACAATACCCGAAATGATGCGGCCGAAAAACCCCCAGATGCTAGTGAGCGAAACAAAGATGGACACGTCAGAGTAGCCTAGGGCCAGCCCTATCTGCCCCATATTGTTCATTACAGTCAATCCGGTCCCCACCCCACAAAGAAACGAAACAAACAATATCCAGAAATCAACGGTCCTTAACGCCTCCATTATCGTGTGCTCCTCTCCGATTACCGGCTTCTTCTTCAACCCCGCCACTTCCTCCTCGGTCGCCAAGTCATCCTCCTTTCCCCGACTCTCCGTCGCTTTTTCCTCCTCCTCCTCCTCCTCCTCCTCCTCCTCCACCAGCAGCAGCGGTTCACGAACCTGCCCCTCTACGTCCCCACCAGGTCCAGACCGGTTCTTGAAAAAATAGTAAACCGGGATTGCTAGTGGGGAGGCCAAGAGAACTAACAGTATGGCCGCGAATACTAGAGAGAAAACGGTGCCGGGGCTGGGTATGAAGTCATAGGCTAAGAGGTAGACCGCGACTACTACGGCCAAGGCGTTGAAGACCCAGAAGTAGCGGGACTCCTCTTGTTCCTCGGCGGATGTGGCCGCGGGAGGGGATTCGTGGAGGAAAAAGGCAGCAATGACGCAGACTCCTAAGGGGATGACGGCGAGCATGAACAGGAAGGAGGCTGCGTCATCGGAGAAGAGGGCTGTACATAGGTCGGTGAATATGGCGGTGCTCAGCCCCACATAGCCTTTGAGTATCCCCGAGACCGGGCCCCGGTTCGTGCGGAAGTTCCTTATGCAGGTCACTAGCACCGCCGTGTTCATCCATGTCGTGCTGTTGCCTCCCATGCACATGAATATGCACATCTGTCGTTGTGTAAAAACATTATCAGCATCAGTTTGATGATCAAGGTGTTAGTCTTTATGAATTTTCCAACTCTTTTGGTTTTTGTATTCTTTTTCTTGGAAATTGCCTGGCTTTGTTTGTTTACTGAGAAACGCGAGCTGAAGTAAAAAAATCAGAGAAAAAAAAAGAGTAACGTACAGCTGTACTGTTTTAACATATAATTTGATGTTTATTGTTGAACAAAAATAGCAATAAATATGTCAATATACGATTGATAGACATAGAATGTGAATGATTGCACGTATGAGACAGCAAAAAAAAGTTATAAATTTATATATTTTTGCGCTTGGTTTCTCATGAGCGGTACAGTTGCATGCACCAGGCTCTGCTTCAAAAAAATTCATTCGAAATTGAGTTTGTATTTTGGTATTATGTTTATAATTTTTACCTTCCAATAAGAAAGAGTGATCTTCTCACTGACAACAAGCCACTGAGCACCATACCCGACGAGCCCTTCGACCGACCCAATAAGCAGAATAAGCCAGGTGGGTAATTTATCGGAGGCAAGGCCGGCAAGAAGCCCAAAAGCCTTGCCGACATCCTTGGCCACCGAAAGATTGTTGAGCTGGACCTGGGTGAGATTCATGAGCGACTTGAGGGCATCGGAGTAGTCTGAGAAGGTGTAGTTGTTGCCGGAGATGCATTGGACCCAAACGGCACTCACAAAGCCTAGCCATTTGAGGGTTGTGGCGATGGTGGTGGAGGAAGCAGACGGGGAAGAGCGCTCGAAGAATCTCATGTAGCTACCGACGTTCTCACAGCTTCTCACAGAGAGAGAGAGAGAGAGAATATAGAAAGATATGGAGGAAGAAGAAAGTGGAAAGTGGGTAGTATTGCTGCTATTGCATGTGGAGTGGTTCGAAACTGAGGCAGTGCGATATTTAAACTTGTTAATTAGGAATAAAATAGTTGGACCAATTGGAAGTTGGCCGGATGTAAAAAAAAATTTGAAATAATTTAAAAAGAATAAATTCAAAAAAAAAATATTAAAAATTTAAAAAATTTAAAACAGTATGGAGCATGATAGAGATATAATAATGTGAAATGTGGAGTGTTCGGAAGTTGTGAAGATTTTTTTTGTATATATATATATATATATATATATATATTGTTTTCAATTCAGAATGAGCTTTTCCATCACTGTGGATTTCGCAGCAAAACGGACCTTAAATTTCTTACTAGAGTTAGGTCGAGGATAACATATAATATTGCTGCATTTTATAGTTTTGATTAATGAATATTTATTGAAGTAAATTATCTCATAATTAAATGATATTTATTCTCCCTTTAACATGAATATATAAATTATATGAAATCTTGAGCTCCCAATTAATTAGCGCATACTACCTGTCTTATTGATTTATCTATGAATGCATTGGAATTGGTCCTATTGGATTGGACCAATCAATTTATTTTGATTGGGTGTAAAATAAATCTTACAAATCATAGAGAAATCTTACGAAAATGGAAGACACAGATTTTTTTAAATAACACTTGCATGCTCGTCTGGGAAATATTATAAATACTATATTTTGAGAAATGTTTTAGTCATTAAAGTAAACTAATAAACTGATGTATATTGATATGATATGTCAGATTGTAAACTATTTTTATTATAAAATAGATTTAAACGTATCACATGAAATCATATCAGTTTATAAGGTTATTTTTATGAAATCTGTTTATCTTTTTTTAAATATATATAGAATCTTAAACGGACCATATATGCATTATTATTTCATTATCACGAAGATTGTCTCTAGAATGAACATATATGGCCCCAATTTAGGCTATAATTAGATGTTGAACTGAGTTGAGTTGATAGAATATTGTTAGAATATTATTTTTTAATATTATTATTATTTTGAGATTTGAAATAGTTAAATTGTTTATTATATTTTATGTTGAAATTTAAAAAAATTATAATGATAAGTTCATATGAGTTCAGATGATCGCTTGACGTGTGATGGTTAAGGCAAGTAGTTTTGTTTTTGGGACGTGCTATGTCTACTGCTTCCAGCGGGAGCTGAGAGCTACCGTTAGACAAATTTTTTTTTTTTTTTTTTTTTACATGTATTTTTTAACACTTTTAAATATTTTTTAAAAAAATGAAAAAAATTACAATATTATTAAAAAATACTTCCTTAATCATTAAGTAAAAATAAAAAATAAAAAATCACAACGGTACAATAGAACGGTAGAAATGAACGATAAGAGAAACATTTTTCTTTATTTTTACGTGAACGAGTCAAAGACGAACACAAAAAGGCAAATGACTCGACCATTTTTGTTTCTCCATATCCTACTAACCTCTATCCTTCTTTTGAAGAATGGAAGCCCAATTCATTCCATTAATTTTTGTTTTCAATAAGATGTTAGTGGGCCGGAATTTCCATAAAAAGCCTTGTTTAGTATCTCTTCCAGGCTAGGCCCACACTGTTTAGAGGCTCTTTTGTGAATTAAAAATACGAAAGGAAAATTCCACTCTGCACTAGTTTGCAGCAGCAGCAACCGGGTCCGAGGCGGAGATCCCAGTGCCCAGTGAGAAGCAACTGAGAGTGGTGCATTTTGGTTGGTCCCTTCTAGTCTAGAGAGATATAGCGAACTTTGTGTTTATAATTCATGGAGGACCAAGAAACCAGTGGACATAGTTGTTGATCTGAGTTACAGAGACCGAAAATCCCAAAACGATGCCTCGAGTGATCTCGGTTTTGGTCCAGCCGCGGTGCCTCCTCGTCCTCTTCCTGGTCCTCTTTATTTTCTTCTTCTTTGCGTACTCGAACCCCAAAAAGGTACCTTTTTTTCTTCTCTCTCTCTCTCTCTCTCTCTCTCTCCCTCTGTCAATGTGCACGGATCCGACTGTGGGAGTGGAATCGAGTCTTGAGCTGTTCCTGGTTGCGAAATTGTCCTAGGGTTGGATTTGTTAAGATGCTTTTGATGGGTTTTATGTTTGGTTTTGGTTTACGTGAACTGAATTCTATGGATGAGGTGGTTTTAAGTTTTTCTTATTGGTTGGGTACTTAATTGGAGTTTTGCACTTGGATTCTGTCCGAGGAGTGCCTAATTAGGTGCTATTGCGAAAATTTAAAAAAAAAAAAAAACGAAACCTTTTCATTATTTTTTTATGTGAAAACATTTTCCTTGTTTTAAATCTCGTTAAGTGGTTACATATTTGAATCAACATATTCGATATGCTTAAATTTCGTTAAGAGGAATTAGAAAGCAGAGTGACCTGCATTTGGGTTTTGGTGGAATAGTTCAGGTGGAGGATTTCAATATTTAGAACTGGTGAAAATGAGTAGCATCTTCTCTAAGTTGAGTTACGGAAGATTGAGGATAAGTAAGGGGAATTAGTGGAGAATTGCTCAAAAAGAAAAAGAAAGTATTAAGTTCTCGTGCAGTTTGGCAATTTAAAATGTTTAGGAAGGGGTTGCCATAACCTTCAACTGTTGTAGCTATTGTATGGTGTGCATTTCCATACTGCAGCATAAGTTGGAATCAGGGCTATGAAGCTTCTATTGCGTTTGGATTAGACTTGTGTCCATGTGCTTCTTCTTTTTTTCTCTCAATTTTGCACGTTAACCTTGATTGATTGCTTTTCGCTATGCACCCTGGAATTAAAGATGCATTGCTGAGGCGTTTAATTAGGATGGTAGTAGGATAATAATTTTAATAGTTACCATTGGACCTGCTTTTCTTTCCAAACATATGGAGATTATGATTCCGTATGGAGAGTGTTATATGGATATGTGAAATATGAGTACTAGTAATCCTTCTATCAGTGGATATATATATATATATATATATATATATATATATATCAATGCGTTAATTTCTTGCTTCTACCATGTAGGTTGAAGAGAAAGCAGAGGAGGTGCCTGAAATTACCCACAGAGTTTATATGGATGTTGATATTGATGGACAACGTCAAGGTACAGCTTTCACATTAATACTCTGATTTGAGCTGTAGCATCAAAGACTTGGCCGCTCTCAATGCTTCTTCTAGAGATGAATAATACCTACCATCTTATCGACGTTGTCATTGTTATAACCAAAAGGAAAGGAGCAACGCCAACTTTTTGTTTTAGAAGTTCTATCCCAAACCTTTGCTTGTGGTCATGAACACATTCCATAATGGATCCTGCCACGTTATTATGTGGTTGGATCATCATGTTTTTTCTTTCCATTTTCAAGAATGTTTCCTTTTCTTTTATTTATTTGTTCCCACAACTTCAAATGATGCTGAGTGAATCAGAATACGGAGTTGTTTTTGGTTAATGCTTAGAGTTAGTTTTCTGAATGATAGTTCCAAGGTCCCTTTTTATTTGGTTGTCTGGATAAACCAAAAGGTTTTGAGTATGTGCAATCTTTCTAAGGAATCACGGTGCAGATTGATTTGGGCATACTGAAGTCATCAGCGTTAAAAACTATCGTCACCCACTTATCGTAAAGAAGGCTATCATTAATCACTGTCCAAC
This sequence comes from Juglans mandshurica, assembly GCA_022457165.1. Classification (NCBI taxonomy): domain Eukaryota; kingdom Viridiplantae; phylum Streptophyta; class Magnoliopsida; order Fagales; family Juglandaceae; genus Juglans; species Juglans mandshurica. The sequence continues at coordinate 24,005,735 of CM039629.1, read as the reverse complement.
TCTAATTATTTACTTATAAAAAAGGAAGGTGAAAAAAAAGATAGTTTGTCAGAACTAGCACTTGCTGCTTTCATCAGTAAAATCTAAATCTTGTTACAGTTTGATTGGAAATATAATCAATGTTACATTATTTGGACCAATCCAGGTTTTGACAATGAGCCATTAGATAGAAAAGATCAGTGGTCTAAACTATAGACTATACAGCACTGGCAGTGCCAGTTATATAATAGCTCAATGCCTTGATATTTTCCCATTTTTATGTGTTCAGCTGCCAATTTACACCTGGATTTGTGCAGGTAGGATTGTGATTGGATTATATGGCCAAGTTGTACCCAAAACTGTTGGTATGTTCATGAGCTTGCGTTTGCATTCTTTATGTACGGAATTTAGTGACCTAAAATCATCTCAAGTAGTGACTGATTGGTGAATCATTATAATTTTTGGTAACCCTTTAAATGATATGACATGTTTTCTTAATTGAAGCTGTTGAGTTCATCGCAAACTGAAATGAAGTAGTGATGTATTTGTTCTCATGCCTTATAAGCTGCCTAATACTTGATTTGTTTGTTCTTCTGGCAGAAAATTTTAGGGCTTTGTGCACAGGTATTTTTGGTCTTCTTGCTTGTGTCACGTGTTTGTTTGTAGTTATTATCAATATCTGTTCATAATAACTTGCCTTTAATGCCAGGGGAGAAAGGCAAGGGTGCCAGCGGGAAAAGACTCCATTATAAAGGAACACCATTTCATCGTATAGTCTCTGGGTTCATGATTCAAGGTGGAGATATTGTTTATGGCGATGGTCGGGGGTATGAATCTATATATGGTGTCACCTTTCCAGACGAGAATTTCAAGATAAAACATTCACACGCAGGTTTAAATTTCAAACGTTGAGATTTGTGTAACAACTGATGGAAGAATTGGGGAAGCTTCCTTCTTACTATCCTTTCTCTGGAACCGTGTTTATTGTTGTAGGTGTTGTTTCCATGGTGAATTCAGGGCCTGATTCCAATGGGTCTCAGTTTTTCATCACTACAGTTAAAGCCAGCTGGTAAGCTATTCTCTAGGTGATGCGGATTGCGGTGTTTAAAAGATCACGACTATTAGGGTCCAAATACCTCGAAGTTCTGATTGACATGTTCTGATTGGCTGATTATTTAATTCTTAAATGATATAGTATTCTCCTGCCCACTCATTAAACAATAATCATGCATACATATTTTCTAGGACCATCAAAGCAGATTAGTAAAAATTGGGCTCACTATTATGTACGTGCATTCAGGTTGGATGGGGAGCATGTAGTCTTTGGCAAGGTTATTCAAGGCATGGACACGGTGTTTGCAATTGAAGGTGGGGCGGGAACGTACAGTGGGAAGCCTCGAAAGAAGGTTGTTATTGCCGACTCCGGAGAGATACCCAAGAGCCGGTGGGATGAAGAAAGATAAGTAGACGACTGCAAGTTTTTCTCTTTTGGAGTTTGCAATTCTGATTTACATAATTGATTCACATTCTCTTCCCTTTGTAACATGTCTGTGAAATTTTAACAGTCTTCCCAGATCTGACCTCCTTCTTGGAAATCTTGTATTTGACCAAATTTTATTAACACAAGCATGTTTGTTGTAGAGGAAATGGATTCGTTTTCATTTTACTCTGCTATGTACATCACGCTGCTGTTTTGAGTGATTTGAAAAGCAAAGTTTTTTTAGAGAAATTTCTTTTACATGCATGCCAGCGAAGAGAGAGCAAAAAGGAAATGAAAATTTGGATTAGGAAATGCTTAAAAAAAATATATATTTTTTTTACCGAATGATTAAAAAATATTTTTTAATGATATTGTGATTTTTTTATTTTTTTTAAAAATATTTATGATGATTAAAAAAATACATAAAAAAAAAAAGAAGAAAAAAAAAAAAAAGCCTATTCGGTACACATCTTGGATCACGAATTCGAAATTATAGCAGTTTCCATTTGGATTCTCTTGTTGAAAAATCCTATTCTATCAATTTTTTTTTAATCATTATCCTCGACGTCATCACTCATTCACAATAAGCAAAGCCACTGTCAGTCATGCCGAGTAACCCCCTCCCATATTATTTGCATGCGCACAGCCCTGCTTCTCACACTACAAAGGTGAGTAAAACTGAAGTACAATGCAAGGGGGCCGTACATGCTGGCAGTGCTTAGTGTATTTGATTATTTTTTTCCAATCATTTTTTTAATGTTCTTAACCATGAGAAAAATAACACAATTTCATTAGTAGACATTTTATTAAGAGTAATGTTACATGCAGTTATAAAGTGTGTAAACGTCATGTAATCGTTTTGAAAAAGAGTAAGATCTGTTATTAAAAAATTAATTTTATTTATATAGATCTGTATTTATTTAATTTTTTTTAAATGATCATACAGTACTTACGTACTTTTGATTTCAACTATCATTTGTTTTTTATTAATCATTAAAAAAAATTAAAATATGCTATTAAGTTATAGAGAAATGATACTTATAGTCATGAGTGCATAAGTGTCGTGCAGTCGTTTTGAAAAAAATGAATAAATATGAGATTTATATGAAAAGAAATTAATTTTTTAATAATAAATTTTATTCTTTTTTTTAAAATGACTGCATAATATTTATGCATTTCACAACTATATATATATAGATATATATATATATATATATATAGCAGTTGTCATTGTATAATTATCAATTGCGTAAGCCGACCGACCAGCCGACCAAAACATCCTCATAAAATAATGTTTTAATAAAAAAAGCCTAAACCGCAATTTGATATGATTAGCTGTTTAAGTTGTCACGATGTGCGTCTGAGTTGGGCTTTGACTTATTGGATTAATTGAGTTACACATGCAAGGAATTGGATTAAGAGTTTTATCACGTAGAAGCAAATTTGCATACTATATTAATATTTTTATTTTTATATTTTAAATTTAAATTAGTATTGTTTCAATAAAATTTATTTTTTGACCAATCATATCGAATGAATGCACGTATTAATACGCATAATTACTTACAATTAAATTTTTCTTTGGATTAATGCAATCATTTGTCATGAAACCTATTGCAATTATTTAAAAAATAAAAGTGGAATGAAATATGTCAATAAATAAATTTATAAATGAATTTTTTCAATGCCATAAATCATGCTTAGGTTCACTTGATCTTTTGGATCACAGCTCAAGTAAAATCAACTAAAAGACTAATTAGGATTGTCAATTTTTTATATATAACATAATTATTTTCTTATATACTGAAATTTACTAAAAAATATTTATCCTCAAGAGAAATTTATATATATGTCTATTTTTAACATGTTATAATATAATTTGTTAAATTCAATTTTTTAATAAATCAAATCGTAGATGGTAGTAGTGCGAGAATATCCTCTACTACTATGCAAGTTGACCGATTCTATTTCTAAATTCACAAAAACAAACTTAAACCTAAATCTGAATTATATATATATATATTTATTTTTTAAGAAATAAGATTTTAATATTTTTTTTAGATGGAAAAGCTTATGATTTTTTTCTTTAGAAAAATCTGAAAAGCATTATTAGATTAATTAAAGTTTTTTTTTTAAAAAAAAAAAACCAAGTCTGAGAAATTTGAAACTTGGAAAAAAAAAAAAAGAAGAGACCAAACCTGAAAAACTTTAAACTTTTGGTCTGATACAGTACTGTTTTACGCACCAGCGGCAGCCAAACCCAACAGAGCTTCTCATCACCGCCGGCTAATCTCAGGTACACAAGTCGAATACGACAGCGTCCCTTCATACCCATTTCTCTGTTCTGTGTGTATGTGTAATGGGTAGCCCAGAGGAATCCAACAAACCCATATTCCTTCACGACTCCTCCTCCTCCTCCCCCACCCATCCCCTCCTCTCCAAGCCTCCCTTGCCTTCTTCTCCTCCCGATCCCGATCCCGATCCCGAACCGGACCCGAACCAGTTCCTCCAGATCTCCTACAACTACGGTCCCAGGCCCTTCAAGGACCTTCCCTTCCTCTTTCTGTTGCTCCTCTTCGTCCTCTTAACCTTCGCCTTCGGCATCTTCTCCATCTTCCACCGCAATACCTACTACTCCGACCTCTCTTCCTTCTCTTACGACTCCAATTCCACCTCTTGTGCCGAAAGCTCACTCTCTGAGCTCTCGCCCGCCAGCTGGGTTCGCTTCTATTCCTTTTCTTCTTCGAATATTTTGTACAGTTTGATATGGACCCTCGTGATTACCTTCATTTTGAGCATACCCATTTGCTTCCTTTTGCTTTTCTTACTCAAGAATTACACCAAACAAATCGTCTACGCGTCCCTTCCCTTCTTCATTGTCATTCCCATCTTCTTCAATGTCTACTGGTTCGTCGCCTGCATCGTTAGCTCCTCTTGCAGCGACGCGTTCCCTTTGGTCTATCGAATTCTAGTCCTTGTCTTCGTGTTCCTGGTCATCGGCGTGATTGTCTGGATCTTCGTGGTCAACTGGCACCGAATCGAGCTTACCGTGAGCATAATTGGGGTAGCCTCGGACGCGTTGTTGAGGAATTTGGGCTTGTTCGGAGTGCTTCCCTGTTTGACACTCGGCTTAGTGGTCTACTACGCGCCGATCGTGGTGTTCTTAGTGTTTGCGAGGCAGAACGGGAAGATTGTGCCCAGGGAAACCGACGGGGAGTATACATGCGTGTGGAAGCAAGATGGCTGGGTGCCCGCGTACTATGCGCTGGCGATACTTACGATGTTGTGGTCTGCGGCGGCAATGGTGGAAGCTCAGGCTTATGTGATCAGTGGGACAATTGCGCAGTGGTATTTCTCCAAGGAGGATGGGACTCCTCGGCGTTGTATAAGAAGTTCTTTGAGGTGAATTCCATTGCTATATTTTGCTTTTGGGTGTATCAGTCATTGCTTTTTCATATATAGCGTTTCGTTGGTTTTGGAAGAGTAATGGATGCATATGATATACGTACTGGGATGGCTTTGCTTCGAAGTGTACTTGCGGATGTTGTGTGTACCTATTGGACTTAATTGTATTTGAGGGTGGGTAAATGGAGGATTAGTTGTTGGAACTTTTAATGAAATCAAGATATAACACATTCATAGAACTGCTACGATCAAATTTCTTACGGAGATAATTTTTTCATGGAAGGCGTAAATAATAACATTGTGTGCTGTGTTCATGATTGGTTACTTTTTGCCACGGGGTATCAATAGTTCAGACTCTAACTTTTGCCCTTTGTTTGTGAGATGCCCCCTTATAATTGCCCTTATAGGATCTGCCTAGAGTGTCCACCTACCTCTGGCAAAGGCTTTCCATTGGAGACAAGGTTTGTATTGCTTTAGGAATTGTTATTGTGTAGTCCAAGAACTTCCTTTGTTTTGTAGTTTAAGTTTTAAGATTACCATGTTTTGGAAGCAGCACTTGTGGGCACGTGTGTGGTGCTATCTAGTGATCCATTCAATTCTGATTTGCAACCTTCAATCGGGATTCTAGCGGGCTTGCGTATCGAGCACAGTATATAGCATATGATGAGAAAAAGGAGATGAAATATCTGCATTCCATTGTGTTACGGGATTACAAAATTGATGTCTTCTTCTTATGGTCTTCCATCATACTATATATAATTTCGATGTTATTGGTGATGTGTTCCTAGATGTTGGTCCACTTGGTAGTGTCAGTTCCTTATGAACTCCACTTACATTGCCGCACCCAGCGTATATGTCCAGCTTTGGCCCTGATGTTGAATATTGAAATCTCATTGTATCTATTGAACTTTACATCATTGATATTTTGGCAGTAACATGTGCTTTTGATGAGCTCAATCTCAGTTTGATTTCTGTTTTGTTTATCATGCGGTCAATCTCAATCTGTGTATGTATTAATAATATTAATGTTGAAATCTGTTTTGACTTCTGTGTATATATTAAAAGACAGCCATTACTTTGCATGTCTTTCATTTTTTTCCTCATTTAGTCTTTCCCTCTAGTTGCATGGCCAAACCTTTCAACACACTTCCAGGCCTGCCAGTGCAAGGAAAAGGAGAAGATGAACCAAAAAAAAAAAAAAAGAGTAGAGCTAGATGAATGCTTTTCAAATCAGAGAAATGTCAACAAGATATTCTTTTCTTCTCATGCTTCTTAAAAATAAACACTTGCAGAAATGCATTCGGCCCCTCCGCCGGCACAATATGTTTATCTGGTCTACTTATTTGTGTCGTGCGTATGGTGCGTGCTGCTGTTGATACTGCAAGACGAGAGAACGCTCCAGGGATAGTGAACCTTATACTACGTTGCTGTGTCAATGCTTTTCTGGCTGTCATTGATTTTCTTAACAAGTTTACCATCAACTTTGCGGCAATAACTGGTGAAGCTTACTGCACATCTGCAAGAATGACATATGAGCTTCTGAAACGTAATCTTCTCTCAGCTGTATTTGTGGAGACCATCTCCACACGACTATTGGCTGGAATTGTTTTTGTTCTCTCAGCTGTTTATGCAATTGTGGTACGTTTCCCTACCAACTCTCAAATCATTTCACTTTCCATCATTACTAGTCCAAGTGAATTTTATCATGAGTTGGTGATGAGAGGAACCATCCCTATTCTGCACATGTTGTGTCTTTACTAGCCAGGTGACCCTGTTTATGTAGCAATTGCAACAAGATGACAATAATCGTTACAATTGTAACCTTCTATTTTGATATGTGTGTGTCTGGCTCCAAAAACATGAAAGTAGGAGAGTTTGGTAGTGGTTGTACCCTACTATAATGCTTTAGGAGCTTGTATGTAGTCTTTGTTTGGAAAGAAGAATACAGTTGAAGAAAAGGGAAGAATAGGGGTGGGGGCGGTTGCTGAGTTCTGTTGGTTTACAGCAGTATACATAGGATATCATCAGAGATGCAACACCGGCTCTGCCTTGCTAAAAAATACAGGCTAGTTTGAGTTGCCAACTTTGAACACTAGTCATTCGAGAAGGCATCATTAGACCAGGACCAATAATTAATTACCTTTGATTATTTGATCTTCATCTCTTGCTGAACTTTTTCAATTTTTTTGAAACCATTTTTACTTTTCTGCTCTCCTTTATGTTTCTTACGTATGATGTTAATGGATGTGCATAAGCAGGCCTGTGCTATACTAAAGGCAGTGAGCAATCTTGGAGCTGATTCATATGTTGTGGCTGCACTGGCATGGGTGCTGCTGATTGTGGTGCTGGGTTTCTTCATTCATGTGCTGGACAACGTGATAGATACGGTGTATGTTTGTTATGCCGTAGACAGAGACAGAGGAGAGGTTTGTAAACAGGAGGTTCATGAGGTTTATTTTCACCTGCCCATTAGTAGAAACCATAGACCATCTGTTGCCTCCACAACTCTGGTTGTATAAATAATCCTTGCAACTCAAAAAATAACGTTTCGTTGTTGATCAATCATTTGTTCCTTAAACTTGCCAGTCGGCAATTTTGCATACCCGTGAGTGTTGTTCTTGTACAAATCTTGAGATTTCTTCAATAAAGAGGAAGATTGTTCTGGCTACTTGAACAGAGAATCCATGGATGCGTGCATTTTTCAAGCTGGGCTTTTACATTTTAACCAGATTTTTGGGCTGTGAGATGTCTCTCTCTTCTAGTTTGGATTCTTATTTGTATTTACTAGTTTGATATTATGTACGAATAAAAAACTTACATGAAATTTATAAATAACCTCATATGAAAGCAAACGATTATAATATAATATTTTATTATGTGTTCGTCATCTTAGCTAGATGTATGGAAAATAATAAATTTACAATTTTTACACAACTATTTTCACAAAACTCTTTCAACTATAGAGAAATTATTTAAAATTTAAAATTTAAAATTATTTTTAATAAAATTGCACAAGTGTATTGATTGATTACATGATAATTATAAGTGTATCATTACTTAAATTATAAAATAAAAAAAGAGCTTTTGAAATTCAATTTTGACCGCACTCAAAAGAAACAAGATGGTCATGCTGAACATTAAAGTTATTATTATCCCAATGGTACTGAGAAATGCATCTTCTGGATTAACTTTATGAGATCGATTATGCCGGTCAATCTGCACCGCAAATAGACTAGTTCCATCAGAAAGATCGAAGAAGCTAGGAGCTACCGACAGACAGGATTCTAGGTATTGATCGAAGAACAGAATACATATCATCCACCGACAACATTTTCTAGCCACCACTTTTGTTTTTGCAGATTCTAGACTCAGATTTTAGCAAGCAACTAAGCCATGCCAACAAGTTATGACTCTCAAGGACTGCGTATTTTGTCAAAGGGGCGGGCCACCCACACGAGGGACAATACTCCCCATGCACCTGCTTACATTTCGTTGCTTGCTATTTTGCTGGATTTTAGTGTTATCTCTCTCTCTCTCTCTCTCTCTCTCTCTCTCTCTCTGACATTTATATCCAACCACGTACTCATGCTTATCTTGCAACAATGCACGGTTAGGTATCTACTACTAATTAATTTTATGATATTTGTCGGGATGCTGCCCCTATGCACTACAGTTTCTTAGACAATTTTGTGGGAAAGCTCAACCTTTAGGAGTATGAAATCTAGAAAGTTATATCTGCTAAAGTTTCTTTTGTGTATATTAAAAAGAAAGTGATAAAACAAGATGGCAAAATAACCCGAATTGACTGGTATGTACATACATTGACTCGTTTTTCATGCTTCTGCAGAGTTCAGTTCCCCATTCTCTTATCTTTTGCTAGTTTTACGTAACTTAAAAGACTTTTGAGAAACACATAGAGATGAAGAGTCGTAGAGCTGTGGGAGTGTGATCCGAGATGGGACCATAGCATGAATCGCATCAGTTTAATTTACTCTGCTTATGCTTGTACATGTTGTCATTTTTAATTAGCTAGCTTGTATGCAAGTCAAAAAAGGGTATTTTGTGGTTGGGAAGGTGAATGAATGAATGATACAGCCCTTACTTTTCTTGCAGTACACCATTGCCCTTTTTTATTTTACTTTTCTACATACCATCGCTTTCTTTGACGCGTGCTGTTTTCTACTGCGTTGTAATCAATATTTTGAATACCGTACTGGTCAAGGCATTGAAACGAAATATTTTAATATCAATATTATTTCGTATTCCATTTCGAGATAGTCAATATATGAATAAATTATATATATAAATATATATATAAATTATATTCCAAAATAATAGTCTATATATGAATAAATTATATATAAATACATATATATATATATAAATTATAAATAGTCTAGTCTAAATTGGGAGCAAAAAAATAAGCTTGTAGTTTAAAAAAATTAAAAAAAATTGAAGGCCGAAATATAGGCCGGTACAGGCCGAAATTGAGGTCAATACAGGCCAAAATTGAGGTCGATATGGCCGGTACCGGCCAGTACGACCGGTATTTGAGCCGGTACGAAATGTATATGGAACATATACTGGCCCAACGGCCAGTATGGTAAATATCGACCGTACCGGCCGGTACGGTACGAAATTGAAAACAGTGGTTGTAATATGCTTATTTACCATGGGACTAGTTAGCACCACACAGGTTTGGCCTCGTAGGTATATTAAGCCAATTCATTTTGCGATTGCCACTTGTTGGGTTTTGTGGAGCCTGGCTCAGTCGCTAGATGGCTCGAGCGGAGATGTTATAGAGAGTAATTCGCTTGTTACTTGCTCAATAGATGGCTCGCGCAGAGATGTTATAGAGAGTTCACTCGTTACTTACTCGACAAATGGCTTGAGTGGAGATGTTATAGAGAGTTCACTCGTTAATCGCTCGATAGATGGCTCGAGCAGAATTCAAAAAGAGAGTTCATTTGTCAGCTGCTCGACAGGTGGCTCAAGCAAAAGGCCATACAGATAGTTCGCTCGATGTGCGCTCAACACGCGACTCGAGCGAATATCGCAAAATATGAAAAATTAAGGTTTCCACCGTATAACCCTATAAATATGTATTTTTAATAATGTGGTCGTATGTTGAGCACATTAATTCGCCTCAAACACTGTATCTTGTGATTCCTCAAGTTAATAAAATCATCTACAGCTCTATAGACTTAGATAAATTGTCGAACCACGTAAATTTATGTCGTGTGATTGATTGCTTAATTATTTCTCGTTTATACTTTCTTTATTGTCATCGTTATCACAACACGACTTTGGTAAATCCAATGCATACTCCAAGGACAGCCCAAATTATGCACACAATCCAGGGCAACTTTGTCATTGCCCTCATCAGCTATATACATCGTTGAATCGACCTAGCATATGGTCAAAGTTGTAATATATATGAATATTGATGTCATTCCAATGACTCAAATCTTTATATAAGACCGACCGAGTGCCACACCCTCAACATCAGAGACAACTTTTACTCATAGTCACCATGGCAATGGCATTCAAGATGGTATATTTTATTCAGTTGTATGCTGTTTGTTCTCTTTTCATTTTCTCCCCCACTTGGGAATTCGTACGTTTTTACAGCTGATTTTTGTGATACTGGGTGTATGATAATGGCAGGCCACGACTGGAATGTGGGTGGCTGAGGAGTGCAAGAACTCTTTCATGGAGATGAAATGGAAGAAGGTGTATAGGTACATAGTGTTCAAGATCGATGAGGGATCGAGGCTGGTCACCGTCGATAAGGTCGGTGGGCCAGGCGAAGGCTACGATGAGCTCACCGCATCATTGCCGGAGGATGATTGTCGATACGCAGTGTTTGATTTCGACTTTGTCACCGTTGATAATTGCCGGAAGAGCAAGATCTTCTTCATAGCATGGTCTGTCACCTTATTTTCTCATTCTATATACTATGCTCTACATCATACTAGGTGTGATTTTAGTTATATTGTACTTAAATACGAGATTAATATGATAATTAATGGTATCCCAGGAACTTTACAGTGTTGAGCACAGATCAATTGTGATAGCATGCGCAGCTCCTACTGATCATTGTTTTCTGCAAATAGATTTATTTCATCTCAATTACCTAAATATAGTTCAAGTAGAACCAACGGAAAACCTTGGAAGAAGCCTAAGGGCTAGATTGACAACCCAAAACCACCTCCCCCACTTTTTGCTCATTTTGGGTTTATTTATTTTGCGTTAGAATCTGGTATATAAGCTTACAAACGCTAAGTTTTAATGAAAGGGTTAACATTAGACCATATTGTTAATGAAAAGTGTCAATTTTGGGTTTTTTTTCAGGTCCCCAACAGCATCAAGAATAAGGGCAAAAATTCTGTATGCAACATCCAAAGCTGGGTTGAGGAGAGTGCTGGAAGGCATCCACTATGAACTGCAAGCAACCGACCCAACCGAGATGGGGATAGATGTCATCAAGGACAGGGCCAAATAGATCGATGTGATCAGAATATAGCTAAAACCATGTAATGTACATGCATGGCATCTTGCTTTTATTTAATGACACCAACCACATGAACTTTTCTTGTTACTTTTCACATTTTCTAGATAACTAGCACTAATGTGACTTAAATACCTAATCTTCTAATTTTTAATAATAATTATGTCCGGCCCCCCCTTGTTATAATTTAATGAGGAAGGACCTTTTGATGTGATCCTTTTCATCATGAAAGGTAGAAAAAGCTAAATAATCAATGTGGCATTTGAATGTTGTTCGGCCTCTTTCGGTAGGATTCCTTTTCAAAGCCACGATTGTGATGTGAAAAGATGTTTAGGCTAAGATAAAATGCAAAAAATAAACAATTGATATGTAAGAGAAAGAGAAACGTTATCAAAGCTAAATGGGTATTATTTTAGAAAACTAGCCTTTGCAGTGAAGTTTTTGAGTCGTTTACGAATAAAAAGAAAGTGTTTTAAGTCCTTGTAAAGATGAATACAAAGGGTTCTCAGAAACATGCACAAAGAAAGTTCTGGTGAATGTTGTTTACTTCTAATTTCAGGGTAGCAAACAGCACGATAAAGTATATGAACTGTGTTAAATATCATAAGCCATAAGGGCGAAAGAAAGTGCAGGAACAGAGATTAGATTCAATATCATGGACGACCTTACAATTTAATCATGTTTCGGCACTAAGATTCTTATGCATAACATCATGCCTATCAGAGATGCTGTCCTGATGTTACTGTCCTCTTTGAAATTCTAGTCTTTCCTGTAGTACTCGGTGCTGATGATAATAATGTCTTGGGTGTAACAATTCAATGATATAACATCCTTTTTTCATCACTTTTGTGATAAATTCCAAAATCAGTCTCTTCTTTCACTTATCGGAGAAAAGAAAAGCACGTCTACAGACACCATTTACCATTACGATGATGACACACCCAAGTCAACTATAGCACAGAGAGGCAGGCCTTACTGCTACCTGCTACCTGCAATGATCTTTATGCAGAAGAGTAAGTAACGTAGCGTTAAACATGATGGGGAAAATTTCTATCTAAAGTTATTATTCAAACTTTATAGAGCATCAGATGAGAGAAAAATATAAATGTAAAATGATTCCGCTGAACGTGCTAGGTGGGGTGGGCCTTACAATGTGACTCAGCTACATGACAAACTACAGTTGCCTAACCCCAATGAGCCCCAAGCTGCAGTTCCATAGGTGGATCAGATGGCCGTGCTTTGTAGCAAGGATAGGCCTAGCCCAAACCCCAAAATGCAAAGCACTAAGCTTCTTTAGCATGTCTGAAGGCACAGTTCAAAATTTCAAGCTACCCAGTTCAGCACAGGGAGGGAGGGTGGTGTTTTGGATCTGGAACTAGAAAATATCTTAAGAGCTTTTTGTCACTTTTGGTTCATTGTGTTCAGGATTCTCCTTGTTTAGAGTGCATATCCTTTTAGTGATTACTTTATATTCTTTCTAATGAATCTTAGTTGTATTCGGGTGTCTATGTCTCTAACTTTAAATTCTAAAATTGGTCAAAAACTTTAAAGAATCCTAAGAAACGATACCAATATCAAAGAGAGAATGATACTTGAGCAGTAGTTTGGTTTGAGAACAAGCAGCATAAGTGCAGAATGAGGGGCTTGACAGGAGAACATGCTATTGGTACCTCTCTGTGTTCAAGAATCAAGATGCCAAGCCCCTTAATATCTGTTAGCCATTGTATTAATTTGTTCTTAAATATGTAAATATATTTTAATGGATGTTTTGTGATATAGCCTTTGTCAGATAATTTCTGCAATTTGGTTAGTGCCACCAAAATGTACAGTACGTTTGCAGTTGTATTGATCCAAATGCCGGGGTATCAAAGGCATACAAAAGCCATCAAGGTTAATCTTTCATGTCTGCGTGGACGTAGCCTTGTAGAAAAATAAAATATATGTAATTTGGCCATATAGAAGGGAAAAAAATATATATCAAAGACTTGATTATTAAAGATGAACATGATCTTGAAACTTCATAACTCAAGTCCAGGTTGCTTTGAATCGAGATCTGTATCCAAGCACCCTGGTCTGGTGAAACAGCATAAAGCAGACTTTTACCAGGAATTGTACAATAATTGTATAGTGGGGGTTTCAAGCTAGTTTGGGTTTATTCCTTACTAGAACCCCCAAATCTAATCCAAGTAACTATGAATATTTCTTAATAACTAGTTCTGAATGGCTTGTAAGTCTTGAGATCCAGAGCAACTCCAGCGAAGGAGCCGACTGCAGCGGCTACAGAAATGGCTAGACATGTCATGCTCAGTATCTGAAGCCCAATCCACCTGTTTGACCAGCGTGCAATCTTCTTTTGAGAAATGTACATCTCAATGGGAAAGAAAACTGTCAATGGCCAGAATCCAAAGGCTCCAAGTATTCCAACAACATCGTTGAAGAAAGGCATGAGCATGGATATGAGGGTTGTCGTAATAACAAAGATTGTCCTCCATATAAGGCGGAAGAAGTTGAGCTGATACAGACCAATGAAGGGGATCGGTATGTCATATTCTGCTGTTACAAAATCACTCTTGGACCACTTCTTCGCACTCCATTTTTCTATAAATGCAAACAAAGGCTGGCAAAAGACCTGCAGTTTACACGAATATTTTGCTTTTGAGATTTCTCACCCAAGCCAAAGGTGTACAACAATTTGTAAATTCTAATTACAGCTTGGGTTATACCTGATATGCACCAACGAGATGGACAACAATTGCTACATTGGCAATATCCAGAAGCCAGTAGGGGTTGTAGAATCCGAAGCCGGTTAAAAGATTTCCGGGGGCTTCATCACCAAAGGCTGCATATCCCATGGCTCCACAGAGTAAGTAGAACACTGTAGTTACAGCGACGCTTAATAAAGTAGCCTTCTTCATGGTCTTGTGTTCTGCTGGAGGAGTTCTTATTGTGTCCTGCACAGGCAAGCAATTTATGCAAATTGTTCGATATGTTGAAACAGAAAGTTGACCCTGGGATTCACAAGATATATGATCAAATTTTTGGGAAGTACCTGGATTTCAATGAGGATGATGGAAAAAGAATATGCAAAGGCAATAGCTCCAAGAGCTTGCATACTCCTCCACATCTTCTGCGTTTCAGTGACTGTTCCAGCACGTGTTACTGTCCCTATACTAATACCCAATAGGCTTCCTTTGAATGTCCCATTTTCTGCCAATTTAAAAAAAAAATTTGTGGTGTTCCATAGATATTGATATTAGTTGCTGGTTTGGTGTTATGCAAGAACCAGTTTAATTCAAGTTCTAAAGAATTTATTTGTCTGTACCTGCAACTTTGGCTACGCCAAGACCAAGACCAACACTGGAGTATGTGAATGACATGATTGCTGCAACTATAGAGAGCCACCAAACTTGATCAAAGTCCGGAATCTGAGAGAATATCACCTCTATGATTCCAAATGTTATCATGTATCCATTGCTTGACATGTGACACGGATCTTTCCCACCACTCTTATGGAAACAGTTCGACCTCTTTATTGCCCTGAAGTGATCTCAACACGAATATATATAGGAGTGAATATACTTTGGAAATTAAGATGCAAAAAGAGACAGAATCATGAATATGCAGCTTGGAAAACTCACATCATGCTGACTGATGCTGCAATTGTATACCCTATGGCAATTCCAAACAGATTAATGTACTGAATCAACCCACATAACATGACCTTTTTTCCTCCTGCAATACCATTTGGATATGACTTTTAGAATCATAAACATAAAGACTGTCCTGTCTTGAAAACGAAAGAAACCATGATCACTCACCCAAGTTAGCCTTGACAGCTTCCATATAGGTGTAATTTCTCTGTCCGGTAACTGGGTCGCCGGACCTGTAGCACTGTGCTAAAAGGGCCGATGTATAGACGTTGACAAGGGCAAAGAGGATCATGATGACAGGGCCTGCAACCCAACCAAGCTGCCCTATGGCCCATGCTAATGACAGGACTCCGGACCCGATAACCGCGGTAATGATGTGCGCAGCTGCAGTCCAAAAAGTCCCTGCTCCACCATACATGTAAATGTAATTAATTATAAGCAGTCTCTCGTAATAGATTTTTTTTTTTCTTTTTAAAGAAGTATTACATATAAATTGACAGTAATATGTTAAAAGGCCGAAAGAGTGTACCGATATTGCATTCCATTTTTTTTTTAGTACTTCATTTTTTTTGAAGTACTGAAAAAAAAATGAAATGCGCTGTCAATACACTCTTTTGGTGCATGTAGCATCGCCCGTTTACAAATTAATGTAGCTCAATATGAGATGTCAGATATATTCTATAATAAATTAAGTTTACAATCTGATATACTTTATATCAAACCATATTAATTTATAATTTTACTTTTATAAAGTTCTTTGAAAAATAAACATTTCTCTCTTTAGTTTCTTTTACATGATAATAAGAGGGGATTAGGTTTTGCATCATGAATTACTACTATTTTTTATTTTTTTTTATACATTGAACCTGACAAGTGCGACTAATGAGAAATAAGATGAGCATTTCTACTATGCCAGTTATACCGCTCACTTTGCCTCATTTTTTATTTTTATAAGTAACCGCTAACTTTGCCTTATTGATGTGACATTGTCATATAATGTCACATGACTTATTAAGAAAATAAAAATAAAATTATATTCAAAACAAAGTGGTGTTTGAAAACACAAAAAGAGAAAGATTGAAACTCTAAGTTTCTTCTACCCCTTTTATTGTTTGAGAAATTCTATTTGCAGTCCCCACTTGGGGACTGTATGTGCAGGCCCTTTATTAAATGAAAAAAAACATCATTTTAGAAGTGATATTTTTGTAATTTTAAAAAATTTTAAAACTAAGATAGCCTAGACTTGCATTGCAGTCTCCAAATGAGAACTGTACCTAGCATTGCTCTTTATGTTTATATTTTTAATTTTTTAATAAGTTATGTGGCATCACATGGTGGTGTTGCCACGTCAATAGAGCAAAGTGAGCAGTTGAGCGGCATAGTAGCATTTCTTAAATAAAATATATGATGCAATTTAATTATGATCATTAATTTTAACTGAATGGAATATTGTAGTGTGTGACGATTAATTGTCAATCTCGATAATTTAGTTTTTTAATTGTAAAAAACAGTATTTCAAAATTAAAAAAAAAAAAAATCTAGCTAGTTGCAAATTATTTATTTATTGACATATCACTATATACACACCTGCAAAGTGAAGTAATGCCAAATTATGTAAGTAACGTGTACCTGTTCTCTTCAAGCGGCCATCATCATCGAAGCACTTGGAATAGTTGGACTGAGGGTTTATGGCTTCAGTCTCACCCGGGGCTTTAGGTTGGACTTCCACTTGCAAGTAATGCCTGATGTCATGCCTCTCTTCCACCTGTTCATCACAGAGACATGTTGGACATTATAGGAATAAGAAGAGAACCAATTATCTGAAATACCAAATGGTGCGGATTAGTTTGCAGATCTTACGGCGCCATGGTGGATTCTGGATGGAAGTGTACGACTCCTTGGCAACATGGTTCTGAAATGGTGGAAAAACGATGAGAGAGAGAGAGAGAGGATGAAGACGATCAAGGATACTTGAGACAATCTGCATGGAGAGTGGGGTTTTATATATAGGGCAGGAGATAAAGATAATGAGTTGAATAAATCAACTACTATTATGGAGGAGATGGTGTTGTTCACACGATCATGTAAAACACGACCTCATGATCTCTAGTTAGTGCCATTTCCCAAATCTACTACTCCCAACTTTTAGTCAAGGTGCAAATGATAACATCTAAATTAATTAAATGTACCAAAAAGAAATTCAGTTCTTACTTGATTTGCACTTAAAATAAAAGATAGTATTATAGTAATATATTAATGAAGACACTTTAATTATATATATATATATATATATATATATATATAAATGTGGTTTCTATTGTTTCGGGAGAAATGATTTGTACAAGTGTCAAATAGATAAATTTCATATAAATACTTGTAAAAAAATAGACCCCCACCTAAAAAAAGTATAAAAAAAAAATTATTTTTTATTGGTAGAACCCACTTTTTTACGAAGGACTTGTATGAATTAGATTTGTCTATTTAAAATTTGTAACTAACAAGAACTCGTAGACATGCTGTAGATGACATGATGCCACTACGAACCAATCTTATCATTAAGACATAGCACCATGAGATTAGCTAAGGTAGTACTAGACCATAGCTAAGGTCATGTATATACTAGCGAGGCATCATGACGTTGATCAACGGTTAGAAAACCCTAATCATTTGATTTTAATTATCAAACAATATTCTTAGTTTTCTCATAATATATATGACTTTAGAGGTAGAAAAGGTGGAGAAATCTTCTTGGAATGGCCAAAACAGTCAACTATATACAATGCCTCTTTATAGGCTACATTAATTTCCAATCACATGAGTACCTGGATCAATCTGATGGACTAAAGTAAATCATCTCTTATATATATATATATATATATATGTATATGATGGCTCCCTCCTTACTTAGGCTAAGAAAAAATGAACTGCATGGGACTTTTGACCAATTATTTTGTAACCTTCCTTTTAATGCATTTTGATTGGAAATGGATTTTAATCTATACACTTTTCTCTTTTTCTTTTAAAAAATGATAAACACACATAACTTTTCACAACATTTTACACAACAATATTTTTAAAAAAATGTTATTTTTGTAAAATAACTTGTAAAAATAACATCATTTTACCAAAATACCTTTATTTTACAACGTGTGTTGTAATTTATGTTGTGAAATGTGTTGTGTGAATATCATATTACTCTTTTCTTTTTACTCTTTTCATATGCAACTAAAGATACGGATTATTGTATCTATGTACTGTAATCCTAATCCCCCTTATATATATATATATATATATATATATATATATATATACACGTACTAGTAATAGAATGACGTTCAAGGGATGTTTGCCTAATTTAGTTAATTAAATATTATCATATTTAATTATTTATATAGTTTTAATTTCTTAAAACTATTTAGTAAAATTTCATAATTTATTTAATGATGAAAGATTAGTATTTTATAAATTAAATTTGATAGTTTATGTATGATATGCTATTTATATTTTAATTATTTTAATTTTAAATTAATTTAAATCAATGTTTAAATTTCTATTGTTAGATCAAATCTAAGGACTTAAAATGAAGGGTTGAGATTTAAATCTCAAAAACTTTCATTTTTCCCTCACTTTCCCTTTCTCCCTCTCTCTCATTCGGCTTCAGAGCCCCATCTTCACACTCTCACCCGATCTCCTCCCTCAAGCAGCCCAGCACCATCGTGCGTCATCGTGCATCATCGACCACTTCACCGGCTTCCCCTCATGCCGGCGACCAAACCCCATCGTCGAAGCCCCTTGGCAGCTCCTCCCTTAGCCGCACATGAGCAACCCGAAATGGGTCTCAAAGCACGGGTTCTCCACCCTTGCGCCACCGCGGCTCAGCCCTAGCTCCACCAAGCACCACCACTGAGTTCTCCTCACGCTGTGGACCACTTCCATGGAACTCACCACCCGTAACTCCTCCGTAGCCCACCCACGCAGTGCCTCTACACACACGAGTTTCTCCCCATAGCGGTAGCGCCTACCTCTCCCATTTTGTGAATTTGTGAATATGTACATTTTGTGATTTGTAGAAATATGATGATTTACGATGAGTTTGTAATCATCCTACAGTGATTTTGAGATGATTTACGGTGAGTTTGGACTGTGGTTGCTGTGATTGTTGTGAGGTTGGGAGGTTGAGATCAAGGGACATATATATATGTGCATAATGGCTTCTGTGCGCGACGGAAAAGTGTTTTAAGTACTGTAATCCTAATCCCCTTATTTAATTCGCGTCAACGGGAAAGACTTGGGGACCAAAACTAACACTACAAGAAAAACAATAATTTGTGACAGATTATTTACGATGATAACGATTATTCGCGACTAAAACAGACTGATTATTTTGACAAGAAATAATCATTTTTACTGAAAATAACTGGTCACAAATAAATAATTTTCTTGTTGCCATTAGCAAGCTGACTCATTCGCGCGCTCGATAGCTCCATCCCACCTTGTACGTACAGCTAGCTAGTTCCAAGCTGACGTTCCAATTAAGCATGTCACTGCATGCAGTCATGAACAAGTACTAGCGCCTGCATGCATTCTGCATATTGGTTCTTCCCACGATCATTTTGGCCGTTATAGGGAGCATCTCGAATTTGCTTATATATATATAGACATTGATATATAAGGGGAGGATAAGTAGTTGCCAATTTATTTTGGGTACCAAGAACATGATCGCGATGATCAATAAACAGATACATGACATGAACAACCTTAGACGAGATACTAATTCTCAGTTTTGTACCATTTCGAGGTACTACATACGTACAACTAAATTAATTGGTCACCATTCCAGCTTGCATGTGGCAGAACCGGAACCGCACAAGAACCACAACCTATCATATATATAATTGGGAGGGGTATATATATATCTTAGAAGCACCCAAAACAACAGTCATTTTTTCCCAAGTGGCCGGACAGGACAGTAGTGTGGTTTAAATTTCCACTACGTAGGATCAGAGAGACATGGCATGAGTACTCAAAATTATTACATCCCAATTAGTTATATTTTATAACAATTTTTTGTTACCTTTTTTCCCATTTGAGAGCAATGTTGGCCCTAGTGTTAATACATAATGCATAAGTATCATTCCAAGTTTACTTCATACGGAAAGTGGAGGGTCCTCCTCATCATCTTGGTGTCAACGATCGACTAAACGTTTCCGGGGGAATCGAAGCACTACTTCAAATATTAGTTATATATATCATGATCATGTGTATTGTGTAGCTCTACTTGCCTTTCACCTTTCGTGGAGCGGGTTTTTTTTAACAAAAAATCTAGTTGTAAGTGATTTTACGTACTAATACGTATATATATTTAATATGATTGGTCAGAAAATAGATTTTATTAAAAACAGTATTAATTTAAATTTAAAATATGAAGACAACAACATTAATATATAAATTGATATACAAATTTATTTATATATAGAAAAACTCTTTCTTTAATTTGTCTCCCAAAATTAATGCTTGCTGACTGATCTCCCACCACATAATTCAATGTTATCACTTCCATGATGTCATGTATTGATAAGTACATGCACTCGCCATCCTTGAAAAAGCCAATGCCACCTTAAATATCTCAACCTCATCATGATCATCAATATATATCGATCGTTATTCACGGTATGCTGATCAGTACTCAATTATATTGTTCGAAAAACTAACTAAATGCATATATAATAATAATGAAGGGGTGTGATATTAATCACTTAAAATATTATGATCTTAACCCTTTCTCATGTGCGACCTATGCTCATTTTTAGTGAGTCCACACTAAAAAATTAAGAAAATCCGAATCCAACCTAAAAAAAAAAAAATATTATATATATATATATTTTAAAGTCAAATTAAATTAATTGCCACCTGCCAATTATTATTTGAGACGTACATAAAAAATGGAGTTTAATAACCTAAAAAATAATATTTTATGATATATGGTACTGCATGCTAATTAATATTAATTAGCTCTTGGGCATGCAATTTGGCTTGTACATGACATGATCAGATCATGATAAACATGCACGTACGATATATTGTTTTTCATCGTTCCAAATTAATCATGTCCTCTACCATCAATATATATATACAAATTTCAGCTCGATAGTACTGATCAACAAAGCTTGAGTTATTTTATATATAGTTATTTTTACATATTTTTTTGTACATTTTACTGATATGATTGGTCAAATGAGTTATTTTATATTAAAAAAAAGTGACGCAACCAATCATATTAGTAGAATGTATAAAGAATACGCAAAATCTCGAAATTATACAGCTAGCGTTGGTCAATAAAAAGAAAAAAGTCAGTCAAATTATAATCTGGAAATTAAAGCTTGTTACTGGGTTTACTGGGTGTTATAGTTTTACCAAACTTTTTGTGGACACGTGAGGCACGAATGTGTATTGAAGATATGCAGCACAAGGAATCTGCGTAGTGCTTTTGGCACTGAAGCAAATAATAATAATGGTGACTAACTTTCTGCAATATGCTAATCGATATATAGATACATAGAGAGATCATTCGGGATCGGAATAATTGGTTTCGTGAAAAGGAAACAACACCTCCTCCTAATTAAATTAAAAAGAGTCTATCATATATATATATAATTAAGTAGTAGTCCTGATCTTGATCATGATCCCTCCTGCCCGGCCAACATAAATAAATATGTATAAAGTACTAGCATCAAACTTGCTGCTGCACGAGGGCTGACCTGACCCTGATCCTCATCTATCAGGACCACGCACGAACCCAAAGGCACACCAACTCCTCCAAGGCGTTCCATCTATGGTCCTACGGCCACTCACTCATCGCTCATATTGGAGACGCAAATGATAATGTTTTACTGTTCTGGGTTTTTGCATATGGCAAGTTGTAAAGTCGCCGCAAAAACTTACCTTTTGGGTGAAAATATATGGTGGCAAATAATAGTGCCACAAATAAATTTTATTTTTATTCCCGGCGACAAATGAACGCCGCTAAAGATTTATTGATTTTTGCTGTGTAACTTGTTATGGCCTGCTGATCCATCTCCTGTCACCATAAATATATGAAAATTACTGCATACATAAAAAAAAATTATATAAAATAAAACTCATAAATTGATATGACTTTACGTGATATGTTAAATTTATTTTATATTAAAAAAACTTTACAATTTGACGTACTACGTCAATCCATATCAATAATTTGTAAATTTATTTTTATATAATTATTTTGTAGTTAAAATATTTCTCTAAATATATATATGGGATGCCTAAAACACCGTATGTACTTGAATATTTAACTATTATGTCTATTTCGTAATTTTTTATTTTTTTTACGAGTGAAAGGGCATAAGATCTTATTTTCTACTTTCGACATTGGGATGCAGGCTGCTTGTATTTTCTCTTCTTGAGCCACCCCCTTTTCAGTGATTGAATGACTTTATTCTTCTTTTTTTAATAAATTCAATTGAATTCTGCTACCATTATATTCAAATGGACTGTGCATCAGTTTTCATGTTTGTAATTGAAAGCATTATTAGAGACGATTGACAGGATCTCATCATAGTCTTCTCCTTTGTATATGTTGATTGATTCAATGGTAAGGGCTAAAATAGTAAGCACCAAAGTAGTCTTAGCTTAAAATATTTTTAATGTTTTTATTTTACTATCGATATTGTCTTTGAAAGTGCTAGATCATGGAATAAAAAGAACTTTTGGAGATTATGGCAAGACCATATACTCTTAAAAATTATTTGCTGAGGCATATTGTGGAATTTATTGTTAATTAGATCCACAAATACCTGCTTAAACTCTAGGAAAGTGGCTTTCCTTATATTTTTTTTATCTTCTCCTTCCTATAAATGCCTATAGTCTGAGGGTTTTAGTCTCCTACATTTGCTTAACGACGTGGTTGTTACTCGTTTGTAGATGAATTCTCCAACTTCAAAGGCACTGAAAAGAATGTATATGCTTGGGGCAGATTCTGGGAGGCAGTTTTCACAATAGTGAAGGCTATAATATGAATGTGTTATGTGTATTGTATTTTTCATGTATCGGTCTGTTTAATGAATTTTTTCTTTAATTTTGTAATGGACTATTTCTGGCAACAATATTTCTCTGGAAATATTTTTTGCAACTATGAGATTAATTCCGGCGATCCAACATCACCGGAAATAATTATTTTCGACAATAAAAATATACGGAAAAATTATTCACAACGCTTGATATGGTGGCAAATATGAATTTCCCGTTAAAATAGTTGCTGAAAAAGTCCTCCGACAACGATTAATCATGGTTTAACGTATCGTGTGACAAAATTTGGGCTTTTTCTGGCAACAAAATATCGCCGGAAAAACTAAATATTTTGTGACTGTCACAAAAAGTGCTGGAAATTCATTTTCTTGACTCAACAATAGCGACGACATTCTGTCGATGGGAAAATGGCTAAAAATATATATTTGCAGTGAAAATAGGACTTTTTCCGACGACTTTGGCCAGAAATATGATCCACTGGGACAGCATGGGTCGTTGCTAACCAATGATTTACGATCTTTCTTCTTAAAAATAGTTATTAGGCAGTTTTGAAGTTGTATAGATTCATGACACTCTCATCCTGTCATAAAATGTGCATTATCAAAACTTAATACTAGTAAATTTAATTATATGATATGTAGTGATCATCGGTGAGATACCATTTAATTGGAGTTTACTCTATAATTTTCTAGATCTCTTTTTTTTTTTAAATCCCTTTTCGTGTTAAAACTAAAGAGAGCTGAGAGTGAAAATCTATAACTCGAGAATTTCATTTGATATATAATTAATTAATTTTAAGAAGTAGAATGAAAGACGCTAGAAATAGAAGAAGTCGCATAAACGGTGATTCGCAGCCGTTCTTGGTTTGGCCCACCAAGCCCACTAGTAGCGGCCTACTATTTCTGGGTAGTAGGGCTTAGTCCATTTTAACTACACCGAGAAGGGGCTCAGGCTCTCTCTTTAACGTATGCTATCGAACTTAAAAGTCGGACTTTGACCAATTTGAAAGTTGTGTTTGAATGTTGAGTTGAATTGAGCTCTTTATGGATAGTAGTGAGTTGAGATGGTAGAGTGAATTTTGTGGAGTCCACCTAAGATAAGTTTAAATGTATTTGGATGTTAAGATGAATTTAAATGTATTTATGAGATGTTGAAAAAGGTTATGAGTCTCGTGTATAAATAAGTGCTAAATTGAAAAAGGTTGTGGGTCCCACATGTAAAGAGGTTTTGATTTGAGATAAATTTAGTAATTTGAGAGTTAAGTGTTTGAATGTTAGAGTCAACTTAAAATTAGACTAAACTGAGTTGATCTCAGTTGAGTCTAATAACCAAACCGGACCTCAACTATACATCATTTTTTTTTTTGTGTGGTATTAAACGATTTCAAAATTATTTATAATTGAATGCCAAATAAGAAAATAGTGAAGGAATGATAATTAAGAGGATGGTGGATATTTGTTTTTCTTAAAGTATTTGTTGAAATTTTAAAAGTCTAGATTTCAAGAAAAAATAGATATATAAAAAAGTAATTATTAAACTTTTTAAAATATATAAATATGATCTGTCATACTTTATTATTATTAAAAAGATTAATCATACAAAAATAATTCTAATAATATGATCATACGCAAAAATACCTTTTTGTGTTAATAAATTTTTAGTAATTTTAGATGCAAACTCCTTGTGCTTCATTTAAAAAAAAAAGTAAAATTTATTATTAAAAATATTTTTTTTATATATAAATCTCAATTTTACTCATTTTCTTTTTTAAAAAAAATGTAAACTTGCGTACTTTATATTACAAATATCATTTCTGATTTGTAGACAATATGTTTATTTTGTTTAGACAATATCAGAGCATTGGCAATAAGTCTAAAGTTTAGCTAGAATCTTAACTTTTAACTATAATATCAATTTTTGACTAGTTGAGTTCATGTTAGACTAGTCATTATAAAGTTAAAATAATAATATAATATTATATTTTTTATATTTTATATTTTTATTTTTTGCAAATACAATTTATATATTTCTTAGATCTTCATATTTTGTAGAAATAATGTGTCTACTCTATCAATCAATAGAAATAATGTGCATGTCATGCATGTTTTACCATTCAAAGAGAGAGGGAAGTGATAAAATAATTAAATATTGTTTTCCATTGTGAATAGTAGCTAGCCATGTTTGGAGATGACTTAAGATTTACTATTCATCAAGTCTTAAGCTTTGGACCATTGGCTAATCCAATGTGAAAGCTTTTTCTCACATCTAGCTAAAGTTTGGACTTGTATTGAGATTTGGCTAGTCTATTGCCAATGCTCTCAAATACACCGAACTTAACGATCTTGGTCACTCGCACCGTGCCCTGTCGCAGACTCGCAGAAGAAGTCGGTAATGGTATTTCCCACGATGCCGTCCCCCCACTCTCAGATCGCACACAGAAAAGCGTAAAAGCTGAAAGCAAAAGCTAAATCAAAAGCAGAAGAAATAAGAAGATGGCGAGGTACGACCGGGCGATAACGGGCCTGTTCTCTTCTGACTGGCATTTGTTCCAGGTGGAGTACGCCCTCGAAGCCGTCCGCAAAGGAAACACGCTCCACCGTCGGAGTCCGCGCCTCGAGCGTCGTCGTTCTCGGCTTCGAAAAGAAGTTCACCCAGGACTGTACGTGCTCCAACACGTACATATATATACACATACATGAAAAACGAATTCCATTAAAAAGAAAAAGAAAAAAGATTGAAGAAGACGAAGAAAGTTTGCGTTTTTTGGTTTTGTCTAAATTTGGTCCAGAGTTTAGCTTGATTTTTAATTTACGGATCTTTCAGTAATGGGATTTTTTTCCAGTTTGATTAGATATCTAAATTAATGCGCTTGATTCTAATCCCAGGTTTGTTGTAATTCGAGATTATGATAAACTTGACCTTGACTGACTAATATGTTGTCGGACACTGAAACGAGAAAAAAAAAAAAAAAGTAGATTTCTATGAATATGAGCGCTAATTCATTGTCTCTTCAACTAATGAAAATGATGATACTTGTATTGAAAGCTTGACAGTTGACCTGGCGTTCTGTGGGGATCAAATGGGCCAATGGGTTCACCTTTCTCTTGCAAACTTTCAAGACATAAGCTTTGAACTTTTGATGCTTTTGGATTTATTTAGTTAGTTATTTACCTTATGCGAGGAACTAAACTTAGTTTTCTAATGTATGATGCTAATTCTCTTGTTGCATTTTGTTCCTGCACTGTTTATTAGCAATTGGTCATGTTACTGCATCAACCTTTTCCCCATGTCCATAAGGGGTATAAAAAATCTGAAGCTATTGCATTGCCCTAGTCTGGCATACTTGCCCACTTCATGTTCGTCATCTTTTTCTGTTCCCAGATCGGTTAGAAAGATGGTTGATTGGATGATTATGTTGTGCTGGCCTATGCCGGATTGAAAGCAGATGCCTGTGTCTTAATAAACAGGGCATGCATCGAGTGTCAGAGCCATAGGCTTAAGGTTGAAGATCTGGTAGCTGTAGAATAGATATCACCTTACATAGCGGGTTTACCACAGAATTTTAAACAAAGTAGGGGTGTAAGACCATTTGGGCTTTGACAAGTTTCAACCGTTACACTTCCATCCTGTTTATCAGCAAGCATGGAAAGTCCAATGTGACAGGAGAGAAACTCGAATTCCATGAGGAACTTTCTATAAAAGAATTATAAAGAAACTTATGGATAAGAAACTGTGAAGTTGGCGATCCATGCTTTGCTTGGAGTAAGTTACTCCCCCTATCTTGCAATTGAGTGCATGTGAATGAGTTGTGTGCGCACGTCTGAATGTATCCTGGACTTTTTACCTGTGTATATACCAAAACCACCTGAGCATAACTGTTCTTGACTGCTACACCTAGTCCCAAGATAAAGTTTTGCAACCATATAGCCTAACATGTAACCTCATAACAAGCTACATACTCTGCCTCCATTGTGGAGAAAGCAGTAAGTGTCTGTTTGATACTTTACCAAGAAACAACTCCTCCTGCCATCATAAAAACATAACTAGAAGTGGATCTCCTATCATCTAAACAACTCACAAAATCGACATCAGAATATCCAACTATATCAAGAATGTCAGGTCGCCAATATGTAAGCCCTAGATCTTTAGTGCCTTGCAAATACCTAAGTACTTTCTTTGCAGCTTTCCAGTGAGCCAAACCAGGATCACTTAAGTATCTCCCAAGTACACCAACAACATAGACAATATCAGGTCATATACATACCTGAGCATACATCAAACTACCAACAACCGACGAATAGGGAACCGTTTGCATTTGAGTCCTCTCACTATCATCCTGAGGGCATTAAGACTTTGAAAATTTATCATCTTTTACAATAGGTGTTTTTCCATGAGAACAAGAATGCATATTAAACATACTTAGAACTGATCAATGTAAGTTTTCTGAGACAATCCAAGAACGCATCTAGATCTCTCACGAAAAATCTGGATACCTAAAACAAAAGAGGCCTCACCAAGATTCTTCATATCAAAATGAGATGACAACATGCGTTTTGTCTCAAACAGAAGCTCAATGTCATTTGCGGCGAGTAATATATCATCAACATAAAGAACAAGAAATATATACTTACTCCCACTGACTCTCAAATATATGCATTGATCAACAAGATTCTCCTTGAAACCACAAGAGGTAACAATCTCATCAAACTTAGGTACTATTGTCTCGATGCCTATTTAAGCCCATAAATTGACTTCTTTAGTTTGCACACCATATGTTCCTTATTATTCACCTGAAAGCCATCTAGTTGCTTCATATACACTTCTTCAGACAAATGCCCATAATAATAATAATAAAAAATAAAAAAAAACTGGTTTGACATCCATTTGATGTAGCTCCAAGTCAAAATGAGCTACAAGTGCGATGATTATCCGAAATGAGTCTTTGGTAAACATACCTCATGAACAGAAGAAAACATACATTCTCCATGGTTAGAAGATGAGCTTGCCATCACCTTCGTGTATCCCAAAATAATCTGGTGTTTGTGTGTTGAGAAGACTTTTACTTTGCATTTTATATTATTGTGAGATTGATTTTCAGTTTCTTGATAACCGGATAAAACGAAAGCTTTCAATTAATTTGTGTATATTAAATTTTGAATCTCGACCCATTCAAAATCATGCCATTCTGGATACCTTTCTCTATCAAAGTATCAAAGTTCCAAATTCTCATAGCCATAGGCACCCCTGGGAATTCTGTCTAGAGACTGTTGAGAAAATTTAATGGATTCTGATTAATAAAACGATTGATTACCTGTCAAAAAATATAAATTTTGAATCCAACAGCTGAGCAAGTTGCACATTATTTATTAATGTTGAATGGCATAATTAATTTGCTACCTGGAAGATTGTGGTGCAGCACACTCATAATGGTTTATCTGGTGATTTTGTCATCCTGATTAGTTGGCTCATAACATGTTATGTAGTTATCTTTTTGTTAAATGGCTATCACAATCAATCTTGCTCGAATCTTTGTTGATGGATAATTGTCTGTGCATTAGTTTAAATATGTTTACATTTTCCTTACAATTGGCCAGAAGTTTGGGTGCATAAAAGTGTTTGTTTGTTCTCCTGTAGAATCAAGTTGTTCCTTTCTTTAAGACATGAAGGATTGGAATATAAATGTGGAAGAGGATTCCTATGAAGAGATTGTAATGGAAGGAAAAAAACATATAAACAACTTCCCCTTTTATGGAATGCTTTTGGTCACTCCAAAGCAAAGGTTATATTTGATGCTTGCAATTTAAACCAACCCAGTCTTCCTTTCGTGGTGATCAACCCATTTGATTAGGATTGTGCTGAATTTTTGTTGTCGGGTTAGCATAGAGGAAGAATAGATTTGGCATATGGTACAAGGTTGGGTACTAATATATCTCATTAACTCTTTTCTTTTCCGAAACAAAGTTTGTAGTTGTTGTTGTTTTTTTTTTTTTTCTCTCTCTTTTGTTTATTTTATTAATTAGGTTGTATATAGTGGAGGGAAGAAGATAGAAACTGCCACGATGACAACTGACAAAGGAGCATGAACTGCACTAGCTTGACGAAGCTGAAATTGATGCCATTTTTGCTGACATTGAAGCAGAGAAGGCAGCAGCAGGGGCCAAAGGCTGCAGTAGGGGCCAGAGGCTGCAAAGATAGTCCCTGCAAAAGAGACCCAGCTCTGTTGCATTCTCATATTTCGTCTGACCTTCCTGGTGAATTTATCTTTTGTTTGTAACTTGAGATCTAATTTCTAGGTTTATCACGACTTGAGTTAGATACTTCTCTTCAAATCTCTCCCCCCGCACTGCCCAGTGTCTAGTGAAATTGTTGAACGGTAGTTAGGAGATGCTGAAGAGTAGTTAATTCTGGGGGCGAGATGTATTGCCTAGAAAAGAAAAATGGAAGAGACCACAAAGGCTAGCATGCAGTGACAGTCCTGTAAAATTGCATTTACATAAACACAAAATTCCCAAGCAATGGATAGTGCTTTTGTTCTATTTGAAAGTCGGGGTACACTCTTGAATCTGAAACATGAAATAGGTGTTGTATCCAATCACTAGAAACAACATCAGTTTAGGAATTATCAAAGCCGCTCTCCAAAGTCCAGAGAAGTCTAGCTCAAGTTGTGTCTGCTAGAAATTTTCACCCAACATCCGGTGCTAGTTCTCATCATTGGCCTACAATCTGTTCACATCAAAATCCAACTAGTGATGCCCCAAATAATATACGATCTCTATCAAATTGCTTGACACTGCCGGAAGGTATCAAATTTGGCAAGGCGCAAGTTGTTTCTTTCTTTTTTTCTTCCCAAGGCTGGCTATCTTAGAAAATTTATGGTCATTATTCATCTCCTATGATTTCTCTTTTAGCCAATACTTAACACTTTTAAATGTTGAGCTGAGTTGAGTTCTTTCTGAATAGTAATGAGTTGAGATGGTGGAGTAAGTTTTGTGGAGTCCACTTAAGATGAGTTTAAATATATTTAGATGTTAAAATGAGTTTAAATAGTGGGTCCCACGTGTAAAAAAGTTTTGAGTTGAGATGAGCTTAATGGTTTGAGAGTTGAGTGTTTGGATGTTAGATTTAATTTAAAATTAGACTGAACTGAATTGATCTGAGCGCAATCCAAGAACCAATCGGAGCCTTAATTTGTAAGAAGTTTTAATTTTAAATTTTTTTATAAATCAAATCTTATCCTATCGAGTATGGAGTTGCAAGCAGTAGCCTGGTGACATCTGCACCGATTTTATGTGGTGCCATGTTGTGGGTCGATGCGCATGACATTCAAAAGCAAAATGTTACATCTCAAGGGTAGGTTTGCTGTCGTATTCATGTGCTACCCAACCCATGTTTCTAGAACACATAAAAAAATTAAGCAGTTAGCCCGTGACTTAAATATATACTAAAAAAAGGTCGAAGTGGTCATCCTAATTTCCAGGTTAGCTCTTCATTATTCCAACAAACAACATGCAACCACCAAACAAATGTTCAACCCAATTAAGCTTGTGGTCACAAAAGAGGACCAAAATGAAATTCTTAATAGCTGAATTACCTGTCTTCAAGCCTTCAACTGCTCTTTAAATGCATGTGCTTCATGTTTTGACTTTTCTGAAATACAGGAAGCAATCACAGAGTAAACTTCTCAAGCAAGCAAGAAAGAAAGAGTCTTTGAAAATCACCCTAAAATCTCATACTACGACGTGCATGGCTATGGCTACTGCGTATTTAATTAATCAAAGATCACCCAATAAGAATATAATTTACTAAGTACTATATATCAGCAAGAAGACTTTTCTCAGCCTTTCCCTAACTGTTACGTTTGTTCATACGTTGCTCCAATAATTCTTCAAGAAATTTACGTACGTTGAAATCTTCAAACATAACCAGCGTGCGTGACTATATGTGCTCTTGTATTGATTAAAGTTTAATGCAGCATGATGAGGTAGAATGCCTCAATTTTTTTGTTGATATCTTTCAAGCAAAGAAGATCTTAATTTGGTCACTTGATCTACTTGGCTTCTTTCTTTTTCATGAAATCAAACACAATAATAGTCAAGGGCATGCAGCTAGTGGCAATTGGAGATAACCTTTTTGGGTTTTTTTTTTTGGATTGGACATTTTAAATCTAACATACTACTGTTTAGATTAGATGGTTAATTTTCAACTCAAAGTACTTATATGGTTTTGTAACGCTCCAATGGAAGGCCCAAACAACATGGTCTATACTCCAAAATGAATAGTCAATGATATAATTAGAGCCCCATTAGAACCTTATAAAGAGCAAGAATTTCTCCTTCCCAAGTAATGTGGGATCCCATACACCACCTACCCTTATCCATATCATATGAGGTATCACAGGTTTCCTCCAAATCTTCCTTAAGATCAGATCACAGGTTTAAGAAAACCTGACCCAAGTGAGCTTGCTGCTATAAACGTGTCTGGAGGTCAAGATAATTTAGATCGATATATTTATGGAAAGTTAAAAAAATTTATGGATTTCATGTATAAATAAATGTTGAATTGAAAAAAATTGTGAATCCCACATGTAAATTAGTTTTGAGTTGACATGAGTTTAATAATTTGAGAGTTGGGTGTTTAGATGTTAGACTTAACTTAAAATTAGACTAAATTAAGTTGAACTCAGATAAGTTTAACAACCAAACGGGGCCAAAAAAATGATTTAGCAGTTTTAAAAAGTAAATTTACGAACTAATATAATTTTATGTGGTATATCTGATTGTAAAATTATTTTGATTGTAAAATAAATTTAAAATATGTATCGTATAAAATTACGATAAATTATAAATTTATTTTATAAAATCTACTCATGTACACTTCTTTAAAAGAAACATTAAGATGGAAGATGTAGTAGTTGGTGGCAAGGTGCATTCTTCATGATGAGTACTGTTAGGGTAGATTGGCATTAATTATCCAACATTGTATAGTTAGCAGTCAAGCTCTCATCATAGTTTTTTTTCCACTGTATCCGTCATTATTCATTCCTACCTCCCACATTTATAATTTTTTCATGAGTTGTAAGAGTTTTTTTTTTTTTATGAATAAATATAGATAGAAGTTACTATTAAGAGCGTTCATTTTACACACATGATATACCATCATCTAGACTACACATCTCCTTAAGTTAGTATTGAGAACAATCAATTAGAAGCAGTCACGCAATGAATGTAAAGTATGCACTGCTATAGTGACTTTTCTCTAGCATTACCCATTTTTTATATGGTGTGGATATATTTTTCATAAGATGTAAGGTGTGAGACAATGAATAGTAGCTTATAAGAATAATTTTTCTTTATTTTTAAGATTGTGAATTGAGATGAAAGTTAAAAATTAAATAAAATTGAATTGTTTATTATGTTTTGTGTTGTTTTTTGAAAAAATTGTAATGATTAAATGAGATGAGATAAAATAAGTTGAGATCAACTCTGAATCTAAACGGGAACTAGTCACCTACAAATTTTCTTACTCCTTTTTTTTTTAATTTTGATTTTAATAAGAAAAAACTTTTCCTCCTTTTTTTCAGTTTTTAAACAGAATCTCTCCATGCACTTCATTGCACACGAAGACACCATGTGATCTCATTCCAATGATCGGCTCATACATTCCTGATGATCAGAATAATAAACGCAGTGAACGGCTAAAGATTTTGTATCAAAGTCCCATCATATAACATCATGATGATCAATTTGTCTACAAAGATGGGTGTAATATTTTCTTATGCTTTGTTAAAACCTTCACGTTAATAATATATGAGTAATGCTACGTACAGTCGTGGAATGCGCAAACGTCATGCAGTCGTTTTGAAAAAGAGTGGGATCTACTATTAAAAAATTAATTTCTTTTCATATGGGTCTCATATTCATTCATTTTTTTTAAGCGATTGTACGACGCTTACACACTCACGACTGCAAGTATCATTTTTCATAATATATTGAACGTGTTAATAATTTTACTTACGAATACAAATATAAGTAAAGTGTTGGCCTGACAGGTTCTTTTGATAGTCTTATCACTCTTCTACTATCTTTCTACTATTTTGTTTTTTTAAAAAAAAAAAAATTATTTTACTTAATAATTAAGAAATTGACTATTAGTAAATTATATATTTTTTAATTTTTTTAATGATTAAAAATATTAAAAAAATACTTAAAAAATAAAAATATATATATATATTAAAAATAGTAAAATAATGATAGAAGGATTGCAAGTCTTTCGTTATCCTAAGATCAATACAGGGGAAGGATAGGACAGAGAAGGTTCAAGTTATTAGTGAGAATGCTGCTGGGGTCCAACAATTACTGAGAGAGAGAGAGAGGTTGACCCTCGTGGGGGAGGACTTTGGGATGCATCACCTAACAACACTACATTAAGGGTTTGTGAGGAAGATGAGTTGAGTTGAGTTGAGATGATAAAATATTGTTAGAATATTATTGTTTATTATTATTATTATTATTATTTTGAAATTTGAAAAAGTTGAATTGTTGATTATATTTTATGTTAGGATTTGAAAAAGTTATAACGATGAGTTGAGATGAGTTTAGTTTAGTTTCCAAAAACACCCTTAAGGATTTATACTTGGAATATCTCATTGAAGTTATTTGAATTAAGATATTTTATTACATTTTTAAAAGGAAGTAGAAAAAAATTGAATAAAAATATTATAAAATTAAAAAATTATTTAAATATTATTTTTTTAAATCTAAAAAGATAGTATTATTTTTTGTATTTTATTTGAGAGTTTAAAAAAATTATACTTGGAATATCTCATTCAAGTTATTTGAATTAAGATATTTTATTACATTTTTAAAAGGAAGTAGAAAAAAATTGAATAAAAATATTAAAAAATTATTTAAATATTATTTTTTTGAGTAATTCTACATACAACCGTGAAGTGCGTAATCGCCGCGTAATCGCTTTGAAAAAAAGTAGGGTTCACTATTAAAAAATTAATTTTTTTCATGTAGGTCTCATATTTTATTCATTTTTTTCAAAGTGATTACGCGACGGTTAAGCAATTCACGGTTGTAAATACATTTTCTCTAATTGATTAGATAAAAAAAATTAAAAAGTAAAAATTGAAATTGTTTTACATATAAGTGATATTTGAAAATGAAATATTTGAAGAAAATATTTGAGGATAATTATATTCCCAAAACGGATTCAAAGACATCACAGCCACACATGACCCACTTTTATCTTCCATGATCTCATCCTTTTGGGTTTCTTCGTCTTATCAATTATCCCATATACTAACTACTCCCTCACCAAACGAAGTTCCTACCCTGCCCAAAGGGGTGGGCCAAAATTTCAATAAATGTTAAAAATAAATATTCAAGATATTTTTTATAAGATAGTATAAAACTTCGTTTTTCCCCCAAAAAACTTTATATATATATATATATATATAGTAATGCTACATACAGTCGTGGAATGTACAAACGTCGTACAATCACTTTGAAAAAAAATAGGGTCCACTATTAAAAAATTAATTTCTTTTCACGTGGGTTCCATATTTATTCATTTTTTTCAAAGTGACTGCACGGCACTTACACACTCACAACTGCAATAATCATTTCTCATATATATATTAGAATAATCCTATATTAATATTCAAACCCCATACATTAAAATGGGTTTCAACAAATTAAGGAGTAGTGCAGCTTTGGATGCCCGGCGGGTTATAATAATCTTTGCACATTAATTTTCCATATATAATAATGTTGGGTTTGCACAATTTTCAAATTTGTCATAATCTATATATCAAAATCTTAAAATTATTTTAAAATATAATTGAGAATTTGAACCCTCTAATAATTAAGATCCCTTGGCTATTGTAAGAATCCAAAAGAAACCAAGACTAGGACCCACCATTAAGATCGTGCATGTGATGTTGGTGAAAGTTGAAGCTATTAAAAATCAGGATAAACGTGACCAATTATATATTTAAGATTAAAATTAGTTAAATTATTATTGTAAATAGTTTTAAGAACAAATAAACAAATGTAGCACTGTTATACAAAATTTTTTTATTTATAATCAGTTATTTTTAAAAAAAATAATTATTTTTTATCAAAATAAATCTATTTTTATGATAAATTATTTACTATGATAACGAATATTTAAATCTTCTTTCTTTTAGACGAAAGATAGGGAAAATATCTTATAGAATCTTCTAATGCTCTACCTAACACCTTTGAAAAAGGTGAAGGGGATGAAAAGTACCTCTTTTTTGTACGTGGGAAGAGCCATTGGCCATTGCTATATACATCACATGAGCTTGCTCGATCCTTGTCTTTTTGCCCATGCCCGTATATCTCTGGGATATTTTCTTTTCACTCACTGTTTTATTTTCTTCTTACATATATATAATTTCTGCATATATCCATCTTATCTTCAAAAACTGCTATAATATTGGCTGATCTAATTGAGCCGAAACTACCTAAATCTGCATGCATGTTTAGCAAGCTGCATATATATATAGTAAAGAAAATCAATGGTGGAAGATGCAGGAGTTTTTGGATATTGGTGGGTAATGGTGATCTTTCTGAGCCCAGCCATTTTAAATATATAGTTCCATAATTTCCATTTATTAATTGTAGAAATTAACTATGTTTGAAAGCTATATATATACTGGTGTTTCTGGATTAAAACATGCATATATGCAAACTTTTAATTCTAGGGTATAATAATTTGAATTTTATATAATTTTTCTAAGCAAACTTCCAAATTCATAACTTTTTTTCCCTTAATTATCTCTTGGCAATCATCAATTCTTCTGGGCTAGCTGTTTGTAACCTTTTGTGAAAGGAATACCGAATAATGGACTGAATTATTTAATATATCTATGATCTACATATTGTATAAAAAAAAATTAACGTACACGCTTATTTGTTGTCAGTTATTTCTACTGCAAAATAAGTCAATTATCATTATAAATAATTATTTTTATCGCAAATAACTACGTTAAAGGAACTATACTAGGATCGAAATAAAGTTCATCATCAAATCAATAAAACTAAGCTAGCTAGCATTTCATCTTGATTTACAGTTTTTCTTTATGGCATTTTTGACGCATTGAAAATTGTGGATCAGCATGATATTCTCAAGAATTAATATATATAGGGTTACATGTATGTATATATATAAGCAAGTACAAGGTTAATTTGTTGGCTCTTGGCCGCTTTGATAATTAATGTTAAGGACTTGGAAGGTTGGTAGAGGGGATATTGGTAACCATGCACGGAGATTAGTTGCCAGTTTCTTCACACTTTTCATTTCATATATATATATATATATATATATATATATATATATATATATATATGCCGTATATTCTTAGATCTGCTTTTATTATAATTTGGAAAAGATAGGTTACCCACCACTACATCTTTTCCTTATTTCTCCTCCTCTCACTGCTTATCCACATGCATTACCTTCAAATTTATAAAATCCAACCGTCTTTCCAAAAAGATAAACCCTAAAGAATCTGATCAAATGTTCTTTTTTGTTTTTGTTTTCTTTAGACAGAGATCAAAAAGAAAACAAAAAAAAAAAGCTAGGAAAGAGGCCGTGGAATCCCATGTATCACATGAATAAAACCATGCATATATGATAATTTATTCATCAAAAATAAAATCTGATCAAAAGATTGATCATTCTATATATCAAAGAGAAACATATATGTTTTTCATGTAAATTTGGACGTACCATATATATTAATCTTTCTAAAAGGGGATAAGATCGATCGAACGTCTTCATGTATTTCAAAAAATATATATATAAATTAAATTAAATCCATCCCTCTCTCCCACTAAAGAGCCCGTTCTTAGATTGTTAAAAACTCTTGATCATCTCTACCTGCTCCATCGTAGACTCGTAGTAAGTAGCAACAAACAATTACATCACCCTTTTGAAGCTGCATGGCCTGGAAGGGGCCTGAAAAACTCCAACTTTTGACTGGAAAAATAAAAGGGAAAGGGAAATATTAAACAGATGGAAACAAAGCCTCTCGAAAAAAAAAATCAACGAACGTACATGATGATTCCAATAAGTGGAAAACATTCACCAATAATGTTCAACGTACTCATGTAATAATGGTACTGTATGATCACTATTTATTACTAATTATACAAATTAGAGAAGAGAGAAAGCTAGACATGTTGTTTCACTCCAATCTGTTGAGTTAAATAATTCAAACCAAGTTCCATCTCATTTCGTTTCCAAGCTTCTGTAGTCCAACACTGCGCTTTTCATCCCCAAGAAATCATAACCAGGAGCAGTACTGCTACCACTGGTACTGCTACCAATACTAGAAATCCTGCAACTGCAATTCTTACCATTCTGCAATCCCGAGCTGCAAGCAAAACATGGACTCACTACACCAGTCTTCTTCAATGGCTCATTCTGGTTTTGGTAAGGAGGGCTAATCGTAAGCTCAAGGTTCAAGTCCGGACACCGTTCTTGAAGTACTACTGATCTTTTTGTGTCTTTCTCCCCAACCCCACTTTTTTCTTCTTCTTTGACTGCAGAGGCAGCAAAAGATATGGTGGTTTCATCCTGAGCAGCCTCGTTGATTAGCCTGTGAGTTGCAGGGTCAATTCCTCTGTTCTGAAGTTTTCTTCTTATATGGGTGTTCCAGTAGTTCTTTATCTCATTATCTGTTCTCCCTGGTAATCTCCCTGCTATCAGGGACCACCTACAGCAAAATTCAAGAAACCTCATTGATGCTAATAATTAACATTTTATAAAGAAACAAAAAATCTAATTTTTTTTTTTCTATGATATTAGACACATGCATGTATAAGCTGATTGAATATGTTAAGACTCACTTGTTACCAAGAAGGTTATGGAGTTTGATGATGAGCTCGTCTTCTTCTTCAGTGAAGTTGCCACGTTTGAGGTCGGGACGGAGATAGTTAATCCAGCGGAGCCGGCAACTTTTGCCACATCGGAGAAGGCCAGCGGCTTTAGGGAGTGAGCGCCAGCACCCCTCGCCGTGAGCTCGGATATATGCGATAAGACGATCATCTTCTTCTTTGGTCCATGCTCCTTTGTTTGTGTGAGCTTTCTCACAGCAAGGAGACCTTCCCATTTGAGTGGATCAATTACCGATCGAGTAGAAGTAGTACTAGTGCTGCTTGGATTTACAAAAATGGAGTTATATTTTTCCTGCTTCTCTAGGCGCGCGCTTTATGCAGGGAGCTCAGCATGGCTTTATTATATGTGAGCTTTTTTATTCACACAGAGAGAGAGAGAGAGAGAGAGAGAGAGAGAGAGAGAGAGAGAGAGAGAGAGAGAGTGAGAGTGAGAGAAGTGACCCTAATTGCTTCTAGATGTGAGTTGGTGAGACAGGTTAGAGGGAGTGGCTGGTGGCCCTCTCTCTTGATAATATACATTAGCATCATCATATATATAATAAGTTAAAAGGAAAATTAATATAGGTTACCTTCGGGTAGGTGTAAAGTAAGGTATATTAAAGTATGGGCAAGACAAGGTGTGATATCAGCTGGCTGGCCTTTTCCTTTTTCTGTCTCTGGACAGCTTCATAAAAATTATACTAGTTTTATCTCATGAGCTTCTCTAACTCAGTAGTACTAGACATGAACATGTACCATAATATATATGTACAACTTATATTTTATCATGTTGCTGGAACTAGCACCCATATTTAGGGTTTTTAAAGTAAAGGTGTACCCTAATTTTTCTTTGCTTGGCCAATTAACCCTTGTTCCTTACAGCTAAATATGAAGATTTCACTTCACTCCTTTGTTTTTAGATATTTATGGTTTGTAGATTATCTGCCATCACTCAGATAGCACACCTTAAAAAAAATTCAGGAGACGAATCATGTAATGAGTTGGATTCATGTTATGGTACCAAGGAAATATCTAATCTTGTCAGTTTTGGTTGGTTAGTTGCAGTGGACATGATCTAAGGAAAGGATTGTCCCAATGCATGGTTTATATATCTATACACC
The DNA here is from genome assembly GCA_022457165.1 of Juglans mandshurica. Lineage (NCBI taxonomy): Eukaryota > Viridiplantae > Streptophyta > Magnoliopsida > Fagales > Juglandaceae > Juglans > Juglans mandshurica. The sequence goes on along the minus strand of CM039629.1, from coordinate 23,966,613 downwards.
TGTGCTTTAGTATAGGGATGGTAGTTGTGGATCTTTATTCTATTGGTAGACTATCATGCATGAGAGAGAGAGAGAGAGATAGAGGCTGGGGGGACGGGGTGTTTCTAGAAGAGTTGGAGGTTGGGGCAAGGGAGCTGGATGATGAAAGAAAAGGGGAGATCTAGGGAATAGATCGATAGTGAGTGTGGTTGTTGTTGTTGTATGTGGCCTTTGGTTCACCTTCCTTTTTCTTTTCTTTTCTTTTCTTTCTGCCAACCTTGTGGTGTAAGTTTCGGCCGCAATAGTAGGGTTAGGGATGGAGAGGTGGATTCATCTTTTTGTTGTTATCTCCCTCCAATGTGTGGTGCTATTTGTTACCCACCACCACCACCACAATATTGATTTTCCCCCGTCTCTCTCTCTCTCTCTCTCTCTCTCTCTCATCATGAAGATCAAGTGGATGTAAGAGCTTTGGATCACGGGCATAAGTTTTCAAAGAGGGAGATGCATGGCCACTTGTAAAATTTATTTGAGTAATCATGTATATAAAGTCTCGTTTGTTTTCACAATTCCTCTCAACTCATCTTATCTAATCATTACAATTTTCTCAAATTCCCACATAAAATAAAATAAACAATTTCACTTTTTCAAATCTCAAAATAAAAATAATATTAAAAAATATATTTTGACAATATTTTATTCAACTTTTAATTTTAATCTCAATTCATCTCATCTCATCTCATCTGCAAAAACAAACGAGGCAAGTTAATTATTCTATCCTAATTCCAATATTACACTGTGTTTTTAATGCCATTACCCCCATCAAGTACTATATATTCGGTCAATTCTCATTTTCTAAACAACAGATAATACCACACCAACATAGTACATTGGAGTAATTAGAAAGAGTACTGTACTATATAATATATTCCATTATTTAACCCTTTCCTTACCATCCTTGCATCTAAGGACGTTGCACGCTTACTTTGCTTTCAAAACATCAATAAATAAACAACACTTGTCATCAAAGGTAGAAAAAAGTAATGTGTTTGATGTTGAAATTTATATGTAAAAACTACTTGGGGAAGCAATGGACAGGAAGATCATATGAATAGGAATATTAATTAATCGTACGTGCCTCTACTCTCTACTCTCTCTTGTTTCAATCGCATGGGGCACTAATCGTCACGATCGGTGAGGTCGCTTTACTGCTAGTTGTTAGCATAATGAACTTATTTTAACCGATCTTCCCTAAAATATGAGCAAAAAAGGAAAAAACACACACACACACACATTAAGAATCCACATATGAATCAAAACTTCAAAATGTGGCAAAAAGAATGAAAATCGTCATAAACGTGGTTGGTTAGGTTCAGTGATCTGAAATGCATAGTGATAGGAAGAACATGCAGCAGCTCGTGAATATTGTGTGCTTAGGTACGGAACCAAGCTTGTAGGGTTGTCCTAAAAACCTTTACCTAATTCTTCGGCTGCCTACCTATGTGGGGCACTATGGACCATTACACTGTGCCGATTCAATGCCCCAACACAGTGGATAGAGCCTGAAAAATGGACTCTCCTCTGGTCCCAGTCTCTTTTAACTCTCCTATAGAGCTCTTTCTTTGTATCCATCATTTCTTCCTTGTTTCCCCTGTCTTCAATTTATGTCAAACAGGATGCATTAAAACCCAACTAGAGAACATTGTTTGGTGAGAAAGATTGTTGAAGTTTCTTGCAGAGCTGATAGGGAAAGAACACTACCTAATTCATTATAGAACCAACAAGATCCCTACCATACTCCACCAACACATTGATGAGGCATTTTTAAAGAGAAAATAATTCAGTTGTTCAATATCATATCACTACCAGGAATACTAAAAAAATGCCTGTCCCTCTTTTTTTTTTTTTTTTTTTTTTTTTAATGCATACAGCAAGCTGTCTGTTTTGCACCCAAACCCTACATGCATGCAGATCTGAATTGTCAAAAAGACATCATTGGCCATTCTTATTTTGTAAGCCCTTCACAGAGATATTCCACTTCTCATTGGTTGAACAGTTTAAGAACGAAACCTTTCAAGAGGATGTGAAGAAAACTAATTAAATTGGGGACATTAATAGTTACTTCAGGGTGGTGAGAAAGTTCACTCTTATCTTTCTCCCTGTTCATCTGGCAGCCAAGCATTTAGTAAAGTCCTGGCCCATATTATTAGCAGATAAAGAAAAAAAAACATGTAGCTTTCGTGTTGCATGTATCAACTAACTCAGTGCCACAGAATCATAGGGATAAAAACTGCAACGTGTGAGAAGATCAAATAAGCCATGTTCATTTCATTTTCTTGCGAACTTCATAGATGTAGCTCAAGATCACCACAGCAGCAGCCACCGCAACTCCAACAGCCCCTTGCGCTAGTATTGTGCTCTCTTTTGCAATTGCCTTGGAACCAGGGGAACTTGGAGTAAACCCGAGCTCTGATAGTTTCTTATGTGATTCTGCATAGTCTCTAAAGAATGCATCCTCGTCCTGAATAAGTGAAATTGAGCAGCAAATAGAAGAAACATCATATCAAATTTAATAAACCAATGAAAAGGGGGCCAAAGATATAAAGTAGCAAGGTTAGCTTATTTGAAAAAAAAATAAACAAACGTGAAACCTATACGGCGTGTATACATCATCACTCTTAAAAAATCACAAAAGTTGCTCATATATGATTCAATTTTGCCCAGATTTGGAAGTTGGGCATTTGCCTCAAATTGCCCTGCCCAAGAACCAGCACAAACAGAACCTACCCATACAATGAGCGACCTTTGACTCATTTGGATTATAGGATCAGACCAGAGTTTAGTTTAGAGATGGACTAAATTGATTATTTCAAGGCAAAGAAAAAGGCAGAACCAACATCTGAGTCCCATCAAATGTTAAAAAAAAAAAAAAAAACAGAAATTTCTAAGTTTTTTTTTTTGGTTAAGAAAAGTTTTATTGGAACAGGCCCCAGGACCATGTCTGCCATATCAAAGTCTTGCTCCAAACCCAACCATTTGGTAAAAGGTTGGTGAGAAGGGATTAATAAAAGTGACATTTAATCTATAACTAAACCTGAATCTAATTTTTTTTTTCCATCAAACTTGCATTGAATTAAAAAAGAGAATACAAGAGGAGAGGGTAGGGGACCCTGACAAAAACCCCTTCACAGAAATTGCAGTGAATACAATAGGAAATAAAATAAAAACGGGTGATGGGACCAATAAATTGGACCCAAACCCAGGGGACCACTGCAATAGCAATGCGGTTTTGATCTGCATCCATGAAAGCAGCACTGCAACCACCTGATCCGGAGTCGTTGACAAAGGTCTTCACATCTTTTTCCTCTAAATTCTCGGCTAGGGAAAGCAATAACATCGTCGGATAGCTAGAATCGAACAGTCCGAGTCGCTGGTAATCTTTCAAAGGTACGCGCGGTGGAGCCGACGTCTATGCTACACGCGTCGGTGCGGACAGAGCCTAGGGACTGGGGTCCGAAGGATCTAGAGGTGGGCAGTCCAGTTGTGCCGCACGTGTGGTGGTAGGAGGCCAGAAAACTCGCCAACGCGTAAGAAAGCATCACGGCTTTGGCAGCGCGTGTGGATCACGCGACGATTGTTTGACGGCTCCTCCACCGGGTTTTTGAAGATCGGTAGCTGGTGAATGCAGTGGCAGGGCACGTGTGGGCTGTGGCATTCCGTCGGCCGGAAAGCTACAACATATCGGACATGTCCGATCTAGTGGGAAAAGAAAAGGAAAAAACCAAAGGAAAACCGGAAAACAAACTAAGTAGCAACTGAGGAGGAGGAGGAGAGGGATCACTCCTCCCTCCCCTCCGACGAGGGTTTATGGTGTGGGAAGATTTCAAAGAGAAAGAGAGAGAAAGAGGCTTCTTTTTTTCCCTTCACAATCTGAATCTACTTGAATCAACTGAGTACTCAGTAGCAAAGTTTTGAATACTGTTTCGGTTAAGGTACTGGAACAAAATATTTCGGTACCAGTACCATTTCGAGATAGTCTATATATAGATAAATTAATTATATATGTATAAATTATATTTCAAAATAACATCAATGCAAGTCTTAAAAAGTTGAAACACATATTTATAAAACTCAATAATACTTCTAAGACTGCGTTTGGATGTTGAACTGAGTTGAATTGAGTTAAGCTGAAAATTGAAAGTTGCATAAAATATTGTTAGAATATTATTTTTTAATATTATTATTATTTTGAGATTTGAAAATATTGAATTGTTTATTATATTTTGTGTTGGAATTTAGAAAAGTTGTAATGATTAGATAAGATGAGTTTGGGATCCAAACTGGCCCTTGTTCTCAATCCAACTATTAAAAAAAATAATCAATCATCTTCATCACGAAAAGGGAAGTAGGGATTTGATTTTCAGTCCTTGAGAAAAGGGGATTAAAAAAAGTTAAGAAAATAGTCTTCAGATGTGAGAATTGAATTGAAAATTAAGAAAATACACTAAAAATACAAAAATGCAAAATTTCGGCTAGCACAATGAAAACCGGCCAGTACACCAAGAACCGGCCGGTATTGACCAAAACGCATTGATATGGCCAATAATTGACCCGGTACGAAACACCTATCTCCCCCGTGCCCGTCACTAGTCCAGCACGGTAAAAACTAGTCGTACCAGCCGGTACAGCACGGTTTTCAAAACCTTGCTCAGTAGGCAGGTCGGAAATTTTCAGGGCATGGGTGACCCATATTTGATTACTCTATGAAGGCAGGCCTAAGCTCTATAATGCCAAGTACATAATGAACACCAATATATGATGACATCAGGAAAAACAGGCAATGATAAACTCCAATGCAATTTTAAGTAGCAGGATGGTACCATGATAAATGTAAACACCTGTCTATATTTCCGATCATAAAGATAACCTGGGTAACAATTTTATATTGGTTACTGAACTGAAACAAGCAAATTACCTTTGCATACAGCTCGACATAATGACGGAACTTAGGATCATCCAATAAAGCCTTATCAGTTGGAAGTTGCAACAGACCCGCTGTTTCCCCCTCCAAAAGTTCCCTGATATCAAGAGTAACTATGAATGGGCGACAGAAAATCAACAGCTCTCGAAAACACCTGTAAGAAGGTGAAGAAAAAAATTTGCAAGCCCTAGTTGAAGTCATACACAAAATATGAGTTATCAAACTTCAGGGGCTCCTTAGTCCAAGGACCATCAAAACCTGATCTCTCTGGATGTGCCCTTCCCTGTTGCAACAGATAAAATGAAATGGCATAATCATGTGTTTATATTACCAAAGCAAACAATAGAAAGATGGAAACATGAGGAAAGAACTACCAAAGTGTGGCCCCCAGATAGTGCAACAATATCCTTGTCAGACAGACCCATCCGGTAAAAGATGTCCTTGAGATGTGGTGCACCTACAACCAATTGTCACGGAAAAAATAAACTCCACAGTGTTTTGCACCCCTATATCCCACACGTGCAAGCACACAGCAAACTTCTCGGCAGGCTCCATCACAATAAACTTAACTTAATCAAATGACAGAGGCTTGGAGAGAGAGGGGGCAGTAATGGCAGCTAATGGCCACTTTACAACTTAAAAGAGTGAATCTGACCACTAAGCTCGACATGACAGGTGGTAGAGATCATCTAGGCTCCTACACATGACAACTGTCACCTAGGTATATTTCACTCAAGATTTCACATCAAGAGTTCTTTGCAAATGAATTTGTAAGTCACTCAAGAATCATATAAAGAAAACAACTAATTCATAATTTTTTCTTCATTTTTTTTATAAGTAAAAAAAATGCTTTTTTCTTCATACAAATGCTTTCTTGGGTTAAAGTCGTTAAGTATTATTTAAGTATTGGACAGACCTTGTTTAGCATCTGGAAGTCGCCCTTCCTTGGGACAAACATTTGAATCCTAAAAAAATGACAAATTGTCAATGCAAAGAAATGAATGTGTAATAAGCTATATTCTAAAACATGCCACAATATACCTTCCTGCCAGGAACGAAGGCAATGGTTGGTCCTCCAGTGACCTCGACCGCAACAACACCAGCAAGCTGAAAACACAAGTTTTGAAAACACAAGTTTTGATTACAAGTCAGTTCACTCTTGAGACTTACATAGCTCTATTTAGTTCTGATTTATCAAGAAACACATTTCCTCTCTTTCTAAGCTCTACATTGATATCTTCATCAGTTCTCCCAATCAATAAAGCATAGATTATAAGCAATATGAATTTTTCACCATCATCACCTGGTATAGATCTGCATATGTAATCTTTGGATGCTTAGACTTCACTTCCTCTGAAATCAGAAATAGAACACCCGTCAATGTTAAGAACAAGAAATTTTCAAATCAATTTTTGGATACAACTTTCTAGAAAAGTTAACATTGAAAGGATTCCCATAACTTCAAATATAATCATTTGCATTCCAATTTTTTCAACAAGTTTTCTTTCTTCTAACATAGTTGTCTTAAGTACCTGTCTATAATAGAAGACATTTAAAAAGCTCAAGCTTGTAACTAGAAAGCTATATCCCAACATGTGCTTGTTAACGAGAACGATCAGTCTATCACTAAATGATGGGGAAACATCAACTTATTATAAGTGACTTCCTTATGAAAGTAGATACAGCCTAGCCTTAAGGGCGTGGTGATAACAAAAGAAATGGGCGCCCGACATCCAAGCCTCTCTAAGGGTGGGTTTGGATACACAAACCTATCTATCTCATCTCATCATTACGACTTTCCCAAATTTCTATACAAAAATATAATAAATAATTCAACTTTTTCAAATCTCAAAATAAAATAATACTAAGCAATTATATTTAACAATATTTTATTCAACTTAAAAAAAAAACATCTTATTTCATCTCATCTGAACTCTCTATCCAAACCCACCCTAATTCTACGAAGCTTATTAGAGAAATGCCTTATAGAGTGATGCCACATGAGATTCCTAACCAGGGAGACAAGGCTAACTTTTCAATACGCTTTCAATTAATCTATCAAATAAATTAATCTAGGAACAAATTGTGGTATTTAAAGAAAAAAAAGCTTACCACACCAATCAATGGCTTTCTTCAAGCCACTGTTAGAACCATGATTATACTCTTCCTCATTCCTAATTGACCCATTAGGTCCACCAGTTTTTGTCTTTGCATCATATGTGCCAGCATCATGCCACCTACAAAGGAGAAAATGCATATAAATACATAATAACAAATTATACACTAATCCCACAAAATGAGCGGGAACAACGAGTAAAAGATGGGATCTAAACTTAGGTCTACCGCCTCTAATACTAGGATAAAGTATCAATTCTCCCATAACCCTACTTTGAGGAAACTCGATCGGTATTGTAACAGATGTAACAGCTTATAAAATCATTAAACACAATTATTTACAGAAAAACACATATATTTGCTTCATTCGAAGTAAAGAAAAATAAATAAAAATTATGACGAGAATTAGCCGTCATCATTTCGATTGTTGACCAGCAACTACTTTAAATAACTCCTTTGATCCTTTTCTACTTTTAAACATACAGTGTAAAACTGGCTCGTTTGGATTCGAAACTTATCTCATCTCATCATTACAATTTTTATAAATTCTTATATAAAATATAATAAACAATTTAACTTTTTCAAATTCCAAAATAATAATAATATTAAAAATAATATTCAAATAATATTTTATTCAACTCACCTAAAATCATATCAACTAATCTCTTAATCCAAACTAGGCTTAAATAAATTACTTGTCATGTTTCTACTTCTATTTTGGCCATGAACTAAGCTAAAACAGCTATATGCTTATCAATTATGATTTCCATTTTGCTTCGCTTCCTTTTCTCGCAATTTCTAGGCAAAATCAAACAGGAAAGCGCAGAGAGAGAGAGAGAGAGAGAGTACGCCAATCGGAGCATGATGGGAGCGCAGTTCCTGGAGGAGATGAGGGCACGGAGATTGCGACGAGCCTTGTCAATCTCCTTAAGGTACTCTGTGTCAACGACTGGTAACGCCATGTAAACCCTCCTCGGAATCTAGTCACCGACTCGCACTACAGCCAACGAGAGAGAGAGAGAGAGAGGGAAGAGAGAGGGAGAGACGGATGAAGCAGTTTACGACGATTGGTTAGGATTAGAAGCCGCGGCACAGTCCCCAAGGAGCAGAGGTTTTTGATGACCAATGATGTCACAACTCGGAACGACCTCTACGTGTCAATAATACAGAGCTACAAAATTGCAAAAAGTCAGACCAATTCCCCCTCTCAGTATTAAGTAAAAAAAATTATTTTAGTGCCTATTTAAATAATATATTAATTTTCAGTTTTCAAATACGACAAGAGACGTGAAAATATTTCTAAACATTTGTCTACGAAATGAGAAATATTTCCTGTAGATTAATCATATGCATTAGTTATTATTTTTTTTTATATTTTTTTTTTATAAAATGTGTTAGTGATTTTCATAAGATCTGAAATGTAGAATAGTAAATAGTAATTAATGAAAAGAATTTTTCTTTGCAAAACACACCTTTTAAAAAATTAAATAAATTTAAAATTTATATAAAATAATTAAAAAATATATTTTTTTAATGATAGACTCCAAATTTTTTTAATAGAAATACGATTTTCCTAATGGGATTATTCGTGAAAGATCAAACTTCTGGAGGTGTAAATCGCAATTGGGAATTATTAGTACAACCATGTACATGTAGAACATAATATTAAAAAAAAAAAAAAAATCTCCCGCTAAAGAGGGAAAAAATATTTTAAAAAGAAAAAACAAGAAGAGAGTAAGCTCATGGAGTCCTCCATTGTAGCTCGATCTGTATACGTCCATTCTTGGAGTCTATAAGATGGTACTTCTCGTTGATTCGTTTGTTGGAAACGACATCCGACAGATTGATATCGATGTAACCCAGTGATTCCTGTTTCACAATAAGAAACCATTCGTCTAAGCACAAAAACAAAACTAAAGAGGAAAAACTTCGTTTATATCGAAGAAAAGAGACGTGATAGCCACACAAAAAAAAATGAATGTCATTTTATAAGACAATGCTTGTTATACTTGTAAGAGAGAGAGCAGCTGCATCGCCAACCTTTGGATGCAGCAGGCCTATTCTCGATGAGCTGCTGCTGACAACCTCTACATGCATTCTATCATTAATGGGAGGCTCCTCCAGCCTAAACGAGAACTCCTCTTCCCACCTTGGATCTCTGTTCTTCTTTACGTGCTGTACCAGAATATGAAAAATGAGGATCATAATCCATAGATCCATGAGGCAGCAACCAACCCATATGGTTCTCGAGGTGAAAGTTATTAACTTGTAGGAACATTGCTTCACTTCAAAAATAGAGAGGCAACATGAAACATAGTTGAACCATATGAACAAAAAATATATATATATATATATATAAATGATCTGTCATCTTCATACCTTAGTCTTTTTCTCTTCTCCTCTGAAAAGAATCCGTACGTAGGGATTAGTGTGGTGCTTCCCTTCGACGTCTTGAGCTTCATGAACTATAACTACCAGCACCCCTCCACCAGCAGGAGTTCCCTCCGGCGCCTTCTGTACCGTCTTAGTTTCTTCGAAACCTTTTGTTAAGTCTTCCTCTTTGAAAGGCTTATATGTCAATTCCACCACAAGATGCCCACGTGATTTTTCATTTGAAACATTTGAAACATCGTTTAAGTCCATATTTTTAAGGAGGTCCAAAGTCACAACTTTTAGCTCCTCGGGGGATAGTTCTTTCAGAGGGACTACATTCATACCCATCTTGTCATGTTTGCCAACCTACGGAAAGTGAATATAAAGCTTCAGACGCATAGCATGAAACAGGAAAAACAACTTCTGTCCAAATATTTTTAATTGTTCACCTGCTCCCAATCATAGACACGAAGTTCTAAAGACTGGGTTTGTGGATCTTTAACAAAGATATTGAACTCCTCATTCCATTCAGGGTTCAAGTTTTTGTGCTTCACAGTGGTCTTCTTTGCTGGAAGCTTATCGTCAGTGAGCTTTAGTTTCACATAAGGGTCTGATGCACCTAGAAGATCTTTCTTCTTTAGTTTCATGGCCCTCACTACCTTCACGTGGAGAATTCCGACTGGCCTTTTAAAGGCTCTTTACAATTCCAATATTTTTGTTAGCCAAATCATATAATTGGCAATCCGAAGACATACAATCATAGAAAACAATACAAAAACCTACTTTGCTGGATCCAAAATAGGCACTTCCAGGGTTTGGGGCCATAGATACATTTTTGCGACCTGATCTTTTATGAGCTCCTGCAGAAAAATCACTTCTGAAACCGTTAAAACCATAGATGATAACAAATAGTACTTATTTTAGTAGCTGTGATGGATGAGCAAAATCTTCTCTAGGCAGGCACAATGTCCACACGTTCATCTATCTACGATATGAAACACAAATTCTCCATGCAAATAAGGAACTCGTCCCTGCTTAAGCAAAAGGAACTAGAAAATGTTGACACCAATTTTTATCCCAAGTACTGGGATCGCAAAAAGGAGAAGAAGAGGTCATGGGGAGGTTATGAAATGTATACCATAAGGTTTTGTACCTGGACAAACCTGTAGAGGCCAGGTATTGACATAAGATCAGCCCCAATAAGCTTTAGTCCAAAGTCAACGTGTGGCTGCAAAATGAAGAAAACATAATCAGGAGAGAAGGAATCCTCACAGAGCATACCGAATACAAATTGTGTTGGACCAAGATGATTCCAAATGGAAGACCCTCCTGGAAATCCAATTTCAGGATTTTCTGAGCCTACTCGAATAGATAGTTTAAAGCGTGGTAAAGGTAAGATTGATACATAGGAAGTGTTTCAAAACTACTATAAAAAGGCACATTGGCTGAGTTAGAATGCTGCAAAGTACTAATAAAGTATTCTGATACCGACAAGCATATTGATCACTCAAATCAGTAAGAAAGAAATAGTTTGGCATGAGAACATGGAATTCTGATATTTGAAATTATTTTTTATTGGTAAGCTAGACACACACCCGATGGGATCTGAATACACAGAATCTGCATCTTGAACTAAAGCTCGCTGGGCTGCGGTTTGAAATTACCTCAACACGTTTAAATGTGGCACAAGATTTTGAAAATGTCTATAAAAATTCAAAAAGTGGCTTATACACCACCACCAACAGCGATGTGATTTTAGTTCTTGCATCAGCCAATTGGTGATGGAACTTGAGGCCCATAATCTTGTGCAAAAATGGCACGGTGATTTAGTAAAATCATCAACCAATTCTATAAAAGCGATATTTACCAAACTATATCAGGTTTCCATGTTCCATGGACTTAAGTATGCATGTAAACTGCAAAGTGCAGTAATATAGCCTTCGGACCCATCTAACACATAAATGTCCAGATGTTAAAGACAACAGGACACAAGTAAATTCTCAGAGTTTTTCAAAGATCACTCAAAATCTCGGTGTCAACCAAGCATTTCAAAACCATCAACAGGAAAAGATTAAAGAAAAAAACAGGAGCTATCCATGAAACTTCAACCAGAAGACAATTTTTAACTCTTCCTCTTCTTTGATCGGTAACTCTTCCTCTTCTTTAACATGCCTATCAGAGACTGACTCAAGAATACCTCCCCACACCTAATCTGATAAGGCTACTGTATATTTAAGTATCCATGTAGTATCGACCAAGGAAATATATGCGGACAAGAGTAAATAACTATACCCATAATCAAATTTAAAAAACAAAAAACTATAACTATAATCACAAACCTTGCTCATGAGAGACACATAGATTTTGGCAAAACAAGGAAAGCTTGGAACCAATGGCTTCAAGGTGATACGTGGTGCAGCAAACACTTGCAAATCCACCACCTGAAATCATCCCAACTGAACAATATTTAGAATCAGCTCCCTCCCTCCCTCCCTTTCTCTCATATCACAAAATCTTCCTCACTGTGTAAAACAAACCAATCACCTGGACAGTTGCTTTCAACCCAAATGCTTTAACAGCAACAGTGATATTAGGATTTGCAGCCCATTTTATGGACGGTTCCATAATCAACTCCTTCTCATCAGTGATATAAACTTTCATGCCTGAAATAACAAAAGTTGCAGAAAGTTATACTATAAACACAAAATAATTTTCACTTATTTATGAGTAAGGAGGCGAAAAGGTACTCAATTGTGAAAAAAATAAAATAAAAGACTTGAAAGGCTCTCCATATACACAATAAGCATAAAGGATTTCATAGCAAAATAGAGAGCCCCCTAAATGTATCCAGAATGCAGGTAGACAAACCTTGAAAAGTTGGTGGTAGGGATCCTAAAGTAAATGCTTCAAATTCAACAGACTCAATTTTATATTTGGGAACTTGCTCAGCAATTATAGGCTTTGCAATGTTCCTTGCAGTCATGCAAATTGCCTATGAGAAAATAAAGAGCATCAAATACTTATGAAGCAGTTAAATACCATAAAAACAGATCAAATAAAATTCAGGAGCAGTTGGACCTTGTTAAGATATGGCCACATATACTCAAGAAACTTGTTTATCCAGTCAACCTTCACAAAAACAAACACAATTGGAACATAAAAAAAATTGCGATTTTCAAGACAAAACCCAATTAAAACACAGAATATTTGGCAGCATAATAAAGAAGTCTATGGATACTACTTTACATACCCGATCATAGTCTGGATTTTTCACCCAAAGTGGTATCTCAGGAAACATCCGCTGCAAGGTTTCTGAGTCTTGCTCTACCAAGGGACGTATTACAGGATCCTGATCAGACAGTGCCGTACCATTCATAACCCGGGAACAAGAAAACTCGAAGTCAACAAAAATAACACGATATTTCACAACACATTCATACTGCAGGAGGTCAATAATTTTATCCTTTAGGCATTATATCACCTTTTTTCCCTCTTATTTTAATGTGTATGTGTAGTCTAATCAACAACAACAAAAAAAGACCAAACTGAATTATCCACATTGGCAAATAACTAACTCAATATACAACATGATTAGTTCACGTGTTAGTAATCCAATTTATTTCTTCTTCTTTGTTCTCTTTTCCTTTCCTTTTGCTTTCTCGACAACCAAACAGAGCATTAAAAGGCTATAACTCCAACTCCGAACCTATATACATAGATGAGAACATACAAAGCAATATATATACAGAATGCGCGTTTGTATATATATATATATATATATATATATATATAGGAAGAGGTAGTGGGGTACCTGAACATCGCTGGGTTGGAAATAGATGAAGAAGAAATACCCAGCAACAAGACCAATAGAAATCCCAACTCCAAAACCGCAAAAACCCAATATGGTACTGAAGAAACCCATCCCAAACCTCCTTCCAAAATCCAAACAAAGTTTTCCCGCGAATTAAACACCCCCGAATCACAACTTTCTCTCGCTCTCTCTTAACTGCTCAAAAACTCCAACAAATAGAGAAAAAAACCCACTTCCAATCCCCTCGAATTCTCCTCAGATGACCAAAACAAACAGGTATAATAATAAAGCAAAAACATAATATAATGGCTTATTTGTCGTCGTCGATTGGGGTCAAATGGAATGCAAAGAGGATGGCGTACAGATGGGTGGCACTTGGCACTGGAGCATAGACGGAAGGACAACGCAAAGCACAAATCTTGATTTTCTTTAATTATAGAAAGTTTAGTTCATCTTCCGGGTTTAGTTCACGCAATTCCTGTCGAGCTGGCTCGCCACTCGGGAAGAAACAATCAGATGCATCGCGTACAGGTGAGATCGTACACGTGGCCGATTCTCGAGGTCGTAATGGCTCAGGAGTGATGTCAGTATGCGGAAGTGCCACTTGGCACCTCGAGGTGCTTTTTTGGACTGGGCGGTGATTCTGTGTGCTTGGGTCTGCCGTCTGCGTTTGACATTGGTTCCAGCTTTGAATGGACTGTGGGTCCCTTTTGGATCTGTCGTTGACCGTTTGACCAGATAAATCCCAACAATGAACAAACTAAAGAAATAAAAGGTTGACATTATTAAACTTTGGTGAAAAGAACAAGGCTTGGCCCGATATTCACTTGTTTTTTTTTTCTTGGTTTGATTGTTTTCGTAATTATTCTCGAATTATATCATTTAATAATTATAAGTTTTTTAAATTTTTATATAAAATAAATAATTCAATTTTTTCAACTTTCAAAATAAAAAATAATATTAAATAAATATATTCTAATAATATTTTATTTAACTTTTAACTTTAATCTAAATTCATCTCATTTCATGTCCGAAAACAAACGAGGCCTAATCTTTTTTATATCCATGTAAATATTAAGACATTTTTATGGTGTATAAATTCTGTACAAAATTTTTTTTAAAGTGGGGACATTATGAAAAAAAAGTTATATGGATTTTAGATGTGTTCCACTTTTTTAATGATGTGTATAAAATTTACATAAACTGATATATAAGAGTAATAATATACACACAATACCAATTTTGTCAAACTGCAGTCAATGACAAGATCTAAAAGTTTACATCTTAAATATGGAAACCTCCACCTCATAATAGTATAAAGATAAATTGAAATGCTGCTGTAGATAAAATTGATTGTAAAATAAAAATATGAGTCACTACTCGTGGTTGGGAAAGTAAAAATATATGTGAATGAACAAAATCTTATTCCCTAACCCTCTCATAGCATAAGTCTCTAGAGCTTTCCAAGCCATCATCTTTGCTTTTGATTTGGGGTTAACTGATATTATACTAGAAGGAGATTCACTGCAGGTAATTCAGGCCATCAAAAAGGAAGAAGGATGGTAGACGAGTGCGGGAATAGTGATAAGGAGAAAATATACTTATAACCGTGAATTGTGTAACCGTCGCGTAATCGCTTTGAAAAAAATGAATAAAATATGGGACCCACATAAAAAAAATTAATTTTTTAATAGTAGACCCCACTTTTTTTCAAAGCGATTACGCGGCGATTACGCAGTTTACAGTTGTATGTAAAATTACTCAGTGATAAGTGATATTAAGCAAAAGCTCAAGAACCTCCCTCAATGGATTGTGAGCCACATAAGAAGAGAGGCTTATGTAGACGTTGCACATACTTTGGCTAAAAATGTTTTACATATTTATGATGTAATTGTGGACATGGAGGATTGCCTTCCATGCATTATTTCTTTGTCATAAATATAAATTAATATTAGATATTCTACAAAAATACATTTCATTTTAAAACATAGGTGTGTAAAATATCAAGTAGCTCCTTCAAAATTACTGCTAATGTATTTTTTTTTCCTATTTTTTATGTTCAAAAGTACTCCTATTGCATTTATGTGTATTTTTTTTATTTTTAATATTTTAAAAAATACACAAAAAATATAAATAAATCAATAGTAACTTGGGACTGAGTAGAAGCACCATGTATATATATATATATATATATATATAATATATTCAAAAATTTTAGGCAATATATTAGTCGCATCATTTTAAGTGTGGACATAAATAATGAATTTAGTAATTAAAAAAAATGAATTTATGAATGTAATCTCTTACTAGTCATCACCCTTGAAAGGACGTATGTAGGACTCGCGTGCGAGATGTTTTGCACGTACCACATAAAATGTGAAGAGCTGAATGGTGACATGACATGCATGCCGAATTGGTGCCACAAACATTCCATATTGTCTTTTTATTGTTTGTTTTGAAATACTTGGACTTGTTTAGTAACAGTGTCCACTACCATACAACAACATGGGCTCAGCAGCTGGGAAGCCCCCCCCGGGCCCCTGGTTTCTGCCTGTTTTTTTCCTTTGGTAGGGTTGGACTTGTCAAGTCATGCATTTAAGTAATTTCGAGGCATAATTTTAACTTAGTGGAGTTTAGATAATGAAATGAAGTTAGATGAGATGATAATTAAAAGTTAAATAAAATATTATTTTTTTAATGTTGTTATTATTTTTATATTTGAAAAAATTGAATTGTTTATTATATCTTGCGTAGTAATTTTAAAAAGTTGTAATTATTAAATGAGATGAAATGTTCTTTGTATCCAAACCTAGATTCTACTATCCTTCCTCTTTATGGCATAGGAGGAGGTGAGGGTGTTAGATCTGCTCCGTTTGGATGCAAAAAATATTTCATCTCATCTCATCATTACAATTTTTTCAAATTCTCATATAAAATATAATAAATAATTTAATTTTTTCAAATCTAAAAATAATAATAATATTAAAAAATATTATTTTAATAATATTTTATTCAACTCATTTAAAACTATTTCAGCTCATCTACTATCTAAACCAACCCTTAATTTCATATAACTTTTAATAAAATTATAAGATTCAGAGTCAAAATATAGATATAAAAAATATTGTTACCAAATATTTAATAAGGATCTTAAAGTTTTTCATTTGTCTATTTCTCGTCTACTTTCAATTTTATAGTTCTTAACCCCTGTTTGAAAGTGAGGTTATACCAGCCAGTCTTTTTAAGAAGCATGTGATGTGGTACTTACAAGATATCGCATGACCTAGGAAACTTGTCGTGTGTCATTTTGATAAGCTACAAGAGTAATACTGTATATAATTATGAAGTATGTAAATTTCGTGTACTTATTTAAAAAAAAATAAAAGTTCATTATTAATTTTGTTTTCTCATGTGAGTAGGAGTGTAACTGATCCGATTTTGTCTAAATTTAGATAAATTTTAGAACTGAATTAGTATACACTGATTTTGAAAAATCATGAATTGATACAGACTGATTGTTTAGATTTTTATTTTTACATCCCCATACGTGAGTATCAAATGTACATATTTTTTTTTAAAACGAGTACATGAGACTTGCATAATCTATTATTGCAAATATATTTCTCAAGCAACAATGCTAATTTTAAATTTTAAACAAACGAATTCGACCTAATAAAAGCTACACAACAATATGGTCCATGGTGATTAATTCCGGGTGGATGAGTGAACTCCATGGGAGTAGGATTATACAAGTCAAAGGATGATGCCCCTGAACTCACATCTTTGTGTAGCATTTGATGTTACGATGAAAGACAATGATGTCCAATAAATATCAATTGATTACATTTAAGGTCAATTGAAGAACACGTTATTAAATATTTTTAGATTATTTTATTATTATTAACAAATTATTTCATTATTATTTAATTAATATTCACAAAGATACTAACTCACCCGACAAAGACGGGGGACAGGCGGAGAAGCATGTACCGCCGACGAGGCTACTCGCCCTACATTACAAAAATCTTTATAATAATAATAATAATAATAATAATAATAATAATAGCGCATATTATATCAACCTATATATAAAGGTCTTCACCTCGTTTTATTCGTTCGTCCCTTCCCTTGTAGGGTTTTCGTTTCATTCCCCCTGTTTCTTTCTGTGTCTGTAATTCTACCCTAATTTCATAATTCTTTATTGAAATTCACTGATGCGTCACGTAATTGAATAGGTCTTAGGTCTTCTATCTCATCTCGATTGTTGTTTCTTGTTTGGTTGATTGGAAGTTGTATTGCAAATTAAGAAGAACAATTGGAATTTAGGGTTTCGGATTGGGGAGAGGGGTTTGCGCCTGATTCTGATAGTAAAGATTGTGAACTTTTCCTGCTGATCGCCACGCAATCTTTTTGCGGTCAGATGCTGCGTGGTACCCGATCTTGGAGCGCGTGATCGCCCCGCCCGACTACGGGTGGTGAGCGAGTCTTGAAACCTCGGGGTTGGGGCTTTTGTATGGAAACTCGGAGCCGGAAGCGGGCGGAGGCCACCTCAGCAGCGCCTTCTTCTTCTTCCTCCGGTCCCACCACCCGTTCCTCCAAGCGCACGCGCCTTCTCTCAGCCACATCGTCATTCTCCTCCAAGCCAGCTGCCAACGCCAACGCCACCGCTCAATCCTCGATCTCCACCCGGTCCCGCTCGGCTGCCGCAGCTGTTGTTAAAGCTCACGACCGACAGCCAGCCCCGATGGACTCAACCAACGAATCCTCCGGGTCTCGCCGCCGTGGCCGGAACTCCGATAGAGACAATTCAGATAAGGGGAAGGAGAAAGAGCACGAGGTTAGGGTTAGGGATAGGGATAGAGATAGGGACAGGGATAACGATCGTAGCTTGGGTCTGAATGTGGATGCTGTCGGCTGTGGTGACGAAGATGATAATGATAGCGAGGGTGGTGGCGTGGGGATTCTGCATCAGAATCGGACCTCAGCTAGCAGTGCCCTCCAGGGTTTACTGAGGAAGCTCGGGGCGGGGTTGGATGATCTATTGCCTTCATCGGCGATGGGCTCGGCCTCATCTTCGCATCAGAGTGGGCGTCTGAAGAAGATTCTGTCTGGGTTGAGGGCCGAGGGGGAGGAAGGGAGGCAGGTTGAGGCGTTGACGCAGCTCTGTGAGATGCTCTCAATTGGAACCGAGGAGTCGCTCAGTACATTCTCTGTCGATTCCTTCGTTCCGGTTCTTGTGGGGCTGCTCAATCACGAGAGCAATCCGGATATTATGCTACTTGCGGCGAGGGCACTGACTCATCTTTGTGATGTGCTTCCTTCGTCTTGTGCTGCGGTTGTGCATTATGGTGCGGTTTCGTGTTTTTGTGCGAGGTTGCTTACCATAGAATACATGGACTTAGCTGAACAGGTTGGTTTCTTTTCTATTGGTTCTGGATCAGTAGGGAATGAGAGTGACAACAATAGGAATTTGATACTGTACTAAAAAGAACCAGATCTAATGCTGTCGTTAGATATTATATATTCATAATTATTTACTTTAGGTGGAAGCAAACAAATTTATGACCTTTAAATTTTACACATGAAACTTATGGAACATTGTAAGTGTTGCATTGCGATATTCATGCTTCGTTATGATGTAAAACAGTCTCTACAAGCTCTGAAGAAGATATCTCAGGAGCACCCAACTGCCTGTTTGCGAGCTGGTGCTCTTATGGCAGTGCTTTCATATTTGGATTTCTTCTCTACAGGAGTTCAGGTAACTCAACTAGTGAAATTTCAAAGTGTTAAGTTGGTTCACTTTGCTGACAGAGGACGGTTCATTTTGCATGTTGAATCTGAACGACTGATTCCCGTTTGTCACACTCTTTGTTTCAGCGAGTGGCATTATCCACGGCGGCAAACATGTGCAAGAAACTCCCTTCAGATGCTGCTGACTTTGTGATGGAAGCTGTCCCCCTTCTGACTAATCTTCTTCAGTATCACGATTCGAAGGTAATGGCTATTGTTTCATATTTCGTGAATTAAACTATCCCCTTCTAGGTTTAGTTCCTCCTCATTGTGTGGAATATGTATGTCTGTAGGTGCTGGAACATGCTTCTGTTTGTTTGACTCGAATTGCTGAAGCATTTGCATCATCTCCGGATAAATTAGATGAACTCTGTAATCATGGTCTGGTTACGCAAGCCGCCTCGCTTATTTCAACCAGCAATTCTGGAGGTGGACAGGCATCTCTCAGTGCTCCTACATACACTGTAAGTAATTAAGCTTTCAAACTTGATGTTATGTAGATTGGAAGGTTCTCATTTAATTGGGATTAAGGCTTAGTGAAAGATTTGAGTCTATGTATATTGGAGGTTTATCATTTTGACCTCTGAGGCTTGCAGGGTTTAATTCGACTTCTTTCCACTTGTGCAAGTGGCTCTCCATTGGGAGCCAAAACTTTGCTTCTTCTCGGCATCAGTGGTATCCTTAAAGATATTCTTGTAGGTTCAGGCATATCAACTAATGCTTCAGTTTCACCTGCTTTGAGTAGACCATCAGAACAGGTATTGCTTTTTTCCCTTAATGTGGGTTTTACACTAGCTGGACAGGGTCGTTTTCATTGCTGTATGGGTATATGAAACATAATGAAATTTCTGCATTTTGACCTATGTGGAACTCTACTTGACTAATAGACCTCATGATTCAAAATCTAAATAGCAACATACATTCTTCATTTTTTCTCCTTGATATTACATCTTTTTATATGCATTTATTTTCTGTTTTTACGCTTACATCAGAGTCTTGGGACCTAGCTATACCTTTTAAATATTAATTTTCTGATTTTCAATATACCATCCAGATTTTTGAGATTGTCAACCTGGCAAATGAACTGCTCCCTCCATTGCCACAAGGAACCATTTCTCTCCCAGCCAGCACCAATTTATTTATGAGAGGACCTATTGTTAAGAAGACTTCTGCTGGCAGTTCTGGGAAACAGGAAGACACAAATGGAAATGTCCCTGAGGTTTCAGCTCGCGAGAAATTATTGAATGATCAGCCTGAGCTTCTTCAGCATTTCGGAATGGATCTCCTTCCTGTTCTGATACAGGTAAGTTTTTGTGCATCTACTGTGTTGCTGATTTTTTATTACATGGTTTAGTTAGCAGATAGTTGCGTTTGTTTACTTTTCGAGCAGATATATGGTTCCAGCGTGAATGGTCCTGTTCGTCACAAATGTCTGTCCGTTGTTGGAAAATTGATGTACTTCAGCCCTGCAGAGATGATTCAATCACTATTAAGTTCAACAAACATATCGAGGTATATGACTGTAATGAATTATGATTTCTTGTTGGTGTGCTTGCAGCTTACACCATGCTGTGTGCAGAAATACTTATTATTACTTCATTATTTGCTCTGCTCTGCTAGTTTCTTGGCTGGTGTTTTAGCATGGAAAGATCCACATGTCTTGATCCCTGCCCTTCAAATTGCTGAGATTCTCATGGAAAAGCTTCCTGGGACTTTCTCCAAGATTTTTGTCAGAGAAGGTGTGGTACATGCTGTGGACCAACTTATCTTGGCTGGTAACCCAAATTCTGTTTCTGCACAAGCATCTTCCACGGAGAAGGATAATAATTCTGGCCCTGGAATATCATCACGCTCTAGGCGTTACAGACGACGGAGTGGAAACACCAATCCTGATGGAAGTGCTTCAGAAGAATCTAAGAATCCTGGTTCAGTAAATATTGGATCGCCTCCAAGTTCGGTGGAAATTCCTTCTATTAATTCAAATCTTCGTATGGCAGTCAGTTCATGTGCTAAAGCTTTTAAAGACAAGTACTTCCCTTCAGATCCCGGTTCTGTTGAAGTGGGAGTTACGGATGATCTTTTGCAATTAAAGGATCTTTGTATCAAGTTGAATGCTGGTGTTGATGACCAAAAGACTAAATCAAAGGGAAAATCTAAAGCTTCTGGGTCTCGCTTGGCTGATAATTTGGTGAATAAGGAAGACTATCTGGTTGGGATTATAGCTGAGATGCTAGCAGAGCTAGGAAAAGGGGATGGTGTTTCCACTTTTGAGTTCATTGGCAGTGGTGTCATTGCTGCCTTGCTGAACTACTTTTCTTGTGGCTACTTTTCCAAGGAGAAAATTTCAGAAGCTAACCTGCCCAAGCTTCGCCAACAAGCACTTAAAAGACTGAAGTCGTTTATCATTGTTGCACTTCCTTCCAGCATTGATGAAGAAAGTGTAGCTCCCATGACTGTCTTGGTTCAGAAGCTTCAAAATGCTCTGTCCTCCTTGGAGCGTTTCCCTGTTGTGTTGAGCCATTCATCTAGGTCATCTAGTGGAAGTGCATGCCTTTCCTCTGGACTGAGTGCTTTGTCTCAGCCTTTTAAGTTGCGTCTCTGTAAATCCCAGGGAGAAAAATCTCTCCGTGACTATTCATCGAATGTTGTACTGATCGATCCGTTAGCAAGTTTAGCTGCTGTTGAAGAATTTCTTTGGCCCCGAGTTCAGAGAGGAGAGTCTGGTCAGAAGTCCTTGGCATCAGCGGGGAATTCTGAGTCTGGAACTACTCCTACAGGAGCCGGTGCTTCTTCTCCATCTACTTCTACACCTGCTTCCACCGCTCGTCGTCCTTCTACTAGATCCAGATCATCTGTTAATATAGGAGATGCGTCAAAGAAGGATGCAACACAAGAGAAAAGCACTAGTTCATCAAAAGGGAAGGGTAAAGCTGTTTTGAAACCTGCTCAAGAGGAGGCTAGAGGACCTCAAACAAGAAATGCTGCTCGTAGAAGAGCAGTGTTAGATAAAGATGCTCAGATGAAACCTACAAATGGGGACTCTACTTCTGAGGTACATTCTATTCCTCTAGGTGAATGAAAAAATTGTCTGTTCGTGGGGGAAGGGGAATAAAATAAAAGGCACGGAGTTAATGGTTTAGAATGCTCTGCTTTTTTATTAGTTTAGGTTGTGCTAACAGCTGTTTGTTTTTTCCCTTATCGTGCCTAATGTTAGGTTATTAGTGTGACCTCTCTGTGCATCATAAGAGAATTGAAAAATTAAGATAAATTGACGTAAAAGATTTGATATTGGTGATTCAGATGTATAACACCCCCCCCCCCCCCCCCCCCTTTCCAAACCCAAAAAAAAGACAACGCAGATAAAAAATATATACATGACCATTTAGCATGTTGATATGAGGTATGCTTAGAATGATTTGTATATCTACCATTGTATTTAAAGTATATTTATGGTTATGTACCTCATAACAGATTTGGGATCTCTATTCTCTTCTCCCTTCGGTTGCAATTTTCTTTTCTGGCTAGCCAAAATTTGTATATTTCCAAACAGTCCATTAATAGTTGTTCATCTTTTCAAATAATTCCTTGTATCTGATTTTTATCCGTTCGTCAATTAAAATGTGTAGGTATTATTGGATAATTTATTATTGAAAATAGTGACTAACATTAAATAGTTTGTTTGGTTTAACCATAAATCTTTTTTAGACAGAGGATGTACCATTTTCAATGGTCACTTTGGTACATTTAAAAGCACTACACACAAGACTTCCTCTAGTGCATTATTGTAAGTTGTGGCATCTTATTTCAAAATTCAATTCGGATATCCTATGAAATATGGGATGTAATATACGAGTGTCAGGGTATTGTATGAGCTGTAGGCATTTCAACATGCTGCTGCTTCTGGTTGGTTAAAAAAAATTTCTTGTGCAAGGTTAGACAATGGTAGTTGCTTTAGGATTTGAGTAAAGCTAGGAACTGAGAGATAGGCATTTCCCAGTATAGGGATGGTGCACAAATAAAAATTTCTTTGCGGGACTGATAAGGTAGGGGTACTTCTTAATCAGTGTAAATGTTATTTCCAGGACTTGTAATGTTTGGTTAACAAAGCTTCTGGGACTTGGTACTTGCAGACCTTCTCTACATTAATTCAAAATATATCAAATTTCTTTTGTCTATTTCTTTATGATACATTACTCCTGAATAGCAGTTTTCTTCCATCAACATTTTTAAAACTCTCTTGCAGGACGAGGAATTGGATATATCTCCTGTTGAGATTGACGAGGCATTGGTGATTGAGGATGATGACATCTCAGATGATGAGGACGATGACCATGAAGATGTAGGTTTCTTGATCTTGTATTTTTTTTCTAGCTTTCTTCAGAGTTGGAGGATGCATACTTCATATTGTATATGCTACTCGACTATATAGTGTGAAGGTGGCAGAGCAGTCTTCTATTGTATGTAGTATGGCACATTGTGGAGTCATTTGCGTATTTTTGCTTATATTATTATCTTTGTTTTCTTCCAGGTGCTAAGAGATGATTCTCTTCCTGTGTGCATTCCTGACAAAGTACATGATGTAAAATTGGGTGACTCAGCAGAGGATAGTTTTGTTGCTCCTGCAGCAAGTGATAGCCAAACTAATCCAGTGTCTGGTTCTAGCAGCAGAGCTGCTACAGTTAAGGGTTCTGATTCTGCTGATTTTAGGAGTGGTAATTCATATGGTTCAAGGGGTGCTATGTCATTTGCTGCTGCTGCCATGGCTGGCCTTGGAGCTGGTAATGGTAGAGGTATTAGGGGAGTCAGAGATAGGCAAGGACGCCCTCAGTATGGAAGTTTTAATGATCCTCCAAAATTAATATTTACAGCTGGCGGGAGGCAGCTCAATAAGCATTTGACTATCTATCAGGCTGTTCAGCGACAGCTTGTACTGGATGAGGAGGATGATGACAGGTATGCTGGCAGTGATCTCATATCTAATGATGGAAGCAGGCTGTGGAGTGATATTTACACTATCACATATCATAGAGCAGAAAGCCAAGCTGATAGGGCGTCTGTTGGAGGATCTTGTTCTAATAATGTATCAAAATCTACCAAATCTGGTTCTGCTTCTACTTCTAACTCGGATGCCCAGTTACATCGAATGTCACTTCTAGACAGTATCTTGCAGGGAGAACTTCCTTGTGATCTGGAAAAATCCAATCCTACTTTCAATATATTGGCTCTTTTGCGTGTATTAGAGGGTTTGAACCAACTTGCACCTCGTTTGAGAGCCCAGATAGCTTGTGATGATTTTGCTGAGGGAAAAATCGCTAGTCTGAATGAGCTGAATACAACTTGTGGCAGAGTTTCTTCAGAGGAATTTATTAACAGCAAGCTTACTCCTAAACTAGCTCGACAAATTCAAGATGCACTTGCACTGTGCAGTGGTAGTCTTCCCTCATGGTGCTACCAGTTGACAAAAGCATGTCCCTTCTTATTTCCTTTTGAGATCCGGCGACAATACTTCTATTCAACTGCTTTTGGGCTATCTCGCGCTCTATACCGTCTTCAGCAACAGCAGGGTGCTGATGGTCATGGATCAGCAAATGAAAGAGAGGTGAGGGTTGGGAGATTGCAGCGCCAAAAGGTCCGTGTCTCCAGAAGTCACATTTTGGATTCTGCTGCAAAAGTAATGGAGATGTATTCTAGCCAGAAGGCCGTGCTTGAGGTAGAATATTTTGGTGAAGTTGGCACAGGTTTGGGTCCAACCCTTGAATTCTACACTCTTTTAAGTCATGACCTTCAAAAAGTTGGACTTCAAATGTGGAGAACAAATTCTTCCTTGGGGACACCAAATGGAAAAACAAATAATGCTGATGGGGACCTTGTTCTAGCCCCTCTTGGGTTGTTCCCTCGTCCTTGGCCTCCAAATGCTGATGCTTCTGATGGTAATCAGTTTTCTAAAGTCATCGAGTATTTCCGGTTGGTAGGGCGTGTGATGGCCAAAGCTCTTCAAGATGGACGGTTACTGGACCTGCCACTGTCAACAGCATTTTTCAAGCTTGTGCTTGGTCAAGTAAGCTTATTTCATTATGAGACATTCTTACCTTTTCTTGGTCAAAATTAAATGTTGCTATTTATTGTCTACCTCTGTTTTGGTTAAGATAATCAGCTTTCTAATTCATTTCAGGAGCTTGATTTGCATGATATTCTTACTTTTGATGCTGAGCTAGGCAAGACTTTCCAAGAATTGCATGTCATTGTTTGTCGGAAACAATATCTAGAATCAACTAGCGGTGATAATAGTGATGCAATTATGGATTTACGTTTTCGAGGGGCACCAATAGAAGATCTCTGCTTCGATTTTACACTTCCTGGTTACCCAGAGTATATTTTGAAATCTGGAGACGAAAATGTAGGCAACGTAGATTTCTTGAGTATATATATGTTCTGCATGTCATTTCTTTGTTCTTTTTTCTTTTCCAGTGAAGGTTTATCTTATGCATGCCAATTCCCAGGTTGATATTTATAACTTGGAGGAGTATATTTCCTTGGTAGTTGATGCGACTGTCAAGACTGGAATAATGCGGCAAATGGAAGCATTTAGAGCAGGGTTCAATCAGGTTGAGTTCCTATCCCGACCTTCATTGAGTTAGTAATCCAAAGATTGCTATA
The DNA here is from genome assembly GCA_022457165.1 of Juglans mandshurica. NCBI lineage: Eukaryota > Viridiplantae > Streptophyta > Magnoliopsida > Fagales > Juglandaceae > Juglans > Juglans mandshurica. Next base: position 23,940,907 of record CM039629.1, on the reverse strand, counting down.
TTTTTATATATTCATGGGCTTGTTTCGGATTTTCTTGCACTTCGTTAGTCAAATATTGGGTCTATTAAAATTTTCTTCTCTATTGAAGTTGATTTCCATTGGTTTTATGTAGCTTGGACTATCTGACTTGACATTTGTTTGTGGAGGTTTTCAAATGCACCTCCAATAGCAATTCATGGAATTAGAAATCTCATTTCTCCCTAATTGAGAACACCTTTTACCAAATTTTTTATTTTAATTCTTCAATTTTAAGAACCGGGGTATTTGGATTTGGGTTTTTGTGCGTTGAGTTATGTTGTGAAGGTTTCCTAATGTAACTAAAATTAAAGTTTATGCAAGTAAATTCATTAAAAACCTGTTTAACGACATTGTCCATTGACTAGGAAATAATTTAAAGACTCCTCACATACTGATCTAATTTTATTTTTCCCTGTTGCTATGATAATTTTATACTTGTATTTTTGTTTTTTTTTTTCCTTTTGTACATGCACTTGAATATCTTCTTTAATCAGTAAACAACACATTTAATGATAAAAAATCAACAAACCAACTCATAATTTTTTTTATCGGTAACAAACCAACTCATATTGAGCATCACATACACTCCCTTTGAGACTCCACCTGTACATAGTCATAAGCTGTTTCTGTAATTTTTTTGATGATGAGGACCTGGAGACCGTGCAAATGCAAATTATGCAACTGTATCTTTTACACAGTTAAGCTTTGTGGACTTGCGCTTTGCCATTTGTTCTGTATTTCAGACATAATAAATACGGTTCATATTGTCACACTAGTAAGGTTCAAATTCTGCAGGGTGATGCTAGCCTGCAGTGCCATTAGGAATTTCACTGGTATACATTTAACTTTTTTTTTTTTTTTTTTGATAGGTTCGGTATACAATAACTTTCAGCTTAATGTTATGCCTTAATAACCCTTGTGGTGATAAAAAGTTCAGCCTTCTCCTTTCTTCCCCTCCCCCACCTCTTCCAGGTTCTTTCTCTTTGTCCTATTCATTTTCCACTGAGTTGGAATTTGACATCGGATGTTAGGTGAAAGAGCTGTAGGTGGTGCCTATGGTGATGGTCATGTGATAAATATTCTGGTGGCTGGTTCCAAGACATACACAGTTTATTACTCCATAAATAAACCTCAACCCAACCAAAGATTTCAGCGTTTCTTCTGCGAATTGTAACCAAGAAAACCTTAATTTTCCTAAAATACCTGCTGCCAGGAAAATTTTCAGCAGCTGAAAGTTCTGTTTCCAACCAGTGTCACTCTATAATGTTCAATTTTTTCAAGCATGATTTGAGTCATAAGCCCTCTGCTGCTTCTATTTTTATATATATATATATTTTAAAGCCTGGATATTTTCGTGATGTCTTTGAACCTGGCAATGGTAGTAATGGATGGTTAAAACTTTGTCTGGGGCAAGGTCTTGTTTGTGGATATTGGAGAACTAGAGGAAAACATCCTGGGGCTTTTCTCCAGAAATTTAAGATAGAGTATGGAGTGTTAGATAGAGGCTGTGAGGTGGGCATTCATGTCACTGATAGAGAGAAATATATATTTTCTTTTATTGGTAAGTCACTGGTAGAGATATTTAGGAACAAGCATATGAAGATAAACGTTTATCCAAGTGTTGAAGTAAAAGATAATCTTTTAAGATCTTTTGTCCATCAGGTTTTTGGTTGCGATTTGTTCAGTAACTTTTAAAAATTCTCTCTCGGATAGAGCTTATTTTAGGGTTTTGACTATGACATATCTTAGTTTATCTTCTGATGTGTTCTCTTGATTCTGGATCTGCTCGTCTTTTTCTTCTATAATTGAGTTTCAAAATTTGATCTCATGTTAACCCAGACTTGTTCTGACGCTGCTTGAAAATCAGGTCTTTGACATCTCTTCTTTACTAATATTTACTCCGCATGAATTGGATTACCTGCTTTGTGGCCGTAGAGAGTTGTGGGAGGTAATGTTCTCTTGTTTGTGCATTTTTGCATTACAAGATATGATTGGAATGTATTTCGTAGAATGTTGTGATTGTACATTAATTTCTTACTTTTGCAGGCTGAGACACTTGCTGATAATATAAAATTCGATCATGGATACACTGCCAAGAGCCCTGCAGTAGTAAATGTATGCTTCTCTTCCTAGATTTAGAAGTCAGTCCACTGGAAGGGAACCTTTTGCTTGTTTTACATGGTTCTTATGGTGTTTTATGTGATGCTCTTAGTTACTGGAGATTATGGTAGAATTCACACCAGAGCAGCAGCGGGCCTTCTGCCAGTTTGTCACTGGTGCACCTAGGCTTCCACCTGGTGGGCTGGCAGTGCTCAATCCTAAGCTGACCATTGTGAGAAAGGTAGCAGCATAGCTGATTTGGATTTTAGTGATGTCTTTTGAAGTTCTGATTCTGATTCATACGGATTGTTTGAAATCACCCAAGTTGTTTAGTAATTCCTCTTGCCTATACATAATCATAGCGATAATACTTGCTTATCTTGGGTGCAGCATTCTTCGACTGCAGTCAACACAGCAGCCAATGGGACTGGGCTTTCAGAATCAGCGGATGATGACTTGCCAAGTGTCATGACATGTGCAAACTATCTGAAGCTCCCTCCTTACTCTACGAAGGTATTATAGATAGACTAAAAATCGATGTTAATGCTGATCTTTTACACTTATCCAGTTACTATTACTTTTTTTTTTTTTTTTTTGATAAAATAAAAAATCTCTGCTGATTGGTTTAATATGTAATACAGGAGATTATGTTCAAGAAACTACTTTATGCAATCAGTGAAGGGCAGGGATCTTTTGATTTGTCATGAGTTTTTGCGACTAACCAACCGAACTATGTATATTGTATCACCTCATTGATTCTCTTGCCTGAGATAATTTTGATGTTGGAAGTCAAATAATTGCAGCGTCTTGGGCACCTTTCTAAACTAGAGCACGATGGAGGTCAGTTCCTAACTTCTCATGGTGGCTGCACACTCAAATTTTGTTGTTAGGGCCTCTGCAGTTATTCTTCCATTATACTCTTCCCATATACTGAAGTTTTTCTCCCGGGAATTGTCATTTCTTTCTTCAAAACAGCCACATTGCATTCCTGTCAATGATATTTTCAAAAATTCTCCCATTTGCTTCGTTAACAATGTGTATATTGGTGGTATAAACAAAAGCAGAAATGTTTTCAGGTTGGACTGCCATATTTTCAGGAAGCTGTAAAGGAAATTGGAGAGCACCTTTTCAGCTGTTAGGGCTTGTAAATAATCAGAAACTTTGTTTTTTTTTTTTTTTCTTTTTTCCTCAATGTTCAACACATTGGTGGTAGGATACGTGACATGGAATGTTTCAAGGGAAAAATAAATAATTTTGAAGAATTATTGTGACTGAATTTATTGTTTTATTTTTCCCCTAAATTTTGTGGTGTGCCTTCTGTCCTATCTGGATTGTACTAGGTATACCCCTGCTGAACCTTTGTGGGCAGTAATATGGTGTTATAGATGAACCTTTTACGGGGGTGTTGCTAGGGTGCTATCTAGAGTTGTTTCTTTCCTTGTATGTGAAAAAAAAAAAAAAAAAAAAGAAGCGTATGGATCATGTCCTTCTGATAATTGCATTGATGCGTACCTCTACTGAGATGTAGAAAAAAAATCTATGTACCTAATTACAGTATTCTAGTAAAAGTTAGGGCTGAACCTCTTAACTGAATGCTTCATGAGGGTGATCAGGTGTTCGTTCCCCTTAAGGTCGCTAGCAATTAATAGCAAGATAACGAAAGAGGCGAGTAGCCCATTGCTCCATGACACTCTTGGCATTGCAATTTTTTGAGTATGTATGTTGTTGGATCGTCCTTTAGTTTGCTTTTTTCCCTGAATGATATCTGAGGGTATGTCCCTTTGGTTTCTTTCTAAAGTGTTATTGGCACCAAAAATAGCACTTTATAACCAACCTCCTTAATTCGCGCGGTGTGCACTTAATGTCTTCAATAAATTCTACCTCTTTAGAGATTAACGAATGTATCTTGTTCGTAAAGAAACGAATCTAAAGCATGTTCTCCATACTTGGGTGAAATGCTCACGAAGAACTTTGTTTATCATCACAGATTTGGGAAATAAGGAATGTTTGGCTTACAAAGAAACTTCAGAAAAGGAAAAGGCTCATACATTGATGTTCCTTGACGTGATACATTGTATTTCAAAGTTCTTTTAATTATAAGATAGATCTAATGTATCATAATTTACATTAGTTTGTGTTTCATTTTCGAGAGATCTATCAAGGATCCAAAAATATATACCAGATACAGATCATGGGGGATCAAAGACCTCATCCCATTTTAAGTGAGTTTTTAAGCAGACTCTTTTGTTTCTTTAAAGTGAGCCTGCTTTCAAATACAAACATTCTACTCCTTTCCAAGTTTTTTGATGTAATGCCAAGATTGAAGAGGTTGAAAAGGAAAAATGGAGTGTTTGAAATTAATGCCAAGATTGATCGGAGAGCAACCTGCATCTCCAGTGGATGTGTTACATGGTAATTCCGTATGTATACTTATGAAGGGGTAATGCAGAAAAAGGTGAATACAACCTTAAAACTTCAAGTATTTAAAAAGAACAAAACTTTAAAATCCAATTACCATTCGATTCTACTTTGCTCTTGAAACTACCATGGGCTTAATATCACTATTCCAACCCATGATCGCAAACACTCGTATGACTGAGATCCGATCGTCTCTAATGTTTCTTGTGGTCGCACTTCACTTGTATAGCTAGTGTCTTCATGATATCTGGACATTCATCGTTGTCCTTGATGAAAAGTTCGCGCTCAATCGGAACTGAACAGCTAGTTTTTCCCAAGCAATTCTGCTTAATGCCAATACAGCATTACAATTAGCATTTGAATTTGCTCACCAAAGAAAATAGTTTCACTTGACATTATGACAAGGTAACATTTGGGGAATAATGTATTTTTACCTGTTCAACAACCTCCTTGGTAATGGGAGCATTGCAGTTGCCCATTAAGAAGCTTCCACAGGAACCATAAGGATCACCATAGCTAGCAAACTCTACAGCAACAATCTCTTGGTGGTTTGGACACTTCAGTTGAGCTGCTGGCTTCACAGTGTCCACCACAGGTCTGATTTTGCTTTCCTTCCTCTGCCATGACTTCACATGGGGTGGATGATACTCAGTTATGACACTGCAGATTGTATTTCTATTGACAAGTAGGATTTCAATGTCTTCTGGGTTCCCTTTCTCCTCCTCCAATACAACAAGGAGATTTTCTGTTGGCTTTATAAAAGATCTCGGGATATGGTAGCTGATGAAAATTGCCAAACATAATTGAGGAAAAAGAAACTTAGATTGCTTTTCATGAATATTTCAATCACTCGTAAGTGTAGTTTACTTGTAGCTTTACTTACTCTGATTGAGAAGGCTTTCCGAGAGGAGAGAGGAAGGACATCCAGTGACGGCCAATGCTTTTACCATTGACCCAAATCATTCCCTTGCCCATACCAGTCATCCTGATAGCGACAGGGTCATTCCCTTCAGGAGCATCAAAATATGTCTGCAACAAGAATATGCATACAAGTGTGAAGGTTTTTGAAAGCCCACAACACTCTTGAATGTACTTGAATCTTTCTTCTTCAGTTTGTAATTTCCTAATAAAGTTTCTTTGACTATGAAAATTTAAGTTATTATTGTTGCCAATTTTCGAATAATAACCGTGATTTAGAATTCTTTATCAAGAGCTGCAATGGGACATGTTTCTCCTAGCATACCTTGTACCATGTAAGAGCACGCCTTTGCCCATCAGCTTTCTTCCATTCTACCCTGTGTGAGCCTGACTGTGTGAACACCTTCATTTTTTCTCCCGTTAAACCAACCTGCAAAATGGGCAGTAGTTTGAGTACATCACCTGCTAGTTGGTCATTTTCCATTAATCATATTCATTTTTTCTTTTGAAGTTCTCTATTTCAGCAAGTGCAGCTGACTTTAAGAGGCTCCTCAGTACCTGATGCCCCCAACCATTGACTGTCAGATCGAGAGTTCCTGTGTTCAAACCTAGGACAGTTATAGCACGAGGACCTGCATACCTGTGCTCCATGTAGGCTCCACTATCCTTCATAGGCAAAGAACAGCTTGTAAGAGCCTTGTCTAGATCCCAAAAAAACTGCATGATAAAAAAGCTAGGAGCTACTCACAGGTAGTCCCACCGTCATGCCAATCAGAGCTATATGGTTAACCCCGGCCTTGAGATTTACAGCATTCTGAAAGACAAAGCTCTTCTCATCGTGGCTTCCATGCCCCGATCCTGAAAACCTCAAGTACAATGAGCTGGAAATGTGAAGTTTTTTAAGTAAAGAGAATGTTGTGCTTGATTGTGCGCTCACCAACATATTCGCCATTCACAAATGCATGCAAGGCATGGCCAAGACTTGCAACACGTAGTACTGGGTGAATATCAGGCCGCATTGGCAAGTCACGGGGACCCAATTCTATGCTGTAATCAGAATATGCAAAACATGTCAGACAGGTTCATCACCGTTAGCTCCAGTTCAGAATCCTTATTAGAGTTAGACAGATCTTAATCTATCTTTCACTCACAAGGTGCTTAAGATTTGCTTACCTAGTGGTGTACCACGCATAGTCTGTGGTATCCTTAAGAAAACTATAGAGCTCTTTTGGAGTCTTGGAATCAACTGGCAATTCCTTGACAGTTGGGATTGGTTCTGAGGACATCTCCCACTTGAGATTCTTTGCAACCTTCGAGTTCTTCAAGTTCCTTGCATTGTGTTGTGATACAATCTGTTTTTATACAAGAGAAGAACCATACTGGTAATTTAGGGGCACTAATACACAACCGAAGAAACAATCTGTACTAATTATGTTACAGAGAGACGATATGTAAGAGATGAGGAGTTACTGTTTGTGTGTTGAAGACCACAGTCTTGCAATCAGGGAGGATACTAATGGAACGTGGAGGCAGGTAATATTTCTCACCCCTGAAATCAACTGTTTCTGGTGATTTAGAGTTGTTGTTGGCCAAAAATGCAGCACAGACTTTTGTTCCGGGATTCTCGTAGAGTCGAGCCTAAATGGTAGAACAACTTAAAACATATCAAATAATAGTGATTGGAAGGAAGCTATATGCCACATTGTTTACTCTATTCGGATGCTTACTTCTGTATGCTTGCCCAAAACTTGGACGCCATGTTCACCCCAAAGCAGAGCCTTCTTGCATAAATTTAGAGCCTTGTGCACGTCCTTAAGGTGGCTCCATTTGGGTTCCCTCTGCAAACCTGCGTTAGACGTGTAAGGGCCCATGTTTGAGCAACCTTAGAATCATTGAGATATTAGAGATCCCAATACTAGAAATCTTTACCATATTCATCAATAGGAGCTTCATCATAATAGCGAGTTGTTGTAAAGACCGCGCTCGTTCTCCCAAAGTTAGTCCCACCATGGTACTGCAAATTATGAAGGGGATGTGAATTAGGGAAGAAATCCTTTCAAGCAAACTTCATCCCTTGAGAAAAATGAGAAGGTCATGTATCTTCCTACCATATAGTAGTTGACAAGAGTTCCATTCTTTGAGAAGAAGCGGGCAACTGAGAATGCAATATCCTCTGCTGCTCTTTGAGATGGAGGGTCTCCGAATACTCTGTACCTGTAATTACAAAGAACAATTGCAAAGCCATTAGCATTTCCATGAAGGTAAAAAACAGCTATATAAGCCATTAACATGTGCGTGTATTTATTTATGACATGCCCTTCTTTTCTTATTGACTAGCCTATGACCAGCCATTAATGGTTCACTAAAGATCACCGAGGGGTACACTCACTGAGCAGTCCAGTTCTCAGTCCACAAAGAAGGCTTGTGGGGTTTGTTTGGGCCTGTGAAAGTGTCTCCGCAGTGTCTTCCATTGCATGTATTGATCTGCGCATCAAAGTGTGTACTTTTAGTCAAAATTACGAGGACTTTTTTGGTTGTTGTCTTAGTTCTCAATTCCTGAAAATCTTTTCAGAGGTAATTCTTTCGATCCCGAAGGTTACATTAAATGATTTTGCAAACTCACCACTGGATCTGGAGCATCCTTCTGCTTGCACATGATCCAGGGAACTTCAGTGTTCAGTCCCACTGCCATTTTTGCTGCCCACTGAACATATCTGCTTCCCATATCTCTATATGCAAGTTGGATGTGATTGTATTCATTTTCAATCTGCGTTATGAGTTATTTTAAGCATCAAATTAATAAGATGGTAAGATCTCCTACAAAGAAAAGGAGCATTATTAGACTGGAACCAAACCTGTGACAAGATGATGGGCCCTCCTTGTGAAGCAAACAGTTTCTCCTCTTTCATCTTATCTATAATCATTTTCGCATATTTTTTCATGTATTGCTGCAAATAGGAATAAACTCAATTCAGTAGAGTTCCTTGATTATGGCATTAGATCTCCCAAAATAAATTTGCACCCTTAAGATGATGGTGCAAAATTGAGTACCTTGAATGGTCCATTATTAGAACGGAATATGATGTCAGGGACCTCTCTTAGCCAATATGGAATTCCTCTGAAGTTTAAAGTTTAGAACAACAGAATTTTAGAGGAAGGTTACATTGCAGCAAGAAAATCATATAAGAGGAAGTAGAAAATGAGAAACCAAAGGCATACCCGTGATTCCATTCAGCTTGGATGAATGGCCCAATCCTGAGGGTCACATACATTCCTTGCTCCCCAATCAGCTTGATGAATTTCACCACATCATAATTTCCATTAAAATTGAACTGCCGAAAATTGGGAACATCATTGATGAGTTAAACTGAGACACAGAAATATTTCTGACAGATGAATTCAGCACGAGTCGTGCTAGATAGATGCCCCACATTCTGCACACCACTTAAAAACATGTAATTTTACTTTTTTATCCTCATTTCATATTTCATGAAAAAATATGAAATATGAGGGTAAAAGGATAAAAGTACATATTTTTAAGTGGTGTCCATGCAGCACAATGTCTGCTTTCAACACCATTTCTTACTTCTGACCGATGAATTCAGAACAATTTCTGTCTGCGACACCATTTCTTACCTGCCCTTCCACGGGCTCATGAATGTTCCAGAAAACGTAAGTTTGAATCACATTCAAACCTCCATGTTTAGCCTTTGCTATAAGGTCTGGCCACATCTAAAATCCAGTTTAACAACACTACACATCAGTTTCATCCATTTAAAACTCACCCCTCCAGTAAATACTCAAAAACCCGAAAAGAAAAACACATAACAAAAGGATAGCTCAATAAGTTGACGTTTAAGTTACCTCCGCGGTGCTACGAGGGTAATGGATGGAACCAGAAAACAGAAGCTCTCTCTTTCCATTGATGATCAAAGACCTTCCATCATAAGTCACGTTCTGAAACTTGTCCCCGCCATGGCCAACTGCGACTGAGACTAAAAGAGAAAGAACGGCGAGCAAGAGCACGCGGCTTGGCACTGCCATTGTAACCCCTCCTCAACTAGAAACCGAACCCAGTTCGGAGATCAGTAGAATGATAAATAACTCCACGGAAAACAGAAAAAAAAATGAAAATAGTTGAGAAAAAAAGAAAGAAAAAAGAGCTAGTGTGAGACAATTCGGGAAGCCGCCTTAGAAGGAGGAGGTACCCGGAAGCTGAAACATAAACTCCATGAAAAAGCCTCTATTGGGTCAACGAAATGGTAAATATAGAGGGCTTGGAGGAAAGCTCGGAACTTATATATTGAATTTCTGTTTTGAGATCTCTTGGTGGCCATTTCTTTGTTAAGAGTTGTGAGCCTTGTGTTTCCTTCAGGTTCTTTTTTTTTTTTCCCAATTTCCCTCTCAATTTTTGTTAGCATATTTTACTGTCTTCATGCTATTCTTGGCGCAGAGTTTCTTGGGAATGCGAACCGGACTCGTGGGCATACGAGGATGGCCTTACTCTGCGGGTAAGTCATGGAAGCTTCTTACCCTACGGCCTCTATGTTGGCACTCTTTGCTATACCACCAACAAGAGCCGCAATTCTTCCTCGTCTTGGGAATTTTGCAAAAAATACAAAGCAAATTAATACCATGATTTACCCACAATCCTTATAATATGAAAAGAAATGTGAGAAATCTTATTATTTATCCTATATTTTACCATTTTCATCGTACATGATATTGAAATGAGTCCATTTTAAATAGTTTTAATTATGGGTTATAGGGATATAATTAGAAATAATAAGATTTAGAATAAAATGTAGTACTTTTTATTATAATTATAAAGGGATTTAACTTCATTTTATGGTAGTACTTTATTTTTTTATTTTGTAAAAATATCAAATATTCAAATTAATACACACCAAAACTATCCATTCTTACGTGTATAGGAATATTATTATATTATCTGTCGCGTAATATTATGTAGCAAATAAAGCAATATCGATTTCAATGATCTGATCTCCATCTAATTTTATGGACGATAATATTTTGAATAACGCTACTCATCATTTATTTTTTTATTATTTTATAATGTGATATTAGATGATTGAAAATTATATATTATATTTTATTTATGAATCTATTATTTAATATCATATCATAAAATGATGAGACGATGACGATGAAAACAAAAAAACAAAAAACAAACGGGAGGAAGATAAGTTGAGATGAGATGAGATGAGTTGAGATTAAAGTTAAAAAATTGAATAAAATATTGTTATAATATATTTTTTAATATTATTTTTGTTTTGAGATTTGAAAAAGTTGAATTGTTTATTTTATTTTGTATTGGAAGTTGAAAAAGTTATAATAATGAGATTGATGGTGATGTTTTTCCAAAACAAACGATAGTCTTTTCCCTAATATCCTAGTGCTTCTCTCCTCCGGCAAGAAGTTCCAAGTTCCAACTTTCCCTCCAAAGACCAAACCAAAACTCTTCCCATTACTCTGTTAGCTTTCTCGACGTATAGCCGTCTCACAGAGAGAGAGAGAGAGAGTTCCACCTATGTCGAGCCACAAAGACGACCTCGATCTCCTTCTGTCCCTCAGAGAGAGAGTTTTGGATACCCCTCCCGGTTCTCCTTCACCCCATTCACCAGGTTTTCATATTATCTTCTTTCTTTCTTTTTACATTTCAGCATCGAAGTTCTCTAATTTTCCTATGTATTTCTCAGTTTCCACTTAGTTTACAAAAACTAGCTTTGGGTGCCGCCATTTTTATCTAATCATGCACTGCTTTGGTGTTTTGGGGATTTTTTTTTTTTTTTTGGGGGGGGGGGGGGTGTGGCTGGTTCGTTGGGTCTCTGTTTGATTTAAAAAAAAAATGGTCTTGACTTTTCAGGATATCTCTCGGAGGATAGATCGCCGAGGCGAAGTGAGAAGTCTGACATGTCCGTCTTTAGAGACGCCGTGCGAGACTTCCTTGACTACGAGTACAAGCCGGTTCATAAAGCTGGTAAATTGAAGGGCTCGAAGGCCTCCAACTATACTGAGCTTGAGAAATTTTCGGGCTTGCGAATAAGGTTAGTGATTCGCTACTTATCCTAAAAAGGAGATGAGGCATGCGTGTATGATACTTAGGCCGGATTAGGATGTTGAGATTAGTTGAGTTGAGTTGTGAATAATAATATTTTGTGGGTTCTATTGAGATGGGTTTAACTTTTTTAGGTGGGGATGAATATAACTTTTTAGGTCGAAATGTGTAAAGTAAGTTAAGATGAGTTTAATTTTTTTTATTGGAAATTGAAAAAATTGTGGATCCCATCAATGAGTAGTTTGAGATGAGTTGAATTTGGTTCAACAACCAAACATAGCCTTTAGTAGTTTATGTGATTTCATTTGTCATTTTTGTTTTGAATGTTACTTTTTGCTTGGGGGGTGGGTGGTGTTGTTGAGGTTAGAGTCCTTTCTCTTCATTGTTGAGCTAGGTGCACTGTTTTAATTTGGTTCACGTGGTAATATGGCTTAGCGATCGAGAATTTCATTTTCTTTCGGAATTTAATTCATTTGAGACAATTCTCAGCAGCATTTGCAACATCCACAATAAGTTCTTGCAAAACAGAGAAACAACCTCGGGTGATTCCAGTGGAGATTCCTCTGATAGTTAAGTCAATGAAAGAGGCAGGAGTTTCTAAATAAATCTAGATAGATGCAATGCATACCTGATATTTATAGGATTTGAGGAACACAACATGAAGGAACCATTTTCCTTGAGCACGACACTGAAGATGACGGTGTCCTTCTGGGAGAGGTGTCTTTGCAGGACCTGTTTTGTCTGAATGGATCTCTCAAGATATGAGCCCTATTGAATAAAACTCCTAGTCAAACACAGCAGCTCCTGGTACCTTCACAAGATCGCTCCAAACGGTGCTTTTTACCTAATTCAACCCTTCCTCGCCTTCCTTCACTTGGGCTTCTCGTGTAAACATCTTTGATTGCTTATCAACTTTTCCTCGCCAAATGGTGTGTTTTACCTAATTCGACCCATCCTTACCTTCCTTCACTTGGGCTTCTCGTGTACGCATCTTTGATTGCTTATCAACTTTTCCTCACCCTCGTCACATACTTTACCTAACAACGGCCTTGAGACATGAGAAACAAGATTACTTTTTTATTCTTTATGTGCAGTTTTCTGAGTAATTGTATGCAGTGTAAAATCAAATATATAGTAGTTTGGAGGTTTTTTAAATCGTTTCACGCCTAGTTTGTTTTTATTCCTCCTTTGATCAGGAACCGCTTGGTCAGTGCAGCAGAGCTCAGTGAGCTGTTTTCAGATGTTTGTTTCGTTCAGTTATCAACTATGAAGTACGAGATTGCACTTTGCATTGTATAAATAGGCATTAATATTTGGAATCTTTGAAGTGATTCTCTTGCTTTAGCAGACAATTTTTCTTCGGTTTTGCTTTTATAGACAAGCACTTAAAATGTTGCATGAAGCTTAATTTGATTTAAACGGAGTGATGGTAGTGATTTCAGATATTGGATATGTTGTAGGAACTTGTTGGTAGGGGACACTCTGCCGGGTTGTTGGGCAACTGTTGGAGTGTTGACCGAGAAGGGAACTTCAAAGACCAGTTCTACAGGAAAGAACTATTGTATATGGAAGGTGGGATGTCTAGATGACAAATACCGTTTCTCTTTTCTTGTTCGGTTATGCTTATCAGAAGAACTGGAAAGAGCAGGCTGGAACAGTCTTTGCATTGTTCAATTGTGCCGTACGCAAGGATGCAGTGGTATCAACTATCAACTCATCATGTGTCAATAGAAATGTCTGTTAAGGTTCAACGATATATTGAAATTTCCCTTCTCTGTTTTTGCAGGGTACAGGGTTTTCTCTGAGTGTGTATTCTCCTACTCAAATTTTAAAGATTGGAACTGCAGTTCATTATGGAGTTTGTAAGGGAAAAAGGAAGGACGGGATGCCTTGTACAGTAGGCATAAATAAGTAGGTTATGGGTACTCCTTGGATTTCTTAGTATTATGGAATGAACTGCTCACAACATTCACTGTCAGTAATTGAGTTTGAAATAAATCTAGTTGTGTGAAATCATAAGTGTATCATCTGCCATGATGAGTTGGTTCTAGAATAGCCCTTCTCAAGTACTTGTCAACCAGTAAAACACAGGGAGAGCATTAGACCTACAACTAACAAGATTAGATAAACACAAACTGAAATACACCACCACCGGAAGGGAGAGTTTCCCATGAGCTCCTTGGATATCCGTTCTGTGGTTACTTTTCACAGAACCATTGCTGAGATTAGTCTTAATGATAAATTTCCTGGCTTGCAGTTTTCTGGGTATATCAGGTGAAAATTGAATGCAAAAAACCATTGATCTGATATTCTGTAGCATTAGCACAATTACTTTTAGTTGATAGGTCAAGTAATGAGAGCATGTGTTTGTGAGTAGCATCTTCTGGTCTGTACTCAAAGGATTGTGTGGTGAGCATATGGGTGGAAAATGAACCAAAGGAAGCGCTTTTGTAACTTTTCATCAGAGGTCCTCGGTCAAAATGTCATGAAGGTAGGTCATGGCATTTTTATAACGTGCATCTATCAAACTCACCATCTCATTGTATGTTAACTTGATCATTCGTCTTCCCATTAGCAGCTGACCCATAATTCCATTATCGATGTTGTGTGTATTTTTTTAGCATGATATTTCTTCTTATCCACTGACCCACGAAATTTTTTGACATCTTGAGTCTTCATGGTATTTCAGGCTCAGTGGAATATGTTGTAACTATCATACATTGGTAAGCATATATGCTTTAATCTGTTTGACTAATTTATATTCAAAGCCAACCATCTGTTTTATTCTCTGTTTTTGTTTTCCTTCTCTACTATGTATATTTACCATCTGCTTTATTTCTACAGAAAGCTTCAGAGAAATGTGTCACAAATCGAGCTGAGCTCAAGGGAGGGTAGGTGATTAGTGTGTAGTGTCATACAACTCTTCAGGCCATTATCTACTAATTGTATTATTTCAATAATAAACTCGCTTCAATCGTCTTCAGTTTCTTGCTACAGGTGCCTTCAACTTGTTTGTTTCCTTAACAGGAACCTAGGAACTGCATTTAGGGATTCCCTCAATCCGGAAGGGATTTGCATGGTTGATTCTTTAGAAGACAGGATGAATTTCAAAAAGCCCATGGAACCATTAAAACTACTTTCTGTGGAAGGACTCAGAAAGACACTTAGGTTTGACATGGATACAATAGATTGTTTCTGTTGTGAAAATATTTGCATTTTTTCACTTATTGCAGATGTTTTTTTTTTTTTTTTTTAATTGTAACAGTAATGCAGGTAAAGTGATGACAAGAACATACTCACAAGGGATAAGGTTCCTTACTGCAATTACAGGTTTAAGATCTCGGGTCTTTTTCATATGCTCATTGTGATTTCATGAGATTTCATTCTGAGCTACTTTTTCCTTTTAATTGCAGGGAAAATGATTTCAACGAATCCAGATAAAGAATCAACAGTTCCAAAACAACCTATTAACATGTCCGAGAAAAGGTGAATCAATGCACTATGAGACATTGTGATATACTGGCCTTTGGTGCTTGCTTTAAGTTGTGGAAGATTTATCTGTCATTTCTCAGGAAATCATCTACCATGGAAGAAGAGTCATCTGTAATTGGAAATCAGCAACCGGATGCAAAGAGAAAGAAGGCTGAGCGGCATGGACAAGGTGTGGTCGACAAAACCAGGCAAGATATAGGAAAATTGATTCAATTAGATATTGTTAGTTCAGATGAAGAATTGTGAGTGTCTTATATTGAGCTCCAACTCGTTGGAAGTTGAAATCCGACTATGGGGATCAGGTAGCATCAGGGAACAATAGAATTCATATTTGATGGTGGGGAACCACAGCTCCCAAATGATGCAATCTAGTGAATGTATTTCAGGGAGCTGCTCCTTTTCAAAGTTCTCAGTCAGAAGATCATTAAGATCGGAGTCTTGATAATTTTGGAATCTCTCCTACACGTACACCTGCCTCGTAGGAAGCTCTTTCTTCATGAAAACCTGTCCTCAAAGTAATTGTAGCAAATACTTAGCTCCACATTTTCAAGTATCTTAAGTATATATTCTAGAAGTTAAAATAATCATTTTAAGTTGGGTTTAGAGCTTATATTTTTTCATGACGAGAACCAGTAAATTGTGCAAATGCAATGTCTTTTATCCGATTAATTCTCGGACTTATGTATTATGTTTTCTTCACATGGATCAAATAAATTATCGACTTTTCCACCCGAGAAAACGGGTTCCTAAAAACTGTTAGCACCCAATAATTTAAGGGCTTGTTTGGGAATACAACTGTTTTCAAATATTTTAAAATTATTTTATTACTATTTACAAATTATTCATTATTATTCGCAAATTATCTATTATTATTTTACTAATATTTACAAATATTATAAGATAATCTTAGAATCTAAACAAACTATAAATCTTCAACTCGAAGAGACACTCAGTCAAGACCAGCAACCTTACAGTTATCACCAACCAGGTTTCGTTCACGAATTTCCTTCCTCTAATTTATAAGTTAGCCAAAGAGAGGCAGAAATCAGGGATAGAGCGAGGCAGATACAGAGATTGTGGAATCCAGAGGTAGGAGGAGGAAAGTCGGTCATCCATGCACGTGGAGTTGGTATTGACCTCTCGATGTGCCCTTAAACCTTCTCTTTGTTTATATAAAACTTCAACATCAATTAGTTCTACGTTGGGATTTTCAAAAGATCAAGCTTTATCTTTACGCATCAAAAGCAAGAATTAACCCTATTTTTTATTTTATTTATATATATATATATATATATATATATTGTCTGAGGACTAGTTTAGATACCCTATTATCAGAATAGTTTATTAATATTTATTATTATTATTATTATTTTTTATTACTATTCAATATCTAAAAATATATTTTTATCCAAACGGGTCTTAAGAGGTGTCACGGACAGCTTGTTTCTAACCAAATCAATGGGACTGAGGGAGGCCCTGAGGTTGAGGTTAAAAAATTAACCTTAGCAAGTTGAAAGTGCATAATGTCATGTTGCTTAGATGATAAAACATGCAGATCCGGACAAGTTGTTTGGTCACAGTTGTTAGTCATGAGAGCGACTTTATAAGTTTATATTTATATAAATTTATATTATTGATCATCGGCTTAACCCATGCTTAATTGGGAACGTACGTATGTCGTAGTCACTACGTCTGCATCTGCATCTGCATCTGCATCATGTGCTGTCATCAATGCAGTAGTACTTAACCCTCGTATATGAATTAAGTACCTGCAAGCTGTCTCCTATGTTGTCGTGACATTTTCCATTAATCATTTGATTTTTTTAAAAGAGAAAAAACACACAAGTTTTTAAAAAATTAATCTAATTAATTAAGCCAATATATATATATATATAATAATATATAATAATAATAATAGATGGGGGGTTTCACGAAAATAAATATGCATGGAATTGGAGCTTAGGTGAGTGGATAGGGACAAGATATTAACAACTCTTTAACAACCATGCACACTCTTTTTCATAAAAGGATTAATTTAGGTAGTACTGGTTCTGTTATTTGAGTGTGATGGGTCCAGAACAACTCTCCACGTTCGACATGAAATTATGGGCCATGCATGCATACCAACCAAATCAACGTACGTACTGCTCGATCCTTCTTCAATCATCCACTTGTCTTATTTTCCTTGTGGGGGCCGGCTACCTCCCGATCTGCTAATTAATTTGCTTGCTCTACATGAATATTATTAATTGGCTTTTCCAATATGAAACCAAGGATGTTTATATATATATATATACACACACATATGTATGTATATTTGCTTCCTCGAGAAGGCAAGCCTAACCAATACTCAAAGTGTGTATTCTAGAGTCACTTTGACATCGACATGAGCCATTGTTAAGTCAGTTTATATTATATATATATATATATATATATATATATTTCATAATTCCAAAAATAAAAAAATTATTTTCCAGTGAGATTGCATGCATGCAGCTGCCTGCCCATGTCATGTTGTGTGCTTGATGTTCTATAAGCACAAGTTGTTTAGAGAGTTAGGTCAGTGATCGATGTCGTTCAATCAATTGATATCTCACCCACTAATTAATTACTTCATGTTCGATCATCTAGTACATTTTTTTTCTAAGCAGATTTTCATTAATATATAATTATAAAATAAATATCTCGATCGTTTGAAGAAATAAAATTATCATATATGTTCATCTAGTACTACATATATAATGAAATTATAAAACAAGAGATGATTAGGAAATAAATATTGAATATATAGTTCGAGAGCAATAGTACTACGTACGTACGCATGCACGTTTAGTTTGGAGACTAATTACATACATACATATATATATATATAAATTATTTGTAAGGATAATTTGATATTATTTAATATATATCATTCAGGATGTAATGTTTCACGTTATGCCACGTTATTTTGTAATTTTTTTTTTCTTAATATCTCTTTATATATAGATCAAGCTAGCATTTCTCATCTTACTTAATAATGAATTGCAATACAGAAAATTCACAGGTGAATTTTCCCAATTAAGAGCTGCTAATACCACCTCCCAAAAGCTAATTGTTCACAGTTAAAAAAAAAAAAACACATGATGCTAATTAGATAGATCATTTCGTGACTATTGAGAACAAGTTAAACAGATTATTCTATTTCTCAATCTTTTTGGCTTGCTCCTTTGTCCTAGTTTTCAATATATATATATATATATATATATATATATATTGTGCTCCTTTCTTAATTACCAATACCTTTTGCATTTTTATGATTACTACCAAAATACATGAAATATCAACATGTATCTTGTACTTAGGAAAACATGATTTTCCTTTTCCTTTTTATAATGAAGTTGTGCTCTAGTTTCCCAATATTAGGTTATTTGCATTTTAAAAGATTCTTCTAGTATATATTATTCTTAATTATAGACAATTTATATATCAGGTAAATTTCTCAAAACTTAACTAATATATAGCAAATATATAGTGCAAGATAACTCCAAGATTAACCCGAAAGGCTAATCTTAAAATACATAAAGTGAAGCTCTTATATAGACCGCTTGCCATAGACTAATCCCTTGTCTTTGCTTACATGTGAGCACAAGATGATTTTCAAAACCCATAAAATCCAATACTACTTACAATTTAAATAACTGAAAGAACCCAAAAGGCTAATCTTTAAATGCACGAAAGTAAAGCTTTATAGACCACTTGCCATAACTAATCCTTTGTATTTATATAAAAATAAAAATAAAATAAAAACCCTTTGTACATGTTTATACATGTGAGCAGAAAATGAACATCAAATCCTACAAAATCCATGGTCTCTATTTTTGACTTTGTTTCTGATCTATCCAAAACATTTTTTTATTTTTTTTCCAGTAGAAAGGAGCTTTTATTTTATTTTGATTTTTTTTATATCCAAAAAATGGAATGGAAATGGTGACACATGTTGGTGGGGCATGAGTCAGCAAGGTTGAGTTTTGGGGCCTGGGATTGGTAATTGAGGTAAAATAAAACATATAGCTGGCAAGCGTTGGCTCCGTAGTCCTTGCCCAGCTTCTTCTCTACTCCTCCTCGTCTCTCTGTCTCTGTCTCTCTCTCTCTCCGAGAGAGTGTGTGTGCCTTGGGTTTGGGGGCAACGTAATGTCAATCTGAAACCTGGGTGTTATAGCTGCTGAAGAATAAGAATCAAGAGCAAGAAAAGAAGGAAAAAAAATGAGTGCTTCAAGGTTCATAAAGTGTGTCACAGTTGGTGACGGTGCCGTTGGGAAGACTTGCATGCTCATCTCCTACACAAGCAACACTTTTCCTACGGTCAGTGTCTTTTCTACTTGGTCCCCGCGAAAATGTTGATGGGAAAACTTGAAAACATAATGCTTACTTCTTTTCTCTGTTTTGCTCCTTTGTGTTGGTTTTTTCTTGGGTTTTGGTGGGTCAATGTGATTTGGCACTACATTCTTGTCTTAAAATACTTGCTTCACTTGAGTTTTCATCTTTTTTAAACGAGAAAGATTTCAACTTCGATGGTAATTTCTTGCTTTGAATGATGATGGAGGGCTTTGCTGGGTCTGTCAATTTCTTTCTCGTTTATAATTTGGTTTTCTGTATAGGGCCTTTAACGTTCTTTCTGAACTGAATGGAATGGAAGGTATTTTGTTTTATGGGGTCTAGTTTCTTGATTCTCTATATGATCGCTGAGAGTTGAGAGAAGATAAGGGGAAGAAAGGATTGCGAAACTCTGACGCCTGTGTATTTCATTGAATTGGATTCTCTGAGGCTATCTTTTTGTTTTTGTCTTGCAATTAAAGGCTTTCATGGTACACCGTTTTTTACGCGAGACGCTTCAGTATATGAAAGTCTGAACTTAATACCGAACAAACAGAGTTTAGGACTAGAGCTTTGGTAATGCCTTAATCCCCTTCGTTTGTTCTCTAGAAATTCGAGCACTCATATTTTCGGACAACTTGGAATGATTGATGCCTTTTCTTAATCTTTTCTGTTACTGTTCTAATTGCCTAGAACAGGGGCTTCATCTCTTATCATATGGCAATTGGATCATTCTTTCTTTTCTTGAAGAAAGAGGCTCCGCTTTCATTGGGTGCGTTTTACTAATTTACGGAGAATATTTTCTTATGGATCTGTTCTTTTAATCCCTTGATTGGTTTCTCAATCTAGACTAAATGAAAAGGCTTACCTTAACTAAGCCAGGTAGTTGCAGGATTGGTGAATTTAGAATTTCTAGATTTTTTTTTTCAGAATTTCTAGATTCATCGCTTGTAGCTTTCGTTAGGAACTTTCTTATTGAATTGACACTCAACGCTTAAAGTGGTAAAGGCCTTGGTCTTGGTGGTATGCTCTCTCCAGATCTAAGGTTTGAATCATTTTGGGTGCAAACAATTCTTATGGACTATTAGACTGTAGAATTTTTTTCTTAAATTATCTGAGGTGCACTTGCGGGAAACTCTTTGCCGAGGGTGGGATTAGTCGGATGCTGTTCTCGGACACCTGGTGCCAATAATTAAAATAAAAAAAGTGAATTGACACTCGCTTATCCAAAATTTGATTAGTACTTAATTTTAATTTTAATTTTAAAAAAAATGAAGTTTGAAACGATTTGGTCATTGTATGATGAATCTCCGGTTATACCCTTTTTATAACCTTATTCTCTTGATAAATGGGAATGCCTCTGGGTGGGGCTGATATTAACTTTCTGTGTTTATTTACGATATGTTGGAGAACAGGATTATGTGCCGACTGTCTTTGACAATTTCAGCGCAAATGTAGTTGTGGATGGGAGCACTATAAATTTAGGTCTGTGGGATACTGCCGGTAAGTTCAAGACCTGTAGTTTTTTCGTCTGTAAACTTTGAGGGTTTCTTGTCATGAATCTGATGTTTTAGGTTTATGGAACAGGCCAGGAGGATTATAATAGGCTGAGGCCTTTGAGCTATCGTGGGGCAGATGCCTTCCTACTTGCATTCTCTCTCATAAGCAAGGCTAGTTATGAAAATGTTGTAAAGAAAGTAAGGGGTTGTTTGGAAATAATTTTTATCTCATCCCATCACATCTCATTTCCTTCCCAAAAATCACTCAAACACAAACAATTTCAAACTAATCATTACAACTTTTCCAAACTTCCAAACAAAACACAAAAAACAATTGAACTTTTTCAAATCCCAAAACAAAAATAATATTAAAATATTATATTCTAACAATATTTTAATTTTATAATATTTTTTGTTCAACTTTTTCTCTCTCATTTCCTAAAACCCAATAAATACTTAACTCAAAGTATCTCACTACTATTCACAAACCATCTTACTTCTATTCACAAAATTCTTATTTCATCTCGTTCACAAGCATCCCCTAAGTATTGTTTACTGTGTGGATACTTTTTCCCCCTCTATTTCTAAAGACGTCTGATAAATTCTTTGTTCTTTTCTTACTGTTCAGTGGATTCCTGAATTGAGGCATTATGCACCTGGTGTTCCAATTGTACTTGTTGGAACAAAACTTGGTTAGATTCTTACGCTCACGTTTTTTGTTTGTTTTACTATGATGTGCTTGTTTCTAAATGTTGCTTATAATGTATGAAGATGGTGTTTCTTCTCAATTACCCCTCTCTTTTTGCTATATATGAAAGACTGTTGCTCCAAATGCTTATTTATTTACATCTTTATGTTGGGGATTCAATCATGTTGCTTCTATTCAAGATTGAGTTTCCCTTCTCACATAATATACCAAATTTTAGTTTTAGTCCCAGTTTTTTAGTATCTAATGATTTAAGGAATTTCCAATTATTGCTCATGTAAAAATTACTTCTACATCCTCTCCCCTATAATGCTCTAATGAAAAACCCAAACCACATGGTCTATACATACTCCAAAAGGACTAGTCAATCATACAATTGGAGCCCTATTGGAACTTTATAAAGAGCAAAAACTTATCAGTCCCAAGCAATGTGGGATCCTATACACCACCTACCCTCACTTATCATTTGGGGTATCACAATCTCCCTTCTTAAATTTTCGACATCCTCGTCGGGTTCATCTGTCGTAGGTGGCACGGTTCAAGTTCTACATTTTTGTTTGGAATAGGCTCTGATACCGTTTGTAACGTCTCAATGGAAGGCCCAAAACCACATGGCCTATACTCCAAAAGGACTAGTCAATGATACAATTGGAGCCCCATTGGAACCTTATATAGAATAAGAACTTCTCATTTCCAAGCAATGTAGGATCACATACACCACCTGCACTTATCATATGAGGTATCACTCCCCCCTAGTTTTTTTCGTATTCATGTGTCACTGTTGATCTGCATTTTTTGCATGCCATATATGTCTCTATGCCACCATATTGGTGATTGCTAGTGGTGCTTTGGAATGTATTTACCAAAGTTCAGATATCTGCTGCCTCAATCTTCATATCTTGCTGTCATTAAGTAAGTTTAAATGAGCCTGATAAGTATGACTGGAGGAAAAACAAAACAATGCAAAAAACTTGGAAACAGTTGCGACAAAGAAACTTCAGCATATTTATCCAAGCTTAGCTCAACCAAAAATGCTTCTAGAACATTTATGTTTAAAGTTTTCCCCCATTGAACACCAATTCGATGCATATCTGTATAATTTCATCGTAAATTTTGATAAGAAACTCATGTCTATGTTATAATTACCTTGGAAACTATCATCATCATGCAATTAGAATACATGTTTTGTAAGTTTTTCTTAGTTCATCTTTTAGTATTTTGGTGAAGCTGTGGCATGACCAGTTGATTACATAATATGAATACTTTACTCTCTGACTCCAAAGAAGGAAAAAGAATACCAAAAGAATGTGAATTTGGGCACAAAATTTTTCGTAACTAAACTTGCTTTTTGTAGATCTTCGTGATGATAAGCAGTTCCTTATAGAACACCCTGCTGCAGTACCCATAACCACGGCCCAGGTAAATGCTTCTATTTTCTGTTTGTTTCTCCTACTTTTGAGCAACCATTTACCATATATCTATCTCAGTTTGTTGTTTGTATTTGGTGTTTTGACCATAGTCAATGTGGTATAAAGGTCTCATTTTCTTTTCTTTTTATACTTTTGAAGGGGGAGGAACTGCGAAAGCTGATTGGGTCTCCACTTTATGTTGAATGCAGTTCAAAAACACAGCAGGCAAGTAATTTTATTTTTGTCATTTCAAATATATTTGGGGAAGCATGGTGCGGCCTCAGTTTTTACAGGATTTGTGTTATGGTAAAAATAGAATGTCAAAGCAGTTTTTGATGCGGCCATAAAGGTGGTTCTCCAGCCATCGAAGCAGAAGAAGAAAAAGAAGAGAAGTGGACATAAGGCATGTTCCATATTGTGATTGGGAAATTCGGTCAAAAAATATTGTGATTGGGAAATAAATCGTTCCCTTGGAAGATGTTATCACTAATCAGCCATGCATGCCTTCAGTCTCTCACAGTCTCTGTGTCCCTAACAATTCAAAACCTGGAGGAAGAAACAATCTGCGCTGTAGTATCAACTGATAGAAGTGGGACCTTTTTTCGAAGCATCAAGTTGCCTTTGTCATTTTATTTGGCTGTGTGCTGATTTGTATATTAATGCTTCACACCGCTTGGTATATCGCACAGCTTTACTGTTTAAGGCTAGATTTAGCTTATGCATTAACTCTAAAACCCAACTGTCTCCTCGTGTAGACATGCTGATGTTAATGTTTTGATTCAGTAAGCTCTACGTGTATTGATTTGCATATAACCATCCTTGGATTTAAGTTCTTGGATCAAGTAATGTATCAAGGCTTTTTGAATGCAGGGTTATGGTTCTAAGTTTCTTGGTCCGAGTTTAGCATATTAAAAAAAATACGAATAAGTTAGTAAGCACTGTCTAGTTTCTTCTTCCTCGGCCTTTCTCCTTCATTTGCTTGGAGATTTTGCTGAAGCATGACAGTACAAGACGGAACTTGCTTGTCAAGGAGTTACCCTGGAAAGGAACAATACAAAATTTTCATTGTGGACAGAATATTGCTTCCGTTTTCCTTCTGACGGATTTTTAAATTATTTGTGGCGTACAGCCCCAGATTCTCAACATGCCAACTCTTTGAGCTAAGCACGAATATATTTACTATTGGGACGCGGATTGCATCCACTGCCTACCAATAGTAGTAATTCTTGAGAAATCTGATGGGGATGTGAGTATCCAAGGACCTTTCACCAAAACTTTAGTCATCCAATAAAAAGTCTTGCCTTTACCATTAGAATCCACGTTTTGCTTATTTGTGAAAAAAGTTTTCTTCTTTCCAACACGATCACTTTCAGCGCTTGTTTTGGCATCAGTTTCTGTCAACTGATTCCATCTCATGAACAGTTGGGGAGAAAGTAAGATCTCTTTATGCTTGACAGCAGTAGTTAAAAGAGAAAAGGATCTTTGATAGCCTCCTGGCTGATCTCTTATTACGTGAAAAAAATTCAAGTATGATAGGAAAAGAAAATTCAACATAGCAAGTATCTCTCATAGTTCTTTCCTTGCAACTTTATTATGGAATTTATACTGTGCCCACTTTCAGCCGTCCAAAAGGAGTTCTGGACCTCTTCATTTCCAGCTCTCCTCCAATACCTCTATTAAATACACCACCACATGGCACCTTCCCTTCAGCAGTGTGCCCATAGTTTGTTTTCATTCTTTTGCAGACCCAATTTCTTTCTTCAATTCCTCAATACCCCAGCTTGAGAAATTATAATTCTGAACTTTCTTTAATGGCATCAAAGAGAATATTGAAGGAGCTCAAGGATTTGCAGAGAGACCCACCAACTTCATGCAGTGCAGGTTAGAGGAAATAGAGAAAATGGAGATGAGCTTTAATAAGGACTAGTTTTATTCCTGAATAAAATAAAATACAAACTACATGATTGCTGATGGTGAATTTTCAGGTCCTGTGGCTGAGGATATGTTCCATTGGCAAGCAACCATAATTGGTCCAAATGACAGTCCCTATGCTGGCGGTGTTTTCCTTGTGACAATCCATTTCCCACCTGATTATCCTTTCAAACCCCCAAAGGTATAGTGTTTAGTTCATTGCTCTCTACCATTGCTTACGGTCCTTCAAATCTTAAACCTGACTTAAAAAAGAAAACGAACAAGGAAAAACCTTTGATGTTCTGCTGCATGAAATTGGTTGCAGGTCGCCTTCAGGACCAAGGTCTTCCATCCAAACATAAACAGTAATGGAAATATATGCTTGGACATACTCAAGGAACAATGGAGCCCTGCACTCACAATATCCAAGGTGATATATTTGAAGGCTCACATCATAGCAATTACTCTCTTTAATTGTCTATAGATGCTTGATCTAGTACTAATTAACACTGGAGCTTTCAATCACAACCTTGTCTCTTTTTTTTTTCAATTTTGATAGGATTGCTATCAATTTATTTCTTTTACTGTATCCAAATGCTCAATTTTTGATCCCTGACTCTTCCCTTTTTTATTGGAGTGATTCTTTCAGGTTTTGCTCTCCATATGCTCACTGCTTACCGACCCAAACCCTGATGATCCACTTGTTCCTGAGATTGCTCACATGTGCAAGACTGATAAAGTGAAATATGACTCATCTGCTCGGAGCTGGACACAAAAGTATGCCATGGGATAGGACCCTGATGTCTATTTCAACTTATAAAACCTTCTATCCATTCTTGCAGCTCTTTGAACTTCCCTTCTATCTGTCATATTGCCTTGGTGAGGTATAGGAATGACCCAAGTCAGGATTTGATTTTGTAATTTGAGCATCTTTTTGCTTTGAATAAATGGGTAGGCAACCCACCCTTGAGCTTATCTCCCAATCTGCATGATGTTTGTTATTTTGCTTGAGATTGTAGAAAATAGACTTCAAAATTAGCATGGAAACTACAAAGTTGGACAACCCATTCATAAGTTGTGCACTGTTTCTATCAAATACAGTGGAATCTGTGTTTTAAGGTTAATCATTCTTAAACTGTCTCATTTCACCTTTTCTTATCTAATATATTATACAGAGGAAAAATTATTCTAAACAGAGTAGTTTTCAACAAGAGTAATACAAGTCCTAACACTATGCACATAACATTCGCGCAACACCATTGACGTGACAAACAAGCTGTATTAATCAGAAAAATATTTAAAAGTCGAAAATTCCAGCACAACTTTGACATCATGACTGTCATATTAATGGTATTCTGCTATATACAATTGTATTTTTTGTACACTTTACTATGTGAGTTTTGTTATGAGAAATGATAGTTATAAGTGTGAAAGTACCGTACAGTCGTTTTGAAAAAAATGAATAAATATGAGACCTACATGAAAAGAAATTAATTTTTTAATAGTAGACCCCACTCTTTTTCAAAGCGACTGCACGGCCTTTACATATTCTATGACTGTATGTAATATTACTCTTTTGTTATATATAATGACTTTTACATACATCTCGCACATTTACTGATGTGATTTGTCAATACATTTTATATTAAAAAAAAATAAACAACCAATCATTAATTAAGTACGTAAATTCTACACAAAAGTTACTGCATATAAAATTTATATAATATATATATAGATATACGCGCGTCACAGATCTACCAAATAATATTGGAAACTCAAGTGATAACATTCCAAGTAAAGCCAAGCCACAAAGAATATTTCAGTGGGACTGCCAGTACCGTTTAATTCATGAGTTTTGATATCTACATACTGTACCAATCTGCGTATTAATATTATTACATTTATATTTTAAATTTAAATTAATATTGTTTTCAATAAAATCTACTTTCTAATCAATCATATTAAATAAATATACGTATTAATACGTAGAATCGCTTACAATTAGATTTTTTCTTAATTTATACACATAAATTTTGAACATTTATACACCCAACAACGTACTCTACCGCAATTAAGAACAAAACTAATTACTATTAATTATGATTAATACATGGAGCTTTGAAAATTTGATATATTTAATACTAAGGAAATTTAAGATCTTTTCATTATTTTTTTCTTCTAAAATAATTCCATTATATGTTTTTCTTTAATTCTAGACTTACAATAAATTTCAGCACTAGTCAACCAAATACACGTTGAAGCTGTTCCTCAATCGGCAATCCTATAGTTTCCTATCGTCTCCTAATCGGCAATTAAAATAATAATAATAATAATAATTTTGTTTCGAAGGCTCTCTTAATGCTAGGCTTAAGGCTATATATGATTTCTCTCTCTCCTTCCTTTTTGTCGGTGGCATTAATGTTGGCGTGGAAACACACGTTAAGAGAGACGTACCACCTACGCCAATCCCAATGGCTGAGGACGAGGGACTTCCATTCCTCAATCTCGAGGTTTCACTTTAAAAAAAAATATAATTTATTATTAAAAAATGATTTTTTTTATCTAAATTTTTTATTTATTCTTTCTATTATTTTATAAAAAAAAAATACTTAAAATTTACCCACTTTAAAACTATAAAAACGTCCACGGAAAGATGACTTGGAATCAAGCAAATTAATAAATGCAGTTAAATCGGTGAGGATGAAGTGGGTGTTCCTATATCTAACTACTGACGTGTGGTGTTCTAACAGGTTTTGGATTAGATTCATGCATGTTTGCGGCCGTCACGGGAAGAAGAAAGGAACTGAAATTCCTTGGCTTTAGGTTTGGCATAGCTTTTTGTGAATATTGTATTTGCGATCAACTCTTTTACAACCATACCATACCATCTTCAAATTCAAAATATATAATCATCTTTTTTTACTTTTTTTTATTTTAAAAAATTATACTTGCAGTCGTGAGTATGTAAACGCCATGCAGTCGCTTTGAAAAAAGTAAATAAATATGAGACCCACATGAAAATAAATTAATTTTTTAATAGTAGATCTCACTCTCTTTTAAAGCGATTGCATGTCGTTTATACATTCCACGACTGTATGTAATATTACTTTTTTTATTTTTTACTGAAACCCCATACCTCAAACATGCATATAAAATAATATATAATGGAGAGAAGCTAGCACAATATGCATGCATCATGGCTTATAATATCAACCCTACCGTACAGCTGATCATATGAAAGCATCACCTGATTTTCATTTTCTTTGAGCAAAGGCCATCTTTCATCATGTATACATACATACATACATGATGCATATCATTCATCTAGCTAGCTAGTGCTGGACACGTCTGTACTGTTATTACCTGATCAATTCCCCTATATATATAATCACAACAAAACAGTATCACTTTCGGCATAAAATGTTGAATAATAAAGACAAGAAGATGAAGAAAAAGAGATGTCTAGGTCCCTTGATCCTTCATGCATGGGACCATATCCGGACAAGATGATTGTGTAGAGAGAAGACAGTCAATGAAGTTTTAAAACTTTTTAGCTTGTGATCAAACATGTAGTACTGTAGTAGTAGTACACGTGTAGTACTCATGTGTTCCATGATCATGAATTTGCAATCATGATAACTTCACTTCATACAAAACAATATTAGACCATCGACTTTAATCTTTAAAGTTAAACAATAATTGTTTTTTTATCCTATTTTAGCTTTCTAATTAGGTGAATTATATATACTTTCATTTACCATAACATCAAATCTATCTATCTATCTATCATGATCTTGTAATAATTGTGTAGCTTTAAAACTCATCTTCGATGTTTTTAACTGGCACCGGGTTTCTCTAATCCCGACTTATGGAACATGGAATATGACCGGATATCCTGGGTTTCCCGAGAAAACTGCCGGTTTTTTTCCACGGGCAGAAATAAAAAAAATTACCCCCCTATTTTCACTCTCTCTGTGTACACCAAAAGACTTTTCCCACTCTTCATGGGGATTCACTTGGTTGCCGACACTATCTTCTCCATGATTCAAAGCTTCGTCATCTTTTTCATTTTCTGATTTTTAAAAATCATCCCCATTTGCTTAAGACATCATTGTTTTAAAAAAAAAAGGCAGAATCTTCTTTTTTATTTTAATACAATTTCTGGGTCTGCAAATTTGTTGCAGTAGGTAGCCAGGGTGATACTATTTGGGCGGTATTTTAATATTTAAAACATGTTTGGCTCAAACAACGTGTGGTTACAAGACATGCAACTTTTGGGTACAATTTAATTGTCGGGTCTTGTTTATCTTTTGCTAAGAATATTTGGACTTTTGGGAAGTTTCATTCTTTGTGATGCGAAGAAGGAAATGATCCATTTCAGAAGTGGCAAGGTTAGAGACCAGAAGAGTTCAACAAGGAACAGAACTTAAACATGTTTTGAAAGCGCGAGAAAGAGATTGATTAGAGGGAAGGAAAAAGATGACAGTTGAAGTGGAAGTTAATACTAATGAGAAGAAGAATGTATTGGTTGGTATTCGAATGGACAGCCAAAGCAGAGAGCTACTCATCTGGGCTCTTGTGAAAGTAGCCAAGCCTGGAGATTGCGTGGTTGCGGTTCATGTTTGTCGAAGTCCTGGTAATAAA
This sequence comes from Juglans mandshurica, assembly GCA_022457165.1. Lineage (NCBI taxonomy): Eukaryota > Viridiplantae > Streptophyta > Magnoliopsida > Fagales > Juglandaceae > Juglans > Juglans mandshurica. Next base: position 23,911,357 of record CM039629.1, on the reverse strand, counting down.
TACCCTTTGAAAAATTGTATCTTTATAGCGACGTGATCTTGTTCTATACATGCATTCATAATTCAAACTCTTGTGCCTTCTTCGGTAAAACAACATGATTTATCAATGCAGATCAGGCTTCTGAAAACAAGAACTTGTTGGATGATTATCTTGAAGTATATGAAGGACTATGTACTGTTAAGAAGGTTAGTTTTTAGTAATGCTTCAAGGTTCACTTTTTTATCTCATTCATTGGAATGTTAATGGTTGCTTATCCTTTGGCATACATGGTTTCAGGTTAGTCTCTCCAGTCAGATCTTCGTTGGAAGTTCAATCCGAAAGGTTCTAGTGAGAGAGGCAAAGAGCCATGCTGCTGGGGCCGTAGTTGTAGGGATAAGCAAGCAAAGTGCTCTCGGGTAGGAGTGGAAGGGCCAGAACCTCTACTTTTTGCATTTATTGTAGATTGTGCGATTCTTTTCTTATTAATCTGAACAGATATCATTTTTCAGGAGTTGGGCATCCATGGCCAAATATTGCACCAAGAGACTGCCTACAACGACCGATGTTTTGGCCATCCACAATGGGAAAATTGTCTTCAGAAGGTTCGCCAATAATCAGCTATCAGGTTTGGTAATCCTATCCAGTGTCCTGGTTAAAGAGGTTGTAGATCATTCACAAATATCATTTGATAATGTTGCTTTCGATTCTCAAAGGGGTTCCAAAACCAAACTTCAATCTAAGAGAAGTTCCTGCTTCGACAGAGTGCCGATCTGAATTTGGTGACTCCGAGGCAGAGTCTGAGAGATCTGTTTCTGAAGTAATTCAAAACTCCAGAGACGGTTTAAGACATAATGGTGAAGGCTTAAAGAATGAAGTTTTCAACCTTGTTCGTGAAAGAAACAAACTTCCATTGATATCGACTTCTTTATACATAGGAGACCCTTCAGAGCAGAGGCTTGGTTGGCCATTACTCCCTAGAACTAGTTCATCGATTCCAAAAGCCCTACCAAGAAGAAAAATGTCAGTGGTGCAATGGGTAATGAGCTTACCAGATCGTTCCCCACAGCTAAGTCCTCATTGTTCAACCATTAAAGAATGCCCATCAGAAAGAGATCTTGGCGAGATTTTGGATGAGAATACTCAAAATGGTGCATCTGCATTGCGTGAGCTACCAATAGGCTTGGAGGATTTCCTCAAAACAGACACATCAGGTTGCAAACGCTTCGGTCGTGAGGTTCTGAAGACTTCAACTTCTCAATTCTCCTCAGGTAAGTACCATTTTATCCTGAATTACTCATCAAATCTCTTTTCCCTTCAGGCTTATGCTCTCCATGAATATCCGCTTCTGTGACAGAAAAAATGATTGGTAAAGGAGGTTGCAACCATGTATATAAGGGAGTTCTTCCAGACGGCAAGCTAGTGGCAGTAAAGATTCTGAAGTCAACCAAAGAAGCATGGAAGGATTTTTCCCTTGAAGTTGATATCATCTCCTCGTTGAAGCACAAAAACATCATGTCCTTGCTCGGGGTCTGCATTGAAGATAAGGCTTTAATCTCGGTTTATGACTTCCTGTCTAAAGGAAGCTTAGAGGAAAACCTACATGGTAAAGTTTAAAATGAGGTTTATGCAGTTATTTTCACCTGCTAAAAATAATCAGACAACATACTTATATGAGTTAAATATGCGGTGCAGGTAAAAACAAGGATAAATCTGTATTATCATGGGAAGTGAGATTTAATATATCTGTAGGGACAGCTGAAGCTCTAAATTATCTACATAATGAATGTTCTCGGCCTGTTATTCATAGAGATGTCAAGTCTTCAAACATTCTTCTCTCCGATGATTTTGAGCCGCAGGTACTCCACCAGACAAATAGGGATGAAAATTAAAAGAAACAAACTGTCCCAGATATGTGATATGACTAGTTGTTGTTGCTGTGTGACAGTTATCTGATTTTGGGCTTGCAATATGGGGACCAACAAATTCATCATTTGTTACTCAAGGCGATGTGGTTGGAACATTTGGTTACCTTGCACCTGAATATTTCATGTATGGGAAAGTAAGTGACAAGATTGATGTGTATGCCTTTGGTGTAGTGCTTCTTGAGTTGTTATCAGGAAGAAAATCAATTGGTCCTGAGACTCCCAAAGGACAAGAGAGCTTGGTCATGTGGGTAAGAACCTCCTCCATAAATAGAATTTCGGCTTACATTATTTATGTAAATGAATGGATTTTAACACAAATAGTGCAGGCAAAGCCAATAATAGAGAGTGGGAATGTAAAAGGCATATTGGATCCAAATTTGGATGGAAAATATGATGAGGTTCAGTTGCAGAGAATGGTTCTAGCAGCAACTCTCTGCATCACACGGTCAGCTAGGCTTCGCCCTAAAATGAGTCAGGTATTAAATTTTCAATATTGTAGACGTTTAGATGTTATGTTTTAGGCCCCGTTTGGATAGTGAAAATGTTTCATCTCATCTCATCTCATATTATCATTATAATTTTTTCAAATTCTTACACAAAATAAAATAAATAATTAAACATTTTCAATTTCCAAAACAATAATAATATTAAAAAATAATATTCTAATAATATTTTATTCAACTTTTAACTTTCATCTCAACTCAACTCATTATCCAAACGGCACCTTAAGCAATATTCTAAGTGAAGTTTTCTTCAATATTAGAATGAAAGCCGCTTGAATTTTAAAATTCCTTCCTTTTCCAGATTCTGAAGCTTCTAAAAGGGCATAAGTATGATGAAGAGTTGGTTGACTCTCGAAATGGTAATATAAAGGATTCAGAAAACCAGGACAATAATGACGATGAGGTTTATCCAAAATCTAGCACAGAGTCACATTTGAGTCTCGCATTGCTTGATGTTGACGATGATACCATATCATATAGTAGTAGTGTGGATCAGAGCAACAGTCTTTCTTCAGAGGAATATTTGAAAGGAAGATGGAGCAGATCGTCCAGCTCTGATTAGCTTTTGTTGTACTTGAACAGAAGAAGAAAAATATTAGCTCTAGTTTTACTTTTTGCAAAAATATAAAAGGGTGGACTTTGTCAGATCGGTAGTTTGTACTTGTACAGTTGAGGGGGAAAATGTTGGCACCCGACAGTGAGGTGGTTTGCAGATGTAAAACGTATAAATCCCATGTAATGTAATACACGAAATAGAATATGCTGGAGCTTGTGATGCTTAATGGCCTACTAGTTCTTGCTGAAAAAAGGGTGAACATACTTCTGTGCAAATTTGAATAGAGCATCTGCTTAGATAGCTTTTAACAGTTATTGGCACTAAAATCTCTAACTGCAAAAATAACAAGGTTCCAGAGTATATGTTCTAGTGGGTGGTACAGAGATGCACAACATCCATATATGTAGGCATAGCCATGAAGTTTTTGCTATATTATGTGGCAGTCACTAAACTTTCTTGCAAAAATATATAACAGCAAATAAACCTAACTAGTTCTAATGTTAATAAGTTCTGATTCTATGAACTCATGTTGAGGTTTGAAATTAGACCTAATAAAGAATCTCCTGAAGAAACGGCAGCTAATCCCTGTTGGAACTCTTAGTGAGTGACCCGAGGTTTATATAAACAATGGAAGAATTTAGCCAGTCTGCCCAAGCATTTTCTTCTCTGATGGTATGATGAGAGCTCCACCATGTCAATGAGGTTGGAATCTGTTTCAGCATCTGTATCCACAATCAAGTTCCTTATCCCCTATTGCAAGCCATAAGCAACAAACCCAAATGTCGTTATCTGCCATTAAGCATTTGACCTCACCAATGCTCCAAGCTACGAGCACACCTAAGGTTCATATAGTCACTTCAAGCAAATGCAACTATATAACATCACATCCAAGAGCAGAAATGCAGGTAAGCCTGTTCTTAGTTTGATAACTGCCTAGTGTGACAAAAAGAAAACAAACCTAACCACGGAGGAAAAAAAATATCTTACACACACATGGTCAGATACTTCCATTTACAGTTTCAGAAATGTGTTAAATAAGGCAAAGCTACAAGCCATACTAGGGCAAACTATGAGATTAAGGGTATAGGACGTAACTTCCATGACAGAAGTCATTGCTAGCTAGCATTAGTTTCTCGAGTCATGTCACTTCTAGGCTGCGTTCTCTGAAAGAGCCACTCTTGATCATCAAACTTATGGTGGTCAGTCTGTAAGGGAGGGGGCACCCAATTCACAATCAATGCTCTATATTGTGATTCTACCTGCAGTGCACTTTCAGCCTTCTCATGATCAGTAACAACCTCCATTTGAGGAGGGGGTTGGCGCCCCTCTCTGATTGCACTAGAAGCCATTTTCTTGGCAAATGTTGTGGACATACGAGAAGTAGAACAAAGTTGATCTTTTCTGGTTCTAAAATCCATTTCGAACTCCTCTTGTACAAGTATATCCATCCACGTAGGATCAGCACAAAATGGTTTGATGGATTGTGCTGCTCGATCCTTATGCTTTTGCCATTGAAAATCGAAATGAACGATGAATCCTGCAATTTTATTTTTTGAGAAAAAATAAAAATACAATATGCAAGTAACCGAGCAAAGATAGTAAACCAGAGTAGCGGATTAACTTCCAAGGAGGACAAATGCAAACACGCATACCATGGTTACGGTAGCCATTGGCAGACCATCTGTTCTTTTCCCTCTCACTGTTTTGGCTATTGTCAGAAGAGTCATATGACCTGTAAGAAATCATGGGCTGCTCAAGCTCTTCCCTAAAACTGCCGTTCTCCAACCCTTCGGTTTCATGTTTCCTTTTCCTTTGATTGTCACTTTTCTCCCGACTTCTCTTGTTCCTGTCATCCTTGTGCCTACTTTTCTGACTCTGCATTTCTTCTATAATCTCATCATCTTCCCTTCTTTTCTTCCTCTCTTTCTCCCTCCTCCTCTTCTCCTTCTTCCTTTCCTTCTCCGCCTCTACCCTTTCTCTGTTGAGCTTCAGGACACAAGCAGGAGAAAAAAAAAAGAAAGAAAAAAAAAACCCATCATTTTGAGATGAGCTACCCAAATAGACAAAAGAAAAAAGCAGTTATGAGAGATAAACAATTGGGAAGTCTCCAAATGAGACAATCTTCACCTCAGGTGTGAAACCTCTGCAGTCTGCATCATCTTAACCTAAATATTAAGCCTACATGATTTAAACTGAACAAATCATTCATTTTTTACCACTCCAACACTCTTAACATGGTCTCATCCAAAGGTATACATGTAAAGAGTATGAACCCTATACCTCCCTTCATTGAAGATATTCTCACATAATTACTATTCAACAAATTTCACATACTTTCACGATATTAATGGCCATTAAGCTCATGAGTCTGAAATGAAAAATCAGTAGCGATAGAGCACAAACTTCCCAAACAAACCTTAATTAGTTCTATAAGGGCCTCGCCCTCCACACCGTTCCACAGGTACCCCGGTGGAGGGAATAGCATGCAACGGGACATTGTTCAAAGACAAAACTTGAAGGCGATCAACAAACACCCTTTATTAGAACTGCTCAAAGTACTTCAGGTTCCAAGTATAAAATACCAAACGCGAACCACTCCACATGTATCATGTATCCCAAAATTATGGTTTACAACAGAAATTTCAACATGACAAACAGAGTCTCTCTGCATCTCTCTGACGCCTCTTTGTTTAAACTTCGAGTCTTTTCTTTCACGTCCAGTTCCCCGCCCTTAGGATCATTTCTTCTTGGGCCCTACCGTTTCTATCTCGGTTTCCATGCTCATCGTTATTCATACGGAATCTAAAATAGACACGTTATGTGAGTAACAGAGTCACTATGTAGATGTATATGACAAAGGTTTAGGTCTTGGTGTTCAGAAAGTGTAAAGGAACAGCTGGTTTATCTTATCTTATTAGAGTTTAGCAGGATTTTCTCTACTTTTTTTTATTATTATTTGAAGAGTTTCGTCGGTTTGAGGCTTTCAGATTACTTGGACTTGACAATTGTTCGGCCTTTCGAATTAGCACGGAAAAGGATGCTTTGATCGCGGGTGACTTGTAGTGCCGTTTGGTTGCAAGATTTAGTTGAAATCAATTTGTTTTAGTCTCATTTTAAATTGAATTTAATATTTAAATATCTAACTCTTAAATTATTAAATTCATCTCAACTTAAAATTTCCTTACACGTAAGATCCATAATATTTTTCAACTTAACACATTTTTATACGTGAGATCCACAATCTTTTTCAATTTCTTATAAATAGTATTAAACTCATATTAACATCTAAATACATCTAAACTCATTTTAGATAGGTCTCATATAGCTCACTTCATTTATTCAACTCACTACTATTTATAAAGAAATCAGCTCAACTCAACATCCAAACACAGTTTAAATATTCATATGGGAATTTACTGATTTGAAACGTCAAAACCCATGTATAAGACTTCTCATCCCTTTGGTGCTCGTTTGGTAATTAAGGTACCCTGCATTTGAAAGGTAAATGAGAGCCACCAAGTATGGATGATGTGATATTTGTACAATGAGAAATTCTATTTGCAGTCCTCAAGTGGGGATTGCATGTGCAGTCACATTATTAAATGAGAGAAAACATAATTTTAAGAGAGATAATTTTGTAATTTTAAAAAATTTTAAAGTTAAAATAGCCTAGGCTTGTATTGCAGTCCCCAAATGTGGACTGTACCTAGCATTACTCTTGTACAATAAATTATTTCATAACACACTACCCAAACAGTATGTGGTGTAGAGATCTTAGAATAATAATACTCTTATATCATTTTATATCATTATAAATTATCATATTATTATAGTTATTGAAATGAATACTCCTTTTTAATAATAATACATCTTATCGGTATCTAATGTGTTAATGTCGTGTTTCGTACGCCTTTGAATCAGATTCCAACAACTCAAGTCTTTAAAGTTGGGTCTGTGAAAACGAAGAAGAAAGCAGTTGGGAGAGGGCGGTCTTGAGGTCGGAGAGTCTCCTATGCCAAAGTTAGTAGAGTATTTTAGAAGTTTGTAAATAATAAGAGAGTCTAGAGACTAGAGACTAGAGAGTTTTCTCATACCTAGAAATTGTTATTTATACTGAGAGTCTGGGGGGACAGATCGTGCCTACCCTTATGGAGTCCGTGTCCTCTTTACTGTTCTTTTTGTTAGAGTCTTTTAATATGACGTGCCTCTGCGACGACGTCATTAATGTGACGTGTAACTCAGGTACTGGTGACATTAATGCGGTGTGGTTCCCCTATTTATCTTACCCTGCTGGTGTCATCGGTTGTCTGTCGATATCCTTGTCAGAGAGTCGAGGGTCCTTCTTACTTTCTGCTCGTTCACTTGGACAGGTACTCAAGGGCTGGACGCCGTTCGAGAGATCTCCAAGACGGCGAGTTCCATCTCCCTGTAGTATGCTTCCATGGGGGTTGCATCTAGGAGAGTCTACCTATGGCCGGGCCAAGGAGCCTATTTATTTTGGGTTGGACTCTCTTTTCTGATTCTCTTAATTGTTCCTTTGAGACCCACTAAAGAGGGAGGGAAAAACCCCTACATAATGGTAAGATGAAATACATATTTAAGTAAACAACCACTCCCAAGAGGGGAACAAAAAAAAACGAGATACAAAGGGGAGAGGGGAATCCAAAAGATTTTTAAGTCGTTCTGGCTCTTTTACAAAGAGTCATGATCAACTCATTCAACCTCTTTGATCTCCTCGAAGACCTCGATCTTAACCACGATCATCATCTGCGCAATTTCTTCCATACAAGATGTTTTCTTCTTTTGTACAAGAATATTGACCAAGCTAGCAACCGAAACAAACATAAAATTTTAATATAATTTTTATATTGCTTTAGGATAGTAGTAGAAATACATGCAATGAATGCATGCCAACTTAATATGAATCGTAGATGACTTGTACGTACGGGTACATGTTTTTAGTAGGAAAATGAAAAATGTTACTGATCATTCTCACATTATGATTTTTTTATTTTTATCATTTTATTTAAACACATATTTGCCAAGGGGGAAAATATTAAAAGATAAAAAATCATGTATGGTGTAGGGATAATGAGTGGAATTATTCTCCAATCTTATCTTTTTTTTAAGAGAAATTATATATAGAAGCCTTACACCACACACATTCACCTAATCAACATGTGATTTATCATTTTTTTTCCTTTTATCTTAATACTTAAATATAAGTATGTTTAAATAAAATAATAAAAATGACAAATTAGGTTAGATGAAAGTGTGTGATGTACTACTTTCTTATAACATTTTTCTTTTTTATTTAATACAAAACCTCTAACTTCCACGTAACTTCTCCCTGTTGACTTTCTTCCTATGTATAAGAACTAATCTTTAAATAAATAAAAGGAAGTCATCATGTTTTATAGAAATGATTTGGTTGACAAATATCATGCTTGACACCAAAATGTCATTATCTTAATCCTTACACTGAAGATTAACATGGATTTCCAAGGAATTACCTTGGATGGTTGAAAAGCATGTTGGTCCTTGCCGTTTGGAACACGTTTGATATCATTTTAAGAGCTCCAAAGTCCAAATCCCAAGACTTGGTCTCTTAACCCACTTTCCAACTCTACAACGTTAATGAATATATATTAAATTTACTAAAGTATTCCAAGAAACAAAGAAGTTGAAGGGTGGAAATAACCCAAGAATCATCACAAATAATGAGACCCATATTTTATTTGAAAAATTTTGCTCATCATCCCCACATCACATACTATACACGATTTTTAAATTGAGGAATGCTACAGTCACAAAGAAATTATACAAAAGTAATATTACAAATTGGCATAGTTTCATGTGATCCGTCAGATTTATTTTACAATAAAAGTAACTTTACAATTTGACAAATTATATCAAACCATATCAATTTATGAGATTACTTTTATATAATAACTTTGTAGTTAGAATATTTATCTTTTTAATTTTATTATTTATTTTGTCTTCTCGTATTTTATATCTTCATTTCTTATATATAACAGTAGAAATAAGATAGAAATTACATACAAATTTCTGCTCCAAACACATTCTACAATACATAAGAAGAATGATTCTCATACTAATAAACTTGGTATATGATATTATCTCTCATTGAATTATAATATATGCTTAGGTAAAAAAAATATAAGAAATCCTAGTATCTTTAAAAACAAGATTCATCTCAGATAATTGGACCCCTCTTTTATTATTGTTATTGTTATTATTTAATTTTTCTTCTCGTATGCTATTTCCTTTTCTTTTTTTTCTTTCTCTCTTATACATGAGGGCATAATGCTGATTCATATTTTGGAGAAAGAAAATATAAAAAACATTCTACTATGCATAACATCCTTAATATACTATGTGTTGGATGAAAAAAAAAAAAAAAAAATTTACTGGGATGACGCGGCTTCCGGCTGCTCCCAGCATAACTCTTTTGGAGAACTCTCGCGTGGCAAGATTCTTATCGTACGAGCATAGTGTAACAAGCCACGATATAAGACCCAAAAAAAATAAAAATAAAAAAAGATAAGGCACATCCATAGAAAAAGACTTTTGTGCTAACATTCTGATTAACGGTCAAGATCGAACGTTGACTGATATATCATACTTCTCGGGAACCACAATAATCAGGTTATCGTAGTCCCTCACCCACTGCATAATTTCGTTAATTTTTCAATCTTCTGCCCCAAATACGTATAAATGGGAAGGCAAAGGCCAAAGGGATTAATGAATTTTTCCTTATGACTGCGAGTCTGCGAAAGCGCCTCTGGGAACTCTGAACCAGTCGCTCAAATCGATTCTCTCTCTCTCTCTCTGGTATTGTCCATTCTTCGTTTTGTTTTGATGGAGCCAGGTAATGTTGTCGTTAGCAGCCCACCTAGGGTTTCGTATTGAGCCGCCGAGTAGGGTTTCATGTTCTTTTTGTAAAGCCTTGACCTTTTCTTCGATTCTTTTCGTCACTTTTTAATTCCCAGAACCTTAATCGCATTTCCAGTCCATCGATTCAAACTGTGATTTGAATCTTCCGTAGTTGTGGTGGTAAGCCTTTTTCCTTACAGCTGGAATTCTGTTATTCTTAGCTTGATCAAGTAATTTTTAGTCTTCGATTTTGGGCCTTTTGAATCTGTTGGGAATGGCGATTTTCCATCTGATTATTGTTTAATTCCCGCCAAGAATGAATTTTGGGCTCAAAACTTCATCTGGGTCAAATCAAAACCATTAATTTGTTACCTTTCCACAAGACTTAACATTTTGCTTCGTGAAGATTTTGATATTGTAATGGACGACGGGGAGCTCGATTTCTCGAACCAGGAAATGTTTTCAAGTACGAATATGGGGGAGCTTCCGAGTAGTTGCTCAATGGACAGTTTCTTTGATGAACTTCTCAAGGACACTCATGCTTGCACTCACACCCACACTTGCAACCCACCCGGCCCTGATTCTTCGCATACCCACACCTGTTTTCATGTACACACTAAAATTGTTCCCGCATCAAGTGAGGAAAAGGTTGCGACGGATGATACTGCAGAGTCCACCGAAAAGAAAGGGAAGAAAGTGAAACGACCGTTGGGCAATCGGGAAGCGGTTCGCAAGTACCGTGAGAAGAAGAAGGCTCGAGCTGCATCATTGGAAGACGAGGTTGAGAGATTACGGGGTTTGAATCAGCAGTTGTTGAAGAGGTTGCAGGGTCAAGCTGCATTGGAAGCGGAGATTGCAAGGCTGAAGTGTTTGCTTGTGGACATTCGAGGAAGAATTGAAGGGGAGATTGGATCGTTTCCATATCAAAAACCGGTCAACCCCCCCAACTTTCCTAATCCGAACATGGCTGGCGCATATGTGATGAACCCATGTAACATGCAGAGTGGAGAGCAGGTCTATTGTCTTCATCCAGTGGCGGATGGAAAAAGTGGAGAAGACGCAACATTAAACGGCCAAGGCTTTAGTGGCTGTGAATTTGAGAATCTCCAGTGTTTGGCAAATCAGAATTCGGTATCCAAGGAGCTTCCTGGTTGTGCTGTTGGGAATGAAGCATCCGATGTCAATTCATCCGGCACAAATAAGAGGAAAGGTGATACTTCATTGTTTTTCCTTTTTGATTAATTATCTCTTAATGTCATATATTTACTTGTGTTCTTTGAATTAGTTTTGTAATGTGGAACTTGTTGCCTGTTTAACTAGCAGCGCAAATTGATGACTCTGATAGTAGTATAGCATTTCTTCTCCCTGTGGGGAATACTTTAATAACTTGTTAAGAGCATGGGGCTTATTATTGTGGCAATCAGCTGATGGTTATTGGGTCAAGCAATCTAGCTAGTTGTAACGGGTAAAATTTTAGTTGTGCTCTTATTCTTTGCTTTTGTGAGTAGGGGCGTTATTTGGTTGTATAAATATATTGCGAAGATCTTAAAATAATGTCGATAATATCCTGATTTGTCGTAAAAAGAATCATTATTATCTCGTTTGCTGTCTAAGATATCGTAAGCTCTGCAGTTATTTGTCTCAACAGAGTGTGAGGATATCATGCTTGAAAGTGAGACTAGACAGCAAGAAGAGAAAGGTCTATTTGGTTATCTTCAACTGAAAATGAGGAATGGTAAGAAACTAGGAGGGAGGGCAGGGTGGTATGTGCGCAATGAACTTGTCTGGATTGAGCGTGTCCTTAGAGAGTGTGAGGATATTATGCTTGAAAGTGAGACTAGACAGCAAGAAGAGAAAGGCCTATTTGGTTTATCTCAACTGAAAATGAGGAAAGGTGAGAAACTAGAAGGGAGGTCAGGGTGGTATGGGGGCAATGAACTTGTCTAGCTTGCCTTGTGCATGATCCTTTTTGTCTCTTTTGATTAAGAAATTAATGTACTTGAACTTAGTCTATGATTTTTGCAACATATTGCTTGTTAGCTTTTTATGATCTGATCATTATGATGTATGTTTTATTAGGAGGAGCTCGGGCAGCAAAAGCAAGTTGAAGAGCTGACTATTTGTCAGTGTATTTATCCTCAAGGGTACATATGGTCTACCAATAAGTAGTTTTGTTGGACTGCAGCATCGTCATTTTGTGATTTTATTTTTTCTGTTTTATGTTGTATCCACTGTTGGGTTCTTGGGGTTGCCATGGGCTCTCTATATCAAGGATGAGATTTGCTGGGCTTGCTGCTCTTTTAGCTGGTGTTTTGGCAACTTTATGGCGTTTAGATTACTTCGAAGGCTTTGTAAAAGGGAAAGTTTAGTAGATGTGTAATGTAGTTCTTGGAACTTGTGGTTAAGGCCAACTTTATGATCCAAGAAGTTGAATGCCTTTTTGGGCTAGTTTGGATATCGAAATTATTTTAACTCATCTCATCTCATTATTATCATTTTTCTTAATTTTTACACAAAATACAATAGACGATTCAATTTTTTTCAAATCTTAAAATAATATTCTATTTAATTAATCTAAAATCATTTTATCTCATTACACAATTCAAACGAGCCATCTCTGTCACAGCTTTTAGTCTTCTATACGGCCGCACATAAGTCGGTCAATTAAAATGGTATCATTTGATGTTGGGACTTTTTTTTTTTATGATTTTGGTTTGTAATTAAGAATTTTTGTTTTTTACTTGAAAAAAAAAAGAACTTATTTTTGTTCCTTTGTATCTTTTCAGTGGATGTATTTGCAATGTTCTTCATATTTAAGTTACTCAAATTATCGACTGCTGAGTTGCAGCTTTCATTGTTATGGGCTGAGTCTGTGAACAGTAGAGAACAAATCTCACTTTGTGTGATCCGATCCAAACACTGATTTGTGTGAAGGATTATAATAAGCTTGCTGCTTGCATTCTTTCCAATAATTGTTGTTTTGGTTAAACTCTGTTACCTAAGAAGGTCTTGGCATTCGTCCTGACAAAAGTATGACTGATGTTCTTCACAGGAAGGAAGGACTGCCTGCCTTCTCAGTGAAATTTAGCTAAGAGATTGTAGGAATTGTGACAGAAAAATAAACAACTCGATCGGTATGTTGGCTTTAAATGAAGCAACTGGCCTCCCTGATTGCCACCCCATTGGGTAAAGAGATGGTGGCGGCAAAAGAGAGATCTATTTTGATGGCTATACCTTATTCGAAGAATGTGTTTTAGATTGATTGTATTTTTTTAACAGATCCTGAACTTTTGGGAAAAATTCCTTTACTTGAAAGGAAGAGGGGATTCTGCTCAACGAGAAGAGACGTGTATATAGCGGGGAGGGGGAGGGGGGTGGTTCTATTTCCAGTATAAAGAACATGTTATTTTAGTGGATAATTGATACCCTATAATTCTTTTATGTTTGAATATAAATATGAGATGATTTTAAATAAATTGAATAAAATATTATTATATTATTTTTTTAATATTATTATTATCTTAAAATTTAAAAAAATTAAATTATTTATTATATTTTATATAAAAATTTAAAAAAATTATAATAATAAAATGAACTATCAGCTATTTTTTTTCATTTTGCTCATTGAATCTTGAATTAAATGTACTCACGTAATTTAATTAAAAATAAAATTATTTTGATAAAAATTGACATCCTCTTATTTTTTAGTCAATTTTTATAAAATTAAATTGCATAATTAATAGGTTGATCGATTTTTTTTTTTTTAAATTATTCAAAAAAAAAGTTATGTTTTAAAATTTTTAATACACGTTCAAATAGCAAAAAAGAAAAAAAAAATCGAATAATAAAATAATAATGATAAAAGAGGTGATATCACATCAACAGGCCGAAGGTCTGACAAGCACAAAAGTTGTAGCTTATTATAGATTCGAGAATGAACTCGCCATAATATTTCTGGCAGCTAACTACAACTTTCTTTCTTTTTTGACGTCAGCATGCTCTCTGTCTCTGCGCATCATTATGGCATGAGAGATGTGGAGGAGGATAGCAGTTGGATCCCATCATGACATTGTACCCTGTGCCATATTTAATCAACCAATAATGAGGACACACATGCATCATTAATTACACACGGCACTACTACTGTACTGCATCCCATACTGTTGGTCTAGAGACAACGACCGGATTCAATACATGCTTCGTTCCTAACAAATCCCGAGACATCGAGTTTCTTAAATAGTATTACTATATCACACTCAACTATTCATTACACTCTCTACATATTTAACATAATTTTTTTTTCCTTTTTTCTTTTTTTTACCGGCTGCTACACACAGTAAATTTATTCCTTCTTAAATATCTCGTCCTATTAATAAAATACTTATAAATAAAAAATTATTAATAACATAATGCACTTCTATTTTTGTTTAGATTTTTTTTTTTAAAGTAAAACAATTTTACAGGCAAATTACTAAAGTTCAACCAATATATCCGACAAAATAAACAAATCAAAAGTACACCATTAAGGATCTGATCCTTAATACTAATAATACTAGTATTAATTCAGTTGACAATTTATAAGATCACATTATGGCACATGCGGTGGGGTTCTCGTCGCTGAAAGCGGTGGTGTAGCGAACCTCGGTGGAGCTGGCACGTGCCAGTTGCGAAATCTGCGGATCTTGCGAGTTTCGGACGTAACCCGAGGGGGCCTTCCGGTCGTAAACCCCAGGAGCGTATGGGTGTTCGACCACGTCGTATGGGATGTAGGGCCAGAGCTCGGCCCTCTTGCCCGTTCGATGAGCGATTCGGGCCACTACCCTTCCCGGATCCACGTACCCCACGACCGTCACCTTGCTGGCCTTCCTCTCCACGTTCACCTGCTGCACTCCCTTCAATCCCTCCACCGCCTTCTTCACCTTCCGCTCGCATCCCTCGCAGTCCATTTTCACCTTGACCTCCACCGTCTGATTGAATCAATCGCCCAAAAAACAACTATTTCAGATCCCAAAAACAAGATAAAGTCCATACGTGTCAAAACTCTACTGGCCTCGTTCAGAATACGAATTTTCTAGCAATCACACTGGAACCCCGCCGGCCATGTCCGGCAATATAGGTTCGTATTCTAGTTTATGCGTGACCTACTTTGTAAAAGACTATACTGTGTGTACTTGGAACGGCACACTTCAGGGGAGAAGCTACCGTCACATGAGATTCCATGCCAGTACGAAGATGAGCCGACAAGCAAGAAAACACAAATAATATACTCTTCTCTTGTGGCCCTTTAAAAAAGACAGGAAATTTGAAGGAAATAGAAGGGTGGAATAAGAGAATTTACCTGCAATTGCCTGCGTTTCCTGTACTTGGAGCGACCAGAAGAGCAATCAAAGAGGTAAGAAAAATGATCCAAAGCACCCATTTTTTTCTACTACTTTTCTGTGCAACCAAACAGTGGTTTATGTGGGTATGGAATGGAATCTTTAAGAATGAACGAGAGAAATAAATATCTGGAGTGACGATGATAGTATGCTTGACTTCGGTTGTTTAGAAGGGGACGTCGTCTGGCTTTATAAGCAACCTCACGGAGTGTGATCTCATCCATGCGTTCCCACTTCAAATCTGGATCGTCCGCCCTTTAAGAATTGTAATTAAAAAAAACAGTGACGTGGGTCACTGGTATTTTGCCGCGTGTCATGATTAGCCGTCCACCACGGTAACAGTCGACCTAAGAAATATCGGTAACTGAGCAGTGTTGGGAAATCCAAGCGCCGACCTGGAGTGGCCCCCCAACGTTACAATTTACAACGGAAGTGTTTTGGCGCGAGATGAGAGAGGTCACTTCCACGCGCTTTCGAAACTGAAATGACGGCTACCTCGGTTGCTTTGCTTTAGGGTGGGTGGGACCGGAGCTTTAAAATGGGTCCCACGTGATGGGATGGTGCGTTACCCGAATGGTGGACCCACTTTTAAATTGATAGTCTTTAGATAAGGGCGTATGGGTTGGTGATGGTCGAGTCAAGTAATTCACCTGTTTATCTGAGTGTATCTCCAGAAGGAAAAAGTAAAAATATATTTGTAATTATAATTTGTGATATTATCACGTTACACGTAAGTGTTTTTTAAAAAATAAATAAAATTTAAAATTTATATAAAAAAAATTAATTATTTTTTAATCATTATACGATATTTACACACTTCACAGTTATACATAAAATGATAAAATTACTCTTAAATAAATATTATATATGGTAATTAAAATAAAAATTAATACTAAATATAATCTTAAAGCGTGTAAGCATGTTACTTTTGAAATAAAAATAAATCATCATTAAAAAAAATTTATTTAACTTCTAGATTTATTTAAAAAAAAAAAATATATGTGAGGTTTGTACATTCTAAATCTATAAATATAATTTATATCTAATAAAATATGAATCCTATAATATTAAATGTTATTAGTGACTTGTGATCTTAGCATTAAGTACCACGAGGTAAACAATATCTATATTAAGACCTGAATTTTAAAGAGTATTTGGAACAGCAATTTATAGTGAATAATAACAACAATCCATGGATGAAGTTCATACTCCTGACATGCTTCTTCTTCTTCTTTTTTTTTTTTTTTTTTTGAAGTGGGACATGCTTCTTAATGATCATGATGTCAACTGCGTGATGAAATTCGGAGCTTAATTGATCAAGCTTTTTTGTGTATTAACTAGATCGTTAAGATTGTGACAGTGTTAATATAACTTGCTTAGCTGCTTGATGAAGAGACGTTCATAGCTCTCTTGGTTGCATACCACCATTTCTTGATTAATTATCGGTTCACAATGCAAGAAATATCTAATTAAAATTTTCTTTTATAAATGAAATATAATGCTATTAATTAAATCTTGAAATCTCACAAGACAATCAATGCAAATTAATATATATAGATAACAAAAAATATCTAGTTAATGCGGTGAGAAACACAAGTCACTATTGTGTATGGCTATTGGTGTTTTCTTTAATTATATGATCAATTATAATTTGAATTTGTTTAGATTTTTTTAAGAAGATGACGGTATCCCTATTTTTTTAATAGCCCTTACTTTTAACAGAAAAAAATCGTAGTTATAACCAGACATCTGGGGGTTACAAATAAACATAAAGACCAAAATCCAGAAATTAAAAACCAAAAGAACCAATCACAAACTAAGAAAGCCAAAAAATTACAAACCAAATAAAAAAAAACAACCCTAAGAAACCAACTCGCAAGCAAAGGAACAGATCACAAATATAAGAAAATAACAAAGAAACGAGAAGTAAAAACCAAGTACCTCACTTTGATAACCTCAAATAAGGGAAATCAATTATGTCCATGCGAAGAAGGCCTCTTAACTGACTAGATAAAATATCCCTATCATCAATCTAGTCCGTATTTTGAATTTGTTTAGATACTCAAGTGCAGGTTCAATTAGAAAACCTAGGATTACATACTCGTGAGTTCAGCTCTCACTTTCCCTTTCCCATATCATACTTTTTTAAGTCCATGATCGATATTGCGTATTATTACTTGTAATCCATATGATGAAGGGTGTGCTCTCCGTACTGCTAATGTGGTATAATTTGATCTGCCAGATGCTAGAGATATAGAAGATATAATCTCTACATAATCGACTTAAAAATAGAATTTTTATAATTTAATTATGAGGTGGTATTAGATCATTGTGGATTTGATTTGGGGGGGGGGGGGGGGGGGGGGGGGGGGACAGTTCTTGTTTGAGAAGATCTAGGCATGCATGCACGTTCAGTTCTGAATTTAACCCAAGTTCTGGACATGGGCCTCTACCTCATTACTTTAGGCCTACTCTTTGTAGCCCTAGTGCTTCCCGTCCGATTCATGGGCTCCATAATTCCAGCCCACTCAATTCAACTCTCTCCGAGTCATGCGGTGGTTAACGTGTTACAGAGCAGTCTGCTGTTCTATCTTATCCTAACTAAATATTGGACTGTGGTGAGACAAATTAAAGAGAATTTTTTAATTACGTATTATATAGTCAAAACTAAGATAAGAATATGTAATTAGCATATTAATTTGGCTGTACATAATTTGCATTTGCATGCACGTCACGTATTATAATATTTATATTGAATATATAAGCTAGCTGCTGGTAATCGTTGGTGATCTGTAACCTCATGTTCATATATTTTAGTTTCTAGGTACGTACGTAGATCAGCGTTTTGTCCCAGGATCGATCCATATGCCTGTCTCCATCGTGTTTGATTCTATAAATAAAACTTAAATATTCAGTTGGATATATATATATATATATAATACATGACTACGTACATATCATCACATGGATCGATGGATCGATATTACACACCAGATATTTGTTTTATGTTCCTTTGATCATGGCAAAATGGCCAAGTTTCCTTTTGGAAGTTTCGAAAAATACGGTTTAATTTTGACTCTCTCTCTCTCTCTCTCTCTCTCTCTCTCTCTCTCTCTCTCTATATATATATATATATATATATACAAAGGGTCTGTTAACTTATTGTTTGGTGATTATATATTCACATGAACATGCATGGACCTTCTAGTTTATTTTATGACTACATCGATCATAGTACTAGCTAGAGACATAATGTTGCCTTGTCCTTGCCTGGTTTCATTTATTTTTTTAGAGCCAATGTTCAACAAATTATTAAATACATGTATATATATATATACAAAGGGCCAAATCATATACCACAATGCATACTCTTCTTCTTGTCTTTTTCCCTTTATTAACGGCTATAAACATCAATTAATGTTGCCATATGGAAGTGCATGCATAACGCAACGTAGTACTATTGTGCATGGTGTATTAAATTTTTTAGAAAATATACTTACAACCGTGAATTGTGTAACCGCTGCGTAATCGCTTTGAAAAAAAAGAATAAAACATGGGACCCACATGAAAAAAATTATTTTTTTAATAATAGACCTCACTTTTTTTCAAAGCGATTACGCACTTCACGGTTATATGTAGAATTACTCTAAATTTTTTAGGTGTCTTTTTGTCTGAAGTTTGCAGTTTATATATATAAATAGGTTTGACATGCCAATTTTTTGTCCCTATTTTTTATTTTTATTTTTTTATATAAGATTTCTTTATCCTTAATTGATCAGAATCAAGAAGCTGGCCTTGGTGCATGCATCTGATGAGGAGGCATCCGACGTGTTTATATATGGCATCTTAAATATATATTCCGAATGCCCAATATTGACTCATCATGAATCGATATATCAATCTCAAATATAGGTCAGATTTCACTTATGAGATTTTTGATGATGTCCATGCATGGTTATATATGTTATTTGAACGACCAATCAAAAAGCGAGATCTAGCTAGCTAGCAAGGTTATTCTATCCATGCGGACGTACGAGTGCAAAATATTATAAATTTCATGATCAACATCATGTTAATTGGGAAATAATTAAATTAATATGTAAATTTGTCAATCACACACCAAAGACGATTTTCATTGATGCGTGCGTTTATATATAATGAAAAGTGTACTTATATTTATCATCCCCGAAACTTATAATGAAATATATATATATATATATATATATATAACGTCAAATGATTGGTGTATAATTAAATATATATATATATGAGATGGAGAGAGAATCGATCTGTGGTAAAAAAAAAATGATCGATGAATATATATAGTATTAACCTTCTGTAATACTCATGCATGTTTAATTTGTTTTATGAATTTTCTCTTATTTTAAAAGACGTCTATATATATATATATATATATATTTTACTTCATTTGATCATGGTCTTATTTAATTACAAGCTGCTTGTTGGTAGATTTTTTTTTTTTTTATTTCTCGGTATTTATTTGTTGAGTAATGTTATACACTACAATCTCATTTTATTTTGATCATACTAAGTGATATGTGACACATTCATCACCATTAGATGATAAAGAAGTGTGTAATAAATGATCATTTAATGGTGATAAATATGCCACATCATACTTAGTGGATTAAAAGTGGAATGATAACATGGTGTATAGAATTTTTCTTATTTATTATATATGTATAGTAATTAATTTACATAGAACCATCATCACATGATATATATGTTCTGATCCGTTCAGTCCATGAGAATTAGTAGCAGCTACAATATTTAAATCGGAAAAAAGAAAATAGAAGTGGCTGGCCTGTACAATTATCAGAAGATCCTCATGACCGGCATGCAACACGTACATCATGAGACGTTACACATTCAAAAACCAGAGGCTACTCATGCATGAATGTTAAGTAAATATTTCACACCATCAACTATACGGATGACTTGCAACAAATTAAAGAGATGAAGACACGGTGTACTCGGTGAGACTTTGATGCCTAAGTTAGAGTGAAGTGGTCTAATCAATATATATAAGTATATAAATGAATACCAAATACGTTACTTTTAGGTGTTATTTATAAGAATATGAAGGTGATGATAATGACTAACTTCAGAATCTATCTTGGATAACCCTCGAATAAATTGGTAAGATAACCTTCTTGATCAAACGGAAGCGTTATCTGTTCACTACATTATCCTCCACATGTCCGTACGTAGGTTGAATCACTGGGCTTGTAGATTAATCCCGGCCCGATTCTTGAAGCTTCATATTTGGGCCTTCCAACACATGAGCTTATCCCTCCGAGACTCTAAATATCCCTTTCAATGAATATCTTGATCTGATCTCTCCCCCCGTAAAATGAAGATAATATTGAAGACATGTATGTACAATTTGCCAGAAAGTAAATCACGGTGTTAGATCATGCGCGCATAGATGCCATGAGCTTCTTGGAAACAAGCTGAACAAGTCAAGATTTGAAATTAAAAGGCAGAATAATGAATCGTACGCTTTAGAAAAAGCGAATATATAGGACGTTACATGATGCACATGCATGATACGAACGGTCGTATAGATAATTCAATACCTGGCCCCCATGAGAGTCATCCACATCCCACCGCGTACTGACCCAGAATAACAAAATTAAACAATGAACAAGCAGTCAAAGTTGCACGAGAAGCACTCCAAAGCGTCCTTTTTCTTTAATTTGCTACCTTTGATCTTTTGTGGTTTCAATCCTAGAAAAAGAAAAACCAGATATCTGGGCCTCACCCCCAAAGACAATTCACATGACTTCCGTGTCGATCGGTCTCCAATAATGTAGAAAAATATCGTGAAATCAACCAGCTGACCGATCGCATGCATTAACCATGCATTAACTCTGATCTCTTCTTTTAATTATGAGGGAGCTATATATATATATATATATATATATAAACGAGCTCCAACATGGAAGAAAATGGCCGGGGAGCCCTTTTATTTTATTTATATTTTACTAGTACTTGCATGCATGTGCTCGTGAGGTCAGACGCATCATGCACGGCTCAAAAAGGTACGTAGTTAATAAAGGATCGAGCAAAAAAGAAATGCAATAAAGTGATGGATGAAAACTCCAAGAGGTTTTCATTTCCTTCTTAGAATCTAATAAGCTTTTGAGAAGTCTATGAAAAAAATATTATATATAATTTTTAAAACAATAGATGAACCTAATTATAATTAACGTCCTTAATTTTACCCGACACGATATATATAACTAAAGAATACTGCTAGGGTGCCACTCAGCAGTGACAGCTGGGCATGCCCCTAGGCAAAATTCATTTTTTTAATTTATTTTTATTTTTCTTATTCATATTTTTTTAATATTTTTAAAAAATATAAAAAAATACACATTAATAATCAATTTCTTAATTAATAAATAAAAAAAATTAAATGTATGAGCAGTCAAAATGAGAGAGCAAAATGAAGAGACATAGTAGCATTATTCATGACTTAGGAGTACTTGCCCTTGCATGTACTCGGCCTAATGCATGTGTGTAAGCTACTAGGCAATAGGTTTATATTCATCTAAAACGTCCAACCTTTCAATTTTCATGAAGTCCCTCAAAACTAATAAATACAAATTAAGAATAAAATATTTATGTTTCCCCCTCCCCCGGCCCCTTGATTTTACCTCTTTGTATATTGTTTTCTCAGACCATGAATATTCTATAACATATACAAGTACATTAGTACTAAATTAAGATCATAATACTTGAATATAATGGGCATCCAATATTACATTATTGATCTAGATTTCTAGATCCAATCTCATGAGTACGTACCATATATGCATATATTGCGCGTTTGGCATATCTCCAAATTGACTAATTATATGAATATTTAATATTAAAACTAACCCCAAACCAATAGCTGCTGCATTAACATAGGCAAACTGGGGAACAGAAAATAAAAGAAAAGCGGAAATTCCGATATTTAATGTTGTGAACTGAAGATCATACAACCCTTAACAATTCATTAATACCATTCAAGATACACACACATGCACAAAAGTCTCATTCTATCACATGCAAGGCCAGGTCAGGTGGTACGAGCTTTCCTTTTTATTTTATTTATTTCTTGTGGTGGTCCTGGTGGATCACAACCGAGTATATATATTTTTCCTACTGTATTTATATATATACAAGACCACACGTAGCTTTGGTACCTCTGTAACCTCAGTACGTACGACATCAACATACATTAAACGCGCGCATGCAGTGAAAAAGGCTGCTTAGGCGTAATGGATTAAGTACTATGTTATGAGAAGAAGGTATGGTTCTGAAGAAAGTGTGATTATAGTCAGCAATCTTTGGATTATCATGTGATCCCCAAGATGGCAGTTTTTTTTTTTTTTAAAGGCCTAAGCTGGTAGTTGATTGAGTTTGAACGGCAGGTGGTGGTGATCAAGTGAATGGTCTTCATGATTTTTGCTTTTTCTTTTCCCTTTGGGGCTGTCAATATATAGGAGAATGGGTTCAATGAATGGGATTTTGAAAGAACTCGAAAGAAACTTCAACCAAAAAAGCATGACTTTCGAAATTGCACAAGAGTTCTTTAATTCCTTCAATGTTATCTCTCTTCAAAGACTTTCAGCATAGACCAGCACCCTTTTGTCAGAGTACGTACGTCCTAATTCCTATATATGCAAGTTCACGGAAATTATACCAAGGTGGGTAATTTAATTAATTAATGTCTGATGCATGTAATTAGCTTAAGCTAGCATATGCTGATCTGTTCACATTTATATATGAATAATCTTACATACAGTCGTAGAATGCACAAATACTGTGCAGTCGTTTTGAAAAATTGTGGGATCTACTATTAAAAAATTAATTTCTTTTCACGTGGGTTCCATACTTATTCATTTTTTTTAAAGCGACTATACGACGCTTGCACATTCACGACTGCAAGTATCATTTATTTATATATATATATATTTATATATACTCATCCAAATTACTGTTCCTTCAGGCAAAATAGTCCATAAGTACCCCAGATTCATTCAGGCAATTATTATGTCTTTAAAAAAAACTGTAAATCTTCAAGATTATTGAAATTTTCACCCCGAATCTTCGGAAGTTATCCTCCAAACCCAGTACAAATTCAAAACAGTTTGGTGGGGTTGGCCTGTTCAGGGAAGTGAGACTCACGGAGTGCATCATATCACTTTGCCAAAAGCAAGAAAGTAGTTGGGGGAGTTACAGAAAAGACTTTTCATCAAAAACGAGACATGGGTTTTGGCTTTTTTCTCACCTCGGCAGGCATCTTTAACAATACTAATAAAACCCTAGTCTTTCATTGCATAAAAACACCTAGTCAGTGAAGAGAGAGAGACAAAGGGTCAGAGATCAGACGGAGAGAGAGAGAGAGAGGTGGGTTCACATGGATTGCACACTTGGTGGCAGAGAGCAGTGAAAGGGGGTTCTCTTGGTCAGGGTTGGTGGGCTGCACGTGGGTCCACCACCACCATATGCGCTCGCTCGATCTCTCTCGCATGCAAACGGAAGAAATTACCATCCATGCATTTGCATTCAAAAAACATTGATGATGGCCGTTTTCAAAAGACTTGGGGAAATGTAGCATGAGGGGAGTTTTCCCAATGACTGGGTTGTGGACCTTGAAATCCTGGTGACATGCATGAATGGTGCCGTCCTACGTGGCCTGTGCCCTGGGTATATAGTGCCTCTACTATATACCCAGGGGAGGCGTCGTGTGTTGCCCGTTGAGCAACGTCTTCCATCTATAATTATAGAACAAAAAATCTAGTTGAATGGATAAACGATTGAATTTTTTATTTTATTTAATGGTTAAAAAAGTAAACATTAATAAATTGATATTCTTTTATTTTTTAAAAATGTTAAATGATATATAAAAAATTATTAAAGAACAAGAAAAAAAATTAAAAAATATATCTGCACTTGTCGATCGAATTCTTCGATTGAATTCTCCATCCTTGTAGCACAGTCCTTAATTATATGCCTAGCTCTTCAGTACCAAATGGGAAGAGTGATCATCAAAGAGCTCAAAATTCAAGAGAGATTAAAAAAAAGGATCATGGTAGTGGCCGCTCAACGTTTATCGTTAGATGTACGGCTAGTTATAAATTTTTTATTCTTTTTTTTTAAATTTTTTTAAGTAATTTTTAACATTCTTAATCATTAAGAAAAAAATAAAAAAAATACATAATTTCATTAATAGTCATTTACTCAACCATCAATTAAAAAAATAATTAAATAAAATTAAAATGCATGAGCGGTAAATTTGAGAAGCTCCACTAATATTTTTCTAAAAAAAGTGTTAGTAGTTAGTACTATTCCCCGAAGAGAATGAGAGTATTGCCATTTACCAATGGATTATATGCCATTCAATTATATATTTATATTCAATTTTCTATTTTGATCTTCTCCCATATGGCTTTGTGGATTAATTTATAAGATGTCTATTTTATTTCTGAGTAATGCTAGAGAGAAACCACTATAGCAGTGCACACTTTGCACTCACTGCATGACTGCTTCTAGTTGATTGTTCTCAAGACTCACTTGGGGAGATGTGTGGTTTAGATGATGCTACATCATATGTGCAAAATAGATACTTTCAATAGTAGCTTCTATCTATATTTATTCTTTATTTTTATATCCCATCACTCTTTAGCAAGGGATGTTCTTTTTCATTTTAAATTTGAATAATGATCCTTAATTGCACATATTTTAAGTAATTATCATTTAGGTTATGTTTTCCATCAATAAATATGATTGGGGATGACTTAAATTTGATTACTAACTATATTTTTTCAATTATTGACTAATACATATATCATAAGATAATTAAAAGATTGTGGTTAAAAGAATTATAACAATACCATTCCTCAATATATATACATATATATAAACACGATATTATAATTATTTTTTGAGAAGTGCTAGTACAGTTACAAAGAGATTTTACAAAAGTAAGTCTACAAATTGATATAGGCTCCCCTTGAGAGGATCGATCGATCATCCGGCCAGATTCTTAAGTCATGGTATAAGAATAATATAGGCTCCCCTTGATCAATATTAACTCATGCTCTTGATGGGGTTTTGAAAACCCGATGGAGATCAATAAATAAATCAAAGCATGCATGCTGTAATTGGTTAGATTACTGGTAATTAATTAATTAAGTTGACGGAAATAGGTGGCAGTTTATATATTGAGCGGTGGAAATCAATTTCTGTACGTGAAAAATGAATGATTGAATATAACACACTCTTTTGTCAAAAGAATGATCATCACCATGATATTATATATATAGATGATCATTGATTTCATGTTTCAACCACCTAAAGTAAATAGCAAATTAGTCACACACGAATTAATGTACCTACCTACCTGCAAAAGTATATATATATATATATATATATATAAGAGTAATCACAACTTCAAAAAAAAGCCAATGATCATAATGTTAATAGATACTTCCTTTGACAAAAAGGATACAATTAAGTTTCCTGCAGAGAGATCGTTTCCCATTTTAGGTTCGATATATGGCGATATTCAAGGAAAAAAGATCATGTTGATGCATGTGGCCGTCAGTATATATGGCCATGATTTACATACATGGCATGCATATTGCATGCAGGCCGACAATGAACGTCTTTATAATTAATATTTCGTGATTTTTCTTTTCCTTCTAAGTTTATATATATATATATATATATAGTAATTTCGTGTGGGAAAAAAAAAATCAAAGAATATCAATTAATGGAACCGATGAGTAGTTGTCCATATATTCATTCATGATAAGTACTGATCATGAAGATATCATAGATGGATTGCAGTGGGCCTCGTTAATTTGCTTGTGATGATCATGTTGTGACAGATCGTGCCATGCATTATTGTTGATTTCCCATATGTTCACACTCTCCTTTTGAAAAACATATATAGCTAGGTCATTTAAATTTTCAAAAATAAAGATCTCAGCTATTCGTCATGTGTTTTTTGATCAGCTTACTTTTTTAATTATGGAGACGATTATAAATTATTAATACATTGGTTACGGGCCTCCAGCGTTTCAACTTAATGTTAAAATCTTGTCCCATAAGCGTTTTACTAAATGTGTGATGCACATCTGATTGTAAATATAATTTTTTTTAGAAATATTTTAGCTATAAAGAAATTATACAAAAGTAAATCCACAATCTAATGTATTGACTGACGTGACTTGATGCAGTACATCAGATTGTAAAATTATTTTTATTATAAAATAGATCTAACGGATCATATAAAATTACGTCATTTTATAAGTTTACTTTTATGTAATTTCTTTGTATGTGTAACAGTCCTTAATTTTTTCTTATTAAAATTATTAATGTGACATCAACTTACCTACTCACTGGTAAACAAGCGTCCCAAATGTACAGTCAGCTTAAAAAAATGCCCAATCAACTTTTTGCGTCAATAATATATCAATATTAATAAAAAAAAAGTAAATTAAAAATAGCACTAAAATAACATATAGAATGGAGCCAACCCAAGAGTGGTAACTCTTCTTAGGTCTCATTTGGTTATATAATTCAGATAAGATGAAATTAGATATTGTATTGAAAATTGAATAAAATATTGTTATAATATAAATTTTTAATATTATTTTTATTTTAAAATTTGAAAAAATTGAATTGTTTATTATATTTTGTATAAGAGTTTGAAAAAGTTGTAATGATTATATGATATGAGATTATTTGATTTTGTATAACCAAACCAGCCCCACGGCCGCCACGTATGGTGTAGCCCAATTTCAGACTACCACGAGATTGGTCGTGACTTACCAAGTGAGTGATCCTACAAGAAAAACGGGCTTTTGTAACCAATTTATTGCAACTAAAAGACTATTTGTAACTAATTTTAGTTACAAATAGTCATTTCGCTAGAATTAACTGATCACAAATAATCAGTTTTCTTGCAGTATATATATATGATCTATCTTGCCACATCAGCAATATTTCACCAATAATTAAATTAACATAAGAAAAACTATACTCAACAATTTTAATAGCACACACATATAACATATTAAGAAAAAAAAAATGTTCTACTTAGTGCAAGTGTAATACTAGTGCCGTTCGTGTAGAATAAATCTAAGCATTATTTAGATGATAAATGATAGTTGCAGTCGTGAGTGCGCGAGCGCCGTACAATCAATTTAAAAAAAATGAATAAATACGAGATTTACATAAAAAAAAATTAATTTTTAATAGTAGACTTCATTTTTTTCAAAACGATTACACGACGCTTACGCACTTCACGAGTGCATATATATATATATATATATATATATATAAACATTACTCAATTTAGATAGAGCAGACATCCACTTTAATACATAAGTATTACATTGCAGAACGTCATAGATTTTTTTTTCCAAGCCTCAATGATCCGTTTGAAAAATTATTAAACCAACATTTAGCATTTAAATCAATGATCAAAGATTAATACAGGCAATAAAACCAACATTTAAATTTAAATATGACTATTATTTTCTCTTGGATTTTATACATGATGTCTCATATTCAAATAAAACTATTTAAATTTTAAAAGAAATTTCGTTTGTTTGTCTATAGAGATTGAGTCCTTTCTTTTTATGAAGAGTGAGGTTAAGTCTCTGTTTAGGCAGAGAATATTGTCTTTTGGATGTTTATCTGTAGAGAGTATATATTAACAATAGTGAAGATCAAATCAATCATAAAAGGAAATAGTGTACTGGTAGAACTCCATTATTTTGATTTATGATGTCATATTTGATATGAGGACATCCCAGAATATATCCGATTATGGATGTAAGTTTTTCTGATAAATGAATGATGACAATTTTTCTTAAAAAAATATATTAAAAGAAATTTTATTATAAATTTCGGAATGAAAAATTATTTGTACAAATCCTAAATAAATAAATTATTTAGAATTTCTTTATAAAAAAGTGAACATCACAATAAAAAAAACTACAAAAAAAACTTTTTTTCTTTTTTAATAGAATAAAGGTATGCATATAATTTATATATTTGAGATTTATATCTAATATTTCTCAATCGGATTTCCTTAGAAAAAGAAAGAAGGATAGGACCTGATCCATTGAGAAACAATTTCGAGAAGGTTTTGACAAGGGATGAAGTAGTGCATGGGGTTAGTCGTTATTGCAATCAAATACCGAAGCTGCTAGCTAGCAATTATTATAGTGATCAGAATAAATCCTTAATAAATACTGATCATCATCTTCTAATTCCTAAAAATAATTGCAATTCTAGGAGTACACCTCATATTTAGCAGTTGCATTATAATTATTAATGCGACAAATAATTGACACGTATATTTCCCTGTCCTAGCAAAGAAATATTTGTTTTTTCTTCCCAAAATAGAGCAGAGAAACGTTCTCATCTTCGTTTTGCATGTTTTTAAAACGAACATGTTATGACCTAAAAATACCTTTTCATCTTGATAAAATAATTTCAATTTCATCAAAATCTTAAAAAAAAAAAAAAGAAATTTTAAATGAACCTGCCATTTTTGTAAACACAAAAGGCACAATTCTCAATCTTTTCTAACAAAACTTCGATATACTTGGCTGCTCTCCTTTATTATAATTTTTTTTAAATTCACACATAGAATATAATAAATAATTTAATTTTTTTTAATTTTTAAATAATAATAATATTAGAAAATAATATTATAATAATATTTTATTCAACTTTCAACTTTTATGTAAAACTATCTCATCTCATCTCAGTATCTAAACGGGCCTAAAAGTTTTTCTCAAAATTCTTAAATGTTTGATATGTGAACATGACTGAGATAGAAATTAATATAAAAAAAAATAGAAAAGAAAGAGAAATTAATTAAGAAAAACACTATAGACACAAAATAATTCCACAAATAAATCTCACACACTACACGTCTCTCCCAATTTTTTTTTTCTTTTCCTTTCTCCCCCTCCCCCGGTTCCTGCCCCCTGCCCTCTCCCTGTGCCCGCTCCCCACGCCAGCCATGGTGGTCGAGGATCACCTCATGGTGGACAGAAGACGCCGGCGGTTCAAACTGCACCGCCGGCTTGGAGCGCCGATAAGGAGGTTATCAAGATAGGGAGGTGCTGCTCGGGGAGAAGGGAGAGAGAGAGAAGGGTTCCGATGGCTGGGGAAGAAGCTTACGTCGACAAGGGGCTGGGTGCGATGGAGCAGCTGGGCTGCGACGGCGGTACTGGCAATGACGATAGGGAGAAGCCGTGTGAGAGGGACTCGATTTCAAGAGGAAGAGAGAGAGAGGGGCTGCACTATGGGGGGGTTCGGTCAGGAGGTCACCGGTGAGGGGAAACGACCGTTGGTGGTGGCCGGCAACGAGCTACAAAAATGCTGCTATGGCTAAGAGACAAAGTCGAGTGAGGCACATGTCTCAAGGGAGAAAGATGAGAGAGAGAGAGTGAGAAATGAGGGATTAGAAAAAATAGACACGTGATACATTAATAACGTATCACATCAATGTATAGAATCTCTTTATATCTCTAACAGATCTCATTAATTAATCCACCTAGTTGGACTAATTTCCAGAAGACCAAACCGACAAATTTATTTAATTTCTGGTTTTCTTTTCTCTCATATATACAATTTTA
The DNA here is from genome assembly GCA_022457165.1 of Juglans mandshurica. Taxonomy (NCBI): domain Eukaryota; kingdom Viridiplantae; phylum Streptophyta; class Magnoliopsida; order Fagales; family Juglandaceae; genus Juglans; species Juglans mandshurica. The sequence goes on along the minus strand of CM039629.1, from coordinate 23,881,435 downwards.
ATAAATGAAAAGCAACAATATAATTATTTATTCAAAGGGCTGATCTGGAGGGTCCTCAACCAGACGGCCACCTGGTATTTTGAATTGAATTTCTCTTTATTGAAAAGAAAAACAATCCCTCTGAAATCTCTGACCCGACTGTTTAGTCACAAAATCTGCATGTGTACGTCGTTGCTTACCGCGTCCCATACATCTCTCTCTTTAATGCTTAAGAGTCTTGGTCGAACGAGAAAAAAGAGGAAGAAAAGTTAAAAGATAGAGTGAGAGAGAGAGCAGCATCCTAGGCCGTCTCTCTTTTCCTTTCAAAGCTTTCAGTTACTTGAGTCAGAATTATCTACTACTATAAATTAACCACATCTTCAATATCCACGCTCTCACCGTCACCACCTTTTGTTTTTTATATGTTTCGTGAAACCATTGCATTATACCAAAGAATCACCACGCAGAGAGAGAGAGAGAGAGAGAGCCCTTTTGATTTAAGAACAAGTCAAGCACAAGGCTTCAGGCAAACCCATTTGGTCCTTTGTTAGAGAGAAAGGCTTTAAGATCTGAGGAAAGAGGGTTTTGTTTTCATTTGGTTTTGGTTTGGTGTGGTTCGATAGTTGGTGCCTTGTTGTTCTTGTTCTGGAATTTGTGGATCTTGGAGGGTTGGTTTTCTTTTCACAAATATGGCCATTCAAGCGCAGATGTATTCGGAGAATCTTGGGTTTCCATTGTGCGGCTCGCAGGATTGGATCATTGACAATGGTTGCGGTGGTGTCGGTGGGCCCAATCACTTCGGTTATAATCCCCAACAGAAACAGCAATTACAGCAACAACACTTGCAGCAACTACAAAATCAGCAGCAGAGGAATCAAAACCTGTTTTTTGAGAACGGTTCTCTTGTTTCTGCTATGAAAAACAATACCAATGCCGTCACTTTCAATAGTCATCTACCAATTATGCAGCATTCTCAAAGCATAGCTTCTCAGTTTGAGAATCAGAGGCAAGAGATCGATCAGTATATTAGAATACAGGTAAGATATCATACGAGCATTTTCACATATATAGGCTTTTTCCGAACATCAAAATTGGAATTCTATTGTTCTGCCCATGTGATTATCGAATTAGATATGGGGAATTGAGTCATTGGGTTTCGTCTCATTTGATCAAATATTGAACAGTTCTTACTTACGTTCTGATTTATTTTTCTTCTTTTGGAAGCAGAATGAGAGATTGAGATTAGTATTGCAAGAGCAGAGAAAGCAACAGCTTACAGTACTGTTGAAGAAAATCGAATCAAAAACATCAGTTTTGCTGAGACAGAAGGATGAGGAAATTGCAAAAGGGGTTAACAGAACAATGGAGCTCGAAGTTTTCTTGAGAAGATTGGAGGCAGAGAACCAAGCATGGCAGAGAGTGGCTCAAGAAAACGAAGCCATGGTTGCATCTCTGAACAACACTTTAGAACAGGTTTTAGAAAGGTCCCCTTGTGGCATCAACAATGGAGCCGAAGATGCAGAGTCTTGCTGTGATGTAGATAGAAACCTGGGACAACATGAAGAAGAAGAAGAAGAGCAAAACAGAGAAGGGTTGTATATGTTGTGTAAAAGCTGTAACATTCGTGGTTCGTGTGTGCTGTTCCTTCCTTGTAGGCACCTTTGTTCATGCAAAGCTTGTGAGGCTCTTCTCGATTTTTGCCCCGTCTGTAGAATGGCAAAGAAGGCTAGCATAGAGGCTTTAATTTCCTAGGCAAACTTTCCGGGAATAAGTAAAGAAAGGCAAACTCGAAAAGTATGGTTGGTTTTGATGATTATGAATGAACAGAACAAGTTTAGATACATGCACAGATGCACTGTTCTCAGTTCTTTAGATTTTTATTTTTACTTTTGAGGGTATCTGTTTTTAGAATTTTTTTTTTTCCTTTTTCAATATGAGGAAACCGTACACCCGAATTTTAGATTTAATTTCAACCTTAAACAACCAAAAATCAACTGCACAAAAAGTACAGAGCATCTTTTTTCCATTCCTAAATGCAAATTTACTCCTTTCCCCTTTATAGATTTTTTTCTATTTTTGTCGTGGTAGGTTGATTTGATTTGATTATTCATATCAGATTTTAGCAATTATGGCTGCATTTGGCAGTGCTCAATTTGCAGTGACAGTAGGGATTGAAAGCAATGTCAGACGAACCTGTCAGTGTCCACACTTGCAGGTGTTTTAATGGGCAAAAATAATTCTGATTTCTGAAAAGGATATATGTATATATAATCAAAACTCAAAAGTATGCTGCCAAGCTAGGATTAGCTGAAGAACATTGAAACAGCTATGAAAAAGATGCTCTCTTTTGTCATGTAAGCTTTGAAAGAAAGACAAATTATCTTTGCTCCTTTTTCTTTTTTTATTTCTGTTTAAATGTTTGTTTCGCTGGGAAATGCCAAACACAAGCGTTCAATGAAAGGAAAGAGGTTTGTGCGGAAAATCTTGTTGAATTATGAGGAAAATCAAGTATCAGTCACGTACGTCTCCCATCTGATACGAAGCTTAGCTTGGTCTGCTATGCTTCCTCTGAAATTTCCTAGTTTTGGTTACATGAGCTGCACCCACGCATATGCATGCTGTATTGCAGTCTCTAATTAGAAGGAGATGATGAAATAATATTTCGTGAATTTTCAAACTCAATCCTTACAAGTCATCTTTGCCATCATCAGGACTGTAGAAGTTCATTTACATGACTTGAGAATTGAAAGTAGTTTCAACTACTAATGCATTGGCATGGCACCCATGAGTGGGTTTCAATCACAAGTAAAATATGTGAAACAAGCCAATTCCATTAGACATATATGAATGCAAATCATGACAATGAGCAGACCGACTTGACAGGTAAGATGAAAACAAAGAAAAAATGGGAAAGATGAGTAGAGAAAAAAAAAAGGTAATGGGGGTGAACTGGTGAAGTAATTTCTGTAGGGCCTGGCATGGATGGGGACTGATATCTATATATATATAATACATTAAAAAAAACAACGAATTTGAGAGGGGATTTTTTGCTTTTTCCAGTGCAGGGTTGTCCTGATCATTCAGCGCCTGCATTGCTTTCCACTACAAGCACAGCTTTTAGACGGGGGGATTGATTCTGGTGGTGGGTCTTCAATTAATTTGGTCGCTCTCCGATTCTAACGTGCCTCTGCAGTGCGTGTATATGTTTGAATTGAATGATATTTCCTCGATGTTTCTTTGACATGCAAACGCGTGGGGTCCCCTCTCCCCCTCTGGCCCTCAAGATTTTGAGTGAGAAAAAGAAAGAAAGAAAAGCTAGCTAGCGGGGACGACTGACTAACTTTGTTTCGCGTTTTCTTGCTGTCATGTTTATGCTCCTAGAGAGAGAGAGAGAATCTTGGAGTTTGAGGATTTACTGCTTACTGCCACAGAAAGACGAAAGAATCTAACAAGGACATGAAAAAAAGAAAGAAAAAACAAACGATTCGGTTTTTCTCAATTTGGGAGTAAAAGATTTCAAACAAAATTATGATATTTTTCGACTGCTTTTATTAAAGATAATCTCCACCGAAAATTTGATTCCGATGATCCGGATCTCTCTAAAATTAGAAAAAAAAATTTAATCAGTCACTATTTATCATGGAAATGCTATATCTCCCGTTGGGAGCTCCCGCTTGGAGCTCCAGCTAGAGATTAGTGTATTTTTTATATGTTTTTTTTTAATTATTTTTTATATAGATTTTTTTAATAATTTTAACTATTTTTAAAAAATAAAAAAATTTAAAATATTATTAAAAAATATTTTTTTAATCACTAAGTAAAATAAAAAATCATATTTCTTAATCACAAAGTAAAATAAAAAATCATAAAAAAATATTTTTTTATTTTACTTCGTGATTAAGAAAGTATATTTTAATGATTTTTTTTTACTTTATAATTAAGGAAGTATTTTTAATGATGTTCTAAATTTATTTTATTTTTTAAAAAATATTTTTTATAATTTTTTATTTTACTTCATGATTAAGAAAGTATTTTTTAATTTATATTTTTTTACTTTCTGCTTTTTCTAAATGATGTTTTAAATTTATTTTATTTTTTTAAAATATTTTAAAATAATAAAAGATCTATATAAAAAATTACTTAAACAAAACACATATAAAATAATACTACATTCCAGCGGGAGCCCCCAGCGGGGGCTGTAGCATCACCCATTTATCATTCCACACTTTATAAAAAACATTTTCTTAAATCATATCTTATAAAAAAAATTATAAATATAAAATGTGAAAGTAAATAGTAATTGATGCATAATAAATTTCGTTATAAATTCCTTCCTTGATTTGATCTTATTGATGCTGAGAAGAATGTGAACATCGGATCATAAGTCCAAGTTCAAGATGGATTTGGTTTGATTTGTTGGATACGAGATATATCTAGTTTTTTTTTTAAATAAAAAAATTATATGATGAAAAACATAAACACACACACACATATATATATATATATATATATATATATACACACACACACATTAGGGAACAGCTCCGGGTGCGTTAGCCCCGGAGTGCACCTGACATATTGATTTAAATAAAAAAAATGAAAAAATAGTAACTTATTTGTCTAGATTAAAAAAAAAAATATAATTTCAACAAAGTATGAGCATTGGTCTGCATCCATATTAGATTATCTATTTATTCTCTATATAATGATAAAAAATTATTAATTTAATAATTTTTTTAATTTTTAATTTTTATCACATTTTATAGTTCTAATAATTAAAATATTAATAATAATTATATTCTAATCAAATTAATAATATTCAACATTAATATTAATAATAATTATATTCTAATTAAACTAATAATTAATATTATATATTGAGTGTTTTAAGTACTTTATTAGTTAAATTTACTTAAGTTTAATTTTACAATGAGAATGCTCTAAAGCTTTCTATTTTAAAGAGTAAAGTCATTTTAATTTTTTTTATTTTAAAAAAATTGAAAAAAAAAGGAAAATGAGTACACTGTTAGAACAAAAAGGACATAAAAAAGAGACGTCAATTCATGTGTGTCGCGGGGCTATTAAGGACTTTTTGGTAAAACATAATCATTCATTAAATTCTACGAGAGAGTTACACGTCAATTGGTCAAGGGTCTTAAGGACCTTTTGATAAAACATGATCTTTCATTAAATTCTACAAAGAAGCTACACGTTAAATGATCAAGAATTTTAAGAGTTTTTTAACAAAATAGGACTTAATATAGCTCGTACTAAAAAAATTTAATAAAAACCGAACCCAGAACTTGCTCGTCTAGGACTGGACATACTTAGCTAGTTAGCTTTGCTGTTAACATCACTAACCTCATCATTTTAAGTTGGAAGAGCCACTAAAAAGGTTGTATGGGTGGCATTATTCCCGAAGATGACACCAAAATGTAAACAAAGAAAGTAATAACTTGTGCTCATCTTCTTTCGTTACCAATGATCTCCTCCTCCTCGTCGTCTTCGTCTTCTTCTTCTTCTTCTTCTTCATTATTATTATTATTATTATTTATTATTATTTTGTCTAAAAATGACCTGATCCAATAGGAGAAGTAACACAATCCATCTTCTAGATGTATGATATTTTTATCTCGAAATGACCATAATCCAACTTGCGGAATTAATTAATTTATTGAACCTTGCGTAGCAATTGCAATCCAATAAAAAAGCCCAAGATGTCATATTCTGGGGTCCAACCAAACTGGCCCAAAGACATTCTTATCATTTTTTTTTTTTTTTTTGCCTTTTCCCATTAATGCCTATGCCAGCAGCTATTTCAAAAAATGTAACTGTTGGTATGAGTTTAATTGCAAAGCACTGGGATATTAGTTTTTGATATGGCAGTCAATGTATTTTGATGCAATTGTAAGTTTTGCAGAGGGGAGATTTCAATGGCCAAAAAGAACATTGCTGGTGTGTTCGCAAATTCAATCAAGGTAATGCAATGTTTATGGTTAGCTACTATGTTTTGCTTCGGTATCCAATGTCAAGAACTTGTGCAAAATGGAGCTGATATATGCCATTTGTGCATATGATAGGCATAAATTCATAAACCATAACCACATTGCTAAACAATCTGAAATCTGATACAAAAAAATCATAAAAAAAGTAAAATTCACTAGGTTCGTTTGTACTTAAAAATTACAACCTTCACAAGCCAAAGGAGATAGATAGACTACAGAGGATGATGATTCTTACCAAGACAAGATGCTGTAACTTTTGCGGTTAATAAATTGGATGATCCTTCTGAACTCTTTTCTAAGACTAACAAGGACGCCTGCAAAATGTTGATCTCGAAAGTTTGGTAGGAGGTATTAATATAGGCTATACCCGAAAAACTGGCTAATGATGATGGCAAAACCAAGAGCAATTGCTACAAAGGAAGAAGCCCATGTAAGTTTCTCAGTTATTCTTGGCACCCTATCCTTTAATGCCTGGCTACATGAGCCTATAAACACCGTATAGCTTCCCATTGCAACCACAGTCCCAAACAAGAACATAATAAGAAATGCAGCTCCAGCTATGCGAGAAGGCAAGGCAAGTGCTGGCAAGACCATCATCAATGCATCTGGTTGAAGCCCATGGACTATCCCAGTGGCAAAAGTGGCAAAACCAATTTTCTTCTTCCCAACTGCTGGGTTTTCGAGTGATTCGTAAATGCTAACATCACACTCACCATTTTCCAAGGCAACACATGGGGTGGGGACTTCTGATGCTTCCCTTATGCCCATAGCACCAATAGCAAGAAGAGTAACTCCCACAACTCTGGTGCCCCATGTTCGGATTACTTCAATGTGGAGTCGGTCTTTTAACAGCAGAAACAGTAAGCCAAAAATAACCTGACCAGCATCATGGCCACACCCCCAAAGTGCTCCAACAGCAGCACTTTCCATGCGGCTACGACCGATTGAGAGTGGAGCTAAAGCAGCAAGGTGGTCAGGTCCTGATAGTGTGTGTAAGCAACCAGCAAAGAAACCAGTCCAAGCACTACTAAGTAATTCAGTCTGAATAAGTCTTCCCCCAACTGCAGCAGCAGCAGGACCCCCTGCCTTAGCTGCACTTTGAAATGTTGCAAAAGCCGCCGGTGCAAAAACTGGTTGAAGTAAGATCATAATGAGAGCAGAGAGTACCATACATTTCCCCACATTGATTACCTGTAAAGTATATAGGTTGATCGAACATTTGAAGTAAAAACCATAGTATTAGTATTAGGACTCCGCAAACCATCTTTAAAATCTATCATTATTTTAGGTAAGTTTTAGCTACCACTTTCAAGTTGATTGCAAGAAAATAATTGTAACAACCAAAGACGTTATTATATAAAAATCCTAGTTCTACAATAACTTAAAACAGTTCAAACGCAACAGAACTCACCAACTAGCACCCAGTGCAGATCCTCAAAATATGATGCATGAATCCTTGTACAGTACAGATACTAATGGTTACAGTACAGGCACTGATTACGAAGTTGACATGTTCAGTTTGTGTAAACTATAACCAAATCATGGATTTGATGAGAACTTTTAAAACAAAACAGCACCTCAACACAGATAAACACACAAACTTAAATTTTAATCCAATTTCAAACAGCAAGGATCCAATGGGTGCTTCCAAACATCCATTTTACTAAACATATCAGTTTTGTTTTTTGGATAAGGACTAAACAGATTAATTGGCATCGATTAAAAGTTACCAATTAGGTAGGTTCTGAAATAATGGGGTCACCATGTAGATGAGGATGAGGATGAGGATGAGGTGCAAAACGAAATAAAAATGATCGAGGGTTATATAAGAAAATGAGTTGGAAGCCATGCAGTGGTAATAGGTAAGTGAAAATCATATTCATATACATATTAATTGAAAACATCATTTATGGCATAACCCTCTTTATGTCTACTAAAAGAATACTAAAGGATATAAACCAAACTGCTAAGCTCAATGTTTTGAAACATTAAGAGACTGGTCTATGGCACTGGGCACCATGTTTGTAAACTCCACTTCTTTCCTGCTAGTGAACAAATCACCCACTGTTCTCCAAATTCAACCAATAATACATAGCAAAAGGTAAACACAAAAACAAAACAAAAAAATCTTTTTGATACTAGTATCTGGATGCATGTTTCAAATTAAACAACATCAAGAGTTTTTCATGATATTCAAAAGAAAGAACCTGGCCTCATTCAGCAAGTGGCATAAAATGTCTAATATTTAGATTTACAGTTCCTCATCTTATTATAAAAAATATCGCCCTTCTGCACCCTTTTCACTAACCTCTCCTCCACAGGGTGCACACAGATACAAGCATGCTTATTACTTTTTTACGTATCAATTTAAGCATCCAGTAGGTCATGTAAAACTACCAGAATATTCTTCACCTTATAGACATCCAATGGCTAAAATTTATCTATACACGCTTACCCATCCCCACTTATGGCTATTAATTTATACCCTTTTGGTTATGACTATATTTTCAGCGGAAAAGGGTAATTAAATAACCATTTTTATTAGTAATTATATATCCTTTTAAAACTTCTTGAAACGAATTTGGAAAATTAAAAAGAGAACAGTGTCCTTTATTTCATTGGGTTTGTATACCAGAAAAAAAAAAGCAACATGAAAAATGGAACCAAGATAACTGTAATAGAAAGACAATAGAGATAGCCGTTTGATTTTCTTTCTTTCTTTCTTTTTTAGTTTATTTTTTTGGTGATGACTACACAATTTCACATTTAGCTGCCTGAACATGTGCCCTAATCCTTCATGAATTGCAACCAAGTTCTCGATTTAGCTGGGACATATAAAAACCCTCCTAGAACGGGGAAAAAAAGATGGATAGCAGAACATAATGCCTAAAAACGCTCGAGTAAGTAAGTAAATTTTGGGATTTTGGCTTCCCTTTCCTCATTCAGAGAACCGAACAATCATTGTAGCAAATGAGCATTTGCAATCATAATAGAAGACCCCACAAAGGAAAAATAAACAAGACAGGTTTTACAAAATAATTTCACAGAGATCATACCTTTTGTTGATCAGAAGTCCCGAGTGAGACCTGTTTGAGAAAATGGGATTTGGGCACCGACCCAGCTGGCGAGCCGACCAGCGAAGAAGGTAGAGCTGGTGAACTACTCGATACAGACGACGACCAAGAAGAGGAGGAGGAAGATGGGTTTTTCCTTTTGCAAGAGAATGAGCTGACCCGTTTAGAGTCGGGGCAAGTTGGGCGGAGAAAACGGAGTCTGGCCGAATCAAATCCGCAGAGCCGATGATGGAAAAAGGGAGAGTGTTTCGGGTGAAGCTTAAAAGGGGTCGGAGAAGATGAGTATAGAAGCCTTTCCATGGCCTCTCTGGTGTCTCTCTCCGTCCGTCTGGGGAGAGAACTAGCAGAGAACAGCAAGCGAGAGAATGCGATGAGGGTAGTTGCGGATAAAGTGGCTCAAGAGTTAACTGAAAATTGAACACAAAGGGTTATAATAGTGTTTTATGGTAATCTTTGGTTTTTTAATATAAAGAGTCGTTTGGATTAAATGAGTTGAGATGGATTAAAATGAGTTGAGATGGATTAAGTAAAATTTAAATTATTTATTATATTTTATGTAAAAATTTGTAAAAGTTATAATAATGAGTTAAGTTGAGTTGAGTTGAGTTTTAAATGCAAACGAACCTGAAAATAACAACAACAAAAAAAAAATATCGTAACCCAAAAAAAAAGTTCAAAAGTTCACATTTCTTAAAAAAAATATATTATTATATATTATATTATTATTATTTATTATTTATTATTCATTATTATTTAATATTATACTATTAATTTTGTACTAATATTCACAGAAATATATGAAATTACCGCCCAAAAGCAACCTTATTATGAACTAAATTATCCACAAAATAAAAAAAAAATTGACTGTCGAACCTACGACATTATTATTTTCTAAAACATTAACCTCGGATAATTGTGTTAATTTGTACTGGTTTCCAAGAAAATTAATCCAAATAATTGAATAATCTTAAAGTTACGATAAACCAACTTATTGACTTGAACAAACTACAAAGTTGTTACTTTGAAAATAGCCCATAATGCCATGACAGCTCTTTTTAGAATGTTTTTTAAAAAATAAAATAAAAAAATCCTATGCTTATGCACAGAATTACTGTTTTACCATTATCCATGTCGATTGATCAACAACTTCGTGTCGGCCATCATCATCATTATTTGACCAGTAAAAGGAACTAGAGGCCTCCTTGTGTCCACATTAGCCATTGAATTAGCCCCCACTCAAAACAAAACAAAATAATGCCTTTAAAAAGTCTGAAATCTTATTTATTTCATCAATTTGATACCACCTACTTGGTGGGGTGCTTTATAATTCATTTATTTTTCAAAGGCCAATGAACTGAATTGGATGTCAAACACCACCATTTCTTCGGTTTTAATTCTGAAGGAGTTTGCGTCAAGAAAGTCCGAAAAGTCGGAGGCGTTGACATTCAAAATCCACCTCAACTCATCATTATAATTTTTTTAAATTTTTACATAAAATATAATAAATAATTCAACTTTTATTCTATTATTTATAAACTATCTCAACTCATTTCAACTCATATCTGAATCCAAATTAATAGATCTCCTCCTCATTCCATTCACGAGGCTGTCCGGCTAAGAGGTAACTCGGGAGTTTGGCTTCATTGCTCTCTGCCTCAGAACACGTCAAACCCAAAACACGTACCCAGCTCGCGCTTTCCGTCCCACAGCGCAGACAGTCCTCGCGCTTGGGTGTGCGCAGCACACGCACACATAAGGACGAAAGTAATGATAATACACCAAAACTGGCCTCTGAAGTTGCTATTGGGTGGTTACAAATGGAATCCCCATGCAGTTGGGCCCGAGTAAACCAATTTGGGCCACACCGCCATCTTTTGTTGGGCTTATTTTGGATGAAAACGATGATGTAGACATTTCGGTCATTGTCTGATGGATTGGGTTGGTCCACCGGTCCACCAGAGTTGCCTTACCCACTTTTTGTCATTTTTTTTGTTTTTTAGAGAAAAGGACAAAAAGTCTCCTTACAAGTCTACTTGTCAGTGGGCCAGGTCATTTTACAAAAATAATTTCACTTATTATTGAGATAATTAATTTTTTAATTAAAAAATAATTTATCCCATCTGTGTAAGTTTCGTATATTCTTTTTTAAAAAAAGAAATAAATATAAGACTCATGTAAGAAATCTAACATTTTAATATTGAGTTTCACTATTTTCAAAGGAATACACAGAATTTAGGTACAAGAGTATTTTATATCTAATCTTTTTTTCTTTTCATAAAAGTGCGGAACCCAAATGGAAAAGGAAAAATATTTACATCTGTCCCACACCGGCACACACTCAACGTATTGAGTGTAAAAAAAAAAATTGATGTGAAGTGTGCTGGTGTGGGGCTGATGTATAGCATTTCCCAATGAAAAATACAGAATTGTTATCACAAAGCCCATGCCCGGAACTCGCTGGATCAATCTCTTATGAACAAGATTGTCGGGTCGAAGTAGTTTCATTTTCTTATTCTTCTCTACAGTGAGTCTCTTCTTTTCATAGTTACTCGTCTTTATTGATGGAGTTTTGGTCATGTTTTTTCAGATATGTACAAAAAAAGAAAACTATACTGTCTGTGGAAGATATCATTGCTTTAATCGGCGACAAGTGCGACGGAGTGATTGGACAGGTGATTTACTTTTGACCGAATAAATCATTTTTGAACTGCTCAGAAATTATTATATTTCTTTTTCTTTGGTTTTGGGTTTGTTGAGGGGTGCTAGGGTATGCTTTTCAGTTGACAGAAAATTGGGGAGAGGCACTATTTTCGACATTGAGAAGATCAGCAGGGGGGACCGCTTTCAGTAACATGGCTGTTGTAATTATAATAGCGTTGATGTCAATGCGGCTAACAAGTACGGTGTTGCTGTTGGAAACACTCCAGTCCTGTAAGTTCTTTTCTTGTTTGCTTTATGTTTTGTGTCTGTGTCATCACATGCTTGCTTTTTGTAAGAATGCTCTACATGTATACTTTGTGCATGTGTTCATAGCCATGGAGATTCGTGATATTACATGATGCATCATGCATGTTTGATCATATCTATTAGCAGTGCAGTCTGATGTTAACTAATATTCGATCATGCTATTGCTAGTATTACGATTCATAACATGTTTAATTCATTATGTAGAGGCACCTCAATACTATGTACAGGTACTTGATTTACTCTGTTCACAAAAGGTCGAAATTTTTGATTTAGTGTGCTGGGAGAAAAGAAGATTTATTCATGGCTCATGTGGTTAGGGAGTACTTACAGAGACTACGGCAAAGCTGGCAGCTTCACTTTCTTTAGCAGCTGCTAGAAGAATAGTTAAAGCAGATGAGTTCGTGAGGGTTGGCCTATATGATGGGTGGCTTCCTAATCTGTATGATCCCTATTATACACTACACCTTCCAGGTGAATGAGTGACTAAGATTCAGATGATGAAGAAGAATGCACAATTTGTCTTTCTTTTTCCAATAGGTTTGTGGGAAACTTGCTTAAAGGACAGACCGTTGGGGTGATTCGAGGTGGTCGTATTGGATCTGCTTATGCCAGAGCTGGCAGCTTCACTTGCCTGTTTCAAAGCTGTAAGTATGGATGCTGATCCCACAAGGGTCTTCTGGCGCAAATTGTCTACTTCTTGAATGTTGGAGGATGGGCTATTGATAATGTATATCTACTTTACAATATTATATTACTAGCTTTAAAATTATGCCAATGCAATTAAGCCTTCACATCTGTTCCTTATGAATGGGAATTAGTTGGTTAAATTTTGAGGCCCTTACTTCTGAGGCTTTGCTGATAGTCTGTTTTGTGGATTACACTCTTTTTTATGCAATCTCATGTTCAATCTTTTATGTACCAATTTAACAAAGCAAATCCAAAGACCATATCCCACTTCTAAAGCCTGGAGATGGGCGGGCTTCTTTTCTCCCTGCAGATGGTTGAGGTAGTCACCAATGAAACTTTTATCATGACATGCCATTGATTTTTCTGATGGATGTAGTATGTGGTATTATTGAGAGAAAAGAAGGAGCAGCCCAATATAAGTTATCAATGTTCGTTTCATGATTATTTTACTTTCAATTAACCACATCAAATCTCAGTACAATACCATAAGAAATTTTGCTCCAACTTCTAGCATTGTTCATCCAGGCCTGGTTTTTCTCCGACCCGGTCCGGAACTCGAATAACCGGATTCTAGATGCGGTTTTCGGTCCAGATATAATCCGGGCCGGAACTCGGATTGACTTATCCGGCTCTATCCGGTCTGGATGCGGTTATGCAATCGGGGTACCAGATTTTAAACCCGATACCCGATTTCTAATAAAAACAAAAACAAAAAACTCAAATCACGCAAACGCACGACTAAATTACCCCAAAAGATCTCTCTCTCTCTCTCTCTCTCTCTCTCTCTCTCGTCTAAACAGTAAACCCTAGCTCCCGCTGCTCATTCTCTCTCGCATCGAACCCTACCTCCTCCATCTTCTCGTTCTCCTCCATCGACTGGTTTGCTACTTTTTTCACTACATTCAAAGTGGGACCGCGACTACTTGATGAAGTCGATTCAAAGGTATTGCCCTGTGTCGAACTTGGCCAAGTGGGTATCCATCGATGACTCTCGATGGTTACTTGATAGAGAGGAGTAGCATATATAGGAAGAAGATGGAAGTGCTTGAGCTTGGGATCCAAGAGATTAGAACGTATTTCAGGCTTTGTATGTCAGGTACAAGCTTGTTTGTTCTTTTTATTATCTGCTCAGACCTCTCTCTCTCCCAATCTGTGAACAATGAATGTAAATTTGGGTAGATCTGGTGATTTCGTCTTCTTCTTCTTTTTTCTTCCGGGGCCCAAAGGTCTTCGTCCCTAAACCTCGAACCCACCTCATTTCCAAGCCTCATTCGCTCTGTAGAGCTGCATGGCAGAAGATCCGTCCGTGACATTCCTTTCATGGGGGTTTATCTTTGTTCCATTTCTCTATTTCTTTTGTTGGGTTTCTTGAAAAATGTACGCATACTTACTCTTTCACTTTCTTCTTCCATTTTCGCTTTAGATGAATCCTAAGCACAAGGTCTACTGATACTGGAACAGTGTCTTTCCACTCAGTCAAGTGAGGTCCCAGATGCTAAAAACTCGAGGGGATTGGTTTTTCTGGCTATGTCTACCTTATTCTTGGAAAGGTTTCGCTTTTCCTTTTTATTTTTCTGTGAAATTTTTAGTTTTAGAAATTTATATTAAGTTTGAGTTTGGTGGATTTTAAAGGGGATTTTGGCGAGGCAATCGAAAAACTTTAGAGAATCCAAGATTTAAAGAACTCTTCTTTGGGCGTTAAAGGTAAACATTTGTATTTGTTAAGTCTAATTTATTGCATTGTCATTGAATTTGTGAGACTGGACTCAAATGGCGAAAAGGGTATTGACCAGAAGTTCTGTTGGGGTCCTTGATATAGTTGCTGCAATGGAAGCTCTTGTTGGGCTTAATCTCAGTAATTGTTGAGACAATCAATTACTGAGAGTAGTTTACCTAGGGTCCACTCAATCCCATTCATACGCATGGGTAGCTTAGCTTTTTATAGGCTTTTTTGTTTTTCATTTGAGTCTAAAGCAGAGGAATTAGTCTTTTGATATAAAAGAGTCAATGGCAGTGCATTGTGGGTAGGTTTAGCTTTTGTTCCTATGGGTTCTTTTTGGTTAAATATTATCTTTATTTTTTGCAATTTTCTTGTATATATTTTTTCAGCTAAATGCATCCCACATTTATGTCCTTTTCTGATAGTGTGTATGTGTTTTTTTTTTATCAGATTTGTTAAAGGATGCAAATCCAAGCACCATAGTGGATTTAATATATTGATGAAGCTTACCCTTTAGAGTTGGAGCAGTTCCATGAGGTTATTGTTGCATCGGCCATATTTGGTACTGCTGAGCATAAAACTCTGTAATAAGTACTAAAATTCCATACAAATAATTCTATTGATGCTTGTCAAATATGGTTGTCAAATGCTTTGGCTTTGTCCAGAATGATTAGGTTTCACCTTTATATGATGGTTCTTAATCACACCTTTTAAGCACCATAAACAACCATGTAGGATATAATGTAGGATATAAAAGATCACAAGGCCACTCATCACACAGTTTCTTTAAAAATACTAGATTAGGATGTAAGCCACTTCATCACACAGATTCTTTAAAATTAATTTTAAATAATTTGTTCAAGTGCAGGATTTCACAAGAGGGCTAACTTCATAAATAAAATTGGAGTGCTTTTTTCATATAATCCATTGGAATCATCTTATCTAGTTTCTGATTTCTGTTTCTGGTGCTTCAGGGATCCTCATGCAATGGTGACAAAGAGAGAGAAGATATTGTCTTCTCTTTAGGGATGAGAAGACTTCTGGAGAGCAATGTCAATTTATATAGTCCTTTGGGGGGGTAGAGGTAGCATGAGTCATGGATTCCACATTAGTTTTGAATAATACATCATTCTTATTGAATCAATGTGTATTAATTTATTCTCTTATATATATACTAGTAACTAGCATTTTGAATCCAAATACATTTTCTGTTCTTCGAGAAGAAAATGGGAATGCAACCTTGCTAGCTAGATCATAACCTTTTGTTTTAGTTCAAAGTAACTAGCTAGCTAGATGCATTGAACTTTAATGTGGATCTTCAAAAGAAAATGTGTGACTTGGGAACCAGCAACGCCGTAAGTGTACTGGGAACGTTGTTTCAGGCCAGGCTAGCATCAGCTGATATCTGTTTGTCTTTTCTGAGTATGGGACAAGTCATCCTGCAATAGCCAATTATATAGATGTGTAGAGCATAGAAGTTTTATAGAATCCAACTTATAAAGGTATTCCCAAAAATCTATATATGCTAATTTTTGTTCAATATGGTGATAATTAAAGTTATACATAGTTTAACTTTGTACTAATTTTGTGATTTTGTAATTGTATTGCACATTTTAGTATTTTTCTTTTTTTTGTATTAGCCCATTGTCTAGTAATTTTGTACTGACCTTTTTGGCTTACAGAATGTGCAGGATCTCTCTCAGTCAGATCACTTAAAGTTGCACTTGCCAGAATTATTTTGTAATTCATATCATGTAGTTTTGTATTTTGCAATATAATGTAATGTGTAAATAACAAAATAGTGTAATATGTAGTGGATTGCATGCAATTTAGTTTTTCATTTTTATTATTCTGGAAAATGTTAGTACTATGCTTTTTAATGATGACTTAGAAATATTTTTCGTAAAATATATGCTTTTATAAAAAATTATGATTTTCAACATTTTTTTTAAATTTTTTTAATAAATATAGAAGAATTATGCTTTTCAACATTTTATTATAGGCTTTTATAAAAAAAAAAAAAAAATATTCTTCTAAACCCTTTATATGAACTTAAAAAAAAATAATAATAATCCGGGTACAACCCGGAACCCGGATTTGCAAGTTTCAAAAATTCAGATCAACTCGGGTCTGACCCGGACTAACCCGGTCCGGGTTTGAAACCTGGGTCCCGGTCCGGGTATACTATGATTCCCGGGTCGGAATCCGGATGAACACCCTTACCAACTTCTACTTCAAGTTCTTTCTAGGGACGTATTCCCATGGCATTTAAGTAAATATTTCTTGAACGATTGAGAAACTCTACCAAACAACTTATCATTTTCTTTGCCGTAAATATAGAATTTATGAAGTTTGGTTTTTTGTTTTTTGAAAAATCATAAAGACAATTATTTTGCAACTTTTACATAGCTCTTTATTAAAATATTTTTTACTACTCTTGAGTTCAAAGTTTAAATTCCATAAATGTCAAACAAAACCCAAATAGATTTTTTTTTTAAAATAATAAGATTTTATTAAAAGATAATGTAGAAGTTATAAATAGTTGTATATATATTATTTTTTGTTTATCTTAGGTGGTGACAGTCACCTATCACATGTGTCTCGAACTTGCATGTACAGAACATATATTTGGATTTATACCTCTGTACAATACACACCTTATTTGGACCAAGGTATATGCCCTCTCTCTCTCTCGCAATGGGTCATTCCAAATGTGGAAATTCAATAGACATTGTGGTATTTTGATTCTAGGTATATTTCCAAACACTGAGTTTGAGGATGCCCATTGTGCAATGAAATGCGCACATCGGTTTTAAATCCGATAAATTTTAACTGCTTTCCAACTTTCAAAGTTACTAAGTAGTGTTCTTGAATAACTTATCAAGCCTTCAATGATCCAGTCTGAGTTTTGGCAAAGATTTTTCAGGACTGAAATCACCACATGAGAGTCACCTTCAATAACAATGCTTATGGGTGTAATCGGTCCGGTCCGGTCTTGGACAAAATCTAGGACCGAACTGGTATGTACCGGTTTTATATTTTTCAAAACCGATTATGCCCCGATTACCCTCCTAAACCGGTAACTCCGGTTTTATCAATTTCCGGTTCGGTTCGGTCTGATTTTTTGATTTTTTTTAAATGTAAAAAACATATAATAAAGTGTTATCTCTTATTATAAAATATTATTAATAATTTAATATATATATTATGCTTAAAGCATATGATCAATTAAATTTTCATCTTTAAAATTAAACTTTTATTTTATAAATTATAACAACATTATCTTATATATAATTATATTAATAACATATGATCAAATAAATTACAAATGTTCATATTTAAGATTAACATTTTATGTTATTATTTATAAATTATAATATGAAATTTTTTCATATATGATATATAATTATATATATTATATATAAAAATTAAACATATAATTATATATTATATAACATAAATATTTTGTATAATATATAAAATTAATTTATATATATATTTTTTCCAACCGGTCTGGTTCGGTCCAGGAAACTACGGAACCGGAACTGGACCAGATCCGACCGGTTTTCATAAAATAAGAACTGGTTCCGGACCGGACCGGTTCAAAACCGGACCAACCGGTCCGGTTCGGTCCGGATCGATTTTCCGGTTTTCCGGTTTAAATTTACACCCCTAACAATACTCTTCCATTATTTCCCTGTTGCCAAACGGATTCCTATGAAGGCTGCTAGTGCCTTTCCACAATTTGAATTGTAATTTCTTGTAAATTCAATTACACATCCAACAATTTTTCCTGAATGATCCCTACACACTGCAGTTACCGTATTACCTGACTGTTGAACTGCTACATCAAAAGAAACTGAGACCTGACCTTTGGGAGGAGGATTCCACATGAGACTTTCAATATTTTTCTTCATTTCCCAAGCCCTGCTAAGTTCTTGGTAAAGCCTAAGGGCATTTCTCACAAACTGATTTATAGGAATTGATTGAGATCCATGTGTAATCTAATTTCTATAAAACCAAAGACTATCCATCGCTAGAATAGCAAAAATTTGAAAATTTTGGGATTCATGAGGAGGAATATGCAACTTAGTGATTGCTTCGAAAATAGCCAAGATCCAATTCGAGATATCCTACCCTACAATAGTTTAAATGTCTAAGGGTCATGACGATTGCCTCTAGAGTATTCTTGAGTATGGACAAGTTAGAAAGAGATTGGAGACTGTTCTTCCTCCAGTACGCATAAGGGAATCAAATGTGAGCACGGCACAAGCAAGAGCTTCCACAGAAAAACCTTTCTTTAGCAAAGGCAAGGGGAAGATGTGAGCCCATCAGTTTATCACCAAATTCTCAAAAAATTTGACTTTCTTGGAGGCCCAACTTTCAGTGTTCAACTACTCCCAACTCAAAGGCCCACTAATGAGTTATCGGTAATAAACCAAGGGCCTATCCTAACTAAAATACCGAGCCCAAAAACGCTCACAGACTCTTTCCCTAAGACCCATCCCACAGACCCCCTTCTTTAGGCCCACTCCATCGACCAAATCCTTCAGACTCCTCCCACAGACCCATTGATTCAGACCAACTGTATTAACCCAATCCTCCATACACAACCCATGGACCCACTCCCTCAAAACATCTCACCACCTCTAACCTTGGTCCCGATAGCAGCAAATCTGGCCAAATCAAACCCTCCCTTTGAGAATATACTCAACCCAAATGCCTTGAAAAAGCTAAGTGGGAAATCAAGCTAGAGCTACTAAAAGAGGCCTGGAACACTCTGATGTGGAGATTCCCTTGAAGAAAATAGCAGTGGTGTCATTTCTTGCCTTAATCCCCAATTGGAGATTGGAGACATTGAAGATGTAGACCAAACCTTGGCAGCAAAGCGGAGCGGACTTGGAAGGTCAGCCAAAGTGGGGAAGCTTACACAGAGCTCGCCAATGGATGGTAGCGAAGCAGTGGTGGGTAACGAAGTAATGGCTGGTAACAAATTTCTCTACCCTATTCAGAAAGAAGTTTCTGTTACTGAAGTGGCTTAAGTGGTGAGCCCTAATCTGCCACTACCCTAAAGACTATTATCTTGAAATTGTAGAGGTATAGTCCGACCTCTAGCAATTGTAGTGTGAGGACACAAATCGGGAATCATTACCCTGATTTAATTTTCCTTTTAGAAACTCTGATATGTGATGATAATATTGTTGGTATTGTAAATAAATTAGGGTTCTCTATGTATTTGCATGTCCCACCCCCGAATAAATGGGTAGGTTTGTTATGTATGTGGCGTCCGGGTATGGATGTTGAACCTGCTCAAGTTGGGAGTAATGTAATGGCTCTATTAGTGTACTCAAATCATGTCCATGTGCCATGGCTACTATTGTTGGTTTATTGTCCTGCACAACCACATGAGAAACAAGCTTTTTGGACACTAGTCAACTCAACTGCAGCAGCTTTTCCAAGTCCAATCTTAGGTCTAGGGGACTTTAATACTGTGCTAAGTCAAACAGATAAGATAGGAGGAAAACCCTTTGCATCTTCCTCTACCCCCCTGGTCTTAGCCTTTTTATGAAGAGAAAAGCACAGAGTCGGTCGAGTGTTTAGCTCTCTTTTACACCAACCAATAAGATCTCAACAAATATGAGACTTAAGTGATTTATGATGTATACTAGTGCACTAAATTAACCCTCTTTCATTTCTCTCCCCTCTCCCTTGTCTCCTCTCCCTTCTCCTTTCTTCTCTTTTCCCTTTTCCCTTTCTCTCGTCTCTACCCACGCCCTCTCTTGGAAAGAACCCATCTAGTAAGTTTATTTTAACCTTTTAGGGTTCGATTTCTATAATTTTTTGTGGGTTCAAGACAGTAGACCAAACTCGATTTTGTGGGTTCAATTTTTGCAATTTTTTGTGGGTTCGAGACAGTAGATCAACCTCGGTTTTGTGGGTTCGATTTCTACAATTTTTTAGTGTTCGGTTTTATTCATGGTGATGCAGGTTCTCTTTCTTGAATTCACTAGTCTCATGATACTTTTCCTAGAAAGTTTACCTCTTTCTTGAATGCATATTTGTCGCCTTAAAAAAAAGAATTTTTTCTAAGAAAAGGTCGGGGAGTAATTTTGTTATTTGGTTGTTTCTTTTGCAATGACAGACTCTCTTTTGCAATGACATTTTGATCAAGGGCAGACTCTTTTTTGCAATGGCATATTGATCAAGGGATGATTCATTAGAGATGTCATTGTTTGTTTAATGGATAAGCCATTATACAGGTCAATGATAGAATAGTCTGAAGATTTTGAAACTGTTGAGGGGGCAACAATCGGAGGAGAGAGAGGGGGTTTCGAATGAGAGATTATTTGCTTTAGAGAGACAAAGTATGTATTTTAGAGAGAGAGAGGGGAGTAGGCGACGAGGGTGGAGAGAGAGAGAGAGAGGGAGATCACAAGGAAAAGGGGACTACACATTCGACTAGCTGGGAGCTTCTTCGTTTTATGAATCAGCATGGGTTAGGGGATTTAGGGTATGATGGTTTGAAGTTCACATGGATTAATAACAGATTTGGGAAAAGTCATATCTGTGAGAGACTTGCTAGAGGAATAGCTAACTCTAACTAGACTTTACTCTTTTCTGATACAAAGATTCTACATTTGCCTATTGACACAACGGATCATGCACCGCTCCTTCTGAATACTTCAACTTCAAAAAAAGGCCGTAACTTTTTCAAATTTGAGGAGTTTTGGGCTCATGACCCTAGTTGTCACTCAGTCATTAAAAACAATTGGGAGAGATCGTTTATAGGATCACCTTTTTATATTCTTTCTCAAAAATTAAAAGCTGTAAGTAAAGCCCTTAGAATCTGGAATATAGAAAGTTTTGGTCACATTCAAACCTCTATCAAGGCCCTAAATTTTTGACTATCTCAAATCCAATCTGAGGATCACTTAGATTCTTCTCTTCTTTTAGAGGAGAACCTGAAATTGTGTCTCTCTGAACAATTGAAAATGGAGGCAAAAATCAAGATTGTAGTGGCTAACCACCACCGATCTTAACACTAAATTTTTCTATATGTCTACCATTATGAGAAGAAAGAGGAATGAGATTTCATATCTCAAGAACTCCTCTAACTAGTGGGTCAATGACCCATCCATCATCAAGATCATGGTTATTGATCATTTCAGTCAAAATTTTCATTCCTCCTGTCCTGATTTCCCTACAAATCTTGAGCAATTGTTTTCTCAAAAAATCTCTTCCTCTGACAACTAAAACCTTTGCAGAATCCCCTCGGAAGAAGAAATCATGGCTACCATTAAGCAAACTCCCTTTTTCAAAATCTCTTGGCCTGATAGTTTTATTGGCTTTTTCTACAAACATTATTGGGAGGTAATTAGAGAGGACCTCATCCATGCTATTTTTTTTTTCTAATTGGTCATTTTTTGCAAGAACTTAATCGTACGCACATTGCTTTAATTCCTAAGATTGATTCTCCTAATACTGTTAATCAGTTTATGCCAATTAGCCTTTCTAATGTGTGTTATAAGATTATTGCAAAAATACTAGCCAACAAGCTTAAAATGGTCCTCAATAGATTTATTTCTCCTTATCAATATGCCTTTATTCCTGGTAAAGTCATTTAGGACAACACCATTGTTGCTCAATAAATATTTCACTTTATGAAAAAAACTAAGAACAAGAAAGGTTTAATGGCAAGTAAAATTGACATGGAGAAAGTTTTTAATTTAATGGAATGAGAATTTCTTCTTACTGTCCTAAATTGTCTAGGCTTTCATCCTACTTGGGTAAACTGGATCAAAAATTGCATCACAACTGTCTTTTTCTTTGTGTTAATAAATGGTGAACCCTGTGGGCATCTTCAGCCTTCTAGGGGATTAAGGCAATGAGATCCTCTTTCTCATTTCCTTTTTCATTATAGAACGTGAGGTTCTTTCAAGACTGATCACTAGGGAAGAAAATATAGGAAACATAAGGGGCATAAAGATAGGGAGGCAAGACCCTCATCTAACTCATCTACTCTTTGTTGATGACCTCATCATCTTCGGCAATGCCTCAGCTAGAAATGCAAACTTCTTCTTGAAATGCCTTGATAAATATTTTGTTTGGTCAGGTCAAAGGATTAACAGAAGCAAATCCTCCATTCAGTTTAATAAGCTAACCCTTTTCTTCCACAATTAGAGAGATCAGGTTAGTAATGGACTTCAAATTATCCTAAAAAAAACTCAAGTACCTTGACCTTTATTTGAATCTGGATAGGAGTAATAAAAATCTTTTTGAGGATATTAAGGAAAAGATTCAAAACAAGTTGGCAGGTTGAAAAGCCAAGTTTCTTTCCCAAGCAGGTAGAACCACTTTAATTAGGTCAGTTGCTAGTTCCATCCCAACTTATACGTTGTCCAGTATCCTCATTCCAAAAATCATCGCCCGTAGCATTGACAAATCCTTTATGAGATTTTGGTGGGGTTTTGACTACAAAAAATCTCAGAATTTCACTCTTAAATCTTGGAACTCCATTTGTAAACCTAAATCGATGGGAGGGTTAGGCATGAGGCTCACTTCAAATTTTAACAAGGCTCTTCTGTTCAAACTAAGTTGCTAAACAATATTCTTCCCGCTCGGTCCTTGTTAAAACAGTGCATCTCATTTAGTGAGGACCAAATCCTTTGTCCAATTTGTCATTCTTTTGAGGAAACAGTCTCCCATCTCTTTCTAACTTGTCCATACTCAAGAATACTCTAGAGGCAATCGTCGTGGCCCTTAGACATTGAAAACATTGTAGGGCAGGATATCTCTAATTGGATCTTGGCTATTTTGGAAGTAGTCACTAAGTTGCATATTCCTCCTCATGAATCCCAAAATTTTCAAATTTTTATCATTCTAGCCATGGATAGTCTTTGGTTCTATAGAAATCAAGTTACACATAGATCTCAATCAATTCCTATAAATCAGTTTGTGGGAAAGGTCCTTAGGCTTTACCAAGAACATAGCAGGGCTTGGGAAATGAAGAACAATATTGAAAGTCTCATGTGGAATCCTCCTCCCAAAGGTCAGGTCTCAGGCCACGTTTGGTTACCCAATACAGATGAAATGCTTTCATCTCATCTGTACTATACAATAGTTTTTCCTATCCAAACACACCATATTTCATCTCTAAATTTTAAAAAATCCACTTAAATAAGTAGTAATGAACAATGAATATTGACAGTGAACAATGTGTGAACAGTGCATAAACAGTACACTTTTCGGCTCTCTAATCAATAGTGGGACCCACACATTTTTTAAATCCCAAAAATTAAAAATTATCTCATCTCATCTCACTATCCAAACACACATTTTTTTACAAACTATTTCATCTCAGCTTAACTCAAAAATTTTACTACTATTCAAAATATCTCATCTCATTTCATCTGAACTGCGTAACTAAATGGGACCTCATTTTCTTTTGATGTAGCAATTCGACAGTCAGGCAATACGACAACTGAAGTGTGTAGGGATCATTCAAAAAAAATTGTTGGATGTGTAACTGAATTTACAAAAATTGCAACTCAAATTATGGAGAGGCACTAGCAGTCTTCATAGGAATCCATTTGGTAGTAGGGAAAGAACAGAAGAGCATTGTTATGAAGGGACTCCCAAGTGGTGATTTTATCCTGAAAAATCCTTACCAAAACTCAGATTGGATTATAGAAGAGTTGATAAGAGATTCAAGAATACTGCTTAGCAACTTTGAAACCTGAAAATCAGTTAATATTTATCAGGTTTAGAATCGATGTGCGCATTCCATTGCATAATGGGCATACTCAAACCTAGTATTTGGAGATATACTTAGAATCAAAATACCACAATGTCTATTAAATTTTCACAATGAGAAGGATCCACCCAGTTACTCTGAATATTAATTAGATTACTACTTTTAATTAAATTTCAGTTTTTATCTTTCTAATTGTAGTATGGATTCCTTGAGTAATGAAAGTTTTATCAGTTTCGAAGGAAAAGAAAAGAAAAGAAAAGAAAAGGAAAACGTTTTAATTAATTATTTTATTTGATGTCCTTCATTCGCGCAAAGACAAAAAAACGTAAATGCAGAGGACTGTGTCCTCATCGAATATTCGAATACGACGTTATTGGTGGGCTCCTGGAAAGTAGGTCGATGAGCACCAGCCAGTAAACTACTGCCACCTTGCCAAATAGCCTCCATCCGAGATAGCATAAGTTTCGGAGAAATGATTTCTACCAATCTCAAATAGACAATAGATAATAAACAAGTTACATGCAAACTTTTGTAAAAAAATTAACTCCACTATAAAAAAAAATTTATTATTTATTTATAGAATCTATTGTTTTACAAAAAAAAAAATTATATAAGATTTGTTTATTTAAAACTTGAATCGAGCATTACTCAGTTTCGGCTGTCTGAAGTGTGTCGCCTTCTTTCTGCGGAACAAGAAATCAACTCGATACTAGTAACTACCTTTCTCACGGGTCGGTCAGAGCAACCAAACTTTCGGCGATCCATCCCGGTAAATGGGCGATTACGAGCCGGTACCGGACTTCGAACAGCAACCCCATACCGACAGGAGAACCACACGTATCGCCTCCCTCGATGTCTTTCGCGGCCTCTGTGTCTTCGTGAGCTCGCCGCTTCAAATTTTTGCCAAGTTTTTTTGTTTGAAAAAAGCTCTGATTTTCTCACTCGCTTCGTTATTTTTGAAGTTTACGTTGGAGTAAAATTGTTTCTTTCTATGTTTTGCATCAGTTGACGTGTTTTTTCTTTAGTAGTCAACGCCATTTTGGCTGACTATGCAAGCCTCTGTTTGCTTCTTGAGAAAATGCTGGGGAAGGGATTAATCAGTTATTTATTTATTTTTATACATTTAAAATTATAGATGCTTCACAAGGATCTCGGGAGTCAGAAACGAAATATACTCGGGCTCAGCTAAAGCCTTTTGAGTAATTTAAGCAACTAGAAATATGAACAAAATGGAATTTCCTTTAATTAAGTTATAAAGTTCTTAATTTATTGGATCAGAACGTGAAATAGAGCCATGGCAATAATGGATTTTTTGGAGTGGATAGCATAAGCAATCATGTTTAAATTTGTGATTTGTTCAGTGATTAGTGAATGCTACATTGCTTGCTTTTTTTCCAGCTCATGATGCTAGTTGATTATGCCGGGTCGATTTTTCCAATAATTTCTCATTCCCCGTGGGATGGGATTCATTTGGCTGATTTTGTGATGCCTTTCTTTCTATTCGTTGCTGGGGTTTCTCCTGCCCTTGTGTACAAGGTATTGATAGAATTCCTACCAATAAAGTGAAATTTTTTTTCTATTCATTCTGTTTAATCATAGTTTGTTTTCCATTTGCAATTTCAGAAAGTACCCAACAGAGTAGAGGCTACAGGGAAGGCAGTGGGTAGGGCAGTGAAGCTTTTTCTTCTGGGTGTTGTTCTTCAAGGTAAAGTTTCTTGGTAATTTCCAGAGTAAACAATTTCGCTCACATATTGTGCATACGTAAACTTGCATTATTGATGGGGTGTCCCGAGTCCTAAAGACGACCTTTTTGGAGGGGAGGAGGGTTGAACTAACAGATTTTTTTATCGGTAAATTGTGGTTCTTTTTTTTTTGACACCTAGTGTCTGAAAACAAAGTCCTGACTATGGAGTGCACAGGCCCTTTATAAGGAGTTTTCCACAAACTTCGGATAATTCAAGGGAAAGTTCTCCCAGTTTGATGGCCCCTCAATTATTTGCACTCAAGAAAATTCGAACCTTCAACTTGGAAGGAGCATTCCACCAAGATCAAATCCTGTACGACTTGAGCCAAGTGGTGTAATTTAAGCCCTTTTGGGCACCAAGACCCTTTAGAGCATACTAGTTCTGGAAAGCGATGGCTAAAGAACCTACTACAGGGGTTTAAACATCGTTAGTGAAGTGAATAGTGAATTGAATCACAATGACGGGTTTATATCCTTCTCTATCTCAACGATCCTTTGGCTGGTGTGCATATGGTTGGAATTGGGTCATGCTTTTGTTCTTGTTCTATTGATTGTAGGAAAATGCTATGTTGACTTCCTAAATGTACTGCTCAAAGTTAATACTAGTACATTTGTGTGTTTTTCTTTTTTAAAAGAAAACACACACACACACACAAATGCACTAACAATAACTTTGAGCAGTACGTTTGGGAGAGCAGAGTAGCAACCCCTTGATTATATGATATCATTATAGATGTAAACTACTTTTGTCATTTCCTTATTTTTGGGTGTAAGAGTCACTTCATTTCAGGTGGTTATCTGCATGGAGTAAATTCCTTGACATTTGGCGTTGACATCGAAAAAATAAGGTGCATGGGCATTTTGCAGGTGTGGTATAGTACGATTCAATCTTTTTATCCTCTTTTCGTGCCAGAATGTTTGGAAGAGGACCATTGTTATGTGTAGCATTTGATCATTCCAAATTAAAGAAAGTGGTTAATTCTCAAAAGTTTTTACTAGCAAATTAACAACTAATGTTTACTTTTGACTTTTTACAAAGACAAGTGACCCATCACTTGGGTAGGCCACATAAGCCCCTAGCTTAGCGGCTGCTGCTTAGGCAGAGTGATTGGGCAGTAGAATTAGTTTCATGAAAGCATCTCTTTATTTCATTCCCTTGTTCTAAACTCGCCACGATTTACACCAGAGGATATCTATTGGATATATTGTTGCGGCTTTATGTGAGATCTGGCTTACATTTAGAACCTGGAGGGAAGAAGGTTTTTTCAAGGGTTACTACTGGCACTGGTAAGGTCTTAATTTCAGGGAATTTTGTTATATATTACAAGTTTCAAGGGTTACTAACACATTATATTCTATAATCCCCAGTTTTCAGTGTTCAACAATCGGTTCTATTTCTTGATACCGGCCTAGATTATGTTTTTTCCGCCCTTCCTTTTATACGTTGATGGAGGGACCATTGTATGGTGCAAATTTTAGAAGTATCGGGCTACCTGCCAAGCACAAGTCTGGGTATTTTGAGTCTTGAGAATGATTCCTTCATGCAAAAATAAGGAAGGGTAGGATTGTATCCAAGTTACCCTTTGGCCTTCGCAGGATCCACTTAAAGTACCTGGACAACGATTCTTTTATTGGTTGATAAGCTCACTGGATCATGCTCCCAAAATTTATAGGAAAAACAAATGATGAATATACATGTAGGAGATAGCTGACTCCATTAGTGGTTTAAACAAAGAAAACTATATCAGAGTCATTAACATGATATTAAATCCAAGTTTCCATTTACTGCATGGCTTTACATTACTTGTACAAAGGGAGAAGTATTCCAACTGTAACCCTTAATCCAGTGTTAAAATATCTAGATTTATCACATATTTAACTCCTTTGATTTTTATCTGGTTACTGAAATATTATTTCCTCATTTTGTCTGATACCTATGGGCACAGAATTATATTTCTTAAATGCAGGTGTATTGCGTTTTCACTGTCAGCAGTATACTTGCTGCTATCATATGGTCTATACATTCCAAACTGGCAATTCACAGTACCTTCCTCAGCCTCTTCTTTGCCACCATCAAATGATAGCAATGTTTACATGGTGAGGGCACACTCAGTAGTTGGCACATTTCCTTTCATTCTTCTACATTCTTCCTGTACACGGTTCAATTTCCTTATCCTGCTTTATGATATTGCTACACCTGTATAAAGGTGTGGTTTAGTGCTTAGGGATTCAATTCATGTCAGGAATCTGTGCACGTGTGTGCATGCACTTGTTTTCTTATATTTAGTTTAGCCAATAAGCCAAGTACTTAATATTTAGTAGTTCAATTCCTGCCTAGTTATTATATAAGTACAAGTTCTTGTTAAAAGTTCGTTACTTGATTTACCCAATTCATGGACACATTCTGGTTTATTTGTTGTAGGTAAAATGTGCTGTGAGAGGTGATCTCGGACCTGCCTGTAATTCTGCTGGAATGATTGACCGTTATATTCTAGGGATTGACCATCTATATAAGAAACCTGTTTACAGAAACTTGAAGGTATTTGTAAGATGAAGTTACTTATCATTTTGGTGCTTGTATATACCATGCAGCACATCAATGAGTAACAGTTCCAATTTACAGGAGTGCAAAATATCTGCCAATGGTCAAGTTTCAGAGAGTTCACCTCCATGGTGTCATGCTCCTTTTGATCCTGAAGGTATCTTAAGGTGGCCTACTAATTCTTCTTCATTGCCATACTTCATTCACAAGGTTCCTTCTATGTTTTGTTTGGCTCACTTCAAGTTCATACAAAACCATCTCGATTCATCTGGGTTCCTGTTAAGCAGATTATTCTTCTTTCCATCGTTGGTCTGTGCTGTCTCACATCATAACTAACAGAAGTTCAGTTTTTTATTGGTACAAAAGGTAGTTGGAATGAAATGAAGGAAGAGTTGGACATTTTAGTGGAGAACTCAATGGGCTTATTTCAAAAACTTAAAGAATACTCCACTCAGAATATATGATGAAATAAATGGACCCAGATGAAGGCTTTGTTTAAAGAACAAATTGTTTTGAGTGATCCATTGGCTCAAGATAGTCTAGTGGATAAAATCAGTTGAAAGGGAGCTGTGGAAGAAGAGCTCTTCTTATCATGCTTAGATTACATGATATAAATATCATCCGTGGTCATTACTTCCACATTCATTCTTTGGCCCTGCCATCCCACATGACTCCTGAGTTTTCCCCCTAAAAAAACAAAAGTAAATTAGCAGCATTCCTTGCTTGATGTAACTTACCCTCATTCTATGAGCAACACATTTTTAATTTCTCACTCTTGATTGAACATAGGTAATTAATATGATTCCTCTATATTTTCTTATTCTTACTAATATTAACCGCACTGTCTTCAACTAGCAATCCAATTCACAAACATAAATCTGCATCAGTGAAAAGTGAAAACAGATTTGGTTCACGGCACAAAATTAGTTGCATGCCTTTTATAATGGCAAGCTTCTATTTTGCATTTATAATTGCTCTTCTCTTCATTCAGCTTTCGTTAGATATTAATTCATGAATGTTACATGTTGGCAGCTCCTTAACAGCAGCTGTGACTTGCATTTTTGGACTTCAATTTGGACACGTTCTTGCTAACTTACAGGTGATATATTTGTGCATGCTTGACAGCCATTTAATAGTGGGACCTTGAACTCATATTTAGTGGTGGAACTCATTATAACCTAAAAGATCATGAAACTGTTGAGGTTAAATATTACAACATTATCCTATACATCTCAACCTTGGAATACAATGCACTTATCTCTTCTTTATTTTCTCACGATTTGGATATCACAAAAGAGTATTGTTAACCAACTTTTCGCTTTCTTGTTTGCATGTTGATCAAATCTCTTAAGTAGTTTGAGTTTTTTTGGTCTATGGCTGTTGACTAAATATGATAATATACAATTATTTTTCAGGACCACAAGGGGCGCCTAAAGAACTGGTCCTTGTTTTCAACTTCTATGTTTGTCCTTGGACTTCTCCTTGCCTTCACTGGTAGGCACTTCAATGTGTAATAATCTAAGCTTTAATTCTGGTCAGTATCCCATGCAGTTACTAGGCTGAGATCAATTCATGCAACCTAATCATTGTGACAACGAATATGATTCTTTTAGCAATTCTATATGTTGGGTTTTAATTTTAGGTATTCTTGGATATACCACGATACTGAAAATCCTTTTCTTTTTCTTTTTGTGTCAGGCATCCCTCTAAATAAATCTCTGTATACGGTCAGTTATATGCTGATTACTTCTGCATCTGCGGGGATCACATTTTGTGCTTTATATGTATTGGTAAGTTTTGGGGTCAATCCTTGCTCTTTGAAGGGTGACCATATGTGGACATAATTTTGATGTTGAACTTCCTTCTGAATTTTCCTTCCTTGGGAGAGAAACTTGACGGTATTAGCTGTAAAGTTCACTGACTTCCACATCTAAGGTTTGGAACTAACTTCCTGATCTTCACCAACCATCCCACTTCCTGGATATTTCGCCCAAATCAAGGTTTTAAACTTCTGTGAAGAAGGCTTAAGCCAAGAGATCAGAGGTTAATGACTGTGTCATTTACTTTCACAGCTTCTGATTTTATCTCGAACAATACTCTTTTGAATATGCAAAATCTGAATTATTCCATCATTCCTGCAACATAAATTTTGTCAGTATAGATTTAACCAGTCCATGAGTTACCTGCCTAAGCTATTAAGGATTTTAGAAGAACCTAAGAAACCTAACATTACAAACTGTTCTGCAGGTAGATGTTTATGGTTACAGACGGTTGACCTCTGTGTTGGAGTGGATGGGAAGGCATTCTTTGAGTATCTTTGTCCTCATAGCTTCTAACTTAGCTATCATTGCAATTCAAGGATTCTACTGGACTGTTCCTGATAATAATATTGTGAGTATTTAAACTAGGCAGCAACTTCTTACTTGAAAGCCCATTGTACTCGTTAAAGTCCAAAAACCAGTAATACCATGCTTTTGTTGCTGCATTTTTCTTCGTTTACAGGTTCACTGGATCATATCGCGTTTTGTGCGCACAGGCATCCAGATCCTCTCTATTGGCTAAACCTTGGGATCTCCATCCTTGATCAGATACTGTGATGTCCATCTTAATTTCCATTTCTGGTGTTACTATTCTTGATGGTTAAAATCCTTTTGATTGTTTCCAGTGTGACCTTTATAACCATAGAGGTATAAAGAGCTTAGAAAGGAGAAAGCTTTCGTTGTTGTAGCTAACCTAACCTTGCTGTAGACTGCTGTAATCATCATATGAATAAAATCTCCTTGTATCCAATCGTTTTGCTTTCCTCGTCGACATAATTCCGTTAAGATAGTAATCTGTTTAGTCTAATTATATTTAGAGCTGAACCTGTAAGATGAAGTAGGCTTTCCAATCTCTTTAGAAATGGTATCCATGGAAATTCTTGTTGCAGACCTGAATCAGTATGTTCATGAACATAATGACATATATATATAAGTGATAGCCTGTTTAGTATGTTGTGGTACCAAGACAGATACTAAACTCTAAGAACTAATACATGCCAATACAGCAAGAACATGGTGGTGCACAATGATGCTGCGTTTTTATATGCACAAACCTTCTCATATGAGCTGTCAACTTACGTTCCATAATTGTGAAAAATTAAAACTCAAGTCACATGTGAACTGGTCTTCCATTTAGAGATAAAACAAGTTTGCAATTCGAACAAACTCAACACTCTTTTTAATCATTATCTTTCTTGTGAATTTATCCCTATCTTATTATAAGAGCTTCTTTTTTAATAAAAACATAATAAATCTATTTTTTTATTGCTTAATTAATAATTTTGCTAGAGTTTTCCCCTTTTATGTTTCCAAACAAAGTTTGCAGCGAAGAAGATAAAAATATGAGTAACGTTAGGTATAAGTTGAAGTTATGTAAGTCTTGCACAAATTCTTTATAAAAAGAGTAATTCTACATACAACCGTGAATTATGTAAACGTCGCGTAATCGTTTTGAAAAAAAGTAGAGTCTACTATGAAAAAATTAATTTTTTCATATAGGTCTCATGATTTATTCACTTTTTTCAAAACGATTATACGACGGTTGCACAATTTACGATTGCAAGTATCTTTTCTCTTGTAAAAAAAAAAGGACTCCATTAAAAAAAGTAATTTTTTTTTATACTTTTTTATGGTATGATCTATTGTTTTAAATGAACTGTGGTACAAATCATTTCTTTAAAGATATATACTTTTTTCCAAAAAAAGTATGGGCCCTCTTGGGCCCAAACGGACTGGTAGGTTATGCTTACGCATGGGTGCTAAAAGCATCATTAAATTGGAAAACAACGGGGGTCCCTTTTATGAAACGCGTAAAGCCCGTTTGGGCCCAGCAGTTAAGCTTGCCCGCAAGGGGACGACATTCGCTCCTAGCCACAGAAACATATTACCGTTGGCCGTTCAAAACTTAAAAGCTCACCGGTCCTTCCTCTCTCATCCCATTTCTCTTTCTCTCAACGGTTGAAAGATCTTTGCCGTTTTGAGGGACATTATGAATTTATGTGGATGTGGACAGATGAGATGTAAACACAATTATAAATGCTTGGGGTCCCGAATCCTTTCTTCTTCTTCTTCTTCTTCTTCTTCTTTTTTTTTTTATTTTTTTTAGTGATTAAAAAAGTGTTTTTTAATGATGTTGTGAATTTTTTATTTTTTTAAAAAATGTTTATGATGATTAAAAAAATACATGAAAAAAAGAAAAGAAAAATAAAAAAAGAAAACACACGCTCGGGATACATTTTCGGCTACCTTTTCGGTAGCCATAGCAGTTCTCATTACAAAATCATGGGTTAACACTGACGAATAATGATGGTCCACCAACTCCTGTACAACCTCTTTACAATTTAACTAATACACAATACTTTATACAACACTTTTCACAATACATGTTATAAAATAAGGATTTTTTTGTAAAATTATGTTAGTTTTATAAGGTATTTTACAAAAATACCTATCTTTTTAAAACATTATTGTATAAAATGTTGTGAGTTTATCATTTTCCATCTTGTAAAACTCATGGGCCTGTTGAACCATATCGTGGATCTAAACCCAAGTCTAGCTCAATAAGTCTTGGGTCAATAACTCAGTCTACTGAGATGATATGGTGATGACCACCCTCGAATCTCAGATAAGTTATCTGTTCACCATTTCAAAAGCTAAGAGAAGTTCGTATAACTATTCCATTACTTGAATTTCAAATAATAGATTAGGCGGTTACTCCCAAATAGAATGCATTATGGGTTCTATTTATACCCGCTCAAGTATGATAATGGCATCATATTTTGCTTACTGATCCCTATTATCTTTCCTGACTAAGGCATCATAGATGTTCCCATGCACCCCCAAGCACTTTTTCTCTTTGATTGCAGGTGATTGCGTGTGTGACATTGTGGAACACGTACATAACACTCGTATAATTTTAATGATGATATATTTAACGATTATATATTATTAAGTAGACAAATTCTATTATTGTGTAGACCATACATAATAAAGTGCTCATATAGCATAATTTATTTGAAAAATAAATTTTAAAATATGAGTCTTACAAATAAATTATTTAAGTGATGTGGATGATATGTTTTACATACCAGCTTGAGAATAGAATAACTCAAGTAAGTATCATCTCATTTTTTAAGCTAATATTTCAAATCTCATTCTACGAAGAATAATGATATATATAATCCTAGAGTGTGTAGTCACAACATACTTATTATGAAAAAAAGTGGAGGCCCATTAAAAAAAAATATTTTTTCACGTGTGTTCCAAATTTATTCATTTTTTTTAAAAAGAAGTACATGAGAACTACACACTTCAAGACTGTAAATATAATTTCTCTTCTATAAGAGTGTCTCAATATTGCCACTCTCTTCAACAGCATGATCAATCCATTTTATCATTTGAAGTATACTCTTGAAAACTTAGATATTCTCTCAAGAAATATATTCATTTTATAAGTTTATCAAGAATAGCGTTATTGGGTCTCTTAAACAAACCAACAATGTATATCCTTAATCTAAGTGTTTTGGCTAGGATCAGATGTCATAATTTGAACCTTCTCCCCTGTATAAAAAAAAAACCAAGTGTATTGATCAAAACTGACACGTTACAAAGTGCTTCCAACTAAAAACATAATCACTTAATACATAAACATTACTTGTTTGGATTTAAAATTCACATCAACTTATCTTATCTTATCATTACAATTTTTTCAAATTATTACACAAAATATAATAAACAATTTAACTTTTTTAAATGTCAAAACAATAATAATATTAAAAATAATATTTTATTTAACTAATCTAAAACTATTTCAACTTATCTTTAAATCCAAACAGCCATAACATCATGTAAAAAAATCATGTATAAATCATACTATTTTTAAAAATAACTGTACAGGGTAGGTAGGGAGGGAGGGGCATATATTTTCAGGATTTTCAGGATGCGTTTGGATGTTGAATTGAGTTGAGTTAAGTTGAGTTGAAATAATAAAATATTATTAGAATATTATTATTTATTATTATTATTATTTTGAGATTTGAAAAAATTAAATTGTTTATTATATTTTATATTAAAATTTAAAATATTTATAATAATGAGTTGAGATGAATTTAATAATCAAACGAAAAAACTGCCACGTTTGGGTCCTTAACAGGCATTTAGATCCAGAGTTTAAAACATTGGGATAAAAATGGGAAGGGATTTAAAAAAGAAAGCCCACATGCAGCTCTGCTTCCTAAAAGTTTAACCTAAACAAAGGCTCGAGTTAGGAACCTAGAGTCTAGAGTCCCAAAAGTGAAGAAAGGTCGCCCTGGTGTCTAAAATAAAACACAAACTCAAGACCGGCACACATGTATCAGGATAAGGACAACAGATAACCATTGTAGGCGTGGCTTTGGTTGGATGCCAGGCTGACGCGACCATGAGCCCTATCCATGAGCCACTTACACCTCCTCAAACAAACATATATGATTAGCCCTTCACATGGCCTCGCTGTACACCCTGGTCCCATCTCTAAACCTTTTGCTGTCTTTAGATGTTAATTTGATTTAAGATGATTATTCTTTAATATTATTATTATTATTTTAAAATTAAAAAAAATTATAATAATGAATTGATTAGAGTTTAATAAGAAGCTCCTCTCTCTGTCTCTCAAAAGTCCTTCCCATTTCCAATTTTCCAGCAATTTTAAAGACCTGATTTTATTCCACAAATGCCCTTTGCTTATCCATAAAATGCAGTTTGAATGAACCATTTCACCATCCTTAGCTCTGTCCGTTCTCTACGCTCTCATCACCTCTTCCTTCTCTCTCACTGACAAAGTTTTGAGAAACAGCGACCGACTAGCTCACGTCCTTCACAGAGCAAGAGAGGAAAAGACTACTAGTGCTCTTTGTTTGGGCCGTGAAAGATGTCGAAGGAAGTGAGCGAAGAGGGGCACAGTCACCAACATGGCAAGGACTACGTAGACCCTCCACCCGCACCACTCATTGACTTGGCCGAGCTAAAGCTCTGGTCTTTCTACCGCGCTCTCATCGCCGAGTTTATCGCTACTCTCCTCTTCCTCTATATCACCGTTGCCACCGTCATCGGGTACAAGAAGTCCGGACCCTGTGACGGCGTCGGTCTTCTGGGTATCGCTTGGGCCTTTGGCGGCATGATCTTCGTCCTCGTCTACTGCACCGCCGGTATCTCTGGTAATACTCTCTCACAACCCTTGAAAGATCCCTCATTTTCGTCACCACCCTTTTGGTTTCTTCGAAGTAATTTGTTGATGGGTGTAGTGTTTTCTTGGTATATGTTCATGCAGGTGGGCATATCAACCCGGCTGTGACATTCGGGCTGTTCTTGGCCAGGAAGGTGTCGCTGATCAGGGCTGTGGCGTACATGGTGGCACAGTGCTTGGGAGCTATCTGTGGTGTTGGGTTGGTTAAGGCTTTCATGAAGCACGACTACAACAAACTTGGTGGTGGAACCAACTCTGTGGCTCAAGATTACAGCAAGGGCACAGCTTTGGGTGCTGAGATCATTGGTACCTTTGTGCTGGTCTACACCGTTTTCTCAGCCACTGACCCAAAGAGAAGCGCACGTGACTCACACGTGCCTGTATGTAACCCCTTCGTCTTCATGTCATTTTTGTTACCATTTTAAGACTATATATATGGTGGGTATGAAGATTATTGTTTGGCTTGTACGTGTACGTAAGAGTTTACGATGATGTTATTCTGTGTCGTGTGCAGGTGTTGGCTCCGCTCCCTATAGGGTTCGCTGTGTTCATTGTGCACTTGGCTACCATTCCCATCACTGGTACTGGTATTAACCCAGCTAGGAGCTTTGGTGCTGCTGTTATCTACGACAACGAAAAAGTCTGGGATGAACACGTATGACCTTCTCCATGAATTTGTTTTTAGTTCATGCATACGTCAATGTTGTGCTTTATAGCCTTTTCTTTTTATGTTAATTTTTTTTTGGTCTGAATTATTAACAAGCTAGTGGGTATGTGATGGTTTGGGCATGCAGTGGATTTTCTGGGTTGGTCCGTTTGTGGGGGCACTGGCCGCAGCAGCATACCACCAGTACATCTTGAGAGCAGCGGCTATCAAAGCTTTGGGTTCCTTCCGCAGCAACCCCACCAACTAAAGAGGCAAAGCACCTTCGAAAAGGAACTTTATTTTTTAATGTCCCATTTCTCTTTCGCCCCTATTTGTTTGTTTGCGTGTATGCGAGGATGTTCATGATGATGACCTTTCTTCTTTTTCTTGTTTTATTTATAACTAAATCTTTGTTGTTAGCATTAATGTACGTTGATTGTTTAAAACAGTGGTACTGCTCTGCTTATTTAATCCCTTTAATCAGTACTGTCTAGTCTTTAATTTCCCAGAAAAACATATAGGAGTTGAAAACAAATTAACTACACGTTTTGTTACTTCGGCCATCATTTTAATGAAATACAAAGTACGGTGATGTCCAGTCTGCCAAGAAATTCGGTGAGACGTTGAGTTGAAGCCAGACCTTTGAAGAAGGCGGCTAGGTGAATTAGAGTTTGTTGTAGGGTGAGGATTGAGTTTTGATGGCCTTAGATTCCCTATATTCACGCCACGTGTTAGAACCAAGAGCACCTAATCTAATTTAAAAGATGATGCTTGCTTGTAGTTGTGGGGTTGGGTACCAGCTTTCTCACCACCCTCTCTGGAAAGGTCCCTTTGACATTCTGGCATGCATCACAAGGTTTGTCCGCCCAATAGGAGTTGGAGAACAGCTCTGATGTAGCCACGTGTCAAGGGACAATAGGATGGCATGCATGGCATCACATGGGTGGGGTGGAGGGTACACGTACGTACGTAGGTCCTCTAAGGCAGTAACAAATTAAAGCTAAAAGAAAAAAAAAAAGAGAAAGGAAGAGACTTTTCATAATATATCTTCTACTTTTTTGAGCACATAGATGGATTAAGATAGAACCGAATCATCATCGTATATATTCGATCGAGTCTTTATCCAACGGGTCACTTCATCAAAGAGTCAAATGGTCAAAATTCAGGCTGACAGTGGTCCCCTACGTGGCTCTTTTCACGAGGCCGGGATGCGTGTAATTTAGCTATGTGCTTCAAAATCGTTACTGCTCAGGGCGCTTCTTATTTCTTAATTTGCACTTCAATTTTTCTCATATCTGCCAAAACAATCAAAGCCTACCCTACCCATCATTCAACTTTGCCTTTAGGCTTTAACGCCACTTCTGCTTGTCGCCTTTGGTAGTAGCTTCACGAGGGGGGTAAAGATAAATACTTTTATTTTAAAATAAATTTATAAATTTACTTGATTCGATTATGATTTATTAATTTATTTTTATTATAAAATAAATCTAACATATTATATCATATTATTTTGTAAATTTATTTTTATAAAAAAATTTTATGATTATAATAATTTATTTTTATTATAAAATAAATCTAATATATCATATAAAATTACGTTAATTTGATTTGTTTATTTTTATAAAATTTTTTTTTAGATATAACACTTTGTCAAACATGAGTCACGGTTAATATATGCTTACTTTCATTAGAATCTAGCATTTGATTTAACTGTCGGAAATTAAACGACCAGACCTCAGCTTGTTGTAATGTTCAACAGGAACTAATACAAATCTAAAACTTCATTCGGAATTCAGAAGGATTTATTCTACATGAAGTCCCCACCAATTGTTATCATTCTCTAGCAGTAGATTAGCAAAAAGAACAGTGTGAACTCAAAGCTAGACCTCTGAATTAACCGAAAGGATTATTTGAAGGGTAATATATATTTAAGATTAATTATTAGTTGAGTTTCGAGGAATTTAGTAGTCGAGGAGAAAGAAATCTCATGTCTAGTTGCACCATGATTAGTCAATCCACTGGCAAGACAACTTTTGCTGCTCGGTAAATTAGTTAATGTTTTATAGTCGTACTTATTAAATGGTTTTACGTTGAAAAGGATCGATATTTTGTAATATGATTATGATATTATAATAGCGATTATATATTCTTTTTTAAATAATTGTTGCAACTCATTTGCCAATAATTTCGTTAAAAAGATTTTAATCTTATAATCAAATTTTATAATTTAAATAATATAAATGATGTGTTATTAGCACAATTTACGAGTTAAATTTTCTAAAAGAAATATCGGCCGTCACTACAAGAAAACGGCTTTTTACATCATCGAAAATCGTCACAAAAAATACTCACCTTTTCAAAAATGCTCATGTTAAAAACTACAACCCTTCATAACATCAACTGACCCCAAAACCACACCTAATATACTTTCCAAAATCCACTACTACCACCAAGAATTCAATCATCTGAAATCCCTCCCAACAATACAAATTAAAGTGCTTAGATTTTTACAAAAATGCCCACAATCCATTAAAACTCTCATCCTTTATCAAAACCAAAATTCAACTCCACACTAATAAATTATAGGGTTTACTTACTGTCCATGTTGACAAATATCAAGTTTGAGGGCAAGGGGTGTGCAGCATGCAATCAGCTTGACAACGTGGAATTTCCTATTCAACTAGTCACGGTGGCACTGCGGTGGAGTTTCTGTTGACAACATCAAAGGTGTAGCTGCTGTAAGAGAGAGGGAGATAAAGAGACAGAGAAATGAGGAGTGAGGCTTAACGGTCGGTGAGGTAGAGGTTGACGGCATGGATAGGGGGGTTGGACTTACCGTGACGTCACAACGG
This sequence comes from Juglans mandshurica, assembly GCA_022457165.1. NCBI lineage: Eukaryota > Viridiplantae > Streptophyta > Magnoliopsida > Fagales > Juglandaceae > Juglans > Juglans mandshurica. Next base: position 23,842,202 of record CM039629.1, on the reverse strand, counting down.
CGAGGAGTTGGCATGACAGCAGGTGGACATCACAAAATTTTAGGCTGCGTTTGGATGTTGAACTGAGTTAAGTTTAGATGATAAAATATTGTTAGAATATTATTTTTTAATATTATTATTATTTTAAAATTTGAAAAAGTTGAATTATGTATTATATTTTGTATTGGAATTTAAAAAAGTTGTCATTATGAGTTGAGATGGATTAGGAAACAAACGAAACCTTAAAGTGCGGAGAAAGGGGGAGGGAATTTTGGTTTTAACATTCACCTTTTATGGCGGTATAATATCGCTACAAATAATTAAATAATCGTCGCAAATATTTAAATACCACATAGATCATTTAATGGCAAATTAACGTCATCATAGAAGAAATCAAGGTGTTAGAATTAATTTTTTTCGTTTAGATTATTTGTGACGCTAATTTTAATTTGCTCGCAAAAAAATATTTTTAGAGATGAATTTTCACTTGTCGGAAATAAAACTATGGGAAAGTAAAAAATTGACTTTTTACGGTCAAATTAAAATTGTCATAAAAGAATTGGTCAAAAAAATCATTTTTCTTGTACTGGTTTTTGCGACGACAAAAAAGTCGCAAAAAATTAAAATTTAATCACAATAAAAAAATATACTATTGAAATTGCCATATGGCACCATTTGCGATGAGATTTATTGTCAAGTTTAATTTCACCGCAAATGATATTTTTTAACGTCAATTTGAGCGTCGACGGAAATATTTTAGACACAAAAAACCATGTTTCTTGTAGTGATCCAATAATACAATTAAGGACTAGATATTATTTTCACTAAATAATAGACTACTAGTTGTATAAATTCACTAGACTTAAATCTTTACAGTTCGGAAAACTGAAATCAAAGAAAATGTGGTTATAAAACCACATGGTCCTAAGCACAAGGCTGTTAACATAACGTACGTGCAAAAACAAAACAAACCAACCAACCCTAACTAGTTTATATATACAGCATGCAAAATATTATGGACCAATCCTTAGCTGTTCTATTGCTTCCCTCGTCCAACATGAGAAAATGAAACCTATTAAATTCTTCAAGGTTGCATCACAAGAGTTCATCTAACAAGGATGATCTGCCGTGAGAATTTTCCACCTTGGTCCTGATAGACAATATGCTCTCATTCAACTGGGAAGATTTAAGCTCAAGCTCACTCAAGCGAGCTCTGGTTTTAACTACTTGTTTCTTGGCAATGTCAACCTCTTTTTCTTTAAGAGACAGATCTTCCATTCGAGATGCTAGTTCTTTCCTCGTCAATTCCAAATCGCGATCGAAGTTGGCCTTTGCTGCCTCGATGGATCGATGCTGACTAATGAGTTCAATGTCTGCTGTGATCTCATCGATTCTGTGTCGCAGCCAACTGATATCAATTTGAGAAGACTCCACATCCTTGAGAATAGCTAAGAGTTCTTTCAGTTTGGCCTTGGTCAGGTGAATAATTGAACTGGATTGTAATTCCTTAACCACAAAGCACAAACACTCCAAATAATAAGAGCGCAAGGACATTGATTCTAATTGACAGCTTGCAGCTATGTCTCCATACTTGTTAAAGATTGAATGCAGAATGGAAGCCAAGCTTTCTTTTAAATGATATCTTCCAACCGACACACGGGAATCAGAAATTACAGATTGTACCTCTCCCTCCTGGCTGCCTTCTAAAGCATCAGAAATATCAAAGAAACTAAAGCTCATGGATTCAGCAGCTGAACCATTACCATGTTCTTCCATGTCATCAACAACTGGATTAGGGACATCATAAGGTGAAGCATAGAGCTTTTCATCATCTTCCTGGTTGTTTGGTCTTTCCCCATAAATGTGGGTACTATTTTTCTTTGGATAATCAATGGGACTATCTGGCTGTCAATGAAAGAAAGAGGAGTCAAATATATAGAAAAACAGAGGATTCATAATAGCATGTGTGCTGATCATCAAAAAGGGAAAAGAGGAAAGAAGTTAAGAAAGAACATTTGTGTACGTGGGTGTGGGTTAGAGAAAGTGTATGCACCGATATCAGAATTCCAGATTTAGGCACCAAGTGAGAGGATGAGACTGGGCTCTTGTTGAGGGAAGGATTCTGGGTACGAGTTTCCTTAGCATGAGCCCGAGGATGATTAAGATCTTCAGTGATTTCTGATTCCACCTTTCTCTTAGAAGCAAAATCAGAAGGGTAAACCGTGTTCTGAAAATGTATACTGTCATGTGCTTGTGGGGACTTTGGCTCGGAACCTTCCTTCTTTCTCCTGCCAAAACTTCTGGAAACATTAAGGAGGATGGAACCTGCAATTCCAATAAAAACAGAAACAAAAAATTGACACGGCGAGTTAATAAAAGAGTAATGTTGTATGTAATCGTGGAGTGTAAGTATCGTGTAGTCACTTTAAAAAAGAGTAAGATTTATTATTAAAAAATTAATTTTTTTTTCAAACGGGTCCCATATTTATTTTCTTTTTTCAAAGTGATTGCACGGTACTTTCACCCTCACGACTGCAACTATCATTTTTCTTAATAAAATTATGTATTCTCATCGACAAGTGGTGATTTAACATAGCATTCAAATATCTTAGATCCCGAGTCAGAACTCTAAATACTCTACCTTCCACCCCATTTAATGAAAATATTTAACATGTTGAGTCATGTAATTTAACATGATATCAAAGCAGATATTTTTCATGTATTAGCAATTCAAAAACTAGATAAGCCCACTAAATTAAAATCTAATCAATCCTCCCAAGGATAACTAAAACACAAGGCATGAGTATCATCAGGAAAGCTAGCCAAAGCAGCAGTTGCCAAACTACAGAAGTGCATCTACAAAACTAACAGCAAATCTGGTATAAACAGTTACCTGATTTCTTCTTATCCTTGAAGGCTTGGCCTTGAGCAATCTTTTTGCGACAAGATTCGGTGCATTCATGGAAGGGATTTGATGCGTTAACGCAATCTGGGAGTACATTTCCTTTGACAGCCATCTCTTTGTTTAGCCCTCGGAGGCCCTGCAAACCAAGAATAAGATAAAAACCACGTTAATTTGAAGAAATTTTCCCAGCCAATGGAACATTAAATTGAAATTCCCATTTTCTTTTTCTTTTTCTTTTTTTTTTTCTTCCAATTTTCAAATGAAAAAACATATTGAAAGTTGCTCCTCGTATCACTACAAGAAAACTGCTTATTTGTGGCCAGTTAATTCTAGCGAAATGACTATTTACAACTAAAATGAGTCTGTTTTGATCACAAATAGTCTTTTCACCGCAATTAAATGACCACAAAAATCTGTTTTTCTTGTAGTGTATCCTCATATAATAATAAAATGGAAGACATTCATACGAAATAATATTTTATCAAATAAAAAGGAATAATATTTTATCACTGGTTATAAAATTAATTATAAAATAATTATATTCGAATATTATTATACATAAAACTACGTCGCGTTGGAAGGAAACCGTACGGAATATCTATTAAAAAAAGCTCAAACAAAACCCCAACTCAAACCAAGGTACTTCGAATTACTGTACAAGGACCCATAAGCATTGATCAGCATAAAAATCACTGATAATGTTATTAACTTGACAGAAAAAATGTTATGAAGATTAAAGTTTTGGGATCCGTACATACCCAGAATTTTCTTAAAGCTCTGTACAGCTGTTGGGAACTTGTTTGGAAAGAAAATCAATCACTCTAGTTGTTGAATCCACCTTTTCTCGGCAAACAAACAAAGTATGACTGTTGGAGAATCTACAAAATAGTAAAATACAGACCCACTTATCAATTCACAAACAAAATACACCCAAGGAAAAAAGTTGATGGAGCTCCAACGCCAAAAGAGCAAAAGGATTAGAACACTTGCAACCCATGAAACCCAAAAGAGAGAGATTCATACCCATCAAAATAAGAGAGATAATAGAGCTAGACCGAAGCTAAAAAGGTATTTTATATATATATATATATATATATATATATGTATAAAAAAAAGAATTAAAAAAGCAACGGAACAGAAGGTTCAGTTTGCTAGAGAGAGAGAGAGAGAGAAGTAGAGGACATAATGCAAGAGACAAACCTTTTTAAATCGAATTAGAATAGCAGAAGTGAATTATTGACGTCGCGCGCAGTTTTGCTTGACAAAGTTACTGTCTGATGAAAGATTGACGATGTTTCATGGACAGACGCAAAGCTGAAAGGATGGACAAGTTTCATGAACGATATTTCTAAGAGGTTTGACTTCCAAACCTGTGATAATTACCGGGTGGGGTTAAAGACAGCAAGCTTTATACTTCCTGACGTGTAGCAAGTGGAAGAGAATCCATATCATTATGGACCAGATTTCGTGCATTAAATTCTGTGTGGACATTGGTCTCCCATTTATTCGATCGGGCCAGCAACATTAACGGTGCTCTGTTTCCGGACATTCAAGCGGACTACAATTACAGTTGGGAAAGAAAACGAAAACGAAATAAATTAATTTCGACATCATCTCTTAGGTCATATATATTTTTCTGTGAAATTAAATAAGAAGTTGAGGAGACATAATCGGGATGGGATGGGAGTGTCTCTGGGTGTGATCTAATGCATGGTAAAGAAGAAATCAGAACAGCAGATGGCAGATGTGTAACAAGCTGCAATTAATAGAACCTTCTTGCATGCAGTTTGAAAGATAGATCCTATCAAATATTAATTAATTGCATAATTAGATCGAAGCGACGAAGACATGCACAACAACCTGGTCATGTAATATAGTAGGAGTTAGACATATCTGCATCCATGCATCCACAATAAAGGGTAGGTGATAACGGAAATTAATGATGAAAATTAATCATGTCCCTCTTTTTATACAAATTAAGATCATCCACAATGAAAGGCTGCTAGCTGGGTAGTTGATAATTAAGAATTAAATGATGAAAAAGTCTCCTTTTTAGTCTTGTACTAGGAAAATATGTCGGATTTTCATCAGAATATATATCATGCATTGGACAACCTAGCTAATTACATGAATTACTTTCCTTGTCTTTATGGAATTCATGCTGATCAATGCTGATGTATGGCTTTCTTCTTCTTCTTCTTCTTCTTCTTCTTCTATTTATTATTATTATTTTATCGGCAAAGTTGTAGAGTAGTTGAAGCATGAAAGGGTAAACCAACCAAAACGGATGAAAAAGCATTAAGGTAATTAGGGCTTAGGTCATGCAATATGCTCCTCCAATCATTACCAACTCACGTATTATCCTTCTATATATATACACACTCTCTCTCTCATGCATGGGCTGCTCTTCACGTCCTGCCAATGTAACAGCTTAATATAATATAGAACCAAATACAAAAAGTTTGTACTTTTTCCCTGATTCTCAATTTTTTTCACAATTAGAGTATCGGCATTGAATTAGCTATCATAATCTTCAAAATTTGATTATTATGTAATTTTTTTGCTTTTAGCTAATAACTCAAAACTTGAAATCTACATTGAATTAACCATCACACTCTATTTCAAACTTGAAGTCTACATTGATAGGGAAGGAAGAATCTAGAATTTCTGTCGCGTGTAGGAACCACCATGCAGTGAGATACACTAGCAGGAAGGAAAAGGAAAATACAAGAAATAATAAAATAATAAAATGAAGATGCTAGAGTTCCCTTCATATATGACTCTAAGGATGAGTTTACTGTAGCTAATCTTCCAGATGAATTGTGTTTAGTTAATTCAATGTAAGCACAATTTAATGAACATTCTTTAAAATATGACTGCTTTTAGTAAACTGAAGTTTGTAACTTTGTATGGATCGATGTATGATTTTGCCTTTTTTGCTTCTCTTTATTGCTTCTTCCATTATTCTTTTGCTTTTCTTTCTTTGTTAAGACAGAAGAGGATATGGAAGGAAGAGTACGTAGGTACTGTTTTTGCCAGGTCCCTAGCCTCTCTCTCCAAGGGGTGGGGTTAATTCAGTCATATACTTCAAACGTAGACAAGTGCGTGCGCACATACATCTATCTCTATTATATAAGAGGCTATCTTGCATGAACAATAATTTTCTTGTCCTTTCGTTTTGTTTCGTATGTGTTGTGTTGTGTTGTATTGTGTCTTTTTTGTCATGTTACATTATTCTTTTGTGTCCGTTTCTGCGAGGATATAAATGCCTTGATAGAATATGGAAGCACTAGTTGTTACTATAAGAAGATGAGAACTGAACCCTGTTTTGTCCCCTTTTCCCTCTCAGTCTTTTCTCTTTCGTCTCTATTCTCTCTCATATGCTCTCCTCCTTCACTTTCTATTTCGCCTTCGTGGGCGCCCTATTGAGAAACCACCAAATACCAAAACCGAAGCCCAGCACTTTTGTTTGACACTTCTTCTTCCACTTGTGTCCTCTGTACAACCTCACAACAATTATCTTCGTCACAGCAACCTATGCACAACACAACCTCACCGTAAATCATCACAAAATCACAGCCGTCATTGCCAATCACAAAATCACAGATTTGTACAAAACGAAAGCTAAACACAATCTGTTGAAATTTCTAAAGATTCACAAAAAAAAAAAATCATACCCATATACAAGATCCGACGGCAACCAACAGAGGCTGGATATGAGTAAAAAAAATTCAAACACAAACCAAACCCAAACACAATCTGTGAGATGTTGAAATTTCTACAAGTTAAGTAAAAAAATTATACCGATATACACGAAAACAAACCAAATTAAAAAACTATCGGTAATATGTGTAGATCTAAACAACAAAATAAGATATTCCTCAGATTTTCGTGCGTGGTGGGTGAACATCATACCCAGTCGGATTTGTACAAAAAAACCATTACAAAAAATACCAGTCTGATTTTTCTCACATCATTACAAAAAATATCACTCAGATTTGTACCAAACAAATCTCTTCAAATTTCACAAAGAAAATTTCTAACAAAGAAACCGACACAGAAAGAGGGAGAGATGAAAGGAGGAGAGATGAAAGGAAATAAAAAAAAAAAAAACAAATTCGTTTTGAGGACTCCAGACAGAGATATGTTTAGATCTCAAAGAAACAATGCAGATCCAAAAAATATCCTTTCAAATTTGTATAAACTCACTACATATATCATACACACTGACATACCGATGTACACCAAAACAAACCAAATTGAAAAACCATCGGTAATATGTGTAGATCTAAGACATCCTTAGACTCAGACGCAATGCTGCCATCTTCATCGTCTATGTTGAAATCAGAGGCTGTTTTCTTTGATTTTCTACAGCCTTTCGGTTGTTCTTCATTAAGAACTGAGTGACACAGTGGAAGGGCTCAGAATAATTTTGGTCTTCAAGCTTTCGGTAAGGAGAGGGAGATATAGAGATGGAGGGAGAGAGAGAGAGAGAGAGAGAGAGAGAGAGAGAGATGTTGGAGAAAATGGTGAGGGTCGGTGTCGAAGGAGAAAAAAGAAAAAGAGAGGAGAAAAAAAGTTAAGGTTAGGTGAAATTTGCATGAAATCTTAAAAGGTAGTAATATTTACTATTTACTATTCTTTTAATAATCTTTAAAGCTATTTACTATTCATTTATTTTTTTTAGTTTCTTTCTCTGCATATCAGGGCTTCAGGTGCTATGTGCAAAGGCATACGTGCCTTGCATGTAGCTCCTCACTAGTACATATATATATATATATTTATATATGCAACAAAAAGCATTACGATGATATATATTTTATGTCGCCTTCTTTGGTTGCTGACACATTGTACGTACTAGATAATGGAATTCTATTGGCACATATTGAATTCGAATTTTCCACTTGCTTTGTTCAATTTTTTTTTTCAGGAAACATGAACAACATCTTGCACAACCTAATGGAGAGACTAAGATCCCTTATCGGTTTGAAAGGTTGGGATTATTGTGTTATGTGGAAATTGAGTGAAGATCAAAGGTACCTTCTCTGTGATGTCCATGGTTTATTTCAGGTTTATTGAATGGATGGGTTGCTTTGAGAATGGGCACCAATTCGAGCTGGATACATTACAACAGTCCATGATGTCAGATTCATCTAACATATGTTGGGGAAATCAACACAGCAGAAGGAATAAAAGCGGAAATAAAATAGTACACTCACGCACTCAGTGACACCAAGAATTTAACGTAGTTCGGCAACTGCCTACATCCACAGAAAAGAACTTCACTAATAAATAGTAGAACACAAGAAAATATTACAGAAGAGGAGGATCATGCTTCACTCAACTCAACTCTCTTCTTTTCTCTCAGATCTCTCTGAGCTCTCTCTTTTCTTTTCTTCTTGGGTGTGTCTGAAGCTATCGCAGGAGCTTTAATTTATAAGCGAACGTATATCACCTCACCGTATGAATGCACTAAATTGTTGCATTCAATAGGTAACTGCAGTTACCCATGAGACAGGGCGAACAAATTCAATATCGGATTGTAGTGAGAAGCTTAATGATAGGCTCTTTGCTCTTCGGGCTCTGGTCCCTAAGATTTCTATGGTATCCATCTTTAATCCTTTGCTTGGATCACAAGAATGATAGGACTGAAAAGTCATTGTATCTTGAAGTTTCTTTATACCCCATTTTCGTTTATAAAAACTTCTTCGAGCTGGAGATATTGAAAAGTTGTGGCATGCTCAGTTGGATAAGGCTTCTATCTTGGGGGATGCAATTGAATTTGTCAAGGAGTTGCAAAAGCAAGTGAGAGATCTCCAAGATGAGCTTGAAGAGCATTCGGATGATGAGCAGGCACATATGGCAACCACCAAAATGTCCAACCAGAAATTCTAAACCAAAATGGAATCGATCATGTGCCTAAAACGGAACGTGATAGAGCTCTAGATGTCATTCGCCTGGCAGAATCAGGCAATGACAGTTCATTAAAACAAAATCAAGACTTGGAAATTTCTAATGATAAGGCACAAACAGATGGAGGTACCTAATGTTCTTATATTATTTTCATCTTCGAAATCTATTTTCTTTGATATCTTCATGAGAAAAAAGTCTGGGGGCAACTATAAGTGCAAGCGGAGGTGGCTCAGATACATGGGAACAACTTCTTTGTGAAGGTATTCTGCGAGCACAAGCCTAGGGGGTTCATGACATAAATGGAGGCATTGAACTCTCTAGGACTGGAAGTAACAAATGCAAATGTAACTAGCTTCAGGGGCATTGTGTCTAATGTTTTCAAAGTTGAGGTAAGTTTCGTTTACTTATAAAATAAAATAAAAGTTGAGGTAAGTTTGTCCTAACACTTGTTTTCTTGTTATTATTATTTCTATTTCAGAAAACACCAACTTCAATATACAAGAAGCCAAAAAGAGAATTTATGATATCTTATTTATGCATTTTATGGACTGTAGAAAAGGGACAGTGAAATAGTTCAGGTTGATCATGTGAGGGACTCCTTGCTTGAGCTAACGCGATACCCATCCAGAGGGTGTCCCGAGATAGTTAAAGCATCAGAGATTGGTGTCGGCATGGATTATCAGCATAACCATAACCAGTACCAGAACCATCTGTACAACTTTGGACAGGGACGGTTTCGAGGACTGTTGTGAAATACTATGCAAAGTACACACACCAACGATGATAAATAAAGTAAAAGCAACACAATCAAGAACACAACACAGCATTTACGTGGTTCGGCAAATTGCCTACGTCCACAGGAGCTGCAGAAATCTTATTAACCAGAGGAGATTACAATCACTCAATCTCAACTCATACTCTCTAGGGCTTTTTACTCTCTCACTCAATATGCACTCACAAGACAATTGTTCTCTCTCAAAATATGCTTCTTGACCGTACAACACAAGTCTAATATGACATATATATAGTGAGTGGCGCTGGAAACCCTAATCTGGCAAAATCTGCGTACTTCGTTCCAGCGGACTGTCGAGCGCGACTCGAGCGAACAACCAAATGAACATTGGCTCGAGCGGAGTGTCAAGCGAACACTAGGGTTTGTGTCTCGCTCGAGCGGAGTGTCGAGCGAGACTCGAGCGAACCTCTTTGACTTGCCTTTGCTCGAGCGGTCTGTCGAGCGAAGTCGAGCGAACTTGACTCGAGCCAACAGTCAAGCCAACTTCAGCAAACACCTTTTCAGCTCCAAAACTAGTCTCCACATATACCCCAACAATCTCCCACTTGGAGACTGGGTCTCCACATGCCAGCCACTGTTTCCAGCCAAGCCCCATCATTTCTGCAGCTCACAGATCCCGTCTTCAACTTAGAAGACGCACTGAAGTCAAGTCCGACTTCAATCTTTCACATACATCGCCCTTAGGGCGATTCACAACTCCCACTGCACTAGGAGTATCCGGTCTCGAACCGATCTTGGCAACCTTAGCCAACTTTCCCAGGCTTTCATGAGGAACGGCAAAGCTGACTCCCTTTGGCTTCCTCACATGTTTTGTGCGATCAAGCCTGCCTTTCTGCACTCTTGTATTTCCCTGCACATCACTGGATCTTGATGTCAAATACAAAGAATTAGATCTCTTACCATGCGCTAAGACCAGCGCACCCTTAGTGATCTTTCAAGCTCCTCCAGAGAATGCTACTGCAAAACCGCTGTCATCAAGCTGTCCCACAGAGATCAGGTTTTTCTTCAAATTTGAAACATGTCTGACTTGCTGTAAAGTCCACACGCTCCTGTTTGGAAGTGTAATGTGCACATCACCCACTCCCACTACATCCAATGCCTCTCCATCAGCCGTATACATCTTCCCAAAATCACCAGCAACATAATTCTGCATGATTTCTCGATGTGAAGTGCTATGGAACGAAGACCCTGAATCTAACACCTAATCATCAATCGGACTGTGCACTGCAAGAAGTAAGGCATCATGAATTTCTTCTGCCACTACATTCACAGCATCATCATCAGAACTTTCTTGATTCCTGCAGTTTCTCTTGATGTGGCCCGGCTTGCCACAACTCCAGCATGTGATCTACTGCCCAGATCTCATCTTGCTATTTCCCCTGCTCTTGGAGATTGATCTTCCATGTCTTCTGCCTAGGGCTGAAAAACCGACCGGTCGGTTCGGTTTTGGGCCCAAACCGAGACCGACCGGTTGGTTTTGTTAGAGTCTCAAAACCGGCCGAAACCGACCGAATCAGTGTATGGAAACCGACCGGTTCTGTTACCGGCCGGTTCACGGTCGGTTTGTCGGGTTTGGGCCGGTTTGGGCCACTGTGTTTGGGCCGGTTTTGGCACTGTTTGGGCCATTTTAAGACCCAATTCAACCTCTTTTTTAGCTCATTTTCTTATTCAAAATCATCTACTACAAAGACTTTTTTTTTGCAGAATTTTTAAAATTAATTAACTAGTAACTACTACATATATACTACTTATATTTTATAGTCTTATTATCTTATATACTAAATTATTAATTACTAGATAAATAAAAAAAAGTCCACTAGATGTTTAATACACATTACAAACAAAATTAAATTGTCTTAAGCAACAAATAACAATTGTTTTTTAATAAAACCCAAAAAATCTTCATTCTTCAGTCTGCAGTCTTCGATTCTTCAATCATCAATAGTTGTGATGTATGATGCTCCTAACTCTATAAGAAAACACGAAATAATCAAATTATCAATATTAATAAATTACGATAATGAAAACAAATTAAATTAAATAATAAAAATAAATTAATATGGAATTGAATGAGAAAAAGTTAAAAACACATTACCAGATTCTACTACAAAGCTCTCAACATTATCCATGGAGTCTCGAATATCAATTGACGTTGACGGATGTCGCAACCAATTCTGAGTACAAATAAGTGCCTCAACAGTTCTTGGAGCCAAGGAACTCCGAAAAGGATCAAGTACCCGACCTCCCGTACTAAATGCGGACTCTGATGCAACCGTGGAAACAGGCATGGCTAACACGTCTCGTGCAATTCTCGCAAGTATAGGATAGTTAGGCTCATTCACTTTCCACCAATTCAACAAATCAAAAGATTGACTGAATGCCTCACAGCCATTTGATAAATACCGATCAATCTCTGTTTTGGTCGCTGTAGATCCAGAGGCAGTCGATGCTTGCAACCACTCATAAAAAAGTTGTGATTCAAGATTGTCTTCAACATCATCTGGAGGTGCAGATGACGGAGGGGAAACATGTTCTCTGCTACTCGAGGAAGAGCCGAACGTAGCATTATACTCCTCATACATGTCTGATAATAATTGTCTCACCCTCGACAATAAATCTTCAGCCCAATTGTGATCATAAATTTTTTTCAAGTGAAAAGTAAGAAGCCCCAACTTACTACGTGGATCAAGGAGAACTGCAATCAACAACAACAAATTCAATCTATCCAATGAACCCCAATACTTATCAAATTTCATTCTCATGCTTATGGCCATGCTCATCAAACAAGTATTCTGACTCTCACACAGTCTAACCAACTCTTTTTAGAGCCTACAAATCTCCAAAAAACTTGTGTTTGCCGTGACATGTAAAGAACCGGAAAATCGACAAGTAGCATCATAAAACATCTTCAAAAATTTCACAAAAACCCGCACTGTTTCCCACTCGTCAGCTCTAGGAGGCCCAATGTTTCCATCCTTAAAGTAAGAAAGAAAATTGTAGTCCTCACTCTCCATTCGCCTAAAAGCCTTTTCAAATTTCTCAGCAGCCTCCAACATCATGTAAGTTGAATTCCATCGGGTTTGTACATCAAGGCACAACATTTTTTTACAATCAATTTTTTCTTTTTCTGCACATCTCTTAAACTTGTCTAATCTTGCAGGGGAGGAGCGCACATATCTAACCGCATTTCTAACCATTGTAATGGCATCATCACACTCCTTAAGACCCTCATTCACGACAAGATTCAGAATATGAGCACAACATCTCATGTGCATATACTTCCCTTGCAACATATTCTCCGTAAAAAAATGTCTCAAATATGCAATTGCAGTATCATTTGAGCTAGCATTATCAACAGTAACAGTAAATATTTTATCAATGCCCCAATGAAGGAGGCACGATTCAACATATTTTCCAATGGTATCCCCTCGATGATTAGGGATTAAACAAAATTTTATAATTTTCTTCTGTAATTTCCAATCACTATCAATGAAATGGGCAGTTAGACACATATAATTAAGATTTTGTACCGATGTCCACGTATCGGTAGTTAATGAAATCCTCATTCCCCCATCTTTGAATAACTTTTTAAGTTTGGCTTTTTCAGATGCAAATAGTTTCATACAATCTCTGGCAACCGTCACTCGACATGGCACTTTAAATCTAGGTTCAAGCAACCAAACCATCTTCTTAAATCCTTGCCCTTCAACAATTCTAAATGGTAATTCATCGAGAATTACCATCTCCGCAAGCGCCATCCTCACAGCCTCCTCACTATATTTATGAGTTACAAGATTTCTTAAAGAATTATCACTCTCTCCAAACCCCTCCGAGGATACCTCACCCGCCAATGTTGTTTGGTATTTATCTAAAGGCCCACGCTTATGAGGATTTTTGGGACATGAAGGTAGATGGTTTTGCATAGTTGAAGTTCCGTTCCTCTTCGAGTGGCAAGCGTATATCTTGCCACAATAATTGCACTTGGCCTTAGGATCATCTACGGAACAACCTTCAACTTTTGTAAAATGATCCCAAACAATTGACGGATCCTTCCCCTTCCGTTTCTTAGGAAGTGGACAATTACTACTATTAGGGGTACTTGAAGTCGGAGGTTTTAGTATTTGAGAGTTCGAATCAAGATCAATTGGACTTGACGAAGAATCCATCTAACATGTAAAAACAAGAAAGAACAAAAAATCACCACAATTGTTAATTACACAGCAGCTAGTTTGCAACGTGGCAAACATCACAAATCTAAGATTCTAATCTACATTTTAGATCGCTCATAAATCTCACAAATTATTTTACTTTCAATAAACATCACAAATTATTTATAACATAAACACATCATAAATTTTACTTTCAATAAAATTATAAGCATCACAAATTATTTTTTTCAACAAAATTACATCCAAATTATCCAATCCGAATCCGTGAATGACATTGCACACTGCCGAAAAAAATCACCACAATTCTTCATCAAAATGATATTCACTATTTTAATCATCTCAAACAAAGCAAACACAATAAAATACCAAATCAGATGACTCGCGGGTATACAATAAAATCTCACAAAATACTTATAAATAAATAAATAAAAAACAAAATCATACCTAAAAACAACAATGGACGGTGGACCGCTGGGCGACGGGGCGTCGGTGAGCCGTGAGTGGCTGGAGGCGTGGACGGGCGGCGTCGAAATGGTCTTGTATCCGAGTGCTGAAATCGGAGAAATCCGAGTCTGAGAGAGCCAGAGAGGGACTGAGGGAGGCTGAGAGAGGGACTGAGAGTGAGGGAGACGGGGACCTGGGGGCTGGCGGCTGAGAGTGAGGGAGACGGGGACGGGGGACCTGGGGCTGGGGGCTGGCGGCTGGGACTTGGGAGTGGGGAGTCTGGGGCGAGTCTGGGATTAGAACGGGGGACGGGGGACAATATGCCCTAATTGGAACGGCGCCCGCCGTTCCCTTTATTTTTTTTTTCTAACTATAAGATAAAAACGACGTCGTTTCACTTATTTAAGTGAAACGACGTCGTTTATACATGAATATATTTAAAATATATATATATATATATACGGCGTCGGTCGGTTTTTCGGTTTTTGGTTGGTTCAAACCGCGACCGAACCGGCCGACGCCGGTTTTGATGATTTATCACCGACGGCCGACCGGTTCTCTGCCGGTTTCGGCCGGTTCCGAGCTCCGGCGATCGGTCTGAGTCGGTCTCGGCCGGTTTTACAATTTTCTGTACAGCCCTACTTCTGCCCCTATTGTCAACAATCAGGGCAGATCTTGAACCCGAAGACTCACCCATGTCTCTCCTACGTACCTCTTCAGCAAGCACCATGTCACGTATGTCATCGTAGTTCAGTTTTGCCTTGCCGGCTGAACTACTCACAGCCATCCTCATGGCCTCCCAACTGTTTGGCAACGATGCCAACAGAATCAACGCTCTGATCTCATCATCAAACTCAATCTCTACAGATGACAGTTGATTTGTGATTGTATTGAATTCATTCAAGTGTTGGGCTACAGACATACCTTCAGACATTTTCAGATTGAACAATTTCTTCATCAAGTGCACCTTATTGTTCGCAGATGGCTTTTCATACATACCTGACAAAGTCGCCATGAGATCCATCGTGGTTCTCTCCTTACTGACATTGTGTGCCACTGTTCTTGACAAAGTCAGCCGAACAAGACCTAGAACCTGTCGATCTAACAGGGTCCACTCAGCATCAGCCATGCTCTCCGGCTTCTTTCCCAATAGTGGAAGGTGGAGCCTCTTCCCATAGAGATAATCCTCAATCTGCATCTTCCAGTACCCAAAATCAGTGCCGTCAAACTTCTCGATCCCGGGTGCATTTACTTTATCTCCAGTCATCATTCTCTTTCAGATCCGACCTTGGCTCTTGATACCAGTTGTTGTGAAATACTATGCAAAGTACACACCAACGATGACAAATAAAGTAAAAGCAACACAATCAAGAACACGACACAGTATTTACGTGGTTCGGCAAATTGCCTACGTCCACAGGAGCTGCAAAAATCTTATTAATCAGAGGAGATTACAATCACTCAATCTCAACTCACACTCTCTAGGGCTTTTTACTCTCTCACTCAATATGCACTCACAAGACAATTGTTCTCTCTCAAAATATGCTTCTTGACTGTACAACACAAGTCTAATATGACATATATATAGTGAGTGGCGCTGGAAACCCTAATCTGGCAAAATCTGCGTACTTCGCTCGAGCGGACTGTCGAGCGCGACTCGAGCGAACCTCTCTGACTTGCCTTCGCTCGAGCGGTCTGTCGAGCGAAGTCGAGCGAACTTGGCTCGAGTCAACAGTCAAGCCAACTTCAGCAAACACATTTTCAGCTCCAAAACCAGTCTCCACATATACCCCAACAAGGATTGGTTCGTACAGATAGATAGGACTTGCCTTATGTTCGAAGTAGATAATAATTTTGTTCCGCTAAGTTTGGATTTATAATATGGTTCATAATATTATAATTTGAAGTAGATAGGACTGGTTCATAATATGGTTAGGATTTATTTTGATATCTAAGTTTGGATGTTTTGTTTATATGTAACCCGCAGGTATCCAGTTTGTTTACACGGTTTTCCTCTTCCATAAACGAGAGTTTCAATAAAATTGGGGTGTTGTTCCATTAAAAAAGAAAAAACCATCTGTACAACCACCATGTAGTTCCTTCCTCCACCACCTACACCATCTTCATAACTAACATATAATTAATTCCAGATTATCAAATGTGAAGCACTTAGAACAAGTATAATTTTCTTTCAAACTTTGTATCACCTTATTGGAACATCTTTTACAAGCTCTGTATTAGATATATACACATACACTAGTCGTGCAACCACGTGATGTGTAGTTGATTGTGTAGTATTTTGAATGTGACCTTTCTTAATTATTAACAAAATCTCTATGCAATCACTTTTGCTTAATCTATACGCACTCTACTAATGTGATTAGCTGCATCACTTTTTTTAATATAAAATAATTGTTTTGGCCAATCTGCGCAAGAAGTACGTAAAAGTGACTATATGTAGCAAAACTCAATTATTAATAACATAAGAGAAATGATTTGTGCAAGCCTCAAATAGACAAGCCTCATACAAGCTCTTGTAAAAAAGTAGACCCATCCTTAAAAAAGTGTAAAAAAAATTATTATTTATTAGTAGAACCCATTATTTTACAAAAGGCTTGTATGAAGATTGTCTATTTGAAACTTGTATCTAGCATTATTCATGGACTGCCGATGAATCTACAAAATGCAGACCCACATATCAATTAACAGACGGCAGACGCTATTTCCTTCACAAACAAAATGCGCCCAAGAAAAAAACGCAAAAGAGCATAGGATTAGGTTCGGAGCATTCAATAAACCCAACCAATTTACTCAGAGTATACTTGCAACGCATGAAACCCAAAAGAGAGAGAAATAGAGACAAAGCTAAAAAAAAAAAGAAAAGAATCAAAGAGCAACAGAACAGAAGGTTCAGTTTTCTTGAGAGAGACGAACAGAGGAAAAAAGTTGGAGACGAACCCTTAAATCGAATTGGTACAGCAGAAGTGAATTACTGACGTTGTTGACGTAGCAGTTTTGCTTGACAAAGTAAAGTTAATGACTGTTCTCAAAGTTGATTAATCTTGACAGACGAAGAGCACAAGGAGCGAGCAACTTCATGAACGATATTTTTAAAGGTAGTGCTGCTAGCCTACTATGCCACTCCATTTGCTCATTTGGTGCGCTCCTAATTGGGTTTTTTTTTCTAAACATATTTAAATATTTTTAAAAAATAAAGAAATATTATACTAATAATCAATTTCTTAATTAGTAAACAAATTAAATTTTTTTAAAAAAGACATATTGATATTATTCATTTTTAAAAAGCTAGACTTCGAAACTTTTGATAATTAGAAAGGTGGAGTTAAGAGAAGTGTTATTCTATAATAATAAATTTATAAATTGATTTTTGATATGATATGTTAAATTTATTTTATAATAAAAATAATTTTACAACTTAATATATTATAAGCGGAAGAGGATCATTGTGGAACCAAATTTCGTGCAATAAACTGTTGCTATGTGGATATTGCGTTTATTGGGTCGGGCCAACAACACTTGGGCCTTATTTGGAGATGTGATACGATGAAAAAATTGGATATAGTATTAAAATGGTTTAAATTAAGACGTCTTAATAGATTTTAAAAAATTAAAAAAATAATAAAAATATTATAAAATTAAAATATTTTTATAATATAATTTTTATTTTAGAATTTAAAAAGGTTAAATTTTTTTGTGTTTTGTTTGAAAGTTTAAAAAAATTATAATGATAAGGTAATGATTAGATGAAAAAATTTAATATTTAAAATTAAAAAGTGTTTATGTTTCAATGATATTTAGAAAGGAAATTATGAAAAAAATTTTAAATGAAATGAGATGCAGGCCAGGCAGTTTGGATCTCAAACTCATCTCAACTCATCTTATCTAATTATTATAACTTTTTTAAATTTCAATACAAAATATAATAAACAATTCAACTTTTTCAAATCTCAAAATAATAATAATATTAAAAAATAATATTTTAATAATATTTTATTTAATTTTCATATCACCTCAACTCAACTTAATTCTACATTTAACGCAGCCGGAATCTACTCCCAAGCGAGGCTTTTAGAGTTGATACAGTTTTTTGCCCGATGGTACTTTCTGCGATTGAAAAGATGTATATACAAGCTAAGATATGAACTCTACAATATTTAATAGAATAATATTAGTCTTCTCGTTAGGATTTTTTTTTTTTACTTTGTGATTAAGAAATTATTTTTTAATAATATTATGAATTTTTTTATTTTTTAAAAATATTTAAAAATATATATATGTAAAAAATTTTTTAAAAAAATATAAAATACACTAGCAAGAACTCCAACGATGACTCTAGTGTTACTCTATTTAATATAATTGTTTGCACATTGCTTGGTGGTAGCAAATATTAAAGTAAGCATAGAGGATTTTTATAATTTTTAAAACTTAAATCACTTTGAAAGTTGTTAATCTTTACATCATCTTTTAAAACTATCAAAAAGTTGTAACATACTGATCCATTTTATTTCAAGAAAACAAAATTATCCTTCAAAGTCTCAAAAAGACAAAATACCATATTAAAAATAAAAAATATTTTTTTAAAATTAAATAAAATTGAAACTCTTTTTGAAACTTTTTTCTTAAAAAAGAATAATTTTGCAAAATTTTAATTTTTTTGGATATTTCTAAAGTTTTTTTTATTTCATTCTTTTTACCTTATCATGTCAAAAATGGGGAGGGGCCAAATTAGGATTTAGGAGAAAATATATTAGAACTTAATATTAAATTAAATATATTAATAATAAAATTATATCCATTTAGAATTAACAAAGTATAAATGGCACTGGTGTATAGAGAAATGAGAGTTGTAGTCTTGAGTGCGCAAGCACGTGCCGTGCAATCACTTTAAAAAAATGAATAAATATGGGGTCCACATGAAAATGAACTAATCTTTTAACAGTATGTTTCACTCTTTTTCAAAGCAACTATACAGTACTTGCTCACTCCACAACTATTTATAGCATTATTGTTGGTGAATATAGCTTTCTAATTTCTTGGCTTAAAGTTGTACGTTTGGGCAGTTTTGATTTTCTCGGCAAAGTTGTAGAGTAGTTGAAGCATGAAAGGGGATACCAATTAATTACCAAAACGGATGATGATGATCAAAAACTTCGTAAGGTAGTTAGGGTTTTGTACACAATCTTAGGTCATGCAATATGCCCCTCTCCCCATCATTACCAACTCACGTATTATCTTTTCCTTCTTTTCCTCCATCAGCTCCATCGCTACTTATAATATTCTTCAGTTAATTCCATACCAAAAAATAAAAAACAAAAATCTCTTTCTCATGCATGGGCTGCTGTTCACCTACCATTGTAACAGCTTCGATCTAAATATAAAAAGAAACATCTCATGTAGAATCAAAGTGAATATTATTAATATTGTTGTATTAATGTCTTCTTCTAAAAGCTTCAAAAGAAGATGATCAGGGTTTTTGTTTCTTCTCAGTTTTCTCATGAGATGGCTGTTTTGGAATGAATGAGGTAACGATGCTGGGTACATAAAATGAGAAGAAAAGACATGAAAGCAACTGCATGCATATGCTGTAGCTATATATATATATATATAGAAAAAATAAGCTCAACGTCCATTATCAGAAATATTGATAAATGGTCATGAGTTGATATTTTTTTGTCTGATTTCTCAATTTTTTTTCATATATAATCTAGGCAGGCTATATAGTTGATCATCATCTTGGATAACTCGGTTTCAGGGGGTTGTTATATAAGCTTGGATGGTGCCGCAGTTAATCATTGCTATCAACTGAAGTTAATTTGTATGGATATCTGGTTTTGCTTTTTCTGTTTCTCTTTCGCTGCTTCTTCCCTTCTTCTTTTGCTTTTCTTTCTTTGTTCAGTCAAAAGGGAAGTTGGAAGTAACAGGAGGTACTGTTTTCTGCCAGGTCTCTCTCTCTCTCTCTCTCTCAAAATGGTTCATTCAGTTATATACCTCACACGCAAACAAACATACACATGCCCCAAAAAGCTTTATGATGAATTTTTTTGTTACCTTCTTTATTTGCTGACATCTTGTATTAGATAATGGGATTCTAATAGCATCTCGAATTTCCAACTTGCTTTGTTCAAAAAAAAAAAAAATTCTTTCAGGAAACATGAACATCATCTTGCACAACCTAATGGAGAGACTAAGATCCCTTGTTGGCTTGAAAGGTTGGGATTATTGTGTTCTGTGGAAATTGAGTGAAGACCAAAGGTAAAGAAAAAGTACTTCCTAATCTCTCTCTCTCTCTCTCTCTCTCTCTGATTTTTGTGGTTTGTTTCAGGTTTATTGAATGGCTGGATTGTTGCTGTGCGGGGACTAACAACACCCCAAATGCCGGAGAACTTCTTTTTCCTGTTTCTCCCGTCCTTCCATGTAGGGATACCATTTATCCGCATCCAAGAACGAAATCTTGTGACCTTTTAGCTCAATTGCCTTCTTCCATGCCCCTCGACCCTGGGTACGTACGTATATATGTTTTAAGTACATGCATATCATGTATTCATTCAGCCTCACACTAATTATTCTTCAAACCCTTTTCTTTTCATATTGTCAAAATTTTAATCTCATTATGGGTGTGGCCTGGAGCAGAGTTTATGCACAAACCTTGATATCAAGCCAGCCCAGTTGGCTAAACTTCTCAAATAATACAGAATCAAGTGTCCTAAAGGTGAGTACTCAACACCCTCATCCTCTCCTCTTTTTCTAATTATTCTTCCTAAAAAATTAGACCCCAGATCATGACGAGTTGATAATGGTCCTATTCACATTTGCAGGAAAGCATTGGTACTAAGGTTTTGATTCCATTGGCAGGAGGAGTTATTGAACTGTTTGCTAATAAACAAGTATGATATTGTTGCCCCACGTTTTGCATGAGCAATATGGCATGGTGTAGCCTTTCCTTTGTTTGTGATCTTTTCATGATAATTAATTGTTTACATTGAGAAATTGTATCTAAAATATTTTCTATTACAGGTTGCTGAAGATCAGCATGTCATTGATCTTATCACTGCACAATGCAACATTTCACTGGAGGAGGAGGCCCTGATCATCAATTCGAGCAACATGGACACAAGTTTCACTCATGTTGATGTAAATGCGATGAGTGAGTTCCAATCAAAGCTGCCATTTTCAGGAGATGAAAATGATCACAAGGATCCCAACAATCATTTCCGGCCACCAGTTTCATCCGCAACACCATTACAAAATCTAAGTATGCCTTTCGACATCTCTGTTGACCGAATTCGCCTATGTGATTCTCCAACGAACTTCCTTCAGCAATGCAATTACACTACAGAAGACGGAACCAAAAATGAGACGTACCATGAAGGATCGCACAATTCCTTCATTTCTGACAAACCCACCAACCCATTTAAGTCTTCCTCTGAAAATGAGCACCAATTCGAGATGGATGTATTACAACAGTCCATGATGACCAATTCATCTAACATGCACATCCAGTTTATGGAGCCATTCTCACAAAAGGAGCAGCAGGGGAATGACAAGGATTCCTTAAAGCACGAAACAGGACGAACAGATTCGATATCGGATTGCAGTGATCAGTTTGACGATGAGGATGATGCAAAGCATAGGCGAACGACTGGAAAGGGGCCTCAATCGAAAAACCTTGTTGCTGAAAGGAGAAGAAGAAAGAAGCTTAATGATAGGCTCTATGCTCTTCGAGCGTTGGTCCCTAAGATTTCTAAGGTATATATATTCATCTTTAATCTTTTGCTTGGCTGACAAGAATGATATGTAGGACTGAAAAGGTCAATGTATGATCTTGAAGTTTCTTTATATATACCGCATTTCTTGTTTATGATCAAAACTTCTTCTAGCTATCGATGTTGTTGAAAAGTCGTGGCATGTTCAGTTGGATAGGGCTTCTATCCTGGGGGATGCAATTGAATTTGTCGAGGAGTTGCAAAAGCAAGTGAAAGATCTCCAAGATGAGCTTGAAGAGAATTCAGATGATGGATGTAGAAACACAGGCACGAATGGCAACCACCACAACGTCCAGCCAGAAATACTAAATCAAAATGCAATCACTCTTGGCCCTAAAGCTGAACATGATAAAGCTCCAAATGCCATTCATCTGGGAGAATCAGGCATTAATGGCAATTTGACGAAACAAAAGCAGGACTCAGAAATCTCTAATGACACGACACAACATGAGATGGAGGTACGTACGTACGTAGCTTAATGTTCTTTTGATCTTTCTTTGATCATGTCTTAATTCATGAGAAAAAAAGGAATTAATGGGGCAACTATAGGTGCAAGTGGAGGTGGCTCAAATAGATGGGAATAAGTTCTTTGTGAAGGTATTCTGTGAGCACAAGACTGGGGGGTTTGTGAGATTAATGGAGGCATTGAACTCACTGGGACTGGAAGTAACAAGTGCAAATGTAACTAGCTTCAGAAACTTAGTGTGCAATGCTTTCCAAGTTGAGGTAATTTATTAAGTTAATTGTTTTCAAATATACATTAATTAGCAGCGTTAACAAGAATTTAGGAATATTGCTGCTTATTTATGCCATTTTATATTATTGTAGAAAAGGGACAGTGAAATAGTCGAGGCTGATCATGTGAGGGACTCCCTGCTTGAGCTAACGCAAACCCCATCCAGATCAGGGTGGCCCGAGATGGCTAAAGCATCAGAGAATGGTGGCGGCATGCAGGATTATCATCAAAACCAGAACCACCTGCACGATCACCATGCTGCTTCCTTCCACCACCACGGCCTACACCATCTTAATTCATAATTAAAATATAATTCCACATAAATGCGAAGCACTTCATACTTTTTGTTTTTAATTTTCTTTCAAGCTTTGTATGGCCTAATTATGTGAACATTTTCTACAATTAAGCTATATATGTATTAATTATACATGCATATATATATATACACACTAGCAGTACAACAGTACTAGTCCTGCATCATGTGCAGTTGATCGTAGAATAATCTTAACATTATTTGCAGTACACATCATTTTTGATTGATTATATATATAAGAAAGAAGATAAAAGTACTTTATTCAAAAGACAAAAAAACAAAAACAAAAACATAAAAAAGAACAAAAAGTGACAGCGTCTCATGCTTTCATATACAGAAGCAAAGTTCCTTCTTAAAAAATTATGTGTTACTAGTCTTCAACTTGTCAATCCGCGAGAATAATTACTTAACTATCATATGCATATTTGTCCAAGATTTTTGTCACAAAGAGACTAAGATGCAAAAGTATTCTTATAATCTTAAAGAATTTATGATGAAAGTTGAAAATTGAATAAAATATTATTAGAATATTATTTTAAAATTTGACATATTTATTATATTTTATGAAAAATTTAGAAAAGTTGTAATAATTAGATGAAATGAAATGAAATGACTTTCACTATCCAAACCTCATCAATCTCACATATTAACGTGACTTTATGTGATCCGTTAAAACTAGTTTATAATAAAAATAATTTTACAATATGACGAAACAAATCAATTTGTATAATTATTTTTGTAATATTTTCGGGGGCAGAGTATTTATAAAATAGGTATGACGTGTATTAGAAATGAGGTATTCACAGTATAAGTCAATGTTCTGTTTTTTTTTTTTTTTTAATTTTATTTTATTAGGTTTCTTTGTTGAATATACAAGGCAATATACAATGGCCTGAATGGCAAGTCCGCAACGGAAAAAGCTCGGCCCAGAAGTTCAAAAACCCTAGAAAAACCCTAGCCTCCTTTTTCCTTCATACAACAATGGCGGGTGGGCGATTCCGCGAGCTCCTTAAAAAGTACGGAAAGGTTGCCTTGGGCGTTCATTTCTCGGTCTCCGCGGCCTCCATCACCGGCCTCTATGTCGCCATCAAGAACAACGTCGACGTCGAGTCCCTCCTCGAGAAATTGCACATGGGCGGCGTCGGATCCTCCACCAAGGACCACTCTCCACCTGAAACTTCTTCTTCATCTTCGGATGGGTTTGTGATCGAGGAGGACAGACCGGTTTCTGAGACCCAATCGACGGTGGTGTGGGAGGAGAAGAAGCGGAATCGGACGGCCGAGCTGGCCGCGTCGACTGGTGGAGCCCTGGCTCTGGCTGTTCTCTGTAACAAGGCTTTGTTTCCCATTCGGGTTCCGATTACCATCGCGCTTACGCCTCCGGTGGCGAGGTTCTTAGCTAGGAGGGGGATCGGCAAGAACGGTGCATAATTTTTTTTTTTTCTTCTACGAAAAATTTGTGGTTTTTCCTGGTCTGAAATAATTTCCCTTTGTGCTCATTTGGCAATTTCAGTCGGGGGAAACAGAGAAATGGAGAAAAGATATAAATGGTTTTTCTTGTTTTTGTAATGGGATTATTGGGTATTAATTGAAATTGGATTATGTGCCTGTAAATTCTTCATCCTCCTGCATTTTGATGAATCAAACTCCGTTTAGTTGTTGATTAATATGGTCCCATTTGATTTTCTTTTTCTTCCTGACCCAGAATGGGATTAATTGTTAGTGTTATTTTGTTGCTTATCTCTGCAATAATTTTTGTAGGATAAGATGGAGAATCCAACTAGCCCAAGGCTCAGTTGCTTGCCATCAAATAAGCTAAAATACCATATACTTGAGAGACAATTGGTTCGATTTTACAGTCCAATAAAATAATTGAAGATCGCCACATCGAATAAGGGTTTAACCCTTCATATGAATGCTATTTTTTTTCTATTAAAGAATTGAAACAGAAATTTGCAGAAGATTTTTCTTCAATTGAATGTGAATCGTCGTCTGTCATCAGCAGGAGCAAAAACGATTGTTAATGTGAAACCCAACTGCCTCTCCAATCCCAGAGAAAAACCCCTTGAAAGTGTCAAAACAATGAGTTTGGAGCAAAATCCAAGAGAATCCTATATGAATGAAAATCATATAGGAGAATCCAGAGATTTTGCTCCAAAAAAATAGAATAGGCTTGCACACCATAAATGAATCGTTCACAATGCAGTAAGTACACTGATGGATAGCTGGAAATTTGAAGCAACCGCAATGAATCGAAGACTGACCTTGTTGAACTAATATTTTGGGTCCTCCAAATACACTAGGACTGTAGCAGATGCTTGAATTCATGACAATCAGCTCCAACTTCACTGAGTAGCAAGAAAAGCTTCGGCAATATCTTCGCTAGCATCAGTTTGAAACCAACTGAAGTTGAATTGGCATTGTTCTTATCACTCACAGAGGCGTCCTCAGTGAGAGAGCCTACTAAACAACCTTTCATATAAGCGTCACAGGCCTTGAGTATGTAATAACCACGCTTACAGAAATGGTCTTTAACAAGCTCTTCGAAGTCCTGCATAAACCATTAAGATGGTTACAAACTGTAATTAGTCAAGATATAAAAATGTATTTATAACTAGGTCATATATTTTATTTTACAAAGATTATAAAAGATACTCACTAAGGATGTATTTTCTCCACTTGCTTATCTTTATCTTATGTTGAGTATCTAGTCGAATTTGATTCTATTCAAATACCAAGCTATTAATACATTCTATAATGTTTCAATATGACAATAATCACATAATCATACTGCTCTAATCTAATTTGGATTGGAAAAAAAAAACAAAGAAAAGTTAAATTGAAGTCAAGTAGTCTTCTTCACAATATACATATGCGGTACAAGGAATTACCAAAGTTTTACGCATACCGATAAAATAAAGGTTGGGTTTTTACTCTATGCACAATGCCTCCACACAATTAAAGAAGAAACCAAATCAAATCGTCCAAAGTTCATTCGAACATAATAACACTATCTTTTGTGATTAAAGAATTAACAATTCCCCTACTGTTGACTGTATGATACCTCGTGACTTCATACAATGCCTTTGTTTATACAGCTGATTGCTAATAATAATATTGCAGTTTTCACAAACTCGGCAATGGATTCTAGCTTGAAAATAAAGCACAGACAATGATCAAGCTTTTTTGCCAAGATTTTGGGCAAATTATGTATATCTATGATAATTAACAGGAAAGGGATTCAAACAGGGGAAAACTAATATTTGAATACTGGTATATAATATAATACCTTTGGGGGCTTCCTCATAAGATACATCATTGTCTTGCAGTTCAGCAGGAAAGTATTCTCATTGCAAGACAATGAATTTTTCTCTCCCTCAGCTGTCCCAATCTGCTTGTCATAGCCAGCTTCATTAAAATATGGCTTAGAATTTAGCACTAACCCCTGAAGTGAAACTAGAACTTGTAGGATGCTAGAAGACTTTGGATCCCAAACTTCATTTCCTTTTCCAGTCCAAGTATTCAAAAGGCTAAGGCACACCTTGCCATCCTCATATAAATTTGGATTTATCCGCCAGCCACCTGAATGATAGGAAACCAACTGCACACAATAAACTTAAGTCAGAGAACAGATAAGAGACACCCTTTCTGCATCAAAGCCCACAAAAATTGTTAGGATTGGCTCAAATAATCAGGAAGTACAGCTTCTAAACCAAAGATAGAACTAGAAATTAAAATCAGTATATCTTACTGGTGGAGCATCAGGGTATTCTGGCGGGAGGTGAAAATTGAAGAAGAAGAGCCCATCTTGGTAAGGCGTCCCGTATGCCCCAACTATAACTGCCCTTAAGAGATCCATTCTATCTTCATAAACTCGTACATAGATTGTATCTATTGAAAATATCCGTCATTAAAGCCAAGAGTCGCTAAGAAAGGACATAATTGTCAAAATCTCATAATCCATTATACAATCTAATGTACTAAAGTGTTGCTTACCAGGAAGGTTATTCTGAAGGATGCTCCAATCTTGTTGAACCTTCTTAAACCACCTCCTTCCATTGTTATTCTGAGAGTGAATTTCATTTGAAAAGGGGTCAAATACAAAAAAGAGATCCTTCTGTGTATGAGAGTCAACTGAACTCCTATGCAGAAGCATTAAGAAACATGCAAAGTATACACTACAGATATCATGCAACAAAAATGCGCAAGTCAACTGCTCAGTCAGAATTCAATGACACTCCAAATGACTTTATTGTTCTTTTTTTTTTAAACGTCAAAGGAAAAACATTGTGACATTAAGCAAAATAATAAAACCTGGAAAGAAAGGAAAATTCTGACATATTAAATAAGCATACATTCTTTTTCAAGCTCAAATAGCACTTCCTCCCCCTATAAGAATGGGATGGGCAGTGCAGTCGTGTGCTTAAAACTTAGCAAGTGCCCATGTAACTTAAGTATCCTATAATAGATCTACATACATTTGAAGAGTATTCCTGTAAGATCTGACTAAATAATACGAGGATGTAAAGTATTTGTGATGTCCAAGGATGATACTCAAAAGGATAAAAGGCATTTACCTGTCCATATGCACCAAGAAAATAATGGTCCACAGGATTTTTAGCTATATCAAAGTGTTTGAAACCACAAATGTCATCCCCAAAATATGCTGGAGCATTTGACTCTTCAGCCCTCAAATCACATGAAGCTTCTGCTACTTCAAACAATTCATGTGCCTCAGAAACGTCCTGCTCTTCTTTAATTTCAGTACCACAGCTATCAATGATGTTCGGCTTCTCAGAACTATACTCATCACTAGAGTCTTTTCCGTCAGAAATCTGTACTATCCGGAGGGATTCAAGCTCACCTTCAACTTTGGAATCCAAACTGCATGGATCTAAATTCTTTTGTCCCAGTGAGAATATTCCAGTGGCCAGTCTTGACACAAACCGAAATGCAGCTAAGGGAACTGACAGTGCCGTATTTTTGCTAGAATTCTCGCCACTTTCTTCTGGTTCAGAATCTACGTAGTTGGCATTATGCAGCCCATCTTCCTGAATCCAACAGATAAAACGATATACACTACCGAGTATATTGGTCTTCTTAAAGCAAATTACATGTGGTCAGAAGAATAGAATATGAATTATGGCAATCATCTAGAGGAACCGATCATATAAGGTTCCACCTCTAGAATGAGAACATCAAATTTGTTCCCTGACAACTACTCAACCCTACTTTTTTTCCTTTGCATGTACTCAACCATCCAATTTATTAGTTCAAGAATTAATTTAAAATGAATGTCAATACGTTAAGATCTTGAAAATCATCGTGTGGCATTATAAAAGTTAGGATATGAGTAGCCATAGTACAATTTTGCCAAACCTCATTTTCTAAATCCTGATCTAGGTATCCTTTTTAGGACGTTCAATTACAAGCCCTATCCAGCAAGAGCACCACACATACTGCTTTCTATGGTGAGCATTTGTTTAACAGGCTGTAAACAAATTTGAATGACACACATAAAAATGTGCTGAACAGAAACAAACCTCTTGAACATTCTCGAGGGTATCCATCTCGTTGTCATTGACAGTTTCCCAACTAGCAGCATCATCACTAACTTCACTCCCAGCCGCAACTGAATCATCATCTCGACCAACAACATAGATTGCTTGAGGTCCAACCTAAAGGCATTCAAATAATCAAAGCAAACACCATGAGAACTCTTTCACGAGAATGGAAAAAAATTCAGATAAATGTATGACTCTTCTTTCTTTTTTAAGTAATTGTATGACTGAATATATGATTTCAAATTCCATTCCCTCCCTCCATCTCATGAGCATCAAACCAAACCATTTTACGTCTCTAGTTGACATAAATAAGGTCATTCATATCTGGAATAAAACAGCCTTTATCCCTTGCCTTTATCCTTTTTCTGTCCATTCCCAAGGAATATCAACATTCACAACAATTATATCATATATTTACAAATTCCAGTTACAGATTAAGCATTGTTTTAGATACAATACTCAAGAAAAAAAACAAACAATGGAAGTTTTCCCCATTCATAAACAGAAAAAAAAGGATATAATGTTATGAGGCAAGAATCATACTGTTGAAACCATCTCATCAGCCCATGTAACTTCAATATCA
Organism: Juglans mandshurica; assembly: GCA_022457165.1. Lineage (NCBI taxonomy): Eukaryota > Viridiplantae > Streptophyta > Magnoliopsida > Fagales > Juglandaceae > Juglans > Juglans mandshurica. The sequence goes on along the minus strand of CM039629.1, from coordinate 23,813,019 downwards.
CCATTCCTTAGACCAGTTATATTCCCGACCCAAGAGAGATCGGAGAAGCCACTCCAAACTTTATTTCCAGATGCCTCGTCTACACTTCTACATCCTGAGTGTTTTGTGCCATCCCTTCTAATCTCATTTGGCCTATTTTGCAGCTTTGATTGCAGAATGGAGTCCATGCCAGTAGCTGTTTCTGAAGAAACAGAAACTGGAGACAATCGAACAACTACATCCCCATAGCAGTAATCATAATCTGGATGTCCCTCCAACTCATACACACTTACAATTTCCTCTTTATCAAACTCTCGAGGATCTTCTGCCTGGGCAACTGGCTTTAACCACCTTACACAAGCTGTTCGTTCCTTTCCATTCACACTTTTCACAACCCCAACACGCCCGACTTCTCCAACATCATCCCCATCATCAGAGACCTTCTCCACCACATACTGCTCGGCAACAAATTCATGATCACCAGGACTATCAATCGGAATCAAACTTGTCGAATCCAGCCCACAACCTGTTGTTCCATCCTGCCATGCCACATCAACCTTTGTCCTGGTATTGACAATCAAAAGGGATTTTTCAAAACTTTCCTCTTTCTTTCGAGCTTTCTTGTCCCTCCTAACAACTACTTTACAGATCTTCTTGCGATGAAGAGGCCAAGATTCATGGACAGGCTCCTTTGAAACAGACAATGAACTACAGCAAGAGCTGGACTCAGGCTCGTTGATTTGAAAGTTTCTATCAATTCCATCCACTGCATCAACCGGATTAAGATCCATGGATTCATTATTTTCATCTGATTCCTCCAATGAAACCTCTTCCGAATCGCACCCACTTCCCATTTGAGTAGTAGAATCTAACTCACAGTTGATGGAATGTTGAAGTTCTAATTTTGATAAACCACTGTCTAAGGGAATGGAGGATGAAATAGCCAATGTGGGGAGAATACACCAGTCACCCAATTGCCAATTTGTATGGGAAAAACAAGACAATAATTTTAAATTTTTTGGACTCTGCTCTTCAGCAGGGGGAGTTGAAGAATTTGGTCCATAGCTGGCAGATGTTATCCAATCAATAAAAACTGAACCCACTGTAACCTTTGTAACAGTACCTTCCAACCGATTAGGTTTCCACAAGCCAGACAGCCACCTGGAATTCTTGAAAACTGATGAAGAACTGGCCCTTACACGCTGGCCAGGATAGTAAGGAAAATGTCCATCTTCGAGGATATTCTTGGAAATTGGTTTTAGCTTCAGTGGCTCAACTTTTGGAACCTTACACACAGAACCATCATCAAACAACACAGTCACATTATCTAAAACATCTTCAATTTTACCTAGCCAGGGACCCAGGATCACATAGTCACCAACAGTGAAATCCCTTATGCGTTTCAAGTCTTTGGATGAAATATCTTTCATAATAGATCCATCAGAAGATAACAAATCAACAGAGGTATTCACATTTACCACAACACCCACTTGCCCAGTTGGGTCCAAAGCAGTGGCAACAAAATCCCCATGTAAGAATCCACGATCAACAACTGCTACGTCATTAAGACTTATGGTTGACTCAGTTTCATCCATCCAAAGTACTCGCACCTGGTCTGCTGGAAGAGGACAACTCTCACCACCACCTCCTTCCCCATCAGGATCACCATTGGCATTGCTATTTCCATCACCATCTTCTTCCTCATTCTCGCCGTTGTCGTCTTCATCATCACCATCCTCATCCTCATCCTCATCATTGTTAATGCTGCTATCTGAATCTGTGTCACCAGCAACTTCAGTCACTATCCCAATCATGCCACTGCTATTGCTTTTTACAACATCTTGCCTATACATATGTGGAATATTTTGGTTGTTACTGGCTGCATTATTAGGTTTGCTAAGTTCATTAGTTTCACTATCTACACTTGAATCACAACCAAGCCCACTTGTGGCAGAACAACTTTGGTGCGAAGAATCATCATCATGAGCACGTGTGGCAGGATCATTAACTTTACCAACAGAGTCATATGGTTCGTTTTCCATCTGAAGAAAAATCATAAGAATATGGTAAGACTATTTTTCCAACTTTTACTGTTGTTCAATCGAAAATCATGATGTAACAAAAAATTCATCCACAGGCAATATGACCATCTCTACCCTTAAATGAGTTCTACCAGAACCAGGTTATTCGCAGCGATAAATCTAGAGCAAATAAATAAACTACAATTTTTCAGTCTTGTTCCCCAAGAAAATGAAACATCCAGCTAAGAGACATTTAATGTCAGAAATCATTATGGCATTTTGGGAATCTTGATATCAATCCGCTTCCATTTGCCTGCAGAGTGCAGACTATAAGCACGGGCATAATTTTCAGGATTACTTAATGGGAAAATCTTAAACAAGAAAAAAGAACTTATCTTTCAATCATCAACTCAAAGGCTGACCACAGAAAAGAATTTTAATTGTATGTACACCTGTCCATTGCTTATCTCCAGTCACCTTAAATTTAATTATCGCTAAATAATCTCCATATTCAAACTAACCACAGAGCGAGAGCTAGAGACGCCAAAGCCACTACAGCGAAACAATATAGCCATTCATCCAACGTATGATGAAAGTTACAATCTTATCAGACTCATAAAACACGACTACGCAACTTCACCAACAAAAATTAGCCGAAAATGCCACGCTTCACATATTTCTTCAATATCCTAATCCCCATTGATCATGCACCAAATATTTGTAAAAGATACGATACGATACATTCACGACTAAAAAAATAAGAAAAATAATTAAGATTATTTAAACGAAATACTAGAAGAACCATTGGGTAGCTCAAACTCCACCAAGCCAACCGATCATCAAACCTAAAAGGTACCGGTAAAAACTCAAAATACATTTTAGAAAAACGAGTAATTTGATCGCAAAATTGATCTAAATAACATGTATAAGTCCACAAAATTCAAAAATTTAAAAGAAAAATGAAAAAGGCCGGCAATAAATTTGAGCTTTAAGCGGAAGGTGGTAGCTGGATTTAAGATCTTCTAGATAAATTACCTATTCGAACCGAAGGAAATTGAGCACCGATAGATTGAAGAAGAGAAGAAGAAGACGACGACGAAGTGTTACGTTTTTGAACGAGGAGCTCCTGTTGGAGAAATATAAAGCGTGCGAAGAAGGGAGGGAAGGAGGGATTAGAGCCGGAGTTGGATTGCGAAAGAGGATGTAGGGGCAAGATGGTAATTAAACTATTGTACAATTGTCATTTCTTATATATGGAAGTTTGGGCTTCATTCCCTTGGCTTTGGACGATATGACAGGCCAACAAAAGGGGGACCCAACGGTAATGGTGATCCATCACCACCGTTGGATGTGGGGACTTGACCAATGGGAAATGTCGTGATCGTTTTGGGTTTTCTTAAATTTGTTTGCGTAAAATAACGGGGTTGGAAGCTAAAATTGGTTTTTTTTTTTTTTTTTAACAAATTAATACTATATAAAATTTTAGGGTGCGTAAATTATGTGTACTTCTTTAAAAAAAAATCAAAATTCAGGTGCAATTTAGATAGTGAAATGAGTTGAGATGGTTTTAAATAAAAGTTGAATAAAATATTATTATAATATTATTTTTTTAATATTATTATTGTTTTTAAATTTGAAAAATTGAATTATTTATTATATTTTGTGTGAAAATTTAAAAAAATTATAATAATAAGATGAAATGAAATTAAACACTTTCACTATCTAAATAGGGTCTCCATTAATTTTTACATAAAGATTCTAAACAAGAGTGTTCTCGCACACTTTCTTAAAAAAAAATAAAGTCTATCATTAGAAAAAATAATTTTTTTATGTAAACTTCATATATATATATATATATATATATTATGGTACAAATTCTAAGAATATCATTTTTCTTATGTTACAAGGGTTATGTACAAATTCAAGAAATATCATTTTACTTATGTTACAAGGGTTATGTTTACTAGTGTTTTTGTTTTGAGCAAGAAATAGGGATGCCTTTCTTTTCTTGAGTCGTGGGAGACTGATTGGTGGAGGTTTAGAGGGACAATGAAAGGTAGCTTTTTTCGTAAGGGAAGAATTCAAGATTGTCGCTACTTCTTTCGGTACCCCTTTTTTTTTAAAAAAAAAAAAATTTATTGATAAGTAATAAGATATTTTATTGATATAATCATATAAGTATAAGCATAATTTAAATATACATAACATATACATGTGATTACACTTATTTAAAAACTAAAAACTGTTACAAAGAAATAATGGAAGTTTCCATTTAAATTGGTCCACATAAATAAAATCTTCCATAAAAAATTCTTAAACACTTTCAATGAATGTTCATCCTCAAAATGTCTATCATTTTAAGGATTAGATCGTTAATTTCTTCTAAAAAGTAACCAAAAAATCCACGAAATTTGTTGGGTATGCAGGTAGGTAACAGGCCCATAGCAAGAAGGAAGGTCTAGCACAATCGAGTGAGACGGTACTGCACTTTGCTCCACTTGGAAAACACATCTGCTCTGTACGGAAGTCGGAGAAGATGATCGTGTGCGTCGCCGTCGTCGGCCACCAGGTACCTGCGCCTCCTAATAAATCTCATTCATTTCACTTTTTTTTTTTTTTTTATTTGATCTTTCTTTTGTTGGTTGTTACAGAACAACCCGCTGTACATACAGAGCTTCACAGAGGCCGACGATGCCCTCAAGCTCCACCACATCGTCCACTGCTCCCTCGATGTCGTCGACGAGCGAGGTAAAGTTTACTCTTAACGATCTCGGATCTAAGTCCATTATCCGTACCGTACAGCTCCTAGGTACTTTAAGGATTTGAATTTCTTAGCCAAAGCGTGTTTTATTATACAAATACTCGTACCGATCGATCGATCTGAATCATTTTTTTTCCTAATGTTTCAGTGAACAATCCGAAAAAATCTGGGCCGACGCTAAACGAGACATTTCTGGGTCTGCTTTATCCGACCGAAAATTACAAAGTGTAAGTGCAATTCCCGATGCAACGGATTCATAAAAAAGAGTTGCACACAAGTTTGTGCAATTTTAATTTTGTAAGAAAATTGGTTTTGCTTGTGACAGTATCGTGGCGTGCTTGTGAATGATTTTATAGATTATGTTGTGGTGTAGGTTCGGGTATCTGACTAATACAAAGGTGAAGTTTATCGTGGTGACAACGGATCTAGATGTCAGAGACGCCGATGTTCGAAATGTGAGTGTCTTTGATGGATTGGCTTTGTATGGAAATGTTTCTTAGGAAAATCGGAGTGATGAGACTTTGATTTTGAAAGCTTGTGCAATGTCGGTGATTATAAATTATTTGATCCTGTATACATGAATACATATATGTATATTTACGTATGCAAATGATGTATGTAATGTTATGTGCATATATGACCTCAGCTCCAAAAGAAAAGCTAGAGAACTTTTCTGTTAGTTTTGTAATAGCCTGGTGAAACATAATTCTTTTTGCTGAAGTGACTTTTGTGTTGGTGTGGGCACTGAGGGCTGAAGTGACTTTGCGGGCGTTCTTGCTACCTTGAGCAAGATAAATCAATTGTGATCTTTGAGTTATGAAATAGATGATATTGGTTAAATGCAATTGGTATTGGCATCTTGTCTGGTGAAGTTCTTTGTCTGGAGAAGATTGCGAATATAATATTATAAAGATCAGTTCTTGCAATTTCCATATGATTAAGCATCTCTTGAATAGAAATGAACATGCTTTAATCGTGTTGTCTAGGAGATAATACATATCTGGACATGTTTATGTAATTACATGTAAACATTATCCTTTATGGTTCATGTTATTACAGGTTTGTGTACATTTATCAACCGTTGGTTTCCTGCCTCGTCATACACTTCCTTCATAGTTTAGTGGTTGCCACTTTTCTAATTGCTTTTAGTAATTCGGTGCTTCTACATCTGATTACTGTAGTCTTCATCTGCGGCATACATTGAATAAAAACCTTCTATCTTTCCTGAGTTTATGTCTCTTTGTGGAATATGCTGTACAGTTTTTCAGGAGGTTCCATGCTGCATATGTCGATGCGGTTTCAAATCCGTTTCACGTGCCCGGGAAAAAAATAACCTCCAGAGCTTTTGCAGAAAGGGTCAGCACCATAGTCAAATCATTTGGGTTGAGTTCAGCTGGGTGAATAACTGCTGCCAGTCTAGAAGCTAAACCTTTATGAATTCTCCTTCATGAATGAATCTTGTTGAATATGTATGCCCCCCCTTTTGTTGCACTGCTTTTGTTTCACGTAGGATTTGGGTCTAGGTGAGCTCATCCATGTATCTCAGAGATTGTAACGCTTACCATCCAACAGAACTTCAATTTAAGTGATAGCGGAGCTACAAACAAGTGATCTTGTTATTTCTTGTTACCTGGAAATTCTTATAATATTTGGTTTAATCTGTTTTCACAGAAAGTTAATAATATAGAGAGGGAGTTTTTAGTCTTGCCTTGTGGAAAGCGAAACCATTGGGGGGCAATTAATGCAGTAAATCCAGGTAAGAATTGATTTTCAGGTTTCTGATACCAATAGAGTCAGAAGTTCCGATCAATGTCCATCTGCCATAAATGTAGGCCGTAGTTCAAAATTTCCAATGATGTATTTTTCCTGGAGGGATGCCACAAGGTCAGCGGATGATTTCATGATATCTGGCTGTGTTGCTAGTCACAATCACTTGTATAGCGTAATGTTATTGGAAGATGACATCTTTATTGAATGAGTTCATTTCCCAGGACAAACATGACTCCTGAAAAGAGTCCAACTTACTATACCAATCGCTGCTCTCACAAATTCCTCAATGTGCACCGGAACTACACCACATATGTTACAGCAATACGCCAACTACCATTTAACAAACCACATAAAACGCAGAACAGAATAAGGATTGAACAACCAAACTAACGGTGAAGTACTAAACATTCATTACCTGCTCGGAGAGAATATAGAGAGAGCATTCACTTTGTCACTTCCATTAACAACAAAATGTTCAAGAGAAACAGATGGAACTTCAGAGTACAATTCAATATCGTCAAAAAGCAGTCGCTGATTTAAAGCAATAAACCTATCACATAACGTAGAGTGAAAGGAAAGGCCGATGATAGTAAAAAAGAAAACACAGTAAAAGAGGGCATCCTGTTAGACTGCCAGGGGATGTTCAGGATATGGAGAACTTGATGGCAATCATTGCATAAAGCATGAAAGTGCTAGGTAATCAAAACTCATCATCATCCTCCTCGGCAATGTGCTTTGCAAGCTCTTGCTCCTGCTGTTGTCTCTCCCTCCTCTTCTCTGCACTTTCTTTCTCTTTATGAGAATTTGGTGGAAATCGAAGAGCACGCACTGCCTCATTATGCATATTGAGGCAGAAAGCAATCCTAGAGTTAAATGCAATTTGAGGTTCGTTTGTAGAGTAGATGTCCCCCGTCTCCTTCGAAACCATCCATCCATTTGCATGATCTATTGTGGCATCAATTGCACCATCTCGGATAGCCTTTGATACAATACTCTCAGCATCTGCAACAGGGTTTGCAGAATCCAATCTCAACTTCTTTGCAACATCAGCCAGAGAGATCCGGGAGTAAGATATACTGATGTTGCGCAGCCCAGTCCTTATGACATTGTGCCGCAGCCTAACAATCAAATTATGGGTCCGATCTAAATTGAAAGTACTTGAGAACTTCTCAGCAACATTTCTGAAAAGCTCCAGATCACCAATTCGTACAGCCTGAAAAAACACATTGTCTTTCTCAATGCTAATAGCAAAAGCGAACCCAATTTTTTTTTTTTAAAACTCTTGCATTTATAGCTAAGAAAAGACAAATATCATATTGTTCTATGAACTTGGATGTCTTTAAAGCCATCTTGTAATTTGATGTATCCCTATTCGATATGGAAAAACTGAAACAAAAGACTCGAGTCGGAGAAAACCTAGACTTACATTTGTCAATTCAAAGTATGGCCTTAAAGCCTTCTCCATGCCTTTCTGCATAAACACAGTCCTCTCTGGGATTTCCCCAAGCAGTAAGCGAACAATGACCGCCCATTTGTTGCATTGAACACGAAAACCAAGTGCTGCAACAGGGGCTTTTCGAGCTGCTTGCAGAAGGGATTCTTTTGCGTCTGTATACTCCAATTGAATTGTCCTGATCTTTCCTAGGTAAAAGAGGTAGCGGCAGAACTGGAAGAGAAAATTGGTCAATGTCAGAATCTGCAGCTTGTAAGTGGAAAGCTTTGAAACAGAAGCCATGCCTCTGGTCAATGGGCATAATCACAGCATCAGTGAGATTGGAAACTAAACAATCCTTCCAATCCCAACCAGAGAGAAAACAAAAATAGCACCTTCACTACCATCCACAAATGTTCTACCGCAATTGAATTCCTATCATCTCTGTATTTTTCTTGAAAAAAAAAAAACCCAGACTTTACACGCTTCTTCCATCTTTTTTTATTTTAATAGGTAAAAAATTCCAACTTTTTTATAATTTCATGAACCATAATTAGCTTTAATGCCAACATAGGTTATAAAAGTATTCAGTAAAGACTAGTGAACCAAGAAGTAAGCATGACGAGGAGAACACAATATCGACATGCATTCCATTAGAGGATCTCATATTAGCTTTGTCACATTTATGAAAAAGCGTCAGCTATGTAATCTTGTGTTTATCATATCCAGACTAATTGTTTCAACCCTCTGAAATAATTATAATGGTCAAATGAACTAAATCTTGAAAACTCAGTATTAGGGTTGCAGATATGCATCTTAGCCTCCCACAGAAAAATGAACCACATTCTAAAATTTTAGGGAATCTAAAAGATAATGGGTACATATAGCTATGTAGGAAAAACAATTGAGATTTACCTGCTGATTTGAATGGGCTTCAAATCGAGGTGCCTTTGACCTAAGCTTCTCTGCTTGATCATATAAGTTGTAATGCAGGTAGTTGCGAAGAAGCAGGTTAAGAAGTGTTTCCTGAGTCACACCACATTCCACATATAATAAACAAGCTTTTTTTAATAAGTTACTAGTTTCCTGATCCATGCCTCTTCAATTGAATATTTACCTGACCCAACTCGTCATGGCGCAGGGTTGCAATTCGGTGAAGAGCAAGGAGATTACTGCCAATACATGTGTGTCTAAGTTAGTCATACAATGGATGCTATAAGTGAGGCAGGAGATCATTCAATCCATTACATCTTTGTCCACTGATACAGATAGAACAGTAGTCAATGAAAATCATTTAGTCATGACAAAAGAAAACTCACCCTCTAATTTCAGCAAGATCTCCAGTGAGCTCATAGCAAAAAGAATAATAGAAGTAGAGCCTGGATGCTAGAACATCTAGAGTTCTCCTATTCAGATTCTTCAGTCGAGCAATACTTGCTGAGGCACAAGCTTTAGCCTGAGAGACAACAATGTCATGCTAAAACATGAATTCCCAGGTTTTTTTTTTAGCTTGATCTATTTCTATTACCTCATTGTATCTCTTCTGATCAATCAGAAATATCAGGATAAGTAGATAGCAGTAAATCTCCAGCTCTGGCAGCGAGTGTTTCCCAGAAATTTGAGTTGTGGATGTTGCAGTGTCAACATCCATCTCATGTTCATCCTCCTGTAACCAATCTTTGACATTGACGCTTGAAAGCATGGTGAATATTCGATATATACACGATGTGTATAATTTTTCTAATAAGTAAATTGTGCAACTTTGTTTATCAGTAAATTAAACTTTATTAATCTACTAATTTTGGCGCAACCCAAGTGACAGGGACTATATAAAACTAGAAAAGGAAAAAAGAGTGAGGAATCCTGATAGCTAGAAATAGAAAAGTGGTAACGAGCTACTATCAAAGGATCAAGGTGAGGATTGTCACCTCAGTCTACGAAGCAAGAGCTTCCTCAGATCCTCCACCTAAAAATACATATTTTTTTGGCTTTGGGTGGCAAAGGAGACAATCCCCAACGCGATCAGTGCTTTGAGGTATCTGGTCTAACACCTAATAGGAGCATAGCCCTATCTACAATTATTCTAACAAAGTAACCAATTGGCCATTATGACACGGTAGAGAAGCTCAAAATGTGAGCTAATTACCAAGATTACGCATTATGAAATATTGTGCATATACCTTCATACTCGTCCTTTACACTCAAAAAAGATAGATGTCATTCCATGAACAAACATACAGTTTAGAGCGAACATGGGCTTCAAGAGGACCCAACTCACAAAGCCTCTTACATTACCTTAGGAAGATAAGAGGACAACCGACCATGCAACTCAGATCCAGGGGCGACAGCGAAACTGAGGAACGCAGAGAGCACCGGCGCATTCAGTCTTCGCCTCAGCGCCATGGTGAGCCGGACCGCTCGCACAATGCGTCGAACCTCCCGGGCATACGCACCGGTCTCAATGAGAGACGCAATCTCCTTCAAATCTAAAACATACCCATGACACACGGATTTCACAAAATCAAACCAGGCATCCAAACATTAACACGTAATTACCACATATGAGCAACGTAATCAAAATCCGGATAATCAATAATTGAAGTTTAACAACACCGATCGAAAAATTTTGAAAAACAAATATGGGCTACATATATATACATATATATATTATATATTATACATATATATATTATATTATATATATATATATATATTATATATATATATGTAGATAAATATATACTGGTATGTAAAGAACAGTCTTACGGTGTAGAGTCGAGGGAGGAGACGAAGAGGCGGAATTAGAGGGAGCTGGGAGCTCCTTCATCTCTACGTCTTGGGTCATGTCGAAGGGACTGTGACTAAAATCGTAAACACAAAAATCAAATTAGGGATTGAAAAATCGAAAAAGAGCCTGGAACAGAATGAGTAGTCGGAGGAATCAACCTTGAACCGGGCTTGATCTAGGGTTTTCGCCTGCTTGCTTTACACTGCAAGTCACAGGATGGGGAGTAGCCGGGCAGTAAAGAAGGAAAAAGAAAAATTAACAGGACGGCACTTTAAAAAGACTGCCTCTGCTAAAAATCGAAAAAAAAAAAAAAAAAAAAAACTGCCTCTATGAGAAAAGAAATAAATGTTGGATAGATATTGTACAAAATAAAATCTATTATTTATGAAAAATTGTGATTTTATATTTAAATTCCCTCTAAGTTCCATTCTTTTTTAAATATAAGTGCAAAATTTACGCAGATTAAAACTATATAAACCGTTTGGAAAAAAAAAAAAACAGTAGTAGAAGTGCGTGGTTAAATTAATTATTAAAATAATTTATATTCTTGGATTTTGGTAAGAGATTTTACATTAATTCCTACCATTTTGTCATACTACCTATTTTAAAGTTTGATCATTTTAATTATCCCCTCATAAAATCTATTCCAAGCTTTTTAGAAAATAAAAAAAATGGTTCCCTCTCATTTTTAGAAGAGAAATAATATTTATAGTTCTAGAGTGTGCAAGCCTCACACACTCATTTTAAAAAAGTGAACAAATCTAAAAGGAAAATAATAAAAAACGACTAAACTAAAAACAAGGAGCGAGGCAATACAAATTAAGGCATAAGGCAAGATTTAAAATGTGGATTTTTTTTTACTTATAATATAATGAAATATAAATTATTATTTAAATATTATTTAAAAAATTTAAATAGAATAAGGTTTTACTTAAAATTTAAAATTTTATATTTGATAAATGCCCGTTTGTTTGTTTTCACAGATGAGATAAGATGAGTTGAAATTAAAGTTAAAAAGTTGAATAAAATATTGTTAGAATATATTTTTTAATATTATTTTTATTTTGAAATTTGAAAAAGTTGAATTGTTTATTTTATTTTGTATTGGAAGTTGTGAAAATTGTAATGATTAGATGAGATGAGATATTTTCTGAAAACAAACAATTAAAATGAAGCCTGATTGTAAATGTTCTTAAGTTTCAATTTAGAAACATTATTTAAAAATATAAATATTCATTGATGTAGATATAAAATTTTGTATTGGGCCTTGCCCACATTAAAAATATTGAGAATGGTGCTTTATTTAAAATTTAGTTTAATTTAATAGCTTTTATATAGATTTTTTCTCAAAAACACAAAATACAAATAAAAGTTAAGAGTTTTATTTAAGGGGCCTTCCTTAAGGCTTAGGCTATGATCTAAGCCTTACTTTTGAACCGGCTCTGTTATGGATCCACAAGAAAAATTCACTTTTTTTAAAGACAATACGTGAGACTTGCACATACGATATCTAACACTACTCAATTTGAAATTTATATTTAAAAATTATTATTTTTAATAGTAAATTTCACTTTTTTAAAAAAAAAATAAAAGCATGAAAATTGCACATTCCAGATTGAAACGTAGATTTGAGAGTGGCCACAAGCGGGCAATAATCGTAACACGGAGAGGTTTGGATTCAGAGATGAGTTGAGATAGATTGACATGATTTATGAATAGTAGAATAAAAGTTGAATTATTTATTATATTTAGTATAAAAATTTGTGAAAGTTGTTTTGAGATTTAAAAAAGTTAAATTATTTATTATATTTTATATAAAAATTTGAAAAAATTATAATGATGAGTTGAGATGAATTGAAGTAAGTTTTGAATCCAAACCTCTCATAGCTCTCTGAAGCGACAGTTTGGAGAGTTGGCACTACCTTAGGCTTCAATCTACTCTTCAGGGGAGCCGGTTCCGAAGATAACAAAATGGAAAAATATTTGCATCTGCCTATAGCCGGCACACACTTAATGCATTGAGTGTTAAAATATATATATATATATATATATATATATATATATATATATGTGAAGTGTGTGCTAGGCTGTGGGCAGATGCATAGCAAATCTCTAACAAAATTACTTAAATCACATCTGAAATTGCAATATACTACATTTTTGTATTTTTTTTTTCTAACAACAAAATATCCCCATCCCCAGAATATTGAAACATTTATAGTCAAAGTTGGCATTTGTCACCATTTTTGAAAATCCCCCAATAACTACTAGCGTAAACAGAAAATAAGTATTAAACCTTAATAAAGCACTCAATACAGAAATTACAAAGATGGGTTGGTTTGGTCTGACGCAGGTAACTTGTTTATGGTCTTTCATTATTCACTCCTGCTATTAATCAGAAGGTCTGAGTACAAAGTATTATAAACCAAAACGAAATTTGTATGTGAAAACACAACACCACAATCACATAAAACCTTAATAAAGCAACAGAATCATTGCAAGCCAAGGCACGGGAGCCAAAACCAAGCACACCACAACCACAGGAAACTCCTCATGTATTAGATAAAAGAAAGTATAAGTTGGCCTACAAAATTACAAATAGTAACTCCCCATGTATTGATAGTAAACGGCAGTAACAATTACATTCCCATGTAACTGCGACTACTTTTCACAATCTTCTGCTACTGGAATTTCACATTCGATGCCTGAGGATTCCTACTTACTGTACACAAAGCTTCTCTCTCCCCCCAAACTGAAGACAACAAAACGCCATCTTATCTAAACCTTGGATCCATCTTATCATTAGGACTCATCCATATAATCCTATCTGCTGTCGGGGAACTTAGCCTCGTATGCTTGTGGCACCTGTATGCATATGTAGAATTTCAATCTTTAGTTTTACCATTAAGAAATATGTATCAGAAAGCATAATAAAATATAATTACCTTAAATGTTGCAGTAATCATCTTTCCAGCAAACCATCTTCCATGGAGAGCATGCTGCGCGGCAACTGCAGCTTGTACATTCTCAAATCGCAAGTATACAAAACCGGCACTGTTCCTGTTCATAAAAAGATAGACATATATCAATATATAGGCCCCAAGTATCAAGGAGAAATGAAAGACCAAATAAAAACTGAACTTACTTTTCTACATATATGTGTTCCAAAGTTCCGAACTTTGAACATTCTTCTTGAACATCTTCTTTGATATCCAGATCAAAATCTGGTTCCGTCTGCAATAGCATAAGGTCATTCAAAAAATTACCAGCAACAGGAGGATAAAAAGAAAGTTACTTCAAATAATCTGCCCAACAACCTCAATTTTTGGATCAAACATATCCTTCAACAATAAGCATTCGCTTGGAACACCAATTGTATCAGCTATTGGCACAGAAGCAGTGGGAACTTGAAGACCTACACCAAGTCCAGCAAGAGCAGGCATTGAAACAAGGGGAGCAACAACTGGAGATACCACAGGAGCAGCTTCTAGGATAGGAGCTGTTGGTAAAGTAAGGCCAGTGCTATTGACAGCAGGATTGCCAACTGAACCAGCAATACTGCACAACAAACGAAGAAAATTTCAGGTCAAGCATGACAATTTCAAATACAAAAACAATCTAGATAGAGACAAACCTAGTCGCATCGCCACTACGGTCCAACTTCTGCATGAGAAGTGCTCGAGAACACGCATTCAGAGACTGAGAATTAAAAGAACATTAGTTCAGGTGGCCAATGATCTATTTAAGAAAACTTAACAAACAAAAATTTGAATAATAGACCAACGAGAATATTCAAGAGAAATAGAAATGGATTAGAAATGGATAACTTGTATAAGAGATATGCACAACAAAAATTGACATGTATAATAGTGTGCAAAAATACACAGCAGGTATTCGAGAATTACATACAAAGAAAACGTAGCATCTAAAGGATAGTAAAATACAATTCCAACATGCAAATAAAAGATTTAAGAGAATAGATGCAAAAACTAAAATTGTCAGATACTAAAAACCAAAATTTATTTTGTCACCACCGACTGTGAGGCAATGGGTGATGATGCTCCGAATGGTGGAGGTAATGGTGGCATGGGTGGTAAATTGAGTGGAAACATAGACATAGACGTTGGGAGGATGACTGCTTTGTGCCTAATGTGGCGAATTTGGAAGGAGCATTATGCACAAGACTTTGAAGACCGTGAGAGAATGCTAACATAGTTAAACTTTCATGCTTAATTCTGTACTAGTGGACTACGGGTCATAAAATACCCACTTTGCATCAAGCGTCACTCCTCCAATCAACTTTGAGGGAGAGAGAGAGAGATTAAAAATAATAACATAAAATAATAACATAAAATGGTGGCCTAACTAACCAAGCCACCTCCTTCATCGTCATCAAAATCACCAGAATTGGCTCCAATATCTTGCAGTCCAGTTTGGTCAGTAATGGCTGAAACCTGAAAGAAAAAAAAATCATATTCCAAGTAGAAGGACCCATGATAAGGATTTTTGGCACAACATAAACCATTCAATCGTGCAGAAACAAAGGAAATTGAATGTCATCAAGATTTCTATGGAAGCATGTACTAAGTAATTAGAGACCAGAGCCAGTGAAAAAAAAATCGAGGTTTGAATATATCAATCCTAGTTATTTTTTTTTTTATCAGAAAGTTTGAATATATCAATCCTAGTTATGACTCTGGATCACCAAGTAAAGTTCTTTAAGTTATGGAAGTTTTCTCTTTTACTTTAAACAAAAAAGAGATGGCATTGACTGAAATGACAAGAAGCAGATATTAAAATAATGGAAATACTTCACCATACCATAGTAAATATATGGATCAACACCTCTATGTATGCATTCAGTCCATACCTAAAAGATACAATGAGTATTTCCAGAGTTTAAAGGAAAAAACAGAGGAGAGGAGGGAAGGCAGCAAATATGTAGCTAGAAAATACACATGCTCTAGCCAACAAAAGTTCACAATAATTTAACCACACAATTTTGCACTAACATTCAACAGTATACAACTAGCCTCAATCCCGCCTAATTGGGGTCAGATACATATTTGTATTAGCATTTAACTAAATGAAAAAACCAGTCCTAGATGCTTGTAAACAAATGTAGACCAATGCGGATTCTCCGGTCCAAATAGTGGAAATCCCTCCTACCCCTGTGCAGGCCCCCCTGTCTTGTAAGTATGGACAAAGAATGGAGTGGCAATACCTTGATAAGCAGGCCTGCAATCTCCAATTGTTGATTCAGACTCAACGCATTCCTAGAGTCCTCAAGGCGTGCAAACTGCAACAAACAATTGATTCCATTAGCCTATTAACTCAGGAGGAAACTTAATATCCAATATGACCATATGAACATCAGTGGAGGCAGCTGAGAACACGATATTCAGGTATCATACCATTTGATTGAGAAACAATAAGCTGCACGTAATATTGAAAGCTAATATCAATCTTTCATAGGAATAATTATATCATCTAACACCATTGCTTCCACTTAAGCATGGAAATGAATAGTTGCTTGGCAATTACAGGGAGGGGTGCATTTTCAGCCAGCTTCAATAATCATTAGGTGTTTTAATAGTAGAACTCACCTGGACAAAGCCAAAACCCTTGCAATGTCCAGTTTCATCAAGAGGCAACTGCACCAGCTCTACTTGACCAAATGCTTCAAAAACCTGAACATTCAGAGCAAAAGCAACAGATCAACAGAATAAAGACCATATAAAGAAAATGTAAAAATAAACAACAAAAGCATACTAAATATAATAATAAAAAATACACATGTCCGATATCTACCAGTGTCCTCCCATTAAGACTCTAGTCCAATCTATCAACTTTGATAACTTCTGTTAATAACCCCCTGCGGATCCTACAGAATGACTGCCAACAAAATATGCTAACCTGACAAAGATCAGCTTCGGTCATGTTGAAATGCAGATTGCCAACATAAAGCCTTCTAGCACCTCCTGAATAGGGGCCCATATGCCCCCCTGATGCATTGGCTACTGATGTAGTTGACTGGACCAGATTCTTTTCAGCTTCCGATGGCTTCACCATAACTGGTTGACCAAGAAGAGGCTGACCAGAGAGTGCTATTGCCATAGGGACAGACATTGCATCATAGAACTCAATATACCTGCCGAGAGAGAGAGAGAGAGAGAGAGAGAGGATCAAGAGGGCTCAATATAAATAATTATAAAAATAATATGCATTTCTTTTAATATTAATTGAGAAACATACAAATAATATAATCTTTCCTGTCATATTATCTACATTTGGTATGGCAAAATATCACGTTACTTGCAGTAAAACCTTTTTTCCCTTTTTCATACCTGACAAATAGTTACTTCACCATTTGCATTTGATGCAGGGAAAAAACAAACTCTTAATTTTAAATGGGCATATTGGAAAAACAACAGCAACAAAAATTACCAAAACTAAGCAAAGTCAGGCCAAAAGCAAACTACAAATGTATTTAGTTAATTTTCAACTTAAAAATTACTTGACGCGTTAAGGCATAATTTTCCCCAAACTAGACCATTATATAATGGTATACAGCACCAACATTTCCCAAGATCACTTCTTTTCCAAAATGTTTTCATCAAAAGTGAAAATAATTTCATAGCACTGTTCTCTCCAGATTTTGGGCTGCCTCCTCTAACATTTCATCATATAATTATAGTAAAAACAAAAGGTTCAATATACTTTTCACCTTATACTTCCGGGCCTTTTTTGCACCTTAAACTATCATACTAACACATTGCCCCCTCAAAATACTGGTAACCAAAAAATAGCATCCATCTCAATTTGACCACTATGATGACAAAAAGAAAGGGTGATATGACATAATATTAGCCATTGGGTTTTAATGGAGGGTGTTATTTGATAGTCGGCTGTAGTTGGCGGATACAATGTGTCAATTTTAGAATTTTGGAACAAAGGGTGTAATACACCTGGAAGTTTAGGGGTGAAAAGTATATTAACCAAAAAAAATCATTTATCTCTGTAGGCTATTTTCCTGTTCATTCCTCTTATAGCTTGAATTATTTAACTGATAATCAAAATGCAGTTTTTAGGTTTTTAGGTTTACAAAATTAAAAAATCTATCGGCTACAATGTATGTAAATGCAAAGCAATTTATTCATGCCTCGGTCATATAGGTAGATGTAACATACCCAACTCCCTTGGAACGCCTTGTATTACGATCCATTATAAGGCGTACATCTCGCACCTAAGATAAGAGACAAACATGGAAACACTTAATTAAATGGTTTCTGCTGCATTTAGAGACATCAATTTGCTTTATGTTCGATCCATCCAGAATAAATCTTTCTCGAAACGCAAAGTCACTTGTTTCAAATTTGTTCAGTGCATTCCGGTGAGGTAAATACAAACATTGAAATCAAATTAGAGAGTTGAGGCCAATTTGCATGAAGAGAGACAAGGTATACAGAAGCAGATAATAATAGAGAGGACCTGCAACAACCTTGAAGTATATTCTTTGAATGCCCAACTAAAAAATCTTGCATCATACAGTCGGCACCTTCTTTTTCTAATATGCTAAACTTTATTAATGATCAAATAAGGTGTTGTCCAAGTACAAAAGCATACCATGAAAAACAGCAATGATAAAGTCCATGGTTGGTTTCATCTCTTTTTTAAAATTTTTCAAAAAAATTCAACTTCAATCCAAACATCTTATAAATCTGAATATGTGTATATATATTTCTCCAAAATACATTGCATCCAAACATTTGCGTAGGTTTCCGTGAAAACAAAAAACTGAAAACTTTAACAAAAACTCAAAAAATATCTCACAAAAGTTTTATCCAAAAGAATTTTCAAATCTACTATCCATTTTCACAAATCCCAATAAAACACATCTCAAAAAATTGTTAAACAAACAATTTCTCATTTTCCCTACCTACTTTCACAAAACACGTCTTAATTTTTTTTTTTCAAAACTTATCAGACTTAATAAAAAATTCTACAAAATAAACATGGCCAAAATGTTTTGAAAAAATTCTTAAGGTTGTCCACCTTCTTTTCCTTATCATCAAAGCTCCAGTCATCTCTCTCCATATAAACCACCACAAACAACCCAGGATCATCTTTCACAATGCTTCACTCCGTGGATAACAAAACCCTCCTTTCAAACAAACCAAAAGGTCAACCACACAGGCAGGTCTGGGGCCTTAGATGAGACACAAAATTCTTATTTGATCTCATTTCATCTCATCCCATCTTATTCCCAAACATAATTCAAATACAAAATTTTCAAACTAATCATTACAACTTTTTCAAACTTTCAAATAAAAACTAAAAAACAATTCCAACTTTTTCAAATCCCAAAACAAAAATAATATTATAAAACTATATCGTTACAATATTTTAACTTTATAATATTTTTTATTCAACTTTTTCTCTCTCCTTTCCCAAAACCCAAAAAATACTCAACTCAAACTATCTCACTACTAATCATAAACTATCTTACTATTATTCACAAAATTCTTATCTCATCTCACTCCCCAAACAAGCCCTAAGAATATCATTCCAAACTAGCCACCACAACATGCAATGATCAATGACATATCGATTCCCCACTCCTCTCATACATGCCACACCAATCCATCACAACAATGCTCTTCTTAAACTATCCACAATAGGGATCTTCCTGAAGCAGCTCTGTACAAAAAAAGTAACTATAAAGCATGTCTTGTTCTGTCAAATACTCTAAAAGACAACTCCCTTATCTACTATAAAGTAGAAAGTTGCTTTTGTTTCTTCTTTTTAATCAGTTACCCATGCACTTGTAGGTCTTAAACCCATGGCCTCACCCTCCATCCCATTTTCAAGAGGAGTGTCATATGAGCTCGATATTTGCCTCCAAACAGAATGTACAAACTATACAATGATATCAATGATATGAAGATCAATTTCTTCAGGATCAATACTTCTAGAATTCTCTATCATCTTAAATAACTTTTGATGTCCTATGTAAAACAGGAGATAAAGTTTCAATACAAACCAAAAAAGCCTTAACAAATACCTTGCCAGCTCTTGAGAAGAACTCATACACATCTCTTTCATTAGCCTTCAAACAAATCTACAAAGTATAATTCCAAGAAAAAAAAGTTACATCATGGAAATTATAGCTGACAAAAAGTTGTCATGAGATTAAGTATAATGCCAATGCATATGTATTGGATTACCTGGTAAGCAAATACAGTCCTCTGATCCCGTTCGGGATCTGCCTCTGGTTCAGTCAATTCCTCCTTTTTTTCTTTATATCTTCTGTGAGAGAATGAAAATGTGAAATATAGACCCAAATTTTTTAACAACTGGTAAAACTGTTAACAAGGAACTCTAATGGAAAAACAGGCTGAGGGAGTGAAATGACATATATATGTTATTTTACTTCTTAGAACAAATAAATGTATTTCATATGGCAAAAATTGCCCTGTATTGTAAATGGAAGGGAAGAAAAAAAAAGACCCAAGATGGCAGCAAATTATTCTCCACTATGTGTAAAAAGGCCGAATCCAAGTAATAGTCCTGCACGGAACTATACAATGTTAACAAGAAATTACCGATGCAGGCAGATGGTGAAATCTAAGGACTGTTTCATCTTAAAATTCAATAATGACCAACCTGGAGAAAGACGAGGCAATTAAAGGTATTGAAAACATTGTGACCAACATAATCATAAATGGAAACAGCATCACCATGTTGTATTGATGGCAGTACCCAAGGACCTAATTGCATTAATTTGGAACCTGTTAAAAGCGCATAATCCACAAAGCAGATAGAACAAAACTGAGGCCTTAAATTAGGTCCACAGTCCCATATTCATTTTTAAACTTTAGACTAGTGATAATATTAAATTATACTCTTAACACAAAAAAGTGGGCTTGCAAAATATGCAAGCCAGTCAAA
This sequence comes from Juglans mandshurica, assembly GCA_022457165.1. Taxonomy (NCBI): domain Eukaryota; kingdom Viridiplantae; phylum Streptophyta; class Magnoliopsida; order Fagales; family Juglandaceae; genus Juglans; species Juglans mandshurica. Next base: position 23,792,317 of record CM039629.1, on the reverse strand, counting down.
TCTCATCAATACTAAGGAGAGGTTTAGATTCAGAGATGAGTTGAGATGGTTTGTGAATAGTAGAATAAAAGTTGAATTATTTATTATATTTGGTGTGGGAATTTGGAAAAGTTGTTTTGGGATTTGAAAAAGTTGAATTGTTTATTATATTTTGTGTGAGAATTTGAAAAAGTTGTAATGATGATATGAGCTGAGTTGAGATGAGTTGAGGTGGGTTTTGAATCCAAACATCTCCTAAGAGAGAATGATTGGGCTCTAGTATCTCTCAATTGGAAAAGTTCGTAATAAGACACTACATTCCAGCTGTATAAAGTTTCTTGAAAGAAAATGCAAGTGCTTGCAAGTCTAAAAGAGAAAAAAAAAATGCAAAAATACAAAACAATTCATTGTAAAATTAATCTCAACAAATCTATAATTTCAAAAGAGACCCTTCAGAGGCAATTACTAGTGAAAACAACCATCAATCAATTGGACAGTACAGTCAAAACTCGACTCAAAGAATCAATAAAGTTGAATGAACCTTTGAGGATATGAATAGGGAAACTTTTTTGATAAGTAATTAAGATTTTATTAAAAGACAACATGAATAGGAAAACTTCGGTCATCTAAAACCTAAAAGTTAAGGTCACGCAATCAAACATATAAAAAATAAATTGATCTATGCAAAAGAATAATGCAGAACATTAAATTCCCAGGGGCATCAGAAGATGAAGTGCTTCTCTTAAGCAAAGCCCATCACTTCCTCACCAGCATTTCTGCAACAGAATAAATACAATTAAGCTACTTTGTTCAAAGGTGGAGGATAATAAAAATTATAACATCACATCACCACCACGGTCAAAACTTCCAAAACCAAAACCCCCAATCTTGCATATGCAAGCTTTTAGAGAGATTCCAGAAAGTTTAAGAGAAACATTAAAACCCCATGACCTGAGTTCTTGTGCCTGGCGCAATTGCCAGAAAGACCATCTGAAGATTGCTCTAGCATATCTGCGAGTTCCCAGAATCTAATGTTCAATATACAGAATTTTTCATACTGTCAAATAGCATAAGTAACTATATTACACTTAAGTACTACCAGTGAGAAATTCATCTAGATAATAGTATAAAACTCGTTAAACAAGCGAGAATTATACTTGGGAGGGAAGAATGGAGCCACAATATACAAAACGACAGTCAAGCTGAGCGTGCATCCACATCAAATGCAGAACCTGCTTCCACGTCCTGGTATCATCATAACTAAGAACCAAATATAACTTGAGGATGTGGACTAGATAGCCTTCTAACCTCTCATAACATTCACCCTTAACAAATAATAAAGTAGCTGAAATAAACTTGCAAGTGCACTTTGTTTCCAACTTTGGAGTTGCACATGAACTCCTTCAGCCCCTCCGCCTCAAGCAGAGCCTCCCTAGTAGCCACAACCAACCAATACTAATTATGCCCAAATATACCACTTGAGCAACCCTCCCCCCATCTCCTTTAAGATATCCATTTAACAAAGACTTGTTCCTCCGGCACTAGTCAAAGCATTTATTCTCAACATGAAAGTAGTGGAAACCAACTCTCAAGGAACACATTTGTACTATTCACCTAGACTCCACTACCTTAGGAAATGCCATGCAGAAGTAAAAAACATAGAGAAGGCAAAGAAAATGTATGGAAACCACCACCAGAGCAATCAATTTTCTGTGCAGGTGCAAAGAGAGTTAAGGAAGGAAGCAGGTCAACCACTCTCTTTAGAGCTCAAATCCAGAAGGAAAACCTACCACAATACCGAAAACTAAGACCAATGTCCTCATATCATATGCTTAGATCATTGTTTTAAGCTCTCACAAGGTTAACCTACCCCCTACCTATATAAAAAAGGACTAAACCTACTGCCCAAAATTACCTATACAATTGTTTATTTGCTTATTAACATAGTATGACAAAAGTTATCGCTATTTTATTGTGCAACTCTAAATAAATTTTGTTTGTAATTAGTGTTAACTTGAATTTACTTATTAACATACCTATACAATTTGTATTAGAGGGGGCTAATCTTAATGACTTGTATGCTTCTTTCTTTGCTAGTACGTTGTAATTAGGTATATTTATCTTGTGTACTTGTAACATACAGGTCCAATTAGGGCTTATAATTATTTCTTTTATAATTACTATTATTATTATTATTATCATCATCATTTTTAAGATATGTTTTGAGATAGTAATTTGATTTGGATAGGATTCCTCCACTCAGTAGACTATACGCCCTTTTATCTCTATTTCCTAGTTTGAATAGTTTCCTAAGGCTAATTGGAAACCAACTCTCATGTCAAAAATCCTACCATAAATCCTCTCATTTTCCTCACAATATTCCCTTTTAGCACCACAACACCCCTTATGGCCAGAACCTTCCCACAGAAAATCAAACATTCTCTTCCTCACAGCGCCACCGTAGCCTCCCTCTCAGCAACCAAACAGCCACCTCGCCGGAACCCACCACAGAGCATGCCGACGGTAAGTCCTCTTCTTTTTCCCTGTCGTTTTCCCTCTCCCTCTTTATCGGCAGTGACTCATTGGCCAGTGTATTTGTGACGCCGTCGCCGGCCACCTTAAAGGATGTCGGACCACCACTGAGTAACCCAGAAACTGCCGGCCAACCAAGTTCCGTCGAATCCCCACTATTCCGGTAAGCCCACGACTGTCCGCCACCCGCCTCTCTCTGTTGTTTTCGGGTTTGACAGTTTCTCTCTCTCTCTCTCTCTCTCTCTCTCTCTCTCTGTGTCGCACCACCATATTCAGAGGGATCCTCCAGTTGCTCCACCGTGAACCTCGTCCAGCCACCCAAACCCACCGTGGCAGTGGTTCTTCTCTCTCTCGATGAGTATCGCACGGCTACTCCCTCCCGAGCCCTTTGTTTCTTTGCCAGATGAAACTATCTTTTTAGAATTATAATGGGCCTTGGGCCTTAAGCCCATACGGCCAAGAGCCTTTGATTCCTAAGTGGGCTGACTTCTCACATGGGCCTTGGGCCTTCCTATTTTCTACGAGGGCTGATTTCATAAACTAGTATATTGTTTTAAATGGGCTGACTTCATGTGGGCTTAATGTTTAAATTGGGCTGGTTGTATTTTACAGACTGTTTTAGTGATTTTAAGTGGGCTGTTTCCTTTAATTGGGGCTAGGCTGGAATTTAAGTTAGGCCAAAGTCTGTCTTAAATAAATATGAGCCCATAGACTTAAATTCCTATAGAAAATATTTAGGGGATTTAAAGTATACTATTGGGCCTATTATTTTAGTTAATATTTAGTATGTTTTCAATAAGATTATTATGTTATACTTTAAATAGAAAATCAAGGAATATTTTATGAGTTTTAAATAATATTACTATCTATTAATCTTCGTATAACTGAATGTGTATTGAATTATCTCTATGGTATGATTTTAAGTAATTAACATGTTACGACACGGTTTTCTAGAAACGTTAGTGACGATTAGTGCCTCATATAGGTCACGAGCTACGATGTGAGATTGTGGAGGCAGCGCTAAGAGGTAAGAAACATGATCATAATTATGTGTGCTGTAATTATTCTGATTGTGCATGAAAAATGTGATGCTTACCTACGCTACGCTACGAGCTAGGTCAAGGTTAGGCCCCTTTTCTCAAACCTCTATGAATTATGATGATATGCTTGTAAAGCAGCCTATGTATGTTATACTGACAAGGATTGTTGTTAGATGGATAAGATGTTATGAAAATCACATGTATGCCATGTAATGTTCATGTAATATTTAGATGATGTTATGCCATGTAATGTTCAATGTTATGCCATGCACAAGAGTATGTCATACCATGTAATTTCATGAAGTCAGACATGTTCACATGTATTATGAAAATTAATAAGAAAACACATGAATGACAAGCAAGCTTTAAGATTGGCCTTAAGTTATGGGTGGATGTGCAAGGCACGGACTCAAGCATGGTTCACTATATGATATGAGGTGACACGGACTCAAGCATGTTTTACCACAAGTTATGACATGTTAAGCGGTGCCATGGACTCAAGCGTGGTTCACCATATGATATGGGGTGACACAAACTCAAGCGTGTTTCACCACAGGTTATGATATGTTAGGCAGTGCCACGGACTCAAGCGTGGTTCACCATATGTTAAGTGATAACACAGAACCAAGCGTGTTTCACTACATGTTATGATAAGTTAAACGTTGCCATGAATCCAAGCGTGGTTTACCCTATGTTATGATATGTTATATATGGTCAACGAAAATCGGACTGATACACACGTGTAACGATTGCCACTAAATAAGTGAAGGACAAGATGAACAAGTCATGTATGATTGTTAGGAAATGCATGCAGTAAGTCATTCATGCATCCACGTTACATGTATTGCCATGATTATGTATGATTCTGCTTATGTTACTAATGAACGATATATATGTTATGTGAATGTGTGACGATATATGTAAGTTTTTAAAATAAAGCCTAACGTTAAACTAAGTTAAGTTTACAGTATGATGTGCTATTATTCGACTCATTTGTTTGTTTCTCTGTTTTTATGTTTTAATGTCCCAGATGATGATTTCGTGGATACAAAGCAGGAGTGCCAGGAGTAGAATAAATTTCCAAAGACTTAGTGTATGATTTGGGTATTTAAGCAGTGTTGGTTTCCCATAGAACTAGCTTATATCATTTCTATTATGTTTTTTTTTTATAAGTAAAGAAACAAGTTAAAGCTTATGTCATTTCTATTATGTTTTCAGCTTTACATTATTAAAGACTGTTTTGTTAGGCAAGTTTTATGATCCAATAGATGAGATATTTTATGAGACTGAATTTTTTTACCAGGCATTATGTTATGAATGTACGTAACATTCCAGACCTGCGGAAATGGGTGTTACAATACTAGTTGTGTACTTGGGCTTTGCCTAATTATGAGGATTAATAAATTTTTCTTACTTATAAAAAAAATACAAGTGAGCAATGCATTAGCAAGAAATAACTAAATGATTAGTTTTTTACTTGGATTACCAATGGTTTCTAAGAACCCTTAACCAACAAAAAATGGCCTCTAAGAACCTTTATCCCCCAGAGAGTAAAAATTCTAACGAGATTCTTTTCCTAAGAAGTGACCCAGAACTCATTCCAGCTTTACAAATCATCAAGATAACATAGGTCTTAAAGAACAGTATCAACTTAAGAAGGCCAAGAATTACTTATTTGTTGGTCCACAGAAATTTAGAATAATTAATAAATCAACCTTGACTTTCCATTCAAGCTATTCTACATTTGGTGTACATCATTACATCATCATGAAGCTCACGCAACCAACTTCTTGTTCATCATAAAATTGTAACAAATGAAAATTTATCATTTACAAAACAGAGTTCAATCAATTTCTCACTAGGATGATTACAATAGCACCAGGTCTATGTCAAGTCCCCTTATTTTGGAACTTGCACAATGTCCCCACCAACAGTAATTATGCAGTTTAACGCAATAGTTCCATAAATAATTAGTTCAAAGAATGATAAGAATATAAAAAATAACATACCTACTCTCTTTGTCCTCTTCCCTTGAATCTCTTTCCCTTCCCCTTTCCTTGTACTCCTTGTCACGACTCCTCTCTCTTTCATCACGCTCATTCGGATGCCTATCTGATCGACTCTTGCTTCGATGGGACTGTTCTTTCTCCCACTCACTCTCATGGCCACGTTCTCTCCTGTCTCTATCTCGATCACGATCCCGCTCTCTATCTCTATCCTTGTTTCTCTCCTTTCCATTCCTCTCCTCCCTATCCCTATCTCTATCCATGTCTCTCTCTTTATCCTTATGTTCCCGACTACTCCTGTGCCGATCTCTTTCCCCATCTCTAGACCGCAATCTTTGATGAGATGAGCCCCTCTCCCTATGTTGATCAAGATCATGCGACTCATCTTCAGATCTTGAGCGCTTGGAGCGTCGTTCCGCATAATCATCCCTCTCCTCATTCCTATGTTTCGAACTTTGACTACGATCTTTGTCTACATACTTCTCAGTTTCACCGCCACCGATGACAGCACCTTCTTTGTCTTTTTGGGGCTCGAGATTTTCAACAGTTTTCTCCAAATAATCATAGGCATCGAAATCCATCAGGACTCTTTTCTTCAAACCACACAGATAAAGCTTATCAAGGTTATATCTGCATCCAATAAAAAAAATATATAAAAACAAAAACCGTAGATGCCAAAAAAATCATCGATACCAAAAAGGTAAATACAGAAAGCTCAATACTCCCTTTGGTTGCTGACGATAAGTAAAAACAAAAAAGAATACTTGTTCTGAGTGTTGATACCAAAAACGCTCGCATTCTGCGGAACCCGAGAAAACTGAAATGATCATCCAAGTACATATTTCACGGGCACCATTCTCGCCATTACTTGACAATCAAAAACATCATTTAAGGCTAGTACTTCAAAAGTCCCCTCGTCCCCCGGCAAAGAAAAATCCCTGGTTCCTTCACAACTAAACGTGAAATCTTATCTACCGGAAAAGAATTTCAGCAAATATTTTCTATCCAAATTACAAGCCTTCACATAATAAAATATAAGCCTTAATTTATTGATCAAACGTCAGTTTTAATCCACTTTCAATTTCTACGAACAAAAGCCCTAATTACAACTATTTAACGCCACTTTTGGTCGCAGAAACATCACAGGAATTACGAGGAAATTAAACGATAAGTGTTACCACTTAAAATCGATTAAGCCCGAGGCTCACACCATTCCTCAGCAACCAACGGAGATTCGGGTTTCCAGGGATAATTTGAAAAACTACCTTTAAGAGATCATCAGCAACGTGGAGCTTCTAGTCTTAGATAGATAAACCTTAAGCTTGAAGAACAATTTCGAGGTTGAAGCGCGAGAGTAATAGATTTAGAGTGGATTTGGATGTTGAAGTGAATTGAGTTGAGTTGAATTAAGATGATAAAATATTATTAAAATATTATTATTTTTTATTATTATTATTTTAAGATTTAAAAAAGTTGAATTATTTATTATATTTTATATTAAAATTTAAAAAAATTATAACGATAAATTGTATGAATTGAGATAATTTTAACTTCCAAACGAAGCCCGTTCTCCTCTTCTGCATCGCAAGTTAGGGCAAGGAGTTGAAATTAGGAGCGACACGTGATCTTTATATTTTCACTTCAGGTTGGGATTGTGATGGTTCGTGGGCCGGGTTATCGTTCTTGGTAGCAGAAACTGCCCATCTGCGGTCTGACATGGCAGTTTCACGTAAATAATTAAGAAAAATTATACAATTCTACTCTGTACAGTCACGGTACAAGTCGGCATGCAATCATATGACCTGTCAAAATGTGACATCAGCATCAATAAAAAATTAAAAAACAAGAAAAACAAAACAACAAAAAAAAAAGAAGCATATTCAGATAAAGTTACGGTAAATCCGATTCTCATTCTCCTAAATCCAGGCCTTCTCCCAGTTCAGTTCGCAAATCATTTTCTTCCACTTCCAATTCGCTTATTACTTAATCTTCAAATCTCTCCTAGTTCACAAACCCAATTTCAATTCTTCCAAACCCAATTCGTAACTTTCTCCCAAGTTCCAGTTCACAAATTTCCAAATATCTCGAACAATTTGCAAACTCGTATACTTTTTTCTAGTTTTAGTTTTAGAGTCAACTGATACATTCAAGATTTTGTGGATGGCCGAAGATAAACCACCACTGTATAAATATGAGTATGAATTGAAAAATGCAAAAAATATTTACAAGAAAAAAATTGTTTCTTTTGCTAGGAACGCAATTGCATATTTCATAAATAAAATATTTAAAAACTATCAAAGTCAAACTTTAACAAACACAGGACAACACACTTGTGGAGTTGGTGTAGAGTGGCCTGAGTAGGTTAGGAAGGGTGAGAAAGCTGAGAAGGAGAGGGAGTTCTAACTCAGTGGCACTGTTGATGACGATCATCAACAGGTTTGTGGGGTTCAGCCCACCCTTGACAAGTGAAAATCTCAATGTTTTTGCTCCCACCTAATTTGAGATGATGAGGGAGAAAGAGAGGTTAAAGAAGAAGGGGGAGGGGCTTTGTTTATGAAATTCTGTCGTTTAATTAAAGTGACATGGGCTATAATTGCATCACAATTGCATATGGCGCTTGTCTTTAGCTTTTTTAAAATCATATTCATCATCCTCATACATCACATATTATATTTTTTTAATTTTTTTTCTCTTATCAAATATGTGGTATATAGATGATGAGTATAAGAATTCAATAAGTTTAAGAAGAATAAAATAAAAAAAAATTAAAAATATATAAAAAAAAAAAGTGTAGTGTGTGGAGATGATGAGTAGCAAAGCTCAATAATTAATGTTAATTATGATTAATAAGTGTAGTGTAGTATGTGAAGATAATGAGTAGAAAAGTTCTGAATATTAATATTGATGTGACGTTAACCATTCTATTCTTGAGTGTTGTATATATAAATCACACCATTTATATTATTTAAATAATAATATTTAATGTATAAAATTTATATTTCAAACCAAATTATGTCATGTAAGCATTTTATTAAGTGTATTCTACACACATACTTGAAAATATAATTATTTTAAAAAATAATATTTATAGTTTTAGAGTGTGTAAGTCCAGCATATTTTCTTTAAAATTACTTTTTTAATGGTAAACCTTATTTTTTTTTAACACATTAAGATAGAAGTATAAAAATAATAAATCTCATATTAATTAGGTGGATATGTGTAGTATAAGACTTCTGTATATAATTTTTTAAAGAAAAATCATACTAATAATTAAAGGACGAGAACTTCTCATTTGGCAAGTATTTATAGGTCATATTTATTGGAATTTTATTAAACTTGTATTTTTTTAGGAACTAAAATTATCAAATGTCTTCACACATAGGCTTTAATTTTAAAGAAAACCTAGAAGTCGGTCCGGTTGATCTTACTCAATAAACAGCCCTCCAATAGCATTATTCCACGTTAGCCTTCTATTTTACATATTGTAGAGTTGCCTACACCTGATCAACTCATCAGAGTCCAACCCTCCCATGCCTCCATCATATTCGTCTTCCACTCCATCCCAACCAGTCATTGAGATCTAGACCCCACACTCATCCTCGACGACAACTCGAACCAAATGTATGACAGAGCTTGACCCCCCTTTCCGCCACGAACGGAGCTCGACCCCTAGAGAAAAACTCACAACCCTCTCGTACCCTCTTCCTCTTCCAAACTCACAGCCCTCACGGGTATCATTCGCCATGGAACAATATAAAAAGATGACACCACCGTAAAAAAAGCAATAGTAAAAGGAAAATAGAGGGCGAGGCATGCCAGAGTATTAGATCTACTTTTTTTCCGCACCTCTTTTCTCTAAATATTATGCAGGGTGAAAGATGAGCAGTTGTACCCATGCTTATTTCTCGTCGAAGTCAAGGTTCAATGGGAGCGAAACCAATTGCAGTTGAATTTAAAAATTGGCTTGGAGCCTCTTTCCTTTTTCTTTCTTGCTTTTACTTGAGATTGTTTTGGGTTCATTTATAATTGTTGTGGGTTCATTTATAATGTAATTAAGAATTATTCTCAAGGGTGGTGGGTTTGTGTAAGCTTAAGACTCTTGTTTTCAGATGGTACTATTCTACTTTTCATATTTTGTAATAGCGATACTGTTTACTTTCGTATTTAAAGTGCTTGTTCTCTTCCGATTTAAACTGGTGTGTACTTGCTCTTTGATTAAGTTAAATGCATTTATCTCCTTGAACCTTTGGCCTTTCTTGCCTGCCTTTCATGGTTGCAATGTGTGACAACAAAAGATCATGCATGTTTGCCTCTCTCTCTCTCTCTCTCTCTCTCTCTCTCATATATGTGTTACGTGGAAATTCCTCTGCAAGTTTGGAAACGATGCTACATTCACTTTATACGACTGCTTATGAATTTATCACATGCATTTTGCCTTTGTTCTGAATCAAGAGAATGATGGATCTTTTTCAATTAATAGATCGAGAAAAGCAGCGGTTTGATATTTCAGCCTCATTATTTAGTTGTTTCTTCCTAGTGATTTTGCAACTAGATGTTTGTCAAAAGCATTTTTATTATTGTTTGTCAATGGGGTCTTCGTTTGGTGGCGGGAGCTTGGTGGCGACGACGACTAGACATTTCTATGCCGTCATTCATGGAGCTGTGAAATGGGGAAAGAGTTTCGGTGAGGAAGGCCCGAATGAGTATGGGTTTGAGGGTAGATCGTGGGAGTCTTTTTCTCTTTTCGGTTTTAATCAATTGTGTGTTTGTGTATTGTGCAATTTCACCACTTTCTTACGTGCCTGATGGTTATTGGAGGGTTGTTTTTCTCCTATAAATAGTTGGGCTGTTCCGAATCGTTTTTATTAATTTTATACTTCTTCTTTTGATGTATTCTAAGTTGAATTTTGATGCGATGAGAATGTTTGAATTGGCCATAAATTATCAGAATAAACTAATGACTTGCCATATTCTTGACAATTTCAAACTAAGGAACCACATTAAAAAAATGCATAGAAGTGCTAAAGCTAATGTTATATGTATTACAAGTTTTATTACATAAGTTTGACGCACGGCTGTCTCACCAATCAAAAGTTCCAATCAAAGCAAAATCATATTATATTATATTAGTGATCTGTCACCAACGCACCAATCACATGAAGTTAGTAAGATTTTTTAAGTGAAATTTAAAATATGTTTAGCATTTTCCAAGTGTTAATGCTGGGATGCATAGCCTCACTCAATGGATTATTTCTCATAATGTAATCAATCTTATCCTTTTAACAAAATATGGTTCTTCTGCGTATAGGAGAGTTCGCGCATGACGTTGTGCACGAATCTGATATGGCAGAACGCTACGTCAACACTTGTTAAAAAAAAAAACACGAAGAATAAAAGACGGTTTTGTGAGAAACTCGTGTCTTCCCTCTTCAGTGATTTCAGTGTGCAAGCTCAAATCCAATCGTCCAATCGTACGTTCTCAAGTTCCTTCTTCCAATCATAAAGCTTCGTCACTTTTATTGTCCAGGAGTATCAAGAATACGAGGTTCCTTCTTCGTGACCTACCCCTTAATCGTCAGATCTAAAGGTTGGCTGCACTCCTAGGAAGAAGACGAGGCAGAAAATGTTTCTATCTACTCGCTCTTATTTTTGCCTTAAGAACTAGTAGCTTTGTATTCTTGGTATTCTGCAAAAACATTAGGTTCTCATGCTATCTTTTTCTTATTTTTATAAAGATTGAGATACTCAATGATTCTGCAAGATATGTAACATGTAATTTGCAAGATTGAGATTCCATGAAAAACTTGTAATTTTTTGTTACACACTTGTAGTTTGATCTTCTTGGCAAATGAAGTCATATGATTTGATTTCATGAAATTTGGTCTTATGGGTATCGGAATTTCATTAAGGCCTGGTTTTGTTACCAAGATGAGATGCATCACATATAATCACTACAACTTTTTTAAACTCCAACACAAAATTAATAAAGAATTCAACTTTTTCAAATCTCAAAATAAAAATAATATTAAAAAATTATGTTTTAACAATATTTTATTCAATTTTTAACTGGTATCTCATCTCATCTCATATGTGTAACCAAATTTTATGTGATTTTCAATTCAGTTATATTTTTTTGGGTACTATTTACTTCACAGTTTTGATATTCATTACCTTTTACTTATGTTGTGGCCTTTGATGATTGTTGGCTGAATAGTGCTACATGTACTTACACTTTTACTTACAATTTTACTTATAATACTCATTTTGTTAGTTTTCTTTTGAAATTCAAATTTCATAATTATCAGTATATCAATAACTAACATGTGGAGAAGTAAGTTTTTTGTAAGTTTTTTTAGGTACATTTAGCATTTTTCTTGTTGGTTTTATTTGAAATATTGGGATGTTGATGCTTATTCTGAGTTCTTGAAACTGATCGGATGGGTTAATTACATATACATTATTTTCTTTTATTTTTATCAAATAACATTGATGCAATGGCATGTGGCAAAATGAACTCTCCTACCAAAAAAATAAATTTTTTCAGTTGTTCTTCTTGGGGCTTTGACCAAAAACTTTTTAATTCATCCTTGAAATCTTCCTGCCACTGTAAGGCAAAAAGGTTGTCGATTTCAAAGTGGATGCATCCAGATTTCAGTGTAATTACATCCTCCTCAATCAACATCTTAACCAAATAAGACTCTCTAATTCTAATATATATCACACGTATTTACAACAGAGGTACTTACATTAAGCAAAGCAAAGTCTTCTCTCAAGTGGATTTGCATCATCATCCAATTAATTAGAGTCTCTCAAATTCTGAAACAGGAGAGCCTAGCTAAATTATCAACTTGTGAAAACTACATTTATCAATGTTCTGTAAAATTCATCAACTATAGGCAGTTGATGCTTAGTAATGGAGAATAAGATTCGAACAAGGTGTAGGGTGAATTTTCTGGTTTAAGATGGTTTTTAATGTTCTAAAATATTGATAAATATTCTAGATGGGGAAGGGAAGAGCGTTTTTCTCCTATAACACCTCCTACCACAGATTCATCAACAAATCCATCAACCTGAGTATTAAGAATACTGTTTAAAATTCAGTTTTTGCTCATTATCATAACTAGTTTACATCTTAGGTGATGTCAAGACCATTTTATCCACATTTCTCAACACCTCATACCAAAAAGCAGCAACCCAGATATTTTGAATATTAACTCAAGTTCAGTTAATTGTTCTGTTAATATCTATATTTATTACTACATGTTTGGTTCATTATCATTATTGGTTTATATGTTAGGTTATATTAGTACCATTTTATCCTGATTTTTCAAACTATATGCATAGGGGTCATGTACCAATATCACATGCTTGGTTACTACTCTTTGTTTCTCATACTGATGCCAACCCATCTCCATGGACTAGAAAGGTGATGAGTTCGTTCTTTAAGTAGTGCGTTTATTTTTCGCCATGCTTCTATTGACTTAAATATGAGTTTTTATTGTTGTAAACTGCAAGAAAATGGTTTGTCCACATTTCACTCATCAGTTAGCCTTCCCATTAGTTTAAACTCTGCAAGTTCAAACCATGGGGAAGAAATTCAGGAGGCCAAACCTGACTCCAGAGAGGCTAAAACTTTGTCTACGCCCTTTGAATTTAAAGATGACGATGAGTTTGTAACACAAAATACAGTGCATATTGAGGGGGCTAATAGCATTGAGGAGCCGAAGTTGGAGATAATGTTTAAATCATAATAAAAGTTAGTTTCTTATTATAAAAGATATAAGAAACAATATGGTTTCGGGATAATGACGCAAAGGAGTAAGAGAAATGTTTGACGAGTTTGACAAATGTTGAGAAGTGTTAATTACGACCTACAACTTGCAGGAGCATGCCTGGTTGTAAAGTTTATATACTGAGCATACATATTGGGCATCGATATTCCTAAAAGATTTATTCTGGACTGAAATGAGTGCAACTCAATGGAGCGAGAGTATGAATGATTTCTTTGACGAGAATGTTCATGTACAGACAAACTTAAAAGAGTTTGTCAGTTAGTTTGATAATGCATTGAGGAAGAAGATTGAGAATGAAAATGGGGCAGACTTCTACTCATTCAATGTCACAATTCCTGTCATCTCTACCTCGTCACTTGAGAAGATATTTTATGAGGTATACACTAACTCTAAATTTAGAGAAGTTTAGCAAAAAGTAATGGGGATGCTAGGTTGTCTTCCAGCTCTACACCAAAAGGATGGTGTAATTGCAACATACCATGTAGAAGATGAAGTCTGTGTTAATGATTTCATCAAGGAGGTTACCCATTCTATATACTTCAATGAGGCTGAGTAGAGGGGAAGTGTTCATGCGAATTATTTGAGATGAGAGGGATATTGTGACGCTCTCGACCCCCACGTGTTATTTTTGTGGAGTTTGTGACACCGGGATGATGACCACACAGATCACGCACCCCAACGACCAATGCTCAGAGTGTGTACAACATGCAATAAGTGTACAATATAATATTCGCAGTGGAGAAATAAAAATGTATTTCTTTATTAAGTACCATAATTGTTCAAAAACACTAAAATATATTTACAAGAGTTATACAGTCATCCGACAGAGAATTTAAAGAAAACTAATAACATAAGGGAAACAAATCTCAAAATGCTGAACAACATATCAGCAACTTAAGCTTCTGGCGGAGTCGGCCCCTCAGGTTCATACTCGGGCTCTGCGTCAAACTCTACGGCACCATAAGACGAAACCATAGGGTAAAACACCACAATGAGAATATGACATCTCAGCAAGTAATTAACCAAAACAATATTCAAGAGATTTAAAACACATTAATATAATCACACGTCCCCATACGAACAAATATGCAGAAAACAAAACCACATTCATTTTTCTAAAAAAATACACTTTTTATCACTCACTCCAAAAATCTCATTTTGGCCCAATCATAACCATTATTTTATTATGCATGCACCCCGGTCTCCCTTATGGACCGTTTGCATGCCCTGGCTCTCATCATCACACCACGGGTAACGTCTGTGCATGAGACTTCATAACGAGCAATGCTCAGTTCCGCACGCAGCGCGTACATGGCCAAGCATCATCTAACCTCGCCAGCCAAATGGTCACGGAATCGGTACGAGAGCGTTACCGTCTCCTCCGTTCCCGTCGTACCGTCTCCTCCGTTCCCGTCGTCGCCCGACGACAACTCAAGGGATGTCACGTCAGTCTGTTATGCTCCCGAGTGACCAGAGGAGCTCCACCGAGATAATGCCACATCTCGGCTTGGGGTCGTGAAACACACGCTCCCACATAATCAGTCTCAATTCCAAACAGACAACGCAACTTTATAGCACAATTTATTAAAGACGATAAATATGTATGACAACAACAACTATTGGATGACATCGTAAATAACTCATTTACATAAAAATCTCAATAATTACAAATATACAGTTTCACAACTACACGCGTAATCCTGTCCTTCAATCCGGCTTAAGGCCCAACATCACACCAACTGCAATTATTTCCAACACTTCAACAGCCCAAGGCCCAATTCCAACAAATCAACAGTTTACAGTTAAAAGCCAATAACGCTATTTTAAAACTCATGAATTTGCGTTGTAAAATCACATACACATGAAGATAGAAATTTCTGGAAGATCGCGCGAATGGAGTGTTGCCAAAAGTGGCGGCACACGGCGGAGCTCACAGCGGAGCAATGCCAAAAAGGTGAAATAAACGGGTGACTCACGGGGATGGTCAAACAACCAAGGAAAAATATTGTGTGCGGTGGTTCACGGTGGTGCACACAGCAAAAAGGTTTACACTTACAGGACAACAACCACAAAATTTATGAACTAAGATTTCGAGTTTGAGAGAGAAAAAACAACAGATTTGAGATGCCAAATAACTGGAGAAACTCGACCTATTTATAGGCCGAGTATGGCGGTACCAAGCAGCTGCGTGCCTCATGGGTAGAAGAAGAAAAATTGGTGGTGCAAGCCCTGGAGAAGATAAGGCATGGCGCGGACATGTGGCACGACAGCTGGACAACAACTCTTCGGAGTTCACTGCCGCACGACACGGAGAAGAAAGTGGAAGAAGGAGGTGGAAGATGGTGGCCGCGCGGAGCGGCAGCTGGACAGCAAGTCTTCGGTGTTCATGTCGAACGACACGGAGAAGAAAGTATGGAAGGAGGAGGTGGTGGCTTGCGGGTGAAAAGCGTGACTAAGGATCCGAATGGCGTTGGCAGCAGCTAGAAGGAATAGAATCTGGAAGAAAGAAGAAGGAAGAAGAAAAGAAGAAAGAGGAAGAATTCGCACGGCGCAAAGAAGAAAGTGGTGAAACCCTAAGGGATTCACACCAAAACGGCACCGTTTAGACCATTAAGAGGCTGGGTTCACACCGCACGGGCTGGGCTTCAAGCCACATGGGCTAGATCAATTTTAAAACACACAGCCCAATTAAAAACACGCACACACAACTCACACACAGCCCATAAAAATAGTACAAGTTAAAAAGCCCAAAACATAAACACACCAAAAAGAAAATCATAAATAAATAAAATAACACAATTAAATAAATAATAAGGAATTAAAACCCAAGAAAATTTAGGGATCTCACATCCTTCCCCCCCTTAAAAGAAATTTCGTCCTCAAAATTGGCAAGTTTCTTCATTGATTCCAAAACAAGATACATACAAAGCTCAATACAAGCTTGAGAAAGAAAACAAACATTCAAAACTATCCGAACAAGTAAGGGTAAAACTTTCTCATGTCTGCCTCCCTCTCCCACGAGAAATCATGAGCCAAAGAATCTCTCTATGATACCATAACTAAAGGTATCGTCTTGGATCTCAATTGTTGCTCATTTTTGTCCATGATCTGAGTCGGCACAACTTCATACGTGAGGCCAGGTCGGAGTTGAATGCTTCTTGGGTCAACGAAACGTGGCTCTTGCTGTCCAAAGCTCTTATTCAATGACGAGACGTGGAAAACATCATGAATTTCTCCAAAATATTTTGGCAAGGCAATTTTGTAAGCGACTTGTCCAACCTTCTCCAGAATCTGAAAAGGGCTAACATACATTGGGCTAAGTTCCCCTTTCTTACCAAAACGCTTAACGCCTTTTATTGGTGAAACTTTGAGGTATACCCAATCACCTTCCTCAAATAATATATCTCTTCTCCTCGTGTCCGAATAGCTTTTCTGAAGAATCTGCGCTGCTGCCATCTTGTCTCTTATAATTTGAACCTGATTCCTAATCTCCTGAATAATTTCTAGTCCAAGTAGGTTCCCTTCACCAACTTCATCCCAAAACAAAGGAAATCTGCATTTCCTCCCATGAAGAGCTTCATAAGGGGCCATTTGAATAGTCGCTTGAAAACTGTTATTATAAGCAAACTCTATAAGCGGCAAATGATTTTCCCAACTTCCCTTAAAATTCAAAACACAAGCTCGCAACATATCCTCAAGGTTCTGAATAGTGCGTTCTGATTAGCCGTCAGTTTGAGGATGATATGCACTACTAAATTTCAACTTGGTGCCTAAGGCTATCTGCAAACTCTTCCAGAAGTGAGACGTGATTTGTGGATCCCTATCTGACACTATACTCTTGGGTATTCCATGAAGATGCACAATTTCCTTGACATACAATCGAGTCAAAATTCCCAAAGTATCAGTGTTAGAAATAGGTAAGAAACTGGCACTCTTGGTCAACCGATCAATAATTACCCAGATTGAGTTCTTCCCACTAGGCGTCCTTGGTAGTCCTATTACAAAGTCCATTGCAATGTCGTCTCATTTCCACTTGGGAATAGGGAGGGGTTGAAGATAGCCAGCAGGCCTCTGATGTTCAGCTTTAACCTAACTACAAGTTGTACATTTTGCAATAAACAAAACAATGTCTCTCTTCATTCCTTCCCACCAAAAACTTTTCTTCAAGTCTCGGTACATCTTTTTACTTCCAGGATGAACTGAATAAGGGGTTGCATGGACCTCAACCAAAATTATTTCTTTAAATTATGAATCTGTAGGAATCACCCTACGATTTCGGAATAAAAGAATGTCATCTCTGCTTATATTGAAATGCGCGGGTCCTTGTGACTTCTTGACTCTTTCTCTAATATCTAACAACTTTGAGTCATTTTCCTGCAGAGTCTTTAATTCTTCAAAATCAAGAACTCGAATATCATGTATTGAAGTCAACATCTCTCCTTGCTGCGAACTCTCAGCAAGAAGTCTCTTCATACCACAAAGGAGAGAGTCTAACCCTGATGACTCAGCCTCATCAACTGAATAAGACTTCCGACTTAGCGCATCTGCAACCTGATTTGCTTTTCCTAGATGGTACTTAATCTCACACTGATAATCACTGATTAATTCTAACCATCTCCTATGTCTCATATTAAGATTTTTCTGCGAGAATAGATGTTTAAGACTCTTATGTTCAGTATAGATTTCACAAGTCTCCCCATATAAATAGTACCGCCAAATCTTAAAAGCTAAAACCACAGCTGCTAACTTCAAATCATGTGTGGGATAATTCTTCTCATGATCTTTCAATTAGCGGGATGCATATGCCACAACTCTTCCTTCCTGCATAAGAACACATCCCAGACCAAATTTAGAAGCATCACTAAAGACCACAAACGGCTTGTGTGGTTCAGGAAGCGCCAGAACATGTGCTGTAGTTAACCTCTTTTTCAACTCTTGAAAATTCTTCTCGCATTTGTCGGACCAAACAAACTCCACATTCTTCCTGGTAAGAGTAGTGAGAGGTCCAGACAATCGAGCAAAGCCTTCTACAAACCTGCAATAGTAACCTGCAAGTCCCAAGAAACTCCAAATTTCGTGCACCGTTGAAGGACGTGGCCATGCTAAGACAACTTCAACTTTACTTGGATCAATTGCTACTCCATCTCGGGACATGGCATGACCAAGAAATTTAATCTCCTCCAATCAAAATTCACACTTATTCAGATTTGCATAGAGTTGGTGTTCTCTCAACTTTCCCAAAACCAGTCGAAGGTGACAAGCGTGCTCTTTCGGTTCTCGAGAATAGGCCAATATATCATCAATAAAAACTATCACAAAGGAATCTAAATAGGGTCAAAATACTCTATTCATCATATCCATAAATGCTGCAAGGGCATTGACTAGTCCAAAAGGCATCACTTTAAACTCATAATACCCATACATAGACCTAAAGGCAGTCTTGGGTATATCCTGATCCTTTATCCTCAATTGATAGTATCCCGACTTCAAGTCAATCTTTGAAAATGTAGTTGCACCTTGGAGTTGATCGAATAAATCATCAATTCGAGGTAGGGGATACTTATTCTTGATGGTTACCTTATTGAGCTCTTGGTAATCTATACGCATTCTAAGGGTACCATCCTTCTTTTTAACAAATAGCACTGGTGCTCCCCAGGGTAAAAAACTAGGCTGAATAAACCCCTTATCTACCAGTTCCTGCAATTGATTTTTCAGCTCTTTTAACTCCGCTGACCCCATTTGGTACGGAGTCTTATGAACTGGTGCTGCGCCGAATTCTAGATCGATGGCGAACTCCAAATCATGAACAGGTGGCAAGCCAGGCAAATCATCCACAAACACATCAAAGAACTCTTTCACAATCGAAATATCTGCTATAGACTTCTTCTCCGAAAGTGCAGATACCACTTGAACCAAGAAGGCATCCGCTCTATTTGCTAAGTCTCTGCTTGCTTGAATGGCAGATATAACTGCAGGTTTCGCTTTTATCTTACTTCCTGCAAACTCTAAATAATTCCCTCCAGGTAGTTGGAAACTACGACAATTAATGTTTGCAAAATGCTGATATAACCAATCCATTCTTAAAATAATGTCAAGCTCAAGTAATTTAAACATTATCAAATCTACCTTAAGAGTCATGTCACTAATAATCAAAGGAGAACCTAGGGTAATCTTTGAACACCACACAGTCTCTCCATTTGGTAGTTTCACTACCAAAGACTACGATAAAGGTTTAAAGACTAGGTTGCACATCCGTGCAAAAGTGGTACATATGAATGACTGATATGCTCCTGAATCAAAAAAATAAATCAAATCACACGGTATAGCAATTTCAAATGATTGGATAGAAATCTATACCTGTGATGACTCCAACATTTTGAGTTTCCAGAGCTTCATCATCAACCTCGCCAGGGTCACTGCGTACACCCTAACCTGAACAGTTGGTCTTGGGGTAGTCCTCCCACCACGGTAACCGTCTCGATTCGCCTGGATCATGGTAGGGCAATTGCGAGCAAGATGTCCCATTTGTCCGCATCTGAAACATTGAATCCCAAACAGATGGCATTCGCCTTCATGTGACCTATTGCATTTGCCACATACTAGAGCTCGTCCTCCCATACGTACCCCAGTGGCCATCAGCGGTCGGGCCCCAGTCCTGGTAGTAAACTTAGGTACAGACCCGGAACTACTTCCTTTCCCGAAACCTCTTTTCTTTTGACCAATCGGAGCGGCAATAGGGTCAATAAACTCCCGCTCTGCAATCGTAGCGACCTCCACTAGCTGCTGGAAGGTCAGAATTTGCAAACAAGCGACCTGTCTACGGATCTCTTGTCGTAGACCCTCCTAAAATCGCTCGATCCGCATTTCTTCTGTAGCAATTAAATGCGTTGAAAACTTCCCGAGTTCTATAAACTTTCGGGCATACTGCTCTACCGTCATCTCCCCTTGCACTAGATTGTTGAATTCTCGAGCATTTTGTTTCCTCATAGTGTTCGGGAAGAAACGATAATTGAATTCATTTTTAAAACGCGGCCAAGATACCGCTGCAATTGATCCTAATTCCATTTCAAGAAGCTCCCACTTGGTCCCCCACCAAGCAGTCGCATCACCTTGCAGCAGGTAACTTGCGTATAACACTTTCTGGGTTTCAGTACACCCACAGATCTCGAATGTCTTTTCGAGATCACTAATCCACCTGCCAGCACGAAGTGGATCCTCTTGTTCGGAAAAAGCAGGAGTTCTATGAGCTAAAAAGTGCTCATATGGACAACCATTTTGTTGCTCCCTTTGTGGAGGAAACTTCTGTTGAAGAAATTCTGTATACGAGTTAAGGCCCTAGCCATGGCGAGATTCCCATCAATACGAGACAAGTCGTCCTCAGGTTCAGGATGTGGCATTCTTGGTCGATCCATCTTTCTGATAAAACGCGTCTTTTAAAACTCAATATTTAATTTAAATAAACAAGTTAAAATACAATAAAATTTTCTGGTACTGCACCTAGGTATTTTTACAGTTTTACCCAGAGCCAGACCGCTCTGATACCACCTGTGGTGCCCTCGACCCCCACGTGTTATTTTTGTGGAGTTCGTGACACCGGGATAATGACCACGCGGATCACGCACCCCAACGACCAGTGCTCAGAGTGTGTACAACATACAATAAGTGTACAATATAATATTCATAGCGGAGAAATAAAAATGTATTTCCTTATTAAGTATCAGAATTGTTCAAAAACACTAAAATATCTTTGCAAGAATTATACAGTCATCCGACAGAGAATTTTAAAGAAAACAAATAACATAAGAGAAACAAATCCCAAAATGTTAAACAACATATCAACAACTTAATCTTCTGGCGGAGTCGGCCCCTCAGGTTCATACTCGGGCTCTGCGTCAGACTCTACGGCACCATAAGATGGAACCATAGGGTAAAACACTACAATGAGATTATGACATCTCAGCAAGTAATTAACCAAAATAAAATCCAAGAGATTTAAAGCACATTAATATAATCTCGGCCCCTTAGGTTCATACTCGGGCTCTGCGTCAGACTCTACGGCACCATAAGACGGAACCATAGGGTAAAACACTACAATGAAATTATGACATCTCAACAAGTAATTAACCAAAACAAAATCCAAGAGATTTAAAACACATTAATATAATCACACGTCCCCATACGGACAAATATGTAGAAAACAAAACCACATTCTTTTTTTTTTTTTTTTCTAAAAAATACACTTTTAATCACTCACGCCAAAAATCTCATTTTAGCCCAATCGTAATAATTATTTTATTATGCATGCACCACGGTCTCCCCTATGGACCGTCCGCACGCCCTAACTCTCATGGTCACACCACGGGTAACGTCCGTGTATGAGACTTCGTAACGAGCGATGTTCAGTTTCGCGCCCAGCGCATACATGGCCAAGCACCCTCTAACCTCGCTAGCCATAATGCCCCATCTTGGTTGGCTGCATGTGATGAGTAGAGTTGGCTTGAATAGAATAATAGGGTGAACTACTTTGGTTAATAAACTTCCAGGTGTGCTCTGATCATATAGGTTGGTAGCTTTAATCAGGTATGAGGCTCTCTTAAATAAGCAAATATGACAAGACCAAATAGTACTGCATCAATGGTTTTACTAAGATTTCATACAATACACGCATAAAACAGTACAAGACATTTCAGGTAAGTTTTCACTAAGATTCACTTGTTTGATTTCTCATATACTCATTCAGTATTAATATTGTATGCTTCTTCAAGCTATAATCATAAGCATTTATGTTGCAGATTATCTCAAAATACTACATCAACTAGATTGAAAGCACACAAGGTCTTCATTAATTTCCTCCGCTTTCACTAGTGCATCAAGCAAGCAATTCCATGTGTACACATTATGGGTCAAACCTTTATGCATCAACTCTTCCATGATCAAGTATGCTTCATCAATTCATCTAACTTCCTAAACCCATCAATAATAATACTATACATCACCTCATTCAACTCTATTCCTTTAAATTTTGCTTCTTCAAATAGAATGTATGCTTCATCACGCCTGTTAATCTTTGCAAGCCCAGCAATGACAGACAGAACCATAGGTAACTACAGTTGGTTGATGGCCCTTTGTTGTCATTTCCTTCAAAGCCCTACCTTTATGAATTTCACCAACTTTGAAAACACAATCCATATAGGTATTAAACAAATTCAAGTCAGGAGAACAACCCATGTGTGCCATTTCTTTGTATATCTTGTGACCATCCTCCTTCCTGCCACACTTGAAGAAATTCCTAATAAGAAATGTATATACAAAAGCACCTGGAATCTGATTAGAATCTAGCATTTTTTCATATATCTTGTAAACATCATCCACTCTGCCATGTTTGCCCAAACCATCAATAAGAGAAGTAAATGTGACTCTGTCAGGGGTGCAAACTTTATGATCAATTCCTTCAAATATAGAACAAGCTTCATCTAGTTTTTGAGCTTTGCAAATTCAATTTATCATTATATTGGCAGTAGCTACAGACAACAAAATAAAAACATCTCTCTTATTGCAAACTTAATCCACATATATTTATAAAAAATACAATTGAAAGAGAGAGAGAGAGAGAGATACCGATGGTGAGAACGTTAGTGCAATGAAACTGGGCTTGCAGACGGGAAGGATAAATGGGGTCTGGCTTAGGGTTCAGAAATGGATCGAGGGAATGGGACGCTAGGGTTAGGGTTAGGGATGGATGAGGAGGAGAGACTGTTGCACGTGATAGGGTTAGGGATAGAGGAGATGGAGGAGGAGATGGTGGAGAGAAGGAGATTGGATCACGTTGATCGTCTTCGAGTTATGGAGAAGGAGATGTGAGGATCATAAAACGCACCGTTTAGGGCAAATCATGAAATGCACCGCATCGTACATGCGTTCTTCTCTCCTGCTTGCGTAACGCACCGTTTCATTTGGTGATCTCCCGCCAGCGTAATGCACCTTTTTCTCTCCCACCCATCCATTGATACGCCCCATTTCATTTTTGAGCTGGCATGCTAGCTTGGGGTTCATTCGGAAAATGGACTAAACATAAACTTTTTGAACAAAAAAACCGCTCAATTGATGGAGAATGTGATCCATCCTGATGAACCCTTCGTCCATTAATCTGAATACAATATCCTTAAGTCAAATTTTATTTTGAAATCTCAAGATAATGATAAATTGATCAGAAGATAAGCTATAAATTGTTTAAAGAGGAATTGACCAAAAAAAAAAAAACACACATGGACACATTTTTTTATAGTTTTTTTTTACTGTTCCTTGAACAACACAACGAACTTTAAGGTCTCGTTTGGATAGTGAATAGTAATAAAATAATTTGATAATAGTAGTGAAATGGTTTGAATTAAAATGTTTATAGACTGATAAATAAAAAGTTGAATAAAACTATTATAAATTTAAAATATTGTTATAATGTAATTTTTAATATTATTTTTATTTTGATATTTAAAAAAGTTGAATGTCTTTTGTGTTTTATTTGAAAGTTTGAGAAAGTTGTAATGATTAAGTAAAAAATTTGAAAATTTGAAATTGAAAAATATCTGTATTTATGATGTTTGGATATTGAGATGCGATTGAATGTGATGGGATAAGATGAAATAAGATGAGAGTCTCTTACTATCCAAACTAGACCTAAAGAATTTGAAAGAGTCATACCCACATGACATGGCTTCCAACTTCGAGTAGATTTTCTGAATTAATTATTCAATAAAACAAAAATCAAAATCAATAGAAAAAAAAAATATAATCGACACAGGCCCGTTAGTGAGCAATTTAATAATCAGTTCTGGGCTTGGGTTCGCTGAAAAATAGTAAAATGGATGTAATGGTGAATTGGGCGATTGTGAAACGCTCGACGGATCCCCAAGTATACCATCCACTAAGAGAATAAAGAATGGGATACAAAATTCTTTCTATAATTTAATTTAAGAGAAATAATACTTACAGTCGTGAGTGTGCAAGTGCCGTACAGTCACTTTGAAAAAAATGAATAAATATGGGATTCACATGAAAAGAAATTAATTTTTTAATAGTGGACTCCATTCTTTTTCAAAGCGACTGCACGATATTTGCGCATTCAATGACTGTATGTAGTATTACTCTTAATTTAATATGTCAAAGTAAAAGAGTACGAGTTGGAAAAATAAAATAAAAAACATAAAAGATTGTTGGTTTTAAAAAAAAAAAAATTTCAGTTAAATATACTATCTTCATTAATTTTACTTTTAAATATAATTAAAATCTTAATTATATTTTTGTGACATAAATTTAACTTAAAGGAGGATAGAAATAAAAGACCAAAGTAATTAGGCATTTTTGGAGAATGAGATGAGATGAGAAATTTATGAATAATAGTAAAATAATTTGTAAATAGTAGTGAAATAGTTCGAATTGTGATGTTTTATAGAATTTTGAGAAAGGATAGAGAAAAAAAAAATTGAATAAAAATATTATAAATTTAAACTATTATTATAATATAATTTTTTACTATAATTTTTATTTTAAGATTTAAAATTTTTTAATTATTTTTTATTTAGAAGTTCGAGAAAGTTATAATGATTAGATGAAAAAGATAAAAATTAAAAATTAAAAAATGTATATTTGAGTGATGTTTAGATGTTGATATATGATGAGATGAGATAAAATATGATGAAATAAAACTATCTCAACATCTATATAACCCTTATTCTAGGGAGTCTGAACGTGGAATTCAAACCTTTTGTAAACAATAAGTACATGAGGGTTTAGATTTACGTTAAAGATAATGGGTTTTTTTAAAGAGAAATGATACTTGCAGTCGTGAGTGTGTAAGTGCTGTACAGTCGCTTGAAAAAAGTGAATAAATATAGAACCCACATGAAAAGAAATTAATTTTTTAATAATGAACCCCACTCTTTTTCAAAACGACTGCACGGTATTTGCGCATTCTATGATTGTATGTAGTATTACTCTTAATTTAATATGTCAAAGTAAAAGAGTACGAGTTGGAAAAATAAAATAAAAACGTGCAAGGAAAAATAAAAGATTGTTGGTTTTAAAAAATAATAATAATTCAGTTAAATATACTATCTTCATTAATTTTACTTTTAAATATAATTAAAATCTTAATTATATTTTTGTGATATAAATTTAACTTAAAGGATGATAGAAATAGAAGACCAAAGTAATTAGGCATTTTTGGAGAATGAGATGAGATGATAAATTTATGAATAATAGTGAAATAATTTGTAAATAGTAATGAAATAGTTCGAATTGTGATGTTTTATAGAATTTTGAGAAAAGATAGAGAAAAAAAAAATTGAATAAAAATATTATAAAGTTAAACTATTATTAGAATATAATTTTTTACTATAATTTTTATTTTAAGATTTAAAAAAAATTTAATTATTTTTTATTTAGAAGTACGAGAAAGTTATAATGATTAGATGAAAAAGTTAAAAATTAAAAATTAAAAATTAAAAAATGTATATTTGAGTGATGTTTAGATGTTGATATATGATGAGATGAGATAAAATATGATGAAATAAAACTATCTCAACATCTATATAACCCTTATTTTGGGGAGTCAGAACGTGGAATTCAAACATTTTGTAAACAATAAGTACATGAGGGTTTAGATTTACTTTAAAGATAATGGGTTTTTCTAAAGAGAAATGATATTTACAGTCGTGAGTGTGCAAGTGCCGTACAGTCGCTTTGAAAAAAGTGAATAAATATAGAACTCACATGAAAAGAAATTAATTTTTTAATAATGGACCCCACTCTTTTTCAAAGTGACTGCACGACGTTTACGCACTCCACGACTGTATGTAGCATTACTCTTTTCTAAAACCGAAAAAGCAAAAGTTTTTATTTTGCGAGAGAGGTCCAAAATAGAGAGATAATTAGAAGGCGTTATTTAGTTACACAAATTATCTCATTTCATCTAATTATTACAATTTTTTCAAATTCTCTTACAAAATATAATAAATAATTTAACTTTTTCAAATTTTAAAATAAAAATTATATTCTAATAATATTTTATTCAATTTTTAACTTTTATCCAATCTTATTCTATCTCACCTCATATGCGTAACAAAACGAGGTGATTTTCACAAATATTTCTATTGAATTAGGCTTAAAATGTGAATCACGTGAATAGATTTAGCCAGAACATGAGAATTGTTAATTAATATCGGTAGTTTCAATTGCCAATTGGGTAAGAGTTGGACCTAAACTTGTTCAAAAGTCAGAGGTCAACTTGATGTAAAGTTAACCTAATTCTTAAGACCACATGAATAAGATAATATGTCTAAATTCGTCTAGTGGTCTTAGATCGATGAAACATCATATCCAAAACAATTCCAACATTTTATTTGTTGTTTTCCTTCTTTTTCGGAACATGACTTCAAGGTTCATATCCCAATCAATGCTCATTAATTCTTAAATATGTGTTAATTTGCTTTACCTTACCTTATCTTACCTTTCACGCCAGTGCATGCTACGTAATTTCTTTATAAAGTGATAAGTTAAATTCCTCTATTTATTAAAAATATCATCCATAATAGTGTCAATTTCATTTATATATGCACAAGTACCTAATTAAATTGGATTGCATTCAACAAAATTACTAATCCTCGATCTCAATCCCACATCTTCCATTGGGATTCTTGAACTATATATATATATCTATCATGTGTACTTTCATATAGATATATATATATATATATATATATATATATATCGCTCAAGAAAAAAATTTAAGACCATTTTTTTTATAAAACTTGAATGAATACGCAAATCATATATCATTTATTACAGTTGAAAAATAATGAATAATACAAAAAAATTCAATATTTTTTTATTTTTATTTTCAAGCCACTTGGAAGGACTCGATATTCCCCAATGATGACAAAAGACATCAACCCGAAGTTTGATAAATATATATATATATATATATATATATATATATATATATATATTCAGTCTATTCTCTCTATATATCTTAAATGTTGACATCCTGATCAATTTGATCAGAACCTCATGAGACAACTTCAAAGATACCACCTTCCTCGGATCGACTTCCATGATGATAATAATATTGTTGACCATGAATATTCATCTGAAAGAAAGCGATGCATGTACGTACAACTGCTAGCAATTGATTTCAAATCGGATTCTTCTTCGCATCTTTGCCGTGTCTTTTCATTGCTCAATGCACGAGTCTAGCTAATGTGTTAAAAAAAAAAATAATGCACGAGTCTAACAAAAAAAAAAAAAAACAAAGGGTTTGAGTTGCAGTGCTGTGTTTTTCTTCTCTTTTTTTTTCCTTACGTTAATTTTCTTATTTTCTACAGATTTTGGGACCCCACTGGCTATCATGTGACCGATCGATTACAAATATATATACATCATGGCATACATCATCTTCATCGTGAAACTGCATGCAGAAAGGGACTCTTCTAGCTTTGCAGATGCTGGGAACTTGGAAATTGGCTTGGTTGGTTTTCAAAGAGCTAGCTCGAACGTACGTCCCAAGTCAGTGGCCGCCAAGGCCAAGGGTCAATGTGATGTAAGGTCGGCGCTGGAAATTAAGCAGATCGATCGAGTCCAAAGTCCAAAACTGAATAACATGAGATGCCTCGTGATTTTGTCTCATGCATGGAATTGGAATCAAAACTCACTACAAGAAAAATAGATTTTCGTAGTTATTTAATTGCGACGAAAAGGATATTTGTAATCAAAATAGACTTATTTTAAGTGTAAATAATTATTTCACTAGAATTAAATAATCACAAATAAACAGTTTTCTTGTAGTGACTTTTGCATGCACGGTCATCACTTGTTTTCCTGATCTCATGGTAAATATTAAAGAGATCGATACACGCACATATGGAAATAGGAAGGTCTTAACTTATTCAAAAAAAAGGAAGGTGTTAACTGAGCCGTGCTATTTAGCCCGACCTGTTCTTTATGATCTCCTTGATTCAAATTTCAAACCATATAATTCAAAGTGGGATAAAAAAAAAAAAAGTATATATTGTTTTGAATCTGTCTCTTTCTAATTGGCCGGTTATTATCTGATCATGAGGTGAGACTTTATTTTATTACAGGAAGGTGTTTGTTTTCAGGAAACATCTCATCTCATCATTACAACTTTCTCAAATCCCCATATAAAATAAAATAAACAATTCAACTTTTTCAAATCCCAAAACAAAAATAATATTAAAAAATATATTCTAACAATATTTTATTCAATTTTTTAAATTTAATTTCAACTCATCTCATCTCATTTCTGAAAACAAACCAGCATCTATCAATCAACGTTGATAGATAATAATTAAGTCTCCGCTTGAATGGAAGAAATATTTTCATCCAATTTCATCTCATCTCATCTTATTATTACAATTTTTTCGAATTTCTATATAAAAATAATAAGCAATTCAACTTTTTCAAATTATAAAATAATAATAATTTTAAAAAATAATATTTTAATGATATTTTATTCAATTTTTAACTTTTATCTCAAATCTCATCTCAAACAACACCTAAATTGTTAAAGCTAGCGACCAGCTTAAGCTTGTTCATTAATGTCTAAACAAGAGTCACAAAGACCGACCATCTCGAAGAAGGGGCCACTTTAATACTAGATGTTGTGTAGCCTATGTACTACAAAATAAAGTGTTACGTAACTTAAAAAAAAAAAAAAATCTTATAAATGCAAATCTACTAATTTTATAAGATACCTTAGATTATAAAATTATTTTTATTATAAAGTAAAATTAATATATCATATATATAAAACCACGTCAATTTATAAATTTAATTTTATAAAACTTTCTAAAGACATAACACTCTCCTAATAATACAATATTGTCATTAGATTGTGAATCTCCCCCATGGTTGGCTGGATATACAAGGCGTTGCTATTATCTAACCTAGCAAACATTAATGCCGTGAGATCGATCCATCAGTTATTGTATTAAGAGAATGATGCTAGAGGATAAATTGATCAATTCATGATCTGATGAACTAACTTTTTGCATAGCCTAGATATTTATCATTGTCATCCTTTAATTTAGTAGTACTGATCATGAATGACCCTCCACCAAAATATAGTACGCATGATCAGGGACAGTGCATTTGGCCAAAAGTCAGAACCTATGATCTTAGGTCGATCGTTTATGTCGCACGTACACTTATATATATATATATATATATATATATATATATATATATATATTATATACACGTACTTGCCCAGACAATAATACCAGAAGCTAGTCCAGCATGATCACCTTCTGGCTTCTATATATATATATATATATATATGTTAAAATTACGGGTCATGAAGATATATAATGAAATTAACTAGCTCTATTGTATCTATAACCGTTGCCAGATTAATACATATTGTATATATATCTCTCTTCGATCGACTATATAAAAATTACTGGCGTACTGTACATGATCACGATAGACCTCAATAATGCCGATGATCATGTCGATCGAGTAATGCAAACACCTCTCTCTCTCTCTCTCTCTCTCTCTCTCTCTCTCTCTCTCTCTCTCTCTCTCTCTCTCTATATATATATATGTATCTATGTATATGCATGCCCCACCACGTACCTTTGCTGCTCGGCTCTCATTGCAGGCCCCGGGGCGTTCGGCTCTTCGGTTTGAACAACGAAGAAATACATCCAATCAAAGAGATTGAAACGTCGCTTTTACGATGGATTTAATACATTTGTTAGGTAAAGGGACAAATCCTCCTGTTTTTTATTTTATTTTATATTTTTTATTATCCATTTATAAGTATATATAGTACAATATTAACGCAGGCACGTACTTAAATAATCAAGAAAATTAAATACATGCAGATAGGGTTGGCCTAATTAATAATTTGGTCATTCTATCTCCACCTACTGTTCTTCGACTTTGGGTTAATTGGTATCACTTAAATTGCACATTCTGGTTCAGGGTTCTCAAAAATAAAACTCACAATATTTGATTGCTTGACGATAAAAGCAAGAGCTCAACACGTGAAATATTTAATTATATGTAATAAAATATGAAATTAGGATTTCAACTCAAAATCTCTGCTCTAATATTATGTAAATTTACAACTTGTTCAAAAGACTTAAATCGATAAAAATAGATAAATTTAATCATTTATATTTATCTTAACATCACGCATGCATTGTTTGGAAAATGCATTGTCATTGATTCTCGGACAAACAATTAGAAACTTCCTAAATTAGTAAAATATAAAAGCCTGCATTGATATGCAACATGGAATTAATCCAGCTTATGTCACTACTAGTCTAGCTAGTACTTATAAATTGGATCATACTATGCATATAACTTTATCTTGATTAATCTACAGTTGGACTTCCCCACACCTTGCTCGAGTAGTTTCAAACAAGAATCAATATATATAAAACATAAGATATTCGATCAATTTACATGTCAACAAGTAACAACAAAAAAAAAATGTTGGCAATGATCAAATCAATGGAAATATTAGAATATATGGGTTGAATTGCATCCCACATGCATGAGTAGAATGTGAAAGTTAAAGAGTCGTGGCCACGATACAATATATAGGTCTGTTAGAGGGATATTATATATATATAGAGAGAGAGATGTGACATTTTTAGGTCACACAGTATGTCAACTTTGTAATTGAAAACTTTAGTGAACTTTGAAACTGACCCAACAGTTGCCACTAATGTTGGAGATCCAACCTCCATCATGTCCATGTGGTGGATTATGTCCTCATCATCCGATTACCTCAAATGTTAAACGTTGTTACCTCAGTTAGTGCATGCCCCTACTGCACCAATTAATTGTTTGTTCGAGTCATAGATCTTTTTTTTTTTTCCTTTTTGGCCATGGTTTTGTTGTCACCAATCATGTTGTGTTCTAGATTATGTTGGTTATAGTTTAATATATTAATTTATTGGTATTTGTTGGGTTTCTCATTGATGAGTTTATCAGCAGCTCAATCTTGATTATATATAATCATGAATTAGGAGGAATTGCTGCCTATTAGGTTAATTGATTGTAAACAAAAAAAAAAAAGGTTATTCGTTCTCTTTCATCAAAAGTGGATATGCATGAGAGGCATTGAAATTTTCTTATAACTTGTTTGATATAAATACTTTCTATAATTATAATTTGAAAATAGATAATAGTGTCCGTAGACTCTAAAATATTAAGGTTTTTTTTGGATAATGAGTTTTCATCTCATCTAATCATTACAATTTTCTCAAACTTCCAAACAAAATATAATAAATAATTCAATTTTTTCAAACTTTAAAATAAAAATAATATTAAAATATAATATTTTATTTCATTCGCATCTTTCGTTTCGTTTCATTTCAACTCAACTTACTATTCAAACCTCTCAAAAAATGTTAGCAATAGGCAATATAACCTCTGAGGTAGAGTCCATTTATATGCTATGTTCACTTCTTTCTAAATTTGATTGGAAGAGAGTATTCTCCAATTAAATCTATAAATGATAATTTTTTATGAAAAATAATGGAAGACGATGATTATAAAGACTCCTAAAATATTTTTTAGAAGTTATAAAAAAAAAATTAGAAAAATAACCAAAAACCTATAGTCAACTCTTTTTTCTCCTCTATCAAGGGCAGATGGTGGTTTGATTTTCATTTCCTTAAACGACCAATAATTTCCACAATTCGATCCTCTCGTTTCATTCTCTCTAAACAATCAGCTTTACCTACGTGTTCTCATATGAACTCCATTTCATAGAATAACCATAATACAACAAAGCACGCTATCATTACCCAAGCAACTTCCTTGACTCTCTCTCTCTCTGTGTATAACTCTTAGGCCTTGGTACAGTGGGGTGGAGCCCATAGCTGGACCTCTGCTTTGCTGGCTTCAGGCTCTTCATTGTTGGTTTCTTATGGGGCTTGTCTGCTGAGAAAGAGAGAGGGTTCTTAGTTTGGCCAATCCTCTATCTATAGACTCTGGTTTTTCACAAAGTCCCCACTTTCACCTTTGTTCTTCTCCTTCAACTTTGTCGTCATCCTCACACCACTACAAAGCCGAAGAAAAATAAAAAGCAAACACAACGAAGACCCTTTTTTGCTCTTCTTTGATTCAACGGATCCACAGATCTAATGCTTTGTCTCACGCACATCACATGAGCTTCTTCTTGCTCTTTCCAGATCCTTCTCTTCTTGAATTGTAGCCCGCAAATAGCTTTCACGAACGGGCCAACTTACTGGGTACTCTTATTAATTTTTGGTTCATCTTTAATATATAGATATATTTGTTATGGTCTTATTGTTTAAATATGGAAGAAAATAAAGTTGAATTTTGGGATGGATGAACTTTTTAGCATGACTGGAGAGGTTTAATTTTTCAATGTGAAGAGCTAGACCTTCTGGATATCCAAATGGCTGACCAAACACCTGTCCAAGAAAAAGTGGCTTTGACCACTCTTTTTTCAAAGACCCTTTTGGTTCTCTGTTGATTTTTTCTTCTTTTGCGGCTGTTTGTGGTCATTGGGTTTTCCGTTTAAGAGAAAACGGATGGTTTTCAGATTAGAGGACCTAAATGCTTCTGTTTTTGGTGCAATCCTCCAACTGAATTTAACTGTAAAGGTGGCTTCTTTATGCCATATATTTGATATCGCTCAATTACTAATTCTATTCGAACTTTGCTGTTGATTCGTAAGGTTCTGATTATACAAGTTTTGATTTGTATGTGTGTTTTGATCGTTGATGTCTTTGTAGTGTATAATTATTGTGCTGTGAAGTTGAGGAGAACAGCAGTCAGATTCGGGATTTTTGTAGTCAGAGTTGTTTTTCATGTGGATGAGAATTCTGAGGGTTGTTTGGATGAGATGAGGGATGTTATCGGAGTTGATGAACTTTTTGAGGGCCTGTTTTCGGCCAAGGTCTGATCGATATGTTCACAAGGGTTCAGAAGCAGGGGGGCGCCAAGATGGGCTGTTGTGGTACAAAGACTGTGGACAGCACTTGAATGGTGAATTCTCTATGACTGTAGTCCAGGCCAACAATCTGCTTGAGGACCAGAGCCAGATTGAGTCCGGCAGTTTGAGCTTGCACGAGACTGGCCCCTATGGTACCTTTGTTGGTATCTACGATGGGCATGGCGGCCCCGAGACATCGCGCTTTATCAATGATCACCTATTTCAGCACCTGAAGAGTAAGTGACTTGACTCCAAGTTCGATAGAATATTATGTCCCCAATGTTCTTTTAATTTTTTTGATGAGCGAGTTTGGCCCCTGAGAGGGAGGATGGAACAGAAAGATCCGAACCAATGACTCTACTTCATGAGCAATCTGTAGCGGATTCTTTTACCTCTTGGAAATATTATTGTCTAAAGTTTGACTACACCTTAATTGGCTGCTGAGAATTGAAGGGAAGAAAATATAACAAATTATAAGGCTTTTAGATGGCTGAATGGCAGAGGAGTAGTCTACTTCGATGTTTGTCAAGTTTAGAAGGCTTAGTGTGTAGAAAAAAAATGAAAGAATCACCTCGATTTGGCCACATAGTCACTTAGGCGCAAAATTAGGGCCACAAATAATGGTTTCTTGTAAGATTTTCATTTATGAGATTGAAAATATTGGTTATACATATATATAATCTCTAATCACCTGCCAACTGGAGCTCTAGAATCGTGATCTCCAAGTTTTTTTACTCAAAGTGATTAGTACTTGTTGATAACGTATATTTTTGGTGGGTTTTAAGACCAAGTCCTTGTTCTGAATCTTTTTTAATTTTTATTATATGAAGGGTTCACTGCAGAGCAACAATCGATGTCCGTGGATGTGATACGGAAAGCATTTCAAGCAACAGAAGAGGGTTTTATGTCTCTTGTTACCAAACAATGGCCATTGATGCCACAAATTGCGGCCGTTGGGTCATGTGCTTTAGTTGGTGTTATTTGTAGTGGAACCCTTTACATTGCCAACCTTGGTGATTCCCGTGCTGTCCTGGGAAGAGTGGTGAAGGCAACAGGGGAGGTTTTAGCCATCCAATTGTCAGTAGAGCATAACGCGTGTATAGAGTCTGTGAGACAGGAGCTGCATTCTTTGCATCCAGATGACTCACAGATTGTAGTATTGAAGCATAATGTATGGCGTGTAAAGGGTATTATACAGGTGAGTTTCAGAAAATGTGAAAAAATGGTTTCACAAATGTCCCTATGCTGAATCCTTTTCATGTTTTAATTTGACCATGCACTTCAATATTTATGCAACTTTCTTCAGATGGCATCAACTCCAAATCATGCTAGTCTAGCGATATTAGTGATTGGAGAACTTAAACATGTAGGAAATCGTTATAGTTGTATGCACATATATCTTACCTACATTAATCATCAGTCTGGTGCTTCTGATAGTTTTTTACTGTACTAATTACGAAATTTGATTTCTGCCTATGAGGAGGATCAGTTGGGGCAGCCTGTCATGTGAATCATTTTGTTTTACAAGTTACTGTCATGTGAGTCATTATGATGAATTTTTATTATTTTATTTTTTAAACTGATGTCACTTTACAGCAGTTCAGGCCATCAGGGATCTAACTCTTACTTCTTTTGAAGCATTGAATAATATGACATGTTTTGGTGAGAGTGAGAGAGAGAGAGAGAGCACATGTACTCTTTATCTGTTACTATGAGTGCATAGTTCAGTGACACATGGAACTTGAATATACCTTTCGAGTACCAAACAGGAGTCATAATGATGATGCTAGTTAAGAGTTTAATGTCTGTGAATATATGTTGGCTCCTCGACTTTATGCATCTTCTTTATTTTAAATGCTTTCCGTAATTGCCAAAATCTTTCATCTTGCAGGTTTCTAGGTCTATTGGTGATGTGTATTTGAAAAAGGCTGAGTTCAACAGGGAGCCTTTATATTCCAAGTTTCGGCTTCGTGAACCTTTCAAAAGGCCAATACTGAATTCTGAACCTACAATTTCGGTGCACCAGTTGCAACCACATGATCAATTTATTATATTTGCATCTGATGGGCTTTGGGAGCATCTTAGCAATCAGGAAGCAGTTGATATAGTTCAAAATCATCCACACAACGTAAGATGCATACATAGTACACTCACCGTTGGTTCTTTAACGATAAACATAACTTTTTTTTGTTACTTTTAACCAGTCTTGCCATATGCAAGACTATGTGTAAACACACCACTTACTGTGGTACCCATTACAATTTTAAAACAGTCAAAACACCAACAGTTTTTTATGGTAGCTGATGTAGAAGGCTTCCACATCACCGATGTGTTGGTGTGTTAATAAGAAGGCTTGCAAATAGTTTTTTTTTTTTTCCAGAAAATATAGTAGAGGCAATATGCAGCAGCTCAGCCTAGATCTGGGTTGTTCTCGTGTCCTATGTCTAGAAGCTTGGCATCTGTGAATGCTTTTCCACCCCAATCAAAAGCAGTATTTCTAGAAGAGCTATTGACTGAATTATACCATCACGATCACGATCATTATTATGTTTTTCATAAGAGTTCATAGCTGTGCATGCATTGAATAGTTTGACTATATATTTGACATCAATCAGGACATTAAATTCAGTTGGGGGTGCTTCAGTCAAATTCGTAATCTTCTTTCCCATGTTCTATTCCTCTTCTTTTCTAGTTCCAACAATTGGGTCATACATTCTTTTGTTTTAGACATATCTAATTTTGTGGGAAGTAACATTTGTAGAAAAGGTTTGTTCAAGCTGCTGATTTTGGCTGCCCTTTCTGGTGAGAAGAAACTGCTGTCAATTGAGCATTGTTGTATATTCTGTGAGAACAAATAGAGTTTGACCTATTCGCCTTAATTTACTCATGAAAGACAAAACATTGGCCTTATTTTGTCTTAAAATATACTTATGAGATCAACTCTACATTCAATGAGTATTTGGGTGAATGGTAGTGTTCAAATAGGTTTCCTCTATCATTTGCAATGAAAGAAACTTACCTGCGTATTCCTTTGGATGACATGTAAAATGTGGTGTAAACATAACTGCCACTTGGCTTAGATGTCGTTTAGATAGTGAGTTGAGATGAAAGTCGAAAATTGAATAAAATATTGTTAGAATATTATTTTTTAATATTATTCTTGTTTTAGGATTTGAGAAGTTAAATTTTTTATTATATTTTGTGTGAAAATTTGAGAAAATTGTAATGGTGAGATAAGATGAGATGAAACACTTTCACTATCCAAACGGAGCCACTCTACCCCAAGTTGAGATAGCTTGAATCTACTGCTGGGCTTACTTGCAGGTTTTGATGTACATACATGCATGGTGCACTCAATAAAAGGGATAGTCCAATCAACCTCTTAGATTCCATAAAGCATTAATTTCATCGAATATATTTGTAGACTGCCAAAGGTAGAACCGTAGAACTGTATCATGCCAGATAGAAAAACTAACTTGACCTTTATATTATTTTTGAAACATGCTTTCTTGAACGTGGTCAAATTTGATCCTTGTTACTTTCCCCGTAAGTGATAGATTTATGTTAGACAATAAACTATGTTGGTGTTGGAATTTACTTTTGTTGAACTACATGCAGGGAAGTGCAAGAAGACTGGTAAAAGCTGCTTTGCAAGAAGCTGCAAAGAAGAGAGAGATGAGGTATTCAGACTTGAAGAAGATTGACCGTGGTGTCCGCCGGCATTTCCACGATGACATCACAGTGATTGTTGTCTTTCTTGACTCAAATCTCGTGAGCAGGGCTAGCCAAATCAAGTGTCCAAATATATCTGTGAGAGGGGGTGGCATAAACCTTCCCCCTCACACACTGGCTCCTTGTACCATGCCAACTGAAGCTGGCAATACCTAGTTAAGCTGTATCTCCTGTTTGTCTGTTGTATCATTTTCTTTGTGAATACCAGGTTAGCTTCCAGAAGAGATCACATGAGCAGGTCTTTAATTCTTTAGTGTACACTGTCAACTTT
This sequence comes from Juglans mandshurica, assembly GCA_022457165.1. NCBI lineage: Eukaryota > Viridiplantae > Streptophyta > Magnoliopsida > Fagales > Juglandaceae > Juglans > Juglans mandshurica. Next base: position 23,754,968 of record CM039629.1, on the reverse strand, counting down.
AACTGGAAACTGATACTCGCATTTAGCTTCTGCGCCAAAAACGAAAATACTGGAGAAAAAGAACTTTTCTAGATGATACTTGTTATTTCCTCGGCACTGTTTATACCATCTATTATTTTTTTTAAAAAAGTTTTCCCTTCATGTGTGCTTGCTTGTTTGCTCTTTTCGTTTACTCTAAACTGGCATTGAAAAAAGTTTCAGATGTAGAGTGATTTGCAGGCATGGTTATGCATTGATACACAATGGATACTCGATATTTGGACCACTTCTCTTGGGGAAGCGAGTTCAGAACATTATAGTGGTCGGGTAAATTAAAAAATTCTCATTTTATGAAGATGTGAAAAGAGCTCTACGTTTCTGGGTAGTGGCTCAGATGTATGATGCCTTGATGTTCAAAAAGAAGGAAGGGAGATGCTATATAATGAGGTGATGCCAATCGATGCAGCAGAAGTACTTACAGTCAGGAGCGTTTTCAGTCGATTTCATGTGGTTGAATGGTACAACAATGGTGGTGATCCATTGATCTTGGGTCACTTTAACCTGGGTGGGTGACTAGAATGCTGTGTTCGATGTGTCTTATTTTTTAACACTGTTCACACGAGTGTTACTGGACCATGGTTCCGAACGCCTACTTGCAACAAAGCCTGCTGTATAAGGGTGGATTTAGATCCCTTCCCCTTATAGACACATAAAATAAATTCTACAAAATTTATAGTTATCGATCTAATATGACAAGAATTAAAGATTTATTTCACAAGTCATCTCTCTCATTTTAAACGCGAGTCCGGATAAGAACTCTAGACTCCATAGTTTAGAAATAAGCTATGGACGATCTCAAACCGACAAGCGACTCTTGCATCAATTACAATGTCATTTCAGGTCTAGTAAGGCTCATTTGGATGATGAAAGCAGCTCAGCTCAGCTCAGTTCAAATTTGAAAATTGAACTTCATCTGTCATTCAAACACATTTTGAGCTGAGTTTCATCCGTAAAAGGCAGTGAACTCATTTCTAAACTGTAGAAAGACATGACACATCCTTGCAAAAGCAGGGATTCCTGACTTCATTTGCCCACTTTAATTTTTTTTCTGCATTCCGTTATAACTCATCTCTCTATCTTTCCCGTCCTTCTTCTTCCCTAACCCGTCCTGTAAATCTCAATCGGGAAATGCTAGGTACAGGCACTTTAGCGCACCCATCCTGCGGACGAAGAACACATGGCGTCAGGTTTAGCTTTTTTATATTAAAAAAAATACAAAGGAAGAAGAAGAAGAACTTGGTATCGAGAAGAAAGAGCTGGGAAGAATGACAAGGAACACCGCACACTTTTATTACATTGGCAAATCGGAAGAAAAAACCATAAACTGGATCTGCCCCTGTTTTCTTCCCCTTGCCCCCCTCCTCTCTCATTCTTCCATGGCTGGTTGTGCTTTGCTAGTAATTGGTGAAGCCGAATATGCAGTTTTAAAAACTAAAAAAAAAAAGGTAAAAGAACATATAGGTTTTGGAAAAAAAAAAATGAATCTAGTAAATCTTGGAGAAGGTGAAGGTGAATCTCCCGTTTTGAAAAAAAATCAAAATGGGGTGTAAGTTAATCTTACAAGTAGCTTAGAATCTCAGGTATATAGTTCAAGTTTTGTTTTGTTCGCTTTTAAGGATTAGTAAGTTATTGCTGTAAAGATCATTTCAGTTTCTATAATTTCTACAAGTGTGAGCATCTTGTTGCCTGAACTTAATATTTAGATGATATTTTTACAAAAGCATTCATGGTTCTAGAATCTAAATTTTGTTATCGCTGGAGACCCAGATTGAACAACCAATGAACCAACACTTAAACAAAGCATTTCATAGAGAGAGAGAGAGAGAGATATTTGGGCATTTTTTTTTTTTTGTTTTTGCGGGGGAAATTGTACAGGAGCTTCGTCGTCCTCTTTAATGGGGAGATTTTGCGGGAGAAATTTGTGGTTTTGGCAGGAGCTTCATCTTCCTCTTTAATGGGGAAGAAAATGACTTTCTGGTTCACAACATCTAAGAGGAGGGAGGGGTAAATGGGGAAGAAGAAAAGGATGAATAGGAACTCTCAGTAATGATTAAATCTAGCCCCATTCCACATCAACGTCGGTGCGCATGGGTGCGCGATTTCGCTTCCAACAAGAATTTTCTATCTCAAAATTCTCATTCCATTCAAAACCTCTCAGATGCCTCCATTCAAAAGTAATCTGAAAAACAAAAATTTGAAAGAAAACGGAATTGTGAATAGTGAATAGTGAATACTATGAAAATGAAAAAAAAACCAATGGCTGCTTTTCATTTCTTTACGTTTTGACCATTGTTTTCATTGGTGCGAATGGCTGCAGTGCACACAAATGCATCTTTTTTTTCTTTGCTGTATTTGACACCAGAAGAGCAGACAATTTCAATTTTTCTTGTCAGGTGAACAGTATAAAATAATGGTGGGACCCATTTCTTTTACAAATTTCCATAAATATATCTAAACTCATCTTAACATCCAAACACACTTTAAACTCATCTTAAGTGGACCCCACCAAACTCATTCAACAATCTCAACTCACTACTATTCATAAAAAATTCAACTCAACTTAGCATCCAAAACAAAATAATTCACAACTTTATAATAATACTAAAGTTCAAAACAAAATAACTCACTACTTTGTTCGGGAAGTGATCTCATCTCATTTCACAACTTCTGATAATTTTCTTCTAAAAAATAATTCATACACAAATACTTTTTAATTTTTAATTTTTAACTTTTAACTTTTTCATCTAATTATTATAATTTTTCCAAAATTCCAAACAAAATACAAAAGATAATACAACTTTTTCAAATTTTAAAACAAAAATAATACTAAAAATCATATTTTAAGAATATTTTAACTTTATAATATTTTTATTCAACTATTTCTCTCATTTTCCAAAACTCAATAAAACATCTTTAACTTAAACTATTTAATTACTATTCACATCATTCTCATTTCATCTCATTTCTCAAACTAGTCCTAAATAAAAACAGTGTCATTTCGTGTGGCCGTGTGAGAAACAGGATAGTGAAACAAGAGCTTTGCTACACAACCTCCACCACACTCCACACTCCACATTTTTTTAAATTTTTTAAATTTTTAATATTTAAAAAAAAAATTTGAGTTTATTCTTTTTAAATTATTTCAAATTATTTATTCATTATTCATATAATAAATATTTAATAAAAGAAAAAAAGAATAAAAATTAAAAATAATGTGGAGTGTGGAGTGTGGAGTGTGGAGTATTAGGAGGCTGTGAAGATTTTTTGGTGAAACAATGCCCTTTAGTACAGAACTAAACTAGTTTAAGCAATAGACGGCAAATGGACTTCCCTCTTATGGGCTTTGATAATTAATTGAAAAAAAAAGTGGTACTATAGACACGTCTAACATAATAATATCCTTGAAATTCTCAGTAGAAACATGGAGAAAGAATATGAAAAGCGAAGAGAAAGGGAATTATTGGGGAGGGAGAGGCTAGCATTTCTGTCCCACTTGTCCATATTAAGATCCCTATTGTTTGAGAAATGATACATGCAGTCGTGAATGTGCAAGCGCCGTATAGTCGCTTTGAAAAAAGTGAATAAATATGGGACCTACATGAAAAGAAATTAATTTTTTAATAGTGGACCCCACTCTTTTTCAAAGCGACTGCACGGCGTTTGCGCATTCCACGACTGTATGTAGCATTACTCCTATTGTTTTTGTCAGAATTCAAGCCCTGCTCTATTGGTGTAACGTCTCCAAATCACATGACCTATACTCTAAAAGAACTAGTCAATAATATAATTGGAATCCCATTGGAATCTTATAAAGAGTAAAAACTTTTCATTCTCAAGCAACGTGAGATCTCATACACTACCTACCATTATCCTTATCATATAGGATATGATTATCAGAGTTGGCGTGCGTGCTTCATTTCATGGTGCATGTTGCGGCACAGAGAGGGTATGTAGAAGCTCTCCATGGCTGGCTAGCAAAGTTTGTAGTTACAGAAGTAGAAGGATAAATTAAAAGGTAAAGCAGTAGCTTGCTTTTAGCTTTTGCAAAGGACGTGAAGGGGAGGAAGGAACGGCAACAGAAGAGGAAATTGGACAGAAGGATTCTAGCGTTCCAGAAGTTCGAGCAGAGAGCAGGTTTCTTGAATACAAGCTTGCGGAATTGAAGTCAGAGAGTCAGAAGTGGAACATGGGCACGAGTACTTTGAGTGATAAGAAGGATCAGTTGCACACATGGAGAAAGGAAGTTGAATGTGGAGAACGAGAAACTCCACAACTGCACTCAAGAAACATAATTGATCATATTATATAGATAACAAACTGTTTTTTTTTTTTTTTTTTTCTCCTAAGGCTTCTAAAAAAATGTACAATTTCTCCTTGTAACTTTAGAAGAAGATGCTGAGAAAGCTGAGTACCTATCATATACTAAAGGGATCCAAGGTTGAAGACAATGGCAGCAGATGACAAACAAATCTAAAGACGAGGGCTTTGAGGATCTAAAGTGTGTGCCTATAAACGTGATGTATATATGTTTATACCTTTATATGGTGTGAAAGCAGCTCGCAGAGACACATTTATTTATATGTTCAGCAGATTTTTTTTCGCAGCATCGAATTGATATTTGCTAGTATCAAAAGTTGTTGTGGTCGCCCACGATTTTTGTTGCAGAACCTGTAAATTTTCCCTTTTTTGGCAAAAGTAAAGAGAAAGTGCAGAGAGGGGAAATCCAAGTGGGCAATTATTGTAAGTAATTGAACATTGATCTTGATCTTGCGGAACGGCAAAAATGTACCAAAAAGTCTCAAACTGAACTTTTATTTGGAAAATGGATATCACCTCCTAATTACCCTCATAAGTGCAGCATGCAAATAGACCTTAACCCAAACCAACCATGAGATGTAATGGGCATTATAATCTGTGAGCAACTTGTAGAATTGATTCACGTTTCACTACATTCTTTCAAGTTTTGTACAAAAAGCAATGATACACATCCTAAAAAAGCTCGGGTATGATCATTCAAATGAATAATTACAGATTGCACAAGCTACAATTACCATCTTCCCTTAGCCTACCTTAGGCACAGTGAGACCAAAAATTGAGAGAAGAGTATAAATTCGCTTACAACAGCTGCAGGTGAGTTTATGCCAAAAAATGGGACAATGTCAACCTGGAGCCAGCTCTCAACTGCAGATCCCACCGCAGCACCAGCCACAAGGCCCCCTATGGTAATTACAGAAGCCTTCCCTGCAAACATGAATAGCAAAGCACTCAAACATTTTCACCTTGCAGATACAGTTGAATCGTGCTTATATCCACAATACCAAAAAATTTTGCCCTGCCTTGCTTTGAAAATGGTAACTATCAGAAGCCACTGCGATTATCTTCATTGATGGGACAGGAGCTAATTTTCGTTTGTTTTTTAGAACCAACAAACTCAACCAAATCACCATGACAGACCAGAAACAGGTAAGTCAACAATGGATAAATAATACTGCATTTAAGTTCTCATTAATGATGTATTTCTACATTGATGTTCTTTCTGAAGAAAATCATTTTTACTCACTTTTACTTTTTCAACAACTGGATGACCTTAGAAAAAGTGACATAGGTGTTTAATTTAATGGAAACAAAGTCTCAAGTAGATAATGCAAAAGCGCCACTGCTAAAAACATCAGAAAGCAGATAATGTAGTCACGCCGATGCTAACATCAGAATGACAGGTTCTACAACCACTGCTTGAAACTTTGTTGTTTTATTTTTAAAAAATAAAAAATTATAGAAGAAATGCAATCTAAAGTCCAAGCTACCAAACTAATGCTCTATTAATAGAGGCATTGTTCTTGTTATACACCATAAGGGACACGAGCTATATGGGACGAGATATGGAGATGTGAGAGGCTTCCATGATCTCTGTTTGTGGAGCAAAAGGGGAAAAAAAATAATGCAGCCATGTCAAAGGTATGTGCTAGTGGAGAGAGACACAGCCAGTCAATTGAGTCGTGTAGTGTGGGAGAAACATGGGTGAGTCTGAGTGTGTGATGTGGGTGCATGTATAGAGTTAGATTGTGAGAGGAGAGTGTGTGTTATGCCTGCGGAAGTGGAGTGGATTAAAAACCATGTAGGTTGAGTCGATAAAAGCCAGGTTTATTGGTGTAGTTTACTTTGTCTGTGGTCAGTAAACTATATCTTGTATTGGGTTTTCTCCCACCCAAAATGGAGCTAATTTGTATAAGTGAAATTGTTTGAATTTCTTTGACTTCTCTTTCCTCGTTTCCATCACATTCTCTGCTACACTTCTTGAGTTTAAATTTGTAAGGCATCTCAAACTTCTCGAGGACAACATACCTTTGTATTCAAATAAAACCATGCAAGTAGAACCATATGGACATAAGAAAGCTTACCTAACTTCACATTTTTTTTGGTCATGAAATACAAAGAAGCTCCAAAACTACTGGCCAAGATTAGTCCAGGAACATCAGCCCCAGCATACGGGGCTGCAATGGATGTTGAAGCTCCATTGACAAAAGTTAAGGCCATTAAAGCCCCATATACACCTGCTTGTATGCCCAAATCACTGCTTGATGGTGTTTCAACTGAAATGGGTGGATTCTTCACAGCAGCCTGCCACCACTGAGGCATTGATCCCATCCCAGGAGCACTTAAAGGTTTAACATCGGCATAACGAACGCTACTATTCACAACTTTTCCCGCTCGCCGCCGAGTTAAGCTTTGCATGAGCAACATATCATATGCAGCCTCAACCTAAAACATATTAAAAAGGGTAGTGACAGGGACAAGAAGACTACTACAACTCTGTTGTTGATAGATAGTCAACTACTTCCAACAACAGATAAATAACAGAAATTAAACATTGACCTAAAAGAATGCACCACCAGTTGGGTCGAATAAATCTTCCAAATCAGGCCTGAAACTGGACCTATCTATCATCAGAATTAAACAACATCAGATCAAAATCCTCCAGATATTCAGGATAATTCCACATTGGAGTACTTAGAATTCTAACCACCAAGTGTTACTTACATGGCTTAGATTTTGCCATTTTAGTATGCCTCAACTCTATAGGATCCTCAATGTTTCATTAATACATTGTGTCTTATTAAATTATATGCTGAGTTGGCAAAATCTTATCCATTTGATTATAATATCGATTATAATTTTGAGGACCTTAACGTTAAGATCTTAATCCAACAAAATCAACAAAGGCCCATCCAAATTATAAAATGAGTAACCATGTCTTCTTTGACAACCCTGAGCCCACTAGCCATACTAGAAATTTGATATTTTTCTAAAGGTAAATAAAAATTTATTGAAACATAACAAAAAGCGTTGCCCAAGTACAGGAAGTATACACAAACAAGAAAACACCTAACTGCAATCTAGGAACTAGAAAATGATACAAATGGCAATTTGATAATGTGGTGATAATACAAATAAAATTAATCACAACAAAATAAAATGATCACTAATGCTCAAGTTGTTAAATTCACGTACTTATCTAATATCGATTACCTTCTCAAAAAGTTTTAGAGCTCAAAAACTCTCCCAGAATTCGAAGTACGCAAATATATGTTAGAAAAAGAAAACGATGAAAAAAAATTAGACTTTAAAAATGTCTATTTTCTTTTTATCTAATTGGAAAGAGGAACAAAAGCAATCAGGTGAGATCCAAGCTAAGGAGAAGGAACCTGCGCTATCGCCTCCTGGTCGTCCTTACAAGCGGCGAGGATTGAGTTCTTTGCGCGGAGTATGTCATCGAAGGAGGCACCCTCGGATACTCCGAGGAGCTTGAGAGCGTTCTCCACGGACATCTCGAACGGCGCCGAGTCGTCGGCTCTAGAGCCGGCATGGACCAGAGTGCGACGTGAGGGAATAACGGTCACAGTACTCACGCATCGGCCTGGCCACGGTTCGTTCTTTGTGAGACCTACCGCGTGCAATGGGCCGAACCTACGGGCTGGGGGCCGGTGGTAGGGTGAACCGGTTGTGAACCGGTTGGGCCGGACGGAGAGAGTGGCAGCCATTTTCGGGACAAAACGTGAGGCTGGATGCAGTGTAGCTAGAGAGGCGGTTAATCTAGATTCTACACTCTAGAGGCTGTGCCTTTCGTTCGAGAGACTTCGTGTGTGTTGCTGTGGTGTAGGTGCTTTTTAATCTCTGACCGTCAGATTATCGATCATGAGCATCGTGTGGGATTTTAAATTTTTACCGAAGCTTGTAGTAATCAGAGTGAATTTTTTTTTTTTAAAATCAATATGTAATTTATGAACGTTTCAAATTTAAGAAAATATTTTCAAAATGATAAAAAAATATATCTAAGGATTTATATTCAATCTCTATGTTTAATGTTTTTAATAAGATATTCAAAGGGGCTCATGGTGTTGGGTTGTGGAAGCACATAAGGTAAGGGTGGGGGACTTTCTCGAATAATACTAGGTTGTGTTTGGGGGAGGACAATAGAATCAACTTTTAGAATGATGTATGGGTGGGAGATATGGCCTTTAAAAATGCTTATCCTAACCTTTTCAGAATAGCAAGAGAAAATGAAGCTATGGTGGCTGATGTGAGGGTGATTAGACAAGGTTCTCGGGAGTGGCACATTAATTTCACTAGGGAGGCACAAGATTGGGAAGTGAGTGATTTGGTGAGTTTTTTCAGCTTACTATATAACATCACTGTCGCGGTTCCAACGGACGACAAGATGGAATGGAGGCATTCCAAGAACGGAAGATTTTTAGTATGCTCTTTCTATGACATTCTTACAGCTCAAGATAGACCCTATTTTCCTTGGAAGAACATATGGATGAGTAAAGCACCTCGCAAGGCTGCATTCTTTGTTTAGACAGTAGCTTTAGGGAAGATACTAACCATGGACAACCTAAGAAGGCGTAGATTCATAATTACGGATTGGTGTTGTATGTGCATAAATAGTGGAGAAACAATAGATCATTTATTATTACATTGTGATTTTGTAAGAGATGTATGGACTTACTTTTTCAGCAGATTGGGAGTTGCATGGATAATGTCAAGAACGGTGGTGGAACTATTAGCTAGCTAGAAAGGGATCACAGGGACACCACAGATTGCATCGGTGTGGAAGATGGCGCCTATTTGTATTTTCTAGTGTATTTGGAGTGAAATGAATGATAGATTCTTTGAGGATCATGAACGTTCCTTAGATGAGTTTATGAGTTTTTTTTTTTAAGAATTTATTTATGTAGGTCATTGCGTTAGAGTTAAATGGTCTCAGCTTCCATGATTTCCTTGTAACAATTTCTAGTTCTTAATTTGGTATACTCATATGTATACCTCCGGTGTACTTGGGCTATATCTATCTTTATCAATACAATTGCTTCTTACTTATAAAAAAAAAAAAAAGATATTCAATCTCTACATTTAATTTAAAAGAAATACTTTAATCACAAAAATATTTCATAAAATTAAATTTATAAACTGACGTAATTTGATATAATATATTAGATTGTAAAAATATTTTTTGTGACTATAACAGATACTTGTACTTAGGAAAGGAAGACCATGAAGGGATAAACTAAGACTCCATTTAGATGTTGAGCTGAGTTGAGATGAGTTGATTTTTTTATAAATAGTAGTAAGTTGATATGATGGCGTTTCGTGAGACCCACTTAAGATGAATTTTGATATATTTATACAAAGTTAAAAAAAGTTACGGGTCTCACGTGTAAATAAGTTTTGAGTTGACATGAATTTAATGGCTTGAACTTGAGTGTTTGAATGTTAAACAAAATTAAACTGAATTAAATTGATGTCAATTTAAGCTAAATTTAAAGTGGAACCTAACAAACCAATACCCATCTCGGAGAAATAGCTGCAGAAGAAGGACGCCGTAGGAGGGAGTCTCCGAAATATTGTTTTCAAATCATTACCATTTGACTTATACTGTTGTAAAAGAGTCGAGACATTTTGGGATCTCTTTGTAATAAAGTATTTTAAAACTTGTTGTCACAAATTAAGGTTTATCTTTTGTTTCTGTCACGGTATAAGATGTCTGTAGTGTCATTACAGTGAATCGTAGCCACCGGGCTGAAGGATGGGGATGTAGTGGTCTTAACTCTCAGATTGCATCAAGTTCTCGAATATGCCACTGTGAATGATAGAGGAATGAGCAATGCTAGATACAGTCCTCATTTGGAGACTGCAATGTAAGCCTAAGCAATTTTATCTTTAAAAAACTATCCATCCTGAAATGATGCTTTTTCTCATTTAATAAGGGGCCTGCACATACAGTCCTCAAGTAGAGACTGCAAATAAAATTTCTCTAAAAGAATATTTCCACAATCAAAGGAATTATTCATGACAGATTCTAAATTCACATGCAAGTAATGCTAATATTCCTTTATCTAAATATCTATTAAGTTTGGGAAAAGCTTTGTATAGATGGCACACAAATGGCTTTTGATGTAGGTGGCATTATTTCCTATCCATTCAATTCGTTGATCTCCCTTTGTCACATCTATCCGTTCTTTTTATGGATAGTGTGAATTGGACGTGTGATATCATTTCTATATGAAAAATTATACTATGCTACTTAATTTTGTCAGTTTAATTTGACCACTTATATATATTTTTTAATTTTTTTTTACGTAATAGTTAAGAAAGTAACTATTAGTATATTGATATATTTTTTTAATTTTTTCAAAATGTTTAAAAATGTTTAAAAAATATTTAAGAAAAAAATAAAAAAAATATAATTTGTAGTAAAAAAATCTCAAGTAGGTAATCTTGAGTGGCATAGTAACGCTACCATGGGAACAGGGAACTGATTCACAACCCGACAAGGTTCGTATGTTGATTCGAATTGTCTCCTTTCCTTTGCCGGTCTGGAGTGAAATTACAAGAGCAAATGTTACACAAACAGAAGAAATCATGGATTGAGGCAGCCATCAGGATGCTAGACTTGACTATGTTGAAGAAGGTTTGGGGGAAGATGAACATCAAATCCAAGTGCTTCCCAGCCTCAACAGTTCTTCTGCCACTGGGCATGGATTCTTTTTGTACACCGGAAAACACAGCCTTTTGTTTTGGAAGTTTTAAAACACCAAATATGTGTTTGTTTCCACAGAAAATAATCAAGGACATGCAGAGATGAATCTGTTGTTAACAAGCAGAGTTATTTAGCAAAAAAACATGTCTATTTATTATTTTTAGCGAGTCAAATTCAAAGGCTTCATTTGAATAGTGAGATGAAATGATATACTTTTAGATAAAAATTAAAAGTTGAAAAAAATATTATAATATTATAATTTTATTATTATTATTATTATTTTAAAATTAAAAAAATAAATTATTTATTATATCTTTTATAAAAAATTTTAAAAAATTATAATGATAAAATGAGATTAAATGTAATCATTTTTATGTGACAAATACATATAGAGTTTTTAGAGTAATGTTAATACAAGTTTCAAACAGACAAATCTAAATTTTTTATAAAATAATAGGTTCTACTAATAAAAAATAATTTTTTTTTATACTTTTTTTAAGATATAATTCATTTCTTAATAAGAATTTTTATAAAATTTATCTAATTTGTAACAATTAATTCTCATTTCGCACCACCAGGCACCAACCAAAGCCAGTCCAAGACAAGTTTTGAAAAACGACAAAAATTGGGAAGCTGCGGTAGACCCCAACCCTAACCCCTTCCTGTCCACGTCACATGCCATTAACTATTTATAATTAATAATTTCTAAAAAATAAGGATAGTGACATGATTATTACTCTATTATTACCTATTTATTATTTATAATTTATTTTAAGTTTTTATTTTTTTATCATTTTTTAAGTATTTTTTAACATCCTTAACTATTAAGAAAAAATTTTAAAAAAAATATAATTTTACTAATAATCACTTCCTTAACCATTAAATAAAATTAAAAATTAAAAAAATCAAATATAAAATGAGTAATAAGAGAGTAATAAACTTATCATTTTCCAAAAATTAATTCAAAGACCATTTAAAATTGATATTTTCAATTTAGTGCATTAATAGATATTTTGATAATTTTTTTAATCTATATAAAAACATATCAATATACTAATAGTCACTTCTTTAATAAATAAAAAAAAAAATTAAATACATAAACAGTTAAAATAATAATGTAAAATGAAACGGCATAATAGTATTATTCTTTACTAAATTTTGTGCCAGAGTTAGGTCTAGTTGTGGCTTATTGGTTTTTCCAATCGGGCTAGGTTCTAGATTATAAATAAAACTATATTTGAAAGAGATTAACTTAGGGTTAGTTTGGATTAAAAAAAATGAGATAAGATGATTTTAGATGAAATATAAAAGTTGAAAAAAATATTGTTAGAATATTATTTTTTAATATTATTATTATTTTAAGATTTGAAAAAATTAAATTATTTATTATATTTTGTGTGAAAATTTTAAAAAACTGTAATGATTAGATGTGATAAAACATTTTCTTAATTCAAACGGAACCTTAAATTATAAATCAGACTAGATTTGAGAAATTAAATGAGTAATGTTGTATCATACTCTCATCTCATTTTTATTTCAATAACGATAAATTTGTTATATTTTATGTAGTAAACTAAAAGTGAAATAATAATGTGATTTACCGAATTTTTTAATTAATAATTGATTTTATCGTGTACGCCTGAAATAAATTGCTAAAAAATAGACAATCATTGTCGGCCACGTCCCAACAAAGGCAGCCAACGAAGAAACCCCATCTATACCGTACACAGAACAAACAACTCTTCGGTTTTTTGTCTCTCTGATATTATTACCATAAAATAATTAGACCGATTCATAAATTATTATAAATTATATAATTCATATATTTTTCTAATCCGTTGGATCTCAGTTTATTCTCTCTCTCTCTCTCGGATCGAAAAATAAAGGTATGCTACTGGTGTATCTTATATAATCTGTGAAATTCCCAGATCGTCATTTTCTCTGATACTATCTTAATTGTGCGGTCTCTGCGATCACAAACCGCTGGATATTTACAGCGTAGGAATTGGTGCGACCGATTTAATAGATTTAATACCCATCCAGTGCGTGTTCATTTTCGTTTCCTTTCCATTTTACTGTGTTTTATAGGCTAGGAAATATAGAATTGTAAATGATTTAGCTAGTCCAGATTGGTGTATCTTCTATATAATACAGGAAATTCATCTAATCAGGGTGGCCATTTTTTGTTTGACCTTTTTGTTTGGGTGATTGAAGCTCTGAAATGGGTGTACCGCCAAACAATCATGACATGGAAGAGGGGACGCTGGAGATTGGCATGGGTGAGTTTTGCATTGATGTACTTGTTTTTTTTAACATGCTGTATTTGGGGATGTGTTTAATTTGGGTATGAGATTTGATTTCAATGCGAGTGTCAAGCATAGCGGATATCCTCTTTGAACCCAAACTCCATACTACTCATAGTAAATTGAATAAATTGGAAGACTAGGAGAAAATGTAAGACTGATAGATAAGTTTTTATAAGTTTTTCCCTTTGTTTATTATTTTACATTGCAGAGTATAGAACTGTTTCTGGAGTTGCAGGACCTCTGGTTATCCTCGATAAAGTAAAGGTGGGGATTTTGCTCTCTTGCCTCTCATCGCTTAGTATTTTGCCAAGATTTATCAATCAGGATTTCCCTTTTACTCATGTTTTCGTGATCAATCTATCATCTGATAACCGTTTCAGGGACCTAAGTATCAAGAGATTGTCAATATTCGTCTGGGAGATGGAACCACCCGGCGAGGACAAGTCCTGGAAGTCGATGGAGAAAAAGCTGTTGTTCAGGTTATTTTTGTTCGGCTATCTATATTATTTGCTTCTCATGATTATGATTTCCCCATAATCGACATTCTAGCATGACTTATAAAATCGAGGAATTCCTCGTCTTGATTGTGGACTAATATGCTGCTTCTCAGTAGTATAGTTTATTCATGTCTCTAATTGCCCTACACTTAAAAGCATCCTTTTTCCCCTTAATCTCTTCTGGTATAATTAATTATAAAAAAATCTCTTCTGGTATAATTGTTTATTGTATTTTATATATACTTTGTTATCTGGTTGGCTTTGGCTAGGTTTTTGAAGGAACATCTGGAATTGACAACAAATACACAACCGTGCAATTTACAGGAGAGGTATTAAACTTTGTTCATATTCTTCCCTTGTACTATGAAGCATGTTTTATCATAATTAATTGGGTTGTCTAGGCTCTGCAAGGTACACTTATCTGGTAAAAGTTTTCAAATCTAGAGTCATCTATCTGGTGAAGTGGCTTCATTAGAGGAGATACTAAAACACTGCAAAACCTTAGTTGGTCTATGTGCAATAAGATAGAGATCTCATTTGGTATTAGAAACTTCTGATGTCACTCTAGGTAAAAAGCAACAGGATCTCAACCTAGTGACGTATTAGCACAGATTAAAGATCATGGTTCCCAATTTTCCTTTGTAACCCTCTGATTCCGTGACTTTTAGTTCAGTATTGCCTTCCTCACTCTCTCTCTGGACATGTGTTGCAGGTTTTGAAAACTCCTGTGTCATTGGACATGCTTGGGCGCATATTTAATGGTTCTGGGAAACCCATTGATAATGGTCCCCCTATTTTGCCTGAGGCTTACTTGGACATATCCGGTGAGTTGTTGGAGTTAATGATAAGTATATGCTTTATATTTATATATTTGCATTCCTTCAATTTGTCACGTCTTTTCTAGGGAGTTCTATCAATCCTAGCGAGAGAACCTATCCTGAGGAGATGATACAGACAGGGATTTCTACAATTGATGTCATGAATTCGATTGCTAGAGGACAAAAAATTCCTCTTTTCTCTGCTGCCGGTCTTCCACATAATGAAATAGCTGCACAGATATGTCGACAGGCTGGTTTGGTCAAGCGATTGGAGAAGTCTGAAAATCTTCTTCAGGTAGAGGTCATTCTAATATTTTTTTGGCTAGCGACGATTGCATATTAAGCTAATTAGATGAGTGAGAGAAGGAGAACCACAAAAAGGGTTGCCCCATATCTTCTGATGAATCTGCCGTTTTACTGATTTTTATATTAGACATACTTAAATACATGGACAGCATAATTATAATTTGTAGATGATTCCAAGATCTTTGTAGAATGTCCTTGAGGAAGCTTTAGTTTTCATAAAGTATACCCTTGTTTGCCCCCTTCAGAGTTTAAATCCACAGGCACTAGCAACTTTCCATTACATGAAATACATATGGTCCTGGAATTATCTACCTTACTTTGGAATAGTAATTTTTCTCTATTGTTGTAGATGACCCTCAATCTCTTTTCTGTTAGATAAATTGCGGGATTTGTAGTTTAAAGCATCTGTGAAATCTCTTAAAGAGTTGGAGAGGTCCATAGATGATTTGATGTCAAACTGCTTCAATTGTTGTATTTACCTCATTCTATTGCTTACTTGTGACCCAGTTGTTTCTTTTGCCTTTGAAATATATAAGCTAGTTGTTTCTTGGATGGCCACTTCGTTTACAATGTCTCTTATGTTCTTTATAATGTAATTTTTTTGCGGGTGGGGAGAGGGGGGGGGGGGGATTCAAACTTCTAGGTGATTATCCTAACCTACTCAATGAATTTACAGGATGAGGTAGAGGACAATTTTGCCATTGTATTTGCAGCTATGGGTGTAAATATGGAGACTGCCCAGTTTTTCAAACGTGATTTTGAGGAAAATGGCTCAATGGAGAGAGTGACCCTCTTTCTGAACCTGGTACTTTTTAAATCTGCATTTGAATGATATCGTTACTACTTGTTTTCTCTAATGTGAGAATTTTTCAGTTATCCCTGTTTGAACGTCATACCTAAAATGTGTTCACTGGTCTTCTCTTGGGCAGGCAAATGACCCTACAATTGAACGTATTATCACTCCTCGTATTGCTCTTACTACTGCTGAATATTTGGCTTATGAATGTGGGAAGCATGTTCTTGTCATCCTTACAGATATGAGTTCTTATGCTGATGCTCTTCGTGAGGTAATATAAAAGATTTGTTAATTTGCACTACTGAGACTTATCCTTGTATTGTTTTTGCAAAAGGAAAAAAGCCCGAACCTGTTTTGTAAAACCCTTTAACATCCTTTTCCATGATAGCTCTGAGGTATTCAATATATATGCAAACTTTACATGGATTCCAGCTAGATTAGAAAGTCAAAGATTTTGTTTATTTGGAGTCTTTTTGTGTACTATGTGAAATCTTTAAGAACTTCTTACAAAAATTTGCATGACTCAAATTACCAATTGCTACTGCACAGGTGTCCGCTGCCCGTGAAGAAGTGCCAGGAAGGCGTGGGTATCCTGGGTATATGTATACTGATTTGGCAACAATTTATGAGCGTGCTGGAAGAATTGAAGGGCGGAAAGGCTCCATAACACAAATTCCAATTTTAACTATGCCTAACGATGGTAATGCAATTTTGATCATCTTGCCAACTGTTCCTTCCTGCTTTAGTGATGGTCATTCTTGAACATTGATTGCTTTGTTTTGCCAGATATTACACATCCCACTCCAGATCTTACAGGATATATCACTGAGGGGCAGATATACATTGACAGGCAGTTGCACAACAGACAGGTAGGGTTATAATAAAGCTTAAGGTTTTGAATTAGTGTTGTGGGGCGCTGTAGTTTGATGATGGGAAATAATTTTCAGATAGATCTGGGTGTTTTTTTATGCATGATAATTTGGAGCTGTATGTGCATGGTGTCAACATGCGTCGAACAAACTAAACCTTTTTTTTAATCTCATCAATAAGAAAGTTTGTTTTTACTATCCTAGCATGCTTTTGGTGAATTTGTTTAGTGCAACTGGGTTTGAAGGAACTGGTTTATCACTGAAAGCCATATGTAAAAAGTAGCTCCCGTTTAATTGATCTCAAATTTTAAAATTGCTATTGTTGCACTTAGAAGCTAGCTCTCTTATTCGTTTCGGAGACCAGTATAGGTGTTAGGAATGATATTGATTGGCTATGCGGGCCTCTAAATGATTCTGAAACTAAACATTGATCTGTTTGAATTGAGCAGATATATCCACCAATTAATGTTCTCCCATCCCTGTCTCGTCTGATGAAGGTAAAGAAGAATCTTTAAATTGTTTGGACTTTCAATATATTAAAGGGATGGAATCTTAGAAATTACTAATTTGGGTGAGTGTTCTAATGTATTATTGATTTTCTGCAGAGTGCTATTGGTGAGGGGATGACTCGCAAGGACCATGCTGATGTATCCAATCAGGTCTGCTTGGTTAATATATAAATTCAGTGATGTCTCACTTAAGCCATCTAACCCTTCCTTTTACACGCATTGCTTGATTTATTTTTAGCTATATGCAAACTATGCAATTGGGAAGGATGTCCAAGCAATGAAAGCTGTGGTTGGAGAAGAAGCACTTTCTTCTGAGGACCTGGTCTGTTACCTCTTTTCTTTCTCATGAAGATTTTCTTTTTTGTTTCATCAGTACGTAAAATAGATCATGGAAAGGAATGAAAGAAACTAATGAGATTTATATTTTTAAAACAGCTGTATTTGGAGTTCTTGGACAAGTTTGAGAGGAAATTTGTCACCCAAGGAGCCTATGACACCCGTAATATCTTCCAGTCGCTAGATTTGGCATGGACTCTTCTTCGCATTTTCCCCCGCGAGCTTCTCCACCGTATACCTGCAAAGGTCCTTGACCTGTACTACAGCCGAGATGCATCTAATTGACGGAGGAAACAAGCAATATCTCTTGCCCCCTGCTTAATCATCACCACATTAGCTCGGCGGTTTGTTTATTTATTTGCCTTTCCTTCCTGGGTTGCGCATCTCTCTTATATCCAGCACAACAAATATAGGTTGTGGTCCGAGTCAAGTCCCGCATATTCCAAGCTCTTCGGCTAGTCAAAATGACAATCTATTCTTTTAGTGAGACACTTCAAATCTTGTAATCCCCATGTTTTTTCTTCTTTTTGTATTTGTTAGTTCGGATCCAATCCGTGTTATGGCTGTTGCACTTCTTTGATGAGATGTGAGTAACAATCGTGCTTTTTGGACACTGAAGCCCTCTCAGATAGGCTGCTTGTTCTGTCATGCTTAATTTTTTAAGTTATCTTCATGTATCTTCATACTCTCGAGACTACGTATAATATGTGATCGTGGTTATGCTCAAGGCATCAATGCTTCTGTCTAATTCATGGTTTTGCGTTTGTTGTCTACTTATTTATGTGACTTTTTAAAATCTGCATGATGCTGAGATAAGGGTGCTTTATGTATATGTAATTTTGCACGTACAACTGTGTCCTATCATGTTTTAAATTGTAGATATTACTATAAAATGATATTATTTTTAAGATAAATGCTATGTATCGATCACTATTTACTTCCATACTTCACATCTACAATTTTTTTTTTTCATAAAATGTGAGTGTTTTTCATAAGATGTGGGGAGTGAGATAGTGAGTAATGACTGATAAGAATTTTTTTTTTTATTCTATTTTCAAAACGAAATTGTGTAAAAGAATTGTGTGCGTACCAGTTTTCTTAATTTTTATATTCAATTTTGTGGATCAGATCAAATATTTCACAATCTTGCATTGTTGGTCTTTTTGAGGAAGGATGGCTTAAGTTATCTAAATTATTACCTTTCTGACTTAAGAAAATACTATATTCACTTGTGTAATATTTATAATTATATAAAAGGTTTACATAATTCAGTATAATGGTATTCAAGAGGTTTATTTATGCACAAGAACATGCTGAATATTGTTTTCAAACTTTGTTAATGTACTCAAGAGGTTTCCGATTTAGTTAACTTCCTAATAACAACCTACAAAATTAATCAACACAGAATTTATCCCTTTTTTCCCCTGCACTCCTAAAATACAATACAAACTTTATCTAGGGCCTCAACATGCTTTCTAACAAAGCAGGGCTGAGATAATGATCATAATGTATATTAATTTATGGAGAAGTCTACGAAGAAGCCGAGAGAAATGGCTAATCATATAATAAAATTGAACCTTAGCCCGCTTTTGATGTTCTTGCTACTGGTGGCAGGACAACCGAGTCGAGGTTACCAGGATAAGGAGTCCACAATCCTAAGCCTCCCCTACTTTCTTTCATTCTGCTACCTTTCCCATCAAGCTCAGTGATATTCTTCACCCATTCAATTGCTGAAGAATGCTCCCTTGTGTGTGGGTGCAGCACAAACAGCGAGTTGTACTCGCAATTCGGGAACATAAAGAACTTGAACAAACCCCCTAACCTATATACAACATAGCCAAAGCTCAGTTGGTCTCTTGGTGTGAAGAGGTCGACCTCATTGAACCACAAGCAGCTAAACAAGTTACTCATTGCAGTGTGCTCCCGTATGATGATGGCTCCCTCCGGCACATCTGCATTTCACAACTCTATTAATATTATGAAATAACAAATGTATCATGCATCTTTCAACTAAGTAAATGCAGTTTTTTCACATGTTACCAATGCAGAGTGCCTTTTTTTTTTCACTATATTATCCAATTTCATTTATTTTCTCTTCGTGTGAGGGGGTGGAACTCCTTCAACACAGAAGGCTCTACACTGAATGAACTGTACTGTGGAAATTGAATATCTTTCGACAATAAATGCTTGTTCACCAATCAAAGTGTTTATGACGCATGCACGAGAACTCTTGTATTAACAACTTTTGGACCATCTTTTAGGTTTCAACTCCCCCCCCTCTTTGAGGCCTGAACATCAGTTTAATTCCTTATTTCCATCTTACCACTAATGGTTTTTCCTCCCGGACTCCATGAACCCATTCCTTCATAGCGGTAGATTTTCATGTGAAGATCAATAAGAGGTCGGGCATATCGCTTTCTCCGCTTGTTTGCATCAGCTTCCTCGTATATACTATGGTGATGCTTGTGCTGAGCAATGGCAAATGAATATTTCCCCCGCCACAAGTATCTGAAAACCAATAATTCCTTTAAAAGAAGTTTCTTCATGATAGCAGAAAGAGAGTGCAAAATAACAAAAATCTCAATATGGCAGGTAGGTTAATGGAATGGAAAAGCAGTTCCTCGACAAGTTTCAAGACACATACATACATACACAGACGTTAAGGTACCTTTCCAGTATTAGCAATGGATCAACAATCAGTTCCATTTTGCCATCAATCCAAATGCTGTACTGAGCTTGAGGGAACAACCTGTGGAGTAAGATTTTTGGGATTTTCCCGTTCCTTCTGGGCTCATCATAAGGTGAATGCTTCAGTAAGACAAGACGCCAGATGCCCACCCATTTCCCCCCATGATCATCCTCTCTAATAGTAACATTTTCCTTTATGAATTTGAGGGAAATCTCATCAACAACCATAAGAAAACAAAAGAGCTTCCTAGAACGTAGGCTTATATTTGAAGGCTGTTGAGGTACATCATATCCATCAAAAATGCCAGATGCAACCACAAACCTACACTTCTCGACATATTTGATGTCTGAAGGAGCCATTTCAGCACCACTTTCACGGATAAATCCACAGTGCACCTGAAGGACCAGTACATAATAACATTTACAATTGTACCCCATAATTATTGCCCTTTTAGGCAATAATATATGTTATTTGAATTGAGAAAAATCTAACGTTTCATTGTCCATAAAGGAATAAGCAATTGAACTAACTTCATCACGACATCATCATGATAGTTAGGAGGAAGAGTATTAGCAATACAACAGGAGCAAAAAGCGATACAATATTATAAGTCATAATAGTAATTGTTATAGGTCACACAATATTGAACGTACTAAAGGATTTTGTGTTACCTTCATGGCTGGATTTAGCTTGAAGCTCTCCTCTCTCTGTGACCAGCTCTGATGTCCTCCAAATAGTGGAGATGTCTGTGATCCGTTTTTCAAAAGCTCGTCCTCCATGGCATACGACAAATCTTTGACAATCCTGTCAGGAGTTCTTCCCTTTGGAATAACAATTTTATCAGGGTCCTCAGAAAGCGGAATTGGACAGCCTGATTAATATGAGCATACCAATTTAAATTAGTAACTAAGCAAAGATTGACAAATCAAAGAAGAGATGTTGCCATGATCTTACGATGTTGGGGCTGTAGCGGTTCTGGTACATTAATGCCCATGCTGTTTAACACCATGAACACTTTGCTATCTTTGTTACATATAGCTGCATGTCAAGCAAAATGCCATCATATTATCACCGACCATTTTTTGATCAGTACATGATATTGTCACAGACCATTAAAAAGGATATCTGCAACAACACAATTTGAATCGTACATATCCTCGAAAGATTGAGAAGTTTTCATGAATGACAAGTACAATGCCCCACCCTCCAAACTCCCAAAAATATCAGCAAGTCTTGGTTTATCTTCTTTTCAAATAATTTATGCAACTTTTGGTTTCCGTATAAATTTAGGGAGATGAAAAGGAACTGTTTCAAAACCTATGAGTTAATTGAAGTTGAGCTATTCATTCAGCCACACTTTACAACATGTCTCGTGAAAGGTCAACAATGGGCTCCCCCTCCCCCAACTGTCTACGATTTTGAAATGCAAAAATAAATAAATAAATTGATTCAAATTTACGATACCATCATCTTCTTCCATTTCTACAGGATCTGAATCGAGCTTTAGGAGCACAACAAGAACTTGGAAAGAAAAAAATAACCAATACATAATCCCAAGGAAAGATTCACATCTATAAATACCTGAAAAGAAAGAAACTGAAGAATGGCAAGACCATACATGAAACAACGACACAGTAAGAATTAGCAGCATCCACAAGATGCCTCCTACGAGAACCAATCGAATAAAT
Source organism: Juglans mandshurica (assembly GCA_022457165.1). Classification (NCBI taxonomy): domain Eukaryota; kingdom Viridiplantae; phylum Streptophyta; class Magnoliopsida; order Fagales; family Juglandaceae; genus Juglans; species Juglans mandshurica. Next base: position 23,733,077 of record CM039629.1, on the reverse strand, counting down.
CCCTTCTTCCACACAATCATCAGGGGGTACTCTTGGGGCGACCTCCCTGTAATAAAAATTAAAAAAACAAAAAACCCTCTTCAGAATCTGCACCACCACCGCCATAATAACCTACTTATATTTATTTTAGGAAAAAAATACACGCCTACCTCTATGTAATGACAAAATTCCAGTTCTACACCCAAAACCCACATAACAGAACAAGTTAACTTTGCATTGTCATAAAGAATCTACACAGACTCGTTCAATTTTTGTGCCCCAACAAAGATTTTAGTCTCATAATGAGGAATGCGGAATTGTAACATTTAGATTCCTCACCTTTGGGACGCAGGTTTTGAGGAGCCCGATCTCCTTTGCGGATTAACCGAAAGGATACTGACCGCTGAGCCTCTTCATCCATGATCTTACTCACCAAAACTGCTCATCACTACGCCCAAAAAATAATTATGAAAAATTATAAATAAAACATACTGACCAGCATTGCATTTGGTTCTTGCAAGCCATGATGATCCGAAATCTTACACAAAATTTCATATAACAATTAGCAATGTATTAGAACCACGCAGAAAAAAGGTGGAGACTTCAGGGCTGCAGATTTTAGGACTTGAAAACTGAAAGGAGGAATTTTGAGGGGGCAACGGTGGAAATAAGAAGAATGCAAAGTAGTGCCCAGATCTGGGAAACTCATTGGGAGTCTGGGACCATGGAAAGAATTTGTTCAAGGCTTTTAAGCAACAAAATTCCAAACAAATGTATCGCATTTTATTTGAAAATTAAATTATTTCATTTTTATTTTAATATAGTTAATCACATTAACCCCATTGTATATTTTTTTTAACGAAAAAATCAATTATGAAATATAATAAATAGTCTCCAATCATTTAATATTACATTATAAAATGATGAGATGATGATGACGGATAAAAATTAAGATGTTGTAAATATTACTTTTTTTTTAACATTCAATTATTTTAATTATTCTTGTTATTTTTTCTGAGAGGAATCCTAATTTAACTATCTAAATTTTGTCATGTTTAATCATATGTACCAATTATTTAAATAAAAGATCAATTAAAACGTATCAAATAAAAAAGGATAATTAAAATAAAAAATAATATTTTTACTCACCATTAACAATTGAGATCTCTTCAAATTTAATTAGGCAACTTTTCATGATAGTTTAGTCCCTTAATTATAGTTTGCTTTAGCTAACAAATTTTCAGTACATATTGATATAGGATTTAGTTTTGAAAACTAATGTGGAGAGTATGTGTTTTGAAAACTAATGTGTATTTATGTACTACTGTCTGACTATGTGTATAAATAATAATCTCTGTAAGCTTTTAATAATGATATTTTTTTTATTATTATCTGTCGTTGTTAAATGATTGAATATATAAATAAATTATGGACAATAATTTTTATAGTTTTAAAGAGTAATGCTACATACAGTCGTGGAATGCGCAAACGTCGTGCAGTCGCTTTGAAAAAGAATGGGGTCTACTATTAAAAAATTAATTTCTTTTTATGTGGGTCTCAAATTTATTCACTTTTTTCAAAGTGACTGCACGGCGCTTGCACACTCACAACTGCAAATATCATTTCTCAATTTTAAAACGTGTAAATTCATGTTTTTTTTATAAGAATAAATAAATTTTAAATATATATAAAAAAAAATTATTTTTAATATTAAAATTATGGATGCGTGAGACTTTCTATATTTGCCAAGATAATGCAAAATAATCAATCAAAAGTATATTTAACTCTTATAGCCCTGGTTTGGATTATCAGTAAAGTTATATTCAATCTAAACAACAATTACCTCCTTTTTAAAGATGTTTTCACACGAGTTCACTAACCACAAAATGAGTATTATGTTTTTCACTTTTTAGTTTGATTTTACTTTCGTAGATGAAACAGAAAATTCATCTCCAGACTGCCGATTTCGTTAAATAAAAATTTGATATAAAATCAAATATTACAGTTAAATAAAAATAGTAATATTTTTTATTATTAAGTCAAGATTTTATAAAAATTTGATATAGATATTTTGAGTTAATAATATTTTTTATATAATTTGATTGTATAAAAATATTGTCATCTTGTAATATTATTATGAATTATATTATAAAAAAGTAGATATGTAATTTAAAATTATTATAAATACTATATAATCATTTGTGGACCCACATCTATCTTTTCTCAAACAACTTAAAACATCTCATCTTACTTCTAATCTAAACACACAAAATTTTTAAAAAGAGAAATGCTTTGGGTCCCGAATTCTGGACTAAAAAAATGTCCCGAATGATTTTTTTTTTTACCGAATGATTAAAATTTTTTTTAATGATGTTGTGAATTTTTTATTTTTTTTAAATATTTATGATGATTAAAAAAATACATGAAAAAAATAAAAAAAGAAGAAAAAAAATTACCCTTTTCGGGACAATTTTGGGTCCCGAATTCGGGACCCGTAGTAGGACTCTTTTAAAAATTATCTCAACTTATTTCAACTCACAAATCTCACTACTATTCATAAACTATATTATATCATTTCTCAATCTAAATGGAGTCTTGAAATTTATGGATAGTAATAAAATTTGTGAGTTTTATTACATTAGACTCACAAAAAATGCTTGGGATCTCGACATTGGGTCCCGAGCATTTCTCCCAACACTATTTTTAATTTTTTGTTGTTACTTAATTATTAAAGAAGTATTTTTTAATAATATTGTGAATTTTTTATCTTTTTAAAAAATATTTATGATGATTAAAAAAACAAATGAAAAAAAAAAAAAAAGTTGAAATGCACTTGTCGGGATATTTTCTCGGGACACTTTTTCGGTAGCTTAGTGCCGCTCCAGACTCGCACGTACACTAACAAAACCCCAGCGAAAGCGAAAACCCAGAAGCCAAAGTAATCTTTTTCTCGTAGTCGCAGAATATTTTAAACGCGAACAAAGCTTCGGCCTCTTCGGTGCTGTTCCGCCCACCCAAGCCACCAAGAAATCCTAGCAACCTGTCCTAAAGTAAAGCTCTTCCTCCAATTCCAAAACTTCTCCCATCCCAAGAGAGCTTAGATTAAGCTTGAAAAGAAAACTTTAATAATGGCGGAGAGTAGTGCCCCGTGGCAGCCCCGGGAGGAAGGGTTCAGAGAGATCTGCGGCCTTCTAGAGCAGCAGATTTCTCATTCCTCTTCCTCCGCTGACAAGTCCCAGATTTTGCAGCAGCTCCTGCACTACTCTCAGTACCCCGATTTCAACAACTACCTCGCTTTCATTCTCGCACGTGCCGAGGTAGACCGATTCTTCGTCAATTTGTCGGACATGTAATTTTGATATTAATTTCTGCCTGGATTGTGCATTTATCCATGAATTCTCGAGAAATGGATTCTGTTTGTATTGGCGGATGCTGGGTTTTGATCGGATTGTATAGGGATAGTGGGATTTGTAAGGGTTTTTGGATTTGATCGAACTACTTGGCTGCTGGGAAGTGGGGAATCATTGATGAAATAATGGCTTTTGTTAGATTTTGTGGTTATTGAGTAATGAGTGCACAGCAATAGTTTGATTGTGGATTAAAGGTTGATTTGATTGTAATCATGAAAAAAAATTAAGAAAAATGAGAATGATTTGGTTGGACTTCTTCATGTTCAATTCAGCTCGAGTAGGCTTTATTTAAGTTGGCTTCTAAATGCTTCTGGACTATCCTTTTGTTTCAACAGTACATTTCCTTGAAACTTTTGCGGTACTTGAACATCACGTTTTAGGTGCATAGATAATTTGAAACTTACTGGAACTTTGTTGTTGGTTTTCAGCGTAGAGGAGGTGGAGCATTGAACTTTGGGTTGGTTATTCTTTGAGATGAGTGGAGCATACTTTATCGAAATTGTTTAGGGCTTGTTTGATGGAGCTTAAATGGCTACTTTCTATTTTTACATAACATTATTTAGTGATCTACCATATTGGGTGGGGCCCCGAAAAAGATTTTGAGTGATCACCATAGCTGGCTGGATAGGATCAATGTTAATTCTTCACGCAAGCACCTGTTTCATTTATTTAAGAATGAGTACACTCTTTGTATTGCACCATTTCACAATGACAATGTTTTCATGAAACAACAAGACATTCGCTTAAAATGTCCACTTGAATCCTAAAAGCCCCCATCTCCTCTCTCCTAGGAAAGGGAAATAAAAATTTCAGATGGAATGATAGATTGATACTTTTTATGGATGTGTAGATAATTTGTTTTTAGACTGTTTACACATGCTCTTGTCATAATATACTTTGGTAGGGTTTTTGCCTCTGAAGGCATGTGCTGCATATCTATCATGAGGTTTTATTTATTATTCTGATATCTGAACTCCATCTTTCAATTTTCATCTTATGAGCTTGAAGAAATTTGTTTTTTTCTTGTTTGTTGTTTGGATATACCTTGAACGCATTTGGTTCTGGGTGTGCTGTTTGGTTTGAATAAATCAAAATTTTGATTTTTTGGAACTTTAAAACAGGGAAAGTCGGTGGAAATTCGACAAGCTGCTGGCTTACTTTTAAAAAATAACCTCAGAACTGCATATAAATCCATGGCTCCTGTAAACCAGCAATATATAAAATCAGAGTTGTTGCCTTGCTTGGGAGCAGCGGATAGGCACATTAGATCTACGGTTGGGACCATTATTAGCGTTGTCGTTCAACTAGAGGGAGTTTTAGGATGGCCCGAGTTGTTGCAAGCTCTAGTCAATTGCTTAGACAGTAATGACATAAATCTCATGGAAGGTGCTATGGATGCTTTGTCCAAGGTATATTCTGCATCCTTATTTTGATGGTTTATCATTGTCTTGGTATCTACAATGGCATTGAAATGAAGTACATGTGCTAGAATGCTTCTTTACTGTTTATATAACTCGTCAACTCCTTATATTGTGCTACTGTGATATAATCTAGCTCATTATTATGCTTTGGCATGATTTTGGGTTTAAGATGCATTGCATGGTTGAGAAATTTTTAGGAATGTATTAATTTGACATGTGCATGCAGGTTTAAAATAGTGCAAAGGTTATGGAAAATGGTTTGGTAGTAAGATAAAAAATGTATTGAAGACAGAGAACGCTCGATGGGAGAACTTAGGGAGTTTTTCTTTAATACTTTGAGTTTGTGGGCTAAGGCTCTTGTATTGAATGGAGATGATTTTTTCAATCTGTTTTAGTCGTTTTTTTACTTTGAGTTTGTAGGTATTTTCTCTTGTATGCTTCCTGTGTACTTGGGCTATGCCTATTCTTGGTAATAAAATCTCTTACTAATTATAAAAAAAAGTAGGATAAAAAATGTAACATGAATTCTTTATGGGGCTTTATATGTTTATAGAAAGCAACATGATTTAGCTCTTTTATTGTGTCTGTTTCCATTCATTATGTATTGGAAACCTTGATTATCTAGAGTCTGGTGAACAGAACCTGAAGTTACAAAAGAAGTGTTTATGTTAATGTTTTGGTCTACATAAACATAATTGCTTTCATCTTCAGCAAAGTTTTATTTCCTGCTTAATTGACTATGCGGGTAGAATATTCAATTCAAAATGGTATCTTTTTATTTTTATTTTTTTTTGTTATCTTCCTATCTACCAGGTTTGATATGGTTTTAGATTAAATTATCTTAGTATATAATTGCTTAAAATAGAATTGCACTATAGAAGTAATGCCTAATCATCCTGTTAGGATTGATCTAAGCCAACTCATTGTATGATTCAACATGCCAACTATTAAACAATTTTTTAGAATGGCACAATAGCCAATAGAAACGTCATGGAATCCCCCACCCTTGGTGGATGCCTCCAACAAGGAGGAGCATATACCGGGTTGTATGTGTGATTTTTTAGAGCATGGACTGGGACAGAAGCAAAATAACCAAGTTTACCCATATTAATGATCAGTACCAATAAATAGGATAAAATGGAAAAACTTCACTCACTTTAACCTCAGGCCTTGTATGAGGTCCTCAAAACCTAGAAAGAATGAAAGATGGCTATTAAATTAATGTAGCTTAAGGTGATAAACGTAAAAATTACTAGCTTGATTTGTACTGGCATAAGAAATCACTCATATGTGCTTAATTCATCCGCATGTTGTCATTGTCATATTCTTCATTATTTGTCCCAGCACCCTTAAATGTTTGTGGGGTTTTGTAGCACAAGCTCTCCTTTTTAACTTTAATGATGTGTGTGTGAACACACGCACGCTTGAGAGACAGGACTTATAACTTTTTGGTTGATTTAGGCCTCATTTGTTTTCAGGAAACTTATCAACTCATCTCATATAATCATTACAATTTTTCCAAATTCCCATACAAAATAAAATACACAATTCAACTTTTTCAAATCCCAAAACAAAAATAATATTAAAAAAAAATATTCTAACAATATTTTATTTAACTTTCAACTTTTATCTCAACTCATCTCATCTCGTCTCGTCTCATCTGTTAAAACGAACGAGGCCTTAATCCTGGGATGCAAATTCTCATCTCTAGGCCTTGGTAACAAGGTGTTTATAGAGTTCCTTTTATGTTTATTTGGTATCATTCTGTTGGAACAATTATAAGCACTTCAACGATTCTTTCACTTTAGCTCTTCATAGCAAGGATGTGTTATATATTTTTTTACTAAATTTAATATATTTGACAGATTTGTGAGGATATCCCTCAAGTTCTTGATTCAGATGTATCTGGCTTAGCTGATCGCCCTATCAGTATACTTCTTCCTAGATTATATAAGGTAGACTTTTTTTCCCATTTCTTTTGTACTTAACGTCATTTCAAATCTTCTGTCTAAGTATAACTGTCCTGCTCAAGTTTAGAATAGGACCTTTTTTTTTTGTACTTATCAAAAAAAGAATAGGACCTTTTAACTTGTCATGCTGCTATTCAGTTTTTTGGTGGATTTTTTACCTATTTTTGTTATATCAGTTTTTCCAGTCACCACATGCCTCATTAAGAAAGCTTTCCCTGGGTTCTGTTAATCAATACATTATGTTGATGCCCACTGTAAGTATAATCCAATAAATTTCTTTCAGTTCTCACTGAACCTTATCCAGTTAAACAATCATGGTAGTTACTGTTATAAGTTAATTTTCCGCAGGCTTTATACATATCTATGGAGCAATATCTCCAGGGTCTGTTTGTTCTTGCTCATGATCCTGTCTCAGAAGTTCGAAAATTGGTAAGTACTTTATCTCGTCTTACTGTTTGTGAGTTTTATCTCGAGAAAAATTTATCTATGGAGCAATATCTCGTCTTACTGTTGGACCAGATTTTGTTCTCTCCGTACATTTTCTTTTGACGATGGAAAACAGACATTTGTTCTCTCTGTTGAGTTTGGGTTGTCTGTGATTGCGTTATATGACAGTGGTTTGTGGGTGTGGTGTGCTTAGGATGGGTTTCTCGAAGTGCATTGCAATAGAAACCAAACTGTTTGAGGTGGTAAGGAATGGACACCATGTAACACTGACTGAGAAAGGATGGAAAGTTGTAAAAGAGATGAGTTTGGGGTTAGCGACAACTCGTTGGTTCTCTAAAGCTCCGGAGGAAAATCTGAAGGTTGGGAGGAAGGAGTTCTACATTGCTCACCAAGAAGGGGATAGAGGTTACATAGCCCAACATTGTTCTAACTTCAGAGGAATCTTCATGGCTTTAGTGGAGTACGGCGGGGGAGGTCGTTGGAGCTTTATCTTCATTCCAGGGGATAAGGACGGAATGGGATGGAGGAAACTGGCAGAGGTGTTGAAGGAAGCTGGAAGAGAAGGTGGTTCTCTGCGGTTGCCTCCATCAACGACGATGGTGCACACATCGATTCCTTGGTCGTACAGGGAGGTGCTTCAAAGTTAGAAGGAGACGCCTCGAGACGTGTAGTGCACAACGAGGGTAGGTAGGCCAAGGTCAGGGGGCACCACTCTTTCGGCAAGTGTTTAGAACTGTTAAGGGGTGGTAGGGAAGTGGTGGGTCTGAAAGAGGAAACACTGCTTCAAGCTTTGGTTGAAATGGAGAATCGACTGAGTGCTTTAACTGATGACGTTAATTGGCTAAAACAGTGCGTTAAGGGGAAGGAGACTTTGCAGTCAGGCTTGGGCCTGGGTTGTGGCCAAGATTTAGGGGCTCAAGACTCATGGTCCTGGGCCGATGCAGAGGGCCCAATGGTTTTAGCTCTTCTGGTCAGCTGAAGTGGATGGAAATGGCTCTGGGCCCAGGTGTTAGGCCTAAGCCCATGGGGCGGCTTTCAACCCTTCCACAGACAGGCCTGGTCTGGAGGAAGAGAGCGCAGGGGGAGCTGACTCTTCGGCGACTAGGTCCGAGCCACCGTCGTTGGCGAAGGGTCAGGCGACCCTGCGGAAGGTTGCCGATCTATTGTCGGAGGCTACGCCAGCGGCGACAACATTTATAGAAGACTGAAATGAGAGTCCCTACAGTCGTGAGATTCTTGATGATCCTGACATGGTCGCCGGCGCACCCACAACATTGGAACCTGCACAGAATCAATCGACGGTGGCTGCTGGTGCATTCACGAGGACAACTCAGGTGCTTAGCTTGTTGGGAAGTGAAGATTTAGCAGAGGGGGGTACGAACCCCTCTGGTTGCCCCACGTCTTGGGCTGTGGTTTCGGAGGCCGTTAGCTCTCCTACTGGCGTTCTTGAATTGGAAAACTCACCGGAAAATGGAGGAGGGATCAATATGAGAAATGAGGTGCTCCCTGTGGGGGGGGTCAGAAGTTGAGGATTTGCAGTTGGCAATGTGAATGGGGTTGTTTTGATTGGGGGGGGGATGCTGATCGCATAAGCATGCTCCATCCTAGCCTTAACACAGAAATGTTCATATCAGAGTGGGTGTTTAAGAAGGTTGAGGTGATACAAGATGTCATTGGGGTGTCTTGCATAGGATTTGAAGAACAATTTAGAGCTCTTCTTGTGGCCATTGAAGATGGCAGATTGAAGTCTGCCATTAAGAGAGAGAGGGAACTTAAAAGGCTTAGATGTTCCATTAATTATGAAGTAAAGGAGGAGAGTGGTGGAAGGGATAGATTGAAAGGGAAGGGGTCCACCTTTGCTCATGAAACCAAAAATCCTCTCTTGGAACGTGCAGGGGCTTAATGATCGCAATAAGTGCCTTCTCATTAAATCTTTATTGCGAACATGGAAAGTTGATGTGGTGTGTCTTCAGGAAACAAAGTTGTGGGTCATTGATAGAAGAATTATTCGTAGTTTGTGGGGGTATTCGTACGTGGGTTGGTTATATTTGGCTTCGTCAGGAGCATCATGTGGTGTTCTCCTTATGTGGGATAAAATAGTGGTGGAGGCGGAAGAGGAGTGCGTTGGTTCTTTCTTGGTCGCTAGCCGTTTTAAAAATGTGGTGATGGGTGGGAGTGGGCTTTTGTAAGCATTTATGGGCCTAACATGGATAGAGATAGGAGAAGGCTTTGAGAGGAATTGGCAGTTTTATATTGTTTATGGGAGGTGCCATGGTTATGGGTGGGGATTTCAACATCGTCCGCTTTCCTAGCGAGTGATCAGGGAATTATCGAATCTCTCTAGCCATGGAGGAGTTCTCGGAGTTCATTTTTGATCTAGATCTCATTGATCTTCCCATGGTCAGTGGCAAGTTCACATGGTCCAATAGTTAGGGTTGGTCGAGATTGGATAGATTTCTTGTCTCTCCGTCGTAGGAGGCCCATTTTCTGGAGTTGTGTCAGAAGAGGCTGCCCGGCGTATGCTCGGACCATTTTCCTATCCTGTTAGATTGCAGGGGCATCCATGGGGGACGTTGGTATTTCAAGTTCGAAAATATGTTGTTAGCAGATGATGGTTTTGTAGAGAATGTGCGACATTGGTGGGCTTCTTATCAATTTGAAGGCATCCCCTGTTTTATTCTAGCAGGCAAGCTTAAGGTTTTGAAGCAAGATATAAAAAAGTGGAACTTGGAAGTTTTTGGTAACGTTGTCAACCAAAAGACTACTCTTATGGAGGAACTGTAGGAGTTAGAGGGGAGGGAGTTGATGGGAGACACCTCGGAGGAGGCATCATTGAAGAAGAGTTCGGTAGTGACAGATTTGGAGAGGGTTTCTGTTAATGGAGGAGACTTCATGGCGACAAAAATCCAGGACCCTTTGGCTGAAAGAAGGCAATAAATGTACGAAATTCTTTCATAAAGTGGCTAATTCTCATAGGCGCAGCTTTTCTTTTGTATACTTCTTGTGTACTCGGGTCTGACCTTTTTTCATGTTTTAATATATTTCTTCTTACTTATAAAAAAAAAAAATTCTCATAGGTGCAACAATGCCATTGAGACAATTCATTCAGGTACTCAAGTGCTCACTTCCCCCTCTGAATTAGAAAATCATATTGTGCAATACTACGAGAACCTTCTCACGGAACTGGCATGTTGGAGGCCGAAGCTTGATAACTTGTTGTTTGAGTCCATTGATTCGCAAAGTACAAGTTGGCTGGAAAGACCCTTTGACGAAGATGAAATTCATCAGGTTATTATTAGCATGGCCAAGGACAAAGCACGGGGCCCGGATGGCTTTTCGATGGGGTTTTTTCAAGCCCGTTGGGATATTATAAAATGTGATGTTTTGCAGGTTTTTGGGGAGTTCCACTCATTCAGAAAGTTTGAAAAGGCACTCAATGCGACATTCATTGCTCTTATTCCAAAGAAACCTAGGGCTATGACAGTTGAGGAGTTTCGTCCCATAAGCCTTGTGAGTGGAGTATATAAGATCATTGCGAAGGCCTGGCCAACCGCCTAAGTCTGGTTTTGGAACAAATTATTTCTAAGTCTCAAAATGCGTTTGTTCGAGGGAGACAAATCCTAGACTTGGTTCTTACAACCAATGAGTGCTTGGATCATAGGCTGCGGGAGGGAGTCCCTGGTATTTTATGCAAGCTTGACATGGAAAAGGCGTATGATCATGTGAATTGAGATTTTCTTATATACCTGCTTGGGAGATGTGGCTTTGATGATAGGTGGATTTCATGGATTCAACATTGTGTATCCACTGCTCGTTTCTCGGTGCTAGTGAATGTCACCCTTACTGGCTTTTTTAACAATTCTCGTGGATTGAGGCAAGGGGATCCACTATCTCCTCTTCTATTTGTTATAGTCATGGAGACACTTGGCCAGATGGTAAAGGCGGTAGTTGGAGGCATTTTTCTCTCAAGATTTTCGGTGGGTAATGGTAATAATGACTCAATCATAATTCCACATCTCTTGTTTGCAGATGATATTTTACTTTTTTATGAAGTGGATCATGGCCAAATTCAAACTCTACGAGCTCTCTTATTGTGTTTTGAAGCCGTGTCGGAGCTTAAGGTGAATTTGAGTAAATCCGAGATGGTCGCGGTGGGTTTAGTGCCCAGCATCAACAACTTGGCGAGTCTCTTGGATTGTAAAGTATCCTCGCTACCTATGAAATATTTGGCCTCCCGTTGGGGGCGACTTTTAAGGCTAGAGCCATTTGGGATGGGGTCATGGAGAAAATAGAGAAAAGGCTGGCTGGTTGTAAACGGATGTATTTATCGAAAGAGGGTCGGCTCACACTACTTAAGAGTACTCTAACGAATCTTCCCACCTATTTTTTATCTTTGTTCACTTTGCCTGCAGGGGTGGCGAACATATACTATAAACTATTCCGGGCCTTCTTATGGGGGGGAATGGGGAAGGAAAATAAATTCTATCTTGTTCATTGGAATAAAGTTTGCTCCTCAATTTCGAATGGGGGACTGAGAGTGTGTAACTTGAGGACCTTTAATAAAGCCTTATTGGGGAAATGGTTGTGGAGGTATCACTCGGAGGGGGAGTCGTTGTGGAGGAAAATTATCGATTGTAGACACAAAAGTGATTGGGGGGGTTGGTGCTCTAAGGAAGTGCCCCGGGGGGGTAATGGTGTGGGCTTGTTGGAAATTTATTAGAAAGAGGTGGTTGAGTTTTGTAAGCCATACCCGGTTCGTGGCCGGAAAGGGTGCCAGAATTAGGTTTTGGTAGGATTTTGGTGTGGAGATAGTGCTCTTAACAAAGTTTTTCCAGCTCTCTATAGTGTTGCAGCAAACATGGATGCTTCTGTGGTGGATGCAGTGGAGGGTTAATGGCAGCAATAAATGTATAGTCAGGGCGTATTACAAAATATTGATATCACAAGCTGATGCACATTTCCTTTGGAAGACTATCTGGAGATCTCGTGTGCCTTCTAAAGTGGCTTTCTTTGTATGGACAGCTGCTCTTGGGAAGATATTGACCACGGACAACTTAAAGAGGGGCTGCGTTGTGATGGATTGGTGCTATTTGTGTAAAAAGAATGGAGAATTAGTGGACCACTTACTATTGCATTGTGAAGTGATAAGGGTGTTGTGGGATGAGATCTTTAGAAGAGTCGACATCGCATGGGTTATGCCTTTGAGGGTGGTGGATTTACTGGCTTGTTGGAAGGAGATTCAAGGTTGTCCTCAAGTGGCAACAGTGTGGAAGATGATTCCGTTGTGCATCAAGTGGTGTATTTGGTCGGAAAGAAACGAGTAGTGTTTTGAAGATAGGGAGCTTACAATGGCGGAGCTGCATAATTTTTTTGTACACACTTTAATGCTTTGGTTTTCAGCCATTGTACTTAATGGAAACAATGTGCATAACTTCTTGTCTTTAATCTCTTGATCTTAGAATGTATTTAGGTGTTCTTTTGTATACTTTCTATGTACACGGGCTATGTCTATTTCTTTCGTATCAATAAATTTACTCATAAAAAAAAAAATGAATCTAATGTAACTCTAAAATAGTTGTTGTCCAGTGGAAATGAAATTATTTACCCTTAATTAACTCTTCTGATGTTTAGAAACTTAGTTGTATATAACTATTTTTTAAAATCCAATTGTTCGTACCAGGTCTAGTGCCGCATCTTTTTGTTTCATTATGTATCGTACTTAAAGTGTAAAATATAATGCTAATGATGGATGAAACAAATTGTGGATTTAACATGTTTGTTTTATCTTTCATGTCAGTTTGAATAGAGTCGAGGCTTAATATTGTTTGTTTATTATTTTAGGTACTTCTCATGTATACATCTTGTGTACTGGGGCTATGCCTCCTTTTCCTATGATTAAAATTTCTTGATTACCTATCAAAAAAATATTGTATGTTTATTATTGGTAACACTGATGGTCACTGTTATTCTTTAGTACTAAGATGAGTGGAAAGTGGTGCTCTTTCTTACATCAATAGTTTTTTTTAGCTCCACTTTCCACCTTTGGGCTTTTTAGTGGTTTTGTCATTTAATCCTGTAAGCTTGTCTACAATCTCATCTATTTATTGTATTCCTATAGGTTTGTGCAGCATTTGTTCAGCTAATTGAAGTCCGTCCATCTTTCTTGGAGGTTAGCATTTTGTTCTCCACCATTGTAGTTTTAGACACGTATTATATTTGTAGTATATACTCTTTCCTACGTAGCAGTTATTTATACATAGTGCTTGCATGTTGTTTCCTCGAGTGTATAGGGACTTTTTCTGTGTGCATCAAACTATCATGCTATCTTCTCTTGCTGTGGCAATTTTCTATTTTAATGCCACCACTTCTTTTTAGCTTTGCTGAACCAATTTTTCACATTTTAATGCAGCCACATTTGAGTAATGTAATTGAATACATGTTGCAAGTCAACAAGGATACTGATGATGAAGTGGCTCTTGAGGCCTGTGAATTCTGGTAGTCCCCCCCTCTTTGTAAACTCTTGATTTACAATGGTAGTCATTTATGTAGCTATTTGATCTCACGTAAATAAATGTTAGGAGCTTTCTTTCTTGTTTCCTGCTTCCCTCCCATCGTGGAACTTCATATTTTTGTGCTAAGGTGCTTTCAATTAGCGAATAGAAGGAAAATGAGGTTTCTGGTGTTCTCTTTTTGCAAGCTGAAATTGTTGTCTTAGTGTTCAATATTTCAATTGATCAGTGTAAAATTAGGTGACCTCAGTTGGTTATGTTTTGAGTCTAAACGATTTTGATTATTTCGGCTATCGGCATCTGGTGGGGCTAATTTACGTGGTAGATAACTCTACCAATTTCTCTTTCCCATGCGCTCATCTGCATCTTCACAGTTCGTTTATCCAGTTCATTAATCCCTCCCCCTTTTGTCTACACCCATCCCCATCCCCACCCATAATACCATATGTTTGTATGTATATGCATTAGAAGATATGGGATTGGAGGTTAGTTTTTTGCTTTGGATAGTAGATACAGAGATGGCTAACTTATTATTCAACTTTAAATTTTCTGGCTAACCCTGTTTGGGACTTGTGTTATGTGGTCGGTCTTGCTTTTTATGGATCAAGGTTTACGAATTAAAACAGAGTTGGTGCTAATTGTTCTTTTAGTCCTTTGCTCTCCAATCCCTGTGGAAGATTGTCATAGTTATCTCTGTAGGACCAGGAGTTCATATACAACTTTGGCTTTCAGGGTATTGGGTTGGGGCTAACAGTCATCACTATTTTTTTTCCCAGTTCAGAAAGGCTAAAGATTATTTTAATTATGTTCTTGATAAATTTGATGCATCTTGCTGTGTTCATATTTGCCTTTTTTCTTTCTTTTTTTTTTTCAAAAAATGCTCTATGTATTGAATAACAACCTGTGGAAATGTTTTTCTTTATTAGTGTGGCGTGGCAATTTTGTTCTTTTGCTTGCTTGTAAAAATAAAAAATAAATAGTTCATCTTTGATATGACACTTAAAAGTTGCTTAAAAAAATGTGTAACCGTTTAGTGGGATGATTATGGCATTTGGTTTCTGATGTTTGGAACTCTGAAACAGATTTTTGGTAAATTTCCTTTTTTTTTTTCAAAACTTTTTGGTCCTTTGATAAGCTTCCTTTTCCATATGGATTATGATTGTCAGGTCTGCATACTGTGATGCTCAGTTACCACTAGGGAATTTAAGAGAGTTCTTGCCACGTCTAGTTCCGGTATAGTTAGCACTCTATTGAGATTTTTCTTGACAATAATTTTTCTCTGGAGTCATGTGCAATTCTTTAATGTATCTGTTTCCGTTACAGGTGTTGTTGTCCAACATGGTTTATGCCGACGATGATGAATCAATTGTGGACGCCGAGGTTAACTTTTATGGGTCAATTGGTTTTGGGGTGTATCTGAATTGATTATTGCTCGTAATTCACCCGGATTCAATTTATCTTTGCAGGAGGATGGGTCACTCCCAGATCGTGATCAGGTTGGAACCATGTTGTCTTTGTTGCGTTCTTGGGTTTTCTATGGTTTGCATATTTCTTCAGTTGTAACATTGTGCTCATCAAGTTTTATTTTTTTTGTTCTTTCCTCTGCTTCTATTTTTTGCCCTGCAGGACCTCAAGCCTCGTTTCCATTCCTCGCGATTTCATGGATCAGATAATGCAGAAGATGATGTAAGTAAACCATAATCGTTCTTCCTTTGCTTATTGAACAAGTTTTGGCCAGTCAAGTTGACTCAGCACAGATCATATGGTTTTTTGCTTTCATTAATGATTTTTGGAAGGTTAAATAATTGTTGTGGAGTTCTATTCAAATCACACTTCTCAAATCTACAGGATGATGACATTGTTAATGTATGGAATTTACGGAAGTGCAGCGCTGCTGCTCTTGATATACTCTCAAATGTGTTTGGGGATGAGATTCTTCCAACACTGATGCCTATAGTTCAGGTGATTGATTTAGTT
Source organism: Juglans mandshurica (assembly GCA_022457165.1). Taxonomy (NCBI): domain Eukaryota; kingdom Viridiplantae; phylum Streptophyta; class Magnoliopsida; order Fagales; family Juglandaceae; genus Juglans; species Juglans mandshurica. The sequence continues at coordinate 23,717,364 of CM039629.1, read as the reverse complement.
GGCATTCAAAGCAAATACCTGATTGTGGAAGGATATATTGCTTTCATTGCTTCTTTTCTTCAGTAATTTTCTTTCTTATTCCCATCTCCGTATTGGAGCTCTCTTCCTGTTCTTGGTCATCAATATGATCTGTCCCTAATTGAACCAATATGTTTTTCTGAACAACCAGAAATGGTCCTTGTCATTGCTCATGAAATTACACAGTTCAATAATGTTGAAAATGATATTTTGATATTTTAGGTTTTGATGGGTTATTGGTTATATACCTATAAAAAAAAGGTTTTGATGGGTTATTTTGGTTATTAAGGCCACTGATATACTTATCCTCTAATTTAGTTTTAAACATTTGTTTACATTGTGTGTGTGTGTGTGTGGCCGTAGTATATGTAAACTTCAAAACATGTGCTGGTACTTTGGAAATCATTATCATACATGTTCATGCACAACAATCCAAGCAATACTTGAATTTCCGTCAATTTGTTGAATTAAAACAGTAGCTTTTTTTTTTATTCGCACCGAGTATCCAGGAGCAAAGTCCTGACTAATCTCGGGGTGCGCAGGCTCTCAGCAAGGAGTTTCCCGCAAGTGCACCTTAGATAATATAAGGGGAAATTCCCCTAGTTTGATGGCCCCTAGAAATTATTTGCACCGAAGGGTTTGAACCTTAGACCTAGAGTGAGCATACCACCAAGACCAAGGCTCTTACCACTTGAGCCAAACCGTTTAAAATAATAGCTGAAAACTGAACTTGAATCGCCCTTTTTTTCAAAGGTAGCCGGTAACATCAGGTAGGATTCTTCTTCATAAATTTTAAGTGCAAGTTGGATCCAAATGTATCCTCTTGGAGGAATGTTTCTCTTGAAGTAGCAGCTCCTGCATCAAATACATGTTTTTCACTTTTCAAATTTCCTCAGGTGAACTTGTCCAACACAGATGATACAGCCTGGAAAGATAGGGAAGCTGCTGTTTTGGCTCTCGGCGCCATTGCTGAAGGTTGCATTCATGGTCTTTATCCTCATTTATCTGAGGTAATATTTCATTGTCTGACTTTAATTAGCCAAGTTTTGAAGCACATGGCTTATGACTTACAGAAAAATGGGGGTAAATCTGATGCATATATGCCTTATTTTTTCCAGTGAGATTTTGCTTGTTGCTAGGTTTGAATTATTTTATTTTTTTGTTTTGTGAATTTGATTGTCTCCTTGTCTTTTGACTTTTTATCCCCATTCTTTCTAGAGCTTATTTTTTTTTTTTTTTGATCAGTAAAAAGATAAATATTATATATATGAATGAAATATGCATAGTCCTTGTACAGAGGAAGTATACATAAGAACTCCTAGCTACATTCTAAGGACGATAAAATAAAGACAAGAATTCCTGGATATTATCCCCATCTAATACAATAGTAGAAAACCAACACATTAAAGTATGGAGAAAAAAATTCTTTAACTCGGTCATTGAGCGTTCCTTATCTTCAAAACAACGTGCGTTCCTTTTTGTCCAAATACACCACATAATACACAACGGAATCATCTTTCATACTGCTACCACTTGATGACTACATTGCATATTTGGCCAACACCCCAACAAATCCACCACCCTCATAGGCATAACCCAAGCAACATCAACCCTTAAAAAGATTTCATCCCACAACACCCTTGCTAACTCACAGTGTAATAATAGATGATCCACAGATTCTCCATTCTTTTTGCACATGTAACACCAATCCAACACTACACAACCTCTCTTTCTCAGATTTTCTATGGTCAATATCTTCCCGAGAGCAGCACTCCAAACAAAAAAAGAAACTTTCGAAGGCACACGGGATCTCCAGATACTCTTCCAGGGAAACTGAATTCTACCTCGTTGTGTTGTTAAGATACTGTAATACGCCTTCACTATACATATCTTGTGGTTATTAGTCCGCCACTTCAAACTATCTCGCTGCGCCGTAGGAGTCTCCATCGAGTATAATAGGCTGAAAAATTCTAAAACTATAGGTAATTCCCAATCATGGAAATCTCTAATAAAAAGAACATTCCATTGCTGCACACCATGAGAGTATACACGCACATCTGCCACTGAAGCTTCCCCGTTAACTGCAATACGATATAAGGCCGGAAAAGCCATTTCCAAAGCATAATCTCCACACCACACGTCCCACCAAAATCTAATACAAACGCCCTCACCAGCTACAAAGCGTATTTGATTTACAAAACCTGGCCATTCCTTCCTTATGTACTTCCATAAACCCATACCATACCTCCCTCCCACTTCCTTAGAGCACCAACCACCCCAATCGGCCCCATATCTAGCATCAATAGTTTCCTTCCACAATGATCCCCTCTCCATATGATATCTCCATAACCATTTTCCCAATAATGCTTTATTAAAAATTCTCAAGTTACACACTCCCAACCCTCCATTCACAACTGAGCACATATAGTTTTCCATCTAACAAGATGGAAATCTTTTTATACTATTCAGTTTTGTAATTCCTTGCTTTTCACTTAGATGGGAATCATGGAATTGCTATACTTTTGACTCAGAATTTAGTTTTGGCTTACTATTTTGCATTTTTATATTGATATCATCATCATCACCATAGCAGTAGGTAGGTCTTGCAGTGTGTAGTTAAAAGTTTTTGTATCTAGATAGTAAGAAATGAGAAATTCGTATTCTATACTGTTTCTTATTATACACTTGCTACTTACCAAAATGAAAAGCATCGAGGCTTGCTGATTCAGCACATTTGAAAGCTTGATTTATCTCTTTTGCTGATCGTCACATTTCTAATCCCTCTTTTAGATGATGAGTTTCCACTCATACGAAGTATTTCATGCTGGATACTTTTGACTCAGAATTTAGTTTTGGCTTACTTTTTTGCATTTTTATATTGATATCATCATCATCATCATCACCATATCAGTAGGTAGGTCTTGCAGTGTGTAGTAGATAGTAAGAAATGAGAAATTTGTATTCTATACTGTTTCTTATTCTACACTTGCTACTTACCAAAATGAAAAGCATCGAGGCTTGCCAATTCAGCACAGTCGACAGCTTGATTTATCTCTTTTGCAGATCGTCACATTTCTAATCCCTCTTTTAGATGATAAGTTTCCACTCATACGAAGTATTTCATGCTGGACACTTTCTCGTTTCAGCAAATTTATTGTTCAGGTATAATGATATATCCATTCCATTGTCTGGTTGTAGTTAAAGATCATTATTGCCTTGATGCATTTCACTTGTATATGCCTTTCTTAGGCTGATAAAACGCATGAGAAGCTTTTGAGTGGGTTTTTTGAATCAAATATTTTAGAGTAAGCTGGATTAGACAGAACATCAGAATTTAATTGTTGTAAGGTAGGAAGGCAGGAATGATGCTGGTGCTCTGGAGAAACTCAGATCCACTATTAGTTAATTTGGTCCAATCTCATGGATGAACAAGGGCGTGTCCACTCTACTAGGACGTTGTGTGCTCAACAGATGTCCTATCTGAATGCAAAGCATTATTCAATAAGCTGGCTAGAAGTCCGCCGTGATTATAGGGAGCAACATCATGACTCTAAAATAGCTTAGCTGAACTGAAGTTTGTCAGAAGTGTTTTCTGAACATACAAGTGATACTTTTAAGTGCAGATACTCTGTGAAACATTATTCTCAATGAGTAAGAAATAGAACACGCCCAGAACATCATGAAGCATGCACTAGGTGCTCAAGAGAACTCTACAGTACTCTTCCATGAGTTCATCCAGATCCTAAATCACTTAAAAGCAAGTTAGATGTAGTTCTCTATTGAAGCAGGGAATTTTCATCAAACTTACATGCCCATAGGATTTGGCATATAAGGTATCTGATAACACATTGAATATGCCTTTATACTTGAAATACATATACATATATATATGTATATGCATAATACAGTTGTGATTCATTTCAGATCTGGTAGTATTATGACTTATTTACCTAGATTTTGTGGTTGATAACTAATCTTTCCTTCTATCTCAGGGTATTGGACATAAAAAAGGCTATGAGCAATTTGACAAGGTTCTTATGGGTCTTCTGCGAAGAATATTGGATCCTAACAAGAGGGTGCAAGAGGCTGCTTGTTCAGCTTTTGCAACACTGGAAGAGGTTATTTCTATAATGTTTCCCATTCTTTTTCTAGATGCAGGACGTGGTTTTAATATTTCATTTTTGGTAGTTTTATGAATTGGTAAATGGAAGTTTATTAATTTGCAGGAGGCTGCTGAAGAGCTGGCACCACGCTTGGAAATTATTTTGCAGCATCTAATGTGTGCTTTTGGGAAATATCAGGTTGTTTTTTGGACATTGCTTTAACCAAGTTCCTTTCAGTAGTACAATAATAATATGTAATTCTGGTTGATTACATAATGAATCTGTGCAATTCTTTATGCTTTGTATCCTATTATGTATTACTTTGGCTTTGTGGAATTAAAATCTTGTATGATTATACCTAGAGACGGAACCTCAGAATTGTATATGATGCTATTGGAACCTTAGCAGATGCTGTTGGAGAGGAGCTAAATCAGGTATCATCATTATGCTCAAGATAATCTCACCATCCCATTTTCCACCTGCACTTCTTTTGAAGTGATGTTTACATCATTAAAATATATATTTTTAGCCAAAAAAAAAATTTATATTTACATTATTGTACTGGAAGTTTGTTGCCCTCTTCATTTGTGGAGAAGACAATTAGATGCCAAATCACTGTCTGAATTTGCAGCCCAAGTATCTTGACATTCTGATGCCTCCATTGATTGCAAAGTGGCAACAACTTTCTAATTCAGACAAGGACATCTTTCCGCTTCTGGAGTGTTTTACATCCGTAGCACAGGTATTTTCACTCATTTCTTTTGATCTCAATTGTTGTAGTATTTAAAAAAGATTGTGACTGTGCTAATTGTTACGATAATAATCGGGCTTTGCCTATTGTTATGAATAAAACTTCTTGATTACCGATAAACAAAATTGTTACGATAATAATCTACTCTAAGCCGTCATTACAATAACAAATAGCAAAATTGTTACGATAATAATCTACTCTTGTTGGAATGCTCGAGTACCACTGAAGAACTCCACAAGAAAAATTCCATTCACCAGTACTGAAAAACATACTGAAGAGATAATATGGGCAAGCAACCACTCTATTTGTCCCCAAAGCCATACATTCTCAACAAGGAAAAGTTTGAATAGTTTTTTCTTTTGGTAGAAAGTTTGGGAGTTATCGCACGGAGGTCTTCAACTTGAGTTTCAAGTACCAGATCTCTCTTAAATCATCTGTGGTCCTTTAAAAAGTAAATCCGCTTGAGCCAACTATGAGTCTATGAGTACGCCACATATATGGTTAATGTTCCAACCACATGCATTCATACTTCTATAGCCGTTATTCTGATCACACAAATAACAACTCGGAGTTGCTTTATTGCGGAAGAATAACAAGTTTTTCTTCTTGCAGGCATTGGGTAATGGATTCTCTCAATTTGCCGAGCCTGTATTTCAGAGGTGCATAAGCATCATCCAGACACAAGAATTGGCAAAGGTCTTAGTATTTTGATATTGACTGTTGATGACTTAGCCATTTTAATTCATTTGTTTATTTTTTAGCTAATGAATTGGTAATATTTCTTTAAGGTTCTACTTATCACACACACACACACACACTACCTTGTGGTCTGAAGTTCTCTCTTTATTTTAACGTTAATGTTACTGTTCATTGTTACTTTGGGTTTTTTTAGATGTATATATTTGGATAAGGTTGTTTTAGATGTTAACAGAAAAGCTCATAGACATCAAGTTGGCAACTTGATGTCTATGTGCCTATCTGTTAAAGAAAAAGAATCAACAGTTAGTGATCCTTGCTTTCAAGTCATAGCTTCATCTTGGAAATTCCAAAAGTCTGGTTGGGGAAACTTAAATTGTTTATCGTATAAAAAACAGTTGTATCTTGGAAACTCATTGGAAGAGAGACACTCTTTGGCATCGATGCCAACATAGTGCATTGAGTTTATCAACTTCACAATTAAGAGAAGTCACAATATGAAATGCTGCTTGAATCTAGTGCGAATTTCAGTGGTATATTTTTTTTTTATTGGCACCGGGTGTTTGGGAACAACATCCCGACTAATCCCGGGGGTGCATAGGCCCTCGGCAAGAAGTTTTCTGCAAGTGCACCTCAGATAATTCAAGGAGAAAATCTCCCAGTCCAATGGTCCCTAGAGATTGTTTGCACGCAGTGGGATTCAAACCTTAGACTTGAAGGGAGCATACCTCTAAGTCCAAGGCCTTTACCACTTGAGCCAACCCTAGGGGTTAAAAAAAATAAAATGTTGTGTCTTCATCACTCAGTGGTATCTTTCATCATTCAGAATCCTGCATATGTTTTGTGCGCTGGTAACATTGGCATAATTTCTGAAAGCCCAACTATTCTGAATTCTTGTGGCATTAATGTCACTTAAAACTGCATGGCATTACATAAACCTCATAGTGTCCATTCTTCTTTTAAGATATTTGGTCCCTGTAAAATATGTTCCAGCTTCTAATTTTTGCAAGATGCTTATTTGAAATTCTATTGCAGGTCGATTCTGTTTCAGCAGGGGTTCAATATGATAAAGAGTTTGTTGTATGCTGTCTTGATCTGCTCTCCGGACTTGCAGAGGGTCTTGGCAGTGGGATAGAGAGTCTGGTACTCTTTTTTCTCTGAATTTTCTGCATCAAGAAAAGATGTGAAATAAAGTGTATTGCTTTCTTATCTGCTTGCCTTAGTGGCTTCCCTTCTGAGATTTTTTTCTCTCTATAGAAAAAAGTTGTTTTGTATTCATCAAGAGAGCAACTTCACTCAAAGAAAAAAAGAAAGCAACTCCACTCTGAAAATAAGACATAACTAAACATATCTGGCTGTTATCTATATAATACTGCTAGACAATGGATTGGATTTACATAAAAATGATTTTACCTTGGAATGAGTAATTATTGGATAGATAGTCATATAGGTGAGTGTTTTACACTACAAGGGCCTGCTTTCTTCCTTTGTTGTTTACTTATGCCAACTTAAGTTTGGGGATGAAAAACATAACTCGTTTGGGAAGTGAGATGAGATGAGAATTCTGTGATAGTAGTGAAATGGTTTTGAGTTAGATGTTTTATTGGGTTTTGGAAAGTGAGAAAAAGTTGAATGAAAATATTATAAAAGTTAAAATATTGTTAGAATATAATTTTTTAATATTATTTTTGTTTTGAAATTTGAAGAAGTAGTATTGTTTTTTGTGTTTTGTTTGGAAATTTGAAAAAATTGTAATGATTAGGTAATGATTAGATGAAAAAGTTGAAGATTTGAAATTGAAAGTGTTTGTATTTGAGTGATGTTTGGGAAGGAAATTATTAGAAGTTTTGAGATGAAATGAGATCATCTAACTTCCCAAACAAGCCGAATTGATAATTTTTCCAAAATTTTCTTTTCGTAGTAGATTGCAAAACGCAAGCTGTCTGTAACAGAGCTGGGATTACATAATTTCTGAATGGAATGTGGATATTCTACATATTAAGAAGATTTAAACATGTTATGGCTTGTACATTGACTTGCTTATACTATTCCTTTCTTCAGGTTTCACATAGTAATTTGAGAGACCTGCTTCTGCAATGTTGCATGGATTATGCTTCTGATGTCCGACAGAGTGCCTTTGCCCTTCTTGGGGACCTGGCGAAAGTAAGTTGAAAATCTTATTCATCAGATGACCTTATTTTACCCCAGCCCTTAGGAGATGTCCTTGTCCGCTTGAGCTGCTTGTTGGATCTGAGGACTTAAACATAACGCCTTCCTGTGCTCAAAAAGAAAAAAAGAAAAAAAAAAGGACTTCTCGGAAAAGCAGTGAGGTACCACAGGGCAACAAGGCTATGGGACATGGACCATAGTGTTGTTTTTTTTTTCCAATAAAAAAATATAAAGACTTTCTGTGTTCATAAAGAAAAAAAAAGGACTTCTCGAAAAAAGCAGCAGCGAGGTACTGCAGGCAACAAGGTTACTGGTTCTAGAGGACCTTTAAATTTTGTTGTGCTAAGGTAATTATCTGTCTGAATCTTTGATGCATATTAGTGTCCATTGATTTTGATTAGGTATGCCCTGTTCATTTGCAACCCCGTCTGTCTGAATTTCTTGATGTTGCAGTGAAGCAACTGGTAAGTAAAACATATTTCATGGTGTTTACTTTTAAGCAGTATCTTGGTAGACCTTTTTATCTATGTAACATTTGTGCTGTACAGAGCACTCCTAATCTAAAGGATACTCTTTCCGTAGCAAATAATGCATGTTGGGCCATCGGGGAATTAGCGGTTAAGGTATGCTAAGCTCTTTATACTCCATTAAATTACTCTTAGCTTTTGCTGATTTCAAGTTTAGGTAACTTTGGGTTTTTCCACCTAATATCATTTTAACCATCGGATTAAGTGCTGGGGACCTGAAATAAATGTCTAGGTGATTAATCCACATTGTCCAGAGCTTTTCATTATTGATCTACAACCTTTTCTCAGGCTCTTTGGGTGGTTCCCTTTGTCATTTAGAATTCCTGGGTTCATTAATCATTACTTCAGTGGCCTACTTCATCTGATAGACAAAGGACTTATTAAGGTTTGCAAAATATGTCAAATGATGGGCTTGCACTCAAGCAATATGATCATGGAGATACCACATTATGGAAGACTCGCATGTGACCTTGGATTCATACTTCTTTGTTGTGCCACACAGACAAATTTGAGTGTATGACCATTATATAATCTCCCTCCAGCCCATATGTTTAGTTCTGAAAACAGTAGTCATAACTATATGGATGCTTCTTGGCTTTGTGTTTCTTTATCAATCGTGAACGAAGTCACTATGCCATAAAGCACTTAACTAATTGTGATTTTAAATTTCAGGTCCGTCAAGAAATCGCTCCAGTTGTTTTGACAGTTATTTCATGCTTAGTCCCAATACTTCAACATGCAGAGGTAATTATCTGTTTCATTTTTGTCTGTTTATGTGTGCGCGAATTGTAGAACATTTGTCATCCTCAGTTGCATTTTATTGATTCTGAGTAGGAACTCAACAAGTCACTCATAGAAAATAGTGCTATAACACTTGGGAGGGTTGCCTGGGTTTGTCCAGAGCTTGTGGCACCACATATGGAACATTTCATGGAACCATGGTGCAGTGCTTTGTCTATGTAAGTATTTCTTTGCCTGCACTGATGAATGAAACTTATTTGTGTCAACACCTTTTGTGTGTGAATAAGTGTTTTGTCAAGAAGTTCCTGATGAAGGTAATCAACCTCTAGCAACAAGACTTTAGAATTCAAAGCTTCCTTAGTTGTTTGACTTGCGTTTCTTTTTGTCACAACTAAATGAGAGCTTTCAGAACTCATACCCATGGCAATAAAGTGATCAAGAGGGAAAACTGGGCGTTCTCCAAAGGCTTCAATTGTGAAGTGGTTATACTTGGGTTAAATGATTTCGTACAATTCAGCATTTAGTATATCCACTCCAAACTTTTTAGTCTCATCTGTTTATGCCATTGATGACATGATCATCGCTTGAGCAATGTTTATTTTTTTTAAGATGAGCTCAGAATAATAATCCTTGCTTACAGGCCTTCATTTTCTCATAAATAAATTTATTCATGCAGGATACGTGATGATGTTGAAAAGGAGGAAGCTTTCAGGGGTCTATGTGCAATGGTATACATCTTTTTCAAAATTTTATATTTTTAAATCACAGTCATTAAAAATGTTCCATGGGTTGTTGTAAATGATGTCAGGTTAAAGTAAATCCATCAGGGGCGTTAGGTTCACTAGTTTTCATGTGCAAAGCAATTGCAAGTTGGCATGTAAGAATGGCTCGCCTTCCTTTAGAGATCAATCTTATTGTTCTGATTCCTAATAAAAACTCAACGGTGCTACTTTTCCTATGTCAATAGGAAATAAGGAGTGAAGATCTCCACAATGATGTTAGCCAGGTGTTGCATGGTTATAAACAGGTTAGCTTTGATTTTTTTTTCTCCGGCTCCTTTATAGAATTATGCAATTACCTGTATGTTTCCAGCTTCAATTTATGTCATGGTACTAATAATTCTTCAACAGGCTTGGTTGAATTATTTGCAATACCTAATTGTTTCATCTATTTGTAAGACATGTTATTGGTAAGACTGCACCATATTGATTTTCTTACATCAACACATGATTTGGCAGATGCTTATAAATGGAGTGTGGGACCAATGTATGTCTGCTTTGGAGCCCCCTGTGAAGGACAAGCTGTCAAAGTATCTAGTGTAATAAGTTTCTTACAGCAGATGTATTTTCTCTGCTGGCTCTCTTCTGCAGTGTGCTTATTCAGAGTTTTGTGTCTGCATCATTACTGCCGGTCATCTATCAACTGTCCGATATTTTATTGCGGCCATGATTAACCGAAGCAAAGTCCGGCCCTATCTTCTCAGCGAAGCATCGTATTGACCCAATTCATTAAATTGGAGTTAGGGAACTTGCTCTTCAGAACCTTAACGGAATGGTCATATCAAGACAGCATTTGTTTTGAGAAAAATGAAGCCACTTAGGGTTGGGACATGGATATGGTGTACAGGGGTGCAGCTTTCTAAGTTTTGAGATAAGAGTGTTCATTTTTTCCTATATCTATAAAAATACTAAATATTTATCAATCGGTCTCTGGAGTCATCATTGTTATTACCTTTTCTGGGCTTAAGAATTCTCTGTAGTTGATGAACTTTCAGTGGATAGGGTGTGTTTCCACAGATTTTGTACTAGGTGTTTCATTTTTTACTAGGGGCTTGACATGTGATCTTGTTGGACTGTAATCTTTATATCGAGATGGGAGTCATTATTCTTGCTGCATTCAGCAGCAGTTTGGATTCGAGTTGTGGCCTTGTGGGAGGATTAATTACTCCATAACGATGGTTTTTATAAATTATTGGATTGCATTTTCACTCAACATAACTATGCAATGTTGTTTTCTCCAGTTTGTGAATTTTTTAAGGTACCTTTTCCCGTTGTGATCCGATGCTGTGTGACATCTGTGCTCTCCAGTTCCACACACATGCGCCCGCGTGCGTGCACACATACAAATATAGTTGTATATCTTACACCTGTGGGTTGACGAAGAGATACGTAGCATCGATAACTTCAAGCCCAGATGCCCAACGAGAACACATAATAGTTTAAAGCCTACACAAATCTTAAATTCTAGGAAGAAAGGAAACTTTCAAGCTCACACTTCTAATGGGTTGCTTACTCTTCCACTAATCTCAGCGAAAAGCAAGTATTCTCACTGCCCAACCTTCTTCTTCCTACAGGAAAAGTGGTACTGCTCATAGTTTAAAAGTTTTTACTTTTATGCAGCTAGAGTTTGCTTCTTGATTACGCGCAAGAAGGCCGCCACGGTTTTCTGATTGTTGTCTATTTATCTGTTGACAAACGTTGTTGGGTATAAAAATGAGTCTAGAGAAACTGAATCCATGAGAGAGTTAAAAGTATATGGTTAAACAGAGAGAAGGGAGACAAAAGGAAATGGGAAAAAGTATGCCATGGGACTAGGTGAATTGACTAAAGAAGAGAAGTAAAGCCAAAAGGGCAAGAGACGCGATCAAGAAGGGAACTTTTTTCCAGAAACCATGCAATGTTCATCTTCTCCGACCTCTCATCCACATTTTTAATCACTGGAGTACGAGAAGCTTTGGGAGCTATAGACATATATAATTATTGCCGAATCACGTAAATTTTGATGTCTTTTTATTTACTATGTAAACTATAGATAAGTATCCAAGCACCGCATCACAGTTCGAATATCTTTACGGATCATTCTGTTGTACTGTTAACATCCGGCCTCGATGGAAAAATGAATTAGAACAAAATCTTTGATGAAACGACATTGACATAGATCAAGAAAATAAACATTTAGTTAATGATCCCATGCATAATGACGGATTTGCCATGGATACGGCTCTTAAATAGATTATTCAGACAAGAACAGCTTCACTAAACGATTTACTCAACGCGAGTCGGTGCTTCAGAGTGGGTGTAATGAATGCTTAAAACTCGGAGAAGAAAGGCTTCACTATTCAAACCACGTATCAAGAATTAAAACAAACTTTATACTTCTTAATTGGATTCTTCATAATTTCTTTGTTTAAGTTCTTCAATCATAGCTATAGGCAGCCTTTACTACAATTAACGTAAATCTCATGTGTTTGCTGGAAAATCTGAGCATATTTCGGATACTTTCTGTGGCCTGCCGGCCATGAGATTGAGGCCTGTTCTAGAAATTAGTTATTTTTAAAATAATTGGCTTGATCTTGACGATTATTAGTTTGACATATATTTTTTGGTCTTTAGTGTCATGATTTTTACTACATTATGGACATATTTTAATGATTTTGACTGTAAATAATTCTGATGAGCGCGTTTTAGTTGGCAAACCAATCACTTCCAATATTCTGATGCACATGCATATATATATATATATATATATAGACACACACATGTTGTGCGTGTATATATGAATATATTGGCTGGAATACATTCCTGCTGGTTTCAGGTATCAAGAAATATATTGTTTTAATCTTCCAGGATAATGTTCAATGGTTTTTGAGTACTCGATTGCCAGCACAGGTTTCTACACGTGTTTCTCCAATGGGGGGGCATATGCAATTTTGTGGTTGGGGGAACTGATTCCGGGCTGCTGCCATTTCTATTCTCTCCCATCTTTCCTTCCTCTTGATCTTTTCTTGATGAGCTCTGGATTCTCTAAGGTCGATTTCTTCGAGGCATTCGGAGTAGAAAATAGGATCCATTTCTTCCAGCATTGCCTTCACATTTTCTGTCAATTGTCGGACGCTTTTGCTCCAATGCCATTTGAGGTTTTTCTCTACGCCTTCAACAATTATAGGAAATACCTCTTCTACTGCCAGTGATGCCATCATCATAAACTGCTCATTGTTCCATATATAAAGTGCCCGCTCAGCAACCTACAGAACATTGTCGGTCAGGAATTTCAGAAACAGAAGATCTTAGGTAGCTAGCGTTAGAGCAAAAATAAAAGAATAAGAAAGAAAGAAGGTAGTTTTATCCTCTTTTCCCAGGAAAAGACAACAAAGGAAACCATTCAATCCCAAGACCTTTCTCCACAAGAAAGACCTTAAAACTCAATAAAAGAAACAAAGATTTTAAGGAGAAATAGCTATGAGAGATCAGAAATTGTATAATTGAGCTTACCAGTGAGTTCCAACTGTTCAAACATATTGTAATCTGTGTGCACATAGGCAGAGCCAACTTCCTATACTGATCAGGATCTAAATTGTCCACCAGTTCCTCCAATTCCTCTAGTAGCAAAACTTCCTTCTGACAATTGGTGACAGGCCAATACCTCAAAAGTCCTCTAACAACAACCCCTCCAAGCACAGGCTCCTTCTGTACAAACTGAGAAACACAGTAAGCCAGCTGCCTATGGAAAGACTGCATTCCCTTGGTCTTGTGCAAAGGAATTAGCACTCTCATTAAGAACAACTTGTGTTCTTCTTTGAGTGGAACCGTAAAGCCATTGATGATAGTTCCCCATATCTCAAGCAGCTCCCCGACGCCACAGTGCCTCTCAGTCTCAAATATATAGTGCAAGAACACATTGTTCATTGATTTCCGCATGAATGAACGATAGAAAGTGAATCTCAAATATATCCGATGGTATATGTTCTTCAAGTTCTCGCGTTCCCTCGGGTCTTCAGATTGGAAAAGAGAGAGGAGATTGAGAAGGAAAGGATGGTCTACATGCTCTCGAAGTATCTCAGGATCTGTGCTGATGACTAGTCGTAGGAGAATATCATAAACAACTTGGAGATGAGACCATGTTGGTGAAAAAGAAGAAACCGGGTCTTCATCATCAGGTAAATCAGGTGTGATATTGAAGAGGTTGGAAGGTGGAGGAAGTGGCCGAAAAAGGTTGGTCGATAGCATGGACATGAGAGGCGCTAAAATTTGTTTATTCAGTGGTTTCTTCGACTTTATGGTGGATAGGAGCTCAGAGAGCTTTACCCGCTTAAGATCTCGCCGTGAAGGAGATTCACGAGGATCGGTGAAGGTGAAGATGTCGGTACAGAAAGAGATACTAGAAAAAATTTCTTCGTTTTCAGCACTGGATAGATGCTTGGCAAGCGTACGTATAGGTTTATTCTTTGAATCTATTTCGAAGAGGTGCTGAAGGGTGGCAGGTTTTCTCTTTGGAGATGCAGTTGGGGAGTTTCTTTGAACAGCCATCATGCCTCTCTTCTCTTTCTCCTTGCTTCCTCTGATCTCTAACTCCTGCTAGTCATGCGAGGCGGTTGTATTGTTTGGAATGGTTTGATTATATTTCTTCCAGGTGCTAAAGAAATAAAGTTTTTGACATTTCCCATGTTATCTTTGATGCCTTTTGGGTTCTGAAGAAAGGCCGAAAATCCGGCGATATTCTATAGGCAAGAAATGTTGTAATCTCCTACCCTTGATGGGGTGTCGAATTTTCATAGGCACTTGTCTGGTAAAGCGACAAAGTGTTTTCCGGATGTTAATTTCTAGTAGTTGAACTTGTTCCTCATCTGGGTGAATGCCACGTGGCCTTTTTTTGGTTATTGTCAGTTGGTGATCGTGAATCACAGCTTCTGTCAACTCATAAGTGTTGGCAGCAGGAGGGCATTTTTGCTTTCTTTTTCTCAGCACAGCAAAAGGACACCATCATTATTAGTTTAGTTATATGTGCGGTATGCATGTGGCTCGCCAACCATCGGTCTGGACATTTTGAATCAGAGGGCCGCATAATCAACTGGGAGCTTGACTTAATTTGCACCAAATGGTCTTTCCATTCGACTGTTTGGTGCAATTTGTAACATAAAGTACTGTAGCAGAATAAACTTAAAAGAGCACCCACCCCCATATTACATTACCACAAAACTCCGAGCACTTCATGTACATTGATTTTTTGGAAAAGAACTAAGATTAGCCAACACCTGTTTTTTTTCCCTTTTATTTGACCAAGGCAAAAGAGACTCAGGTGCCCTAAACATGGTCATTACTTCCATCCTGGTGTAGATCTCATAAACCAAAGGGCTAGAACTCTCAGAAGCAGGGAACATGAAATTCTAAAGCTTTCAAAAGAACATACCAACTCTATTAAAGAGATCATGATATGGTCCATATCAACAAGATCAATCTGAGATATACACTAATACACATCTTGGTAGCAAAGACCTTCTGGAGTTCCCATGTAGTACCTGTACGATTTCCCATATAGTACATTTAATCCCTAGCCTTCCAATTTGCAAAACTCATATGCCTTAGGTGATTCCAGCGATCTCTAGTACTAGTATATATTAAGGTACAAGCAGCAACAAATTAACTTCTCTTTTTTTTTTTCTTTCTTTTTCTTTTTGCTTTTTTTATTTTTATAGAAGAGAACGGTACCTTAATTTTATTGATAGCCCTCACTTATGGCAGATGAATACCGTGGTTACAAATAGATGCCTAGGGGTTACATACAATCATAGAATCCAAACCTAGGCATCAAAAAAAGATATAGACTAACTCAAACCCTATACAGTTATTCAATATAAACAAATAGAACTCAAATCTTTGTGAATCAATTTAAACTAACTAAATCTGCATAAAATCGAATAGTGTACTAAATAACCTGCATAAAACTTGCACAAAAAACTGCATAATCCAAATTGGTCTAGCCGAATAACTTCAACAAAGAATAATAATAAGAAAACAAACGTGGAAGTGAAAAATCACAGCACCAGACCCTTGCAACCTGCACTAAGCAAACTTCAATCTCAGAAAAGGTAAAAAGCATTTATCAAGGCGCAACAAACCTTTAAGTCTTCTAGGAATAAGACTATGAGCACGAAAATCCATACAAGAATTACGGGCCTTTTTTAGCAAAAAAATCAGCCACCATATTGCGTTCACGAAAGACATGACGAATGCAACAATTAAGAGACCGAATAAACTCAATCACCTCTTCCCAAAAATTCCATAAGTACCAGTGGGAACATTCACCACGATAAATCCATGAAAGCACCATCATAGAATATGTCTCAATTATTATATCGATAATCCTAGATCTTTACAAAGTTTAATGCCATCTCTCAAAGCTTAAAATTCAGCTACAAAATTGTTCTGAGTTTGGTAGTGGCGAGAAAAACCTGCAAATAAATCTTCTCTATGATCACGAATCACACCACCACTGCCAAATAAGCCAGGGTTACCAAGCGAACAACCATCTATATTTAATTTCCAATAACCACAATCAGGAGGTTGCCAAACAAAAGCTTTAGCTATAGTAACCCGCGGCACAATGATAGGACATCTAATGCTCCGCAATATCTCTTGGTCCCTAGTAGAACAAGACATGAACTTCATAGACATCACAAACACATTTTGAATCCGCAATAGAATAGCCAACACAATATGCTCCCAAGTGAATTTACCATCTTCCATACGAATCTTACAACAGAAAATTAACCAAAGTCCCCAAATAATCATAGTTGGAATAAGACCACACACAATCCCCAGCTGAGAAGAGCATTTGGCTTTCGACCACCAAAGAAAAACTCGATCAAAAATACTTTGACCTCTCCTATATCTCACCTTTAACCTCTTGGAGAAGAATTCCCAGATTTTTTGAGCTAGAAAACCATTCCTCTTTTCTAGAAGTCAAAGTAATCGTTTGCCTTGAGTCTAGAAGAAGTTCCTCTTTTTCTTCTGCCCCTTTCATTCTTTATGTCACATCTCTCACTCATTTATGTCACATCTCCTCTTTTCCTCCTGACACCCTTTCTTTTCCCCAGTCTTTTATCCTCTCCTTTACTCCTCTCTTATCACTTCTCTCCTCATGAGACTCGTACCCTTGGGCTGGGCTTGGAAGGCCATATTGGGCCTAAGATATTTTATACCTCACATTTCTTTAATTTTCTAGGTGTATTCACATTTCTTTAATTCTGGTGTATTCATGGCAAGGCTGCATAACAAAGCCCCATTGTCACAGCCAATAAGCTGATGATCATGGCCTTGAAAGAAGCAAGAGCTCAAACCACACGAATTACCAGGGTAGGCCGAGGAATACACAGCAAAATTACTCCAGATGTACCCATGGGTAACTTGCATTGCCCACGTCAACCACAAACCACTTTGAAAAGTTTACATTCGGATCGTGACAATTCCCATAAACAAGCAAAGAAGAATTCAAGACACTCCGAGCAGTGTACGCAACCGATGCCACAATGGTCAAAACCAGCACTGCTATTAATCTAGAGAAACCACCTTCTAAAACTGAGGTAGCTGATGATTTCGATCAGATAGCCAATAAACAGAGCCGGGTGAGCATGCGCGCGCGCACGCATTCCTTATGAAAGAATTATCATCCCTCTTGTGGGTTCAGAAAATAAAGTTTGTGTCAAGTTTCTCCTCGTCATCTATTCGCTGCAAAATCAAATTCTTTTCGAAAATCAGCATTCCAAGTCGATCTGTATCTTCTCAAATAAATAAGTTTCCATCAATATATAGAATACCGTCAAAAAATGGGGTAGTCAAAGGTAAAGGATGAAGCAATTACTTTCCATGAGTTTAATACATGAAGGTAACTAGAATGCATTAATGGGGTTTCATACACATACGAAAAAACAAGGCGTAGAAAATACAAGATGAGTACCTCTTGTTTGGTTAACAATCCAAGAGAAAGACAAACCCATATATAAGGCCATAGCGATCGGTTTGATTCCAATTTAATGCAATCAAGAAGAAGAAGATCTAGCTAGAAGATGCAAATCATGGGCGAGAGCTGAGAGAAACTACAACGGTTGAGGTAGCGAAGCGTCGAAGGCAACATCTACACCTTGGTCCTTGACCCTTGCATGTTTCCACTGTCAGCGAGCCTCGTAAAGTTGTGCGTACGTGACCCATAGTAGCATGAGATCGCGTGTCCAAAGTCGTAAACGAAGTTTTTTTAAAAATAAAAAATTATTTTAGTGACGAAGTCGTGTCGTAGAATTCTATTCCCGCAACTCAAAATGACAAAAACCAAAGACGACCATAGCCATAGCCATAGCCTATCACACGCATTCTCATCTAAAAAATTAAATTGTCAATTACTTTTCTGAAAAATGCATTAGATATAAATAAAAATAAATTTACAAATTGATGGGACATTATATGATATATTAGATTATAAAATTATTTTTATTGTAAAATAAATCTAACTTATCATAGGAAATTAAATCAATTTATGAATTTATTTTTATAAAATCTCTTTGTAACTGTAATACCTCTTCTTTTTTTTCCCTCTTCCTTTCCTTCAATTATAACATATATTATCAAACCTTATTCAGACATGCATATATGGTGTCTTATTTAAAAAATTGATTATGAACTTGCATCTTGATCAAAGTCTACTATGGATTTATAATACATATATTGATCTATTAAAAAGTATTTTATTTCTATTTTAAATTCTGTTTATTATCTTCCTCCGAAGTAAGAAAAAAAATATACATAATAAAAAAATTATGTTATTACATTTTTATCTCGACTCGACTCCCAAGATCAGTAAATTTCTTGTTTCACCATTGTTATTGGGGGAAGCTTAGGCAAAATGTTAAAAAACATATTCTTAAAATTCAATTAAAAAAAAATTATATATTTATAACTTATAAGTCCTTATTTTTTACACACTCAACACACTTATGATATGGAAGTAATGAGTCTCACATAAGGCCCGTTTAGATAGAGTCCGTCTAGATGGTGAGATGAGATGAGTTGAGATGATTTGTAAATAATAATAAGATTATATTATATGAGCTGAAACGAGATAAGATGAAATGTGGTGACCTCTATATCAAACGGGCCCTATAAGTAATGTACGTGTTAACACATGCACCGAGTTAATTATGTAGAGCAAAACTCATTAAACAAGGGAATTTTCGTTGATCTCTAACTTTTTTGAGTGGAAGGAAAAATACTTGGAATTTAATATCTGACATTCATTAAACTATCTATGTTATTGAATTTTAGAAAAAAAAGTAAATACTGACAGCTGTTGATTTCTCTTATTAGAAAAGAATTCTAATGAGAAAGAAACTTGAGTCCCAAAGAAAAAGAAACACTCAAACTACGTACAGTGGTAAGACTCCTAGTCCTATCCTCTCTCTGATTCGTATCCATAAAAACACCTGCCTGCCATTGAAGATCCACATCAAGACCCAACAGCAAAACTGTTTTCTTTTTTTTCCCCAATGCAGTCTCACACCAATTTCTCACACGCTCATTCCCAAAGTTTTCTTCTGCATAACGGCTTCAAGTCCCCCGCGGAGCTCCCAATCTCCAACCAAGAGTTGATTAGGATGCAGTGCTCCTTGGAGTATACCAGCCTGAAGGACCTGCTGCCGGAGAGAAGGACCTACTCGAGTTGGTACTGCGAGATCCCGATCAAGAACCCGCTGGTCAAGCACGCCGCTCTTGCTTATCTCCAGCCCATGTCGACGCCTATGCGCGAGAAGGGCTTGCTCCGGAGGCTCAGGGAGCAATGTTGCTCGTGCCAGAGCGGGTGCTTTGGGGTGTTTACTTGGCTTTGCGACGCCGTTTCGAGTATTAAGCTTACGTCTCGGTTGGGAGTATCAGGGATTGAATACAAAGCCGAGGATGAAGATCATCAGCAAGACGAGAAACGTCACATGATCTGAGAGAGACAGGGAGAGAGGGACTTTTTTGCAACTTTTGGGGTTTGACCGGTGGCCAGATAGGAGTCTTTTTTTATTTTTTTTAATAATCTTTTAAAATCATAAGATTGATTTATTTTTACTTGGTTAATATTTTTAGGAGGTTGATCATATGTACATTTGTAGAGATTTACAGGTTGTCCCCTAAGAATTAAATATATTATTCAACAATAGAGATCAGGTTTCCAATCATTTTTTATGAGAGATGAAGACATATATCATTGAAGATTTGCCTTGAATTATTTGTTTTATTGGCTACATTCCAATTTATTTTATAGATGTAGATAAAAAAAAAAAAAACTAACAGATATACAAGATTTATCCTATATATAAGAATTTACGGACAGTTCGAATCTCGTATATTAAATCGTGCGACGTCAATAATATAGATGATGTGTTCTTCGTACCGACTTATAAATAAAATAATCATTTTGAGATTATTTATATAGAGAAAGGCAAGTGGGACAAGCTAGCATGCCCAAGCATGGTGGCATATTTGTATCAAATTCAATAACATGGACTTGCTGCACATGCCATGTCTTCCATAACTACGACATTTTTTTAAGGAATTAGATTTTATTTATAAATCTATTTAGTGAAATATCAAACAAAAAAATTCTATTGTGAAAAAAAATATCTTATGATTTTTACATTTTTTTTTTGTGAATAATAATAAATAAATAATATATTATATAAGGGCTTAAAAATAATAGAAGTCTTTTCTTCCATTATTGCCATAAAACTCGGCCAACTGGGCGTCAAGAAATTGTCAGCATCGGTTGACTTTAATACTGTCTCTAATTTTCACTTTTACTTTTGGAGTCGGGCTTCACGTTACGACTAACTAACGAGGTGAGTGCTCGTCAAAAGTTCTTGCTTTTACAGAGCTAATTAAGGTAGCAGAATTCACGTCTTTAATTCCAAAAATTCTATTTAGCAGAATTACGTCACACACTTCATTTTTTTTTTCTCTACAAATGTGTAGCGTAGAAATATTGAATAAAAGAACTCTCTTTAAACTCCTACCTGCTTCTCAGAAAGGCAGCTACGTAGGAGAGGTTTGTATTTAGAGATAAATTAAGATGAGTTGAGATGATTTGTGAATAGTAGAATAAAAATTGAGATGGATTGAGATGGAATTGAAAAAGTTGAATTGTTTATTATATTTTGTGTGAGAATTTGTAAAAGTTGTAATGATGAGATCGGATGAATTGAAGTGAGTTTTGAATCCAAACATCTCCTAAATCAAATCAAATTACTCGTTTCTCACCGATTGCAAATTTCATAGCATGATAAGATTGGGGATGTTTATTAATATTTTTCATCTCTATTTCATCTCATTTCCTTTTCAAATATCATTCAAATACAAATACTTTCAAATTAATCTTTACAATTTTTTCAAACTAATCATTATAATTTTTTCAAACTTTCAAACAAAATACAAAAAACAATTCAATTTTTTCAAATCTAAAAAAACATATAATATTAAAAAATTATATTATAATAATATTTTAACTTAATTTTTTATCTCTAATTTTCTAAAACTCATAAAACATCATAATTTAAACTATTTTATTATTATTCACAAATTATTTCATTACTATTTATAAATTTCTCATATCATTTCATCTCATCGTCGCATTCCCTTAATTTGATCATACGTACAAAATATGTTCTTATAGTTTTAACAGGCTTGACTGATAACAAATTGACAATTATGTATATATATATATATATATATATATATATATATATGTATCAAAAATTTTATATGTAGGAACTTTTATATATTTTTTGTGAATTCTATTAATATGATTAGCTGTATTACTTATTTTTAAATATAAAATAATTATTTTAACTAACCACGTCATAAAATGTATACAAAATTTACAAAAATAACTGTATATGTGACTTGTCGTTTGATAAGTTTTAACCATATCCTGGACAGGGAGACAAAGGTGCTTGCTTTCATTGGGTTGAGGCCTTTGGAACAATTGAACACAAAACTCAACCAACCCATGAATGACATGGACCCGGCTTTTCTTTAAATTTGGGAAACCCATCTATAAAATGATAAATCATGCATGTTAACGTTATGTGTCTTACGCCATTAGATTAGGTTCCAGCAACTCAGATTTTTAGAATTCTATCTGCGAAAATAGAAAAGAAAGTAGTTAGAAGAGGGCGGTCTTGGGGTCAGGGAGTCTTCGATGCCAAAGTTAATATCGTCTTTTAAAAGTTTGTAAATAAGTAATAGAGTCTAGGGATCAGAGAGAGTTTCTCATACCTGATAGTTGCTATTTATACCAGGAGTATTGCGGGGGCAAATACGATCTGCCCCCACGGAGTCCGTGTCCTTTTACTATTCATTTTGTCAGAGTCCTTCAATGCGGCGTACCTTTGCGACGGCTTCGTTAATGTAGCGTGCTGCTCGGGTAGTGGTGCCATTAATGCGGCGTGGTTTCCGGATTTGCCTTACCCTACTGGCGTCCTTGGCGGTCCGTCGATGTCTCCTTATTAGAGGATGAGGATCCTCCTTACTTCCCGTCCGTTTACGTGGACAGGTACCATAAACTGTTCAAGGGATCTCTAGGTCGGCGAGTACCATACCCCTGCACTCTACAATACGCTCATTCATGGAGGTTACATCCAGGGGAGACTAACCGTGGGCCGAGCCGAAGAGTCTACTTGTTCTAGATTGGGCCTTCGCTTCTTCTTCTCTCAGTTGCCCTTCTCAGACCTACTAAGACAAAGGGGGAAAAACCCTTTACAATGCCAATGCCCATAAACAATAGGAAAATACAAGTATGCCGCCTAAGTTTGTCCCATCATTTTGACTGCTCATGTATTTATTTATTTTTTAATTTTTTTTACTTAATGATTACGAAAGTAATTTTTAGTGTATTGATATATTTTTTTATTTTTTAAAAATATTAAAAAAAATGTGAAAAATAAAATAAGATAAAAATAAAAAAACAACTTTATGCTAGCGAGCATGCCCAGCAGTCAAAGTTGGGCAACACGCTAGCAAGAATCTTAACAATATTGTACATTGGAAAAGAAGAACGTCTTGAAGTGGATGATTGTTTCATTGTCTCCCCCCCCCCCCCCCCCCCCCCCCCCCCCCTCGGCGGGGATATATTTTGTGTTAGGGGCTTTACTCTCTCTCTTGCCCTCAACCCCTTTGGCTACAACTACTGTCGAAGCCACTTCAAGAGTTTGTCATTTACACAAGTTGAGAATTTTTTTATTTGAAAGTTTGAAAAAAGTTGTAATTATTAGTTTGAAAAAATTATAATGATTAATTTGAAAATTTTATATTTAAATTATGTTTGAAACTAAGATATGATAAGATCAAATGAAAATTTTGTGTTTCATCTAAGCCCCAAACCTACCTTAACCCCGAGATTTGCATGCATATAGCTATAGCAGAAGCTTCTACAACTGATCTCTCCTTGAAGAGGACTGGCCCATTCAACGGACTAAATGGCTAATTTTTGTGCGGCACAACTTTGCTAATTGGATCACTTTCAAAAGGAAAGCATTTTCTTGGGCTGAGAATGTTGATAACCCCGCCTATTAAAAGGCCCACTAACGTTGTTTTAATTTCTTAATACTCTCCATCATTAAAAGAAAAAAAATACTTGTTAGGTAGATATTCATTATAAACTATAAACATATATATATATGTATATGTATATGTGAGTTTCGTATCTTTATTCATAGTTCATGATTTAATTTTTTTCAAATTTTAAAATAATAATAATATTAAAAAATAACATTTTATTCAACTTTCATATAAAACCATCTAATCATCTCATCTCACTATCTAAATAGGGTCTTACGTGGATGTTTTTTTATGTCTTTGTGATCTCCACGAGAATAATGAGCCATCTAGCTAGCAATCGAAGGGGAAAAAATAATTAGCTTAGATTATCATCTCGAAATGTGGCTAAAGAATATCATATTGATGGGAGAGAAAATCGAAATAATTGGCTTAATGATCACAATCTTTTCGTTGCATATTTTAATGAAGTTCTATGGTCTAATAACATAACTATCATTTAAATATTAAATTAAAAAAGGCATGAGTCTCAACAAACATAATTCATATTGAGTTTCTTATCATTAATAAACAAAGTTGAAATAAGGTGTGTATAGCATATCATGAAGTCCTTCTTTCTCGCAACCATCTTATAAATCCTCAAAACCTCTTCTTCAATGCGAGAAACAATCCTACTACTCAATGTGAAATCATTACTTATTTTAAAATAAATGAATGAAATTAAGTAAATTTTATTATTTATATCTCTAATACTCATCCTCAATAAGTAAGTACAATACGTGTAATATTTAATTAATTAGGTGAAGTAGAGATTCAAGATTTGAATTCAAGACTTTTGCTCCAATTTGAAGTTGGAATCCTCCTTTCGAGGACACCTTGCCTTGATCTGCAACCTTCAAGTACTGCTACTCCATTCTTTCTGAAGTCGGTGCTGACTAAAACTCTTGAATGATGCATCCATGGGAGTCCATTGAATCTCTCATGAGTACTTATTCAAAGTTTGGACTGGGCTTTTAATTATTTTACTAATCGTATATATTATTAGGAGATATATGCATGAGATACGCGCGTACTGATGATCTGTGAGTCTGTGTTTAAACTAATAAATAAAAACACTGATTCTGTTCATATATATCTTCTGTTGTTTACTAATGTTAGTGCTACGTACGGTCCATAATTATCTTTATTTGTTGAGAAATGATTTGTACGTTAATATAATCAAACAATTTAGAATTTTAAATTTCTGGAGCACTTAATTCATACGTTAATATATATATAATTCCTCTATATATAATAACGCTTTGTTTTCTTTCTTGTACGTCTAATCCATTGCAGTTATACGGTAATTGAAAAATGTCACATTCAGCAAATCAGTACTCTAAAATTAAGTTAATTTTAAGCAGAATTAAAAAAAAATAACAAGTTTTTCATATATGGTACGGATCATCATGTGCCACTAGGTTTATTAAATTCGAAGACCAATTAATTAATTACCATGCATCATTTCGAGATTTTCATCACACACACACACACATATATATATTCTTAAGTGCCATAATTAATTTCACGCGTCCAAATTAAAGTGGACGTTTTCAAATGTAATTAGATATGGTTTAATTAGTATTAATGCCTAAAAATAGCACAACATGCCGGAAAGAAAGAAAAAGTCATTTCCGGCTCGTTATGGTGATTGGGGCTTTGATCGGTGTGGTTTGAAGCTCACGACGGTAGTCTAGTGCGGCTGTACAATTACAGGGTCCATGACATCCATGATAGTGAATAGAAATAAATGCATGGTCATAAAAGAGACGGAGACACATAGATTTACATGGTTCGATATAATGCTTACATCTATGGGAGTTTAGAGAGGGAGAATCCACTATAATATGATTGTATTACTATATCTCTTAGTCTCTCATCCTCGCTGTACAATGAAGATCAGATGTTTATTTTCTGATGATGGCCCTGTCTAGTTTGGTGCTTTGGTCATTAGGCTGAAGAAGCTCCAGGGGATGTTAAAGTCTCCCCTTCAAGTCGTCTCGTTCCCTCCCCTTTATCTTCTACCCCTTTGTTCATTTATGTCATATGACATGATCTCCTCTCCTTTATGTCTCATCCTCTCTTTTACTCTTGAAACCCTGTCATTCCTTAGCCTTTATTCCCACCTTGTTTTTTTTTTTTATTAATCTCTCATTCTGTTATCTTCTAGTGGGGGCCTTTTGATGGATTGTGTTTGGTTTATCTAGGCCTAAGATATAATATCCCCTTCAATTAGTTTAAAGAGTATATCCCTTGTGAAAGCATTCCCAATTGATCCCGTAATTATTTGAGATATTGTATGTATTGCTTAATGAAAAATTCTATTAAGCAACCTGCATACACCACATTGCTTTTATTTATTTTTATTCTTTCTTTCAACATGGGTGTCTGGTGTAGGTTACTAAGTTGAAGAACTTTTGCTTAATTAATTCATGTTGTCATACAAAATCCCATTAATTAATTCATCTCAATTAGCTGCATAATCATGGTCAAAATTAGGGTTATGGTTAAGGGATCGATCGTTAAACTAAGGGTTTTTATATTGTAATTTCAGACAGGGAATTAAGGTTTTTGTACGTTGGTTGTGCTGGATCGATCGGTTATCTGCTTTGTTAATGATTTTTTTTTTTTTTTTTACTGTTCTTTCCTTCTTTTTTTCCTCTTCTTCTTCTTCCTGGTTTTTGCTCCGTTAGTTTCCTAATTACAACATCTCGCGCACCACCTGTACGTCTCTGGTCGTTTATCCAATATTACTGTAATTTCAATTTTCCAAAGGTAAATTACTCAATTTTAAGCGTGCATTAATTAATATATACGTTCTTAATTAATTTCCCTTTATTCCACTTTTTTCCCCAATATCACATTCCTTCCTTAATTTGACGAGATGGATGCATGCCGCGGTTAGATCAACTACTCAGAATAATTATAACATTCACTGAATTAAGTACGTAGAGAATTAAAAAAAAAAAAAAACTAAAATGGGCTGCACCAATATTTCATATTAATTTCTTGACGTCGGTCCGCAAGAAAAAACTTATTTATCGCAAATAAACATTTTTGCAGTAAATAACTTATCATAAATACTCATTTTTCTTGCAGAAGATTGAGACAGCTGCACGTACAAGAGAATTTGCATGCTGATATTGTCGATGTAACCAAAATTATCTAATTAACATGAATAATGTGTTCGTTAAATACAATTATGAACATGGAATTATAAGAAATGCGCGCAGTATAAGTTAATTAAGCTTGGAGTTCTTCAGGGATGCTTTGGAGTGCAGGACTCCAACTCGAGCGGCTTCCCTGCAGCTTCGCTCCAATAATATTATTGGCTCTCGAAAGACGCTTTTTCCGCAAAAGATTAATTAGGCGTTGTTCTGCAGACAGGGAGGAGGCCGGCGGTGGCCTAACCAGTACCGATGGTTGGTCGTGAGCTTTGCTCTTAATTCCAAATCTCAGCACTTGTAGCACTTGTTCTATATCTTGTTTTTTGACGATAATCTTCATCCTCACAACTCCATCATCTTCCTCATGATGATGATCAACGCATGAAGAAACAACACGACCTCCACCATTCACATCATGTACAATGTTTTCCATCAAATTCATGCTCCCTGCATTAATTTTTTGATTCCGAGCAGCTCTAAACTGGCGAATTAATCTTGTCTCCGGTAACACCATGGTTGCTCCAACTTCCTTCAACTGATTAGCCATGCATGAGAAGCTCCTTGTTTTTAAGCTTTAAAGAATGATGATCCCCAATGATATATATATATATATATATATATGAACAGATCAATTAGGACGACGTTGGTTGATTAAATATATGGTCTTTTTTGGTTATCACGATTTATTTATTTATTGAATAAACAAAGCTTAACAATATTTGACCCAAAAAAGAATATTAAACAACTTAACATTTGACCCACAAACGCCTCACGCACATGCAGTTCCTGTTGTTGCGATCGCTGCATGATTTTGATGAAACGATCGACGCGTACGCATCATGATCATGAGGAATATATATATGTATATATATACACGCACATTATTAGCTACGCTTGAACATTCCCAGATCATGATCTAGATGAACGCCTCAAATGATTTTATTAGGTGGGGATCATATAAATATTGATTCTTCGGTATAATTTGTCTGAATACGGAAGCAGCTAGTAGTACTGCTTAATTAATTAATTTGAACTTTAAATTGATCCAATATTTAGTTGGCCCAAATGCTAATTCTCATCAACCGGTTGATCTGTTCATGACTAATCATTGCAGCAGTCAAGCCCTCCAAACTGACTCATCAATATATAGTTAATTATATATATATATTCTTCATTCCTTTATAGATTACTTAATTAATTACCTATTTATATATATATATATATATAAATAAAAGGTTTGTTCATATTATCTAAAAATAAATAAGATCAGTACTACGAACGAATATATGCAGTTAATATTAGGTAGCCCTACTTATTTCTGAAGCAATTAAGCTGAAACTCCAATCATTTCCGAGTTGGCGGTGGGTGCAAAATTTTTTATTAAGATCAAAGATCAAAGATACAACGGCTGTCCAATAGCTTAATACAATTTATATTAAACCCTAATTAGCGGGTCAGGTCAGATTAATAAGCCCTAGTTTGCAGGTTGGGTTGGACCAAGGGTCAAACGGTCAGATTGGGCTCCACACAAACAAGCCCAAGACGATACATGTACACAATGGAAAACAAAGGAACCCCACTTTTGATCAATCTACATGCTTAGATTACAAAACTTGTAATTTACTTGGTTTTTGTTGGATCATTAAAGGCCTTGACCCATAGGCCATGCCCAAATTGAATTCCGGTCTTTGTTATGAAGGTGGAGAAAAACTAATTCCACGTTCTTTTCAATAAAATATTTTAGTTTGAGTAATGTTATATACAGTCGTAGAGTAGGTAAACGTCACACAATCTTTTTAAAAAATAGTAAGATCTATTATTAAAAAATTAATTCTTATTTTTTATGTAAATTTCATATTTACACTTTTTTTTAAAGAGATTACGGTTGTGCACTCAACAATTATAAATATCATTTCTTTATTTGAAAAGCAGTTCGTTAGATGAAAGTTGCCGGAAGGAAGGACAGAATCAAACACGGAGGGAGCCAATATAATTGTACTGTTAATTTGGTCGATTTTACGTGACTAGCGCATGCATCACTCTCATTAGAAATATTGGAACTGCAAATAACAAGCTAATTCACGGAGTTGGTAACTCTTGACCTTGCCAATATGAGCTTGGTAATTAGTAGATTAATTATATATATGGAGTTTGAGAAATTTTACTTTTAAACCAGCTTATTGACGTCAAACACATCGCTAATGTTGAAATATGTTACAGTAGCTAACATAATAATTAAAGCCTCGTTTGGATTGAGAGATGAGATGAAATAAATTGAGATGATTTTTAAAAATTTTGTGTTTTTGGATTGGAAGTGAGATGAGATGTTTTTAAGTTGTTTGAGAGAAGATAGATGTGGGTTCCATAAATGATTACATAGTATTTATAATAATTTTGTTTTATGTATAAATATATTTATAAATAAGTAATAATAAATTTTTAAATTACATACCCCATTTTTTTTTTACAATATAATTCATAATACTATTATAAGATGACAAAATTTTTATAAAATCAAATTATATAAAAAAATAATATTAACTCAAATTTTTAACATAAAAATAAAAATATAAGAAACTCAAAATATTTATATCAATTTTTTATAAAATCTTGAGTTAATAATAAAAATTATTAATATTTTTATTTAACTTTAATTTTATTTTATATCAATTTTTTTACTTAACGAAATCGGCAATGTGATCACGCAAGAAGCCTTTCACTTTCATCTAGAGATGGATTTTCTCTTTCATTTACAAAAGCAAAATCAGATTGAAAAGTGAAAAGCATAAAAGTAGTACCCCTTTTGTCGTTAGTGAATCCATGTGAAAATATCTCTGAAAAAAAAGTAATTGTTGTTTGGATTAAAAATAACTTTACCGTAGGAGATGAGTTGAGATGATCTCTCTAAATCCACACCAGGGCTAGTCTTTGTATTTTGATTACATAAAGAAAATATTTTATTTACATACTGACTTGGCAACAAAATTTTGAAAAATATTGTATTTACACCAAGGTCATTTGGATTAAGTGGCATAAGGTCTGGTCTCCAAATGAGAGAACCAAACCCTCATTCCCATTTTAAAATAAAATCGTTATTTTTTATATTTGGTACTTTTTAAAGAAAGATTAAACGCTGGCCCCTTTTTATGCAGTTCTTCAATCTAGCGAAAGAAAGAAATAAGTAGAATTAGTTTTACTCTTTGAAAAAGTTGTTGTGTAAATGTATGAAATTAAAAAGCATGACAACTCTAGGATGAGTTTTAACTATATTTTTAATTAATTACTTTAAAATATAGATATAGATATAACTTTGAAGTGGGGAGTCCTTCAATGAAATCCATGGTTATGTGTGACCATGGTTGGGATGGCACGGGCAGGGGTTGTAGGAGTCCAGCAGGGTAGTGGTTTTCATGTTTCACTCTCTGGCACACATCACATTCCCTCATGAACCTCTTTTAATCTACCTTGAGTCCCACCTAAAAAAACTCTCTTCGAGCCCTATCCATGGTTTTATCATAACCTGCATGACCTCCTAAAGCACTGCTATGCACCAATTCCAGCAGTTTAGTCTTAAAGGGCTCATCATCTAGTACATATATTCGGCTTTTGTGCAACAACAGACCATCTCTATAAGTGTAGTGGTGTGGTAGGGGCTTGAAAATCATGTCCTGAAATTGTAGGTCCTTTTCACAGGCCATCTTCAACTCAATCAACCAATCTACTGTCGTAAATGAGGGTAAACAGAGGACAACTTCCTCTAGTTCTATTTTCTTGGAAAGCGCATCCGCCACACGGTTCTCCTTCCCTTTTTTGTATTCAACAATAAAGTTGTAGCCCAATAGTTTAGTTAGCCATTTTTGTTGCATGGGGGTACCAATTTTCTGGTCCAGTAGATATTTTAGGCTTTCTTGGTTAGTCTTGACGGTAAAAGATTGACCTAATAGGTAAGGACACCACTTGTGCACTGCTAAAACAAGAGAAAACAGCTCATTCTCATATATAGAGAGTTGTAATGTATTTCCCTTCAGTTTTTTACTGAAATAGGTGATAGGTCTGCCCCTTGCATAAGTACCACCCCCACTACTTCACCCGAGGCATCGCACTCGATGGTGAAAGGTTGTGAAAAATCCGATAAGGCCAAAACAGGTGGATGTGTAACTGCTGCCTTTAGTTTTTTAAAGGCCTCCCATGCCTCACTTGTCCATTCAAAATTATTTTTTCTAAGCATCTGAGTTAGAGGTGCTGTTATTCCCCCATATCTACGAATAAACCTCCGGTAATGCCCTGTGAGGCCCAAGAAACCTCTCAGCCCCTTAACTGAATTTGGGAGTCACCACTGTAGCATGGCTTTCAGTTTATCAGGGTCTGCCCGAACCCCCTGAGCTGATATTAGATGCAAAGTTTTTAAAATCGTTTCGTACAGGCCGAAACAATCGGTATTTACCGTGCCGGAACAGTAACCGGCACGGGAGAGGGTTATGCTTCGTACCGGGTCAAATTTCGGCCGTACCGGGTTGTTTCGGTCAATTTCGACTGATATTTTGTGTTTCAGCCGGTACGAAAATTTCGAATTTAGTAGTTCAATATATATGGCTGGAGGACAATTCTGTAATTAAAGTAAAAGAGTAGGGATTTTTTCGTAAAACTGCTGATATGGTCAAATCGAAACCTCTCTCCCTGCAGTCTGCAGTCCTCTCAACTGTCTCATCCCTCTGGCATACTGCAGGGCAAGGTGGGTACTTTTTAAAATCCTCTGCATTCTTTGTATATCTTTAGTTTTTTTATTCTAATTCTAAAGTAATAGCTAGCCAGCTAGCCTTGCTTTCTTTCTTTATTTGATATATATGTATTGAAATGTTTGATTTAATAAATGACTGTTAGATTTGACTTTTATTGCCCCCAACAAATTCTAATTACTTTAAAATCACATGATTATAAATTAAAATCAACGCCAATGTCCAAAAAGGATACGATCTTTCTTTAATTTTGAGTGAATTGAAAAGGAAAAAAATGGAAGATAGCAATAATTACTTTAAGATGGAGGAGGCTCTTACTATCACCCTCTTACAAGACTCTTGAGCTCATTGTATTGACTAGTATTATTGAGTTTATGATTTATTTTGTTATTATTTTATAATATAGTTTATATATAATTTATTTATATATACATCATTCTGAAATTGTATACGAAACGATACCGATTTTGAAATATTTTGTTCCAGTGCCTTGACCGAAACGGTATTCAAAACTTTGATTAGATGTCCCAAATAAGTGATTTTACTACAACCAAAACGACACTTTGATAGCTTGGCAAAGAGTTGTTGTTGCCGCAGTGTCTCCAAGGTCGTTTTTAAGTGTTCTACATGCTTTACCTCACTCCTGTTGTATATTAATATATCATAAAAAAAAAACCAATATAAATTTTCGGAGAAAATGTTTAAACACCTTGTTCATGAGGCTTTGAAAGGTTGAGGGGGCGTTAGTTAGCCCAAAGGGCATAGCTAAAAATTCCTAGTTCCCCTCGTGTGTCTGAAACGCTATTTTGGGCACATCCTTGGGCCTCACGCGAATCTAGTGGTATCCAGAACGCAGATCCAACTTTGAAAAATTTTTAGACCCATGTAGTTCATCCATAAGTTCCTTTACCACGGGAATAGGAAACTTATCTTTGATAGTAACCTGATTTAGTGCCCTATAGTCAATACACATGCGCCATTTACCGTCTGCTTTTCTGATCAGCAGCACGAGAGAGGAGAAAGGACTTTGACTCGGTCGGATTACCCCAAGTTGAGTAGCTCCTTCACTATCTTCTTAATTTCATCATTTTGAAAATATGGATAGCAGTAAGGACGGACTGAAACTGGACCTGCTTGGGGCAGCAGTGTAATTGCATGATCATGTGTCCTATGAGGGGTTACAGTTCAGATAAAACATCAAAATAGGCTTGGAGCAACTCCTGTACCAGCCAAATTTCTTGTGGTGGTTCATTATTTTCTGGTTCATGCAATAATTGTAACAACACCCCCCGGGTTTCCAACTTGTGCTTCTTGTTTCTATCCCATTCCTCAATGAGATGAGAGGCTGCCAAACCTTTAATTTTCACAACCTGGTTGAGATGGGTGAACTTCATTGTGAGGTTCTCAAAGTTCCATAGGATAGAACCTAAGCCACTCAACCATTGGATGCCTACACCATGTCACATCCCGCCAACACCAAAACATGCATGCTGTCAACAAAGCTGATTCCCTGAATATTAAATCTGGTTTGCACATTTTCCCCTTCACTTAGGAGTTGTTCACCACTAGCCACTCTAACCTTCATCCTCTTATTGCGGTTAATAGGTAGCTGGCTCTTACGCACTACAGCAGGATCAAGGAAATTGTGTGTGGAACCTGTATCAATTAAAATGACAGCCCACTGTGACCCCACCTTCCCTTTGACCCTCATAGTTCTTGGGTTAAGGGAGCCCGTGATTGCATGCAATGATATCTCCGGGTTAGATTCTACAATAGAGAGGTCCAAGATGGCAACTGGTTGTTCCAATTCTGGTTTTTTTCCTATTTCAGTCTTACCACTATCTTCACATACCTCCTCAATGATGTATAACTTCGATTTTTGACACTTATGGCCCGGACCCCACTTGGAGTCGCAATAATAGCACAATCCTCTTTCTCTTCTATCTTTCATTTGTGCTTGATTAACTTTGTGGACTGGTATTTTAGGCTTAACAATCCCTTTGGTTGGGTCAAAGTGCATGGTAGGGGGAGTTTTTAAAATTCCAAGTTCACTGAAAGGTAGTATGGGTGTGCGATGGTATCTCCTTACCAAGGCCACATTCTCCTCTTGCAATCTTGCAAGGCTATAGGCAGCTATGAGATTGGGAGGGTTAAACATCCTAACCGGTACCCGAATCTCATCTTTAAGGTTATGGAGAAAGCAACTCAGTTTAAGAGGTTCCGTCAAGCCCTTAAGCCGATTGGACAAGTTTTCAAAACTAGCCTTACAGTCATCAACTGAACTAGTTTGGCGTAGTTTAGTATGCGATTTCATGGGATCATCGTAGGCACTAGGGCCAAAACGCACTGACAAGACATGAGTGAAAGGATCCCAATCTGTGAAAGCTCCCATTTCCTCCATATTTTGAAACCACACTAATGCTTTTCCTTCCATATGGAAGGATGCTAATCTCAACTTATGCTGGGGTAAATTGTTATGGAAGTTAAAAAAATGGTTTACCTTATAGATCCATCCATTAGGATCTTCCCCATGGAATGAGGGAAATTTCACTCGAACTGATCATGGCATTATATCTCCAAATGCTTCTCTACGATGTTCTTGGTGTGGGTGAGTTTTATGATGAAGATTCTGGTTCTTCTTGATACTGACGTTGGGAATTCTTTTGCAGCTCCAGGGTTCAAAGCAGCTAGTTAGTTACTGACTTCCTTGCGCAAGGCAGTCATCTTAGTTTCAAGAGTCTTGAACTGAGACTCTGAGCATTTCTTCAAATTTGACATCTTGGATTCCATGGCACGATATTGGGCATCTGTTGTTTTTTTCAGGGCATTGAGCCCTTCTTATATCTGGTTATAGTGAGTTCCTTCAGCCATTGTGTATAATCAAGGATCGGTGACGACTGGTACCACTTGTAACACTTCACACACACAAATAGAGAATAAAAGGGGTTTCTCACTTAGAGGGCGAGGGCCTCCAGATTCAGACAAGAGGAAGAAGATGAGAGAGTTGAGGGAAAATCACTGAATATTACTTTTTGCATAGAAACTGAACAATCCATGTTTCTGCCTATTTACAGCAGACGTCTAACAAAATGTTGTCCCAACTAATGGGATGATGACATGTACAAAAGGATATAAAAGACATTACAATTATAAATGTTGATAAAGTAGTAAACTAGTATTTAATGTCTTCAAATGTAATTTCACTATATATCTTAAAACTGATTCTACTTCTTCCACCTGTGAGCTCCAGATGCCTTCTCTTGCTTGATCCAACAGCTACGCACAAACTTCCCTTTAGTAACCCCTTTGACCAAAAGATTTCAGACTCTCTCCCTTCGTTCTGTTCCTTCTCGAGACCTCCCCAAAGACTTTGCCTTTCTTCCTCCTAAGCCCATCGCCTGTAACACTCCTCTTGGGTTCCTCACTTCACACGGTCGTGGCGCCGCTGTCATCAGCCTCCAGCTCCACCGAGCACCAGGTCTCCCCTAACCTCCCCTTTCCTCCTTCCCTTGACTCGGAGCTTGTAGCTCCTAGGGTTGCTGTCAGCCGCTCCCTTCCATTTTGTCCAATAGGTGTGATTAGGAGATGAACAGTAGTTTTCCCTTTGTATTCTTTCAGAAATGCTTTCAGATGACTCCAAAAACAGAGACAAATTGAAATTCAAACTCATGTACAAAAGAACATAGGAAATTACAGAAATTGTAATTTTTGTGAATACAAGAACAAGAACAATTACAAAAATTCTTCAGATGTTAAAGAACATTACACCCAGATTTAAAAAAGAAAAAAACAACCCCTCCGATCTAAAGAGGAAGATTTCTAATATTTTGAAATTTCTACAAAGTCATAAAACAATATATCCATATATACGAAAGGGAAGCAAATACATAAACAATTTGGAAAACACGTAGATCTAAAGAAGAAAGTTTCTAAAAATTTCAACTTTCCCGTGAAGCACAGCCGGGTTTATAGAACAAAGCCAAACAAGAACAAAGCCAGAAAAAAGAACACTCGGATTTGTACAAAATGAAAGTCGAACAGAGTTTGTTAAAATTTGTAAAGATTCACAAAAAAAAAAAAAAAACACATGTATTGTCAAAAACCCTAGGGAAGGAACAAAAAAGATGAAATGAACTAGGGAAGAGATGAGGGAAAGTGAGGTTGATGTCTTTTCATCAAACTTTTAGGACTAGGTCACTTAAGAACTCTATTGGACCAATTTAAAATTCCAAAATGAGCCCAAACCATCCAATAAATATTTTTAGAATTGAAAACAAATTCTTGAGCTAGCCCTCAATGAATATGGGCGCTCTTGTTTCGTAAATATTAAAGGGCTTTAAATATAATCATTGGACTTCAAAAATATTGATCTTTTAATATCATTTCAAAATCTTCACTAAACCTTAATTGGCCTTCAAAAATCAGGGTTATGGCAATCTCTCTCCAATAGGTGTTCCATGACGTTGGTCCAAATAAAGAGATTGGAAGTCAACTATATATCAATTATAGAAGGTGCTGCTTGCTTGTCTTTATAATTATGAGTTTTGTTGCTCGTCATTCTCATACGTCATATGTCATATTTTTTTTTTTTAATTTTTTTTCTTAAACTTATTAAATTATTGTACTTATTATTCTTATACCACATATTTAATAAGAAAAAAAATAATATAATATATAATATATAGAGATGATGAATAGAATTTTTCAATAAATATTATCTCAATACGTCGACTCCAGGATTGCCATTGAATTTATGGAGTAAAGCTAGAGGCAAGCGCACACCTTTAAACAGTAATTACTGTTTATGTAAATAGTGATTACACGTTCTGAATTCTGTACGTTCATTTTTTTTGTTAGCAAAAGTCAACCGCAGACATCAAATTCTGATAATATGATTACAATAATTTTTTTTTTATATAATTATGTTTTAAATTAAATATATTTTTATAAAACCATATTACTTTTATAAATTATTTTACAAAAATACTTCTATTTAAAACAGAATTATGTAAATAAATGTAAAAAGTCTTAAATATAGATAAATATATTTAGAACTATATAAATATCGTATAATTTTTTTGAAAATAAATAAATAAATCATTTATATAATAAAAAATTTCATTCTTTTTAAAATGATTATGGGGCGCAACTGGATCTAACGGCCATGTCTGAGATATTTGATGTTGTGCCAGTTTTTACCATTCATGATCAGATATATCTAGAAGATGAGCGTGCATTCTACGTCTTCAGGATACAGATATAGAAGATCATCGTTACCCCGAGATTAGTGTCGTCATTGGTGAGATCAGCAAAACTTAAATATTCTTGCAACATGCAATTAATGTTGGGAATTGTCGTTTTTCTCATGTACTTCACACGCTTCCACCAATTACCAAGTAAAATAGACGATCAAAAGATTATAAGCAATGATCATATCCTTATTCTATTTTAATTATATTAAATAATATGTAATATATTTTATTACTATTAAATGATAATTATTAATAATAATAAATGTACCATATTATAGTGCCGACTGATTTCTTCTCTCGAATGTCAATTAAAATGGATCCATAATGCCCACGAGTTGGATATTCGATGAGCTTGCTGCTTACCACTTTCTATAAGAGAAATAATTACTAAAATAAATTTGTCAGATTAAAATATCCGATTAAAGTCTGTAAAAATATTGAAATTTTATTTCTAATTTTTCAGCACGCAGACATTGAAGAAAGAGGGAGGCACAAAAAAATAGTAGCAATTCATTTTTTTATTGAATTCTCTGATTTTCGAGTGATAGCAATAATTTTTTTTTTAGCAATGAGGAAGATAATAATAATTGATAAATTTAATTGTGTAAGTAGAAAAACAAATAAAGTATGCATGATTCAAGAAGGAGTGGAGCTTTGATATAAAACAGATAACTCACAAGATCACCTGCATCTGAAATTTACGATACACAGTGAGCCATCGATACACGCAATCAATCTCAAGGGATGCCAGAGGCCTCCCACAGCCCAGATCGGCAACATCTCCTTCACCTTAAAGTTCCACTACATGTCCCGTGCAAATTGTAATAAAGCAATTGGATATGACTGCAATGAAAAATTTGTGTGTTATAATTACAAAAACATGAACATCTCATAGCCACGGTAAATCATTTTATCTCATGATTTTAAATGATCATTCCTTATATGATAAATATAACATAGTAATTGTTAAAATTATGCAATTACTAATATTCTCATTAATTTTAGCTGACGAGTCTTTCTAGAAGTAGATGAAGATACTCGATGTGTAGCGGTTGTTATCTTCGGACTGATAGTAAAAGAAATATTAAATTGTATAACTGCTTATCTCTTCGAACAAACAGGCGAGGTAAAATGTTTAATGCATTATGTCTTTATATTTTTTCATTATTACAGGAGCACCTACCATATTTAGCAAATATTGTAACTACAGTTTTAGAAAATGAATGAATTATGTACTTGCGCGCAGAAATGAATCAACATGGACAACTGCGTTAAAATAAACTCAACGTACTATCTGTCTATCCTATAAATCAAACTACATCATAAACACTCAAAATCTCTTCTTCTTAAACTTCTCACTGTTGTAATTATATACTTAAATAATTAAGACATTAAATTGTATGTGAAGTCTATACTTCTTTCTTCACTTTATATGTTTTATTCAATTTTTATTTAAATTTCTTTTTTCAACTTCTCATTTATTATTTTGTATTTTTTTTAATTTTTTCTTTATATTTATCAACTGGACATACATGCATCATACATTATCCTTAGGAGAGGTTTGGATTCAAAACCCACCTCAACTCATCTCAACTCATCTCATCTCATCATTATAACTTTTTCAAATTCTCACACAAAATATAATAAACAATTCAACTTTTTTAAATCCCAAAACAATTTTTTCAAATTCCCACATAAAATATAATAAATAATTCAACTTTTATTCTACTATTCACAAACCATCTCAACTCATCTCTCAATCCAAACCTCTCCTTGTGTGTGTATATATATATATATATATATTTATTTGTTTGTTTTTTTTTGTGGATATATATATATATATTTTTTTTTTGTGGATATATATATATATATATATATTTGTTTTTTTTGTATCCACATAAATATTTAATCATCCAATTGATCTCCGTAGGTATGTACTGTCCTTGTGGACACAAACCGCAGTTGAATTCAGTCAATTTATAGTTACAACAGCTTAATTGGGTAAAAACTAAAATTTACTGAGAAAAGGTCCTGCTGCCGGGACTAACCGCGTTGGGTAGTGCTGCTATATATGCCTTTTTTGTAAATTGTACTTTTTTTTAAAAATGTTTTTTAAAAATATTTTTAAAAAATAAAAAAGAAACGTTAATGTACTAATAGTTACTTTTTTTAATTATTAAATAAAAATAAAATTAAAAATAAAATTAAACACATGCAAATTAAGCGGCATGGTATCATTTTCCAACCTCATTAGCCTTTGTCTCCTTCTCTCTGTCTGTGTCTCAAATACAAGCGAAACGCATTTATGTAAATGAGAAGAAATTATTAGCAAAAGACACATCACGATGGTGGAACATTCATATCTCAAATGGAGGAGTATTTCTTCGCGTACAGTGTAGGACTAGCAACGTAAGCCTTCTTCTGCACACAGAGAGAGAGAGAGAGATGGATCAGAAGTTGGGAGATTTGAGCCACCTCTTGGTGACAGTTTTCCTCTCAAGCTTTGCTAATTTAATGGTGGTACCATCCATTACCGATGTCACCATGCTGGCTCTTTGCCCTGGTCAGGATCAGTGCTCCCTTGCAATTTACCTCACTGGTTCCCAACAGGCGGTATGTATATATAATCTATTTATAATTTACCGATTCTTGCCTTCTTAATTTGTTCATTCATGCGATCGATAGCTCTCTTCATTTCTTTATGAATCTCCTTAATTCGTTAAATTAACGACCCCCCAACACTGATCTTTACACGCACAAAAAATCTCGAATTTTCTCAAACACCATCTGCGCACAATTAACCCAACGTCGAAAACTCGCAATTTTGATAAGCATGGCACCTAAGATTGCAAGTTTTGCTCGTTATTCGATCGAGAAACAATCAAAGCTTCTAAAGAAGAACTAATTAATTGGAGTACTCGGTTTCTGTCCGAGGTATTTTCCATATAATAATCCAAAAACGTATGTTCACATGATGATAGAATAAGGTTTAAATGTGCGCACGTGAACGTACGTCCATGGAATTTGGAAAGCCATGAATGTCGTGATCTGTCTGTATTCGATCCCAACTAAATTTCAAACCTACTAGGTTGTCTACTCATGATAGCCATCCAAATTCATCCATTTCTTTTTATCATAATTAATTCCCCCAAGTTTGGGATTAAGTAATTAGTAAATAGATCGAATGGTAGCTGGAAAACTGCACTCAACTAGATATATTTTTGGAGAGCTTTTGTTCAGTTTTCCTGCATCACTTGAGAAACGGTAGCTGTGACTGTGAGAGAGAAGCAGAGATCAGAGAGTAAAGAGCTCAGAACTCTTTGCTTGCTTTTCCGAAGTTGTGGGGAAGGGCAGTTTGCCATTTCGCCGGAAAAGAGTGTCTCTTTTCCTTTAATTCGATCGGTGACTAGTGAACGAGCCAAGTGGGGATATTTTTCTATCTTTTACGCTACGTATGAACGAGAGAATCAAATAGCTAGTTATGATAAATTATTTGTAATAAAAAATATTATTTATGATGAAAATAAATTTAGAATAGTGATAAATACACAATATTTTATACAATATTTTATATAGTATATGTTATAAAATAAGGATATTTTAATAAAATGATTTTAATTTTATAAAATATTTTATAAAAATATCCCTCCTTTTAAACATTCAATTGTTGTTAGTTTATCATTTATCAGTTGTAAATT
This sequence comes from Juglans mandshurica, assembly GCA_022457165.1. Lineage (NCBI taxonomy): Eukaryota > Viridiplantae > Streptophyta > Magnoliopsida > Fagales > Juglandaceae > Juglans > Juglans mandshurica. The sequence continues at coordinate 23,677,107 of CM039629.1, read as the reverse complement.
ACACATATTAGTGCACCCCAGTCCACTTTAACAATGGACAATTTGACAACACTCATTCATTTATTGATGTGATTGTAGAGTACAAAATTAAAAAAAAAAAAATCAAATCAAATTAAAGAACTACTATTTCCGATATCCTTTGTTGCTATTGAATTTGGATCTATATATGTTTAGGCAAATTTGGAAGACGGCATTTATTATCCAGTAAATAGTTGCTAGTGGGTCTCTACTTTTAATTTTGAGAAAAAAACAAAAGAAGCCAGCTGGTAATAGCAGAAAATGATTTACACATAATATTTTACATAATTATATTTTAAATAAAAAATATTTTTATAAAATATTTTGTAAAAATAATATTATTTTATAAAAATATATTCATTTTATAATATTATTATATAATATATTATACATTATGTGTATATCATTATTGAGTAGCTGTGCACTGGATGCAGATAATAGGATTGGGAGCGATGATAATCACGCCACTGATTGGGAATCTGTCGGACGAGTACGGGAGGAAGGCATTACTCACACTTCCCATGACCATCTCCATTATTCCACTAGGTACTTTCTGCGTGCGTGCTTGATCGCATCCATTACATGATATGTTTTTGTTCGGTCCCTTCGCATTACATTATAGGTAGTACTGTCGTTTCATGATGTTGCTGGTAACGTCGTTAGTGCTTTTGCGTGCCTATTACCATTTACTTTTTTCTTTATTTTTTTGTCTCTTAACCTTTTGTGGGAATGTTGTTTTCGGAGGGTGGTTGGTCCCCCGGCCCTTCTTGATGACTTTTGACGCAAAAATCTTGATACGAATGGGTCATTAATTTCTGTCGGTCTGGATATATGTCAAACTTTAATAGCTATATTGACAAAACTTACCATCAATAACGATATTTCTACATACATTGATTGTGTCTATGCTGGTTTGCGTGCATTTTGGTTTGGCCCAATTACCACTCCACTTTTCTTTACAATATTGTTGTACATGACGTCATACATCTGCTTTTTTACTAGTCTCTTGTATGTATTTTTTTCTGTGTTTTTTTTTGTAAGTTAATTTTTACATAATTTTTTTTAACATTTAAATATTTTTAAAAGATAAAATAAATTTAAAATATCATTAAAAAAATATTTTCTTAATATCAAAAAAATGAGAGGATAATGCTATAGTGATTCTGTGAAGAATTCCTCATTATTTATCTCATTGATACGCATGTTTTTATATAGACATATAAAAGGTGTAAGTGGTCCCAATACAGAGTAAAAAGGAAAGCAAAAAAAGAAGGAATAAAAGTTAGTTTCATTTGCTGTACAATATGCCAAAATAACAGAGGAGGTGGCACTAGAACTTCCTCGAGTATTATGCAGCTGCTGCATCATCTGAGCTGGTTTTCGAATTCTCTGCATTTCTGTAGTGAATTCAAGGCAAAGAGGGATCAGTGGTTGATACTTAATCACAAAATAAATAAAAAAATAGTCTTCCTATTGGGAGTTCTCGAATTTTTTATTTTACTTCGTAATTAAGGAAGTATATTTTAATGATGTTGTGAATTTTTTTTTAAAATATTTAAAAGTATTAAAAAATTTAATATAAAAAAAAAACTAAAAAAAACACATGTTAGAGTCCAACAAAGCCCCCAGCGGGAGCTCTAATATTATCTTTTTTATTTAGAGAGAAATCAATCACTATTCATCATTTCATATTTTACACCTTATAAAAAATATCTGAAAAATGTGAAGGTATTTTTTATAATGATTGATGCATAACATTAATCTAATTAATTTTATATTAATAATATCATGACCTATTGACCTTAATTTGTTGGATTAAATTATAATTGTGAGATGTGAAAGTGAATAGTGATGATATAGAATTCTCCTATTAATTAATGCTCTGAAACGATGATCTGCATGCATGCAGTAATATTGGCATATAGCAGGACGACCAACTTCTTCTATGCGTACTTCGTGTTGAGGACTCTCACTGCCATGGCCAGCGAAGGCAGCATCAATTGTCTTGCTCTTGCTTACCTGGTAATTACCCCCAAAGAAATAAATTAAGCCCATCCATTATTGCTGGTACAACAATAATAAGCTAAGATAATCTCTCTCTCTCTCCAAAAAAAGAAAAAAGAAAAAAAGGGCTAAAACAACCATCGAAGCAAGCTTACCATGCATGCTATTTTCTGGGAAAAAACAAGCTAAGATACGATAGTACCATTAGATGGGCTTTATTAATTTTTATTGTCATCTATCTCAGTATAAATTACTTAATCATTATAAGCATTTATGAGTTTTGCTCCTTTATTCGCATCTGCTTTTAAGCATGTCAATATATAGGAGTTCCGATCTTTCTCATTTTCTGCCTCGTATGGTCACAACGCTTACTAATTTTGTCCTCTGTTTGACGCCTGCATGCATTGATTATTATATCCATCTTAGCTCGTGCCTTTTAGTTGTATAACCATTGAATTTTTAAGAGGCTATTGAATTTTAGAGTAAGCTTATAAAGAGAAGACTAGCCACTCAATCGATCCTGATCAAGATCAAAGTGCATCATGCTAATATGTATTGGCTTGCATTCTTAATTTGTAACGAGGAACTGGGATGGCCAAGGTTCTCATTAATCATCGCACACTAGCAGCATTCGAAAACAAGAGCTGTTTCAAGCATTTCTTCTTCCTTCAAATCCCAACAAACAAAAACAAAAAATCCTCGGAAAAAGAGGTTACTAGAATCAATGTATGTAAATCTTCAGTCGTGTACTGAAAACTGTTTATGTTTTTTTAATTCTCAGGCAGATAACATCCCAGAAAGACAAAGGGCATCAGCATTCGGAATTCTAGCTGGGGTAGGTTCAGCTGCATTTGTATGTGGAACCTTAGCGGCTCGTTTTCTTTCCACTGCTTCTACGTTTCAGGTTGTCCGCCCTTGCTCATGACTTGAATTTCTCTTTGAAATGATGAGTAATTTTGTATGCTTGGCTTTAGCCTTTATGGCTACCGGTTGATTGCGATTTGTAACCAATTACATTTTTCGATCCAGGTTGCTGCGGTCGTGTCAATCCTTGCAGCAGTTTATATGAGAGTTTTTCTTAAGGAAAGCATACCCAATGGGGATGGTTTAAGGCAGCCGATCTTGAAGGGAGTACCGGATGATTTTAAATATGATGATGATCGCGTACAAAATACTTCACTGGCCTTTAAGAGGAATATTCCATCAATTGGGGATCTGATCTGCCTGAGGAGGAGTAGGTAAGACTGCATAATCGCCCTTGTATTTGTGTGACTGTTGCCGTGGTGAGCATGTTTGTTGATTACAAGCTGTTATATATTTCTTACATAGCGCTAATTAAATTTATCAAACGTCATTGTATCGCAGCGTGACATTTTCACAAGCGACAGTTGTTTCCTTCTTCAATAGTCTTGCAGACGGTGGAATACTAGCTACGTTACTGGTACATGAGTTCGTTATTTAATGTCAAAATATTACATTTATATTAAGGGCATAAGGATGAAGGAGGAGGGTTTTTGTTTATTCGATTACCTTAATTAATTACATGCATGGATGGTGCAGCAGAAGGTCGTCAAAACTCTTGAAAAATCCATGTCAAGAGTCTCAAGAGTAAAGGCTATACTTGGTAGATTAATTTGTGGAAAAAAAGTCCCATTGGAAAACCAAAGATCCGTGCAGTTTATAATTCATTAATGGAGCTTGTACAATACATAGTTGTCCAATGGATAAGAGAATTCTGGCCGGAGATTCTTAAAAAAAAATGAACAAAAGTAGTTTGTCTATAGCATGATCTAATGTCACTTGAGAAGCTTATCTTTCTAATAATGCCATCAAATTCCTCCATGCAGTACTTCCTGAAGGCCCGTTTCCACTTCAACAAAAACCAATTTGCTGATCTAATGCTAATTTTAGGAGTTGCAGGGACCATTTCACAGGTACTATGCTTTACAAAACACCATTCTTCTACACTGCTTATTTCATTTTCTCAGCATCTTAATCTTTTTTTTTTTTTTTTAACGTTTTGTTCCCTCATGAATGCTACTCCTATTTTATTTTGGGTTTCCATCTCTGTAATCCTGAAGCTGCTATTCATGCCCATATTGGCACCTGTTATTGGAGAGCAGAAGTTGCTTTCCATAGGTCTCTTAACGGGCTGTGCAAGCGTATGTGCCCACTATCCTCTCTATTTCGCATGATTTCCATGCAGCCATTTGTGTGTTTTTATCTCTGCGAGTTGTCTAGTGAGGTTGTAGTTGTTTATCAAGCATACAACTGACTGTTTCCCGATTTGATGCAGATGTTTTTCAACAGCATAGCTTGGTCAGTATGGGTAATCCTTCTCCAACCAAGTCCTTGGCTTCTTCCCTAATACTTCACTATAGAATTGCATGTCATGTACTAAAGATAATGAATCTGATTCTTTTCTTTCTAAGTGTCTCTCTTGATTCATATATCCTCAAAGAAGTTCAACATATGCAGGTTCCCTATGCATGTACAGTTTTTTCGATCTTCACTGTCTTCGTGCAACCAAGCGTATGTTCTTTACTTCTTTTTTAAATATTGGTAAAAGCTAGCTAGCTTCATTACGCTTGTACTAAAAACGTTCATGAAATTTACTGATACAGTTACGCAGCATCGTTTCGAAACAAGTTGGGGCCAATGAGCAGGTAGCATTGCAGAGTAGGGGGCTTTGTTTATATATATATATTTGTGATCTCGTCGGCCTCTGTCCTGACCTATTTCCCTATATCCTGATCTCCAGCTCCACCTTTATTCGTCTCGCATATCACAGCATTTTTCATTTTGTTAACTGAAAAAAAGATGAAATGCATGTCAGGGGAAGGCTCAAGGATGCATTTCTGGCATAAGTTCCTTTGCCAACATTGTTTCTCCATTAATTTTTAGCCCTCTAGCAGGTACGTGGGATATTGAAGGATTACAATTAAAAAAAAAAAAGACTTTCTTATTATAGATAAAAGCAATTCAAATTGACAATTTTTCCTGCCATCCATCCAGCTCTGTTCCTGTCTGAAGGAGCACCATTCTACTTCCCTGGTTTCAGTATAATGTGCATTGGGCTTGCCACGGTACGAACTTTTCTTACATTAAGAGCTAATGGTACAAGGTTAAAGTTACGTACGAAAACACAATAGGGGGTATCGGTCATGTTCCAGCAGTGAAGAATGGCAGTCCAGCAGTATAACTGGGTTTTTGTAGTGAGTTGTTAGCTAATAAAAATTATATTTATAAGTCGGTGTGAATGACAACTTCTATGGCATTGGCATGACAGTATTTGATTTGTAAAAAAATTTAATTTTAATTTTATCATATAAATCAAATCATGTCGTGTCAACATTACAGAGATTGTCCTCAAAACATCGCACCCACTTTTACAAGGCTAGGGAGCTGATTATTCAATATTTTTAACTTCTTTTTTTGGCAGAATGTTAATTGTTTTATGAATGCACTTGACAAATCACATGCTTTCATGCAGATGATTGCCTTCATTCAGAGCATTATGATAAGGGAAGTGAGTTCAAGTGATCACAAAACTGAGGGTAATCACAGCATGGAGGCCTAGTTCTTATACTGTAGAGTTTACATATTCCAACAACTATTTCTGTAGCCTTCGTTTTGCTCTGTTTCTCTCTGATCCCCCAAGAAGCACATCGAACAAGCCTAGTACCAAGAGATAAACAGGAAATGACTATGCATCAAAAAAAATATATATATATGTATATATCAAGAACAGCCTATAACTGTATTGAAAGTACATTACATACTGTACAGTAGAGTGCAAGTAACTCAGGGTGGGAACTATCTTTATGCATTAATGGGAACCGTAAGTAATTTTTGAATGGATATTTTTAAATGCATGATCTGTTTCTGTGTTCGAAAGAGGAATTTGTAGAAGGCAAAAGAGGAGGATTGCATGGGAACCGAGTCATGGTGAGAAAACTCGGTGAATCGGATTGGAATATTTAATATTGGAATCTACACCATCAATGTATAATAGTTGATACTATTATATGTATCTCTTTCTGGAATGTAAAGAACTCAAGTGTTTATAACAGAAAATTCTCTGTGCATGCAATTCATGCTCGTTAATGTGACATTTGACGGGGGCCATGAAAGCTTTGAAATATCTATGACCTGCGTTTCAAATACAGCCAAATTCTCAAGGAAACAGCGATTAGCATTGGGCAGAAGAATATTAAAAGGGAATCTTAGCCAGAGAAGAAAAACTGAAAAAAAAGTAGGTAAATACACAGGACCTTAACATTATCGAACGTATATTGTAAGCAACTTATCACGAAGTATGGAGAAAGAAAAGAGCATTAACGAATGGGTAGAGAAGCTAAAGCGATAAGTACTAGCAGTATAAACCCAGAACAGCTGTGCTTAAATTCTATAATTATGTACAGTGCAACCATTTTTTCATGGCCTAAAGCTCTAGCATCTAAAAAAAAGTCATCCTGACTGGAGGCATTTCCACTATATATGAGGCAGCATCGATGTTGGCATTGAATGTCAAAAATAGCTCTAAAAGTTCCCAACCCGAAGTTTCTCCACTGCAATCGGGGCTTGTCCTCTGCCTTTGCAGTGATAATAGTTGCAATAATGAGAGATGATACATCCAGCCTTGGGTTTCTGTTGGACACAAAGGTGTAAATCATAATAATCATCAACATTCCTTACAACCACCAGAGTCATCATCGTCAAAAGCAGTGTCATTGCCATCCTCAACACTTTCATCATTGATGTTATCCTCTTCCTCCTCACCATCACTGTCATCGTCGTCATCATCATAATCAGAATCATCATCATAATCAGAAATGTCATCGTCATAGAACAAATCATCGCCATCATCATAATCACCGTCATTGTCGTTGTCACCGCTACCAGATGCAAACCAATTAATTCGACCATGCATAACCTTTTTCAAAACAAATAACAGCAAATAAATTAGTTCCTCTGGTAATCTCCATCTAACCATTTATGCTGGAATTCACTAGATGGTGAACTGAGTGAATTAAGCATGAGATGCGTCAAGAAAGCTGTGATCCTGATCCTGCAGCTTTCTTCACGTTCTGAGTTTTTCAAAGCCTTGGGAGTTTAGAAGAGGACCAGAAAGTGGGAAATCTCCAAGGCATAAACTAAAGCATCGAAAGTCCAAGCACAACAACATAACATGTGGTTTCTATAAAAAACGTGAAAGACCATGTTGGTGGGAGGCTCACCACCTCCCCCCACCCCAAAAATAAAAATAAAATAATAAAAAAAGGTACTGCAACACAGCAAGGAAAAGGGATGATAAGTAAACAATGGATAATAAAGCCACAATGTAGGAGAGAGAATGACAAAATGAATTAATTTTTTTTATACAAGTACAAAATGAATTAATTATTTTGTGAAAGTTTTTTTTTTTTTTGTGCGCGCTTTTTTGTTCAAAAAACCAGGCAAATAATTAGATGAAAAATAATTGAGGGATGATTTTTTTTTTGTTTAAGAAATCTTTGGCTGAAAGGAGAAAAATCATTGAAACCAAACAGACCCTTATTTTTTTGTACTTGTTAAAGATTTGATGTTTGTGGCCAAGCCAATGAAGCCATCAGAGCCAAATATAATAAGAAAACATCAAGTGTTTTAGCTAGGAATAATTAGCTAAAAATCACAAAGCATACCTCTTCGATGTTTGTAGGCACAGAAGCTCTCTCAAGGGCCTTTGGAGTCCATAGTTTGATGTCACTTTCAATTCCACTGCTTGCAAGCACCATGGTATGAGGATGACACTCAATACAGTTTACAACCCTCCTATCTGCTTCCATGACTCGCATGAGCTCCCCACCTTTTTTCTTCCATATGAATATCCGGCCACAGTCTGATCCACTCACTACATACTCACAATTAGGCCCAAAGAAGTTCACGCCTTTCACCGTCTCACAATTCCTATGCCCCTTGTAAACTTGGGGAGCACTTTGCTCATTGGCATCCATATCTGATGGACACGCTGCAAATTGACTATCACCTTCTATTTGACTCGCATTACTGCACATAGACCCTGGAGAGGCTGGAAGTGGATTAGGTCCCAATCCCATATCCCGAGTAAAAAGATAGATGAACTCATCATTGTATGACACAAGCAATTCACTCCGTTCTGAGAAGGCCAAGCCTGTTATTCCAACATGCTCATCACCAATCAAGTCTGAAGGGCAAAAGTAATTTGCGGGTTCACCATAATTGGTTGATCCATCTGACTTGTACTTGCGGATATCATAGAGTCGAGCATACTCATCACAACCTGCAACTGCAAAGAGATTTGGATTTCTTGGATCAATTGCAATAGCATTTAGAGGGATAGCTGACATGTAATCCCTCCTGTCATCAACTGGTTGGCATGTGAAAAGTTTTGTGGCAGCCCGAGTTCTCAGATCAAACTGTAACAATAATGACACGGTCACATGGCCATATAACCCAACAAAGCTAAATAACAATAAGTAACAATCATTGCTTAAAAAACACAAAAATGAGCATTCCACGTACAACAATAAGTTTACAAGAACGTCATCTAGGTAAAGATAGAAAGAGATAGAAGCAATAAACGCTAAATACTAAGACCAAAAAAAAGTGCGGAAAAATGAGAGATTGACCAGCAGCATAATGCAAGCAGAATGCCAAGGACATACATTTATGACTGTCCACTAGCATAGCATACTAGGAATCAACCAGTCCTTTAATATTGATAAGTTCAGGTTAGCCCGCAAAAGAAAGTAAAATCAAGGAAAGGATTGATTGACCAGAGAATTCATTCTTTATTCTAAAGCTGTTTTTGCTATGAAAAGTTGTGTAGGCTTGTTTCAGTGTGTACTCAATTCTCAAAATAAGTGAGGCTACCAAATCAATGACTAAAGTGGCAAGTGGGAATTATAACTTACATGTTGCAAAAACCCATCTTCACCACAGGTATAAAATATGTGAGGGCTCCCAGGCTCAATAGCCAGATTATGAGCTCGTCCATGATGTTTAGCAAGCAATGTAGTTGCCACTCCTCCGTGATCCAGAATCTGAGCAAATCTCACCTAAAATTGACCAGATGTAGTCCAAGAATTTAAAAAGTTTTGCGGTTCACACAATAGAGAAAGTTCTTAATCTTGATAGCAAAAGAAAACCTGGTGAAAACTCTTTTGATTGAATGTATACAAAAACAAGGTGAACGAATGGATAGACAAGCAGCAGCATCAAATATGTCATACCAAAATCTCTAATCAACTATCCAGGAGAACACTACTAAGCAAAAACACTAGCATCAGTTATGGAATGAACAAGATCACCTGACATAAAATAACTTTGTGGCCTAAATTATTTGCTGGTTCAGTATATGCATCTCAGAAAAGGCAGTGGATGGTCTTAGCTCTTGAATATTTTTTTTTTTTATGTTGGGGAACCTCTCCAAGGCAGGGCCCTTCGGACCCACCCCTGCAGAGTAAACCCCGGTCCCGTGCACCGCACCCTCAAAAATTTTCCTACACGGAACTGGTTAAATCGCTGGCGTTTCACTAGGGGGTGTGGCCCCAAAGGATTGTTTGCACCCATGAGGTGTTGAACCTTAGACCTTGAAGGGAGTGATACCCCAAGACCAAGGCCTTCACCACTTGGGCCAACCCCTTGAGGTTGAAGCTCTTGAATATTCAGACAATAAAAACGAAAAACAAAATTGATTGGATTTCAAAATAGCACAATGTAATCCAAAGATTTCTCCCAATCTAATTCAAAGGTTTCTCCCAATCGAGCACAACTAGCATAGTTATTTCCAGTGGCAGGATCACTATATATCTTTGTATATTTATTGATTGGTAAGTTAACAAGCACAGAGTGGGTCATGAACCGACAAGCTCATGCTTTGTCGCATTCTCATGGGTGGACCAGTGGACCAGGAGAGAGTCATTTCAGTCAGATCTCATTGGTTGTGGCCTATAATATCCTTAACTATAGTCTATAAAGTTAGTAAACAGCCAATGATATCTTTTAAGTACATCCTTGTACACATTTTGATGAAACAACAATATTCCATTTCATATCGTGACTGCTTTAGATACTGTCACATTTTGGGTTGTTTTTCACGGGCTTTTTGAGTCATTAGGGGCTTTCTATTATGGGCAAGGTGTTTTCTTGTATACATTCAATGTACTTGGTTACTCCTATTGATATATATAATATTTTTACTTATAAAAAAAAGAAGATACTGTGACTGTTCTACAACAGATAAAAATACCTGTCCATCTGCAGCACAGGTGACAATGTGTCGATCATCTGTGTAAGGCATGATTTTTGCTTGAAAAACATTGTTATTATGATCTGAATGAAACGAAAGCTTGACATGGCCAGTTTCCCAATCCCACAGTATAACACGCTTGTCATCAGAGCCCGAAACCAGAATACCACCATCTGCATTGAAACTTACAGTGTTCACACAACCTCTGTGCTTTTCCAGCTTTCGGTAGATATCAAGCCGGCGCACGAGATCCTGGGAACACATAAATTCATTCAATTATACCTTGTATACTATCAAGTCAGCCTCAAAAGAACAGAAGACAGATGTTTATGTAAACAGTTGATAAGACAGATGGAACAGACGAATATATGGAGTCAAAGTATATCAAGCCAAAGCCTATTTTTTTTTTTGTTAAGGGTGGAAATAAACTGCAAGTTCAAACACCACTCATATATACACTTTTCAATTTCAAATTTTCAACCTTTTCATTTAATCATTACAACTTTCTCGAACTTTCAAACAAAACACAAAAAACAATTCAACTTTTTCAAATCCCAAAACAAAAATTATATTAAAAAATTATATTTTAACAATACTTTAATTTTAGAATATTTTTATTCAACTTTTTTTCTCTCATTTTCCAAAGAGTAATGCTAGATACAGTCATGGAATGCGCAAGCACCGCATAATCTTTTTGAAAAAGAGTGGGGTCCACTATTAAAACAATCTTTGTGATTCTTGAATTTTCATTTCAATTCTTGCTCTTCTTGATTGTTCTTCTTTCCATCTTTCGTCCATTATCATTCTTGAATTCCCAGAAAACCCATAACATTTTTAGATTTCCTCTTTTTCTAGTTTCTTCAGAAGAAAAAAGGGGTGCTAATCGCATAGTGACATAGAAAATGCTTGTCAGCCATGGAACTTCATGAGTGGTCCTAAAAAACCAACGGCTTTTGAGCATTTCCCTCTGATCAACAATACGAAATATATAAATACATAAATTCTGGAATAACGAAAACGAAGAAAAAAGTAAAAAACACCACAAATATATGCACCGATTAGGGATAAAGCTATACCAATTAGTGTTGTGAATTTCATACCGTACTGGCCGGTACGGCCAAAATTTTTTGTACCGGCCATCCAGGTACTATATCTGTTTTGTACCGGCCAAAATACCGGCCGTACCGGCCTCAATTTCGGCCTGTACCGGCCGATATTTCGGCCAGTATTTTTTTTCTCCTTTTTTCAAACTATAAGCTTATTTTTTAACCCATAATTCAAACTAGATTATTTATAATTTATATATAATTTATTTATATATCGACTATCCCGAAACGTTATCCAAAAACGATACCCGTACTGAAATATTTCGTTCCAGTGCCTTAACCGATACTATATTCAAAACATTTACCAATCCCAAAGTAAGGAATGCCCGTAAAAAATACCTGCTTGAAAAGTGAAAATCAACCAAACTTAAACCAACCATTTGACGGAAGTATAATCCGAAACCCCCCACTCGGAAATTAACAATTGTCCTTCCCACAATCACAAAGCATCAATCTTCCAAAATAATAATAACAAAAAATTATAACAAAAGGGGGGATAAGGTCATCACGGATAAGACCTCGGAGGCACCGAGACGGCGCGCGAAGTTCCTGGTGGAGAGCTGGCCGACCTCTCGCTGCCAAACCCCGACCACTGCCTTGTCGACGTTCGTTCTCGCCCTCTTATTCATCCTCTAACCAACTCCAAATCCGATTGCTAAAATAAAAGAATATATATATGTATATACAAGATGGGTGTGGGCGAGTTGGCTCGGAAGCCGTGACTCGGTGAATGATGGGGAGTGGGAAGAGATGTCTGGGGGCAGGCGAATCGCTGTTACATACGGACTCATCGAGACGGAGCGGTGGATTTATAATACAATTCTGTGTCTCTGTGTCTCTCTTTTTTATTTCTAGCGACGGCAAAGCCCGTAATAATTACAATTTACAAACGCTGGGACTTCAGGAAGAGCTACCCTGGGATTGCGACACGTGTTAACAGAATTGTTTGGTGGTATATTAATCTTTCGAAAGAAATATGACTGTACAATAATACTACTAAGTACGTAAGAACAATTTTAATGATATATTAAATTATCGTTATTTTTAATTATTTTTATTACTCGCTCAATTGTATATAATTTTTATTCAACTTGTAAAGTATAAAATTAGTTAAAATAATTCATATTAATTAATATGATTATCAATAAAAAACAATTTTAAAAATGAATAATATTAGGGTTGGGCAGCGGGGCCCCGCTACAGCCCATGCGGGGTGGGGGTTCCGGCTCGCTAGAGCGGGGTGCGGGGGGCCTCGCCTGCACCCCTCGCAATCCGAAACCCTTCTCAAACTCTCTTCTCTCTCATACTCACTCTCTCTCTGTCTCTCATTCTCTCAGTCTCTCTCAGTTGATCTCTTCTCTCTCTCGCACGATTGCACAATCACCACCAGGACTCCGCCGTCGTTTGAATTTCGCATTCGCTGTCACTCCAAAGGTAAGACATTCGAAACCCTAGATTTTATTTTTTGAGTTTTGGATTGGAGATTGGAGGAAGGATAGGGATAGAGGATTGAAATGATTGTGAAATTGTGTGTTGTGGATTAATTTGTGCATGTATTTGAAATTTATATTTTCTCTGTTTGTTTTTTTTTTTTTTTGAGTTTGTATTTTACTATTTTTGGGTGTTCGGATTTGGAACTCTAAATCAATTTAGGGGTTTCAATTGAAACCCCCTAAATCAATTTATTTAAACATCTGGTAATTGTTGTTTTTATTCTTTTATTTTGATTTTTTATATTTATTATGATTTCATCAGTATTAATTTTGGTATTGATTGTTGTAGCAACACATGAGACGACATATACCTCCACTGCAATATGAATATGTGCTCAAGCCTCAAAAGACTACCCATCCGGGTCACCTCAAATGTCACAGTCAAAGACCCAAATAGCTTGTCTCTTTAGATTTTTAATTTCTTAGAATATTAAAATTTGAATCAGTTGTACGTATTATGTATTTGATTTATAATTTTGTAATGTTGATACAATATCACTTGGACACTTATTTGTTTGTATTTTTGTAATTGTTTAGACTTTTCATTTTATTTTTGTAATAACTTAGTTATTATTATTATTTATTAGTTTATTAGGTAGTAGACTTGTAGTAGTACTTCATTAGAGTCTAAATTAGTAACTTTGTATCATGTATATATTATTTTTATTCATGTAACTTTTTTTCTTTTTTTTTAAACAAGTTTTTTAATTTTTAATTTTTTAACTTCTAATTTTATGAGTCCAAAATGGCACATAAGTTGTTTCTGGGCCATTTTAGGCCCATTTAAGCGGTTTCTAGGCCTTTGGCCCAGTAGAGGGGGCGGATGGATGACCCCTCCACCCGCACCCCGTTATCCGAGACGGGGTATCCCGTCTCTGCACTCCGGGGGCGGGGGAAGGGGTGAAATCTCAAGCCCTCACCCATGTGGGGGCGGAGTGGGGGCTACCCCGCCTTGTAGGGGACGAGTAGCACTCCTAAATAATATTATAATAACTCGATGGGTAGGTTATTATATTACATCATAATTATCTATCTCACGACTACTCGATTTTTATTATTTTTTTAATAAAATATGATTTTTTTTGTCATTTTTTCGGAGTATATATTTTATAGGACTGGGAGAAGAATTTGATCATTATGTGTATAGATATTCATTCAGATGAAATTTCTCTGAAGAAATTATAAATAAATAAATAAACAATTGCAAAAATTTACAATATAATAATATATTGGATGAGCCTCCGTAACGAGGTTAGTATTTTGGCGGTTTTGTTTTTGTTTTTGTTTTTGTTTTTATTCTTTTCCTGAACAGGTTAGTAGGACTTCGGATGTCGCTCCAAAGTTGAGAGCCAAAAAGAAGAAGATGATGATAAGATTAGGAGGCAGCTGTCTTAAAATGCCTCTACCAGTACCCATACAAGGTAACCGCCACCAACTACCGCCGCCGCCGCAAATACTGACTCCGTTATCGACCAAATGCACACTAACCAAACAAGCTCACCGCTTCCTGTCCACCCTGACCTCCACCGCTTTGCGAGACTCATCTGCCTCCGCCATTGATAAGTTGATACGGAAGTTCGTGGAAAGTTCACCCAAATCCGTGGCTCTTCGCGTCCTCTCCCATCTACTCTCTCCTCGCATCTCCCAACCCCATCTCTCGTCTCACGCCCTTCCCGTAAGTAGTGTCACAGTGTGATCACATTGAGCTTTCATTTTCTCAAGATTAACGTGCATGCAATGAAATCTCACGTCGAGCTGTAATATAAGATTGTTCGATCCAAACGTTTGTCAACGATTAAAATGATTGGTTCATATATAGATCATGTTACCAAACGGAAAATTACTACTCCAAACAACAATCTCAGTACTGATGCAGTTTTTTTTTTTGTCATTTGGTAGTTGTACAGGAGAATCACTGAAGCATCTTGGTTCAATTGGAATCCCAAGCTTGTGGCGGACCTCGTGGCCTTGCTTGATGAACAAGGACGCTTTGACGAATGGGAAATGCTGATTTCTGACGCCGTTTCGAAGTTAGAGCTACGAGAGCGAGAGCTCGCTCTTTTCTACTGCAACTTGATCGAGTCTCACTCCAAGCAAGGCTCACAGCGAGGTTTCGATGCTTCTTACGCTCGCCTAAATCAGCTTCTTCACAATTCTGACTCTGTTTACGTAAAACGCCGAGGTTACGAATCGATGGTAAGTGGTTTGTGCACAATGGATCGGCCTCGTGAAGCCGAGAACATGTTTGAAGAAATGAGCGTGGAGGGACTGAAACCATCACGATTTGAATTCAGGTGTGTGTTGTATGGGTATGGAAGGTTGGGGTTGTTTGAAGATATGCAGAGAATTGTGGTCCAAATGAAGAACGAAGGGGTGGGATTGGACACGGTCTGTTCGAATATGATTCTGTCGGCGTATGGATCTCACTTCGAGCTGGCTGAAATGGCTTTGTGGCTTCGGAAAATGAAAGCTTCGAGCATTCCCTTCACTGTCCGGACGTACAACTCGGTCTTGAATTCGTGCCCAAAAGTCATGGCAATGCTACAAGACATGGATGGTTTACCGCTTTCGATTGAGGAGCTGAGCAGCATTCTGAATGGTGACGAGGCTTTGGTGGTGAAAGAATTGGTTGGGTCGCGTTTGGTTTTGGAGGAGGTAATGGAGTGGGATTCTTTGGAGGTCAAGTTGGATTTGCATGGAATGCATTTGGGTTCGGCCTACTTGATAACATTGCAATGGGTGGAGGAGTTTCGCCACCGTTTGAAGGATGGAAAGAATGCAATTCCGGGGCAAGTTATTGTGGTGTGCGGGTCGGGAAGGCATAGCAGTGTTAGAGGTGAATCACCTGTGAAAGGTTTGATCAGGAAAATGATGGCTCGGATGAAGAGTCCGATGAGGATTGATCGGAAGAACGTTGGCTGTTTTGTTGGCAAGGGAAAAGCTGTGAGAGACTGGTTATGTTGATTGATATAAAAGCATGCATTGTTACTGTGGTGGTGGTTATACATCAAGGTATATGCCTCACAAATAAGAACAATTCAAATTTGAATGAAGGGAAAACTCTTGGGTTTAGTGTCAAATTTAAGATAGTATAGCTAGGCAAAAGATCAGCCGATTCTCCAAAATGAAGTTGAATGTCAAGGCATCGAGCGTACCGATGTCAGCCAGCAGATTTATGTAAAGCTTTATAACTTGCAGCTTCATCCAAGGTGACATGAAAGGACCTGACAACATTACAGAAACTAGGGGTGTGCATCCGAACCGATTTTTTTTTCCGGTCTGGTCTGGAACCCGGAAATCCAGGTGTATCCAGGTGGTTATCCGCCCGGATTACACCCAGGCGGGTGAGAAGAATCCGGATCCAGTTACGGATCCGGTTCTATGACCCGGTTATCCGTAACCAGGTCATTAAAAAAAAAAAAAAACCCGCCCCATGCTGCGAAATCCCTAATCCCTTCTCTGAATCCCTTCGCTTCTTCGACGCAACGTCTTCTCCTTTCTCTTCTTCTACTCTCTTCGACGCAACGTCTTCTCCTTTCTCTTCTCCTACTCTCTTCGGCGTGTCTTCTCCTTTCTCTTCTCCTACTCTCTTCGACGCAGCGTTTCAAAGTCCTTTGCAGTTTGCACATTTGGGAGAGAGACGCGGAGGCTACCATCCAACATTTTTGAAATCTAAGCTCGTAAGGTATATTTCTCAAGCCCTTCTCTACCATGTCGTCTCTCTTTCTCTACTCTGTTAGTTTCTGTAAGGTATAGTCATCTCTCTTTCTCTACTTTGTTAGTTTCTGTAAATGAAGGGTTTCGGGATTTTTGATTATGAGTGTTGGGCTTTTTTTGTAAATGATTTGTGTTTTGGGATTTTTGTGTTTTAGGGTTTTATTGTATTTTTGGGTGTTTTAGGGTTTGATTGTAAACGACAGAGTTATGAAAAAGAGAATAAGAGGGGTTTTTTTTTTTTCCTCTTATGTATGATATGAGTGGTTGCTTCAGATGGGGAGGGTTTGTTTCTGGTTTTGGGGAATTAATCAAGATTTTTGCATATTTTTAGGGGGCAAGGTGGGTTTGTTTCTGGTTTTGGTTGTTTTTATTAATTTATACATTATTATTAGGGCTAGGTATTGCTAGTGTACATGGGATTGATGTAATTCTTGAATTACATGATTACTTATAGCAACATAAGAGAAAACTAAATAGCAACATAATGCTGATGAAAATGGAAAGTTTTAGACTACTAATGCTACTTGATGTCCTTAGAACAGCTTTTTAATCAACTCTTAACTTCCCTAAGAAAATCTGGCAGGAAGTTTTGATTCTGTCTATGCTCTGACCCAGCAAGTAATAATTGAAAAATGACCTTTCCTTGCTTGCATTGACAAAAAGGAATCCTAAATTCTAGGGTTTGCTGGCCATAAAATTGGTGCTGGATCTAATCTAGGTGGAAAATTATTGTTCAACTAGGATTTCTAAGCTTTCTTGGATTCTTTTTTACTATTTCTAAGCTTTTTAGGTTTTTGTGGTATGCTTGCTCCAAGTCTTAAGGTTCGAACACTTGGGTGCAAACAATTTTTAGGAACCATTGGATTGAGGGGATTTTCCCTTGAATTAATCCAGGTTCAATTACTGGAAACTCCTTGTCAGGGGCTTGTTGACCCTTGGAATTAGTCGGGGTTTTGTTCCTAGACTAAGTCAGTTCTAGGCACTAACAACTTCTTTAAGACATTTTGAGCCCTTAAGAATATAACTACAAACGTTTAAAAAGCTGAAGTTAAACATATAAATTAATGAAGTTACTAAATTACCTCCTAATGAATTTTTGGCAGTGACCCTCTGTTGTAGGATATGGTGGCCATAGAAAGTTTCTGGAGCTGGAGTTAGAATTTGCTGATAGCACAGGCACCATAACTTTTAATGCAAGCATTTAATAGTGAGACTGCATATCAAAAGGTTTGGAACCCAAACTTACCATAAATTATGACAAGTCCCAAGTCTGGGAAAGGGTAGTAGGTGTAGGTCTTTCCAGCTATATTCGTTAATGCAATGGAACTTAATTTATGCTGCTTTGGCATGGGTGATGCCTAGAGAGGTGGTTGATTTCTTAGCAAGTTGGAGAAGCTTATAGTGGGTTCCACAAATTGCAGCAATTTGGAATATGGATCTTATTTGATTATTGTGTTGCTTTTGGAGGGAAAGAAATATATATATATATATATATATATATATATATACAGAATATGTTCTTACAACTTTCTGGATACGTATGTACAGCTAACTAACCTGTATATATACTGACCAGCAATATTAAATCATATATATAATATAATGCTTGCATTAATGCTTCATATACTTTTTTAACGTCTCATTCATATATAGCATCCATGCATGCTTGAGTCTTAAAGATAGGGATTGTATCTTGACATCAAGGTCTGTGGTTGGTATTTAAATTTTTGTTCATTAATTGGACATTTTTCTGATGCCTAGGAGCTGGAACGATTGAAGTTAGGGCAAACGGATGAGAGAACTATATATGAGGTTAGGATTCTGATGTGTGGAAATACCACTGCCAAGATATTTTAATATGAAGATTATTTTGTTATTTAAAATGAAGATGATTTGGTGTTCTATCAAGGGCCTGTTTTGAGTCTTAAAGAAATATATTTTATTGAAATTGCATGTAGACTCTGGCTTTGATCTCTAGGAGCAGACTTCTGAATAGGCATCTACTGCCCAATAATTCTCATGGTGTTCTAAGTTTGGGTTTATTTGGGCAAGAGCAATTGCATGAAAGGGAACAGGCCATACATGAGTTGGAAAGGAAGATGGAAGAAAAAGATAGGGAGCTGAAATAAATTGGAGAGCATTTCAATGGCCAGGGCCTTGGCACCTTGGCAAATAAGTTAGCAGCCCAGGCTTTTTCATGGTGAATTAACACCTAGGCCAAATAAATTAGCTATCACAAAGGATAGTGTATATTAATTAGTTGTAATATATTAATTAGTTGGAGAGCACTTTGGATGAATGCATGTTAGCCTGTTAGCTGAAACTCCCACATATTAATTTGTTTAAGTATACCTTCTCCATTCTCGACTTTGAAGTGTATCCCTCAAACTGGGTGCTGGTGCAAACCCACTTCCAGAATTTGTACAATTTAAGCATGGTATCAGAATTTGTTTTAAAAAAACCTACTATAAATTTGTCTTTATAGTAGGTTTTAAAAAAACCTACTATCCCTCAAGGATTAAATCCGGTTGTAACCCGGGTATCTAGATTTAACCCGAATATCTGGTTATAGATATCCGGATTTAACCCGGTTATCCGCCCGGATTAAATCCGGATTAATCCAGGTAGATAACTGTCCGGTTTTAAAATCTAGATCTGGAACCAGATGTACACCCCTAACAGAAACAAAAATTATATACAAAGAAATAAATTACAATGAGGTACAAGTAGTCGTTTTACACAATATATATACACTACACAAAAGACCTATGCCTACCCAAAGGGGTATACAAAACGAAATATCTCGTATACAGAGGGTCCTTATTCTCTCTGTATCCTGACCCCTGGTAGACACCTTATAAAAAAAAAAAGAAAAAAGAAAAACAGGGCCAAGCCATTGGATTTGAGGGTATCCAGCACATCTATAGTTTCAGCGGTTGAGGTCGGCATACAGCGTACAAAAATGAGCTTCCTTCGACGGTCTCCTTAATTCATCAACAGTTTTCCACATTTCAATTCAATACTAAAAATGCCCTTGCCGAAACAAAAGCCTCAAAACTTTATAAGCAGAAGAAGAAATATCCGGCCTATCTCACCTGGACTCAAGTACAGGAGAAACCTTTCTATCCATTTAAATCCTAAAACCATGGCATCCACCATATATACATCTTACCAAGATTCTTGTGAGATACTGCTTCCGCTATTAATCGACGAGCCTGACCTTCTACAGCCAGAGGCAAAGATGGTGCTGCCCCAACACCAACAACAACTCCTTGCAACCTTGCCTCAATATTGTTGATGGCTCGCTGTAAGATTCAGACAGAACATGGTTAGTTGTTAGCATACGACCACATTTTACCCACAATCTGATTTCTTAAAACCAGAACCTCGCTTCAATATTTGATTAACAAGTCACCTCAGCAATTCTACTCTTGAAAACCCTTTAATTGAAATAGATGCTGATCATAAAAAATACATGCAAGAATATACTCTCCTGTTCTTAAAGGTTAAGAATGCTATATATTCTACTGTTTTAAGGTTAAGGGCCTGAGGTTGCTTGCTTAAACTATCAACCCACATGTTATATTGGCAGAAGGTTATACATCTTCCATCTCTATAACTTAGCATGTTCAAAATCAATGGTTGTAACTATTTAATCGATGAGTTAATATTTGCTATGCAACTTTTTGAGTCATAGCTTCTCTTGACCATTATATGATACCCTCTTTGAAGTTTCAACTCGTTAAAAATGAGCCCTTTCTCCATCAGGGTGATATTAGGTATAAAAGATGCATCAACTTTAAAAAGAAAGCAACCATGTTGCCATAAGTCAATTTGACACTCAGGTAGAATGCGGATTCAAAAACACTGTCCAATTTTAGTAAGGTTCAAAAGGATTTGATAGGTTTGGCCTCAGAATATGTGATAGCCAACTATGTATGATGAACTAAATGTCATTGATGCTTAGTTCAAGAAAGAATGGCATCGCCACACGTGATACAACAAATCAGCTCTAATAAAGGACATCAAGGAAGATCCAAACCTGTGCGTGTGGATTCTGAACTTCTACTCCACTGGACTTGTGAGATTTTGTCCATTCCACAAGCGGGTCATGAATGAAAGTTTCAAGAACACTCATCAAAGTCTCCCTGTGTGTTCTCAGGACAGACAGCGTGATTTCACAGACCCTCAAGAAGATGCCCTCATACCCTGTGATGCCCAAGCCATCAATCATGTTCTGCAGGTACAAAAAAGTGTCCATCAGTATCAATCCAAGTTCTGGGAATTAAGAGTTAGGCAATAATTCAACTCCTTTAAATGTATAGACAGCGGAAACATTTTTGAAATTGAGTGCAGGAAAACACAAGCAGGTCTATATAAAAATATCTTTTGGCCTGTATGTGCTTAAAAAAAGTATGCTAAGTAAGAATACCTTGCCGCTCTAATTTAATACCAAACAATTAGTAATTTCACATCTATGGCAATAACTATTACTAAATAGAAAAGCACGCAAAAGGGGTCCAAGTTTGCAACTCAATCACACGGAATGTATGCAAGATGGCAAAACATGATATGTTTCGCTAAACAATTCCCAATAAATTTATACCATTTCTGGTTACGCATGCTCACAAAAAGTTGAGGATAATTTGGGACTTCTTAACCATTATAGAGAATGATGATAACCTAAAACACATGTATATGTACACCTCTTTACCTGGGTTAGCCTGAAAGGCACCAGCTCAGGCTTCTCCAACTGCAAGCCTTTGTCAAATAAGCAGCTGAAATCAACATGAACACAATCACCGGTGGTTGAATCAAAAAGAATGTTTTCACCATGTCGGTCACCCAGCCCCACAATATGCCCAACCATGGACCAAACTGCAGTAGTGTGAGCATAAGCAACCCGAGCTCTAAACCAAGCTGCTGGCTCAGAAAAAGTGTTCAAGAACCATTTGTGAAATACTGGTGGAAACATTGGAAGGATTTTGGTTTTCAACATCTCCTCCTCCAGCATTTTACCTTGGCATTGATCATAAATTCGTTTAATTTGAGGATTCGTCTTCTGCCTATCAAATTTCCCACAGGTTATGTAAATGTCTTGAAGTATATGCCGCAGTCCACGAGTGTGGGGCACCCATTCTACCATACCACAGTCCTCTGTTAGAGGAATCACCGCAAAGGTGCGAATGTAAAGATTCCTTCGACGGCTTTCAGGATATTTGGATAACAAACGATTTATCATCGCTGTGAACTCCATCATTCGCGCATCTTTCCTAAGGTCATCCTTGGGTTTGCATAGGAATGGATGTTCCCTCCCATCACTGCCCAAAAGAACAATCTGAAATACAAAAAAGGGCACCTAACATTACAAAGATGACGTACAAAATACCAATGAATTATTGAGTAAGTTCACAGGACATGAGAAGAGCAGTGGCCCAATGGCCACCTCCAAGAAAATCTTCATCAAAAGCGAATTACTTTTTTTCTATATACCTATTTCCTGAAACCTATGCTGTCATATAAATACTCCATCCTATATATAAAAAAATGAACTTAATGAGAATCATTTTATGCTTGTGTTCAAAATAAAAAGTTACCATTTTTCAAATTCTGAATGGGAATTATTTAACTTGCCTGATTGACTTTTTAAAATGACATTTACAATGGAACCCCCCAAAATGGAATAGAAAGCAAACAATACGAGATAAATCATAAATACCCATCAATGCACACTATCATATCGGTGAAAAATTGATGATTCTACTCCTGGCTTACAGGTTAGGCCATATGAGGTATCTATCCCCATTGATTGATTAACTTTAAAAGACATTTCAAACATGTTTGAAGGCAAAAACTATCAATCCATGCCAAAGAAAGCATCCCTTCCATTCTGTATTTTTTGTGTGTGGGGGAGAGCAACGAGGAATTATGATGCCTTCTCAAACAGAAAAACTTACTTTCTTAGGTCGCTGAAGAGAAGAAAGAATCTCAGCTTCATCAGTTATTCCTGATATTGTAGGAAGGTCTGTGGCAGAAAAGATATTAGAGGTCACGTCTGTGAAATTCACATCATATGTTGGTAGACTCACAGTAAGAGATTGTTGAATTGGCATGATAATTCCCAGTGGCATCATCCTTTTCAAGGCACTAAATTCAGTTGAGATATTAATGGTCCTTGCTTTTGGCTGACCAGGATGGAAACACAACTTGATTAGATGATCAATCAGGCTAGCAAACTGAACAAACAAATTGTTGCCACTGTTTCCTTGACTGAATCCTTTCCGTGCAGCTTGTATTATTTCTGCAGCTGCCTCCCGCCTTGATGGAACAGTGGATTTTGAAACTGCCGCCATAATCCATAGGGCTTGCTGTGGGTATTGCCGAAGCACTGAGGTAATAATGTGCTTGACCAATCGAACAATTTCTTCATTTTGATGGCAAATTCTGGAAACTAACTGAGGCAGAACTGTTAACCACTGATATGTTGGCAAATCATTCAGACAGCCACGCATAATACTCATTACCTGGCAAAATAATATAAAATAAAGAATAGACCGGGAAAATAGAGGAGGGAGTCTCTCAATTTGGATATAAGAATAAATTTCATTTTGGAAGCATTACAATTACCTTCCCATGGACGCTTTTCAAATCTTTCTTGGATGACGAACCACTTCTCTGATAAATGCTTCCAAAATCAAACCACAGGGTCAACAACCTTGGAAGTGCTTGAAAGAGATTCTTGTGGCCCCTATGTAGCCCCTTTGCATAGAATAACAATACATCAGGCACGTAAGACCACCAATGCTTCTCACTGTTTACATTTGAAGAACCAACAATAGCAGAAGTTGATGGCACCATCCTAGGACCTATATCAAAATTCTCTTCCTGACGTTTCCTGGCATCAGCGAGCAGTTCATCACAATATTTGGCCATATAGAAGTATCCTTTCTCCCACTTAGGCTGCAGTTCTCTCACCCTTGAATAAAGACTTATCACATCTTCTTTCTGCTTCTGCCCAGTGTAGTGGATCCACCTAGAATAGAGGAGAAGGGTCTTTGCAATATCTCGATTTTCATTCAAAGCCTGACTGTCACAAACCAAGGGCAGTGGGTTCAGTGGAACTAGTGAAAGACTAGTAATTGATGATATTACAGCGGAACCTACAACCTCAACAGGCATGTTCAGGAGAGTGTGTTGCAGCTCTGTAATGGCACCATCAGATCGCCTAGTACTCCACAGAAGCTTGGCCTTTTCCATGTGCACATTAGATGCTCCCGAAGCCTGAGCTTCAAGAATTGCTCGGTTGGCTGTTTCATAGTGACCAGCCAAGCGACAGAGCTTTGCGTATTGAACCCAGCAGTTCCCAACATGAGCACCAAGACCACTGGAACCAAAAACCAGTCTTCGGAAAGCCAAAAGTGGCTCCCTTGCCCAAAGTGATGGCTGTGTAAATCTGAGACGATTCTCCCAGTTCTCTATCACTTTGGAGAATCCCAGATCACCCAAATGAAATGATTTCTCCAAGAAAGAGTCATCAACAAGAAGACCTTGGAAGTCTTCCAGTTCTCGTAGCAAGTGAAGTTTCACAATGAATGGATATGCCCTTGTATAGGAATCCATGCCAGCAGCAGCCAGAGGAGCAATCAGAGCTTGTTTGGACACTGCAATTTTCTCAGCAACTGAGAATTGATCCTTCTTCATCATTGCTTGGAGAATCTTTGCAACATCCATGTCAAAGGAAGCATTACTCTCAGAGCTGCTACAAAGTAAACCCTCTTCATCAGCTTCATTAATGTATTCATCCATCAAATCCCACCTGCCAAGCCTCCATGCTGCTTGCACACCTTGCATGCACCATGTTTTCTTGTATTGTGGAATCCTTGAGATTAAACCATCCACATGAGTTACCATGGCCTGAAGGTGGCACATGTTTAGTAAACAGTTAAGCACATCTGAATGCCTCTGAACTGAAGTTGGTTCCATTTGCAGAGCCTGTTCGCATGAAGTTAAAACTTCTGCCCAGTTTCCCGCTTTTTTGTTGATTAAGAGTTGGTCTTGTAACCTTGAAGATTTACGTAAACAAGCCAATCCAGAAAGACCATCAGGCTCATCCAGACAGCTGTATATTTCCATTAGATATGAGATATCTTCGTCCTCAAAAACACCACTCCTCTCAGCTGCAGGGTTGAAAGAACCCGACTTCTCCTGTACATGAGACTCATAGTACATTAGAGACCTTGCGTAAGCCTGGCACCTAAAAGAGGCTCTGGCAAGTGTCACCTTTGGGATTGCAGTCAGCAGTTCGGAAACATATTTATACTGTACGAGGAGCTGATCCTGATCTGTCAAAGTTGGACGTTGATCCTTTGACTTGGATGCCTGCTGCTTAGAAGCTGATGACTGAAAAGACCGGGAAAGAGCTAGCTCTTGTTCAACATCATCCACCCATTGCCCAAGATTATCAAGAAGAGTGAACACAGCCTGGACGCAAACTTCATTTTGCCCACCACTGACTCCGTGAACTGTAGCCCCACTATTTTCTGATGCGGCAGCATCAAGAACATATAGTATTTCTTCTGTAATGCCACTGCGTGCTTCCCTTGTACCATGACAAACAGCATCAAGGACTAAATATGGCAGCAAATACATAGCTGTTTGCATATCATGGCGCACTATACCTCGACAAGAATTAAAAATACCAGCACGAGATCCAGTTGCATGCACAGTTAGTTTTTTTATCCAAAAGAAAATCCACCTCCTGAATGACATGGAGGGGCGGTAAATTGGGCCTGTGCATGCAGAATCAGCCACATTTGGAAGCTGAAATCTAGAGGTTAAGCAGGGGGCAATTATCTCTTTAACATAATTAGAAAACCGGTCCCACAGTTTTTGACCCCTCCCATTCATCTCACTGCTACTAGTAGCACTCTTAATCCCAGATGCAGCAACTTTCAAAGATCCTTTTTCCTTCAGTGGCTGTGACATAGAAGCAGAAGCATTGATGTCCAGTGATGCCTCACAACCTGCAATTTTTAGCAGCTCCTGTATAGCCAATGCAGCTGAGTCTTGAATAATGGTATCTGGTGCAGCTCTGAAAGCCCTGGCCAGATGCTTGTGGATCAATTCAAATATGAGGTCATCATCAGAACATTCAATTTTAAAGCGTTGGCATGAAAAACCCTTCACTTTGGCAGGGTCAACTGCACCCAGTGCTCCTAGGCAATCCGCACAGATCAACTTCAGCCGCTGTCCTACTGCAGTCCTTGATTCTTCTGCACATCCTCTTAGTAAAGATGCGATCAAAGAGCTCAAAATATCCATGTCTGAACCAGCTTCGGCAGTGATCAGAGCTGTAACCTCACCCCTTCTTAGGTTTAGCAACTTTCTCAACTCAAACACTACCATATACCTCACATTCAAGTTCTCATGATTCAAACCATCAGCAACATCTCGCAATTGATCCTTCAAGATCATGGACCCACGGGCATCTTGTATTGCTCTGTTAACTTCTGTCAAAGCAGGAATACTGGGTAATGGAGGAAACTCGCGAATACGTTCCTTTAGCGTAACCTTGTTCTTTAAAACAAGTTCTTCCAAAATTCTAACCACTTTATCCAAATTCGTTGAAGGATTTTCTTTCTCTCTCTCCAACAAAGGAATAAGAGCAGCAAAAACTTGAGAAATTACATGTTTAGTGCTAGATGGTGATACTTTTGCTAGCTGCTCAATGAAAAAAAGCAAGACACAGAGACCCTCAGTCTGTAGCAATTCTTTATCAACAGCATGCATGAGAAGAACCATCAGTTTTGGCACATAAGTACTAAGGTGAGTTTCCATCATTTTAATCAGCATCTCAATACGTTTTAAGGCTTGTTGCTGCAGCGATAAATCATCGGCATGGAGCATTTTTCTATCAATACTGTTAAGGAGGCCAACAAAATGATTCCTCAAAAATCCTGGAAGATCTTCGCCACCAGTTAGAACTCTAGCAACTTCTTTAATCATCTGAGGTACTCTTGCTAACCTGTAAACAGATACAAAACCACAACACTTGGAAGAATTACTGATTTTTTAATCATACACATAATCTGGTAATATTGTAAGTACAATATATCAGTTAAAGCTTCTAACTTCACTCTGTCGTCGCTGGCCAGTGGCCTCATGAATCAAGACATACGAGTGAGAGAAAAGATTAAATAAAGTAAAGCAAATACACAGGCAATATATAAATGAATCATTATGACCCGCATATTCACGAAGCCAACACCTACAAAAAACATGCACGGAAAACCCCAGACCAGGGAGTTTCACAAAACACAAAAGGAAGAAGAATAACCAGAGCAGTATAGCAAATTCCAAAATTACTTGTGCTCTCATGAACTTGTGTGGACCTTTATACCTTTCAGTTATCTCATCCGAATCACCACCATCCAGAAAGCAAACCAGTTCATCTAAAAGGGCAGGTAATGCTGCCGCAAATATTTCTTGCTTGTCAGAACCAGTATGTGTATGGTAAAATCGCAAAGCTGAGAGCAACTCTTGCTCATCAGCTCGATGGAGAGCAAAAGCAAGCACTTTTGGCAGCCAATTAACTATCAGAGGCACCATATCGATATTCACACACTTGGCCAACTCATATAAGGTATCAACTGCTTGATCATTATCCTGCTGAGACACCACTACCTTTGGAAGAACAACAGGAATCATTTTCTTAACAAGTTCTTCAGTTTCAATACCAAGAACAGCTTCTGCAAACTCCCTGACCATTTTTGGACGGCTGGCAAGCCTCGCAGATAGATAATCAAATAGTTCATTTCGTATATGAACAACTTTAAGAAGGGTAAGCTCGAATCCTCCTTTAAGCTGAAAGTAGCAAGATTTGTGTATTAACCTCGATGCACACATTCTCACTGTAACATGTTGGTTATCAAGCTGATCAACTAACAAGATGAGAGACAACAAGAAAAGTTGGCTGTGAATATCAACTGCAACCATGATTTCTGCGGTAGATTCCAAAAGAGTTTCAAAGATTTGGGGATCTTCAGCCGCTGCCAAGGCATGTTTAATTATATCCAGAAAATTTTGTTCTTTGCTTTGGTTGGATCTGCCCTCACAAAAAAACAAATAGCTGAAAATATGATCCTCAAGAAAGGAACTAATCTGAGAGCAAAAGGCTTCCCTCACAGCCTTCCTTCGATTAAGGAGCAAAAACTCAATGCATTTGGTCCATTCAGATCTTGTTTTAAGCAGAAGATCTGGAGTCCCATGTATAAGAATCCTTCGAAGAATTCCCACGCAGGCAACTTGAGCCTCTTCTGATGACTCATCATAAAGAATTTCAAAGAAAAGAGTCTGTAGATGGAAGAAATCAGAATCCAAACTAATTTCTGTCTGATGCAAATCAGATGGATCTATTATTCTTGAATATAGTTCATGATTGTGTACAACATTTCGGTCACACTTCGAACACCAGAATCCTTTAGGCAAGTAATCCAATGTTTGACTATGTTTCTCATTGTTTATATTCAGAAATAACTTGCATGCACTTTTATGCAGACCATCTACAGCAGCAAAAGATCCATGAAGGCATGACAAAAAACCAAGAGAAAGGGGAATAATACTCTTAACCTTCTCATCCTTCTCTCTCCCTAAGAACCTGCAAATTGAAGATAAATAAAGAAAGAAAAAAAATTAAGTTAGAAGTCCTTGCATTAATAAACTTAAGCAAAAAAAACACAAGGGCTTTAGTGCATCTCACTTTGGCACTTGCTTAAAAAAGTTACATGAACCTAGACTGTGAGTGCATGCATAGAGCAAAAAAAATCCACAAAATCTCAGCTGACACTCAAAACACCCCTCTGACCCAGAAAAAGTGCACAGACACATGTATCTATGTATATGTATATAATATTGAAACAAATAACTCTATTCTAAGGCCTTTACACCACACACCATCTACATGGCATAATTTGATTTGAAAGATAAATTTTAAAATTTGCATCTTACATATCAAATTATGCCATGCGGATGGTGTGTGGTATAGAGGCCTTAGAATCGCAAATATTAACCCTTATCATAAAATATCAAGCCTCTTACTTGCACCATGATACTTCTTATTGACAAGGCTTGCTAGTAATGTGCAAAGAATCGAGACATGACAAATATTGTGCACTTTACAAGTGACCCAAGCCAAGCCTGAATTATCCATGAGCTAGAATCTCCAAGAACAGGAAAGGTATGCAGCTAGGATTTCAAATGAGCCAAGCTCTGACAGCTGCATAAGCTCATTGTTTCCAAGTTATTCCATGCATCAGAAATATAAAAAAGAATGATCATGGGATCTAACTCCCGTGCTTATATGCAAACTCATTAGATCAAAGACCTAAACATAACCCTAACTTATTTTATTTATAACATCAATGTCTCTTACTTGTGTCATGCTACTTCTTATTGCCTTGAACTTGCTAGTGACGTACAACATTCTATACATTACAACTAAATTGTGCATTTCACAAGTGAACCTGGCCAAGCCTGAATTATCCGTGAGTTAAAATGTACAAAAACAGAGGTCATGCAATGAGTATTTCAAATGAACCAAGCTTGAACAACTGCATGAGCTCATTGTTTCCATGTTAATTCATCCATCAGAAATATAAAACAGGATGATCTTGGAGTCTGACTCTCATGCTTATATGCAAACTCTCGAGACCATACACCTAAGCAATAATTTTGAGCATCAATCTTATTTTGATTTAGTTGAATTTAGACAAGATTTAAGCATTTGTTCTTGGTTTACGAACTATTTAATGTACAATTTGATGTCTAAAATAATAAAATGGTTTCAAGGAAGAAAAAAATTCATGAATTCATAAAATTTTCTCAAAGAAGCCTCCAAAAGAATTTTGATCCCTTATTCACTTCCTAGCGTTATCAATGACAGTCAAGAAATGAAAAACTCAATCAAATTAATAACAGTTATATATGTAAATACTGTGCTAACAAAAACAACTAAAAAATAAAAGAACTACAACAGTTCTTACTCCAGCCTTCTGAATATATGTGTTAGTGCACCAAGACCAGACCACAAGACAATCACTGGCATAGAAACAACGGCTTCAAGTCTAACTTCTTCAACTTCATCATGAAGGCTCAAGTCCAAGACTTCAAGACCAATTTCAGTTATTAAGCTAGGACCAACCTTGGAAGCCACTTGAACTGAGATACATTTAGTTGTCCATCTATGATGAGGTTCAGTAACCACAAGAGAATGGGACCATGGTAGCTTTAGTACCACAGGTAAAAGGTCTGCCTTATTATCTGTATTTTTTAATATCTCGGTCTCCAAAAAAGGGGTACCTAGCAGAGAAGATATAATCAACATTACATCACAGATATAGAATGGAAGCAAACGAGATACGGGCAGCAAATCTTCATAGGATGAGCAGTATATGGAATAGAATATCCGATTTTTTTCAATGTAGTAAATACTCTTCTCTGTTCACAACCCTAGAGACGAGAGCTATCAAATTTTATACTTATCTCACCATCATATTTATAAGCAGCACCCTTCATGATTTCAACGTTGTTATGATTAGTTTTATAAGCACATTCAACTTAGGACTCAGAAAGGCCTGTACCATCATCCATGTACCAGAAAGCAGCACCTAGATCAATTGAAAGAAGCACACTTGCCTTAATCTATGAGAAATTTGGAGACTGCAATGAAAATTAAGAATTCAGAATGCTTTAAGAACCAGAACCATGATAACATTAACATATACATTATAAACAAGGTCGGGAAGCCTTGCTGAAGGTTAGATTCACTGCCTTACTTTGCAAAAGCAATATGCTGTGAATTCCTTCCAAGTAAATGGAAACATCAAGTGCGATCGAATTTCCTTGCTTTGCCTACATTATGTAAACCTCAGTCAATATTATGGAAAAAGCAGTACATTTATTACCAGGGTTTGCACATTAAGCCTACCTACCAGATCGCATATCCAGGGTATCCATGCATACATCTGTTGGAAAATGCAGATTGACAGATTGGTCTCTGGGTATCTATAGAAGGCAATGCATAGCATGCTAAGAGCTGTCAAAGCAACATGAGGGCTTAAAGGATCACATCCAACATCAGGAGAGCTTAGATATCTAACAAATGAATGAAGTGATTTATGCATATCATTTGCATATTTGTCTTCTCTTTCACAAGCGACGATGCTGGTATACTTGCTTTGCATCCGAACGCTAGCAACAGAAGCCATTGTTTCTAGATCCAACTTTTGACGTTTGACCTTGAAAGTATCCACATCCAGAATGGGCCTCTTTTCTCCAACCCTCAAGTTTTCAATTGATGTATCACTTGATGTTAATGAATCCTGACCACAGTAATTTGTTGCTTTGCCCCCAACACTATCAGGTCCAAGAATTGACAAAGCAACTTGAAAGCAGTCTATCAGTTGAAAGCAAGGTTCTGGAAAACACAGCATGTGAATAAGGGATTCTGGCTTCCAGACATGAGGGGGGCAGATTTTAGCAATTCGTATGTATGCATTGCACAATGCAACCTAGATAAAGCAAAGATATAAAATTAGAAATAATTATTAAGTTTCGTGCAATATTTTAATCCCTTACATCTGTCAGCTACCCCAAAATATAAGAGAAAAACCTGATAAAAATAACAAAAGCTTGCCTAACAAGATTTAACCTTAAGCTCCTGGCTTTTAGTTCTCCACATTGACCGAGGAAAAACATTGACTAAATCTGCAGCTGTTAGGTTGACTACATCATCAGAACAACTGGAGTGTAGTGCATTAAGGCAGCCACCCAAGGATGAATCATAAGCCATATTTCTGCAGTGTAGGCTTACTGTTAGGATACTAAGGGAAAATAAGCAAATAATACAGTTTCAATAACTTCATCAATATGCTTCCATAGATGGTTTTGTGATAAAAATACCAATAATAGGTGATAACAGTTAGAAGCAATCGAATCTCAGCACCAGATTTGACAGATATATAAGATGTTAAAACTAACAAGAAAATAAAATCCAATCCAGCAGAAAATTAACATTTTTTAGTCCAATCATTTGAGGTATAAACAAACTGAATCACCCATGGAAATGGGATTATACTAATTAGGGAATATTATATAATGTTAAAAATGTTACAGAAAACAGAATATTGTCCAGGAGGTTAATCCACCTAAGTGACATCATGTACAACGTTAAACATTAACAGTACGAGTTCCACTAATAATTATCAAGAAGTTTCAAATACCTGAAAACAGGAAGACCTTCTTTGTCCTCACTTAATATGGTAGTTATTGACTGGATCAGATTGTGACGAGCAATAATATCATAATTTGTCACTGATCCAATGACGCGTGCAAAGTCAAAACATGCCTTCCACATAATTTTAATTGTCAGGCAACTGTATTATAAGGATACCATGAATCACATACATAAATTAAAAGGAGCAATATTAGCCCAAGAAATCAATTGCATCAACAAGGTCATAAACCAAGTTGTATATACCAACAAGAGTTCATAGCTCTTACGACCTACCATTTGCAAATCAGCATCGCCATAACATAAAAGAGAACATGCAGCCGAAACAAATGAAGCATGGATTAGTCCTTCAACATACAAAGTTCCTTCCGTTAAGCATTTACTGAGAAGCTTAATGATCCAAGTAGCAAAAGGTCGCCACCTCCTTTTTCCCTTAAGGTTAATCATAATACCAGCACCATCAGATGGTTTATTGCTTTCTGGAAGATCCCCAAGATGAGCAGGGTCACTTAAAATTCCCATAAAGGTCTCACGGAAGCATTTCAAAGTCAAGCGACTGGATTCCGTAATGTTTGAATTGTCAGCACAGAGTAAAGCAACATACGAAAGATCTGCATGAAAGCAAAGGCACGTAACTTTCCATTTTAGTATGGTTTTGACTAATTCATACAACTTCATGAGAAGAAGCAATGGACTTTTTATGGCTACCAAAAGTTCAATCCAGACCATGACATGATAGGATCACACACTACGGACGAACATACCAGAAAACCAATTACGACCTGTAAAACATATGAAAGAAGTGGTCCAACTAGCAGGTTTATAGGCATCAAAATGTCATAAAGATATTTTCTTACCTTCAACAACCAACATGGAATCAACAAAAAATTGTCGGTACGTGTCTCGAGCTCCAGTGCGAAGTAAGGATAAAAGGGATCCAACCGTCTCAAAAATTACTCCGTGTCGAGAGCTGAAAATTAGGAATTGCAAGCAGAATGAGCAAAAAACGAAGTAACATCACCAAAAGTCTACACCAAACAGCTGAGACTTCATGAAATTTGCTAACCGAAACGAAGGCTCTGCAAAGAAAGGCAGTACTCGACCGACCGCAGGTAAAATTGCACTAGCCTTTCCGTGGTAAAAGACTCCAGGAAAATTCCTTGCAGTGTGAGCGATTAGCTTCAGTACAGCTATAACTTCTCTCTCATTCGCTGCAAGTATTAATAAAAATAAAAATCAAATCGAGATTATCTTTTGCTTCAAATATTAATAAAAAAAATTAAGATAATACAATCGAAACAATCACTGTACTTTTAAACAAAACTTTGCGTTCGCTTTTTAAAACTTATTTGTGCATTCATTCAGTTTCAACAAATTAGCTTTAATAATAAAGTAGACACGGTAGAAAATCTCGAGTTCTTGGAGATGACATTCGTTTTCCTTTCATTTTCGTCGGTGGGAGCCAAACAGAGACAGCCAACATAGAAGTACCAGAGGAAGAGGGGACCACGTAGGCGTGGAGAAGATTGGGCAGAACGGCCCGGAATCTGAGTTCCAAAGCGTCGTCGCCTCCGTTATTTGGAGGAGTCAATGAGGAGGCTGCTATGCGTTCTCGCAGCTCGTGTACAAGGCTGGACAGGTTCGCCATGCCCTTCCTCTCATGCGCCCTTTCCTCTCCTTCGCTGTCCCTCCTCTCTCTCTCTCTCTCTTCCCTCCCAATTTCGAACGAAATGCACGAGTCAGTGCTGCTTGCTAATGCTAAGCAACTAAGCATGAGATTTGGGCCCGTATGGACCCGCCGTGCCTTGCTTTGCTGCAGCCTTTGTTCTTAGGCCCATATCTAATAGAGAGCCCATTCTGAGCAAACCTGAGAACATCGGCCCAAAACCCGCCACATATTACAACAATTATTTAGTATTTATTAAGGATTGCTACAGGTAACAGAGTTTTTGCAAATGAGTTGAGTTGAGTTGTAAATAATAGTATTTTATGAGTCCTATTAATATGGGTTGAGAACTTGGACTTCTCAGTTTAGTTTAATTTTAAGTTGAGTCTAATATCCAAATACTCAACTCTCAAATCACTAAACTTATTTTAATTCAAAATCTATTTACATGTAAGACCCACAACCTTTTTTAACTCAATACATCTTTACATGCAGGACCCGCGACCTTTTTTAACTTCTCATAAATACATATAAATTCATCTTAACATCTAAACACATCTAAACTCATCTTAGGTGGACTCTACAAAACTCACTTCAGCATCTCAACTCACTACTATTCATAAAGATCTTAGCTCAGCTCAACATCCAAATGGGGCCTTAACTTTTTAAATTGATATAAGTTTAACTTTTTAGATTAAAATATATAAAGTAAATTGAGATAAATTTAACTTTTTTGATGAAAAATTTAAAAAGTAGTAGATTTTATCAATAATTTATTTAAATGAGTCAAAATGAGTTGGTTTACTTCAAGAATCAAACACAACTTCATTTTATAACTTCGTTAAAAAGTTTGAAGCCGTAAATTGTGTAATAAGCACGAGCCTTTTATAAAATTATTATAGTGGTTTTCAGTGTTCATTTTTCAACAAAAATCTTAATTTAGTGTCTTGAAAAACAAAAGTAGGTTTTCGGCTATTTTTAGGTGTTTAAAAGCATTTTCTATAAATTTTGCAAACATAATATTTTATAGTTAAAGAATTCTTAGATTGGGTTTCGCATGATTTATGTTAGAAAATTTTAAATGGGTCAAAACTCTCTAGCGTTAACGACCCAGGATTAAAAAACTGGTATAATAAGGTCATGTTTGGATGTTTAGTTGCGTTGAGATGAGTTAACTTCTTTATAAATAATAATGAGTTGAGATGGTGGAATGAATTTTATAGAACCTACTTAAGATGAGTTTAGCTATGTTTAGATATTAAGATGAATTTAGATATATTTATAGAAAATTAAAAAATATTGTGGGTCTCACGTATAAAAATGTATTGAGTTAAAAAAGATTATGGATCTTACGTATAAAGAGGTATTGAGTTGAAAATTGTTATAGGTCACACATAAAGAAGTTTTGAGTTGAGATTAATTTAATAATTTAAAAATTAGATATTTAGATATTAAATTCAGTTTAAAATTAGACTAGACTGAATAGTCTAAATTTCAAACGGGACCTAAAAGTAAAATGTATTTTCACAGATTTTTTTTATTACTATTGTTTAGAATTGCAGTAAAAAATAGAATTTGTTATAATAGAATTTTTAATTATAGAATTTTATTAAGTTATTTTATTATTAAAAAAGGATTTAGTATTTACCGTAGGATAAAGGTTAATTACGGTAGTTTCTTCTTTTTCTCAAAATTTTCTACATCTTCTCGCTTCTATTACAACTTTAGGGCTGCGATTATAGAGAACCCTAACCCTGAAATCTCAAAACAGAGCGGCCTGAGCTCTCCTTGATCCCAATTGTTAATATCTCCTTGTTGATTAAACAACCACAACTCAAAAAGTGCAAGCGGCAATTCATTTTACTCTTTTGGAGGTACAACGGTCAGAAGCTCCTCTTCAATATGCCCTAGTTGCAAAATTTGTTAAAGCCCAAGATGGATGCAATAAGAAATCATGTTATTTCGACGTGGAACCTTGTGCATACATCAGTTGTGGGATTGATTGATTCTCGTCATGTGCTCATCAAGCTTCAGTCGGCGGAAGATCTGGCCAGAGAATAGACCCGAGACTCGTGTCATGGAGGGTGCCCTTTTCAGACTCTTCAAATGGACTTGGGATTTGTACCCCAAGACGGAATCCACAATTGCTCCAATTTGGTTAAGATTCCCACCGCTTCCTTTAAATTTTTGTGTAAAATAATACCTAAAAGCTCTTGTTCGACCACTTGGGAAATCTGTTGAAGCCCCTGTCATAAAGGTAAATGATGGAGATAACCCTCCAAATTCATAGGCTAATGTGGACTCTAATAAGCCAACCGAAACCTCCCTCTACTCCTAAAACCGATCATGCGGACCACAAGGACAATAACCCGAGCATTATTGGTGAGGCTTTGCCTATGGAGGAGATACATATTTTTAATTCTTCTTCTATGCTAGCTAACGATCAAAATTTAAATTCTAGTACAGCTATTCCAGAAGATGAATCGCAGCTGTTAAAAATCCATCTATCTGATTCAGAAATTGTGGCACTCTCAGCTAAGAAGAAGACAGGTAAAAGAGTAACTCGAATAACCGGTATTTTTTCTAACGCAAAACCCTAGATTATTTCTTAACGAAGTCTGTCTTTAATTTGAAATGTGAGAGACGTTGACAATCAAGGCACGTTGCTTCACTTGAAAAAATTAGTTCATGTTAATAAACTGCCTTTAATTGCTTTGTTAGAGAGCCTATGAACCATATTTCTAAAGTTGATGATGTCGGAAAAAAACTGGGCCTTGCACACGTTTTTTAATTCTAACGAAGCGAATGGTGGTAAAATCTGGGTTTGCGCTAAAGATGATATCCCTATTACTATTATTTTATCTGTGGAACAACATTTCACTTTTTCTATCAATTTTTTTCATTGTTTATGCCATTTGTAATTATATGTTTAGGAGAGTCTTATGAGACTCCCTTTCCATTTTCCAATCTGAATACCTCGGCTTCTCCTTGGGTTATGGTTGGGGACTTCAATATCATAAAGTCAGATGATGAAAAGCTTGGATGTGTCCCTACCTCTTTACTGCCAAACTAACTTTATTCATTTTATCAATCATAACTCCTTTATGACATAACTTTCTTGGGTTCCAAATACACTTGATCTTGTAGATGTGATGGTGTTTACATTTGGGAAAGACTTTGACTGGGCCCTCACTTCCCTTAGGTTACCATATTGAGAGATGAAAAACTCTACTTGCAACTGGCTGGAGAATCCCGCGTAACCAGTGCATCTTTTGATGATAAAAAATTTTATTTTTTCTACCTCTCTCTTCATTTCGTTCACTCTCTCTCTCTATCAATTTTTTCCTACCCTCTTCTTCTCTCTCATTCTCCCCTTCTCACCCTCCTACTTTCTCAATATATGTGGCAAGGAGATTCAGTGGTGAGCTTGCCAGCGACTTCTAGGTCTAGGAGCATCACGGTGGGTGGAGCTACGGGATGGAGGAGTGCTGGTACAGAGGTTGCCGGCGAACCTTGTGGTGGTTGCTAGCCGGCTTGCTGGTCAGTGAGTTGCCGAGCATGCCTCCGTTCGTCGAGTCTAGCCATGACATCGTCCGAGAAGCTCCTCCCGGTGACAGACAAATGGAAGGCTCCCAACTGACTATTTTTTTTTTAATGTAAAAGTTGATCGAGGGGAAGGAGATTGCATATGTACGAATCAAGAAAAATGAGATTGTAAAAGTTAATCGAGGGAAATGAATAATTGAAATCGAAAAATGATTGTGAGAAGGAAAGTTTGTTTGAGGCATTTTATCAAATACTTTTCTTGCATTTCATTTCTGCTTTCTTCGGTATCATCAGATTGCTCGACTTCGGTTTTGGTTTTGATTTTTTTTTAATATATCGGTTGACAGCCTGACGTAGCATAAAGCCATGTTAGCCGATTACCCTGTTGTTGCCCATCTCCGATTGTACGTAGCAGAACTATTGAGAGAAACCATTTTGATCATTCTCCCCTTCATTTCAATAACAAGAGTGCTATCAGATTCGACCCTTCCTTTTTTAAGTTTCAAAGGATCTGGACAAAACACCCTTTTTTCCGGACTTCTACTTAGAGTCAATCATGCCATCTTTCTAGCCTTAATAAACTCAATTTTAAATTAAAATGCCTAAAAATTGCTTGAAATGATTAAAACTTTTCTGTTTTTAGCAATATTTTAAAAAACTTGATGATCTAAGAGACAAAATTCAAGTTATTGAACTTTCTTTACAACATTCTCACCTCAAGCCTGATAAGCTTATTTTGCACAATCTCAAAAAAAAAAAAAAAAAACCTATGATGATGTTGCTTCAAGAAATTTTTTATAAACAAAAGTCAAAAATTTAATAGTTAGTAGAGGGGGAACAAAAACACGAATTTTTTCCATCAAATGGTTGCCATAAGAGGAGACAATCTTCCATTACTTTTCTCACTCTTCTCAATGGCTCATTCCTCATATCATTTTATCATTCATAATCCGGTTTTGGACTTTTTTCATACTTAACTAACAATTGAACTTGTTCAGGAAACCAGTCCCTTACTCGACCTTATCCCCACTCTTCTCTTAGAAGGTGACAATAGTTCCATGCTTACTAGGGGTGAAAACCAACCCTATCGGCACAATTTTTGACCAAAATCGACGCCGACCGATGGAGGGAATTTGCATGGAACAACCAACTGTACCGGCTGATGGGTAGGAAAAATATCGGCTGTATTGACTCTGGCGGTTTTCGATCCCCCTAGCGGCAAGGTTCGTCTGAGAGAGTAGAGAGAGTGTTGCAGAGAGAGAGAGAGAGAGAGAGAAAGAAGAAGAAGAAGAAGAAGAAGAAGAAGAAGAGGGGAGGGAAAGAAGATGATCTCAAGTCGAAACAACGTCGTTTGATTTAAAATCAAATGGTGTCGTTTCACTCATATTTTTTTTAATATGTTATGTATAAAACGACGTTGTTTCACTTGTATTTTTTCTATAATTTAGGTATAAAATGACGTCATTCCACTTAAACTTAAGTGGAATGATGTCGTTTTAACTACAATATATATAAGAAAATATATATTTATTTAATCGGTCGGTTCGGCGGTTTGAACCAGGTTCAAACCAGAATCGAACCAGTCAATGTTGATTTTATCTATTATCTGCCATCAGTCGACCGGTTCTCCACCGGTTTCGGCCGGTTCCTGACTCTGGTGGTCGGTCTCCATCGGCGACGGTCAGTCTGGCCGTTTCTTGTTCACCCCTAATGCTTACTCCTCCCACATTGGACGAAATTAAGCAAGTGGTTGCTACTATTCCTGTTAATGCATAAATTCGCACAACAGAACGAGATGGAGGAATAATTATCCTTGGCTCATGATGATAATTCGGACGTCGATAAGGTACTCTTCGCGGTCATCCATGAAATAAATAATAAATACACGTATAAAAATTATTGAACCCAAGGTTTCAAGCCTTATATAATTACATATCTACATATGAATTTTGATGATAACAAATGAATTCAAGCATAAAAGAATCTCAATCTCAAGTTGTCTACACAATGAAGCCAAGCACATCGAAAAACCAAGCATGAGCAAGAAAGGGAACAAGCTTGCAAATGAAGCTCTTAGAGTAATTTTGTACATTTCTTGATAAAATTTGAAATTGGATTAAGGCTCAAAATTAATCTTTTATTATAAAGCATCAAATTGCATTTTTCACATGTGCATGACATATTTAAAAATTCAAAATTCAATATTTGAATTTTTGATGTCATCTTTCACATGTGCATGACATGATTAAAAGTTTGAATTTTGAAAATTTGAAAGACGATTGATTGTTATTTTTCACATGTGCATGTTTTGTTTGAAATTTAAAAGTGATTGATGCTCTTTTTGATATATGAAAAAGGTAGATGATTTTGTTTGAAAAGTAAATAGTGATCCTTTTGTCATATGCGAAAAGTAAAAAATTATGTTTGAAAATTTTGAAAAGTGGTTGATACTCTTTTTGACATTTGCAAAAGGTAGATAATTTTGTTTGAAAATTTTGAAAATTAAATAATGCTCCTTTTGTGATATGTGAAAAGTGAAACTTTAATTTGAAAATTTTGAAAAGTAAATGATGTTGCATTTGACAATTTCAAAAAAGAGAAATTTTGATTTAAAAATTTTGAAAAGTGAATGATGGTGTCTTTGACAATTGTAAAAAAAAGAAACTTTTATTTGAAAATTTTGAAAAGTGAGTTGTGCTCCTTTTTGACATGTGAATCTTTTTAAATTTAAAAATGAAATCTTATATGCCTATAAATAGCTCAATTGAGATCTTAAAATTAGAACACGAATAACAACAAGAGCATACACACATCATTACAAATTTTACAACATTCATTCAAAGCTTTCACTCTCTCTTATCGAAGCATTGTGACTTAACCCTTATTCATTTTGAGAAAGATATAGTTTGTAGTGTATTGTTCTTATTTCACTCATTGAGGAGTATTTTTTGATAACCTACCCACTGTCAACTTTTGTATCAGTAAAAGGGTGTGTATAACTCTTGTGCGTGTAGAAGGTGTTCTACACAGGGAATAGATGTTGAGTCACCACGTGTAAGGTAATTGCAAATGTAGAGGGTGTTGTACACAGATTCTTTGTAGCAGTACTGCTCAAATATGTAATAGATTTTTATCCTCACCTGAAGGAGGTTGAATAGTGAATTTGAGAATCCTTAAGGGATAGCTTGAGGCGAAGACGTAGGCATTGGGGCCGAACCTAGTTAAAATACTGAGTTTGCTTTCTCTTACTCTTACTCTTTATTTTTACTGCTATTTCGTATTTTGTTCATATTTTATATTGTGAATTTGGCTTATAATTGTGGATTTTTAAATACAACCCGATTTACCCCCTCTTGTGTTAGTCATCTGGAATACAAAAAGAAATAGAGAGACACAGAGATTTACGTGGTTTGGCGTAATGGCTACGTCCACGAGTTGTTTGGGAACAAATTTTCTATGAGATGTGATTTTACATATCTCTCATGGTCTCACATATCTCTCAATATAATGGAGAGATTTAAGGTATTGAAAGGTTGAAAATAATGCTTCTCTTGAGAGAATAGCTTTTGGAGCCACCTTACATGGTGGAGCTCATGCATAGAGAAGTCGTAGAGAAAATTCTCCTAGATTTGTAGAGATCTCCTCCTTATATAGAAATCTATTTCCTTCATTTGAGTGATTGAGTCCTACTTGTCTTATAAACCATTTTCTTTATAAGAGTCCGAATCAACTTCTCTTATCTCTGACTAAATTTTTAGCTCTATCTCTGGATTAGAAAATCACCTAAAGGGCAAAAAATCTGCTAACGCCATAAAAACAAAAGCTAAAGCCAAATGCAAAAATACACGCACTTTGCTAATCATCAGTACATTAGATGATTCTTCCTTCCATTCGTACAAACAAACTTCCAAGAGGCTCATTCTCGAAAGCCCTTACTACAAATTTGGCAAGTCTTCTCATGCTTCACGCTCAAAGATCTTCATTTCTTTGCACAAACAACAAAAAACCATGGACAAGTTCTTATAATTTATTTTTCTACAATTTTCTACAGGATATCTCCATCACGATTGACTTGAAGATTCTCAAGACTTTCTTGTTGAATGAATCGACTTTAAAAATCACTGACAAACTATGAGGGATAAAGTTGACTGGATCTAGCCCATTGAAAACATATCGCTAATAGTAAGAGAAGAGATAAAGCCAATTTTAATTCGTTTAATACTTATATTTTATACTTATGTTTAATACATTTTATATGTATAATATTTATAATACTTATATTTAATACATTTTATACGTATATTATTTATGTTTTATACTTATGTTTAATGCATATAATACTTATGTTTTATATTTATCTAGGTCAGAGATAGAATCAAGAATTTAGCTAGAGAAAATACAAATTGACTCAGACTCCTAAAATGAAAGGATTTCATAAGACAAGTAAGACTCCATCACTCCAATGAAGGAAATATATCTCTATATAAGGAGGAGACATCTACAAATCTATAGAAATCTTCTCTACGTCTTCTCTACGCACGAACTCCATTGCACACGGTGACTCCAAAAGCTCTCCTCTCAAGAGAGGCATCATCTTCAACCTCCCGAAACCTTAAATCCTTTTATTGTATTGAGAGATATGTGAGGCCATGAGAGATATATAAAATCGCCTATCATAGTGGAATTCACCCCCAAACAACCCATGAACGTAGTCATTACGTCAAACCAAATAAATCCTCGTGTCTTTCTAATCATTTTTATATGCTTATTTATTATTTAGTTAATGGATGAAAGCAAAGAGCACCATATCAACACCTAAATCATCATCGTGGGCCGGAGATAGTTCTTTGCTCCGTCCCAACCTGTTGTGCGAATATATGCATTAATAATTCATATTAACTCAGTCCCTGATCTTGATGGTTTTTCTTCTTCTTTCTATTTGATCACACTCATTTCAGCCTATCAAGGGGCTTTTGTTGCAAGGAGGCTCATTTTTGATAGCATTTCTTTGGCACACGAAGTGACTCACAACCTTGCTAGGCATGTTAGGGATAATAATGTCATGCTTAAGATTGATCTGGTCAAATCTTTTAATAGAGTTAACTAGCATTATCTTTCTTGTGTCCTTGCTTCTTTTGGCTTTAATAGGGATGTGATCTCTATGTTCCAACATTGCTTCTCTTGTCCTACTTTTTTGTCTACCTTAATAGTACCCACAATGGTTATTTGGCCTCTGTTAGGGTTTAAGACAAAGTAACCCCTTATCGTCTCTACTCTTCATTCTCATTGAAGAACCTTTACGCAAATGTCTTAGCCATCTCGTCGAGGATGGTCACACAATTTCTTATGTTGTCTCTTGTGGTTGCAACTCTATTTCTCATATTCTTTTTGTGGATGACCTTTTGAT
This sequence comes from Juglans mandshurica, assembly GCA_022457165.1. Lineage (NCBI taxonomy): Eukaryota > Viridiplantae > Streptophyta > Magnoliopsida > Fagales > Juglandaceae > Juglans > Juglans mandshurica. The sequence continues at coordinate 23,634,589 of CM039629.1, read as the reverse complement.
CTTCAATAATGGTTAAGAAAAAAGTCAATAATCTTATGGGTTTCATTTCTCGTCATAAAGTTATCTCTGGGCAGAATTCAATCATTTTAAAAGCATGTTTCTTCTTCATAATAATGCTTCTATATCTAAAAAGCACATTATTGAGGCTAACACTAACTTTAGTAAAGGTAAATTTTCCACTACTTACCTTGGGGCCCCTATCTCTTATGGTAAAATTCTTATATCTGCTTATGATATCATTTTTTCCAAAATTCGTAGGAAGGTTGCTAATGGAAAGGTTGTCTTTTATTTCTATGGGGAAACTTACTTTTCTTAAGTTTGTGCTCTCTTTTATTCCAAACCATATTCTCTTTGTTCTTCTACCCCAAAAAAAAAAACGATTAATATCATTCAAAAATATTTCACCACTTTTTTCTGTGGGAGGTATAAGGACATTTTAAAGAACAATAGATCTCTTGGAATCTCATTTCCCGCCCCTTCTTTAAAGGTGGCTTAGGTCTTAGGAATTCTCAAAGCTCTTCATTGTAAGCTGATTAGGAAGTTTTTGCATTCGAAGTCTTTTTGGGCTAAATTCTTACAGCAAAAATACATGCATGATGTGCTCCCACTGAAACACATTGTGGATAAACCTTTCACTCTAACTCTTGGAAAGTCATCTTTAACCTCCTGCCTATCATTCACCAGAATAGCCAATGGAAAATTTGCACAGATGACTTAAGTTTTTATGTATGATAACTGGCCTTGCAATGGTTCCTTTTTCTCGAATAGTTTTGACATTTCTAATCCCACCTTGCAAATCAAGGATGTTTGTTCCCATTATGGTTGGCATTGGGATCTGATTTTTAATCTTGATGATCATTCTCTCCTCCAGGAAATTAGTCAATACTCTATCACTCATAAATCTAGTTTAGACACCATAATTTGGAAGCACTCTTCAAATGGTCTCTCCTCCTTTTCCTTTTGCTTTTTCTTTCATTTGGAACAAAGCCCTGCCTAAGAAAATCTCTATCTTTACTTGAAACTTTGGTATAATGGTATCCTTGATAAAAAGATCCAAAAGTGTGGGACTCTCATCGCTTCTAAATCCAATTGTTGTTTTGGTGGCTCTATGGAAAATTTCAATCATATATTTTCTGATTGTGTTCTTAGTGATGCGGTTTGGCTTTATTTATCTTCTCTCTTTGGTCTCATTCCCATTGTTTCTACTAGTTGAAAAAAATATAACAAGCCACTGGTGGTGCTCTTTTCGAGACTCTGACCAACTCCATTTAATTGTTACGTTAATTTCGGCTCTCATTTTTTGAAATTTGGCTTGCTTGTAATAGATCTTGTTTTGAGGACATTTGGCCTAACTCCATTACCCTTATTAATAAGGTTAGAGTCTGGTTGAGACATCTTAGCCCCCTTTTCAAGTATAAAACTCTCATCTCCAAGTTTAATACCTCCATTCTGAGGTCTCTCCATATTCATGTCATTATTGTTAGGTCTAGAAGGTCTTTCTTGGTCAAGTGGTTTCCTCTCCCTCTTGGTTCCCTTAAGTTGAACATTGATGGAGCCTTAAAAGTAACCCTGAGCCCGTAGGTTGTGAGGGAGTTTTACGTTCTTATGATGGTTCTTTAATTACTGATTTCTCTTACTTTTTAGGTTTAAGTACTTACACTTCTGTTGAATTATCTGCTTTGAACATGGGTCTTACGTACCTTATGTTACCATCTTAGTGTTACTGAGCTTATTGTGGAATCTGACTCTCTTATTACTGTTAATTAGCTTAATAATAATTCTCAACCTTCTTGGTATTATTCTAACATTTGGGATGGCATTCTTACATTCAAAATGTTTTTTCCTTTTAGTATTCATCATATTTATAGAGAATGGAACACTTTGGTAGACAACCTTGCATCTTTTGGTTCTAAAGGTAACATGGTTAGTTTCTCTTCCATCTTTGAATTACCTAAATACATGGTTGGTCTTTTTTCTATGGATCGTGTAGGTACCCCTTCCTTTTGGCATTAAACTTTTTTTCTGGTCTGATTGTACTAATTTTTTCTAGGTATATATATTTTTATAGGAGACTGGTTTTGACATTTTCTATAACCCATTTCCTCCTCTTATTATAAGGTGTTCCTCCGTCACAAGTGAGAATTATAAATAGAATTGGGGTATCAACATCTTTAAAAAAAAATTCAATCCACTTGAACAATACCTCTAAACAAATCATTTGTTTAGAAAGATTTTGTTCTAGTTCAATGTAGTTACAGACTTTGACAGATATTGACTACCTAAACATAATCGATCATACATAAAATTAACTCTACATTGTATTCAGAATCTCTTTCTTCGAGAGTGTATCGCCAAAACTAGCAGCTACATTAATATTTAGTTTGGTCTTGTGCTTCTGCAGTCAACTAGTACTGGTTGTCGTCCAAGTACAAGGAAGTTGGGTGGAGCTCACATGAGGCATGGCGCGGACATTAATGTCGATGGGTAACAGGCGATATTGAATGTCAAGCTCAAGGAGAATCTTAACCACCTCTTCAACCAAAAGAGATCTCCTTACATACCTTTCTCCCATGTCTTGATGGCTCATTCTGTGTGTCAGCCATACAGCCAACTTCACTCTGTTTAACTCTTCCATGTTCATGAATACAAACATGGGTGCAGGATACCAATGCTCTGTCTTGCCCTCAATATAACTGCAATGGCATCCACGAAAGGAGAAAATGGTAGACAAATTAGAAACTTATCTATGGACAGATATATATATATATAGAGACATTGTGCAGCAAGCTAGGCGTTATCTTAATTCTTGCACATACCTTATAATTCTGTGTTTAATGGCTGCAATCTTTTCTGCCGGAGTTGATATATGGACGCAGAATTCGACAGCATCTCCCATGTCAGGACTGCGATAGAAGTTATTGATAGGCTTAGTAGAAAGAACACTGTTCGGAAAGAAAACCTTCGTGTTGTCGTCTCTCAGAAATACAGTAGTCAAGATGTTCATTTCTTCTACAACCATCTGAAATTTTTAAAGAATGGATTAGTTCCCCCCAGTATGAACTGAAAGGCAAAAGATGTAAAAATATAAACATTTCAAATATGGAAAGTTACCTGAACTCCTTCAATCTCACACCTGTCTCCCACATCAAACGGGTGCATTATAAATAAGAAGACGATTGCTTCAAACACCGTCTTGCAGGTGTTCCCAAAAATAAATGCAACAAGGAAGAGCTGAGAGCTTAGAAAGACAAGAAATTTGGTGGTGGCGATTCCCAGAATCAGAAGCCAAATAACTAACACAACAATGCTAACTATCACGTTCACAATACGATTAAGTATGTTCACGGCTGTTTTGGTATCATTCAACGCCAAAGCGAGTGATCTCCGCTCTCGGAACACATTGACCTGGAATAATATTTATATGCATTTCATCTCATTATAACCACCGAGTAAAACACAACCGTCAAATCATGATGACATATCATAGAAGTGAATCCACATAATGTGAAAATAGGACAATATTTGAAGAACTATGACTCATTTGCATGAAATCCCTCTTTGCTTGTGCCAATGATGGAGTGCTCACATGAGACAAAATCATCATAAATGTGCAAAATATTAATGAGTTTATAGATTATAATTAAGATCGAGCATTTGTGGTTTCACATTTTATTTTGGACACTTTCAAACTCTAAAGTAACTAGCTAGGTTTGGATCTGAGTTCACTAGTACTTGAACCTTGATCGAAATGTAAATTGTAAGATATTTGCACCAACTTGCATAATTTAAAGATTGTAAAGCATGCTGCTGCTTCTAACTTATCCAATACTGAGAAAATGGGGAAAATTTTAAAGCGAAGCCATTTGTTGCCCAGTCCTTACCACCCAGTTCATCAAGGATAATTTGCTGATTCTCCTCGTCTCAGAGGCTCCTTCAAAGAGACCCATGGTCTTTAAAGCCTCATCTTCTCGCAAGAATCGCATCAAATCTTCCAAGTAGATGTACCTGACAAAGAGAATGTTAATGGAGATGATTATTTATTAAGTGAACAAGAAAAACTGCGACCAGATTACATAAACAACGGAAAGGTGATCAATATCAATCCTTTTCATGATAAATAAGACTGAGAAATATTTGATCAACAAGCAGGACATGCTAAAAGCGTTGTTAAAATAAGCCCTAGCATTAAAAGAATGGTTTCAAAAATTGGGTATTCATGATCCGGTTTGAATCAAGACATAAAAAGCTCAAGAAAAACCAAAGGTTAAAAAACAAACAAGGACTTACTTGGCCCTAGGCTTGGCAACAATATGAAATATCTTCTTGGCTGCAGCTTTCGCCTCTGATTCACTATAAATATGTGTCTTAGATTCGTCCTTGTTCGGGGCATCCAGTATCTGTCCATCCAAGGTGGCAAAAGTCCCATTTCGAACAATCGTCATCAACCTCTTCATATTCCAAGCTGACACATTCTTCGGATTCAACTTATGCAGTTCTTCAATGCTTATCCCTTGATCATCTCCCTTCTTGGACATTGCCCGAGAAAACTTATCATTCTTAACTTCAGGGATCCTCTGCAGAAGTCCACTACTCCCTATAACCCGTCCACTCCTTGGCGGGGGGAAAGCAGTTGCCTTGAGATCAGAGGGCATAGTAGCACCAGCATTCTGTAACTTATTGACCTCATCAGAAAGCTTAGCCTCCTCTTCCTCTGCATTTCTAATCTCAATCAATGGCGGCCCCGAAAGCGTCTCAATCACATACTGAATAAACAAAGACTCGTGAATCCTATCAAAATAGGTACTAACATGAAAAGAAGAAGCCAAAACTTTCACCATAAGGGTCTTCACCAACCAAACCAAGGTACCCACCAACAAACACACAAGCACCTTAGTCACATACTTAAGCTTATCACTCTTGGTCTCTCTCTCAACCTTCTTATCAAAAAGAAAATGCCAAGCTAGCAAAACAAGCCCTAACCACAGACAATTCTGCACTGCCTTTCGTACACCATATACAAAATAAAGAACCCTTTTACGTAAAGTGAAATTCCTTTCTATGAAGAAGACTAGGATCCGAATCCCCCACCCAGACACCAACCTCCCACAGATTAAGACCAGTATCAGAACTTGCCATTTCCACAGTTGGAGCTTCCACAAATGCTTCTCTTTCAGATAAGGAATAAAAAGAGAGCAGATAAAAAAGGTGATCATCACAACCAAACTCACAAATTGCAAGATAGTCAAAGCGCTCAACTTCCTCTTCCTATACTCGTCCGGCAATTCATCCCAGAACGGATCGTCTTCATCATCGTCCACAGCCTTCGAAAGTAAACCAGACCGAAGCTGACCCGACCAGGGTACCCGGTCTGACCGCCTCTCTGGCTCTTCAGATTGGTCCATCAACCTTGACTTCATCTTCGCTGATCTCGACAAGCTCGACTTTCTCTGAAACGATGTGTTTGATGTACACCTCACCACCTCTCCACCTAAATCCTCAGACACACTGCCGCGACATTGAGCTGCTTGTTGCAGCGGCTGTTGATGCTCTCCGTCAAAAGACGGTTCCTTTTGAAGAAGTCGCACAGAATCATTTGCGTACTCTTCAACCGTAGCATTCGAGATATTGAGCTCCTTGGACATCTGGGGCTTCTCCGAAGACTTTGTTACCGAAGGCAAGTTGATATTCTGATGGTTGGGGAGGAGTTCATCCATTCCCAAATCCATGTCCAGAGACATCTCGCCGAACGCCCTCTGTTTGTGCAGGAACTGACCAATCAACTTCAACGAGGGGTTCTCTCTAATAACATCATTGCGAACTTCGTTGTTGTTGCTTTGGCCTTCGTCTTTCCAGAAGTCATAGTTGGACTCCCTCCAAATCTTGTTCTTCTTGTCATTCTTATTGTTTGAATCTCCCTCATTGATTTTAACGACGACTTCTCCGCGGTCGGATGGCTCAACTGTCCTCATGATTGCTGCTGATCGTTGAGATCGTACTGGTCGAAAAGAATGAGGAGTTATTTGTGGGCAAAGTCGTTAAGAGCAACCACCATCAGAGATGTTCCTTGAATATATAACCATGTATTTGAAGGATTTCTTCTCTATCTTTCTGTCTCACCAAATTTATTGTACACGCTCACTCTCCATATCTTAATAGAATAGAACCATATTATAAGAAATGATGGTATAAAACAAATTACATGCAATGCACAACTAAGATTATATTTATACTTGTCTCTTTTGTTGGCTAAGCCCCCATAATGCTCAATTCTAAGCAAGCCAAGCGTGTTAAATCCTTCAAAAACCCACTACCAAGTTGAAGTTAATGCTTGAAATAGTATTTCCTCTCTCTCTCTCTCTCTCTCAGTGGGAAAGATTAGAGTACGGGATGGTAATGGTATTAATAATGGCTTATGGATAGCTGGGATTTACTTACAGGTCATAATTTGGTGACCCCAAATTCCAATAATCCAACTTCTTGGATCTTGCTTTTTTTGTTTCCCTCTGAGGTTTTGCAACAACTCCAATCCCGATCCTTTGATATTATGGGTGGTTGAAGTCTAGCAAGTGGAGAATATCCGATTCCATCAAGCAAAGTTCTTCTAATTAGTGGAGGAGACTGATCATCTGATCACTTTCTTGGCCGCATGTATATTATATGTATGAAGACTGCTTTGTATGTTTCCACTTGCATTTAATATATGATTATTCTTCCACTTCCATTACACCATTTACTGATACGCATGCTGCTCGATCCATCTATTGAGTCTTCAAATTCTCAACCCCTACTTAATTATTTGGACAACAACTGTCATAAAAAAATCCTTACAGAATCTACATTGGAAGTGATCTCGCACTATATAAACATTAAGAAAATATTCTAGTTATCATCCTTCTAATCATTATATTCTCATCATCCATTGATGTGACATTAAATGATTGATTCAGAAGTAAAATATAACAAATAATCTCCAGTAATTAACTGCCACGTTGTGGAATGATGAGAAAATAATTATAACAAGGATGATGGATAGCATTACTCTTAACATTAAATATTGAAAACCGTCTACTACGTTTATTTATTATTTTTCAAATTGAATTATCTAATTTAAATAAAGAATTAAAAATTACCTCCATCCAATGTATGAATGTAGGATTAAAACTTGGAGGCTAGCTAGACTCGAGTTCGGTCAGCCCCAAAATGAGTACAAAGATTTTATTCGGCCTTAAATTGGGGATAGAATCTTCACATATCATAAAGCCTGGTTTGCTACACAAAATCAAACTATCTCATTTCATATAATTATCATAATTTTTTTAAACTTACACACAAAATATAATAAATAATTCAACTTTTTCAAATCTCAAAACATCTCATCTGAACTGTGTAACCAAACGAGGTAGAGTATTGGCAATGACATAGCCACTGTCAAGTCTAAATTTTGGTTAGAACTTCAAATTTTGGCTATAGCATTAACCTTTGGCTAGGTGAATCCACATTGGACTAGCCATATTAAAATCAAAATAATAATATAATATTATATATTTTAATAATATTTTACAAATACACTTCATATATTAATTAATAATTTAATTTTTACATAAAGTTGATTGCAAATTTCTTGCTTTTAATCACAATACCACCGGATGTAAAATTTTGAAAAACACAGTTTACGATTGTGATTAAATACAAAAGATAAATGTCCTCTTTACATAAGTTTCTACAAAAGACGAGGCCGAGGTTATCCTCATCTGCAGTGAAAGATGCATCCCTTTAAACTATTTTTGGAGGATGCCTATTTTCATCGTTATTGGGGATTGCTTGGACCACAACATTAGAATGTTGCGTTAGGGTGCTATTACAACATTCTTCTCCATTTTGTAAGAGAGTGATGAAGAATGGAATATCATCAATTTGTGTGTCCATCCTTGAAAAATATTACATTTTCTAGGAGTCATAAAAGTTTAAAAATTTTCAAGTCCAACAAAACAACAAATCATGTTATACAAAGTAAATAAATGTTGCCAATATATAGATGTTATATTTGCCTGCCTCAAACTGCCTCAAACTCCCACATGGTTGACTGAATCAGAATTAAAGAATGTGTCTTCCATCATTAATTCAGACCTCCTAAGAAAGATCAGTAGTGTAGTACTGATCTCTATGTTGTCAAGAATAAAGAGAAATCACCAATGACCAATATTACTTCGTCTGCTCTCCTATTTTATATAATGGTTTAGGAAAATAGCTAATTTTCATAAACATATACGACAGACAGCTCCATACCTATCTGTTGGGGACAACAACAATAAATGTAATGAAACATCTCTACAGTTGGAACATTAGTTTTCATATATATTCAAGGATTAGTGCAGTAGGAAGCATCTCTACAGTTGGAACATCAATTTTCATATATATTCAATGTTCTAGTCAATCTGTTAATTAAAACCCCACTCAATAAATATATAGTGAAAGGGTCACTGTCAGTTTATTGCCGTTCATTGTGAGAGCCAAGTAGTCATGTTTTTACAGTACCTAGCCAATTACATTGTAACCAAAGTGGTTGTACATGGACTATCTAGTTCTGCAATGTGAACATATGCATTTTGCAATATGCTTGAATTAAATGGATCTGAAGCCGGCAAATTATAGTCAACATTATTTTTTTCTGCAGCACTTTATACATGTTGGGGAATATCCTATGTGAAAGTGGTGACAATTTGGTCTATCTCACTAATTTTGGTTATCATCATTTGTCACCACTCTCCCTCCCACACTAGGTGAATCTACACAAAATTGCATTGCATTTGATTAAAGAAACTTCGAGGTTTGATTATAGAACAATATCACAATATCTACCAAGTAAAATGAAACTTGAAAATTTTCAAGTCATGTTTGATGGTAGAAAGATAAGGTTTCTATACAAATACCAGAATCACTTGATAAACTCAATGTGCCAATATTATGCAAGATGCAGTTTTATACTTACAATGAATTCTAATCAATAACTATATAAATTTATAAGTCATAACAGACTAAACCATGACATTAAGATGGTAGAGACTTAGAATTTTTTTTTTTAGGAATTAAATGTTCTCCACGGGAAATCATGTATTCCAACTGTATATACATACCCTAGGCATATGAAATTGGCAGCCATGAAAAATCCATCAGAGACATTCATGACTGAGAGGGAGGTTTTGAAGCCCTATAAAAATATTGCAAACAAAAAGTAACAGCTATGAACATACTTTCCCAATCACCACAACATTCAGACCAGTTCAAGCAAAAAAAAGCTAAGTGAAAAATCGATATTTGAAGAAAAAACAAATAACATTAAATTTATTCTTGTGAAGCACAATAGTCGTCGAAGGAAGATAGAATGTTGAACTCGGCAATCTAGGGCACAAATGTGGTTGTAAAGAAGTCCAGATACTCTGTGTTGCTGAAGTATTCGATGGATTCTCTGCAAATAGAAAGGAAAGAAAATGGGAGGGAGGGAAAGATAAAAGATGGGTTCTCTGCAAATGAGGATTGGAAAGAAAGAAAGTGTTGCAATAGATGGAAAGGAAAGGAAAAAACATAGAGGCTCGAGAGGGAGATTGTGTTCGGCAAGGGTGCAGAGAGAAGACAAAAATGGTAGAGAAAAAAGAGAGGGTGTGATTCGGCAAGAGAGAAAAGGAAAAGAAAAAGAAAGAAATGGAAATGGGGGAGCTGAAAAATGAGAGAAGAAATAGACCTTGGGCCCAATTTTAGTCAATAAAATAATATTTGGAAGAGTAACCGTGACTGACCAAATTTAAAAAATTAGATGGAAATATTGTAACTCAAAGCTCAAGCCATTGAGCTTTGGCTAGTTCTATGTAGACCAATTTTGACGTAATTGACTATAATTTGTTGAGTCACAATGCCATTGCTCTTATATTCCAAAGTCCAAACCATCAACTCGAACGAAATGTACGAGTCAATGCTCGCTAATGCTAATAAGCATAAGCAAGCTCACTATAAGGAAAAAGGCCTATTACGACGATTTCATTTCTGCAATAAGTCATTAATTGGGGCGACTTAAAACTCGCCGAATGCTTTTTAACAACTTTTCAGAATTTAAACATAACTTCATTTTTGCAGCGATTTATGATCATATAGCGACGAAAAAAGTCGACGAAATTCTAAATAACTTGTTGCGACAGTGTTAAAAAACGTCGGTATTGGGTCTGGGCGCCAGTATGCACGAACCCTTTTTATTTCCCCCCTCTTCCTTACTGGATTAGATTCCCGACTCCCACACCCTTCTCCACTTCGACATTCTTCACCATTTTCGCACACCTGCAAGTCCACCCACCCCAGTTCAAGAGCACGACTTGATCTCCACTTGATTTTACTTCCGCGGAAGCTTGGCCCTTCGTTTCCTACCCATACAAAATCATGGTCTGTGCCTCTACTTCGTTTCGGATTGATTGATTTTGGACAGTCCAGTATGGGAGGTCTTCATTGTCAACCGAGACTCTTGGGTTCACATTTCTTCCCAAACCACAGGTCTATCTGCATCTCATTTGTCTATCTCTCCCCCTTCATCCTCGCTCGTTGCTTTCCAAAAAATGTGCTTTTTTGTTTCTAGAATAATTTTTTGTCCTCTTAATCTGAAAGCATGTCCTTTCTTGCGGTTTTAGCTTTGTATATCTGCCTTTTGTGTACCACATGCTCTAAGATGTGGGTATTAGATGTGATATATTGTAGGGTGATATTTTGGATCAGCACACCACAGATTTTAATTTCTGCCGAGTTCCCTAATTTGTCAATCATGCAAGGACAATGCAAACTTCAATATATATAAAACAATGAGTAGGAAGAAAACTTAACACTGGTGGAATTTAAAACTCATATGGACTAGGATGGTTAGTCTTAAGTATAACTAGGAGTTTAAACAAGTAGAGTTAGAGCAAATGGACATCCTTGTCTAATTAATTTTTATTCGAACATCACTCGTGTTTGAGTCAAAATTAATTGAGTAGCTCGTTAACTAATTCAAACTTATTTGAATTAAAAATAAAATGTTGTAATTAGCTAGCTGACAGAAAAAACTTTGAATGAAAAAGCTTTCATACAGTACATGATATATACGCACATAAATGCTCTCTTAGCTTAATTTCTAATTATTTTAGATGCAGTTATTTGAGTTTATATGAGTCGAATCGAATTTCGTAGGAACTGTATCGTTTGATAATCGATTGTGATGTTGTATTCACAAACGACACATTTAATAAATATGAATCAAGCTAAAAAAATTCCACTTATTATTGAGCTAATCTCAATTAGTTTTATTTATTTTCAGCCCCAAATATACCATCAAACTTGAAAGGGAGATCCAAAACCATCTTAGGGCTAATAAAGTTAGTATTATCTCAGCTCACTGTCCAAATCTCACCTAATCCCTCCTTTAATTTTAATATTTAGGAGGAGACTTTGGAAGCTGCATGCTACTGCTGGTATCTCCTCAAAATAGGGGAATTAGTAGCTAGGCTAGCTATGCTGAAGGCACGCATGCAATTGCCCTTCAGCATCCCAAAAAAACCTGAAAAATGTTTTTATTTTTTACATGTGGTCACTCCAAAAAAAAAAAATGCACTTCAATCCCCCATCATGTCTATTTTCTAGCTTTGCTGTGGCCTTCTTTAATATATATTTACATAACTACAAATTACATGTTCCCATGCATCTGGCTTTATAGACAAGAGTCATTTCGTACAAGACTTGTGTACTCACATATTGCTTGCCTCTATGTATTCCATTCATTGTAGATATTAAGATCAAACAAGCAAACCTTCAATTTATAAGTGGTTCTCTCAATTATCCATCACTGATCAATTTGACTTCAAATTTCTCAATTTAAAAATAAGTTAATTGAATAGCTGATAACCATAATCGCGACTCATTTATAAGATAAGTTGTCTTATTTTTTTGGACTGTTGTAACACGTGAAAAATTTATCTATGCACTACTTCCAAATGATAAAAAGGTAAGAATATTGGAATCAACCAAGCAATCTTACCTTGAATAATGCACAAAAAATGGCACAATGAACTCCAATTTCTCATATCCCATTTAGAAACATTACCCCACCACCCAAAAAGAGAAACCAGAAAGCAAAAAAAACAACCCCCCAACTCCACCTTTAATATCCTTAGAAAATTGTATTTGATTCTTGACCCACATGAATAAAGCTGGTTTAAAGAAATGGGAAAAAAGGAGGAAGAATTTTTATATACACGCTGGAAAAGGCCACTAGCCGCAAAAGCAGGAAATCTTCACATGTCATAAGTTCGATGATTCCTACTTACACCATCATTACACACCAACTCAACTTTAATATCATTATTTTAATTGTTTTATCCCTAATTTTTTTTTTTTTTTTACAATATAGTGATGAACTACCCTATGAATAAACCAGAGCGGCACATAACTGCTCTGGCTTTTCATCTTTCCCCACTACACACTCAGCCTGTAAACCGTGAAGAGTGTCAGAAGCCAAATTACATAAGTTCCCATGCATAGGTATCCTCTTTTTAATAGCAGCTTCATCATAAGATCATAATATTTCTTCAATCAAATCTACATTCCATTGTTCAGTGTTTGAATTAATAATAGCAGCCACAGATTCATCTTCATTCAAAATTGGAACAACACTAAAATATCTTGTATGTACGTAGTTGGTTCAGAAATCCACTTATCTTGTATCACATCATTTGAACTACTTATAATCTCTCCATCTTAATATATAGTTTATTTATTAATTTATTGTTCTACTTTTTTTGGGGTTAAAACCTTCAAATATAAACACTATTTACTTAAATTGATAAAAGAATTTTTAAGACTTGAACCATTTTGTTCCATGAAAAAAAAGCATAATAAGTATGCGACTTTTGCATAAAAATGGAAGATATGAATTAAATTAGGATTTTGTGATCACATTATACCATACATTAATTAAATTTTGGAGAAATTCGGTTCGAAATATAATTTTGTTTATATTGATCGATGATCTAGAGTTTTAATTTGTTGTTGTAATTTTTATCATTAATGTTTTGATCATCATCATCTGTTCAATTTATTTTTATAATATTCAACCAGATCAACACATGCATGCATGAGATCCAAGATCATGAGTTCATTTGACAAATACCCTCTTAATTTGTAAGCCTAATTTACAGCATAGGTTACAAATGCATTTTACAAGTTATGACACGCAACGTTTACATTAATTTGTAAAATAATGGCAACACCTAACACCCTAATTAAAAAAAGTAATAAGGACAGAGTACTCTCTCGATTGCCACTTTAGTTTTTCCTATTCAAATCATGGTTAATTAGCATGCATTTGTCTTTGTCATACTAGACAGATATTCAAACCCTAAAAGAAGTGGCAGTGATCACAAGTACAAAGAAGAAGCCACCACTTACATGAGTACTCAAGTTATAAGCGAATCAATAGAATAACCCTCTACTTTCATTCAACTTTATGAAAGTATAGTCATGAGCTAGTGCTTCCCCTTGAACTATGAATCCCGGCCCTTGCAGAAATACGTCCAGTTTGAACGTGCTTATGAGTAGCCGGGAATAAGTAGTTTTTGCGACGTTATTTGAATTTTGTTGCTTTCACACATAAATGAACAAAAAATGCCAACTGACATGTAGAAACTTAAAAAACGACGGAAAAACATATTCTCGGCAATTTTAGATATTTTTTGCAACGAAATAATACGCTGCAAAAGATTATTTTTCTTGCAGTGTATATAATTAAGTAAGCATGAGGTTTGGGCTCGACATGGACCCACCGTGCCTTGCTTTGCTTCAGCCTTTGATCTTGGGCCCATATCTAATAGAGAGCCCATTCTGAGCAAACCTGAAAGCATCGGCCCAAAACCCACCATGTTTACAAGAAGAACTTTTATTTGGGATTGCTACTGGTAACAGAGCTTTTAATTTTTTAACTTTTATTAAAAAGTTTTAAGTAGTAAACTGTTTAATAAGCATGTCCCTAAAGCACTTTATAAAGTTATTAGGGTGGTTTCAGTGTTCATTTTTCAACAAAAATATTAATTTAGTGCCTTGAAAAAAAAAAGGTAGGTTTTCGGCTATTTTTAGGTGTTTAAAAGCGATGAAGCCAATCAGCATGCAGCATCCACGTCCAATGAATAGTAGTCTTAAGAATGTCGACTTCAAGACTATAATGTACGTCTTTTGCAAAACGACATGGGATCATCTCCTACCATTTTCGAGTACATGACATCCATTGCGAATTTGGAGCAGCCATAACATATCGCAATCATGTTAATCCACTTGAATAGTGCCTCGAGGCACTATTCAATTTGGAGCAGCTCTAAACAATTGATATGTTTAGAAAGATCATATTGACTAGTACCTAAACAACATTGATAATACACTAAATTAACTCTGCGTTCTATATATATAGAGTCCCTTTTTATGAGAGTGTATCACCAAAACTGGCAGCTCAAGAGATGCATTAATAATTGGTTTGGCATGATAGTGTTTATGCACTCAACTAGTAGTACTGGTTGTTGTCCAAGTAGAGGGAAGTCGGGTGGAGTTCACAGGAGGCATGGTGCGGACATTAATGTCAACAGGCAACAGGCGGTATTGAATGTCAAGCTCACGGAAAAGCTTAACCATCTCTTCAACCAAAAGAGATCTCCTTGCCCACCTTTCTCCCATGTCTTGGTGGTTCATTCTGTGTGTCAGCCATATAGCTATCTTCACTCTGTTTAACTCTTCCACGTCCTTGAATATAAACATGGGTGAAGGATACCAGTGCTCTTTCTTGCCCTCAATATAACTGCATATATGCAATGTCAGCCATAAAAGGAGAAAAGGGTATACAAATTAGAAACTTATATATGGACAAATATATATATATATATATATATATATAGACATTGTGCAGCAAGCTACAAGTTATCTTAATTCATGCACATACCTTATAACTCTGTGTTTAATGGTTGCAATCTTCTCTGCCGGAGTTGATATATGGACACAGAACTCGACGGCATCTCCCATGTCAGGACTGCGATAGAAGTTATTGATGGGCTTAGTAGAAAGAACACTGTTTGGGTAAACAATCTTCGTGTTGTCATATCTCAAAAATACAGTAGTTAAGATGTTCATTTCTTCTACAACCATCTGAAAATTTTCAAAGAACCAATGTTTAGTCCCCCTTGCGTATGAATTGAATGGCAAAAACTTCCAACACTATAACATTTCAAAGATGGAGAGTTACCTGAACTCCGTCAATCTCACACCTATCACCCACATCAAATGGGTGCATTGCAAATAAGAAGATGATTGCTTCAAATACCGTCTTGCAGGTGTTCCCAAAAATAAATGCAACAAGGAGAAGTTGAGAGCTTAAAAAGAGAAGAAATTTGGTGGTAGCGATTCCCAGAATCAGAAGGCAAATAACTAACATAACAATGCTAACTAACACGTTCACAACACGATGAAGTATATTCACGGCTGTTTTGGTATCATTCAACGTCAAAGAGAGTGCTCTCCGCTCTCTGAACACATTGACCTGGAATAAGTATATGCATCTTCATCCCATTAATATAACCACTGAGTAAAACATAACCATGTCTACGTCAAATCATGATGACATTTCATAGAAGTGCATCCACATAATCGTGTGAAATAAGACAGTATTTGAAGAACTAGGACTCACTTACGTGAAATCCCTCTTTGCAAGTGCCAATGATGGCTTGCTCACACGAGACAAAATCATCATAAATGTGCAAAATATTATGAGTTACAGATTATGACTAAGACCGAGCATTTGTGGTTCACATTTCACCTCGGCCAAACTCTAAGTAACTAGGTTTGGATATGAGTTCAAAACCTTGATTGAAATGTAAACAGTAAGATATTTGCACCAACTTGCATGCATAGAATTCAAAGATTGTAAAGCATGCTGCTTCTAACTTATCCATTAGTGTGAAAATGGGGAAATATTTAAAGAGAAGCCATTTGTTGACAAATCCTTACCACCCAGTTCTTCAAGGATGATTTGCTAATTCTCCTGGTCTCAAAGGCTCCTTCAAAGAGACCCATAGTTTTCAAGGCCTCATCTTCCCGCAAGAATCGCATCAAATCTTCCAAGTAGATGTACCTGACAAAGCAAATATTAATAGATCAGATTGATTATTTATTTAAGTGAACAAGAAAAACTGCAACCGAATTGCATATACAACGTAAAGGTGATCAGTATAAATCCTTTTCATGCTACTCCACATATAGGATAGACAAATATCTGATCAACTAGGCGGGCATGCTAAAAGCGTTGTTAAAATAAGCTCTAACATTAAAAGAATGGTTTCAAAAATGGGTGTTCATGATCCAGTCTGAATGGAAAAATAAAAAGCTCAAGAAAATCAAAACGTAAAAAAACAAAAATATCAAGGAGTAAGGACTTACATGGCCCCATGCCTGGCGACATTCTGAAATATCTTCTTGGCTGCAGCTTTCGCCTCCAACTCACTCCTAATTTGTGTATTAGACCCATCCTCGTTCGTGGCATCCAATATATGTTCATCCAAGGTAGTAAGAGTCCCATTCCGAACAATCCTCATCAACCTCTTCATATTCCAAGCCGATACATTCTTCGGATTCAACTTATGTAGGTGATCAATGCTTATCCCTTGATCATCTCCCTTCTTGGACATTGCCCGAGACAGCTTATCATTTTTCCCTCCAGGGCTCTTCTGCAGAAGTCCACTACTCCCTATAACCCTTCCACTCTTTGGTGGAGGAAAAGCAGTTGCCTTGAGATCATGGGGCACAGTAGCACCAGCGTTCTGTAACTTATTGACCTCATCAGAAAGCCGAGCCTCGGCGTCCCCCTCCTCTGCATTCCGAATCTCAATCAATGGCGGCCCCGAAAGCGTCTCAATCACATACTGAGTAAACAAAGACTCGTGAATCCTATCAAAATAGGTACTAACATGAAAAGAAGAAGCCAAAACTTTCACCATAAGGGTCTTCACCAACCAGACCAAGGTACCCAGCAACAAACACACAAGCACCTTAGTCACATACTTAAGCTTATCACTCTTGGTCTCTCTCTCAACCTTCTTATCAAAAAGAAAATGCCAAGCTAGCAAAACAAGCCCTAACCACAGACAATTCTGCACGGCATTTCGTACACCATATACAAAATAAAGAACCCTTTTCCGCAAAACGAAATTCCTTTCTATAAAGAAGACTAGGATCCGAATCCCCCACCCAGACACCAACCTACCACATATCAAAACCAATATCAGAACTTGCCATTTCCACAGTTTGAGCTTCCACAAGTTCTTCTCTTTCAGATAAGGAATAAAAAGAGAGCAAATAAAAAAGGCAATTATCACAACCAAACTCACAAATTCCAATACAGTCAAAGCGCTCAGCTTCGTCTTCCTGTACTCGTCCGGCAAGTCCTCCCAGAATGGATCTTCTTCATCTTCGTCCAACGCCTTCGGAAGTAAACCGGACCGGAGCTGACCCGACCTAGGAACCCGTTCCGATCGCCTCTCTGGCTCTTCAGGTGGGTCCATCAGCCGCGACTTTGTTTTCGCTCTCGACAAGCTCGACTTTCTTTGAAACGATGCATTTGATGTACACCTCACCACCTCTCCACCTAAATCCCCAGACCCACCATCAAGACATTGTTGCGACTGTGGTTGTTGCTCTCTGTCGTAGGACGGTTCCTTGTTACGATGTCGCACATAATTATCGTCTGCGGCCTCAACCCCAACATTCGAGATATTGAGCTCCTTGGACATCTGGGGCTTCTCCGGAGACTCTGTCACCGAAGGTAAGTTCAGATTCCGATGGTTGGGGCGGAGCTCATCCATTCCCAAATCCATGTCCAGAGACATCTCGCCGGACAGCCTCTGTTTGTGCAGGAACTGACCAATCAACTTCGATGGGGGGTCGTCCTTCCCTTGCCCACGTTGCACAAAATCAAAACCCCCACCGTTTCCATTATTCAAGTCGTTCTCTCTAATAACATCATTGCGAACGTCGTCGTTGTTGGTTTGGCAATCGTCTTTCCAAAAGTCATAGCTGGACTCCCTCCAAATCTTGTTCTTCTTGTCGTTCTTAACGGTATCCACTACATCCTTACTGTTTGAATCTCCCTCGTCGATTTTAACGACGACTTCTCCGTGGTCGGATGACTCAACTGCCCTCATGATTTCTGCAAAGTCGGGGAGCTATTCGGAATCGTACTGGTGGAAAAGAATGGGGAGCTGTTCGTGGGCAAAGTCACAGAGCAACCACCAGCAGAGATGTTCCTTGAATGCTTGTAGAACGTCCATGTATCTCGAAGGATTTCTCTCCAGAGACATCCATATTTGATAGCGATAAAATAAAATATTTGCTATTACATATAAGAATTATATCTTCACCGCGCATATATTATTTTAGTGGGGATGTTAGGAAAGTTGGTGATTTCCTGAGCTTTTCGAGAAAATCTGGTCGACGCGTGTACTCTTTAATGCAATAAAACAATGTGCAGTTTTCAAGACACAGACGAGAGAGAGAGAGCAATCTCTGCCGCAGTGTGCTGCGTGCATGGGGTTTGGTTCGGCGTAAAAATAAAAAAATCCATGGATTTTTCACGTAATGACGGAAGTGCCACCGCATCACCGATGTTTTTTTGGCTGTGAAATTGGTAATTGCGTTGAGAAAGACAGCTGCAAATTAGGTGGTTTGGATTCACAATCTCTCATTTTATTATTATAATTTTTTTAAATTTTTACATAAAATATAAAAAATAAATCAATTTTTATTTTATTATTTACAAATTATCTCAACTCATCTCTAAATCTAAACCACTAGACTTTGCATTTATTGTTGCGTTTGGACGATGATAGTGGTTATTTTCAAATATTTTATAAATAATAGTAAAAATATAATTATAAAATATTAAATAATAATCACTATTCAAACTAGGCCTACTTCTCCTCCCTCTATTCATGTTATGTCAGCAAGCTGCCAAATACATCTCTGTGACAGTCGTTTTACATAAACCTGTCTAGACACAAAGTCTACGAGATTGCATGACAAAAAAAAAATGGTTCCCAAAATATGGCAGTTTTATTGGTCTTGTCTGTTTTATTGTGCTGTATTCCAAATTGCTTATCAAACCGAAACGATAAGTAAGGTTCCCAAATTTCTTACTTCTGCTGCAATTTTCTTTTTTATAGGTAAAACGATAGTTGAATAAAAAAAGATAAAAAAACAAAGAAAAAGAGGCTGGAATGAGATGCAACAGCTATATCGGGGGTATTTTGGGACTAGGAGGGATTGGCTCCTGAGTTCGTGTTCCAATCCAACAAGGTCTCTAATCGTAATATGGACGGTGCTACGTCCACAAAATATTTCTACCGAAATCCTCTACCGATCACTCACAATTTCTTTTTTCTTTCACTATTTTTTTAAACTATTTAAATATTTTTTTTTTAAAAAAATCACATATTCATTTAAAAACATTTATTTATTCACTAAGTAAAAAACAAAATTAAAAAAAAAATTGATAAAGAATTTCAGTAGAAATCCCATGTGGGCATAGTGTTTCCCTCTTAATATATATATATATATAATAATAATAATAATGTTAGTATGTTTTTCATTTTGTTCTCTCATTTTTTCTGTTTATGTATTTAATTTTTTTCTTACTCATTAAGAAAATGATTATTATTGTATTAATATAATTTTTTATTTTTTAAAAAATTAAAAAATATTAAAAATTATAAAAATTAAATAAATTTTATCGCCAGCTGTCACTGTTGGTCACCACCCTAGCAGTATTAAAAAATATATATATATATATATATATATGGATGTCAGTGGTAGATCGTTCTTTGCTGACATGGTAGTGTCAACTTGTACTATTTTGCGCCAACGATCTACCTCCTAGGGATGCCACGAGGCTACCCGGCCTGCGTCTGCTTCCTGAGCACTATAGCCTACAAGACTTGATTGTTTATGTGTTTGGATAGTTAATTGATGATATAAAAGTTAAATAAAATATTATTTTGTTTTAAAAATTTTTAAAAAATGAATCGTTATTATATTTAAATGAGATGAATTTTTATAGTCACTATCCAAATTACATCTTACGCTATAAACATGGGTGAAGGATACCAGTGCTCTTTCTTGCCCTCAATATAACTGCATATATGCAATGTCAACCATAATAGGAGAAAAGGGTATACAAATTAGAAACTTATATATGGACAGATATATCTATATAGACATTGTGTAGCAAGCTACAAGTTATCTTAATTCATGCACATACCTTATAACTTTGTGTTTAGTGGTTGCAATCTTCTCTGCCGAAGTCGATATATGGACGCAGAACTCGACGGCATCTCCCATGTCAGGACTGCGATAGAAGTTATTGATGGGCTTAGTAGAAAGGATACTGTTGGTAAACAATCTTCGTGTTGTCGTATCTAAGAAATACAGTAGTTAAGATGTTCATTTCTTCTACAACCATCTGAAATTTTTCAAAGAACCAATTAGTCCCCCTTGCGTATGAATTAAATGGCAAAAACTTCGAAAAATATAACATTTCAAAGATGGAAGTTACCTGAACTCTGTCAATCTCACACCAATCTCCCACATCAAATGGGTGCATTGCAAATAAGAAGATGATTGCTTCAAATACCGTCTTGCAAGTGTTCCCAAAAATAAATGCAACAAGGTAGTGCTTCAAATAAATCGTCTATCATAGTGGAATTCACCCCCAAATAACCCGTGAATGTATCATTACGTCAAACCACATAAATCCTCGTGTCTCTCTATTCATTTTTATACGCTTATTTATTATTTAGTTAATAGATGAACGCAAAGAGCATCATATCAACACCTGAATCATTGTTGTGGGTCGGGGATAGTTCTTTCCTCCGTCCCGGCCTATTGTGCGATATAGGCATTAATAATTTAATTTAAGTCAGTCCCTAGTCTTGATGGTTTTTCTTCTTCTTTCTATTTAACCAAACTCATTTTAGCCCATCAGAAGGCTTTTGTTGCAAGGAGGCTCACTTCTGCTAGCATTTCTTTGGCACACGAAGTAACTCACACCCTTGCTAGGCAAGTTAGGGATAACAATGTCATGCTCAAGGTTGATATGGTCAGATCTTTAAATAGAGTTAACTAGCATTATCTTTCTTATGACCTTGCTTCTTTTAGATTAAATAGGGATGTGATCTCTGTGTTCCAAAATTTCTCTTCTAGTCCTACTTTTTTGTCTACCTTAATAGTAACCACAACGGTTATTTTACCTCTGGTAGGGTTTAAGATAAGGTGATCCCTTATCACCTCTACTCTTCATTCTCAATGAAGAACCTTTAAGCAAAGGTCTTAGCCATCTCGTCGAGGATGGTCACACAATTTCTTATGCTATCCCTCGTGGTTGCACCTCTATTTCTCATATTCTTTTTGTGGATGACCTTTTGATCTTCAATAATGGTTAAGAAAACGACCAATAATCTTATGAGTTTCATTTCTCGTCATAAAGCTATCTCTGGGCAGAATTCAATCATTTTAAAAGCATGTTTATTCTTCACAATAATGTTTCTATGTCTAAAAAATACATTATTGAGGCTAACACTAACTTTAGAAAAGGTAAATTTTCCACTACTTACCTTAGGGCCCTTATCTCTTATGGTAAAATTCTTATATCTTCTTATGATATCATTTTTTCCAAAATTCATAGGAAGATTGCTAATGGAAAAGTCATCTTTTATCTGCTATGGAGAAACTTACTTTTCATAAGTTTGTGCTCTCTTTTATTCCGATCCATATTCTCTTTGTTCTTCAACCCTCCAAAAAAGCGATTAATATCATTCAAAAATATTTCGCCACTTTTTTTCTGGGGGAGGTATAAGGACATTTTGAGGAACAATGGATCTCTTGGAATCTCATTTCCGCCCCTTCTCCGAAGGCGGCTTGGGTCTTAGGAATTCTCAAAGCTCTTCATTGTAAGCTGGCTTGGAAGTTTTGCATTCTGAGTCTCTTTGTGTTAAATTCTTACAACAAAAATACATGCATGATGTGCTCCGAACTGAAACAAATTGTGGATAAACCTTTCACTCTAACTCTTGGAAAGTCATCTGTAATCTCCTGCTTATCATTCCCAGAATAGCCAATGGAAAATTTGCTCAAGTGACTTAAGTTTTAAGGTACATTTGGTTACCAAACTCATCTCAACTCATACATTACAACTTTTTCAAATTACAACACAAAATATAATAAACAATTCAACTTTTTCAAATCTCAAAATAATAATAATATTAAAAAATAATATTCTAATAATATTTTATCATCTCAACTCAACTCAGTTGAACATCCAAACGCAACCTTAATGTATGATAACTGTCCTCGCAATGGTTCCTTTTTCCCGAATAGTTTAAACATTTCTAACCCCACCTTGCAAATCAAGGATGTTTATTCCCATTATGGCTGGCATTGGGATTGGATTTCTAATCTTGGTGATCATTCTCTCCTTCAAGAAAATAGTCAATACTTTATCACTCATAAATCTAGTTTAGACACCAAAATTTGGAAGCACTCTTCGAATGGTCTCTTCACTACTAAATTAGCTTGGGACTTAGTTAGAGATCACTCTCCTCCTTTTCCCTTTGCTTTCTCTTTCATTTGGAACAAAGCCCTGCCTAAGAAAATATTCATCTTTACTTGAAACTTTGTTATAATGGTATCCTTCTTGATAAAAAGATCCAAAAGTGTGGTACTCTCATCATTTATCTTCTCTCTTTGGTCTCATTCTCATTGTTTCTACTAGTTGAAAAAATAGAACAAGCCACTGGTGTTGCTCTTTTCGAGACTCTTACCAACTCCATTTAACTGTTACGTTAATTTTAGCTCTCATTTTTTGAAAATTTGGCTTGCTCATAATAGATCTTATTTTGAGGACATTCGGCCTAACTCCATTACCATTATTAATAAGGTTAGAGACTGGTTGAGAGACATTAGCCCTCTTTTAAAGTATAAAACTCTCATCTCCAAGTCAAATACCTCCATTTTGAGGTCTCACCATATTCATGTCATTATTGTTAGGTCTAGAAGGTCTTTTTTGGTCAAGTGGTTTCCTCTCCCTCTTGGTTCCCTTAAGTTGAACATTGACGAAGCCTCTAAAACTAACCCTGAGCCTGTACGTTGTGGGGGAGTTTTACATTCTTAAGATGGTTCTTTTATTATTGATTTCTCTTGCTTTTTAGGTTTAAGTACTAACCCTTTTGTTGAATTATCTGCTTTCAACATGGGTCTTACCATATGTTACAATCTTATTGTTACGGAGTTTATTGTGGAGTCTGACTCTTTTATTACTGTTAATTAGCTTAAAAATAATTCTCAACCTTCTTGGTAATATTCTAACATATGGGATGGCATTCTTACATTCGAAACATTTTTTCCTTTAGGCATTAAACTTTTTGTCTGGTCTGATTGTACTAATTTTTTCTAGGTATATTTATTTTTATTGGAGACTGGTTTTGACATTTTCTATAACCCCTTTCCTCCTCTTATTATAAGGTGTTCATTTTCCACAAATGAGGATTATAAATAGAATTGCGGTATCGACATCTTAGAAAGAAAAAAAAATCAATCTGCTTAAACGATACCTTGATTTAGATTTTGTTCTAGTTCGATGTAGTTACGGACTTTGAAAGATATTGACTACCTAAACATAATCGATCATACACAAAATCAATTCTGCATTATGTACATAACTCTTTCTATGAAAGTGTATCGCCAAAACTAGCAACTACATTAATATTTAGTTTGGCCTTGTGCTTCTGCAGTCAACTAGTACTGGTTGTCGTCCAAGTACAGGGAAGTTGGGTGGAGCTCACATGAGGCATGGTGCGGATATTAATGTCGACGGGCAACAGGCGGTAATGAATGTCAAGCTCAAGGAGAATCTTAACCATCTCTTCAACCAAAAGAGATCTCCTTACCCACCTTTCTCCCATGTCTTGATGGCTCATTCTGTGTGTCAGCCAAACAGACAACTTCACTCTGTTTAACTCTTCCATGTCCATGAATACAAACATGGGTGCAGGATACCAGTGCTCTTGCTTGTCCTCAATATAACTGCAATGGCATCCACAAAAGGAGAAAATGGTAGACAAATCATAAGCTTATAAATGGATAGATAGATAGATAGATATATATATATATATATATATATGACATTGTGCAGCAAGCTAGACATTATCTTAATTCTTGCACATACCTTATAATTCTATGTTTAATGGTTGCAATCTTCTCTGCCGGAGTTGATATATGGACGTAGAATTCAACAGCATCTCCCATGTTAGGACTGCGATAGAAATTATTGATAGGCTTAGTAGAAAGAACACTGTTCGGATAAAAAACCTTCGTGTTGTCGTATCTCAGAAATACAGTAGTCAAGATGTTCATTTCTTCTACAACCATCTGAAATTTTTAAAGAATGGATTAGTTCCCCCCAATATGAATTGAAAGACAAAAACATGCAAAAATATAAACATTTCAAATATGGAAAGTTACCTGAACTCCTTCAATCTCACACCTGTCTCCCACATCAAATGGATGCATTACAAATAAGAAGATGATTGCTTCAAACAACGTCTTGCAGGTGCTCCCAAAAATAAATGCAACAAGGAGGAGCTGAGAGCTTAAAAAGAGAAGAAATTTGGTGGTGGCAATTCCCAGAATCAGAAGGCAAAGAACTAACATAACAATGCTAACTAAAACGTTCAAACCACGATGAAGTATATTCACGGCTGTTTTGGTATCATTCAACGTCAAAGCAAGTGCTCTCCGCTCTCTGAACACATTGACCTGGAATAAGTATATGCAATTTCATCCCATTATAACCACCGAGTAAAGCATAACCATGTCTATGTCAAATCATGATGACATTTTATAGAAGTGCATCCACATAATGTGAAATAGGATAGTATTTGAAGAACTGGACTCATTTACATGAAATCCCTCTTTGCAAGGGCCAATGATGGCTTGCTCACACGAGGCAAAATCATCATAAATGTGCAAAATATTGATGAGATACAGATTATGACTAAGACTGAGCATTTGTGGTTTCACATTTCACTTCGGTCAAACTCTAAGTAACTAGGTTTCACATTTCACCTCGGTCATGGCTTTTTTAAGTAACTATGAGACACCATGCTTTATGGATTAAGATGGGTTGTAGAATGACATGAATTGGAGAACACAAGAGCAACATGTGTTTGTTGGAATAATGTGTGTATGTCCCAAAATTATCATACATGTACTTGGCACAAGGATTTGTTATATTCATTACTGGCCATGTTGGGTAATTCCCTCATGTACTTGTGTTCTATTTGCAAACATTCATGTATTGTCATGGCCTTAATTTGTTTGTTAACCTAGTGGACATAATTGTAATTTAATGTAGTAATTATGTTATATATAATGTTGGTAATATGAATTTTTGGTTGGAATCATTTGATATGGTGTTGGCTTTATTTGTTGATGGTTTGTTGAGTTGAAAAAGGTTCAATACAATGATGTTTGAGTATTTAATTATATTTATTTGTGGGATAATTAATTATCCAACAAACAAATTGTAGGAAACGAGTTTTTTTTTCTACAAGCAGGTTTTGGTGGAAATTTCTCTTATTAAGAAGAGTTGATGTGGTCACAAATAGATTATTTGCACAATAGTATATATTTCCCACAACAAATCCAGTTCATGAAAAAACTGTCTTTTGTGATTAATATTGGTAATGGATAATGCATATTGGTGGGAAATAGTTATTTCCACCAAAATTTCTCATCGTAATTACTCTTTTCCCATGAATATGTGCATGAAAAATAAAGTCGATTCAACTTTTTGGCGCGAAGAAATTTCATGAGGAAATAGTATTAGCTTCTAGTGCTCATGGTAAATGCACATTTCCGACCAATGTTAGCAGTGGTAAGCAACTTTTCCCAACTGCCAAACTTTGGTGAAAAATACTAATTTTCACTAGATTTTATCGTTGCAAAAAATCTATTTCCATGAATATTGTGCATGAGAAAAATATTACTAGAAAACTTTTTCCACGAAGATCATATATCATGGATAAACACTTTTTGTTACAACCGTTTCTGATGGAGAATGGTATTATTTCCCACCACACCATACTAGATAAGACCATATTTGCCACGAATTTAAAAGGCTTTATCCGTCATCAAGTTGCCGAAAAAAAAAAAAAAAGGATTTTTCTATGAACTTGTGGTTTGGTGGAAAAGAGTATTTCTTAACTAGTTATATGTCACGAGTCTTCCACAGACGAAATTGGTGGCAAAAAAAAAAAAAAAATTCCACTAAGAATATACTTTTTTCCACTACTGTCCCTCTCGGGAAAAAGCAGTATTCGTCGTAGTGGATCAAACTCTATGATATTTGCACCTACTTGCATGCAGTAAATTCAAAGATTGTAAAGCATGCTGCTTCTAATTTATCCATTAGTGTGAAGATGGAGAAATATTTAAAGAGAAGCCATTTGTTAACGAATCCTTACCACCCAGTTCTTCAAGGATGATTTGCTAATTCTCCTGGTCTCAATGGCTCCTTCAAAGAGACCCATGGTTTTCAAAGCCTCATCTTCCCGCAAGAATCGCATCAAATCTTCCAAGTAGATGTACCTGGCAAAGCAAATATTAATAGAGATTGATTATTTATTAAGTGAACAAGAAAAACTGAAACCAAATTGCATATACAACGGAAAGTTGATCAGTATAAATCCTTAATTTTCATGGTACTCCACATATAGGATAGGCAAATATCTGATCAACAAGCGGGGCATGCTAAAAGCGTTGTTAAAATAAGCTCTAACATTAAAAGAATGGTTTCAAAAATGGG
Organism: Juglans mandshurica; assembly: GCA_022457165.1. NCBI lineage: Eukaryota > Viridiplantae > Streptophyta > Magnoliopsida > Fagales > Juglandaceae > Juglans > Juglans mandshurica. Next base: position 23,607,636 of record CM039629.1, on the reverse strand, counting down.
TGTTCATGATCCAGTCTGAATGGAAACATAAAAAGCTCAAGAAAAGCAAAACGTAAAAAAAAAAAATATCAAGGAGTAAGGACTTACGTGGCCCCATGCCTGGCGACATTCTGAAATATCTTCTTGGCTGCAGCTTTCGCCTCCAACTCACTCCTAATTTGTGCATTAGACCCATCCTCGTTCGTGGCATCCAATATCTGTTCATCCAAGGTAGTAAGAGTCCCATTCCGAACAATCCTCATCAACCTCTTCATATTCCAAGCCGATACATTCTTCGGATTCAACTTATGTAGGTGATCAATGCTTATCCCTTGATCATCTCCCTTCTTGGACATTGCCTGATACAGTTTATCATTTTTCACGCCTGAGCTCCTCTGCAGAAGTCCACTACTCCCTATAACCCTTCCACTCTTTGGTGGAGGGAAAGCAGTTGCCTTGAGATCATGGGGCACAGTAGCACCAGCGTTCTGTAACTTATTGACCTCATCAGAAAGCCGAGCCTCGGCTTCCTCCTCCTCTGCATTCCGAATCTCAATCAATGGCGGCCCCGAAAGCGTCTCAATCACATACTGAGTAAACAAAGACTCCTGAATCCTATCAAAATAGGTACTAACATGAAAAGAAGAAGCCAAAACTTTCACCATAAGGGTCTTCACCAACCAGACCAAGGTACCCGACAACAAACACACAAGCACCTTAGTCACATACTTAAGCTTATCACTCTTGGACTCTCTCTCGACCTTCTTATCAAAAAGAAAATGCCAAGCTAGCAAAACAAGCCCTAACCACAGACAATTCTGCACGGATTTTCGTACACCATATACAAAATAAAGAACCCTTTTACGTAAAACGAAATTCCTTTCTATAAAGAACACTAGGATCCGAATCCCCCACCCAGAAAACAACCTCCCACATATCAAAACCAATATCAGAACTTGCCATTTCCACAGTTTGAGCTTCCACAGGTTCTTCTCTTTCAGATAAGGAATAAAAAGAGAGCAAATAAAAAAGGCAATTATCACAACCAAACTCACAACTTCCAATACAGTCAAAGCTCTCAGCTTCGTCTTCCTGTACTCGTCCGGCAAGTCCTCCCAGAATGGATCGTCTTCATCTTCTTCCGACGCCGTCGGAGGTAAACCGGACGTGAGCTGACCCGACCTAGGAACCCGTTCCGATCGCCTCTCTGGCTCTTCAGGTGGGTCCATCAGCCGCGACTTTGTTTTCGCTCTCGACAAGCTCGACTTTCTTTGAAACGATGCATTTGATGTACACCTCACCACCTCTCCACCTAAATCCCCAGACCCACCATCGCGACATTGTTGCGACTGTGGTTGTTGCTCTCTGTCGTAAGACGGTTCCTTGTTACGATGTCGCACATAATTATCGTCTGCGGCCTCAACCCCAACATTCGAGATATTGAGCTCCTCAGACATCTGGGGCTTCTCCGAAGACTCTGTCACCGAAGTTAAGTTCAGATTCCGATGGTTGGGGCTGAGCTCATCCATGTCCAGAGATATCTCGCCAGATACATAGCTGGACTCCCTACAAATCTTATTCTTCTTGTCGTTCTTAACGGTATCCACTACATCCCTACTGTTTGAATCTCCCTCGTCGATTTTAACGACGACTTCTCCGTGTTCGGATGACTCAACTGCCCTCATGATTGCTGCAAAGTCTGGGAGCTATTCGGTATCGTACTGGTGGGAAAGAATGGGGAGCTTATTCGTGGGCAAAGTCACAGAGCAACCACCAGCAGAGATGTTCCTTGAATGCTTGTAGAACGTCCATGTATTTCGAAGGATTTATTTATATCTTCACCGCGTTTTCCTGAGCTTTTCGAGAAAATCTGGTTGACGCGTGTACTCTTAATGCAATAAAACAATGTGCAGTTACATAGACGGGAGAGAGATAGAGAGAGCAATCTCTGCCGCAGTGCTGCGTGCATGGGGTTTGGTTCGGCGTATCAAAAAAAATATCCCTAGATTTTTCACGTAATGACGGAAGTGCCACCACATTACCCATGTTTTTTTGGGTCTGAAATTGGTAATTGCGTTGAGAAAGACTGCTACAAATTATGACTATGCGTGTGCGATTGCTCGTTTCGGAAGTGAGCTCAAATATTTTATAAATAGTAATAAAGAATAATAATAGAATATTAAATATTAGTGAGATATTCTTAAATATTTTATAAAAAATAATAATAGAATATTAAATATTAATGAATAATAATAAATAATAAATAATTATAAAATATTCTCAAGATAGCCCCCAACCTAATTTAGGCCTACTTCTCCTCCCTCCATTCATGTTATGTCAGCAAGCTGCCAAATACATCTATGTGAAGAAATAAAAAAAATGTGACAGTCATTTTACATAGGAGTGGGTCTACACCCACCGCTGGCTCCCCGCCGGGAGCTCCCGTTACGCCAAATGCAAAAGTTTTTGACGGAATCCCTAACTTTTCCCTTTACATAAACCTGGCTAGACACCAATCTACGAGATTGGGTTCCCAAAATATGGCAGTTTTATTGGTCTCGTCTTTTTTTTTTTTTTGCGCTGTATTAGAATAATGGTAGGGTTACTATCTTACTATTATTTTTTTATTTTTTTTTATATTTAATTTTTTTTAATTTTTATTTTAATTAATAATTAAGAAAGTGAATATTAGTAAAATTATATATTTTTTTAATTTTTTTAATAATTAAAGATATTAAAAAAATATTTAAAAGAAAATAATAAAAAAATTTAAAATACACTTAAATAATAGATGCGCAGTAATAGAACGGTAAACCTATCCTACCCGTATTCCAAATTGCTCATCAAACCAAAAAACTGCCTGAGTACTGCTACATCCCGAGAACCAACCGAAAAGGCAAAACTTGTATTTTTATTTTTTATTTTTTTGTTTTTTATGTATATTTTTAATCATTAGCAATATTTTTAAAAAAATAAAAAATTCACAATAACATTAAAAAATATTTCTTTAATCTTTAAATAAAATAAAATAAAAAATTTTATTGAAGATACAAATTCGGATCCAAAGCATTTTTTAAACTGCCTTGTGCCTGCCTAACTTGGCTTTTTAACAAATTTTCTTACTTCTGCTGCAATTTTCTTTTTATAGGTAAAATGACAGTTGAAAAAAAAATTTAAAAAAAATAAAAAGAAAAAAGGCTGAAATGGGATGCCATAGACCGGAGGATATTTTGGGACTCCGAGGGATTGGCTCCTGAGTACGTGTCCCAATCCAACATGGTCTCTTATCTTAATGAAAAAATCTTATTGCAAATAATTTTATGCATCAATTCGTGCATCAATATTGATATGTAATACATATATTTAATGAAACGATGTGAATTAAAAATAAAAATAATTTTTATGATATAAGAGATTTTCTTCTTCACTCAAAAAATTTTTTTTTCATTTTTTTTAAATAAAAAAAATTATCGGTATGCGATATAGTGCATGAATTCGCTTGTATCTAGAAAAACCCTTAATATATAAAGAAGGCTAAAAGAGATATAAAAAGATTTCACAAAAAGAGATTTTATATACTGATATGACATATTATATGGTGCAACATATCCATTTTTTCTAATTTCTCATTATGCACTTTTCCTATTTCTCTTTTTTCTCCTTCAGCCGTGCACCTCACCCGACTCTGTCTCCCAGCTACAGCAACGTCGCCGCAGCTCGTCTTTGACCACCACTAGCGGCCGTTCCCCCTCACTAGTGACCTCCCGACCCGACCCGACCCCCCACAGTGCAGTCCCTATTCCTCTCCTCCTCAGGAAATCGAGCCCCTCTCACACGGCTTCTCCCTCTCGCCACTACTAGCACCGTCATTGCAGCCCAATTGCGTCACCGCACCCTGCCCCTCATCGACGTAAGCTTCTCCTCCAGCCACCGGAGCCATTCTCTCTCTCCCTTTTCCCCGAGCAGTGCCTCCCTCTCTAGACAACCTTTTTATCGACGCTCCATGTCGGCGGTGCCCCTTGGACCGCCGGCATCTTCTGTAAGGGACCATGAGGTGGTCCCCGACCATCATGGTCGGCGTGAGGAGCGGGCATGGGGAGATGGTAGGGGGCGGGAACGGGGGGAAGGGGAGAAAGGAAAATAAAATAAAACAAATAGAGGGAGGCGTGGCACACCACACGTCTAACTGGTAGTGTGCCACATTAGTGTGTGAGATTTCTTTGTGGAATTCCTTTATGTCTATAGTATTTTTTATATAATAATAATAATAATATATTTCTATTTTGTACTGATCTTTACGTAATTATTTTTTTAATTATTTTTATTTATTAGTTAATAAAATAATTATTAGTGTATTGATATTTTAAAAAATATTAAAATATAAATAAATAAATTTTACCGACACCTGATAATGTTGGTCAGCACCCTATGAGTACTAAAAATAAAATAAAAAAATGAGTCTCAATGGTAGTGCGGTATATCGTACTTTGTTGGCATGGTAGTGTCAACTCATACTATTTTGTGCGCCATCGATCTGCCTCTAGGGACGCCACGAGGCTACCCTGCGTTTGTTTCGAACACCTGATACCTAGAATATGACCTGATGGTCTTGTGCGTTTGGAGATGATACGAAATTTAAAAATTAAGTAAATATTATTTTTTATTTAAATTTTTAAAAAAAATTGAATTGTTATTATATTTTATTTATAAATTTATAAATTTTACCGACACCTGATACTGTTGGTCAGCACCCCATGAGTACTAAAAAATTAAAAAATATGGGTCTTAATGGTAGTGCGATATATCGTTCTTTGCTGGCATGTACTGTCAACTCGTAGTATTTTGCGCGCCTCCTAGGGACGCCACGAAGCTACCCTGCCTGCGTTTGTTTCCTGAGCACGATATAGCCTAGAATGGGACCTGGATTGTCTTGCGTGTTCGGAGATGGTAAAAAATTTAAAAATTAAATAAATATTATTTTTTATTTAAAAATTTAAAAATTTGATTTGTTATTATATTTTATTTAAAATTTTAAAATAATTAAATAAAATGAATTTTTATAGTTTAACTGTCCAAATTATATCTTACCCTATAAACGCCAAAACTCATGGGAAAGATTGCTACGTGTCGACGTGTTGTAGACCGTTTTGCTTGACTTTTTAGGCATAATTTAGTACGGAAAAAGATATTTATAATCATATATTCATGTAATTATTTTGAAAAAAATAAATAAAATATAAAATTTATATAAAAATTTTTAATTTTTTTAATAATGAATTATATTCTTTTTTAAATTGATTACGTTACGTTTACGTAGTTTACAAATTATACATCAAATTACTCATATAGTATTACAGACAGCAGAGAACCAGCAAATAGCAATGTGAAATTGAGGAGTACAACAAAAGGAAAACAAATTCATGTTTTGTGGGTGTTGATGCGACCTTTTATGTCAATAATAAAAAAAAAAATATTTTATTTTATTTCATCTCATCATTATAATAAATAATTTAATTTTTAAAAATTTTAAAATAATAATAATATTAAAAATAATATTTAATAATATTTTATTCAACTTTTATCCAAAAACATTTCATATCATCTCATGTTCAAATCTCAACTTAATCGTTCATTTGACATTGATGGTTATGTGTAAATCTTGTTGGGAGTAGATGACGTCCACAATTGCTTTGGAGTCAACCAAGACAGAACGGAAACAACGTATGTGTATGTTTGTTATGATTACCATCGCTAGCTCATCTTGCTCAGGGATTTTCACTCTACCTAACGCACCAACTAAAGGAAGGTGTTTCTTTGTCGTCTCTCTTAGTGAGGGATTTCCCATTCAGATTTTATTGGGTCTTCAAATCCTCAAGACCTACTTGTTTTGAGTTATTTGGACTACATGAACTACATTTGTGTTTCACTAATTGTTATGCTAATACTTTTTTAGAAATTTTTTCTCAAACTTAGATTTTGCTATACACATCATAATAATTATGCCAGCCTTTTAAGTAGCTTTCATTCAGGCACCTCCTTTATCTTCTATTTCTCTTCTAAAAAATAAGAGTTCCAGATCTGATTTTTGTCAAAGGAGAGGAGATATCGACTTCGTCCACCTCCTCCCTCTCCTTCCTCCATTCACCCACCTTGTCTATCAAGACTTTTTTGCTGAGTTTTATTTTGCTTTCTACAATACCAAAAAAGATAGATCTCCAGCTTTCTGGTAACTCTCGAGAAACACGCACAACACAAGCAAATTCATAGGTCAAAAATCGTTCAGAAAAAAGTAGTGGTTTTGCAAAAATCATCGTGCATGTTTCTCACGTGCCGCCCGCATTTGTGTATGATCCTCACGCGCCACCATTTTCAACAACTATTCTTGACACACGCACCAGTTCACCGAATTCGCTACCACCAGACCTTTCAAATCTAACATTTGTGGTTGAAAAGAGACAAATACGTGACTTTCACGGGCCATCACAGATTCTGAAGTCTACTGGAATTGGTCCAAACTGTAATCCGTTATTTTCACATTTATCTTACTGCTTTCATTTTTGGTTTCCTTATTTTTAATTAAAAAAAAAAAGTTCGTCTCTCAAACGATTGTTTGTAAAGGTTGAGTCATCTCTTTCTGTGAACGGTGAGGTTGAGTCTCTGTTTAGACAGAAAGTGTTTTGTTAGACGTTTTTTTGTAGAGAATATCAGCAATAGTGAAGACCAAACCAGTCACAAAATAGAATAGTGTACTGGTAGAGCTCCAAGTGCATTATTTTAATTTATGATGTCATGTTTGATATGAGGACATCTTAAAATGTATTCAGTCATGGATGTAAGTTTATATGATAAATGAATAATCACAGTTTCTCTTAAAAAAAAAAAAAAAAAACCTTTCATTGAAGTAATTAAAACATGAAATCGCCTAAAAATGTGTCACATTGATATTTTTTATTAAAAAATAGAAGATTTATGATAGGTAGTAGCATTGCTCATAATTTCTTATTCCCTTGCTAAAAGTCCCAAGCATCCAAAGAAATGTAATGGTAAATAGATAAGTTCCCGTTTATTTGAATTAATATTAAAAACCAAATTGTCCGACTATACCAAACTATATCAGGCCCATACATCACTAAGATAAAGGAAAATTATTAGGTTCTCCCAAAATATGGATTATATAATCCTTCTATCCCATCATAAAAATGTCATGTAATTGAAATCGACATTTATCATTTTTATAGATAGTTTGAAGAAAATTTCCTCAAATCTAGTTTGGAGGAAAACTCTATCCAGTTTATAATTGTCAAATAATTACCCAATATGACAAATTGGTCTGATGGCTCTATCCCTTCCTATTTGTCACTTTGATAGTTTAGTTTGGACAAAAATAAATACAGCAAAAAAAAAAAAAACCTTGCAGAATCTACATTGAAAGTCTCAGACGAATAATATTAAATATAGAAAAACGTCTGCTATGTTTAGTTATTGTTTTCCAAATCGAATCATATAATATAAATAAAGAATTAAAAATTACCTCGATCCAATTGAATGAACCGCGACTGTTCACAGTTCAGATCAGATGGGTTAAATTATTAGAATGCAGGCTTAAAACTTATAAGGCTAGACTCACGTCCGGTTAGCTCAAATAAGTACAGGCCCAAAGATTTCATTCATTAAATTCATGGTCAGGGCTTTAGTTTGGTCTTCTTTTTGCTTTTTTGATGAAGTGGGTCCAAAAGACAGTACCTTTTGGGCTGGGCATTGGGCCCAAGGAGGTGAGTTTTTTTTTTTGAAGGAATGAGAAGAAGATGCTCAGCTAGGGTTTCAAATATGAATTCGCCCTAAATTATTAGTATTAGCTAGGGGTGTGCATTTGGACCGGTTTTTTTTTTCCTGTCCGATCCGGCACTCGAAAATCTGGGTGCATCCAGGCGGTTATCCGCCCGGATTACACCGGTTACGGATCCGGTTCTGTGACCCGGTTATCCGTAACCGGGTCATTAAAAAAAAAAAAAAAACCCGCCCCACGCTGCGAAACGCCGAAATCCCTAATCCCTTCTCTGAATCCCTTCGCTTCTTCGACGCAACGTATTCTCCTTTCTCTTCTTCTACTCTCTTCGACGCAACGTCTTCTCCTTTCTCTTCTCCTACTCTCTTCGATGCAGCGTGTCTTCTCCTTTCTCTTCTCCTATTCTCTTCGATGCAGCATTTCAAAGTCCTTTGCAGTTTGCACATTTGGGAGAGAGACGCGGAGGCTACCATCCAACATTTTTGAAGTCTAAGCTTGTAAGGTATATTTCTCAAGGTCTTCTCTACCATGTCGTCTCTCTTTCTCTACTCTGTTAGTTTCTGTAAGGTATAGTCATCTCTCTTTCTCTACTTTGTTAGTTTCTGTAAATGAAGGGTTTCGGGATTTTTGATTATGAGTGTTGGGCTTTTTTTGTAAACGATTTGTGTTTTAGGGTTTTATTGTATTTTTGGGTGTTTTAGGGTTTGATTGTAAACGACCGAGTTATGAAAAAGAGAATAAGAGGGGGGGGGGGTTTTTTTCCTCTTATATATGATATGAGTGGTTGCTTCAGATAGAGAGGGTTTGTTTCTGGTTTTGGAGAATTAGTCAAGATTTTTGCATATTATTTTAGGGGGCAAGGTAGGTTTGTTTCTGGTTTTGGTTATTTTTATTAATTTATACATTATTATAAGGGCTAGGTATTGCTAGTGTACATGGGATTGATGTAATTCTTGAATTACATGATTACTTATAGCAACATAAGAGAAAACTAAATAGCAACATACACAAACTTTCACCTCAAATTCAAAGGAATCCATGCACGTTTTGTTTTACCATCGCATGCAAGACACCATAATCAATCAAGTTTGCAAATCAAGTTGAAAAGTACATGAAAAATATTTTGCAGCACAAGCCAACTGCAAATCCATGTATTTTGAGTCTTCTGGTCAATGAGTCCAATCCCTCAGCCTAGACCACAGCAATTCTCACTGGTACCTAATCTTTATAAGTAATGATACATGCACAACCCTTTACATCAATTATTTAGTCTTAATTTTGAAGTAGAAGAAGATTTTTACATATTGATACTCATTGTTGTAGATAGTTGGTTGGTAATTAAAACATTTATATGGTTCATTAACAGTTCAGTGGCAAGCTATTAGAATTATTAGAATTATGCATTAGAATTAGAATTATTGATGATTATGCATTAGAATTATTTAAAATCCCATAAGCTATGACATAATATGTCAGACATATTGATGATTGACATTTAGGTATCTTTAATTTTTTTGTTATTCCTAGCTAGCTACGGTCCTAGTGGTACTAGTTTTAAGTTTAATTAATTAATTAAATAGATTCAAGCATTTTTCTACCATATATATATATATATATATATATATATATTGTATGCTGATTCAGCATGATGCAATCGAGAAATATACCAAATTAATTATTCACATCGGTTACAATATTTGAATAAAAGAATTTTTCATTTGGATTTGGCAATTTCAAACTAATTATGTACATTATCATGATTTTAACTTTCTTTTCTTTGAACGCGGTACGTACGTAAAGATCGACTTTATTTTCAAAAACTGATACAAATCTAAATTAATGTCATGAACATGATATATTATATGATCCAAACAGAGAATTTTAATTTAATTAAAGACCTAGCTACATGATCTAATTAGCTACATGATCTAATTTAAAATTTTAATTTAATTTTAATTTAAACAGAAAATGGCATAATAATAATAATAATAATAATATTATTATTATTATATTATTATTATTATTATTATTATTATTATTATTATTATTATGTCTGCGGATACAGAATATGTTCTTACAACTTTCTAGATACATATTGTGATACCCCATATGATATAGATAAGGGTATGTGGTGTATGAGATCCCACATTGCTTGGGAATGAGAAGTTCTTGCTCTTTATAAGGTTCCAATGGGGCTCCAATTGTATCATTGACTAGTCCTTTTGGAGTATAGACCATGTGGTTTGGGCCTTCCATTTGGGCGTTACAAATGGTATCAGAGCCTATCCCAACTAGAAATGTGGGACTTGAGCCGTGCCACCTATAATGGACAGGCCCGACGAGGACGTCAGGAATTTAAGGGAGGTAGATTGTGATACCCCCATATGATATGGATAAGGGTAGGTGGTGTATGTGATCCCACATTGCTTGGGAATGAGAAGTTCTTGCTCTTTATAAGATTCCAATGGAGCTCCAATTGTATCATTGACTAGTCCTTTTGGAGTATAGGCCATGTGATTTGGGCCTTCCATTGGGGCGTTACACATATGTACAGCTAACTAACCTATATATATACTGACCAGCAATATTAAATCATATATGTAATATAATGCATGCATTAATGCTTCATATACTTTTTTAACGTCTCATTCATATATAGCATCCATGCATGCTTGATTCCTTATCTCATATTCGATATATATAATGTCTATCATCATATACTTACCCATTTCTATCCTAGAACCTATGCTATATGTGAATCTGGCTTGTCTGTTTTGTTACCTAAAAATGATCTAATTGACCAAGCTTGTTTGATATTTGTTGTCATTGTTTGTTCTTATTATATTTGCTAAAGTATATACATTATTTTTTTATATTTAAAACAGATGGAAGGTAGTTTTAGTGGTAGTGTTGGTGGATCAGCGCCTATTTCATTGAACATGGAGGAAAACACTAGTCCTTTAGTGCCTTCCTCTATGAATACCCAAAACCCCACACAATCTCTTCCCATAAAGTCAAAAAGAGCCAAGAAGGCTACGAACCAATCTCTTATATGGGATCATTTTACAAGGGTTGAACCTATTGATCCCATTGCACCCAAAGCTCAATGCAATTATTGTTTTAAGATTTATGGATGCCATTATAAAAATGGTACTTCATCAATGTCACACCATCTAAGATATTCTTGTCCGAACTCTCCTATTAGAGAGAATAAAAATATTGGAAAGGATAAATCACCATCACACTGGAGTTAGGATGGATGGTAAAGGATCTAGTTCTCAAGTGTTAGGACAATATGATCGTGAAAAATTAAAGGCGATGATTTTCAATTTGTTTATCCAGTGTGAATTGTCATTCAAGGTTATAGAGCATCCGGCATTTGTTAAACTTTTGGGTTATTTAGAGCCTAGACACACTTTGCCATCCCGAACCACCTTCCAAAAAGAGTGTATTAGTTTATACAAGGAGGAGAAGTAAAAGTTGAAGGCATTGTTGAGTAGTCAAAGAGTTTGTTTGACCACCGATATATGGACATCGGTGCAAACAAGAATTATATTTGTGTTACATGACATTATATTGATCAAAGTTGGTTATTACACAAGAAAATTATAATGTTTTACAAGATTTCTAATCATAGGAGTGAGACCATTGCTTGGATGTTAGAGTCTTGCTTAGCGGATTGGGAGATTAACCGCCTTTGTACGATCACTATGGATAATGTCTCCTCTAATGATATTGCTATTGATCATGTGAGGAGAAACATAAGAGATAATGAGTTCACAATTTTGGGAGGCGAGTTCATACATATGTGATGTACTGCACATATTTTAAACCTCATTGTATATGATGGTTTAAAATTATTTATGATACTATAAATAAGATTAGAGAAGCAATAAGATTTGTGAGGTCCTCACCGGCAAGGCTTGATATGTTTAAAACGTGTGCAAACGAGCTGAATATTATGTGTGGAAAAATGGTGTCTAGATGTTCCTGCTAGATGGAACTCAACATACCTAATGCTTAGTATTGTTGAAAAATACGAAAGAGCTTTCGTATTAATGGGAGTGAAGGAGTCACAGCTTTTGGCGCCTCCGTTTGAAGATTGGCAAATGACTCGTATTTTTATTAAGTTTCTAAAAGTTTTTTATGATGCCACTTTAAAAATCTCTGGCTCATTGTATGTGACCTCTAATATGTTATTTCAACAAATTTGTACAATTGAGAACACTTTGAACAACATGGGTCAGAGTGAGGATGATATGTTGATGAAGATAGCTTCTAATATGAAACTTAAGTTTGATAAATATTGGGGGAAAATAGATAAGATGAACATGATTGTTATGTAGCTTTTGTCCTTGACCCTCGATATAAGATTACAGCTTTGTCATATTGGTTAAGAAGATTCAAATGGGATGAATGCGGAGATAGAATTGAAGCCAAAGTAAGATTGCTCATGAATCATTTGATTGAACAATACCACAAGTTTTATGGGCTAGGTAGTGGAAGATCAAATATGACCCATAGAAGTTCCTCAAGTATTATTGGTGATGACCTGGACTGTGAAGATTTTGATACAGCTTTAGAGCAATATCTTGAGAAGCAAAACAGTTCAGTACTTAGCTCGGACATGGATAGGTATTTTTCGAATGTGATTGAACCAAAAATACCTGAGTTTGATATTTTAGATTGGTGGAAGAAGAACTCATTTAGATATCCTATCCTTGCGGAGATCGCACGTGATGTATTGGACATCCCTATTTCCACCGTCGCATCTGAGTCCACATTCAGCACCGGTGGACGTGTTATAGACCCATATCGAAGCTCATTAGCTCCAGAGACTGTCCAAAATTGCACACAAAATTGGTTGACTTGTGAACCACTTAATTCTTGGGAGGTCGAGGAGCATATAGAACGCGTTGACATCGAAGGTAAATACTTTTATTTGTTAAATTTGATTTTTTATTATTAATTTATCCATTTTAACTTAATCTCTACATTTTTTTCTACTTAAGGTAAACCTCTTCCTTCAACTTCAGCAACTTAAGTAACTCCAACTTCAGCTTAATATGCTTGTGATGTTGGAAGTCAGAGAATGATGACTATTACAAAGAGGTAAGGTAGTGAACTTTAATAATTTAATAATGTCTATATGATAATCTGATCTTTTCTGAATTGGTAAATCCTTTTGTTTTCTCCCTTGCATCTATGCAGTTGCATTTAGGTTGTATGATTTGAGACAGACTGGATATATCAAAAAGGAGGAAGTAAGTACTTACTAAGTAGCTCTGATGTCAAAGTTTTGCATCTACACTTCTGAAGAACATGACTCTTCCTTATTTACAGTACCTCGTTTTCATTCACTTATTAAGTTCAATACTATCATATCTTCATTACTGTTAACAGTGAAGGAAAAGATGAATACTTTCTACAAATCATGATTTGGAATTTCTAAGACTTATTGACAGTGATTCAGGTGGAATTTTGGATCTGTTTGTTACTGACCATCTTGGGCTATCTCCCTGGGATTATTTATGTTGTCTATGTCATCACCAAGTAGTGAACTTTATTATTTTGTAAGCACCCAACATCTCTGATCTCCTCTTGCTTTGGATTTTCTTTCTTGTCCCAATTGAAACACCGTCAGGTTGTCAATTCAAACATAGGGATTGTATCTTGACATCAAGGTCTGTGGTTGGTATTTAAATTTTTGTTCATTAATTGGACATTTTTCTGATGCCTAGGAGCTGGAACGATTGAAGTTAGGGCAAACGGATGAGAGAACTATATATGAGGTTAGGATTTTGATGTGTGGAAATACCTTTACTGCCAAGATATTTTAATATGAAGATTATTTTGCTATTTAAAATGAAGATGATTTAGTGTTCTATCAAGGGCCTGTTTTGAGTCTTAAAGAAATATATTTTATTGAAATTGCATGTGGACTCTGGCTTTGATCTCTAGGAGCAGACTTCTGAATAGGCATCTACTGCCCAATAATACTTTTGATTTTCTAAGTTTGGGTTTATTTGGGCAAGAGCAATTGCATGAAAGGGAACAGGCTATACATGAGTTGGAAAGGAAGATGGAAGAAAAAGATAAGGAGCTGAAATAAATTAGAGAGCATTTCAATGGCCAGGGCCTTAGCACTTTGGCAAATAAGTTAGTAGCCTAGGCTTTTTCATGGTGAATTAACACCTAGGCCAAATAAATTAGCTATCACAAAGGATAGTGTATATTAATTAGTTGTTATATATTAATTAGTTGGAGAGCACTTTGGATGAATGCATGTTAGCCTGTTAGCTGAAACTCCCACATATTGATTTGATTAGGTATGCCTTCTTCATTCTCGACTCTTAAAGTGTATCCCTCAAACTGGGTGCTGGTGCAAACCCACTTCCAAAATTTGTACAATTTAAGCATGGTATCAGAATTTGTTTTAAAAAAACCTACTATAAATTTGTCTTTAAAAAAAAAAAAAACCGAATTAAATCCGGTTATAACCCGGATATATCCGGATATCCAGGTTATAACCGGATATATCCCGGTTATCTACCCGGATTAAATCCGGATTAATCCGGGCGGATAACCGCCCGATTTTTAAAATCCGGATCCGGATCCGGATCCAGATCCGGTTGTAGCCGGATATCCGGATCCGGATACACACCCCTAGTATTAGCCCCCTAATTAGTAGGACAATTGGTGGGAATGTTTTTTGGTCCAGTCCAGAATTTGGATTCTGAACCCTATGGACTCGTTGAATTCCGTATTAGAATTGGAGTCTAAGCTATAACTCAAACCCGACTTCAGAAAGTACCTGGCCAACGGTCAAGCCTAACTCATATTCTCTCACTACCATCTATATCGAGTATCAATCTCATATATCCGTAAAAGAGAAATGTTATGCATAACTTTTAATTATCAATCTACCTTTTTTAAAAAAAAAATTACACAACAATTAAAAATATATTTATCATTTTAACTTACCTACCAATCATTCAACGTCACCTTAGAAAATAATGAATAATAATGGTTAAAATACTTAAAAAAATATAAATTTTCCTTGTAAAAATCTATGGAAGAGATGCTTGATATATCATAACTCTCCCATATATTCATATACTCGTGGCTACAAGTGGGGAATTGGGGAGAGAATCTTCACAAGAGTAATATCTTATCATAAAGCCGCAGACCACAGGAGGTCTAACAAGTTACAACTCTTATAATCCAAACCATCAACCCATTCTCACAGGTTAATGAAATATGAGACAAGGGAATGGCTAGTTAAAAGAATCGATAAAGGTTATAAAATATCAGTAGGGATGTTATTAAAATAAAAAATAAAAAAGGGATAATGCGGAGAATAAACTGTACATACTGATGCATAATGTGACAATAAGTGTCTGCACAATCATTTCTATGTACCTCTCTTCACTGGTGATAGCCCCGTCTAAGAACAGATAGGAACCCTCTGGATGACGACTTATCCTTGCGCCGTTCCTCTCCTTCATCCCCAACCTGTTCCACATAGATGCAATGATTAATCCACATAAGATTATATGTGTTTGATGCAAGACCAAACTGGACTGGAATGCTAGAACCACACATTTTATAATCTGAATATCATTTAAAGTTAATGTAAATTTGGGCACGAGTCAAAAGGAAAGAAAGGGAAGGAGGAGTCGGACAAGATGATGAAATGCGTCAGGACATACATGATTAAAAGAAAACATTTCTACCAAAATTTGGTATACAAGAGAAGCAAAAAAAAAAAAAACTACTTCTTTCTCAATTTTGAAATCATGCCCTAGAAGGGATTGTCCTCCACGCATAACAAGAACTTACCTCCTTGGCTGTTTGCTGCAGGATCTCTATAATTTTGGAGAAGTCCGGTCTTAGTGCCGGATCTTGCTGCCAGCATCTCTCAAGCAGCTCCACAAGCTTTGGGTGGGCGTGCTTTGGGACGGTAGGTCGTAAACCCTGGAAAAAAACAAAAGCAAATTGCAATTCATGTTCACAAAAAAAAAAAAAAAAGCCATGTCCAGATACCAACCTGTGATAGATAATACTATATAAATCCAGACCAAACATAAGCAACAGTTTATAATCATTAAACTTATTCAACAAGGTTGCGGAAAAGATATTGTACCTTTTGAACCACTCCAACAGCAGCTTGCAATGGGGTTAAGTATTCATATGGGAGCTGGTAAGAAGCATAAGAGATAATTGGATTGAAGGGGCAAATTTAAGAAACAATCGTCATCTCCAATTCTGGGGAAAAAAAAAAACAAGCATTACCTTTCCAGTAAGCAACTCCCACAACACGACTCCAAAACTAAAAACGTCAGCCTTTTGATCATATGGCTTGTGTTCTATAACCTTCAATGCAAAAGGACTGTGGTAAGAAAATGACAAATGCTCAACTTCCAAGAGCAAGATAGGAAATAATTGCTTCCAAGCAAACCAATTAATGGTATACACCAGTCACCCACTGTAATAAGAAAAAGGCAGCGCATATATGGCAAGAAATTTAGGTTGCTACTAGCTACTTTCTCATATGCTACTTCACATCAAGATGTCCTCTTTTTTTTTAAATTAATAAGCATCAAGATGTTCTTTCTTTAATCTTTTTTTCTCTTCTGACAAAACAAAAGAGAAATATACCATATTTCTAAAGAAAAGAGGGAAGAATGATAAATCCTTTCCAGCTCCAAAAAGTTGCAGAAAAGTTGGGGATGTCCATTCTAAGAAGTTGACTGCATGCTGACCATTCTTCAAACAAAGTCAACATCCAACTTGCCCATATGACCTATCAACGGGGCTACACACCAACCCACCATTTTAAATGGATTCATTTTCAACTGGATGGTCGCACAATTATGTCAAGCCAAACCCACTTGGAATTAATAATATAGCCAGGAATCCAAGGAAAAATTTGTAATAACTTCATACACGATGCAAATAGCCATAAGTAGATATTGAGTGACAGATTGGCGGAATAACTCCTTGTTTATAAAGAAATTCTTATTTTTTTATAGGTAATGTTTATAAAGAAATTATAACAAGCAACTGCGTATTGTCATATCACTAAAGATTCCAAATAATCTAAAACATATGCAGCTCTTGAAAAGGCAGAGTAAGTATACATTGGAAGACTTTCAAACAACCTTTTATAATCAAAGGCTCCAAGATTTAAAATAAAAGATTCACACCTCAGGAGCCATCCACCGATATGTCCCAGTTTCTGCAGTCATAACCCCAGACTGAGCTTTTACTCTTGCAACACCAAAATCAGCTACCTTAACAACCTGAAAGAAAAAAAACATGATTAAAAAATAATACAAATAAAAATATGCTAGGATGCTGAACTACATATCGTTGAAACTTGAAACTTTCTTCCAAAATTAATTTAGATTCCTCAATAATGTAAGGCCACTGAGAAAACAAGAACCCAGAAAAATTATTAGGAGAAAAAAAAGCATGAGTAGTCAGGCCTTGTACATGCTGGATTCTATAAAAATCAGACAGACCATGCACTGAGGAAAATACTACCCACATATTACAAAGAAATATGTGGTCTAAACCATTCGAAACAAATAATCACCAGAGATTCTTATCGAGACACACAAATTATGAGGATATCTGCATTGTAACATTAATATTGTGGATTTTTCAACCAAAAAATACACTTTGTACATATATAAGACACGAAAATACGAATAGAGGCTTGAGAAACTCCTTACCTCATTTTCGTCCATTAAAAGATTAGCAGCCTTCAAATCTCTGTGGATTATATTATTTTCGTGCAAGTAGTTCATTCCCTTGGAAACATCAATTGCTACTTTGACCAAGGACGGAAGTTTGAAAACACCCTTTTGTTTATGCAAATAGTCATAGACACTTCCGCCAGACATAAACTCTGAAATATTAAACAAGAAAACAAATTTTCGAATGGAGACAGCATGAATAAAAAATAACTAATATATCATATAACAAGATCCCAAAATCAAAGTTTATTCTAAGTAAAACCAACACACATTTTTAAACTTGTTGGAATTCACCTGTTACAATGCACAAGCTTGGAGGCTTGGTACATGCACCTATGAATTGTACAACATTCTTATGTCGAACTTTCCTGCAATGTTCAAAAGAAGGTTGTTAAAGCGCGTTAAGAACCAACAGGCACTTGAGAGAAAAAATACTGTAGATCCAACCCCCCACCCCCCCCCCCCCCCCCCAAAAAAAAAAATAGAGTTTTTCTGGAGAACAGCCGGAAGCCACACCATCCCCGTGTAAAATTTTTTCTTTTTTTTTTCCCAACCCAGCACGTTAAGTGTGCTGGGCTTCTTCACACAGTAGTGTGAGAAGAATAATTTAAAAAAAAAAAAAAAAAAAAAGCGTGGGTGTGGCCCCTTCCAATAGAAACAAAAAGGAAAACAGCAGAGTGGAATGAAAAAGTTAAAAAGAAGCAAACTGATATTTTAAAATCAAAAACAGGGAAATATAAGTAAAAAGGAATGCTGGCAAAGTCATCAAAATGCAATTGCTGCTTTCAAGCGTGAGTTTTTCCATATATAATACAGTTCTATATGTTACGAACATTTTTTCCATTTCTCCAGTTGGTCACAAGAAAATTACTTATACACCTCCTTCACATGTCTATCTAGATAGATCTCCTTCAACCATGCATCTGAAAATGAAATAACTTCCCCTTTGGTTTTCTTTGGCACATCCCCTAAGTGGTGAATGACCACATAAAATGTATAACCTGCATCACTTCCTGTCCATCATCTCTCACCACAAAATCAAAGCTTTCATCTTTGGGAAGTTGAGGTGTGTCTTCATCAATATTACGCTTATAGGTGATGATTTACTCATAAGTTTGATGACTACAATGCAGATAAAGAATTCCATTATGTGACCAGTTGCTGGGACACTCAAGTATAATTATGTTACAGTATAACCATGAAGCCTAGCTACGCAGACTCACACAACATCATCAAACACAATGAAAAACCGATGCTAACTGGCCAACTAGGCAAACAATATGGTTCAACAAACCTCATAATAAAGACTTCCTGTGCAAACTCTCTCTGCATATCTGAATCCACATGCTCTTGCTTGAGAACTTTGATAGCCACTTCCTGACTACAGTACGTACCTTTGTACCTGATTCAATAAAAGAAGTTGGTGAATTGAACACTAAAGAGCAATCAGTAGATGCCTAGCCAAAAATTAGAAGCAGAGGAATGAATGTATCAATATGAACTTACAGATTACCGTATGACCCAGATGCAATTTTGTTTCCAAATTTCAAGTGCTCAGGATCAATTTCCCATACATCAATCCCATCATTAGGTATTTTCAAATAATCAGATTCACATTTGATAACTGTTTGATCAAGTTCACTAACAGGAGGTGATGATCGAGCATTTGGCCAAACCTGCCACTAAATAGCAACCCCAAGTTCCATGAATTATGGATGCATTATTTATGATATAACTGACGGGGAAGGAAAATAAGGAAGATAAAATAAAATATGGATTTGTCACTCGAAAGAGTAAAACAAAACCGTACTATTTCCAACCATCCTACTTGAAGGCAGAAATGAGTTGCAAGAAATCACCTCAATTTTCAAGATTTCCCTTTCCAGAGTAGTTTTAAGCTGCTCCGTGTCCTGTTTCACCCGAGTCTATCAAGTAATGCTTGTGAACACAAAAGAATAGCTTTCTTGTAATAAAATTAGGAAAATAAAAAACTATTTAATATTTTCCATTTGAGTCCAATTGAGACGAAAATACATTAACCTTCCCAAATGATTACTTTAAAAAATGTAGAAAGGACCAAAAAAACAAGAACACAATTATGGCGATAAAATTTTAGATTGTTTTGGCAGACCCATGGACCTTGTCTACATGCCATATAGCAGATGTTGGGCTTTATTTCCTAAGAAGAACATTATTTCAAGCTAAATAACTAAATCATTAAAAGTACCTCATGAGGCCAACCATCAACAACAAAGACATCTAAGGAATAACCATCTACTGTTGAAAAAGCATGTGCCTCTTGGATGTTTAGTCCCATCTCAGCAAGCAAGGAAGTCAGCTGCAATTTATTTTTCCACAAGAATAGTCACCATGCAGATGAGAATGATACCATATAATCAGACACAGAATTTAAAAACACGGAATTCTTGTATTTAATATTTACAAAATTCTAATAGGAAAGTTCATTTTAGGAATTGTGTAAGAGCTCATGCTTACAAGCTCAAAGCATGTCACTGCAATCAATTTTGGTATGCATACATACAAATATACGCAATCACACAGGCATGCCTAGACACAAAAGATAGGAGCGAGAACACACAGCCAGATACGAGTCCATAAATCAATGAACTACATATGAAGATAATAATCATACTTAGATGCGAAAACCTATCAAATACCTGACTAAGGAGTTTGGGCTTGTCATCTGATGAGAAGGTGATTTCATGCATGGGCCTACGTGTCAACCACAAAGATTTATTTCATCAGAATCTCTCTTTGAAAGTATAGCAAGTTCATGTGCCTAAATATATTGGAAATCAACATTTGATGTACTAAAGAGGGGATTTTAATGTTTAAGTTCAATTAAAGCACCAAGCTTGTCAAAAACCTCATTCACTAAATCAAAACTGATCATATACTAAAAGCACTAGAATGAGATAGAGAGAAAAAAGCTTTAGTAGAACTGGCGATGGATCATGTACAGTTTAAATTAGAAATCCAAACTATAGTTTAAAAGAAAGGACCATTACAACTGATATAAAATAAAATAAAATAAAATAAAAAGTTTTTTTTTAAAAAAAGTAATCAAATGCATTTACAATATTTCAATCTTCAACATATTGAGAACATACTTTTTTGGTATATACAATCAAATCCAAACAAAAGATGTTTAACCAGACAGGTTCTGTAAAAAGTTTCTAGCCCTAACCCAGTGAATAGTTTAAGATATAAGAATTTACTGAGACAACCAGGCACTGGCATGTACAGAATGCTCCTCATCTTGAGAATGAGAGGTATTTGCATCAAGTGCAAGCGCTTCAAGGTTAGGAGATGAACCAAAGGCAGGAGGTGGATGTATGCTGACAATTGAAAAGCCAGCTAGAGATGTCAGAAATGTCATGGCAAATATCAAGCATCAAAGTGAGCAATCAAAATAAGCAAATTAGCTATGCTTGGATTCTAGGAAATAATTAAAAAACAGAAAAAAGTACCCTTTTCTGATAGAGCAGTTTAGAGAACTCTGGGCAGCTTCTTCACCAGGAAAATCTGAATGTACAGAATCCAGCTGATTCCCATCAGAAGATGAATGAACCTGCAAAAAAAAAAGTAGGATTTTTAAATATATTTACCACTCAAAAATTTTAAAAATAGAAAGTAAAAAGAAACAAGTAAAAGAGAAGTGTCAAAGTGTAAAAAGTAGAAAAGAGCAGAAAGGAAGCATGAACAGAATGAGGTCTAACCTTGGTTCTTGATGTCAAATAACATTAACAATTCAAGCAGGCCAAAAAGAGTGCAATACAAAGAGCATTGATGATTACAATCACCATCTCAGCATAGTAGTAGATGTATCAGAGTTGCAGCTTCATGATATGCATGCATGGTTAAAATGAGTCAAAAAATATTTTGTCATGATTCATTCATTGTCTACAAAGTGCTAAATTATTACTCTATATTCTATTTGAACTTTTAACCATTGTCCCAAGAATCAGAAGTAAAAGTCTAACTCAACTAAAATGACATGAAGGTGCAAGGACACAAACAAGTATGTTAAATATAGATAAACCATGTATGAACAAGCTAGGTCATATCCGTTTCATCCAAATTAAGCCAAAACAAAACAAAGTCAAATGTGTGTATCTTTGACAGCCAACTCCAAAATGATCAGACATTACCAGATGTGGGCCTGCATTTCACCATAAATCTGGTTTAAAATTATATGTTTTTCAATGCATGTGCTCTTGTTACTGAGTTGAGTAATCAGCCAACATAACAGTAAAGGTTCTTGGAATAAGTTGTCCCAAATAGCGCTCTCATCAAACATCTACACGCTTCTAGGGGATAACATAATAAAATGGTGCTTCAGGTCTTGAAGAGATGGATAATGACGTGCAGGACCTGTTTAAATCCAAGTTTCACAAGGTAATCAAATACGCCCCATTGGTCATGACAATGACCATTCACAAGACAAAGTGCAGATAGGCTACATTAGTTACGGGACTAAGCTACAAATACTGAGTACCTGGAATAATAAACGAGTAGAAAATCTTCAGGCGATTGCGCGCACACATTGAGAATGCAATGATTCTATAATATACGAGTAAGAAATCAACCAACCTGCACAAGGCGGACTTCAATCGCAGGGCTATTTGTGGGATCGTGAGCCAAATGCAGCAATCTCTTGTGCATAAGAACATCTTCTGGCCTCTGTACATTCATATCCAGCGCATACCTGCATCGGATTTTATCAAACGGCTCAATGCAAATATAATTTGATAGAACAACAATCACTACGTACAGCACCTTTCTTCTTCCGTCAATGCCCCAAAAAACCGAGACTTTACCAACAATCTCGGCGGAAAACAAACAAAATTCGTAATCAATAATCAACGAAGTCAAAAAGGTAATTCGTCCAGATAAACCTCTAATAATATAAATAACAAAATTACGGCAATGTGAAAATACTCCGCTTCAATCTCAATGGCTCTGAGTTCTAAACATACCTTATGCAATACGTTCATCCATCAAACAACGTCAACCACACAATAAAAAGCAAAACGAACAACGCAGTGACATAAAATATATAATATATATTGAAGATGAACGAAAACCACGATTAGTGTAGTCATATACTTTTACGTGCATTAAAAAAAAATACAATCAAACAAGCACATATGTATATATCAAAAGGCTTGGGAGGCTAGGGCATGCAGGGTAAAGGTACCGAGCGGGGAGGCGATTGAAGTGAGCCCAAAGCTGGTCTTCGAAGCCAGGTTTAGTGGTCTCCGTATTTTCCGAATCTTTGAGGCGACGGAGAACCTCACTATAAACCTCAAGCTTCTGCCTCTGTTGCCGAGTCCGCGCCGGCGACGACGCCAACGTGTCGTGCGCCCTACTCCCACAGCTCTCCGTTTCCTCCATCACCATTGAATACTGAAACGAAGCGAAAGGTTTTTAAAACGAGCGAGCGAGAGAGAGAGAGGTCTTCAGGTGTTTGGTTTACGTGAATGTGGACGATTCTGGGGAAGACGGAAACGAGGAGCTCCGTTTATATGGAAACACGCAGATTTGATGTCAAGAGGCTGTTAATAACTGAGGTTAAACAACAATATTACATGATATTCGCAAATAATAATTTTGCTTTTTTTAATAAATAAAATCAAACTATTTTCTGATTTAAAGGTAAGAATAAATATTTATAATTTAACTATTTGGACGTTGCCTTGGTGAGAGAATACACTGTGTTTGTAGACAGAATTAACGATATATATAGTATAAGATCATGAATATTAAATTGAGAAATTCTATTTGCAATCTCTATTTAGAAACTGTATGTGCAAATCTTTTATTAAATGAAAAAAATATATCATTTTAAGATGAATATTTTTATAATTTTTAAAAATTTTAAAGATAAAATTGACTAGACTTACATTGCAGTCTACATCTAAAGACTGTAATTAACATTGATCTATTAAATAATAGAATCAAAAGATTAAGATAAGAATGAATTTAGAGAGGGGGTTGATGTTATAAGGGAAAGCAATGAAAATTAATGGATATTTTAAAGTTTACCCCTTTTTGTTTTGCGTTATGTATTGATTAATTAATGGTATAATCATAATTTATTAATTATGATGCGAAAGCCCACCTTCTGAGACTGCCTAATGGAAGAACCAGCAACTCCATATCTCACGCCACCCCCCACTGAATGAATCACTATTTTAATCCTATATATAAAAAGAAGGAATCCAAGTGGGTCATGTCCTTTCCTCCTACTCATTAATTGGATAAGCTCGTACCGTTTTTTTCCCCGTGATTACTATTTTTCTTTTTTTATTTAGCAGAGATACATGCATGCATGCATACACACGCGCTCAAGCAAAAAGAAATTTGATTTGTATAAATATTTTATAAAAATAAACTGATATGTATTTATCTATCTAATACATATTATAATATATATTTTATATTATCCTATATATCTAATGGGAACTAATTTTGCGTAAAACATTGAATCACGTAAAAAAGGAATAGAGATTTTTGAGAAGTTCCCGTTTAATCGTGTACGTGTAATTTAATTTGATATGGCTTTGGTTTGGTTCGTTGATGCGACCGACCATGTGCAGAATGAAAATGTGGGGATGAGAAAACGTGACATTTTGATAGGATGCATGATGCTTTCCCAGCAATACTACTTTCCAGTGTTTACAAAAAGGGTAGTGATAGGCTTATAATTTATTTTTTATTTTTTTTATTTTTTTTATCAATTTCTTTTAAAATATTTTTTTAATATTCTTAATTATTAAAAAAAATTTTAAAAATATATAATTTTATCAATAGTCACTTCCTTAACCATTAAGTAAAATAAAAAATTTTTAAAAAATCAAATATAAAAAAAATAGTAGAATGGTAGCAACCCTATCAATTTTCTTAATAAAGATATTATAGCCTATAGATGCCCGCTCATTCATAAGAGAAAAATGATAAACACATTATTTTTTACAATTATGTTTTAAAATAAAATATATTATTATAAAATATTTTATAAAATAACACAATTTTATAAAAATATTCTGTTTTATATCATATATTGTAAAAAATATTCTGTACATCATTACTCTCAATAAGAATCTCTGCCAGCATCGTGTGTACAGTACTAGTACTAGCTGGTAATTACCTTTTTCTATTTTCTTTTGTTTACTTTCCTTTTTACGCGTTCAACAGTAACTTAGTTGTTGCACTTCAAAAGCATGATGCATTCACGATATGTACAAGTAATACTATATGAAATTAGAGTGTATAAGTATCGTGCAATCGCTTTAAAAAATAATAAAATTTAATATTAAAAAATTAATTTTTTTCATGTAAGTCTTGTTTTAACTCATTTTTTTAAAAAAAGATTATACAGTACTTGAACACTCTAAAACTATAAATATCATTTTTTCGATATGTATACATGTATAGAAAGCATATATAAGCGATGTTTTAGGATGTTTAATTTTAAATCATTCACTTAAAAAAATAGAATTTATTGTTAATTTTTTTATATATATAAATATTAAATTTATTCATTTAAAAAAAACATTATATACTTACACACAATAAAATTCTAAATATCATTTCTCTCGTAGCAATATAAGCTCTCAAGCTAAACTTACAAATCGTGGGTATGGTTTGTAATAAACTAAGATTATAATCAATCAATAAAAAATAAACAGATCACTTAAACTAACGCAATCTGATTAGATAGCTGCCAGATATGATGACATTATGGTGCATTGACGAATGTGAACTACCATATTTATTTTCTTTTAATATTTCCTTTTTTGGTAAATACGATATATAATCAACCCAATACTTTGGAGAACTTGGTTTCAATTTCCAAATAAATACGAAGATAATATTTTTAGAATAATGATTAATTAGAATTTAAATAATGAAATGACCACGTGGGTGATCAGTCCTCGTTAGGACTGGGGCAGTTGACCTGCACGAGCAGACAGGGGATCCGCATCCGTGGAGGAATAAACTGCATACAACGTGGTTTTGTGCAGGGTAGTTTGTATTTTCAGATAGAATGAAATAAAAATTAAAAGTTTAATAAAATATTATTAAAATATATTATTTTTATTTTAATATTTAAAAAATTAACTTATTTATTATATTTTATATAAAAATTTAAAAAATTATAATAATTAATTGAGATGAAATAAAAGAAATTATAAAAATAAAAGAAATTTTAAAAAGGCATAAGTCTGACTAGATGTGATAAGCAGCTAAGAGCCTAAGAGTGCATACACGTGGAGCGAGGTGAATGGGTGACGTGGAAAAAGTGACCCTTGGAGGTGGCGAAGGGACGGGTTGAGGATAAGGTGGGAAGAGAAGACTGCCAGCTAAGCGGCGAATGGTCGGCGTTGGGTGGAATATTTATTTGGATTGGAACAAAGGGAGTAATATGCAGTAATCTGTTCCGAGAGACATTGAAGCCGAAGTTGCAGACGAAGCTCTACATTAAAATATGTTATCCAAACAAAAGTATTGGTTTTGTTGGCAAAATGGATAAATATACGTACGTGGTCGGAGTACACCTATTTCCTACCGACAGTGGACAGGATGATGGCTAACATTTAAATCTATCAGATAACACGAAATCTAATTAATTTATAAATTTATTTTTATGTAATTTTTTTATACTTATAAAACTTCTCATCGTATATGTTACTCGCATTTATAAGGTTCTCTATTTTTTTTTTTTTTGAGTTATACCAAAATAAATCTAGACTTCCACTTATTTATATATAAAAAAAGTTAGTTTCTTAAGTTTGGTGAGATTTGGATAGTGAGATGCGATAAAATGATTTTAGATAAAAGTTGAAAGTTAAATAAAATATTATTTTTTAATATTATTATTATTTTAAATTTTGAAAAAGTTGAATTATTTATTATATTTTGTATGAAAGTTTAAAATATAATAAATAATTCAACTTAAAAAAAACCTTATATGTCTCATTCTTTATTATATTAAAATAATATTCTTCTATTCTTTCTTTATTACTTTTTTTTCACTTCTATTGTCATTCTTAACTATTAACTCTTTTGTCTTATTCTCTTATTTTTAAATATCACATTCTAATAATTTTATAAATACTAATATGACTTTTTTCCCCATTACAATATTATTTTTCAATCCAATATTGATATTAAAAATAATAATTTTTTTAATATGTGCATTTTCCAATCCGATGTAGTTTTTAATATGATTTTGTCCGCATATATTTGAGTAATATATGATTTGCATTTGTCTAACGGTAACATTTTTTTCATTTTCATATAACGGTAATATTTTTTTTCAGTTTCTCTAACAGTAATACAATTCGCGTATTGACGATAAAATTTTGTGTCATTTCTCCAACAATAACATTTTGAATTTCTGCCTCCAACAGTAACACGCTTTATCATTTATTCAATGTTAATTTTTTTTGTCTTTTATCTAATAGTAACTTTTTTTGTCCTATATGTAATGATAACTTTTTTCTCTATAAATACGCATTCTACTTGCATTCACATTCTCAAAATCATAGACATAGAACAATTGGTACACATGTTAGGCAATTAAGAACAATATTTGTAAGTGATTTTGGTAGCCGGCTCATGAATCCTATGATAATATATGATCACACTTGACACCCTCCCTCGCATGGCTACAACAACCAGTTGCCACTATTTATTGGTCACCCAGGTTACCATGCCATAGAGGTGTGTGCCAAATGTCCCCATGAGGATTTCTCATCATCATAGCCGAGAGGTTAGAGAATTTAAATCCAATAGTAATCAGTTTGCAAAATAGAAAATAAGAGCATTCTCATTCGCTTCCCTAAACACTTGTGAGTTTTAAATGTGGCTCATAATAGTTTACAGAATTTACGTCATGTGTGAGACATGAGCTCAACTAAGATAATGACTGCAAAACCAAAAAACCTTGGTTGCCTTTTGTGAAAACGATCACAAAAAGGTTGGTGGCCGTCCGGGTTCGGATTACCCTGTCACTTTCGATGGAGCCCCATTAAAAAAATACTTGTGAAATAACCCCCTCCCATGGAGTCACTTGAACCATCATCATAGCCTTATACAGGCCTAAATCAATATCAAACAGCGTATGAATGCATACAAAGGCATTGAGTACAAATCAATATAACAGTAGCTTGTTTAGTTCAAACTAGGTAATTGAAACCAAATATAACAACACTCCTCAAACATCACCTATTCTTAATGTCTCAGATCAACAAATTATACAAATATAGGATTCCTCAAAATCACCAACAAGATTTTGAAATGACAAGTACAGTGAATAACCAACAGTCCCAGAATCACAAATAATATTTCGAAATGTTGAGCACAGTGAATAACAAATAGCCTCAAAATCACAGACAATCAATCGAAATGCCCAAAATAATGAATAACCAATAGCCCCAAAATCACAAAGAAGATTTCGAAATGCCAAGCACAGTGAATAACCAACAGCCCCCTCGAATCACAAACAATCAATTGAAATGCCAAGCACTCGGATTAAAAAAGAAAAGCTCATCGAGATGCATAGCTCCAACAAGTCGAAAAGGTAACACAGATCATAAGCCATGGCATTTCGAATTCTATTGTAAACAGATCAAATTGAAATGCCAAACCCTAGAGCATTGTCGTAAGGACACGTGATCGAAAATCAAAAATTTCAGTGACCAAAGTTAGATCCAAAAGTAAGGAAATAAAATACAAAACAATATGCATTAGATTCGGCCATGTGAGATGCAAAATCGTGCGGCGAAAACGATGAAATCCAGTCATGGGAGGGGGGTTTCAGTGAGTAAAATCAAAGTGGGAGAGTGAGAAATACTTACCTATATTCAGGCCGATGAAGAGAAACCACCGTCAAAGGTGGCTACGGTGCGACAAAGGGAAACGTCGAAGAGGGCAACGTCAAAGAAGGCAACAGAGAGTGGAGAGAGAGGAACACGCAGAACCAACAGCTAAAAGTGATGTGAGAAACCTTTTGGGGATGTATAATGGTTCCCCATATATGAAGAAGCATTGTAACTCCCCTAAATCAAAACCCTAAAATAGGGAATGAGATGGGAAGGGGTTTTTCAGCTCCTCCCTAAATTTTTCTCCATAATTTGGGATAAGAATGCTCTAATATGACATATATGAATGTGATGTATTTAATTATGAGAAGTATTTCCTACGCAAAGAAATTATACAAAAGTAAATTTATAAATTGACATAATTTTATATAATCTGTTAGATCTATTTTATAATCTGATGTATCATGTATCGTATAAAATCACGTTAATTTATTTTTATATAATTATTTTGTGGTTAAAGTATTTCTCTTTAATTATAAAGAGTTAACTAGTTTGCAAATTAAAGTTATTCTCACGCGGATTATCATTCCAATTAATATAATTTGATGTGATATGTTTGTAAAATTTATTTTAATATAAAAGATTTTATATATCACATAAAGTCAAGTCAATTAATTATAAATATAACTGGCTTGTATTTGCATGATTTAGTTTAGGAAATAAAAATTTAAAAATATCCTAAAATTAGCCCATTGCTATACATGAAAAAACCCTAATTATAATATGTTGTTCCGAGGCTTTTGGGTGGCTGAAAATGGATAAACAAGAGGGAGAAAACAGATCGTGACGAAGGTCTACAGCTGTTTAATTAATTATCATGTATGCACGAGTCCAATGCTGTATTAACTTAGTCGTACCATTTTAATCATATAATATATAATCTATCCTACCTCCTAGTTTTTAATCAATATTACATATAGTCTATATTTTAATTAGAAATGGTATCATGCTTTTTAGTTTGCAATATGCTTCTCCTAATAATTGCAAGTTAATACATGTTATCTAATTGTACATATTCAGTTATAAAATTCTATTTATAAGTTGGTATGTAAAACACTCTCTTCGCGTCTTAATATAATAAAATTTGATTTATAAAAATAGTTTAAAATTTAAATCTCTTACAAATTAAATCATGTCATGTCAATAATATAAAGAATGTATTCTACGTATCGACTTATAAATAGAAGTACTCATTTACTTATTTTAATAGGGGTTATCACGTACTCAAGTTTAATCACACAACTCTAGCTTTATCATAAAGTTATATTCTCAACATGTGCGATCCAATCGGGACATTTTTCTAAGGATCTTGCAATTAACCAAGCTAGTGCTGAATTCCGCGGCCAATGCTTTTTTGGTTGAGAAATGCGTTGGGTCCCGAATTTAAGATTAAAAAAATATCTCGAATGAGATTTTTTTTTTTTACCGAGTGATTAAAAAAATATTTTTTAATGATGTTGTGAAATTTTTATTTTTTTAAAATGTTTATGATGATTATAAATTTTTTTGCCTGTTCGGGACACTAGCACTGCTCTTTTTGGTTAGTGGAGAAAAATGGAACCATGTTCATGTACATATTTATTTAAGTATATTCTATTATGCCATTACGAAAATAATGCCCAATTAATTATAATTAAATTTTATTAATCAAGCGTGCGAAATTCGTGGTTCAAGGGAAAAAAAAAAAAAAAAAGTGAGCATGGAGTAGTTGGTATTCATGTCCTTGATCCATGGCAGACAAAACTGCATGCAAGCATGTTCCTATAGATGATTATAATAAGTTATCTAAGTTTAGCATATTCTTTTGTGCCATGATCATTATCAAAATGCTTAGCCTTCTGTATTAATTAATAATTAGAGATATATGATCAGACCTATGCTTTGTACTAAATCGGGAAAGGATGTGATCACTTTAGGACGACGATGTGTTAGTACTCTCAGCTCATAAATCACGCTACTAATTAAATATACATACCCATGGTCCCATCCTATTTTCAAGTATCGATTTCTATCCCATGTATCTCATCTAATTCACATGATCATGACTTTCATCAAAGTCATCTTCAAAATTTGATTAAAAATATATATTTTTCATAAATCCAAAACATCTCTAGCCATAACCCTACATTGGATTAGTCAAAATAATAATATAATATTTTTTTTTTTATTTTTTTTTTCATATTTAGCAATTATACTAACTATATATTAATTAATAATAATATTTATTCATTCACATATTTCAAAACTAAACACAAAAATGAAAATGAAAGAGCGTTTAGGGAAAGTGAAAACTGTGGGAAATTAAAACTGAAAAACAAAGAAGTTGAGATAATTTTTATAATAAAATATTACTTTTAAAGATGAACAGTACATCTTCAAATTTGAAGATATACTTAAAATTACTGTAGCTCATAGTTCAAACTTTTACTTTTTGAAAAAATAAAAGTAGATAATTTTATCTACATTTCTTCAAGTTTTGAAGATGCATTGCTCATTACATCCTACTATGCATTCAAAGTATATGTACATGTTTTAAAACTCCTTTTATAATTATTTTGAATATGGCGTGTTTCCACACCCGCTTGCAAGGCAAAAACTCTGTATATAACTCATAATTTACATAAAACATCCATAATGTAGTGGATTTTTGTAACGAGATATTTGATCCCAAATTCCTTAAAAGGATAAGAAATTTGTTCAGTACATAAGTAGACGAGGACCACTCCTGTGACCCAGCTGAGTAGCTGACTAACTCCCTTCTAGCTCTTCTTGGGCCTTACTTCGGAACCATAAGCTATAGCTCGGCCCACTCAACCATACTATCACATTTTTTGTTCTCCTTTCAATCATAAGCTAGCAATTTTTAATCAATTATTATCATTCTTTAGACACCCAGCAGCAAAAAGAAGAGTAAACCACATTAACTTGTATATTATGGAGAAAAAGAGAATCACTATTTTTCTCCTCAGGTGAGGAGGTGAGGTGAGAATCATTGGCAACAGAGTTTGTGGGAGGAGAGGTCAAGAATCATGGATCATCAGCATACACATGGAACTTGGACTAGCCAGAGAAACAAAGTTCATCTCCCTACATCATTATCATCCCCCTTTAGCAGGATGGCAAATCAAGCATATAAAATAATTGATTAAATACAATTTCATTGAAACATTTTCCAGTAAAATTATGAGACATTTCCAAAGAACATTGATTCAAGCAGTGGAGTTAGGAAATCAAATTTTCTGTATTCTAACCACAAGTTGATGATAAAAGAGTTACATCTCTACATATTAACATTATTAGCAAAAGATAATGTCACAGGAATGCCTAAAATACACAGAAAAAATTTATTTTTGTACACTACTAATAAGACATTGTTTTCAGCATCCCCCATTTCTTCATCATCATGCTCACTCTCACCTCGACATGGTCATGCACCTAATCATAAGTCAAGCAAGCATGTACGAACCACAAACCATCCGATTGATCCCATCAATCAGCCTCCAGCTCCTCACCATGGCATTCCACATGCAAATATGGTCTATTCCTAGCTAAGGCATCTACCAAGTCTCTATTCACGCTTCCCCTAACTCCCAACCATCTCAACCTTGGAAAGTAAGGTTTCTTTAACCAATGGAATGCAAGTTGTGTGATGCCACCACAGTCGCATAGATCCAGCAACCTCAAGCTGCTACCATGCCATATGCCCTCATCAACCTGCATTGAGGCTAATGCCATTACAGCAGTGTCGCCTATGAGTGGGCAACACCGCATTCGAAGTTCAGAGAATGGAACCCGACTTTTTGCCAGTAACAAAATTCCATTATCAGAAAGGTTAGGAATATTTGATAGGTCCAATTCTCGCAATTCCATGTTACAGGAACCATCGAATAAAGCAGAAATGCATTTATCTGTAAGTCGCTTGCACCGTCTAATGGACAATCTAACAAGCGAACCAATAACCCCCCGTCTCAAGTATGACAATCCAACATCGCTTATATCAGAGCCATCCAACAGTAAAGTCTTCAATTGAGAAAGAGTGCTGATGGCTCGAAGTGCTTCATCCCCAAGGTTTTTGCAATTTCTCAAGTCAAGAACTCTAATATCCTTGTTGAATACCAAATTCATGACTGCGTGATTGGTCAAAAGATTACAAAATATCAAGCTAACGTGTGTCAAAGTAAGGGAAGTTGCAGTGATGTCATGAAAAACAAGATCAGTTAACTGGGTCCCCTGAGACACCCGAAGCTTGTATAATCTGGAGCATGAATGCAAGATTGTTTTGAAACCTGTGTCTGTAACACGACAAAAGCCACCAAGACATATGCTTTCCATGTTTGCACACTTATCAGCCATGAAGAGGACTCCAACATCATTTACCCGTCTGAAATATGTAACAATGAACTCCTGGCGCCGGACCAATGAGAGATGCTTCAGTTTCCCATACCGATTAAGTTGTTGAAGGCCAGCATTGGTTAAGTCAAGTGCGACTTCTGGTTCAGTTAATGGTGAATCACGAAGATCCAAATGGGTTAAGGAGACTAAACCTTGAGATATCATACTAACCATGGCATCAGTTATATAGTCTACCGATAGGCCCAATTTCTGAATGCTAGACAATATGGATGGTTGAATATGATTTGGCAACTCATGGGGTCCCAAAGTTGGGTTTAGCATCTCAGTCACCGTTTCTGAAGGAATGTAGCCGATCTCAAGAGTAGTGAGTTTTTCAGATGCCAAAGCCCAAACTTGAGCAGAGTTATGATGAAGAAATAGTGAAACATCAAACATCAGGTTCAGTGCCTACCAAAAATGTTATAAAACAAATCAGAGGGCACACATAAGACAATAATAAAATGGCACAGATACAGCATGCATGGACTGTAAATATGGAAAGAGAGATTAAGTTTCTCCGCTTAGGCTGCATGCTAGTATCTACAACAATACTTCAGTATATGGCATTGTCCAAATGTGCTGAAATGCATAAAGATTGGAACTATAATTTGTCTATTATTCTGCACCCCCTGGCTCCCAAAAAGACAGATAATGGCCAAAAAGGAGAATTGTGCATTCCATCCATGCACAATAGCATTGCAGCTGACATAATAAATAAGGTATGTGCAAATTTCTTTCCGAGTAGTGAACACAAGCCAATCATTCAGTACAAAGCTTTCATGAATGTGGAATGAAATAGTTACTAAGATATGATAAGTATCCATATTATCCAATGCAGTATGAGATAATGAAGTGGGGATTTTATCAAAACGACCAAGCCTTTCTGTATCCGAAATTTTAGCCAGGTCAATAACCAAATGGTGGTAATTTACACCCTTATTTCTAAGACAATATCTATAAAGATAAATGAGGGCTCTTACAAAGAGTAATGGGATTGTGGCATCGAGCTGGTATACATAAACTGATAAACAAGTATTTACTAATAATTG
Organism: Juglans mandshurica; assembly: GCA_022457165.1. Taxonomy (NCBI): domain Eukaryota; kingdom Viridiplantae; phylum Streptophyta; class Magnoliopsida; order Fagales; family Juglandaceae; genus Juglans; species Juglans mandshurica. The sequence continues at coordinate 23,573,753 of CM039629.1, read as the reverse complement.
CACTGATCGCAAGTTACGTTAATCTGTTAAAAAACTACATTTTCCCCTTCTTTATAAAGATCCTTAAAACTATTTCTTATATATTATGCTTGCATGTTCCGAATGAATATTATACTTGATTAATTCATTTTCTTCCCAATAATAAATCTTTATTAACTACACATATTTCATAGAAACCTTACTCATATAAGACCTGATGTTAGTTTGAATATATAATAATACACGGACTTGTTTTCTTTATACTGATTCAGAAAAGGTAAAAAAAAAAAAAAAAAAAATCTATTCTCTATTGATTACTCTTGCAGTTAAGTCTTACTTCTAGCTGAGTGCAACCATGGAGCAACTCCTTCAAATCAGAAATATCAATCGCCTGCACTCTATATTCGGACATTGAACCCAAGCAGAGAGACCTGAAGAAATTAAACATCCAAAGCTAACAACCCCACCACTTAAAAGCAGGAAACAGGTTCTGAACCATGCCATTATAAATCAAAAGATCAAGTATACGTCTCTTTAACGAATTAACATCCGCTAAGATTATTATTATTTTCGGTTAACTCCAATCTTAAAGCACTAAAAATGATTTTTTTTTCTTTTTTCTTTTTTGTAAACAAAAAAAAAAAAAGTAGCTAAGATTTCGTCATCTCAACCATACAACTTAAAGAGATGCAATAAATTAAAATCCTACAGCTAGGTTACAAGCACCAAACAAAAATCGGTTGGATAGATCGAGAGAGCGAAACCTTAGATCCCGGCATCTCCTGCCAATCTCAGAAAGCAGTTTCCCGCTAAAATCAGTGCAGTTGTGCAGACAAAGTTCGTGCAATGGAGGTCGAAGCAAGAGCTCGATTGCGGAATCGTTAAGGCGATCGCAGTCAACCTTCAAGCTCCGCAGGTAAGGGTTTGACGGTTGCAACAGAGGCCGCAGCAAATCTATTGACGGAGCAATGTCCTGCAACAACGATCCGCCAGGGAGAAAATTAAATTGGCTAATAATAAATGAAAAAGGAAATGTAAGAGAAAAAAAAAAGTTGATGCAAAATACAGTAACTTTGAAATTAAACAAACAAATAAATAAATTTTAAAATCTTATTTCTCCGTTTTCTCAGCACCAAGCAAGATTGTCTTGTAATTTTTTGCCTTCAATTATAGAAGCATAACAATGACAAAAATAGAGGGCTTCTATTTCTCCATTTTCCCTCGTATTCTCGGCATCCAAATAGAGGGCTTCTGAGGATGTATCAGGAGAGAGGACGTTACTCACGACGAGGTGGAAGGTGGGGAGGAAGGAGAGGATCTGAGAGGCGCAGGTCCTGAAGGAAGTACACGTGGACGCAGCGCAGCAGATCGATCCAACGTCGAGCTTCGTCATAATGGTGGCGAGGATTGCCGGCGGCAGGAGATCCAGACTCTTCGCTCGGGTTTCGCTGGTCGCCATTCTCGGGTTCGGGTTTCGATCACTGGGTCTGGGACCTGGGACCTGGGACCTGGGACCTGGGTTACCTGTCTGGCACTGTATCGAATGCTTAAGGCCCGGCTTGGATTCTATAATTATCACTGCATGTTGTTATTTCATTATTATAAATTTTTTAAATTTTTATTTAAAATATAATAAAAATTTTAAAATTTTCTCTCACGTAGCTTTTTGATGATTTTCTCTCAGCCTGTTGTGGAAATGAAGAAAAAGGTAATGGAGACAAACTTGAGACCGGATGAGTGTGAAAAACATTTTTTCACCAATCAATAAAAAACAAACACGTAAGTAATTTATTTATCACTGAAATGCACCCGCATGTAGGCCTTCTCTCTATCTCCCTCTCCCTCCCATCTTCACTCTTCCCTCCCGCCCAGCCTTTCCTTTCTCTCCCTCCCATCTACACTTCTCTACAAATTTCCCATAGAAAAAGACGAATCATGAAAGATAAAACTCAATTCGAATTACACCCACACGTGGATCAGATCCAATTGCAGAATATATATATCACCATTATTTGAACTCACTCAATCGATCGGTTTATTACTTGGCGTGACTTTATGGGTTTGACATTTTTGTTGGAGCTTTATTTTCTGGTATTGAACTTGCATAATATTACTTCTTGTGCAGAAGGATGCAACGATACTTACATCTCTCTCTCTCTCTCTCTGGTATGTGTTTGTGTGGAAATACCATCGCTAAGTAGTTTTTTCCAATGAGTTTTTACACAGATATAACAATTATTTATCTATTTCTGTTGATCGATCATTTTCTCTGTGTTAATTCTTTCTCTTTGTGAAGGAGTCCAGATGGGCTCGAGAGGGCTTCGGCGTGGGTTCGTCAGCGTTGGTTCATCGGCGTGGAGCGTTGCAGATTGGAGGGAGAGAAAGGAGAGGGCTGGGCGGGAGAGGGAGAGTGAAGATGGGAGGGAGAGGGAGAGAACCCCTACGTGTGGGTGCATTTCAATGATAAATAAATAACTTACGTGTCTATTTTTTATTGGCCGGTGGAAAAATATTTTTCACACCCATCCGATCCCAAGCTTTTCTCAAGGCCACTGCAATAGAACTCAATGCACTTTTTGTGCTAGGGATTAATTGTTGTTTTTATAAAAAGAGTCTCTTTGTTCTCACAGTTCATAAAGTCAACATAAAAAACATCAGAAATACTTTGGGACTCGAATTTGCGTCCCGAATAATTTTTTTATTTATTTAGTAATTAAGGAAGTGTTTTTTAATTATGTTGTAAATTTTTTATTTTCTTAAAAAATATTTATGATGATTAAAAAATTACATGAAAAAAAAGAAAAGAAAAATAAAAAACTGAAATGCACTATTCGGTAACTGTATTCGGGACACTATTTCGGTGACTGAAGCATCGCTCAAAAAACATAGCTTTTCAATTTTTAAATATGTATATTTTTAAGATTTATATTTAAAATTATTATTGAGTTTTTTATGTATATATATTTTGAAAACTTGTATTGATATTATTTTGTAATATAATGTTTTTCTATATATATGTGTATATATAAATTTATATAACGACTATTCTAAAACGGTACACCGAAACATGCCGGTACCGAATATTCCGTTTCAGTACCTCAACTGGAATGGAACAGTAACCGAAACTGAATTCAAAACTTTGCTTTCAACCTCACTTTCCCTCAAAGCTTCTCTCTCTGAGAGTATCCGCCTAAGTACTCCAAAATAGGTATGGGGTAATAGTTATCTCTTTCTGTTTGTTTCTCGGTAAAGTATTTATCCTTGTAAATTTTTCATAGATTCTTTTTGTCGGTTGTATGTTCTGAAGATTTGGTGGGATATGATCGTGATCGATGTGCTCCGTCTTTGCATGAAAAAGTATTTTGAACATATATATTCAAATGGGAAATTAAATGTCTTTACTTATTTCGAAGATCTAAATTCAAAACTAAAAAATGTCTCGCTAGTTTATTCCATTAATTGGTGACATATATATAGAACTTTTGATCCTAAAGCAAGTGCCTGTGCCATAATATTAAAAGATATGCCTAAACATGGTGAGAATCCAAATAGTTTTGACACGACGGTGAAAATTAAGTTTAGAAGAATCTCATAATTTCTTTTCCTCATCTATGTTGATTTGTTTCTCACGGTAATATTGTTCTTCCGTGTCGAGGCTGATCTGTTTCTGACGGCACTTTGGCTGCAAAATGCCTGAAATTCTCTGCATTGCATAAACTACCACCTTTAATATCTAGTCCATAAAATGAACTCTGGCTAATGACATGTAAATTCTGTACTACTTTCGTGCGAGAATCAGTAGCGTGGGTCAGGAGCAATGGAAGAGGGGGCCGGGAGCAACGACGAAGAGAGGGGCGGAGAGAGTGGCAGAGAGGGTCGCGTTCCTTGTACAACGACGGAGAGAGGGGGGCGAAGAGAGTGGTGGAGATGGGGAGATCGGTAAGCTGGATTTGTCGTCTGGGTTCTGTGGAAGAGAATGGAGAGGGGATGAGAGATGAGTCAGCATGCGTGATCTCATGCATTGGGGGCACATGGCATATAAAGTGAGGAGGCAACGTGAAACTCACCCAATGGAGAGCTATTATTTGGAGATAAACAGGCTGATCGGTTGGAAGATTAACTCAAAACAATTTTTACCCCTTCTTTATTTAATAACTGTATAATTTTGAAACTTGTCTAAAAATATCATTAAATAAATGAAAGTGATATATGTCAAATATCCTCGTAAGCTATTCCTTTGGCAAGGTTACTATGGAAGTATGGATGTCTTGTGTCAGTGTGTGAACAAGATTCGTTGCAATACTTTTAAGTTTCTTTGGCACAAAGTACAGGAATGACAAGAAATCAGACTACTCTTCAATGCAAGCAACACCCACGTCCACCCCCCCCCCCCCCCTTCAATAAATATAAATCAGGATTATCAGTCTTGAATTCCTGGTTATTTATCCCTTTATTCTTTATTTCGATCCATCCACATTACACTTTTGATGTCACCAGACTCCAAACAACTCTAATGCATAGTGAGGAAGGGGAAAAAAAGAAAAGAAAAGTAACAAAGGAAACTCACAGGCTGTGAGGCCAAATACCAACAATGATTCACAACTGAGTACCGGTGGAAATCTTGGCGTCCTCAGCTAAAGCCAAATTCAGCGGCCTGAATTCATCACTAACTTGCATCACCAACACTAAAACCTCTATCAATAGCATAATCCACAAAGCTATAAAGAGGTACCACACTTTCACCATACTTCTCAAACCCATCCAATTCCTTCTTGGCCTTTGTCCTTAGCTCCTCTGCCACCTCGATTGCCTTCTCAACCCCATATAATCCCACATAACTCTTCCCCTTCTTCTCTACCTCTTCCTTTTCCTCGTTGTTCTTCATTTTCTCTTTCAAAACTTCATCTACTACCTGATACAACACCCCAACAGCCCTCCCATACCGCCTCAATCTCTGTATTTCCTCATCTTCAGCACCAGCTAGTAGCCCTCCACATGCTGCTGAGCACTCACCCATTTCCCCAAACTTCTTTTCTTGCACAAACTCAACAGCATTGGGCCCTCCCTCGAGGTCAAGGAACTGCCCAGCGGCCATGCCAGTTGATCCTACTGCTCGGGCAATCTCTGTGATCACTCGAAGGAGACGGGCATCAGGCACAAGGTCAGAGGGTGTGTGGGAGACAATGTGACGAAAGCCAAGGGGGAAGAGGGCATCCCCTGCAAGGATAGCCATGTCAGTACCATAGATTGTGTGGTTTGAGGGCTGTCCTCGGCGTGAAGGGTCATCATCCATACAAGGAAGGTCATCGTGTATCAATGAAGCTGCATGAACCTGTTTACCAACCAAAAGAAATGAATTTAACAATTTCATTAAGTAGGTATATATTACTGTTACGCTGAGAAAGAACAACCATGCAAACTATATGTTGAATATTGCTTCGCTGCTTCTAAGGATTTGTGCCTTGTAAAAAATCCCAAGTCCACAGTTTTGTTGCTTTCATGTAAGAAAGGCATTAAGATTGGAATTTAGAGTTCACTGACTCCAAATTTTGAATTACTTCCTTTGATATTGGAATTTAGAATTCACAAATTTAAATGCCTTTCAAGTGGAAATCAAGCACTTAATTCTAATCAAATCCGATTTAGTCAACAAACAAGGCCTCAGACAAACCCAGCCCGGACAGGGGTTCAAGTAAGATTCCACAATCACAATTAGTTTTTTTATGTACGTTTCAACAAACAAATACGGCCCGGACAGGGGTTCTAGTAAGGTTTCTTGTACAGATTCTCAAACTAGCTGGTTTTGGTTTTGGCCAAACATTGATTTCTGGAAAACCAAATATCATTAGAAAATAGAAAAAAACGAATTGCATAAGAAGGCATCCGACTGATGCAACTATATCCAAATCTGGAAAGTACTTTATTTGATTCCACAAGCAAAAATCCCGACGCCAATTATCTTTAAGACATGTAAATTAAAACGTGGAATGAGAAGAAATATAAAAACGAAACATAAGAGAAAAACATAACCATTTCGAGGGCGCAGGCCGTGGGAAATGCGGCGAGGCGGTTACCACCAAAGAGCTCGCAGGCGGCGACGCACATGACGGGTGGGGCCCGCTTGGCCCCCTTGGCCAGCACGGAGTACCGCATGGCCTCGTAGATCTTCTCCGGGTACTGCACCTGAATCGCCTCGTCCAGCTTCTGGTTTATTTCCCCAATTAAGGTTGTCCAGTATCCCTTCAGATCGAACTGGGTCGAAACCGAAGAAGAGGAAGAAGAATAGCAGCGAATTGGGGACGATTTAAGGTTTGTGGACATTCTTCTAGGCAGGTAGAGATGGGATGCGGATGGTATTGGAGTCGAGAATACCATTGTTTCTTAGCCCTTTATTTCTCCCTCTTTCACTATCCTTAACAGCTCGTTCTCTGTATCGAAGTATCTTTATCTGTCTATCAATGGGACTCTGCTTCTTCTCCGTGGGATTTGAACGGTGGAAATGTCAGTCAAGTTTGGAGGTTGAGCTGCTGCAGTTAAGGCCTGAGAGTGAATAGTGGCCTACGGACAATTATATCTTGGAACGAGTTGTCATGATCGGTTATAATCAATTAATTTTTATTGTAACGCCAGTTAAATTCAAGTTATATAAAATACAAATTTTATTTATAAATGGGGTAATAAAGTATTTATTTAATTTAAATAAAAATTTTAATATTTTAATATTACAAATCAAATTTTATCATTTAAATGATATCTATGATGTGGTGTATACACCGACTTGATAATAAAATAACTCTATATAAAATATAGAATAATTCTATTTAAATGCTTTTACACCACACATATCCACGTTGCATTATTTGATTTAGATGAAATAATTTAAATTATAATAAATCTTCACAACCTCTTAATACTCTATACTCCACATTATTTATTATTTTTTTCTTTTATCAAATATTTATTATATAAATAATGAATAAAAAATCTGAAATAATTCATAAAGAATAAACTCAAAATTTTTTTAAAAAATATTAAAAAATTTAAAATTAAAAAAATATGGAGTGTTGAGTGTGGTGAAAGTTGTGTAGTAAAACTCTTTAAATTATGAGTTATTTTATTCTCGAGCTTGCATGTATAACTTTTTTTTTTTTAATAAAAAAAAGAGATATAACTTACCATCTACGTTATTTAAACGATAATATTTGATTTGTAAAATTTAAAATTTAGAATTTATCTTCCAATTAAATTATATCATATAAGAAATTTAATAGATGTGCTCAACACATCGACTTGAGAATAATATTTTTCTTTAAATTATATATTGTAATTTTATATTTAAATTTTAATAAATAAATTGAGATTTTATCAATAGCTTTTACATAATTAATATATGCATACATGGACTATTATATTCATAAGAATTCATATCAAATAATGCATATTGAATTAGGAACATAACCATCTTCATTTAAAAAAAAAAAAAGGAACATAACCATCCGTTACCTTCGAAAAATCTAAAATATTATATTTATAAAGTTAAAATGATATTATAAAGAGTAATAAATATATATATATATATATAAAGTTATTTAAGTTTATTTGAGTTGGGTCGAAACGTTATCTGGTTTAATATTTTATTATAATTTTATATTTAGAAACCACTTATCTAAACAACTCAATTGAAAGCAATTGAATTTAACGGAACCAATCTCAAATAATTTCTTATTTATTAAATTGGTTAATAGAGCATTCCTATCTAAATTTCTATTCATAATAACTAACCAAAAGTTAGTTTATTTATTTTAGCTAATGATTTTTTAAACGTAATCTACGATAGCTTATTTATTATTTTTCTATATCATTTAAATGTTTTTTTTACTCATTTTTAATATATATATTTGCATCTTTCAACTACCAATAAATTTGTACTATCCCCATATATTTTTTTTAATATTCACAATGTCTCTTGTGTACTGATAATACTAATGTGGTTGTAATGTCTACCTCCACATTTAAAATATATAAAATGTAAAAACTAACCTAGATAAAAAACAGTTCTTCTAGGGGCAACCGGGTGGGAAACCCCCTGCGGCATCGACTGACCACGTCAGCGGATAATAAAAAGAAATGCGTACAAACATGCCATTTCTCTATCTCCTGACTTTTTTTCGTTTAATATTCTTTACGAGGATGATATGTAGCCTCAAGATTGAGAAATCTTTCCGGAACCTAAAAAGTTGCAAACCAATCAAGACCGAACAAAATCGAACGCTAGAAGTCAACTGCAAGCGTTAGCGAAACTCGAAAGTTCGAACGAACGAACAACAATGGCAGACTATCACTTCGTGTATAAGGAAGTGGAGGGCGCGTCGACTCAGTGGGACGACATTCAACGAAAGCTCGGGAATTTACTGTCGAAACCCCCAGTGTTCAAACCCCCATCCTTCACGCCTGGCCTAGAAGAATCCTCTCTCCCAAAAGATAAGTCCTGGATCGATGATAAAATCGAGGAGGAGCTCGAGGAACTCCAAGACGATCCAGATCTCGACGATGATTGATTCCTCAAGGAGTACAATTCCCTCTATTTCTTTGAATCGGCTATTTATTTTCTATCGGTATGGTTGCCTAGGATTGTGCGAAAACGAAATAGAATGAAAAATCATGAAACTTCATTTTCAATTTTCTTCAAGAAAATGTGTAATTCCTTGACTTTTCCTCATTAATTTTTTTAATAACTAAGAATTAGATTTACTTGGGAACTTTCTTTCCGTGAAACAGACGGAGCCTAGTTTACTTTGTTCTGATTGTTGAAACATAATAAATGGTGTCAACTGGGGAGTTTGAAAATGATTTAGTTCAAAGAGGTTGAGCTTTCATTTTATATTAATTAAGAAATCCATAACCAAAACTGGTAGGCCTGATCATATGTCGAAGACGAAGATGGATGGAAGAAAGAGAGAGAGTGTCGATGTTGCTTTCTCGAAGACAAAGATGGATGGAAGAAAGATAGAAAGTGTCGCTACGGCTTTCTCGAATACGAAGATGCCAAGAGTTTGTGGGTGTTGCTGTGGGTTTCTCGAAGACGAAGATGGATGAGAGAGAGAGAGAGAGAGAGAATGTGGGGGCAAAATGGAGAGACGAGAGAAACTTCTATCTTCAAGATGCAGTGAATTACGAAACGACGACATTTTTAATTTTTGCCATGTAGGATGCGATGCCGCAACGGGGATACTGGGCGGTTGTATATAGAATTTTTGGATAAAAAATAATAATGAAAAATCATTTAACCTCAAATACTCAAAGTTTTAAGAATATTTTTTCCAAAACCTCATGATATATTTTAACTCAAATTATTTTATTACTATTCATAAATCATTTCATTACTGTTTATAAACCCTCTCAACTCACTATTCAAACCAGCTTCAATAGATTGCCTAATTGGGTAAGCAGTTGGGTAATTCAACAAATTAAATCGAACGATTTACAATAATTTTGAATCCGTTATTTCAATATTGACAAAAAAATATTATATTTAATGCAATCCAAGCATATAATGTCATGTATAAAATATTATAAATTATAAATTCATTGACTCATATAAATAAAAATATGATATGAATCAACTTAGGTCCAGTTTAGATACAGAGGTGAGATGAAACCATATCAACTCTGATCGTATGGACAGTTGCTTTTGTATCCAAACGATCATTTTAAGAATGTTGAGATGATTTTAAATTGTGTTTCACCAAAGTACTGTCAACGCATTTATACTTTGTCAGATGTTTCACCAAACTGAGTTGAGTTAAGTTGAGATAATAAAATATTATTATAATATTATTTTTTAATATTATTATTATTTTGGGATTTGAAAAAGTTGAATTGTTTATTATATTTTGTGTTAATATTTAAAAAAATTGTAATGATAAATTGAGATGAGTTGAGCTGAATTTGGTAACCAAACGTACCCTAGAAAAAACGAGGTCAGCTTTTTCAAGCACCGTAGAAAATCATCTCATCATCAGTTTTTCTTTCCAACACCTTCCCCTCACTCCACCTCGTTCCCAAACCTCACCGGTGTCACCGTATCCCGGCGTCCCTCACAACATTTTTATGATATTTTAATTAATTAAATTTTAAATAAAAAAATATTTTTATAAGACATTTGTTAAAAATAATTTAAATTTATAAAAATATTGTTATCTTATAATATTATTACGAAATATATTATAAAAATGAAATTTTGGGGAAGTAATTTATTAATTACTATTACATTATTTATAAATATATTTATAAATAAAACAAAATTATTACAAATACTATGCAATGATTGGTGGGACCCACATCTATCAAATCTCCAAAAAGTTAAAACCATCTCATCTCACTTCCAAATCGAAACATACAAAATTTTTAAAAATCATCTTATCTCATCTAATCTCAACTAAACAATCTCACTACTATTCACAAATAATTTAAATTCATCTAATCTCAATTCACTATCCAAACGGAGCCTTAGTTTCAATAAACATGTAATAATTTATGTATTTAGCCTCAAATTCAATTGTTGACATTCTTTTACCTCGCATACGAAGAAGATAAAGATCATTAAGTTATAAGCACATGACAAATGTAGCATTTTCTACACCACCGCAAATTTAATACAAAATATTCACTCATCTCTTAATTTTTTTATTCAACTAAAGAAAATAAAAGAACTACATGTTTTATTTTTAATTTTTTTGAAATTTTTGTTGAATAGAATAAAAAATTTAATATATGTTTAATTCTATTATATTTTTGTACAATAAATTAAAAAAAATCTAATTATTAAACAACTTAAAAATAAATACAATTTTAGATCATTTGAATGGCAGCTTTTGCTAGTTTTTCCCAGTATGACAATCTGTTGGGGAAATGCTTTTCCCACAGAAGGTGGCCGAATTGTGTTTTGAATTTTTTTTTTTTTACTTAGTGATTAAGTAAGTATTTTTAAATGAATATATTTTTTCTTAAAAAAAATATCTAAATAGTTTTAAAAAATGGTGAAAGTAAAAGTAAAAAATAAAAATAAAAATAAGATTTTAAGTGATCGGTAGAGGATTTCATCCTCTGTGGACGTAGCAACGTCCTTAAATATTTTCAAATTATTTTATTATTATTTATAAATAATATATTATTTATAAATAATTTACTATTATTTATAAATTATTAATTATTATTCACAAATAATTTGAGATAATCTTAACATTCAAAAGCAGTCTTAATTTTTACTCTTGTCCTAATTCTTAAAACTACTCTGATCATCATAACTTTGCGACATATATATATATATGCTCCATAGTCATTGTCTTTCTAGGTGCTCATGCTGGTTTACTAGTTTATATTAACCACGTACAACAATCGCCGATGCTTTTGTATTTTTTCACTGGCTAGGTGAACCGAGAAGACGTAGAAAAAAAGGCCAAAAACCCATACTTCATGTGGGTCGGGGTGCTGTTTCTTGTTATGTGATGTTCGGACCACTCCAATGACTCGATCCATTATTTACCTTGTATCCTCTGTTTCTTGATTTTTGTTGGTTTTCTCGATCCCGTACTAAATATTCTATATATCTATAGCATATATATCGAGGTAGCTAGCAAGCATGCACTTGATCATGCTTGTATCACCGCTCTTTGGGTTGGCGGCACCTAGACTAATCCCTTAAAAGAATCCAGGGATGAGTTTGTATTAGTCTAGGGTTAGCTAGCTGAGACCAAGAGGAAAGGCAGGCTCCAAGTACAGGTGTTTTGAGCAAATAGATTCTTTGAGGCAGAAGCAGTGATTCTTCCTCCCTCGAAATCCTTAGCATTGAGCTGTGCAAAAGGATATATAACATGAAAGCTGTGATAAGAATTAAGAACCCAAGCTGTTTGCATTGCGTCAGCTATTTGGCTTTGAGTGGAAAACGAGAACCTAGGGGAGCCTTGCAAATATATAAAAGAAAATCATAATCTTTCTCTCTTTTCACCCATCACCGAACCTGATGAAAAGCCATGATCTAATGTCAAAACTTTAAACCATCCTAATTGTATTGCTAAGAATATACAATCTTACACCCCCCCCCCCCCCCAAATATTTGTTATTCTCACTGCCTCATGGGTTCCAGTTCAAGACCAGGTCTACGTACAACTTCTTTGTTAGTTTCAGTTAACCGTTTCAACTTAAACCCCCCTTGAAGGATAAATAAATTGGACTCAATCTCGCTCTGGAGCAGTCCCGGGAACCCTTCTTGCACTGAGGTTCCCAGCATATGACCAAACCCTTTCAAAATCGGCAGCAACCATTTTTTCTGATTTCAGCTCGGTTGGCTCCTTGAGAGTGGTCCTCCTAAGAGAGGAAGAATCTCTCCCAGGGCTTCCCATTACTGGAGTGGAAGAACAGAAGGTTGGAGTTGCAAATGGCGAGCCATATGGGGACTGGTGGATCGAGAAGGGGCTAGGAGACAGTCGTTTCTGAATAGGAAGACCCCCTAGACCTCCCCTGTTGAAGATTGACATCGATTCTTCTGCAGCACATTGCTTGGTCGCATCATCTACATAGAGGACGTCATCTATCCTGGCTATTATGTTAAATGCCAAGCTTTCCATCACCCTTGAGTAGCTTTCAAGAATTGACTGCCCAACATCCTGCCAATAAAAGAAAACGTTTAAATGACTTGCGTCACTGGAAATTTCCTACGATCTTTGTAAAGAAAAACACCACACAGCCATAGCATTGTAAAGACAATTGGGAAGTTTCTTCAACAGACGAAGTAAACACAAAGGAACTACAGACAAAATTCCCATCCATCACCTAAAACAGTGTACAGACTTGAATGGTTTACCACTAGTACTATAACGGAAGTAGGAGACTTCCTAGACCAAGAAATCCTGTCCCCATCTCTCCCTTTCTGAACAAGATTATGCATAGATAGCGTTCACTATTGTTGTCTCCCAAACTACTTGCCCGTACAGGACACAAATGTTGTGAATGTGAAATATGCAAGACTATATAGTTGGAAGTATGTACTGGCGGAAGGATGCACCAAGTCTCCAGATAACAATGACCCTAAATTTCCAAGAAGCCCCACATCCCCATTGCACCATTTGAGTTACAATGTATGGACAACCAAAACAACAGAGCATAATTGTTATGAACATGCCAAAAGAGTGGGTCACCACTTTTATGGCATCAATATGCAAAGTAATGTGGTTTGTGCTTGTGTTTACCAAAATTTCTAGATTATAAAAAGGTTATGAGAGCATAATACCTTATTGTATTGGATCTTGTTCATATCCAGTGCAGTTTGTGGGAGGCCAGGGAAACGAAGCCTCAAGCTCTGTAAGAGGGTCTCTGCTCTTTGGGCCAAAAAAATATTCTTATCAGCATCAGCTACAAGGCCCTTGACTTTGCCACCCCAAGATGAGCGCCCAGATTTCATGCGATTTTTGTGTTTCCTCTGGTCCTTTTGCTTCCAGAAATGGATTGCTGCCTCTATCCTGTTAGCTATCTCCAGAGTATGATGCTCAGATGAAAGGTCCAAGCAATCAAGTAGACATTCTGATGAGAACTGATCAGCAGTTATGTAGCGATGAATTATTTCACCAAGACATGTTTTTCCACTCTGCAATGGCACTCGAACCACAAAAGGAATAAAAAAATATATTAAGATATATCAGAGACATTGAATACCTGCTGTTCATGCATGCAACGAGTCAGTAATTTCAAAAGATCGAGAGAGATTATGAATGTACAAATAATATGATATGTCAAATCTAATTCAACTGTAAAATAAGATAAAGAACTCATTTAAAATATTAGAATTTTAGCCATCTATTTTTCATGACGATGAACTTGTAATGTTATGAAATCACCACTTGTCCCAAAAGCTTAAGCTGATGAGAAGGGATAGATTTTTATTTTATATCTTAACACTCCCCCTCACGTGTGGGCCAGACTCCCCCTCAATGAGTGGGCTCAACAAGTGAAATATTTAATTAAATTGAGTGTAGAGTTAGGGTTCAAACTCAAGACCTTTGTTCTGATACTATGTAAAATCATTACTTGTCCCAAAACTTAAACTGATGAGAAGAGATAGATTTTTATTTTATATATTTACAAATGCTGACTCAGGATACCATGCAAATGCAATATGCCTTTTACTCAGTTAAACTCTAGACCTGTGTAATACCAGTGAAATACGTGCTAGCAAGTCTGGTACCAAGCTGTGTCACGTTAACAGCATAAATTCACACCGTGGAAACCCATACCTTGGGTAAAGTCTCCAAGTAAGCACTGGGGATCTCCATCTCAGCTAGCACGCTACTATTGATTGCCAAGGCCGCCTTCAGTATCTGGTTTGCACAGTCCCTACACTGTTGCAATCTCTTCCTTGCATCTTCAGACAGCCCACATGGCTGTATTTTTGGACAGGGCAGCCACCACTTCTCTTCCTGCCGAACTGAAGGCCTACCACCACAGGATCTAATAGCATCACAATCATTTGTTTCACCCACAACTATACCCCTATCAACGTACCAAAATTCAGTATCACAAAATCCATCAAGCATACTAAGCAGCATTGCATCAAGCTTTTTAAGTGCAGGTAGATTCATGTACAAATCCGAGCGTGGCCTTGTCGCCATGACTTCGTATGTGCCTCCACCAGGGAACTGTTGTATTGAAGGCACGAGTTCAACTATGGAATCGCTTACGCATAAGAGCAGCTCCATCTCTCGGCGCCACATTGCCTTCTTCTGCAGCGCCAGTGGCTCTAACCTCCACAATTCACCAAACACAGTAGCTGCCATGACAATCGAAATCAAAGTTTATCACGAATAAAACCAAAAATATTACTAGGGAACAGCTCCAATAATATAATGGAAGTGGAGGCAGCAGACATACCAGAGAGATTGGTAATGGCATTTGAGATTGCGAGGGCAGTGCACACCCCTTTCCCTCCTCCAGACATATCTTCTCCGAGAAGAAGCTTCGCAAATCTCTCCTTCATCATCTCAACCTCTGTTCAAAAAAATGAAAGAAAATCAATATATTTTAAGTCCTAAAAGTATATAGACTTAGATCCCAAATTACCCATACACGGTATAATCCCTACTTGGTCATAGAGAAACTGGAGCAAACTCGGTATAAAAGAAAACAAAACACAGAAACGAATTTGAAACCACATTTTCCATAATGTTTTCTCACTTAACAGTGGATCGGCAAAAATATATATACTTGAATTTCTTCTTGATTTAGGAACCAAACAGAAGCTTAAGAGAACGATAACTAAAAACTACTCAAATAATTAAACTAAGTAAAAAATTAAGCACAAATACCTCATTCAATGTCTCAGTCTAGTACCGAATTAAGAGTCAAAATGTGCAAAAATTACCAACAGTACAGCAACATAAATAAAGTACCTGAAAAATCAGTTTCCCGTTTCTCAGGCTTCTGATCCCAAAGCACCACATCCTTGCCTCCAATCACAGGCAGCATCATCGGCGCCGTGAAGCCGAAATTCCCGGCAACGGGACGGGGGGAAGAAGTCATGGAGCTGGAAGCGCCGACCTCAGCGTCGAACCGCCGAGACGAGAAGCTACTGCAGCTCTCGGACTCGCTGACGTCAGCGCTCAAGCTGTAACTCCCGCACCGCTCGCTCTGCTCCTGGTCGGAGCCGTACCTGTCCTCTTCTTCCTCCGACACGCTCCCCATTTGGACTCCGGAGATCGGACGCTCACCACGTACGGATGTGAAGCAGTCAGCCGCACATATACTACGATGGGAAGCAGCGTAGCCGATTAAGCGAAAACCAAACGAAACCTCAAAGAAAAGAGTGGCGTAGTTCGAAGTGGGGAGGCGAAGAAGACGATGATGATGATGATTGAGGAAGAGGAAGAGGAAGAGGAAAAGGCAGCAGATAATAAAGCTCCCCCAAGAGGTTTACTCCCAACGTACTCTTTCTCTGTCTTTTTCCCCTCTCTCTCTATTAAATTAATTTAATATACTCAATTCTCTCTCCATTTCTCCCACAAATGCTACCACGGCATGCTACTGCACTGCAAATGCTGTCGCCAGTAGTTCTCTATCTCTATTGATACTTACGCCAGTAGTTTTTCTCCTTTTTTTTTTTTTTTTTTTTTTCACAAGTACTGTTTTCTTTTGATTATTTTGAGATTTCTCGTAATAAGATTTAAAATAAATAAGATTTTATTAATTTTATGTCAAATGTTAAAATATTCTATATCGAATGGACAATATGTTGAATATATCAATTTCTAAAAGTTTTGTCATTTCTTGTTAATGTAACACTTCACTCAACCTTAGTATTAGAAAATGTAAAATAATTTATATAATTTTTAAGTGTATAAGTTAAGTGCAATATTTTTAAAAATAATGATACATATTTAAAACACATTTGAAAATTTTATTTATTTTTATTATATACTCTATTTCATTTTCGAAAAAAATAATTCTTCTCATTAGTCATTTTTCACTATCTCACACCCCACATCCAACCGAAAAAAATTGTCAAATGTAGAGGGTAGATGTGAATAGTGACTTATGTATAGCAAAAGAAAAAATATTTACCTCAGTCTACTATTTATCACACACTCCACACACTTAATGTATTGAGTTAAAAAATAATAATAATTGAATTCATGGTGTGTAGAGAGTGTAGGCTGATATATAGAATTGCTCATAGCAAAATTATTTCGAAAAATTACACAAACTTGCCTACTCCAACTATTTATCTACGCTCTTAGGAAATTTATGGAAGAAAAGTTAAGACAAATAAAATAAATAAGTTTTATTAGTTACTGTTAAATGGTATGTGTAGCCGAACTCTAGATTATAGACGGGAAATTCTCAAATTGTCTGGCCCAAAAAAAAAAATATTTACTACGTGTCAATTCCTCATTTAAGGAATCAACACGAAACATATATCGTTTGGGAAAATGCTTCTCCCACTGAGAATTCAGGATTTTTTTTTAATAGTTAGGCAAGTATTTTTATTTTAAATATTCAAAAGGATTTAAAAAATACTTTAAAAAAATAAAAGTGTAAATTTGGACTATCCATTAGTGGGAATGGCAGTGA
The DNA here is from genome assembly GCA_022457165.1 of Juglans mandshurica. NCBI lineage: Eukaryota > Viridiplantae > Streptophyta > Magnoliopsida > Fagales > Juglandaceae > Juglans > Juglans mandshurica. The sequence goes on along the minus strand of CM039629.1, from coordinate 23,556,656 downwards.
TATATTTACATTTTACAACTCCTTTACTATTATTTTATTATTTAGCTATTTTTATTTTCTTTTTACTCTATAAATTTAGATTAAACATTTTAGAATATGACATTTTTATATAATTTAGAAGAAAATAAATTTAATCAACGAACGTAATTATAAAATTTAATTAAAAATTTTAATTTTATATAAATTGATATTTTTTTACTCTTTGAAAAATTTATAACATCATTAAAATATATTTTTTTAATTACGAAGTAAAAACAAAACAAAAAAAAAAAATCTAGAAGGAGCCCAACGAAAAGACTATAATTTTCCTGCTAACCATTCACGCGGGTCCCTCAATTCTACTTGCATGTAAAGAGATTTACTGATTTAGTCCTCGTTTAGATTTAGATGTGAGTTGAGGTGAATTGAGTTGATTTTAAATAAGTTGAATAAAATATTATTAAAATATTATTTTTAATATTATTATTATTTTGATATTTGAAAAAGTTGAATTGTTTATTAAATTTAGTATTAAAATTTAAAAAATTTGTAATGATGAAATAAATTAACGTGAGTTTAGAATCCAAACGGAGCCGTAGAGAAAAAGAGTTGTGCTAGCGTGCCACCCAAGAGTTCGTGCTGCCCAGCTTTGATCACTAGGCATGCTTCGCTAGCATAAAGTAGTGTTTTTATTTATTTTTTATTTTTTTCATATTTAAATATTTTTAAAAAATAAAAAAATATTAATATATTAAAAATAATTTTCTTAATCATTAAGTTAAAAAAATATTAAATATATAAACAGTCAAAATGAGTGGACAAACTCAAGCGCATATTAACACTTATCTGGAGGAAAATGTTAATCTTTCTCACTAGAATTATTTATTTATTTATTTTTAATTTCGTGATTAAAATAACTGTGGATCGGGGCTTGTCGAGTGTGGGGGACCACAAAGGAGTTTCATGCGCCCTATAAAACCAGTGCCACTAAATTGTAGATCGACTGGTCTGGTGTATCACAATTTAATTTAATTTAATGTGGAAAAGTAAATTTTATCATTAAATAAATCCTTCTCTTTTTTAAAAAATAGGATAATTTAATGTATACAAATTTATAATAAATGATTATTAATGTGCAAATTCTTTTTTTTTATAATAACCTATAAATTCTTTTAAAAAAGAAAAATTTTACTTATTATCTTTTACACTACACATCAACATATAATTTATCAATTTTATCATTTTATTTAAATATACATATTGATATGTAAATTTATGTGTTTAAATAGAAGGATAAAAATGACAAATTATATATTAGTATATAGTACGAGAATGATAAGTAACATTTATCTTTAAAAAATGAGATTTATAATATAATTATAAAAAAGTTTATAAATAAAATAATTGACCTAAAAAAAAAATCTAAGGAAACTCGAAAATTTATATATCATGTCCTAGAGCATAAAATTATTTTTATTATAAAATAAATTTAATAGATCACATGAAATTACGTTAATTTATTATTATTATATTGATTTACTTGCATAAATAAGATAGAACTAAAATTTAATTTTGAATAGTTATACATTATTATTATTATTATTATTATAAGGGTATTTTTATAAAATGATATTAGTTTTATAAAATATTTACAAAAATAATCTTATTTTTTAAATATTATTGTGTAAAGTGTGGTATCATTTTTCTTTAAAAAATAATACCGGTTGTTGATTAAGATGCATAATGCAATTAACACCGTTGACGTGACTGGCTATAGTCAAAGGTTGCTTAAACTTCCGTGATTAGGTTTTTGGGATGCTAACTGTTATAATAGTTCGTTACATTAATTGTAGCAAAACTTTAAAAAGGTAGACCACCCTAATAAAGGCAGGGTTGTAACTACTACCTCCTATGTTTAATGCGTTTTGGCTTGGACAAGTACTTTCTTTCTGTAAATTTAATACGTATTTAGCTTTTTCATTATAGTTTTTTTTTATACAGTCATATTTTAAATTAAAAATATATCTATAAAATAATATTAATTTTATACAAATATTAATGTCGGGTAAGGTAAAAAGAAGGGAGGCAGAGGATGGAAGTAGAAGCGTTCCTCCTTTCCATGACAACTTTGAGTTTGTCGAACAAGAGCTTGCAATTATCATTATGAAAGGGAAACAAGAAGAACATTTATAACTTGTAATAGTTAAGAATCAATACTTAGAAGAAGATCCAAACAACACCTAAAGGTTGTCGGGATGATATGAGTTGCTATAGTGAAGACCAACATGTTATTTCCTTTACGGCCAGGAATAACAGAATTAATGGATTTTTTTTGTCGAATTTGAATTCACTCATTTTTCACCTAAATTCCATAAACAATAAAAATGTTGTTTATTTATGCTATAAAACAACGTGAAAATCTCTCTCTGTTTGTTTGTTTCTTATTTTTTCTTTATTTTGGAATTCTTGCAAGCTTCCGTTTGCCGCATGCTCAAATATCATGGCCCCTTGTTATGAAGTCATGGAGATCAGATCGAAGAAATAGAAATCTATTGGACTTTAAACTACCCACGATGATGTCCTCATGGAGATGAAGAGGGATGGATTTAGGGTTACGATATGGAAAGTAAGAGAGAGGAGAGAACAAAATGGAGAGGGAGAGAGACGGAAAGGGAAAGGAAAATGTTTGACCGAGATGGAGATGGAGAGAGGGAGGGGGAAATGAAATTGAGAAACACTACTTTGCTTCTTCAAAATGACACCTCCATTTTACCGCTGATCAAATTTTTTTTTTTACTTAGTGATTAAGGAAGTGATTTTAAATGTATTGGTATATTTTTTTATTTTTTAAATGTATTTAAATATATAAAAAAAATATGAAAAGAAAAAAAAAAAAATTTATGCTGGATGGTAAGTCCAACTATCAAAATGGAGCGACATAGTAGCCGCACCCAATGAAATTTCAAGGGAGAGAGGGGGACGAAATGGAGAGAGAGGAAGAGAAAAATAAAATAGATGAAAAACACACCGTTTTATTAAATGATCTGGAGATGCCGGTTGCACGCCAAATTGTTTTATTTCATTTTATTATTACAAATTTTTTCAAAATTTCTTACAAAATATAATAAAAAATAAAAAATTTTAAATTCCAAACAATAATAATTTTAAAAAATAATATTTTAATAATATTTTATTCAATTTTTAATTTTTATCTAAATTCATCTCATCTCAACTCAACTCACTATCCAAACAGCACCTAAATTTTTTTGATTGAGAGATGTTTTGATAATGAATTGAAATAAGATGAATTGAGATGAAAGTTGAATAAAATATTATTAGAATGTTATTTTTTAATATTATTATTATTATTATTTTAAAATTTAAAAAATTTAATTATTTATTATATTTTATACGAGAAATTAAAAAAATTATAATAATTAGATGAAATAAATTAAGATGAATTGAAAAGACTTTTGTATCCAAACCGGAGCTGAGTATAACCGGGTACGGTACAATACTCATATTTAAACCCGGAACCGGTTTTTACCCAGGGCATTCACAGATTCCTCGCACCCAAACCTATCTACCTCCCAAAGTTCGAACCCTGATAAACCCTAATATCTCTATCTCACAGATCACACGCTTTTCATTGCTGTTTGATTTCAGTTTGGTAGAACTTAATTTGTTTTTTTTGTTTTTGTTTTTCTTTCGTGGAAAACGAAAAGCAAAAAACCATCGGACCTCACTTTGTTAAGCAAGCGTCGGCTCTCTAGGGCTGGGGCTTCTCGTCGCTGAGGCCACCTCGCACCCTTTCCTCTCTGCCTTATCATCCGAGATTCTCGCCGTTACCTCCGTCCTCGGGGTTCGTTTTCCGCTCTTTGTTCTGTATTATTTATTTTTTATTTTAATAGTAAGTTAATAATAACGAATAATAAATTTTAGGTCTTGGTCAAAATCCTTTCTTAATTGGTTGGACGGAAAACTTGATGAAAACAATAATGTTTTATTAACTGTAATATTTACGACAGCCTTAAATAGTGTAATATTGCAGAAGTAAGTAAATGTGGATAATGTAATAATTTTGTGATGAATAATGGTCTGCTCCTTTGGCTATTGACCAATTACCTCTGTTGCTGGATAGGTTAATAGGGGTTGCTGCTGCTGGAAAAAGGCTATATGTATGTGTATTACGTGTTGCAGTGAATGAGCACAGAACTTGATTGCAGCTTTATTGGACGGCAACAAATGTGATTAATTTGGTGTACTACGCTTAAAGTGAAGCATGCAACTTGCTTTTAATGGATGGCATGGGTATGATTCACTCTTCCTATCTATTATTGTTAGGGTTTTAATGGGCTGGATAAAATTTTGTAAGTTTGTTTTTTTGATTAATATGTCTTGTATATTACAGCTGCATGGAACATACCGTTTTGTTCTTTGTTGGGTAAATGGTAAGGAGGTGGACAAGGAAGCAGGTGAGCGAGAAAAGAATGAGAGCATGATTAAGTTTCAAGTATCCTATCGTGGGAAAAAGGATCCCCTCGTGTTGGGGTAAGAACTTGAACGCCTTAAGTTATTACTTTTTTGATATTGTCCAAAATATCTATACAAATAGTTATAAGGAAAAATATAATTGTAAGCGATTCTGCACACTAATACATGCATCCATTCAATATGATTGGTCAAAAAGTAGATTTGATTGAAAACAATGTTAATTTTAATTTAGAATATGAAGATAATAACATTAGTACGTAGATTGGTATGCAAACTTGCTTGTACATAGTAAAACTCTAGTTATAAATATTGCGAGCCCACTTGATCAGTCTTATTATTATTATTTTCCATTTGAGCATTTCAAATTAGGCAACAACTTAAGAAAACATCTATGATATATAAGAAAGAAAGGTAACTGACATATTTAATGTGCATAATACAAGGCTTCCCAAGCTGAGGGAAGAGAGACTGGCCAGGCCTTACACATATACAATATTATTATTTTTAGATATTTTTATATTAGTTTATTATTATTCATAAACTATTTATTATTATTTTATTATTATTCATAAATTATCTGAGATGCTTTTATTATCCAAACGGAGCCTTAAGCATGTGAGTTTGAAATTTGTCTTTGAAGAAATTCATGGGCCTAACTCATCTCATAAAATCGGTTCAACAAGAGAGGATTGTTCATTCCTTATAAACATGTTCAAGACCTTGTCCACAGGCAATGTGAAATTATTCCTCAACACCCTCCCTCACGTGCAAGCCAGTATTTTTCCTGGTCCTTATCACATGATAAGTAGTGTAGGCCCCATTCGTCTTGTGGCAAGCTCTGATACTATGAAGAAATTCATGGATATAACTCATCTCATAAAACCGGTTCAACAAGAGATGATTATTCATTCCTTACAAACATGTCCAAGACATTGTCCACAGACAATGTGAAATTATTCCTCAACACCCTCCCTCATGTGTAAGCCAATAATAGTCCTTCTCAACCAAGGCCTTTTAAGTTCAATCCGAGTGTTCATAATCTTGTCTTTTTACTTTACTACTTTCATGGTTTAGGCATAATTCATGTTTTCCTTCTCTTTTACAAGCATAGTTCTCTGCAAAAACTTATCAATAAGGTTCGACTCTGTTTTAACTTTATGTTCCCATGGCATACGGTTCACAAATCACAACATCTCCTAGCTATCTTTGATTCTTTGACACTATTAACCTCTAGTTATTCATAGAAGACAAGACAATACTGTTTTGAACTTTTATGGCTAAGCAATCAGCTGCCAATGGGTTTTTCATCACTTTCTTTTCCTACTTTTGTAACTGGTCTTAATATAAATCCTGCATTTGCAGATTGCCAATGAGAGTGATCACAATATGTTCTAACCATCTTGAAACCTCATTTGATGTTGTCTTTTGATATTGTATTTATATTCATGCCACAATGGAATTGCTATTTTTTTTTTCTCAATCAGTTCAGTTCAGCTCGATTATGGTAGTAACAAAATCCCAAGAGGTTTTACCACATAAAAGATGTTTGTTTTCCTAAATCATAAGTTAATCTGCAGAACTTCAAACTAGAGGTACATGACCTTTTATGTAGATCATGTTTCACTACACATTTTAAACCAGATCAGGCAACAGATTCATTCGAAAAAAACTCGTTCTTTCGAGACTCGGCGAATTCTAATAGCGATTATTTTCTTATTTTGTAATAGGAGTTCCAACCATACAAAAAATTACATCAACGACCAACATTGCTCTGAAAAGCATATCATGAAAAAAGGAAAAGAAAGAAAAACATTTGATTTATTGCAATGAAATTGCTTATTTGATGAGGAGGCCTTGGGTCCTCGAGGACTAGTAGTTAGGGTACGTACTACGCCTGGGCCAATTGAGAAAAGTTGATAGGGGCTACAAATCTTGTGGGACCGCTGAAGAGAGTTACTGCTGCCAGCTGAGCAGCAGCCTCTGTTGGGTGGAACAAATCCCAGAACAAGTAATTATCACGACTCGGACAAAGATTTGCATTTGGATTGCAATTGGATTCTGCATTCAGCCTCCCAATTCCACAACATGCAGTCTTCACGTTCGTAAAATCTGAAAAAAAAGAAAAGAAAAAGTTATCTACATTAGACTAAATTCTGGCCCAATAGTACTTAATTTGGCACATCAGGAGATCATATGGAGTGAAATTGCAGCTAGCTTACTGAATAGAAGTGGGTTGTCTATGACATTAATTGTCATCTCGTAGGCGTTTCCAAGTGAGTACTTCATGCCTTGATATTCTTCGCTGAGCCTGCACAAGATCGACTCAATCTTTGTGTGAAAAGCTCTTGCGTGGTCGTTCAGCTCCTCCAAACAACCCCCGTTAGTACTATTGAGCCTCTGAGAAGGACAACATCCAATTGACGGGACGCTTATAATCCCAAACTTCCTAGCTCCCAGTTCGAGTAGAGCCTGCATGTACGTGGTATCAGTATCCGCTGTGATCAGTTGATCATCATTTGCCAGCTATCTTGATATTTTTTTATTTTTATTTTTTATAATTACTAATTTATAAATATATATATTTTAATAAAATAATATAATTATACGTTAATTAGTTATAAAATGAGTTATAAAATATAAAGGAAAAGTCTTTTTGTAAACGAGTTGTCTATTTCATTAAGGTATTTACTTAATGAAACAGTACGAAGTGAAAATGCAAATATTTTTCATGACACGATGTTTTCTTTTCTCAAATTTTTTTTTCTTTTCAATAAAAAAAGTTCAGCGTCGATGTATGGTTTGGTGGTGCGCCAAACCGCTTAATTGAAAAAAATTTGAGAGAAGAAAAAACAGAGAGTTACGTACGTACCTTTAATTGGTTCTCGTAAGTGAATCCTAAAATGGCGAAGAAGCGTTCCTTTGATAAATTATTGTTGGAACGGTAATATTCGATGATATCATTGCTGCCAATACTAATGAAGAACAAAGACTTGGAAAGAAACCTTAGGGTTGGTAAGGGACCCATTGCAGCCATAAGAGAGCTGCGAACACTCTCAAACTGCCCTATTTGCTCTGCCAATGGAATCACATTCTGTTTCCGGCCGCTGTTTGGTGTATCAGACTGAGTAGAAAGTAATAATTAGATCATGTCATCAATCTCATGCTTATAAAAAGATCATTGCAGTTTATGTAGTCATGAACGAATGTTAATAAATTTAATTTCTAGAGAGAGAGAGAGAGAGGCCCTCACCGGTAATTGTCCTGTCAGACGAAAAATGCCGGACCCTCCAGAGGCGAAGTTTATACCCTTTAAGGCTTGCCTCGTTCGACTATAACGTGAGTAATTTACAGTTGAAAGATAGGGTGGTGGACTTTTCTCGTAACCCAGTTGCTTGGCTGATCATGAGAATCATGTACCGGTTGATCAGGTTGAGAAACCATCATTATCATATATAATAATAATAATAATAATAATAATAATAATAATAATGGAAAAAAATAAGGTATTAATTATGTCATTCTTGGCCACGAGAGATTTCGATCATTCGTAGCAAATGCATGCATTTCGTGGGAAATGTAAAACAGAAGATTGAACAACGTACTTAGCATGCATGTGTTAGAAATATATATACTGACCTAGAAAATCAGCACTGTTTAGGCCATTGCTAAACCTTCCAGTGGGTATAGAGAAAGCAAAATCAATGCCATTGAAAGGGAAGTCAGCCCTTGCCTGGCTGCCTGGCAAGAAATTGTTGGTCCCAACATCTGCTGTCGAGTCCCCAAGTATAAAAACAGCAGGCCTGCCTGCATCTGCATTAACGTTAAGGATAATCGTCGCCAAGGATAAGAGCAGAATGGCAAAGCTTATCTCTGCCATGAGGAACAACTGACCAGAAAGGAAACTTTCTCTTTTAAGGACTGTACGTTTCAATAATGCTTGAAAGTTCACTGATGAAATATTAAGATCTTTCTGGGGTTTATATAATGAGATGTTGCAGAAAGTTACAATAATGTGAGTGCTCGGTAAAGGGGTCGTTTTCCTGCAGCAAGAATGCATACATGCAAAAGAACAAAGACATTGTTTGGATAGGCGGATTGTCCTAAAGCTTTTCTTAAGGCCGGGTTGACCCGGAGGATCGACCAAAATCAATGATTACAATGAGCAAACCACTTTAATTCTTGTCGCTATAAACAACATGAAAATATGCTGTCAATATTTTCATGTATTGCTGTCAATATTTCTACGTAATTTGTCATTTCTGGTTTAATTTAGAACTTGAAATTATCATCATTATTTGGTGGTGTTGACATGTAAAAGCCAAATTCCCTGTCACAACAGAAAGCATGCAGACGTTCCCAGAGGCCAGCCAGTTGTCTTTTGTCCATCTTGGGGCCGGTTACTCTTTGAAGTTACCAATATTGATACCAGGATGATAAAACTAAGAAATCAGGGAAAGACAGGAGAAAGAGGATGAAAATCTTAGAAGAGTCCAGGAAAGGCTAATAAAAATATGTATTATATATAATATATATATAATATGCTCCTTGGTCCTTACTACGACGTACGTTGTGCATGCCATGCACACAGCTTGCTGTGCTAGCTTAATCCGTCACATAGCAATTAGCAACATATATTAATATGTGACATTGAAAAATGGCAAGATCAGAAAATTCTTGATTTTAAACAACCAATTCAATGCTCAACATCATGAGATTTTATTGCAGAAATTATTTATCGCTAAAATATCAATTAATTTTTACGTAGCTAAAAATGGGGGCAAAACTTTTAAAGTACATGCATGTTTTGCTTTCGTGCCCGGCCCCATTGGGTATGAAATTAAAGTACTACTTCCGGTGGATCCACTCAAGGGCTGAGCTCTGACTCCTATCGGAGTCGGAGTAGCCATTTCCGAGCTCCGACTCCGACAAGAGTCGGAGCTAATTTTTTGCTCCGATTCCAACTCCGAACGGAATCAAAGTCCGACTCCGACCTCCGAACGGAATTGGAGTCCGACTCCGAATGGAGGTCGGAGCTCCTACCGTCTATTGGACTAAATAATAATAATAATAATAATAATAATAATAATAATAATAATAATAATAATAATAATAATAATAATAATAATAATAATAGTACTTAAATAAATAATGTGGTCAATTTCTTTTGTTAAATAAATGATATGCAGAAATAAATTTGATCTATTAAGACTAATATGATCACCAAAGCCCAAGTCCAAACCTATAAAAAAAAAAATACTGAAAAGAAAAAAAAAAGCTTAAATACAATAATTTAAAAACTAAATAACATGTATGATGTAGGCATAAGTTATAACAGTCCAATTTATAACGCAATAACAACATTGACATAAATATTAAATGTTCATGTCGCTCAAATCTTAATGGTACATTGATCTGTGATCATGCCTGAAATGAAAATAGAAAGTTGCAATCAATAAATGAAAAAAAAAGTTGATAAAAAAAAACTAAAAACGGTAAAAGTAGAATTTCATTCTTACCAAGAAAGGGGGTTCTCTCAATTCCAGACGTTCCCAGAGGCCAGCCAGTTGTCTTTTGTCCATCTTGGGGCCGGTTACTCTTTGAAGTTACCAATATTGATACCAGGATGATAAAACTAAGAAATCAGGGAAAGACAGGAGAAAGAGGATGAAAATCTTAGAAGAGTCCAGGAAAGGCTAATAAAAATATGTATTATATATAATATATATATAATATGCTCCTTGGTCCTTACTACGACGTACGTTGTGCATGCCATGCACACAGCTTGCTGTGCTAGCTTAATCCGTCACATAGCAATTAGCAACATATATTAATATGTGACATTGAAAAATGGCAAGATCAGAAAATTCTTGATTTTAAACAACCAATTCAATGCTCAACATCATGAGATTTTATTGCAGAAATTATTTATCGCTAAAATATCAATTAATTTTTACGTAGCTAAAAATGGGGGCAAAACTTTTAAAGTACATGCATGTTTTGCTTTCGTGCCCGGCCCCATTGGGTATGAAATTAAAGTACTACTTCCGGTGGATCCACTCAAGGGCTGAGCTCTGACTCCTATCGGAGTCGGAGTAGCCATTTCCGAGCTCCGACTCCGACAAGAGTCGGAGCTAATTTTTTGCTCCGATTCCAACTCCGAACGGAATCAAAGTCCGACTCCGACCTCCGAACGGAATTGGAGTCCGACTCCGAATGGAGGTCGGAGCTCCTACCTTCGACCGGAGCTCCGACCGTCTATTGGACTAAATAATAATAATAATAATAATAATAATAATAATAATAATAATAATAATAATAATAATAATAATAATAGTACTTAAATAAATAATGTGGTCAATTTCTTTTGTTAAATAAATGATATGCAGAAATAAATTTGATCTATTAAGACTAATATGATCACCAAAGCCCAAGTCCAAACCTATAAAAAAAAAAATACTGAAAAGAAAAAAAAAAGCTTAAATACAATAATTTAAAAACTAAATAACATGTATGATGTAGGCATAAGTTATAACAGTCCAATTTATAACGCAATAACAACATTGACATAAATATTAAATGTTCATGTCGCTCAAATCTTAATGGTACATTGATCTGTGATCATGCCTGAAATGAAAATAGAAAGTTGCAATCAATAAATGAAAAAAAAAGTTGATAAAAAAAAACTAAAAACGGTAAAAGTAGAATTTCATTCTTACCAAGAAAGGGGGTTCTCTCAATTCCATCCCAACTCTCAAGGGGCGTCCGTTTCAGACTCTCAGTCATCGGCAATTATGTTAGGATTCACAATTAGATCTATAAAATCATAAAAAGTAGAAGTTAGAAACATTAAAATAATTAAATAATCATTTAAAATCATATAAACTTACCCGATTCAAGTCTATAGCTCTCGGCATCAATGCCAACGATATCTAGTCCAATGGGCGTTTCACTTATCTAATTCTGTGTGCAAATGAGAGCCTCCACGGTTGACGGTGACAATGAACTCCGATAAGCATCTAACACGCGACCTCTAGTGCTAAATACCGACTCTGAGGCAACCGTAATGACAGGAATGGCTAGCACATCTCAGGCTACACGGGAAAGGACTAGATACTTCGTGGAATTAACTTTCCACCAAGTTAATAGCTGAAATATATCATCAGGTGCCTCGACAGCTTCTATAAAATATCATTCAACCTCAGATGTACAATGCATAATATTCCTTGTTGACATGAGTTGATGATACTGCTGGATAATACGATGGCATTTAACCCCTACAGATGGATCAGTTTCACCTAAGGAATCTGTCGACCCCGTTGACCTCGAATGTGAGGAGCTACCAGCTGCGGATGAAGGCTGACAACTATTACTGTAGTGATTATATAGGTCATCCATATCACTTTTTAGCACTCTAATAAACTCTGCAGCCTTCACTGCCCCTAGAACGGAATTTATCCAAAATTCTAGAACGGCCAGCTTATATCAGGGGTCAAGGATCATAGCCACAAATAGAAATCTATTTATCTTCTCAATATTGCCCCAATATTTATCATATTTGGTCTTCATCCTCGTAGCCATAGCAGATAACAATCCACCAGAGTTAATACAATTATTTTCCAAGTGGAAGTGAAGCTCCGAGAGCTCGCTGAAGAATGAGTTCGCAGTCGTATATTTTGATCCAGATAGTCGCATGGTTATGTCATAAGAAATTCTTAAAAATTCAACAAAGTAGCTCACACTGGTCCAATCATGTGCGTACGGCGCACCGAGCCCCTGTCCTGCTGGCTCAAACAAAGCATACCCCAGGCCTCCATCCTCGACCTCCATCCGCTCGAATACTTTTTAGTACTTTTGTGCCACATCCAACATCATGAATATTGAGTACCATAGAGTCGGAACGTCCAAGCACAACATACTAGAATATTCAATCTTAAGATTTTCTGCTATTGCCTTAAACTTGGCAAGCGTTTGAGGGGAACCCCTCACATATCGTACAATACTGCGAACTTGGATAATAGAATCATCAACCTCTTTTAACCCCTCAACAACTATGAGGTTGATGATATGAGCACATCATCGAACATGAATAAACTCGTGAGCCCGAATGACATCATCTTTCACCGTCGTGTTCCGCTTAAACCAATCAATTGCTATTTCATTGGCACTGGTATTGTCAACTGTAATACACAACACTTTTTGAATTCCCCAGTCATTTAAACAATCATCCATCATCGCCCCAATGGATGCACCTTTATCATCCATCTTCGCTCCAGTGGATTCCACTCTGAAAATTCTCTCTTTGTTTTTGTTTCTGTACAAGTACTCATGATACTTCCACGTTATTAAAAATAAATATTTGTATAATTAGTTATATTGCGATCATGATATAATTTAGCGGTGGAATGAGATTACCACGACATAGATCTGTATCACTAAAAGAAAACTGTTTATTTGCGACCAGTTAATTCTAGCGAAATGACTATTTGCAACTAAAATTGATTGTGAAAAGTCTTTTAATCACAATAAATTGGTCGCAAAAACTCGTTTTTCTTGTAGTGTATATATCTTTTTTCTTTTTTGATCATCTCCATTCTACGTACCCTAAGATGCATGGCGTAAAGCAATTAAGTACCATATATATCTCAACATGTGTACCGAAAAGGGGATAGTTTGATCATTTTGGTGACAAGATCAATATCCTTGAGATATATATATGTTAGGGTTCACATGCATGATACATGCAGGTTTGAGAAAGAAACTGATCATGATCAGTACAACCGGCCATATGGTGTTGGCTTTTGGTTAATTGATATATATATATATCTCATTAAGATACAAGTTATAATTCTCTGTACGTCGTATTCTAGCTGGTCGATTTAGAAATTACTTGATGTGTCAGCATGAGATGTTCCATCTGATTCTCACATCAAATTCAGAATCATGTTCATTGAAAACTATTCTTGATGATAACAACTATATATATATGCATATATTCTAACATGATTTATATTTCTTTAGAAAAAATAATAATTGGCTTAATGCCAATAATTTCCTAGTATAAAATATAATTAAGGCTCGAAGAAATTGGCATTTAAGCCTAATTTGTAAGATAAAGTCCAGGCTGCTGCAACAACTAAAAGAACACTGAAAACAATGCCTAAGCAACCGAGCCCCAAGCTCACACACCACACTACACTATGAATTACTAGCAATATTATGATCACTGTAACTGAGTTCACAAAACCAATAACTCAATTACAGCGATTTTTAAATCGCTTGTATTGATTTAGACTGGCCCATTTTTATCGTTGCAATTGTTATTTCAAAACTGTTTAATTAGTCAATTGCGGTGATTTCAAAAAATCGTTGGGAAAGTATATTTCCGGCGATTTTTCTTCTTTTAGCGACAATATTAAATCGTTGGAATTAATCTTTCCCAACGATTAACAACTGAATCGTATCTTGCAATTGCGGCAATAAAATGTACTATTTGTGGCGAATAAAAATCGCCGGTAAAGAAAATCTTTCTCGGCGATTTTTAGCTTCCGTTGGAGTAGATAAAAAATGGTGCTTTAATACCGGCAAATGTCCAGCGATTTATAAATTGTTGGGAAAGGTGATAGACAACGATTTTATTGATTTTCCCAACGAAAATAAATTGTCGGGAAAGGTGATTCCCCTTGTAGTGAGCAGGGCCCCTTATACAATTGCGGTATAAATGTTATATATGAAAATGTCTACTCATCATCTTCACACTACATATTACTTTACATAATTTTTTTATTTTTATTTTTTTCTCATATCAAATATGTGGTATATGGATGATGCGTAGAATAACTCAATTAGTTTAGAAAAAATAATTTAAAAAAAAAAAAAATATAGTACGTGTATGGTATGTGATCATGTGGATAATAAGTATCCAAAAGTAGTAAAGCTCAATTAATATTATATAAAGGGTCAGTACTGAAAAGATATAATTTTGTACTAATTAATTAATTACCAAATGCAGCTATTGAAAGGTGGAGGTATCTGTTGTAGCAGATTCCGGGGAGTGATTCGTGGGAGTCGTGTGAGAAGCCATATGGTGTAGAGCTGCCACACAAATGCTAGGGACCAACAAATGATACCCCATGCCCTGCATCCATGCAATGAAATTAAAATCGAACGTACTTAAAACTATATCATCATGTATTCGGTGTATTTAATTTCAGCTCACTTTTGAAAAAGAAAATGAAAGGGCCGTTTGTACGTAGAAGCTGCAAAATATTATTGTCGATGATCCAATACATTATAAAAACAATATATATTATATATATTATTAAAAAAAAGTTGTGCATAGTGCATACTATTAAAAAATTAATTTAATTTTTTTTTAATACAAGCCTGTAATTACTCGCATTTTTTTAAAGTATTATACATGCAAAAAGAATGATCAGAAAAGGTACATCGATCCAACTAATTTGAAGATAGCTAATTCTCGATCGTTGATTTGTAAAAACGAGAGTGGAGCATGCATGGGACGCAATGTTTGAAATAAGCTGCTGATGATGATATATATGTTATATTTTAAAAGTCAAATTAATTTGGTGCTCCATTAATTTATTAGTAATTAAAGATTGATGATATGATGACTGATCATGAACACAATAAGAAATTTCCATAACTTTAAGCGGAAACTAATTGTTAGGTTTAGGTCCATATCCATATTGTCAGTACTATAAGAAAATTGTTTATTTATAATCAGTTAATTTTTATAAAATAATTATTTATAATTAAAATTAATCGTAAATAATTTTTTAATTACAACTTGAGTGAGTATACAAAAAGGGTTGTTCCTCTTATTGAGGGGGTAAGATGACGCAAAAAGCCGCTGCTTCTTCTCTAAACAGAAAAATTAACAAAAAGGGTGACAATTTCTCGATCACGAGACCAAATTATGAAAAAAGCAAATAAAAGTGGCCGATTTCTTGATCATTCTGTTTAAGACTATTATACCCAGCTAACAAATGAAGAACCTTTTATACAACAGATGACAAGCTCATTGTGCATCAAAATGGTACACGAATCACTCTTCCAGCTTAAGTATAAAGCAAAGCATCTGATGAGCAAAGATCAGTTGCTAAAAGATCACTTTAGATCAAACCCAACAGCATCTTGTTTGCGTTAAGCCACACTCTGTGTTAGAAGAGACTATTTCTGAAGGTTTTCCTAACTATTCATTGATTAGGTCAGTGTATATTTATACACTGTTTAAAGAGAATCAAATATGTTACAAGAATATAAAAATAGAAAAATACAATTAAATAAGAGAACATGCTAGACTACGTTACAGCAGAGGGTATAAAGTGTATATGGTTAATACGCCCCCTCGAGTCCATAGGGGTATCAACCTCTGTGAGACTTGATCTAAGTGCAGCAAATCGCTCAGAAACAATTGGCTTAGTAAGTACATTAGCTATTTGATCTTTGGAAGAGCAGAACAAGACTTTAAGACTGTTTGCTGCTACCCTATCACGTACAAAGTGAAAGTCTATGTCTAAGTGCTTTGTTCTTAAGTGATAGACAAGATTGGCAGATAGGTATGTTGCCCCAATGTTGTCACACCAGAGAGTAGGTGGCTGAGGCAGAAAAAGGCCAAGTTCGCGAAGAAGAGTTTGTATCCAGATCAATTCCGCAGCTGTGGTGGCAAGGGATTTGTATTCGGCTTCTGTGCTTGATCTGGCCACAGTCTTTTGTTTCTTTGAGCTCCATGATATAAGGTGCTTGCCAAGAAAAATGCAAAAGGCCCCAGTTGAGCGTCTATCATCTGGGCATCCTGCCCAATCTGCGTCTGTATAAGCCTGCAAGGTAAGATTTGAAGAGGTTTTGAAGATCATGCCATAATTTATGGTGGACTTGAGGTATCTAAGGATCCTCTTCACAGCTGACCAGTGTGAAACTTTTGGGCAATGCATAAATTGGCATACTTTATTTATTGAAAAAGTAATGTCAGGCCTAGTCATTGACAAATACTGTAAGCCCCCAACAATGCTTCGAAATAAAGTGTGATCAGTGAATTCAGGGCCATCAAACTGTGACAACTTGAGAGAAGCTGCCATAGGTGAGGTCATTGGCTTAGAATTAAGCATGTTACTTCTTTCCAAGAGATCTTTTATATACTTCCTTTGAGACAGAAAAATTCCAGAATCAGAATAATCAACTTCAATCCCAAGGAAGTAAGACAATCGGCCTAGATCCTTCACAGGAAAGGCTCTGGCCAGAGCAGAAATCAGTTTGTCTATAGCAGCAGGTATGGAAGAAGTAATGAGCATATCATCAACGTAGATCAACAGAAACATATGTAAATCACCAGAATTCAAAATGAATAGAGATGGATCAGCACGTGAAGCAGAGAAACCATAATCAGTGAGCCAGGTGCTCAATTGAGCAAACCAGGCCCTTGGTGCCTGTTTAAGACCATAAATGGCCTTGTTGAGTTTGCACACATAGTTAGGATATTGTTTATCAATGAATCCTTGAGGCTGCTGCATAAAGACAGTGTCAGTAAGCTCTCCATGCAAAAATGCATTCTGAATATCTATTTGGCGCAGAGGCCAATCATGACTCACAGCAATAGACAGAACTAGACGAATGGTGGTGGCCTTAACAACTGGACTAAAGGTCGCACCATAGTCTAAACCAAACTGTTGGTGGTACCCCTTTGCTACTAAACGGGCTTTCCGTCTAGCAAAGGACCCATCGGAGTTCAACTTGGACTTATAGACCCAACGACAGCCAACAACGTTAAAACTAGGGTTTGGAGGAACCATTATCCAAGTATTGGTTTGAGTTAAAGCATTAAATTCAGAGGACATAGCATCATACCATTCAGAGAATCTGGAGGCAACGACAAAGCTCGAAGGTTCATCCGGGACCTCCATAGTGGTACTGAGACAATGACGCTGCGGGTACAAGGCAGTGCCATCAATAAAACTTCGAGGCCGTAGAGAATTCGTGTGGCTCCGAGTAATGATCGGAGACCGAGGAGGAACAAGATTGTGAGATGGGAGTGGACGAGGTGCAGGGGAAGCATTTGTGATGGGAAGCTCGGAGAGATTAGAAGGAAGAGAGACGTCGTGAGAGGGTGAAGTTTCTGGGATGATATTGGAAGGAACCGAAGTATGGGATGAGGAGGTGGGAGTTGAAGTGATAAAGGTTGAGTTGGGATTAGGGTTAGTTTCAGTGCGTCGGGTAGGGGAGGTACTCGAGGGAGAGACAGCAGCAGATGTGTGAAAGTTATGAGTGGTCGGGTCATTAGGGTTTTGAGAATGGATGTGAGATGGAATGGGCCATGGGCCTGGGCCAAGGATAGAAGGTGGTGGGGCGAGTATGGGCAGCATTGTGTGAGAGGATGGTTGGGCTAGTGAAATCGTATTGGGCCGGTTGTTTGAGTAAGGGAAGGAATTTTCAGAAAATAGAACATCTCTTGAGATGTAGAGTTTTTTTGAAATGGGCTCAAAGCATTTATAGCCTTTATGAGACATACTATATCCTAGGAAAATGTAAGAGATGGATCTAAAATTTAATTTGTGTTTGTTGTATGGTCTGAGGTTGGGCCAGCATTGGCACCCAAATGTTTTCAAAAAATTATAATCAGGTTCTTTATTGTAAACCAAGAAATGAGGGGATTTATTGCGGAGAATTTTAGAAGGAAGAAGGTTTATGAGATACACAGAAGTTTCAAAGGCCTCAGTCCAAAAGGATAAGGGGAGAGAGGAATGGGCTAGCAGAGCAAGCCCGGTTTCAACAATATGACGATGCTTGCGCTCTACGAGGCCATTTTGCTGATGAGCATAAGGACAAGAGAGACGATGATTGATGCCAAGGTTAATGCATTGAGTGGTGATGGGCTTGAACTCAGCGCCACCGTCGGTTTGTAAATTAATTAATTTAGTGTTAAAGAGACGTTCTATGCGAGCAAGAAAATGGGGAAAAATTTGATGAACATCGGATTTTAATTTTAAAGGAAAGATCCAGGTGTAGAGTGTAAAGTGATCAAGAAATGAAACATAATATCTATATCCATTATGAGAAACAACAAGTGCTGGGCCCCATAAGTCGGCAGTAACCAATTCTAAAGGCCTTGAGGACTGAAGCCCACGAGATACATAGGGAAGTCTATGGCATTTCGCAAGGGGACAGGAGGCACATTTGGACATAGAGCTGCTGGGAACTATGGGCAAGCAGTTGTTGCGCACAATGGAGGAGACAACTTCAAGTGTTGGGTGACCCATACGGTGATGCCACTGAGAGAGAGAGGTACGCTCGCCAAGGTAGGAGGAAGCCGAAGCTTGAATAGTAGATGTTATGGCTAGTGGAAAGGCATAGAGGCCATTCTTAGTTGGACCGATGAGGAGGCAATTCTTGGTCCGAGAATCCTTAACACAAAAATGGGAAGAATGGAATTCAAAAAAGCAGTTGTTATGAAGGTAGAATTGTCGAACCGAAACAAGATTTTTTGAAATATTAGGTACATGAAGGAGATTTCGAAGATGGAAAGGAGAAGAGTTAGAGAGAAGAGATGCATTACCCGAGTTCTGGATAGGGAGGCACGAATCGTCACCGATGCGTATTGTCTCAGGACCACCATAAGGTTCACTGGAGAGATTGAGGTTGCCAAGATCGTGAGTTAGATGATGAGTAGCTCCAGAATCTGGGTACCAGGTGGGATCACAGTGTGTATATGGGTTGGTGTTTGATGGACACGGGTTGGTGTTTGGGAGTGGATGGGCGTTTGGAGAGGCATAGTTGGCAGAGAAGGAGGATGGTGCTTCATACTGATAGGATTGGTTGAACCGGTGCCTGCATTGGAGAGCAACGTGACCTTGTTTATTGCAAACTTGGCACGTTGGACGTTGGTGGGTGCCAGGTGTTTGAAGAAAGTTTCCAATGGGTCCACGACCATTTCTTCCAGTTGAGTGTCCCCTGCCTCTTCCCTGTCGTCCACCACGATTATTGCCATGTCCACCACGTTGATAAGAACTAAAGTTTGCTGAGAACTCAGCAGCAGATCGGGTAGAATGAGTGAGCCGACTCTCATGCACCAACAGAAGCTGATAGAGTTCGGTTGAGGTAACCGGATCAGATCTCGTGGTAATAGAAGTCACAAAAGGCTCATAGGCTGGTCCAAGCCCATTTAGTAAGTAGGAGACAATTTCTTTGTCTGGCAAGGGGTTTCCAGTAGAGGAAAGTGTATCAGCAAGGAGGTGAGCTTTACCAAGGTAGTCTGTTATGGACAGATCTCCTTTAGTTAGATTGGTAAGTTGAAAACGCACTTGGTATTCCTTTGCTTGAGATTGAGAAGAAAGAAGAGTAATAAGAGAATCCCAGAGACCACGAGCTGTTGTGGCTCGGAGTACATGGCCGAGGATGGAGTCTGATAAAGAAGAAAAAAGGATGCAAAGAACTAACTGATCATTTCTCTTCCAGACATTATAATCAGGGTTGATTTTTGGAACGGATTCAATGGTAGAAGGAAGAAACTGTGGAGGTGAACATTAGTTCCATCTACATATCCATAGAGATCTTGTCCTCTAAGGTATGCAGATATCTGAACTTTCCAAAGCAAGAAATTCTCAGTAGTGAGCTTGGTAGTCACTACGTGAGAGAGGCTAGGAGAAAGGGAACCCATGGATCAAGAGAGACTGCTAGTCGAGCAGCTCTGATACCATGTTAGAAGAGACTATTTCTGAAGGTTTTCCTAACTATTCATTGATCAGGTCAGTGTATATTTATACACTGTTTACACAGAATCAAATCTGTTACAAGAATATAAAAATAGGAAAATACAATTAAATAAGAGAACATGCTAGACTACGTTACAACAGAGGGTATAAAGGGTATATGGTTAATACTCTGAATGCCACAATGACAGATTGCTGGTTGATATCCAAACCATCCTCGTAAACCATTTTTTTTTCAACTAATCTTTGGTAACCCACCTTTGACGTCTGATCTGATATCCACTATAGCTTTGGTCGCTACTGCTCTCTCCCCCGCTATCTATGATTCTTTGACACTATTAACCTCCAGTTATTCATAGAAGACAAGACAGTACTGTTTTGAACTTTTATGGCTAAACAATCAGCTGCCGATGGGTTTTTCATCACTTTCTTTTCCTACTTTTGTAACTGGTTTTAATATAAATCCTGCATTTGCAGATTGCCAATGAGAGTGATCACAATATGTTCTAACCATCTTGAAACCTCATTTGATGTTGTCTTTTGATATTGTATTTATATTCATGCCACAATAGAATTGCTATTTTTTTTTTCTCAATCAGTTTAGCTCGATTATGGAAGTAACAAAATCCCAAGAGGTTTTACCACATAAAAGATGTTTGTTTTCCTAAATCATAAGTTAATCTGCAGAACTTCAAACTAGAGGTACATGACCTCTTATGTAGATCATGTTTCACTACACATTTTAAACCAGATCAGGCAACAGATTCATTCAAAAAAACTCGTTCTTTCGAGACTCGGCGAATTCTAATAACGATTATTCTCTTATTTTGTAATAGGAGTTCTTAATCGATCCAACCATACAAAAAATTACATCAACGACCAACATTGCTCTGAAAAGCATATCATGAAAAAAAGAAAAGAAAGAAAAACATTTGATTTATTGCAATGAAATTGCTTATTTGATCAGGAGGGCTTGGGCCATTGAGGACTAGTAGTTAGGGTACGTACTACGCCTGGGCCAATTGAGAAAAGTTGATAGGCGCTACAAATCTTGTGGGACCGCTGAAGAGAGTTACTGCTGCCAGCTGAGCAGCAGCCTCTGTTGGGTGGAACAAATCCCAGAACAAGTAATTATCGCGACTCGGACAAAGATTTGCATTTGGATTGCAATTCGATTCTGCATTCAGCCTCCCAATTCCACAACATGCAGTCTTCACGTTCGTAAAATCTGAAAAAAGAAGAAAAAGTTATCTACATTAGACTAAATTCTGGCCCGATAGTACTTAATTTGGCACATCAGGAGATTATATATGGAGTGAAATTGCAGCTAGCTTACTGAATGGAAGTGGGTTGTCTATGACATTAATTGTCATCTCGTAGGCGTTTCCAAGTGAGTACTTCATGCCTTGATATTCTTCGCTGAGCCTGCACAAGATCGACTCAATCTTTGTGTGAAAAGCTCTTGCGTGCTCGTTCAGATCCTCCAAACAACCCCCGTTAGGACTATGGAGCCTCTGAGATGGACAACATCCAATTGACGGGACGCTTATAATCCCAAACTTCCTAGCTCCCAGTTCGAGTAGAGCCTGCATGTACGTGGTATCAGTATCCGCTGTGATCAGTTGATCATCATCTGCCAGCTATCTTGATATTTTTTTTATTTTTTATAATTACTAATTTATAAATATATATATTTTAATAAAATAATATAATTATACGTTAATTAGTTATAAAATGAGTTATAAAATATAAAGGAAAAGTCTTCTTGTAAACGAGTTTGCACACCGACACTAACACGTAAGGTATTTACTTAATGAAACGGTACGAAGTGAAAATGCAAATATTTTTCATGACACGATGTTTTCTTCTCTCAATTTTTTTTTTCTTTTCAATAAAAAAAGTTCAGCATCGATGCATGGTTTGGTGGTGCGCCAAACCGCTTAATTCAAAAAAAATTGAGAGAAGAAAAAACAGAGAGAGTTACGTACGTACCTTTAATTGGTTCTCGTAAGCGAATCCTAAAATGGCGAAGAAGCGTTCCTTTGATAAATTATTGTTGGAACGGTAATATTCGAAGATATCATTGCTGCCAATACTAATGAAGAACAAAGACTTGGAAAGAAACCTTAGGGTTGGTAAGGGACCCATTGCAGCCATAAGAGAGCTGCGAACACTCTTAAACTGCTCTATTTGCTCTGCCAATGGAATCACATTCTGTTTCCCGCCGTTTGGTGTATCAGACTGAGCAGAGGGTAATAATTAGATCATGTCATCAATCTCATGCTTATAAAAAGATCTTTAATGTAGTTTATATAGTCATGAACGAATGTTAATAAATTTAATTTCTAAAGAGAGAGAGAGAGAGGCCCTCACCGGTAATTGTCCTGTCAGACGAAAAATGCCGGACCCTCCAGAGGCGAAGTTTATACCCTTTAAGGCTTGCCTCGTTCGACTATAACGTGAGTAATTTACAGTTGAAAGATAGGGTGGTGGACTTTTCTCGTAACCCAGTTGCTTGGCTGATCATGAGAATCATGTACCGGTTGATCAGGTTGAGAAACCATCATTATCATATATAATAATAATAATAATAAGGGAAAAAAAATAAGGTATTAATTATGTCATTCTTGGCCACGAGAGATTTCGATCATTCGTAGCAAATGCATGCATTTCGTGGGAAATGTAAAACAGAAGATTGAACAACGTACTTAGCATGCATGTGTTAGAAATATATATACTGACCTAGAAAATCAGCACTGTTTAGGCCATTGCTAAACCTTCCAGTGGGTATAGAGAAAGCAAAATCAACGCCATTGAAAGGGAAGTCAGCCCTTGCCTGGCTGCCTGGCAAGAAATTGTTGGTCCCAACATCTGCTGTCGAGTCCCCAAGTATAAAAACAGCAGGCCTGCCTGCATCTGCATTAACGTTAAGGATAATCGTCGCCAAGGATAAGAGCAGAATGGCAAAGCTTATCTCTGCCATGAGGAACAACTGACCAGAAAGGAAACTTTCTCTTTTAAGGACTGTACGTTTCAATAATGCTTGAAAGTTCACTGATGAAATATTAAGATCTTTCTGGGGTTTATATAATGAGATGTTGCAGAAAGTTACAATAATGTGAGTGCTCGGTAAAGGGGTCGTTTTCCTGCAGCAAGAATGCATACATGCAAAAGAACAAAGACATTGTTTGGATGGGCGGATTGTCCTAAAGCTTTTCTTAAGGCCGGGTTGACCCAAAGGATCGACCAAAATCAATGATTACAATGAGCAAACCGCTTTAATTCTTGTCGCTATAAACAACATGAAAATATGCCAACTTTGCCTAGTTTAATGTGCTTGACTGGATTTGGCTTTGTGAAACAAAGAAAGCTACGAGAACAAAATGCATGAGTTTGAATTAGTCAGATGTTGTACCATTGATAAAGATGCAGTAGTAAAGATAGAAATTTCTACCGATCAATGGCGATCTTTTCATGTATTGCTGTCAATATTTCTACGTAATTTGTCATTTCTGGTTTAATTTAGAACTTGAAATTATCATCATTATTTGGTGGTGTTGACATGTAAAAGCCAAATTCCCTGTCACAAAAGAAAGCATGCAGACGTTCCCGGAGGCCAGCCGGTTGTCTTTTGTCCATCTTGGGGCCGGTTACTCTTTGAAGTTACCAATATTGATACCAGGATGATAAAAACTAAGAAATCAGTGAAAGACAGGAGAAAGAGGATGAAAATCTTAGAAGAGTCCATGAAAGGCTAATAAAAATATGTATTATATATAATATATATATAATATGCTCCTTGGTCCTTACTACGACGTACGTTGTGCATGCCATGCACACACAGCTTGCTGTGCTAGCTTAATCCATGACATAGCAATTAGCAACATATATTTATAATACGTGACATTGAAAAATGGCAAGATCAGAAAATTCTTGATTTTAAACAACCAATTCAATGCTCAACATCATGAGATTTTATTGCAGAAATTATAATTTATCGCTAAAATATCAATTAATTTTTACGTAGCTAAAAATGGGGGCAAAACTTTTAAAGTACATGCATGTTTTGCTTTCGTGGCCCGGCCCCATTGGGTATGAAATTAAAGTACTACTTCCGGTGGATCCAGTCTACGGCTGAGCTCCGACTCCCGAGCTAATTTTTCGCTCCGATTCCGACTCCGAACAGAATCGGAGTCCAACTCCGATCGGAGGTCGGAGCTCTAACCTCCGATCGGAATTGGAGTCCGACTCCGAACGAAGGTCGGAGCTCCGACCTCCAACCATCTATTGGACTAAAAATAATAATAATAATAATAATAATAATAGTACTTAAATAAATAATGTGGTCAACTTCTTTTGTTAAATAAATGATATGCAAAAATAAATTTGATCTATTGAGACTAATATGATCACCAAAGCCCAAGTCCAAACCTGTAAAAAAAAAAAAATACTGAAAAGAAAAAAAAAAGCTTAAATACAATAATTTAAAAACTAAATAACATGTATGATGTAGCCATAAGTTATAACAGTCCCATTTATAACGCAATAACAACATTGACATAAATATTAAATGCTCATGTCGCTCAAATCTTAATGGTACATTGATCTGTGATCATGCCTGAAATGAAAATAGAAAGTTGCAATCAATAAATGAAAAAAAAAAGTTGATAAAAAAAAACTAAAAACGGTAAAAGTAGAATTTCATTCTTACCAAGAAAGGGGGTTCTCTCAATTCCATCCCAACTCTCAAGGGGCGTCCGTTTCAGACTCTCAGTCATCGTCAATTATGTTAGGATTCACAATTAGATCTATAAAATCATAAAAAATAGAAGTTAGAAACATTAAAATAATTAAATAATCATTTAAAAGCATATAAACTTACCCGATTCAAGTGTATAGCTCTCGGCATCAATGCCAACGATATCTAGTCCAATGAGCATTTCACTTATCAAATTCTGTGTGCAAATGAGAGCCTCCACGGTTGACGGTGACAATGAACTCCAATAAGCATCCAACACGCGACCTCTAGTGCTAAATACCGACTCTGAGGCAACCGTAATGACAGGAATGGCTAGCACATCTCAGGCTACACGGGAAAGGACTGGATACTTGGTGGAATTAACTTTCCACCAAGTTAATAGCTGAAATACATCATCAGGTGCCTCGACAGCTTCTATAAAATATCATTCAACCTCAGATGTACAATGCATAATATTCCTTGTTGACATGAGTTGATGATATTGCTGGATAATACGATGACCTTTAACCCCTACAGATGGATCAGTTTCACCTGAGGAATCTGTCGACCCCGTCGGCCTCGAATGTGAGGAGCTACCAGCTGCGGATGAAGGCTGACAACTATTACTGTAGTGATTATATAGGTCATCCATATCACTTTTTAGCACTCTAATAAACTCTGCAGCCTTCACTGCCCCGAGAACGGAATTTAACCAAAATTCTAGAACGACCAGCTTATATCAGGGGTCAAGGATCACAGCCACAAATAGAAATCTATTTATCTTCTCAATATTGCCCCAATATTTATCATATTTGGTCTTCATCCTCGTAGCCATAGCAGATAACAATCCACCAGAGTTAATACAATTATTTTCCAAGTGGAAGTGAAGCTCCGAGAGCTCGCTAAAGAATGAGTTCGCAGTTGTATATTTGGATCCAGATAGTCACATGGTTATGTCATAATAAATTCTTAAAAATTCAACAAAGTAGCTCACACTGGTCCAATCATGTGCGTACGGCGCACCGAGCCCCTGTCCTGCTGGCTCCAACAAAGCATACCTCAGGCCCCCATCCTCGACCTACATCCGCTCGAATACTTTTTGGTACTTTTGTGCCACATCCAACATCATGAATATTGAGTTCCATAGAGTCGGAATGTCCAAGCACAACATACTAGAACATTCAATCTTAAGATTTTCTGCTATTGTCTTAAACTTGGCAAGCGTTTGAGGGGAACCCCTTACATATCGTACAATACTGCGAACTTGGATAATAGAATCATCAACCTCTTTTAACCCCTCAACAACTATGAGGTTGATGATATGAGCACAGCATCGAACGTGAATAAACTCGTGGGCCTGAATGACATCATCTTTCACCGTCGTGTTCCGCTTAAACCAATCAATTGCTGTTTCATTGGCACTGGTATTGTCAACTGTAATACATAGCACTTTTTGAATTCCCTAGTCCTTTAAACAATCATCCATGATCACCCCAATGGATGCACCTTTATCATCCATCTTCGCTCTAGTGGATTCCACTCTGAAAATTCTCTCTTTGTTTTTGTTTCTGTACAAGTACTCATGATAATTCCACGTTATTAAAAATAAATATTTGTATAATTAGTTATAATGCGATCATGATATAATTTAGCGGTGGAATAAGATTACCACGACATAGATCTATATCACTACAAGAAAACTGCTTATTTGCGACCAGTTAATTCTAGCAAAATGACTATTTGCAACTAAAATTGATTGCGAAAAGTCTTTTAATCACAATAAATTGGTCGCAAAAACCCGTTTTTCTTGTAGTGTATATATATCTTTTTTCTTTTTTGATCATCTCCATTCTACGTACCCTAAGATGCATGGCGTAAAGCAATTAAGTACCATATATATCTCAACATGTGTACCAAAAAGGGGATAGTTTGATCATTTTGGTGACAAGATCAATATCCTTGAGATATATATATGTTAGGGTTCACATGCATGATACATGCAGGTTTGAGAAAGAAACTGATCATGATCAGTACAACCGGCCATACGGTGTTGGCTTTTGGTTAATTGATATATATATATATATCTCATTAAGATACAGGTTATAATTCTCTGTACGTCGTATTCTAGCTGGTCGATTTAGAAATTACTTGATGTGTCAGCATGAGATGTTCCATCTGATTCTCACATCAAATTCAGAATCATGTTCATTGAAAACTATTCTTGATGATAACAACTATATATATATATGCATATATTCTAACATGATTTATATTTCTTTAGAAAAAATAATAATTGGCTTAATGCTAATAATTTCCTAGTATAAAATATAATTAAGGCTCGAAGAAATTGGCATTTAAGCCTAATTTGTAAGATAAAGTCCAGGCTGCTGCAACAACTAAAACAATGCCTAAGCAACCGAGCCCCAAGCTCACACACCACACTACACTATGAATTACCATCACTGCAATTGAGTTCACAAAACCAATAACTCAATTGCAGCGATTTTTAAATCGCTTGTATTGATTTAGATTGGCGCATTTTTATCTCTGTAATTGTTATTTCAAAACTGTTTAGTCAATTGCTGTGATTTCAAAAAATCGTTGGAAAGTATATTTTCGGCGATTTTTCCTCTTTTAACGACAATATTAAATCGCTGGAATTAATCTTTCCCAACGATTAACAACTGAATCGTATCTTGCAATTGCGGCTATAAAAGGTACAATTTGCGGCGAATAAAAATCGCCGGTAAAGAAAATCTTTTCCGGCAATTTTTGGCTTCCGTTGGAGTAGATCAAAAGTGTGGCTTTAATACCGGCAAACGTCCAACGATTTATAAATTGCTGGGAAAGGTGATAGACAACGATTTTATTAGTTTTCCCAACGAAAATGAATCGCCGGGAAAGGTGATTCCCCTTGTAGTGAGCAGGGCCCCTTTTACAATTGCAGTATCAATGTTATATATGAAAATGTCTACTCATCATCTTCACATTACACATTACTACACATAATCTTTTTTTTTTTCTCATATAAAATATGTGGTATATGGATGATGAGTAGAATAACTCAATTAGTTTAGAAAAAATAATTTTTAAAAAAAAATATATAGTGTGTGGTATGTGGTATGTGATCATGTGGATAATATGTACCCATAAGTAGTAAAGCTCAATTAATATTATATAAAAGGGTCAGTACTGAAAAGATATAATTTTGTACTAATTAATTACCAAATGCAACTATTGAAAGGTGGAGGTATCTGCTGTAGCGGATTCCGGGGAGTGATTCGTGGAGTCGTGTGAGAAGCCATATGGTGTAGAGCTGCCACGCAAATGCTAGGGACCAACATATGATACCCCATGCCCTGCATCGATGCAATGAAATTAAAATCAAACGTACTTAAAACTATCATCATGTATTCGGTGTAATTAATTTCAGCTCACTTTTGAACGCAAAAATGAAAGGGCCGTTTGTACGTAGAAGCTGCAAAATATTATTGTCGATGATCCAATACATTATAAAAACAATATATATATATATATATATATGCATATGAATTTGGTATACGAAATCCTTGTTTTTTAATTTAAATTTTATTATTTTTAATAAAATAATGTTATATATAGTGGTGGAGTGGATAAACGTTGCACAATCATTTTAAAAAAAAGTTGTGCATTCTATTTTTAAAGGACTTTCATACGGCAGGTCTCTATAATTTCAAAAGAGAAGGGACTTTAGATGCGGAGTAGGTTGGTAAGGCTTATGCATGTGATGGTGAATGCAAAATAAGGAGAATGCAACCTTGAAAACCCAGGTAAATGAAACTGAGTGGAAAGTAATTAACTATTTGACTTTGAATCCAAAGAGAGTTACTTATTTTGAGTCTTCCAAACTCATGATGTGCTAGATATCTCAAACTCAGATTTTTAGTCTTTCATCCCTTCTCATAAATATTTATTTTGATGCAATCAACGCTGCTAGGCCAGAGTCCACATATTTTATTCAATCCAAGGATCTCGTTGGCAATCCCTCTTGGACTTCGTCATTCTGCCTTAGTTCTCATGCTTACAACATAATGTAATTTTTGTTGCCACCATAGTTTCCTTTAATTTTCATGCTTACAGTGTGGCTATTATATTGCCTTCTAATATTGATAATATGCTTGCAGTTCTTTCCAGAAAATGCTAAAGCTAATCGCATGGATTGGTTTCAGGTAATAATAAAGCTTGTGCTAAAGTAGATTTATATTCTTAGTGACATATACATATACATAGAGACATATATTCCTAGTGACATATACATAGAGAGGGATTAGAGATGAGACATGATAATAAAGCTTATGCTCAAGTTGATTTAGAAGTAATCTATTTGGAAGGTGATGGACTAATAGAAAGTATTTATTTTAGATTAATAATATTTATTACTTTATTTAGTGTATTCTGCACAACTAAAAAAAAAAATTATTCTTTATATCTTGAAGCATGTTGTTGATTTTATTGTTGATTAGATGCACAAATACCTGCTTAAATTCTAGGAAAGCAGCTTAGAGTTTGTTCCTTATATTGTTATCTTCACCTACCTATAGATGCCTCTTATAGTGTGAGGGTTTTAGTCTCCTACATTTGGTTAACGTGGTTTTTACTTGTTTCTGGATGAATCCTCCAACTTCAGAGGCACCGAAAAGAATGCACACTACAACACAATTGGTTTTTAGTGACGGTTGAGAAATTGTGACAGTCCCTAGACCGTCACTAAAAGGTATTTTCTGTGACAGTTTTTGGAAACCGTCACTAAAGATAGAATGAGATTTTTTTACATTCGAACGTATAAGACATATGCGTTCGAACGTCACATATACGTTCGAACGTTATGTCTGTTTACGTTGGAACGTAAAGTGTTTTGGTGCAACCGTTCGAATGTTATTAATTTTATGTTCGAACGTAAAATGTTTGCACCAATGTTCGAACGTTAAGTAATAGCATTCGAACGTTTATTGTAAATTTAAATTAAATGACTTTAATTTAAAAATTATGTGATTTTTATTGTGCATAATTTGTGAACAAGTCTAAAAAATTGAATTGTATATATTTATATATACACACTTTGTAATATATAAATATATATTATTGATTTATATATATTTGAAATGCAGTGATTTAATATTAAAGTTGGAAATTATAACATCAAAGAAGATTAAAAATTGAAATTAAAAAACGATAAAAATATTCAATAATATTTTTCGTTACAAATATTAAAAATAAAATACAAAAAATGATAGAACGTAGTAAACAACAGTCAGATGATAACGTTATCTGCAAAAGTCGAACTCCGTACTTCCTCCGTCAAGGTATCAACCTTGTCATTGAGGATAGTTACACGATGGGTGAGTTCGGCAACAGTCGCCGATATAGCCTCGAGCGATCGATCGATCTTATGATCAATATGCGCAGTCAGCTGTGATATGACCGCATCAACCCAAGCAGGCCGCACATCTCCTGCAGATGTACTCGGCGTATGCTGACTAGTACTCCCGACATGACCTGGCTCAGGCTGCGTCAGAGGAACTAGATCCTCTACAGGGGGTGGCTGACGTCCCCTCGCCTGTCCAATGCTACGCCGATGCGTGGTCATGTCGAGGGGGCTCATCTGATCTTTGACCCGCTCCTCTGGCTGGGTCGGCACTCCCCGTGCAAGTAATAGTCGGCTGATGAGGACACCATATGGGAGATTATCCGTGGAGACGATGCTCGCCTCGTAACGGATCCTCTCAAAAATGTGCAGTGGCAAATCTATAGGATCTCCACGTGCCACTCGTATCAAAAATTGTGCCCGAAGCCGACTAAATGTGGTTTTATGAGCCACAGGATCGACATTTGTTGCAACAATCAGGTGCAACATGCGGAAGAAATGCAGCAGATGGATCTGGTTGAAGGCGTTCTTCCGCTCGATCTGCATGCGATCCCTCCCGGTGAGGATGTAGAAATCCTCGTCTCGGTCATCATCCCGAGCCTCGACGCCAGTATCCTCAGCCTCTGACTAGCCAGCATCTCTGGCTGATGCTGGCTCACATCCCCGGCCAGTAGATGATGTAGAAGTGCCTACATCCTCACGGGGTGTTGAGTGTGTAGTCTGAGCACCTCGATGAATCCCGAGGTGCTCGCCGATGACATCTGCCGATACCTCAATAGAAATACCGCGTACAGTCACGGTGTGAGAGGATGCATCTGGAGGCATGTCACACATCCCCATATAGAATTCTTGAACCATTGAGGGGTATACCTTCCCCCTCAATGTGCAGATATTTCCCCAGCCTCTACTGAGGAAAACATCTCTTAGGTTCGTCTGCTGCCAACAGAGTTCGTCGAACTCATTAATTAAGACCTCTCTCTCTACCATAACAGTACGAGCTCCGATACGGGCAGTGTCCGACGTGGCTCCTTCCCTCCCTCGTTTTCGTGTATGCAGTGGAAGAGCCATATCCTGAAAATAGAAAAGGAAAAAAAAAATTATTTACAATAATGCATTTTTTTGTATTAATTTTAAGATGCTCTGCATTAACGTTCGAACGTTTTATCGTTAACGTTCGAACGTTAAAGATAACGTTCGGACGTTAATTTATACGTTCGCACGTAAAATAATGTAAATAAATTTACGTTCAAACGTAAAACAAATACGTTCGAATGTACAGATGTACGTTCGAACATAAGCAGCAAACAAATACGTTCGAATTTAAGTTCGAACGTATTTGTTTTACGTGTGAACGTAAATATGAACGTCCGAACGTCGAAGCATGAATAATGTAGAAAATCACTACGTTCGGATGTTATAATTAAACGTCCGACCGTATGTGATTTACGTGCGAAAGTAAATATTCACGTTCGAACGTATGTCGTATAATAATATTAACGTCCGAATGTAAGACGATTAACGTTCGAACGTGGAAGCCGTAACGGCTCTGTAATTTAAACATCGTACGTTCGAATGTCACGATGAAACGTTCGAACGTTTCGACGCAGAATGGCTGAGTCGACTCAGCCATTATTGAAATCTCGAAAATTTCTCTACAAGAGTCTAAATGCCGAAATGTCACCATGTAAATGAAGTATACACTTCAAGAAACATTTCTACGGTGACTATTCGGCCAATGACTGGCCGTGGTGGCCGGAAAATCAAGTTGAACATCCGGTAATATTTATCCGGTTTTAAACAAAACTCAATCCAAATCTCAATCTAAATCTCAATAAAATACATGATATTTGCATAAAAGATGAATGCCTACCTTTTAGTGACGGTTATGGCGGAGTTGACGGCGGCGGTGACGGAGGCGTGGTGGCAAATAACGGAGAAGACGATGTAACGGCACCGAAATGTCGTTTCAACGTTCGGTTTTGGCCTTATATACACAGAACGTTCGAACGTTTTTTAATTTAATTTCCAAAATTTTATCTATAATATATTATATTATAAATGTTTAAGTTATATATTAAGATGTTATATAATATTATTGACAATTAGATTATTGGTTTTTTTGTGAGTGCTTGTTATATTTATAAAGTTTAGCAATATGTTTATATATACATGTTGTTGTGATTTTATGCTTACTCTTGAAATAATTGTGATTATTGTTTGTGAATTTTGTGAATAGTTTATGAGTTTATGGTGTTTATTGATGAATTTAATAAGTAACAATTTAATATATATTATTGATTTATATATATGGTATAGTTTATCATTTAAATTATATTATGCTATCATACTATACAATGTAGTATATAGTTATAGATATATAAAATGTAGTATATTTATTATACTATAACTTAGTATATAATAAAGAATTTAATAAGTAACAATTTAATATATATTATTGATTTATATATATGGTATAGTTTATCATTTAAATTATACTATGCTATATCATACTATACAATGTAGTATATAGTTATAGATATATAAAATGTAGTATAGTTATTATACTATAACTTAGTATATAATTGAAGAATTTAATAAGTAACAATTTAATATATATTATTGATTTATATATATGGTATAGTTTATCATTTAAATTATACTATGCTATATCATACTATACAATGTAGTATATAGTTATAGATATATAAAATGTAGTATAGTTATTATACTATAACTTAGTATATAATAAAGAATTTAATAAGTAACAATTTAATATATATTATTGATTTATATATATGGTATAGTTTATCATTTAAATTATATTATCCTATCATACTATACAATGTAGTATATAGTTATAGATATATAAAATGTAGTATATTTATTATACTATAACTTAGTATATAATAAAGAATTTAATAAGTAACAATTTAATATATATTATTGATTTATATATATGGCATAGTTTATCATTTAAATTATATTATCCTATCATACTATACAATGTAGTATATAGTTATAGATATATAAAATGTAGTATATTTATTATACTATAACTTAGTATATAATAAAGAATTTAATAAGTAACAATTTAATATATATTATTGATTTATATATATGGTATAGTTTATCATTTAAATTATATTATCCTATCATACTATACAATGTAGTATATAGTTATAGATATATAAAATGTAGTATATTTATTATACTATAACTTAGTATATAATAAAGAATTTAATAAGTAACAATTTAATATATATTATTGATTTATATATATGGTATAGTTTATCATTTAAATTATATTATCCTATCATACTATACAATGTAGTATATAGTTATAGATATATAAAATGTAGTATATTTATTATACTATAACTTAGTATATAATAAAGAATTTAATAAGTAACAATTTAATATATATTATTGATTTATATATATGGTATAGTTTATCATTTAAATTATACTATGCTATATCATACTATACAATGTAGTATATAGTTATAGATATATAAAATGTAGTATAGTTATTATACTATAACTTAGTATATAATTGAAGAATTTAATAAGTAACAATTTAATATATATTATTGATTTATATATATGGTATAGTTTATCATTTAAATTATACTATGCTATATCATACTATACAATGTAGTATATAGTTATAGATATATAAAATGTAGTATAGTTATTATACTATAACTTAGTATATAATAAAGAATTTAATAAGTAACAATTTAATATATATTATTGATTTATATATATGGTATAGTTTATCATTTAAATTATACTATGCTATCATACTATACAATGTAGTATATAGTTATAGATATTTAAAATGTAGTATAGTTATTATACTATAACTTAGTATATAATTGAAGAATTTAATAAGTAACAATTTAATATATATTATTGATTTATATATATGGTATAGTTTATCATTTAAATTATACTATGCTATATCATACTATACAATGTAGTATATAGTTATAGATATATAAAATGTAGTATAGTTATTATACTATAACTTAGTATATAATAAAGAATTTAATAAGTAACAATTTAATATATATTATTGATTTATATATATGGTATAGTTTATCATTTAAATTATACTATGCTATCATACTATACAATGTAGTATATAGTTATAGATATTTAAAATGTAGTATAGTTATTATACTATAACTTAGTATATAATTGAAGAATTTAATAAGTAACAATTTAATATATATTATTGATTTATATATATGGTATAGTTTATCATTTAAATTATACTATGCTATATCATACTATACAATGTAGTATATAGTTATAGATATATAAAATGTAGTATAGTTATTATACTATAACTTAGTATATAATAAAGAATTTAATAAGTAACAATTTAATATATATTATTGATTTATATATATGGTATAGTTTATCATTTAAATTATACTATGCTATCATACTATACAATGTAGTATATAGTTATAGATATTTAAAATGTAGTATAGTTATTATACTATAAGTTAAGTATAGTAGGAATTGTACGTTCGAACGTTTCAAGTTAACGTTCGAACGTTAAACTAAGAGGCGGGAATTTTCCCGCTCGATTAAGGTATCTGTGTGATTATTCAGACGTTCGGACGTTTATACTATACGTTCGAACATTAAATCTGTCAACGTTCGAACGTTAGTTAAATTAGTGCGGGAGATTTCCCGCTCAAATATGGTAACACTTTCATGAAATGTACGTTCGGACGTTTAAGTTAAATGTTCGAACGTTTATCTATAAATCTACGAACGTTCGAACGAAAAATTGTGATACATTCGAACATATATGAGGAAAGTGCGGGAACTTTCCCGCTAGATTTTATGTTATATCATAAGAAGGGTACGTTCGAACGTGTATTGTAAACGTCCGAACGTTCTGGGCGGGAATAATTTTAGAATATAACGTTCGGACGTAAAAATTAAACGTTCGAACGTTTAAAGTAATAATTTTAGAACTTAATCAGTACGCGCACGGGAGGAAGCGCATTATTTCTTCTTCTCCCGTGCGCGCAACAGAGAGAGAAAGAGAGAGAGAGAGAGAGAGAGAGAGAGAAGAGAGAGAGAGAGAGAGAGAGAGTTGGAGTGAGAGAGTTGAGTTAGAGAGAGTTGAGTTTTGGTGTGAGAGAGAGGTGAGTTTTGGTAAGATAATATTTTTATTTCTTGTCTTTATTTAAATTTTATGATATTTATAGAATGTGTTTTTGTTATAGAATATTTCTAATAAGTTAGTGTTGTATTTTTTTGAAGGATTGCTTGTTTTGGGAAGTTTGAAGATTTTGATTTGTAAGAGGATATTGTGAGTGCTAGGTATATTTCTAAACTTTATCAATATGTTGTTGTGATTTGATGCTTACTCTTTATCATATTGTGATTATTGTTTGTAAATAGTTTGTGAGTTATTTTAAATATGTTGTGATATAAATTTGAAATATTGTGTTTATTATTAGAAATATATGGTCATTAGGCTTTGTAAATACATGTTTATTGCTTACTAAAGTTTAAGAAGTTGTTAATACATGTGGCATGTTATTTTGTGAATATATTGTGAGTTATTGTGATATAGACTTGAAATATTTAAATTATTATTTGTGAATGACGTTTGAATATGTTTACATTGTTACAAATATATTGTCCTTAAGTTTTGTTAATACTTGTGGCATGTTATTTTATGCTTACTTTTTATCATATTGTGATTATTGTTGGTATAGTTTCTATATTGTTTGTGAGTTATAATAATATGTTGTGATATAAATTTGAAATATCGTGTTTATTATTAGAAATATATTGTCATTAGGCTTTGTTAATACATGTGGCATGTTATTTTGTGAATATATTGTGAGTTATTGTGAATATGTTGTGATATGGATTTGAAAAATTGTGATAATAATATTTGAAATTAAGTAATAACAAGCATAAAAGTAACTCTTTAAGAATTATAATAATTAAAATTATAGTATAACCATTGAAATTTAAGTATGATAATTAAATATTTATAATAATATTTGAAATTAAGTAATAACAAGCATAAAAGTAACTCTTTAAGAATTATAATAATTAAAATTATAGTATAACCATTGAAATTTAAGTATGATAATTAAATATTTATAATAATATTTGAAATTAAGTAATAACAAGCATAAAAGTAACTCTTTAAGAATTATAATAATTAAAATTATAGTATAACCATTGAAATTTAAGTATGATAATAAAACGCATTATAATAATATTTGAAATTAAGTAATAACAAGCATAAAAGTAACTCTTTAAGAATTATAATAATTAAAATTATAGTATAACCATTGAAATTTAAGTATGATAATTAAATATTTATAATAATATTTGAAATTAAGTAATAACATGCATAAAAGTAACTCTTTAAGAATTATAATAATTAAAATTATAGTATAACCATTGAAATTTAAGTATGATAATTAAATATTTATAATAATATTTGAAATTAAGTAATAACATGCATAAAAGTAACTCTTTAAGAATTATAATAATTAAAATTATAGTATAACCATTGAAGTTAAGTATAACAATTAAAATTATACTTTAAGAATAATGATCTTGTACACAACGAGGGAATATGATCTTGAAGAAATGTTGAAATTTCAATTTAATTGCTTGACTGTCATAGTCTCTTCGGCCTTGAGACTTGTCAAGGTCGGACAGTTTGTGACGGTTAAGTAATTAGACTAAAATTTAAACATTTCTTCAAGATCATTCTCCCTCGTTGTGTACAAGACACGAAACGTAGGGTCACATAATCTTCCATCCCTCTTTAGTTTAACAATATAACACTACTTGAAGGTGACATTGTTAATTTAAACAACATGGAGATATTGTTGTATGATTTTTTGCTAGATGCGTGTGACATTGCATAAATACCCTTAGACCCGTTTGGGAATCAGTGTACATTTATGTGTCCACTGATTCCTGAATTGTCCAGTGTGGACAGTTTGAGATTATATTATCTGTATTACACATTTTTGTTACTCGCTACTTTCTACGTTTAATATGAAGTTTCGGTATCTTCTTCTACTGTTCTTCGGGTATACTGTTCCTAGGGTCACAATCCCGATATTTGAACATGTATACTTGGAGAATTATGGGGAGGTGCTGCCGGAATTTCTACTAACGTGGAAATTAGTAGAGTGACGAGATTTGTGTAATATGGAGAATATAATCTCGAATGGGATAGGACCAACTACCTTATCAAAAAAGTAATGAGAATTGGAGGCAAGACATGCATGTGAGTTTTCAATGTACGTGTTATTAATATCTGGATGTTTTTAGAAATGGACAAAAATTGGATGCGTCTGGACGATAGACTTGGAAAGGATTACGTACCCTATGCATGTGGAGTAAGAACTTTCATTGATTTTGCACGGGCCTCTGCTGATAGTCGTGGTTACATTAAGTGTCCATGTCGAGGGTGTAAAAATTTGTGTGCGATAGGATTGGATGAAGTAGAGCGTCATATATTTGTGAACGGTATGGATCTGGGGTATACGCGATGGGTACTGCATGGTGAGCCGTATGAAGGGTCAGCAGATGTATTGGTCGATCATCACAATTATTTACGGCACATGGATGATGATTATGAGCATGATGACATGGAGGAGATGTTGGGTGACATTGGAGCTGGGATGTTTATGGATGAGGTTAACGACAATGCCTCAAGTGGTGGATCAGGGACTGATTGTGAAAATTTTCCTTCACTGTGGGAAGATGCAAAGCGCGAGCTTTACCCAGGTTGTACAAAACATTCCAAAATGTCGTTTATTGTGCGGTTGCTTCACATAAAATCATTGTGTGGGATGTCGACGAAAGCAATAAACATGGTATTGGACTTATTTAACGAGGTGCTTCCCGAAGGGTCTGCATTGCCTAAGAACTTTTATGAAGCGAAACAGTTGAGAAAGGGATTAGGATTTGAGTACAAGTCCATACATGCATGCAAGAATGATTGTGTATTGTTCTGGAAGGAGAACGAGGAGAAACAAGCATGTCCTGTATGTGGAGAGTCGAGGTGGAAAGGTAAGAAAAACGTGCCGGTTAAGGTGTTGCGGTATTTTCCCTTGAAACCTAGGTTGCAAAGACTATATATGTGTAAGAAAACAGCTCATGATATGAGGTGGCACGAGGAGAAAAGAGTTAAGAATGACGGGTATATGAGGCATCCAGCTGATTCACTTGCGTGGCAGTCTTTCGATAATCAGTATCCAGAGTTCGGGTTAGAAGCTCGTAACGTGCGCCTGGGACTCACAACCGATGGATTCAACCCTTTTGGGAATATGAGTACAAGTTATAGCACTTGGCCCGTTGTATTGATTCCGTACAATCTTCCACCATGGAGGTGCATGAAGGCGCCAAACTTTTTGTTAACTTTACTCATCCCTGGCCCTAGATCACCTGGGAATGATATTGACGTATTCATGCAGCCGTTGATTGAAGAGCTGAAAGAGTTATGGGAAACAAGGGTTAGAACTTATGATGCATCTACGTCGACATCTTTTCAGATGCATGCTGCGGTAATGTGGACCATAAATGATTTTCCGGCGTATGGGAATCTTTCCGGCTGGAGTACGAAAGGGAAGTTAGCGTGTCCGACGTGTAATAAAGAAACTACTAGTGAGTGGCTAAAATTTTCTCAGAAGTTGTGTTTCATGGGTCATCGACGTTATTTACCAGCAAATCATGCATGGAGAAGAGAATGTGCCAAGTTTGATGGGAGAGTAGAGGATAGGATTGCACCAAAAGAGTTGTCTGGAGAAGAGATAGTGGAACAACTGCAACATGTTAGAGCGAACAATTTTGGCAAAGGTCGGGGAAAGAACAAGAGAAAACGAGCCGTATCAGAATTGAATTGGACAAAGCGTAGTATTTTTTTTGATTTGCCGTATTGGTCGTCATGCAAGTTGCGACATAGTTTGGATGTAATGCACATAGAGAAGAATATTTGTGATAATATACTGGGTACATTGATGAGTATTAACAAAAAGACGAAAGACACGATCAAGACGAGGAAAGATCTTGAGAGAATGAGAATTAAACATAATTTGCATTTGCGGGTGGAAGGCAACAGGGTAGTCATGCCGCATGCATGTTTTACGATGACGAGGGAGGAGAGGATTGATTTCTGTAAATGGTTGCAAGGTGTGAAGTTGCCAGATGGTTATGCTTCAAATATTGGTAGATGCGTGAGTCCTGATGATTGGAAAATCAATGGATTGAAAAGTCATGATTGTCACGTTTTTTTGCAGAAGTTATTACCTGTGGGAATTCGTGGGAAGCTGACATCTAATGTACGTGTCGCCATATCTGAACTATGCATGTTTTTCAAGGATTTGTGCGCTCGGGTAGTAAATCGAGATGTGTTGTCGAAATTGGAAGAAGACATTGCTAATATACTATGTAAATTCGAGCAGATCTTTCCACCATCATTTTTTGATGTCATGGTCCATTTAGCAATACATTTACCGCGAGAGGTACTTCTGGGTGGACCGGTGCAGTTCCGTTGGATGTATCCAGTTGAAAGATATTTGGGTCGATTGAAGCGCACTGTTGGGAATAAAGCCAAAGCTGAGGGTTCAATAGCAGAGGCTTATATACACGATGAATGGTTAACATTTTGCTCTCTATATCTTCGTGGTGTTGAGACACGATTTAGTCGTCAAGAGCGAAATGCTGATCTTGCTACTCCGCCTCCTCGTGAGTTATCAGTGTTTTCCCAGAATGTACGACCCTTGGGTGCACAAACAGGTTACGATTTAATTGATGGAGAGTTGGGTAAAGTTCGGTGGTATGTGCTAAATAACTGCCGAGAGATTGATGATTATCTTAGGTATGTCATTTAATTTATTTGAATAATTATAGTTTTCTTTAAATTAATTAGAATTGTTGTGCTCAAAATATACTTCTTTTGCAACATGTTATAACAGTGACCACATGGACAAACTTAGAACGGAAGGCGTAGAAAATATAGAGGCAAGACACGAGGAAGAATTTCCGGGATGGTTTGAAGAACGTGTATGAACTAAAATTATATATATGTTATATTGTGAAATTTTTAACTCTGGATAATAAAATAATAAATATATACTATTTCAATTTTTAGATTTTGGAACAACGTGCTCGTGATCCCGGATCAATTTCTTCTGAATTGTATGCATTGGCCCGTGGTCCCTCAAATAGAGCAATTCGATATACTGCATGCACGGTTCGAGGTTATAGATTCCATACTTTGGACCGTGAACGTAATAGAAAGACTCAAAATTGTGGTGTGTTGGTCGAGGGGAGTCATGGAACAGATGATATTGACTATTATGGTGTCATACGTGATATTATCGGATTGAAATATCTGGGTGGGTCTGTAACATATGTCTTCAAATGTGATTGGTGGGATCTAGGCGGTGGTCGGGTTTCGATACATAGGGATAATCACTTTACGAGTGTCAATACTGCATCTAAATGGTACGAAGATGATCCATTCGTATTGGCTTGTCAAGCTACCCAAGTCTATTACTTGATTGATCCAATAAAAAATGTTGATGAAGATAGTGGGGAGATAACTTGGCGAGTCGTACAAAAATTTGTTCCTTGAAATATATATGAAGCAGGAACGAGTGCAGATTACGAGAATAGTGGAGATGAAGATGACAATCCGATTGTTGAGGCATACCAGGAAGATGGAGAGGGTATTAACTTGTTTGTTGACCTCGGTGCACTCGAGTTGGTCCCCTTGTGTAGAGATGATGTCCCACCCGTACATCTCGACCCGTCTGTATTAAATGATCATTCAATTCAAGTCAGTTTGGAGGAAGATGAAGAAGACGAGTCAGAAGATGAATACGAATCAGAATCCGGGCAGGAGGTAGATAAAGATGATGAAGAAGAGGTGCAT
This sequence comes from Juglans mandshurica, assembly GCA_022457165.1. Classification (NCBI taxonomy): domain Eukaryota; kingdom Viridiplantae; phylum Streptophyta; class Magnoliopsida; order Fagales; family Juglandaceae; genus Juglans; species Juglans mandshurica. The sequence goes on along the minus strand of CM039629.1, from coordinate 23,515,368 downwards.
GATGATGATGAAGATGTTATTGATGGGGATTCTGAAACAAGCATGAAAAATTCATCTGAAGAGTAAAAGTACTAAATATTTTATTTATATAGGTGACTATAAAATATCTTAAATTTTCATAATTTCTTCTAATTAATTTTCTTTGATATAATTAATTATTTTAAAGAATGCCGCCAAAACGACAACGAAGAAATGTGCCTCCGCCAAGTCCAAGTCCTGAATCCATTGAGGACTCCCCACTCGAGGAATCCGTTCCTGAAGATCAAGCTAACACAGAAGAGAACAACAGCCAGTCGACACCTACCAGTAAGGAAATATTGTCGTTGATAATTATATAATTATAATTATATACTTTTTTCTCAATAACTATATAATTGTAATTATAGTATATCTATTATTATCATGTAGTTCATGCATCTGCACGTCGCGGTCGTGGCTATACACGTGGAATCTCTCTTGAAAAAAATAGAAGGCACGGTAAACTGAAGATCACAATTCCTGATAATTCCACTGGAGGAGTGGATGATAGTGCAGCAGCGCTTTCCTCCTATATTGGCATAGTAGTTCGAGCTTATGCTCCATTTTATGTGCGCTCATGGCGAGATGTTCCGAATGAGATTAAGGAGCACATTCGAAGTCGTGTGCTGGTGAGTTTACTTTTCAGTACATTTTTTTCACTTAGAATAATATATTATATTTTTTACCTGATTCCCTTGTTAGGATGAATTCGACCTCGACTTTGGCCGTAGCGAGGATTTCAGAACCGTGAATGAGTTGATGGCTACACTATTCCGACGTCACAAAGGACGATGTCATGACCACTTCAAGAAGTTTGAGACGTTGGAAGAGGCTGCGCAGTCTCCTTTTCAGCAGATGAAGTTAGATGATTGGAGAAAGTGTTGTGATCTTTTCGCATCTCCAGATTATCAGGTATTTTACATTTATATCTTTTAATTATTTACATTCATATTCGTTTTATACATTATATGTATACATATTACAATTAATATTTTTAATATATTTTGTAGCACTTGAGTTCTACAAATGCACAGAATAGATCCGTTCTGACTGTCCACCATCGTGCCGGTTCAAGGTCATTCCACCGTCTTGCTGAAAAAATGGTAATTAAAAAATTATAGAATTCATTTATTTTCCTGATATTCTTTCTGATAAGTACTAACTAATTCTTTTCAAAATTGCTAATATTGTCGCTTTGTTAGAAACGTGATGATCCTGAAAACTTTTCCCTCATTCATGTCTATGCTGCTGCTCACACTAATGAGCATAGTGAGTGGATGGATCCTGTCGCTGCAGATAATTATGTAAGCAGTTTTAATTTTGTTAAATAAATTTTTTATAGAACATTTTAATAGTTTATTTCTTATTTCTATTTCTTTTAATACGTTACTAGATATTTACGATCATTACCTTTTAAATTGCAGAGCAAAATGTTGGAGATGCAGTCGACTTCTGTGGAATCCTCTCCTAGTGACATAGACATATTCACCCAAGTGCTCGGGCCGCAGTCTAGTATGGCAAGAGGTTTGGGACGATCTATCAAGCATAAATGTTCATCCTCCTCAACCTCATCGGCTTCACAAATTAATAATCTTACAGCAGATTTAGAAGCTGCACGGCGTGAGAATGAGTATATGAGGTCGAGACAGCAAGAGTTAGAGTCTCTCTTAGAACGACAGTCTCATTTGGAGACGCGTTTGCAGGACCAACAGAGAGACCAAGAGGAAAGAATACGCAGTGAAGTGCAAGAGCAAGTGCAACGAGAGATGATGGTGCAAATGGAGCGTGTTATGTCGTTGCAACAGAATCCCCGTGGGCGAGGGAAAAAGAAGAAATAAATTTTATCAATATTTCTGACTAGTTTTAATATCTAATTTTGTACTTTTATAAGACATTGTTACTTGTTAATTGGGTATGTAATATGATACCATTGGTATTTTGTTTTTAAATTTTATGAAATTAGTATTTCTGATCTGTACGTTCGAATGTAAATAAAAATCGTTCGAACGTTGGTTCACACTGTAACAAACGTTCGAACGTAAATACAATTGAATCGTTCGAACGTTAAACCGACTAACGTTCGAACAAAAAACTTGCATTCGGACGCTCCTTCGTTTACATTCGAAATAACGTCCGAACATTAAACGCGCTACATTTGAACATTTACGTTTACGTTCGAACAAATGTTCGAATGTTTATTGTAATTAACGTTCGGCCGCATTAACATTCGAACGTAAATATGATACGTTCGAACGATATACAACAAACGTCAACTTCTCTCATTCGAACACCAATCGGTCGGGTATAACGTCCGAACGTTTAATTTTACGTCCGAACGTTATTTTCTGTGACAGTTCATAACCGTCACAAAAAAAGGAACGTTCGAACGTTGTACAGAACGGAACACTTCCAACCGTCACTAAAAATATTTTTTGTGACGGTTGAACAGTAAACCGTCACCAAATGTTTTCTGTGACGCACTTTAGGTGACGGTCATGGTGACGGTTTCAAACCGTCACCAAATATGTTTAGTGACGGTTTACCATTTTTTTGTGACAGTTTCCTCTGTCACAAAACACACATTCTGTTGTAGTGGCATATGCTTGAAGCAGATCCTGGTAGGCAGTTTTCATAGTAGTCTCATAAGGAGCCTGTAATATGAACAAGTATTATATTTTTCAAATATCCTGTTTACTATATTATATACATATCATGTTTAGTGGGAGGTAGTTGTTGATTATATACATATACAAGTATTATATTTTTCAAATATCCTGTTTACTGTATTTTTATTTTTTAAGGGACCTTTTCCAGTGATAATAATTCGCTGTAAATAATTTTTTAAATCCGGAGTACTTGAGGAGTTTGTGATTGCTTTGAGATTGTTTTAGTTCTTAACGAAAAATTCGAGTGATTTTACAAATCTGATTTGTTATGAAGTTAGATTGGACATACTTTCTTTGTCATTTGAGGTAGTTTTTTCTCCCTTTTTTTCAACTAAATTCATATGTAGTTCTCTCTCTATCCGGATAACTTTTTACTTCTATAAAGTGATGTTTTCATAATATGGAGAATTGACGTAGATTAATATTGCTATAGAGAATCTATTTTATTCCTTTAGAGTAAATGCTTGAAGTCACCGTCACACAATTCATATATTGTCATTGTTTACTGAAAAATGTAAGATTTTTCATTAACATCCATTTGACAGTGGGGTAAATTGAGTATGTCTAATTAGAATCGTGGATTCTATTGTTTCTCAACTTAAGATTCTGAAGTTGGTGTAGAACATATACATTTTAGGCGATGTTTATGTTTATGATCTAGGGATTGGGACCTGCATGGCCTTATTATATTGTATTGTAAAAGTGGTTACAATATTTATAAAAAAAGTGAAGGAGAGGTGAGGGCCTTGTAAAGATAGGAGTGACTTATATTTTCACTTTGATCTTTTATATCTTCTCTTTTCCTCACTTCTCTCACATGCCATTATTGTGAGAATCATATTTTCTATGGCATAATTTTAATTCCATCTACTCTTTTTGTGCTTCAAGTCATGGTATCTTTAACACAATATGCATATAGATGAGTTTAGGCAGTAAGCTTGGGTTGTAAGACTTGCCTTTGAGATTGAAAGATATGGGCATTATACTAATTTTTATTTATGCTCAAACATTCAACAAAAGATTGCTGAAAATAAAGACCTGGCTGGACTTGTGACAGTTATTGTCTTCTATATTGAGACTACTGGTTTTAGCAGAGAGAATGAACGGATCATTGAAATTGCACTTCAAGATCTTCAGGGAGGTGAAAACAGCACTTTCCAGACACTTGTAAACCCTCAATGCTATGTGCCAAATTCACATATACATGGCATTACAACCCGTATGGTCAACAGACCTGATGTTCCTAGGTATTCTATATTTATTTGCTTTCTATTTCCTTGGGTTGTTTGTCCAGTAAAAGTCTCTACTTATGAGGCGAACGATTCAATTTGTTTGATATGCAGCATCATTGACATATATCATGTTTATATGATATAATTATTTGAAGACAACTCTGGAAAAATAGAATTAAATGTCATAGCTTTTATGGCGTGTCCTGGTATATGCAATCGATTGAGATTTTGTATAACTCTTCTCTACTTGTCTGTGTCTGAGACCATTTCTTGGCATGATTGTGGGATTTCACTTATTATCCATTTATGTGAAGATTTTTGCAACTAAGATTTTTTTTTTCTTTATTTAATTGTCTCTAAAAAATTTTAAGGATTATATTTTGTAACTATTTTGGTTTTAATCTGTAGTAAATAAATGGCATGAAGAAACCATGATAAAAACAACTATTTATCTTGCGATTCTCATCTACTTAATTATCATCTACTTGAGAAAAAAAAATGAAAGCATGTAATTATTTATCATTTACTTAATTATGATTAGCTGTCAAATTTTTTATGTTAGATTTTTTTTTTCAAAAAGCATTACATTATTAATCAAACTTTTTTTCTTAATAAAAACAATGTTAATTCTTAAAAATAATTGTATAATTAAATTAGTCAAACGTGCTTTGCACGTTGCTTTTACCTAGTATATATAATATATATATATCTCTCTCTCGTTAAGATACAGGTTATAATTCTCTGTACGTATTCTAGCCGGTCGATTTAGAAATTACTTGATGTGTCAACATGAGATGTTCCATCTGATTCTCACATCAAATTCAAAATCATGTTCATTGAAAATTATTCTTGAAACTATATATATATATATATATATGCATATATTCTAACATGATTCATATTTCTTTAGAAAAAAATAATAATTGGCTTAATGCTAATAATTTCTTAGTATAAAATATAATTAAGGTTCGAAGAAATTGGCATTTAAGCCTTTGTAAGATAAAGTCCAAGTTGTTGCAACAACTAAAAGAACACTGAAAACAATGCCTAAGCAACCGAGCCCCAAGCTCACACACCACACTACACTATGAATTACCAGCAATATTATGATCGCTGCAACTGAGTTCACAAAACCAATAACTCAATTGCAGCGATTTTTAAATCGTTTATATTGATTTCGATTGGAGGTACATGACCTCTTATGTAGATCATGTTTCACTACACATTTTAAACCATATCAGGTAACAGATTCATTAGAAAAAAACTCGTTCTTTCGAGACTCGGCGAATTCTAATAAAGATTATTTTCTTATTTTGTAATAGGAGTTCCAACCATACAAAAAATTACATCAACGACCAACATTGCTTTGAAAAGTATATCATGAAAAAAAGAAAAGAAAGAAAAACATTTGATTTATTGCAATGAAATTGCTTATTGGATCAGGAGGGCTTGGGCCCTTGAGGACTAGTAGTTAGGGTATGTACTATGCCTGGGCCAATTGAGAAAAGTTGATAGGGGCTACAAATCTTGTGGGACCGCTGAAGAGAGTTACTGCTGCCAGCTGAGCAGCAGCCTCTGTTGGGTGGAACAAATCCCAGAACAAGTAATTATCGCGACTCGGACAAAGATTTGCATTTGGATTGCAATTGGATTCTGCATTCAGCCTCCCAATTCCACAACATGCAGTCTTCACGTTCGTAAAATCTGAAAAAAAAAAAAAAAAAAAGTTATCTACATTAGACTAAATTCTGGCCCAATAGTACTTAATTTGGCACATCAGGAGATCATATGGAGTGAAATTGCAGCTAGCTTACTGAATAGAAGTGGGTTGTCTATGACATTAATTGTCATCTCGTAGGCGTTTCCAAGTGAGTACTTCATGTCTTGATATTCTTCACTGAGCCTGCACAAGATCGACTCAATCTTTGTGTGAAAAGCTCTTGCGTGGTCGTTCAACTCCTCCAAACAACCCCCGTTAGTACTATTGAGCCTCTGAGATGGACAACATCCAATTGACGGGACGCTTATAATCCCAAACTTCCTAGCTCCTAGTTCGAGTAGAGCCTGCATGTACGTGGTATCAGTACCCGATGTGATCAGTTGATCATCATCGGCCAGCTATCTTGATATTTTTTTTGTAATTTTTTTTATAATTACTAATTTATAAATATATATATTTTTAATAAAATAATATAATTACGTTAATTAGTTATAAAATGCGTTATAAAATATAAAGAAAAATTCTTCTTGCAAGCGAGTTCGCGCACTGATGCTGATATGCAAGATGTCCAATTAATGAAATGGTGCGAATTGAAAATAAAAATGATTTTCATAAGACGATCTTTTCTTCTCTCAATTTTTTTTAATTTTTAATTATAAAAGTTATATCAACGTTATTATGCGGTTTGGTGCGTCAAATCGTTTACCTACTAAAATAAAATTTGAAAAAAAACAAAAAAGGAGAGTTACTTACGTACCTTTAATTGGTTCTCGTAAGCGAATCCTAAATTGGCGAAGAAGCGTTCCTTTGATAAATTAATGTTGGAACGGTAATATTCGAAGATATCATTGCTGCCAATACTAATGAAGAACAAAGACTTGGAAAGAAACCTTAGGGTTGGTAGGCGACCCATTGCAGCCATAAGAGAGCTGCGAACACTCGCAAACTGCTCTATTTGCTCTGCCAATGGAATCACATTCTGTTTCCCGCCGTTTGGTGTATCAGACTGAGCAGAGGGTAATAATTAGATCATGTCATCAATCTCATGCTTATAAAAAGATCTTTAATGTAGTTTATATAGTCATGAACGAATGTTAATAAATTTAATTTCTAAAGAGAGAGAGAGAGAGAGGCCCTCACCGGTAATTGTCCTGTCAGACGAAAAATGCCGGACCCTCCAGAGGCGAAGTTTATACCCTTTAAGGCTTGCCTCGTTCGACTATAACGTGAGTAATTTACAGTTGAAAGATAGGGTGGTGGACTTTTCTCGTAACCCAGTTGCTTGGCTGATCATGAGTATCATGTACCGGTTGATCAGGTTGAGAAACCATCATTATCATATATAATAATAATAATAATAATGGAAAGAAAATAAGGTATTAATTATGTCATTCTTGGCCTCGAGAGATTTCGATCATTCGTAGCAAATGCATGCATTTCGTGGGAAATGTAAAACAGAAGATTGAACAACGTACTTAGCATGCATGTGTTAGAAATATATATACTGACCTAGAAAATCAGCACTGTTTAGGCCATTACTAAACCTTCCAGTGGGTATAGAGAAAGCAAAATCAACGCCATTGAAAGGGAAGTCAGCCCTTGCCTGGCTGCCTGGCAAGAAATTGTTGGTCCCAACATCTGCTGTCGAGTCCCCAAGTATAAAAACAGCAGGCTTGCCTGCATCTGCATTAACGTTAAGGATAATCGTCGCCAACGATAAGAGCAGAATGGCAAAGCTTATCTCTGCCATGAGGAACAACTGACCGGAAAGGAAACTTTCTCTATTTTTTTAGGACTGTACGTTTCAATAATGCTTGAAACTTCACTGATGCAATATTAAGATCTTTCTGGGGTTTATATAACGAGATGTTGCAGAAAGTTACAATAATGTGAGTGCTCGGTAAAGGGGTCGTTTTCCTGCAGCAAGAATGCATACATGCAAAAGAACAAAGCCATTGTTTGGATGGGCGGATTGTCCTAGCTTGAGCTTTTCTTAAGGCCGGGTTGACCCGGAAGATCGACCAAAATCAATGATTACAATGAGCAAACCACTTTAATTCTTGTCGCTATAAACAACATGAAAATATGCCAACTTTGCCTAGTTTAATCAATATAAGAAAACTGCTTATTTGCAGCCAGTTAATTTTAGCGAAATGACTATTTACAGTTAAAATTAGTCTGTTTTGGTCACAAATGGTCTTTTCGTCGCAATTAAATGACCACAAAAGCCCATTTTCCTTGTAGTGAATGTGCTTGACTGGATTTGGCTTTGTGAAACAAAGAAAGCTACGAGAACAAAATGCATGAGTTTGAATTAGTCAGATGTAGTACCATTGATAAAGATGCAGTAGTAAAGATAGAAATTTCTACCGATCGATGGCGATCTTTTCATGTATTGCTGTCAATATTTCTGCGTAATTTGTCATTTCTGGTTTAATTTAGAACTTGAAATTATCATCATTATTTGGTGGTGGTGACATGTAAAAGCCAAATTCCCTGTCACAACAGAAAGCATGCAGACGTTCCCGAAGGCCAACCAGTTGTCCTTTGTCCCTTTTGGGGCCGGTTACTCTTTGAAGTTACCAATATTGATACCAGGATGATAAAAACTAAGAAATCAGTGAAAGACAGGAGAAAAGGATGAAAATCTTAGAAGAGTCCATGAAAGGCTAATAAAAATATGTATTATATAATATATATATATATATATATATATATATAATATGCTCCTTGGTCCTTACTACGACGTACGTTGTGCATGCCATGCACACACAGCTTGCTGTGCTAGCTTAATCCATGACATAGCAATTAGCAACATATATTTATAATATGTGACATTGAAAAATGGCAAGATCAGAAAATTCTTGATTTTAATCAACCAATTCAATGCTAAACATCATGAGATTTTATTGCAGAAATTATAATTTATCGCTAAAATATCAATTAATTTTTACGTAGCTAAAAATGGGGGCAAAACTTTTAAAGTACATGCATGTTTTGCTTTCGTGGCCCGGCCCCATTGGGTATGAAATTAAAGTACTACTTCCGGTGGATCCAGTCTACGGCTGAGCTCCGACTCCCGAGCTAATTTTTTGCTCCGATTCCGACTCCGAACAGAATCGGAGTCCAACTCCGATCGGAGGTAAGAGCTCTGACCTCCGATCGGAGCTCCGAACGGAATTGGAGTCTGACTCCGAACGGAGGTCAAAGCTCCGACCTCTGACCATCTATTGGACTAAATAATAATAATAATAATAATAATAATAATAATAATAATAATAATAATAGTATTTAAATAAATGGTCAATTTCTTTTGTTGAATAAATGATATGCAAAAATAAATTTGATCCATTAAGACTAATATGATCACCAAAGCCCAAGTCCAAACTTGTAAAAAAAATAATAATACTGAAAAGAAAAAAAAAACTTAAATACAATAATTTAAAAACTAAATAACATATATGATGTAGCCATAAGTTATAACAGTCCCATTTATAACGCAATAACAACATTGACATAAATATTAAATGCTCATGTCGCTCAAATCTTAATGGTTCATTGATATGTGATCATGCCTGAAATGAAGTAGAAAGTTGCAATCAATAAATGAAAAAAAAGTTGATTAAAAAAACTGAAAACGGTAAAAGTAGAATTTCATTCTTACCAAGAAAGGGAGTTCTCTCTACTTCATCCCAACTCTCAAGGGGCGTCCGTCTCAGACTCTCAGTCATCGACAATTATGTTAGGATTCACAATTAGATCTATAAAATCATAAAAAGTAGAAGTTAGAAACATTAAAAATAATTAAATAATCATTTAAAAACATATAAACTTACCCGATTCAAGTCTATAGCTTTCGGCATCAATGCCAACGATATCTAGTCCAATGGGCGTTTCACTTATCCAATTAAGTGTGCAAACGAGAGCCTCCACGGTTGACGGTGACAATGAACTCCAATAAGCATCCAACACGCGACCTCCAGTGCCCCAATATTTATTTATATCGGTGGTCAAGGATCACAGCCACAAATAGCAATATATTTATGTACTCAATATTGCCCCAATATTTATCATATTTGGTCTTCATCCTCGTATCCGTAGAAGATAACAATTCACCAGAATCAGTACAACTATTTTCCAAGTGGAAGTGAAGCTCTGAGAGCTCGCTGAAAAATTAGTTCGCAGTCGTATATTTGAATCCAGATAGCCACATGGTTATGTCATAAAAAATTCTTAAAAATTCAACAAAGTAGCTCACACTGGTCCAATCATGTGCGTCTGGCGCACCGAACCCCTGTCCTGCTGGCTCCAACAAAGCATACCTCAGGCCCCCATCCTCGACCACCATCCGCTCGAATGCTTTTTGGTACTTTTGTGCCACATCCAACATTACGAATGTTGAGTTCCATCGAGTCGGAACGTCCAAGCACAACATACTAGAACATTCAATCTTAAGATTTTCTGCTATTGCCTTAAACTTGGCAAGCCTTTGAGGGGAACCCCTCACATATCGTACAATACTGCGAACTCGGGTATTAGAATCATCAACCTCTTTTAACCCCTCAACAACTATGAGGTTGATGATATGAGCACAACATCGAAGTGAATAAACTCGTGGGCCCGAATGACATCTTCTCTCATCGTCGTGTTCCGTTTAAACCAATCAATTGTTGTTTCATTGGCACTGACATTGTCAACTATAATACACAACACTTTTCAAATTCTCCAGTCCTTTAAACAATCATCCATCTTCACCTCAATTGATGCACCTTTATCATCCATCTTCGCCCCAGTGGATTCCACTCTGAAAATTCTCACTTTGTTTTTGTTTCTGTACAAGTACTCATGATACTTCCACGTTATTAAAAATAAATATTTGTATAATTAGTTGTACAAGTACTCATGATACTTCCACGTTATTAAAAATAAATACTTGTATAATTAGTTGTACAAGTACTCATGATACTTCCACGTTATTAAAAATAAATGTTTGTATAATTAGTTATATTGCGATCATGATATAATTTAGTGGTGGAATGAGATTACCACGACAGAGATCTATATATATCTTTTTTCTTTTTTGATCATCTCCATTCTACGTACCCTAAGATGCATGGCGTAAAGCAATTAAGTACCATATATATCTCAACACGTGAACCAAAAAGGGGATAGTTTGATCATTTTGGTGACAAGATCAATATCCTTGAGATACATATACATATATATATATATATATGTGTGTGTGTGTTAGGGTTCACATGCATGATACATGCAGGTTCGAGAAAGAAACTGATCATGATCAGTACAACCGGCCATACGGTGTCGGCTTTTGGTTAATTGATATATATATATATATATATCTCATTAAGATACAGGTTATAATTCTCTGTACGTATTATAGCTGGTCGATTTAGAAATTACTTGATGTGTCAGCATGAGATGTTCCATCTGATTCTCACATCAAATTCAGAATCATGTTCATTGAAAACTATTCTTGATGATAACAACCATATATATATATATGCATATATTCTAACATGATTTATATTCCTTTAGAAAAAATAATAATTGGCTTAATGCTAATAATTTCTCAGTATAAAATATAATTAAGGCTCAAAGAAATTGGCATTTAAGCCTTTGTAAGATAAAGTTCAAGCTGCTGCAACAACTAAAAGAACACTGAAAACAATGCCTAAGCAACCGAGCCCCAAGTTCACACACCACACTACACTCTTTGAGCGGGGTTTCTTCATGGAAAGCCACATGAAACAAGGATAAGCAAGTGTCAAAGGCAAAACTATGCCTCTTATTAGAGGACCTAAGCTTCCCAAGACCGGAAAAGCCACTGCTACAAGAAAAGCCAACCCTCCAAAGAATAGGCGGATGCCTATCCGAACCCATCTCGGACACCGTTGTTTCTTCTTGGTCGTGTACCTGAACTCCAAGTTGTCAAAAACTGGCATCGCGTAGATTTGGAATGCACATAAGCAGTTCACCAATAGTAGAAGATAGATGAAGCCCATCGTGAATTTAGAGGTGTTGTGTCCATTGAACTGCGAAAATGCAGTCAGCATTCCTAGTCCATTATAAGGTATCTGGCATTCAGAGAAAGCAGATTGTCATGATATATCAAGTAGGAATATTATTTTACAAAAGGTTGATGAGAAGAAATCTCTGCTTAATTTGGAGGGTATTTATGCAAATCTTACGAAAGTTGAAGAAGATAAATTTGCATGCCTCGTTTTCATAAGCCCAAAATCCAGCGATTGCGAGGGGGAATTGGCACATGACGATTAGTATATAAGATATTGTCACTCCTTTGCACATAGGCTTGTGGGATGGATGTATTTTTGGACTCGAAGGCAATGTTCCCTGCAAGGAGTTCAGATGTTTCAATCCTCTATGCAACTTTGAGATCGATATGAAAAATTATCATTCGTTGGTGCAGAAAAGAAAAAAAGTATGGCATCAATTTGAGGTATTTCTCTCTCTTCATTAATTCTTTGATCCCATGCTATTCATTTCGGAACATTGAAAAAGGAAAGAAAAAGGAGAGGAGATGTTTAGATATAGTAGTCACCCACCTGTATCTCGAGTATAACATTGTGACCTCTGAAAGCAAGAGCAATGATCCCGAGCGCATTGAGAATACTACCGATCTTGCCCATCAAGTTGTAGTTCATCGTCACATGAGTCTTAGATGGACTATAGGATACGCCGCCGGCAGGCCTTCCATTAGTGATAGAGAGAACCCAAATCAGAGCAGAGTATAGGATTGCAGTGATGGCTCCAATCAGAGAGACCAGAGCCATGGAGTTCAGGTTTGGCAATTGGGCCATCAGAATTGCCATGCAAGTGAACACCAAGAACCACTCTGCACTGCTCAATGACTTGGCGTGACACGTGGACCCACTGTCACATACAGTCTTGAACAAGAGTTCCATGGTCCCACCTCCCGTGATGATCAGCATGACACACGTGCCGCCGGATAAGTACATTGTCGGGACTAGAGCAAGTAGCTTCCCTAGCTTTGTACCTACAACATTAACGCTAGCTTCTCTTAATGCCATGCATGTACGTACGTTGTATTAAAATTCAAATGTTGTTACATCCCTTAATTGAATTATACACCTATTAAACCTATTTACTAAAGGGAATTAAGTACTGTGATCGATGTTATAAAAATATAAATAAAATAATAAAATCTACTTTCTTTTTAATTATAGTTGTCAAATAGTTAAAACTTTTGTTTTAGAGAAACTGCAGTTAACATAAAAGCCACTACAAGAAATCAGATTTTACTCAGCGATTTTTAAATCGCCGTAATAAGTATGCTTTTGCTGCGAAAATAAAATCGCCGCAGCATTTTTACAATTTAAACACGGTGGGCTGCGAAATTATGTATTTTACAGCGATTTATGCCTTTTAACGACGAAAACTTTCGCCGCAAGTTTAAAAAACTACTACCAACGGGATAAAATCAACGGGATTGAGCTAGGGCGCCAAAACCAACTAAACATTTGAATTCCGCCTTCCCCTGAGCCTTACCCAGTCTTCAAACTCTTTATCACCGTACCCCCTTCTCCACTTCGACCTTCTTCCCCGAGCCTGTACACTGCCGCCCCTTCCCACGTTATGCCTCTATCGAGATGTCGTCGTCTCGCCTAGTAGGTGAGTGTCTCTCTCTCTTTCTCAATCTCTCTGTTTGTCTCTCTCGTGCTCTCTCTTTCTCTCTCTCCGTTCGTCTCTCTCTCTCTCTCTCTAGTTATCCTTTTAAGTTTTTTTTCTTGAATACTATATTATCAGTCTGATTTTATACAGTGACTATTGATTTTAGCATGTTTGGGAGATTATTTCTATTAGGGTTTCATGAAAACAGAGGATTAGGATTTTTACCAGTGGATTGTAGTGTTGTATGGTGTCCCGTTGATAATTTTAGGTTCTTTTTTATTTTTTGTTGCATTTTGTTGGAGAGTAATCTTGATTTTAGGTTTTTTTTTATATTTTGAGTCTACTCTCTTCTCAGAGTCAATTTGACTTAAACCGATGGTTTACTATGTCTTGCATGTGATCTTTGTTTCTGTAGTTTTTTCATTTTATTCTTAGTCTTGTTATTATGTTCTTGTGGTGATTTATCGACCATCCCCTGCAACAGCCAATTTCAGCTTCCCCTTTTAAAGGCTTTTTAAACATCATTTATGTTGATAATTTTAGATGTGAACATATGAACTTAAAAGGTGTTTCTGATTCTATCATTGCATGCATTTACTACATATATCAAGAGTATACAAGACCATGGTTACATTCTTCATTTGCACCGTACTACATTCAGATTTTTGTGGACATTCATATTTTTGTTTTGCACTGTACTACATTGGATCATATTAAAGATCACTTCTAATTTGTGTGTGCGTGTGGCATGCACTAAAATCTTAATAGGATGTAAGCTGTCGTACTCATCATATGTATGTATCTACTAAAATCTTAATAGGATGTAAGCTACCATTTTTCTTTGGGGCTGAAATCAATCTTTTTATCTTTCAAATAACTATTAAGATATGGATGCAAAGTAAATCTTAACTAAGGATATGAACTCAGTAAGACGTGATGATGGATTGGGTTATATTTCTTGATGGAAGGAATTTTTTCTTTTTTGATACTTGGAAAACAAAAGTTTTGGCATGTCTATATTTAGGGGTGTAAATTTAAACCGGAAAACCGGTCCGGACCAGACCGAACCGGACTGGTTGGTTCAGTTTTGAATCGGTCCGGTCCGGTCCGGAACCGGTTCCTATTTTATGAAAACCGGCCGGATCCGGTCCGGTTCCGGTTCCGGAACCGGACCGAACCGGACTGGTTGGAAAAATATATATATAAAAATTAATTTTATATATTACACAAAATATTTATATATAATATATAATGATATGTTAAATTTTTATATATAATTATATATCATATATGAAAAAATTTCATATTATAATTTATAAATAATAACATAAAATATTAATCTTAAATATAAATATTTGTAATTTATTTGATCATATGTTATTAATATAATTATATATAAGATAATGTTGTTATAATTTATAAAATAAAAGTTTAATCTTAAAGATGAAAATTTAATTGATCATATGCTTTGAGTATAATATATATATATTAAATTATTAATAACATTTTATAATAAGAAGTAATACTTTATTATATATTTTTTACATTTAAAAAAAACCGGAAAACCGGACCGGACCGGAAATCGGTAAAACCAGAGTTACCGGTTTAGGAGAGTAATCAGAGCGTAATCGGTTTTGAAAAATACAAAACCGGTACATACCGGTTCGGTTCTAGATTTTGTCCAAAAACGGACCGAACCGGACCGGTTACACCCCTATCTATATTAAAGTTTTTGTCTTTTGGTTATATTTCCTTGTATCAGACATTATGCATGTGATAAGATTAGGTTTCTTATGGTGTGCTTGCTTCTGATAGTCATGTACAGGTTTCTTATGACTAATTAATCAAGCTCATGAGCTTCATACTCATTGGAATCACACTATATATAGTGATTACTTAAGGACAACAAATTGTTTTGAAAATTGGTTGAGAACTTTTTTTTCAACTTTAATAATTCATAGCTTAAAACTTTTTGTGAATGCTCCCTGTCAATGTGTTTTTTTTAGAGTACTTTGTTGTTAAGTTCAATGATCTTGCTCAACTCTGTTTTTTCCCTTTCAACAAGTCTGGGATTAGTGTTGGTATAGTTCTTAGTGTAGTTACTATAAATTTTGGGTTCTTTATTTAAGTTGCAGCCATAAAATGCATACATGAAGTACCTAACTTGAGTTAAAATATTGTGAACTTAGGTTCTTGATTGCTGCTTCATTAAAATTTCTGAACACTTAAACTTCTTTGGTTGATGCTAAGTTGCTTTGGATATTTAGTTATTCCCTTATTGGCCATGCGTGCCCACCAACCCCACTCTGTTCTTCTCTCTTTTCCTGCCAGGGTACAAAAAATAAATAAATACAGGTATTGTTTTATAGAGATTGCTTTGTAATGCTATTTATCATACAATTTCATTATATGTATTTTTTGTATCTCGTCTTTCTATCTTTTCTCCTATTAATTATAATGTTGGTGTCGACTATAGTCTGTATAGGTTAAGTAGACTATATGACCACATTTGAGCATTTGAGCTCTATCACATTTGCAAGTGTCTATGGATTATCATCTTTTATGCACACCTGCGCAGGCAGACATGTTATGGACTTTTTGCTTCTTATAAATCGGAGTGCAAATATATAGGTTAAGTAGACTATATGATTTTTTTATAGTTATCAAACTTTAAAACTCCTCATTTCAAGCATTCTAAAGGAATTCATGAAAATAACTAATAGCATGCTTGCTATCCAATAAAGGCCATTGAGTTTTCTACATGAAAGATATATGAAGATCGTGGATTAAGAATGTACAAATGATAGGAATTTACTTAGAAATGGAAGAGAACAAGGAAGTATAAAAAATCTGGAAATTTCACCTTTAAAATGACATTTGACAGCTTTTTAGTAACTTGTTGGAACCAAATTAAATGAAGAGCTAAAGCTTATAAGATGGCTAGTTTTTGTCCCTTGTTTTCAATAGTTTTTCATACAAATAAATAAGTTTGGTTGGGCAAAAGATGCCAATGAAAAATGGGGATGAAATGGACTGGTTGAAGAAGCAAAACAAAGTGCATAGCATAATTTTCTGCACTACCATGGACAGCCAGCAGCTTTAATACATTCATGCTTATTTTCTGCAGATTGGTTGAAGAAAGATGGATGCTCATTATTCCTAAAAGGGAAATTATATTGATATTTAATTGTTCAAATCAATATCAAATTAATATTGATATGCTCATTATGCTAAAGCCACATGTCTAGTAATTCACCTAACTTATTGTGTGCAAAACATGAATTGCTAATCCATGGCCTTGTTAGTTTCTTTTTTGAGCAACCAACCAACCAAATAAGAACAGGATGAAAAAAGAACAAAAAATTATTCACATCAACACATGTTTGAGGATAGGTAAGGTTGTTGGGTCAGATGGGGTTCACTCCCATCTTGTTGAGCCACATCAAAAATTTACTATATACCCAAACATTTGTCTTTACATTCATGTAATTAACTCAGTACCCTTAGAATGAGTGTTATATTGATCCTTGTGTGCGTTCCAAAAGATTGGTTGTGTTGACAGATTTCAATGAAAAGTTTATGAATTGATCTGAATATTTTTTAGCTTAGGTGAAAACTCTTAATCAAAAAGCTGCATGTCATGCATTAGTTATATATTTGAAAGATTTTTAAAAACATAAAAACTATAAAAATCTTGAGATTAGGGATATGTATATATATAATATATGTATATATAGATATTGTAGCTTATGTCAATGTACGTTGCTCTTGCCGCCAACTGGTCACTTGGTAGTTGTTGGTCATTTAATGTCCAATGAAACTGTTACAGCCCAGGTAAGTTATCAGTACTTTTTCATTTCTTCTTCTTCTTACTTTTTGCTTTTTATATATCTTTCATGATTATTATTTCTCATTCTTTAGATGTATGCTATATTGCTGGCCGCTTGCACTTGGATTCAGTATTTTCCTTTAAAATGGGGTTTCCAAGATAATATGGGTAAAAGTAGTACAAAAAGCACCCAACTAGCACTAAATCAGGGCATCTTATAATGTATTGGTAGTGGGGTAGAGAGACACTTGTATTCAGTTGGATACCTAACATATTATATGAGCATTCTAGGTGTTTTCAATATAAAGTTTTAAGGTAACTGTTTGTTCTATCTTATTGCAGGCTGTAAAGTTTGTTTGATTGACATTTATTAATTTATTCCAAAGTTTTCATTTAAGCTTCTTTCTTGGGGCTTGGAGGGTCTTACTGGAAACAACGAGACAGTTAAATGATGTGTTTCACATTAGATGTGTTTCTTCCTTTGGTTTGTTGCTTAGGTTCTCTAACAAATAACAATCTATCCACTGTTTTCACATTAAATGTTTAAAAAAATTACAACTAGTGTATATGTGTGTTTTTATAACATTAAAAAAATAACAAATTTTCTTTTTTTTTATTTAAAAAAAAAAAGATGCACAAGGGGCGTAACTTGAGGGCTGATTAGCAGCACCTTTTATGATGTACTGTATCGAATGAAATATCATTACAAATTTAGTAAAAGTTTACTTATAGACAAATGGTTTTCAAGATTTAATAAAACTTTTAAGTTCTTGAGTGTGTGCCACACTCTACAAGACTATAATTCTCTGATGGATGCTAAAGTTCATCATCATCATTAATATATGACAGCATAAAAATCTAATATGGATAATTAAATCTTCTAGAAGCATCAGTCTTTATGTTATAAAATTGAATAATAATTATGTGCTTAAGCCCTTGGGTCAGAATGATGCTAGATGCTAATTAATGCTTGTTACTTGATGCAGAGGTATCGCAGCAATTGATGGAGCTTTTCTGAGATGGCTAGCCGAATACTGAGTTGGGACACAGAATTGGGTCAGTTCTATCGCAATGGTACTCTCCAGGTTTTGTGAGTAAATATTCATGTAAGTTGGGATATGAGTTATGAAATGATGAAACAATCATTTGCATAGTTTAGGTTTTAGTGCAAGAAGATTGATAGGATAGATCACCAGTATGCAAATTAGAGGAGATGAACCATGTGTTTGAGGGCTATTTTGCATAAATGGGTTACACACTTTACAGTTTACTCCCACCATTTTATAGCATTTATTCATCAAGATGATTTTTGTGGATTTTTATTTATTTATTTATTTTGTGAAAATATTTTTTTTACACTAAACTTATTTCCGGCGATCATATATCGCAGGAAATACTTTTTATCGGCATTTTAGGATATTTGCGGCGAATATTATTCGCCGCAAAAGTTTTTCCCAACGATTTAATTAAGCCGTTGGAATAGATCACAGCATTACCGGCGATTTATTTTATTTTTCGTGACGACTATAATTCGCCGTAACTATGAATTACCAGCGATATTATGATCGCTGCAACTGAGTTCACAAAACCAATAACTCAATTGCAGCAATTTTTAAATCGCTGGTATTGATCTAGACCGGCGCATTTTTATCGTTGCAATTGTTATTTCAAAACCGTTTAGTCAATTGCGGTGATTTCAAAAAATCACTGGGAAAGTATATTTCCGGCAATTTTTCCTCTTTTAACGACAATATTAAATCGTTGGAATTAATCTTTCTCAACAATTAACAACTGAATTGTATCTTGCAATTGCGGCAATAAAATGTACTATTTGCGGCGAATAAAAATCGCCGGTAAAGAAAATCTTTCCCGGCGATTTTTGGCTTCCGTTGGAGTAGATGAAAAGTGGGCTTTAATACCGGCGAACGTCTGGCAATTTATAAATCGCTGGAAAATGTGATAGGCAGCGATTTTATTGATTTTCCCAACGAAAATGAATCGCCAGGAAATGTGATTCCCCTTATAGTGAGCAAGGCCCCTTTTACAATTGCGGTATAAATGTTATATATGAAAATTTTTACTTATCATCTTCACACTACATATTACTACACATAATCTTTTTATTTTTATTTTTTTTCTCATATCAAATATGTGGTATATAGATGATGAGTAGAATAACTCAATTAATTTAAAAAAAATAAATTTTTTTTTTAAAAAGTATAGCGTTTACTATTCGCCGCTAAAAATGATTTTCTCGCTGCCAAATATATTTGCCAGCCACTCCACAAAATCGCCGCAATGTGAAAATCGTCGTATATTACCATATAGCAGCGATTAATTATCGCTGGTTTTATTCATAAACGGTGATTTTTTTTATCGCCGCCATATTATTCATAGTATTTCGCAGCGATATAATATTCGCTGCTAAATACTATTATACGACGAGGTTTCACTCGCTACGAATTGGTTTTCAAATCGGTAATTATATGGCGGCGATTTAATTTATCGCCGCCATATATTTAGAGGCAGCGAGTTTCCAAGATCGCTGGCAAATACATTCTGCTATATAAATTTATTTGCGGCGAATATTTAGTCGCCGATATTGATATTTAGTAGCGATTTGTACATCGCTGGTTTAGGAGATTTAAGTGTCAGTTTATAGCGGCGAGTAAAAATTCGCCGGAAAATGCACTTAATTCGCCGCTAAACCTGAATTCGTGTTTAAATTTCCTGGGCTTTATTTTCTTTCTAAGCCTGATTTTTAGTTGTTCCTAAATGCACCATTCATAATCCAAACTCATTCATTCAAGTTGCTAATCAATATAACATGCAAAATAAATACATAAAGTTCCATCCAAGCCCATCAACAAAATCCAAACTCATATGTATTACAATGGGGTGGTGTATTAATGTATTCTCATATACAAACTGAGCTTTTATCCTTAATAATAAATAAGCATCACAATCATCCAAAGGATTAGTACCAAATCATTGGTTGCAGGAAGAATTACACTTGATCAATCAGGCCGTTACATGGGCACCAGACACAGCACACAGAAGACATTAGGAAACCTGGCCAAGGTCATAGCTGAAAGATATCCACCATAACTCCACCCATACAACCCAATATGGCCAACTTTAGCAAGCCCTCATTTAAATGTGGGGTGAGGCTCCAGTCAGCTGATCATCAGCATCAATCTGGCCAGCCTTGTATTTTAAAGAGCCTTCATTAGAACCACGTCGAGCAGTTCCTCTATTGTCCATCTGTACAAATGGTAAGAATATATAAAAAATCATGAGCATTACGGCTATCAATTTTTCAAAATAAGTAGTATGATGTTGGATAAGACCTGCTCGAGAAGCAGGTAGAAGATAGCTTTTATCAATATGTTCGACAAAATGAGTGGAGTATCCACTATCCACTCCAGACTTATGTTGGACACCTCAAAACATGTGGAGGATCAGGATTCCAGACTTGACCAAAAAAGGGGCTGGATTGGAGTATTTTTTTTATAAGTGGGTTAGATTTACAATATCTAAGCAACACATCCAGTTTTGGACAGGGAAAGAAACCAGGAACAAAAAAACCTATATATCTATATATATATAGATATATGAAGTCTTTTATATATATATATGCTTTTGCCTTGATCTGCATATATATCTATATATCTATATATCTATATATAATCACTCTCATTTCATTGTTATCCTGATCCTCTCCCTCCTCCTTTCCAGCTTTCTCGTCCTTCAAATTCTTCCCTATATTTTAAACAACTTGAGTTTGATATCTCATTCTTGATTGAGAGATATGGGGGAAGAAGCTAAACATGTGATATTTTTGTATTTTTCAAGTGTTTCTAATTCATTCCCATGCGTTTTGACTATTTTCGGGCTGCATTTAATTATATCATCATTTTGTTCATTTTTATTATAATATCAAAATATGCTGTGAGCCTGTGATCATATATATGATAATGTAAAGTGTTCGGCATGAGCAGCAGCTAGCAGCTAGCAGCACCAGTACCAGTACTACTACTACTACTACTCGTGATGAGAGTTTTAGGGAAGTTCGGGGTAGTACTGTATGCATGTGAGGCATCAAATCAATGTAATTAGATGCAAAATGATTAATAATATATATCATTCTGTATATCTTTATATGATATTATAGATCATACATGCTAGCTTATATATATATATATATATATATATGATATTGACCATGCATTCAATCAATCTGATAATTAAGAATATTAATGCGTCCTTAATAACCTTATTTTGCGGTAGTTGAAGGAAAAGATACATGTGCAGACACCTACTTAAGCCTAAAAGTTCAAGTATATAGAAGGGACTTGATCATGTATCAACCCTTTTACTTTAAAATTGTGCAACTCAACACTCACATATGTACCATAACAAGGTCAATAGACCTGGAAAGAAAAACAACTTAAACCAGAAAATCTATGGAAAATCTAGCTAATACTACCGCTCTTTATTATATGATAGATAAAAGCCGAAGGAAACTTTTAGAACTGAGCATTACAACAAAAATCTTAAAATTGACTGAAAAAACTAAAATCAAATATCAATCAACAAAAGCCTAATTCATCACGTCGATTCAACATTTGCAGTAGTTTTCCAGCCCAACTTTCTGCATCCGATGCTAAGCATGCAGAACACAATAATATATCACTACAAGAAAGGAAGTAGAACCCAACATACCTCATCAAATTCCATCTGAAAGAACAATCGTGCCCTGCTGCAGCAATGCCTCCAATCTTTCTTTTTTGAAATCTGAAAGTCCAGCTCCTATGCTGTTGCTAAATAAAGAGCGATAGTATACTTCATAGGCTCAACTGATCCATTCCCTACGACCTCCTCACATTTTCTTCCAAAATAGTTGGATGTTTGGGAAGCAAAAGGGAGAAAATCATCATCAGACGATAAAAGCTCCATTACTTGTTGTGTATAGAAACCAAAGTACATATTAATACCTGCATGGTGTTCAGCTCTAGCAACCATCCCCTTTGAAGCTTTTGACATAACATCGAAAGCCACTGCTACACATGACAACTCAAGTTTAATGAGAAACTAGATGATAATTTGTCAAGGAAGAGGCCCAATGGCACCCCCTTCCTCTTAAAAATGAAAAATAGTAGAATATGCATTAATGTGAGAAATATTAAAGGAAAATTGCAACGCCTTACAAATTACGTCACAGTAACACTCCTACTTAGCAAACCATAACAAATTGTACATAAAATTATAGATTACCATGATTGCTATTCCAATCAATTTTATTATAATCCAATAATTCTCTATACACCCAAACCTTAGCATCAATACACCACAATATGGTCCAACCCTCAAAGCCTTTTAAGCTATACAGATTCCATTATGTTATTACACAAATGGTCGGCTCAATGAGAGAGAGAGAGAGAGAGAGAGAGAGAGAGAGATCAGTGCAAAAGTAGTCATATTTACTAGAATTTCCAAAGCGACAAAGCTAGTTAAACTACATACATAACTGTAGAGGATCAATGTCATTTTACACGGGAAAAAATAAAACACAAGTTGTAAGTAAACTTTTCCAGAGCAGGGAAAGCCCTTGAGAGCTTACTCTCTCTCTAGCCTTAAGCTTCTCTTCCAACACAAGTAATTCCAAGATCCTTCATCTCAAGGAAGCTTCTCAGAATGTCAGCCTTCTGTGATTCAAATTAACAAAAAAAAAAAAGGAATTATGTATGAAACCATCAATGAATTATTCATCGGGTTTGGGAAACAAAGTTGCTAGAAATATATTTAATACTTCACTTGTTACGTACATTTTATGGTGGATAACTCCAAATGATACTAACCTCATTTGCAGACCATGAGAGATCCAAGAGATCCCCGGTGTCTATTCCATTCAAATCTAATCCCTATATTGGATTTACTCTCTATATAATAATAAAATAAAAATAATTTAATAGTTTTTTTATTGAATACCTATTTTTATCACATTTTGTAGTTCTACCAATTAAATTTTAATTTAATTATATTCTAATTAATATTAAATCTTAATATTCTAATTAATATTAACTAATTAATTTATTTTTATCACATATTATATTTAATAATAATAAATTAAAGGTATTTTCTTAATTACAAAAAGCACCTACATATTTGGTGAGAGGAGTGAGAAATGAATTATATAGTGTTTGGCTAAGTTACTATACGAAAAACAATTTAGTGAGTTACTGTAATTAGGTCCATAAATTTATCCAAACATGCTTAATTCAATGTGGGGTGTTTTAAATGTCTTGTTAGCTAAATTTAGTTGAAGTTAGATTTTATCCAAACCAATGAGGATGTTCTAATTAAGTGGCCAGTACTTGACAGGTTGAATGACATGACTACACCTTACCAAATATAAGATTCAACTTTCTTTTTGGAATTCAATGAAAAAAAAAATTTACTATAATAATGCTATCGGTAGATTCGGTACAACAAAGTCTAAAGCTGGAATTTCTATGCTCCCCAGTCATTTATAAATCCATTTTTATGACTGTACGCGTTTAAATATCACAATATTATAAATGGAAAATAAATAGTATCGATGGCTTTTTGTTACGTACTCTATTAGGCAACAGAAATATAAACATGATCAAGATATCCAGCAGCAGATCAGGGTCCCAAAATTAGCAGCATCACACAGAGTACACCAACCAAAAACCAACTAGCAACACCTATATATGGACCAAGCACCTAGCTAATCGAGTACATGATACATATCAAGATCTTTTCAAGTTTTTATCTAAATTTGAAGATCGGAAAAAACATAGATATACAAGTTATCTTACGTGTCTATCTTTTCCCTCTTCTACATAAAAAATCAAGGAAACCAGAAATTAATATATCCATTTCCCAACATCGATCAATCATTAGCTCCATTACTTGTTGTAGGGGAGAAAAAGGAAGCCAAAAAAATAAATGATAATACTGAATAAATTATAATGTTTATATGGTGGCCATATAAACATGAAAATATCCTTAAATTAATCTGCTCTCTTACCAATTGAGCATAGGATCAATGTCCATATATATATAAAGTCTATATATATATATATATATGAATATAGACTTTATAATTGAGTAATAGGATATGATCGATTTTCATATATGGGGGGGGGTCTACCAAGCCTATATAATGAGATGAACTACACAAAAAAGCTTGAAGATGTATTCAATATATCAATATTTCATGAATAACATGAGTAACTAGTCTTATAAGTCGGTGACAAAGTTAGGGAATCACATCCAAATGATTATTAATTGGATCACCCTACGTACCAAGAGAGAGGGGAGAGAGAACTCTTTGGAGTACTGAAGATGTATTTATCTATGATGCTGACAGCTGGACACAATAACGCTAGTTGTACGTGGGTCCCAAGTATATAGTGGTTCGGATGGTGGCTGTTACGTGGAAGGAATCTAGTGGCTCTTTGTCTCTATATATATGTTAGTGAAAATGGGACAAATACCAGTCCAAACTGACAAGGTTTTCGTCCATGATCATGATGTCAAGAACCAAAAATCAGTCTATTAAGTAATATCTAAACAGAATATGGGTAGAACCAAATATATGTATATATATATATTAATTCATGAATTTAATATTTGTTTTTCATTAGTACTAATTAATTAGGAGGATGATCTCCTTATCATTTAGAGATTTAATTGGTGAATTTTTTAATTAATCACTCACATGTGTATCACACAAGTACTCATCATGTGAAGTTAGATGGAGTAGAATATTAACGTGAAAACAGAATCCATATATTCAATAGTGATTATATTTCATGCATTTCCCTCATTTAATCCATATATACACACACCATATATGTTGCAAGATAATCCCCAATATTATCCCTTAGTATATCATGAATCTCAAAAGAAATTTGCGATAAGTGAGGGAAAAACAGAAAATAAATTAACTTGAAACGATATGAATGTAATTCGGGGGAAAATATTGAATTATGAGCTTTCTACACAAAGAAATGAGAGGGCTGTGGACTAACAATCATCATGCATGTAAGAGATCATGCATAAACAATGGGGCTAACATGAAAAACAAACAGTAATAATAAGAAAAAAAATACTCCAATAGCATGATCATATTGGAAGTGCACTTAATTGCTCAATTAATATTTCAGAATGGACTTGATTAATATTTAGGGAGTACTATATAATTTATACATATACCCAAATGGAAGATAAAATCTGTTGTGGTGATATTTTTCTCCAAAAAAGAAGTCATTGTAAGCAAGTTATCAAACTCTCGACAAGATAATGTATTTCTAATTTTAAGAAAAATCTGATTGCTTCAGTCATATAAGAGCGAGCTTCTTAGTTATACCAAAAGAACTAGTCAAAGTTATAATTGGAGTTCCAAGCTCAAAGTGTCTCATTATGTTTTCTAACTTAATTCAAACTATAGTTTGAATCCAATATTTCCAAACCACCACAATACCATGCACTTTGTAACAAGTGAGAGAAGATCAGACTCAATACTCCTACATATTTCCTACTAATTACCGAAACACTAATCAATTAATATCTGTACATTCTGTTATGAGAACAGGTTCACTCCAAAAACAAGTAGGACTATAAACTTGAGATTATCTATAATGCGTTTTGACTAATTAGTATAAGATGTATTGGCAAAATAGCAATTTTTTACTGGGTCATTCAATGTTATGGCCACGGACATGAGTTCTGTGAAACACAAAATGCAGATATTGAACGCAAATTTCGTGAAAAGAAACCCTAATTACTAGTACATTTCACAACTGCACAGATAGAAATTAGTCTAGCAACAAAAAACTCCTAATTTTGTAAAGAAACCCGCGCTTCAAATCGATTCATTACCAAACTCCAACTGAGTTGCAGCCATACCTGTGGTGACAGAAGGACCCACGCTATCCCTCAATTGAATCTCGACCAACCTCAGTTGGAAGCAGCTGACCCAAATCCCACAGATTCAAAGCGACGAATCGCACGGCTCCTAATTAGTTTCGGGGATACTATCTCGACCGTAGCTTCTGCGGGAGGAAAATGTGGTAAAGGAGCAAACTTTGGGTGGTCGGGCGAAAGTGGAGATGAAATCGTTGGGGGGACGTGCGTGGAGTAGCAGCTGATCTCTCGGAAAGGCAAATGGAGATGGAATATTGCGGAAGAACAGAGAGAAGTGGAGGGGGAAAGAAATCGGGGGGAAAAACAAAATATCTTTAGGGGAATGGCGCCACTTACTATATTACGGCGAAATCGAGCGTTGCCACATGTTTTTTCTTTACCGGCGAAATAAATCGCTGTTAAAAAGACTATTTTCGCTGCAACTCGATAAGTAACTTGATGAATCAGTTTTCTCAACGGAATTAAGCGGTGATTAAAAAATCGCCGCAAAAACTACTCTAATGCGGCGTTCTATTTTGCAACACTAGAAAAATCGCCGGCAAAATCTTTTTTTCTTGTAGTGCGTGGATAATAAGTATCCATAAGTAGTAAAGCTCAATTAATATTATGTAAAAGGGTCAGTACTGAAAAGATATAATTTTGTACTAATTAATTACCAAATGCAACTATTGAAAGGTGCAGGCCGTATCTGCTGTAGCGGATTCCGGGGAGTGATTCGTGGAGTCGTGTGAGAAGCCATATGGTGTAGAGCTGCCACACAAATGCTAGGGACCAAGATATGATACCCCATGCCCTGCATCCATGCAATGAAATTAAAATCAAACGTACTTAAAACTATATCATCGTGTATTCGGTGTAATTAATTTCAGCTCACTTTTGAAAGCAAAAATGAAAGGGCCGTTTGTACGTAGAAGCTGCAAAATATTATTGTCGATGATCCAATACATTATAAAAACAATATATATATATATATATATATATATATGCATATGAATTTGGTATACAAAATCCTTGTTTTTTAATTTAGATTTTATTATTTTTAATAAAATAATATTATATATAATCATCGAGTGGACAAGCGTTACACAATCACATTAAAAAAGAATTGTGCAAACTATTAAAAATTTAATTTAATTTTTTTTAATACAAGCCTGTAATTACTCACATTTTTTAAAAGAATTATATAGGATGAAAAACAATATATTTTTTTCTTCTTGATACATGCAAAAAGAATGATAAAAAAATATATATCGATATATAACCATTTGTAATTAAAATTAGTTACGAATAATTTTTTAATTATAATAAATTAGTTATAAAAATCGGTTTTTCTTGCCGTGTCATGAATTCAAATCTGACTTCGTGTTTAATTAGTGTCATGTAGTACTGAAACTGAAGGTAAGTACGTTTCAAGATCACTGTTTATGGGTGTCAAACCCGTATATATAATATATAGGAGCTCAGCAAATCAAGACCAATTAAGAAGTTGCTTTGACCTTTGATTCCCTAAAACACATGCAAATATAATAATATGATTTATTATTAAAAAAAATTCCTATAAATCTTAATAATTTATGCTATAGAATATAAATATAATTTCTCTAATAAAAATTATAATAATTTATTTCTTAGTCAAGATAAGGATCGTGAGTCAGACTTGGCGTGCATGAATATAATTTGATTACACTGCAAAAGTGACGGCATAGTGATGTCATCATATCAACTTGAGTGAGTATACAAAAAGGGGTGGCGTGCATTAATTGGATTAATTACACTACAATCCTATTTTTCATTTCAAAATTTTTATATTTTTTGAAAAAGGAAAGATTTCATTCATAAGGATGATTACACCGAAACAGTTACATCTTTCAGAACCATACTTTTGACCTCTGGAGGGCCATCATTTAACCAAAAACACTCAATAACATTAGAAATAGCTAGTTGAGCTGCAGTATGGGCAACTTTGTTTGCTTGTCTATGAACAAAATTTAGTTGCCAGGATGGGTTGATACCAAAAACTGCTGCAGGTCCTCAGTCAATTGACCCATCCACGTTTTGTCTTCTTTTTTGGAAATTACCGCATCAATAACCATTTTGGCATCTCCTTCAAAAATAACGTGGTGAAATCCTAGCTCGAAACATAAATCCATAGCCATGTAAAGAGTTACTCCTTCGGCTTGAAAGACTGAGATAGTATTATTTCTCGAGGCTGTCAAAGAAGCTTGTAAGTTACCTGCATGGTCTCTAATTACTATCCCCATCCCCATTCTGCCATTGGTCTTGTTAAAAGCTGCATCAAAGTTGACTTTTACAAAAGGCTGGTCCGGAGGTTTCCAAATTGCAGTAGACCCTTTTCTAATACTATCTTCAGCTCTGATCTTGGTGACTGTATTGCACTCACGGAAAGAGGAGAGCTCAGCCCGAGCCTTTGCTGAAACTGAACCTGGTTGGGAGAAAAGATTTTGGAATATGAATGCGTTCCTCCTAGCCCATAAATGATACATAAGGACTAAAGCCAATTCAAGGTTCTCCTTTGTAAGTAAATTGACCAAATCAGACCATAAACTCTGAAAATCCAGGTAATGTCTCATCCATTTGCTAAAAACACTATTTTCTCCTCCCCACACATCAGCTGCAGCTGGACAAACCCAGATAGTATGCACAGAAGTCTCCACCTCTCTTTTACAAATAGGACAGAGATTGTTATCAACAATTTTTTTTCTGAACAGGTTGTCTTTGGTGGGGAGGATATTATTTAAGCATTTCCACGTGAATAGTTTTACCTTTTCAGGAACTTCTAAACGCCAAAGAGCCTTCCACCATTCGGAATTACCCCTACTGTTGAGCCCTCCCCCAAGTATCTCTCCTTAAGTGAAGTTGCTCAAAAATAGGCACTCTTGACCGAAAAGGTTCCTTTCTTTGAGCCTGCCCAGATTCGTTTGTCACATGTTCCTCTATTACTAATAGGTATAGTGAGAATACACTTAGCTTCCTCTTCCTTAAAAACTGCTGCCACCAAATCTTTTTTCCAAGATCTATTTTCAGTATTCATTAGGACTTCCACTTTAGCATCAGGGTCAAGGGTGTTTGGAGGGGTTTGGACCTGATATGTTACTGGTCTTGGCAGCCACTTGTCTTCCAAATTTTTATGCTAGCTCCATTACCTATTCTCCAAACAGTTCCTTCCTTTAACAACTCCAAACTAGACCAAAGACTTTTCCAAAGAAAGGAAGAAGATGAGCCTTTCAGCTCTGCCTCCAATAACTCACATTTTCGAAAATACTTCTGTTTGAACACTCTGGACACCAGCGAATGGGGATCTGTCAACAGCCTCCAAGCTTGCTTGGCTAGAAGAGCTTTGTTAAAACTACTGAGATCCCTAAAACCCAAACCGCCCTGATTCTTTACCAATCCCAGAGAGCTCCATGTTTTCCAGTGAATGCCTCTTCCTTCCCCTTTGTGGTGCCACCAAAACCTAGCCAGAAGAGTCTCAATTTCTTTTAGTAGCAGGATGGGCAATTTAAAAATACTCATCGTGTAGGTTGGGATAGCTTGCAATACACTCTTTACAAGAATTTCTTTTCCTGCAGAGGACAAAAACTTAGTCTTCCAGCTGTTGATTCGTTTCCAGATCTTTTCTTTTAGGCCTTTAAAAGTCTCATACTTTGATCTCCCCACCAGAGTTGGAAGACCAAGGTACGTATTGTAATTGTTGTTTCTGGAGCCATTCACTTGCTGAAGTATAAAAGCTCTTGCTTCCTTTTTTGTGTTTGAGCTGAAAAAAACACTTGTTTTTTCTTTGTTTAAAGTTTGTCCAGATGCCTCCTCAAACTGCCGCAAAATATTATAAATTAGATACCACTCAGCAAGCATAGCTCTACAAAAAATAACGCAATCGTCAGCAAAGAGGAGGTGATTTATTTTTACCCCCCCTCGTGTAACATTTACTCCTCTGATCTGACCCTTTGATTCCGCTGTATTCAACATAGAGGAAAGCCCTTCAGCACAAATTAGGAATAAGTAAGGTGACAGGGGGTCGCCTTGTCTCAGCCCTCTAGAGGGGAAAAAGACCTCGCCTGGCTCCCCATTGATAACAACAGAATAGGACACTGACTTAACACATACCATCACTAAGTCTGTCCAATACTGACTAAAGCCCAATTTACGGAGCATGGCCGCTAAAAAATCCCACTCTACTCTATCGTAGGCTTTGGACATGTCCAGTTTGATGGCCATGGACCCCGCTCTTCCTTTCCTTTTGGAGTGCATAGAGTGTAGTAACTCGTATGCAACCATTATATTGTCGGTTATCAGCCTATTTGGGATAAAGGCGCTTTGATTCCAGGATATCACCTTACCCAAAATCCCTTTCATCCTATTTGCTAGCACCTTAGAAATCAATTTATAAATCACGTTGCAGAGAGAAATAGGCATGAATTCATGCACTGAAGTAGGGGACTTTACCTTGGGAATGAGGACCAGGTGAGTGTGGTTCCAGCCTTTAGGGAGTTTTCTATGAGTGAAGAAATCTCTAACACCCTTAGAAACATCATAACTAACAATTTTCCAGTGAGCCTGATAAAACCCAGCACTAAATCCGTCGGGTCCTGGAGACTTGAAAGGAGACATTTGCTTGAGAGCCACCTCCACTTCTTCACCAGTACAGGGCCTATCCAGTTGTTGGCACATTTCGTCAGTCACTCTTGGGACAATACCTTGTGTACATTGATTGATGCTGGCTGGACTAGGCTTTGATGATAGGAAAACTGCAAAAAAAAGCCGGTAAAAACCTTTTGCTATATCACCCTTTTCTGACAACTGAGTTCCTTCCATGTCTACAACTCTGTTTATGGTATTTCGCTTCCTTCTTTGGTTAACACAGGCATGGTAGAACTTAGTGTTTCTATCGCCCCCAGACAGCCAATGTTTCTTTGCCCTTTGTTTCCACCACTTATCTTCCTGATCCAAAAGAAAGTCAATCTCTTGTAAAAGCTGTTTTTGCTCAGTCATGTTACTTGGTCCTTCAACTTTCTGCATTTGGCTCAAAACATTAGACTTATCCTTAATAGCTCTTGTTCTCTCTCGAACCAGCAACCTGCTCCACTTCGTAAGCTGTCTTTGAGTTCTATCCAATTTTTTTGACACACTTTCCAACCCGTGGTCACCCCCTTGTCTGCCTAGCCAAGCTCCAGCTACTATACCTTCGCAGCCCTCCTCTTTGTTCCAGCCCAATTCATACTTAAAAGAAAAAAGATGCCTACGGTAAAAGGTTCTATCTGAGAGACAATTCAGCATGATTGGATTGTGGTCGGAGCACACAGCTGGTAACGTCTCCACCGCCACGTCAGAATACTTCTCTCTCCATACGCCATTCGCAATGGCTCTGTCGAGTCTCTCTTTTGTGAAGGTCTCATCTTCATGACAATTACGCCAGGTAAATTGGTTGCCTTGCCATCCCAAGTCCGACACTTTACCTTTTTCCATAAAGTTCCGGAACATACCCATAAGTTTTTCACTTCTAGGCTTGCCCCCCACCTTTTCTTCCTTGTACAGAACCTCATTGAAGTCTCCTATGATGCCCCACCCCCCAACCTCCGGCTTGAAGGATGAGAGCAAATCCCATGTCTGACTCCTCAGGTTTGAATTTGGGTGCCCATAAAAACAAGACAGGAGCCATTGAAATTTACACTGCTCATCGTTTACAATAACGTTTATGTGATGTTGAGAGTAATTGACCAAATCCAGAAGGTCATCTTGTTTCCATAACAGCATGAGCCCTCCGCTCCTCCCTAACGCCTCGACTATGATGCATCCATCAAATCTAAGTCTCCTTGCAACCCTTTGAGCCTTTGCATAAGATAACTTGGTCTCCATCAAGAAGACCGCATCGGGTAACTTGTCCTTTACTAACCAGCAAAGGAATTGGACTGTTCGGGGGTTCCCAAGCCCCCGACAGTTCCAGCTTAAGATCCTCATTGAGCCCGGCGGGGCTGGCTCGCAGCCTCCGCCGATATAGGATTGAAATCGCTAGCATCCTTCCTTTCCTCATCTCGGGATAACCTTAGTTTTTTTGGTGGAAGAGAACCAACCTGATCAACATCGGCTGGCCGTTTACTGCCGCTACTTGAAAGGAGTCCAGACGGGGCCTGGTTGGTCCTTTGACCGCGAGCACAGTGCTTCCATTTTCTCCCCTTGCCTTTTCTCGAAGACACGATAGAAGAAAACAGAGGCTTCCCTCCTTCGTTATCTTCTGAGGAATTCGTAATAACAATAGATGGTTGGACTGGTGGACCCTTAAGACCAACACTGGGCTTTAACCCATCTCCTGCTCCCGGCCCATTCAGAAATTGGGTCTCTAATACAAAATCCAGTCCATCAACTAGGCCTGCAATAAAACCGTCTTCCTTCTGAATTTCCCGCTCAGGAACCTTTCTAATCGCTGTTGAAGTTTCAGTAGTCGAGCCATGATTTTCCTCCTGAATTTCCGCTAAGGGCGGCTCTGTGTTTCCCGAGACTGAGTTTCCACCCCTTTCCGAGGTTCTAGTACACTGTGACTTCGGGATGGCAAGGATGGCATGTCTTGTCTCCACCCACTTTCGAGGACGTTCTCTACCTACGCTGCACGCGGAGGTTTCCTCCTCCATCCTTCCCCTTTCCCTTCCCGTTTCCTCCCTTCCCGGGTTTCTGAAATACCCTTGCTGAAAACCCCGCCGTCTTGGGGCCCTTTCGGCACGTAGCCAGGTTCCAAACTGGGCACTTGGAGCACCTTCCTCCCCTTGACCCCCACCCGGTGAAAGGCAACCCTTCTCGCCATGGAGAATACAACCACACTGGAAACAGATCGAGGGTAGTTTTTCATAACAGAAATTTATCCAGTGTTTTGTCCCCTGGTAACTAATGAATCGCCCCCGAGCAATAGCTTTAAAAATGAAAATCTCCACCTTTACCCGGAGACATTGACCCCACCCAATGTCGTCGTCCTCCACATCGACTTCCAAAACCCGGCCCACCGAACTGCCAATGTGAGTTCCCCATTCCTTAGTCATACAGCCCAAGGGTAAGTTATGTATCTGTAACCAGAAGGCTTCCCGTTCAAAAGATAAATTTCCTAGTCTAACATCTCCTTCGTAAGGCCTCATCAGAAAAAGTGCATTATCAAAGAACCATGGTTTGCCATCAAGAATTCTGAGTTTGTCCGCATGAGTCTCAAAAGTTATAATGAAAGTGTTCTTTTTCACTTCTTGGAAAATAGCCCTTTGACTAATTCTCCATATTTTAGCCATAGCATTGCCGAGAACTTCTTTTCCCACTACTTGGTCAGTACAGATCATACCAAACAAACTTCTCGCTCCTTTTTGTTCTATTGCATTTCCCCCCACCCCACTATCGATCTCCAAGACCTCACCTTCCTCCTCCGTCAGACTAAGCTTCCTCCAGTGATCCTCCAAACTTTCCATTTCGCTACCTCCTCTCTTAAAAATGAAAAAACCTGGAAAAACCTAACTCCAACTGGAAAAAACTCTTTTCACCACCTCTGACTAAAGCGGAACTCGAGTAAGAGAGGAGACTCTAATATTTTCGTTGCTCAAAATTTTTATATTAACTGATATTATTCATTTTAAATTTTATCATAATAATTAATATTAGTAACTTCGTATTTCTACCGCTTATAAAGAAATGTAGACTTTTGGGGAATTTCTTTTCCCTATAATTACTTGTTATGTTTGGCCCAACCAAAACGAAGAGTTTTAAGTACTCAGTCACGAGATATTGGGTGTGCTACAAATGCCAGAAGTTCTGAATGCCACAATGACAGATTGCTGGTTGATATCTAAACCATCCTCGTAAACCATTTTTTTTTTCAACTAATCTTTGGTAACCCACCTTTGACCTCTGATCTGATATCCACTATAGCTTTGGTTGCTACTGCTCTCTCTCCCCTGCTATCTTTGATTCTTTGACACTATTAACCTCCAGTTATTCATAGAAGACAAGACAGTACTGTTTTGAACTTTTATGGCTAAGCAATCAGCTGCCGATGGGTTTTTCATCACTTTCTTTTCCTACTTTTGTAATTGGTCTTAATATAAATCCTGCATTTGCAGATTGCCAATGAGAGTGATCACAATATGTTCTAACCATCTTGAAACCTCATTTGATGTTGTCTTTTGATATTGTATTTATATTCATGCCACAATGGAATTGCTATTTTTTTTTCTCAATATGTTCAGTTCAGCTCGATTATGGTAGTAACAAAATCCCAAGAGGTTTTACCACATAAAAGATGTTTGTTTTCCTAAATCATAAGTTAATCTGTAGAACTTCAAACTAGAGGTACATGACCTCTTATGTAGATCATGTTTCACTACACATTTTAAACCAGAGGTAACAGATTCATTCAAAAAATACTCGTTCTTTCGAGACTCGGCAAATTCTAATAGCGATTATTTTCTTATTTTGTAATGGAGTTCTTAATCGATCCAACCATACAAAAAATTACATCAACGACCAACATTGCTCTGAAAAGCATATCATGAAAAAAAGAAAAGAAAGAAAAACATTTGGTTTATTGCAAATTTGCAATGAAATTGCTTATTTGATCAGGAGGGCTTGGGCCCTTGAGGACTAGTAGTTAGGGTACGTACTACGCCTGGGCCAGTTGAGAAAAGTTGATAGGGGCTACAAATCTTGTGGGACCGCTGAAGAGAGTTACTGCTGCCAGCTGAGCAGCAGCCTCTGTTGGGTGGAACAAATCCCAGAACAAGTAATTATCGCGACTCGGACAAAGATTTGCATTTGGATTGCAATTGGATTCTGCATTCAGCCTCCCAATTCCACAACATGCAGTCTTCACGTTCGTAAAATCTGAAGAAAAAAAAAAGAAAAAGTTATCTACATTAGACTAAATTCTGGCCCAATAGTACTTAATTTGGCACATCAGGAGATCATATGGAGTGAAATTGCAGCTAGCTTACTGAATAGAAGTGGGTTGTCTATGACATTAATTGTCATCTCGTAGGCGTTTCCAAGTGAGTACTTCATGCCTTGATATTCTTCGCTGAGCCTGCACAAGATCGACTCAATCTTTGTGTGAAAAGCTCTTGCGTGGTTGTTCAGCTCCTCCAAACAACCCCCGTTAGTACTATTGAGCCTCTGAGATGGACAACATCCGATTGACGGGACGCTTATAATCCCAAACTTCCTAGCTCCTAGTTCGAGTAGAGCCTGCATGTACGTGGTATCAGTACCCGATGTGATCAGTTGATCATCATCGGCCAGCTATCTTGATATTTTTTTTTGTAATTTTTTTTATAATTACTAATTTATAAATATATATTTTTTTAATAAAATAATATAATTACGTTAATTAGTTATAAAATGCGTTATAAAATATAAAGAAAAATTCTTCTTGCAAGCAAGTTCGCGCACTGATGCTGATATGCAAGGCGTCCATTTAATGAAATTGTGCGAATTGAAAATGAAAATGATTTTCATAAGACGATCTTTTATTCTCTCAATTTTTTTTTATTTTTAATTATAAAAGTCATATCAACGTTATTATGCGGTTTGGTGCGTCAAATCGCTTACCTATCAAGGCACTAAAATAAAATTTGAAAACAAACAAAAAAGGAGAGTTACGTACGTACCTTTAATTGGTTCTCGTAAGCGAATCCTAAATTGGCGAAGAAGCGTTCCTTTGATAAATTAATGTTGGAACGGTAATATTCGAAGATATCATTGCTGCCAATACTAATGAAGAACAAAGACTTGGAAAGAAACCTTAGGGTTGGTAGGCGACCCATTGCAGCCATAAGAGAGCTGCGAACACTCGCAAACTGCTCTATTTGCTCTGCCAATGGAATCACATTCTGTTTCCCGCCGTTTGGTGTATCAGACTGAGCAGAAGGTAATAATTAGATCATGTCATCAATCTCATGCTTATAAAAAGATCTTTAATGTAGTTTATATAGTCATGAACGAATGTTAATAAATTTAATTTCTAGAGAGAGAGAGAGAGAGGCCCTCACCGGTAATTGTCCTGTCAGACGAAAAATGCCGGACCCTCCAGAGGCGAAGTTTATACCCTTTAAGGCTTGCCTCGTTCGACTATAACGTGAGTAATTTACAGTTGAAAGATAGGGTGGTGGACTTTTCTCGTAACCCAGTTGCTTGGCTGATCATGAGTATCATGTACCGGTTGATCAGGTTGAGAAACCATCATTATCATATATAATAATAATAATAATAATGGAAAAAAAATAAGGTATTAATTATGTCATTCTTGGCCACGAGAGATTTCGATCATTCGTAGCAAATGCATGCATTTCGTGGGAAATGTAAAACAGAAGATTGAACAACGAACTTAGCATGCATGTGTTAGAAATATATATACTGACCTAGAAAATCAGCACTGTTTAGGCCATTGCTAAACCTTCCGGTGGGTATAGAGAAAGCAAAATCAACGCCATTGAAAGGGAAGTCAGCCCTTGCCTGGCTGCCTGGCAAAAAATTATTGGTCCCAACATCTGCTGTCGAGTCCCCAAGTATAAAAACAGCAGGCCTGCCTGCATCTGCATTAACGTTAAGGATAATCGTCGCCAAGGATAAGAGGAGAATGGCAAAGCTTATCTCTGCCATGAGGAACAACTGACCAGAAAGGAAACCTTCTCTATTTTTTTAGGACTGTACGCTTCAATAATGCTTGAAAGTTCACTGATGAAATATTAAGATCTTTCTGGGGTTTATATAAAGAGATGTTGCAGAAAGTTACAATAATGTGAGTGCTCGGTAAAGGGGTCGTTTTCCAGCAGCAAGAATGCATACATGCAAAAGAACAAAGCCATTGTTTGGATGGGCGGATTGTCCTAGAGCTTTTCTTAAGGCCGGGTTGACCCGGAGGATCGACCAAAATCAATGATTACAATGAGCAAACCACTTTAATTCTTGTCGTTATAAACAACATGAAAATATGCCAACTTTGCCTAGTTTAATGTGCTTGACTGGATTTGGCTTTGTGAAACAAAGAAAGCTACGAGAACAAAATGCATGAGTTTGAATTAGTCAGATGTAGTACCATTGATAAAGATGCAGTAGTAAAGATAGAAATTTCTACCAATCGATGGCGATCTTTTCATGTATTGCTGTCAATATTTCTGTGTAATTTGTCATTTCTGGTTTAATTTAGAACTTGAAATTATCATCATTATTTGGTGGTGGTGACATGTGAAAGCCAAATTCCTTGTCACAACAGAAAGCATGCAGACGTTGCCGGAGGCCAGCCGGTTGTCTTTTGTCCCTCTTGGGGCCGGTTACTCTTTGAAGTTACCAATATTGATACCAGGATGATAAAAACTAAGAAATCAGTGAAAGACAGGAGAAAGAGGATGAAAATCTTAGAAGAGTCCAAGAAAGGCTAATAAAAATATATATTATATATATATAATATGCTCCTTGGTCCTTACTACGACGTACGTTGTGCATGCCATGCACACACAGCTTGCTGTGCTAGCTTAATCCATGACATAGCAATTAGCAACATATATTAATTATATGTGACATTGAAAAATGACAAGATCAGAAAATTCTTGATTTTAAACAACCAATTCAATGCTCAACATCATGAGATTTTATTATTGGAGAAATTCTTTATCGCTAAAAACTTTTAAAGTACATGCATGTTTTGCTTTCGTGGCCCTGCCCCGGCCCATTGGGTATGAAATTAAAGTACTACTTCCGGTTGATACTTCCACGTTATTAAAAATAAATATTTGTATAATTATTAGTTATAATTTAGTGGTGGAATGAGATTACCACGACATAGATATATATAAATCTTTTTTCTTTTTTGATCATCTCCATTCTACGTACCCTAAGATCATGCATGGCGTATAAAGCAATTAAGTACCATATATATCTCAACACGTGTACCAAAAAGGGAATAGTTTGATCATTTTGGTGACAAGATCAATATCCTTGAGATATATATATATATATGTTAGGGTTCACATGCATGATGCATGCAGGTTCGAGAAAGAAACTGATCAGCACAACCGGCCATACGGTGTTGGCTTTTGGTTAATTGATATATATATATATATATATATATATATATATAATCTCTCTCTCTCGTTAAGATACAGGTTATAATTTTCTGTACGTACTGTTCTAGCTGGTCGATTTAGAAAGTTCTTGATGTGTCAGCATTAGATGTTCCATCTGATTCTCACGTGAAATTCAAAATCATGTTCATGATTGAAAACTATTCTTGATGATAACAACTAGATATGCATATATTCTAACATGATTTATATTTCTTTAGAAAAAATAATAATTGGCTTAATGCTAATAATTTCTCAGTATAATATAAAATTAAGGCTCAAAGAAATTGGCATTTAAGCCTTTGTAAGATAAAGTCTAGGCTGCTACAACTAAAAGAACACTGAAAACAATGCCTAAGCAACCGAGCCCCAAGCTCACACACCACACTACACTTTTTAAGCGGGGTTTCTTCATGGAAAACCACATGAAACAAGGATAAGCAAGCGTCAATGGCAACGCTATGCCTCCTATTAAAGGACCTAAGCTTCCCAAGAACGGAAAAGCCACTGCTACAAAAAAAGCCAACCCTCCAAAGAATAGGCGGATGCCCGTTCGAACCCACCTCGAACACCGTTGTTTCTTCTTGGTCATGTACCTGAACTCCAAGTTGTCAAAACCTGGCATCGCGTAGATTTGGAATGCACATAAGCAGTTCACCAATAGTAGAAGATAGATGAAGCCCATTGTGAATTTAGAGGTGTTGTGTCCATGGAACTGTGAAAATGCAGTCAGCAATCCTAGTCCATTATAAGGTATCTGGCATTCAGAGAAAGCAGATTGTCATGATATATCAAGTAGGAATATTATTTTACAAAAGGTTGATGAGAAGAAATCTCTGCTTAATTTGGAGGGTATTTATGCAAATCTTACGAAAGTTGAAGAAGATAAATTTGCATGCCTCGTTTTCATAAGCCCAAAATCCAGCGATTGCGAGGGGGAATTGGCACATGACGATTAGTATATAAGATATTGTCACTCCTTTGCACATAGGCTTGTGGGATGGATGTATTTTTGGACTCGAAGGCAATGTTCCCTGCAAGGAGTTCAGATGTTTCAATCCTCTATGCAACTTTGAGATCGATATGAAAAATTATCATTCGTTGTTGCAGAAAAGAAAAAACGTATGGCATCAATTTGAGGTATTTCTCTCTCTTGATTAATTCTTTGATCCCATGCTATTCATTTCGGAACATTGAAAAAGGAAAGAAAAAGGAGAGGAGATGTTTAGATATAGTAGTCACCTACCTGTATCTCGAGTATTACATTGTGACTTCTGAAAGCAAGAGCAATGATCCCGATCGCATTGAGAATACTACCGATCTTGCCCATCAAGTTGTAGTTCGTCGTCACATGAGTCTCAGAGCTGCCACATAAATGCTAGGGACCAACATATGATACCCCATGCCCTGCATCCATGCAATGAAATTAAAATCAAACGTACTTAAAACTATCATCATGTATTCGGTGTTATTAATTTCAGCTCACTTTTGAAAGCAAAAATGAAAGGGCCGTTTGTACGTAGAAGCTGCAAAATATTATTGCCTAGTTATTTGGCATAGGCTATTTAGCTCGACATTAATAGATATTTTCGATCCAATATATTATAAAAGCAATATATATTCAATATATATATTTATATATATACATACACACACACATTCGAATTTGGTATACGAAAATCTTGTTTTTTAATTTAGATTTTATTATTTTCAGTAAAGTAATGCTATATATAGTCGTGGAGTGCGCAAGCGCTGCGCAATCGCGTGTTTTGGAAAAGAGTTGGACATACTATTAAAAAATTAATTTTTTCCATGCGAGTCTCGTATTTACTCACTTTTTTTAAAAGAATTACACGACACTTACACACTTCACGATTGTAAATATTATTTCTCTTTTCAATATAATAGATAATGCCATCTTAGGGCTAGTTTGGTTATACAAATGACAAAACCAAACCATTTATATAATCATTACAATTTTTTTAAACTTCCACATAAAATATAATAAATAATCTAATTTTTTTAAAATTAAAAAAAATAATATTAAAAATTTATATTGTAACAATATTTTATTTAATTTTCAACAAAACATCTTATCTAAACACCGCAACCAAACCAGCGAGGCGTTAATAGATATAAGTGAAAGATAACAAATTTACGATGAAAACCAAAAAAATTGTTTCTCGTCGATTCAAGCAAAAAGATGAGAAAAGGTGTATCAATCCAACTTTGAAGCTAGCTTAATTCTCGATCGTTGATTACAATGATTAGTAATATTAATTCAAGTACAATATTATGACTCGATCGAGAGATGCAATAATTGACATGACGTGGGTGAATCACTAGAGTCTGAGTGGCCGTGCATGGGACAACAATATTATGACCCAATGTTTGAAATAATCGCACGTCACTATAAGAAAATTATTTTTTACGATTAGTTAATATTAACGAAATGATTATTTATAATTAAAATTGGTCGTTAATAATTTTTTAATTGTAATAAATTAATCACAAAAGTTCGATTTTCTTATAGTGCGTTCGTACAAGTTGCTGGTGATCATATATATCGTGTTGTCTTTTGAAAGTCAAATTAATTTGGTACGTAAACGAAAATTAAAGATTGATGATGACTGATCATGAGCAGCATTGAGCAACGTAACATCTATTTAATTAGTAACGAAAGAACACATGCATGATGAAATTTACAATAACTTTAAACGGAAACTAATTGTTAGGTTTAGGTCCATATCTATCTTCACCGACTAAACCTGCAGTATGTACGTAAACGCCACGGATACGAATAATTTTATATATAATTATGAACTGCTTAAACATCTTTCAATGGTTTTAAAAAATTAGTGTGAGATTTATTATTAAAAAATTAATTTTTTTTATATAAATTTTATATTTTATTTATTTTTTTTAAAATGATATCGATTACACTGTGATTACATAATTTACGATTGTAAATATCTTTTTCTCTAAATATATATATATATATATATATATATATTATAAGGTTATAAACTAGCTACTTTAAATTATTCGATTCTCTGCTATTCAAATCTCATGAGTTCATATTTAATTGAATAATATTACATATATTTGTGGAATATGTAAATATTGTATAGTTATTTTGAAAAAAAATAGAGTCTATTATTAAAAAATTAATTTCTTTTCATATAGATCTTATATTTATTTATTTTTTTTAAAATGACTGCACAATACTTACATACTTATAAATATCATTTCTATATTTGATTAGTGTCGTGTGTGTATATATAT
Organism: Juglans mandshurica; assembly: GCA_022457165.1. Lineage (NCBI taxonomy): Eukaryota > Viridiplantae > Streptophyta > Magnoliopsida > Fagales > Juglandaceae > Juglans > Juglans mandshurica. Next base: position 23,473,891 of record CM039629.1, on the reverse strand, counting down.
ACAGCTCAGTTTCCTGCAAATGAAGACCAAATATTTATGAAGTTGCTTTGACATTTGATTCCCTAAAACACACGGGCGGAACTATGTTATAAGTTGGGGGTTACCGCCCCTAAAATTTTTAAAATTAGTCTTATATATTATATAATTATAATTTTAAATATAAATATTTAAGATTATTCCCAACACCCAAACATAAAGTATATCACTCAAATATCTTTAAGTCCATTAACATAATAATTTTGATTTGACATCTCTATCTCTCTTTATTTATCTTTGGTGTGCATTATACGATTTGTTTAGTTTCATATCAATAATATCATATAAATTTTTCTTGTCTTTCTGAGCTCACATATATAGTTACACGATTTTTAATTTTTATTTTTTATTTGGGTCATTTTCAACTTCATTAAATTTCTTTCCTATCACTAGTACATAATCTTCCTTTACAACCTTTGAGATGTTTTTAATCACATATTAATTAGTTAACTAGTTAAAAGTTTCAAAAGAGTTTATCTAATAGTTAAAACAAATCTGGAAGATTTTTGCATATGAGAGGTAGTAAATTTATCTAACTAGATGATTGATGAGACATTTCTAGAGAGATAGAGAGTATGTGAAGAATTTATTTTCTTTTGTGAAGAATTTATTAGTTATTTACATGCTTTTTTTGTTCACTTATTAATAATAATACAATTATACAATAAGAAATCTAACGACTTTTATATTATTAAATATTTTCCTAGATTTATTCTTAATTTATAATTTTTTTTTAAAGTTTAGAAAAATATGAGTAAATCGAAAAAAATTATATAATTTTATGATGTATAATTATTTTTTATATAGTCACTTGTAAAAAATACATATTATTTGTGCTGACACATACCGCACACTACAGCAAATCCTAATTCCTCCCCAGGCTACACATATATCCTTCTTTTCCCTCTCAAGTTTTGCCTTAAATGAGCCAATTTGAGCTGAACATATGCATGATAAAGCGTGTGTATTATATATATATATACACTGGAAAAAGATCAGGAAGAGGAAGAAGAAGAAAGAACCCTACCATCCAAGAGTGGCAAATGCAGCAGGAAGCAAAAGGGCTTGCATTCCAAACCCAGAGCACAGTATATGAAACGTGACAGAGTAAGTGTTGCCATTTCTGGACTCGGTGATGGGAAGCCAAGCTTTTTGATCATCTTTTGAGACGTTAATCTGCTCGATCGTAACCTTGCCAATTTGTAAATGATTCTGCAGCATGCAGTAGTAGTACACCAGCATTAATCTCTCTCCAGGGAGTATCATGGCTGATTATTAATATTAATGGTTGCATGGTACAGATTAATTACCTGCAGCACTTGCTGATGATCTTCTTCTAGGCTTTTGGTATTGGAATATTGTTTGTGGAGAGGTATTATATGGTCTGCTGCTCTGTGATTTTCTTCCACAAATACCAGTACTTGATCTCCCATGGCCATGGCCGCTGTTCTCCTCTCCTAATCCAGTACTACTTCTATTCTTAGTTCAGAGCATTCTCATTGGATTAGCTAAATCCAATGAGAATTTAGCTATTAGGTCATAAAATCTCTCACATTAAATTAGCTATATTCCAAATATAGCTACAGTAAAGTCTAAACTAATTTCTAAATTTGGAACATACTATTCATTCATCAAATCTATTTTATATTATTTATTTATCTCTCCTTTTAATATCAATTATTTCTCTCTCCATTTTAAATGACAATTGAAAAAATATAATTAGAATACAATTACTAATTAATATATAATATTATGAATAGTAAAATATGATAAAATAAAATAAATTCATAATTAAAAAAATTAAAAAATTTTCAAAATTATTAATTACTCATTACTATATAATAAATAAATGAATAATTCAATTTGGAGATTTGATGTGAATAGTCAAAGTTAAATTCATCTTATATTATTTTATTATCATATAATAAAAAAATGACTATTCTAATGTAAAAATTTATGTGAATGTAATAATTAAATGTTAAATTCATCATGTATTTATAAAAAATATACTTTAATTTAACTAATTCAACGAGAGTGCTATCAGAAGCGTTAATTTAATTACACCGATCGATGCTCCGTGATATAACGAGTACCGGTGTTGTCCGGTCTTTGAGCTGTCGGTCGTGGTTGGTGTTGAAAATATTCACGAGTACTGGCGTACTTGTCTGGTCTTTGTGGCCGCCGTGGGACAGGTGTACATGAATGCCACCTGCTCTGCTGCTCATGATATAATTAACCATTTTTTTTTAGAAAGAAAAATGCTACATAAAATTTTAAGAATTCACTCTTCTTTTTATTTTAAAAAAAATGATTTATTATTAAAAAGAGTGAGTATAAAAAGAGTAACAGCGGTGCAACTCTGCCGTAAAAATTCTTTATTTATATTTTTTTTATCATTTAAAATATTTTTAAAAAATATAAAAAAAATCAATATACTAATAGTAATTCATTAACTATTAAGTAAAGAAAAAAAATTAAAATATATAAGTAGTCAAAATAAGTAGACAAATAAAGTAAGCAAAGTAACATTTTTCAAAGAGTAATGCTAAGGTCACAAAAAATATATACCCAAACCAATTATGTGGCAAAGTCAATGGGAGCCTAAAAGTAAATTGGTAAAATAGAAAAGACAACACCTCACAGCCTAAAAGTAAAAATTAAAAATTAAAAAAAAAACATTAATGCATCATTTAAGAAAATGCAAGGAATCCTACTGGGAGCTCCCGTTTCATTTTTTAAAAAATTTTTCTTTTTACTTAATGATTAACAAAGTGTTATTTAATAATATTATGAATTTTTCTTTTTTCTTTAAGAATATTTAAAAGTGTTAAAAAATGATGTAAAATCAATAATCAAAAATACTTAAAATGGACTAGCGAGTGCCCCCAACGGTGGGTGTAGACCCACCCTTTCCCATAATCCACATCTTCCTTCTTTTCCCTCCCCATCCCTGCACCATTCTCAGCATATAGGATTATTTTTTAAGCGAAGCAAATTCATCCAGCTCTATTTTCGGCTCACCTCCAGACTCCCTCGCTTCTCGACAATGGTAACTAGTTGACTCTATACGCTGAGAATGGTGCAGGGACGGGAGGGAAAGAAAGTGAGATTTGGGTTATAGGAAATAGTGCATTAATGTTTTTTTTCTTTTTTTCTTTCTTTTTTTTTTAACTTTTTACTTTTAGGCTGTCAAGTGTTTTGGATTTTTTATTTTACCTTTCCACTTTTAGGCTCCTAGGTGGTTTTGCAGCTTTGCCACATAATTCGGTGCGGTGTTTTCGGTATAAATTTTTTGTGGCCTAGCATTACTATACAAGAGGGTAAGAGCATCTTCATTAGCTTGGCTAAATTTATCTTTAAAATTTAGCAAATATCACATTTTTTACATTTTCCTATTCCATTTAAATTCAACCCTCACATTGGATTATTCATTCACTCTTTATATAATAATAAAATATTATTAATTTAATAATTTTTTTTATTTAATTTATTTTTATCACATTTTGTATCTCAACGAATTAAATGTTAATAATAATTATATTATAATTAAATTAATATTAAAAAAATCATATTTTCAAAAGTCATTTAATGTTAATAACAAAAAATATTTGATTAAACTCATTTAAAAAGCTATCTAAATTTTTTAATTACAAACCAAATAATATTTTTGTTTGGAGTGAGAAACTAATATTTTAATGTTTGTTTGGAGTGAGAAATTAATATTTTAATGTCTGGTGAATCAATTGTGGTTCTCCATCTTTGGCCAACCACTGTAGCAAAAGTCTAAATTATTTTAGATTTGCCAAATTCAATGTGGGATGTTTTTTATATCAATTATATAAATTTTAGCCAACCTCCTCATTTGGCCAAGCCAATGAGGATGCTCTAAGGGGTGGCGTGCATTAATTGGATTAATTACACTGCAATCCAATTTTTCATTTTAAATTTTATCATTATAATTAATATTATTCATTTTAAATTTTATCATAATAATTAATATTAGTAACTTCGTATTTCTACCTCTTATAAATAGATAATCATATTAAGAAATGTAGACTTTTGGGGAATTTCTTTTCCCTAGTACTTGTTATGTTCGCTTCCAAAACGAAGAGTTTTAACTCATTCCCGAGATATTGGGTGTGCTAATAAGTGATGTGCACATGAAAATATAACTGATAATAAGTCAAGATTCGTATTTCAAATGTAAAGAGGTTCCTCTTACTGAGGGGGTAAGAGGACCCAAAAAGCCGCTGCTTCTTCTCTAAACAGAAAAATTAACAAAAAGGGTGACAATTTCTCGATCACGAGACCGAATTATGAAAAAAGCAAATAAACGTGGCCGATTTCTTGATCATTCTGTTTAAGACTATTATACCCAGCTAACAAATGAAGAACCTTTTATACAACAGATGACAAGCCCACTGTGCATCAAAATGGTACACGAATCACTCTTCCAGCATAAGTATAAAGCAAAGCATCTGATGAGCAAAGATCAGTCGCTAAAAGATCACTTTAGATCAAACCCAACAGCATCTTGTTTGCGTTAAGCCACACTCTGAATGCCACAATGGCAGATTGCTGGTTGATATCTAAACCATCCTCGTAAACCTTTTTTTTTTTTTTTTTTTCCCAACTAGTCTTTGGTAACCCACCTTTGACCTCTGATCTGATACCCGCTATAGCTTTGGTCGCTACTGCTCTCTCCCCCACTTTCTGCACTAGTATATCCTGATTTCCGGCGATGTTTCTTTCCTTTTGAGACCCCCCCGCTATCACTCATACTCCCATTCAATAACGGGTCATCTATCCCGCGAATCACCTTCCGTGTAGGTGATGAAATGGCGAGGCAACTATCATCTCTTGTTCTTCTTCTGTCCCGGTCATGCCTCTTCATGTTTTGAGAGATCTTTTGTAACTTCTCACCGAACCTTGTGAACCCCTTTTCTACAGGCTCCACTGCGTGGGTTACAGTAAACTTCACATCCTTCACAATCTGTGTGAGAGGCAAACGATGGATGCAGCAGTCTAAATAAGCAATAAAAATAAAATAAAAGCACACAGGAGATTTATTCAGCATGTGCAACGATGCACATGCAAAAAGGTTTTACTTAAAAGGCCACTGGTGAAGAGAAGACACCATTTGAAAGTGCACCTGCATATATAGATATTATGATCCATTTTCCCCAATGTTCTTTAGTATCCACCGAATATGAATGTAGATATCAACTAACAGAAGTAGCCCTCCCCCTATCCATAAAACCCCAAACCTGAGTGAACACATGATTTGATCCCAAGTTACTCGTAAAATGCCAATTAGCTTTCAGTATTGCTTTCCAGGGAAAAGATGAAAGTTTTTTCTTTCTCCTCAAAACTATAAAACTCTCGTCTCTTTTCAAAATTGTGAAAAATACTACGCATACCACAACTATCAACAAATTCACCTCAACCACTATACTTAGGAATGAAACCACCAAACCACAAACTGTCTTTACAACAAACGATATCTCTATGCAGCAAAACAAAGGATGCCTTCAACATTTATGGTGCCATCAAATAACTATGCAGTAAAACTAAAATAGAACCATCAGTAAGATAAAAGAAACTCACATGTCCCCCACCGCCAATAACAATATCCCGAACACTTTCTCTAATAGTCATTCCACTTCTGACCTTAATGTCGGGGTGAGGAAGGCGCAGTTTTGTAGGGCGCTCACTGTCTCTAACCTCATCAGGATCCAAAGGACAATCAGCAGATGCATAGTCTCCAAGAACTGAAACACTTCCAGGGAAACGGTCTCCCATTAGCTCGTAAGGTTTTGCAGGAAATACATACAAGTGAACAATAGAAGCAATGCCCATCTGCGCTGGATGAATATATAGACATGTTAAACTTCAGAATTTTTAAATTAGAATTATGATAATCATGAAAAGACGTTTAGCAGAAATAGAAAGAGGACAATAATTGATTAGGCTTGGTTTACATGAGCACAATGAAACCTTCACACATCCACTCTTCACTCCAATGATATAACAACACAAACACTTTTGACAGTAAAATGATAGACGAGTGACAGAATATGAAAGGTCAGAAAAACCCACTTAAAACATGTTGTTTTACACACTTAATACAACCTCCATGAAGTGAAGCAATGGATACTCAATCACCCTAGACCTATTCCAACCAGTGCGTGATCCCCACATAGAGGAAGGCTGGTTCACTTGAAGGGAATCTTTTCTACGATCAGATTTGGTTTAAGATATCTTATCCATGGCTTCAAGTTGCTTGATTCATATTAGCATAACCCAAGTGATATAACTATAGTGTATACATGATGTTCCAAGCATAAGGCCCTTTTTGAAACATGCACTGCAGTTCCTAGTATCATGCTATATCAAGTCTAGCCACAAAAGTATGCCAGCACAGCAAGAACGAAGTAGAACAAAAAAATGACAAAAATATACAATACGGTAATGGTTGTGAAAAAAGGCATCATGAATAGAACAATAATTATTAGCTCTAGTTTGGTATCAACTAACTAAACTGAGTAACATGACGGTTGTCCTAGTTGAGTGAAAAAAGTTTCCATTAGTACAACAATCCAATAACTATCTTTCAAGAAAATACTCAGTTATGGTAAAATATATTAATAAATCTTCTGTCATGGTAAATGAAATCACTTGATAGACAAATAAAGAAGCCAGTGGAAGAGACCATCTACCTCTATACAGATGATGAAATCTTGAACGCTTGACTTAAACTGTAAAGCCTGAGCTATAGGACTTTTGAACAAACCCAGTGCATAGAGAATAGCAATCGCAACACCTTGCCACCAAGTCAAGAATACAATTGATTTAAACATTACAAACTTAGCCAATGGCTTTATGTGTGCCAATTCATCCTTCGTAGCAGTATAAAATTGAACTAGACAGTACAAAGCCCACGACTGACTGAAATTTAACACCACTGCGATATATGGGTACCTACAATAATAACAACAATCACACCACCAGCAACCAAAAAGTTAAATGACAGTAGATAAAGCAAAACATCAATATCTCACAACAACATACACCCCATTGAGTAAAACAATATCCCCTAATGTCAAATCTTAAGTCATACCAGCATCAAAATGCAGCAGAAGCAATTGAGAACACTGAACTCCAATTCATACAACTTCATCTAATAAAAAACCAACGTACTCTTAATTACTTCACTAAATAAACAGTTCAGTCAATATAACAAAAACACTTTGCTACCACCTTCTGGTCATCAAACTTGGTCACTTCTTCAATTCTATAGCAATTATAAAATTTGGGCAATATTTATCAAATGCTTTTAACACTAAACAACCCAAGGTCAATCATCTCCAACCACAAAAAACCTATCTCATAGTGGGGGGAAGTGTACCACCTTGATCAAATTAGAAATTTCATGAGAAAGCCAAAAACATTGCAGAGAATACAGAGATGACAGGATTACAAGCACCCAATCATTAATTCTGCAAAACGATACCCATCAATGTTGAAAGACTGTTTAATTGCTACTCACCCACCGTAAGCCCCAAAAGCTTATCACTCCTAGGCCTTGCTCTTGTATATAACTTGTATACTTGGTCTTTTGCCTATTCTTATGATCAATACAATCTTCTTTACCAATAAAAAAAAAAGCCCAAATGCTTATCTCATTTACATGAGTAGCAGCCTAAGCAGTCCTTTAACAATGAGATTTCAAATATACAATATATAATGAAACATTCAACATGGAATAACAGCTGCGGATGCATCCATCACAAGATAGCTACTAATTAAACAATAAAGAACCAAATTGATGAACCAGAAATGCAGGAGAATTAATATATGATGGGTTTTCAAAACTAAGTACATTTATGTAAAAGTGAGACTAGGGGGGATCTTGCTACGCACTCTCAGTATGTGAGCTCCTCCAAAGCTACCAACACCGCATAACTAATATGAGATGAATTACCATAGGATAACAAGGAAAAAATATTAACCATGCAGTTACTACAATGTGAGAAATGATACAGAAACTACAATATTCCACAACACTAATACAGGAATATCTTACCCACATCCCCATTTGAATTCTCCTTCACAATATACACCAAAGGCTTCAAGGATTACTGCTAAAATAGCACTTAGAGACTTTATTATCATCTGTCAGAGAAAAACTAAATTATTCTTTTAACACAAACGAAAGGGACCGAAGAAGAACAACTATCATCAAGCCATAAAACTTCAGCAGAACATACATATTGAACAATTCCGATTTTGATAACTTGGTAAAACCATTGGCCTAGTTTCCACGGCTTCAATAAATAGTTCATTGGAAAAGGATGCTTCACGGTTCCTTTTTCAGAACGGTGTTCTAATAGTGGCGTCTTAGAACTTGCACGCCCTTCTCTTTCCATAAACTCAATTGTCCTCTCTTCCCCACCTTAAAATAAGAAGAAAAATAAATAAGCAAAAGAAAAAATGATAACTAGTACAATTACAATCAGGGAAGTAAAAAAAATGGCCAACAATGTGAAGATAGAAATCACAATCTCAACCTGTAAGCAAGAGTAAATACAAGCTAGGAATCTAAAATTACCTAAGCCTCCACCAAAAGAATGATAAAAATAAAATAAAAATTCTCCATCATTAACAAAGCTCTCAAAAAAGACATACCCAAGCATGCAACAAGGTATCTTCCAAAGCAATACATGGCAAAGGACTCGTAGCAATCCCGTAGTATCTCGATATCAATACTAATCGACGGGTTCACCAATGATACAAGCTGATATAATAAGCCAGGTTAGTAAAGGTGAAAACAATATGGGAGCAAACAAAGGCAAAGACATGTCTAATAAATGTTCTGAAACAACTATATGAGAAATTTTAGTTTAAAAAAATTATATAAGATCCGTATTTAGAACTGAACAACAGCATCAACAGCTTAGTAGATATGATTATGAAACAAAACAGATTCGAAACAACAAGCCAAGCCTCCAAATTGGAACATGACAACACCACTGCACAGATATTCTGAAATATCGGCTATCAAATGCCTCGTATCACAACCCACTCTGTCAATGACTCTGGCTTTAAAGTGTTTTGTTAGGCAGTTCAACTCAGGCAGTCGCGGAGTCAGTGTCCAGCCCAAAAAATTTGAAACCCCAAAAAAAAAAATACTAATGAAAACCCTTAAAACCCCTCCCCTCCCATGCCCCCAAAAAAGTTGTAAAAAAGATACTTCCCCAAATCTTGAAATAACCCTTAACCCCGAAAACTTGAACAAAAAGCCATCCCCTACCCTCAAAAAAAAGTTCTAAAAGTTTATATGACCTCCCAAAAATTTAAAATAGCCCCATGAGCTTAAGAAATCTGAAACTGTCCACATGTCAAAAAGTAAATGACTGGTACCAAGATCTTCAATTTCACAAGAAGACTAAAACTTTAGAGTGAGAGAAAGGAAACATTTATTAGATAAGCTTGAAAAAGGCACTAGGGTTATAAATTCCAGCATTTGGGGAAATAAATATCAATGTTCTCCATTCGCAGAAGGCATATTCACTAAGACATGTTCTCATATATTGATTATATGATTCTTGTAGCAGAACTCACCGATTCTACTGCATAACATGGCACCATTAGGATAACTCCAATCAAAAATTTTTGCTCCTGCAAAATTGAGTGAAAATTCAACCAAGTTATTCATTAAAAACAGGACACATTTGATATGAAAAGAAATTCCAACACTAAAAGAGGAGGACCTCAGGATTCTTGTACGCAGATAGGTGCTCGAATACAAGGTATGTTGACAGCACTAGAGTGACAAGGACAAAGGTGCCGGCAACTACACTTGCCCATGTAGGTGCTAGGTAGCCCAACAGATAAGTAGTTATCCTCATTGGCTATATTAAATTCTAACTGGCCTTGCAGATATAGCGAGCATAATGGTACTATATCCCAAGTAAATACATAAAGGTGAAAATTTGAACAAGCCGAAGCAAATATACACCTGTCAACATTCACCATGAATGATAAGCATATTCCAAGAGTCAAAACGAAGAGATTTAAAAATAAAAATAAAAGCTGCATGGTATCATATCTACATGCATCCATTGCGAGCCCCCTCTACTTATTGGCACTGAAACCTACATTGCTCAGTATCCAAAACCAATTTTGACTTATCAAAATTCAGACTTTACTTATCAAAAAAAAAAAAAAATCTTGGGGCTGTCATTGTCAAGACTATTTCAAAAGAGCAAAACGGGATAAAACCCTTTCATAATGAAGTACACAAAGACTCGAGCCCTAACGGGATAGGGAGGGAAAAAAAGGCAGATAGAAACAAATGTAATAAACAATTTCCACTCATCAAGTGATGGTTTTCAAAAATAATGTACCGCAGAACGAATTCCAAAGAACAACTTCTTTACAATATAAGTTCATAGATAACATTGTGTGTTTCTGTTCATCCATGTCATCAGTCCACAAAAAAAACAAAAATACGCACATCGAAATTGCTCGATACAAGTACGCGCTCGATTGGACAAAGATTGAAAAAGTAGAAAACAATCGGAACCCATCTAGAACAATTTCTAGTAAGAAAAATAAATAAATCAGTTTCGATCCATGAGTTAAGCAAATGGCAGTGCATCATCGTCCATTTCGAAGAAAAATCACGAAAATTGAAAAACGCAGTTCATTGCATTTTCCTACACTTACCCAAGAACCAAGCAGATAATTAACAAACAAGCAACAAACTACACGAAGTAAGAGAAAATGACTCAAATAATTTACCTATAAAGGAAAACGGAGTGGGTAAAGAAAAATACAAAAACAATCGCAGAATTTCGTGGAGTTTGCCAGAGAGAGAGAGGCAGCAGTTTCGTTCAATTCAAATAAAATTAAATTATAGAAGTCCCAAAAAGATTGGGAAATAGAGGGGCATTGGACGTAGCACGTGACTCAGTTGTCTGACACGTGCAAGCTTAATTTATGTGATTTTAATTTATTTAATGACAATAAAAGCCGACATTTTAAACCGTTAAACTGTTAAAAATTAATTTTATTTGCAAATCTATAATTTGAAAAATCAAGATATATTAGGCCTCGTTTAGTTATCAAAATGAGATCTCGTATAATCATTATAATTTTTTTAAATTTTTATATAAAATATAATAAATAATTTAATTTTTTCAAGTTTTAAAATAAAAATTATATTTTAATAATATTTTACTTAATGATTAAGTAAATATTTTTTAATAATATTATGATTTTTTTATTTTTTAAAGAATATTTAAAAGTATTAAAAAATACATGAAAAAAAATCAAAACAAAAAAAAAATAGAAAACACAAGCGGGAGCCCCAGTGGGAGCTCCCAGCGATGGGAGTAGCACCGTCCAAATACAAAACAATATAATTCTAAATAGAGTTAACCTACAGGCCGATCGGGCTCATTTTAGGGAGATAACAGCCCACCAATAAATTTATGACATATAAATGTTCTACCGCAATAATTGTGTGGATGCACTGCATCAAATTTGAAACCACTTTCCCACTTCGCACCCCAACCCTTCCCATTTCGCACCCCCCTCTGGTTTTCCTCTCGCAGCCTCGACCTCCCTCTTGCCTCCATCGCACGTTCCCTCTCGCAGCATAAAACCTAAACAATCACAAGTGCAAGTTGTTTTTTAGATAGAATCAATTTGACATTTGAGAATGGTCATGAAGCATGCATGCTACAGATATGGGCAATCCAACCCACCTAAAGCACGTTCGTGATAAATTCTATTTACCATGGAATTAATATTTTCATAAATAAAAATCTTGTTTAGCCTTGTTTATTTTTCCTACTTTCATAAATTTTAGCTAGCTGGACAATACCCCCGATGAATTGGACAATACCCAACAAATTTACTTTTTCAAACATTTTGTCAAACACCATTAGCATCTTGGCATATAATGTAAAAAAGGAGAAATACCTGAGCAACACCAAGGCCATTGAAGTCAGCCATGAACAACCGTTAGTTGGTGACGAACTAGTGGCAATGGAACTATGCTTGCGTAGTGGGCGATGAACTCGTGGGGCGAAATCGGGAGAAATCGGCCTGGACAAATCGGCCAAGGAGGACAACAAATACTCGATGGACTGGTGGCAGTGGATGCTAGCGGTGGAGGTCTACTCGGCGTTCGTTCTGGAAGCACGCGTTCTAGAAGCACGGTCGGGCTAAGTGAAGTGTTCGGCAGTTCTCTTCAGCTAAAGTCTTTTACCATTGCTCTCCCATGCGCACAAGTCTAGCTTGAGTTTAGTGTGATTTCTGAGATAGCAGCTTTTAAATGGAGGGCTGTTATTACTGGAATATTAGACCGACCACTTAGAAGCGGTTCAGTTCTAAATATTATTAGATTTTGAGGAGCTAAATCATAAAAAAAAAACTATATGCATGGATGCTATAATAATTTACATAAATATTATTATTCATCTTTAGCTAATAAAACTTTTTTCATCCCAAGTTACATTATTACATGACACATCTTAATTGGTTGTTATTAAAGTAATTTAACATATGAAATTACTCAAAATATATTACACTAATAATTAAAGATAATAAGATTTAGGATGAAACATTGCTCTATTATTTATATTATCGATATGGACTTTTCATACTAAATTATCTATATACGATATATAATCCATTTCGCATGTGTAATTTTAAATATCAAAAGATAATTCATAATTATACATGTTAAGTGACACATGTTATTAATGTGTCAGTGTGTCTAAATAGCATTGGCCACGAGTCAAATTAAATTTTATCTTAGCTTAACACTCAACTAATTAAATAGTCTCTGAGAATCAAATGCTAGAATGGAAACCAGACGACAATAACAATTGAGTAATGATTTATTTTTATAAATTATTTTATAAAATATATCTCATTTAAAATAAGTCGTATTAAAGATTTTATATGTATTATTTCTCTTTATTTAATAAGGTTAATAAGCCTACAAAAATATAGTAAAAAATAGTAAGGGTAGCAAAACACCATTATCCGTCTTTAGAGATTACCAGGCTTTTGTTATGTCCTTTACTTTATAATACGGTACGGTTTTGTATGACGATATCTTCGTAACTTGTCAAGAAAAATACTATTTTATCCACTTAATTTATCCCCTCATTTTAATACCTCATATATTTTAATTATTTTTTAAATTTTTTTCTTTACTTAATAGTTAAGGAAGTGACTATTAGTGTATTGATATATTTTTTTATTTTTAAAAAATGCTTTAAAATGATAAAAAAAATTGAAAAAAAATAAAAATTTGATTTTAACCTAGCAGTCAGTTGGAGTGGTCTACTCTAAGCAGCAGAGTAACACCGCTCAATGAGTCAATGACCCAAACCTCATCATTGAGATGATTTTTAATAGAGTAATGCTACATACAGTTGTGGAGTGCGCAAGCGCTGTACAGTCGTTTTGAAAAAAGGTAGGGTCCACTATTAAAAAATTAATTTTTTTTCATATGGGGTGATTGCGTGATGCTTATGCACTCACGATTACAAGTATCATTTTTCTTTTTAATATACATTCAAAATTAGCAAAAAGTGTTTGATATTACATTCAAAATAGAATTGAAAGAAAAATCCCCACAAAATATAGAGAATCATGATCATTAGCGGTCAACTCTTCTCCTTGGCCCGTTTAGATATTAAGGTAATCTCAGATTATTTGAGATAATTTCGTACGGATGGATATACTCTCCATCCAAACACACAACTTATTTCATCTGAAAAAACCACAATTTTTTCTTCTTAACTCATTATTGTTTATTGATGGGACTTTTATTATTACTCCATCACTGTAACAACAAACTAATCATTGATAGAATCCACTACTTTTTCAATTTTTCATAAAAAAAAAATTAAAACATATCTCAACCTCTTTCATACATCCAAACACATCTTTGATGAGACCCACAAAACCCACTCAAACATCTTAACTCACTATTATTCACAGATAAACTCAGATTATTTGAAATATTCTTAATATCCAAACGGAGCCTTAATCTTGTTTCTTTAGTACATGCCCGCCATTTTGCTTCAGAGTTGAGACACATTTGTATAGCTTTCTCTTGATAAACTCCCAAACAAACATCTTGTTGATACTACATAGTTTGTTCTCATCCTTAAGAGACTAGGGATCACGATGATGAATTCTATAAATCCTGGTGATAATGTCATGTCACTAACATTAGTATCAGCCTCAAATAACAGGCAATTTTTCCATGGAATTTGGCTCTTACAATAATCAAGTGTAAATTATCCATTCAAAGTCCCTGGCCTTGGCTCCACCTTTCAAGGCTTGTAATGTTTATGTAACTGCCCGGAGCTCTCCGGTGAGGAGGGCAAATTTCCGGTGCTGTGACAAGATGGAAGGGACTCTAACAGCTTCCATTCTTGATGCCAAGTCATTACTACTGGATGTTATGTCTTGCTTAACCGCATTGAGTATTGTCTGCAGGATTTGCAGGGGATCCCCATGGCTGACAATCAAGACTGCACATCTGCAGAGCAAGAACATTGTTAAATTATTGAGTAATGATACGCATACAATATTTTTTACAATTTCACAGCTTTGTTTTAAATAGAGGACGCCTATGTAAAACTTGAAATTCCAATAAAAATTTTTTTTTAGTATTTTTGACGAGGTGGCACTATCACATTAGTTAGCTGTAAAATAGTTATATGAATATCATCATTTAAAATCATTTGCACATCAGGAGCACTTACTCTTCTTTCCTGGTAAGAACATTAGTAAGACAAACACTGAAAGCTGAGGCTTAAGTGAATTCATTTGTTCTCTTAGTTCGCAATTAAAGCCAAACTTTGTTGTGATCTTGTCTAGATGAGGCCAATATGTGCAAAAAATACAATCATTTTGAAAAGGGCTTCTTGGGTGGTAGTTATTAGCTTCATTTCTTGTAACGCCCAAATGGAAGACTCAAGCCACATGACCTATACTCTAAAATGACTAGTCAATGATACAATTAGAGACATATTAAAACATTATAAAGAGCAAGAACTTTTCCTTCCAAGTAATTTGTGATCACATACACCACCTACCCTTATCACTTGTTAGAATGAGATATCACAATCCCCTCCCTTATATTCTCCACGTCCTCATCGGGCCAGTCTATCGTAGGTGGCACGACTCAAGTCCCACATTTCTGGTTGTTAGAGCCTATCACAACCTGAAATGTGGGATTAACTGTGCCACCTACGACAAACTGGCCCGACGAGGACATCGGAATAAAAGGGAAGATTGTGATACCCTATTTTGATAAGTGATAAGGGTAGGTAGTATATACGATCTCACATTGCTTGGGAATGAGAACTTCTTGCTCTTTATAATGTACCAATGGAGTTTCAATTGTATCATTAACTAGTCCTTTTAGAGTATAGGTCATGTGACTTAGGCCCTCCATTGGGGCGTCACATTTCTATTAGTTTGTGGTTTGCCAATTTGTTGGTTGATTTGCTATACGCATGGCACTATGATTTTTATTCCAAAATCTCTGGAACAATCCTAGCCTACTTCTAGCAAGTAGCCCCCCAAGAGAGGCACGGCTTCCAGCACTTAGGATGCCAGTAGAATTATTTATCTTGGCAAGTATGATGTCAGGACTGTTATTGACAGTATACTAAGATCGTTGAACAGCGAATCATGAAAATCATGAGACAACGAAAAGATGGATTGATATAGTATTTACCCATCCAATTCCGATTCCATAGCTTCCATAGCATTTGTTAGTCTAGAAGCAACATCATCAACACTTTCTCCACCTTCTGGCCGCATGAATGGATCTTTTTCATCAAGAGCCCATGCCTCTGAATACTGTCAGTAAAAGCAAACAGAGGGTTGAGAAATTGTTAGTTGCAGTTTTATATAACGCCAGAACTAAAATCATTCAACTTGCCATCCTCGACTCCGGCACCTCCCTCAAAAGCTATATTAAGCATTGCCAACTATCACTTACTTTATCATGTGACTTCAGTTCAAATGAAGGACCAAAGAAGCGTTCTCGAAGATCTTCCATTGCCTGTCCACCAAAATCTATAGTCAGCATAGATAAAAATAAAAGGGATTGAGTGTGAGAGCTTGTTACATTTTTTTGAGCTAATTCGTGGGTGATTAGAGTCTGAAAAAGAAAAATCTCAAAGAACTCTTTTCATATATCCTGCAAGCAATGCCCTTGGGCAACATCATCTTGAAGATATCATGAGTAAATTTTCATTATATCATCTGTTCACTTGCATTTATGCTCAACAAATACTAAGCTTACATCAATATCTTGCATCTATACGAGGGTGGAATAGTCTACCTTACATTGAGGACCTTCAAACGGAAGATTCAACACAGAGGCAACAACCTTAGCAGTGTGTGTTGTTCTTGAAAATGGAGAGTAAAAAATGCGGACATTTTCCAGTGGTACGCTATTCTCCGTTAGTGCCTGCAATATCCAAATACTAAAAGTTTTTCAGCATGCTACATCAACAATGGCCAAATAAGGTTAACGAAGTAATCCCACTATGCTACCAATAGGTTATTCCAGAAGCAATTCATATACTATTCTTATCACTCGTCCATCTGAACAAGCACACAACACTAACCAAAATCTTGTATGCCTAGCAAATCAAATTTATAATTGTCGAACTGGACATCGACCTGATCGAGTAGGTAAATCTTGCAATAATCATTCATACGTGAGTATCATAGGATGAGGAAGATTAGTAAAATGGAAATGAACTATTTCAACAATAGATTTACCATCCAGAAAGTGGAAAATAAGAGTAATTGAAAACACACTAAAAGACATTCATTCCCACATCAGCAACCGAACAAAAATAACAAAGTTACTGGACAGACACTGCAGAAATATTGGATGAAACACGAAGTAGAGCATGAGATGGACTAAAGATAGAATTCAGACAGGAAATCATGGATTACAAACAACTACCTTTAGAAATGACTTTCCAGCCAACTCTGCTTGCTTAACACCATTAGATGCCAGCTGAAATTCAGCACTCGTACCATTTTCCTGTTAGGATGCTAGCCACAGGTTAGTAACTTGAAGTGAACTCACAATTCTGTGAATGGAAGTAATTTCGAAGATCAAAGAACCTCGCTGGCAAACAATTAACTAACCCTTAATTCTAACTGAATGGAGTGATGTCTGTCCAGGTTATCTCGTATAATTAATTTTTTGTTTTATTTATAGAAAAGAAAGATTAACACTTGAAAACAAAATTTCTCAAAAAACCCAGTTAAGCAAATACCTATCAAATTCGAATAGCTACTTGGATTCCCCAATATATGTGCCATCTCTAAAAAACACAAATCATTGCAATGCTAATCTAAGAACCAAATCTGCAAATGTTTGGAATACAAAAAGGGCAAAAAGAAGAAGAGAAAAATCGAAAGAGACCAACCATGGAGGAGACAATAAGACCCCTCTCGTTTGGAATGCTCTTGCCGTGCCTCAGAACCCAGTATCTGTTGCGCATGCTCGACGTCGTCTCCATGTCCAAATACTCAGCGCGCGCTCTCTCTCTCTCTCTGTGCCACCCCTGCCTTAACTCTGTCATTTCAGATTGAGTCTCATTTTCTTAATTTATGACGTGGCAATATATTAGTGGCTTTGAGAGGGTACCGACGTACCGTAATAAAGTCACTGCAGAAAAACCCATTTCTGCATCGACCACTCTACGGTTGGATCCGAGGTTCTCAGAGAGAGCTCAGAATCATTTTTACATTGCACAAGAAAGCTGAAATCACTCACTTGGAACAGATTCCGCGGCCATGGCTCTCAATCTTCGCCAAAAGCAGACAGGTATCGAAAATTATTCGTATTTCCATTTTGTTTTTAGCTTAATATTCACCTGATTTCATCCGCTATTTCTGATAGCTTAGGATATGAAAAGAAGCCGAAATGGAGAACTTCTTTATTATTATTATTCAATTCTAGTCTGAAATTTCTGGTTAAAAATGGTACTTCCATGATTAAACTATAACCCCTGTCGCATAGGTGTAAAATTTAGTATGTAGATGTCATTGAATTTCGATTCCTGTGACTTTGTATTTTCAGAATGCATTGCTCGAATGCTGAATCTGAACCAACCCGTGAACGCAACGGGTACCGCAAATGAAGACGTTTACAAGATCTTAATCTATGATAAGTTTTGCCAGAACATTCTCTCCCCATTGATCCACGTTAAGGACCTTCGAAAACATGGTGTCACTCTCTACTTTCTAATTGAGAAGGATCGGAAGCCTGTCCATGGCGTGCCCGCTGTGTATTTTGTCCAACCCAATCAAGCCAACATTCAGCGGATCGTTGTTGACACGTCCCGGTCACTCTATGATAGTTTCCACATCAATTCCTCTTCCTCTATTCCCCGCCCACTACTTGAAGATCTTGCATCGGGGACTTTGAATTCAGATTCGATTAATCGGATTTCAAAGGTGCATGATCAGTATTTGGAGTTTGTGACATTGGAGGATAGTTTGTTTTCGTTGGCCCAGAAGTCCAGTTATGTGCAATTGAATGATCCCTCGGCTGGAGATCGTGAGATTGAGGAGATAGTGGAGAGGATTGTTACTGGGTTATTCTGTGTCTTGGCTACACTATCTGTGGTCCCAATAATTAGATGCCCACGGGGTGGGCCAGCTGAGATGGTTGCTTCTGCATTGGATCAGAGATTGAGAGACCATTTGTTGTCGAAGAACAATTTGTTTACAGAAGGTGGGAGTTTCATGAGCTCTTTCCAGCGGCCGATTTTGTGTATATTCGATAGGAATTTTGAATTGTCAGTTGGGATACAACATGATTTTAGGTACCGGCCTCTTGTTCATGACATTCTTGGATTGAGGCTCAATAGGTTGAGTGTGCAAGGTGAAAAGGGTGGGATGAGGTCGTATGAGTTGGATAGCTCAGACCCCTTTTGGGTGGAAAATGGGTCATTGGAGTTTCCTGAAGTTGCAGTGGAGATCGAGTCACAATTGAATAAGTATAAGAAGGATGTTGATGAGGTGAATAAAAGGACCAGTGGGACTGATGGGGCTGAGTTTGATGGGACAGACTTAATGGGCAACACAAAGCATTTGATGAATGCAGTGAGCTCACTGCCTGAGTTGACAGAGAGGAAGCAGGTTATAGATAAGCACACCAATATTGCGACTGTTTTGTTGGGTGAGATCAAGGAGAGGTCTCTTGATTCTTATGCGAAAAAGGAGAATGACATGCTGATCAGGGGAAGCATTGATCGGAATGAGCTCCTTGGTGTGCTCAGAGGGAAAGGGACAAATATAGATAAGCTGCGGTTCGCTATTATGTATCTGATCTCTTCAGAAAGCATTAATCAGTCAGATGTGGAATCAGTGGAAGCTGCACTCAAAGAGTCTGAGGTTGATACCAGTGCATTTCAGTATGTGAAAAAACTGAAGTCGTTGAATGCCTCAGTGGCATCAGCAAATTCAGCCAGTAGAAATAACATTGTTGACTGGGCCGAGAAATTCTATGCTGTGACAGCAGGTGTGAAGAATCTGTTATCAAGTGATAGGCAACTGGCATTGACAAGGACGGTGGAGCTCTTGATGGAAGGGAAGCCGAACCCTGAAATTGATAGTTACCTTGTATCTGATCCTCGTGCTCCCAAGTCAAATTCCGGTGGCAGTCATTTGAGAGGACCTTTTAAGGAAGCAATTGTGTTCATGATTGGTGGCGGTAATTATGTTGAGTATGGGAGCTTGCAAGAGCTTGCACAGCGTCAGCAGCCTGTCAAACATGTTATATATGGAGCAACAGAAATTCTCACGGGTGTGGAGTTTGTTGAGCAGCTCACACAGTTGGGGCATAAGATGGGATTCGGAAGTACTGCTACTGCTTCAGTTAGTTGATATGTATGTGTTGTAACTGCTGTTTGAATATTGCTGTCTGGCACTTTGTGCATGGCAGAGGAGGCAGTGTGGGAAGTTAGGGACATAATATGGCCAATTGAATATAGATTTGAATATCGAATTCATGTCCTTTTGATCTTTCATAAATTCATCATAATGAGTAGATTTTCACAATTGAAAAGCCTTCTGTGTGTGACAGTTTTCAGGTTCTGCATGCTGTTGCCTGCTGTGTTTGAAAACTAAAAATTTGACAATCCTATGTTAATTCATTCCATGAATTAAGATGAGCGCTACCTTATTGTGGATTAACATTTGCCAGTGCAAGTTATATTCACAGTATAATTTGAATTTGTTTGGAAGAATTGCTTCTGTATCTGCAGCTTTATAAATTGAAAATTTGTGAATGGTTGGTTCTTTCTATTGGTCAGTACTGGAATGTAATTTGACTAGAGCTTATATAAATTATGAATTCTATGCATCAGCCACTATTCGCTTTCATACACAATACCTATAGCTTTTTATTTTTTTTTTAATAGGGTGGGGGTGTTTTTCATAAGGTGTGAGGTGTGGGATAGTGAATAATGACTTATGAGAATAATTTTTCTATATAAATAGCCTGAACCAGTTGCTCGTATACATTGGACACACGAATGTTCATGGGCTTCACTTAAAGGCTTCACACTCTATCCTTCGAACACTCTATATAGGCTTCACATAGTATCCTTCGCCCACTTTATTTTTTTCGCCAATTAATGAGGCTGCTCTGCTCAGATCAAAACCCCCATCAGTTTCACCTAAATTTGGAAGCTTAAAATGAACTATAGATCTAAGAAGTTAATCTATCATATATTTAAAATTACCTAAAAAAGTCGCATATACTAAATGCTAAAAGATTAATCACTTAAATAACACTCTAGAACTTGAGTTTTCCTACCTACCAAGACACTAAGTCTAGGCTTTGTTTAGAAATATATCTCATCTCATCTCGTTCCCAAGCATAATTGAAATACAAAATTTTTAAATTAATTATTACAATTTTTTCAAACTAATCAAACTATATTCTAACAATATTTTAACATTATAATATTTTTTATTCAATTTTTTTTTCTCTCATTTCTCAAAATCTAAAAAATACTTAATTCAAACTAATCTCATTATTATTCACAAACTATCTTACTAGTATTTATAAAATTTTCATCTTATCTCATCTCATCTCACTCTCTAAACTAGCCCTCAAACTTTTTGTTTTTATTGTTTTCATGGCCGAGTCCCGCTATACATCAGCCGGTACTCTCCGCACACCCTTAAGAATTTTTTTTTGTTTCAACTCAATACAGTGTGTTGAGAATGTAGGCTGATATTTTTCATTTCTCTTCATGGCCATCTCAGTTTTTAATTTTCTTGTCCAGATAGGTCGGCAGCCATGAGTAGCCCTCAGCGGGTAAAAGGAGAAATTAAAGTTATATAAACCCACTTCGTAATATTCATTAATTACCTTTAATTGTTTAGGTTGTTATCACTTAACAGTACTATATAGGAAGTACTATCTTCTCAGCAATCAGCTTAATTTGTATAAGGCGCAAAGGAAAGAAGAACGTAAAAAAAAAAAAATGTGGGCAGTTGTAGCAGGTGCAGTAGCAGTGATTGCCATAATACATAGTTTAAGGCAATGGAGAAACCCAAAGTGCAATGGGGTCCTCCCTCCCGGTTCAATGGGCCTTCCTTTTATTGGAGAATCTCTTGAGTTGCTCGTTCGCAGTTACTCTCTCGACCTCCATCCTTTCATCAAAAAGAGAGTTCAAAGGTATATATGAAAAATTCTCTCAGATTGCCGATCGAGTACTGTATAAGTCATGCAAGTAGTACGTACCATGCAATATGCATATATAGAGTACGTTGATTCATTGATATATATATACTTAAATATATATAATTTCATGTGTTTAATTAATTTCTGCATCAGATATGGCACCATATTTCGAACAAGTTTGGTAGGTAGGCCGGTTGTGGTGTCGACGGATCCGGAGTTCAACCATCTCATCGCAAGACAAGAAGGGAGGTTGGTTGAACAGTGGTACTTGGATTCATTTTCCAAGCTCATGAATATGGAAGGTGAAAATAAGATCAGTAAGCTTGGTCTCTTCCACAAGCACTCAAGGAGCATTACTTCGAATCACTTTGGTGCTGACAGAATTAAGAAAAGTCTGCTTCCTCAAATTGAACAGTGTGTTAACAAAACCCTTAGAGAATGGTCACGTCAGCCTTCTGTCGAAGTGAAACGTGCGACTTCAGCCGTGAGTATTATTAATGTTCAGAATTTTGATACATACAGTCACTTTTGCATACTTATTAAGCACTTTGGTAATGTGATTGACTGTATTATTTTTTTAAAACAATCACATCTAAAGATAAGTACGCTAAAGAATACATAAAAATGACTGCACATAGAATTTTTGTAACGTTTAATTTGTTAAAAAATTAAAGCTACTACTTAAAATCTAAGATTCTTTCTGTTGATGTATGTAATAATTAAAATCGTTCTTCGATCCATCCCTGACAATATTATAATGCAGATGACATTTGATTTCTCTGCAAAGTATCTGTTTGGTTATGATGCTGAGAAATCTCCTGTGAATATGAGCGAGAAGTTATCCAATGCCTCGAAAGCTTTAATGGCATTTCCTTTAAATATACCTGGTACTGCATACCATAAGTGTTTGAAGGTACGTACGTACGTGATGAAAAGAATTTATTTGAAAGGCCAGATTCAGAAATGTCAGATCTGCATGTATTTCTTTTAATTTATAATTAATAGTTGGATTTCTATATATATATATATATTGATCAGGATCGAGAAGAATTTCTGAACGTGCTTCACCCGAGAAACATCGTAGTACTGGAGATTTCCTTGATCAAGCCATACATATTGAAGGGGATAATGATCAGAAAATATTTTCATCAGAACTCATCGTTAATTTGCTTTATGCGCTCTCATTTGTTAGCTTTGAATCGATTTCATCACCGTTATCATTGACTATCAAGTTGCTTGCGGACCATCCTTCAGTTCTGCAAGAGTTGACGGTATATATATATATATATATGAATTTTAAGCTGGATCCTGTTCTTAATTGATTTGATCGAAGTAGTAGTTGAAATAAATAGCTGATCATGATGTTTATGTTTTAAATTAATAAATATGGTTTATCAGGCAGAGCACGAGGAAATTCTCAAAAAGAGGGAGAATCCAAATGCCATACTCACATGGGATGAATATAACTCGATGACTTTCACCCATTATGTCAGTTGATCTGCAGTATGCTCTCTCTTCCAGGAACAGTTCCTGATATATTATAATTTCAACTTCTCTAATTATATGCACGTTACATTTTGGTGTGTGGAAATTATGATTATCAACAGGTCATCAATGAAAGTCTCAGGTTGGGATTTGTTGCTCCTGGTTTACTACGAAAGGTAGTCAAAGATATTGAATACAAAGGTATAAATATTAATTGCTCCCAAATATTTATATATATAGATATATGATCTATGATAATTAATGGTATCTTTTATATATTGATTAAAGTGCTAATTAAATCTTAATTAACAGGATATACAATTCCGGTTGGTTGGACTGTTATACTTGCAAATCCTGCTCTTCATTTACGCCCCGACGCGTACAAGGATCCACTTGCTTTCAATCCATGGCGTTGGAAGGTGTTTGCTTTGCACTTTGATGGGCAACACATTTTATAATTTGAGAATTACTTGGCTCTGATTTTGGGTCTCGAGTATTTCTGCTTATACCTTCTTCTTCTCTTTTTATATATTTTTTTACTTAGTGATTAAGTAGGTATTTTTTAATGTTTTTAATAATGTTGTGATTTTTTTAAATTTTTTTTTAAAGATATAAAAAAAATATATGAAAAAAAGGCATTTAGTCTTGTCGGGACTTCGCCCTCGGTAGGTGTAGCACGACTCTTATGATATTCAATATCATTATTCATGTTCGTAATCAGAATCCTTCAGAGTTTTTTTTTTTTTTTTTCCTCATATGGAATCTGCAGGATATAGACCGAGATGTTATGTCTAAGAATTTCATGCCTTTTGGAGGAGGAATCAGACAGTGTGCAGGGGCAGATTATAGTAAAGCTTTCATGGCTACCTTCCTGCACGTCATGGTCACCAAGTACAGGTACAATGCTATCTTCTTTACGGTATTATACATTAGTTAGATTATGAGGGAATAAAATTAAAGATGTTTATGGGGTTTATTATAGGTGGAAGAAAGTCAAGGGAGGAGACATCGTTCGAAATCCTATTCTAGGATTTGTGGATGGCATCCATGTTAATGTCTCAGAGAAGCGTGATTAAAAGATCATGATGCTCTTATTTCTTGCATAATGTTATATAATTGAATACTCATCGAGATCAGAGATTGCTATATATTTCACCCCAAAATAATTGGATGATGATCATCCAGGCGTAACTCCATATATATCTATATTTCATGTACTTGCCGTTTCTCTCTTACCATTAATTTCCTGTTTCTAATGTATTTGATGTGGGAGGAAACATGTTATTGCGATGTTGATGTGAGGAAACAAGTTATGTTTTCCTAGCTGAATAAATTGTTCCTAGACTACTCTATTGATCTGCATTTCTGTGACAGAATAGTAATGAACATCAGAACTTGAGAAACAAGCAAAATATGGAAATTATCATGTCCAATAAGCATACCAATACATGACAAGCAAAGCAAGAAATGGTGCAAATTTCATCTATCATTCATCGACTTTAAGCTTGGCAGGATGCAAATCTAGTACACTCGTGCATTGACATGAGTAATAATTGAAATAAGAAAAATGACATTTCCAATGTATAAGGGAATGTATTCATCCAAAAATTCCAGAACTAGGATGCAGTAACTGGGATCTCAAGAGAGTATTTTGAATGCATGCACCTCGGAGATGAGACGGCCGATGGCTAGCTGAGGTTGTTGACGGCATATTCAGATTGCCAGGCATTGAAAATGCACTGTGCCATGAAGACAGCCTCTGGCCAACACTACAGGAGATCCTGCACTACTGCTGTACAACGATCAACTGTGCAAAAGACAAGGGATGGAACCCCAGAAGAAAGGATTCTTTCAATGCTGAGTTGTTTGAGCCTTAAGGTCCAACGGACTACGTACTCCTTAAAGTGAACCCTGTTTCATGGTGCTATCACTGCTTAATACTTCTCATCTTTTCATGTTTATATTCATTAAAGATAATTCAGGTTGTTGCTTAGGATGAAATCAATGAATGTGACAATGAAACACACGTGATATCTATGGAGTAGAAACTATAAAGAGAGATTCTATCAGTGATTTCTGCTTCATGAGGAATGTAGTGTTAAACTGATTGTCCTATCTCCTAGAGTTGAATGTCTAAAAGAAGATCCTCAAAAGAAAGTTGTAAACCAAAGCTGATTTGGGAAATAATCAAATTCACTGATAAAACGGTTGCTGATTTGGGTGTTGCAATCCAGAGTTATCATCTGTTCTACTTGCGATTTATCACTTCACGAGGGGATCAACTATACTCGTGTTCCTTATCAGAATTATAACCACAAAAAATTATTTGGATCCACAGAACTATGGGTAGTGTGGATCCAAATTGTGGGTTGCGTACTTTGTCGGAAATGCCTAGAATCAACCGTAAGGGACCACAAGGGAGAATTATTAAACGAGTTTTAAGTCTTTATTAAATGACTTTTAACTCTTAACTTTTCTTTGTATAATTGATTTGTATGCTCTTTCCTATAGCTGGTAACGTCATCTAAAACATCTCTTTGAATTTCTTTTTAGTTTTCTATTTTTAGGATGCAACTCTGAAGGGATGCAATACGAAAACTAGAAGACTGCCCAACCCAGTCCTACTCCCAACGAGAGAAAATGTCTAGATAAATCCCTTCTGTTGGAAGTGCTATTGCTCACCGAGTCAACAGGGAAAGAAAAGCCTGGACTTTACCAGAGATATGATACATGGCGATACCAATAATGAAATGATAATCTACCAAGCATAAATGACAATTTAGCAACAAAAAATTATGCTTTCCTATGCCAAAAATCAGTAATTATTAATAATCTAATCAATATCAGATGGTTTAAATTTGTGCAGCCTATACCAGAAGGTTCCAATTGAAACCCAAAGACTGTTTATCAGCATAAGTCGCAACTGAAACATCTATTAAGAAAGGTATGTCATACTTGAGAATAGTAGCAGTCCTGCAATCTTCCAAGCTTAATCCCATTTCAAGTGGCCAGCTGAAAAAGAAGGAATTTCAGTATAGCTCTAATTTCTAGTCTCAAGCCCAAAACATAACCCAAAATTAGAACATTAAGAACCATATTCAGAGTTACGAACATCCACTAACCTCAGTTCTCTGGAAGTCCCGGTGCAGGAACCACCATGGACCACTTTTTGATAATAATCTAACAATATAGGTTATAAATAAGTCAACTAGAATAAGAGAGAATTAGCAACAATCAAATCTATATAAGCAGAGCAACGCTAAGCATCTAAATATTTAACTCCTAAAAAGTTAAAACTATAGATATAAGTTGTTGATAACTTTAGTATATATGAAACTGGACCAAAGATTAGTAGATGAACTGTAATATGCTTTCACATCAATATGTATAATTTTTTTTAGGGAAGAGCAACACCATACATATACTTATATATATATATATATATATATATATATATATATATATATATGTATGTATGTATATCATCCACAGATGCATAATGGCCTCTTGCCTACTGTCAGGACAAATATTCAAATAAGTCATGATTCATGATATATAGACTAGAAAATGAAAGTGAATATTTCACGATACTGTGAAGTTTACCTCACACATCCTGCCACCGTTCGTAGGCCCATAAAGAGGGTCAAGCCCAACCAAACCCCAGGAAGACCAACAATTGAAGGAACATAGAGCAAAAATGCTGAACATATTGCCCCCACTAGCATCTTTAAATCAATACAAATGTGTTAGAGAAGCAATACATAGAACCAAGTAAGGACATCTGAAAAACTCCAAAGGTAAGGCTTACCATGGAGCGAGCCGCATATGCAAAGTCTGAAACACCATAGTGGAGACCATCAAAAACATAAGCTAGGGCATTCAAAGGTTGACTAGCACTGACAAACTGTGACAAATTTTAGATAAAATCATTAGAAATACCAAAAGGTCACTGGTAGTTACATAAACTTTCAAAGGTAAAAAAGTATTTTGAACAAATTGCCAAACATAAGTATGGTTACGTACCAATACCCCAGTTTTAACAATTCCTAATACTTCAGGATCCTTGGTGAACAAGGTGGCCAAAGAACCGAAAGATACACCAAGAATTGCAGACAAGAAAACTCCAGTGAACAATCCTATCTGGAAAAACATGCACACCAAGTCCTCAAATAGAATCTACTCAACTAGAGGATTGCATCATACAATCAGAATCAATGGAAAAGCATTCATGACAAGCTTACCTTTAACACAAAGAATGTAACGTCTCTCACAGTCTTGTATTCTCCTTTTGATAAAGAAGTTGCAACCAAGGCCTGCAAATAGATACATTTATAAAGTGAACAAAAAACCGAACTTGTCTCCAGATAAATTTTGATAACAGAATGTGGGGGTTATGTAGTATGCAATATGTATGCTCTTAGAGAGTTTCTTAGGGGGAGCTTGAAATCAGACGACTAAAGGAAGAAAGATGAACTTTCCTTTTTATCATAGAATAAAGGTTTTCCTTCAACTAGTTTACTCCACTCCTTGTTTATGTATTTCCTACAACAATCTGTATCTTTTTATTTTAATCATGATCAATCCACAAACCTCACGTCAAAACTAATAATTCCAACCAAATAGAAACTGAATGGAATGATAGCATGGAAACAAGTAAAGTTATGACAGCACATAAAGAAAAATAATTCAAAGAAAGAAATTTAATACCTGACCAGATGCAGCCAGTGCATCTGTGAGTAGGGATACAGCCAACCATACTTGAATACATATCTGATGTGCAGCCATGGCTACTGGACCTTGACGAGCCGCCATTGATGTCCCCAATGTCATGGTTGTAAGAACAGCAAGAGTTCTTCCAAGAAGAAAGCCACCTAAAGCAACCCATAGTTGGTAACAAAGCAATGGAAATACAAAGTAGAGGAAAGGGCCTAACACGTGTATCAAATTCTATCAAAATAATAAGCAGGAAATATAGAAAATACACCATCCAAATAAATCTACTCCTCCATCAGCAATCAATCACCATCACAAAAGCATATCAATTATTTTCACGGTAAATATGTTAATGACTAAAATTAAAATTTAAGTCATGTCAACCTTCTAAACATACAAGTAGACTTTTTTTTTTTTGGGGGGGGGGGGGGGGGGGGGGGGGGGACAAAGGGGAATGACAGTCTAATAGTGCAGTTTTGACTACAAATAAATAAATAAATACAGGGAAAAAACATTTTAAGAAATCAAGAGAGTTGGCACTAGGAAAAACTTAACTTACCAGATTTTATATATCCACCAAATTGAAGTGATCCCATCTTCGGGGGCAGTAATACAGTGATCTTGTTTAATTTCCAGATCAATAAGAAGGTAACAGTGTATCTGAAGCATAAATATTTCTAGCATGATTATTGTTAAATAAAGCCAGAGAGAGAGAGAGAGAAATTCATCCAGAAAGCACATACTGAGACAAAACAGTGGATATGGCCGCTCCAGTTGCACCCAATTGAAAATAATACATAAGAATGGGAAACAAAAATACAGCTAATAGATTACCAATGCCTGCATAAGGAACAAAACGTCAATTAGCAGGAAGACAGGCAAAAGAAATGGAGACAAACAGAATTGCTGGATCTTGATAACATGTAAGTGGAAAACATAAAAGCAACAACTAGTAAACAAGATACGAAAGTAATCAGATAAGACAACGCCTCAAAAATATTGAAACTGTACATGCTTCAAAATAAGTTTTTAGAATCACAAAGAACAAAGTCTACAAGACCAACATCAACTTCTTCCTTTTCGGTAATAAAAAGATTGCATGGAAATTTGTCCCCCCCCCCCCCCCCAAATATGGGAAAGAAAATTGCTAGTAGGATGAAAGGGATTGACTCAGTCAATGATGAAATGGACATTTCAAAAGTATTGTGACGGTAGCAACAGTCAAGGCCTGTCATTTATCCTTTTTTATTCCTCAATCCAAAAACATACGAGAAACCACCAGAAAGTAAAACATAAAAGGAAGAAGTACCGAAGAACAAGGTAAAAAAACATAGTAAAAGAAAAACTAATATGTTTTGAGTATGATGGCATTATATCTATGGTGAAGATAGCTCAGTCAACCAAAGCATTACTGTAGTTATTAAGCCAAAACACTTGCCTAGACATAAAACAGGAGTTTTTGTGTCCTTAAAACCACGGAAAACGCCTTGAAGAGCCAAGGAGACCACAACTGCAGGAGCACCAAATGCTCTAAGCGAAAGAAATCGTTGTGCTGGAATGCGCATGGAAGAATCCTGTTTAGAAAAAGACACCCAGGAAAAAATATATTCATTGTAATAGAACTTTTTTTATATAAGTATTCATTGTAATAGAACTTAACTACCTCAGAGAATATGAAAACAGATCTAAAAGAAAATAAAGGACTATTATGATCCCATAATTACGCTAGTACCCAGATGGACCAATGTCCAAATGCAGAGCACCAATAGAGTGAGACAAATGGGTAATTGACCAACTGAATATTTGAACGCAAACACACATGCACATACATGGACATATGTGTGAGCACGCATATGTCTTCACAAACATGCACAATGATGCATGTCCATGTATCTGTATACAGTGTACAGAGAGAAGGAAAGGAAGGTGTGATTAATTAATATATTATATAACCCCAAGTAGATAAAGAAACTTACTGATGATATGCCCATCAAATCTAGAAACTTTCCAGCTCCCAAATACAAGGCTAAAGCCTCAATAATGCCGATCACAACTGCTAATAATAAAGCTGTAGACACTGAAGATAGCTGTTTTCTTTCAGCCACTCCATTAGAAGGTTTACCGTTTGTCATGCCTTCTAGGCAACCCCCAACTGTTCAACAATTGGACCAAAATATAAATAAACATCAAGATATCGTGCCAGTTATATAATAGCACAATGGAACCAGAATGAAATATAAGTTCAACAGAAGAATTCAAGGCATCGACCATCAGTTTTACTTCACCTGAAGCGGAATCTTCAATTGCGTACTTTGAAATGTCTTCGGCAACAAAAGAAGTAGCAACACTAAGGAGGGGAATATTAAATAGCTTTGATATGGAGTTAAAAATGTTTGTGGAGACACCAGCTGAGCCCAACTCCACAGGACCTATGGGAATAGTGAAACAAGGGGGGTGTTAAAACTTCAAAGCTAAAAGAACAAAAAGACCAGCTATAGCCACATCCCATTTCATATGACAATTATAGCCTTTTGTAAGCTCTAAAAGGGTCAGTACTATGAATATTTAAATCACTAATTCAAGCATGTAACTCCCCAGTTCACTAGTAAGACACAATTAAATTAGTTCAACCTCTGATATCAAGTACTCTTATGTGAACAAATAAACTAACAAATATTTAAAAAAAATGAGAAGAATAAAGTTAACAAATAACATAATAAGCAAGCAGAGCATATTCAATAAAACTAACAACAAAAACGCAACCAATATCAAGACAAGAAAATGAGTAACCAAAATAAAAGAAGATGAAGAAAATCGTAGAAAGGGGACCAAAATACATCCAAGAAAAACATGTTAAAATTATAAGAATTTTTTAACCACCAAACAGGAAATGAGGAAGGAATCATATATAAAAAATAGATGGTACCTAATCTGCCGATATAGGCGGTCTCCATGAGCTGTGCTAAGGGTTCAAGAGCCTGTCCAGCAATGGCAGGCAAAGAGAGCATCAAAAGTTCGTGTTTGACATCCTGAGACTGTGATTTACTGACAGGAGTTCCCGTCAACTCACTGCAAACAGATTGAGGAAATCAATACATGTACATAGGCAAGCATAATAACATCTTACAAGATATGTAGCGAATAATTTATCTGAAGGCATACAGATTATGATTGGAATTTAAGTTGCTTGCTTGCTATCACTACAGAATTTCCTCACCGATATACTACTTTAGAGAAGGTGATGCCCATGCGCACACGGAGTCCAAGAATGTTCTTAGGAGAATTGGCATGTCAGAAAACTTAAAATCATGTCAAATAACAATACTCAGGTCTACAACTCTCAAGAGATTGCTTAGGCAGAGAAGGGGGGATAGGATGGTGAGTGGGAGATCACAAAAAAGAAGCTATGATGCACTTATTAGCACTCAACAGCATTAAGTTAACAGCTTTCAATACAAATCAAAATTTATGAAAAATTACTTACAGAAAATAAAATTAAGGGGGTAAAAGATGTGAATGAAACAGCTCAATCAATGATTCCAGGCTAGAATCAAGTGTTACATATTTTCAGATAACACAATCACGTTTCAGAAAACAGACTAATACTTGCATGCGGTATTAACGTGTCTACATCTATACGAAGTACAGCAATATAGATATTTTACACCATAAAAAGTAAACTAGAGCATTCAAAGCTTCTAATAAATGCCCCACTCAAAAAGTACACATAAATCCATTTTAAACCCCCCTGAAAAAGTGGAAAAAGCACTTCTATGAAACGGATTAAAATGAAATTTCAAAAGTGCAGAAGAGTGAAACTCAAACCAATAGTTTGTACAAATAATATAGTAAAAGGCTAAAGGTCTTACGGAATAATATCCTTCCCTGCACTGCTCAAGGCCCCATCTTCCTCTACAGCGAATCTTTCCTCCACATCAGAGGAACCGATATTACAATCAGAACTCAATTGACAACTACAAGCATCTGAACGAGGCTTTCTCCGACGGGTCACCAGGGGTGACAGTCGTATTCTATGCTTTGAAAACAAATGGCAGCCTCCCGCAATGTCTGCATCGCCTATCCACTTCCTATCAACCGGCACAAAGGAATTACGAACTTTGCTTGGCCTTGAAGAATATAACAGCCTCGTCGGTTTTGTTATAACACCCTTACTAAACTGGGTAGCCTTCATTCTTACCAATTCTTGTTGTATCTTCAAAAATAAAAACAGAGAGCCTAAAAGACCGAAAACGAAAATATATATTAAAAAATAACTATGTAAAACCCCGAAAGTGACGGGTTATACATTCAAATTCGAAAAATGTTATTACAGAGCAGCGAAATTGGAGAAAACACGACTTCTTTTATAAAAGTGATCAAAGCGTTTACAGAATTCGATCTTCAACAACACAAACGGCGAGAGAAAAAAACTTAGAAATTCTATTTCACTTTTTAATATGTTCGGTAATAGTGTAACGAGAGCACAACTGAAACCAATAACAAAACAGAGCGGGAGAAACAAAACCCACCAAGAACCTCTATTTCATCGAGTTACTACCAGAAAGCAACGTACTGAGCGAGAAATGCGTCGAATTTACGCTGTTCAGGGCGTAGAGTAGGACGCTTGAAAATGAAAACGGCTGACAGAGCCCTCAGTTTGGTTCTCTGGAAAATCGAAAAAACAAATGAAAGTGGAGACGATATATAAATAGGAGAAAATAAACTTGCGGCGAAAGACTGGAAAGAAATTAACCTCGTTCTTTCTTCGGATTAAACACTGTAACCGCCATATGATATGGTATCTTTATAAATCATTTTTCTGAGTTATTCATTGTTTTTATTTCGTTAAGCGATAATTATTTTTACTCATGTTTCAGTAGGAAAAACAATTGGACCATTCTAACATCATTCGATGTAAACATCTTAGAATATGTTTTTTCGCGAAAATTTATGTCTCTTTTCAGAATAAAGAATCCCACCAAATTCTGTCCGAGAAAATTCCCCAACCAATTATATCATTGTCTTGTATCGTCTAAACATGTGAGAATTTATTTATTTAACTCTGTTAAATGAACAAAAATAAAGAAAAATTAATTAATTTATTAATGAATATATTAAGTATACGTGACAAACATATTTTTTTACAATTTTTTAAGTTAGATTTTTTAAAAAAATGTACTTAATACATGTTTAATAACAGATTAAAGAATAAAACTGTCCATTTTAATTTCAAGTATCGACGTATTTGTCACGATGCTATCCATCACTAATTTAATCACCATTTAAATCATTACTCTCTCAATTTTCTAAACAAAGGAGAGATTTGATTAGGATTTATTCGATCAGATAAAAGAAGCCCTAATGGTTTCTACTTTTTTTATTTTTTATTTTTTTTTTATTTATTCTTCCTAAACTAATTGATTTCTTTTATTCATTATCTATACATTACATATTTGGTAAGAAAATATATATATATATATATATATATATATATATATATGTGTGTGTGTGTGCGCGGTATGTGATGTAAAAATGATGAGTAGAATTTTTCATATTCTTCACGGAACTCTGGTTTTAAGAGCCTTGAACTTGACGCAGCCATCAATATTCGGTTGGATGAAGTTGAAAGAAACCTTCCTCCGAGGTAGAGCTCCATTTAGCATCTTCCTCTTTTCTGTGACCAGGCCTCAATATTATCAACTAGTGCAGTGGATTGAAGAGGATTATAACTCAGTAACAACAGTAAGGATATGTGGAATTAGGATTTCTGTTTCTTTTCCCTTTTCAATACATGGCCGAATCGGAGGGCAAAAGCTTGTTACCAGAGCTTAATCATAAACAAAATCGAAAAACTTGATATCATTTTGCTTGTTTATTGATCAGTTTAAACTCTAGAGGTCCTCACTCGTTGGGTCCAACTAGTTTATAGGAAATCAACTGCAGATTTCAAAACGGGTACAGGTAAAGATTGAAAGAAAATACATATACATATCACCTCTCCTGCAAGCGCCGCAGCATTGACTCGGCAAAGCTCTGTTGCCTGCAAATGTAACAAAAATAAGAACAAAACTGTTACTCTCCTCGGTCCGACAATGAATAGGTGAAGCTCAACAACCCCCACCCCCCCCCCCCAAAACTGTATAAATTAGATTAGTCTTATTCAGGGGTTTGCAATGCATGATCACCAAACAAGAGTAGTAACACAGCTTTCTCTATAAGATTTTGCATATAGAGATGCATACATTGAATGTGTTACGTACAAAAGTAATATATAATATATGAGACACCATCCCAGAGCAACAGCTTGACGATGAGTTAGTTTTATCGACAATATTTGTAGGATCAGGGGGTATATTTGTTTAATATTTCCATTTCTCTTTATTTCGCAGGAGAAAGAGATGTTACTTACTTCTGTTCTCTATGTTTAGGACTAGGGCGTGAATACTTTAGATATCCATCCCACGGAACCTTTTTGAGACCTGCTCTAACAGATATTATGTCCCTAACCCTGCATAGGAGGAATACCATTCAACAAAAGCTTTTCGTAAATAGGAGATTATTCTAACCAAAGGAAAGACATATATATGACAATCCAAAAAAAACAAGTGTTCCATGCCATCGTTTAACTTATTGCAACTAAGGAAAAGATTATTTACCTCTGCAAAGACAAACATTTTTTTATCAGTTCACAGAATTTTATTGATCATAAGAATAGGCAAGCACCTGAGTGTACAGAACGTATACAAGAGCATCGCCTATGCGTGCTACTTTAGTGATACAAGAAACACATTTACGACATCCCAAAAATAAAGTGCTCTATGCCATTATTTAACTTTGCAACTAAGAAGATTATATACCTCTCCGCAAACTCGATGGGCGTCTCTCCGGCTTTCAGAGTTTGGGGCTCCAAGTACCAAACATCACAAACAACGGCCCAGGATGTCATGAGCTGCAGCAGATGCGTTGTAAAGGACTGCCTGCAAAATAAAGCACAAATCTAAGAATTACCTTCTAGTTTCATTTAGCAGCAAAACAAAAGACGTCAACATCTAAGACACAAGACAAAGGTGAATGCACTGAGATCCAAGCTCAAACAAGGAACTTATCTCCCCTATGGTCGTTCCAACATAAAACAGAGCATAAATATTGGATGCTTTGATATTTGGCAAAGTCTTGCCCCAAGATAAATTCACCTACTGCTCTTTACTACCCAATATGAATGGAAGGGTTAATTTCAGTGTATTCATATCATTATATACACGCATAAATTTAGTGGGCTCTAAGCAGCTACTTA
Organism: Juglans mandshurica; assembly: GCA_022457165.1. Lineage (NCBI taxonomy): Eukaryota > Viridiplantae > Streptophyta > Magnoliopsida > Fagales > Juglandaceae > Juglans > Juglans mandshurica. The sequence goes on along the minus strand of CM039629.1, from coordinate 23,438,585 downwards.
CTTCCGGCTATTCCAAAAAGCATCAACAAATATTTTGTTGTACTTAATTGCAATTGGGCAAACAGTGCAGCCAAGCTCAAATGCACCCTACACAATCAAATGACACATATATGAGTTAGAGGAGTACAAATTCTAAGAAAATTGATAATTACATTCCCCCCCCCCCCCCCCCCCCCAAAAAAAAAGAAAAGAAAAATACCACCTTCTGCAATGTGATAGTCGACACTCAAATTTTAACACACTCTGCAAATCCTAATTTATGTTGTGGTTCAGAGATCACATTGGAAAAGGGTGATATTTAGGATAATTTCACCCAATGAAAATTAAATAAAAGAAAAAAGAAAACTGTTTACCCCCTTGGAGAGAACAAATATTGAGATGAAAATTAGGGGAAAGAAATACTATTCTCATCAACAAGTTAAACAAAACTGCATATGCTGCCTTTCTACAATTTAAATCATATACATGTACCTTCTTGAACATAACCGTGTAATGATTATTTACACAAGTTCCCTCTGGAAATATGAGAAGAGGGTTGTTGTCAATCCCTTGGATGTGTTCCCGCAACCTGAGGTAAACAAGTTCATATTATCATAACATAGGTGTCATTCTGATATAAGTATCACCTGACACTTTCCGTATCAACTTACTTCCTTGCTACAATTTCGCGATCTTTTGCCTCTGAACGATTGAACCAGATACATCCTACGCTCTCTAATATGGTGCTTTGCAAGAGTCCTAGACACAGAGCAAAACTAAATAAAATCCTTCCTTTCCATCGTTTCAAGAATAATAATGGCTTCCACTTAATATATTCTCTAGTGCAAATTGTTCACCAAGTACAAAAAGTATAATTACATTAAATCAACTATATATCATAAAAGCCAGTGAACTATTTCTGCTTTCAAAAGTGGATGGGCTGCAATGCTCAAGAATTCACCTTTTCTTCCTTCTTTTTTTTTTTTTTTTTTTTTTGATGATCGGTAAACTTATTTCATAAGAATAGGAAAGAGCCCAAGTATATGGGACACGAGAGCATCACCTATGCGTGCTAGTTTAGTCTCAAGAATGCACCTTTTCTACTTGATTATCCCAAGTTAGTTATGAAAGATATGATTTCTAAATAAGAAAATGAATATAACCCACAAAAATGGATCTATCTGTCATTGTGTAGTGGCAAAAACAGTACTCGTGCAAGAAGCCATCCGAAATGTGGATGCTTGAAGTTAAAATCTACCATCACGCTCTTTCATCGCATGATAGTCCTCCTTTTCCTTGGAAAAGATATTAGCGAAACAAGACTCCTTCACAGGAAGCACTTTTTCATATGAAATGCAGCTTTGAGGAAATCTTAACCTTAGACAACATAAGAGAGGGGCGAGCCATAATGATGAATTGGTGTTGTATGTGCAAGAAGAGTGGGGAATCAGCCAATAATATTTTGCTACATTGTGTTGTGGCTCAAGCATTACGGGGGTATTGATCTTCCATATTTGAGAGATTGCGTAGGTTATGCCACACGAGGTGGTAGAGTTATGATTTGTTGCAGAGGATACAGGGGAATGCCATTGTAGATTTGAAGCTACATACGTGCAACCTGGTGCATTTGGGAGGAACGTAATGCTCGCAATTTCAACAACCAGAAAACGATGGTGCAAGAGCCAGAAACTTTTGGGCTCAAATCACTCTATGTGCAGGTGACAACTCACTTCATCTGTTGCATTTATTCTGTCCTAGACTTCTTGCATTCTTGTTTTTCCTTTCAACCCTATGTGGGTGCTCTCTCTTGTATACATCCTTTGTACCAAGTTATGGCCTTTTGAGCTTTTTGGTCAAAACTTGGATTAGTTATAAAAAATAAATAAATAAAAAACTAGGTAAAACTTTTTTGTGAAACACAGGGTCACCAAAAATCATTAATGAAACTGTTAATACCATATAACTGTATCAATGGATTTGAAGCACAAAAATTGGCATTCACACTTACCAACCCATCCAGGATGCTTCTGCATGATAACAGCAAAAGCAGTCATCTGCTCTAAGATGATGAAATCAATCATGGAAGTATGATTGGCCACAAAAACCTGTTCAGCCAATCATCAGAAGCCAAAAAAACCACTCAATAGCATGAAAATTAGTCAAATAAGCTGTTGAAGAAGCATCAGATGACGGCCAAAAATTACAACCAAATGTACCTGCTTAGGCCGCCTACTGGGTCGTGGTCCGTGGTATTTTACAACTCCAGTCCATGACGCAACAAAGAAACTGCACATTAACTCCACCAAATACCTCTGAAAATAAAGTAAGCAACATAGAGTACGTTACATCCACTGCATTACCAAAATTTTAAGAATATTAATAGATGAAGGAAATTGCAAGAAGAGGAGCATTGAGACATTAGGGCCTTTTATTTTGATAAGTAATCTACATTATATATATATATATATTTTTTTTTTTTTAAAAAGTGAACATATGTTGCTGCATCAACTTCCCTAAATGCACCAGACCAAAGAGCAAGTGGGACCCTTCCACAATTTCTACTTGACCATGTTATATCATGTATGATGAATGGACAACAACCTAGAGCATCACGGTTCCCTTCCTAAGAATTCTTATCGGAATGGATTCTGCACCTTTATAGCGTGTCCCATTAGTAAGTCTTGGTAGGTGGCTTATCTAGTCTTAACAACATGTGATATTTTAAGTACCAAAGGGTTCTACTGCTAACAATATTACCAACGGGTACATACACTGCATCAAAGAAAATTCAAACATTGAATTGGTGAAGCAATAGATGAAAATAACATACAAGAGAGAACTGAGAGAACATTATCTTAACTTAATACTTAAACTATGCAAGTCATTTTGAAAAGCTCACGTAAAATCATTCAAATTATCCAACACCAGAATGTTCAAAAGTTGTCATTTCTAATCAAACAATAGATATAAAGAATATAAATTAATTTAAAAAAATAAGAAACAAACAAAAACGTATAGCCAAAATAAAAAATAATTTCAGCAATAATTGGATGAATATTGAAAAACAAGTTGCACTTCGCACCTCGAGCTTTTTCCTCAACTCGTCTTGCCCTTTCAGCAGAACATGCACCGGAATAAAAGAAGAGAGGAAAATTATCCACCCCAGTGTCAATACTATAACCCTGCAGATTCAATTAGAAAGCAATCAGACGCCTAAGATAAGCAAAATCATGTGAACGCATGAACAAGGAAAATATCAAGAACAAAAAAAATCCTACATTAGCACACTATTTATCATCATATCGCAGGTTTTCCCTGAACCCAGGTTGCTTTAAAGTTTAAACGTGTTTCGAAGCACAAATTCAAGTCATTTATAAAAACAAAATAACCCAACATAGCTCATAAAGCTTGACGCGTGTATCTAAATTCGCCGACATATCCAAGGCCATTTGTATCACTTTTTTTTTATAAGTATTAACCAACTCAACCATGGAATAATAGTAGTAAGAGCAACGCTAACCTGGAAGGAAATAGAATCAAATATCGAACTACGACCCCGCAACACCATAGCGGAAACAAATACACATTCCAGTTCCATGGTTCGGGTGGATTCGATTTGAAACATCGCGTGAATGAGTCCTGCCCGTTTATGATCAGATTAACAGATAAATATACAAATTTCTCATATAACAATAAATATAATCCTAAATTGTTTATTAAAAAAAAAAAAAGACCCACGAACAAAAAAGCTTACATCGACGATGGCACCAGCAGCCTCTGTTAGGGTAGGAGAAATGTCGAGCAAATCACGCCTGTAGAAGACCCAAATTAGCCAACGGATCAATTCATAAAATTCCCGTAATGGTTCCTAGTAAATTGACTTTGGAAATCTTCCTTTTTTTTTTTTTTTTGTTCTCATTCTTTAATTTTTCCCTATTGCCAAGCAACCAAGCAAGCATGAGAGAGAGAGAGAGAGATTATACAGACGGAGCTTGCCGCGAGGCTCTTGAATGGAGGATGAAGGGAGGTAGTCCTCGATATTGGGCCGATCCAAGTCCAATTCGGAGCTTGACGAGGTTAGCTTCTCGCTACCACTCATCTCTCTCTCTGCGTCCGTGCTCAGCGTTACAGTGGCGCCGATTTCACGCTACGTTGGTCCTTCTGTTCGTTTGAGAGTAGCCCCTTTTTTTATTTAATTTATTTCGGCTAAGGTTGAAAATGTCAGTATTCCACCAAACCATATTCCGTAAACCAATATAATTGTACGAAAATTTCTTTAGAATTCTTATTTTTACGCATTCAAAATATTGTGAATGGATAAATAATTATCTTATCAAATAACTTTTTCTATTTTACGATTGTTTAGCCAAAATATTTCACCTATTTTAATTTTTATCATCATAGATATAAAAAAAAAAAAAGATTTTAAAAAACATTATTTATCAGAAGGCTCATAATTTTAGCTAATTTTGTTAGCCCATCAAAAAATAGCTATTTTGGCATAATAATATTTATATATAATTCATATGTTTGTTTATTCACGCACCAAATATATTATTAGTATGAGAATATCTTCCCACCGGTTCACCTGATTTCCTCTTAATAATAGCCTCCAATAGAGGTCTGCCACGTAGATACCACATTTTCTCAATCATGTAACCACATTGGCCACGACAGAGGAAGAAAACGAATTTCCATTCACGTCTCTCTCTCTCTCTCTCTCTCTCTCTCTCTCTCTCTCTCTCTCTCTCTCTGTGTATTTGGAAAAGCCCTCGACTCCTTGACCGAAACCCTCCCTCCTTAAGGGAAACGCCTTTGACCGAAACCCTCCCCCTCCCTCCTCTAGACACAAATTTTGTATATAATTAGATCCAAATCCTTGATGAGAGATGATTATCTCAAGAGATTGCGCAGTGGGGATTTAGACTTGAGTATTAGGAGAGAGGCTCTTGATTGGATTTGGAAGGTTGGTATAATCGGTTCTCTCTCTCTCTCACGGCATTGTGTTTTGTTTGTTTGATCCCTTGATCATAAGTTAACTCATAATGGCTCTAACCCTTGTGGATTTTTCTTTTTTCTTAGATTTATAATGTGTTTTTAACTGATTTTTAATAGCTTTGATATTCATCATTCCACACACCGCACTTGTTTTTGGTTTTATTCATGCTAAACAAATTGAGTTCTACTCATCATCCCTACATCACATACTTGTTAAGGAAAAAAAATAAAAATCATGTGTAGTGTGTGGTGTAAATATAATGAGTAGAATTTTTCTTTATTCCTATTAAAAAAATTATTTTTCCATATATTTTCAAGGAAGTGCGTATACGAGATGTTTAGTTCAGATCTTTGTTTCCCAAAGTGATGCAATATGAATCATGTTTTGTTAGGAGATTTGGTTAAAGATGACAATTATGTGCTTCAATGTTTGTACATCTTCTCCTCTCCATTCCCTACTCTCCATATCATCCCTCTTCTCAACACATCCATAGTAGATCAAACACTACTTCTCCATAAGAATGAGGGTGACTTGCCCAGAAGAGCTTCTAGCAAATGAGTATCCTTAAAATATTTTTCCTTAAAAATACTCCCAACAAGTGACTGAGGATCTTTTAACAATCTCTACCCTTGTTTTGCAAGCAAAGCCTTATTGAAATCCTCCAACAGTCTGAATCTCATACTCCATCTTCCCTTACTCTGCCCCATTCTGTCCCACTTTCACCAATGTACCCCTTTTTCCTTTTTATGTTGTGTCCACCTGAACTTTGCAAACAGAACTTCAATCTCATGACACAACCTCTGTGGCAGTTTAAAAATACTCATAGAATAAGTGGGAATAGCTTGTAGGACAGTCTTAATCAACACTTCCTTGCCTGCCTTAAAAAGGAAACCATTATTCTAATTTTGTAATTTATGTCATACTCTCTCCTTTATGCTTCTTAAAGCATTATATTTTGACCTACCAACTACAGCGGGCAACCCAAATATTTCTCATATTTATCACAGATCTAACCTCTCTAAAGATTTCCCCCCTCACCTCCTCATTTGTATTAGAGCTGAAAAGGATATAAGTCTTCTGATTATTCAATATCTGTCCCGAGGCCTTTTCATACCATTCAAGAGTTGCATAGATGCTAGCCCATTCATCCTTTCTAGCCCTTCCAAAAATCACACAATCATCAACAAACAAAAGGTGATTGACCCTCAGACCCCTTCTCGCAGCTGTTGTCCCCCTTATTACACCATCTCTTTCTGCTTTTATAAACAATTGGCTCAACATCTCAGCACATACCAAGAACAGGTAGGGGAAAAATGATCCTCCAGTCTCAACCCCCTTGAAGGAACAATAACCTTCACATGCTTTCCATTTACTAAAACTAAATAGCTAACAGAAGACACACAGCTCATAAGTAAACTGGTCAGCTTTTCACCAAAACCCAATCTTCTGAGCATAGCTTGCAAGAAAGGCCATTCAACTCTATCATAGGCCTTTGACATATCTAACTTAATGGCCATGTAACCTATTTTACCCTTTTATTTGGTCTGCATTGTATGAAGTAATTCAAAAGCCACCATAATGTTGTCGGTTATAAGCCTACCAGGAATGAATGCACTTTGATTCTGGGATATAACCAAATTTAGCACCTTTTTAATCCTATTTGCTAGCACCTTCGAGATTAGCATATACAAAGCATTGCATAAGTTAATTGGTCTAAATTCCATCACTATTTTTGGGTCCTTCACCTAGGGATCAAAGCTCTATGAGTATGGTTTAGGCCTTTAGGCATAGGCCCCCCATTTAGAAAACTCAACACAGCCAAACATACCACCTCTTTTCCCATTGTACCCCAATGTTTTTGGAAAAAACCTGCCCCAAAACTATCGAGACCTGGGGACTTCAATGCTGACATTTGCTTCAAAGCACCTTCCACTTTCTCAATAATAAAATCCCTTTCTAACTCCCATCTCATTTCTTCAATAATCCTTGAGTTAGTAAAGGAAATACACTATTCAATCTCTTGTATATAATGGTGAGTTGTTGTAAAGAGCTCAGAAAAATATCCCCAAAAAGCCTCATCAATATCTGCATTTTCCTTCATCAATTGCCCTTGAGCATTTGTAATTTCCACAATGGTATTCTTTTTTCTTCTCTGAGTTGCACAAGCATGAAAATACTTGGTATTGCGATCCCCATGTTGCAACCAGTGACTCTTTGTCCTCTGTTTCCACCATAAATTCTCTTGATCGAACAAGTTGCTCAGTCCCCCACTTAACTGCTTAATCTCATTTGTTTGCTCAGGCCTCTCAGTTTCTTTGAGAATCTTCAGCTTATCAGTCAATCCCCTAATAGTATAACCCATTTTTTTATCTGCCTCTTAGACCAATGGCACAAAGCTTGTCTACAAGAATTAAGTTTGTTTTGAACCCCTATTGTTTGACATTTCCAGGCCCTCTCTACTACTTTCCCACATTCATCCTCATTATCCCAACTCATTTCATATCTAAAAACCCTCATATCTCTTTTGTTATACTTCCAGCCCCTTGAACAATTTAGAAGTACAGGCAGATGGTCAGAACCCCAAGCCATTACTATATCCACCTTAACCTTTTAAAATCCTACCCTCCACTCTCTATTGGCTACTACTCTATCCAATCTTTCCTTGATGAAAATCTCATCCCAATGCCCATTGCTCCAAGCGTACTTTATGCCTTTCCATCTGAGATCCAATAAACCCCCACCATTCAATGCACTCCTAAATTTTTCCATCTGCCCCTCCCTTCTTTCCCTCCCTCTCCACTTCTCATCTTGAGACACAATTTCGTTAAAATCCCAAATCACATGCCATCCTATCTCAAGAGAAGGTTTTAAAGCTAACAACAGATCCCAAGACCCATCCCTTTTAGAGGCATCCAGATTTCCATAAAACCCAGTTAACAACCACCTTTTATTATCCCTTGCATTCCTCACCCAAACACTAATATGCCATTGAGACTAATTACATAATTCCACCCCTTCCACATCCTTCCACATCATCAACAAACCCCCACCCAAACCTATTGGTTCCACCACAATGCAACCTTTATAACCCCCTCTCCTCTGTATAACCTCCACTTTATTAGATCGAAGTTTAGTCTCCACTAAAAAGACTAAGTCCGGCTGCTTTTCCTTGACAAGTTTGCCAAGAACTTGAACTGTCCGAGGGTTACCAAGCCCTCGGCAGTTCCAACTCATTACTTATATTGATCTTTGTGGGGCTGTCCAGCAGCTCTCGCCTTCATGCTTACCACAATTGATTCCTCTCCCCATCGTTCCAACCGAGATTTTTTTATCACCCTAACCTTTGCCTTACCGTCCTCTTCCTCCCCTACCAAAAATTTTTGTTTTCAATAGAACTACCCTCCAAACCCTCAGACTTACCAATCCCCCTTGCTCTTCTTTTCTATTTCCCCTTTAAAACCATTGTATTATTAATATTTTCTCCCTCTAAACCATTCCCCTGCCCTGAAAGCCCAATTCCCACCCCTTCCATTTCTAAGCTCGAGGTTTTTTGCATTCCTCCCTCTCACTTTTTTTCTTTCTCATTGTCCTCCACCTTCCCTTCCTCACTGTTTTGCATAATCTTCAATTCGTTTCTCTCACCAACCACCGTCTCCTCCTGCCCCCTCCCCTTTCTAAATTCCCTATCATCCACATCACCAACATACTATCCCCCCACCACCTCATCACCATCACCATTACCCCCTCCACCTCATCCCCAACACATTGTTCCCCCTTCCCATTTTTCGTTCCTATCACCACCCCCTCTCTCAGATCCTTCCTCCCACCAGCATTATTAGAACTCTCATCACCCTCCCCCCTTCTATTCCACCTACCGCCCCCTTCAACCCCTACCCTTTATAGTATTTTCTCCTAAGCTAAGGATCAGCTCTCGACCATAAACCAAATTGTTCGTTCAACCCCCTCCTATTAACGTTCCCCTCAAGTCCCATTTCACACCCCTTATCCCCATGAACAATTTTACCACACTTAAAACACACCCTAGGCAACTTTTCATATTGTAAATTCACTCATACCTCCTTACCATTAACTTTGATCAAGCGTCCCCTCGTTACTGGCTTCATCAGAGGGATTTCAACTCTGACCCGCAGGAACTTTCCCTAGCCAATCTCATCAACAGGAACATCGACCTCTACTAGCTTCCCCAAAGATTCACCAAACAATATCCCCTTCTCTTTAGTCATACAAATCATTGGTAGATTATGTATTTGGACCCAGAATAATTCTCGATCAAACCTCCACTGATTGGGTGAGCGTAACCATCGAACATCTGCAGCACAAATAAGTGATTATCAAACAACCAAGGTCGTCTGTCCATAACACGCATATTGTCTATTTGGTTCCTGAAATTGATCACATAAGTGTTTACCCCAACCTCTCTGAACACCGCTGGCTTACTCACCCTTCATATTTTCCCCATTGTGGCGGAGATAACATCCACTCCAATGCTTCTATCCAAATAGATTTTCCCTATTATGCTCCTATCCCCATGTTCCCAGATCTCATCTCCGTCATCACCAATTTCTATTACTTCCAATTCCTCTTCCGTAAGTCGAAAATTCTCTCACTGAACTTCCAGACTCTTCATCTCGCCCCCTTAGCTCTCTTCCATATCCTTCCTACCACCGTCCACTCACCACTACAATCCTTTCTCACCACCAAAATTGCCCTGTAATCACCTGTTCAATCCCTTGCAAACGATGAAAATTAGTCCTCAACCTCCACTGATTCAGTTAGAATCTTGGTGGGCCCACTTCACCTTTACTTTCTTCTAAAGAGAAAAAAGTGAGAGAAGACTTTGTGTGTACTGTGCTTCAATGTTTGTACATCTTCTTAGATTTGAATCGTTTAATGTAGTATACACTTTAGTAGCATTTCATTTATTTAGCTCCCCACCCTCCTTCCTATCTCTCGAGCTGTATCAATAAGACTCATAAATAAAAGCACGGATTATTCTTCTAGCTTTTGTGAATGAAGAATGTTTCGGTCAATTATGTCAATGCAATAAGTAAACAATGCAATAATGGTATTGTAATTATGTGACAAGGCTTATAAACAAAATGCAGATACGGTATAAGTGAAAGTTATCAATAAAATTAAAAATAATACAATTTATTTTTATGATTAATAGATTCTAAAAATAGCTCCCACAACCTACTACTTATAAAGTTCAAACCCAATCAATCAGTTGTCTGCAGACTCAACAGTTGTTGAGTTAATTGATGCTGCTAATTTCAAGTGGAAGACTGATATAATAGTGGAAGTATTCAGCTCAGAAGAGGCACAATTTATCTGTAGTATCCCTATCAGCTTGAGGAATGTCAGTGACAAATTGATTTGGGCCAGAAATGCAAAGAGTGTCTTCTCAGTAAAATGTGTTTATTTCCTGGATTACTCAATGAGAAAACAGTATGTAGGTGAGGTTTCGAATGGAGAGGTAGCTGATGTGTTATGGAATAAACTATGGCAGATAAAGGTTTCAGGGAAGATTAAACAATTCATATGGAAGGCACTTAATGATATTCTACCTACAAAATAGCTGTTAAGGAAAAAATTGTTTGTGCAAGACGGACTGTGTCCTGTTCGTCAGAGAAGTAAGGAGACTATTATCCATATTCTTTGAAATTGTCCTGCTTCCATGGATGTCTAGGGGGAGAAAGATAGACCTTTCGTTAATAAACCGCCAAAGTAATCCTTAAAATGCCACGTCAATACCACTAATTTGGTGCCACATCAACCGATAGAGTTTCCGTAGAGAAAAATTTAAAGATTATTTATTACACAAACGTATTCAAGAACTTGAAAGACCATTTCGTAATTGTAAATGTAGTTGACAATAAACAAGTATCAATTGAAGACTGAAGTCGAGTCCACTCAGCCCAGCCCATGTCCACTGCTGTACCCGAGGCAGTTTATGGGTCTGAATGGATGTTGAATCAAACTATAACCCAAAGCAAGAACTGCGAGACTCACAGGCCCCCCACAAGCCCAACCTTGACCAATACCTAAATACATCTCTCTTTTTTATTAAAAAATTACCGAGTCTTTCTAATTATAAGTTAGTGCGAAAGATATTGACACGTCATTATTTGATTTCTAACATATTTTATAATTCAAATATTTTCATGTAGAATCAGACCCAAATAACTCGAAGAAATGGTGGTTGTCTTTTGTATAAGATGATGAAAGCCTTACTGTTGAAGATTTGTGAGATGCTATTATTATATGAGAACTTCGATACATACAGAGTTTATATAAAAAGTAAATTCACAAATTGATATAACATCACATGATTCGTTAGATATATTTTATAATAAAAATAATTTTATAATCTGACGTACTGCATAAAGACACATCAGTTTGTGAATTTACTTTTATATAATATTTTGTTACTTATTTTATTAAATGTATGGAAGGAAATTTAAGTGGTGGCTGTGAAATCGAACCCATGCAACATTATACATAACTCGGTGGCCTGGCCCAGCTCAACCACCGTACACACCAACGTGCCTCTCTCGTAGGAACCTTTTTAGGTTGGTCCCTTTTGTTGATTGCCTCGTCAATTCATTGAAATAATGACTGATCTCCTACACATTTACTACCCAAAATTTTCATAAAATGATGTTGGAATATTAGTCGAGACTTGATAACCCACGTGTCATGGAGCCCAAAAAAAGGCGACTTAAATGATTATCAATTTGAACATATGACTAAATCAATAATAATTCATATGCATGAACCATGAAAGTGTAGGGCCAGTCAGTTTGGTATATGATCATACTTTCATGCCTAGTGATTAGGTTCTATTTGGATAGTGAAATGGTTTTAGATGTTTTATAAATAATAATAATAAAATAATAAACAGCCCAAACTAGCCCTACATAATCATTACATTACTAGAGTTGTCAAGTATTGATTGGAAATCAGCTTGCTTTATATATGTTTTTTTATAAATAAAAAAAAAAACAAAACAAATAAAAAAGGAAAAGAATGAAAATAATGCAAATCCTGATTTCTATTAAAGATATCATTTACTTAGGTATTCGCGTTTGCCTCGTAAAATTGGCACTTATGTATAATATCTTTGATATGACGAGTGATATTTTTACAAATCATGATAATTTTCATCTTCTTTGTCAGAAATATTTTAGTGATAAATTTTTTTTATAAAATTAAACTTATAAATTGACGTATTTTGACGCAATATATCATATTATAAATTTTTTTAATATAAAATAAATCTAACAAATTAAATGAAACCACGTCAATATTTTTATAAAAATTCTTTATAACGGTAGAGATTCTTCCTATTTATTCTCTTTCTCTTAACATGTCTTAATGTAATATCAAATATAATTAATAGATAAGCGAAATGTCACAAATGGTAGTTTTTCAATCATGCATTTAATTAATATCACGTTACAAGACGATGAAAAGATAATAAATAAATAAAAACATTACATTTTAGTTATAATATGGGACACAGAGATGATAAATAGAATTTTTATAATTAAATATATGTATAAAACACTGACTGTGCGGTGCTGACAGCAGCACTAGAGCTGGTTGCTGTACTTGTGTAGTTTCTGCGTTTTCTTTCAAAACTTGCCATCGGTACCTTATCTTCAACCTGCAGATCCACCAGTCGTCAAAAGACAATAACGAGGCAAACACTTTTTTTTTTTTTTTTTTCCTTTTGTACGTTTAGTTCGAAAAATGATCCAATTAATTCATGTGACTGTGATGTCAATTTTATGCATGATGCCAGTTCGAAGGCTGTACTTTTGGAATCATTTTTAAGTCATGGATGGAGGAATATTACCGATTAAAAATTTATTTAAATATATATATAGAAATGATACTTACAGTTAGTTGTGAGTGTATAAGCGTTATGCAGTCGCTTAAAAAAGTGAATAAATATAAAATTCACACGAAAATAAATTAATTTTTTAATAATAAACCTCACTCTTTTTCAAAATAACTACACAATATTTACGTATTTCACGATTATATATAATATTACTCGTATATATAAATATATATATATATATATATCTAATTCAATGATCCAATCATCTATTATTAATTTCCAGCAATTTTCATTACCCTTCGCTTCAAAATCTGTCTCAAATAATTTCATCGTTCTCAAATGGTGTACGTTAAAGTAAAGGACAAGCTATCATGGAGCTGGGAAAGAGATAGGGTTGTTTCTTTTCTATGGCCTGTCTTATTCTCATTTCGCTTTTTATGTTCTTTTTATTTCTTTATTTTTTTAGATTGAAATGAAAACATGGACTTCTGTTATTGTTTTTGTGATGTGTATGGTTATGAAAACGAAAATTTGTTAGAGCACAATATAAGTTCTTTTATCTTGTCTTTTAAAATATATTATCAAATTTTATTTTTTTATTTTATATATTGATTTTTACAATATATTATATATCAACTTATCTATTTTTTTCATATCATTTAAATAGTATTTTTTTAGTCTTTTTAAATATTTATTTTCTACCAATAAACTTGTAATACTCATATATATATATATATATATATATATATTTTTATATTTGCAATATATTATTATATACAATGTAATATAATTCAGTTCTATATATACACACAAAATAAAAATAAATAAGTCAAATAAAAATTAAAAATAAAATCAAAATATAAAAAAATTGGATAAATAATATTTCCAAGATATTTTTTAGAAAAAAATAAAATATAGGTGTTTTAAATGATGAACAATAAAATGAATTTGTATTGAAATGTAAGAATAAAAGTAAATGAGGGAGTAAATGAAATATAAATAATAAAAAAATTATTTGAAGGATGAACATTACCCACTACACATGTAGTGGGTTATTGTAGCAATTTGTATTTTACATATTTTTTTACATATTAATCGGTCGGAACTCATTTTATGAATAATTCTTTAAATAATTTATATTTTTTGTATTATACAAAAGCAAGAATGCTCTAAAACGATCTCAAGTAATCAAAAAATTTTAATGCTCTTGCTGATTAATGGCAATCTTTTTATTATATATTAAACATAAGAGGGACAAAATAAATTGATTTTTTTTATAATCTCAAGAGATAAATATATACTATCATATATTTTTGTAAATCATATATATTGATCGAAAGTCTGGCGTATATAGCATTAAATATGGTAGAATCTACGTGTTTAACTCATGAATTGAAGAAAAAAAATAGGTAAAATAGAAATTCTTCATTACTACTATTTTGTGGAGGTGACATATCCTCCCACAAATTTCAACTTTGACTCTATTCTCCCCCATTTTCTGCTTCAAAAACACACAAAAAATTCACAGATTTCCAAGCAATGAATCCAAAAACATGCACAAGAAACTAAAAACGATAAGAGGATGGCCAAGAAAGTCCGCCAGCAGACCAATATATATAATATTTTCACGATCTGTTAACCGCAATTTGTGTACTCTTCTGGTGTCTGCGCGTATTGATCGCTCACATGGCGGTTGTACCAGATCGAGCTAATTAGCAAGGTTGCAAAGAAAAAACTCTCTTGAAATGTGCATAACGTCATAACATGAGGCCAAAACAAAAGAGAGAATCTATATATATCATCTGCACTGGCATTTTGAAATTCGTGTCCTTTTTCACATTCTCGATCCTGTGTTCTCAAACTTTCCCACATTCCTACTTAAAGAGCATTGTTTAAAGGAATCTTCACGACCACTATCTCATCATGATCATGTTAAAAAAAAAATTTAAGATATCCCTCCTCCCTATTCAGGATTTCTGCATAAAATCCCAGTACGTTAAATGATCTTTATAAAGAATAATATGGATCCAAATCTGGATATATATAATAAAGCCAACTGATCATGAGATCGATGCATCTTCATTTGTCTTGGATATTTTGTTGTTTCTTGGGTTGATTACTAATTAATTTAACCTACGTACGAATGTATATATGCATGGCATATATATTGGCATTAATGCCGAAATAGCAACATGGGATTTGTCTTGTTGTACGTTCATGTGCTTTTGTGGGAACTGCTCGCTCGGTTTCGTAGACTCCGGTGTTTGGGCTAACTGCTACTGGTAGAGCTAGCTAGCTCGTCTGGAATGTCAAGTACTCCAAGCTGCTTTCAACTATCATTGAAAGTGGCAAAAACCTAATATTTTCAGATTTGGTGCAGGGAGGAAGTTTGCAACCCAACTTGAATCAGGTAAAGATGGATGTAATATCGTGTTTAGAGTTCAGATATCAGAGATCAAAGTGATGGTGATTGCTTTAGATCGTCTGACGTCTCATATATGATATATATCTGACCTAGCTTTTCGTCAGCCAGAGAGAGCTTTTGGTTGAAAGAAGATATATATCAATTCATGTGTTTAGTACTGTAATAATTTGTCACGTGCGTGGTTACTACCCAGATGGAGGACCCTTACTTGCAGTACGTACAAACTCAATGTCCTGCTTCTCATCGAGTACATGACCAATGCAACCTCCATCTGGACCTCCTCAGTCAAAAGTGAGAGAGAGAGAGATCAGAGAGGCAGAAGTGATAAGTCCAACCGAATTCTATTTTGTTTTTGTTTTCTTCTTTCAGAGGTAAATCAAACAGCAGATTGGATAGAAAGCTCAAATCGATCATCGAGTTAAAAATGTTAATTGCATCAAAACTTGCTTGATCATCTTATTAATTAGTTCAGTCCATAGATTTGCACAATAGGTCGGAACGGATGAAAGAATTATATCTGGCTCATGATGATGGTTCAAGTGTCGTTGTAGTACTATTCGCGTTCATCTATAAAATGAATAATAAATAAACATGTAAAAATAAATAGAGAGATATAAAAATTTACGTAGTTCGGCATAAAAGTCTACGTCCAATAGTTATTTGGGATGAAATCTACTATAATAGACGATTTACATTAATTGGCATCGCATATCTCTCAATACAATAGAGGAATTTAGGGTTTTTGGAGGTTAAAGATAATGTCTCCCATTGACAAAGATCCTTTGAAATAACTGTACGTGGAGAGATCTCGCTAGATTTGTAGAAATTTCCTCCTTATATAAAGATATATTTCCTTATTAAATACTACTTGCCTTATGAAGCCCATTCAATATTTTAGAAGTCCCTTCATTTTAAAAGTCTTAGTCAACTTGACTAAATTCTTGACTCCATCTCTTACTAGATTACTGATTTTATTTGTTCCCTTACTATTAGTGATAGGCTTCCCATAAGCTGGATCCAATCAACTTTATCCCTAACAATGGTTGCTTGGTATTCCAACCATACTGGCTTGCAGTACCATGCATGACGATGGCCAACCGTGCATTTGTGTGATCAGTTGAATTAAGATGTTGATGATGGTAATTAATATCATGGAAACGCCACAGTTTTTCTATGCATTCCAATAGAGTAATGATGCTCATTAGGAGCGGAACTACTAAGAGGCTTGGGGGGATTTGATCCCCCAAAAAAAATTTTCAAAATTTGATGAAAGTTAAGTTTTGAAATGTGTTTTTATAAATTATATTATATAAAAATTAGTATTTGACCTCTCTAAAATTATTATTTTCAACTTCGCCCCCAAATCAAATTTTTTGGTTCCGTTCTGTTGCTCATCATTCTCTTATTATCTTATTATATAGTATTAGATGATTGAAAATTATTTATTATATTTTATTTATAAAACTGTTATCTAATGTCATATCGATAGGATGACAAGAAAAACCCTAACTTTACTAACAAAATCGGAAAGAAAGAGCAAAAACATGCATAGATATATAGGAGTGCAAGACTTTTCACAATCCTTAGATTTTCACGCTCATGCATGACACGTGGCATAACATAGTGGAGTACTGCTAGTCTAGGACGACGACTACTACTTTTCTTTAAAAAAGATAAATGCTTTCGGGATCCAAAAAAATGTTCTTTTTTTTTATATATATCGAGTGATTAAAAAAATATTTTTTAATAATATTATGAATTTTTTTTAAAAAAATATTTATGATGATTAAAAAAATATAAAAAAAAAAAAAATTTACCTGTTCGGACTACATCTTTCGGGAGATATATCACTGCTCTTTCAAAAAAAAAAGGAACTACTACTACTGATACAGGATTTAGGATTTGGACTGCACGTGATAATATTATCATTATTTTGCAGCCAATTTTATATATTATCCTTTTGACATGCCTATCTATGCAAAAAGAAAGGGAAAAGGATTCTCTTTAATTTGACCATTACTAATCAGACATTTTAGAAAGATAAATGACGTGAGTATGTAAATATCATATAGTCGTTTTGAAAAAAGTGAATAAATATGAAATTAATATGAAAAGAAATTAATTTTTTAATAATAGATTTCATTTTTTTTCAAAACGACTGCACGACATTTACGTATTTTATGATTATATATAACATTACTTTTAATAAGTTATTTACGATAAAAATAATTATTTATAATAAAATAAACTCACTTTAATAAAAAAAATAATCATTTTTAAAAAAACATAAATGAGAGCAAAAAAAGCAGTTTTTGATAATAAATTATCATGATTAGCCAATATTATTAATTATACAGGGAGGGAGTTTGTGGTAACACATTGGATTCGATCTCTGTGTAAGTGACGTGTCAAATTCAAGCCGAGAAGAAAGTACATGATGAATTAAGTCCACCATAGCCTACGTTTAGATATCAAGTTGAGTTGTATTTTTTTTTTTTTTATGAATAATGATGAGTTGAGATAATGGAATAAGTTTTATGAAATCCATATTTAAGATAAGTTTAGATATGTTTAAATATTAAAATGAATTTAAATATATTTATGAGAATTTGAAAAATATCGTGAGTCTCGCGTGTAAAGAGGTGTTGAATTGAAAAAGCTTGTGGGTCTCACGCGTAAAGAAATTTTGAGTTGAAATGAAGTTTAGTAATTTAAGAGTTGAGTGTTTGGATATTAAACTTAGCTTAAAATTAGATTGAAAGAGTTGATGTCAATACATTCCAACAACCAAACGGGGCCTAATGATATAGGACTGGTTTTGATTCAGAAATGAGATGAGATAGTTTTCGATGAAATGTAAAAGTTGAAAAAAAATATTGTCAGAATATTATTTTTTAATATTATTATTGTTTTGAAATTTGAAAAAATTGAATTGTTTATTATATTTTGTGTAAAAATTTAGAAAATTTATAATAATGAGATGAAATTAAACACTTAACTCAATCGACAGCTGGCCTTCAAATTGTAAGGGAATTTAATTCATTTGGTTTGGGTTCAGTTCAAAAGAAGTTTTTTTTTTTTTAACAAAAAAATAATAATCGATACACGCATAATTCTCTTTTTATAACTTATTTTATAATTATATTTTAAAATGAGATTATTTATGTAAATTATAAATTATTTTATAAAAATAGTTCTCATTTAAAATATATTATAATGGGTTAATTTATCCCTTAAATATATTATAATTTCAGGTCCAAAAGCAACCCAATATTTCATTAAAAAAAAAAAAAACTGGAATCATTCATTACCCTGTAATTTTATCCATATTTTAGTTTGATATAGAAAACAATATCATTAAAAAAAGTTACAAGATTATGATCAGGAATGTATGGGGAACAATTAAATCCAATTACACATGAGAACCCCCTTGAACAAACTCTTGGCAACTTTAAAGTACTCTCCAATCTCCATCCCACGGTGCCACATATATCGCAATAATAAACAAAATGATTGCCTATGAAGATCATTATATCTATTAGTTGGCTGGCCTTTATTTACTTTATTTTATATATAAATGTTTCATCATAAAATTCAATTCAAAAATTTAAATTTCTTTTTACTATAAATTATAAAGAATATTTACCGCATATAATCAAGTCCTATCAATTTATAAATTTCATTTTGTGAAATGATCTCTTTATAAATCTGACACTTTTATTTTTTTCGACTGAGGACGCGGTATTAAATGAGGAGTAATACTAGATACAAGTCTCAAATAGATAAATCTCGCGCAGATCCTTTGTAAAAATGTGTATCCAACTAAAAAGTAATAGTTTTTTTTACACTTTTTTAAGATGAGGTCCAAAAGGCCTGGGCGAGACTTGTTTATTTGAAACTTATAGGTTTTGCTATAGATCAGCCACTATTCACCCTCACACCTGACAGTTTTTTTTTCATAGAGTGTGTAGTGTTTTTCATAAGATGTAGAGCAGTGAATAGTGACTGATGAGAATAATTATTCTACAAATATATATATATATATATATATAAATATATAGTCCTTGAAGGTTTCCCCTTCCTTTAAAAAACTAACTTTTCTCTCTAAAAAACTCACCAGAAAAAACCGATCAGGGGGTGGGAGCTTCGGCTCCTCCCCCTCCCTCCTTCCTTCTCCTTCCTCTCAGCACAGTCCTTTTCTATGTTTTCTGTTATTTTTTTATTTTATAGGCCAAATAAGGGAGGAGTGTCGTTCGGAGACTTTCCGGTGGTCGGAGGACACCACGCGCACCACAGGGGGATTCAGAGGCTGCCGATCTATAAGCCTACCGAATGCGGTGTCCAAATGAGCAGCGCGTATCCTTCATGCGCAGTTTGAAATTTGAGCGTGGCCGTCATGCGCCTCCATGCAGTTTCTTTTCTTGGCGCCACGCGTGGCGCCGTTGGATCTAGCGCCTCCGACTCCTACACGATCGTCTACCTGGTTTCTTCCTCGACTGGCGCGTGTCCTGCAAGCACTCCTGTAGCCTCTTTGTGCTGTGTTCTCTCTATTTTTACAGTGTTTTCTTAGTGTTTTGTAATTTTATTTCTCTGTTTGTGTTGATTAATAAAAGAATAGGCTATTGGACTTATGTCCATAGCAGGAAACCCCTCCTCTGTTGGAAGACGGGGTGGTAATCTCCTTCTACTCCTTTAGAGGATAGGGGTTTGGATACCGATTTGGAATCTTGGATACCCTTATCTCATTTGGAGGTAGGAGTTGGTTTTTTATTTCTGTTTTATATAGAGATTGATACTCTCTTATGAGGGTTTCTAGAAGTTAAAACAATACTCATCACAAAGAAATTTGTGTGCGGGGAGGCATACAACAAATGTGTAGTTTGACTTGTATTCAGAATTTTTCTCTATATTGACTAGTCAAAACTATAACTTCCTTCATGGATAAAATGAAATGAAGTCTATTTCTTATAATATATATATATATTCCATTTTGGAATATGCTCTCATCACATGCAGCTGTATTTTGCCTGCTTGATTTTTAATGTACTGCTAATATATAGTTGCACTTGTACCTTCATGTATTCATGCGTGTCCAAAAATTATGCTTCTTGTCGTTTGAATTTAAAGTTTAATAACAGGAAACACTGACATTGAATTATATATCCTCATCCATTCGCCTTCAATTATTGATATATCGACATCCTGTTTCTAATTTGACTTATTAAATAACTATATATATGTATATAAAAGGCTCGCCATTCATTAAAATAGACCAACAAAATTGATATATTGCTGTTTGAATAATATTGTAATGTGTTAAAATTTAATATTAATTTAAGATTGATGCAAATTATAAACTATATGATAAAATTATAAACTATATTATATATGGTCACATCTCTTGTTAGGGACTAATTAAGCATAATTGAATAAGAACGATGTTTCAAATACTTTAATCTGATCAATACAGTATCCAAACTATGCATAGAGTCGATTATTTAAATTCGAAAGAAATTGATTAAAATTTATATAATGTGATTATTTTTTATTATAAAATAGATCTAATATAAATAATATCGATTTGTAAATTTCTTTAATATTCCTATAAATAAATAATTATTAAGTCAAATTACTTGATCGAAAAGTTAAATAGTCAACGTATATTTTTAACCAAAATGGAACGAAAACCATACCGTAGGGACATAAAATCGTGACAAGTTGCTGGCACGAGGGAGATTAATTAAGGTCTCGTTTAGATAATGAGAATAGATGACGTGAGATTAAAAAAAAGATTATAAATATTAATGAAATAATTTGAGTTAATATATTCTATAGAATTTTTGAAAATGATAAAGAAAATGTTGAATAATAATATTAGTTATAATATTATTAGAATATAATTTTTATTTTAAATTTGAAAAAATTAAATTATTTTTTGTATTTTTTTAACTTAAATTTTTTTAATAATGAGATAATAATTAAATAAAAAGGTTAATAACTTAAAATAAAAAATATTTATATTTAAATGTTGAGATGGAAATCTCATGTTAACATGGAAACAAGTCCGAAGGAGATGGTATGAAACTTTGACAAAAAAGTTGGGTATTTTTGACAAGAAAGAAAGAGGAAAAAAGAGTGAAAATGACGTGAAATTATGACATTAAATTATTGGTTGGTGGAATGAGCAATCGTTAATCATTATCATATTTTTTATATCTTTGAAGTCGCATCAAATGATTCAAAAAAAAAATTGGTAGACAAATAAAATATAAGTAATAATTTTTTAATAATGTTAAATAAAATCCTATATATGCAAGTCATGTATGTTTTTTTTCTTAAAAAAAAATAGAATTTATTATTAAAAAAATATTTTTTTCTTATTAATTTCAAATTTATCTATTTTTTTAAAAGAGAATACGCAGGTTTACATGACTTGCACAACTTAAAATTATAAATATTATTTTTTATTAGTTTTTTAATCATTTAATGTTATTCTATAAAATGATAAAGAGAACAATAAATAAAAAGACCGATGAAGAGTAGCCTTACTCATTTGATAGGTTTTGGATATTGGTTTAGATGGTAAAACATTACCCATTTCCATTGTTTTTACCTAATTAATTACGAAGTTATTATTAATAATCTGAAAAAAGGGATTTTTTTCAATAAAAAATACAATTTATATTAATTTGTGTACTATTTAGTAACGTACGATATGTTCAACCACCCCTGAAAATTGCAGCTCACTTCAATAAATACTCTACTCTGGACAGTTGAAGTTGATTATTGAATGGAACATGATCATCTCCCCTTTCAACCACGAGTAATATTACATACAGTCGTGGAATGTGTAAATATTGTATAATCGTTTTGAAAAAGAGTGAGATCTATTATTAAAAAATTAATTCCTTTTCATGTGGGTTCCATATTTATTTATTTTTTCAAAACGATTATACGACATTTGTACACTCACGACTACAAATATCATTTCTCTCTCACAACTCCATTTGAATGATTTAGACTTAAAAGTTCAAGTGGACAATGATGTGTTTCTACGGATCAAAGTTATCTTAGAAAATTTTCAAGTAAGAGATAGTTACACTAAATAGATATTACAATATTTATTATTGTTCGTATAAATATTATACGAATAATAAATTGTGTAAAACAAATTTGATAATTGCCTTTTCCTCGTCTACGTAAAATCTTTAAATTCAAATAAAATTTTGAAAAAGAGTAATGTTACATATATTTACAGTTTTACTTATAATACTCATTTTGTTAGTTTTCTTTTGAATTTTAAATTTTATAATTTTCAACGTATCAATAATTGACATGTAAAGAAATAAACTTTTTTTAAATACATTTAATATTTTCCTTAAAAAAATATTTTTCATGCTGGATCAGTACCCTATGTATGGCAAAGTTGCAAGGAAAAAAATTCAAGCAACTAACTTAATTAATTGGCCATATGGGTACTCTTTGATTAATTAAGGTTGAACCATCCCAAATTAAATCTCGTTAATTTCTAGTTTCAAATTGCTGTCATGAATGCTCTTAATTAGTTACAAATTAGTGTTTAAATATATTATATGATGCCATATTCAGTATTGGTTTTTTTTTTTTTAAATAGTAATAATTTTTTATGGTAGAAATCTAGAATCCCAGCCAACAGGTTTCAACAACTTCCTAATTCCCATTATGGCTGGTTTAATTAGTCAATCAACCTACAAGCACGGGTTTTTTAAATGAATGGACACATGTCAATTTTTTAAGTTAGACTTTTTAAAAATAAAAAGCGTGCTTAACTGCTCAATGCGCATTGAGGACTTATCATATCTATTTTAGGTACGTTTTGGATATCGTGATGTGATATTTTAGATAAAAATTAAAAATTAAATAAAATATTATTTTTAATATTATTATTGTTTATAATTTTAAAAAAATTAAATTGTTTATTATATTTTATGTAAAAATTTGAAAAAATTATAATGATGATATGAGATGAAATATTTTTACTATCTAAACCAGGCGTTTGCATTTAAAACTCACATCAACTCATCTCATCTTATCATTATAGTTTTTTTAAATTTTCACACAAAATATAATAAACAATTCAACTTTTTCAAATTTTAAAATAACTTTCCTAAATTTTTATACAAAATATAATAAATAGTTCAACTTTTATTTTACTATTCACAAATCATGTATTGATTTATCTTACTATTCACAAATCATCTCAACTCATATCTGAATCCAAACCACTTAATTGAGGCCGTTTGGCGTCTAATTCTGATTACATCATATTAAGTTTATGCTACTTACAAACTGGTGTGTTTACTTACTGTGAAATCAAAACAATGATATATTTGATGTACTCCCAAACAACAATACAAATAAGATTTTCACGAAAATATTATAGCACACAAACTAAGAGATGGTGGTTACATGTCATGAAAAGAAAAGTGTTACAGTCACAAAGAAAGTCTACGAAAGTAAACTTATAAATTAACATGATTTTATATGATACGTTATATTTACTTTAAAATAAAAATAATTTTATAATTTAACGTATCATATCAAGTCACGTCAATTTATAGGCTTATATTTATGAAATCTCTTTGTGATTAAAGTATTTATTCAGTAAAAACACTTGCATGCATCCATACAACACCAACTATGAGCCTAGTTAATACCAAATCTTTGATATAAATAAGGAGAGTGATGGCACGAAAGGAATATAGTGCATGAGTGGAATTAAAATATACATAAAGTTGAAATATAATCGAAATAATTAGATCCAAGAGCAATAGAGTAATGTTTTTATAGATGAGTTTATTTTTCAGAGAATAATTTAAAGCAGAATCAACTTTATGGTGAATATACAGTAATATTGTATTAGAAGTTAGATCGGAACCCATTTTTGCATAATATAATGAAAATAACATTCCAAAATGGGAATGTCAGTGCATGGGCAGATTGATTAGTCAATCTCACACCCACATGTGCTTGTGCGGTTGGAACTTGAATATTCCAAATCAAACGGTGAGAATAAAGTAATGTAAATGAGCGGTGAGTCGGCTTCTATTCCTCCTGTTTCTGTTGCTTAAAAATGCCAGGCTTGCCAGCCACTCAAAGGTTCAAATCACTTTCAAAAAGAAAATTGATATTTACAGTAGTAGTTGAATATAAATATCGTGCAATTCTTTTTAAAAAGTGAATAAATATAAAATTTATATAAAAAAATTAATTTTTAATAATAAATTTTATTTTTTTTAAAACGATTACGCAACGCTTATACATTATACAATTGTACGTAATATCACTCTGAAAGAAATACTTCACTCGAGAGGATATTAGATATGGTATGTAATTCTAAGAGAAATTCTATTTGCAGTCCCCAAGTGGGGACTGCATGTACAGGCCCCTTATTAAATGAGAAAAATCATCATTTTAGGAGGGATAGTTTTGTAATTTAAAAAAAATTTAAAGATAAAATTTCTTAGGCTTGCATTGTAGTCTCCATTTGGGGACTGTATCTAGCATTGCTCATTCTCTAATAGTCTATTTAAAAAATAATAATAATCTTATAAATTTTTTCGTATAAAACTCAAGCATTTGGATTAAACAATTTAGATTTGGACTGCAAATGAATATCACGTTTCAAATTATAATTTGAAATTCATGTTTAAAATCTAGTCAAAGTCATATATAGAAAGATATTTAAATTTTAATTAAAAACCCAGATTTTAAATCCCACTCCAAATATAAAATTTTAAGATTTTGATTTTAAAGATCTAAATCTAAATCTCTCTCTAAATCCAATCATCTAATTGAATGCAACACTTGAGGCTATTTCGAAGCATGACAACAAAAATATTTATCAATAATATCAATTTTATGTGTTTATCTCTCCAGAATTATACATCTTAATTTAATGTAAACTTAAAAATAGACTAACGAGGAATGCGAGAAACTTCAACATATAAATTAGGATAATGATAGACTTAAGTATTTTATAGTGTATTTGAAATGTATTTTTTTTTAACTATTTTTTTAACATCCTTAATCATTAAAATATATATATATAATTGAGCAATGCTAGATACAGTCCCCATTTGAGGACTGCAATGCAAGCATAGGTAATTTTATCTTTAATTTTTTTTTTAAATTACAAAACTATCCCTCTTGAAATGATGTTTTTTCTCATTTAATAAGGGGCCTGCACATGCAGTCCCTAAGTGGGGACTGCAAATAGAATTTCTCTATACAATTTTATTAATAGAGCAATAATAGGTACATTCCCCAAATAGAGACTGCAATGCAAGTCTAGACTATTTTAACTTTAAAATTTTTTAAAATTACAAAATTATCCCTCTTAAAACTGTGTTTTTTTTATTTAATAATGTGCCTGTACATGCAATCTCCACTTAATGATTGCAAATAAAATTTCTCTTATTAAGCAAAATAATTATTTTCTTAACTATTAAATAAAAAAATAATAATAAAGCTATCATTATACAATAAATTAAGCTGTTTGGAAAAGAAAGCGACAGCCGAGGCGAGGCTATAAATAATAGCAATTAAAGGCAGGAAGACGCCAAATCCAATACTAGGAAATAGTAAAATACAAACTGTCAAACACAACAACATTACATGGTCAAATGGCCGATCGTGACTTTGAATATGTTGACATCTTTAGTGTATTCTCTTGATTATTTCACAAAATATTTTAGCTAAACTTGGTGGTTTAAAATGACCATTAAATCTTGAGAAAATTTTATTTATTTTCTAACATAAATAATTCATAGTTAATGAATAATGCTAGATATTTTAGGGTGTGTAAGCTTTGGACACTGTCTTTAAAAAAAAGTAGAGTCCACCATAAAAATAATTCTTTTTTTATATATGTCTTATATTTATTCATTTTTTTAAAAGAAGTACGTGAGACTTTCACATTTTAAGATTGTAAATATTATTTTTTTAAAATCAAATATTACTCGTCATAAAAATGAACTTTTTTTTGGGGGGTCCTTTTATGTTTTATTTTATTTATATTTTCTAGATGTTATTTCCTAAATATTTGTATTTCTAATCTCAACTTGTCTTTTTAAATTTTAATACTTCTATTTTACTTTTGGGGTTTTGAAGTATTTTTATATTTAAGAGCTTTTTAGCGACGTGATTTGTCACATTGTGACGTGTACAAAATCTATGCCCTGTATGCCATGCATGATGCTGACTAGCTGATATGCTGACATCATGGTCTCTCAATTAGGATTTTAAGACAAAAATTAACAAATGTGCTTAAAAAATAAACTCATAAATAAATGATATCCATACAACACATTATAAAATATGAGTATTTTAGATGTTATTTTTACAAATTAATTTACAAAAATAACATTCATTTTAAAATATTATTGTGAAAAGTGACGTGTGTTTATAATTTTTCATAACAAAATAGAGCCATTCTATTCGGTTTACACCGTACTTGGTTTTTTATTTTTTTTTTATTCTTGTTAAATTAAATTAGTTATTCTACTATCATCTATATCCCACATATTTATTAAAAAAAAAAAAAGTAGGTGTGTGACGTATGAATGGTGAGTATAATTTTTCTAAAAATAAAATGTCAATTTTTTAGTTTGTTCATCGTTATGTACAATTTGACAGTAGAGTTTTTCTGCTCAATAACCTTACACTGTACACATGTTGAAAAAAAATAAAAAATAAAAAAGTTTTGTGGTATAGGGCTATTGAATATAATTTTTCTTTGACAATAATATATCAATGATCTATGTTTTTATTATATTTTTAATAAAAACAGGGCGCATTTATTCAAAGTGTTATAATAAAAAAGATATTATTTAGGAAATGTTTGGATTCAGAGATAAGTTGAGATGATTTGTGAATATTAACGTAAAAGTTGAATTATTTATTATATTTGATGTGAGAATTTGAGAAAGTTGTTTTGAAATTTGAAAAAGTTGAATTGTTTATTATATTTTGTGTAGAAATTTTAAAAAGTTGTAATTATGAGATGAAATAAATTGAGATGAATTGATGTGAGTTTTAAATCCAAACATCTCCTTAAGAATAAACTTACAAACTGACGTAATTTTATATAATATGTTAAATTTATTTTATAATAAAAATAATTTTATACTCTAATAAATTGTATCAAATAACGTCAAAGTTATGAATTCATCGACTCATCCTGCCTTTGTCATTGCAAAGAAAGAACATACTACTGTTGAAGGTTAACATTTTCTTTTATTTTTAATTCTCAGATATTACTTCTTAAATTTCCTGAAATTTCTAATTGTTCTTTTTTTTTTCCCGTATAGTTGTCGTTAAAATTTCAACTTTGTAATAAAAATTTAATTTCAAATTCTTGGAATAAGAATTAGTAATAAAGTAAATTAAACCGCCCATTAAAAATAAAAGAAATTAAAAGCCAGCACAAAAAAATTAAAAGATAAAAATTTAAATATAATGAGTTGAGATGAAATAAAAGTTTAAATTAAATAAAATATTGTTAGTATATTATTTTTTAATATTATTATTATTTTAAAATTTAAAAAAGTTAAATTTTTTATTATATTTTATATAAAATATTTAAAAAAATATAATGATAAGATGCGAAATGAATTTTCATCAAACGGCCCTTAATACATAAGAGTACAAATTTAGACGGAAATTTCGCAGGCGGTCGTAGTCGTAAAACTTTCCGACAAACCAAACACCACCCCTCTTCTCCATCTCTCTCTCTCTCTCTCTGCGTATGTCTATAAAAAAAAATTTAAATTTTCACTGACGCAGCACGAACACAGATTTGAGATTTATACATATTTTGCTCTCTCTCAGTCTCTCTCTCTCTCTCGTGCTTTTCATGTTCACTCACTCTCTTCTAGCTGCGACAAACAAACCGACGACAAAATCTTCGCGCTGGCATAAGATTCCCTCTCTCCCTGTCCTTTTTTTTCTTTTCTTTTCCTTTCCCTTTCCTCTCCTTTTCCCTTATCTTCTTCTTCTACTGCTACTTCTACAAACCCTAATCACCTACTCCCACTGTCACAATCAAAGTCATCTTCACTCATGCCCCTCTCTCTCTTCCCAGCCGTAAATTACCTTGCTCTTTTGTTTTTTGTTGTTGGGCTTTCATTTT
The DNA here is from genome assembly GCA_022457165.1 of Juglans mandshurica. Lineage (NCBI taxonomy): Eukaryota > Viridiplantae > Streptophyta > Magnoliopsida > Fagales > Juglandaceae > Juglans > Juglans mandshurica. The sequence goes on along the minus strand of CM039629.1, from coordinate 23,410,141 downwards.
ATGCTTTCCACTGAGGTTTTCAGTTTTTATTCATAATAAAATATTTTGGATGGGGTGCTCCAGCTCCAAGGTGGACGATCTCCCTGCGGTGGCTCTCTGCCGGGAGCGGCTTACCTTCCTGGACGAGGCAATCCACCTGCGCTACGCTCTGGCCGAGGCCCACCTCGCTTACATTCTCTCCCTCAAAGGAATCGGCCACTCCCTCCACAGATTCATCCAGCAAGATTTAACCAATCCCTCCACTTCACCACATTCCCCCGAGCTCAACCTCCCGCCTCACAAAAAGGGCGACCCGCTTCCTCTTCATCACGAAGACCCGGGTCACCTAGATTTCAACTCCGGCTCGGATTCAGAAGACAACGATCTGGGCTCGCTCCACCACCATTCGGGGGACTCGTCGCCTTTTCACCAACATGGTCATATGGAATACATGGATACGGATCAAATAGGAGGAGGAGGACAGCTAGGTTCGTATCAGTTTCAAGGTTTATTTCCAGGTGGTGGTAGCGGTGGTGGCGGCGGCGGCGGCGTGTTTATGCACATGAATTATATGCAGAATAAACCGACGCCGCCTTCGGTGGTGTACGAGCAGAGGCCGGTTGATTCAGGGACGGTGCACATGGGTGAATCTTCTTCTGCTTATTCTGGTTATCCGCCTTTTCCTTATTATGGAAACAGTAATCCTAGTTCTAGTGCGTATGCGCATTATGGGTCTGCTTCGCCCCCCAATTCCAATTATAATAATTATGGTGGTGGTTACCATGCTAATTCGCTAAATGAAGCGGATACGTCTTCGAAGAAGCCACCACCCCCTCCACCCTCGCCGCCGAAATCTTCGGCATGGGATTTCTTTAACCCGTTCGAGAGTTACGACAAATACTATGCGGCCTACACGCCGAGCAATGACTCGAAGGAGCTGAGGGAGGAGGAGGGGATTCCTGACTTGGAGGACGAGGATTACCAGCACGAGGTGGTGAAGGAAGTTCACGGGGATCAGAAGTTTGTAGCTGATGCGGGTAGAAGTGGTGGTGGTGGGAGTGGGAAGCATTCCAAGGCCGTGGTGGACGACACTGATGCCTCGACGTTGCTATACGAGACGAGACCGAGTGCTGCAATGGAAAATGATGCAAGGGAGTATGACGTTCATGTGATGGAGGACAAAGTTGCTGGTGACGAGGAGAGATCCGAGGAGACTAGGGCCAGGTTTAAGGGTCCTCTGAGTGTGGTTCAAGTGGCAAAGGAAATTGAGATTCAGTTTGAGAGAGCTTCCGAATCGGGGAATGAGATTGCAAAAATGCTTGAGGTGGGAAAGCTTCCTCATAACCGTAAACATAGTGTTTATCAAGGTACCATTTTTTATTCATGTTGTAAGTTTTGCTCTCCGAAGCTTTTGATTGTAAAATTGCTGTTATCTTGCTTGATCTGCATTTTTAATCCTGATTTTGGTGACGAATTAGAGTGCGTCGATGGTTTATGGATCATAAAAATGCTTCTCTTTATGTGAAATGGGTTTCTAATATATTCGGCCTGATTGAGTTAGATTTCTTTATCTGTTCTTTTAAATGTCGATTTGATGCATCTTTGCATAACCAGTTTCTTCCAAGAAGTTGCACGCGGTTACTCCTTCAATGTCCATGGTATCCTTACAGCCTCCTACTTCTAAGGGTGCCGACTCGTCAGCCGGTACTGACAAGGGTGGTCCAGCTCAGTTGGACATGGATGAAGATGTCGTGGGGCTGAGATCTAGAAATATTTCGTCTACTTTGCAAAAGCTGTATCTTTGGGAAAAAAAACTCTACAACGAAGTTAAGGTATGGGTGTGTTTTAGATCATGTTGAATTCTGCGATTAAGTTGGGATCACTTCAAAATTCTTATCCTTTTGCAATGTTATATTGTTATGTACCTGTGTGTTTTATACTGAGTCTCAGTCAGTGTGCTGTACCAAGCATATGAGTCTTGATCCTTTTGGTGGATTTGATCAAATGATATGACATCGGTTATGTTCCAAAGTTTTGCCTGGATCCTAATTCTGTTCTTTTGTGTTTTCTCCGAGTTATTAACATTGTGTTGTTTTGCAGGCTGAGGAAAAGATGCGGGTGATCTATGATAGGAAAGTAGATAAGCTGAAGCGCTTAGATGAAAGGGGCACCGAGGCCAACAAGGTTGATATAACTCGTACTTTAATAAGGGATCTGTCTGCAAAAATAAGAATGGCAATTCAGGTTGTTGATAAGATATCTGTGACAATTAGTAAGATTAGGGATGAAGAGCTGTGGCCACAACTAAATGAATTAATTCAAGGGTATGTGGATTATAAAGCTAGCAATTGTATTTTGCAGCTTTTGATATCTCTTATTTGTGTTACTTTGTTATGTCACAGTTATTTTATGGCTTTTCTGGATGCTTATCTTCTCTTATATTTTCTTTTAATTATTGTTATTATTAGTGGTTCCTATTGCATGCTTTATTTATACTGTCAAATCTGATAGATCACTATCAATATTCTTTAGTTGTCTCACTTATAAAAAAAAAAAAAAATTCTTTAGTTGTCTTCTTAACCAAAAATAAAATAAAAAGTCTTTAATTGTCTTGATTTGTCTTACTGATATTTGGAAGTTCAAATGCTTCCTACCCTTGTGGATTTTATTTTTTGTTGGGGGGCAGGTTGGGGGGTATCATTTATACTTGGTCCATGGCCATGGTAGGATCAGTGGTCACTCTTTCACATTGTTTGAGGAGGGATATGACTTTGGATTTAGGATGTTTTGAAACCTTGTTATTACTCGCATCAGTGACTTTTGAAGCCAGGGTGAGGAATAAAGAGCAAAACTGAGGAATTGTAGGCCTAGTAGGAGGTATCACATAATAGCACCCCCCCCAGCACCTAGATGTTGAAATAAAGTATCACGCACGATTAGGTAAAAGAATTGTGGAAATTAAACTTTGGCCTGGCTATCGTGCAAATTAAGTTTCTAGTGGGCTAGGTAAGTTTTATGGCATTTTTAGTATCTCTTAACTTTACTAGTAAATTTTTGCACTGTTTTTTATTTTTATCTATATCTTGGGGCATCATAGTTCTTCATTGGAATTGATACTTATTCTATAAGATTGGGCCACCTTGCCTGTGTTGTTCAATGAATTATTTACTTACAAAAGACCAAGGAGAAAAAATTGAACCGAACAGTTAATGGGTCCTAGCTCAAGGTCCTGTTTAAAATGTTTGCAAGTGTATGCTAAGATGGAAGGGTCTATTTCTATTTAACTGATGATTTTAGCTCTGTTTCAGTTTCTACACTAATTTAGGTATCAATTATATGATGTACTTCAACATGTCATATACCTTAGGTGTTTGAGGAGAGACATTCACGAAGGTATCCAAATTCAAGTCATCTGATGGATAGGACCTATAGAAATTTGTAACCTGTTATTTGAAACTAATTTTGAAGGGCCAGTTGTATACTGTTGAAACTTTTGTTTATTGATTTCCTCTGACAAAAATAGATGGCCAAGGTTGAGCTAGTCATGGATGTACGCTGCCCAAATATAGAATGGTATCAGATGAGCTTCCTGATACTTTATTATTCAAATTATGGAAGGAGAGCTTATATAATGTTATTTGGGGAGATTTTGCTTGCTCCGGCTGGAAGCCAAAGAAAGTAGTGTGTGTACGTTTCTAAAAATGTGTGTTGGTCAGGGTATAGAAAATTAGGTGGTGATTAGGGAAGCAGGAAACTACCTCAGTTAGAACACAGATGAGGACTATTTTTTTCTATAGACATTGACATCAATTTTTTTTGTTTTTGCTCTTTATATATATATACACACATATTCATATGTATATGTTTATGTATTCTCTTCATGCATTTTCCTTTTCTTGATGAATGCTACTTTGGAACTTGGGCACTGACGCCCTTGTCCATATGCTTTTGTATATATGATCTATGGTTGACTGTTATTTTCTTGATGGTGGTTAATGTGGAGTTCTTTCCCTTCAGGCTAACCAGAATGTGGAAAAGTATGCTTGAATGCCATCGTAGTCAGTGCCAAGCAATCAGGGAAGCCAAAGGTTTAGGTCCGATTGGATCAGGCAAGAAGCTTGGTGATGGTCATATTAGTGCCACTTTGGAGTTGGGGCATGAGCTTATTCGGTGGACTGTCACTTTCTCTAGTTGGATAAGTGCCCAGAAGGGATATGTGAGAGCCTTGAATAATTGGCTTCTGAAATGTCTTCTGTATGAACCTGAGGAAACAGTCGATGGGGTAGCTCCTTTCTCACCCAGTAGGATTGGTGCACCACCTATTTTTGTAATCTGTAATCAGTGGTCACAAGCTCTGGAGAGAATATCTGAGAAGGAAGTGGTTGACGCTTTGCGTGTTTTTAGCATGAGTGTGATTCAGGTCTGGGAACAAGATAAGCTAGAAATGCGCCAAAAGATGATGGCTAACAAGGACCCGGAGAGGAAAGTTAAGAATTTGGCTAGAGAGGACCAAAAGATACAGAAGGAGATCCAGACATTTGACAAGAAAATGATTCTGGTCTCTGGGGATGGTAACGGTCTCTCAGTTGGAGAGATTGTCTATCAGAGTGACACTCACAATAGTAGTCTGCAGGCAAGTCTGCAGAAAATTTTTGAGGCCATGGAGAGATTCACAGCTAACTCCATGGGAGCTTATGAGGAACTTTTGCAACATTGTGAAGAACAAAGGGATCGCCAAGATCGTGAAAGAGTTTCACAGGGCTGAGTATTTAACAGAAGCGTTGATGTTTTTGCATTGTTATGTTGGTTTAATATCTGCAGCTACAACCCTTTCATAGAATCTTTTGAAGCTCAGGATCTTTTGTGGAGTTTATGACATGGAGTTTGAACGAGTTCCTTCTATTATCTTTGGATATCATTTACTTCATCTGTCGTGGCCCATAATGGACTGCTTTGGGTGGCTGTTCATGTCACTTAGAGAAAGACTTGATTAGAGAATACTTGGTAAGGCAATCCATATTTTTGTCCCCCCAGATCAGGGAAGGGATTGCATTGCCAACTCTTCTGGGTTCTATACCAGCTGTTCTAAATCATAATCGGCAGACCACTGCAATTGGTTGATACTTCACCAGTCCAATTATACAAGGCAAGTTTGTGCTGATTAGAAAACTGACTTGAGCAACTGCAGTTGTTTGATGACACAATACATACATCGATTGTAAAGCGAGGGCGATGCCTGCCCCGCCAAATCGGTGTTTGCTCATAGGACTTTTTTAATGAGCTATTCTCACTGCATTATGTACAGAAACAAGCAGTGGAATTGGGTATTTCATCTGGACTTATGAGCAATGTCCCATCCTGTTAGCTTCTGTTGGAAAGGTAAAGATTGCTCAAGCAAGGGAATCTCCACTCCCTCCAGTTTTGAATGAGGAGTTAAGTTTTTTAAGCAATAGGGAACCTGGATGTTTAGGGTGACGCAAGTCACGGATAAACCCATGCAAAGTTGTTCAATTAAGTTAAGTTTTCCTCTAGAAGTAATTGTATTCATGTATAGATCATGACTTCTGAAACCGAGAGCACCTTTAATAAAGAGCTGTTTTGGAATTTACCCAGAAGAATTTTCTGCAGAGATGGAGAAAGATGCAGCTGATTGAGGAGTGAGAAATTGACAAATAGCTGATGCTCCTTGTCCAGCTGATGCTATCTGTATCTAGCGACAGATCCGATCCTTTCTTCGCAGCTAATTGCGCCGAGAAGCTGAGAACGATTATTCACAAGGCTATGATTGTGAATCACAAGTAGTTTGTTTTTTTAAAATTTATTAATTCATCTCATCTAATCATTACAATTTTTTTAAATTTTCACAAAAAATAAAATAAACAATTCAATTTTTTCAAATCTTAAAATAAAAATAATATTAAAAAATATATTTTAATAATATTTTATTTAATTTTAAATTTTATTTCAATTCATCTTATCTCATTTACGAAAATAAACTACGCCTAAATTAAAAGTATTCATAGCTGGCAACTTATTTGCAATTTATATACGATTTTAAATATAATAATATTTTTTATTAAATTTAAACCCATCAAATCATAAGCAAGAGGCAAAATAAAAATTTAAAATAATATTATTTTATAACATAGTTATAAACAAATTGTTATACAGAAATAAGTCTATAATTTCTCTCGATATAGAGTTTCTCTCTCTCAATCTACGCCGAAGTGACCAAAATTTTCAAATACGTGTGAACCCTTTTCACTGTAACTATTTTGCCTGAGGTCGATCAGAGCATTCTCATTGGATTAGTTAAAAGCTAAATCTAATGAGAATTTAGTTATTAAGTCATAAAATAGCTCACATTGAAATAATTATATTCCAAATATTTAGAATATAGCTACAGTAATATCTAAAATTATTTTCAAATTTGAAAGAAACTATTCATTCATCAAATCTATTTTATATTCTTTTTTTCTCTCTCCCTTTAATATCAATTATTTCTCTCTCCATTTTAAATGACAATTGAAAAAATATAATTAGAATACAATTACTAATTAATATATAATATTATGAATAGTAAAATATGATAAAATAAAATAAATTCATAATTAAAAAAATTAAAATTTTTTAAAATTATTAATTAGTCATTATTATATAATGAATAAATGGATAATCTAATATGAAGATTTAATGTGAATAGTCAAAGTTAAATTCATCTTATATTATTTTATTGTTATATAATGAAAAAATGGCTATTCTAATATAGAAACTTATGTAAATGTAATAGTTAAATGTTAAATTCATCTTATATTCATAAAAAATATACTTTAACTTTATCTAATCCAATGAGAGTGCTCTAATTAGGAATGCTACTTGCCCATGTGAAACTTTTCGCTTAAATGATCATTTTGACGTGAGTGCTGCTGATTTTTTAAAAATAAATATAAAAATATATTCAAATAAAAAAGACGTTCGAAAATATAAAAAGAGAGATCGAAATTATAGATTCTTTCTATCTATTATATGTTTGTATTTTTAATTTTTTTTAATAAATAACGTGACATCACATGGTGGTAACGTGTCCTCCAATTGATTTCTATCTGCAATCAGCGACCAACAATAAAAATAAAGAATAAATATAGATAAAAATTATTATTAAGAGCATCCATTTTGCACACATGATGTGGCATTATCTAGACCACACATCTCTTCAAGTGAGTGTTGAGAATAATCAACTAAAAGCAACCATGCAGTGAGTACAAAGTGTGCATTGCTACAGTGGCTTCTCTCTAATATTACTAAAAAATAAATGGTTGAATAGCCTAAAATTGAACTACAGTTCCAGAACCACACCGCGTGGTCCATGACTCCATACACACTCTTCGCACCAGCAAGTAAATGGTATTGCCTCCTCCTACACGCAAAACCCCTGACCTTGTGGCCACTTGACCCAGTCATCTCATTCCAGAGTCCAGACAGAAATCTGAGTTCTAGATTTATCACCAGAATATGGAATCCATCCGTCCCAAACAAAATCAAAACCGAAATCTGCTGCTTTTTATTATTGTCATTACTTGAGATCCAAAATGTACAATAACAACAACAACAACAACAAACAAAAAAAAGAAAAGAAGAAGTTCCATGCAAGCTTTCCCTCCAACTTCGTCCAGAAAACAAAAAAAAAACCAAGAAATACAACGACAAAAAGTTGATAGCAATCTCTTCAATACAAGACTCGTTGAAGAAAAGCCCCTTTGTTCAGAAGAATCCATTCCTATCCTTAGCACTGAGATAACAGTCGAGGAATTAAGCAAGCAAGAGATCATCTTGCTAGCTATAACCCAATTCTCCGCGCTTCCTCAAGAAGTTTTCCAATTGTTCTTTAACCCGAACGGGAAAACATGATCTGGGAAGGATGAAACCGATTCATGGCCAGCCACCTAAATAACAAAACACTGGGCAAGAATTTTCCTTAAAGCGTGAAGTGCGGTTGACCGATAAAAAAAAAGTACCCAAGTTCCTGCACAGAATTTCTGTACAAGACCCAAGTTTATTGGTATCCTAGCTACTAGCTAGGGTAGTGCATAATTAAAATTAAAAGGCATTAAAAGTTGAGAATGTTGGCATAAGGGGTCAGACTTTGAAGCCAAGGACTGTTTAACTGAGTCCAAAACGTGTCTTGGGTCCAGTCCATCATCAATTTTGGAACTTGAAGTTCTGGTAACTTGTCCTTCCCTAATGGAAATTGCAGTGGTGTGCAAAATAGTGATCCGCTTTCCATTTGTGATCTTTCTCCGGCCTTTTCCTCCGCCTGATCCTCTATTTCTGCTACCGCTACTTCTTCTTCTGCTTCTTTCTTGAAGACGATGTTGTTGTGTACTGCATGAGGAATTGGTGCCAAAAACTGATCCTCCTCATGTTGTGCTAGAAACGAGACGGTTTCAAGCTGTGGTACTGATGTTGATTGTGGTGGAGATGAATAAGCTGGGGAAGAATGAAAGTTCTTCATGATCTGTTCCTCCATAACTGCCCTTTGTTCTAGGGCTTTCAGAGAAGTTGCCTTCCTGTATATCTTACACAGTACTATTTCCTGCATTTGAAAACAGAATCAGAGATTAAACTTATGCAACTACTGAGATTCCAACACATGGGAGATATTTATCATGCTAGACCCAACATTAAACAATAAAAACTCCAAACTACCTAACTAACTACTTCCGACTCTCTTCAAAGTTCTACCTAGCTACCTACCAGTAGTGGGACCTAGTCTAAAAAATAAAGGATGTTTTCCATACCAAAATAACAAAGGAAACTAGGATTTCGGCATGGTGTGCATGAACTGATCAATGGATAATAGACTAATTAATATTCCCAATAGTCTAACCATTTTCAAGGAAACTTCCCAAATAGCAATTAATTCAAACGATCTAGAGGGATATATACTTGATACTTGAAAGAGAGATGTTGTTTTTTCTTGGAACTTAGTATCCGTGGACTTGGAAAACTCCTAATTTCCAAAGTACCAATTTTCTGAAACGAGCAAATTTGCCCTCGGAAAATATCCCTAGCAAGTTCTAGTCATGTTCTTTAAACTGAATAATCAAACAGTTGAACTGATCTTCGACGTAAAGCTACCATGCCGGGAAAGTAGCAAACCTTAGGTAACGGAGATGAATCAGGGAGGCGATACTCGTTCATCACCCAGTCAGTCTTGGTTCCTCTAGGTGCTCTTCCTTTATAGAAAACAAGGGTTTTTCTCAAGCCAATGATCCGCTTCGGATCCGATATACTCAAAATTCTCCGGTCTGAACCGGTGGCCTTCCAAAACCCATTTTCAGTGGTCCGGTTAGGCCTCCCACCACTGCCATGCTTCCTATCCCTCGGTACGAAGAAGTACCATTCCCTTTCACCAATCTTCGCCATCCCTGTGATTTCAACAACCATAATATATAATACAGCATATTAGTAAGCATAATGATATATTATTACTCGACCGTATTGAAAGAAACCAAGCAAAGCAAGAAATTAAAAGATGGTAATAATAAAGTCAGCCATGCAGCAAATTTACGTACCGGGCAAATCCCAAGGGTCATGATGATAGATGTTGAGGAAGCCAATGATATCAAAACGAGGTCTCTTTCCAAACACCGTGTTCTTGAGGTAGAACTCGAGAAGTTCTTCTTCGGTAGGGTGGAATCGGAAGCCCGGAAGTTCGAGCTCCGGTGTCATTTCATTCATGGCAGTGGCTGTCATCTTGGTTGCGCGCAGGTCACTGTTTCCCTACTCTTCTGATCTTTGTAAGGTTGTGTGAAGGTTTTTGATCTTACGTAGATACCAGCTCAAAGCATCCTTGGAGAATATATATAGATATTCATAAAGGTAGGGGATATAAGTTTGTGTTGGTGCATGACTTACAGGGATTGGTTCATTATAAAGAAGGGTTGTGATCACGACCGAGTCGTCGAAGCTGAGGGCCGGGGCAGAAAAGTCCTTAAAAATCCGCCGTGGACCCACACGGCTTCATGACATAAAGTCACCATAGACTGATGAATATTGACATTGACGCAACTTTGTGCTCTTGCTTGAAATTCTTGTTTCTATTGGTTTTGGATTCTTACCAGGAAATTCCAGATTTTTCCAAGTAAAGCTTCTGGACATCCATTTGATTTTAGTTTTTGATTCTGAACATATATATGATCAACGATATATATAGTACTAATGAGAGTTTCAAGCTTCAAAGGCAATAAAGTGGTCAGCAAGTCTGAGATGCGATCGAGGACTTCTCATTCTTGTACTAGCAATTTCAGTCAGTCTTGTTAATGGGGTCTCCGGCCCGTAAGTTCTTGGAATGAAGTTTGAACACCCCCCCTTCAATTAATTGAATCATTGTGTTTCAATCCAATATTGCGAGTTTCATGATGGAGAATTTCCTTGCTAAAGCTATGTTCATGGCAAATGCGTTCATTTTAACTCGTAGAGGACTCATTAATTATATAATTGTATTGTCCTATTCTAATCACAAAACTTAGTTTAATTAAGTTGTAATTAGTGGGAGGTAAGTTCGCGCGAAATTGGAAAAACAATTTAAGACAAATTGAAGTTCGTTAGACTCCCACGAGAGTCTAACAAAGAAAAAAAAGAAGAAAAATGTCCTATTATAATGAAGAAAAATATTATTTTAAGACTTCTATACCACACATATTCACATAATATAACTTAATTCCTAAAATTTAAATTTTAAAATTAGTTTGATATTTGGTCCACTAAGGGTTGCATAGATACCTTACTAAGAGCACTAGTAGTGGGCTCAACAAAATCAAAATTTAGCTTAAGTTTAACTAAATTGTACAAAAATGGGCTGTAGTAGACTAAACAAAACTACAATAATTTTAGCTTTCGACATTTTCATTAGCCAAATTTATTGAGCCCCGACTACTGGCCAAAATAATATTTTGGCATAAAAAACTCCCATCCCATGTCTGTTCGTTTAGCGCTTTTCACTTGTGGCGCAATTTCATTTCGTGCTTTAACAAATGGCTTTCCTCACTCCTGTGCTACGACCAATTTTAAGTTCTCTTTATGCAGTCTGCACCGAACCCTTCCTTTTGTATTAAATGATGTGTAATGTAGATTTGTTTAAAGGAAAAATCTAATTCTAAGCGATTATGCGTACTAATACGCGCACTCATTCAATATGATTGGTTAGAAAGTAGATTTTATTGAAAACAGTGCGAATTTGAATTTAGAATATGAAGGCAACGACATTAGTACGCAGATAGGTATGCAAACTTACTTATACATAACAAAACTCTTTGTTAAATTAGTCACGTAATATATATTCTTTAATACAACAATACAGATTAATACAACTATATATCAGTTAGAATTAAAATAAATGAAAAGTTTAAAATCAATATTTTAATAGAATAATGATATATTTGTTGAGCCTGTTATTTGATGTTATTGAAAAGTAACTAGCTAAATTTGTAAAAGTGAATTTTCCACTGCTAATACCCTAAATTTGGTAAGACATTTTCTGGTAAAATAAGAGTTATATTTTGTTTTTTGCCTGAAATGTGCATGGGAAGAGTGGTCAAGCGAACCCCGGGCCCGGGTCCAAGCCGAGCCCAAATCCTTTATATATATATATAAAATTTTGGTAATGAAATCTTAAAAAAAAAAAAAAACGAACGCCAAAATAGCTTTTTTTTTTTTTTTGGGGGGGGGGGGGGGGGGGGGGGTTAGGGTTCCACTTCCCCCTCCCCGCATATCACTTTTTTTTTTCCTCTCTCTCTCCTTCTTTCTCCATGTGCCGTTTTGAGCCCCTCTCTACCGTGCGTAGCCGCCCTCTCATAGTTGTCACGGCGGCACGATGCACATCTCAATCTTCTCTTTTCCCCCTTTCTCTTTCCTCTATGGTGGCGCGTACTTCTAGATGACGTTTAGTTTTTTTTTTTCTTTCCTAACATCCTTAAATTTGTGGCTGTTCTGGGTCAGATTTGGTTGCTAGTTTTGGTTTTTTAATGTGTATTATTGTGGACATGAGATAGTTTTGTAAATTTGTTGTGTTTAAATATTTTTTATGTGTATTTTATTTTTTACTGGGACAACTCACAGTCGTGAGTGGTGGTGGTGGTGGTGGTGGTGGACGCCGGGGGGTGGACGGATGAGAGGTTCGCCCCGCCCATCACACTGATGGGGGGGCTGCCATCGCATCACGGGGGCAGATTGCTGGGGTACTGCAAACTCCACCCTCAGCCTATGTGGGGGCAGGGAGTGGGATGGGGACAACCCCGCTCTGTAGGATGCAAGTAGCACCCCTAGCATAAACTATCTCGCTTGATATTCATGAAACATCTCCATCAAGCAAATTGATGCAAAGTTTTCTGAATCTCAAATTTATTAAACCCAATTTATCTTATTCATTTGAGTATTATAATACGTCATTTATTAAGACATAAATATAAATAATAAAATATACATATTCCTATAAGATTTAATTTTTGGAATAAGTGATAATTTTACATGCTATCAAAATAGAAATACTAGATTCAAATCTTGACTCTATATTCTATCTCATCTAATTGAATATTCATAGTAATTTCACACCAATTTTTTAGGGTCTTGAACATTATTTTCGAAGCCAATTTTTGAATAGTTTTCTAAAAGTTTTCCCTTTATGACCAAACCCTTTTTCTTCATTCTTTCAATCGTTGTTTTTTTAGTTTTTTATTTTAATACCTACGATTGTTTTGAGATATATATATATATATATGTAATATGGTTTTTTGAATCTTGAATTTTGATAATATTGAGGTAAATACATCTATATATTCATTCTCACTGATATACTAATCATGAACAGGCGTTCCGTGTCATCTAATAAGATTTTTAATATCGTAGCAGTACTACTACTACCGAAACACGCCGGAGGAAATCACCTTGGATGTGCATAATGAGATCAGGATTTTTATCAACCCGACGTCTATGTTGTTTTGATGTAAAGCACTTTAAGAATCGGTCTTGGGCCATTTGTTTATAAAAATATCTATGATTAGTGACCAAAAAGAACACAGATGTAGAGATTCTCCAGAGGTGTCAATTCGAAGGCAACTCCGCGTTGTGAGACCCTCTCTTTTCTTCACACTTTTAAGAGAACAGACTGTTTTTTAATGGCATGCATTTGATGGGTAATTTGACTTGCAAGTCCTCCCCGGCCCCCTAGACCTCAGTCTTTTCCTTCCTTACCCAATCATATTATATAGAAATCACCATACAATAAAAACAAAAAGACTTCCTCATTTCTTCTTCTACTTCCCATGTTCTTCTGTCTTATTTTCCTCTCAATTTTTTTTTTCTTTTCTAAATTAAGATATATTACATTATTGGGAAATGATATTTGCAATCGTGGAGTGTGTAATTGCTATGTAATCCTTTTGAAAAAATTTAATAAATATAGGACCCACGTGAAAAAAAACTAATTTTTTAATAGTAAACTCCCATTTTTCAAAACAATTACGCGGCACTTGCGCACTTCACGATTATATGTAACATTATTCTTTTTTCGTACCTACATGAGTGATGAAATTTTTTTAACATTTTGTGGAAAGAAAATTACTTTAGTTACAAAAAAATAAAAATTACATAACAGTAAATTAAAAAAATTGATTTAGTTTGATGTGGTATTTCGTATTGTAAAGTTACTTTTATTGTAAATTAAATCTAATGAATTACATGAAATCATGTCAGTTTGCAAGTTTACTTTTATTTAATTTTTGTGGTTGTAACACTTATTTTATAGAAAAAAATAAGAGTTATATTATGTTTAGAGAAATGATATTTACATTCATGGAGTGCTCAAGTTTCGTGCATTTCTTTTGAAAAACTTGAATAAATGAGGAATCCACTTGAAAAAAAAATTAATTATTTAATAGTGGACCACATTCTTTTTTAAAATAATTACGCAGTGCTTACGTACTTCACGACTATATATTATTGAAAAAATGCCAAACCAACAGGTCAATAATTCGATCATTAAAACATTGGGTTAATCACGGTCATCATCTTGACTCTTGACCTCATTTTATTGATTAAAATTATTGAAGGAAAGGATAAAGAAAAGGAAATTGCTTCTCCCACATAAGGTGGTCGATGGTGGCCACCGAATGTATTTTTTTATTTTTTTTACTTAATTGTTAAGTAATTATTTAAAAATAAATAAATATTTTTTATTTTTAAAAAAGAAATATTTAATAAATTAAAAAAAAAAAAATTTACCTATTCGGTGGTGGTTTCGGTGGACTCCTTCTGTGGGAGTAGCACCATCCTGAAGAAAATAATCCTGTAAATTGTATGGTATTTCGAAAGGTTCTTTTGCCTCTAAACATACTGTTCATTTGGAAAAAAAAACAAAAAACAATTTCCATAAATTCGGTGGACATTGGAATTCGCAACACATGGGCTTGGAAGGTAATGATATATCCTTCCGATACTTTGTAGACTTGAAATTTAATATTCGTCTACGATGTTTAAGGTAGTGTTTCTTGGGCCATCTCAAATTAATTATTTGTAAAATTAATTATTTCTTTTAATTTTTTTATAAAAATTTAAAATTTATAACAATTTAAGCATATATCTTAATTTATTTATATTTAAATATATATATATAAATAAGATTCATAAAATATTATTATTGATAGATCAAATCAAATCATCTGAAATCACCTCAATATCTAAACGCAATCTTATATATATTTTATAATTATCCTCGAGAAGGAAATTTGTTATCTTTTATCTTAAATTTTAAATCAAGTTATATTAATTGACATGTCATATTTTAAGTAATCGATTTATAAAGCTAAAAAAAATAGAGCATATCAATGAGTATGATTATAGACAGTAAATTCAAAATAAAGTGTAACCTAGCTTGAAGAGTACTAATGCTAAATGTAGTTTTAGGATGCGTAAATTTTATGCAGTACTTTTTTAAAAAAGTGAGTAATGGTAATATGTATTTTTTAATTGACATTAAAAAATTTATTTTTTAATAGTAGATCTCTTTCTTTTTCAAATGTAATACGGCTTGCACATCTTAAGGCTGTATTATCTACTATTACTTTCGCGTGAAATTAAGGATGATAATATGTAACATGATCTGTGAACCTAACACGAATACGACATGAAACTAGTAAGTTTGGATTTGATATAAATGTGTTCGGATTAAAACAAGTTGATTTGTTAAGCCACGATTAATAAACATGTAAACTCGTTTAATCTGAAATCTATATGGAATAACTCGTTTAAATTTTAAAATTACACATTTATTATTGTTGTGTTGTAATATTGGTATTTCTTAATATGTTTAGTTTATCTTGTTATTGTTGGGATTGTAATTTTGGACCTATGCACATATTTGTTATTGTTGGAGTTATAATATGGGTTGAATGAGATAAAATATCACAGGTCCAAAGTGGCTTTCCAAGCCAATCTAAGGTTGGGAGTCTAGGAACAAAGTGAGAGAGGAGGAAAGAAGAGGACAAAAAGCTGAGGAAAGATAATGTGTCAGGATGAAAGAACGAGATGTGACATAAATGTGAGAAGATATAACATAAATGAATGATGGATAGATGGAGGGGGTTCCAGACTTCGATTTCTTCTTCAACTTTTTCAACTTTGCGACAAGAGGTCAAAAAATAAGATTTTCTCTAGAAAATTGGTCTCAAATTTCCATTGTACAACGAGGATGAGAGACTATAAATCAATCATATTATAGTGGATCCTCCCAAACGATATGTGGACGTAGGCATTATGCCGAACTACGTGTATATATATATATGTATCTCCATCTCTTTTACTTTTCCTGTATTTATCTCTTATTCATTGTCATGGATGCACATACGGATGTCGTATAGCCACACCAGCCTACCGCCGGGGCTTAAATTACATCGATTGAGGTTTGACCACAACAGGTCGGGATGATTCTTTCTCTCCTCTTGGTCTGTTGTGAGACTTTAGGCATTAACATTGGTTTTATTGTAAATTAAACTCTGAAAAATATTGATATTTTTTTGTTAGTAGATGGTCTTATTGTGGCTGCTAATAAATGTAAATTTTAATTTTTATGTAAAATTATGTTAATCAAGTTAAATTGATTATGTAAATTAGTTCAACTCATTTACATAAAACAGGTTCAAATGAATCGTGTCATGTCTACTAATTTCTAATTAATTATTAAATGGTTCAAAACGAATGACACGACACGACCTGTTATTTTAATGGATTGTTTTAGGATTTAAAGATTTGACCCGTTTAAATTAACAGATAATGTTCGAATTGATCCATATAATTGAATGTATATGACTTGATACAACACAAAGACCCACAAATACAGATTGTCACCCCTAATTGAAATGATTTAAAGGATGGAATATAAAGAGATAATAATGAAATCTTTTAACACTCAAGTCTCCGGCTCGATTTGCGCCGAAATTGTAATTTAGAAGATGCTTTCAATGCAATTTCATCGAATTTTCTTAAATATTTGACAAAGCAGCACTCGATTAGTCCAACTCATAATTTATTTGGCCCACTAAAAATAGACAGCTATCTTCTGCCAGACACTACACATTAAAAATCTTCTAAAAAAATTAAATAAGTTGTCTAAATTAAATTTTGAGATATCAACGACACGAAGGATGTATTCTCGATACCAAAAGTGTAAGCCTTTGACAAGGTAAAGGATTAATTACATTAATTAATGGCACTAAATAATATATGCAAGTTTGGATTCAGAAAACTTCTCATTTTATCTTATCTCATCATTATAATTTTTTCAAATTTTTACGTAAAATATAATAAATAATTCAACTTGAAAATAAGATTAATATTAAAAAATAATATTTTAATAATATTTTTTTTTAACTTTTATCTTTCATCTAAAATCATTTCACCTCTGAATCCAAACTGGCTCGAGTGAAAAATTAAGACCCGTAAGTCTAGCTGTTCTGTTTACTAAGAAAGGATGAGGATTAATCTGCAAGTCCCAAATTGAAAATAATTGAAAGCAGGAGTATTTATTTTAATTATTTTACTCAACAACTCTACACCATACACAAGAAAAAATAATAAAAAGATGAAAAAAGAGTAGATGTGTAGTGCATGCAGTGCGGATATTGAATATAATTATCGACCAGAAGCTAAGAGCATAATATTTTTGCCTAGCAAAATTCCATTTTTTCAAATGGAGTTTGTTTAAACTAGAAAAGTTTTGAGAGTGAACTTTCTTGGGTTTTGTATAATTTGATCTGTTCAAATGGAGTTTATGAGTAAAATAGCCTCTATGTTATACATAATTCACATGGTATAATTTGATTTGTATGATTTAAATTTTAAAATTAATTTTTTAAATTATATTATATCACGTGGAGGGATATGTGGTGTAAATGCCTTAAAATAAAGTTATTATTGTATAAATATTTTTATTTTTTATGTTATATTTTTGGTGAAAGTTGTGGAGTTGATTAATGACTAGATGACAATTATGTTGAGAGATTGAGAATTTTCTTTGTGATTCAAAACATATTTGTATTGAAAGATGGAGAAAAAGTAAAAAAATAATTAAAATAAAGGGATGAGATCCAATATATGCAAGCAAAACAGGAGAAAAATCAAGGAAAATAATTAAAGAAAAAAAAAGGGGGATGATCCTAAGGAATGAACATTAGTGAGAGTCTTATCAAGCTATATAAGATGAGAAATGTTTAGGCTACTGATGCAATAAATCGATAACTGTAGCATATATTTTTTTATTTTAAAAAAGAGTCCGTACTACACTTACCGAGAGTATTTAGCCTCTCTAGAAGGCTAAATACTTTTTTTTAAAATTTTTTTTTCATATATTTTTTATATACTTAAACATTTTTTTTAAAAAAAAAATTACAACATCATTAAAAAATAATTACTTAATCCTTAAGTTAAAAAAAATGTTAAGACCCTTTCGGACCCAATCTCAATAGCCCAAGCATTCTCTTTAATAAATTGCCAATTGGTTTCATTTGTAATTTGAAATGAATTGAATTGAGTTTTGAATAATAATATTTTATAAATCTCATTGAGATGAATTTAATTTTTTTTATAATAAGTTAAAAAGATAGTGAATCTCATAGATAATTAATATGAAATAAGTTAGAATGAAGCTCTCTCACTCTCTTTGTCTCTCGAGCCTCCCTTTCTCTCTGTTCTCTTGATCTGAAGCTCTCTCAGTCTCTCTGCTCCCTCTCTCTACTCTCTCGATTCGAAGCTCTCTCAGTCTCTTGAGTCTCCCTCTCTCTCTGCTCTCTTATCGAAGCGTCCCTCTCTTTCTGCTCTCTCACTCTCTCTTTCTCCTAAGCCTCTCAAGAAAACCCAAACCCTCACGCTGCCTCTCTCACTCTCTCTGTCTCTCGATCCGAAAGATGGAGACCATGTGAGTATGCAGTTGTTCTCTACACATGTGAGTGCTGAGTTGAGAAAACTGCATATGCATAAAAAACTCTAGTGATTCTTCAAGTGTTAAAGGCAGCCTATGATAAATTAGAGTGCTTAGGGAGCGCAAAATTTAAATGAATAAAAAATAAACAGCATGCAAGTAGAACATCCAGAGTCTTGAACTCAACACCAGACTTACTAGAAAGTAGACCCTCCCAAATTCGAAGGAGCACCTTTGATCCACCATATGGACTTCAAAAATCTTAATTTTCGGTGACAAAAAATCATGAGTTCTAATGACTGGGGATAGTGCAAGCAGAAGATACACTTCAATATGGAAAGATAAGACACAACCATAAACATATCAGCAACAAAGCAGAAAATAACACATTTAATCTTGCATGGAATATTTGCTTCATGGCCTAAAACAAGACTGATATCTTTTTGTTTTTTTTTTTTTTGTTTTGTTTTTTTTTTACAATAACAAATTAAAGATCAATGAAAATGACTCACGCGGATAGAACCAAACACTCAAAGGCCAAAGTGGACACAAATATAGATACAGATGCAGCAAACCTCTAATAAAGAAAATTTCTCTCTGTTTTTGTTTTTTTACTTTTAAAAAACAAAGAGACAGTGAAAAATTGAAAATGTGTTTGGATTGCTTGTTGAAAAAAGAAAATGAGAGAGAAAAAATATTGCATAAAGTAAAGACAAAATGGACGTGGGGGCGAGACTGAACATCGAGAGCAAGGCGATGTCTTCCATGACAGATATTAGAAATTGCAGGTTAGTGGTTGTATTGTCTTGGCCTCTGTTTGTTTTTTGGCCTCAGTTTGCTTTCTTGAAGATCGAAGGAGAGAGATCGAAGGAGTGAGAGGGAAGGAGTGAGAGAGATTAAAGATTTCAGTTTTGGGAGGGATTTCCAGATCGAAGGAGAGGGAGAGAGAGAGAGAGCTTCAAGCAACATCGGGAGGATTTCTGGAGAAAGAGCTTCGAGCGGGAAGGAGAAGAATCCATGTAATCTCCTGTTATGCGTCCCCAAAGTGAGAATTGAGGAAGACTTACGTGGCAGGTTCCTATTGTCTCCATTAAAACCACTTTATAGGAGACATCGGCCAAAAGCGTTTCTGATAAATTATTGGTCAATTGTTTGAAGAAAGATGAGTTCTTTTTACTAAGCACTCTCAATAGATTATTTATCCTATTCTTTAAAATACATTACCAAAACTCATTTTTTCTATTTTACATACTAATTTTTATAAAATGTCATCCATGAAAAAATTGATCTAAAAATATTTCTAAGATATTTTTTAGAAGAAAATGAAATATATGTGTTTTAAATGATGAACAATAAAAAGAATTTGCTTACATAATAAAAATCAAAGTAAAAAAAAATGAAGAAGTAAACGAAATATCAATAATAATAAAAAATTACAGGATGAACAGTATCCTTTACATGTAGCGGGTTACTGTAACTAATTATATTTTACAATTCCTTTTACATAATTAGATGAAACTCTGTTTTAGAACAATTCTTTAACTAATTTATATTTTTTATATAATACAACAACCGCGCTATAAGCTATGAACTCTGAACCTCTTTTCTAGGCCTACTATTGATTATACACGTAATCTTGTTCTAGACCTTCTGAAATATATAGTCTTTCAAAAATAATTCTATTTTATCATTTTACATACCACATATCCCACATTTTTTTTTATTTTTTATTTCAAATAAATATATGGTGTATAGATGATGAATAGAACAATTTAAATAATTTAATAAGAATAAATAAATAAATAAATAAATAAATAAAAAGAAATTTTAAAATATATAAGATATGTGATGTGAAACAATAAGTAACATACCTTTTTGTCTCATATTCAATTCCCTTTCTGGGTTGCTTTTCTTTTCTCAACAAGTAAAGTAAACCGCAATTACAAGTGGTCCTTAACTATGAGTTTGTCTTAGGCCACGGTTGGATGGTGATATATTTTTAGATAATTTGTGAATAATAATAAAAAATAATGATAAAATATTAAATAATAGTGAATAATATTAGTAAAAAGTAAATAATAAATAATAATAAAATATTAAATAGTAACCTAAACACAACCTTAGGACAAGCTTTCAATGGCGGGCGCAATACTCCATGTGTCATCATTTGCCCTAGCCAAGGGAACAGAGTGACGGTAGTGAACAACAAAAGATCACCAAAAGGAAAGCAGGCACTAAGAGCATTCTCATTGGGTTCCCCATCTCTATCCCTATAATTTAGAGAAAAGTTTAGGGTTTTGAAGAAAAACCCCTCTCTATCCCAATCTCCATTTTCTGGTTAGGGTTTACGGTGTGTACAGTCATTCCCCATATACATCCAATATATGGAGAACAACTATACATCCCATCGCATTCGGATTGGCCTTCATCTCGCGTCTTCTTCTCTCTCAGTTGGCCCCTCCCTCACAATACCAACGATCGCAACCCCTTTCCATCGGCAATATTTGTAAATTTGATTTTGGTTTTTTCAAAGTCGTTACCGTTTCTCTCTTTCCTCATTTTCTTGTATTTTTATTTTCCTATCTCTCTCATTCTTTGTTTCTCTCTTCCCCTTATTCTTCCTCCCTACGCCATGATCAAGGTATAAGTATGCGATAGAGAGCCTACAACTCTCTCTGCATCGGCGATCTCTTCGTTGTTTGGCTGCCGAGAAAGTTGAGATGCTTTCCCCAACTTCATTTTTTTTTTGTCACTCTCGTTTGAAATTTTGATTTTGGACTTTGTTTGAGAAAACCGCTTCTCATCTTTTTTTGCATTGCCATTGATTTGTCTGTATTTTTTTGGCAATGTTGATTGTTTGACTACCGAGAAATTGATGATGCTTTGACTTTTTTTTTTCAATTACTCTGTTTCTCTCATTGCTGTCCAACCGTTTTTCTTGATCGATCCTCCATTGAAGCTTGCGATCGTGACTTTTTGAGGATACTCTGCAGTGGATTTTTGGCTGTGTATGTGATTGGTTGTGTTGACTATTTGGCTGCCGATAAATTGATGATGCTATCACACATAATTTTTTATTTATTTTTAAATATGTTTCTCTCATTGCTGTCCAACCGTTTTTCTTGAGGAGAGTCTGGTGGAGTTTGTGGTTATGGAATGAGTGAATCATTGTTTGTGGTTATCCATTCATTAAATTTGCCTGTATGTTTTTGGCTGTGTTGGGTGAATTTATTGATTCCTAACATTGCTTTTTTTTTTAATATCCAAAAAAAGCCTAGTCAATTCCTTAAACTAGTTTAGTTTCATTGCTCTTTCGATGAGTAATTTGTTCTGTGTTGTTGGGTCCTTTGCAGTGTTTTGTATCTCTCAGGGGAGGGGGCTGTTATTAAGCTGTGATGATGGTGTTATAGTGTGGGTTAATTCACAAGTGTTAATAGGGCCACATCGATATGACATGGTAATCCTCACCCGGATTGTCGTATTGCAGTTTGTGGTACTTTTCAAAAAATGCAATGGACGTTCAGGTGGGGTTTTGCAGCCATTCGATGTGAATGGCTCATTGCTTACGCATGCTGTCAATATTTTCACAATTATGAGCCTCGTTTATTTATACATTCGATATAAATGCACTGGATGTGAATGCTTTTATTTAGTATTATTGTGATTTGCATGTTGTTTGGTGGTTGTTTTGTGTGAATATGTGAATTAGTCAATTCTGTTACATTGCCTTTTGTTGTGTCATTGCTTTGTGTTAAGTTGTGATAGAGAAGTAATGTGTAAGTTAAACTCCCTCGATTGTGATGATGACAAAGCCTAGTGGAGATACAAGAAGTTTATGGTCATTTCCTCAATGGCTAGGTAACCCAGACGGCCAACAAGTAGTGGCAACTGGTTGTTGCAGCCATGAGAGGGTGGCCAAATTTCGTAGATGTCACCATTCGGTTCCTGAGCCGGCAATGGAAAAATCCCAAACTTCATAGTTACGTATCTAACATTTCAATGCATTTTTAGAGATGGATTCACAAGACCCTGGACATATGTATTTCACAAACCTTCTAAGTGAAGATCATCAACTAGACCCCACTTACGGTGGGCAAATTAGAAACTCTCATATAACTATTGATGACTCTCCACCCTTACCCCATAACGATTCTATCGCCGTTAGGAAATCAGTCAGAGGTGTGAACTTCACCCCCAAAAAAGACAAGTTACTTGTCTCTGTATGACTTAATTGTAGCCTTGATGCCGTCCAGGAACAGACCAAAAACACTCCCACCTTTGAGAAATGTTTTTGAATACTTCCAGCAATTTAAAGAAAATCACAAATGACCGGACCATAAAATCTTTAATACATCGGTGGTCGGTTATTCAAAAGGCGACAAACAAATTTTGTGCGAAACTAGTCTAGGTTGAAAGGTTGAATCAAAGTGGCATGACCGAGTAAGACAAGGTAGACTATCCATACTCTTACTTGTTTTAAGAATAATTGATTTTTTTATACATTGGTTTAACATAAAGTTTTTTGTTTACATGCAAGTTTGATAAGGCCAAGGTTATGTACCAATCATTAGAGAAATGCTCCTTCCAGTTCGAGCATTGTTGGCACCTGTTGAACGACCAACCTATATAGATTTGGCATTCCACAAAGGAGGATTCAAAGTGAATGAATACGATGTCCCTGTCCTTGATCCCGACTCGATGTTCGGTCACTACGTTAGATTCAGTTTTTGATCTCGAGGAAGATAATGTGATAGATAATGACGTGATTGAATTGGACCGACCAATGGGAAGGAAAACTGAAAAAGGAAAACGAAAGGTCCAAGGCACATCAGCACAGGAGATTGCTGTGCTTAGCAAGCTGAAGTATACGCTTTTGGAGGAGTCACGTGCTCAGGAGAGAGTATTTTCGCCTCAAGACCGAAAATATAGAGTATGACAAGGAAAAAAAAGTTAAATTTCATCCATTTCGAGGATGAAAGAATGAGGTTGGACGCCGAGAAGATGAAAAATGACAAGTAAAAAGAGCTAAATAAAATTCGTCAAGAGGACAAAAGACTGAAGTTGGAGGCAGAGAAACTAGAGCTTGCCAATAAGGAAACAAATCAGCGCATTATGATGATGGATGTGAGTTCCATACCAGGACTGTAGTGGTTATATTTCCAGGAACTGCAGAGGGAAATCATGGCGAGACGCAATGCTGCAGCACATTTGGATTGATTAACTTTTTCTGTAAAAATTTTATTTCTTTATTTTCTGTTTTAGATAATGATGGATGACAATATTATTGATACTAAGACAATTTAATTTTTATTTGGATTGTGTAAATTGATATTTTGAAATAAGAAAATTGGCCATTACAATTTCAGAAACTATTACAGATTACTTCAAATATAGTTACTACTAACATGAAGGAAATACAAATGAAAATTTAATTAACTCAAATATGGTTTATACTAACATGAAGGAAATACGAATTGAAATTTAATTAACTCAAATATAGTCACTATAACATAAAGGAAATACCAATCAATTATACGACATGTCTACTGTTGGGAATATAATAGCCATTGATGTTCAATTAGATCTGCTTGGAGCTGATGATGTGCCGAGCTATCTCT
The DNA here is from genome assembly GCA_022457165.1 of Juglans mandshurica. Classification (NCBI taxonomy): domain Eukaryota; kingdom Viridiplantae; phylum Streptophyta; class Magnoliopsida; order Fagales; family Juglandaceae; genus Juglans; species Juglans mandshurica. Next base: position 23,386,075 of record CM039629.1, on the reverse strand, counting down.
AATATGATGATGACGCTGGATGAAGTCCGTAAGCTCAGTTGTATGATTGCGCGTCAATTCTGAGACTTCATCATCAAGTTGATCATACTCAATGTTCGGACTCTCACTATTATCATGCTCGTATTCAATGATCATATTATGTAGAATAACACATGCCTTCATTATATTTGTTAGTTCCTTGACTTTGAACATTCGGGAAGGTTCACGAATGATTGCAAATCGTTATTGAAGTATCCCGAATGTACGCTCGACATCTTTTTTTGCGGATTCTTGTGTTTTTACAAAAATTTTCTTCTTATTCCCTTGTGGTGATGGAATCATCTTTACAAAAGTTCGCCACTTTGGATAAATACCATCCGCAAGGTAATATCTCATCTGGTAGTGGTTGCTATTGATTGTGTAATTGATTGGATGAGCACGCCCTTGGGCAAGTGTCGTGAAAATAGAATATCTCTCTAGCATATTAATGTCGTTACGTGAACCGGACATACAAAAAAATGCATGTCATATCCAGAGATCATATGAAGCAAGTGCTTCTAAAATAATAGTTGGTTCACGAATGTGGCCGGAGTATATACATTTCCAGGTTGCGAGATAATTTTTTCACTTCCAATGTATGCAGTCAATGCTTCCCAGTATTACTGGGAATACCCGTTGTTCACCGACTGCAAGCAATCGAGCAATATCATTGGCGTTTGGAGACCGCAAACATTCATATGAAAAAACACATAATATTGTCTTAGAGAATTTTTTAAGGCTCTCCATTGCGGTGCTTTCACCATTACGTATGTATTCATCAATAAAATCTCCAATAACCCCATATGCCGGCATTCTAAGTGTTGCGGTTATCTTTTGTATAGAAGATAAACCGAGTCTTCCGGCATCATCTATTCTCTGGATGAAGTACGGCTCGTAAGACTCTATCTCATTTAGAATACGGAGAAGTAGGGGACAGTTCATCCGAAATATAATTCGAAACAGATTTGAGAGATATACTGGATTTTCTACGAAAAAATCGTAAAATAGGCGCTCGTGCCCTTAAATATGATCACGCCGAATAAACTTACGGTGTTGGCGATTGCTACGATGCCTCGATGATTATTCATCGGCCTCGTCATTAAGAACAACATCCAACTTATCTTCAGAGGATAAGTATGTGAGCAATTTGCGAAAGAAGGTATGGGTCATTTGATGAAGGGAGTGGGAGATCAGGAGAGACTGTTGAATTTCGGTTCTTTAGATCAAATGAGACTTGAGATAGTAAGAATTTGAATGAAAGCAAAATGCATATTTATAGAGGAAAAAGTTATCGTTACATATAAAACAAAAAATGTTACCGTTTGAGACTAAACAAAAAAAGTTACCGTTAGAGAAAAGACAGAGAATGTTACCGTTGGAGGTAGTAGTTCAAAATGTTACCGTTTGAGAAAGTTTTCAAAATCTTACCGTTAGAGAAAGGAGAAAAAATGTTTCCGTTATAGAAATGACAAAGATTTTTATCACCAATACATGGCTAGATATTACCATTAGAGAAAATGATAAAGAGTATATATTAAAAAATACTATCATGTTAGAAAATGCACATATTAAAAAAAATTACTACTTTTATAATACGGATTTCAATTTGAAAAAAAATATTGTATCCAGTAGTCAAAATCGTATAAGTATTTAGTAGAATGTGATATTTGAAAAGAAGATAATAAGACAAAATAGTTTGTAGTTAAGATTGTAAATGAAAGTGAGAAAAAAATAATAAAGAAAGAGTAAAGAAATAATATTTAATAGAATAGAGATAGGGATGGAGAATGAGATGTAAGAGGTTTTTAAAAGATGAATAAAATTTATGGAAAAGTTTAAGAGAATGTGATCTTTGGTTAAATTATAGAAAATTTTATAGGATACCTAATGTGAATGCTTTAACTGAACAAACCAATCCCCAACTGTGCTCACATTGTCCAAGCTGGTTTTTGACCTTTGGCTTAACTGCTTTGGGGAACTAACGCTAGAGCTTTATATAGCATTCTTGGACCAACTGGCCAGCAAAGGATGCTTGGTACATAGAAACACCATGAATATCCATCCATCCCACACCTTATCTCTAGGGCTAGTAGGAGAAAGCCAAGTTACCCATTGTTAATGGCATGTTTTATATCACTAACTGCACGGATGATCTGCAATAGATGAGATGGCGGCACGGGATGCCTAGTGGAACTTCGATACCTAAATTAGAGAGAAGTATTTCAATATAAATGTATGAATGAATGACAAATACGTTACATTTATGTGTTATTTATAGGAGTATGAAGGTGTTGATAACGACTAGTTCCAGAGTTTATCTTGGATAACCCTCGAATAAATTAGTAGGATAGTTTTCCTAATCCATCGGATTAGTTATCTATTCTCTATATTATTCACCACGTGGTCATAAGTTTAATCTCTGGGCTTGTAGATCTGACTCGATTCTTAAGACTTCAGATTTGGACCCTCCAACATATGAGCTTATTCCTCCGAGGCTCTAAATACGCCTTCCACCCATTATATATTATTATTATTATCCACGAAACTTCAATTCAAAACTGATTAATAAATATAGTCTCTAAATTAATAAATGCAAGTGCCTTGAAAATACACATATTTGCCTACATCGGGAACAAAAAGTAGTCCGTTCATCTGAAAATAAAATAAAATAAAGTTTCTCTAATACTTTGAGACGATACTTGATTAGTTAGAACCCAAATTAAAAGATTTTTTAAAGGCAGTGCCATTTGGTCGAAGTATATAATAAGCGGAGAAAATTAGATTTAAAACAAGTCTTAAGCCTTTGGAGTCTCTTTGACTGTGGTGGCGTTACAACTTGGAAGAGGCATGTTTTGGTGGTTTGTTAAGGTAGGTCTTCTTGTAGTGCCATTTGTAGGATGTGCCCCATGAAACAGGGGGTTCGGGGGAGGATGCCCTAATCATTTCAAATTATCTATGAGATAGTCATTTCTTTCCGTCATAACCATCAGTGAGATGCATCATCAGCTTTTTCCGAATATCAATCGAACTTTCTACTCATCATTCTTAAACCACGTATCATATTTGATTTTTTATTTTATTCTTATTAAACTAATTAAATTCTTCTACTCATTATATATACATCAATATTTAGTAAAGAAAAAAAAATATGTATAGTGTGTTATAAAGATGACAACAATTTTGCACATCAATACCCTCTCAATTCTCGTGTCTTTTTGGGGTGCGTTTTCAGGAGCACCAGAAGGCAGAAAGGAGCCACCGGGAACAGTTCAAAACTTCAAAATCGCTGTGCTGGAGTGGGGTATGTACTAGCCTCTCATCTCTCGTGAAATAAGTTGTGCTGGATAAAAGGAGGCCATTCGTCCACCACTTATAGGCCTCATTCCAAGTTCCAACGTTATCCCCCACCACTTTAAAGGTCTCAATAAGGGTACTGCTAGGTTGCCTCCTAGACCGGCCGTGCTCCTAGTTAAATCTCACTTTTTTATTTTTCATATTGTTTTAAATATTTGTAAACTGATACATTAATAAATGAAAAATTATATTTACAATCCTCACTTAAAGGTTGTATGTATATATATTTTATTAAATGAAAAAAAAATATCATTTTAAGAGGGATATTTTTGTTATTTTAAAAAGTTTTAAATATAAAATTACCTAGACTGTATAAACATTGCTCTTAATAAGTAATTCCTCAATTATTAAATTAAAAAAAATTTATATATATGAGTGTTAAAATGAAGAACATACTATTATTTTCCTCTAAAAAATTAAGCAGATAAATAAATCGGATCGGGCTTTGGAAAAAGAAAAAAGAAAACGCTACACTCACTGAGTGTTATCGAGGAATCTTTTGGAGACGTGTAATTTCTTTTCTTTGTTTATACATTTTTTAATCTCTTTAAATATTTTAAAAAAATCATAATATTATTATAAAATAATTTCTTAACCATTAAATAAAAAAGACAATTGGGACCCATTGTAGATTCATAATATTTTTTTAAGAGAAATAATTAGTACAAATTTTAAATAAATAAATTCTGCTAAGTTTTTGTAAAAGATTATAAAAAAATTATTTTTATTAATGAGATTTATTTTTATAAAAAAAAATTATATGAAAATACTTATAACTAACATTACTTGTTGAGAAAATAACAAACATCTCCTGCTGTAAAATCCAATGGGCCCCCTCTTCTCCTTTTTCTATTTTTTTCAATTTTCTTTTCTTTTTATGGGACAAGTCCAGTCAAGGCCAAGTGCATGACAAAGTAAGGCACCTACCTACACAGGCTACACGCGCGCGCACCGCTTCTCCCTTCTCTCTCGAATTTTATTATATTTTTCTTGCTACAAATTCACTGCATTGAGCAACGGACATCTCGTTTGCTTGGTCATTTTTCACGATTGGATGAAAGCCGGCAGTGTTAAAATTGATGAATAGTAATGAAATAGAAAATAAAATAAGATAAAAAAATTGTAAATAATAATAAAATAATTTATGAATAATAATGAAAATTATTTAAGTTATGATGTTTTTTAAAATTTTAAAAAAGAGACAAAAAGTTAAATAAAAATATTTTAAAATTAAAATATTGTTTGAATTTAAATTTTTAATATTATTTTTATTTTAAAAATTATTAGATAAAAAATTAAAATATTTAAAAATAAAATAAAATGAGGAGAGATAAATGGAGGCAAGAAACCCATCTTCTAAACAAGCAGTGTCCAAGCATTTCCCCGTTTCCCCCTTTTTTTTTTTTTCTTTTTTTCGATCGTCTGATCTCTTTATAGAGCTATCTCAGTCTGCAAAGCAGTGGCATTGAACTCCACCTGTTGTTGCTGCTGTTGTGGGAACCCAACCTCCCACCTTGGCTTGGGCATGACTCCATCCTGCACAGGCACGTACTCCTGATCACAACAAAATATTGTCATCATTTACAACCAAACACCCCAGATAAGATCAATCATTACACCAAGACAGTAAACTGAGAAAGATTCCTCCTCTAAATGCCAGGCCGTTGTCTTTTCAGTGTAAAAGCCTTCAAAATCAACAGACACAAACCTAAACAACGTGAAAAAATGAAGCTCGATCCCCACCTCAAGTTTTTGAACGAGCTCTTTGGCATTAGGAGCAGACACTATTATGTGGCGCTGGGATGGCTTGATGAAGCCATCATCCACAGCTTTGTCAATGAAAGTGAGAAGGTAGTTGTAGTAGCCATCAACGTTAACAAGCCCACCTATGTATATATGGTATTGGAGTTGAAAATTTTAGGGTTTGAAAGAAGAACGCCAAACAACCGAAGGGTTTTTTTTCTAGTAATCAGGGGTGTGCTTACAGGTTTGTCATGGATACCGAGTTGGGCCCAGGTGATGACCTCCAAAAGCTCTTCCAAAGTTCCATACCCACCTGAAACCAATGTGATGACAGAAAACTCCATTGTTTATTTGGGGAACAAAAAGGGTAAAGTGAAAGTTTGAAAATCTACTAGTATTTGTAAGAGAGGAGAGAGAGAGAGAGAGAGAGAGGACCTGGTAGGGCAATAAAACAATCAGAATGGCGGGCCATTTCAGCCTTTCTTTGGTGCATGTCGGCTACTGGCCTGACCTCTCCAACCGCCTCACCCGTTATCTGTGGCTCCACCCCACCATACACAAGCATTAATTCTGATCAGAGACACCCACCATGAAACACAAAGTTTTGAACTTTGAAACCATATTACAACCATACAAACAATTTTAGAGACACCGTGAACCTTAAGAAAGTGCCAAACTTTAAACCATGAACATGAAAAAGAAAGGGAAAAACCCATTGACTAGTTCAAAAGAAAACCAAAATGGAATTATATGCACCTCTTTGCACATTAGAGTCCTCGGGATGATCCTATAAACCAAAATAAAATAAAATAAAGTTTAAGCTATGTGAAAAGGAACAATAAAGATTAATTTCAAGCATCAAACGTCCCAAAATTGTGAAGATATGGTAAAGTGAGTGTACCCAAGAACTTTTCCCCCACCACGATGAACAGCTTGTGAAACCAGCCCCATTAGCCCAATGCTCCCACCTCCATACACAAGGTCCAGTCTCCTTGATACCTTTACATGCACATGCCCAAAACATCTCAGAAAGAGTTGAAGACAACAGAAGAGATGCAAAATCACAGAGAGAAAGGGGGTAATTCAGTTTCATGAATCATTAGGGAATTAAATACCAGCTCTTGGGCTAACTCAATGGCAGCATCTCTGTAGCAATTTCGGTTCCCAGTACTGCTGCCACAGAAAACGCAAACTCTCTTGAATCTTGTACTCACAACTTTTCCTTCCATTTCCCCACTCAGGATTCCTTGCCACTTGTTTGATAATTCGCAAGCACCACAACAATAATATATAACGAAGATAGACTGGTAGAGGAAGCTTCACCACAACTGAAATGGAACAGGCACTATATATAGACTCCGCAATAGTAATATTGTAAGAAAGGAAAAGTCTTTACAGAAACCAAAATTAAAAAAGAAAAAAATGAGAAAAGGCACCACTGTGAATGGATAGGGATGAATCATGATGGGAGAAAGCAATAGGGACCGGGTGGGGGAGTCTATACTCTTGCAAATACACGTGTCTGCATATGGTGGGAGAACATGGTGGTTTCATTCTCACTTTTGTGACACAAACATTCTTGATGAACCAAAAGAATTTAACACAGAATTCCCATCCATACCTGATACCACCCGGCACCCAGACCCCTACAGAGTCTTCTGTCTCATCAGACGCACGCAATCATAATCAGATGGCTGGGACACGTGCAGAGCCTCACTGCATCAAATCAAGATTAGCAACACTGAAAATATAAAAGAAATAACAATTGAGCGAAACGTGTCGTTTTTGCTTTCATCCAACCATTTGCCATTACAAAGGCGCATGTTGATAGGAATAGGATTGAGCTTTGAAGATGGGGCTAGCAGAACCCACAAAGGATGATCCTAATCCACACAGAAACCTCACCTCTGATAAGAAGACACGATTGGCTGTTGCCCATGAGAATGGAACCCACATATGTTTGTCTTGGTCTTCAATCTGTCACTGTCGGTCTCTGAGTGAGTTCCACATAGCATTTACTTCATGGAGCACGTTCCCATTTAATGCACATCCCTGATCAGAGAGTAAAGAGAGGTGATAACTAAAGATTCAGGTAGGCCCCGGTTAATAAATTTCCTTTCAGAAATAATGTTTGCTGAGGTCTTGCATTGGAGAATGTCTCTTTAACCGAAGCTCCCAAAAGAATCGCATATTTTTTTTATTCGATAAGAAGAGATGATTTTATATAAAAATTAAAAATTAAATAAAATATTATTTTTGATATTATTATTATTTTATAATTTAAAGTGATTAATTATTTATCATATTTTATATAAAAATTTAAAAAAATTATAATAACGAGAAGAGATGAAATCATTTTTATATCTAAATATAATTTTTGAGAAGTGAGTAATAAGTTGTGCAAATGGTATATATATATATTTTTTTAAATTGTGTTTTATTATTAAAAAATTATTTTTATATAGATTTTATATTTTTTATTATTTTTTAAAAGAGAAAAGATATTTACAATCGTGAATTGCGTAATCACCGCGTAATTGCTTTGAAAAAAATAATAAAATATAGGACCCACATGAAAAAAATTAATTTTTTAATAGTGGACTCTATTATTTTTCAAAGCGATTACGCAATGGTTACACACTTCACGGTTATACGTAGAATTAATCTTTTTAAAAAGTACACGAGGCTACTCTGTAATTCTGCAAATAACATTTATGTAAATTTTACGTATTCACGTGGGTGAGGTGTAAAGGCACAGTGCTACAGTTAGAACAGTAAATGAGTCTTTGAAAGAGGGAAAAGGATGTTGATATGTTTAACACGTGTTATATAATATGTATTCCGAAGTAGATAATATGTGACACGATCCGTTAACCTACTACGACATGATAATAACGAGTTTGAGTTTAGTTTTAACGGATTCGGATAAAAATATATTGACCTGTTAAGATACGATTATTTATTGGATTGATAACGGGTCAATCCGTTATGATCCATTACGAAAGTTAAAGTTACAATTATACCATTATATTTAAAAGTAATATTGTTAAAATTTTAATTTCAATATTTTTATTGTTTGGATTGTAATTTTAGACTTGTAGTTAGTTTTTATATTTTTTTATAAATATTATGATTTTAACATTTATATAAAATTATGTTAAACTTAATAAGGTCAAACGGGTTAATTTCGGATCTGTTCAATCTATTTACATAAACTAGTTGAAACGGGTTGGGTCAGGTCGTGTCGTGTTAACTTATTTTGTAGTATTCACTAACGAGTTGACACGATACGACCTGTTATGTTAATCGATCGTGTTAGGGTTTGATATTTTAACATGATAAGCTTAGCGTGTCGTGTTCGGATTGATCCATATAATATAATATACATATCTTGATACGATACAAATACGACTCGTTAACACGATTTGAGACTTCCATTATACTATGTATCAGTCTATCAGATACCTTAGTTATACGTCAGTGTGCTTTTTGAATAACTGGTTTAGTCCCGATATTGGGCTAATGGGGCCGGTTTCACAAGTTCAGTCATGAGATAAAGATTACCCAACAGGTTTAGTCATGAGATTTGGCCCATTTCAAGAACGATTGGAGTATGATCGGAAGGTTGCTGATACCGAAAGCTTTCACACAAGTCTTTAATTGTTGTATTCAGACTCAGAGGCCCAAAAGCCTCCATTTTGGAAGTTTTCACGTCTACTCTCTTTTGAGTAATATTAGGTACAAGTTTTAAATATATAAATTTTATATAAGATTTTTGTAAAAATATGGATCCCATAAAAAAAAAGTGAATTTTCACATTTTTATATGATGGGATCTATTTTTTTATAAAATGTCTACATAAAATTTGTATAAATCATTTCTCATCTCCTTAATCGTTTCTCACTGGGCCTCATCTTCATCAACCGAGACATCTTTAATTTGTGAAGAGACAAAAGCTTGATTTTGTTTGGCCCAACAAGCTTGATTTTGTTTGGCCCATCCAAAATTTCCCCAACACTGGCAAGTTATTTGATCTATTTCTATATGATGTAATTATAGCTTTTGGAAGGGAGAACTGATTTTTATAAAGTCTACCTTATAAAGAAAACCCTAAAATCAAGTTATATTGGTTTTTTGAAATTTTGGGAGGCAAGCCAAAATTAATTACTGGATTCACTATATCAAGAACATTAATTTATCTCATAATAGGGGAAAAGAAATTAAGCGCTCGTTTGAATAGTGAGATGAGATGAGATGATTTTAGATGAATTGAATAAAATATTGTTAAAATATTATTTTTAATATTAATATTATTTTAGGATTTAAAAAATATTGAATTGTTTATCACATTTTGTGTGAGAATTTAAAAAAATTATAATGATAAAATGAGATGACATGATATCGTCTTTTTATCCTAACGAACCCTAAATTCTAAGCTTTGTCCAACACAATAAAGGTGTTGATAATAATAACACTAATAATATATAAGAAATTATTGACTTGGGTCAATACTAAAAACTTGAATTGGTCAATGCGACATTTATGACTCTTGCCACCAACCTAAGCATAAAGTGATGATAATGGTGGTCGATCAATTGATTCATACCTACTTCCAACATTTGTACAGGTTCTGTTTTATATGGCACCTGAAGCCATCATAGAGATCGTGCAAATGACTTTGTTTCCGGTATTCAAACTAGACACAGTAGTCAGAATTTCTTTTCTTTAAAAAAAAAAAAAAAGACTTGTAGGGTATGTGCCAATATTTTGAATACCGTACCGGATATCGTACTGGTCAAGTCACCGAAATGAAATACCAGTACCGTTTCAGGATAGCGTTTAGGGATAACATTTCGGGATAATCGATATATAAATAAATTATATATATAAATTATATTCTAAAATAATAGTCTATACATAAATAAATTATATATAAATATATATATATAAATTATAAATAGGCTAGTCTGAATTGGAAATTAAAAAATAAGCTTGTAGTTTAAAAAAAAAAAACAAAAGCAAAATATCGGCCGGTACAGGCCGAAATTGAGGCCGGTATAGGCCGACATTTAAGCCGGTACGAAACATGTATAGTATCTGTACCGGCCAAACGGCCGATACGAAAAATTTCGACCGTACCGGCTGGTACTGTATAAAATCGAAAACAGTGGTATGCGCTTATGCTAATATCTGATCACGGGAAAGAAAAATTCTATTTTATCAAAATTAGGTATCACATACTTCTCCCTTATATTTCTAATGTAATGCCACGATTCCGAATGGGCCGAAGAATTACTAACTGTCACCTAAAATCATCTCTCAACTACATAATATATATTGCAAATTCTCTATAAAACATTAAACTCATTGTTTCAAATCAAATATTGAGTATAATTAATCTAAGACACCACAAAGTCATCAAAACATCCCAATAACCCAAGTCAACAGAACAAAACAAATCTACTGGATACAATTCTCCAGTCATCAAGGTTCCCTCTTTGTACTTAATCCACTATACTCATATAGCCTTACCCATACTTCATATTCTTGATTTTCAGCTGAAACATCCAAAATATCTGAAAAATATTGTGGAGATAATGTGTGAGTTATCAATAATTCAGTAAGCAGAGAATATATACTAATATGTAAATATGAGTATTTTCATAGAGTTTAGAATGCAGAGTAAAATATTTTTAATTTCAGAATGCGGAACCAAAACATATTCTCAAAATATGAGAGCAACAGTTTGGAAACATTTATATTCAAAAATCATTTAGCATAGCATAACTAAATATCATCATCATATCATCTCATATCATATCGTATCAGAGTGTCATATTAGAACAGAGGCCATGATTAACCCACGTGGTGGGGTTGTGGTATCCCAGTGGCCAGACTGGGTAGAGATAGAAGTGAATGTTCATTTTATTATTCTTGGAGTCCTGAGTGTGCACATATGAAAGACCACACAGAAAATTATTTTATTTTCAAAATAGGTGTACTCAGAGACAAAGAAGTTGGTACAAACCATATAACAGAGACAACAATTTTGCACCCGTGGTAAGATCAGAACATGGTAGAATCAGAACCAGATACAAAATTAGAATGTTATGTTAAAGGTTTTCAGATGCCACATTATATCAAAACAAAGTACTAAACAGATTCATATCATTTTCGCATAATCAAAACAGATTCAGAGCATCTTCACCTAATCAAAACAGATTCAGAGCATTTTTTCGTAATCATGTCAAAAAAATTTAGATTTCAAATTCGCTGTTTTTGCATAGTTTAGAAATAGAATGCAAAAATTTTGCTCATGTCTACATCAGTCATAATAAAAATATCTTTATCTTTTCTTATTAAGATACAATAAGTGATGCAGAATAAAATGACCAAGGTTGTTTTTCAATTTTTTTTCATTACAAAACATGTATATTTTTCATAAATCAACGTCAGTCAATCTATTTTTATATTCCCGACATACTCGTTGAGCCAACTCGTCGTAGGTGACACAGCTCAAATCTTACATTTCTGATTGTGATAGGCTCTGATACTATTTGTATCGTTCCAATAGAAGACATACAATTGGAGCTCTATTAGAATATTATAAAGAACAATAACTTCTCAATCCCAAATAATGTATGATCTCATACATTACATATCCTTAAAACATTAATTTCTATTCTAGTGTAAGTTTTTTTTTTTTTTTTTTTACCCTGTTAAACATTGCGGGATAGAGACACAGACATGATTGATGGGAATGCATCAATTGATATCTTTTGGAGTAGGCAAAGAAATTTGACACCAATAAATGAGAATTTAATTTAAGGTGGCCGGTGCAAAATATTGTGTTAGTTTGATGATAATTGAAACGCACAACCCCCAATTGCTTTTAAGTCTCGTTTGTTTTCATTCTTAATCATTCTTATCGCATCTTATCTAATCATGATGATAATTGAATTGCCCAACCATCACCCCCCCATTTTCTTTTAGGCCTCATTTGTTTTTACAATCATTTTCATCTCATCTCATCTAATAATTACAATTTTTTCAAATTTTCATAAAAAATAAAATAAACAATTCAACTTTTTCAAATCCTAAAATAAAAATAATATTAAAAAATATATTATAATAATATTTTATTCAATTTTTAACTTTTATCTCAACTCGTTGGCGAAATATTAGGTTATTCAAGCGTGTTCAGGCGTGGCGTTGTCCTCAAGCCTTTCTCTTCACCTAAAATGTTGGGTTATTGAGAGAGTACATGAGAGAGAGGGAGAGGGAGAGAGAGAGAGAGTACGGTTATATTATTACAAGATTGAAAGATAAATGTTAGACACATCAACAACATTGTATGCGAGACAGGAAACCTGTCCTGGTAAAAAAAAAAAAAAAATCCCCAAACTAATTGAGAAAGCAGTTCCAAGTTGTAATATTGGTAAATGATAGAAACATAACTGTTACATAACCATTTATTTTAGAATAATGCTAGTATGCTTTCTCATTTTATTTTCTCATTTTGACTGCTCATATATTTATTTATTTTTTTATTTATTGATTAAAAAAGTGATTATTAGTGTATTGATATATTTTTTAAAATATTTAAAGATATTAAAAAAATGTAAAACAAAAGAAAAAGAGAAAAAAAAAAGAAGAGTTTTGTCTAAGGACACGCCCAACGGACTGGGTGGCAGCCTAGCATTACTCTTTATTTTATTTTGATATGATAGTTTCACATAGACAGATTGTGCAGTAGTTGTTTAAAAGTCATATCTCTAACATTTTTTCTTGTATCATAATTCCCTGAGATCCTAAATTAATTAATCAAGAACTATGCATGCATGCACACTAGCTAGCCGTGCCGAGTTGCCTGATCATTTCCAATTAGTCCCATCATCACATGGAGAGCAACCTTCTTGTGCAATATCAGAGATCTGAACTCCAGTGTCATATACTCCTGCAGGCTTCCAATCAGCAGGAAGAACATGTTGAGCCCAGATCCACTTCCCATCGTACCCAGCTGTTACTACAAACCGGAATTGCAGTGGCCCAGATGGCACTCTACTTGTGTCCCAGACTGCCCCATGATTTCTACTCATGAAACCCCAGTTCGACGAACCAACCTAGGAACATTGCAGCAATGTTGCATCAGTTTATGGTTATTTATATACAATTGAACAGTTTTAGTTTAACAAAAAGTCATGTTGCTATGCTTTTTGGCTCACCTGAGCTACATCAACACCTACTATTTCTGTTTGGCCACCTTGAAACAGAAATTTGATTGCCAAGTAATGTGGCTTTTGGCTTGATTCTTCCACTCGCAATGCCAAGTTCTGATTCTTGTATTGGCAGGGTATCCTGGTTTATGCAACCAAGAAGATTGGATTTTAGTGCTGCGTTTTTCCCCCTAAAGCATCTGATGCAGGTTCAATATGATTCTCTAATGAATACATATTGGACCGTTACGAACAATAATGTGCTTGGCTTTTGTCTAAGGGGACATTTCTGGCCCATTTTACAGAGGCCGTAGTGTTAGGTGGCCCACATCCGAGTTAATTCATCTATTGTTTATGATTCTTTAGCCTAGAAGTGGTGGCTAATATTGAAATATCTTAATATCCTTACCTCTTGTACTCTACGTCGACAATCCCAAGTTTCAAAATGTGTTGGCCCATACCCTTTTGAGCCATAGCCATGAAAGCTCTGCTGCTGAGGACAAAGTCTGTTTGGTTATTGTGATTGAGATCCGTCAAAATCACTCTAGCCCCTTCTCTGAGACAAACAGTTGTGTTTTTGCATCTTATCTGCCAAACAAGCGTGGCTCCGATCAAAACATAGGTAGGTAAAAGCATTCTCAAACAAAAGAAAGAAGTTTTATCTATAGACTATACAGACCTGAAAGCATGCTCCACAACCAGCTCCATCTTTGTAAAGGGAAGGAATACCAGCTGCAAGATGTCCACTGTTGAAACCCAATGCCAAGGAACCATAGCCACAAGCCCCAGCTGCATCAAAGCCACAAAACAAGAATGACCCACTTAATATTTCCCTAAAACTTCGTCTGGGTCAATCTTACTTTTTTCCATTTCGTACCATATTGGTAAAAATGAACTTGATCAAACAAACGCGATAATACAAGAGGAAAGAGAGGAAAACAAAGGTTGCATCTTACATAGAAGTGCTGAAGCGTTACTGAAATATGCAGCCTTAGTTTGGTGCACACAACGATCACAAGCAGTGGCAGATGAAATAAGAAAGAAGAGGAAGCAAATAAAGAAAGCCATCTTGTTAGTAATTCTATGATAAATGAGTACGCAGGAGGAGCTAGGCAAGAGGTGTTTATATATAGATGTAAAGGCTATATAGATGAGTGTGGACTTTAGGTCAGCGTGTACAATAAAGGCTAGGATAGTTCTTTTAGATGGATCAAAGATTTGAATCAATTTGTTAGACTGTAACGATTTGCGCAAACGCGGTGGGACAAAGAAAAAGGGGATGGGGTCTCTCAGACTCTCACCGACTCTCTGCTTCTGCAAGCACAGCTATGCTAAGAAAGAGCATTTATGTGTCTTTCCGAGCCTTTAAATGGATATATTTAAGGGGACATACTCTTTGCACTTCGAGATGTTTCTTCCCTTTTTATTCCTCAGATTCTCACACTCCGAGACTTGTAAGTAGAAACTTAAATCAATAGAAAAGTTACATAGTTTTCCAAGTACTCAAAAGTATTGTGCCTCTTTTCAATCGATTTTGAGTCTTTGTTTACATAACGGTTGGGTGGTGCATGAGTGACGCAACCCTCCTGATAATTTAGCTGGTGAAAATGATCGCTTCTACAACCATACAAGCAGTGTGGGACCTGTGGGTTGCAATATGCAAACAATTTTAAAAGAAAAAGGGGAGAGAGAGAGAGAGAGAGACATTTTGTGTGCTTTTCTTCACGCGTATGGTAGAACAAAAGGGAAAGAACATCTAAGTTTGAGATAAGTTTGGTGATGTGAGGATTCTTTGTTAATGGGGGGTGCAAAGATAAGAACAAAGTCTACCCTAACCCCACAAGTAAAGCAAGATTAATAATGCTAAACTTGGACAACCATAGTGGGCAATAGAAACTTCTGTCATATTTATTATCTTAGACCATCCTTCTCATTTAGGTGTCGGTAACCAGGAAATTATAAAAGCAGCGGCAAGAGCACAGTAGCCACAAAGCATACCAATAATTATTATATCAATATAGATGTTCATCTTTTTACTGGCCATATTCCAAGATATCTCATAGCCGAACGCCCAATTTATTTTTCATGCAAGACTATCAATTATTCAGACTAGTGAAAAAATAACTTTTCCGGGCTCTGTTGTTTTTCTCAACAAAAGAAAGAAAAACTTCAAGACCTCCACTACCGAAAGTGTAAACTATGGGTCTCTTGACTTTTTACCGTGAGTAAAAGGGAATTAACAAAACACAGAGTAGTTCATGGGGATCAGACAAGGGTTGAGGGTAAATGAATGTGGGGTGGGATTCTCAGTATGAGAGAATACATCCAATAATGGTGTTGGAGGCAATCCATATAGCGACGTTGTGCTCCTAATGGTTGGCACTTCTTATCTTTATGCACGCCAGCAGGAGACGTCCTTTAGGATGTTGATGATATCCTTGACAAGGGGCTTAATCCTCCAATCTGTTGAGACTCCTTGTTAGTAGCAAGGCAGATGTTCGAAGTTTGGTGACTGCCAAAAATGACTTTATTTTTCTTTCTTTTAGCTACAGGAGGGACGTGCGCATAGGAATCACACTGTAATGTTAAGTACAAGATCTAAATAGACAAATTTTGGTATAACTTTTGCGTAAAAAAATGAGTCATACTAATAAAAAATAATTTTTTTTGTTATTTTTTATTTTTTAAAGTGAGGTTCGACTTATATATTTGAGACTTATACAAATCATTTCTCCTACAAAAGTTGGTTTCTACACCGACGATATGTCAAACAATATGGTTCTGTTTTTCACCACCTACCTTTTTTATACGCGTTTTTCTTAGTTGTTTCCATTGAAGTCAAAGTTTTAAAAACTTTTTAGAAGACGGGATGTTCGTGGTATCATCATCCTTCGCTTTTCGTTAATTAATGGCCTCTTGGGTGTATACCACTGCAAAGCTTTCATCAATTGCAGAGCTTTATATTTAAGTCCTATAAAACAAGTGTTATCATATTAAAAACTTTACCCTCGTCTTTTATTGGACTGCTTAAATGACGATAAATTGCCAAAAAAAAAAAAAAAAGAAGTAATATAGAGCCCAAAAACGCTAAACCTTTTATTCATTCTTATATTGTTCATTGAATTGGATATGTAGAACACCAACTTCACATTATGAACAAAATTAAAAGAAAAATCTTTCATGCCAAAGAACCAAAAGCAGCACAGAGCTCGTCGAGTAAGCAAACAAATCACAGTTTTTGGATGTGGTTTTACCGCTAATGAATCAATCTAACACTCGAAGTCTGTGCTCACACTTAAAAAAAAGCTATACTCGAACTCTTTTTCTCTGATAGAGAACGAAAAACAAGGGCAGAGCTTGGAGAAGGAAGTACCAGTTGAAAGCATTAATTTGCGGGTTATTTGGAAGACGGGCTTGAAGGGAGAAATGGGATGAGGGTTAAAATATAATACAAATAATTAAATTGGTCATTTTTTATCGGTTTAAATTTTTGGGATAAGGCTATTTTTTACATAGTTTTAGAGAAGAGGTCTTGAGTTATTTTACACTCTATCCCTGGTCCATTGAGGAAGAATCTGACCTACAAGTAAGGGAGAATATTAAAAATATAATATAAATAATTAAATTTACAACTACTTAAATTTTTTGGATAAATGATAATTTCACAACGAGAGCCTTTTTTTTGCCTCTATGGCTGCTGTGTAGAGAGTGTGGGAGCTTCAGGGTTTCCGTGGCTTCCTCCCTATGATTTGGTTTTGATTTTCAAAAGGGCGTCTATAGTTTATATACGTTGAAGTATGAGCATGGGATAAGCCACTTTTGAGAGGTTCACGTTTTTAGAGCTAATTCAAACTTTTTGGGGTCTCTTTGAAGCTTAGGCTCGGGGAAGGGCTTATTGGGTTTCTGCAGGGTCTATTCCCAATTCAGGAATATGGACTTCTTGACACCCGAATCTTAATTTAAGGACGTGTTTAGGTACACCAGAGTAGGAATATTCCTGGCCTCTCCAGTAGCCAAGGTTACATGAAATTAGAAATTTGAGAGTTAATTAACAATTTAGGAATGATGAGCTACAAGAAGATGGAAGAAAGAGGGGCAGTAAAAAGAGGAAAATGGAGAAACAAACATGCATGCTGTCTTGGATCTCTTGTTGACAAAAGTGTTTGAGTGATCATAGCTTTTATGTGGGGCCCAAACTGCGGTTGCATGGATTTGGAAGAAGAAAACAACAGCATGAATAACGATAAACATCAATGGCCTACCCTGAAGTGTTGATTGCTTAATAGAGACCAGACATCCCCACAATCCCACCCTTCGGTTTGGTTTGATAATCACATGGCTATGCGTTTTATCAGTAGAACATAAAGGAAACAGCAGAGTTTGGTGCTGTCTAACCTGGTGGATATATATCATAACCATCTATGTCTTCCCACAGAGCACTAGATCCAGAATCTGAAACATCACACCTCTAGGACTCCTCTTACTTGTTGCTTATTCAGAACCCTCACTCTAAGCTGCAGCCATGATCAACCCAAGAAGGCTAATCCCAATGGCAAAGAAGTGGCAAAGAATGGCTGCAAATAAGCCTAAGAGGATTTCATGTCCAAAAAGTGATGTAGGTTTGCAATCTTCAGTGGCCAATAAAGGCCATTTTGTTGTATACACCACTGACAATAAAAGGTTTGTGGTTCCCTTGGAATATCTCAGCAAGAATGTCTTTAGGGAGCTGTTGAGAATGTCTGAGGAGGAGTTTGGACTACCCAGCAACGGACCAATCAGATTGCCTTGTGATAGTACTTTATTAGAGTATGTTATTTATTTGGTTCAAGCACACATGGCTGAATATCTGGAGAAGGCTTTGCTCACTTCAATGGCAAAGTGTCACTGCTCCTGCTCGGCTTCACATTGCATTGCTTTAGGACAGAACCAACAGCAACCCCTTATTAACGCCTTTTGAAGGAATGCCCATCTCTATATTCTTTTGGAATTCTTGTATTATGCAGAAGAAGATCACTCGGTTCTGTAAATTTAGCAGCAGGAAATAAATTTTGTTACATGATGAACATTTCTTTATAAGATGTTATTAACCGTTAAATAGTTCGTTATAAACATCCTTGTGCTGTAATGAACATATGTTCTCCCAAAGAAGTTGCTAAAGCATTGCAACTATGGAAGCAAGGCTTTGTTTCTAAGGTTTGGTTTGGGTTCCTGTTAATGACAAATGAATTCAGGTTTTGGATGGTATGCCTTAGGATGATGAGCTTAGAATCTCAGTTGAGCTGAAAGAGCAAGTTATTCCTCTCCTACTAGTTTTACTTTTTTGATAGATATATATATTTTTTTAATTGAAGTGATACAGTCACAAAATTTTTTATAAAAATAAATTCACAAATTGACATGATTTCATATGATACGTTAGATCTATTTTACTTACAATAAAAATATATTTACAATTTAATGTACCACATCAATCTATGTCAATTTATGAGTTTATTTTTACGAAATTTATTTGTTGCTAAATCATTTCTCTTTTCTTGTTAATGTATTTTGGGCTTTATTTTATTAGGTGCATTATGTTTCCATTTTGTTCTCTATCTATATCAAGACTGTAAATTAGGGATTATAATTTTTTTAAGAATAAATATAGATAGAAGCCACTATTAAGAGCATCCATTTTGCATACATGATGTGACATCATCTAGACCATGCATCTCCCCAAGTGAGTGTTGGGAACAATCAACTAGAAGCAGCCATGCAGTGAGTGCAAAGTGTGCACTGCTATAATGACTTCTCTCTAGCATTACTTTTTTTTTTTTTATAATGGCCTATGAATCCCGTTCCAAATTAATAAAACAGAGTTTAAGGTTTAGAACTATAGTGTTTACTTATTTTTGCTCGTTTGTTTTCAGAGATGAGATGAGATAAGATGAAATGAGATGAGTTGAGATTAAAGTTAAAAAGTTGAATAAAATATTGTTAGAATATATTTTTTAATATTATTTTTGTTTTGGGATTTGAAAAAGTTGAATTGTTTATTTTATTTTGTATGGGGATTTGAAAAGTTGTAATAATGAGGTGAGATGAGATGAGATGTTTCCTGAAAACAAATGAGGATAAACTCGATATTTGATATTAACAACTGTACCTTATATCACGGCAGCATATAACATAAAATGAATGGATTAAAATAAAAAAAATTTCTTGCTGTAAAATAGAAGAGAAGTGTTAGCTCTTATTTTATAAAATAAATTTAAAAAATAATTTGGTTTGATATAATAAATATCTATTTATAATTTTGAGTGTTATATTAAATTATTTTAATTTATAAATTTATTTTAAGAAATGATATTTGCAATTTTGAATTGCTCAAACATTGCATAATCTTTTTGAAAAAAATAAGTAAATATGAGATCTACACAAAAAAAATTAATTTTTAATAATCAATCACACTTCTTTTCAAAACGATTGTGTGATACTTATTTTTTTAACGATTGTACGCAATATTACTGATCTATTTTTATAAAATTTTGATTCTTTGACCAAATATTTAAAAGAAGAGTAATATTATATATAAATGTAAAATATACAAATATCGAACAATTATTTTAAAAAAAACTATGGTTGATTATTAAATTTTTTTTATATAAATTTTAGATTTATTATTTTTAAAAAAAAATTGGAAAACGTTTTCACGCTCGACGATGCAAATATCAATTAAAAATAATGGTGAAAAATGAAAATAAGAAGAAGAAAGTACGCTCTCGCATTGAGCACGCAAAGTACAAACCCCGCATAAAAGCAGTCTCCCCCCTTCCCATCGCTCAGTTCCAATCCCAAATCTTACCGTCTTTTTTCTTTGGGAAAGATTATATATTCATTTGTTTTTGTATGATTTTTTAATATTTTCCGTCGATTTTGTTCTCATATAATCATTAACATATTAAACAGTTTTCATTCCGGAATACCAATTCTTCCTTCTGCCCACTCGGATAGATCGATTTTGGGGGGCTTTTGATTTACTTATTTCGCTTTCGCTTTTTTTGGACCGATCGATTACTATGGGTGCCGAGGGGGATTCGAGCGTGCCGAGAGTTGGTGGTGGTGGTGAAGAAGAACAAGTGGTGGCGATCAATGTCCGGTGCTCCAATGGTTCGAAATTCACCGTGAGGACCAACCTCGATTCCACCGTTAGCGCATTCAAAGCGGTTCTGACTCAGAATTGCGACGTCCCAGCTGATCAGCAGAGATTGATTTACAAAGGTCGCATCTTGAAAGATGATCAAACCCTAGAAAGCTATGGTACGTGTCTCGATTCCTTGTGAAAATTTTTGTGTTGGCTTCATTTAATTTAATTTTATCGCTAAAGTTTAGTTTAATTGGAGGTTGCAGTTATTCCTGATATTTTTGCTGAATCGATGAGCTAAGTTTTTATTTTACTTTGCGTGTGAGAGTCATTTGAATTTCAACTTTTTATTGTGGTGGATATTTGTTTTTTTTTTTTTTTCAGTTCACTTATTAATAAGATCTCCAATTGCTTATCAATTTTTTTAGTTCGCGGAAAATCATTGACTCTCTCGGATAGAATTTATCCGAGAGTCAATGATTTTCCTGTAGAATGTCCGTATTGATAGGAAAGTGGAGTGGGTTTTGTTAATATTTTGAGCTGCTAAAGTTTGTTTCTTTGGTTGGTGCTTCGTTTTTTAATGAGCTTTGTGAAACTCTCGGAGATTTTGAAGTTTTGTTGAACTGTATGATTTTACTGAAATGCATCGGTAGACTATCATAGAGAAGCGTACAAAGCTTTATTAAACTGTGTGGCTTTGGAGGGCAATAAATACATTGGGTTTGGTATAAAAATGATATAAGCATAGCCTTTTCATGTGGAGGACATCCTCAATCATTTCACCCTTTGAGGGCACGATTTTCTTTTGGTGGCAGAGTGAGGGGAAGGCAGAGGTGAAGCCACCACTGTTTGCACAGTATTTTTTTGAACAGCGGCAGGATATTTTTTTTATTTTTTTTTTCGTGCTTGATTTACACAATCAAACAAATTAGGTTCTTGGTAATTTATTTGAGCCTTGTTTCCAGTAGCTTATACATGTGAATCATTAAAGAGTTGGCAATATGCTTTACAAGGGTCGGTCTGTCTTCTCCTCAGGTTGATCTTTTTTACCCTTTTTTTGTTGAAGGTTTGCAGGCGGAACACACTATTCACATGGTTCGTGGGTTTGCTTCAGCTGCATCAAATCCTGCTGCTGCAAATGCTACTGCTGCTGGTAACTCTGGGAGTCCCAACAACAGTCCAGGTGTTACACAGGGTGTTGGTTCAAATGAACGTGGGGGATTGGGAAATGCTGGTCCTGGTGCATCTTTGTTTCCTGGACTGGGCTTCAATGCGTTAGGCGGTGGGGAGGCATCTGGTTTGTTTGGAGCTGGACTGCCAGAGTTTGAACAAGTGCAGCAGCAATTGACTCAGAATCCAAACATGATGAGGGAGATAATGAACATGCCTGCCATGCAGAGCCTAATGAACAACCCTGACTTAATGCGCAGCTTGATTATGAACAATCCTCAGATGCGTGATATCATCGACCGTAATCCAGAGCTTGCTCATGTACTTAATGACCCTGGGATTCTCCGACAGACAGTAGAAGCTGCAAGGAACCCTGAGCTTATGCGTGAGATGATGCGAAACACTGACAGGGCGATGAGCAACATTGAATCTTCCCCTGAGGGATTTAACATGCTCAGACGAATGTATGAAAATGTTCTGGAACCATTTTCGAATGCTACAACGATGAGTCGAAATGCTGGAAATGATTCGAGTTCAAACCCGTTTGCAGCACTTCTTGGAAATCAAGGTGGGACACAAGTCAGGGATGGTGCTAATAACCCTTCGACTACTGGTTCTGAAACAACCAGTGGACTTATTTCTCCGAATATAAACCCACTCCCTAACCCTTGGAGCAATACCACCGGTGAGCTTTGCCCTTGCTTACTCTTTCATATGTACTCTTTAACATTATAGAATAGAAAGAAAACGTTGTTACCCAAAAAGAAAAGTTTCTGCAAATTTAATTAATGGGTCTGGAATACCAGTACCATTTTTATATTAGTAAACAAGAATTTTATTATGGAGATTGATAGGCATATCAGTACCAATTTTTTAGTTGCTAATGCCACTATCCGTAGTTGTTTGAAGAACCCCTTTACTCTTATCTATGTGGTATACATATCTACTTGCATCAATCTCTGATGTTATGTTATTGGATCTATTTGCTATTATTTGCTTGCTCAGTTATCATATTGCAAGAATATTTAATTACAGGAATAACTGCGCTGGATAGAATATCTTACTTTCCTAGCAGAAATTCACTGCTTGCATGTCACTATCTTTCAATGTAGTTCGAATATGTTATTAGAAATTGTGAATTGTAACTTTTACTTATTAAAATTGGATGTCAGGAGGTACGCAGACAACAACTACGCAGCCAAATCCTGCTGGGGATGCAAGAGCACCTGGTATTGGTGGTCTTGGTGGGCTTGGTCTCCCCAATATGGAACACATGTTTAATGGCACTCCAGATGCTTCTCTACTGAGCCAATTTTTGCAAAACCCAGCTGTATCACAGATGATGCAAAGCTTGCTCTCTAATCCCCAATATATGAATCAGGTACTACGACTAGGAATATTTTCTTATCTGAATAGATCATATTTACGAGATTTGTGCTGTTTCGTGTATTCAATAGGCTTTTTTGAATGATAGATTCTCAGCCTCAACCCGCAACTACGTGGCATGGTAGATACGAATCCTCAATTAAGAGAAATGATGCAAAACCCAGATCTTCTACGTCAATTAACTAACCCCGAGACAATGCAGGTTTATCTTTGCCCACATTGTCTCAATCTCATTCTCTCTGTATCTGTGTGATATGTTCAAATTCTTTTTATGTGGTATATTCTTTCAAACTATTTTGGTGAGGGACAGTCATGTTTTATTTGATAACACGTCTTGGCTGCTAACAAAAATGAGATTGATTGAATTTGGTGACCGGGCATGAAGGTACTTATTGAAAAAACGAATGTTTTGACCATGAAGTTTAATGGTGATTCACTGATGCTTGGCTTTTATGTTGTTCCATTTCATGTGTCTCTTGCAGCAAATGCTAGATTCCGGGCATGAAGTTACTTATTGAAAAAACAAATGTTTTGACCATGAAGTTTAATGGTGATTCACTGATGCTTGGCTTTTATTTTGTTCCGTTTTGTGTCTCTTGCAGCAAATGCTAGCTTTACAGCAGGCACTCACGTCTCGGCTTAATCAACGGCAATCAACCCTGTAAGTGAGGATGTATATTTCTTTGTTACTTGAGTGGTGCCATTTGTTTGCTTGATGAGTTTGTGATGAGTTTATGCTGTTTTGTGCTCCCATACAGTTACTGGTGGATAATCATGATTGTTTTCCAGATGATTAGTTAAAAATCAGGGCTTTCCTACTAGAGATTTAGTTAATTACTTTTGATGGCGACTAATTACTATTCCTTCTGAATATTATAGGGATTTATTAAGTATAATTGGTTTGTTACTTGTAAAAGATATTCTAAATGCTAAGACATCCCCTTGGACTTTTTTGATTCTTTGTGACTTATGAAACATGCCATATGCAAATGCATCATAGGCTTTTTAGCCTTTGTGCAGAGGTTTCTCTGCATTATTGTTGACCAGCAGTCATCAATTCATGCTGTTGTTGGTAACCGTTTCTAGTTCCTAACTAGGTGTAATCACATGTTTACTTTTTGTGTTCTTGGGCTTTGCCTATTTCTATATCAATAAAATATCTTCTTACTTTTCAAAAAAAAAAAAAATCATTCTGTTTTTGGCCCTTACATATGATTTGCTGCTGTCTTGCAGGGATCAAGCTCAGACTGGCAGGACTACAGGTACTTCTGAAGACTAGAACTTGGAAGATAATGTCTTGTTTTCTCTTTCCAATTAAGTTTCCATTGATTTGATGTCCTTGCCTTTAAACAGGAGCAGCGAATAATGCTGCACTGGAGTTGATGATGAACATGTTTGGTGGTCTTGGAGCTGGAAGCTTGACTGTTCCTAATAATCCAGATGGTCTGAATTATTTCATTGACCACATTTTAGGCTCTAGCTATTAGTTTGCCACTGATATTTGTCTTTTACTTCTGTAGTACCCCCGGAGGAACTGTATGCAACTCAGCTTTCACAGCTGCAAGAAATGGGTTTCTTTGATACTCAGGAGAATATCAGGGCACTGCGTGCTACGGCTGGGAATGTCCATGCTGCAGTTGAGCGACTTTTGGGGAATTCCGGGCAATAAGCCTCATTGGATTTTTCCCTTTTTAATTGTTACTCAGGGCAACAGTCGTTTGGACTTGTAAGAATAGTTAATTTGTACTAGTGGGTTGTAAAGGCACGCAATGTCCAGAAAAACATTCCATTTTGAGCGTGTGAATAAGCGAAGACACGCTATGATAGAGCCATGAGATTGTGAGTTATAAGCATTTGCTGTACCTTTGGTTCCCTTTCACTGTCTGTCTCTCATGTACATACACAATTTACAAATATTTTCTATGAGACTACCTCTTGTTGATTTTTTGGATTTTTGTGTATGCGCTGAAAAAACTCTCTTGGAGCGAGTGATGATACATGCACAACCCTTTTTACAACCATATTTTAAAATGAGGGTATTTATGTAAAGTGATGTTACTTGTTAAAGTTATTTTACAAAAATGCTCCTCATTTGAAACATAGTTGTAAAAAGGGTTGTATGTCTATCATTTTCTAGGGTGTATATGTTAAATTTCTCATTTAGTAAGAGCAAATGCTGCCAGCTTTGAAGCCTGTTCTTCTATTTCTCTCAGAGGTGCTTGCATTGAGCTAAGGTAACAACAATGCCCTTCCCTCTCTCCTTTGATTCGAAATCTTCTTCAATCTGAGTCTTGCTTTCTGGGTTGAAATCTCCCCCCATTTGGATTGTTGCTTCACTTTGCTGGTATGTTAATTTTAGGTGTTTTTTTTTTTTTCCTTTTTGTGGAAAATGAAGAAAATATTGATTGCATGTGAATCTGGTGTTTTTTTTGGGGGGGGGGGGGGGGGGGGGGGGGGGGTGGGTGGGGGTGGTGAAGCTCTTTCTTGTATGGTTTTTAAGAAACCTATTATTCTCTTTTTCGAATCATCATCATGAATTGGACGAAATGTCAAGAAGTGAATTAGACGTGATTTGAACATATTGATGGAATTTTTATTGTAATTGAATTGAAAATATTATTGCATTGGTGGATTCGAGCGAATAAGGGTTCAATAGGCAGGAGCTAGAACACTTTGATGTTGTTGGTTAGGGATTTCCTTGTGGGTGGGAGTGAGATATTTGTGCTACGTTTTCATTTGATAATGTAGAAACCCACTTTAACATCTTGAGCATAAAAGGTAAGACAGTCTCTTGGTCAGTGTAATGCTAAGTGCTTAGACTATGCCAGATACTCTGTTTCCTTAATTGTACTTGTTACTTCCTTTATTTGTTTAAAAATTATTAAAATGTGTAGTTGTTCCATTAGGTTTTTGAACTACATAATTAGGCAAGGGAAATATTAAAAAGAAGGTTAGAGATACTTCAATAGGAAAAATTATTTGGCTTTTTTTGGCAACGGAACATGTTCTGCTCAAGAAATTAATATGCTCATGTCTAATCAAGACATATTATGTTTCAATTGACAGTATTGCCATTATTGGATTTTTCTTGTGAATATAATTAGAGAAATTTGTATCAATTCTGATTCGAATTCTGGAATGCTAATATGTGTTCTGTCAAAAGAAGCTTCTTGGGAAATTCTTCTAACTGTCATCAAACTCTGACTTCCATACTAATATGTAGCAAAGCTTTATGCTGTTAGCTTGCAGATGTTCTTCTTATTAATTATAAAAAAAGTTCGCAGATGTTCTCAAAGCTGCCCAATCAAGTTGTCACTCGTTTCAATTTGTTTAGATGATGTGCATTTTTCATATTTTTACGTTGTTGATGTCCTCTTAAAAAAGGTGATTAGTGCATGTTCTTGTTTGATGGTAGAAGCTTTACTTTATGAGATATTTTGTTCTGCAAAGCCATGTGGGAATAATACACGTTCTAATTGATACTCATTTGCATAGGAACCAACATCAATGACATGTATGTTCCATGCTATGCAGCCTGTATCTCATAAAAGTTATCTTCTGTTGATAAGTTTCACTCTCTGCTGTTTTGAGCCATGGTTTTTTAATCGTTTTATATTTGCAATTTCCCGTTTTTCTTCTTTGGAAGTTAATTTGATTCAGATGGTTCAACAAACAATAGACTCTAAATTCAGTGAATATGGGATGGGAAATACTGGAAGTGACTTTCCTAATGATAAGCAACTGCCTGTTGCTGTAAAGAAAGCAGCTTTGAGGGATTTGCAGAATGATGACTCTTGTTAGTATCAGTTATTTATGTATTATGCAGAAGCTGCTGAAGCATTGCAACTATGGAAGCAAGGTTTATTTGGTCACAGCTCTCTCTCTCTCTCTCTCTCTCTCTCTCCCATTTTTTGTAAAGTGGTGCTTTGTTTCTTGGGTTTGGTTCGGGTTCCTTTTAATGACAAATGAATTCAGGTTTTGGATGGCATGCCTTGGGATGATGAGCTTGGAATCTCTGTTGAACTGAACGAGCAAGTTATGTTAAAGTCCAACTCTATTATTTGTATGGAAAATCGTCCTTAAAATGTGAACTTTGTTTAAAAATTAGGTTTTTTCCGTTATTTTGAACTGTTGAGTTGTGAGATTATGTGTTTGAATTAAGGCAACTTTGTTTTTACGAAAGTTGAATAAAATATTATTAAAATATATTTTTTTAATATTATTTTTATTTTGAGATTTAAAAATTTTGAATTGTATATTTTATTTTGTGTAGAAATTTGAGAAAATTATAATGATTAGATGAAATGAGTTGAGAACAGTTGTGAAAATAAACAAGTCATAAAGCAAAAAAAACTATTATTTTAATAATTTAAAGTTGGAATAAGTTGTAACTGTATCGATAATTTATAATTTATAATTTTTTATAATAACAAGTGAATCTTGTACGAAACTGTGACATTCCTAGCTCTCGCTTGGGATTGAATGATAATTGAAGCGTCAGGACATGTAACTTAAGGCTATATACTCCTGTACATAACAGTTAAGATGCAATGCATCTAATGTAATTTTTGCAGTAGGCAATAAATCGCAGCTAAAATTCTTGTAAATCTAAATAAGATTTTGAGAAATCTTACAAAATATCATGGTACCATAAAAACGAGTTGATTTGGGGAGTGAGATGAGATGATAATTTTGTGAATAGTAGTAAAATAATTTGTAAATAGTAGTAATATAGTTTGAGTTGAGTATTTTTTGAATTTTGGGAAAAGAGAGATAAAGTTGAATAAAAAAATATTATAGAGTTAAAATATTATTATAATATAGTTTTATAATATTATTTTTGTTTGAGATTTGAAAAAATTGAATTGTTTTTTATTTTTTGTTAGAAAGTTTGGAAAAATTATAATTTTTGTATTTTAATCATGTTTGGAAAGAAGATGTGATTAGATGAGATATATTTTCAAACAAGCTCTAAATATCCTAAAAAGATTTTATTGTTTGAACATCCCAAAAATACAAGAGAGTCCAATGGATAACAACTCAATCCATTCCCTCTTTTAACTACAAATTTTAGGATTCATCTCAAAATCCTACAAGGCCTTCTCTACTTCGACTTGTCCTTGTTGATTTTCCTCAATTCCTCGAAAAGCTGTGGCACTTCAGTTATGGATTGATTAGCAGTTTCTAGCTTCTCCACTAAGGATGGCTCTACCAAGCGCTCAGGGCTCTTCGGGGCCTCCTTGACTATCGGGGGTGCTAGCCTCTTGCGTTTCCCCATATTCGGTTTCTTGTCCTGTAACAACTTCTACCATTCCTGGTTGGGAATGGTAGTAGAAACTACTCTACTACCACGGTGAGATTTCGAGAAATTTCAATAAGTAAACAAACAATATACCGCATATAACATATGCATATAAAGATAAACCATGATATGAATGTATGGACATGTACTTAACATAAAACTTAGTACATGTAATTTAACTTTTCAAAAACATAACTTTGATCCTTTGACCTTTCAATAAAACATATTTGTCATTAGCACATTTTACAGATACATATAACACATTTTTAACTCATTGCCTTATTCATTTCTTGTAACATGTAATTTGGATATTTCATAGACTCCCCTATGCATCATTGATGCAACCCAAATGTATGTGACATGAAACTTGTGATACTTTTCTTTTAATGCATCATGTGAACATGTAAATGCTGAAAATCATATAACCATATGATACAACATTGAACATTTCATGTTACTGCTTAAAAATATTATAACATTCGAATACTCAGTTCATAAACATAGGCAATAATATTCGAGACATACCAAAGTAAAAGAGTAATATCTTAAACCCGAATACATATGCCTGGCCGAATCATTTGAGGCTTACACAAACAAATTATAACAAGCAACTCTAACTAATATCTCTAAGCATATCCGAAACATCATGAATAAGTAAACATAGCAAGAATTTGATGCAAATCCGATTACAAGGCATCACATAGCAAGAGATTATAATTAATCAATTAGTTCATATAATAACACATAAGAATGCAAAGTTTACACAACATATACAAATATAATCCAAAGTAGCTTGAGAGTCTACTTACAAAAATCTAAAGCAATGAAATGTGATCAAGCAAGCTATAAAAAGTGTTTGTTCAAAATATTAGAAACAAGAAGACGTAATCTAAATCCAACATGGGTGGTTATGCTAGGGCTTCTTTTTGCTCATGGTGAAACTCCAAGCATTCGGCCTAGAGATCATTGGTTAAAGGTGGTGGTGTTTTTCCTCTTGACATCGACAATGTCTTAGGTGTGTGTATGAGTGGAGGGTGAAGTGCGTGTTGTGCAAGGTGTCTGAGATTCTTGAGAAACGAGGTGGGAATCTCTTCTCCTAGTTTCGGCTTCCCTTTTTGGGAAACCCTAGTTTTTTCCTCAATAAATTCTCTCAAAGAAAGATCAAACATTTAGGCATGATGGTGGTGGTCTTCCTTGGATCCAAAACCCTAATGGCCCCATCACCCATGTCTGTGAGTGTGAATTATGAGTACTGAGAGTTAGAGTGGTACCATGCGACGTGTTCCTTGAGAACGTAGTTGTCACCTTCTTCATTGCTCATGACTAAGAAGAGAGAGTGAGAAATGGTGTTTGTTTGGAGAGAAAATGGAGGGAAAGTGGATTTGGGTGTCTGGGAGGTGAAGAGATTGCAAAGCATGAACAAATGGCATCCAAAAGGCCTTCTAACTGTCGGCCTCTATCTTATATATGCCCTCTTCGGTTTCCTCTCACACTTCACCTTGAAAATGGATGAAATTCAAACAAGGGCGCCAAGCATCATTCCCTCATCATTTGGTCAAATCCCCTCTTCATCTTCTTAGATCTTTATTTTTCTTGGAAACTCAAAGGTCTCTTGACAAGTGGCATGCTGGGCTCCAAAAATCGAAACCCTAATGCCTCTTCGAGTCCCTCTTATATGTCTAGGTTCAATGAACATTTGGGACTTAAGGGTCTTTTCACTAAACCCTAATCATCATTGGGAGAGTGGGTGTATGCATGCTTGCCACTTGGTAAGGGCGTGTGTTTGTGTGTTGGTTGGCCGCCCATCTCAATTTCCCACAAGTCTTTTCCACTTCTCTAAATACTAGGGGCGTGTGGTGAACATTTCCTAGGTGTCATTCTAGAAATCCTAAAGTGAGTGACATGTGGCGTGTGTGAGGGAGAGTGATGTAGTGGCCGAAAACTAAGGACTAGGGTTTTGTTTTATCTCATGCGCATCTTCCAATTCTAATCATATCCATCTTCTAGAAAGTCTCTTGCATGAACGACACTTGGCAAAAAGATGGTTGGAACCTCTTAGGTAAGCGTGAACACCTCTTTGGTCGAAACGCTAATCTCTTAGTAGAATGTGCCTTAGTCTCTTGAGCTCCCCCAAGCGCCACTTTCCCATGCAAATCTTCTTGGAACTCGCATGGTTTTGACAAGTTGCATGAAAAATGTGGGTGGGTGGTGAGTGGGTGCATTGGTTGAGTGATCCTTGTCTTCCATAGGCGTCTCATGATTGCTTTCTTCTAGAAAATCCTCCTACCATTCTTCGTGTATGACAAGTGTCAAAATGTAATGCCCCGATCTCGGATGGGTCAAAAAGTTACTTTTTGTCACTTAAAAAATCATATCTCATAGTATAGATAAAATCTCCAACATCTCAATAACACATAGATCTCATTGTTTTAACTCAACTACTCCAAATAATTAACTAGGAACTCCACAAATTCTTAATATAAATGTCAAACTCTCAGCATATACCACGTTATCAGAACACAACAAATTTACAGAATAAAATTCTCCAATAACCATGTCATCCTTTTTGTGCTTAATCTACTATGCTCACATAGGTTTACCCATGCTTTCTATTCTTGATCATTAGCTGAAACATGCAAAATATCTAAAAATATTGTGGAGATAAGGGATGAGTTATCAACAACTCAGTAAGCAGATAACACATACTAGTATGTAAACATGAGACTTTTCAGAGAGTTCAGAATGCAGAAACAAAACATTTCAGTTTCAATATGCAAATCTCAAAACGTGTTATTAGAAAATCAGAGCGATATTTCAAACTATTCATATTAAAAAATAAATTGTTCATATTCAAAGATCCTTTGGCATAACATGACTGAACATCTTCATCTTATCATATCATATCATATCATATTATATCATATCATATCATCATATCATATATCATGTTTAACTCCTGTGGTAGGATTGTGCTATCTCCGGTAGCCAAACCAAGTAGTATCAGAATTCAGAATGTGAATCTACACCTTATTCATTCTCGAAGCCCTGTGTGTGCACACATGAAAGAACACGCATAATACTACTTTGTTTCCAAAGTGGGTGCACTCATATCAAATATGTTGGTACCGACCATATAACAGAATCAGAGTCATCGCATCAGAATCAGAAACTGAATCAGATATAGAATCAGAATAAAATTAGAAAGTCATGCCAAAAGATTTTCAGATGCCATATCATATCAAACAGAGCACTAAACATTTTCATATCACTTTCACATAATCAAAACGGATTCATAGCATCTTCATATAACATGTACGAAATTCACAGATTTCATATTCGCTCTTTTACACATTTCAGAAACAGCATGTCAAAATGTTGCTCATGTTTACACCAGTCATGTCAGAAAACACTCTCTTTTATACATATTTCATGAGTAATGCGGAACACACAACCGAGATTGTTTTCACGTGTCTTTTCAAAACATATCATGCACATTTTTCATAAAATCAATCTCAGTTCATTTCCTTTTTATGCAAAGTTTAGCATAGGAACCCAACTTATCTGAACTTTTAACTTTTCTGAATTTTCTCACAATAGTGCCAAGGGCAAATAAACCGTCACCTATAAAATAGTCGCGTAACTTGTGTAAATTTTTCAACATAGCACATTCTTCATAATTAAAACTTGAGATATAAAAATCTATATTCCCTTGATGTACTAAAAAAAAATCCTCGAAACCCTAAAAAAAATCATCCCTCTCCAAAATACTTTGATTTTCATATAATTTCTCCAAATAATTTCACAAGTTTTCCTAAAATCATATTAGCTCCATAATATTGACATTAAAGTCATAAATCTAATATTCACATGTTCAACTTCAGTTTTCTGAACATGCACTGAAAATCTCTTTTCAGCCTAGCCCAACTTAAAATGCTATACTAGTTTTTTCTTGGTTACAATAAAACCAAGTCCAAATAAAAAATGCATTTCACATTTTATACCAACTCACACGAAACAAAGCCTAGTCCAAGTCTAGAATGCTTTTTGTCATGACCTACACGCTATGGGCAGCAAGGTAATTGAACTTAAAAAAATATACCATTTTCTAAACACTGGTAACGGGTTGCACCCAAGGCTGGAAAACATGAAAGGGAAGATATGTGTTTGGCAGCATAGCTTACTGAGAGGAGAAAGATGCAGCGGCGTGGGGAGTTTGGCTGAGGTCGACGGTGATCGATCTGGGACAGTGTCTCACGGCTGGGCTATGGCTAGGGGTGAAAAAAAAACTAAACTGGATTGGGAACCGGTGGGTTTGGTTCGGTACTGGATTTAGTCTGGTCCGGTACCCATTCCATTTTTCTCAAAATCGGTCTAGTTCCAGTTTTCAATTTTCTAACACCGGACCAGATCCGTTCATATATATATTTTAATTTTTAATACTGTATAAAATATTTTGTATATTATATATAATTTTGTATTATGTGATAAATTACTAATT
Organism: Juglans mandshurica; assembly: GCA_022457165.1. NCBI lineage: Eukaryota > Viridiplantae > Streptophyta > Magnoliopsida > Fagales > Juglandaceae > Juglans > Juglans mandshurica. The sequence continues at coordinate 23,353,265 of CM039629.1, read as the reverse complement.
AATATAATATTAAATTTTAAAATCCTATATAAATAACTATATATTATCACTATAGTCTATTGTATTAGTAGTTATTCTAATACTACATCACTATATATTATAATATACTATAATATATTATTATATATTATAGTATATATACTATATAATATACCGAAAAAATTCGACTGGAACCGATAAATCCGGAAGTATAGGTTTAGGGGTGTAACTGGTGCAGTATCGGTTCTTCAAATCTCAAAACCAGTATATACCGATTCGGTTCTAAAATATGTCAAAAATCTGACCGAATCGGATCGGTTACACCCTTAGCTACGGTGCAAGGGCAGCAAGTGACTAGGTGGGTTGCAGAGAAGCTGTGTTTAACGGAAGTCGTGCTCTGTTTTTGTGTGGTGAAACAGAGGCTATCTTGTATCAATGGAAGGAGCAGCACGGTGGCTAGCCGTTGGTTGGGCAGTGCACAGGGACGGTGGTGCAACAGTAGATTGTTGTTGGAGGTTGTGTCGAGTGTGGTCCTTTCCCTGTGGGCTTAAAGCCGTGGTTTCCATCGCCGTGGGTCTACAATGCAGTGGTGTTGTGTGGTGCAATGGTGGCTCACGTTGCCTGTGGGTAGGAGAAAAGAAACAATGATGGTGACTTGTCGTGGCTGAGTGTGGGCTTTGGTACCGCATGGTGCAGGTTGGTTTATGGTTTTTGCAAGGGTGGTGGTTGTGGCTTGTTGGGCGACTATTCTGGTGGCTGGTTATGTAGAACGGAGGCTGTTTTAATGTGGTTTTGCAACTGTGTGGATTTTCATGTGATGAGGTGGTGGCCGGTGTCATATGGCAGACGACAGAGGGCTCGCACAAGTTTGGGTAGGGAAATTGCTTTGTGAGATGGAGGTTTGAGGCAGTGGGCGACTTCCGGTGCAAGAGAGCTCAACAACGTTACTTAACATGCACTGGTCTCTCTCTCTCCATATATATGATCGTGTGTGTGCAGTGGCAACTTGCGGTTTGGTTTGGCGTGGAAGAGGGAGTGCAACGTGGGGGAGAATGATGTTGTTGGGTGGTGAACGTGGTGAAGGATAACTAGAAACTGACTAGGGTTTGAAAACAAATAAGACCCACCACAATCTATGGGGTTGTGGGTTTAAGAAATTTAAAGAGAATGAGACTCCAGAGTTGTAACCCTAATATGTTTGAAATTGATAACAAACATTTCAAATACAAATCATGGGTTGGATCCTCGTAAACAAATTGGACCTGAATCCTCATGTCTAAAATAAATCCATCGTCCAATAATATTTCTAGGCTTTTAGAAGAACTTCTTTGGTCACTTGCTAATTATTTAGGGCTCACTTAGTCCATAAATATTAAATGGGCTTTTATCCAAATATGAAGCTTAATAAAACTCATATAATTTATCATAATAATTTATGGGTTTGGGATCTTTCCAAAAATTATCCGACTAATCTAATTTTGGGCTTCCTAAAAAAATAAAAATAAAAATTTATTTTATATGGACTTGGCCTAAGATCGGTGTTGGGCCTGGGTGTTACACAAAATCTGGTGCTCCTTTGTCATGGTTGGCGTGCTAGGATTTTTAGGTTACCAAAACCCATCTCTCACCCATTCTTCCCACAATCTTGTCTAGATTCATTGGGTCTTGAATGTGTGACAAGTGGCCTAAGGGTTTGGTGTGTTGGGTGTATGCCCCTTGTTCCCCTAGGGTTTTAGCCTTTAGCACAATAGGGCTGGCCGAAATCCTAAGGCCTACTGGACCTCTCTTATGGGCTTAGATGCTCAATGCACCAAGACAAATAAATAATTAACTAAAGCCCAAGGTTTCTAAATACTCTATACCTTTTGCACGGCCCAAAATTAAATTTAACGTGGTTTCTAAGTATTCTTAGGCGAGGACTTGGCTAAGTTAAGATTGTCACATAAACTAATCATATTTTTTTTAAAATTTAGAAACTAATGAATTAAGAGGTTTAAGCTATTTAATTAAATAATTTGTATAGACTTGTTGAGGTTTTGCAAATTGTAAATATCATTTTTTTTAATATTCGGTAATTTATGTCACGGCCGAATAAACGAATTAAGATTTGACAACTAAATGATAAATTAAGCTTTCATTAATCTCGGATTTAGGGTGAGAGTTTCGCGAGAAAACAAAAAGGGAAGGAAAATGAAAAAAAAAAAAAAAAAAAAAACAATCTCTCGCGTTGGGCACCCAAAGTCCACAAATAAAGCGCTCTCACCCGTTCCCCTCTTTCTCTGTTCCATTCCCAAATCTTACCGTCTTTTTTCTTTGGGAAAAATCATACGTTCATTTGTTTTTGTGTGATTTTTTAATATTTTCCGTTTATCTTTTGTGCTCATATAATCATTAACATATTAAACAGTTTTCATTCGGGAATACCAATTCTTCCTTCTGCACACCATCACAGATCGATTTTGGGGGGCTTTTGATTAACTTAGGGTTTGTGCTTGTGCTTGTGCTTTCGCTTTCGCTTTTTTTTGAAAGATCGATTACTATGGGTTCCGAGGGTGATTCGAGCGAGCCGAGAGTCGGTGGTGGTGAAGAAGAACAAGTGGCGATCAATATCCGGTGCTCCAACGGTTCAAAATTCACTGTGAGGACCAGCCTTGCATCCACCGTTAGCGCATTCAAAGCGGTTCTGGCTCAGAATTGCGACGTCCTAGCTGATCAGCAGAGATTGATTTACAAAGGTCGCATCTTGAAGGATGATCAAACCCTAGAAAGCTATGGTACGTACCTCGATTCCTTGATATGTACGAGAAAATCTTAATTAATATTTATTTCTTAAGTTTAGTTTAATAGGAGGTTGCAGTTGTTCCTTATATTTATGCGGAGTCGACGAGCTAAATTTTTATTTTACTTTGCTTGTGTTAGACATTTGAATTTCAACTTTTTGTTGTATTGGATATTGGTTTTTTTTTTTCAGTTCGCTTATTAACAAGATCTTCTACTTATTAACTATGTTTTAGTTCTGCTTATCAAAAAAAAAAAAAAAAAAAACTATGTTTTAGTTCACTGAGAAATCTGTCGTCGTAATTTTTTAATTTGACTTTTTGTCACTGGGTTTCCTGTAGAAAGTCTGTATTGATAGCAAAGTGAAGTGGGTTTTGCTAAGATTCTGAGCTGCTAATGTTTGTTTTCTTTGGTTCATGCTACGTTATTGAATTAGCTTCGTGAAACTCTCGGAGATTTTGAAGTTCATTAAACTGTATGATTTGATTGAGATGCATCTGTAGACTATCATACAGAAGGGTACAAAGTTTTATTAAACTGTGTTGCTTTGGAAGTCTATTAGTATATTGGGCTTGGTATAAAAAATGATAGAAGCATAGTGTTTTCATGTCGAGGTCATCTTCAGTCATTCCACCATGAGAACATGATTTTCTTTTTGTGGCAGAGTGAGGGGAAGGCAGAGGTGAAGTCACCATTGTTTGGGCCATATTTTTTTGAACAGCTGTAGAAGATTTTTCCTTTTTGTTTTGCTTTTCATGCTTAATCAAACAAATCTGGTTCTGAGTAATTTATTTGAGCCTTATCCCCAGTAACTAATTCGCGGGAAGCATTATAAGAGTTTGCAATATCTTTATAAGGGTCTTTTCTTCTCCTCAGATTAATCATTTTCCCCTTCTTTTGTACTTTTTTGTTGAAGGTTTGCAGGCAGAACACACTGTGCACATGGTTCGTGGGTTTGCTTCAGCTGCATCAACTCCTGCTGCTGCAAATGCTACTGCTACTGGTAACTCTGGAAGTCCCAACAACGGTCCAGGTGTTACACGGGGTGTTGGTCCAAATGAAGGTGGGGGCTTGGGAAATGCTGGTCTTGGTGCGTCTTTATTTCCTGGACTGGGCTTTAATGCGCTGGGCAGTGGGGACGAAGCTGGTTTGTTTGGAGCTGGACTGCCAGAGTTTGAACAAGTGCAGCAACAATTGACTCAGAACCCAAACATGATGCACGAAATAATGAACATGCCTGCCATGCAGAGCCTAATGAACAACCCTGAGTTAATGCGCAGCTTGATTATGAACAATCCTCAGATGCGTGAGATCATCGACCGTAATCCAGAGCTTGCTCACGTACTTAATGACCCTGGGATTCTTCGGCAGACGGTAGAAGCTGCAAGGAACCCTGAGCTTATGCGTGAGATGATGCGAAACACTGACAGGGCGATGAGCAACATTGAATCTACCCCTGAGGGATTTAACATGCTCAGAAGAATGTATGAAAATGTTCAGGAACCATTTCTGAATGCTACAACGATGGGTGGAAATGCTGGAAATGATTCGAGTTCAAACCCGTTTGCAGCACTTTTCGGAAATCAAGGTGGGACACATGTCAGGGATGGTGCTAATAACCCCTCGACTACTGGTTCTGAAACAACCAGTGAGCTTAGTTCTCCAAATACAAACCCACTCCCTAACCCTTGGAACAATACTGCTGGTGAGCTTTACCATTGCTTAGTCTTTCAAAGCTTTTATGTTCCGGCTTTGGTAATCATATGTACTCTCCAGCATTATAGAAGAAAGGAGTGTTACCCCCCAAAAAAAATGGTTCTGCAAATTTAATTAATGGATCTGGATCAGTGCCATTTTTTTATCAGTAAACAAGAATTTTATTGATGAGATTGATGGGCATATCATTACCAATTTATTAGTGGCTAATGCCATTATCCAGAGTTGTTGGAAGAGCCTCTTTTCTCTTATCTATGCGGTATACATACTACTTGCACCAATCTCGAATGTTATGTTATTGGATCTATTCTCTATTACTTGCATGCTCAGTTATTATATTGCAAGCATATTTGATTTCCTGAATAACCATGTTGAATAGAATATCTTACTTTCCTAGCAGAAAATCACTGTTTTAATGTCACTATCTTTCAATGTAGTTCAAAGATGTTATTAGAAATTGTGAATTATATAACTTTTACTTATTAAAATCTTCGTATGTATTCATATAATATGTCAGGTGGTACTCAGACAACAACTACACAACCAAATCCTGCTGGGGATGCCGGGGCACCTGGTATTGGTGGTCTTGGAGGGCTTGGTCTCCCCAATATGGAACACATGTTTAATGGCATCCCAGATGCTACTCTACTGAGCCAGTTTTTGCAGAACCCAGCTGTATCACAGATGATGCAAAGCTTGCTCTCTAATCCCCAATATATGAATCAGGTACTATGACTAGGACTTTTTCTTAGCTGAATAGGTCATATTTATGAGATTTGTGCTGTTTCATGTATTTAATAGGCCTTTTTGAATGTTAGATTCTCAGCCTCAACCCGCAACTACGTGGCATGGTAGATACAAATCCTCAATTAAGAGAAATGATGCAAAATCCAGATCTTCTGCGTCAATTAACCAACCCTGAGACAATGCAGGTTCATCTTTGCCCACATGGTCTTAATCTTATTCTCTCTGTATGTGTCTGATACGTTCAAATTCTTTTTTCGTGGTATATTCTTTCAAATTAATTTATGCCATTTAATATTATGACTGAGTTTCTAAGTCACGGTCATGGTGAGAGACAATCATGTTTTCCTTGATAAACAGGTTTTGGCTGTTTAAGAAATATGGGATTGATTGAATTTTGTGACAAGTGCATAAGTTACTTATTTAAAAAAAAAAAAAAACAAATGTTTTTACCATGACGTTTAATGATGATTAACCCATGCTTGGCATTTCTTTTGTTCCTTTCGGTGCTTCCCTTGCAGCAAATGCTAGCTTTACAGCAGTCACTCACGTCTCGGCTTAATCAACGGCAATCAACCCTGTAAGTGAGGATGTATCTTTCTTTGTTACTTGAGTGGTGCCATTTGTTTGCTTTGTGCAAGGTTGTGATGGGTTGTTGTTTTGTGCTCCCATACAGTTACTGATTGATAATCATTGATTTTTTGTTATAAGTAAAATGAATCATTGATTGTTTTCCGGATGATTAGTTCAAATCAGGGCTTTCCGACTAGAAACTTAGTTAATTACTTTTGATGGCTACTAATTCCTATTCCTTCTGAATATTATCAAAATTTAATAAGTATAATTGATATGGTACTTGTAAAAGATATCCGGCCTTAAGGTGAATCTATCTAAATCTGAAATGGTTTCTGTTGGCTTGGTTCATAACTTAGGCGAATTGGCTGCTATCTTGGGCTGCAATTTGTCATCCTTGCCTATGAAGTATCTTGGTCTTCCCTTGGGGGCTCCTCATAAATCCAAGGCAATGTGGGATGGGATTGTTGAAAAGATTGAACATAGATTGGCGGGTTGGAAGAGGATCTACTTGTCTAAAGGCGGTAGAATTTAGAACCACCTCAATCAAGAGCATGCTTTCTAAACATACTTTCTATCTTTATTGGCTTTGCCTGCAGGGGTGGCAAGTAAATTGGAGAAGATTTTTCTTGATTTCTTGTGGGGAGGCCTAGAGGATGAGAAAAAATTCCTTTTATCTTGTGATGGTCTAGGGATCAGAAACTTGAGAACCTTCAATAATGCATTATTAGGGAAATGGCTATGGCGGTATCATCAGGAAGGTGAGGCTCTTTGGAGGAATGTTATTGATGTCAAATATGGAGTATTTGGGGAGGTTGGTGTGCACAAAAGAAGTAAGAGGGGCATATGGCGTGGTTGGTGGGAGTTTGGAAATTTATTCGAAATCGTTGGGAAGATTTCTTCAGAAATTTCAGATTTGAGGTGGGAAGGGGAACACAGATCAGATTCTGGTACGATATTTGGTGTGGTGATGTTGCCTTGAAGAACGCTTTCCCTTCTCTTTATAGGATTGCGTTGGATAAGGATGCTTCAATGGCCGATAACATGGACATTATCTTCTCTTCAATGGTCTGTGAGGTTTATTAGACCTGTCCAGGATTGGAAGGTGGGAGACATCACATAATTTTACAGTGCATTATATGCACTGAACTTAAAAGCAGAAGGGGGAGGACAGGTTGCTTTGGATTCATTTGGGGAGCAAGAACTTCTTGGTCAGATCCTTTTATAAGGTTATGTCGCCCCATTCTTCTATTGTTTTCCCCTGGAAGAGCATTTGGAGGAGTAATGTTCCGCTTAAGGTTGCTTTCTTTGGCTAGTTGGCCTCTCTCGGGAAAATTTTGACCATTGATAAGCTGAGAAAGCGCGGTCGTTTTATAATGGATTGGTGCTTTATGTGTAAAAGAAACGGAGAAACAGCGGATCATCTCCTTCTTCACTGTGAGGTGGTCAAGGCTTTATGGGATGAAATCTTTACTAGGCTTGGTATTGCTTGGGTCATGCCTAGGAGGGTGGTCGACTTACTGTCATGTTGGAGAGGAATTCAGGGTAATCGTCAAATAGCGGCTGTTTGGAAGATGGTACCTCTATGCTTAATGTTGTGTACTTGGAACGAAAGGAATAGTTGCTGTTTTGATAATAGGATTGAGGGGAGTGTTTAGGGACTTTTTCTTTCATACATTGTTACTTTGGGCTTTGGCGATTGTAATTAGGTTGTAATTGGGCTTCAGCGATGGGCTTCGGAGATTGTAATGAATGGGATTAGTTTTCATGACTTTTATGCTGATTTTCACAGCGCTTAGGTTGTAATTAGGTTCATCTCTTGTATACTTCCTGTGTACCTCGGCCAGGCCTAATTATGTGGATCAATAAATTCTTCTTACTTATCAAAAAAAGATATTCTTGGATTTTGAGAAGTGCCCACTTCTCTATGGCTTGTTAACCCCACTATTGTTCTGGGTACTTGTCATAAAAGATTATTTTCTTTGGACTTTGAAAGGGGCACTTCTTGATATTAATTAGAGGTTATAGTGCCACTGCTCTACATAAATCCCGTCAGACTTGTGTGATTCTTTGTGAATTATGAAACATACCATATGCCTAATGCGTCATAGGCTTTTTAGCCTGTGTGCTTCCTAGAGGTTTCTCTGCATTATGTTGACCAGCAGTCATCAATTCTGTTGTTGGTCCTTACATATTTGCTGCTCTCTTTCAGGGATCGAGATCAGACTGGGGGGACTACAGGTACTTCAGAAGACAAGAACTTAATCTTAGAAGATAATGTCTTGTTTTCCCTTTCCAATTAAGTTTCCATTGATTTGATGTTCTTGCCTTTGAACAGGAGCACCGAATAATGCTGCTGCACTGGAGCTGATGATGAACATGTTTGGTGGTCTTGGAGCTGGAAGCTTGACTGTTCCAAATAACCCAGATGGTCAGAATTTTTTCATTGACCACATTTTAGGTACTCTAGCCGTTGGTTTGGCACTAATATTTGTCTTTTACTTCTGTAGTACCCCCAGAAGAACTGTATGCAACTCAGCTTTCACAGCTCCAAGAAATGGGTTTCTTTGATACTCAGGAGAATATCAGGGCACTGCGTGCTACGGCTGGGAATGTCCATGCTGCGGTTGAGCGACTTTTGGGTAATTCCGGGCAATAAACTTATTGGGTTTTTCCTTTTTAATGGTTACTCTGGGCAGCCGTCATTTGCACTTGTAAGAGTAGTGAATTTGGACTAGTGGATCGTAAAGGCATGCGATGTCCAGACAAAGATTCCATTTTGAGCGTGTTAATCAGGACACGCTATGATAGAGCCGTGAGATTGTGAGTTATAAGCATTTGTTGTACCGGATTATTTTGGTGCCCTTTCACTGTCTCTCATGTATATACACAATTTCCAAATATTTTCTGAGACTATGCCTCTTGTTGATTTCTTGGATTTTCTTGTATGCACCCACGAAACCCACCTGGATTTTCATTTTTCAATATATGAATAATGAACTGGGAAAGAAAAGCAGGTATCAGAAATGCTGCACAACCTTACTTGAAACAAGGTCATGTACATCAAGCTCGTACCATGATTTCAGTGGATACTGGAAATGGAGATTATTCCAAATCTTCTGAATGATTTCTGGTCTATACGCAGTTATGCAGTGTCAGGTGAATGCTCCTTCGGCAGGCTATGCCTTTGGTAACTCGGTTGATCTATATGCCTAATGGAGGAAAATGGAGTTCCATACAACTAATAACATGCCACATGGATATCCTATCGAAAAAAAGGTCTCATCAATTTCTTGTCCAAACTTGAGGGTCCCGATTAACTTTTTCTCTCACTGGTGCCTATATTTCCCTTGCTTTTAAGAGTTTCAAATTCGGATATTCATCTGATTTTTTTATTGACTAGAAGCTATTTTTGGTTTTTTAAAGCTTTTTTTAGGGGGTGGGGGAAGTCAGACTCAAAATACCATATAGAAATGCTTGGCCTTCACATAGATCTTATAGAAGTTTACAAATTGACGTGCTTTAAGGTTATTGGTCAGATTGTTAAAGCTCTTTTTATGATAAAGTATATCTGCTCTGTTTGGATTGAGAGATGAGATGAGTTGAAATTGTTTGTCTGTTTGGATTGAGAGATGAGATGAGTTGAAATGGTCTGTGAATGGTAGTTAGATTTGTGAATTGAGATGATTTTTGAAATTTTTGTGTGTTAGAATTGGAAGTGAGATGAGATGGTTTTAAGTTGTTTGAGAGGAGATAGGTGTGGGTCCAACAAATGATTACATAGTATTTATAATAATTTTATTTTATTTATAAATAAGTAATAATAATTTTTTAAATTGCATACCCAATTTTTTTTTATATAATATAATTCATAATAATATTATAAGATGACAATATTTTTATAAAATCAAATTATATAAAAAAATATTATTAACTCAAATTTTTAACAAAGAAATAAAAATATAAAAATATTATTAACTCAAAATATTTATATCAATTTTTTATAAAATCTTGAGTTAATAATAAAAAAAATATTAATATTTTTATTTAACTTTAATTTGATTTTATATCAAGTTTTTATTTAACGAAGTCGACACTATGATATCATGCAAGGAGGAGCCTTTCTCTTTCATCTGGAGATGAATTTTCTCTTTTATCTGCAAAAGCAAAATCAGATTGAAAAGTGAAAAAGCATTACATCCTTTTTGTCGTTAGTGAATCCATGTGAAAACATCTCTGAAAAGGAAGTAATTGCTATTTGGATTGAAGATGACTTTACTGTACCATATGAGTTATCTCTCAATCCAAATCAGCCATATCTAATATATTATATTAAGTCATGTCAACGTATAAAATTCATCGTGTAAATTTCTGTACAGCCTAATGCTTCTCAAAACCATATTTGGCATTTCAAATTTCCATATTTGAAGTTAAAACTTAAAAGACCTGCATAGCCAATTTCTTCAATTTAAGAAGCCAAAAACTAGCAAAGTTTATTGTTTTTCCCTATGTTCTTATGTTGTAACTACCTCTATTGTCCTGCATAGCCAATGCTTTGATATTCTGATTCGAATTCTGGAATGTTACATGTGTTCTGTCAAAAAGAAGCTTCTTGGGAAATTCTTCTAAATATTATCAAGCTGACTTCCATTACTATTATGCAGCAAAGCTTTAAGCTGTTAGTTTCCACATGTTTCTTAAATAGCTGCCCATTCAAGTTGTCACTTCTTTTTCCTTTCAATTTGTTTTGGTGATGTGCATTTTTCATATAGTTCTGTTGTTAATGTGCTATAAAAGGTGATTAGTTGTTCTTGTTTGGGTGATGGTAGAAGCTTTACTTACTACACATTTTTATCTGCCAAGCCTTGTAGGAGTAGCACTCATTTTGATGAGTTTCACTTTGTGCTGTTTGTGCCATAGTTTTCTAATCGTTTTATGTTTGGAATTTCTCAAGAAGTTACATTGATTTAGATGGTTCAACAAAAAATAGACTCTGGAAACTTCAGTGAGTTGCCTAATCATGATAAACAACTCTGTAGTTGTTAAGAAAACAGCTTTGAGATATTTGCAGGATGATAGTTTTTATAAGTATGAGTTATTCATGTATTATGCAGAAGACTCGGTTCTGTAAATTTACAAGGCTGGAAATTTAGTGACAAGAACTTTTCTGTGTAAGATGTTACTAACTATTTTTGTTCATCCTTGTGCTGTAATGAACAAATGTTCTCACGGCGAAGTTGCTGAAGCATTGGAAGCAAGGTTTATTTGGTCACAGCTCTCTCTCTCTCTCTCTCTCTCTCTCTCTCAAGTGGGGTTCTGTTTCTACTTTCTAGGGTTTGCTTTGGGAACCCCAACCAAGTGACAGATAGAATGCTATGCCTTAGGATGAGCTTGGGATCTCGGTTGAACTGAGAACAAGTTATTCGCCTATGTAGAGTTCACTTTTTCAGGACGTTTTTCCACGGTGTATTTTGGGGTCTGCCGTTTGGATATAGAAATAGTTTCGTCTCATCTCATCATTATAATTTTTCTAAATTTTTATATAAAATATAATAAACAATTCAATTTTTTCAAATCCTAAAATAATAATATTATTAAAAAATAATATTCTAATAATATTTTATTTAACTTTTAATTTTCATTTAAAACCATATAATTTCATCTCACTATCCAAACGGGATTTATTATGTGCATTAATGTTTTCCGTGTTATTTTCTCGGTATCGAATCTATAAATTATGGCTTACAATTTTATTTTTATAAAGAAAATAATTTGTACAAGTTTAGGCACGCTAATCTCGTATAATTAGGGGCGGATCTACATTGATGATATCCCCAAAAATTTTTAAAAACTTGTTTTAGTATATGGTTTTTTAAACATGTCCTAATATAAAGATAATTTGCCACCCCCAAAACATTTTCAAAAATCTTACTTAATACTTAGTTGTCAGGTTTCTTTTAATTTTTCAAACAATTTTTCATACTCACACCTAATTTTTGTCATTAATAAAATTTCACATTCTCTTTTTTTTCACATCTCATAAGAGGCAAGAAAATATCTTGGTCTTTTTTTTATAAGCTATTTGGTAAATCTACAATCCCATTTTTCCTATTTATATACACACTTTTATTTTCAAGTCTTCTACTAGCTAATTTATTAATTTGGATTAGTTTTGTTAGTAAGTACATATGTACTACCATCGAATTAACAATTAGGAGTGAATGCAAAGATAAAACCACATAGCTAATTTTTATCGTTTGTTTACTTAATTTTTATTGTTTGTTTCAACAAGTCTCACATAGTTATTTTTATCTTAATTTTTATTGTTCACTTAAATCCGATAGAGCTTAAGTGAGAGGTTCAGATTGGCGGCTTGAATAATTTAGTTGTCCCTAAATAACTACCTTATATGGTTAATGTTAAATGTTGGTGACACACTTTGCTACCTTAAATATTGGTTACCGTTCACCTCTACATACGATACACTTTATTAATCACTCCCCACGTACCAAATCCTAGTTCCGCCCAGAGATCGCGTATATTATGCTTGTACACATCATTACTCTTTTTTTACGATTATCAGGTTACATGTTTAAATTAATGAATTAAGAGTTAATACTTGTGAGATTGAAAATAAACTATACAAATCATTTGATACAATTCATTTTTCGAACAACAGTCAGCTTATGTCACAGTTGAAGATGTCATAAAATTAAGATTGAAACGTTGATTTGCTTTATGAAAATTAAAATCTCCAATTTTGAGCCATTCAATTAGAAATGAAATGGATACAGGTCTTGTTAGGGACTAAATTGACTAGATCTAACCCTTTGAAAACTTATCATTAATAATAAGAGAAGAGAAAAAGCCAAGAGATAAGGTAGGGAAGAAATAAGGTAAGGAAGAGATAAGACAAGGAAGTTGGCTTAGACTCCTAAAAGGAAAAAGCTTCACAAGGCAAATTGGACTATATCACTCTAAGGAAGAAAACAAATCTCTATAAAAGGAGGAGATCTCTACAGATGAAGACGAACTCTCAACAGGCTAGGGGATGACTTCTCTATGTTCAGACTAAATTCCTCCATTGTATTGAGCGACATGTGAGGTCATGACTCATGAGAGATTGTAAAATCACCAATAATAGTGGATTTTGCCTCCCAAACAACCCGTGGATGTATGCTTTTATGCAGAATCATGTAAATCTCTGTATTTCTCTTTATTTATTTCTATTTGTTTATTTGTTATTTATTTTATGGCTAAACACGAAGAGCATGGTATTGAAGCCCGAATCACCATCGTGGGTCAGAGATAATTATTTCCTCTATTTCGGCCTGTTGTGCGAATTTAGACATTAACAGTTGGCATCGTCTGTGGGATCGACTAATTTTTTGCACCGAAATTGGGAGAAGGATGAATCCTCGACCATTGAGCTTGTCTTCGAATTAATAGATAAGATTTCTCTTAACTTTTCATACATAATTATTTTTCATTATTATTTTGGATAACACTGTTACAGCAAGAAAATTTTGAGATACATGGCGTGCATTATGCATGTGAGGGGAATATGCATGCATATAAGGCACCCACTGTGACAGGGCATGTAGTCGTGCACCCAGTGGCTCACGCTGGTGGGCATGAGAGCCCACTCCCCTTTCCTCTACCTGGTGCAAGTCAGGGCTGGCTACCCTGCCGAATGTTTATACTGGGATGGCAATGCCTTCCGCTGGCCCTTCGTCGTAGCATTGCACCATTCACGTTGTGCACCTTGCGAGCACTGTGAGGACGGTGCGATGTACCCCGGAAGTCCAACCACCAGGTTGCTCACCGACATCTTCTATCACTGGTGGAGTAGTTCCCAACAACAACAATGCCCCAGCCGATCCTCGCCATTGTAACGTGCAATGCGCCGTGCAAACACAGGGAGCACGTTGCCGAGCACCATGAGGGAAACAACTCGACCACCACCCAGCCTGCCGACTTCTTCTATCGCCAGCATGGTGGTTCCCGACCACTGTGATGCCTCTCACCGTCAGCTCTCACCACCATCGCCAACGCTCGCTGTAGGAGCTGTCCGATGCCAACACCACAATGTGCTTGCCAGCCTGGCCCAACAGTGCCACCATGATCATGCTGTCGTGAAACTGCCACAACCCTCTGCCTAGCTCCACCAAAAGAACACCGTGAGAGGTCCTCAAGTGCCCATCGTCACTGTCCAATTGAGCATCCATGTGAAAGTCCCACATGCAACTAACTCAGAATGCCATTCACGGTTGCACTATACGAGTTGCTCCACCATGTTGCCCAAAACAGATTAGTCGCCCAGTGAGTTTGCTCGCCGCGGGGTTTGCCAATATGTTCCCTTGCCACAATGGGCTTCTTCGCCGCAGTGACTTCTATATATGGTTTGCTCACCACACTTGTTCCACTGGATTTGCTCGCCACCCTTTAGTCTAGTTGGATTTGGTCGCCCACAATAATTTACTCTCCACAGTAGGCCAGTTCCTTGCCAGTTTCCCACCACAATTAGCTATGTTTGGAAGCCAAGAGTATCTCAAGTACTCTCAAACACTCTCACTACTATTTTTTACTTTATTATTACTTTTCACCTACTTTTTTCTACTATTCATTATTTTATTATTATTTTATTATTACTTTTTCACTACTATTCACAAACATTTTCAACATTTCTCAGGTATTCTCACTACCCAAACCAAGTCACGCCAGCTGCTCACCACCCAGGGTGTCCCTCACCATACACAGTATTTTTCAAGTTATACCCATGAATTTTGCTCGATGATACAGTTCGATAAAAAAAAAAAAAAAAAAAGATGGAGAAGAAGAAGAAGAAAGAGTCGAGCTACTTGGCTCGGAGTTAAACTTGCCTCGCTTCCAAGAGATCAGTGAACGAACAAAAGTATTGGGAGGCAGAATAATTTTCAAGAGCAGTCAAGGAAGAAAAATTTTTCCATGCAAAAATTATCCAGAAGTAAACGATCTCAATGAGAGAGGAATCAAAAGCATCAACCAAATTACTCTGGTTTGCCTCTTTCAAACTTGTTATTTTATTTTTACTAACGAATTTGATTTTTGAAATATTTTCCCTGCAAAGCTCCTCGAGGTTCCACAAGAAACCTAGTGATTGTACACCCCAAGAATATAATTCGCTGGGAATCACCTGCGTGACATGAAACACAGGCTGTGAAGCCCCTCTCAAAAATTGCTCGCCATCTTAATTTGTTGTCATCAGAACAGACCATCTGGTATTGCGGGCATCCTATGTCCTCATCATTGCTAAGGAAACCACATCATTGCTAAAGCATGGTTTCCAATGGGCATTGCTCAGGTGTTGCCAGCCTTCACCACACTCAAGCGAGATAGCCAAGGTTTGCAATCCTCAAACTTGTGATTTAGATTATTTAATCTAACTTTTGGTTTCTATTTTGATAGAAGGCGAGCTCTAGCTCCCGCCACAGAGTGTGGTCGCATTTTGTCTCCTACTACAACAAAGCAGTTGAACTTAACTTTAACGCCAATGCGGTCGAGGCATCCTCCCGCCACACTTTCATCGCCAGAGTTACGCAGTCGAGGCATCCACCTGCTACACTCCTATAGCTGAGGTTATGCGTTCGAGGCATCCTCCCGTTACACCCATCGCCAGAGTTATGCGGTTGAGGCATCCCCTGCTACACTCCTATCATCGAGGTTACACGGTCGAGCTATCCTCCCGCTACACCCATCGTTAGAGTTATGCAGTTGAGGCATCCTCCCACTACACTCCTATCGTCGAGGTTACGCGGTCGAGCCATCCTTTCGCTACACCCATCGTCAGAGTTACGTGGTCGAGGCATCCTCCTACTACACTCCTATCGTCGAGGTTACGCTGTCGAGCCATCCTCTCGTTACATCCATCGCCAGAGTTACACAGTCGAGACATCCTCCCGCTACACTCCTATTGCCGAGGTTACGCGGTCGAGCCATCCTCCTGCTACCCCCATTGCTAGAGTTACGCGGTCGAGACATCCTCCCGCTACACTCTTTTCGCCAGAGTTGCACGGTTGAGGCATCCTTCCGCTATACTCTTATTGCCAGCATTACATAATTGAGGTACCCTCCCACCAAACGTAAGTCGAGTGTCTCCACTCGCCACAACCGCCGCCAGCAGATTACATTTGAGAATGAGCTTTTGAGCTCTACAACTGCCTCACGCGGGTGTCCTTCGGGAATGAGTTGATGGGCTCAGCAACTGCCTAAGAAAACAAATCTCTATAAAAAAAGAAGATCTCTACAGATGAAGACAGACTCTCGACAGTTTGGGGGATGACTTCTCTACGCTTGGACTAAATTCCTCCATTGTATTGAACGATATGTGAGGCTATGAGAGATTGTAAAATCACCAATTATAGTGGATTTTGCCCCCAAACAATCCGTGGATGTAGGCTTTTATGCCGAATCATGTAAATTTCTGTTTCTCTCTTTATTTATTTATATTTGCTTATTTGCTATTTATTTCATAGATAAATGCAAAGAGTACGATATCGAAGCCCAAATCACCATCGTGGATCAGGAATTATTATTTTTTGGGTTCCGGCCTGTTGTTCAAATTTAGGTATTAATAGGTGTGTTCCTAACATTGCTCGTCACACGATTACTAGTTTCTCGAGAAAAAGAGAGAAAAAAAAAAAAGAGCAGTCTCTTGCATTGGGCACGCAAAGTCCAAAGTTCCAAACCCCACATAAAAGCGATCTCTCCCCGCCCCAAATCTTACCGTCTTTTTTCTTTTGGAAAAATCAAATATTCATTTGTTTTTGTACGACTCTTTAATATTTTCCGTCGATTTTGTTCTCATATAATCCATTAACGTAGTAAACAACTTCCATTCGGGAATACCACTTCTTCCTTCTGCACCAGGGCGCGCGCGCGCACTCGCACTCGCACAGATCCATTTGTTGGGGGGAAGGGGGGGGGGGGGTTTGATTCACAACGGATTTGTGTTTTCGCTTTCACCCTTTTTAAACGATCGATTACCATGGGTGGCGTGGGTGATTCCAGTGAGCCGAGAGTCGGTGGTGGTGGTGAAGAAGAACAAGTGGTGCCGATCAATATCCGGTGCTCCAACGGTTCGAAATTCGCTGTGAGGACCAGCCTCCAGTCCACCGTTAGCGCATTCAAAGCGGTTCTGGCTCAGAATTGCGACGTCCTAGCTGATCAGCAGAGGTTGATTTACAAAGGTCGCATCTTGAAAGATGATCAAACCCTAGAAAGCTATGGTATGTGTCTCGATTCCTTGATATGTTCGTAAGATTTTTAGTTTTGACTTTTGACCTCATTTTATTTTATTTTATTACTCGAGTTTAATTTGATTGGAGGTTGCAGTTGTTCCTGATATTTATGCTGAATCGATGGGCTTAATTTTTATTTTACTTTGCGTGAGTCATCTCAATGTCAACTTTTCATCGTATTGGATATTCCTTTTTATTAGTTCACTTATTAATAAGATCTTCTATTACTTATCAATTTTTTAGTTCACTGAGAATTCTGAGTTGTTTAGTTTTAGACTTTTAGTCAATGGTTTTCCTGTAGAATGCCCATATTGGTAGGAAAGTGAAGTGGGTTTTATTGAGATTTTGAGCTGCTAATGTTTGTTTTCTTTGGTTCGTGCTACGTTTCTTGAATGAGCTTTGTGAAACTCTCGGAGATTTTGAAGTTTGTTGAAGTTTATGATTCGATTGAGATGCATCTGTAGACTATCATAGAGAAGGGTACGGAGTTTTATTTAACTATGTGGCGTTGGGGGTCTATTATATTGGGTTTGGTATAAAAAATGATAGAAGCATAGCCTTTTCATGTTTAGGATATCTTCAGTAATTTCACCTTGAGGACACGATTTCTTTTGGTGGCAGAGTGAGGGGGAGGCAAATGTGAACCCATCATTGTTTGCACCATATTTTTTTGAACAGCTGCAGTAGATTTTCTTTTTGTTTTCTTTTTTCTTGCTTGATTTACACAATCAAACAAATTGGGTTTCTTAGTAGTTTACTTGAGCCTTATTTCCTGTAGCTTATACACAGGGAATCAATAGAAGAGTTTGCAATATGCTTTATACGGGCCTTTCTTCTCCTCTGGTTAATCATTTCCCCCCTTTTTGTTGAAGGTTTGCAGGCAGAACACACTGTTCACATGGTTCGTGGGTTTGCTTCAGCTGGATCAACTCCTGCTGCTTCTGCTAACATAACTTCTACAGGTAACTCTGGAAGTCCCAACAACGGTCCAGGTGTTACACGTGGTGTTGGTTCAAATGAAGGTGGGGGATTGGGAAATGCTGGTCTTGGTGCATCTTTATTTCCTGGACTTGGCTTCAATGCCCTAGGCAGTGGGGAGGCTCCTGGTTTGTTTGGAGCTGGACTGCCAGAGTTTGAACAAGTGCAGCAACAATTGACTCAGAATCCAAACATGATGAGGGAAATAATGGACATGCCTGCCATGCAGAGCCTAATGAGCAACCCTGACTTAATGCGCAGCTTGATTATGAACAATCCTCAGATGCGTGAGATCATCGACCGTAATCCAGAGCTTGCTCATGTACTTAATGACCCTGGGATTCTGCGACAGACAGTAGAAGCTGCAAGGAACCCTGAGCTTATGCGTGAGATGATGCGAAACACTGACAGGGCGATGAGCAACATTGAATCTTCCCCAGAGGGATTTAACATGCTCAGAAGAATGTATGAAAATGTTCAGGAACCATTTCTGAATGCTACAACTATGGGTGGAAATGCTGGAAATGATTCGAGTTCAAACCCGTTTGCAGCACTTTTGGGAAATCAAGGTGGGACACAAGTCAGGGATGGTGCTAATAACCCCTCGACTACTGGTTCTGAAACAACCAGTGGGCTTATTTCTCCAAATACAAACCCACTCCCTAACCCTTGGAACAATACCTCCGGTGAGCTTTGCCCTTGCTTACTCTTTCGGATGTACTCTCTAGCATTATAGAAGAGAAAGAAAGACATTGTTACCCAAAAAGAAAAGGTTCTTCAAATTTGTTTTATGGATCTGGAATATCAGTACCATTTTTTTTTATCAGAAAACAAGAATTTTATTGATGAGATTGATAGACATAGCGCTACCAATTTATTATTTGCTAATGCCACTATTCATGGTTGTCCCTTTGGTCTTATCTATGTGGTATGCATATCTACTCGCACCAATCTAGAATAATTTGCTGTTACTTGCGTGCTCAGTTATATTATATTGCAAGAATATTTAATTACTTGAACAACCACTTTGAATAGAATATCTTACTTTCCTGAAAGAAAATCTGTGCTTTTATGTAACTATCTTTCAATATAGTTTGAAGATGTTATTACAAATTGTAGATTGTCATATGTATTCATATAACATGTCAGGAGGTACACAGACAACAACTACGCAGCCAAATCCTGCCGGGGATGCAAGGGCACCTGGTATTGGTGGTCTTGGAGGGCTTGGTCTCCCCAATATGGAGCACATGCTTAATGGAATGCCAGATGCTACTATAATGAACCAGTTTTTGCAAAACCCAGCTGTATCACAGATGATGCAAAGCTTGCTATCTAATCCCCAATATATGAATCAGGTACTATGATAGAGAATATTATCTTGGCTGAATGGATCATATTTATGAGATTTGTGCTGTTTCATGTATTCAATAGGCTTTTTTGAATGTTAGATTCTCAGCCTCAACCCGCAATTACGTGGCATGGTAGATACAAACCCTCAATTAAGAGAAATGATGCAAAACCCAGATCTTCTACGTCAATTAACTAACCCCGAGACAATGCAGGTTCGTCTTTACCCACATGGTCTCAATCTCATTCTCTCTGCTTGTGTGTGATATGTTCAAATTCTTTATATGTGGTATATTCTTTCAAACTGTTTTGGTGAGAGAAAATTATGTTGAGAGACAATCATGTTTTACTTGATAACAGGTTTTTGCTGCTAAGAAATATGGGATTGATTGAATTTGTGACATGCATGAAGTTACTTGTCTAAAAAAAAATGGGTTCACCATGAAGTTTAACAATGCTTGACGACTTTTATTTTGTTCCGTTCTGTGTGTCTATTGCAGCAAATGCTAGCTTTACAGCAATCACTCACATCTCGGCTTAATCAACGGCAATCAACATTGTAAGTGAGGATGTATATTTCTTTGTCACTTGAGTGGTGCCATTTATTTACTTGCTGCAAGGTTGTGAGGGGTTTATTTGGTTTTGTGCTCCCGGACAGTTATTGATGGATAATCATGATTGTTTTCTAGATGCTTAGTTCAAAATCAGGGCTTTCCTACCAGAGATGCAGTTAATTACTTATGATAACTCATTTTCCTTCTGAATATTATAGGAATTTAATAAGTATAATTGATTGGGTACTTGTAAGCGCTTTTCCAAATGCTAACGCAGATCCCCTTGGACTTTTTTAATTCGGTTACTTATCGAACATACCACATGCAAATGCATTTTTAGGCTTTTTAGCCTGTGTGCTTCTTAGAGGTTTCTCTTCATTATGTTGACTAGTAGTCATCAAATCATGCCGTTGTTGGCCCTTACATATGATTTGCTTTTATCTCGCAGGGATCAAGCTCAGACTGGTGGGACTCCAGGTACTTCAGAAGACAAGAACTTAAACTTAGAAGAGAATGTATTGTTTTCCCTTTCCAATTGATTTTCCATTGATTTGATGTTCTTGCCTTTTAACAGGAGCCCCGAATAATGCTGCTGCACTGGAGTTGATGATGAACATGTTTGGAGGTCTTGGAGCTGGGAGCTTGACTGTTCCAAATAGCCCAGATGGTCAGAATTATTTCATTACCACATTTTAGGTACTCTAGCCGTTAATTTGCCACTGATATTTGTCTTATACTTATGTAGTACCCCCGGAGGAACTGTATGCAACTCAACTTTCACAGCTCCAAGAAATGGGTTTCTTTGATACTCAGGAGAATATCAGGGCACTGCGTGCTACGGCGGGGAATGTCCATGCTGCGGTGGAGCGACTTTTGGGGAATTCCGGGCCATAAACCTCATTGGGTTTTTCCCTCTTTAATAGTTACTCAGGCAACAGTCATTTGGACTTTGTAAGAATCGTTAATTTGGACTAGAGCCTTTGTAAAGGCACTCGATGTCCAGACAAACATTCCATTTTGAGCGTGTTAATAAGCGAGAGGACACGCTATGATAGAGCCGTGAGATTGTGAGTTATAAGCATTTGCTGTACCGGAGATTATTTTGGTGCCCTTTCACTGCCTGTGTCTCGTGTACATACACAATTTACATATATTTTCTACGAAAATGTGACTGCCTATTGTTTGATTTTTTGGATTTTTGAGCTCACAAAACCCTCCTGGATTTTCAATATTTGTCATGTCAACCATTTTTGTTTGAATAAATTTAAAGGTTCCTCAATATTCTAACCCAAGACTTTTTTATTTTCTTGGTTCCGCAAAGGAAAAATATAAAAGGAGTTGAAGAGTCCAACGAATGATGGAAGAAAGACACCTTCGAGGTCTAAAAAATAATACATCTTATTTTTGTAAAAATATTTTGGAACCAAGCTTTTGAGGTGCGTGTGTCTATATATATATATAAATATATATATATATATATATATTCAAAATTTATAAATTAACGTGACTTGACGTAGTATGTGAGATGTTAAAATTATTTTTATTACAATAGATCTAAACTAATGTGAGTTTATGTGATACGCGAGATTGTAAAATTATTTTATTATAAAATAAATCTAAACTCTTAAATAAATAAAATCATACTAATTTGTAAGCATACATTTGTAAAATTTATTTACGACTACGCCCTCCTCTTTACTCTTTGTATTTCTTAATTGAAATTTTGACTCCTGGTTTGACGTGGAAAGTGAGATGTTAAAATTATTTTATTACAATAGATCTAAACTAATGTGAGTTGATGTGGTATGTGAAATTGTAAAATTATTTTATTATAAAGTAAATCTAACATCTTAAATAAAGTCATACTAGTTTGTAAGTATACATTTGTAAAATTTATTTACGACTATGCCCTCCTCTTTACTCGTATTTCTTAATTGAAATTTTGAGTCCTAGTTTTAAGATTGTTCAAAGATTAGGAAAAAAATGGGTTGGCCCAAGTGATGAAAGTCTTGGTTTTGGGATATCACTTCATTCAAAATCTAAGGTTCAACACTTCATAGATGCAAACAATCTTTTGAGATCACACCCCTAATAAAAAGCTAGCAATTAACCAGTTCTGTGTAGGAAAATTTTCGAGAGTACAGTACACAAGACTAAGGTTTATTATGAAGGGATGGGTCTGAAAGGCCCTGCCTTGGAAATGATTCCTGACATCAAAAATAAAAAATAAAAAAAAACAATTAGGGAAAAGCTTAAGAGCAATGCTAGGTACAGTTCTCATTTGAGGACTGCAATGCAAGTCTAGACTATTTTAACTTTAAAATTTTTTAAAATTACAAACTTATCCCTTTTAAAATTATGTTTTCTCCCATTTCATAATGTGCCTGCATATGCAGTCTCCACTCGAGGACTGTAAATAAAATTTCTCAAAACTTAAAACCGCTCTAGTGTCCATTCCCATTTTACACCCACTAGTAAAATTGCAACACGTGGTAGACTTACCGGACTTACGGTGGGTGCTTCTCCCCTCTCCCTTTTCCCTTCTCTCTTCCCTCTTCTCCCTCGAAGCTCTCCCTCCGACCCATCTTCATCTCCTTCAAGAGATCCCAACGGGGAAAGAAAATGGTAAATGAAGCAGATTGAGTGGGGGATCTTAAATTCGTAGAAGCAGGAGGCGTGGAGATTGATCAGATGGGATTGTTCTATCGGCGAGGACGGCTCGAGCTTGGAGAATTGAGAACGGAGGGCATCGTTCACTGTGGCGATATGTGGTGGATATGAATGTCGTGATTCGAGAACTGGAATTTCTGGCGATATGTCTAAGGAACAAAGAACGCAGGAGACAGTCATGTAGAAATATAAGTTTATTGGCCCCATCAAATTTGTTGTATTCATTGATTCTTTTGCAAATTTTACCCCTTCCCGTGGCAACACTCCAGTCCATCATGACTTCTCTACGGGGACCCCTCGAGTCAACAAGGCGCATTTAGAGGACATAATTTCTGGTTCCACTCCAGAGCCATCTCCCAAAAAGAAACTGGTTGAAATTTTCCGAGAGAGCATCCAGTAGGACCTAGATACTGAGGACCAAAACACCTAAGGCAATCAGAACATTTCCAAGGGAAAGATAAAAGTTAAACAAACTGTACTTGACCTCCCTCCAAAGTCAACACATGATACTCCTTATGGAACTAACTCTGTATGTAGTAGTGAAAGGACCCCAAAACCTTTTAATAGAAAAGGAGAAACTAATTAGGCCTGTGCAGTGTTGTCTTCCAAGCTTGAGTTCATACCGTAGCTTTAGCGAGAGGAAGAAGAAGATAGAGCCTGCTATAGCGGTTATTGATTAACCTTAGTTTGCAATGACTCTGGTACAAGATAAATGGAAGAATCCAGCTTCTTCAGTCTCAGGGACCACAACTTCTGCGCTCTTCTGACCTAAGTTTTTTTAGATACATCAAAGTGTACAAGATAAGGTCTGTTAAATTGGGAACTGGAAATTTCATTCTATTTAATCTCATGACAATGATGTACTGTTCAGGTTTTGAGGCCGACGGGAGTGAGGGAGGAGAAGACAGACCGAAGGGAGATTTTATTTTAAAAAAATCTTATTCACACTCTACTATTTATCACACACTCAACACACTTAGTGTATTGAGTTTAAAATAAAAAATAAAAAAAAAATTGAGTGCATGGTATATGGAAAGTGTAGATAGATGTGTAGAATTACTCTTTTATTTTACACAAAGTGAGAGAGAGAGAGAGAGAGATTGACAAAAATGTGATCAACTACGCGGGCCTATCGTCTATTTTGTTGAAACCCATACATGGCGGTAGCTTCTCATTTGTCCGTGTGGGTATAACACCCGAACGGCTACCTGCTAAGGTGCCGCCCAGCAGGGACCGCTGGGCGTGCCCATGTAAAATTTTTCTTTTTTAAATTTTTTTATTCATATTTTTTAATATTTTTTAAAATTTTTTTAAAATATAAAACAAAATACCAATATATTAATAATCCCTTCCTTAATATGTAAGTAAAAAAAAAAAAAATTAAATGCATGAACGGTCAAATGAGAGAGCAAAATAGACCGACATAATAGCATTATTCAAGATTAATTAGGTCTCTCTGACTTGACATTTCACACACCACATGCTAAAAAATTAAAATTAAAATAAATAAAATCTCAATACATATAAAACTTCATATCCAAAAATAAAAAATGCTATTCAAATAATTAACAGATGATAATAACAGCTTTATCTTAATTCAAAAATATTACCCTCAAGTGGTTTAATAAGGCAATCTTGATTTTTGTGGGGTAATATATATATATATATATATATAGATATCCGAATAGTGAGGGGAGCGAGTCTGAGAGTGAGCACGTCTCAAACTCTCTTGTTAAAAGATTTGATTTTGATCAGATCCACGGAAGGCCCGAACAGAATTGAACTTCCTTTGCCTCCAAGAAAGCAATACCAATTTCACTATTTCGCCCTCGCTTGTTTCAATCCCACATACCACTCCCACCAGGGCATCCCTGTAATCTTAACCCATGCAGCACACATAACCACTAACTCGATCACTTCCCAACTGAAACTAACCGCCCCATTCCATCTCTCTCTCCCTCTCTCTTTCTCTCAGCTTCGCGGAGCTATAGCAACCGCCGACCCTACATATACAATCCCTCCGACATTTTCTATCTTTCTCTTTTCCTTTGCCTTTCAATTTGGCAGGAAATCTCGATGAAGAAGAACACCTCTGACTCCGGTCTCCGCTTTCCCTCCTCGCCACATCTTTCCGACGACAAAACCCGCCGCAAGAAGCGTTCGAAAGTGATTAGAATCGATGAAGTGATGGTACTGAGCTCGAGCGGCGTGGTTTCGAAGCCGAAACATGGAAAGAAACCAGACTCGTCAAGTGCGCCCAAGATCATGCGGTCGTGTAGCGAGTGCGGGAAGAGGTTCTGGTCGTGGAAGGCCTTGTTCGGTCACATGCGGTGCCATCCGGAACGACAGTGGCGCGGGATTAATCCCCCGCCGAATCTGCGCAGACCCGTACCGCCGCCAGCGAGTAGTTCGGAACGGCCCGTAATGATGACTGAAGAGGATTACGAAGCTGCAGCGTGCTTGTTAATGATGGCCAATGGGGGCATTGAGAGTAAGAGCAAGAGTAAGAGTGTTTCTGGTAGCTATCATCATGGGGTTCAAGAATCAGGTGGGTCTTTTCTCAAGGAGGATGCGGCCGAGGAGGCAAGCTGCCGGTTCGAGTGTATGAGCTGCAAGAAGGTATTTGGGTCGCACCGGGCGTTAGGAGGGCACAGGGCGAGTCACAAGAATGTGAAAGGGTGTTTCGCCATAACGAGGAGCGATGGTGATCAGGAGGTTGAGGATCACCATGGCCGCGATGAAAGGGATAGCGTGGAGGACAATGGGGTGATGGTTTTGGGATCAGGGCACAAGTGCAGCATTTGTTTGAGAGTGTTTTCAAGTGGGCAAGCTTTGGGTGGGCATAAGAGGTGGCATTGGGAGAAAGGGGATGAGCCATCAATGCTAAGCCAACAAGGTCTCAGCCCTTCTGGAACAAAGGAGCTGGGTTCTAGCTTCGATTTGAATATGCCTGCCCCAGTGGAAGAAGGTTCCTCCTCTTCTTATGCTTCTTCAGGATTGACTTTGGATTTAAGGTTGGGACTATGATAGAGTACATATTCTAATGTCAATTGGGTTCTCTGCAAAACTGATATATATGTTGTAATCTAGGGCTAGTATATTCTCTAACATTGAGGGTGTTTGGCTTGATGGAAAAAATGTGTCTTTGTTTTGGCTCCACAATCGGGGAGACAGGAATTTGTATTTCATATGCAAACAACATATGGAAAGACACATCTTATTACCACTAAATTCACAGAGATTATTAATTAGCTAGATTGAGGTTGATGAGTCCTTTTAGCTTATGCCATGCACATTTTTTCCACTTAATACTTTGATTTGGGCGCGTGTTTGAAACATTTATGTACGGTGTTCCTTGCAAGATGGTTAATTTCAACATGTTTGCAGGGATGATTAATTTTCGCTGGGCATAACATAAGGTTTTCGTTGGCCATTGCTCCAGCAGAGATTTCCCACAACCTTGCCATAGCATCAGCACATTATAACACTGACCAATTCGGTCCTTACCCTCTGTTTTGGGTACGTACCTTAAATCATTATAATGTGCATGCAAGTCCCATTTCGTGGAATTTGCATTAGATTTGAAGTATTTTCTAGAATTCATAGTTGTAATTAGTCTTCTTAATTTGTTTTGCTTTGATTGATGCAATGAGCTATTTAAGGTATTGAGTGTTAGGGGAGCAATCCTCTATGTTGTATGTAGGACCCGCTTGCACATGTAGGATGACACATGTCAACCTCTCCTTCTTTAGCCATTCCATCTCACCATCTTGTATTCTATTTGAATCACCTATGTTGACCACTTAGCGATCATCAACTTCACCAATATCATTCTAGTTACCTAGATATATTGACTATCTAGCTATCAACATCCCTGTTCAACACCACTCTATCTTCCAATTCAACCTTACACATTCTCATGCAACCTTATCCATATTTCTCATATAAATTCACAGCTCTTCCTTGATCCCATGAAATGTCGTGCTTATCTTATTTGGATAGGTTTGACAAAAATCTCTAACCTTTTCATGACCACTATATAGCTGTACCCTAAGCTTGCTTCCAAGCAACCCACCACAAAATATCCTACCAAGAATGCAAAAACTAAGGATAGTGATATGTGGCCCTGTCTCTAACCTTCCTCTACTTTATAACTTCTATTTTTTCCAAGTGTGGTCCAGCTAGCCGAAGTTATTCTCTCTTTTGATGCAATGCCTTCCAGCCTAAGTTATCCCCTCTATTGATGCAATGCCTTTATCAAGGAGGAACACATTTTTCCTCATCTAGTTTGATCTTTTTTCTATTTTTGTTTGCATTGTTGGGTATGTAAATCATATGGATATCATAAATCATATGGATATCATCTCTCTGGTTTCGAGTTTTAACTACTACTTTTGGGCCCATGATCTCTTTCATTTTGAGCTCCAACTCTAGGGATGCAGTCCCCCAAGTTGTAAGGTCTGGCCTTTTGACCTCGGATTTGTCTCATGATCCACATGGATTCTGAGTTACAAGCCATATGATCGTCTATAGCAGTTCTTTGGTTTATTAGTCAGGTCTCCTATGTCAGTGATACGCAGCCAGCTGATCACCTCAAGTGAGTGCTGGTACGGATACAACTAATATATATACAACTATTGTTTTGAAATTAGAACACTAAAGCTGTCGAAGAAAATAGTAAAGATTTTTTAAACAAATCAACATTTTATTATGTGGTTGTGCCAAAAGTTGTGCCAAAGCAAAACTAACAACCTCCTTGCTTTACCAAGATGGGTTCTCCTCCAAATACCCGTCCCGCCGGGATCTTAAAACTGAATTTGGAAAATTTTTCCAGAAACCAATGTTAGTTGACACTGCTAGAGATCAACATTGATCATCTTGTCTTGATAAGTAACAAAAGTTCTACATAGAGTTTGTGGAAAACACTTCAACCAGCAATGATCCCCCAAAAACAGATTCTTTATTCGGTAAAAAGGGGATGTGGGTGCGGAAGATTATTGACCTGAAATGATGTTCAAGTGAAGGGGAGCTGAGGTCTGTTAACTTTTTATGTATCTTCTTTCCCAATTGAAATTAAAAACTTACAAATTTATATTTTAAGTCTCCATCTTTTCTGCCTTTTCTCTCTGCTTCTATATTTGTTTTATGCCACTTGCACAGGAATACTCAGAACCCTTCCATGAATCTCTTACAAGTGTGATAATGAGCTCTTGAGAGAACACAAGATTATATGCCACTTTTTACACCTTTGTGGCTTCCCATTAATCCATCTGAATTCAAAGGAACTGTCAAGAACTTGATACTTGATTTCACATCTCAAAAGAAAACATGGTTGAACTCAATTATCTCAGTAACTCATTTTCAGTGAACTCAGTTCCCTATAACTTTTATAGTGCTTTAGCTACTTTAGATTAGTCTTTCCATTCAAAAGCTTCTTCAGAGTCGTGTCACCAATCACCAGGGAGCACATTTCTGCATCACAACTATTATATAATTTTTCTTCATTGTTTTGGAATAATCTGATTCTTGAAAGTGATTGTGTGAAGCTATGGCAAGATCCTCTGTACTATGGCAGAGAACGTCATTCAAGTTTCAGTTTCTCTAGTCATTAAGCTTATTTTCTGTTTGGTTCAAGGAATCATGTTGATTGTGTTGGTGCAAAGGGGCTGCAAAACAGAAAATAGTGAGAGAAAAGTTTGCTTCAAGGCGCGTTACGAATGTCGTTTTCCTTAAGACAATATTCGCCCCCACCATTAACGGTATGCACATGGGTTACAAGCAAATTTGCCTCCAAGATACAATGAAGCCCAGAACAAGTCTGTTTGTCTAACTGCGTTATGCACACACGAAATTAGACCCCGAATACCCTCAGATTTTGCTATTCAACCAAGAGATTAAAAATCTGTTCTCTGCAGAATGAACAGATCCTAATAACAAATTTTGAAGAAATGAAAAACTTTTGGGAGAGAGAGAATTTCGAAATTGCCTACATTCCTTCTATGTTCTGTATTCCATTCATTATTTTTCATAAAAATTCGTAAGCCAATAGGTCTATTTATAGAGGACCAAAGGATGTGAATGAAAAGTTATAACTCTTCGTATTTCTGAAATCTGAACCGAACAGATATATTTGTGCCTGTTACCAAGTGACACAAACATTGGACTTAGTCCAACGGTCACCTTGATTGCTTGCCATCCATCTCGCAACTTTTCGTAAATCAACAAAAACCCATCCTTTGAAGGAGGCAATTATCTTCTAATGGCATTTCAATAGACCCAAAATGTTATAAGTCGATTTCATAGCTTATAAACTTTCTACAAATTCTCTATTTCCAAAATTATTCATAACTTCCAAATAAATCCCCAAAATATTATTAATAATAAATATTATATATATTATTTTGAAAATATTTCCAACAGATTGCCTGTTTCCCCCAGTTCTCTCTATTTTTATACCAACTTTCCTTAAGATCAAACTTCCTCATGTGCGTTAATTTAGTTAACATGAGTTGCAGTTGATCTTTTCAAACTCCTGGTCTGCTTTGAAAAGCGCTCCAACCATTTGTTTCTAGAAGACTTCTGTTACCTGCCATACAAGAACTGAGCAAGCACAAACGGTATTTGTTGAACCATGATGTTTATATCTTTCGAAAAATCTTAAACATATTTATGAGATTGAGTATGGGTTGATCACACATAGAATTTTTTATATTAATACAGTTATTGTCACACCTTGGATTGCATTGTATAGATAAGAAATAGGAAAATAATTTTTGCAGTTCTAGAATGTCTAAGTTCCCTTTAAAAAAAATGGATAAATCTGAAACTTACATGAAAAAATTATTTTTTAATGACGGACTCTACTTTTTTTCAAAGAAAGCGCGGGGGGCTTGCTCCAACCTATGATTATATATAACATTACTCATAATTAAGTGAATTTAAGAATATCTAACTATGAATAGTCTTTATATCATATCCATGCATATCTTGGTATAGGTTACTGAGAGTAAAATTGAGGAGCATGATCCGATAATCATGTTTTCCTTCTTTCAGACATACCACCAATATTAGAGCCTCTTAATTCCCAAATTAAATCAAAAGGTACATATCATTCCTTTATAATTGTCACCATCAATCTAACTCAATATATATATATATATATAAGTCTGAATTTTTCCAGACCCCACACATTAGTCACCAATAGAAAAAAGAAGATACAAAATAAAAAGAAAATCTTGAATCCACATCAAAGTGATGTGATTATTACTGATGATCAAATATTATAATTCGATAGTGATCTGTAATTAATTGGTAAAACGAAAATCTTTCTCACCTTCATGGTTTATAATATATAAGACTCTTTCAAATGAATTTACAACCATATATAAATAATCTTAATTTATCAGAATGCATGGGTACATACGTAAAAATATAAATGACAACCTTTTAATTTTGACTGGTTAAAATCTAATTCTTATATTTTATTGCTTAAAAAATACTTAATGTTTCATTTCTTAAGATTAAGAACAAATAGTACTTAGCAGCTAAACAACTGCATCCATCTCTAATATTAAATTTCCAATTGGTACATGATAGAAAATATAATATAATAGGAAAGAATATAGAAAAGAGTGAACGAGAGAGAGAATTTTAGGACTACATATAATTTGAATTGTACTCGAATATAAAGCATTGATCTCTACTTATAGAAAAATTAAATGAAGATGAGATAGAGTAATATTAGATATAATAGTGGAATGTACAAATGCCGTGCAATCTTTTTGAAAAAGAGTAGGATCTACTATTAACAGTTTTTTTTTTTTCATGTAAGTCTCGTATTTACTCACTTTTTTTTAAAGAGATTGTCCGATATTTGCACACTCTATTATTGCAAATATTATTTCTAGTAACCCCTATTTTGAGGTTAGAATTGTTCGTGTATGACGACCTCCTTTTTTCCACGCAATTAAGATATCATTTGGATAGTGAGTTGAGATAAAAATTGAAAGTTAAATAAAATATTGTTATAATATTATTTTTTTAATATTATTATTATTTTGAGATTTGACAAAATTAAATTTTTATTATATTTTGTATGAAAATTTGAAAAAATTATAATGATAAAATGAGATAAGATGAAACAATTTTTATATCGCCTAAGTTCCAACATATATAGTGGTTTAAAACTTTAATGACAATTCTACAATATTATGTGTGAGAGCGATCCATGCAGCTTCAACTGGACATTGAAAAACAAAACCAAGAAATAAAAACAATTCCCTCTGGCGCCACAAGACCCCAATATTGTCAAGGAAAACACTATTTCTACAGAAAAAATTTACCGAAATTTTTTACCGAAACTTTTTTTATTTTTTTATTGTATTTTTTTTTTTACTTAATCATTAAGTAAGTGTTTTTAAATGAATATATGATTTTTTTATTTTTAAAAAATATTTAAATAGTTTAAAAAAATTGTGAAAGAAAAGATTAAAAAAAAAAAAAAATTGTGTGTTCGGTAAAGGATTAACTACAAGAAAATCGGATTTTTGTGACCAATTTATTGCAACCAATAGATTATTTGCGACCAATTTTAGTTACAAATAATCATTTCGTTGGAATTAATTGATCGCAAATAAACAGTTTTCTTGTAGTGATTTATGTAGAAATCTTATGTGGACGTAACAACGACCGTTTGTCAATGAGCTGCAAATAATTCATTGTATCTGACTAGACACCAACGTCAGATCAGAGGTGAAATCATAATCAATTGGTTCATTATCGAACATGTATGTATATATGGGGAGGATGAAAGTGGATGCAGGGTCAGCCTCAAACATATTCAGTATTATATATAATAACTAGATGTACAATAAAATAAAATATATATGGATGAAGATTCTGATTAATTAACATATATCTATATACAAGACTTTTTGTGTGGAACCGAGGATGCAAGTGAGTCTATATATATATATATATATATATATATATATAAAATTCTGTTGGGTACAAACGGGGCGTGCAAGTGGCAGATAATCGGGATCTTACGTGGAATAAAAAAAAAAAAACAGATAGCAAAAATATAAAGTAAAAAAAGAAAAATAAGACCTCTCACTTTCTCTCTTTTTTTTTGCTTCCTATGGTGGCCAGACTTTGCAACATTCAAAGATTGTTCCATCACACTCTCCAAAAATGATTCTAAAGGAAGCAGATTGAAATCGAGACTTGCCCACAAAAGGACCCTCAAAGACAGTGGTGGGGGAAGGTAATTTTGTATCGAAGAGCAACCTTGGAGGAAGTTCCAAGCACTCGGTGGTGAGGTTGGTGAGAGTGGTGCAGGGCCTAGGCTTGCCAGGTTCTTCTTCCCAGCAAAATGGGACTGAGGCTGAGGAGTGGAGTGGTGGGGTTTGCATCCCAGAAGAATATGTTGACTGCATCATGGGTGGGACTGAAAGGAGTGGTAGCTTTAGAATAAAACTTGCCTCCGGTTCTACCTCTCTCGCGGATCCCATCTCTCTCTCTAGGTGCTTTTCGGTGTTCCCCCATCTTAAACATTTGCACTCATAGAACTAGTCCAAAAGCCTAAACCTAAAATCAAGAAAAGTTAGAGAAACTTCATAGGCTCAAATTGAGAGCTCTTTCAACCTTGAGTTCGCCTTCACTCCCTTAAATCCAATGCTAAATACCAAAATGTTAGAAAGCAAAACAAATCCAGTCTTTTAGTTACTTTATACGCAAATACAAACAAAGATACACCAAAAAAGAAGAAAGAAAAATAGTAATTGAAGTTTGTTTAGAATGGTGGTTGTCTGCTTATACGGAGAGGGAGAGAGAAACGAACTGAAGAGAGAGAGAGGGAGAGGTCGGTTGGATGAGAAATGAGAGGGATCGGTCGGTCGATCGGAAGCGAAGAGAGGGAGACAGAACGAAATTTCTAAAGAGAGAGAGAACAAAATTAAGAGAGAATGAAAATGAAAACACTGACGTGACTACGCCGATTGCAAGCCGTTTACACCATGTGCTTGCAAGTAGCATTTTTCATATATATATATATATATATATAATTTAGGTTGATTTGTACATAACAATTCGCCGCTTATATTACATGCTGATGATCAATGACATGATCAATGATGCATATATGCACGAAAGTGGCCTACTGTGGCGGATCGGTACAGAGAATTAACACTTTTTAATTAGCAAGTTTCATGAATTAATAATTAGTTTAGTCATTATACATTTTATTTGAATAATATATATAATTCGGATGTCATTTTCAATGACTAATCAAATTAATTGCTTAATTACTATAATAATAATTATATATATATTTATGAGAAGTGCTACATACACAAAGAAAGTACACAAAAATAAATTTATAAATTGATGTGACTTCATATGATCTGTTAGATTTACTTTACAATAAAAATAACTTTACAATTTGACGTACTACATCAAGCCACATCAGTTTGTAGATTTACTTTTGTATAATCTCTTTATAGCTAAAATATTTCTCTCCCTCTCTCTCTCTCTCTCTCTCTCTCTCTCTATATATATATATATATATATATATATATATCTCTCTCTCTCTCTCTCTATATATATATATATATATATATATATATATATATATATATATCCCTTTCAAACTGCATTAACTTGATAGTGTACGTGGTATAATTCATTATAATATATAGACCAATATTAGTAAAGATGAAAGATTGTGACAACTCAAAAAAATTTGAATTTCCTGATATTTTACGCGTTAATATCGATTCATATATAAAAAAAATTATATTCACCATCTCTATACACTATACACCATATTTATTTTTATTTTTATTTTTTCTCTTACCAAATGTGTGGTATATAGATGATTAGTAAAAGAATTCAATTAAAGAAGAATAAAACTAAATAAATTAAAATAAATAAAATTAACTATGGTGTATGGTGTGTGAGGATAATAAGTAAAGTTTCATATATATATATATATATATATATATATATATATATATACACAGAGAGAGAGAGAGAGAGAGTGATGTACGTAACCACAATATGGATACATTAATAACTAACGATCGACGTGATGTTAATATTATATTTAGGAAATCCGATCGAGCACTAATTAATCTTGATTTGAGATATATATAGTCCATATATTATATATGTTATTATATTTGATTCATATATAATTGTCATTAATTAACAGAAATTCATGATCATGACAAATTAGTTAGTACTGTTTAAACCATGCAAAAAGTAAACAGGCCGGAGAGATTAATCTCTGGAGTTCCACTGCGGAGCGGTCCAGCTGTTAAGATGAGAAAAGCAGCCCTCCATTCACATGGTGACATATAGACAAAAATACAATAAACCCTTTAAATCTCACTACACAGAATCACAAAAAGACTTCAGCTAAGAGGAGAATTGTGCTCGCACTGAGCTTAGCTCGATTTCTCTGCCAAACACCTCATCACCGCTTCATCGAACCACTCTGACACCAAGCCGGCATGAATTTCAAAAAGCATCTACACTGTAAAACCCAAGCTAGATTTATTCCCGAATCGAGGAAGGAAAAGAAAATGGGAATGCAAGTAACTCGGATAATGCAATTAGGAGGTTGTGAAAGATCGAGAAAAATAATAAAACCTTAAGAGAGCAAGAACACGAGCGAAGAAAATGAGGGATAAAATCGAACAACTTTTATCAACAGCAGTACAAACCAATCAAGTCAGGTGCTTCGTTCTGAATTATTTTGAATTTTTTAGGGGAAAATTTTTCTTTCCTTTTTCTTGTCCTAGACGCTGCATCATGTTTTCATGGGAAGAAATAATGAGAAAATGAAAAATAGAAATATGAGGAATATCATGTTTTCACGGAGCATGGTGCAAAGGGGAAGGGCCCGCGAACTGCGAGTTGGATGGGGCTTTCAACTGCGAAGGGATTTTCGAAGGAGACGGGGAAGGAGTTGCGAGCTGCGAAGGAATGGGTTTTCGAAGGGGATCCGTTGCGATTCGAAGGGGCTGCAAAGGGGAGGGGGATGTGTCTCTCGAGAAGGGAAAGGGGCGTATGAGTTGCAATTCAAGTTATTTTTTGTTCTCTTGAGGGCTTTTGTGTTCTTGAGAATTTTTGCTTGGTTTCTGTCCAAAAGTTGTAGAAGATGGAACCAGGTTCCTTCGTTCTAGAAAATCTGCCATGAGCAAGGTGAGTCAAGTAAGCGGATTCCTATCTTTTTCTCTCTCGCACTCCCTCTCTGTTCCTCTCGGCCTCAGCCCATCCTTTGGATCGTCTGGGTCGCCAACACCGTTTGGGCCGAGCTCCGCCACCATTTGGATAGAGCGCCGTGCGAGATGGTAGTGTTGAGATCTTGAGCCCATCGAGGTTCCTCAGGAAGAAGTAGAAGGGGCAGCATAAGAAATACGAGTGAGGAAGAAGGTGTAATGGATTCAATGATCGGCTCAATGCAGATGTAAAATAAATATAATAAATCGTCTACGTGTCATGCTGTGAATAGAGGGTTGCTATTCTTTACTTAACAACCAGATCGTTCCCCAGCTTTTCTCTAATCTCTGTGCCTTTCTTCTAACGTTGTTTAATTTCTGGAATCATGTTTAAGTACGCACCACTGATCACCAGGAGATTCTCAAATATATTTGACATTGTTGATCATCATGTACTATTGCTAGATTCTCCTGACTCGACAAGTATACATACATACATACATATATATATATAGTAGATCAAGTAGTGGCCTGACATATAAGTACTATATGCTTCATCAAAGACCGATCAACGTCTTCCACCATAAGTGAGGGTTATAAATAAAATTGAAGTACCGTCCTCTTCTTAAAAATAAAAAATAACTAATAAAAAAAATCGATCGAGATTTACAATTAAGAAAGTTCGATAAAGTAATTGTTTCGGACGTACATGTTTCACCGTCAACTGATCTTGACCGCTAATCTATGACAAGAAAAGATGGTGGCCTGTTGTGTCTAGTGCACCTCCAATGCTTATGTTAGAAATATACATATTGCCTTGTAATAAGGGATCAAAAGTTACCTTGGATTGCTAATACTGATTATATTTGTAATAAGGGATCAAAAGTTACCTTGGATTGCTAATACTGATTCTTTATACAATAGACGTGGATTATTGCTACTAAAGATAGTTTAATTCTTTCCGCAAATCTCAGGGACTCGATTATCAAATTTTCAGGATTTACTTTGAGAATAATGAAAGGATTAACATATTGATGGCAAATATCACAAATATCTCAATGTTTCCTCAAAAGTAGATATCTTTGATTGTCAATGGTTAGCATATTAATCCCATTAGGCGATGCGATCTCATGGTAGCGAGCATATGGTATGCCCGCAGTCTTTTAACTCATTAGGCCTCCCGTGTAGACCTTACTTGGTATAATGGGGTCCATCTACTGAAGATAAAAGAGTCTCCAGTAATATTGTGAGATGTATTTTCTTCCGACTCCGTTTACTTTTTGTTTTTGTTGTTTCTATATATATATATATATAAAAGAATGAGAAACTTTCTTTCATGTTTCTTTTTGTGTCATGATTATTCATAAAATATACTTAATCTTAGTCGTGGTTTAGAGTCCGGACTGCAGACATCACAACAGATGATCAAGTTGGGTACGTCTTGAATTGGTTTTTGAAACTTGAAAAACAAAACCAAGAAACAAAAACAATTCCCTGATCTGGCACACAAGACCCGGCCTATTAATGTCAATTAGCTGCAAATAATTAATCATCGTATCTGACTAGACACCAACGTCAGATCAGAGGTTAAATCATTATAAATTGGTATATATATATATATATTAACGTCACTTTTTGTGTGTAATCGAGGACGCAAGTGAGTCTATATATAATTTAGGTTGATTTGTGATAACAATTCGCCGCTTATATTACATGACGATCAATGACATGATCAATGATGCATATATGCACGAAAGTGGTGGCCGGGATGATCAGTACAGAGAATTTAACACTTTTTAATTAGCAACTTTCATGAAATATTAATGGGGAGTTAATTAAATATATATATAATTAGTACTTTAGTCATGATACCTTTTATTTGAATAATATAAATATATAATTTGGATGTCATTTTCAATGACTAATCAAATTAATTGCTTAATTACTATAATAATTATATATATATATATATATATCCCTTTCAAACTGCATTAACTTGATATAATAGACCATTATTGAAGATGAAAGATTTTGAGTAATACACAACTCAAAAAAATTTATGAATTTCCTGATATTTTATGTTTATGATGATCAAAGCACGGATTAATATTATAGAATTGATCGATGTACTCCGTACCACAATATGAATACAATAACTAACGATCAACGTTGTTATTATATTTACGAAATCGATCCGATCGAGCACTATTAATCTTGATTTGCAATAATATATATATATATATAAGTCCTTTTTTTTAAGTCCATAAAATATTATATTTGATTCATATATCACGGCCTATACTTAAAAACTTAAAAACGGCTATAATTTACTGTTTATAGATGAACAATAATGAATAGTAAATTTTTTTTTTTTTTCGCATAGTTTTTTGCCGTTTGCTACTGTTTATAAACAATAATCATGAATAGTATATATATATTTTTTCACATGTTTGTTTAATTTTTCTGTTTTTTTTTTTTTGGATTTATCCGTGTGAATGTCAATGTGCAACGTAATACCACAATCGTGCGTGAGGAATGAGAGAGGAAAAAAAGAAAAGTAGGAAAAAATATTAGTTTTGGAGTTTTAAATTCCAACCCTTCATCTTTAATCTTCAGATTTAATCTAACGGTAGAAGTTTAAATATTGATTTAAACTAACATAAAATAGATAATTAAATTTTAAATATTATATCATACACTTAAAATTAACTTTAATTTATAAAATACTAATTTCTCATCATTAAATAAAAGATAAAGTTTTACTGAATATTAAATAAATGATGAAATTTTGTTAAATATTTTTAAAAAAGTATAACAATATAAATAATTAGAGTTTTAACATAATTTAAATATGATAATATTCTTAATTAACTAAAAAAAAACTGCTACAACTAATGAAGAAGTAGCCTAAAAATATGTCTTGAATGTGTATTTTACTTTTTTATTTTTATTTTCCTTTTGTCACGCAACGTCCCTTGGACGTTACCTACTGCTAGTATATATATATATATATATATATATATATATATATATATATATATATAATTGTCATTAACAGAAATTCATCATGACAAAGTGTTTGAACCATCCAAAAAGTAAACAGCACAGGAGATTCTTTTAATTAATGTCTAATTTCTGGTTTCTGGTAGGAGAATAGCTTGCATGCATATTTCCTTTTCCACAAAGGCATGCAACTACGTACGAACGTAGTACTGATCTTAACTAATTTCCTGATCGATGATCAGTCTACCAAAATCTTTGTTGTTGATCATCATCATGTTCGTGTTGCTAGCTAGCTAGCTAGATTCTTCTGACTCGACGGGGCGCG
Organism: Juglans mandshurica; assembly: GCA_022457165.1. Lineage (NCBI taxonomy): Eukaryota > Viridiplantae > Streptophyta > Magnoliopsida > Fagales > Juglandaceae > Juglans > Juglans mandshurica. Next base: position 23,315,092 of record CM039629.1, on the reverse strand, counting down.
CATATATAGTAGAAGTAGTACTGGCGGCCTGACACATAATTCTATGCATGCTAGCTTGATGATCAAGGACCGATCGAGGTTTAATTACAAGAAGTTCGACAAATTAATATTGTGAGTTGCTTTTTCTTTTCCGTTTCGTCACTTCTTGTATTTTTTGTTTCTACATATGTTCTTCACACACACACACACACACATATATATATATATAATAAGAACGAGGAACTTTCTTTCATGTTTCTTTTTGTGTCTTGATTGTTCATAAATATACTTAATTTTTAGTCATCACAAGTACATGATCAGATCATGATGATCATTAATTAAGTTGGGTCTTGATTAATTGGTTTTTGAAACTTGAAGTCTTCTCTGCATCTGGTTTATCATGATTTCCATTTAAGAAAAAGCTACATGTTTCCATGGGACTCAGGCGCTGGGAAAAGTAACATTTCCTGGAAGCTCCTGATCTTTCTGTATTTCATCTTTACGTGTATCGATCGGGTCGTGAATCTTTTCAAACCAAGTACGTACAGTCGGATATGGAAATCGAACGGGAATTTAACATGGAATATGGTGCCTTTACGTCCAACTCCACCACATTCGGGAACTTCTCTGAGAATAATATGATCATGGATGAACTTTTGATTGAAGGATGCTGGTTGGAGACCACTGGACTAGACTCAAACCTTTTCCCTCCAGGCCCCCTACCAGCTTCCGCCCGAGCTTTCAATCATGAGTACCGGCCTTCACATCATTATTTGCCTCCTTTGGAAACAAACTCTATCAGTCATGATCTCAGCATCAACCAGTACTACAGCCAGCAAATCTACCAAGAAGAATCCACCGAAGGAACTTTTCCCGAATCTGAAGGTATTCTAGTAGAAGGCACTGAACTTGGGATGATCCGGAGATGGTGGATTGGGCCAAGCTGGGCTAATCCGGGACCTTGTTCATCAGTGAAAGAGAGACTAATGATGGCCGTTGGATACTTGACAGAATGTACAAAGAACATGAATGTGCTTATTCAGATATGGGTGCCAATAAGCTGGAGATCATCATCGGGAGGCAGATATAATTTCCTCACCACTCAGGATCAGCCGGCATACTCCTTTGGTGCTAACTGCAAGAGCCTTGCGAATTACAGAGATGTTTCTAGGGCATATGATCATGAGTTTGCAGTTGAGGAAGATATTGATCATCAGGTTTTCTGGGAACAGTTGCCTGAATATTGGAGTACTCCTGATATTGTTCGTTTCTTCAAAAGAGACGAATACCCACATGATATAATTAACTATGCACATGATAAGCAGTACTCATGCGGCGTTCGAGGCTTTCTTGCCCTTCCTGTTTTCGAACGAGGGAGTGGAACTTGCTTGGGTGTTGTTGAGATTATCACAACTGCTGAACAAAATATCAACGTCCATCGCCCAGAACTTCTTGAAAATGTGATCTGCCAAGCTCTTGATCAGGTTCTTGATCTTCTTCTTCATTCTCCTAAATCTTACCTGGCCTTCTTCTTTTTTTAATATATATATATATATATATATATATATATATAATATATATACATTATTAATTTATAAGTAGCTCGAAGTTGAAACAAAAATATATTATTATTTATAAGCTGCACGTCCCTGTTATATATATTCAAATGATGATTTAAGAGTTGGTTGGATTAATGTCCAACCAAGAGTACTACTACTACTGCACCATATATCTACATGAGTAATTATAAATAAATGAGCAGTACTACTTACATTAATTTAATTCCTAGCTTTTCCAGCTGTTTGAAGATGCCCTTGCATGGAAGCCTGCATGCATGCATCCTTGCATTGATTGCACATGATCAGCACCTTCCAACTGTACGTACGTGGTTTTTGTTCCACATGATGAATGGTTATATATAATGATCTTCTCATGTGAATATAAGTTATGTATTATTTATTATATAGCTTAAAATAATGTCTTTCAAGAACGTTTATGCTATCTGATCATCGTGCGCGCAGAAATCCTTAAACTTCTAATTTACGGGTTTAGATACGTACGTTAATTGGATGCACCTACAAATTAAACCTACAGATAAATATTTTTTTTTTTTTAGTATTTTTTAATGAATTTATAATTTTTACTTTTTTTAAAATGTTTAAAGGGTTTAAAAAAATATTTAAAAAAACCAAAAAGAAAACAAATATTGCCATTTGGTGTTACCATCGGTGGAGTATATATATAATTAATGTATATTTATAATTAATGTTTTTTATTCCTTCTACCTACCAGTCGAGCAATATTTAATGTACATGACGATCATATATAATGAGGAAATTGTTAGTTTTTAATTCTATTTATATATAACTTCGTTGTGGAGTTTTCGATTCGATCTGAGTACTGTGCTATTATTCGAATATTACTTATAAATAATATTGTAATAATTAGTTAGATATATATATATATATATATAAGAAAGAATATATATATATATATATACATGGTGTTTTAATTTTTTAAAAATTCTAAATTTTCGATCCCATATTTATTGATATGATGATCTTTATATAAATTATTTTAAACGTAAGTAAATAACTAAATTTATGATTGTTTAATGTAGGAATAGTTTATAATTTTCTCGGCAACAAAAGTACTGATTAATTTGTCGAATGAACTTCATGAATATTAGTTGCTTTATCTTCTTTTTCTCTTTTTTTTCCCTCCATCTTTTCGTTGTTTTGATGAAAAGAATGTAGTTTCTAAATTCAGGCCCTAATTTTTTATGGTCTTGGTTGCGAGAAATGATTTGTACAAGTCTTAAATAGATCACAAGCTCCATCTAAATGATTGTAAAAAAGTAGATCTCACCTTAAAAAAATATAAAAAAAAAAAAAACTATTTTTTATTAGTGAGATCTATTTTTTTACAAAAGACTTATATGAGACTTGTCTATTTGAGACTTATATCTAATATTACTCTATTGTTATTCGATCTATTACTCAAGTAATAATACCTGATCAGTAACTGCAATTAAGGCAAATGTCTTTCATTTTATCTTCTTACAAGTAGTACTATTCTCATTTTGCAGGCTGTTGATCTTTGGAGTTATCAATCCATCAGCCCTCCAAGTGTAAAGGTAAGAGGACGCGCGGTTATTCGATTAACAATAGCATTTTTCGAGTATTTCAACTTTGTAAATTAATATTCCCAGCATCCATATATGATCTTATATAAATCTGCAACAGGCTTATAATTATGACGAGTTGTACCAAGTAGCATTGGCTGAGATATTAGAGGTTTTGGCAACTGTTTGCATGACACATAGATTGCCTTTAGCTCTAACTTGGGCCCCATGTCTCCAACAAGGTAAAGGTGGATGCCGGCATTCTGATGAGAATTATGCTCATTGTCTTTCAACTGTGGATATGGCTTGCTTTGTGTCTGATGCAGAAGTTTTGGGCTTCCATGAAGCCTGCTCCGAGTACCACCTGTTTCGAGGTCAAGGAACTGTCGGGACTGCATTCACCACAACCAAACCGTGTTTTGCAACTGATATGTCTGCCTTTAGCAAGACAGAATATCCTCTCTCTCACCATGCTAGGATGTTTGGATTGCGTGCTGCTGTAGCAATCCCCTTCCGCAGCCTCTATACCGGCTCAGCTGATTTTGTGTTGGAGTTTTTCTTACCAAAGGATTGCCATGATACTGAAGAACAAAATCAGATGCTCAACTCATTGTCCATTGTGCTACAACAGGCTTGCCGGAGTTTGCATGCTGTAATAGAGAAAGCACTCGAGGAGGAAGAAGTCATATACTCAGTTAAGGAAGTGGTTATTGCTTCAGATGATGTTAGAATTAAGAAAGAAGAACCTCAGAAATCAGTATCTTCCCCTCTGAAAGAAGCCTGTTCGAAAGAGTCATCATGGATTGCCCACATGAAGGAGGTCCAGCAGAAAGGCAGAGGCGTCTCTATCTCCTTGGAGTACCAAGAAGAAGATCCCAAGGAGGAATTCAAGGTGACAACTCACTGGGATAACACTCAGGGGGCCTCGCTCAATGAGCAAGGCTTGTCAGAATTTGGGCAACTTCAGCAAAGTTCTGGGTCCAAAGGTAGTGTTGATGGTGGAGGTTCTTATTCTTATGGCGGGCGGCGTACTTCATCAAGTGGTAGAAAAACAGGCGAGAAGAGGAGGACCAAGACAGAGGAGACTATAAGCTTGTCAGTTCTCCGGCAATACTTTGCAGGAAGCCTAAAAGATGCTGCTAAAAGTATTGGTGGTAGGAAAATATCCATCACTAGTAAAATCAGAAGTAATTGTTTTATTTCTAATTTATATGATGTAATTAATGCAACTGAAATTACTTGAATTTCTAATGAAAAAACATTAGGAGTGATCCAGTTTTCTATAGAATTTTCTTAAGCTGTCTTCACTAGAATTTAAGCTGTAACACGAAAGAACTCAAAACCTTGATCAACTCAATATGTATCTGCCAGTTTTAAGAATACATGTTGCTCATATATGGCATTTTCTTTGGGTTGCAGTGTGCCCGACTACCCTGAAAAGGATATGCAGGCAACATGGGATTACACGATGGCCATCTCGAAAGATCAAGAAGGTAGGCCACACTCTGAGGAAACTCCAGAGTGTAATCGACTCGGTTCCAGGAGCTGAGGGTGCAATTCAAATCGGGTCTTTCTACACTAACTTCCCAGAATTTAACTCCGCTGGAAATGGCTCCTTCTCGTCAATGAAAATGATCAGTGACAACTCAAAGCAATCAAACCCTATACCAGAGAGTAGTTTACTTAACCATGGGTCCGGTACTCACTCAAAATCCCTGCCTTCTTCATGCAGCCAGACTTTTGGTCCCAGTAGCTTTTGTGCTAGTACTGCAGCACAGCAACATAGCACACCCATCAATGCTTTTAGTAATGCAGATACATTAATGAGAGAGAAGCCTGGTGGATTGCTGCCTATGGCTTGCAGTGATGCAGACTTACGTACCTTGAATCGACATGAACAGAACCTTCTCCCCGCAGCCGAAAGCCTCAAATCTTTTGGTGGGCTTCCTGATCTTGAGACTCTGCCCATTTTACTAGAAAGCAGCAGCCATAATTCTCGAGATGGCGGTACTGGTGCTTTTAGAGTTAAAGTTACTTTTGGTGATAAAAAAATTCGGTTTAGATTCCAACCAAATTGGACTTTTGGAGATTTGCAGCTAGAGATTGCAATGAGACTCAATCTAGATGATATCAGTAGAGTGGATCTCAGATATTTGGACGATGATCGTGAGTGCTGGGTTCTTTTGGCATGCGATGCTGACCTTCAGGAGTGCATACACACATTCAGAGCATCTCAAAATCACACACTCAGACTCTCCCTTCAGCATGCTTCTAATCCATATCTCGGAAGTCCCTTTGGTAGCAGTGATCTGTCTTGAACACTAATCACCAGTTTCGATCCGTTTAGCTACTTAATTATGTCGTTTTTCAGGAACATATATAAGAGGTTATTCAGGGATTCTGGGTTCTAATTAAGTTGTTAGAACAGCGGCTTATCAATTGGAGATTGTTGATGATGATCACATTAATCTGTTCACTTCTTTGTTTAGTTTTTAAACCAATATTGGATCTTATTTTTTAAGATCTATGGGTATTCTAGATGGAATAAATTATGAGCTATGAAATTATTAGGACCATTTTAAGCACTTGCTTGGGGCTTGGCATGAATCGTATCATGCCAGAATACAATTCCATCCATGAACTACTATCACTTGCTTCCATTAGCCCTTTAAGTTTTTAAATAACAGCTTACACTGCCTTATCACCCATTATGAGAACATCCATTATTTATACGAAATACTTGCCAGCCTCAAAATTATATAGAATCTGGGAATATGTAATTTCAAAATTTAAAAACATATATAAGGACATCATGGAAACTTAGTCCATTAATGTTTATTCTATCATTCCTTTTCCTCCAAATGCACCACAGTGAGCATATTGGTGACATCTTCCACTCTACTACAAGTTGTGAACTGTCATATAATCCTCTCTAGTTTGCAAGAAGATCTACCAAGCTTCTAGGCATAACCCATGCTAACCCAACTCTACCGAAAAGATCATTCCACAGAGTTCTAGCAATCTCGCAATACAGTAGCAAGTTATCTACAAATTGCCCACCACTTTTACACAGAGAACACCAATCAGCTACAATAATCTGGCATTTCCTTGGATTATTCAAGGTGAGAATCTTCTTTAAATAAGCTGGCAGGCCAAAAAAGATGCTTTTAGCACCTTAGTCCTCCAAATACTCTTCCAAGGAAAGGAATTACAATCATGAGTTGTGAGGACTGGATAAAATGAGCAGACAGTGAGCTTCCATTCTTAGAAGGCCTCGAAAGGGTCTTATCTACACTTCCATCACTTAATCTAGCACAGAACAATATATTAACAAATTCTGTGAAGGAGTCAACTTCCCAATGATAAGCCACTTTGAAGAAATTGAAGTTCCACTGAGGGGAGCAACTAAAGGATCCCAATAGATAGGCCACTGATGTCTTCTGCACACATGCAATCTTATACGCTTTTAGAAAAGCTTCCTCGAAGTTATATCTCCACACCATATGTCATGCCAAAATTTAATGAAGGAACCATCCCCCCCACCTTGAGTCCAGTGTGTCTAGAAAAGACCTCCTATAATCTAGTTCAAAATCTGCACCATTGACCCCCAAGAGCTAAAGTCAATCATCAGCATCCTAATAATCAAGAACTTGATTTTTATGGGGCTGCAAACTTGATATACTACCCTGACCCAAGCCTTTCTGTACCCGCTTAAGAGCTTTCAATGTAATTGCACTGCCATCATCTCTGTGAAAGAATACAAAGCAGATACAAAGTCAGCAAGTTCAATGAATTCAAAGGTAGTTTTAAGATAAGAGAGGGTAAGTCAAACCTAGTTCCATCACAACAAGATTGAAATTTTAAGATAATAATATTTTTTTGGTTTGCTAGAATCAGTATATTCAGAATTCATGTGTGGGTGTTAACTTCCCCGTAACGTTCGTAACTTGGATTTTTTTTTTTTTAAAAGTGTGTTCATAGCTTGGAATTGCAGATCATCTAATTGGAGCACATGTTGATAATCAGTAACCAAGGATCAAATGTACCACATGTTGATGCAAGCTGGTGATAAACACCATCATGCAGTAGTTGCAAAATAGGAGCTACACGGACCATCACACTGCCCTGATGTACATGTCTATACGAATATGGATAAGTTTTTATATGAGTAGTTAATATGGATTCCTTAATACAGGAAATCTGGTAAATTAGTGCAGAAGGCAGTTTTTAAAGCTTATTCCTAACTAATGAATAAATGAACTGAACATGGCCCAAGTTTAGTGCAAATAAATCACAAGATCAATGAGATCAAAGAAGAAAAGAAAGAAGAAATAAATTACAAATGAGTCTTATCCAATCATTTACCTGTGAAGTATGGTCTGCCAATCACTTGCCCCATGTTTCTTGGGTTTTCCTCGGACTCTCTGCCACTGATTTCGATAGACCTTATTTTCCACCCTACCTGCTGAAGCCATTTCCATCATCCTCTCAGCAAGTTCATCAGCTTCGTGTTTGTTTCCCCTTATACCCAGGCCATCAATCACTGGCATGAAAGATGCAGGATCAAATCCATATCCTATATCAATCATCCTATGAAGAATTGCACTAGCATCCTCTAATTTCTCATCCTTGCAGAGTTTGTCAATAAGATCCTTAAACAAGAAGTTTCCCACATCAAAGGTCTTATCCAAAGAAGCTTGAAACAGCTCTTTAGCTTCAGAGACTTCACCTCCAGCAAGTAACTCATTAAACATCAAACTATACAAGGCTTCCTTGTGGCCGCATATACTCAGAGCAATCTCAAATATCTCCTTTGCTACTGCAAAATCACACAGCTTGCAGAAAGCTTTGATTAATATTCTGAATGAAGATATATTAGGGGAGATGCCCTTTTGCATCATTTCATCTAAAAGAGAGGTGGCATCATGGATTCTCCCTCCTTCACAGAGACAGCTGATTATATTATTGTAAGTACAAACGTTTGGAGAAACTCCTCTTTCTCTCATCTCATCCATCAGCCCATATATTTCGAATATTTGATTTTTACTTCCTAAGCCCAGGATCAATGAGTTATAAGTTTGAAGGGTCTTGTTGCAGCCATTTATCTCCATGTCTTTCAGAACTCGAAATGCAGATGATAGCTTTCCTTGTTTGCAGAAAGTATATATAAAAATATTGTAAACCGCAGAATCGGGAAGCAAGTTTTTCCTCACCATCTCAGTGAACTTCTTTTTAGCTTCATCAAGCCTCCCAGCCTTGCATAACTCACTAATTATTGTTGAGTAGGTGACCAAATCAGGCATGCATTTCTTCCCATTACCACTATCATCAACTAGGCCGATAAATGAGTTCCCCAGGTTACCAAGAGCAGCACTTCCATGAGTCCACATCCCATTCACAATTTCAATTGCTTCGTCCAATTTCTTAATATTACACAGACCATCAATCACGATATTGCATGTCACAGTATCTAAGCCATAACCTCTCTCGTTCATCATTTTTAGTAATTCCTCTGCTTCCGATGTTCTCCCCTCTTTCCATAGGCTGTGCAGCAAAATGTTGCAAGTATAGGTATTTGGGAAACAACTACAACTCATCATCTCATGAAGAATATTATTGGCTTCAGATATCTTCCCCTTCTTGCAGTACCCGTGTAGTAAAGTACCATAAGTTACTGTATCTGGGGGAATACCACTACATTTCATCAAGCCCATAACCATCCTTGCATCAGAGAGCATCCCATTTTTGCATAGCCCATCCATCACAATGTTGTATGAGTAGATATTGGGTTCAATTCCCTTATCCACCATCTCTTTTAGAACCAATCGTGCCTCCAACAGCTTCCCATTCCTAACCAAACCCAACAACCATATATTATAACTCTCCAAACTTATAAAATCACCAACATTTTGCATAGACTCAAAAAGGGTCTTTGCTTCCTCCAACATCCCTTCCTTGCAAAACCCCTCGAGCATTAAGTTATAAGTTACGATATTTGGCCGAGGCAACCCCAATTCTTCATCAATTTTCATATCTCTAAAAATTCTAGAAGCCTCTAGGATTTTCCCTGCCCCACAAAGGGCCGAAATCCTAGAATTAAAAGTAACAACATCTGGAAGGATACCATCCTCTCTCATTTTCTCCACTAATTTCTCAGCTTCATCAGTCCTACCTTCTCTACAAAAACTAGATATCAAAGTATTGTACACAACCCTGTTGGGAAAAACATTATAATTCCTCAGCTTATTTAAAAGCTCCAAGCCTTGTGTAGCAAGCCCGGTTCTACAATACCCACGAACTAAAATCCCAACAGTGAACTCATTTGGCTGACAACCCTTCTCAGACATTCTATCAAATACCTCCCGAGCCACTTCCATAAGACCCAAGTCACACAGTGCACATATCAGAAGATTAAAAGTATATGTTTCCGGGTTAATCCCAGCGACAATCATATCCCTGTACAACCATGACACAAAATCCGCACGGTCTCCCTTTAAGGAGGACTGAAGAAGCAAATTATACAATGATATGGGAGGAGGCTTTTCCGGGAACCGGGTTCGAAGCGATTTGAATTGGGAAACAGCCTCATCAACGAGACCCGATTGGGCCAAGACTCGCACAAGGGAAAGGAGACAAGGGTGAGACGTTTCGACGGGTTGCGAGTCAAGGAGTTCGGGAAGGCTATCGATTTCGCGGTGCATTTGTTCACGAACAAGGATACGAGCGATGACGGGTATGGATCGAAGACAGTAGTTGGAGAAAGAGGGAGAGGAGAGAATGCGCTTGAAGAGGTGCCATGCTAGTTTGGGATTGTTAGTGTTCTTGAGAAGAGCTTTGGTGAGCTTGCTTCCGTTCGTTTGTTCCATATAACGGTCGCTAAGGATTCTCAATGCTCATAATCGCTAAGGAGTATAGTAGCCGACGAATTTGTTGATGACGTGTTTTGGAAACCGGGCACGCTGGGAGCAGCCTACATCCGCACTACACTTTTCACAATTTTTTTTTTTTTCTTCAACTTAATACTAGTGTGTTGAGGATGTAGACTGCAACAAATATTTTTTCTAAAAGAAAGAGTATTTCTAGGGAACAGCCGAAAGCCGCACCATCCCCATGTAAATTTTTTTTTTTTTTTTACCCCAACACGTTATGTGTGCTGGGGCTTCTTCTCACAATAGTGTGAGAGAAGAATTTTTCTAAAAGAAAACTTGCATTTTGCATGCACAGGTGTGTTGCGGTTATAAACTTATGTAAATAATTTTACTTTTGGAAAAGAATAAATCTGCAGCACACTCTACGTGTTGGGGTGAAGGAAAAAAAAAAACTATGTGAAGTGTGTGGAGAGTGTGATGAATAGTAGAGTGTGATATAGCAATACCCTTTGGAAAAATATTCACTGCAGCCTAACATCCTCAACACACTGTGTTGAGGTGAAGGAAAAAAAAAAGAAAAAAAAAATTGTGAAGTGAGTGTTGCGGCTTCCGGATGGTGCCCAGCATTTCCCTTTACTTTTTTTTTTTTTTGGAAAAATATTTGCATCTGCCTACACCGGCACACACTCAATGCATTGAGTGTAAAAAATAAAAAAAAAAAAGAAAAATATGTGAAGTGTGTGCCGGGCTGTTGCTAGATGTATAGCAAATCTCTTTTTTTTTTTTTTTCTTCAAATACTTTCTCTTTGAATTTCGTCCGCGTCAACCTCTCGATTTTTCACCCGCATCGAACCTCCTCCCTCGCCCGCGTCGAATCTCCTTTGCCCACCGCCACTAGCAACGCCGTCTGTCTTTCCAGCGACACTGAGCCTGTCTGCACTGCAACCCGTCCCCTATGTTGCGTCGATTTCTTCCTCTCCTCCCTCCCCATTTCTTTTCTTCCTATCCCCACCCCTCCCCGCGTCGCCCTTCCCCACGTCACCTCCACCCCCACCACCCGTGTCGGCATCCTTTCCCTCACCCCTACGCCGCGTTGCCCATCCTCCACCCCCACCCCCGCGTCTCCCAAACAATGCCCTAGTTGCCCCGCACCCCCTCTGCCCAGCACCCCTTCCCTTTACCCATCCTCTGCTTGCCCAGTTTGAAAAAGTGTTATTTCTGCTGAAGAGATCTGCGGGCACGAGCTACTAAGGTATGTATTTTTTCATCTTATGAATCTGATGCAAGATGATGCCATGCAAAGCATTTTAACCTTTAGTATGCAACGCCGCAACAACAACATATTGGAATGCACTGTTTCACTTGCAATGGATTGAAGCACAATGTTTTACCTTTTAAAAATTTAGGCATACATAAATGTTCTGATATTTTTGTTTTTGGTGCTTGTTTTTGTATAGAGAAATGATACTTGCAGTCATGAGTGTGCAAGCGCAGTGCAGTCGCTTTGAAAAAAGTGAATAAATATAGGACTCATATGAAAATAAATTAATTTTTTAATAGTGGACCCCACTCTTTTTCAAAGCGACTGCACGATGTTTGCGCATTCCACGACTGTATGTAGCATTACTCTTTTGTATAATGGTTTTTTCACCTAATTGTGAACAAAATTTTCTGATATTTTTTTGGGTTTTTGTTTTTGTACAATAATTTGGAAATTGTTGTTGAAACTGTTTTGGAAATTTTGTGTTTGGTTTGAGAAGCAAAGGAATACTAAACAGAGCCTTAAGTACCCTCTCCATGAACTAAAATGCCATGTCTTCTTAGTGTTCACATAGATCTGTCGTTGTTTACATAATCTTCATTGTTATGAGCATCCATGACGGCGCTTGCACCATCATATCGATAGAGAGTTATGCCACCTTCTCAACATTGTCATTGTGACTAATACCACATTCAATTGCATGGTCCTGTTGGCAACACCATTGGTGTATGTTGCATTTTATTTTTTATGGAATTCCTATTACTTGTACCTGACATGTATTGGAGCATGTTCTTTTTAATTTTTCCATGTGGCACTAAAAGACCTAGTATAATTGCAAGGGTGCGGCTACTATGCCGCCCCATCTTGACCGTTGGGCTTACCGCCCAGCGTAAAAAAGTTTTTTTTTTTTTTTTTCTTTTCACATTTTTTTAACATATTTAAATACATTTAAAAAATACACAATACATTTAAAATCACTTCCTTAATCACTAAGTAAAAAAAAAAAAAAAAGACAAGCGGTCAAATGGAGTAGGCATAGTAGTGTTTTTCTAATTGCAAATCCCTCCAGCCATACAAGCTGCTTCTAACTGCAAACTAGGGGTGTAACCGGTCCGGTCCGGTCCGGTTTTGGACAAAATCTAGGACCGAACCGGTATGTACCGATTTTGTATTTTTCAAAACCGATTACGCACCGGTTACCCTCCTAAACCCGTACTTCCGGTTTTACCGGTTTCCAGTCCGGTTTTTCGGTTTTTTTAAAATGTAAATTTCACAATTTATCATCATAAATTTGTTTATAAAAAAAAAAACTAATTTAAAAAATATTGTTTTATACTTTTATTATAAGTTATATATTAGTATTAGTTATAAACTATATATTTAATATTAGTACTAGTTATAAACTTTTAGTGATTTAGTATTAACATTTTATGTAATAATTTATAAATTATAATAAGAAATTATTTCATATATAAATATATATAATTATATATAAAACTTTCACATAAAAAATTCTAATTATACATAAAATAAAAAACTTATATATATTAATATATATATATATAATAATTTGTATAAAACTTATATATACAATAATATAAGTATTTTTTTATATTTTTTTTATCAACCGGTCCGGTCCGGTCCGGTCTGAAAAATCTTAAAACCGGAACCGGCCGGTTTTCACTTTCTAAGAACCGGTCCCGGACCGGACCGGTTCAAAACCGGTAAAACCGGTCCGGTCCGGTCCGGTCCGGTTCGGACCGGTTTTCCGGTTTACCGGTTTCAACTTACACTCCTACTGCAAACCATTGTAGTTTCCCTTGTCATTTCATACTTAAAAAAAAGTTATCCCTTGTCATTATTATTTTCTCTCAAATAATATCTCATCATTTAATTTTTGACTTCATAATAGTTTCATGCTCAAGCAATTTGAATAAAAATTGCCTTGCCTTTGCAATTAGTAAATCTCCATTTGTAAATGCCTACTTAGGATTGTCTAGGATGTACAGAGATTTTTAGATCATATGGACACCACTGTCTAATTGTGTTTACACTATTTGATTGTTGGCCAGACTAAAAGTAAATTATGTCGATTTGGCATCTATAGGTTTTGTTGATTTTGTCATCTGTATTAGGTGTTACTTTTCAGATTCTGTATCAAGTGTTATGACAGTTTAAGGTTTACTTTTTCTTTTTTCTTTTTTACTTTTCAGATTCTTTTTTCTTTTTTCCTTTTTTTTTTTTTTTTTTACTGCTATCAATTATGAGAGTTTAATGTTCCTTTTTCTTCGTTTGCCTCTCGGAAGACATTCTCAGTTTTAGTGTGATGCCCCAAAAAGGAAGATGGAATGACACCCAAGCCTTCGACGTCAACGTCACAGTTATTAATGACGCCTCAAAAAACATATGAAAATCCAAACGTTTACCATGTGAGTAGGCAGGTTGATGTCTTTCATTTTTTAATAAATTGTGTTTGATGTGCTCATGAATGGGAGAGGTGTCTTAACCTTTAGATCCCCTTTTTGATAAGTTGGTAATTATTTCGGTTAGTAGTCCTGTAATTGTGTATGAATCTGAGATTTATCTTCATGCTGCTTTAGCCTCCCTAGGCTTTTCAGGTTATGATTGTGATGTTCGCTTTATGGAGAATGGAATTTTTTCTGAATCATTTCTTATTTGACCTATATATGTGGATTTGAAGTTCAGATACTTCCTTAAATAATAATGACCCAAGAAGCATTCAACAATACAAGAAATGGCATTTGGAATCTACAGAAGGAACAGACCAAAGAACGGACTGCTGTTGCTTTCTTGCGGGTTGATGATGAACACATGAAAGTGTTTGAGAATCGTGTGAGACAGATTCTAATGTCTTTTGGATCTACTACATTTACAAAAACTGTCAATAAATGGAATACAGCCCTGATAGTTATATTTTGAGAATTTTATTCTACCTTGTAAAACTATTTTCACATCATGAGGATAAATTATGATGGGTTCTCTAGATCTACTAGGTCTCATGACTTATTTCCATGAAGCAATTGTACATACTCAAGAACTCTTGTATTTGCTGGTTAAATGTGAAAATAAAATCCAGACCCGTGTAAAGATTGGGTTGAATTGTTGGATGCCTAGCAAGTACATTTATTTAATTTTGTGGTTGCATAAGGAAAAACATTATCTAGTTGAAGTTTTCAATTCTAGAGTGGTCAATGGATGAGCTTAGAAACTTATTTAGATACCAAAGGTTGATTTTAATTAACTGATTTTCATGGCATGGCTTTTCATAGGTGGTATAGGTGATATGCACCTAACTAGAGAATGTAAAGAAACCAAGAAAATCTTGGAAGCTAAAACCAAGTAAACTAGAGAGGTCCTCCGCTGTCTTTGTGCAATCTTGGATTTCTTTGTGTGTGTGTGTGTGTGTGTGGCTGGTTCTTAGTTCAGAATTCTTGTTGTGTGTCACTTTGACTTGCACCCCTGTTTCAATGTTCCTTCAGTTTTTCCCCAAGAAAGGAGGTACACCAAGGAAGAATGAGATTGTGTTCATTGCTCCTACTGGAGAGGAGATCAATAACAAAACACAACTAGAGCAGTACGTAAAAGCACACATTGGTAGTCCTGCAATATCAGAGTTCAATTGGGGTACTGGTGAGACCCCTAGGAGATCTGCAAGAATTAGTGAAAAGGTCAAGGCAACTCCATCATCAAATTTTAAGTAATGTAATTCCCGTTTCATTATTTTTTCAAAGGGACCCACATAAAGTAAGTAATGTTTGTGGTTTGTAGTATATTCTAACATGTCATGTCAGTCTGATTGAGTTTGAAGGAAACCAGTCTGTAATATTTCTTGCTTTATGTCAGGTTAATAATCCTTGTACTAAATGTAATATTTTCTGAATTTTAAGATTTATTTACATTATCTTGTGACATTTTCAAGTGGTTTTGATGTGTTGTACAGTGGAGGAAAAGCTAGATTGGTGCTAAAAGTATGCACACTGGAGGAAACAAGAAAATGAGACTACTTAGATTAGAATCTTGGATTTTGGAATATTGGATTTTGGAATGAATATTATGAGACTACTTAGGTTGTAATAAGCTGCTTTGTAATGTTGTATCCAATTGGAATGAATATTATGACTCAATATTTTACTAGATGACTTAATCTAAGGATAATTATTTGATGGCAATGTAAATGGTTTTGTGTTCAGTTGTGGAGGGATTTTTGTGTATATAATCGTTGTGGATTGTGTTCAAGTTTATGTGTATAGATGGTTGTGTCCAATTGCGTATGGATTTTGTGTATAGGCGGGTTGTGGAGACTGTGTATTGTGGAGATGTATAGCTTGTGATTCCTTAGGAATTGGGAGTACATGTTGTTAAGCTTACCATACAAAACTTGTATACGAAATCAATCAAGTTTCAATGTCAGTTCAGTTGATTTGTTTCTGTGCATGCGTGAGTTTGGAAAAAAATATATATAACTTGTGCAGATTTTTGTTCGCTTATCATCCTGTGTATAATAGATTGGGAAAAAATCTATATAGAGGGTGTTCCGAGCATGTTCCACTTGTCATCCTGTGTATAATTGATTGAGAAAAATGTGATGAAGAATATCATAGATAAGCTCAAAAGTGACCAAAATAGATTGGGAAAAAATCTATATAGCCTAGCAGATTCAGAAAAGTGACCAAAAACACTAGATTTTTCATAGTCTCCACAATACCTCTCCCCATATACAACAAAATGCCTGATCAAATACCTAATCAGGCTTTGCCTAATTCAAGGGGGAGTACCATTACAGTTGATCCATACAATAAAAATAAAGAAAATATCCACCTATTTACATGCGTCCTATAGTTTATCTGAACCAAGTAGAAACTATTACAATTAATACAACCCAGTACAAACACAATAATATTCATGCATTTCTATTCTCGACCCTCTGCAAATTTTGTTCAACCTCAACCTTCTGAGCATTTGTCTCTTTCTCTTTAGTTTATCTTCCATTCTTCGCAATATGTCCTCCTCCTTCCGAATTACAAATCCATTATAACAAGCATACTTTGAAGCATCCAAGTATGTGAATCATTAACAAGTAGATACAAACAAATGGGATAAACAGGGGCATATAATTCAACAAGGGTGACAAAATCAGTATCAATTCTTATGGAAGTGTTGGACAAACAAGAGTAAAGACAAACAAGAGATATTAAAGTTATAAAGTTATATTGAGCACAAATAGAACAACTACATAGCATTCATAGATATTCTACAATCAAAGAAAAATATTGAAGAAGAGAGGAGGACGATGAGATGAAGGCACGGGAAGATCGGGCACGAGGAGATGAAGGCTCGAGGAAGAAGTCTGGAGCTCGAGTTACGAGGAGATGAAGGGTCAAGGAAAAGGATCATCCAAATCAATCATGTTTTTCTTGCAGACTTTCTTTTGCATATCCTACTCATTAAAACTCTTATTTTCTTGATTATTTACAATACAAGCAAATCCTATTTAGAAGAGAATTTGGCTAGATGGAGATTATACAATTCTTTAATCTAATATCAATCTAGGAGATGATGGTTTTATTATCGTTGCGTCATTCAAAACTGGAGGAGATAATAACAAATCCTAAAAAAAATCTATTATTTTCTTAGAATCTTTGCGAGAAACTCCAAAATATATGCTTCTTGCCAATAATACGTGCACACAGGTTACACTCGATTAATCTTAGTAGGATGTAGTCTTGTCATTAATTTTGTCAAGAATTATGTAAGACATGTTCAGATTAGAATGGAAAAATCAAAATTATTGAAGATTCCATTTTATATATGATTCCACTCTTGAGCTTAAATACTATTCATCATCATTTCAACTACCAACATTTTATCAGCTCCTGAGGCATCAACTATTAATAAATAAGTGAAAAATAACAGACAATTTTCTAATAATTTATTCTACATATCAAGAGATGATAGGATAATAGTTAAGATGAAGAACACTTCTATTTCGTTTTACCACAAATGTATTACTAAGGTGACCAGGTGGTTGAAATTTACTTTCGAAATTGTGTTTATGCATACATGTAATCAAAACCACAAAATTCGTTTTTCTCTATTCACATCAATGACTTGGGGAAAAGAATGTAAGGTAGGCACACAGTTGGATAAGAAAAATAAGAATGTGGTATTTTTTTTTTCATTTTTACTCAGGAAATCATTTCAAACAAGAATATGAAGATCATATCTATAACGTCTCAATGGATGGCCCAAACCACATGGCCTATACTCCAAAAGGACTAATCAATGATATAATTGGAGCCCCTTTGGAACCTTATAAAGAGCAAGAACTTTTTTTTCTCAAACAATGTAGGATCTCATACACCACCTACCCTTATCCATATCATATAGGGTATCACAATCTACCCCCCTTAAATTCCCAACGTCCTCGTCGAGCCTGTCCATTGTAGGTGGGACGGCTCAAGTCCCACATTTCTGGTTGGGATAGGCTCTGATACCATTTGTAACGTCTCAATGGATGGCCCAAACCACGTGACCTATAATCCAAAATGACTAGTCAATGATACAATTGGAGCTTCATTGAAACCTTATAAAGAGAAAGAACTTCTCCTTCCCAAGCAATGTGAGATCTCATATACCACTTACTCTTATCCATATCATATGGGGTATCACAATATCAGCTGAATGCCTTTGGATGATACCCAGGAAAGAGGTGCAGGGCTTCACTATAATGGAATACAGAAAATTCCAGTAATGCAGCCCAATTACTTCCATTATCAAAACAACTAATGAAAAATATAACCATTTGCGCACCATATTAAGAGAAATCGAGGAATAAGCATAAACAATGGTCTTGATGACAATAATATTACTCCTTGTTCCATGATGAGCAATCCTTCTAGTGGCCGCCAAGAATACGATAAATCTGTAGCCCTCTACTAAATGCTTGGTTAAAGAGCATACGGGTTTGGAATTCAGAAACAAAAGGAGAGGATTGGTGGTAACAGGGGCAACTAGGGCAGAGGATGGGCGAGACAGGGACAACTAGGGCAGAGGCTAAACGTAATAAACATTTCTCTAACAATGTTGGTAACAATGAAAGCAATATTAAATGTAAACTATCATACAATCAAACCCTAGAATTTCATATAACATAACCCTATATTTCATATAATCCTTTTCGAAAGCATTTTATAAGAATAAATACCTTAGCCCGCCAGAGGGGGTGCTAGGTAGAGGAAGATTTGACGATAACGGAGGTGCTGGGCAGAGGGAAGGTTGGGGGAGAGAATGGGCGACACAGGGGTAGGGGGAGAGGATGCGCGGTGCGGGGGTCGAGTGGGTGGGTAGGGGGGGGGGGGGGAGAGGATGGTCCAGACGCAGGGATGAGGGTAGGGGAGAGGATGGGCGAGACGAGGGAGTGGGTGGGGGGAGAGTGCAGACGGAAGGAACGCGAGGGATGGGGGAGAGGAGGTCTGCTAGGAAGATTCAAATGGGTGGAATCTGAGAGACGCGTGAGTTTTGTTGCAAGGAGAAATTGGTAATTTTGTTAGGGTGTGTAATGGCTGCTACTAAATAGTGGCTTCTCCTGAGAATTTTTCTATTTTTTTAGAGAATTTTTCTTATAGTCCGAGAGAAAAGTCTGTATTCTTACTAGGTGTCCAACTTTTATACTAGGTATCGGGAGAGCATTATGCACTCTACGTCAGGGGTCAATGTCCTATACACAGTTGTCAGGTCATGGTCTTTAATGCTACTTGGCTCCCCAGGTGGCGCCATCAATATGGCATGACTCCCTGGGTGGCATCTTGACGATAGGTGGACAGTCCGATCACTTTCCCTTCCCTTCATTAGGGAATGGAGGGCTGTCCACGATCTCCATTTACTTGCTGGCTATGATTTTTAAATGCGAGATGTCGTAGGTGTGTCAATGTCGGCGAATCTTGTATGTCCCCTTCGACAGGTTTTTTGCGCTGGAATACCTTCATTATTCTTGTGCAGCTCGTGGCCCGATCATAGTGATAGTTCCTGGGCCCACTGAAAGGGCGCAACTCGGGCCGGGATGGACTTTAGTCTCTTGATGAGAATATCCTCTCGAGAACTTTTCTTGTACTTCGCTGGTGGAGCCTATCCAATTTCTTTACATCTTTTTTACTTTTCATCTGAGGCGCATAAAATCCTACAAATAACTTAGATTCTTAATTGTTTTTAATTAAATAATTTACATATTGAGTGTACCCCTTGTAATTTCCTCAGCATGAAATCCTGTAACACGCTAATCTAGTACACATGTATATTAGTCTTTAAAAAAAATTGAAAATTCCAAAATCGAATCATAACATCAAATACATGTTTGCCACACAAGTATTGTTGCATGATTATTATTTTAGCAGTATTAGGAGTAGTATTACTTTTAAAGAAATAAATTGACGTAATTTGATATAGTACGTCAGATTGTAAAATTCATTTTATCATAAAATAGATCATTTTTATGAATCTAGCACTTCTTATATTTGTATTAATGAGAGTTCGACGCTAATTACGAATAGATTGCTGTTTACTGTAATGTGGCAAATATAATTTCTCAAGTATTGAGGTGTAGAGGTTTAGCCGTTAGGGGACTTTTTCAAACCATCGCAGTGTAGAGGTTTGGCATTTCATGGACCTGACAATAAAAAGAGTGAATATTCCAACGAAGTCAGTATATCTAAACGCAGTGAGCACTAAGCATTGTTGTGGATAGTCGAAATGAGATTTCATCATCACTGGATAGCTGCAAAAGCATATAGTAGGCAGAGTATAGGTTTGCTTTGCTACTATTTCATGGACCCGACACGACACGTGGAACTTGAGAACCAGATGCTTGAAGATCAATTTCCTCTCATTAGCCATTTTCAAACCCTTTTACATTATTCTTAACACCTGTATACTGTTTAAGAGGAAATTGGGAAACAACAGAGAGGAAGGCGTTACATGTAGCCAATATATATGTTTATGAGATTGCTCGGGCAAACAGCACTGTAACTTCTGAAACATATAGCACAAAAGAGAACATTGATGAATTCTATGGGAGCAATAAGTCATTTTGCATTTATTTTCTTGTTTAGATCAAATATTACACGTGTAAGTGAGTGAAAGGGCGTGAGCAGGACAAAAGAAAAAATGTTATTCACTAATGTTGCACAATCGAAGATAGGGGTTATCATACATTACATATTTCGACCAGTAAGGCTTGTACTTGGAAACAGCCAAGTCCAACCATGGCTTGTAGTTTCCATTGTAATGGACGACAGCTGCATTGTCTATCGCTGTTTGATTAAGAGCTGGGTCATAGCCAAGTCCCAAGACATGCCAACCCCGGTCAAGCGGATAGGTCAAGTTGTAGAAAGTGATTAGTCCAGGCGGCAAAGTGCCAAGTTTCCAAAGAGTTCTATCCTCATTCTGCAAAAAAAAATCTTCTACATCAGTTGCAAGCCTTAGTCGCGAAAGATACCAATGCATTACAAGCATATTGCACACTTTTGGCTACCATCACCATGATATTTGTATACACGACTTCAAGACTAAAAGTTATTATAACAATTGAAATGCATAGAATAAGTAATTTACATGGAGAACGAATGATAATAACATGAAAAGAGGAAGAGGAGTCTGGTTTGACACATGAAGGAAGAAGAGAGACGAAGCTTTACCATATCCTGCCAATAATGGTATATTCCGGTGATATTTCGCCTTTTCCACTCCTTCAAGTCAAAAATATTCATGCCAAATGCCCAACCACAAGCATTTTGATCGAAATTCTCAGAAATCTTTGGATTAGAGAAGTTCAAATACTTATCAAATCTGTGGAAGCTCTCCTTGCATGTCTCCACGGCACCATTTACCATCCCTTGCAGATCAATGGACCAGAGAGGTGTGAGATCCTTCTGAACTACAATATCATCATCTAAAAATAGGATCTTGTCTAAATTTGGGTAGACTTCAGGAAGGTAGAATCTAAGATGATTCAGCATGGACAAATATTTTGGATTCCTATATTTAAGATTGTCAGCCCCAGCAGAGATGGAAGAAGGATGATTTGCCTTGAAATAATATTCTTTAATTCTCGCAGATTCAAGTTGACGTAAAACGGAACAGTACGAGGAATTCAACCACCTGAAATCATCAATGTTCTCAACTTGTATAGTTGCTTTTGGAGGAGGGTTGACAAGAAACCACATTCTCATTGCAGCAAAATTCAGTTTATCTGTGACTATGTGGAAAACATGTTTCTCAGGTTCCTTTGCATGCAGCACAGTAGAATTGACAACCACAGATGTTGCTAGGACATTGTCAGAAAAGATGGCATAGTGGTATAATGATGGATCTTCAAGCTTTTCTTTGTCAAGATCCTGTTTCTTATGATAACCCTGCAGGTAATACTCTGCTGCAAGCTGCAGAGGAAGGCAGTGCAGTCCTTTAGGGACTGTTTTCGCAGCTAGCTGAATCAAGAATGCACTCTTTTTTTTCAGGGCATTTACATTCTCTTCTGTTGACTGAAGCATGGCTCTAAACTTCCTTGCAATCATGGCACAGTCATATAGTTGGTCTTTAGCTATGGAGAGAACATGGCCCATTGCTTTTGCTTGATCAAGTGCACTAAAATAGGAACAGTGAGAAAAACTGTGTGAAAACCAAGAGCAAGCACGTACACCTGGTATCCAGAATAGTGGAAAGAGAGTAGAAATACCTTGGGTGAAGCTCAGTATCAGAATTGGCTTCTCCGATAGCACGCTGACTTTCTCTGGAGTGTTGCGTGAGAGAATTGTAAAGGTTACTTTCATTTTTAGACTTGGCAATGTATGCATATGCTTTGGCCATTACAATCTGGTCACGCATGAGTTTCAAGGTTGAATCAGAATTTGGATTATCATAATCTCGCCTCCATATACTGTACTTTCCCTTGACAGTGGTGTCGAGGCTTTTCGACCGTTCAACTGCTGCTGCTGCCATCTGGTAGTCAGTTTCTTTATTTTGTTGAATTAACTGAGCAGTTCGAAGATCCCTCCTTTCCTGCCGCATTTTCTGAAGGGCTAGGACATGTTACAAACCAACATCGATTGCACAAAATATATTTAGGGAACACAAAACAGAAGCACTTAAGTTCACCCGTCGCATGAGCTTCACTGGGCTCATTGATGACATCTGAGGATATGGGCTTCCACCTTCTTGATGTTCATCAGTAGAATGCTCCACATTCTCTCCAGATCCCATCTCAGATTGAAACAAATATTCCATTTTCTGAAATTAAGGATCAGAAGGACATGGTCAGTCGGAGACTGTAACATAGAGATAATAATTCAATTTTTTACGTCAGCCACTTAAAAGAAACGAAGGGAGAAGTTAATGGTTTTTTCTCTTAGTTGGAAACGATCGTGGTATTAAATTGTATGCGTAATTCATGTGGTTCTCATAATTGTTCAAACTGTTTTAGCTAAGTATGATCGAGTAATTCCACGTGCATTTTTAAAGAATCAATGTTTAAATGAGATAGCAGTACCTGAGAACTCTTTGACTGACCATGATTAGAATCCATAGGTTTTTCCCAGACCCAGGAAGCAGATAGATCCCTCATTTTCACGCTACTAACTCGAACAGCACCAGAAGTGTCGGTGTATGTTGCTATGATGTCAATATCCTGTGTGAAATGTACAAATATAAAAACCACTATTTCTACTGAGAAAAGAAAAACTCTACAAATTACCTGTTCATCTGGATGATTGCCAACTCCTGTAGTAGAATTATTAACTTGTTCCTGCTAAGCCAGCATTTGGCCATATGGTCAATAAAATGCAACAGTTTGTATAATGTAACAACTTCTGCATAAAGGTAATGTTTTGTCACTGATCAAAAATAAAATCAGAATAATGGTGAGTGCGCAGGTGAAGAAGGGTTGTGCATGTAAAACATAATATCTGTCTGTTGCACTTCTAAAACTCGAGTGTACACCAGCCACATTAATCGGTTTTAGCCATACTTCTGCTCTCAGAATCATATTTTTCAGCCACATAATACTATCTTCCCCACCCTTATTCACCTTCCTTCAATAATACAAGTAAAAAGAAATTTTATTAATCCAGATAATTAGGCATGGCCCAGGTACACAGGAAGTATACAAGAAATGAGCCTAATTACATGCTAAGCACTGTGAAAAGCAACATAAAAGTCATTAGAACTCGTTCCATTCAATACAGTAGATGATGCCCAAAGCAACAATGTATGAAAGAAAAAGTCCTAAACCCTTCCAGTGAGCGCTCCCTATTGTCGAAACAACAACCATTCCTCTTGTTCCATGTGCACCACATTAAGCATAGAGGCACCATCTTCCAAACAGCCGCGATGTGATGATTGCCCCGAATTCCTCACCAACATGACAATAAATCTATCACCCTCCTAGGCATTACCCATGCAATACCGAGCCTAGTGAATATTTCATCCCATAAAGCCTTAACTACTTCACAGTGAAGGAGGAGGTGATCCGCTCATTCACTATTGTGTTTGCACATGAAGCACCAATCTGTTATGTAGAGGCCGCGATTTCTCAGCTTGTCGATAGTCAATATTTTTCCCATGAGATGCCAGCCAGCCAAAGAAAGCAACCTTGAGGGGAGCATTACTCCTCCAAATGCATCCTTCAAGAAATTCCTTATCAATGCAGTAACATTTACACTTGATAGAAACTCTAATTCCACTACGACAGACACTGGTTCTCTTTTCCAGATCTCTCTCATGTAGCAGCTAAAACCTCAGAGGCCTATTTGGCTGTCCCATAAAAGGTTCAAAGCGAGGTCATGAGTTTGTGTTAAGATGTTTTTTTTTTTTTTATAAGTAAAGTTAGTGTTAAGATGTTATAAAATTTTAGATGGAATCATATGAGATTCACAGGACAACCTAACAAACCCTTATCATTGCACTTCCTTGAAAACATCCATACGTTTTAACAAAACATATTACCCCAATTCCTCGTAAAATTTGTATCACATCAAGAACTAAAATGGAACTTCTCCAAGAAATTCCAAAACTCCAACTTCTGTGATGGTTTGAATACTTAACTATTTAACCAAATCCGAGGTTTTAAAAACGGAGAAACTACATTTCATCTTGTTACCTTTATGTTTTCTAGGGTTTCCAAACCAAGCATCCTCTAGGACGTTGCCAATTATAGGAAATAGTTCATTATACCATGCAGTACACAATTATGGCAATAGAGTTACAAAGATATGAAACACCTCCAAGTAGCTATGTCACTATCAAATTATTTTTTTTTTATCGGTAATGTCACTATCAAATTATCAATAGCTATAGGAAGGGATATCGTAATTATAAAACTGAAATAAGAAAGAAGAGATCAAGACCTTCCTCAAACGACATTGCTCACAGTCATACAAGGGCCGGAACTCTTTGAATTCTCTTTGACTGGAATAAATAACAGACATTGCAATAAAGACCACTATCAATCAGAAAAAAAAATAAACAAGACCCAAAATGAAGTATAGTCTACTACTAAAAAAATATACATGTCAAAGACTAATCTTACATAGTTGAAGTATCCAATACATCTGATCCAACAAGAGCGATATGGCACACAACCTAATTGAAAGATTAAAAAATTAACAATAATCTAACAGAAACTGATGCATAAATGGAAAAGACTTTGAGAATGCATAATTATAAAACTTAGTACTGATTCAACTGACGGTTTTCATTAATCAAATCCATAAATGTGAGAGACTTCTTCTTTATTAGGTGCATTAAAATTTCAAGAATCAAACCAGCGGACTGATTACAACTGTCGCTAACCATTGGAGATAATTAGACACAAGTATAGAAGGATCTAAGGATCGGCGTCGATCCGTGGCGTGCAAACCCTAAAAAATAGAAGACAATTACCAATAAGATGCAGATTAGTTGGAGGGAATGAGATCGTGAGAATGTTCTTTCGCCAGCTTCCATTAGAGAGAGAGCGAAACTGTTTCAGCGGGAATCGGGGGTGGGGACGGAGTTTATATAGAAACCTGTTTCAGACTTTCAGTGACAAGGCTCGCTTTGAATCACCTTATTGGTAACGCGTTTTAACCGAGCAGGGTCATAAAAAGGCAAAGTGTACGAGCTTTAGAGACGACTTGTTTCGTCATAGGAAGTCAATTTCAGGTTCCTCTTTCTTTATTGCATAGCCTCTACAAACAATTAAATAAAAATTAATAATTGTGAATTACTTATTAAATGCACTATTTTTTCATTTAAACAACCATTTTATAATCTAAAGAGACTTTATTATTTTTTTTAATAAGAGAGACTCAACCCCTAATTTTATTGACAATTACGGAAGAATACTTTTTGAAAAAATCTAATTGTAAGCAATTATGCGCACTAATACGCACACTCATTTAATATGATTGGTCAAAAAGTAGATTTTATTGAAAACAATGTTAATTTGAATTTAAAATATGAAGGCAACAATATTAATACACAGATTGGTACGCAAACTTGCTTGTACATAGCAAAACTCATACTTTTTAGAAACGGGAGAAAGAGATTTAGGGTGAGAGCTTGTTATTCTGATAAACAATGCATTATCAATTTTCCTTCTATAGTATTATTCCATGGGCAATCAGGTATGGTTAATAAGTCACTGAACCTACTACATACATCATACATGTTTACTGTTTTACTGCTAACACTCTCACTCAATTGATATTGGTCACCATTGTAATATTATACAAGGGCTGTAAATGAATAGAGCAATTCGTAAACAGTTCAAGCTCGGCTCATATATTCTCAGTCCATTTAATAAATGAGATACATCTCATATAAAAGCTGTTGGGGTTTACGAAAGGAAGGAATCAAAGGTCTTCTTTCATTTTTACAGATTCTGCTTCGTATGAGAGTGGTTGCCTTCTTTCATTTTTGCAACACTATTTGGGTAAGAAAAAGTCTACTTTCTTATACCAAGGTGATGAAAGCCCCAGATCTACTCACTTAAGACTTCATTCCAACACTATTTTTACTCACTTTGCCTTGTTCAGATCTACTCACTTTAGACTTCATTCCAGATCTACTCACTTTGCCTTGTTCTTTCATTCTTTCAACATTTTCGTATACCCAGGTGATGAAAGCCCCAAATCATGATGATCAAATTGTTCTTTCATCGCAGATCTACTCACTTTGCCTTGCTCTTTCATTCTTTCAACACTTTCGTATACCCCGGTGATGAAAGCCCCAAATCATGATGATCTTTCAACACTTTTGAAGAAGATGAGAACCACCACCCACGAAGAACCTATCTTCGTGTTTCGTCTTTGTGGTATTTTGTGGGGAAGCTTGCTCCCGAAGCCGAAGTGTTGCGTTCCGTAAGAAGAAAATGCGAAGAAGATGTAAAGAAGAATATGAGAAGATGATAAGAGGTAGTTGAATTTAAACGAAACGCACCGTTTTGTTTTTACACGTGGTTAGCCGTGTACTCGGAGGGTACCTCTCCCGAGTGCAAATAGCTTTTTTGAATGAGATATTCATAAACACTAATATTGGTTCGAATATTAAATGAACAAAACTCGTATAAACTCAATTTGTCTCAATCTAAACTTGTGAACAAAACTCGTATAAGCTTGACTTGCATAAATAAAAAGATGTGACGTATGGTGAACCAAATAAACTTGTTTTACATGGGTCAATCAAACTCGTGCAGCTAGGGCACATTGCTTGCACATATGGACGGTGATATTTGAATTTATTTCCATTTGTAAGCTCTTACTGCTGAAGAGAGGCTTTCTAGGCTGCCTTTTTGCATGAATTCATAAACAAGGAGTAACTCTTTATCCAACAGTATCCCAACAGCTTGACAATGTTAGGATGGGAATGCACCAATTAAGTAGCACCATATAAGCGTACATAGTCAGAATGATCTGAACTTAATGTTTAAGAAGTAAATTAGTGAAACATCTAACCAAACTCAAGTACTGAATCAGTATGCTTAGAGAGAGGGAGGGAGAGAGAGAATTACACTGGTTTAGAGAATCAAACCAGACGGCCAATTTACAACTCAGGCTGATGAGTAGCAAAGAGGAAGCTGCAGCATTTCAAGTAGGTTGAATCACAACTTCCCATTCACTGCAGCAATTTCCTTATACATATATATATATATATATATATATGATTCTTTACACAGCTAGCTAATGATATTATGCAAGAAAGATGAAAGGTATTGAGTAAGAACTTTACATAAACAAAAATGAATTGAGGTTGATATTTTCAATTAACATTCCAATGCAATCACCTTTTTCTTGATCTTTTTATAATTGTGTCAAATAGAAACCCAGAAGAGGGCATAGTTTGTTTTGCCTACTAAAAGCTCCAAAGAGGAACACCACATTCCAAAATAAAACTAATAATGATGATAATAAGCACAGTAAAAGTGCTTATTAGATGATAAGGATGATGATGATGATGATGAGGATCAATCGAATCTGAAACACATTTGTGTAACATACTATATATATTCTTCTCAAAAGAAAAAATAAAATAAAAATTATTAGAATTACCTGCCAGCAGGTCTAATTCCAATTAATAGGTCATCGTCCAACTCGAACCCAAACAAAACTCAATTTAAGGAAAAGAGAGATTCAAATAAATTTTTATTTTTTCATCTAACAAGTCTCTAATTGACAAAAGATAATAAATAAACCCATAATGACAAAGAGTTATGCTAGGTTGCCATCCAGCAATGACCGCTAGGTGTGCCCGCATAGGATAAATTTGCATTTTTATTTTTTTATTTCTTTATTTTTTTTATTTTCATATTTTTTTAACATATTTAAATATTTTAAAAAAATACACAAATACACTAAAAACCACTTCCTTAATCATTAAGTAAAAAAAAATTAAAAAAAAAATACATGAACAGTCAAAGTGAAGGGGCAAACTCAGGCGGCATACTAGCATTTTCCTAATAACAAATCCACTATTTTTTATTATTTTCTGGGTGGATTGGTAATGGACAACCACAATAAGACATACGTGTAGTTGCAGAATCCCTTTGTGGTGAGATACTCACAACCCCGTTTCCTAGCCATCCGATTGCTTTATCAAATCCGGAAGTACCTTTCTTTGACAGCTCTGCAATTTTCTCAAAGGTTGCTGACAAACTAATTTCAGGAGTTGGGAACTTTCCAAGTGGACTTGGTCTTCAGTGGTAACAAACATTAATCCCAAGTGAGACAGTCCTGTTTGTCCAATGATCATACATATTTGAGTCCACAATTTATCACATCCGAAGCAAATTCTTTTTGTGCATTGAAAAAAATAATTAAGACATGATATAAGCTAGAAATATATTCTTGCTAGATGATGGCTTCCAATCTTACAAATGAAACCTTTTTGCATGTGGGCCTAAGAATCAGAATGCATTAATCTGTACAAGGAAAGCCTAGTCTATTCTTCTACAATACAGTTAGGTGTAGCTCTAATCTAACTCCACATCAAAGAGTCCCTCGGTTGGTCTCATAACCAGGAGTAACAAATCATAAACCAACCTTTCTATGGTTAACTTAAGTAAAAGAAGGGAATAACTCAATTATTCTCATAACTGCAATGCTAAATCTGGTTGTGCTGCATCAACTCTGCTAGAACTAGGGGACCCTGGAGACTGAAATCTGACATTCAGGTCTGGAGGAACTGAATCTGGTTTCTGTTGCGGTGACACTCTGGAATCAGTTTTCTGTTGTGGTGACAGCCCTTGCCGAGATGGCCGCGGATGAAGCCCTCTTACTTGGACTGCCAATGCCTCACTACCAGAGTTTGGCAATGAGCCGCCAGAATTAGTTGAAGTTGAACTTTCCATAATTTTGGGGTCTTCCAAATTACGGCTGTTTGCAGTTGCCAGATGGGCAAGGTTAGTATTAGTCCTAGATATTGTATCAAGCATCCGAGGTGAGTGTAAGCTAAACCCAGGAGGCCTGGCTGCTCCAATTAGTTTCCCCATTTGAGCTGCAACGTTAAACCCAAATGAAGCGTTAAATCCATTCATACCAGGTTGAAGTATACTGCTCTGATGAATCTGAAAAGGAGGCCTTGGCCTGTTTGCAACAGTACTACTATTCAATATGTTAACCCCAGTATGAGAATTAAATCCTTCAGCAACTTCTGGTTTAACTTTCAGGGGTTCAGGCGATTTATGCACATAAATGGGGGATGAGGATGTGGTGGCAGATGGAAGGAGATGCTTGCTTAGATGCCCATCCAAAGCTGAGTGAGTAGAAGATACTTGTTTTTCGGACAAATTATTTCCTTCAGGTGTCTCTGATAAGGTTTCTCCCTTTGATTCAACAGTGCGAATTGCAAAAGAGTATGAATTTTCAACAAGAGGAAATGACCGTGGTGGTGACAGTCGACCAAGTAATGAAGAAGGTAGTAGCAGTGGCCTTGGAGGTGTGACATCATTTTCTCCAACCCATCCAGGGCCAAACTTAAGGCCAGCAGGCAAAGATCTCTCGATCTTCTTGGAAGCAACTTTCCAAGCACCAGGTCCAAGATTTGCAGCAAAATGAGCCAGGCTCCTCGCATAACCAAACTCTGAAAGAAGCCCTACCTGATTCATATAAAAAAGCCAAGTCAACTAACCAACAAAAGTCAGGACCCGATAAGATAACCAAAAAATTTGTCAACTAAAAACACAAAAAAATTTCGAGTTATATCTAATTAAAAATGATTCCTCAAGGGGAAATATTAGAGGCCATTGACAACTAGTTCTATCTAATTATCACATCGTTTATAGTTTCTGTCGCTTTATGTAACTTAAAACTGCAATACACTATAGGCCATTGCCAGCTGACAGAATAATTTGGCCAGATCATCAAAGAATTTTAAGCTAACAGATCCACTGTCAATTCACTGGAATTTCATACGATCCTGAGTGGTATCACTTTTTCAGAATCAAAGAAATAAATAGAAAATTAAACAACAATGTAATACATACAGCCATTAGCTGCTTCCGCTCTCCAACAAAAGTAGTTAGCACGGACATCTCTTGTCCACCAGGCAATGGCTGGGAGTGCTTATATGTATTTCGTCTGTTCTCATCAAGTACAATTTGTTTCTTCCCATGCTTCATTTGATTACCCTTCATCATGGAAACTGTAAAATAAGTGACAGAAGCTCAAATCAAGCAGGATAATTGAAGATGATGGACAACCAAAAGCAAGTTAATAATCTAGTTCCAAACCTGTAGATTCATCATTCCTGTCAAATTTGTTATCACCCAACCAACTAGTATAAACATCATTATCGCGAGAACCATGAAGTCGTCCAGATGAATCTGCTAAAGCAGACTTGTCCAAAAGATGAGTTCCCTTTCTCAGATCATAATTGGACCAGTTGGTGTTTTCTCCCCCAGTAGCAAGAGTGGCATCATTGGAAAATTCTGGACCAGCAAGCTCCAAGGAAGGCCTGCCCAGTGATTTTTTAAAATTTTTGGTCGGTGGTCTACCTCTTCTAACTATTTTTGGTTCTGGGTCGTTATCATCACTATCTTGCCTCAAATTTTCAAAGTTCTTTCTTGCCAGCTCATGTATGGATCGTGCCTGAAAGAAGAAACAAGTTTTAGACAACACAAAAGATATTGAAACAATGCAAGATAGAGTTTAAAACAGACCATACCTGTCGAAAATATATGGTATCAGGTGCATTATACTGCATTGCGTTCGAACAGATTAAGAAAACATCTTTCTGCATGATAATAAAATGAAATTTTCATTCTCAGGAAATGCAGTCACTAGCATTCTTCCAAAATATGAATAAAAAAAGTCTTCTAGAGCATCATTCCACCAAGTCATTTGCCTAATATCAATTATAGGGCTATCATTGGAAGATGATGCAGATTTAAAGATTTTTATAATATACTGTAATGAATCATTTCCTTGATATGGATTTGAGCCAATTTCTTAACAGAACATCATGACACAAGAATACATCATAAATCCTAGAATATAAGAAAAACATCAGCAGAAGTTCACTCGACCTTGCCTTAGACAACTAAAAGATGATTGTAAACATAAAAGGGAACCACTAAATAATCTAACTACAACGGCAGAATGGCCCTCCTGTTTATCATTCTCAACGACACATTGGGCTACATCAAGCATCAAGTGTTAAGCCTGATGTCTCTTTGTATTGAAACACTAATGTGACCCTGTGAAGCTCCCGTCGCATGTAACTTAAAAGAAAAAACACCTCCTGTATGCTCTAAATTTAATGCAAAGAATGCAAGCAAATATACAAAGCAAAGAGCTTTTACTTCCTACAACCAGTTTCACAACCATATTACTCCTGGCTTGACATCGTTTGTTTTGTTCCACTAGAAAAACAAGTTTTTTCTTTCTTTCAGCTAAAAATTGTTATCATCTGGTATCAGAGCCCAGATTGTGCAGATATGGTGGCACATAAGCAGCTAAGTCAACTGCCTGTGGGAAAAATGAGAGAAACCGATTATTTTGCGTGCTTCATAAATTCATTAACTCCAATTACCCAATAGGAGGCATGCACAGTGTGTAAAAAAGTTATTCTAGGCTATAGCCATTCCAATGCATTAGCTGTTAAAATAATTATCACAGAATTATATGTAAACAAACTGAGTATTAAGCAGTGCATCACAGCTTGGCATTTTTAACTAGATTGTGTTCACCAAGAAATCTTAAATCTAAAATCTTTTATTTCATTCTCAAATTGGTAAAGTCGGTCAAGCCCACCAAACCCTTTTACAATATGAGTTAAGCCAGAGAGATGTAAAAACCCAAGGAAAGCACAAGTCATATGTGGACTTTTTTTTTTTTATAATTAATACGAGATTTTATTACCAAGAATAGGCATAGCCCAAGTATACAGGATGTATACAAAAGAAAATACCTACATACACTCAAGAAACTGAAAAAGACTAAAGCAAATCAAGAAAATCATCTCTATTCAATACAAGAGCCCTAGCCCACAAACTCAAAGTATTAAAGAAAAACTCCCAAAGTTCTCCCATCGAGCGTTCTCTGTCTTCAAAACACCTCCCATTCCTCTCCAACCATAAGCACGACATCAAACACGAGCCGATCATCTTCCAAATGGCAGCAACACGTTGTCGTCCCTCAAAACCTTTCCACCAAGCAAGAAAATCCACCACTTGCTTAGGCATCACCCAAGCCATTCCCATCCTAGCAAAAATCTCATTCCACAAAATCTTGGCCACCTCACAATGAAGAAAAAGATGGTTAACATATTCACCATCTTTTTTACACATAAAGCACCAATCTACTACATAAAGTCCACGCTTTCTTAAGTTATCCGTGGTCAGAATTTTTCAACGAGACACCAACCAACAGAAAAATGCCACCTGACTAGGCACCTTAACTTTCCAAATGCATTTCCAGGGGTAATCACAAACACAATGGCAGGTCAGCACCTTATAAAAGGAACTAACCAAAAATCTAGAATTTCCTGCATGAACCCACAGCTGTCCTCCCTTCCCTGAACAATCTTTACATCATATAATCTTCCAAAAGAATATGAGACTACATTCACTTCCCAATAATGCACATCTCTCACAAATTCAACACTCCATTGAGGATTATTATTCAAGAAAGAAAGGGAATCAGCCACTGCAGCATGTTGATCCCTAGCAATTCTAAAAAGGGAAGGGAAAACATTATTTTTTTTATATAAGTAGGGAAGGGAAAACATTCTTGAGAGCTGAATCTCACACCAAATATCATGCCAAAAATGTATCCTTGTCCCATCCCCACCTTAAATTTAATATGATTGACAAACTCCCCCCAACCCATCCTAATGGACTTCCACAAACCCATCCCATACGCTCCTCTTACTTCATTAGAGCACCAACTCCCCCACATTCTCCCATATTTAACATCAACTACATTTTTCCATAATGCATCCTTCTCACAATGATCTCCATAACCATTTTCCAAAAAGAGCTTTATTAAAGAGCCTTAAATTACGCACCCCCAAACCTTTGCACGAAATTGGTTGACACACCTTATTCCAACTTACCAAGTGAAACTTTCTTTCCTCCCCTTTACCTCCCCACAAGAAATTCCAAAAAAATCCTCTCAATTCTAGTTGTCACCCCTGCCGGCAAAGGGAGAAGAGAAAGGAAATAAGTGGGAAGATTAGACAACGTACTCTTTATCACAGTAATCCATCCCCTTTTAGACAAATATAACTTTTTCCAACCAATCAACCTTCTCACAATCTTCTCGATCGCCCCATCCCATATCAAAACAGATTTGTGAGGAGCACCCAAGGGAAGACCAAGATACTTCAAAGGCAGCGAAGATATCTTACACTCCAAAATATTAGCCTTGGTTAATTTTAAGACCCAAAATATTAGCCAAGGGAAGACCAAGATACTTCAATTTCAGACTTGGTTAAGTCAATTCTAAGACCCAAAACCGCTTCAAAACATAACAACAAGGCTCTCAAAGAACAAAGATGTTCTTGATTGGTCTCACTAAAAATTAAAGTGTCATCGGCAAAAAGAAGATGTGATACTTTTAAGCTATTCCGAGACTCATCTCCCACCACAAAACCCAACAAGAAACTTCCTTCTACCACCACTTCAATCATTCTACTCATAGCATCTATGACTAGAACAAAAAGAAAAGGAGATAACGGATCTCCTTGTCTCAAGCTAGGTGAACTATTAAAAAAACCCAACCGGGGTGCTATTCACCAAAACAGAGAATCTCAGAGTCGAAATGCAATGCTTGATCCACATACACCACTTCTCTCGAAAACCATATCTCCCAAGTAAATACGAAAGGAAATCCCAACTAACATGGTCGTATGACTTTTCCATGTCCAATTTGATCAAAATTCCAGATTCATCCAGATTCATCCAATCTAATTCTACTATCCAAACATTCAATAGCAATTAAGACCGAATCAAGAATTTGTCTCCCCCTCACAAAGGCATTTTGAGATTCCGAAACAATTTTATCCAACACCACACTCATGCGATTAGCTAGCACCTTGGAAATGATCTTGTACACCCCATTTACCAAACTAATAGGCCAAAAGTCCCGCATTTCCACAGCCCCCACCTTTTTAGGAATTAGTGCAATAAAAGTAGTATTGAAACTTTTCTCGAATTTCATAAATGAATAAAATTCAAGAAAACCCTTCATAATATCTTCCCGCACTATGTCCCAACAAGATTGGAAGAAAGCCATTGAAAAATCATCCGGGCCTTAAGCCTTATCCCTCACCATTCCTCTAACCACATCAAGAACTTCATCATCTTCAAAAGCTCTCTCTAACCATTCTGCACTTACCAGGTCAATGGAATAAAAAATCAGCCTATCAAGCTTAGGTCTCCACGAAAATTCTTCCCTGAACAGCTTCTCATAGAAATTGACAATATGTTCCTCGATGGCCTCTTGATCTGAAAGGATGCAGTCATGAAGTACCTCAATAGCATTATTTCTTTGATGAGAGTTCACCATTTGGTGAAAAAAATTTGTACACTTGTCACCTTCCTTCAACCAAAGGACCTGAGATTTCTACCTCCAAGAGATTTCCTCCATTAAAGTGATCTTCTCTAATTCAGCCATTACCTCTTTTTTTCTCTCCAATTCCTCACCGGATATGTCCCCAACAGCCCCTATCCTCCAAGCACTGCAGTTTTTGCAGCAAAAGCTTCCTCTTATTTTCCGTGATCCCAAGCTCCTCCACATTCCATTTCTTCAAATCTTGTTTTAATGTTTTGAGTTTACCAGTCAATACAAAGCTCGGAGTACCAGAAAAAAAGTACGAAGACCACCACGACCTTTCCCTATCCACGTGGACTTGTACTCCAAAGAATTAATCCATGTTATTATTGGATCATTATAAGATGCAAGAACTTCTCAGTCTCAAGTAATTGGGGGTCACATTCACTATCTTCTCATGCTAAATCCAGGATATTACAATACCAATTAACAATTAACTCCAAAAGAATTAACAACGTTACAATTAGAGCTCCTTGGAATTATTATAGACCATAAGAACTCCCTCGCAGGCAATATAGAATTCACCTCTCTCATACTGAATTGGGGTATTACAAGAGGTACCTTAAGTTTCTAAAACTTAACAGTTCCAACGAGTGGTACAAACACGAAAATCAGATCTTCAAAAGGAAAAACTCACTTGGTGTTAAAAGAGCTCTTGTTGTCACGGATAGACTGACAACTTTATACACAACTGAAATATGTAGTCAATTAGCATGAAAACCCCAGTTTAGCATACTTGAGCTCATAGGCTTGATACCACAATGTTCAACAACAAAAACTCCCGTATGGAAACTAACTAAATGCTAGGTCATGTTCCCTTTATCTCTCACATCTAGGATATATTTGAATGCATCCAGTGCGCAAATTACACATAGGAGGAAGGGGAAAGGAGGCAAGACTTCCTTTTATAGAAGGTATAAAACCTACCAGCTACGACAAGATCTGTAATCTTAGCGTTATAGAACAAGGCATTTTAATTGAATAAAGCAGAGAGGAAATCGAAATCCTTCAAAGATGAGTTCAATGGTCCTGAAACCGCACAAATGCAACATGTATGGGAGGTCAATTGGCCAGCCAATCTAACCAATAAGATGTTTCATACAAAACACAGGCAACAGAGAGCAAATCTAAGTGCAAATTGCAAGACTTTTATATGATGTCAGTCAGGACAGCTGAAGATGAAATTTATCTCTAGTCCCTAGAAAACCAAATGCCAACTGGAACATCTACAGGAAATTAAAAAACTACAAAATTCAAATTAGGAAACAGGAAAAGGTGTCAAATGAAGTTGAAACCGCACAAGCACAACCCAACCTCAAACTGTTCCAAGATGGCATAAGCTCCGCTAGTAAGTTTATTCCTCACGGTTCCAAAATCCATTGGGTGCTCTATCACCTCATGGTAGTCAGGAAGCTGCTTAAACAAAGAAATAACAATACAAAAGTTAGAAACAAATGCATACAAGCCTTAGAAATGAATGCGTCACCTTTCATTTTGAATAACTAACCTCATTCGGGTCCACTGGCTCAGAGAACACACTATAAGTGTCCTTCCTGGTATTAAAATCAAAAAACAAAAACACATCAGCAAACTGAAAACCTAAAGCTACATCAAAGTAATCAAAATACGATCTGGGAAAATGAAAGACAAACTTTTGAAGCCTCTCGAGAATGAACAGTAACAGCTTTTTATCCGGTAAAGGCGTTGAGGGTCCCGAATCCAACTGACTCCCTGCACATCATCATGCACATGAGCACCGACCAGAAGCAAAAGGCTCATTTTTTTCTTATTTAAGCAAATGGGCGTCAGGCTATTCGCAAACCTTGGTGGGCGTCTGTGGGGTTTGCACCAGAAACGGACGTATCGCCCTGCAAAAAAATAGAAGGAACATATATTTTCCATCATGGGTATGGAAGAAGAACCAAAGTGGCTGTGAAAAAGCAAAGCACGCTGGCATTCAAAACGTCCAAAAAGGGCAAATACAGTTACAAACTGTGAAAACTAATTATTATAAAGAAAAAAGAAAAGACAAATTAAAGCTTTTCCTCAGATTTGACAGTCAACTCATTATAGGAGAGGTTCAGTAAATAAAGACGGATAACAATCCCAATAAAAACTCGTACGAGAATTGTAGGGTTACAAAGAGACTCAATTTCCTAGAGCAAAGCCGGGGCAGAGTCAAACCCTTTTTCCGCCTGAAATTCTAGAAGCTCAATAAAAGGCAAAGTCTAAAGGGTGCGAAATTCAAGGAGTTTTCAAATTATGTCAACGCATGAGTCCGCCGAAGAAAAGAATAGTTGTCCAGATTAAAAAGCCAATTTGGCGGCTATGGCCGCAAAACTATTTTGTTTTTTTTATTCAGGCAAAGCAACAAGAAATCCGATACCTTGGAGTGGTCCAGGAACCCAGATCCATTCCCGATCGCATTGATCTTCTTCTTCTTGTTGCTATTCGAGGAGGCGTTGCTCTTGTTCACTTCCTCGGCGTTGGAATCAGAACCGCACGAATCGGGAGAGGCGCCGGAATTGAGGGGCGATTTCTGGGAGGGCAATCGGAGCACCAGCTTCAGCTTCTTCTCGCGGCGCTTCCCGGCCAATTCTTCGTCTTCGTCGTCTTCGTCGTCGTCGTCGTCGTCGTGGGTGTTAGGGTTACGGCGAGTGGAACGCCGGAGAGGGGAAGGAGAGGCGGCGGGGAGAGTTGGATGATTTGGGGTGGAATGACGGTCAGAATCGTGGTTCCGCTTCTGTTGCTGATGCTGCTGTTCTTGTTCCTTGAGCGTACGCTTCTGGAGATCTAATAGAGAAGGCCGTCCTTTCTTCTTCTTCCTCCTATCCACTATCTTACCCATCTCTCTCTCTCTCTCTGTCACAGACTCTCTGTCTCTCCCCCCTCTATGGCGAGAGAGGGACAAACAAACAGGGTGTTAGTTTTTTTTATTTATTTTTTAATTAAAAAAATTGTTTTGTTTTGTCTTCATTTATTTCTTTAATTTTTATTGGGGTATGTTCTGTGACTGTTAGGAATTCCAAGCACGTGATGTTGGCACGAGTTTCCCTGCCTTTGCCACGTGTTCTTTTGTTTCGAGCTCGAGTTCTGCTGGCTTGTCCTTGTTCAGTCGGAGTAAACATGGACAGAAACCACAGACGAGGTCAAAAAGTTCGGTCAACAAGCTGACAATATCTACCTTGACCGTCAGAAAGCGAATGAAGAGGACAGTCGCGTGGCGAAGAAGAAAAATAACCGAAATTTATTAGGTCAAAGAAAAATTATGCTCTTTATGCCACTGAATTAGCCATGTATTGCAGCGTTTCTATGGCAAGCTCACCCAGTATACTAATTCCTTATCTTGCTTAATAGGGACGAATTTCACATTCGGTGAGCCGGATTCTTCTTCTGGGTCTTTCTTTTACTTGGATTGATCTTGGTTTGCTTGATAAGGTTTCCGAGGTTGACGAGGCGCTAAATTTTTGGGTTTGTTTTGATTTGGCATTTGAAGCCCGATTCCTCTTCTGGGAATGTTTTTGTTTTTTATTTACTTTTTCTGTCTGATATGGTTTCCGAGGTTGACGAGGTTCTAATATTTCTGGTATATATGTTTTGGTTTTCGGCTTTTGAAGGCCTACCAGACCATTGGAATGGTGGGAATTAGGTGGTGACATTTTGGGAGGGAGAGATGAGGTTGCTGGTGGGACATGGCTCGCTTGTAGCAGGGATGGACGGGTGGCTTTCCTCACAAATGTCAGGGAAGTTCAGAAGCTTCCAGAGGCCAAGAGTAGAGGGGATCTCCCAGTCCGGTTCTTGAAGGCGATTGGTTTGATCAAATTTTGGCACCCACTCCCTGTTTGATCTGTTCTCTGTGTGAATGATTTAAAGGGTTCTAGAGATATGCATGTTGATTCGAACATATGGTTTTTGCCGTATACTTCAGTGGACGAAGACGCGCTAGCCTCACGATACCCAAAAACACTGGTCATGAGCTTATTTAATCGCCCCCATAATCATTTATATTACTCCCAGCAGGATAGTATAATATTTTATACAATATAGAGTAGCGTTGTTGTTGCAGGAAGTCGTTTGGTTTCGTAAGAAGTCATTTATGATCTACAATCTGTAAATCGTTATCCATAGAGAACTTATCAAAAAAATTGTCAACCATAGAGAGCTGATCTCATTTTCATTTCAAGGCCATGCAAAGTCTATCATTATACCCCTTTCCTTGTTGCTTAGATTATTTGATTTGCATATCGATTGTGATGATTGATGTGAGATGCTAAAGTACTTTAGTTCTCGTGCACTTCGGGGACGTTTCAACTTTGAAGTTTTAAGCTTAGTTCAATTGAGGACTAACTCAAGTGATCTAGGTCGACCGACTTTGTTTCTTAGAAAATTATTGTTACAAGTTTCTATATCATAGTTGTAGAGCAAGAAGAAACCCACAATGGGTTTAACCTGATATTAGCTGATCTTTGTTCCAAAACCATGCTTTACGTAACTAATAGAATGAAAGAAGGTAACAACTTCGTTACTGATCAGGTGGAACCTGGGATTCATGTGTACACAAGTGCACGGTTAGTCTAACTATAGAGCAATGATCATGTATATCTGTCGTCGTCTAAATATACCTTATAAATTGTATCAATCCAAACTGATAATGATCTGGTCGAATTGGTGGACCTGGAACCATGCCACTTTAAACTAAGTGTCCAATTTACTTAAAAATCAACTACTAATTGCTATTGCCTTTTTTTTGCCTCCATCAGGATCCTCCCTTCTTTTTTATTAACTATAATAACTAAAGCAATGTTCAATGCTAAAATATCATACTATCTGAAACACCCGAAAATACAATAAAACCCTAAAACACAAAAATTTCAAAACACCCAAAAATACAATAAAACCCGAAAACACAAAAATTCCAAAACACCTATCGTTTACAAAAAAAAAAACCCAACACTCATAATCAAAAATCCCGAAACACATCATTTACAAAAACTAACGAAGTAGTGAAAGAGAGATGATCATACCGTACAGAAACTAACAGAGTAGAGAAAGGCTTGAGAAAAATACCTTACGAGCTTAGACTTCAGAAATGTTGGATGGTAGCCTCCGCGTCTCTCTCCCAAATGCGCAAACTGTAAATGACTTCGAAAGATGAAGGGATTTAACAGAAGAGACGTATGCGTCAAAGAGAGAAAGCAGAATGGATTCGGAAAGGAGAAGATAATGGATTCGAAAAGGAGAAGAGAATGGATTCGGAAAGAAAGAGACGGCTGCGTCGAAGTGAGTAGGCAGAAGTGATTCGGAAAAGGGAAAGGCAGAAGGGATTCGAAGAATCGAAAGTTAAGGATTTTGCAATTTTGCAGTGCAGCGTGGGGCGGTTTTTTTTTTTTAAATGACCCGGTTACGGATAACCGAGTCACATAACCGGATCCGTAACCGGATCCGGATTCTTCTCACCCGCCCGGGTGTAATCCGGGTGGATAATCACCCGGATTTCCGAGTTTTGGACCGGACTGGAAAAAAAATAACCCGGTCCGGATGCACACCCTTACGGTTAGATTCTCCGTGATCAAAGGTAGAAGGTATGTTACACTCGGTGTACATAATTGCAATTCTGATTACACAAAAGAGTTTTATTTCTTTATGCCTTAATAAGAAAGGAAAATGCTTCTTGTTTCTTCTATAGCGATCTAAATAGGTCTTTTCTCTTGTATATCATCTTATGTACTTGGTCTATGCTTATTTTTTTTTTTTTTTTTTTTTGTATAATGTATATAATGTATATGAGAACTTGCAGATACAAACTGACAAGGACAGATGGCAGATATCAATTGATTTAATAGCCACTCCATTTCCTAAAAAGTATATTTCTTAATTTAATTTTTTGATAGGTAAGTTATATATTGCTAAATATGCTTATTACAATATCCTCGTACTGAGCTCAAACATCATCACTCCATCCGTTATTGCTTTCTTACGTCATTTCTTTCATCTTTTTTAGTATATAAGCTACTGATCATTTATTATGATGTTACTTATGTTTGTGGTAAGATTTTAATGGTTTACGCGCGTACTCTATTGCAAATTATAATGACTTATCTTCTTTTTCAGGCTCAACGACTGGGTAACAATTTCAAAGAGCTATGGGATAAATATGCCGAAAAATAACTACTCATGAAAGAGATGGTTGAAAATCTAACGATGAACACGCGGGTTAAAAATTATGAAAGCATGCTCCCTCACATTTTCCCGCAAAATGGCAAAATATCAATTAACTTCCATACTTGTCGATGCAGACAGTACTTCGTCTGGAAGTCAATTTATTGGTCGGCCAAAAAAGTTAGCCTTATCTCTGACAGGATTTCTGGGTTGTTTTTTCACAATGAGAAATTATATTTACAGTTGTAGTGTGTAAGCGTCGTGCATTCGTTTTAAAAAAAATGAATAAATATGAGATTTATATGAAAAAAAAAATTAATCTTTTAACAATGAACTCCACTCTTTTTCAAAATGACTACACAACATTTGTACATTTTACGTATGTAGTATTACTATTAATTTATATGTATTATTAATTTATGGAAAATAATTTATACACAACATTTTTTACAACACTTTATACAATTATGTTTTAAATGAAGAGTATTTTTGTAAAATACCTTATAAAAGTAACATTATTTTACAAAAATACCATCATTTTAACACATTGTTGTATAATATGTTGTATAATATATTGTATATATATCATTACTCTTAATTTATATGTTACCGTTATGGCACTAGAAGCAGTACTTCTGCATTTGTTTGTGAAAGCAACGGGCTAATCCAGTAGATTTTTACGAGGCATTTGGAGAATGAACTTTGGAAATAGAAGACTATGAGTCTATAACTTTTTTTTTTTTTTTTTATAGGTAAAAGTAAATTTTATTGAAATAAAAATAGTAACAGACTACACCAAAAGTATGCAAATAACTCATGAAACCTAATTACACCTAGTTATTAGTGAGAGATACAAACAGGTTATGAAAATTGTTCGTATTACAAATAATAGCCAAAGCCCAAGAAAATAAAGTATTGTAGGAGAATCGCTTCATCTCCTCCAAAGAACACTGCATATCTTCAAAGCACCTCTTATTCCCCTCTGGTCACAAGAATCACATAATGCAATGAGGAGTCATTCAACAACTATACGTGGATTCTCCTAATTCCTGTCCAACACTCCAAAATATCTCTAATTTTTCTAGACATAGCCCAAGCCACTCCTGTCTTATTAAGGATCTCATTCTACAAATACATTACTAACTCATAATATAATAAAAGATGATCCACTGATTTCTCATCACTCTTGCACAAAAATCACTTGTAGTCCATACAAGTGATTCATGTGGCCAACATTGTCTGATGAGAGTACAAATGGATAGTTTTTCAGTTGACACATAAGTTTTATTGTACACATTGCAGTTGACACATGAGTTTTTTGGCTGTACCTTTGTTGTACCTTTTTTTTCTCTTTTGATTATAATGTAGATTTTCCAGTACTCTACACACTGCATATGTACTTATACGTATAGTATGGTCTTTTACTCTCTCCTGAGGTACGGCAAGTTGAACACGTGCAAGCAACAGCACAGCACATTGTTAGAACTAGGACTGGCTGCCATTCCCAGCTGTCACAGCTCTCTTAGGACATGTACAAGGGTTGCAGCTGCAGTGCTCGCCACATGAACATGTTGCGTTTGGTTGTGCACTTGTTCATCATCACATTACATTACAGATTTTATAGTAACTGAGAATGATCAAACTATCAAACTTGAATATTTATTAATTATACTAGGTGTCAAACTAGCTTGGATTCTTTTTAAGTTAGTAAACAAGTGAATTCTTTTTATCCCCAGTTACATCAACTGATGTATTATATTTTTAATTTACATTAGAGCATTTTTAGGACT
Source organism: Juglans mandshurica (assembly GCA_022457165.1). Taxonomy (NCBI): domain Eukaryota; kingdom Viridiplantae; phylum Streptophyta; class Magnoliopsida; order Fagales; family Juglandaceae; genus Juglans; species Juglans mandshurica. The sequence goes on along the minus strand of CM039629.1, from coordinate 23,272,313 downwards.
TGGTGATTAGGAATTAACCAGAGTATTGGAGACTCAACCTGTCAAGTGGTGAAGGTCTTGGTCTTGGGGTATCACTCCCTTCAAGGTCCAAGATTCAACATATCATGAGTGCAAACAATTCTTGAGGCCATACCTCCAGTGAAAAATCAGCGATTTAACCAGTTCTGTGTAGGAAAACTTCCGAGGGTGCAGTGCACGAGACCGGAGTTTACTCTACATTGATAGGTCCGAAGGACCCTGCCTTGGAGAGATTCCCCGACATAAAAATAAAATAAAATAAATCATGAAATACCTTTAATATTCCTCCTGAGTTCACATTTAATTATCTTCATTCATGCCCATTCTTGGACTTTCAAGTTCAAAGTCCTAAGTTCATCCTCAGCCATACAATGTAGCTATACTACAAGAAAAAGTGGCATTTTCGGCTATATTTATTTCCAGCATTGTATATATCGCCGCTAATAGCCTATTTTACTGTTACGGTAACTTCTTTGTGTCGACCAGCAGAATCGCCAGAATAAATGATTATTTTCGGCGATTTAATGTCGCCGCTAATAAGGTTGTCGAAACTACACTTGTTTATAGCAATTCAGACGTTGTCGTTATAAAAAAATCGCCGCAGTATTTGCGGCGACTAAACCTCGCCAAAAATGAATTACATCACTGGCTTAATGAGTCGCGCAGACATTATTTGTGGCGATTATATAGTCACCGCAAATAATATATGTCCAATATTTGCGGCGACTAACACTCGCCGGAAATAGACTTAACAGATACTATTAATCTAATCTGCAAGCCTTTAGCGGCGATATTATTGTAGATTTCCAACGATGTAAAGTCGCCGTAAATGGGCAGCATTTATGTCCGTTTTCAAAAATCGGCACAAAATGGTTTACTTGGCTCTTTAAAAGCGATGACATTTGAGCAAACGTTTTTAGCCAGAATAAGGTATTTCCGGCTATAATATATAGTATTTGCTGCGATATACATCGCCGGAAATAGATTAATTTCTTGTAGTGCTAGTCTTAATGCAGTACCAAGTTCAAGTGCAATTGAGACCCAATTCCTATCACGACAGCAAAAATCAATGACATGCATGAGCCTAGTGGCAAATTGATTGCCCAACTACTTATAATTTATTTTTTAGGCATTCATGTGGTGCTGAGACTTTTTATCAAATATATTGAAAAACTTGCTCCATGCAATCATGTTTATAGCTGATCGAGGTCCTAAAGTACTTGTGATAGCCAACAAGAGAGTTCAATGAATGAGAGCATTGAGAGGGATGGGTGTATGATGCAATGACTGACAGACGTGCTCTATTTATCATCCCCTGCCTCTTTCGCTCTGCTGCTCATGTGTATCTTTTAATGTTTTTTGTGCATAGCGCATCTAATGTTTTTTTTACAAGTGTTAAGCAACTTTTATGTTATAGTTCCTAAGATGCCAAGAGTATACAATTGGTTTATTTATTTTAAATTTGTGTGTTGGAGGATATGATATGGACATAAATATTTAATTTACTAGATTTAATGCACTCATTAAGGTCACCAACTTTGGAGCAAACTAAATATATCCTATTGGTAAAGAGCCTATTGGAATTAGCCTCATGCCTATTTACATTTGAGTACTTCTGCACTTTAAGAGTTTGAGAAAAAGTAAAAATACTAATATTCTTTTATGCATTTTCCTTTGTTTAATCCCATAAAAGCCGTGTAACTCTTTCTAATGCATCATATGATCTACACACTTCATGTATGGAACAACATTCCCCTGCAAGCTGTGGATCGATAAAATGTTAAAGATCAAGATTGGGCCCAACCACTAGGCTACGTTAGAGGACAAGATAAAGGGATAGGTGTGGGGAATAAGGAAGGACATGGAGCAGGCAGGTGGTAGGGGACTTCAGGGCAGGTAAGAGGGAAAGGGAGAAGAGAATGGAAGTGACACACAAAAAGGGGTCCGGTCCCATTGCTACAGACTGACACACGTAATAAGGAGATGTATAAAAAACCTTCAACCAAATAACTAAGAGAGCTCTCGACTTCTTCTGCTTCCTCTTCTTCTTCAACCCTGGAAATGAGCGGCTCTAGAGGGATTTTCTTCTCTAACAAATGGATCTCCAGATTTCTTTGTACAGTGAGATATGAGGGATCATGAGTGACTATAAATAAATACATTATAGTAGAAACTCTCCTCTCCAAAACTTCATGGACGTAGGTCTAGTGCCGAACTACGTAAAGTTTTGTGTTTTTCTCTCTTTATTTTCTCTACACTTATATGCCGTGAACGTATGCACGGTTACTGTATAGCCGCACCAAAACACTGTCGAGGGCTCCAAGTAACACCGATCAAGGCCCAATCGACTCAATGGGTTGGGAATGATTCTTTCTCTCCTTCCAACATGTGCAATTTTTCAACATCAATACAACCGATCGAGAAAAGGCATCTTGATGGATAATCAAGATTCAAGAGACACTTTACTTTGACAGATAAAAGACAGAATAGAACTTTTGTAATGGATTAACAGTCAACAGTATGAGGTATTACATGTTTAATGCCTAATTTTGATCTGTGAAACAAATTGATATAGTTTCATTTGATACGTTCAATCTATTTTATAATAAAAATAGTTTTATAATTTAATATATCACATTAAGAGCTCTTTTGGATAAGGAGATGAGATGAAATGATTTTAGATGAGTTGAATAAAATATTGTTATAATATTATTTTTAAATATTATTATTGTTTTAAGATTTAAAAAAGTTGAATTGTTTATTATATTTTGTATAAAAATTTGGGAAAGTTATAACAATGAGATGAGATAGGTTAAGAGTATTTCTACATCCAAACTTTCATATTAATTTTATAAAAATAAACTCACAAATTGATATAGTTTCATATGATACGTTCAATTTATTTTATAATAAAAATAATTTTATAATTTAATACACAACAAGTTACGTTAGCTTATAAATTTATTTTTATAAAATTAGTTTAATGATAAACCATTTCTCCATTCCTTAATAACAATTAAACAGTTTATTATATATTGTAACAACTAAAGAATCATAATTCAGACTTCGCGTCTCAAAGTCCCATCATTCATATTCTCAACTTCAACTTTTGACAAAGATTGAACAAAAACCAACAACAATATTCGATATTATTAAGTAATATCGAATATAAAAATTAAAAATTTAAGAATAATATTAAAGAGAAGTCATTTTATATTTATTGTGTAACACCTTTAGTTATTTGTTCACAATATTTATTTGGAGAGATGTGTGATCTACATGATGTTACATTATAGGGATAAAATGAATATTTAATAGTAACTTCTATTTATATTTTTTTATTTTTTATTTTTTATTTTTTATTTTTTTTAAATGAACAGCACCGACAGAGTTCTGCAGAATTAGGTAAATGAACTATGAAGCCATTTTGTATCATCGCTGAACTCATTGAAACCAGCTGTAACCCTACAACAACAGACTTTCCGACTGCCCGACAAGTGGGCCACTATAACCGGTCTGTGGCATCATGGGTCTCAGACTCTGAAATATCTATCTCATGAGTCATAATAATATCAACCTGTACTTTTGTGGGTCCCAATCTTAGCTGTGAATCACATATGTCTACCGCATTCAGCTCGTTTGAATAGGAAAAATATTTTATCCTATATTGTGATTTAAAAAAATCTATTATTCATTTTCATATTTTCTGATGTAATATTAAAAGATAAATTCATAAATAAAATATAATAAATAATATTTAATTATTTAATATCAGATAATAAAAAATTAAGATAATGAATAATATTATTTTTAAAAATTAATATTTTAATAATATTTTATTTAACTTTTAATTTTTATATAAAATCATCTTTATCTCTCACTATTTATTTTGATTTAGATTAAAAACTCACTTTAATTCATTTTATTATTATAATTTTTTTAAATTTTTACATAAAATATAATAAATAATTTAATTTTTTAAAATTTTAAAAAAATAAAATTATTAAAAAATAATATTTTATTTCATTATTTACAAACTATCTCAACAATAAATCAGGACCAATTTGGATCACAATCTTATCTTAATTTATTTTATTTAATTATTACAATTTTCTTAAATTACAACACAAAATAATTATAATATTTTAATAATATTTTATTTTTATTTCGCCTCAACTCACGCACAAACGCAGCCTAATGTACGATTCTACGATCTCTACTGCCCACTCGAATAGGCTTGAATCAAAGAGGATCACGATCTGCCTGGCTTTTATTCTTTCAAAGTCTTGAAGACACAAGCCAAAAACAGGAAAAACAACAGGAAAAATAGTTACATAGATCACTGCTGATCTCATGATCATTACCATCTAAGTGGAGATCGAGGTTTTGGGTAAACCTTTTTGCTCTATTTGACTTCGATGGTAATCATTAGTAGTGGGCTGGCTCATCAAATCACTTCGTTCATCTCACTATTTTCACAGTCTTTCTTCCTACTTGGTGTTTTCCATCAAAATGGCAATATGCAAGTGCAATCAATCTACCATTCATTTGAACTGGAATTTGCAGTGGAAGACCAATAACAATGGCGTAGACAATGCTAATGCGGGGAGCAGAGAGGGTTTCATATCTCCAATTTCATCTGCTGCACAGTAGCATTCAACCCTTTTGTCATTGTAATTTCTGTCCCAACGATTTGTATCAATCTTTGATTATGCATAAGTTCAAGCAATGTATCAATCTTTGTACCAAAACTTGGAAAAAAACAACAAAAAATCCAACCCCATTCATGAAGATGAACTCTTAAACAACTGAAATCAAGAAAACCCCACAAGGGAAAATAAAAAAATTAAGATAAGCTAAAGCAGAGCCGATCAAGAAAGAAGTGGCTAATCCGAAGCATTAGGACCAGCACAAGCCTGCAAAGCAGGGCTCCAGATCCACTGCACCAGAAACCTCCTTCCATTCCTCCCATTCAGATTAAATGTCCTCCCCACCCTATCCCTCATCACCTGTCCTATATACCCACCACCGCCTCCCGTACCGTACAAACCTTCGCACAAGTCCCCGATCTCCGTCGGTGCCGTGGGATCTTCCCCGGCGTACCACGCGTTGACCAATGGATTCGACGACAGTTCGGCCAGCTCGTGTCCGATCACGCTGATCATGCCGTCCACGCCGACGTTCTTGTTTGGCGGTCGAAGAGCCCCGGGACCACCGCCCGCCATGTAACCCGGTAAAGCGAAGGGGTAGGCGCACACCTCGGGGCACTGCTTGGCGGAGTTTCCGACCCAGGCGTAGGGAATCGTGGAGCCGACCATGGACGGGAATGTGAAGTAGTGGAAGCCGCAGACGGCGCGGCAGAAGTCCTGGACGACGACATCTTGGGCAGTGAGAACGAGGTAGACGCCATTCTGGTGATCCACGGGGAAAGGCGCGGACTTGACGGCGGTAGCGATGACTTGCTGGATGCTGAGACGGGTCAGTTGGGTCCCGTGGGAGTATTTGAGATCGCAATACTCGCCTGCGATGAGGACTGTTCGGGATACATTGGCGCCAGTTTGGTCGGTGTAGAGCGAGACTGTCCGCCACCATTCCGATACCGACGGTGATGGGGCGGCGGGAGTGGAGGGGGAGAGTGAGAGGATGAAGTCTTTGATAAGTAGCTTGTGGGAACGAGACCAGAGGCCGTACCAGACAAGGTAGATGTTGATGGGGGAGGAAGAGAGGACGGGACCCATATGGTAGCGGAGGTGGACGAGGTTGGAGGAGCCCTCGAATTTCTTAGAGGAAGAGAGCGCTCTTGGTGGGAGTTTGGGGTTGATCATGTATTCAGCGTGCGTGTTTAGGGTCTGCGATGAAGAGGAGGAGGAGGAGGAGGAGGAGGCATCGGCGGTGATGGTGAAGTGAGAAACGAACAGCAAAGCTGCAACAAAGAAAATATGAGATGGTGGTGGTGATGACGACATTTTCAGTGGAGATATGGTGAGTGAGAAATTAAGTGGAGGGACGTGTTATATATAGCAGAGGGGGAGGAATTGCGATTGCAGTGGCCAGCGTCCTTCGGCCGATGTGTTGTCAGCCTCAGGAGCACCAAGATTTGGCTGTTTTAGACAGTGAAATGAGTTGAAGTGATATGGTTTAAATAAAATATTATTTTAAAAGTTAAAAAAATTAAATTATTTATTATATTTTATATATAAATTTTAAAAAATTATAATAATAAATTAGATGAAATTATCTCTGAATTCAAACAGAGTCTCAAAATCAATCTTCAAACTCTCACCCTGTTGCCTACAACCAGATAGAGTGAGAGTTTGAAACTGTTAGAGCATTACTAGTGGATTCAATAAAATTATATTTTAGTAAAAATTTAATTAGATTGCATAAAAATTTATTGTAGTGAATTCAACAAAACTACAATATTTTTAACTTTGATCATTTTTACTAGTCAAGTCTATCAAGTTCAAGTTACTGGCCAAATATTATTTTAGTATAAAAAATTTCCTCACTCTTGTGCTATTCGTTTCACACGAGCTCGCAACTCCATAAAATTTTTCTTTGTCTCAAAAGCACAAAACACCCAAATCTCAAACTCAGCTACAGAAGGCGATTAGTCTCTATCAGTCATCATTTTAATGACGTGACATCATCTTACTAGAGTGCTTCAAGTTCTAGTTCTGCAATATTATAATTAATTGATACTAATTTTTTATTTTAAAATCTAATATCAACGTTAAAAAATTAATGTGTACTTTTTTATAACGAATAAATATTCAAATTACAATTAAAATTAAAATAAATGAAAATATCAAAATTAATATTTTAATAGAATATTGATAGATTTATAAAGTCTGTTATTTGATGTTATTAGAAAGTGGTTAATTAAATTTATAAAAGTGAATTCTCTAGTCAAATTTTGGCCAAACTTTGTTGAATACACTATTAATGCTTTTAGGTTAGTTTGGAACATGGAAGAAGTTGAATTTATTCAAGTTGAGTTTAAATTTAAATTTAGTCCAACATCTAAATATACAACTTTTAAATTACTAAACATCACTCAATTCAAGATTTTTTACACGTGAGACTCATAACATTTTTTAACTCAAGATTTTTTTATATGTAGGACCCATAACCTTTTTCAACTCCCCATAAATACATCTAAACTCATCTTAGGTGGCCCCACAAAACTCACTTCACCATCTCAACTCAATACTATTCATAAAAAACTCAACTTATCTCAACTCAAGTTAACATTCAAATGCAACCTTAAAGATTCACCAAATGATAACCACTATTTTACATTGCATATATGTAGTATAATTTGATTTATAAAATAAAATTTAAAATTTGAATTGTTACAAATCAAGTTATATCACGTAAATATTATGTAGTATAAAGATCTTCAAATATAATTATTCTAACTAGAATACAAAATATTTGACATACCACGTCGACTTATATCCATTTAAATATAAAAAATGATATTTGTAATTTTAGAATGAATAAATCATACGCATTCTTTTAAAAAATGATAAAGGTAGAATTTATATGAAAAAATTAATTTTTTAATAATAAATCTCATTTTTTTAAACTAAATTGCACACTTACCCTATAAGCATATTTGTCGTTACTTTTTAAATATTCGTAAAAACCTTCTGAAGTATAAAATGAGGATAAAGTTTTGGTTCCCTGATCTGTTTATTTTTTGAGTTGTATTTATTGGGATGCGGTGTTTGAGAGGAAACATCATTCTCTTCTTGTGATTTTTGATATTTTTTATGTTCAGAAAATTACTTAGGAAAAAAAGGGGTAGCATACGAGCTGACAGTGACCCTATCTCTTGTAAAATAAACTGACATTTCCTTTACTTTCATGCTTTAGTTCACTGTATGATCATTAGTTAGCATTTTACACGATTTGTTTATCCAATGATGTTGTGGTGTTGGGAGTATCAACTTTTATTAAGAGTGATGCTACACTCAACGCTGGGAGCTATCCTAAGTTATAGGGTTTTATTTTTATTTTTTTAGTTTTTTCATATATGTATTTTTTAACATTTTTAAATATTTTTTAAAAAAATTAAAAAAATCATAATATTATTAAAAAGAAAAATGATACTTACAGTCGTGAGAGTGCAAGCGCCGTGCAGTCACTTTAAAAAAAGTGAATAAATATGGGACCCACATAAAAAGAAAATAATTTTTTAACAGTGGACCCTACTCTTTTTCAAAGCGACTGCACGGCATTTGCGCATTCCATGACTATATGTAGCATTACTCTATTAAAAAATACTTTCTTAATCACTAAGTAAAAAAAAAAATTAAAATAACAAAGCAGTAGAATTGAGTAGTAAAATGGAGAGGGAAGAGTAGTATTATCCATTTTCTTAAATACCAAAGCTTTGATAGAGAGTAATGTTACTTAAAAGTTGTAAGGTGTACAAATTTTTTATATTTATTTTTTAAAAATGTAAGATTTATGGTTAAAAATATAATTTTTTTTTTTTATCTGACTCTCAGATTTACCCACATTTTTTAAAAAGTGAATAGTAGTCTAAGCAACTGACATTTCCTCGTTTCCTCTCAAAATTTTCAAATATTCTTAGTAACTTCTTGTATTTTATGACAAGGGAGGACCTTTCCTTTGATTATTAATTTATTCTAAAGATGTGGAGTCATATATATGTAAAGATTGTCCATGGTGATGATCTATTGAGATTTGCTAATCCTCAATTTGGCATCAACACATTTGTTCAAAAATTTAAAACAATAATACTATTTCATTATGGTGAGATGAGCTTCGATAATATTCCAAATCCGTAAAAAAAAAAAAAAAAAAAAATTGTAAATATATTCTTTTCACACTAATTATTCAATAAAAAATAATAAACACACAAATATACTTTTCACAATATATTTTATAATCATGTTTTAAAATAAGAGGTATTATTGTAAACTACTATATAAAAGTAACATTATTTTATAAAAATATCCTCATTTTACATCATAGATTGTAAAAAATACTGTAAAAAATATTGTGTACGTATCATTACTCGTCGCTATTATGACTGGCTGTGGCCAGAGGACCCCAACACTGTTATTGGAATTGGAATTTTATGGGATGCCCACATGTTTTTAATTCCCACCTTTCCAATTGATCGCGATGGACCTTTTTGTTGCCAAGATTTATGCAACAAAGACACTTTGGGTGCCATTACAAGCCAGATTGATTAGAGATGAGATGAAGAGGATTGCTAGTGAGCTGTCTGGCTGTTGTTTGTTTTGTTACTTTGTGACAAAGGTCACAAGTCAGGACAAACATCCAGTAATTTTTCATGGAAGTTGGTAGCTAGCTGAGGAAGATAAGGTTCAAACTTCAAATTATATTGTCACCCTCTTTGTGATTTTTTTAATTTTTTTGTATACCTTCGAATGCATGATTGAAGTGATATCTCTGCGGCAATAGAGACTCTGAATAAGAAGACATCTGAAAAATAATTTACAAGTTTAGGGTATGCAAGACGTTTCATCCCTTAAAAAATGTTTATATTTTTAATAATATATAGTTCTTTTTTAAATACTTGCACATTCTAAACTTATATTTAATATTATTCTATCTCGCAATAAATTACTGAACGTCCAAATAAGACTATTTTGACAATTTGGGGGCAACAAGAAGTACGTTAGCATCCCATGCAATACATTCAATACGTATAATATATGAAGGATAAAAAAGTAGGGTTACGCCATTTCTTGATTTACTTGTTGAGATATTCTTTCGCGCCTCGTTTTGATAGTAATGTGAGATGAGATGAAATAATCTATAAATAATAGTAAAATAGTTTATGAATAATAATAAAATGATTTGAGTCAATATTTTCATGCGATTTTGAAAAATAAGATATAAAAAGTTGAATAAAAATATTATAAAATTAAAATATTATTTTTTAATATTATTTTTGTTTTGAAATTTAAAAAAAGTGATTTTTTTTTTCTATTTTGTTTGGAAGTTTAGCAAAGTTGTAATGATTAGATGAAAAAGTTGAAGATTTAAAATTGAAAAGTGCTTGTGTTTGTGGTGTTTGGATATTTAGATGAGATGACTAGAGAGTATTTTGCTATCCAAACCAGACCTTAATCTATGTAACACAAGATTTTGTTTGACCAACAATAGAGAAATGATTTTTGCAATCGTGGTGTTTATAAGCGCCATGCAATCTCAAAAGTAAGTAAATATGAGATTCATACGAAAAAAAAATATTTTTTAATAGTAAATTCATTTTTTTTCAAACTAAGCGCATTTACGCATTCTACGACTGTATGTAGTATTACTCTTAACAATAAGGTAATGTGTCATTTCCACTGATGTGCTTTAAATTAAAAAAAAAAAATTGTAATAAACACTAAAAGAAACCAACAAAAGCAACATTAAGGGCTCGATTGGTTCTTTGATTGCAGTTAGTTCAGCTAAGTTAGGTTAAGATTTAGATCTCTTCTAATATCCAAATACTCAACTCTCAGATCACTAAACTCATCTCAACTCAAAACTTTTTTACACATGGGATTTACGACCTTTTTCAACCTAACACTTATTTACACGTGAGATCTATAACCTTTTTCAACTACTCATAAATACATCTAAACTCATTTTAAGTGAGTCTTACTTACTCCACATCTAAATCTACTACTATAAATAGATAACTCAACTCAGCTCAACATCCAAATATAGTCTATGCCCCCATTTTCTTATTGTTAAATGGTGCCTGGCATTAAGTTTCTAATCTTGTATGAAATAGTTTTGGTTTTTATTTCTCGTGTGGTGTTTTGGTAATGCATCACTATTTCTATCTAACTATCGGTGCAATTTTGAAAGGCTACAGAAATATTTTATAAAAGTAAATCCTTAAACATATATATGACATATATGTCGTAAATATATTTTATAATAAAATAATTTTATAATTTAATATTTTATTTCAAATCACGTCAATTTGTGAGTTTACAACAATACTTTTGTGATTAGAACCTTTCTTTTCCTAATTTTATTCCCATGAAAACACTTGATATTAACCATGCTTTTCTTTTTCATTTATTTTTTCCCAATTCTCAATTAAGTATTTATTAGGTTTTGAAAAATGAAAAAGAAATAGCTGAATAAAAAATATTATTAAGTTAAAATATTGTTATAATATAATTTTTAATATTATTTTTATTTTGAAATTTAAAAAAGTTGAATTGTTTTTTGTTTTTTTATTTGAAAGTTTGGAAAAATTGTAATGATTAGTTTGAAAATGTTTGTGTTTAAATAATGTTTGCGAAATAGATAAGATGGAATGAGATAAAAACTTTTTCCAAATATTAGGGGTGTAACCGGTTCAGTCTGGTCCGGTTTTAGACAAAATCTATGACCGAACCGGTATGTACCGATTTTGTATTTTTCAAAACCGATTACGCCCTGGTTACCCTCCTAAACCGGTACCTCCGGTTTCCGGTTCGGTTTTTCGGATTTTTTAAAATGTAAAAAATATATAATAAAGTGTTACTTCTTATGATAAAATGTTATTAATAATTTAATATATAAATTATATTTAAAATATATGATCAATTAAATTTTTATTTTTAAAATTAAACTTTTATTTTATAAATTATAATAACATTATCTTATATATAATTATATTAATAACATATGATCAAACAAATTATAAATGTTCATATTTAAGATTAACATTTTATGTTATAATTTATAAATTATAATACGAAATTATTTCATATATGATATATAATTATATATATTATATATAAAAATTTAATATATAATTATATATTATATATAAAACTTATATCTATAAATATTTTGTATAATATATAAAATTAATTTATATATATATTTTTCAACCGATCCGGTTCAGTCTGGTCCGGATCGGTTTTTCGATTTACCGGTTTAAATTTACACCCCTACCAAATATCCCCTACAAAAATCCAGTAAAAAAAGCAAGTGCATCAAAGAGAGTGAAAGAGAGATAAATGGAATACTCACACATTGTTATTTGAATTTGAGTCCTCGTTTGCTTTCAGAGATGTAACACAAACCTTTGAAAAATTTTCTCATGTTTTGTACGGTCAATCACTCTCTGAAAACAAACACTCATTTTTTATCATTTTTTTTAAATCTCAGTTCATCTCTCATTATTTTATCATTGTTTATTGATTGTACTATACACAAAAAGCTGCGTCCGACCCTCTCCTTTCTCTCTCTCGTCTGATGTCTGCATCATTGATTGTTCATTGACAGCATTTTATCTTAGTTCATTGACTGTCTGCTTGTCTCGTACGGGTCGTCTCCCATTGATTGAATTGATTGTCTGCTTCCCATCTTTTTCAAACACACTCTAAAAATATTACCCAAAAAAACACACAATAATTGGTGGTCCCATTTTTCTTTTTTATCAAATACTATAAAAAAAAGTCAAAACTTTTTCATCTCATCTCTATAAATAAACACACATTTTAACAAAATTATCTCATCTTAACTCACATATCTCAACACTATTAACACGTATCTCAAAAAATCTCATCTCATCCCATATAATCTGTGAAAACAAACGAAACCTGAAGAAGGATAAATTAGTCAAATGAATATTAAAATATTTATTATTATTAGTATAAATATTTTTTGACAACATTAAATAGACAATAAATAATATATAAGTTATATAACCCATTTAATATAAGTTAGATCTTCAAGCTCAAAGATTTTGAACCATTTTGGTATGTTTTGATAGTGAAATAAGATGAGATGAGTTGAGATAAAAGTTTAAAGTTAAATAAAAGAGTTTTACTATAGATCAATCATTATTCACCCCACACCCCACACTTGACGTAGGTTTTTTTTTCCCTCAAATCCCTTCATTTTCTCTATTTTGGATTTTTTCCCCTCAAATCCCTTAACTCTCTCTCTCTCTCTCTCTCTAGCCGACTCTTTTTCTCTTCCCAATCTTCATCTCTTCCCAACGTCCCAGTCGCCATTGTCACTGCTACCCACCGACACCACCCTCCCGACGTTGCCGACCCTTTCCACCTCTGATCCCCTTCCTCCCGTGGCTCATCCCTCCCGACGTTGCCGACCCTTTCCACCTCTGCTCTAAGCTTCTCTCTTCCTTTCTCTCAGTTTCTCTCCACGAAACCACCTAGCACCGCCAATTGCGCCATTGTAAACAGATCCCCTTGTTGTCAAGCCACTGTGGGTCTTTTCCCCCTCAGCCCCTCACCCTCTTGCGACACACACACACACACACACACTCTCTCTCTCTCTCTCTCTCTCTCTCTCCCTTTCTGATCCCAGCAGATCCGTGTACCTCCACTGTGCGCCGCCTTCCTCCACGGCATAACACCACCGTAAGGCCACCCCGAGCCACTACTCCCTGCCATGATGACGCCATCCCTCACTGAGCCCTCCTCCCCGAGTCTCACCCCCTCTTTTTCTCTCGATCAACGCCACCCTTGACTACTCCCACAGCCGCTGCGAGCCACCACACGACAGCAAACCATGAAGCCCAGTCAGCCGCTACCTTTGTTCCCTGCACCATCAAGAGCCATCGCTGCCTAGCTCAACTCCTCCACCTAGGGTATAATTTCTGAAGGGAGGGGGAGATCGCGCTTTCGTGCTTCGGGGGGTGGATTGAGAGAACCAATTTACTTTAGTGAACCAGATTTGAGACGTAGGGTGTGGGCCCTGGGGTTTGATAACTGGCTGATGAGCAGATTTATTCTGAATAACATATTGTTAAAATATTATTTTTTAATATTATTATTGTTTTGAGATTTGAAAAATTGAATTATTTATTATATTTTATGTGAGAATTTAGAAAAGTTGTAATGATTAGATGATATGAAATGAAATATTTTTTGTTCCAAACCTAGCAGCCTGTCCATCTTTTCAATTTTGAGACATGCTTTGAGCACAAAAAAAGTTTTACAAAAATAAACTCACAAAATGACATAACTTTATATGGTATGTCAGATTTGTAAAATTATTTTTATTATAAGAAAAATATTATTATACTTACATACCCATATGTGCTGATGTGTCAACTATTGAAAATGATAAAAATTTTAAATTTTAAATTTAAATAAAAAATAAAATACTTATAAAATAAGACTATCACTTAATACATATAATATTATATATAAAATTGTACGTAAATATAATACTACTCTTATTATAATATAGATACAATATATCACATAAATACATATCGAATTTGGTTTCGAAAAAGAGCGCTGCTACACTTCTCGAAAAAAGCTCCCAAATACACTTCTCAAACAGCACATTTCAGTTTTTTATTTATTTTTTCTTTTTTTCATATATTTTTTTAATTATCATAAACATTTTTAAAAAAATAAAAAAATTCATAATATCATTAAAAAATACTTTCTTAATCATTAAAAGAAAAAAAAATATTGGGGACACTTTTGAATCCCGAATTCGGAAAGTTTAGCATTTCTTTTCGTAAAATCTCAACGTGTTGTTAAATTTTTTCTTACAATGGGCCGTACTCGGTGACTGGGCCAACGGTATTATTGAAATATAGCAATAAAAACGGGGGTACTTTTGTCCTCAGGTAATTAAATAACAACGATTTTTATTTTAATTATAGAAAAAGGGAAACAAAATGAAAAGAAAATAAAAGCTTCCGACTCCTTGTTGCCGTCTCCATCTTTCTTTCATCTTTGTCTGAATCAAAAAAACTTCATAGAAGCAGAGGCCAAAGCAATTAATTTACCCGATTTAGGGCCTCGAATTTTGGTCTCGGTTTCCGTTCCTCATGCACACGGACTCCGATTGGCTTTGACTCCATGTTCTGATCTGCGAGAGTTGGAAGAGTTAGAAGATAATCCCCTGGTGCTGCTGCTGCTGCTGCATCCACGCAGATGGCGGCGGTGCAGAATCAAGCGCCGAATGTGGATCTATTTGATGCGTATTTCCGCAGAGCCGATTTGGACCGCGATGGCAGAATCAGTGGCACCGAAGCCGTGTCCTTCTTCCAAGGGTCCGGTTTGCCCAAGCAGGTTCTTGCGCAGGTCACCCTCTCTTCCTGTCTCTGTCTCTGTACATATAGATATGTGTGTGTGTGTGTCTGTGTCTTTGCGTGTAATTTAATTCGTATTGTCTGTACCATGGATCGGATTGATTATAAATTAGTCCGTGAGTGGTTTATGCTGTTGACGTTAACTTACAATTTCATAGTTCTCTGATTGATACTGGTTTTTTGAAGCTTAATTCAATTCTCGAATTCGTATGACTTTGTTTTGGTATGAAAAGGTTTTAGTACGCCTATGTTGTGCTTAGCTGTTACTCCATTTTGGTTCATATTGTGGTGCATTATTCAGTGTGCTTTCTCGAACCCAAATTTTGAGGCAGATTGTTTTAGCAAGGTGCCAAGAAATGTTATTTGCTTACACGGGTCTTTGAGAATTTGATTATGGTAATACAATTTAGTAGTGCATACAAAACTTAATTTGTAAATCACCGTACCCGTGAACAATTTGACCATAATTAAATGGAAGATGGTTGTTTCAGAACGATCTGATCATCTAAATATTTTAGAATATCTGCTTTAGGGGCAAAGCTACTCGAAGCATAAGTTCCTTTGATGATTGTTAACAAGCTATACAGTCAATTTATTGGTATGAACTGATATACTTTTGGGTCCTAGTAGTCTGGTAACTTAATAGTACAAGATATAGCTGAGCAGGATAGTTGGTGAGGGTAAAATATATCCTTTTTTGAGATTGGATGTACAAGGTTCGTGAATTGTCTGTGAAATAGAATCACAACTATTTATTTTCTTTATAACTTTCAATCAATCATTTATAGGATGTGAACATTGGAATAATGTGTCACTTATAACTCATATAAAAGACTTATGAAGAAAAAAAAAAAATACTTCGTATAATAGGACCAATTTAAATCTTGTTGCCCTACCAGTCAGGGTGCAAGATAGTGGTCAAAGGGCAGAGTTCACCTGAGCTGTAGACTCAGACATCCTAGGTACGATTCAGCACTAGTAGTTCTCCTAAATTACCTGTTACATGGTTTTGGTGGATGTGCTCATGTGTCTGGAGTTCACTCCCCATGGGCAGGTTTGAAGGGCCTTGCCTTGCTGAGACTCCACATCATTAAAAATAATCGTGTTGCTCTCTTTTTGGTTAGAAGATTTGGAAGGATAGAGAGAATTAGAATTAAAGAACTATGGTACCTTATTCCAATTGTTTTTTATATTGATACTTATATCTATGTACTTTAAGTAAATATTGTTGGCAGTGGAAGTAAAAATTTGGGAATTGCCTAAGAACATGCTTGGGTGATCACTTAGCCATTTGTGGGTTATTGGCTTTTGAGGTTTATTTTGGAAAGGAATGGCTGTGTGAAACTTGAAAGGTGGTGGCCTTAGAGCATGCGGTTGGTTGGGATGATTGTGCTTTGGAAATGAGGAGATCCCATGGGGTTAGTCTTGTAGAAAAGATAGGAGTAGGAAGATGAAGGTTGTTAATTCATTTCTCCGGGGATGCATTTCATGTTTGATTTGCGGTATAGTGTTGCGAGATTCTTTTTTTTTCTTTAGGAGGCTAAAAATGCGAAATGAGCTGACTATACAGTTCCTTCTATAGGTTTCTTATGTTGGAGTTCTAAATTTTGGATTGGGAAGAAGCTCTATGTTAATTTGTCTTACTTGTTTTTTAAAGGAGCCTTGTTTGGGGTTGGAGAGGATATGCGAGCGTGGTGGCAAGCTATCGGTAAAAAACCTGAGGTTCAACTATTTCATTAGGTTCTTCTGGGATAGAGCAAGATGACCTTCCTTGGATTTGGATTACTTGTGCTCCTACTGAGGTAGTTTTTTTTTCTCTCTCTTTTGAAAGCTCTCGTGCAGGAAAATTTGCTTAAAAGAGATCTCTCATGGTGAATTGGTGTATGCGCTCAAGAGAGATGGAGAGTTTTTGGGTTCTTTTATTGCCTTGACAATTGTTAGAGATGTTTGCAATTTCATATATTTTTTTCTCTTCTCAGTTTTAGTGGGTAACTTTCTCTTCGAGTGAGATCGGTAAGAGAGTTGGCCATGGGAGAGAATAGCCCATTCATTATGGCATTTCTTCTTTTTTGAGGAATGTTCTTGTTCTTTTTCTGCGTGATGTTTCCTTATTCCACTTAATTTCTTTATTTTTTAGATTTTATTTACTATAAACCTTATTGTTTGCCAATTTTTTAGGGTTGGTCTCCTCCGTATACTTTTTTGTGTACATGGCTGCCTCCCTCTGGGGCTTAACTTTCTTTTGCAAAGGAAAAGGACAAAATTATGGAAGTACTAAACTCAAGATTATATCTGATTTAATCAGTTTCACTTTATATTGGTGTCTTATCTTATTATCTTTAGGTATGGGCGATTGCTAACCAGAGCCAGAGTGGTTTCCTTGGTCGGGCAGAGTTCTATAATGCCCTTAAACTTGTTACTGTGGCACAGAGTAAGCGAGACCTAACCCCCGAAATAGTAAAGGCAGCATTATATGGGCCGGCTTCAGCTAAAATACCCGCACCCCAGATCCATTCTACTGCCATGCCTGCACCTCAGGTCAATTTTTCTGCAGCAGCAACTACCCCTCAGGTTGGTGCTGTTACTCCAATGCCCTCCCCCAATCTTGGGTTCAGGGGACCACAAGTACCTCCAAGCGCGGGTGTACACCAGCAGCATTTTCCTTCAGAAGGAAGTCAGTTGATGAGGCCTCCACAAGTATTACCAACTGGAGGTGCCGTGACTGGGGCTCGCCCTCCAAACTCAAGCATTTCAAGTGATTGGGTAGGTGGAAGGGCAGGTGCAGCTTCACCAGGAAGTGCCTCACAAGTCCCAGCCAGTGGAATGGGTCCCTCAATAACTCATGACGGATTTGGGCTGGCAACATCTGGGTCAACTGCTGCATTGCCTCCTAGACCACAGGCTACATCTGGAATGAATACATCTGGAAACGGGTTTTCTTCTCATTCAGTTTTCGGAGGTGATGCTTTTTCGGCTACCCCATCTCAACCAAAGCAAGGTTCTTCTGCACCTACGGTTTCTGCAGGCAATTTGCAGGTCTCATCAACTTTTGTCCCAGTATCTGCCGGGACCCAGCCTCCTGTTAGGCCAAACACTTATGATTCTTTGCAGAGTCCACTAATGCAACCTGTTGGTGGTCAGCTTCCACGGGCCCAGTCACTTGAGAATCAGAACCAGAAGCTTTCAACACAGACTACTGCATCTAGTTCAGCTGGAATATCACTTGGAGCTGAGAGTTCTGCTTCCAGTCCGTCCCAGCTGGCATGGCCTAGGATGACTCAGACTGATGTTCAGAAGTATACCAAAGTTTTCATGGAAGTAGACAAAGACAGAGATGGGAGAATCACTGGTGAAGAAGCCCGCAATTTATTTTTGAGTTGGCGACTGCCCAGAGGTAGAACTATTTTTTCATCATTGAATTTTATCCGTGATTTTTTACCTATTACTAAACTTCCAATGTGGTTCGTCTTTGTATATTCTGTTAGTTTAAATACGTAATAAGTAAAATCAGTTTAAAGCTTCCCTTATCCCAATCAGGTGGTTGTGGATTGCTATTTTGTTCCTTCCTGTGGAACTTCTTACTGGTACAGTGGTTCATATTATTTAGTTTATGGCTTCAAGTGCCAAATTTTCCAGTTGAACAGCCCAGATGATGTCGGACTTATTGTAGGAACTTGGCTGCTGGATCACCTATGTGTGTTTTACACAAGTTTCTAAGTTAGTTGGATTCCAAAGATTGGCTTAGGTCTGGAAAATGTGAGCCTTGATATTTGTTTAAATTATAATTCTCGTTGAGTGCATTTCTTTTGTTCCTTTGCCAATAGTTCTTTTTAATAAGGCTATGTCGTTTTTTTTTGTCTGATTTCTCTGACATGTTTCATCATATTCTTCCTAGAATATTTTAATCACACAATCACATTGTTCTCACTGTAGTATATGTTTTATACTTTCCAGATGTTTTAAAGCAGGTGTGGGACTTATCCGATCAGGATAATGATAGCATGCTTTCTCTCAGGGAGTTCTGTATTGCTCTGTATTTGATGGAGCGGTATAGAGAAGGACGTCCTCCTCCAGCGGTGCTTCCAAGCAACATTATGTTTGATTTACCGACCCCTGGGCAACCTATGACCAACTACACCAATGCAGCATGGCGACCTCCATCCGGTACTCTTCTCCACTACAAATCATTTAGTTTATATTAACTTGTATAATTGAATGACAATTAGCTCCTATATGTACTTTTTTTGTTCAAAGGTTTTCAACAACAGCAAGGGATGCCTAGTTCTGGTGCTCGGCACATAACAACTGCTGCAGCAGCAAAGCCTCCAAGGCCAGTTCCAGTTCCCCAGGCTGAAGGGTCACAGGTCAATCAGCAGAAGTCTAAAGTTCCTGTGTTGGAGAAGCACCTTGTAAATCAGCTCAGTACAGAGGAGCAGAACTCGCTCAACTCAAGGTTCCAAGAAGCGACAGAGGCTGATAAAAAGGCACTTATTCTAACTCCATTTCTCATATTTCCCTTTTTGAGCTATTTTATCTTTTTAGAAAATTTCCTGTATTCTCATAATTTGCTATATCTATGTATATAGCAATAAAAATAGGTTTTTAAATAGCAGTTGGTTACTTTGGTTGGTTCTCCATTTGAGTACAATTTTTTTTTTTTTTTTGATAAGTAAAAAAACTTTATTGCTCAAAGAATAGGCCTGGCGCAGTATATACAATAGGGAGCCCTGGCTAAAAGGGCGCAAGAGAGACAAGAAAATCATGAAGGGCCATGCCATTGAAATCAACAGCAATGGCCCAAGTACAAAGAGTGCTATAAAATGATGCTAACAGTTCCTCTAATGATCTTTCCTTGTTTTCAAACGTCCGTGCATTACGTTTCTGCCATAGGCACCACATGATACACATTGGAATCATCTTCTAGACCGCTTTAATCTGATGCATACCTCCAATTTTTGGCCAGCTGGCCAACGCTGCCACCACATTCTCTGTCATGGCCCAAGCCAACTCTACTCTACTAAGCACCTCATTCCATAAAGCCCTTGCTGTCTCACAATGCAATAGAAGATGATCTACCGACTCTCCCCCTCCCCTACACATACAACACCAATCTACTATGATAACCCTCCGCTTCCTCGAATTGTCAATAGTGAGTATCTTGCCCAATGATGCTGTCCACACGAAGAAAGCAGCTTTGGGGGTGCCTTGTGTCTCCAAAGCTGTCTCCACGGAAACTGAATGTTGGGCTCTTGGGTGAGAGCCTTATAAAATGAACGAACCGAAAATGCACCTTTCCCGGCGGGTAACCACCACAAACCATCTTCTTGTTGATTTCTTGGCTTCACAAAATACAAAAGGCTGTAAAAATCAGCAAAACTGCCCATCTCCCAATCTTGTGCTGCCTTACTAAAGCTAATATTCC
Source organism: Juglans mandshurica (assembly GCA_022457165.1). Classification (NCBI taxonomy): domain Eukaryota; kingdom Viridiplantae; phylum Streptophyta; class Magnoliopsida; order Fagales; family Juglandaceae; genus Juglans; species Juglans mandshurica. The sequence goes on along the minus strand of CM039629.1, from coordinate 23,251,785 downwards.
AGTGAATTTGTCCACCCGACATCCCCATAACATCTGCCACTGAAGCCTCTTTGACACTAGCAATTTGGAATAGTGAAGGAAAACAGTCTTGTAAAGCATTATCGCCACACCAAATATCTTTCCAGAATTTAATCCTGGAGCCATCGCCCAACTGAATACGAGTGTGTCGAAGATAAACCCTCCAACCTCTTCTAATTTGTTTCCACAAACCCACTCCATAAGTTCCTCTAACTTCTTTAGTGCTCCAACCCCCCCCATATGTCGCCATATTTGCACCCAATCACCCTCTCCACAATGCATCCGGTTCTTTACTATATCTCCACAATGCATCCGGTTCTTTACTATATCTCCACAATGCATCCAGTTTTTAAATAGCGGTTGGTTACTTTGGTTGGTTCTCCATTTGACTACAATTGTACACTACTCCTTACAATACCATGTTTTGGATGTGACTAATGATGAAAGGTGAACAAGTAATGATTTCATGATCAAGCTGCAAGAGAAACAGGTTTTCAATCGCATTGTGCCACTTGCTAGCATCATTCTGTCCTCCCCTCCAAATGGATCCACATCATTGTTAAATTTATGTTCTTTTCTTCATGCATTATTTTCAATTCGAACCTCTTTATATAGCAACCAAAGTTATAAAAAAAAAAGGTCTGTTTAGCTTTTCTAGATTTATATAGCTTATATTTTATTAAGTTCTTCCCTTTAAGATTGCTGTCGATCCTCTGGACCTGACTCTTTTTGTCCATGATAGGTAGGAGAACTGGAGAAGGAAATGCTGGAATCTAGACAGAAAATTGAGTTTTGCCGTGTTAAAATGCAGGAACTTGTGAGTACTTAATGTTCTTTCTCTCTTTCTTTTTGAAGATTATATTCCATCTGATGTGTGCACTTGTTATTGTTGTTGGAGATGTAGTAGCTGCTTTTGGTAAGTTAAAGACTTCTAAGTCAGAAATATTGGTTGAATATGATTAATCACCAAAGAGGGCGACTCGTCACATTATATACTTTTTGCATATGTGCAAGAAATTGACGTTGATTGTGGATGCATATTATGTGAGCATTAGGCATATAAGCGTTAAGGACAAAAGGCAAAGAGCTTCCTAATATGCAATTCTCTTCATACCCATGTACTCCAGTCGTGATAATTAAAATAAAAACATCCGGATACTAGCAGTAAGGACATGTATTGGTTGAATAATTCTGTTATTTTTCTCCATAAAAATTCTACTTGACAACATCATCATCTTGTTTGTAGACCTTTTCTCTTTCCCTGGAAAGATTCCTTGATTGCACTGTATGTTAAGCTGGAACAACCATGCAAAAACATCACGTTTCCTTGTCTGGGAACTAAATGTGTCGTACCATTACCCTTGCAGTCTTGCACACTTTGTACGTGGTATTAGAAGCAATAATGCATCATTATTTTTCTTTATGTTACCTAAATGTCTTTTTCATTTCGGTACTAGGTTCTATACAAGAGCAGATGTGACAATCGCCTTAATGAGATCACAGAAAGGACATCTGCCGATAAACGTGAGGTATTTTTCGGATGCAGAGCTTTTGTACGTTTGATCCTTCTTTTATAAGTATTTGCCCATCGAACAGCATCTGTGCTTCAGGTTGAGTCCCTGGCCAAGAAATATGAAGAGAAATACAAGCAAGTTGGTGATGTAGCCTCCAAGTTAACCATTGAAGAAGCTACATTTCGAGATTTACAGGTATCTGTTACTTTTTTTCATGAATGAAATATAAGGAGCCTTCCATTGCTCATTCAAGTATTAAAAGTGTGACATTAAACATTGCTTACTGTTATATTTATGTTTAAAAGTCTTGTGCTATTCATTTACAGGACAAGAAAATGGATCTATATCAGGCAATTGTCAAGATGGAACAGAATGGTAGTGCTGACGGCGTTCTCCAGGTATGTCGTAACTAATATAGTCCCCATGTAGGCATTTTGAGAAAAGTTTAAAGTTCACTGGCTGAAACTTTCAGGTCCATGCTGATCGTATCCAATCAGATCTTGATAAGCTAGTGAAAGTTCTAAATGAGCGTTGTAAGACATATGGGTTACGTGCAAAACCAACAACATTAACTGAGCTTCCATTCGGTACATTTCTGTGATACTTTCCATGTATTTTTTATTCCATTTAACCAGTTAGGCAGTCTCCAGTCATCCTCCATATTTTTTACTGTGTTATGTGGCATCCACATGACATATTCTCCATGTCTGTCTTTCATTTTTTAAGATGAAGCTTGCTCAGGGTTGTAGTTGTCTATATGTTAATTCTAGTGGGTCGTTGGGTCCACTGGTCATGTCCTTATACGCCATAACTCACAGGGTATGATCAGTGGAAGCATATCCCAATATAAGTAACAGCAGGTGGCAAAGGCTTTTGACTTTAATAGGATACTAATGTGTAACTTCAGCAACAAAAATAAAACCCAATAAAAAAGGATGCTAATGTGTAACTTCAACCGGAAACTTTGTCAAAACTGGAAACAATTAAGACTCACGATAAATGTGTTTCTCATGAGCCTCCCTAGCATTTTTAAAATCTTTCTTTGGCTTTCCAAAACCTTTTATAGAGCTCTGGAATAAGTTTGAGTGTGACCTTTTAGGCTTTTAGGTCGGTTCCTTTAAGTTGTCAATTCTTATTTCTCTTTGAAACTATGGTTGGAGAAAGCATGTTCACTTACCCATGAAACTTCCTACACGTAGAACTTAAATTGCTTTGTATTTTCCATTAACAACAAATAGAAATAGTTTATTATTATTACCGTATCCCCATTTTGCTTGTGAAATAGTAAAGTATGTACCAAGGCTGGGTTTTGATTATTGAGAAGAATGCTATTGTGTTGTGTTGGGTGTTGCTGCCCATATTATTTGCATCTCTTTCCTTTATTCTGGGCTTCATTTGATTTAATCCAGTGTACTCTGTTAGTGTTGTCCTGGGTTTGCCTTTTCTGTTATATAGCACTGACTGGAAGTGTTATATTTTTCTTTTTATTATCAATTTTAGGCTGGCAACCTGGTGTCCAACAGGGTGCTGCTGACTGGGATGAAGATTGGGATAAGTTTGAAGATGAAGGTATGTATTATCACGCTCTGTAGCATGATAATACTTGAGAATAGATATTTCAGTTTATATTCAATTATAATTACATGAATATTTTGGTACTTTCCATTTGTCAATGATTTGGTGCACTCTGATTGTGGTTTGATGCTTGTATACCTGATGTGATAATGGTTTTATATAGTATCCCTAAGCTAGACATAAACTTGCTCATGTATATGCCCTGTATACTTGGGCAGGCTCTGTCTCTCTTTTGATCAATAAAAATTTGTTTACCGATCAAAAAAAGATAATCGTTTTATATGTTTTGCATGTGGTGGTTTTTGTACCTAAAATTTTGGAACCAGGGTGTAATATTTGTGTTGGCTTTTAATAATCTCCTACATTTAGGGTTCACTTCTGTCAAGGAGCTCACATTGGATGTCCAAAATGTTATAGCACCTCCAAGGGAGAAATTTAAACCAGCTAGGAATGAAAATTCCTCCACAATTGATAGCCCAACAGCCGCTTCTTTGCCCGATGCTGATATCAAGCCAGAAAAACCTCCGGTTATGGGTGAACAGGCTGTTGAAAATGGATCAACACATAATATAAGTGAAGATGACTCAGCAAAAAGTGCTCCTAACAGTCCAGCAGCGAGGAGTGCTATTGCAAGTCCACCTCGAGAATTTCCAGATTTTAACTTTGACAAGGCAATAGATGCAGATGCCTCACCCCGTGATAAAGATTATCAAAGGTATTCCTTTAAAGATTTCTATGGTATTTAGAGAGAAGGAAAAAAAAGAAAAGAAAAGAAAAGAAAAGAAAGATACCATGCTGTCTGATCTGAGAATCTTCCCCTATATTCTTTTTGACTTCTGTTCGTCCTCATGTATTGCCTTCTGATGGTCTAGTTTAAATATTGATTGAAATTGTTCAACCATAATTCCTTATGTATCCTTTATCATTAAATGGTGATACTTGTAAGTTATCACATTAACCTTGTGATTCGTGCATCTCATCATCCATTGAGGAGTTTTTTTTTGGGGTCCCTTGCACCCAGAGCTTAAACTCTGAGATGCAGATGGTTCTTGGAGGGGAGGAGGAGGCAGAGGCAAGTGAGTCAGGAGAGCTGAGGGAGTCTGATGAAGAAATGGACCCTGATCCGTTGTGTGCTATCCTTCCTGAAATTGATTGGCCCAATTCCTCATCTGATTGGGTGATGCGGAAAGTGGATGAAATTAAGGATTGTGTGAGACTCTCTTGTGTCGGATTTGAGGAACAATTTAGAGCACTTCTAATAGCTATAGAGCTGGTCAACCTTCATTGGCTAGATCCGCTCTTAAGAAGGAGAGGGAATTGAAGAGGTTATCGTGCTCTATTAATTATAACGCAAAGGGAGGAAGCGCCTTTAGATATAAAGGCAAGGAGGGTTGTTTATGGTCATCAATGAAACCAACAATCATCTCTTGGAATGTGAGGTGGCTGAACGATTATAGAAAACGTCTTCGGGTAAAGAATATGATTCGAAAGTGGAGTGCTGATGTTATTTGTTTCCAAGAAACCAAGCTGAAGTTGGTTAATCAAACAATTGCGAACAGTTTATGGAGCTGTCAATGTGTGGGATGGATTGAATTAGTTTCAAAAGGGGCTTCGGGTGGTATTATTATTATGTGGTATAGGAGGTTAGTGGGGATGGTAGATCATTATGTGGGAGAGTTTCTGGTTGCTTGCCGGTTCAAATGTGTGGATGACGGATTTGAATGGGCTTTTGCAGGGATTTATGGTCCTAACGTGGATAATAGTAGGAGTATTTTATGGGATGAAATGGCGGGTGTTTACTGCTGTTGGGATGTTCCTTAGTGTTTTAGAGGGGATTTTGACATTACTCGATTCCCTAGCGAGCGAGTGGGGGATAATTATTTCTCTCATGCCATGAATACTTTTTCTGATCTGATTTTTGAGCTTGCTTTGATCGATCTTCTGATGGTGGATGGGGATTTTACGTGGTCCAATGGAAGGGCATGGTCTAGGCTGGACAGATTTCTGGTTTCAGCTTCTTGGGAAGTTCGTTTTTCTGATCTGATGTGAGGCAGAAAAGTTTACTGCTGTTGGGATGTTCCTTGGTGTTTTGGAGGAGATTTTGACATTACTTGGTTCCCTAGCGAGCGAGTGGGGGATAATTATCTCTCATGCCATGAGTACTTTTTCTGATCTGATTTTTGAGCTTGCTTTGATCGATCTTCCGATGGTGGATGGGGATTTTACGTGGTCCAATGGAAGGGCATGGTCTAGGCTGGACAGATTTCTGGTTTCAGCTTCTTGGGAGGTTCCTTTTTTTGATGTGAGGCAGAAAAAGGTTACCGAGATTGTGTTCTGACCATTATCCTATTATGTTTTTTTGATAAGTAAAACAAGAATTTATTAAATCACCAAGTGTCAAAATACAATGGAAAATGCCCTAATTATGACGGCATATTAGAAACTAGGAAGTCATGAAGGTCCATGCCATTTAAGTCTACAGCAATGGCCCAAGTACAAAGAGTCCTAAAGAATAACAATTTTAGCTCCTCCAAAGATCTCTGTCTTCAAAAGTCCTCTCATTGCGTTCCTGCCATAAACACCACATAATACAGATAGGGATCATCTTCCAAACTGCTTTGATCTGTCTCACCCCTCGAATTGAAGTCCAGCACGCCAATACATCCAAAACTGTTTCCGGCATAACCCACGCTAAATCCATTCTTTTAAACACCTTGTCCCAAAGAGTCCTGGCTAACTCACAGTGTAAAAGTAAATGATTCACCGACTCACCCCCGCTTTTACACATACAACACCAATCTGCAATAATTATCCTCCTCTTTCTTAGATTATCCGTGGTTAGAATCTTACACAAAGATGGTGCCCACACAAAGAAAGAGGCTTTGGGAGGAGCCTTATGACGCCAAAGCCTTCTCCAGTGAAACTATATCTCTGGGACTTGTGTGAGAACCTTATAGAAAGAGCGAACAGAGAACACCCATTTCCCTGCAGGACGCCACCACAACTCATCTTCCTGCTGGATATTTGGACGAACAGAATATAAGAGGCTATAAAAATCTACAAAACTCTATCTCCCAGTCCTGTGCCGCTTGGTTGAAATTGATGTTCCAATGAATGTTCCTACCTGAGACTTCCATAACCTCCACCACTGTGGCATCTTTGGTGCTTGCAATCAAGAAAAGAGACAGAAACAAATCTTGAAGAACACTGTTACTACACCAAGCATCCTTCCAAAATCTGATCTTGGAACCTGTCCCCAATTGCAATCTAGTGTAACGATGGAAGACCTCCCATCCTCTTCTAATATGTTTCCATAGCCCTATTCCAGATGCTCCTCTAACTTCTCTAGTACACCACCCCTCCCCTAAATCACCATATTTGCTCTCGATCACAGTCTTCCATAAGGCCTCTGGTTCCTTGGTATATCGCCACAACCATTTGCCAAGTAAAGCCCGATTAAACAACCTCGAATTTCTGACACCCAAACCGCCATTGGAGATAGGATGACATACCATCTCCCACTTGACTAAGTGGAATTTAAACTTATCTCCTAAGCACCCCCACAGAAAATCTCTCTGTAACTTCTCAAGTCGACCCACTACACTTGCCGGTAAAGGGAATAATGATAGAAAGTAGGTGGGTAGGTTAGAAAGTGTACTTTTGATTAATGTAATCCGGCCCCCTTTCGACAAATACATTCTCTTCCACCCTGCTAGTCTCCTCTCTACTTTTTCAATCATTGTATCCCAAATCGTGCGTGCTCTCGGTGCTATACCCAGCGGCAATCCCATATAATGCTATCTTACAACCCAGTATACCAGCTAGCACCCTTATATCCTGAACTTCTCCAATCGGTACCAACTTGGATTTATCATAATTCACTTTTAAACCAGACACTGCTTCAAAACACAACAGCAGTGCCTTCACAACCCTCAACTGGGCTTGATTAGCCTCGCACATGATGAGCATGTCATCTGTAAACAGCAAATGAGAAATAGTTGTATTACCCCTACTCGGTGATCCAATCTGGAAACCACTGATAAAACCATTAGTCACTAAGGTTGAGATCATCCTACTTAGTGCCTCCATAACAATAACAAAAAGTAAAGGAGATAACGGATCCTCTTGTCTCAATCCATGAGAGCTTGGGAAGAAACCCTCTGGACTGCCATTGATCAACACCGAGAACCGTACCGTAGATATACACCATCTGGTCCAAGACCTCCACCTCTCTTCAAACCCACACCTACCCAGTAGATAAATAAGGAAATCCCAATTAACATGATCATACGCCTTTTCCATATCTAGTTTGCACATAATCCCTGAGTTGCTAGCTTTCAATCTACTGTCGAAGCATTCATTGGCTATTAAAGCCGCATCAAGGATTTGTTTACCCTTAACAAAAGCATTTTGTGGTTTAGTAACAATCTTCCCCAATACCCCACTTAAACGATTGGCAAACACTTTTGCAATGATCTTATAAGCACCATTCACTAAACTAATGGGCTGAAAATCTGTGATCTCAATGACCCCCACCTTTTTAGGGAGGATCAATGCAAGAAAAGTGGTGTTGACACTTTTCTCAAATTTTCCTACCAAGAAGAACTCTTGAAATACCTTCAAAAGATCCTCTTTAATCACCTCCCAACATTCTTGGAAAAAACCCATAGAGAAACTATCCGGTCCGGGAGCCTTATCTTTTGCCATCTTTCTTACTACTTCAAAAACCTCTTCCTCTTCAAAAGCCCTCTCCAACCTGGTAACATCCCCTGGTTCGATAGTGTCAAAAGCCAATCCATCTAAAGTAGGCCTCCAACCCACCTCCTCAGTGAGAAGCTTTTCAAAGAAAATGAGCACGTGGTCTTGAATAACTTATTATTCTCTACTCTCGGCCCCCTCAATTCTCAGCACTTCAATGTTGTTATTTCTTCTATGTGAGTTTGCGATTCTATGGAAGAACTTCGTACTCCGGTCCCCTTCTTTCAACCAAAGAGCTCTTGATTTTTGGCATCATGAGATATCTTCCTGTAAGATTAACCTCTCAACATCAGCAACCAGCAAAGTTTTCTGTGCTTGTTCCTCTTCATTAAGTGGCCTCCCTTCTTGCAATCTTTCTAAATCCTGAATTTCCATCCACTTGGTATTTTTGTTCTCCTCCACATTACCAAAAGATTGTTTATTCCACTCCTTTAAGTCCCTTTTTAAGGCTTTCAGTTTGTTTGCAAAAATGAAACTGGGTGTACCTTCAAAATGATACGAAGTCCACCATTGTTTGACCCTTTCCACAAAATCTTCTGACTTCAACCACATGTTTTCAAACTTAAAATACCTTCTACCGTTACGAATATCTCCACAATCTAGCAAAATAGGCCAATGGTCCGAGGTTATACGTTCCAAACGCTTTTGCCATACATCCGGAAAATGGCTTTCAAACTCAGGAGAAATAAAAAAACGATCCAAGCAGGACCAAGTCTGATTATTTGACCAAGTGGCTGGACCCCCTGCTAGTGGAAGGTCTATCAAGTTCAAATCAAAGATACACTCTGAGAACTCCAGGCTTGCTGGCCTCAATCTTCTGCTTCCCAGACTTTCACTCTGGAAACGAACCACATTGAAATCCCCCCCAATACACCAAGGGAGCTCCCACCAACTCTGTACCCCTGCAAGCTCATCCCACAATAAACTTCTGTCGACGTCTAGATTAGGCCCATACACACCTGCAAATGCCCACAAGAAATCATCTAACACACTTAAAAGAACATGCTACCATATATCTCCCTATGTACTCCTCCACTTTCACTACCACCTATTCCACATTACCACAACTCTTCCCGAAGCCCTTGAAGAGGCCAAATATACCTAGTCCACATAAATATTGCTCCATAAACTCCAAATAGTCTTCCTACTGATCATCTTCAGCTTCGTCTCCTGTAAACATACAATGTCCGCTTTCCATTCACGGAGTAGACGTCGAATCCGAAGACGCTTCTCTACCTCAATTAGACCCCGGACATTCCAAGATTCAATCTTGGGCTTCATTGGGGAACATTCAGCCCCTTCCCTTTTGCCTTATTCCTGCTGGAACTAGCTTCCGAGTTCATCGACCACATCAATATTTTTAATTCCCGACTTTTATTTGTGTTCTCCCTCTTTGTTTGGTGGTGTCCAGCTTCCATAGCAGTTAACAAGGCTATAAACTGCTCCTCATACCCATCACATCAATTCCCACAACAGGGTGAATTTCTTTAGCTTTATATATAACCCAATCTGATGCTTGATCTGGAAAATAGTAATTTAATGGGATAGGATTCCCCATCTTATTGTTCTGAAATTTCTAAAACTCACTCCCCACCGAAAACTCCTCCAACCCAAAGGCCTCAGGGATGAAAAGTTTGTCTTCCATGGAATGCATAAAATCATCCGAGTCATCCTCAACCTCAGCCAACTCGAACTCCTCAACTGGTTTCACAGACACTGTCGCCGGGGCCAGAGACACCCTAGCACCACTCATCGGCGAACTTTGGATCTCCATAGATGAAGAAACCTGAGATTCGAAGCCTACCAGGGCCTGTTGCGCACAGAACTTCGGCGAGACTTCACCGGTGACCCCTACTACTTCCATCGGCGACGTCTGTATCCTTGTAGCCTGACCCCTCACTGTCGGTAAGCTGTCCGGCACGAAACCGAGGCTGTGAAGCTTGGTGGAGGGTATCGGGCTAGGGCTCGGGTTCTCGACAATGTTAGGCTCAGGTCCAGACCCGCTGTTTTGGGCCCTGGGTTGAGACCTGCAGATTTGGGCCTTGGGCTGAGACCCGCAGTTTTGGGCCCTGGGTTGGGACCCGCAGCTTTGGGCCCTGGGTTGAGACCCGCAGCTTTGGGCCTTGGGTTGAGACGGCCCAGCCCCACCAGACGGGTCTTGTGACTTGGGCCGACGCCAGAGATTGCAGCCCTTTCCCCTTTTATCTTTCTGTTGGGCCCCTTTATGGACTTTACTCGGCCCACTTCCCATTTCATTTAACTTAACAACTACTTCATTTTCCTTAAATGAACCGACAAAGGCTACAATTGCAGCCATATCCCTCTGCAAGGCATGCAACTGCCCCTGCATTTCCAACAGCTTTCGTTGCACCTCCCATGTATCCTGACACGCCACAGAGGCCCTGCCATGGGTATGGCTTAACGTACCAACACGACGCCAACTCCCCTGACCTCTGTCAAAAACCTTCGCACCAGCCATCTTCTCCTTCACAATTTTCGGTAGCAATGAAGAGAGAACCTCCTTATACGACCGCGCATGGTGCTTCGGTCTCCCTCTTCCATCACTCAGTTGACCTCCTCCAAGCAAACCACCGACTTTAGTGTCCTCTTTCCCTTACTCTAACAATGCCTCCCTCATCTTCCTCCAACCCCATTCATTCTCACCTTCTGGAATACATAAAATACTCTTCCATCACTCAGTTGACCTCCTCCAAGCAAACCACCGACTTTAGTGTCCTCTTTCCCTTACTCTAACAATGCCTCCCTCATCTTCCTCCAACCCCATTCATTCTCACCTTCTGGAATACATAAAATATTCCTTCTCCCCCCTTGATTATACTCTGAAATTTCAATATATCTCCCTCTCCTATTTGCACAACGTTGAGCAATAATACTACAAAAACCATCTCGTGTTGCTGAGTACACCTCCTTTTTCCCCCTGCTTAGGCTCTCCTCTAACACCTTCCCAAGCCACTGAATTGAAGAATACCCTAGCATCACCGAGTTTTCTGTTTTCCAGCTTCGCTCAGTGACACTCAAACCACCACCTCCACATTTTGCCAAAATAAAGCACTTTGATTCAATACCTACTTCTATAAAACGACCCATCATAACCATCACCCCTTCAGAAAAACTCAATCAACGCAACATTGATGATGAAAAATGTTACAGGAAGCAAAACGAGAAGAAAAGTGTGCATGTGTACGGAGAGAAAATTTCTAGGAGAGAAAAGTGTGCATGTGTGCATGTGAATTATCCTATTATGTTGGAGAGTGGGGGCACTTTTAGAGGACTAAGTGACGCCAGATGGAATGGAAGATTATTTTGACAGCTAGTTAAACAACGGAAGCTAGAAATTGAGAAAAAATCGCAAACAGAGAGAAACTCTTAGATAAACTCTGAGATTAAGGTTTTAGTATAAAACAAATCAATCCTCCCTTCTGAAACCCACAAGTCGGGCTTAAATAGTTAATGAAAAATGGCAAAACTGGAGTTAAGGCCAAACAATAGAATTCGGAATAATATAACTATGACTAAAATCTAACCTAAGAATCCGGAATCAAATTGTTACTAAAGATAAACATTACCATAAAAAAAAATTAACAAAAAATGAAAAAGTTGACTAAAATTGACGATTTGGAGGTAAAAATGGCTGATTTTGGGGTCGACAAGGGACTCGCTAGGCGAAGCGTGGTGACCACGACGTGCACACCGAAGAGAGCTTTCCGGATTGGGGTCATATGCGCGGTTTTGACACCTTAGTCAAAGTTATAGCTAAAATACGGATGTTGACACTTCTCCTCGCCCAACCAAGAGAAGTCTGCTCGCCCAACCGAGGGATAAGTCTCCTCGCCCATCAGAGAGATAAGTTTTTTCGCCCAAATTTGCCGCTCCTCACCCAAATCTTTATCTCTTCTCGCCTACTTTGCGCTGGTTTACCTTCTCTAAGTAGTCCAATGCTTTTAACGTCGCATCTGTCAGCTGAGCCTCATCGGCCTCGGATTCGGACTTGGAACTCCGTGTATCACTAAGGTATTTTAAATTTAAAAATATGTGGTTGGAGGTTGAGGGTTTTGTGGATAGGATGAGAATGTGGTGGTCTTCGTACTCTTTTTCTGGTACTCCAAGCTTTGTACTGGCGGGTAAACTTAAGGCACTAAAAACAGATTTGAAGAAGTGGAATGTTGAGGAGTTTGGGAACACAGAGAATAAAAAGGAAACTTTTGATGTAGCAGTTGCAAAGTTTGGAGGAAAGGGAGCTGTTGGGGGACTAGAGAAGATCACTTAATGGAGGAAATCTCTTGGAGACAGAAATTCCGGGTTCTTTGGCTGAAGGAAGGTGTGCACGAGATTTTTCACTGTATGGCGAACTTTCATCGAAGAAATAATGCAATTGAGGTTCTTCATGATGGTGAAAACATCATTTCAGATTAAGAGGTCATTAAGGATCACATTGTCAATTTTTATGAGAAGTTGTTCAGCGAAGAATACTCATGTAGACCAAAGCTTGATGGACTGTTTTTTGACTTCATTGATCAGGCAAGTGTAGAATGGTTGGAGAGAGCTTTTAAAGACGATGAAGTTCTCGATGTGGTTAGAAGAATGGCAAGGGATAAGGCTTCGGGTCCGGATGGTTTTTCAATGGCTTTTTTTCAATCTTGTTGGGATATAGTGCAGGAGGATATTATGAAGGTTTTTCGTGCATTTTATTCATTTATGAAATTTGAGAAAAGTCTCAATGCTACATTTATAGCACTTATTCCCAAAAAGGTAGGGGTTGTGGAGATGCATGATTTTCGGCCTATTAGTTTGGTGAATGGGGTTTACAAGATAATCTCTAAGGTGTTAGCTAATCATATGAATGGGGTGTTGGGAAATATTATATTGAAATCTTAAAATGCCTTTGTAAGAGGGAGACAAATCCTTGACTCGGTATGAGTTGCTAATGAGTTTGTGGACAACATAATTAAATCAAATGAATCTGGAATTTTGATTAAATTGGACATGGAAAAAGTGTATGACCATGTTAGTTGGGATTTTCTCTTGTATTTGCTTGGGAGATATGGTTTTGGAGAGAAATGGTGTATGTGGATCAAACATTGCATTTCGATGTCGAGATTTTCCATTTTGGTGAATGGCACTCCAGTTGGGTTTTTTAATAGTTCACGTGGTTTGAGACAAGAAGATCCACTATCTCCTTTTCTTTTCATCCTTGTCATGGATGCTTTGAGTAGAATGTTGGAAGCGGCGGTAGAAGGTAGGTACTTGTTAGGTTTTGAGGTGGGCATTGAGGAATGGAATAGTATGAAATTATCTCATCTTTTTGCCGATGATACATTGATTTTCAACGAGCCTGATCAAGAACATATTTGATCTTTGAGAGCATTGTTGTTATGTTTTGAAGCAGTATCGGGTCTTAGGATTAACCTAAATAAGTCTGAAATTGTTCCGGTGGGTGCCGTAGGTAATATTTCAATTTTGGCTAATATTTTGGAGTGTAAGATTGCTTCACTGTGCTGAAGTATCTTGGTCTTCACTTTTTTTTTAATGTCGGGGAACCTCTCCAAAGCAGGGTCTTTTGGACCCAGCCTTGCAGAGTAAACCCCAATCCCGTGCACCGCACCCTCGAAAGTTTCCCTACACGAAACTGGTTAAATCGCTAGCTTTTCACCAGTAGGTGTAGCCCCAAAGGATTGTTTGCACCCTTGAGGTGTTGAACCTTGGACCTTGAAGGGAGTGATACCCCAAGACCAAGGCTTTCACCACTTGAGCCAACCCCTTGGGGTTAAACATCTTGGTCTTCCCTTGGGGGCTTCTAACAAATCTGTTTTGATATGTGATGAGGTTATTGAGAAGATTGAGAGAAGGTTGGTTGGATGGAAAAAGTTATATTTGTTTAAAGGGGGAAGAATTACTTTGATAAAGTGTACGCTATCTAATCTTCCTACGTATTTTCTTTCTCTTTTCCCTTTGTCGTCTAGGGTTGCTTGTAGAATTGAGAAAATTTATTGTAATTTCTTATGGGGAGGAATAGAAGAGGAAAAGAAGTTTCATTTGGTTAGTTGGAATATGTTGTGTCAATTGGTTTATTATGGAGGATTGGGGGTGAGAAATTTGAGCTTGTTTAATAAAGCACTCCTTGGAAAATGGCTTTGGAGATATCATGAAGAGAGAGATGCTTTATGGAAGAATGTTGTTGTTAGATATGAGAGTGGGCGGGGGGATTGGTGTTCTAATGAAATTAGAGAAGCATATGGGTGAGTTTATGGAAGGGCATTAAGAAAGGTCGGGGGGAGTTTTCTAAACATATTAAATTTAGAAAAAGTCTTGGGAGCAGCCCCTGTTCACGCATCATCCAAAACATACCTTACGTGGCTAAGTAAATTGACAAATTTATCTCTAAGCAAATTGACAAAGTCCCACGAAGTCCCCCCTTCCCCCCCTCCCCCAAATTTGAAAAGTTGAAAAAACTCCATTACTACCGGGGGCTGATCTGAGCTGCGATGGAGAAGGAGGGAGTTGTCGTGATTGGGGTTCGAAGGTGGGGGTTGCTGCAAGGTCGTGAGGCTCGGTGGTGGTGGCTGGGCTGGTGTACGGTGGCGACATGGTGGCGAGAGAGGGGGAAACCCATTTTGGGTTAGGCTGATCTGAGCTACGATGGGGGGTTGCCGTGACTTGGGTTTGACGGTGGGGGTTGATGGGTGGTCGTGCGGCTCGATGGTGGTGGCTGGGCTGGCTTACGGCGGCGGGCGGCGGCATTTCGAGACTAAATCCGTGTGAGACCCATTTCGGGAGTGGAGAGGATGCTGCGCGTGGAGGCTCGAAGGTGGCTGGAGGGTCGCCGATGTGAGGGAGAGCCGGTGAGGTGGTCGGTGGCGCTACTGGGTGGCCGACAGCGGCGGAGAGAGGCCGAACGCGATTCGGTTGCTTGGCGAGGAAGGAGTATGCGGCACGGCGAGGGAGGAGTGCACGAGCATTAGCGGTACCAACGGTGGGGCTGGGTGGGCTGAGAGAGGGAATCGGGTGGGGGTAGGGGCTGAAATGCGTCGGTTTTGGATTTTTCTTTCTTTTTTTTTTTTTTAATAAAAAATACACGTCACGTGTGCTACGGATCAACCTGAACAGGGGCTGATCCGTAGCATAGCTCTTAAATTTAAGGTGGGGGAAGGGAAGAAGATTCTCTTTAGGCATGACATTTGGTGTGGGGAATCAGCGCTTAAATCAGATTTTCCATCTCTTTACAGGATTGCAAGGGATCAAAATATTGTTACGGCAGATTATCTTCAATGTACGGATAATAATATTATATGGAATGTTGACTTTATTAGAGATGTAAATGACTGGGAAGTGAATGTTGTTTCAGATTTTCTGGGAAGAATTTATAACTCTAAAGTGATGCAGGGAAGAGAGGACAGGCTATTGTGGGATCATGCTGGAAATTTTAGGTTTTCAGTCAGTTCTTTTTATAAGGTGCTTAATTGTCATTCTGGCTGTGTTTTCCCCTGGAAAAGCATTTGGAGGGTGAAGGTACCTACTAAGGTGGCGTTCTTTAGTTGGGTTGGCTCTAGGGAAAGTATTGACCACGGATAACCTTAAAAAACGTGGTTTGTGTATAGCTGATTGGTGTGTCATGTGCAAGAAGGATGATGGCGAATCTGTAAATCATCGTTTTTTACATTGTGAGGTGGCAAAGTCTTTGTGGAATGAGGTTATTGGTTGGATAGGTTTATATTGGGTGATGCCTAAGGAAGTTGTGGATCTCCTTGCATGTTGGCGTGGTTTTGAGGCAAGGAAATGTGTTGTTGCCAGATGGAGAATGATTCCTCTGTGTTTAATGTGGTGTTTATGGCTGGAAAGGAATGAGAGATGTTTTGAAGACAGAGCGTTCTTTTGAAGATCTTCGTTATTTTTTCTTTTCTACTTTTGAGTTTGTGGGTTAGGATCTTTGTAAGGAATGATGATAATGTACTGAATCTGTTTCTGTCGTAGTTTCCTGCTTTTTAGTGTGCAGTAGGTATTTCCTTTGTATACTTCCTGTGTACTGGGGTTGTGCCTATTCTTGGTAATAAAATTCTTATTAATTATAAAAAAAAAAGTCGTAAGATCTAGAAACATACGTGCATGAAGAACATTTACATGTGATGACTGTTCGTTTCTAGATGAATGGAAAAATTCTCATATTATATCTCATGTTCATGACAAACGGTAGTACTTGATTACTTGATGGGTTGTTAATCTGTTCTCTACTGCTTCTGTGCTTTACGTTTATTACTAGTAATGTGCCATTTCATATCCTGGCCAAATTCAAACATTTTCTCCTGGTTTGCCCCTCCATTTTATTTAATTATTATAAGATATATCTAACTATGTAACTATTTTGTACAGTGATCATCGTGGTGCTGGGTCTGTGTTTTCTGGTGATAAGAGTTTTGATGAACCAACTTGGGGATTTGACACTAATGATGATGTTGACTCAGTCTGGGGCCTTCCTCCAATCAGTACTTCCAAGGTATGCAAATTATACACCATGCAATTATCATGCTAGAAACATGCGATTATCATTTTTATTTTCATATTTTTGTGAATGAATTGTTAATAAAATAAGAAAACATATGGGGAAGGAAAAAAGAACCGAAACAAGGGACGGAAAGGAGATTCAGAATCTCTCATCATACAAGCATGTATGCCTTAAAAATATCATAGCTTGATGTAATTTCACATTATTTTCCTTTATGATTGGCACCAACTCAACCAAAACACATCCTCAATGTGGTTTTTCAATAGGTGGCCGAAAAAGTTTTTATTCTACAGCTATATATGTTGGCTGTTTGAACTTTTATGTTTTCATTACCATGCTGGGTTCCCATTTAATGTGCCTTGTAAAAATGCCTTGTCTAACATGAATCATTGATTGCGTAGGGGACGGATCTTGAAAGAAATGGAGATAACTATTTCTTTGGATCTGGGGAGTTTGGTCTAAATCCTATCAGAACGGACTCACCACAGGCTGGTGGTTTTTTCCAGAAGAAGAGTGCATTTAGTTTTGACGATTCTGTTCCTAGCACACCACTCTTCAATTCAAGCAATTCACCACACAATTACGATGGATTAGGACCCTCTTTTGACAGTTTCGCAAGATTTGATTCTTTCAACACACATGACAGCGGATTTTTCGCTCCGCGGGAAACACTTGTACGATTTGATTCAGTTCGCAGTAGAGATTCTGATCAGGGTCATGGATTACCATCGTTTGACGACTCAGACCCTTTTGGATCTGGACCATTTAGAACGTCACTGGAGAGTCAAACTCCTAGGAGAAGCTCAGATAATTGGAGTGCATTTTAGCTGGGTGGTTATGCACCTTATCTGCGTGTGCTTTTCTGCATTAAAATCTTCTCCGAGTGCTCTTTATTCATACGATGCTAGCTTGGGAGTGGTTTGTATTAGTATGTTTTTAGTTTGCAACCACCTAGTGCTTGTATTTTTGTCCCTTTTTTTTTGTATTTCTCCTAGCGTATCCCCTGGTTTTATTCCTTCAAATTCTTTTTTCCATTTGTTTTTCTTAGCTTGTTGGGATGATGTATATTTTTCTTTGGTAGTCTTAAGTTGTGTTGAAAGGATTAATATCCCAAGAATTTTACACGACTTGATCAGTATGTTTCTTGTCATCAAGGAGCTATCTGTATTCTATGCAATCTTGAATTAATTTTTGGTTTCTGATTTGTCATTGGACCTTCATAAACACACTCGACCAAGCTAATACCGATAAAAAAAAAAAATTAACAAAAATAAATATAAATATTTTTTGTGGTCGTAAATGTAATATTTTGTTGTAAATGAAGAAAATAAATAAGCAATCGTCATATTGCAAGGTTGTAGTGAAAAAGTAATGAAAAAATAATGATAGAATATTAAATAGTAATGAATAGTAGAAAAAAATAAGTGTAAAATAATAATAAAATAATGAATAGTAGTGAAGTTTTTGCAAAATACTTGAGAAGACCTTGACACCCAAACTTGATGCCCTGTTTTTCCAAATCGAGTCCATTGATAAACCTGTTTCTGTTTGGGGATCTTTCGGGCAAGGAAGCCAGGAAGAGGTTTGAGCAGCAATGTGCTCACTTTGGGTTGGTCTGATTCCTTGTTGTATGCTTCCAGAGATAAAATTCTGTTTTGTGGTGGGTGAGGAATCTGTAAAAATAGCCGTTTATGTTTTCTTCTACCACAATTGTCAATGGTTTCCTATTCTTTCAGATAACAATCAAAATGAAAAGTTGAGAAAATTGGGAATCCGTACATTCTTATTTGCCATTAGCTTGTCAATACTGACAATTGGAAGCCCTGGTTGTTCCAGCACCATGAAGAAAGAAACAGGCAAGAGGAGAAAAATATCCTTGTAAGACATTTCATACTTGAGACGTTTATTACAGGTTAAACACCACAAGAAAATAGAAAAAAAAATGCTTTCCAATTCCATCACATGCTATTATTATTCTAGAATAAAATCTAAATGCCAGAGTCATGGAAATTGTAATCAACCCCCACTGGAACATCACAAATTGCAATTTCTTAGAGATTGCAATTTCTCTTGTAAACATACAACCCCCTTGTACTTGGGCGTGCTTTTAATAAAAGACCATTTCCTACCAACATTGGTAAGACAGATCATAATATATGAAAGATCATTTCCCACCAACACTGGTAAGACAGATCATAATCGACTCTACACTACCATTCACAGTGATTACTGGTTTGACATTAATACATTTTTGAGGAGAGAATTGCTTGCAGAGCAAACCAAGTTCCTGAAACTCCAAGAACAATTCCAAAAACCACAATCCCCACATCCAAACACCATCCTTTCCACCCCATCTCCTCCTTAAACACCAGAAGGTGAAACAAGGCAGGCAAAACAAATCCCAAAGCACAGCAAACCCCACTCCCCACCAAAGACAAGAAATCAGCAAAATTTGGGACCAACAAAGCCACCAAACTCACCCAGAAAACCAGGAACCACCTGAGCCACAGGCAGTAGGCGCCATCCCAAAACCTCCTCTCTACTATCTCATAAACCGGGTTCATCATTATAGGCAAGGTGAAGAACAGATTCACACACAGACCGAGTTTAACCAGCGTGCTCACCAAGCCTGCGCCCAAGTTAGCTGTGATCATGTCCTGTGTTTCTTCACCAAAAGCAAAGTAACCCAAAGCTCCAAATCCCCCATACAGCAAGAAAATGAAAGCCATTGTCAAGGCCAGAATTCTACCAAACTTGTCCTTATCTTTCATTTCTGATTCTAATGGCAACACCATCCCAATCCCTTCAAAGGAATAAACAGCCACACCCATACCATAAAAGAACACAGAAAGACCTCCAAATGCCTTCAGAGCAGGCATTTGTTTCAGAAAAACAAACACGTCCTCAACCATCACCACCCCCATAGCCCCAAGATCAACAACATCAGCAAAAATACTCAAAGGGGCCAAATGGGTCAACGTTGCTATCGAACTCAACCACAGCTGAAACGGTAAACATCCCCATATGTAAAAGCTCTTGGGCGCCAATCCCAGGATTTGGGGGTTCGAATTCATAAGATCGGCTAAAGTATTGCCAATGAAAATTAAATAACCAATACAAAAACCAGTCTGGGATAAAATAATCAGAATGTCAACAAGGAATCTCCCGACAGGGCCACAAACTGTAAAACCCAAATCGCCAAAAGACGAAATCTTGGAGAGCTCTTTTAGGGATTCGAGCTTGCGGCGAGTGTAGACCAGAAGCATCATGCAGTGGTGAGTGAGAACGGCTACGGCGAAGATCATGAGGAGGCTCATGACCCAGCCGGTGCGCTTGAAAGAGTAGGGGAGGCCCAATACGCCAGCCCCCACAATAGCAATGAAAACATTGGCAAAGGTCTTGGATTGCGAGGACAAAGCTTGTGGTCCACCCAGAAGCGGTGTATCCTCCCTGGCTGGTGGTGGCGGCGCTCTCAAAGCATTAGAGGACGACCCTTTTTCTAACCCCATTAAGCAATCTTACCTTTTCTTCTTCGTCTTCTCTCTTTTTTCAAATCTGCGACTTCTCTTCTTCTTAATCTGTTTTTTCAGAATTGATTGATGAGAGGTTTTGTAATGGATATTTCAGGTACTGGATATAAGAGTTTCGATTAGCAAGAAGCACTTGGTCTAGATCTTTTTTGTATTGAGAATTGTGCGCGGAAAAAAAATGTAAATTTACCCAGAGTTTTGGCAGGTGCAGAGTATGGATGGAGAGCGGTCCTAAATTTCTGAAGTTTTCTAGTTTTTATGCAGGATTTTCTGAGGCAACGCTGGATAAGAGATTGCAGTGTAGCATTTGTGAACCAGACGTAAACTCAATACGAAATTTAAGGATTTCGTGTTCAATATTAACGATTTCGGGCATGCAACTGGTAAAGGGGTTAATTGTACTCGCGAAATTCACATCTTTTACACAATTTTATTTTATTTTATTTTGATATATACTAGGAATTCGGATTATCTTGATTAAGGGTCTTTGGGGTTGTGGTAAAAGTTTTAAAAAATATTTAAATAGCTTTAAAAATTATATAATAAAAAAATTAATTTGTTTGAGTGTTACATATTAAAGCACTTTTAATTTCAAATAAGTTAAAAAGTACGTTTGAAGAAAATAATGTTTTTCCTCGATCATGCTTTTCCAGATAATGCAAAACCTAAATCGAATTTTAAAAAAATTGTCAATGGACAAAAATATCCATACAACTTTCAGATATTTACAACTTTCAAATTTTCAATGATATGGTCATAATTTTTGAAAATTCAAATAATCATTATTTCTAACTTAGAAAGCATTTTTATAATTTGTTTATAAATAAACGTAACATGTTTGAAAGTGTTTTAAACATATGGTTACTAAATAGTAAATAACATTTTAATAGTAGAACTTGTTACTTAAGTTATAAGCTATAAGCCTTAAAGTTATAAGTTATATTTCTTACCGCAATTCTAAATATGCACTAATTGGAGTTATGGACATTAGATATTGATTACAGATCATTAAGTTTATGAAAAAGTCTTATTGCAGTCGGGTGGAGGAATCGCCGCGTAGTCGATGTCCACGTGGACAAAAAATGAAATGAATCGTTTCATTCAAATGGACAAAACGCCATGTTTCGCCCCTTCTCATTTTCCCCATCTCTTTCTCCCCTTCGTTCTCCTCCCTTTGTGAACCGACTGCCCTTAGTGTTCCCCTTCCTCTATAAGGTTTCATCTCCTCTTTCGATCTGCAAGAAGCGTGTTTTCCATCTTTGAGATCTTGGCCTCATCTCCTCTTTCGTGTTTTCCAAGGCATCATCTCCATCTTTGTGTTCCCTTTCGTGTTTTTCATCTTCGAGCTCATTCCTAACCCTAACTCTAACCTTTCCCCTTCATCTTCATTCCGAAACCCTAATCCTAACCCTAACCTAGTCCCTTCCTCTTCATCCTAAACCCTAACTCAAACCCAGATCTAGCCCCTTTCTCTTAATCCTGAAACCCTAATCATCACTGAATTACATCGTCTTATTCTCGTTTCCAATCCCTTTTCCTTCATTGCGGGTGGGCACTGTGCAAATGATTGACCGAGAAGCTGAAAACTTGGTAAGCTAGCTCGCTCACTCAACTCTGAAAAGTAAGCTCTCTGATTTATATGACCACTCTTAAAAGTTGCCCAGCTCATCTGGTGATTCATTGTTTCATTTGTAAGTTTGAATGTCCAAGATCTTTGATGATTGTGAGGATTGTGAATCTGGTTTTTTAATATTGTTCTGTTTCATATTTTTTATTATTTAGGTAGTGAGGAATTCTCATATATTCTGTGAATAGTAGTAAAAAAGTAATGATAGAATATTGAATAGTAATAAAAAATAATAATAAAATAATGAATAATAGTGAGGTATTATGAGGTATTGTGAGTAAGCAATCCCATACAGATTCTTGTGTTTATATTCTTGGATTGATATGTGTAAATTTTTGGATTGTGAGCATTGTGAATCTAGTTTTTTAGTATTGTTCTGTTTTATATACTATGTTTGTTTTCTTGGATTGTGAGTAAACAGTCCCGTACAGATTGTTGTGTTTATATTTATGGATTGATATGTGTAAATTTCTAGATTGTAAATCTAGTTTTTTAGCATTGTTATGTTTTACATTTTTTATTGTTTAGTTTATTGGATTGTGAGTAAACAGTCTCGTACAGATTTTTGTGTTTATATTCTTGGATTGATATGTGTAAATTTCTAGATTGTGACGATTGTGAATCTGGTTTTTTAGTGTTGTTTTGTTTTATATACTATGTTTAGTTTCTTGGATTTGTGAGTAAATAGTCCCGTACAAATTCTTGTGTTTATATTCTTAGATTGATATGTGTAAATTCCTAGATTGTGAGGATTGTGAATCTGGTTTTTTAGTATTGTTTTGTTTTATATACTATGTTTAGTTTATTGGATTGTGAGTAAACAGTCTCGTACAAATTCTTATGTTTAGATTCTTAGAATGTGAGTAAATTTTTTTTCTTCTGTTGTTTAGATTCTTGCATTGTGAATCGGGTTTTGGTTAGAATGCCATCATCATCATCATCATCAATGTCTTCTTCATCTTTCGTTAAACGTACTTTGAGTCAATCAGTGTACTTCTATGGTGTTAAAGCCACACTCAAATACTCAAATACTATAAGTAATTTGGGACAACCCTTATTGGGGAGTCCAAAATACAACACAGAGATGACATCTAACATTTAATATATGTGTTCATAGTCCCACTCTTAATATTATATACATCTAACATTTTTCTTGTATGTATAAAATGATCAAGGATTACCATATTGTAAATATTTCAAGTGGGCAGATAGTAATCAAAACATAGAGCAAGAACTTATAAAAAGAAAAAATGAACTGTTGAGAAAGAAGGAAAGAGCTCCACAAGATACTCGATGAGATTGAAAAGAGAGAGATTGAGCTCCGAAAGAGAGCGGAAGAGATCGAGAAGAGAGAGATTGTGCTATCCAGTATAAATGAAGAGATTTTGAAGGAGTTAGTGCTTGTCGAGCAATAAGCTAAAGTGAGGCGTTCACGCACACTACTCTGGGTGTATTGGATTTTTGCGATTGTTGTTTCATGTTTTTTAATAGGATCTAAGTGACATATCTTTTAACAGTCCACGTTTATAATATATTTAAAGTTATAGTTGTAATATATAGTTAAGTCAGTTGGTTACTATTGAGACCATTGTTAGATGTAATATATTGTTAGTCTGTTGGAATGAAGAAATATTGTGTTATGGAGATGTCCTGGAGCCTTGTCATACATGTTAGATGTAATATATGTAATACTTAGTTAATCTATAATATTACTTTGATCATTTAGTTGTAGATGTTGTACTTGTACTCTTAATTGAATATACTTTTGTTGAGGTATTTGCTTTTGAATTTGAAGTTAAACACAGAACTTGCATTATTCTTTATCCAATACTATGCATTCTCAGTTGAGAACATTAATCCACAACTTGTGTTGGCAAAAACAATTGTGAATGCATCCACCTGCTTATACATCCAACAAATGCATTATACATCGAAACTAATTACCATTTTCCATCCACCTACTTATACATCCACCTGCTTATACATCTAACAAATGCATTATACATCCACATGCTTCCATCCACCTGCTTACAGAGTCAGAAGAGATTTTAAAGTTCCAACGTTTGGGGACAAAAGTCCAATGTTGACATTGATCATGCACAAAAGGGGAAAACAATATCAATAAAAATAACAACAAATTGACTACAAGTCCAATATCCAAGCTAGTGAACTCTTGCCAGAAGTAATGTATTCATGCGACATTCAATTTGGAAATTGTGATTGTCATACATATGATACATAATCACATCAATATATTTGAGTAAGTTATGGCTCACAGCAATCCTGTAGCTCCCTATTCACCTATTCGGTATACCAAGGTCAAATCATACAAATTCTTGATCATCATCATAAACTTTCAGTGAAGAATCAACTGAACACAAGCACTCCAAAACATAAGAATCAAGCTAATGCTTCTCAGCCAATTGAACAAGTGGTAAAAGTATTATATTTCTCGAAGTGGTTGTGTCCCGTCCATACTCTCTAGTTGTGTTTCATCCAACCAAGTTCTTGGTATGTCCTAACATATAAACAATCATGGTAATTAACCTAAGGTTGATGCATTCTGGTAATAAACATCAATTCAACACATTCCAAAATAATTTTTAAACAATATAACATACATGAGTTGGATTGGAGTATAATTTGTAGAGCTACGAAACTAGTTTAATACAAGCGAGATTTCTAACCTAAATATTGAGACAAGTTCTAGCAAGTCTTAATATGCATAAAATGTTACGTACATCCCTTCTCAAACTAAATAAGGTGTGAGTTTGGAAGAATTTCGGATTGGATTATAAGATCACTATATGAATGCAAATTTGTTACATATAACTATAATAAACTGCTCACGATGCATGCATGGTCAGTACCCAGTTAGAAATGTCCCAAATTGAAGTTTCAAAACATCTAAATCAGATTGGGCGCTTGATATATTGGCCATGTAAAAGGGAGATTGATCTAGAATTGATACATGCATGCAATGGACTATATATGAGAGGAAATTTGATTTTTTTTTTTTTTTTAGAGAATTGCATCCAATTTAGAACTAGATTCATAATATGGAGAGGTCGGCTCATGAGTTGGATAATTGATAATGAATCTAGAACATAGACCTTATATATATAAACACAGTAGATTAGTCAAATTCACAGCAGGTCTCTCAAATACAAACACAAACACAAACACAAACAAGAAGGGAAAATGTTGATTTGCACAAAAGATCCTTCAAAATTTTTTTATTAAGCTGAGAAGAAGCCTAACACAAATGCAAACTCAAACCCACAAAGGGAAGTTCCAACACAAACGCAAAAATCAAATGGTCATGATCATATTTGAAACCAACTCAAATGCAAATCCTTCGAACATTTTTCAATAAATGTAGATATCCCTTTTTTATCGATCCTTGGAAGAACCCACGATTTGAAACCAACTCAAACGCAAATTCAAATGGAGAAGCTCCAACGAAGAGAAACTCAAAATGAAGAGAAACTCACAATGAAGAACGCCATCTGCGAGAAGCTCTGTGAAGAGATTTTGATCTGCGAGGAGACCCGTACTACGACAAGAAGCTCTATGAAGCCCTGACTGCGAGATGGTTTGTGTTAGAGTGCTCAAGGAAGGGGATCGAGGCATGGCAGAAGAGAAAGGAAGGACCTTAGTTGTGAGGTTAAAGACGAAGAGAGAGAGGGTTATGGCAAAATGAAGTCTGCGAAAGCTGAAAGGGGAATTTTAGGGTCATGAAATGGTACGGTTTGTAAGGGGAAGGCTACGGCGTTTGATTTAGTAGGCAAAGTGATATTTTAAACGGTGTAGTTTTTGTTACTGCTTTTAATTAAAACGCTGTGTTTAACAACAGTCTATTGTAAGGTTGTTTTTAGTCATTTTATGTTAAGTTTGTTAGGATCATGTAGATTATGTGGGCAAGAAGGGGGAGGAAAGGACCATTGGGGAATCTTGAATATTTGTGATCTCTTTTCTTGGAAGGTTTTGGATTTCTCGAAAATCCAAATTTATGAAATTGCCGTGACTCTCATCCATCCTCTTCTTCACTAATTCTCTGTTCATTTACATTCATCTTTACATCACTTATTACTTACACTATTATTCTATCAGAACCATAACAATTGATATCAGAGCCTTCAATCCATATGGCAGAAAGCACCAAATCCAAACAAGACACCAAGCAACGCAAGTTTGATAACAAGACCAGGCCATCCACCAGCTCACCGTGCGGGTAGACCAAATCTCATACATGCTATGCACCATGTTTGAACGACTTGAACGCCAGCATCCCCTACCACCACTAGAAAACAAGTCAGACTGAGATTTGGAGGGAAATGATCCTAGAAGTGCATTGACGAGAGGCGTTAAACTAGAATTTCCACAGCTCGATGGGGACAACCCAACAGGTTGGGTATTCAAGGCAAATCATTATTTCAAATTTCATCTAGCACATCAAACACAACGTCTATTAATGGCTGCATATCACATGCATGGGGAGGCACTTATCTGGTATCAAGATGCATGAGATAGTGGGCACTTCACCAGCTGGGAGACCTTTACTCGAACTCTCTAAATCCGATTCGGCCCTACAGCTTATGATGACCCGATAGAGATCTTGATTAGGCTAAAACAAACCTCGACAATGGCTGCTTACAAAACACAGTTTGAAGCACTATCTAACAGGCTTAAGGGCCTTTCAGATGTGCACAAACTCAGCTGCTTCATTAGCGAGTTAAGTGATGAAATTCGCCTGCCATTGAAGATGTTTAATCCAGTTAGTTTAAATGCGGCATTCGAATTGGCCAAAAATACAAGAGAAGTATCTTATCAGCACAAGAAAAAGCCAAAAAAATGGGGAGTGAAAAGGGGGTCTTGTCCGCTGCTAGTAACACTTCATATGGTGGGCAGTCTACTGAAGGGAGCAGTAAGTGGTCCAAGCCCATGGTACCTGCAAAGAAAATATTTCCAATTCAAATGGATGAAAAGCATTGAAAAGGACTATGCTACCATTGTGACGAAAAGTGGCACCCGACGCATGTGTGTAAGTCTCCAAAATTCTATTTGCTGCATGGTTATGAGGAGGCTGAAGCTGAACAAATGGATAATGAAAAGAAAAAAAATAAGGTGCTGGAAGAAGTGGTAGTGGAACCCAAGGTGGAGGTAGCGCCTGAAATTTCTTTGAATGCAATAGCTGGAACCCCTAGCCTGAGTATGATGAGACTTTTAGAGAAAATCAATGGGGAACAAGTGGTGATTTTGGTGGACTCAGAGAGCTGTCATAGCTTCTTGGACCCGACAGTAGCAAAAAGGGCCAGGTTAAAGGTAAACTAGTCTACAAAATTGGCCCTAAGGGTGGCAAATGGAGCAGTAATTCAGAGTGAGGGATATTGTAATTCAGTTCTCCTTAAAATGCAATGTACTTAGTTTTCTCATTCTCGTTATGTTCTTGAGTTGGGTAGATGTGATGTTGTGTTGGGGTGAACTGGTTAAAGACCCTTGGGCCCATTATTTGAGATTTCTCCAAACTATCTATGCAATTTATGAATGAAGGTAGAAGTGTGGAACTTAAAGGGTTGGAACCTTAGCCCTTGTCCCTTGAGGGGAGTAGTAAGGCCATGTTGGCCTTAGTGACCAAAGGAAATGAGTTTTTGTTACAAATTCAATTGGTGAAAAAGGGGGAAAACAGTGTTGTGGGCAACGCAGAAATTAAATAGTTGTTGGGGCAGTTTAAAGAAGTTTTGAGGAACCTCAAGGATTACCCCCTCCAAAAAGCCATGACCATAAAATAATCCTAAAGGAGGTCACCATGCCCATTTCTAACCAACCTTATCATTATCCCTATTATCAGAAATCTGAAATTGAGAGGATAGTGGCTAACTTACTAAAATCTGGGGTAATTAAACCCAGCTCCAACCCCTTCTCATCACCGGTATTGTTATTGTGCAAGGTAGATGGGAGTTGGCGAATATGTGTTGACTATCGCGCGCTAAACCAACAAACAATGAAAGATAAATTTCCTATTCTAGTAATATATGAGTTACTAGATGAGTTGTGTGGTGCAACAATATTTTCAAAACTAGATTTGAGGTTGGGGTATCATCAGTTAAGAGTGGTACCCGAGGATGTAGCAAAGACCACGTTTAGAACTCATGAAGGGCATTATGAGTTCTTAGTGATACTAATGTCCCTTCCACTTTTCAAATGTTGATAAACCATGTTTTTAAGCCATATTGGCTTAAATTTCTATTGGTGTTTTTCGATGATATTTTAGTATATAGTGGTAGTTGGAAGGAACACAAGGTTCACCTAAAATAGGTGCTGGACTTGTTGCAAGATCATAAGCTTTATGCAAAGCTGTCCAAATGTAAGTTCGAGCTGGAGGAAGTGGATTATCTCGGTTACATTATTTTTGCTAAGGGAGTAAAGGCAGATCCTAACAAGATTGTTTCTATGCTAGAATGACCCACTCCTAAAAAAACCAAGGCCTTGAGAGGGTTCCTAGGCCTAACGGGCTATTACAAGAAGTTCATTAAAGGGTATGGTATGCTGGCAGCCCCACGAACAAGTCTCTTGAAGAAAAATGGGTTCTTATGGAGCAAAGAAGCTAAGCAAGCTTTTTTGAAGCTGAAGGAAGTGGTTACCCAGCCCTCCGTACTGAAACTCCCAAATTTTACATGTCCATTCACCATTGAGTTCGACGCTAGCGAGAAGGGCATTGGGCTGTATTGATGCAGTTCGGGCAATATATAGCTTTCTAAGCAAAATGTTGTAGGGTAATGCGCTTCTCCTCTCCACTTATGAGAGGGAATTGCTAGCCTTGGTGATAACTGTCCAAAAGTGGCACCCTTATTATTGGGGCAGTCATTCATAATGAAAATAGATCAGCAAGTCTTGAAGTTTCTGCTAGAGTAGAGGGTAGGCATGGAAACACAGAAAAAATGACTCACTAAATTGATGGGGTATGAGTTTAAGATAGAATATAAGAAAGGGCAGGAGAATAGAGTTGTTGATGCTCTTTCTCGGAAAGGGGAAGGAGATTACTTCAAGGAAGGGGTCTTGGCACAGATCACCTTTTCAAAACATTGGGTGGAGTAATTAAAGATGAGTTACTAGTTGTCAAAGGAGTTTTCAGATTGGTTGGCTAAGGCAGGGGAACCGCAGGAAGTTCCTAAGGGAATCTCTGTTGTGCAAGGGCTGCTTATGAAGAAGGGAATGTTGATGTTAGTACTGAGGTCTCCTTTTATTAGAAAGATGCTCTATTACATATACACTGATCCAATGGCTGGTCATTCAGGTTACCTTAAGATTTATTAGAGAGCCAAAATGGACTTTTACTAATCCAAAATGAAAAATGACATTAAAAGGTGGGTGCAAGAATGTGAAGTGTGTCAAGCTGTTAAATACAAAGCTATCCCTCCAACTGGTCTACTCCAACTACTAACCGTACCCAAACCAGCATGGGCTGACATCTCTATGGATTTCACAGAGGGTCTTCCATATTCCAAGGGAGCTACTGTGATCTTTGTGGTGGTGGACAGGTTCATGAAATATGGTCATTTTATGGCTCTATCCCACCCTTACACAGCCCAGGATGTGGCTCAGATGTTTCTATCCTTAGTGTTTAAATTGCATGGGTTCCCAAGAACTATTGTGTCGGACCGTGACCTTGTGTTCCTTAGCTCATTTTGAAAAAAATTGTTTACTCTCCAAGAAATTACACTAAATTTTAGCTCGGCCTACCATCCCCAGAGTGATGGTCATACCGAGGCTTTGAATAAAAGTCTGGAGGGTTACTTGAGAAGTTATGCAGGTCAGAAGTCTAAGACATGGGGACAGTGGTTACCACTCGCAAAGTGGTGGTATAACAGCAGTTATCACAGCTTTACAAAGTTGTCGCCTTTCAGGGCTTTATACGAGTATCCACTCCCAAGGCTAATTACTTACAAACCCGACACTTCAAACAATGACACAGTTGATCAAATAATGAGAAACAAAAGCCAGATTTTGGAGCTTTTGAAGAACAATCTCAAGGCAGCTCAAAACTAAATGAAAATGTATGCAAACAAGAAGAGAACCGAAAGAGAGTTTAATGAAGGAGACTAGGTTTACCTACGACTTTAGTTGTACAGACAGAAGTCAATGGTCGTGCGCCACAACTTGTTGGCTCCCCGTTTCTATACTAAGCTCATTTTTTATTTTAAAAATTTTAAAAGTACTTTATTAGAATAAGATGAATCAAGAAAGTGTAATTTTACAATGGTAAACAAAAAGGATAGGGGTGAACTTTAATGACCCACATTCGAGCATATAGTAATTGACAAGACTTAAGAAAAATTTATAAAAAAATTATTTCTCTACGTATTAGTTATTGATATGCTGAAAAATATAAAATATAAAATTTAAAAATTGAATTTAAAAAAAAAACTGATAAAATAAATCTTATAGATAAAATTATAAATAAAATTATAAGAGAGCTTTGCTACTCATCATCTCCACACACCATACACCATACTTATTTTTATTTTTTTAAAATTTTATTTTATTTTATTCTTTCTAAACTAATTGAGTTATTCTACCCACCATCCATACATCACACATTTAGTAAGAGAAAAAAAAATTAAAAATTAAAAAATTATGTGTGGTATGAAAATGATGAATATAATTTTTACAACATATAACACTACTCAATTCACAATAGCAAATGCCTAGACAAGATTTATTGCACACTCAAAACACAAATAACAATATTTCGATATATTACCTCATATATTTAAGTCAAAAGACTGGCGCACGTTAGCAGGTCATGTGTGTTGACTCGGAGTAATCTAAACGGTAACGAAACCATGGAACTGGAAATTAGCTTTCAAACTTTCTTAAATTTTGTTTGTCCGAATTGTGATTTAAAATGAGAGAGACAGATATTTACGATAGATCTTATATTATTTATAATTATTATTCTTATCAATTTTTGGGGACGATTATAAAATATTATAATCATAGATTCTAAAATCCGGACAAGAAATTTGAATGCATCCTTTAGATCCAAAACCCTCAGCTATACGCAGCGCACGTATCATTTTGTAATCGAGAATGGCAAACGTAGTCTGCGATTATCGGTTCCTCCTCCTCCTTGCAGCCTTGGCCTTCATCTACATCCAGGTACCCTTTCAATTTCAAAGACGCATTCCCAATTTAGACGAAATTTCACGCCCAAAGTCCATCGCTTTGTCGCTTTGTTATCACTAATTTTTCTTTGTTGATCAAACGGATTGGCTGAACGCTGAATAGGAAGGTTGTTGGTGAACTATTTTTTTTTTTCAGATTATTTTTATTGGATGCAAAATTTCGATTTCGGAAAGTTTACGTTAAGTAATAATTTTCTAATAAGTCACATGGTTTTGTTGTTGTTGCTGTTTTTTTCCCGTGCTTCGCGTAGATGCGGCTGTTCGGTATGCAATCGGAATATGCCGACCGCCTTGCTACCGCGGTGCGTGTCTAACCGTGTTTCATTTCAAACTGTGTATTGTGTGATTCTTACAGGTTATTTTTTGGGCATTTCTTTCACTTTATTTGTTTTGGACAGGTTGAATCAGAGAGCCATTGTACGAGTCAAATGCGATTGCTAATTGATCAAATAAGCATGCAACAAGGTCGAATTGTGGTCCTTGAAGGTGGGTTGAGTTGGTTTGGTTCAGTCTCTTCTAGTAATCGACAGAGGTAGCCGTAAGTAAAAGTAATTTGATGGCTGAAGTGTGAATTACCAAGATTTAGAAAAAAAAAAAAAAACTTAAATTGCATGGTTAAATTTTTACAAAGCTTTATCGAGTAATTAGTAAGTCTAGATCATTGGATGAGTTCCCAAGTTGTGATTTGTGCTGTTGTGTTGCTATGATTGTCGGGGTTGATTTTTCATTATAGCTTGACATATCAATGGAAAATTTGATATATGCAATCGGTTGTCTAAATCATCGAATGAGTTCCCAAGTTTTCTAGTAATGACAAATGATAACTGTTGTTAGTTTCTATCTGGAGAAGTATGGTCTAATCCTCAACGTTGTTACTTTTTCTAAAAATGAAGAAGTTTCTTTCCTAGGTTGTAGTCCAGGAAAGAGTGTGTTCCTTTACTTCAATTCCTTTCTCTCTCTTTAACTGGTGGCTTAAAAATCAAAGAACTATTGTTACTTACTCTGTTTTTTTTTTTTTTTTTTATAAGTATGTTACTTACTCCTGCAAGACTGCTACTATTTCAGAAGAAAGTAAACGCCGAGAACTAGAGTGTGGACAACTGAAGGCCCTTGTTGAAGAACTCGAAAGTATGTCTGTATCAATACTATAATAAACTCTCTTTTTACCCTCGTTTTATCTCATAATATTTCATTCGCTATGCATAACATCTGATAACCATTTCTGTTTGGAAAATTTCGGCTTGTTGGATATTGATTGAGCAAGTGCTATAATGAAGCCTATTATTGAAAATTTTTAGTAATAGAATTTTTTTTTTTTTGATAAGTTAAAAATTTTTATTAAACGCAATGTAATAGGCGAAACCCAAGTATACAGGAAGTATACAAAAGAAACACCTAGTTACATTCTAATACTAGAAAAGTGAAGATAAGAACTTGTTTACAGCCCTTCCCTTCAGTACAATAGCAGAGAACCAGCTAAGCAGAGTGCTTATAAAAAACTTACAAAATTCATCTATATTGCATTCCCTATCATTAAAGCACCTCTCGTTTCTTTCCAACCAAATATACCACATAATACACAAAGGCATCATTTTCCATGCGGCTGCCACTTGAACAAGTATGCATTTGAAAGTTGGTCCAGCTTGCTAGAAAATCGACCACTGCTTTTGGCATAACCCAGCTCAGCCGAACCCTTCCAAACACTCCATCCCACAGCACTTTAGCCATTTCACAATGAAGGAGTAGATGGTTCACTGATTCCACTTCTTTCCTGCACATAAAGCACCAATCCAAAACAATCATTCCGTGCTTCCTCAAGTTATCTATAGTCTGAATATTCCCTATTGCTGCTGTCCATACAAAAAAAGCCACCCTTGTCGGAACATGAGCCTTCCAAATCCTCTTCCAAGGAAAGCAAATATGGTGCTGATTTAGGGCAGGTTTGGGGGGTGAGATGAAAATTTTGTGTTTTGTTTTAGTATTTAAAATATTATGTTTTAATATTATTATTGTTTTGGGATTTGAAAAAGGTGTTTTGGGATTTGAAAAAGTTGAATTGTTTATTATATTTTATATGGGGATTTGAAAAAGGTGTAATGATGAGATGAGATGAGATGAGAATTTTGTGTTTTGTCTTGTGTCCCAAACCTGCCCTTAGTATCACCTTATAGTATAACCGAACTGTAAACTTTTTTGAGGCTGTTTGTCTCCAGCATAGTTGGTCCTTGCCCTGTCTTCTTATCTCCACTGAATACAACAATCTGAAAAAATCAGTAACCTCCTCTACTTCCCAATCCTGGGCAGATCTGGAGAAACTTACATCCCAAAGCACCACTCCATTGGAAAAACCCATAAACTCTGAAACTGAAGCTTGCTTATTAGTCGCCAATCTGAAGACAACTGGAAAGGCTCTAGACAATTCAGTATCCCCACACCAAACATCAGACCAGAATCTGATTTTTGAACCATCACCAACTGTAAAGTTAACTTGTTTCAAGAAACAGCCCAACCTTTCCTAATAAACTTCCATAGACTTATAGCTGGATATCTGCAGAACAGGGAAGGAGTGTGGAAGATAATCTTGAAAGGTTGGTTTCTTGTTTTATTGTGTCATTTAAGATTGCTTCCATTGTGTTATGATGGGAGAGAGATAGGCTTGGTTTTGTGTTTTTCATCCTTGAAAGATGCCGGGTAACTCTCTATACATGTCTATCTTGTATGGATAGTACACATTTATTGCCTTTGCTGCTCTACGGTCAATTGATCTTAGCTCTTTTCTTTTTGATTGGTCATCTAGTACTTGTATTTTTCTCCAAAATGATCGATTAAATTTGCTGCTGCAGTCTAACACATTTCTTTTATGTCATTATGATAATATGTAAGCGCCCATTTGACATGATCCAAGGCACTTAGCATACTCTCTTTGTTAATTTTTCAGGGAAAGGCCTACAGAGATTGACTGACAAAGTACAGGTTAGAGTGCCTCATAACTTTGTTTCTTTTTCTCAAGTTATCACTTCTAATCCTTCTAACAAGTTGTTTTGCCAAACTTATTAGGTGCCAGTGGCAGCTGTTGTGATTATGGCATGCAATCGTGCTGATTATCTGGAGAGGACAATTAAGTCCGTCTTAAAGTATGTTTCACACTTACAGCATGTGTTCCAGGCTCTTTCATTTTTTCTAAACATAATTTTACGCATCTCCAGCTGACCCTCTGGCTTAATTCTCCTTTTCCCAGATATCAAAGTTCTGTTGCTTCGAAGTATCCTCTTTTTGTATCCCAGGTACATTTGTACCATTCTTTTTGCTTTGACACAAATTTAGGTTTGTCTTATGGGAATAATTACTGCATAAATCTTACTCTAGCTATGATTTAGACGAGACTAAACAGCTCAACACGATGGTTTTCACTTTTTCCCAGGACGGATCAAATCCAGATGTTAAAAGTAAGGCTTTGAGTTATGATCAGCTAACATATATGCAGGTAATGTATGATTTTGATGTTGCATTTTTATGAGGTAAAATAAGGTGAACTTGTTTGTGCTGGTCCAAGTTGGAGTTCGTGTGGACAGGAAGCATTTCCTGCAACTGTTTAACATGCAGATGTTTTGAATCATACTATCTAATATATTATTTCAATAATTTTCTTGGGTGCTTGTAAATGAGTTTGAGATGGTCTTATATGTCGTATAAAGAGTTGGATTTATTTAAAATGCTCTCATTACAGAGTGAGTAGAATGTTCAATCATTAGTTATATTCTTGAACACTGACTCAGCTTTATTGTAGCACTTGGATTATAAACCAGTGCAAACTGAAAGGCCTGGAGAGTTGATTGCATACTACAAAATTGCTAGTAAGTATGTTTTCCTTCATTTATAACTCTTGAAAACTTCACTGCTTATATACTTGCTTTTTCCAGGTCATTACAAATGGGCATTGGATGAATTGTTCTACAAGCATAAATTCAATCGAGTAATCATACTTGAAGGTCAATTGATTGTCTTGCTTTTAATCTTAGTTTTTCTTTTTTAATTCTATCACCTCTTAGTTTGCGGAAAAAGTATATACTGATGAAGAAATGTACCTGGACACAGATGATATGGAAATTGCCCCTGACTTTTTTGATTACTTTGAGGCTACAGCAGCTCTACTTGAAAAGGATAAGTATGCATTCTGAGTGAACTCAACCTCTTTTGTGTAGGATATTAATTAGGAGTTATAGTTTCAAATTCTGTAGCTTTGATTTTTGTTTTTTATATCAAAACGTGGTAGGTCCATAATGGCTGTTTCCTCGTGGAATGACAATGGACAAAAACAGTTTGTGCATGATCCATGTGAGTTCTTTTCAAAATTTCTCCCCTTTTAGTATCATTTGTGCATTATATGATTTTTCAAAGATTTCGATGATTATACGAACCAGAATTTTTCTTTACCTTTCCCTCCCTGATCTAACATCTGATGTCTCTGTAGATGCACTCTATCGTTCTGATTTCTTTCCTGGACTTGGCTGGATGCTAGCCAGATCTACTTGGGATGAGCTATCTCCAAAATGGCCGAAGGCATATCCTTGTTGGTTTAGTATATTTTTATGCTTGGATTTGACTATCCATTTATATTGATCCATCACTTTTTAACATTTTCTTTAACAAAACCTTACTTACTGGGATGACTGGTTGAGGTTGAAAGAGAATCACAAAGGTCGACAATTTATTCGTCCAGAAATTTGCAGAACATATAATTTTGGGGAGCATGTAAGTATAATGATTTACATGTTATTTTGGTTGTTGTCATCCTTTAACCTCAGGTGTACTTCTTATGCAAGCATAGATTGATTTATTTACTTGGCAAACATTTAGTGATATTTTTGCATGCATGTTTATGCATTGAAATTCTTGAAACTCAGTAGCTATGCCACCAAATCTTCCAATGTTAAAAACATTTTCCTTTGCAGCACCAATAGTACGGAGAAATGAAGCATATGTTTGTGTTTTCCCCAAGAGGAAAACAAATTATTTTTACAAATTGATTGGAAACCATAATGCCAGGTAGCCGCCATATGCAATACTTGTTTGCACCATTAGAAAAAGGTAGCCATATGCAAGCTCCCATTCTATCAGCCAGAAAGCATTTTATGTCCTATATGCTATTGGATTTGTTTGCTGATTTGGAAGCTTTGTTTGAAAGTGACCTATTTTCAGAATTTCTAAGTACCACTTTATGGTTGATGCTAAATGTTATGAAGCTTTCGTTGGTTCACCAATGAATATTAATGACTTCACTTAGGCCCCCATCTGTATTCGAAACTCACCTCAACTCCTCTCATCTCATCATTACAACTTTCTCAAATTCCCACACAAAATATAATAAACAATTCTACTTTTTCAAATCCCAAAACAATAATAATATTAAAAAATAATATTCTAACATTATTTTATTCAACTCATTTAAAACCATCTCAACTCATCTCTAAATACAAACGGGGCCGTAGTGATTCAACTTCTGAGTGCATGCATCCATCTTTTATAACTGTGGATTTGTGAAGTCTTTGCGTGATTTCTTTCAGGGTTCTAGTTTGGGGCAGTTCTTTAAACAATATCTTGAGCCAATTAAGATGAATGATGTCCAGGTAAGTATCAATTTCTCTCTGACTATGATGCCTCGTTTGATTCAGTGCATGTCTTTACGTCTTCAATTTGACCTTAGCTTCTGCCTTTTCTTTCCACAAGATTGATTGGAAGTCAATGGATTTGAGCTACCTGATGGAGGTAAAAAATATCTTAGTTCTTTTTGAAGTGGCTGTGTCCTTCATTACACTCATGGTCAAAATTTTTTTTTCAATCTTCAGGACAAGTTCACAAAACATTTTGCTGACACTGTGAAAAAAGCTAAACCGATTCAAGGAACTGATGTTGTTCTGAAGGCATATAATATAGATGGTGATGTACGTATAAAATACAAAGACCAGTTCGAGTTTGAACGCATCGCCCGCCAATTTGGAATTTTTGAAGAGTGGAAGGTCGTTCCTCACTGTTATTGTGTACCTTACCTTTCATTTGCACTATTACTAGGAATAAAATGTTTTGTTTTATATCAATGTAGTGGGTGATATTTGGATAACTCATGTTTCTTCAGCACTAATGCAAGTGGTAGAGCCTTTTTTGTTTTTGAATGGTAAACGATTGTATTAATAGAATAGGCATAGCCCAAAGTACACAAGATGGTATACAAGAGGAAAACACCTATCTAGGATGAACAAGAGGAAACAAAAAATTCAGTCAGGTCTAAACCATGCAAGTGTTAGAGCTTTCAGTTATAACAGTAGGAAATGGCTCGGTTATCTGGCTGGATAAATAATTACGCTTGATCATTATTATATAATTGAGCACATAAATTTCACCTGGTTGCCATGTAAGCTAGAATCACAGAATTTGCAATGTTGTGAAACTAGAACCTTACATCACATATAATATAAGGGGAAAAAAACTCAGGTTGACAATTTCACAAAATAATGATACGCATATAGATTTTTTTTTTTTTTTTTTTATGTCGGGAAACCTCTCCAAGGTAGGGCCCTTTGGACCCACTCCTGCAGAGTAAACCCCAGTCCCGTGCACCACATCCTCGGAAGTTTCCATATGCGGAACTGGTTAAATTGCTGGCTTTTCACTAGAGGGTGTGGCCCCAAAGGATTGTTTGCACCCATGAGGTGTTGAGCCTTGGTACACATAGACACATACAAATGTGATACTTGTATTATAGCACATTAACAGCTACAAGTCTGAATTATTCAATGATCAAGCGTCCTCTTGTTATTGTGAATGTGCTTGTAATATCTTTGTTTGAAACCGTTTTATCCAGCATTTTCATGTAAAAGAAACCGTTCTTGCTTTTCCGAATTTTCCAGGATGGTGTACCAAGGGCTGCATATAAAGGAATAGTTGTTTTCCGATACCAAACCTCAAGGCGTGTATTCCTCATTGGTCCAGATTCCCTTAAACAGCTTGGGATTGAAGATGCTTGATGCAAAAACAGGTTCGTGTAATGACCATGCTGTATACTATTGTTTGTAATGGACTACCATCAACTTTGTTACTTGGAACTTTTTAACACAATAGAGTGGAATGGAAGGTAATGATGAGTAAATTTGCTTCGATTTCATTTTAGAGCAAAAGAACAGAAAGTTCTGATTGATTATTTGCATGAATAATTTCTCATATTTTAATGAACAGAGTTTATGGGGAAGTATGGTTTACACTGGCAAGCTCTGAGGTTCAGGCAAAATGATTGATTTCGAAGCAGACGGGCCACTCATACAATTAGATAATCAATATCATTTAAGCTAAAGGTTCTGGCCCCGAGTTCAGAGGCTGAGTTTCTAACGGCTATATCTGTAATTGTCACACTTAACTTAAATGTAGCATACACCAAACTTCTGTGCTCGTCAAGGTGGTATTCTCCCGAGTGTAAACATATACAGATGGTCCTAATATTGGCAAGTTGATGCTATGGGCCCATGGATTTTGTTAACTCTTCAGTTTTTATTACTGCTTTTGTTTTCTTGGAAGAATAGCCACTGGAAGAGTGTGTAACTCTAATATTTGATGTGTCTTGTGTAAATAGAGTTACTATTTGGCAGATCCCAAATTATTCTTTTGATACTGCAAATGGATCTCAGCATGATAGATTCAGTAAAGGATGCAAGCCAATATAGTAGGAAGGGTGAGGCTTGAAAGAGGATAACCCAACAAAATCTCTTTATATGAGGTAATGGAATTAAGGGTAGTTATGATTTGGTTATACCTTAATGCTTTTAAATGTTGCCCTTTTGTTTTATTGGCTCCGGAACATTGCCGGTGGTGGCGAGTAGATTGACAAAGCAAGGAGATGACCGTATTCTTTTCTTTCTACTTTCAGTTCATTGGACATGGCAGCCACCTTCGCCCTGCGTGTTACTTCATCGCCGAGAGGCTTTTATGGTGTATGCCGGGCTGTCTTTTGGCGGGACACCATTGAAATCGACAGGAAAATAAAATAAAAATCTACTAGGACCATCATGGCTTCAACACGTAATATGATCTCAAATTCATAAAATCGACTTAAAGATAATATGAAAACATCTTAATCACTAATTGACACTGAATCGATTGACTATAAAATAGAATAAATGGATGGTTTCTGGGTTCATAAATCACCAACGCAAACCCAATATGGTTAAGAAATCACTAGCAAACAGAAGAATAAGAGGTGTGGGCTGAGGACCCATGTAGTTATGCCAGAATATCTAAATTATATTGCAAAATCTAAGTAAGGTAAATATAAATACAAGGGAGGAAAAATTGTGACCAACGGTGTGGTCTCGATCCCATATTTTCTCAAGTTAATAGATTGTTATATTGGCCATGAGAGTACCACCTCTCTGGCAGGTTTGGGGCTTTAGATGAGACATAAAATTTTCATATGCTCTCATTTAATCTTATTTATAAACATAATTCAAATATAAAATTTGCAAATTAATCATTACAACTTTTTCAAACTTTCAAATAAAAAATAGTTTCAACTTTTTCAAATCCCCAAATAATAATATTATAAAACTATATTATTACAATATTTTAACTTTATAATATTTTTTATTCAACATTTTATCTCTCATTTTTCAAAATTCAAAAAATACTCAACTCAAATTATATCACTACTATTCACAAAATTCTTTATCGCATCTCACTCCCCAAACAAATCCTGAGGGTTTGTGTTGGAAGTGCAATGAGAGGACTACACAAATTGTCTCTAATAAGTTTAAGTGAAATGCAGAGTCTTTAAAGTTAGAATTTAGCTCAAATATAAAGAGGTAAATTTAATTATTTCAATTATATCTTAACAAAGAATGATAGGTCATGGTAGCAACAAGTAAGATGCATCTTATTGGAGTGACCTATAATACTCGATGAACAAAGTTTTCCCCTAACCCATTTAAAAAATTGACATGTATTCTTAGAGCGCGTGAAAATCACTTATATTTTAAATGAAGGAGCGAAAAAAATATTTCAAATTAAACTTTTAAAAAAATATATGCTTAGGATATGTTTAACAAATGTTTTTCATTTGAGTTTTTTTATTTGTAAGTCGGTGTGTAAAGCATATCATTTATGTCGTTGACATGATAAAACTTGGGGGAATCAAAACTAAAGAGGGGTCAACGAAAGATCAGGCTATACCTGATCAGGCCTCAGGCAAATCCCCTTCCAAGGACAAGAGAACTAAAACACGTACACCCAAACAGTCCCTCCCCTTAAACCCTCGAGTTCGTTGCTCTCCGAAATGTTGATAGTTAAAACCTAACATATTGCCTGCCTCTCTTCTCTCTCTCTCTCCTCTCTCTCAGCACGGTGAAGCAACCGGCAATGGCTTCCGTTGTGTCAACCATTAAGCAAAAGAAGAAGAAAGCCAAGCACAGCGTCTCTCTGTCAGACCTGAAAACCCTAGGCCACCAGCTCCTCTCCTCCCGTGCCCATATCAACAATCTCCCTATCCTTCTATCCTACGTCTCCCCCACCTCCCCTCCTCCCTACGCCCTCGAATCCCTCCTCTCCCTCCAATCATTCTTCACCCCTCTCCTTCCTTCCCTCCCCCCCTCTTCTTCTTCTTCTTCTTCTTCTTCCAAGCCCTCCGCACCCGACCTCCAGGACGATCCTGACTTCATCTACCGCACCTGGCTCCGCTCCAAGTTCGACCATTTCGTCCGTTCTCTAATTGATCTCGCTGTCTCGCCGGACTCCGATGAAACTCTTAAAGTCAGTATTTTATTCGCCAACTTATTCCGTTAACTTTTGGGTTTTTGTTGTAATTTTGTTTTGTTGCTTGATTGTCCAAATCAGGGTGTGTGTCTGTGTTTTATAATTTTATGGGATCGTTGTGAATATAGGAGGTTGTGTTGGATACGATAATGGAGTTTGTGAAGGTGGGAAACTGTGGGAGGTTTCATTCAGCTATATACCACAGGTTATTACATGCTATTGTAAGTTGTTTTACCACTTTTCCGGCAGCATAAATTGTACGCTGCATTGTCTCTGTGGCCTTGCATG
The DNA here is from genome assembly GCA_022457165.1 of Juglans mandshurica. Taxonomy (NCBI): domain Eukaryota; kingdom Viridiplantae; phylum Streptophyta; class Magnoliopsida; order Fagales; family Juglandaceae; genus Juglans; species Juglans mandshurica. Next base: position 23,210,977 of record CM039629.1, on the reverse strand, counting down.
TGTTTTCTGAGGTTTTACGTTGTCTTTATTGTGTTAGATCAGTTAATGTATGCGTCTGTATCGTTTCTTGCAGGTCTATTCTTCAATTTCTATTTATTTCTTGATAGACTTGCTGGTGTCGAACTACTTCAAGTATATCGATGTACGGTATGACCCCTTTCTGCGACTGCTTGTTAATTTCGTTTTTAGAGATATGATGCCATGATTTAAATCTCAGCAACACATGGGATTTGATATGATCTTGATTGTGTCTATGTGATCAGTTCTGTTCTGACTTCTTAGACAGGCTGTTTCTAGTATTACATAAAAGTTATCATAATTCTTATCTTGTGTTTTTTTAGTGTGTTTTTGTTTGGGATAGGCATGAATGAAATGCAAAAACATGTTATGGTCGATTGTGATTTTTCTAAATTGTGGTTATTACTTCTGCTTGCAGTTATTTTACGTACATTAGCCTGGAAAAAATTTCTAGAACTCTGGAGGCAAAAGAAATCTCTGGTACTTCTCCTGCCATGCTCCTGGTTTGGAAATTATTCTGCTAACTTCATCTACCTCTGTTCTTTTTTTTCTTTTTTTTTGTGGGAGGTTGGGGGCGCAGTTTTGCCTGTCACTTTATTAATTGTCTTCCTTACTAAATGACAGATGTGAATGAAGATAGTATTGATGAGAGTCATTCAAGATCAAGGTCAGTATCTACTATGTACAGTTTCTTGTAGCAACTGCCAATCAAGTATAGGTGTCTCTGGGCTATGCATATTATTTTCATTGATAAAACCCTTCACTACTAATCCCAAAAAAATATTTTTACCTTTAACAAAAGCTATATATATTTTTTCTTTTCTTTTATGAGTTATTTTGGACGGTATAATCTTGTTTACGATCCGAATTCTTTCATGCAGATTAATTTGCTTTTGTGTGAAGTTCTTTTGGAATTTGATATTCTTCTTGCACTCACCATGGGTTCATCGTCTATGCCATTTTCTATTAAATTTTCCAACTGGACATGTTTTAGAAATAGAAATATATGGATATGAGACTAAATTCTAGTGTTTTTTTGTACAAAATATCTCTCTTTCTAGTACACTAATGTTACCGTTGTATAACTATTGAATTTATTGGATAAAAGTATACTTTTCTTGCAGCATGGAGGTTTTCCTTCAGAACATACATTATATTATCTCACGCGTGCCTCATATGGAAGGCTTAGATGAAAAATCTGATTATGAGATGTGGAGCAGATCAGGTGATTTCTTGCTGGTTACCCTAGGAGCTTCTTCTTGTGGTTTTAGTTTTCTTCAATTAAATGATGTATTTCTCCAATCATTATGTGTCTAGCCAATCCTTGATTATGACTTATAATCAGTTGCAGTACATAAGCACTGTCCACATTCTGTTCCTTTTTCTATGTAAGTAATAATCATTTTATTATTGTAACAACCTGGATGGACTTGAGAAGATGAAAGTACTTATTGATAATTTTCCTTCGAAACTTTTTGCTCAATTAAGTTTTGAGTTTGTTAGTTCCTTACTGATTAAGATTCTTTTCTAAAGGAAACGATAATAAGGAGCTATCTGGGAATTCAAAAGCAGAAGATAAAAAGCTCCAGACTGAGAAGTCTAACAATGATGTATGTGATCATGTATTCACTCGTGCAGGCTCTTGAATATTTTACTTCTAAAATAATCCTAATTGTTCTATTAATTATCTCTTAATAATTCTTTTACGACACTGTGTTTAGGTGTTGGCTGCAGCCAAAATTGCAAAAAGGATGAAACTAAAATTTACAAAAGCCTGGATTTCCTTTCTTAGGTTACCGCTTCCGCTTGATGTGTACAAAGATGTAAGACTCAAACCACTCATTGCATTATATCTTGGTTGTCTTCAAAATACAGGAAAATATGATGTTTCTGGCTGGTCTTGAGGTCAGGCTCCAGCCTAAAATCCTTGCCATGCAAATTTGGATGCTCAAATCCTATTAGGTTTTCATTTCATTGATTGAGCCCACCAATGAAGATTGTGGTTGTAACCTTTTCTTTACCCCAATGAAAATCTAAGCAAAAATGTTTACTTTTGCACAATTTTTGTGATTGGATATAATTTCATTTCTCATGGCAATAGTCTTTTGACAAAATGATGTGTTCTCCTCTATTAGTGGTGGAGGCTAAGGTCTAGGTTTTAATATATGGATTCACGGGGTGCTTTTACGTATGGAATATAATTTATGAGTTGAGTTATGGTAATATACTTGGTTTCTGGTAATTGCTATTTCTCCCACCCTCTCTATCTGTGTTTATTCCCACCTTCTTATTTCTTTCTTTTCAAATTTGCTTCCATATTTTCTGAACTGCTTACCTATTGATGTTCAGGTTCTTGTTAGTCTTCATCAGGTTGTCATTCCTTATTTGTCTAATCCTATCATGTTATGGTAAACTTACATACTGATTTGTATAATATTGTTTCGTACTTTACTTCTTCAGTCTTTCTCTTCTGAATGGTGAGCTTGAGTCTGATTTACTACCTGACATCGTGCAGTGATTTTTTGACGAGATCTTATGACATTGGTGGTGTTGTCAGTGTCATGGCTCTTAGTGGCCTATTCATCCTCATGACACAATACGGATTGGAGTACCCTAACTTTTACGATAAACTTTATGCTTTATTGGTCCCCTCTATCTTTATGGCCAAGCATCGGGCGAAGTTTTTTCAGGTAATGCAAAGTCTTCATCATTGAGCTTGAAGTAAACAATTTTTTACCAGACAAGGATTTTTTTTTTTTAAATGGAGTAAAAAAATGAAAAAAGTGAATTTGAATACGTGATATCATAAACTTGGCCACTTATGTGATACTGGGGAATTAGGTTGAGTTTGATATGATTTATATTTCTTGATTTGGTGCCATGGTAGCAGCTGTCTTTATGCAGGACAAACAGGATTGAGAAGAAATTAGGAAGGAAAAGAGAAATAAGAAAGATTAGAGAGGAAAAAATGAGCCAAGAAAGGAGAAAGAAAACACTCAAGAAAGAAAGGGGGAGGTGGAGATAGAAAATCACTTCATCAATATTTTAATTCATTCAATAACTTGCCGACTCTTAAGAGTACAAAATGCCCTTAGATAGACTTAAAAATAGATATAAGTAGAGCTTTTTAAACTCCTAAAAAAATAAAATTCCAATCCTAGTTTAACTTTGGCTGTCTAATCTTAATTGAACTCTTTAAAACAAAATAACAACTCTTAAAATTAATAACCAAATTTTATTAAAACTCTTCATACATGTCCTTCAGGAATATTTATATTTTGAGTTGAAAACTTTAGCACATCTGATTTTATTTCTTTTCTTTGAACCTTAAGTGGATATTTGACATTTGTCATTGATTCTACTAAGCTTCCTATCATTGGGGTTGAATTTCTATACATCAATTTTGGGGAGCTGCTTTGGAAGTAGAGTAAATACAGTCAGAATTCATGGAAATTTTTTACTAAACAAATGCACAGAAATCTTTTAGGCAAATATTGAAGATAAAAGAAGATATACTTTAAGGTGGTTGAAAATTGTTTAGGAAAAAAAAGATCGGTGTATGTTTTATCTTGAGCCATTGTTTATTTTCTAAGTGAATACTATGTTTCTTTTGCAGCTTCTCGATTCTTGCTTAAAATCTCCACTTCTCCCAGCATATTTGGCAGCTGCTTTTGCTAAGAAACTGAGTCGGCTGTCTCTTTCAGTTCCTCCCTCAGGAGCGTTGGTTATTATAGCTCTGGTTCACAATCTTTTACGGAGACATCCTTCAATCAACTGTTTGGTGCACTGGGTAGCAATTTCAATCTTCCCATCATTGTTTCTTGCTTCAATATATCCATTATCCATTTGATCTTGGTGCAAGTGGGGATTGGAAGGCTCTATAATGAGTGGACTTGTAGATATGATTTTATGTTTGTGAATGACATAGATTTGCAACTTCTTTGCTTGTTTTGTGAATTTTTTTCCCATGATTGCTGCTTAATGCACAGATACTTAAATATACCGTGTCTGCATGGAAATTATTAATAGACTGGATAGTCTTCAGGAGTTGCCTGTAAGTACTGTTTTATTAATAGAATTTTGATGGAAAGATCTAAACAGAAGAAGATAGGTCTCCTGGTAATTTTTTTTTTTTTTATAAGTTCCTGGTAATTAATGATTAAATAGAAGGTATTAGATTGGGCTTGTTGGGGAACGATATCAGGGTTTCAGTACACAAAGGATTTTTACTTAGATACCCTAAAAAATTTCCGTATCTGATTTGATTGATTACTGATGCAAAGAAAATTCACAGGTGGGACATGCACTTTCCATGTTACAATAGAATTAGACTAGTTCCTATTTTTTTTATCCCCCTGTACTTTTTCAATGGTGAAAGCCTAAAATAATTTGACCAAATTAGATTTGGCTACTCTGATTTTCACTTTCTAAAATTTGGTGACTAGTTGGATGATTTGACCCTGTTTCTTCTGACTCTTTAAATAGCATCTTGATTACAAGTTCCACTAATCTTATCTCTTATCACGCTTCCCAATGGTTTCTATAATTTTTTTGTGCTCCATAGGAAAAAAACTGAATTAGTTAAGTCTGTGCAGGAGGATGGTGATGAAACTGCAAAAGATAATGCAGAAGGTGACTCTGGAACTGGCTCAGATATTTCCAGTAGGAAGCCAGGCATGGATTGCTTTAACAGTGAGGAAAGTAATCCTATAAAGTCCAATGCCATGAGTAAGTATCTCTTTTTCAACTCTCTGGCCCATTTACTGCCATCAGCCAAACCCAACATGTAGTTTCCATTAAATTGATAAATCTGACCAGATATACCAGTAAAATACAGACTTAAATACGGACAGGTGAGAAAGACTGCAACATAAAATGCATAAAAATATCATTGGGATGAATAAGGGCTAAAAAATGCAATAACAGGGGAGTTTTGTCCATAAAAGAGCCCAAAAGGGTTCATCTTTGAGGATGCTATAGTAATTTCGTTTTGACAGGTTATGTGCCCTGTCAATCTCAGATCAGAAGTTGTGGCTGCTTTAAGTTTGTTCCTTAATCTAGGCACTTTATTTTTGCTAAATAAATCTAGGCTCTTTTACGAGCTGAACTATTGAGCTTTCACCTGAATGTCTGTCTATACATTCCACATTAAATATACTTCTGGATGCTACCAAATTGTGGCCTCATAAAATAGAACCATACGAAACTACTTTTTCCTTTGTTTTGCTTTCAAGGCTTAAACCTCTATCTTTCTTATCAACTTAGTACTGTCAGGTTTTTATCCAAAAAAAACCCCTAGGGGTTGGCTCAGTAAAGGTCTTGATCTTGGTTGTATGCTCCTGCCAAGGTCCAAGGTTTGTATCTCACTGCAAACAATCTCTAGGGGCCATCGGACTGGAGGATTTTTCTCTTGAATTAATTGAGGTGCACTTCCGAGAAACTCCTTGCCGAGGGCCGACACTGTTCCCTGACAGCGGGTGCCAATCAAAAAAGGTTTTTGATTAAAAAAAAAAAAAAAAAAACAACAACAACAACAACAATAACAACCAAGTACTGTCAGGTTTGAACTTTGATTGTTTGATGACCTAAGGAGTGAGTTAGGAGACAGTCAATTGTAATAGAGGTAAATGTTGAGTGATCCCGTGTATCATATAAGTGAACATCACGTGGATATGTTTTTCTATGCACATTAATATCTCCTAATTCTCCTCTCCAGTTTCCATTGCATGATTTTGTTCGTTAAAAATACTTGCACCCAATTGATAAACACATGAATATAAATGCATGTCTGGGAGAGTGGGATTACTTTTTAGAGCATCCTCACATGTTGAAAAATATTTTTGGATCAGGAAGCTCACTTTGGGAGATTGATACCCTCCGTCACCACTACTGCCCTCCAGTTTCAAGGTGCATGCTCCAATCCTGGTCATCACACTACATATATGTGATACATGTGCAAGTACTTCATAGGCGATTGTAGTTTTGTGATGGCTTTTTTCTTTTGGTGTTAGGTTTGTTTTGTCACTTGAAAATGATTTGACAGTCAGAGCTAAAACAACTGAAATGACAGTAAAAGATTTCAGCTCGGGTTCATATGCAACAATTTTTGGGGATGAGGTGACATGCTCATTTCTGAGATTGTCAACACAATGGAAAACTTTAATACGCCTTTTCGGATTGCATTTTTTAAGTTTTCTCAAAGCTGATCTCTTTATTTATTGCAGATGAGGCGAAGGGTAAAACAGGTTCCACTAGCATTCCACAAAGTTACTCCTACATCTTTGTTCACAGAGTCTGATTTTTCTGGTTGGACTTTTAATCGTGAAGATGGCAAGGAAAAGAATGATGGCAGTGATGAGAATGAGATTACCAATGAACATGGTCGTCGTTCTGCAAAACGACAAGTAGAGAGTTCCTGAACCAAGTGCAGTCTCTCTCGCTGGGCATATGTACCAAAGTTCATTTGTTTGAGTTACCATTTTCCTCTTTGGGATAGGCTTGTCTTTCTCTGCATGGGGGTTTGGAATTTGGTTAGCTGTATACTGCAGCCGCTTTTGACCTGCTATTATGCCCAATTATCCGTTCCTTATCAGTGTAATCAGCAATTTCCTTGAGATGAAGTGTGATTACAGCCAAATAGATGATAAAAAAACTTACTTGTACGGCATAAAATCTTTTGAGAATACATGAAATCTAATTTTTGTTTAGCATTGTGAACTAGATGAGCCACAAACGTCCGATCAATTTGGATCTTTGAGATTGGTGGGGTGGCTGAGCTGAAAGAAGTGATACGAACACTACAAGTGGTTGTATCAGGATATTTTCATTAAATATCCCACGTGCTTTGTGAAAGAAACCTGGTGAAAATGACATGGACATGGTTGAGGGCAGTGGGGACATACTCAAGAAAATGGAACTGGAAAAGCATCCAAAAGGTGGAGCCTCCAATGATCCATCTCCACTACGACCACTAGGCTTCTGTCATTGTAAAATAAATAAATAACAATACCCCACCTCCCAATATATTAATTTGGCTTTCATTATCCAATAACTGCCCCTCAAAGCGTCAGATCGCCTGCCTTCAACCACGTGACAACTACCTCTCTCTCATCCCAAAATTCTGAGGCTGCTATTGCTCGGATCGATATTCTAATGGACTGCTCATGTAATGAGGAATCTTGCCTAGATTTTGTGAGCTATCAGCAATAATATATTAATTATCAAATGAGAACTACCTCCCTCCTTTACCCAAGATGTAAGTTACAGGCTGCATAATATTTCGACTCCAGGGAAAAAACCATGCATGCTCGAGCCCTCAAAATTCATATGGACAAGACAAGCACAAAAGCTAAATTTTTTTTCAACTTCATAGTAAAGGGCGAAAAAACAAAAACAAAAAGGGATGAGATCATGAGAGGATGGAAACTCCAAACTCCAAAGCAGGAGAAGCACGAGCGCCACCAAAGTTTCCAGTCTATTTTTGTCCACTGTGGGCAAGAGGTCATTGTCAAGCAATTCAAGGGAGCAATATCCACCAAACTTTACGGTCCATGATCAATACCATTACGTACCTCTTTCATCACCACCATCAAATTCAATGCCATCATGATCATCCGAACGACAAATTTGAGCATTACAGTGAAGAGATCCCACAACGAAAACAAGACCCAAAGACCTTCATTCATGGTTATTTGTGCATTCATTCACCATCATTTTCGAGGGGTTCTACCACTACCCTTGTTCTCCAAATTATTCCCACATCATAGAAGCATGCTCCTGCTGATTCCTAGCCCTCACTGGCACCGGGGCTCCTATCAATATCATACGCACAACATGAGTTTCTGTTGTCATTTTTAGAGTGATGTCATGAGCTAAGTTGACTGTTCCCTCCCAATATTCTAGGACGCTCAAGTTTTTCCCTTGTGAGTGTTCTCTTTAGGGTCTGTTGTGTGTGTGTGCGTAGAGTTTTCTTTACATCCAATTTTTCTAGCACAAACCCAGTTGAATATGAGAGCCGAAAGCTCAATGAGACCGAAAGTCGTGGTCTATCTTTCCTTCTTTTTGGAATTGGTATTGATGGTGGTTTGCCTCACAGCTCTGCCTCCATTCCTTTCTGATGTTCTCTCTTGAAGTTTGAGGTGAGAACGTCTTGTGAAGTTTTGCTATCACCTAGTATTTTTCTTTTTTTCCTTGCGCTAAGCACATGATGCGTATTTCTTATATTGAAGTTGCTGCTTTATTAAGACAGACTTGTGTTTGTTCTTTGTTCTCTGCCCGTTGCTTTTGGACTTAAAGTATAACAAATCATAATCGATTATTTAATTGCCTTTGTTCGCGTATGTCAGACATTGGAATGGGTAAGTCTTCTACCTTTTCGGGACTTCCTTGGCAAATTGGATTTCTTGATACTTCTCAAATTCTCTGCGGTTTGAGTATGTTAAAGTTCTACTTGCCTTGGATAGGGACGCGTAAGGTGTCGTTCTCTAATATTCTTTTGATTAAAGATCCTACTGTTCTAGTTCAAGTTGCTATTATTGATCTGAAAAAATATATTTACAAGCCCGTTTTGACATACTAAACACACCACTGATTTGAAAGCCCAACGCATCAGCTAGGATAAAAAAGTATGTGTTTTGAATTTTTTTTTTTTTTTTTTAAATGCGCAACAAGTAGTGTGTTTATGTATTGACTCGTAAGGAGCAGAACTCTTATTGCCCAGGTGGGAGACATTCAGCATGTTTGTTTTGGTAGTTTTGTTTGAGTACTTCCTTTGGTTCCTTTTTTTTTCATTTGGTGTGTGTTCTGTTTCAGTGGTGGGTTCATCATTTAGTATCACCATGAATCTGGTTTGGCGTGTGTCAGTTTTCGTTCTTTGTATCGGAGCATTCACAGCAGGGGCTTTGAGACCTAATGTCGTGAAAGTTGGAGCTATTTTCACATTTAGCACTATCAATGGGAAGGTAGCAAGGATTGCCATGAATGCTGCCGAGGAGGATGTAAATTCTGATCCGACCAATCTAGGTGGAAGTAAATTGTCTATAATCATGCATGATTCCAACTTCAGCGGATTTCTTAGCATCATTGGAGGTAAATGTTTTTTCTTCTCATAAATATTTATTGCCTGTTCTTAATTTAGCTTACATTAGTTTAGTTTCTTTTTCATGATGAGTTTTTATCCTTGGTGGGATGATGACATTCATGATTCAATTTTCTTCATTGATCGCAGCATTAAAGTACATGGAGACTGATACCGTAGCTATAATCGGTCCACAAAATGCTGTAATGGCTCATGTACTCTCACATATTGCAAATGAACTCCATGTCCCGTTGTTGTCATTCACAGCATTGGACCCTACCCTATCGCCTCTGCAATACCCTTACTTTGTTCAAACAGCACCCAATGATCAATTCCAGATGAGTGCGATTGCAGATATGATCAGTTATTTTGGTTGGGGAGAGGTTATTGCAGTTTATAGTGATGATGATCAGAGCCGAAATGGGGTTATTGCTTTAGGTGATAAACTTGCAGAAAGACGCTGCAAAATTTCTTACAAAGCTGCACTTCCTCCTGACCCCACAGCAACACGAAGTGAGGTTAAGGATCAACTAGTGAAGCTACAAATGATGGAAGCTCGAGTAATTATTCTACATACCTTCTCCAAAACGGGTCTCTTGGTTGTCGATGAGGCCCGGAATCTTGGAATGATGGACACTGGGTATGTTTGGATAGCTACTACTTGGTTATCCACTGTTTTAGACTCAACTTTACCACTTTCTTCCAAAACTGCAGACTCTATCCAAGGAGTCCTGACACTTCGTCCACACACCCCTGATTCAGAAAGGAAAAGGGCTTTTATGTCACGGTGGCACAAGCTGAGCAATGGTTCTATCGGGTTGAATCCTTATGGTCTATATGCCTACGATACTGTTTGGATGCTTACTCGTGCAATGAAGTTGTTTCTTGATCAAGGGGGTAACATGTCATTCTCTAAAAGTGCACGTTTAAGTCATTTTGGGGGAGGGGCTTTGAATCTTAGTGCATTGAGCATTTTTGATGGGGGCAAGCAATTGCTTAACAACATATTGCAGCTCAATGTGACAGGGGTGACAGGAACTATCCAATTTAATCCTGATAGATCTCCTTTTCGTCCTTCATATGATATCCTTAACGTGATTAAAAATGGTTATAGAACTATTGGATACTGGTCTAATTATTCGGGGTTATCTGTTGTGACCCCGGAGACGCTTTACTCAAGGCCACCCAACCGTTCAAGTTCAAGCCAGCAGTTAAGCAGTGTGGTATGGCCTGGAGGAGCAACAAAGAAGCCTCGTGGGTGGGTTATTCCAAATAATGGAAGGCAATTGAGAATTGGAATTCCAAACCGAGTTAGTTACCGGGACTTTGTGTCGCGATCAGGAGTAAATGGTACTGATAAAGTTCAAGGATATTGCATAGACATTTTCCTTGCTGCCATAAACCTGCTTCCTTATGAGGTTCCACATAAGTTCATTCCATTCGGAGATGGGCATAAGAATCCCAGCTATAATGAGCTTGTAAATATGGTCACAGCCAACGTGAGTATAACTTAGTGGAAATGTAAACTAATTTTATTTTTCTTATGGACTAAATGTTGAGTTTGTTGATCCATCTGATCCTGAAACCTCATTTGTAGGTTTTTGATGCTGCTGTAGGAGATATTACAATTGTCACAAACAGAACAAAGACTGTGGATTTTACTCAGCCATATATAGAGTCGGGACTAGTTGTGGTGGTCCCAGTCAGGAAGTTAAAGTCAAGAGCTTGGGCATTCTTACGACCGTTTACTCCTTTCATGTGGGCTGTCACAGCAGCTTTTTTCCTTCTTGTTGGAACTGTTGTTTGGATTCTTGAACATAGAATAAACGATGAATTCCGAGGGCCTCCTACGAAACAGCTTATCACAATTTTATGGTGAGTGCTTAGTACAGTGGGCATTTGACTCAGGTTTTTTGTGTCGTGTGGCTTTCTTATTTGAAGGAAAAACCAGTATTTGACTTCTGTTGAATGTATACAACAAATAAATGAAGCTTGACTTGCTTACATGAATGAAACCAGCCGATCTTAGAAGTGATAGGATACACAAAATTCAGCAACCCTCTTATTCCTGCAGAATTATATCATCCACGACCCTTTCCCTCCTAGTTCCAGTACAGCCTATCATCTTTGTTTTCATGCATGCTTATCATGTCCCAATCCCAGAGGCCTTCATTCCTCAGAGGGTTTCTGGAAGTTATATGGGAGACAATTTTCTTAGGCGAGCATTTTTCTCTCCCTCTCCCCCTCTCTTATGCACAAAATTTCTACTTTACGGAATAATCATAATATATTAGATGATGGATTGTTGTATCAGGGAACTAAACCATTGAAACCTAATGTGATTCAACACAACTAAATGCACCTAAAGATTGAGCCCTTTTAAGATCAGATGTCACGATTCATCCAGTTAGAAATCATGTCACTTTGTTTTGCATCATTTCTGTTCGACTTGTAACTTCCCATTGGTTATTTCTGTAACTCCTCTCTGCCTTTATTTTCTTGTCTTTGCAGGTTTAGCTTCTCTACTATGTTTTTTGCACCTAGTAAGTCTCTCCATTTTGACAGTCTATGATTTATCTTTTCCTGGATCTTGTTAGTAGCGTAGCCAATAATGTCAACTCTGATTTCTTGACATTGCAGGAGAAAATACAGTGAGTACACTCGGTCGGTTTGTGCTTATCATCTGGTTTTTTGTAGTTCTGATAGTCAACTCAAGCTATACAGCAAGCCTGACATCAATCCTCACAGTGCAACAGCTTTCTTCCCCCATCACGGGAATTGATACCTTGGTGACCGGCAATGAGCCTATAGGATTCCAGGAAGGATCTTTTGTAGAAAATTATTTGTCCGATGAACTCAACATCCCAAGATCTAGACTAGTTGCTCTTGGCTCACCAGAAGAATATGCCGATGCACTCGAGCGAGGAATTGTTGCTGCTGTGGTTGATGAACGGCCGTATATAGAGCTCTTCCTGTCAGACCATTGCAGGTTCTCAGTTAGAGGCCAAGAGTTCACCAAAAGCGGCTGGGGATTTGTGAGTATATCAACCTGCAGTTAACGTTTTCATTTCTCCACCTGCTAATCAAACTGGTTCGTTTTCTTCAAATTTACTTGTCCTTGAAAAATTGTGGGAACATTTCAGCTGGATCATAAATGCTTGTAGGCTGATGTTTTGCAAATGGGTGAATTGAAGTTAAAATAACGCAGAGTATTTAGTGAACAGTAGTGTTAAGGAGTATGGACCATAATCTTACAAGCAATTACACTTGGAGCTGGTGTAGAAGAATGGTGTCATTCTTCTCTTCAAGAGAAGCTAGTGAATGATCATTTTGGGTATAAGAAGATGTATTCTATTAAGAGAAATGATATTTGTAGTCATGGAGCAAGTACCGCGCATTCTTTTTGAAAAAAAGTGAGTAAATATAAAACTCATGTAAAAAAATTAATTTTTTAACAATGAACTTCACTCTTTGTCAAAAATTATGCGCGATGCTTGCATAACCTATAACCGTATCTAGTGAGAAAGGTGGACCATATCCTCCCGACTGTTGTTTCTGTAGAAAACATTAGAAATAGAGCATTAAAAAACTCATGTTTATTGGCATTGGACTCAATCTTCTAACAAACCAAGATATAGTTAACTGATCCATGCTCATGGAAATTTTCTCAGCAACTCTTTCTTTGTTGTTTTTTTTTTTTTTTGGTGGGGGGTGGTGGGGGAGAAGGCGTTTCCAAGAGGCTCTCCTATAGCAGTTGACATGTCTACCGCCATACTGGCTCTATCTGAGAATGGTAATCTTCAGAAGATCCATGACAAGTGGCTATTGAGAAAGGCTTGTGCTTCACAGGCAACTGAGCTTGTATCAGATCAGTTTCATTTACAAAGCTTCTTGGGGCTATTTCTCATCGTTGGGATATCCTGTTTTCTTGCTCTGCTACTTAACTTCTGCTTGATGATGCGCCAGTTCACCCGTCATATCCCTGAAGAAACTGATCCTCAAACCGCCGGTGGTACCAGCACACGTTCTGGGCGCCTCCAGACATTCTTATCATTTGCAGACGAGAAGGAAGGCGTGTGGAAGAGCAAGTCAAAGAGAAAACGCACGGACGGGTCACCAAATGGTTATTGGAATGAAGAGAATTGAAATGCACCCTTCCCGTGAAAGACTCGAGTCAAGTACCGATGAGACTCAGCTTCATTATCTCTCTCTCTCTCACTCTCCCGTGAAGCTTTCTACAGACTACAGTTTTGAGAGATTACACTGCACTTAAATTTTATTATATTTCATATTAAGATTTATATTATCTATATTATCTCTCTCTTAATTATAGAAAATACGTACAAAAATAATTCAAAAATCTCAACTCAGTTAGAACTATAGTTTTGTTTTTCTCTTCGGCTACTCTATGTTTGTATACAAATTAACAAAAACACTTTTTTTTAGATACAGTCTGAGCGTTTGCAAATTGTGTATATTTTTTTAAAAAAAATTGAGTCTATTATTAAAATTTTTTTTTTACACGAATTTTAAATTTATTCATTTTTTCTAAAAAGAGTAGATTAGTACATATTGTGACCGGAGAAAAGATATTTATAACCGTAAATTGTAGAACCGTCGCTTAATCGTTTTGTAAAAAGTGAATAAAATATGAGACCCATATGAAAAAAAAATTAATTTTTTAATAATGGACTCCACTATTTTTCAAAGCGATTACCTGGCATTTACGCACTTCACGGTTGTATGTAAAATTACTCTTGTAACTGTAAATATATTTTTTTTATGCTAATATAAAATTGTTTTTTAATAGGAAAAAAAAAAGAGAAATGCTTTGGATCTCGAATTTGATACTCAAAAAGTGTTCCGAATGAATTTTTTTATTTAATGATTAAAGATGTGTTTTTTTAATTATATTGTGAATTTTTTTATTTCTTTAAAAATATTTATGAAGATTAAAAAAATATGTAAAAATATAAAAATAAAATAAAATGTGTTTTTCGTAATAGAGAAATTTTGGGCATCAGCCCGTAGCCGCAGCACACCTGCGTGCTTTTTTTTACACTCAATCCAGTGGAGTGTGATAAATAGTAGGTTGATGTAAATATTTTTTCTTCGAAATAACTATTCGAAATATTTTTTCGGAAAGTGTAGTATTGCTCAAAAAGAAAAAGAAAAAATAATAACACATGGTAATTGCTAGTAGATTAATTTTAAGAAAAATATTTACATCTGCCTACACCGACGCACACTCAATATATTGAGTGTTAAAAAAAATAAAATAAAATGTGATGTGAAGTGAAGTGTGTGCCGGTGTAGATAGATGAATAGCATTTCTTTTAACTTTAATTTAACTATTAATGGCATTTGACTCTGCCATGCTTGCCTTCTCTCCTCTGCTCTGCTCTCATAGTCTCATGCACAATGGCCATTTGCTACCAGCCTCCGTTGAATACCATAAGCGTTCGAACCTCGACTACTTTCTCCTCCACTCCGAAACCCCCGTCTTTGCGCTGCAACCTCTCTCTTCCCTTCACAACCCAAATACGCGAACCTGAACCATTATTGGCCTCCGTCAAGGCCTTCGCACCGGCTACCGTGGCCAACCTCGGCCCCGGATTCGACTTTCTCGGTTGTGCCGTGGACGGCCTCGGTGACTTCGTGTCACTCTCCGTCGACCCCAACGTCCACCCGGGACAGATATCCATTTCCCACGTCTCTGGCGACGCCTCCTCCAGGCTCAGCAAGAACCCCAACTGGAATTGCGCTGGCATCGCTGCCATCGAGGTCATGAAGATGCTCGGCATCCGATCGGTCGGCCTATCGCTCTCCCTCGAGAAAGGCCTCCCCTTGGGGAGCGGTCTCGGCTCCAGCGCCGCCAGTGCTGCTGCCGCCGCCGTGGCCGTCAACGAGATCTTCGGTGGGAAACTGGGGCCTGAGGAGCTCGTCCTTGCCGGGTTGAAGTCGGAAGAGAAAGTCTCAGGTTACCACGCCGATAACGTGGCCCCGGCGATCATGGGTGGCTTCGTTCTGATCCGCAACTATGAGCCTCTGGAGTTGATGAGACTCAACTTTCCTGCCGAGAAGGATCTCTTCTTTGTGCTCGTGAGCCCGGAATTCGAGGCACCCACCAAGAAAATGCGGGCGGCTTTGCCTGTTGAGATCGGGATGGCGCACCACGTTTGGAACTGTAGCCAGGCCGGGGCGCTGGTTGCATCTATCTTGCAGGGGGACCTGGTGGGATTGGGGAAGGCCTTGTCAGCGGATAAGATCGTGGAGCCGAGGAGGGCGCCTTTGATTCCCGGAATGGAAGCCGTGAAGAAGGCGGCCATTGAGGCCGGGGCTTTTGGCTGTACGATTAGTGGGGCGGGGCCGACGGCGGTGGCGGTGATAAATAGTGAGGAGAAGGGGGAGGAGATTGGGGAGAGCATGGTGGAGGCGTTCTGGAAAGAGGGGAATTTGAAGGCGGTGAAGGCAGTGAAGAGGCTTGACAGGGTTGGTGCCAGGCTTGTTTCATGATCACTGCAATTTTTTTATAGGATAATGTTTCTGCTTTTTGGTGACAGCATTATGGTTATGGTTTTGGTTTTGGTTTTGGTTTTGATGTTTGATTTTGTATTGCAAGCAGCAAATTGGAGTATATGATGGCCAATGACTGACTATTGAAACAGTGATATGATTGTTGTGCCGAGTTTTTGCTGCTGTTTCGATAATATTTGATTAAAATCACCCACAAGTTCTAACAAGTGTTCTTTGACGCCATGATCATGATGAATGCTCCTGCATGTGAAATCAATTGGGAGCTTAATCTTAAAAACCCACAACATAAGAGGGGAAGAATGTTGCAGGTTGTCAGGGTGGTAATCTTTCACAAACAACTATTGCAGCATGTCATAATGCTGAGAATGGACTGCTATTCTTTTCATGGTCTGCGTTTGGCAAAGTGTTGCAGAGCAGCACATGAGGAACTTGGTGATGTGTATGAACTCGTGCCTTTGGGAGTCTACTTAGAAAATACTTTCACAAGGGAGGCAGCGTTTTCTCATTCTTGTGTATGGTGTCTTAACAATATCTCAGTAATGACTACAGGAAAAATCGATAAACAAAATTAAAAAATATAGACAGATGAATGTTTAATTCCCTATTTTTCTCAACTATCCATATCTGCCTATGGATATTGTGATTTGTTTATTGTGATGGGGTATCTAGATTCTAGTTTTCGATGTAAAAAAAATAGTAAGATCTGTAGATATGAAGGAGTGATCGAATTGAACTTCGTTGATGCCTAAGAAACAAGAAAATCTGTATCTGTGGAGAGGAATTGGTAGTAGGCCCAAGGATCTAAAAGGGAAAAAATCTGCTTCACGTCAAGTGTGAAGCAGTCCCAGCACACTTAACGTGATGGGGGTGAAAAAAAAAAAAAAATTTGCTGGGATGGTGCAGCTTCCGGCTGCTCCCAGCAAAACTCCTAACGAGGTGGTGTGTTGTATTGAAAGACTAGATAGTAGGCCCCAGGAATCTAATGAGGTGGCATGTGTTGTATTGAAAGGCTCGAAGATGAACGATGCGTGTCTATCACAACAAAACGGAGAAGAGTTCTCTTATTTAAAGTCATTTTTGTATATTTTTTTGTATATTTTATTAATGTGATTGATCAAAACAGTTATTTTATATTAAAAAAATTGACACAGCTGATAATACTACAGGAGTGCGTAGAAGTGACTGTATATAGAATTTTTGATTCAGGAAACCAATATTTCGATTCTTCCTCTGCCTTCCGAATCTTACGTCCGCTGTGGTTTCCTTTATTCCTATAAGTCCCAGCATGGGCCTATGGCCATCGTAGAGTCGCTGTTAACACAGCTGCAGAACCAGCCTAGCCGTTTTACACCGCAGCCCCTTCCAGCGCGCAAAGGCTTCAACGGGAAGAAGATTCTTGGAATTTCTGCATCTTTGTTTTATTTTTTGGGAACATTTCAAGCTGTAATCGTTGATTGTAAATCTCATGCTTTTTAATACTCATCAGTCATCACTTTGAACATCTAAAAAGGTCATCTGAAACAATTGCAACTTTCACTGTACAATGTACATTCCACGAGATGGGTTCTGGGATTAGCAAGCTATGTATTTGCGACATACCCCAAAGATCGGCCAGAGAGCACTACAAGAAGGAATTTCAGATCTCAATTTTGAACACAGACAAAAACTCTGAAGTCGTTCATATTAAGTACACGCCAACAAATGAATAAAAAAAAATGATCTTTATTCTATACAGAAATAGATGTAGCAAGAAGTAGATGAAATAAGAACCCAGATCAAACAAAATCAATTTTCGATCCATCAGTGACCTCATCAGTTGTTCTTGTTAACTGCAGTCTGCTTTGAACCCAGAGAGAAGAATTCGGAAATCACTTCAAGGGGCATGCCCTTGGTCTCTGGGACTTTCATGAAAACAAACACCCATGATATGAGGCACACAACTGCATACATGCCAAAAACACCGGCAAGACCAACGGATTTGAGCATCACCGGGAGTGTGTAGGTGACAATGATGTCACCTATCCAAAATGTGAGTGCACATATGGCAATGCAGAGGCCACGAACTCGGGTAGGGAAGATCTCTGCACAGAGTATGTTGGGGATTGGCCCAAACCCCATGACAAAGAAACAGAAGTAAAGCACAACACTAACAGTTGAGATTGATGCATTCACGACACTGCCCATATCCACGAAACTTCCAACGACTAGTACTAGGAGAGAAAATATCAAGATAGGGATTGTGCTGAGCAGCAAACTCCTGCAACGGGTTAACCAACAAACAAAAAGCAAGATGAACGAAAATTGAAATGAAAAAAAAGCAGTTGAAGAAAAACATATAGCAAACTCCATAGCAAACACAAATTAGCACAAGGGAACCTTCTGGCCGCATTTTCTGCCTCCTAGGCTATGACACTAACATGGCTGAAGTTCGAATTTTACTTGGACTTTTACTTAGTGAAAAGATTACATAACACAAGGTAGAGGTAGAAACAGACTCAACTAATTGTGAATTGGTGGTCTAGGAGTGGCGAGTTAAACTGGAAGGTCAAGGAGTTTTGGTATCAGATTCAATGTTTATCATCTTACATTAGCTTAACTGTGGGTGAATAAAGCTGAGGACTGGATGGCTAAACAAGGAGCACATGGAATTGCAACAAGCTTTTATGATCTTTGATCTATACCAAAAGAGGTTAAAGGAATACCGAGACTGGATAAATTCGGAATACCAAAAATGCGCTGTAAATGTGTTTTGTTTGTCTTTCATAGAAAGTACAGATATATACAGGATACAGTAGGCTTTTACATTTCCTTTACCACAAGTAAGGGTGATTAATAAAACTATGGGATATCTGTCAATGGACAGCAAAGCTGTCCATTTGCTGTCCATAATCTATCTTCTTTCCTTATTGTTATCTTTACTTCCGTTACTTAGGCTTGTACAGTTAGCATATTAACAAAATAGATAGTTTCCTTATAGGGATAAGAATGCTAGAATCACTCGGATATTTATTTCCTCCCATGTATAGTTCTCTTGTAATATGCTATATATAATATAGAGATCACTCAAAGGCCAATTGATTCGGCCATTCAAACAGAACTCTAACCTATTTTGACATGGTATCAAGAGTCGGTTGAAATTTTTTTTCTCCTCTCGGTTTCGTTGTCGCCCGTGTGAATTTTCTTTCTCGGTCCCGTCTGTCGGCGTCGTCTGAGTCTCGGCAGCGCATCTCGGCATCTTTCGGCATTCTGTTTCTACGGGAGTCATTGTCGGCAGAGTCTGTCTCGGTTTTGATCCTTTTCGGCTTCTTCTCCCTCCATCGACGCGATCTGCTTCTGGAGTCGTGACTTTCGGCAGGTTCTATTCTAAGGTCTGGGTATCTCTTTGTTTGCTTTCTTTCGGCGTTTTTCGGTTTCAGTTATTTGGCTTGGGTGGTTTCGGCATTTGTTTGGTCTGGGTATTAATTTTTAGCTTCTATCGGCAGCAGTCCTCTATTGGCTCATCTATTTTTTTCTGGATTTTTTTTTGCTTCATCTTGGGGTCAATTATTTGCAATGGACTCTACACCTATGTGTGTCAAATTTACAGGCAAAAATTATTCTACTTGGGCTTTTCAGTTTGAACTTTTCCTCAAGGGAAAAGATCTTTGGGGCCATATTGATGGCAAGGATGTTGCACAAACATCCAATACTGACAAATCCAAAGATGTCGTGTCTTCCCCTTCTTGGGATGTGCTTGACGCTCGGATCATGTCTTGGCTTCTTGGTTCGATGTTGCCACATATTGTCACTAACTTGCGGGCTCATCGCTCCGCTCAGTCCATGTGGAATTACTTGAAGCAGGTTTATCATCAAGATAATGATGCTCGTCGCTTTCAGTTGGAACATGCGATTGCCATGTTTCAACATGGTAGTCTGTCTATTCAAGATTACTACTCGGCATTTTTTACACTTTGGCATGAATATACTGATTTAGTTATCGCAGATGTTCCTGTTGCCGCACTTTCGACTATTCAGAAGCTTCATGCGACTAGCCGGCGTGATCAGTTTCTTATGAAACTACGCCCGGAATATGAATCTGTTCGTTCTTCTCTACTGAACAGATCTCCTGTTCCCTCTTTGGATATCTGTTTTGGTGAGTTACTTCGCGAAGAACAACGTCTTAGTACTCAAGCTATTCTAGAGCAAACTCATGGTAGTTCCGGGACGGCAACTGTGGCTTATGCTGCCCAAGGACAAGGATCATCTATGACTTCTAAAAATTTGCAGTGTTTCTGCTGCAAGGCATATGGGCATATTGCTGCTAATTGTCCTAAAAAATATTGTTCTTATTGTAAGAAAAAGGGTCATATTATCAAAGAATGTCGTATCCGCCCTCAGCATCGTCAGGCTCAAGCATTTCAGACTTCTGTTTCTGTTTCTCCTGTGCCGACTTCTGCAGCACATGATTCTTCCTCAGGTGCTTCTTCTGATCTGTCATCTCCTGCAGCAACTTATTGCACCCCTGAAATGGTGCAACAAATGCTCATTTCAGCATTATCTGCGATGGGGTTTCAAGGTAAAAATTCTTCTAAACTTTGGTACGTAGACTCAGGAGCTTCTAATCACATGACGAATACGCCAACCGCTCTGTGTCATGTTCGGCCCTATGCTGGTCAATCTGCTATTCAAACTGCCAATGGTAGTTCTTTGCCAATCGCTGCTGTCGGCGATGCTTCTTCTACATTTACTGATGTGTTTCTTGCTCCTCAACTTTCCACGAATCTTATTTCTGTTGGTCAATTAGTGGATAACAATTGCGCTGTTAATTTTTCTGGTGATGGTTGTGTGTGCAGGACCAGGTAACGGGGGAGCCGATCGCGAAGGGACCTAAAGTGGGACGTCTGTTTCCACTATTTTTACCTATTCCAGCACTTTCTTCAGTTTCTTCTATTAAGTCTTTTGCTTGTAATAAAGTTCCTAATCTGAGTATGGTGTGGCATCGTCGTTTAGGTCATCCCAATACTCAGATCTTATCTCATGTATTGCACTCTGGTTTTCTTGGTAATAAAGAATGTTCCTCTTTATCTTTTGAGTGTGATTCTTGTAAACTTGGTAAAAGCAAAACTCTTCCATTTCCTTTGCATGCTAGTAGAGCGTCTCACTGCTTTGATCTTATCCATAGTGATGTTTGGGGACCTTCCCCAGTTAGTTCACATGAGAAATTTAAATATTATGTGACTTTCATTGATAATTATAGCAGATTTACCTGGGTTTATTTTCTTCGTTCTAAATCTGAGGTTTTTCGTACTTTCACTGCGTTCTTAGCGTATGTTGACACTCAATTTTCTGCGACTATTAAGACATTACGCACAGATTCTGGTGGTGAATATTTGTCTAATGAGTTTCAGGCTTTCTTGGCTTCTAAAGGTATTATTCATCAACGTTCATGTCCCGCTACTCCTCAACAAAATGGAGTAGCCGAACGCAAAAATCGCACTCTTCTTGACGTGGTTCGTACTCTCTTGTTAGAATCCTCTGTTCCATCCATGTTCTGGGTTGAGGCCCTGAAAACTGCTGCTCATTTGATTAATCGTTTACCTTCCCAAGTCTTACACATGGAGTCTCCCTATTTCCGCTTATTCGGTAAGCAACCTAGTTATGATAATCTCCGTATATTTGGTTGTGTTTGCTTTGTTCATTTACCTCCTCATGAGCGACATAAATTATCTGCATTCTTGGGATATAATGTGTGTCAAAAGGGTTTTGTTTGCTATGATCCTACTTTACATCGCACACGCATTTCTAGGAATGTTATTTTCTTTGAAAATCAACATTTCTTTCCTATGTCTCCTATGCCCGCTTCTTCCACTGTGGTCCTCCCTTCATTTGAGCAGCAATTCCCAAATCTTCATCAAGTCAGCTCTCGCTTTAAACCAGGTATGGTGTATACTAGACGCTCCCGCCCACAGTCTCTTCCCGTGTCTCACCCGATATCTGATCCTAACATGCTCCAGAACCAGTCAGTTGCAGCATCTCCAGAGCCCTTGGTACGTCGCTCTTCTCGAGTGTCTGTACCTCCAAATAGGTATGGTTTTCCTTCTGGGTCCTCTATTTCAGCCCTTACTGCTGCATTATCCAATTTTGATATTCCCACATGCTACTCACAAGCTGCCAAGCTTGACTGTTGGCGACAAGCTATGCAGGAAGAAATTGCCGCTCTAGAGGCCAATCATACCTGGGACATTGAGCCATGTCCTCCAACAATTGTTCCTCTGGGTTGCAAATGGGTTTACTCAGTCAAGGTTCGGTCTGATGGAAGTTTGGATCGTTATAAAGCTCGGCTTGTTGCACTTGGGAATCATCAGGAATATGGTGTCAATTATGAAGAGACCTTCGCTCCTGTGGCTAAGATGACAACTGTTCGTACGATTCTAGCTCTTGCTGCTTCCAATAATTGGACACTACATCAGATGGATGTCAAGAATGTTTTTCTTCACGGGGATCTTAAAGAGTGTATTTATATGAAACCACCACCGGGATTGTTGTCTCCTTCGACTTCGCATGTGTGTAAGCTTCGTCGCTCCCTTTATGGTCTCAAACAAGCTCCAAGGGCCTGGTTTGATAAATTTCGCACCGCTTTATTACAATTCTCATTCAAGCAGAGCAAGTATGACACTTCCTTGTTTCTTCGGAAATCAGACGTGGGTATTGTTGTTCTTTTGGTCTATGTTGATGATATTGTGATTACTGGTTCCGATTCTATTTTACTTGGCCAACTCAAGACTCATCTCTCTGAGTCATTTCATATGAAAGACCTTGGGTCCCTCACATATTTTCTTGGTCTCGAGGTGCATCGTAGTTCATCTGGTATTTCACTCAATCAACATAAGTATGCTAGTGACCTGGTGGCTACAGCTGGCCTACAGGAGGCAACTTCTGTTGATACTCCCATGGAATTGAATGTCAAGCTTTGCAAAGAGGAGGGTGATTTACTTGCTGATCCCAGTTTATACCGGAAGTTGGTGGGTAGCCTTGTCTATCTCACCATTACTAGACCGGACATTTCCTTTGCAGTACAACAAGTCAGCCAGTTTCTTCAGACCCCTCGTCATCTTCATTTGGCTGCTGTCCGTAGGATCATACGTTATGTTCAGGGCACTTATGCCCGTGGGTTATTCTTTCCTGCAGGCAATTCTACTCGCCTTACTGCTTATAGCGACGCTGATTGGGCCGGTTGTGCTGATACACGTCGATCCATCACTGGTTGGTGTGTATTCTTAGGTGATGCATTGATCTCCTGGAAGAGTAAGAAGCAAGACAGAGTCTCTAAGTCATCTACAGAATCTGAGTATCGGGCAATGTCTCTTGCTTGTTCCGAAATTATTTGGCTTCGAGGTTTGCTTGCTGAGCTAGATTTTTCTGAGACCGATCCTACACCTCTACATGCTGATAATACGAGTGCTATTCACATCACGGCCAATCCTGTCTATCATGAGCGCACGAAGCATATTGAAGTCGACTGTCATTCTATCCGTGAAGCATTTGAAGCTCGTGTTATCACTCTCCCACATGTTCCCACTGAACTACAAATTGCTGATATCTTCACCAAAGCTCTCACTCGCCATCGACATTGTTTCTTGAGTGGCAAATTGATGCTTGTTGATCAACCCGCATCAATTTGAGGGGGGCTGTCAATGGACAGCAAAGCTGTCCATTTGCTGTCCATAATCTATCTTCTTTCCTTATTGTTATCTTTACTTCCGTTACTTAGGCTTGTACAGTTAGCATATTAACAAAATAGATAGTTTCCTTATAGGGATAAGAATGCTAGAATCACTCGGATATTTATTTCCTCCCATGTATAGTTCTCTTGTAATATGCTATATATAATATAGAGATCACTCAAAGGCCAATTGATTCGGCCATTCAAACAGAACTCTAACCTATTTTGACAATATCGTCCTCCTTAAACAAAAAATCAAATTAGCAGACTTTGATATGTTGATTTTATGTCAATATTCATGGAAATATTATTGTAGGCATCCTTACAACAATAGGAATGTCAGGGACAACGGACCTCAAATGTTACCCCTTATCATGTACAGCAGTTAAAACTTCTTTGATCCAAGCAAAATGTTATAGAAAAAAACCATTTAAAAAAAAGGTCGCCGATTCCAGTATACACTAAGATTTTCTTCCTAGAGAAAAACAATGACACAGAAAATGGAAACTTAATTCTGTGTAAGATTCCAGCTATTTGTTATTTTAATGACATTTCAAGAGTCTAAACAAATTTCAACTGGAAATCAGAGGAAAAAAGAAAAGCCATTATTGCTCTCTCAAAGTCCAAAGTCTCCTTAGCTAGTCATTAGAAAAGACTATAATTAAATTGCTCTCCAGGCTATACTGATCTATATGGACCATGCGAGCACTTCAAAACGAAGACTTTCTTCTGTTTCTTTACCTTTCTGGCCAGATAACATAAACCAAAGTGAAGTGGTATGGAAAAATGAGCAGTTATTTAAGACATGTCTACACATCTGCATGCTCCAGTTACAGAAAAAAAGTTCACATTTCCATGATAGAGCTGAACTCCAATGGTCAGGTTTCAAGCCTTTTCAAACAGCCTCTCACCATCGTTTAGGAATTTTAATATACATAAAAAACGATAGACAGAATATTAAACCATAAACATAACCGTACTGCACAATGGTCAAAACTGAAGCACGTTACAATTTGGTTCACATTTTGTCCACATTGTAGCTGAAATGCAAGAAATTCTTACGAATTTGATATATTATCTATCCCACAATAGGGACAGTAACTGGACAGACATTTTGACAAATGACCACCCTTAACTCAACCCAAACAGGGACAATCCTGCTATAAGTTCATGATGTGTGCCCAGCTGCCCAGCTACTATTTCATTAGCAGTTAGATAAAGAGGGAAGCTTAGTAGTTATGAGCATATCTTGATTCATTTGAAACGGATACCCTTCTTTTGACTTTCCACACCAGAGTGGACCACACATAGAATCCCATTCCGTAAACCCCAATTTATTTAACTAGGGGTGTGGCAGGTCAAGCAGGAGCAACTTAATCAAACTTTTTCTTTTCTTTTCTTTTTTCTAAGTAGGAGCGAATTAATTAAACTGATTAGTCATGAATATTGATCTGTTCTCCAAGTGTAAGTCCATGCATTACTATCATAAAAATCTAATTCTCATGTATATGGGAAATGTGAGCCATCTAATCCAAAACAAATGTGTATCCACTGCATTAACCTTTTCACATCTTAATATGGGTACCAACTAAGGAATATTTTTTGTGCATCACAAATGAGTTGCAATTATGCAGCATAGTAGTACAAAGAATAAATCATTATGTATATACCTGCCTAAAAAATAATTTCTAATCATTAAATTTCTAATCATTATGGCAATAGACATTTTGACCATTCAATGAAGATAATGATTATGGATTTTAAAAAAACATAGAAGAAGAAGAAGAAGAAGAAAATTACCTCCTGCCCGATACATCCATGAGCCTCATGGCAACAGCTATACAAGGAAGCATCAACAAAGTGGTCAGTCCACTAATAAGCAGAGATGCAGAAGCTGAACTAATGCCTATGTTGGAAAGAAGAACTCCAACGCCTGCCTGCTCAAGAATTTGAGGTGTGTAGTAGAGAACCCCATTTATTCCTGAGAACTGCATGTATAACAAGTAATATAAGCAGCAAGTAGTGAAAACATGAAACTGAAAGTAGCATTTAGGCAAGATTTTTCCCCACTGACAAGTTAGTCTATCACAAACTCCTACAGAATCCTGGATACTCGATATTAAAAAAAAAAAAAGGAAATTTTGGTTTGGGATAATTACCTATCGCACTCCTAAACTACCATTCCTTCTGAAATGTGTACCCTAAACTACACAAAGTTACAACGTGCATTGAGACAATTAATAGGTTTCAATGTGTAGCATCCTATAAGATCTGAATAATTTGGTAGTGTAAAAGGTAAATAATCCCCCTTGGATGGGTAATCTATTAATAAATTGCAAAATCCCAATTTATCACAAAGAAAAAAGAAAAACCAATTGCTTAGAATTTTCTAACTAATCAAAAAGAGAAGAGGCTTCAATATAATGATTATGAACAAATGGTACATAGTAATCGAATCGTTGGATTTAAAAGACAATCCACCCTTCCCAGAATCATTCCTACACAACCTTGGATCATCCTCAAGATAAACTCCAGCTTATTCCTACTAGCATTTAAAACTTTGCAATATTCTTCCTGAATTTGGATTGGTAACAGCTTGAAAAAAAGGATTTTAAATCCATCAAAATGATGAGTTTTGATGGGTAATGGCTCCAAATTCACATGCAGGATATCTTATCCAAGCATGCAATTCAGTGAATCCACACGTAATTAAACTTCATCAACTTATTATTCTTTTCACAGCTTGGAGGAATGAAATAAACTGAGGTCATTGTTACTTAGTGGGAAAAATAGAAACAGCTTATAACTGGAAAACAGAAAAATAAAAATCTGCAAGGAGAGGATAGCAGGAGATGCTCCACCGTACCGCAAGCACATTTACCAAAAGACCAACCGAAAGACATTGTTTATCAGTCAAAAAAATAAAGAAATAAAGAAAGATTCTGTTTAAGAGTTTATATAGAGGAAATTTATGAACAGTAGATGTTCGCGGTAGAGACTATATACACCTGCTGAAGTAGTTGAATTCCCACGCCAACAACCAGTGCGTGTTTCACTCCTGGTTCAAAGAGATCACTCCAACTTGGTCCTTTTACAGCAGTTTCTGATGGATGAACCATAGCTGGTCCAATTGGCTGCTGATGCATAAGCTCAGTGGAATAAAGAGCAGGTTGACTCACCAAAGCAGAAGCATGGATAAACTCACCGTCTGTTGGTGCTTCACCACCAGGAATAGAAACTAGAGACCCACGCTGAGATCCAGTTACACCCTCCTGGTGCAAATAAATTCTTTTAAAACCTCCTTCCTTCTTGCCATCTTTCCCTTCTCTCTCAGACCATTTCCATGCCA
The DNA here is from genome assembly GCA_022457165.1 of Juglans mandshurica. Taxonomy (NCBI): domain Eukaryota; kingdom Viridiplantae; phylum Streptophyta; class Magnoliopsida; order Fagales; family Juglandaceae; genus Juglans; species Juglans mandshurica. The sequence continues at coordinate 23,184,295 of CM039629.1, read as the reverse complement.
GCTGCCAACCGCCACCAATTCCCATGCTACCGACTGGTTCCCCAGTGTTTCCTTGCACGAGACTGCCATGCCTCATGCTTGACAGGCTACCATGGGGGGGTGGGCCCAAGTCCTTGTCCAGGCTCGTTGTCTGCCGGGAGATCAATGGACTCTGCAAATTATCGTCGGAATCATTGGCATCAGCATCAGATGCATACTCCTCACCCTCTCTGGCAAGACTTTCCTCATCCCACTCTTCTTGTCTATGTTGATTTCCCCCCACACTGAACATACTGCCAAAGTTTGGAAAAAGCATGCTTCGCATGCTTCCAGTTTCAGGGAGCTTCTCATGGACACTGCCAAAGAGGGTGACAAGAGGATCTACTAGCCCACTCCGACTTGCCATGCTTCCATGCCGGGATACAAGCTCAAGAGTACTCTGCCCAGTGACAGGTCTGGCAATCCAGGAGAGACCCTCTTCAGGGCCATATAATTTAATTTGATCTTCACCAGATGGATCCTGGTTATCTGTGAGCTCATTGTCTGGGCCAATTATGTATTCCTCTAAAGATGTTTCACCTCCAACTCCAAGACCCTCAACCAGTAAAGCCATATCACCTGTGCATTTATGATTCATCATTACTCATCAAAACGCACTATCAGAATTTGTAAACACAGGAGCAAAGTTAAGAAACAGACAGGACATTGTATGTGCAAAAAGAGTGGAGAGTCGGTTAACAATCTACTACTTCATTATGAGATTGCCAGAACATTGTGGAATGAAGTTTTTGCTCAGGTGAGATTAGCTTGGGTGATGCCGAGACGGATAGTGGACCTCCTAGCTTCTTGGAAAGCCAATTAGGGTAACTCTCAGATTGCCTCAATTTGGAAGATGGTTCCAATATGTTTATGGTGGTGTACTTGGAGGGAGAAGAACGAAAGAAGTTAGATCAAGTGCAGTCAATGGATGAGCTTAGAAATCTATTTTTTAATACTTTACTCCATTGGTCAATTGTAATTGAATGTCATGGCTAGTCATTTCATGAATCCCTTCAATCTCTAAACTAAGCAAGCTTAGGTGTTGTTCTTGTTAAAAAACAGAAATCAGAATGCGGAAGGAAAGAGATGACAATTATTAAAAACCCAATTATGTTCTCGAGTCCAATGCTCAAATTCTTATAAGTACAATGTAGATGGTTGTTTGGGAATTTTTTCCGCACTTTCAAATGAATATGGTTGCAACCATCTCATTATAAATTCTGGCATGAATATTATAATGCACACATCTTCAGGAACACTCAAGAGACACACTATAGGCAGTAGCAGGCACTAATAGATGCTGTGAAGGAAAGGAGGACCTTGACTCCAAGAGTCTCGGAACCTTTAATATACCTAATATCTGTGAGCAACAGTGAGTTTGAAAATAACCACCACAGAAAAGAACAGAAGAACTCTGAATGGTCAAAGATCAAAAGACAGAAAAATATGGTTTTTGATTTGTAATTAGTGGATCTTCTATTCTCACTATTTATCTCATTCGGCCGTCAGAAACATGCAGAACAGGCTGCACTGAAGTGACTATTCAGATTCTTTCCGGATGCAAAATAAAAAAGCGTGATACCCTAGCATGTATCAATATAAAGTCCACTGGAACATCGAAGTTCCACATTAAAAAAAAAAAAATCAGTTTGTAATTCGGGACAACAACCAAAAATTTCAATGGAATGTGACACAAGAACTACTAACCAGAGACATCTTCTCTGCCACTCAGCCTCTGCAAAACCTGCTTGGCCTCTAGCATCCGCCCTTTACTAACAAGCCAACGTGGCGACTCGGGCAAGAATAATACGGTCAATACAATATAAACAATGGAAGGAACGGAAAGTATCCCCAGCATCAACCTCCAGCTCGGTGATTTCATCAGCGACATCCCAAACACCATGCAATACGACATAAACATTCCCCCGGAACCAGCGAACTGGGGAAGGGTATTCAACGATCCCCTTATTTCAGGTGGCGCTGTCTCAGATATATAAACCGGAACTATAGTAACAGACAGACCAATTCCAAATCCATCTAAAAGCCTAGCAAATAATAGGACATAAACATTGGGAGACCACAACATTACAAGACCACTAACAAAATAAAGGACAGATGAGGTTATCAGAAGAGGACGGCGTCCCAGCCAGTCTGCTAGGGCTCCAGAGCATGTTGTAATCAAAGTGGCTCCAATAAGTGACATCGCCACAATTAGCCCTTCAACAGTGGGTTCACTCTCTAATTTGAATTCCCTCTTTATGTATAAAACAGCCCCTGAAGCCAAAACAGCAGAATTCTCAATCTAAAGAATCGACTTCTACTGATATAGGAACTACAAAAAGCATTTCGCGCCTTCAAAACGCGTCTGAAACTTTAAATTACCTGCGATTGTCGCATTATCCCATCCTTGCAATAAGTTACCAAACGCAGCAGCAACAGCCACAAGCACAGCTCCACTCATATTTTCCAGAAATTTGAAAGCAATCCTCCCACTCGCTTATAAACCAACCTGAAAGAGAGAAACCCAGATCGCTGATGAAAAAAATAAAACCTTTGGCAAGCTAACCCAGTTCAAACAAACCGATCCCTTGAGTGTCAAGAGTCTCAAGACCTGTATGGGTCAGGGTGTCCTGGTTATTGGTATTAGACCAATGGATCACCGAGGCATTAACACCTAATAAACAAAGCCGAGTGAGAGAGAGAGAGAGAGACGAAGGATGCAGATAGATCATACCCAATCGTCCAAATCCACTACGAGAACAAAATGCTGGTCATATACACCTTCGGGAGTCGTGGGATGTGGAAAAGGCCAACGGGCAAAGTGACTTTTTAATACCGAGACAAGGAAATGTAAAAAGCAAAAAAAAAGAAAAGAAAAGGTTGTGTGATCCAATTCGCCGGAGAGGAAAGTAAAGAGAACAAAAGGCCAGGTGAATAACGACAGGGACACCTGCCCTTTCTATGGATCTCTCCCTGCCCTGCACGTAAGCTTTCTCTCCTGCCTCCTGGGATTTTCAGTTATACATTTAGATGTGTTTCATTCATTCGCCAAGAAGGACAGATTTTTCCGCGTTTTCAATCTATTGCATGAGCTGGGTTTTGCGTGAATTTGGTATGCACACCTCACATCAAAACTTTTGTCGTAATGGGAAATGATTGTTCCGTGGATGTATATTTAGTACCAACCTGACGATAAATATTATCGGAGATTAGTGATAAACACATAATATTTTAAACAAAATATATTATAAAATAAAGATATTTTTATAAAATATTTTATAAAAATATCTTTCCTTTTAAAATATTATTATGTAAAATGTTATATAAAATATTATATGTTTATCATTTTTCAGAAACCCAGCACCAGCAGCGCAGTCTCTGTGAACTGTTAACTGTGCAACCGGAAAAAGAAAAAAAAAGAACAAAAGAAGAAAGGAATTGAATATACCACTTGCGAGTTGCGAACAGTGGAACACAGAGCATAGTACGGTAGTCCCGACAACCTCCCAACGAGGAATCGACTGCTGCACTTTTAGGTACCAAGTCAGTCGCTCAGTTTCTCTCTCTCTCTATTGAATTCTTATGATTAAAATAAAAATGAAAGGAGAAGTATTAGGTTAGAGAAGAATCATAAACAAATAATTTTGTAATTTTTTTAAATTTCTGGGGTCATGGTGAATGATTAGAATATATTATTATTATTTTATTATTATTCATAAAATATCTGAGATCATTTCACTATCAAAATGTAATTTAAAATAAAATTCAATAACAAAAAAAAAAAATAAGAGAAGGATATGGAAGGGAATAGGTGAAGGTGAAGACAAGAACGAGTAAACAACCATTTTAAAGGACTGCAAAAGAGAGTCGTCCTCTTTCTCTTTCGCATCTCGTAATCCTAATTGTGAATGCGAGGAAAAGAACAGAGAGTGACGAAAACTCAACGAGTGAAAAAAACAAGGATAAAAAGGATATGCAAATGCAACCAAGTAGTACGCTAAAAGACAACAAAGAAAGAGACAGAAGAAAAAGGGTGTGGTCATGTGGGTACTGATGATTCGTGATGCTCATGATGTTCATCATCAATCGGTATTAGTTATTAAATCACATCTAGAGACTAGAGTTAAGTTCCAAAATTGACACCCTTTTTGACTGGACTTCCACGAGAGCCTCATGAAAAATGGTTGCTAGATCCACCTCCTTAATTTGTGAGGTTTTCTGTATCAAGCGTTGCCTATGAGGGTGAGGGGAGCTGCCTTTCCTCTAGTACGTACCCTCCTAGCCGCTATTCCTCTTTCTATTCCTTCCCATATCTTTTCTCTCTTCTTTTAAGCTTGAGTAATGCTACATACAATCGTGAAATGTACAAATATCGTGCAGTCGCTTTGAAAAAGAGTGGAGTTTACTATTAAAAAATTAATTTCTTTTCATGTGGATCTCATATTTATTCATTTTTTTCAGAACGACTGCACGGCGCTTGCGCACTCACAACTGTAAGTATCATTTCTCTTTAAGTTTATCCTCCAGCCTTTCTCTGACTTCTTCTTGTTGTTGTCTTGATATGTGCTTTCGGGCCATCTTCGACCACCCTGTGATGGTCCAACCTCTCCATTAGCCTTAATTCGTTCCATTATATTTCCCTTCTAACTTGCATGGTTTTTCCTTGGCATATTACCAGTTGATAACTCAGCTGCCACGACATCTCATGCACAAGGAGCTAAATAGAAGAATCAAGAATAATGCATGCACCAGAATTCTCAACAAACTTTTCAATAGCAGTCTGTGATGTATATGGTTATTTAGGGGTAATTTAATACAACCATTCTTGCATAGAATATTCCATTCTTTTGTATAAATAGCACACTGTACAACATACAAAGAAGATATATACTTTTGATGAGACTCACCAACATATTTTATTCATTGCGTCTTCTTGCTTACCCAGCCTCTTCCTCTCGTTGAGTAGGAGCTCTGCTAGACTCCATTTCCACTAACTCTGACATGGTATCAGAGAGATGAAAATGGTCGTCGTCGATCCTTCTACCACCAAATTTACCAACCTTAGTGACCCAACAAATCCCTACCGACTTGAAACCTCAAACAACCTAGGTATCGTGCTTGTCACAGACCTCCTCACCACCGATAATTATTTCAACTGGTCCCGTTCCATTCAACGTGCTCTCCGAGCCAAAAACAAATTGGGATTCCTAAAAATGGAACCCTCTCCAAACCTTCCTTGACCGATGACCCTCCTTTTGACCTCTGGGAATGATGCAACGATATGATTGTGTCATGGATCTAGAATTCCACCAGCCTCCCTCTCCACCCCTCTTTTGTTTTTGTTGACGACACCCATGAAATATGGGTTGAATTACAGGAGCGCTTCTCACCGCAAAATGGACCTCACATATACGAACTGAAAAACACACTTGCCAATCTGTCATAAGACAACGATACCGTCAATATCTATTACGGTAAACTCAAATCTCTTTGGGATGAATTATCTATTTATGACCCATTATCTGTTTGTTCTTGTGACTCAGCAAAGATCCTCTCTAATCGCTACCAAATGGACTATGTGATTCAGTTCCTCATGGATCTACATGACTCTTTCACAATGTCTGTGACTAGATCATGCTCATAGACCCTCTACCCCCAGTCTACAAAGTGTTCTCCTTCATTCAGCAACAAGAGCGACATCAGCTGATGACTTCCTCTGCTCCTAATCTTGATTTAGTTGCTCTGGTAGCTCGAAAGTTTCCTCATATATCTTCTAATTCTTCTGGCAATAGGGACAAGCCCTATTGTTCTCACTGCAAGATTACGAGCCACACCTTGGCTCATTGTTTTAAATCTGGAAATTTCGAAGCTCACGTTTGTACTCACTGTGAGATGACTGGTCACACAGTCGATCATTGCTACAAGCTCCATGGTTATCCTCCCGGCCATAAGCTCCACAAACCTTGAGCAATGCAGTTTCACTTGGGTCTTATGATTCCAAAAATCATTCTGAGCCAAATATGTCATTGACTAAGGAGTAGTATTAAGAGCTCATAGCCTTGTTGCACAACAAGAATTCCACTGCTTCTCCATCCATCAACCAACTCCAGACAATTCTATCTTCTAGGATCGAACCGGTATGTACCGATTTTGCATTTTTTAAAATCGATTACGCCCCGGTTACCCTTCTAAATTGGTACATCCAGTTTTACCGGTTTCCGGTCTGGTCCGGTTTGGTTTTTTGATTTTTTTTTTAAATGTAAAAAAAAATATAATAAAGTATTACTTCTAATGATAAAATGTTATTAATAATTTAATATATATATATTATGTTTAAAGCATATGATTAATTAAATTTTCATCTTTAAGATTAAACTTTTATTTTATAAATTATAATAACATTATTTTATATATAATTATATTAATAACATATGATCAAATAAATTACAAATGTTCATATTTAAGATTAACGTTTTATGTTATAATTTATAACTTATAATATGAAATTATTTCATATATGATATATAATTATATAAATTATATATAAAAATTTAATATATAATTATATATTATATATAAAACTTATATATATATAAATAATTTGTTTAATATATAAAATTAATTTTTATATATATTTTTTCCAACTGGTCTGGTTCAGTCCGGTCCGATCCTGGAAACTACGAAACCGAAACCGAACCGGGTCTGGCCGGTTTTCATAATATTAAAACCGGTTCCGGACCAACCGATCCGATTCGGTCCGGTCCGGATCGATTTTCCAGTTTCCTGGTTTAAATTTACACCCCTACCTCTGCCCCTTGGATTATTGACACGGGTGCTACCTATCATATGATCTGTAGCTTCTCCTTCTTCACTCACATTACTGTCACGACTTCTTATTCTACCAAACTTTCAAATGGAGAATTAGCTCTTGTCACTCATATTGGTACAGTGCAAGTGACAGCAACTATTCTCCTTCATAATGTCCTATGTGTACCCATTTTTACTTTTAATTTGTTATCTGTTGGCAAACTTGCCAAACAGCTCAATTGTTGTCTAATATTTCTCTCTAACTCGTGCTTTATACAGGGCCTTTCTCCCTGAACAACGATTGGGAAGGGTAGCATGGCACACAGACTCTACCATTTACTCCCAGACATTGTCTCACCTCAAGCTTTAGTCCATACCTTATCTAAGAGTTTTCATCATCAAAATTTTATTTCTGCTTCTATACGACCCTTTGACAGTACTTTTAATTTATAATACTGTCAATTAGGCAATCCCTCACTTTCCCAAATGCAACTTATACGTGATACTTATGTAATCACACAAATGAATACCAAGAATATTTTGCCTTGCATGGTTTGTCCTCTCGCCAAACAAACACGCTTACCCTTTCCTACTATTGCTTGTTTTGAGTTAGTGCATTGTGATCTATGGAGGCCACATTCTATTATAGCCCACGACGGCTCTCGTGTTTTTCTTACCATTGTCGACGACTTATCACGCTGCACTTGGGTCTATCTTTTGAAAAATAAATCTGATGCACGCACTTGTATCAAGTCTTTTTGTCACCTAGTAGCCAATCAATTTAATACTCGAATAAAAATCTTGCGTAGTGACAATGGACTAGAATTTTGTATGAATGATTTCTATTCTGACTATGGCATCATCTACCAAAAATCTTGTGAAGAGAACCCCCAACAGAACGGTTTGGTGGAGCTCAAACATAGGCACCTTCTTCAAGTGGCTTGTGCCCTTCGATTCCAATCTAGTATACCCCTGCAATTTTGGTCAGATTGTGTGCTCACTGTGACCTATTTAATAAAACGAATACCCACTCCTCTCTTACAAAACAAGACTCCCTATGAAATACTTTTTCATAAACCTCCCTCATACTCTCATCTCTGAGTATTTGGGTGTCTCACTTTTGCCTCTACAATCTCTCAACACCACCATAAATTTGATCATCGCAGTAGAAGATGTGCTTTTCTCGTATACCCATTTAGCGTCAAAGGTTATAAATTACTTGACCTTGACACTCACAACATATTTATTTCTTGAGACATTATTTTTCATGAGTCCCTTTTCCCATTTCATGCTCCTTACCTACTTCCCATCCCATCTCCATCTTCCCATTCTCATATATCTCCACATATCACCCTACCTAACCCTGATTTCCTTCCTGCCCCCACAAATATTTGTCATCCTACTTCCACCGAAACACAATTTGACCTCCTGCCTCCTCAACTCCTATAACAGAACCTTCACCCACCTCCCCTCCACTACTTCGACGATCCACTCGTTCTCGTCACTCTCCTTCTTATCTCAAAAATTATATATGTCCCTCACCACTTACTCCACCACCTTCCCAAACTATGCACTCTTCCCCCTTGCAGGTTACCCATGATCTATCTACTTATTCTCCCTCCTTGTCCATGGTAATGCCCTGCACCTCAGGTAAAGCATTCTCACTTTCTTCTACTCTTTCTTTCCATAAACTATCTCCATCTTACCATTCTTTTGCATATGTTTTTTCCTCCACTAATGAACCAACCTCTTATGGTAAAGCTATTAAGAATCCTAACTGGTGTAAGGCTATGCACTCTGAAATATCTGCTCTAGAACTCAACAATACTTGGACTCTAGTTGAGTTGCCTCCTTGTAAACATACTATCGGCTGCTAGTGGGTCTTCAAAGTTAAGCACTCCGATGGTAGTATAGAGCGCTACACGGCGCGGTTGGTCGCCAAAGGCTTCACACATCAGGAGGGCCTCGACTACAATGAAACTTTTTCTCTCGTGGCCATATTGGTCACCGTTCGCACTTTGTTGGTTGTTGCTTCTATTCAAGGTTGGTTCCTACGACAATTTGATGTTCAGAATGCCTTCCTCCCCGGGGACTTAGAGGAGGAAGTTTTCATGCGCAAGCCTCCTGGCTATTTAAAAGGCTTTCCAACTCAAGTTTGTCCGTTGAACAAAAGTCTCTATGACTTGAAACAAGCCTCAAGACAATGGTATTCGAAGTTTTCTAATGCTTTACTTGCTTTTGGTTTTCAACAGTCCAAGGCTGACTACAACCTATTCACTCGCCTAAACAATGGTTCCTTTATTGCTCTCCTCGTGTACGTTGACGACATAATCGTTGCTAGCTCTCACTTGGAGTCCATTGTTGTCTCACTAGTCCCCTTAAGCTGCCAATGGATCAAAATCTGAAGCTCCGCAAGGATGATGGCCAACCTCTCTCTGACCCTCTTCCTTATCAACGACTGGTTGGTCAACTCCTCTACCACACAATCACTCAACCTGACATCAGCTACTCTATACATAGTCAAAGCCAGTTCATGACATCAACTTCTTCTTCCCATCTTCATGCAGCCCAGCAGGCTCTTCGCTACATTAAGAACGCCCCTGGCCAAGGTCTCTTATTTTCCTCCACTTCTTCACTACTTCTTTGTGCTTATTCTAACTCAGACTAGGCATCCTGCCCTGATTCTCGACGCTTAGTAACAGGTTTTTGCATATTCCTCGGCACTTCACTCATATCATGGCAATCGAATAAGCAATATGTGGTATCTTGCTGCTCTGTTGAGGCCGAGTATAGGGCCATGGTGACAGCTTCTTGTGAGTTACAGTGGCTTTCTTGCATTCTCAAGGATTTGCACATCTCCCTTTCGCTTCCAGTTGACTTATACTGCGACAACCAAGCCGCTCTGCATATTGCTGCAAATCCGGTATTCCACGAACGCATGAAACATATCGAGATGGACTACCACCTCATCCAGGACAAAATTCAAGCTGGTTTTCTCCACACCTGCCACGTCCATTCTTCTCTCCAGCTTGCAGATGTTTTCACAAAGGTCCTACCTTCTTCCCAATTTTGATCTCTTCTATCCAAGATGGGAATAGAAAATATCTATTCTCTATCTTGTGGGGGATATTCCCGATTGGTAACTCAACTGCCACGACATCTCATACACAATGAACTAAATAGAAAAATCAAGAAGAATGCATGCACCAAAATTCGTAACAAACTTTCCAATAGCAGTTTGTGATGTACAACCATTCTTGTATAAAATATTCCATTATTTTGTATAAATAGTACATTGTACAGCATACAAAGAAGATATATAATTTTGATGAAATTCACCAACATATTTTACTCCTTGCATCTTCCTACTTACCTTGTCTCTTCCTCTCACTAAGTAAGAGCTCTGCTAGACTCCATTTCCACTAACTCTGACATGGCATGTGATTCGCATGCACTATTGTTGCGTGCATGCATGCGTTTCATCATGTGCCATGCATACAGGACTCCGTTCTACTATCCTCATATGTCTTGTTCTCGTGCTCTTCTTAGTATATATGTAATTTGCAAGCACGCACAAGCATTTTCTTGTGCCACACTCCCGTTTGTTTTCCATTAATCGGACTCTCACTAACTCTATCCGGTCATGCTCCATTGGCCTTTACTTGCTCTACTATTGATCTCCTATCATGTCTTGGGTCGCCATCTATTTAATTGGCATGTGATCATTTGCATGCACCACCATTGCACAAGCCACACACTTGCATTTGTTTTCCATCGATCAATTGAACTCTCACTAGCTACACGTATGTACCCTTCTCTCTCTTTTCTTCCTTGTGTTTTTTAATCTCTCCCAGCCCTGTATGGTACTATTTGCCGCCACTTATACACATGGCCCTCATGTGTTACACCTATATATTCTATCTTGCAGTTTTTAGGCTGCTTAGTTTGAATTTCTAACCCATTCGAAACGGTTTCTAACTTCTTAAAATGTTTCATGACAGCCCCACGATCGATGAACGAGCTCATCTAGGTCCCATTTACATCTCATGAGATGACCAATCCTACTTCAGTCGCATGGCCCAGTTTCCTCAAGCTTTCCAATTTTTTATTTTTATTACAAAAAGAAGAAATATGGAAGGTAGCTAGAGAGCCAACTCAACCACAAATTTTAGAAAAATATACATGTACACTGCCAAACAACCCCCCTTCGAATCCAACAAAACATTCTCAGTACTGTTGAGATATTATTCATGGGGGCATCACACAATTTTAATCCCATGATCCCCTATACAAATCAAGTACAGAAAACATATATCAAATGCACATACATATATATATATGGCCATTTTGAATATCTCCATTTGGACCATATAATTTACCCTTTTATAGTCACAAGAAAAATGTTATTTATCAATCTTTTTAATCCTCATTCTTTCGTTAACTCATAACATCATATTACATGATTAGCACTCACATAAAATGATAACGTCCCCAGCTTCACATATAGGGGCATTAATTTGCAACTGCTCGCCTGCTAAAACTGGCATGAATTTAGCTAAAATAGTTTCTAACTGGCAAGGTATAGATTCCTACATGCAGGCAATTCTCCACATGAAAATTATATTCTCACATATCTTGCAGCACATGATGTACTACTATTTGGCAAAATTAAGGAATGGTGATAATCTATCATAGCCTTAACCTGTTGATTAAAGTTCCATGCATGTTGTGGGGGGGATTTTCCCCCTACCCGAGGCCCAACCCAGGGCGAAAGGACACAGATCTGACCCATTAAGAGGATCCTCTATACATGACATGTGGGAGGAACGGTGCAACAGAGGATGAGACTCGTTGGTCTGAGGTTCCTCAAATAATATCCAGTAATCGAGTGTCTGCCCACATAACAGGCGCGACATGCGGAGGGTTGTCGATCTGCTAACAAGGAAAGCATGAATGGACCAGGGGAAAAACAAACCAAGGAGAGAAGGCTGGAGAACCACTCTGCCGGCGCGCCACATTAATGGAACAGTCGCAGGACGATGCCGCATTTAAAGATTCTAACAAAATGAATAGTACGAGAACTCCAGATCTCACAGCGACAGGCTTGATCTACTCACCAAACTTCTAGTATAAATAGCTGATCTCAGGTACGAGGAAACTCTCTCTGATCCTTAAATTTTCTTATTTATTTACTACACTCCAAGAACACTTACTGACTTTGGCATCGGAGGCTCCCCCAACCCCTAGGCCGCCCTCTTAAAGCCGCATACGCTCTTCTCTTTACAGGGCCTGTTGTGAAAACCTAAGTTGTTGGAGTCTGGTCCAAGGGTGTGTGAAACACGACATCAACACATGCAACACCAAAGTTAATTTCTCATGATAAGGGAACTTGATGGAGATAGATTAAAGATCCGTTTAGATAAAATATCTCAATATATCTGTTTGGCATGTCTTTATAAACTAGGTGCATGTCATGTCATAACTGGGATTTTAGCCTCATCATTAAAGCCATTATATACATATTAGTAGGACGTCGTCGGCACATTTACATAAAATAACATATTGCATACACCAAATCATTCCTGAAAATAATTAAAAGCAATTAAATTTAAAATTGAGAAAGAAAAAAAATATCAACAACTCTTTAAAGAGGTACTGGTTCGACTTCGACCAGCCCTCAAGGAGTGACTACGTACGTACGTACTCATGACTAGGGTGGCCAGATCACCCTCGATCCATGGGTGGTCAATGAAGTAATATTCCCTAACTTTTTTTATTCTCATTTCTAATTTTTTTTTTATAAAATATATAAATTGTTTGTGAATATCTTTTTTGGATAACGTAACACTTAAAATTATTTTATAACTTATTTTACAATCTATTAATATAAGAGAACCGCTTTAGAGTGGTCGGTCTGCTTTTAATCCATAAACAATTTCTAATTAAATTTTGACACATCATTCATTTCACATTAAATTAATGGAATGCATTACACTAGATTATTCATTGACCCTAGGCCCCTCACGTTCTCAATCCTTTCATCTTCCCCTGCTGCCATCGCCAAGCATCTCCATCGTGGCATCGCCCATCATCTTTGCCGTTGCCCATCTCTATCGCCGATCTCCATCGATCATCTCCATCAAAACCCAATCAAACCAAAATCAACCTACAATCAAACCACAATTTATTTAAAATCACAGTGAAACCCATCTCAAACCCGCAATCTCAGATCATCAAGTATAGAGAATAAGCTTAAAATCACAGTGAAACCCATCGCAAATCTGCAATCTCGATGGCACTAGGTTGATGCCAAAAAGACGTCGGTGGCGGCACTGAGTAGAGAATCTCGTTGGCGGCACTAGGAGGGTCACAATTAGGGGCTGGTAGTGAGGAGAGTGGCGGAGAGGGTGGCTTCAGTGCTAGAATCAATTAAGAGGGAGGGGATTGTAGCAGAGAGGGGGGGCTCGAGTTCCTTGTTCGACGACGGAGAGAGGCGTCATCGTCGTCGTAGTGAGGGCGGTCGTCGTGGCGGAGAGAATTCCGTGGGAGAGAATGGAAGCCAAATCGTATGAGTTTGTGGGGGAGAGAATTGAGAGAGGGAAATCGCGAAGAGAGATAGAGAATTTCTGATGTAGTGCTGGTTTAGGATAAGTGTGGAGAAGTCCTAGTTGTTGCTATGTGATTGGTAGGCTGTTATTTGACTAAAATCAGCCCGACTGGTCCTAAGGAATTCCCTTAATATAATTGTCTCATTTTATTAAAAATCATTTAAATTTTAAATAAAAATATTCTATTTAAACCAAGTTGCCAAGTTTTGATCTGAGTTAAATAAAAAAGAAAAACCTTAATGATATCAACTGGCCAAAATTCCTCAAAAAAATATGCCCTGCAGTGAAAGTTACAAAATTCCTCATCCAACGAACCAACGTGGCCAAAAAAATTCTGAAAAAAGGTCATTTTAGTAATTAGTGGGGAATTAGGTTTCCCACTTTCCCGGGTTCAGGTTGTTTATGTTCTGGTCTATGAAGCTGCCGGGTGTCTACTAACTTGCAAAAAAAGTGATTCCTCGCCTGTGTGTTTTTGGCCATATATTCGCAGCTGAAAACGTGGCCGCATTGCTAGCAAGCGAAGTCAGACATGGCATCCAACTCGTTCAAAACCCACAATGAAGCGTGACAACAACAACAATAACTTGATTTCCCTGTGCAACGTCCAAAGCAGCACAACCCACCAGGCATCGGAGGCTGCAGAGACTCTCTGTTATGCTGCTTAGATCCGCGCAGATACTCGGCACATATTAAAAAAGTTCGTTAAAGGGTGTTCTTATATTTTTTGTCTCATTTTTGGGTTTCTGAGAAAGATGGATTTTTGAATCGAATAGTATGATAGCAAGGGGGCTGGAGAGAGTGAATCAGAGAGAGATGAGTGGAGGCGTTGAAAGGAGGCTGTGTGAGGAATTTTCACCTGGGTATTACGGGCTTTGCTCTGTTGGAGGAATGCTCAGTGCTGGGACTACCCATCTTGCTATCACGCCCCTCGATGTCTTGAAAGTGAATATGCAGGTCAGTTGTTATTTCATTCATTCTGGGTTTTCTTCTGGAATGATCAATGTTTGGCTCGATTGCGTGTTCGGTGTTTTACTTTCTTTTTTTTTCTTTTGGGGAAGGCTGAAAGTAGTTGGGGCTTCTACTTCAGGGATCTTAGTTATGAGTGTTCATGAAATATATAGGGCCTCTCCGTGGCAAAATTTTGTTGGCTATTACATTTTTGTAATATGGTCGAGTCAGGTCGACACGTTTGTTTACTTATATTTTCTGAGTCGTTGAGATGTTTGTTTGTATGCATGTGTAAATGTGCTTCTGTTCGTTATGGTTATTTGAATAGTCAATTCCTTGTTGTTCCTTTTGTCTTAGGTTCTTATAATTATGTTCATGGGTCGCAAACAATTTTCCGAAATTTGGATCATTTGGCACGAGTGTACTTGACTTGAGTTTGATAAGAGATATCTCGATCTGGCTGTTCGAGTATTTTATTTTTTTGCACATAGGCTACACTGTCATGAAGAGTCGGAATAAATTATTTTCTCCTCTAAGGGTAATGGGGAACGTTGTGCCTGCAACTTGTTTTTTTTTTTAATCTCTTATCTCTTCCAAACGGCATGTTTTACTTTCGGTCTTCCATAGGGTCTGTTTTTTGAACGAGAGTTTCCGAGAAAAACAAGAAAAGGAAAAGTTGTTGCGAAAAGAAGGGGGCTACATTTTGGATATTTCATTAAGGTTATGGTAGTTCCCCCACTTGGCTTGCATAAAGCATAGCCGTAGGGTTTATAAACAATCATAATAGCTGATGATGGTATGCCAGCAAGAAACCAAATGAGACAAACTGTAGATTAAGGTTGTGTTTGGTTGTTGATGGGATCCACTACTTTTTCAACTTCCTATAAAAAGTTAAACTATCTCAATCTATTTTATACATTTCAACCTAAAAAGTTAAACCATCTCAATCTAAAAAAGTTAAACACATATTAATGGGACCCACAAAATACTACTATTTACAACTCAACTAAACTTAACTCATCTCTCGACATCCAAACGTAACCTAAATATGTTAGTTAATTGAAACTGTACTGATTCCTGCATATGGTGACATCACTGTGTTTTGATAAATTGGGAGGAAGTAATTCTACTGCTTGAGTAATCTTTGATGTGTTTTATGGTTTTTACTCGGTGATCTTAGCTTCTCTTTGATAGGCTGCTTGCCTAACTTCGTAATTTTTTCTTTAGGTGAATCCGATCAAATATAATGGCATTTCTTCAGGGTTTTCAACCCTTTGGAGAGAACAAGGCCCTTCTTCACTTTGGAGAGGTTGGTCAGGAAAGCTATTTGGATATGGCATTCAAGGCGGCTGCAAATTTGGTCTCTATGAATACTTTAAGAAGCTTTACTCTGATGCATTGGTAGATCGTAGCAGGAGTTTCATATTCTTTCTCAGCAGTGCATCTGCTCAAGTATTTGCTGATGTGGCTCTCTGTCCTTTCGAAGCTGTGAAAGTTCGTGTTCAAACTCAGCCCAATTTTGCAAAGGGCCTGCTTGATGGGGTTCCAAAATTATATAGAACCGAAGGATTCACTGGGTAAGTTTCCCCAACACTTGATAATCTTTTTTTCTTGCCCTTTGGTAATTATAATCATCAATTTATGTTGACTGCAGCTTTTACAAAGGACTCTTTCCACTTTGGGGTCGAAATCTTCCATGTAATACTTCTACTTCACTGCATTCTTAAAATGTAATAGGTCTATGATCTTGCTTGGCTAGAATCTAACTTTTAAATTTAGTAGATTTTTCTCCCAAGGAATGGCATTAGTTTGGAAGAATGGTACAAATCTTTGATTTATTCACTAATCTCGTGTTCATTTTTGAATTCTAAGTCGTCTCATCATTTAAATAATGGTTCAGCCCATTTTTAGCCAGAGCCAGTTGGTGACCACAGAACCCGGTTTATGTTGCCCTTTAGATACCACTTTGAAAGACGATGCTGCTTGGTTAATAATGCTGTTATGGACAGTGTGGTGTTTGCTTATGCTAATTTAACTGGTTCACTCGTGTTTTGCTGTCTAAATTATAAGTTGGTTCAAGTGGCAAGAGTCTTGGTATTGGTGGTGTGCTCTCTCTAGGTCTAAGGTTTGAACTCTTGGGTGCAAACAATTTCTACGGTCATTGGACTGGGGGAGTTTTCTGTTGAATTACCTAAGATGCACTTGTAGTAAACTCCTTGTTGAGAGCATGTGCACTCCCGGGATTAGTGCAAATTTTGTTCAGGACACCTAGTGCCAAAAAAAAAAAATAATAATAAGTTTCTTTCCATTAATTTGTGATTTTGTTAACCCCTAGGGGTTGGCTCAAGTGGTAAAGGACTTGGTCTTGGTGGTATGCTCCGTGCAGATCTAAGGTTTGATTCCTCTTGGGTGCAAACAATTTCTAGGGGCCATCAGACTGGAGGAACTTCCCCTTGAATTACCCAAGGTGCACTTGTAGGAAACTCTTTGCCGAGGGCCTGTGCACCCCCAAGATTAATCGGGACTTTGTTCTCGGACACTTGGTGGCATTAAAAAAAAAAGTGATTTTGTTATCTTCCATGCAGTGTCATTTTGTTGGATCTTTAGAGGTGTTTAAACAAGGGAACAATTACAATTTTAACTCAATATTCTTCGCTGATAGATACTTAATAACATAGGAAACTGAACAGACTGCCACTTGGATGTACGACATTGGTAGGTAGAAGTTTTCTCTTCTTACTTCTTTTGATCAATAAAATCTTGTTTACCGATCCAAAAAAAAAAAATTATCTTCTTACGATATTGTGTAATGTTATACTGTTAATGAGAATTTCCAACCAGGACAATTCATCTTAAATCTTAAGTGTGGAAATTTGGAAGAAGAGGTAGCTTTTGCAGTTGTGTGAAGAGGACATACCAGGTTTTTAGGGCTTAACCCTCTAGAATATAAACCTTTCCATTGTGGTACTGCCACAAACCACAAAGCATGGTTCATAAGCAATTTAACTACATGTTTGACTTTGCTTATTGGCTTGACAAAAGTTTCCGATATTTCTTAGTTGCTCTTATCAAGCATATATTAAGCATAAACCTGTGTGTATGTGTTGTAACTTCTGACACACAATTAACTCCTTTAAATGTGCATTTTGTCTTTTGCAGTCTCCATGATAATGTTCTCAACATTTGAGCATTCCGTGGAATTTATATATCACGATATTATCCAGAGGAGAAAGGAAGATTGCTCAAGAGCCCAACAACTTGGTGTTACATGTTTAGCTGGCTATGCAGCTGGAGCAGTTGGTACTGTCATCTCGAACCCAGCTGACAACATTGTTTCCTCTCTTTACAACAAACAGGCTGAAAATGTGATGCAGGTCGCTATCTGTGAACTAAGCTTCTTTTGGTTTATTTGTATGTTGACTTAGAAAGGACTTGTATAACTTTCTATATTTGTACTTCAGGCAGTGAAGAAAATTGGGCTTGTTAATCTTTTTACTAGAAGTCTTCCTGTTCGGATTACACTCGTTGGCCCTGTTGTGACTTTACAGTGGTTCTTCTATGACACCATTAAAGTGCTTAGTGGACTGTAAGTGCAATTATTTATTTATTTCCTAGAGTTTATATCAGAAAAATGAACATAACTTGGTTCTGTATTTTTGTTTTGTAAACAAAGACTTGGTTCATTTTAATTTGATTGCTGATCCGAATGTGTCGGGTCCAGGACAAGGAACTTCAAACATCTGAGACCTTTAAAGTTCATTAGAGTTGAAGATTGCTGGCTTTTACTGATCCCAGTATATTGTGTTCTTTCTTCTAACCATAGATTGTGTGAAAATGTTTTAGGCCTGCTAGTGGAGGGCTTAGCAGGCGCATGGAAGAAGCTAATGTATCAGCTTAAGGTCATCGGAAGAGGGCCGAAAAAGTTTGATCTGGTCGATTTCAAGACTGCAAGAAATTTCTCACCGTTGCAGAAGATATACAAAGAACTCTATAGCCTTCCGAAACAGGACACACAGCCTGCCTTCTCTAATCTGAATGTTACACTACAGCTCACAACTGGTAAAGGTGATTCCCAATCATACAAGCTAGTGCTTACTTAAATCATCCAAGTCAGCTGGTTATCACTAGCAATCCCCAGCACCTGCTTATTGGATTTTATCACACATAATCGTTGTATCTTGTGGGTTGTAGTTGCAATTGTTTAGAATGGCATTTTTAAATAACTGGGTTCCTTTCATCCACTTTAGTGACTCATCTCCACATGTCTCTTTTATGCCTTCTTTTTCCATACACAATCATTTTTACAACTTTCTTAGAAATGGAGGATATTTAATATATATATATATATATATATATATATATTTTTATAAAGTGGCACTATTAGGTTGGCTGGATGTAGAATGGATTAAAAAATAGTTGTATTCATATAATTATTATTTTTTTCCTGTTTTATTTATGCAGATATATACTGTATACATACATATATGTTCGCCTTGGGGTTTGGATCCTTTATTTATTTTAATTATTTATATTCTATTCAGTATTGTCATCATTCAAAAATTATTTCCGTATAACTTTTGTAATAAATTTTTCTAAATAATATTAAGTGAATTAGGACCCTAAAACTGTATCAAAACTCAAAAAGTTAAGTGCTTTGTGCTCGATCCTTTGCCCTATAAAAACACACATGCAACAAAGAAAGAAGCATCGAAAAAGTTCCCTGTGAAGAAAAATATTAGATATAGTCAGTCATAAAGCGTGAAACTGTCGGATACTTTTGATGAAAAAAATAAATAAATATGAGATTTATATAAAAAAAATATTTTTTTCATAATAACGCTATTTTTTTAAAATGAAATATACGATATTTGCATACTTCATAATAAAATATAATTAAAGACAATTTTTAATACTAAATGGAACTATCCGGGTTGATGGATGCGGGCCCAGGAATTTCACTAATTGGTTATGATGCAAAACAATAAACATTGGAAAATGATTTATACACAATATTTTTTATATTATATTTTACAACAATATGTTAAATAAGGATTAATTCTGTAAAATACTTTATAAAAATAACATTATTTTACAAGAATACTCTTATCTTACAACATTATTGTGAAATGTGTTATGAAAATGTATTGTATGTTTCTTCACTTCGTATCGCGTGCTAAATAAGCCTTCTGTTCTTTCCTTCTTCCAGACACTTCTCTTTTAAAAAAAGTAAAATTTTACTCATCATTTCTATATCATATACTACATATAATTTATTTTTTCTTATGAAATGTGTGGTATATAAATAATAAGTAAAAAAATTCTTTAATTTAGTAATAATAATAAATAAATAAAAAGACAAATGTGATGTGAGATATAAAGATAATGAGTATAATGACTCTTAAAAAAAACTTTGCTTGATTTTTTAAACTGTTATTATGGCTGGCTGACCATTCATATGGTGATAGATTGAAGTGGTGTCCGTCATTTTTAACCTTATCAATTTAATTAAATGGGTCATATTCTTTTAATTTTAATCCGTTAATTTCATATCGTATTTACATTAGATTTACGAGTTGCGACAAAAATTAAGAGTAATGTCATTATTTCATCTTAACATTCATTTAAGTAAGCGAGTTGGGTTTCTTCGATGCAAATCATTAAAGTTTGTGAATTGAATCAATTTGCTATTTTTGATAAGGAATTGCCAACGCCAACGCCAACGGGTAGTGGTCCCGTGACAACCTTTGTAGTATATGTGATTCGGATTCTCCCTCTCATTCTTTATCTCAAAAGTAGTTTCAGACTTCCAGTACTCCGAGACAACGAGTTGAGTTTAGTTGAATTGAGTTTTTTATAAATAATAGTCAATTGAATTGTAGAAGAAATTATATGAGATTCATCTAAACTGAATTTAAAATATATTTAGATGTTAAGATGAGTTTATTATTTTTTATGTAAAATTAAAAAAGGTTATGAATCTCACGTATAAAGATGTTTTAAGTTGAAAAATGTTATAGATCCCACGTGTAAGAAAATTTTGAGTTGAAATGAATTTAATAATTTAAGAGTTAAATGTTTAGATATTAGACTCAATTTAAAATTAGACTGATCTCAATTGAGTTCAGTTAAATTTAAAAACAAACGCTGCCTAAAGGTGCTTGGACGTGGTTAAGATTATGTTTGGATCTCAAATATTAATAACAGTAAAAAAATAAAAAATAAAATATTAAATAATAATAAAATATTCTCAAAATATTTTACTATCTAAACTAAGCCCAAGCATGGACGATGGATCCTTTTATTTGGAGTCAACAGTCTGATTTTTCTTGGCGTAGTCAACTTGCCAGCGTGTCATGTTTTCGTTGGCCAGCTGCCCTTTTCATCTCTTTGCAGAGTCGTCTCAACGCCTTTAGAGTCAATTCATTGCCTGAGCATTTGGGGTGAGCAATTGAATTTTGTTTTAAGACAAGGATTGGTTGTGTGTTACGTGCGTTAATAAACCCACGCAATTGGGTTGTGCAAACGTATGCATCAATCTGGTTTGCGTCAGAGCATGCCAATTATAATTTTAAGGTGGAAATTATGCCCAATCATTTAAAAAATAAAAAAACTAATTTCAGGTGTGCTCGTATTTATAGGAATTCTATACATCAGTCACTATTTATTTTCACACTTTATATCTATAATTTTTTTCAAAGTGTAAGATAATAAGTAATAATTAAGAAGATTTTTATTATTATTTAGATGAATAATAATAAATAGATGAATCTAGGTTATGAAAACAACGTATTGTTTTTTGGTAGTGCTAGCGTGCCGCCCAGTTTTGACTGTTGGGAGGCGTGCCTACTACCACAAATCTTAATTTTTATTTTTATATTTTTTTAATGTTTTTAAAAATTAAAAAAATATATTAATAAATTAAAAATCACTTTTTTAATTATTAAATTAAAAAATTTAAATATACGAGCGCTCGAAATAAGCTGATGGATATTAACATTTTTCATTGTTTGAAAAAAATGCATCGGTAAAAGGTTAACTTTTGTAACCCTACTTTCCCTGATATCAATGGATTTTCAGTGGTGGCGGTGGGCGGGGTGGGATCAAAGTTCTAAATAAAGTAAACGCACCATGTTTGACGTTTCCCAGTGGCAAGAATCATATTTTAGATTAAAAAAAAAAAAAAAGTTTCAGACTTTTGTCTTTTTGATGAAGTAAAAAAGCCATTTTGAATCTTGATAAATAAATAAAGGAAAGGCGTGAAAGCTGTCAGCAATGGTGGTCGCCTCCAATACGCTGAACGGAGGACCATTCGATGTATCCAAATTGTCCATGGCAAACTGGAAGTTTGTGTTCCATAAATGGCAAAAACTTGAGGAAGAAATTTTAAAGGCCATAAAACAACAGACTCCTAAATTTAGCAGCAAGGTTACGACATTACCTTTAGCCGCGCGTGGCATTTACCCAACAATCAACGGCTAGGAAATGCTAACCGCTATATCCACCGGCCAGTCAAATCGTATTAAGACGAAATATAATACGATAATGTTTTTTATAATTGTTTTATAGTCTTTTTAGAGGATGAAAAAGGATTCTTAGGAATAAAAGGAAAAGGAAAAGGAAAAGGAAAAGCAAATGGATGAGAGAGAGAGTGGGAAAGATGGCTGTTCACCCTACGTTCCGATGTTTCTCAGCAGCAACATCCTTAAATAACGACAAAAACTGAAATAAAATAAAAGTAAACGGAGGAGAAGGAGGAAGGAGAGAGAAGAGGAGAAGGAGAGATGTTTAAAATGGAAGGGTCACGCCATTAAACATCTCCGACTTTAAGCTACGTTGCCTTTATTCCCTTATTTTCTGTCATTTCCCACCAACTGGTAATAGCTCCAGCTCTCTCTCTCTCTCTCTCCTTCCTTGTATTTACCGTATGGTTCTTTTTCTTTTTTTTTTTCCTTCGCGTATTAAATATTTATTCTCTGATATATCCATTTCTTCTGTAGTTTGTGATTTCTTGTTTCCAAAATTTGATCTTTGGATATTTGATTAGCACTTAGCAGACTATTCCTATGGGTCTCTTTGTTTTGACAGATGAGTTTTCCTGGAAAGTGGAAACCATAGATTTTGGGTTTTTTTCTTCTTTTTTTCACTGAGATTTCAAATTTTTTCGTTTTGTTGAGGATTTGGGACTGATAGTCTTTAATTTTATCAGTGAATAAATCAATGAGGGATTACTGGATGAGGAAAAGGCAGTGAAGTTGGTGTGGGTGAATTGTGGTTGTTTCATGGGCAATACATGCCGTGGATCTTTCAAGGCGAAATTTTTTCAGGGCTACGGCCAGCCCGACGTGCGTTCCACTTCCAAGCACAGCACCCCTTCTGACCACTCCGTTTCCGAACACTCTCCTTCCAGCTTGAAAACCCAGCAGCTCATTGCCCAAGAGTTCTCCAAAGAGAACCCCAAAAACAACAACTTGCCTGCTATTAGTTCCACCAAGAAAGAAGCCATCATGAAGCGCGGCATTGATAATCAAGCTTATTATGTGTTGGGTCATAAGACTGCAAACATTCGTGATCTTTACAATTTGGGTCGTAAATTAGGACAGGGACAATTCGGGACTACTTATTTTTGCACTGAAATCGCCACTGGTAAGGAGTATGCGTGTAAGTCAATCTCGAAGAGGAAGTTGATATCTAAGGAGGATGTGGACGATGTCAGGAGGGAGATACAGATAATGCACCATTTATCAGGTCACAAGAATATCGTGTCCATCAAGGGTGCTTATGAAGATCCCTTGTATGTGCATATTGTGATGGAGCTTTGTGGTGGTGGTGAGTTGTTTGATCGGATCATCCAAAGGGGACATTACACTGAGAGGAAAGCTGCTGAATTGACGAAGATCATTGTAGATGTTGTTGAGGCTTGTCACTCACTTGGGGTTATGCATAGAGATCTAAAACCTGAGAACTTCCTCTTGGTTAACAGGGATGATGATTTCTCTCTCAAAGCCATTGACTTTGGACTCTCTGTTTTCTTCAAACCAGGTAACTTAACAAGTGCCTGTGCTTTTTCTCTCTCCTTAATTTGTATGTTTCAGATTATCTGTTGGCAAATTAAGGTGCTGAAGCACCTGAATTTTTTCCTTTGTTATTACTTTACGCATTTGTTTGGCCCTATAATTGTACCCCAAATCCAATGGAGCATTTATATGTTTTAAAGTTATGAATTTATTGTATGCATGTCCAAATGATATGTGAACTTAATGGGAGATGCTTTTTATAAGAATTAACTTGCAATTTACTTTTGTGAAGTTAATGATGCTGCCTTTGGATAATGATTGAAGAGCTAAAATGCATTTCATGAGGCGTGTACAGGAGATGTTAATCTTTATATATGGCTTGCTATTTCAGGCCAAATTTTCACTGATGTGGTTGGAAGCCCATATTATGTTGCTCCTGAGGTACTCCTCAAGCATTATGGGCCAGAAGCAGATGTATGGACGGCGGGGGTCATATTGTATATATTACTAAGTGGTGTGCCGCCATTTTGGGCTGGTATGTGTGTTTATACACTATTAAAGTGGGTGAAAGTTTCTATAAGCATTTACTGAAAGTTTATCTGTTGGTGATACAGAAACACAGCAGGGAATATTTGATGCGGTGTTGAAGGGACATATTGACTTCGAATCAGACCCGTGGCCCCTAATATCTGGCAGTGCAAAAGACCTAATCCAAAAAATGCTCTGTTCTCAACCTTCAGCACGATTGACTGCTCATGAAGTTTTATGTATGTTTAACCTTTCCGTCCTTCATTTTGTTCATGATCTTTACAGAATTATTTGGGCTCTGATGTAGATGGAATTAATAAAACGTCCTTTCAGTTGTTGATGTTTGTTCTCTATGCTACTGTTACTGAATGCAAGACAGCTAGACATTACCATCAGCATGCAGAACCTGCATAAGCTGTTTAGGCACTACCATTTGGGTTTTTCCAGTGTTAATGCAAACTTTTAGACTTTCTAAAGTAGGTTTTTTAGGTTGATCTACTTTGCAATTAATGTTTAGAGACTTAAAATAAATGCTACCTTGTCTTTTCCTCTTCAGCAACTGTTCTTTGAATGAACAGTCTATGTTGAATTAGCTATAGAGTATATCAAGTATATGCGATATATGGTTTAATTTACACCTTATAGATTTTAGATAGGTCTAGTGATTAATATGGTTCTTTCACAAGATTTGTGCTAGTTTTGGGAAATGAGAATAAAAAAAAATCATTTGTTTACTTATTGAATTTATTTGTTATTTGAACTAATTTCAAGATGAAATTGAGATTTATCTTTACCAATCATTTGTTTAGGCCATCCGTGGATATGTGAAAATGGAGTTGCTCCTGATAGAGCACTGGATCCAGCTGTACTGTCTCGTCTCAAGCAGTTCTCTGCAATGAATAAGTTAAAGAAGTTGGCCTTACGGGTAAGTACAGGTTCATGGAACAGGAATAAAAAAGATATATTATAGATATGTATATATACAGAGGGAGGGAGGGAGGGAGGGGGGGAGAGAGAGAGAGAGAGAGGGTATTAGGAGTTTGAATAAAATTTTAGATTCAGCGTTGCACTTTGTATCGGGTTGGCTGTTTATTTTTTGATAAGTAAAATAAGACTTTATTAAAACATCAAAGTAACATGATACAAAAAATGCCCTGTTTATGTAGGCATGTAGGAAACTAGGAATTCGTGAAGGTCCATGCCATTTAAGTCAACAGCAATGGCCCAAGTACAAAGAGTTCTAAAAAATAACAATTTAAGCTCCTCCACAGATCTCTCTTTGTCTTCAAAAGTCCTCTCATTTCGTTCCTGCCATAGACACCACATAATACAGATAGGGATCATCTTCCACACTGCTTTAATCTGTCTCACCCCACGGGTTGGCTGTTTATTTGAGAAGCATACTGATGTTTGATGACTTTTGGCATGTCCCTTACGAACATCGAGCCTACTCTTCATATCGATGGAACTTCTAATCTCTGTTTTGTGTTGTCAGGTAATAGCTGAAAGCCTGTCTGAGGAGGAGATTGCTGGTTTGAGAGAAATGTTTCAGGCAATGGATACTGATAATAGTGGTTCGATTACATTCGATGAACTGAAAGCTGGTTTGCGAAAATATGGCTCTACTTTGAAGGATACAGAGATACGTGATCTAATGGAAGCGGTAAGGCATTTGTTTTGTAGCTAATACCTGATTTTCTGGTGGTGCGTTTATTGTTTTATTTCATATTTCACTATCACCTAGTTTCTTTTCTTTTTCATTCTCACGAAGCTGCTCTGTTCTGCTCTGTTTGTTTTTAGTCTTCTCTTTGTTTTTGTTCCACTTATCTGCTCTGTTCTCATCGTAACAGGAATGCATGTTTGTTATTGCTTCGTTTGGGATATTGGAATCCACGTTAATTCTGTGTGTTGGGTGATTAAAATTTATTGCTTGTATTGAAGAACATAAGCTGGTGATCTCATGTCAAATGAATATTTCGGAGATTTATGTTTGGGTAATTTATATCCTGATTCCTGAAAGTCCGATTTCATAAGCATTATGCAGTTGTGCTTTCAGATGAAACTCAGGTAGTATTTGTCACATTCTACCATAATGTGATTGGTGTTTTTCCGAAGGTGGAGTGTGTAAAGCACAGACCACTTCTAAGGAGTTAGCCATGTGGTTTTCACGTAACCATCTGAAAGTACACGAAGCTGGGGATTTTTCGCTACTTTTTTATTTATGCACTCTTATATGTCTTTTGTATCCTTGTCAATATTATATATGAAGGTTTTGTCAAAGAAACTTTGAGTGGAAAAGCAGAGGATTTTTTTTTATTTCGTTTGTAAGATGCATGTTTGAATATGGACCCGCCATTAGTGTAAAGTTTCTTGCTTTTGAAGAAATGTGTTGTCACTTAGTGCCTCCTTTTAATTGGGAATTTACGTACTTAGAAACCAATTATGTTCGCAGTTGCAGAGCTTTTTGGAATTTTAGTTATCACATCTCTCCTTCCTTTATCATAATAGAAAAACGGTGGACATGGGAAGGATTATTATCATTTATGATACAGGAATCCCTTTGTTAATCATAATGGGAAATAGTAAGTGTAGAAAGGAAGAATTTATTTCACTGTACAGCCCTCATCTTTTCCATTCAATATATGTAAGAGAAATATTTACAATGTCAATAAGACAAGGATATCCTGGGGAAGTGAACTGGTAGGGACATTTCATCAAGACTTGAAGGAGGGTACAATATAGCATAGCATTCTTTAACACCCTTAATCACTTCCTTTGAATTATCTTTTGAAGTTCAGTGTGGAGTGACATTGCACTATTGTATTATTATGCTTGTAATGTGTTATTTCATGGGTTCATGTTCCATTTACTGAGCTATTTTATCTCTGTGCAGGCTGATGTGGACAACAGTGGGACTATTGACTATGGGGAATTTATAGCAGCAACAGTTCATCTTAACAAACTAGAACGTGAGGAACATCTCGTTGCAGCATTTCAATACTTTGATAAGGATGGAAGCGGTTATATTACAGTTGACGAGCTGCAGCAAGCTTGGGAAGAACATAACATGACTGATGTATTTCTTGAAGATATAATTAGAGAAGTTGACCAAGATAATGTAAGTCATCTACATTTTGTTCCTCTTAAGCAGAGAAGCTGAAGTCGGTAAACAATCATGCATTCTAATATAATAATCTCTATATGAGTTTGATTCTTGAAATCTAAGTTTTAAATGTCCTGCCATTGCTTGTGAATCTGTATTATTTTTTTGAAGTCAAGTATTCATCTGAATGACTCGAATCTCGATACTTGCATTTAAGCAATTGAATCTCTCCCTCTCTCTCCACATGCACACTCATACACCACTCTTTTTACAATTGTGCATTAAATAATGGGAGATTAAGGGTTGGCTTCCATCTGCATTCTCCCTTCGTAATTCTATATATAAAGAACTTTTGAAGGTTGGGTTTAAGAATCTGCTGTCTAAGTATATATTGCTCAACTAAATTGGGATATAAATTTGACGCAAAATGTGGGGGTTTGGCAAGCAGATTTCCCTTGATTACTGTTTTTTTTATTTAAACAATGCTTACCTCCCTTATCTTCTCTCCTATTTGTTTGTTTTATTTTGTCTTTTTTTCCCTGGCTTTACTATTTCTTTGTTGAGCAATTTCTGATGTGCTGCTGTTTGTGTTTTTTTAGGATGGAAGGATCGATTATGGTGAATTTGTTGCTATGATGCAAAAGGGGAATGCAGGAATTGGAAGACGAACTATGAGAAACAGTCTGAATTTGAGCATGAGAGATGGATCTGGTGTTCGTTAGCTCCCAACAAGCTTATTATGTGCAGGTACTTTCAGCTGTGTATCTGAGCCACCCCCCTTTTCCAATTCTTTCCAAATACCAGGAAACTTGGTGGGTCGTTCACCTGTTAGGGCAACATCTTTTGTGCTTAGCTGAGCTTTAAAGGCAAAATAAAATCGTGCATAGGGTCGTATATTCCAGTGGACAATCAATATCCATTTTCAGCCGAAACATCATCGAATGACAACTGTTATAATTAGTCAAGTCTGTCGATAAGTGGGAAAGGTTCAAACTAGCTTCCCATTTGGATAATCAAATGATTTGGACTGGTTTCAGCTGACGGATTACTTTGCTAACAAAGAAATTAGCAATATTAGAAAGCCTGATTAATCCATGTAACTTGCAATTCTTTTGCCCACAATTCAGTTAATTATGTCTTATGTAGGAAACGTTTTAACCTGTTTTAAATCTGTAGTCCTATATTGATGGCATGGCACATTGGCAGGTTGTACAGCAAGGCAGAAGACAATAAGTGATGAAGCTTTTGAGAAACAATTTTGATTCCTCCCCACTTCCCAAACCATTTTGGTCTTGGAGGTTCTAGGTTGAGGCATTTATTGAGGGATGCTGTATGACTCAGAAAGAAATATTTTTAAGCGTTGTAGACCTAAGTGTGAAGTGTTACATCTTTTCATGTTGCTGAATTGCTTGGTGCTCTTTTTCATTTGGGGGTTTCTGTTTGTATTTGAAAGAAAAGGGATTTGATCCACGGATAATGTGTCTCTTTACTTCAGGCTTTGCTTCGATTCTGAGTATGTAAAGTTCAAAAGTCAAAAAGATTTTGTTCAAGTTACTGGAACAAAAGTTGGATCGATGTGAATGTATCTGGGATGCCATAAGTGGTCCACTTACATAATTGACTACTGTGGAAGTGATTGTTAAAGCTACACATTTAGGACCGTTTGGATGTTGAGCTGAATTGAGTTCTTTATGAATAATAGTGAGTTGAAACGGTGGAGTGAGTTTTGTATGATCCACCTTAGATGAGTTTAGATGTTTTTGAATGTTAAAATGAGTTTATATGTATTTATGGAAAGTTAAAAAAGGTTGTGGGTCCCGTGTGTACAGATGTGTTGAGTTGAAAAAGTTTGTGGATTTCACGAGTAAAAAGGTTTTGAATTGAGATGATTTTAGTGATTTGAGAATTTGATGTTTAGATATTAGATTTAGTTTAAAATTAAATTGAATTCAGTCCAAGTTATAAATGGGGCCTTAGAAAATAGGAAAATGCGGTTGCTGTTGATTGAGTTTTATGTTGATGGAAGAAGTCCTATCCCCTTCAAACAAGAATAAAGAGGAGCAGTATAATCTCCACCATACCCCCTCACCAACTTCACTACAGCTTTTTGCAGATTTGTCTGTCGGTGAGGAAATGGTAAACATGTGCATCTAGCCTCTGGTCAAAACGGGCCTAATCATTTTCTATCTTTTGTTGTTTAGAAAAGAATAGTGATTAATGATTAATCAACTGGATTAGTGCACCACCGACACTCTTCTCCGATATACAATCAATTTAGAAAGAAATTGAGGCCAATCAGTCTCCTCTGGCTCTGGATCCAAGTTGTCAGACAAAACACCCAGCTACGACTCTCTATTAACATATGGCAACTTTTGGTCGACTAAAACCTTTTCAACAACTACCATACAGGCAGTGGCTTCTTGTTGTTGACTGGACTGGTAAATAAAGGATATTTTCTCATATTTTGGTTAAGTTGGGAAGGTCCCAACTCAAATGATACTTCAATTAGGCGTCTAGATACAAGTTAAGGAAAAAAACGAAATCTATTTACAAGTCTATATTTTTACACACCAAACAAGCTCTTGAAGTGGATTCCACATCGATACAAATGCTTTAACTTTTTTATGATATAATAAATTCATGACAAGGGATGTCTTGCAAGTAGCAAAAATTACAATATAATATTGATTGTTAAAAAGAATTTATCATCGTTTTAAAAAATGTAAAACAATGACAGATGATTGAATAGTTCATCATGTCAAACCTTGCTGGCAATGATTGGTACTTGGTAGGGAATCGTGGAACTGGCACATGTCACCGACGGACAGTGCAAGCAATGAAGTTAGCATGCAGTAGGCCAAAACCAACAAACAAAATAAAAACAAATACGGTCGACCTGCGATTTGCTTGATTGGAAAAGGGGAAGAAAGAAATGGAAAGAAACAAAACTTGGAAAGCCTCAAGTCAAGGTGCTGCTGTTTTAATTTCATTATATGGAAACAGAGACTGAATACGAATATCGCTTGGAGGAAA
This sequence comes from Juglans mandshurica, assembly GCA_022457165.1. NCBI lineage: Eukaryota > Viridiplantae > Streptophyta > Magnoliopsida > Fagales > Juglandaceae > Juglans > Juglans mandshurica. Next base: position 23,154,236 of record CM039629.1, on the reverse strand, counting down.
GAACAGCTTATTATATTAATAAACATTGCATTGCACAATGGAGGAGTAAGTCTTGTACAAGGAAACCTTCAAAATTAAGCAATCAATACTTGAACAATACGAACAATATTGACTAACAACAAACGAGCAGATCCTGCATGCAATTCCCCTTTTTGAGCACCGCAAATCAGTGGCTTGAAACTTATGGACATGAAAAGAATGATGATATTGACGCCAGAGGCAGGCACACAGTATGCAGGGTAATTTTACCAAAAAACGAATTTGGCAATCAACAGACACTCCTAAACTGCCTTCCAAACAATCCCACGTAGTAGCATAATGTTCTAATCACAACCCAGTAATCTTTACGGATAAACACTAACAAGGGAAGAAAAGGGTACAAAAATTATAATAGCAAAAAGCCATACAGAATTCCAGTCTTGATCTGAGTCTGGAACCTTTATACCATCAAAGGTTTTAGCAACTTTAACACCCCCATTTCATGCTAACCAACCTTTCTCAGCCTTGGGTTCTCGAGATTCCATCTTCGAAATTCTTGGAGTAGTTGTAGGAATCGTACCTGTAGGTTTGAGGAAGACCCACACGTTCAGAACCCACGAGTCTTCTGATCTCAAACCTGACCTTGTAAACAACATGTCTCCAGCTACCTTTGCTATGAGAACCAAGCATCTTGGATTCTTCCTCGTTCATCTCCAGATCCTCTGCAAAAATGGGCTTCCTCGAGAGAATCCAAGACCAGCCCCAGTCCCACCATTTCCTTACAGAACTGCCAGCAGATTCTCCCATGGATGACAGAGACTTCGACCTGCGGAATGCCCATGAAGTTGCAGGGGAAGCAATGGGTTGGATCTTGAGGGAGAGGGAGGAGAGCCTTCTGCGTAGGCCATGTTCTTTGGAGTCCACTTTTGAGACAGGGAGTGCTTGGTTTGTGGGCATGTTGGGTATAAAGCTTCGATCTTGAAGGCTCTGTATCATGGTCCTCATGATGTAGCCTAAGAAGAAGAAAAAAAGAAGAAGGAAGAGAATGAAATGAAATGTGGGTTGTTGTTGTTGTTGTTGGCTGTAGCAGTGGAGGTGGGGTGTCAATGTCCAGAGGATGAGTACAGAGAGGGAGAAAGAAAAAGGAGGTGAAATGTAGCGTTCTCAAGTTCTATCACAGGCTGTTTTATTCCCTTTTTTTTTTTATTTTTCCCAGTAAAAACCAATGATTTTTTCAACTGTGGAGGGCATTACAAATTTACAGAGGTTGAATATCTTCAATCCCATAGCTCAATTTATAAAGAGAAAGGCAACTTGTTAAAAATTTAAATATTTATAAAGAGAAAGACAACTTATTTATTTATGACTTTCCTAATTCATAATTATGAAATAATATTTACAATTATAGAATTTAGAAGTACCGCACATTTTCTTTTAAAAATATAAATAAATTTGAGATCTATATGAAAAATAAGCACGGGAGACTTATAATAACTATCCTGATTCATAATTAAGAAATGATATTTAATTGTTCTAGAGTATGCAAGTATTACACATTTCTTTTAGAAAATATGAATAAGCCTGATATCTATATGAAAAATGAGCGTATGATTTATACATTTTAAAACTGTATTTAATACATATTATATTAACTGGAAGATTTTTTTTAAATACTGCCTTCATGGAAATGGGCCGGATTAGGAACACAAATCTTGGCCACTGAGACCTAAAGCCCAGCCCAGAAGTATTTTTATGTTGTTTTGCGTTTTTTCCCCCGAAACGGCAAGGCCGGTTTGGACCAAGAGAAGGCGCCGGTGCACTCGTATTCATTTGTTAATCGTCTGAGACTCTCGAGTGTACAATTCCCACGCGCGCGTACACTCTCTCCGGTGGTCACAGATCTGTGGAGGAAAGCGAAATACAGAACTGAAACTGAGACCCAAAAAGAATTACTATGGAGTACAGAAAACCCAAACATCAGGTTCTTCTTTTTCCTCTTCGCTCTCGTTCCTATCCACTGAGCTAGCACCAAATTAAGTCCCGCGATTGCTTTTGGAAAAAAAAAAATTTGTCAAGTAAAATGATGATCGTTTCAAAATCCCAATCTTTGATTGACAATGTAATTGATCTTTCATATGTTTAGGAAGAAGATGAGGAAACTGCTGTTGGAGGAGACGCCATAGAGAGCTTACGCGGGAAAGCTCATTCATTGAATACTGTGGCCACGTTGGGAGGGGGGACGGCCGTTAACCCGTCCAAGTGGAAGCGCAAGTATATGAGCCTTTTAGTTTTTAATCTCATTCTAATTCTAAGTAATTCATACACTTAGAGCTTTCTGCGTTTGTTTATAGGTCCATTGTTACACTTGCATTGACTGTTCTTACGAGTTCGCAAGCGATACTTATTGTATGGTCTAAGCGAGCTGGCAAGTATGAATATAGTGTTACCACTGCAAATTTTATGGTAAGCATGTTTGAAAAAATATTTGCGAATTAATACGGCATGCTATGTTTTCTCTCAAAATAATAATTTCTCAAGCCTCGGTTTTTACGAATATCTCAATCATTATTTATTGGATTCTGGTAGGTCTTAGGTTCAAATCTTACCAATCAAACAAATAGATCGAATGTAATTTTCTATGCATCAAGTAATTTATTCCCTTTTTATTGAATTAGGTGGAAACTTTAAAATGCGCATTATCAGTTGCAGCATTGTCCAGAATCTGGAGAAATGAAGGTGTTACTGAAGATAATAGGTGTCCCTTGTTTTTTTGCTTATTTTTGAAATTTTTTTCTCTGCTAAGAATGTAGAAAACAATAACGAGATGATGCAGTCACTCCACAGAAACTTGTGATTTGTTGGTGATGAGGCAGCATTGCCTTACATCTAGTTGGGATTATCTCCACACTAGAATACCTCTCTCTTTATGGTTAAGTGTCAATCAGTTAGACAAGTGTAACACCTTGCTCTTATGTATATCCTGCCATTGAACTAGGTTGAGCACAACATTGGATGAAGTTATTGTGTACCCCATTCCTGCAGCACTTTATCTAGTCAAAAACTTGCTTCAGGTTGGTTGTGGCAGTCCTGTTTTTCTTTTATTGGAGTTTCTATGCCGTTCGACTTCTTGCTTCCCCAAACAAGATTATGTTAATTCTTCATTTTAATGTGGCAGTATTACATCTTTGCATATGTTGATGCCCCGGGTTATCAGATACTGAAGAACCTGAATATTATCAGTACCGGTGTTCTGTACAGAATTATACTTAAGAAGAAGTAAGTCCTTACCATCATTTATGCTGGTTTTTTGCTTCCTCGTGGGAAATGTAAGTCAAGTCCCCTGGAAAGATTCAATGCGGAAGGAATCACCGTAGCAATTCATTTCACTCGTTGGAATGAATGGACATGGAGGGGGATGAAAAAAATTTAGTTCCCTGTGTTATTTTTCTTCTTCTGTCTTCTGAATCCATGTCCAAAATAGCAATGCCAAAAGCATCCATAAGCATTAGCATGTATCTAATTCAAATGCTCTTGGGCTTTGTATCTGAGGATGGAAAATGAAATCTTAAATCAACTCCTCCTGTTTGGTTGAGGAAAAATCTAGTGTTTTAAATAAATTATAAGCATTAGCCAAATCAAATAGAACTTTGAATATTCTCATTATGTATTGTATTCCAACAATATTTTCTTTCAGGTTAAGCGAGATTCAATGGGCGGCTTTCATTCTACTATGTGCTGGGTGCACCACAGCTCAGCTAAACTCAAAGTAAGATTGACGATGCACCCTATGCTCTGGTTGTTTCAAACTTGGGTTAGTTTTCTTTTGGCATGTTGACCTTAAAGGTATTAGTGGAATTGTCACATGTGCAGTCCATGATGATGGACATTTGTGCTGCACATCTATGATATTGGATGAAATGCAATTGAGCTAATGAATGAAGAATGTGTGTGTGTGTGTGTGTGTGTCACTGATCTTATATTACTTTGTATGAAGAGAAGAATTATCTGTGCATGTAGCCCCGTAGTTGAGAAGTAGGGACTGTCGACCATTTATCCCACTTTGCATTTATATAATCTTTAGTTCAAACTCCAATCTTTTATATTTCCAATGTATTGGCAATGTCTTAGAAAATGACGGTTGTTTTGCAGCTCTGATCATGTCCTTCAAACTCCTTTTCAAGGATGGATGATGGCCATTGTGAGTTGTCAACACTTGATGCTTTTAATACAGTGAGGGGCAGAAAACTATAAAACTAGCATAAAATACATTTTATTCTGATGGTGGGTAAATTCTTCACAGGTCATGGCACTCTTGAGTGGTTTTGCAGGAGTATATACTGAAGTGAGTTTTTAAGTACATTGTTTGCACTCTAGTTCTTTAGAACCATGATTTATGTGCATCATTGCATTTGAAGCCTAACTCCATGTACTTCATCAATATTGGGAGGGTTGAATTTACTCAATGAAATTCCAACAGACTGATTGAGGATAAATAAGGCTCTATTGAGTTGAAAATCCGAAATCTCTCATTTGAGTCATCTAGAAAACCATCCTTTTTCAACACTCTCTTCATTTGGACGACTTCTATAGACTTTAACGGGCTCAACGTTCATGATTTTCTTGTGTCTTTTCTCCTTATAGTCAAATATTTTTCTTGTATACATCTTGTGTGCTTGGATCGCACCTTGTAACAATGCTTTGTTACTTAATTAAAAAAAAACCATTATTTTTAGTAACTTACCTATGATTTTGGCAGGCTATAATTAAAAAGCGTCCTTCCAGAAACATAAACGTGCAGAACTTTTGGTTGTATGTATTTGGGATGGTCTTCAATGTAATTGCTATCCTAGTCCAAGATTTTGATGCGGTGATGAACAAGTAATTTTAGCTTTTCTTCTCTCTTTCCGATTCTTCCTGTATTGTTGTTGTATCTTCAATTATCTCCATTTTCCCGTGGCTTCATTTTCAAAAAGATTCTTTAGTGTTTTATAAATGGATTTAAGAAGATATAATTTAGAAGTTATTGTTTCTCTTTTCAGGGGATTCTTCCATGGATACTCTATTATTACAGTTCTCATGATTCTCAACCATGCACTTAGGTATCTTACATTCTCTTCTTGGCTTCATTAAGTTTATCAGTAGTTTGTTTGCTTGCTCCATTTTTTGTTTCGTCATAAGTTTCTAGCTTCCAGGCATATAGAATCGCTTGTGATTCAAGTAAAACTTTTTATGACTATTCTATAGGACTGAAATTTTGGATTATTAGATAGCATAATTGGGAACAGTTTAAAAAATGTGACATTACATGGTAATATTTCAGCCCATGTTATGAGAGTTCATGGTTATGCTTGCTTGGCTTAAAATAGTCATGTGCTGTAATCCTTGGTAAAAATAATTATCAATTGCTTAGATTAATTGAAAGCTACTTTGTGCTTCTGGGTTTTCCCTTTGCGGTTCCTCCCAGAAATGTTCCAGTGATGGGTTCACTAACAATCTGGAGATAGAGAGGTAGATGGAGGAGCTCAATTGGTGCTACCATATATAACAATTATGATATAAAACAAAACTTAACTAGCCAATATGTAGAAAGGGCCCCTTATTTGTACATTAGCTCTTTTCTACACTTAGTAACTTCTCTATTGGATATCTTCAACACAACTGATTGCTCTCTCTCTCTCTCTCTCTCTCTCTCTCTCTCTCTCAATCTCTGTGTGTGTGTGTGTTTGGCATGCGCACACACACTTGTATCTGGGTCTGATACACCTAATATCAAAAGCTGCATTATTTATGTGATACAGAAAAAACTGCAAAAGATCTATTTCTTATATAGAGCTATCTAGTTTTATCGCCGTGACCTTTCTATACAATCTACTTACATGATTGTCTTTTGTGCAACAGTGGCATTGCTGTATCTATGGTAATGAAGTATGCTGATAATATAGTGAAGGTATGGTGCAGAAATATTACTTTGAATCTCGTGAGACATTAACTTATGTGCATTTACATGAATCTATTTAATTTGCTGGCATGCTTTTCCCAGGCATATCCTAGTGATATTTCTCCTAGCAATCGCAAGTAATTAATTTGCCCAGGAAGGGGAAAAGGCATCTGCCATCTTTCATTGATGGCTGAACATTAGACTGTAGGAGAAATGTCTTTGTGTTCTTTTGGAACTCATTTCTGGGTTGTTTTGGGCTCTTTTCATTTTCGGTAAAGGATTCAATCCAAGTGATTGGCTTCACCGATCTTAGTTGACAACCTTATTTTTGCGTATCTAACACCGATAGTTCTTTCTAGATGTATGTTTTGGTCTTTATTTTCTTTGCCTAAGTGAAATTTCATTGATTATATTAGTTTTATTACTGGGAAAGTATATAATTCTATCCCACCCAAAACATTTTGTGCACCTTGTGATTGAAGTTCCAATTGTGATTTAGCTTCCCCATGGTGTGCAGGTCTATTCTACCTCTGTGGCAATGCTTCTCACAGCTGTTGTCTCTGTCTTTTTGTTTGGGTTTAACCTTTCCCTTGCCTTCTTCCTGGGCTCAATGTAAGTTATTGTTGGTTACATGGTTTATCTGCCTCGTATATTTCCATTTATCCTGCCCATACCATAATTTACTTGGTTTTAAACAATATTAAACAGTGAGCTTGATTTTATTTATGCTTTTTTTTTTTTTTTTTGCCCTTGCAGTGTCGTTTCTGTTGCAGTTTATTTACATTCGGCTGGGAAGCTGCGATAGCCTCTATACCATATCTACGCAAATTTTGTGTCATTGTAAAGGTTCACATCGTCTGTTTTTTTTTTTTTTTTTTTTTTTTTTTTTTTTTTTTTTGCATTTTTCATTTTGGACATATTATAATGAAATTGACGATATGTATGTATACCTTACTGTTCCAATCAATTCAAAATTAGTAATCAGTTTCCACTGTTTGTTCCTTCAACTATCTTACAAGATCACAATGACAGGTTTACATTTAAGGTGGTAAATATGACTAGTTTTCATGTATACCTTTTTAATTTCTGAGGCTCAGACTTCATTTTTGTAGTTTTCTGATCCGCAAGTGTCTTGATTCCTTTGCAAAAACAATAAAAACTTGAAGAGACCAACATGTGTCCTATTTACAATCTATAGTAATTATTGACATCTCATTGGGGGCAAACAATCCATTGGGGCCACGCTTTCCGGTGAAAGTAAGCGATTTAACCAGTTTCGTGTAGGGAAACTTCCGAGGTTGCAGTGCACGGGATCGGGGTTTTACTCTACAAGGATGAATCCGAAAGGCCCTGCCTTGGAGAGGTTCCCTGACATATTAAAAAAAAAACTTATTGACAAAGTTTCATATCCATGGAGTCCTGAAAACGTTATGAGGTTGCAATTCCTGGTTTTCTTCATTTTTTGCGAAATTGGGGTGAACAAAATTTTTAGTATTTGGTCAGAGATTAGTTGATAGGTTAATTTTAGTAAAGCATTAGAAACATCTTCCCAAGAGAGCTTCAAGATTTTAATCTGAGAACAAAATTTCTCTAACCTCTGGGGATTCCTTCAATTTAACTAGCAGAGTATGAATATCAAACCTAATCCGATCCTTCATTCCCTTAAATGCTAAAGAACCTAGCCGTAATCATATTTATTCAATGAAAGATATCCTACATAGCCCAAGTTTACATAACTACAATAAACAGAACCTTTAAAAAATGTTGGTCTCCAAAACAATAATCTGAAAAGACTAGCAAACTTTGTAAGTGGATGATGTGGCTTCAAAAGAAGTAAGATTTCATGCTTTGAAAATAATAATTGTTAGGACTATTGCATGAAGCCATGTTTGAATCTGATATACAGTCAAGACGATGATGAGAGGCATGTGGTGATGATCGCTGCAATTTCATCAACTGTAGATCTTCAACTATACCAACTCCCCATGCTTGGTTCAGAATTTGAAAGTGCAGCTGCCTACACAAAAAACGGTCTTTTTGAAATGAGAGGATTGCTTCGTTCAGAGACATTGCAAGAAAACATGGCAACTTTCACCTGTTTTTTACTTTTGTGAAATAATCAAAAAGATTTCCTGCCTATGCCTAGGCAAATGCGTATGCTTGGAACAAAAGCCTGCAAATAGAACCTATCGTAAAGACTCCGTATGTTGGAAAACCTTTCAATCTGTAATTACTCCACTTGAAAGCAACCAACGAGGCCACAACTATATATATTTACAGCTATCCCTTCTCCTCCCTCATATTCAACTTCCTCTCTTAGAGCTGAATTCTTAACCACACAATGGCTTTCTCTTCATACTCTAAGATCTCCCTTCTGGTTTTTTCCTTGTCTCTGTTTGTCTGTTGTGCTCTAGCTTATGATTATTCAATCGTGGGTTATTCACCAGAGCACTTGACATGCTTGGACAAAATCATAGAACTGTTCGAATCATGGATGTCAAAACACGGCAAGACTTACAGGAGCATCGAAGAGAAGTTACATAGGTTCGAGATATTCAAGGATAACTTGAAGCACATTGATCAGAGGAACAAGGAGAGTTCAAGCTACTGGCTTGGGTTGAACGAGTTTGCAGACTTAACCCACGAGGAGTTCAAGAACAAGTATTTGGGATTGAAACCCGAGCTGCCCAGAAGAAGAAGCTCCTCCAAAGACTTCAGTTACAGAGATGTGGAGGATCTGCCCGAGTCTGTGGATTGGAGAGAGAAAGGAGCTGTTACTCCTGTCAAGAACCAGGGTTCATGTGGTATGCAACTCTCTCTCTCTCTCTCTCTCTCTCTAAATATATATATATATATCTATATGCATGCGTAGTGTATTAGTGGAGTGTCTTCATGTTGATCGTAAAAACAACTACCATGGTGAGCATGCAGGTAGTTGTTGGGCATTCTCAACTGTTGCAGCCATTGAGGGCATAAACCAGATCGTGACAGGTAACTTAACGTCGTTGTCGGAGCAAGAGCTGATTGACTGCGACAAATCCTTCAATAGTGGCTGCAATGGAGGTCTCATGGATTATGCATTCGAGTTCATTATCTCAAATGGAGGACTGCACAAGGAGGAAGACTACCCATATCTAATGGAGGAAGGCACTTGTGAGGAGAAGGAGGTAAAAATGGCTTGAGCTGTACTGAACCAAAACTCTTTTTTAACTAATAAGAAACTTTCATAGTATAAGTAGTCGATCATTCATGTTTGTAAGTTTGTGTTCAGGAAGAAACGGACGCAGTGACAATAAGTGGTTATCAGGATGTGCCACAAAATGATGAAGTCAGTCTTTTGAAGGCACTGGCTCACCAGCCTCTTAGCGTAGCCATTGATGCTTCTGGCCGAGACTTCCAATTTTACCGTGGGGTAAACTACCGTTGTCTTCCCTTGACAACAAGGGACAATATATCCATACCCACATTTCACCGCCTTTGGCTTGTATACGCCCTAATTACGCATAGTTTTGCTGGTTTTGCAGGGGGTATTCAATGGACATTGTGGAACTGAGCTTGATCATGGAGTAACAGCAGTTGGATATGGGTCATCGAATGGGTTAGATTACATCATTGTGAAGAATTCATGGGGACCAAAGTGGGGAGAGAAAGGATACATACGGATGAAGAGGAACACTGGAAAACCCGAAGGGATATGCGGCATCAACAAATTGGCATCGTATCCTACCAAAGAGAATTGATCTAGCAATCTCCTCTCATATCAGCTTTCCCCTCCCCCCCCCCCCCCCCCCCCAGCTTTTCCTTTACAAGATTGATGAATTTGTATTTGTATGACTTTCTTATGTTCCTGCATTAATAAAATGTCAGACAAGTTCAAGTTCTCTAGAAACTGCATATAGGTTGAGCAAATATCAGAAAAATAGGCATTCAGACATGCCATCCATCTTGGAAGACATTTGGGGAGCCTTTGGTGCTAAGAACAACGGTGTCAAAAAAATATAAGTAAAATAAATTCCTGTGATAATGACAATAGTAAGTAGATCAAAACGATTTCTGCTGCATGTAAACAGTTCTAGTACTTATTTTATCCAATCGGCGAACCCTAGAAGTTCGCAGATATCATTCTTCCAGGCAGTAACACTTAATGCCATTGTAGGGAATTACTAATTCAGCTAAGGAAGCAAAAATGACATTATCAACTCAAAACTTCATTGTATTTAAAGACGCAATCATAAAGCCGTCCTCCAAGAAACAGGGCGACCTCTGGGTGTTTCACCTGTATTTAAGGAGAAGAAGAAGAACCAGATCTGACATCACTATAGTTATCAAGCAAAGGAAGCAAATAAACGATATACTGGAAAAGACCATCACCATTCCAATCTTGAGGGAATCACACTTGAATTGTGCATAAAGATTTGTCTCTATTCCACGACCCTGCCAGAAGCAATCTGAGTTATATTTGGAAAACTAAAACCACTGGTAAAACTTATCCACAAGTATCGCTAATGTGTATATGTATATATATGGAAGCTAGAACATTTCAATCCATCGTTGTTTTTTTCCTGAGCTCTAAATGATTGATTAATAAATAAATAAATGAAAACTTGTATTGCAGCAAGTTTTAGCCACTGAAGCTTGTATATGCCGCTTAGGTAAAGAACAGAGTTTAGTCCATTAAAACCTAACTTCATGCGGCCAAAAAAGGAAAAAAAATAAAAGAAACAGGGTTTTAGGTAATAGGACCTTATATTTCCCGTTATTTGGCCTAATAAAAAAGAAACCAAGATTAATTAAGCCATGGCCATCCGTATGGGAAACTATGCATTTCCATATTAAACTTGTTAAATTATACTGGGCTGACAATGCAGTAGGAAAATTCTCGTATTAAATTCTCTCTAGAAGCACTTTAATAATGAAACTGAGCCCTGGTAGTTTGTGAAGATTTCATTTTTCTTGATCACATGGAAATACTGACTCCCAAACCCACCCCATCCCTTTTGTCGCAAATATGCTTTTATACGTTGAACAATGCCCACTAAAAATATCAATGTAGAGAAACAAAAATGAAAAAGAAACCTGCAGCAGATCACGTTAGATGATACATGAGTGGGCATTTGGATAATCCAGTTTAATTACAAAAGAAACAGGAAATAAACAAAGACGCTTGATCCATACAATGGTTTCTAAATCTACTAGCTTCCTGAATAGGTAAGAACTTACCATCCCTTCCAAGATAACCAGGTCCGCATCACTTGTGAGGTAGGCAAGCTCTTGTGAAACTCTCGTGAGATCAATAACCTGCAAGGAATCAGAAGGCAGAAGAGCTTCATGCATCCATAGTGATATTTTATTTATTAATTTTTTTTATAAGAAAATGGTTAAATTATATTAATACGAATAGGCATAGTCCAAGTCCACAGAAGGTATACAAGAGATAACACATATTTAGGAGGAAGAAATATAAACAAGAAAATCATGAAAATCGAGGCCATTGAAATCTACAGCTTTCGCCCAAAGAAAAAGAGTTCTAACAAATAATAATCTACTCCTCCAATGAACGCTCCCTGTCTTCAAATGTCCTATCATTTCATTCCTTCCAAATGCACCATAGAAGACATATAAGAAGCATCTTCCACAGCTAAAATTTGTGGGATGCCGCCGAGGTTCTCCCAACATGCCAAAAGCTCGACCACTGTAGCAAGCATAACCCAGACTAGTTCTACCCTTCTGAATACATCGACCCATAATGCTCTAGCAATCTCGCAATATAGTAGAAGATGGTCCACAGTCTCCCCACTTTGTTTACACATACAGCACCATTCCACCACTATCACCCCACGTTTCCATAAGTTACCCATTGTCAGAATCTTCCCTAGAGACATTGTCTAGGCAAAAAATGCCTCCCTAGGGGGGGCCTTGTTTCTCCAAATTCTTCTCCATGGAAAGTGATTATTCTGCGGTTGTGTGAGGGCCTTGTAGAAAGAGCAAACTGAAAATGTACCTATCCTGGTAGGTGTCCACCACAAAGTATCAACTCCTTGAATGCTCGGTCTCATGGAGCATAAAAGCTGGAAGAAATTTTCAAAATTGCTGACTTCCCAATCTTGGGCCGCCCTGGTGAAGCTCACATTCCACTAGAATAAATCCCCAACCCTCTCCATGAGCTCTGCTACTGAAGCTTCTTTCTCACGTGCAAGTATGAACACTGTAGGGAATAAGTCCCTGAGAGCTCTATCTCCAACACCATATGTCATGCCAGAATTTAGTTCTTGAGCCATCTCCAATCACAATTCTAGCATGACGAGCAAAGACTCCCCAACCTCTCCTAACGCCACATCACCCTCGCCTAATAATAATAAAACAACAACAACAAAATAATAATAATAGCAGCAGCAGCAACATTGAAATGTGATACCATCATCCAATTAATGTAATACCAGCTAATGCAAAAAATAACACTCTTTCTTACCGGCAAATCATTACCAGAATTGGCAATTAAAAGATTTGAAGTATCAACACCAATGAGCAGACCATGTTCGTCCTTCAGCTGGTAAATCGCTGCTTACAATGTCAGAGTTGACCAAAATTCTAAAATTAACACAATTCTGTTTTTTTCTTAATATTACCTTTGATATAATCTCAACCAGTTCAGGGTAAGTCACGTCATTGATAGAAGGCAAGTCATTCGCCGCCAAAACAACCTGCATAGAGAAGGTGAGTCAAATAAAACTTTTACATAAAGAGTGAGCAACAAGATATTAAAAACAAAGGATGCATAACAAATTAGAAGAGTCCATACTGAAAACAAACCTGAGTCCCATGTCGGAGTAATTCTCTTGCAAATGGCAAAATACCCAAAATAATATCTGCACCAGAATTATCAACAAAAATGATAGCCTGTCATGACAACCAAAGCAGCTGGTTAGTAAAGAAGGGCATATAATAGTATCAATGTAGAGACATATCTCAAAGGTGTTGGGCACAATAAATTAGGCAAAACAACTTGCCTTCTTCCAAGGTTTCTTGCCCCATTGCAATTTGAAAGCATCTAAGTCATCAATAACCCAAGGTCGGGAGACAAGATTTTGACAACTAGCTAAAAAGGACATTCCATCCTTCGAGAAAACCTCTGCAAGCTTTGCAAATTGAGAAAATAAAAATGATCTTAGTAACATTGAAAAACATTCAAATGTTGACATGTCATTGCATTTTAAGGTACACATATCGCATATACCATGAGAAATGATTGAGATTGCTTCAGTTTTATGCCCAAAATGGATTATCTGATTCAGGGAGACATAGACAGAGTATGTAGGTTCCCGTGTGGGGCTTTTGGGTAGTATATGGACCCCAAACATTTAAATGCTACTCTAGTGGGGATTTTAGGTAATGTGGACCCCCACCGATGCATTTAATATTGTGCCTCTCTCGAAATTAGACCATCCAATTCGAGCAGAGTATTGGAGAAGATCTCTACTTCCTTGCTAATCAGCATGACAGATTCCTTTTACAACGCTAGCATGATATAGCTTTGACAAATATTCCATGCTGTTTTCAAACTATATATGAATGAACTGCATTTGTTGAGAGTTCCCCATGAATTGTTATTGACCACACGTAAGGAACTTCACTTGAGATATATGGAAGTCGTGAAAAACCAAATGATGTCTAGATTCAACTTCAAGGTGAAAATTCAATTAGAATTATATCATAGTCCCTGATTAAAAGAAGAATACAACCCCAAAAACATACACAACAAATCAGAATATTGATTTCAGAAATCCCGGGATTTAAGGGCTTTGTTGCTAATTAATGAGTTTATCAGCTAGGTAGAGAAAATAAGATCTCAAAATGCTGACAAGCTTTCCAATAAAAGAATACATACCTGTGCAGAGCCAAGATCAAATATGTTTCCTGCAAATATTCCTCTGACCAGATTCTCCAGACGCTTGCCTTCATCTTCAATGGCATCATTAAGATTAACTACATCCACAAATAGAGATATAGCCTTTGCATTCTCTTCATCCTATTATATTTTCCACCAAAAAAAAAAAAAAAGCTTTATGAGTAAAGATAGAGAACAGATGAAACCAGCTGACACAAAATGTAAAGACTTACCTTAACTTTCTTAAATATATCACGGAATCCCAATTCTCTAAGAACTTGCTCGCGAAGTCTGCAGAGAAGCTATGTCCCCCAAAAAAGAAGAAAGAAAATGAGAATAAAAAATTCACATCTTTCAGCAAAATAGAAACTTGTAACGATTTATTTAAGATTGTCTTACAATGCAATCAGGTGGCCCACCATGACTTTCAGGATCTTTCTTAAATTCCTCAAGTATTTCAGTATATCTTCCACATAAGACGCCAAAAAAAAAAAAAAATGCAATCAGAATCCTTGAAGATACATTACGATAAATTGCATACATGCGGCAATCCGAACTACTATAGAGAGAGAGAGAGAGAGAGAGAATCCCCCGTATATCTAGTCTACAAGAACCGAGATCAAGTGTTACAAACGACTAAACAATGTGATTTATAGAATACTTTTTTTTTTATCAGTAATGTGATTTATAGAATACTTTCAGAAGTCATCCCAGCAAAGTTGATTTAGATGTGCATATTTACTACTGCTTCGTTAGAAAGTCGACTGAAAGACGGAACCGTATCTTTTAATATCATTTCATTACTAAAAAACAGCTTTGGTACCATACAACAAATACGTATAAGAAATTGAAACCAAAAAATCCTACCTCTGAGCAAAGATTTCAGCTTTAATATTAGCATCAGGAACTGTAGGATCACTCTCTGCTCGTTTCCTAAAACCAGTTTGGCATGATCAGTACATGACAGCAGCAATTAACATTAAGAGATACAATTTAATTGAGGCTCGTTAAAAGGCATTATAAAAGAAAATCCCCTCCAAATGGAAGGAACTCCTAATTCGTTCCAGAAATCAGAACAGAATAGTAATTATTGGATCCCTAAAAAACACTAGAGGAAGAAAGGGGGGGTGGGCGAGGGAAAAAAAGAGAAACATACTTGAAGGAGGGAATGGAATTGAGGAAGAGGTCAATCCAAGCGATCTCTGCAGGGGTGGCCTTGCGAGGGTTATCGGAGGGGAAGCGGTAGGGAATGGTGCACGCTCTATAATTGGACTCGATCGGCGTCGTCAGCAACGGAAATGCCACCATTTCCGACGCGCTCTCCATTGCTCTTTCTTCTTCTTCTTCTTCTTCTTCTTCTTCTTCTTCTTCCGATTCAGTTACGCCTTTACTCTGTCTTTCGGGAGGGAGAGAGAGAGAGAGAGTCCTAATCCGTTAGTCGTATGTGCTTCTGGGACTGGGAGAAGCAAGGCGTTGGCCTTTGAGACTTCACTCAGAGCTACCCACCGTTGCTGCAGTATCCTATTTTGGGTAAGCAAATGCGTATTACGCAATTAAATTGATAAGATTTTTTTACCCTTTTTTCACACTCTAAATAAAATGAGAAATCATTTTTACCGACGTGAGTTTTGCAAACATCGTGTTGTCATATTAAAAAAGTGGATAAATATAGGATCCACATAAAAAGAAATTAATTTTTTAATATTAGACCTTACTTTTTTTCAAAACGACTGCAAGGCATTTGTGTATTTCATGACTGTATGTAGCGTTACTCTATCAAAAACTAAACAGACGGCTTACAAAGTATCCAATACTCCGGGAGTACCCGATACCACCACAGGGGCAATATCTTAACATGCGGTTATTTTTGTGTATTTATTGTACATTCTATTAATGTGATTGACTGTGTCACTTTTTTTAATATAAAATAACTCATTTAGCCAATCACATCAGTACAGTGCATAAGAAGTATGCAAAAGTAACTATAGTGAGATTTGGATAGTGAGATGAGATGAGATAGTTTTAAATGAAAGTTGAATAAAATATTGTTAGAATATTTTTTTTAATATTATTATTGTTTTGAAATTTGAAAAAGTTATAATTTTTTACTGTATTTTGTGAAAAAATTTGTGAAAATTATAATTATGAGATGAGATAAGAAGGGTTGAGATGGTTTTAGTATCCAAACTAAGCCATATGTAGCAGAACTCATAATAAGAACATGGATTCAACATTATTTGAGAAAGAGAGAATTTTATTCTAATTATAACCTTTAACTAAGTCAGGCTCATATGTGATTTTGGTCATTTCTTAGATCATTACATTGATGCTTGTGATCGTGTTTCTTACAAATCAAATTATGCCACGTGTATCTTATAAATTTAAATTTTATAAATCAAATTATATCATGTGTATGGTGTTCGGTGTAAAGGCGTTAGAATAGAATTATTCCCAATCAAAATACAGTCATCACAAATACCAGTTTGTGGCCTAGAGCTTTGCTCGACGTGGATGCCATCAGTGTATGTTAGGACTATTTTCTAGGGTGGAAGGACAGTCATTACATGTTAGACCTGCATTGTCTTCTAAAGTCTTGCACAGTAATGGGAACCAAGACAATGGACTTAAAAGGAAAATTTTCAGGAAGAAAGCTTAGGCTGGCTGCATCACAGAAGCATCCTAGGCTCCAATGTCAATTACTGTACACACGCACAAATACTTTCCCAGAAGGAAAGACTTTATATAAACCACTATTTCAGAATTACATAAATAAATAAATAAAAACTGCTGGTTCAAGACTTTATATTAACACTGTCATAGCCTAGCTCAAGACCATCAAATCTTACCAGCTTATCAGTCATGCAGATATAATACTTCACTGTTGCTAATACAAAACCTACCTTCTGCGATGAATCAAATAATAGGGCCCAAGAAACATGCTCAATTCAGATTATACAGAGGTAGATGTACACATTTGAAGCACCCATAATAGCAATGAGGTTTCTTAACAAGAAAATTAGCTAATGTATTCAGGGGAAAAGAATCACAACCAACTATGGACTTCTATCTCTAAATCTTTCTTCTGTTTTCCATGCTTCCATGTAAACCCTCACTTTTTTGCCTTTGCAAACCTGAGGCATCGATACTTTTCACCGCTTACAGTGATTTCAAGAGCTCCATCTTGATTGTCTTGATTTGATGCAGTTCCCATTAGGACACTTTTCTCTTTCTCAAGATTTTCTTTCTCCATCTTGAGCCTCGCTTCTTGTCGGGCAATCTCTGCCTGGAAAATACAATAATGTTTCAGACTCTAAAACTTATATGCTCCATACATAATTTCTATTCGCGTAGTTCAGAAACTTATATGCTCCATACATAAACCTACAACATCCATTTTCCTGCAAAGTTCTAAACTTTTTTCCATTTGTTTAACATGCAATGACGTTTTAGTATTAGATTAGATTTGTGGGATAGCTATCACCACATGTATTCAGAAAGATACATACATTGTCATCATTGGATCAGATTTCAGACTTTCATCCATCCAGAAAAACAGGATTACCAATGAATTTACTGATAGATGTGAATTACCAGTCTGACATCGTGTTATGGCTCATGAGAGAAGTCTCAACAGCTGGTTTCTGAATTTTTATAACACATCACACATACAAAAAAAAAATTTATACCCAATAAAAAAACAATTGGACAGCTATTGTTTCCAAAACTTATTGAAACAGAAAATCAACTCATATCAATCAATTGAATCTGCCTAATAAATTTTTGACAAGTACATTTGTTGAATAAATTTACTAGTCACATACATACAAGCGAAACTGAAGTGAGTAAGAAATTTATTTCAAAGAATTTGATGTGAATTCCATTGCTTCCAATGGCATATCCACTAGGTAGCAAGCAACCTTATTGAAATGGCATAAGCCAAAAGGTGACGCATGCTTCCACATGGAACCCTAGTGGCGAAAAATTGATACCCTAATTCGAAGAGATAATACTATTTTATCTCCTTTTTTTATTGGTAAACAAAATTTTATTGATCATAAGAATAGGCAAAAGCTCAGGACATATACAAGAATATCCCATGTGCGTGCTAGTTTAGTGTTACGCTAATACTACATCTTAAACAGCTAAAAAGAAGAACAAAGAAAAATAGATAATTGGATGTAGTGGTTGAACAGCCAATCTGAAGCAATATATAGTAGCTCCAGCCTCCAGGGCTTCACTTGACAGCACCTCTGTCAGGATCCAGGACGTACTCACTACATCTATGCAATATACCACACTTATGTAGTCCAAGAACTAGCACACACTCGATTTGCGACACAACACGTGCCTATGGAATGCTTTCATACTCTGAGTACAATAGCCGTAAAGAAGGAGAAAAGGGGGAAGTGCAAGCATAGGCTTCTCGCATACAACAACGATTTCAGCAACGAAAAGGGCTGAATGCGCTATTTATCTGATTAAAGTGCATCATTGACGCTACTGATTAAGGTGTAAATGATGCTTTTCTTTCTTAGTTGATGAAAAACTGTATCTCAATCATACTAATATGTGCAACAATATCAATGTTGATGCTGAATCAGTTCCACATCACCTTTTTTTTTTCAGGAAAACGATATGCTATCTGCAGGGAAAGCATTGATGGGAAACTTAAACTAGAAACCCTTTGTAAAAACAATTCACGCGAAAGTACCTCTCTCTCTCTCTCTCTCTAAATAAACATCGAAATGCAATTAGATGATGGTTATCTTTCTTAGCTGATTCCCATAGAAAATTGAACCTCAAATGACTTCCAAAGTCCCACAGAATCTGATTGTCATTCCCCATTCAATCTGATTTCAAGCATAGAAACACAGTAAAAACATATGGACGATAAATAGCATCAGGGAGATGTTCACTGCTATTCATTCAAAGGGCTTTGAATTTGGTTGAGTAAAATTAAAAGTTTAGAAGAAAAAATAAAATAGGGGAAGGGGATATAAAAAACGAGATTTTTTTTTTTTACCTCGCGACGAGAAAGCTCGGCCTTCCAAGCGGCTTCGCGCTCCGCGACTTCGCGTTCGCGCTCCTGGATGTAGCTCTGCATCTCTCTCTCCTTCATGATTCTGTCCTGAATATCCGCATCCAGTGCTTCCTTCAGCTCCTGCACGAACTTGTCCACCACCGCCTTAATTCTCAAAGACATCTCTCTCTTTCTCTCTAGTAGTCTATTATTCCCACCATCGACTCAAATTCAAATTCAAATCAAATCATCTTGGCCGGTAGCTTCTGCTTCAATACTCAAAAGGTCGTACTGAAATCAGAAACAACGGACAGGTTCTTTTTCCTTTGTGTGCGTATTGCTGGGGAAGATGTTTTTTGTACACTGAAACGCTCGAATTTAATTTAAGGAAGCGCGTAATCGGAGAGACCCAGAAACTACAAAAAGTTTAGAAAAGGGTGCCCTCCTCGCCTATTCTCTTCTCAAGGCATCAACTTTTTGTAGCGGGCGGCCAATGCGAAGGCTGAAGAAGGAAGGAATTTCGTGCTCAGAAAGAGAGAGAGAGAGAGAGAGAGAGAGTCAATACGGAACGTTTATTTTTGTTTGTTTTATTGCACTTGGGCTTTGCGATTGCCCTCACAGTCACTCATCCAAGCCCAAGTCACGATTGCGATGGCGGAATTAAGCCTTGTTTGGATGGAAAATCTTCTTTAAAAATGTTTTAGATCAAGATGACAACTTTCAGGCCCGGTTTAGATATAAGAAGTGTTTCATTTTATTATTATAATTTTTTAAATTTTCACACAAAATATAATAAACAATTCAATTTTTTCAAATTCTAAAATAATATTATTATTAAAAAATAATATTCTAATAATATTTTATTCAACTTTCATCTCAATTCCGACATTTTTACGGACTTTTATGAAAGTAATAGAATCATGTATACATTGATAAAAAAATTTAGACATGTTTTTGCTGGGAGTTTGAAAAAAGGATCAAGTCCCTTTCTTTTTAGGAAAATGATAGGCACACAACTATTTTACAATTCTTTTATACAATAATGTTTTAAATAAAGAATTTTTTAAAAATAATAATTTATAAAAATAATATCACTTTACATAAATGCCTTCATTTTAAGACAAGATTGTATAAAAGATTATAAAAAGAATTGAGCGTACTAGTGTATAAGTAAACTTATTTATACTCCAAAACAAGGTCCATGTACAAGAAGATTCAGCAAGTAATGGTATCAATCCAGCTTTTAGAGCACAGATGGCAGTCAGACTCAAACCCCCTTCTTCCCTACTTACTGTACATCCCTGGAACATCTCAACTTCTATTATACAACAATAAGGCAGAAAATGATATTATGATTTTTCTGTCTTGAAATGGGGATTAACCTCCTGCTCCATTACAACTCATCTCTTGGGGCTTCCTTTCTTGTATGATCAATGTAAGATGCATAAGCTTTGATTATTGATACATAGACATCAATTCCTTTCAAATACTCGTCTTGGTTTAGAAACTGTAACATGATGAAAACACAACAGTTTTAAGTACATGGACCGATTAATGAATGAATAAGAACCAGACTATATATGTATAAGGATTATCATTCAAATCGAGGATATGAATTTCGAATAGCTTAACATTGCATCTCGCGGGCCTGATTTAAAATAGTTGCAGAGAGTAATATTGTGGGCACATCCCAACAAAATAGATACGTATTCATGACAAACAGCGCGTAGAAAAAACAGATTGGACAAGATAGTCACCTCATCGTGATCATGTAGAAGAATAGGAGTATTTGCCATAGGAGAGAAGCCAATTGCAGGCAAGCCTTGTTGCCGAAAATGGCGGGCATCTGTAGAGGCAGGAAAGATTTCTGGCTGACCAAGTTTGCCATTAGCTTTTCTGACAGCTTCTTCTAGTAATGTCCACCAGGGGTTTGAAATGCCGGTCGCGTTGAGGACTGGCTTAAACCGCCTAAGCTACAAATACGACCACAGCAACTGGCATTGGAGAGAACAATGAAAGCAGGAGCAGCAACAACAACAATATTAAAGGAACATTTTAATCTGCCCCAACAAGTAAACTTTGAGTCCTAAATTATTGAGACTCGGACTGATTATCATGCTGGTCTCAATTAATACAGTAAATGACTCCTCTCTGACCCAATGAAGTACTAGAACTTACACAATCATGGTAGTCTGTACTTTCTAGGGTTGCAGTAAGTGAAGAAATAGTACTTCTCAAGTTAAAAGTGGACCTGATGGAGCATCCCAAACGGCAAAAGGTATTCTGTTCTTACTGCAACAAACGTACCAATTTTTTTTCAAAGAGAGAAATTTCCAATGAGTGAATACCTCGAATGTCATATTGCGTGAAGCAGGTGCCCATTCTTCAGCAATCCGCCTTTCCAGAGGTTCTGGATCAGCAGTTGGAGGCACTCGAATATCGAAACCCACTTCTGCTTCAGATGGCTGCAAATTCATAACGAAACCCTGATACACAAAAGAAGGAAGAAACTTGCCTGCGTTAAATTGTGGAGAACATATATCATTAAGATGAGTTCGCACGACTATTTTTTCATTTTCCTTGGTCATCATGCAGGCACTCAGGGAGCCTTGAGTCCCAGTGTTCACACTTTCATCCATTTTAGGGGAGATGAAGAAGTGTCATTTGTGCCAGAACTCATTGGCTACTGTTCTAAACCCCATTCACTGTGAGATTTTAGGGGCTTCTCAAATGCGGATTTCTGCCTCATGTCTAGCTCAGGGCCTACACCTCATCTTGGGCATATGCCTTTTTCCAAAGCTTTGTGCTTATGGTTTAAGGTCTTCATGAAACAATATGCTCAATAAGAAAATTAGTATTCACTATACTTTCATCATCTCTCAGCCTGGCATCAAGATGATTGATAAATAAGTGAAAAATAACAACAAATTTTTCGTTTTTAAATTAAAGTTAACTCCAGTTCATGAACAAAATGAGCTCCAAAAACTTACAGTTGGAGATGGCGTTCCCGCCTTCAAAAATACCATGTTAACCGAAATGACCTCGCCCTCAGCCTTCAAGCCTGCCTTCACCAGATCAAACTGCGAAGCCCGAAACCTCCTCACACTCTCAATGCTTCTCAACAGATTTTCCATGGCTGTGTTGTCGTACAACTTTGCCCCATGGCCTGGTTGTCCAGTAGCCTTAATAACGAGCGGCCATGCGCGTCGTTCCGCATAAAACATCCTGTAATTCTCATTGGGAGAAGCCAAACCTGTTGCCAGTATTACCACTAATAACTAACACAAACAGAGTACAAAACACAATCATCTTTGTACGGTACAACAAGATTTTTTAATATACTCTCATCGTTACAATTTTCTTAAATTTTTACATAAAATACAATTCACAATTTAACTAATATTTTATTCAATTTTTAACGTGTATCTAATACTATCTCATCCACTATCCAAACGGGCTTAAACCCATGAAAGAAACGTAGTGATTTACCTTCGTCGAGTACGATGCCCACATTCAAGTTCTTGAAGACATCGGAACCCGCAAACTTCTCGGCACCATCACGGCCACCAATCTCCTCGTCCGGCACGAAAGACAGGTAGACAGATCGAACGGGCTCGAACCCAGAAGCTTTCAGATTGCGAATGGCCTCGAGGTACTGCATGCCGACGCACTTCATGTCCTGGGAGCCTCTGGCGTAGATGTTTCCCTGCCGATCGAGGTGGGCCCCGAACGGAGGGTGGGACCATTTCTCCTGCTCGACCGTGACGACGTCGGTGTGGGAGTTGAGGAGAATAGAGGGGAGGTCCGGATCAGAGCCCTGCCACTTGAGAAGGATGATAGGCTTGCCCTGGACGAATTCCAGGGTCCGGGTCTCAAGAGAAAGAGATTTGGCTTGGGAAAGGATGAAATCGGCCGCTTGACTGTAGTGTGGATGAGGATGGGCTGTACTGATTTGAAGGTACTGTTGGAATCTCGATATGATCGATGATGGGTCTTCTTCGGCTTCTGCTTTTGTTGACGATATTAAGAGTAACGCTAGTATGGTAAAGACGTAGGAGCAGTAAACGGTGGTTCTGCAATGGAGTTCCATTTCTTTTTTCCTCTGTTTTCTCCGTAGTAGCAGTAGAGGGATGATGAGGAAGGTGGTTTGACTTCATAAATCTCATGTCCAAAACAAAAAATACATCGTGCCCCAAAACAAACTAAGAAACGGATAATTTTCAAGTAATTATATATGTACAATATTTTTTGGAAAATGTTATGTTATCGATAAAATCGATTGATTGATTTTTTTTTTTTTTTTTACTTAAAAATTAAGAAAGTAATTATTAATAAATTAGTATTTTTTATTTTTTAAAAATATTTAAAGATATATAAAAGATGATTGAAATAAAAGGGAAAAAAAAGTACATTTATACTTATCGATCAAATTTCATCGGTTCATCATCGATCTCAGTAGTATTACCCATATTTTTTACTACATTTTATATAATTATGTTTTAAAATAAGAATATTTATGTAAAGTGATGTTATTTTTATAATTTATTTTTTAAAAAAATATCTCATATATAAAATATAGTTATATAAAAGTTATATAAAGTATTGTATCTCTATCACTTTTCTAATTAATTTGTAAAATACAAGTAACTTTTCTTTTATTTTTAAGTTATAAACTATTTATTTTTTTATGGACTCAACCAATAGACATTGATAAAATACGTAGTTTTTGCTTATTCGACATTTTCAGGGACATGGTATTTACACTTTTTTTACAAGATAAAAAAACTAGTCTCGAGTATATTTTTAAGTATATAATAATTGAAAAGCGTTAGGACTATGCATAAATCTTGCACAGAAAATTTACACACTATCATAGCTTAATGTAATAAATTAAATTTATTTTATAATAAAAATAATTTTATAATCTAATGGTTGATATTAAATCATGTTATTGTGTAAATCATGTTATAGTTTTTGCAACTGTGAATTATGCAACTGCCGCGTAATCGCTTTGAAAAAAGTGAATAAAATATGAGATCCACATGAAAAAAATTAAATTTTTAATAGTAGACCCCATTCTTTTTCAAAGCGATTACGCACTTCACGGTTGTATGTAGAATTACTCTTGATAAGCCATATTAGGCCTGTTTTGGATAGAGAAATGCTTTCATCTCCTTCTATCTCATTCAATATCTAAACGCCACAAATACAAATAATTTTCAATTTCAGATTTTCAAATTTTTCATATAATCATTATCTAATTATTATAATTTTTTCAGACTTCCAAATAAAATACAAAAAAAAAAATTAAACTTTTTCAAGTCACAAAACAAAAATTTTATTCTAATAATATTTTAACTTTATAATATTTTTATTTAACTTTTTCTCTCTCATTTTCTAGAACACCATAAAATATTTTAACTCAAATAATTTCACTACTATTCACAAATCATCTAATTATTATTTACAAATCATCTTAACTCGTCTCGTATTAACTCACTATCCAAACCAACCTACCAATGTTTCGAATGAACAAGAACTTGAATATCTTATTCTCATATTTGGATTTTTCTAAGCATCCTATATGAATTACCCATCTTTCCCAAATGATATTTAAGCTTTTCACTTCAAATGTAAAAGATGAATGGTTAGTACAAATTTTTGAAAAATTAAATAAAATTTATAAGAAATGAAAATTATAGACGATATGTTGTTTTACTTTTAATTTTGAAATATAAAACTGTATATCTTGTTTAAGATATTTTATATGTTTATTATCTATTACCAATTATAATAATAATAATAAAAAAAAAAGTGTATTGCTATTGAGCAATTTGAAATTTACGGCTCGAATTTTCTTCTTGACTTTTTTTTTTTTAATCAAGTTAATTTCATTAAACATAAAAGGTAATACATGAGGAGGGGGTGAGATTCCCAACAATCATCCCAAAACAATAGAAAACAGTGCTAAATACATGGAGAGGGGGTGGGGTTTATTTGAGACCAATATTTTGGTTTCTATCCTCGTCCTACAAGAGGACGCCATCTTATATAAATATAGAAAAGTGCTCGCAAAAAAGTGAACAATAGAATAGACGGTAGTTCCTTTGCTGGAAGCCAGTGGTTGTGGCGAGTGCACTGTCACATATTGTCTGGAGTAGATTTTTAGAAAGGTTCACTATCCCTCTTCAAGATCACTAGTTAGGGAAAGAAGTAACATAGAGCAGCCGGAATCCAAGCCGAGTCGGCAGCAACAGACCAACACAGGCGGTGGCAGCACGTGTATGACACGCGTCACCTGAGGAGGTGAACGGACGAGCAAATCTAAAGGATATGAGGCCTCCTAGTCAGGTGGGGCCGCGTGTGGTGGCCAAAGCTCCTCTGGTACGCAATTGCGACTAAAAAACCCACACGACTGAGACTGCGCGTGTATTAAACTCGTTGGGCAGATTCACATTCTTCTTTTGTGAGCATGAAGATAGGCGACCAAAGAGACTGAACCGGCATTGCGTGTTGGTCGGAGGTTGTCAGAAGGCAGTAGTTTGTGTTTGTGTTTGTGTTTTTAAAATATAAAATAAGAAAATGAAACTCTAAGATCTCACTACTCATTTTGTATTTGTGATTTTAATTTTTTTAATATAAAAAAGGTTATCTGAGCGGTAGTTTCAGATGAACAGGTAGTATTATTCATAACCTGTTTTAAAAATAATTTATACATTTAAAATAAAAGTACAATGGCAATGAGAATATGGATTCCTACCTCCTTAAAAGGAATGAAAAATACTATTTATACTTACGGAACAATACATGCCACATATTAATTATTGATACGTTGAAAATCTTAAAATTCAAAAAAATTAATAAAATAAATCTCATGTATAAAATTATAAATACACAAAGATACATTTTCACATGCATCTAAATTTTCATAACTTAAATGCTTCCAAACAAGATAATCTTTTAAGATTCTCAACAATTCCAAATGATTACTCTCATTCCAACTCTTTGGTAGATAGATATCCCTATGTTATAGGGTGGATTTTTATTAGATGTTATTAAGTGTGGATTTCTTTTATTATTTTTCAATAAGATGATGCCACGTCAACTTACTGAAAATGAAAATTGTTTTTAAGTTAAATACTTAAATTCCTTATTGTATTAAACTCGAAATTAAGGAAGTTGGACGTCTAAAGAGAACGAAACTGCCTTTAAAAACCCGCCCTCCAAAATTCCGAACACTCGAATCCCTACGCTCCTCATGGTCAGAGCCAAGCAAGCCAACAGAGAGATTAGAGAGATGGAGAGAATACAAGAGCTGGAGTGGATGAAACTGTGTATGAGGAAGCTCGCCCTTTGGCTCACTAGGACCTTCAACCCCATCATGACTCACGACGATCTCGAGCCCCTCATGGCCACCCTTGGTTTCGTCGCCCTCCCTCCCTCTCCTCCCCACCCCGCTTCCACTCCCTGGAAGGAATACCACTTTACTGCCGGCGGAAGTTTCTGGACTTCTTCCGATTCCGCCGACTCACCGCCTAAGCCCAGGCTTCCCTTCCCCAGAATCGACGGCCTCCACGTCAACACCTACAGGGCCTTCCTCGACGCCGTTAACTTCTACGTCAACATGCCCAACATCTCCGATCTTTTCCATGTCAGGTACTCCGCCATGCCAGTCCTTCCACATTGATTAATCAATTCTCTCTTTAATTTCCTTCTACTTTCTTTAAATTCCTTTTCCTACCATATTTAATATTAGTTGACTTGGATTCTATTTAATTTCTTATCATCGTGTTTGTTCAGCGTACTTTTTTTTTTCTTTTCTTGGTGTTTTGAATTCGGACTTTCTCTAGATTATTTATACTATAGGTCAAATGATTTTATATTTAGGATGACTATTTATTATATTTTGTGGAAACTTTCGTATTATTCTGTTTTGGTTGGTTTTTATCTTTTCAGTGAATAAAAAAAAAAGTAGAGGGGCAACCGAACGTGACTTTTTTTTATACATTTTTAAATATTTTTAAAAAATAAAAAAAATATAAATTTACTAATAATCAATTCTGTTAATTAAAAAAAATAACACAATGGTCATTTTTGTCGGTCAGCTTTATCGGTTCAAATAGTCTTTTCCAACCTAATAGGAGGGATCTAGACGACAAAAAATCGCAATGCTCTCTCACGTAAAAGCTTAGACGGTTGGGAGTTGCAAGACATATCTGACCCAAAGCTTAGACTCTAATTGGAATTGATAAAGTATACCGAGTCTATGGTATTTTCTAGGCCCAGCCCAAAGTGAGAGGGCTCATCAAGAGGAAAGAAAAAGATAAAGAACGAGGGGACAAAAGGTTGATGGAAGACAGGATGTCAGGAGGAAAATAGGGAATGTGACGTAAAGGAGACAGGATGTCAGGAGGAAAATAGGGAATGTGACGTAAAGGAGAGGGAATGAGACGTAAAGGGGGAGGGGTAGAAGATAATAGAGGGGCAAAAGATAAGAGAGGGGAATCAGACGACTTCAAGGACTTTTGGCCAAGCTTCTCCTAGCGGACTTCGACTTTCACAGGGGCTTCTTCAACCTGGCAATAGGAGAGACCATGAGAGACTGTAAAACAAACATATTATAGTAGATTTTTTCCTTCCCAAACTCCCATAGACGTAGGCCCAATGCCAAATTACGTAAATCTGTGTTTCTCTTTCTTTATTTTCCTTTTACTGTCATGGATGTAGGCACATCTGTGCCGAACCGCCGCTATAAGAGAATTTCGTAAAAGTAAATTTATAAATTAACATATTTTAATATGGTACATCAAATTGTAAAATTATTTTTACTATAAATATATATATATATATATATATATATATATATATATATAACATGTCATACCAAAACACATCAATTTAAGAGTTTAGTTTTATAAATCTCTCCAAAGTGAAACGCTTGTTTTTTTTAATGTAGTTACTGCACGTTCCAAAGTAGGCAGGTGAATCAAATTTTACAGAACGATTTCACATTTGCACGGGTTCACTCTTAAAATGCTAATCAGACCTTTAATTTTTGATATTTTTTGCTTTTATGGAACTAATTAAATCCGAATTATTAATACATACTTATATACGGATCAAAGTTGCTTCAAAATTAATCAAACAGTTTCAATTTTACCATTTGATTAATCATAAATACATAAACAGAATCAAATTTGTTCGTGTGAGTTTTTTTAATAATGTTAAATACTAATCTATATAATAGAATACTTCAAGTGAAGTATGTGATATTAAATAATTATAGACTATTTGTTATGTCCAACTTGTGAGTCAATTATTTAATATCTTATTACGAGATATTGAGAGAATGATGATAAATATAAATTCATATATATATATATATAATTTTTTCTGTTAGAAATTCTAGAGATATGATTTATCTTTCAAATTAATGGGACAGGTTTTTGTTTAGTTGTTGTAATTGTGTATAGCTTATAACTTTAGACATGTTTAGTCGTAGGGATGATACTCGCATATGCGGAGGCGGAGTCAACCCTTCTCCGCACCCCGTCCCCGCACATGCGGGTTTGTATTTCCACCCGCTGAAGTGGATGGAGGCAGGGCGGATAAGATGTCCACAAATGCTAAATTAACATATCCAAAAGCTTTAAGTAGAGCATCTTTACTGACATGCAGAGACGTGGGTTCATTCGTTCTATTAAACAATGACTTGAGCTGAATAATGAATATCCTTCTGCATTTGCTTTTATTATTATTATTTTGTGAATATTTACTGATAAAAAAAAATATTATTATTATGTTGGTTAGGGGAATGCCATTGAATACAACAGATGACCGCAGTAGGAAGTGGCGTCGTATGTCAGATGATGAAAGTGTGTTCGTTTACAGAGAAGGAACACTGGAACAGGGGATGACGACGACTACACACAACTCTGATAAGAACAGCAATAGCAGTGACAATAACAGGGCAAATGGTAATTGCAACTCCATCGTCATTCGAAGTAAGGGCAACGGTAACACCTCCGTCATCTGCCTCGTCTCTTTGAAAGATATCATTCAGATACTATGATTTTGCCAATGTATAAAGCTAATTAATCATCATCATCATCATAATAATAATAGAGATTTTAGGTTTTTTTTTTTTTCTCGCCATTGGAGATTCGTGTTCCTGCAAATCTTTTATGGGAAACAAGAAGTCAATGGTTTCTTCGTTTTGTTCTTATTTTTAGGCATGGATCTGGGTTTGCTCTTTACTGTTTTTTTTCCTCCTCGTTTTCTGGCTATATAGACGTGGAACATGGACCGGTACAAGTGATTGGAATTGTTAAAGCGCCGTTTAGTGCATGTTTGGGACTGCGGACTGAGGTAGAAAATATAATTTACAAAAAAAATGTTTTTTTGAAGTAGAAATCACATAAAATATTATTTAATTTTTTAAAAATTATGACTTATATCCTTAAAGTTTTAAAATTGTAATTATCAAAAAATAGTATGGGTATTTTCGCACATTGACATTTTTAAAAAAATTGAAACTACATTTCGCATTATCTAGAAAATTATGTTTTGATAATTTTTCTCAAACTTACTTTTTAGTTTATTTGATATTAAAAAATAAAAAATACTTTAATATGTAACATTCAAATACTCTAATTTTTTAATTAAATTTTTTTTAAGACTATTTAGATTTTTTTTAAGACCCCTAAGGCAAACCTAAATGGGCATTAAACAGCTTTCCTTTGGATGAGACTGGGGTGGGTTTTGTGCATTTAGGAATTTATGCGATATGGACTTTTCTACCTAAGTTTTAGGACTTTATGAAAAACTAACTCATCTCAAAATTTGTTATAATTTTATTTTTAAATATTATTTAAATATAAATACTTTTCAATTCTAAATTTTAAACTTTTTATCTATTCATTACCTAATTATTACAAATTTTCTAAATTTTTAAACAAAATATAAAAAATAATACAATATTTTAAAATTTTAAAATAAAAATAATATTAAAAAATAATATTTTAATAATATTTTAACTTTATAATATTTTATTCAACCTTTTTACTCTTATTTTCCAAAATCCAACAAAAAACCTTAACTCAAACAATTTCACTAAAGTAATTCTACATACAACCGTGAAGTGCGTAACCGTCACGTAATCGCTTTGAAAAAGAGTGGGTCCACTATTAAAAAATTAATTTTTTTATGTGGGTCCCATGTTTTATTCATTTTTTTCAAAACGATTACGCAACGATTATGCAATTCACGGTTGTAAGTATATTTTCTCGGCTGAGTATGATTGTGCTGATTGAAATGATATTGGGGTGGAGGATTCAAATCTTGTAGAGTTTTTATTTGAATTTTAAGGCTTAAAATAAGAGAGATGAATATATAATGTGAGTCCCACAACATTTATAATTATCCGAGTAAATTTATGAGACAATTGCATTTGCGCCAAGGTTGTTTAGATCATATGGCATAAGGCTTGGTCTCTAAATGAGATAACCAAGGTTTAAACCCTCAACCCCTTTTTTTAAAAAAAAAATAAAAATTGAATTTGCTCTCTAAAAAAAACTAAATAAATACAAAAATTTCTCAACAATTTTATTGATAAGTAATGTTATTTTTCATTATAAATCTTATTATCTTTAATTACGAAACATGAGAAATGGTCTAATCTTGTAAATTTCTTCTGATATCTAATATACCATAATCATCGAGATTAATAGAATCTGACAATATTGAAATGGATATTGAAGATATATTTGCATTAGATTTGAATAAGGAATTCAGAAGAAAATAAATATAACAGAAATATTAATATTATTTTTTATTTTAAATGTTATTATCTATAATTATTCTTGTTATAGATTTAAATTAATTTTACATTTTAAAATATAAATAATAATCACTTAAAAGCATTTGCTTTAGTTGAACTATTTGGCCGTTTGGATCTCGAAATCCTTGGAATATTTGTTAATCTTTAAAAAAAGAAAAATAATTTATACCAGTTTTAAAAAGATAAATCCCCATAAGTATTTATAAAAAGTGAAGTCTTATTTTAAAAAATTGTAAAAAAATAAAATATTTTTTATTAATAAAAAAGTTTTTGTAAAAAAACTTACAGGAGTTTATCTATGATAGCCATACCATCCATTTACAATTTTTCTACCTAGCAGCAAGAATATCATTTGTTTTTGGAGATGAAATAAAATGAAAGTTGAAGTTTAAATAAAATATTATTAAAATATATTTTTTTAATATTATTTTTATTTTAAAATTTAAAAAAATTAAATTATTTATTATATTTTATATAAAAATTAAAAAAAATTATAATAATTAAATAAAATGAGATGAGTTTAGTAAACTATAAAAATTAAAAAAAAAAAGTTCAAAAATGAACATTATGAGTTATGACCATTGTATCTTCCGACATCAGAATTTCTATAACTGTACGGTCCCAGTAGGGCCCCCTAGGTTTTCTTCTCAAAAGGAATAGTGCTGGGACCAAAGCACATTGATTGTAAAAGAAATGGTTCCAGCCAGATAATAAAAATTAAAATAAATTAAGATGATGATTAACCCCCAAACAAAAATCTGGGGTTTAATATTAAAATTGAAAATACAGAAAATTTGTTTTAAATGCATAATAATTTCGAGACTGATTTTGACTAGATTTTTTTTTTTTACGAATTCTTCCCACCGATCTCGATTCAAACGCAATCACCGGAAGAATGGAGAGAGAGAGAGAGAGAGAGGAAAAGCATATCCTTCTTACGTTGCATATTGAATAGACCAACAAGAAGCCCTTTCATTTTTCGCTCTTCTGAAGTGCAAACGATGTGAACCAAGGACCAGGCTCTTTGCCAAAGTTTTCTTTTTCTTTTTCAATGTTTCCTAGGCCAAGAGTCTGATGGTGTATGATCCGGTACTGGATGGGTTCGAAACCTTACCACCATGTATAATTGTATTAAAAAAAAAAACCTTCAGTGCACGAGATTAGGGTCATTCTCTACAAAAGGAAAAGGGAGGTGCTTTCTTCACCCTTGGGTTCGGGTACAAGCCCCAAAAGAAAAAGAACACTCAGCTTCGATCCCTGGGCCTAATCATCTTAAATGGGTGCTCTTCAAGCCACAGTTTTCTTCTTGATTCTATTGAAAGCACGCGACGTTACTGTAGCCGAGAATGATGAATGGAAGACTGCTACTGCAACATACTCCAAAGAAACAGACGGGTCGATCATTACGGGTAGACTCTCTTTCATTCTTCCTTTATTTTTCAGAGTTTCTCGAGTTAATTACTATCTTTACCAATATCGATGCTGCACGTTTACAAAAGATTCAAACTTTACTAGCAAAGCGATCGAGGGTTTACCATGTTAATGATGTTGCAGAAGGAGCTTGTGGTTATGGAGACCTCCACAAGACGAGTTATGGGAAGCACAGTGCTGGCCTGAGTACCATATTGTTCAACAGGGGGAGTTCTTGTGGGGCTTGCTATGAGCTGAGATGTGTTGACCACATATTGTGGTGCTTGCAGGGAAGCCCATCTGTTATTCTCACTGCTACAGATTTCTGCCCTCCCAATTACGGGCTCTCAGCCGATTATGGTGGCTGGTGCAATTTTCCCAAACAACACTTTGAAATGTCGGAGGCTGCATTTGCTGAAATTGCAGAGAGAAAAGCTGATAAAGTTCCAGTACAGTACAGGAGGTAACCCATCAAAACTCATAAAAGATTCTTCATTTGTGGGTATATATATCTTGCAAAGAAGGTAATTAAACATAAACATTGTTTGTGTCGAACTTAATTTGTGTAGGGTGAAGTGTGAAAGAAGGGGTGGACTGAGATTCAGTCTCAGTGGAAATTCACGCTTCTTTCAAGTTCTTGTCACCAATGTAGGTTTGGATGGTGAAGTTGTTGCTATGAAAGTGAAGGGATCAAGAACGGGATGGATACCTATGGGAAGAAATTGGGGACAAAACTGGCAATGCAATATCAATCTCAAAGGACAGCCTATATCTTTTGAGGTGACCGCCAGCAGCGGAAGAACACTCGCATCTTATGCTGTTGCTCCAGCAAATTGGCAGTTCGGACAGACATTTGAAGGGAAACAATTCAAGTAGTAATCTTCATTCTTCATTTCTGGAATGTGGGTTGCATCTTGAAACTTTTCAAGTTTTGATCATGATCAGTTCATCAGAATGGAGGATCCAAGCACATTTTTACAGATGATAGCCACATATATGCATCTCTAGTCACCGATCAAAGTTTCCAGCTATCCTACATAGAGGTGTCGTATGGTCAAAATCTGGGTTGAAAGTTGTGAAGAAAGTTGAAAAAATTGGAATACGAGGTCCCCCTTTTTGTCTCTTTATGATATAGTGATCAGAAAAGCAGGATTGTTGGTGGAATGTGCAATTATTAGAAGTAACAGTGAATATACAATACCATGATCTTTTTACAGGCCGAACTCCTCGATCAGCTTTGCAAATTAGGTTGTCCTTCGAGATGATTCGCTCAGTACTTGGATTCTACAAGGAAAAGAGCACTCACAATAACTTCTTCATCTTATTTTTTAAAATACATCACTAAAATTCATTTTTTCTATTTTATATATTGATTTTTACAATATACTATACATCAATTTATCTATTTTTTCTTCATATCATTTAAATATTATATTTTTTAATATTTTTTATTCATTTCAAATATTTTCTTTAACTATTAATAATACCCTCATATCTTTTGATATTTGCAATATCTTCCCATATACAATGCAATATAATTATGTTCTCTTTTAGATTAATCTAAATTTATAAGCTAAATTAAAATATAAATTAATTTAAAAAATAAAAAGAATAGATTATTTTTTCTGATTATTTCAAATCTTGATGAGCAACATACATAACATGGTTGCATCGTTGACTGCAGTTATTTCCATATAAGTCTTAAAAATGATGTTCTACACACTTGCATCGTTGATTTACATTGATGAAGAAATAAGTTGAAGAAATGAGAAACTCATGAGGAGGAGTGAGAAATTAATTAAAAAAATTTACATTGATGAATAGAATCCTCTACATCTAGCGGTTTCCTGTAGCTCAATATAAAAATTTCTTTAAAATACAAGATCTGATGGAGAGTGTTTTGAGAGCATTTCTTTATAATTTTAAAGAAAAATGTATTATACATCATCTGTTGGGAGTGCTCCAATAGACAGAGTAGGATTGATTTCTCTACATGCATCTTTAAAATTATATATTTTAAAAATTAATTTTGTATATCAAAAAAAATTTACACATTAAATTATGTATATTTGAACTAGATAATAATAAAATTTTTTTATTTTTTATTTTTTTCTTAAAATTATTATTTTTATATATTTTACAATTAGCAATTAGCACCATGTGCTCAAAAATATCAATTCCATATATCTAAATATTACTAATTTCATATATCAAAATGACAATTTTATCAATAAATATTAATATGTATTAAAAAACACTTTGTGTCATCAATTTAATACAAATTTCATATATCAAATTATCTTAATACAAATTTCACAAAGTTGATTTTAATGGGTTGGAGATAGAAAAACAGTAAAATAATATTTGGAAAGTGAAGAAATACTATTCATAGTTATACAAATTTTTTATGATGCATAATCTAATGTAGATCAATTTAGAGAGATATTATGCAAATATGAAGATGAATATGAAAATGCATAAGACATTGCCAATGCTCTAAAGAGAAAGAGAGCGAGTGTGTTTTTGTTGTGGAGTGTACATCAATTTCCTCTATAACTAACATTTGAGAGGCATCGTTTGTTTTTGTAAATAAGATGAGACGAGATGAGAAGAGATGAAGTTGAAAATTAAGTAAAATATTGTTATAATATTATTTTTTAATATTATTAATGTTTTGAGATTTTAAAAATTGAATGGTTTATTATATTTTATGTGAAAATTTAGAAAAGTTATAATGATTATATAATATGAGTTGAATGTATTTTTTTTTTTTTTATCAAATTGAGGCTTAGAATGTGTAAGTTCTGCCTTTCTATTTAAAAAAATAGGGTCCACTATTAAAAAAAATATTTTTTTACGTGAGTTTTATTTATCAATTTTTTTCAAAAGGATTACGCAAAATTTACACGTCCTATAACTGTAGGTAGTATTTTTCTTTTTAGAATTCGAGGAAAAATAAATATCTAAGAGTGATTTAAATGTCTTGCGTATATTTCTCTCCCATTCTTGAACTTAAGGAAATTTCTATCCTCCAATAAGTGGATTAGAAGCAGGCGTGAAAGTGTTCTCTGTCATCGTTTTGAGATTAAAGAGGAAGTTTTTATAGTAGTTCCGCAAGATGATGATAAGCCTAAAACAATTCAAGAGGCTCTCTTGTCTTCTACTAAAAATGAGCGAATGAAAGCACTAAAAGATGAAATAGTCTATGAGGACAAATTAGGTCTGGGATCTGGTAGATCTACCGTCAGGACGCAAGGCTATTGGGAACAAATGTGTTTTAAAGGTCAAGCGCAAGTCGGATGGATCAATAGAAAGGTACAAAACTCGCTTAGTGGCAAAATGATATACCCAACAGGAGGGTATAAACTGTGAGGAAAATTTTTCACAAGTGGTGAGGTTTATCTCAATTCTCCTGATTCTAACTATAGTAGCATACAAGGATTTAGAATTCTACCAAATGGACATTAAGACAACATTTCTCAATGGAGAACTAGATTAGGAGATCTATATGGATCAACACACAGGCTTTGTGGTCAAAGGTCAAGAGCGCAAAGTGTGCAAACTCAAACGATTTATATATGGCCTAAAATAATTTTCTAGACAATGGTATCTCAGATTCCATCGAGTCATTCTCTCGAACGGGTTTACAATGATCACGGAGGACCATTGTGTCTATGTTAAAAGGTCGAAGAAGAGTTTCATTATGTTGTCATTATATGTTGACGACATACTACTAATTAGAAATGATAAAGGGTTGATAGTCGCCACAAAAAAGTGGTTATTATTCAATTTTGAGATGAATGATATGAGTGAGGTAGAATACATTCTGGGAGTTAAGATTTATAGAGATTGCCCAAAGAAACTTTTGTGTTTGTTCCAACAGACTTACATTAGGAAAGTTCTCGAGCGCTTCCAGATGAGTGAATGTAAACCTATTGACACCCCTATTGCGAGAAACGAGAATTTGTCCAAAGAGCTGTATCTTAAGACTCAACGAGAAATAGAAAATATGGCATGTGTCCCTTATGCTAATGCTGTGGGTAGCATGATGTATGCAATTATGTGTACTCAGCCAAACATATGTTATGCAGTTAGTTTTGTGAGTAGATTCCAATCTAATCTCGGACTAGCTCACTGGAAAGCAGTAAAGAGGATTATGAGATATCTCAAGGGAACTACGGACTATGTATTGTGCTATCAAGGTTCAGATTTGCAGCTGAGATGTTACATCGATATTGATTGGGGAAGTGACCTAGATAAGTGCAAATCAACCACTTGAGTATGTCTTTCTGCTCAACAATGGCGCCATTACATGGAGCAGTAAGAAACAACCTTACATGGCCTTATCTACCATGGAGACAGAATACATAGCTTGTTCAACAGTAGTTCAAGAAGTTGTTTGGTTACGGAGTCTCCTCAAACAATTAGACATTGGCACGAATACTTCAGATCCAGTGATGATATTCTGCGATAGCATGACAGCTCTCGCATATGTTAATGACTCAAAGTATCATGGAAGAACCAAACATATAGATATCAGATATCACTACATTAGAGACATGATAGCTCAAAAGGAAGTAGTCCTGAAACACTTTTCTATGAGTTGCATAATTGTTGATCCCTTAACAAAACCTATAGTAAGCGATGTTTTTTAGGCTTATGTTAAGAATCTAGGACTACGTAGATTGTAAATGTAATTTGTGTTTCAAGTGGCATTGACATTGAGATGTAACCTTTTATTTGGGATATTAATATAATATGATTCAGTTCTTATCTTTGTCGTACTGTTTTTCTAATACACACATACAAGATATGTCAATAGGCTTAGATCGGCCCACTCACAAAAGCGATCGCCTCTAGCACTTGACTAACGAGTAGAGATGAGACATTACGTCCCTAGGTATTTGTCCAAAGGGGTAAGTTGGTTGACACAAAGATATGTTGTCTTAGTGGGAGCTAAGATGAGGTCTATTGAGAGGACTATGCATGGGTTACTCCACCATCCATGTAGCCTGTGGTTAGCCAAATGCGAGATTCTCTTTGATGCCTCAGAGACGAGCAAATGAAGGAACTTGGGTTAGACGCTTAAGAAGTGGTTAGGCTAAAATTTGTACGGTGTTGATATAGACATATGCTCTTTAAGAAAGAGAAATCCACCATAGCATATATTCATACTACATGTGCTTATTCGAGCAAATGAGAAAGTGAGTAAATGGTTCTTTTCTTTCTCATTGTGTGAGTCTCATATTTTTTAAATGTCATTTATTTACTTTTGACTATGTCATAAGATGGAGGTTGTGATGTTTACTACTTTGGCATGCTGTTTATGATTATGATTGATACGGTTTAAAGTGGCATTGCTGGGAAAGCGGTTCAATCGAAGTTTCATGACATGAGGGCAAATGAAAGACTATTCAACATCGTATTTTCAATTGTGTTTACCGACGTCGAACTATGACGCTACACATCGGTAGTGACTAAGGTTGTAAATACATTGAAATGATTTGGAAGTAGTTAAGTATTGTTTTGAGTTTTTTGAACTCAAGAGGGTTTGAAAATGCTTGATCTGATGCGATCGAATGAGTCTAGGACATAACAAGACATATTAGGGATGTTACTATGCTGGTCTTCTCAGAAAGAGATTTGGTGTAGTACTCCCACATTTCTTTTATAAATGTGCTTGGTGGTTGCAAATCCTATTTACTTGTATGAACGAAATTGAGAACATTAGAAAGATGCAGATCTGGGGTCATGCCTACTGTGTGCGAGTGAGAGATGTTAAATGGAGGGGCGCTCACATGGGGCTGACCCCCGGCCCTCCTCTCCTGTGTGTAACGCATGGCTTGTAATGCATGCGTTACAACCATTTAAATGGCAATTGAAGGCTGGCCAGCCGTGTGGGGTGGGCTATATGTAGCCCCCCTCAATTAGTTTTTTGCATCATCCGAAAATACAAAGTTTTCTCTCCTTTCGTTCTCTCTTGAAATAATATTTAGACTGTAGATGTGTTGAGTGTCATTCTAATCTATACTACGTAATACACTTCGCTACTAAGAGGAGACGTTTGAGGTTTGCTAAACTGAATAAGTTTGTGGAGCAATTTAGTAAGTTGTGCTTGAGGTATTTTCTTCTATGCTTTCTAACATAAAGAATTATGTACATCATCTTATATCACTATATCATTCTATGTGATGATGCGATCTTGCTTATCACAATAATTCTTATTTCCAATGCAAAATTTTAATAAGAGTGAGGTGATAGTATGATTTAATCATTTTTAATATAATTTTTCATGTGATAAATTTTATTTATAATAAGTGATAATTTAATATAATATTATAACAACTACGTGTTCATACTAGATTTACCTATAGATCTTGTAGAATAACTTATACAATTATATTACTTAATGCAATTGATCAATTTTATAATAAAAAATATTTTATAATTTAATGTATCGCATTAAAAGATATATTAATATAAATTTATTTTTGTAAAATTTTTATCTCTACCAGACATTTTATCCTAAAAGAAAAAATGAAAAAAGGTTGGTGCATGGTTTAAGGGTAACTTTAGTTGAGTAGTGCTATATATATATATATATATATATAAAATTTTATACTCATTTTATTATTATTTTTTTAAATTTTAAATTTATAATTTTTAGTATATCAACCACTGAGATGTTAATACATATTATTACATAAATAAAAATTATAAATACATTTTATTACATAGTTTGATAATGATAGATTTACTATTTTTCACCATTTCTTTACTATTCTATAGGGTATTTAAATTTTTTTTATTATCTTATTTTAAGTATATTTTTAACATTCTTAATCCTTAAAAAAAAATTTAACTTCATTGCTTCTTTAACTATTAAATAAAAGAAAATAATAAAAAAAAATAATAAATAATAAAGAGAGTAATAAATAGTGGGAGAAAGTAGTATGTTTATTTAGCGTAATAACCTGACCCCAGAGATATGTCGGTGAGGCCTTCCTGAGGCTGATTTGGAAGGTACGTAAAATTGTGTTGTATTTTCAGTCGTTAGAAATGCATGCATGAGAAGGTTTTATGAATGGAAGGGAAGCTGATAGTAGTATTAGATATGATTGGTCTTGAACAAGGTTTATGAATCGAAGCAATATGATGGCTGTGTTCAGAGTTTTATGAATTCGTGGTTACAAGGGAAGCGAGTCAGAGATCGTGTCGGTGAGCAATACACAGTGTAGGCAGGCCGGCCGGTGGCCGAGCATTGCTTTCCGACGGGCGATAAACGCAAATGTGGCTTGATGGTACACTCTCCTTCCCGCACTGCTTCTCATCAAATTGAATGAGTGAATGAAAGAAAAAGATCTGCGAGAATCCATCCACTGATCCCCATCCAATCGAGAAAGTAGAGGAGGAAGGAAATGTCGGCTTCGCAAACCCTAGGGGGGCCATCCCGGTGCGGCCGGGTACTGGGCCCGTACCTGGACAAGATCATCAAGAACGCTGCTTGGCGCAAGCATTCCCACCTCGTCTCCGCCTGCAAATCCACACTAAATGTTCTCGAATTGCTCTCCGACTCCCCCAGTCCGGACGTTGCCTCCCCTCTCTTCGGCCTCTCCTCCTCCCATGCCGATTCCCTCCTCCAACCGCTCATTCTGGCCCTCGATTCCGCCTACGTCAAGGTCGTCGAGCCCGTCCTCGATTGCGCCTTCAGCTTATTCTCCTTCAACCTCATCCGCGCCGAGATCGACCGCCCCGATCCCAGTAGCAACAACACATCCTCTGTTTACAAGATGATTGACGGCGTGTGCAGGTCGGCTGGTCTCGGAGAGGAAGCCATCGAGCTGGGTGTGCTCCGTGTTTTGCTTTCCGCCGTTCGATCCCCCGGAGTCTTTATCCGGGGCGATTATTTGGTGCATGTAGTCAGGACCTGCTACAATGTGTATCTCGGCGGATTGAATGGCACCAATCAGATTTGTGCAAAGTCGGTTCTTGCTCAGATGATGGTCATCGTATTCACCAGGGTCGAGCACGACTCCATGGACCTGGGTGCTCCCTTTCGAAGGGTTTCCGTTGCTGAATTGTTGGAATTCACTGACAAAAACTTGAACGAAGGTAGCTCCATACATTTTTCTCAAAATTTCATCAATGAGGTCATGGATGCTAGTGCAAGTGAAGGTCTTGCTGAAAAAAAAACTCAGTTACCTATTACTAGCCCATTATCCGAGCAAAATGCCAATGGGCATATGCAGACTTCAAACAAAGGAGACGAAATGAATGAATCGACCGATGGGGGCAGTGAGATTATTGAGGATGGGTTTTTGATTTTCAAGAATCTGTGTAAATGGTCTATGAAGTTCTCGTCACAGGAGCACCCTGATGACCAAATCTTCTTGAGGGGCAAAATTTTGTCTTTGGAGCTGCTCAATGTCGTCATGGGAAATGGTGGTGCACTGTGGCGCACCAATGAGAGGCAAATCCTTCTCCTTGTATATTTGATCTTTATCAAACTTCTGGGATTGACCCATTTCATGATTCTGCACTTTTTACTTTCTTTTTGAAATTTGTGAGATTAATTTCACACCAGAACCAAGTATATGATTTATGATTCTTACTGGCTAGCCTCAATTTGTTTTTTTTCCTGGGGGGTGGAGGTGGTGTTTGATACGATCCGTATAACTTGAAAGACTCGACAGATTGTAAGAATCCTATTTCTTTTACTTGGTGCAGGTTTCTCGATGCTATCAAGCAGTATCTTTGCTTATCGTTGTTAAAGAACAGTCCATTGTCAGTTATGGCTATTTTCCAGCTTCAGTGTTCTATATTTATGAGCCTTTTATCAAAATTTAGATCAGGGTTGAAAGCAGAAATTGGTATATTTTTTCCCATGCTTGTCCTCCGTGTACTTGAGAATGTGCTCCAGCCAAGTTTCTTGCAGAAAATGACTGTCGTCAAATTATTGGAGAAGGTCTCTCAAGATCCCCAGATTATCGTAGACATATTTGTCAACTATGACTGCGATGTTGATGCT
This sequence comes from Juglans mandshurica, assembly GCA_022457165.1. NCBI lineage: Eukaryota > Viridiplantae > Streptophyta > Magnoliopsida > Fagales > Juglandaceae > Juglans > Juglans mandshurica. The sequence goes on along the minus strand of CM039629.1, from coordinate 23,113,137 downwards.
CCAAACATTTTCGAAAGGTATTACACTTCTCTATATCTGTGTCACTATTGCCCTTAGATTAGGGATTTTTATGGAGTCATTTTTTTTAATGAATTTTACTTATCAATTTTTTTGTTTTTAATGAATTTGAAAGAGGAAGATCTTTAGTTTGTGTGGGGAGTAGTATACAGGCATCCTTTTCATTTTCACAGGTTCCCTAGATTTTACTCTCTTGAAGGAAGTCTTTAATACTGTTACTGCCCTGACCTTTAACTAATATTTTGTGACTTTTTCTTTGGGCTCACGGAATACAGGCAGATAACTATTTACACTTTGAGTAATGTGCCCTCAAAGTTAGAAACTAAACATAGTATTTGCCTCACAAATTAGTATGACTCCACATAGGTGTGAGGGTTCGGTGGGTACGTCGTACGAATCCTATATTAATCACACATATTTAGAAGTAAAAAATTTAGGAAAATTTGGTTAATAACCCCTTGTGCTTTGCAGGTTGAGATTTGGCCTTTGTGCATTTTTCTAACCTGTGCTTCGATATTTTTAAATCAAGCCCCTCCTTTAGAAAGTCCATCCACCTTAACTAACAGAGAACATGACTACCACATGGAAATTGTTTTTCTTATTTCAATGAATGAAATTAAAATAAAAAATAAAATCATAATAAATTATTTTTAAAAAAGTTTAAAAAAAAAAAAAACAAAAAAGAGGCACTGGGAAGGGAGGTCTCTCCTCCTCCCTTGGCCACAAGAGCTATGGCCACCCATGTGCTCTAGCCACCATGGGGTAAGCCTGGTCAGCCACCACTAGGTGACTTGAGCTTGGCCACAACAAGGGTGGCCATATACCTTGTGGTGGCTAGGCGGGGAGGGGAGACCTCCCCTCCATGTAACATTTTTTTTTTATAAAAAGGTTTGTATATATTTAATTTTAGTTTTGTTTTTAGAAATAAGAAAAAATAATTTTCCATGTGGATGGAATTTCTAACAGTGGGACTGATCCCAAACTTGTCATAAAACGGAATGTTTCTCCTTAAAAAAAGGAGCACAATGACTGCATCTCAACCTGGGCAAAGCAGAGGAGGTTAGTAACCACATTTTCCAAAAACATATGTAAAATGAAGGGAATCTGTAAGAAGTTTCTCCTAAAGGCTATTATTAGAGGCTCGTAATTAACAAATCTTATAAGCTCAAAAATGATAACTGGGCATGGGCAAAATACTCCTATGTTGTTTAGTTATTTATTTATTTATTTAGGAGTTTGAATTTGAAGATTGCAACTCTGATAATCACTTCAAGGTAGAATAGTGGGAATGCTGTTCTTGCTCATAATAAATTTTCTTTTGATAAGTAAAAATTTTATTCATCAAATGCAATAGGCGCAACCTATGTACACAGGAAGTATACAAAAGAAATACCTAAATACAATCTAAAGCTAGAAAAACGAGGACAAAAACTCATGTACCGCCCCTCCATTAAGTACAATAGCTGAAAACCAACTAAACAAGGAACACATAAAAAATTTCCAGAGACTCATAAGAATTTAAAATGTAATGCAATTACATGGCCAAAGAAATATCTTGAAAATGATGATTATAGATTGTTTAGAGCTTAGTTGAGCATATTGAATGAAAGGGAGAAATATTGCCTTGCAATCCGAGGATCTTGACTGCAGGCCTTTTCTGTAAAATTCTATTTTGAATTAATACAACAGAACTCCTCCCACACTTCAACTTACTGGAAGGTTCTGGATCTGAAATTGCCAACAGAAGTTGACTGTAGTGAATTATTTTCCAATGTTATTAGCAACCTATTGAACTGCCAACTATCGCACCTTCTTAGTATGTCAGTTGGGTGAGAAGAATCGAGGACACCTTGGAGGAGTATCATCGGTGGGACCAATATGGATCATTCCCCTTATAATCCCTTTAGAGGCCATGTTTGGAGTTCTATTTGAATCTAAATTGGGCCTGATTTTAACTCTGGATCATTTGGTTACATTAGACTACTCAAGGTTTTTCCAATGTTCATATGTCTTAGATTGAACCCATTTTCTCTATTTTGGAGCTATTTAATCCTGTTTTTTTCGTATCAAGTGAACTCATTGGATGTTCCCCTCTCTCTCTCTCTCTCTCTCTCTCTCTCTCTCTTGTATATAATATATTATTTTAAACCTTTCCCATTTTTAACTTTTGGAATTGTGTTTAGTAAAATGTATTAAAACCCTTATAATTCCATCAGATATTTGCAGGGTTGTCAATGGCCTCCTGAAAACTGCTCTAGGACCACCTTCTGGTTCAGCAACAACGTTGTCTCCAGCACAGGATATCACTTTTCGGCATGAATCGGTAAAGTGCTTAGTTAGCATCATTAAGTCAATGGGAGCCTGGATGGACCAACATCTCAGATTAGGAGACTCGTATCTGCCAAAGAGTTATGAAAGTGATACTACCGAGAATCATTTGACCCTAAATGGAGAAGATGGAACTGCTCCTGACTATGAGCTACATCCAGAAGTGAATTCTGAATTTTCTGATGCTTCTACCCTTGAGCAACACCGAGCTTATAAAATTGAACTCCAGGTTTAGTATTGTTTTTTTGGAGTGGCAGCATAATCACTCTGGCAATATTATATCTGCCATTTATAATATGTACTGATAGAATATGCACCTATTAATAATCTGCTGTCCTCGGAGGTCCATTTATAATTTATCCTTTCAGTTGATTGGTTGCTGTGCTATAACTTTCTTTTCCCTATTACTCCAACTTTTCTGTCATTTTTTTTTCTTATCCAGGATATATTTTGGTTCATTCTTTAGTGACAACCTTTGGGTTAATTGCAGAGAGGTATCTCTTTTTTCAATAGGAAACCTTCCAAGGGAATTCAGTTTCTGATAAGCACCAAAAGAATTGGTGGTTCTCCAGAAGCCGTGGCTTATTTCCTGAAGAATGCTTCTGGCCTCAATGAAACCATGATTGGTGACTATATGGGTGAAAGGGAGGAATTTTCTTTAAAGGTCATGCATGCTTATGTAGACTCATTTAATTTCAAAGGAATGGATTTCGGTGAAGCTATAAGGTTTTTCCTCGGGGGCTTCAGGTTACCTGGAGAGGCGCAGAAGATTGACCGCATCATGGAGAAGTTTGCTGAGGGCTATTGTAAATACAACCCAAACTCATTTACTAGTGCTGATACTGCTTATGTTCTTGCCTACTCTGTGATAATGCTCAAATCTGATGCCCATAATAACATGGTAAAAGATAAGGTATGCTCAACCTTTAGCAATCTGTCCTCTTTCAAACCTTTTAAATTCTCATTACTACTGATGTATCTACGTCAATTTTGGAATGAATATTTATTTGTGTGTGATTTTTTATTGGATTTAAAATAGTGTCTTCCTTAAAGACATGATATAAGATCTCCCAAGATCTCATTTGTTATCTTTCTGGAAGATTGTAAATAATGGATTAAAGTACTTCAAAGAACATGAACATGTCTATAAAAAGAACATATAATGTTTTTTACCCAAGTTTTCAAGAAAAACAATAAGGAAAATTTGTTTTTGATTAATTATGAATGTAGGACTAATTTTTATTCTCTTATGACACAAAAAAAATTTATCCTCTTACGATTCCTTCCTGCATTGGTTGGCTAACCAGATGACGAAGTCTGATTTTATCAGAAACAACCGAGGAATAGATGATGGAAAGGATTTACCAGAAGAGTATCTTGGCACCCTTTATGATCAAATTATTAGAACTGAAATTAAGATGAGTGATGAGTCTTCTGCACCACAGAGCAAACAAGCTAGCAGCTTTAATAGATTATTGGGCGTGGGTGGCATACTCAATCTAGTCACTGGGAAGCAAATTGAAGAGAAAGCATTGGGCGCAAATGGGCTTCTCATAAGGCACATCCAGGAGCAGTTTAAGGAAAAATCTGGAAAATCTGAGTAAGCTGAGATATGACATAATTAATAGCTGTTTTTACATTACATTTTGGAACTTGTTAGTCATTTACAAGGAGGGTCTTGTTGTGACAAGAGGATCAATAGGGCTTGGGAGGATGGGATGTGTTGCTGTGGTTTTAGGGCATATAATCTTTCTGCTTGGTCATTTTTTTTTATAAGTTAACTTCATTAAAAAGCATAAAGGCGCAACCTAAATTTGAGCTAGCCACTCAATGGAAAAACTTTGTGCCCCTTACACCCTCAACTATAGAGCCCTTGACATTTTCCTCTAAAACACCTCCTTTGATAATGTAGCCCGCTTTTCATTACTAATGACTAGTTTTTTCCTCATCCTTTGATGTATAAGGCTGTGTTTGGGTAGTGGACTATTCAATATTTTATCATTATTTTTCACCTACTTTTCACTACTTTTAGTACTATTCACTACTATTCAATATTGTATTATTACTTTTTCACTACTATTCACAGATCATCTAAGATCACCTCACTACCCAAATGCAGCCTAAATCCCTCACTTCTTCCACACTACCAGTAGCTTGCAGATCTTCCATTAGAGTTATACAATGTTCTATATTACATTAAAAGAACAAGCTCTCTCTCTCTCTCTCTCTCTCTCTCTGTTTCTGCCACAGAATGAGATACATAGGTTGATAATTGAGGACATTTTATCCTGTGAATGTGAGACACCTATGTTTTCAGTTTTTATTTTATTTTATTTTATTTTCTCTCGAGCCCTGAAATGTCCTTTCCTTGAGCCCTGTTATGATTAGAAATTCACTATCCTTTGATGTCACAGGTCAGTTTATCATGCTGTCACTGATGTAGCAATATTGAGGTTTATGCTTGAGGTTTGCTGGGGTCCTATGCTGGCTGCATTCAGTGTAACGCTCGATCAAAGCATTGACAGGCATACTACTTCTCAATGCTTACAGGGCTTTCGACATGCTGCACATGCTACTGCAGTGATGGGGCTGCAGACCCAGAGAGATGCTTTTGTGACATCTGTAGCCAAGTTTACTTATCTACATTGTGCTGCAGCAGATATGAAGCAAAAAAATGTTGATGCTGTGAAGGTAAGCATGCAATGGTTGTGGAAAATCTTGGTCCATAGTTTTGTTCAAAAGATGAGCCACTGCAGGAATAAATTAAGGGTAGAACATTTAAAGGTGGAACTGATTGGATCTTTGTGCACTGTAATTTTATGCCTTTTCTTTCCAGACATTTAGCCATATATAATTCATTATACAGAGTGGAATATCTCATTTAGGATCGTTCCAATCAGAGTCAAGTTTATTTAGATGCTAAGATTGTTGTACCATATTTATTTCATTCATTCCCCATGCAATGCTCTTTTACCTACATTTTTTTTTTTCTGTACAGGCAATAATATCAATTGCTATTGAAGATGGTAATTTTCTTCAAGAAGCATGGGAACACATATTAACATGCCTTTCCCGAATTGAGCATCTGCAACTGTTGGGTGAGGGTGCACCGAGTGATGCATCATTTCTTACTGTTTCTAATGGTGAAATAGAGGAAAAAACACCAAAACCGTTGGGTTTTCCTAATTTAAAGAAGAAAGGAACTCTACAGAATCCAGCTGTGGTGGCTGTTGTTCGCGGGGTCTCATATGACAGCACCACTGTTGGAGTCAATACTTCAGGATTAGTAACTCCAGAACAGATTAATAACTTCATTTCAAACTTGAATTTGCTGGACCAGATTGGGGATTTTGAGTTGAACCATGTATTTGCTCATAGCCAAAGGCTGAACAGTGAAGCAATAATAGCTTTTGTTAAGGCCCTGTGCAAAGTTTCCATGGCAGAGTTGCAGTCTCCAACAGACCCTCGGGTATTCAGCCTGACAAAGCTATTCGAGATAGCGTAAGATTCCCCCCCGTTATTTGATGATTATTTTGCAAATTCATTATTTTTCTTAGATTTGATGCGGTATGTGAATGTCATAATAGCAAATCTTTACATCTAATGTAATCTTGATGGCCAGTTGCTGGAGTTCCAAGGGAACCTCTTTCATTTTGATTTTCTTATTAGAGTATTAGTGTATTTTTTAAATACCTCACTTGTCCCGGACTCCCAATGTGAGTGGTATGGATTTTATGATTAAATCATTGCTCTTTTGCAGGCACTATAACATGAATCGCATCAGATTAGTGTGGTCTCGCATATGGAATGTTCTCTCTGATTTCTTTGTTTCAGTTGGACTGTCAGAAAATCTCTCTGTGGCAATATTTGTCATGGATTCCCTGAGGCAGCTTGCTATGAAATTTTTAGAGCGCGAGGAATTGGCAAATTACAACTTCCAGAACGAATTTCTTCAACCATTTGTGATTGTTATGCAGAAAAGCAGCGCTACAGAAATCAGGGAGCTAATAGTACGGTGCATCTCACAGATGGTCCTCAGCCGTGTTAGTAATGTAAAATCTGGCTGGAAAAGTGTTCTTATGGTATGTTGGCATTGGTTTATCAATTTCTGATGTCATAGATGTTTTAGCCCACATTACATAAAAATTAATTGGAATTCTGGCAAGAACCGGGATATTTTCACCTACTGATTCTTGAGAAATTATTTTGTATGTTGCATGTGATAGTACGGATGGCTGGACTTAGCCGTCACCAGTTGACTCATTGAATCTCCCTATTTGAAAACTGGTCGGTCCATCCACATATCCCATTTTGTTCTAGAGGGGAAAAATGATGTTAAATTATCCTTCAAAACTGCTAGAGAAGCGGCTGATTCTGTCTTCAAGTGTCTTGCTTCTTACGCAGTTCTGTTGGTTTCTTAGGTTTTTACAGCTGCTGCAGCTGATGAGCAGAAGAGTATAGTCTTGTTGGCCTTTGAGACACTGGAAAAAATAGTACGAGAATATTTCTCTTATGCTACAGAGACGGAGACAATGACTTTTACAGATTGCTTTAGGTGCCTCATAACATTCGCAAATAGCAGATCTAATAGTGACGTTAGCCTCAATGCCATTGCATTTCTCCACTTCTGTGCTGTGAAGCTTGCTGAGGGAGGACTTGTTTGGAATGAGAACAGCAAGGTTGATTGTTCATTCAATCCAGTTGGAGATGCAGATGCAGATGCAGATGCTTCAGATATACATACTTTTACTGATAAAGACAAGCACACATCCTTTTGGGTCCCTTTGCTAATAGGTAACTTGATTCACAGCGAAAGCTAGAACTGCACGCCGGTCATGATTGATGGCAGAACCTGACTACTGACAGAGTGACTGATCTATGATCTTATCTAAATGCATGCAGGGATCTATGTTGTAACTCTATGTATTTCAGTTATCTCATTTTAAACCGAGTAAAAATGGCACTTTTTATAGTTACAATTATCAAACCAAGTCCATTTTGGGCGTTGACTTTCACATTACCCATAACATCATTAGTCTCCGTACGGATTTATATGTTATGGTGATAACCCCTACATATGAGCCTTAATGTTATGGTGATAACCTGTGTCTTCTTTCGGCACTTTCTATTCCATATGAAGACTGATGCACTGTTTTTTGGGCGGTTGGGGCTGGTTGGGTTTTCAATGCATCTTTTTTCGTTTCAAGTATATGATATTCTTACTTCAATTGTTTCAGGGTTGTCAAAACTAACATCTGACCCCAGATCGGCTATAAGAAAGAGTTCTTTGGAAGTGCTTTTTAACATTCTGAGGGATCACGGTCATCTTTTTTCAGACCACTTTTGGACTGGTGTCTTCAATTCTGTGGTTTTCCCCATATTTAGTTCTCATTCGGACAAGAGAGAGAAGCAAGTTGAAGATCAAGAGTATTCATCAGCTTCAAGATCTCTGCATTCTGAAGGAAGTAGATGGGACTCTGAAACTTCTGCTGTGGCAGCACAGTGTCTAGTGGATCTTTTTGTCAGTTTTTTTGATGTAGTCAGGTCTCAACTACCAGGTGTGGCATCAATACTTGCAGGATTTATAAGAAATCCTGTTCAAGGTCTTGCTAGCACTGGGGTTGCTGCTTTGATGCGTTTGGCTAGTGATTTGTGCAACAGGCTCTCACTACATGAATGGAAAGAGATTTTTCTGGCTTTGAAGGAAGCAGCCACATCAACAGTGCCCGTGCTTATGGCAGCCTTGAGATCCATGGATAACATTGAGGTGCCTGACAATGCTCAATCTTATGCCGACTTAGAAACATCTTCTGATCCTTTGTTGACAAACGATGATCTCAAGGATGGTAATCTGCAGACTGCACGATATGCGGTTTCAAGAATTAAGAGTCATATAGCTACACAGTTGCATATTGTACAGGTTCCTCCTCCATCTTTATGCGCAGATACATGCTTATATACCCATATAAAGGTGCTCACACACGCAAATACATAAACATCTAAGTGTGGTTGTCATGATCTGAAAATACAGATTGAATATGGATACTGAGTTCGGATTTTGTAAATACATAGTTTCCAACAGTACCATATTGGAGGTAGGATTGTGCGTTTGTTGAATCCTCATGCTATCTCATCTCATGTACTTTCTTAACCAGTTGAATAGTTAAAAATTGTCATAAAAGCCAGCCATGGTGGTACCCTTCATATTTTAGCTAATATTATACAAGACTTGCATGTTTTAAGTCTAGCATGATGCTGCATTTGTGGTGGGTTATATCTTCATCCCATGGCAAAAAATACAACTTTTTATCCTGATGGTTTTACCCGTGAACTGTCCTCCTGCGCCTACTTACCTTGATAAAAATATTCCAGTAGATTTGTCTCTGAAGTTGGATTGATGTGACAAAGTGTAATAGTAATACCCTTTAACCTTTCCTAATTTCAGGTTGTGACTGATCTTACACACCCAGAATCCTTGTCGGTAGACAACATCGTGATCCTCCAGGGAATTTTTTCTTTTATCTCATCACATGCCCACGAACTTAACTCTGAGAAAATCCTGCAAAAGAAGCTGCCAATAGTGTGCTCTATACTGGAGCTCTCTGAGCCACCCCTGGTTCATTTTGAAAACGAGTCTTACCAGAATTACCTCAACTTTCTCCAAAAGTTACTTGCAGATAATCCATCCGTGTCTGAGGAGATGAACATTGAATCAGAACTTGTGGACGCATGTCAAAAGATATTGCAGATATACTTGAACTGTACTGGTTCTCACTCTGACGAGCAAAACTCAGCAAATCTAGGGGTGCTACACTGCAATGTTCCTTTGGGCCAAGCAAAAAAGGAAGAATTAGGGGCCAGGACTTCTTTAGTAGTCTCAGCATTATGGGGACTAAGTGGCTTGGACACGGAGTCCTTTAGGAGGTACGTTTCACAACTCTTTCCTTTGTTGGTAGATCTTGTGCAGAGCGAGCATAGTTCTGGAGAAGTCCAGCGTGTCCTAAGCAATGTGTTCCAATCTTGTATAGGCCCAATAATAATGGAATGATACTTTTTTTTATTTCTATTTATTATTTTTGTAGAATATACTGAGCCTTATTTATTTATTTATTTTTACCTCCTAAATAGTATGTATGAGCTACTTGCTAATTAGTTAAACTGAAAATCTTCTCAAGTTCCATATCATTGCACTATTCTCATGACCTCTCTCAGATTTTTTTTCCTTTTTTTTGTTTTACCCTGATTTGATAGTGGTAAAGATCTCTTATCCCTTTATAATTTCTCCCACCCTACTGTTTTTTTTTTTTTTACTATTGTACTTGTATTTGCTTAAAAATAAACAAAAGTATTTTAGAGTGAATACTACTACTACTGTTTCGTTTGCTGAATGTCTGAGAAGCTAACATGGTTGCGGATCTTCTTGCTAAGGAGGGTGCAAAGGGTTGGAGTTTAGATTTTCGAATTTGGGGGGAGACGTTTTCGTGGCCTTGTTCGTACCGATAAATGAGGTCTTCCTCCGGGACTTAATTTTTTTTTAAATAAAAAAGGAAAAAAAAATACTACTACATACAACATTCTTTCTAATCTACCAAAGACCACGACCATTTTGCTTTTATATTTTTTGGATAATTGGTGGTGATATATTCCTAATATCAAATGTTACAAACGTATGGGGAGGACCCAAAAGACACCAATAAATCGAAAAAAGTGAAGTTAGGGAATGGCTCCAATAGGTAGAGTGGTCAGTCCCATTTTCTTGGGAGAAATTATTTGTATCAGCCTCAATCGCAGCACACTCAATATATTGAGTTTAAAAAAAAAAAAAAAGAAGCTTGTGGTGTGTGTTGCGGCTGCAGACTGATGCATAACCGGGTTCTTTTCTTGGTTTGATGCCATGAGAGTATCACTACGGACATGGTCATAATTTTTAGCCTAGGTATTAATTTTGCAACTGCCTGGTTTGTTTTTAGAGATGAAATGAGATGAATTGAAATTAAAGTTAAAAAGTTAAATAAAATATTGTTAGAATATATTTTTTAATATTATTTTTATTTTAGAATTTGAAAAAATTGATTTGTTTATTTTATTTTATGTGGAAATTTAAAAAAATTGTAATGATGAGATGAGAGGTTTTCAAAATCTTAGGTTTTAGCAGGCAAATCCTAACTTTTAAGGCAATTTGACGAGAGATTATTATAATTATCTTATCTAATAGATCGTTTAAAAGCGATTATCATTGATCAACTCTTCTCCCACGTTATAGATTTTGGAAGTAGGGGTGTAAATAATTAGGTCCAGACCGGCAAAATCTACCGGACCGAATTCTAGACCGGTCGGTCTCGGTTCCAAAATATGTGGACCAATGACATTCGGCTCGATCTTGGGGTCTACAAATTTTGGACTGGATCAAATCGGACCGAATTTCTATATATATTTAAAATATTTTTAATAATTTAATATATTATTTTTATATAGTAATTATATAAGTTAATGATGTAATTTTTATCTAATTTATTATCATTCACTATATAAAATAATATATGCTATCAATTAATAATAAATCATAAATCATGTGATAATTTATGTCATTATATATAATTAGTTAATACATCTTACATTCATACATACTCTATTATTTATATTTAATTAAAATAATTAGGTAATTTTTTTTAAATACCTAAGTTGCAAGCAAGCATGGATAATCTATGTACAATAAAATTATTTGATATTCATTAACCATATATAAAATGTATGACATTATTAATAATTATGCATACTAAAGAGTAAATTATAAGTTAGTTAATAGTAACTATCAATATTATAAATATAATTATAGTAAAATATTATTTTAATGAGTTAGTTACATTATCCATATTAATAATTCACTTAATTTTAATTTAGTAATTTAAATAATTTTTTTATTAATTTATTTGTAAAAAAATGAAAAAAAATTAAAATAATTAGGCCTGACTAATCGGACAGATAGCTACCATTTCGGTCTAGTCCCTATGGATGTTCAGTCCACAGAAAATGATAAATCGAAAATTCAGACCAGACCGGACCGATTTACAACCCAATTCTAATTGGGAGGAGTGTTGAGGAGAGGTAGAAAGAGAATTCTATTCATCAGCCCTATATCATGTACATGTTGAGAAAAAAATTAAAAAAAAAAAGATAAAAAATAAAAACTCACATAAGTATGTGTACAGTATAAAGCTGCTGAGTAGAAAAATTCGAGATAGAAATCATGACTCTATAATTAGATGTGGAGAGCAGAAGTGCCGTATACGTATAGATGATTTGCATGTATATTTTTACCACCCTAGTGGGGGAATAAAACACCATGAATCATTGAATATACTTACAAAGAAAGTAGAAAAGAAGATTAGAGACCCGGAGGAAACTACACAAGGATTGTTGGGGGGTTGGTGGGAGCGAAAAGGGGGAAAAAAAAGGGATAGCATGCAGCATGAGTCGTCGCCATGACCAACAGACCATAGTTTATTTCTTGATCATCATTTTCCTTATTTCTTTGTTTTTTCTGTTCATGTTCTTTGTCTTTTACTGAACATTTTGGAACGTCGTCCCTTCTGCCACTGACTTGTGTATTGTTTTATTGAGAGGTAGGCTTGATTTGAACAATCAGCTTGGAATTGACCATTACCGACGTACTACTGACTTATATTTTAGAATCATTCTTGGTCAGCGATTTAATTAATTAAATTAGAACAACCTTCAACATTAAAAAATTTAATTAGGACGAAGACAAACATGCACTTCGTGTATGTAGAAAAAATACTAGCCTTTGGAACTCTTCAAAACCTCTTCATTTCAGCATATTTTGAGTTAAATTAATTGCAACCCACCAAGACAAAGGATATATCACATACATGCATGGATTCTCGTGATCGTATGAGTCGATCGAGTTCTACTACTTATAATATGTATATACCATTTATTGTAAAATAATATAAATATTTTTTACATGGTACGCGCGATTCTATATCAATAGTGTATTTGGTGCGTCAATAAACAAATTAGTAATAGAACACTAGTAATGAGCTAGTCATAGATAAAATCTAGTCAAAGTTTGGCTAGCCAGATCAAAAACATACCCCATAGGCCATAGCAAACTCAACAAAGCTACAATAAATTTAGCTTTAGACTTTTCGGCTAGCCAATTTTAGCCAGTGAAATTGGCTAGCCAAACATATGTGATCATTGATCTTTAAGTACTGATCTATACGGCCAATATTGCATTGGACATGAAATGTATAAATGAAAATTACAAATAGATATTTAAATGGAATAGTGATAGATTTAGAAAGTTTATTATTTAGTATTGTTGAAAAGTGCATGGCTTGCTAAACTAGAAAAAGTGACTTTTTTAAGCCTCCCTAGAAAAGTAAATCAAATTCAACTTTGTGATTATAGAGTATGGTGGTCTTACCGTCTTAGGTTGGAAATCTTTTCATATGTAAATAAAATTGAATATTATTATATGCAATGGCATCTCCTTAAAATCCAAGTACTCTTATTAAATTAGTACTATTGAACAAGTCCACCATTCAAAGTGAACAATTCAATGTATAATTTTTCAAATATTTGAGTAGCTAGGCTTACTATATTACAATCCAACATTAATAAATTAATACTCCGTTTAACATGAATCGTGAAATAGTCAAACTCCGTTTAACAAAAATTTATTGAATGTGTGACTATACATATATATATATATATATATAATCATGCCTATAAAATTACTTTTATCAACTCCATGCATGCTTATAAAATATTTTATCCGCCATATATAGCCCTAGCTCTTTAAATGGTTCCTTAATTTATATTGATGTAATAATATTAGTACAAATACTTATTTTTGTCACGTTTATTAATTATATATGAATAGTGAAATCTCTCGTTGCGTGATTAAATTCGATTAATGTATAATTTGAAAACATATACATATATACTATAAGTTCAACAACATTTAAGGGACGTTTGGATACATAGATGAGATATGAAATTCTCAAGATTTTCAAAATATCTCAAGATTTTCTTCCCAAACATAACTCAAGCAAAAAATACTATTTAATTTCAAATTTTTTAACTTTTTCATCTAATTATTAGTACTTAATTATTATCCAAATACAAAAATTAATACAACTTTTACAAACTTCAAAATAAAACACAAAATTAATATAACCTTTTTCAAATTTTAAAACAAAAATTATATTCAAACAATTTTTTAATTTTATAATATTTTTATTCAATTTTTTTTTCTCTCATTTTCTCTCTCAAGTGTCCAAACAAGTCCTTAATATTGTTTGTTTAAGACTTTTGGGCAGTATAATCAAATTGGACTATCCAATTTGAACAAGAAATTGAAATTGAGATCGATGATCTATGATGGTTAATCTATCATATGGAAAACCCATTTTTCAATCATGATCGGCTTAATTGATAGGCTCATCACGAGGCATGGACTTTGAATATAATAAAGATATATATAATAACGATGATACCTTTTTTTTTGAGTCATGTACGTATATTTTCTACAAAACAACAGGCGGACTTTTAACACTATTTTTTTTTGTATTCTCTTGACCATTATCTTCCAACTTTTAGGACTGGTTTTGGATTCGGAGATAAGATGAGATGATTTTAAATGAAAGTTGAAAGAAATATTGTTACAGTATTATTTTTTAATATTATTATTATTTTGATATTTGAAAAAGTTGAATTGTTTATTATATTTTGTGTGAAAATTTAAAAAAGTTGTAATGATGAGATGAAATGAGATGAAATGAAACACTTTCTGAATCCAAACGGTGCCTTAAAGCTGCAACATTACCGTCCATATAGTAGTAGTACTACTACTAGTCTATCATCATCAAAGTCCTTCACTCAATCCTTTTTTAATGTGAATGCAAGGAAATTAATTCCACACGTTAATATATCCAATTATTATTATTATTATTATTTCTTAATTTCTGTAGTGTTTGAAAATGTTGTATGAAACAGAACCCAAGTTTGGGAGATATTCTGCCTTCAGAAAAAGACATATATATGATTTTTAACCTAATTATGTAGTGACGGTCTTGATGATCCAAGTACACGAATTAGTCAGTCCACTTTAGAACTCACTTTTGTCGTACATGTTCATGTGCGAAGACCTTACACTAATATATATCATTTGAATCTAATTTTTAAAAGACGACGACGACGATGATGATCAGTTAATGTACTGTACGTTGTATATAATATGTTGACAAATGAGTATACTATATATAGTATATATGATAGATATGGGTACGTAATAATATTCATTGTTTCTCTGATCATGATCATTAATTCGCATCAAACTCGTTCTTTGTAAGAGAAAATTACATGCATGCATGGCGCCAGCCGGTTCTGACCTAATTAATTAATTAGTGGCATGCATGGGCGCTCATGTTGAAAATAAAAACAATATTACAGTACATGATGATAAGATCAATGAAATTAGGAATATATTAGGAAGAAAGATATGGTACATGCATGGTTTTGTTGCATCGGTACTTAATTTGGTCGATATATGTAAGATAATATTCTCTCTTTATGCAGTAATTTATGACCTCGTTTTGAACTCATGTGATCTCTTTGGGATTTTTTATCTGAATTTTAGGTGAATTTCGAAAAGAGATAATCATGCACGTACGTTACGTAGCTAGCTTATACCAAACCTTAACGAATGATCATCAATGAATATTAATGGAGGTGAAACATTTGAATTTTGCTACGTATATTTACTTTTACGTATGTATTCTTTGCACTCTCTATTGATGTGATTGGCCAAAATAGTTATTTTATATTAAAAAAAAATGATGCATCTAATCACATCATATAGTTCAGTGTATAAAGAGTACATAAAAATGACTGCAAGTAGAGTTTTTCGAAACATTTTCAACTTTGATCAATAAGGTGAAGTACTACTCATATCAATTTATAATTAGGGTAGGGACATTAATGTTATAACTTTCCGATCATGACATGGATGGAGGCTAGGGAATTAAGGGCACCTGCATGGGTTTAAATTAAGAACCCCATGCATGCCCTTGTAAGTGAAATATTACATATTACCGATCAATGAGTGGACACAATATGTGGAATATTTAATTTAATTAAATAATATATATATATATATAGATAGAGTTTAAATTCAAAACTTTTATTCTGATACTCTGTAAAATCACAATTTATCTAAAAAAAAGTTTAAGCTAATGAAAAATAAATAAATTGAATTATTTATATTTATCTTAACAAGCTAGGGAAAAGATCAACATGACGTATGTTTGTGTGTGAGAGAGATAGAGTGTGTGTGAGAGAGTCATATTTTACAACCCCATACCAGTTAAGCTTTGACAATATACTCGCAAAAATTACATATATATATATATATATATATATATATATATATATTATATATAATTGGCATGCTAATGATCAATCTCATTGAATATGGATATTTCCAATTGCTTGAAAGAAACGTACAAAGATTTAGACAGAAAATTGCATGCAGGATCGATCCCAATTCACATTAGCTATATATATATGTATATATATTATATTTCTCTTTATTGTTTTTTTTCTTACTAGCGCGAACCTTCATCGCGTGCAACCCATGCAACTAGCTATATATATATAGATCAGGTACCGACGGAGTGCCGACTTTCACTAATTGCCAACTTTACAGTTAGTCAAAAGGTTTGCATCCATATCACGTTAGAAAGTACTATATGTGTGTGTATGTATTATATATATGTATGTATGCATGCGCACGCCCACAACGTTATTACAAGAAAACTGTTTATTTGTGATTAATTAATTCTAACAAAATGATTATTTATAACTAAAATTGGTTGCGAATAGTATTTTGATTGTAATAAATTAATCACAACAGTCTGTTTTTCTTGTAGCGCGTTTATTCTTATCGATCGGAGTAGTCTCGTTATGCTATCGTGTTGACGTTGCTTAATTCTTAATATGATAAATTTAGGAGTTGATGGGAAATTTCATATCCGTGTGATGAATTGTGTGGTATATAATATTTTTCTTTATTTATGTTTTGATAAAAAATTGGATAAATAAATTATATTTTCTTGAAATATTCGTTTTATAGGTGATATAAATAATTAAGAATAACTAGGTACCTAGCTAGTTAGCTACTTCTTTTTCCTTATAATTTATTATTGTGAATATAAAATTATTAAAAATGATCATACAATCTTGTACACCCCAATTACTAAGGTTCCGTTTGGATACATAAACGGTTTCATCTCATCTCATCTCATCATTATAACTTTATCAAATTTTCAGACAAAATATAATAAACTATTTAACTTTTTCAAATCCTAAAACAAAAATTATATTAAAAATAATATTATAATAATACTTTATTTAACTTTCATCTAAAACCATCTTATCGTATCTCACTATCCGAACGAGACCAAAATTGACAAAATAGTATTATCGGCCTATTTTAATGGTTAGAACTTAACTGATCATGATCATCGACCTCGCAATTCTTTTAATAATTTATTATTCCTCATTGTTTATTTAAGTTTGTATGTTAAAGTTTGAGAGGAACGAACTTGGCTTGGCTTGGCTTGGCTTTCCCATTAAGTTAATTATATTAAACAGATTTTGACAGAAATTGTGAAATTAATATATGAGTAGTGAAGCGTAAAAAGTCAGCTTTCAATTGACATTCTTTCCCCTATATATCCCTTATACCTACTTTCTACAACTTCTTAAAAATAAAAGAAAACATTTCCTCGTGAATCTCATGACGAGTCAAGTTAAAAGCAAACTTAATGGGAAAAAATGAAGAAGAAAAGAAGGGAAGAACCCACGCGCGCGTGACTATGGTAAAAGCAAACTTAATTAAAGCATTATTTATTGACAAAATCAGCTAAAAAAAAAGAGGAGAAGATTAAATGGTAAGTTTTCAAATAAGGATGCAAACTATTTTAAAATGATAAAAAAAAAAAAAATAATGGTTTGGATAGTAAAATCATGTTTTATATGGAAAAATAATAGTTGTTCGATATTTAAGAACTCTATAATTAAGGATATCATCCTAACGTGATAGAATAATAATAAGGTCCCGTTTGGCCTCGTTTGGATTCGAAAAATGTTTCATTTCATTTCATCTTATCATTACAATTAATTTTCTAAATTTTCACATAAAATATTATAAATAATTTAAAAATTTTCAAATTCTAAAACAATAATAATATTAAAAAATAATATTCTAATAATATTTTTTTCAACTTTTATCTGAAATCATCTCATCTCATTTATGAATACAAACCAGCTCTAAAAAATCAATCGTTTAATACCATATCAAAGCATAATGAAAAGGATAACGACTAAAAATATAATAAGTAAGATCTCTCTTCAACACATCATCCGATAATGACCGAAATTGTAATGTTCCTTTCCGACCAACTTTGTTAACATTTTTATTGTAATAATACAAATCGAATTTGTGAATGAGATTAATGAAAAAATACTCTAAACAATGGAGATATTAAATTCCAAGAGCATCAAATTAAAAAAGAAATTAAATTAAATTAAATTGTTGGAATATAAAGATATACACATCCCAAGTTCATTGAATCAAAAGCAAATCAAAAGTAGGTGGAATATAAGATAAGAAGAGACATTCAAAACAATAATTAAATTACTAAACTAAGAAGATTATTGAGACAAAACATGGAGTGGCGCCGCGAAACAAAGGGCAAAAAGCTGGCCGAGAAAAAAAAAATAAAAGAAAAGAAAGCTGGATATACAATTACTAAATTAGGTGTCGTGTGGAGCCCACCGATCTTTTTTTTTTTTTACACGTGCCATTAATTTTGATTTGCTCGTTAATGGAATCGGTCCTCGTTCCCCAACCCACCCTGCTTCCTCGCTCTCTCCTCGTACGTGTGAGCCGTGTTTACAAAAAGACAGAAAAGCCTACGAACAGAATCGGAAGATCCACTACCAATTAGGACATACACGTAAAATGAAGAGAACAAAAAGAAAGCAACTTTCCCACTTTCATTTCCTATAAATAGTGCCTAAATGCACGCTCTTCCATTCATCTAAAGACCAAAACCAGTCGAGACTCTACAGTAGTCTACGACTCTACACTCCTCCTCTTCCTCCTCCGTTGGACTTGCCGCCGGCGTCTCCCCCGCCAGACGACCGCTTTCTCTGCTCATTTCACGATGGAGTTGGGCCGGAGATCTTTGAGCAAGGCGCTGGCGCCGGTTAAACCAATGAAAATGGGTGGAGTTGTGGACGATATTTTAAAGAAGGATCTCAAAGCTTCGGACGCACTTCCTCTCCCTCTCTACCTCACCAATGGGGTCTTCTTCACACTCTTCTTCTCCGTGGTCTACTTCTTGCTTACCCGCTGGCGTGAGAAGATCCGTCACTCTACCCCTCTCCACATCGTCGACCTCTCCGAGATCATCGCCATCCTCGCTTTTGTTGCCTCCTTCATCTACCTCCTTGGATTCTTCGGAATCGATTTCGTCCAGTCCATTCTTCGCCCTTCCACCGATGTTTGGGCTGCCGAAGATGAGGACCAGTCCATCGCAGTTAATGCCGGCGCACAAAAGCTTGATGAGGAAGCCCTTCTGAAGGAGGATTCTAGTAAAGTCCCTTGCGGCGCTGCGCTCGTGGACTGTCCGATTCCCCAAGTCGCCCCGGCGATCCCACCACCGACCGAAGAGGACGAGGAGATCATAAAGTCGGTGGTGGATGGGAAGATGCCGTCGTATTCGCTGGAATCGAAGCTGGGCGATTGCAAGAGAGCGGCAGCCATCCGGCGCGAGTCGCTGCAGAGGATTACGGGCAAGTCGCTGGCTGGGCTCCCACTAGAGAACTTCGACTACGAATCCATCTTGGGTCAGTGCTGCGAGATGCCGGTTGGGTACGTCCAGATTCCGGTGGGGATAGCGGGGCCGCTTTTGCTGGATGGGAGGGAATATATGGTGCCTATGGCCACCACTGAGGGTACCTTGGTGGCCAGCACCAACAGGGGATGCAAGGCCATCCGCTTGTCCGGCGGCGCAAACAGCGTTTTATTAAGGGACGGCATGACCAGGGCTCCAGTTGTCAGGTTCGCCACCGCCCGGAGAGCTGCCCAGTTGAAGTTCTTTCTGGAGGAACCGGCCAACTTTGACACCTTGGCCATGATCTTCAACAGGTCCAGTAGATTCGCAAGGCTCCAGAGCATCAAATGTGCGATTGCCGGAAAGAACCTCTACACGAGATTCTCATGCAGCACCGGCGACGCTATGGGGATGAACATGGTCTCCAAAGGTGTCCAGAACGTCTTGGATTTCCTCCAGAACGATTTCCCCGACATGGATGTCATTGGCATCTCTGGCAACTTCTGTTCCGACAAGAAGCCTGCTGCAGTGAACTGGATTGAGGGTCGGGGCAAGTCAGTGGTTTGTGAGGTTATCATAAGCGGTGATGTGGTGAGGAAGGTCCTCAAGACCAACGTGGAAGCCTTGGTGGAGCTCAACATGCTCAAGAACCTCGTTGGTTCCGCCATGGCTGGAGCTCTGGGCGGTTTCAATGCCCATGCCAGTAACATCGTCTCCGCCGTCTACCTAGCCACCGGCCAAGACCCGGCGCAGAATGTCGAGAGTTCTCACTGTATCACCATGATGGAAGCTGTCAATGATGGAAAGGATATTCACGTCTCAGTCACCATGCCCTCTATTGAGGTAAAAATCCCACATTTCAAACTGCATGCAGTAGGACTACTTCAACCACTTGCACGAAAACTTCAAATTCCACAACTTGCATGAAATAACCAGGATTCTAGGAATTCTTGATTTGATTTCCCACCTTATCTCGATTCACAGACGTCATTATTGCCAACAATCACAGATTATCCAAAACATTTTATATTTTCCATATAGTAACGAGTGGCCTTACGCGGATCTTTTCTCTTTCCAGGTTGGTACAGTTGGAGGAGGTACCCAACTTGCTTCTCAGTCAGCATGCTTGAACCTACTTGGAGTGAAGGGTGCAAACAGAGAGGCAGCAGGATCAAACGCAAGGCTGCTGGCCACCATCGTAGCTGGTTCTGTTCTTTCTGGGGAACTCTCTCTCATGTCTGCTCTAGCAGCTGGACAGCTTGTCAACAGCCATATGAAGTACAACAGGGCCGGGGCGACCAAAGACGTTCCCAAGATCTCCTCTTAAGGGAACAGAAGTACCGAGATCGAAGACTCCAAGCTCGATCGAGGCTCCAAAATCCTCGATCGTAAATCCTGTAAACATGCAAAATTAACATGGACATACATAAACTGTCGATTAGGCAGGGATAGAGATGTTTGGTACGTAGCAGAGACCCATCAAAAGATACAAGTTCTAAATCAAAACGCATACCTTCTTTAATTTCTGTTTTTCTTAATTTCATGCCATGTATAAGAAGTACCTGCCAATTGTGAGCATTATGGAAAGGTTTACTATTGTTTATATTTTACTTTTTTTAATTGAGTTTCCCAACTTTAATTTGATGGGTTTAGAACGTAATCCAGAACAAATATCCCCCCGACAGGCAACTGCATATTCCATTGAGAAATGCCAAAAAATGTCCGAATGGGATTTTTTTTTTACCAAGTGATTAAAAAAATATTTTTTAATAATGTTGTGAATTTTTTTTAAATATTTATGATGATTAAAAAAATACATGAAATAAAAGAAATAATTTTTTTTTTTACCTGTTTGGGACACTTTCACTCTATATCTCTCGGGAAATGTAGCACTGCTCTATTCCATTCTAAAGTACCGGTTCAAACTGAATTATATAATATAATATCAGCTTTGTTATTCATCATCTTCACATAATTTAATCTTTTTAAATTAATTGAGTTCTTCTACTCATCATATATATAATACACATTTGATAAGAAAATAAAAATAAAAATTATGTATACGTAGTTTGTGGATGATGAGTAGAATTTTTCTATAACAATATATATTCTTTAATTAAAACCTACAATTCTGACTACTTTTTTTAAAATAGTAAATATAAGATACGGTTAGGATTTACAAGCTCGACGCACTTATTTTAAACAAAAGAAAAGTGAAATCTATTTTTAAAAAGTGGATTTTATTTATTTATTTATTTATTATGTATGTCTCATATTTGTTCATATTTTTTAAAAAAGTACGTGTAATTTGCATACCCAAGACTGTATAAATAATTTCATTTTTAAAAAACATAATTTTGTTAAATCAGAAAATACTAGGACAAAGTTTTGAAAAGTGTTTCCAAACAACAGCAGTGTTGGTTGGTTTGATTTATTCAGATATTAACATGATAAGGAATTAGGTAAGATCCAATTATCAAATGAAATTGCTGACAGCAATGACCAACTCAAAAGAAAGAAAGTATCTGTAAACCAATAGATAAATTAATGTGCATCATGGCCATCCATTACTTCAGTCATGGCTGCTGCAGGCAAGTTGACTGAATCATATATATATATATATGGTTGGCAGCTTCCAACTAATTTGCAAACCCATGCCAGCCTCATAAAAAAAAAAAAAAAAAAAAAAAGAGTAATTCTACATGTAACTATAAAGTGCGTAATCTCCGCATAATTACTTTGAAAAAGAGTGAGGTCTACTATTAAAAAATTAATTTTTTTCATGTGAGTTCCATGTTTTATTCATTTTTTTCAAAGCGATTACGCGACGGTTACGCAATTCACGGTTATAAGTATCTTTTCTCTAAAAAAAAAAAAATGGAAAAACTGCATAAACTATACCCAACCCATCACTCTATTTAAAATCATGTCCAGACTTTCAATTTTTGAGGATGACTCTCCTGAATTATCACAAAATTGTAAAGTAGCCCATTTTTCCTTAATAATATATATATATATATATAATTTATATTTTTTTATATGAAAGGTATATATTAATGTCCAATTCCTTATGGAGGGATACGTTGCAATTGATTAGTAATTAATTGAGAGGTAATTACCAAAATTGATAATTTAGAGAGTAATTGCTTATTGGATATAATATATATAGTAATTAAAGAGGCTTTTACATTTATTTATCCCGAATTAAGAATTAATATTCTTATGTCGGCAATAATAAAAATCACCAAAATCACATTTGTTTTTCCTTACTTGGTAAGAGAAGTTCTATAACTATAAAACGATTCTACAAAAATAAATCTATAAATTGATATAGTTTCATATAATACGACGTTAAATCTACCTTATAAAAAAAATTAATTTTATAATCTAATATATTATGACATCATATTACGGACGTTAATTTAATTATAAATTTATTTTTATGAAAATTTTTATAATTAAAATATTTGATTCCGACCGTACACTAATCCTGAATATGAAATGAAATGGGTCACAGTCAGATCAAGAGGTCTTTTTCCATAGTGATCATGCATTTTAAAGATTGATGACTCAGAGCCCAGTCAAATTTTTACACTAAGTTCACATTGAAAGCAAAGTCCGATGCCATTCATCTGCAGTACTTTTGAGATGGAATTATTTGCAGTTGGTTGACAGATTTGTAGTCAAACATTAATCTTTTTCTACAGCACGATACACATGCCATGGAAATATCCTGGTCAATGAGTGGCCACGACTATTCAGTTGTCATGACCTTGAGTACTCTAGCTTGCAGGCTTCATTGTCCATACCATACCACATCATCAACCATACAACAAAACATTTAAAACCACGTGAATAATGATGTTATTATCAAATCATCACTTATCTCAAAAATTTAAATACAAGAAAAATAAGTATATTTAATTATTTATATTATATACTATTTTACACTAAATATTATGATAATTACAAACACCTGTCTCACCATAATTAAGAACTACCAGAACATCAGTACATAATTTTATTAATTACTCTCACTTATATCAGAGGAATATCAAAATTAATACAACTAAAGACTTTGGCCGTTACGACCAAATACCTTGGTTGAAAATAGTTTAAGAACAAGGTTTATGAATGTCACATTGCATAACATTCCTAATCATGATTTAAATTAGCAGTTTCAATGGTTTGAATGTTGTAATTATTTGATTGAGCATTACTACTTCCTAGTTCCCTTTATCAATGGTCTCTCTCTTTTCCTTTTTAGAAAATATACTTACAACCGTTAATTGCGTAACCGTCGCGTAATTACTTAAAAAAAAATGAATAAAACATGGGACCCACATGGAAAAAATTAATTTTTTAATAGTGAACCCCACTCTTTTTAAAAGCAATTACGCGACGGTTACGCACTTCACAGTTGTATGTAGAATTACTCTTTCCTTTATGAAAAGGGCAGGCCGGAGGAAATTCTAGAGGTTCGAATTACTTTATCCACGCGTGATGTAATAGTCTGGACCGAGTATATATAAAAAGGTGATGACAAATGTACTGATTCCGTGTTATTTACGAGTAAGTTATAGCTGGCTCATGTAATTAAAATTATTTATATAAATATTAATTTTAATTAACATGGTATCTTAGAATAAGATGAGAGTATTGCGTGTCCGTAATATGAAAATACTTAATTATTACTTGGATAATAAATAGAAGAATAGTTATTATATTATTAAGTACGTGCATAATATTATAATTTAAATGGTAAGATTCAAAATTTTAAATCTATCTTTTAAATTAAATTATGTCATGTAAGTAATTTATTATATATTCTTAAAATATAATAATTAAATTTATAATTAAATAGAATAATCATTAAATAGTCTTAAAATATAAATTAGGTGAGACTCTCGTCGACACAATAAAAATTAATTCTTATATAAATAATATGAAATCTTGAAATAGAAGGAGAGATGGCATATTTATAAAATAAATATAATTGAAGGGCTCGTTTGAGAGAATTTGTGTATGTTTGAGATCGCAGTAAGAAATATAAATTATAATTTTAAAGTTTATAGGTTAAGTAATAAATTCTATAATTAAAAATTTATTTATTATTTGATAATTATATATTTAAAACACTTTCAAACATATTATGTTTTTTTTATAAACAAATTAAAAAAAAGTACTTTATATATGAGATAAAAGTAACATAAAAATATCATTTAATTTTTTAAAAATTATAACCGTATTCTTAAAAATTTAAAAATTATAATTATCTCAAACGTACTTTTTAATTATTTAAAATTAAAACATAGTTTCATCCATAATACTCAAATAAACCATTTTTATATTAAATAACCTTTAAAATTATTAAAATACTTTTTAACAACTCCGACCCCTCCCTAAACGTCGAGTCAGAGAATGGTCGGCCCGCCATCGTGGAATGATTGGAATAGCGGCGCGTCAAGTCCACTAAAGGCCTCTAATATAAGGCTGCTGCAAAGGCAAAGTCGTGTTCATATTTAAGACTTGACCTCGACTTTCGACTTGGACTATGTTGTCTTGGCCCAAATGAAATCAGGGCCTCCCTACGCTACCCCACCCTTTCTTGTTTCTATATCACCACGGGCCTCTTTTTTATTATTATTTTAATTTATCAAAATGACTCAATTTTAAGGTTTCTACCGTATAATATATTAGAGTATTCTTGTTTGAAAAATATTTTAATTATAAAGGAATTACATAAAGGTAAGTCTACAAAGTGACAATTTGATGTTATACGTTAGATTGTAAAGTTATTTTTATTATAAAATAGATGTTATAAATCACATGAAGTCACCACGTTACTTTAGAAGTTTACTTTTATGTAATATTTTTGTGTTTATGATATATATATTTTTTTATGTTGTGCTTATGGCTTATGATTATACATAGAAAAACAGAAAGATATATAAAATTTTGATTTAGATCTTTTGAATTTTTGTTTCATTATTTAAGAATTAAAAGTGAGAGACAATATGTATACTATAAGAAAAATGACATTTTTCAACGCCATATTTCATCTCTAAAAGTGTCGAGGATCGCCGAAATTAGTTTTTCCTAAACGTTTCTACTTCGATGCACTTTGGACGCAAAAGTTGCTTTACAAAAACTTTTTACCAACGATTTCAAAAAAATGTCGCAAAAACATGGTTATTTGCGGCCTGATGTACTGTCGCAAATAGATATATAAGTGCCAGAAAATGGTACACAAAATCGCATATGTCGTTGAAAAAAAAACTTATATCGGCAATGCAAATTCGATGAAATTGATAATTTTCAGTGACTAAAATTTGCCATGGAATAGTCTATTACAAAATAATAATAAAATACTAGTGAAACTGTATGACTGTCATACCTAAAATACACAAAGAATGTGAACAATACATTATAAATGCACTAAGCGGAGAAGATTAAAAAGGAAAGAAAAAAATAGTACAATAATTGGAATATATGTGACACAAGAAAATATTAAAGATGTACTTGAAAACTGAAGTATATATGACTGTAGGTATCAACTCATAACAAACAAGTAACAACCACGTTAACCAAAACTAGAGTTCTCTTGGAAAAGAGTTCAACAAATTTGCTCAGACTATAAGTGATCTACTAAGAGAGAACAAACTTGGAATGAAAAGCAATGCTCACCATGATAGCATCACCAATAGTTAACTGTATATCATATCTGCCGGAGAGAGAGAGAGAGAGAGAGAGAGAGAGAAACTTTTCAACTAGTCCAAGAAAATCCTACAAAATAAATTGCAAAAGATGAGCAAAGTAAATAATCCTAATTCAAGCACATCGTTTTGATTGTTTACTGAGAGCAGGCAAAGGCAAAGAGATAGAAAAACTTCTCAACTATTATTTTGATGGTTTACTTAGAGCAGGCAAAGGCAGGTGAAGATTGCAAGCACATCATACTAGGGAAACATAACCCAAGCACATAAGATATATATTGTCCAGTTGATCACAAATAAGTTCACAAATCTATTATACTAATTTTATCTAGCAAACAGAACTGATATAACAATGTAACTCATTCCTTCACTTATCATATTTGGCCACCATAAGTCTATCTTCCATCAAACCCTAGCCGCCCACCTCAAGCCCTATAAGGTAGCTCATTCCTTTTAAGAGTCTTGACTTCCTCACATTCAAATTCAAATCCCTTAATTTAAGGAATTGACAATTACATTCAAACCCTT
Organism: Juglans mandshurica; assembly: GCA_022457165.1. Lineage (NCBI taxonomy): Eukaryota > Viridiplantae > Streptophyta > Magnoliopsida > Fagales > Juglandaceae > Juglans > Juglans mandshurica. Next base: position 23,086,616 of record CM039629.1, on the reverse strand, counting down.
AAATCACTCTTCCTAAAATCTCTCTAGTCAACTATTGACTTGCCATCCTAGTCCAAATAAGAATTCCCCTCTTCCCTCAAAGATTCTCTCCATCTTGCAAACCTTCCATATCTATTTCCAAATCATCCAAATCTAGCTAACCTTCCAAAGACCACATCAACCCTAATCCTACCATACCCATTTCGGCAACCCTAGTTGCCTTACACCCCAAAACCCTAATTTCCCACTCTTCCATCTCATTCCCAAACCCTAGCATCATCATAAACTCCAACCCTAAGCCAACTCTTCCCAATCTCGAAATCAACCATAGCCACCCCACAAAACCCTAGCTACACTTCACTGTACCAATCCTAATTACCATCCAAGTGGCCCAAACATCAATGGCACCCTTTAAGCTGTCCACATTGCCTTAAACAATCATAATCATCACTTAGATCATCCAAAACCCTAACCTCACCTCACTCATCCAACCCTAGCCCATCATCTTGATGCCACACTCAATGACAAGTCCCAAGCCGCCCACATTGATTGCCCTCCCTAAACACTTAGCCTACCCAAGTTCATCATCATCTTCATCATTCCATCACCCAAACACCAACCCTTTGTGGAAGACCAAGCAAGTTGGTAAGGTCACTTGGTTATCATCTTCACCAAGGCAAGCTCGTGGTCCTTAGTGTTAGGGACAAGACCGGGGTCCTTAACATTAATTGGTGCTTTTATTGAGAGGGCTACCTTGCTTGGCATTTTTTTTAGAAGTTCTCACTTTTCTAAAGAGGTAAACGACGCGTTAACCCAAACTTTGTGATTTGGTTGGGGGAGACCCTCGTGGATTCCAATATTTTGTTGATTGAATTGTTGATTACACGAAGTTTGGGGGTTGAGGAGGAGAAATGAGTAGTTTGATTGTAGGGGTCGACCACACAAGTTGGTGGAAGACCCAATGTTGGACTTTTTGTGCAAGAGGGGTCGACCACCTTTGAAGGTGGGGGACCCAAGGTTGGACTTGTGAACCAAGAGCAAACCCACCCACCAAGTTGCAAGCATCATGCAAGGAGGCAACTAAGAGTTCGAGGGGCAATGTGTTTCCAATCATGGACGCATTGAAGCCTTGGAAGGGCATATGACAAGGCTTACCAACACCCTTAGTGAGGTCACCACTAAATTGGCCGAGTTAAGGATGGCCTTAAATGCCACATGTAGAGAAAGTGAAGAGAATAGAAGGGCCATTGAGGCCATGAGGAGGGAGAACAATACAAGCCTTGAGAGGCTTGAGAGAAGATTGGTGGAGACTAATGGGCAAGACCACCACCAAGTCCGAATAGACAAGGGCATGAGGCCTTAGTTGATGGGGCCGAGACAAGTGTCACGGGGTCCGTTCGTGAGCTACCACAACATGAGCTTAGAAGGGGTGGTAGAGTTGAAAACAAAAGAGTGGTTGTTGAGAGATGGATTCCCAATGTAGACCAACGCACTAGAACTCTTAGTGAGAGAGAAGAAGATCTTGAGGCCGAGTTTGAGCATGAGCATGAGCATGAGAGACCTTATGGCCGTGGAGGCCATTATGATAGAAGAAGAGACCATCATGGGAGGGGGTATGATGTTGACCACCATGAGGATAGAAGGGGAAACCAAATTTATGACCGGGGACCTAAGAGCCCAAAGGTAGACTTTTCCAAGTTTAATGGGGGAGATCCATATGAATGGCTTGACAAGGTTGACCACTACTTTCATGCATATGAGGTGCCTAGACAAGAGAGGGTGTCGACGTCGTGTTTTTATTTGGAGGGGAAATCAAGTAAGTAGTGGAGGTGGATCCGAGACCAATATGAGAAAGAGAGGAGAAGATTGAGTTGGATGGCCTTTGAAAAGGAGTTCCTCATGCAATTTGGGCCATCCCCTACCATTAACCATCATGGCCAACTTGCCAAGTTGAGACAAGAAGCCAAGGTGCATGCATACATTGAAGAGTTTAGGCAACTTCAAACTCTTGTGAGAGGTTGGTCCGAGGAGGCCCTTGTGGGCACGTTTGTGGATGGATTGAAGCCTTGGATAGCCAAGGAAATTAATTTGAAGCAACCCTCTAAGATTCAAGAAGCTATGAGGATGACAGAGATCCTAGAAGAAAGCACTAATATGGAGAAACGTCAATCTAAGGAAATTGGGAGTAAGGTTACTACACCTTTGCAAACCAATGTTCCTTGGAAAGGCAAGGAGGAAATGGGGAGTGCTTCTAAATCTAAGCCACTTGAAGTGAAGAAGCTTTCAAAGGAAGATGTCCAAGATAGAATAAAAAAGGGGCTTTGTTTTTAAGTGTGGAGAAAAATGGGGCATAGGGCACAAATGTAGATCGAGACAAGTGTACATGTTGATTGATGAGAGGAACAATGAAGATGGTTACTTTGTGGAATCATCTAGTCAAGAGTCCGATCAAGAAGAGACTAAAGTTAACAAAAATAATGAGGAGGCCGAGTTGTCCCTTAATAGCTTGATGGAGACCCAAAAGCATACCTCCTTGAGGGTGATGGCATGGATATGAGCATTTGAAGTTCCTTTGTTGGTAGATAGTGGCTCCATACACAACTTTATCAACACCAATATTGTTGCCAAGGTTGGGTTGAAGCCAATTGCTATAGAGCCATTTGAGGTAAAGATGGCAAGTGGAGACAAGATGAAATGTGAAGGGCTAGTAAAAGAAGTTAAAATGAATGTGCAAGTGGAGACAAGATCAATGAACCCAAGCAAGGGATTGAAGCTGGGGTTACAGGACTAACCCCCTAAAATCCAGCAAAATCGAAAGCCTAAGGAAAAAATTAAGTATCCAACCATCTACATAAAAAATTAAAATCTAAAAACCATGCTCGAAGTTAATCACACAAACTACAAGAGGTAAGAGGATCTTTTTGCAAATCCTTGAGCTGTAGCATGATGGTGGTCCTGCGAAAGAGAGAAATTTATGAGAGAAACGGAAAGATAGAGGGAAAAGAGAGAGGGAGAGAACTTACAGAGATGGAGACCAAGCGGAGGAGGTGGCAGAATACCTTGGGCTTCGGTGGCGTCGCAGTGGAAGAGAGAGGGACTGAGTGAGATCAATTATAGATCTAGAGAGTGAGAGACAAAGAGACAAACTGAGAACCGAAAAGAGAGAGATGGGAGAGAGAGAAAGACTCACCTTGGAGGCGAGGAGACGACAGCGCGGCAGCGAGCAGTCGGCGTGAGAAGAGGTGAGTTTCGGATTTCACTAGAGGAGAGAGAGGGTATCAGGTGTATAATGAATTGATTTTGGGGATTTTTCCGCTTTTTGCAACAATTAACATGTCGCCACAAAAGAAATATAACGTGGCCAGTCGGTTGATTTTCTGTTGGGTATTATTTACGGCAATAAAAAGTCACCGCAAAACACTTTTTGCAGCTAAAAATGAGTTGGACGAAAATATTTTGGCTGCAAAAACTATATTTTCTTATAGTGATGTTTATTGCGAAGAAAAAAAGGTCACTGTAAGTATAAAGCCGCCGTAAAAGATTACACAGTGAATTCCCATAAGCATTTCCTAACTTCACGCTGGAATTCAAAGGTGTAATAACAAACGTTGCAATTAAGATCCATTCACGACAATTTCTTTTGCGACTAAATGAAAACCGTCGCAAAAGGCTTATTTTCTTGTAGTGAATTTATAAATAGTGAAATACTACCCACAATTCCTTTTATTATCATCCTTCTATCATTCGTGATATTAAATGATTCGGCAGAGTGAATAACGATTATTAATTAGACATTAAAATGGGTATCCAAAAAGCAGGGACACCTAGCCTTCCCTCTCTTTTTGAGAGAGGAAAACTCTTTTTAAAAAACTTTTCTGGGTCAATTTGTCACCAAATTTTCAGAAGATCAATTGAGATTTTTTTTTTTTTAGTATTTAATTTATCAACGATGGTCCCATGCAAAATAAAAGAAATAGAAATAGCCTGATTTGTTTTTAGAAAACATTTCATCTAATCATTACAATTTTTTCAATTTTTAATACAAAATAAAATAAACAATTCAACTTTTTCAAATCTTAAAATAAAAATAATATTAAGAAATATATTCTAACAATACTTTATTCAATTTTTTAATTTTAATCTCAACTTGTCTTATCTCATCTCTAAAAACAAACGAACGGACAGCCTGTCCCGATCTTCTAAACTTGAGTACTATTCCTAGCAAGCTGCTTTGTACGTGCGTTACGTTTCTGCCAAGTATTAATACGTACGTGATTTGAAAAACGAAACCTGATCGATGAACTCCGATCCGAGTGATATATTTAATTTCGAGTATTGGAAGGGGAGATTGTACGTGCATGGGAAGTACATGAATATCAGTCATGGCTAATTGAAGTAAGTAGTGCTGGATGATCATCAGGTAATTAATTAATTAGGAAGGAGAAAAAGAAATCCATGGCCTTCAAAAGCTAGACTTGTAAATTAAAATTAGAAATACAAAGGGAATAATTAATTATAAATGAACATGATGAACTTCTAATTAATTATTTTAGTTTTGCTTTAATTGCCTGGAAGCTTGCTAATTAATTTAATTATGCTATTTTATTAAAAGTTTCTCTATTCATGTCATGTCCATGCGTCAATATCATCAGCTAGCTAAATTAAATAATTTATTTTAATACAATTAGTTTGCACACCACCAGCTTGCTTAATTACTCCAAAAGCTAGCTTAAATCAAAATGATTTAATGTTAACCATTGATCTGATCTCATAATATTAGAGCAATACAAAAGCAATATTAATTAATATTCTTAAAAGGTTTGAGTTTTTGCATATCCTGCAGCTAGCTTGCTGATCAAGTTCCTGACTCGGTATGTAGAGATCAGAAGAGGAAGGGTCTATAAACAACGTCGACTCCAAACACAAGAAAAATAGATGATAACTCGAAGTTACTGCAAACTAGATAAAAAATACCGATACGCTTCATTAGATCTCGTACTCGTTTTGAAAAAAAGTGAATAATTATTATTTTTTAAAGAGAGTTCGAGGAATTTGAACATCAAAGACTATTAATTAACGTACGTTACTCAAATACATATTTTCGTTCATTTTCAGTTTAATATGAAAAAAGTTGTGTTTAATAATAGAAAAAGGAATAGCTAGCTTTTCTTTATCGGTGATACACTGGTAATGGTATACAGCTTCCCTAGCTGTCTTTCTCAGCTTTTTCTACGTACTTTGAATTCATTCAACTTAATGTTTGGTTTTCGAACATTCAAACACAGCTTTTAAAGAGCATATCTTTATTAATTTTACGTATAAAATATAGTATTCTTTATGAATAAAATATTATATGACATTGTTAATCATGATATATATTGGGCTGGCCGGTTTCTCCATCTTTTTATACTTTTGTAGGGTTGATCAACATCTTCTTCCCACTTCTTTCAATATTCCTGCAAAGATGATCTCATGCAAGCTGGGTAGGGATTAGCAACTTATGATCAGTAATCATCATTACAGAGATCTTGATTCTGTAGTATCATACGTATCCTTATCTCCTTTTCATTGTGGAAAGCATATAGTTAGGTGGTGATCAGAATCTGTGAGATAGAGATCAAATAGATTCACCAAATGTCCGGCTTAGAACCAGGTCCTGATCGCTATGCCAGGCAGCTCCCGGTGCCGGAGCTCCAGCTGCAAAGATCAGCACAGCCCCAACTCGCAGATTCAGAAAAGTCGTCAGAGAGAGAGTTAAGAACACCTGCTGCCCCCACTACAGCTTCAGGAGCAACCTCGTCCACTACTCGCAGGCCTCGTGGACGTCCTCCAGGTTCGAAGAACAAGCCCAAGCCACCGATAATCATAACCAGGGACAGCCCAAATGCGCTAAGATCCCGTGTACTAGAAGTCTCTGCCGGTTCAGACATAGTTGAGTCGGTGTCAAGCTACGCCCGGCGCCGCGGCTGCGGAGTCTGCGTTCTTAGTGCCAACGGGGCCGTAACCAATGTTACCTTGCGCCAGCGATCGGCAACCCCATCTGGGAGTGTAGTAACGTTACATGGGCGGTTAGAGATTCTGTCTCTGACGGGGGCAGCTCTACCGCCACCAGCTCCTCTGGGAGCAGGTGGCTTGACGATATTTTTGGCAGGCGGGCAGGGACAGGTCGTAGGAGGGAGTGTGGTGTCGCCATTGACGGCTTCAGGTCCTGTTCTGTTGATGGTTGCGTCATTTGCGAACGCGTTATATGAAAGGTTGCCATTGGAGGAGGAAGAGTCGCCAGTACCGGTGCAGGTACAGCCGGCAAACTCACAATCTTCGGGAGTGACCGGTATTGGGGGTAGTGGGCAGTTGGGTGATCATGGGGGGAGCGGCAGCAGTGGTGGAGGTGGTGGTGGTATTGTTCCTTTTTACAACTTGGGTATGAGCTCTGGAAATTATACTTTGCATAATGATCGTGCGTTTGGTTGGGGTGGCAATTAATGCACCAGACCTCCATTCGAGTGATCTTAAGGTTCTTCTTGTCAGACAAGGTGGAGAGGTAACGAGAAGCAGATGAAGATCATAAGATCATCATGGTGTGCTACTACCACAATTTTCTGGGAAAAAAGAAGTACTAGCTAGGATGAAAATGATTTGATGTTTCATCATGAGTGGGAAAGAAATGTTTCTGGGGCAGGATTTGTGTTACATATATGAGTCCATGAGTACTTTCATCAGGTAGATGAATGAAAGCATGATGATCAGTTGTCAGCTGGATGGGAAGCAACCCTGATCAGTCGTAGCATTGTTTTCTTTCCTTATTTTCCTCAATTGTTCGAGATTTCTCCTTTCTTTCTTTCTTTCTTTCTTTCTTCTTCCCCCGGTTTTATCAAATTTTTACCTTTTTCCAATTCATATATATATCTCTGATCCTGATCTGCCTTTTCATATTGTTCTATGCTTTCCCATTGACACACGTTTGCTCGCGTACATGCATTTATATTTCTCGAAACGTAATACTTCTCCTTTCGATCTAAAATTGGAACACGAGGGAGGAAGGAGCCCCACATTGCTCGGAGGATCTGAGATTAGCTGAATAGTTTGGAGAGTATATATTTGAAGGTGTTAGGGGTGGGTTGAAATATTTTAAGTAGGCTGCAAGTTCACGTTGGGCGCGCACGTCTTTCTGCAAGTCAATAAGATGGCTGATTTTCTATCCAAACGTTTGTTCGCAGGGCTTCTCAAAGGAGTATAGATCTTGATTCAGGTAGCCTTCAGCCACCCTAGCAGGTCACTTTTCTCTTCCACCACACCACACCACACCACATCACTGCAACAACCATACAGGCTGACCATATGAGATCTCCAATCCCCATCCCCCATTCCAAGAGTTCTAATTTCCAGGGATGATAAGATATTGGCATATATTTCAAATGTAACATAACATGAAAATCACGAACTTACCTACATTGAGTTAAATCTCCAGGTATTTGCAATTAATTATGTAAGATAATTCATGGTAAAGATCATTATAAATGGCTAAAAGGGATCAGTAATCTACAACACCATAAATATACCAGCCCACGGCTGTATATGGTCCCATCATCACTGTTTAATTATAACATCTTACAATTATTAATTACATAATACTAGATTAATGTATAAATGCATGCATACCTAATCAGGTAGGCTTGAGCTTCAACTGTAAGCATGACTAGAAAAAATAAAACTTACACTGCAAAATTCAACTTCTAATTGTCCACATTAAGCTAATTCATCTTCTAGACACAAACTGAAGCGGCAATCTTTGTGTCTGGGAAAGGGGACCATTATCTCCACATTCTATAAATCTGACCGTTCAAACGGGACACGAACAAACAACTGTCCATGCAGGGTGACAACAGCAGATGTTTGATGTGGATCAATTCTGGAAGGGAAGCTAACAACCTGGGAAAGAGAACTACTACAGTCAGGTATGCTTCGATAAAGAGCCTCATGCCTATACAAAGATTTTTTTTTATAAATACATAAATCAGAATTCCTTAAACTCCTCCTATGCACATCATTAGCTCGAAAGCATTTACATCCAGTCCAAACTATACCAAAAAAAGTGGTATAAGAAAAGGGGTTTCATGTAGCATCAGCGTCATTCATTATTTACATGAATACTTTTAAGCCAAAAGAAATCATCCACTCTATTATGCAAAGAATTTGAGATCCTCTCCACCGTCTAGCCAAATTGAATGGTCTAAAGCAAAGAGAGATAGATATAACATTAAATATTCAAGTGGGGTTCAGAGTATCCCTAAAATCATTTACGGGCAACCTTAAATACTGTAGGGCTCACATGATGGGTCTATCTCTCTTTAGAATCGGGCCATTTGATTTAGTCAGGCAATTGGCAAAGATCTTTATTATGCAGAGTTACATGGACCCACAGCAGCAAAGCAACACAGGACAGCACATACAACTAAACATAAGAAATCCTTTACAAACCTTTTTAAAAGGTGTTACTCCCCAAGGATTATCCAGTTGTGCTGGTTGACCGGATATAACCAAGCATCCAGCTGGGTCGGACTGAACATGCACCTTCATTGGTAGAAGAAGATTCTAATCAACATTTAAAAAAAGGGAATATAACAAGCATCAAAAGCAGATTTCAATAAGCATTAGTGGTGGGTTACCTACATCCTAGAATTGATGTCAAGATTTCTATTTTGCCAATTTAGATTGATTGAGACCCACCAAAAAAAAATCAAATCTGACCAAGAAAATTAAATACCATATGACAGTAGATATTCTGCTGAGTCAAAAAATACAAAGAGGGGGTTGGGTTCATCCCAAACAGCTGTTTTGCAGCTTAGAATTGTTTCATAAACTCAAGGACTAAAAGATAGAACTTCATTATAGACTAGGTTTGCTTGATCTCTGGCTCAAACTTCATGCTCAAGTTTTGGATCCAGCTCGAGACAAATTTACTCAGGTTCTCATAGACTACTTAGCACCATGTGCAGGCCTCACTTTCCTTTCACTTCTGCTCTGTTGTTGTACACATATGTCCTTGATAAAATATTCAGATATTTTTTTAAGCCATTTAGTTTCAATAGCTGGTAGAATTTGGTTCTTCACCACCCATGGAACCAACCCCCCCCCCCCCCAAATACCCAAACTGAGCCAAAGAGACTACACAGCATCAGTCCTTGAAGGGGGATGAACCCTTATTTGCACTTGCAGATAGCTTATACTAACCTCCTCACGCAGAAGCCCAGGAACTAATGCATACACCTCAAAACAGTCATTCTGTGAACAGTCAAAATTTTAAACCTAGTTAGATAGACACAGAGACGAAGGAAAAAAATATTAGAACTTTTGTTATGAAGAGCGATGCACAAGAGAAACTCACAAATCTTTGAACATTGATCTTCACCCAATCAGCTGGGGGCCCAACATCAACGACCATGGTTTCCAAGCTGTCCAAAATAATAGAACAATTTAATCTCTTAAACCAGAAGAGTCAAATCAACCAAGGCCTGGTGGAACAAAAGGAAGTAGTAAACTTAACTGTGGCTTTGTGACTTTAAAGTGAGCAACTTGGACATTACGCTCAACAGAAGATGGCTTTTTCCGCTTTAGAAAACCTAAATGAATAACCAAGTTCAAAGAGGAGGACATGATGGCAGTAAATACTGAACCTGTTAAAATAGTAGAGTGGTCATACCAATACTTTTAAGCTGTTTGTCACCCTTTGGCATAGAACTCAAGTTCTTCTCCTAGTGAGAGAGAGAGAGTGAAGAAATAATAACATGGAAGGAAAAACAGCAAAATAATAGAAATGAAAAAAATTCAAAAAACAAAAAAAAAAAAATTTTATAAAGCTTAAAAATTCTCCACAGACCTTAACAATTGGGTTGCCAGTCTCACCATGACCAAAAAGACGTCGAGAGTGCCAACCTTGTATCGCACGAGCTGCAGCATCCCTTAGTGTCCTACCTGATCCTAAAGCTTGACTGGCACCAACCTGCGTACAAAGTCATAATCATATAATATCTCTCTGGATACAAATAAAGCCATTATAATTATAGATTACCGCCCAAACACCACCACGTGAATCATCAGTCATTCTCATCACTTTATGCAGAAGCAGATCTTATTTCCTCATGAATTAAAAATGAACAAGCAGTCCAGCTTCCAAGACCGTTAGCATACAAGCACATACATAATCTGTTAATATGATCCATTAAAATAATTGGCAATTAATTTTTTTTTCATGTTAAGATTCTCTTAAAAAAGACAACTGTGCCCAGAGTGCATTCACATAAAGAAAAACAGCATGCATATAGTTATGTAGATGTATACCATGGGTGGTTGGGAAACATAGAAGCAAACAGAGTAACAAAAATTGCAAAACAGAAGCAAACATAGAACAAAGGCATCAGTTCCCTGACAACTTGAGGAGAGGAAACCTCCAAAGCACATTCTTTGCAGGTTGCTCCAAAAGGGGAGAGAGTGAGAGAGAGGAATCGAAGGTAATTTTGAAATGCACCCAATATCCAAAACAATCCCTGCTGTACTGATTAAACAACAATAACCTGTTCTCAAATCAATTCATCACTCAAAGAAACATCTCATGCATGGGCACATTTTTGTGAATCTCAGTCCAAACACAGTTTTCCCATAAGAATGATTTTATTTCCTTCGTAATCCCCTTCCAACAAATCATCCAATAACTTCGCTCATGTACTTAGGGCAGCAATTCCAGCATTTGCCAAGACATCCATTTCTCAAGCCCTAATAGAGAGTCTCTCAAAAGCTTATCAGCCAGACCATTTTCTGACATGCATTGTTCAATCACAGTGGCAAAAAACCAGACGTACAGTTCCTCAATCAAACAACCACCACACCCTCTCCCCCAGTTCTCTTCAGCCTAATTGTCAAAATTGACTGAAGTAGAGTTTCCATACTGGCAATGGAAGGGACATCATTGCCTATAGAAACATCAAAACCTGGCCACATGATTAGCTAATGTCATATACCTGATTATTTACTATCGTGGACTCTGTGAGCTCACCACCACCCATTCTATGCTTTTCATATTCAAGTAGTGCCTGCAGAAATGATAATCAGAAACGATAAAAGACATAAAAATAAGAAAACAAAAAGGAGGAACTAATTAGTGTACAGGAAGTGAAACTTATAGCATAACCTTCTCATAAAAAATTCGGAAAGTCCAAGAAACAGTAGTGCAGGTCCTGGGTAAGTAAAACGATCAGAAATCAGCTTGTTATATTCAGAATAAAAATGAAACTATAAATATAGTGTCCCTGCAAAACTGGAAACGAAGCTTATTTTAGTGCGGGTGGGAAGTGGACTATAACTAAATAAGAATGATACTCTCATGGGATTGAAAGTTCTCTTGATTTTCCCTTTTTTTCCATGCTAAGGAGAACTGCAGTTGTCAATTTTTAATTTTTTTGTTATAAACTTCTAACTTAGCCAGAAGACAGACAGGCATAAACTTAAAAACAAAAAAAGAAACTTTTCTTTCCCTTACTTTGGTGGATTGAATGATTGTCCCACTTGCCTCCACAACTTGCATGAAGTCACCTATGAATGGCCAGAAACAGAAATCAAGCCTGTAATACACTATCATGGCAGTGACAAGAATAGAAAAGCACGTGAAGTTTCATTGAAGTGTATCACTATTTGTGGGGGGGGGGGGGGGGGGGGGGGGGGGGGGGGGGGAGGGAGGGGACGGACTAGGCCTTTTATATTGAATTATGTTCAATATATTCAGAATCATGCCATGTATCGGAGAAAAGAAAACAATTGGAACTTAAGGACAAATAAACCAGGGAAACCTGTTCATAGCCGCCAAGTTTTATTACAGCTCTCCATAACCTAGATGCAATAAAGAATCAGTATTTTGAAATTTTGAAAGGAAAGTAAGAAGAGGTTCTCTAATCTAATCATAAACAAATTGCCAGACACTTACTTGAGCAAATTCAATTCCTTTTGGTAGAACTTTGGGGGCTTGAATTCCAAGCTTCTCTCTTTGTAGAAGTTCTCTACCGCCGTCATGAATGTCGTTTGCTCCTCCTCTGTTCCTGAATCGTCACCCTCATCCAGCGCTGAGAGAAATGACTGCTCTGACCCCTTCATAGGAACTTCATTTCCTTCATTCAACTTGGATTTTGATACTTGCTCCTTAATCTCTCTATTCGGAGACAACTCCATGTTGCTCATCCCAACATTCAATTCATGCCCTTTCTCATCATCTTTGGCCTCCGTCTCCACAGACCTCTCACGAGATGCATTGGGAACTAGCCTATTCGAAGGATTTAAATCACTACCATCAATTTCTTCGATGTCCTCCTGTTTCTTTTGAACGTCGAGTTCCATATCCATAGACTCCTTAGGAGGAGAAGCGGGTTCTAGTTGATTTGAATGGATGACATCGCTAACATCAGTTCCAGCGTTGCCATTTACTACCTCATTGGCAGCCATATCATCATCGTTAGTGGCTTTCAGGGTCGAAGAAGCAGAATCAACCGGACCTGGGTTTTCAATTGGGAATTCACCAAGACCTTTACCATCAATGTTGTTCTCGGCTTTCAAATCCACGTTTTGAACCTGGGTGGGGTTTGGTTCTTTCTCCTCCTCTTCCTCAGCTCGTGTACTCGTACGGGTCGTCAGATTATCATCCTTATCCTCTCCCGAATATTTGCCCGATTCCATGTTATCATCCATATCTCTCTTTCTGTTTCTTGTTCCCTTTTACTTCCTGTTGACGGAGCTGGAGATGGTTTCCTTTATAGTAGCACCCAAAGCCTACAAAATTAAGAAGGTTCATTACACAAATCCACATATCATATTCTGCAAGGAGACAGTCTTCAAACGTGTAAAAGAGATGCCAATAAAAAGGGAGTATTTTAATGAAATAACAAAGGGCGTTAGGGAAGTTAAGAGATAAAGTCAGGAAAGAAAGCAAAAGCGCACAAACCCATCGAAGTTGGAAAAACAATACATGAAATATCAGCAAAAACAGATAAAATGAAACGGTGAGGAGGAGGAGGAGGAGAGGAAGAATAATAAACCTCAATGCTTGCGAGTCAAGGTGGTTTTGTAATGCTGTTTCACCCAAAGATGGTACCGGCAATTTGCCACTGGGGAACGCTTACTGTAGCTGAATGTTCGTCCGCTCAGTCTCTGCTCGAAGCTAGCTCTCCTAGCTCTCTCAGTTGATCTCTGCATCCAAAACTCGGAGCAAGTCAGCAAAGACAACGTTTATTATATAAATTCTTACCCCTACCAATGCTACAGCTTTTTGGTAAGGCTCTTGCATTCTCTCCGCATATGACTTTTCTTTTCTATCCAAACTAAAAATTAAAATTCTTTTTTGTCTTTTCTCCCTTGTTAATATGAATTAAGAACTGATGGGCTTTTGTTGGGGGCGATCGGCATTTAGCATTAAGAAATGATTAAATTTTAAATAAATAAATTTTATATAAATTTTTGTAAAACTTTAGATTTATTTTTAAAACTTATAAAAAAATTATTTTTTATTAGTGAAATATATTTTTTTACAAAAAATTTATATAAAATTTATCTATTTAAAACTTGTACATAACATTACTATTTAGCATTAACTGCCTATTCGAGTTTCACATTCTGGTGGTTATAATACTCATTTCGTATTTTTTATTTAGAGTAATGATACGTCTAGTTTTAGGATGTGTAAATTTTGTGTATGTTTTTTTTAAAATAAAATTTATTATTAATTTTTTTTATATAAATCTCATATTTATTCATTTTTTTCAAAACAAGTACTCAAAGCTTACACACTCTAAAACTATAAATATTATTTCAATTTTATTTATAATATATCGCTAAAATCTCATTTAAAAAAATTATTTAATTAATTAATTTATATTATTTAAATATTTTTTTAATCATTTCAAATGTTCTCTCTTTTTAAATAAAGGGTTCAAGCGCTTGGTGTGAAACTTTATAATATTTTTATATCTTTCAATATTTTCAATATTTCTCCATATACAAATTGATAATTTTATCACATACACACAAAATAAAAATATATAAACCAAACATAAGTTATAAATAAAATCAAAAGATGAAAAAATGGGATTATATTAATAAAATATTCTCAAAAGAGTTTTGAGCATATTGCGAGAAATTAGGGTATGAAGTGAAAATAAGAGAGAATAAAGAGAAATAATTTAAAAAAAAAAAAAAAAAACTAGATGGTGAATAGTACCTGCTACATGGGTTTAGATAAATGGGTCCATGGGAAATACAAATGGGCTGCATGATCCATTGGGCCTCCATTTCAGACAAATATTTATATTTTTAAGAAGAAACATGTGTTTTACCTAACCCATTGGAAGTGTCATTTCCTTAAAAGAGTAATGTTAGGGTGGCGTGCTACAACTAGACGTGCTTTCTAGGTATTTCTTTTTTAATTTTTTAAAAAATTTTAAAAAATAAAAAAATATCAATATACTAATAGTCACTTATTTAATCAATGAGTAAAAAATTTAAAAAAAAATTAAATACATGAACGGTCAAAATAAGAAAATAAAATGATGAAATATATTAGCCTTATTCTTCCTCAAAAGAAAAATAAAAACAAAAAACAAAGACAAGCTAGAAGTTTCCTTGAGGATGACACACTTTTCAAGTTGTTGGCATGTCTTAATTTGATTTGTAAGAATATTTAATTTTAAATTTTTTTTACAAATAAAATTATAACATGTCGACAATATAGATGGTGTGTTCTCTACATCAATTTGTAAATATAATTTTTTAAGATGAATAAGTATAGGTTAAATTTTAACTTTAAATATTAATAAATGAAACAATTCAAACAAAATAAGATAATTTAACATGTTGCTTAGAAAAAATAAAAAAAGATGATAATTTAAGATGCATAAAGTTTATTACAAATGATTTGAACACAGGGCTTTTCACAAGCTTTACAAAATGGAAAATGCTCAAGTCACTTAGGATCCCCACCCATAAAGCTATTGATTTAGTTTTTATTATTTAATAATTCAGAAATGATATAGACAACCACCCTGGATAATTTTTGGGAAATCGTTGTCCATGTGGAGATCAAATGGTTAGCTGATGTATATATTTATTTTTGTTAAAAGTCTGAGCACGTCACTGATTTGATAGAAGATGAGATATATGCAAATGAAAACAAATTACAAACAATGGATGCAAGACGCTATGCGGAGTAAAAACAAACAAAACATCTATTAAATTAAATAAAATGAAAAGAAAGTTGGAGATGAGATGAAGAATGGACGCTAGCTGCAGATAATCTTTTTGCAAAAAATTGGCCCTGAAAAAAAAAAAAAAAAAAAAAACCTCACTGCCCCAACTTCCTCATCTTCATCTTCTTTGCATTAGATTTCTTGTTCGATATTTTCATCCTTCGTTTTTGGGTTCTTTTCTTTGTTATCTTATCTCTACCCTCTTGCTGCTTCCTAGCCTTCATTGTTGGGTTTGCTTTGGCGAGTTTTTATCTAGTTGTTTTAGGGAGAAATCACCAATGCCTGTGACTATGGCTTCCTTGGGTGTTGGGACTCAGCTCAGTGGATTTTAGCTTTGACTGGATAAATCGAAAGGGACTTTGATGGTTTTTATTGTGGGTTCATGGAGACTAGATTTGAGTGGAGAAACAAAGGGGGTTTGGGCATACCAACTCTAAGTGGATAAGACAAAGGGGTTAACTTCGTGGGTCTGTAGAGAAGGCGAAGGGAGCTTCAATGGTGGCTTCGTTGGCTCGTATACTAGATCTGAGTGGAGAAGAGAAGGAGTTGCTCTGAGTAGAGATGATGAAGTGGTCCTCGATAGTGGTTTCATGGAGACAACCATGGGTGGAGAAGACGAAGGGATCTGCTTGGCAGGAGTGGAGAATATGAAGGGTAGGGGAGGGCGTTTGAGTCATCAAATGAAACAGAGCGTTTCATCTCTACGTGGACAATGGTTCCTCAAAGGTTTCCATGATGGTTGTATATAGTGTTTCGGTTAATAATTAAGGAATTGTTTTTTTAATGAATTTGTGATTTTTTTTTTTAAAAAAAAGAGTTTGATTAAAAAAATATTGGGAAAAAAATAAACATAAAAAAATAAATTGTATGTTCTGTGGCCCTGTGGGCACCCAAGGTGAATGTAGCAAGATCCTTACAAAATTGTGTTACTGTTTATCACTGTCATAAGGTGTTACTAACCTACTGTTAATTATTGTTCACGAAGAGTTTGTGAAAAGCCTCGGTGTTATAACTCATGTGTGCGACAATCCGGGGTAAAACATCATGGATAGCGTTTTGTTTGGTTGTGCTTTCCTAATAAATGAATCCGAGGCATCCTTCGTGTGGCTGTTAAGACATGGCTAATGGCAATATCTGGGCTTTATTATGAAGCATCCTTTACACAAGATAACTGTTCATGAATTCTTGACTGTGATGCTAATGATAAAAAGAACTTATAAAAAAAAGGGTCCATGAGGTTTCAAGAGGAGGTTCTAACTTTCATTGCATCCAACTCCAAGGCTGAGGATGGTGGGGATATAATGAATTATCGAAGTGGCAAAGTTTGGGGAGGATCACAAAGCGTGCTATGTTAAAATCAAGGTTTTGGAGATCATGAAAGCAACTTGCAATTGCCAGATGTTTGAGTTGAGTTTTCAGTTCTTCTTGTATTGGCAGTTTTTAAAGTGACCAATGTGCTTGATCTCCCATCTCTATATATATTGAAACGATGGACGAGACATGCCAAGAGCAGTACTGTTATATTAGAAGAACGAGTTAATGTTGTAAGATCCCAATTATCTAAAATCCCATACTATCCGACGTAATACTCTGTCACGAGGCTTCAAGATTTGCAGATGAAGGGGCGAAATCTCTGGAAACTTATGATGTGGCAAGGACTGGATTGCAGAAAGAAGTGTGCGAAAAGTCTGGACTGTCACATGGCTAGCTTTTTCTTCCTTTGACGGTGTTATTATCCTGCTAGAGGTGTTTGATATTCACCAGCTTCAGAGGCAGGTGAGCCGGGTGTGTATGGTTGAAGCTGACCCACCAGTGCCCATATTGAGCCGAGCTCGGTCCTCTCCTGCGCTCCTCTCAAATTTGGATAAGAACTACAAAGAGTTTGGCATGTTTTTGCAACACGAAAGAATTGATACAGCTTGAGTCTCTGCTGCTATTGCAACCATGTCTTATTTGGTCTCAGATGATTAATTTTTTATTATAACTTTCATCTCATCTAATCTAATTATTATAACTTTCACAACTTTCAATACAAAATAAAATAAACAATTTAACTTTTTTAAATTTCAAAATAAAAATAATATTAAAAAATATATTTTAATAATTTTTTAATTTTAATTTTAAATCATCTTATCTCATTTCATTTTCGAAAACAAACGAATTGTCGCGTTCCTTTCCTTATCTTGAGTCAGGACAAACCCACGGCCATCCTGGAAAATGGGGTTTTAGAGCTTGTTGAATTGACTTGAATTGTTTGACTTGATATATCTCTCGCTTTTGAAAAAGTAAAAGGGAAATATGAATGTTTAAAAATCAGCACGAGGAAATAAAGAGCATGCTTCCTAAATTGATGGACTTATCATGATATTTTAAATAATTTTATTAAAATAAACTCAATATGATATGAATTATTTTTATTATAAAATAAATTTAACTTATCCTATACAAATATATAAATCAGTAAATTCACTTTTTGACTTTAATACTGTCGACGTTCCATAAAGAGTAGCAGCCACCCTTATTCGTTCTGACGCATGTGTTCAGCTTTAATTTCCACTTTGGATGGCTAAGCTCTATCTACTACTCATGATGTCTTCCTTCCCTAAAATATGTGAATTAAATAAGACAGGTTGTCACTTTCTTTTTCTCAAGTGAATTAGTTTGGCTGTAAAACATGTTAGGTGGTGACATCTGTCACTGTTAAAAGTTAGTCCAAGAGGTTAGATTTTTTCTCATATTTATAAACTAACCCTCAGTTTATTTTATAATTGAGTTTTGAGTCATAACAACGATAACCCGTTTATCTCTCGAATTATTGATAAATTTAGACTCTGATACCAGTTTAAATGGTCATGGATCTGATCTATCTCTTATCTCTAAAAGCTAACTTAAGAGATAAAATTTTTCCTTGTACTTATAAATTGACTGCCAATCACTTCCACAACCGATATAAAATAATCCCATTAACAAAACCTTCATTTATTTTTCTCTTTTTCTCTCTAAACATGAATATTTAATTTGTTCAGAATTCTACTAATTAATATATCACATTTTGAGTGATTTTTCATTTAAGTAATACTAGCGATCGGACTTATAAAAGTACTTATCTACTTGGTCGCATGAGATCATCGAAGGCCATGCAGCATGAAGGCTAGCGAACCATGCATATACACTTGTCAGTTGTCACGTCCCGATCGATCTTCATTCTGGTATATTATATTATGAATAAATATAGATAGAAGTTACTATTATGGACATCCATTTTACACACATGATATGACATCATCTAGACCACACATCTTCCCAAGTAAGTGTTGGGAACAATCAACTAGAAGCAGCCACACAGTGAGTGCAAAGTGTGCACTGCTATAGTGGCTTCTCTCTAGCATTACTCTGAGCTTTGCTATACAACTTCCACCATACTCCACACTCTACATTTTTTTAAATTTTTAATATTTTTTTTAAATTCTTTTTTGAGTTTATTCTTTTTAAATTATTTCAAATTTTTTATTCATTATTCATATAATAAATATTTAATAAAAGAGAAAAATAATAAAAATTAAAAATAATGTGGAGTGTGGAGTGTTAGGAAGTTGTGAAGATTTTTTATATATTGCAAAGGAAAAATCTACTTAGCTACCAATTTCTTTCTCATACACTGCACACCTCACGTTTCGAATCGGGTTTGAAAATTGGGTGGCTTTACCGCCACCGCTCCCAGTATAAAATATTATATTTTTTTATTTTACTTTTTTTGTACATGTATTTTTTTAATACTATAAAATATTTTTTAAAAAAATAAAAAAATTATAATATCATTAAAAAATACTTACTTAATCACTAAATAAAAAAAAATATTAAAAAAAATATAATGATAACTCCTAACAGGACTGGAAGCGGTAAGAGTAACTTTACTGTTAAAAATAATATATATATATATATAATATTACAGTCAATGACATATATAATTCTCTTTGTATGCTTTGCCAATTCGTTGCTTCGAAGTACTTACGTACATGCAGTTCTCCAAATGAATTCAAACTTGGGTGGTTGGAATTTTTGACTAAAAAACATTCCAAAATGAGTTTATAATTAATAAATATATATATCCATGCAGTATCTATCTATACGTATATAATATATATATATATATATATATATCTATATTTATAGATATATATTATGTACTTTTCAAAATATGGAACTTAATTTATTCCTAGCTATAAGCCACAAACGTCATGATCCACTCCTCATTTATCTTCTAATTATATAAAAATTAAATGATGTATCATTAATTATTAAGTTAAATTTAGAAAAAATAATACATCCAATTGAATTAATAATTTTAGCACACTATATAAATAATTCTTTGTCCCTGATCTCTCACTCAAGTATATATTTGTACCGTTTCTCGTCATTAATTAATTAATTCATATAGAAACAAATTAGAGTAAATTAATTAATAGATTTGGGAATCATTCAAGATGCTAATATTGACATTCTTCTATATATTTTATTCATTATATAGAATCTCAAAATATACTAAGTTGGTTACATAGAATATTTTCGTTTGAGAAATGATATTTTTCATTTATATTTTATCATGTTTATTTTTTGGTATAATTTAAATAGCTAACATTTAAGTAATTGATATATAAAACTATTTAAAATGTATCATGGGAGATGCGCGGCCTGCTTGGCTCGATGCATGGCCTGCTTGGGTTGATACAATGGTCTCAAATATTATTGCGCACATCAACCGACAGATCGCGTCAGTACAACAGAGTGTCGCCTAGGTTGGTCATCGGTTAGATATCCTAAACGAAAATGTCAACACATTGATTGACGAATTTAATACATATGATACAACTTGTATTGAGTATTTTTTACTTTTATCCTGTTCTTTACAAAATTTTATCATATTTTGTACTTTATTTTTATCATATGTAATAAATAATATTATTTAATATATCTACTGTTTTTGAATTTCAATTCTCAATCTTTTTTAATATTAGCTTATCCAACTTTAATATTAAGTCACTGCACTTCAATTCTCAATTTTTTTAATATGAAATATCCAACTTTAATATTAAACCAATTAACGTTTGAATGTTGGCGCTAAAAATTTTCACGTTCACACGTAAGTAGCTCAATGTTCGAATGTCCAGGGCACGCTCTAATGTGAATATGTATAAGTTCGAACGTAATGCAATTTCTCGACTGTCTTTAGTGACAGTTTTAGAAAATATTTTTTTATGACGGTTTCGAGATTGTCACTATTGTCAAACCGTCACAAAAACTCATTTATGTTGTAGTGCAATAGAGTAAGAGTAATGATACATCCGCAACGATTTTACAACCCAGTTTATAATTAATCAATACATGAAGCATGCTATTTTGTTGAAAATAAATATTGATTTTACAAAAGTATCATTCATTCTATATATAATTATAATATAGCTATAAAAGAGTAATAAGTAATATTCTTCACTAGGGATGAACATTAACATGACTTCATCCAGATCGCCTAGATTTACAAGAAACAGAAATTTCGTGGAATGGGTCCCAATGTTCATATAGATTGACGCGGTGGCGTGGGAAATCCGCTCATATTTCTAACCAATAAACTCAGAATATTAATGTAGAGAAAGAAAAGGTAGCAACGTGCGATCATTTGATATTCCTCCCCCCATATGCATTCTTCTCCTTCATTCGCTCGAAAAATATTCAAACAAATTAAATGGGTATCTCAACTGGAAGTTCGATAATTGCCGTTGCCATTATCCTGCTGATCAGCCTTCTGCATCCAGCTTACATGCAAGGTCAAGTACTACCAGTCGTGCGAAGGGATTATTTCTTGTTTGAAAACTTTGATCAGACGAGGGACGATCAGCACTTGAAGTTTGAAGGCTCTGCAGAAATTGATTATAAAGCCTTTCAGATAACTCCAGATTCAAGAAATGATTTGGGCAGACTCCGAAACAAGTCCGGCCGCGCTATGTTTTCACGATCTTTCAGGCTCTGGTCTTCCGATGATACAGCCTCCTTCAACTCTACTTTCCTCATAAATATTTACAGAGATGCAAACTGGACTGCTGGGGAGGGCCTTGCTTTTCTCATAGCCCCCAATATATCTATACCTGATGAAAGTTACGGGCAATGGCTTGGGCTCACCAGCGCTGCAACCGATGGGAACCGCGCCAACCAGATGGTGGCCATAGAATTTGATACCAGAAAGCAAGAGGACATTGATCCAGATAACAATCATATTGGCCTTAACATCAACTCTGTTAGATCAGCCAAGACCGTCCCTCTCGATGATCATGGCATCATATTATCTCCCGAAAGTCCCGCTAATTACACAGTATGGGTGCAGTACAATGGTGCGTCCAAGCTGATGGAGATTTTCATGGCCGAAGAAGGGGTGCCAAAGCCTGAAAAACCTCTTCTCAGCGAGAACATAAACCTGAAAGACTACGTCAGACAAGAATCCTTCTTTGGGTTTGCTGCTTCTACAGGTGATGGTACGAATATTCAGCTGAATTGCGTCTTGGCATGGAGTCTAGAGATAGATATTCTGCCCGGGAAAAGTGATTTGACTTGGTTGAAGATAGGTGCTGGGATTGGAGTCCCGGCGGCGACATTGTTAATCCTGTGCGGTGTTCTGTACGTGAACAAGAGAAAGAGAAGCAGCAGTAGCAATGATAAGGACGTTTTTGATGCGCACTTGAGATGGTTGCCTGGGATGCCCAGGGAATTCAAGTATAAAGATATAAAGAAGGCAACGAACGACTTCCATGAGAGTATGAAGCTGGGTGAAGGTGGTTTTGGGATCGTTTACAAAGGAATTCTGAATGCCAAAGATCACGGTATTGCTAGTGAAATAGCTGTCAAGCGTTTCTCCAGAGATGACATCAAAAGCAAAGATGATTTCTTGGCTGAGCTCACCATTATTCACCGCCTTCGCCATAAACATCTCGTCCGCTTAGTTGGTAATTAAACTTCTTTCTCTTCATGTTCCTTATAATTTCTGTTCCTGTTCTTCTCTTGGTTCTAATTACTTTTCTCCCTGGCGGCCTGCTGTTTTTTATCTTTTGGGAATGATTTGTCACAACTTGCAATCCGTACATCCTTAAATTATTCAAAGATAATCTCCAGCTTTATCCACAAAGTAACATCATCTGATTATTTTATTTGCCGTGATTTTCGCGTGGTCGCTAAAGAAATAGATGGAAAACATAAGATCAGATTCGAAGTTGGCCCCTTTTCATGAACATCTATTTTCATCGATCCTTGCATTCGATGAAACGCAGACTTCTTCTATTTGTTCTCATTTACGTCACCAATCATTCTCTGCTCAAGAATATGCAAGTATGTACACGCCTACATATTCTGGCAAGAGAAAACTCGTACGTTTCTGTATTCGAATCTCCAATAATTTTCAATTTTTTTTTTTGTCTTTATTGCCAATTAAGTTAAAATCCCGTATATAACATAGTCAACTTAACCAATAGGCCGCATTTGAGAGAGTTTTAAAAGTTTGTTAAGACCATACTACTTACTAGTCAGCCTTTGACTTAATGATATTTTCCCTAGCTCTGGCTCTCTCGTACGTAATACTACTGCAAAATACTTTAGTGAGTATCGTAGTAATTTATTATTGTTGCTCGTGTGAATTTTCTTATCAACATCAAATGTTTAATAAGTGTGTCATGGATATACTTTATGTGATTATCTTTCTTCCACTCTTGGATATTAAAAGTTTATGCTCGAATATGTGTATGTGCCAGTTTTCATCCCGGATATATTACTGCCATCTTAACATATAGCTGGGTCTTGTGTTCAGGGTGGTGCTACGCCAAAGGAAAGCTGCTCCTCTTGTACGACTTCATGCCAAATGGTAGTCTTGATGAGCATCTATACGAGGGTTCCAACCAGAACACTTTGAATTGGGAGCGCCGATCCAGGATACTAGCCGGCGTGGCGTCAGCATTGCATTATCTGCACAATGAGTATGATCAGAAAGTTGTGCATCGTGACCTCAAAGCCAGCAACATCTTGCTAGACTCCGACTACAACGCTCGCCTGGGTGATTTCGGGCTTGCCCGAGCCTTGGATAATGACCGGAATTCCTACGCAGAACTAGGATTAGCTGGAGTCGCAGGCACCTTGGGCTATGTTGCTCCTGAGTGCTTCCACACAGGGAAAGCCACGCCTGAATCTGATGTGTTTGGTTTTGGGATAGTGGTGCTTGAGGTCGTGTGTGGCAGAAGTCCTCGGATCCAAATCAATTACCACCACCATCTCTATTCCTTGGTCGATTGGGTTTGGACGTTACACCGCGAGGGCAGCATTCTTGAAGCTGTAGATGAGAGGCTTGGCAAAGACTATGTGGTTGATGAAGCTAAGAGGTTTTTACTTCTTGGCCTCGCATGCACACATCCCATTGCCAGTGAAAGGCCTCAAACGCAGGCCATATTCCAGATCATAGCCGGCACTATGCCCGCTCCCCATGTACCTCCATTCAAACCTGCCTTCACATGGCCTTCCATGGGACAATCCTTGAGCATCACTGATCAGAGTACAACTTCAGCTGCAACATTCTCTTCCGAAGGTTTTTCTCATGTGATTAATGTGGATGTACAGGACGTAACACCCAAAGAGGAGTCGTCGCTTAGGCATTCTCCTTTGCATTAAAATGGGAGGTTTTTAAAGATACCCAATTTTTTTTTTCTGGACTCCTTGTAAACTCGTGAATTGTTGCATTAATGTTTCCTCAACTCTCTGCAGATCATCCTTACACACGCATGCTGCATGCTGTTGATTTCTTGAACATATTGTTCATCTTGTATTCTGTCTTGGAGTGCATATTACGATCTAATTGATTGGTTTCTTCGAAAACTTAAAGCTTGAAAGTTTGAAACCGTGTGTCACCTGCTATAAGCTAATAACAATTAATATGGCATACAGTGAAGCCAGATCAGATTCTTACATATTCAGACTCAAAAAACAATGTTGTAGGCTTGTAGCCACGGCATTTAGTTGGTCACCCATGGATACAGGGCACCTATGGTCGGATGGTCCTATATATCATAACATGTTTCTTGAACGAGTGAAAGTCACTTCATCAGTTACTGAAGTCAGAAGCTTTCAATGGACGCACCCAGAACCATGTAATAGTTAAATGCACTCCACATCCAAGAACAAATAGATAAATTACAAAAGCAACCTAACCTAAATTCTAAGAAAATTGCATGAAAAAGAAGAGTACCTTAGGCATACCCTTCAAACAAACCAAACTTCATTAAGAACTTCTTTTGATTACAGTCCAGCATTTCACTCAAGCTACAAGCTATATTCTTCTCTTTCAAAAGTTTGTGCCGCAACTGTAATCTCTTCTTCAACCCATGCCGAAAGAAGTCAGGATAATCAGTGACTTCATCAATTTGTCTACCCATTACCTCCACCAGAAACCTGATTCGAGGTTCTAAAGAATTCCTGATGCTCTTGATCAGAATGGGAGGAAAACCAGTTATCAAAACTGCAATCTGGTGATCCCCAAAACCACATCTTTTTAAATAAGCAAAATTGGGTCGCAGTACCTTGTTCGCATCTCTACATAGAACTTCAGGGAAGTTCATTGCCACTGATTGAAGATTGTGCTCCGTAAGACCTACTGATTTTAAAAAATCTGAAGTAGGGCGTAGCCTTTTGTCAACGCTGTAACCCATAATAAAGGGGTTTTTTGCTAGAACTTTGCCAATCATCCCATCTCTGGTAAGGCCAAGTGTAGCAAGAAAATCCACCATCTCTGTCAACTTCGATTCGATGCTGTAGCTGATGAGCCTCGGGTTGAGTAATATCATCTTGCCAAGTTGCTTTTCAGGGACACCGAGTGCCTGAAAGAAGGCCAAAAGTGGACAGAGCTTCTCTTCCACACTATGGGAGAGTATGTGGGGGAATTTGGCAATGGCAGCAGCAACTTCATGGGGTTTTGGACCGAGCGTGGAGAGGCACTCCACCATGGGGACAAGCTTCTCATGGAGACCCAGTGCAAGTATCTTAGGACACTTTGAAACAATAGAAGGGAGCTTTCTCTCATGAATGCCAATGCTTTTGAGGTAAGCCCAGTTCTGGGAGGCGTTCTCACTTTGCACACCCTCAAGGCGCTTGCACTTTTTGAACATCTCTTGGATACTTTTATCATCAAAACCTCTATCCCTGAAGAACCAAATGATGCTACTACCACGTTGACTGCTGCATATTTCCATATCCCCTAACAATGTGTGACATTTGTTATTTAGATCAATGAACGCTAACAAAACTCTACATTTATAGGTTTTTCAGTTGTAAATAGAGAGATTTTCATAAGGGATGTTGTATTTCATTCGTAATAACAATCATCGGAAAATGATGATGATGATGATACGCATCACGAACCGAAGAAACCCAAAACCCAAAACAGAAAGATAGCAAATTTTACGATTTATGAGAACATAGCAAAGGAAATATAATAATTACTTCGAGAATACACCCCACGAATAAATCACAAACTTCATTGGAAGAAGATTATTACTAGGATACAGGTGTGGCAGCTTCTATATGCGAAGAAAGCCGCTTACCTTTTGATTAAAAGCTAAGAAGCATTCGGAGAACAATCAAACGCAGAAGTGCAAAAAACCTCTATAATTTCACTTAAATCTACAAGTCCATCGCCGGCGCCGGAGGTGGATGCAGAAGCAGGGAGGTATGGGAATGGAGGCAGTGGCAATTGGAGGGACAGTATTTGTGTTTCAGCCAACACAAAACAGAACAGAAAAGCCTCAAAAGAATTTGCCTTATCTGCTGACCGTTTTACCGCAATTGCCCTCTTCGTTGAACTTAAAATGACTCATTTAACCTCCAATTCCGGGTTTAGACTAGGGTTGCGCACAACAAAGAGAGAAAACAAAAACCCTAAACCCTAGCTTCGTCGTCCTCTCGATTCATTCTTATACATGGCATCGCTGCAAATTCAGGGTCGGATTTCTAAGCTTATTTCGAAGCCCCTTTCCCGTTGGGTGGAATTACGCCGCTGTTTGAGTTCTAGCTCCCTCGAGGACGACGGCGGCATCAGAGGACGATCCGTGAGACCGGGAGCTGGAGATGGAGGTGGAAGTGGAAGTGGCGAAAAACTCACAGATTTTCCTCCGGAGCCCATTCCGAATCGGCCTTTGAGAGGCCAAGGAAACTCAAAGTCCGACATTCATTTTCGCAACAGAAGACCATCTGCCGATAGTGACCAAGACAGCTTTGAATTCCTGGAGAAATTCAAACTTGGTGCTGGTGGTGGTTTCGACAAGGGGGAGAAGTTCCCCAACCGGCTCCAACAACAACAACAACAACAAGAGGAAGGAAAGGCGGATACACCAACGCCGCCTCCGCCCCAAGATGCGGATGAGATCTTCAAGAAACTCAAGGAGACGGGTCTCATCCCCAATTCCGTGGCCATGCTCGATGGGCTTTGCAAAGACGGCCTGGTTCAAGAAGCCATGAAGCTCTTCGGTTTAATGCGCGAGAAGGGTACCATTCCCGAAGTTGTTGTTTACACTGCTGTTGTCGATGGCTTCTGCAAGGCCCACAAATTTGAGGATGCCAAAAGGATTTTCAGGAAAATGCAAAACAATGGCATTTCTCCTAATGCCTTCTCTTACTCTGTCTTGATACAGGGTCTGTATCAGTGCGACGAGTTGGACGATGCTGCTGCCTTTTGCATCGAGATGTTGGAAGCTGGTCATTCTCCAAATGTCACCACCTTTCTGGGCTTGGTCACTAGGTTGTGTTTGAATAAGGGTGTTGAAGAAGCTAGGACCGTAATTGCAACCTTAACGCAAAAGGGATTTTTCGTCAACAAGAAAGCTATTAAAGAATATATGGAGAAAAAGGCAACACATCCATCTGTTTGGGAAGCTATCTTCGGGAACGAAAGCCGAGAGGCACCATTTCGTTTTTGAGGTTTCTGATAAATATTGTAAGGCTTTCTTTCTATCCTCGCCTGCCATGAATATGTTTCCTTGCTTTTCTTTTATCTATCCTCACATGCCAGATAGCATGTGAATCACATTCAGAGTAATTAGTGTAATTGCTGTGGTACTTGTGGTTATAATTTCTTATACTTTATGTGGTTAATGGAATTTTTAATCCCCCTGGGTAGCTGATTTTGTTAAACAGACAGACTGCTTTTCTTTCTGCAACCTAGTACTAGCAGTAGACAACAACTAAAATTATTTTCCAAAAATCTCCATGCTAACTTCATTTTGAACAATATGGAGGCAGGAGCCTATGGTCAGCGAATTAGTTTTATGGAAACAAGGGGTTGGGGTTGGGGAGGTGTGTCCAATTCGGGCTTGGTGTATTTTGGGTAGGTTTCATGGGATTTTTGGGTCATTAGGGGCTCTCTTGTATGGACTAGGTGTTTTCTTGTATATGTCCAGTGTACGTGGTTACTCCTATTGATTTATATATATAATATTTTTACTTATCAAAAAAAAAAAAAAAAGGAGCCTATGGTCAGCGAATACTTCTGCTTCTCCACTTTGTCTAATGTTTCACTATTCCCCCAATCTCTATTTCTATATCTGTTGGACTTGCACCCTGTGTACTTGGTCAAGCTTTCCATGCTCATCCTCGGTGACGTTAGTAATTTCTCAACTAATACTTTCTATTCAACATATAGAAGGAAAATGATGCTAAAATTTTATGTTGCAAGAATTACCATCCATTCTTAACTGAATCTTCATGGGTGGGTGGTAGGGGAGGATGCGGCAGTGGTGAGTATTTGTCTGTCTGGTGGTGGTAATAGTATATACGAATTTTCAGAGTAGGGAGGCGGCAGTGGTCCCAGTAGTAGCAATGGTGCTTTGGAGGAAGATTAGGAGGTAGAGGAGGCAGAGAGTTATGAGTGCATAATTTAGTTCACTTTCTTTCAATTTACAGTTGTTACATGTGTAATTTAGTTCCAGAATTATCAATGGAGATGAAACTAGTGTTGGTGAAAGCACACTGATGTGCAAAGCACCAAGGCCGAAGCACTCTGCTTACCAAAAGTGAAGTGCATTTACAAAAGCGCGCTTTAACCTCACTAGTTGATCACTTGACTGTCATGTGTGTTTTCACTTCAATCAGGCCTGCATGCTTGTGCTTTGTGCCTAAGCTCTAGGCAGCGCTTGCATATAAGTGCGCCTTGTGCTTTCACCAACCCTAGAGAAAACTTTCATCAAGGGTTGATCTTATATCTTTCCTTTTTCTTCCCTTTTATTTTTCTTCTTTTGGATTGCAAAAAGGGTCTCTAAGTTTCCACCGTTTCTAAAATAAGGTGCTTTGACCTTGTAGGACATGGACATCTTAAATTGCCATCGCCGAACGCTTTGGTCATCTAAGAGTCCGCTTCTTGTGCGCACCAAGGGGTCTGGAATTGTTTCGTTCAAGCTAGCCAAGTGAAGAAAACGATATGAACGTACAGATAGTTTAAATGCTGATCAAACTTCACCAAAGATAATTCTCAAAGGCCTAGAAGATCTCTGTGATTCGGTCTGCCTTAATTTTTTTTTTCGCTGCCAAGTTGATGGTAGTCGGATCCAGACAAGAAGGAACTGCCTCATTACATTTGCTTTATCTATATTGTAATCGATGCCTGATGAGTTTATGTTGTATTGAGCATGTGTTGCTCCAGCGTGTGTCTAATGCATATCTTTGCTGTTGGCAAAAGCCAAAAATAAACAACATAGGAATGAATGCATGTGCAAAGTGGATGCAGGCAATGCATAGCTACTTACTATTGCCCTTGCTCGGCAATCACAGATCTCACCAATCAAATTAGGTTTATGTTTTTTTTTTTATTTTTTTAGAAGAATCTCCTTTCCAACTTTGTATAAAAAACTCTAATATGAGACATAAATATAGATTATTATTATTATTATTATTATTATTATTATTATTATTATAGGTATATTTTCAAGCATATTATATAATTTTTTATTTTATTTTTCTTTTCAAGCATATTTATTTTTATAAAAATAAAGTTTTTTTTCCAAACTAAGTTGTAAGGAAGGAAATTCCTTGAATTCGTTTTAAAAAATCACGTCTCTCAAGCATGCGTTTTTTTTATTGAAAGAACATTATAATTTTTTAACTTAAAATTTTTAGAAAAGTATTTACACGTTATATGCTCAATAAATACTGATATATAAATTGGAGAAAATTCTTCCAACCCATTTTGGAGGAAAATCTGTTAATTCATATCACAAATAAGTCTTATTTATTTGAATGATTAGTTCAAGTTTTCAACTAATATATATAGGACAGTGCTATTGATACCAATATTTAATCGAAAGAAGTGGACCGATGAGTGTAAGTGCACATTTTTATTTTTTTAATCATTTTTTACACAGTTTTAAATATTTTTTGAAAATTAAAAAAAAATATTAATTTATTAATATTCACTTCTTAATCATTACATAAAAAAATTAAAAATTCAAATTCAAATTCAAATAACATTTTCTATACATTTACATG
Organism: Juglans mandshurica; assembly: GCA_022457165.1. Lineage (NCBI taxonomy): Eukaryota > Viridiplantae > Streptophyta > Magnoliopsida > Fagales > Juglandaceae > Juglans > Juglans mandshurica. The sequence continues at coordinate 23,056,806 of CM039629.1, read as the reverse complement.
CACTACACGTACATATACATACATTCATTATTGATTGAGGTGGGCCCTAAGTTGCTGCAATTTTAGGGCCCAATATCTGGTCTTTATCAGCTAAAGCCTGTATTTGGAATGAGGTGTCTGGCATTCGTCTCGAGGGCGGGTAGCCTCTTTGTAAGCCTCTTTTAAAGAATTCAGAGAAGAAGAAGAAGAAGAAGCGAGTATAATTGGCGTGTGGTTTAGGAATTTCTGACCTTTTTGGGCAGTGGCATTTGATCTCATTGCAAAACACCCAGAGAAATGGTATTGTTAGCGAGTGAATGAATTAATTGTTAGATTAATGTGAATGTATGAATGACAGGGATTTTAGATCTGGAGCTCCTTCTTGCTGCTCGAAATTTATGAGTAACGAATTCCTTATATATCTCTGAAACCTTATGCGATTGTGGTCGTAGACTACGGCTGTTTCTATCTATCTATGTTTCTATCTATCTATCTATCTATCTATCTATCTATCTATATGCTTTCTATCTGTTTCTCTTCCATTGCCTTTTTTCTAATTTAGATTTTAAATTCACTGCTGCTGTTGTATTCGTTCGTAAAAATTTCTTCTTGCGTTGGCTTCGACTGTTGTAGATCTGTGCTTCTCTATTCGGTTAAAACTTTGAAAATCACGCCTAAACTCGTGCATTTGCTATTGGCTGTTCTGGTTATGACCTAATTTGAGAGTGTTCTCTATTTGGGTGGCTTTGTTAGCTCAAGAATCATGTCACTCAGATCTGTCGATCTTGACCACAATTTTACACGCCCGTTACCACTGTGCAGTAGTTTTTCCGGGTTCGGGGCATGATGAGGTTTTTATGTTTGCTGCTTCTTTAATGATTTATTTTCCTGTACTTGTTGTAGATTCACTTTGTGCTTCTTATTAGTCGGCAAGGAAAAGTGAGGTTGACAAAATGGTATTCACCTTATTCGCAGAAGGAAAGAACTAAGGTATCACCCGCATTTTTTTGTGTAGTTCAGATCTTAAATCTTTCTTCCCCGTATACTTGGGCTTTTGCCTACTCTTTTGATCAATATAAATTTTTTACCGATAAAAAAAATAGATCTTAAATCTTTCGCTTGATTGTGAATTTGTATTTATTCCCAATTACCAAGGCTTTATATAATTCAGAGAAATAGATGCATTTATTCACGATCAGATTATATTTGTTTGATATACTGTTATCAAGATGAATGTGAATGCTGAGAAAAGAACATAATGTAGAAAACCACTATTGATCTTTGGGGTGATAATTTTTGTAGGGTTGATGATAAATTTACAACTCTTTCAAAACTATATTACAAGTCTATTTCAAATGGTGGGTAGTTACGTAAAATTGAAATTATTTTTAATGAAGTGACAATTGCATTGGTTGATTGTAAAATAAGGTCTATTGTTTATCGCATTCCTAACTGAGTATTGTTTATGCTGATGTTTCTGAATATTATGTGCATGTTTTTCCAATATTGATATATATGTATTATGCATATATTTTTTGCATTTTTTGTGAAGGTTATACGGGAGCTAAGTGGAGTGATCCTTACCCGAGGACCCAAGCTGTGTAATTTTGTTGAATGGAAAGGTTACAAAGTTGTTTATAAAAGGTAATGCAAGAATATGACCATGTTTGACGACGATGAAAATCTCTCTCTTGAGAAATATTATTTTTCGTTAATATGAGCCGCTGAGCTGATTCCAATATGCATCTGTGCAGGTATGCTAGCCTGTATTTCTGCATGTGCATTGATCAAGAAGACAACGAATTAGAGGTTCTTGAAATAATTCATCATTACGTGGAGATTCTGGACCGATACTTCGGCAGTGTTAGTGAATCGTAATCTGACTCATTTATAAGAGCAGTCCACTCTCTTTTATTTGATCGTTGAAAAAGGATAGACACCCCACTAATCTATTAATGCTTTGCAGGTCTGTGAGCTGGACTTGATTTTCAACTTCCACAAGGTATTTCTACTTTGTGTGCCTTTTATGGCCAGCTTTTCTGTTATCCTGGTATTTGAGGATGGTTTTAAGTCCACCAATCTGCCATCGTGTATATAATTCAAGCTTAAGTCAGTAACAATACCATGTTGTTCTTTTGGATTTTTAATAAACAAGGATGTGAATGCAAGCTCATTTGATTCACTGTTTGATACGTGAAGGCCTACTATATACTGGATGAACTATTGATTGCTGGCGAACTTCAGGAGCCTAGCAAGAAGACAGTTGCGCGGTTGATATCTGCACAGGTATGTGTTCTTTTTCTCTGTATTCATGCCTTTGTTTGGCAAATTTACCATTTCCTGAGTGCATTATACTGTTGGTTATTAGGATTCATTGGTAGAGACCGCGAAAGAGCAGCGCAGTTCAATAAGTAATATAATTGCTCAGGCTACAAAGTAGAGGACAGGCGTTTTTAGTTGCCTAATATATTGACATTGAAGTGCTGTCTGTATTTTTGTTTTTCTGTGTCCGTCAGTCTTTTAACAACTGGAATGCACCTTTTTGTTGTTTGTGTCCTCAAGATTGTTCGATTATTGCCTTCTGTTTTTTCCTTTGATTACATGTTGTATATGGTTTATTTCATCTTCCGGATACTGGAGGTCATTTTTCTGTTAGGTTTTTTGTAAGTAATACCATTCCACTATTCCAAGGGTATGTTTAGCAGCTAGAATTAGATGCAAGGCAATGTGACTCACAGATGCATTTTCGTTTCTTTTAATTAAAAAACAAAATAAAATAATCTACTATTTGTGAAGTGACCTGCTCACTGAGCCTCACAGATAAAATTCAGAATAATGTTAGATACAGTCTAGTCTAATCCCATTAAATCAAGTCATTTTGTAAGATTTTCTTTTTTGGTAATTATTTTTGTGAATTAAGTAATTCCCTTTGGATTATTCATAAATGAATACATTTAAAAAGAAAAAAAAATGATTTTCTTCATCCTATTAGTTATTTCCACATCTGCAAAGTAGTGTATTTATAACTTGGAAGGAAATGTATCTCGACAGACCTGGAAACTGACCAACATGTACCTTATTTAGAACATATAATAACAGCTCTGATAATACCGAATCTCTATGGAATAGTCACCAATAAAATGGAATAGACGCTGTGCAAGAGGTTATTTTGTCGTTGATACCTCCCAACACCACTTTCTCATGCCGTTGATACAGCAAAGCACAACCAAGATAAAGCAAATCATGCTACAGGATCCCTCCTGATGACTCTTTTTCTTGCATTTTTCTAAGTTGAGGTGGAGTCTACCAACAATAACTGCCTGCACAGTTGATACAGAAAATGTGTAAAACCTAAAGGGCCTTAATAATCATGCTCAAAAGACTAAATTCAAGCAGCTCTGGGATTTGTCCAGAATGTGACATCCACAGATAACTTCAAAAGATGAACCCTTTTTTTTTTTAACATTCTAATAACCGCTGATGTGGATGAACATGCTGGACATTCTAGCTTCTGTTTGGAGTGACAGCATGAAGAATGGCATAGTGCTGATCTAATTTTCATTAACAATTAATGAGAACCTTCAAAAAATCTCCATATCCGTAGACTGAACAAGCACTCCATCATCTTCCCACCGCACTTCCTTGGTGTTTGGATATTTTCCGATGCATTGAAGAGGCATATCCAATGGCGGTGGACTCTGCATACAATGAAGCTGATAATCAAGACGAGTGAGTGCATGGGTAAACAGTATTTTTAGCCTGTATCAAGTCCTCTGAAAGATTCATTTCTTCTAGTTCTCAGCAAGTTTTCAAGTCGTTTATCATTATTTCTAATAACCAGTATGAAGGATTCATCTATTACTTAAAACTGTTGCGTATACTACCATGCAGCGGATTAGAGGCCAATTAATTCCATGGAAAAAAGGATGTGCTTTGATTTCATTTGCACCAGTACTTGATCCTAAACGGCTGGTAGGGTCTCTTTGCAACAATGCGTTAATCAACTGTCTGGCTGTAAGACTTACCTGCAGCATCAAGGAATTAAGGTTAGCTGCTGCATAATCAGCAGAGAAGCTCCAAGAAAAATGATTGAACAATGCATGCCTAATATGATAAATCCAATATTTAAAGAAGCTAATTGCCGGTCGTCCCGGGATGCATTTTAATACATAACTATTATCACATTAAAATATAAGATAGACTATCTTTGGCGAACTAGAATGTGGATCCCAGAAATCATAAACATACAACTACTGATCTTGTGACTTAAAGCAATAAGTTTATCATAGATAACAACAGTCCATTCCTTAGAACATGGCATATCCATGGTTCTTCAAGATGCTATTCTTCCTTAAAATAAAATAAAAATGGACCATTTGCATTACTAACTTCAAATTTTTGATGAAGAGAAGTCTCCTTTCACAGTGCAATATATTTATTTTCCACAAATGATGTCCACTTAGTAAATGGAGCCTTAATTAAATCATCACTTTCCAGATATGAACATTTCTTTAGCAATAACTTATCTGAGGGATATCGATTGAAGTAAACTCTAGGCTTTCAACTAACTGTATGTACATTTTGAAACTTTCTAGAACTTCTAACCAACATTTCATTAGCAGCCAAAGTCAGAGATCAGGGAGTTTCAGATGCAAGACTAATAGCATTAGCAACAGCAAAGTCCAGAGCAATTAGCAGTACCTGCAGCTGCAAAGGTCTTGGCTCTTCCCTGATAATATTTCCAGTCATTTAAACATTGGTTTTGTTTTTCTGTTGCACTAAGTTTGTGCAGAGCGTAAAATGTCATTTTTTTGTTGTTGTGCTTTCTGGGCTGGTCAGTATTTGGCTCGTGATGATGTATCACTTACTCTCTTTTTAAGCAATAACCTAAATGCTGAAAATAGGCTTGGACCCAAATGTCAGCTTACAACCTTGTGTTAATTTTTTATATATTAAAACTTTCATGACTTTAGAGAGTGTGTTTCCACTTCTTTGGCAGTAGGAGTTTTGGGCTAAACCCAGGTTATCTGGAATCTTTTTTGTTGCAAAATACCACGTATTGCTCTTCACTATAAGCAGAAGTTAGGGTCAAGTTTTAAGCAAAAGTATAGTTGACTAGCATTAATTCCACTCTATTGTTAAATGTTGTCCCTACACATACATCATCAGCCAAAACCTCCAGCTGGATAGTAAAACAAAAATTTCCCTACACATACACATGCTCATAAGAAATTTCTGAACTCACAGAAATGCTGCTTGGAAAGGTCAGAACTTTGTGCAAGATGTTGGTAAATGTTTTCTGCCTGTTCTTCCCCCGAAAAGGTGTACGACCATAGAGCATCTCATACAAGAAGATACCTGGATATTAAACATGAATCACTTCAGGGCAATAACGGCAAAAGAACGTGCAAAATTATTATGCATTGTACAGAAAACACGTTATTAGTAAAATAAACAAAGAAAGAAGTAAATAAAACTTCAAAAGGCTAGCTTCAGAGTGTGGCAGTTCTAAAATGCCTTGATTCTTTCAAATTTAATCAGGAATCTCATCATGCATACACCTAGTGAGCCAAAGCATATTAAAAAATGAGCCTTTCATGCCTTAAATCATGAGGCATAGGTATCATGTAATGTACATTAAATACTTGACTATTCATTGTAATGTTGATGTAATTGGATGTGATGAGGAGTTGATGATTTTTCTTTGTTTTGCTATATAAATATGCTCAAGATCATTGTCCAACACAACATTTTGCAAATTTTTTTCCCGAATTGTTACTATGTTTTATATACTTATAATCTACAATAAAAGCATTAAAAAATTAATGCCCTGTGTCTGGAGGCTTATGCCTTCAATGCCCAGTGCAGTGCTATAACCTTTGTAGATACAGAATTGCATATCCTTTATAATCAAGTTAACAGTTCCGAAAGACAATTTTCACGCAATTACAACAAGAAGAGCAAAAAAGCTAATAATGTAAACAGTAATAATAACTGACAGAACACATCAGTGTTGTATATCATGATTGAGCATGTGCTTACCAAGAGCCCACCAATCAATGGAGCTACTATGTCCAGAACCTGTAATAATTTCCTGAAATCAAGTATTCATAAGAACTTTGAAAAGAAATTAGTGGATAAAATATTATTACTCTCGTTATAATTCTCATAGCCAATAATCTTTGTAGTTTTTAAAACCACTTCCTGCTAAATATGATCAGGATAATGGAACAGCTCGCATGTTCTGAAACAGAAACATACTTCTTACAAATTATGAAAAGCCCATACTAGAAATTCTTATCCGGGACATCAAAGCTGAGTTCCATATGGGACTAGATCCAGAGCCTAGTATAGGGAAGCAACGTCCTTAGCAATTGGGTGCATGCAAAAGGGCATGAAGCAGAAAAGGACTTGCAGGACATACGGGTTCACCTAACAATTATCTTTCCATGGACGCCTGGAAAATAGACATTTAAGACATTCAAAACATTCCATAAAAGATGGTTTGAAGAATTTCCCGAGAATTCTAGAATCTGACAGAAACCAAAACAATGGTTTTGTCTCATGTGATAAATTATGGACTCAAGTGGCATGAAGCACATGGACATTTAGTGCGATTGAAGATTCACCATACAGGAGCAATATATTCTTCAGTTCCAACAAATGAGTTTGACTGGGTAACTGGCTCTGCAACAAATGTTGGTGGTGGTTGACTCCTAGATCGCCTCCTATTACCAGGCAGTGGGTGTGTGATGATCTGCGGTACACAGTAGCATGTATGAGCAGTCAGTAGTTCCCACTTGAAGCAACTAATAATTGTTAAACAGAAAGGAAAAACTAAGATTAGTCATTCAAGTTCCCCACATTTCATGGTTCAAAAATTATTCTGAATGGATAAGAAAAGATCCAAAAAGAATTTTCAACAGTAGTTGGGAGCATATAATTGATGGAGTATAAAGCTTATTCGTATGGTGTCGGCATAATGATGATGAGGAGATAGAACCAAGAAAGAGAAGCAAAAAACTTCTACTACAGTGGAATTGAACCACAGACTTCCACCATTTCATGAAAAGAAAGATATACAATTTAGAAGAGTGAGCAACAGGATTATTCTGGCTTCAATCACACAGCCTGTCAAAGACACAGAATAGATTTTCCGTGCATGATCCATCAGTAAGAAAAAGAGCAGTGGATTGCTTTCCTGTGTACAGTTTGCACTTTAAATAGATACTTTTACTTTTATCACTATTCTAACATTTATTTCTACATTGTCAACTTAAGGTGGCCTTGTAATGAAGACAAGTAACACCATAGTAGGAAACAAAAGAAGCTCATCTACAAGTCTGCAAAATGTAAAGCGGAAAAGATTCTGACAGAAAACGTAACATACGTGGGGTTTACTCGAGGTCATAAATGATAGATCAAAGTCAGTTAGTACAACATGTCCATCCTTTTGTAGCAAGATATTTTCAGGCTTCAGGTCACGATAAACTACTCCTGTGCAAAGGCATGGGAAAAAATTAATAAGTGCAATGCTGAAATTTCTTCCTCTTCATTGATGTGGATTGATATAATCATCCGTCAAGCTTGTTACACTTACTAGTATCAATTGATATGCTAGATAATTAGGCTACTCTACTATAGCTGTATCATAAGCAGGAACTCAGTTTCTAAAGGATTCTGATGGACCAATGCTTAATAGTAGAGATTCTTAATTTCGTAGCCAAAGATAAGCACTACTTTTAGATGGTAACATTGTGTATTACCCTTCAAACTAAATATTATATGAAAATCAGTTAACTGTTAGGTAACATGTGCTATTAGATATGTATTTTTTTTTATTTTTTTTATAATACATTCCTATATTTTTTTAATAACCAAACATCTTGTGCATAAAGAATTCACCAGTTAATATCTATTAAAATAATTCTTCCATCCTATATTTTTTTAATAAGTAAAAAAAAAAACTTCATTAAAAAGTACAAAAGGCGCACCCAAATACACGAGGTGTATAAGAGAGTCACCTATCAATACATGAAAATCAAGAAAAGTTAGCCCATTGAAGTCTATAGAGGGTGTGTCCAAAGGAAGAAAGTATTGAAAGATATAGTTTTGAATTCCTTGAACGTCTGTCCACGATAGAAGATCATATCGTGGCCCTACAATTTCTTTGCCAGAGGTAGACAAATCCCAGACTCCATTCTTATAGCTAACGACAGCTAGGATGGTAGGCATGTATCCGCAGAGCTAGAGGTGCTATACAAAGCAGATCGAGAAAGCCTATGATACTGTCAATTGAGATATTCTTTTATGCTTGTTGAGGATATAAGGGTCTGGAAAAAAATGGTGATCTTGGATAGTGGATTGTGTTTCTATGGTGCACCATTCTGTTTTGGTAAATGGAACTCTTTCTGGTTTCTTCAGTAGCTTTGTGTGTGCATTTGGCCTGAAGAGAGGAATGCCAATTGTGGTTTGAGCATAATTTTTTTTACAAGTAAAAATAAAAAATAACATACAAATGAAAATAATCGTTAGTTTTTTCATGTTTCCCCCTCTCGCTAACAGTAACCTGTTATTTTCACTACATTTGGACTCGGGAAATGATTCAGTTCTTATATCTCAACAATGATTTCCACTGTCCTAGGCAGCACTTGCATATAAAATTTCCCGGTGGTCTCATCTGATTCATTATATAAACAAAAGGGAAAGGGGAAAAAACTTGAGTAATACAGTAAGGACATGAGATTCTCATGTTTTCAAAATACCTAAACAGTGGAGGTACTCCAACCCAATGACGACCTCTGCCGCATAGAACCTAGAGATTAATAAAAGTTAGCACCAAAAGAGTAATGTTACATCGCATACTCCCCTCCCACTTTCATCCCACTGTGTAAAATGTGGCACTTTTATCATCCTTGGATCATCCTTTATTTTCATTAAAGAAAAATGCGAAGGTTGATAAGCAATGCCACCTCATCATAGTGGGATGAAAGTGGAATGGGAGTATGGTACGCAGAGTTTTCCAACAATTAACAACCCAGTTTTAGAGACATTTTGCAAGGGATACGTGAAGTCATAACATTTATAGTTGCAGCAACCATATGCGACAGTTTATATCAACTTTGATGGTAGCAAAATTCCAGTACAATCAAGAGTTTCGACTGGCTAAAATATGTTTTCAATACAATGAATTTCTAATAAAAATCATGCATCAAGTTTCTTTTGCCCTCAAATATGTACAAGAGCACAAACCAAGAGTACCTTGCAGATTCCTCTTTAAAAAATTTCATTGGCTGCTTGTCAAGCAAAGCAAACAATTCTCCACCAGGGCAAAAGTCTGTTACCAAACAAACGTGTGTAGATGTCTGAGGAGATAGAAAGAGATCAGTATACTCAAAATGTATTACAAATTCAGTATACCAACCAAAAAGGAAACTACCAATACTGGTATCAATGAAGTATGTAAGATCACAAAATTAAGGGGTGCCCAAAATAGTTTAACAGGAAAAAGAAGCAACCCCCCTCTTCCTAAATACATCTTTACAAGTCAATCTTTATATTTTGGATATTGTTTTTCTCTTATGTAACTCAGATGCTTCTACAAGGGTTCCGATATTCATGGATACTCCCAACATGTATTCAATACTCTACTAAAACAATACAAATTTTGAAAATGAACTTTTTGAATATGGAATAAAACTTCAATTTTTAGGGTATATATTGGGATCTTGTAAACTACAATACAACCTCTTCAACTTTTTATTTTTTATTTTTTTTATGTCGGGGAACCACTCCAAGGCAGGCCCCTTCGGACCCACCCCTGCAGAGTAAACCCCGGTCCCGTGCACCACACTCTCGGAAGTTTCCCTACACGGAACTGGTTAAATCGCTCGCTTTTTACTAGGGGGTGTGGCCCCAAATGATTGTTTGCACCCATGAGGTGTTGAACCTTGGACCTTGAAGAGAGTGATACCCCAAGACGAAGGCCTTCACCACTTGGGCCAACCCCTTGGGGTTACCTCTTCAACTTCATAAAAGGAAAACTAGTGCAAGTTAATTTTCAGGACAGGTTTAAAACAGATAAATTGACAATTGTTTAAATTATGATGCTTGCATGATTACATCAGTCGTGTTAGAGTTAGTGTACGTAAGCTTGAAAGCCATAAAGTCTGATTGAATCTTTATGGTATTCCAGTTACAGCTCACAGACTCCAATTCTGAAGATAATACACATATCTATGTTATTGAGCATATAGGTTTTAAGTAAGGAAATAATATGGTTACAAAAACTAGAATACCTGAAATGAAGCATAGAGTGTGGGAAGAAAAGGATGATCGAGTAGCGAAATGATTTCTCTCTCAATGCATGCTCGGTGAACCTGTACAATACCAATGATAATAGTAGAGGTTTAGAACATACAAGTGAAATGAATTCAAAATTCTGCAGAAACTAAAAGAGTGAATATATAAGCATGTAGATGGGTGTGAGTGCCATGCATGCATAAACCAAGTAACAAAAATCCCATGTAAACATCACTGATGATATGTGGATGCATTTCTAACAATTATACTTCTTGATTATGATTTATAGAAAGTATAAAAAAACTGATGGATTAGTCTGTGTGAAAACAGCAGAGTATTGTATAAACAATTAATAAGTTGGGTGGGGCAAGCCCTGCTACAACATGGACAAAACCATAAGTTCACAAGTAACCTACGTAAGTCAAATAACTTGGCAGATAGTGGTGCCCAATTTTAAACATGGGATACTGAAATTAGAATGAATTTTCACAATCTGAAATTGTAATACCTATTCCCATTTATAATGAGACTATTATAGCTGCACTTTTTCTTTCTTTATTAGCCAACCAGTTTTAACTTTTAAGAAAATTGTGATAGGTGATAGACTGGTCTTAACTTGGCCACGTTTAACAAAATAGGGAACATCAAAACAACCTTTGTCACAAGTGAGAGTGAATAGTCAAAGATAATAGCTTCACTTAAGCATTAAACAATTTCCAAACATGTACAGACTTTTCCTGAGCTTTGTACCTTTTATAGAAATGCATATTTCATATGGTTTTAGGAATGCACGTATGTATCTTTGTATTATGAGGAAATAATGGCAGTAAGAAAATGCCACAGATTCTAAGCAACTCAGTCATGGAATGTATCAATATTAGATCAGAAACAGAAACCAAATAGTCTCCAGACTCGATAGGAGTCAGCTTTAATTGACACCCAAGAAAAATTGTCAGAAACTTTCTTTGTATAGTGCAAATGCTTGCATTCAACACATTTCAGAATCAACAATATAGCGAAAGGAAAAAAGCTTGTGTTAATTCCAGGTAGCATATCAATTAGACAGGAAAATTGCAATCAGATCATTTATTACATCGATTTTGAACAGAAGGAAGTGTTCTAGGTATCTTTAATAGTCAAACCATGGTTTTCTTCTATATTCAAACCTTGTTACGGTTCAGCATGACTGACTTTTCCATTGCCTTCATAGCATACAGTTCACCTGTGCCTTGCAGCTCCACCAAATGGACACTGCAACAAATACCCGAGTAATTTAATCAATTACACAGCAGTCTCAAAAACATGAGTGAATCACCATGTGCAAAAAAGGGAGTAACAATTCAATTTTCCTTCAAGCTAAATAAATCAGTATAAAACAAACAATGTGGGAAGTCATTGGAGTGGTGAGTGTTGGAAAAGATACGTGCCAAGGTTACAGTTGTGCGACACTGTCCTTCAAGTTGAGCATATTGCCTGGGCTAGATTCGTCCGCTGTCCATAAAATGAATCCTCTTCTTTTCATATAAAAAAACCAATTTTTCTGTTAAACATGGATTCTGAAAAGCTTCCAAGATTTATGGGGTCCAAATTCCTTTTCATTTTTCCTCGTTCTGATCAATTACATCCACATGGTCTTACCAATTTATCCTATAAATTTTAGGTCTCTAAGGTAGTGCAGTTTCATGCCATTGGACTTCTTTTGCATCTCTAAACTATCTTACAGACTTATTTATCTCATAATCCAATGAAATAAGTTAGAGTTTGTCGTGCACTTATTCCTATACCCTTCCAGTCTTCCTCAATACCTTTTTTTTTTTTTGGGTAATTATTCACCTCCATACCTTAATGCAAGAAGAATATGAAAGTTACATCTGAAACATTCATATGCTTTATTTTATTAATTTTTTATGTTTAATGGGTAAAAGGTCCCCCCCACTAAATGTTGTCCTTAATCCATTTGTTTTGGTCGATGAGATTACATGATGGTAGATGCAGCATTAAAACCTCGTAGGGATTCTTGGGAATGCAAGTGCGATCAATAGTAGATTAGACAAAGTATACATGATACACGCATTATACAGGATCAAAATATTCCGAAGGTCTGAAGTAACCACAGAGGGAAGATGGCAGGAGTGAATCGGACCAGACGGGGAATAAAATGCTAAGTTGAGATAATTATAAGATTTATTTCAGAAACCTATCTTTATAGAAGCGGAAAAAGGAGGGAGACCATCCTTCCTTTGTTCCCAGCAAATATATGATATGCACACTAAAATGCAAAATGAAGACAATTTTGTCATTAATAGGGATAAATAAAATATTATAATATAGGCACCCATGCAAACAGAAAATTAGACATGCATTATTTTGTAGTTTGGAAGTCAGACAAAAGAGTAATTCTACATACAACCGTGAAGTGCGTAACCGTCGAATCGCTTTGAAAAATAGTGGAGTCCACTATTAAAAAATTAATTTTTTTCATGTGGGTCCCATGTTTTATTCATTTTTTTCAAAGTGATTATGCGGCGATTACGCAATTCACGGTTGTAAGTATCTTTTCTCCAGACAAAATTATGTCGCAAGTTTTCAGAACAAAGACAATCCATTTCAATCCCATCTGGAATACAAGCACTGTACCTGCCAGTATCTCCAAAACCCAATTGTCTTATGGGCTTAAAATTATGTAGCCCTATTTTCTCCCCGCGTGCAGTGATCTGATTACAAAGGGATAAAAGGAAGAAATAATGAGATAATAGTAAAGATAACAGCTGCTAGGTTCCAAAGCATACATAACTCACAAACAACATTAACGGATTTCAAAGAATCTCAGTTTGTAATAGCAAATCTTCAAGGCCCATGGTGCAGAATCAACAATACATAACATATGTGATACTTGTAAAAAACATCAATCATATTTAGTAGAATGTTAATAAATTACATTTTTGTACCAAAAGCTTAAACTATTTACATGAAGAGGCTGAACTAGTGCATTGGTTCATAGCAGATTCAATACATTTAATCTAATGTTGATAAACTGTCACTTGTCCCAAAAAATTAAACTACTAATTGTACTAGTATATGTCAAAGTAAGTCAAAGTATTATGTGAATGGCCGAATCAAGTGGCCTTTGAGTGATCTGTATATTATATATGAACTTTACAAGAGAGCTATACATGGAAAGAAACTAATTGCCGAGTGATTCTAGCAGTCTAGCCTTATGTGGAAACTATATATTCTGTCAATATGCTAACTGTACAAGCCTACGTAAATTAAGTAAAGGTGAAATAAGGAAAGAAGAATAGAAGGAAAGAAGATTGATTTTTGCTGTCCATTCACAGTATATAAATCCATACCAAATTACACACCTAGTCAATGAGGAATCTTTGACTCCCACTCTCAGAAGTAGGCTCAAAATTGCATGCGTACCCCGAAATAGACATGAGTCTCAATTAATGTGCGGCCAAAAATGTGGATGGTTAAGCTAAATGGTAGGAATATAGATGAGACAATATTAAACACAGAATCTTCACCCCTAATACCATGATATATAACGACTTCTCCTAAAAGTTAAGCCATCAAATGGAGGGCCTAGCTATATATAGATCCATATTCAACTCCATAGATAACTGGGACTTTCTAGGAAATGCCAATCCACATAGCGGACATCTATAATACCATAAGCTCAAATCTAAATGTAGCCTTGAGGCATGACTCTAAGATATATACACTACTCTTTTGTGCTTTAGGTGCAAAATTCCCCTTGATAATATTTTAGATTCAATCAGGACTTGAGTCCATTACTTAGAAAGGTTAGCCACAAAGGTGAAATGACAGAAGTACTCGAAGCTTCAGAAGTTTAAAAATCCCAAAAACAGAACCCATGCACTTGGGATTGACACCATCAAATATATATAGATATATATATATGCCAGAAAATAATTTCTATATAATAAAAATAATGAAAATTATATAGACTAACTTTACAGTCAACTCATTATATCCTTATCCCAACCACTTGAGGTTCAATTTACAACATCGGTTTGGTGAAAATATAAGAATGGTATTTGAATGTAACACAGCACAATCTAACTTTTACAAATTTGTACCTTTTGTATTGCTATCCAAGAAGGACTGTCCTTTTTGTGCGGTCTTGGAGAGACAGGTTGAGAATGAATTGCCCACAAATCTTCTGGTCTCTGCGAAATTGAAGGGTATAAAAGTTGTATCAGCTATGAACCAACGTAATTGCTAACATATAAGCTGTCCTAAGAACTGAAAGGAAAATTTTGAGGATGTATGTCATACAAAAACATGACTTATCCATAATTGAAAATACTTATAAATTCTGAACTACTTTATGTTATGAAATAATTTGTATCAGACAAATTATCCATGCCATAAGATGTCCCAGAGTTTCTAAATCAACTCAGTGCTTATATAGGTGTGTGGGAATTGGCATGCACGTGTTTGTGTGTCTATGCACACAACATTCAAAATCATATACATGTTCACAATATTATGGTTTGAACATTTGGTACATATTTTTAATAGACATATTCTGAAGAAGTTTTATGAAGTTGGATGAGTCACGTTATTCCTTTCTGAAGTTTGGAGGTATGAATTGTAAGAATCGATGACCATGCAACTTTATCTAATAGTATTCTGAAAGAAAACCACATTACAATATTTTAGAGCAACGATATATGCATCATATCAGTCCAAACATGAAAAAAAGAGTACCTTACCAAGTTGGCATCAGGAAGTTCTCTGACAGCTTCATCAACATTTTCTGCAGTGGCTTTGACCTGACAAAAGAGAAACAAACATTGAAACATGTCAAAAAAAAGGGGGGAAGGTACCATTGATTTCAAAATATAGCTTGACCTAATGAAGATAAAAGATGAACATGACATGGAATGAGTTGGCACTGGTATCAAATAAGTTCAAATCCCTTCACCAGTACTATTTTAAATATTCTGGCTGGCAGTTCCAATCTCCAAATTGTTACTTTCGTATTTTGAATTTCGTCTTTTACTTATAAAAAAAAAATTAATTCCATCATCAACTGTGTCTTTCATTCTACCAAACCTAGATAGGCAGTTTGGCACAAAGTATAATCTGGTTGATTACATCAATAAGGGATATGTAGTTGTAATTGTAAAATTGTTTGAATTTTCAGACGTGATTATCACTGCTCTATAAAGTGATTATTTTTATCAGTACATAAAAAGTGAATTTTTTTTATCGGTACATAGAAAGTGAATTATGAGAACACATGCAACTCAACTCAACTCAACTAAGCTTTAATCGCAACTAATCACCATGGGATCTATGAACACTGATCGGCATGTTTCTTTTTTGGGGGCAGTCTGTTCCATCCAAAGTCTCTGTCAACTTTTTTCAAGTTAGATTGATAGCCACTACTACTACTAGTCACTGGTGTTCATCATAAAAGGCTATATATGTATATATATTTTCGGTAAACAAAGCTTTATTGATCATAAGAATAGGCCAGAGCCCAAGTATAAGGGACATATAAAGAGCATGATTTTCTTCTTTAATACCTTATTTCTTTGGGCTTCAGACATTGTTTTTAATGGAACCGGCGTCCATAATTTTCTTGTTTCTCTCTAGTTCCTGACTGTAACTATGTTTTTGTATTCGTATACTTCCTGTGTACTTGGGCGATGCCTTTTTACTTGTCTTAATAAAATCTTCTTTTTTTTTTTTTTTTTTTTATAAGTATTGTCTTAATAAAATCTTCTTATCTATCAAAAAACAATATACAAGAGCATCGCCTAGGTGTGCTAGTTTAGTGAAAAGGCTTATATTATTTTGGATAGCCATCCCTCATCTCTTCCTCAATAGGTGCCACAACCAATTTTTGACTGACATCTTCATTATTTATCCCATACTTCTTGGTATGTCCCCTCATTCATCTTGCAATTCTTATATTAGTTACGTTACTTCATAACTCTGTTGTTTTTAATAACCCAGCATTACCAACCATGAAAGTGTGCTACTCTTATAGAAATCCTTTACAGAGACAAAAGAAAACATAAGACGAAAAAAACACAAACACACACACCAACTTGGCACTCTGCTGCTCTGTTGTCTCTGAGAGGCGGTTGCGCAGGGGTTCCACATGATCGCTTCCATCTAATTGGACACCAATGAAGTATTGTAGCTCACCCTATCAAAGTTACACGGACCTCTAGTGAAAACCCGCAAAGGGAATTAAAATCCTATTTCAATGGATGTTGAATTCAATAATTGATTTCACAATCCTATTTCTAGTGAAAACCCGCAAAGTAAGTGTTGTTTTTTCACTTATCAAAAAAACAATTCTCCATACAAAAAAATCTGTTACCTTTAGGTCACGCATAGGTTGCAGGTGAAATAAATTCCAGAATTTCTTTCCTAGAGTCATGAAATCATAAAAATTTAGCATGGCAGCAATAAAAGGTTGAAAGGGAAAAAAAAACGTAAAACATTAAGTTTACAAAACAAGGAAATATCATAACACCAAAACCAAAGCACTATATATATTATATGACACCTCCAACCAAATGCCATTCTTTCCCTAGATTTCAAGCAACAAGTATCAATAGAATTCACTTACCACTCTTAGTATAATTGATCAACTGAACTGTGATTTCCCTCTGTTCTCTAATGGCGTCTCTAATTTTTGAGATGGTTGCATGATCTGTTTCAGGTCCTTGAAGAAATCTGTAAAATGCAGCAGGTAAATTAGGGTACAGTTTGCATTACCAATCAAAGGCTTTTTAGACAAGTGCAAAATAACAAAATAAAAAGCTAATAAAGATGATTCTTTTTATAAGTGAGAGATAATAAAGATGATAAGATCAAACAATATGATATGCTAATTTCTTACAAATCATATCAGACAAATCGCCATAAGATCTAATATTACTCAAAGTCCCAGCAAGTAAAATAGCATATCTGAAAATAATATAGGCAGAACTTTTATACTGAATTCCCCAAGCTTTACGGTGCCAATCCAATGGGGGCAGGAATACAGTACAGACACCAATATCAGAAATAAATCTGCCATCAGAATTCTATGAGTCTTTATTGGATGGGGTAAACAGGCTAAAGTGAAGTGGCCTACTTCTAATCTCAACCACATCTGAAAGCATCACATGCCAACATACTTATCCATCTCCCAGACCATATAAAATTTCACATCATCCATGCCTAGGATGTTCAACAACAGTTTCGGAATCTTAATATATGAGTAATCGCAACAGAAGAGTGAGAAATGCTTTGAAGTACAATACTACAAGTAACAATCAGAGAAAAATGCTTGAGAATCAATTGTCAAGGAGGAAAAGGAAAAATACTAAGATGTGTGCGAGAAAAGTGAGTCCAACTTGAAATCTCCTAAAATGGGAGGGAGGTCAATGGCAACCCAGCAAAAATACAATGTAGCAAATATATAAAATATAGTAATTTCATACCTACAGTTTCTTCCCAAAATTTCTTCACGTGTATATTCTGTCAATTCGAGAAACGTATCAGATGCATATATCTGCACATCAATGATTAAGATCAGTTTCAAAATAGAATCCGTACCATGTGTAGATGACAAACTACTGCAAACGAGAACCATGACAGTTAGATTATGTAGAATAGAGAGTGTATGTAACTATGTTGTGTATTGATACTACTTAAGACATAAAATATGCAGCGTCAGTCTAGTATAGATGACGGTTGTTATTTTTTATAATTTGTTTACGCATAAAGAGAACATATTAACACTTTCATATGGTGTAGAGCTATATTTTCATGCAAAGCGGGGAATAAGACATGCAGTATGCTGTGACAGAAGCAACTTCAAAAATGTGAGCCTTAGATGACATGCCACATTTACATTTAAAAAACATGAGACACTATATTTGAGAGCCTTAGATGACAAACTACCAAAATCTGATTTTTGGAGTATTTATCTTGAGCTTTTCACATTATTGACTTTCATCTTACAATAGGGTTGTCAGGAAGTCTAGGATCAGTGATCACAAAGTTCTTCTCAATGCGTTCCAATGTGGTTGCTAGGTCAATTCCTTGGCGTATATCCCTTTCTCTTTCAGCATGGTCCCAACTGTCGGAGCGCTTTATGTCTTTAGTCATCAAAACCTCTTGTTCTATGCTTTGTTTCTTTTCATGCCTCCTGGCAGAGCTCAGAGACCGCCCTTTAAAACTGTAGAATTTACACATGCAATAAGAAATTTGACCCTTCTAAGGAATTCAAGGGTCCTGCTACGAATTTCATAGCCATCCTTGAAAGAATACATTTGCATAAGAAAGAAACACCAAGGCGCATACCATAAAAGTCCCTTAGGTAGCAATGTAGCATCAGCCTTACCATAATGAAGCAAAGTAAATCAAAGAAACTCACCTCATTAAGGAAATGCCTCCGGATTTTCTAGATTTCTTGTCTGCTTCCTGACAAGAACTTGACTGAGACACATCACCCCTGGAATCAGACCAACGATTTTGTCTATTAGGTGCATTCGTATTCTGAGTTTCAGCAGATTTTGGCAGAACATAATCAAGGTTGAAATTTTCCCATTCTTCATGGTAGCTGGTAGTGTCATGAATCATAGCTTGAACGTGAGATTCTGGATGTTTTACAGTTTGCACCACCTCTGTGATCGAGCCTAAAGCCTTCTCCTTCTGACGAGCTGACATGCAAGAAAATATGATGATTAAGTGAAGTCATAGTCGCATCCAATAACAAAGTGGGTACACATGCTCACCATCATAACGGATTAATGACTTGGGCAACCCATTTGGCCGTAATGCCTTATCATTAACACCTTCAGTGTATTTGCTGACCTCCACCTGCATTCTGCAGAGCCAGCATCATTCAAAAAATTTCGGAATAAGATAAGATCATAATTCATGCCAACAAGGAAAGCACTGCAGTAAACAACTGCTATAATAATTAAAAAGGCAAAAAAAAAGACGATTGTTAAACCCATGAAATGCATAGAGTAATGAGGTCGGGTTTCAGCTTTCTAAAGGCCATAAATAAGATTCTTTATTATGAAATTGGAGATTCGGAACTCAATGTCAAGGAATCCTCGTTTGAAATAACCGCAAGATTCTTATGACAGTAAGGTGACACGAAAGCTTAGTAAACATCACGAAATTACATTGTGAGGTGATGTAGTCACCTGTAGACATCCCATGTTAGGCAGATTTGCAGGAATGAACTAACATGGGCATTTTAACACATGACATGCCATAGACAGAACAAGAGAAGTGAAACTTCACAACTCTAGGACACCTCACCATCTTTTAACGATTTTTCAAACCATAATACATAAATCCCAAGAAGTTGACGAACTTTTAAAATTGTAAATCAAACTGTAGCTTTTTGAGCCCGAGGTTTCTGAGTCCATTGGAATTTAATTCTCTGAGATCCGTACTCTTGAGGTTTGTTGGTCATAAACTTCTCTTTTTTTCCCCTCCATTTCTAGGCAAAAGCACTTTCAGCGTTCATATTTAGATTATTTTGGTTCAATACTAATGGAAAGAAAATCAGCGTTAGCGTAAGTTGGCTACTCGTGCAAAGAAAATGGGAAAAAAATGCCAAGGCCTGAGCTGAGGACAAGAAAAGGAGCTACATCTTCATGAATGAACCTACAGAATATCCCGTACAATTCTACGAGTAACTAGAGAACAAATGTCATAAATTAGACCCCAACAAATTTTTGAAAAGAACTAAAAAAAAAAAAAAAAAAAGGAAGGAACAAACATTTACCCAATAAATTTGATGGTTCTCCCATGGTCATCTTTGATTGGAGTGACAGTAAGAAGATTCCAGAAAGGGGTACCGTCCTTCTTGTAGTTCAAGAGCCTGCCACAGTAGCTCTTCCCGTTTTTAACTGCATCTCGTATTTTGGCCACTTCACTCTGGTCCGTTTCCGGCCCCTGAAGAAATCGGCTGCACCCAAAATACCTCACTAAAGTCACAGTTCAAGTTCTCTCATTCTTTTCATGGGACACTACCATTTGAAAAAATTTCTCTTTTTTGTTTTTCGTAATTTTGGTGCCCACTGCCCAGACTCTGCTAAACCCTGAACTCGGACAAAGAATGGATGAACCCAAAAGATTAGAGAGCGATAAAGAATGCTGGTGTACACAAAATCCATATCAACGGGTCCGGTTTCGTCGACAAAGACCACCGAAGTTCCTTAATCCTTCTCACTTCACCTACCCTTTGTCGACTTTGTTTCAGCGAGTTGCTTCCCACTTCCCGCCCTTTGGCCCTTTGGGTACGTGGGTGTTCATGAACTTGAAGCTCCAATAATTTTAAATAAAGGTTCTACTCATCCGTCAACAGACTCGACGCTAAACACCTTTTTTTTTTTTTTTTAATGATTATATAATATAAGAATGATGAATATAATAACTTAATTTAAAATGAAGTGAAAACATAAAATAAGAATAAATGTTTAATTTTTTTAAAAGTGATAAGAGTTAGAAAAAAAAATATAAAAATAAATTAATAAACTGATATAACTTGATATAATATATCATATTATAAAAATAAAAATATAGAATTACACTTTTGAGGTGTCTTTATAACTTCAGCATTTAGAATCTTGACATTCTTATGATCTCCAAGATACCTTAGCAAGTAAAATTAGGAGATATAATACTTGCAGTCGTGAGTGTGTAAACGCCGTGCAATCGCTTTGAAAAAAGTGAATAAATATGGGACCCACATAAAAAGAAATTAATTTTTAAATAGTGGACCCTACTTTTTTTCAAAGCGACTGCACGGCATTTGCGCATTCCACGACTGTATGTAGCATTACTCGTAAAATTAGATTTCATATAAATTTAAGGTTATTAAGAATTTGTGCAATAAAATAAGAATATAAGGTGATCAATATAAAGAATTTCCTAAAATAAGCTATGTGTTAATATCAACGAAAATACCAAAATTAAGATGGAAAATAACACTTCTTATTTTTTTTAATCACAAAAAAATTGTATAAAAATAAAACTTTTCAAAAGCGGATTTTGTCGCCTTTCCTTTTACATGAGAACATTTATCAATTCATCAATTTAAAGCATTTTCCAAGGTTTAATTAATATATAATATACAACATATTAATATGAGAAAAAAGGAAAGTAAAAAATATATTAAAAAAAAAAAATAGAGGGACGGTGGGTTACCAGTTCCTTCCAACGACCTCCTCCGAGGAATAACCGGTCATGCCAAAGAAGCCGCTGCTGGCGTACATTATGGGGCATTCTGGTTTTCTGGCATCCGACACCACAAATGTTTGCTGCAGAGTTGCCAGAGCCTCCTTCAACTCTTGCGATACTCTCGGGATGTAGCTCCCCCCCGATGATCTTTCATATCCATAGTTCGATTCCTCCGATGTCCTTGTCGACTCCGCTCTAACATGTCTCTGATCTCCATGCTCCTGAGATGACTCCGGCGCCGTCTGGAAGTTCTTACTCCCTACTGCTCTGAAACTTCCTCCTCCCACGGGATCTGCCTTCACCACCAGACCCCACTCTGCTGTCCTTTCCACTATGCCAGCTTCAGTTCTTATTATTTTATCGCTAGAAGAGTTTGACTTTTCCGGCTTGCCGCCGACAACCTCAAGGTCAAATGCCATCCACTTGTTCGCGTCCGTATCTCTGCTACCAACAGTACTACTAGAAGCAATGGAAGAAGTGCTTCCTAATTCGCCCTGAATCTTCTCCGGCAGTTCGAAGGCCTCAATGGATTTCCACTCATCATCTCCCTCGTACACTGCAGAAGGTTTTGCTCTCGGTTTCTCCATTTTCCGATTAATCTCTCTTCAGCGAGTTATGAAGAACTGCCTGCCAAAGTAGCAGAGCAATAAAATGAGCGGAGCTGCACTAGTACTTGATCTATGGATCGACGTACTTAGAACAGAAGCAGTTTTAAAACACATACTACGTACATATGTACAATATTAAACGTAAGGAACAAATCTGGAAAAAAGAGAAATGGTCCGGAAATTGCTATGACAATTAACTAGAAAGAGTCTTACAAATTATCTCAAGTATATAAAGAACATCATGTTGCAGACATAGAAGAGCTGCAAAGATGGAAGACGAACAGGTTTCTCACTGTACATTTCAGATGATTATGTGCTCAAACTCGGAAGCATGCATGAACTTAATATGGCATGCATGGCAGACCCATAACTGATATTCCTCGATCAATATGCTCGTGCTGATACGAGGGAATAATATTTAACATTCATCCCCGAGTTGTCGCTTGGTTTTCATATCTTGGTTGTGATGTAGAGAGAGGAAAACATGTGGATGAAGATAATGTTCGGAATAATATGCTATCACACCCTTTACACCCTTTGTTTCTTAGACGTTCGTCTGTTGTCTGCACGTACAGATGCGTTTGAGCCATCAATTTACTTATCCAATTTTTTTCTGCGTTGGGAGGAAAAGATCAAAAACCCAATTGTAATAATGATGCTACGTATGGGAGAATAAAAGGACACGCTTTGGCATTCGTTTGTGAGGCTACAGAACAGGAATGTGGCAGATTGAAGATAGATTTTGTGATACCCCATATGATATGGATAATGGTAGGTAGTGTATGGGATCCATATTGCTTGGGAATGAGAAGTTCTTGCTCTTTATAAGATTCCAACAGGGCTCTAATTGTATTATTGACTAGTCCTTTTAGAACATAGGCCATGTGGTTTGGGCCTTCCATTGGGGCGTTACAAATGGTATCAGAGCCTATCCCAACCAGAAATGTGGGATTTGAGCCGTGCCACCTATAATGGACAGGCCCGACGAGGACGTCGGGAATTTAAGGGGGGTAGATTGTGATACCCCATATGATATGGATAAGGGTAGGTGGTGTATGGGATCTCACATTGCTTAGGAATGAGAAGTTCTTGCTCTTTATAAGGTTCCAATGGAGCTCTAATTGTATCATTGACTAGTCCTTTTAGAGCATAGGTCATGTGGTTTGGGCCTTCCATTGGGACGTTACAGATTTCGTTGTCAATTGTAATTAAATTTGGTGTCATCCTTTTCAGGTGAAAAAAAATGAAAAAAAAGGGACCTCAAGATTGCGATAATTTTTACAAAAATAATATTTGTAATCGTAAAATAAGCAAACGCCACGCAATTTCTTTGAAAAAAATAACTAAATACACAACTTACATAATAAAAAATTAATTTTTTAATAATAGACCTTACTATTGTTCAAAATGATTACACAATACTTACCACTCTATGATTATATGTAACATTACTGATCATATGCCGACCGAACCAATTCGGGTCACTATCCCTCTTTATATCTATTAAGGCACCTCACTCAGCTGCCAAAGGATCTGCTCCTCACTCAGCACAAGGCCCTTCCACTCACTTGACAAAAGCAGTGCAACGCACTACACCAGACATGCACAGCACACAAAAGAGAATATTCTGTAATACTCTAGAATGTAGGCAATAACAGAATGTGCTATTCTATAAGACATGATCTATCACAATATGAGAGGAAAAGGAATCAAGTTTGTTATTATGTATTCTCTATAAATAGTCTGCTGTAATATGATTTCTGGTAATGGGAAAGGATGAGTATTCGAAGGCAGTACTAATTCTGTGTTGTTCAGACCTTTCATCAAACACATTATGTTCTACTTAATTTTCCTATTATTTAGCATAGCAATATCAATGCACTTGAATTGAGAAGGAAACAACAAAATGGCGGTCACAAAGAGCACTAGAGCTCAACCAGAAGAACCACATTGTGGTCACATGAGATGAATCATACTTGTGGGGCAATGCTTAGGTTAAGGCCATAGATGGCTTTGTGGAGTCGACAAACATAGTGTGGTCGTACTCGATATGTATATACATACCTCTTGAATGATATATTGTCGTGTAAAAATGCATTACAGACATCAAGTTGAAAAAGCGGTCACCATGCGCGCTAGAGATGGAAAGTATGGAGAGTACTCAACACATCACTTATACATGCATGAAGTATAGTACATAAATGCGATCATCAAGTCGTGTAAATGATATAAAAAATTAGATACAAGCTGAGGTCACAAACGTTGGATACATATGTTGTCACGATGTTTTTCTAAACGTCATGTTATTCTTTTTATTCCCGTGAATGTATATAAAAAGGGATATAGAAAAAGGATGATAGACATTAATCATAGGAGGCTACTTTATTTCTTATTTAACGGCTTCGTTATATAGTTGAGGCCGGGCAGTGACTATGAGCAGGAGAAAGTGTCACCACCGAGCATTGCTAGACAGAAAGGTAACCTTGCTCCACCAGGGATGCAATGCACTCATCAAACATCTCTTGTATTGACTTGAACTTGAATCCCAAACTCTCCAACTTCGATGTGTTCAATTCATAATATGGTCTGTTTAGTTGCTCAAACCTGAAATAAATAAATAAACCCACATTTTGAAATTAACACGCAGGGTGAAACAAACAAAATATATATAATAAATAATTCAACTTTTTCAAATTTTAAAATAAAAATTATATTATAACGATATTTTATTCAACTTTCTTATTTCATCTCATCTTATAACCAAAACAAGAGTGTCTAAGGAGGAAATACCATCTACCTTTTTGGGATAGGCAGGGAAGGATATCGAGCAGCTAACAAGGATGCTAACTCATTATTATCTACAACAGTAGAGCTACAAAGGTATCGTCCAAAAGCAGCTTCATGTTCGTAAACAAGGATGTGGCAAAGTGCTACATCATCTATGTGGACATATCCCATCCTTCCATGCCATTGGAATTTCTCTGTTTCCCCTGTTTTATTCATTCCAAATTTTTAAAATATATATATTAGAAAAATTATCAGTAAAATAAGTATTTTTGAATCCATAATCCCAATTGGATTTCATGGACCAGTCTAAACTGCAAGCTACCTTTAAGTAAGCCAAGCACATCTGATGCAGTAGAACACAAGTCTGGTGGCAAACTAGGTCCAATGACGAATGCGGGCAGTACGGTCACCAGGTCGATCCCATTTTTGTTGCAGAAATCCCATGCTGCCCTCTCAGCCAGCGTTTTTGATAAAACATACCATATCTTTAGCAATGAACCAATCACCATGCTCAGAAGATGACAAACTAAATGTTAGTTCATGGTTTAAGCTAAACCGTTCTCGTGTGAGTCATTCTCTCCCTTAATAAGTGCTAGTCAAACGCGTGAAATATTTAATTAATATGTAACCTGTAGTCTCTCGCAAAGTTCGACAGAGCTCCAAGATGTCTCGTCCAAAGGTATATTGGGGTCAAAATCATCTCTTGCCCTCGCGGTTGAAGAAGATGAGGTGAGAACTACACGCCTTAGAGATGGATTCTTTTTGCATGAACTTAGAACGTTTAGTGTACCCTGAATAGCCGGTTCCAAGATTTCTGCCTGTTGGAGAGAATGGGCGAGAAAAGCACAATAAGGCTATGGATCATGTTTCCAGCTTAATCAATTAGTCTTTTAAGATCTGATCGCTACTAATCAGAGAGACAATTACACCGAGTTTCATGCAAGACTACATGAACTGCTATCTGGGCGTTTTGGTCTCTGATCATTTGAGACTGGAGAAAGATAAGAGTTTGAACTATTCAAGCAGAAGAGAAATAGGCAAATAAATAGACCCTACATCATTTCTATTAGCTAGCATGGAAATGTTCTAGCACAATAAATATTGTAAGGTGCAATTCATATGTCTATATCTGTTCCATTTAAATGTCTCAAATTTGGATGAGAAATTTGAGAGAATCTGGATCATTGAGACAACCTAACATTGCTTAATTTGGTGGCTTTAAATTATAAAAGTGGCAAGCTGCAGACTCAATATGCATGTCAGGTATATATATATATAAGAACATGCCTTTGGATCAGATGAAGGTTTCAGCACAGGAGAAGCAATGTGGAAAACACCATGGCATCCCATGATTGCATCGTCAAAGCTGCCCTCTTCCATTAGATCAGCCTTCACCAGCCGGAGTCTCTCCCTCGCTCCTTCCAACCTCAGCAGATGCGCTGATTTCTTCTCATTTCCTGCTCATGCATAAAGTCAAACTCACGGTAGTTTCAAAACAACTAAGAAGCTAGAATGGGAGAGACGATGCATGCAGTAGCCGCTAGCATTGCTTGTTTTTCTTGTTTTCTGGGGAGGGGAAGAAAAATGAAAGGTGGAAAAACCTGGATCTCTAACAGTTCCAATGACATGATATCCAGACAAGAGAAGTCGCTTAATTAGCCAAGAAGCCAGAAAGCCAGAAGCCCCTGTCACACAAACTTTGCCCTTAGATTCGAGCTTCCCATCCATTTGTCTTGGCTACCAATTAAGACCATGCTTTCCGTCATTTTATATATAGGGCATGATGCTTTCCCTTTTGCTAGCTGTTGGGAAACACCAAGAGCATGGATGGTAGAGGTTATGTTGTTGTTGAGAGTTTCCAAACGTATGGAAGGAGAAGGTAGCTAGGTCATCTGTTGAGTGGCTTCGCTTCTTCTTCACGTGGGGAAGAAAATTTGCTTCAACACCTCAAACTTTATGCATGATCTAAAAAGTTGAAGGTACAGAAGTACACTGAGAAAGGAAATACGCAAAAATATATAGTTGTTTTCTTTTGTATCCTTTCAGTGTGACGAAGAGAGTTTTGAGCCTTTTGGTTGGTGCACGTAAGAGAATAAAGTTTGAGGTCTTTTGATTTATGAAAAATTATTATTATCAACCATTATTCACTATCTCACACTCCACATCCCACACTCTATAAAAAATACTCACATATCCTATAAAAAAAAAAAATTATAGGTGTGAAGTGTGAAAGTGAATAGTAGTTAATGCATAGAATTCCTCTTTTAGAGAAAACTTAATATTTCTTTTTTCTTTTCTTTTTTTTAAAAAAAATTTGTGTATGAGTGAGATTTGAGTGTATTGGAGTTTTGGGTTTTAATAATTTTATCATTTTTCTCATTCTTATTCTATTTTTTTTATAGGTGAATTTCTTCACCAGTGGATATAGTCTTTGTTCAAACATAGCCATTTAAATCTTGATTTCTTGTGGGGTTGCTAAAATTTATTTTTATCTGTCTACTTCCTGGCGATCTTAAAATCTCCATTTGTCACGACACCATCCATTGCCTGTTGTCGTTGTTGTTGTTGGCGCTGCTGACTCCCTTCACTAATAACAGGATGATCAAAGAGAGAGAGTTGAACACAACCAAAACAAGAAAAAAAAAAAATTGATATCTGTTGGTAGCAATACATAGAATGATTGGTATGATAAGAGGCTAATAACACTAGCACTGGCTTCTTCAAAAGTGGTAAGAGCAATACATCTTCAAAATTTGAAGAAATATAGATAAAATTATCTATATTGATTTCTTCAAAAAGTAAAAATTTAAACTATGAGTTACAGTAATTTTAAGTATATCTTTAAATTTGAAGATGTATTGTTCATCTTCAAAAGTAATATTTTGTTGTAAAAATTATTTCAATTACTTTGTTTTTCAGTTTTCATTTTTCACGGTTTTCATTTCCCTCGAACGCCCTTTTACTTTTATTTTTGTGTTCAACTTTGAAATATGTGAAGGAAGAAATATTATTATGAATTAACAAATAGTTAGAATAATTGTAAAATATAAAAAAAAAATTAAAAATATTATTATTAAAAAAATAATATTATATTATTATTTTGACTAATTCAATATGAGGTTATGACTGAAGAGGTTTTAGATTTGTGAAAATATGTATTTTTCATCAAATTTTAAAAATGACTTTGATGAAGCAAATGTTAATGCTCGTAACAAAACATAGTGAATAACCATAAAATGATCATTAAAAGGACAATAAATAATACTATTGAAATACTTTGCCACATTCCTAAATTATATACAAATTGTCAAATACAACACGTTATACTAAAAATATACAATGTGCATTTTGTAATAAAGACTAATGCTAGTATAATTTTAAGATATTCACAATTTTTTTTTTTATTCACAGTCAAAATAAGTAAGACTCGCCATTAAAAAGTAGATTTTTGTCACATAGCTCACATTTGGCTACATTTTTTAAAGAGAGTATGTGAGAAATGGAAATCCTATAACTGTACAATTATATTAAAAAACTATTATAATTACTAAAAAATTTCATAAAAATAAACTCATACATCAATACAGTTTCATATAATACATTAGATCTAATTTATAATAAAAATAATTTTATAACTTAACTTAATACGTTAAACAACGTCAATTTGATTTTTATTTTTTATCGATAAAATATTTGTCTATCCAATATAGTCTGTCGCAAAAAACAGAGTACAAGGCATGTCCGGCTAAAGCCTTGGGAGTTAGGATTCATCGTATGAGCTAGGGTTGGGCAGTAGGGGCAGAGCGGGGCCCCACCTCCACCCCCCTCTCAGCACCTCTCCCTTTTTTAATATAAAAAAATTATAATTTTTAATATTTATATAAATATATTGTATATAGATATATACAATTTGTTAAAAACTTGAAAATCACACTAGTTCCACTTGTTTACTGATCTCTCAATGCGATCTTAAATTGTATCTTGTGTGAGCGGTCCAAACCTAACCGTGGACTAGTCCGAATATGGACACTAGAAAATCTTAATGCCTTTCTATCAAATGTAAAGACATTTATGACCGATGGACTTTCCTCCGAGAACTAAAACGACTTCACCAATCAAATTATTTGGCACTTAACTTGTGAGATTAATCTCACAAGTTTAGTCACATTAAGATGGAGCATAAATGTGGGTCAAAGGCAATAGGAAAATCCAAGTAATTTTAGATTAAAGAGAGAACCTTAAATGAACACGAGCTCTATTCCGAATCCGATCATGGACCAAATCTACCTGTCCCCGGGAGAGTCCATCTTGCCATTCTTTTACCTCCAAGGGCTGCATTTGGTTGTTAGCTACAGAAGAAGATGTATTCACCTTTCTTTGTAATATAGCGCAGTTGATCTGAGTCGAACTCTGAATGATTCTGGATACACGATATAATGTGCAAGAACCTTTCACCATGTGGGTTGAGCCAATGAGGTCCCCTAAGGCACCATCCAGGCGGGTGCCTGCGACACGCTTGTCTGGTCTGGGTTGATAGCCTGAGACAGGAAACTCTAGAATTGAAAGATAAGCAATCTCTAGTGTCAGGTGGTCGGGTTCATCTAAAGTATTTCTCAAGCAAGTATTACGCGACTCAGACCATCCTCAGTAAGTGACGTGCCTTTCTCAAGCGGAATATTAGCTTAGGAATTCTCTAGTTGCTAGAGCTCTGCACCCACCACCAAAAAGGTCAGCAAATAAAAAACCTTAGTTAAACTATTCATCAAAATAAAAAGGAATTGAAGTTATTTATCAATTCTCTTCTAACTAAACATCTTCTTTTCAAGTTTCATTTTTTATTCTTCTTTTTTTTTTTCCGTTTTAATTTGATTTCAGTATGAAGGCAGAGGTAAAAAGAATTGGTCACTAGACCTGCAAGTTAGATTGATACATTCTGCATCTAACAGGCCAACTAAGTGCCCTCGGTGATCTTCAACATCCTCTATAACTGGTACTTGACTCACACCATGCTTATTCATGATAATTTGAACAGAAAGAAGATCCATCCCAGGCGTAGCAGTCCATGGTACTCGACATATTTCCTCATCCAAAGTACACATTTCAGATACCAAAAGCTCCTGTAATAGAAGTAACCAACTAGTCAAGCTTACACGGTGACAAGAGGGTGCAGAAAGAATTTACTCACTTAGGGTTGAGGAACACGAGAAACATTTTGGTGAAAATTCTGCATTGGAAACTGTATGTAATGTCTAGAGCGCTTTTGGTTAACAAGTTTTTTGTTCTGATCTTACAGTAAGGCTGGAAATTTTGAATGTTCTCTAATAAAGCATGTATCTTCAGAGGTACCTTGTCACTTCCAATCAACGGACTACCTCTCTCAACTTTTCTTATCCATTTGAAATGAACTTCAATCTAGCTTCCACAAGAAATCATTCTCATTTTTCCATTCTCTTCCCTCTCCTTGATTTGCTTTGTGTTTCTTCTTTAGAAGTGATTGGAGAAGTGTTATTTACCTTGGTTCTTTTGCTTCTTGCTTTCACAATTTTGCTGAACTCTTCAATGCCTCCAAGTGTCAGTAAACCTATCAAGATGTTTTGATCATTAACAATCATTGCACAGGACTGCTTCTCTGTAAGCATGAGACTCACTGTGTCATTAAGTGTACTGCTCATGAAGACAGTCACATATCTTGTTCTCATGGCTTCAGAAACAAATATTCTCTTTTCTAACTCTTTGGCTTCAATATCAGAATCATTTATACAAAGTGAACTTTCAACTTCACAAAGGTTACTCATATAAGATGCCTTTTCAGTGAGTGCAGAAGAAGATGCGCCAATTGTAGAAGAGGAAGACATTTCAGGTTGTGGGGTTGTAGTAGAACTATTTTGCTTGATTTTTTTAATCTCCTTGACATCAATTCTTCTCGTCTGTCCAGAAGTAATCCATGAGGATAGTCCTACTGCTCCAAGTAGCGGTAGAACTATCCGATAGTCCTGTGTCAATTCGAAAAGCAATAAAACTGCAGTGAGAGGAACCTGACACACCCCTGCAAGAGTAGCAGCCATTCCAACCTGCAAGGAGAAGCTCCCCATTGATCAACCGATCAGTCTTTGGATATCCATGATAATCCAAATAACAGCAACTATAGAGAAAGAATGAGTGTTTATAGTCCCA
The DNA here is from genome assembly GCA_022457165.1 of Juglans mandshurica. Taxonomy (NCBI): domain Eukaryota; kingdom Viridiplantae; phylum Streptophyta; class Magnoliopsida; order Fagales; family Juglandaceae; genus Juglans; species Juglans mandshurica. The sequence goes on along the minus strand of CM039629.1, from coordinate 23,025,709 downwards.
AATGCTACATAAATGCTTTTATTTGGATGTGTAATATCAGGTAATTGATATATATATATATGCACATACTTGGTAAGTGCTATATCATGTAGAGATTTAACGTAAACAAAGTCCAAAAAACCCCAGTTGGCAATTTTGGGCATCAACCTATTTAAACACTTAGTTCTATCTGCATCCACGCTTCATCTTAGATCTTTGTTCAACATGTCTTATCCCATATCTGGCATATGTTAGTAATTTAAAAGCACAAAAGGTGAAGTTGCTTTGCAAGGACTAATATCTTACCAGAATATATAATCATTTTTGTATAAACCATGGACCAGCATGGTTGTGTACTATAACGTTCTAGGCTACCATGGCTTTGAATTGTACGGTTCTTATTCTCTAGTAGTTCAACCATACCGAACTTATCTACCACACTTGAATTATAAATCTAACTTTACACTTTAAACATATAATTATTAAATAACATGCGATTCCTCTCTCTCTCTCTCTCTCTCTCTCTCTCTCTCTCTCCCATAAAAACTTGTAACATTAGCCTATAGCAAATAGACACATTAGATCCAATAAAACTGTAGTAATAGAAAATAAAGCAACTTTTCATCCATTGCCCTGGAAATATAGCATCTTTTATAAATCACAGTAGAGAATGGACAGGTTGTGACTCTTGGAGTTAATTACACCATAGGTTCTCCACCATTCTTACCTCTTTTTTCCTGTTGTTTTTATTTTTTACTATTTTTGTTTGCTGAAATAACAAGAACAAGAACAAGAAAAAATATTTACTTGATTATCGTGGAAAATACTAAATAGCTCTACTGCAAAGAAGGCCAACTCCTTCCAACATCACATGCAATTTCTGTTCTCACTTACCAAATCATAAACAGAGGAACCCTTCAAATTTATGAGAATTGTAGATAAAGTAATTCTTTGCTAAAATGGAAATGGCATAGAGCAGTACCAGGCCATATGCTTGGGGTGATGCCACTTCCAATATCGAGAGATGAATCAGAGAATTGGATTGAGCAACTGCAAGACTAATGAATTTCCCATATGCCATTCCTGTTGCAGCACCAATAAAGAGGGATGGGGCATAGTAGCCTCCCACTAATCCAGAGGCCCGGCACAAAGAGGTTGCTACTATTTTGACTGCTACCAGCTGAAGCAATAGATCAGCCGATAAACCTTTAACAAATGGTCGAGATTCTAACAAAATGTCAACATTCTCAAAGCCCCAGTAAAGGATTTCAGGATATGCCAAGGCTATCAACCCAACAGTTAGGCCTCCCATTACAGGGAACAAAGCCCGTGGTATGCCAAAGGAACTGTGAAGATTCTCAACAATTAACAACATGTATGACGTGCACCTAGATAAGATCAATGAAACGAAGCCGCATAGCATACCCAGCAATAAGTATAGTGGCAGCTCTGAAAGACAGTTGAATAGCTTTGAGTAAATATCTTGCCTTTCTAACAAAAACTTGCTAAAACTCTAGAAAAATTGAGGTGGCATTTGCAGTGTTTGCTATCTCATAGAACGTTTGTCCTAAAAATTCTGAACCTGAAGAAAGCACTTGGCGCAATATAAAGCTTAAAACCTCTTTATCAGTAGCAGACCTGGCCGGACATGCGATTTAAAAGTTGGAGAGCAAATATGTATAAATATAAATGTTGGTTGAATAAAAATGAAATAAAAATACCACTCTTGAGGAAGAAAAAAAGTTATAATGAGATTAACATATACAAGTTAATAATCAACGTAAGCACAGATTTTCTTAGCTGGTCCCACAAAATAGGATAATTGCACGTGCTTAACCAATAAATAAATTTGAACTATCTTTCTAGAGTATTTTTTGTGGTGTAGGGGTTATTTTGTATTTTCATAAAATAAATTTGGTGAGGGGGTAATACCTAGCCCAGGCTTGCATGCTTCTAGTGTAGAAGGTATATCAAAAAATTTCAAAACTTAGGGGGCTATCACCCCCCCCCCCCCCCCCCCCCCTCTTTCCCCACAGCAGCCTCAATATGGCTCCACCAATCCACCTTCTGGAAAACTTACTAATAAATTGAAGCCGGATTCAATAAAGAAAATCATGACAGCAATCAATGACACTTAATCTAATAATAATATTATTGAGCCAAATTCCTTTCGAGAAGAACCTAAAAATAAATTGATAATGGTGTGGTGGAGAAGGAAGTAATTCTGGTGGCAACTGTGCTGATGGCTATAGCAGTGTTGTGGTCGCAATCATCGGAGTGATGGTCTATTAACAGAGGAAAGAGTGTTACTGAATTAGGAAAGGGTATTGTCTCTTGCTCATCTCCTTTCAGTCCTTCAAATGACTTGTTCAACCTATGGTATGGATCATCAGACCAGGCCCCCAAAAACAAACCCGGTTATTTTTATAATTTTTTACCTCTTTGAGTACTTTTACCAAATTTGGAGAGAGAGAGTCATGTTGGCAGCAGTAAAAAAGTGGAGAGCAAGAGCTTTTCACAATTAAAGAAAAAGTATATTTTATTCAGTGTGTTTCTAATTAAAAAAAAAAAATCAAATTTTACCACTAGGTGAGCGGAAGTCATATTCTGGAACCTTAAATGCTGGTTCAGAACCAAGACCAATTTCCGAAACTACAGCAGCTATTACTGCACTAAGTATAACCATAGAAGTGGTATTTGTAAGCGATACGGACGACTCTGCTGGTGATGGCCACAACACTGACTCCACAGCGAAAAAACAACCAGCTACAGCAGCATTGAACCCTGTGAAAGCAAAAATTGAACTTCATTGGTAGAAAATCGATATTGACAACAAGTAGCATGCAAAGAACATTGCTTGCTGCACCATGCGTCAATCAATGCATCGGCAACATGTTATATTGTCAAGGATCGTGAAATCATTTTTTTAGAAAATGTCATTTGTAATTACAATTTTTATTTAAGTAACCATACGTGCTGACATGTCAGGTATACTGAAGATTATGAAAGATGTTTCATGGTCTCTTACAGAATGAAAGAAATGGAATTAAGTGGTATTTTCATGAGAATTATAACCAAAACAATATCTATGTACTTTTCGACAAATATGTAGACCTTCATGCATAGCAGTTTGCACAAGATATTTACCAAAACCTCTGCAGAAATTAATGTAGACAAGAAAATTTTAAGAACGTTTCCACGATGACATGAACATTATACTTAAAAGGAGGAATGACCAACCGGAAGCGATTCCAGCAGCTGATCCCGCTGCCACAAGGGAGAGTTTTCTATTAGGACTTTTGTCGAATAAAGTGCCAACACCTTTGGCAATGGAAGTGCCTATATCAACACTAGGACCTTCAGGCCCTAAGGAATTCCCCGTGCCGAGGGTGACACAAGCAGCGACTGCCTTTAAAAATGGTCTCAATGCAGCCTTAACATTATTAGACAGCGAAAGCGAAATGGTTGGTGCGGAAGAAGGGGGAGGAGAAGAGTCTTGTTGGTCCGATTGCAGAGAAGGATCAGCTCGAAGCAGGTTCAACAAGCTCACAATGAGGCCCCCACAAGCAGGGACCAAAATGACTTGCTTCCATATCACTTGAGTGGGCTCTTCTCTCAACCACGAGGCACCCCGATGCGGAATCCCATCCCAGGAAAAGTCACGTATCTCGTGCACCTTGGCCAATCAAATCAAAACACAAAACTATACTTTTAAACATTAATTCGCATAAATTGATATAGTAGGTAAGGAAAGAAGAAGTCTGAAAGTGGTAATGAAATACAGGAGGGAGATAGAGAGATTGGAGAGTGAGACGCACTGCGTTATTGAAGAGCACAACGGCAACGCCTGTAAGAAGACCAACCAAGCAAGAGGATATTATTGTCGCCGAATTAGATTCTTCTGCGACGGAAATTGCTGAAGCGGTTGCCACGCTTCTGAGCTGCTGTTTTTCATCTTCTTCTTCCTCTTCTTCTTTACTTCCGTCCGCACCCATATCATCCTCATCGAACTTTCCACCATCAGGCAGAGCAGAGGGAGGCCTGAGTCCAATCCCGGATTCCGTATAGCTACTGCAATTGTAAACCGGTGACGACAACGAGTTGTTGAGAGATTGGAGTGAAATTTTGTTGCAGAAAGAGGGGGAGATGAGGAGGAGCGGAGGGCCTGGTGGCTTCTGATAGAAACAGTGGCGCTTCAAATTGGCGAAGCGCCATGTCCATTCCAAACTCCGCATTATCTTATTTCTTTTCCGTTTGCAGCAGATTCACCTCTGCCTCGTTGTCTCTCATCTTATTTCAAATTGGTGACGTGGCATTCTATACGATGAAAATTAGATAGGAGGGATTTATGGACGTGGCATTCTATACGATGAAAATTAATGGACGAAAATCTGACAAATGTATTAATAATTCATCTCATAATTTTGAATCAAAAAATATTTACATCAGCCTATTATTTATAACACATTCCACACACTTAGTATATTGAGTTAAAAAAAAAAAAATTTTGAATGCATGGTGTGTGGAGAGTGTAGGCTGATATATAGAATTACTCATTTTGAATTCCGTTTTGTTCCAATCACAACAGTCACGACTCACAACTAGTATACATTATATTTCCTCATTCTCATTTTGTTTCATTCTAAATTTCAGCTCGTTTAGATCATTTCGATCGATTTCGAACTATCTAATTTATTATTTTTATCTTTCTATCTTAATATTTAAATACGAGTGTTTAAATAGAATGATAAAAATGATAAATCACGTATTGTTTAAATGGATATGTGTAGTTTAAGGTTTCATTGTAGAACGAGATTGGAGGACATAACATAAATACAGAAACAAGATTTAAAAGAATTTATATAAGTAGAATTTTTCAGTAGAATATCATCAAGACTACAGCTTTTTATTTGTGGCCTGACTCATCTCGTTTTCCATTTTTTAATCATTGCAGGATGCGAATCTGCTGCTTTCTTTGCACTATGCTCTTTTCTTTTGAAGAATCTGATAAAAGAAGAACGCATCCACTGGATGTGGTATAGTTCAGTATTTAACTCAACCTAAACTTCATTTCCTAGCATCTACCAAAATGATAAAGAAAAATTGTGCAAGAAAAAACAGAAAACAGATGACTAACATCTTCAATGGACATGTTTGCAGATCATGCTCGCACATGTTCTTGATCATATATGTCTAAAGAAATTGTACTTTTTGGCTTTATGAAAAGGTTGGCCTATTCTAAAGACTAGCCAAGTTCTACATCCTTCTCTAGACCCTCTCCATTTTCCCCCTTCAAAAGGTGTGAATCCTCTTCTGATATACTGTGCTTCATGGCAATGATCTTGGTACCAGCTTGCTTCTCAACCTCCACTGCCCGACTATACACAAAAATGCCGATAACGGCAAGCAGCATGCCGAGGATGTTTTTCGGTGTCAACTCTGAATCAAAGAGTATCCACCCCAATGTCAGGACACATACTGTTTTCATGTGACCTAAAACATTGAAGGAGACAGCAGAGAAGCGTCCAATGCAGAGATACTGACTCATATTGCAGAATACAGCCAGAGAGCAAGAGAGTAGTATGAAAAACTGCACAGATATATTCTAAAGATCAGTAACAAACTCTTTTTTGATAAACTGAGTGCATATAAAAGAAGGTTGCACTTACAATTGCACCAGAAGATAGCTTGTAATTTGATAGAAGTTTTCCTGTAAGGTAATAATCGATTACTGGACCAACAACAAGAAGGGAGAGAGCTTGTAATGGAGCTGTCTTGCTTAGCAATTCAAAAGAGCCTACTGAGTACTTCTTCTGTAAGGAACCAATCGACTGTTCCAAAAGATCATTAATCAATTACAATCAAAGATCAATGCTTGGAGGTATTGCTGTAAAACAACCTGATACAAGAGATTTCTACAACATAGATATTTTCCCAGTCTCCACAAACCCAACCATGAGAAAACTGAAATCTTAAGCTCTTGCAAAATTGCAAAGTGCAGCAGGAACATTGTCCATTTTCCACACAGCATGTAATGAACAAGATGTTAGAATATTTTTAAATATGGGCTTCATTTGATTGCACTTTTTATAAAACGGGTTAGACATATATATATATAGCTCACAATGATATTTTGTTTTAACCCACTAAGTTGAGTGATCATTTGGGGTTTATTGCACCTTAGTGATATAGGATTATATCCTATTTATATTGTGGTATAATTACGTATGTAGGCCTGGAAAACCAAGGGTCTTGTTTATGGAATTTTTATAGACCCATATTAATTTGAGTCCTTAATGGGTGGACTTTATGAGTTTTCATTTATAAGAGGCTAGGTCCCTCCTCCTCTCCATATGTCCATTGGCTTGCCCCATTGATAGCTGATAATTTGTGAGGAGCAAGGAGGAGAAGATCTGCCTATATGCATTCTGCAAACATGGCTTCCGCAGGTATTTTTCCACCATTTTCGTTTTCATCATTGCTACTTAGATTTTGATTTCTAGCATGTATTTTGTGTATTTTTTACATTTGGTATCAGAGCCACCATGCTAGGATCAGAATCTCTAAGAATGCGATGTGTAGTTTTCGTTGTTCTGTTTTCGATTTTATTTTCTTTATGCAAATCGATCGCTCAAAATGAAATGTGTAGGATTTATTTGCTGTAAATCTTCAATCTGGTTGGGTTTTTATTTTCTCTTCATTGCTTCCGCAACTTTACTGTTATGGTTTCACCATTTATATTTTTGTTTCAATTTTCGGAACCATTTTTGGGCAAGAAAATCGTATTGCATATTGGATTGATCAAACTCATATCAAGATCGGTTTTTTGGAATGCTATTTACTTGTTTTAGATATGTTTAATCGATCTTTTGTTTCGGTTTTGAGCTTTTACAAAACTAGGGTTAATACCGATTTCAAAATTTGATTAATCTTCCTTAAATAAAGATACCCATTGTTTTAAAACATCATATTTGTAATTTTCGGGCACTATATATTGTTTCCCCTAAATTAATTTTAGTTTTTGATCCAAGAATTGCAAGAAATTGAGAAAAATCCGTTTAAAAACCCGTAGACCCGATTTTCAGACCCACGACCCGCTTGCAGACCCGGCTGGAGGTTGAAGATGAATTCACCTCCAGCCAGAACGTTGCCCACGCGCAGCAGGTGGCGCGTGCGGCGCGTGTAGCACAGTGAACAGTGTTTTTTCTGGTTTTCTTTTTCCAGTATTTATGTACTCGCCCTATTAAATATATATATATATTTTTTGAAAAATTTTTGTAACATCATAAGACACTGTTTTATATTTTTTAATATTATTTACATATTTTTCTGTGGGCTACAGTGTACTGAATATTATAATATTTTTGTGGTGAATAGTCAGTATCTTATATGATTTGTGCATATGTGTACTCTCTCTGTTAACATGTTTTGGATGCATGTTATTTTTGTGACTTGTTATAAGTATTTTGTATATATATGCTTTCAAAATTCATATTTAATTTTAGACATATCTATTGTCTTATATGTTTGATCTATTCACACTGTTTTAGTGTCACAATCACATTTGAATTCTAACTTTGATTGTATCAAGTTGATGATTATTATTATCATTTTGTGATTGTAATTCATGGGCATTTATATTATCCTTATTTTTCCTTTAAATAAAATTTTTGAAATATTCGTGGGTGGTAGCCGCCAAAGTGGCACACTCATTGATATTTAAAAAAAAAAAAAAAAAAAAAAAAAAAAAAAAAAAAGGATATCTTTGTTTTCTAATTTATTGCACATAATATCTTGCCCAAAGGTGTTATTGTGTGTGACATTTTAGAAAATTGTGTAAATTAGTTAATGAGATTACATTAGTCTAGAAATCTCCTTCTGCCTAAAGGTGATGGTATTTTGAAACTGATGTGATTTTATTAATTAGTTTTGTGATATGTTTTAAGAGTACCTTATAGCATGTTGTTTTAGTCAGCCCAAAGGTGACTTAACAATGATGCACCAAGGCTCTTACTGTAATGAAGCTCATATGGTTCCGAGCTTAATTATGGATTGTCTAATTAATAGCTCATATTAATTAGAAAGATTTGATATCATCTATTGACTGCATGCTATCTGTTTGGATGATAATTAAATGAAATGTACTATTTCATGTTTCCACAGTTTTGAGTGCCTCCTCTATTTCAAGTCAATTATCTGCTATTGAAACTTTGACTGGGAATAATTATGTGAGATGGAAACGAGACGTAGAAATTGCTCTTGGTCTTTTGGGATTGGATTTTGCCCTGGAAGACGAACTTTCAAAACCTACTGATAAGAGCACTGCTGAATATGTGGCTGAATATCAAAAGTGGGATAGGGCAAACAGACTTTGTTTAAAGATCATCAAACGTTCTATATCAGATTCCATTATGGGAGCTATTCCTGACAATGATAGTGCTAAGCAATTTTTGGGTGCCATAGGACAAAGGTTTGTTGAATCCGATAAAGCTGAAACTGGAGACCTAATGGATAGACTGATGAGTATGAAATATGATGGTTCTAGTGGAGTTAGGGAGTACATTATGAAAATGATACATATATCCTCTAAGCTAGAAGCCCTCAAAATTCCCATTGCTGAGCCTTTTCTGGTTTATCATGTTCTTAATAGTCTTCCTAGCCAATTTAATCAGCTAAAGGTTGCTTACAATGCTCAGCGAGATAAATGGGATTTAAATGATTTGATAGTGGTATGTGCCCAAGAGGAGTGTAGGATGCGTCGTGAGACTGTTGAAACTGTGCAATTAGCTTTTCAGCCACAACAAAACAATGGGTCTTTTCATAATCATAAGTCCATGTTCCACAAGGAAAATAGGTCACATCGAAATCAGCACAGTAAAAGGTTTGAAGGTCAGACTTCTGGTGGTCCTAAAGAAATTGTGAAGAAAAATAATCAGTGCAAGTTTTGTAAGAAGAAGGGTCATTGGCAAAAGGATTGTTTTAAATTTAAAATTTGGTTGGAGAAGAAGAAGAAGAACTCGGCAGGTACCTCCTTGGCCTTAGTTTGTTTTGAGTCTTCTTTAGTAGATGTGCCTTTAAATTCTTGGTGGATAGACTCAGGTGCAAGTATTCATATTGCGAATTCCTTGCAGGGGTTCGTAAGCAAACGGAGGCCAAGTGAGAATGAAGTGAGCTTATGCGTTGGGAATGGAGTTCAAGTGAAGGTCGAGTTTATAGGAGTAGTAAAGTTATCTTTGGAATCTGTTTTTTCTCTTGTTTTGGAGAACACAGTTTTTGTACCGTCAATGAGACGAAATTTAATTTCTATATCAAAACTTGATGAATCTGGTTTTTCTTTTAAGTTTGGCAATGGAAAAGTTGAATTGTTCTATGATTCTCGTTTGGTTGGAAATGGTCTTTTGTGTGATGGTTTATATAGAATGACTTTGACTTCTTTTGGTGAAGTCTCTTGTGCTACCAATGTAGCGAAGAAAAGGTCTTTAATCCGAGAATCATCTTCCATGTTGTGGCATAAGAGATTAGGACATATTTCAAAGGAAAGAATGGAGAGATTGGTAAAAGTTGAGATACTTCCCTCTCTTGATTTTTCAGATTTTAACACATGTGTGGACTGTATAAGAGGAAAGTTGACTAAATCCACAAGAAAGGGTTCTACTAGAAGTGACGGTATTTTGGACTTAATACATACTGACATTAGTGGACCTTTATCTTCTACCATATGTGGAAATAAGTACTTCATAACTTTTATTGATGATTTCTCACGCTATGGATATGTTTACCTGATTAATGATAAATCTCTAGCTCTTGAGAAATTTAAGATATTCAAAATGGAAGTAGAAAATCAATGTGAGAAAAGTATTAAAGTTGTAAGATCTGACCGAGGCGGCGAGTATTATGGGAAATATGATGAGTCTGGTCAAAACATGGGCGATTTTGCAAAATTTTTACAAGGGTGTGGAATAGTGCCTCAATACACCATGCCAGGAACACCTGAGCAGAATGGTGTCTCTGAAAGACGAAATCGAACTCTAAAGGACATGGTTAGGAGTATGATGAGCAGAACAAATTTGCCAAAATATCTATGGGGTGAAGCTTTGAAAACTGCTATGTATATTTTAAACAGGGTTCCTAGTAAAGCTGTTTCAAAAACTCCTTTTGAATTGTGGATGGGCCGTAAGCCAAGTTTGGCTCATTTCAGAGTTTGGGGGTGTCCAGCTGAGGTTAGAATTTATAATCCTCTTGAAAAGAAACTAGACCCAAAATTTACTCCTGGTTATTTTATTGGGTACCCAGATAGATCAAAAGGATATAAGTTCTATTGTCCTAATCGTGGCACCAGAATTGTTGAGTCCATTACTGCAAAATTTTTGGAAAATGATGTTGGTGTCAGTGGGAATTCTGTATTGAAGGAGTTATTTGCTGATCCTAATCCATTTGTTGTTCCAGTTCCTGTTGTACAGGAAAGAGCTGTTTTCCCGCCAATTGAGATTGTTAGTGAAGAACCAGAACAACAAGAAGAAATTCCAACAATGGTAGAGTCAGTTTCTGAGCCACAAGTCAGAAGATCTCAAAGAGAAAGAAGGTCTGCATTACCTAATGATTACATTGTCTATTTGTTAGAAAGTGATTTTAATATTGGACATGTAGTTGATCCTGTTACTTTTAAGCAAGCCTTGACATGTCCTGAGTCAGATAAGTGGTTTAGTGCTATGGAAGATGAAATGAATTCTATGGAAAAGAATAGAGTTTGGGAACTTGTTGAACTTCCTCCAGATGCTAAAGCCATTGACAACAAATGGATTTTCAAAAGTAAATTAGACTCGAAAGGAAATGTTGAACGAAAGAAGGCAATATTAGTTGCAAAAGGGTTCACTCAGCGGGAAGGCATTGACTATAATGAAACATTTTCACCAGTTTCGTCTAAAGATTCTTTTAGAATTATCCTGGCACTTGTGGCACACTATGATTTGGAGCTTCATCAGATGGATGTAAAGACAGCATTTTTGAATGGAGATCTTTATGAAGAAGTTTATATGAGACAACCTGAAGGTTTTGTTGAGAAGGGAAAAGAAAACTTGGTTTGTAAGTTAAATAAATCCTTATATGGCCTAAAGCAAGCATCTCGACAGTGGTATTTGAAGTTTGATGAGGTTGTAACTTCACTTGGTTTTGTTGAAAATGCAGTTGACCAGTATATATATCGCAAGACCAGTGGGAGAAACTTTATTTTTCTTATTCTGTATGTAGATGACATTTTGCTTGCCAGCAGTGACTTGGGATTACTTCATGAAACAAAGAAAATGTTATCTGCTAATTTTGAGATGAAAGATCTGGGAGAAGCTTCTTTTGTGCTTGGCATTGAAATATGTCGTGATAGAGATCGTGGTTTGTTGGGACTTTCTCAGAAAGCTTATATACGGCGTGTACTGCAAAGATTTGAAATGCATAACTGTGCACCTGGTGATGTACCCATCATAAAAGGAGATAAGTTTAACAAAACTCAATGTCCCAGAAATGAACTTGAAAGGGAATCTGTAAAGAACATACCATATGCTAGTGCTGTGGGCAGTTTGATGTATGCTCAAGTTTGCACTAGACCAGATATTGCCTATGCAGTTAGTGTTCTTAGCAGGTTTCAGTCGAATCCAGGGCAAGAGCATTGGAAAGCAGCTAAGAAAGTTATGAGATACTTGAAGAAAACTGAAGGTTACATGCTCACATTCCAGCGTTCAAATCACCTTGAGGTGGTAGGCTACTCAGATTCTGATTTTGCTGGATGTCAAGATGATTTGAAATCGACTTCAGGTTATGTTTTTATGCTAGCTGGGGGTGCTATTTCTTGGAAGAGTGTTAAGCAAACTCTGGTGGCATCTTCTACTATGCAAGCTGAATTTGTGGCGTGTTATGGAGCTATTATCCAAGCTGTTTGGTTAAGGAACTTTATTTCTGAACTGAAAGTTGTTGATTCCATCTCGAGGCCAATTACTATTTATTGTGATAATAGTGCAGCGGTATTCTTTTCAAAGAATAATAAAAGTTCTAGTGGATCCAAGCACATTGACATCAAGTATTTGGTGGTCAGAGATAGAGTCAAAGAAGGGCAGACAAAGATAGAGCATATTAATACAGAGGCGATGATTGCAGATCCTTTGACTAAGGGACTCGCTCCTAAAGTTTTTAAAACACATGTTACTAATATGGATATTGTGGAAACTTTTGATGTTTTTGGTTAGTGGGAGTTACTTATGTAAAAGGAACTACGGTTTGGCTTGATCCCTTTACAGGGTACGTAGGCAACCCATTTGTTTTAGGGTGCAGCCTCTTTCCAATAAAAATAAATCTCCCCTATTCATACACTAATTTTGAGCATGCATTTGGCTTATGTCTTTTATTATAATATCATTATGATCTCGAGATATATGTGCAAAAGACATAAGATGAGTCTCTTTTAGAGACATATGGCTTCATTTTGGAGCATTATGAGGACTGATATGAATTAGCACAACTCTTGATCACATTGGTGCTAAGTTCATACTACATACTACCACATTGGTTGGAGGATGGGGATCCATGTCGATAAGTATATTAGCATTTGTAGCTGTGGAGTGGTCTTACATCGTTTAAGTGGTGTAACGATTTCCATGTTCGATGTTGATATTCTTGTTGGACCGGATCATGTTTTCTAAGGTGCTATCATTTGAGCTATGTATTTGTGTGGCCACCTATGTAGTCTAACCCGAGAGTCATTTTCAAACAAGTTTTATTTTATAGCAATCAATGTTTGCCCAAGTGGGAGAATGTTAGAATATTTTTAAATATGGGCTTCATTTGATTGCACTTTTTATAAAACGGGTTAGACATATATATATATATAGCTCACAATGATATTTTGTTTTAACCCACTAAGTTGAGTGATCATTTGGGGTTTATTGCACCTTAGTGATATAGGATTATATCCTATTTATATTGTGGTATAATTACGTATGTAGGCCTGGAAAACCAAGGGTCTTGTTTATGGAATTTTTATAGACCCATATTAATTTGAGTCCTTAATGGGTGGACTTTATGAGTTTTCATTTATAAGAGGCTAGGTCCCTCCTCCTCTCCATATGTCCATTGGCTTGCCCCATTGATAGCTGATAATTTGTGAGGAGCAAGGAGGAGAAGATCTGCCTATATGCATTCTGCAAACATGGCTTCCGCAGGTATTTTTCCACCATTTTCGTTTTCATCATTGCTACTTAGATTTTGATTTCTAGCATGTATTTTGTGTATTTTTTACACAAGACACATGAGCAAATTCATTCATTTGAGTTAAGATGTTTTATGAAGTTACGATGTTTGGATAGTGAGATGAGGTGATCAGTAAATAGTAATAAAATTGTTTGAGTTAAGATGTTTTATGGAGTTTTAGAAAATGAGAGAGAAAAAGTTCAATAAAAATATTATAAAGTTAAAATATTTTTAAAATATTATTTTTTATTTTGAGATTTGAAAAAGTTGAATTATTTTTTGTGTTTTGTTTGGAAGTTTGGAAAAGTTGTAATGATTAAATAATGATTAGATGAAAAAGTTGAAGATTTGAAATTGAAAAGTGTTCGTGTTTATAGTGTTTGAACATTGAGATAAGATAAGATGAGATGCTCTTGTTATCATCATCTAGGGGTTATTTCGCCTAATTGATGTCTAGAGTAACACCAAAGCAAACTAAACCAAAATTTGGGTATTTCGCCTAATTCATGACTAGAGTAACACCAAGCAAACTAAACCAAAATTTGGGTAATACTCACAATTTGTTGCAAGGATGAACATATAACTCCAACACAGGAACAGAGAAAACCTTTGGCATTAACTTTCACATCTGTTACTGTACAGATGCCCACCCCAACAACAACAACTGCAACAGCCATCTTGACTTCCTTTGAATACCGTTTGCCATGAATAATCCATTCCATCACACAAACCACAGGAATCATACTTAATTTTGAAATCTGCACCAGATCAGCAAAAGATAGAAAAGATCAAAAGTAAGGCAAGTATGCAAACTTAATTGCCCACAAGAAAAATGGGTAAAAAAAAAACTTGTTTAAGAAATGCGTGCCTGGTAAAATCCAACAGAGTTCAGCATGAGGCTGAAGTTCATTCCCGCGATTGAAGTGTTGGCAACAAGTGAAAACCAAAGAAGCTCCCACATCGGGATGTGCTTTGATGCAGCAGAATAACCGGCAGAATTAGACAACCAACCAACCAATGCAGTCACAGAAAAGTGGAAGCCAGTTAAAGTTGTTGCTGTAGAGTGCAAAGCAGAGACATGGGTCAGTTTTTACAGGAAGTGAATTTGATAAAGTGCCATGTTCTTGGTCATTATCCACAGCTTTGTCCCAATCCCACCCATTAGCATAATTGCAGGCTGTAGTATTTCATGATCCCAAATTGTAGGAGGTAAATAGAATGAATGTTTACTATTTGTAACTCAATTTCAAAGGCAAATGGGAAAGAAACAACACAAAAGAAGAAAAGAAAAAAAAGGAACTGACCGAAGGTGAAAGCAAAACCAGAAGAGGACAGAAGCTGCTTGTTGGCCATGATAATCCCTACAGAGCTTATAATGTTCATAGCCCATGCTCCAACATCCGACACTGCTACAGTCGATGATTTCCTCTCCTTCTCCATTTACGTAAACTTGGCAAATCGCATAAAGATGCCAAAGTTCTAGCCGATGGACAACGTACAGAACAGTATAGAGACTCTTTTTTATAACACAAACAATAACGTATTTCGACGCAAAAGTGTCATAGATGGGACTTATATTCTGCTTTTTAACTCGGGAAAGTGATTTGTTTTTTTATGGCTGATTTCATATATATATATATATATATACTAGTAAAAGAAAACACGTGCATTGCACGTGTGCCCAAATGTGAGAAGAAAAAATATTTAGAAAACAATATTTACGAGATTGGAGAATATGTAATAGAAAAAAATAGTTTATTTATATTTTAAGATTCACATTGATTATAAAAATAAATATATATATTTTGTAGAATTTTTATAATCACAACATATGAATTTGCAGGAAGATGTTTATAATTATAAAATCTTCTATTATACATGGAGAAGTTACTATTCAAAGTGCATTATTATCATAATTACAAATAAAAAGTAAGAGCTATCTGATAATTACATATAAATTCCTTATAATTATACAATATAATAACCGGAAGTGTACAAAGAAATTCCTGAAATAGCTATTCTGTCGTCCCAGGTATGTCATTTACAGATAATACATTAAGTTTGTTTTGGCGCAACTTCCCAAATTCATTTATAGATGCGCTCAAAACAATTGTCCAATCTTTATCTTCGATTTTACTTGTAATATTCTCCATATACGAGTGATCTTCCTGTAATGAGAAAAACATATAAAAAAATAATTTGTTAAATGTGTTTGAAAGTATGAATTTTACCTCCTCTATATGTTGTACAATATCTGTTGTTGTACAATCAAGAATTCTTTCAACTGTAGGTTCGAAGGCCACTACTGCGATGGAGCCACTGTCATCGAATGCTTCCAAATAGACACGAGATCTATAAATAATAAATAAGTTATTACTCCTTCGTACGGAATAGTATATTATAATTATAATGTAAAAATTGTTAATTTTCAAATATAAAAATAAATATTTACCTTGGTTGTGCGGTTGTTTGTTCTTTGCAATTATAGCATAAAAACTCTTCATCTTTTTCGTATCCAGTGGTCTTACTACATTTTGCACATGATAAGTAAAAAAATGGTTGATGCAGATCCGATATTGTAAATTTGCCTCTAACCATAAATGTTGAGCGCTGCATTAAAATTGGCAAATAAATGTATCAATAAAGATATAATAATATCATATTAATTGAAGGTAATAAACAACCAATATTTTTATTGAAAACATCTGAATTTTTTTGAAATCATGAGGCACAAATGACAAGTTTTTTTAATTTTATTCTCATTCCATAAAAATTAACATTTAATCTCTATATTTTCAAAAATGATAAAAATAAACAACTGTATACAAATTATTTTCATTGATCAAGTAAACGACAAATGTAAATTATACCGTCATTGGTGGAATAGACTTCAACGCTTCCACAATTTCTGATATTTTGACTAATGGATCAGTAGAACTGCCTGATGTTGATGCAACTGGCCTATCCAAATTTTTGGCAATTGTTTCCTCAAGTAATAAGTTGTTTTCTGTTGCCCTGAACAATTGAATTGATAAATAGAGTAAAACATTTAAATAATAACAAATATGTAGTAAATATATAGGATAATATATTGAAAGATATTAATATATTGATAAAGGTTAATATAAAATCTATGTTGCATTTAAATAACAAGTATAATAAATTAATTTAGGTATATAATTTACCATGCACGTAATGAAATGGCAGATGCAAGAAAGGGTTCAATGGTGAAGACACTCGTAGGTCGCGACGATAATGATAAACCTACATTATAAACATATATAAATAAATATATAAATGCAAGATCAATAATTAATGAGAATGTTAATAGTAAGGGAAAATACCGTTATACGAAGAGACTCTGATTTTTGTTGCAAGGACAATTGGCTTCTCCATAATAATATTACAAATTTCAGAGCATTCATCGTAGACAAATTTGTTCCACATTGCCAAACGTAGAACCTTTAAACTGTAAAAGTTAAAAATAATGTTAGATTCACAATAATAAAAATAATATAAGATATTAGAGTAAAAATATTTTTTTCAGTATAAAAAGATATATATTCATACCTTGAATCGATCACATATATGTCTTGCACCAATGATTTGCCATGGGTTGTATTAACTTGTCTTGGTGCATTCGTCGTCATTGCTATTGCCAGGATATCTAATTTATAAATTTATTATCATTATTTTGTAACAAGAAAAACATATAAAAATATTGAAGAATTTATATAATACGTACCTACTTCTCCATCTGTATCTTTGTAGATATCAAGTTGATTGAAAGGAATAATGTTATAATCTGGTGGTTTAAGCGGCGATTCGTCGTATTCAATATTCTCGACAATGGTTCGAGAATTAATTATCCACTGAAGCTCATATTCCACTCTTCTATGTCTTGCATCCAGTGGTTTGACGAAAGCATTAGCAATGTAGTAGGATTGATATACATTGAGCGTGTCATCACGTAGGTCAATGTCTTTCCCGAAAATGACTGCCTGAACACGATTTCCCTATAAAAATATAGAAATAAATTTATTTATTTACTCTCAAATCACAAATAAAACAATGATAAGCAATGAAAGAATTTTTTTTCATACCTCAACATCCATGAGTACCAAATTCTGATACTTCGTAGGTGAATTTTGAGCAACTCGTTTTGGTGACTTTTCAGCAACAATCATTTTTATTTTCCAATTTCTGGTATTTTTAGTGATATCTTTAATAGATTTATAGATAGTCCGCATGTTTACTGCAAATGAAGTGGAGGAAATTGAGAAATATTAATACATTACATAAAATCTATAATATCAATAAATTGAATTAGCAAGTTTATAAATAATAAGCACATTAAAAGAATCTAAACAGTTACATTATATCACAATGAATTTGTTAATTTCAAGAAATTTCTATATACAATATTTTTTGTATAATCTATTTCACAAATGGTAGTTGATGTTGGTCTTATAAGCAATTTTACTGAATCAGAAGTTCTAGCTCTAGATAGTGCAACATACAATTGTCCATGTGAGAAAACAGGTTCTGGTAAATATATTCCAACAAAATTTAACGTTTGTCCTTGTGATTTGTTTATTGTCATTGCAAAGCTCAATCTAATAGGAAATTGTGTTCTTTTAAATGGGAAGCCATTAGCTTCATTTGTTTCTGGTAAGAATGGAATTCTAGGTATAAAAACTCTTTTACCACTGTAGTGGCCAGATGAAATTTGTGCGTCAATCATATTGCGACTAAAATTACAACATGTCAACCGTGTTCCATTGCATAAACCCTCTGAAGGATTAATATTTCTAATTAACATAATAGGACAATTTTTCTTAAGTAATAATTCGTGTGGTGGTAATCCATTAGGTGTTAATGTATTTAAGAAATCTTCCATAATTCCCTGTTCTGATGCATCAACTGTCTCGTCAAAACTATAATATCGTATTACATCGCCAGGGAATCTATCAATGAGAATAGCATTTATTTCATCAACTGATCGATTTTTTGGAGTTAACACAGCCCGATTTGCCATCTCTATTAAATTGTTTGAATAGTTTGACATATTTCCATACACAACATCTAACAAAGAATTTAGAGATTCAACTTCGTTGTTATAAGGAACAATCATTTGGTGTGGAATCTTGATATTTTCATCAATTGTTATTGGAGCATTACCATTGCCAACTTCAATCAGATATTGTGAGAAATGAAGATCTAATCTAGCTCTCATGTTTTCTGTTAATTTGATTTTTTTCAAGATTGACCATATGTAAGATGAAGCCAAACTTGCATCGATTTGTTGTTCTTTTGTACTCTTACGAATCACAGGCAGTATTTGTCGAAAGTCTCCACCGAGAACAATAACTTTGCCACCAAAAGGGAGATCCATATCGTTGATGTCTCGTAACATTTTGTCCAATGCTTCTATGGAATATTTTGTAGACATAGGTGCCTCATCCCATATAATCAACTTTGTAAGACGTAATAATTTAGCAAGACTTCCTTGTTTGGTGACATTACAAGTGCTATCTTTATCTGCATTTAGTGGAATCTTAAATCTTGAGTGTGCTGTTCGTCCTCCAGGTAAGATTGATGCAGCAACGCCTGATGAGGCGACTGCAAGTGCTATCATATTCTTTGATCTGATTGTAGCTAGAAGCGCTTTGTATAAAAAAGTTTTACCAGTACCAGCAGGACCGTCAATGAAAAATGCATCAGATTCATTTGAGAGTATGGTTTGTAGTATCAAGTTATATGCATTGTTTTGTTCTGAATTCAAGAAATTTGATGCAAGTAGGTCTTCTTCCGGAATTGTGACAGCTCGCTCGTCATCAATTTCTCTATTGATAAATTCGTCGATGTCGTAAAATGTATCAGTAGGAGCGAAATGGTACATATTTATATTCTTTCCCATAGATTCAAGTGTTGAAGCAATATTTTGCAAAACCATTCTTCTAACTGTTGTTGATGGTATGTTTCTTGCAATAAAATCTGTAGACATTTCATTTTCAAATCGTTCCCAAAGTTCTTTTGGATTTGTAGGATTACAATATGCTAAAATTGTTGAGAAAAGACGTCTTAAACTATTTGGTATTTGATATAGACAGGCTTCTTCTAAACAATCTTCGAGACTGTTATCTTTATCTAATAAACCATGTGAAGTGGCTGCTTCGCGATATGTTGGCAGGACGATGCCATTAACTGTTCTTAAATTCTCAAACGATGTTGGTCCTCTAATATGATTTAATAGTATTCGCAAATAATATCTTTCGCCTTCAAATGGATTAGCTGTAATAATTCGACCTATAACAATTTGTTTCTTTCTTGGGGTCCAAATTTTATATTCTGGATTCCAAACAAATTTTTCAGGAAATTCTCTATATAACAAGTTTCGAGCATTTTTATCAATTTGATTTGTATGAAAAAATTGTGTTAACATTGATCTATTCGACAGACTTGAGTTTAGAACAGTGTTTAGATTTTGGTGTGGACGAAAAGATACTAAATGTTGATTCTCAAGGTGTAAATGTAAACTATAAACTGATGGATACATTTCATTTAGTGTGAAACCATATATTCTCCACATTGCTTCTGGTGGAGTAATCCATCTGGCTGTTTGAAATTCTTTGATTTCATCAATTTGTTCGTTATTTTCTTCATTTATAATATTGAAAGCAATGCGATCGTGTCCTTTATAAATATATTTATACAAATATTTAACAGCTTTAATTGTAGAACAAATTTCAACGTTAATATGACAATTATATTTGGAAAGAAGGTACGGATTGTAAGGAACGACCCATCGGTTGTCTAAAATTTGTCCTCTAATTTTAGCAGTGATTCCGTTGTTTCGACGCCTATATAGTGGAAAACAATCAATTCCAATAGTTGTTGCAGCTGCAAATTCTTTGGGATATTGATTTTTACAAATGCCATTTTTTTTCATGCATATATTCGTTGGATTCAAATTTCCGCAAGGACCATGGATCATATGTTTAACCACGGCCTTATATAAGTGTAAATTACATGTTCTATCAGGTATTTCTGCTGAGACAATTTCGTCAAAGGTTTCAGGGGCATAAATTCTCCAATCTCTCTGAAGTATAATTAGGAAATGAACGTGAGGTAAGCCTCTTTTTTGATGTTCAATAGTGTAAACGTATGCTGCAACTTTGCCAAAAATTTGTTGTTTGAACAGATCATTTTTTAAATCTTCTAACTTTGCTCTAAAGATTCTTGCAATTAAATCAGGACGATTTTGAGCTTCTTCATGTGGTTTTAGTTGTTCTAAGATTTCATTCCAGTTTGGATTGCATGTCATAGTCAAGAAAATGTCAGGTTTCCCGAAACGTTGAACTAAAGCCATTGCTTCCATGTATCTTTTACGCATATCTCTTGGACCTCCAATAAAAGATGAAGGTAAGATAATACGTTTTCCAATTTTAGAAGCATTATTTTCTCCAATTGAAACACTATCTACAATGCCCTGATATACATCTGATCTAATTTCATGTTGTTTTGAACGGAAATAATCTAATCTTGACGTTTCTATTTTAATGTACATGTCAACAACAAATTGTTGCAGCAAACGGCCAGATAATAATAAAGTTGATCTATATGTGACTATCATTTGTAGTCTAAAACAATAATATTCACGACAAGAAACTGTTGGGACTTTCTTCTTTTTTTCCATCAGTATTTGTTCGGTCCGAAGAAATTCTTCTGCGCTACTTGAATGTTCAATAGAACGAGCTTCCAATGTTTGAGTGTATAATGATATTGTTCCTCTTTCAATTTTCTTTATTCCTTGATGCCAACCCGATTCACCGAAAGGAAACAGTAGTGGATATTGTAATGGATCATAACAACTGAAATAATATTGGACAATATGACTACCACCTGCTTGGTTGAAGACAATAATATCTCGACCTTTTTGTTCATTACATGTGTCAGTTTCTATCCATATAGCTGCAACTTGTGATGCTGAGGGAGCGTTGTAAACACGTTGGTCTAGATTAACATCTGATCTTATACGGATTGTATGATTTTGTAGATTTGGAATATTGTTCAGTGTTCGGAAGAAACGACAGTATGGATTAACATTAAGTATAGTCATCAACTTAACAATGGTAGAAGCATCCAATCTTTCTGCATTGTTTAGACGGTTGTTTAGCTCATGTTCAGTGTCATAGAAATATAGTTGTAAATACGAAGGATGTCCATCTTCAGGGATTAGATTGTCAATGTAGTGATATATCTGTCCTTGAACTCTAAATGTGTAAATTCCTCGGTTTCTTCTGCATAAGTTTCTATCAAATTTAACTCCAAAAGATGTGAAAGCAAATTTATTATTATATGTACGTACGTATGTACGGAAATTTTCGGACTCAGTACAATCAGAGGTAAACAGTTGATAAAGCTCGTCTGAAATTTGACTACAACTCAATGTTATTGTCCCGTTACCACAACAAAATCCATCTGGTTCATTATAAAATCTTCTTGCTCCACAATATTGACATGAAGTAACTGATGGTAAATGGTATGGCTCCAAGAAGATAGTTTTCAGTACTTGTCTAAAAGAAGTGTTAGCTGTTGGAATTCTGACAATAGTATTAGAAGTAGAAGGCCTTAACCTTTCACGGGCAGAGTTATTTGTATTTATAGTATTGTCAGAACCATGAGTGTTTGAAGAAGATCCAATTTCTCTTATAGAAACAATTCCATCATCTCTTGAAGTGTAAGATAAAATATGATGGGATCTTGTTTCCATTTGATTTCTCTTGTTTTGATTTTGTTTGAGCTCAGCATACCTTTGTCTCTTCTTTCGGCGTATTTCTTCTCTCTTTTCCTCTGGTTGAGAATTGTACCAAGTCTTTTTGATAGGATTTTTTCCATGTTCTTCAGAAGTTAATTTTGAATAATGTTAGATATAAATTAATTAGAGAAGTTTTAATAAATATTTAATTTTTTATAAATAAGATTGACCTACCAGACGGCATTTTTATTACAAGGTATGAATGCTCAGCAATCTTACAAACTAACAGGAGATTAATAACAATTTGTTAAACACATAAACATAGAAAGCAAAAAAAGAAGAATGGGAAAACTAAATACTACAATTATCAACATTTATAACTTTGTAATTAATAATCACAATTTCAAATATTTGTAAACTACTTTGTAACAATGAATTCATTAAATACTGTAAGATATAGAGAAATAACATCTATTTGTATGAACAGTAGTAATACATACCCGAAGATACTGGCAAATAAAAGGTCAGCAGAAATAGAGGCGAACAACGAACAGGAAGAGAAGCAGGAAGTGAGAAGAGCAGAAGTCCCTGTTGTAAGAAAATATATTATATAAGATGACGTAGTTATTTTAATAATATTTTGTGTTTTGTTAAATGAAGCTGTACAAAGATATTAGAATATAATGTAATAATGTTTTATATTCAAATCTAATTATAATAAGTGAATATCTAATTATAAAAGGGAGGGAGGAAAAATATATAATCACAGGGAAATTGTTAGATTTAAAATAAAACCTCTACAATATCTTAATTTTTTTTCTTTTCTTTGCCTATATGTATATATATATTTTTTTATTTTTTTTTTATTTTTTTTATCATCTAACAGAGAGTGTTTAGTGCTAAATAATTTAGTTATATAATTATAATTTATCTTTTGCAATACATATTATACATATTATACATGTGATATGTATAATGTTTACAACTATGACATAATAACTTACAAGAAATGAAGTATAACTTTCAGGCATATGCGACCAACTTCTATAATTGTCGAGCATTTGAATGTAACTAGTGCAAGTAGTTGAATGGGTTTCGCTTCCTACTATGATCAGTTCTAATAACACTAAAGTTTGTCATTTTGGTCGAATAGAGATAGAGACATACATTTTATATATAAAGTGTATTTTAATTAGCATACAATTCAAAATACACTTTATATATAAAATGTATGTCTCTATTTATTCGACCAACATGACAAACTTTAGTGTTATTAGAACTGATCATAGTAGGAGCGAAATCCATTCACTTCCTTTGATAGTTACATTCCAATGCTCGACAATTATAGAAGTTGGTCGCATACATTCTAAAGTTAAGACTTACTTTTTATAAGTTGTCATAGTGTAATTACAAATATTATGCATAATATGTTTATAACATGTATTGCAAGGACTTATTTTATAGTTAAATTTTCTATGTTATGACTATGGAATAGGTAGTCTGAATCTTAAGTTGGATTTCATTTTTTTGAAATTTAAATTTTACACGTTTTAAATCAAAGATGTAGGTATGGAATTTTTTTGAGGCATGAACATTTATTTGTTTCAGATGCATATGTATACTGTATTAAACTTTTCCTGACATATCAAAGTCTTAATTCTAAAATATTTTAAGTATGAAAATGGCAATATTATTTTTATATGGAATGTGACTTTTTTTCCTTTTTATTTTTTCTAACATATATGTCGTAATCTTAAATTTTGAAAGCTACAACAATTATCTATATTTAAATCTATATTTAAAGCATAAATAAATACCATGTAATTACTAACATATGCCTAATATTCTAGTTAAAAAATAAGAAGGCAGAAAAGATGTCTAGTATTTAAATCTAATCAACTAATAGAATATTAAACTATTTGTAATTAAAATTCTAAGTAGATATAAAATAAATAGTGAGTAATTGTAATTAGTAATAATAGTTTTATGTAGCTGTAAGAAGATGTAATGTTCGTTTATTTTCTTTAATGTATAAAGTTTATTTTTGACTCTATTTTTTAACTGGGTAAATTTTTTTTTTTTCGTTCTTTTATTTTTTTTTCCCATAAGGCATGTTGTATTTTTATTTTTTTGTAAATATTATTATTAAAATTGAAAATATTTATTATTGTATAAATCTACGTGAATAAAATTTAAGAAGTTTAAATTTTTTTTTTTGGTACTTTAAATGCTTAATATAATCTTATGTACAATTCATTTATCTAAATAAAATATGTGTTAGTATCTAAGTTAACAAATACACTTAATTTTTTCTTTTTTTTAATCATTTCAAACCTAGTGCAAAAAATATCAATAGCTCAGTTTATGTAGACCAAATATCATATGGAAATAAAATTTTACGAACAACTGTTATATAAAATTTTATGAAGAACTACTATGTAAGTAAAATTGACTATGTGTTTAGAAGATTTTTTTTTTGGTCAGTGGAAATAAATTTTGCAGAGTAGTGAAGTTGATGTTTTTAGAAATTTATCTTTACCAATGAGTTTAATATAATTTATTCTGGGTTTAAATTTTAAGTTTAAAATTTATTTGTAATAAGTAATGTAAAAAACCTTTTTTTTTTTCTTTTAAACTGCGTTCTGGGTTGTTTTATTTTCCAACTTACGGGTATTGATGTATAGAGAAACACATAGGTGTTAGACGCTGTCGTTTTGGGAGGAAAAGAACCCTAGCATTCACAGGTCACTATAAATATATCGCATTCTCCATTTCTTGCTATCGCCGCCCTTTACGAAATTTTTTCCCCGTCTCCATGATCTGCTCTTACCAACGAAACCCTAACCTCAAAATGACCATCGTCTCTATCCCCGTTCCCTTTATTTCCGCCTTTCTTTCAAGTGCATCAGAATCTCACCATTACACTACGGAGATCAGATTTGTTCCTGTGTCAGGCAGATGAATACGAGCAACCCATCCACGTTTTGCATCTCATCAGGTGGTTTCGTCCTTTGCTATTTTTTTTTTGGGTTTTTTGTTTCGTTGGTATGGATTTCTTTTTTTATATATGTGGATGGTTTATATGCCTGAGTATTCTGCTACGTTTGTGTTTTGTACGCACGGATCGAAGATGACTTCTTGTATTTATTTGTACTTGGCATATATCTGATTTTGTTTTCTCTTCAGATCTGGGTAGATCTTGAAATATTTGAAGAGGTTACGGTGAAGTCTGGGTAGTTATGTTTATTTGTGATTTCTTGATAACAAGTTTCATCGCAAAAAAATTTTTTTTTTTCTTTTTGTGTTCTATTTATTTATTTTATATAATCTGTAAGATGGATAAATTGTTGATGGTAATGAAATCTATTTTTTTATTTAATCTATTTTGTAAGGTTTATGTATTTCATCGTAGATGTACATCGCAGGTAGTTCAGTCATTTGTTTTATATATCTGAATGGTTTAATTTGTTTGAGTTTTCTGTAATGTTTGTGGTTTCTAGGTAAGGATGGAAGATGATTTCTTGTATTTATTTGTAGTTGGTATATCTCTGATTTTGTTTTATCTTTAGATCTGAGTAGATCTTAGAATATTGGAAGACGTGATGCTCAAGTCTGAGTCGTGATGTTTATTTCTGGTTTGTTGATAACAAATTTTCATGCCAGCTCGGGTTTTTTTTTTTTTTTTCTTTCTGTTGTCTATATTTATTTTATATAATGTGTAAGATGGAGACAGTCTTGATCCTGATGAAATCTATTTTGTTTATTTAATCTATTGTATAGGATTTATGTCATGGTAGATGTGCATCACAGTTAATTATTTGCGGTTTTATCTAATCTATTTATTTTTAATTCATCTGTTTGTGAATTTTTTTCCTATTTTTCTTGTGGATTTCTACATGAATGGGTCGGTGTTGATTCTTTTTTTTCCTGTACATATGTAAAACATTTTCATATATGTAGATAAATTTTCTTTGTTATATGTTTTTCTGTGCCTGTAAATTTTTTTTTTTTGTAGAGGGTTTTATCTTGTTTATTTTTTATTTTTATATATGTGGATGGTTTATATGTTTGAGTATTCTGTTACGTTTGTGTTGATGAAAGATGAGTTCTTATATTTATTTGTACTTGGCATATCTCTGATTTTGTTTTGTCTTTACATCTGGGTAGATCTTGAAATATTTGAAGAGGTTATGGTGAAGTCTGGGTAGTTATGTTTATTTGTGCTTTCTTGATAACAAATTTCATGGTAGCTGGGGCTTTTTTTCTTTTTGTGTTGTCTTTATTTATTTTATATAATCTGTAAGATGGATACATTGTTGAGGGTAATGAAATCTATTTTTTTAGTTAATCTATTTTGTCAGGTCTATGTATTTCATGGTAGATGTACATCACAGATAGTTCATTTCTTTGTTTTATATATCTGAATGGCTTTATTTGTTTGGGTTTTCTGTAATGTTTGTGGTTTCTACGTAACGATGAAAGATGGTTTCTTCTATTTATTTGTAGTTGGTATATCTCTGATTTTGTTTTGTCTTTAGATCTGAGTAGATCTTTATTTAATCTATTTTATAAGATTTATGCCATGGTAGATGTGCATCACAGTTACTTATTTGTGGTTTTATCTAATCTATTTGTTTTTAATTGATCTGTTTGTGGTTTTTTTTCCTATTTTTCCTGTGGATTTCTACATGAATCTCTCGGTGTTAATTATATTTCTTCATATACATATGTAAAACATTTTCATATATGTAGATAGTCTTTCTTTGTTATATGTTTTTCTGTGCTTGCTTTTTTTTTTTTTTTTTTTTGTAGAGGGTTTCATTTTGTTTACTTTATTTTTATATATGTGGATGGTTTATATGTTTGAGTATTTTGTTATGTTTGTGTTTTCTACGCACGGATCGAAGATGGGTTCTTGTATTTATTTGTACTTGGCATGTCTCTGATTTTCTTTGGTCTTTAGATCTGGGTAGATTTTGAAATATTTGAAGATGGGATATGGTGAAGTCTGGGTAGTTATGTTTATTTCTGCTTTCTTGATAACAAATTTCACGGCACCTGGGTTTTTTTTTTTTTCTTTTTGTGTTGTGTTTATTTATTTTATATATTGTGTAAGATGGATACATTGTTGATGGTAATGAAATCTATTTTTTTATTTAATCTATTTTGTGAGGTTTATGTATTTCATGGTAGATGTACATGACAGATAGTTCATTTCTTGGTTTTATATATCTGAATGGGTTTTTTTATATATCTGTATTTCTGGTTTGTTGATAACAAATTTTCATGGCAGCTGGGTTTTTTTTTTTTTTTTTGTCTATATTTATTTTATATAACTTGTAAGATGGAGACAGTGTTGATCCTAATGAAATCTATTTTTTTTATTTAATCTATTTTATAAGATTTATGTCATGGTAGATGGGCATCACAGGTACTTATTTCTGGTTTTATCTAATCTATTTCCTATTAATTGATCTCTTTGTGAGTTGTTTTCCTATTTTTCCTGGGGGATTTCTACATGAATGTGTCGGTGTTGATTAATTTTTTTTTCCTATACATATGTAAAACATTTTCATATATGTAGATAATTTTTCTTTGTTATATGTTTTTCTGTGCTTGTAATTTTCTTTTTTTGTAGAGGGTTTCATTTCTGTGAATTTGTATTCTGGTTGGGATTCTTTTTCTGTGGCTGGTTTATGTATGGGTTAATATTTTAGTTGTCATTGTCAACACGAGAATTTGAGGTCACATTCCTCAAGCTGTCATTTCCTTCATATTTTGTGGTTTTATTTTATGAGTTGTGATGTTGTAAGGAATGTTTTGGTTGTTTTTTTTTTTAATGCTTATAAATCCCCACCTCTATGTTTCTGGTATTCTCATTTAGTTTCATGTGTTTTTATTGTCATTTTATTTATACGTTGAGATGTTTGGGTGCATATTTCCTGCCGGAATTTTTAAGTTTCAAATGGCAAGAAATCTGTCTCTCATGTTTTGATTTATTTTTTTCCTCACAATTACTTTTATTTTGAGCCTACTGAAGCTCTGTAGATGTACACATGTAGTTAAATTTTTATTTTATTATTGTCGTACAATTTTTTTTTCTCAGCTTTAAATTTGTTTCTTGTATGTTTTTGTCAACATCAGTTTTATTTTCATCTTGCTGAATATCTGTACATGCACTAAAATTTTGTCAACTTTTTATTTCTCTTCCTCTGATTTATTTCTTATATATGTTACTGTGTTCTTTTAATATACTTAACTATGTTTCCTATTTGTTTAGACGTTATATGAACATATGCAATTCAAGTGTTGTTGAATTTGTTTTTTGTTGACCTATATTCATAGTGTTTTTTGTTAATATCATTTTTATTTCGAGTGTAATGAATATATCTGAAAGCATTTTCCTAATTTTTTTTTTTTTTTATATATGGCTGTGTTCTTTTAGTATTATTGGAGGTGTTTCATATTTGGTTGAAGTTTTTTTCCCCCACGTATACTGATACTGTTATTTGTTTTGTATCAGTTTTCCTTTGATTTTAATGAATATTTACAGATGTAGACATGGACTACATCTTTTGAAGATTGAAATTTTATTTGTTAGTTTATTTCTTGTATTTTTATTGCAGATACTGTATAAATAAACAGAGAATGAAATTTGAAGATAGCAAAAATAAATGAAGATTTAGAAATGAATGGAGGCAAGAACATCAGCAAAGGAATGAAGATTCAGCCAAGTTTCCGAAGCGAAATTTATTTATTTTAATGGAAATAGTGATGTAAATTTTTTATTTCTTATTCATTGCATACATGTAAATAACTTAACAAAGTAGTGAGAAAAGAGGAAAAGAGAAACTGACCTGGAAGATTGGAAAGGTGGAAGACAAATTTAGAACCTAGAAAACAGAAAGAATTCAGGCACTTAAAAGAGAGATAGAAAGCAGTAGAAATTGGAGAGTGATGTAAAATTTGCATTTCTTAATCATTGCATGCATGTAAATAACCCAAGCAAGTAATCAGAAAAAATAAAACTCACCTGCGAGTTGGAAGAGAAATTTAGAACGTGAGGTTTAAAGAGAGAAATTTGAGGTAGTTGAAACAGAGATAGGGAAGATTAGAAATGTAGGGAGATCGAGCATATTCTTATAGGAGATAGGCACCAGCTTAGGCGGTAGAAAAGACAAATCAAATAAGATTGAGATAAATGTAGATGATAATTCATACAGAAATTAGTAAGCGGTTGAAAGGATGAGCAGATGTAAAAAAATAAATTAAAATCTGATCTGAAATAATCTAGAATGTAAGAAGATGCGAAGGAAGAAGGAAATCCAGAAGGTGACGGAAAACAATAGCAAAAAGCTGCAAATTTGATAAAGTTGAGAGCAGATTTAATTGGAGAATATTAAATGAAAACGGTGAAGGCGGCTGCAAACAGATAAGAAGCAAATATCGATTCAGAGAAAGTTGAATCCAGAAGGTTGTGGAAAATGGTAGAACAAATTATTTACAGCCGAAAATATTCCAGAAGCACAAAAGCAATTCTAGACGATGAAAGGAAAGCTGACAACGTAAAAGAGGAAAAAAATGTAGGATAAAATGGGAAAAGAAATTTAAGAATAAGGACAAAGTGCGAGAGGAAGTGGGAAAATAAAAATCTAAGGACATAAATGGAAACAAAATATGAAATCGGGGGCAAAATTGTACTACTCGTGGGTAAGATATAAATTTAACGACATCAACGTCAAAAGAATATAAAAGTAGGGCTAAAATCGGAATTATGTTACAATTAAAGCACATGAACATAAGAAGAATATAAAAGCAGGGGTAAAATCCGAGAAAAAATTGTACGGACATAAACGTAATAAATATATAAAAGCAGGGTATAATTAAAGGACATGAACATTAAATAAATATAAAATCAGGGGTAAAATCGGAATAAAAATTTTACGAAGGACATAAACGTAAGAACAATATAAAAGCAGGGGTAAAATGGGAATAAAAAATATTAGACAACACCTGCCTGCTTATCGACGCTTATTATATATAAGAGATATATATATATATATATATATATATATATATTCCTTCCTTTGCCGTCTTGCAGAGCAATCAGCATGTTAGCATGCATGTTAGTCACATAAATATTAAATACACACATACAAAATAAATAAATAAATATAGACGTGAAGTGAAGATGGGGTTAACTCTATTATCCTTTTTAACACCTGTACGTTAGTATTGACTATTGAGGATCCAGATTTCCTCCTTCACTACCATTACTCCTTCATATTTTCCTTCATTTCCGCACCTCCACCATTGGAACTTGGAAGATGTCTCCTTTTTTTTATATATGAATTTGAAGCGGAAACCAGGATCTTGCAGCTAGCAGCCTAGCAATTAGCTAGGATGATTACATTCCAAAGTAGTTTACTTTTTTCAATGATTTCATTTTTTTGGAAATGCCTGGAATTTATTTTAGGAAAATTCTAGATGCCCCCGCTGGGGGCTCCGCTGGGCTCTAGTGATTTTTTAAATATATTTTTTTAATTTTTTTTATATAGATATTTTTAATAATTTAAATATTTTAAAAAAATAAAATAAAAATTACAATATTATTAAAAAATATTTATTTAATCACGAAATAGAATAAAAAATAATATTTATTCTACTTCGTGATTAATGAAGTATTTTTAACGATTTTTTTTTACTTTTTGATTAAGAAAGTGTTTTTTAATGATATTTTAAATTTATTTTATTTTTTAAAAATATTTAAAAGTGTAAAAAAAATCTATATAAAAAATAAATTAAAAAATACACATAGAAAAGTATATGCTAAGCCCAGCGGGAGCCCCAACGGGGCTGTAGCATGACTATTTTAAATATTGTTTTAAAAAAATCATAATATTATTCTGAAAATATTTTTTATAATTTTTTATTTTACTTCGTGATTAAAAAAATATTTTTTAATATATATTTTTTTACTTTCTGATTAAGAAAAAAAATTTTAATAATGTTTTAAATTTATTTTATCTTTTTAAAATATTAAAAGATCTATATAAAAAATTACTTAAACAAAATATATGTAAAAAAACACTACACCCAGCGGGAGCCGGGGCTGTAGCATCCTTTATTTATTTTTTTCAAACACAAGTCAAAGCCCCCCTCCCCCCCCAAAACGTGGTGAACATGTTCATAATGTTTTTTACTTTTTAGTATCTCGACCGAACTACAATTTATAATTTTTGTATTATTTACAAGTGATTATTTATATACATAATTGTAATCAAATAGAAAGATACAAGCTCGTTTCTATATATATATATATTTTTTAATTTTTAATTTTTTCAACGTGATATTAGAACTAAATTATGAAAATCTCTCCTCCATTTTCCTAGCTTTCTTCTTGATGTTACTTAATTTAAATTATTTTGATTCTTTATTTTTCCGACGCTAAAATATCAACGTATATGATTAAGAATAGAAAAAATTATATTTAAAAGTCGGTGTGAATAACACACCTGATAAAGTGTCAACATGTTCTAATTTGATTTAAAAAATAAATTTTAAAATTTTAATTTTATAAATAAAATATTATCATTTAAAATTAGGTGAATGATGTACTATTTTATCTCGAATCTAATAATATATTGCTAGTTCTTACCCAACAAGCCTAGGGCCCAGTCTTGGTGGACATAATTGAGCCCATTATTTGGTCAGCCGCTGATGCTATCTAGAAGAAAGCCCAAAGGCTAAAGGGTCGTTTAATAAAATCAAAATGATGAAGATTGGTATGGCCCACGAAAGTATTCTTAGGCTCGGCTTGCATTGGGTTGTGTAGCTGTGTATGATATAATCGTTGCGCTGCCTTGCTGTGCTGGTGGTGAGCATTGAGCAATTCCCTTGGGTCTTCTATAGGGTTTTGGTAATTTGGATACAGCTTTATCAAGGATTCAAGAGGATCTTAAGTTACATCTCCGTTTTCCTTTCCTCTTCCCCGATGGCCTCAAAGTCTTCCAAGGATCTTCCTGCTGGTGAGCTGCTGCTTTTACTTATGCCTTTTGTATTTCATTTTGTGTTTTATAAATTCGTTTTCGTGTGCTTTGGGATTCAAGGCTTGTTGGATTTCCTTGGGTTATCCGCAGTGATGATGTTTTTAATGAGTAATTTCATTTTAGATTCTTTTGATAGATGGAAAATGATAACTGCTTTAAGGTGTTTAGTACTCTTACATATGTCTTTTGCGTCTTAGATGAAAAGTCAGGTTCAACAGATAAAAAAAACACCAAAACTGAGACATCCTCCGGGGAGTCACAGACAGGACAAAGAGGGCCTACTTCTCCGCCAGGAGCTGGGATTCCTGACAATCCTTTCGATTTTTCAGCCATGTCTGGTCTGCTCAATGTACAGTATCTCTTATTGCCCTTCATAGTCAGTTTTATTTGAACGGTTTATTTTACACGGTGCATTCATGAAGATCCCGCAGTTAGGAATTATTATTGCATTCGATAACCTTTATGTTTTCATTCTCTGATTATGGTGCTCAATTGATTTTCGACGGATGCAATTCTGTATTTATCGCTAGTTTGATTATTGTATTTGTTGGAAAGAGTATCTGTCTGTAATTTTAAGTGGGAGAAGGAATTTTTTGCAGATTATTTGTTATCTATCTTGTTAATAAGCTCTCATTCTATTTTATAAATATTAATTTTATTACTATTTAATGTGTAGGTCTCGTTCACTTTCACAAAACTTTTCATCTCATCTCATCTCATCATTTCAGCTTTTCCAAATTCCCATACAAAATAAATTAAATAATTCAATTTTTTTAAATCTCAAAACAAAAATAATATTAAAAAATATATTCTAATAACATTTTATTCAACTTTCAACTTTTATCTCAACTAATTTCATCTCATCTGCGAAAACAAACGAGACTTAGTGATTAGTGATGGCTGTCTAAGGGCATGCATGCATTTGTTTTGTATCCATATGGGTGTGTGTGTGTTGAAATCTTTCTATCCACAAGTTTTAAAGTTCATTTATTAAAATGCCAAGCTAGACTTTATGAGCCAACTCACCTACATTTAGTGTTGGGTGTTGGCCTGCTTTTGTGCACCATATACATTGATAGGATGTCTGCACTTAGAATGACACATGGCCACCTGAAAGTACAACCACTCTAGGGAACCTTGGTGTGTTCAGATGGTTGAAAATATGGATTGCCTGCCAAGGAAAAAGTATCACCTTTAAAATCACTTTTTGAATCTGATTGATAAGCCCAGAATTCTAGAATTTTGGAAATTGGAAGGGTTCTACAAGTTAAAGGTGGTTTCTCTTGTGAAATGGTGTAAGAGCCATATGGATATAACATTTGATTCTTCTTCTGCCCTCCCCCATTTCTTCTCTGACCTTAAACTTGATCTTAAATTTCAACATCTATTTAAGTCCCCTCTTTTTTGCTTACAAAAATCCAATGCATGAAATACACAGGATCCAAGCATTAAGGAATTAGCTGAACAGATATCAAAAGATCCTTCATTCAACCAGATGGCAGAGCAACTTCAGAAGACTTTTCAGGGTGCATCACTTGAAGATGGTTTCCCACAGTTTGATACTCAACAATATTACAACACCATGCAACAGGTTATGCAGAATCCCCAATTTATGACCATGGCTGAGCGCCTTGGTAATTCATTAATGCAGGTATTTATTGTATTTTATAAGTTATTCCTATTTTGTAATTCTTGTCAATGCACTATAAAGGTGTCATCTGTCAGATGTTAAGTCTTATCTCTTCTTAGGATCCATCAATGTCTAATGTGCTTGAAAGTTTTTCAAATCCGTCAAACAAAGACCAGCTTGAGGAACGAATGGCGCGCATCAAAGAAGATCCATCTCTGAAGCCTATTTTAGAAGAGATAGAGAATGGTGGTCCCGCTGCCATGATGAGGTTGGGAATATTAAGATATCATTGTATCATTAAACGCTTGTGCTATAATATTTTTGGACTTGCTGTGTGGTATGGTGGTTGGATTCGGTTGACCCTAAGCTTTCATTCTTTAGAGAGGGTAAAATTCTGGTATTGCAGGTACTGGAACGATAAAGACGTTCTACAGAAGTTGGGTGAAGCTATGGGTCTTGCAGTTGCGGGAGATGCAACTACTTCAGCTGAAAATTCTGTACCAGATGAACCTGAAGATCCGGGTAATGAGGATGAGTCAATTGTTCATCACACTGCTAGTGTTGGTGATGTAGAGGTATGACACTCCCATTTCTCATATACTTTTCAGGTGCTGTTTGGTTGGTCAGTGTGGTTGTGAAGAGTTAAAAAAATGTTTTGAAATTTGACTACTGGTGTGGGGATTGTCTAAAAAAATAGTTTATCTCCTTTGCAATGTGTCTCCCTTGCAAGGAGTTGTACAACTCAACTGAACTCAATCAAGCCTTTTTTTTCATTTATTGGTAAGTTTAAATATGAACTCTGTGGATTCTGAATCTATATCCTTACCTCTAACCCCATTTTAATGGGGAACAAGGATCAGTTTTGAGATAGAAATGGATATGACAAATTAACACCTTATTCCCTGTAAAATTTATGAAAGAAATTAAGAATACTTGTCAATCTGTTTTAAGAAAATTAAGCATCCTGCATCAGGTGGCTTGTCTTTGTGTTGAATTGCCTAAGAAAGATGCAGGAGGTTGTTTTCTATAGGTAATTCATTTTAGCAGATTTGCTAGAATTGAAGTCTTCCCTCTGTATATCAATTAGGGTTTGAAAAAAGCACTAGCCTCTGGTGCTGACAAGGATGAAGAAGATTCGGAGGGAAGGACAGCATTGCATTTTGCATGCGGGTACGGTGAGGTATGTCATTGTTCACAAGTTTTCTTACCGTTTCCTTTCTTTTCCCCATGAGTAAGACCTCTTCCTTATTTTAAAAAAATGTTAAATATCTTCAGACATGGGGCTTTTTAAAGCCTTAGCAGGTAGAATGATCAGACTGTTTTGATATGAGGAATGGCTAAATTGGGAGTTGATTATGAGTAAATTTCGAGAATCCTGTACCTGCTTGATGTTTGGAATGAAGATTCTGTGGAATCCTAAAATGAAAAAAGGAAATAAAAGAGAATAGAAAAGGTGATACTCTACCCTAGCATTCCTGAAAAAGCTCTGAATCTCTGATTGTGGGCCAAAGCCAAGTGAGTTTACATTGTGATAGAAGTTGACTTGGTTTCTGGAACGTGCATTTTTTTTAATGTTTCGAAAATGCCCCTTTATATTGTCAAGAATTACAGATTTGCTTCAATGTTCTGTTTCTGTCGTTTGTCCAGATGATATTGTCATAAATGCCTTTGGTTTCATACTTTTTCTTATGAGGTGTGTGCAATTTTATTTGGTGTAATTATTATAGTATTTAGATATATACTTAAAAAAACGCATGAATGGGAAAATGGGATTTCTCGTTTTACCGAACAGTGAACTAAGGTTCTGACCAAATACTTGGACTTGTTGAGCAATGGATTGAGATTTATCTCTGACATCCTATTTCATGGAATCGGATTCTGCAGGATTGTGATTTGTTCTACCTTACACACGTATTTTGAGTTTTTATTAGGATATACCATGAGGTGGAATCAGTTGGGTTTCCTAACCAACCCAACCCCAACTGGTGAGATTTTGATGTGTGCATTAATTATTTGGCTGACTTGATGGACTTTGTTCTCAAAGTTATTGCCATTCAGACTGAGACAGCAATCGCAGCATTTGTAGCTTGTACTAATCAGCGCATTATCTAACCACCAGTAGCAGTGTTTGGTAGTTAACTATGGTTTGGAACTGTTGCAACCATGACAGAAAAGCTATGTGCTTCTTGTTGTTTGCTTCTGTATCGAAGTGGGGCACACCCTTGTTGCGAGCTCATCCAACGAGTTGAAGCAAAACCTGCTGTAATTGGCTTGGGCTTAGGTGCTCATTGTAAAACTTCTTCACTATTTAGAGTCTAGACCGCATTAGTTATAATGGTTGTAGAAATAAGGCGAAGTGATCAGGATTGCTGACATTGCTCTCATGATAAATGGGGGAGGTGAAATGGGTTTAAGAATTTTTTACAAGAAATTGGCCAAGTCTGAGTAGATGCTCTTGAATTCCTTTTAGGTAAAGTGTGCTCAGGTCCTTCTCGAAGCTGGAGCAACAGTGGACGCATTGGACAAGAATAAAAATACTGCACTTCATTATGCAGCTGGTTATGGAAGGAAGGAGTGTGTGGCATTACTGCTGAAGAATGGTGCCGCCGTGTAAGTCAAAAACTTACTAATGTTTTCCATCCTTGACAGGCTGATTTCTTGTTACTTCTTATTTTTGGATCTGCAGCACAAAAATTTTATTTTATTTTTCCTCCGCGTTCTGCAGTACGCTTCAGAACATGGATGGAAAGACTCCCATTGATGTTGCTAAGTTAAACAACCAACAAGACGCGCTGAAGCTGCTCGAGAAGGATGCCTTCCTGTAACTTTTGTAGGTGGGGTGGCATATGTATGCTTTTGTTGTGGCATGTTATAGCATTTTCATTGTGCTTTAGACCAATTTGCTTTGATCAGCATAAGGTTGCAGTCACCACAACTTGATCCGTTGTCTATCCTGTATTTACCCTGGTTGCTACATTGCATGAATTTGATAGTGACATAAAAAAAGTCTCTTTCATGGATCACTGTGACCTTCCATGTGTGCTGTATATCCCAGCCCATTGCTTTTACTTGTCTTAGTGCCTACAAACAAACAGGAAAAGGATAATTACACATTATATCTGAGGTGGAATAAAAGGAAGAAGCATGTTTCGAGTAGACAAACATCACTCATAATGATGACCCTTGCATCTTCTCATCTTTGCTTGATTTCTCGAAGGAAATGGTTTTCACCATCATTTCTGTGAATTTGAAAAAATAAATTAAATTTTTGTATTTTCATTATACACCGGTTTTGCTATCGTACAATGCTGGTACAGAAATGCTAGAGATACAGTGCGAATACCGCAAATCTATTATGCTTATAAATTTATAATTATTTAAATAAAAAATCTCATAATAATAATATGCTAAGTGAACGGATAGTGTGCACCGATTGTGCATTGAGTAATGATACATACAATCGTAGAGTGTGTAACTGTCGTGCAATTGTTTTGAAAAATAGTAGGGTTTATTATTAAAAAATTAATTTTTTTATATGAATCTCATATTTATTCACTTTTTTCATCTCTTATGCATTTTGTGCACACCATCGGTCAGGGCACCTATATGCACCTATATTTATATCATTTTTCTCATAACATAGGACAACTGAACCAATAGTAGATCTCTACCAGCTTCACAAGACACTGACAGTCAATTTGCAGCAAAACTTCTCTTTTATTTGGAAGTAGGGTTGTAATCTATCCGAAGTGAGTTGAGTTTTTGGATTATGGAGACGAGTTGGACTCAAATAACTTGAGCTCAAACTGAAAGCTCATCATGGCGAGCCGAGTTTGAGTTGATCAAACACGAGATCGAGTCAAGTCTAGTTATATATCGATCTTTGTCTGTACTCTTTAACGACTCCGAGTCGAGTTATTACTCGAGTTTTGTTCGTACTTTTTTATATATATTTATTTATTTATGAATGAATTGAATAATTAAAAATACCAAATTACAAAAACAAATAATTACATCTGATGGAATTTTTACAACTAATATTGAATTATCATATTATAACATTTTTATGAATACATTTCTTATATTCTTTTTACATTGTAGTATATAAAACTACCAAGTGCTGCATACTAACTATTACGCATACTATAAAATATGTACTATAATTAATCACTTAAGTATTTATTTAACTAACATATAGTTATGGATTATATTCAATATATAGACATAAATAACTACGCATAAGTAATTAAGGTACATACTACATATTTAATTATAAAAATAATTATGCTTATATTATTAAATTTAATGTGTACAGAAGCATATTTGTGTATATAAGAGTACTGATATGTATAAATAAATTATAGACATATATATTCAATAATTTATGGACAAGTTGTGATTGAGTTGAGTTGGAAATGACCTACCGAGTTTTAACTGAGTCAATTCATTTACTTGGAAGCGGGATCCTTTGCTGCCTTCAATTTTGCGGCTTTCGCCAGCAATGAGCATATCCCATGGGCCATTTTGATCATCAAGGCGGCTTCGTTTCCTTCCTAACACATTTCAATTTATTTTAACTTATCGTTACAATTTTTTTAAGTTTTAATATAAAATATAATAAATAATTTAAAATTGTTAAATCTCAAAATAATAATAATATTAAAAAATAATATTCTAACAATATTTTATCATCTCAACTCAACTCAGTTTACCATAATCTAAAAGTGTGTTTCCTGACGTATTTAGAAATATCGTGCCGCTTCTGCAAGACCTGCTCCACAACCCACTCCAAGTCTGAGGTCGACGTGCCAGTCTCACCCAGAACCTCCACCGCGTGGAGAAGACAAAGACAACCGAGAAAAATAAAAAGGAAAATGAAATGAAAAGAGAGAATGCAAGCCAGATATGGTTACTATAGCTCGAAGTGAATTAACTAACTCCACGATGCCTAATCATTTTCATACTCCTTTTTTTTTTAATATACATTTAAGGTGGGGGGATTTTGAATTTTAGAAAATGCTATACATCTGCCCCACACCAACACATACTTCACTTCACTTTTTTTTTTTTTTTTTTTTACACTCAGGTTGAGTGTGCCCGGAGTGGCCAGATGCAAAATATTTTTCTTGAATTTTAGACATCCATTTTAAAGGCGGAGGATGCTACGTACCTTTGACCGTTTCAAACCTATTTTAAGTGTTGTTAGATATATTAGTAATATATATCCGGTGCTTTAACCCGATAATCATGTTCTGGTGTATTTAAATTTCTCATATTAATAATAACTATCATTAACAGAGAATAAAATTTTAAATAAAAAATAGTTTTTTATTTTTTAATTATTAGCGTGAAAAATGGACATCCAAAGAGGATTACCCTCGCGCGGGTGGGACACGTGTTCATGTACGTGTTCGCTTCACTCGGTTGGCGGCAAGGATGGAACGTATATAGTCGAATACTTCTCCTGCAATAGTTAGTTGGCAGCGTTCGTGGTTTTCTTCGCTTTAATCAATGGCTCTCAACCCGCAGCTGTTTCCTAATGAGATGCCGGCCCGTTCCTTTCGTCAACGAGTTCGTCTTGGCTAGGGACGGCGTCGAGTTCGAGGTCGATAAGATCCCCGGGTCAGTTTCTTCTTCTTCTTCCACTGCTATTGTGTGTAAATTAAAAATTTCTGAGCGACCTGCTCCTTTTCCTTCTCTATTCGTCGATTCTCGATTGGATTAGTAAGAAAGGAATTGATTTCTTTTTGGCGGTGTGTTGAAGTAGGACTCACGAGGATTCTTTGAATTTGGAAACGAGAAATGAAGTTTAAGACCGTGCTTTCTGTGGTGGTGTTTGGGTTATCCGTGTCCTTAAAAGTTTCAGCGTGGCATTGGACTCGTTCTCAACTAAATTTAGTTTTCTAAATCCAAATATTCCTAACTTTATAACCTTATTCTGGCTTTACTCGCCCTGTTATCTCGCGAGGATGTAAATTTTTCCATGACAAGTTGACGACTTATACATATACGGGATAACACGTTGCTGCCACGAAATTTATAAATTATTCTGACAAAACCAATCATTCTTGGAAGAAGAATCATGAAGCTACTTGTTAATATTAACATTCTTATTAATTATCTGTCATGTATTTGTATATTTAGGTTGGTTTTGGATAAACAGTTCATATGAGATGATGAGATGATATGTTTTGAATAGTAATTGAATAAAATATTATTAGATATAATTTTTTAGTATTATTTTTATGTTCGGATTTAAAAAAGTTGAATTGTTTATTATATTTTTGTATGGAAATTTGAAAAAGTTATAATAATGAGATGAGATAAGATGAGTAAGTTTGTGTATCCAAACCCAACTTTATTCGTACATGTTTATAATGTAGGCTTACCCTTGTCATCAATACTAACGAGTGTTTTCATTATTGAGCATGTTCTTTCATCCGTTGTTGCATTGCATACATGGTAAACAACTTTTATATATCTAACATGTATTTTCTCTTGTTTCAATGTTTTACTTTAATTATTAATTCAAGTCCTCAGGGCAAAACAAAACAATGCATTGCTGGAAGAAATAATTGGAAACAATTTCGATAGGCCAAGCGCATCAGCTTCAAGTGGTTCTGTTGATCTGATAATAAAGATATCTGAAATTGCAAAAAGCCTCAGATCTGCACCAACAATGACGGTATAATTTTATTGTTTTAAATCAAATCTCTTATTTTTTTAAAAAATATTACTTAATATCTCTTATTCTCGAGATCTGTACCATATCTCGAATTTTATTTGCAATATTCTCGAGATATATTTACTAATACTATAAATTTTATGTTATATATTAACATTTGTTTAAATTCTCATTTTTAATTGCAGTAAATATGCGGACCTTGTATACATCTATTAAGAACATCACTCCAAGGACGAAAAATTAGAAAATCAAAATGATAGTTGGGGAGAAGTAGCCAAAACATACGGTGCAAAATTCACCAGTGAAATACCAAAATTTGATAGTGATAGATGCTGATGTATTAAATATTCTTCTTCATTACTTATCATTATTTTATTTATCATTTAAAATTAAACAAATAAATTTTATCCATCTTTTTACAGGGAAATCGTGTGCAGGCAGTGATCTTTGGGAGAAACATCGATTTACGTGATGATACACTGCATATCTACCAATTTTACTACATCAACAATGCTTTCATGAAGCCATTAGATCCAAGACATCAAAGAGAAACGTATGAGTTCCAATAGATAATAAATTCCAAAACCATTGTTGAAGTTATCAAAGATGACGAGCCAGCACTCAGACCGCCAAAATATAACATCATTGCTTTGAACAAACTTGGCGTATACAAAGACACAGATACCGAAATAGGTAACAACTATATAAATATATCGATATCTTTATATGGTTCTCTCTCGCTATAGACTAACGAAAAAGATTTCATAAATTATATATTCTGGCACTTGCGATTCATATGAACCCGTCAAAGGAAGTGAACACGAGCCACGGAAAAATGTTGGTCCAAGATGTATACTTGATTGATCTAAGGTATGAATATATATCCTCTCGCATTGATGAAATTTCTAATTTAATATCTTATAATACTTTTATTATTCTAAATTTAACATCATTTATAATTTTGATAGTTTAAAGCTTATACGTTTAATGATGTGGAATCGATTTGTTCACGATGAGTGCCATGAAATTTATAACCTTATTTTGGCAAAGCCAATCATTCTTGAAACACGAATAATAGCTTTTTTTTATAATGATACTTTCTGTTAATATTAACATTCTTATTAATTATCCATATTGTATTTGTATATTTATTCGTACATGCTTATAATGTAGGTTTATCCTTGTCATCAAGACCAACGAGTGTTTTCACTATTGAGCTTGTTCTTTTATCCGTTGTTGCATTGCGTACATGATAAACAACTTATTTAAAAAAAAAATTGATTTCATTTCTTATTTAAATGCAATATAAATTTTATATTGACTTTTTTCGATATACTATCATATATATCTAACATGTATTTTCCCTTGTTTCAATGTTTTATTTTAATTATTAATTCAAATCGTCTGGGTAACACAAAACAATGCATTACTGGAAGAAATAATTGGAAATAGTTTTGATAGGCCAAGCACATCAGCTTCAAGCAGTTTTGTTGATCCAATAATAAAGATATCTGAAATTGCAGAAAGCCTCAGATCTGCACCAGCAATGACAGTATAATTTTATGGGATGATTCCATTCCCTATCTCGGATTCTATTTGCAATATTCTCGAGATATGGGATATGGTTTTAAAAAAATAAAAGATTTGATTTTAAACAATAAAATTATACCGTCATTGTTAATGCAAATCTAAGGCTTTCTGTAATTTCAGGTATCTTTATTATCAGATCAATAGAACTGCTTGAAGCTGATGCGCTTGGCCTATCAAAATTGTTTCCAATTATTTCTTCAAGTAATGCATTGTTTTGTGTTACCCTGAGGATTTGAATTAATAATTAAAGTAAAACATTGAAACGAGAGAAAATACATGTTAGATATAAATGATAGTATATCGAAAAAATACAATATAAAATTTATATTGCATTTAAATAAGAAATGAAATCAATTTTGTTAAATAAGTTGTTTACCGTGTACGCAATGCAGTAGCGGATGGAAGAACATGCTCAATAGGAAAAACACTCGTTGGTCTTGATGACAAGGATAAACCTACATTATAAACATGTACGAATAAATATACAAATACATGATGGATAATGAATAAGAATGTTAATATTAACAGGAAGTAACATTATAAGAAGAAGCTCTGATTCGTGTTCCAAGAATGATTGGCTTTGCCATAATAAGGTTATAAATTTCGTGGCACTCATCGTGAACAAATCGATTCCACATCGTTAAACGTATAAGTTTTAAACTATCAAAATTATAAATGATGTTAAATTTAGAATAATAAAAGTATTATAAGATATTAAATTAGAAATTTCATCAATGCGAGAGGATATATATTCATACTTTGGATCAATCAAGTATACATCTTGGACCAACATTTTTCCGTGGCTCGTGTTCACTTCCTGTGGCTCGTGTTCACTTCCTTTGACGGGTTCATATGAATCGCAAGTGCCGAAATATATAATTTATGAAATCTTTTTCGTTAGTCTGTTGCGAGATAGAACCATATAAAGATATCGATATATTTATATAGTTGTTACCTATTTCGGTGTCTGTGTCTTTGTATACGTCAAATTCGTTCAAAGAAATGATGTTATATTCTGGCGGTCTGAGTGCTTGCTCGTCATTTTCGATATTGTTCAATAATGGTTTTAGAGTTTATTATCCATTGGAACTCATACGCATCTCTTTGATGTCTTGGATCTAATGGCTTCACGAAGGCATTGCAAGTACGTGTTCCAAGTACGTGTTCGCTTCACTCGGTTGGCGGCAAGGATGGAACGTAGTCGAATCTTCTACTTCTCCTGCAATAGTTAGTTGGCAGCGTTCGTGGTTTTCTTCGCTTTGATCAATGGCTCTCAACCCGCAGCTGTTTCCTAATAGGATGCCGGTTCCTTTCGTCAACGACTTGTTCGTCTTGGCCAGGGACGGCGTCGAATTCGAGGTCGATAAGATCCCCGGGTCAGTTTCTTCTTCTTCTTCTTCCACTGCTATTGTGTATAATCTTAGTTTGTATAATTAAAAATTTCTGAGTGACCTGCGTCTTTTCCTTCTTTATTCGTCGATTCTCGATTGGATTAGTGAGAAAGGAATTGATTTCTTTTTGGCGGTGTGTTAAAGTAGGACTCATGAGGATTCTTTGAATTTGGAAACGAGAAATGAAGTTTAAGACCGTGCTTTCTGTGGTGGTGTTTGGGTTTTTCCGTGTCCTTAAAAGTTTCAGCGTGGCATTGGACTCTGTTCTGCTGCCAATTGGAAAACTACTCTGGAAGATGTCTCGTGATTGTCATTCATCAATTTCAAAGATTGGGATGCAACTCACTAAGGTCATCACAATTCACCCCCATAAATGCTGTTATTTAAATATATATTTCTTTGATAAAGTGATAAGAAATTTCTTGACGCAAAAATAAACAAGAACACATTGGGGTGCACCCTGTATCCTCTCAAGAGATTGCTGTCGAAAATCCAAAAGAGCACTGGAATCCATGATAGAATAACACCAATGCTGCCAAAGAATAATTAATTGTGGTATGCCTTGCTACCTAAAGCGTTAAAAGCGCACACGTTGTTTCAGGGTCCTTTTCTCTTAATTAAGTTTGATGCTGATGGAGTTTCATGGTGTTTTTTGTTCTCTAGTTTTAAATTAACTCAACACTTGAATTGCCAGATTTAATGGAGGTCACCTTAAAACAAAGGGAACAATCTACTTGTCGAATATACGCATGGTCTTTGTTGCAAATAAACCTGTTGGGAACTTTACTGCTTTTGACATGCCCCTGGTATGTACTTCTTATTGTTTATGTGTACTCTGTTTCTATCTGCAAACAAGTCATGTTAAAGAAGTTGCCATGCACCTAATGACCTCTTTGATTTTTTTTTTTTTTTTCAACTTTGGTGGTTGGTTTTGATTCATACTATATCTTTTAAGACCCTTTCATTTATTCTCTTCAAAGCTTTCACTCTTAGGCAGCTGCAGGAGTCATTCTATTGTATGGCTTTTACCTCTAGGAGTTGATTCACTTGCCTTGTTTGGGTAATGAGTTGATCATATAATAAACAACTCAACTTTTTCAAATCCCAAAAGAACAATAACATTAAAAAACTATATTCTAACAATATTTTATTCAACTTTCAACTCTCATCTCAACTCAACTCAACTCACTATCCAAAATTCCAAACTATTCAGGGTTTAGATTGCTCTAGTTTAAATTACTTTTTTATTTTCATTTGTTATGAATGGTGCGAAATTGCGGAAGCTCTATTGAGTTTGAAATGCGA
The DNA here is from genome assembly GCA_022457165.1 of Juglans mandshurica. NCBI lineage: Eukaryota > Viridiplantae > Streptophyta > Magnoliopsida > Fagales > Juglandaceae > Juglans > Juglans mandshurica. The sequence continues at coordinate 22,981,086 of CM039629.1, read as the reverse complement.
TTTCGGCTGTAATTTGATGTTTTGGGCGTTGTTCATGTGCAACCATGTATCAACATCTCAAGTACTTGATGGTTCCAATTTGCAGCTTCACGTTCATGGTGAAAAATTCAATCAACCAATATTTTCCTGCAACAATATTTCTGGTCATGTAGAACCTGTAAGTAGCCAGTGAGAGTTCTGTGAGTGTTGGATATGTCGTCTTCCCCATTTCCAGTATCCTCGCTATCTCTATATCTTATATCGGGTAGTTCCAGAAAACCAGCACAGGGCACTTTACTCACTTCTTCAAGATTTTATTCAAGGAAGGGGGCTGTGAGTGTTTAAACCAGGAATTTAAGGTTTCTCCTTTGCATCTTCTGCATCATCCGATTGATCTCAGAAACAAATAGAAGGGACTATGGCAGGTTGCGTCTTCCTTTCTACACAAACATGTTAAAATGGACATCTATTTGTCTTATTTATAAGCTATTGAAAAACTCTGTTTTCCAAACAAACCATCTACAGCTTAGTTCTTCACCAAACTGGATAATCTGCAACTTCTCGATTACCACTTTGTATCTATTAAAATATATCTACATCAACTGGAAGGGCAGACAGTACCGTCCAACTCTCAACAAGTTAAACAAAAGCTCGATACATAATTGTAAGATTGACCTCTCCTTGCTCTCTCTGTATTATCTATTCTTTGTGATAGAGATACAAGCCAAGGCCAAACCGAGCACATGCTCTACAGAAAGCTATTTCCTCTGCTGCAGCAACTGGATCCACAATGTGGCCCTCACCGGGCGATACTGTTCCGGTTGACTCGCGATGAGCCTGTATCGGTGTGTCAGATAAACAATATACGTTAGAGCCAAAATGAAGCATTATGAGATTTTCTTCTTGGTCATTGTACTACTAGGTGTAGCGTATCCCTCTTCCTAAAGCATATGTAATTATATATAGGTTTAATTCATGCAAGTTTTAGGCAACACTCAAAATGTACAACCACGAGATGACTAACATTTTTCTTGAAAAAACCGTTCTCCATGTCATCCTCATACAACTCTTTCTAAGTAAAAATAAGGGATTAGAGAGAATCCTCATACAACTCTGAAACAACGAACTTCAATACATCAACTTAATTCCAATTAAAGGTTATTCTTGTTTCTTGTTTTCACTAAAGACTGAAGAGAATTGTGATGGTCATTGGTCTTCTCCTGTGGAAGTGTTGATATTTCCTAATTGTAGTAAATTATGATCAATTTCATCTCACCCAGCTAAAACATATACCAATTTTCGTATTACATCAATCATCTCTCTCTTCATCCCAACCTTAAATGCCCTCTTTCAAATTATTATTTTTACCTCTTTTAGACGGACACCATAATTTCCTCCCATGAAAGGCTTTTCTCACCGAGAATACTAATTTCCTAGTATCAAGAAATTAACCAACGCTTGCATTATAGGTTTAGGCATCCAAGAGGCAAGAAAATTGGGAAAAGAAAAACTTTTATTCAGAATCTTCTGAAACATCAACTTCTCCTAACAATTTTATTCCTAATGCCGATTTGGCCACCCACAAAGAAAACCGGCAACCTCATCAAGCCTACTAATTTCCTTTTAAATCTTATGTCAACCCAATTTCCTCATTTGCAATGGCAACTGACTTTCACAACTAATTCCTCCCAACCGATACCTTTCTCATTACGCCCTCTCCCTCCACTCCATGCCAAAACCACCACTTCCCTCCCTTATCCTCCACTCTTTCACACCATTACCACAACCGCCACCTACCCCCTCCTTCTCGCCCACACCACCATTGTCATCAACCCTCCCCCCTCACTCCCCAATCACATGTCAAAGGGTATGCCCAAGCTAACACAACCTGACAACAATCCAATCTATCATAGTTGATTGGTGTCAGTACCAACCAACTTTTGGGAGCTTTTGTGGGGTTTTTGAATATAATTTGGGGTCCCAACTAAGCAATAAAATAAAACATGTTCCCTTAAAAGGTTTCAATTAAAAAAAATTGTCACAAGGGAAAATGTTTTACATTGACTAATAAAAAAACTAATCCATAAAAACTAATGATCTTAATACAACTCCATATGGATAAACTTGTGAAATATTCACTGAGAGGTCCATTAGATGACACCAGATATGAATCTGGCGAATCATCCCACATTTTTCAGGTAAAAGGGGTCCATCATTTCTCACGAGTGAAGATTCTTACATTGCGATTACCCACCCAAACACCAAAATGACTAAATGCAAAGTTAATAAGCAAGACAGTTCAGCTGATTGTCTGGATCAAGCATGGCTTAGATGCCCAAAGGACCTTGTCAATAACTTTTATTTATTTATAATAAAAGACCTTGTCAATCACAATCAAGATTGCATGTTTTAGCCTCTTTTTCCTAAATTCCGAAGATAACAACTTCACAATTGATTGAGAACACATATATATAACCACTACTACAACAAGAAATATGATACTTCTATTAAAACCAAAAGAAAATTACTTATGTTGAAGAGAAAACGCCAAGTAAAAGACTGTTAAAGGAGCAGGACCAACCCTCTTAATAAAACAACAGTTAAGACCTAATCCACCATATATTTATTGAGATTAAAAAAATGTTACGCGTAAGGTTGATTAAGGAGAGTTTATGCAACAACAACCTATCTAAAAGCATTAGTCATGTTATCAGTAGGAGCTATACCATTTAATCCCTTGACTAGCCAAATAAATTGTAAACAACAAATCCTGGAGGGGTTTTACCATGATTCGATTTATTTGTAAAGACCATTAAAACCACCCACCCAACCAGCCACCACCATCCGATTTCATATAACTACATGACCACCCGTTTGAACGTCCACTGGAGCTAGGGCCTAGAAGTTGCCATTCAAACCCCTAAAACATGCTAGCAGATCTTAGTTGATTAAACAAATTTGAATATGATTCAATTCTAACCTCTCTCTTCGGTAACACACCCTCAAGTTTTCCTTTGCTAATGTATATCAGTTTCCCTCATCTGGCTCCCCTACAAGCTGAATGGTTTGTTCTATCTTCCAAACCATGAATTTTATCATGCAGGTTCAAACACTATATTCATGCTTTGCTTTTTTTAGTACTTCCCAAATCCCATGTAATTAGGTTTTTGATAAGTTAGTTGTTATTGATATGCAAAAAGGGTGTTACCGAAATACACAAGGGATAATTTTAACGAGAATTGGCATGCATGATGCAGGATGCAGGATGCAGTAACATTAGAGGAATCAATACCTTTCAGCCAAACAAATATTGAATAACCAAACAAAAGGGTATCATTGCATCCTAGAAAATTTTTATATCTTTAAGTGTGCTAGATAGGAATGTAATTCAGTTTTGTTTGTTAGTGTCCGTCCATACACAAAACACATAAAGAGAAAATCACACCTCTCCATCAGATCCTCGAATGGTGACACGATAAACCACAGTCACACTTCCATTTTCAGCGAATATAACATCACGCATCTCTCCGCACCATCCTGCCATATTCAAATTTTAAGTAGCATGATAAGTTCTAGAAACTCTGAATGGATGTAAAATGAGTAAGATAAACACAAAGGTGAGATTTAAGATGATGGTCGGAAGACTTGTTGAGATCGCGGCACATATACGCATGTACGTACTAAATAATATTAGCTAGGGAAGTAAGGTAAGGAAGAATTAGACTGACCTGGGGCGTAGAAGCTCAACATCCGGTTGGCATGATACCTACACAAACATAAGGGCATCGTCAGATCACCAAAAACTTGTATCGGATCAAACACCAAGGGATTGATATCCATTATTCCTTGCAAAACTATAGAGACAGAAAAAATAAGCAAGAAATCGAACTGTAGAATAAGTGGCAATTACCAGGGGATGAAGGTTGTGGGCACAGCATGATCATCATGAGGCGGGGGAGAACTCGTCTTGATGATATTGTCGGGGATTCTCTTGTTGAGGTCACGAAGGATCTCGACGAGAGGGCGAGTGATGCAGGACGAGTTGGTCGGGGAAAACGACTTGTCCAGGGGCACCACATAGTTGGAATTGGACACTGCTCCCTTCTTACCACCATCGCTGGCGGCTCTGCTGTTATTGCTTCCATTGGTACGGTCCAGAGCGCACACGACGAGCTCCAGAGCATCCCTACGCCCTCTTCTGGAGCTCCTACCCTGCGTTCCAACTCGGGCGACTCCGAACTGATTAACGTTGTCGCATTTGGACAAAAACGAAGATGGGGGGGAGACGGATGGCGACACAGATTTCGTGAGGAAAGGATGATGATTCGCAAGGCTCTGCAAAGCCATTATAGGATCCACCAAAAATTCCAATCACTGTTCGGAATTATGAATGGAGAGGAAAAGTAAACGTGATCGGAGTGGAAGATGAAGAAAGAGGACGGACCGGCAGATATAAAGATTTAGGTTGAGTTTGTACGTTGAAATAAGTTGAATTGGGTTGAGATTATAAAATATTGTTAGAATATTATTTTTTAATATTATTATTATTTTGTGATTTGAAAAAATTGAATTATTTATTATATTTTATTTTAAAATTTAAAAAAATTGTAATAATGAGTTGAGATAAATTGAAATAGGTTAATGATCAAATCTTAAGAACTGAAATATGAAAAAAAAAGAAAGAAAATAAATAATTAAGTCAATAATATAGAATTATTAAAAAAAGAAAAATAGAAAGAAAACACGGCCACGACAACGGCACTTTCTAATCGGCTCACCTACTAACGCTACTAGTCAGTATTCCCCGAGATTGGACATATATCAGCCCCCAGTTCCCCATCTTGGGCTGTCTTCTACCCCGGACCCTCCTGTGTACCATCCCAGTTTATAGATATTTTATATAAGAAAAGATATTTAAAATTGCGTAAACGTTGTGTAATTGTTTTAAAAAAAATGAATAAAATATGAGATTCACATTAAAAAATTTAATTTTTTAATAGTGGACTCCACTCTTTTTCAAAGCGATTACGCGGCAGTTATGCACTTCACGATTGTATGTAGAATTACTCTTTTTATATTTGTAATTTTAGATTGTGTATTTTTTGTTTTTTTGTTTTTTTTTAAATGAGTTAAACTGAGATTTATATAAAAAAGTTATTTTTTTAACGGTAGTTTCTATTTTTTTTTTTTCAAAGGAACTGTATAGAGACTGCACGTTACAAGAGTGTATATAACATTACCTTTTTTTTTTAAATAATAATTTGTATAGATTTTAAATACGTAAATCTTGCTAATTTCCTTTATAAAATATTAAATTCTACCATAAAAAAGTATAAGTGGGAATTACTTTTTTAAGTGGGATCATTTTTATTTTTTTAATAAAAGGCTTGCACAGTATTTGCCAAACTAGCTTGTTCTTAGCATTGTTACTTTTTTTTAGTACAACGTTGTCTTCATGAAAAGTACTCGATATACAAACAGATCTTACAAATTGACATGACATACTATTAATTAAGAATTTTTTTCATTTCACTCTCCTTGCTCTCGTTCCCTACCCCCTCAGCCCAGATTGAGAGAGAGAGATTGCGTACCTACAGGTGTTGCGTAACGATGATGGTGTTTCGACATCGGTGACAGGGCGAGGAAGATGATTGGGTTGCGGTGAGGGGTGCAACAGCGACATCGGCAAGGAGTTGCTCTGGCGACATCAATGAGGGGATACGGTGGGACTTGGCTCGAGGGTTTGGGGAAGGGAGAGGGGAGAAGGGGAAGGGAGAAAATGAGAAAATAAAAATAAAAATTTGACATGAGAGGTCAGTTTGTGGAATCCCTATATGTCTCTAACAACCCTCTATTTTTATTTGTTTGAATTTGATTGTGTAATTTTTTTTAGTAATTTTACGTATAATTGTGAAGTGCGTAAATGTCGCGTAATCGTTTTGAAAAAGAGTAAGGTCTATTATTAAAAAATTAATTTTTTTCACGTGGATCTTATATTTTATTTTTATTTTTAAAACGATTAGGCGACGGTTGCACAATTCACAATTACAAATATATATATATATATTTTTAACAAATGACAAATTATAAGTTGATTTAGTAATGATAATGCTAGTCTTGTCTCATCAAAATATTAATTAAAAAATTCAACTGAGAAGAAAATTAACTGACACGCCAACTAGGAAAATCACTTTAATAAGATTACTGCGTAGAACGAATAATTCCCGTTTTGGTTATACCGTATACGTGATTTATCGTGACATATGTGATGAGGTAATAGAACTTGGACCAGAATAACTATTATAACATGTAGGCGCTGGCGGCTTAAGGATCATTATGAAACTATAAAATGTAGATGGAGTAGATTCTATTAATATTAATTTTCAATGTCATGATATAATAGGATTTAATATACAGATACTTTAAATTATCTAATAATTATTAATATTTTTAGTATAGTTCCTCTCAAGCTGAGCTGAAGAACCATTTTGTACAATTGTACCTACCACATTAAATTAATTGGGTTGATTTGATTCATTGATAGATTGTTAAAAAAAAAAAAAAAAGGCATGCTCAACTAGGTTATTGTTCCATCTTCGTGGTCCTTGTTGGATAATTTGACCCATTTCTTAATGTATTGTCATTTTTAAAAATTAATTATTAAATAATCTTAAAATATGGGTGATACGAGAGCTTTGGATTTAGAGATGAGTTGAAATGGTTTGTGAATAATAGAATAAAAGTTGAATTATTTATTATATTTGGTGTAGAAATTTAAGAAAGTTGTTTTGAAATTTGAAAAAGTAAAATTATTTATTATATTTTGTGTGGGAATTTAAGAAAGTTATAATAATGAGATGAGATGAGTTGATATGAATTTTGAATCCAAACCTCTCATAATTCTTACTATGTTATTTTATTAAAATTAATATTACAGATTCAACTCTAATTATCGAAGTGTTATATGCAAGCGGGCTGCCCGTTTATTGCTGGACGTATGTTAGTTATAAATTGTTTGTTATTTTTCTTTTGATTTTCTTTGAAGTATTTTTTTTAACATTCTTAATCATTAAAAAAAAAATAAAAATATATATAATTTCACTAATAGTTATTTATTTAATCATTAAATACAAAAAAATATGCATAAGCGGTAAGTTTGAGAGGCTCCACTAACATTTTTCATTTTTAAAAGAGAGTAATGTTAGATACAGTCATAAGATATACAAGTTATATACACTCTTTTTAAAAAATGGTGAGATATGCCATTAAAAATCTGATTCTTCACCTAAGTCTTATATATTTATTTTTTTCTTAAAAAATGCATGATAATTGAGCATTCTAAAATTATAAATATTATTTCTCTGTTTGACTGGTGTGGTGTGCAAGCTGCCATTGTGAACTCCCGGATTCTCGAAGAGGTTTGCAAAATTGCAAGACTTGGAGAGGTCCAACTTTTTGCTTAATTGGAATTTTTTTAGTAGACTTTTTTTTTGTGGGCTTGTATGTTTGGATAATGGGATAGTATTTTTTATTTTAGATGAAAGTTTATAATATTATTATTATTTTGAAATTTGAAAAAGTTAAAATTATTTATTATATTTTGTGTGAAAATTTAAAAAAATTATAATGATAAGATAAAATGAAAATTTTGTGTTTCATCTCACTTCGAACATATCTATAAACTTATGTTGATTTTGGTGAGCAGGCATTGAAGTCAGGTTAGGTTCCTGCAGATTTGAAAGCTTTGGTTGAAGATTCTGGGGTAAATGTAATCAAACAAGGTTAGCCGCTCTATAGACACTGCTGGGTCTTCCGTAGGGGTGTACAAGAACCGCCTAAACCAGCCGAGAATCGATCAAACCGACCGTCAAAGTAAGGAACCAATCGGCAGGTAGTAGGAACTGATGAAAATCGATATTGGCATGTTTGACACATGTTCAAACCCTTAGAAAATCGTTTAAACCGACCAACCCTATATATATATATATGTATATATAATATATGTGTGTATATATATATATATATATGTGTGTGTGTATATATATATATATGTATGTATGTATGGAACTTAAAAAAATAAATATATGAAACGAGCTAAACGACGTCATTTCAAAATGGATTTAATAAAACCCAATGACCCCTCTTATTTTTCTTCCTCGCGTCTTCTTCCTTCCTCAGATCGTCAATTCGCATGCAACTTTCTTATGCTCTCTCATAGTAAACGTCGACAACATCCCTCCTCTATCACAAAGACGTCGACGACAGATCGAGGAACCAAACCGCGCTGCGTCGAGACCAATTATATCGATTTTCTCTTCCCCAATTGACCAATTTCAGCAGGTTCTTTCCTCTCATGACAGACGTCGGTTCAACGTCGGTTTGACACCAAAATCACACCGAACCCATCAATTTTCAGCCCTAGTCTCCCATTATGTGCATTTTTTATATGTATTTTTTCACACTTTTAAATATTTTTAAAAAATTCACAATATTATTAAAAAATATTTTTTTCAAGACTATTACTGCAATGAAAGGAATGACAAAGATGGGGAAGAAGATAAACATTTCAAGTTTATATGAGTGAGTTCTTAGCCGCATGGGAGAATAAATATGTCGACAAAACTTTTGTTTAGGAATGCCAAACCTACTAGAAAAAGTGAAGGATTCCAGTGCATAATGACAGGTAGAGGTACTTATCTTTTCCCTTGAAGGTGGCTGGCGGTGACGGCTGACCTGGTGTGTGTGTCTATATATATAGACTTATAGTTATGGAAGGAACTTTAGCATATCTAACGGTCGTATCTGTATGTATATCATGGAGGCCGGGGGCATAATATGACATCCAGATCCACGTTGGATCTCAAGTATTGAAGAAGGATCATAGCATGTGCAATAGACATACAAAGATATCCAAATTTAAATGTCATCGAAATAGATGTTCAGCAGCTCAACAAAGGTTCAAAGATTTAACAAGGGTTCAAAGATCCAAAACGGAAACAAAGTCTAAAATAAGACATTAAGGTATTCATTAATTCTGATGACAAACCGTCTGAACGCCAAGAAATCAAGCTGCAGGATTCAATACTTCACTCAAGAAAGCCTTCCCTGGACGCCTCACAGCAAGGGGTCCATGGCATCCTAAGAGCTTAGCATTCACTCCATCCGGCTGAATCCTGTTCTCCTGTTTCCACTTAACATAGTCAGTTCTGCTGAACTTTGTGAAGCCCCATTTGCGGCTGACAATGATCTTCTGTCGTCCAGGAAACTTGAACTTGGCCCTTCTGAGTGCTTCCTGTGCATGGGTGCCATTTGCATCTTTGCATCGGACAGACAGCAGTACCTGACCAATACTAACCCTGGCACAAGTCCCCTGGGGCTTCCCAAAGGCACCTCGCATGCCAGTTTGGAGCCTATCTGCTCCAGCACAAGAAAGCATCTTGTTGATTCGGAGGACATGGAAAGGATGGACTCTCACTCGAAGGTGGAATGCATCTTTTCCTGCAAACTTGGCCATGTACTTATTGCACGCAATGCGTGCTGCTTCCAGGGCTTCACTTGTGACATTCTCTTTCTCCCAAGAAACAAGATGGACACAGAAAGGAAATTCATCAACTCCTTTCTTTTTCATGCCCACATCATAAATCCTAATCTTAGGATCAGGAACACCTCTACAGTACCTAGACTTTGGATATGGCTTATTTTTAATCTGGCGGTAACATCTTGCTGGTCTTCGACCCATTCTGCCTGCCCCAGAAATAAAGAGAAGGCTTTAATGAGGGAGAGAGTTATAAACAAAAGGAGATAAGATCCACACATCACTTATTATTTATATTTGTGTTTACACCCCATCCACAAATATCATAACAGAAATATAAGTATGCTCCCTCAGAAGTGTAGTTATCAACATCCAAATTCAGACAAGGCTGAAACTGATTTACATCTATTCAATCACTGGGAGCAACATTCAAGCAACCACCAAAAGAGAATCCATGAAGAAGAGAAACAATCCAGTAAACTGAGACAAATATTTTCACATAAGAACATGCCAATGGATACATGCAAGAGCAATCGTGTAAAGAGGCAAAAAAAAAAGTACCCAATTGAACAGTATCAGCTTAACAAATTGACACTAGAAGCATGTAGCAAGTACTCTGAAAAACAAACGTGATCACGGATTGTTGAGAAATTTGATTAATGAACACTGACCATTGAAGCAATCCACTGGGTACTAGCAAAAAACCCAACAGCTATTCTAAAAAGTAGCAACTAGAACTTAAAAAAAGAAAAATCCACAAACTTGATAAATAGGTCAGATTTAACCGGACTTTATCAATCCATATGAACCGTTAAAAATTCAACAATCATGGATATTAGCTAATTTTCTACTAAATTTTAAACTTTCCAGTGTGACCCATGAGATGGCAGGCCATGGATCTTCCCCAAGGAACCTGACCCAGATGAACCCAAATCATATCATTAATTCCGAGATCCAAGAAGACCTTCGAAGATCGCATAAGAGTTTGGAAACAATATAAAAGCGAAAAGCTTGTAACCATGAGGAAATAATCTTATTACATATTCAGTATTTTACAAAAGATATCGTCTTCAAATATAACTCTAACTCACGCAATATGAATTCTGAGACCTGAATCACCGCTGTCTTCCTAAAAATATATATAACTAATAGACAAGAACAGCGCACAACATGAGAAAGTCTCAATTAAATCTTCATATGTTTCTAGGTTTACAAGGTAACGAAAACGAAACTCTCTCCAAGAGAAAAACAAAAACACAACATCCAACATACAACCACACGAATCCATTAGCAGAAGAAAACAAAGAGAACGAACGCAAATCAGAGCATCCTCTACCAGAACGCATATTTGGAGTTATAGAATAACAATAGATCTTAGTAAATTAGGGGCTTACCTGTGTACACCTCTGGACGCTCGCGAAGCTGGATAGGAGAAGAAATGGGGCAGCCGTTCGACTTCGGATGCACCTTCCTTTTATAGAGTCATGGCGACACGTATCTGCTGCTAACTATTCGCAAACCCTAACCTAACCACACTTTCACCGCATGTCAGTCAATTTCTGTTAACCATGGTTTATACTCTTCTGCTTTCTTAACCGCGGTCGATAAACGAGTAACACTAAAATACTACACGCTGTCCTCTAGCCAGCCCATTAGTTTTGTGGGCTGTATACTGGGCCAAGGCCCACCTTCCTTTTCACTTCCCTTCGCTATTTGAAAACTGCTGAAGATCGCAAGGGCAGAGACCAGAGAGAGCGAGAGAGAGAGAGAGAGAGAGAATGGCGTGGAGGGGACATCTGTCTCGGAATATGAAGGAGCTCCGGATCCTATTATGTCAATCATCCCCTGCGAGCTCGGCTACCAGGTTCTTCATTTCTACCAATATATAGATATATATATATATATATAATATTTGAGATATTAATGTTGTTTTCATTATTTATTACTACTGGCGGACTTGAAGAAGCTAGTTTTTTTCCCAAATATAATCTGCAATGATATGCTTTTAATCAGTTCTGTTGTTTGGAATTTCTGAAAGAGCGTTCGTGGAGAAGAATTACAAGGATCTCAAGACACTGAACCCTAAACTCCCAATCTTGATTCGTGAATGCAGTGGGGTCGAGCCCCAGTTATGGGCTAGATATGGTATCTCCGTATACTCTGTGTCTCTCATTTTCCTTTTCGCGACGATTTACCAGACTTCCATGCCTTGATGCCTCTAATGTTTTTAATTAAAGTAACTGGAAAAACCTATTAGGAGTGTGTAAATATCCACGAATTATGAATCTCATGTTCACTTATTGGGCAAGCAACCAATACGCAGTAATGTCTATTAATATATACGTATTTTGTTGAAATACATTGTTATTATCCAAGTCCAGATGCATTTCCTCCTTGTGGTATGTGCATATGTTTTTGGGGTCGAAGTCTTTTATCCTGTAAGAATGGAGGGTGACCTGGATAGTTAAGTTTATAGGAATATTCTTTGATATCAGGCCCTCCTCTAGGCAATTTGAAGAGAGAGTTGTGGTCACTAAGGGAGGGAAGGGTCAGTGAGCGGGTTGGCATTGAGGACATGGAAATGTGCCTAGGTGTCTGTGTTTTAATGGTTTCAGTAATTCCACAACATGTGTCTAATAATCGATGGTGCAGTATTTTAATAGATTAAGCAGAGGAGCAAAACATCAATCAGTTGCTTGCCGTTGAGAAATGTAATGAATGAAATAGGGTTTCCCATAGTAAGAACAGCACTGTAAGAAAAAGGATGGAGGACATAGCCTCTTAACTGAGTATTTGCTTGCATGGTTGAGGTGATAGGTGAAGGTGCCACGGCCACCCTGTTGTGCCAGCAGCCAACTCTGGCCTATTAGCATAGTTATCTCATTCAGTTTGTCTGGTAATTTGAACTAACACATACGTAAGATGGGGCAAATGATTAATAGAAGACAATAGATGTTTGATGGTGAATAGCTTCTCTCCTTCTCGGTTTTAGGCTAAATTTAACATTTCTACATAGAAGTTTCTTCCAGATATATAAATGGCAAGTGGGAAGACTTGGCATTGGCTTATTGATACGTGAATAGAGTCTCTTTGTTTAAGCTTATTCATGTTATGCAATCGATCATTGGTTGTTTGGCCCTGTTCTTTGATATTGAATTGTATGCATTAGTTTCATGTATCTAATGTTTGTTTATCCCACAGGCATGGGTGTTGAGAGGGGCATTCGTTTGGAAGGCTTGAATGAGGCACAAATTTTAAAGGCACTTGAAGACCTCGTGAAAGTGGGGGCATCTCTTAAAGCCTGATGGTGCTGCCACTGTCCCTATGAAATGGAATAAATTAATACAAGTGGAAAATCTTCCCAGAGACCTTTCTGTCCAAACAATCTGTCGTGTTTTTCTTTTCTTTTCCAAAAAAACATGTTTATTGAGGAGACTGCGTCTCTGTCGTGTGGTTTGATAATTTGATGTACCAGCATCTTCTATTTAATCAAACCAATATACCATCTGGCCAATGCTTGGCTACAAACAATGAGTTCAATTCTATAACCTGGCCTCTGTTTTTGGGTCCTGTTGATCAACAAGTGAATTGAATTATCCGATTTGGTATAAAACTGAGAGGATCTCTATCATTGATCAATAAATTGTGCAAAACTCTTTATCATTACTCCAATGCAATGCCATTCCACAATGGCTTTTACTTGGTAGCTAATTGTTTCATGCAATCTCTACATGTGAGTACGTTAATGGTAATTGATATATGATGCTCTAAATGTAATAATCTTGCCAAATAGACAATCCAATAGTCATATCTTCTTGTTTTTTTCCAGTTATTCTCTTTATTTCTTGTTAGATAGAAGCACAGGACCATCTTTATTTCATATTTTCAGATAATCCTTATCTATCTGCTATACTGCATGTATGGATGGGCGGATGTTCTTCTTCTTAGAACATTCCCATTGGGTTCTCCATAAAATTCTCTATAATTTAACTAAAAATCTCATTCCCTAAAAGTTTTTCCTAAATTTTATTCATCTTTTAAAATTTTCCTACATCTCATTCCCTATCCATATCTCTATTCTATTAAATAATATTTATCTATTCTTTTTTTATTATCTTTTTCTCTCACTTCCATTTACAATCTTAACCATTAACTCTTTTGTCTTATTATCTTCTTTTCAAATATCACATTCTACTAAATATTTATACGATTTTAACTACCAGATATAATATTATTTTTCAAACCGAAATCTGTATTATTAAAATGGTAATTTTTTTTTAATATGTGCATTTTCTAACGTAATAGTATTTTTTAATATCTACTTTTTATCAGTTTCTCTAATGGTAATACCTAGCCACGTATTGGTGATAAAAAATTGTGTCATTTCTGCAACGGTAACATTTTTTCTCATTTATCTAACGGTAAGATATAAAAGACTTTCTCAAACGGTAACATTTTGAACTCTTACCTCTAACAGTAACATTCTTTATCTTTTTTTCAACGGTAACATTCCGTGTGATAGCATCATCAATCTCTCAACAGCCAAACAGTTAACACAGCCAACCACATACATAGCCAAAAACCCATCGTAGAGTAGGGCTGCAAATGGTTCGGTCCGGTCCAGTCCGGCGATGGACCGAATATTTTCGATCCATCATTTTTTCGGACCGGACCGATAGCTATTGCTCCAGTCCGGTCAGTCCGACCTATTTTGTTCCTTTATTTTTTTAAATAATTAATAAACAAATTATTTAAAATACTAAATTAAATTAAGTGACTTATTAATGTGGATTATGTAACAAACTTAATAAAAAAATATTTAATATGGTCAATGATAATAAATTAGATGAAAACTATATTATTAATTTATATAATTATTATATAATTAACTAATTGATATTATATATTAGTTCATTCATAGAATATTAACAATTGTTAATAACATATTTAAAATTTTATATTGTTAATAGTGACAGGTTAGATTAAGATATATATAAAATATTGTTAATTTATAGAATATTAACAAGTATTAATAACATATTTAAAATTTTATATTGTTAATTGTACAATTAATATATATAATTTTTTTTTTTTCATTCGGTCCGGTCAGGAAAAACCCTGGACCGTGGACCAGACCGAAACTTTTCGGTCCTCTAAAATGTGGACCGGACCAGACTGGTCTCAATCTCAGTCCGGTCCGGTCCGGACCGAGACGATCGGTCTGCTCGATCCGACCAAACCGTTTGTCACCCCTACCGTAGAGTATCCTCAAAAAGCCACAATCGCAAGCCTCAATGAATTGATTGATCAAGAAAAATGGTTAGACAACACAAAAAAAAAAAAAAAATGTGTGAAATTGTTCATCACTTTCTCGACATCCAAACAGTCAATACAACCAAAAATTCAACGCAAATCATCCTAAAAAATCCACAATCCCAAGCCTAAATAAATGGATCGATCAAGAAAAATGATTGGACAGCAATGAGAGAAACATAATAATTAAAAAAAAACAATGTCAAAGCATCATCACTTTCTCGGTAGCCAAACAATCAACACAACCAAAATCAAAATTATAAACAAGAGTGACATCAAAAAAATGAAGTTGGTGAAGCATCTCAACTTTCTTGACAGCCAAACAACGAAGAGATCATCGACGTAGAGAGAGAGTTGTAGGCTCTCCATCGCATACTTATACTTTGATCATGGCATCGGGAGGAAGAAAAATGAGAAGAGAGAAACATAGAAGGAGAGAGATAGAAAAAGAAAAATACAAGAAAATGAGGGAAGAGAGAAACGTTAACAATTTTGAAGAAACCGAAATCAAACTTACAAATATTGCCGATGGAAAGGAGTTGCGATTGTTGGTGTTGCGAGGGAGGGGCCAACTAAGAGAGAAGAAGACGCGGGACGAAGGCCAAACCGAATGCGATGGGGATGTACAGTACACACCGTAAACCCTAACCGAAAAATGGGAATTGGGATGAGGAGAGGTTTTTCTTCAAAACCCTAAAATTTTTCCTAAATTATAGTGATAGAGGAGATATGGGGAACCCAATGAGAATGCTCTTAGGTGATATAATTTTATTGTCATAATCCATTTTTTTAGTGGAAGTCTGGTTATTCCTAGTTTGGGTGTCAAGGTATTTTTAGGTATTTTGAAAATACTTCACTATTATTTATTATTTTATTATAACGTTTCACCTACTTTTTATTATTATTCAATATTATATTATTATTTCTTCATCACTATTCACAGAATACCTTAAAATATTTCACTACCCAAATATTAAGTATAGTGGAATATATACTTAAAGGAAAAATCTTATTGCAAGCAAGTTCGTGCACCAATTCGTGCACCAATATTGATATGTAATATATATGTTTAATGAAACGATGTGAATTAAAGATAAAAATAATTTTTATGATATAGGAGATTTTATTCTTCTCTCAAATTTTTTTTTTAATTTTTTTAAATAAAAAAAATCATTGATACACGATGTGGTGCACGAACTCGCTTGTATTTAGCAAAACCCATACTTAAACACCCACAAATGATTGAAGGCTACGATCTGACACAACAGACATATGAACAATTTCATTAGTAACAGAAAAGCGAAAAAAAAAAAACATAATGATCAAAAGGCATGCTATAAGGCTCTCTGTTTTTTGTTTGTTTTTTTTAATAATTAAGGCATAACAAGCTTAGTACCGCACTGATCAAAGGGCATGCTCTGAAAGAGAAAGGGCATGCTCTGAAATGTAGGTTGACGAGGTAGGAATAAAATCTTTGAAAATTTATCATGTCTGCCTGGTCATGTTTTCTTATTTCCATAATTTTCAGGTAATATTAGCCATAAGTAATGGTACAGTAGTGAAATGTATAAATATCATGTAATTATTTTAAAAAATAATAGAATTTATTATTAAAAAATTAATTTATTTTCATATAAATTTTATATTTATTTATTTTTTTAAAACGACTGCACGAGACTTAACCACTGCGGAAAGTATAATTTCTCACTCGCCATAATCAATCTTCCGTGTTTTATTCCTTCCGTGTATACTATTACAATACAGCAATTTTCTGTGTCTTCAATCTGACTCAGTTTATTTGATAGAGGTGGAGTAAATTATTGGCTATTCTTCTGCATCTTGCCATGAGCAACATCTTTTCAACATCATAGGCGTCTGCAAGCGCACGCATACATAAGTGTCTGTCACTGGTTGGTCGTCAGCAATTTTGGGGATGTCTGCTTTGCTTTGGGCGGTGGTGGCAGGTCTAATTACTGTGTACGATTTGCAATCAATTGCCATGTTGCTTTACTAAAAAGAAACCCATCTATTGCCATTGCGGCTACAGAATAAATGCTGCTCCTTATCATTCAGCTACAGAAAGCCAGCTGGTTGTCCTTTTTATTTTTCTTAATTAAAAAAAAAAAAAACTTATTTTAACTCTGATTTTGTAATTTTCTTCATAAATATTCATAAGATAGAGATTTGGTGGATGAAGATTTTAGAGTGTCACATATCCAAGTCTTTTTTCTAAGTTAAAGATGCATATTTTCCACGTGATTTTTATTGAGCGGTAAAAAAACTATTAGAAATCTAAGAATAAACATTGCATCTATGCGACTTAGATTCGTATTTAGATATTTGTTTTACATAGATTCGTATATATTATTAGCATTAAACGAGGATGGTCTGTCGGTTGTAGCTACTGCCACGACTCAACCCCTTTCGACCACTCGCCATGCAAAAAAAAAAAGAGAACAAAAAAGATTTTTATCAAGATTTTCTTTCTGTTTTGAGATTTTATTTTTTGATTTAAATAAAATATCAGAGGTGGAGAAAATGATGGATTGCAAACAACAATCAATCATAATGCGATTCTTATTCGGCTATTCATAACCCATCAATGTTATTCCTTTGAAGATCAATTCTACCCGTTTGATCTTTATCTCCAAAACTCCTGCTTCCTATAAATATGGGAAGATAAGAAAAGAGTAAGGGAAGCAAAAGACGAAGACGAAGACGAAGACGAAATAGAAAGAGAAAATCGGGGAGGATTCAGGGTAACTGAAAAGGGAAATCTGATCGATCTTTCATTTGTGGAAAGTTTATTCTTTTCTTCAAAAAGAAAACAACAGCAACGACAACAAATCTGACGCTCAGTCAGGTGTTTATCGTCACATTACAAACAGAGAGGGTGTTGATGGGACTAGTTCGTGGGACTGCATTTTGCTTTTGACATTTGAGTGAACGGAGGAAGCATCGGGAAATAAATCTATAGAACGGGATTTGAGAGAGAGTGAGTGATGGGAATATACGAACCTATTACAGGGCACGATGATGCTGAGGAGCAGGAGGAGAAAATCAAGCGTGGAGTGAAGCCCTCGTCTGTTCAGGACGAAGATGATGTTGAAATGGCTGTCCGTGGAAGATCCGGCACCGCCATTCTCAATGCCGGTGGTGTTGGTGGTGGTGTTGGTTTAAATAAGATCGAAGAGGAAATCCCCAAGCAAAAGCAGCAGCAGCAAAAACAACAACGTCTTGTTTCGCTGGACGTTTTTCGTGGCATCACTGTTGCGGTAATGGTTCCCCACGCCCATCATCTTTCTCCTCTGTGCCTCTTATTTTTCTTCATTTTTTTCACACACACACACATAATGTGGATTTTAGAAAACTGGGGTTCCACTGCACGTTTTTTAATTCTTTTTAACCAAATCTTTGGGAGTTCGGAAGCAGAGGACTTGAGATCAGACAACGTCCTCTTCATGCGGCTTCGATTTTCTACAGTCCGAGGAAGAATTTGACTTCCGTTTCAATTGAGTACAGTTTACTTTTCGTTTTATTATTTGCAGAACATAAAAAGAATATTATTTTTTGGTTGAAAAAAAAAATTGTTTTTTCCTATTTCCTGAATTGGTTTGGTTGCCCCCATGATCCTTATTGTTTGAGTTAATCTAAACGAGGAGAAAGAGGACTTATATCTAGTTACTAAATCAAAAGGGTTGCTATTTAAGCTTTGTACGTCCCTATAAACACTTCTATTTTTTGGGCTTCAGCTGCGTTGTAATTTGCAGTGTCTCAGAATAAGTTCTAAAGTTGATGTGCACTAGACCAAATCCATAGTATATGATATGTATTTATGGTAGATGGTTTAGAGATACATATCATAATGATTCATAGTTTATATTGGAAGAAAAATAAGAGAGGAAGTCATTGGCGCTTGAAAGAGTAAAGGACCAAGAGCATCTGATGCAGGCAACGATTGGACTGGCAAAGTCAACGATCTTCCTTTGTAACGCTTTTACGCTAAAGGAATCAACAGTCATAATGTCAGCCCGAATTGTTTGATATAGGCATTTAATGCACCACTTTCCTTTATATTAGTTAGTATCGACGTGGCACTCAGGAGAAGGCCACCGACCCACCACCTTGTTGAGGAAGCTTGCACTAGTCCTCCGTCATTTCTCTATACTCTTTTAGAACAGCTGCTTATGTGGGGCTTTGGCCTGTTTGGGATTTGCTGGGTAGCTAACACCACCATAGGGTTTAAAACCTAGTACTCTTAAGACTTTAGACCGCCCTGCCAATGATGCACAATTGCAGAGTGGAACACAGCAGAACCTTCAAACATGTTGAAGCCTCGAGTATGGGGGATATAAACTAAGGGAATGCATGTTGGGGTATAAAAGATTTATATATGTCGATTTTAGTTTGCTCTATATGAACTAACTGGAGTTTTTAGGGAAATGAAAAACATCTATCTTGTTAAAGTTGCAATTGGTTTATGGTGTTTTCCATTAATGCGATCTTAACTATAAATAAATAAGGAAAGCTAGCAGTGTGTTCTACAGCATGATGCTTGCATGGACTGTATACCTGGACTGGGTTTGTGCAGATTAATGGGAAAAAGTGAGCAACTGTTTGAGATAGGCACCAATTGTCATTGATATGTTAGTTATGTCCGTTTTAGCACTATGATGTCCCTCAGTCAAGGCAAGGTGCAAGCCCCTTTTTCATTTATTGACAATTATATACCCTCCATGTACATGCTAAACAAAATTTTCTCTTTGCCCATACTCTCTACATATATGCTAACTGGTGTTATGTTTCCAAATCTCTCTCATTCTTAATGCAGCTAATGATAATCGTAGATGATGCTGGTGGAGTCCTTCCTGCTCTTAATCATTCACCTTGGAATGGCTTAACCCTTGCTGATTTTGTCATGCCGTTTTTCCTCTTTATTGTTGGTATTTCGCTTGCACTTACTTACAAGGTATCTCTTGCTCTGGCAACCTATTGTTTTTATCATCAGCATCCAAGTAGTTTTAACGCAATATTTAATATGATTAATGTGAAATTTTACTTTCATTTCTTTTTTCAATCTAATTTGTCTTTTCTCATGATTCTGTTCAAGGCAGAGAAGAAGATAACTTAGATCTTATGTTATATTTAGAGAAAATAATCTTATTGCATGGATGCTACTTCTACTACTATTGATCCCTGAGCCTAACAAAAGTCCTTGCCATCTACAGAGATTGTCATGCAGAGTTACTGCAACTAGAAAAGCAATACTACGGGCTCTAAAGCTTTTAATGTTAGGCCTGTTGCTTCAAGGTGATTTACTAGATATTCATGTTTTGGCCTCCTCTATACCAGAATTTATCGAAGTTTTTCTTTTTTGCTGTTACCCTGCAGATGAAAGTAAAATGCTTAGCAGTAACAGTAGGATATTAACGATAATAATATTCATTGTTTTGCAGAAGCTGAGTTTTTTATGTTCATTAATCTTGGGGGTGCTTCAACAAGAATGCATCTTTCATTTGTTTTTACTGAATGTATACTCTCTACCTCCTGTACAGGTGGCTTCCTCCATGGCCTTAAAGATTTGACGTATGGAGTGGATATTGAACAAATGAGATGGATGGGTATTCTTCAGGTATGTCTTGTGTGTGTGGATGTGGCTAATTTTTCTCTTGTTGAATGTTCTATGCCAGGTACCATAAGCAAGAAGCATAGTCATGGTGGGCTATGGCTCATTCAAATGTTTATTAGTTGAACCTGAGAGCAGAACATACTGCATAAGTGATTTAATGTCTTCTGGAATTGGCTTTGCCTGGCTTAATACTGTGCTAGATTTAACCTATAATTTGTTATGGACTGCCAATGAAACAGATTTCCAATTTTATGCAGTGCATTCATCAGCTTTAAAATAACACATGCCTTTCCCCTCTCCCTCCCTGCCCCACAGAGAATTGCAGTAGCATATCTGCTGGCAGCACTGTGTGAGATTTGGCTGAAGGGTGATGATGATGTTTATTTGGGGTCGTCCTTGCTCAGAAAATATCGATTCCAATGGTAGGTTTTGCTGATTGCATTATTTCTAATTTTCAGCCAGACTCTAGGTTTATGAATTTGAGGTATTGGTGAACCTGTGCCTCTGTAGAGGCCAATGGATTTAAATTTATAGAAACAGGAGAAAGTGGGATCATATCTGTGATTGTTTGCTAATTCAGAAGGCCATCTATGATATCTCTGATTTGTTACACAAGTGACTGAGAAAACAAATAGCTGACGGAGAAGGGACCTTAAGCAATAATAGGGAAAAAAATAGAACTCATTCCTTGGGGGGAGGGAATATGATAATGACGTTTGGAAGCTTAAATCAGTTGTGATATATTGATACATGGGGAAAAAATATGCTGGAAATGAGTGATTGCAAGGCCCTCTGAACGTGGAAATACCAATGTTGTATTTCTTTCCTAGTTAGTAGTTTCAAATGTTGGCTTCTCTGTGTGTATTTGCATTTGCACTGTCTTTAATGTATGCTACTTGTCTCTCTCTCAGGGCTTTGGCTTTGATGCTTACCACTCTATATCTTTCCTTGTTATATGGCTTGTATGTGCCTGATTGGGAGTACCAAATTCCAACTGAAAACTCCTTCTCTACACCAAAATTGTTTTCAGTAAGATTTGATCTTTTATTTCATCCCCCATGTGATTTTACACAAGGTTAAAGAATTCTGAGGTATGGTTTTACATATGAAACTGATGGCTGAATGTTTCTCTTTGGAAGGTGAAATGTGGAGTGCATGGTGACACTGGGCCAGCTTGTAATGCTGTTGGAATGATTGATCGTAAGATATTGGGTATACAACATTTGTACAAAAGAGCAAGCTATGCACGAACACCGGTATCCTTTTGTGAAGTTGCTTTCAATTGCCTTCCCCCCCGGGCTGCCGTTTTTCCCTAAAAAACTCATATTTCTGTCTCTTTGCTCACAGCAATGCAGTGTTAACTCCCCGGATTATGGCCCATTACCTTCTGATGCTCCGACATGGTGTCAAGCCCCTTTTGATCCTGAAGGACTTCTAAGGTATGTTCTGCTATAGCTTAAAGAAAAGTTTCACAATAATCTGGACAAAGGAACAATGCTACTTGGGCCATTGGATGATCTTATTTCTTCAACTGAATCCCATCATCTTAGAATCCTTGAATAGGAGATGAGATTGCTAGTATAGATTATAATCAAATTTTAATTTTGGTGCTTTTGGGGTGACCACCATCTTTATTTTTGTAGTTCAGTGATGGCCATTCTTACCTGCTTGGTTGGTTTGCATTACGGGCACATTATTGTCCATTATAAGGTGATAACTAATAATGTCGGAGCATGTTTTCCTTACTTCACCGAAGGTTTATTTTCTCTCACGAATTGTATTCACCGTCATTTAGGACCACAGAGATAGGATCCTTCACTGGATGGTTACGTCGTCTTGTCTTGTTGTCTTTGGCCTTGCATTGGACTTCTGTGGTAAGTAGTCTTTTCACATATATCTCAAAATTTAATATATGGTATTGCGTAGTCATTACGCTACTTGCAGTTTATTTCATCATATGCTTTCCCTGTTGCAGGAATGCATTTTAACAAGGTTCTCTACACGTTCAGTTACATGTGTTTCACTGCTGGTGCTGCTGGTATTCTTTTCACTGGGATTTACATATTGGTAGGATGTCTAATAATCTTAAATGATCAATCCCGTTAAGCTCATTTGCTCATCATTGTCTAGCATGGACCTTATTTCTGGTGAAGTTACGGTCAAAACAATGAACAACTCCATTTAAATGTTATTTTCCACTTTATATGTTATCTTCGTCTTCGCGCTGCTAATCGAGGCGGTTTTCCACAGGTTGATGTGTGTAGATATAGGCGTCCCACTGCTGTGATGGAGTGGATGGGCATGCATGCGCTGATTATTTTTATCCTTGCAGCCTGCAACGTCCTCCCAGTTGTCCTCCAGGGATTCTATTGGAGGAGGCCTCAGAATAATATTGTATCTCCTTTGATCTTTTTTTGTGATCCCTTGCATTCCATGCTGTTGGATATTACTGCACCTGTGACTCATTGAGTTGTGATCTGATGATCTTTTTCATCTCCTGCAGCTTAGGTTAATTGGAATTGGAGCATAAAATGATAGCATTGAAGTTAAGCCACTTTAACTACCATCTTATCGATTTTGGGTAGTTGCAGTTGGTGTTAAGAGAGAATTTCGGAATCGGCTCTTCACAGTGTCGGAGGCAAACTCTCCTGTGTCTCTTATGAACAACACACTCTCCATTGGAAGCTTTCGTAGAAATATATAGGCAAACCTTTGAAATGGGAAAACTTGATATTGCAACTTTTGGTCGTACCTATAGGATGTTGTTTCGTTATAAAATGTTTTTTTCATCCTATTCTGACTCACCTTTCTATGATGGTGAGAATGCTATAAAGAAGTATGCATGTCATTATCAGCAAGCTGACTCGCTGAGTTTACATTGTTGGTACCATATGTGTGGAATTTATTCAGACGAGATTGAGGAAGAGATAAGAGAATAGGTATCAAAACAGCCTCATTCGTCAAAACCCACGGCTGAAATGATTCAATAAGCTTGACCACTAGAATAAAAAATATGGTAAGGAAAACATTTTCCAAGATCCAAAGCAAACCCAGTATAGTACCATAGAAATAGGGAAGAGGAATGAGATCCACTCCCTGTATATGGAACAGATATTATTGGTGAGATGTTTTTGTAGTTGGAAGGAACCATATGAGAATGTGGAAGAGTGTCGTTGGGATTTATTTAGATAGTGAGAAATTATATTTACAATTCTAGAATATGCAAATTCTACATTCATTAAAAAAAAATGCATAAATCTGAAACACACAAGCTTGAGATGTTTGAGACTCTTCCCTTGTTACTAGAACGCCTTGCTCCAATCCCAAGTTAAGAATACAGTTCGCACCCATTCTCAATATAAAAATTCTTCCCAACTTCCTAACACTCACATTATTTTTAATTTTTATTATTTTTTTCTTTTATTAAATATTTATTATATGAATAATGAATAAAAAATTTGAAATAATTTAAAAAGAATAAACTCAAAAAAAATATTAAAAATTTAAAAAAATATAGAGTCTAGGGAGATTGTGTAGCAAAGCTTGTCATTAAGCTGTCTTTTACCACAACTTCGGCTAGTAAATGAGAATATATACACCAGCCAGGCAAATCAGCAATGAACAATTGCGTACCATTCACAAAAGTAGCTCATGCCTGAATCATTTACTAATTAGGTAACATTTGGCCGTCGGATTGCATGAAACAAGCATAAGAGACAATCTGTATCATTTTTTTACCCATTGAACTTTAAAAGGAGGAAATTTGAAAAAAAAATTGCCACTTTTACATAAAAGCTCAAGAACAATAAGCCTTGTTTGAATTCGAAACTCACATCATCTCATCTCAACTCATCTCTGAATCCAAACGAAACCTGTTGGGTTTTCAATATATACAGAGGTTAACTACCTCAACCCCAGAAAAATATGAGTTTATAAAATTCAGGGCCGCTGCTTCTTGTTGATGTCATAAAGCACGCATAGATCTGCTGCAGTCTTCATCTGGAATGAAGGGAGCATTTGCATATAGTCTAAATCACTATTTTTATTTTCAATGTTTCTTTATTTTAAGTGAATATATGAAACAAGAACAGGCATATCACGAAAATAATCAGGTAGTAAAGAACACATCCATACATGCCATATTAAGTATGTTGCTTCAAAAGAACTAAATGCATTTATAATGTTTACCTACACAGATGTCTAAAGTTTTCATTTCCAACGCTTAATCATCATTCCTTCTTTGCGGCATCCTTAAAGATGCAACACTTGGCCCCATACACTTGGAACAAACTCCACATTGACATTTAGCCATTAGACTTCATAAGGACATGCCAAACAAAGCAATGTTCCACCACACTACAGTCAAGCTAGACACAGAAGGGTATGAAGGTTTAGATTGGGAGAAATTTGCTGTGGAATTACGCAAAGCTGCGGATATGCTTTTTACTGATGGGTCAAAGAAGGAAAACCAAAAGAAGAATGAGAACATCAACTTGGAGGTGAATCATAAAGACCCAAGTACATCCACGGTGGCGAGGCGATCATATGCGGCAGCTCTAAAGACCGGTCATGCTTCTGGAGTTCATAGTGAGGGGATTGATGGAAGTGGTTTGCAGATCACGCCACAGAACCAGCTTGTCGCGATGCATAATTCCTTAAGGAAATGGAAACCCAACTTATCGAATTGAAGGCAACGATAGCTTTTTTGTCTACAAAAATAGACCTGCTTTTAGCTGGAGGCAATAGGGTTGTAAGGAACAAGACTAAGATAGGTCTGAATCCTTTAAACTCAGATAAAGGAAAATGGAAAATCAGATTCGGCCCTGTTCCTATATCTAGATCCAGAAGAGTATGGCGGGTCAAAAGGAAGTCTGGGTTATTTGAAGTGAGTTCTACGTCAGGTATCGGCGTAGAGACATCTGTAATGGAATGTCATTCGCCTCAGGTGACTTCTGTACTCGAAGAGACTATGGCTCCCTCGTCGGAGTTGAAGGAAAATGGTCTCAAACCATTGGTGAAGGGACCCGCTGAAGTTGCACATGAAGGGTCACCAGAGGTAAAGGGACTTGGTGTCATACCATTGGAGAGAACCAATGGAGTTGTTAAGGAGGTACAAGATTTGAATATGGATTTGGTGTTAGTGCAGTTGGATACTGTGTCTGGAGATATTGTGGCTCCCCTGGTCTCTCTTCCTCCAATAGCGGATTAGATTATGCCTAAAGTTAACGAGATTTAATAGTCCGTAGAAATTTCACATGGAGGATGTGAAGACCAATTTAAAGATCTAATTATGGCGATCAAGGCAAGCCATGCGCTTGAAACCAAATCAAGTTTCAAGAAAAGCAAGGAGTTACAACGTCTTTTTTCGAGAATCAACTACGACGCTAAGGGTGGTAGCTCATCTAGAGGGAAGTCTAAAGGGAGGGCATTGTGAAGACGGGAAAACAAGGGGTTGGGGTGGGGTTTTTGGGTAGAGTTTTAGTTTTACAGAAAGCAAGGGGTTGGGGTCGGGTTTGGTGTATTTTGGGTTGTTTTTTACGGGCTTTTTGGGTTATTAGGGGCTTTCTATTATGGGCAAGGTGTTCTCTTGTATACATTCAGTGTACTTGGTTATTCCTTTTGATATATATATATATAATATTTTTACTTATAAAAAAAAAGAATATGAATACCTTACGTTGATCTTTGATTTCAGGGTACATTTTTTTTTCATCCTCCATTTTTTAAGGAAGCAATTTATCCCAACAAAGGAAGGAGACCCTGACTGGATCACTGGGAATGTCATTAATTTGATTTGTACAAAGACTAACAATAACCCTGGCAATGCTAAGAGGCAAAATCAGCAGGCACATCTGCTAGCCAGATGGGTAGCGAATGCCAAGGTATGGTAATGTAGATGTAAATCTGGTATCCCAGCTAACGTCCTTCAATAGATGTTGTACGTGATGCACCATGAACATGCTTATCATTAATGAAATATTGGCGATCACTAATTACAAAACCCAACTAGCATAACAGTTACTAATACTCCGAATTCACAATGGTTTAATTACACAAGAGATCCTTGTCAGCATGAATCCTACAATTGTAATTCACTATCATAAATCTGTTGCTCACTCTACCATACCCCAATACGTTTACACTATACATTAATTACTCATGAAAATGAGGTTTCAAGGACCCAAAGGGCCAAAACCCATGCCAGCAGACTATTCTACCATTGGCAGGCATACCTATGTTCTCGGATCCTAATCCTGTGCTCAAAACTTTAGCACCTTCAAATAATTTCCCAGAATCAAATAGGCAATTCTATAATCATCTAACATTTCTTATGCAGCATGTGGCTGAATTATGACCCAAATGATTCATTTTCTTCATCTACCATCAATGTCAACCATATAAAAGACTCCAAAAAATAGCGACCACGTGCATTCACATTGCATAAATTTTGAAAAAATCAAACATGTTTTAGAACAAGAAATATAACAAAAGCAGCTTTCACCAACCAAATTCATGGATTTGCAAAAAACATTGATCAGGGAAAAATTATTAAAGAACATCTGGGAACATTTCTCAATTCCATACAGAATTTGAGGGACATGAGATTCAATAAAGCAGATACATGTCTATATATTACCTGAATTATGTTGATTGCTTGCTTGATTGCCCAGCCAAACAGAGCTAAAGCAACTAAAAGAGACAGGAGTGAATTCTGTTTTGCAGTATATACTAAAACCTACAATGTGAAGACAGTAACTAGATTACCACCTAATGTTCAACTCAAAAGGAAAAAGAAAAAAATATGCCTTGAACAAACAAAATAGAGGCTTACATCAATCACACCGTTTGTTTGGTTTTTTGCAACAAGAAATAGAATAATGTAAAGAACCTGTAGAAGCCATAAAATCATTTCAAGAGAATAGTAATAATCATTGGAAGAAATGTTTTAAAAAGATAGTCCAGAGTAACAATAACAACCTCACATGACACACAACAGTAAGCCATAAATATCCTGTTCCCATAGTATGCCTTAAAAAGCCAATTTGTGCTGTCTTTTACATCTTTATGACTAGCCCTACCGAACAAAAAAGTGCTGCAAAAAAAAAAAAAAAGTAAAGGTAGTCATCAAATCATGGCCACTTGGTTTTTATTCAACAGCAGAGGGAACTCTTCTTCTGGAGTAAACCGCTCTGGACAGATCCAATATGAATAAGGTTAGACTAAACATGGTGAAAAACAAATACCTGTACATTTGCAGCCAATGGCTGGCAATATCTAAGGCAAGCAATGACAAAAAGATCAACCCAGGCCTGGAAATTATCTCATTAAAAACACAATTAAGTGAGCATTTGAAAACATGGATATTAAATTAATACAAGAGGGATATTATCACATATCTTACTTGAGAGAGATAATAATACTAATCTTACCTATAAACTTGAGAGAGGATGACAAGAAGACAAGCAGTGCTAATCCTGGAAAGAAAAGATAGAATTTACATTGATAGAGAATTTATAAAGAACAAATAGAATTTGAACATTAATATAGAAACGAGGGAAGCATGACACGTTTCTAGGAGACACATAAAAATGGAGAGGAAGCCGGGATTGGGGTATTAGGAAGAGCGATTATTAAGATCACCTGTCTGTCACCATGTCCAAAACAGCACCAAAGGTTGAAACTGGAAAAGGAATGGATAAGAATTACAGAGAGATTATAAGATCACCTCTCTTTCTCTGTGTGTGTGTGTGTGTTTGATATCAGCAGTCTAAAAAGTAATGTAAGCTAAAATCATCAAAGCAAATTCCATATCTTAATCATTATAAAAAAAGGTGACAGTGTTTCACTGAGAGAGAGAGAGAGGCTTCTGGTAGTTTTCCAGATGCACAACAACCATTATCAGTATTCTTTGTATCACGATTCTTAAAAGCTCCTCTTCCACCAACTGCTTGATGTTAACTATAGAAAACACTGGCATATTCTAATGTGTTCATAACATATATGGTTTAATGGTGCCTGCAGTAGGAAAGAATTATAACCTCCTGGACTTGTTAGTTCTTTACAGATAGTTGAATTAATAACTGAATACCACTTGTCATGATACAATTACGTTTGAAAGACAAAATGTCAAAAGGTGGCAAGTTCCCACACGGAAAACTTTCTACCACTAAAATAGATCATGGGAAAACGATTGCTATAACTTAGCATTTTGTTGACTGATGTATCTAACAACATGAGTGGCAACAAAGAAAATTGAGGCGCACCAAATTAAAATTACTAGTTGGGAGCTGAAATAATGGATCAATCAGTTGCATTACGCTTCAGTTAAAAGATTAATAACATACTAATGACAGTGATAATACAGGATGCAACTTATACCTTGATTGAGCTTGCGGGCAAAGTAGCCATCCAAGGCATCACAGACAAAGCTGAAACGGAATATTTCAATAAGCATGAAGCACTAGTTTCACAAATAGCAAAGCTTATAAAACTCAACACAGAGAAGAGGCCAAAAGATTGACTCTGACCTGATTAGGTATAGAATGGAAAATAACTTTTTGTTGGAAAAGCATACGCCAAAGGCAAGGCAGTTCATGAGTATTCTTATGTATCCTACATGCTCAAGATAAGCAGAAATCATTCATTCAAAAGGCAACAAAATTATGTAAAACCAAATAGAAATACAAGAGAACTCGTTCTTGAGATATTTTTTCCTGAGAGTTTATGTAAAGTTTTCTTCTTGCAAAGAGAAAGCACGCGCAATGAGGAAAATATAATAAAGATCAAGCAAACCTATGATATTGGGAATGTACAGGTACACAGATAATTTTGTACGAGGCAACTTGGTGTCCATGATGGACTTCTTTTTTTCCAAATATCAGAAAAATTGCCCCAAACTGTCAAATCGCCAAATTCATCTTTCACCTGCACAGTTCAATATCATGTCAACCAACAAACGTAGAAAATTGTAGGCAAGGAAATCGATATATGAAGGAAGGAGAAGTTGTTTGTTGTTGCCTTTAACCCACAATCCTAATTTTGTAAGGAAATTCCGATTACAGTCAAGTGAAATGTGCAGATATGTAAACCGTAGCTTTTCACGTCAAAGTGGCCTTCAAACAACAGACAGGACGAATATGTTTCCGCTGCTTTTTACTTTTCATATTCTGGGTTTCTTGAACAGTTCTTTCCCCAAAAAAAAAATAAGAAAAGTGATTCCTTTACGCTACAGCACCAGTTGATCCCCGGACATATTCCTCTCGTTCAATCAACTAATCTTATTCTTAAAACTCGTTTGTGGGATTGACAAGAATAAATGATTTTATGCATTGGGGAAGGGGTTTCATTATCATATACAGTACCTTAATTGAAGTGGAAATAGAACCCACTTATGGTATCGGAAGTTTCTATTCTTCCTATGAAGACGGAGACTGCTAAAAATTCAACAACAAAAAAAAAAAAAAAGCAGCTTTCTAAAAAGAAAAGGAGAGAAAAAGAGATAGAGATGGAAGTACCAGTCAGTTAGGCTTTGAGATAACGGAGAAAAGAGCGATACGCAGAGACAGAATATTTTTGGTTCTAAACTGCCGATGCTGGCCAATTGCTAGATTGATAGAGACGACCATTTCGGTGGGTTCCCTCTTTTTTGCCAACATTGCCAAATTGGCTCCGAACGCACCCGACTCATGCTCCATTTGGAGTTAGACCCGAACACCAAGCCATGAAAGCCCATCATTTCTTAGGCCCACGCCCCAAACGGACCATTTCTCATACCCACCATATCGGGCTCCCGTTTAGGGAAGGAGTGTACGCCCCAATTGAGACCCTTTAATTTTTCAATCGAATTGGATATAACGTAAAAAGAAAAAGATATAACATTAAGGTCCCGTTTGGATTACATGGGCTTAATCCATCTCATCTCATCTCAATATCTAAATACCATTTAAACTTAAACACTTTTTAATTTTAAAGTTTTAAAATTTTCGTCTAATCATTACAACTTTTCAAAACTTCCAAACAAAATATAAAAAACAATTCAATTTTTTCAAATCTCAAAACAAAAATAATGTTAAAAAATTATATTCTAATATTATTTAACTTTATAATATTTTTATTTAACTTTTTCTCTTTACTTTTCTAAAATCTTATAAAATATCTTAACTCAAATCATTTTACTACTATTCACAAATTTTTTATCTCATATTATCTTATCTGTGTAATCAAATGAGACCTAAATCTTCATTAGAGGCCTACTACAAATGATTTGCACTAATTTTGTGCGAGTCTTTTTGGAAGATATCCAAAAAACAATTATTATTATTATTATTATTTTACCTTTAATCCTACTATTTTTAAATGGATTAAGTGAGACTTGTAAACCCTGTTGATGTATATATCATTTTCTAAAATTGAGATTGTTTGTAGTTCCGTTAGGAGTCGTTAAAAGTATTTAAATAAACACAAAAGCTCTTTAGTGATAAAATTAGATTATTTAATTGTTAAATATTAAAATAATTTTCAATTTAAAAAAAACTAAAAAGTACATTTCAAGAAAGCATCAAATGTGCTTTTTCGAATAACGAGGAATCTAGTTCTAATTTTAAAGAAGATTGTCAATGGACAAAAATATTAATATAACTTCCAGATAGTTACAACTTTACCCTTTGATCTTATGCATTGTTGAAGGGATTTTTTCATTATAATCCTATTAGATTATTTTCGTTATTATTTGATTATAATGTTTGATTTCTATCAATAATGTGATCATAATTTTAAAAAAAAAAATCAAATGGACTTTTATGTGATTTAAATCTCAAAAAGAATTTTTTTTAAAACAAATATAATATATTTGAAAGTGTTATGGTATGATTATAAAGCAAGAGCACTCCCAATGGATTCTTTATCCTATTCTTTAAAATACATCACTAAAACTCATTTTTTCTATTTTACATACTGATTTTTACAATATGTCATCCATAAGTTTATCTATTTTTTTTCTCTATATCATTTAAATATTCTTCTTTTTTTTATTCTTTTTAAATATTTCATATCTACTAATAAATTTACAATGTCCACATATTTTTTTATATTTGCAATTTGTTTTCATGTACAATGTAAAATAATTCAATCCACGTAAAACAAAAATATATAAGCCAAATAAAAAATAAAAAATAAAATCAAAATATGAAAAATTGGTTTAAAAATATTTTCAAGATGTATTTAGAAGAAAATGAAATATACGTGTTTTAAATTATGAAAAATAAAAAGAATTTACTTACATGATGACAATCAAAGTAAAAGAAAATGAGGGAGTAAATAAAATATCAATAATAAAAAAGATTTTACAGGATGAACAATGCTCGGGTTACTGTTGCTAATTGTATTTTACAATTCCTTTTACATAATTGAATGAAACTTTTTTTTAGAGCAATTCTTCAAGTAATTTACATTTTTTATATAATAGAAAATCAATTGAGAGTCCTCTAAAAACTATATCACTCACCGGAATTCCAAACAATGCACTGAATAGTCCAATTGGATGAAAGAATTAACAAGGGTCTCGTAGGGCCAACACGAAAAACCAATGGCTTAGGTGCATGGGAGATAAAGACAGTAAGGTTGATGATGGGGGTGGAAGAAGTAACATGCCACGCAACCACAGCCATAAGTTGAATGAGAGGCTATCGGCAATCTCATCCTCTCCATGTTATCTACCCTCCCCCACCTCCTGATTTTGAACTCACATTAGCCACTGCTGCTGCTGCTGCTGATCAGGTTGTAAAACAACCATGGCTTCTGCTACTCTCTCTGTGGCCAAGCCATCTCTCAAGGTCTCTTTTAATACTATCTTAAAAAAACCCATCCATGTTTTCCACATTAGCTTCCACTGACATGATCGATTAGTTTCTGTATTCAGGTAAACAGTCAGGGGTTCTCAGAATTCGCTGGCCTTCGCAGTTCAGCAGCTTCTCTTCCCTTCGCCCGGAAAACCTCCGATGATTTGCTCTCTGTTATTGCCTTCCAGACTTCTGCTGTGAGTTTCAATTTTCTCTACAAAGTTCTCAACTTCTTGCTGGCACTTCATAAGTCATAATGCAATAGAGGAAACAAGTTTGATAAGCTGATACTTCATAATGTTTGCATCGTTTTTACTTCATTTTAACCATAACAAGTGCATGCCAAATTGCTATTTTTTTACCCAAAAGTACACACTCTTATAATAATTTGGGCTATGATCCACTTGGATGATCCAGTTTCAGCTCAGTGTGATTGATTCTACTTCAAATATAATTGTATTAATTTCCATCGTTGGCGTTGGCAAAGGATCAACCTCTGGTGGCAAGTACCCAAAATGTTGTTTTAGACCAATGATTCACGCAACATGATCAGCTTGAACATAAAATGAAGAAACTCAACGTCGTTGGAGATTTCGGGATTTCATCGCATATTTTGGAATAGAAACTAGAAATTCCTTGCTTTATGTACGACTTGAATGTTTCATTATCTTTCCAATTGCATCGTGCATGTTTAGTGACACCGAACTCGGCCGCATTCCTTTGATTCAGTGAAGATTAATTTGCAAAATGACAAAATATGCGATAGAATAAATATACTTTTCGTCTTTAATTACCTCTAGGCAGAATTGGAGTTCTCAACGTAGGTATATATTGAGTATTGGACATTTTTGTAGGTGGGCAGGAACGGTGGTTACAGGAAGGGTGTGGTGGAGGCCAAGCTGAAGGTGGCGATCAATGGATTTGGGAGAATCGGAAGAAACTTCTTGAGGTGTTGGCATGGCCGGAAGGACTCCCCACTAGACGTCATTGCCATCAACGACACAGGCGGTGTCAAGCAGGCCTCCCATCTTCTCAAGTACGATTCCACCCTCGGCATCTTTGATGCCGACGTTAAGCCCGTTGGTGATAATGGCATCTCAGTTGACGGAAAAGTCATCAAAGTTGTCTCCAACCGCAACCCCGTCAACCTTCCCTGGAAGTAAGTTCAAATTTTGACTCCAACAATGGAACGCCTCATCTATTCTGTTCAAGTCTGGGCATGGAGGAATAGCACGTAAATAGAGTAACTCAAAAAAGGGTGGTTTGCGCAGGGACTTGGAGATAGACCTGGTGATCGAAGGGACGGGGGTGTTTGTGGACAGGGATGGTGCTGGAAAGCACATACAGGCAGGGGCCAAGAAGGTGCTCATCACTGCTCCGGGGAAAGGTGACATACCCACATACGTGGTTGGCGTTAATGCCGACGCTTACAACCCGGATGAGCCCATCATCAGCAATGCCTCCTGCACCACCAATTGCCTTGCCCCCTTTGTCAAGGTGCTCGACCAGAAATTCGGTAACTTTCCTCGCACTTCCGCCTTTCTCTGCATCTCGCCTTTCTAATCTTTTTTATAAATATATGCCCGAGAACCATTAGTTGATATTTTCCTTCCAGAATGACTTCTCAACAGCATTTAGGTTTCCTCCTCAGTGATCGATGATATTGCTTTGTCTTTCTCTCCTTAAATCTGTAGCTCTGTTAAAGACTGTTTCCATGGGTGCCTCGTGGAGGATAGTTTATCCAAGTCTCAGCCGTTATCCTAGTATTCTCATTCAGTTGTATTCACCAAGCTACAAACACTCCCCAACGTTCTGCCCGTTAGATTGAGAGAAAAGTCCTTAGTTTTCCGATTGCAAAGCTTAACCCTGTCATTTGTACCCTCACCAGTTGGCCATATAACTTCCTCAATTTTGGCACAATTACCTTTTCAAATATCCCAAGTAGCATTGCTATTGGCATCTTAGTGGCTTAAGAATTGGGAGTCCTACCCAACCTCAACACCTCTAGTCTTATATACATTTTGGTTTTGTTTGGAGGATGGAAAGAA
Organism: Juglans mandshurica; assembly: GCA_022457165.1. Classification (NCBI taxonomy): domain Eukaryota; kingdom Viridiplantae; phylum Streptophyta; class Magnoliopsida; order Fagales; family Juglandaceae; genus Juglans; species Juglans mandshurica. The sequence continues at coordinate 22,946,745 of CM039629.1, read as the reverse complement.
CAATCTCTTCCCGTGGGAGATTTTTTATATCATATTCGTACAATGTTTTGCAGTGCAATGGGAAAGAAGCATGGAATGGCAAAGTTAAAGAATATGCAAAAGATGTAAAGAGAAATACTTTCTAAAAACTAAATTATGTATTCCTAAAGATCATAAGTTGTATTTATTGGCATCTGCATAGCCTATAGACTGTAGAGAGCTCTTGATGATTAAGGATGTTAAAAAAGTACTTAAAAGAAAATGATAAAAAAATAAAAAATTTCAAATATAGTATAAGTAATAAAGGAGTGGTGAAGCGGTTGCAAGGGTATCATTACCCAAAAATTAAAATGCTTGACTTTATACACCTGAGCAATGAAAAGGAAAGAGGAGACAGGCTTCATACTGATGATCTATGATTTGTCTAGGATTCTCTTCATCTCTTAGTTTATCCACTTGGCCCTCTTATTCCGACTTGCAAACATTTTTTACCAGTCATTGAGTATAATATTTACAGCATATTGTTCTTGCATGATCTGTTCTGTGCCTTCTCTGCTTGGATTTGGGCACCATCTTGCAATAATTGCTCATTTAGTAAAGATGAATGTTTGGGGTTGGCATTAATTACTGTCTTAGTAAATATTTTTCTATAAGAAGTTTTCCTTGAGGTTATCTCATCACTCTTTGCAATCATGAATATTTCAGCAATCCTACTAATTCCTCTGGCATGGTTATGAAGTTATACGACATGTCCATAGTGACTAATGTAATATCCTATCTCAGGCATCATCAAAGGTACCATGACGACCACCCATTCCTACACCGGAGACCAGAGGCTTCTTGATGCAAGCCACCGTGATCTTCGCCGTGCACGAGCTGCAGCTCTCAACATAGTCCCAACTTCCACTGGTGCCGCAAAAGCCGTGGCCCTTGTTCTTCCTAGTTTGAAAGGGAAGTTGAATGGCATTGCCCTCCGTGTGCCCACGCCTAATGTCTCAGTTGTTGACCTCGTTGTTCAAGTGTCAAAGAAGACCTTTGCAGAGGAGGTAAATGAAGCTTTCAGATCTACTGCTGAAAAAGAGCTCAAGGGTATCCTATCTGTGTGCGATGAACCTCTTGTCTCAGTGGACTTTAGGTGCAGTGATGTGTCGTCAACCGTGGACTCTTCACTAACTATGGTTATGGGAGATGACATGGTTAAGGTGATTGCTTGGTATGACAATGAGTGGGGTTATTCGCAGAGGGTAGTTGATCTTGCTGACATTGTTGCCAACAATTGGAAGTGATCTTCGATTTCCTGCTGTTTCTGGACTTGTCTCCCAGTTTTCTTGTAGATTTTATGATTTTGAAGATATGTAATCAGATGTGAACCTGGTTTTTTTTTTTTTTTTTTGGATGAGTATAGATTTTATTCATCCAGCTATCAGAAGAAATGCAAAGCAGCAACCTATTTGAAATAATCAGAGAGCAACAAGCAAACAATAAAGCTGATAAGTAAAATTGCGCAAATGTGGGTACTAGTAACAAGAACTGAATTAAGATCAGAGGTAACTGCATAACATTCCTTTCCCAATTTCATACAATAAATACCGAATTGATGAAAAAAGCCCACGATTTTTAACCGGGTATGAATCAAACTCTATAAATATAGATGCATATATAAATATACGAGTAATATTTACTCATTATCTCAATTATCATCATCATCTCATTATTTTGATATTAAATAATTAAAAATTATTTATTATATTCTCCTTGTAAACCTATATCTAACATCAGAAAATAATGAAAAAATAGACGATAAATAGATTTTTATTTTTCTAAATATACATATAGTTTATAGTTTCATCTTTTTTAACTGAGAATTGAAACTGTGTAGGAAGGATAAAGCAGCAAAAGAAGGACACAAAAACTTGTAGCCTTGTAGGTGTTGTTATTAATGCACATGCAAAGTCGGCACCTTTCGCGTGAATCTTTAATTGCATCAACATAAATCATTAAAAAACCCAAATAGCCAAGCATGTGAATACACGAATCTCTGGATACCTGTCCTAACATGCAAATCTTCTGATCATCAGAGCAATTAATTTAAACCATATAATAATAGATATAGATAAAGGCAGCACTCCCCATCGTAAATGAATATCTATTAAAATGATAAACATAAGAAATCTCGTAGATAAAAAAAAAATTACGACATTAATTCATATGTTAAAAATAAATAAATGGTAGTAGTAGAGTAGGGCAGGAGGAGGGATGATGATTATATGTCTCTGTCGCGCTTGCACTCTGGAGGGAGGGAGGGGAATCTGACTCTGTCATTGCAGTAGTTGTAAATGGTGTATTTGCTGCGAACCCACTTGAGGCGTCTGTACTGATATCCGTCCAGGTCCTGGAACTCCTTCTGGTCCCACCATCTCTTCCCCTGGGTGTCGCAGAACTTGGCCTGGACAGAGGCCTCGCAGCCGTCGACGTGGAAGCTCTTGTACGTGGCGATGAACGGTGCCTTGGACCAGTCTGTCTTTTCCAGCCCACCTCTGGTTGCCCAGTCATCGGCGTTCCAGAGGCTCGAGTATATCTTCATGGGTTGGTTGAATGGGAATTTCACTCCCAAATCCTTGCAGTTCTTGAACACCCGAATGGGCACATCGTCCACCAAGAACCTGCACGTTAAATACATAAAATATTAACAGTATTTAAGAAAAATTTAAAAAGTAAAACTGTAGCAGCGTTTAGACAGTAAAATATTTTATTTTATCATTATAATTTTTTTAAATTTTTATATAAAATATAATAAAAAATTTAACTTTTCAAATAATAAAATAATATTAATATTAAAAAATAACATTCTAATAATATTTTATTTAATTTTTATTTAATCTTATTTCAAAATTTGAATTTTAAAAAAAATAAAAACTGAAATAATACTAGTAAAAAAATAAAAATTTACATTTATCTCCCGCCCATTCTCCCATTTCAACGTGAAGACAAGCTAATATTTCTTCCGGTTTCGAAAAAAACAAAAGTTAAAAAGCGAATCCGCTAAAATCTATTGGTTTTTGAAAGTTATGTCGGCATCAACGTTGAAAAGCAAGACCCGTGAGGCCAACAATCCTCGTTCCTGATGACTGAAGTTGACACTAATGGGACACTTCCCAACTTCTCATTATTGTTCTTATTCTGTTGGAAAATACTGTTTACATGTGCGATAACTGTATCCGCTGATTGCGGCCAGATATTGGATGTTGATGAGTTCTAAAAATGTCTTTTAAAAGAATGCAAGATATCAGGGTCGGAGTTTCATCAAAGCAGTTTTTTATTTTGTCGGGAAATAAAGGGTCATTGTGAATAACTTCATGTGATACTCAGAAGATCATTATTCATAGGAGATCCGAGATTAAATAGTTATTAATTCTACAAAAACAGGGTGATCAGAATCTTGTTAAAACGTTTGGATTAAGTTACTATTCAGTATGATCAACATCTCAGATTCTCAACTAAAAAAGAGACAAATAGAACTGTGGACGTTCAGGAAAATCTAATCCAAACAGTATCTGAATGTATCAAACGGGGGGGACCTTGTTTCCCACAAAAGTTGCAGCCTCTAGAGACTGAGACTTTGTTAAGAGTTCGGGAGAAGCTCCTATTTTCCATTTTGCTATCTAAATACTTAGATGCGAGCAACATCATTGTAGAGGATCTAATACGGTAATTTTCAAACTAAATGCAGAAATGAAAAGAAAGATCACGGAGAGAAAGAACAGAGGAACTAACACAATCTGATACAGATTCCAGAGAACGGAGTAGGAGTGGTAGGATTTGGTTGGGTCGAACCAAAGATATATCCTCTGTTCTCTGTCTCCCTTCCCTCCTGTGAAGACATTTGTCTGTAAAATATAAGGCTGCCCCGTCCTGTTCCCCAAGAACTCGAAGTCTATTTCATCGTGCTCCGAGTTTTGAGATGATAGCTGCAGCATGAATACTTTAAGATCAGTTCTATACAGGAAACAGGATATGGTGACACTAGGGAAAAAAAAAGCCCCGAAATCAGCCTAAAAGTCTCTGTTTTTTCAACCAACGAGCCAACACTACGCATCAGTTGGTGAAAGACAAGATCTTCCTACTGATGTGCAAGAAAACCGACATGAAAATGCGATGAGAATTACTCACGTAGAAGGCAGTAACAGTTCCGGCAGAATCCCCTGGAACTAACTTGATTTGCATACTGAAGTGCCCGAACAGGTAAGAACCCTTGGATTGGAAACCAGTACCTTTTTTTTCAGAATCAAGCACAAAAGTGTAGGGAGAACGTTAGCGATAAAGGCAAGGATAATACTTATACAAAGACTTTCTACGAATCGATGGCATCTGTCTATTTATGGGAAAAAATAATACTTTCTTGTAGCTCTTTTTACCAGTGTAATTGTCGAGGTGGAGCTGAATCTCAGAGCCTCCATTGAAGTACTTAATGTGATCAAAAGCCCAAGTGGGCATATAGTTTCTACCGAATGGCACGTGTACGGGCTGCCTCGGAGCAGCTCCTAGAGTTCCGGGGACAACGAAAAGGAAACCCAGTAGCAGAGTCCACAAATAAGAAGCCATTTTCCTGCATAAACAAAAAAGAAAAAAAAAACAAAGCTTTCAATGTAGTGGACGAAAAAACAGACTCAGGAGTATTCGAACGACAGAGGAAAGTAAGGCAATGAGCCCGTATAGTCTTCCAGAGCATTACCTAACCAGAGAGAGAGAGAGAGTAGTGAGGATGTGACGAGGAAAAGTGGAGGAGGGGAGGCCTTTTTGTAGGGGTCTGATTGTATCTACAAACACATACAATAAGATTGATGGGTCATCTGGTGCGACATTAATTTACTAAGTAACACATGGACAAGGTAATGACTCCCAACTTTAATAATAGCAAGGAGGATACAGCTATATCAACGGCGGTTGTGACTGGTGGAGGCTTTTCTTTCTAGTTAATTTTATTTTTAATGATTCTCCTTTTTAGCGAAAGTTTTCTAGTTGTTACTCAATTGTGCTGCCCTTTAGCCACGTATTTAGGTCACGTATTTAGGTCTTTATTAGATAGATAAATGGTTTCATTTTATCTTATCTCATCATTATAATTTTATTAAATTTTTATATAAAATATTATAAATAATTCAATTTATTCAAATCTCAAAATAATAATAACATTAAAAAATAATATTCTAATAATATTTTTTTCAACTTTTATTTAAGGTTATCACATCGCATCTCATATTATTATTCAAACAGATTTTAACATAAGTATTTAGCTCTTTAAAATCAAAGAGAGTGTTTTCGAACTCAATGGATTGACGAACTTACGTTTTGTAGCAGAGTCTATTTGAGGTTGTAGATAGTCTTTTTCAACTTACACGCATATGTAGGAAAATCATGATTTACAGATCCATGAGGTTGGTGCATGTATACTGCCTCCTCCAGGTCACCACGTAGGAATACATTCTGGATGTCAAGTTGATGTAGATGCCAGTTGGAGGAAACAGGCAAAGAGATGAGAGTCTAATGGTTACGGGTTTGACAACAAGAAAAAAGGTTTCGTGGTAATCAATCTCGGCCTGCTGACAAAAACCCTTGGCTACAAGGCGAGTCTTGCGTCGTTCAAGGGTTGCATCAGCTTGCTGTTTGGTTTTGAGGATCCACTTTGGTCCCAAGATATTGAACGATGGAGAGGATGGTTCTAGATCTCGGGTGAAGTTATGCAATAAAGCTCGGCATTCAATTTTTATGACATTTCGCCATTCGGGATATTTGGACGCTTCAGTATATGATTTAGGTTCTTCAGGGATATCGATGACTTTAAAAACCGTGAGAGAGAGGGAGGGTTTGGATGGGGGTCAAGGGATGGTGCCATCAATGCATGTTCGAGGACACCAAATGATGGCTTTCGATCGTGTAACCAAAGAATGAGTTGGATGAGGAAATGCTTTTGCAGGTGAAATCGAGGAATGAGGTTGCAAAGGGGGTGGCGGCACAGACGTGTTAGGGTCGAAAGAGATGCGAGAGGAAGGAGATAAGAGATCAGATGGGCTTATCGAGATAGCACAAATAGGTGAGATGGGTACTAATTCGTGTGGGCCAAATTCATGAGGCAGCAGGTTGGGGTCGAGAGTGGGTGGGGAGGATGGGCTTAGCAGATTGAGGTTGCATTTGGATGTTAAGCTGAGTTTAATTTTTTATAAATAGTAGTGAGTTGAGATAGTAAAGAGAGTTTTGTAGGGTTCACTTAAAATGAGTTTAAGGGTGTGTTTGGATGTTGAAGTGAGTTGAGTTGAATTGAGTTGTGATAATAAAATATTGTTAGAATATTATTTTTTAATATTATTATTATTTTGAGATTTAAAAAAGTTGAATTATTTATTATATTTTGTGTTGAGATTTGAAAAAGTTATAATGATGAGTTGAGATGAGTTTGGGATCCAAACTCACCCTAAATGTGTTTGGATGTTAAGAATAGTTTAGATATATTTATGGAAAGTTAAAAAAGGTTATGGGTCCTACATATAAAAAGGTTTCGAGTTAAGATGAATTTAGTAATTTGAGAGTTAGGTGTTTAGATAAAGGTTATGGGTTTGGATGTTGAAGTGAGTTGAGTTGAGATGATAAAATATTATTAGAATATTATTGTTTATTATTATTATTATTTTAGGATTTGAAAAAATTAAATTGTTTATTATATTTTATATTGGGATTTGAAAAACTTGTAATGATAAGTTGAGATGATCTCAACTTCCAAACGAAGCCTAACTTAAAATTAGACTGAACTGAAATCAAATGAGTTTAACAATCAATCAGGATTCGAGTGAAGTAGTGGGAAAAGGCCCAAAGAATAAAGGACTCGTAGGTCTAATTGTCTGAGACGATGAATTGGGCTTATAAGCAAATGGAAAGTGGTTCTCATTAAACTTGACATCCCGATATATATATGTTCGGCTCGAAGGTAAATGAAAACAATAGTAACCTTTATGATCAGGGTTGTAACCCATGAAAACACATAATTTGGAATACAAGTTCATTTTATGACGATTGAATGGACAGAGATTTGGCCAGCAGACTGATCCAAAAGTTCGAAAAAATTTATAATCATGTGGATGGCGGAAGAGAATTTGAAAAAGAGAATTATTTTGTAAGACTGAAATGGGCATCCTATTAATAAGAAACATTGTTGTTTGAAAGGCGGAAAACCAATATTGAGAGGGCATCGAAGCTTGAGCTAGAAGTGAGAGTCTAGGCTTGACAATATGTCGATGACGACGCTGTACACTTCCATTTTGAGCACAAAAGTAGGGACAGTGATTCGATGACCAATGCCACATGATTGAAGTATTTTATTAAGGGGTGAAATTCACCTCCCCAGTCAGTTTGCACAGTAAGAACATTGGTGGAAAAGTAATTGCTTGCTTAACGTAAAAAGGCAACTAAAATATAAGAGACATTTGATTTCGATTGAAGTGGAAAAAGCCAAATATATTTAGTAAAGTCATTTACAATAGAAAAATAAAATCGACAACTAGTAGATGACATTGTTGGTGCCAGTCTTCAAACCTCAAGAAAAAGTAATTCAAATGGTTTCTTGGAGCGGGAAGGAGTTGTCTTGGCTTGAGAACAAGCCAAACATGGATATGCTATGGAGTTGGAATTTGCTGGAAGTTGAAATCTACGAATTATAAAAGACGTGACTCTTGGTGAGGCATGACCAACTCGCATATGCCAATTGTAAGATGAAGTGCGTTCACCAATGAGAGCATGAGAAGAGGCAAAACATCTGTGGGTAGGACATACAAGCCATTCCTAACGGTACCTTGAAAAAGAACCTCTCCATGTGCAAATCATTCTCAAAGAAACAAGAAGAACAAAATTCAAAGTAAACCGAATTGTCTAAGCAAAATTGACAAACTGACAAAAGATCTTTTGTAATTGAAGGAACATGTAAGAGTTGAGAGAGAAGAAAATTGTCAGATGATGTATGTAAATGAGTTGAGCTGGTATGTTGAATCGGAATGGTGGAACCATCCCCAATACTAACTTGATCAGATCCCTGATGGGTTATTAAGTCCAGGCTAAGGTTATTGAAATCTCCAGTGAAATGATTTGTGGCAACTATATCTGGAAACCAATAGTTAAGGTAGGGTGAAGGTGACAGTGAAGGAATGGTTGTGAGGTTGGCTGGGAGGGACGGTGGGGCTGGAGTATGAAAGGTCTAATTAAACATGTGATAACAGAACAGAGCTATATGCAATGTTTTGAATACCGTTTCAGTGGTCGTTTCGATTAAGGCACTGGAATGAAATATTACGGTACAAATACCGTTTTGAGATATTTTATATATAATAAAGTAATTATATATGTATAAATTATATTTCAAAATAACATCAATGCAAGTTTTAAAAAGTTAAAACACATATTTATAAAATTCAATAATACTTCTAAGTTCTCAATCCAACTATTTAAAAAAATAATTACTCATCTTCATCATGAAAAGGGAGGTAGGAATTTTATTTTTAGTCCTCGAGAGAATGAGATTAAAAAAGTTAAGAAAATAGTATTTAGATGTGAGAATTGGAGTGAAAATTATAAAAAAATCAGAATTTTTACATTAATTACAAAAAAAAATTTCAGCCAGTACACCGAAAATTGATCGGTATTGACCAAAACGTATCGGTATTGCCAATATTTGACCCGGTACAAACACATACATTTCTTGTACTGGTCACTACCCCGATGCTGTAAATACCGGTCGGTACGACTAGTATGAAATTTAAAACCTTGGTTGTAAGTCCAGTCTTATGGCTTACTTGACAGGCAGTGCGTTGATCAGTTCGATTGAAAAAATAGTTGGTGCCACCACGACCTCCTCCACGACCTCGTCTAGAACTTCAACCACCTCTCCCTCTATTGGATGAAGAATTTGATGAAAGTGAGGATGACTTTGTGATGATAAGGTGAGCTATTAGGGTTTCCAGATAGTAGTGTTTGGGTTTGATGGGCTAATCCGGACTCATGATTGAGTAAATAGCTATAAATTTGATGTGGGGATAAAGGTTCAGCTCGTGTGATAAGCGATGTTACCAAGGAATCATAATTGATGCCCAAACCAGCTAGAAGATATACAAAAAATTCAGTTGGAGATAAAGGGTGCCTTGCGGCACTTGGAGCATTAGCATTGAATTCATCATTTTCATATTCAAAATTTGATCAAAAATACATGTTTTCCATAAATTCAAAACCTCTCTATCCATAACCCTACATTGAATTAGCCATTAGATTCATCAAAATAATAATATAATATTATTTTTTATAATAATATTTTTAATTTATTTTTTTCATATTTTACAATTACACTAAGTATATGTTAATTAATAATTTAATTTGATACTTAAATTATTGTTTCCCAACTTAAATATATTTTGGCTCAAATTTTGAGAACAATAATTTAAGTAAATAAAATAATGGTTATAGAGTGTGAATAGTGAGTCTTCAAATTTGAAGATGAATTGAAATGTACTATAGCTTAAAGTTTCAGATTTTAGTGTTTGGTGAATCCAATGCTGTGATTTTAAACATGAATTCATCAAATTTTGAAGATTGAACTCATTTCAATGCCAATGCTCTTAGTGATGCAGCTAGAGTTTCGACCTTGTGAAAGTAATCGATAATGGATTTTGGTCCCTTCTTGAGAGTAACAAGTTGAAATTGGGTTTGCATGATGTGAGCAGAGGACTAGGTAGAGAATAAGTTTTGCAAGGTGATCTAGATCTCATGGGAGGTTGTACACTCCATTACATCAGACAAAGAAGAATTAATAGCAGAAATAATAAGTTGATCTAGCATACCCCATTTTGTGTATTTTGGTTTGTGGTTGCTGTTGATCATGGGAGAAGGCATAGCAGAAGAGCCATCCACACGACTGAACAACTAGTTTCCTTCGAGGAAATGAACCATTTGAGCTTTCCACAGTAAATAATTTTCTATGGCGAGTTTAATGGTAACGAAATGGTTGGCAGAGTTGATGATAAATGAATTGACAATGGGGGATGGGTTTTGGGTTGAATTTTCGGACGAAATGGACGAATCCATTTTTCTGTAAAGGGACGACGTGAGTCTTACTGGGCTCTGGATACCATGTTGAAATGAAAACCTAAGTGATAGACAGGGTGTTTGATGGAATGACTCAAAGGGTCACTTTCATAATTCATATATTTCTAGTAACATAACATAGTCATGCCATTTTACAATGTTTATATAGATGATTTTCACAACAAAATACTCTCCACATATATGACACGTCTTACATAAGTTGACAACAATATTCTCATGACACCTCACTCTTAGAGCACTCCCAATAGCTCTTGTAAAATAGAATTTTCTTCAAAATATAAAAAAATGTTGTTAAAAGATGACTCCATCAGATTTTGTATTTTACAAATATTTTACATTTTGATACAGTGATCTCTCTACATTTATAGAATACTATTCATGCATGTAAACTTTTTTAATTAATTTATTTTCCCTCTTTGTCCTTGTTTTCACATTCTTCTATATTTATTTTATTTTCTTTTCAAACTCTCTCTCTAAACATATAATATTTAAATGATATGAAGAAAAAGTGAGTTTTGATGATGTATTTTAAAGGATAAGATGAATAAGCTATTGAGAGTGCTCTTAATTCCTTTATGTAAAATTGATCTAGAGTCTTCTCTAGGTGTAACACATAGTTCTCCTTTGATCCTGCTAGTTCCTTCGAGGAAATCCTGTCTTCGATCACTTGGCCACCCCGAATCTCTAAAGAACAGCAAAGAACTTGGGCCCCCGTGTTTCCTAGTTGGTTCCAACTGGTTCCTTCTTTTGTCTTCTGTACGAGTGTTTGCGTCTGAGTTTTGCTTTTTTCGGCACAGCTTATTATAATGAGTATGGCTAAGAAAACATTTTCCCAGATTCATGAACCCGGGGCATTATTTGTGTTATCCAAATATGCATGCAAACAGATGATGATCATGATAATACGATGGTGTGGCTAAAGTTTGTAACAGCAAGATTAATAGCTTCCTTTGGTAAGTAAACTAATCTTAATTTATCTTTACTCATCATTACAATTTTTTTAAATTTTAATATAAAATATAATAAATAATTCAATTTTTTCAAATTTTAAAATAATAATAATATTAAAATATAATATTTTAATAATATTTTATCATCTTAACTTAATTTAATTTAGTTTAACATCTAAACGCAGTCTAATTTTAAACTTATTTGAGAATTATTACTTTTTTTTTTTTTAATATATATTTATTTAATGGAGGAGTATTAAATTATAACTATAACACGCGGAAGACCAAAGATGCATGGATTCATGTGCGAGTTTGATTTTTGTGGAGACTGAAAAGTGAAAAGCGAGAAATGGAGCGTGGGGTAAGTACTACTCAAGTTATAATATATATATATTTTTTTATAACTGATTTTACTCAATTATTACTGATTTACTACTCAAAAAGCGAGAAATATGTCTTTTTTTTTTATTACTGATTTACTACTCTATTTTTTTTTTCTTTCTTTTGAATTTACTACTCTATTTTATTACTGCTAATTTCTACCGTTATAAGTTTTTTATTTTTTATTTTTATTATTTTTTGTATAAGTAAATATTTTTTAATAGTTTTATGAATTTTTTATTTTTTTAAATGTATTAAAATATATATATAAAAAAATATTAAAAAAAAAACACATTACAAAAACATTAGCGAGACCCAGGGGTGAAAGTAGCACCGCTCAAAGGCATAAGACTGGGAGGAAGTGGGGTCCAGAGGACTTGAAAACATGTGGCTGGTCTGCCGACTGCACTCCAACAGAAGACTGTCAACCTGTGCACATGGCCCATCAATACTCAGCCATGAAAACCCTCGTAAATCGTAATAATAATAAATAATAATAATAAGCTGCTATTCGTATCGGATAATAGAGCAGAGAGAGTGACATTTGGGAATTAGATAATCGGTAACTACTGCTGAACTGGCCTCGTGTGCTGTGTTCCAGCTCCATTCAAGCTGCCTCCACTCCACATTCTCGGCAGATTCTAATTGGTCACCACCCATTAATTTTTCTTCTCTCTCCTCTTTTTCCCTTAAAAAAAAATATCTTACTCTCAATCAACGTAACGCCGAATTCATTATCTATATATTTATTTCGGTTATTTCTTCTAGATATTTTTTTAAGAAATGATTGTCCTCGTAATAAAAGGATTTGACTTTGATCTCCTAATCAGGAACCTCCATATATAGTTTATATAAATCAAGGATGCTGCCATTCTCTCTCTCTCTAAGCAAATAAGTTTTCATTCAAATAAGAAAAGATGGTACATGTGAAAGGGGTGAAATTTCCATCAAACTATGCAAATTGTGGAATTACCGTTGAAAGCGGTTTTGTTATCTTGAAGTATTTTTTAAAGAGATTCGTATTATTTTTTAAGATCATCTGTTAGAAAAAATGATAAAATAATAAAAAGCACGGTATCGGATGAACTGATGAGTAGAGCATCAATCCAAACGTAAACATTAAATTTGAGTTGCTACATCTATAATTCATCAATCTACACGACCGACCACTGAGCATACAAGGACTAATAAAGGCAAGTTTAATGGCACAACAAATTCCCCATAACTAACTCATTGCAACCATCATTAACGCGAGACATTTGAAAAAATGTGTGCGAGACTTTGGATTGGGGTTGCGGCTAGCCTATCCTGCGCCAGTCATGCATGCGATCAGATAACGCGTTGCGGCCACTTGATGGCAGGCAGCCGCGGTGCGGGGTTCACTCTCAGACTCCAATCATCCATTGCATGCGGCCAACAACGCGCTCTGATAAATGGCATAAATGCATGCCGCTGAAGAGATCAAAGGAGTAAAGCAGCCACGCATTACGCAGACACGTTTCTTTCCCAACAGTTCTATTTAACTGACCACCACTACAAATCAATCAACGATCGAGCGTCTCCTTTGGTTTTGGGCATTCCCAATAAAGTCTAAACACGCAATGTTTGGTCTTTTAGCGAACTGGCCCTTTTTCATATATATATATATATATATATATATGTGATTCCATATGCAATCACCAAGCAGTACATGAATGATGAATTTGGATTTTTTTTTTCATTATCCTCTCATCATCTTATAATGTAGCATTAGATGATAATTTTATAAGTAAAATATAATAAATAATTTCCAATCATCTATAATGGATCAACACAAACTCAACAATCAGATAAAACAAAAGGAAACAAAAATAACAAACCACATGACAACCAACGTGAAGATAAGGATCAAGGAGAAAATCTAGGAGACCATAACTCTTGTACACTTTCAGATAAATTTCTGTAACAGATTCACATGTACCAACATGTCTATAAATAATAGACGTTGATCCTCATTTGATTCATTGAGGAAAACATTTCTTATACAATCTGTTTTTCATATTTCTTTAATTTAGTATCATATCATGAGATAATGATATAATTCATAGTAAATATACTTCAAAATGTTTTAACTTTTTCTTTTAATAAAAAAGGAATATGAAAAGCGAAATTCTCAAAATGGAACTGCGATGCTATGCTCACCAATCCCAGACAATTTCATCGGAGTACCGAATCCTAAGCACAAACTTGTGGTGTCGGATTGGACTTGGGGCCTTTTAACGGTGGAGTAAAGGAGGTTAATGGATTCCATTCCAGTTTCCACGTGAATACTGTTCAGTGCCAGTACTGATAAGGATTTTCTGGGCGTCATTGTGATTTGTGTGGATGACTTTAAGCACGCACTCTATTTTTCTATTCATGTAATAGTAAATATTTTATTTTATTGGATCTTTGTCCAGAAGGAACGCTGTGTGGGCTAGAATTCTAGGACCCCAAGGTTCAATTGTCACAATTGGCCATTTGGGCTTTATATCAATGCTAGATTTTTTTGTTTTCCTTTTGGGCTTCTATGATAGCCCCTACGTCGTCTCTTCCTTTCTTCTAGAAAATTGACAATTATTTATTTATTTATTTAAATATATTCTATAATTTAGATTCTGTTTGGATTTAGATATGAGCTGAGATGATTTTAGATGAGTTAAATGAAATATTATTAGAATATTATTTTTTAATATTATTATTGTTTTGAAATTTGAAAGCGTTGAATTGTTTATTATATTTTATATGAGAATTTGATAAAGTTATAATGATGAGATGAGATGAGAAGAATTGAGTTGAGATGAGAGATGAGATAGGTAAATTTTCAATTCAAACCGGGCCTTAGAGAGAGAGAGATACAATAATGTAGATTCCATTGCATTAAATATTGAAATTTACATTGTTTATGGGCAATATTTAATACAGTGGAGTCTATATACCGTCTCTCTCTGTAAAACAAGTGTTTGATTAGAAAACTGACCATATATGTTTGGAAAAGCCTCATCTTTTTGTTATGCTCCAGACCATCGTGAACTATTATGATAGATCAGAATGCCCTAATTACAAGACTACAATGTAATAAAAACTTATCCACCTTTCAGACCATAGCATGGAGAAGTGTTAATTTACTACTTTCTGACCACCCACAATCGTCACGTGCCGCATTGCAAGACTCCCAAGAAGCAAATCGTCGATAAGAGTGGCATGTGTGTCTCACTCGCAGCCCAAACCGATATTGAGATCCACGAGCCGATGTACCAATTGGGAGAGCTTGTCGCAACCACGCACACATTTTTGGGGTCAACAACCTCAGATCTCTTATATCTGACCAACCTCCACTCTCCTAGGGCGGCATGTGGTATTCACGTGCCTCCACAGTTACTAGCGGTCGACTGTCGTCGATTCGATGCTTCTTTCGGTTGCTATATTCCTATGTTATCGCTTCTTCAAACCAAGGATCGTGGGAAAGAGGTAGTAAAAGTCTCTTTCAAACAGTCTAGACAAGTGACATGCAACACAAATCAATTCACTGCAGTTTCGGTCGTAGTCTTATAGTCCATTTATTGAACTATATCAAAAGTGCTTCAAGCAGCTTCCCCTCGTAGAAAATGGCTGTGGGTTAAGTGATTGGCCCCAAATCCCTCTTTTTTTTTCTTCTTCTTTCTTTTTCTTTGTGTTGTACTAGCTGGTTTATGATGAATGTTGGAGCCTCCTACCTTGTTGTCTCTTATATCCTATAACTGTTTTATATATTTATAATATGATTACTTAGAAAATAAAAATAAAAAATAAAGACTTATCCACCTATCATAGGTTTGTGCACTTTTATTTTCCAGGGCATAAGAAAGTATCCCAATGGAAAAGGAAATGTCTTCTTGAGCACTCATATTGGATTATACAAATGCAAACAAAGTGAGAAGTTTGGCTAATAGAGCATAAAAATGTGTCACATTAGATTATGCAAATGTTAAAAAAGAAAAAATGACTTTAGCTACAGTAAAACAACTATTTGGGTCGTATTTGATGTTTACTGTAATTAGACCAAAAGCAATAAAAAATTAATTCTTCTCTCAGGAACTCTCTCTCTCTCTTTGCACTTTGATTCCCTGAGAAACAAAATAAGTGTAAGGATTATTTTTTTTAAGGATTATTTTATTTTCAGAAATTATGTTGTTTTAGGGAATAATTTTCTAAAATCATTTTTTTTAAAACCATTGCAATGTTCACCTGTATCTTCTTTTTCTCCAATTTCCCTTCAAAAGGCTAGCTACGCCCTCATGTATCTTTTACTTACTTACATACGTTAATTAGGATTTTTACCGTTTATGTCTATCAATTATAATTAGGATTTTTACAATTTGTCTCTATTTTTTTGTCAAGATTTTTCCAGTTTGTCTCTGCCATCCATATGTTAATTATAATTTCATTATTAATTAACATATAATTGGTAGAATTGTAAAATATTAAAAAATATATTAAATTAATAATATATTTTTATTATTTTAACTAATAAATGAATAACCCAATGTGTAAATATGTTTTTAATGGAATAGTAAAATATAAAATAATGTGATATTATGTAAGTTATAATTTTGCATTTGCATAATCTAACGAGGGTGCTCTAAACATGTCCCAAACAGCAGTTATAGGTCTCATTTTTACTTGTAGAAGCAGGGTCATTGTGTTACGAGCCTCCATATTCCCACCAAGCTACATATATTGGAGTTCTGTGCCGGGACAAATCAAAAGAATCTATCGGATCCCAAATCCTCCGAAAAGCTAATGAATTTCCTATCCTTCCCACGTGTATCCTCATCTCCACGAATGTTCATTCGTGTGCATGACATCAACGTGCTCGAATTGCAGAGTTGCATGACATCAACGTGTTTATGTCTGTAACTGTTGGATGATGGATTTGTTAATTTGTGGACTTGTTTTTTATTGGTTTTGGATTTTTTATTGTTTTCCAATTGTTTTTTTACGTTGGGCTGGCGGGGTCCTGAGGTGGTTGATGGTCTTAGGGGCGAATGATTCGCCCCCGGCATCCGGACAGGAGCACTCACTCACATGGAGCGGTGGCAGAGTTTGGGGACCCAAACTGTTCACCTCCCCCATAAGGGACAAGGGCAGGATAGGGGTACCCCGTTCTAGTGTGTAGTTAGCACCCCTAAACATGATACATAAACCAAATCCTAAATACTTCATTTCATATGTTAGTGTCTACATTTCATTTGTATCTCTCCAAATGACAATGGAAAAAACAAAAGCAATGACAAAGAGATTATATGGTTTACTTTAGATTTTTGTTTGGGCAATATTTAATGAGGAAAGCCGGCAACAACCTACATCCCAGCATACTTTTCAAATTTTTTTTTTTTTTCTTCACCTCAACACGGATGTGTTGAGGGTGCAGGCTGCGGCAAATATTTTTATATATTTAATACAATACGGTGTCTTTCTCTGAATAGTGAAACGTGTGTTAAATCAGAAGGGAATATTGACCATTCACAGATTTGGAAAAGCCTCATCGTTTATGATCCAGACCATCATGAACTATTATGATAGATCAGAACGCACTAATATTTACAACACTCCAATATAATAAAACTCATCCATCCACCTATGACCTATCATAGTCATTGTGTTTCGAGCCTCCATATCCCCACCAAGCTATATATATATATATATATATATATATATATATATATATATAAAGTAGATCGATCATGCAATAACAATTAAGCATTTAATATTGTTCATGTATTTTATAATAAACAAGAAAATATTAATATAATTGAGTTTGGCTTGCTTTGGATTAAAAATTTATTAGATACACAAAATTAAGATAAGTGAAAACATAAGCCGAATCCTTAAATGCTTCACTTCATACGATATTCGTGTCTCTCGTTTAATTTGTTTAAAGCATAGTCCTACTAAGACCGATGGTCCCAACCGATGGTGAACCGATGTAGTGTATTTTTTTCATTTTTATCAAGTATTTTTTTTTTTTTTTTACATTTTCAAATATATTTTTTAATAAAAAATATAAAAAAATAAATAATATTCACTTTCTTAATTATTAAATAAATAAAAAAATCATCGTTCAATCCATCGATAAACCATCGGAAAGGATCACTCCAAATGACAATGAAAAAGACAAAAGTTATGGCAAAGACCAACTGCTTCCGAATATAGCCGAGAAAAACACGGCATCTACCGAAGAAAGAAGAAGTAGCAAAGACCACCTGGGCAATTCGGATGTCAAATAGTGTTGGCGTCGAGAGACACGGTACATGCATCATCCGGAACAGCTGTATCATTTCAACTTTCTGTTTAATGCTCGTTTGACTGGATCATCCGGTCAAAGATTCCATGAATGCATCCGCGCTTCGAACGCATCCAATCAACCGGCCCGTCTCTCTACTCATGATTACTAATCATGCCTCAGTCCCTAATCTTTAATATCTCTTTTTCTTTATTTTTAAGCCTATGTTTGGTCATTAAACTAAATTTAATTCAACACAAAATACTACTAAATTTAATTCAAAACATAACCAATCTTAAATATGAAGGTCAAATTAATAATTATGAATTTTTAGTATATCGTAAGGTCGAGCGGGCAAGTGGATATATAATCTATTCGAGCAAAAAATCCTATATGGATTCCCACCTGTTATCCATGTAAGTCGGGTGAGTCGAGGTGGTCTCGTGTAAATATTTTAAAGTGATTACGCGATAATTATACATTTTACGGTTGTAAGTAGAATTACTCTTCTTACTTACTTACAAATATCGAATTAAATATCTTACAACTTAAACTTCAAGGTATGAAATCTTTGCATCATGTCGCTTTACATATGCATACAGGCAGCAAATGATGATCGATTAATTAACGATCGGAGAACTCTACTTCCACCGTAGATACCCAAAATTCTTGTATCGAAATGTTTTTTGTTTTATATATATTTAATGATCAAGAAATTAATTTTTAATGATTTCGTAATTTTTTTTATTTTTAAAAATGTTTAAAGGGTTTTAAAAAATATTTGGAAAGAAAAATTACACTAATCTGTATAAAATTTCGGTAGATTAATCGGTATCCCTAACACCACTCTCAAATTATTAATTAATCAAATACCTTATAAATGGTTGACCAGTCGAAGAAAGGAGATTTTTCCTAATCCAAAAGTCAGACATTCTGGTCTCAACGAACCTCTTTAACGAGGAGTTAATCACTTTCAGCTCTCATTTCTTGATCGATGTGTTAGACAGGTCCGAAGATCACGTCAGCTTCCTTTCACATTGGTCAAACCAGAAAACTAAAAATAAACGAGATGAGGTTTAGATAATTTTAGATAAATTGAATAAAATATTATTATAATATTATTTTTAATTTTATTATTTTTTTAAATTTGAAAAAGTTAAATTTTTTATTATATTTTATGTGAAAATTTGAAAAATTTGTAATGATGAGATAAGTTGAGTTGAAGAAAAATAAAAAGCTTTTGACCTGATGAATAATGTTAGATATAATCATAAGTCACACAAGCGTTGACACTTATTTTAAAAAAGAGTGAGGTATTCGATTAAAAATTTATTTATTTTATATAAAAATATATTTATTTATTTTTTTAAAAAAATCATTGTACAGTACTTACACGTTCTATGATTATAAATATCATTTATCTTATTCAATATATGTGTCTTTTTTTCAATATCATCAATCTCCCAATAAAAAAAAGCAAAAAAAGATGTAGTCAGAGTATATTTAACCGACTCAAGAAAGAAAGGATGGGATCAAAAAATTTGGGATTAATTATACTTTACTCACTAGAACTCTAACTCAATTAACACTCAAATTTGTACTCAATTTACAATTTACTTCCGAAACTAATAATTGTATTAAAGTAGACCCACTTACTTTCAAAACTTACCTATCCTCCCCATCTGTCTACCATCAACGTTAAATATAACGAAAATTCATTGCACATGCTGCTCATGTGCATAACATTCATTACAAAGATATAATTTTCATATAATTTATTATCATTGACCATATCAAATATAAAATAATATATGCTATCAATTAATAATAAATCATAAATCATTAACCATATATAAAATGTATGATATTATTAATAATTATGCATACAAAAGAGTAAAGTCGAAGTTAGTTACTATCAATATCATAAATATAATAAAATATTTTTTAATGAGTTAGTTACATAATTCATATTAATAATTCACTTAATTTTAATTTAATAATTTAAATATTTTTTTTACTAATTTATATATGGTTAATAAATATAAAATAATTTCATTATGCACATAGACTATTTATACTTGCTTACAACTTACGAGAGGTTTGAATTCAGAGATATCAAATAATTTTATATATAGTTAATGATTTATGATTTATTATTAATTAATAACATATATTATTTTATATTTTATACGGTTAATGATAATATATTAAATGAAAATTACATCTTTATAGTAAATTTTCGTTACATTTAACGCCACAGGTAGACAGAATAAGAGGATTGGTAAGTTTTGAAAGTAAGCGGGTCCATTTTGATATAATTATTAGTTATAAAGACACATTATGAATTAAATAAAAGTTCAAGTAACAAAATGTAATTAACTCAATAATTTGCCCTCGTGGGGTCCATTAAAGTTGACAACCACCGGATATTCTGGCAATCATCTCAATATCTATATATATTATATAACTTTAAAGCACGAGGTTTTACTCTTATATAAGTTAAAACCACATCATCAACGATCCACTTTAGTGTCATACAATTATAGGCCACACATGTCCCATGCACTAGTTGTAATTTTCAACTCATCTTTTATCAAGGGCAGTGCTACTGTACGATCCCGCTTTGACAGTTGGCGTGGCATTATTATAAATTTTATTTTTTATTTCTTTTATATTTTACATTTTTCAACATATTTAAATATCTATAAAAAAAAAATACACTAATATAGTAATAGTTATTTTTTTAATCGTAAAAGAAAAAATAAAAATAAATACATGATCAGTTAAAATGACAAGTAAAATGAAGTGAGATAGTAGTATGATTCTTTTATTAATATATATTTACAATCCCTTTATAACTATTTTACAATCTTGTATTTTTTACAATTTTATTAATTACTCTCATTTATATCGGAGAAATATCTTATATATGTAAAGAGCAATGTTAGGTACAGTCCCCAAATGGAGACTGCAATACAAGTTTAGGCTATTTTAATTTTAAAATTTTTTAAAATTACAAAATTATCCATCCTATAATTATGTTTTCTCTCATTTTATAATGTGCATGCACATGCAGTCCCCACTTGAGGACTACAAATAGAACTTTCTCATGTAAAAAGAGAAAACTTGAAGGTTACATGGATAAAAGGAGAAAGTTTCAAAACCAAGTTCCTATAAAATAGTGAAATAATAGTTATAATTGTGAGTGTGTAAGTGCCACGTAATTATTTTAAAAAAATGAATAAATACAGAACTCACATGAAAAGAAAATTAATTTTTTAATAATAGACTCAACTCTTTTTTAAAGTGACTGCACGATACTTACACACTTCATAACTGTATATAGCATTATTCTATAAAATAACTAAACATTATATATAAAAACAGATTACAACTATCCTAAGAATTGACGTAAATTTGTTGGTGCTTAATAAAAATAAAGCTTGCACAATCTAAAAAGAAAAGCGCACTCGTATATTTAGGGAGTTAAGAAATAGAAGAAAAACTTACCATATGTATTGTGGCACCATAATTGACTAAGCCTGGTTGGGATAGAGAAATATTTCTATCTTATCTCAATATTCAAACATTACAAATATAAATATTTTTTAATTTTAAAATTTTCATATAATTATTATTTAATTATTACAACTTTTTCAAATTTTCAAACAAAATATAAAAAATAATTCAACTTTTTCAAACTAAGAACAAAAATTATTTTAAAAATTATTCTAACAATATTTTAACTATATAATATTTTTATTCAAATTTTTTTTCTCTAATTTCTCAAAAGCTCATAAAATTTGAACTAAAAAAATTTCTAACTTATCTCAACTAAACTCAAATATCTCACTATTTCTAGACAGGCCTCCTCCCTCTGGTTCAGTGTAAGGCCCAGGCTCTGCGAGGAAGGGAGAAACCTCCAGACGGCCTGGACGAGATATTCTTTGTGGGCTGCCTCCCCCTCGGGATATTTGCAGCCTAAGCTCGTCACGAAGAAGTACTTCATAGACCACTCCTTAAAAAATTAATTTTTTTTATGTAAAAATATATTTATTTATTTTTTAAATTTAGTGTACAATACTTATGCGTTCTATGACTGTAAATATCATTTATCTTATTTAATATAAGAGTCTTTTTTTCAATATCATCAATCTGCCAAGAAAAAAAAAAAAAAGCAAAAAAGGATGTAGTCAGAGTATGTTTGACCGACTCAAGAAAGTAAGATGGGATCAAATAATTTGTCATCATGGGATAACCTCCGGATATTCTTTCAATCATCTCAATATTAGGGGTGGACAGTGGGGCCCCACACTCCGCTATCTCGCTCTGCTCATATATTACAATTTGTAGATTTGTTTACAAATTATGCACTAACAAATTTAAAACTATATAGTTTAAAAATTAATACACTACAACTTACACAAAACATGCACTAGCAAATTTAAAAATTACATAAATTTTAAATTATAGTCATATTTACAAATTTAAAATTTGGGTATAAGATTGTATTTTTAATTACTTTTGGATTTTTGAATAATGTTTAAACCTAATGAAAATGTAGTATATTTTTTAAGTAGACAAAGGTGGAGCGGATTGGGTATCTGCCCCGCACCCAGCCCATCGGAGGGCGAGGGACGGGGTGCATGGGGCGAGGTGCAGGGAAGGGGTGGCCCCGCCCCGTAGGGGTGGGTAGCACCCCTACTCAATATCTATTTGTAGTTTTTTTTGTTATTTTAGTTATTAATAAAATAGAAATAGCCTATTGGATTTAGTGTCCATAGCAGTGTCTCTTACTCTTCCTTCCTGAGAGGACAGATGGAGCCTTTAAGTTTTGTTTTACAGAGCGCTTTCTCTGTTAGGAGATAGTTTTTTTTTGAAGTTAAAATAATGTCCACCACAAGGGAGTTTGTGTGTGGGGAAACCCCATAGCTGATGCATAGTTTCACTTATGGTCTAGATTTTTCATGTATTAATAAGTCACATTTGTAACTTCAGTTTATTAATAAAAAGTGTCTGTTTTCATCCAAATATATATATATATATATATATATATATATAAAATATAACTTTAAAGCACGAGGTTTTACTCTTATATATAAGTTAAAACCACATCATTTAGTGTCATACAATTATAGGCCACACATGTCCTATGCATGCACACAGCTGCAATTTTCAACTCATCTTTTATTAATATATTTATAATTCTCTTATAACTATTTTACAGTCTCGTCTCTTCTACAATTTTATTAACAGAAAATATAAATATCACTCTACTATACATAACATGCCCACCACACTCAGTGCATTGAGTGAAAAAAAAAAAAAAATTTGCCTAGGATGGTACGGCTTGCGGCTACTCTCTAGCAATCCTCTTTTATTAATTACTCTTATTTATAGCGGACGAATATCTTATACATGCAAAAAGAAAAAACTTGAAGGTTACGTGGATAGAAACAGAGAGTTTCAAAACCAAGTTCCTATAAAATAACTAAACATTATATATAAAAATAGAATACAACGATCTTAGGAACTTAAAAAAGAGACGAAAAACTTACCATATGTATTATGACATCATAATTGACTAAGCTTGGTTTGGATAGATAAATATTTTTATCTAATTTTATCTTATCTCAATATCCAAACATCACAAATACAAATATTTTTTAATTTTAAAATTTTTATTTAATCATTATTTAATTATTTTAACTTTCTCAAACTTCCAAATAAAATATAAAAAATAATTCAACTTTTTCAAATTTAGAACAAAAATTATTTTAAAAATTATTCTAACAATATTTTACCTTTATAAGATTTTTATTTAATTTCTTTTCTCACATTTTCTAAAAGCTCATAAAATATTTTAACTTAATCAATTTATAATTTATTTCATCTCAATTCAAATATCATATTACTATTTATCAATCATCTCAACTAAGAGATGTGCTAGAAATCAGCCGCACTCCTTCACACACTTCATATAGCGTTTTTTTTTTTCAATTCAGCATTAGGTGTGCTGGGCTGATACAAACAGTAGGCTGTTTAAAAGATTTTTTCCTCAAGTAACTATCCAAACCCTAAGTTGTCAGCTACCGCGTTACCTTATCTGTAAACATAAAAGTAAGTTTTAATTTTATAAAACTATAAAATAATTATAATTTAATTATTTATCTTTTAGTCTGTGTTCTAGAGAAAAAAACTATATTATGTTCTAAAGATTTTGACTGATCGCCGCCCAAATAGATCATTGGACAGACCGATTGACCGACACGTGTGTTAATATTTTCTTCTGGTGGGGTCTAGAGCTGAACTACTCGTTCTCGTTATCAGTGGAATCAGTCGACACTTGAGTAAATAATATAATGCTGAGGCCTCTCTTTTTGGAAAGATATCATCGAGAATTATGTGGTAAGATAATGGCCTGTTAAGCTTCGGTTGAAAACATCAATTGCAGCTTCTTCTACTTTTCCGATCTCCGCCATTCAAATCTCAATTCTCTGACTTTTCTGCGAAACCAGCCAAGTTCATATATATATACGTAAGTTTTCTTTGCGTTCGGATCATAAAACATTGCTTAAATTGCGTGCTGAAATAAGGGGGAAAAATGAGAAGCGGAGACGGAAGAGAAGCTCATCTGCAGACGAACGCCGACGACGTAGAGATCGTCGGGAACGACAGGAGAAGAGCATTTAGCGGTCCGCTGGCAGGAGCAGCTCCGACTCAACAATTTAGCAGAAACAGGAGTAGAAAGAGTGCCAGGTTCAACTTGCCTTCTGGGCACAGCCTAAGTAGGAACAGCAACAGCGCCGGCGATGTGCCTGATGACTACGTGGAGATCACTCTGGATATCGATGACGATTCCGTGGCGGTTCACAGTGTTCAGACGGCGACAGATGATCCGGAGATGGCTTTGATGGCCAAGAGGACGCTCGGGAAGAAGTCTTCTTCGTCCTTGGGTTCCTCCGTGCTGCGGAGCGCTTCGGCCAAAATCCGGCAGGTCTCGCAGGAGCTCAAACGTTTTACTTCCCTGTCCAAAAGGTCGTCTGCTGCTAGGCGTTTCGACCGGAACAAGTCGGCTGCTGTCCACGCCTTGAAGGGCCTCAAGTTTATCGCTGCCAAGACCAGCGGCGCCGCCGGATGGCCAGCCATCGAGAAACGATTCGACGAGCTGACGGCTTCTACCAACGGACTTCTTGACGCTTCATTGTTCGGGGAATGCATAGGTAGGGTACTGAAATCCTAAATCCAAGCAATCTGACTTCAGAAGCCTCTGTGTTTGTATTCGTATCAACCGTTATATTCTTTATAGGTATGAACAAGGAGTCGAAGGAGTTCGCGGGTGAGCTTTTCCGAGCACTTGCTCGGAGGCATCACATAAGTGGCGATTCAATCAACATTCAGCAGCTTAAAGACTTCTGGCAGAAAATCTCTGACGAAAGCTTCGACTCCAGGCTCCAGATTTTCTTTGACATGTAAATATAAAATCCATTTTGTAAGCAATAATTCTCTTTACTTGTTAGTTTGTGTTAATCTATTCTTTCTAATCACTCAGGGTAGACAGAGACGCTGATGGAAGAATCAGCGAAGATGAAGTCGAAGAGGTATGCTTCCGAGATAATTTGGCCATACACATTCTACTGATTATATACAGCTAGAAGTTGAAGATTGAAAATCTGAAAAAAACAAATCTTGTTTCAGATTATCAGCCTGAGCGCTTCTGCAAACAAACTCTCCAATATTCAGAAACAAGCAAAGGAATACGCAGCTTTGATTATGGAAGAGCTAGACCCAGAAAATGCCGGATACATCATGGTACGTATTTACATGAAAAGAGGCGTATACTTCCATTTGAATCACATGGGTTCCCATTTTATAAAATCTCAATCACTGCTATTGCTTGATGGGAAACAGATATACAACCTCGAAACACTGCTATTACAAGCTCCGAGCCAATCTGTCAGGGTAACTGATAGCCGAGTTCAAAGTCAAATGTTAAGCCAGAAGCTGAAGCCTACACTGGAAGACAACCCACTAAGAATATGGTACCAGAAGAGTAAGTACTTCCTAATGGATAACTGGCAAAGGGTATGGGTAATGTTGCTATGGCTTGGAATTGTTCTGGGTCTATTTGCGTACAAGTTCGTGCAGTATCGAAACAAGGCCGTGTTCCACGTGATGGGGTACTGTGTTTGCGTTGCCAAAGGTGGGGCAGAGACCCTCAAATTCAACATGGCCCTGATATTACTACCAGTATGCCGGAACACGATTACTTGGCTCAGAAACAAAACAAAATTAGGGAAAATTGTTCCTTTTGATGACAACCTTAATTTCCATAAGGTATGTTGATGTGATCTACAGAATGTTTACAGTCGTGATTTTATTCAAATTCTTGGAAGTTCTTTCCCATAGTCTAAAGATGGCTTACTTTTTTGTTCTAATCTAAATTCAGGTGATTGCTGCCGGAATTGCCGTCGGGGTTGGACTGCACGGCGTTTCTCACTTAACATGTGATTTCCCACGACTTCTTCACGCAACGGAGGAGGAATACGAGCCCATGAAACCTTATTTTGGAGAAGAAAAGCCTCCTAACTACTGGTGGTTTCTGAAGGGGGTGGAAGGGGTGACAGGTATAATAATGGTGGTCTTGATGGCCATAGCATTCACGCTAGCCACCCCTTGGTTTAGGAGAAACCGGGTCAACCTCCCCAAGCCCTTCAAGAAGTTTTCTGGTTTCAATGCCTTCTGGTATTCCCACCACCTTTTTGTCATCGTCTATACTCTCCTCATTGTCCATGGCATTTACCTCTACCTCTCCAAAAAATGGTATCAGAAAACGGTTAGCATCTTCTCCTCTGGCCTTAAATTTGTCTGGCCTGTTTTCCCACCTCCCCCCATTTTTTTCTCTTTTGTCGAATCTGTTTTCACCTTGAAACTACTATTTCTTGCTGGCAGACATGGATGTATTTGGCCGTGCCTGTATCTCTGTATGCATGTGAAAGATTGATTAGAGCTTTCAGATCCAGCATCAAGCCCGTTAAGATTCTAAAGGTAATTGAATTCAAGGCTTTTGTCTCATCCCTAAAAACAATTATCGCTAACTCCAGTTCTCTCAACTGTCCTGATTGATTTTTTTTTGGTGGGTCAATTTTGAAGGTTGCGGTTTATCCTGGAAATGTGTTGGCATTGCACATGTCAAAGCCTCAGGGATTTAAATACAAGAGTGGACAGTACATGTTTGTCAACTGCGCTGCTGTCTCTCCCTTTGAATGGTGGGTATCTAATAAGAGCATTGCTATTCAAGCCCATACACCATACATTAAAATTTTTTTATTTTTTTAAAATTTTTTTAAAGTGTTTTTTGGTTTTATTATTCTTAAAATAATTGAATTATTCTACTCATAATCCATATACTACATATTTAGTAAGAGAATAAAATTAAAAAAATCATAAAAATGATGATGTGTGGTATATAAAGCTTAGAAATAGAATTTTTCATCTAATAATAAAAGCTTGTGACAGACAAGTGGATGACTGCACATTATTGCAATTAATGCCCAGTTGGATTTGACCCAAATCGTAACAATTATATCCCTGAAAGTTAGTGTTAATGTGATACCAATTAATGGTGGTTTTGTCAGGCATCCATTTTCCATAACTTCAGCACCGGCAGACGATTACCTAAGTGTCCACATTAGAACACTGGGTGACTGGACGGGACAGCTCAAAACTGTTTTCTCGAAGGTTGGTATAGTTTTCTTCTTTTCGGAAACTTACTTCCTAACCAAATTGCCTCATCGAGTTCTGCTTTAAGATCTGAACGTCCCTTTGCATTGGTTAGGTCTGTCAGCCTCCATCTGCTGAGAAGAGCGGCCTGCTAAGAGCTGATTTCATTCAAGGACCCAACAACCCCAGGTAAAGAAAAGGATACTAAGCCCGGCCTGCGGCCTGCTCATTGCTCATCTTCTCTGTTTGTTGATCCTTTCTGAAAAGTGTCCACCTATGTTATATACTATACTTGGTGATGCCAATCGTGTTTGAGATAGATGATCTAATATCATTGGTTTTGTTTATGTCTCGTGGGGGGAAACAAAAAGCTTTCCGAAGATATTGATAGATGGTCCATATGGAGCTCCAGCACAAGACTACAAGGATTACGATGTGGTTTTGCTGGTGGGGCTTGGGATCGGGGCGACGCCCATGGTCAGCATTGTCAAAGACATCATTCACAACATCAGGATGAAGGAAGATGAAGAGAACTCAGCGGAAGGAGCTTTAGAGAGTGGGCAAGGCAATACCCCATCGCACAACAGTAAGAACAAGAGCAATAAATCAGGATTCAAGACGAGTAAAGCCTACTACTATTGGGTGACGAGAGAACAGGGTTCATTCGAATGGTTCAAAGGGATAATGAACGAAGTGGCTGAGATGGACGAGAAGGGGATGATAGAACTGCACAATTACTGCACCAGCGTGTACGAAGAAGGTGACGCTAGATCTGCACTGATAACCATGCTTCAGTCTCTCCACCATGCCAAGAATGGTGTGGACGTGGTGTCGGGGACCAGAGTCAAATCCCACTTCGCCAAACCCAACTGGCGACAAGTCTACAAGAAGATAGCGCTCCACCACCCGGATACTCGAGTTGGTGAGTAATCAACCACCCTTATCCCTATGCCACCCATCTTTTGCTTAGCTACCAACCACTTGCGTGGAAAGGCATCGATAATCATCAAGTGACGTCAACATTTTTGTCTTGTTAATGCTTGTGTTTTTGGGTCCCAAATGTCTGCAGGAGTTTTCTACTGTGGGGCACCGGCACTAACCAAAGAACTGGGGCAACTTGCTTTGGACTTCTCTCACAGGACCTCCACCAAATTTGATTTCCATAAAGAGAACTTTTAAAGACGATGAATCTAAAAGAAGAGAAAGAAGATGGTGGAAGAAAGCCATGCGAAAGTTACCCTTCAGATTGTTGTTGTGTATATAGTATTATAATCCAGTCCAGTCGCGCGGCCTTACTGCATCAATTCCTCCGCCCAAGGTGACAATTAAAATGTTGGTCTATGGTGGGAGGTGGGGGCCACCAGCACTTAACTCTGTGTAGAGATGTTATTATTTATTTATTTATTTGCACAATTCTTATCCTTTCAATAATTTTACAAACCATCTTATTTCGTTTCATCTCAAATATTCTTATATGTCAGGGTATAAAATAAAGGACAACGCATCATTTTAAGAAAGTTGTATTACATTTTTAAAGGAAATGTAGTTACTTTTACCCTGATCAGCTTCGTTTCTTTTTTTTTTCTTTTTACAATTTATCTCATTTAATTATTATAATTTTTTAAAATTTTTATACAAAATATAATAAACAATTCAACTTTTTTAAATCTCAATTCAATTTTTTCAAATCTTAAAATAAAAATAATATTAAAAATTATATTCTAATTATATTTTATTCAATTTTAAAAATTTTAAAAATTTCATCTCAATTCATCTCATAAAACAAACGAGGAAAAAAGGGATTCATCCTCTACACCGCGCACGAGTTGACATGAAATCATCATATATAAATCCATTTCAATCTACAATATTCGGATTGTTTGGGGGTCGTGAAAATTTGAAGTTCCAACATGTTGAAAGAAATGCAAGCAAACATGAACACAGTAAGTCTTGAACAAGTATGGGCACTGAAGGAAGATGGAACATCCTTTTCTATCCACTGCACTTGAAGTCATAATTATGGAAGGGATTGTTCCTATTTTCTTACCACCTACAATTTCATTTAGTGGAGCATCTTTTATAAAGTCGTTCTATGCTTTGTGCTATTTTTATAAGAAAATTAGTGTTTTAGCCAATATTTTGAATACCGTACTAGACGTTGTATCGGTTAAAGTATTGGAACAAAATATTTCGGTACTAGTACCATTTCGGAATAGTCGATATATAAATAAATTATATTTCAAAATAAATTTATATATAAATAAATTATATATAAATACATATATATATATAAATTATAAATAGTCTAATCTGAATTGGAGGTTAAAAATAAGCTTGTAGTTTAAAAAAATGAAAAAAAAAAAACACTAGCCGAAATATCGACCGGTATCGGCCGAAATTGAGGCCGGTACAAGCCGAAATTGAGGTCGTACCGGCCGGTACGAGAAATTTCGACCCTACAGGCCGGTATGATACGAAATTCACAACTATGGTTTTAGCATCGAAATGATGGACAACGAAATGTCGTTGAAATCACACTATCCTTTAGGAAATGAGTAATACTATATACAGTCGTGGAATGCGCAAACGCCGTGCAGTCGTTTTGAAAAAAGTATGATCGATTATTAAAAAATAAATTTCTTTTCATATGGGTCTTATATTTATTTACTTTTTTTAAAATGATTGCACGACACTTGCACACTTACGACTGCAAGTATCATTTCTCTTAAGAAATTAGGTTGGAAAAAGTTGAACTAGTAGCACTCACTTATTTTACAAACCCTTAATTCGACTTGTTTGGATTGAGAGGATCTCTCAACTCATCTCATTTCATTTAATCATTACAGATTTTTTAAATTTCTATATAATATACAATAAATAATTTAATTTTTTCAAATCTCAAAATAATAATAATATTAAAAAATAATATTTTATTTAATTTTTAATTTTTATCTCATCTCAACTCACAATTTAAACTTCTCCTTGATTATTCGGTATCCTTTCCAGAGGGAGTACGTAATAACTCTACGCCTACCTCCTTACCATTTCGCCTCCTTAACCAATTTAGGAGAGGGGAGGTAGTCTTCCCAGTATCTCCCTCCTGCATCTACTCTTTCTTGTATGGTTTTTTCGGATATGAAATTATCATTTATTCTAAAATTTTAAATTAATGAAAATAAATATAAATTTAATTATTTATATATCACTAACAATTATAACGCCTCAATGATCATGGATGCAATTCCAGCATTTCATCAAATGTCCCTACGTTGGTGAAAACTTATTAGATAATCCTAAAGTAAGGATGATCCGATACTCCCGTCTTATCCCATATAATTAAAATTACTTATATAAATATCGATCTTAATTGACATTACACGATGATCTCACGAGAGGTGAGACTACCACATATCTATATTCCGAAATTACTTATTAATTTGGTGATACTACGTCGCCTCCTAGTGGTAATTTTTTTCAAAATTTTTTTTTTAAAAAAAAGAAAAAAAAGAAAAAAAATATTTGTAATTGTGAATTATATAAATTACCGTGTAATCATTTTGAAAAAAAATAAAAAAAATATAAAAATCACATAAAAAAATTAATTTTTTAATAATAAATTTTATTTTTTAAAAATAATTATGTACTATTTACGTACTTCATAATTATATATAAAATTATTAAAAATAAAAAGCACTAAGAATAATTTAGCGCACTAACGAACAACTGGTTGCAAGCCAATCAACTGATTAAAGTAGTGAGGGGACAATTGTCTGTCCACAATACAAATGATTTTATTTGATATGCTGTTGTTGTCACTTGTCAATATGCGGTTTGGCCTTTTATTCAACACGTATTTTCAAAAAGATATCAATCTTTTTGAACTTTTCCACTTGCATTTTTCATGTGAAGAATAATTGTCATGATGTTGCAATTTCGTCTGGAGAAATAATATTTGTAATCGTGAGTGTGCAAGTGTCGTGCAGTCGTTTTAAAAAAAATGAATAAATATGAGACCTACATGAAAAGAAATTAATTTTTTAATAATGGATCCCACTCTTTTTCAAAGCGATTGTACGGCGTTTACACATTCTACGACTGTATGTAACATTACTATTTGATCTAAAAGGTTTTGTCATTGAATCGTGGTGGCTGACCAAATCGCATTGAAGAGCTCTTGAAAAATCTAATCAGAAAACTGTTTCGTATTAATTCTCACAACTTGTCTTACATTACCTTGATTTGCTCAAAAGGAAGGCAGAAAACGAAGTCTCAAGGTTTCGTTTTCTTGACGGATCTATAAAGCTCTTCCTTGACACGTTGGGGATCTCCACTTGCCCCCATTTGAAAGACGTTTCTCACGGCATTGCGTCTGTTATATACTTCCGAAAGAGGTTAGATAAATCATAAATCTCCGAGTGACGGGATAACAAGGCACCTCATCCGTATTCCGGGAATTCCTAATAATTTTTGTGTATTAAGCTTCATTTTCAAATCCCTTATAGCATTAATAATAGTCTAGCTAAATGTTAATATAAATCTAAATTTTAGTTATATGTGAGAAAAAACTTTAACATTAGACTGGCCAAAGGTCCAAAGCTCAACACTTGAGCTATAATAATTCTTGGATGCTCTCCAAACTTGGTAACTTACTGTTCATACTGGAAATTTATATTTTATTATTTCATCTCCCTCTCCCACTCTCTTTCTCTCGTTCTTTCCTTTCTTCATTCCAAAAGCTCCCCAATAAAGATACCTCGATCTTCCCGCAAGACCCCATCTTTCTGTCGATCGTCCACGTTGCCGTCATCTTCCAACCCAAACGGTAATCTTTCTTCCTCGCTCCTCTCTCCCTCTTCTCTGTGTAGGCTTTCCTCTCCCTCATTTCTCTCAATTTTCTCTCTTTCCTCGAGCATTGTCTCTCCATTTCATTCCATAACATTTTTTGGTCCATTTCATGATTATCTCTCTTCCCTTTCTGCGATTTTCTCTCTTCCTAAGGCTGGTTTTTCAATTACTCAAAAATTAATCTGGTGTGGCAGCTAGGTAAAAATTCGTTTTCTTTTTAATCTTGTAGTTGGTTTTTACTTCACTATGTTCTGGTTTTTAATCCTTCTTGGTGGTGATTTTGTATGGATTTTAGATAAATTTAGGGTTTTTTCAAGTTATTATCATTGGATTGATTTTTTACTGGTTTCATTAGATTAATTTTGTATACTGGTTTGATTAGATTAAGTTATTATCATTAGATTAATTTTGTATACTGGTTTCATTAGATTAATTTTGTATGGTTTATAATTGAGTCATTTGCATGCTGCTGAGAGATTTATTTTGTATGGTTTTTAATTAATTTTGCATGCTACTACTGGTTTCAAGAGTGAAGATGAAAATACCAACCCTGTTTGTTGTCTAGAAATGGGCATTTTTCTGTTTGATGACTTGAAGAAAAATATTAAAAACATATATTTCCCATCTCATTTTCATGTGTGAAGATATGTGTAAATATGTCTGAAGATATGTGTGAGGATATGTAAAGAAACTGTAGGAAAGAAAGTTTTGCATGTAGGAACATTATACCATTCTTCAAGTAACAGTGTTTATCTAATTGGAAGTCTTGTACAGGGTGGAGAACATGGTGCTGTTTTGAAAATAACACTAAATGAAATGGGAAACCATGAACAGGGTGTTATCCAGATTGTGCATGGCTATGATATCGCTTCAGCCTTTCGTTATTATTGTTTTGGATAGTTGCTTTGATTCTTCAACCATGGGTGTTCATCTATCTTTCTCTCAATTATGATGATTTCCTTGTGACTCTTCTTCCCTGTAGAAAAATGTACCTAAAAAAAATGCTTTGATTCTGCATTACAAGTTTCTGTTATGGATTTGGAAAGGAATTCCTTTTCTTGTGATGGTGGTTATTGGTCTGACCAAATCAGAAAGCAAGACCCATTACCTTAGTGCTCTTGGATTTTCTACAGTCCATTTCTAAAAAGTTCAGCTTTATGTTGGGTTTTGTGCATAACTCTGTTTGGTGATTTTAGATAATAATGTCTCTTTTAAAGCTGCTGAAATACTATCTCAACAAATATGTTTTGACTGCATTTTTGGTGATATGAAACAATCTCTTATATGTTAGCATCTGTTCTTCCTAATGTTTTTTCCCTTTTGAGGTTAGTTTGCTAATTAATCTTCACAGCTCTGGTGCCCGATTGTTTGAAAAATATTGAGAAAAGTAGGAGTGAAAAATGCAGCTACAACTTTTTCATTTTCCAATGAAGTGTGTCATCATGTGGATCATTATGAAAGAGAGGCTGCAATACCTACGAATGGGGTTGTTAATCCATGTTTCAATGTTGTAAGTGTTTAGATATCCTTCTTGATGCCTTGTCTGGATCAGTCTGTGATGTAATTTACAATATCTCAATATAATGCTCCTACAATAGGTGGTTATCAATGGAAGTAAAGAGATTGTTGGCTAAGGCATATGTTGACATTGTTTTACTACACAATCAGCTGGGATTGTTGTGATAAGACTTCAATTTGGGAGGAAAAAGCTTCAGTTTTGTCTTGTACTGATGTGTATTGTATAAAAAAATCTTTTTGTCAAATATTATTAAAATATATGAAGTGTATTAGCAAAATATTAAAAAAAAAAATTGACAAATATTATTAAAATATATAATATTATATTATTATTTTGACTTTAAGATGGCTAGTCCAATAAGGACTCATCTAGTCAAAAGTTGATACTATAACCAAAAGTTGAGATTCTAGCCAAACTTTGGACTAAATGCTCTTATAGTAGTCATGGCTCTCTCTTGTGGATCCTAGCTTTGCCCAGCAAGATGGGTTATCTCAGTGGGTTTCTATTGATCTGGCAATCATTGATAGCTAGGCCCCCGTTTGAACGTTGAGATGAGTTCTTTATGAATACTAGTGAGTTGAGATGGTGGAGTGAGTGTTGTGGGGTCCACCTAAGATGAGTTTAAGGCTATGTTTGGGTACCAAACATTCCTCAACACTTTTCAACTATTCTCGTACTTTTGAAAATACTTCACATGCCAAACAACTTAAAATACTCTCAATGGAACCCACAAACCCACTTCAATATCTACTCATAACAATTCACAGATATTCTATAATACTTATCACTATTACATATAAATAAAAAATAAAATCACTATAATATATAAATAAAAAATAAAATCACTATAATATATAAATAAAAAATATTTATCACTATTATATATAAATAAAAAATAAAATCGCTATAATATATAAATAAAAAATAAAATCAATATAATATATAAATAATAAAAATAAAATTACTATAATATTTATCACTATTAAATATAAATAAAAATAAAATCATTATAATATATAAATAAAAAATAAAATCACTACAATATATAAAATAAAATCATTATAATATTTATCTCTATAATATATAAATAAAAAATAAAAACACTAAAATATATAAATAAAAATAAAATCACTATTATATATAAATAAAAAATAAAATACTATAATATTTATCACTATTATATATAAATTAAAAATAAAATCACTATAATATATAAATAAAAAATAACATTACTATAATATTTATCACTATTATATATATATATAAATAAAATTATTATAATATTTATCACTGTTATATATAAATTAAAAATAAAATCATTATAATATTTATCATTATTATATATAAAAGTAAAATAAAATCACTACAATATTTATTAATATTAAAAAATCACTATAATAAAATCATTATAATATTTATTATTAAAAATCAAATCACTATAATATTTATGGGACCCACACATTTTTCAACTACCAACTCAAAAGTTAACAACTCAACATACTTCACACATCCAAACAACTCAAAATACTTTCAATGGGACCCACAAACTCACCCCAATCTCTACTCATAACTATTCACAAACATTCTCAACACTTCTCAACACTTTTCAACACTCAAACGTACCCTAAATGTGTTGGATGTTAAAATGAGTTAAAATATATTTATGAGAAGTTGAAAAATGTTGTGGGTCCCGCGTGTAAAGAGGTATTAAATTGAAAAAGGTTGTGGGTCTCACGTGTAAAGAAGTTTTGAGTTGAGATGAGTTTAGTGATTTCAGAGTTAGGTGTTTGGATGTTAGACTCAGCATAAAATTAGACTAAACTGAGAGTCTAAGTTCCAAACGGGGCCTAAATCTTCACCTTTCACCATTGGCTTCAAAAAGATGATACATGTACACCATCCAAACTCAAGGAAAAGACAGAGAAACAAGTGAATGACCGTGAGATGCTCAAAACACATCCTAATAATTCATATCTTGGATCTAGGGCCAAAGGGTTTAGGGAAACATTTCCTCCACGTAACAAAGTCCATGGTTTTCAAACTGGACACGAATCATAATTCCCAACACTGTCTTGGATTGAGATAGTTGAACAAAACCTTGGAAATTGTGTGTCCGAGTAGCAATAAATAAACTCAGAGCAACCAATGTGTAACCAAACTCATTTATAAGAAAGATATCGAAATAAATGAATACAGCAAGACACTCAAAATCCATCCCTGATAATACGTATCCTAAATCTTACTAAGAATAAAGCAGGGTCGGGCCAAAGGGTTTGAGGAAACATTTTCTCCACGTCACATATTTCATGGTTTTTAAAGAAGTGACAATCATAACCCTAAACTTTGCCTTGGATTGAGACAGTTGAAATAGAAACTCAGAATAAATTCATGGTACATCTGCGAATCAATGAATACCCTCAAAGCATACAGTGTGGATCCCTTTACAAACAACATCACGATGAACAAAAAACATACTAATTATGTGATACAAGAGTGCGTATCTAATGGGAATGAATGGATCTTCATAAAAGAGTCAGGACAAAATTTAAGTATTGATTGTGCTAGGTTGATTGTTAGGACTCTCCCCTTTGTGCTATGTATGTTTGCTTGAAAATGAAATTTCATCTTGCCAAAAATAAAGAATATTGACGTACAAAATTAGGCTAAGTTGTATAAGTGATTCCAGATATTTTCTAATGTAACAAAGACAAGTTCTTTTAGGACTGGCAATGAAAGTGACCTTTTCTAGTTCAAGGCAGATATTATCAAAACTGCCCTAATAATGCCATGCAATGCTGGGTATTGAGGCATAACCTGAACGCTCATGAGGATGCCAGGGATTATGTTAAGTCCTACAACTATATATATGAGACCGGTGACAGGCACACTGACATTGACCTCACCATTCTCAGCATATTCTGAGCATGTTATCCAACATGGAGTATGGTATGAGACACGTGCAAGGAACACACCTGAGCATCAGGTAAAGACCATCCCCTTTTTTCCTTCTGGGCCAGTAAAGGCTTTATCCGACTTATCGGTTAGATTATCAAGCTTCAGCATTTTCCTTGCTATGATTTGAAACCTGACATTACAAGATAAACACAATGGATCTCAAAAAGAAAATCATCAATAAATGGGACAAAGAAAAATATTTAAATATTAGAGTTAAGGAAACTATTATTGATTGTTTTTCAGGCATTTGCTTCTTTGTTCATCGGACATGATTTGGGATGAGTCAACATCGTTAACAATCATGAACATGCTCTTGGGGAGAGACTTCTGTAACCTCCCAATGGAAGGCCCAAACCACCTGACTTATACTCTAAAAAGACTAGTCAATGATACAATTGGAGTCTAATTGGAACCTTATAAAGAGCAATAACTTCTCCTTCCCAAGTAATGTGAGATCTTATACACCACCTACCCTTATCCATATCTTATGTGGCATCACAATCTACCCCCCTTAAATTCTCAATGTCCTTGTCGGGCTTATCCATTGTAGGTGGCATGGCTGAAGTCCCACATTTCTGGTTAGGATAGTTTCTGATATCATTTGTAATGCCCCAATAGAAGGCCTAAACCACATGACCTATTCTCCAAAAGGACTAGTCAATGATAAAATTTGAATTCCATTGGAACCTTATAAAGAGCAAGAACCTACCCTTATCCATATCTTATGGGGTATCACAATCATTTGTAACGTCCCAATAGAAGGCTCAAACCACATAGCCTATATACTCTTAAAAGACTAGTCAATGATACAATTGGAGCTCAATTAGAACCTTATAAAGAGCAATAACTTCTCATTCCCAAACAATGTGGGATCTCATACACCACTTACCCTTATCCATATCGTATGTGGTATCACAATCTATCCCCCATAAATTCCCGACGTCCTCGTCTGGCCTATCCATTGTAGGTGGCATGGCTCAAGTTCCACATTTTTGGTTGAGATAGGCTTTGAAACCATTTCTAACATCTCAATAGAAGGCCCAAACCACATAACTTATACTCCAAAAAGACTAGTCAATTATACAATTTGAGCCCTATTGGAACCTTATAATGAACACAACTTCTCATTCCTAAATAATGTGGGATCTCATACACCACCACTTACCTTTATCCATATCATATGTGGTATCACAACTTCAGCCACTGAGATATCAGTCGAGTACTTCTGAATTCTCAAAGAAATAAGAAAGCTCAATATGAAGCCAAGTAAAGGGGAAAAGATATGACCAAACCTGAGATTTCTGAGAATCACATGCTGAAGAAACAATAGTACCGGCGAGGCTACCAAGGATGTGTTCTGCAAGATCATTGGAAGACATCCAATAACTGTCGGCAGCAAGAAATCCACAACGAACCCAACTTTGGTGGCAGCTAGGGCATAATTTATGACATAGCACTTAGCAGGGTATGGGCAAGAAGCAGGCAATCAAAACAAACTACCAACCATCAGCTTAAATGCTCTGGAAAGGATATGGAAGTATTTGTTTCTCTGGGCCCACTCCATTGCTGAACTTGAACACCAGAATGCTAATCTGAAATAACCCACATTTTCATTTTTGTCCTAAACCTTAAACTATTTAATGAGAACTGTGTGAGCATGCATGAGAGAGAGATAGTCTTACAGTTTAAGAATTCAATTCAATGTTTGGGAGAACTGGAGAAATGGATACATATGTACAACAAGGATAGAGATGGTACAGTAGGGGCAGACGTGAACAAGTTTTATATCAAAGCGAGCCAAAGCCAAATGACACGGCTTTACTCTGATCACATTAGTTAGCCATAAAACTTTGGATACATTATAAAGCTCTTACGCGATGTCAATTGCATCAGTAAGCCCCAAGTGACATGGACATATGCATCTCAACTCTCAAGTATACGAACAAACAAGTAGCATGGGATTCATTTCCGGACAAGGAAGGTATCACCAAAAATGTCTTTGAAACTAATAGGCGAACAACATTACCATATTCCTTTTCTCCAAGTCTGATACTATAGCATGTTATATTCATTAGCCAGAATCAAATACAGAGACAAAACTTTGACATGGGCATATGCTCCATGAAGTTGAATTTGATCAATTAATTGTAATACGAGTCCTAAGCTGAGCAACAACAATAACGATCATAACAACATTATCGAATCTTTTTTAGAAATGCAATCGCAGGAGATTCTGACTTTCCAACCCAGAAGAAGAGAGAAGCGGGCGAGCACCTTTACGGAGAAGACGCAGCGTACAACATGGAAGAATCCAAAGATAATAGAAGCAGAGACATCGAAGAAGACAGCCTAGGGCAAGCAAAGCGGCAGAGTGAAGGTGTGAACCCCCAACGTGTGCTGGGACGGCCCACACCACCAATCGGAAGAAAATCTTTGGGATGCAGAGCCAGAGAGACAGTCACATAAACAACCGCAAGGTTCAGCGGAGGGACTCGCGACTCGGAAATGTTTGGGCCTCTTCTTTTCTAATGGGCCTTTTCTTTCAGTGAGGATTCATTTATAGAAAGCAGGCCTTAACTTTGCCTTTCTTATCCATCCCCCTTTTAGTTATTAAAAAAATATTGAATTGAATTTTTTCTTTTTAAGGAGGACGGCACGCCCAAACTTTATTGAATCAAATACTTACTTGTAGCAGAGGAAAACCTAGACAACCAAATCTACTAACAAAACCTTACAAACAATAATGCTATTAAAGCCATAACATCCCAACCAATCAAACCCCAAACCAAAAATTAATGTCTAAAATTAGGCAACCCAAGATAATCGAATCTAAGCAAACCTCTAACACGGCGCGGTAAATCATTGGTACCCACGTATGTATAATTCTTCCCCTCCTCCCCCTGCCTGGCTAGATAATCTATCACTTTATTCCCTTCTCTAAACTGATGGACAATATTGAATTCAAAACCAAGAATAGTCTTATTGGGTTCTTTCCAAAAACAATATTGAATTTAATTATGAAAACCTCCTCTACACATATAATACGTTAAGCACTGCTATTTGAAAACTTTTACACTACACATAAATCATATAATATAATTTAATTTATAAGATTAAATTTTTAAAATTTATCTTTCAAATCAAATTATATCACGTGAATAATATATAGTATAAAGACTTTTAAATATAATTATTGTAATACGTTACATCAATTATGTCATATGTACACTTTGCTAATGATGTGACCAGTAATTTTACCTAACTTCAATCAAGCTAAATCCCATGTGCATGACTTTACTGAAATTTACAAACAATATTTTTTTTAGTTATACCAAATAAAAGCACAATATTTTAAGTGATTTTTTGTGTATACTTATTTATAAAATCATATAAGATGTTAGTTTCAATTGGTGTGATTAAAATGGTAAAATTAATAAGAAAATTTATATATATAATTATTTTTAAGTATTTATACAAATATATTTTAAATGTGTGGTATTTTTTTCTAAATAACGTACAAAAGTAACATTATTTTACATAAATACCTTTATTTTAAAATATAATTGTAAAAAAAATTATAAAAATGATTGTGCATGTGTCATTGCTCAATTAATAAATTGAAGTAATATTCCTCGAATTCATTTTTAATTTTTGATAAAAGGTGAAGGGATTCAAACTGATTCTCACATTTAGATACCAGTCCTTATGCCATCTAGTTCTCCAAAAAGACCTTGGCATATTCATTTTTAATTAAAGGAAGATGTTCTTTATTTTAAATTTTATTATTTTGAATCACATTTGTTATATTGCATATTTTACGTAGTTATTTAAATAATTAAGATACAAAAAACAGGGTATCTTGTCTAGACTCGAGAGAATCCCAATTTTCCAAACCGAATCAGGAAAGTTGGACCCAATCTCAATTCTGAACGTTTCAAATGCAAACCGCACGTTTGCGTTTGTTAGGGGAATGAAAAAGACACGTGCCCAAATTGGGAGTTTCAAGTTTCAACGCCGACATATGTTCAGCAGTTCTTCTGGACCACATAATGTCGTTTAGACCTAACCACGTGCGCTCCGCTCCGTCCATGTGTTAAATATCGGATAAGACTAATATTACCTACCATTGTAGAATGTGTAAACATCATGTTTTTATTTTAAAAAAAAGTAAAATTTTTTATTAAAAAATTAATTTATTTTTATGTAAATCTTATATTTATTTATTTTTTTTAAAACGATTGCACAATACTTACGTACTCACAATTACAAGTATCATTTCCGTAGGATAAAGAGACTCTTCCCTCCCTCCCTTCCTCTCTCTCTCTCTTTTCTTTCTTAAACATCCTAAATTACATAGATATGAATATGAACAGCGGGCTATTTTGACCACTTTATAATTTGTTTCCCGATAATTCAGATACAAGGTAATGACTCGTAGGGGTGCTCCTCGTCCCCTAGTGGGCGGGCAGCCAAGGCCATCGCCCCGCATAGGCGGGGGTGAGTTTGGTCTCCGAGCCTCGTACTGCAGAGTTGAGTGACTTCATCCAGATACAGAGCAGACGAATTGGTCTTATGGATTGTATGTTCATTCGTGGTTGTAAGCGACCGACTATGCTGACAGAGACATGAGTGAACGACGGCGATAGAGAACAAAGTAGACGAGTAAAACCAGGGCAAGCCCAACCCAACACTCACCTCCAGACATTTTCCATGGACGTTAATCCACCTGCCCGCCCACCTTATGTTGGCGGATGTCCCCGCCCCAAGCATGGGCCGAATGCGGGGGCTCGCGGCCACTCACCCAACAAACCTAGTCTAGTAACAAGGATATTTGTTGCATCTAAACTCGAACTCATCCTTGAGCAAGTGTAATTTATTTTGTTACTTTTATCATGAGATTATTGTGCATAAAGGATTTCTAAATCTTGAAGCTGAACTTAAAAAATAAATATTAAGCATATATAAAGAATTTAAGAAAAAATAAATGATATAAGAAATCTGATGAGTTGAAGAGATAAATAAGACTGTAATAAAAAAATTAGTAGATATACCGAACATATTACATCGAGTCTTGTATATTTATAATTAGCTCCAATGTTTACATTTTTTTTACTTTTTATTTTGGCTTCTCAACTTTTTATCTAAACACTTTCCTAAATTTCAGTGAAAAAAAATAAAAAACACAACTCAAAACAAAATTTTTACAAATTAAGTAAAAAATAATTATCCTAAAAATTTATTCAAACAACTTCTTAATTCTACCTACTTATTCTCACAAAAAGGTTTATCAATTTTATTTATTTATTTTCACAAAACTCAATTAAAAATACATATCAATATACTCTAAAAGGAAAAACCTTTAAGCCGGTCGGGTATTAGTGAAAAACAAACACGTTAGGAGCT
Organism: Juglans mandshurica; assembly: GCA_022457165.1. Classification (NCBI taxonomy): domain Eukaryota; kingdom Viridiplantae; phylum Streptophyta; class Magnoliopsida; order Fagales; family Juglandaceae; genus Juglans; species Juglans mandshurica. The sequence goes on along the minus strand of CM039629.1, from coordinate 22,904,570 downwards.
TATAGAAATTACAATGAAATTAGATCTAGGTAAACCCCTTCTCTATTTCCCCTCTTTCATCTTCTTCCCCCGTAGCCCTTCTCTTTTGCGATGCACTTCTTTGATTGGAACCATATAGCCCATCTCTGCAGTGAATCACTTCTTCAATTGGAACCCCATAGCCCTTTTTCTTCGAATCACTTCTTCTATTCTCCCCTCTTCTCTTTTACAAATCTAAAACTCCCTAATGTTTTAGGTCAACCACTGTGTGTGCTAAATTCAAAGAGCGATGGCCTAATTGCAATACCACCAAATACAACAAAGATGCAATTTGAAACTCCTAAGTCATAACTGTTATTTCATATCACAATCATCCATAAAAAATCTGTTACAATCAGGTTCATTACAAAATCATTTTTAGACAAACATAAAGTTTTTCCAGCTCATGATTCCATGTTAGGTTTTTTCGTTTTCATTTCTCTTCTTGTCGGCGTCCACAGATCAGAGGGAGATGCTAGATCATATTAGGGATTTGTTTTCATTTTACCATTTGGGGGCGTCCATTTGTTGATTCAGAGGAAGAGGAGGAGAAAGAATGAGAGGAGGATCACCTGTATGCGAGTTCAACTTTAAATTTGGAGAGATGCCTATGTGGCTATTTCTTATTGGTTGGTGTGAAAACAAAAATGGCACCCGTCCAGTTGGGAGCGCTACTCTCACTTTAAAATGAACTCAAGAATATTTTTATAATTTTTCTCAACTAAATATACCACAAGTTTTTTGGAATAAAACAATGATTAATTGTTCTCGGGTCGTGTGTGCGTGTTTTATTATTATTATTATTTTCAGGAGTCATATCTAATGTGTTTGGGTAATTAGATATTTTAAGGTATATTGTGAATAATAGTGAAAAAATAATAATAAAATAGTAAATAGTAATAATTAGTAGTAAAAAGTATAAAAAAAAATAATAAACAATAGGGAGATGTTACCTTGACACCCAAAGGCCTAAAGTTATAGAAAATGTGAAAGCCGTATTCCATACGTCTGGCTGGATACATGACGCCAACCACTTTGAGGAATACATTCAGTGTAACAAAAGCAAAGCTAGGGGTGATTTAAAGGCGGGGGGGGCATCTGATTCAAATTTGTCCTTTTGACATCATTAATTGACGTCGGAGCAAACGAACAAAAAACATGAGAGAGAGAGAGAGAGAGAGAGAGAGTCAAACATTGTTTCAAACTTTCAACGCAAACAAAAAAGCAAATCCACAGTATTATTCCGTGTTACGTTGGCAAAAGCTTTATCCGGGCCTCACGCCTCTTCTCCCTCTCCCCTAAAAGCCAAGTTCTCCTCTCTCCTCTCTTCGATTTATCCAAAGGAAACAAGATGACATACGCATGGATATTATTCCATTCAGCCATAAATATATATAGTCTGATCTGTCTATAATCTGGAAAACTCACCTGCTCCATCTTAGCTGATCTATCCCCACAAAAACGCAGACCCTTTTGGCTTTTGCTGCTCTCACAATCTCTGTGCTTTCGCTTTGATCATCAGGAATATTATGTGCTAAAATGGGCATCATCAAGTACCTCAATCTCCAGATGATACCATGGTGTTTCCACGTATTGGGGAGGCATGCCTCTTGCATGCAACTCCGGCCGACTGAGTTCGAGCCGCCAGTAGGAGGGACAATAAAGCTGGTCAAATCTGATGGCGTTGTCAAGATCTACCGCCGTCCTGTCCACGTCTCGGAGCTCATGTCGGAGTTTCCAAAGCACCTGGTTTGCCGCGCCGATTCGTTTTACATCGGACAGAAGATTCCTGCTCTTTCGGAGGACGACGAGCTGCAGCCCGGCCACAAGTATTTCCTTCTTCCTAATCATTTCTTCCAATCTGTACTGTCATTCGTTACCATAGCCTCGTTTGCCTCCCGTCAACCCGACTCATCCCCGGTTTCATCTTCTTCTCCGATCTCTAAACACTCGAGGAATGCGTTAGTAAGAAAAGCAGCCGTTTGTGAACCTTTTCATATACAGAAAACTCCATCTGGGTGTCTGAGAATACGCGTCTCAGATGAGTTCATATCCCAGCTGTTGGAAGAAGGGAAGATCCGGGACGAAGAAGAAGAAAAGAATACCGAGAGCTCGAGTAAATCTACGAATAATGCCGTATGCACTACGCCTCGATTGCAGAAGGAGTACGCACAGCTTGTCGGATCACGCCAATGGAAGCCAAAGCTCGAAACGATAAGGGAGACGGAAAAGAGAAAACTTTCTTCATTTGGGATGAAGATAAGGAAGAAATCTCAACCGAAAGGGCCTCAAAAGATCACTCTCAGATCAGAACAGCAAATTCATGTTACTTATACTAAGCCTCCTTCAAAAGCCAAGATCAAGATTAAATCCAGAAAATGATATATATATATATATTCGAGGAACGTCGAGCTGCTGCTAGCTAGCTAGCCTTCTGTTTTGCATTTTTTTTCGTCCTTCTGGGTTTCTATAATGAAGTCATGTGTAAAACTGTGTAAAACTTCAATACGATCAGATAGATACAAGAATGCTCTTGAGTTGCAATTTATTTCTCATTAATTTGCACTTTTATTTTCTCCTTAATATTGTGAAGATTTTGAGCAACATCACAAGATTATATATATATATATATATATAACTACTCTCCGATCCCGATCATCGAGATGATCATAAACAAGCAATTTGGAACAAACATGATCATCTTGCTGTATTGATGATATGGAGGAGTCCATTAATTGTTTTAATTAATTAATTCATTCTTCGTCAGAGATTGTAGGCTTGATTTGGTCGTTTAGGATGGACAGCTTTTATCCTGTCTTGACTTATTTAAGCTTAAAAAACCGCGACGTTAATCCAACGGGCACCAAATACATAATGATCAGTACTGCTGGCCTGCGTGATTACATCACATGTATATATATCTTCAATTTCAATGCATTTAAAGGCATTCAATTTCCAGTTTTGGTTGTACCACTTAAAAAAATTATCTGATGTTAGTTATTTACTGCAAAAATTTATAAATAACTGATAAAAAGTCATTTTCATCGTAAATAACTCATCGAATAAATATTTTTCTTGTAGTAGTGATGGAATTGGATATCTTAGGATAGAATTTATGATTTAAGTTGAAGCAGGAATAATTACACTTTTTTTGTCGGGAGACATAATCTAATCTCATTTTGACTGACATATATATATTATTCAAACCCCATTTTGAAATTTCAATTTCCATGATAAAAGAACATGCAAACATTAATATCTTTAGTGGAAATGAACTGTAAAAAAAGATAATTATTCTTATGCCTCTTCCAAAGACACTGATTCTCATTTTTTTTTTTTTCTTTTTATACATATTTCTATCTAAATTAATTACAATATTGGTTTTCTTTGGAAGCGGTCAGGTCAAGCTGATAATGTTGAAGTTCCAACTAACTTATGTTTAGATATATATAATGTTTTATTAAAAAAAGGTCGTTAATAAACAGAAACATGATTGAATATGCAGCAATACTATTCGTCTGTTACTATCTACTGACTACTATATATACACATTTATTGATAAAATAAAAGAACGAATCAGGGAGAAGGCTGAGATGGGGAAGAGTGGCAGAGGGCCGTAGTCAGAGGCACGTAGGGTAGGTAGCAGGGTGGGATGCATTTCTTTAGCCCGTGTGGAGTTGGGTTGGCAGAGTTGGGACTTGGGACTGTAGGTGTGGTCACCGGATGCTGTTACATGAGCTGGATATATATTACTCCAAGTCGAAGATGAGATCAGAGATTTGGGGGGGGGGCAACAAAAGGACAAAGTAAGGGTCAAACAAACAAAGTATCTTCCCAGTACAGCACAATATATAAATTTACAGCCACATTAGATAGATATATATATTCAAACCTAATTCATTGGTACAGTGCATGCGTGCATGCGTGCGTGCGTGCGTGCGTGAGTTCGGTGCCGTCTTCTGAATCATACTGAAAGCGAAACTGGAACAATTAAAAATTCATGGTTGACTGACTGGGTTGCACCAATGACCAAACCTTCAGCCCTCCCCTCTGATAGTCCGATGAGATACGTGGTGCCAATCACGTACATGTCATTATCGTAAAAGCTTCAAACAGTCTTCAAAATTAATCCAGCTATTATGATGCTCTCCTGTTATTATTGATCCTAATAAATTAAGCCCTCTCATTTTCTGCTTAATCACACCTAAATAATATATTACGGGCAACTGATAGATACCCAAATATAACTTGTTTGGACAATGTATGATGTATCCCACCCAACATCAGATAAAATATTTTCTGAATTAAATGTTTAGTAAAAGACAATGGAAAGCGAAGGAAATCGACACAATTCAGATTTTAGCGTCCACGAATTGTTGGGCATGTTGGGCTCATACAATCTAATCGACACAATTATTTTAGCGTCCACGAATTGTTGGGCATGTTGGGCACATACAATCTAATCGGCCCAATTCAGATTTTAGTGTTTATCAACAATTCGTGAAGCTATACATCGCAAGAATTAAACGATTAAAAAAATAATTTTTTTTTTTTAATGTATAATCAAACAAATGTTATCGATTAGGTCATTTTTTTTTAAAATCTAATTGGAAACGATTTTTTTAAATCTAATTATAAACGATTCTAGATACTAATAAGCGCACTCATTTAATATAATTGATCACAAAATAAATTTTATTGAAAACAATACTAATTTAAATTTAGAATATAAAGACAACAACATTAATATACAGATTGGTAAACAAACTTGCTTATATGTAACAAACCTCTTTTTTTAATATAAAATAACTGATTTTACCGACTCTTCAAAATTTATTTATCATCCTATCCTGGCTTACTTTTTAAATATTTGAAGAGAACCTTCTCCCTTGGCAGAAGGGGAGCCAGAAATTTACCTATGCTATTCGAATTCAAGTCTATTGCCTTCAAAATCTAAAGAAACGAAGGCATTCTTGCCCACAACACTTACAAATTCCCATCGATCCTTTTAACAACTCACATAGAACATACACGCAAGTATGAAAATAGTAACTAATTCCAATGAAAACATTTTCCGTAATAAATATCCACAACTGTTCTCGAGAAACCGTCGTTGGAACTGCTTCCCCCGAGGGTACTGACCGATTAATTTTCCTAGTAAAAACTGATACGCAATATTTTGCCAATCATCTTGCAAGGCGATGCCTGATCACTCCCCGGTCTTCATCCAACGAAAAATTGGCTCTAGAAAAGTGGAGGCTCGTAAAAAAGGGTTTTAGATCGTAGATATCATGTTCTTGTGCCTGCACAAAATGAAATCAAACCAAAACTTCAGTAAGTTCTATATTTTGTACACGTCTTGTCTTTATTTTTTATTTTTTCTTTTGGATTTTTTACCTTGTTCTGCAATTCCTCTACTTTCACATCAATGTGGGTAAGCCCTAAAGTAGAACCAGTAACAATTTCTTCAAAATGCAGTGCATTCTTGACAAGCTCACGAAGAAGATATAGAAGCAGTTCGTTATAATCCTTCTTGAAAGTCATGTACTTTCGAAAGCTCTGCAAAGACCACATCAAATCGTTGTCAACCAATTGTCCAAATGATCAACTACCAAAGTTCAAAGCTCTCTATGTAACAATATGCAAACTTCCATTCGCAGGCATAATTGCATGGTACTTGCTCGGAATAAATGTAATTGCATGGTTTATAAGCATAAAAACTGCAAGCATCGGCAATAGTGCATGTCCTATATAGTTCAGGCCTACATAAATGGCAGAATAAAGAGCGTCTGAAATAAGAAATGAACAGATACCTTGTCAATGGTTATAAATGCTTTTGTGAAACAAAAACCAGCCCATGTAGAACGGTAAAAAGTGTTGGTAAACAATGACCAGTGTTGCCTTAAAAAAATCCCTACCTCGAGCATTCTTGACCATACCCAGCATGTCAATTTCTATATGGCTATGTCAGGAAAAATTAAAGGCGGGCATTACTGACATTTAATGACAATAGTGCTTTGAAAAGTACACAGATTATAGAGACAATTAAGATGGGGCGGATGGTGTTTGAGCTGGCAATGTGATAGTTATAAGTAGAACCCGAAAGAAAAATGCCCAGAAGATGCTGGAAAGGAAAGGCTACAGGAGACGACACGAAAAGGAGGATCTCTTTGAATACCTTTTGCAAAGCTTTCTGTACCCCGAACTTTTGGGTTGAAATAAATGAATCAAGCAGGACACGAATGGCCATATCAACATCTTCTTGTGTGACATGCTGTCTGAGGTGCATTCTAGCATGCGCTTCTGACATCCGTATCATTGACTCTATGTGCCTCACTGCTATAGGCACCCCTTGCCCATGCTAGATGGGACACAATGGAAGAAGGAAATATAGTGAGAACCTCAACAAATAACAGTACCATATAGTCACTAATAGAGAACCTTACCGAAGATTCTCTTCGCAGTTCGGCATAAACATGTGTCAGCTTATCCATATCAGCATCATGCAACCTTGGAAATACATTCAACTTGGCATAAGTTATGTACTTCTTTAGCAGATCTTGAGTAAGTATCTGGAAAAGAAGACAGAATTCTTAAGGATTAAGTTGGGGAAGACCAAGTTGAAAAATCTAGAAATAACTACGTGGGAACACAAGTAGGATCTGGCTTTCAGACCTCAGGATCAACCGGCCTGGAAGCTGATTGATTATCTTCATTGGACTCGCTTACAGACTTATCATCAATGTTACCACCCTTGGGTTGCGACCTAAAATGGCTGTCAACCACAAACTTTGCAAGCATCTCATCCGTGACAGAGTCGACTACATCCTGCAAGTTATCAATTCTCTTCCACGTCATCATCATTCAGCAAGTAGTAAAAATGTTAATGGAGATCGAGTTTGAAGAAATATAACCTTCACAACGCAGAGGATGTCAAAACGAGAAATGATGGGATCTGTTAACTCGACATTATGTGAAAATGTTTTCGAGGAATCATATCTGGAAAATAGCCATATGAATTAAATTATCGCTCAAGTAAAAAGATTGAAACACAAGACCAACAAGTTCAAACCTGTCAAGTTGAAGACAACAAAGAAAGTAAGCGGGCGAGTTTGGAAAGAGAGAGAATTAACAAATGGCCTTTATTATCTAAACATGTTCAAGAAATATCCCAACGGAAAAAATGAGACTCTAAGAGGATGCTTGGAGAAAGAGATGAAATGAGAATTCTGTGAATAGTAGTGAAATAGTTTGAGTTAAGATATTTTATTAAGTTTTAGGAAAGGATAGAGGAAACATTGAATAAAAATATTATAAAGTTAAAATATTGTTATAATATAATTTTTTAATATAATTTTTATTTTGAGATTTGAAAAGATTTAATTGTTTTTTGTGCTTGGTTTGGAAGTTTGAAAAAGTTGTAATGATTAGGTAATGATAAGATGAAAAAGTTGAATATATGAAATTGAAAAGTGTATGCTTGAGTTATGTTTGAGAATGAAATTATGAGAAATTTTGAAATGAGATGAGATAAAATGAAACATCTCTATTCCCAAACAACCCCTAAGACTTCATGCATCTATGTTAATGTGATTGGCGTTCATATATTTAAAGATTCTTATGTACATGCCATTTTACCAAACCTCAGTGACAGTACAACTGATAATAATGGCACCTCGTATAAATTTATACATTTTTATACCTTCCTCCAATAGGATTAGCTGCAGCAATCACAGAGCATCGTGCCTGGAGAGAAGTGACAATCCCAGCCTTGGATATGCTAATACTCTGCTGCTCCATTGCCTCATGAATACTCACCCTGATAATGAATAGAAAATTTAATGCTCTGATAAGAATGAACTTTCCCTTTTCGGGGGTGAGGAGTTTCAAATTATACAAGTAACATCCAAATTTGCATTCACTTACCTGTCCTGATCGTTCATCTTGTCAAACTCATCAATAAGGCAAATTCCTTTATCAGCAAGAACAAGGGCCCCTCCTTCAAGAGTCCACTCCCTTGTGACTGGGTCCTTGTGCACTGCTGCCGTGAGCCCCACAGCAGAAGCTCCTTTTCCAGTAGTATACACAGCCCTCTGCCCAGTCTTTTCAATGTACCTATTAAAGAAACCTTGAGAAGTGAGATAACTATTACAAAAGCAACTTTTAAGTTTCTTTGAAATAGATCAAACATCGAAGTAATTCTTACTTGAGAAATTGTGACTTGGCCGTCCCTGGATCACCTAGGAGAAGTACATTTATGTCCCCTCGTAATCTGTGTTTCCCCTCAACATTTTTCTCTTGGCCTCCAAACATAGCAAGAGCTATTGCAGTTTTTATACCTTCATGGCCATAGATTGATGGGGCAATGGACTTGATAATCTGAAAATTATTGTTCAAAATAATCTTAGTATGTGAATTTCACGAGGAAGAATCAAGAACAGCTGAAAAATAAATAGTGTCAGTTGAAATACCCTTTCTCCTATTCTGGGGTCTTTAGACAACTTGTCTATCTCTTCTTTATCTTCCTGGGTAAGTTTGTATGCAGAAAACAGATCTTGCTTCTTTGTGACATAGTTTGCTTCAACAACAGTGGCAAATACAGGAAAACCATTCTTTGTATTCAAAGATAAGTCGAAATTATTTGTATAAATACCTGTGACCTCCTGTAATTAACCACATGAAACATAAAACTGAAAATCAGAAATTATTCATAACAAAAGTAATAAGCGGCAAGCACAAACAAAAATTCTAAGAAGAGGACTTTACAATCTCTTCCCCAGGACGGGCACAATCAATCAGATCATTCAACAGTATCACTTCCTTGTATCTAGGAAGACGACCTGCAGGCACAATTCCAGGGCTCTCCTGGAGTGTAAGCTTTTGGTAGTTCCTATAAATTGTCTGCAACAAGTCACAGAAAGATAAATCAATGAGTTACAGCTTGTGTTTAAAGGAGGTTCCATATCATTTTTGGCTATTTGGGACCCAAGGAAATGAAAGCCTCAACTCAAACCGTGCATTTACATTTGTTTAGCTTAGTTTCCCCTGCACTTTTCCATAAATTAAAATCCCATATCTTCAAATAAGATACAATCTTATAGTTTCAGTTCTCCAATCGTGAGCTCTAGAAATTTCACCTGTTCAATATTGACGGTGAATGGTCCACTCGATTGGCATTCTGGGCAAGAACCAACCTTCACTTCTGAATATGAATTCTGAAAAAATGGTCCCAAAATTGCCCCACATTTGTTGCAATCATACTTTACCTGTTGCAACTGGGGGAAGACCCCAGAGCGACGGGTCACAACACCACCAATACGAATCATGGTATTTAAATGGATTTGTCTGCAAATCAGCAAACAAGAGTAAAGTTTAAATCAAACTTTAGCAGTGTAAAAGGATCTTCAGAAATAGTAATGGATTCATAAATATTACCTAATATTCCGAATCTGATCATAAACAGGTAAGTTGGTAATGCGAACATAGATCTTTTGATGGATATTTTTGTAGTTTGGATGTAAATCAAAGACAACACTCTTGGCAACATCTTCCATTACTTCAAGGACAGATTGTGGAGCATCAGCCAACCAGATGGCAATATTGGGATGGATGTAAATAAATTGTTTGTAATCAATCTCCAAGCTACACTTATTAGCTGCAGAGCAACATCAAATTAGTCCACATAATATATAAAACATGTCATATAAGGGTTCACCTTTCACATTTGCAAGTTCATAGGGAGCAATGTAAGCAGAAATGAATAGTTTACCTGATACCATCTCATTGATTATCCGTACATATTCAAAGTTGCCATGATCATTCTTTGGATTCACATATGTAAGTAGAAAATCCTTGAACTTCTTTGCTATAAAGCGGCGCACTTCATCCCTAGTAACCCACTCTCTCAGAGTTCCTTGAACTCGATACATCTCAAATTCACCTTCATCATCCTCTTCATCCTACAATGAACACCATCAGCAATAAGCAAATGACTAAAAATGTAATTGAAGGAGGATCATTGCTTTGAGGAGTAACAGAATAAACTTAAGACGGCTCAACACCTCATATGGATCATCATCAGTCTGATCAGTCATGGGCACATCCTCTCTTGATTGTTCTCGCTGTGATCTTCCAGGTGAACTTTGCATTCCATCAGCGTCGTCAAAGCTTCTTGGTGCAGGAGGCCTGAAATCAGCTCTAGACCTCTTTGACGGCCTATAGTTATCATCATCTGTGTCTGCGACCAAAACGTGAAAGTTTATGATTATAAACTACGAAGGCAGAATTCAGCATCCACAAGTATTTAACTTCATTGCCATGAATCAAAATTCCTTGGGCACGCATGCAATGAATTTGCATTCACTTTCCGTATCCCTTTTTTTTTCCTTCCAATCATAATTTAGTAGTGTTATTATCTTGATATGTTATAATCAATCAATTTAAATTAGTTATTTTCAATAAAAATACCTAAAGCGTGCCGTAGTATATTAACATATTCGAGTACATTAACCACCATAACCCAGCTCAAATAAGGGACAAACATAAGCGAAAGCTCACTCTGCCAAGCCACAATTCTAATGGATAATCATTGCGACCCCGAGGCTTGGCAGTACTGTTGATTACTCCAACGCTTTGGGACTGGAGCTAGGCTTGGTGTACGTTCTCGATCTAAGAGTCATCGTTTCTTGTGCTTATGGATGGAGTGGGAGTAACTTGTCAATAAACGTACTAATTTTTCTTTAAAAGGATTAAAAATAGCAATTAAAGAGTGAAATTTGGTACGAAGGATAAAACTTGGCAAATAACAACACAAACCACGTAATAAGATAGAGACCATAATATAATAAAAAGAACCTTGGTCATGGAGAAGCTGAGGAAGCTTGCGGTTGACGTTGCGGCCATCGCGGGCGTCGAGCTGCAACTCTGCAGCCCTGCGGTCCCGCATGATCTGGTCCAAATCTCGCTCGTCCTCTAGAGAGTCATCCAGCCCCACCGACTCGTACTGGTCATGCTCATTCATCCTCCGATAATCACTGCGTTTAATTTTGTAGAAATAATAAATAAAATTTTCGCAAACAAATTGAAATCTTAAAATGAGGAGTGAGAGGGAACAGGAATAGGAAGAGAAAGATCAGACTGACTCCATGAACGTATCGTTGAAAAGATCCTCTCCATCTTCCTCTTCCTCAACCTCTTCAGGCTCGTCACGAATAATTACGGGATCGACGGCGGCCTCCTCATCGTCGTAATCATCGTCGGTGAAGTTCTCTAAGCTGCGGTCAGTGTGAGGAAGCTGATCACTGTTGAAACCCGTGGAGGACGGCGAGTTCGGGGTCGAAGGAGAAGGCCCTTCTCCATCTCCGGCCATTTTCTATCCGTGCGTATGAGCTTTTTCGTTTGGGAGCGGCCGTTTCTTCTGCGCTTTGATAACCTTCCCTGCTTTCCATCTATCGTCTTAATGCACCCAACGTGTCAGCCGAGGCCCACCCGCTTTGCGAATGCGGGTCGGTTCGGCCTTTTGGCGGGAAGTTTTGGCGCCAGTTTCGTGTCGCATTTACCCACGTGGCCATCTCCAACCAAAATATACGATTAATTTATATGAAAAGTTATATTTGTAAACTTCATCCACACGTAAATAGAATAATTTTAATTATATAAAAAAAATATAAAATTATATTTACAAGTGAAAGTGGATAATATATCCTTATTGCTAACATTAATAAGAGATTTTAAAAATTAAATCTCAAATCAAATTTTCTCAGGGTAGAATCAATAATCTATTTCTCACATCAATTTGAAATAAAAGTATTCTAAAATAATATTAGTTTTTTAAATATTATCATTTTAATCACATTTATGAATGTGACATTTCTAGTGACCGCAAATTTGAGTGATATACATATAAAAAATAAGTAAAGTCTTTATATTTAGTAAGTATAACTAGACTGACAAAATCTATTATGAAGAATAATATAGCATTTCAAAAATGTGTTAGATACAGTTTTAAAATTTGAAAAATGACCACCGTGTCTGGTTGAATATTATGGGCGAGTAATGCTAGAGAGAAGTCACTATAGCAATATACACTTTGCACTCACTGTGTGGCTGCTTCTAGTAGATTGTTCCCAACACTCACTTGGAGAGATGTGTGGTCTAGATGATGCCACATCATGTATGCAAAATGGATGCTTCCAATAGTGACTTATATATATATTTATTCATTATGGGCCGATAGCGCATGCTGAGCTAACTAATAGGGAAGACTAACAAATAAACGTTAGATAGTTGATATCTGTAAATAATAATATTTTTTAATTTCTCATGTTTGAATGTAAATAAAATTAAGGATTAAAATATGTATTTAAATGTATAAAATAGATTAAAATGAATTTAATTTTTTATGTGAAGTTAAAAAAATAACGGATACCAAATTTGATAGCCACGAAACAAACAGATCTGGCTGACTGAAATTTTATTCCTTTTAAAAAAATATATATATGCATTTGTATTACAACGAATCCGAGAAGAAATATGAGCTGAGCCCATTTAAAAATAAAAAAATAAAAGGCTTTAATAGCCCAAAAAGAGAGGTAATGGGCCGGATTCGAAGTTAACAGTAGCCGGTACAGATGGCTTTATCATTTTCCTTATGTTTATATAAGTTCCCAATGAAACAGTATTGATGGCACTCCCCAGTCCCCACTTTATCTTGATACTCGCAGTCGCAGTTTTGATTAAAGACTTCTCTCCATCATCGCTTGAAACCTCCTGAAAGACTGCAGCTTTTGCAAGCGTATCTGTTTATAGAACCTCCTGATAAACAAGTCTGCAACATTATCAATCTCATCTTCCAGGACGAAATTCTCCCCTTCCTCCTCCTTGGAATTCCTCACCAGATCAATGATGGACCCACCCTGATCATCCTCCTCAAAGTCCAAATCCTCGTCATCAAACAAGGAGTGTCTGAGATCTGGGTATTTATCATCACCATCATCATGATCTCGGCCTTCTTCTTCATAATCAGCCTCTACCTTGTGCATCAAGTACTGGGTGTGGCTGGAGCTCGAATGCGAGTACTCGTTTGCCAATGCAATGTTGTAGAGAACTATGGCCTTGCTGTTTTCCCCTGCCTCGTCTTGGCTTTCCCCGTCATGCTGTCCAAGAAATCTATGGATTTTATGGGATAACGAATCCAGCATAAGCTTCGACTGCTTGTTCTTCAACAAGGAGAACATTATGAGGCGAGCTTTGACGGCGCTGGTTTTGTTCTTGATGGCCATTGACTTGGCTTTAGCTATAGATTTGAACACAGAGATAAACTGCTTGAGAAAGAGAGAAGCCTTGTTCTTCATTTTTTATAAGTTCAAGATTTTCAAAAAACCCCACGTACGAAAAATGAATAGACAAAGAAAAGGGTTCGAAACAACAACAAAAAATGGATGATATCTAAGAAATCAAGCTCGAGTTTTTCAGTGTCGGAGAGAAGGCTCTGTAAAAGCAGCGTTGGCATGAAGGAATACCGAAGCCCTTGATGGGTTTATATAGAATGCAAAATGGTGCTTTTTCGTTTAGGGGCAGTGCAGTGCGGGTACGTACGTCGAGAAAAAGAGAGCTTCGAAGAGCAGCATTCTTCGCATACCAACCCACGTGGTACAAATCTATTGGATAGACTTTATATATTCCTTGTTTAAGTGGGAGGGTTGCATTAGTTTTGAGTCTTATATTTTCAAAAAATGAAAAGAAAGCTCAGCTCAATGGGACTTTAGAGTTTAGACGGTGAAAGTTAAAGTCGTTCAAAAAGTGATGTAAAGGGACTGTGAAAGTGCAAGGATTCCTTGCTTCATGACAATCGTTGTTTAGTAATTCAAGGCAAATTACGTGCAAAATTTCCGTTTGAAAGAGTAATGTTTTTCACCATTTCAATTTTTATCATCCTCTCATCATCTCATGATATGAATCATATGATATTAGATGATTGAAAACTATTTATTATATTTCACTTATAAATCTATTATCTAATGTCATATGATAAGATGATGAAAGTATAATGAACATATTTTTTCAATCAAGAAATAATGAATGGCCAAGGGGAAGAGGTCTAGGCTAAAGCCAAGTTACACAGTTCTGGAACAAACACCATTTGTTGGCTGCAATTTGGCCTAGTCGGGAAGAACCAATACAGAATATTTAGGGACAGCTTTTTTACTTTTATTTTTTTATGTTCTCAAGGTAAAGACTGAAACATGCAGACTTTAGAGTTGTCATTCACTCACAAATGAAAGGTGTCGACCGGCTTGCTTTAGTTGGCATAAAAAATAGAACATGTTGTTGGTATTTGTTTATCATTCATGTTTCAAACAAGTTAATGGCATATAATAATATTAGCTAGACTGCCGTGATCTTCATGATATAATATTAGTACACTTTTCTTACTAGCTAAGCGACTGATAATTAGTTGGGGGGAAGAAACACGACTCTGTCTTTTAACAAAGTTTAGCAAGTTCAAAACATTTCATTTATCTGGGTGGGTGGATAGGTCGCTGTTTGAGCATTGCATGGTCTTCTAGTCTCTAGAGGATGCCAAACCCAAGGGTAGGTCCCAGACTCCCTCGGGTTCACTGCACCATGCAACGTGATCATTGATCAAGTCCAACATGGTAATTTCGACCCTTTGTCCGTTTGTTATGTTACACAGTACTGCTTATAGACATTGATGTCTAGAATGACTCCAGACTGTAGATTGTTTAATGTCCAAAAGAAAAAAGAGTGCTGCTACAGTAAAATCATTACAGTTAAAAAGAAATTTCATAAAAATAAATTTACAAATTAATGTTACTTTATATGATATATTAAATTTATTTTACAATAAAATAGCTGTACAATCTGACGTATAATATAAAATTATGTCAGTTTATGAATTTACTTTTATGAAATGTTTTTTTAGCTAAAATATTTCTCAAACAATGATTTCAGTGTAATTTGACTATTGATATAATAAGTATATTATTGATGTAGAAAACTGCCATATCATACAGCATAAAAAATAATATTTGGGATCAAAGTTTTTACTGTTGATTCCACGGCAAGGCGGCGTTGCACACAATTTGTAAGCAATAAGTATCCTTGAATTCCTGCTTCAGGAGAGAGGAGTCCGAGTCTTGAAGTGTTTTAACTTGGTGTTTTCATGCCTTCTTGTCCGAACACAAGTCGGCAACTGAATCTCCCCTCTTCAACAACATGTTTAGCCCGTCAGGGAACATAAATTTTGATTAAAATGTTGTTCTTTCCTTTTGGATCAAGGTCAGTTACTGTGCCTGATTTGGCACAAAATTTGATCATGCTTCAATGGCTACCACGAATGCAAAGAAAAATTTCATGTGTCATTAAGGCTACCATCAACAAGAGAAGATACACATGCAACACATCTTGTTATGGAAATGCGATAGTCTGCTTTTCATTGCAGAAGGTGTTTTTTTTCTTTAATCAAGCATGCTTAATATTAAATAGTAACCAAGTACAAATAGTTTTAGGGTGGATCATTTTCACTATCAATATACATAATACACTAGAGAGATTATTTAAGGATATACAACCAAAAATTGAATTGGTTGCTATCCATTACATCACAGAGTGTGCACATTGATTTTGAGATCGATGAGTTTTGGTTACCCTCCAATTCTTGCGTTGTTTGATAATTTCTTGAATATCATCAACGATCGGATTGATTTGCCAGCTAAGTGTTAAGTCCCTACTTTTGACGGCCATTATGACAATTTGCACATCACCTTTGAGTATTGCTTGCCTTTTTTGTAGTTATGTTGTTTAATTGTGCTGCCAACAAAGCTTCAAATGCTTCTTCTATCACTGGATCTGTAGTATGAATTTTTAAGATCCTTATCTCCAAAATTTTCCCATTATGATTTTTGCATATTGCAGAGGCTACTAAGAAAGATTTTCTGATTGCTGCATCAAAAGAAAAGCTCAATTGGTTTTGGATGGGAGGCTTCCATTTTTGTATTCGTTTGTTTTGCTCGTCTTTCCATGCATGTCTATAAGCTTGGTATGTATGATCCAGCTGGTCTCTTGCTTTTTTGAGAGAGAGAATTGTGTGGTTGTGGACTATGTCATTTCTGTCTCCAAATGAAGTCTAGTATGATGAGTTGGGAAGGGTGCGTGTCCATGTCTTTTAGTCCCAACTCCTTCCCTGGATTTAAGATCATCTGTATCACATAGAATTTATAAGCAGTGTTGAAAGGTTTAGGGGCCAAGAGCTTTGCAGAAGGTGGCTTAAATTGAATCGAGAATCCCTACAATTTATGACCTCCATATTTTCTATAATTCAGATAGAGATAGATATAATATATGAACTCCAACGTATTAATGCCAAGGTTCACACTATTTATAGGCAGCACTTAATGTTGTATGCTTACTGACTATGTTTATCTTAAAAAGTGTTTAGGTCAAAAAATTGTAAACGACCTTATTCCGATTCAACAAAGGTGGTTTTCACTTGCCCAAACAAACTCTCTGGTCCACATTCGGCTCCTTAGTCTTCTGAGAAAACCAATGGGACATGGGGAACACACTAAGCAGAGAAACAATGAAGTAGAACTAGTACTTATCCACCTGAAGTGGGATTACATCGATCATAGTATCAAAACAAAACAGGTATAACTATAGCCATCAGTATAGTTGTGGATAGCACCTAAACGACAAAGCACTTTGAAACTTTGGTCAAAGTGTTCACAAACTTTCCTTTGGAGTTCCTTCCTTTGTATAGGAACTACTTTGGGATGGGATGGCGAGGGCCAAGTCAATGGTAGTTGTGGTGGTACCGGGCTCCCTTTATTTTCAGCAGAACGACATTAATCCCCTGGTATGGTGGCATGTCCATGGACGAGATCCAGAGACAACATCGTAATATAGTTGGTATATAGTCCTTGACCAATGATGAATACTTAAAAAACATGGCCTAATTTTCTAGGTATGTTATATATATAGATGTGTTCGACTTAAAAGGAAGCTCTGCTTCCATTTCAACAGCATGGTGCCTAAGGTAAAGCTGAATATTTTGCCTCATTAAGCTTGTCGGGGCACATTGACACATTGGTGAATAGCGGAAGAATGTTTCCCCTGCTGCAAATGGTAGTGAGGGTCTACTTTTAAACTTCTGAATACATAAACCTAGTATTTCCAAGAAACAAAAACTACAGGCTAATGCAAATCCTTGAAGATGCATCCTGAGCTGAAATCTATAACTAAACTTATTAATTTGGCATACTTATTGGTAATGTATATGATAGTCACTCAACTGAGTCGTAGTGCAATTGCCCTTAATTTTGAAAAAAGTTAATGACACATTAATTGGTAATGTATTAGCTAGGCATTCAACTGAATCGTAGCTTGAGTCAACATTCTAAATCACCAATATAAGTGCATCAATTGAGAAATTTATTGCTAAAAGAAATATCACTTGCACAATTTGAATTCTGAAACAAAACAAAATTTTTGAAAAATGATAGAAGTCAACCTCAGCGGGCTTTTGTTTTTTTCTGGCCTTGGACCTGGATTGCAGCACAGATCTTCTTCCAACAGCGGATGGAAATGAGTGTGGGTATCACAACCCATGAGGCATTCGCTCCAATATAGTATAAATAGTAGTAATATGGGCTTGCAGCAAAGTTATCACCTTCCAAATAAGCAGTTAGGAAATATACAGCAGTTCCATAAAGCTGGCCCAGAGAAATGGCGAACTGTAATATATAGCTATATGACTTTCTTGTAGCTATTGCATACCTGCCAGGTTTGCAAACAAGGCATAGGAAAAATGTCAAAGGGAAGATAATATTTTTGTATACAAAACCTAAATTTAGAGATGAATAGAAACACCGAGGCTAGAATGAACCATTTCTTCCACTTTCATTCGTTTGATTCATTCTTTTTTATAAAAACCTAGATGTATCTCTATCTTATAATAGGCCTGAAATTTAAAATATAAAGAAAAACATAAATCAGTAAAATTGGGAAGAGGGGCAGTATTAAATAGCACCTACTCTCAAAATATATGAGAAATAGCTCTCGAGATGAACAATGAAACTCTGTATACCGAATGAAACTATCAAGGAAAAAAATCTTTCTCCAGAATCCCAGGCAGGATTGGAAACATTCAATCTTTATTTCGCAGCATGATAAAAATAAAAAATCGAACTTACACTGCTAAAAGGCTAGCTGGACCCTCAAAAACTGCAGTTAGACCTTCAACAACAACGGTTCCTGCATCCCTCGCTGCATATCTTGAATCACCTTTGCTGTATTCTTTCCCTGGAAGGTTGCAGTAATGATTATCATCTAATTGAACTAACAGTTCTGATTTCTGAAGAAATCCCAACTGCTACCAATGATTATGCAATTATAAATAGAAACTTACAGACTTCGGCCAGGTAATTAGCAGTTTTGTCCTGGTAAAATTCAGGAGAGAAAGCAAAATAACCCTCAAGAATGATATGGGTTAGGCCTGTGAAAGCCCACCAGCACATTAGCCATCGGTCAATATTTGAATTTTTGAGTGATCTCCCTGGATTGGGGAAAAAATATAATGTTAAGTCAATTAGGCACCCAAAGTCATTGCAATGTCTCAAGATCATAACATTTAAATTAAACAAAAACTAAAAACTAATACATGGATCGCAGAGGGTTATTCTATCCTCAAGCAGGTGTGTAGAGCACACCATCCACATCACTTTAATGATAAGATTTGATTTGATTCAAATGTTAAAACTTCTAAGTACTTTACCGGGTGTGCTATCCACACCAGCTTATAAATAGAGATCTTCTGATCTTAGTCCATGAAGAAACAGAAATACGAATGAAGTTTAAAACTCTTGTTACTCTACTCAATGTAAACTGGTAGGTGAATCACTGGTGTATTCACAAATCTTGGAGTTTAAAAAATGAAAAATCACATGCTAAACCATGTGAGATTTCCAATTTTCAAGAGGTGGGGAAGCAAGATCAGGAACAGTTGGCAGCTTTTTAGTATAACGTGTAATGGTTCTCATTTCAGCGATGCCCACATTCACGTGATGTATTTTACACATTGAAACATAAGGATGGGCATTTGATTTCAATGGGTAAGTCTAGATGAGCTATAAATTATTGTTCTTTCTGTCTCCTCATGGAACTAATCTATACATCTTACGATGCCCACTAACGCTTATACTTATAGAGCTGGCAATCCAACAATAGGAGGAAATATCATCTATTCCTACTTCTATGTAACTAATTCTTACTCATTTCCGATAATACTTTGATCGGAAAGCTACCAGCTTGAATAAACAATTTTCAAAACGGAACACACCATAGTTCAGTATTTTACTTGCAAAACCGTATAATGCTAAGAAGTAGAAATAGAGATCTGGTTAAAATCACTTCCAAATTCTCTAATTTCTCGCAAAAATGGGTAAAGAAAATACAAGTGATCAGTGGAAGAGAAAGAATATCGATTCAGTGAAAGTAGAGTAGAAGAAGGTATTGCATCAGTAGAATAAGGAAAAAGAAGGAAACCGGAGAAAAGCCAGACGAGAGAGACGACGAGCAGGGAAGAGATGCCATAGACGCCGATAATGGTGGACTGAGAGAGGGAAACAGGCACGAAACCAGGAAGCTTTAGATCTCTGGGTACGTATGGATGCTCCTCAAAAGATCCCTCCATTTTCGCCGTCTCCTCGGTCCGCGCACTAAAGTCAAATTATCTAAAAGATTGAACAGTTCACTCGCAGTTGTACCTCCCTCACTACTCTTCTTTTTGTTCCTTTTTAAATCCTCTGCTATCTAACATTATATCGGGCCGGGGCTTTTAATAAGCGGCAAGTTCGCGTTGATCCCAAAAGAGCTCCTCTCTATATGGACCAAAGCCCTCAAAGGCTACACTTAAATTTGACCATAAACACAAAGAATAATGTTATTACGACGTCTCATTATATCTTATCATTTTGATCAATAATCTTATATTTATTTATTTATTTATATTTTATACTTATTAATTAATAAAATATTTATTAGTGTATTGATATTTTTTTTATATTTTTTTAAAATATATTAATTAAAGAGAAAAATTTTGCGTAACTTGATACACTCAAAACATGATAAATTCGTTTTTTAGTGTAATTAAAAATTATAAAATTTAAAATGACGAATAATTATTAATAATGACACTTAATCCCAACATTTTTCTGGAATAATTGGCGGCAAGCCGAAAATTTATTATAAGTTAGACAAAGTGGGAAGCATGTTCTTTGAGTATCAATCATATCTCTCTTTTAATGTGATAAAGTGTGAGCATACATGGAGAAGTATCATTAACCTTTCTCCTACTTTTAGTGGGCCTCTTGTAACTCATAGATATAAACTTATAACGAGAAATATAATAAATAACTTTCAATCATTTAATACTACATCATAAAATTATGAGATGATAATAAAAATTAAGATAATGAGTATCATTATTTATCATATTTGCACTTTCCTATATCAAATATAAAAAAATTATGATATTATTAGAATATTATCTTGAGAAGTACTCATGGAAATTTTGTCGTAAAACATGCAAGGAATAACAAGTTGGCAAAAAATAGATATTACATTATAAAAGTCATAAGTTAAAATAATTAATTAACTATTTTATATATAAATTCAGATAACCAACTTAGGATGTTCTAATAAATAACGTTACGTCAAGACGTAAATGAAAGGTACAATTTCATTTGTTATGAGCAAAAAGATCGTAAAAATAAAAAGAGTAATAATATGCCTATAGTTTTTTTTTTAATTTTTTTCACAATATTTTATCCGATCATGTTTTAAATTGGAGATATTTCTATAAGAAAAATTATATACACTACACTATTATTCTTGTAGCACATTCATCACGGACTTTATAATCAAATGGTGATAAATGTACCACATCTTATTTAATAAGATGAAAATATGGTATATAATATTACTGATGAAAATAATTGTTTGTATCATTTTATAAATGAGTTTTGTTACTTATAAGTCAATATATTACTGTACCATTTATAATAAAATGTATTATAATTTAATTTTTTAATAATAAATCTCATTATTTTAAAAGAGTTATACTACGGATAAACAACTGTGCTGATCCACGCCCCCACACCTGACGTGGGTTTTTTTTTTTTTTTTAAATATTAATATGTCGAATTTTTTTTTCCCTCTCTCTTATTTTCTTTTCTTTTCTTTTCGTCCAAGCCATTCGAATTTCCCATCGCGCGAAAACCCCATCCTCCCTCACCAGCTCGTCGCGTCGCCTCCCTCTGGCCAGCTCCACCCCGCGACGGCGTCCCTCTACCCAGCACCGCCACTTCCCGCGTTTTTTATAAACGGAGCAAATCTGGTGGCCTAGCGCTCGAAACCCCCGTCCAACCTTGCCCAGCGCCACCCCGCGTCGCCCGTCTTCTGTCTAGCACCACCCCGCGACACCGTCCATCTGTTCAGCGCCACCCCACGACGATCCATCTGCCCAGAGCCGCCCCTCCCCGCGAGTTGATTTAACGGACAGCAAAGACAAGACCGGTGGAGCTCTGTTTTGCCGCCGCCCCCTGCTCAGCTTCGTAGGTAACTTCTTAACCATTTTTGAAAGTATATACATCAGTTTTTGAATTTTATCCTGAGCTAGCTTTGTATCCGCCTTCCGGTTTCTGTCTCTTCTCGTTTTCTTTACATTTTCTGAGATTGTATTTTCGTCGTGGGCAACTTGCATTGCTAAGGAGTATTACCATTGTGTGGATCTTAAGAAGTACTACCATTGTTCCACTTCTTCGCTGTTCCAAAATGTATTTGGGATAAATCCAGCGCATAAATTAAATTTATTGCGGCTTAAGGCATGGTGAAATTAATGTTCTTCTTGTGTGAACCTGAGTTCAGAGTCTTAGTTGAATCCAGTGGCATAAATCAAATTTCTTGCGGCAAAAATTGAATAAGATATCATATGTTTGTAATTGCCTTCAAACTTGCTGGTCAAAATACATTTTAGAGCCTTTATTTGATTTTATGTATGGATGCTTGCAGACGAAATCAAGTCTGTTTATGTGAGAAACTTACCACCTACTTTATCTGCTTCTGAAATTGAGGAGGAACTCAAGAATTTTGGTAAACTCAGTGAGGAGGGTGTGGTGGTTAGAAGTCGTAGGTTCATGTCCTTTGCACCTTATTGAACTGTTTTACTTCATTATAGCATTGACTTATATGAAGCTAAATGCTTATTGTGTGCACGAGATTGAATTCCATGGAGTTCTTTTCTTTTGTTTGTTGAATTTGTTTGTTGAAATTCCATGGATTTTAGTTTCGATCTTTGATGCTTGATGTACTTTTTGTACTATGCTTGATAACTTTTATTTATAGGCTTTCATAAATAACTTTTTTCGTTTGTTTGCTAAATAGCTTTTTTTCACTATATCCATGGATTTTAGTTTGCCGAGTAACTTTTTTCACTATATCCATTTTTTTTTTCTTTTGTTTGCTGAAATTCCATGGATAGAATAGCATTTCAATTCTACTAAATTCGGCAGACTTTTTTCCTTTTGTTTGCTGAATTTGTTTACTGAAATTCCATGGATTTTAGTTTCGATCTTTGATGCTTGATGACTTTATCTACCATTCTTGATAACTTTTATTTATAGGCTTTCATGAATAACTTTTTTCTTTTGTTTGCTGAATAAAGTGAAGATGTTTGATAACTTCACTTTATTTAGACTAGGTTCAAATGAATAACTTCTTTCTTTTGTTTAGACTAGGTTCAAATGACATGCTTTATTACAATTTACACTAAGCAAATACTTTGTCCAATGACCACTCCTTTGATTGGCATTCGTAGTTTTAGCATGATGGGGGAAGAGGAAAATGAAATGTCACCCAGGCCTTCAACATCGACTTCACAGTCATATGTTGGTCCTATAAATCCATACTACCCGCCGAGGCCTCAAAATACATATGGAAATGAGGTCTTCAGCTTTGTCACACAATCGATGCCATCAAGAAATGAGGTCTTCAGCTCTCTTTTTTGGTTAATTGTGTCTTTTGATGGATATTTTTTTCCATTACATAATGCATGCATAATTGAAACGGTATAATCATAGTTGTTTTTTTACAGATGAATGACCATATTGATGCTGTGTAGAGGGTATGGTGCTGTTTGTGGAGATGGTGTGTATGATTTTTGTACCTTTTGAAGAGGGTGTTTTGGTAGTTTGTGAATAAGTGGTCTATAATTTTTGTACCTCTTGGAGAGGAAGTTTTGGTAGTTTGTCAATATGCAAAGGTAAGATGTTTTTGTAAGATGTTTTTGTACCTCTTGGAGAGGAAGTTTTGGTAGTTTGTGTATTTTGTGTGAATATGCAAAGGTACTGTTTTTTTACCTCTTGGAGATGGTGTTTTGGTAGCTTGAGCCGATTGGTCTATATGCAAAGAGTTTTGATTGTGTACGTTGGTTAACTGTGTCTTTGATCACGGCCTATAAGCAAAGGTTTGGTTTCTTTCTTTTTTCTAGCTAAAATTTACTGTATTTTAGTATTTTTAACGTTGTAACGTTGCAGTATTCCATCATGGGTTTTGTTGTTCTCTATTTTGCATTTATGTCAATATGTGATGCGCAGATTGGTGTACTGATGGAGTTATGACACTAATAAAGTTTCATCATTACTTTTATCTTGAAGAGTATTGGATTCTATATAACTGTTGCATTGATAAATTTTTTTTCAACATAACTAACACCACATTTTCAATGTATTTTGCAAACTTGTTATGTGCAGATTGTGTTCCTTTTTTTATCACATTATGATGATTATTGTAAGTCAAATCTCTTTGCATCTTGAAGATTTGAAATTGGCATCTGCCAATATGCGGGTGGTGGTGGTGGTGCTGCAGTTGCAGAATAACTTCTATTCGGGGCTTGATGGTAGAAATCACTGGTTTATGTATTATAGGCTTTTTTTTTTTTTTTTTGTAATGTTTGTTCTCTTTTAAGACTGGGAAGTGCAGCCAGATCTTTATGTACAGATTATGTTCCTTTTCTGATCACATTATGATGATTATGTAAAGTCAAATCTCTTTGCATCTTGAAGACGAGAAACCCGCATCTGTCAATAGATTGTAAGGTTACTGTTGTGCTGTTGCAGTTGCAGAATAACTTCCATTCAGGGCTTGATGGTATAAATCACTGGTTTATGTATTATAGGCTGTTTTTTTTTTCTTTTTTTTTGTAATGTTTGTTCTCTTTTAAAACTGGGAAGTGCAGCCAGATCTTTATGTACTCCTTGAGATATTGATATGATCTACTAATTCCCAGTGGTATTTGGACAATGCTCATTGTATGATTGTGTTGTGGCAATGCTTTTAATTTCTCTGTCTGCATGCATGTATTAGACACGGCCTGAGGCTGAGGGACCAGGTGCACACAGTTGACAATACCCATGCACATACAATTTAGATATATATTTCATGCCATTTATGGTGACCAAAATATATATTGAAGAGTGCATGCATGTGATACAGCAGTACTACTACTGCCGTGGCTAGTAAATGCTAAAACTGCATGCACAATGTCTAATTATTAAGTTTTGGTCAATAAGATTTAATCAATCTTATAAATCTTGCATCTATAAATAGTACTAAAGCCTTAAATCTCAAATTATAAATTTGCTTATAAAGTACTAAATAATTATTTATTGGCTGGGGATATTGTGCATGCATGGCTGGTTCAGGTCTTGTCTATGTTTTCAATACCCAACTTATCATCACAAATGAAAATTTAATGAAGTACAATACAATATGCCATTTACATAGAATTTATCAATAGATACCCTTTTTGTACATTATAACCAAAACATAGGAAGAGTACCATTACACTTGATCCATTCAAAAATGGAGTACAATACAATATGTTATTTACAAAAGAATTATATAACGCTTACGCACTTCACAATTGCAACCATCATTTCCCTTCCTCCTATCTCTCTCTTTGTAAGATCAGAATTCAGAACTTATCCCTCACCCCTGTCTCCATTCCATTTAATCCAAATAAAAATATTCTAGAAATAATTTTGAACAGATAAAGTCAAATAAAAATTGGCAAAATCAAATATAGATAATTTTAGTAGGCTTGTACGTAGATAATTAATTATGAATTATATTGTATTTTATTTTTTAAATAATAAAAATAAAAGTAGAAATAGAGTACGAAAAGTATTGCGACAACAATTTTAAAAAGTAGTAACAATAATTTTAATAATAATAATAATAATAATAATAATAATAAACATAAAAGCACATAAAAGTAGCCTAATTTGTCGTTTGCGACAAGTGACGAGCACGCTCCAAGCCTCGAAAAAAAGCCTAAAGGAGGAGGAGGGAGAGGGAGAGAGAGAGAGGAGAGAGCTCCGGCAAACACTCTCGTTATTGAAATACTAATTAAAATAAAAAAACAAAGGGAGCGAGGTAGCGACATTACCGTGAGAATCGACGATCCAAGTTGTCTGGAGGAGAATCGCCTTGCCACGGGGGCAATTGCGGTTGCTTTCTCCTTCCTCTCTGTTTCTCCGAGCGCATGCATTGTCTGTAATCTCTCCTATCGAACAGAGACTTTCAGTCTCTAGAAGCTATTGACCCCCTCAATCCTCACTGCATTTTCCCCTAACAAATAATGGAGAAGTTGCAGTTAGAAATACGGGTAAAATATGATTGTTTTTTTGTTAGTGTTTTTATGTTATTGTTATCATTATTTAATTTTTCATGTCGTAATCTATGATGGCAATCTACGAACGTGCGGATTTTGGTATGCAGATCGAGTGAGTGGGTACGTATGTACGTCTTCAACATTGGAATGCACATGTGAAGTTTTGTGATTTCAATTTCGATTATAGTTGAGGGTGGGAAACATTAGTATAATGGCAACGAGTAAAGGAAACATGTACGCAATTCCGATGCCTCCGCCGCCCTCCGACCCTAACAGAAGTATCATGGACGATCTCGATGCTTCCTCCTTGCGTGTTTATCAAGTTTGGAAAGGGAGCAATGTGATCACCTTGCCTTATTCACATGATCACAATTAAAGCTTTGTTTCTTAATAATTTTTAGCCACGCCAAAGCCAAAAGCAACTCACTTTAAATTTTCAAAAAAATTGGATTTTCTTGCAGAGATTCTGCCTGGGAGGCAGGCTTATATTTGGTCCAGACGTGAGGTCCATATTCCTGACCTTGATTATGATCGTGATTCCAGTTATTTTGTTTTGTGCATTTGTTTCACAAAACCTCATTAATGAATTCCAGCACCATCTGGGCATTCTTATTGTAGTTGTATGCGCTGCCTTCACTGTATATGTGAGTTCTTCCTATTTTCCTATTTATGTATATAGATGTATGTACAAGAATTTGGATACAATTAAGCAATTGATATGGTTTTATTAGCTTATATTTCATCAAGGGTTTTTTTGGTTGCGAATAACCAAGGAGATAGAAAGAAAGTGAGAATAAAATCTTTTGTAATCTACATTTCAGTTTATGGAAATGATTCATGAAAGTGTTTTTAATAACTTTGTATAACATTTTCTACATATCTTCAATCGTGATTAACAATGTGAAAAAAAAAATAAGTAAAAAGAAAAGTTATGATCGACAATGTTTTTACACGTATGGGATATTAAAGCACCACCAACTTCAGTTAACGGTTCGATAATTAATGTTGTTGAGCTGACAACTATTTCAGATTATAATTCTACTCTTCCTCACTTCTGGAAGAGATCCTGGCATCATTCCTCGTAATCTACATCCTCCAGATCCTGAAGATGATTGCGATAGCTCAAATTTATCTGCTGATTGGGCTGGAAATCAAAATGGTGCTCGAAGTTTACCACCCATGAAAGAAGTTACGATTAACGGCAAAGTAGTTAAGGTCAAATATTGTCAAACATGCATGCTGTATCGCCCTCCGCGATGCTCTCACTGTTCTATTTGCAATAACTGTGTTGAGCGTTTTGATCATCATTGCCCATGGGTGGGACAGTGTATCGGGAAGGTATATTCATTCCAAAACCTCCTCCTGTTTTGTTGCTCGATTAAATTCAAACTTGGGCATCCTTATTTCAGTTAGTATGTTGAAAAGCATTGAGGATTGATTATAAGGCACTGACAATGTAGACTTTTTCCATATTTGTAATGATGTGTGAAAGATGTTTGTGTTTGGCTGCCGACCGATCTATTAACTCTAGATGTCCTGAGTTACTTTTGTATCCTATAGTATATGGAGCTGTCACTTTAGAACCATAAGTCCATGCCCTTAACTTTAAATTATCTTGAGAGTTAATAATGATTCAACATTAAATTATCTTGAGATAAAATTTGGGTTTAAAGAAATTATTTATATTTGGATACAAATTAGACTTTAATCTGGGAAATAAACAAGCTGCTTTCACGCGTGCAGTTTATATTGAAAAACATTGTACTGAGCAAACTCTTTTTGTTCTTTTTATTGTGCTTATTTTTTTAAATATATTTTGTTTCTATTTTTACTTTTAAGCACGCTCTCTACAATGGTCATTGGTGTTGCAGTAGTTAAGTGTGTCCACACATGCACATACATATCCTCCTCAGCTAGTGTATTCTTTCTTCAGCTTTCATTCATTCACATTTTCTCTTGTGCTTTAGTCTCCATGAATATGAAATAACCATTGGCATTTGTTATAAACATGGGATAAAAAGGTTGATGGAGATAGTTAATATTATGAGTGCAAGCACAGGAATGTGTCTCTCAATCTAGAAATTTGTCCATTGTTGAATGGACAGTCCAATTGGGATAAATGCGATTCTAGATTTCACGACCAACTTGTCATACTTGGGGGTTCATGCCTAGGTCAGTGGATCTTTGGGCCTTATTTGGCTGAAGTAAACTGGTGGATTACGTGGATTTTGGGATAGCATAGTTTATGTGGATGCTTGTTAAAACCTGCATTCAATGGAGTAGATTGTGACATTCTTATAAATGCTTTATGATTGTATGTTCCTGATCTAATCAATCACATACATCTATCATATCATTAACTTGATTCATGCGCCCACTAATATTATTTTTAACGAATTTCTCTATCATGGAAATTGTAATAACCTGGAGGATGGCTTTATAAAAAAAAAAATCTCCCATTTATCCTGATGCGTAGAATTGATTTAAAGCAAGGTTACATTTTAAGAATTGCAGGATACTCTGATCTGCGTTGGAAATTTTTCAGTACTTATTATGAGTGGATGATTATTTACTTTTATAATTGAAAATGATTTCCTTACTCAAAGAAATTAAAAGAGTTTGTTGCTCTGATTATTTATCCAATCCTGGTTATTTCAGGCAATTGCTCAGGTGTGACCAGTAAGTGTCTTATTCTGCCGGTACTTGCAAGCCACATACTTAAGGAATGAATTGCATTTCTAATTCTGGGGTTCATAATGTTAATAAGTTTTTTTTTTAATTGTTATCTCATCCTCGTATTTTATTTTTTTGGTTACCAAGATTCTATATGCATAACATCTATGTATAACATATCTTCATATACATACCTGCATAGATATAGCCTATATACATACCGCTGGGAGCTCCTGTTGGTACATTTCATCTATGTTTTTTTTTTACTTTTTTTTCACATGCATTTTTTAATACTTTTAAATATTAAAAAAAATCACATCAGTAAAAAACACTTTTCATCATTGTTTGCTGTCATTATTGGATTTGTTTATTTGTGTACATACCTTATGGACCATGTTTGGTCCTTCCCTGGAGTGAGTTGTGAGAGATGAGTTTCTCAGTACACTCTGCTACTTGTCATTTTAGGCTACGTCTTACCTTTTATTGTCCTAACAAACTGATATGTTTTCTTTGCAGAGGAATTACAGATTCTTCTTCATGTTTGTGTTCTCCACAAGCATGCTTTGCCTCTATGTTTTTGCCTTCTCCTGGTTCAACTTGTGGAAAATAATGAATGCATACCATTGTAATCTCTGGAGTGCTTTTCTGAAGTCCCCTGTTTCAGGGATTCTAGTTTTATATACATTCATAGCCGTTTGGTTTGTTGGAGGTCTTTCCACATTTCATCTCTATTTAATTTTCACCAATCAGGTTCCTATCTCCTCTTTACCTCTATTGTTGTTTATTGTTCCGATTGGTTTTTTAGTAAGACTTGTATTGCGCTTCTGCAGACAACGTATGAGAATTTTCGATACCGGTGTGACGGAAAGATGAATCCTTATAACCGTGGGTTCTCTCACAATATTGTGGAGATCTTCTTTTCTAAAATTCCCAGATCTAAGAACAACTTCAGGGCAATAGTCAAGGGGGATTCATCTTCTGTCTTCACCACTTCAGTGGCATTGGGCCGTACCATGAGCCCAGAAATGCCCAAGAAAAGCTTGGACATCGAGACTGGAAATAGGCAAGCTGTTGGTACTGAAGATTTTGAAGATTTACAGAGTCAGATTAAGAGTGTTGGACTGGAGAAGAGTGGAACCCAACCAAGACGTGCAAATTGGGATCACAAAGCAAATTGGGAGATCTCACCTGACATTCAAATGTTGGTTGCTGACTATGCGATGGAACATGGTTTAACAAGCAGATAAAAAATACATGAAGGCAACTAAAGTAATATTCTTATCTTAGAGCCAAGATAAAATTGCTAGCATGGCTAATTGAAATTCTGGAAGTATATTTCGCCATGCTATTTGCTTTCTAGGAAGAAATACACTAGTTCGGTTAACACGTGAAGAGGGGGAAATGTTGGAAATCAAACTACTTTCATGGATGCTTGGGGGTGAGTCTTTTGCTAAATGCTATAATGTATATGTTTTCCTCTACGAGTTTGGTCGGGCGTTGATAATTCTTACTTTGTTGGACAAGTCAATAGTGAGGCAGTAAAACCAAAAGCTCATAAGCTCTAGTTTTCCTGAATTTGTCTCTTTTGTCTATAGTTTTAACTAATTATTGACCAAGGAAATGTTTGTTTATGTGAACGGCAGGAAGCTAGTCCCTCTTTATCAGGGCTGGTGTGGTTTCGTTGCCTTTGTTTTTCTTTATTCTTTTGCTTTCGTTTATTCCGAAGAGTCTCTAAGACCTGAAGCGGTCAATTACAGACATTTGAATTATGGTCACATGGGAATAGATCCAAGACTAATTGGGTTTATGAACTCCCATGAAAGTATATCTTTTGTTTCAAAAATCATTGCAGATTCAAAGGGAGAAAATTGCTGCCTAGTTATGTGAAAGTTTACTCCAACTCTGTCTATATGAATGGCACCAAAACTACCTCCAAGCTTTTTATAGTGGCATTTTGTGATACATGGAAGGTAGGGTCGTAAGAGGACCGGAAAAACCGACTTGACTGGATGGTTCCGTCCGGATCGGATCGGACTAATAGTCTTATTGGTCGGTCTCGAGGTATGATTTTCATCTAAGAGATCACTATTGATCATAAATACAATGAAATTATTTAATATTCGTTAACCATATATATACAAAGAAAAAAATGTTCATGGATTGAATTGGACTGACCAGACCGATTGTTAACTGTCTGGTCCAGCAAAAATGATGGATTGAAATTTTCGATCCGTGACTCTCTCCGGACCAGGCCGATTACACCCATTAATCATCCTTAATGGAAGGGAAAAAAATCTTTCATATACCTTAATTATTGAAATGCTTCTACTCAAAATGGGCAAAAATTGTCATTGATTAAGTGGCGAATGCATTGCTTAGTTATTTTTTAAGAGACTTATGGAATGTTTGAGGAATGAAATGAGATGAGAAATCTAAGAATAATAGTGAATTTGTTTTGTGAATAGTAATGAAATTATTTGAGTTATGATGTTTTATGCAGTTTTGAAAAATGAGAGATGAAAAGTTTAATAAAAATATTATAAAATTAAAATATTGTTAGAATATAATTTTTTAATATTGTTTTTGTTTTAAGGTTTGAAAAAGTTAAATTATTTTTTGTGTTTTGTTTGGAAGTTTAGAAAAATTGTAATGATTAGATAATAAAATTGAAAATTAGAAATTGGAAAATGTATGTTTGAATGGTGCTTGGATATTGAGATGTGATGAAATGAGATGATATAAAACCATCTCAACATCGAAACAACTCCGAAGGTCACGTTTGGATGTTGAGGTAATTTCAGATGATTTGTGAATAGTAGTGAATTGTTTGTGAATACCAAACACGGCCTTAGGCTCCGTTTGGATGCTAAGAGTATATTAGATGATTGGAGTTTATTTATAAATAATAGTGAGTTAAGATGTTTGGGTGAGTTTTGTGGATCCCATTAAGATGCATTTGGATGTGTTTGAATATATAAAGTAGGTTGTGATATGTTTAGGCTGCATTTGGATGTTGAGATGAGTTGAGTTGAGTTATGAATAGTAGTATTTTATGGGTCCAATTGAAATGAGTTTAATTTTTTTAAGCTGAGATATGCTTAACTTTTTAACTTGAAATGAGTTTTAACTTTTTTATGGGAAATTGAAAAAGTAGTGGATTTCATCAATAATTGATTTGAGATGAGTTGTGTTTGATTCAACAATCAAACACAGCCTTAACTTTTTATGGGAAATTAAAAAAAAATAGTGGATCTAATCAATAATTAGTTTATTATTATAGTGATGAAATAATAATAGAAGTCTCATCAATTAATAACATTGAGTTAAGATAAAAAAAAGTGAGATAATTCAAATGAAATAAGTTGTGTGTGTTTTTCAAAGGAGAGTATATGCATTTATGCGAAATTATCTTAGATGATTTGAGATCACCTTAGCATCCAAACTGTCCCTTAAGTGTGACTTGGGCTTTCCTTTTGAATAATTTAGAATTCCTTAAAATTATTGGTAATCCTGCATAATTGATGAATTTACAAAATTGATGGCGTGTGTCGACACATAATTTATTTTCTTTTACTTGGTTTATGTTTATTTTTTAGTAAACAAATGATGTAATCACAAATTAAATTTGTAAATAGCACAACTCATTGAGAATTTATGTAGTTGTTTGAATATCAATTTATTCGATAATTAATTAAAACGAGTTAAACAGGAAGAAGTATAGAAGAAAAATAATTTTTAAACTTTAAAATTGGCTAATATATGTTGATGCAACTTTCAAATTAATTTTAAAGACCAAATTTATATCTAAATATAAAACAAGTAAAACTGATGCTTGAAAATTATAGATATTTATCACATTATAGATATTTAGGGCTCCAAATAGTGTTGGGCCACGGATCACTCCGCCGTTGTGTGCCTAATCCAATCTCCCATGGTATACAAGAACACAGGGTCCTGCATCCAACTTCCTCTACACCGCCTTCTAGGGACCAGGAACTAGGAAGTATATGATCTTTCTCTCCCCTCCTGCTCCGAACCAAGCGAGTTTAGTTTCCTCTGCCTTCAAGAAGTTCAGTCTGGGGGGATTACCATGAGCATGAAACGCCCGATCGAAGACGTTTCAGCCGTCAGTGTCGTCGCGAAGAAACCACTCTTCTTGACTAAAGCCCAGCGCGAGGAATTAGCCCTCAAGCGTCGTCAGCAAGAAGCCGATCAACTCCAGCACCGACGTCAAGAGCTACTCTCCTCTCTCGGCCGTCCAGCTGACGCGTCCGGTAGCGACGTCAAGCCCTCCGATTCGGACCGCCATCGGGACCGGGACCGGGACCGAGACCGAGACCGAGACCGGGACCGGGACCGCGATCGCGACCGCGATCGACGAGATCGAGAGCGTGACCGTGACCGTGACCGGGAACGTGATTCCGAGAGGCGGAACCACCGCGAGAGGGAGCGCGAAGAGGAGGCTAGGGCTCGTGAGCGTGCGCGCGAAGAGAAATTAGCTGAGCGAGAGCGTGGGAAAGAGCTCGAAGCCATCAAAGAGCAGTATCTCGGGTCCAAGAAGCCTAAGAAGCGGGTCATCAAACCCAGTGAGAAATTCAGATTTTCTTTCGATTGGGAGAACACCGAGGATACCTCTCGGGACATGAACTCTCTCTACCAGAACCCTCACGAGGCCCAGCTCTTGTTCGGACGAGGCTTCCGCGCCGGCGTGGACCGTCGCGAGCAGAAGAAGCTCGCCGCCAAGAACGAGAAGGAGATGAGGGAGGAGATTCGCCGGAAGGAGGGGATCGAGGAGAAGCCCGAGGAGGCCGCGGCGCAGAAGCTCAAGGAACAAGCTGCCGATTTGTACGACACCTTCGATATGAGGGTCGATCGCCATTGGAGCGAAAAGAAGCTCGAGGAAATGACTGAGAGAGATTGGAGGATTTTCAGGGAGGACTTCAACATTTCGTACAAGGGCTCTAAGATCCCTCGGCCGATGAGGGCTTGGGCCGAGAGTAAACTGAGTTCGGAGCTGTTGAAGGCGGTGGAGAAAGTAGGGTACAAGAAACCCTCGCCTATTCAAATGGCGGCCATTCCGCTCGGTATGCAACAGCGCGATGTGATCGGGATCGCTGAGACTGGTTCTGGCAAAACTGCTGCTTTTGTTCTTCCTATGTTGACTTACATTACGAGGCTCCCTCCAATAAATGAAGAGAACGAGGCGGAAGGCCCTTACGCCGTTGTAATGGCTCCAACCCGTGAGCTTGCGCAGCAGATTGAGGAAGAAACTAATAAGTTTGCCAAGCATTTGGGGATCAAAGTGGTCTCCATTGTTGGTGGCCAGTCCATTGAGGAGCAAGGATTCAAGATTAGGCAAGGGTGTGAAGTTGTCATTGCTACGCCAGGACGTTTGATTGATTGCTTGGAGAGGCGCTATGCGGTTCTGAATCAGTGCAATTATGTTGTTCTCGATGAGGCCGATCGCATGATTGATATGGGATTCGAGCCTCAGGTTATGGGTGTCTTGGATGCAATGCCTTCAAGCAATTTAAAACCCGAGAATGAAGACGAAGAACTTGATGAGAAGAAGATTTACAGAACCACTTATATGTTTAGTGCCACCATGCCCCCTGCTGTGGAGCGCCTTGCCAGAAAGTATTTGAGAAATCCTGTCGTGGTAACGATAGGTACTGCTGGAAAGGCCACCGAGTTGATATCCCAGCATGTAACCATGGTGAAGGAATCAGAAAAGTTTTACAGGTTACAGAGATTGCTTGACGAACTTGGTGATAGGACTGCTATTGTGTTTGTGAACACTAAGAAGAATGCAGATACCGTTGCCAAGAATTTGGATAAGGCAGGGTACCGTGTGACAACTTTGCATGGTGGGAAGTCTCAGGAGCAAAGGGAGATCAGCCTTGAGGGTTTTAGGACCAAGAGATACAACGTTCTTGTTGCCACCGATGTTGCAGGGCGTGGTATTGACATTCCCGATGTGGCCCATGTGATCAATTACGATATGCCTGGGAATATTGAAATGTACACACACCGTATTGGACGAACAGGCCGGGCAGGCAAGACGGGTGTGGCCACTACATTCCTGACGTTTCACGACTCTGACGTCTTTTACGATCTCAAGCAGATGCTTATCCAGAATAATAGTCCTGTTCCTCCTGAACTTGCAAGACACGAGGCGTCCAAGTTCAAGCCCGGTTCGGTTCCTGATAGACCTCCAAGACGCAATGAAACTCTTTTTACTCACTGAGAAGTTGAAGTATTTGGAGGTTTCAAGGAAATGGAGGCGCCATCTGTGTTATATACCACAGTTTTTGGTAGCTTAAACTTAGTGCTCCAGGCAAGGAACTGTAATTGCTCCCTTTTTTTTTTTTATGAGAATAGGATCATTGGGACTCCAATTTTTAAAATCTCTGCTGCCGCCAAAGTGGTAATTGATGTTATTAGTATTTTCTGATGCACTATGGTTGCTCGCTTGCTGATTATTGATATTATGAATATTTTCACGATGATCAGTTTAGAATGTCCATATTTAATCTCTAATTTTGATAATGTCTGCAGATCTTTAATTGGTTGGTTAATATTCATTGACTGGATTGATGCTTGAATCATATTTTGTCGTCAATACTTTGCTTGTTGCTTGCTTGTTTGTGCGTATCTTTTGGTTGGTAAAATAATATGGTAAAGTGCGGGTTCTGTGACAAATGGATGGATGATAGTTCTATCAATAAAACAGTGCTATACTGTCGTGAAGGATATGTTTCATATTCCTGCTGGAGGGCTGCAAATACTTAATGATGTCAAATGGTTGAAGGTTGGTCAGAGAGGACAAGTGATGATATTGATTGGGAAATATGCTGTTTCAATTTCAACCAGTGATGGGGAGGGGAGAAAAAAGTAAAAAAAAGTATGCTTCTTGAGTTTTGAAATGAATATCGAGGCTTAAGTCTGAAGTTGAAGAAAGACAGGTTATGCCAAAATAAGTGGGAAAAATGAAATAGAATGAAACCATTGTTCTATTGGGTTGTTGAATTGACAAGCATGTATTGACAGCCATTTGTATTGTTTTGGCGACCTGGTATGTCTATATAACCACGTCTTTATAATTAGCTTGTTGGTACCATCCAAATATTATGATGAAAATATTTTCCAAACTATAATTTGAGAGTTACTTGGAATCTTATATTGGTAATGAACGAATATCTGGTACTGATTTCCAAACTCTAACCATGCCTTTCACTATTTAGCTTTGCTTCTCAGAGTATACCTAGACCCTTACCTACTTGTGGAATATAGGGTCTTCTCTCTCTCTCTCCAAACTCTAGTCCCTTTGCTTACTGTTTGTAGTTTTACTCGAGACTATTTTTGGGCATTTTGCGATGTTGATTTATTTTTAGGAGATTGTGGGGTTATCAAACCACTTGTTGATTTGAAGGTGTGTGAACTTTGGGTGGAGTATGGTGTCTCTGTGTTACAAATCATTGAGAGAAGAGAAGGAGGGTTATTAGAGAAAGAGAACTGCTGGAGAGCAGCCGCACTCCGTGCCATCCCAGGCAAAACTTTTTTTTTTTTTTTTTTCACTCAATGCACCGAGTGCGGTGGGGATGTTGTAAACAGTAGAGTGATTTTTATATTTTCTGTTAGAGAAATATCTCTGGGCAGAATCAGTGTGGGGTGGCTGCGGTGGCGGAGTGTGTTAAATCAGAGGGAAGGTCAGAATTTGTTAGAACCCATCTTGCTGGAAACTTAAGGGATGCTTTGGGAATGAGATGAGATGATAAATCTGTGAATAATAGTAAAATGGTTTGTGAATAATAGTGAAATAATTTGAGTTAGGATGCTTTATTGGATTTGGGAAATGAGATATAAAAAGTTGAATAAAAATATTATAAAGTTAAAATATTATTATAATTTAATTTTTTAATATTATTTTTATTTTGGGATTTGAAAAATTTGAATTGTTTTTTATGTTTTGTTTAGAAGTTTGGGAAAGTTGTAATGATTAGGTAAGGATTAGATGAAAAATTTGAAGATTTGAAATTGAAAAGTGTGTTTGAGACTTTGAGTGATGTTTGAGAATGCAATTATGAGAAATTTTGTGATGAGATGATTTGTGTTCCCAAACATACCCTTAGTCTATCTTGTACAATCATGCTCAATTGTAGAGAGTCTTTACCTAGTGTTGTGAGTATGGTGGTCGTGGGTGACGCCATTTCATATAAATATCGGAAGGATTGGAGGTGTCCACAAGGTCTTTGTTTTGTTAAACTGGCAATGGGCCCGAATAGTTTATCAAGGAAACTCACAGAGTTTTGGCTGGGGTGGTCCTCGGTTGGAGCAATTGCCTATAACCAGGAAAGCAAGTCATATGCAGAGGTGGTTGTCTTTTTGGGAGGAGCTCCACCGACAAGCATTCATAACAATCAGTACAGGGGTATTTTGGGAAATAACTGGGAAGGAATTTGAAATGAAAATGCATAAAGGTGAGATGTTGCCTAGCTCCTAATGCCATGGCAGAGACCTCTGCATTTGCCACTGGGAATGAGGTGGAAAGAAGGGATATATGCAGGGCTCTTTGTACGTTGAAGACACAACTAGATATTTTGTCCAAGGACATGGCAAGTCAGTCTTGGGTTAGTCTGGGACACTTGTAGCATAGGTTCTCTACCCAAAATAGAAGCCTTGTGTCGTGAAAGGGAACTTTCTGGTGGGTAGAATCACTTATATCTCTATCAGGATTAAATCTTATGTCCAGATTTCCTCTTTGCTTTTGTAATTGGTTTGTATTGCATGTGCAACCTTTGTGGCATGTGAGAAATATTGAAGCCAACAGCACAATTATTGACTCAGGATTAGGTCTATATGACCACAAACTTCCCCTGCATCAAGGACATTATCAAATTTCTCAGGGGCTATCTTTTCTGTATTGGCCCCCAGATACTCTTAGTTTGAATCTAAATGGCCCAATTCCATCCCCACTTGATGATTCTAGAGACAAGCATATTAATTATAAATTGAGATACTAGTTGGAAATGTCAATTTCAATGTGCCCCTTCTTCATTATTTTACCAAAAGATCAGAGCATGATTTGGTTTGCCTCTCATTTGTTCTCATCTCACACTGCAAACTGGTTACTTATACTGTTGCCCCCATCTAGGTTACTTATTTTGGAGTCTGGTTGATATTTATTTTCTACAAGCAGCCTTTATGCACAATTGGTTGCAACCTGTCAAAAGGTAGTCGCAAGCATTGTGGTATGTTATTAGCCAGAAAAATGTGTAAGTATTCATCCGAGCCTTGTGATAATATTTTCTTAGCTCTTTACTTAGTTTTGGATAACAGAAAAATTGCTTGCTTTGCTTTGCAATCTTGAAATTATGTATGTTTTTCACACTAACATGATTTAGTGAAGCAGAACATGTATGTATTCTTGGACGACTAATATGCCTGATGGTCCTGCTGTATTTTATGAAACCATGTTCCTCCGGTACTTGACTTATCTTGTGTTGGATCGTAGAGTGCCTAGGCTTGGTTTGGTTAACTGTAAATAGCTCAGTCTTAAGGGTTAAGAGTTACAGAAAGTGGCTTGTTCTGTAGAATGACGATAGGTCTCTAACCTTATTCATTCTATATGCTGCTTTTTTGTTTCAAGATAAATTCCATTTGTAATTTGAAGGCATATATTGACTTCCGAAAAATGATAATTGCAGTAGTGAGTGTATAAACGTCATGCAATCATTTTTAAAAAAGTGAATAAATACGAGATTTACATGAAAAAATTATAATTTTTTAATAATAGATTTCACTCTTTTTCAAAGTGATTGTACGATACTTACGCACATCACAACTGAATGTAGCATTCCTCATTTATTATACAAGTTACAATTAGGCGGGTTGAGGTCCCTATGAGGTGCCCCACTTCTCTTAGTACCCTCCCAAGAGGAAAAAGATAAATCTACCCTCTTATAGTTCTTCTTAGTTGGACTGCCCCTCTTCCCGAAGGTGTGCCAAATGCCAATTCCTATATTGTGCGGAGTTGAGCATACGACAAATCTCTTGAGAATTTAACTCATCTTTCAACCGAAAGATGACAAGTGGTCAAAGATTTTCCTCTTTATTGACGAATATTCGGACAATGCAACTATAGGGAATAGGCCATGAGCATTAAGAAGCCTGACTAATTAATGACTGCGTTTAACATGGCAACCTCGGGTACTGCTTCAAAAATTGATGCCATTTCAAGCAGTGTATGTGAATGCTTTGCTCCCGGAATATGACTCCTCCGGCCAAATCTCACAATCGTACAAGTACCAAAAGAGTTCAACCTTGTCATTGACACCAGAGGGAGTAATATTTTGGTGGAAAGTGGGATGGTTGTGGACTCTAGCAAGATGTTACAGGATTGCTTTACAGACTAGCAATCCGACCATTGCTCATCTATAGTCCAAAAAGGTTAAAATCTCGCATAAGCTTAACAAAAACCATACAATACACTATTCAGCATCTGCACATGTTCGCCCCCCAAAAGAAAACAAACAACCAAACAAGGAAAACATACCTCAATGTTGAACAGACAGTTTGAAAAATCGGTGGGGGGGGGGGGGGGGGAGAGGTTTTTATTTAATAGTAGTAGGGAGATGAAGAACCCAAACCAAATGCATCGCTACCCGAGTCTGGAACCGGTGGCATCCTCCCAAACAGTGGGCTGTGCTGCACAAACTCATTGGAGTAAAAATCCATATACGGCCCACTAACAGCTGAGTCTAGCCCATTCTTTGTTTGTTCAGTGAGCTCGAAACAGTTAGTGTCACTCCAAACTTCTTGACCCATATTGGAGCCCATCACTCCAGCCCCATAACAAGTAGATGCGTCAGGCGGCAAAGGTGGGAGCTCAGTAGTGTCATGGGACGAGCATGAGCTTGGGTGCGCGCGCGCCTGCCCAGCATCCGTAATAGCCGTAATGGGCTGGTAACTGGACCCAAAATCCGTAGTTCCCTGAGCCCAGCCGTCCCCGCTGGAAAATGGACACGTAGTAGCATTGATGAAAGGGTCCTGACCGAAGAAGAGCTGGTTAGAGGAGTGGGTATTCGCATCGTTTTGTTGTTGGTCGGGAGCGAAGAGGGCAGAGATATCGTGCTGCGATGACTCGTCGGGTGAGATAATAGAGGTTACGGATGAACCGCTCGGCATATCAGAGTATACGAAGTTGGTGCGGGCCTTGGAACCGCGCATGGAGCGAGCGGCGCGGTCGTAGGCCAAGGCGGCCTCCTCGGCAGTGTTGAAGGTGCCGAGCCAATGCCTCTCTTTGGTGGAAGGGTCTCTTATCTCCGCTGCGTATCTACCCCACGGCCTTCTTCTTACCCCGAGAAACCTCGCTTCTACTTCTTGTTGCTGTTGCTGCTTGTTTTCTAGTAGTACTAGTTGTGGTTGTTGCTGTTGCTTCCTTTTGGACTTTGAGGAGGAGGAGGAGGAGGAGGAGGAGGGCGAGTTGTTAAAGTTCATGATGTCTGATTCTATGAATAAAAGATAAGTCTTGGATTTCAACCGGCTAGGCTAGCTGAAAGTGAAAGACAAATTAGCTTGAATGTTTTGTTCAGCGACCTTAAAAATAACGAACAAAACACAAAGCGATTTTCTGCGGAGAGAGAGAGTCTTTAATTTCTCTTGTAGTTTGTTTATATAGATCACAAAGTGAAGTTTAGATCAGAGAGAATGAATGTAGGCCTTGTTTCCCGGCAGTTGCATGTAGGCTTGCTGTTTAAATAAAAACATTTTTGTGTCCATTTATTTATACCTGCCTTGCCCTTCATAAAATCCCCCCCACATGGATCGATGATCATGATGAGTTTGATCAATCTCTCACACTTGCCACTACGTACCCAGTGATCATGTGATTGAGCCCACCATTCTATATATCCATGGGTGTGTGCATGGTACCATTATCTCTGGCCTATATATTAGTTT
Source organism: Juglans mandshurica (assembly GCA_022457165.1). NCBI lineage: Eukaryota > Viridiplantae > Streptophyta > Magnoliopsida > Fagales > Juglandaceae > Juglans > Juglans mandshurica. The sequence goes on along the minus strand of CM039629.1, from coordinate 22,864,168 downwards.
TTTAACTTTTCTTATATATATCATGCCCCATTAATCTTCCCTTGAATTTGTGAAGTATAGGGCAAATTTTCTCAAAAGGAGGATTACCTTTGTATATATCATTACTCGTTATTTCTTAGTTTTCTTGTTTCAAAGATGGCTGTTTTAATTCATGAGAAACTGCATGGAACCCTTGTCTAGATCAGTACCTTACATTCTGATGATCATTATATTGGAAGATGAGATGATCATATCACTGTATTAATTTAGTACTGGTATTAATTTGATATATTTTTGCTTGTCTGTGTCCACTACCCTCCGATCGAATTAACTAAAGGAAGGATAATCTCGTCCTTCAATTCCCAGCTGGGAAGAAACAAAATACTCCCGTTAATTATATATAAAGAAGGCCGGGTGTTGAATTTTTCCAGGCATGCAGTGAAGGATAATCTGACTAATAAGCTGCAGCTAGGGGCATGCCAAGCAATTTAATTGACAATAATCATGATATGACTCGCATGTTCTGCTCCACTTTTGATTGAATTCATTCAATTAAATTATATAAAGTTCTCACATCTGAATATATAGAAAGAGAATCGATCCCTTGAATCGGGTACCAATCACGGATTGTTCTAAATAATCAAATCATCATGACCATGCACTGCAGGCCTTTGAACAACTTTTATCCGTATTCCCAGAAGAGAAATGCTATATCACACTCTACTGTACATTACACTCTCTAGACACCTCACATAATTTTTTTTTTCAACCCAGCACGTTAGGTGTGCTGGGGCTTCTTCACACAGTAGAGTGTGAAGATGAATTTTTCTTCCCAGAAAAAGTTAGCAATCTGCACCATATCATTGCCAAATATATTTACTTCACCACATATTCAATTATCATCCATCCCCTTGAGGGGAAGGGCTGTAATGGTAAATTCGTTTGTTTTCGCACGTGAGATGAGATGAAAATTAAAAATTAAATAAAATATTGTTAGAATATATTTTTTTAATATTAATTTTGTTTTAAAATTTGAAAAAATTGAATTGTTTATTTTATTTTGTGTGATAATTTGGAAAAATTATAATGATTAGATAAGATAAGTTGAGAAGTTTTGTGAAAACAAACGAGGCCAGTACTATCTTAAAGTATGCAAGGATCGTTTATTTCTTTTGAAAAAGTTAATAAGTTTGGAATCTATATAAACAAATATATATTTTTTAATAGTAACCTTATTTTCTTAAAATAAAGTGCCCAAAACTTATACATTAAAATTGTATTTAGTATTAGTCATAATTATAATAGTATCATTTAAATTAACTCTTTTTTTCATCTCATTTCTTAATATATATATATATATATATATATATATATATATATATAAACCTGCCGGCCTCTTTCATGCAGTACAAAGTATATATGCAAGATTGCAGCTAGCTAGCTTGTTTCATCATGTGTCCAAATATATATAGCAAGGAACATGATCACTTTCATTTTCTTTTTTCTCCACACGCGTTATGTTTTCTTTTCTCACATGGTTCCATGCCTACATCTCTTACTTTTGACCTAATCCTTTATTAAAAAAGAAAAAAAAAACTTTATATATCTGGTACTGGGTTCGATTAAACTAATTTAGATTTCAACAACTAAATTGAGAGACCAATTAAGTATATAGAAAAACGAGTGCATATAGGTCATGCTACCCTAATATTAATATACGAATTGCCTAAGCCATGTGCATCCAATTTGATCAGCTAAATACAATGATATGTTCCACCAACCCTTCTCACCTTTTCAATCCCATACAAATGGCCTTTTCTCTTTTAATATTTCATAGAGTTTGGACTGAGCATCCTTGGTTGCAACTTTAGCATGAACAAGCAATATATATATATATAAGCTCCAAATTATAAGGGAGAAATTAAAGGCGTTTTGGGGTGCATGTGATAATTAAGGACACAAAGGCATGCATGCATGTTTTTTCGAAGAAAATAATCACTAGGAAGACCTAGATTACGGCCAACTGATAATTATGAGAAATTCTTAGAAGATGGATAATTAATTTGAGAAATGCTAGAGATCACTCTACTGTACATTACACTCTTCACACACCTCACATAATTTATTTTTTATTTTTATTTTTTTTAACCCAGCATGTTGAGTGTGCTGGGGCTTCTACCAACATAGAGTGGTATTCAGATATTTTCAATTAATTTTAACGTACTCATGAAGTGGACCTTGACTCAATGCATGGACCCCATGCATGCAGTATATATATATATATGACCTTTGATCAGTACAAAAGAGTATTAGTCATTGTTTACTATAAGAAATAATGTACAATCCTATCTCTGAATGGTCGTTATTATTCTTCCTAGCTAGACGCGGGTGATATTATTATACTGAATAATGTTACATACAGTTGTGGAATGCGTAAAGATCATATAGTCGCTTTGAAAAAGAATGAGATCTACTATTAAAAAATTAATTTATTTTCCTATAGGTCTTATATTTATTCATTTTTTTTAAAGTGACTACACGGCGTTTGTACACTTACGATTGTAAATATCATTTTTCTATTATATATTTGTTTGAATATGATGATTTTTTTTTTGGGCTTTTTGATGATGACGAACTTGTAAAATTTATATTTAAGTTGCAATGACCTGACCTACACGTACTGGTGTCTCTATTGACCGGGTGAAAATGTATATTGTAATAAACAATTTTTTTTTTTTTTTTGTCATTTATAGGCTTGATGAGATGATAAATGATAAAAAAATTGTTTATTAGAAGAATAATACTATTTATGAAATGTATAAATGTCATGTAGTCACTTTAAAAAAGAATATGATCTATTATTAAAAAATTAATTTTTTTCATATATATCTCATATTTATTTAATTTTTTTAAAATAATTACACGTGCTTGTATAATCACGATTACAACTATATTTCTCTTTTACTTTTAAAAATACTCAGCTCGACTCAATTAGTTTGTCTTGAGAGAGCGACTGTGACTCCCCATCGATCGTCAAGGCTTCTCTTGAAGGACTCCCCAAGAAGTATAACACATATATTTATATATATATATATATATTATATATAGAGTAGTGTTTTTTTATATATATATATACAGGAAACTGCTACACCCAGAAAAGATTTTTATCGAAATCTTCTACTGTTCTTTTTTTTTCTACTTTTTTTTCAATCATTTTTTTAAACACTTTAAATATTTTTAAAAAATATAAAAAAATCATAAATTCATTTAAAAACATTCCTTAATCATTAAGTAAAAATTAAAAAAAAATAAAATATAATTTCGGTAGAAATTTTCGGTAAAAAATTTATGTGGAAATAGTATTTTCTATATATATATATATATGCACTACGATAGGTTGGATTTTATAGGTGTTTGAAAAGAGAGTGGAATCTACGACAAAGTGGATAAGTTGTGAACTTTGGTTCCAAGCGAGTTCGCTGGAGTCAAGAAAAGTATGCTACAAATTATTTAGGGGAGAAACAAAAGAATTATTTGAGTAGAACGGACAACGGGCACGCAAGTTGATGCGAAAGTTGAAAGAGGATTCATACATTATCTCCTTATCTTAACTTTATATTTGTTCAGTTTTTGTCTTCAACAATTATTTGAGGATTGATACCTGCCTCCGTTTCCATATATTTAACTTTTTATTATTATAATTTTTTAAAATTTTTACATAAAATATAATAAATAATTCTATTTTTATAAATTTTAAACTAAAATTATTATTATAATAATATTTTATTTAATTTTTAACAAAATATCTTATCTTATTTCATCTTAATTCCGTAGCCAAACTCTGTATAATGGGACTGTTTTTTGCATCTGTGGAATCAATTTATGCCAATTTCTGCAATATTGTGTAGGGAAAGGATTGACTTGTAACTTGGTAATAAAGTTACCCAAAAAAGGAGGAGGAGAGAGAGAGAGAGAGAGAGGGGGAGATGGGGGAATAAAGACAAAAGTAACAAGTGTGAAAACTGAAATGGGGCATGCAAGTCTATGTAATTTGTAAATCCCAAAGATCCCCATTTTTCAAAGAGCGGATAAAGACAGAGATTAGGTGTATAGGGTATAGTGTCGAATGGAGAAAGGTCTAAGTATCTTCTGCAAATCCCATGAATATCCAATCCCAAAGATACAAAATAAGAGAAGAGATGCCCGAGAAAAGAAAGGGGAAAGAAAGTCAAAGGAAACATCCCCGCGCGTGTCACTGGAAAGCATGCAAAAGATTGTTATAATCAGCACACAAATTCATATGATATTGCAGTGCCAAACTCGAAATGGGTAAGAAAAAGTCAGAAAGTTCAAACCCACAATTCACAAACTTCAAAAGAGTGACCCAATATTTGTCGTTTTATGTTAGTAGAACTGTGCAGTGCTACTTTTTTATTTCACATATTGTACTGATCATGAAGGGATCAAGTTCTGAGAGGAAGGCCAGCCTTCTTGGCATAATCTTCAGTTTTTAAAATGAAGGTCTTGACTTCGATACCCGTCTCTCAAATTAAAAATAAAGAAAATAAAAAATTTCACGAGGGAGGGAAAGCGTTCAGTTTGATGTTTTGTTGCGTTTGAACTTCGAAAATCATGCACCCCCCCGGCCACTCTGACTCTGCCATTCCTAATGCATGTTCGACCCTCTTCTAAGCTAGAAATGGTGCATAAATTATGACTGTCAAACGACATCAATGGATTGAAGATCAGTCACAAGTCAGGAGCCTAGAATTGGATCTTAATCAGTCATTTCAAACCAATTTAACACCACATGGCAGGGTGACAAAATGGTCGTTGAGGGGAACATCAACTAGAAAAAAATCAAACAGAAGACTGGTAGTTTCTTTTGAGTCTAATTTAATTGAATTATGTACAAGATTTACCCTAGAGGGAAACAGTTTGAAAGTTATTTAGAACTGCAGAAACAAGGACATGGACAAATTCTACAAAATACAGTTGCTTGCTTCCACTACAAAGATGTATTCGAGTCATCAACCCCACTTTGTGTCTTTTTAAACAAAAGAGGACGATGCCCGAATTTTATTGAAGTCGTCAGCCCTGCACTTTGCAATTGCAGCAAGACTTCTCGAGGTGTTGGACACCAGAAGGGTTACCAAAGTAGCCAGGTGATGACATCTGACGCACTTCACCTGCATCTGCAACTGGCCTTATAACAGGGGTTTCCTTTGATTCTCCAGCCATCTTGAGTGAACTTTCCTCTGAGAGAGTATTCAAAAATCTTCTAAGAGCATCCCGCATCCAATCATAACGGCAGAATTTGAATGCTTCCTCTGTGGTAAGCTGTGGAGGGTAACAAAAACCCAAGTCTTCAACTGAAGCCAAACTAGAATTTGTTGACATAGGATTTCTTAATTTGAGGCAACAGTCGTCAAGCCAAATCAATTACCAGTTGTCTTTCAATGAAACATTAGATATTATATAATTTCAATTAATTTTCATGGAATACTGACCCATTTCCTGTCATGGCTAGCCTGCTCTGGCCAAGAGTCGAGCTCCTCAGTCACATTTAATGCAAACATATAACCTCTACAACCTCCTTCCAGGCTGCTGCTGTTCTGTCTGTTCTTGCTTCTAAACTCCCAAACTCCTAGGGGATTTTCCTGAAAAAATATATGAGAAATCAGCTTGAATTCGATGAATCGATTGAATGATAATCATATTCATGATTTCTTTGACTATAACAAGTTCCTACGCATGCATACCCGAAAAGCAATCAAACCATAATTCAGCATAGTAAATGAAAGGAAAAAAACTCGAAGCAAGAGATTATGTCCTAATATTTCTAAACATTGTTTGAGATTATACACACATGATGTGCAATTATAGAACCCCACCTTCTTCTCCCCACAAAGAAAAAACCATCTAGATGTAGTCCTTAATAAAAACAACTTTGACTAAGTTAATGGGGAAGAAAAAGAAAGTTCTGTGTGTCAATAGTTCATACAATTCATGGACAAAAACGAAATCAGATAGAAATTCCCTCAGATATTACAAGTGTACAAAAGAAGTGCTAGTCTGGGGTTGGTTAAACCCTATGTTTTTGGCTGCATTCACGATTCATCATTGGTTGCGAACTTCCAATTATAAAGATAAATAGCAATAGCAAACGTGCCATTACAAAACAAGGAAAAAAAAACCTACACTGAGTATTCCTCTAACTCCTGCTTCCTCCAAGGCCTCACGACGTGCGGCTTCATCTATAGTCTCATCATTCTCCCATCCGCCCTGGCATTCCAATGAAGTCATTGACATTAATTCTCAACTTATTATTATTATAGAAGGTAACATGCACTAATTAAACGAAAAGAGTTGAGCATGATCATGTGCCCAACAAACAAAGGAGGATCATCATTAGTACCTTCGGAAACACAAGATCATCCCTATCTGGTGAAGAAATCATAAGAACAAGCAATTTTTTCTCTGGATTGTTATAGCAACAATTGAAATTCTGTCCAAGCCGGTAAGGAATACACCTAATCATGTTTGCACCAAAAAAGGTAAGCATATGTAGATCATGTGGTCTGCAGAAGAAATAAAAGCATTCCAATCTATGCAAGGGTAGAGCATTGGCAGTATATAGACAGAAAAGGAAAGAGGACAGAAGTGGGGAATAGATGAAATTACTGTAAACCACATGGATTAACATTAACATTGCAATTTTTTTTTTTATCGTTTGGGGTTGATTGCCAAATTTAATAATTTGGGACTGATAATTACAAATTAAATTATAAAAATAACATTATTTTACAGAAATACAATTTAAAGCATAGTTGTATAGCCTCAGACTCATTTATCATGTAGAAGCACGAGGATACGCTGCTTTTCAAAGAAAAAGGCACAATTTTCTCGAATGCGATACGTCGATATAACATGAAAAGCACGACAGATTTGAGTTAAAGCAAAGGGACTGACTCCGATTCAAAACCAACCTCAACTCCTCTCATCCATCTCATCATTATAATTTTATCAAATTTTCACATAAAATATAATAAACAATTCAACATTTTCAAACCTCAAAACAACTTTTTCAAATTTTCACAAAAAATATAATAAATAATTTAATTTTTATTTTACTATTTATAAATCATCTCAACTATCTCTCAATCCAAACCACTCCGAAATCTAAGATGAAAATTGACACGTGAATGAAAAAGAAAATAAATTTTGGATTTTTCAGTAGAAAAAGTGACTGACCCTGAGACAAGCCTAAGATGATCCTTGTAGCGTTGTCTGTATCTCCCAGTTCTCGCTGGCAAAGACGACATGACAAAATCTGCATTTACGTGGGACTTAAACCCAAACCATTAGAAGATAAAGCGTAGAAAGGGACATGAAAAAGGAGAAGAAAATAAATGATAAGCAAAGCAACCTGGATAGAAAGCTAGCTTGAGACGCAGGAAGCTTCAACTGTAATACCCAGTACCAAATAGTTGCAGAGTGTTTCGCCGAAGTAGATAGAAAAGGGTCTCATCCCGACATGCTTTTGAAGAGGGACTCGGTTGATACAAAGCAAGAAAGAGTCAACAACGGCAACGACAAAGGCAAAGTCGGCAACACGGTTGAGCAAGTCTGTCGGTATTGGTAATTTGGTACGGTGTGGTCGGCCGTGCTTGTCAGGACTTTGTACAGATTTTTACAGCAGAGTTTAATTGCAAGGCTCCTTCCACCAAAGTTCGAAACTGCAAATTGCTATCCTATATAGAAATATATATCATATCTATATAAAAATCCGTGACAATGGTTACATCCAAAAAAAATTTAAGTAAAAATAATTCTATAAATTGACGTGATTTTATCTGATTCATTATATCTATTTTATAATAAAAATAATTTTATAATCTGACGAATTACATTAAGTCACCTTAGTTTATAAAATTATTCATGTATAATCTAGAGTATTTCCCTTTCTTTTATATATTTATATCCTCCACTAGCAAGAGACGATAGGGACTGCAGCAGCGGGAGTAGACTAATCAGTGGCTTCGTTATATTTGAGGGAATTGACTGCATGTATAGATAAATCTAAACTGAAGTGACTCATCTCATGCGTTAAAAATAGTTTTATAATGTGACTTAATTTATAAGTTTATTTTTATAAAATATTTTATACTTAGGACATTTATGTTGAGATAAATCAATCCCACTTATGACCTAACACTAAGACCATCTCAATGGATTAGTTAAAGTTAAAAGATATTTTTTATAAATATAAGAGAAATTTAATTTTTAACTATTCTATTTACATAAATCTCTATATTAGAATAATTATTTTTTTATTATATAACAATAAAATAATAGAAGATGAATTTGATTTTAGTTATTCACATCAAATCTCCACATTGTATTATCTATTTATTCATTATATAGTAATGAATAACTAATAATTTCAAAATTTTTTAATTTTTTAATTATTAATTTATTTTATTTTATGATATTTTACTATTATACCTATTATATATATTAATTAATAATCATATTCTTATTAAATTAATATATCACTAACTCAAATTAATATACTAATTGTGATAAAATATTTAATAGAAAGAAAGGGAGAGAGAAATAATTGATAAAATATGTATTTGATGTATGTAAAGTAATCTTCAAATTTGGAAAAACTTTTGAAAGTCACAGTAGCTAAATTCTAAAATTTGATTAATTCATTGTGAGCATATTTTGCTCTCTAATAACTAACACTAACAAACTAAGTGAAAAAACGGTTAATATTTGGTCCCATCTGACTCGTTCCTGAAATTAACAGACCGAATAATGTTACATACAGTCGTGGAATGCGCAAATGTCGTGCAGTATCTTTGAAAAAAAGTAGGGTTCATTATTAAAAAATTAATTTATTTTCATGTGGGTCTTATATTTATTCATTTTTTTTAAAACGACTGCACGACGCTTACACACTTATGACTGCAAATATCATTTCACTTTTCAGTGTCTACCTGAATTCGCTGGCGTTACTATTGTGTGGTCATTATATATGGTTAGTAATTACTTTGAAAAAGAAGAGTTAATAACTTAATATAATGGTGAATGAATAATAAGACATCAACACATGAGTACGATGAGAGTAGTATATAGTATAACTTACGATCGAGCGATAAACTCTCTGCAAGTTAAGCAGTGATCTTTGTTGCGCAAATTAAAAGAGTGGCTAAAAGTGTTTTGACGGATAAGAAACATATATACTTCATCGGTGACATTTACAAGAAAATTCAACAGAAAATCATACGTATCCAACTTTATCCTTAATAAGCATTGGAGATATGAATGAAGTATTCTCATTTGATGCGTCAGCCAATGTTTAGCTTAATGTTCATATCCCTCGCCGAAAATGAAGAAGAAGCGACATCTCATGAGTTTCAATGGGACACTCAATGGCCACGACGGACAAGAACATAAGAAGACGAGAGAGAGAGAGATGTAATTCCGAATTTGAACTAATAGGCCCCACCATATTTAACAAAAGATGACCATAACTCTCTCATTAATATAAAAGCCAAAAGCGTTGACTCAGAGTCAACGGTCCCACCATGAGACGATAATTGTATGTGTACAACTTGTAACTCATGACTTGGACAGGTAAGATAAATAGGCCATGTCCTCCGTGCCCTGCCCCAGATACGAAAAGCTTGATAAATTATTCTTTACCATCTTCTATATCACACACAAAATACTAATTTTTTCACAGAGTAAAGAGCAAAGCAGACATGGCTTAGAGAGGGAGACAGAAACACTAAATTTTTCCACAGAGTTGCAAACCAGAGAAGAAGGACTAATGAAATTCTTAATATTGTGAAGGAAGATGGCAGTTTGGCTTATAGCAGGGAAGACATTTCAAATATCTTCAAAATTCATTTTGATAACCTGTTTTCTACCTCTCAACCAGATAAAATTACTCAGTGCTTGATGTATGTAGAGAAGAGGGTGGATGAGCACATGAACAATCAGCTATCAAATGTATTCATTGCTTCTGAGGTTAAGACAACTTTATTTCAAATGAATCCATTAGGATCTCTAGGTTCTGATGGATTTCCAGCTGTTTTTTACCATAATCATTGGGATATAGTGGGAGATGATATCACTCGAGCTGTTCTAGAGATTCTTAATTCTAATGGGGACATGTCATGCATAAATCAGACTTATATAGTTCTGATTCCCAAAGTAAAAAAGGCTCAATTAGTGACTGACTTCAGACCTATTTCTCTATGCAATGTTATTTACAAGATTATTTCTAAAGTCCTAGCTAACAGACTCAAGCTCATATTACCTCAGATCATATCTCCTACACAAAGTACTTTTGTACCAGGTAGATTAATTCTTGATAATGTGATTGTGGCTTTTGAGGCTATGCATTCCATGAGGAGTAAGACAAAAGGGAGGCAAGGATATATGTCTTTGAAACTTGACATGAGCAAAGCATACGATAGGGTTGAATGGGTTTTTTTGAGAGCAACTATGGAGAACATGGATTTCAACTCTAGATGGATTGAATTGGTGATGGGGTCTATTTCTACTGTTTCTTATTCTATCCTCATCAATGGTGTTCCTCAACCTTGGTTTCAACCATCAAGGGGACTGAGGCAGGGAGACCCTTTGTCTCCATATCTTTTTATCCTTGTGTCTGAAGTCTTGAGCTCAATCTTATTCCATGCTGAAGACTCTAAGCAAATACATGGATTTCATTTTGGCAGAAGCAGTTTAAGTATTAACCATTTGCTTTTTGCAGATAATAGCTTGCTATTTTGTCGTGCAAATGGTGTGGAATGGGCTAAGCTTATCTCTCTTCTTGATTTGTATGAAAGGGGCTTTGGTCAGAAACTCAACAAAGATAAAACTTCAATCTTTTTCAATGCCAATACTAGGAGGGAAACTAGAGAGTACATCCTGTCCATGGCTGGAATTCGAGCTACTTCAAGCTATGAGAAGTACCTTGGTCTACCTATTCTCATTGGCAGATCAAGGATACAAGCTTTTAAAGGGATCTTGGATAGAGTCAGGGCTAGAGCTAGCAATTGGAAGAATAGGCTTCTATCTCAAGCTGGAAAAGAGATCATTCTTAAATCTATTATTCAAGCACTCCCTACCTACTGTATGGGAGCCTTTAAACTGCCTAAGGCTCTAATCAGTGAACTTAATAGAATCATGCACAATTTCTGGTGGGGACAACAAGAAAGGGAGAGGAAGATTCATTGGGTTTCTTGGCAACAAATGGGAAAGGCAAAATCTGTTGGAGGGCTAGGTTTCAGAGAATTTGAAAGCTTCAACACTGCTTTATTAGCTAAACAAGCTTGGAGAATTATACAAAATCCTTTGTCCTTAGCATCTCAAGTTCTTAAAGTGAAATATTTCCCTAAAACAGAATTCATGAAGGCAAAGATAGGTGGCACTCCATCATACATCTGGAGAAGCATTTGTTCAGCAAGACACTTGATTGAAAAGGGGTCCTTGTGGAGAATTGGTAATGGCCAGAATACTTTCATTTGGCAGGATAGGTGGTTACCTATTCCCACCAGTTATAAAGTCCAATCTGCTCCACAAAATCAGCAAGGAGAAGCCAAGGTAGCTTCTATTATTAACCATACAGTGAAAGAATGGAATAAGGTTTTGGTAAGGGAGATATTTGGAGAAGCTGAAGCTGATACAATCCTTAAAATCCCAATCAGTTCCACTGGTGTAGAGGATAAATTAATATGGATAGCTACAAAAGATGGAGGATTTACAGTGAAGAGTGCATATCATCTCCAAAAGGAGCTAAATGCACTAAGGTATGGTCAATCCTCTTCTGCTATTACAAACAAAATTGAGTGGACTGAATTTTGGAAGTTTCAAATTCCAAATGCTGTCAAAACATTTTTGTGGAGAGCTTGTCTTGAGTCATTACCTACAAGGTTTAATCTTTGTAAGAAGCAAATTTCTGAATCTTCAAAATGCCCTTTTTGCCTGAATGAGGATGAAACTGTGATCCATATTTTACGGAACTGCCCATCTGCTATGGACGTATGGAGTCAAGGTCCAACTGTTTTGCAGAAAAGCTCTATTAGACCTGGAACTTTTGGTGATCTTGTTAAAGCTCTAATCTCAATCTGTGATCAAGATACCATTGAATTATTTGCCTTTGCAGCTAGAAACATTTGGCATAGGAGGAACTTGTTTATCTTTGAGAATTCTTTTATTCACCCCTATGAAGTTATGCAGACAACCAATAAATCTCAGTTTGATTTCAAAGCTGCTCAAACTAAGATTCCTACACCTTCTCAAGGGACGATAGCAGAGGATTGGCACTGGAAACCTCCTCCACCAGGTGTTACTAAGATCAATTGGGATGCAGGATTTAATGAAGGACAAGGCAGAGCTGGCTATGGTTTAGTAGCTCGTGATTCTCAAGAAAATGTGATAGCATACAATAAATTCTTTAGGCCAAGTTTATTTCATCCTCTACTTGCTGAAGTTCAAGGGGCTTTGTATGCAGTTGATCTAGCAATAGAGTTGGGTTGCAGATCAATCATTTTGGAGGGTGATTCTCTCTCAATTGTCAAATGCTTAGAGCAACCAGTGGATAGATGGGATCGGGTAGGGATGATTCTAAATGATACTAAGTCTAAACTTTCAGGTCTAATTAGTTGGGAAGTTAATTTTGTTAAACGAGCACCTAATGTTTTTGCTCATAATCTTGCAAAAGCTGCACTATCAACTCCTGAGGAGGTTGTTGCCTTGGTTGTTAGTCCAGTTAGTTTGGATGTTGTAACTTCTGATGTTGTTTAATGAATGTGATCTTATTTCAAAAAAAAAAAAAAAATACTAATTTTTTCACGGGAGCTCCTATTGGATTTTTTTAAAAATTTTGTTTACTTAATATTTAAAAAAATATTTTTTTAATGATGTGATTTTTTTTAAAATATTTGAAAGTGTAAAAAAAATGCATGTAAAAAAAAAGCAAAATATATATATATATATATATATATATATATATATATAAATAAAATGCACTAACGAGAGCCCTAAGTGAGAGCTCCCAGTGGTGGATATAGAGCCACCCTATGTGATTTGTTATTTTTGTGTTTTTATTTAAACACATACATATTAATGTATAAATATATATGTTTAAATAGAAATATAAAAATAACAAATTACATATTGGTATGTAGTGAAAGGATAATAAGTAACATATTCCTATGAAGCTTACCCTTATATGTGGAAGACTAATGTAGAATAATATCAGTCTTTTAATTATTAGAAATAACGCACAATATTAAAGATTTTTTGTTTTTTATCAAATTTATGTTAGAAAAATGATATATATAGTTTCAAGATATGCAAAATTTACGCACTTTTTTTAAAAAAAAAATAGATAAATCATAGATCTAGATGAAAAATATTTTTTCTTTTATAATTTGTCATATTTTAAAAAAAAAACCGAGTGCACAGAACTTATACATATCTACCATTACTCTTATTTCAATTATTTTCATAATAATTGAAGAATATTAAATAAAGAAAATAAGAGATAACTGATCATTTAAGGATGGTGAAACCATCTCAAGAGAAGTGGTTGGGATAGTGGACCACCCAGCTAAGCCAATCTAATGGGTGGTTGATCACTTTATTTAAATTTGGGGGTGATCTCGACTGTCCCAAGGATGAGAACTATGATCTGTAGGCGTAGATCTCGTCACCTTGTTTGGATAGGTGAGAATCACCACCCCTAGGGGGATTGATTGAGCCAATTTAGCCATCCTCGCTCAAGAAATGTTGAAAATATCCTTATACATACCAGATCCTGATTCCAGTTAGATGAAGATATGGGAGTACCTTAGTATTATTCCATGGGCTATCTGGACTGACAAGTGAACAAGGCTAAGATTAGCCAATGGCCTTTGGACTGAATGCCACGGCCCATGGTCCTTAAAAACAATTGGGTCTTATGGTCGGGTGTTGAAACCCCAAAACTACAAGGATGTCCCTAAAAAACAGTTCTTTTATATACAGTCGGTAGATACAACCGGCGTGCAGTCGTCCATGCTACGTCAGATTTAAATTGAATTATTCTTCTCTCATCAGCTCGATCTCTCTCTCTCCTCAGCTCTTCTCATCTCTCTCTCTCATCAAGTGTTTCCACGTCAGCCACGTCATTTGCACCAGGCGCTTGCAACAAGCATTTTTCCCTAAAAAAAACTCCTAGCAGAATAAAATATGGCCAACGTTAAGACCCCCTTAACAAAACCGAGTGGTTGATAAACTACACAAATTACTCCTTTTTAATGTAATTGAACTAGCATAAGTAGTCCTGGTCGGAAAGAAGCTGAGGCGAGTTTGGAGCGGGGGCGGCTTTTCTATCCGTCCCAGTCCTGTTAAGGCTTCTTATTTCTCTAATCTAATACGTTCATGTCAATAAAGCCCAAACATCTCAATCAAACCTGAACCCACTTTGCGGAGAAAAAAAAAAAAAAACCCCGAACCCACTTTGGCCTCTCCATTCGTATAAAAAGGATTGGAGTTTCTGATATGTTTGAAGACCGAAAAAGTAGTTCCCAAAATTCTTATTTTTTATTTTATTTTTATAATTTCATTCTAAAAAATGGCTCAAATATCACACTAACTTCTCGATTTTAAGTTTTTAACTTTTTTTTATATCTAATTATTATACAATCACAAAAATCAATACAATTTTTACAAACTTCAAAATAAAAATTATATTAAATAATGCCGGAAAACTCTGTACAAGAACTTCCAATGAGGAGTCATAGCTTGAATTAGAAAGGAAACTAGTAACATACACGAAAATAAAATAGTAGTGTTCCAAAATCAAAATGCTCTCAAGCACCATGGAACAATACGAAAGCACCCCCACAAACCAATGGCACTAGTTTCTCTATTATTTATCAACAACGGCGTCCTGAAGGATATAAGATGTGTTGGTAAATGAGAACCATGCAGATCCTGATCCAGTAACCGATGGCGCACCCAATTCAATTTCACAATAACCCACCCCAAAATGAATGGTTGTGATCTCAAGGCGGATTGTGAAAAAGAAAAACTGAAGGCATAGCAGTAGTGCACCTTAAGCCACAAACAACAGACATTCAAAATCACAACAGCAGGTCTATATTCACCATCCAAACTAAATGCCAGTAAGGAAAAAAAAAGGAGCAAAATCCAATTCCACGCATTTGGTTGTCACCCGTATTGAGTATACAGCAAAAAGAAATTATCATGTCAGCCTAGAGTGTTATTTCTTCTACTCAAACAATTTCATTAGGTTACAACATCAAGAAAACCACATAATGACACAGAAGGAACAACTCAGCTACAAGAGACTAAGGAAGCTCAGAGAGCATCGAAATCAATGACAGCCAATAAACTTCAAAGTTAGGTTATTATATATATTTGATAACCAACACACCTCACTAAGTTGAAGCTACGATCTTCCTTAGGAGAAGCGATGCATTAATAAACGCAGGAATCACAAGCAACAATTGAATCAAAATCCAAAAGGTCACCAAAAATAAAGAGACAGGAAGAATGAAAGAACCTAAGGGTGCAACCTAGTTGGCAGTCAAGCTTGGAATGAACTGCATACTCAACTATCTTGAACTCAATTTCTCACTATAAGAGTTTACCCTTTATATGGTTTGGCATGTGGAGTTTGTGTATCCAGGATTTACTTCCAATCGTGGGGGTCTGAAAGGCCTGCCTGATGAGGTTCCTTGTTGTCAGAAAAACTTGCTCCCTCATGGTAAAACTACAAAATTGAACTGACAGACCCTATGGTTTCGGATATTAACCGATAATTAATTATCAAAGCACTATAACATGAACAGAAAGAACTCAATCATTATCAAATGAGTCTAACACCTTACAACGTAGAAAAATTGTGGTTTACAACAAACATTACTGCCACTGTTCTCGTCATTTTAACAAATTCTCAACTTTTACTTATACAAAAACACGTTTTTCACTTTCAATAAAGCCAAATTCAAGGAACAGGGTTTCTAAGTAGTTTTCATGCTTGTGTAGACAAGAAGACAGCAATCATCATACTAATATTTAAATAGAAAAAAAATAAAACACCTTTACAAAGACAATTATATAGCAGAGAAATTGTCGCACATAGACCATCATCTGAACAAAACTTAAATTGCGCGAACAGTCGGTCAATAAAATTTCTTTACAGGTTCGAACAATCGGTCAATAACATCAGAAGGCATATAAAGCCTTCAAACCCAAACAAGACAGGGCAACCTCCACGAGCAATAACGATAATATAAGATTGATATATAATCAATAATGTCAAACAAAACCCGATTCCATCGCACAGAACAAGATTAAAAGATAACAAAACTAATGTAGCAACAGATGTCTAAAACTTCTTCCTAAGAAATTCCATATTTTGGAAATCAAAACCACAAAAAAGGAAACCATGCGCGCTTCACTTGAACTCGATTAGAAAATAACCAACGAGGAATTAATCCCCCTTCCTCCTGAAAGAGCAACCTTCAGTTAGCCTAGCGCGCCCACCAGTCGGCTGGCACAGCACCGTCTGGCAGTTCCCACAAACTACCACTGTTTGCGAGTGACTGAACACCGTAGTTCTGCATATATTTGATTCGCGTTTTCAATTTTGGTTTAGTTTATAAAGATAAACATCAAGCAGGATTTTATTTATATATTGATTTAAAAAAACCATAAAATCACAAGCAAGGTCTGGCACCCCGAGTTTTATGACAGATAATTAATAGCGGTACTTAATAATTGATCGCAGAACTTACATGTTGAAACATCCTTGGCACTTCACGTCCTGAATAAATTTAAAAGAAATATCAATACCAGAATTCAAAAACAGATTCAAAAAATTCAAACAAGATACGGATAATTACCATGAAAAAGGAGTTCGGCGATTGAACGAGACGCTTGAGCTTATGCTTCTTCTTCTCCAGCTCGGCCGGAGGGTTGAGCAGATCGATGTCATTTTGAAGTACCTGAACAATCCAATATACAAGGAAGACATCAACGCAAGATCAAAGACAGCGAAAGAGTGAGAGAAGCGATTCGGATCAGAACACAGATATAAAGAAAAACTGGCTGAGAGTTATCGGCCTCACCATCTTGAACAGAGAGGGACTAACACTGAGAATCCGCAAACCCTAGAAGAAACCCTGCCGAGAGCGCGAGAAAGCTAGTCTCAATTAAATGGCAAGAGGAACTAATGTGGCGGACTATAGGACGTATATAAAGGGTAATTCTAAAAGATGAGGACCGTTGGATCAGTAGATAATTATATCTGAGCGCTTGATTTGTGCTTTCTCGAGGTGTCTAGGGCAACACCGAGTTCCGGGGTATAAACGTCCATCAACTATATCATTCCAACGCTTGTCGTTTTGTCTCCTATATAAGAACTTGATATCCGCGTTTCATCCCGAGGCCGCAAAGAGGGAAAAGAAATAAAAAAGAATAAAAAAAATGATGTTGAGAGTGGGATTTGAACCCACGCCCTTTCGGACCAGAACCTTAATCTGGCGCCTTAGACCAACTCGGCCATCTCAACATTCATGCCAGGTGTTCCATCTCACTATTATTTGTACTTATTTTTGTGTTCTGTTGCGCGCTAGATGGATGTTAACTGTCAAGGGCCTAAGGCTTGGTTTATGTGTGCGTTGTAATGCTGCAAGGAAATCTCAGCGAGGTCCGTATGGACAAACTAACACCATACACTCCAAAAAAATTATTTATTTATTGCGATTTATTTTCTGTTAAAATGAGTTTATTTTTATTATAAATAATCCATTTTCGTCACAAATAACTCGTGATAAATATTCTTTACAGCTCCCTTCTATATAAAGTATTGAATAATGCTACTTCTCTCAATCACCAGTTCGATATGGGTCCTGACAAATTAAAGAAATATTTTTTAATAATATTATGATAATTTTTAAAATCTTTTAAATATAATGAAAATGTATGATAAAAAAAGATATATAGCCTTTTCGGGGCAATTTATCGGGCTACACCCTTGTATCACATAGTATTTCCAAACTTTTGGCACAATGTTGTAGATAGGCACGTACTCGTATCACATGCATAGAGTGCGGCACTTATGCTCTTGGGGAAGATCATGACTCTGCATTATAATTTGGAAAAATATTTACATCTGTCCTAATCCGGCACACACTCAACGTACTGAGTGTAAAAAAAATAAATAAATAAAGTGAAGTGTGTGCCGGTGTGGAGCAAATGTATAGCATTTCCCTTATAATTTCTCAATGCTTTCAAGGCAGCTTGTCCTTGCGATGGTGTTCTTGCATGCTAACATGGTCCGCAACACATTTCAACAGCCAGAATGCGCCAGGCCCATGGCAGCGCTTCCATAAATGTGAACAAGCAGAAGTATCATGCATGAACAAATGTGCCGCGCGCGCAAGAGTGACGTCGCTGACGTCTAATCCTGAAGCTTGTTTCAAACAATGTGAAAACAAACATGTTAAGTGCATCCAATCATGCGGTGGCTCCTCAATGCCCCCATCTAGAGATGATGCCATAAATGATCTAGAATAACTCGTAACCAGAAGTTTAAGTCCAGCTTAATATGTATGTTAATCTAGTACTAATAAATGCGTGTATCGTGCACTAGCTTTCATGGGAAAATAAATGAAGGTTGCTTACAAAACAAGCTGTCGATCTACTTTTACTTATAAGAATCAAATGGATTGATGTCTAAATGGGGGGTTTTTTAAGGGAGGAAATGGAAATCGCATGAAAGGTTGAAACGTAGGAATCAGAGATTGATTTTCTCGAGTAAAATATTTTATGCCAATTGCGAATTGCGATAGCACAATCCAACATCGTAGATATGGTTTCAACTTGCAAAGCAATTTCAAACGTTCGGTGCTGTATACAGCCCAAAGACATAATCGTGGGCTTGGAGTCTTTCGGCCATTTTAATTGGTTTTCTCAGGCCATAGACCTTGCGTTCCTTCTTAGTCCTGTGATTATTACAGTAAATATTAAGAGCTCGTTTAGATTAAGAGGTGAAATAAGATGAGATGAAGATGAATTGAATAAAATATTATTAGAATATTATTTTTTGATATTATTATTGTTTTAAAATTTAAAAAAGTTGAATTGTTTATTATATTTTGTATGAAAATTTGAAAAAATTATAATTATGAGTTGAGATCACTTGTCAATCCAAACGAGACCTAAATGGTGGGCAAGCTCCGTGTACTTTATTAATCGATGACCATTCAAGCCTCAAGGTCTTTAAAGCAACACACATATATACATATAGCTTCAAAATGTTGTTTCTTTCTCGGGATGCCATGTACAGTTTCCATGTGCATCCCTCTATGTTCTTAATTACTTAAATTACGAAGATTCAGGCTCAGGCTCAGGTTCAAATGGAGGCTTATTTGAAGGAGGACAAGTCGATAACAATGTCTCATATGGAGGCTTAATTAGTGGCTCGATTGAAGGCCAACTACAAGTTTGGAAAGACAAACCAAGATAACAAAGTGTCAACTGTCCTGCCTCTATTAGTGAGTCTATTCTTTAATTATTTCCTTAACTTTAGCTTGTATACTTTCCTTTTCAATATAAAGCAATCCTTTCAACTAATCTTGTAATCCCATCAATTATGGCTGCACTTGTATATATACACAGTGTTGTAATGTAATTGTTCATCTGAGTGAATATAATATCTTTTCCTCCAATTTATATTTTTGCACGGTATCAGAGCCCATCAAGGGTTAACACCTACTTTCTGTTCATTCTTTCCTGTTAGCATGTCAAACTCTGGTCAGTACTGATCTAACTCATCTTCTTCCTCCTCCACACTATCTCTCCCAAGTATCACTCATTTCATTTCTATCAAACTTGATAACAACAACTATCTCAACTAGGTATCACAGTTTCTACCTGTGCTGCGCAGCCATGATCTCATGGGGATAGTTGATGGCACTGAGCCATGTCCACCTAAACTCCTCTCTGATGACTCAGGAAATTTAAGAACTGAGATCAATCCCAACTTTTTGTTATGGCAAAAGAATGATCAATACTTTCTTAATTGGTTCAATACCACTTTATCTGACAGTGTGTTATCATCTGTCTATGGCCTACACACTTCTAGGCAAGTGTGAAATTCGTTGGCCACAAGGTTTGTCTCACAATCTAGGTCCAGTGTAGCCTATTTGAAGAGGCAACTTCAATCCTTGAGTCAGGGATCACAAACCTGCACTCAATACTTATGGCAAGCTAAACTTCTAGCTGACCAACTCACTACAGCAGGAAAGGCTATAGATAATGATGATCTGATTTCATATATTTTGGGAGGACTCAATCCAAGTTAAACTGCTTTCATAACCTCCTTTCATTTTGCTACTTGAGAGTCAGTCGTGTCCTTTGAAGATTTTCAAGCTGAATTGCTAAATCATGAAATCCTTCTTGGAAATCAACATCGTCAACAGAGTAATGAATATGGTAATTTTGCTCTTTATACTCAAAAGTCCAAATCCTCTAATTACAAAGGGAGGAACTCTGGACAACAAATGCATACTTTTCAATCTAAGAACCAGAAGGATTCAAACCTAAAAGTGAAAATAATTAGAGAGGACATTGTCAAATATGTGGGAAAATGGGACACCAAGCTTTGGACTGCTATAATAGGATGACCTACTCCTACCAAGGGAGGCATCCTCCTGCTCAACTAGTTGCAATGGCTGCTAGAATAAACTCTGCAGAATCTGAAGACCAACCTTGGTTTGCTGGCAGTGGTGCTAACAACCATATCACTGCAGACCTGAATAATCTTACTATTCAAGAACCTTTCAAGGGAGATGAAGAAGTGGTTGTGGGCAATGGTGCAGGTTTACCTATTCTAAACACAGGCTCCTCAACCTTGTTCCATTCTTAGAATTCTTTCAAGTTTAAAAATGTCCTTCACTGTCCTAATGTTGCAACAAACTTACTTTCCATTCAAAGATTTTGTGCTGATAATAGTTGTTGGTTTAAACTAACTGCCACTCATTTCTTTTTGAAGGACAACCTAACAGGGAGGCCATTTATGCAATGACAAAGTAGAGATGGCCTATATCCAATCCAACTTTCCAAGACAAATACTATCAAGCATTTCATAAGCTTTCTTGGAATCTCAAGCAATGCCACTGTTTGGCATCATAGATTAGGGCATCTAGCACTTCCTGTCTTAGACAAAATCAGAAAATATGCTCATATTCCTGTACTTAAGTCTATTGAACATGTAGCAATGTGTGAGGCCTGTTAGTTAGCTAAGGCAAAAACTCTTCCATTTTCTTATTCTGTCAATGTAACTAGGGAACCTCTGGAAATAATTCACTTTGATTTATGGGCCTCTCCTATCTTTTTTTACAGCTGGGTTTAAATACTATGTTGTATTCATTGACAATTTCTATAAGTTCACTTGGATTTACCCTCTTAAGACAAAATCTGAAACATTTGACTGTTTTGTCAAGTTCAACTGTTTGGTAGAAAACCTGGTCAACAAAAAAATCAAGTATTTTCAATCTAATGGTGGAGGTGAATTTCTCTCCACCAAATTCAAAGATTTCTCATTTCTAATGGAATAATTTATCGAATTTCATGTTCCTACACTACTCAGCAAAATGGTCATGCTGAGAGGAAACACAGGCACATAGTTGAGATGGGCCTTGCTCTTCTACCACAGTCCAAACTCCCAACTACTTATTGGGTAGATGCCTTTGACACTTCTGTCTATCTTATAAACAGACTCCCTAGTCCTATGTTGAACAATACTTGTCCTTACATCGAGCTACTCAATAAGGCACCTGACTACTCTTTCCTCAATGCCTTTGGTTGTACTTGTTATCCACTTCTCAAGCCATGCAATACTCACAAACTTATGTACAAGTCCAAAAAGTGCATCTTCCTAGGTTATTGCTCACACTATAGAAGTTATAGGTGTCTTGAACATGTGACTAGCAGAATTTTCATCAGCAGGAATGCTATGTTTGATGAACATTCCTTCCCTGCTCGAGACTGGAAACCATCTCTACTGAAGTCCACTGCACAAGAGCCTCCTCTATAGGTTAGTTCATCACTTTCAAATGATGTCATGTTACCTTTACACCACACTGCATCCACACAAGATTATGAAAATTCCATCACTGGTTTACCCCAACCTGAGCAACCATATGATGTATCAAGCTTATCTCCACCACAACACCATATCCATCCCACTTCTCCTTCATAACCATTCCAAACAGAAGAACCAGTGGACTCCACTGCATCCTCTTTACCTGAAATATCTCAAGCAAAGGGAACAACAGCTTCTGCTGCACCTAATCCTGAACCCACAACGGTCACTATTGTCCCTACTCATCCTATGATTACCAGATCAATTGATGGTTCTATGAAAGCCAAAACTTTTTTAGATTACAAGGTTTACACAGCCACCAAACATCCTCTTATGGCCTTGCATACCACAAGTTCAAACACTACACTGCCACCTACACCACATCTCTTCTCTTAGGCCATTAAGTCGCCTCATTGGACTTGAGCCATGCAAAAAGAGTTTAAGGCTCTTGTAATCAATAATACCTAGACTGCCCAAGACCTCCCAACCAAAATGTTATTCACAACAAATGGGTTTTCAAGGTTAAACAAAAAGCAAATGGATCACTGGACAAATTTAAGACTAGACTTGTAGCCAAGGGGTATGAGTAAAAAGATGGAATAGACTACACTAAAACATTCAATCTAGTAGTCAAGACTTCAACAATCAAAACTGTTTTAGCTCTTGCAGTTCACTACAACTGGCACTTGAGACAACTTGATGTCTCCAATACTTTTGTACATGGGAGTTTGGGACACTCGAAGAGGAAGTCTATATGGAACAATCAATAGGTTTTAAAGACTGAAAGCATCCTCACCACGTTTGCAAGCTCACAAATCTATATATGATCTTAAGTGGTTTAACAAGTTGGCCACAACTCTATTTGTTTTTGGCTTCCAAGAATCCAAAGTGGATTACTCACTCTTTGTATTTCATCACGCTGACATTCACATATTTCTGTTGGTTTATGTAGATGACACAATCCTCACGGGTAATCATGTACCAACTATGACAAATTTGATTCACTGCCTCAAGCACCACTTTGCCATAAAGGACCTAGGCTCTCTCAATTTCTTCCTTGGGATACATGCTCAACGTTTGTCTAATGGCATGTTGCTCTCTCAATCAAAGTATACTCTAGATCTACTCTCTCGATTCAAGATGACTGAAGCAAAACCAGCTAAGACACCATCTCAGTAGGCTTTCAATTATCTCAAAATCATGGTGATCCTTTGGAAAATGCAACTGAGTACAGATAACTTGTTGGAGCCTTGTAGTACCTCACGATAGCAAGGCCAGATATCAGCTTCACTGTAAATCAATTGTGTCAGTTTATGCACAATCCAACATCTGTTCACTAGACATCAACCAAAAGGGTATTAAAATACCTCAAATGATCACTTAATCATGGTCTATTGTTCACTAAAGGACCACTCACACTGAATGCATACAGTGACTCAGATTGGGCTGGGAGCCCAGATGACAGTATTGACAACAAACAACATGCAACAACAAACAACATAACAAAAGAGGGTCCATAGTCATAAATACTTACCACCAATTATGGCACTTTATGCAACGGCTCCTTACTGCACTTTATGTAACGGCTACATCATGCAACAGCTAATACACTATTTTGACACTTATATTTGATGTAATAAACACTATAAAGACTAATGGAAAACTCTCAGTACACTCACGGTGTCTAAGGCATTTTATCAAACACCTTGAGTACCCACTGTCTTTATGGTATCAGAGCTTTGTGAGTGAAGAGAGTCTTCCTCCATGGCCACCATTACACTCAACGTCGAAAATTTTATTACTCTACGCCTAAACAACAACAGCTATCCTCAATGGTGAGAGCAACTTCTATCCTTGGCTGAGAGCCAAGACTTGGTAGATCACCTACTTCGTGAGGACTTTGCCCTTCCCGAATTCTCTATTCCCCTTGAAGAAGCTTCAAACTCGGGAAAGGTAGAAAAAAATCCAAAGTATATACAATGGCTCAAATCCAATCACCTGCTCAGAGGATGGATAATTGGCACCCTCTCGGAAGAGACACTCAGTCTTGTCGTGGGAATGGATTCAGCTCATCTTGTTTGGGCGGCACTCAAATAAGCATATGCACATGATTCGCAACAACATGAATTTCATCTTACCCAGCAACTCACATACCTAAAAAAGAATTCAACAATGCCATTTGCAGGATACCTCCGTATGTTCAAAAATCTGTATGGTAGTTTGGCTTCAATCGGACGACCAATTGCTAACAAGATAAAGGTATTCTCCCTGTTGAACAACCTCGGAGGTCGCTACGAGCCGTTCACCACTGCAATGTTAAAGCCTCCCATGCCTTTGTACACCGAGATCCTCCACTGCTCCAAGGGTATGAAATTCGCACAACCCTCCATGAAACTAACCTGTCTGTAGCTTTCTATGGCCAGCGGACAATGACGCTGATCTTCAAGGACCACCGTGTTGGTGGCCGTGCGCAGCAAAGGGGCATCTCCTCACGAGGGCGAGGGTTCCACCCTGCCAGCCATTCCTTACACGAAGGAAGCCCTTCGTATGTAAGGGCCGTAGATGGGCTTTCTTCAATACATGAGGCTAGTGAACAACCCATCAAGGCTCGTGACCCACCACCCACATGCCAAATCTATGGAAACTGAGGTCATGTCGCACTCAAATGCTGGAACAAATGTAATCACTCATTTTAGCCTGATGATATCTCTCAAGTACTAGCTGCTATGACATTGGATTATCTGTCCCCTGAAAATGAATGGATAGTAGATACTGGAGCATCTGCCCATATGACAGGTAACTCAGATGTGCTTAAAAATTTACATCGTTACTTTGGCACTGATGTTGTCATTATTGGAAATGGTAGTTCACATGCTATTACACATGTTGGTAATACGTACATAAATAATGGTTCCACTCGAATTAAATTACATGATGTTCTTTTAGTACCAGCATTTGCAAAAAATCTTTTATCTATTGGACAAATTACCACTGATTATCCCTATAACTGTGAATTTTATGGTGGTCATTTTATTGTTAAAGAACAAGAGACCAACCGTGTTCTAATGAGCGGGAGATGGAAGGGTAATCTTTACACTGTTTCTACTCTTTACGAAGCACACTTCTCAACTCGTTTTCGAACTATTTCTGAAGATGTATAACATCAGCACTTGGGACATCCTTAGGCCTCTACTATCCAAGTCCTTAAATCCAAATAACTTATTCAAATTTTTGGCACCAATAAAGTCCAGACGATTTGTGAAAGTTTCCAATCAAGCAAACTAAGCAAATTCCCTTTTTTACCCTCTTCTAGTTTAACTCATGCTATTTTTGATAAATTTTATTGTGATTTATGGGGTCCTGCTCCTATTGTTTCTATTGATAAATATTCATACTATGCCTACTTAATTGATGATTTTTCTAAATTTATATGGTTCATTCTGCTATGAAAAAAATCTGAATTTTTTCAAACCTTTTTAGTTTTTGAAAATGTCAAACATCAATTCAACAAAAAAATAAAAATATTTCAAACCGATGGGGTGGAGAATTTGCTAACACTCAACTTACATCTCATTTACAACAACAAGGCATTATTCATCACTTTTGCTGCCCTATACCCCTGAACAAAATGGTACAGTAGAACGTCCTCATCGTACTATTCGAGAACTTGGCATGACGATGCTTTTTCATAGTGGTGTTCCAAAACATTTTTGGGTTAAAGCTTTTGCAACAACTATATTTTTAATTAATCGTCTTCCCTCATCTACTCTTGACTTACAATCACCTTTCTCACTTTTATATGACACTTTTCTTGATTATCGATCCTTGCGTATTTTTGGCTCCAAATGTTACCCATACACTTGGGACACTAAGCAATGCAAATTTGATCCGAAAACAATTCCATGTGTCTTTTTAGGCTATAGTGACCGCCATCATGAGTACAAATGCTATCACTCTTCCACGGGTCGCACTTACATTTCTTGTTATGTTGTTTTTTATAAACTTAATTTTCCTTATAAACACCTTGGGAACCTTCACCTTCCACCACCTTCTGATCTGATTTTGTCTATATTCGACACTTGGATTACACCTCCCTCAGTCTCACCTACCCACACTACTCCCGCACCTATATATTCCCTTACCACCAATCACCCTCGCTCCCACCCCCTGATCCACAACCCCACCTCCCTACCTCAGTTACCCCTGACAGCTCTCATTCTACTCCACTTCCATGCATTTTGTCTACACTAACTCCAACTCCACCTCCTAAGCACACAATGATTACCGGATCACGTGCTGGTATTCATAAACACAACCCTAAATATGCAAATCTTCATGATCTTAGCATCATACCCAAAGAACCCAAAACCATACACTCGCTCAATCACCCCGGGTGGACCCATGCTATGCTTGATGAGCTGAAAGCCTTATATGATAACAATACCTAGACTCTTGTGAATCGTGATTCCTCCATGGATGTTATTGGTTGCAAATGGATTTTTAAAACAAAACTCAATGCAGATGGCACAGTTGATCAACTGCAAGCTCGTATAGTAGCAAAAGGCTTTCACCAAATACCTGGTATTAACTATCATGAAACCTTTATCCCGATGATCCGACTAAGCACGATTTGGATTGTTATTAGTATTGCTCTAGTCAACCATTGGGACATTCGTCAGCTGAACGTAAAAAATGTGTTTCTCCACGGTGATCTCCATGAACCTGTCTACATGGAACAACCTACAAGTTTTATCCACTAAACTCATTCCTCTCATGTTTGTAAATTAAACAAAACTTTGTATGGCTTGAAGCAAGCCCCACGTGTATGGTTTGATAAATTCAGTAGTTTCTCACTTACTTATGGTTTCAACTATAGCACTGTCGATCCCTCTTTATTTATTTATTGTTCCCCTCGTGGATGTCTTATATTACTCTTGTATGTTGATGATATCTTTCTTACTGGCTTCTACACTGATTTCCTTTTTGAGTTTATCTCAACCCTTAGTAGTCAATTTGCCATAAAAGTCTTAGGTCTCATTCATTATTTTTTAGGAGTTCAAATTACTCATACTACTGACGGCCTTATCCTGACCCAAGCTAAATATGCCCATGACATTTTAAATCGTGCCCAAATGAGTGATTGCAAGCCCATGGGCATTCCCATGATGACTAAGACCAATAGTCTTAAATCCTCAACTCCTTTTTCTGATCCAGCCCATTATCGTAGTCTTGTCAGTGCTCTTCAATATCTTACCCTTACCCGCCCTGACCTTGCATATAGTGTTAACTTTGTGTCTCAATTTATGCACTCTCTTACTGAAACTCATTTTAAAATGGTTAAAACGTATCTTTAGATATGTGAAAGGTACGATTAATTTTAGATTTCATTTTAGCTCCAACTCTAGACTTGATCGTTATGCATTCTCTGATTCAAATTGGCCTGGCTGCCTTCACACCCGACGCTCCACGATAGGTTAATGTGTCTTTCTTGGTAGTAATTGCATTTCTTGGTCTACAAAAAAGCAACATACTATCTCTCGCTCGAGTATTGAAGCTGAGTATAGAGCTATGGCCCAAACTATTGCTGAACTTACATGGATCTCTTTCCTTCTTCGTGACCTCGACATTAAGCTACACACACAACGTTTATTGCTTTGTGATAATCTTAGTGCACTTTACATGACTATTAACCCAGTTTTTCATGCTCGAAGCAAACACATTGAATCGACTACCACTATGTACGTGAACGTGTCGCTCTTGGTCTTCTTCATACCCGTCACGTACTAGCCTCCTTACAACTTGTTGATCTCTTTACTAAACCACTTGAGCGCCCGACTCTTTTTCCTCTTTGTACCAAACTTGGCCTCGTACCTTGGCATAGTTTGCAGGGGTGTATTGACAACAAACACCACAACAAAGGAGGGCCCAAAGTCATGAAGACTTACCACCAATTACTGTATTTTATGCAACGGCTCCTTACTGTACTTTATGTAACAGCTTCATCATGCAACGACTAATACACTATTTTGACATTTGTATTTGATGTAATAAACACTATAAAGACTAATGGAAGACTCTCAGTACACTCACGGTGTCTGAAACATTTTATCAAACACCTTGAGTACCCACTGTCTTTAGAGAGGAGGTCAACAACTGGTTATGCAATCTACCTAGGCCCTTGTCTCATTAGTTGAAGTGCCAAGAAGCAAACTGTAGTATCTAAATCCAGCACAGAGGCAGAGTATAAGTCACTTGCAATCACCACAGCTGAATTATACTGGCTCAAAATGCTCCTACAAAAACTTCTAGTGTCCTTAACTGTAGCTCCTATTCTTTGGTGTGACAATCTAGGAGCACTATCACTAGCAACTAATCCAGTTTTTCATACAAGGACAAAACACATAGAAGTTGATTATCACTTCATCCGAGAGAAAATTGTCAATGGGGATATCATCACCAAGTACCTTCCCACTATTGATCATATAGCTGATATTTTCACAAAGGGGCTTACTTCAACACGTTTCTTGCTACTAAGAGACAAGTTGAGAGTGACTACCTCACCCACCAGCTTGAAGAGGGATGTTAGAGTATATTCAGAAAATTCAGACTCAGGCTCAAATGGGGGCTTGACTAAAGGAGGACAACTTGATAACAATGCCTTAGATGGAGGGTTCCTTTTTTTTTTCTTTTTTTATTAAAATGCATATCCCAACTTGTTTCTAGTCATTGCAAAAGTAAAATGCCCATATTTTATACATTTTAAGTGAAATAAAGAAGATTTTATTGCGATCTAAGATACTGGACTCAACCCAATATATTTATATATGCAATTAGTCAATCATATATATTATATAATATAATATATAACTACAAGAAAAATGAGTATTTGTGGTTATTTGTTTACAATGAAAAGACTATTTGTGATCAAAACAAACTCATTTTAACTGTAAATAGTCATTTCGCTGGAATTAACTGGTTGTAAATAAGTATTTTTCTTGTAGTGTATATATATATACATATATTCATGCGTACAAAAATACTTATTCGTGACTAAATATTTACAACAAAAATGACCATTTGTTCGAGAATGAGTAAGTGGAGAGTTTAAGTGGTAGTGTATATAGTTTCTGATCAAAACATTAGAGCATATTTGAATAATGAAATGAGATGAAAATTATATTAATAGTAGTGAAATAATGTGAGGCCAGCTCTCTTGCAAGCCACCTTCCGTCAGAGGTTTTTGTGAAATTTAATGATAATATAAAGTAAAACATGAATTAGACTTGCATCACTTACATGTTCATCTGATTAATATGGCAGCACTCTAGCTAATCAATAAGATTTAGACAGTTGACATACATGATTAAATTTGTGATTCAGCAAAAGTTTACCATATGTCATGTAGATGGTGTGTTGCGTAAAGTCTTTCAAATAGCACGATTTGTACTTATTTATGTGTTCTATTCACCAACCACTATCCTGTTGTTTCATAATAGATGGATGATAAGGCTTGGTTTATGTGTGCGTTGTAATGCTGCAAGGAAATCTCAGCGAGGTACTAGTTCGTATGGACAAACTACCACCACACTAAAAGAAAATTAAGAAATTGTAACAGCCCAGCCAATCTCATTGTTGAGTGTTCCTTTTTTCATAAGAAATCATGCCTTTGGAATGAAATGCAACCAATCACTTCAAAATGTCTTTAGCAAACAGCTAACTGTACGTCTCTACAACTGGCCTCTTATATATATAAAGTACTACAAATTTGTTGGCACAATGTCGTAGATAGAGGCACGTACTCGTATCACATGGTATTGTGCGGCATTTAATTACGCTCTCAGGGAAGATGACTCTGCATTATAATTTCACTATGCTTTTGAGGCTTGTCCTTGCGATGGTGTTCTTGCTAACATGGTCCGCAACACATGTCAACAGCCAGAATGCGCCAGGCACATGGGAGTGCTTCTATAAATGTGGCGAATCAGAAGCATCATGCATGAACAATTGCGCCGCAAGAGCACTGACGCTGGCACCGGATCCTGAAGCTTGTTTCGCACAATGCGAAGACTCATTCATGACGTGCATTCAAGCATGCATGGGCTCCTCGATACCTCATCGATCCGGAGATGATGATGCCATAAATGATCTAGAATAACTCGTAACCCGAAGTTTAAAAGTCCAGCTTAATATAATGCATGTTCTAGTACTAATAAATGCGTGTATCGTGCACTAGTTAGCTAGCTTTCATGGGAAAATAAATGAAGGTTGGTTGCAAAACAAGCTGTCGATCTACTTTTACTTATTAGAATCAAATGGATTGATGTCTAAATGGGGATTTTTTATACGGGAGGAAATGGAAATTGAACTTAGGAATTAGAGATTGATTTTCACGATCGAGTAAGATATTCTGCAAAATACTTTACAAGTTACAAAAAAAATTATATAAAAATAAACTCACAAACTGGCATGATTTAATGATACAGTATGTTAGATTATAAATTTTTATTTTATTTTAAAATAGATCTAACGAATCACACGAAATCGTATTATTTATAGACTTATTTTTATGTAATCTTTTGTATCTATAGTCCTTCTCAAATATTTTATGCCAATTGCGATAGCACTGGCTAAATCCAACATTTTCTTTGAATGATTGCAACTTGCAAAGCAATTTCAAACCTTTAATCGTGGGCTTGGAATGTGAAAAAGTGGAATCTTTGGGCCATTTTAATTGTTCTTCTCAGGTCATAGAACTTGTGCAGTTCCTTCTTAGTTCTGTGATTATTGGGGTAATATTAAATGGTGGGGAAGCTCCATACTTTATTAATCGATGACCCTTCCCTTTAATGAAAGGTCTTTAACGCAGCGCGCATATATATATATATATATATATATATAAGCTTCAAAATGCAGTTTCTTTCTCGGGGATGCCACAGTTTCCATGTGCATCCCTGATCCACGTTCTTACATAAATTACGAAGATTACAATATGTTCCTAATTAATCTGATCTCTTGTTGTTTATGGATTACATATTGAATGCATGCAATATTTCTGTTCAATTAATTGTGGGTAAATTAATTTTATTTCAATCGATTTGAGTACTACTCGACTGACTGTGCAAGAGAACATGCACAGTGCTTTTTTTAAATAGCTAGCCGGCCTATTGGCTAGACTTATCCGAGCCCCCCTATATTGGCCATGATTAAACGAACGTACATCTTATTAATTTTTGGTCAATAGTCAATAGTCAATACTGTTAGGCTGTTTCACTTCTAAACCATATGCCTCTTGCATATCTCACTCCTCCTGTTTCTAGTCATTAATTAGCAAATTACAAGAACATAAACTGTCCATATTTTATCTATTTTTAAGTGAAATAAAAAATATTTTATCGTTATCTAAGATACTGCATGGAGTACTCAACCCACTACCAGTCTACCATATATGCCATTAATCAAGTCTCAAGTGTGTGTGTGTATATATATATATATATATTTATATATAGTTGATACAGTTATTATATTTACGTGGTGTCTTTCGCTGAATATTATAAGAAAAATGTTTATTTCTAGTAGGATATATACTTACGACAAAAACGACAATTTATTACAAGGATGAGGAAGTGGAAAGTTTATTAAGAGGCAGTGTATATAGTTTCTGATCAAAATATTAGGTCACGTTTGGATAGTGAGTTGAAATGAGATGAGTTTAGATGAAAGTTAAAAATTGAATAATATATTATTAGATTATTATTTTTTAATATTATTATTATTTTGAGATTTTAAAAAGTCGAATTGTTTATTATATTTTATGTGAGCATTTGAAAAAATTGTAATGATAAAATGAGATGAGATAAAATATTTTTTTCATCCAAACGGGACTCTTATATCTCAGTATATACTTGGTCTCGTTTGGATACTTAGAATATGTTAGTATATTTGTGAAAATATTAATGCTAATTATAAGTCCCAAATAGTCAAGCCTTGCGTATGCCTTTTGTAAAAAAATGGATCCCACTAAAAAAGAATAATAATTTTTTTACACTTTTTTAATGTGGAGTCTATTTTTTTACAAAGGGATTGTGCAGAGCTTGTCTATTGGGATTTGTACGTACAAATAATTTTTTCTGTAGATGATAGTGAAATAATTTGAGTTAAGATGTTTTATTTGGTTATGAAAAATGAGAGAGAAAAATTAAATAAAAATATTATAAAGTTAAAAAATTATTTAAATATAGTTTTTTAATATTACTTTTATTTTGAAATTTGAAAAAATTGTATTGTTTTTTATGCTTTGTTTAAGAGTTTGGGTAAGTTGTAATTATTAGATAAAAAAATTAAAAATTTGAAATTAAAAATTGTTTATATTTAAATGATGTTTGAAAAGAAAATATATGAGAATATATAGTACTTGCCAAACAAGCCATAAGTCATGTACTTGCAATAAAGAAGTTTCCTATCTTTATCTTTATCACCGTCCATTCCCATTAGATAATATATGATAAACATGCAATGGGCCAACCAAACGCCATGTGATCCATATTTTTTAAGGATTGATTTGATTTTTTAAAGTACAGATGTTGCATGGCGCCATTCATTTATACACATAAATCTACTTCCCAACCTGAAACTTCTAAATTTTGGGGCACTACAAGTACAAGTTGTTCTTGGATCTGGTGATCATGATCACTCTCGATCGTCAACTCTTGTGCTCAAGATATTCATAGTAAAAGTACGTATGTCAACCATTCATTGATGCTAACATTGAAAAAAACAAAAAATAACGTTTGTATAGTGTAGGAGGCTTGAGGCCAGCTCTCTAGCATGCCACCTTCCGGCATAGGTTTGTGTGAAATTAGTTATAATATAAAGTAAAAACATGGATTAGATTTATATGTTCATGATCGATCTGATTAATATGGTACGTAGTGTTCTAACCAATCGATAAGATTTAGACAGTCGACATACATGATTAAATTTGTAATTCAGCACCTTTACCATATATATATGTTGCCTATGATCTCATGTACCTATAATTATAATATTAAGTTCATTAATTTATGTGAGGTTTTACCAAGTACTTATCAAATCACAATGCCTGTATCCGTATCCATATCCGTATCGACCCAATTATAAGTAGCTTTGCTGTAAATAATAGTTGCTCGCTTTAATTTGAAAAATAAGTAGACTTCTACATCAATTTTGTATCCGTATCCATATCGACCAGCATCTGGCGGACGGGGTCCTCCCCGCCCATGGGGGGCGGGGCCCTGGGTGCGGGGGCCTGCTGCCCACCCTAGTTGTTTTTATTTTTATGGGTGAGTTTAGAACGTGCAATATGCAGCAGAGACCCTTGATTTGAACTTTCATGGCAGAAAATTTCTTCTAGGTCAACAAGATATAATATTAATGGCGCCCATAGCGAGCGGGAGATCCCACGTAACCTTCCTCATGAACCTTTCCCTCCCTTGTTTTGCTCCTCATGAATCTTTCAAGGGCGGTCTGTACCCTCCATTATAAGACTCCTCCTTTTGTCTTTTCCTTGAACATGAAAAACCTTCCTGACCAAATCTAGCAAATCCCATTTTCTCCGTCCTAACATGCTGATTAACCATTATATAAATATATATATATATATATATCTCTCTCTCTCTCTTCCTCTTCAATTTGTTTTACAAATTAATAATAATAATAATAGAGAGCTGCATGCGCTTAGATGACGGTCCGGACTTCTTCTTGAAGTCACTGAGATATATCGCAGAAACAGCTCAAAGTCCATGCTTGACGTACACATTCATCGAGCACCTTCTACAGTGCACTTGACCCGATGAGATCTGATGCCACAGTTCGAGTACCGTTTACACATATATAATGCAGCAAGCAAAATTGGCACTTTTCCATCAACTCTGGATGATCCAAACCCCATCTTGCTTACCATGCATTCTACTTCCTTTTACGATTCTACTCTTCCTTTTATGATAGTAGAGACGTGCAATGTTGTTACACGATATTCTTTAGCCATAAACGAAGGCCTTTAATAATAATGGAGCACTTGGGTGGACTGATTCACACGCTAGCTAGTTATCGTATTTTGTTACCAATCGAGGACTCATTGCCATTTCTGGTTCGACTTTTTTATCTAACAATTAACAAGCTCACTTATGCTGCGTGCATGCCTCTTTTTTTGGCCTTGGACATTGCAGCATGAGTTCATTCACTGCTGGGGCCTCTTTGGAATCAGTATAAATAGAATCATTTCTTACAAAGCTGTTATATTTTCAACCCTTACAGATCATATTTTCCTTTGAATGAAAGTTTTTCTCCTGGTGTGAAGAACAAACCAAACAAAAACTATGCGTCTGCTGTTTATAAAATATACACAGCTTTCTTAACTATTAGGCCGTTCCTCTTTTTTATCTTTTAGAAAATGATTCACAAGATCATCAGGAAAACTAAAAATAAAAAGAGCTTTGGGTTTTGGCTCTTCTTGGGAGACGAGTTTGAGCCTAGAAACTCGAGCTTTTAGCTGTGCGCGCGGCATAAGTTTGTATAATTGGTTGATAAGTTTCTCAAAATAGTGCTTTCTTTGTCCCCAGATCGATCTTCCGATGACCAGGTGGTTCGGATGCAAACAAACACTATCTTGACTCTTTAGGCCTGAGATTCATAATCTAGCATGGCTCTACTATTATGGATCCCGACAAATTTTGGTTGCATTGGTCGGTCTCCAATCATAATTTTGATGATTCCAGTACTGTAGGGCCCTTGAGATGACGCATGATTCACCAGCATGACAAGTTGACAACCCTTGTCTGGAAACTACTTTCCTTGTTAAAATATTTGTACTGGATTATTATTCTTTTTTCTTTTCATATTGTGTCATGTGTTAGCTCATATGATCAAATCCATGTCCTCAGTGCAAAAGCAGAACTAATCCTGTGAAATGGTACTGATCAGCTGAAAGTTGCCATTGTTATGTCCTTGAATATTGCAATGTGAGATGGCACTCTTAACATGAATTAGTCTGATTAAATACACATTCCTTCTAACTTGAGTAAGATATATTTTTATCAGGATTGCATAATACAGTTAAAATTTCTTAAAGTTGCTTTGGGAGTTCAAACGAGTAGGAAACAAGAAAGCGTTATTAGATAAAAAAAAAAAAAAAAAAAATTCCATTTTCTTAGAGCCACAGAAATCTTTCTGTGCGTCTACACTCCTGGTGGTCGAAACTTCGATCTCAGACCAGAGACAGTATTTTGTCTTGAAATTAGCAAGACTGTCAGCCAAGCAGAACCCCTATTTTTGGAGATAGTTTGGCCGAAAATGTGACAAGCAGCTGCTTAATGAGTTCATGGGAGCTGCATCCTACTGTGGTATCATGCATATCCCCATGTGTAATGCCACCTAGAACATCTACTAAAAACTAGCAAACCTTTCCTAAATTTATCATCTATCTTAGAAAAAAAAAAGTGTAGAGGCCCCCCCACCCTTTTTGAACTGATGTTCTCTGCTTACATATTTTATTGGTTCAGCACTAAAGCTGTAGAGCGAGCCTCTCTTTGATTGGCAGTTTGATATCATTCTCCTGTTCTGTCATGGCTACTTGAATTTCTTGCATGACTTTGTTGTTCTTAAGTTATTTTCCCTCATTCTAAATATTTGGTAGTGTTCTGAGAGCTTGAGTCTGAGCAACACCGGCATTTATTGTTGCATACTTAATTGATTACCAAGCTTATCTTAAGCAAAGAAAGCTATTGATTGGGTTTGGAATCCTACACGATTTTTTTATTTGATTCTAAGTGGCTGATTTGGAATGGAAGAATAGGTACTCGTAGGTACCTTTGACCAATAATTTATAATTGATTCACAGCTTACAGGACAAGGCCACGTGTGTAGGACCTCCATAGCCTCTACTTCCATTGCATTTCCTTGTTTTTAATTTCTAGTTTTTGGAATATACATCATTAACTAAAATCCCCTGCAGAAGCTGTTATTTAAACATTTCCTATCCTCCCCTCATTAGCAGTTGCAGTGTTGCACAAAAACAAATTTCCTATTCAGAAAGAGAGGCCTTTTTAAATATGAGAGAAGGCCCTGCAAGCTGTTATGTAACAGTTTCTGTTGAACATCCTCATTGTTCTGACTCTGCTGATGCAGTATTGTGAAATTCAGTTCAGCAGGAAGAGAAGCTGCAGATTTGACTGCTTTTGGGGTCTTTTCTGATCCATCACCTACACAATTCAATTATATGATCAAATAAACCCACAATACAATTCATTCTTTCCAAGTTATTCATGTCATCAGCAGTTGGTATAAAGTTTTAGTGCTACCAAAAGCACTCATTGCTAAGGATGTTGCCCACGTATGATCCAAATGATTGGGAAGCTGGCATGAAGCTTTTAGAGGACCTGACCACAAATGCGTATAAAGTGCAACAACAGGTATTAGAGGAGATTCTAATACAAAATGTTCACACAGAATATCTTAGGAGCTTTCTCAGTGGCCATTCTGACAAGAAACCTTTCAAGGAGAAAGTTCCTGTTGTGAATTATGAAGACGTTAAGCCATACATTGAGCGGATAGCCAATGGAGAGCCATCAGAGATAATTTCGGCTCAACCAATCACCGAGCTCCTCACAAGGCATTGACATTGTTCAGTCTTTCTTTCTCTTTTTCCTTCTAACTTACTTTACATCTTTCCGTTCACTCTAAAAGGTTTGGCATCTTTCATGCAGCTCGGGAACTTCAGAAGGGCAGCCAAAGTTGATGCCTTCAACTGCTGAAGACTTGGATAGAAAGACATTCTTCTATAACCTCCTTGTGCCAGTGATGAACAAGTGAGAAACCTTTCTCCTAAAATTATTCTTTTACGTTTTA
Source organism: Juglans mandshurica (assembly GCA_022457165.1). Taxonomy (NCBI): domain Eukaryota; kingdom Viridiplantae; phylum Streptophyta; class Magnoliopsida; order Fagales; family Juglandaceae; genus Juglans; species Juglans mandshurica. The sequence continues at coordinate 22,827,120 of CM039629.1, read as the reverse complement.
GTAATTGATTAAAAAAAAAGGAAAGGACACTAAAGAAGCGTGAAAATACAAATTCAGGTGTGTGGATGGCTTGGATCAAGGAAAAGGAATGTACCTTTTGTTTATCAAATCCGAAATTATTACTCCTTCAGGTTTGATAGCAAGACCTGTCCTAACAAGCTATTACAAGAGTAAAAACTTCAGAAACCGGCCTTTAAATCGGTTCAACGTTTACACAAGCCCGGACGAGGCTATCTTGTGTCCAGACAGCAAGCAGAGCATGTACTGCCAATTACTTTGTGGCTTAGTACAGAGGGACCAGGTTCTAAGGGTTGGTGCTGTTTTCGCATCTGCTTTTCTTCGGGCTATCAAATTCTTGGAGGATTACTGGAGAGAGCTGTGTTCTAACATTAGAACTGGTCGTGTCAGTGACTGGATCACAGAACCCAGTTGCAGAAAGGCTGTATCTTTAATTATTAGCAAACGCAATTCAGATTTGGCTGATTTGATTGAGTATGAGTGTGGCAGTAAATCATGGGAAGGGATAATTAAAAAGCTTTGGCCTAGAACAAAGTATATTGAAGTAATTGTTACTGGTTCTATGGCCCAATACATCCCTACACTGGAATTTTACAGCGGTGGACTCCCTCTAGTTTCAACTATGTATGCTTCTTCTGAATGCTACCTTGGTATCAATCTCAAACCGCTAAGCAAGCCTTCTGATGTTTCTTACACTCTCCTCCCTAACATGGCCTACTTTGAGTTCATACCGGTGGAGAAAAACCATGAAGAGTCTGAGAAGATCCAATGCAACAGTGTTTCTGATGAGAATTGCACACAGGAGACTAGAAAGGCAAGAATGGAAACGGTCGACCTAGTGGACGTGAAGCTTGGTCACCATTACGAACTTGTTGTCACTACTTTTACAGGTGAGCTTTTAGTTTACTTATCCAGATCAATGTTTACAACTCTATACCGGAAGGTCAAATTGTTAGAGCTGCTCCTCTTATAGGCTATATTGATTGATTATTTTGAATTAAGCTTTAACAAGTCTATACTGGAAGGTCCATGTGATACACAGTTAATTTTCTCAATGTCTGTCATCTTTTTCAGGGCTATACAGATACAGAGTAGGAGACATTCTCATGGTTACTGGTTTCCACAACAATGCTCCCCAGTTCCGGTTTGTTCACCGCAGAAATGTGGTCTTGAGCATTGACACTGACAAAACAAATGAAGAAGACCTGTTAAATGCAGTGACACAAGCGAAGCGCCTGCTCGAGCCCCTCGGCTTTCTCCTGACTGAGTACACTAGCTATGCCGACACTTCATCAATCCCAGGTCATTATGTACTATATTGGGAGCTTAAAATGAAAGGGAATAACGATTTACCCGAGCTTGATCAGAATAAAATGGAACAATGTTGCTCCATAATGGAAGATTCACTGGATTTTGTCTATAGGAGATGCAGGAAAAATGACAAATCAATTGGACCCTTGGAGATAAGGGTGGTGATGCACGGGACATTTGATGCACTCATGGATTTTTGTGTTTCTCAAGGGTCTTCTGTCAACCAATACAAAACGCCCAGATGCATTAAATCAGAGGAAGCCATCAAGATTTTGGACGCAAGGGTGATGGGAAGGTTTTTCAGTAAAAAAACTCCTTTTTGGGAGCCCTTTAGGATGTAGACGAAATGAAATGACAATGACATGGGTTGGGGTAGTGATCTTTCTATTTGCTTTTTCCAGATTCTGCCATGTGGGAATATCATGGGTTAATTTTCTGGCTCTGTTGCCTGGAATCCTTTAAAACTTGGTCTGTAGAAGTTGTCTTGTTCACTGATTTTTTTCACAATGTGTATGCTTGATGTTTGTGAAATTTGATAATCCTGCATGAAAGTTCTCTCTCAATTTCTGCAACTAATGATCACCCTTGTTCTCCAAAGAATTGGGTAATTTTCCCACAAGCTGCATGGATGAATTCCCATACGATGCATATTAACACCTTCCTTACTATAAAGAGATCGATGCCCCTGCACGTGCGGGAAAAATGATGAAACGTGTTAGGTTGTGTATAAGGGGAAAGGGAAAGACTAATCAATGACTGGCAAGGCCAGTTTTGGTGCCTAAAAAGTGGTCATTTGAAAAGGGCAAGATACAGTTTTCCATTCATTGGATCTGATGGCCGAAGTAGAAATGTGCTACGAAGTTCGGAGTGTCATTTATCGTCACTACCAAAAGGCTATCGTTTTCTCTTGAATTACGACGAAAATCATGCAAAGTTAAAAGTGATATGCTGAACTTTTTCCGACATATAAATGAGGATAAAAATTGAAATGCGCATTAAAAAAAGGTCTCTGGCCAATATCATAAAGCTGGTTCAAGTTTCTTAAGCCTATCTGAGTTAAGAAAACTAAAAGTTGTGAATCTGAAGGTGATGCAGTACATATCCATGAACATTGGATAAGAACCAGACATCCGTGGAACTCAATCATGGTGTTCTGAAGCCGTGCCATTCATGTCTTGAGAATGCTAAGGATTTGTGAACATCAACAGCAATCTGTCACGGCATTCATTTTCTGATCTGAGGGTAGAAAGGACCTCCATTTGCCAACTCTGGTTGTTGTCAGAAACAGAAACACTCGCAGTGGTGGCACGAGCTTAATAAATCAGAGTGACGCCAACATATTCAACAGTTTAAAAAAAGGCATAGGCTAAAATGCTGCCACGACTATGGGCGGAAATCCATGAACCACCACAGACATATACAGTAGGAGAAGACAATGAGAGCAACCCAAGGAGACAGAAAAACCTGTACAAGGGAAGGGGGAGAAGTGCATAAAGCCAAGTCCCCTGGCTTTTTCCCCTTGCATTAATGGGGAACATGTGGCCTTAATCACTTCTACCCCATCAGAACAAAGGCTGGAGATTCCTCATTTGCTGGCTACCTCCTCCTTTCATCATGCAGCAAAATATATGGCTCCACTTGCACTTCTTCTCCCAGATTTTTTGTGAATCAGATGCTTAAAAACTCGTTGTTTAAGATAAAAGTTAGACCATCTGATGTAAGGACTAGATCTTTTAGACAAGTGGTTGCATGAGTTTGCTTTTTCCTCACATGTTGAATGGTGATTGGACAGTTTTCTAAAAGGTCCCTGCTTGCAAAGTCATTGGGAAAATGTTGGGGGAGTGCATCAATCACTCTCAAAGTGCATGGAGACGGATAGATCTCATTCTCATCCCCAAATATTCGTGAGATAGGGGTTGGCATTTTGGCCATTAGTTGGTATTGAGTAATATATGTATGTACTGACGAGAGCCACACGTGTGTTGGATTGATGTTGGGAGAGTTAAGTTGAGGAGAAAAAGACGAGCTTTTTGTAGCTGTCTTTTGACTCGAAATCCCGGATGGTTGTGCGTCCTTTTTAAAACCCTACAACCCCACCCCCATTCCCCCTCAGGCCTCACTGCAGCATACAAAATAGAGTTGAGAATGGGACTTTTCCTGGTTGCTTTCTTCAGGATAAGCTCATGTCACTGTGCTTTGTTTTGAAAGTGAAAAGACTTCGAGGGTGGGCCATTCTTGCTCCTCCCGATTAGGAACTTAGTATGCCCTAGTATAGTCATCCGTGCGTTTGAATTACCCTACCAATCATCCCCAGGATAAGGTGGCTTTGGCCTGGGGTATTTTTACTCCTCTAAGCAAGCAAATTCATAAATAAAATAAGTGGTTATATGATACAAGATTTAATTAGGTGGGAGTCCCAACAATCATCTCAAAATGAACAAATGCAATACCAGTGGAATAAATAAAGGAGGGATCTGAGCCAAAAATTAGCTCTCACCTATTTCCTATTAAGGGAAAGTCGCTTGAAACGGTTTTTGTATAATCTGATAAACAGACTATTAGACTACGACTAAAACTCGCAATGAAACGATGTGTGCTGCAACTTGTTTGTCTGGACTGGCTATAGGAGTCTTCCATGACCACTTTGTCTTGATCATTAGTTAGGAAAAGCAGGGACGTAGGAACGTAGCAACTGGAGGATGCGTCAATATGCCGGCATATGATCTTCATTGTTTGTAGTGGCGTGTGTGGTTCACGCACCACTATAAGAAATAAGGCGGTGGTCGGATCTAAGAGATCCGAAACCATTGATCCCAGTGGTGCCAAGCGTGATGGGGATAGGCTCTCTCTAGCGTGGCGGCGCGTAAAACTCGCGCGCGCGGTATGAGCTGTGCATGAGACTCACATGCCGCTCTTTTGAGCAGTTTTCTTCGACCGTCTGACAGATCGACGGCTGGAGGGTCTACTGGTGAGGCGCATGATGGTCGTCGGTGGTCCGTAGGCAGTAGATCGTCTTAGTGCTACGGATGGAAAATGACGAAAAAATAGGAAAAAAAACTCTATGGACAGCTCCGGTGTTGGCCGGACATGAGGAGGAAGGGAGGAGCCGAAACTCCAACTCCCCTCTTGACGGAGGAAATGGAAGGATGTCGACAATTGGGTAGAGAGAAAAAGACCTTTGGAGAGAGATTGGAGAAAAAGCAATATCCTTTAAATCTTAAAGTGCCTGGTGTTAAGATGATTCGAGAATTTTGTAAATAATATTAAAATTATTTAAATTAAAATGTTTTATTGGATTTTAAAAAATAAGAGAGAAAAAAATTAAATAAAAACATTATAAAATTAAAATATTATTATAATTTAATTTTTTAATATTATTTTTATTTTTAAATTTGAAAAAGTTGTATTTTTTATTTGTAAATTTTTTGAAAAGTTGTAATGATTATATGAAAAAATTGAGTATTTGAAATTAAAAAATGTTTATATTTGAGTGATGTTTGGGAAGAAAATTATGAAAAAATTGAGATGAGACAAGACGAGTTGTATTCCCAAACAAGAGCTAAATCCAATATCTTTAACTGGAATACTTGTCTAAAAATATATCTTATAAAAATAATTTTATAAATTGACGTAATTTATTGCTATAAATTAGATTATGAATTTTCTTATCGTATGAAAAAATATAATGCATTAGATTTAGCCAAATTGTAAAGACTTTTTATGACCTGACACTTCTCTATTTTTATAGAGTAATACTTTATGTTATATTTTACACTTTCATCTTACTATATAAATATGTCACTTTTCATTATCTTTGGGTCATCTATTATTTTTTAAATCAAAATATTTAAATGTGAACAGTGACACTTTATTATAATGGGATAAGAGTAAAACGAGAGTATAGTACGTATCATTTTTCAAAAGCTATTCAACCAACTTGTAATAAGAAATTTGTGACTCTGAAGTTTTTAGTCATTTGAAAGTGAATTTTAACATTTTTGAGAGAATTTTTTTTATTTTTTGAAAAGCCAGAGAGGAAGTATTTTTATTTATTTTTTTAGATAAAATGGATTTTCTTTTAAAAAAAAATCCTATATATCTATGGGAGGGTGTGGTTTCTGAAATTTTTTGGGGGCCTTTAGCTTCGTCGTCCCTGTTGTCAGGAAGTTGTGCAACATTTTTCTCTGTTCTCTCATGTCTGGATGTCAGTTGTTGAATTGTTAGTTTACGAGGCATGGAGAACTACTGAGCCCGAAACTCAAACACCAACCCAATCTCTAACCAAGTGGTCTTGCAAAGGTGTCTGGGCGCAAAACTTCCCAGCCCAAAAAGAAGGCCCTTTTAGAGTGACAATGATTTTGATAAATGAATCAAAGTTTTGAATAGAGTGGACGCCGTAACGATCAAGGTATTAGAACAAAATATTTCAATATCGGTATCGTTTTGTGTATCGTTTTTAGATAGTCAATATATAAATAAATTATATATATAAATTATATTCCAAAATAATAGTCTATATATATGAATAAATTATATATAAATAGTCTAGTGTGAATTGAGAGTTAAAAAATAAGCTTGAAGATTGAAAAAATGAAAAAAAAAAAAATTAAAGGTTGAAATACAGGCCGGTACAAGCCGAAATATCGGTCGGTATTTGAACCGCTACGAAATATATGCAATACATGTACTGGACCAGTGGCCGGTACGGCATATACTGGCCGTACCGGCCAGTACAGCATTGTATTTAAAACAATGAAAAGAACACCACAGGGATGCAAAAGAAAAAACAGAGAAAAAACAAAAAATAAAAAATAAAGATTTGATTGAATTATGTTGGAGTGTTATTTGAGCTGTGAATGTAGCGGAATTGGCTCAATGATTCTGTCACTCTCCTTTGGATATTAAGGATATATAGAATATTTACAAATAATAATAAAATAATTGACAACATTTAAAAATAATTGTATTCCTAAATATGCCTCCACAAATTTAGATTAGGAGAATAACCGGAGGGCTAATTGGACCCTTTAGTTGATGGGTTGTGAGCTTGATTTCGTCCCTTATTTTTGGGCCTTCTTTCTGTGTAATGTTATGCAAAATACACACATTAACGATGACAAATAAAGTAAAAGTAACACAATCAAGCACACGACGCACAATATACGTGATTTGACAAATTGCCTACGTTTACATAGCTGCAGAAATCTTATTAACCAGAGAAAATTAAATTCACTCAATCTCAACTCACACTCTTTAGGGTTTTTTGCTCTCTCACACAATATGCACTAACTAGACAATTGTTCTCTCTCAAAATATGCTTAAGGCCGTACAAAACAAGTCTAATATAATATATTTATAACAAACGACGCTGAAAACCCTAATCCGGCAAAATCTGCATACTTCGCTTGAGTGGCATGTCGAGCGTGCCTCAAGCGAACGGTCAAATCAACATTGTCTTGAGCGGGGTGTCGAGCGAACACTAGATTTTGTGTCTCACTTGAGCTCACTGTCGAGCGGGACTCGAGCGAACTCTTGGACTTGAGTTTCGCTCGAGCCTAGTGTCGAGTGCATGTCGAGCGAACTTCGCTCAAGCGCACTGTCTAGTGCACTTTCTGCAAACACATTTTTCAACTCTAAAACCAGTCTCCACATACACATCAACACTTCCCAGTTCCAACTTACAAGAGAAGGTAGGATTCTTTGGCACAATAGACAACTAGACATGATATTTTATGATAAAATATAAGAATCATTCTATTTTTAAATTGGTACGTAGAACACACTATCTACATCACCTAAATGACAATATTTGATTTGTGATATTTAAATTGTAAAATTTATGTTCCAAATCAAATTATACACGTAAGAAATGTGTGGTGTAAAAACCTTAAAATAACATTACTCTAAATATAAATATCATATCTTAATCTTATCAACTCTAAAAATACATAATAGTTATGGAAAAGCTCAGAACCGGTCGGGTGTCATACACATATTTACACTGACCAATAGAATTTCAACAAATATGAGATTTATTTGTCTTACAATGGGTCATCGTTTATAAAATCAGCTCTATTCCCTTCTCTCTGCTCTCTCCCCCGCGCCATCTCCCCTCTTCTTTTGCTCTCCCCTTTTTCCCTTTCTCTTTTTTCCCCATAACCCCTCTCAAAAAGATCCACATACAAAATCATGTTGTTCATTGGTTCCAACACTGTTCATTGAGAAGTATTTCAAGACGAAATAAGTCTCTGATCCTTTGTCCAAGGACAACATTCCTCATGAAGTTGGGTAGATAAAAATTGTCATCAGGAGTCGGGTTCTCATTGATAGGCTCCCTCCTTGAAATTAGTTCAAGTAAGATCACCCTAAGGCTGTATATATTAGTCGAGAAACGCTTCGGGCCGGTGTCACCTACAAGGGCTCATTATCATAGACCAATTGGGACATGACACGTAAGGAGTTGATGAAGACTATTTCCTCTCAGCGCTGCAGCGAACTCTTTGTGCATTCTCCCACCCCTCTCTCTCTCTGCTCTCTCTCTCTCTCTCCCGAACCTTCCGTCTACAGAAATCCCTCTCTCTCACTCTCTCATTCCCTCTCTTTTTCTCTGTAATCACCAACTTTCAGGCCATGGCCGACTTGAACTCCTTCGTCTTTGGAACATTACCAGCTTCTTCTTCTTCTTCTTCTTCTTCTTGTGGTAATCATCTCTCTCTCAAACACACACTCGCTAGTGATCCAACTAATTATAATAGCATTTTTAAAATTTTCCCATGATTAGGAACAATTGATTATAAAGCCAAACTCCGCCCTCGGAGTTGTATAATCGTGGCGAAAGGTGGTAGGAATCGCTACTCTTTCGGGGCCAACATCGAGTCCTCTACAGCAAATTCAAGTTTATCAAATGGAATAACTTCTGGATCTGTTTCGTCTCCACATTTATCACTGATACCCATTTCTCGAATTCTGAAAGGCATCCCTCACAATCCTCACTTTCTTTAGCTTCGAAGCTACTCTGAAGTGGCAAGGAAGAGTTTGATGGCCGGGTGGGATAGAGCATTTGAAGAAACAATCGAAGAAATCCATACTCGAAGACTTTTCCAATTTAAATTAAGTCACAAATATCCAATTAGTAGCAACATCAGCCGATGCAAACACAAACAGCAGCAACAACTTCCACAACTGAAACAGTAGCTGCATCTATGGACTTCCGCAACTCCAACATCGATCAGCATTAAAAACTCTCGCAATTTGCAACCACCTAAAATGCTTGTAAGGGGCTTAACTTTTGAGTTAAATTAAAGCATCATTGATTCTTCTTGTTTTACATAGCAGACGAAAGAAGACCATGGGGTTCAACTTTTTAAACAAATTTATTTGTTTAGTGGAATTAACCAAGGTGATGGAGGAACTCCAGCTGTACAAAATGTGGATTCGGCGATTGAAGAGCAAGACTGAGTCTCATAGAATGGAAAAGTGATGGCTGGAGAGTGTGATTTTGAGTCAATCACAAACGTAAACGTGTTGTCTAGCTAAGGATCTCAATTTTGATCTTGGACAGTGATAGTAGTCCATTTTACTTTCAGATTTTGGGTTAGGATTTTCGTGAAGGAGAGGGAAGGAGAGAGACGGAAGGAGAGAGAGAGGGAGAGAGGGATTTCTGCATATGAAAGGTTCGGGAGAGAGAGAGAGCAGAGAGAGGGGGGGTGGGGGGGCACAAAGATCCCCTACAGTGCAAAGAGCTAGTGTCTTCATCAACTTCTTACGTGGCATGTCTTCATTGATCTCCGATAATATGCTCTTGTAGGAGACACCGGTTATAAGTTATTCACATATTAGTCTATTCGCTTGCATCTTTCATTTTGATCAGCTCTGGAGCCTTGTAACCCTCAGTTGCTAAAGCTTTAAGCATTTCTTGGCTAGCAATAGCATTCAACATAAGATGAATGCCAAAGTCAGAGATGTAAAGATGGTAATTGTGATCCAAAAGTATGTTTTTTGACTTGAGGTTGCCATGGATTACAAGCTTCTTAAATCATGTATGGAGATGTTCCAATCCCTTGGATATACCAATTGAGATGTAATAAATGATGGCCCATGTTTAAGATTCACCATTTCCATCTGCCAATATGAAAGAGAAGTGGGTCTATTCAAAATGTTTGAATTTCAAATTAAAATATACATCATATAGAAATTAACTCAAAAAATGATTGAGACTATTTATACAAGGAAAATAAATTGTCCAACAAGGAAAAGACGGAAAAATAAATCTCATATCTAGCTGAGGTCTAGTTGAGGGGCCAACAATCAGAGGAGAGGGAGGGATAAATGAGGTTTTCGAATAGATGAAAGTGGAGATAATACCGCGACCCGACGAGGTAGTAGGTCGACGAGGGTGGAGAGAGGAGAAGACAATGCTTCATTTTACACAGAGAAAAAGAGAGAGATGGGGGAGGAAGCCGACAGGGGGTTGGGGGAGGGGAGAGGTGCATGCAAGCATATTCTCTATTTTTTTGAAATCTATATGTGGCAGCATCCTATTTGTCGGTATTAAAATGAGTATGACACCCGATCGGCTCCAAGCATCTCCCAATAATTATACTTTAGCGGGATTGTGCTTGGTCTTACATTATTGTGATAAAGTACTACATTAAGGCCCAACCCAATTAAGCTTATAGATTGCTAACAATTAATTAATAAGAAATTATATTTACAGTCACTCTGCAAACGTTGTGTACTAATTTTAAACAAATAAGTAAATATATAATTTATGTAATAAAATAATTTTTTAATTATAAAGCTCATTATTTTTTAAAAAGAGTGTACAATATTTAAAACGTCGTGTATCTAATATTACTTAAAAAACTGTAATTTAATAGAAACTATCACTCCAAATATATGTATAGACGGAAAAGTTCCAGGATCGAAAGGACATTTTCTGGACTTTTTGAAGACAAAAACATGGATATCATACAAAATCTGCAGAGATGTCAACGTTACTAAGCATATGGGATTTGTTAGGTATAAGCGGTTTGGCACATCAAATTATGTATCAATACTCACATAATTTTTTTATTATAAAATTAAATAAATAAAATATTTTATATTTAACATTAGTGTACGATTTGATATACGAAATCGCTTGCAAGAAGATTTTTCTCGCTCCATATGATTAGTAATCCAATGGCCCAAAGTTGTACAAACACGTCACCGTTTGTAAACCCCCTGGGCCTGGATCCATCGGGGACCTACCGAGTGGGCAAACGAAGCAGCCCGTGCCCGTGACGACTTCTACGGTAAATTAATTATCTTCCCGGAATGGACAACACTCCCAATCTGCCCACAACTTGTCGAATACAGCGGCGAAAATGATGCCGCCGGAGCTCCAACCGCGGTCCTTCCGACCCTACATCTCATCCTCCGTCAGCGCTCCTTCTTTCTCCTCCTCCTCCTCTTCTTCCTTCGGAAATGGCTCCCCATACTCTAACCCAAACCCTAACCCTAGTTCTAACCCTATCTTCAGCTCATCTTCCCCACCCCCACCCTCCTCTAGATCCCTCAAGAATTCTCGATTCTCTCCTTCTGCCTTCGTTTTCAATGCTCGAATCGCCATCGCGCTCGTTCCCTGCGCCGTCATCATCCTCGACCTCGGCGGGACCTCAATTGTTCTCGCCACCCTAACGCTCGGTCTCATGGTCTCCTACATCCTCGATTCCCTCAACTTCAAGCCTGGTGCCTTCTTCGCCGTCTGGTTTTCCCTCCTCTTCGCTCAGATTGCCTTCTTCTTCTCCGCCTCACTCCGCCTCTCCGCCGCCTCCATCCCCCTTGCCCTCCTCTGTGCTGAGACGAATTTCCTCATCGGTGTTTGGGCTTCGCTTCAGTTCAAATGGATCCAAATCGAGAACCCTTCCATCGTACTCGCGCTCGAGCGTCTTCTTTTCGCGTGCGTCCCACTCGCCGCCTCCTCTCTCTTTACTTGGGCTACTGTCTCCGCCGTCGGTATGCATAACGCCTCTTATTATCTGGTCGCCTTCAATTGCATCTTTTACTGGCTCTACTCCATTCCTCGAGTTTCCTCCTTCAAGACCAAGCGCGAAGTCAAGTACCATGGCGGAGAGGTCCCCGACGATAACTTAATTCTCGGTCCGCTTGAGAGCTGCGTCCATACCCTTAACTTGCTTTTCTTTCCTCTGGTCTTTCATGTCGCCTCTCACCACTCTGTGATATTTTCCTCCGCCGCTTCAGTGTCCGATTTGTTCCTTCTCTTCTTTGTTCCCTTCCTGTTCCAACTCTACGCTTCGACGAGGGACGCGCTTTGGTGGGTCACGAAGAATCCCCGCCAGCTGCATAGTATCCGTGTGGTGAATGGCGCTATTGCTTTGGTTGTTGTGGTTATCTGTTTGGAGATTAGGGTGGTTTTCCATTCGTTCGGGCGATACATTCAGGTTCCGCCGCCGTTGAATTACCTACTGGTGACTGTTACTATGCTTGGAGGTGCAGCCGGAGCTGCAGCATATGCCTTGGGGATGGTTTCCGATGCTTTCAGTTCGCTGGCTTTTACCACCATGGCTGTGATTGTTAGCGCCGCCAGTGCAATCGTTGTGGGCTTTCCCATCTTGGTATGAAAATTTAATCGTTAAATATTTATGTATTTATGTACTAAATGGAACTAAATCACTGAGAATGTGCCATCGATTAGATTTTTAATTTTATGGATAGTAACTGTGATTTTCGTTTTCGCCGCACTCGCAATACATAGATTGATTGAATGACACGTCTTCCTCTACATTCTATGTCAATAACTGCCTATCTCATATTAATGTACAATTTAGCACTAAATTGTCTACGAACGAATGCCTTTTTATTATTTTAAATCATGCAAGTTTCATCCTTTCAACGTTTGATATAACTTCAAAATCTGTGTTAGCTGGGGCTGTCGAATGGGAAGTGTCATGTCAGTTAGTTACGAGTTAACCCAAGCCTGACACAATTAACCAATTGGGTCAATTGACATGACCCAAACCCATCAATCTTATTTTTTAGGTTGACTCGACACGACCTGTTTATCCAGGTTAGGTGGGTTGACTCGACCCCGTGGATAAAAAATATATACCGAAGTAAAAGACTAGAATATACATGTAATGTGCACACTTAAGATTATTAATTGTGGCATGATGGGAGGTCCTATTATGTGCGAATTTGCTAAAATCTTGCCTGTTGTGCTATCACTGCCATCCCTAGCTTTAGCACACCAAAAGCAGTGACTTTTGCTAGTAAAGGTGGGACCATGAATAGTTATTGCCTTCAATCGGGACCTTACTTTGTAGGTGTAAGTAATGCTTAGAGACAAGTCAATTGTGGTGTCTCTCTCTTAGTATGGTCATCTGCATTAGAGCTGTTTGGGATCATTCATTTGGTTGAGTACCATCCCTTACATATTTATTGTAACGCCCCAATGGAAGGCCCAAGTCACATGGCTTATACTCCAAAAGGATTAATCAATGATACAATTGGAGTCTCATTGCAACTTTATAAAGAGCAAGAACTTCTCATTTCCAAGTATTGTGGGATCCCATACACTACCTACCCTTATTCTTATCATATGGGGTATCACATTTATATACCATTTTGGGAATATGGGCTTGCAGTGTATACGGTTAGTTAGAGATGGCCATTTACCTAAAGCAATGTCATGAATGATTAATGTTGTATGTGCAAACAGAGTGGAAATTTTGTGTAGTACTTTTACTCCATTGTTAGAGTGTTGGTGTCTTGAGGAATGACTTTATTTATCGAGGTGAGTTGGCTTGAATTTTCCTAGAAGGATAGTAAACCTCTTTGCCAATTGGAGTGGATGCACTGGCAAAACCAGAAATGTGACTTTTGTTGGGGGGGGAGGGGGGGCAAATTGATCTACACGATGACCACTATGTGTGTATACATGCGTATGTGTATGCATGTGTATATATTATACACTTGGTTGCTTGTAATTATAAAACAAAATATATTATAGATGCAATTTCATATTCTATTCCTTCAATTTATGACAAACATTTTTTTATCTAACTCTATAATCGGCCATATTAAAACTTATAATTTAAATGAAATAAGAAATCTTACTGTTTTTTTGTTCATGTATTTTTCATGAAGTGAAAGATCAATGGAAGAAACTTGGGATAGAATATGCAATCCTTAAAGGTTTAGAAAAAGATACATTTTAATTTTTAAAAAATGAGAGGCTTTTTCTATAAAAAGAAAAATGAAAGACTTTTGAGTTATATTCTCCCGTATTGTTCTCACTTGATCCTTCATCTTTTGGATTAAATCTGGTCCGACTATCTTGCTCTCCTCAACTTTATCACAATATAGAGGTGACCTATACTTTCTTCCTTGCAAGTTTTTAAATTTACCAAGGTATATTTTTGGGTTTTTAGGTATGTATACTCCTTTTTATAATTTGGAGGAAAAATTTATGGACTTAAAGCTGTTTTTTTCATACTTTTATGAAGACTCAAGAATTTTACATGGATTTGTTCTTTGTTCCTTCCTAGATAGGTGCTATCTCTTGTATATGATCTTGTGTACTTGGGCTATGCCTATTATTATTAATACAATCGTTTACTTATTAAAAAAAAAAAAAACTTTCGATGGATTTAGAAGAAAATTTTCATACTTTTGAAGGATTTCAATAAGTTTTTTTGCAATCAATATTATTTCTTACCAATTTTTAATTGAATTTAAATATATATTTTTATTTTTGGGGGGGTGGGGCGGGGCGTATGGTCCCTATCTGTCTAGTGGTGCATTTGGAGGAAAATGAATGTTATAAATTTAGTATTATTTACCTATAAAAAAATAAATTAATTAAGTATTGTGAGTGGACTGTGGAGGAGCTTTAAACTTTCTTCGTCCCTGCTCAGTTCCTTTGGTTAGCTTCTATAGATTTCAATGGGCTGAGTTTTCAGGATATTCCCTTCTCTTTTTCTATTTCTAGTTGGGTATTCCTCCTATATACTTCCTTCGCATTTTGACCATGCCTTTTGCATTTTCTGATAAAATCTTGTGAGTATTAATTAAAAGAAAAGATCTTATGAGTTATTCCTTGTCCTTTCTTTTGCAGTTCCTTCCACTGCCTTCAGTTGCTGGCTTTTATTTGGCTCGATTTTTCACAAAGAAGAGCCTGTCATCATACTTTGCTTTTGTTGTGCTTGGGAGCTTAATGGTCACATGGTTTGTGATGCGTAATTACTGGGATCTTAATATTTGGTTGGCAGGCATGTCCCTGAAATCCTTCTGTAAGCTCATAATAGCAAATGTTGTCCTGGCCATGGCTATTCCTGGTTTAGCTATTCTACCCTCAAAACTTCATTTTTTGGGTGAGGTTGGTTTAATCAGCCATGCATTGCTGCTATGTCACATTGAGAATCGATTTTTCAATTACTCCAGCATTTACTATTATGGATTTGAGGAAGAGGTCATGTATCCAAGCTACATGGTTATTGTAACAACTTGTGTGGGTTTGGCTCTAGTGAGAAGATTATCTGTGGATCATCGTATCGGACAAATGGCAGTTTGGATTTTGACTTGCCTCTATTCTTCGAAACTGGCAATGCTGGTCATTACATCGAAGTCTGTTGTATGGATGTCAGCTATTCTTTTATTGGCCGTGTCTCCCCCATTGCTTCTTTACAAGTAATTATTCAGTTGCACTCTTCAACAATTTTATTGTTTCTCAAAACTTTGTAGGCTTAACAACATTGATGTTGTAATTATTCAATTTATTGACTTTGCAGGGATAAATCAAGAACAGCCGCAAAGATGAAAGCTTGGCAAGGTTATGCACATGCAGGTGTGGTTGCTTTTTCGGTCTGGTTTTGCCGGGAGACAATTTTTGAAGCCCTTCAATGGTGGAATGGGAGACCTCCATCCGAGGGTCTACTTCTGGGATTTTGTATTCTCTCTACTGGATTGGCTTGCATACCAATCGTGGCTATCCACTTCTCTCATGTTCTGGTAGGCTTGCCTTTTCTTTTGCAATTGTTGTTTTGTTTGTTCTTCTTTCATAAATACCATTAACTGCCGGAGTTTCGAAAAGAAAGGGTAAAGGTTTACAATCTGTTACTTGGGCCTCACATAGTTGGTGTAGCTAAACTTGTCTCGATCCCCATATAGATTCATATTGGATTTATGTTGTGATTCTTTAAATTCATCTTCTATATCTTAATACAAGGCTTAAATACATTTCTGTTTATATGGGTTAAGAATTATGTGGAATTTTGCTGTGCCCTTTTATCCTATTCAGTCTTCTGCTTTTATTGCTTGCGATTGCTCTCTTCTTTCGTGTTATCTACTGCTTAGCCTCTTTGGTGCTTCTTAACACCCTGTATCTCTAGTTAATAGCCAACATGATGTTAAATCTGCAGCTCCAATTCCCTTTTCTTGTAGAATGAGGCCAATCATTTTCACAAACTAAGTTACAAATTTATGAGTCACTTCGGAACTTTTTGAAGATTTGGCATTGTGAACAGAAAAAACATAACAATTCATCATGGTCTTCATTCTTATACAGACAGTTGAATCCTTAAAAAGAGGGGGAAAAAAAAAAGAACTAACCAAACTCTCTTTCTCATCCCTGTGCAGTCTGCTAAGAGATGCCTAGTTCTGGTGGTGGCAATGGGCCTTCTGTTTATCATAATGCAGCCACCCATCCCATTATCATGGGCTTACCGGTCTGAACTAAACAAAGATGCTCGTCAATCTCCTGATGACTTGTCCATCTATGGCTTCATGGCCCCAAAGCCAACATGGCCATCTTGGCTTCTTATTTTGGCAATTCTGCTTACTCTCGCAGCTGTTACGTCCATCATACCGATTAAGTATGTTGTTGAGTTGAGATCATTTTACTCAATAGCTATGGGGATTTCTCTGGGTATCTACATATCTGCTGAATATTTCCTTCAGACACCTCTTCTGCATGCCCTGATTGTTGTTACCATGGTCTGTGCTTCTGTGTTTGTGGTCTTTACCCATTTCCCATCAGCCTCAAGCACAAAGGTGCTACCTTGGGTATTTGCTCTTCTTGTGGCTCTCTTTCCTGTGACATATCTATTGGAGGGCCAAGTGAGAATCAAAAATTTCCTTGGAGGGAGTAGATTTGGAGACATGGAGGAGGAAGAGAAGAAGCTCACGACTCTGCTGGCTGTTGAGGGGGCAAGAACGTCTCTCCTTGGTCTATATGCAGCTATCTTTATGCTGATTGCTTTGGAGATAAAGTTTGAACTTACCTCACTTATGAGGGAAAAGGCTTTGGAAAGGGTTGGAATTAGACACAATCAATCTAGTCAAAGCAGCTCTGGTAGTTTTCCTCCAAAAATGAGATTCATGCAGCAGCGGCGGGTCTCTACTGTGCCAGCCTTCACAATCAAGAGGATGTCTGCTGAGGGAGCATGGATGCCAGCTGTCGGCAATGTGGCTACTGTGATGTGCTTTGCTATCTGCCTTATCTTGAACATCAACCTCACAGGTGGATCTAATCGTGCTATATTCTTCCTGGCACCTATTTTACTGCTGCTCAACCAGGACTCTGATTTTGTTGCTGGGTTCGGGGACAAGCAAAGGTATTTCCCTGTTACGGTGGTCATATCAGCTTACTTGGTCTTGACTGCTATATATAGCATATGGGAAGATGTCTGGCATGGGAATGCAGGGTGGGGCATCCAAATTGGTGGGCCGGATTGGTTCTTCGTGGTAAAGAACTTGGCCCTCCTTATTCTTACATTCCCCAGCCATATCCTTTTCAACAGGTTTGTGTGGAGTTACAAGAAGCAGCCTGATTGGATGCCATTGCTCACGTTGCCCCTTAATCTGCCATCTGTTATAATTACAGATGTGCTTAAGATTAGGATTTTGGGGCTTTTAGGAATTATTTATTCCCTGGCACAGACTCTAATCTCTAGACAACAATACATCTCCGGATTGAAGTATATTTAGACAAGTTCATACTCTGTACGATATGCTTTGGCAATTTTCAACTGAGGTATTAAAGTTCATGTTTGTCTTGTACTTCTTTAATTGGACATTTGTCTGCCCAGAATGCCTGAGAATGAACTGTCTTTTGAGTTTACCTTGAGGGGGTTGTTGTCTGCCCCAAATACGTGAATTATGAACTGTCATTTAGAGTTATCATCAGGTGGCCAGTTACAAATGCTATTGAGAGAATATGAGCTAACCTTCCAAGCAAATTAAATGTTTTTTGGTAGCTCCCCCCACCCCCTGTTTGGCCTTTTGGTGCAACATTTTCTGTACATCTAATTTCTGACCAATTGTTATTGGCAAAATACGGAGAATCAACCGGTGAGTTTGTGAGCCAATTGAAGTGTTACAGTTGTGCAGTGCCGATCATATTGTGAACCTGCAAATTTTGTAACAGATGTTATCCAATTAGGTATAAATTGATTTTAGTTGTCTCGAGTTTGGCATTTTGGAATGTTTATATTTCTGCCGATCTTGGGATTAATAGTTTGAGGATATTACATTTACGTCCATCGTATCTTGCTTGTGATCATTGGCCGCGTCGAGCTTTTTTGGGCTGGACTTTTTGGATCCCTTTTGTGAAGAGTGGCGAACCCATTGTTTTTAGAGTCGGGCTACAGTTGCTTTTTGTAACTCTTTTTTTTTCACATTTTTTTTAATATATTTAAATATTTTTAAAAAATAAAAACATATATCAATACACTTAAAATCATTTCTTTAATTATTAAATAATTTTTTTTTCCCAAACGATCAAATAGTGCGGTCATATTTGGTGATTAGCTTTTACCTTGTTTTTATCATAAAAAGAAAATAATCGAATGCCTCGTGTGCATATTCTAATTGGTCCTTCGTCGCTCCTCCCAGCTACAACCATGTATCTATCCCAAGCACTCGGATATTGAAAAGAAATCCACAGACCAACCACGCGTCCTTCTCTCCGATGCTCTGTGTCTCGTAAGGTGTTCTTCGAGGAGGGCAACGACAATGGCCTCTGCAGCCAAACCCATCACCATATCCATCCTCCTCCTCTTCTTCTTCTTCTTCCTTACCATTTCTCTCTGCAAATCCAGAGAGGAATATCCTACACCAGCCCCATGGCCGCACCAATTCCACTCCATACTCTTCATGAACAACAGCGGTTCCCTACAGATAGTCGATCTCTGGTACGATTGGCCCAATGGCCGGAACTTCAACATCATACAGAACCAGCTGGGCAAGCTTCTCTACGACCTTGAATGGAACAATGGTACTTCCTTCTTCTACACATTGGACTCGAACAAAGAGTGCAGGACCATGCACTTTGAGGTGGGTATTCTTCGCCCAAATTGGCTCGGCGGCGCCAACTATCTGGGTCAGCGCCGAGTCGATGGCTTCCTCTGCAATGTTTGGGAGAAGGTGGACTTCATTTGGTACTATGAGGATGTCGTCTCCAAGAGGCCCGTTCGTTGGGTTTTTTACACGGGTACGTATTCATATATATTAAAAACCAAACACAACATGCTGCTAAAGAAATCTTCCGTTTCAGTCAGAGTACTGTTCGGAAACGAAACTTGTCTCTTAACATGAATTGTAAAAGATGTGCAGGGATGGATGCACATGTCATGACGTTTGAAGTGGGAGCCGTGCTCGAGGATGCCCAGTGGCAAGCCCCTCTGTACTGTTTCGACAGGAGGGGTAATGGATCCGACCCAACTGCACAATTTGCCATCACCGGCGCTTCTCGGGAGCATTTTCTGGGTGGAGTACTTCGAGGCTCCAGTAATAAACTCTGAAGTATGTAACGTGCATGTTTGTTTTGAACGTGTCAGAGTATTAGTATTGTATTCGTCAAATTTATCTTTAAAATTTGATGAAAATTATATATTTTTTATAAATCTAAAACTTTACATACTCTATATTGGATTAGTTATTGGATTAATTAAAATACTAATATAATATTATTTTTAATTTCTTTTTTCATATTTTATAATTACACTAATCATATATACATTAATAATTTATTTTAATACTTAAATTATTGTTTTTCAATTAATTTTCCATCAATTTGTTTCCAACCGTAATGTAGCCAACCATAGTATAGCCAACTAACTTGTTTACATCATAAAAACAAGTCGCAGCCCAAAATACAAAAACTAACAACAATTTATAACATTAATTTATAATACAAAGGTCTAGCTGAATCCCAAAATCCACCAATATTTAGTATCACCCAACAAAGGCCAAGTTGCAGTACATTTCATTATCAACATTTCTACCCAACATTTCCACCAACAAACTAGTTCATAAACCAACAACTTCAATAGACTCACATTTTAGTATCAAAATAATATAATAACTCCACAAACCAGTTCATAAATCAGCAAATGAAAATAACAGTACATTTCAGTAGCAGTTTTACACTTCAGTAGCAGTACTCAAATAATTTCAGCAAGTTCAAAATAATTAATACAGATCTCAGAGTGACTACCCAGCCAATGCTTGTCCAAAACATGTCTTCCTAGTTTTTTGCATTATGTAACCTTAAAGATGACATTAAGCTGCAGCCTGCAGGAAATAATATTTTAAATCTATAGTTATTCAAAAAAATACGACAAGAGAAATTATTAAAACACACCAAAGTAATGAAACCTAATGGAAAAGTCACCAAAGAGAAAAGGCAAAAGGCAATCAACTGTGCACATATGATCAGTGTACATGGTTTTAAGAATTATATTCTGTCAAGCAGGGCTTTTGTCGCAACAACATTGAGTACTCGATCGACTAACTACTTGAAATTTTGAATGATCATTCAACTCATACTACTAACACTACATATACAAAGGAAACCATTTTATATATATATATATATAAAAAGAGTGATTGGCATAAATTGATTAAGGACTTACAAATCCTAACTACATAATTTACTGCACATTTGTATAGAGTCAAAGATTGTATAGCATCATGAGCAATCAGCCTTAGATTTTAGCAGTGACTGCTAATGATGTATATCGTTTCTGTGAAGTATTGATCTTTGTGTGCTGTAATTTAACTTGAAAATCCTAGCGATTTCGAATGAAAACAAGAAAGAAACAGCAAAAAATAATAATAATAATGCATATTAATTCCATTTCATTTATTAGGACCATGCAGAAAAAAAGAAAAAAAGCTTTCCATTGAAACAAAGATCACATGATATCTTCTTTTTAAGAAGAAAGAATTATATTCCTATATAGTCAAGAACTACCTGCAGCTCAGGTGCCTCTTTCCCCTTGATGCAGTTGTCATTTAGCAGCTAGTCAAGAAGGGGAAAAACCATTTCAAAAGCATTATCAATTTTAAGTGGTTGATGAAACTTTAAACTTTAAAGCACTTGTTTTCTAGTTTCGCAGACACAGTAAAGTATTAGCTTTTCCAAATCCAAGTTCCCAACATCAGTCTAACACCCCTTTAAAAAGGGAATGGATCCAATAAAGCATACCTGACCAGGGGTCTTCAGGAAATATACAATTCCTCTGATCTCCTTGAACCTAACAAGATTATAGCATAAGAAAATAACAATCATTAATTAATCGTGCCCCATTGTTGACCATAAAAACACTCGTGCACATGCCGGAGAGAGAGAGAGAGAGAGAATTCTTCTATTGGGAAGTGAGAAATTATGGTTCATATAGTAGTATCTTACAGAAAGGTCCAGAGCAAGGCAGCGTCGACAATCTACCATGGTAAGTTCCATGTTTCTGAATTAACAGCTTGGAAGCCATGCCTTCAACCCAGAAATTCCCATTATTTGAAATTAGAACTCTCAGCTCAATCAACAGTATATTAATGCATGTTCAATTCCACAAAATGGGCCTAAAAACTAAACAAATTATACTCCACACACGCAGAGATGAAATACCTAAATTAGACCAAGATGGAGTATATGCAAAAATCAAAGATGCTATAAGTCCTGTCGCTGCAATTTGTAATAAGAAAATTATGGAATACGTGAGCACACAAAAATAGAAAAGCTGGAATCAAAAACCCAATTCGAAATTTAAAAAAATAGCAAATACTCTCAAAGATCAGCTTAGAAACCTTGTGATTCATAATAGAAATGCAAGAAAAATGTTCTCAGTTTGGGTGCTCAGAAAAATGCAAGAAAATACCCTTAAGCAGTGATTTTCGGGATTGGGCAGCGATTTACTCGACCCCTCAAGAGCGATTTACTCGAACGACATCACTAAGATGTCCTCAAGCACGATTTAGATAGGTAAGGGTGAGTTTATGAGGTTGGGTTTAGCAAAACCTAAATAAAAAATGGAGAGAAGGGGAGAGAGGGAGTGTTAGGCTGTAGAGGGAAGTGAGAGAGAGAGAGAGAGAGAGAGAGAGAGAGAAAGGGAAGAGATAAAATGGAGAGGAAAAATTGAAAGAGAGAAGAAATTTTTTTCAGATTCATGGGCGAAAGAAATGGGAGAACGGGACAGGAGAGGAAGAAAGGGCAGACAGCTCTAGGAGAAGGAAACATAATTACGGACGAAAAGGGAGACAACAGTTGGAAGAATGATTTTGTAATAAAATAACCGGATAGACGGTAAACAGTGAGTTTTTAAATATGAAGATGAAAATAAATTTACTGTAACTCAAAGTTTGAGTTTTTACTTTTATCGAATCCAATGCCAACGTTTCAAATCCCAGATTCATCAAATTTTAGAGATCCCTTTGTTTTAGCGAGACCGCTGCCAATGCTCTTATGTGCACTTCAAAAAATGGCAGCCTCTCCACAACAACGGCAGACAATTTGCTGTTTTGTTGCACAAAAATCAAAATGACACATCCTTTCTTTCTATCCATCCTGCACTTCACTCGAACCATGCCCCATGTCGCTCTAAGCCAGAATGCATCTTCAAATGCTAAAGAAATATCAAGATCTTCCACGGTTCATTTCATTTTGTGATGTTCGTATCTACATTTTATTTGAATGTCACTACTAGCAACAAGAATTTCCCACTTTTGCAGGATGAAAGGATGACATGCCCATGTCTCAATCAAACTTGATTCGGGAAGTTGGAAAATTCCAGGGTGCTCGAAGTATACAATGAAACGGAAAAAGAAGTGCTTTTTATATTTTTATTGTTCTTAAAAAAAAAAAAAATCTCTTTATTGTCTTCAAGCATACGATAGGAAGCAATTATGTTCAAATATAGAGAGGACTGTCAAATTCTCTGTTACGATTCTGTGGCTGCCTAGCAATGGGTTGCATTCTGCATGGTAAAAAAGAACTTTGTTGTAGAAGCCAGTATAATCTAAAGCACGATACTTACTTTCTGCTGCTGAGTTCATCCAGGTATTTATGAGAGAAGGCCACAAAAACACTACAAATCTTTTTTTTTTTCTTCTGACCAAATCTTTACCATAACGTTGAATTTGTCAGTTTAGTTTCTCCTAAGAGAGCTTATATATGTTGCTTCCTCAAACTCCAACATGGGGATGGTTTTATGATGGATTTCAAGTTGAGTTCTGATTTCAAGTTGAAAGAACTCAGGAAAATTCCTTGATCAAAGATGTGTGAGTGATATCAATAAGCTGGCAATCATTGGGATGTGATACATCTGCTTTTACACATCCAGTGGATTGTTGAAGTTCTCCTAGCAACCCCTTAATCGTTCCAACCTGACAGTTTCGTATCCCACATGGGGAGTTTTTTTACTAATCAGCCAATGTTCATCAACAAACACCCCACACCTAACGTGGCTGTCCTTTTTTTTTTCCCCCTTCCTATAAAAAGCATTTGAACACAGCGACCCCATGTATTGAACCCATCCCGCTCCTGCTCCCGCTCCCGCGCCCCCTCCCTCCCTCTTGTCGCCCAGCACCCTCATTTCACAGGGACCACTCGGCCCCCAGCACCAGCACCAATGTCACCCTCCCTCCACCAGCACCACCGAGCGACGCACCCTCGACTCGTCAGCCACCCTTTGCCAATCGCTACCCAGCACCCACGACTCTTACCTCTATTTCACCGCCCATCTGCTCTGCAACAAGAGGTAACTCCTTTTTTGTTATGTTTCATTTTGTTTAGAAGAGTTATTTTAATGCATAGAGTTTCACATTGGCCAGCAAAAGCTTTTGTTACTTTATGCCAAATGGAGGGTCCTTAGCTCTCTCTCCCCTCCCCTCTCTCTAAGCTTCTTCTCTTTGCTATACCAAACCCTGAAATCAATCTTTTTGGTCAGCCATTGATTCACAACTTTCTTCAGGTAAACACTACGCTCCTTCTTTTTTTTGGGTTTTTTCTTGGCTAACACTGAGCTCTTCGATGTTGCAAGCTTTGCTTCCAAGACTCGTTCTTTCTTTCCTTAGTTTTTGGCTGCTCTTCATTTTCTAGTGACTCCTACTTTTTTATTGTTTCATCTTTGGCTTCCATTTTTGTGATGTCAAGGAATTGAAGGAATAAAAGAAGGTGGTAATATAAGTTTGAGGTCATTGCGTTTTCTTCTTCTTGTTGCTGCTATTGCTGCCTTTCTTTCGCTTTTCGTACAATGAACATCACATTTGAATGTTGTGGCTAGTGGAGTTTTTGTTTCCAATCAAGAAACCATATGCTGATAACTTTAATTGCGACCTTAAGTAAGAATGGCAAATGGGTTTCACAACTATTGAAAATGCGCACAACCACAGTACTGTGAGCCCCAAGAAGACAAGAGGGCGCACAACCACACTTGCGATCTCACAAGTGTGTAGATGAATATAGTCGAAGAATGCTCGACCTGAATGATAAAGCTGGTATTCGAATAAACAAGAATTATTATTCTCTTGTTGTTGACGCGGGGGGTTTTGAAAATCTTTATTTTCAAGAGAAAGAATTTCATTGACAAGACTAGACATTTAAGGTTGGGTAAAGGAGGTGGCGAAGCACTTAATGAGTACTTTCAGAGAATGAGAGAGATGAATGATGGCTTCGTTTCTTTCATGGACGTGGATGGCTTCGTTTCTTTCACCACTTCGACCCCACCACTCTTGTCTTCTTAGGGCTCACAGTACTGGGTTGTGCGTATTTTCAATAGTGGTGAAACTCATTTGCCATTCTTACTCAATGTCACATCTACATTGGCCTTACAATCTGTTTTAGTTGTTGGTCATGACCTTGAGATATTACTATGCTTAGGTTGGTACTTTCTGCCACGGGCACAACCAATGGTCACATACACAATCCTCCCATCATCATCTCTCTTCGTCTTCTGAGTCTTTACACCAAAACCCTATTGCTTGACATATCTCTTATAATAGGCCGTAAACTCTTTCTCACTCTCCAATTCCATACTGGATTTTGGTGTTTCAACTCGTACATCATCATCCGAGACAACAGTGGTAACCTCCGCCTCTTCATTTGCGTCAAATAAAGTTTCTAAAAATGCAAACATATATATAGATTAGCATCAATTCAATATTGGCGTCATTAAAGTAAAAGCAGACAAAAGTTTAATACCACCAGTAGCATTTGCACATTGATCAGTCATCCGTGATGTACTTTCAACATTTTGTTCAAATTCTGCACTAGTTGGCACAATTGACGTGGGAGGTGTTTCTTGCCTCAAATCCTCCGGATTACTCGACGAGAGGGACGACAACGAGTCGAAGGTGCGTCATGCGGTGGCGCTAGTGGAGGGAGGGCAATGGAGTGGTTCTTGTGAAATGAGGCTACTGGGTGACAAAAGGTACGGGAGGGAGGGGGCGCGAGAACGGGATGGGTGGCGATGGGCAGAGGCAGGCCGACGAGTCACCGGTGTTGGGCGACAACAAAGACGGCGTTGCTCAAGGGTGCTGGGCAACAACAAAGATGGCGTTGCTCAAGGGTGCTGGGCAACAACAGAGACGACGACGCTCGAGGGTGCTGGGCGACAAGAGGGAGAGGGGGGGCGCGGGAGCAGGATGGGTTCAATACTTGGGGTCGTTGTGTTCAAATGCTTTTCAGCAGGAAGGGGGAAAAAAAAGGACAGCCACGTCAGGTGTGGGGTGTTTGTTGATGAACATTGGCTGATTAGTAAAAAAATTCTTGACTGTAATGGGGTTAAATCTGTGGTGGCATTTAGTGCTAAGCCGTGATATGTTATCCATTGAGATGCTCGTATCCCAATGGCTGCCACTTTCTTGTCTCCTAAGGTGATATTGAACAAGCTAGAAAGATCAGGGTAATGAAAATAAATTAAAACACTCTGCATTTTATCCTCCCAAACAAATTCAATCTAGGACAAAAATATAACTGTTGAAGAAACTGACGAGTCAATAACTGCATGCTTTTATCATTGAATTACCGGAACAAAGGAGAACAGCATCATGGAAGTAGAGTATTAAGATCAATAACAGGAAGTCCAAGTCCTTAATTCAGCAGAAAATATAGAGTTAATGAAAATATTCAGGAGTTTATGACATGGTTCTGGGAGTTGTTCCTTAAAAAATATACTGCTATGAGGTTCAACCTTAGTCTTACCATTAACTAAGGGGCCACAGAACCAATATGAAAGGGGAATTGACCCTGAATAACATTATAAACTATTTTAATTAATTACAGCATCTCAGAGTCAACTTTTACCAAGAAAATATAATTACAAAAGTAGTATAAACAATTCATCCATAACCTCTCAAAAATTTAATTAATTACTCTTAATTTGGTAAGAAATGGCACGACCACATGAAACTTGACACACCATTTGGTCTTATACTTATTCAACACTCACTCTTGATGCTTTGTAAGGGACTAAAAGAAATGAGAACAACAGTTTCAAGACATGTTGAGTTCAATTATATGTTGGAAAATACAGGCTATGCCTATTGCTTTCATCAATCAAATTCTTGCTTTACCTATAAAAAAAAATGAGAAAAGATATTTGCAACCGTGAATTGTACAACCGCTACGTAATCATTTTAAAAAAAGTGAATAAAACATGAAACCCACATGAAAAAAATTAATTTTTTAATAGTGGACCCCACTCTTTTTCAAAAAGATTACGAGGCATTTACACACTTCACGGTTGTATGTAGAATTACTCAAAAAAACTATATGTTGGAAAATACTGAGTATGGATCTTAACATTGTTTTTCTTTTTTTCCCACTACTTCCAAATGGGGCATAACAGAAGAGGTTGCTCTATTTAAAAGCTACAGTTATGACAGTTTGTTTGGAAACACCAAACAGGCACGGATTAGGACTATTAGGAACTCAGATAAAAATCAGCATCTTGCTTGATATAGAAGTTTTAAAGAACCCCAATGCAGATAGTCTTAAACTATTTAGTATTGCATAAAAAATGAGAACATACATTATGCAAAAAACTAAAATAAAATGGAAGGATTATGAAACTTACCAACCCAAACGCCAGTGAAACCCTTTAGCCGAGATGCCTTGATAGAAAATGTTGTGGAAAGAACGCGGATGACCACCTCCTCAAGGGCCCTGAGGTACCAGCGAAGATCCATCCTATGATTTTGGAGATTGATAATTGGGTACATAACTAGCTACAGTCCAACAGTCATACATTAAAACTTTGGAACAAAATACAAAAACAAAGAGAATACAGACATGTTTAGTTAAAAATGAAAAAAAAAAAAAAAAATCAACTTTTTTTTTTCTACCGGCTGTCCCAGAAAAAGGTCTCCACTCAAAGGCGCAGAAGGCATCTGAAATGAGTTTTCCGCAAGTATACCTCAGGTAATTCAAGAAGAAGTTACCCCAGTCCGATACTTGAACTTTCTTCCCCAGCCAAAAGAAATTTTCAAACTTAATTGAGAATTATGCTATAAAATGAGGGATTATTAGGTAGTCTCGGAGTGGACACATTGTGCATCCGTCTTATTATAAAATGCCATCATAAATAAAATTAGTATTTATATTTAATTAGATGACATGCAGTCATAAAATTGTGGTACGTGGTTCTTAATTTGTACCTGGCCAGGGCCATGATAGGTGACTTCGCCGCCACGCTCGATTCGGTAAACATCGTGGGGAGCATTCTTGATGTTGAAATTCCGATACTCTTCGGAACTCCCAGTGCCCAATGTATACACAGGGTAATGTTGTAGAATGATTAGCGTATCAGGACAATCTTGATTTCTTTCAATCAAGGTCATCTTGTCCCTAACAATTCTTCTCTGCCAAGACCATGCCTTCCCATAAGGAACCAGGTCTTTGTACAAGTCGAAACACTCATCGGCAAAATTGATTCTCAGACCAAGTGAGTATTATGTTGTGCATGTGAGGTGTTTGTGAAAAATGCGAAAGACGGAGAACTTAACTCACGTCCTTGGTCGGTCATTAGATATAGAGGTGGACTCGAAGGCTTTGGGATCTGAGATTTGGTTCAATTTTGGCACAGTTGTGTGAGACCGAGGTCGGAATGTTTTATCAGTGTGCTTGCGCGCTGCGCATGCCACCGGGATGGAAATTTGAAAGTGTGTTTCACGGCCTGGGCAACAACAGTTGAACTGGGCCTCGATAGGTATTATTTGGAGTCCCACCAGTGTTCTGGTGTGACTGTATAGTGGTAATTCGAACGTTCATAGCGGTAATAGAAAATAAGTATAGAGAAAGTAAAAAGAGATAGACATCGAAATTTCCGTAGTTCGGCACTAACCCTACGTCTACAGGCGTTTAGGAAGGAGAATCACTATAATAAATCTATTTACAATCTCACGTGATCTCTCTCATTTCACTGTACCAAGATTACTAGTAGTCTACTGGCTGAGCAAATTCTTCCTGGGGTCTGCAGTAAGTTGAAGAAGAAGTTCAAGATATTATCCAGCTTGAATGTGAGTCGGTGTGAAAAGAAGTAATTCCCATTGAAGTTGTCTAAGCATCCCTTTTTACATGATTATTTTTCTGCAACTGATAGTTGCGTGTCTGGCTCTTTATTGCATATGTCAGCCAGGTGGCAATCTCCTTTGCGTAAACTATTTTCCTTCTCTTTCTATTTTCCGTCCGACCCTTTATTGCACATGCCAACGTACCTGTTGCATGTCCCTTCATGTCCCCCACTCTTATTCCTTTATTTTGCTTGTCTTCTTGCTCTAGTGGTGAGTTGGGCCCAATTATAGGCTTGTCTTATCCCTCCACAATGGTCTACTGTGAAAATCATATCTTCTTGTTTTTATTGTTATTTTATTAAAATATTAATTTTAATATTTTAATTTATTTTAATTATAATAATAATTATAATTTAAATATTTACTCGTTATTAAAAATATACAAATTAATTTTTTTTTATTATTAAGCCAACAACGCGTCTGTTAAAAGTTAAAACCCTGATTTTGTTAGACATCAAATACTTATAAAAAACAATTTAGAAAATAGATATTAAAATTTTTTGATCGTCAACATCAAACAAAATAGTGATCATAATAGTGATCAACGATTGAGAACCAAAACTACACCTTGATTTGAAGTTGAAACAGCTTAGAATTTGTCGAGTGTTGCATTCAAATCGACATTGTCTGGAGTCCGAGGTTATTCAACAAGGCTCCTCGTGTTGTCATTGATTCAAAAGAGTGTCAGGTTTTAGACTGCCTTTCATCGATCATTCTTACTCTTATTTTGAGTAGACAAATTAGAAATAAGATTAGCCATGATAACATGAGGCAAGATCCCTTACCCTCCCATGTTACCAACTTTGTCTCAATCTAATACCAATAATGTTATACATTACATTCATTTTAGTTCCGTTTAGCATTTAGATATTGAAAGTGTTTCATCTCATCATTATAATTTTTTAAAAATTTTTATACAAAATATAATAAATAATTTAACTTTTTAAAATCACAAAATAATAATAATATTAAAAAATAATATTCTAACAATATTTTATTTAACTTTTAATTCTCATCTCATCTCATCTCATATCAACTCACTATCTAAAGAGCACCTTATTACCTAAAATGTATAATTTGTATAATTCTTATATGATGTATTATTTTTTTTCAAATAAGAATTCAAAGATTAATGGATAAGATTGTCTTATTATAGCAAAATGAAAATAAAATAAGAATTTAATAAATAGAGTTTTTTTTATCAACATTGGCTCCTGGGGATAGCCGACCGAGTCTTGAGAGAGGAGAGGACCCAAAATTAAAATTTAAAAGTATAACAATACACCTACAATTATTTTCGTAATTATATTTTAAAATAATAATATTTTTTATAAATTATTTAATAATGTATTATGAAAATTCCAAACTATAAAAAAAAAAAAAATTACAAGATGCCACAAGTATGATTTTCCAGACTATAAAAACCAAAACAAGATGACAGACTGCCACTTGGTCCCACGTCCACTTCTTCTGCCTCTACTCTCTCCTCTGCCCTTGTTTTGCTTTTGCAGATTAAATAAAATAAATTGAGTTTAAAATTTAAAATTAAATAAAATATTATTATATTATATTATATTTTTTAATATTATTTTTATTTTACAATTTATAAAAATTAAATTTTTTATTTTATTTTATATAAAAATTTTAAAAAATTATAATGATCAGATATATAAAATGAGAATAAATGTAAAAATAAATAAGACTGTAATCGTCGAGTGTCTTGTCCTTCTCTCCTCTCCCTTCAGTCCAAGTTGCCACGTGCTCCCCATCAAGACAGCACACGTTCGAAACAAGACTACCTTTTCGCAGACCCACCGTTTTGCAGATCCTACGGGCACAGTTAATTAATCAAAAACAACCAAACAAAGTTAACCCGGGTTAGGTTACTGCGCTGACCGGAGCTCTCGACCCACGGCTCGGCTCGGTTCGGTCACGCACTCTTTTGCTAACCCCTTTATAATTAATGACGATGCGACGTAAATAGCCTAGTCTAATCACACTCCCTCCTCTACTTGTCCGTCTCTCTTCTTGTCTGCCTGCCTGCCTGCATCTCAAATCCCTCCCTCTCCCTCTCCCTCTCCCTCTCTCTCTCTCTGCTACATTACTCTGAAATCAGGTACGCAAACCATAATTGCACCCTTTTTTTTTTTTAGCGTAAAGTAGTTCTTGCCTTCTTTTATTCTCCGTTTGGTTACCGAGAAATGCGAGGGGAGAAGATAAAAAGATCTGAAGATTTTCAAATTCCGGATCAATGAAATACGAGATGATTCAAATCAAGAATTTCTTAAATCTGATCTTTTGTACTTTTACCACATGTTGCTATTACAGTTTTCATTAGGTTAGACGTTGAGTTTAGTTAAATTAAGATAATAAAATAATGTTTAAATATTATTATTTATTATTATTATTATTTTAGAAATTTGAAAAAGTTAGAATTGTTATTATATTTTACGTTAAGATTTAAAAAAATTATAACGAGGATAGGTAACAAACGAAGCCAGTTGATCGGTAAATATTCATGTTTATTTGTGTTTGGATTTGGATTTTCAGTCGAATCTCGTCGATATAATTCTTCCCATTGACGATCACGATGGATGCGGATAACAAATTTTTCAATATGGGGCTTCTCATTGTGGCCACTCTAGTGGTGGCGAAGCTAATTTCTGCGCTAATAGTGCCTAGATCGGGAAAACGTCTCCCTCCAGTTCTCAAGTCATGGCCCGTAATCGGTGGGCTCGTCCGCTTCATGAAAGGTCCGATCGTGATGCTCAGAGAGGAGTACCCGAAGCTTGGGAGCGTATTCACAGTGAATGTGGTCAACAAGAAGATTACTTTCTTGATTGGTCCCGAGGTTTCGGCACACTTCTTTAAAGCCTCTGAGTCTGATCTTAGCCAGCAGGAGGTGTACCAGTTCAATGTGCCAACTTTCGGCCCAGGAGTAGTATTTGATGTCGATTACTCGGTGCGGCAAGAGCAGTTTCGGTTCTTTACGGAGTCCTTGAGAGTAAACAAACTGAAGGGATATGTCGATCAGATGGTTGCAGAAGCAGAGGTAAGTGTCTGGGTTGAATATGCATGATAGATTTGCTGGTACGTTGCTTCCTCATGTTGGTGGTTATTTATAAATTAAACAGGAAGATCCTAAGGGCTTGTTAGGTGAGATGTAATTTTCTTGAAATGTAGAGTAGTCCTGAGGCAATTCTCTAAGAAGCTGCCCGATTATATACTTCTAGTATTGATTGAAATAAAATCACAGAGGCGTTTTGGATTGTGGGGAAATGAACAAACTGAGAGGAGAAATCTTTACAAGTGCTTAGGAATTGATATGGTTTAGAAATCTTTACCATAACTTTGTTAAGACATCAGATTGCATACGTTTCATGCTGCTCGTGATGTTTCTCTCTCTCTCTTTAGTTTGGTAATTTAAAAGCCTTTTGAGGCATGCAGAATGGGGAAGAGATCCCTAAGAAAATGAAATGATTCACTCAGAGTGGTTAAGGATGTTTTCTGGTGAAGAGATGCGTATTTGTATGCAGGAAACAAATGCAAAATAAGTACCAGCGTAGGCGAGGAATGTGTGGAAGATAGAAAACTTCTGCATTTTTTTGGGAGTAGTTAAGCTTTGTTAGCGTCTTTAATCTACAAAGTATTATTTACCTTTTTAAAGTGATCGGCTACACATTGAGGTCTTCTAATTTTCCCCACAATCAACTTAAGTGATGCAGTGCTTTTAATATTCTTTCATGTGCTCTTGACGACAGTTGTATGACGTGGCGTTTCAGCAGTTTATTGATTTGAGGTTCTTTTATTTCCTAGTTTTTGCATTGAGTAATTCTACGTACAACCGTGAAGTGCGTAACCGCTGCGTAATCGCTTTGAAAAAGAGTGGGGTCTACTATTAAAAAATTAATTTTTTTCATATGGGTCCCATGTTTTATTCATTTTTTTCAAAACGATTACGCGGCGGTTGCGTAATTCACAGTTGTAAATATCTTTT
This sequence comes from Juglans mandshurica, assembly GCA_022457165.1. Classification (NCBI taxonomy): domain Eukaryota; kingdom Viridiplantae; phylum Streptophyta; class Magnoliopsida; order Fagales; family Juglandaceae; genus Juglans; species Juglans mandshurica. The sequence goes on along the minus strand of CM039629.1, from coordinate 22,794,941 downwards.
CTCTTTTGCATTCTACCTTGCTCCACAGGATTGATCATTCCATAAGCCTATTTTTTTTCATCTGGCAACGGACAGGACTACTTCTCGAAGTGGGGAGACAGTGGTGAAGTGGATATAAAGTATGAGCTGGAGCATCTAATCATCCTCACAGCCAGTAGATGTCTCTTGGGCCGAGAAGTTCGTGATAAGCTATTTGATGATGTTTCTGCCTTGTTCCATGACCTCGACAATGGAATGCTCCCTATTAGTGTTATCTTTCCATACCTGCCCATTCCTGCTCATCGACGACGTGACCATGCCCGCAAGAAGCTTGCAGAAATCTTTGCAAACATTATCCACTCCCGTAAATATGGTGGAAATGCAGAGAATGACATGTTGCAATGCTTCATTGACTCAAAGTACAAAGATGGTCGCCCGACAACTGAGACAGAGGTCACTGGCTTGCTTATCGCTGCTCTATTTGCTGGGCAGCACACAAGTTCCATCACCTCCACTTGGACTGGTGCCTATCTCCTGCGGCACAAGGAGTACCTATCTGCTGTGTTGCAGGAGCAGAAAAACCTGATGGGAAAGCATGGGAGTAAGGTTGATCATGATATCTTGTCTGAGATGGATGTCCTGTATCGGTGTATTAAGGAAGCCTTGAGACTCCACCCACCACTGATTATGCTGCTACGTAGCTCGCATAGTGATTTTAGTGTGACAACCCGAGATGGAAAAGAATATGACATCCCAAAGGGCCACATAGTTGCCACATCACCAGCTTTTGCAAACCGCCTTCCTCATATATTTAAGAATCCAGACAGTTATGATCCTGACAGATTTGCCGTTGGGAGAGAAGAAGACAAGGTTGCAGGGGCATTCTCATATATTTCATTTGGAGGTGGCAGGCATGGTTGCCTTGGTGAGCCCTTTGCATACCTGCAGATAAAGGCAATATGGAGCCATTTGCTGAGGAACTTTGAGTTGGAGCTTGTATCACCTTTTCCTGAGATTGATTGGAATGCCATGGTTGTGGGTGTGAAAGGAAAGGTGATGGTGCGGTACAAGCGGCGGGAGCTTTCTGTTAATTAATCTAGGGATTTTATCACTCTGTGCTTTGTGCATCTAATCCTTCCTTTCATCCTTTTAACTCATCTGTGTTTCCAGAATGGTTTTGCTCTCTTTTGTTGGATTGATACCTTTGTTAGTTTTCTTAAAATTTATGGTGATTATTGTAGCTTGTGAGTTTGTTTTAGTTCCAACTGCCAAAAACTGGGGCTCTTTGCATGAATTTGTATTCCTTTATCATTAGAGAATTGGGTTTAGAACAAGAAATCTCTCTCCAGATGGCTTCATTTATAAAGTTCCCGATTCTTGGAAGGGTTGGGTCACTGGTTTAGTGGCAGCCATTTCACCGGGACCCCCATTGAATCCAAATCTGGTTTATTCAATATCACATCTAGGTAAGACCATCAACATGATAAGCACTTTGTCCAGCAGCAACGATACAATGAGCACCAGGGGTCATATTTTGTGCGTTACAAATTGAGGTCAGAAACCGGAGCCTGGCACAGACCATTCAGCTGCCAACTGCACATGCAGTATGTTGGTTAGGATGGCTTTTCAACAAGAGACTGCCAATTTTGGTTGGCTGGAAACTTAAATTGCTAGCCAAGAACAGAGATCCAAGCTTTGATTTTGACTATTGGTTAGCTTTTAAGCACTTGGGAAGGAAATATGCTCATGCTCTTCGAATAACCCTTGAGTCCATTTTAATTAGATTCTCAATAACAAACTCACTGATCCACGATTGAATGCACCATGTATTAAAGCGTAACTCAAATACAATAAAGCTATAGACCTTTTCTAAAGTTAAAAGTACTGCTATGAATCTGAATTCGGACCTAAAAAATGTTTCGAATAGCGTATTTTTTTTATTTTTTTTTTTATTTATTTTTAATCATTATAAACATTTTTAAAAAAAATAAAAAATTTACAACATCATTAAAATATATTTTTTTAATCATTCAATAATAAAAAAAAAACTCATTCAAAACATTTTTCAAAACATTTCTCAAAGTCAAAAGAAGACAAAAGTACAAAAACTAACCCGAGTGTTCAGATCGTAGTGTCCGTGATGCATGCTGACCCTCACAATTAATCAGTTTGATATGACTTTTAGGAGTTCAATATCAGACAAAAGAGTCTTGTCTATCAGCCCTTGGTTCCTCAGTACAAAATCCAAAGCTCGTTGGCCCTTTCAAACACATTGGTATTGCATCTTCGTAAGGATTCACACAAGTATCAGCAAAAGGATCCAATATCACTGAAAATGTTGTTGGTCTGGGTTGTTAAAATCATTCTCAGGATAACCCAGTTCCGGTGGCACTATGATCCTGCAGGCTGCAACACTGTCGAATTTAATGTGAGATTGATACAATCTTCATTTTAGCCTCCCCCTTTTTTGCTAGACACCATAATTGTTTATACATTGTGCCAATCCAGCCATCCTAGATTTAGTTGCATTAACAGTATTCAGGAGTGGAACTATGGAAAGTTGCATTAATTTAAAAAAGTTGTAATGATAGATAAGATAAGTTGGGGGACTTTTGTATCCAAACCGGGCATTAATTAACTACTTGAAAATACGTACCACTCAAAAATGTCATTGCTAATACATTAGCCTATTTTATTTCAGAAAAACCAGACGCAACACCTTGCTGTATCCGCTAGTGTTTCATGATTATCTGTCCTGATTTTTCAAATTATGGTATGAACATATCCCTAGTCACACACACACACAGATTCTCTTTGGGGTTCAATTCACTTATGATTCAGGGCAATGCATAGACAAAGTTAATGGCTTACCAGTACAGACTCTCCCATCTTTGGTATGGACCCATTTCCTATCCGCAGGTCCTGCATTCTTATTTGAATATATAATTAGAACAGATAATTTAATTACGATGTTGAACTTAAACATGGAAAAGTCCTTGTAATGTACTTTTCAACAGGTAACCTTATACTGAAGACCTGATTCTCTGATCTCTTTGTAGTCTGGATACCTCATTGATCATGTAAAAGGGATGGAGGAGGAGGTGATATCCTGAGAGATGGCTAAGCTAAATTGACATATAACAAAACATTATCTACGGAAAATATTATTCTTCGTTTTCTTTATTTTATTATTTTTTGATGTGATATTAAATATTTAGTAAATAATTTAAATATAATAATTAAATTTTTAATTATTTAATATCACATATAAAAGAAAATTAACTTCTAAAATATGATTCTCTCTATCTACATGATTTACTCTATTTATAGATTAAAAGTCAGCATTAGTGGAGAGCCTCCCCCAAATTGTGAATATAATTATTTTTTTCGTTCAGGACTTCATATTGTTTTGAATTATTATATTGTATGTTGATATGTTGGGATCCTTCCCAATCTTATTTACAATATCCTAGAGGTATTTGATACCTCTAGGATATGTTGATAGTTTTTACTCGGCCTAATCCTTCAATAAGTAGGCTCTCAATCCTACATAGAAGTTGCTTTAAAATGGAAGGAAAAGGAAAAAAAAACACATTTTATTGATCATTATGAACATGATGTGAGCCTGGTTTATTTGTGTGTCGGCCCGATTTAATGACCCAACCCGACAAAGATGCGTTATGATTTTTTGGCAGATTTTCAAAGAGGCTTTTGGCACCGTTTGCGACTTGGGAAGCGTCTAGTAGAAAGTTCACGCGATAGGTGGCTTAAGCGAAGCTTAGGCAGAGAGTTCACTCGAAACTCGCTCGAGTGAACATCGGACAGAGAGTTTGCTCAAGGCGCACTCAACACTCCTCTCAAGCAAATAATGCAGAAAAGTGAAAATTAGAATTTCCTATGTACTTAAAGAACAATAAAGTAGGTTTTGAGTATTATGAACATTGAGATTTTGCCCCAAAATATATTTTGTAATCCCTCAATACAATAAAATCCTATGCAACTCTGTAGACGTAGGCATATTGCCGGACTACGTTAATTTTGTTTCGTGTGATTGATTTACTTGTGTTTGATTTTGCTTTATCTGTCATCGTTTTCAAAACATATGATCGATGATTGATCCTTCAAACCTCACGTCCCAACGAAGCATAGTCATACATGAATACATCATAATCGTCTTACAATTCAGTCCCCTCAACTACATTTACAGCAGGATACAGCACCCACCAGTTTTATTAACTTAAAGATCAGACAATAAACCTGTCATAAGCAAAACCACAAGGCTCACAGGCTCACTAATTTAAGAGAGTTTGCCTTCTCTTGCAGGGTATCCAGCAGGCTGTCAAAGCTTTTCTTGAAAGAATCCACACCTTCAAGTTCGAGCTGGGAGCCAACATTGCTCCAGTCGATGCCCAATTTCTCGAGTGCACTGTAAACGCCTTCAGCTTCAGATACATTTGAATCAATTGTTCTAGAAACGAGACCATGATCGATAAATGCTTGAAGAGCTTGGTCGGGCATGGTTGAAACCTGCAAAAGAAAAATGCCAAAGAATATAAACGGGCTGAAATTTGAATTTAACAAAATCAAGCTTGAAAATCATTAGCTTTGACTCTGATTTTCATCCAGGGCTCAGTTATACAATATATATTCACTACTTGACGTATAAGAGATTAGTTGGCTTACCGTATCAGGTCCAATGAGAGGAGCCACATATAAGGTGTCAGGGTAGGCAGGATTCTTAACACTGGTTGAGGCCCACAGCAGCCTCTGCTTCTTGGCACCTTTTTTCACCAGAGCTTCCCATCTTGGACCAGAAAATTTCTTCTGGTAGAGCTTGTATGCCAAGGCCGCTTGAGCAACTGCAGCCTAAAAAACAGTAATTTTCCATGAAATTAGCAAATCCTATCTTCTAGATTCTAATTCCTCTACAGAATGATCAAGTATTTGCAATATAGTTTACCTTTCCACGAAGATCAAGGGCCTCTGGGGCTCCGATCTTGTCAAGCTTTTTGTCAATGAGGGTGTCCACTCGACTGACAAAGAAGGAAGCAACACTAGTAACTCGGGAGAGGTCACTTAGCCCCGAAGATTCAAGGCCATCCAAGTAAGCATCGATGACTGCTTCATATCTAGAAAGAGAGAATATGAGCTGTGCATACACAACAGGAGATGGTTAGAATGGTACCAAAGAAAATTGAAACGCAACTAAGAAAATCTCGATACATATTAATAAGACTACCACTGTTATCTGTTGCTTAAATTAAAATAACCAATTACTACTGATACTTCATTTTCTTCATACTTTGAAAGCATCTTTCAACCGAAGAGATGATGCCACTCTATACAAATACTACCACACTTGTTAAGGGCCAAATGAGCCCTGTTTACTAGAATCACTTTACCATCATAAACTCTTAAGATCAATGGTATAAGTTATAACAGTGAGTCATGGACCATAGATATTGACAAGCCAATATGATGGTAAAACACAACCCAAGAAAGACAGCATTAAAGCAAAACCAAGAAAAGCAAAACCAAGAAAATCTACTGTGTGAAAATTTTATGGATTATTTATTTTAAGCTAAGCAATGATGAGTAGAATAAACAACTACTTACTGTCACGTTGACACTTATGCCAAGTGAAATAACTTCCTTAATTGAAGGAACGCAGGCAGCTGTAGCAGGAATCTTTATGTAAACATTGGAGCGATCAACCACTTTGTGGAGCCATTTTGCAGCCTCTACAGTCCCCTTAGTATCATCAGCAAGTCTGGGGGAAACTTCAACAGAAACATATCCATCACCACCATCTGTTTGATCATAGATTGGCTCAAAAAGTTTGCACGCATCTTGAATATCCTTCACTACCAGCTCCCAGTATGCAGATTCTATGTCTTTACCCGATTGAACAAGTTCCCTAAAGATACCAATAACTTAAGGTTAGATAGACTTGTTCTGGAAGGAGAAGCTAGAATTACAATATCAAAGAACAGCACATGTCATTTCTCGATATCAAGAGCCAGCAGCAACCAGCAGACCACACAAGTTATGAATATATTAGGCCACAAAAAGGGGGGAAAAGCATATTATACTGTAGTTTTCTACCTCCTTTACCTCAACATTAGTTTAAGACATTTTGGTAACACAACCAAAAGTTAAAACCTCATTCACTCCATCGTGATCTCTCAAGTATTGGCGTGGCTATAGGGCATAAGTTCTTTTAAACTCGATTTAGCTGTTTAAAGTTAATATCAGCAACTGTTTTAAAAATCAATTTACCTGAATTGATCATTGTAAGCATTTGAAGATGATATTGCTTTCTGGAAGATCTGCAATCATGAATACTCAACATTTAGTTGCATGGAAAAAAACCACGTAAGAAGCATCTGAATATACAATCTGAGTACAAACGATCTTTTTTATTTCAACCCCCTCCCTTCACCAAGGTGTCATTTGATTTAAAAATTTCGTCTATGCATTAGAAAATTGATAATATTATGCATAATTACCGCTGGGTTGCTAGTTACACCTCTAACACCACTTGCAATCAGAGGAAGCAGATCTGTAACAGGTCGGCAGAGGTTATCATACCACGGACTCTGCCCTTCCTTCTCGTAGAGATCATGAAGAACTGTTCTCTTTGCTGGACTTCCATTTCCAACTTGGGAACATCTGACACTGTAAGAAAAACTTAATATGAGAATGCAAAGTTTCTTCTTTTCTGGGCATAAGAAATACAATTAAGTGAAGAGAATTGCCAAGAAAATAACACATATTACAATCAACTCAAAGAAGAAAATGATTAGAGATCTAGTCAATTAATGAGTAATTTACATATTATGAGCAATGCACAAATAATATGTAAGGTCGAGTACTGATATGTAAATGCAATCCACTAAAAATTGAGGCTCGTGGTCAAGAACCATGAGAAATTGTATCTAATTACGTCTAATGATTGGATGAAGAACAGAAATACACAATAATGCATTTGCATGGGATTGATTATGCATACAACGCCTGTAATATTGATGAGCCATTTGGTGGAAACGCACCAATCTTTAAGAACTTGAGAAGAATTCAACACGCACGGCTGTTTTAGTCAAACATGTAACCAGATCATAAATAAAGTGTACTGGGAAAAAACATCGAGATCAAGCAACCACCGTAAGTTTATAGTTTAACGCGGGATACAAAATAGCGGAGATCTTCACTCTTACTATGTTTCAGAGCCTCTGAGGACAGTAACACAGAAATCAATTGTGCTTGTCTTGAAAGAAAAACAAAACATATAAAGGTGAATACCACATTACAAAATATGGAATTTATAAAAAAGATAAAATAATAATCCACTAAGATCTAGAGATGGCTATTGAGCAGATCAAGGAAACATAGAATGGTGACATAAAATACCAAAAAAATGAAGATCCCACATAATCCATAGATCACAAGGAAAAAATAAATCACAAACAAAAACATAAACACAAATTAACAGCAGCCAACCATTCACCACGGAGAGACATATAAAGACCAAGACAACAACATTGCCAGCAAAAAAAAACTAATCAATAAAAGTGAAAAAAAAGAAAAAAAACATACACCAAAGGGCCCCTGATAGCAGGGTTACTCCGAACGGCCAACTTGGAAGACGAAACTTTGGCGTTGAAAGAGCTTCCGCTGTAGAAGCCGATCAAAATCTTAGGCTGAGAAGATCTGGGTCTCAGCGTGGACGATGCAGAAGCCGCAGGGCTCGGTGTGGGGAGCCTGGAAATGGTTGCCATGGTAGATCAAAGAAAAAAACAGATACAGACTGGAAGAGGCAGAAACCCAGAGAGACAGGTGGTAGCTGAGACGGAGAGTGAGATGTTTTTATAGTTAGTTATATTACGCTACGCCGCGGACGAAGAAAATATGTATTGGACTATGTATGAAAAGAAACGGTATTGTAATTTATTTTATATAATTTATATATAAATATAGATATATATATATATAAGAATTATTTATAAAAATAATTTTTTTTTATAATTGTCGTATTTATATATTATTTTTGTGCCGTGTATTAAGATTGTACGAATTATTTTTAACGTATAATATATAATATGATTTGGTGGCTTTGAATCTAGCTATTTTTATAATAAAAAATCTTTACCGATCGTATGTAACATGGAGATCCGCGCACGTATCTTTGCAATTGCCGTTCCCGCTACTATTATAAAGACCTTCAGTTTATTAGGTGGAATAGCATAGAAATGTTACTTGCAGTCGTAGGTGTGCAGTCGTCGTGCAGTCGTTTTGAAAAAAGTAAATAAATATAAAATTCACATGAAAATAAATTAATTTTTTAATAGTAAACCTCACTCTTTTTCAAAACGACTGCACGATATTTACACATTCCACAACCATATGTAATATTACTCGCCATAAAAAGCAATCAGAAAGTCGTTGAAAGTTTGGAAGAAAGAAGAACTGTTAGAGCATATTCTATGTTGTAAAAATATTTAATTGAATTCTAACAACTAGAGCTCAATTTGGCAACCTTTTTTGGGTCAGACCAACCAACCTTCTTACATTCAAACGCAGCACAGCCTGGAGCACTGCTTGGATCTACATTCTGTAATCTTGCTGTCAAGATCTTATCATCCCTTGGCTTTTTCCAAGAACATGAACCCAAAACAGAAACCCACTTTAGTTTTTAGACTGTCTTGCACATATGCTTGAAATTACTACTTCTGGCTCTGGGTGTAATTCAAAAAATTTAAACATGAGGTCAATGTTTCAGTTCTGATTGTTTGAGATGTAAAGTTTAAAACGCACGATGGTTTAAAGAAGAAAATATATTTAATCAGAATTTTAATTTAGAGCAGAGGATATGGCATTTTGCAAAATAGTATTCTCTTGACGCTTGCCATCATAGAATTGCTAGGGTACCTACAATCCAAACGGCATGATCAAGAACTCATTTATAAACTCATCGTGTATTTAGTCCACCAATATTTCATAATTGCACTCATACTTTCCTCATGAAAAATGGAGATTGAAACTTATACCAAAAACCAAATGTAAGAAATTATGAATTAGCCGATGCACAGGGTAAAATATGCATCTCCTATTCCAATTTCCTGAAAGGATGTGTAATGCATCCATATCTACAAAAATCATAAGTTCCAGAAAAAGAGAAAATTACATCTCTGCTACAGGTCGACGCCTTTGTCGGGAATATACAAATCAATGCCTTCATTACCAAGGTTTGAGGTCCCCAAAAGGTCCTGCAGTCCAATTCAAGATCCTTTCACCAGGCTTCAAGTAAATGTTCTTGTCATGCGGCAACTTGCGAGCCAGCCCGTTCAGTATCTGATGAAAAGCGTCCCCTGGTTGTGCGGGTTGTGGGAACATCATTGCCCATTTCATTGATGGATTTGCAAGCAGCCTTTGTTTCCTTAGGACTACATCTGGAGGAATAGATGTAAGAATGGTATCTAGGTCAGGGACATCTTCCTCCGCCACAAACACTCCGATTTCCTCCCATGGAATGGCATCGGCAAAGGGTAAAACGATATCATCTGCTATGATCACAGGAATACAACCAAATACCACTGCTTCAACAAGCCTAGGACTCCATGGGGCCCACCCCAGAGGGCACAAACAGAATATAGCTCGTTGCATGTCCTCATAATATGTGGTTGGGTGATCAGTGGAGATGTCAAAAAGTGGATTGTCCTTAAAGTTCTCCCAAACTGCTGCCCTTGCACCTCTGCAATTAGATGAAAGCATTACAAAGGTCTAAAATGTTACATGACCTTTTCATTTTGAGGTTGAGGGTGAAACCAGAGCCAGATAAGAACACCATGTCATTTGATAGCACACAAGAAGTATTCCATCAAATTAAAGGAATACAAAAATTATTCTATAAGTTATGTTCACATGGAGGAACCTATGTAGAAAGATCCCAGGGGCATTATTCTTCAAAAAATATTATCAGAAAAATCAATCGGTACGAATTTCCTACTTCTATGTAAAAACTTTTCTGTAGTAGTTGAACTACAATAGGCGTTATCCTATTCACTAAAGCTAGCACAGTCCTCAGAGATCAGGCAGCTACTTCGTTATTGCCATCAAAGAAGCGTGACTTTGCATCTAATGAAAGCTTATATTTTTACATAATATCTAGGCAGCTTTGAATGGTTAGATTGGGAACGAAAGTGCACCTAACCAAAGCCTTAACTTAAAAAAAAATTTAAAAAAAAAAAAACTACTTGTATAAGTTCAGTTTGAACATACCTTGCATAATAACCACCTTCTGGATCATTATTAACATCATAGAACAGACCACGGAAGTAGACAAAGATGGACCGTGGAGTGTCTTGGGGAATCAGGTGGGTCTGCATTTTCTGAGGGGGAGCATATGGAGGAATAGTGATTGAACCCTCGTTGAGGCACACATGGTTACGTTGTCCAAAAGTCTGAACCAAGGTAGCACGCTGAAGTAATGGAAGAATGCCCCGGTCAATAGCTTTCTCTTCCTACACAGTACACACAGAAAACCTTAAGTTTAGTCATGACCAGTATGTTAGATCCTCAAACAAAGATGTGGCCATGATTTCACTTGCAAATGAAGTGAACCCAAGATAAAGAGGGTGGGGGGAAGAGAATTCTTCATGGCCTTAAATATAACAACAGTTTTCTTTTTTCTGTCTGTTTCACTACAATTGTTAAAACAGAGCTCTTGTGCACCCACACCAAAACCTGATATCATGTTAGCAACACCATACTAGTCCAAATATGAGAGAGGCAAGAGGATTGAGCCAGCTAGGGCCATGGCTTAAAAAGTTGAAAGCATCCATGATTTCACATTTACAATATTAGCCCATTCTAAAATGAGTGCAAATATCAACTTTCTTATTCCTCGCTAAGATGAACGTTTTAAGTTTCCTCACGCCACATTACACCATTCCAATCCAGAGTTTAAAGAAAATGTCCATTTCAAAGTTTCGCCAAGAAAAATCCAAGGGTTATCTGGACACCTTCCTGTGGTAAATGACAGGCTAGACCGATACCAATGTTGACACGACACAACTGAAGCTGCCACATATAAGTTGAATATATTCTTCAATCAAATAAACTTTTGTATAAATTTCACACTTGACTAGCTAGGTGTCTACTTTCCATGTTCATTATGCACTTGGAGAGGATTGCCAACACAAATACCATCCATACATCCAGCCACAGCTTCAATCCTCAGTCCCCACCCCCTCCATTAAAAAGGAACGATGGTTTTCAGAAGTTACGAAAATAAAGTTTCTTACCTGATAATGAAAGCAGGCTCCAAAGTCATGGGGCACAACAAAGAAATGATCAGCCCCTTCTGTTCGATTCCAATAGGGCCAATTTGAAGAGATGAGCTGTATTGCACTTCTCATCATCCGTGGAGACTTGAAGGGCAATGGCAAGCCAGTTGGTGTGAGGTCACAAGTGATGTATATTGGGGTGTAAAACCAATCTGCTTCTTCAGGCTTAAGGGTTCGAACAGGGCTGGATAGGAGGAACCTATGCATGAAGATCTCGGCGGCAAACATATGGGTCAGACATCTAGGGTCCTTCTGAAGAAGCTTCTTGTTGTATTTGCTTGGAAGCTCATATACATAAACTTTCAGCCTTCCTACTGGATCATCTTCCAAGACATCACCAGCACTTCCTGCATCATTTAAACTAACCACAGCTAAGATTCATGCCTCAAAGTCCAAGTAAGTCAATCAGGTCCAGTAAACCTAGACTCATTTAAAATCTCCATGCTTTAAGAAATAAGCCCAGGTGATGCAGAAAGGAGATAGATAGATACAGATCCACAATACTTGAAATCACATCATGCCAATCTTTCCGCAATCAAAACCAACAGAAAAGAAGCTACATATTTTCACAATGTTAACATTCAGCAGTAATCAGGATCTTGGGTTTATCAAGCATCATAACCACAGGGTGATGAGCATGAAAACGAACAAATAAAAGTTGGCATGCCCTTATAAAATCAACAAAAACAACAATCAACTGATTTTGAGAATGTGCCTAAATATAAACAGTATCTAGCAACTAGAATTCAAATCTAATTTCTCCATCATTTCTCTTAATTATTAATCAGTTTAGTCCATACAATTTAGAACTGGTTCACAAATTGAAGCAACAAATGACTTACATATTGCCAGTGAATAGAGGATAGAAGCAACAATGTGGGGTCACATATGTTATCATAGCAAAATCTTTTGAGGAAAATCAAACTTCGGTCCTCTCAAAGTAAGCAATTTCAATCGTGTATACACGTATAATCACGATTATCATGACCTTATAAGATACAATACACACAGGGGCGGACCTACATTGATGCTAGGCCCCCCCAAAAATTTTTAAAAACTTGTTTTAGTATATGGTTTTTTAAAGATGTCCTAATATAAAGATAATTCCCCCCCCCCCAAAAAAAAAAAAAAAAAACAAAAACATTTTCAAAAATCTTACTTGGTACTTAGTTGTCTAGGTTTCTTTTAGTTTTTCAACAATTTTTCATACTCACACATATTTTTTGCCATTAATAAAATCTCACATTCTCATGTTTTTTCACATCTCATAAAGGCAAGAAAATATCTTGGTCTCTTTTTATAAGGTATTTGGTAAATCTACAACCTCATTTTTCCTATTTATTTACACTTTTATTTTCAAGTCTTCGACTAGCTAATTTATTAATTTGGATTAGTTTTGTTAGTAAGTACATATGTACTACCATCGAATTAACAATTAGGAGTGAAGGCAAAGATAAAACCACATAGCTAATTTTTATCGTAAGTTTACTTAATTTTTATCATTTGTTTCAACAAGTCTCACATAGCTATTTCTATCTTAATTTTTATCGTTCATTTAAGTCCAATGGAGCTCAAGTGAGAGGGTCAGATTGGCGGCTTGAATAATTTAGTTGTCCTTAAATAACTACCTTATATGGTTAATGTTAAATATTGGTTACCGTTCACCCCCACCTACGATACACTTTACTAATGCCCCCACGCACCAAATCCTAATTCCGCCCCTGAATACACACGTGTCATAACATGGAGTTCTCCGCAGTACACATTCAGACAATAACATGCACTTTTGTGCAATAACCTCAGTCCAAATCACCCTAAAAATACACAGTTGAGTGGAGTCCAATTTGTATAACAATCGTGACATTTGAAGCTGATATGAAGCAAGATCTAGAAAACGATATTCTTTCACAACCGGGTTCCAGAAACTTTTGATTAGTGGATGAATAAAATTACAAAAAACACTTACGAGTGCTTAACTGAAGCCTCTAAAAAACCATTTTTAAGAGGCGTTATTCTCTAATTAAATTTTCTGCAAGAACCAATCGAAGCCCCTCTTTTCTTTGTTTCACTGATGTAATTATACACGCACCTCGTTTAGAATGGAAGTATAGATTACAAATTCCAAATGGGAGAAATTAAAAAAATAAATAAAAATAAAAAAGACGTAATACTCAATTCCCTGTGAAGCGGAAGGGCATAGTTACTAGTTTCTACATTTCTACCAATAGTAGCAACCTCAAAGTTAGAATATAAACAGTTTGAGCGTAAAATGAACAGAAGAACGGCTTAAAATTCCAGTAAGTAATTAAGAAAACCACCACAAGAAATCACCTGAAATTCGCTCTGTACGCACATTCCGGTCCGCACCAATCCTCCAAACAAAACCGAAGACGATAAGAACAGCAAAAACCCACCCACCAGTCCTCATTTTTCTACCTGCAAACGCAATGCCCAAGACCGAAAACAACCGAAAATGTAAATGGGTCTTCCGGGTTTGGTTCCAAATAGAAGGAAAAAAAACGCTGTATATATGAAGGCTTATATCAGAGTCATATGGTTGGAACGTCGTATGGGTGGTAGTTCGTGGGTTCCTTAGAGTTTAGGCTTCAGGATAGTGAATAAAAAAAAATGCAAATGGAGGATTTGAGGTAGGAATTGATAGAGAATACGGAGAGGCATTGCTTGAAGAAACAGAGAAGACGCACTCTTTCGTAATGGAGTTGCGGCAAACACGTACAAATCTATCGGGTTCTGAAAGCTGTGTTTTCTTTGCCGGTTTGATGACAAGTCCATCTCATATAAAATGATCTAAACTGTTCGTCAAAAAATAATAATAATAATAATAAGTAAAAATAAATGTTCAAGTTGCTTTTTTCAGCGAAGTTGCTGTGAGTACAATCATCGGTTGTTCACCCTCCTTTATCCAAAGAATTGACTAGGGGTGGGCTGCCCCGCCCCGCCCCCGCATGGCCGGGAAGGCAATCCCTGTGCGAGGCCCCGCCCTGCATCGGGGCCCCCTAGAAGGGGCGGGGAGGGCCCAATCATGTCCTGTATTTCTACTGCCCGGTACTTACATATTTTATTATAATGTATATATTTATAAATATTTATTATTTATACTATATATAAATATAATAATATGTATTAAGTAAAACTTTTACTTAATATTTTATGTAAGTTATAGTATAGTAGGGTGACCATTTGCCAAGACAATACAAGAGTCCCACAACAAGTTACACAAAATATACACTATCAAATTTAAAAACTACATAATTTTTAAATTTTAGTCATATTTACAAATTTAAATTTACAATTTGGGTCCAAAAATGTATTTTTCATCACTTTTGGACCCATAAATAATTTTTTGATCTAGTTGACTGTAATCCATTATTGAAGTGGGCAGATGGCGGGACAGATTGAGAGTCTATCCCGCCCACCCCCGGGATGCGGGGGCGAGGGCGAGGGCGGGGGCTGGGGCGGGGGTGAAAACCCCACCCTTCGCCAATGCAAGATGGAGGGCAGGGAGGAGTGCAGGTAGCACCCATAGAATTGACAATCGTTTGCAAAATTAATGGTTGTTTAAGGTATGGTTGGCAAGTTGTGTTTTCGGATCGTATTCGTGTCGTGTTAATTCATGAATATTCGACTATATAGGTCAATCCGAGCCCAACTCGTTAAGCTAAACATATTAAACTTCCAAACCCTAACCCAACTCATTTAGATAACGGGTCGAGTCGTGTCAACCGTTTTAACCCGTTTAATAATTAATTATAAATATATTAACATGACACGACTCATTTGAACCCGTTTGTTTCATGTAAATGGGTTGAACTATAACGCATAATTCATTTGACCTTATTGACATAATTTTATATAAAAGTTAAAATATATATTTATTAATAACCACAATATCTTAAAAAATACATATCAATATTTTTTAAGTTTTAACATATAATAAAACCAATATTACAAACTATACAATAACAAATATGAGCATAGATCTAAAATTACAATCCCAACAATAAAAACATATGTATACTAAGAAACATTAATATTACAACTTAACAATAATAAAATTTTAATTTTGTAATAAATTCTAAATGAGTCAAGACGGGTTGGTTTCGTGTTAAGAAGGTTGACCCATTCTTAACCTGCTTTAAATTGTGTTAAGTTTACGAGTCGTGTTACATATTGTCACCCCTAGTTTAAGGGCATCTTTTGCACACCCGAAATATTTCAGAATTTTATGAATAATAATGAAATGAGTTTTGCTTATCCTAAAGAAGTTTTCGTTCCAAATGGGTATTGAATAGTGTAATTTTTTTTCTTTTTCTTTTTTCAACTATTTTTTAAATCAATTTAAATATTTTTAAAAATAAGATAAAATTTACAAACTTATTAAAAAACACTCATTTAATCATTAAGTAAATAAAAAAAAATGGGTACAAAATAGGTGTACAAAAATTCAGTGGCTCTATCATTTCTCTAATGAAATAGTTTAGGTGAAGATTTTTATTGAAATTTGAGTTTTAGAAAATGAGAGAAAAAATTGAATAAAAATATTGTAAAGTTCAAATTTTATTTAAATTTAATCTTTTAACATTATCTTTAATTTGAAGTCAGTAAGGTTGTATGGAAAATCCTAGTCCTACTGAGAATACCTATCGAGAGTGGGTACCAATCGTACTTTTTTTACTTAATGGTTAAAGAAGTATTTTTTAATGACTTTGTAAATTTGTTTATTTTTTTTAAATGTTTAAGGTATTTAAAAAATGTTTGGAAAAAAAAAAAACAAATTTTTACATGATCGGTGAGACTCTCGATGAGAATCTTCGGTGGATGTAGCATCACCAAAAATTGTATTAATTTTTGTATTTGAATAATGATTAGATAACAAATTTGAAAATCTAAAATAGAAAAATGTTTTGTAGTTTAGTGATGTTTGAAAATGAAATTATGAGAAATTTTAAAAATTTTATGTGTCCAAACAAGTCCTAAGAGTTAGCTCGTATACTCAAAAGGGGCACGAATTATTAAAATTATCTCATTCGACTGACTAACCAAACATAACCTAAAATTGACCATCCACGCTCCTCCATCATTCATCCATATTTCTAATTGAATTTGGATCCATTTAACACCCCCCACCTGTTTGTCATTCCACTTTGTGCAAAAAGTAATGCTAGATACAGTTATAGAGTATGCAAGCGCCACGTAATTTTTTTGAAAAAGAGTATGGTACATTATTAAAAAACTAGTTTTTATCATGTGGATAATGTATTTTTTTTTTTCAAAATAAATGTGCGACACTTGTATATTTTATAACTGCAAATATCATTTATCTTGTTAAATAACTTGGATCGATCAAACGGAACTAAAAGTCACTATCCATTTTGTTGTTCTCATTAGAGAGTGTTCACAACCCTCCTCACATATATTTTATTTTAGTTTTAAAATGAAGTTGCTTAGAAAACGATATTTACACGTCTTAAAAACAAAAAAAAAACAAAAACAAAAACATTTTTGGTATGGAAAATGCTTCTCCCACCTAGAAAAGTTACAGATTATCTATTTTTTTTAATTTAATGATTAAGAGTGTATTTTTTTATATATTTATAATTTTTTTAAAATATTTTAAAAAATAAAAATATAATTTACACTATTAATACAAGAAAATTGCTTCTTCTACATAGGGTGGTGGCCACCGAATGCATTTTTTTTTTTACTTAATTGTTAAGTAATTATTTTAAAATGAATATATATTTTTTATTTTTAAAAAGAAATATTTAATAAATTTAAAAAAATGGTTAAAAAAACAGAAGACAAAAGACAAAAAAATATTTACCTATTCGGTGGTGGTTTCGGTGGACTCCTTCTGTGGGAATAGCACCGTCCATTACCACAATGCAATAGTAACTTTCTCGGTGGCCGCATTGTCCTTTTGGAGGCTGCAGGACCACCAAAAAGGCAAAACGTCCCTAAAATCAATCTAACATGTGTGTCTTATCTCTCTGCCAGACTGCCTCGCTAGGTCTCTCCCATTTTTCTGGGCTGACTCGTACGTATAAATCCGAATCCAGGCTAGGATTGGGGCTAAATACTGTGTCAAAATTTGGTTGAAACAGAGCCAAGCCCCGCCTATCTTACACCTGGAAACTAGGATACTGATTCCCTTCCAGCTGATTCACTACTCATTTACTATTTGACGATACTATGTCCACAGAAGAATCTTCTACCGAATACCAGTGCAATTTCGATTCATTATTATAATTTTTTTAAATTTTAACATAAAATATAATAAATAATTTAACTTTTTTAAATTTTTTTAAATCTTAAAATAATAATAATAATAAACAATAATATTCAAACAATATTTTATCATCTTAACTCAACTCAGCTCAACATCCAAACGTAAATTTTTTTTAATATTTTTTATCTTTTTTTTACTATTTTTTAAAAATAAAAAATAACATATTCATTTAAAAACACTTACTTAATTATTAAATAAAACAAATTAAATAATAAAAATTAAACAAATTTTCGGTGGATATCTTATGTGGGAATAGTATTTTCCTTATTACTTATACTATATTTAAAATTTTTTATTTTTTTATCATTTTCTTTTAAGTATTTTTTTAACATCCTTAATCATTAAAAAAATTAAAAAAATATATAATTTTACTAATAATTATTTTCTTAATCATTAAGTAAAATAAGAAATTAATAAAAAAATCAAATAAAAAAAGTAATAAATATATAATAATCCTATCATTTTCCTGTAAACTATGGAGGTTTGAGCCCATACTTAATGAATAATAATAGAATTACTATCTTATTACTACTTATCTACTATTTTTTTGTATTTTATTTTATTTTTTCATATTTTATTTTACTTAATGATTAAGGGAGTGAGTATTAATAAAATTATATATTTTTTTAATTTTTTCTTAGTGAGTAAAGATGTTAAAAAATAGTTAAAAATATGATAAAAAAAATTAAAAAAAAACTTGAAGTGCATTTGGGTAGTAGATGGATAGTAATAGGGTAGTAACCCTATCACTACCTGTACTTAATACTCCCTCGAGTTGAGAAAAATTTATAAATCATATTTAATGAAATATTTACATTATATAATTTAATTTTAAAATTTAAATATTATAAATCAAATCTTATTATTTAAATAAAGTAAATGATGTGCTCTATACTCGATGACGGAGCCACGTTATACCTAGGAGTGGCCATGGCCCCCAAAAAAAATTTTATAATTGAAAACCTCACCTATTATCTTTCCTCAAAATTCTATATATATAGAAATCTCCACCCCCACGAAAAAAATAAAATAAAATAAATAAAAATTATAACCCTCATGTTATCTCCAAGATTTTTTAAAGTCTCTATATACATAGAAAAGTTTCTCTCCAATTTTCTCCTATATGGCCCAAAATTTTATTTAATTTCTGTATATCATGTATTTACTATGATGTAGTCCATTCAAAATTAATTTCTTTACTCACAATAATTCTTTCAATTTGATGGGTAGATTCTAAAAGAAAACTTAAAACTGAAACTAAATTCATGACAATAATAAACTTATTAATATTGACCCCAAATGTATTGATTATACGATATTAAGTTGCTTAATATGGAATCTAAAATCTAAAGTGAAATAAACACTAGAATAATAATTTAGTGCTGATATTTTGTATGAAAGAATAGTTGTGAACTTTTATCTTTTAAATTTCACTAAGCAAGAAAATATTTATTTGAGTATTATATATTTAATGTGTCACCAAATATTTAGATTTTTATACGAAACTTGTATAAACTAGCTTACATACTACTTACTAGAATGAAAGATGAATTTATGAGAAATCACCTATCAGTTTTTATTGAGAGCAAAATATATAAAAATCTCATAAAAAAGTGATACTGGATGAATATTATTTAATGAAATACTCTCATAAGAAATCTAAATGGATGCTAAGTTGTGTTTTTTAAAATTTTATAAATTTTAAAAAATGGATGATAAATTATAAATTTTATTTTTTCGAAATAAAAGCTTTATATAAATTATATAATTTTAACAATGTGTAACTTTAATGTAGAGTTATAATCTTATAATTTTCAATGGAATTAAACTTAAGATTTTTATTTTATTTTACATAAATGTTGCATGTTAGAAAAGTTGGCCTTCCGCAGAAAAATATCTGGTTCCACCATTTAGAGTCTACGCATCAATTTGAGAATAGAATAATAATTTTTTCAATAATCAAAATATATTAATATAAATAATAATGTCATGATAATTAAAATTAAAATTTATGTTAATTATTGAGAAATGATATTTACAATCATGGAATGCGCAAGCCCCGCACACTCCTTTAAAAAAAGTGAGTAAAGATAGGACTCACATGAAAAAATTAATTTTTTAATAATGAATTTTTTTTTTTTTAAAGGAGTGCACGATACTTACAAAATTCATGACTGTATCTAGCATTACTCATTAATTTCATTACATATGATTATAGGTTGAGACTACTATATATGTTATATATACTCTAGAATACCTAATAATTTTCTCTAAATTCTCTGCAGGGACCCGTGACTTTAGCATTTTTTTTGTTTCAAAATCTAAGTCGCAAAATTTGAATAAAAATTTAAAAAAAATCTCAAGAAGATGTTATAAATTAGCGTAAAATATTAAAAATACAAGTTTAAAAGTATTTTCGTCTCTATCCATTTATGGCATCAGCTGTAGTCTTCCATTTATGGTGTTAATTTAACTGTACTTGTCAGCCAGTACTGATTATGGAAGGCTTTCATTCCCCCCATTCTAAGCACGAGGAGATCTGCCTTGCTTGTTTTAATTATAATCTCAATTCATCTCATTTAATTATTATAATTTTATTAAAATTTTATATAAAATAAAATAAATAATATAATTTTTTTTAAATTTTAAAATAAAAATAATATTAAAAAAATATATTCTAACAATATTTTATTTAATTTTTTAATTTTAATTTTAACTTATCTTATCTTAACTACGAAAACAAACTAGGCCGAGAGAACTATACATGGCAGCTAGGGCTTTACTTCACTCCACGTCTATCCAATTTGGAGAAATAAAAAATAAAAAAATCTAATTATAAACGATTTTACGCATTAATATATATATCCATTCAATATTATTAGTCAGAAAACAGATCTTATTGAAAATAATGTTAATTTAAATTTAAAATATGAAGATAACAACATTAGTACGCATATTGGTATGCAAACTTACTTGTACGTAACACAACTCATAAAAAAATATACAAATTCTCTTTCAAGTTTAAACTATTATTTAATTCACAATCATCCTGCAAACAATCCATTGTGATAATCATCTCTTCAAATTATTAAAGATTTTAATCTACCCCTTCTATCAAAAAATTGACATAAAATATTAAGTTAATTATTAAGACAAATTGAAAGCACAAAATATTTCAAAATATTTTCCAAAATAAGTATAACAATTCAAAGTCATTTTTTTAAAAAAAGAAGTCTATTTAAAAAAATAGAAAGCATATATATTTTCTGGAAAAATAGTTTTTTATTCTAAAATAATTATTGTTGCTTAAAATAAGTTATTTTTACTCTTTTTTTAATCTTATTTGTATATTTACGTTTTTTTTAAACTTAACGAAATATTATTTTCTATTTTTGAATTTTTTAAAAAATATGCTTTTATTTTATTTAAAGAAAAAAGGAAGCTACGTTACAATTTCTTTGATAGGCCGCAGTATGAAGTGAGAAACTCATTGGGAGAGACATTGCTCCGCTCGTAGAGGAGCCAAAACTCAAAAGTAAAGTAAAACTGGCGTCTTTTCAACATCTACTATTGCAATGTCAGAGTCAATATTGGAGTTTTGTTTTAACTTTGAAATTATCGACAATTCTTACAGTGGACTTTCCATCCCGCGACTCACGACCCTCTCGAAATACCGAAATTCCAATGGGAATTCTTAATTCTGTTAGATCCCGCGAGTCCGAATCAGCTCAACTATAAGCATTCATTCTTCAATGTCCTTTCTCTCTCTAGTTTCTTAATGAGAGAGTGAGATAGAGAGGTAGACGTCTGTGTTGCGTTTGGTTGAGGGAAGAGTGTGTGTGTGTTTGGTAAGGGAGATATAAATACAGAATAATTGAGTTGTTAGAAAACGGGGTGGAAGCAAATGAGCTGCAAGATAGCATCTTGAAAATGGAAAGCAATGAGATTGAGCAAAGTAAAGTGGGCATCATGAGGGCGCTCGTCGAAGCAGAAGATCCCTCTGCCAAGGTCCCACCCTTTTCTTTTCGATCTTTCTTTGCGTTTTCCTTTAGCATCGGAGAGTTTGTTTTTTGAATTATTACCACTGTTCTTGTTTTGAAGCTAGATGATTTATGGGTTTAGTGGTGCTGTGTCAATTATGATGAAAAACAGGCACATTAAGAGTTATTACGTTGTACCAGAACAACTGAAGGAACTCGTGTGTTTAAATCAAGGAATGATATGCTTAATATGGCACACTAATGTTTAATCTTTTGACCCGTCTCTCAGGAAGTGGACAATTTCATGATCAGGAGATTTCTGCGAGCTCGTGATCTTGACATTGAGAAGGCTTCTAACCTATTCCTGAAGTACCTGAGCTGGAGGCAGACATTCGTTCCTAATGGCTCCATAGGGGCATCGGAGATTCCAAATGAACTTGCCCATAACAAGTTGTTTATGCAAGGCCTGGATAAGAATGGACGCCCCATAGTGGTAATCTTTGGCAGCAGGCATAAACAAAACAACATAGAGGAGCTCAAGCGTAATGACTTTGAAACTCTAGCAAATTGGATTTGACTCGAATCATTTGAAATTCTCCATGCTGAAAATAGGACCTGTTGAATCTTCTGCAGGTTTTGTGGTCTACACTCTAGACAAAATATGTTCCAGGTAACTTTCTCTTCCATCCCTATCAAGACGTTAAACATCATTTCACCATTTATGGGTGAAATATATCCCTACAGAGGGGGTATCATTGTATTTGAAGAATCATTTTATCTAAGTCGATATGCCGTGTCATTTGAGGCTCTATCATCAGAAGAGATGGATAAGATTTGTATGTTGCCAACCTATCTATCTCCTATAAAGCAGCCTCCTTTGGTGTAATCTAAAAAATGTAAGAAAGATTAAAGAAAGAAAGCAGCTTCCCTGCATTTGGAGAATGGTTTACATGATAATTTCAAACAATAATTGTCGTGGATTAAGCAAGAAGGTGCTGTGAACTCTAGACATATTTCCTCAATCCTCTTCTTTCTAAACCGAACAGACCCTGGAGTTAGGGATGTTCTTCTGATTCAATTTGGTCAGAGTCACCCCTTCCATCTGCCGATCCATAGATCAGAGACTATTGATCTGAGCTGAATTGGAAATTGTCGGATTGGGTCTGAGCTGGCCGGTTGAAATTTTGACTTTTTTGGCTCGGCTTTGGGTGGGGCAGAAATTTGAACATCCCCAACCCAGAGTTGTCTTTAATATGTTTTACCAAACCACATAAAGTTGTGCTATGGGGCTAGCTAACCTCTTTTTAAGTTATGGTTTGGTTCTGAGTGTAAGAGCTTTGAATCACTGATGGTAGACCAGGGTAGACTCTGGCATCATCATAATCAATTTATTTTGTGAGCATCAATCCTTCATGGACTGTGACTTATGCATGTGGTCTTGGTCTTTCAGAATGCCAGGAGGGCAGGAGAAGTTTTTGTGCATTGCAGATCTTAAAGGATGGGGATACTCTAACAGTGACATACGAGGATATGTGGCAGCTCTCTCAATCTTGCAGGTTTGATCCTCCCACTCCTAAGATGCCATGCGAGGATATATTAAAAAAAGAATTGCTGTCATAGGATAGTCATAAAAGTAGAGTTGCACCAGAAAAAGCTTAATTTTAGCAATTTGGTTTTTTAATGACAGGATTGTTACCCAGAGAGGCTAGGCAAGTTATTCATAGTCCATGTACCTTACTTATTCATGACGGCATGGAAAGCGGTTTACCCATTTATTGACAGCAAAACTAAAAAGAAGGTAAAGCATGAGATGTCCTTCCTTGCAAGAAAATGCAAATTAACCACTGGACAGAGAAACTATTATGTTACTGTTCCAAATATTCACACCATCACTATCAGAAAGCCAAAAGGATATTTTTGTAGTCTTTTAAATGGTTAAAAGCATGGGTTATCCAAAATGTACAGAGGAAGCCCACTGGTGTTGATGTATGTTTGGTAATCTAATCTGACTCTATGCATCTAAAATGTGTGTTTACAGATAATTTTTATTGAGAACAAAAGTCTGAGATCTACTCTGCTGAATGACATTGATGAGAGCCAGCTGCCAGATACATACGCAGGCCAACTACCATTAGTCTCTATCCAAGATGCCTAAATTATTCAACTAACGGGGTTTCTCTCTCTCTCTATCAGCTGTTTCAGCGGACACAACATAGATCTGGAAAATATGCTTTCTTTGCAAAATTCATATATATATATATATATATATATATATTTGGCCCGTCACACCAATATTTGAGATTATACATTTGTACTCTTCAGCATGTTCTTTGCAACTGTGACAAAAAGAAGTCCTGGAGATGCGTCAGGCAACAGTAGGGGATGGCCTGGAGATGAGAGAGGTTGAACAGAAATGGCTCGATCATAAATGACTAAAAATAATGTTCAATAAAAGATAAAATATTATAATTTTGACTCTAACCTACTAGGCAATTCAACCCATAATAAAACAAGAAGATTACATAACGAAATTTTCAAACTTTCCATAATGGTGTTTTCAAACGTTACAAGTTTCTCTCTTCTAAATAGATAAATATTACAAGATAAATAGTTTTAATCACAAAGAGATTTTACAAAAATAGATTAAAAACTGACATGATTTTATGTGGTATGTCAGATTGTAATATTATTTTTATTATAAAGTCAATATAATGTATCCCATAAATTTACGTCAATTTGCAAATTTATTTTAAAAAAGACAGACTCTTAAAACAATAGAGCAAGAAAAGTTTTCCTCATGTACAAAGCACATAGAAAATATATATTTTATTAGACAGAAAATACCGAAGTGCAAGTACAGCAAACAAAACAAAAACCGGTTCCCTACGAAGCTTTGGATTGCAAGGGAGGGAACGGTTCTTCGACTAGGACCAAGAAAATTCTTGTGTGTAGCTTTAGACTGGAATAGGAATGGCTCTTAGCGGATGAGCAATCTGTAAAGTTAAGGCAAACTTATCTTCCATACTCATATCCTCTCTTTTTACCCCTTCCTCAAGCTTCCAATCGAAATTGTGGACAAGAGAACCTAACATCAAGTGCAACATTCTTATTGCCAATGGCAAACCAGGACATATTCTCCTTCCTCCACCAAAGGGTATAAGCTCAAAGTTCCGGCCTTTAACATCAATTTCCAACCCTAAGAACCTCTCTGGCATAAATGAATTTGCATTGTCCCATAAGCTTGGGTCTCGACCTATGGCCCACGCATTCACTAGGACTTGTGCACCCTTTGGGATCGTGTAACCATTAATTTCAGCGTCTGCTTTTGCTTTCCTGGGTAGTAAAAGTGGAACTACTGGGTGCAATCTAAACGTTTCTTTGACTATGGCTTGTAAGTAAGGTAATCGCGTAATATCTGATTCCTCTACAGGGTTACCTCTGCCAATAACTTGTTCCAGCTCTGCTTGGGCTTTTGACAATGCCACTGGATTGTGGAGTAGTTCTGCCATTGCCCATTCCAGTGTGGCTGAAGTTGTCTCAGTGCCTGCAATAAATAGGTCCTATCCAGCAGAAAGAGAATTTTAGAAGATACATTGTAGATCACAAAACATATTGATCAATTACAAAGTAAATGTATGAGTATTTTAAAGAAATTCCAACCAGAATTGAGAGTAATAATTACCAAAAACAAACGTTCTATCTTAGTTTTGTCCATCTCCTCACTGCTCTCTTCGCTGATGTTGAGAAGGGTATCTAACATATCATTGCACTTAGCTGAACTAGCAACCTCTCTCTCTTGCAATCGTTGGTTAATCATGTGGTCAAAGAGATGCATTAGCTTCCCAAAGTAAACTGTCATGCGCTGCCTTCCCCGTTGAGGGTCGATCTTCTTAAGCAGAGGGAAATAATCTGCAAGGTTGGGTTTCCCTGCCTCTATCATGACATTCCAGACAATCTCCTTGAACTCTCTAGCTGTGTCAGAACTCAGATCGGCCAAATCCACTGAAAAAACAGTGTTCGATAACAGATTAAGCGTAGTCTTGAAAGCCGCCTTACCAATTTCTACTGCCTCGCCGGATAGGCTGCTTTGACGAGTCTCGGCAAGGAGCTCTTGCAGTTTCATGCCTCGGATATTTTGGTTGGCATCGAGTGCTTTCTTGGAGAATAGCTGGTCATTGCAGATTTTGCGAAGGTTCCTCCACCGAGTAGAAATTGGTATCCATGGCAAGCCAAACTCATCCTGTTTGTGGGCTCGAACTGTGTCCGGGATTGTGCGGTTGGACAGCAGTTGATCATGCGTTTGAAGTACTTCTTTTGCCGTCTCTGCCGAGGAAATGATTATTGTTGTTACTTGGCCTAGCTTTAGGCTCATTATGGGGCCATGAATCTGGGCAAGCTTGGCTAGCGACTTGTGGGGTTTGTCACCCAAATCCAAGAGGTTTCCGATTATTGGAAATGGTTTTGGACCTGGTGGAAGCTTTTTTGAAATTGCAGTGCTTCGAGTTATGCGGAAGGCTTGGAAGATGACCCAAGTGAAGTAAAGACATAGCAAAGTGCTATACAAATCCATCTGTCCTAATTATGAGTACCCTGATCAGAGTGGAAATAACAAAGATAGAGAAAACCAGACTAGTCTTCCTCCATAGACAAGAAGGAAAACGGAACTCGAACAATGCTCCAAGTGTTTGCAGGAGTCAAGTTTCCCTGATATGTATTTAGGAGGACTTGACAAGTGGGGTGAGGGTGGGAAACACAAACACCATTCATTGACATTGCCACCTCGTGAGAGGTGGAGTCAACTTTCTGCCTCGTAAGTCACATATAATGTTGCCCCCAAAATCTTCAAAGATCTTAGAATACCCAATTTTCATTTGGTGTCCAATTTTTAATTCAAAGCTCCAGTGCAGCATCATTGCTCATACGTCTCTCTCGTGCACAGATTCCACATTTTTCGTTTGAATTCTTCACCAATACTGGATCCCCCACAACTACAATCACATGGCTTTTAAGTCCTCTATATCTGCCCTCGAGTAAAAACAAATGTAAAAACCAAAAAAATTGTCCATATTTTAATGTCAAATCCACTGCTTAATGCTTCTATAAAAAGAGCAAGTTGCTGTGAGAAAAGACTTTTTCTTTATAATTTAATCAAGAAATGCTTCAACCACAGTACTCCAAACGTTTTGATTATTCAATAGAAATTAGAACATAAGTATAAATTTATAAAAACAGCTACAAACATCGATGGTATAAAACCATATAACTGAACAGAAAAAAAAAAAAAATCTATCATTTTACAGAGTAGAGGAGACCAGATTATAATCATGAGACCTTGCAGCAGCCAATAGCCATAGTGTGACCCCTCCTCATAAGGTCTCACCAACAAGTAACTTGTCATCGCTCAAGAAAGTGTAACTGGGTACCTCCAAATTGTATGGCGCTGGCCCCTTGCGAATCCTCCCAGAAGTATCATAGTGTGAGCCATGGCAAGGGCAAAACCAACCACCAAAATCACCAGCATTCGGCAGGGAATGCAACCCAGATGAGTACAGACCCCAACAACAACAAGCCACTCTGGTTTCTTAACCCTCTCCCAGTCATCTTGTGGGTGACGAAGAGACCGAACATCTACAGCATTAGCCAACTTGATGTCCTCTTCAGTTCTATGCTTCACGAAAACTGGCTTCCCGCGCCACTTCAAGGAAACAGTGGTCCCGGGCTCGATGCCGGATAAGTCAACCTCGAGGGAGGCCAGGGCGAGGACATCTTTGCTGGCGAACATGCTCAGAATAAACTTGATGATTAGCATCCGGATCAGGGAGGCGTACACGAACCTTCCGCCTGTCAATACCAAATAGGCAAATGCATGTACACAGTGAATCACATCTTTAGTGAAGGTAATGCCGTGGCTGACTTTCTAGCTAAGTGTGGGGCGGAAGGGTTGAACTCTGATTGGGATGACATTCACATGCTGCCTAGCCTGGTGAGGGGTCTTCTCCGCATGGACAAGCTGGGTATGCCCTACCTGAGGATATCATAAGTTTCGTGCCAGGTCTGTTTGTTCGTTGTTTATTTGTTTCTCGTTGTTTTCAAATTATTTGCGTTTCTGCTTGCTTTGTGTTCTGGGTTTTTTTTTTTTTTTGCAGGTGCCCCTCTTTTGGCTAGCTGGGATGTAGGTTTTGTATCTTATTTAAAGCCGTGTATCCTATATGGTTATACTGATTTTGATGCCTGGGTTTTTTATTTAGTGTTTATGTAAGTCCCAGGTGTCGTTCTTGTAACCACGGTTTCCCTCCGCCACAAGTGAGGACAATCAATAAAATTGGGGTCCCGTCCTCTTCTTAAAAAAAAAAAAAAAAAAAAGAAAAAAAAAAAAAGGCAAATGCATGCTTGCTGGGCTCACCAGGCGGTTAGCATTCGTGGTTGTGTTCATCGTATACGATTTTTGGAGTAGATTTCTTCGCGGCTGCTTTAGTAGGTGGAAGTTCTGACATCTTGCCCACATCATGTCTTGGGATGAGGGCTTCTGAAGAAAACCCTGGAAAAATAAATCCAACCGTTAAAAGGGAAAACTTTCGGACCTCGATCATGAACATCCCGAACATATTTATAATCTTGGTTTATTTTCAAGATGCAAGACGTACCTATGCAAGTGAAATAGTTGGTAAGATCCCAAATTTGAGTACAAACCGATTGCATAATCTTAAGAATGGCGGAAAAAGATTATAGATCCGTAAATGGAAATGAAAATAAAAATCAAACGTTTTCTTTTCATAGAAACACCAGTCAGTCCACAAGTACAAAAATATTTCATAAAAATATACAATTGATAATTACATTAATTTATAAATTTATTTTTATAAAATCTCTTTCAACTAAAATATTCTCCAATCCTCCAACTTCAATACGTTATTCGTGGCATTAATTGAATTGTCAACATCTTCATTGTTATTGCTGCACTTTTCCCAGTAACCAAAGAAAGGTTAAACAGAAAACTAATTCAGAAGCAGAACAAAAATCTTGGTCAAACATACATGCATGCATGCATACGTACGTATATTGTAAATACTTGAATGAAATAGATGTGAGTGATAGGAATAAAAGGGGAGTGACCTCTGTTGAGGTACAGAAATTCGGAATGGCTAGAAGAGCCATCAGAGGATGTACCAGAGTTGGGATTGTCTATAAAGAGATGGCGAGAGGGGAACACCGGGATTGCCCTCGGTGCTATAGACGAGAGTCTCCTCCCTGCAACTCTCAGCATCTTCTTCACCTTCTTGATCGCAAATGTCGTTGTTGCCTACGCTTTCGCCGACTAGAAACACAGACAGAGGAAGATAATAACCCAGAATGCCGCCACGGAGGAACTTAATGTGTAGTATTGTGCCACCGCTCTCTCACCGACTGAAGTGACACGACAACATTTTCACTTCTCTGATTTGGGGAAAAGGACATGAAATTTCGAAGGTCGTGCATGGCTTAACTGAAAGAAATTTATTAGAACCATCTAATATGAAGTTAAGCATATTACAACATTTTTATGGTATGTAATGTCATAGCAATGTGCTTTCCATCTTGCGGGTAAAATTCTTTTTCTGAAGTTCTCCCGTCGCCCAATATCCATCAAGTTGCATAGCAAGGAATGGCAGCATTGACTTGCTTGATACCCTGATTTCCACTGGACGGGACAAAGCACATTGCCAGGAGAAACATGAACATGCTGGAATCTGCTAGGTACATACCTATACTTTTCCATAAATCTTACGGTTGCGCATCACAATGCAAAAGGATTAGCCAGCAGTATGTATGAAGCAAAGGTCTGGCTGAACAATAAAAAAAATAGGTGTCACTCTAACAGTTGTTCGCTCCGGCGTAACGATCCAACTTCCCTCATCTGCCTCAATGGATCCAGAGGAATGATGGGGGAAAGTAGACCAAACATCTGCCCATGTTCTCTGTCCATCGGTTACCTCCTTTACAACATACGCTGCCTCTTCCACACTAACACGGACTTGATCCTTGTTGTCCCTCTCCCGGATTGTCACGGAGGATGTTGAATCAACAGTGATCGCAAATGGTACACCAAGTTCATCGGTTCTTGCATATCGTTTACCAATTGAAGTCCCTGTAAACATTATTGAAGCGCGCAGATAATCAGTAAGAAGCACATAAATATGTGCATCAGACAGCATTCTACATCTTGTAGCCTTTTTTTTTTAGGCAAACTATCATAGCTTTCTATGGTAACTGAAGTAATTGTAAAACAAAGACAAGACAGCTTGTACATAAACAAATGTGATCGAGACAGAAGGTTGAGCATATCAGCATACCGATACCAAGGCCCCAGTATTCACACATTTACCCTGTGACCCAATCATCCCTTATTACAGCCAAAGCAAATTAGTGAAAAGACTAAATACCTGTAATGTCAATCTTATGTGAGATTCCAGTCGTAGTCAATGATTGGGAGATGACTTTTGTCACCTCCTCATAATGTTGTTGCTGAACAAGTGGGAAAACCGTGCATTTAATAGGTGCTACAAAAGGCGGAAAACGGAACACATTTTATTGTTCATCCCCAGCTTTACTCAGCTTTGTATAGAAAGAGTGTTCAAAGAGGCAAAATATTATCCTCCCTATGCCAAAAGATGGCTCGATTACAGATGGTGTGAAAACTCTCTGGTGTTCTTTCTCTATCTCCTTTGAAATTGCAACCATGTTCTTCTTAATGGTAACGTTTTTTCCAAGAGTGCACACATTAAATTCACTCTCTCCTTTGGATTGTAAAGCAGCCTTCATTTCCAAAGCTTCTTTTTCATTCATTGCCTAACATGAAGAAAGCAAATGATATGTAAACATATTGTAGGCATTACATTTTCTAGAAATATCGCCAAGTCAAAAGATGGCTATTAAATATTTACCTCCAAAGCTTCGACCACCATTTTTTGGTTCCCCTTGAATGCAAGACCCAGCTCTTTTTTCACTGGATTGATTACTAGTTTCTGGAATTGTACACCATCATTTAAAGTAATGTTAGCCAACATCAAGCAAGTGAATTAAAAGAGTGTTGTCTTGCAAGATAGGTCATGCACTTGTGCTTATGGAATTGATAACGAAAGTGATTATGGCTAATTAACAAAAGAACTACCTCCACTTCTCTGGGTTTTGGGAATTTTTCCCGAGCCACAAGAGGGACACCACTTTTCTCCTGTCAAACATCAACTAATCAATACTCCACACGAATGTTGTTCTATGCCTTGAGACTATAGCAGATATCTTGTTAGCTGCTGGACAACAAAAGTATTCTTACAAGCATTCTTACTTATTACAATAAAAATGGAGGAGGCTCATATCCCATTAGCAAGCTTTATCAATAACAATGTGCCAAAATGAAATTAAACTATCGATATTATTCTTAAATATTATTCCATCTCATCATAATGGTGATTGGAGTGAACAAAACATCTTGTGTTACAGTCTAATCGTAAGAAACCTATAATAAGGATCAATCAAAGTCATAGGCAGACCTATCTGCAATGCCAACACATTCAATCCACCCATAGGAACACTCAATCTCAGCATCCCAACAGTCAGCGGCATAGTGGGCCATTTCATTTGCAAGATGCTGCAGGAACTGTAAACGGTCTTTGCCTATACCTAGACGAGTTAGGAAGAGATATACCCTCCCAATGAAGTAGCCAAGAGTTTCGTTGTTGACAATTCCCTGGAAGATATTTAACCACAGCATTGTCAAAAAAAGATCTACCATAGTTTGTCAAGCAAGCCATAGAGAAGAAGCTATAACCAAAAAAACAAAAAGAGAAGGTAAAGTAAAAGAAGTTATTCTGCAAACCAACCCTTGAAACTGCTTCACCCAGTGGAATTTTCTTTGCAGAATGGCCGGACATTTGTTCTTCTCTTGGGAACATCAGAAACTCCAAGTTGGCAACTTCTGAGAATTTTGGATGAAACTTGTTTTCAGGATCAACGAAGTGCTCAATCTCTGCTAGCGTAAACTCACGGACTCTCAAAAGGCCTTGGCGAGGAGATATCTACCGGAATGAGAAAGCATTTTCATATTAGCTCTCTCTCTAGTCTGAACCGCACAAAGACATGCACACGTGCAACTTCAAGCTTTCAAGGAGAAATTCACCTCATTTCTAAAAGCCTGACCAATTTGAGCTGAAGCAAAGGGAAGCTTGTTCCCTTTGTAATAATACAAGTCCTTAAAATTAACAAATATGCCTTGCGTAGTTTCAGGACGCATATACCTTCCTGTGGTGAAATGACAGGCTAGACCGATACCAATGTTGACACTTGACACGACACAACTGAAGCTGCCACATATAAGTTGAATATATTCTTCAATCAAATAAACTTTTGTATAAATTTCACACTTGACTAGCTAGGTGTCTACTTTCCATGTTCATTACGCACCTGGAGAGGATTGCCAACACAGATACCATCCATACATCTAGCCACAGCTTCAATCCTCAGTCCCCACCCCCTCCATTAAAAAGGAATGATGGTTTTCAGAAGTTACGAAAATAAAGTTTCTTTCCGGATAATCAAAGCAGGCTCCAAAGTCATGGGGCACAACAAAGAAATGATCAGCCCCTTCTGTTCGATTCCAATAGGGCCAATTTGAAGAGATGAGCTGTATTGCACTTCTCATCATCCGTGGAGACTTGAAGGGCAATGGCAAGCCAGTTGGTGTGAGGTCACAAGTGACGTATATTGGGGTGTAAAACCAATCTGCTTCTTCAGGCTTAAGGGTTCGAACAGGGCTGGATAGGAGGAACCTATGCATAAAGATCTTGGCGGCAAACATATGGGTCAGACATCTAGGGTCCTTCTGAAGAAGCTTCTTGTTGTATTTGCTTGGAAGCTCATATACATAAACTTTCAGCCTTCCTACTGGATCATCTTCCAAGACATCACCAGCACTTCCTGCATCATTTAAACTAACCACAGCTAAGATTCATGCCTCAAAGTCCAAGTAAGTCAGGTCCAGTAAACCTAGACTCATTTAAAATCTCCATGCTTTAAGAAATAACCCCAGGCGATGTAGAAAGGAGATAGATAGATACAGATCCACAATACTTGAAATCACATCATGACAATCTTTCCGCAATCAAAACCAACAGAAAAGAAGCTACATATTTTCACAATGTTAACATTAGCAGTAATCGGGATCTTGGGTTTATCAAGCATCATAACCACAGGGTGATGAGCATGAAAACGAACAAATAAAAGTTGGCACGCCCTTATAAAATCAACAAAAACAACAATCAACTGATTTTGAGAATGTGCCTAATATAAACAGTATCTAGCAACTAGAATTCAAATCTAATTTCTCTTAATTATTAATCAGTTTAGTCCATACAATTTAGAACTGGTTCACAAATTGAAGCAACAGATGACTTACATATTGCCAGTGAATAGAAGATAGAAGCAACAATGTGGGGTCACATATGTTATCATAGCAAGATCTTTTGAGGAAAATCAAACTTCGGTCCTCTCAAAGTAAGCAATTTCAATCGTGTATACACGTATAATCACTATTATCATGACCTTATAAGATACAATACACACAGGGGTGGACCTACATTGATGCTTGGCCCACCAAAAAATTTTAAAAACTTGCTTTAGTATATGGTTTTTTAAAGATGTCCTAATAAGATGTCCTAATATCAAGATAATTCCCCCCCCAAAAAAAAAAAAAAAAAACATTTTCAAAAATCTTACTTGGTACTTAGTTGTCTAGGTTTCTTTTAGTTTTTCAACAATTTTTCATACTCACACCTATTTTTTGTCATTAATAAAATCTCACATTCTCATTTTTTTCACATCTCATAAGAGGCAATAAAATATCTTGATCTCTTTTTATAAGCTATTTGGTAAATCTACAACCTCATTTTTTCTATTTATTTACACTTTTATTTTCAAGTCTTCCACTAGCAAATTTATTAATTTGGATTAGTTTTGTTAGTAAGTACATATGTACTACCATCGAATTAACAATTAGGAGTGAAGGCAAAGATAAAACCACATAGCTAATTTTTATAGTAAGTTTACTTAATTTTTATCATTTGTTTCAATAAGTCTCACATAACAATTTCTATCTTAATTTTTTATCGTTCACTTAAGTCCGATGGAGCTCAAGTGAGAGGTTCAGATTGGCGGCTTGAATAATTTAGTTGTCCCTAGATAATTACCTTATATGATTAATGTTAAATGTTACTGACACACTTTGCTACCTTAAATGTTGGTTACCGTTCACCCCTACATACGATACACTTTACTAATCACCTCCCATGCACCACAAATCCTAGTTCCACCCCTGAATACACACGTGTCATGACATGGAGTTCTCCACAGTACACATTCAGACAAAAACATGCACTTTTGTGCAATAACCTCAGTCCAAACCACCCTAAAAATACACAGTTGAGTGGAGTCCAATTTGTATAACCATCGTGACATTTGAAGCTGATACGAAGCAAGATCTAGAAAACGATATTCTTTCACAACCGGGTTCCAGAAACTTTTGGTTAGTGGATGAATTAAATTACAAAATACACTTACGAGTGCTTAACTGAAGCCTCTAAAAAACCATTTTTAAGAGGCGTTATTCTCTAATTAAATTTTCTGCAAGATGTGCCCAAAATAGATTTTTCTGCAAGAACCAATCGAAGCCCCTCTTTTCTTTGTTTCACTGATGTAATTATACACGCACCTTGTTTAGAATGGAAGTATAGATTACAAATTCCAAATGGGAGAAATTTTAAAAAAAAAAAAGAAGAAGACGTAATACTCAATTCCCTGTGAAGCGGAAGGGCATAATTACTAGTTTCTACATTTCTACCAATAGTAGCAACCTCAAGGTTAGCATATAAACAGTTTGAGCGTAAAATGAACAGAAGAACGGCTTAAAATTCCAGTGAGTAATTAAGAAAACCACCACAAGAAATCACCTGAAATTCGCTCTGTACGCACATTCCGGTCCGCACCAATCCTCCAAACAAAACCGAAGACGATAAGAACAGCAAAAACCCACCCACCAGTCCTCATTTTTCTACCTGCAAACGCAATGCCCAAGACCGAAAACAACCGAAAATGTAAATGGGTCTTCCGGGTTTGGTTCCAAATAGAAGGAAAAAAAACGCTGTATATATGAAGGCTTATATCAGAGTCATATGGTTGGAACGTCGTATGGGTGGTAGTTCGTGGGTTCCTTGAGAGTTTAGGCTTCAGGATAGTGAATAAAAAAAAAAAAGCAAATGGAGGATTTGAGGTAGGAATTGATAGAGAATACGGAGAGGCATTGCTTGAAGAAACAGAGAAGACGCATTCTTTCGTAATGGAGTTGCAGCAAACACGTACAAATCTATCGGGTTCTGAAAGCTGTGTTTTCTTTGCCGGTTTGATGACAAGTCCATCTCATATAAAATGATCTTAACTGTTCGTCAAAAATAATAATAATAATAATAATAATAAAATAATAAGTAAAAATAAATTTTCAAGTTGCTTTTGTTGTTTTTTCAGCGAAGTTGCTGTCTGTGACTCTGGACTGTGAGTCCAATCATCGGTTGTTCACCCTCCTTTATCCAAAGAATTGACCAGGGGTGGGCTGCCCCGCCCCCGCGGGCAGGCAATCCCTGCGCTGGGGCCCCGCCCCGCATGTGGGCTCCCTAGTGGGGGCGGGGAGGGCCTATCCTGTCCCGTATTTTTACCATTCCGCACTTATATATTTTATTATACTATACATAATTATAAATATTTATTATTTATATAGTATATAAATATAGTAATATGTATCAAGTAAAATTTTTACTTAATATTTTGAATAAGTTATAATTTAATAGGATGATCCTTTGCCAATACAATACAAGAGTCCATTTGCAAGATTTTTGTATTACTTTGGTAAAGGATCACCCTACTACACTACAATTAGGGATGACAATATATTACGCGACCCATTAATTTAATACGAATACGACACAATAAAAACAAGTTAAGATTTAGTCTTAATGAGTTCGAATCAAAACGGATTGATTCGTTAAGATACGATTACTTAACGGGCCACTAACGGATCAACAGTAAAAAAATTTACCTTTATACTTTATACCCTAAGAACTAAAATTAAAAAAATCCTAAACTGCCTAACCCATGCCGCCCCACTCTGTTTTCTAACTTTTGTTTTCCTCAGAGTCACGCAGTGCCCCCCTCATCTCTTCGTCCTCAACCCATGGCCCCGCAGCGACTCCCTCTCCCCTCAGTTCTCATCTCATGTTGCCCCCTTCACGCCGCCCCTCATCGACTTCAACCTAGTACCTTGTCGCCCACGGCTCCGCCACACAAAGCCCAAAAGTGATTGAATTTCTTTCTCTTCTCTTCTTTTCTTTTTGTAGTTTATGAGATTTTAAATTTTGAAAGAAGGATGGGGAGCTTTGGAGTTTACTAGTTTACTGATCCAAGCAGATCTTGAAGATACTTTACTGGGCTTTTTTTTCTCAAATCCTCTCATAAGTCAGAATCTCTTCTCACGGTGACGCCACCCCTCTTCAAAGTTCAACCCATAAATCGTTTCTTATGTTTTTTTTTGGGTTTACTTTTTCTTGGTTCATTTTCTATTAGGTTTCTCTATTTGCTATTTAATCTCAATTGGTTCAATCTATTTCTTAATCTTTTACATGCTTCTACCTAAGTGATACATGATGAAAGTACGAATGATAATCAATCATTAGGATTTGAAGAATCTATCAATTAAACTGTAAGCGTAGCATTTTGTTTCCCCAAAATCTTGCTTTTTCAGAGGTGTTACATTACATGAAAGAATATAATGATATAAAATACATGGTGGATAACCAGCAAATATGACTGAATTGGCACCTCCTCTCCACAATTTTTAGTTGCTATGTTCGATTGAGAGCTATTATGTTGATTTACTGGATATTTAGTTTCTGAGGCAGGCCTTTCGTTCTGATATCAGTAATATATTGTGGAGAGGAGCTATGAGTCTCTGTTGATGAAAATTTTGTAATTTCTTTCGTTCCAAGTAATTTCTTTCATTTGAAATTTTGATGTGTCGAGTAGGGAAGCTCTTCTAACAATGATTGTTATGGAATTGATTTTTTTTTATTTTTTTATTTAGATACCTCTAGAAGATACTTTTGTATGCAGCTGCAAAGGAAATGAAAGCCTTTTAAGAGGTATTTTAAAACCTCTTACTTCTGCTGTGGTTAGAAGGCTATGCATAAGATGTAAAAATATAAGTTTCCAATGTAATGCACTGCATAATCTGGTGAAAGGAACTATAAAAGTATCTTGTGCCCCGTGTACTTTCATGAGGCTTTTGGTTTTTTTGATATTATCTTACTTACAAAAAGAATCTGGTGAGTGGATCTACTAAATGTATATCTGAAAGTTTCCACCTATCACTGTCATTTTATCAATTCATTTTGTCTTGAACGTTGCAGGTAATTGCTAAACTTGAAGGCCCTGTTGTTAGTCAGTAATGTGCTTTACGTTTATTACAGATTGAGACTAGTATCTGGTTCAATTTTATTTTAGTTTTATTTTCAACCTTTGTTTTCCTCTTTTATTCATTCTTTTTCTTTAAGATTTATTTTTTACAATGATTGTTAAACCTTTTGCAGGCAACACTTGATGAATCATTTATGAACTTGCTGGTGAGCTGGTATGAGCAAGACATGATGATATGCTTCTATGATTGATGTATTTCAAACAGGGTATAGTAACTTTTTAATTACGTTTTTAGGTGAGGTTCTTGTTGAGATCTGGAAGGGAATTCAATCAAGGAGTAGAGTGCTCATGTTGCTTCTGTTAAAAATATTCTAGAAAACCATGCTAGTTATTTGAAAAGATCTTTCCAACACCTTCCCTTTCGTTTTTTTTCCTAAGTCTTTTTTAAGCTGCTTGTGAACTACAAGTTGTTTCCGCTGCTTGTGAACTACAGATTTAACTTCTGGACCTCTGGTCTTATAAGGTTGTTTCCTTTTCTGTTATTTGTACTTTCAATACAATAATATTATTTGATATAAAATTTTATTGATGTCTTTTTTATTTAATAGAAACACAAGAAAATTTTAAATTGGACGAGTTAACCGGAGATGTAATGGAGTTGGAGAACAAGGGCAAGGAGGACGCTCCACTTTCTTCTTCAAGTTCTAAATTTGTTTAGATATGTGTTTTTTATTTTTTTATTATATTTGGGATTGTAACATTAATATATTTACAATGTATATTTTGTTTATTATATTTGAGATGTAATTTTAATAATGAATATTATTACAAATTGTGTAGATCATATTTGTTTGGATTGTAATTTTAGACTTGTAGTTAATTTTTTTATAGATATTATTTATATTTAAATATTTATATAAAACCAATCAGGTCAAACGTGTCGTGTCGTATCGTATTGTGTTTGTTCAATCTATTAACGTAAACGGGTTGAAACAGAACGAGTCTTATCGTGTCAATTTATTTCTTATTCATTAACGGGTCGTGTCGTGTCAACTCGTTATCTTACTGTATCGTGTTCGGGTTTGGGTTTAGAATTTTGACACGAAATCCTTAACGGGTTGTGTTCGTGTTGACCCATTAAGTGTAATGTACATGCCTTGACACGAACACGATCCGTTAACACGATTTGACACCCCTAACTACAACTTATACAAAATATACACTATCAAATTTAAAGACTACATAGTTTTTAAA
This sequence comes from Juglans mandshurica, assembly GCA_022457165.1. Classification (NCBI taxonomy): domain Eukaryota; kingdom Viridiplantae; phylum Streptophyta; class Magnoliopsida; order Fagales; family Juglandaceae; genus Juglans; species Juglans mandshurica. The sequence continues at coordinate 22,756,584 of CM039629.1, read as the reverse complement.
TTATAGTCATATTTACAAATTTAAATTTACAATTTGAGTCCAAAAATATGTTTTTGATCACTTTTGGACACTTAAATAATTTTTTGGTCTAGTAGATTGTAGTCCATTATTGAAGTGAGCGGAGGGCGGTAGGGCTGTAAATGAACTAGTCTACTCAATAGCCCGCTCGGTACTTGCTCGGTTAAACTCGAATCGAACTCGACTCATGAAAAAAAAAACTCATTCCTTAAAGCAAATACCTGCTCAAATTGTAAATGACACATACCCGACAAAACTCGACTTGGCTAAGGCTCGTTAAGGCTCGCTGGTTTATGCTCGAGTCGACTCGTTTGCCCGACTTAATTAAAATTCATTCATATATTGATAAATATATACATATACATATGTATATATACAAACACATATATATGTAGTAACTAATACTTTAAGCATATCACTTTTATAATTAAATATATAATATGTAATATAATTATTTATGTCTATATAGTGAATATATACTTCATAGGTATATTTTATAATTTGTATAATAATTAGTAGATAAAATTTAATAATTTTATATACTAGTATATGATAATCATATATGAAATAGATATATAATATCATATTAAGTGTATATATTAATAATATATGTAAGCATATAATATATTGTTATTTTGGTAAAATATCAACTAGTTAGATATTAATTATTTATAAATTTTTTAAAATTTTATAATTCAATAGATGTTCTACTTGTTAGTTGTATAAATTCAATATTAGATTTTTATTTATTTATTTATTTTATTAATTATTAAATCTTATTTTAAAAAATACACAGTTCGAGCTCGAGCTCGAGTTCGAGTTGAGCGTTTAGCTTATCGAGCCGAGCTCGAACGAAAAATAAAAAAAAATCTCGAGCTCGAGTATTTTGAGTCGAGCCGAGCTCGGCAAGCCAAAGACCGGCTCGATTACAGCCCTAGAGGGCGGGGTAGATTGTGAGTCTGCCCCACCCCTAGATGCAGGGGCAGGGGTGAAAACCCCACCCCCGACCCATGTAGGGCAAGGTGCTGAGTAGCTAGGGAGGGGGCTGCCCTGCACCGTATGGTGCGGGTAGCACCCTTAGAATTGACAATCGTTTGTAAAATTAATGGCTTTTAAGTTTAAGGTAGGGTTGGCAAATTGTGTTTTTGAGTTGTGTTCGTGTCGTGTCAATTCATGAACATTCAACTATATAGGTCAATTCAAACACAACCCGTTAAACTAAACATATCAAGCTTCGAAACTCTAATCCAGCCCATTTAGATAACGGGTCGAGTCGTGTCAACCGTTTTGATCAGTTTAATAATTAATTAAAAATATGTTAACATGACACGACTCATTTAAACTCGTCTGTTTCATGTAAATGAATTGAACTAAAACGCATAATCCATTTGACTTGATTAACGTAATTTTATATAAAAGTTAAAATTTATATTTATTAATAATCACAATATCTTAAAAAATATATATCAATATTTTTCAAATTTTAACATATAATAAAATCAATATTACAAACTATACAATAACAAATATGAGCACAGATCTAAAATCACAATCTCAACAATAAAAACATAAGCATACTAAGAAATATCAATATTACAACTTAACAATAATAGAATTTTAATTTTGAAATAAATTCAAAACGGGTTGGTTTCGTGTTAAGAAGGTTGACCCGTTATTAACCTGTTTTAAATCGTGTTTTAATGGGTTAACCCGTTTTGACCCGAACCTGTTAATATCAAACTCAAACCTACTAATTTCGTGTCATGTTGAATTTACGGGTCATGTCACATATTGTCACCCATAGTTTAAGGGCATCTTTTGGAGTATTTCATAATTTTATGAATAATAATAAAATGAGTTGTGCTTCTCCTAAAGAAGATTTCGTATCAAATGGGTATTAAATAGTGTAATTTTTTATCTTTTTCTTTTTTCAACTATTTTTTAAATTACTTAAATACTTTTAAAAATAAGATAAAATTTACAAAATTATTAAAAAACACTTCATTAATAATTAAGTAAAAAAAAGTTTTAAAAAAATTTGGTACAAAAATTCGGTGGCTTTATAATTTCTATAATGAAATAGTTTAAGTGAAAATTTTTATTGAAATTTGAATTTTAGAAAATGAGAAAAAAATTGAATAAAAATATTATAAAGTTAAAAATTTATTTAAATTTAATCTTTTAACATCATCTTTAATTTGAAGTCAGTAAAGTTGTATGGAAAATCCTTGTCCTGCTGAGAATACCCATCGAGAGTGAGTACCAATCCTACTTTTTTTTACTTGATATTTAAAGAAGTATTTTTTAATGACTTTGTAATTTTTTTTTTATTTTTTTAAATGTTTAAGGTGTTTAAAAAACGTTTGGAATTTTTTTTTTTTACATGATCGGTGAGATTTCTCGATGTGCATCTTTGGTGGATGTAGCATCACCTAAAGTTATATTGATTTTTGTATTTGAATAATGATTAAATAAAAAATTTGAAAATCTAAAACAGAAAAATGTTTTGTAGTTAAGTGATATTTGAAAATGAAATTATGAAAAATTTTGAGAATTCTGTAAGTGTCCAAACAAGTCCTAAGAGTTAGCTCATACACTCAAAAAGGGTAGAAATTATTAAAATTATCTCATTTGACTGACTAACCAAACATAGCCTAAATATGATCATACATACTCCTCCATCAGTCATCCATGTTTCCAATTGAATTTGGATCCATTTAACACCCCCACCTGTTTGTCGTCCCACTTTGTGCAAAGAGTAATGTTAGATATAATTATGGAGTACGCAAACACCATACAATTATTTTGAAAAAAAATACGGTCCATTATTAAAAAATTAATTTTTATTATATGGGTCTTATATTTACTCATTTTTTCAAAAGTAATATGCTATATTTACATATTCTATAACTATAACTATCATTTCTGTTAGGAAAAAACTTGGATGGATCAAACGTAACATAATAGTTAATTGCAAAACATTGACCAAGTTTATCATCACAAGATTCACAACTCTTCATAAAATAAATAAATAAATTGGCTCATAATTTCAGGTGAGCCAATTTAAAACATTGACCAACTTAACTAGTTTTTTTTATTTAATAATTAAGTAAGTATTTTTTATATATTTATAATTTTTTTATTTTTTATATATTTATAATTTTTTTAAAATATATTTAAAAATAAAATATAATTTATACTATTTACACACTGCAATAGTAACTTTCTCGGTGGCTGCATTGTCCTTTTGGAGGCTGCAGTACCACCAAAAGGCAAAGTAAAAATATTTACATCTGTCTATACCGACATACACTCAACGTATTGAGTGTAAAAAAAAAAAAATGATGTAAAGTATGCGCAGGTGTGCGGCAGATATATAAGATTTATTAAAGGCAAAACGTTTGACTCTCAGCCAGACTGCCTCGCTCGGTCTCTCCCACTTTTCTGGACTGACTCGTACGTATAAATCCGAATCCGGGCTAGGATTGGGGCTAAATACTGTATAAAAAATTGGTTGAAACAGAACCCAAGCCCCACCTATCTTACACCTGGAAACTATGGAGGTTTACGAGCCCGTACTTAATACTCCCTCGAGCTGAGAAAAATTTATAAATCATATTTAATAAAATATTTCCATTATATAATTATATAATTTGATTTAAAAAATAATTTTTAAAATTAAAATTTTATAAATTAAATCTTATCAATTAAATAAAATAAATGGTATATTCTACACGGTGACGGAGCCACGTTATAGCTAGAAGTGGCCATGGGTCCCCAGAAATTTTTTATAATTGAAAACCTTGCCTATTTCTTTTCCTCAAAATTCTATATATATAGAAATCCCCATCCCCAAAAAAAAAAAATTTATAACCCTCAAGTAATCTCCAAGAATTTTCAATTTTCTCTCCAAATTTCTCCTATATGGCCCAAAATTTTATTTAATTTTTATATATCATGTATTTACTATGATGTAGTCCATTCAAAATTAATTTCTTTGCTCACAACAATTCTTTCAATTTGATGGGTAGATTCTAAAAGAAAACATAAAACTTAAACTAAATTCATGAGAATAATAAACTTATTAATATTGACCCTAAAGTTATTGATTATACGATATTAAGTTGCTTAATATGGAATCCAAAGTGAAATAAACACTAGAATAATAATTTAGTGCTGGTATTTTGTATGAATGAATAGTTGTGAACTTTTATCTTTTAAATTTCATTAAGCAAGAAAAGATTTATTTGAGTATTATATATTTAATGTGTCACCAAATATTTAGATTTTTATATGAAACTTGTATAAACTAGTTCACATAAAAGATGAATTTATGAGAAATCATCTTTTAGTTTTTATTGAGAGCAAAATATCTAAAAATCTAAAAATGGATGCTAAGTTGTGTTTTTTAAAATTGTATTTTTATATGTATATGATAAATTATAAATTTTATTTTTTCGAAATAAAAGCTTTCTATAAATTATATAATTTTAACAATGTGTAACTTTAATGTATAGTTATAATCTTATAATTTACAATGGAATTAAACTTAAGATTTTTATTTGTATTTTACATAAATGTTGCATGTTATAAAAGGTGGCCCTCCGCAGAAAAATATATGGTTCCACCATTTAGAGTCTACACATCAGTTTGAGAATAGAATAATCATTTTTTCAATAATAAAAATATATTAATATAAATAATAATATCATGATAATTAAAATTAAAAGTTGTGTTAATTATTTTAAGAGCAATGCTAGATACAGTCCCTAAATGGGGACTGCAATGCAAGCCTAGGCAATTTTATTTTTAATTTTATTTTTAAATTACAAAACTATCCCTCTTAAAATGATGATTTTTCTCATTTAATAAGGGGTCTGCACATACAGTCCCTACTTAAGGACTGCAAATATAATTTCTCTTATTTTAATTACATTACATATGATTATAGGTTGAGACTACTATATATGTTATATATACTCTAGAATACCTAATAATTTCCTCTAAATTCTCTGCAGGGACCCGTGACTTTAGCATTTTTTTTGTTTCAAAATCTAAGTTGCAAAATTTGAATAAAAATTTAAAAAAATCTCAAGAAGATGTTATAAATTAGCGTAAAATGGTAAAAATACAAGTTTAAAAGTATCTTCGTCTCTATCCATTTATGGCATCAGTTGTAGTCTTCCATTTATGGTGTTAATTTAACTGTACTTGTCAGCCAGTACTGATTATGGAAGGCTTTCCGTTGCTCCCATTCTAAGCATGGAGGAGATTGCCTCACTTGTTTTTATTGTTAATCTCGTTTCATCTTATATAATTATTATAATTTTATCAAATTTTTACATAAAATAAAATAAATAATTTAATTTTTTTCAAATCTCGAAATAAAAATAATATTAAAAAATATATTTTAATAATATTTTATTTAATTTTTTAATTTTAATTTTAATTTTAACTTATCTTATCTAATCTTTAAAACAAACTAAGCCTAAAAGGACTATACGTGGCAGTTAGCGCTTGACTTCACCAACCTCTCTATCGAATTTGGAGAAATAAAAAAAAGAGTAATGTTAGAGATAAACCATTATAATAGTGTACACTTTGCATTGACTGTGTGGCTACTTCTAGTTGATTATTCCCAACACTCACTTGAGGAAATGTGTGGTCTAGATGATACCACATCGTGTATGTAAAATAGATACTCCTAATAATGACTTATATCTATATTTATTCTAAAAAATATACAAATTCTCTTTCAAGTTTAAACTATTATTTAATTTACAATCATCCTGCAAACAATCCATTGTGATAATCATCTCTTCAAATTATTAAAGATTTCAATCTACCCCTTCTATAAAAAAATTGACATAAAATACCCGATAAATAAGTTAATTATTAAGAAAAATTGAAAATATAACAATTCAAAGTCATTTTTTTTTTTAAAAAAGAAGTCTATTTAAAAAAAAAAGAAAGCATATAAATTTTCTGGAAAAATAGTTTTTTATTCTAAAATAATTATTGTTGCTTAAAATAAGTTATTTTTACTCTTTTTTTAATCTTATTTGTATATTTACGTTTTTTTAAAACTTAACGAAATATTATTTTCTATTTTTGAATTTTTAAAAAAATATGCTTTTATTTTATTTAAAGAAAAAAGGAAGCTACGTTACAATTTCTTTGATAGGCCGCAGTATGAAGTGAGAAACTCATTGGGAGAGAGATTGCTCCGCTCGTAGAGGAGCCAAAAGTAAAGTAAAACTGGCGTCTTTTCAACATCTACTATTGCAATGTCAGAGTCAATATTGGAGTTTTGTTTTAGCTTTGAAATTGTCGACATATCACAGTGGACTTTCCAGCCCCCGACTCACGACCCTCTCGAAATACCGAAATTCCAATGGGAATTCTTAAATTCCATTAGATCCCGCGAGTCCGAATCAGCTCAACTATATGCATTCATTCTTCAAAATCCTTTCTCTCTCTAGTTTCTTAATGAGAGAGTGAGTGAGAGAGAGAGAGAGGTAGACGTCTGTGTTGCGTTTGGTTGAGGGAAGAGTGTGTGTTTGGTAAGGGAGATATAAATAGAGAATAATGGAGTTGTTAGAAAACGGGATGGAAGCAAATGAGCAGCAAGATAGCATCCTGAAAATGGAAAACAATGAGATTGAGCAAAGTAAAGTGGGCATCATGAGGGCGCTCGTCGAAGCAGAAGATCCCTCTGCCAAGGTCCCACCCTTTTCTTTTCGATCTTTCTTTGCGTTTTCCTTTAGCATTGGAGAGTTTGTTTTTTGAATTATTACCACTGTTCTTGTTTTGAAGCTAGATGATTTATGGGTTTAGTGGTGCTGTGTCAATTATGATGAAAAACAGGCACATTAAGAGTTATTACGTTGTACCAGAACAACTGAAGGAACTCGTGTGTTTAAATTAAGGAATGATATGCTTAATATGGCACACAAATGTTTAATCTTTTGACCCGTCTCTCAGGAAGTGGACAATTTCATGATCAGGAGATTTCTGCGAGCTCGTGATCTAGACATTGAGAAGGCTTCTAACCTATTCCTGAAGTACCTGAGCTGGAGGCAGACATTCGTTCCTAATGGCTCCATAGGGGCATCGGAGATTCCAAATGAACTTGCCCATAACAAGTTGTTTATGCAAGGCCTGGATAAGAATGGACGCCCCATAGTGGTAATCTTTGGCAGCAGGCATAAACAAAACAACATAGAGGAGTTCAAGCGTAATGACTTTGAAACTCTAGCAAATTGGATTTGACTCGAATCATTTGAAATTCTCCATGCTGAAAATAGGACCTGTTGAATCTTCTGCAGGTTTTGTGGTCTACACTCTTGACAAAATATGTTCCAGGTAACTTTCTCTTCCATCCCTATGAAGACGTTAAACATCTATTTCACCATTTATGGGTGAAATATATCCCTACAGAGGGGGTATCATTGTATTTGAAGAATCATTTTATCTAAGTCGATATGCCGTGTCATTTGAGGCTCTATCATCAGAAGAGATGGATAAGATTTGTATGTTGCCAACCTATCTATCTCCTATAAAGCAGCCTCCTTTGGTGTAATCTAAAAAATGTAAGAAAGATTAAAGAAAGAAAGCAGCTTCCCTGCATTTGGAGAATGGTTTACATGATAATTTCAAACAATAATTGTCGTGGATTAAGCAAGAAGGTGCTGTGAACTCTAGACATATTTCCTCAATCCTCTTCTTTCTAAACCAAACAGACCCTGGAGTTAGGGATGTTCTTCTGATTCAATTTGGTCAGATGTCACCCCTTCCATCTGCTGATCCATAGATCAGAGACTATTGATCTGAGCTGAATTGGAAATTGTCGGATTGGGTCTGAGCTGACCGGTTGAAATTTTGACTTTTTTGGCTCGGCTTTGGGTGGGGCAGAAATTTGAACATCCCCAACCCAGAGTTGTCTTTAATATGTTTTACCAAACCACATAAAGTTGTGCTATGGGGCTAGCTAACCTCTTTTTAAGTTATGGTTTGGTTCTGAGTGTAAGAGCTTTGAATCACTGATAGTAGACCAGGGTAGACTCTCTGGCATCATCATAATCAATTTATTTTGTGAGCATCAATCCTTCATGGACTGTGACTTATGCATGTGGTCTTGGTCTTTCAGAATGCCAGGAGGGCAGGAGAAGTTTTTGTGCATTGCAGATCTTAAAGGATGGGGATACTCTAACAGTGACATACGAGGATATCTGGCAGCTCTCTCAATCTTGCAGGTTTGATCCTCCCACTTCTAAGATGCCATGCGAGGATATATTAAAAAAAGAATTGCTGTAATAGGATAGTCATAAAAGTAGAGTTGCACCAGAAAAGCTTAATTTTAGCAATTTGGTTTTTTAATGACAGGATTGTTACCCAGAGAGGCTAGGCAAGTTATTCATAGTCCATGTACCTTACTTATTCATGACGGCATGGAAAGCGGTTTACCCATTCATTGACAGCAAAACTAAAAAGAAGGTAAAGCATGAGATGTCCTTCCTTGCAAGAAAATGCAGATTAACCACTGGACAGAGAAACTAATATGTTACAGTTCCAAATATTCACACCATCACTATTTGAATGATCGGTCAAAGTATCAAAACTTTCAGCATTGATCTATATTATCAGAAAGCCAAAAGGATATTTTTGTAGTCTTTTAAATGGTTAAAAGCATGGCTTATTAAAATGTACAGAGGAAGCCCACTGGTGTTGATGTATGTTTGGTAATGTTTTGAGGTGTGTATCATCAACTAATCTGACTCTATGCATCTAAAATGTGTGTTTACAGATCATTTTTGTTGAGAACAAAAGTCTGAGATCTACTCTGCTGAATGACATTGATGAGAGCCAACTGCCAGATACATACGCAGGCCAACTATCATTAGTCCCTATCCAAGATGCCTAAATTATTCAACTAACGGGGTCTCTCTCTCTCTCTCTATTGCTGGTAGGCTTATCTGTTTCAGCGGACACGACATAGATCTGGAAAATCTGCTTTCTTTGCAAAATTCCTACGCCAGCGAATCCCGTCACACCAATATTTAATGCCCCCGTCCCGGAGGAAGATTATACATTTGTACTCTTCAGCATTGTAATGCCCCAGATTTGGTGAGTAGGAGAGTAAGCTCCTATGGCTTAAAATCATTTTCAATAACACATTTATAAATAATTCGTGACTCCATGAAATATTAACTTATTTATTCAACACAAATATTCATATTTTTCTATATAAACACAAAAGAAATATCTCAATAAAATAAATTAAAAATCTCCGTAAAGACTCGAAAATATTCATGACTTCAAATACTAAAGCAACATAAAATAATAACACTACCAAATAAGACTCTAGACTCTCCAATAAGTCCTTGCACCCTATGACACTTATTTTTTTACCATCATCAAAACTTGCTAGTACTTCCTATTCTTGACTTCCAGCTTATGCATAAAAAATTATCTGAAAAATATTGTGGAAATAAGGGATGAGTTATCAACAACTCAGTAAGTAGAGAACATATACTACTAATATGTAAACATGAGGATTTTTAGAATTTAGAATGCAGAACAAAATATTTACTTTCAGAATGCAGAATTAGAAACATTTACTTTCAGAATGCAGAATTAGAAACATTTACTTTCAGAATGCAAAATCAAAACATGTTACCAAAAATATCAGATGAAACTTTCAGAGAACAATTTTATTCAAAAATCTTTTGGCATATCAAAATCTGAGACCTTATCTTCATCATATCAGAGCATCACATCGGGACAAATACAATGTTTAACTCTCGTAGTAGGGTTATAAACCACAATTATAATCCATGGAAGGGTCGTATGCCACTATTATCATCCGTGACTGGGTCGAATACCATGTTTAACCCATATGGTAAGGTTATAAATCACAATTATAACCCGTTGAAGGGTCGTACGCCACTATCATCATCCATAACTGGGTCGTATGCCATTATTATTACCCGTGATTGGGCCGTATGTCACTATTATCACTTGTGGTTGGGTCCTATGTCACTATTATCACCCGTGACTAGGCCGTTTGTCACTATTATCACATGTGGTTGAGTTGTATGCCATTATTATCATCAATGGTGGGGCCGTATACCTCTATTATCATTTGTGGCAGGGCCTTATTGGAACAAAACATAAACATCATAATCAGACTTTAATCAGAATATAGATTCAGAAAATCATGCCAAGGTTTTCAGATGCCACAACATATCAAAACAGAGTACTGAACAAATTTAGATAATTTCACATCTTGAAAAAAACAGATTCATAACATTTTCATGTCACATGCAAAAATTATCAAATTTTCATATTCACTCATGTTTCTCAGTTCAGAAAATAGAATGCACAACATTAGCTCATGTCTACACCAGTCATGATAAAAATATTCATCTCTTTCATACGGATCTCATGAGTAATGCAGAACAATAACTGAGGTTATTTTCACATTTATTTTCAAAAACATATCATGCACATTTTCATAAACCAACTTCAGTTCATTTTCTTTTATACAAAGTCGAGCATAGGAATCATGCTTACCTGGACTTCTTAGCCTTTTAGAAATGAGAAATTCTATTTGCAGTTCCCACTTGGGGACTGTATGTGCAGACCCTTTATTAAATGAGAAAAAATATCATTTTAAGAAGGATAATTTTGTAATTTTTAAAAATTTTAAAAATAAAATTGTCTAAGCTTGCATTGCAGTCCTCAAATGGGGACTGTATCTAGCATTACTCCTTAGAAATTTTCCTCAACCATGCCGAACAATTATTAATCGTCACCTATAAAATAGTCACGTAACTCCCGTAAATTTTCAATTAAATACGTATTTTCAATATTTAAACCTGAAATGCTAAATTGGCCTATTTTAAATCCTCAAAACCTAAAATTATTGTAATCCTAAAATACAATCACTTCCTACAATTCATCGATATCCACTTAATTTCTTCGACTAAGACATTAAATTCTAACTTATTTACCATTGAAGTGTAATTATAAAATATAATACTAGATAATATAATTATAATAAAATCTATTAAGGTAGAAAGGTAACATTTCGTTTTTTTAAAAAAAAATGGACTTAATATAAACCCACCTAAAGGCAGGGTATTTTAGGAAAAACCATAAAATGCAATGGGCTGGAGTTGAACTTTACAAATACAATTTCTGAAACTAAAACCATAAGAGGAACATATCACTAGATCAGCGACTTATGAAAAGAGCATGCAGCGTGAGTTGTGGGTTCAAGCGTGGACCTCTAGCATGGGTGAGCGGCAGTGGATGTTCTGGCCGACAGAGCATGAAAATGAGTGTGAGAGAGAGAGAGAGGAACGAAGAAGTGAGCGTGGCTTACCGAGAGGGCGATGGTCGTGGCTATGGGTGGAGCACCCACTATGTTCTTCTAGCGAGAAAGCATTGTGAGGGGTGGCCCGTGGAGTTGGGTGGCCCGTGGAGTTGGGTGTCGTGGCTGGCAAGGCTTGGCGTTGGACGGAGGGCCCTGTGCCACGTGATCTCCGACACATTTGTGGTGTAACCAGTGGCTAACAGTTAAGGGCTTCGACATCGGTGAAATCTCGGCAGTGTCATTGTTTGCGGCTGAGGCAACCGGCATGGGCGGTGGCTTAAAGGCAGTGGGTTGGTTGAGTCAAGACTGTTCTGTTTCGTGGAGCAAAAACAATGGTCTTTCAGTGATGGCGAGGCAACGGTTCTGTGTTGAACGGCTGAGGAGTATGGGTCAACAGACGTAGGGTTGGCGGCTTAGGGTGGCGTTGCCGTGTGTGTGGGTGGCTGCGGTTTATGGAAAGGGGCCAAGGTGGTTGTCAGTTTCTCGTGGGGCTGGGCAGTGGGCTAATTTGGGGTGAGAATTGGCCGGTCCGGACCAAAAAAACCGACCGGACCGGCCACTTCGGTCCGAACCTGACTAACCCGGGATTGGTCCCGATCGGTCTCGATCCAAATTTCATATGACTGAATTCATTCCGTCCGGTCCACGATCTAAGGGTTTTTCACCCCGGACCGGACTAGACGGAATGAAAAAATATATATATATATATTTTATAATTTATATATAGTAATTATATAATAATTGTATACAATTAATTATATAATTTTTATCTAACCTAATCCTATCACTAACTCACCATTAAGTAATTATTAACTAATACTAATATTTATAATTTTATACTAGTACTAATATTTATACTAATACTAATAGTCTAGACTCTAATATGGTATAAAAAAATAATAATAATGGTCTAATATAGGCTATAGTTATACTAATATAGTTATAACTTATACTAAATCACTATAACTAATATTACTAATATATAATTATACTATATTACTAATAGTCTAATACTAATATTATTATATAGTTATACTAATCATAATAACTAATCACTATAAGTCTATAACTATATATATATAATATCAATGTATTATTATATTCTTTAATGTATTACTAATACTATTAAGAGTTATAGTATAAATTATAATATATGTATAATTTATAAATTTATAATAGTATGGATAATTAAATAATTTATACTTATTTATAATAGTATGTTAATTGTTAAGTATGTATCTTTCTGAATTATGGATGTAATATGTATGGATAATTAAATTATTTATGCTTATTGCTTCATATACAAAATGTAAAAAACTTGTATATGGCTCATAATTATGCATTAACATACTTTAAGTTAGTAATAAAGTAATAATTAACATCATCAATATAATTATAACTAAACTAAATCACTATAACTATAATTATAAATTATAACTAAATCACTATAAGTCTACTGTCTATATATAGTATTAAATTATTAATATCACTTTGAGTCTATGACTAATGACCATATAACTATGAGTCTATGAGAATATGACCATATATTATTATATAGTATTAATATCACTATTAATATAGTATATAGTAATAATAGTATTAGTAATAATTTATATCAATATATTATTATATAATACATAGTATTAGTATCACTATATCATTATAATATATATATATATACACTATAAGTCTATATGTAGTAGTAACAATAACACTATAATAGTATAATATATAGTATTAGTATATATTAATATATTATAAGAGTTATAGGATTATAGCATAATATATGTATAATAGTATAGTATTAATATCACTATAACTATATATACCTAATAGTCTAATACAATGATTTATTAATCATATACCTAATACAATGATTTTTTTAATTATATTACATATACAAAATGTAAAAACTTAAAAGTTTAATATATTGAAAAATTGAAAATTATCATAGATTCATAGAATCATAAATTATAATACATTGAGTCATTGACATACTCTGAGTTAGTAACAAATTAGCAATTATCATTTAATATCATAAATATAATTATCATTAATTATTTTTTTAATGAGTTAATTAAATAATCTACCTTAAATAGTTTATTTAATCATTAATTTTGTTGGGGTTCTTCTTGATCTTCCTTACAAGATGCTATATCTTGATTTTGGGTTGAGACAAATGTATGCACATGATTATACAAAAAAAAATTGATTTCAGTTGGAAGGTGAGAAATACATTTATCCGCATGTATGAGACATACAGGGAAAATGAAGAAGAGAGTTCTCCTCAGCGCGCAAGTTCCCCACATGAAGATGTAGGTCCTTCAGTTGACAAGATTGCGAGTAGAAATGCACATTTGATGGCCCAATTTAAGAAATAGTTACAGTCAAAAGACAGTTTGGAAAGTAAGTCAGAGGTTTATGTATATCTAGCTGAAAGATGTGAGGATCAATATGATAGTTTTGACCTTCTAATTTGGTGGAAGGTGAATTCAGTTAGATATCGTGTACTTTCAAAAGTTGCACGCGATGTACTTGCAATACCGGTATCTACTGTGGCCTTTGAATATACATTTAGCACTTCAGATCGTGTACTTGACCCTTTCCGAAGTAGTTTAAATCAGATGAGTGTTGAGGGTCTCATATGTGCACAAAAGTGGCTTCGTTCTTCTTTTACTCCAATAAGCCTTGGGACTTTAATGGATGAAGTGGATGAATTTGAGAAGCAGTTGGATATGGGTATGTAATGCATTTATTTTTGATATCTTTTGTGGTTTATTTTGTTTTATCTTCTATGTTATGTAATTTTATTTAACTTGTTTTGTTTTAAATTTTTATGGATAGAACTTGTTGGGAACTTTGCTGATTCTATAGAGGCGTCAAATTCAATGCCTACCGGCCCTACACTCAATGCTGATTAAAGACTAAAGAGGTGAGAAGACTACATGGATATCAGTTTTGTGAGACTTTCAGATGGCCTGGCCACCTACTGTTTCATTTTATATTTAAGGACATCATAGGCACATGTTCCTGCATGGTTTCTCTTTTTATATTCAGATTTGTCTATATATGTTACTCTGATCATATATACAACATGAAGATCATCACCAAGGATATATATGATTAAGTGAACTGTGTCTCTGGTGGTTGTCATTTAATATAGATAATGCTACAAATTATAAGTTGGTAGGGAAAATGTTAGAAGGAAAAAGAAAGAATTTATTTTAGATACCTTGTGCAACACACTGTATTGATCTCTTGCTTGAAAATATGATGAAAATCAAAAGAGTGAGTTATGTTGTTGATGAAAATTTTAATGTCAAATTTCCTTTGGATGCAATTTTATCTAATAGTAATATGTTACCTCTGGACAGTTGAGGAAGCATTGGCATTTGCATACTGTAGTGCATGGAACAACAAGCAACATTGGAACAACAAGCAACTTTGTGGCCCTAATTTCATTATGTGAAGTGTATAACAATATAGGAAATAGAGGGGGTTATCCAGAAAACTATTTCCTAAAATTCGCTATGGATGGCTCTGATTCTCTGGTTTGGGTGTGGATAGTTTTTATGAATGTTAACAATGATTGTTATATGGCATCTACAGACTACGGTAAATTGTAATAGCAGTAGGAGGGGAGGAACTTCATTTGGTTGCTAGTCTATTCGGTTTATATATATATATTTGTGTTTTGTATTGATGTAAATATGAGAGGCTAAGACAGTGAGAGCTGTGTGTTTATGTAATTGTGTTTTGTAATTTTTTTTTCTTTTTTATTTGGAGTTTGAAATTTGGATAAATTGGATGATTACTTATTAGTTATAACTTATTACTTATTAGAGATTTTATTGATTAGGGATTGTTTTAAATTTCTTTATTTCTATTTTTTTTAATTTTCTTACTATGATTGATAATCTTGTTTCAGTTGTTTGGATGGATATAGAAAATTTATATTCTTTCGTAGTAAATCATTTTATTCTAATTTATTGTATATAGAAAATTTTCTTTTTATGATTATTTTTATTTTTTTTTTCAAATTTTTTTTTTGGACTTAAAATTGGATAAAAAAATGTTAGTGGGCTGAAAAAATTAAACATAGGATATAGGGGTTGGGCCATTGGCCCAGTTTGGTACAGGGGTAGACCGACCGGACCGGCCCGTCCCGAATGGGTTCGAAAGACCGACTGGACTGGCTCATCCCGAATGGGACCGGATCGGACCGGTCCTTATGCTGTTCAGTCCGGTCCAAGGTGGGAAAACCCTGGACTGAATAGGTCCAGTCCAGTCCGTAAAACCTTCTCAGGACCGACCGGACCAGATCGGAATCACCCCTAGGGCTAGTGTTTTTTGTCGTGCATGGGGGCTTGTCTTGTGGGGTTGCAGCGTGGAAAAGCTTGGCAGTGGGATTGCTCTTCGGTGGTGGTTGTGCAGGAATGGCTGGTGGTGGCAATGTACGTGAAGAAATAGTTAGTTGTTGCTGTGGTTGCTACATTTCTTGGATGTGGAGGGCAGCGGTGCAATTCTGTGGCTTGTGTCGGCAGCTACATGGAGGTGTTGCTTCACTGCAACTCAGGCGGCAGCAACCCTAGTTTAGGTTGAAGATGATTTACGTGAAGGGTGTGTGTGTGAAGTGTGTAGCGCGTGTGTATATATATATATATATATATATATATATAGGAAAACCGATAAAACCCTAGAGAAGGAAGGAGACAATGAGACATACATGCGTGGGAGTGCTACAGTTATGCATGGAGGGGGTAAAAAAAAAAAAACTGAACGTTGGTTGGTTCCCATGGGATTGGATTTTAGGGCGTAGAAGGTTCGGAGTTTTTTTTTCAAGTTACTGGCCTCGACTCAACCTCTAAAAAATAATCTAACTTGTCCAAAAATAATTTCGGCCCATAAAAAGATTTTTAACCTAACTCTCAAGCTTAAGAAAAGTCCATATTTAATCATAATAAACTCTTAGGCGCGAAGTCTAATCTTAAAATCACTCAGTAAAATTCGAAGTGAGCCTTTCATTAAATAATAAAAAAAATTCGCAGTTTCGTACGGGGCCGGATGTTACAAGCATGTTCATTGCAACTATGACAAAAGAAGCCCCCCACCCTAAAAAAATAAAATAAATGACGACAATTCGAATTCGAGAATTCCTTCGAGAAGTGTTGATGACTTTCTAGATGCGTCAGGCAACACTAGGGGATGGCCTGGAGATGAGAGGATGAACAGAAATGGCTCGATCATAAATGACTAAAAATAATGTTCAATAAAAGATTAAATATTATAATTTTGACTCTAACCTACTAGGCAATTCAACCCATAATAAAACAAGAAGATTACTGATGAAACTTTCAAACTTTCCATAATGGTGTTTTCATGAACACCAACGTTACAAGTTTTTCTGTTGTAAATAAAGAAATACTTTAAACACAAAGAGATATTATAAAAGTAAATTAAAAAATTGACATGATTTGATGTGATACGTCATGTTGTAAAATTATTTTTACGAGCCCATAACCTACTCAATGTGCATATCATTTCATTATACAATTAGTATCATAGTCAAGAATATTCCCAACATTAATGAGATCTCGATGATCTTGAGGAATTTTAAAATATATATAAACGCTTCTTCGGTTCCTTTTTGAAACGCAGAAAACCGCTTGCCTCTTCGGTTTTTTTTTTTTTTTTTTCCGGTTACTTCGGTTGCGTCTTCGAGTTTAAAGTTTACTGTTGCACCGCTTGACCATTCAGTTGCCTCTTCGTGTTTTACAGGAACATTTTGAGGCTTCTTCGTGTTTTCGTGTTTTACGGGAACTATGAGTTTAAACTGTAAAACTATGCGTCGCTTGGCCATTAATTGCACCGCTTCATATAGATAATAGGCTAATATGAATAATATTAAAAAATATTCAAACTGTTGAATATTCAACTACGAGTTTAAACGGTTGTATGAGTTCGGGTTAGTCCCAACTTTTCCAGAAAATCTCTGGAATTTTCAAAAACCACTGCAAGTCGAAAGCTCTGTTTTTTACCCACAGAAACAGAGGATGAGTTTTGCACCTTGATATCCGGTAGTATCTTCCGGTTGATTTTGTGGAACTATCCAGACTTCTTTCTTGTGAATAAAACAATTACTTTGGAGATTCAATAGCTCTGCTGGATTCAGAAATTTTTTTTTTTTTCTTGTTCTTTTAGAATTTAGTTTGTAGTTTGTAGTTTGTGGAGTTTCTCCAAGGTCGACTTTCCTAGATTTTGTCTTGAAGTGCAAGTACAGAAAACAAAAACAAAAACACCGTTCCCTACGAAGCTTTGGATTGCAAGGGAGGGGACGGTTCTTCGACTAAACCAAGAAAATTCTTCTGTGTAGCTTTAGACTGGAATAGGAATGGCCCTTAGCGGATGAGCAATCTGTAAAGTTAAGGCAAACTTATCTTCCATACTCATATCCTCGCTTTTTACCCCTTCCTCGAGCTTCCAATCGAAATTGTGGACAGGAGAACCTAACATCAAGTGCAACATTCTTATTGCCAATGGCAAACCAGGACATATTCTCCTTCCTCCACCAAAGGGTATAAGCTCAAAGTTCCGGCCTTTAACATCAATTTCCAACCCTAAGAACCTCTCTGGCATAAATGAATTTGCATTGTCCCATAAGCTTGGGTCTCGACCTATGGCCCACGCATTCACTAGGACTTGTGCACCCTTTGGGATTGTGTAACCATTAATTTCAGCGTCTGCTTTTGCTTTCCTGGGTAGTAAAAGTGGAACTACTGGGTGCAATCGGAACGTTTCTTTGACTATGGCTTGTAAGTAAGGTAATCGCGTAATATCCGATTCCTCTACAGGGTTGCCTCTGCCAATAACTTGTTCCAGCTCTGCTTGGGCTTTTGACAATGCCACTGGGTTGTGGAGTAGTTCTGCCATTGCCCATTCCAGTGTGGTTGAAGTTGTCTCAGTGCCTGCAATAAATAGGTCCTAATCCAGCGGAAAGAGAATTTTAGAAAATTCATTGTAGATCACAAAACATAATGATCAATTACAAAGTAAATGTATGGGTATTTAAAAGAAATTCCAACCAGAATTGAGAGTAATAATTACCAAAAACAAATGTTCTATCTTAGTTTTGTCCATCTCCTCACTGTTCTCTTCGCTGATGTTGAGAAGGGTATCTAACATATCATTGCACTTAGCTGAACCAGCCACCTCTCTCTCTTGCAATCGTTGGCTAATCATGTGGTCAAAGAGATGCATTAGCTTCCCAAAGTAAACTGTCATGCGCTGCCTTGCCCGTTGAGGGTCGATCTTCTTAAGCAGAGGGAAATAATCTGCAAGGTTGGGTTTCCCTGCCTCTATCATGACATTCCAGACAATCTCCTTGAACTCTCTCGCTGTGTCAGAATTCAGATCGGCCAAATCCCCTGAAAAAACAGTGTTCGATAACAGATTAAGTGTAGTCTTGAAAGCCGCCTTACCAATTTCTACTGCCTCGCCGGATAGGCTGCTTTGATGAGTCTCGGCAAGGAGCTCTTGCAGTTTCATGCCTCGGATATTTTGGTTGGCATCGAGTGCTTTCTTGGAGAATAGCTGGTCATTGCAGATTTTGCGAAGGTTCCTCCAACGGGTAGAAATTGGTATCCATGGCAAGCCAAACTCATCTTGTTTGTGGGCTCGAACAGTGTCCGGGATTGTGCGGTTGGACAGCAGCAGATCATGCGTTTGAAGAACTTCTTTTGTCGTCTCTGCCGAGGAAATGATTATTGTTGTTACTTGGCCTAGCTTTAGGCTCATTATGGGGCCATGAATCTGGGCAAGCTTGGCTAGCGACTTGTGGGGTTTGTCACCCAAATCCAAGAGGTTTCCGATTATTGGAAATGGTTTTGGACCTGGTGGAAGCTTTTTCGAAATTGCAGTGCTTCGAGTTATGCGGAAGGCTAAGAAGATGACCCAAGTGAAGCAAAGGCATAGCAAAGTGCTATACAAATCCATTTTTCCTAATTATGAGTACCCTGATCAGTGTGGTAATAACAAAGATAGAGAAAACCAGACTAGTCTTCCTCCATAGACAAGAAGGAAAACAAAACTTGAACAATGCTCCCAGTGTTTGCAGGAGTTAAGTTTCCCTGATATGTATTTAAGACGTGTTGCTACATTTTAATAAAAATACTACACCACCTTCCTAACCTCTACACACTATATGTTTTTAAATTTTTAATTTTTTTTAAACTAATTCAATTCTTCTATTCATTATTCATATATTAAATATTTGATAAAATAAAAAATAATAAAAATTAAAAAAAGTGATGTGCGGAGATTGTGTGAATGATAAGAAATTGCGTATATCTTTTCCTTTTAAATTGCAACGTTTGGGTTAAAGCAATAATATATGGCATTGCAGATAGATTTTCTTATTTTAATATATTTTGTAATTATCTTGAAAGTCGTTTGTAATAAATTTGATTGATTTAGTGTTGTACATTTTCATTCAGTAGGCATGCATTGCATTTATGGCTATTGAGGTGCTAATTTTCCAACTATGACTTTAACTCATGTATAATAATAAATAGAGTTTTTGTATCATTTTTCTCATCTGTTTGTTTTTAGAAAACTTTTCAACACAATTTATCTCATCTCATTTAAGAGAAACGTTTTCCAATAATTCGGTTGAAAAGTCCACAAAAACAGCCCTCTATTCAGCTAACTCCACGTAAGCCAACACATTGCAAGAGAAATAATCCACCACAGAGAATTACGGTTGCTATCTTCCTCGCATCGCCCGACTCTACCCCTCTCTTTCTCGCTGCCTACACAGCCATTGCCAACCATCTCCATCCCAGAAGAGATCTTTTTTCATATCCTCTCTGTTTTTGTTTCTTGGATCAAGAAAATCAAAATCCAAGCAACAGATATTTTATCGAGGAACAATATGTCGAATTAGGCTCGGGGCGGCAAAGATGAGGTCGATGATTTCAACCAATATGATCCAACGTTGTACAGGGGCGGTTACGACATCGTGCTCACCTACGGTCGGCCTCTCCCGCCGTTTGATGAGACCTGTTACCCTCTCTCCTCCTCCACGCCTTCCGATAACTTCGATGATGATCGCCCCTAGTACACCTTCTATGCTGAGCCATCCGCCTGCCGCCCTCAAGACTGAATACAGCAGCTATGCCCATCCCAAGCCTCGACCCGCGCCCCCTCCACTCAGTGAGAGAGATTTCAGAGGAGGAGAGTATGGGGCCAGGCAGGACGTTGGTCATGGGTTCCCTCCTCTTGGGGTGAACAGGCTCGGGTATGTTGAGCCCGAGTATGGATCGGAAAGGCCCGGATCTGAACTATTGCATGATCATAGCTACAGAAACTTATTCCGACACCGACGCCGACGCAGCTGGGGGTTCCTTCAGGTGTCTCAGTCATTGGGTTGAAATCAACTGGGGGTTCGGGTGCGAGAGGTAAGGGGCTGAAATCGTGAGAAAGGATTTGGATTTCTGGTGTTGTGCCGCTTCAGGAGAATTGTGGTGGAAGGCTTACGTGTTATCATGTGATTGGAAGGCTGTTTTTTGGATATAAGCAATCCGACCGGTTGTAAGGATTTTCCCTCATCTAATCATTATATATTTTTCAAATTTTCATATAAAATAAAATAAACAATTCAATTTTTTAAATCTAAAAATAAAAAGAATATTAAAAATATATATTTTAACAATATTTTATTCAACTTTTAATTTTAATATAAAAAAACTTCATCTCATCTCATCTCATCTTTGATAATAAACGAGACCTTAGTACTATTACGGTGGCATTTGATATTGAGAAGGGTCTTTAACGTGTTTTTATTTAGTTAATAGTTTTAATGGTTCAAGCGTTACTGTACGTTATGAGATTTATTGCTTGAACGTTTTTCAGCCCGCCTCTATTCTCTTGATTTGCCAGTAACGTTATTTAACAGGCTTGTTATAAAGTAGCCGTTTGGTATCTTTAGTTGTTAACGTTGGGTCCCATTGAAATTGTTTACGTCGGCTGCCTCTATTATTTATTATTTATTGCCGTTAGCTTTCTTTAAAATGTATGTGGTATTAATTTTGGACTTATAAAAAGCTTTCAGTGGTGGGAAAATATCAGTTTCATTCATGTTTATTTATTGTGATAGTAGTGCTATAATTGATAGAGTTTATAACGGTAAATCTAGATCTATTAGAAGAAAAATACAGTATTGTGAAATTTTTTTTTTACTGATGGTATTATTAATGTGGATCCATTAAATAAAATTTTGACAAGAGAAATGATCTGAAATATATAGAGGGAAATGAAATTAAAACTCATAATTCAAGAGCTATGTATAAGGATACCCAACCTGAGGACTAGAGATCCGGAGAACTGAGTTCAATGGGAAAAACGAATCATATAATGATTGTAAGAAATGTACTAATTATTTTATTTCTCATTCCTATGATGTAAGTGTATTTATCTTGTAATGTTTTGGAGGATGAGTTCTTGAAGAAACTCTTAATGAAATTATGTAGCTCTTATGAGTAGGGTGTAAGAATTACAGGAGCACTCTTGACAGATTTTACCTATGTGAGTGTAGGAGTGAGACCGCTCTCTATGAGATTTGGGTTTATTCGCAAACATACTCATGAAATCGGGATGAGCACAAGGTCATAAAGTGCTGGCTAATAAAGCTCATGTCAACACCTGAATTACTATGTGTGAGTAATAATTTTTTATTTTCTCAAGCAGTCATAGTTCAAGTCTAAAACTACTATTTACTCTTGAATAAAGGTTATTATTTTATTGAGTGAGAGTTCAATATAAAGCACACCTTCATGTTGCATAGTGATCCATCTTAACTTGGGAATATCTCTTTATATTTTATTAAAATGAGTGGGTGATTGTTGTTACATTTTAATAAATTTATAAAAATTTATTTTGTAACAATTATCTTTTAAATTCCAACGTTTGGGTTAAAGCATTAATATAGATTTTTATTTGCATGACGTTGTAGATTTTCTTATTTTAATATATTTTGTAATTATCTTGAAAGCCGTTTGTAATAAATTTGATTGATTTAGTATTGTACGTTTTCATTCAGTTGGCATGCATTGCATTTATGGCTATTGAGTTGCTAGTTTTCTAGCTATGAGTATACCTTTTGAATAAGATTTTAATTATAAAGTGATTACGTCAAAATAATCTTATAAATTGATATAGTTTGATGTGATTAGTCAAATTATAAAATTATTTTTATTATAAAATAGATCTAACGGATAAGATAAAATCATATTAATTTATAAGATTATTTTTATATATTTCTTTTATAGATGCACCAATCCTCTTTGAATAATGCTAAAGTCTCGGCTCCGCTGACATTTTGTATGTTTATATATATATATTTTTTAATTTTTTTTATATAAATTTTTTTAATAATTTTTAATAATTTTTAATATTTTAACTATATATATATGTATAAGTTTTAATAATGTTAAATATTTATAAGTTTAAATATATATATATATATATATTATCCTTCTTTTGACTGACGGAAAAATAGATCCAGAGAAACTCATCATTGCAGTATTTTCAACGTTTGATTGATTATATTTTTTACGTTTTTGTTTTAAGGCTTAGCCGTTTCAAATCATTATTTTGTGCACTAACTTATGCAGAGTTTAATTCTTCGGTTACTTCACGAGCCGTTTCACAGTGTAATTATCAGCAAGTTTTACTAGCCTATAAATAGGTGCTTTGGTTCAGTCAGACATTGTGCATAAAAAAAATTCATACTATTTCATTTGATAGTTTTTGTGTATTCGAGAGATTTCAAGTAAAAGAGAGGTGTTTCTTTTTTGTGAAGCTTTGAGCTCAATTATTTATGTAGAGTTGGTTCGGACTATACAACGATTAGTTAAACTGCTGTATCTTAGAGGAGTCAAGTCAAGAAGAATTTTGCTGCACCAGTTAATTTAAAACTTTGTACACCACAGAAGGTTTGAATCTCCTTAAAGAGAGCGATATTTTTGTGCCTCAGTCCAACTTGATTTCATTTGAATATTAGTTTTATTGTAATTTTTATTATATTTTGTGTATTTCACCAACAAGAGGACTTGACAAGTGGGGTGTGGGTGTGAAACACAAACACCATTCATTGACATTGCCACCTCGTGAGAGATGGTCATGTGCTAGGAGGTTTTGCCCATTGCTATGGTCAAGCTACCAATATTGTTGAATGTCGTCCGATGCTTGATGTTTTCGGATGTGTAATTAACTCGGTTTGAGGAATTTTGTTGTTGGGTCGAATTCAGTTGTTATTGTGGGATGGTTTGTGTTAGGTGTTTGTAACTATTGGTATCTTTGAGATTTTTGGGAGGAATCTCAAAGCCTTGTTAGTTCTTGTCCAGTTTAAGCATGTCTTTAGAGAGACTAATATGGTAGTGGACTTTTTGGCTAAATATGGGGCGGATGGCGGTAATATGGATTTTATTGGAGAAAATGTTGGTTCGGAAAGACTTGGGGGACTTTTACATACAGATAGATTAGGCATCCCTTACATTAAACGTTAATTTTTTTTGGGGATGCATTTATTTTTATTTTTGATGTATCTATGGATGTTCATCCACCTGAGGGTTTTATTAATAGAGGTGACACCCTCTTTTAAAAAAAAAAAAAAATCTGCCTCGTAAGTCACTTATAATGTTGCCCCCAAAAATTCAAATATCTTAGAATACCCAATTTCTAATTCAAAGCTCCAGTGCAGCATCATTGCTCATACCTCTCTCTCGTGCACAGATTCCACATTTTTCGTTTGGAGTCTTCACCAATACTGGATCCCCCACAACTACAATCACATGGCCTCAAGTTAAAACCAAAAAAATTGTCCATATTTTAATGTCAAATCCACTGCATAATGCTTATATAAAAAGAGCAAGTTGCAGTGAGAAACGACTTGTTCTTTATAATTTAATCAAGAAATGCTTCAACAACAGTACTCAAACGTTTTGATTATTCAATAGAACATAAGAATAGATTTATAAAAACAGCTACAAACATCGATAGTATAAAACCATATAACTGAACAGGGTAGAGGAGACCAGATTATCATCATGAGAC
Source organism: Juglans mandshurica (assembly GCA_022457165.1). NCBI lineage: Eukaryota > Viridiplantae > Streptophyta > Magnoliopsida > Fagales > Juglandaceae > Juglans > Juglans mandshurica. Next base: position 22,732,076 of record CM039629.1, on the reverse strand, counting down.
CTTGCAGTAGCCATACTATACTAGGAAAAGGGATCCCAAAAAAGCACCCTTAAGGTCTCACCAACAAGTAACTTGTCATCGCTCAAGAAAGTGTAACTGGGTACCTCCAAATTGTATGGTGCTGGCCCCTTGCGAATCCTCCCAGAAGTATCATAGTGTGAGCCATGGCAAGGGCAAAACCAACCACCAAAATCACCAGCATTTGGCAAGGGAATGCAACCCAGATGAGTACAGACCCCAACAATAATAAGCCACTCTGGTTTCTTAACCCTCTCCCAGTCTTCTTGTGGGTGACGAAGAGATCGAACATCTACAGCATTAGCCAACTTGATGTCCTCTTCAGTTCTATGCTTCACGAAAACTGGCTTCCTGCGCCACTTCACGGAAATAGTGGTCCCGGGCTCGATGCCGGATAAGTCAACCTCGAGGGAGGCCAGGGCGAGGACATCTTTGCTAGCGGATATGCTCAGAATAAACTTGATGATTAGCATCCGGATCAGGGAGGCATACACGAACCTTCCGCCTGTCAATACCAAATAGGAAAATGCACGCTTGTTGGGCTCTCCAGGCGGGTAGCATTCGTGGTTGTGTTCATCGTATACGATATTTGGAGTAGGGTTCTTCGCGGCTGCTTTAGTAGGTGGAAGTTCTGACATCTTGCCCACATCATGTCTTGGAATGAGGGCTTTAGAAGAAAATCCTGGAAAAATAAATTCAACCGTTAAGAGCATTGAAAATGGACTAGTCAAATGCTAATGTAAGTCTAAACTTTAACTAGATGTGAGAAAAAACTTTTATATTGAACTAGCCAAAAGTCCAAAACTTAAAACTTGAGCTACAGTAAATCTTAAGTCCTCTCCAAACATGGCTAGCTACTATTCACAGTGGAATTCAATATTTTATTATTTCATCACTTCCCTCTATCTTTGAATGGTAAAATATGCATGACATGCACATTATTTATTCTACTGATTGCGAATATTGATAGAGTAGATACATTATTTTTACAAAGCATGAAGATCTAGGAAATATATGAATTGTATTTGTAAAAAAAAAATTTTAAAAATATAATATTATATTATTATTTTAACTTTAAGATAGCTAGTCCAATGTAGACTCATTTAGTAAAAAATTAATATTATAGCCAAAAATTAAGATTCTAACTAAATTTTAGACTTGACAATAGCCTAGCCATTGCCAATGCTCTAAAGGGAAAACTTTCGGACCTCGAACATCCCGAACATATTTATAATCTTGGTTTATTTTCAGGATGCAAGACGTACCTATGCAAGTGAAATAGTAAGATCCCAAATTTTAGTACAAACCGATTGCATAATCTTAAGAATGGTGGACATAGATGATAGATTCGTAAAATGTAAATGGAAATGAAAATAAAAATCAAACATTTTCTTTCCATATAAACACCAGTCGGTCGGAAAGTACAAAAAGATTTCATAAAAATATGATAATTACATTAATTTATAAATTTATTTTTATAAAATCCCTTCACAACTAAAACATTCTCCAATCCTCCAACTTCAATACGTTATTTGTGGAATGAATAAACCGGGAGAACCGCAGCAAATCCGAAGATAATTGAATTGTCAACATCTTCATTGTTATTGCTGCGTCTTTTCTCAGTAACCAAAGAAAGGTTAAACAGAAAACTAATTCAGAAGCATAACAAAAATCTTGGTCAAACATACATGCATGCATACACACGTACGTATATTGTAAATACTTGAATGAAACAGATGTGAGTGATAGGAATAAAAGGGTAGTGACCTCTGATGAGGTACATAAATCCAAAATGGCTGGAAGAGCCATCAGAGGATGTACCAGAGTCAGGGTTGTCTATAAAGAGATGGCGAGAGGGGAACACCAGGATTGCCCTCGGTGCTATAGACGAGAGTCTCCTCCCTACAACTCTCAGCATCTTCTTCTCCTTCTTGATCGCAAATGTCGTTGTTGCCTATGCTTTCGCCGACCAGAAACACAGACAGAGAGACACACAGAGAGGGGGGAGAGAGAGCCTACAGAAGATAAGAACCCAGAATGCCGCCACGGAGGAACTCAACGTGTAGTATTGTGCCACCGCTCTCTCACTAGAGTGACACGACAACTTTTTCACTTCTCTGATTCAGGGAAAAGGACAGGAAATTTCGAAGGCTGTGCACGGCTTAACTGAAAGAAATTTATTATAACTGTCTAATACTGAAGTTAGGCGCATTACAACATTTTTATGGTATGTAATGTCATCAAGTTAATTCACTTTCCATCTCGTAGGTAAAATTCTTTTTCTGAAGTTCCCCCGTCGCCCAATATCCATCAAGTTACATAGCAAGGAATGGCAACATTGACTTGCTTGATACCCTGATTTCCACTGGACGGTACAAAGCACATTGCCAGGAGAAACATGAACATGCTGGAATCTGCTAGGTACATAACCATACTTTTCCATAAATCTTACGGTTGCGCATCACAATGCAAAAGGATTTGCCAGCAGTATGTATAAAGCAAAGGTCTGGCTGAACAATCAAAAAAATAGTGTCACTCTAACGGTTGTTCGAGCCGGCGTAACGATCCAACTTCACTCATCTGCCTCGACGGATCCAGAGGAATGATGGGGGTAAGTAGACCAAACATCTGCCCATGTTCTCCATCCATCGGTTACCTCCTTTACAACAGACTCTGCCTCTTCCACACTAACACGGACCTGATCCTTGCTGTCCCTCTCCCGGATTGTCACGGAGGATGTTGAATCAACAGTGATCGCAAATGGTACACCAAGGTCATCGGTTCTTGCATATCGTTTACCAATTGAAGTCCCTGTAAACATTATTCAAGCGCACATATAATCAGTAAGAAGCACATAAATATGTGCAGCAGACAGCATTTTACATCTCGTAGCCTTTTTTTTTAGGCAAAACTATTAGAGCTTTCTATGGTAACTGGAGTAATTGCAAAAGAAAGACAAGACAGCTTGTACATAAACAAATGTGATCAAGACAGAAGGTTGAGCATATCAGCATACCGATACTAAGGCCAATATTCACACATTTACCCTGTGACCCAATCATCCCTTATGACAACAAAAGCAACTTAGTGAAAAGACTAAATACCTAAAATGCCAATCTTATGTGAGATTCCAGCCGTAGTCAATGATTGGGAGATGACTTTTGCCACCTCTTCATAATGTTGTTGCTGAACAAGTGGGAAAACCGTGCATTTAATAGGTGCTACAAGAGGCGGAAAAGGGAACACATTTAATTGTTCATCCCTAGCTTTACTCAGCCTTGTATAGAAAGAGTGTTCAAAGAGGCAAAATATTATCCTCCCTATGCCAAAAGATGGCTCGATTACAGATGGTGTGAAAACTCTCTGGTGTTCTTTCTTTATCTCCTTTGAAATTGCAACCATGTTCTTCTTAATGGTAACGTTTTTTCCAAGAGTGCACACATTAAATTCACTCTCTCCTTTGGATTTTAAAGCAACCTTCATTTCCAAAGCTTCTTTTTCATTCATTGCCTAACATGAAGAAAGCAAATGATATGTAAACATACTGTAGGCATTACATTTTCTAGAAATCGTCAAAAGATGGCTATTAAATATTTACCTCCAAAGCTTCGACCACCATTTTTTGGTTCCCCTTGAATGCAAGACCCAGCTCTTTTTTCACTGGATTGATTACTAGTTTCTGGAATTGTACACCATCATTCAAAGTAATGTTAGCCAACATCAAGCAAGTGAATTAAAAGAGTGTTGTCTTGCAAGATAGGTCATGCACTTGTGCTTATGGAATTGATAACGAAAGTGATTATGGCTAATTAACAAAAGAACTACCTCCACTTCTCTGGGTTCTGGGAATTTTTCTTGAGCCACAAGAGGGACACCACTTTTCTCCTGTCAAACATCAACTAATCAATACTCCACACGAATGTTGTTCTATGCCTTGAGACTATAGTAGATATCTTGTTAGCTGCTGGACAACAAAAGTATTCTTACAAGCATTCTTACTTATTACAATAAAAATGGAGGAGGCTCATATCTCATTAGCAAGCTTTATCAATAACAATGTGCCAAAATGAAATTAAACTATCGATATTACTCTTAAATATGATTCCATCTCATCATAATGGTGATTGGAGTGAACAAAGCATCTTGTATTACAGTCTAATCATAAGAAACCTATACTAAGGATCAATCAAAGTCATACCGAGTGAGCACGCAAGTCATAGGCAGACCTATATGCAATGCCAACACATTCAATCCACCCTCAGGAACACTCAATCTCAGCATCCCAACAGTCAGTAGCATAGTGGGCCATTTCATTTGCAAGATGCTGTCGGAACTGTAAACGGTCTTTGTCTATACCTAGACGAGTTAGGAAGAGATATACCCTCCCAATGAAGTAGCCAAGAGTTTCGTTGTTGACAATTCCCTGGAAATACTAATTAAGTACTTCGCCAGCTCCTTTACCCAACCTTAAATGTCTAGCCTTGTCAATGAAGTTTGACAATCTTTATCTTGAAATTGAAGATTCTCAAAACCACCTGCATCTACGACAAGAGAATAAAAATTATTGTTCATTCGTATACAGGCTCGATCATTTAGGTCGAGGATCCTTTGACTGTATTCATCTAGACACTTGTGAGATCACAATAGTCTTGTCTTCTTGGGGCTCACAGTTATGTGGTTGTGCACATTTTCAACAGTGGTGAAAACCCATTTGTCATTCTTGCTCAACGTCGCATTTACTCTTGCCTTACAACCCGTTCTAGTTGTTGGTCGTGGCTTCAAGATATTATTGTTATTAGGTTGGTACTTTTCTCCACGGGCACAACCAACGGTCACATACACAGGCCTCCCATCATCATCTCTTATAGCCCTCTGTGTCCGTAAACCAAAACCCTATTGCTTGGCATTTCGTTTATAGTAGGCTGTAAGCTCTTTCACACTGTCAAATTTCATACCGGATCTTGGTGCTTCAACTCCTACCTCATCATCCTAGACAACAGTGGTACGCTCTAAATCTTCATTTATGTCGAAGATGATTTCTAAAAATGGAAACATGTGGATGGATTAGCATCAAAACAAGATTACAATCATTATAATCAAGGCAGACAAAACTGTAATATCATCAGTGTCATGAAAACTTTCATCAGTCATCTGTGATGTACTTCTAAGATTTTGTTCAAATTTTGTAGCAGTTGGCACAATTGATGCCGGGGGCGCTTCTTGCCTCAAGTCCTCCGGATTACTTGGAGGAGAGTAGGGCATATAAGGTGGCATATGCTCAAACAGGCACATTGTTAGGCAAAATGGAATGACTCTAAAGAAATTAACATATTAATTTTTGGAATTTAAAAATTCAAATAAATATATCTGAAATGAATCATCAAATAGGCTAAAGTCTACCGGATTATTCGGCAGAGGGTATGACATATTTACATCAAAAGTATATTACAATTATGCAATTAATTGGATTCATGAGCACGTCAAACAAACTTTATTAGAAAGTAAAAAATCAATCAATCTGCCCACTCACATGGTAGAAGTTTGGATTTCCACCTCTATTTTGAGGCATCATTAATGACTGCAAAGTCGACGTTGAAGGCCTATGTGACATTCCATCTTCCTCTTCCCCCATCACACTTAGACTAAGAATGTCTTCCGAGACTTTATAGGCGAAGAATATGATTGCAAAAGAAGAAAAAGAAAGATTAAACTCTCATAGATAATGCAGAATTTGAAAATATAAGCACTTTCAACATAAATGAAATACAAACGTACAATGATTTCCTGAAACTGATGAGAAGGCTTAGTCTGAAATTGATTGGTACACAATATGCCTAATACAATACATTAATTGGCACTTTATACCCTTCTCGTCAAGACTTTTTCATCCATTTTACGAAGCTCTCTCTTCAATATTAGACAAAGCAACTCAATAGGTAGCTCATGACAATCCCAGCCAAGTACAGGTTTCACTTTGGAGTTTTCAAAGAGCTGCTCAAAGACAAACAATAAATTGATAAGAATGAACTAAAGTTTATTTTTTTTAACATATATAGCTTCGCAGATTCAAGACAAAGCAACTAAATCCACAATTTTATTGTGTCAAATAAAGGTCATTTTGTCATTATTACAAATGATGTGATGTTGGTATGAACAGAAAGAATAAAAACAAAACACTCTCAGTGAGCAGAAACAGATCTTTCCAAATCATGGAATCCATCGAATCATGCAGCAAGTATTTAGTCAGAAGCCAAGTAAAAGCTGAGATTTAAATGTGCACTTCAATCCACAACCATTTCTCTATCTCCACACCAGTTCATAATCTAAAAAAAGATCGATACGAATCATTGACGAAAATATCAAGACGTTTCATATTGGTGGTCATGCATACTTAGTCAATAGGTCAGAACCCATGACCCTCCAGCCCTTTCTTAGGCTGGAGAAAGAGCACTATTTGAGTCAAGGCTGAATGGAAATATATCAAGAGCAATTGATAGCTTGAATAATAATACATGGAGAGTTTCCCTTTTAAGAACTTATAGGACTAAGACAAAGATCCAAAAAATTAAACGAAGAAAGATAAAAATAAGAAGGAAAGAAATAGAACCCAACTTATGTGATGCCATAGATACTAAGATTTTTGTCTCATGTATTTGCACCAACTACATGCTAAAAGGACATGAAAATGAAACCAATTACATTTTGCCTTTTTCCCTCACATAATTACGCTTCTTCCTTATTACTATACATATTTGTGTGTGCACACTTAAAATGACAAAGAATTACCATAAAAAATATCTATTTGTTACCATGACTATAGTTGTTAATGGCTTTCAAAAGCAATAAAAGGCAACACAACAAATTTTTATAGTTATAATAAAACTTACTTCATTGCGTTGGGTTTTATTTTTTGAAACCCAATTTAGTAAACAATAACGATGATCATTTGGTATGTACTAAACCATAATGATGATCTAAGCCACAATACCCTGTTTTTCTGGAAAGAACAATGGTTTTCTCCATGCCCTAAGCCACAATACCCATCCCAGAAAACACAAAAATCACATCTCGATGTACACATGAAGAACATAATAGTATGGACGAAAAAATGGTACAATATTTACCTATGAAGCTGAGCAAACCATATGGCAAAACAGAGCTGTTGGAACTTGTTGTTGGTTTGGTCCGTTCAATCACAAGTTTGAGGGGAGTGGCGACGTTGGGTAGACGTAAGAGCGTCACAAGGTGGCGCTGAATAGAGAGACGCCGTTGCGAGGGGCGTTAGGAAGAGGAAGCCGACACATGTTTGTGGCAAGGAATGTGTATGGGTTTCGTGGGATTCAAATCTGGTTTCTAGTTTGTTCCGTTCAACGAGCTTGTAGGAAGTGGCAGCGTTGGACAGACAGAGGAGCGCCACTCGGTGGCGCTGACGAGAGAGACAACGTTGTCGGGAGGCACTGGGTAGAGGAAGTTGACGCGGGTTGTTGTCGAGGGAGGAGGTGTTTCGCTGGATGAATTCGAATGGGGATGAAAAATAGGAAACTGACTTTCAAATTGAATCAAAATGCATGTTTTGGTTTCTTTTAAAAAAAAAAAAAAACTAGAAGCAGCCACGTAATGTATGCAACGAATGCACTGCTACAATGGCTACTAGGGTTGTACAAGAAACCGAATAACTGACTGGGATTGACTCAGACCGGCCAGCAGAGCTCGGAACCGGCAGGGAATTGGTCGGCGGGCAGTGGAATTTTATTAAAACCAACGTCAGCCGGTTCAGTCTCAGTTCGAACCAGGAGAAAACCACTAAACCGGCCGATGTCTTAAACCTTTTTTTTTAATATATAATCCATTATAAAACGATGTCGTTTCACTTAAATAGGGAAACGTCGTCATTTTGATTTTGTAGTTAAAAAAAAAAAAGAAAAAAAAAAGAGCTGTTGGAACTTGTTGTTGGTTTGGTCCGTTCAATCACAAGTTTGAGGGGAGTGGCGACGTTGGGTAGACGTAAGAGCGTCACAAGGTGGCGCTGAATAGAGAGACGTCGTTGCGAGGGGCGTTAGGAAGAGGAAGCCGACACATGTTTGTGGCAAGGAATGTGTATGGGTTTCGTGGGATTCAAATCTGGTTTCTAGTTTGTTCCGTTCAACGAGCTTGTAGGAAGTGGCAGCGTTGGACAAACAGAGGAGCGCCACTCGGTGGCGCTGACGAGAGAGACAACGTTGTCGGGAGGCGCTGGGTAGAGGAAGTTGACGCGGGTTGTTGTCGAGGGAGGAGGTGTTTCGCGGGATGAATTCGAATGGGGATGAAAAATAGGAAACTGACTTTCAAATTGAATCAAAATGCATGTTTTGGTTTCTTTTTTTTAAAAAAAAAAAAACTAGAAGCAGCCACGTAGTGTATGCAACGAATGCACTGCTACAATGGCTACTAGGGTTGTACAAGAAACCGAATAACTGACTGGGATTGACTCAAACCGGCCAGCAGAGCTCGGAACCGGCAGGGAATTGGTCGGCGGGCAGTGGAATTTTATTAAAACCAACGTCAGCCGGTTCAGTCTCAGTTCGAACCAGGAGAAAACCACTAAACCGGCCGATGTCTTAAACCTTTTTTTTTAATATATAATCCATTATAAAACGATGTCGTTTCACTTAAATAGGGAAACGTCATCATTTTGATTTTGTAGTTAAAAAAAAAAGAAAAAAAAAAGAGAGAACAACGCCGTTTGGCTTATCTGCCTAGGGTTTAAACAACCTTCCTTTCAGTCTCTTCTTATTTCGAGCCCTTACTCCCTCAGCATTCCTCTCATCCCTTCCAGCATTCGCAGTGGCGTAGCCCTCCTCTCCGTCTCCACTCTCCAATGGTAGCAGCATCAGCGGCAGCGGTAGTGGCCCAACCTCCACTCCAGTCTCCACTCTCCAACGGCATCGACAATGGCAACGGTAGCGGCCCAGCCTCCACGACATCCACCTCCCTCCGGCAAACGGCACATCCCACGCCCACGGAGTCACAAACCCACTAGCCTTTTCAATCCGAATTTTTTTTTGTCTATTTTCTTGATTCTCTTTTTTTTTTGTCTATGTCGATCCAGTTTTGTAGTTTCAAAATTGCCGTATATTTTGAATTTGGTGGTGAGATTGAATGCTACTTTGGACAATTGAATTATTGAATTACAAGACACCAAGGCAAGAACTGATTTCCAACAAATCGACCGTGATTCGGCCAGCAACCGAGAAGGTCGATTTTATCCCTTACACGGCCAGTTTTCGGCTGGTTTCAATTTTTACACAAAATCGAACCGAGGGGTCGGTGTTTCACCTCTAATGACTACTATGTAGCAAACCTCTATAAAAAATACCCTTAAAAGTCAACAAACAACAATAAAGATTTTATAATTTTTTTTTTCCCGCAAGCTTCAATAATAATATATATTGAGAAATTAAGAGTTCATACAAGCAAAGGAAATCCAAAATGCTGATACAATAGACTACCTAGATCCAGGAGGATCTTTTCCGCTGTGAAATTACAGTAGAGATGCTGGGATTTGTATTAAGGGGATGTTTCCAAAGGCTTGCGTTTCCACTGCCCATTGCGCTAGATTATGCACACATCGATTTTCTGATCGATGAATTTTCTTCACTGTCCATTCTTGAAAAGAATTTAAGTGATGTCTGATGTCATTTATGATGTGACTCAAAATCCATTCTTGAATAGGAAAGGAATTTGAGATTGCTTGGATTGTCACTTTTGAATCTCCTTGTAGCACTATCTTTTCCAGCTTTAGTCTTTCAGCTTCTTTAATGGCCATAAGAGCTGCACTTGCTTCTCCTTGATTTGGGCTAACATTTTTAATGAAATTAGTTTTGACAAAAATTGCATCTCCCTTATCATTCCAGCAAATGGAAGCAATGATGGATCCTTCTTTTCGAATCGCCACATCAAAGGAATTAGATGATATCCAGTAGGGTGTCTCATTTCATTTTCAACAATCAGATTATCCTTTGCTGCCCAAGCTCTCGAGTGTTGTGAATATGTTGTAAAAACTGAATCAACATATGAATGGATAGAGGGACTCGATTGCTTGTGAATCACCTTGTTTCTAAAGAACCAGAGATTATCCATTGCAATGATGGCAAATATTTGAAAATCTTGAAGTTCCTCCTCTGGAATCTTGAGATTAATCACAGGATTGAGAATATTGTTGATCCAGATGGAAATAGGTTGAGAAGCAAAAAGTGATATATCAATGGGCCATTTGGACTTTCTCCATACTACTCTGGAATAAAGGCAGCTGAAAAAAAGGTGATGGATATTCTCAGGTTCGGTGTTGCACAGAGGACACCTGGCATGTTCATCAGCCATTTGAATAACTGAATTTATGAGACCCTTCGTTGGGAGTATATTGTGGCAAATTTTCCAAAGAAACAGTTTAAGTCTAACTTGGATTTTAAGTTTCCAGAGATGCTTCCAATTAGTGAACTGATTATTAGAAACCATTGGATCAGTTGCATTAACAAGGGCTGCATAGGCTGACTTTACAGAGAAGGCGCCTGAGGAATGGTGAATCCATTTGATCTTATCAGGAATATGATGAAAATTATGATTTGCCAGAGGAATTTTTTGTATTTCTCTTGAGGATTGTTCCGAAAATATGGCATTTAGAAGCAAATAATTCCAACAGCTAGGCTCTTCAAGAATAAGCTCAGAGACCAACATAGTAGGATCGGTTGGGGAATAATTTGGATTTGGAAGTGGGATATGGGGTGGAAGTGTTGGAATCCAAGGGTCACTCCAAACTCTAATAGATGCTCCATTATTAATCTGAAAACAAATGTTGTTTTGAATGAAATCTCTCTGTTTCAAAATACTTTTCCAAAAACCAGAATCATTAGCCTTAGGGGAAGCTTGTAGAAAAGAATTGTTGTCCAGGTATTTCTTTGTTAGAACTTCTTTCCAAAGACTACTGGAGCCATTAAGAAAAGCCCAGGCGAATTTAGTCATAAGTGCCGAATTGAAAAGAGAGATTTGTTTGAAACCAAGACCACCCATGAATTTAGGAATGCATATGGATTTCCATGATTTAGGAGTGAATTTGTTTTTTTGAAGGTCCTCAAAACCCCACCAGAATCTTCTGAAAAGAGTATCAATCCTTTTAGCCATGAATTTTGGGAACAACATAGAGGACATGACATAAGAGGGAATCGAACTAGCAACAGCTCTTATCAGGACAGTTTTAGAAGCTTGAGAGAGAATTTTTGTTTTCCAACCTTGGAGTTTTAATTGAATCTTTTCAAAAATTTATGTGAAAATGTTTTTTTTTTCAACCCCACTCAAGAGCGGTAATCCCAAATATTTAGAGTTAGGAGGTGAGATTCTGAAGTCAAAGGAGTTTTTGACGATGTTAATCGAATCCAAAGAGATATTCCTACTGAAGTGGAGGGATGATTTTTTTCTTATTAATGTTTTGCCCAGACCAAGAATTATAAGTATCAATACAATCCTCAAAGGCTTGGACAGTGTGGGTTGAGGCAGAACAAAAAAGGAATAAATCATCCGCAAACATCAGATGAGAGATGGAAGGACCATTTCTAGACAACTTGATGCCCGTAAAAAGATTGAGATTTTCTTTTTTAGCAATGAGTCTAAAAAGCACTTCAGTCCCTAGGATGAAAAGGAATGGAGATAGGGGATCACCTTGTCTTAATCCCCTAGACGGTTGGAAGAAACCATGGGGCGAGCCATTAATAATGATTGAGTAAGAGACTATTGAGATATATTCTTTGATCCAATTGACCCATTGGTTTTTGAATCCAGCTTGATGGAGGACCTCTAAGAGGAAAGACCATTCCATAGAATTGAAGACTTTAGCCATATCAATTTTTATGGCCATGGTACCAACTCTGCTTTTTCTTTTTTTCATTAGGTGAAAAATTTCTTGAGCGAGAATTGTGTTTTCTTGAATGATTCGTCACTAAAATAAAAGTCATCTAGTTCAGATGTAAACTCTAGAAAATCTTGTTTTGTTGTATAGCTTTTATTTTCATTTATCAAAATTATTTGCTAATTAAATATTTTCATACTGTGTATTTAAAATGGGTAAAATATTATATAATAAATATTATTCTTCGTTATCATCTCTTGCCAGATAAATTAATGTGTTGTATTTTAAGTGATTTCTTATATTAATTTTTTAAACTAAAAATTAATTAAAATAAACCAAATCAGCCAACATGATTGAACTTGAGACCCACAATCTACGGTATCTACTGTCTACCTATCTCTCCTCGCTAAAAATGACTTTGAATATTAAAATATGTAAATATATATATATATACAGAAAATTTAATGAAATCTTAAATGATTAAGGTCCCGTTTGGATATAAAAACACTCTCAACTCATCTCATCTTATCATTATAATTTTTTCAAATTTTTATACAAAATATAATAAATAATTCAACTTTTCTAAATCTTAAAACAATAATAATATTAAAAAATAATATTCTAACAATATTTTATTCAATTCATCTAAAACCATCTTATCTCATCTCATCTCATCTCATCTCACAATCCAAATGAGCCCTAAGGTCTCGTTTGTTTTCATAGTCATTTTCATCTCATCTTATCATTACAATATTTTTAAATTCTCACATAAAATAAAATAAACAATTTAATTTTTTCAAATCTTAAATAAAAATAATATTAAAAAAATATATTATAATAATATTTTATTCAATTTTTAATTTTTATCTCATCTCATTTCATCTGCAAAAACAAAGGAATTCTAATACTATTTGTCTAATGCGAATCCATATGTTGATTCAAACCGATAAATACATGTTAAACCATACTAAAGTAACTCAATAGCCATTGAGCTACCACCATTAATAATTAATTAAAATTATTTTGTATTTAAGTAATTGATATAGAAAACAACCAAATTGTGTTACATCCGGTGATGTAATTGAAAGTAACAAATTTATAGTTAAAATAGTATTGTTATTCTCAAATAAGTTGATATTAAAATAATGGATGTAGTAGACGATAACATAAACTACGGTATTACTTATATTGAAAACCTTGATATGTTAGTCAAGTCATGCAACATATTTATTTATATTTCTATATATTATGTAGTTTTTAAAAGAATTTTACTCGTTAAAAAAAAATATATTTTCAAATCAATATATAAAATATAAATAATAAAATATTTATATGACATAATTTAATTTAAAAAATAAATATTAAAAAATCATAAGTCTCTATCTCTTTCTGCCAAAATGCAGTTGTGACATTAAATAATAGTCAAAAAGTGAAATACCTACCCCATGTGTTTTTTAAGTGGACTTTAGACGTAACAAAAAAATCTAAAATAAAATGTTTTGGGTAGGCTTCCATTTGTCAAGTCATGCCTGAAAAATAATTTCCCATTTATGGTGTAAAAGTAGAAGAGGGAAAAAGTCGAAATTTCAAAATCAATTTCCGACGAAAATATACTCACACTTGAAAAACCAGCTTCAGTCCCACTTCCTCGCTGCCCTCTCTCTCTCTGTGGACCTACTGCCCTCAATCCTCTTGTTGACTTCGTGGCGTATCCTTCACTCCCATGGAGCACGCCATTGAGCTTCCCTGCGATGGTGACGGCATTTGCATGGTATGCAAAAAGAAGCCCTCCTCGCCGGGCGACACGCTCACCTGCAAAACATGCGCCACGCCCTGGCATGTCGCTTGCATCTCCTCTTCCCGCCCCCAAACCCTCGTCGATGCCCTCCATTGGGACTGCCCGGACTGTTCGTTGATCTCCCCCAAAACATGCGCCGATGCCGGGCCTTCGCGGAGTTCCGGAGACCTGATCGCAGAGATTCGGGCGATCGAGTCGAACGGGTCTCTTACCGAGCGGGAGAAGGCGAAGAGACGGCAGGAGCTGATGTATAAGGGCGCGCGATCTTCAGATGGAAACGACGATGACGACGCGAATACCAAGAAGAAGGGGATGATCACCGGCGATAACGAAGTTCTTGGTATTCTCGATAACAGTTTGAACTGTTCGTTTTGCATGCAGTTACCGGAAAGACCTGTGACGGTGTGTGATTTCGTTTTCTTTCGTTTGTTTCTATAATTTCTTGCTCTGTTGGCCAAGTAACCTCACCAAATCACATTGTGCATGCTTTGCGTTTTATTTTAACTTCAAAGTAGGGAAAACAGCTAAGCTGTTCAGAGTATACATTATCGTGTTTGTAGCGTAGTGAAGTATTATTTGTAGTAATAGGTTGTTTTCCACTGGGCATTGGATTCTTCATTGTAGATTTTGAATCTGTGCTGTTGCATATGGAGTATCTCTTTTTATAATCTTCTAGCTGTTTCGGTGGGCTTACTGGCAGGGGGAATGCTGTCGTTTCTTGGAGCCGCTATTTGAAATGGGAATTCAAAGCTGAGAGTTAATGGGTTTTTAGCTGTTTCGGAAGTATTTTGAAATGCCTGGGGCTTTTCTATGTTATACCAGATTAATGTAGTTCTGAAGCCGTCACAACGGCTACATGTGAATTTATAAGCATTTTCTTTAATTGTTTCATTTTAGTTCTTTCCTGCTGTGCTTTAACTGGTTAAATGTGATGAATAATACATCTACTGGTTAACTTAAAAGGCAAATGGATCATGGTTGCGAGGTAGAGGGCGTGGGTGTTTCTGTAATTGGCAGCAGCTCGTGACCTCATTATTTTTTCTTGTTATTTCAGACTCCTTGCGGTCACAACTTTTGCTTAAAGTGCTTCCAGAAATGGATTGGGCAGGGCAAGCGCACTTGTGCGAATTGTCGCAATAAAATACCAGTCGGTATGGCAAGCCAACCTCGGATAAACTCTACACTTGTCATTGCCATTCGAATGGCAAGAATGTCAAAATCAAATGCTGTAGGGGGTCCCCCAAAGGTTTATCACTTCATACGCAACCAAGACCGCCCAGATAAAGCATACACCAGTGAACGAGCAAAGAAAGGTGGAAAGGCCAATGCTAGTAGTGGAAAGATATTTGTCACAGTCCCTCCCGATTATTTAGGGCCAATCCTAGCAGAAAATGACCCTGAGAGAAACCAGGGTGTGCTGGTTGGGGAGACCTGGGAAGATAGGCTGGAATGTAGGCAGTGGGGTGTGCACCTTCCTCTTGTTGCAGGAATTGCTGGGCAGTCAAAGTATGGTGCCCAGTCGGTGGCCCTATCTGGAGGCTATGAAGACGATGAGGACCATGGCGAATGGTTCCTCTACACAGGGAGGTATTTTCTTCTCAGTACTAATGACATTCATACTGGAGTTCTGGCTTTAGTGAGTAATTGGGTTGCTTTTCACCAATTCTTTTATGAGCTGCAGTATATTCATAATGACTAATTTCATCTATCCAACAAGTTTTTTGCATCTGCTTGATGCTGTTGTCATATGATTGTACGGAATAAAGGTTTTCCATGATTATTTTGTCAAAGAAATGGTCGGTAATGGTCATATTAATTGAAATATAACTGTTAAATTTGGATGGATGACATGCACTTATTTAGTTTTAGTTTTTCAATAGAAAAAGAAGACCCTGGTTTTGTTTGTAGTATGCTGCTCACATCTTAAACAAATGATCTTTTCTTGATTCCATGCAATATAGTGGCGGAAGAGACCTTAGTGGCAATAAACGCACAAACAAGGAACATTCTTTTGATCAAAAGTTTGAAAAATTCAACGAGGCATTACGAGTAAGTTGCCGGAAGGGTTATCCTGTTCGGGTGGTGAGGTGAGTCATTTTAATGAAAGTTCATTATAATCTGGTAGCATGCAGCTGCATCTGGGTCTTTGACTGTTATGGTCTTTATTGCAAATTTCTTATACGTGGAAAAAATAGATAATGCTGTATTTGCATTACCAATCTCAGTTTTCAAACAATATAGAAATATAATGGCTCACTGTTCTGGTATCATTTATAGTAGTCATAGATTCTTCATAGTGTGCATGAAGCAAAGTCACTGGATAATCATAGTTTTCAACCTCTACAAATTTGGTGGCATATAAAACAAACATTAGACATTGAAAAGGTTAATGATCTTATCCATTCTGTAAACATTTTGTTTTCCTATGGAGGAACTTACAGTTAATGAGCTTGCATGTTAAAAGAAAACAGGGTGAGATGAACAAATGGATGGTATCGTTTTTCCTAAACAGGCAGCCAATGCCATTCGCTTTGTGAAAAACTCCACGAAATGTTGGGGCTCGAAACCATTATTTTTTTCGGTACTTATATCACTGTTTCATTAACTATTCGGTAGAAATTCTGTTATTGGTCATCAGTTCCATCAAGGGGATCATTTCACTGTATAAGCTACTTTTTGTTTTCTTGAAAAAAAATACGTATAGCTTGAGACTAGCTTAGCTGCATGAGATTGTTTCTAAAGGTGTACACTTCTGTTTTGTATATTTATCTTTTTCTTAATTAAATTGTTTTGGGAGTGGGGGACAGGTCTAACAAGGAGAAGCGCTCTTCTTATGCTCCAGAGACAGGGTTACGTTATGATGGGATTTACAGAATTGAGAAATGCTGGCGGAAAAATGGGACTCAGGTAAGATGCTTATGACCGTTAAAAGAAAAACAATAAAATAGCCGCTTCTGCTGTGTTCTAGCTGAACTTGTTCAATGATAAATTGTATTATGTTTAGGGATATAGCTTCTTAACCAATGAATGTTTGTTTTGTTAGGGGTATAAGGTATGCAGATATCTTTTTGTTAGATGTGACAATGATCCTGCCCCCTGGACAAGGTCTGTTATTTCCACCCTGTCTCTCTCTAGGGATGTGTGTGTGAGACTAAATCTTTGGAGATGATTCTGTAGCGATGATCATGGAGACCGGCCAAGACCACTGCCTATCATTAATGAGTTAAAGGATGCAATTGACATGACCGAAAGGAAGGCAACTCCATCCTGGGACTATGATGTAAGCTAATGTCTATTACTTCCTGTATTCAAAGGGGGTTCCCTCTCTGTCTCTTTCTAATTTTTTCTTCCTATTGTTTCATTTCTTCTTTCCTCTTTGGTGTACACAATGTCTGCAAAAAGTATCTGGGTATAAAAGATTGTTTCTAGGAGTCTCTAAACCTTTCTATTGGGCTCTTAGACTATTTAGCAAAGAGGGTAGATGTTGATTTTTTAAGTGTCCTAAACTGTTCCATATTGATTCTCAGGAGGAAAGAGGTAGCTGGAGGTGGAAGAGACCTCCACCATGTAGCAGAAAACCGGTCGATAACGGAGAATTGGAAGAAGGGAAGATCACAAGGAAGGTTACACAGCGAGCACAAAATATGCCTGTGAAAGCTAAACTTCTAAAAGGTTTATAGTCCTGTATAATTCACATTTATAAAGTTCATTTTCATCACTCATTTTCATGCTTTACCATATTTCAACCCACTCTGATGCCTGAGAAGTCATGCTTATTTTAATTGACCATGCAGAGTTTAGCTGCCACATCTGTCGGAAGTTGATGGCTTTCCCGCTTACCACCCCTTGTGCTCATAACTTTTGCAAAGCTTGTCTTGAGGGTGCTTTCGCTGGTAAAAGTTTCATGAGACAGAGGACATGTGAAGGCAGACGACTGTTAAGAGCACAGAAGAACATCATGAAATGCCCTTCTTGTTCAACTGACATAGCTGACTTTCTTCAGAATCCACAGGTATGCTTGGTAGATCACACTCACTTGGGTTTTGACAGTTCATATAATGTCTGGACATGATTTATGCTGAACAGTTCTAGTGAAAACGTTTCAGCATCACACAAGCCTGCAATATGATCACTGGCTAATGGATCTTCTAATTAGTTGGTTGAGGCAAGTGTAGTCTACATTTGGTTACCTGGAAGAGAGGGGCTTGGGTTGGGTATGAGTTTTAGTTTCCAATGGAAATTGAACTATTTTATTCTGTCCTATGTGCCATTTAGAATGAGTTGATTATGTTCATTGCAGTCAAACAAGTTGTTTGCTTCTAAACTTGTGTATTGCAGGACTTGTTAGATGACAATTTTTTTTTAATGTGCCATTTAGAATGAGTTGATTATGTTCATTGCACTTGAACAAGTTGTTTGCTTCTAAACTTGTATATCGCAGGACTTGTTAGATGACATTTCTTTTTTTTTTATGAAAACGATGACTTTTTTTATTCAGCTATAGTGTTTACGTATCTGTAGCAACCAGCCCTCATTTTGCAACCATCTCTTTTGGTTGCAATGCTCATCAAAATAGTAAGGAGTGGCACAAACTTATTTGTGATATCTGAGTTTCTTTAACAGGTTAACAGAGAACTGATGGAGGTGATAGAATCACTACAACGCACAATTGAAGATGCAGAAAGTATTGAGTCAAGTGAAGAAATTGATGGCACCCACCAGAAGCGGGATGGAGTTGCTGACAGTATAGAAATTTGTGATGCGAATAATGCAATTCTGAAGGAAGCAAAGGACAACAGTTTGAAAACTCAGATTGCAAGTGAAGTTCGGCAAACAGATCAGTTAAAAAAAGCAAGTGGTGACAAATGTAAATTAAATCCTGGTGGAAAGAAGGGGAGAACATTCTCTACGCAGCCTGATGCTGCTGAAGGCCAAAATGGTGTTGATGATAATATTAAAGCTGAAAAGGCCTCCAGTAACATACTACTAGATCCTGCAGTAGAATGCAAAGTCAAACAGACTTGCAAAAGGAAACAGTCGGACAATGGAGGCAGCTTGTCAATATTGGATGTTGGAGTGAAGACTAGAAGCAAAAGGGCTAAAAATGCAAGTGGTCGATTGAACTGATTGACCATCAGTTCTGCTTCATCATAAACGAAAGCTGGAACTGTGGTATTGGTACCTCTCTCTCTCTCTCTCTGTTGCTTGGGGAAAGTGCGCACTCAAACTAGTTATAGAGCTGCTACCCTCCTTGTACATTATCTTTAGTTTGAGAACAATGAGGGGATGGTGGATGGTTCCATTTTCTGGGATCCATTTAACTTGATCATTGAACATGTTGGCGTCTTAATTTGATTTGTTTCTTTCCATGGATATCTCTGTAATGTTTCCATGTTGAAAAATGACTAAACTCCGCGTATTAGCATCAAGATGTCATAAATAGAGCATGCAGTTGAATGTTTGCAAGGAACTTGACTCGTGATATCTTACTCCTTTTTTCTTAAGAAATGGTGCTGCAACAGCTGAATGTTTTTATGAGAACAACTAGTTGCAGATCATTTTAATTCACTGCCAAACGGTAAAAGAAAAATGGGAAAATTATTGCTGAGGTCTTTGGGATTTAATCACGGTAATGCATTGCCACGGTGGTGGGTACTTGCTACGCATAAATAATGTTCTAGAAAAGAGAATTATAGAAAGTACATGTCATGTGGCTCGCCGCAGAGTTTTTCCTTTTTACCTATTTGGTTCTTTAAGGCGGTTTAGATACATAATCAGTTTCATCTCATTTAATTATTATAATTTTTAAAATTTTTTACATAAAATATAATAAACAATTCAACTTTTTCAAATTTCAAAACAATAATAATATTAAAAAATAATATTTATTTAATTTTCATTTAAAATAATCTCATCTCATCGCACTATTTAAACAAAACCTAATTTTATGGGGTGCACTTCGTAGCTAAGTTGACAACCTTGACATTGATTGGCTCAGCTTGATTTTGAACCATTTTGATTTTTTTTGTGATTCCCACTGGCCATTTTGTGAAGGGTAGGCCTGAAACTTGTTCTCCGTCGTGAATATTAAATGGAAACCTCATCACTTCGTAGCTGTATTGGACTTTGTTTTGATCATAAGAGTTGCATAAGGCCCAAACTAACTCAGACTTTCTGGGCTTTGATTTGTACTGGCCCCGAAAAGAGGGATTGCCCAAAGATCATCTTTAGACTTTAGTAGGACTTCATTCAGACTCTTCAGCTAGTTGATATAGACTCTTGCTACCTCAATTACGTCTCTTTATTTATTTAAATTACATGAATCACGCTTTTAGAGAGAGAGAGAGACACACACACACAATGTTGTATGCTCAATATTATCTTAAAAATTTATAGGAACAATATTAAATTTTAGAAAACGTATATGATGTGATTATCATTATTTATACTTAAATAATCTAATGTGTGCATATTAGAAAACGTATATGATGTGGTTATCTATTTGATTAACTTTTAAGGTTGATCTGGATTCAGAGATAAGATAAGATGGTTTTAAATGAAAGTTGAAAAAAATATTATTAGAATATTATTTTTTAATATTATTATTATTTTGAGATTTGAAAATGTTAAATTTAGATTTGAAAAAGTTGAATTGTTTATTATATTTTATATAAAAATTTGAAAAAATTGTGATGATGAGATAAGATGAAATGAGATGAAACACTTTCTGAATCTAAACAGGACCTTAATTAATTTTTATTTTTAAGATTTTATAAATTTAAACTTTAGATATTTCTTATAATAAAAGAATTTATGATCTAATTCTCTCACATTAAATAATCATATTAATTGATAAACTTATTTTTATAAAATCCACGTTAATTTATTAAAAAATCCATTATTATGCATTGAGTGGTATTTCAAGATTTCTCATCATGAAGCCTGAGAGCACAATTCACCGCTTCGAAAGGAGCCGCAAAAATTGACGTCCGGAGGAAGCCGAAAGCAAACAAAAAAGAAACAGAGAGAGATAGAGAGAGAGAGAGAGATGGGCCACACACAGCCACCACCCCCACGCAAAGTGCAGCCTCTTGTCTCTATCGTATCAATATATACACATCAAATCGCCCCCCCCACCCTGTAATCCCATGCCATGCTTTTCTTGGGAAGGGGACACTTCCAATGTCAGCCTTCACGCTTGGGCGGTTTTCAATAATTAATTATATACAAGAAAAAAAAAACAAAAAACAAAAGAAGTGAAAGCTACAACTCGAACTCGAAGCTTCTTTTTTACCTCTTTGTCGGTTTCTGAGTGACTTCTTCTCCATCCAATCCTCAAAGCCACTTTTCTTGGGCTTTGGACGGTCTCAAATGGCCCACTGCAGATTGCTTTTTTGGGCAAGTTGGCACGGCCCACTGCACCTTCTGCATGCGTAAACATCACCCCTCTCTCTCTCTCTCTCACTTTTTCTTCAGCGTACTACCTTTTTATCTTGGGGGCTCGATTCCTGTCCCAAATCCCAAAAGCTAAGAGAGAGATCTTATTTTTCTTCTTACGTTTATCAAATAAATAAGAATAGTTTTTCTTTAGAGATGTTACTGTTACTTCTAATTCATATCACTTAATTTTGTTTCTAATGTAATAATATAATGTGATGCCACCTAATTTATTAAAAAAAATTAAAAACATAAACATAAAATATAGAAGAAATCTAATTTTTTTTAATAAGATGTGGCACTATAGTGTGATACTACGTCAAGGAGGTAAAGACGTGAATGATATAAATTAGAGAGCATAATAACATTTTTTTTTTATCCATCTGATATCATGCAAGACTATTATATATAAAAGAATGATATTACAAACATGATAAATAATATTTTTCTTGTATGATGGTATTTTTTTTTTTTTTTGAAAAGTAGTACTAGATGCACTCGTAGGGTATGCAAGCCTCATGCACTTATCCAGAAAAAAGATGGAGTTCACCATTAAAAAAAAATGTTAAATGTACTTAAGAAAAACTTACTTCTCCACATGTTAGTTATTGATACTGAAAATCATGAACTTTGAATTTCAAAATAAAACTAACAAAATTAGTCTTGTAAGTAAAAGTATAAGTAAAATTATAAATACACTTAACACTACTAAATCTTTTAAAAAATAATTATTCCTTATGAGTTTCATATTTACTCACTTTTTAAAAAAAGAATGTGTGAGACTTACACGCGTTAAGATTGTAAATATCATTTTTTTTATTGTACATAATAAAGAAAATAGCACGTTTTTTTTTTCTTATTACTAAAAATGATGGGGGTGATCGGATATAGCTTTTCTAAATGGACAAGATTATGGTAGGACTTGCATTCCCTTTACAAAAATTATGAATTTAATTAATAAATCCTTAAAACAGTTAATACTAATTATCTAAATTAAAGCGTCAACATTCAAATAATTAGATGTACATGCATATCGGTGGTAATGGGTTGATTTAAGTTGGATGGAACTTTAATATTATTTATCAGCATGCATGCGGATATCTGAATACAAATAATAATTATTACGATGACATATTGTAATTATGTGAGAGATTGGTTATATAATAATGGCATTATATAAATATATATATATATATATATATATATATATATATATCCAGACACGTCAGTCAGTGGTGCAAAATATTAAGGTGGACCAAGCCAGAATCTTAATCATTCCGAGCAGGACATATATAAAAGTGATAGCTACATTAATATATATGTAACTCAATCAGTATGAGAGTAATGCTACAATTGCAGCCATGCTTTGAGCTTTAAATATTGCTCTGGTCGATCCGCTCCACACTACTGCATGCACCTTAATTTACAAAATGGATCGATTCTGATCATCGAGATGAACTCATTTAATTAAGAATATTATTATTCATGTAATTTCACATTTCACGTTAATTAGACCCCCCATTTTAAGTGATAGCAAGCTAAACTTCAATAATGCATGTCCACCCTAGAGCTGGATTGCCAAGTACGTACACGGCCAGCTAAGGTCTCTCCTTTTTTTTTTTTTAATTATTAATTCCAAATTAATTATACGAACTTCTAGCAACTCGAGTAATGCTACATACAGTCGTGAAATGTGTAAATGTCATGCAGTTACTTTGAAAAAAAGTAAGGTCTATTATTAAAAAATTAATTTTTTTTTTTTTAATGTGGGTCACATATTTATTCATTTTTTTCAAAATGACTACACGACACTTACACACTCATAATTACAAGTATCATTTCTAGAAAAGGACAAAAAAACATGAGTAGTGGTACTACTACTGATCACTCCTGCATGATGAAGAGAGCGGATGCAGATATGGCTGGTGGATGTGTTTTCTAATTAGGATATGTAAATATATGGATCATGTGCGAAAGAGTGGCGTGATTTTGATAGGGCGGGGCCGGAATCCCCATTCCATCAAATATTAAGTATATATTCCGCTTTAACTTTGAAGCGACCTCACTTTATGGTGTTTTTCATGATACGTACGTAGTAGTAGTACTACTACTGTTATAGCTGTGGTTATATATATATATATATATATATATAAGATCACTGACTCATCATGTCGTACGTGACCATATATGTTTTGACATTATTAATGCATATATATATGTTGATCCCGGGCATGCACTTACAATATTTAGAATAAGCCAACAAGGCATGCATGCAACAAGACTAGCTATGATCTCCAAGTGATAAGATATTCATGTGAGATTCGATATATGGAAACATGTTTCGACGTTGTTTGACAGACAAAAAAAATAATCGAAAGATCCCTAGTAGCTAGCTAATTGCCAAGCGAACTGATGATCTAGCTAATACCAGGCCAAAAAACAAATGATAACAAAATAAGAAAAAGGTAGGCTAATGCGTTTAATTTCGAACTACTCACATCATGATCATGATCACACCACCAATCACGTCCTATATATTATAGGCTACGCAGCTTGAGTTTGCAACGTACGACAGAAAGAGCAAAAAAGTATACAACATATCCATTCCTCCAAAGTCCAAATGGTTAATTTGTACGTATTCATGTTTGTATATATTAATCATGTTTAGGCTAGCTAGTTTCATTCGTGTTCTTACCTTGATCTAGACATCAGATCATCATTCTCAAGCTTTTTCTTCCCCTCTTTCTAAACTTGTGCAAGTACCCTTAATTAACGTTGGCAAGCATATTTACTAACCAGCTGAGTCATGCAGGACGTAGTTAAGAGTAATATAATAGCTTGTATATATATATTTATATATATATATATATTACGTATTCATATTGTGAAATTAAACACGCAGTAGATATATAATAACCACACACACACACACGACACACACACACACACACACACACATATATATATATATAGGCAGGCCTCTACCTGGGGAGAGTAGAAATTAAGCAGCTCAAAATACCAATTAGAAGTAATGGGAAGGAAAGAGATCAAGAAGATCTACAACAGTACCTGTAATATCCGTGATTTAATTTAAAACCAATTAAATCATTAAATCATTATATATATATCATGATCAAAGGACATATAATACCGGCTATCTGAACCGATCTTAATTAAGATATCTAGAATAAGATCAAAGCTGATCGGCCGTATTGAAAGTACATTACAAGAAAATTATTTATTTATACTCAGTTATTTTTTGTAAAATATCTATTTTTATCACAAATAATCATTCTTGTTGAAAATAATCCATCATAAATATATTTTTTTTTTTTTGTAGTGAGGGTTTCACCGTCTATTTATAAATTAGTTTTTTTTTGTTGTTTTATATATATATATATATATATATATATCAAGTATTTTTCTTAAATATTATATATATATATATTATATCGTCCGTAAAATTCACGCAAACAATAATATATAATGACAAGACTCGCACAAGATTTGAGCTTCTTCCGCTCTAAATCTTGGGATTGGGACAAAAAGTTGTCAGAACCCAAATCCAAATACAATTTTTGCATACAAAAGATAGTCAAATACTATTCATGCATATTGACATTGCAAGAAATGCTGCAAAATCATGTCCGCTAATGCATCACTAGTACAGTACGTTCGCTTTCCAGAAAGTGACAAGGAATCTCTTAATTAATGGTACTTCAGTGTAGAAACTAACCGAAGCTAAATCTCTCATGCATAATATAGTTGCCAAGCTTAGGTACCCGGCCGGCCCGAAATCTATCAATCTCTCGTTATACCAACTAATTAAGCAGATGATTATCGGGTGTTATTAATTATAAATCCATGTCCTCCCCATACAAATTAAACATCAGATTAGAGTAGCTTCAACATTATTTGATATTATCTTCAACATTATTAGAGGGTACTGAGTTGGAACCGGCCTAACTCTACACTCTATCCAATTTAATTATTAAAGAGAGAGTCTGATCTGAGAAAAAATATTAAGATATAAAATAAATAATAAAAATCTACGTCTTAGTTGTTTAAACTTTTAAGACAATTTCACAAAACAATATTAAGAAGCTAGCTCCTCATTAATTCCGTGGCCGGGGATAGATCTCCTGTTATTGAAACAATAGAAGGGAAGAGTTGCAAATGAAGATACAAGCACTCACAAAGCTGGATGGATGGATGGATACAAATATATAACTAAAATCATATATATTACAGATATCACTCGCTTAATTAATTAATGGGATTGCTAGAATTGACGCCCTTTGTCATCCTCTTCCTCTTGTCTTTCTTGGTGGGGATGATCATGCGATGAGGCGGCGGAAGATGGGGATGAAAATGACGAGAATTGTGAAGCAAAAGATTCTGCATTAAAGAGACTCGAAGTGTAATAAGGGAATTCAACATCAGAACTGGAAAGAAGCTGTGCGTACTGATATAGGCCAGGGAAAGTACTCTCCTGTGACAAGGTCGACGGAGGGGGATTAACAACCGGCCCTGGATTTTGCACAGGTACTGCAGACTGGGAGACGCTCGTATTTCCAAAACCCGAGGGGTATCCAAATTCGGACGTCGTTCCCTGAACGAGTTCAGGAAAATTAAGCTTGGCCTTGGTGCCTTTAAACCTTAGAGCTGCTCTATCATATGCCAGGGCTGCATCCTCAGCGGTTTCGAATGTGCCGAGCCAGACTCGGGCTGCTTTTTTCGGGTCTCGAATTTCGGCTGCCCATTTTCCCCATGGTCTCTGTCTTACTCCTCTATAGTGTCGTCTTCTTGCATTCTCTTCACAAGTTCATGCATGCAAAAAAAAAAAAAAAAAGAGAGAGATGATCAAAAGGCCACAACACATGATAAGATCATGAGGCATTAATATGTACTTAAATATAATTAATAACTACGATATTTATGTGTGATCTGGAAGAAATAGGGTTAAGCAACAACTTAATAGTCTCGAATTCGATCTTCAGCAAATATATATAATCTGATAATGATGCTTATTGCACTCTCATTTTACTGCCCTGGAGTTATTTTACTGCACAACTCCTAGTAGATAGAGATCATATAATGCAGAATTATTAACATATCATACATACGATTAATTAAGGAAAATAATTTAACCACAAAATGATTGCATAAAAGTAAGCTATAAATTGATATGGCTTGATCATGTGATACGTCAGATTGTAAAGTAGATCTAACAGATTTCATAAAGCTACGTCAGTTTGTAGATTTACTTTTGTATAAATCCCGTGTGTTTATAGCAGTTCTCTAGGGTTTATGTTTCTAGTCTGCTATTTGACTCATGCAATTATAAACATGCCGCTCCCCTAAGTTCCTAACATTTTCATGCATGCATAATGTGGAAAGCTCGAAGTGGGGCATCAGCTGCACTTTCCCACAATAAAAAATTAGTACCACTATGACAAAATAAAAAAAACTCTTAAAAGTGGTATACAAATCCCGGCGGCCACATGCATGTATCATGCGATTCTGCCTAATTCTTAAACTCTAACCTGAGAAGTACTACTACTGCACTTTGGTCTAAACAATAAATCTATTGAATACAAACTCATACATTTTTCCTTTAGTATCAAGATCAGAAGCATTATTATTATAACTAGTTGTTCGGGGCCCGGTGGTTTTAAGGTTAGAGTAGGCAAAAGAAGTAGTGATTATTTTCACTGCATACATAGGAAGAGTGCGTAACTCCACCCAAACTTTTATCAGCAGCTAGCAAACAATGGGCTGGCTAGCAGAATTAGCTGACTTTTTCAAGTAAGTTAGGCAGACTTAAAGCAATGAATAACATGATATTTAGAAATCTTAAGAACATGGCATGACATGAGATATAGTATAATTATAGCAAGGATAAGGTTAAAGCTAGGTCACTTGGTCAAAGACGGAACATGAATATTGGAAGGATAGTAATCCACGGAACATATATCGATCGTGAACATGAGTACTAGTGGAATTTAAAGCTTTACTTGATGGAAGATGCTGTGTGAAAGGATTTTCATTCAATCAAGACAAAAGAAAAAAACAAAAAGAGACAATAAACATTAAAAATGTGAAATAGATGAAAAATCTGAGAAAGAATTAAGCATGAAAATTAAGAATGCATCTCCATTTCCATGGTGTAGAGAGAAAGATAAGGAAGATCAGATATTTACGCAAAGTAGGATATATACATTGAACTTGACTGAATGAAAATCTATAAATAAAAACGTGAAGAGATATTTTCTCCTTTAGAATCTTTTTGTCCCATATGTATGATCTGGTTGGCGTTATTCTTAAGGTTGAGTTAGGAACCCAGATAAAATTATTTATCTACAGAGGATGATGATTTTTAACCTTTTTTACAACAACAACAACAACAACAAAAAAAAAAAGAAGAGGATCCACAAGAAGCTATGATCGATAGAGATAGATCACGACATCTTTGACAATATAACTATTGTCAGAGCAATCAAATTAAAGAAGCAAAATCAGAAAACTTTGACGATTTATATTATATTAAAAAACATACGATATGAACAAGTACTTCCGCATCTCATGAACTCTAAAGACCCACAAAATTCAGCAACTTTAAATCCATAAATTACAAAGGATCATAAAAACACCGGCATAATAGTAGATCACTAGAACTAGAAAGTATTAGTGCTTAAGCTTGCAAGCCATATATGTTGGGTACCTTGATCTTGAACCGGTTGAGATGAATCAGGTACTTCTTCTTTCACCGGACCCGCCTCATGGATGGTTAATGGGGTTGATTGCACCAGCGAACTTTGCTGATCTTCGATCGTTCCCATAACCTGAGTGAGAGCAGAAACCATGGCAGACATGTCGTCAGTATCATGTGATGACCAAGAAGATGCATAAGCTGGGAACTGATCATGCTGATCTTTCTCTTTCTCCTCTGATGTTTCCGAAGGAAGTGGCCGCTTTCCATGCCTCCGATCCACTTTTCAAACTTGTTGCAAGCTGACGAAATGCTGTTTTTACGATACTATTGGCACTAGGGCATCCGGAGCATGATCTGCTTTTGCAGATATATATATATATATAATTTTTTTTTTCCTTGCAATTTGTCCGTTGGGGGAATTTAAGGAATGGAGACAAAACCGCACCGAATAGGTGCTAGTCTTGATTATGTTTAGAAAAAAACTACCATGCCGCTTACCGTTCCATTTGACCGCTCAATTTTGTCAGGGAAAATAATGGGTTTAGATATTATTACAGAACTTTTTTCGGTTTTTAACTTTTTGTACTGAGTTTATTTTGTTATATTCGGTAGTGTACGAAAGAAAAAAACGTGAGCTGTGCTAGGGTTACTCACATGTTTATGTACATTCTCAAGCACTTGATCCTCCGTTGAACAAGTGGCCGGTAGGGTGAAATTAATTTTAATTTTTGAAGTGCGATAAATTAAAATTAGTACCCATGGGAACATCCGATAAAGTCTTTAATCTGAAGTTTAAATAAATATATAAATTGCCTGCCCCTATAGAATATCTAGTTATGAGTTAACAATGTATGATAATCTTTCGCTTCATGTTATGTACGGAATTTTTAATGAGAAAGTGTTAACAAACTACATTATTATCTTGTCATTATCTCAATCTATTATATGTTTATGTATCATTATTTATTAATTAGCCTTTTAATTAATAGTTTTTCAAAGAAAAAATTAATAATTATTAAAGTGAAGTGCTAGATTCACAGACAAATTATTCTATAAAAATAAAAGTCACAAATAGATATAACTAGATGTAATACGTACATTATATATACTGCTTTACTATAAAATAATTGAGAAATGTTATATATCAACCACTATTTACCTTCACACCCCATACCTGATAGTTTTTTTTTTATAGTATGTAGAGTGTTTTTTACAAGGTGTGGAGTATAGGATAATCAATAATAGCTGATGAGAATCATTTTTCAAAATAATTTGAGAGTTTCTAAATTCTGTTGTAGCTATACTACTTTCATATATATAGTCACGACGTCGTTTTTATTGTAAATATTTGATTACGAATAAGTGTTTTTCTTGTAGTTATATATTTAAGCATGGACATAGTATGCCATACTAAATATTTAGGCATCATTTATATATTAACTTAATTTGATAATTTTATCTCCTTACATTGATTATTATGGTTTGATTAATATGGTTTCTATTAATTAAACATCAATATATTGGAAGAAAAAATATCTTATGTACGTAGATGATCTCCAAAAGGTGAAGGTTATATCTTAAATGAATAATTAAATACAAAGTCTAAATCTTGCCTTTATAATATTATAAATTATATAGAGTAGTTAACCCTATATTATATTATAAATATAAACTTAAGATATTTTAAGCAACCCCATCACATTTAAGTAAGAAATACATCTGCAATATTGAAGACTAAATTAATTAATTAATTATGGGCTCCTTATTAAAATTGTAGAACTTAATTATATGCGTTGCGTTACTATAAGTAGTCATGCCTTTAATTTTAGCCTGGAAAACGAGAATATTAAATCACGATATCAAAACCGATAATTATATTGTAAGATCAAATGTTTCTTGGCCGGTCTCAATCAAATCTACCCTTGTTTCCTAGGGTTTTTTCATTAACCACATATATATATATATATATATATATGTAGTCGTTGACTCGAAATATATATATATATATATATATGTGTGTGTGTGTGTGTATAAATATAGTTATGATAAAGTTATCGTTTTTTTTCTAATTTTGTATTACTCTATTTTAAAATAAAAGCTGGTCTTTTGTTATATTTGGGCAATTTTTTTACGTCGACCATATCCACACCGCAATATGTTATTTATTGCGTCGAATTTTATGTCGTTGTAATAAATGTTGCCGCTAAAACCATGTTATAACCAAATCCGAATAGAATATGTGGTGTACATGAATTGGGAATAGAAACACATAACAAGAGTTTTTTTATATATAATATAATATTTATTGTTAAAAATTTACCTGGTTTGTCTATTTCTACGAATTTAAAGAGGATCTTATCCTCTTGAAAGTCGAATATAGTGTGGCAAATACAATATATGGCAGTATCGAATAGTACAATATATATATATATATATATATGTGTGTGTGTGTGTGGCGAAAACCACCCTAATTAGGGTCATCAACTTGTAAACCTTAATTAGAGATTGGCTCGGACTTGTTTAGGCTCTAAAATCCGAAAAAAAAATATCGGTCTAAGCCTAATTAAGCTGATCTATGGTTCAAGATTCATTGAAAATCTATTAAAAAATCACAACAAATTAAACCATTGATGCAAGAAGTGTAGTTCATGGACCATATATGGTTATGAGAAGTGTAGTTCCCAGAATCCAATGACCTAACTAATTTGCATGCAGTAGTATTGACCGTGATTATTGCTTATTGATCGTGTTATCGTTTGTTGTGCTCTCTTCCTTTATAAAGATTGAGATCATCAGCGGCTGAAGGACGGTTGCCTTGTAGAAAACCTATCTCACAAAAGAATTATATATATATATATATATGAAAAATTTAGTTGTAAGTAATTATGTGCACTAATACACACATCTATTCAATATGATTGGTCAGAAAGTAGATTTTATTAAAAATAATCCTAATTTAAATTTAGAATATGGAAGGCAATAACATTAATACGTAGATTGATACGTAAACTTATTTGTACATAGTAAAACTCATATAAATATATATATATATATATATATATGTATATGCATGTATGTATGGATGAAATCATATGGACAGTATATTACATCATGTCTTAGCTTTGCAGCTTAGAACTCATTGATAAAATATTTGGCCGGGAAGAATTATATATTTTCAAGAGTACTGTTTTTTTCTTACTTATATTAAAGGTTTTATTTGTTACCAAATATTTTAATAACGCACTATTTGGATATAATAAGTATTTTATCTCATCTACAACTCCTTTTCAAATTTCCACATAAAATATAATAAATAATTCAATCAAATTTCAAAACAATAATAATATTAAAAAATAATATTTTATTTAACTTTCAAAATTAATCTCAATTCACTATCCAAATGGCATCTAAATAGTCTAATTAGTTAACTTTATAGCCCATTAATTCTTTCTTAAGTTATAAATTCAATCCATTAACCGATATTAATTATTGAACGCATAAACATTCCTTGAAAAGATAACGAAATTTTTATCTCTCAGTTTCATCTAATTTAAATTTCTATTTTGAGAAATATTATAGTCACAAAGAGATTACACAAAAATAATCATACAAACTGATGTGGTTCGTCAGATTATAAAGTTATTTTTATTATAAAATAGATCTAAAAAATCAAACGAAACCACATCAGATTGTGAGATTATTTTTATGTAATTACTTTATATATATATATAGCAGCACTGTTCTATTTTATAACATTGAACTATGTGTAATTATCATAATAATAACAATAATAATATATACAAATTTAAAATATACAAGTAGACTTTTTAAAAAAATAATAATAAACTACCCCATAAAAAATATAAAAAATTTACTTTTTTTTAACCATAGAATACACCTTTTTACAAAAAAAAAAAAAAAAAAAAAACTTAAAATTGATACTCTTATCATAAATTTCAACTACTTTTTAGTAGTGAGATGATTTCAAATTACCCGTAAGTAGTAACAAAATAGTGTAAAAATAATGATAAATATTGAATAATAGTAATAAAAAAAATTTAAATAGTAACTCTCATTCCACCCTTCAAAGACAACGCCAATAACTCTTATAGTTGGTTTGATTACATAAAATTAAATTATTTCATCTCATATAATTATTATAATTTTTTTAAATTATTATATAAAATATAATAAATAATTTAATTTTTTTAAATTTAAAATAAAAATAATATTATAATAATATATTATTTAATTTTTAACAAAATATATTATTTTATTTCATCCGAACTGGACTGGTAGATAATGCTGTTCTCGTCGTACATCACTTTTTTTATTAAAATAAAAACACAAAATGTAAAAGAAAAAAAAAACGAAAAAGGAACAAAAACCCGTGTGGTTAGCCAGTCACCATGTGACAGCACATTAACGTCTAAACTTGACACAGTGTGTGTGATCCGTGTCTTTCGGCTCTTATCAGATCCCGAAGGAGCCGTACCCGTACGTCTATATTCATTCATAAATGATAATATTCAGGAACATACGATCCTCTTGCTTTCCTGACAACAAAGTACTCTTGGGGAAAAACAAAGCCCACTTGCATATATATGACACATACATGCAGCCAAGCATCTGCTGAATGCCGATCTATCCGAATCCGATCATAAACATCCTCTCATGACTCATCCTCCTCCTCCCCTCTTTAAAACTGCAGAGGACGAAGACATCCCAAACTCCAAAATATATACACTACTGCTCATTAATTCCAGGCAAAAAAATATTACTTTAGAATTAGAGGTCCAAAAACTGCAGTAAATTTTTATTTTGAGGCTCTTGAAGCGCTTTCAATATGCTTGGTTTTTGTTCTTAGTTCCCAAAGCAAGCATGTCAGGATCGTGTCTGATGATAGTCTGGATCCACTACTATGTTCTCAGCTCATTCGCATTTTCTGTGCATATCTCCTCCATGCATGTGATCTTTGTCCCCTCAAAAAGATATATATATATATATATATATGGCTGGAACCACAGGTCATGTTCATGCGCGCACATGACTGCCGCCCTGCCCTACCCTACCGGCCTACTCACCTAGGGTGGGCCAAAATCCCAAGTGGGTTTTCAGTGGAGAGAGTACTGCTTCTTCCAAATGGGTTGCTCTCTTTCCTTAACAAGTAATTAAATGCATGCACCTCATATATTTGATCTTAATCCCTCCGTTTAACATATAATAATTAGAGAAAACATATTTGTAACCCTTAATTATGCAACTGCCGCATAATCATTTTGAAAAATATGAATAAAATATAGGATCTACGTAAAAAAAAAATTAATTTTTAATAATAGACCACACTCTTTTTCAAAACGATTATGCGGTATTTACGCACTTCACAATTGTATGCAAAATTAGTATATATATATATATTTTAAGAAAGTTAAGCATTGCATAGATAAATTAAGCGGTTACAATGATACAAGATTCAGTGGAGTAGGAGTCCCCGACAATCTTCCCAAAACAAAACAAAAAGCAGCACCAAAATAAAAATAAAAAAGCGGGATAACTCAAAAGTTTGACTCCGACCTAGTCCCACAAGGGGAAGCCGCTCAAAAGCGGTTTTAACATAGTCTGATAAACAAACTATAAACCTACGAGTAAACGCCGCGTTGCATTTTATTGATCTGGTCCAACTGTAATAGACTATCACAACCATATTACTCTGTATATATATATATTAGAGTTGCGCATTTTTTTTTACATTATTTTATATAATCATATTTAAAATTAAAAATATTTTTATAAAATAATGTTACTATGAGTTTTTGTTATAAAAATATCCTAAATTTAAAATATAGTTGTAGAGATGATTGTACGTCATCTTCCTATATATTAGCTAAGAGGCAATGAAAGTGGGTATTGAATAATATTAACTTGGTTTCCAGGCCACAATATGGCATGCATGAGCTTAACATGAGCATCAACTTATACGTACGATCATTACCTCAACGACCAGTAGTACTGAATAATATCTGTATATAATATATGGATAATGATTCACAATTTCTACATAAAATGATTAAATGGATACATTGAATATGTATATATAATGCTAAAAGTCAAGCAGTTCACAATATGCATATATATATATATGCCAAGTACAAAACTAGACTTGATTTGTCTCAATATACAATGGGTAATGACACACTTACAATTTATTTACAATTACTTGATAAGTACTCATTTTCAATAAATCAATACAATCACGTCACTCCATTAAAAATAAATTTAATATTATAAAATTATATATCATTCATTTTATGTAGAGTCGAAAATATGGATGTTTGATATTTCCAGTGCTGATGTTCTTTTGAACGCAAGTTCGGTTCAATTCCACAAACCCGGAGGCTACAATCATCAATATTATAGCAAAAGATAGTTTTTAAGAGATGTCTTTATTTATTATTAGAATTATTAAAAGATTTATTCTATTTTTATTTCAGTGTATAAAGCACACAATCCACATCATTTAAATGAGAATATTTTATTTGTAATATTTAAAGATTTAAATTTATCTTCTAAATCAAATTATGTTATATAAGTAATATTTTACTATGTGTGTTTTATACACCAGCTTAATTTTTTTTATTAAAAAAGATAAATGTAAAATATCTTTTATGCTAACTCATGTCACATGTTTTCGTATTAATTAATAATGTATTTATAAGTAGACTTATAAATTAATAAATATTTTTGTCTCGAGAGTCAAAATTTTAAGGGAATTGAATGGTAGGTTTTGGACTTTTGAGCCTCAAGCTAGAATATCCCAAAGTCCAACCTGGAAACGGGCCGGGGGTTCTTTGCCTCTTCCAGCGATCGATGTCGCTTGCTATATAATTGATAGGCCTCGCAATGTCAGGGACGTTGACAGAGACCAATCGACAATTAATTACGTACCGATCGGTAGACTAACCTAATTAAGGTATGAAAATGATACAGACCCCGCTCGTTGATCCTGCTTTCTCTTTCTGTTTGACGTGGCCCTTTCACGTTGCACTGCTTTTACCTCTTTTTTTAACACCTTGCATAAAACACATCCTCCAAGTTTTGTCTCCTTCTCTCCAGCCCCATCGTCCATCGACTTCGCCTCCCAGCCCCATTGCCCATTGACATTGACTTCGCCCCCCTAGCCCCACAAGTGAGTTTCCCCTCCCCTCCCCTCCATATTAGAATAGGACTGGTACAAACACTCATTTTCTCTTGTGTGTTCAACAAGATTTTCAGTTCTGTCTCTAATCGAGAGTTAAAAGAATTTTTCTTTGGGCCTTACTTTCTCTCCAAGCCGTCAACTTTGCTTTTTTCTTTCTTTTTTTACTCTCTTATTGTTCAAAGGTTCATTTTTTTTCATTGTTTTGCACTCTGGGTTTTGTGAATCGCACAGGTCATTGGAGTGTGTCTTTGGTGCTATAGTTTCAATGCTTTTCTGAATCTGATCTTGGGCTTCATCTATCATTGTTGTTAAGGCTAATGTGCAATTTAGTGGGAACTTTTCTTTCTGGCCAGTTTTGTCTTGTATTGTTTTGTTTTATTTTGGTTTTTTCACGGGGCCGCTCTTTAGGACTCTTTTGTTCTCCTTTTGTCTTTGAATTTAGGGTCATTCTTTGATGTGGATTCTTGTATTCTGGTTTGTTGGCTCTAGTATAAAGAAGTTTAAACTCGTGCAATTTTAGTTGTTATAGCCAGTAATTGTTGCTGGTTTTTTCCTTGTTATTAATCTGTGAAGGGTGCTTTCGGAGGTTTAGGGGGCAGGGAATGCCTTTTTTCCCTTATTGTTGGCCAGTGCAAGGAAAAAAAAAAAATCTACCTATCTATGAGGTCAGAGATAGAGGAGAGGGGAGACAAACTTGTGGGGCTGGGGGGGAAGTCTATGTCAATGGGCAATGGGGCTAGGAGGCGAAGTCGATGGGCGATGGGGCTGGGGAGAAGGAGACCAAGCTCGGGGATGTGTTTTATGCAAGGTGGGAAAAAATAAAGAAGTAAAAGCAATGCAATGTGGAAGGGCCACGTCAAACGGGAAGAGAAAGCGGGATCAACGAGCGGGGTCTGTAGCATTTTTCTTAAGGTATTGGTCTGGCCACGACTTTTATTTTAGAAATAAATTATTTTCATTCCTACCATGAATTAAAATACAATTTTTTAATTATATTTTATGTTTATAACCTTATATTACCGAATTAAATTTTAATATTTACAAATCGGTATGTATATAATTATGTTATTCACTAATCAAAAGGGATAAACTAATCCAAAGATAATTAATTTGGATTGTCACATGCATATGTTCCATCATAGTTGTGGGAAGGAGAAGAAGCTGCAACAATATGCAACGAGAGCATAGAAGCTCGTGAAGGTACATTACAGAGTATACCTCCATAGGCCCATTGAGGCTTCAATATCTCACACCCTCCACAAGAGAGAAAGGGCCCAACACGTGGCAGTTAGCCCAGACTTCTGCTCCAATAATTTTAGATGAAAGAGAATTAGATACGATAGTTTTAATATGTAAAACTACGGATGAAAATAGATGGCATCGGCGTGATTTTTGGGCAAAATTGATGCCGACCGACGTCTAAAAAAATGGGAGAACAACCAACCATAACCGGTTGATGGGGAGGAGGAAACCGATCGAGGCGGTTCTCAGTCGACGTCGGTTCCCCTAGCGGCAAGATTCTACTGAGAGAGAGAGAGTTGCAGAATGAATCGGGAATAAGATGACCACATCTCAAAGCGATGGAACGGCGTCGTTTCAGATATATTTTTTTTTCTTACGTTCTTAATAAAAGGACGGGTGTCATTTCCATTATCTATTGTAATACTTATAGGTATAAAACGACGTCGTTCCACTTATAAAACTAGTTTTATAAGTGGAACGGCATCGTTTTGATTAGAGTATATTAAAAAAAATTAGTTTTATTATATCGATCAGTTTAGCGATCTGGTCTAGCTTCAAACCGGGACAGAACTGCTGAACGTAGATTTTTTCAAATTTCCACCGCACGCCAGCCAGATCCTAACACGATCGGTCGGTTCGTATCGGTAACGGCCGGTTGCGTCAGTTTCTGTACAACCCTATGTAAAACCACTCATCAAATTGGGTCACCGATTCGAAACTCCTAGACTTTATGGCTCGTCCTTGGAGATCGGGCCAAGTGCCCTTATGCTATGAACCCAAGTAAATGGGAAAGGACTTGATGGGCCTCCAAATTAGTTGTTACTTTTTATTGTATTTGAGTTGTTAAATTATTAGTGGCCCGTGGGCTTAGTTAGTGGAGTAGGAAATTAGTCCATGGCCTTACTTTGGTTAGAGTCGATTAGAGGTGTTGGCTCCGAATATATGTACTGGGGAGTCCTTGTGGAAGGGGATATTGAATCTGAAATATTTTATAGCTTGAGTAATTTTCTGTAATGGAGGTTTGGGAGCCCTAGAAGCACTCCCATAGCAATTTAGTGTCTCTTTAGCATGTTATCAAACATCTTGTGTGCCTCGTTTTTTATTACAATAGCCGTTAATCTCTATTTTCCATCATCTTCTTCATTATGACATAAATTACAAAGAGTCCAACAACAGCCGTAATTCCTCCATTCCCATCATCTTCATTATTACAACTGTAATCACAAGGGAGTTCATAACACCTTCACGAGAGGTTTAGTTAGAGGATCCATCATCCATGTGCGTAAATAGACATTCATGCACATAGACACACTTGATTGTAAAGGAATTAACAGTTCTATGAGGGGATTTTTTCCCGACCCATGAAATTTCCTAAGCCCAGCCATTGGGGGAGGAACACACTAGAAGACAAAATATGAGAGAATGAGAGGGGACAAGAAGAGACTAAGGCATGGAAGTGTCAGGAGAGGAAAATGTGATATTTGACATAAACCAAGGAAAAGCAAGGTGTCAAAGGAAAAAATGAGGGAAGTGACTTAAAGCAAGTGGGGGCAGGAGATAAAAAGGCAAGGGAAACCTACGGATTCGGGACCTTTTTTACACTCTTTTTTGGGACTTTTGGGTTCTACGTTGACTTCTTTTTCAACCTGTGAGCAAGATAAATAACTTCTTCTCTAGTGAATAGATCTACAGATTTATTTGTACAGTGAGAAATGAAAGGCTATGAGAGACTATAAAAGTTTATTATAGTGAAATCTCCCCTTCCCAATCCCCCGTGGATGTAAGTCTAGTGCCGAATAACGTAAATCTATGTGTTCATCTCTATTTATATTCTGCATTTAAATACCATTCATCTCCATGAATGTACAAACCGACTCCGTACAGCCACACCAAACCATTGTCGGGGGCTCCATATAGCACCAATCGAGGCCCAGCGCCTCTCAGCGCGTCCCGAGAATGGATATCTCTTCCCTTCTGGACTGTGCACATTTTTTTGACGTTAACAAATTCAACAAGAAACTTTAACACTCTGTTTTTTAATTTTCTTACAACCTTTGTTTATGTTAAGTATTGCAAAAATATATGGAGGTAGGCGTCTTGGTTCACCTACTGAAACTGAACTCCAGGTGGAGAGTATTCTTCGGCTTTATGGACATGTTTTACTCTTCAATGGCCTTTTAATCTTGACAAAACTGGAATTCTGCCATGGATTTGTGATCAAGCTGATGAACGGGCAGAGCTAGTGTTCGAGAATAGAGAGAGATTTGAACAAAAATGTATTCCTCTTGTATATATTTTCTGTTGTTATTTACAATTAAAAAGAAGTATTTATATGTACTAAAATACAAGGACAGAAATGCAATTGTACATATAAAGGAAAAACATTATATTTCTAATAGTCCCCCTCAAGATGGAGTGTATATATCTAGGACACACATCTTGCTAAGCAATGAATGGAATTGTTGAGACCCAAGTGCCTTTGTGAAAATGTCACTAAGCTGAGAGTGGGAAGCAACATGAAAAGTTTTGATCATCTTTGCTTGGAGCTTTTCTCTCACAATATGGCAATCAATTTCGATGTACTTTGTCCTTTCATGAAAAATCGGGTTAGCAGCAATGTGAATGGCTGCTTTGCTGTCACAGAACAATAGAGCTGGTTTGGCATAAGTAATCTGAAAATATGCCAACAATGTAATTAATCAAGAAATCTCACAAGTAGTAGAGGCCATGGCTCTATATTCAGCTTCGGCTGAGGACTTTGAGACGGTTTGTTGCTTCTTGGACTTCTAGGAAACTAAAGAATTTCCAAGGAACACACAAAAACCTATAATTGATCTTTTAGTAGTATCCATACAATCAGCCCAATCCGAGTCACAAAATGCTTTAAGTTGGAAATCAGAACTGGCTGGAAAAAAAAAGGCCTTGACCAGGTGCTTCCTTCAAGTATCTAAGCACTCGATGTAGAGCATTCAAATGTGGTTGTCTTGGTTTATCCATATACTGACTTAGAACTTGCACAGAATAGGAGATGTCTGGCCGAGATATAGTGAGGTAAATAAGCCTCTCAATTAACCTCCTATATAAAGAAGGATCCTCTAAAGGTTCACCATCTAAACTTGAGAATTTTGCATTTTGTTCCATAGGAAAAACAACTGATTTGGCAACCAGAAAACCTGAATCTTGCAAAATATCTAACACATATTTTCTTTGACACAATGTTATGCCTTTGGAAGACCTAGCAACTTCCATCCCAAGAAAATATTTCAAGGTGCCAAAATCCTTGATTCTGAATTTATTGTCCATAAATGTCTTTAAATCAGATATTAAGTTTAAATCATTGCTAGTTAGAATATCATCAACATAGACTAACAAAGCAATGAAAGAACTGTTTTCTGACTTAATAAAGAAAGTATGATCAGATTTGGCTTGCTGAAGACCATACTCAATAATGGTTGTGGATAACTTGGAAAACCATTGTCTAGAGGCTTGCCTTAACCCATAAATGGACTTTTGTAATTTACAAACTCTAGAGTCCCCATGTTTGGCATATCCGGGTGGAATGGATATATACACTTTTTCATTTAAATCTCTATACAAAAATGCATTATTTACATCCAATTGATGTAAATGCCAATTTTTGGCAGCTGCTATGGCCAATAGACATCTCACTGTAGTCATTTTAGCAACTGGAGAAAAAGTATCTTGAAAATCAAGTCCCTCAATTTGGTTGTATCCCTTTGCAACCAAACGAGCTTTGTACCTCTGAATGGTACCATCAGCTTTATATTTAACCTGGTAAACCTACTTACAGCCTTTCGGCTTCTTTCCCATAGGTAAAGTAGTGAGAGTCCAAGTTTTATTGCCTCAAAAGCTTTTATTTCAGCATTCATAGCTTCTTGCCACTCAGGAATTTGGTTTGCTTGTGAGAAAGTTTGAGGTTCAGAAATAGAAGAAATGGTGAAAGCAAAGTATTTATGAGAGCTAGAGAATTTATCATAAGAAAAGACATTAGAAAGAGGGAATTTGATACCTGAAGACTTGTCCTGCAAAGAAACAGATTGTGATGGATGTTGAGAGGCCAGCTGACAATGATAGTCTTGCAAGTATCTTGGTGGTTTTCTTATTCTTGTAGATTGCCGAATTGGAACATTGGAATTGTTGGAATTTGAAGGAGGGTTATCTATGGAAGAAGATGAATCTGGAAATTTAGAAATTAGAGATAATTCGGCTGAATTGGGAGAAGGTATTTGTGAAGAAGGTAAAGGAGAAAATATGGAATCTGGAAAATCAGAAACTGGTTTAGGAAAAAAATAAGAACTACAAGGCTTAACAGGAAAAGAAGTGGAAGAGAAAGGAAATATATGTTCATGAAACACGACATCACGAGATATGAAAGTTTTGTGTGTTTCAAGATCATATAATTTGTATCCTTTTACAGCAAAAGGATATCCAATGAAAATGCATTTTCTTGCTCTTGGATCAAATTTAGATCTATCACGATGTATGGTGGAAGCAAAACAAAAACAACCAAAAACTTTGAGGTGATTATAAAGAGGTTTAGAATACAAAACCTCATAAGGAGATTTATGTGAGAGTAATGGAGTTGGTGTTAGATTTATTAAATGGACAGCAGAAAGATGCAATCACCCCAAAACTTTAATGGTAAAGAAGCTTGGAATCTGAGGGAACGAGCAACATTTAGCAAATATTGATGTTTCCTTTCGACGACCCCATTTTGTTGTGGTCTTTCAACACAGCTTTTCTAGTGTATAACACATTGGGGGAAAGAAATTCTGACATGTGAAATTCAGTCCCTTTATCAATTCTGATTTTCTTTATTTGAGAATTAAATTGAGTTTGAACTAATTGGAAGAAAGATTGCAAGTTAGGCTTGGTTTGAGATTTATGTTGTAGAAGATATACCCAAGTAGTTTTAGAGTAATCATCTACAATTGTAAGAAAATATTTTGAACCATCTAAAGCAAAAACAGAGAATGGTCCCCACAAATCACAGTGAATCAATTCAAATGGATAAACTGAATTTGATTCACTAGAAGGAAAATGTAGACCTTTTTTTTTAGCTAGAGGACAGATTGTACAAGTACAATAATTATTGGATTTTGATATATGTAAATATGGAACACTACTGCTAAGAAATTTCAATTTGGAAAAAGAAATATGGCCTAACCTATAATGCCATAGACTAAAGTTCTGATTTATTGAAGGAGAAGAAATGGAACAACCAACCAAAGAACTTTGTTTTAAGTAATAAAGGCCAGCATTCTCCTCAGCTATCCCAATCGTTTTCCATGTAGGCAGGTCTTGAATGAAACAGAGATTGGAAACAAAAACAAGGCAGCATGAGTGGTCACGAGTTAATTTACTGGCAGATATCAAATTAAAAGAAAAATCAGGAACACAAAGAACATTGCGCAAAGTCACGTTGTCTAGTAGTTGGATAGTACTAGTATGTGTAACGAGACCTGAATGGCCATTTGGTAATTTGACAATAGAAGAAAGCTTAGAAGTTATGGAAGAAAAGTGATCAATGGAGCTGACCATATGGCCTGTTGCTCCAGTGTCAATTATCCAGGGCACGAGATTACCTGCAAAATGATCAGTGGAAGGTGGCTGTGGAGTTGGTAAAATGCCAGAGCTGGCTTGATTCACTGATGAGGAAATAGATTGTGGTTTGAGCATGGCAAGTAACTACTGGTATTGATCTTGAGACAAAGAAAACTTCGGAGCATCATCATTTGATTTACCCATAGGTGAACAAGATTGATTGGTTGAAGCATTATTTCCTTTTTTGGATTTAAAACTAGGAGGAAAGCCATGAATCCTATAACACTTTTCAGAAGTGTGACCTATGTATCCACAATAACTATACACAGATTTATCCTTTCGACAATTGGTTTGCTTAGAAGCATTAGTACCAATTTTCGTAGGCTTTGCTAT
This sequence comes from Juglans mandshurica, assembly GCA_022457165.1. Classification (NCBI taxonomy): domain Eukaryota; kingdom Viridiplantae; phylum Streptophyta; class Magnoliopsida; order Fagales; family Juglandaceae; genus Juglans; species Juglans mandshurica. The sequence goes on along the minus strand of CM039629.1, from coordinate 22,689,832 downwards.
CAAAGCAGCAACCGATTCAAGTCTAGGGACAGAAGTCTCCAAAGTAATCTCTCTTTGTTTCTCTTCTTGTAAGACCAAGGATATGACTTTGTTCATAGAAGGAAAATGATCAATTAATAGTATTTGACTTAGAATACTATTAAAAGAGTCACTTAGCCCCATCAAAAACTACATTACATACTCCGAATGTTAAATTTCTTCAAAGAACCTTAGGGTTTCAACAGAACACTGTGGCAATCGCCTATAATTTGCTAGCTATCCCAAAATGATTTCAATTCAGTGTAATAATCACTCACAGACTTCTGATCTTGCTTTAATGAACTAATCGCCTTACGTAATTGAAAATTTCGTGGACGATTACCTTGTGAGAAGCGGTCTTGTAAGTCTTTCCACCTTTCGGAGGCATTATCAATGTAGAGAATACTTGATCCAATGTTCTTTGCCACTGAATTGAGGATCCACCAAACTACCATGTCATTACACCGAATCCATGACAAATAGAGTGGATCTGCTTCAGACTTCGGCTTTTTGTGAATTCCAGTGATAAATCCGGTCTTGTTCTTCGCACTGATGGCTTTGGACATGGACCGTGACCAAGAATGGTAATTATCACCATTTAAACGATCGCTAACAAGCATAACACCAAGATTTTCTCCATGGTGTAAGAAATAAGGATTTGAGGGGTTATCGAGAGAAGGAAAAAAAGTATAAGAAGAAGAATCTGAATCAGATGAATCGGAATCCATGAAAAATCTCGCAGAGCAGCGGTTTATGCTCTAATACCATGACAAAACTGGAGATCTGCCATGGATTTGTGATCAAGCTGATGAACGAGCAGAGCTAGGGTTCGAGAACAGAGAGAGATTTGAACAAAAATGTATTCCTCTTGTATATATTTTCTGTTGTTATTTACAATTAAAAAGAAGTATTTATATGTACTAAAATACAAGGATAGAAATGTAATTGTACATATAAAGGAAAAACATTATATTTCTAATAAACCTTGTGATGATGGCAGCATCCTCATGCCTCGACGTAGCTACCAGTGTCAATGAAATGCCTTGCTTTTTTGTGAATCACGCCTCGAATTTGGTTCTGAGGACAATGTGAGTTTATGTTCCTATAACGTATTACAGGTTTTTTTATGCCATTCTCAGCCAATGGGGTTCTCGGTCTAGATCTCTATTGACAGAACATCTGATGCCGGAAGGTGAAGGCCGAGGCTCGTTATTTGTTCACGTTTTTAACTTTTTTTCTGAACTGTTAAAAAACTTCTAAAACTGCGCCAATGGGGACAATGAGACACAGATGAGCTTCCCTGAAACTTGAAGCAGTTTAGTTGCTTTCACTTTTGAATTGCGTGAACAGTGTGCTACTGCTCTCCCTGCATTCTCATGTATCAGGATGCTTTATGGAGGCAGTCTTTAATTCAAATACTAGCATAGATTCGGAGGGAGACAACATTAAATGTTGCATGTGGATAATATGGACCTTTATATTAAACATAGTGACGTGCACATGTTACATCTATATCACTCTGAATAGTAGATGTAGACAATATAATAAAGAGAAAATATAAATCACACTCTACAATTTATATCAGCCTCCACACTCTAAGTGTATTGGATGAAAAAAAAAAAAAAACAGCACGGTGTGCTGCGGCAATGGGCTGATGCCCAGAACTTCTCTATAATAAAATAGAAAAGGAGATGGAGAAGAGATGAGTTCTATAATAAGTATGGTAATATTCTAACAGTAGATAATATTTGGATTGGAATAGGCCTAATCAGATTCAAAGCATTATTTAGGAACAAACATTGTGGGATGAAGTACGTCAATCGTACGATATCAATAGAACCAGGTATCTCCTTTTGACATCAAAGAAGATCTGCAGGTGACCCAAAAACAAAAAGTTTGGGACGGATTCATCTCTCAAATGCAAAATTAATACATATATAGTTAGTTCAGCAAAAATCCTGACTCCAATGTCTCAACAGTTACAGCTAGGCTCCAAGCCCGCAATCAAGAAACAACAAAACCAGGAGAGGGAAAAACAAAACACAAAACAAAACAAAAGAGCAAATATTAATGATAATAATAAAAGGTATAGCAGAGATGCCTGCAACAAAACGCAATGAAAGATCTCTCGAAGAAACTCCTTTACATATGTACGCCATTTAAATTATCCTCGAGTCCATCCAAAATTTCGAAGCCCCTCCTGATGTTTTTTTTTTTTTTTTCCCCTTGTCAGTCTAAAAAATTGATAAGAAAACTAAAAATGTACTAGGCCTTGGCCTTGGTCAGGCATTCCTTTGAATATTTTTAACGGCTTATTAAAAAGCACCACATGATCCCACCCCAGCAATCCAGCAAAAGTTAATGGGATTTAGGTAGGATTTGGTTTACCCGGTGATGCAAGTTTGGCCGCCAAAAATACATGCTTGCCTTAGTCTTACTCCTTCAAAGAACATGGATCTCCAGCAGGATCCTCCCCATTTCCAATTTTTGGTAGGCTTCCTTGTTGGTTCTCCTCAATGTCCTCATGGGTGTTGGTCCGAGTTTTTCCAGGTCTAGTACGAACATTAACACCCATTGGGAAGGGCACCTGCATATTAGAAACGGTCGGCATGAGACCTCTCTCTCTCTCTCTCTCTCTCTCTCTCAACAATAAGAACAATAATAAGTATGTTACTTATATACAAAACAGAAAGGGCATCATGAATTTGGTTGGTTGGTTAGGTTCAGACAATCTTTCGAGTAGCTAAGGAAATACATAATTAATTAGAATCTAAAGCACAAGTTTTGTTGCGATTTTCATACCTGATCACCAGCATTGGCGCCATCGGTATTGAAGAGAATTGGTCGGCACCGCTTGTCCTCATTCATCAAGCTTGAGTTCTGGAAATGTGCAATGAGAGCAGCTATACCTTGTATACGAGCATATGCAAGTGATGCCACCTTTTCACTATTAAACTTTTCCCATTTCTTTCCATTGAATGCCTGCCAAAATTAGAGTTTTCTTTTAGCTTTAGTCTTTTTATTTATCCTTTCACCCAAAGACTCATGTATAACAAACCTGATAGAATGGAATGATCAAGTTAGGATCTTTCATGTTGATGAATGCATAGCCCACGTTACATTTGTTCTGCAAGAAAAGCCAAGGGCTTAAATAATTTAGATGGGAAATCCATGTAGAATCACATAGGAAGTCTTGTTCTTCTCATATCCCAAAATCTCATCCACAAAATTAGAAGGCATTTGTACCAAAGACTGAATTTACCTTAAAATCAATTGGTAGATAAATGAAATCATAGCTCCCTGGATGGCGTTCATCTATTGCAGCCATAAGCATCTTTGATGTATACCTACAAAAATAACCATATCGAACCCAGAGTTGAATATGACAAAAAATAAATGCAGTTAAGCATGCTTAACCAGCGAGAGGAATCCTTCTATTTGCACCAAAATTGGAACAAATATTCATTGTACGCATTTTCTAGGACAGTCTAGTATGGTGAAATTTATACTCCATTTCCTATCCTTTGAAATTCTTAAATTCATAGCAAAAAATTTCCACTATCAAAATTAGCTTAATTTACTGGTCTTTAAAACCACCACATCTGGGTCATGAGAAGTACTTAATTTTACTGGAAAGAAGTAAAATCCAACTATTACAAAGATGATCTCAAGAAGCAAGGAGTTTCTTACTTGTTAGGAATGTTCTTTATCATAAGTGTTGTTCGGTTGTCTTCTCCTCGCATTATCCGGTCAATATCAAGTTCAAACTGTTTTTTGTTGTCAAACTGACTAGAGCCATCTTCATTCCTACGGCTTCTAGCCCGTTCATTCGAAGGATCAAATGAATTCATCATGGGGATCATAGGGCCTCTGCCAGAAAATGCCATGCACCTCTGATGATGGGATTGGAGTCCAACATTTTTTTGGGGAATAGACAGTTCCATAACGTTTCCAACAACATGAGGCAAGATGCTATGAGAAACACATTCCATTGCGTGCAGTGAGTTATTAGAAATTCTCAGGTTCCCAAGAGAACCAGGATGAAATCCAGAAGCCTCGGGGGATTCCACAGCATAGGCATGTTGTCTATCCCAGAGTGAAGGATTACCTAACGGTGCTGGTCCTACATGGTGGTTATTTGTAGGTAAACCTGAGTTCGGCATATTAGATGGTGCTCTTTGGAATCCATGCAATCTTGGTGCAGGATGTACTCCACAAATGCCATTGATAAGCGATGGTGAGTTTGGCCACATCATGCCTGGAGGCTGAGAGTGATAGGAGCTGTTCCATGAATAATGATGTCCAGGAAGAGAACAGCTCCCATTACCAGTAGATTGAAAAACTGAGAAAAGGAGAGAGCGAGAGGGGAAAACCAGTTAAAATCAACACATCAACAAATAGAAAAAAACAGAAGTAATTAGACTTTTTTTGTTAACAAATAATAATTAGAAATTTCATTTTCCTTCTAACTGGAAAAGCAGTTCAACCAAAGTGTATAACCTAAATTTGACAATGCTATACGAAGATTCAATTGCAAATGAAGCAAAGTGATAGTGTCCCAAATCACAACATCCAACACCACTACAGGGATCAATTAAACCAAGTATATGAAGGGGTTTGACAGGTACTTTGGCCTTCTCTAGTGCTGGCACCTCATTGAATATCAGATGCAGCACCAGAACAAAGGGCATGACTAAGTCCTATCCAGCCAATAGCTGTATTTTTGAGTGCTCAGATATATTCCAAGCGTCAAGGGGGAAAGTAAGCCATTTTGATAAACCCAGTTCAAAGTTTAAGTCGACCCCTACTCTTTCTGCTTTTTGTTATTTATTTCAAAAACTTATCTTTCTTCTTTCATCTTAGAAAGAAGATCTCGAAGATGGTTGGTAGCACAACATGGCATCAGCACAATTAGAAAACTGAAAAATGTATAATGGAAATCATTAAAAGAAAATGTAGCTAGCTGTCCATTGCACTTACCAGCTTCTTTGAGTTCAATTGGGTGCGCATTTGAGCTTACTCTGTGGAACTGCCAGTTATCAAATCTTTCTTGTTGACTGGGACTGATGTTTGCAGTGATGATGCCCGGAGAATTCACATGAACACCATTTGTTAAGCCATTATGGTACTCTGGAAGTGAATGAGGATGGAAAGTCGTAGTGCCTTGAATATCAAATTTCAGTTGTCCTGGTGATCGTCCAGACTCAGCAAGGCCAGGCTGATTGCCAACTGATTCAACTCTCACCAGAGAGGGTAAGCTGTTTGGCACACTAGAAGAGATACCATGATGAAACACGGATTCAATGGATGGAGCTTGTATTGCAGGGTGCACCCCCAAAATAGTTCCACGATCCATGCGACTAGAAGCAATTTCACCATGCAGAGCTGGTAGTGTCAACAAGACTTTATGAGACAACATAATTGTTCTTTTTTCCCTAAATTATTACCCCCCCCCCCCCCCTTTTTTTTGGCCTTGGCCTAAATTATTACTTAAAGAGCAAGAATTTATCGGTAATTACCAGGGAAGCTGGTGTTTGAGTCAATAGGAGGGCCATTGTGTTGCAGATAAAGACCACGATCATCATGTTTCAACTCTGAAGAGAACTGTTGCATCAGACTGCAGCAACAAATGAACACCCAAAAGAAAGACCAAAAAAAATTGTTAGTAATGGATCCAAAGCAATGAACAACGCAAAGGTCATTTCATCAGGAATAAAAGCACCATCCTCTGTTCAATTTTAGCAACATAGTTAGTAAGAAGCATAGACCTTAATTAGAAATGCAAATATCAATGCATACGTCCTGCAGCCTTAGCCTTACAATAAGTGAATCAATCAAAATTTTTGCCTGCCAAATGAGAAAAAAGTACATGTTTTTTGCTGTTACCTACTTAATTCTTATGCCACCAAGGGCTGAAGTAAAAGGCAGAAGTAAGAAATAATATACAAGCAGTAAAAGGAGAATTATTGTGCTACCGTCTTGATCCCCCTGGATGGCATGGTTCAAGCTTAATCCGTCTCCCTGCAATATCACTCTTGTTTAATGCATGAAGAGCAGCCTCTGCACCTCTTACATCATAAAATTCAATAAACTTGTGGAGACTTCTTTGTGGGGTTCCCCGAATCTACACATCCATGAACAAGAACAAACCACACATTAGAAACCCCATCATAATCTCAGAAGTCAAGGATAAAAGCTGACCACAAGTTTACCTCCTTGATTTCTCCATAGGCACCAAAAATCTGATGAAGTTCATCATTCGAAACAGAGGAATCAAGGTTAAATACCACAAGAGTGCCCTTATCGATATCTTTTTCAGAAGGGTTATCCTGCCAGAAGACAACCAAAGAGGCAAGAAGTCAAGCAAAAATGGATATGTAGAGATCAATAAAACTAGAATGAACTACTTACAATATAATGATAATCAAGACATCATTCTTACATGAGTATAGCTATGATGATGTTCGATTAACGAAAGCAATAACATACATAAACAAGGATGAACATACAGAAGCCCACCTTTGGAAGCAAGTAATGGATGTCAAGCTTCCTACGCCTCACTGGTCTGTTATGGAGTGCTTTCATTGCATTTCGGGCTGCTCTAATGTCATAATAGGAGATCATAACAAAACCACGATGCTTGCAAGCTGTATAAAGAGTGCGAATATCTCCATATTGCTGCACATTAAAGATAGGAAATTATAAGTCAGTGTTCTATGTAGATAATGCCCAAGCAAACACACACATTAAGAGCGAACTAAAACGCCAACAAAAACAAAGGAAAGTACACACCTCGAAAAGGGTCTTCAATTCGGAATCTTCAAGACTGCCATTTATATTTCTAACAAACAACGTCCTGGAAGGGTGTTCAGCAGCTACTGAACCATTTGATTCCCCTGGCTGACCATTAGAAACTCCCCCAGGGAAGTCAGAATTATTTTGTCCATCAGATGAACAATCATCTCCCAAATCCATTCCCCCGACACTGCTAAAAAGATCTAACTCCTCCACATCATCCCCACCACTGGGCTGGACAATACAGTCAAGCCCATCAGTCACTCCAGAAAGAAAGTCATCATAATCAGGCAAGAGGTTTCCAATGGTTTGGGCCTCAATTTCTTCAAGGGATTCAAAAGGTTCCTCTTCCTCATAATGGGAGGCAACAGTATCAACAGAATGGCCATATAGAGCATGGTTTGATGATAATCTCACTGCATCAACAAAATTCATACAAAACTAAAGGGTATAAACTTAGAGGTTCAGCAAACAGTATTTATTATAATGAAACCTACAGCCAGGACGTCAAAATCTATAAATCAATGAAGTTAGTTGTCTTACATGGTTTAAGGTTCAGGATATGAGTTGGCACAAGCAAAGTGCAAGAATAGAAGCAGTGAAGGGAACGGGTAACTTACACTTCCCATTGAATAACTCCGACAACGAACTTGAGAAGAGACTGCTCTCATACTGAGTACCCACCATACTACCCCTGTTGCTTTCTATAGCATAAGACGCCGGCTGTACATTCAAACTCGCTGAATGACTGGATGCTCTCCCTGCTCCCACGGCTGTTCATCACATTATATAGGGTTTTAACCTTAAAAAATGAAAAAGTCTTCATTTATAATAAATTTCAATATTCAAGCAGCAACAATATGAATTAAGGAATTAGTTGTAGCCGCCTGCAAGTTATATTGATTGAACTGAGGGCCCCCAAGTCCCCCCATAGTTTCATCCGTGCTTTGGGCAAATAATGTGTTCCAAGCAGCCAGCTTCTCGCATATTAAATCCGTAAAAACACAAAACAGCCCATCCATTCCAATTTACATATAGCAGTAACAATAGATATTGAAAGCAGGCTGATTGTGCTACCACATAAGTGCACTTGGCCAAAAAAGCAGCAGGTGTCAGTTTTAAGGAAACGCGTTTCAATTAGAGTGCGTGCCTTGAAAAGGTTGTTTTTTTCACTGATGAAGACATGAAAATTCCTATTTGAGATGCTTCAAAAAAAATTGCTTCTGAAATTACCGGAGACACTACACACTAGAAATTGACCAATTACAATTACATATATGAAACGTGCATCCTACCTGTTAATTAATATCTAAAACACCACACCTATGTCGCAAATAGGAACCATTAAATAAATGATTACATAGACCTTGTCTTCTCTAGATTTTAGATATTTCCAGCTTCCTAGTTTTACACGTTATTTATAACACATCTGCATCTTCTGCCCTTCTTACAATGTTCAAACTAAAAGGCTAACCACAGCCAAGACTAAATACTCCTTCGATCTACAGAAAAGATCCTAAATGGCTACGGACATTTAGAGAGGAGCCCCATTCATGCTTGGATTGAGACAGAAAAGTAGAAAACAGTCAAGGTCTTTTAGTTGCAATTGGAACTCTCGAGTTCAGAAATATTCTGACAAATACATTAAATACCTGCTAAATCCAACAACAATTCAAATGGAAAAACTGTACGTTCATGTAAAAAAATGGCAAAAGAAATCCACAGAAAATGCATTAGCATTCTGTTTATGGACCAAAAACAGCATGATCTTCATTTTCTAAATTAATGATACTCACCAAAGCCACCACGCATGTTATCTGACTTCCATAAACCAAACTTTCTCTGCCAAGCATAGAAAATGGAAAGAAATATAAGGACAACTGGAACAACAAACTCAACAGTAAGGACATATTAAAAGTTTTAGATTCTTAATTATACACTAATTGGTGCACAGATCCCCCTTAGATTACAACGAACCATGAATTCTAATAATAGAATATACACTTAAAACAAAATTGGAACATAAACAGGGAAGCAGTAGCTCAGTACCTCGTTGGAAAAACATAAATCATCTGAGAAGTACGAGGAAGACGATGAAAAGTCAGGTAGGTCCATTATTTCAGATGGCATTGCGATAACTAAGAGTGGTAAAACCTTCCAAATAAAGAAACGCCTTCAAAAGAAAATCTCCACCTCCGTGCCGACAACCACATTTATGGCTCTATATGTAGTTCGAAATTCTCCCTCCAACAAAAGAGCGAAAAAAAAAACCTGCACCGTAGATATCTGGTCAGCGAGTAAGATAGGATATTCACACCAATCCAGACCAATGGTAGCACAGCATGCATAGACATGGTAGCTAAGGTATAATCATAAAATTAAAAGCCACCTAACTTAGATTAGCTTAGATCTTGGGCATAAGGCATCAAAATATACGATAGACAGAAATAGACATTAATAGCCAGCATCATTTACAATTCATATGAATATGCAACTAACTAATCGCAAAATTATTCATAGATTTCAGGAGGATCGGTAAGATCAATAGAAGAGATTACCCGAGCGAAACACACAGAATTCAGCATCCGATGGTACAGTTTACCTCCACAACTAGCCGCAAGCTCGAATTAAAATCTAATGGTTGAACTTCGAAGAGCAGCAGCATTCAAAAGGATCGGGAAAAAAAATTCACCCAAACGCATCAAATTGCGACCAGAATTCAAGAGCTGAAGAAAATATTTTTCACACCGGAATTGGAGTAGCAAAAAATCGAGGACGAAGATATTTATGTACAGCGGGGAGGGACATAGGTTTTTGAAAAAACTAGGTCGGAATGCGACAGAGAATGGAATAAATTACGGCATAAGGCAAGGGGCTTGAGGAAGGGGATCATCTAAGTATCTGTGCCGTGTAAGATTCTCTAAAGCTTCGATGCTTCCTTTTCCTGCATTGCACGTTAACCACCACCCCCACCTCGCCTCCTATTTCATAAGTTATTCTTTTATAACATCACAATTCTCTCACAAAGATAAGTTTCCTCTCTCTCCTTCTCCTCTCCTCTTTGGCTCCGCTGTAATTTCAAGAAGTCGCAATCTACGGCGTTTCGGGCAACCAAGTGAGATTCTCCGGCGAGATTCCGAGGGCTCGCCAGACAGAGAGGAAGAGAGAGTTCGGGGACCTTTTGGTAAGTGAGCCAACGAAGATAAAGAAAGGAACGGTGGTAATGGAAACACTGGTGACCGTTTACTGTTTAGCGGCGTTAAGTCCGAATCCGCTGTGTGGTCGGTAAAGGCAACTGGCAAAGGTCTGGGGAAGTCCTCCCCTGTGCTGTGTTTCGATGAAATCTCTCTGTCTCCTTGCCACGCTGGCGGAACCGAGACAGGAAGTTGACTGTTACGGGATTGAAATGACTATTAACACCTTGAGAGGTATGATCGAATTACCGTTGAATAGCCATTAGGATCGTTTTACATTATTGAAGCAGCGAGACTTGTGTTGAAAATATTCAAAATTTTAATTTTATTTTATCAAAAAATTATAAAAATCTTAATAAAAATTGTTACGGTCAATTATTTCATAGAATAGAAGTTATTGACGTGATTTTATATAATATTTTTTTTTATATGTTAAATTTATTTTTTAATAAAAAAATAATATTATAATCAATATGCTATATCTAAATACTTAATTTATAACTTTATTTTTACAAAAAAATATTATTTAAAGAATTTCTCTTTTTAATATATATCATAAAATTATTATTACATAAAATTGAGCTTGTTTCGATTTTAGGTAATGGCGTTGTCTTCTCTATTAATAATTCAATGAAAATTATTACAGATACAAAGAGATTATACAAAATAAACTTATAAATTAATGTAATTTTATGAAATTTATTAAATCTACATTATAATAAAAATAATTTTATAATTTAATGTACGACATTAAATTATATTAATTTATAAATTTCTCTTAATAAAATATTTTTCTTAATCCAATAGGACAAAAATTGTTGAGGGGTTAGCAGGTTTGGTACCATCTGTAAACTCTATTTAGTTAGTGAAGACCTTGAGATGTGTGCAGTGTTTCAATAAATGGTACACAGTTTATAGTACTACATTACTCATATAAAAGATATTAAAATTGTATACTAATTAATGCAACAGATTTCTAGGTTACCGATATATTTAATGTGTTACTAATGCAAGTATAATTTTTGAAAAATTCTATTCCTAAACCTTATACACCACACACCATCATTTTTATAATTTCTTTAATTTTATTCTCTTATCAAATATGTAGTATATAGATTATAAGTAGAATAATTCAATTATTTTAAGAATAATAAAACAAAAAAATTTTAAAAAAATAAAAAAAATTTGATGTGTGGTGTATGGGCTTATGAATAACAATGATCATAATTTTTTGTTGGCCAAACTTGCTATGGGAGATAATCCTATCATATCCAAGAGATGATATTTACAATTATCAAGTGTCTTATACTTTTTTTTTTTTATTAGATGTCAAGAATCTCTCTAAGATCAAGCCCTTCATATCTATCTCTGTAGAGTAAACTTTAATTTCGTATACCGCACCGTCGAAATTTTTTCCACACAAATCTGGTTAAATCGTTAGTTTTTTATCAGGAGGTGTGATCCTAAATGATTGTTTCATTCATGAGATGTTAAACTTTAGACATTGGCATTATCTTCTCATCATCTTATGATGTGATATTAAATTATTAGAGATTATTTATTATATTTTATTTATAAATTTATAATTTAATATCACATCATGAGATGATAAAAGGACGATGAGAAAAGAAATGAAGAATGAATTTTTTTTCATTTAAAAATTGCTCTAGATCACGTAAATTAACGAGAGGACATGCATGTGCATCTTCATTAATTATCATTCCCATAACTTGTACGCGCGTGCGTGTGTTTTGACCTAGGTTAAAAAAAAAAAAGATTTTATCGGCCAATAATGATATATGTATAATTATTTTTATAATTTTAAAATATAAATTATTGTAAAAATTATTATATGTCAATCATTTTTTTATTGGCTTTGAGTGTATTCCTATTCTTTTGTTTTGTTTTTGGTTTTATAGATAAAACTCTCCTGACTGAGATCAAAGCAATTGCTGCGGAGAAAAATACAAATAAAGATAAAAGGTGCTTGGTACCGGTGGGCCGTGACCTTATCTGAATTCCCCGAAAAAAGCCACACATTTCCCTTAATTGATTCTTTTGCTCATTATGAGGTGAAAATTCGGAAAGGTACAACAAACCTTCGTGCATATTGCAAGATAATTGCATCCCCTATTCTCGTCCCACATTTTAAATGTGGAAATTATTGATAAGGAATGATGAACAGTGAAAGCATTTTTTTTTTCTTGTTTTAAGGCATTAGTGTGTAACACTCCCCTAAAGAATTGAAATGATAATCTTACTTCGAGAGTGAGGACCTTCGAAAAGAAGAAGAAGATAAAAGATGAATTTTTTATTTTTATTTTTATTTTTTTTACTTTTTGCGTAAATCTTCATAGCAAAGATGCTCGGCACATATAACCAACATAATAGACTTGGGCTAAAAGCAACAACAAGATAATAAAACTACAATCTGCAAACTAATTAACATTGCGGGCCTAAGCCCACTAATTAATACAACTTAAAGTCTAACGACTAATATAAAGACTGAAATGCAAAATAAAATATCATTGCAACCCATGGGCCATAAGGTCTTAACTTTTCAAGCGGGTTTGTTACATTCTCATCCCCTTCAAAAACCTTGTCCTCACGGTTTAGATTGCTGGCTAATCTCCTAAATAATCTGGTATATGAACTCCTTTCCCATTTCAAACCCCATTCACAATTCTCAGATTAACACTTCTCATAACAAATAATGTCTTCTTGGGGTATTACTATGGTTGACTCATGGCATACTCCTCGACCTCTTCCTCTTCCTCTACCCTTAACACTTGGAGTTGTAGACTCACTCTCTCTAATGCCCCACCTAAATCACAAAAGTCCTTGAAAACTAGTGGTTCAGCCATCCTAAGTTGCAAAATATTCTTAGTTGCAACAAGTGCCTCCTCCTGTAGATCACGATCATCTGAGGCCATGGCTTTCATGTGCATTTTAATATCAATGCTTGAATTGCTCGTAATGTCCTGGGGCATCATATATCCAACATATAATGCTTGGATGGACTCTTCTGACAAACTAGATTTTACCATCTTTATTAGCTTTGCCAGTGCCCCAAGTTCCAAGACCCGCTCCTGAACAACCGCATTATTCTGAATGGCTTTAAGTTCCTCCTTCAGCTTCTTAACAACTTCAACTCCATCCTTCAAATTACAAGGTGACCCAAAAGGCGGTAACACAAGACCATTCACCCAATAGTCTAGTCTTTTTCCTCTATCAAACAGCCAGTGAACTAGTATCAAAAGGGACTGAGTTATCAATTTTTTACCCCTAAAATTCTCAACAAGGAGGTAGGTTTTTGTGTGGAAGTCTTCTCCACCAATACCAACAAGCCCATCCAAATCAAGCTTTAATACTATTTGAGCAGATGCAAGCTTATACCAAGTTTTGGTTGACTGGTCAACCATAGTTGGGACTAGGTCCTTTTGCTGAAAAATGGTTTTCTCAATTTTTGTCTTCCAGGGAGCAATAACTGAACAAAGCGGCATATCTTGCAAAGTATGATATATTTTGAACTTCATTTTGAGAGGCATTATAGAGTTAATGGAACCAAAAGGTATAACAACAACCCAACTTATTCTTGATAACAGTTTAGGTGCTAATGCTTCAAGAGATCTTGGACAATAAACTCTCCGCAACCAGCCAGAGGAATAGCAGACTTGATTCTCAATTGCATGAACAACATTAGTGTACCCTTTTACTCTAGCTATATCAAGTGGAGTTTGACAATCATCATTCCTTACTAAGGCGTTTGCTCCATGGGAATGAACTAACTTCACAGACTGTTTCAAGACTCTTTTTGTTGCATGATACAAAGGAGTGCCCGCATGAGCCCCTGGGCAATATGCCAATAAGCATTGACATTGGCACCCAATTCAATAAGAGTTTTGGCAACACCATAAGGCAAAACCAATTTAATAATAGTTTCTGGCTGCTCAAATACCCTGTGAGCATTATCTAATTTCCCCCACTTGATGTACATATCGATGATAGAGCTTGAAACAACAGTGTCACTCTTAAAACCAACTTTTATCTCAACTCCATGAATGTGCATTAGATAAACACCCTTCACATTTTTTGGAACAAAAACATACTGTTGTTTAAGAGTGTCACCCATCTTAGAGCCTTCATGTGCCTCGTAGAAGTATGTCTTATTTACAAGAAGCTCAAGCCATGGTTCCGGGTTACTTGTCATCGTTGCAGAGAATAATAGAGTTTGGCAAACTTTTGGCAAGCATTGAAAGACAACCCTCAACTCCTCTTCGAAGCCAACTCCCATAACTCTATCTACTTCATCCAAAATTAGGAACTTGGTCTTGGAGACACAGGAGGAATGTTAGGATTCTCTTCAGGCATTTCATCAAACAGTTTAGACGCCATACCTTATGTTCTTACCTGATAAGAATTTCCGTACAAGGAACTAGAGCCAGATCCTCCCATTCAATGGATGCTTAGTTATTGTTCGAACAAAAATCATTGCTCGACCAAGGAAAATTTTATGCACCGTACCAGCATAACGCCAAACACCCGAAGGCTCCCCTATACCAAAACCAAAACCAAAGGACAACATGAATGAAAGCATAAGCATCTAGGTTCACATAGATCGAGATGAAAAAGGTGGAGCCACCGCCACCGAGCTTCAACTGAGCCGAGAGAGAGGGCCATACGAGGTTGTGGTTGGTGAGCCAATCGTCGAGGACAGGGATGTGAAGTTGTAGTTGTTAGACTTAAATAAAATTCTCTAATGCGGAATATCACTTTAGAAATGAGAATTAAAGGGTTTAATGCCAGAAAATCTTACCTCCAGCCATTGATGCAATTCACTGTAAAAGTTTCGGTTCTCACTGTGTTTGGCTCTTCCAAACTCTTCTCTACTCTAATTAGATGGTGTATTACCGAAGAGTATTGAGTGAGTGAGTTTGGGGACCAAACACATGTATTTATAGCCGAAATCCCCATCAAATTTCGGGTTTACGTGTCCCACGTGATCCTATTTTCATGGGATCAGTTTAAATTGATGAATGAGTGTTTGACCACTTAAAGGACTCTTAAGATGATAGACTCCCACTCACGAACGTCTTCATGAGCAAGAATCGGTCAACATTCTCCCACTTGGTCAACACTCCTGATCTTAAACCCATCAATAATCTTCATTTAAGTAATAAATACATGAATCATGGCGATAGGTCCTCTAATGACGAGTATTATCTTCCATGTATTACTATGTATTCATTCTTTACAATTTATGTGGGAACAATTTCTTAATAAATAAACCCTATGTTTATTCTTGGTCCAATACAGATAAATTTTCTCAAAAATAAATTAAGGTGCACTTTAATATGAGAAAAGAATATCAAAATGATTAAGAATTTCATTAAAAATAACATTGTTCATACAATGAAAAACTACATAATGGAACCAAGTCTCATATTCAATATATGATCCTTGAATTTCAACGGTGGCATGCCCTTAGTCAAAGGATCAGCGATCATTAGTTCAGTGCTTACATGCTCAATGACCACTTTATTTTCTTTAACACGTTCCCTTATGGCTAAATATTTAATGTCGATGTGTTTACTTCGACTCCCACTTTTGTTGTTCTTAGCCATAAAAACAGCAGCTGAATTGTCGCAATACATTCTCAATGGCCTAGAGATTGAATCCATAATTCTAAGCCCAGAAATGAAACTCTTAAGCCATACACCATGTGAAGTAGCCTCAAAACAAGAGACGAACTCGGCTTCCATAGTAGAAGTGGCAGTCAAAGTCTGCTTGGCACTCCTCCATGATATAGCTCCACCGGCCATCAAAAATATGTATCCTGATGTTGATTTGCGTGAATCAACACAACCAGCAAAGTCAGAATCCGAGTAGCCAATTACTTCCAGATTGTCCGTTCGTCTATACATAAGCATGTATTTTTTGGTCCCTTGAAGGTACCTCATTACTTTCTTTGCAGCTCTCCAGTGGTCTAAACCTGGATTACTCTGATATCGTCCTAACATTCCCACAGCAAATGCAATGTCAGGTCTTGTACAGACCTGAGCATACATTAGGCTTCCGACAGCAGAAGCATATGGAATGTTCTTCATTTGTTCTCTTTCAAGGTCATTCTTTGGGCATTGATTCAAATTGAACCTATCATCCTTCACAATGGGAGCTACACTTGGTGAACAATCATTCATCCGATATCTCTCCAAAAATTTATTAATATAGGTTTCCTGAGACAGACCCAAGATGTCTCGAAATCTGTCTCTATGGATCTTAATGCCAATGACATAAGATGCCTCACCCATATCCTTCATATCAAAATTTTTAGAGAGGAATTGTTTCACTTCATGCAGCAAACCCTTATCATTGGTTGCTAGCAAAATGTCATCCACATATAAAATAAGAAAACATATTTTACTCCCACTGACCTTCTGGTATATACATTGATCCATAACGTTTTCTACAAAACCGAATGAAGAAATTACATTATGGAATTTCAAATACCATTGGCGAGATGCTTGTTTTAAACCGTATATGGATTTCTTGAGCTTGCAAACCAATTGCTCACCATCACTAGAGGAGAATCCTTCAGGTTGTTTCATGTAAACCTTCTCCTCTAGATCTCCATTGACAAAATGCTGTTTTCACATCCATTTGTTGCAATTCAAAGTCAAAATGGGCTACTAATGCCAAAATAATACGCAAGGAATCTTTCTTAGATACGGGAAAGAAAGTCTCCGTATAATCGATTCCTTCTTTCTGAGTGAATCCCTTAGCAACGAGTCTTGCCTTGTATCTCTCAATGTTGCCTAATGAGTCTCTTTTGGTTTTAAAGACCCATATACATCCAATGGCTTTTACACCATTAGGCAACTCAACAAGATCCCAGACTTCGTTACTCTTCATGGAATTCAACTCTTCCTTCATGGCATTGTACCATAATTCTGATTCTTTGCAACTCATGGCTTGTGAAAATAACTCGGGATCATTTTCGGCTCCAATGTTATAGTCAGATTCTTGCAGATACACAACATAATCACTAGGAATTGCTGATCTTCTTGCTCTAACAGATCTTCTTAATGTTGCACCATCATCTTCCTGAGAAGTAGTATGTGGTTCAACTTGTTGTTCAAAAGTTGTTGGCAACTCTTGAACTACTGATCTACTAGAGTGTTGTCAACAACTTGTGGAACATCAATGATTGGTAGTTCAACACCAGTTGGTACTTGAGGGGTGTTGTAAACAATAACCAATCTATCACTTGAAGTGGAAGGTTGAGATTCTGAATGATCATTCTCAGAAACTATGTTCCTGGTTTGATCGCTCCCACTGATCAAGTCATTCTCAAGAAACTTTGCATTTCTTGATTCCACAATCCTAGTACTGTGAGATGGACAATAAAATCTATAACCTTTAGACCTTTCAGCATATCCAATGAAATACCCACTAATGGTCCTTGGGTCTAGTTTCTTCTCTTGTGGATTATAAATTCTCACCTCAGACGGGCATCCCCAAACGCGCATATGTCGCAAACTCGGTTTCCAACCTTTTCATAATTCAAATGGCATTTTAGAAACAGCTTTGGTTGGAACTCGGTTTAATATATACACTGTCGTCTTAAGTGTTTCAGCCCACAATGATTTAGGAAGATTGGAGTTGCTAAGCATACTCCACACCATATCCAATAATGTTCGGTTTCTTCTTTCTGCTACACCATTCTGGTCCGGTGAACCAGGCATGGTGTATTGGGCAACAATCTCATGCTCTTGAAGAAACTTTGCAAATGGCCCAGGTGCTTGTCCATTCTCTGTGTATCTACCATAATATTCTCCACCTCTATCTGATCTCACGATCTTAATTTGTTTACCGCATTGTTTCTCTACTTCAGCCTTAAATATTTTAAAGGCATCTAATGCTTCGTTCTTGTTATGAAGCATGTAGATATACATATATCGTGAGTAATCATCTATAAAAGAGATTAAGTATTTCTGACCATGTGAGTCCATGTCTGGACTACATATATCAGTATGTATGATCTCTAATATGTCTGAACTCCTATTGACACATTTCTTTGACTTGTTGGTCTGCTTTCCCTTTATGCAGTCCATTCAAGTCTCAAAATCAGTAAAATCCAGAGTATTAAGTACTCATTCATTTACATCTTTTAATTCTATCTATGGAGATATGACCTAATCTCTGGTGCCATAATTTAGAGGAATCATCATTAATAACACATCTTTTAGTGCCAGTATGAACATGCATTGAATCATAAGTGGTATTGTTTTGTAAATTAATGCAGTAAAGACCATCAGACAAAGTATCATTCCCAACACAATCAGATTTATAAAATAAACTGAATGATGAATTTGAAAATTTAAAGGAATATTCAAAAGGTACAAGTCTTGAAACTGAAATCAAGTTTCTAGAAAAACTTGGAACATAAAAGGTCTTTTCCAACTTTAAAACAAAACCACTAGATAAAATTAAATAGCAAGTTCCAATAGCTTCCACATGTGAGCCCATCTTGTTTCCTGATAAGATGTTTCGCTCACTTCCCACTGGCTTCCTTAGGTTTTGCAAACCCTGCAAGGAATTTGAAATGTGGATTGTTGATCCAGAATCAATCCACCATGTGTTAATATTGACATTAACCATATTAGATTCATAACAAACAAGTGAGGTCGAATTACCTTTGTCTGCAAGCCATTTCTGGAATTTGGCGCATTCCTTCTTCATGTGTCCATTCTTTTTACAGAAGAAACACTTGGAATCTTTCTTAATACCACCTTGGGGAGGTATTTTGCCTTTTCCCTTCAGTTTGGCTTGATATTTGCCCTTTCCATGCGTTGCCAGCATTGCACTTTCACCTTGTTCCATCATCAGTCTCCCTTCCTCTTGAACACACATGGTCATAAGTTCATTAATTGACCATTTATCCTTATGTGTGTTGTAAGAGATTTTGAAAGGTCCATATTGATACGGGAGGGTGTTCAGAATGTAGTGCACTAGGAAGGACTCCGACATTTCAACCTCAAGTTTCTTCAATTGAGCCACATTGTCCCTCATTTGCATGATGTGCTCACGCACACCTTTCACACTGGTGAGCCTTAGGGATGAGAACTTCATAATTAGGGTGCTTGCTAGTGCCTTGTCTGAAGTGACAAATTGTTCATCAATGGCTTTTAGCAAGTCTCAGACCTTTTCATGCTGATCGACAGAACCACGAATACCAGCTGATATTCTAGTCTTAATGAACATCATGCTTAGGCGATTAGATCGCTCCCATCGCTCATAAAGTGTGATAGCTGCTGCATTGCTGGTATCAGTTATAGCTGGCGGTTCATCTTTCCTAATAGCATAATCTATGTCCATCCACCCTAAATGAAGAAGAATTCTCTCCTTCCAGACCTTATAGTTATCTCCCTTAAGTTCAGGGATTTCATAACGAATATCAGAGAAATTTGCAGGTTGTGTAACTGCATACAGATTACATGCTTACGTTAAAAAAATTGAGGCCTAAATAAATATTCATGTTTTACCAATGTAAATCATGCTTAAGAATTGAATCTAATGACATAAAATTGCCTATGGGCTAAATTTTTAATTCAAGTAGATCCAATTAATCTATATGATAGAATTTTATCAATTTACTTAATTCATAATTCTAAGGGTATACTATGATTTGATGTGTATTTTATCTTAAACTTTTATGATAAAACTATCAAATTATTTACTTCATTCATAATTCCTGTGGGTAATTTATGAATAACTTGATATTTTATCCTAATTAATAATATAAATATAATAAAAATTCCTGTGGGATAAAATTTATTATATTTATGTATAATTAATTACAATTAATGTCTAATATTCTTTATATGATCCTAATCAATCATTATAATTTTACTTAATTAAAGATGCTGTGGCTATTCTCTAATTAACATAAAACTATATGGATCACTAGACATTTAAATTGGATAAGACTAGCTTAATATTATGAATTACATAATTTTAACTAATACTCACATGTTATAACTATGCACAAAAGATTCATAATATAAGCATAAATATTGCACAATCTAGATTATAATATTATGCATAACATTTAATCTCATGCTCTAAACTATATACTCATCAAAAATTGCATGTAAACAGCAAAAAATTAATCAATTTATGCAAACTAAATATGAGCATAATAAACAAATATCTTCATTGCATATAATTAAAAAAAAATAAAAAAAATTATAAGCACAAAGGGCATAGACCCAAAAACCCACTATTCAAGCCATTTAAAATGGGGAAAAAAATTTTCCTTTTTTTTAAAAAAAAAAAAAAAAAATACACTGCACCAAGTAAACGACATGTCGTTTTTCTAGAAGAAAAAAAAGACGTGTCGTTTTGCCCAATTTCTTAAAACACAAACATCCTCTAAACGACATGTCGTTTTACTAAAACTCAAAACGACATGTCGTTTATCATCAGGCTTGATAAACGACTACCGAATAAAACGACATGTCGTTTTCATCAATTGAAAAACGACGTGTCGCTTTCGTCATTACACACTGAACGGGCTCCTAAACAAAACGATATGTCGTTTTCATCATAGTTGAAAACGAGCTGTCGTTTAGCAAAACCGAATGAAACAAAAAACTTCTGAAAACGACATGTCGTTTTCAACAAGCCTGAAAACGACATGTCATTCGCGTCGTCTCCTACCTCCAGACACAGCGCGATTTTCGCATTTCACAGTGTTTTTCACGTCAAAAAACATGTTTTTAATCACAGAAAGCTTAGAAAAAATATTTCTTTATGATTTCTAAACTTTTCTAAGCTTTGTTCAAATAAAAAACGTCCAAAAAAACAAAACCCAAAAAGTTTTTTCAAGTCACGGCCAAAAACAGAGGAACTCGGGTTTTTGAATTTAAACATCAAGACAGAGGATTTTTAATGCTCTGATACCAACTGTTAGACTTAAATAAAATTCTCTAATGCGGAATATCACTTTAGAAATGAGAATTAAAGGGTTTAATGCCAGGAAATCTTACCTCCAGCCATTGATGCAATTCAATGTAAAAGTTTCGGTTCTCACTGTGTTTGGCTCTTCCAAACTCTTCTCTACTCTAATTAGATGGTGTAGTACTGAAAAGAATTGAGTGAGTGAGTTTGGGGACCAAACACATGTATTTATAGCCGAAATCCCCATCAAATTTCGGGTTTACGTGTCCCACGTGATCCTATTTTCATGGGATCAGTTTAAATTGATGGATGAGTGTTTGACCACTTAAAGGACTCTTAAGATGATAGACTCCCACTCACGAACGTCTTCATGAGCAAGAATCGGTCAACAGTAGTTGGTGAGCCGACAAGTACCAATGCTTGCAAGTCCTCCTGGAGCAAAGAACTCACAATACTAGGGGTTGTTTCTGATTGGAGAGACGAAGGTAGAGAGAAGAAGAAGTGTGAGGGTAAGAAGCAGAGTCCACCAGGGTCAGACTTCCAAATGTGAGAATATGAACTTAAAATTTGAGGTTGGAGTAGCAATGGTGCTTTGTTCCTACTATGAGAAAACCCCAAAGCCGCACCACATCTCAATTTTCTCTCTCGCTGTTCTTGTGATCTACCTCTCTTTCTTATGGCTCTATCCTTGGTTTCAGAAACGCCAGTTTTGAGACCAGGCTTGGAAATGTCAAGGTGAACTTTGATAGTTTCACCATCAGGAATCTGGATCTGAGAGAGGCAGGCTTGGTCGAAGGATCAGGAATCCACCACTATTCATTATTCTTCCTGCATTGCACAAAACTCATGCTCCATATAGCTTAAGTTTTCATGGAAGTTGTTTTGGTTGTCCTTTAATTTCTATAGGATAACTTCGTAGCGTTGCTGATTTTGTTCAACTAGTTATTTGATTTCGAGTAATGATGTATGAATTTCTTCCATAGGTTTTGATAGTACAGAGATCGGTGCCTCTCTGATACTAATTTGTAATACTCCCCAAAGAATTGAAAGGATAATCTCACTTTGAAGATGAGGACCTCCGGAAAGAAGAAGAAGAAGATAAAAAAAGAAAATGAACTTTTTTTTACTTTTTACATAAATCTTCATAGCTAAGTTGCTCAATACACATAACCCACATAATAGGCTTGAGCTAAAAGTAACAATAAGATAATAAAACCACAACCTACAAACTAATTAACACCATGGGCCTAAGCCCACTAATTAATATAACTTAAGGTCCAACAACTAATATAAAGGCTGAAATGCAAGATAAAAAGATAACTGCAACCCATGGGCCATAAGGTCTGAACACTTCAAACGGGTTTGTTACATAGTGATAAATTGATCGTGTCTTCACCCATTAGGATAGCTTGGATACGTGAAAAGGCTGTGCTCACATATGAGATTAGTACTCTTAGGGTGAAATTAGTGTTGTCCCTCACGATATAGGAGTTATGCTATATGCTTATACTCTCATTATATTTGTATTAGATCCGAAATAACAATATTAAAGTCTCGTTCAGATAGTGAAATGAGATAAAATAATTGGTGAATAATAATGAAATAGTTTGAGTTAATATGTTTTATGAGATTTTAAAAAATGTGAGAGAAAAAGTTGAATAAAAATATTATAAAATTAAAATATTATTTATTTTATTTTATTTGAAATTTTGAAAATTTTGTAATGATTAGATGAAAAATGAAATTGAAAAATATTTTTATTTGTGGTGTTTAAATATTAAGATGATACGATATGAATTAGAATAACTTTAGGACATAAACCAGGCCTTAATTTGATGAATCACATTATAAAAGTAGCATGGGATTGTAATGGAACTATCCAGATAAGCACTATCTCTCTACTAAAAGCAGCCAATTCAGTTCTTCTACGTACAACTGCGGTGTAATCGACTAATGCCACGTAAGATGATATATTAAAAAAAAATGAAGAAGAAAACGGAAACAACAGAGCAAAGGGATCGTCTTCTACGACTCAAATCTGTGGTTGTCTTCTCGCTTAAGAACAGAATAATCATATGTTAAATTGTCGCGCCCTCCCGCTTTCTAGAAAGAATCGAAGCCTGAACGATTTATAGCCTGTAGGGCTTCCCCGAAACTCATAAACGAAAAGGAAAGAAGAAAAAGGACACTGAAAGCAAAGGATTGTGTGCCCCAACATCATAAATCGAAAGGAATTTCAAAGAAAAAGGAAAATGATGCGGTAATCGGCCTATCTCATTGATTTTTCTTCTTATTTTTGTTTTAATTTCATCATTCTTTATTTATTAATTGAAGGGATTTTGTAGAATGTCCTTTTTATATTTCGTCACTCTGATTTTAGGTTCCAATTAGTAGAATGCAGTCCAATGGCTTTTCTGATTTCTGTCACCACAAAAGAGTTCTCTGAAAATGGGTAATGGTTACAAATAAAACATGTTCATGCTCTTCGTGGTTTTCATCTTTCCTAAATAATGACTTCTTATGGTGGGTTTTCCATGCTTTTCCACCTTCTTGTGTGATGTTACTGCAAAGAAGAATAGGATGAAGGAGAAGGAGGTAATGGGTAGACGAAAATGAGTCGAGACGCGACGTTTTGAACAAATTAAATGAAATGATACCGTTTCATTTATGTCACGTGGAATGCGATTCTCCCGCACTTCCCCCTGCCGATTACATCCAGCATTTTTCTTGAAGTAATTCAGTTTGGCTGTAACGCCACCCCTATATCTTATTCTTACTTCATGGGCTCTGTCTCTGTTAACGATAACATATATTAGGATGATTATTCATTAATTAATAGCAGAGTTCTGGTCAACCTTTATCTGGTGCGAGAGATTGGATTTAGTAACCGGCGCTTAAACCAGAACGGGAAAAAAATAAAAGATAATTGTCTGCAGTGCCAGGAACATGACTGTGAGCAGGAAGTAAGGAGGATTTAAAGAAGAGTATCATGGGAAAAGTTAATAAAATAGAGAAGGATGGGGAGGAACACGTGGAGGTAATGATAAGCATTGCCATAGATTCCTTATCCGATGAGCTCAGACACCCTATGAGATTCTCCCCTATATTTCCTTTCACGTGTTTTATCCGAGAAAAATCATAAACATACGTTACTTTTTACAAAATATTATATAATTATATTTTAAAATAAAGAATATTTTTATAAAATATTTTATAAAAATAACATCATTTTATCCGATCCCAACACTTCCTCGATCGAGAGTCTTTGTACTGTTTCTAAAGAAATATTTTTATTTTATAATGTTGTAAAATGTATTGCAATATTCTTAAAATAAATATTCTCACAATTTCTTTTTCTTAACGGATTTACAAATTATAGATAATTCTTATACGGTCTCGAGTATACAAATTGATGCATGTCATTTGTTAAAAAGTAGATAATATCATAAAAATATATATAATAAAAATTTTTTTTTTATGAATACACATTTTTATTAATTTTACTATACATCAGCTACTATTTACTCTCAAATTTTAAATAATTTTTTTTTCAGTAAGTGTGAAGTGTTTTTTATAAAGCATGGGATATATAATAGTGAATAGTGGCGAATTATTCTTAAATAATATAGTGAACATCGAACTACACAGCGAACTAACAGCTGTTTTATATTTTTTTCAATGTCGACTTTGATCGAAACCAAATTAAACTTCCAGTTTTTATACCCACACTTGTCTCAACTAATCTCTATGTTTTTTTTTATCATTTTTCCAAAAATAAAAAAATAGAATTTATTACTTTGGCGTTTGGCCTAAAAAAAGGGGCATTCTTAACCCGAGCCTCTATGACAAAAATAGAATAATAGCATTGTTTCCTATTATTCAACATGACAAACCTAACATTTAACTCGTGCACGTTGGTACTAATTTTTCCATTTTCTGCAAATGTTTCATGGGCAGGTCTCAGTTTAAAAACTCAAATAGAACGAGAGTTTCGCTTGTGTATATTTCATAATATTAAGACAAAAGTGAAAGGGAAATGGTAGTTGCAGTCGTTAGCGCATAAGTGTCGTGCAGTTCTTTTGAAAAAAAATGAATAAATACGGAATTCACATAAAAAAATGAACTTTTTAATAGTTGATCCATTTTTTTTAAAACGACTGCACGACGCTTGTACACTTTACGATTATATGTATCATTACTCTAATTATTCTTGAGAACCTCGTTCTAAGCTCCAACGACCAATACGATATTGGTCGGCTGAGTTCAGTTTAGATTTAGACCTCTTTTAACAATCAAACACCTAACTTTCAAATCATAGACTCATCTCAACTCAAAATATTTTTATACGTGGGATCCATAATTTTTTTCAACTCAACACCTATTTATACGTGAGATTATTACATTTTTCAATTTCTCATAAATACATCTAAATTCATCTTAACATCTAAACATGTCTAAACTTATTTTAGGTAGATTCTACAGAACTCACTTTATCATCTCAACTTATTATTATTATTGATAGAAAACTCAATTCAACTTATTTCAAAATTCCAACGTAGCGGTAAGCCTGCCTTTTCGAATTCCAACCGAGTTCGGGAATGGCAATTTAAATCAGAATAAATGTGGCCCATGCATTGGTTATAAAATCAATCCCCATCGAATTAGGATTAAGCTTTCCCTCTCTACTTCTTCAGGCCCAAAAGCCAACCACCTTATAAGACCGGGCCGTGTTGAACATGTGGGCTCTGATCTGGACCAGTGTAGTAAGAAGACTACTACTTTGGGCCGTTTTAACAAACATTCTTGATGTAAATTGGACAAATTGCTTTCTTTCTTGGCTAAGGCTACTATGCCGCCAAGCTATTTTTTTTTTTTTCTTTTCAAAATTTTTAAATATTTTTAAAAATAAAAAAAAATACATCAATATATTTAAAATCTAAAAAAATAAATTTGACCAACGGTAACTACGGTCAAACATAGCGGCAAAGAAGCTTTTCCCTTCTTTATTTGTGCATTTGTCCTTTTCTTTTCAATTCCGCTGCTGCAGTCCTCTTTTCTCTCCATCTCCAATTACTTATCT
This sequence comes from Juglans mandshurica, assembly GCA_022457165.1. Classification (NCBI taxonomy): domain Eukaryota; kingdom Viridiplantae; phylum Streptophyta; class Magnoliopsida; order Fagales; family Juglandaceae; genus Juglans; species Juglans mandshurica. Next base: position 22,663,783 of record CM039629.1, on the reverse strand, counting down.
TCAATTTACGAACTGCACTTGCAGTCTGAAATGAGTTAATTTACGTACGGTATTGAAATGGAGACTGTTGATATAAGTTGGTATGGTTATATTTAAAAAAAAAATTAAAATTATAATAATATATTTTTTAAAATAATTTTTTTTTTCTTTTATTATTGTTTATCAACGAAACTGACGCACAATTCTCACCCATGATTATAAATATAATTTTTCATTTAAAAATTAAGAAATTTGATAATTCTGTGAGGAAAATGGCTGCTTACAACTACGAGATTATTCTCGTTTATCTTCAATAATTTATTTTTATGAAATTCTTATTTTTGTAGTCATAAAACTTGTATAATTGTCAATCAATCGCCTAAAGTACTAAATTAATCGTGAAAGACAATTTAGTCTTTGTCTAATTGTCTGCCACTAAAGTTGTACTGAAGCTGGAGTAGATGATTGGAGAAAGGCAAAACAAGATTATGCGTCTCGAAAAAGGAAAACCCCAATCTTCAGATATACACTTTGGAAAAGGTATTTTCATAACCATTACTTATTTTAATAAAATAATAATACTTTTATAAATTCTTTTATAAAACTAATCCTTAATTTAAAAAGTAATTATGAGAATGATTGCATAAAAAGTCGTATCTTTATCGATTTCCATTTATTACTTTTCCTGCATTCTCTCTAGGAATGCAAATCAATATCTTATGAGGATGGATTTGGATAGTAAGTAAAAATGAGATAAATTGATATGAATGTTAAAAATTAAATAAAATATTATTTTTTAATATTATTATTATTTTATGATTTGAAAAGTTGAATTATTTATTATATTTTATGTAGAAATTTATGAAAGTTATAATAATGATATGAGATAGAATGAATTGAAAGTGTTTCTCAATCTAAACTAAATCGAATTTCATGGTGGAGCATATTTACTGCCCATTAGAGCATTGGCAATGGCCTAGCCATTTGCCAATACAAGTTCAAATTAAAAAGAAATGTGAGAAAAAAACCACAGCATTGGCCTAGCTAAACATTTTAAGCTTAACATTTATGTTACAGTAAATGTTAGCAGCTCTCCATACTTGGCGAGGGACTGTACACAGACCAAATTATTTTTTTATCATTTCTCTACCTCCCGCTCTTTATTTCCCTCGATTTTTTCTGTCTTTATCCCAAAACCCTCGTTTCATCTATCTTCTCTTTCTTTCTACCGAAACTCTGTCTTCGCCCCTTCTTTTTCAACCTGCAAGAAATTTTCCTTCAGCCCCATTCTTCCCCAGCCCGCAACATCCCCTTCTCTCCAGCGTTTGTCGTTGTCTTCGTGGTCTTCAACGTAAGTCTCTCTTCCTCGCTCTTCTCTCCATCTTCTCTGTGTATTCTCTGTGCAGTCTCTTCTTTGAATATCAATTTACCTTCATCGAGTGATTAAATCCCTTTCTTTCTTTCTCTCCTCCATTTCTCTCATGCCGAATATTAGACTCACACCCTCTCCTTTCTCTCTTCCATTTTCGTATTTTTTCTGCACCCACGCCAAACACCACCTCCCTCCCCCTGTTTGTGTTTTTTTTTTCCGTTCCATTTTTTTTTCATTTTCGTCTTCTCTATGCACCCTCGACTCCCTCCCCCCCTCCCACTTTTTTTCTTTCCATACTCGGCTTCAACCATTTACAGAGAGCCCATCGACTCTTTCGGCAACACAGAGTATCTGAATTTTAAGGACTTGATTTTTGCCCTAGACTGTCTAGATGAACGTATGTCCCAATTTTTCCTTATAAATATTAATCTGGGTGTGTGTTAAATTTTAAAACATTTGTGGGTTTAGTTTATTTGTTCGAATTGTTGATTTTTCACTAATAAGAGAATCTGTGATTGTATTTATCTATATTTTGATTTAATGTTTGTTTTAATAAGGCCAGTAATGTGAATCTCTCTTTAGCGTGCACGTTATATCCATATCTAATAAGAGAATCTCTCTTTAGCGTGCACAATTATGTTGTGGAGCATCTCTTGGCAGTTCCTCACGATCTTGAGGAGTTTTGTAATGCATATCAGAATAGTGATGAAATATCAAAGACTATTGTTATCTCATATTTGTTCGAATGTGTTTATTCGATGTGTGTTGATTCATCGAATGTGTTGATTCATTAAAGTGTTGGTGTTGGTATGGACTACATTACTGAAAGTGTTATATTTTGAAATTATTGACAATGGATTGATATCGTTTTTAATTTGTGTGCTAGACTGTGTTTTTATCATGGATAGATTACTCCACAATTTCTTCATGGCTTTATTAAGTTCTTTTTAAAACTTTAATTAGTAATTTGATTAGCTACTGCTACTGAAGTTGGTGAAAATCTGTATAGATGTTTTGTTTCATTGGTGGAATTTAATGTTGGGTAGCAACTTGAACTGTTTTTATGGTCGGTTAGCAACAGGTTTTGTTTTGTTGGTTTGGTAGTTGCTTATATTGGTGGAAATGTTGCTGAATTTGATCTGTGATAGGTTGTGGAGATTAAATGTGTGTTTGCAAAATATTAAAAAATATATAAAAAAATTTAAAATTAAAATATATAATATTTTATTATTATTTATACTTTGGGATGGCTAGTTCAATGTGGACTAATCTAACTAGAAGTCCATATTATAACCAAAAGATAACATTCTAACTAAATTTTAGATTTGACAATTGCCAATGCTCTTAATGATGCATACAACTAACCAAACAAAAATTTTATGTATAATCATTTTTACATACTTTTTTGTGTACAAATAGATGTAGGGGTGTTCATCCGGGTTCTAACCTGGGAACCTGGGTATACTCGGACCGGGACTCGGGTTTCAAACTTGGGCCGAAACCCAGTCCGGGTTAGACCCGGGTCGAAACCCAGGTGAATTCGGATTTTTCAAAACCTGGATTCCGGTTCCATGTTGAACCCTTTTTTTTTTTTTTTTAGTTTGAATGGAGGTTTATGACTAATTAATATACCTATAAGCCAGGACTTAAAAAATGGCTAAAACTTGGATGCGGTATCTTAAGTTCTTAACTAAATTAGGAAATTGCTTTAATTTCCTTTTTCATTTATTGAGAAATCCTATCTCACGTAACTTTATGTATATGCATAAAAGAAAATTCCACAAAAATTCCATTGTTTTACAGAAATTAGGAAATTATGCTAAATTATGCAGGATAATTTACGAAAATAAATTACGACATCATGGAAAACAATGCTGCAAGCCTGCATGCAATAATTGAGAGCTGCTCTGATTCAATGTTTTGGTAATTGGTGCCTGGTGGATCAAACATAACTACATGAGAGATATTTTTCATGACAGTTTTAAACATTAATTTGCAAATTTATTTATTCCTTTAGTATATATTCTGGGCATAAAAAATGCAATTATGCTGCTTAATTTGCAAGTTAATATCCAAATCAATTATTAAACTAAAAAAAAATTAAAAAAAAAAAATTGAAAACCGCTTATCGGTTGCCGAGTTCCTGGTTAAAAACCCAGTATCCGGACAGGGTGTAGCCGGGTTTCGGTTCGGATTCAAAATCCAGTTTTCCAGATTTCGGATAGGGCCAGGAAAAAATTTGACCCGGATGAATAGTCATAAATAGATGTGATTACATTATTTTTTTAATATAAAATAATTGTTGAGTCATGTCATAATATGCAAAAAATATATATATAATAAAATATAAAATTACAAAAACGATTATAAGTAACAGAATTGTACAACAATTTGGTGTAATTTATGCAGTAATTATAACGACCTGACATGTTACCAAATACCAAATTCTAATAATAATCACCAGAAGTACTTAAAATGCGACGTGACATCATTTTTCTCAGCAAAATGATCTTCTTTTACATAGAAATCAATAACTTTTTAGTCTTGAGAGTGCTACAGTTATAATCAGATCGAATAAAATTAAAATTATAAATTGATATAATTTCATATAATATTATAGATTTATTTTATATTAAAAATAACTTTATAATCTAACATAACACATCTAAATATATTTAAATTAATTTTTATGAAATTTTTTTATGATTAATGTAATAATCATTTGTGTTGTACGGCCACTGTAGTGTTTTTTTTCTCTTTAATCTTCCTTATGGATAATATGACCCAAAGTGATCTCGATTATGTTTAGTATTTTTCGAGAAAATAGATGTAAGTTAAAATGATTGTATCATGAATCATGACCCTTATAACACTGATCTTTCGCTTTGTCGAGGGTTTCACTGTTTTTAAACTTGTCATGCATTTTTTTTTTTCCCTTAACTATTTTAAAGTAATTATTTCTAATTGAATTTCCAAAAACTTTTGTGACCAGCTAAAACTAATCAAATTATGGTATGATATACCCGATTTCATGAAAGAAGCTAATCCAAATTGTATAGACACAAGGTTGAGTATCCATCGACTAACAAATATAGTCATTATTGGTTGAAATGCAACTAAAGTTACGTTTGGGTAGTGAGGTATTCTAATATATTCTGTGAATAATAGTAAAAATATAAAGATAGAATATCGAACAATAATGAAAAGTATGAAAAAAATAATAATAAAATAATAAATAATACCTGAGAATACCTCAGTATCCAAACTAGGCCTAAATTGATATGTTATTTCTTTGTAATAACAAAATGTGAGGGTAAAGAAATAAAATCACGAGTTCTAGTCTCTACACATACGTTTATCTTTGTAGTAATAAAATAACATGAGAGTTGTGGATTTAATCATCACAAACTTAGGCCTGGTTTAGATAGTGAATTGAGATGAAATAAAAGTTAAATAAAATATTGTTAAAATATTATTTTTTAATATCATTTTTGTTTTATGATTTGAAAAAGTTGAATTGTTTATTGTATTTTGTTTGAAAATTTAAAAAAAATTTAATGATTAGATGATATGAGTTAAGATAATTTCACTATCCAAACCAGGCCTAGAAATGTCAGGGTACAGGCATCTATTTCGGTCCCAACTGGTTCACAAGGAGAATATGACCCATTACTAACTCCTCGGGTTATAGCCCCCAATAACACAAGTGCTTCCAAACCCTTATTTTGTAAACTTTCGATTATACGAATAATTAAACTTTGGGCATGCTATTAATGAGAGAGAGAGAGAGAGAGCGCACCCAAAAGGAAAGATAGAGATTTGTGCCTTGGGATGTTGATGTTTGATATGTAGGGGGGGAAGCTGTGGTGCCCTCATTCGGTAATATGGCCAAAGTCCTAACAAGAACAGAGAAAAAGAAAAAAGTGGCTTTAATTGATAGGACCGTCCATAAGCATTGGCCATTAATTAAAAAGATTAGAGCAAATGATTCAATGAGACAGATAAAGACTTATTAAGAGGGGTTGAGAAGGAAAGCAAACAAACTTAGACAAATTTTTTACCAAGTGGTAGGTTAGGATGCCCTTGTCAACTTGTTTAGTCTACCCCTATGGTTTATCACGATTAACCACAATTTTGGGTAATTTGGAGGACCAATAAATTACTACTTGTGATGATCCTTTGAATATTCGTATCTCTCTATTTCACTGCAACAATTTTCAAACAAAAAATAAATATATTTAGGGCTTATTTGGATTTAGAGGGTGGTTCATCTCATTTCATCATTATAACTTTTTCAAACTCACACACAAAATATAATAAACAATTCTACTTTTTCAAATCTCAAAACAATAATAATATTCTAATAATATTTTATTCAACTTTCATCTTTTATCTAAAATCATCTCATCCCATTTCATCTAATCATCTAACTATCCAAACAAGCGCTTAAATATTAGTATTTGAACGTTACAAAATTCAAATATGTACAAACTCAATAGAAATGAAGTCTAAAAAGATAGACAAAAAGAGTATCTTGGTACCATATTATGCAAAAAGAAAATGACATTATTGGTTTGGGGCTTAAGAAAGGTAATAATTAGGATGTTAAATTGTCCTTAAATATTATGATCTCCAAATGGAGGAAGTAACCCTTTTGTTAAAGAAAGTAAATTACTAAATTCCAATTAAATTGAGAATTAAAGAAAATGACCCTAATAAAATAATAATACAAAAAATGCCCCTAATAAGGAGTTAAGGGTCAATAGCTGAAAAATCCTCTAAAAAAATAAAAAGAAAACCCCTCTTTTATGTTTTTTCTCTCCATCTCTATTCTCTGCTTCCCTCTATTTCTTTCCGCATGACCTCTCTCTATTTCACAGTGTCTCTCGACTGTCGACGATGGACTCACTGCCCTCTCCTTTAAACGCCGTAACAGGCCCCAACTAATAACGCCGTTATTTTCTAACAGATTCGTGTACTTAAGCCACGTGTCTTCAACAACTATTTTTATTTTTTATTTTTATTTTGTTTGGGTTTCTGTGTATCTATAATGGCTTCGGAGACGCAACTATTAAGCCTCGCTCAAAATGGCGTTGACGGCGAGACAGACGGCGCCAGTAACGGCGTTCAGGCCAGGCCAACGTCCGTCGACGGCGACAAAACCCCGAGACTCCCCCGGTGGACGAGGCAGGAGATTCTGGTGCTCATACAGGGAAAGCGGGTCGCGGAGACCCGGGGGAGTGGGAGGAGCGCAGGGTTGCCGTTCGGGTCGGGCCTTGTGGAGCCCAAGTGGGCCTCGGTCTCGTCGTATTGTAAGCGACATGGGGTGAACCGGGGACCAATCCAGTGCCGTAAAAGGTGGAGTAATCTGGCCGGAGACTATAAGAAAATCAGGGAATGGGAGTCTCAGGCGAAGGAGGGAACGGAGTCGTTTTGGGTGATGAGGAACGATTTGAGAAGGGAGAGGAAGTTGCCTGGGTTTTTTGACAAGGAGGTTTATGATATATTGGAATCCGGGTCGGGCGTGGCTCCGGAGACTCCCGCTACGGCTTTGGCTCTTGCTCCGGTCCCGACTCCAGGTCATGTGGCCGAGGACGCAGATGAGGCAGGCGGCTTGTTTGACAGTCAGCGGAGCGCCGTTGCGGATGATGGGTTGTTCTCGGATTTCGAACAGGAGGATTCAGGTCGGAGTTCCGAGAAGGCGATGGAGGTTTCAATTCCTGCTCCTATGCCAATTTCAGGTAAGTTGAAGTTTACATTAACTTGGGGTGACATGAATTTCGATTGAATTTTTAGAACCAATCTTTTTTTTCTTTTCCGGTTCAAAAAATTGTATGTTTCTGAGGCTTGGCTTTCTAAAATGGAGCAGTTGACAGTTCTGGAAAAACAGAAAACTTTTTCTCTCTCTAATCTCTCTATTTTTTGGTTATGGTTCTATAGGTAGTTTGTGCATTGGGATTAATTCTCAAAACAACAATGAATTTGAATAAATGCTTAACTGTCTTGGAAATACTTTTGCTGATAATTTGCACTGGTTTTTCATCTCCTTTTTGTTTGACAGAGAAGCATTATCAACCGGTATTACGAGGCTCTCATGGTCAAGGTAACAAACAAAAAAAAAGAGCTTTAGTAGTTGATACGTGCGACTTTCTAGATCATACTCCTGTCTAGCTCTGATTCATACGCAATTTGGCTTTTATTTTTGCCTACCTTCAAAGTCCCCAAATTCACAAAACATAGGATTATGTTTTAAACCGAGTGTTTTAGTTATTTATTAGCAGCCTGTTTTACTTGAGAAAATAATAATCAGATGAGTAAAGCACAGCGCATGTTGCAAACTGAAAATTGATGAAATGAGGTGGACATTTGGGTTCTGAAGTGCAAGTCTGATGAACAGGTCACAACCTTTTGTGCTGGTTGGCGTGATAAAATCTCTAAATACCATGGTTTTGGGCAAATTGCCATATGCTCACGTTGGATTTAATCATGTAATGGAGGTCTGTTTACTTAAGAATTGAGGGTTGACTGTGTTGAAGTTGGTGCCTTTTAGAAGTAGCTGAAACCCATAACCCCACAAGTGGCACCCATTTTCAGGATATCGACCAGCAATCAGGTTTTAAATTTCTACAGTCTATATTTATCCCAAAAAAAAAAAAAAAACTTCTACAGAGACTAACCTATTATCAAGTCCTACGCCCAAGGGAATAATAGTCTGAGGTAGACATTTTCTTAAAAGGTAACATAGGCGCACAATGGCCCTGAGTGACTTTTATCAGATATGTGGTCTTCTTTTGCTTTCCCAGTTCACCCTCTTGTGAGATTTGGGGAAATTGGGGATGTCATCTTCCTCTGTAACTTGTTGCTGAAAACCTGCTAAATTGTTCGACTGGCCATATGTATGACACCACTTTTGTGGATCTTGGGTGTGTCAATTACTTCCATATAATATGATAACGGTTTCAAGAGTACACGTTTCTATTGTAAATTTGTAGCGGGGCTCTTCTTGCTTGTATATCCTAGTTACATATCTTTTGCAGTGCCGAATTCGTGGACAAATTGAAGTAGAACTATATATTATTCAGACACTTTTTTTGTGTGCAGGAACCACAAATGAGAAACAGCCTGCCTCAAATCCTGAGATAGGAGGATCCACTTCTCTAGAGGACCGGAAGCGGAAAAGGGTTGCAGCTGAAGAGGACGAGGAAACAGTTAATCTGCAGAATCAGCTTATTGATGTTCTGGAAAGGAATGGACAAATGCTGACTGCTCAACTTGAAGCTCAGAATGAAAATTTCCACCTGGATCGTGAACAGAGGAAAGATGATGTTAATAGCTTGATTGGTGTTCTCAATAAACTTTCAGATGCTTTAGCAAGAATTGCAGACAAGTTGTAGCCAAGGGGGAATCCGAATACGCTGTACATAATGATGGTTCTCTCCCACACCCATAGATCATAGAGAAGGAGGCAGAAGAAACCGATCGGAAGTTTCAATCATTTATCTAGAGATCGCATTCAATGTGCCATTCAAATTATGGTTTTCTTTTTCTTGATTTTTCTTTCCTTTCTTTATAAGTTTTCTTTTATTTTCCAACTATAGGTTCCATACAAAGATATGGATTATAGATTAAGGCTGAACTGAGTTGAATTCTTTATAAATAGTAGTGAGTTAAAATGATAGAGTAAATTTTGTAAGGCTCACTTAAGATGAGTTTAGATGTGTTTGGATGTTAAAATGAGTTTAAATATATTTATAGGAATTTGAAAAAGGTTGTGAGTCCCGTGTGTAAAGAAGTGTTGAATTGAAAAAAATTGTGAATCCCACGTGTAAAAAAGTTTTGAGTTGAGATGAATTTAGTAATTTGAGAGTTGGGTGTTTAAATGTCAGACTCAGCTTAAAATTATACTGAACTTAGTTGATCAGTCCAACAACCAAACGGGCCTTAAATTTTAGAGATGATCACATTTATGCTTTGTTTCTGTCATACACCTCCAGTTTTATGTATGCATCAGCGGCTGTACAGTTTTTGGTTCATATCTAGAGCAATCAAAATGGTTTATCCATTTTACATGACTATTAAATAGTTCAAATAATGATCTCTATCAGCTTATTTAAAGTATATGCAAAATATATTTGAGTTGTATTGATTCTTTACGTTTAGTTAAAATACTATTCATTTATGTAAAAAAAAAAGTGTCATTCTTTTTCACCTTTCCTCTCTTTATATTTCTCACAATCACATTATTTTTCTGATGGAACAAAGAAATATTTAAATGATATGGAAATAATAGATAAGCTGGTGTAAACGACATTTCAAAAACCATCAACTAAAACAGATGAAGTAACTTGGCTATTTAAAAAATAATAATAATAGAGACCATTAGAAATGTTCAAGCGTCATAAGCCAAGAGTGGCTTCATTTTATCATTTTGCCATGAAGACGTTTACCGATGGGTAACCTTGAACAAGTATGACAAGTTTCCATCTGGAAATTTCTTCACTTTGAGAGTACGTTAACTGTTTGATACTCAAACGGTATGCAAATATATAGAAACTGGTTTGAAAAATGGTTAAAAGTTAATAATATTGTCACCCAACAACGAGTGTTTGTTTTTTGGGGTCGGACCAGAGAGGAAAAAGAATGCAGGAAAGCCCCCTCTTTAATAGAAATTTTGATATAACAAAAAAGAACATCCATCACAAAAATATCAAGTAACCCCTAGCTTATAATAGATATATACTATCCCTCTGTACCTTAATTGACATGATACCACGGATGCAACTCACTTATATGCAGAAGGGGGGGTAGAAAGCACGAAGAGTCTGTAAAGGAAGACTAGACAGTAAGATTATGGATTCCGACATGAACACATCAGGCCAACCAGAGCTCAGATGTAAATAAGGTGAACATATTATAGATATTTGTAACTTGGGAAAATATGACAATCATATCAGGCAACTGAGAGCAGCATCATACATGCGGCCGTTGAAAACAACCATTGCAATCTGTATCATAAAAACATTACATGGTTGCCAAACCCATTTTTTAAAATAAAAGTAACAGGGTTGCCAAACCGGAACTCTTATCTCGAAACATAATAGATCAATTTGGGTAAAAACATGCATGTTGATGCGATTCATATAAAGGCCATCTCATCAAACATAGCATTCTTATACACACTAGGAATAGGATATGAACTCATGGCATGAGCTTTTCTCTAAAAAGGACATGGCATGGGTTTTGTAACTTACCAGTTACCGCTAGAAAAAGACATTTGTGGTGTCACATGCCCCACTGTTTAATGACCAGTAATCTCAGAAAGCTATAATCAGAAAGACAATCAGTTACCAAGCTTAACTGATAAGAAAGAGTCCAAAACCTGCTGTGAGATTTCTGTAAGAAACCTAACAAGCACCATCACTTGAGCCCATCAAAGATCCAGATAGCCTCAAGAATCATGGTCATCTGACATTGATTTTGTCCGATACCTCCGACCAGGTTTTACGAAACTGACACTCCTATCTGCTGCATTTGTTTCTGATTCATCCTCCTCCATTGCACTAACTTCATCTTGGGCTTCCGCAGCTGCAATTCCTACAGGAAAGCCTGCTCCATGCAGGGACTTCTCATGATCTTCTTCCTTGTTTTGCTTTAACACACCACTATCACTTACCGCTTTGGCATCAATAACCTTGAAGTAGAACTATATATTATTCAGACACTTTTTTTGTGTGCAGGAACCACAAATGAGAAACAGCCTGCCTCAAATCCTGAGATAGGAGGATCCACTTCTCTAGAGGACCGGAAGCGGAAAAGGGTTGCAGCTGAAGAGGACGAGGAAACAGTTAATCTGCAGAATCAGCTTATTGATGTTCTGGAAAGGAATGGACAAATGCTGACTGCTCAACTTGAAGCTCAGAATGAAAATTTCCACCTGGATCGTGAACAGAGGAAAGATGATGTTAATAGCTTGATTGGTGTTCTCAATAAACTTTCAGATGCTTTAGCAAGAATTGCAGACAAGTTGTAGCCAAGGGGGAATCCGAATACGCTGTACATAATGATGGTTCTCTCCCACACCCATAGATCATAGAGAAGGAGGCAGAAGAAACCGATCGGAAGTTTCAATCATTTATCTAGAGATCGCATTCAATGTGCCATTCAAATTATGGTTTTCTTTTTCTTGATTTTTCTTTCCTTTCTTTATAAGTTTTCTTTTATTTTCCAACTATAGGTTCCATACAAAGATATGGATTATAGATTAAGGCTGAACTGAGTTGAATTCTTTATAAATAGTAGTGAGTTAAAATGATAGAGTAAATTTTGTAAGGCTCACTTAAGATGAGTTTAGATGTGTTTGGATGTTAAAATGAGTTTAAATATATTTATAGGAATTTGAAAAAGGTTGTGAGTCCCGTGTGTAAAGAAGTGTTGAATTGAAAAAAATTGTGAATCCCACGTGTAAAAAAGTTTTGAGTTGAGATGAATTTAGTAATTTGAGAGTTGGGTGTTTAAATGTCAGACTCAGCTTAAAATTATACTGAACTTAGTTGATCAGTCCAACAACCAAACGGGCCTTAAATTTTAGAGATGATCACATTTATGCTTTGTTTCTGTCATACACCTCCAGTTTTATGTATGTATCAGCGGCTGTACAGTTTTTGGTTCATATCTAGAGCAATCAAAATGGTTTATCCATTTTACATGACTATTCAATAGTTCAAATAATGATCTCTATCAGCTTATTTAAAGTATATGCAAAATATATTTGAGTTGTATTGATTCTTTACGTTTAGTTAAAATACTATTCATTTATGTTAAAAAAAAAAGTGTCATTCTTTTTCACCTTTCCTCTCTTTATATTTCTCACAATCACATTATTTTTCTGATGGAACAAAGAAATATTTAAATGATATGGAAATAATAGATAAGCTGGTGTAAACGACATTTCAAAAACCATCAACTAAAACAGATGAAGTAACTTGGCTATTTAAAAAATAATAATAATAGAGACCATTAGAAATGTTCAAGCGTCATAAGCCAAGAGTGGCTTCATTTTATCATTTTGCCATGAAGACGTTTACCGATGGGTAACCTTGAACAAGTATGACAAGTTTCCATCTGGAAATTTCTTCACTTTGAGAGTACGTTAACTGTTTGATACTCAAACGGTATGCAAATATATAGAAACTGGTTTGAAAAATGGTTAAAAGTTAATAATATTGTCACCCAACAACGAGTGTTTGTTTTTTGGGGTCGGACCAGAGAGGAAAAAGAATGCAGGAAAGCCCCCTCTTTAATAGAAATTTTGATATAACAAAAAAGAACATCCATCACAAAAATATCAAGTAACCCCTAGCTTATAATAGATATATACTATCCCTCTGTACCTTAATTGACATGATACCACGGATGCAACTCACTTATATGCAGAAGGGGGGGTAGAAAGCACGAAGAGTCTGTAAAGGAAGACTAGACAGTAAGATTATTGATTCCGACATGAACACATCAGGCCAACCAGAGCTCAGATGTAAATAAGGTGAACATATTATAGATATTCGTAACTTGGGAAAATATGACAATCATATCAGGCAACTGAGAGCAGCATCATACATGCGGCCGTTGAAAACAACCATTGCAATCTGTATCATAAAAACATTACATGGTTGCCAAACCCATTTTTTAAAATAAAAGTAACAGGGTTGCCAAACCGGAACTCTATCTCGAAACATAATAGATCAATTTGGGTAAAAACATGCATGTTGATGCGATTCATATAAAGGCCATCTCATCAAACATAGCATTCTTATACACACTAGGAATAGGATATGAACTCATGGCATGAGCTTTTCTCTAAAAAGGACATGGCATGGGTTTTGTAACTTACCAGTTGCCGCTAGAAAAAGACATTTGTGGTGTCACATGCCCCACTGTTTAATGACCAGTAATCTCAGAAAGCTATAATCAGAAAGACAATCAGTTACCAAGCTTAACTGATAAGAAAGAGTCCAAAACCTGCTGTGAGATTTCTGTAAGAAACCTAACAAGCACCATCACTTGAGCCCATCAAAGATCCAGATAGCCTCAAGAATCATGGTCATCTGACATTGATTTTGTCCGATACCTCCGACCAGGTTTTACGAAACTGACACTCCTATCTGCTGCATTTGTTTCTGATTCATCCTCCTCCATTGCACTAACTTCATCTTGGGCTTCCGCAGCTGCAATTCCTACAGGAAAGCCTGCTCCATGCAGGGACTTCTCATGATCTTCTTCCTTGTTTTGCTTTAACACACCACTATCACTTACCGCTTTGGCATCAATAACCTTTTTCTTTGGAATAAAGGTCACAGACTTTGGTAGATCGGCTGAAGAATCTGCAGTCTCTAACCCTGACTTTGAAGGCTCTAGCTTATTTACCAGTTTAAAGAACTCCATACATGCTTGAGCATTAGATTCTTCATCAATGCTACTCGTCGAATCAAAACTATAACGCGTATACTTGGAAGGATTTAGCAAAAAATCTGGAACCCCCGACTTGTTTTGGGCTCTCAGAATTCCATCATCTGAAACCGTAGCCTTAGTTGAGAGGACACTCACAGACCTCTCTAATACTTCTCCAGAATCATATTTACAACCAGGGTCAAACCTGACACGTTTTTGTGACTTGGAAACGGTGTTATTCTCCTTCCTCTTCAGTATAGACCTCAACTGACTACAGCCTTTAGATGCTTCATCATGCTGCTCCTTAACTTCCGAGTCATAAGTATCACTAGACTTGTACTTTTGAGTTTCAGCTTCAGCTTCATCTTCTTTCAGCCTAATTCTTGCAGCCAGATGATTGGCACGTGAGTCCTTACTGGTACCACGTAATGAAGTGTGAAGCACATTGTGAGAGTTCAAATAAGATCCATGATGAGCAATATCTCCCATGAACAGGCGCTCACCAGCATTTTCTCTCCCCGTAGCCACTTTGTCATATTCATCTTCCTCTTCCTGCACCAGTCAGCCAAATTAAAGAGAGTGAAAAATTTGGTGGATAGTGACAAGGCACAAGAAAAAAGGAAAAGAAACCTACGACTATATAAATTTTGTTCCTAAGCATTCTTGTGTTCAGAGGCTCTTCTAAACTTTTTTTCCCTTCAACTTTTTTTCCAACAAGCATCCCTCCATTGCACTATTTTCACATTTTAATCAAGCTCTTACTGTTATGCTACGAAAACATCGACAACTACTGCTGCTTTTTTTCTCCCTATAACATCCATGTCATACCCATCAACTTAGCTTTCAGAATTACCAGAGCTTCATAGCTATTAAGTTATGTGTCACACTCAACTTGCCCCGTGCGTTATTTCCTTACCTCGCCTAATTAGGGTTCTCTAGATTTTCTAGTAACTCGACCGAGACGTTATAATCGTACCTGTTAATTTTAATATCGTGAAATCTGATAGATTAAATAGAGATTTCATAGAATAAAATTACCTCGTTATCTAGAGTGGGGTCCAGGCCGATAGAAGATCTGATTTCCCATTCTTCACTTTCTTCGTCGCCTCCTCTAAAAGATCGATCCGGCTTCTCATCGCCGTCGTCCTCGTGATCGTTGAGATCATCGGGATCTTCTTCGAGCCCTCTGCGAAGCTTCCTTCTCGAAGCTCTCTTTTGCTTCGCGAAATCATCGAATGAGGCCGCACACGGCGTGTCGTCACGATCAGAGGTGTCCGTACCACGCCTCCACTCCCTTCGCTCGACCTCATCGTCGGTTATGGACCATATCGAAGATTGCAGAGCCGAGGGTTTCGAGGAAGCGAGGGATCCGAAGACCTTCTCCACACGTAATCGGAAGCTGTCGTCCATGTCCATGGATTCTGAGGATGCCATTGGAATGAAATTTGAGGGTCTAGGTCGCGGTGCCGGTGCGTGCGATCCTTCACTTGAACGAGAGGCAGACGCACTTGAACTTGAACGAGAGGCAGACGCACTTGAACGAGAGGCAGACGCACCGCCTTGAGGGATAATTTAATTATTTCTTGCGGGGTGTTCTGGTAATTTGGATATTTGGCCGTCCTGTCCTGATTTTCCTGAGATGGACCAACCAGCAAGCAAACCATGCAATAAAAGATGGGTAGTTGGATCACATGTAACTCTAAGCCCATTATTTTGTATTATGAGCCCATTTAGCCAAGAAGGATAACCTCGTTGGTGGCTCCAACTCGAAGGGATGGTTATTACGCTGTGGTTGGTTGTTGGAGTGAGGTCAAATTCATCTAAACATATATCTCAATCTACTTATATTGAAGGAAAATGTTAATGGAATCCTCAAAATTACAGCTCAATCTTATCGTTCATACATTTTAATTTTTTTATTTTTTATTTTTACTTAATGATTAAGAAATTGACTATTAATGAAATTATGTATTTTTTTCTTGATGATTAAGAATGTTAAAAAAATACTTTAAAAAAGAACAAAAAATTTATAACAAGTGGTACGTCCAGCCCAATGGTAAACGCTAGGCGGCCAGCTAGCATGATCCTATATTCAAATACATTTAAATGAAATTCACAAAATACTATTATTCATAAATCAACTCAAATCATATGAGGCTACCTCATCATCCAAACGCAGCCTCACCAAAGAGATAATAACCCCTTGGGAAGACTTCAAATGAAAAATTAAACACCTTGAAAGGTCTTTAAGGCTTGGTTTGGATTGACAAACCTTTCAAACCATCTTATTTCATCTCAACATCCAAACACCATTTAAACACAAATATTTTTCAATTTCAAGTTTTTTAATTTTTAACTTTTTAAACTAATCATTACAACTTTTCAAAACTTTCAAACAAAACACAAAAAATAATTCAACTTTTTTAAATTTCAAAACAAAAATAATATTAAAAAATTATTTTTCTAAACTTTTTATAACTTTAGTTTTTTTATTTAACTTATTTTCTCGAAATTTCATAAAAATCTTAACTCAAATCATTTAACTATTATTCACAAATTATCTTGCTATTATTTACAAATCTCTCATCTCATTTGTGTAACCAAACGAGGCCTAAGATCCTTGGGAGTAGGGCTATAATCGAGCCAAGTCAGTTTTTGGCTTGCGAAGCTCAACTCAACTCGACTCAAAATACTCAAACTCGAGATTTATTCTTATTATTTGTTCGAGCTTGACTCGATAAGCTAAACTCTCAAATCGAGCTTGAGCTCGTCCCACAAATGAGTTCGAGTCGTGCCAAGCCGAGCCGAGCTCGAATTGTTTATTTTTTAATTTTTTGAATAAGATTTAATAATTAATAAATTAAACAAAGAAAAAATAAAAGATCTAATATTGAATTTATACGAGTAACAATTAAAACCTTTATTGAATTATAAAATTAAAAAAAATAATTAATTAATATCTAACTAGTTGATATTTATCCAAAATAACAATATATTATATGCCTACATATATTATTAATACATACACTTAATATGATATCATATATTTATTTCATATATGGTTCACATATACTAGTATATGAAATTATTAAATTTTATAGACTAATTGTTATATAAATTATAAAATATACCTATAAAGTATATTCACTATATAGATATAAGTAATTAGATTACAAATTATATATTTAATTATAAAAGTTGTATGTTTATAGTATTAGCTAATACATATATATGTATATATACATAGGTGTATATATATATTTATTAATATATGAATGAGTTTTAATCGAGTCGAGCTAACGAGTCGACTCGAACATAAACGAGCGGGTCTTAATGAGCCTTAATCGAGTCGAGTCAAATTTTGTCGGGTATGTGTCGTTTACAAATCGAGAGGGTGTCTGCTTTCACGAACGAGTTTTTTTTTTTACGAGTTGAGTTCGATTCGAGTTTAATCGAGCGAATACCGAGCGGGTTATCGAACAGACTGGTTCATTTACAGCCTTACTTGGGAGAAGACTCCATATGAAAAATTAAACACAATGAAAGGTCTCATAAGAAAAAAAGAAAAACCCTTCGTACTCATTTAAAAAAAAAAAAAAAAAAAAAAACCTTGGTAAAAGTTGAAAGGATCTCATATGAGTACTATATTTATGTTTTAAGTTATATGAATAACATTTATTTACAACTTCGTTTATAATAAATTATAATAAAGTTATAAGTTTATCATTTTTAAAAAATAAATGTTCAATTTGTTAAAGTATCTTATAAAAAGAAATCTACGAGTGATTGTGGCTTGAAGAGATATTTTAGAGTATAAAATAAATATGATATCACATTAAAATATGTCAATTTATAAACATTATTTTATAAAATATTTTTATAGATCTAATGCATATCTTTTTCAAAATATAATCAGCGGTCCCTATAATGTCCAAATCAGCATCACATAGTGTCGATTTAAACGAGAAGAAGTAGGCCCGTTCACCGGTCTTTTCCTGACATGGAACAAATTCGGACCGGTGTCCGAGTACATTCGATCCGTTTACAACCCGGTACTCCCTTTTTTTTTTTTTTTTTTTTCCGGTTGGAATGTTTTTATGTTTTTTTTTCCTTTCTAACAACTAAATGAATATAAACTTAAAGGAAAAATACATATTATATTTAACGAATCATTCATTTTATAGTTTTACGAATCATTCATTTTATAGTTTTTTTTTTTCTCTCTTATTCATGTGTCTTTTTATTGGTGGTCAAGGAATATGTAAATTTTGATTTAAAAAAATTAAATAAATAGAATTGAATGTTGCATTAACATTTTATTCATGAAAAACCATTCATCATGTAGGCTTTGATTTAAAAAAAAAAAAAAACTAGGTGCAAACTGGATTCTAGATTTTTAAATATCGGTTTCAATCTAGATTCCAATCCGGATTAGACCTTGGCTAACGGGTCCGGATTCCAACTCAATTTTAAAACTCGGATTCCGATCCAAATATACTCAAATTTCCGAGTGAAAACCGGATAAACGGTACTAGGAAGAACCATGAGGCTAAACTCAAGGCCAACTTGTTTGCTTATTAAAAGAAAAGCAGAATAATTAATGGGTAGTTTTGAACAGTAGAAAAGTTATATTTTCAATATTATACCATTAAAAATAATAATTGCACAAGCATACAGTACTTTAATCGAGAAGTATCATGTGTTTCGTATTTTTGGAGTTGAAAAGCAGGACAAAGTGTCTTCCTTTGGTTCTTCGTTCATATGGGGTGTGTCTGTTTGTCTGTTGATTCTTTATTGTTTTCTTTCCTAACTTTCCTTATTTCAATTATCTTTCTTTCTCGCGCTAATTAGTTTATTGTAGCTTTCACATCAATGGATTTTCTATTCGGTCTACACTGCACTTTGGTCCTTGGTTGTCGCTTAATGAACCGCACGTGTTGTCGATTTGCTTGTGCATATGTTCGACACAAAAATAAAAGAAACATCTAATACCTATTGTCATATTTATCGGGTGATAACTGCTTCGTATACAGATGATAATATATGATATGATTTGTTAATCTAATATGAACATGATATGATAAAAGTGGATTAAGGTTTAACTTTAATGAGTTCAGGTTAAAATGAGTTGACCCATAAATACACGATTGCTTAACGGATTGATAATAGGTTAACCCGTTTTGACATGTTAAAAAAGTTAAAATTACAATTATACCCTTATACCTAAAAAATAAAATTGTTGAGATTTTAATTTCGATATTTTTATTATTTGGATTGTAATTTTGGACTTGAAATTAGTTTTATATTTTTTTTATAGATATTGTGATTTTAACATTTATATAAAATTATACTAAACTTAACTAGGTCAAATGAGTTAATTTTGGATCGGTTCAACCCATTTACATAAACGGGTTGACACAACATGGCTCGTTATGTTAATGGGTCGTGTTAAGATTTGAGATTTTGATACAATAAGTTTAACGGGTCGGATCATTGTTGACTTATATACATATCTTAATACGACACGAACACGACTCGTTAACACGATTTGACACCTCTACGTATACGTAAGTTATTTAATATATATAAATATATATATATATATATATAGAGAGAGAGAGAGAGAGAGAGAGAGAGGTGCTACTCCTCATTCCACATTATATATTAATATGTGATTTATCATTTTTGTCATTCTATTTAAATACACATATTACACATCAATATGTGTGTTTTCCTTAAAAAAAATGTATGTATATATTTAAATAGAATAATAAAAATGACAAATGACATATTAATATTTGGTATAAGGGATGATAAATATAATTTTTCATATATATATATATATATATATTTAACGATAATAATATCAATTATGACTTATTAAAAAAATTTAACTAAAAAAACTTAGTCGAGATTTATGTACAAAGAAAGTAATTATCTTTTCATATTATTTGTAGTCTTAAGAGCTACTAAGGCGTTGTTTGGATAATGAAAAGAAATTATATAGTTTTAGATAAAAGTTAAAAGTTGAATAAAATATTATTAAAATATTATTTTTTAATATTATTATTGTTTTAGAATTTGAAAAAGTTGAATTGTTTATTATATTTTGTGTGAAAATTTAAAAAAATTGTGATAATAAGATGATGTGAAATCCAAACTCTTAAAAAATTCTTGCAAATACCACTATATTTTTAAAAACCGTTGAACTAATTTTAAAACAGAACAGTAAATAATTTGTTATTGGTCAAATTTTTTGTTAGTAAAACACTACAACTAAAAGATTGTTATAAAAAAATTGTATTTCTACCGTAAATTTGAAATACACTGAAGTTTGGATAATGAGTTGAAATGAGACGAGTTGAGATGAAAATTGAATAAAATATTATTAGAATATTATTTTTTAATATTAATATTATTTTTAGATTTAAAAATTATAAATTTTTTATTATATTTTGTGTAAAAAATTAAAATAATTAAATTAAATGAGTTGAGATATCTTTTATATCGAAACCGGGCCACCGGACTTAATTATCTTATGCCTGCTTAGAGCATCCTCATTGGCTTGGCCAAAGTCCAATGATAGTTAAACTTTAGCTAATATGTGCCAAAAAATCATTACATTGAATTGGACATCTCTATAAAATTTTAGACTTCTGCTACAGTGATTCTCTAAATTTGTAGGTGAACAGTAGGTTAGCCAAACATTAAAATATTTAATTCTCACTTCTCTCACAAAATATGTAGGTATTTTTTGTAATTAATAAATTTGGTTCGATTTATTATTATTAAATATAAAATGTGATAAAAATAAATTAATTAGTTAATATTAATTAGAGTATTAATTATTAAGTTAATTATAATGATAAGTTAATTATAATATAATTAATATTAATTTAATATTTAATAAATTTGATAAATATTAATATTAATTTAATTAGAATATAATAATAATAATTATTAATATTTAATGTTAATTTAATATATAATAAATGTAATAAATATTAATTTAATTTAATTAGAATATAATTATTATTATTATTAAATTGGTAGAATTATAAAATGTGATACAAATAAATTAAATAAAAAAATATTAAATTAATAATATTTTATTATTATAGAGAGAGTAAATGACTAATTTAATATAAAGATTGAATTTAAATAGAATAGATAAATGTAAAAGAATGTGATATTAATTAAATTTTAAATATGAATTTGACCAGAGTATGCTCTTAGAGCTAGTATACAAACTGAGGATGTGTCGTTTTTCTCTCGAGCGAACTGTACGTCAATACCCAGGAGAAATGCAAATTCGGTGGGTATAGCACGAGAATGGCTCCCGACAAAGACTAATCAGTTTTATTTATTTTTTATATCTTTAAACATTAAAAAAAATTACAATATCAATAAAAAAAAGTTCGGATCCATCGCCCGAGAGGATTAGCTTTTTCTCTTTTGACATTCGAAGCAGCAATAGTCCTTGAAGGTGCCATTTACATCAATCATTATTCCTACTTTAGAAATCAAATAACCACGCATGTCCATCCCGTTAGGCAAAGGCAAAGAGGACTATAAAGTTATCAACTTTGTTGAAATTGAATAGAAAAAAATAAAAAATAAAAAAAAGCAAAGGCGATGCAAACGGTCGAAAAAGTGTTTAGGGGTTTGCTTCTAATCTTAATGTTGTATTAATTATTGATCCCACAGTTATAATATAATATATTTCAATTATACTGTAATGTAATGATATTTCATCATCAATTGAGTTCTCACCGAGAAATGATACTTGTTGCAGTCGTGAGTGTGTAAGTACCGTACAGTTACTTTGAAAAAAGTGAATAAATATGAGATCCACATAAAAAAAATTAATTTTTTAATAGTAGATCCTACTATTTTTCAAAACGACTGTATGGTGTTTGTCCATTCCACGACTGTATGTAGTATTACTTGTTTTCACCATAAAAGTAAGGTCCTGTTTGGATAGTAAAAGTATTTCATCTTATTATTATAATTTTTTTAAATTTTTATATAAAATATAATAAACAATTCAATTTTTTTAAATTTTAAAATAATAATAATATTTTATTCAATTTTAAATTTTAATTTAAATCTATCTCATCTTATCCATTAAAATAATTGTAAAATAAGCTTTTGGACTCGATTTTCAGTAGAAATCCAGAAATCCAACGCAAGCCAAAACAGACAAATATTAGCTTAGTTGTGACTTGAGACACGTGTCTCTGGGTTTATATTGGGACCCATGTCCTATGTCCGAATTTGAACGGTCCAATGAAAATCTTATTACAAATATTTAAAAATTTCAAATAATAAAGGTGAATAAATACTTCCACCCTACATTTCCTCCATCGAAGAAGCCAATCGATTTTACAGTTCAGAAATTTGTGTGGCGGGGCAACGATGATGTGTGTATCAAGTGCGTCGATTAGAGTGAGAGAGAGAAGGTGTTGGTGAATTTGGAAAGATCCGACGAGGTTGGAGAAGAAAATGGAGTAGAATATGCTTGGTTTGGATGGCATGTCATCTTAGGCCACCGGTTTGTCTACTCTTATCGGCAAGCTCCAGTTTTGGCTTGCGTGTACGTCTGAGACGTCTAGAAGACTAGACTGCATTAGATTGCTCTGATTAGTGATTATATCTCTTTTATGGCCCCGTTTGTTTTTAAAAAATATCTCATTTAATCATTATAATTTTTTTAACTTCTAATATAAAATAAAATAAATAATTCAATTTTTTTAAATTATAAAATAAAAATAATATTAAAAAATATATTCTAACAATACTTTATTCAACTTTTTAATTTTAATCTCAACTCATCTCAGTAAACAAACTAGCCCTTGTCTGTTGGCATCAATAAAATAAGAGTAATATTAAATACAAATTTCAAATAGATAAGTCTCGCATAATTCATTTGTAAAATAGTGGTCCCACTTGTAAATAATAGATTTTTTAACATTTTTTTTTATTGTGAGATCCACTTTTTCATAAAATGATTGTGCATAATATATCTGTTCGGAACTTGTACAAATCATTACTTATAAAATAAATAATGAATGATGTGTTTTGAATACTAATTTTTAAATAAAATAACTCTTATTAGAATGGAAAAGAGTTTAGAAATCATTACTTATAAACTCTTATTAGGTGGATTAGAAGAAGGCAAAGAGATTTTTTTATATTTTATTTCCAGAGAAAGAGTATCCTAAATTAGAGAAAACTACATAATCAAAGCCTACTCTCATGATTCCGATTTTAATTAGAATTTGATCCATAGTTTTTTTTATTTTTTATTTTTGATAATTTGATCCATAGTAAAGTCCAAATAAGGTTTAAGAAATGTTAGTGTTTATTTTTGTCATCCTAATTATATTTATTGTTGTGATATTACCAATTAATATTTGAATATAAAAAAGTATTTAAAATGTGTCATAAAAATAACTTATATATACCCGTCGGGACTGTGACTCTTGTTTCCCGCGTCGAAAATCCATGCATTTTCTGTTACAGTGCCCGCCGCATATAAATAAAGCAAGGAAATTACAAGAAGAAAGGAAAAGAAACGTTGTTGTGTTTTTATTTTATTTTTGGGTTTGTTTTCTAAATTGTGGGGTGGAGAAGCTATAGAAAGGAGGCTCTCTTCGCGTGTTTCGCTTTTATCTATGTCTGTGCCTGTCTCTCTCTCGCACGCATGGTTTCGACATCTTCACGTTAAAAGAGAAATTTCCTAATTGAATCCCCTTTTCGGTTCCCAATAAACACTACCTCTGATGTGCCGCAGCCGCTAATCTAACCTCCATGTTTCCTGTTCTTCCCAGGGTTTATTAATCCGGGTCATTTTGCCTGCTCTTCTAGGGTTCCGATACCAAAACTGGAAAGATTTAAATAGGAAAAAAAAAACAAAAAAACAAAACGCAAAAGAGGAAAAAATGGATCTGGGACTCAGAAAGTTTATTTTCTCGTTAGCGTTAGTGGTTGTGAAATTTATGCAAATCTATCTCGTATATGCCTCAGGGCCGTGATTTCAAGTGCTGGAGGTGTTTTCTTTTATTTACCATTCGTTTTGTTTGTTTCGTTTGAATGGCGAATAAGATGGCAGTACAATGCGAGATCTTGCTCGGAGTCTTGCTGCTCCGCGGTGGTTATATGTTTGATTAGCGAAGACCGAGCTTTGGATGTAATGGTAGATTAATATTTTGCGCTGGGTAGAGCAAGAATCTTGGTCTTAAAAAATGCATTTCGCAAAGCTCGATGACTCTCCTATGTTTCGCAAGCAGGTCCCCCTCTCTCTCTGTTATTGCATGTTCAGCTGAATTATCTTTAATTGTATAACTGATGAGAGCACGTTCCAATGCTCTGTTTGGTGTCTGGGGAAATCTAGGAAAATCAATAGGAACTTTCGAATTTTTACTATTGAAGATTACCTGTATGCCTATATTTTAGAGTTTAAAGTTTTAAGGAAATTTGTATTAATTGAACATATCTGAGTAATATGAAAATTATGGTTGTAAGAGTTTGCAGTTTTCTTGATTGTCATTGTCCGTAATTTTTTACTTGGTTAACAGTTCGAGAAAATTTTGATTTTTGCTTCCACGATGCTAAAATTTTTAGGCTAGATAATATTGCTTTGAAGCTTGTTAAGAGCCTATGGTATAAGTCGTACAACTTTATCTCTGAAGCTTCAAATATGATACGATTAGAACTTTGAGTTGGTTAATTTCCTTCTATAGTTTTGTTTGCCGATGGCTTGGTCTAGGTATTGTCGCTACCCCATGCAGTCATTATTAATGTTTAGTTGAGTCGAGTCAAATCAAGTGGGTGGTGGAAACACTCCTGATTGTGAGAGATTGAAGGTTGAGGCTCTGTATAGCTCTGTATCAACTTCATGACATTCCCGGTCTGTATTGCTCGAATACTTGAAGCAAATTGTTAATGATTTCTGAAGATATCATCACTGTAATTGAATTTTTATGTTGACATGGTATCCATGTCAGAGATGGATAGCATATTTTTATCAACTTACTTCCTTTTAACATGGTTGAAATAATTTGGTGGAATTTATTGCATTCATGATTTATACGCTGCTCTGAAGTATCGTGGCTTCTTGATGATTTCTTGTTAAACAGATACAGAGCTTGGAGGAAAGTGCTGAATCATTAAGGGAGCGAAGTTTAAAGTTTTACAAAGGGTGCCGAAAATACACGTATGTCCACATTTATCTATTTTTTGATTAGTACTTATGTCCACATTTATAAACGTGTTTCTATATCATCCCTCATTAATTTAATTCAAGCTCTAGTACTTACTAAAAATAAAATTCAAGACATAGATTCATGTTATAGAAAGTTTTCCAAATTGTCAATTGTCTAGCTATTGCTATCATTTTGAATAAAATTGTTGAGAATGTAAATTAGAATCTCTACCTAGATCCTGTTTTTGAAAATAAGCTTTGTTTAGCGGTTTCTGAGTCGTTCTTGATTTTTTGGTTGCATAAGGTAATCTTTGCTATCCTATGGACCTTCGGTTTGTGAGGGGTTTTAATTGCATTTTTTTGTCCTCACACAGTGAAGGACTTGGGGAGGAATATGATGGGGATATTGCTTTTGTGGGTGCACTAGAAACTTTTGGTGGAGGGCATGATGATCCCATTAGTTTGGCTTTTGGAGGTATGTCAATTTGTTCATGCTGGGCTTTATTCTATATTCTTTGGTTGCTAAATGGTAATTAACTCTTTGCCTTGACAGTTTTTAGAGATTACACTTTGATACTGGAATATCCACGATTCATGGCTCTCAAAATGCAGATCGAGTTGTCTACTAATTTAAATTGAATTTCTATGCTGCTACAGGCCCTGTTATGACCAAATTTACCATTGCGCTGAGAGAAATTGGGACTTACAAAGAACTTCTTCGATCCCAGGTGAAAATCCTGAATTGTTTCTTAAGAACTTTCAATCCTAGCTTCTGTACATGATTCTTGATTAGTTTCCTACTGATCCAGGTCACAGGGCATTGAATTTTCAACCAATGCCACCTCATCTCCACTTCCTGTTCTATCTTTTGTTATGTAGCTTTTACTTGTGGAGAGCTAATTGAACTTCAAAATGTGTTTGACATACAGTCCATACCTATTGGCTTATGTTGTCAGCTGTTTTCTCATGCTCCTCTTGACTTTCACGAAGTCAGAGAAAAGAGAAGAAAAGTGTAACACCCCCTTCCCTAAGGCTAGGAGTGTCATGTGTTTTCATAAAATATAACCCGGCAAGGGATTTCATATTTAATAAAATGTAATTAGCATTTATTTCATAAAAGAATTATTTAAATAAAAATGTCTTCCGAAAATATTAAATGAATAAATTGAACAAATTCACGTCATAACATCAATTTATTCTAAGAAGTCTAAGAGTTAATTGACTGCTCCATCTAATCCTGGCCCACCTACTCATGGTCATCATCCTCACCTGGGTGGTTAAAAAATGAAATAAAACTAAAACTCATCACAACGTAAATATAATAAATTTAAGGTTTTCATATATGCTATCCTAAGTTTAGATATGTATATGGTATGATGCATAAATTATATGATCTTTATAGTTCTAAGTCATTATGACATTCATATAGGTACATTATCGTTATTTTCACGTTATGCCTCCATTTTATTCGATTCTGGTGCCACTCATTCTTTTATTTCCAATCACTATGCACCTTTGACTGAGAAGATACCTGAGCCATTTGAACCTAGTATATCTGTTGCTACGCCCTCGAGAGAGCATATCGTTTGTGATTCTATTCTGATTGGATGTCCAATAGAGATTCAATGGAGGATTCTACCTGCGGACTTGATCGTATTTAATATGTCCGGATTTGACGTGATTCTGGGAATGGACTAGTTGTCCTAGAATCGTGCCTGTGTGGATTGTTTTAATAAGAGAGTAGTCTTTAAATCCACGGATGGAGAGGAGTTTAGTTTTCAGTCATTATGAGGAAGTTTGTGTAATTTCAGCAATGCAGGCCACCCGATTATTGAGACAAGGGTGCACGGGAGATCTACGCCGGTAGCAACTGGGGTCTCCTCTGAATGTGGTTGTGAAACATGAGATGAAGGAGAAGTGGTAGGGAATCATGGTGGCTGGATGGCTCGGTTTGTTTACATGAAACAGAGGCTCGGTTTCTAAATTTGGGTTTGTGTTGTTTGTTGTGTGATGAGGAGTTGGCAGAGAGAAAAATATATAGATGAAGTACGTGATTACGTCGGAGTGTTTTTCTGAGAATTTGGAGGGAGGGAGACTCGGTGATCATCGAGAATGGAGGGATGAGGCGTGGAGGAAGTGGTCTTGGGCGGTTGAGTTTAACTGCACTAGGATTTTGACGGATTAAATCTTGCTTATCCCGTTCTAAGTTAATAGTCACATTAATATGATTTAAACAAATCTTATTATGATTTAAAAATGTTTATATAAAAAAATATCTATAAAATAAATAAATAATAAGTAATTATATTAAATTAATAACAATAATATTAATAAAATGAATAAAATTTACTTTATTATCAAAATTTTAAATCTGCATGTTACAAAAAGACAGAATTTTCAGCATCAATTCAACTTGAACTTGTCTTATTGCCTATAAAATGGAAGCACTTGGACCTTTGAAAATTATAAGTCTTGTATACCTTTGTAAAACTGCTCTAGTTTTCTTTGTTTTATAATTTATATTTTACTTCATTTGTTATTCTTACATCAAGATTTAAGGACTATTAGAGAGAATTCTGCAAAGCGTTATGTAACATGATGCATGGTTGAAAATGTTTGTTCCGTCATCTTTTTCACATTTAGTAGGGTGAATTTATATAGTAAGTTTGTTGTCTAAACAATGATCAAGTTTTGAGTTTAAAAAAAAAAAAAAAAAGAGAAAGGAGGAAGAATTTGATAATTTTTTCTAATTTCAAGATATTTGTGACTGCACTGATATCGGCCTTAAGTATTTGTGAGCAATTTAAGAGATTTGTCTCTCCCTCCCTCCCTCTATGTGTGTGTGTTTCCCCTCAAATAAATTCTTTCTCGTGTATTTTTTGTTTAGTGAGTAGTCATTATCTTTATTTATTTATATATTTTCAATTGCTATTATGTTACAAATAATCTTCTTGACATGCTTAGATTGTTTTTTACCTCTCAGGTTGAGCACATGATGAATGACAGATTACTGCAGTTTGTCAATATTGATCTGCACGAGGTCAAGGTACTGTGAATTGTTTAACTCTTAGTGCGTTTTAGATATATGTTATAATAACCTTTTTACAAGCTATCAATTTGGATATGGTATAATACTTAAGCTTAGGTCCAACAACAGAAATTTAGTGTCTAAACGCAATTTGATATTACTTAGTTAAACTATCTTTTGCTTCCACCACTTGTGGCATGAGTAGTAATGTTATCACATCTACATAATTGTTGATCACATGGCCACCTCTTTAGGTGGGGGCATATGGTCTTGCATTGGCTTTATAATTTTCATTTTTCCTTATAATCTTCTACAATAGGAGGGTGGAGAAGAGTCTCATGAAAGCTGGCTTGAAACTTTAAAATTTTGTTATATTCTTATGAATAATTCGGAATGCAGGAAGCTGTTTGTCTGTTTGTCAGCATGTGCACTTCATTCTATTGGAGCTGACCTGTACATATCCCCATTTTCCTGTTGAAATGAAATTCTTTGGGTCTTGCTTCAGTCTAGAGCCTTACTGCCTTAGGCCTGTGCAGAGAATGCCTCCTGTTAAGCTGTGACAACCATTTTTCTATATGGTATATTCTTTTTATAAGTGATTTATGCAATGAGATTTAAATCCCCACTCAAGCTGAGGGGTGTAATCGGATCGGTCCGGTCCGATCCTCTTTTCTTTTTTTGGTATATAAATTAATACACAAAATTAATTAAATTAGTAAAATCAAAATTAAGTGAGCTTTTTAATGTGGATTATGTAACTAACTCAATAAAAAATAATTAATTATAATTATATTTGTGATGTTAATAGTTACTAACTTAGTACTTTAGTAGGGTATATATCTAAATATAATAACATATTTTTTTTAGAAGTAAAAATATTATATATATCAATAGGAGTAACTAAGTATACTGGGCGTATACCAGAAAACACCTAGCCCATACTAGGGAGCTCCTAATGACCCAAAAAGCCCGTGAAAAACTACCCAAAATACACCAAGGCCGAATTGGAATAGAACACACCTCCCCAACCCCAACCCCAACCCCAACACCTTCACGTTGGTGTCACTCAGGACATCGGTAGCTTGTCGTCTGACTGCCCTTAGTCACCAGTTGCAAATGAGGTTGGTACTTTTTTCCAGGGTTCACTTTCAGTTGAAGATGGGGGTCCTTCC
Source organism: Juglans mandshurica (assembly GCA_022457165.1). Lineage (NCBI taxonomy): Eukaryota > Viridiplantae > Streptophyta > Magnoliopsida > Fagales > Juglandaceae > Juglans > Juglans mandshurica. The sequence continues at coordinate 22,634,582 of CM039629.1, read as the reverse complement.
AGGGTCTTGAGTACTTTGGTAGAAACAGACGAGCCTCTTTTAGAAGATGAAAATGGGATAACAGAAGGTAGTGCTTCCCCTACCTGTTCTATGCCTTTTGAGGAAGCAGTAGGGTCTGATAAAGTGGCACATAAAGGATCGTTGGGGGGTGGAGCACCTTCAAGCAATGTCCTTGTTGATGGCGGGGAGGAACCTTTAATGGTGACAACAACAATGGACAACAACCATATAGTTGTTGAGGAGGTTCGGGATTTGTATGCAAGATATGGCGGGGAGGAAATTATGGGTTTGTTGTTGGTGTCTTGTGAGGAGGAATGTCTAGGGTTGGGAGTGCAGTTGGGTACTGTGTCTGGGGATAATGTTGTTCCCCTGGTTTCTCTTCCTCCGATAAACAATATAGCGGGTTCACTATCGGATCTGGTTTTGCATAAGGTTAACGAGATTCAGCATATCGTGGGGCATTCACATGGAGGATGTGAAGACCAATTTAAAGCACTACTTGCTGCGATTGAGGCGAGCCACTCGCTTGAAACCAAATCAAGTTTTAAGAAAAGCAGGGAGTTAAAGCGTCTTTCTTGGGTATATTATCATATGATTTATCGTATGATACATTAGTTAATTGATAGCAGATATGATTTTACATTTTATATGGTCAATGGTGATAGATTAGAGAAAATGACATAATTAACTTACACAACTACTATATAAATAATTAAATATTTAAAAAATTTATATGTAAGTGATTTGGTTGGTTTCGGTCATGTCCAATCCAAAAAAACCACACCCCGGGACCGGACTGAAAACCGAATTTTGGAGACAACATGGATTGAGACCAAGTAGGGTGAATTCGGTTTGGTCCGGTTGGTTTTTCCGCCAGACCAAAAAAACTTCACCCCTACTCAAGCACATGTCAGTTATCATCTTAAGATTTCCTTCTAGGTGTGAGAGTTTTGCCAAATAGAGAATTTTTATACTGGTTTTTAATATTTATTGTTGCAAAGTTGGTTTAAGGGATCTCTCTTAGTGCAGGAAGCACGGAAGCGTTTTGACAAGGCTAGTATTGTTTATGATCAGGTGCATCCCTTGTCTTGAATTCTTAATAATTTTGTTGTTCTAGTTGATGCCATCTGCATGCATCTCAGGAAAAGCTCCTCACAGTTATCATTTCTTTATTAAAATGAGTCTATGTTCATACAGCATTAGGTTAGCTAAAAGTGACTTTTAACTCTAGTTTCACCCAAAACCCTTGCAGCATTGCTATTTTAGTATTTTGTCATGTTCATACTGTAGTAAAGAATGAGGTTCTAAGTTTGTGATTTATAAATGTGCTTTTTCCTGTTTTCTTCGTGCATCTTGGAATTTAAATAGGTTTTCTAAATTTCTTAGGTATTAATGAATAAATCTGGGTCATGCATGTTGATACAGCAACAAATGGCTAAACTGCCATCTTCTTTCAATAATTTCACCATGGAGTTGAATATTTGAAGGATGTTTTGCGATGAATGATGAATTTGATATTGTTTTGGTGAGTAATGTTTACTTTGTCATATTGCTCATAATGCCACAGGCTCGTGAAAAGTTTCTGTCCCTGAGGAAAGGCACAAAGACAGAAGTAGCAATTGGTTTAGAGGAGGTATCGTGTGACATTAGTTTTTTGTTTTTCACAGAACTGGAAAGTTTCCATCTTTAAATTCTAATGTAGTTTCAAGAAATTCCAGGAGCTTCATAATGCAAGGTCTACATTTGAGCAAGCTCGTTTCAATTTGGTAATTTAATTTCTTGGTCCTTTCTTTTACCAGAAATGAATGTTCCTATGATCACTGAAACCTGACTACTTGATCTTGTGATAGTGATTCCTAGCCTTTTATGAATTTGATCACTCTGTCCAGATAACTGCACTTTCTAATGTCGAGGCAAAAAAGAGGTTTGAATTTTTGGAAGCAGTCAGTGGGACAATGGATGCACATCTTCGTTACTTCAAACAGGTAGATGATATGGCTGGAACTTCCTGCCCTTTTCACATGTTTTGGCATAGATATGCTCATCTTGAACTTTTTTACTACATGTAGGGATATGAGTTGTTGCATCAAATGGAACCGTACATTAATCAGGTATGTTAAAATTATGACAAGTAAAAAATTTTAATAGGCTTTCATAGCCTGACTTATCAAAATACGAGCATCTCTAGGGAGTGCATAAAAAATAAAAGAGAAGCTTGTGCTGTAGATGCTGGGGTTGTTAACATATCAAGGCCATGTGAATCTAACTTTAGGAGGAGCAAAATGGGAAGAACAGTTTTACCTGGCCAATTCAAGATGGTGGGGAATTGGAATATGGTTCATAAGCTGAGAGAATTCATACATTTCTCATGTTAAATATTGTCTTGGCATGGTAATTTATTGAAAATTTTGATTTATTGCTGTTTTCCAGGTCTTGACTTATGCACAACAGTCAAGAGAAAGGTCTAACTATGAGCAGGCTGCACTTTCTGAAAGGATGCAAGATTATAAAAGGCAGGTGGATCGAGAGAGTAGGTGGTCTTCCTATGGTATGAACAGATCTCCTAATGGAGATGGTATACAAGCCATCGGCAGAAGTTCACACAAAATGATAGAGGCAGTCATGCAGTCCGCTGCAAACGGAAAGGTTTATATTAGTTCTTTAATTTATAAAAAAAAACTGTCTTTAAGACTATCTGTGTTTTCCAATTTACATTTTCTCATCTTTCTAGTTGTTTCCTGTTTCTCTAATGCTGTAAGAAATCTCTCAGATTCAAACCATTCGACAAGGTTATCTCTCAAAGCGTTCCTCAAACTTAAGGGGTGACTGGAAAAGAAGGTTTTTTGTTCTTGATAGCCGAGGAATGTTGTATTACTATCGGAAACAGTGCAGCAAACCATCTGTAAGTATGTTTTTATGGTATTAGTCATTCTGCCTATTAGTTGAAGTCTGTGCTGGCCAACCACTCTACCTTTCATGCTTGTGTTTTGTTATATCTTTTAGGCCTCTAGCAGTCAACTTTCTGGTCAGAGGCATAGTTCGGAGCTTGGTTCTGGACTGCTGAGTCGGTGGCTTTCATCTCACTACCATGGTGGTGGAGTACACGATGAGAAATCTGTTGCTCGTCACACAGTGAACCTGCTTACATCAACAATCAAAGTTGATGCTGACCAATCAGATCTTAGGTTTTGCTTCAGGATCATTTCACCTACAAAGAACTACACTTTGCAGGTTTGACTCGTGGGGTAGCATGTCCTTGTGGCTTTTGGTTTTGTTTTATGAACTTCAGACTTTCAGAACTAAAAATTTGCTCGATGATTTTGACAAGAAGATGGTGTACTTTGGAGGGTATATGTATGGTAAAAGATCCTCAATAACACTTATTTATGCTTGTCAGTGCAGGCAGAGAGTGCCCTGGATCAAAAGGATTGGATTGAAAAGATCACAGGGGTCATTGCTTCATTACTTAGTTCTCAAGCTCCTGAGATGGTATTTTTTTTTCTTCGAAAAATCATGATTGTGCCAATTATATTCGTCATTGTTTAGATGACTGAAGGTTCCACTATATGGCAGTGTCCGTCTGCTGGTCCAATGGGAATTAGTCATCATCGGTCTGCAAGTGAGAGTAGTTCGTTTGAAAGTTCTGACTTTGATCACTGCACAGTTGAAGAATATACATCAGAGAGGAGCCTTGCTACTTCACATCATGAACGCCCAATAAGAAATATGCAACCACAACGATCCTGCATAAAAAGTGAGAAGCTAACTGATGTATTGCGAAGAGTTTGCGGAAATGATAAATGTGCTGATTGTGGTGCCCCTGAACCAGATTGGGCATCATTAAATCTTGGTGTTCTTGTTTGTATTGAATGTTCTGGTGTTCACCGTAATCTTGGGGTGCACATATCGAAGGTAAATTCTATTTGGCCTTGTTTCTGGGGCAAACAATGCGCTACTGACTGAAATTTCTATAGCTTTGCAGAATCTTTTATCTGGATGCTCAATGATGAACATACCCATAGAAGTTTCACATGAGTTTACATATTATCAGATACCGGTTAATCTTCAAAATAAGTTTCTATGCAAGAGTTCTAGTGGTCATCTTTAGACTTGTGGTAGTGTTCTGTGACTTGAGTGCTGGTATTGCATGTAAGTAGGACTGCTTCAAGATATTTATATGCTTGTCCCAAACTAAGGTCCAACTTCTATTATCATCTTACTATAGAAGTTTACGGAGCTCATACAATTGAGACAACAGGGGCCGTAGATTTACTGTTGCATTGCTGAAAACAAGTTTGCTCTTTTCTTATTTTATGCATCCCAGCCCTTTTGCCTTCTATCCATGTACATCCCTCCAAACATATTGTTAGTGTTAGTTGCGGTTTGGATAGTGATATGAGATGAGATGGTTTTAGATGAAAGTTGAAAGTTGAATAAAATATTATTAGAATATTATTTTTAATATTATTATTGTTTTGAGATTTGAAAAAGTTGAATTGTTTATTATATTTTGTGTGGAAATTTGAAAAATTTGTAATGATAAGATGAGATAAGATGAGGAAACACTTTCACTATCCAAACAAGCCAGTGTTCTTGTTTTTCTTTTTTCTGCATTGATAGTCTCAGATTCTTAGGAGGCAGATCTTTTGATTTGAAAATTTTAAAAGATCAGTATTATTAATTTTTATATGTATATCAAACTATTAACTCTTCAATTAGATGATTAATTATACTCTCAAATTTCTCTGTTAAAAGAATAATGTGTAGGTCCCGCTCTTGTATATGTCCCATGCACTTAGGCTCTTGCTTATTCTTATTTTTGATAATTTTTTTAACTGATATAAAAAGAAAAAGAAGCTGGGAAACCTTCCCCCTGTGCAATTGATGGACTCTGTTTTAGACATGATAATATGGGCATGCATTATCCCATGTATGGTTAAATGGAGAATCAAAGAGAATATTGAGTAACTCATTTAGCGGGAGTTCTTTTTTTATTTTCTAAGATTGGGCTGCACTCATATTTATTTGAATGGTTGTGATGAGTATTGTTACAGTTGGATAAGCTTCTGTTTGGTGGATGTTTTTTGATGGTGTGCTCATTTGTGCACCTATTGCTCTTTGTGTTGACTGCTATTGCAGGTACGATCTCTTACACTAGATGTCAAAGTGTGGGATACTTCGGTTATAAGTTTGTTTCAGTCTCTGGGCAATACATTTGCGAACTCAGTCTGGGAGGAACTATTGCAATCAAGAAGTGGCTTCCAGCTTGATCTCGTCCCCGTGGGGTGAGGAATCTACTTTATGCGTTGAAATAGGATTGTTTAAGCTCCACAGAAATATATTATTTTTCCTAGGTATACTAACATTTACTTTTTTTGTTCTGTTGTTGAAGCTTATACAAGTCCGATAAATCACAGTTGATTTTTCTCTGTAAACCTAGTCACACTGATTCTATATCAGTGAAAGAAAAGTTCATCCATGCAAAGGTGCGACAATCAGGTCTTCTATTTTGTATTTTCATTTGAGTCGCTCTCTTTTAACCGAAATTGCCTGTTGCTTGTGTAAATGAGAGATGTGCAGTGATGTTAATGCCTTTCCCATGAACGTCATAATTACATCTTTTTTTTTTTTTGATAAGTAACGTCATAATTATATCTTAATCATGTTGTTGGTGACAATTTTCCACTATAAATAAGAACATGTACATGGCTGGATTTATATATTTTGATCTATTTTAACATTCTCTTTTGTCGTTAGCATTGCATATTTTAAGTGTATGTGATATTTTTTATTAGGCTTTTTATGTTTTTCTTTAGAGGTTTTGCTAGACAACTCATTAGTTTTAAGAAATCAGCTCAGCCAACTGTTGATATCTTAGAACTGGAAAGATAAGGAAATAGTTAGGATATGTTTGATTCACTTGTAATTTGTTTTTAAGGCTCTTAGAATGTATTTAGGTGTTCTTCTGTATACTTCCTGTGTACACGGGTTATGCCTATTTCATTCATATCAATAATATTTATCTCTTATAAAAAAAAAAAAACATTTGTTTTTAAGAGTAGCATAATGCTATGGAACCCACTTCAGCTTGTTTTTGGTTTCTAAATGACGATTTTTTTAGATGAAAATGATCTATATGAAGTAATAGCTTCAGATAGTACTGAATTGCACAAGTAAATCAGTCGGTTTTCATCGTAGTTTGTTATTAGTTCAGTAAATTGAGGGCCATGGATGTTATTTTTTTCTGGTGACTTTCAAGGTGAGAGAGAGAGAGTGGTCAGACTGCATATTGCATTCCGTTTCTCTCTGGAAATCTCTTAGTTGTCTTGGAGATGTAATAATGATATTTGAAAATTCTCAAATGTCTTTTTTGTGTGCATTATTAATCTTATGCACCCTATGCTACTTGCAAAGTTTTTATACTGCTGTATAAATGTTTCAAGTGGCGGATGTTTTCTTTTGATCACAGTATGCAGAAAAGCTTTTTGTTCGCAAGTCAAAAGACAAGCAATATCCGCATTTAGTTGCACAACAAATCTGGGAGGGTGTGCGTGCTAATGACAAGAAAGCTGTATACCGTCACATTGTTAATTCTGAAGCTGATGTGAATTTTGCATACAAGCAAACATCTTGTGAGTCCTCTTTAGCAGGGGATTCAATGGAGAGGCCCTTCACTAGCTCTACAAATTTGGCAGGTACAAGTGAAGCCCTGAGCCTGGAGGATCTAGATGGATGCACCCTGCTTCACCTAGCTTGTGAAACTGCAGACATAGGCATGATAGAACTCCTCCTACAGTATGGTGCAAACATAAATGCAACTGATTGCAGAGGCCAAACGCCACTCCACCACTGCATTCGCAGAGGCAGGACCACATATGTGAAGTTGCTTCTTACAAGGTGAGTTTATCATTATTGCTTCTGTGAATTCGTATGCATTCATAGAAGTCGTTCTTCTACTTCTTATGGGTCTGGCCTTTTTTTTCTTTTTTTTTTGGTGTTTCATGTTGTTTTATTTTATTTCAATCCATTTAATTTTTTTTTTATTTTTTTACTCCACACTACTTATAGAATACCACTAAAGGGTTTCCAATGTATTTGCAGGGGAGCTGATCCCCGAGCTGTAAATTGCAAAGGTATAAACCCTTTTGAGCTAGCAGTAGAGTCGAACTTCGGTGATAGTGAAGTACTTGCTTTATTAGCTTACTCAAATGGATAAGATTCTTTTGAACAAGAAATTACTGAAGACCAATTACATTAAATATGGGTAATCTAAGAGAGAAAGATACGATTGTATTGAATTTTGTGTAATTATATGACATAGTATTTACATTGAGGGTATTCCACTATTGTTTTTTGAGGATTTAGAGTGGTAGGTCGGCATGTCTACTCCCACTGGATTCACTGCAAATCAGTCCCCGGATATGTAATTTAAGACAGGTGCCTTTGGCTGGAGTCGAGCACTGGCAGCCTTTCAGCCAAGGGCTTTGTAAGGTCATGTGATTTTTGTTCATTCAGTTTGTTTGCTCCCTCTTTGGTGAAAGCTGTGATGATTTAATTTTTTATTTTTATTATTATAAAAAGTAGTTATGATGAAATGGTTTAAGGAATCGTGTATTTGTACATTGGTTTGTTTTAGTGAGGCTTAAGCTTTGTTGTGGCCGCAAGTCTTTCTTTGGATGCACGAGTGTCTCTTTGTACGTGGTTTGGAACAATGCTGTATGTCGTGCTGAAAACGGTATGTGCTTTTGTTCGTTCTTTATGGGTAAAATTTTTTAGACGGGATATTTCCATTGGGTTTCCATAAAATTTCCTATTATTTAACTAAAAATCACATTTCCTAAAAGTTTTTCCTAAATTTTATTCATCTTTTAAAAACCTCCTGTATTTCATTCCCCATCTCTATCTCTATTTTATTAAATAATATTTATCTATTCTTTTTTTTTTATTTTTTTTCTCACTTCCATTTACAATCTTAACTACTAACTATTTTGTCTTATTACATTCTTTTCAAATATCACATTCTACTAAATACTTATATGATTTTGACTACTGGATACAATATTATTTTTCAAATCGAAATTCGTATTATAAAAATAGTAATTTTTTTTAGAGAAATGATATTTGTAGTCGTGAGTATGCAAGCGCTGTGCAGTTGCTTTGAAAAAAATGAATATATATGGGACTCACATGAAAAGATATTAATTTCTTAACACTGGACCCTACTATTTTTCAAAGCGACTGTACGACGTTTGTGCATTCCACAATTGTATGTAGCATTACTATTTTTTTTAATATGTACATTTTCTAACATGATGATATTTTTTAATATATACTCTTTATCATTTTCTCGACAGTCAAACAATCAACATAGCCAAAAACCCAATGCAAATCATTGTAAAAAATCCACAATCTCAAGCCTAAATGAATGGATCGATCAAGAAAAATAGTTGGACAGTAATGAGAGAAATAGAGTAATTAAAAAAAAAATAGTGTCAAAGTATCATCACTTTCTTGGCAGCCAAACAGTCAACATAGCCAAAAAAATACAGAAAAATCAATGGCAACGCAAGAAAAAATGAGAAGCAGTTTTCTCAAACAAAGTCTAAAATCAAAATTCTAAACGAGAGTGACAAAAAAAAAAAAAAAAAAAAGAAGTTGGTGAAAACATCTCAACTTTCTCGCAGCGAAACAGTGAAGAGGTCGTCGATGCAGAGAGAGTTATGGACTCTCCATCGCATACTTATACCTTGATCATGGTGTCGGGGGGGAAAAAGGGAAAAGAGAAACAGAGAAGGAGAGAGATAGGAAAATAAAAATATAAGAAAATGAGTGAAGAGAGAAATGGTAACGACTTTAAAGAAACCGAAATCAAACTTACAAATATTGCGATATAGAAAGGCTGCGATCGTTGGTGTTGCGAGAGATAAGAAGCGACGAAAGTCAAACCGAATGCGATGGGATGTACAGTCGTTCCCCATATATGGAGAATTAAACCCTAACTAGAAAATGGGGATTGGGATGGGAGGAATTTTTCTTCAAAATCCTAATTTTTTTTTTAAATTATAGAAATAGAGGAGATATTAAGAACCCAATAAAAATGCTCTCAAGGGTCGCTCGTTTTATCATCTTTATATAAGTAACAATTAATAAATAGGGACCATCGAACTCCAGTCTCCAATGAACTGTAGATGGCATTTATACATTTGTCTATCTAACTTTTTATTTAAAATAATTAATCGAAAGTCATTTTGTTTATTTTAGCAATGACATTTACAAAGCATTCTAAATCAGTGCCTCGTAAAAATCTTCCTAGAAACATACAAGCAATATTTTAACCATTTGGAAGAAAATTTGCAAAATAGTTTGGAGTCTATTGAAAATTTGTTTAGGAATAAATTATTTTGGATATTTTTTTAAAGTTCTGTGAAAGTTAGTTTAATTTTAATTTTTTCTTTGACGTGGGGAACCACCCCATGGCAGAACCTTAGGGCTCATCTATGGAACCTAAACCTATGGGGAGATTAGCACAACACCGTCATGACCTCCTATTTAAATCGTAATTTTATTTCTGAGAAATCAAACCTGTGATATGGAGCACACGCACACAAGTTCTCCCTTACACTTGTACAATCCACAAATGGATAAAAAAAAGGAGTTGTTTTAATCTTAATTTATATTAAAAATCAATGAAGATGTTTTGATAATTAAAATATATTGAAATAGTCAATATTCTCATATTGACATATTGTTATTACATGATTTATAATCGAATAATGTTAAAAATAATTTAAAGATATATAAGTTTCGCTCATTATCTTTAAAAAAAAAAAATAATAATAAATTCATCCCCAAAAAGTTGATTTTTTAAAGTGTTTTTAATTTTTCTTTAGGAGAATATGAGGAATTTGTATATTCCAAAAACGTATACAGTGTTAATAGGGTGTGCAGGAGAATATTGAGATTTTACTATTGAAAAAAAAGTAATACTATATATAATTTTAGAGTGTGTTAGCATCGCACAATATTTTTAGAAATAATGTGGTAATATTAAAAAATTAGATTTTTATTTTTATTTTATACGTAGATATTGTATAAAATAGAGAATGCAAAAGCAATTATTCGATGAAAGTTAAAGAAAAAGAGAAACTTTATTTAATCTAATCTCCGCGACAAGACAGTGGCATTTGTATAAGCATAAGCACAAATTCCAGTGGCTTCCCTATCAACGATCCTGATCATATCTTAACTAGGCCAACGGTCAAGATCCTCGAACCCACCCTCGTTTCTTCCTGCACACAGCTCGATGTCTCTTCGCTTTCGGCACCCCTCCCTCGTGATAGGGACGCCAGCAATGCTTCATCCGACATGGAACTGGAATCCTACACGTCGTACAGTATCTCTCCGAAAGGCGGGACGCCGGGAACCAAGTTTTGTCCGCATAGAAATGGTCAGGCATAGACACTATAACAGAGAGAGGGAGAGACCGAGGCAAGGCAAGGCAAGCCAAATTTTCATTCGGGGTTTTGTTTGTATTTCGAGTTTTCTAGGACGATTATGGTCGTAGTAGTTGTTGGCGGAGGTGGCGAATCGCGAGTCCTCATGCTGTTGCTAGTTTAAAGTAAAAAAAAAAGAGGGTTCCTGGGTGCCCTGTTTTGATGTTGCTAATCAATCTTTATCTTTAACGGAGAAAAGAAAGTATTTTTGGGGGCCTTCAACTCGGAGCTAATCAAGCAACCGCACCTCTTTGATGTTGAATCTTTGTGGTATTTTGTAAAGAGTGCAATTTTAGAGGTGTAGATTTGCAGATTCAACTTCGAGGTCAGATTGGTAAAAAAGGCCGTTTCTTCATGTGAGAGAGAAGTAAAGATGGGGGGACTCCAAGAAGAAATGATTCTTTGCGATTTTCCTGTAAAGATTTTTGGGTCGAAGTCCATTTTTTTGCCTTCTTTTGATCTGATATACGTTCCAGTCTTGAGCACTTTGAGCTTCTTTTATGGGATTGAACATTTGAAGCGCTTCGAGGACTCGGTTGAAGGTGCCATTTTTTATCAGATTTCCATGCAAACTTAATTAGAGGAGAGGCCCGAAAGGCGCAAAGGGAATTTTGTGAGCGTTTTGTGATTCCCATTCTAATATTCAGGCACCTGGAATGCTCAAAAGTAAAAATTAAAAAACAAATGAAATAACACCGGGACATAATCTAGCTTAAAAGAACTCTCCTCTCTCTCTCTCTCTCTCTCTCTCGGTTCTGAGCTTTTTGGCTTGGCACGAAAGAAAATGGAGAAAAGAGGAAAATACACCCCCTCCTTAAACAACGACAGGTTCTTTCCTCTTCTTTTGTTGTTGGTCTCGTTCTGCTTTCACGACGCCGCTGCGTACTGCCGAGAGAAAACGACTAAGCACATCTCCTCTCAGCCTCCACCACCCAAATTCCAAAATGGGCTTCGAAGTATTCTTCTCGGCATTGCATTAGGAGCACTAACCGGTTTCCTTGGTGCCCTTCTGTTCGCTCTGATAGTCCGCAGCGTCATCCGGTACCTCAACCGGACCCCACTCCTCAAAGGCCCCGTCATATTCTCCCCCAAAATCACTCCCATGACGCTCCAAGCTGCTCTCGCCAATGAAAACCATTTGTTGGGATCAAACTCTAATGGGAAATACTACCGGACTGTGCTCGACAACGGGCTTGTCATCGCGGTGAAGAGGCTCGAACAGTTTCCGACCGGTTCCCCGGAGAAGTGCGTGAAGAGAATGATACAGCAGGAGCTGGAAATGCTTGCCAGTTTGAGACACCAAAATTTGATGAGCCTAAGGGCTTATGTTCGCGAATCCGGTGGTGGGCTTTCTTTGCTTTATGACTATGTCCCGACTGGGAGTCTCGAGGATGCTATGCATAGAGTTAGAGATAATCAGTTGCGGCTTGGGTGGGAGCTGCGCCTGAGGATTGCGGTTGGGGTTGTTAAAGGGCTTCAGTATCTTCATTTCGATTGTGACTCTCATTTTCTGCACTATAACTTGAAGCCTACAAATGTGATGTTAGATGCAGATTTTGAACCCAGGTTGGCGGATTGTGGGTTGGCTAAGCTCATGCCCAGTTTGGATAGAGTAACTTCGGGCTACAGTGCTCCGGAGTGTTTCCAAAATTGCAGGTGATAATATATAAACTTTCAGAGTTGAGAGATTTTAAAGCATATCCCTATATACAAGATTTTTACGTGAAGCATATTCATTTCCTTGCTATTGGTTTTCTTGTTTCTTTAAACACTTGTACCTCAGTGGGTTATGTACCGTCTCTTACGCTATTGAAATTACCAATTTAGATTCTGATAACTACATTGAAATTAAACTTGGTAGAAAAATTTTAACTCGTCTTGCACTTCCAATTAACTAGTGGTATTTTAGAGGCATTCTTGGTTTGTATAGTCAATTGATGCTGTCAGGGTTTTGGGATTGTACTTGGAGAATTTACATTCTCCCCTCTATGTTGCTAATTTTACAATTGGGTTTGAGGACCTGTTGTTATCCATGGTCCCTTTTTTCTGGTTGCAACTGAGTGTTAGATTTTAGGTAGTTTTGTTTTGTATCAAACATGTACCAATGCATGATGGTGGATATTTTGATTTGAAACAGGTATACTGATAAGAGTGACGTTTTCAGTTTTGGGATGATATTGGGTGTTTTGTTAACTGGTAGAGACCCTACTGACCCATTCTTTGGAGAGCTGGCTAGTGGGGGAAGTTTGGGACAGTGGCTTAGGCATTTGCAGCAAGCAGGGGAGGCACGAGAAGTGCTAGATACGAGTATTCTAGGGGAAGAAGTGGAGGAAGATGCGATGCTGATGGCAATGAGAATAGCTGTCAAATGCCTATCAGACATTCCTGCAGACAGGCCTTCCAGTGATGAGCTTGTTCACATGCTAACCCAACTACACAGTTTTTGAAGGAAATGTAAGTAAACTACTGATCACCAGTTTTCTGTAGATTTTTGGAAATTGGAACATTGGGATTTTGTGCTTGAAGGGATCATGCCTACAATCCATGTGTAGCAATCTCATTTACAAACTGCAAAGTGATCCCAGTGTTGTGGCTGTGATTGCTGCATTTTGTATTGTTTAGCTTCTTGCCTCTTTTCAAATCTGTATGATTATTCTTATCTTAGCATCTAGGGTCTGTACATAACTGATATTTGATAGTGAGGAAATTGGTATGTGAGAAAATGTTTGAACCAAGAGGATGAGTCTTTGCTCAGGTAATTATGCCGAGACATTTGCATTATTGTGTTTTACATTCTTGGTGATGGTGGGGTTTGGTTGGGTGTCTTTATTGGACAATACTTTTTTGGAATCACGGATCCTTTTTTAACTTGACATTAGGCAATTCTCTTTATATCTTCCTTTAACTTGACAGCCATTGTAATTAATTTAAAAAAAAAAATAACCTGGACAGCCATTTTACTTAATGGAAACAATGTGCATGACTTCTTGTCTTTAATTTCTGGATCTTAGAATGTATTTAGGTGTTCTTTTGTATACTTAATGTGTACACAGACTATGCCTATTTAATTCATATCAAGAATATTTCTCTTATTTATCAAAAAAAAAAAAATCCTTTTGCTTTAACGCATTGACTTTAGGACAAACTCAACAAGGAATCTCCTTGTGCCTTCTTGCTATGTAGCATTCAAACCATGAAAACGACAAATGAAACTCCTCTCAACTTCATTGTATTAAACAGATAACAGCATTTAGAAGTTCTCACCTTTGTGTCCTTTGCATTTCAGGCTTAACAGCCCTGTTAAATCGTTCATCTTGTGTTCCGATCCTTCTTTTTGGGAATTTTCGGCTGGGAGTTTCTGGTCCTGAAAGAGCTAAAAGGTGCCATAGTATCAAGGAGCCATTGTTCACCTCACCTGAACTCAGTCATGGAAACTGTGGAAGGGAGCATTGAACTGAGTGGTGGGGGATAGAGATAATGGAGTCCTTTTTCTTGTTCTTCGAAACAGAACAGACTCCGTTCAGTTTAAGGAGTTAAACATCAATGGGGAGTTTTATAATTATAACTTTTTTCAGGTCCAAAACTCCAAATGCATGCACACGAGTTTGCTGAGATTTCCGGATCACCTCCTTGTATTTATTTTCTTTTCTGTTTTACCCCCTTCAAAGCAGGTCTCAAAAAAAAGTTTGGGGTCCCATGAGACAAGCTAGAGCTAGGGATGGGTAGTTCCAAAAACCTTTGCACCTCATCTCTTCAAGTCAATGTCAAAGCAGATGGGCATCAACTTCATCCAATGCATCAAAACGTTGGCAGCTTTCTACCTTGCTCCCCTAGGCACCCACAACATCCCATTGTAGGTAGACTCCTTTAGTTACGTCCCCCAAACAAAGCAACTCCGGTGGCATGCGATCCGGACCCTTCGCCAATCGCCAGTTGTTACAGCTCCATTGCCTTCTGGCTTCATTGGGAAACCCGTTATAATTGGAGTAATGCTGGGTACTAGTCTAATAGACAAGTTCACAAAAGCTTTTTGTAAAAATGTGGATTTCACTTAAAAAAAACTAAAAAATTGTTATTTATAAAAGAATCTTTTTGAGATTACTTTTTTCTTATATACGTAAAACTTGTTTATTTGAGACTTGTACAAATATTTTCTTATTCATTAAAGAATGGTTAAAGTAGTAATTACATTTTATATAAATTGATGTGGTAAGCGTCTACGTAAACAATGTATTAATAAACATGAGTAATGCTAGATACAAGTTTCAAATAGACAAATCACATACAAATTTTTTGTAAAACAATGGGTCTCACTAAAATAAATAATAGTTTTTTTTACACTTTTTTAAGATGAGGTCTACTTTTTTACAAGGGCTTGTATGAGACTTGTCTATTTGGAGATTGTACAAATCATTTCTCAATAAACATATTTGCAAATAGATTTATTTAGCCTAACAAAAAAAATAAAAATAAAGAATAAACAGCAACTCAGGAATTTTAATTTGCGTTTGTAAAGAAAAATGAATAGAAATTTAGAGAACGATGTAGTATCTTATATTGATGGTTGGCACAAAGTCTATGATATTTCAAAGAGTTATATGCGTGTTAAGATGTCATTTAAATAATAATTCTTTTTAGTAGTTTAAGGTTTTAAAATAAACAGTAATTTTCTTTATTTTATCTTTTGAATTACTAATGATGATGCCCTTAACTATGAAATTAAATATGAACTTCGTTTCCGCAGTATTATAAAATCATGAAGTTTGGGCTTACGATGCAATTTCAAGGAAGTAGATACGTGCACGTTAAAATTTGAACGAGACGTGTGCAACGGCCCAAGTTCTTCCATACGATTACGAACACCCAATGACTTGTTTGGTTATGCAGTTAAGATGAGATGAAAATAAAATATTTTATTAAAAATTTAATAAAATATAATGTAAAATAAGATGTTTTATTCTATTATGTAAAATATGACACGTTTATCACTCGTAGATGATTTCTTATTTTTTTTTAAAAATAAATATAAAAATTGATGGATAATGATACTTCGTTATAATGTAATGAAAGTGTAATGTAATTATGTAAGTGTGATGATTAGATAACGAAGGGGAGCTGGAAAAATGCATGATCTGTCTAGCTCGCTCGGAAGAATCCCTCCACCATATACGACAGCAATCCGCTAGAAATACGCAATTAGAAATGATTAAGAGACAATTAGTAAACAACTTTTGCACAATTAATGAATAAAGTATTAATTTTTTTTATTAAAATAAGTTTCATATGTTTGAATTTAAAAAATATTATTTTATTATATAATTTAAAATAATTACGATACGGTTGTATTGTACTATTGTGTCATTACTCCTAGCAATTTATAGCATGCCATGCATACGGATGTTGGATTTGCCCATATATATATATATATATATAAAATTAAATCACAACCTGTCACAACAATTTAAATTAATAAATATATATATTTTATTATTTATTTTATATCTTAACACTATTCTTTAAGTGTGTGCTAGAGACTTTTACTCTAATAGCATATTAAATTACCATTTATCTTATAAGTTTAAACTAATAGAATTAAATAGATTTTATTATTTATTTTATATATGAGAAAGCCTACTCTGCCGCCTCCCTATTACCGCTCAAGAGTACTGCTCGGGAAATTTTTTTATTTTTTTACTTAATGATTAAAAAAGTGATTTTAAGTGTATTGATATATTTTTTATTTTTTAAAAATATTAAAATATATTAAAAAATGTGAAAAGAAAAATAAAAAATAAAATAAAAACTTAAAAATTGTCGTGTGGTCAAACCAAGCGGGCTGGCGGAAGAGTAGCCCGACTATTTATATATTAACATGTATGTATAGGTGTAGGTGTAGGTATTTTCTATAAGTAAATGCTAGGCCTATATATTTCCTCAGAGCCCATGCAAGTTTAATAAAAAAAAAATATTTGTAAGTTTGCTTATAATTGATGAGCAATGCTACAGTTATCGCTAATTTCTATTGTTTATTCTTCCCATTGTACGTGGCAACCCAGGTGTGTTAAAAAAAAAAAAAAAACCCAAGTCGTCTCCTTCCCAACATCCCCCTCCCCTCCCCTTCCCCTGTTACTCATTTTTTATTCAGAATCAGAACTCGAAAATCCCCAACCCCGACGACGAAAGCCTGTGCCTTCATTTCCTCTGACAAATCCGTCATATGTCCATAGGCATCCAATCCTTGCACTTTTCCCTCCCAAAACCATGTTCAGACTCAATTCCCAGAAATTAGGCATACTCAACTTTACTCAACTTGTGGATTGAATGCTACTTCCTAGAGTTAATATCAAGAGAAAGCTATGCGTTGGTAGGAAATTATTTTCTCACGATTCTTTCACCCATAAATATGCTTCGTGTTATATTGAAATTTCTAATTATATGACATATATTTTCAATTTCTAACTATTATCCAATTTATGCATAGCAATAGCATATTGCTAATAAGATTACAACTGGATTTTGGAATTTTGGAAGAGCAACCGCTTCACTTAAATTTACAACCAATATTACAAAGATTTCAAATGAAATGTTAGTTAGAAACGCGGGTTTCTCGACCTAGGATGGAGGCTATTTGAGGAAGGCGACAAAATGGGTTTTGAAACTGGAGGCTTGGCTTGAAGATGAAATGAGAAATGAATTCTCTTTGGTGGGTAGAATGAGTTTCTCTGAAGGCTTGAAGACGAAACAAAAGCTTGCCTTGAAGTGTTATGCGAAGACGAAGATGAAATTTGAAATGGGTTCCTGTAACTTAAAGACGAAGCTGACGAAGACGAAATTTGGACTGGATTCTGGTTGGCTTGAAGACAAAGGAGGTTCTAATTTTTATATTTGAAATGGGTTCCTCTGAAAAAAAAAAAAAAAAAAAAAAGATGAAGCTGACGAGCATGTTTTTTAAAATGGGTTCCAGTTAGCTTGAAGACAAAGGAAGTTATAATTTTTTAATTTGAGATGGGTTCCTCTGGCTTGAAGACGAATGTGACGAAGATGAAAGTTGAAACGAGTTTCGATTGGCTTGAAGACCAAGCTTTAAGACGAAGACCGTTCTAATTTATTTTGACAAAAAGAAAGCTTTACTTTTTTAATTTTTAAAAACATACAACGTGGTATGCCACATATGGCGGGAAGGGGAGTGGGACATTCTAAGTGGTGGACGTAGCATTTCTCATAATTGATATACTTACTACAGTACTGATGCAAAAGCTTTTCATATTAGTTAGCTAAAAAGATATTGGTGTTTTATTATTATTATTATTATTATTTTTTAATTGAGTCCTACAACAATTAGTATTTTTAAACACAAAATTGTAAGTAACATAATTATTTTTTATTTTGCAAGGGCTGGGGTGTGGGACTCGATTTTTAAACAATGAGGTGTGGTTTTGGGTAGTGAGCTGAAATAAGATGAAAGTTGAAAGTTAAATAAAATATTGTTAAAATATTATTTTTTAATATTATTATTATTTTGAGATTTAAAAAAGTTGAATTATTTATTATATTTTGTGTAAATTTAAAAAAATTGTAATGATAAGATGAAACATTTCTTATATCCAAACGGACCCTAATTCTTTTAAGAGAGGAAAAAGGGCTACAAGTTTTTTTTTTTGGGTGATCATCTAACATTTTCATCACCTTGATAACTTTACGATCTCTATGTAAACCAAGTACTTTTGTTTACCATTGGAGGAGATAAAGTATTCAAGGTAGATTCAATGATTCGGTGTTCATTGCATTAACCTGGCTCCTAATTCCTTGTCAAACAAGTTGTTGAACCATATATTAATATTATGATAACATTATAAACAATGATAAAGAAGGTCGACAGGGAGACGTGAAAAATAAATCATGACATCTTTTGAAGTTCTCTATCTATATTTGAGATTATCTTTCTATGTGGAAGAAGCCAATGTCTAGATGCATTGATCAAAATGGGAGTTTCCGTAGCGTGGATTTCATGTCAGAATAGGCAGTCAGAGATCTAAATTATTTGAAAAAAGTAGTGGGAAACATATGATCCTCCTCACATATAGTCCTAAGGGTGAGTTTGAATATTGAAGTGAGTTGAGTTGAGTTGAGTTGAGATGATAAAATATTATTAGAATATTATTGTTTATTATTATTATTATTTTGAGATTTGAAAAAGTTGAATTATTTATTATATTTTATGTTGAAATTTAAAAAAGTTGTAATGATGAGTTGAGATGAGTTGAAATAATCTCAACTTCCAAACGAAGCCATATGAATGAACCAAGAATATAAAGCAAAGCATGTGATGAAAAGATGAAAAATACTATTCTGCCACCCTAAACGTACCGCTTGGTTTGACCGCTCGCTCGGTACAATTTTTTTTTTATAAGGAAGTGATTTTAAATATATTAATATATATTTTTTTATTTTTTTAAAAATTAAAAAAATATGAACAGAAAAAAAAAAAATTTTTACAACTAGTGGTAACACCGAGTGGTGCTACTCAGGCGGCAGGGCAGAGTAGCACCGCTCTGAAAAGATATGGGACTGAAACAGATATTCTTTGCAGTGCTTTAACACAAACAAAGGCGCGCAAATGGTGGATTGAATCATGGTATGTTTTAGAAATCTTAAGATTCCTCAATCCTCTGCCTTGATCATGACGGAACAGTACTACTGCTACAAGACGAAGGCGTCGGACCCCCCCATCTAACAATAAATCAACCATCCATCCATCCATATAATATATATATATATATAGATGTATGTATGTGTATATCCTAAGTGTTGTGTGAATAATGCATGCATGGTTCTGTGACGCCACGCTTATCCTCCTACTCAGCACCCAAGTTTGTTCGTATTAGCGTGAGAAAGAGACCGATCCTCCTCCAATTTACTGTTGTTAAAGTTAATAAGAAAGAGATAGATTTAATTGTTTATATTATATTTTTATATTTTATTTAAGTTAAATTCGAATCATTTTATAATATAGTGTAATTATTTATATTAAAGAAATGTATTAATTATAAAAAAAATTATTAAAAAAAATTTATAAATTAACTTATTTTGAGCAGTACTAGAGTAGCTCGTTTTGTGTTTTGTGTTTTTTTTTTAAATTTTTTTTTAATATTTTTAAAAATAAAAAAATATATTAATACATTTAAAATGACTCTTTAATCATCAAAAAAAAAAAAATCAGAACGGTACACAAGAGCGGTCAACTATGGCGGCATACAAGCTTCATACTAATATTCTTTTACGAAGAGATTACACGCTTTTATCTTCTCCTCTGTGGCTCTGTTACTCTGCAGTCGAGAGCAAGGAAAAAAAAACAGAGAAATCGCTGGAGAAGAATGCAAAAAGCGTAATTTCCGGATACGTGTCTTTCTCCCAATGGTCACTTTCACAAAGCCGTGTTATCTGCTGGGTCGTAGGCTTTAAGTCAATATAGATGAAGTCCCTGTTCTGATCACCTTCGAACGGACAGAAAATTGAAGCCACAGGCAATCTTCTCACTTATTTTCCACGCAAGAACCGAGAATTTAATTGGCGGGTGATCTACCAACCAGGTGACCTTATAAAATACTCTCTCTTCTTTATTATAATCCCCAAGCTATTATCTGCCTGTTAATAACATGACAAACCCTCTTCCCGAAATCCGCATTACTAAAAGACAGACGCCCAATTGAAGCTCAAAACGTGCCCCGTAAAGCTAACGGCGTTACGGTGAGCACTGAATGGTCATGTTTACCATCCCGTTTGCCTGTTAATCAGAGGACAAAGAGGTGAGTATAGTACAGTAACCGGTTGCCCAAGGTAGGACAATAATTCTGTTCCGTTTCTAAAAGTGGTTGGAAAATTAATTTTTGTATATAAAAAATAAAAAATATTAAAGGAAAAATATAAGAGAAAGAGTCAGTCACACACTCGCTAAGAGAAAACGAAAAGAGCGTGAATAAAGGTGTGGTGCTCTCTGCAGACGTACGAATAGTAATGGCAGCGAGCAGTGACGCTGCAGTCTGCAGAAACGGTCTCAGAGAAAAAGGACATAGTCGGCGACAGGCCAAAGAGATCGCAGAAAGTGGCTCTTGAATCGAGGAGATGATGCGGTTTCTCTTGTCTTAAGTATCTAAATATAGAATTACAATTACTTTTTTTTATTGTTGCCGCTGTTGTTGTGTTCCGAGGTTATTTTGATTGTTCGGACGGTGATGATCGTCAATCGGCTGCGGATTGGTAGAGGTCTGTGTTGAGAATTTATCTCAGAGATGGCGTCTTCGAGTGTCCCGGTGGCTGGTAAAGTTTAATCAAAATTCCTGGGGCTTTGAATTGCGTTTTTTTGTTGATGATTACCCTGTTTGTTATATGAAGCAATCGGGAGTTTTAGAATCGCTGCTCTTTGTTTTTCTGGTGGTGGATGGTGTAGATTCGGAGGAGGATGCGCTATACAAGGAGCTGTGGCATGCATGTGCGGGACCTCTGGTCACGGTGCCTCGCCAGGGGGAGCTAGTTTTCTATTTTCCTCAGGGTCACATCGAGCAGGTACTATATAAATCTCTTCGGATTTTGTTCAATTTCTTCTGCTCTTTTCCGACTCTTGATATGGAGGTGCAAATCTGCAATGCGTTTCGTTGAACTAATTTTGGTTGTATGTCTATATGTTTATGTAAATGTACGGATGCATATATAGGTGGAGGCTTCGATGAATCAAGTGGCTGAGCAGCAGATGCCAGCTTATGATCTTCCAGAGAAAATTCTCTGTCGCGTTCTCAATGTTCAATTGAAGGTAAAAGCTTGCCGTCACTTAAAAATTTTGGAGGCGCACTTTTTTGTTTACTGCGGTGCTCCCTCCCATTCACGCTCTCAATTGAGTTGTTTTTCCCCCTTTCTTGGTACTGAACTGAAATTTAAACTTGATCGAGGAAGGCTGAACCAGACACCGATGAAGTGTATGCTCAAGTGACTTTGGTTCCTGAACTCCAAGTACGTGATTCTGAAAGTGATCGTTTATGGAATTCCGGACGTGAATTTAAAATTTGGAAATAATAAAAGTATGAATCTTATGTTTGTTCTGAACAGCAAGGCGAGAACTCGGTGGAGGAGAAGAGTACTTCGGCTTCTTCCCATCCTCGGCCGCGTGTATATTCCTTTTGTAAGACGCTTACGGCCTCCGATACAAGCACTCATGGTGGTTTCTCGGTGTTGAGACGCCATGCCGATGAATGCCTACCTCCACTGGTTTGTTTGGGCTTTTCATCTTGTGTCTTTTTAGTGGCTCGCTTCTTTTATTCTGTAATTACATCATACCCTTGGTCTTCATTTGAGTTCTGAGAAGCATTGAAATTGCTCCTTTTTTTGCAGGACATGTCCAAGCAACCTCCGACTCAGGAGTTGGTTACCACGGATTTGCATGGAAATGAATGGCGTTTTCGTCATATTTTTCGAGGTAATATCAAGTACCTTCAGTCACTTTTGTTTAAATCTTGACGTAGCAATTATTTGATTCCTTGGTCCAATACACGTTTGCAAAGTATCCGTTGTAAAATTTGATAGAAGCATGAAACTTGTCCATACATTGTATCCATTAAAATGAGAAATCGTGAATTGTAAATGTAAATGTCAGGTCAACCAAGGAGGCATCTTCTTCAGAGTGGATGGAGTCTTTTCGTCAGCTCCAAAAAGCTTACTGCTGGGGATGCTTTTATCTTCCTGAGGTTTGTCTCTTTATTTTCAAACCAGTTTCTATGATTGTGATCCCAGTTACAGCTTTTCATTGGTTCACTAATGACTACAGATTGTACCATGTTGCAACCATATGATATGTGACATGTAAAGTAGTTATGTGGTGGTAGAACATTTTTGTCTGATCAGTTTCTAGATCCTTTTGCTCTCAGAGGTGAAACTGGGGAACTTCGTGTGGGGGTAAGAAGAGCAATGAGGCACGGAAGTAATATTCCGTCTTCTGTCATATCTAGTCACAGTATGCATATTGGTGTCCTTGCAACAGCATGGCACGCTGTTAATACGAGTACCATGTTCACTGTCTACTACAAGCCAAGGTGTGTAATTTTTTCGTTACCTTCCTATCATCGAATGACAATTTCTTATATACCACATATACCTACCTAGAAAAAAATATCTTAAACCACATGTAGAAACACATTGCAACTGATTCCATAACATGTCAATGAGTTGGTGTGGTCTTTTATATATAGATATTGCATTCTTTTTCCCACTAAAGCGTGATATAGATTTTACCATTTAAGTAGAAATAGTTCCCTGAATGCCTGAGAAAGAAAAAGAAAAAAATCACTTTCAACCTTGTTAATAGGAGGTCGTGTCTAGAGAGTTGCTGCCAAATTCAGAGTGCCTAAAAAAAAAAAACAATTTCAGTGTCTAAAGTAGAGAATGAGAATATTGTTGATTGCAGGAATATTGTCTAAACTATACATTTCAACTGAAGTAATTGTCAGTCTGTGTCATGTTACAGTGCATGGTTTTTTTCGTGTGCTCTGATCTAAACTATATTCATTCATGGAATAAATTATGCCTAATATTGAGCTTTATACATATTTTTGAATGCAGTAATGTCATGCACACTGAGTGTGTATGGTGTAATCCTGTTTATTTTTTTAATCCTTGGCATACTGCTTTTCCAATCTATGAATTTCTTGTGTATGATATGTTATAGGACTAGCCCAGCTGCATTTATCGTACCCTTTGATAAATATATGGACTCTGTCAAGAACAACTGTGCTATAGGGATGAAGTTCAAGATGAGGTTTGAGGGTGAAGACGCTCCAGAACAGAGGTATGATCTTTTATTGAACCCTGCTTATCATTTTTCAAACTTTATGAAAAGAGGAGGAAAAATGAAAAGAGAATTTGGTTGATTTGTGGAACTTCTTGCCTCCATGGACTAGATTCTCTGGCACGGTGATTGGAACCGAGGATGCCGATTCTGTAAGGTGGCCCGGATCAAAATGGAGATGTCTGAAGGTACTAACTTACAGTGCATAAGTACTTGAATTTCATAATCCTTCACATGCTAAACCTTGTGTTCTTTTGCAGGTTCGATGGGATGAAACTTCTCCCATCCATCGTCCAGAAAGAGTTTCCCCTTGGAATATAGAACTTGCTTTGACTCCTACTCTGGATGCCCATCCAGTGTGCCGATCAAAGAGGCCTCGTGGGAACATGGTATCGTCATCTACTGATTCCTTTGTTCCTACAAGGGAAGGTATAGAACAACTGGTGGACACATTCTTCATAACTCTTTATTGTTTCACCTCTGTCATTGTTATGCTGCGATTGCAGTTTATTTAGACACTGTTGTTAAGCTCCATCATTTACATGACCAGGTTTGCCTAAATCTAGTGTTGACCTTTCACCAGAGAAAGGGTTATTAAAGACCCTGCAAGATCAGCCAATATCAACAATGGGAGTTGTCTGTGCTGAGAATAATGAGTCAGACACTACTCAAAACCCCCCTTTATGGACTCAGACACAGGGTAAGAATCAAACTGAATCGAGTTTTGGTGAAAGAGTGGGGCCAGATGACAGTGCCCCTAAAATGATGCATGAGATGAACTACAGAAGTCCAGTATCAGGCTCTCTGACTCCTTACGGGTTCCATTGGCCCTTTATTGATCAAAATACTGATAATGCGGATCGATTGAAGAAGCGTGTTTTAGATCAGAATCAAAGATCAAATTTATTTACATTTTCCCAGTCCATGTTGCATCCCTCATTTAATATGATGGAATGTGGCATGCAACATCCTGCACCAGCAGTTGAGCAGCATCCGGTTAATAGGTTGTTACCTCTGCTGCCACCTACAAGTATCGAGGATTCTCCCTGTACATCACTGATGAAACCACAGCCTCTGTTTTTGCAAAAAGAAGAAATGAAATCCAAGGGAGATGGCAGTTGCAAACTCTTTGGTATATCACTCATTAGTAGTCATTTGGCCACAGAACCGGCCACGCCACATGAAAATTTCATGCATAGGACAGAAGGGCAAATTGCTTCTCCATCAGATCAACTGCAAGATTTGGTGTCTGACCCAGGGTCGCAGAAAGCTGTGTGTCGAATTTCTTCAGAGATATCAATTAAAGATGATGAACGAACGAGGTCTTTTCAAGCCTCTGAGTGGCTTTCTAGAAATGTCCACGACAGGCTTCAGAGCAGTTCAACCAGATCTTTTATCAAGGTTTTCTCCTTTTAGACAACTGAATGTAAAGTCTCACCCGTGTTTCCATCTAGAATTCATCGTCTTATATCTGTTGAAAACAGGTTCACAAGCGGGGGGTTCCTGTTGGGCAGTCTGTGGACCTTACCAAGTTTGATGACTACAATGGATTGATGGCTGAGTTGGATCATATGTTTGAGTTGAACGGTGAATTAATTGCTCCCAATAAGAGGTGGATGGTGGTTTTTACTGATAATGAGGGTGATATGATGCTTGTTGGAGATGATCCCTGGCGGTAAGTACTTAAGTTCTGCCTTTCTCTGTTCTTTATTCCTCTCCTTTCTTTCTATCCTTCAACCAAGACCGTGTTTCTCTACTTAATTTCTTATATGTTCACATCATCATGTTTTAATTCCAATCACGTTTCCATATAATGCAGAGAGTTCTGTAGCATGGTCCGTGAGATCTTTATCTATACTCGAGAGGAGGTTCAGAAGATGCGACCACAACCCTTGAATCCCAAAGTCAATCAGATCTCACCAGTTGCACGCCGAAAGATGGGTTCAAAATAATTGAATGATTTGACACTACTTCAGGTGTGAGTCCCAAAAACAGGTTTGGTATCTACGACTTTACATGGTTGTTAATAAGTTTGGAATGCATTAACTCTGATTTTATAGGTAAAACCTTAAAGATTGTTGTACTTCCTAGTAACCCATTGGACATTAGTTTAATGTAACTCACAATATTTCTGCCTTAATTGGGAGACAAAAGAAGGGAGATTTTGCTGTGCATTCTCAACTCAGATGGCCGATTAACTAGGAATTTAGAAAGTCATTTTTATTCTCATCGTGTTTGTTCAGGTTGTGGAGCTGGCAAGTCTACGTTTTAGGGTGTGCGGGGGGTACTGGCCTTTGAAGGGAAGCCCTTATCTTTTGCAGTCGATGCTTAACAGTATAAACTGTCTACGACATGCAGTTTTGGTTCAATTGCAAATCACTGTAGTATATAGTGTTTTGTTTTTTCTATTTTTGGTGGGTTGGATAAGAAAAATTGCTGTATCAAATGTACAGATAATTTGCCCATAATGTTCGAGTAATAGTATATGCCAAGAGCTAGAAAGTATTTAAGACCCTTGTAAATTGTCATGATCTTTTACTTTATGATTAATGATGATTATAGTCGTGGAGTGTGCAACCTTTTGAAAAAGAATAAGAGATCTACTATTAAAAAATTATTATTATTATTATTTTCAGATCTCGTGTTTATTCACTTTTTTTAAAAAGATTGCTAGCACACTCATGATGACAAATATAATTTCTCTTTACTGAATCTCAATCACTTAATTATGTTATGTTGTTTATTTGAGACTTGGCTTTCTTAGTGAATTCTTGAAAATTGTTAATTTTAATTTCTGTTGAGAAGCTAATTATGTTTTCTTTCCCAATGTGGAATTATTTGATTACTAACTCTAATAAATCAGATAAAAAAAAAAAAAAAACATTTCCTCACTTTTGAGTTTGAATTTCAATTGTCTAACTCATTGTAAAGGGTACTAAAGGACCCAACATTTCTTATTCCCCATCAATCATTAGATTAATTATTAATGACAAATTTAATGATACTAAGATAGGTAGATAAGAGTAAAAATGAGAATGTAATATGCAGTATTTTTTTCTTTCCATTAAAATAGACCGTTGTGTATGAAGAAAACAGAAAAAGAATGATGGGTCAATGCTTTTCTACCCTCAATGGCAGAGCTGAGCCATTCCTGTATTCACCATCTAATAATCGGTTCAGATGCACAGCACCATCGCTCTCGAAAAAGTAGCGGTGAAGGGCCTTCACACATTGTTCAGCTTCACTATCATTTACTATCAATGAAATATTCACCTGATTGATACCAACGATATGTATTTAGTTTTTCTTTTTTTGAAAAAATGCCACAGTATTTACAGGAATTATGATGGAAATACCTTTGATGCCCCTTGTGATATCATCTGAACATTAACTCCATTGCTTTGTAGAACACGAAATGCCTGCCAAAAAGGAAGAGGTTTTATCCTGTGAAAAAGATGGAAAGAGAATCTGTTGTGCTAATGACACAAAACTAGGATTCAATTAAGGACAACGCTGGGGGCTCCGCTGGAGCTCTAGCACTCTAGCACGTGTTTTTATGTGTTTTTCTTTTTAAGTTATTTTTTATATAGATTTTTTTAATATTTTTAAAAAATAATATAAATTTAAAATATCATTAAACACACTTCTTTAATTAGAAAGTAAAAAAAAAAAATTATTAAAAAATATTTTCTTAATCATGAAGTAAAATAAAAAAAATATGTTTTTATGATTTTTTATTTTATTTCGTGATTAAAAAAAGTATTGTTTAATAATGTATTTTTTTATTTGTTTAAAATATTTAAAATTATTAAAAAAATCTATATAAAAAAGAACTAAAAAAACACATAATAATACACATGCTAGAGCCCAGCTGGAGCTCTAGCATTATTCTTCAATTAAATATTGAAATGAATATAGCTCGAGATAATCTCCACAATACTGAAAAAAAAAAGATAATCTCCACAAAGTTTAATGAGGGAATAACACCTTCTCCAGCATCAACGAGGAACGCTGAGCATTGCCAATGAGAGAGATGATTGATCTGTGTTGCAGGAGATTCACCTCTGCAACTTTCTCAAGCTCGTCCACTACACGTTCAAGTTCCTGATCAGATGAAAAATGGGTGCAAATGGATTTAATACACCAATTGAGAGAGAGGTTTTAGCATTAAATATCCACACAGCCACAAATTCACCAGCGGGAGTCCTTGCAAGCAAATTGGAGTAAGAAAATAAATAATGTTCATAGACTTGCCTGCTGGATCAGTTCTCTGCTCCAAAGTTTAGAAGGATCTAATGTCAAAGATACACTAACTTCACTAGTAGCAACAGCGTCCACAGATATGCCCAAACCTTCGAATATTGAGAACACCTACTGGGAGAAATATATAGAGCAAATAACATTACCACTAGCATAAGCCATGACGGCAACTGGTGGAAGAACAAATTCAAGTTAAGGAAACATTTTCTAACCTTTGCAAGGAACCCAACTTGACCGAGCATGCGTGTACTGACTATATCCACCATGGTAACATTCTGCTTTAAAACTATGCTGGTCAGCTCAGCCTGTAATTGCATTTATGTGAAGAAAAATGTCAGTACTGTTGAATTCCTCCATTCATTAGGATGAAAAAGTATCACCTGCAACGAACCTTGCTCATATCTCTTGTTTTAGTAATGAGGGTGCCGGGAGCTTGAGGGTTGTATGAATTCTTGACCCTAACAGGGATATCACCCTCTCTGGCTGGTCTCATGGATTGTGGGTGTAGTACCTGCATACAGGGCATAATATGAAAATTAAATTTCCCTTGTGCCCTTGTCTTCACCAAAAATCAAAGTGAAACAGCCCAAGCTTATCTCTCAGATCAACATGCTAGCCGAATCCCAGTAATTTATTTTATCACAATTATAGATATGTGCAACAGTGCAAATAAAAGTACAACATGGATATTACTAACAGCTATGAACAAACTCAACCCAAAAACACGCTTTGGTTACTTGGTACTTAAGCTCCTCTGTCTCTCTAAATCCCAACCTCTGTCTGGTATACATAGTACTGGGCATTCTCTAATCTCTAAAAGTTGTGACACCCTCTCCCTCTCTTTTTAGATCCCAACTTCAGCCCGATATGCATACTGGGCATTCTCCAAAAGCTGTGACACTACAAAAAACTGGTCTACTCCAGCTTGTGTCACAAACAATTTCTAAACTGCAAGAAGCAAGATAATGATAAAACTAACCTGAGCACCGAAGCATGCAAGCTCCTCTGCCTCGTCAAATGTCAAATAAGGTACAGGTTCAGCACGTGGATAAATGGTAGGGTCACAGGTCAAGACGCCATCAACATCTTTCCACACCTGTTAAAATTCTGTTAATATCTATCAAAAGAGGATTCACATAAATTTCTCTACTAAAATTTCTATACTAAAATTAGTTCCAGATAGAAAGTGTTTATGAATACATGCATGAGACTGCCCATTTGCACATATGAGTTCCTCCAGTAAGTGAATTCAGGTTCTGATTCTGACCTGAATTTCCTGCAAGCCTAAAGCTTTGCCAATGGTTGTAGCTGTCAAATCACTACCGCCCCTACCCAAGGTGGTAACCGCACAAGATTTCCAGCCCTACAGTAAGAGAAAGCACATTGCAAAATCCTGCTAATATACTAAAAGATTAAGAGTAACTCCTCAGCAGTGAAATGGATGCAACTGCAGTTCAGTAAGACCTTCCCAAGGAAGCCGGTAACAACGGGAATTGCGGGATCCTTAACCCAATCACCATGTAATCTCTTGGCAACAGCTGGGTAAGTTGCTTCCAAGATGTCTGCATTCGTGAAATCGTCTGTGGTTATAAAACCAACATCAAATGCATCGTACTGCAAAATTCACATATCAACATATTGTAAGTTGCTGCTGAAATTAATGGTTGGAAAACAAAAGAGTACACGAATGATGAAGAATAATACATACTTGGCGTGCCTTAATACCGATTTTATTCAGATAAGCAGCAAAGATTCTCGTGGACATGCACTCGCCAAATGAAACCAAGTAGTCTTTCGTGCGAGGTGTTAACTCTTTCATCATAGCTATTCCTTTCAGAAGTTGCTCTAGTTCATCCAAGAGAGCTGTAAAATATCACGCGTGCGAGCACAAAAAATAAACCCTTATTACCCCCCACCTTAAGATCAGACAATTCTGTAGCACATTCAGAATAAGTAACTGATTTCCACAAACGAAAAGAAAGACTCTTTCAGCGCTTAGATTAAAGAGTCCTAACCAGAGACCACAGAGCGATCAACACCAAGTTCTTCTACCGTCCTGAAAATGATAAAAAAAACACCGTACTTTCTTATCATGGAAAAATGGCTATAGAGCGTCATTTCTCTAGCAGTAATTAAAACACTTCAGAATAGAAAGAAATTATTATATAACCGTCAAACCTAAGATGCAGCTCCTTTACAGATCCCAACTCCTCGATTTCCGAAGCATTAGAGACGCCACAACTGACAGCCTTCTCTCCGGCCTTCATTACAAGCATTCAACTTCATAATTATCGCTCTCAATACGACATGATAAAAATTCTAAATTTCTTTTTCTTTTGTTCGTGTGTAAATTACCACAAGCAGTTTGTTAGTAGTTTTTCCTATAGCAGAGAGAACAACGACGGGCCGTTCCTCTGGAAAACTGAGAATAAGAGTGGCGATCTCTTTCATCCTCTCCGTCGACGCCACGGACGATCCACCGAACTTCATCACACACGTGAAACCCTCCGCATTTCCACCAACAAATTGCTTCCCTATCACGTTTTCTTTAAGCACAGCCTGCACTCCTCCTCCATTCTTGGCACCTACTTTTACTAGCTTCATCGTGGCCGCTCTCCTCGTAGAAGAATCACCAATTTTCTCACAGAACAATCTAGAACGCGAAGCAACGGAATTCGAGAATCCGAGCCGGTTCATGAATCTGTGACTCGAAAATTTGACACCGTGTGCGTGCAACGAAGCCGCCATTGTTGCAGAGAGTGGATATACTCAGATGTTGTATCGGCGAATTACGTAGTCTTGGATTTCCTCAATTCGGAGAGCACATGAAAGTCGAAAGCAAAAATGCAGGAGAGGTTTTTTATGCGTCCGTTATGATAGTTAAGACTTTGGATATCGGAGCTGAGGGAGGGTGGTGAGGAGGGAAAGTCGTAATGAAAAATAGATATCGTGCATTGCAGCGGGAAGCCGTTTCTTTCGCGGTAAATTTAGTTGACTCACTCGCTGTTACTCGTCTATATTAATTTATAGAAAAAATTATTTACCTACAATATTTATTATATTTTCAATGAGAATTTTTTTATAAAATAAAAATTTAAAAATAACATCAATTTATAAAAATACTTTCATATTAAAACAAACACAGTTATGAAATATATTGTGAAATATGATGTGTGTAACATTAATATTCCAAAATTCAAACTCAAAACTACTTCTTTTCAGCATGAAATCATCAGTTATCCCAAAAAATTAAATTTATAAAATAAATATATTTTATTATTTATGTTTACATCTTATCAATAAGCATATATACCCTTGTTACAAAGTTAAAACTACATATGGTGGTCCGCCACAATTCATATTTTTAATTTTTATTTTTTTGTTGTTATTTTCTTATAGGTAAATGGTAAGAAGTACTTTCATTTGTTATTTCATACCATTCATTTATATTATTAGTTGGCTAAATTTCAGTAAGAACATTTTGAGATAATTCATTTAAAAAATATATGGTTCAGTTGTTGGTTTTGATAGTTTGAGATCTAATTTGGAAATTGAGTTGTAATTTGGGGTACTAAATAAAATTTTGCTTAATTTTTATCTTGATGTATTGAAGTGACATGCATCACCATGGCCATTGTAAATGGAAACATCACATCTCTCTAGTCTCTACCATAGTGTTTATGTAATAAGTGACATTGATACCTTGGCATTGTTTGCTGAGATGTTGAAGGAAGGCATTCAAATGGATGAGTTTTTGTTCTACATAATTCTCCATCAGCGATTATGGTGCAAAAGGTGGATTGGATTATGAGGCTTTTAGTAATAAGTAGGATATGTTCGGGTGTCAAACCCGTCTCAACTTATTTTAAACCAATCATTGATTGAATCCACTACTTTTTTAACTTCTTATAAAAAGTTAAACATATCTCAATCTACTTCAAACATTCAAACACATTTCAATGAGATCCACAAAACATTATTATTCATAGATCAACTCAAATTATCTGAGATCACTTTGGCACCCAAACGCAGCCTAATGTTGATTTTTATTTACCTCAAGTGTGAGAGTTTCAACTTTCATATTGAATAATGGTACACATACACCCATTTTACAATCATGTTTTAAATTGAAGGTATTTCTATAAAATGATATTACTTTTATAAGTTATTTGACAAAAATGTCATTAATTTAAAATAAGATTGTATGAAAGGTAGTGAAAATGGTTGTATAACTTGTATATATATCATTTTCCTATCATATTTTCTAGCCAAACATCAAAGATCAGGATGAGTGGGCTTGTTAAGAGATATATTCAGAGGACTATTCCGACATGAACCTCAAGAGGAACTCTTGAGTGGGCTTCTTAGTTGGCTCCCTCGTGCTAGCAAGGTTTAGGTAGGTGGGCAGAAGTTAAACGATCATTATGTTTGGAATTGTTGACAGCTAAAAACTTCTGTGGTGTGAAATTGCAGTGGCCGTATCCCAAGTTCCCAACCTTCTCAAAGCACTCTTGCCAGATCAAGTGCAGGTTTTTTTATTTTGTCTCTTTCCTTGGGCCTCCAAATTACTTGCTTTTTCTTCTGCCCATCACCAAGGACTCTACATATAGGGTGCAAGCATATTAATATTGTGGTTGCTTCCTGACTAGTTTCTAATATAGGGTGTGAGCAGTGCAGACAGCAGTAGCATCAGGGTCTATTCCCATACTCTGATAGAGAGTGTTATTCAGAAAAAATTAGATGCAATTCCATGGACTCTACAGCTAAGGACCACAGAGGATGGATAAAATCTCAGCATGTCTGTGTTGTTGTCAAAACCCATATTGGCTTTGAAGTTCAGTTGTTTGAAAATGCAGGTAGAAGCTCCCACTGTAGTTTCCCCTTGCCCTATGAATTCTTGGGAGCATTACTTACTGCAGAAATTCTTTTCTCATGCTGTAGTGCTGTGAAAGAATCTATATTTAATGAAGTTCAATACACTAAATTGCATCCAGGTATTATTTTCAAATGCCCTTTTCATACTAGGAATTTGACAATGGCAGAAGAAATATTGATAAGAATCACCTTCATAACAGAGAAGTTCTCAGCATCTAAGCTAAATCTCACATTCTCTTGAAACGGCCATTAAGTTTTGAATTATTAATTTATTTAAATCTGTAATAAGAACAAATAGCACTAAAAAGAACCAAAGAAACACTTATTTTCCCTTTCACTTGAGATCTTTACAAAATTCTTTTACATCCACAGAATGGACAAATCCAAGGAGCCAACAAACAAACAAATGAAGTTTGATTAATCTTTTTGCAATCAAACTTTACATACAAACTTGATCCAGTATCTGGTACAATATCCGATCAGTAAGATCAGAATGCTTCTGGAAGTGGCCGGCCTACTAAGAAGGACTTGAACAGCATAAGTGATCGCTCAGGCTGCGAGAATGGAGCTTCATGGGATGCCCCTCTAATGGTGGCAAATGAAAGAATGTTACCATAAACTTGAGTCCAGCCACCAACCTGAAGGTAAGGCATTGAAAATCTATTTAGAACAACAAACTTCTCAGTAATAACACCTAGTAATTATTAAGACCTGAGTATTTTTCAACTAGATTCACCTGTTGCCCTTCAAACCAGACTCTGTATGGCACAGTAGTTTTCAGTCCTAATTCCTCTGCTAGTCTACGAACTAATGTTCTTGTTCCAGTCAAAGGGATGACAGAATCTTGGTCTCCACTGTAATTTGGAAATCAATATGTAGTCAATAACAATGATCTTCAGGATAAAAGTTTTTTTTTTTTTTTGCATTCATTTATTCATCTAATATTGGTAACCTTAAAACATGAAAGAGTAAAGGCCATATGCATTTACCTGTAAACCAAGACTGGGATTCCTGCCTTGATGAGTTTTCCAACGATTGAGATTGTTGGAATCTCCAAGTCAAGTAGCTCATAGTTGAGGATACTGCAATAAACATGGCAGAGAATAAGTTGTTTAAGAACTTAATGAAACAAAATCACCCCCAAACGACCAAAGATTTAAAAGAAGAGGAATGTGCAAAATTTCATTTTTCTTTCAAGCGTAAAGCCTTGCAAACTTGTATATTTCATGTCTTTCAAGACGTATTAATCTGATTTCTGTTAGAAGAGAAGTACTTGCTACAAACAGCCCATCGACGTACTCCTACAAGACGTGCATGAAGAGCCATCTGCACATCTCTCCTGTTTAGATAATTTACCATTTCATCTTCCACGCAGACATCTATTGTCTCACCAACTTGCTGTTGGACAAAGAAAACCAGAATTACTGAGTTATTTGTATTTGATTCATAAAGGCAATTTAAACATGGAATCCAGTTTGGAGTGGATGGAAATGCCAGCAAATGATAGAAGTACTCACCTTAGGACTCAGGACTTTGGATTGTGAGAACACAGACGATATACAGACATCAAGGGTAACATCATACTTGTCCACAAATCTACTGGTTTCTCTATTCACTTGGCTCATCACCTTTAAACAAATCAGAGAAACACTATCTCTGTAATATTCACTCACATATCGTGAATAGTTACAAACAGAAGTGAACAATTTGTATGTAGAATCCGATATCAATCCATGCGCCCAGAAGAACTCAGCCCTTGAATTGAAGTCCGTGGAAAACTCTAAAACAGGATTACCCAACTGCAACCGGAGGAGAAACGCATCTTAGAACAAGAATTTATGGGCAAATTGAAAGTCTCAGAAATATTGGGTTTGAATTAGTTATCTGTTCATCGAATTATATTGCAAATAAGTTAACATCCAGTGTATATGAGCGGTTTTTAAGTGAGTGGATGGAAATTTTGGGAAAATACTAACAGCAATGCCTTTCAAGTTGAACAACTCCTTGTTCATTTGAAGCATGAGTTCTGCTAGTTGGGGAACATAATGACCTGGATATGAGCAGTAAAAAGAAAAGAAAAGCTACTCAGTCTCTATTCCTGTTTATCTTATTTGACTGAAGGAAGGCATACGATCGTGTTGAAACAACAAAAGAATATACCGGCATAGCTCTCCCCCGTAATGAACAAACTTCTGTTCCTATATAGTGGGAATCTCTCAAACCATCTCTGCAAGAACACCAGATTGTCCCTGGCTATAAACGACAAATATAAAGGTTAGAAGTGTCAGAAACCAAAGGTAGCCTTCTGTAAAGGTCAGGTCCTTATAACTGTAAAGTGAAAGATTAATAGTGCTACACCAAATGACATATTGAGCTTTTGTAGAAAAGAACTTTTTGGCCAACTCCTCTTTGTGTAGAAAGAAATCAAAAGCTTTCCTATGGAGCACAAAGGATCACCTCAAAAATATAAATATAAATAATAATAAAAAAGGAAGAAAAAGAAAAAGGAAAAAGAAGTCGACTCAGATTTTCGTTGTAGAAATTTTGTTTCTTCTTCAGTCATGAATTTATTCCTGAACAAAAATGGGCTTTATCTTTCTTTGCTTACAAGACTTGTACAAGGAAAATTGGGAAGGAAAATAAAGAAATTTTAGAAAAGAAAAGAAGTTTGGTCGAGAGTAAGTATTGAAGAATGAAATTGGTGAAGCATGCCTGTGATCTTGTCATTTACAGCCTCATCAGAGGAGAAATCAGTTGCATAAGAAAACCCAACTCCAACTGGTGACTCCAAGTACAACATATTTGCTTCTGCAAATTAGAGAGAATACAAGTAAAGATCAGAATCGCCCTTTACCCAGGAAACCAAACAACAAACTCAGAAACAAATGGATAAACTTTTCATACCTCTATTCCAGCTATATTGGTTCCTGACAAGTACCTCCCCACTTGGCCTAAATGGCCCATTTTCAGAAAATGCCCCAACTCCTAATGAAGAACAACCAGGACCTGCAAGAAAATTTCCATACATTCAAAATTCAAATAAGCCCAATGGCTCTCTTTTTAATTAAAGGAAAAAAAAGGAGTAAAACCGTAAACGAGTAATTGGACCTCCATTTAGCCAGAGAACAAGAGGCTTTGAAGCTGGATCCACCTCAGCTTCAGCAAAGTAGTAAAACAAAGCTCTCTGTTTTTTAGCATCAACGGTCACATAACCCGAATACTGCCCGAACCCGACTTGGGGCTGACCCGGCAACCTGTCAATTCTATCAACCTGAGAAGGAGAAGATACTGCTGCTGTGAAAAAATGTAGCAGAAGCAAAGCTACAGCCATTGCCATGGTTTTCAATGGTAGAGAAAGCATGATCCAACCCGAAGAGAAAAGCACCTGGAGAGAGTTTTAAGGAGAGAATGAGGAGCAGCTAAGATGTTGCCCAGTGGGGGGTCATTATAAACAGGGCCGGAGTTCTTCTATTTTGTAATTACCATTATTTGAACTTTTGTCCCTTTTGAAGGACTAGGAGCTGAACCCTGAAAGTGATGTAAGAGACTCAGATCACAGGTGACAGTGTGAGCTTGGGTCCCCCCCTTCCTTTATATCTCTCTGTCTGCTGACTCAGCTGAGGGTGTGGATTCTGGAATGCTTCTTAAAATGGACAGAATGTGCTTTAAAGTCCTGAAGTTTTTGTTTCTTTTTTGAGCAACTTTAAAGTCCTGAAATTATTCACGGAAGTTGGAGGATTCACTGTTTTGGTTTTTGTTTTTGTGTTCGACCAAATTGTCAGCAAGAAATTTCTCACTGTCTTCTGCTTTGAAACTGTAAAAGTTTATTTATTTTTTTAATGAAAATAGAAGACTGTAACAGGTTCTGGAGTAGTCTGCTTTTTCTCATCAGTAAAATGGTGAACGTGACAATGAGTGCATCTCTAAGGAAATTAGTCAGAAAATTGATAATATTTAAGGAAAAGTATGCCAGAAAATTATGAACTTATGAGGCTAATGTCAGTGAAAAGAAGCAAAGCCTCCAAAGAACAAGTACAAATACAAATACTCAGAGGGACAAAAGAAATACAAATCCGAAATTCTGAATCCAAATCTTTTTCTTTCTCAGTACTTTTAACTTTCTTTCTTGAATCCCCTCCTGAGCTTAACACAGTGAGTGATTATACGTACATATGTATTCTTCCAGCTAATATCTGAACCTTAAAAAAATATGCATGAGAATCCAACAAAAGCAAATTTAAGAAAAGTAATGTCACATGCCGTCATGAATTGTGTAAGTACTGTACATTCTTTAAAAAAAATATAAAATTTATTATTAAAAAGTTAATTTTTTTTATATAGATTTCATCTTTATTCACTTTTTTTTTTTTTAAAAAAAGACTTTAAATAAAAAAGAATATTTTGCAAATATCCCACTAATTTTATGGTACCACATTGGTTACAATTTTGGTGGGGAAAAGCAAAATGACGTTGTACCCTGTGAAAAATCCAAGAATATCTTAATTACTATTTAGTGTCCTCGGACCTCGACCTGTCGATATAGGCTTTTTTTTTTTTTTTTTTCCCTCCCACTTCTGAAGATTTCAATATCTCTCTCTGTGTCTGCGTGCTGTGATATTGTGAATGGGGGGTCCTCTCGGTCACGGAACCTGAGAAATAATGACGAGGGAAGTGGACCGGCAGCAGAAGGCATTTTTAGGGAAAAGCTTGCTTCTTTATTTTCCTCTCACTTTATTACCTGATGTGAATATTCACACACAAAGAAGAGTGTTAGGTCTATAAATAAATAAATCCTATAAAAATAAAAAATAACTTTATTACCTGAACTGAAGTCATATAAATTGACAATTATAACAAGATGTATTACGTTAAATCACTTTAATTTATAAGATAATATTTTTATAATTTGATTTTGTAAATTGAGAGAGAAAATAACTGTAAAGTTGGGTTATGACTTTAACATTAAAGTTGCGTTTGGATGATGAGCTGAGTTAAGCTGAACTGAGTTGAGTTCTTTATGAATAATAGTGAGTTAAGTAATGGAGCTAGTTATGTGAGATCCATCTAAACTGAATTTAAAGTGTGTTTGGATGTTAAGATGAGTTTAATACTTTTTATGAGAAATTGAAAAAGGTTATGAATCTCACTATAAATATGTTTTAAGTTAAAAAAGATTGTGAGTTCTACGTGTAAGAAAGTTTTAAATTAGTATGAGTTTATTAATTTGAGAGTTAAGTGTTTGAATGTTAGACTCAATTTAAAGTTAGACTAAACTTAACTGAACTTGAGAATCAAACGCAACCTAAGAGTCCTGCATAGAATAAAGTTTCACTATTTTTTTTTTACTTTATCAGGTGAAATGTGTATTAAACCCTAAGAAATCTATAGGATCCTTGTTTGATTCTCCTCCTCACATCATAATCCAATTCAATCCCTTTACATTGTTTTCTTTTCTGCAAAATTGCACTTTTTGGACGGCTGATTCTTTGAGTTGATTAAAAAAAGTCAATTTTATAAATTAAGGAGCATTTGCCTCAAATCACTATTACATTTGTAATGCGTGGGCCTCATCTCAGCTGCCAGATTGTCCCAAAGGCTTCCCCCCACTCATAATTTTTTCTGCTACATACGACAAGTTATAATGATCTGTTATTGCATGTTTTGTTTTCTTACGCAACAAGGTAACGTCTTAATTAGATGTGAAATTCGTGTTTCATAATAAAATAAAATGAATGCATTTTTCGAAAATTAAACCCATTATATAGAAATATTACCGTCATAAATAAATTCATAAATTAATATGACATCATATAATATATATTAAATTTACTTTATAATTTAATGTATCACGTTAAGTTATATCAGTTTATAAATTTATTTTTAAAATTCTTTTGTAGCTAAATATTTCTCTTATTCCCGAACAAAAATGCTTATACTTTAGAATGGGAAGAAGGAGGAAGCATGAAGCTCATGTAATCTCTTTTCTGGACTCTTGAAATGGAAGCAAAGCTTCACCTCTCTTTTTGCAACTTTCCCCCCTCTACTCTTTTTTTATGATTATGTTTTTATTTGTATAGAAGGATAAAGCTAGCTGACTTTTTTTTTTTTTAAATAATTAGTAATATACGATTTCAATTCCTATATTTGGCCTACCAGCTAGACTAAACAACTAGATATATAAGAGCATGGTAATTCAATCCATGTTGGTATGATTGAGCCTTCCTCTTTTTCTACCAAAATTTATGTGAATTTATAAATCAATCCATAATAAGAATATAAATGTTTTAGTCACAAACCGATTATAAAAAAATAAACCAATTAATTGATGTGACTTGATATGGTACATTAAATTATAACACTACTTTAAGAGGTGTAATCAGTCTTGGAAGAGAATTTTGGACCTAACCGATTTCTTCGATCTACCAAAAATCTAGACCAGACTAATTGGTTTAGTTCGTTCCGATCGATCTTATCGAAATGTTTTGGTTTGAGTCATTTTACTTTCAAGTTTTTGACAAAAAAGATATTAAGTGAATTATATAATCTAAGTTGTCTAACTAAGTATATAATTAACTAATTAAGTATAATAAATTAATAATGTCAATAGTATGTATACAATCAATAATTAATAGTTAATACCTTGTCTTAAAATTCTTAATCTTTAATTTTTATATAATCTAATTATAAATAAGTAGGTTAGAAGAGAATTAAATAATTACTTATCATTAGTTAGAAAAAAAATCACATAATTACTTGCTTTTAGTTTATATAATTACTTAAAATAATTATAAAATATCACATAAAAATTATTTAAAACTTATATATATTAAACTTAGTCGGTCTGGGGTGAAAAAATTCTACTCCGACACCTGACCAAAAACATAATTTATTTACTTTCTTGAACCAAGACTGACCGATTCCTTAATCGATCTGGTTAGTTTTCTCAATCCGAAGGAAAAATCTTCTATTATATTTTTATTGTAAAGTATATATAATGTACTATATAAAATCATGTCAATATATAAATTTATTTTTGTAAAATTTCTTTACGAATGTTGCACCTATCTAATAAAAATGTTTTTGGCCCATCATTTTATTTATGAATCGAAGTGCATGGAATTCTAGTATAATTAATAAGAAATTGGACAAATTAAAAAGAAAATGAAGAACACTATTTACAAGAAGATGTAAATAATTATGGATTGGAATTTGGAGCGAGCTAAAAAGACTCACTTTCTCTCTCTGTCTGTGATAGAGTTAAAATTGTTAATGATGGGGTCAAGAGGGGAATGATTTCGGATGTTGGAGGACATCTTGAATCGTGCCTGACAAGACAGACACTAATCCTACGTGAAACATTTATTTTATTTTGCCAATTAATCTGCACCAACCATGTTGTAGTTGTAGAGACAAAAGACCTACCCAGTACCCACCACCAAAAAATAAAGAAAAAAAAGCCACCACAGCACACACACCCACCGGACTTTTTTATATCGAAAACAACTCCGTCGAGCACATTGCCTTTCCGACCTTTCTGTTGCCCATTTCTGTTGCCCATCTCAACTAACTTCCACACAAACAAACTTTCACAACTGGAAGAAGACGTCAAAGCATTATATACATATTTTGAAGATGAAAATGAATTTTTGAAGCGGATCACACGATGATTAAAAAGAGATGTGCTTATATTTTAAATTTATTTATTTTTATGTTATAAAATAATTTTCACAACAAACGATACATTAGCATATATATATATCAATGTTATGGACATTTTTCACAGTTTCACACACATGATCACTTGTAACCAAAGAGTTGTGTGGCTTGGAGATTTTGGGGAACGTATTTAATGCTTAAGTCAGTGATCAATAAGAATATCATTTTCTAAACAAATGAATTAGATTCCATTCACATACCTGGATGATATGTATATATAGAGCCCATGAAATAGCGGGCTTGTCTATTATTTAAAATTCAAGTCTCGGGATAGAGAACTTAGCAAAATCCAAATGATCGAATAGTTTTCCTTCTTCAGGAGACTCTCAATCGGTTATTCTTTCAATAGTTGGAATGGATTGAGTGCTCAGGGGATTGGGTTAGTGGCTTGGGTTGTAGCCCAAGCTCGTGAAGTGGCCCCATAGGCCTCAGAGTGGCATTAAGCTCATTCCAGTTATCCCAAGAAGTCTCCTCACGCGTAGTGTGATGGGACTTGTAATCATAGCGTCGTTTCGTTATCTGGGTTTTCTGTCGTTTGTGCCCCTTTGTCAGAATGTCGTTTCGCCTTTGTGCCCTTTCACACATTTCTCTTTAACCATCACGGGTATTTATAGTCTTCAGACACTCTCTTTCCCACTTCTCCTCTTTCGATTCTCTCATTTCTTCTCTTGGGCGCTTTGTGTTATTTGCTCTCTCCCCCCCCCCCCAATTCTGTCTCTCACACACACAACTTTCACTGCAAATCTATGGCTTCCTCTAAAAGCAATCATATGGCTTCCTCCCGTGGGGTTGGTTCTTCGTGACTCCATGATTCCCCTGTTCGTCCTGAAGGTGCCACTACTAACCCTATTAGGGAAAGGAAAAATGCTCTCGCTCGATTTTTTAGGGTCATCGATGGTCTTCAACCATTTCCCGCCGCGAGGGACAACTTCAACATCCTAGATTCGGTGGCTTTAGGACTGCTTGACCAGTGCTGTGGAGGATTTTTAGGGTCATTGATGGTCTTGGGACTTGCACCAACCCAACTGGTGCCTAATGTCTGAAGGATTTTAGTGGCTTGTTGCGTTCTTTGGCGGCGAGTGTTGGAGCTTATGGGTGATAAATATCTCGATCTCATGGCTCGTGAGTTCCTTTCTCTTCATGGATTTAGATACTTGGATGAGAACCTTTGTAGTTTTAGGTCTCACAATAAAATAATCCAGTTATAGTGTAAATATTCCCACGCCAAGGTTTGGCGGAGGAAATTTTCTTCATCGCGGGTGATGGTTGGGAATTCCCTATTAGGGCTTCATGGTCTCCGGTTCCCAAGGAGTGTAGATTTTGAGATTCTCCTTTCTACTCGAGAGGAAGCTTGTATTCAATTGGTGCAAGTTGGGTCAGAATAAAATGTTAGCTCTACTTGGTCGAATGTCATTTTGACTCCCTCTAATATTGATAAATTTTTTATTGGTGCCTAGTTGAGCGCACGTTTTTTGGCGTTAATTTCTAGGTGCCCTGACGTCGACAAGTGGTTTAAAAAAGGGGCCACAACCCATTACAAGGGGAGGAAGAAAAAGAAAGTTTGTACAGCTGTGGCACCTTCAGATGAATCTAGTTCTACAAAGGGTGAGCCCTTGTCACCACCTTTGGCAAATGGTTGGGAAAAATCAATTCCTCCCCCAGTACCTTCAACCAATTTCCTTGACGAGATTATGGCTCAAACCGAGGTCGATCTCAAGTCAATGATAGCGACTAATGCTGCCTTGTCACCTAATATACCATTTGTTTTTTTCTAGTTGATATAGCAGGCTTTTGAATCAATAGTATATCTGATATGATAGATAAGCTTAAAAAATGAAATAAATAAAAGCTTAATTATCTTGGTACCCTAGTTTCAAGATGGTTTGCCTCACATGAAGTAGAATCATTCATCTAATCTGGATTAAGATAATGAGAGTATGAACAAGCTGTGTGTACATTTCAATATGGCCCATTCCACTGTACATAAAGTGAATATATGTTAGAGAAGTGGATTAGGTCAAAAACAACTTTAGAATTTGCCGTGTCTTTCCCTTCTTTCCCCATGCTTTTTTTTTTTTCTCAGTCCTTGTGGTGTCTACCGAGAAGGAAAGGCTCAGTCTTGTATTCGAGTGTGCACGAGATAATTGAAAAGTTAAAAACCCTCATTTCTGGGCAACTTTTGTGGTAATTAGGGTAATGGGCTTTGTAATATGAGTACTTTGAAAAGAGTGATGAGATGAGTAAGTGTCGCATATATTTTTTTTTAAAGAGTAAGATATATAATTAAAAAAATTAATTTTTTATAGAAATTTTATATTTATTTATTTTTTAAAATAATATGCGACCATCCCTTCAAATATAATTTTTCATATCATATTTTGGTAAAGAGCGGTGCTACTCTGCCGTCTAAGTAGCACTACTCATTATTACTGCTAGTTACTTTTACAATTTTTTTTTTTTTAAATTTTTCTATTCATATATTTAAATATTTTTAAAAAATAAAAAAATACATCAATCTACTTCAAATCACTTCTTTAATTATTAAATAAAAAAAATAAAAAATAAATCAGCAATCAACTAGAGCGGTCAAACATAGGCGTCAAAAAGCTTTTCCCTTTGGCAAAGCAGTGAGAACAGGCTGCAGCGCGTGCTAAGTGCCCATATAGATGGCGTGAAAGAGACCAGACGCGAGAGAGGATAGATATTATAGGGACCTCATTCTCAAAAGAGTAAAGGGCATCATCTTCAAGAATTCTCTGCTTCCAACGTCCAATTTACAAAGTTCCATCAGAGAGGTGACAAAACGAATTTTCAGACTTTTGCACTTTCATTTCTTTATTTATTTATTTTTCTCCTCTCTCTCTCACACTCTCTATATAGCCGTTTATGGATGATGGCTGTATGTATAGACTTTTATTTTTAGACTTGCACAATCATAAAGGGTATTCATTTTGGCTTGTTATTGGCCATGTCAAGCGATATTATCCTCTTTCCCATCAACCTTTGCTCTTCCCTTTATCTCTAATATGGTATAATTGATAATTGTACATAGGAGAATCTGTACAACGTTGTTTATTTATTTGTTTTTCTTTATTTCCGAGTACCATGCCCAGCTTCTTGTAAATGTTTCACATGATGGGACCTTGCGCTACACACATAAGCACCTATTATCACTAGCAGCACTGATTTTCAATATTTTGAATGAAAAATGAGTGTACCATGCAATCTCACTCTCCAAACGAGCCATAAGAATCTAATTACTACCTTAATTATTATTTAAATACAAAATTCAATACAACTTTTATAAACTGTTTATAAAAACAGGAATAAAATTCAGTACAACTTTTACAAATTTAAAACCAAAAATAATATTAAAAAATACTTTTAACTTTATCCGTTCACTTTCATAAACTTCAATATAATACTTATTTTAAAATGAGCAATGCTAGATACAGTCCCCATTTGGGAACCGCAATGCAAGCCTAGGCAATTTTATCTTTAAATTTTTTTAAAATTACAAAACTATCCCTCCTGAAATGATGATTTTTCTCATTTAATAAAGGGCCTACACATGAAGTCCTCACTTGGGGACTGCAAATAAAATTTCTCTTTTAAAATACATTTTTATTCAG
The DNA here is from genome assembly GCA_022457165.1 of Juglans mandshurica. Taxonomy (NCBI): domain Eukaryota; kingdom Viridiplantae; phylum Streptophyta; class Magnoliopsida; order Fagales; family Juglandaceae; genus Juglans; species Juglans mandshurica. The sequence continues at coordinate 22,590,774 of CM039629.1, read as the reverse complement.
TTTTTTTTCCTAATTTTTCAAAACCAAATAAAACATATTCACTCAAACCATGCCCGTTTACATATGGGTACGCAACGATACGTGTATAATTAATGCCTTCGATCAGCAAAGACAAATTTGGGGGATCCGGTTATTATTTCCCCTCATCAGATATAGGTCATATAAAAATGCTCACAAACTAGAATACCCAACAAAAATGAATATAAATATATATATGTTTGTATGCATGCATGCATGCATGTATGGAAAAAAAGCCCGAACATCTCAAGCACACTCTTCAATTATGCAGCAGCTTTCCGTTCAATCAAAGTGGAAGAATCTTGTTCAATTTCTTTCCGAGATGCTTCCCAGAGTCGATGCTCGATCCCCAATTTCCTCAGTTCCATCACCCCTTGCTCGACTGAAATGAAAAACATCAGATCATGCTGTACTGAAATGAAAAACATGATCAGATGACTGCTAAAAAAGAAAGAAGTAGAAATTACCATCAACGGCATCATGTGATGTTGGCGAATGCCCACTGCGACTAATCCAAAACTGAAGGCGTTCTTCTGCAATGTTCTCCTCTATACCATGAGTTTTGGCTCTCCTCCAAAAATATGTAAGCCATGCCTGTGCAAATTGTATGCGGTAAATATCAGGCTCTATTTTAAAACATCAACCATATCCGTAAATCTATCCACAAAAGTAAACACCAAAAACTACAAGCACGAAGACTAATTGTGTGCAGACCAGTTAAATCCTTACACCGGCTAACTGATCCAAAATACCTTTAACAAGTGGGTGAAAAAGATCAGAAGAAACAAGACAAAAAAGCCAGAGTCAATGACCCAACAAAGTCGATTCTAAAAGCAGTTGAGCAAAGGTTGACAAAAAGAAAGCCCGAAAGTTCCAAGTGTAGGCACCAAAAGCTAGGATAAATTGCAATAGAGATGTCGAGTCAATGGAACATGAAGGGGATTACAGACATAGTTAATTACGGGAATTGAAACAATAAATCCAGACCTCCTTGAATAGAACATCCTCTGACTCTTCTGGGCTTAGTTCTGCAACAAAACATTGATACCAATATCATGGGCACGTTGTAACAAAATTCATTTTCAATACTTCATTAAATTGGTCAATTGTGATATATTTTGATGGATTGAAGATCCATGATTTTCTTGTATTGGTTTTCAAATTCTTGATTACTTACTAAAATAAAAGTATTTTGGTCCTCTAGCAAAGACCAATTGATGGTTAGTATTATGCAATAAATTATTGTGAATATGGATTGAGTCTACCATCTAACTGATGACAGTGGTAATTTTTTTCCTCAAATCCAGCAGATGGTGGCCGAACATTCTGAAGCAAAATGTAAGGGAATTGACAAATATGACTTACCAAATGCCTCCATAAACTTCGGATCACTTGGTGATTTAATATCTGAAAACATTAGAGGTGAAAAGGAAGCACATGTTAGTAAACAAAATTTAAATCAAGAAAATGTGGTTTACTGAATCAGGACCGGCTAACTACAATAACAGAATGCTTGTAAGATGTCATGCAATCATCACAGATCTTTGAAATAGAAGGGACAGAATTTACAATAAGAATAAAAATAAGACTCCCATGCATTGTGGTAAGAAGAAAAACTATCGATAAACAAACATCACGTAGTTGATTGAAAAGATAAGACAGAAGTAGATATAAATACACAGAAAAGGTGAAATTAGCACTATAAACAAGAATGCAAAACAAGTGAGATGGTTGCCCCGCATGCAAGGCTAACCACTAATGCACAAATGAGGCTAAAGGTTGACAAGTTGGCCTGAGATTAAAAGAACCCATGGTTCCAAATATCAGCCAGCAGAACATGAAAAATAAATTTTTCAAAAGAGGACAAGCAACCAGGAAAAAAAGTTTCGGAATATAACACAACAAAAAACCTTTATTGACTCAACCTTAAACACGGTATTATCTCAACCATTGCATTGGCTAAAAGCCTCACGGAAAGTAACTACAAAACATATAATGTCCAATATATTGCTGTCCTGGTATCCAGGTATTCCACAATATGTATATATACACCTCCTACATTCAACTTTTGCTAGCTTCATCAGAAGTTTCCATTCTTTGCTCTAATATCAGAAAATATTAGCAGTGACTATAACTCGAAAAGTTTCATACTCGCACAGGGGTCCATTACAAAGAATAGTGAATTTATCACCCAAGATATGCTGCATCCCAACAAAAAATTATGGGCTCAGCCCCACAATGATAATATATAATTATAATCCTGCAGACAATAAAAAAAGGAGATTAAATGTCTATAACCCAACTAATTTATCACTGCCTTCTCCGCCGTATAGCATATACATAACTGGTGGAGAAACAATTGGCCCTGATGCAAAAGTGTACAAAGGAGATAACATATGAACTAGTGATGTGAATAGCTATTATCCACAGCTAGGTAAGTTTAAGCTTATCCTTCTAATGGCTTCTTATAGAAAGGCCAACTATTGGCAGCTCATCATCCATAACAGGAAAATCTAATGACCACATGAAAGACGAAAAAAGAAAAAAAAAATGTATTGAACAGGGAAAGCCACTAATTAGGCAGGAATCAGAAGGAATATACAAAGCACACCTGAAATAGATAGTCGAGCAGAATTTGGACGACGCTGTTGGGCCAGTGAGATCACAATGGCCTCCTCGACCTTGAAAGTGGAAATCATTAAATATCTTAGTTTATATAGCAGGAGTTTTTTTTTTTTTATAGGTAGTTCATGTAGCAGCAGTTAACCGAGAAAGAAACACCAAAGCATGTAAACTCAATCAGTTTTAAAGAAGAAAAATGCCAATTGATCTTGTTACTTTAGTTTTAAAGTAACAAGAGTAATTGATTAGAAGAGAACCTTCAAGGAAGCAAGCTCTTTCAATCCCATTTCAACAGAAAGCATACTCTCGATATTTCCCTCTCCAGTTAAATCATTGAAGTCCTGAACTTTGCTCCTCTTCTCAGGATCACCATCACCTGCTAAACAAAATGATACAACTGTGAGAAGATTTCATTGTCACCAACACAATCAAAACAGCTACAGCTATCATCACACCATCAAAGGAAAAACAAATTTACTGCAAGGACTGGTTGGGGATTACTAGCCTTTTTCCCAACCTTCCTCCTTGGCCTTTTGTCCTGCAGAAAGGACAATCTCAAATGGAAGAGGTGCCAAGGATGACCAGTGTTCGTACTTTGACATTGCAATATCTGCACAGATACCTACAAATCATGAAATATATTAAGGAGTCAGATATGATAATGAAATGCAATCGTCCACTTGTTCAAGCAAAAAATATAAAGCAAAACCAGATGATGAGAATGCATGCATTACCAGAGATAGGCACCCAACATCAAGCGCAAATAATTGGAAGGAAAAGGGATGGGGAGATGGAGGAAGGAAGGGGGGGGGGGGGGGGGGGGGTTGGCATAGAAAGCTAAAAGAGTAAAGAATGGACATGCAAATAATGCTGAACTTCTAGAGTTCATGATAGATCCTAAAAGAAGTGTAGGGGTAAAGAGAAAAAGGGTTCTAGATTCTATAGGGTTTCTAGAGCTGAATTGCATACCTATACTTGTCCACATGACTATGAGTCATCGAATTACGGTATAAAAGAATACTAAAACAACAAGAGGATTCTTTTCCACCCTGATGAATGAAGACAGCATATTCAATGATTACCATATTTTGCAGCCAAACCCCAGTAACGAGCAAGCCAACACCTCTTAAGAACAACTTCTTCCTGAAAATTGAAATGCTAGATAATCAATCTCCAAATGAAAACAAAAAGGCTCCTTATAACCGTGAGAGTATATACCATCTCTTTCTGTGTCAGTATCATTCTTTGTGTCATAGATTGAAGAGATTTTACTTCAGATTCAGCTCCAAGGAGCTGCTGTGCAGCAGCTGCAGCCTCATCTTTTGCATTCTAATTCAAGCAAGAAGTAAAAGATAAATATGGGATATGCAGTGGTAACAGCAGTAGAAAATATCCTCAGAACTTTGCATGCTAGCATAGGGAACGTCTGAAAGGCATGCTAGCATACTTACTGCAACTTCAGATCGAAGGAAAATAATTTCCTTATCTTCTCCAGTATTCGCTTTTTTTGCATCTTTAAGTGCAGCCTGTTAAGTAAAAATGTCTCATCAGTAGGAGTTTTCCTTTAAGGAGGGAAATATTTTAAGCATCCTCTACTATCTGATGCAATAACAGTCCATTCTGCTTACAGTCCAAACTCCTGAGATAGAAAGTTATACTCATGCAGGGCCATTGAACAAGTCTATGTTGGTACAGCTAAAACCAAGGTAGAAGAACACTGCTGGCCTAGAAAATTTTACCCAACACATACCATTTACATACCCAAAATAAAGTACATTTCCAGTTTCTCTTATTACCTCTCTTTGACGCAGTGCAGCTTCCTTTCTGCAGATAAATAAAGGTATGTTATCACGATTACATAAAGAAGAAGAGGACGCATGAAGATTTTTGTGACTTCTGTTCACCTGCTCAAGAGTTTAGCTTCCAGAGATACACCTTCTCCAAGAGCCGCAACCTGGAGACTTGTAATCAAGCAGTAAGGTTTACATACTGAATTTGCAACATACATCACGTCTTCAAATATGAAATCGCAAAAAGATTGTTTTTAATTCAAATCACTAAACACTCCAATGTTTAAAAAATTTAAAGGTCCAGATCGTCCAATGATCTTTAGTAGGTAAATTTATTTAGCAAGGCAACTTAGCATACGCTCTAAGCATGAATGACTGTCAATTGGTTATCCCTGATGGTTTATTTTATTATCAAGTAACAATAGCTCCTAAACAAATAGAGTCATCAACATTTCAGGTTTAACAGCAATGGAAAGCACTTACACCTTACACTGCAGGGAAGGGGTGAATGGGTGGAGAGTCAAAGGATAAATTGTGCAAGTCTTAAATAAAATGTTAATAGGCCTTCAATTGAAAATTACACCTATATGCCAAAACCCAATAATCTTAACATTAAATGATATAACTCTTCAAGCTCTTCTGATATATGATACAAAATTTCGTCAAACTCTGCATCTAAGATCTGTCAGGATAACACAGTACCTACGCCTTAACCACACAACGGCACCAATAAATGAGAAGTTCTGTGACCACCTATAAGAAACAAAATGCAACCTGGAGATTGTGCCATACAGCATGAAGACAAAGCAAGTACCTGTTTCTCAAGCTCCTTCACTCGAGCCTCTGCTTCCTGACATCTCTCTTCCTCAAGTCTAAGCTGTACATTGAATTCCAAATTATGGGTAACTACAAATGAAATATAATGTACATAACAAAAAATTACTTTCTTAGGGAGAGAGAAGAAGAAAACACTGCACCTTCTCAAGCATATTTTCATTCTCTTCTTGTAGCATATCAAGCTGTAATGTGAGAAATTGTTAATTTCCAAGACAAACTCTTCAGGGCTAGCAAAATTATTTTTAGGTATATAAAAATTATCACAACACAAGTTCAGTTTTATATGTAACAAACACGCATGTTACAGATAAAACTAAATTCATTTAGTTCACATACTTCATCACGAAGTGCAGAAGCCTCTCGCTGATCTCCTGAATCTTTAGATTTAAAATGTCCCGTATCTGATGAGAATCTGCAAAACAAGCCATTGACCATCTTCCAATTTACCACAATTTTTTTTTTATAGGTATTTTCCACAAATTATATAGAGTTTACTGAACCCGTCATATAATCTGAAACATACATTCTGTAATTCTACACCAGTAGCCCTCATATGCTGAGGATAGGATCATCTGAAGACCATGCACATCTAGATTCCAAAACATTAAGGTTTCCATCGTTGATTTGATGGGGTGTGTTACACACGGAACAAACTGGAATAACAAGGAAGATAACTGCTTCCTAAAGCTGCAGGTACCTTTGCAGATTAATTTTATTTTGCATGCTTGTGCATTTGTTATGGTACTTACAAATTTGAAGAGTCCCATTCTATTAGCAATAAAAAAAATTAAAAAAAATAAAAACTTAAAAAATGTATACAAACTAAAGGCCCGATATCTATGATGACTAAACAATTATGAATCATCATTATAGTAACAACTTTTTTTGCCATCAAGAATAGCATTATCAGACAGTCCAAATATATTTTATTTTTTTGATCGGTAGTTGGTCCAAAGGTCCGAATATACTATCATCCTTTAACATATTTATGCATATGGAATTTGAGGCAAGAAACGATTTCCTTTTGTTTCTTCCTTTCTTGGTCATTTGAATATAATGATGTAGAAATTTATCCACCTTTTATTGATTTGCATAAATTCAGGAGGCTCTCCTGGTGGCAGAGAAACGGCAGTCCTCAACGGTGCTTTCGGTGGTACCAATGGCACCGCAGCACGAGTTGACATTGACGGCCTTCCCGTTGAAGTCGAGCGAACTGATGGAGTTTCCTCTACCGAGTCCCGAGCCGACTAATTACAAAATATGAGAAAAATCCAATTAGTATTCTATTGCACTAAAGGTCAAAACTACCTTTCCCCCAAAGACCATTTCCAAAATAGCAATATCTAAGCCAGCTAATGCACCCATGGAAAAGTTCAAGACTTCACCTAAAATCAGCTTGATATATGATCTTCATAAAACACATTTCTCATCTGCTCAAAAATATAATAATTATAGTGTTTATATCTTCAAGCGAAACCCATTAGGACACTAAATTCAAGCTAAATCAGTAGAAAAGGTTTATATGGGCTAAAAAAGAAATAGAGCGGAAAACGCGATATAGCACCAAATCCGAAGCATTCAGGTCAAGTAGGATCGACATTGTTCAGCACCGAGCTCAGAATTACCTGATCTCATTGCACATCAACTACAAAGGAAAAAAACAGTAGAACATAGAATCTGGAGCTCGAAATTACCGCAGGTGAAGGAGATCTATTGGTCCTGAGAGAAGGAACGACCTCGGGCTTTTTCGAAGTGGTGCTAGTAGTGTTAACGGTCCTTGAGAGAGAGAAAGGCGGGGGAGCACTGTAACGGAAATCTAGGTCATCGCCGTCTTCGTCGTCATCGTCGGTGGTCTGGGAGGCCATGACCTGAGCGAGGCGCTGAGCCGCGGCTTTGGCAGCGAAGTTCTGGGTGCGCTTGACTGTGGAGAATGCGGTAAGGGACGAGGAGCGCGCGTGTGTTGCACGCGAGGGGGAGGACTGGTTGGAGCCGGTGGTGCTGGACTCACTGCTCCATTGCCGGGCGTAGACCGGGCTGTCGGTCCGTCGCCGGTCCATGACGAATGCGCGCGCGAGCTTCTATTCTCGGAAAAGCGAATGGAAAATGCCTAGATCCTCGCGCCACGTAGTAGTAACTACTGCAAGGAGAGTGAAGGCAGTGCTCGTCTTTGTCGGAAACATCGCCAAGACTGTACTAGATAGAGATGGGATACAGAAATACTTTAAATTCATCTTATTTTATTTTATGTTATTATTATAACATATAATAATATATGATAAATTATTTATAGTATAAAATATAATAAATAATTTAATTTTTAAAATTTTAAAATTTTAAAATAATAATAATATTAAAAAATAATATTTTAATTAATTCATTTAAAATTATCTTGAACTCATTATCATATCTGTTAGCGCTTACGTGTGATCCACTCGTCCGGTTTTTGTGAACACGGAAATGTCGAGTAGGATAGGCATTCACAATGGCTAGTAGGATAGGGGAAATAAATAACTAGTATAACTAAAATCTTTTTTTTTGTTTTTTAATTTTGATAATAGTTCATCATTCTATATATTTTATTTTATTTTTATTTTTATTTTTTATATTATTTAAATATATTATTTAATACCTTTTTATTTGTTTTAAATATTTCTTTTAACTATTAATAATATCCTCGTATCTTTTATAATATCTCATCGTATATAATATCATATAATTATGTTTCATTATAGACTAATTCAAATTTACAATCCAAACTAAAATAAGAAATTATATTTATAGTTATAGAGTGTTTGTGAAATATACAATAATATAATAAAAATTACAATAAAATTAACATTAAAATGAAACCAATTTGGACTAAGACACGGAAATATCGTTCTCTTTAAGGAGATTCAAGCCCTCTGTAGTGTACAAAGTCTCAAATTAACCGGTAAAACAGAACTTTTCTTGACTTGACTCCTCCAAGATACAACAGTCCAACTGATCGTCGTATAGCCTGAACTAACTCTGTACAAGTGGTTGAGCTCAAAGTTTCACCAAAAGAACATATTTCTTTTATCTGAAAATATTCTAAAAAATATATACTCTCTAAACTTATTTTTCTAATCTCACTTATTCTCAAGTATATATGGCTCCCAAGTGAAAGATTAGAACAAATATATATAAACCGGACGAAGAGGAGACTCTGGACTACGTAATAGACAGAACGGGAAGAAATAAAAATAATGGACTCAACGTCCATGTAATGAGATAAAAGACAATAAAGTGACTTAACGATCAAAACAATAATAATAAAAAAAAAAGCAATAAAGCTCATAACAACGGCTTAAGGAAATCAAGTCCGTTTACCAACGACACCTAAAACCAACATAAATAAATATTATTATTAAAAATACTAACATAGAGTACGCAAGCATCGCGCATTCTTTTAAAAAAAAATAAATATAAAATTTACATGAAAAAATTAATTTTTTAATACTCGTTCTTTTTTAAAATGAGTATGCGACATTTACACAATACATGAATGTATCTAATATTACTCAACCAAAATTGACATTATTCAAAATATAAAAAAAAATAGAGAAAAAATTATATCCTATTTTAAATTACTTAAAAAATAACAGAGAAAAAAATTTGAGAAACCCGATTCCAGTTTTCAATTCCTTGGCATCCTAATAAATCTAGTTACATTTTTCAATACTCTTTGGTTGATTCTCAGCAGAAAAATGCAAATAGATTAGCAAATAAGATCATGGCTGCAAATTGCCAAATAAGACCATGGCCGATGCCACGCAGGGGCCGAAACAAAATTAGGATAGAGGGGAAAAATAACTTAGAGTAGAGAGAAACAATTAAAGATATTTTACATATGTGAATAGGGGTGATCTCGGTCCGGTCTGGTTCGATCTTGGGCGATTTTGTGGACCGGACCGGACCTTTTCGGTCCAAGAATTCTCCACCCTGGACCGAACCGAGTCACATATAGGACTGGTCCGGTCTGGTCCATTTCGGTCCGGTCCGATCCAGTCGGTTTGGACATGCACGCACACACTCACAGTAACACATGCACTACCATATTCAAACAAAAAATCAAGAAATTTCCATCAAAATCAAAAAGTCTCCATTTTTTTCTATAACTATACAACTAAAATACACTGGGCCACATCCCAATTCTAAAATACATCAGAAACGACTAGGTTAGTAACCACTAACCACAAACTAAGTCACTGACAATCGGCGATAAAAACCAAAATCAACACTCAAGCAACACATTACATTTACACCATCAAAATTGAAAATAAAAACCATAGAGAGAGAGAGAACCGAGATACGCAACGGAGGGAGGCGTCCGATGGGCTGGAGGAGGGGGGATGCGACGGAGAGGGGCTAGGGTTTCCCACTTCGCAAAATCGCTTTTCGGGAAAGAGGGGGGCGAACTGGGGAAGTGCGCCGGGGGGGGGGGGGACCAAAGGTCCAAAACTGATGTTGAAACGACGACGTTTGGATTGAAATTAGACTCAAACGGCGCCGTTTCAACAGACGGTTTATTAAAAAAAAAAATTGAGTTGCATGAAACGATGCCATTTCACGCAACTCAATTCAAAATTCTCCCCCTCTTGAACTTAAACGGCACCGTTTAGGTCCTGTTTTATACTAAACGGCGCCATTTTGGCTTATTGGGTCTTGGCTTCTTAGTTCTTAGTGTTTAGTATTGTTTTATTATTTTATACTAAATATTTGTAATACATTAATAATATTCATGATTCATACTAATACATTAATATTAATAATTGCTTAATTACAAATATTTGTAATTGCTTAATTTGCTTTATACTAAATAACTAATAACTATAGATTATACCAATTTAATAGTGATACTAATACATTAATATTAATAACACTAATTTAATACTATAGACTTATACATTAATATTAATAATACATTAATAATACTCATGATTCATACTAATACATTAATATTAATAATTGCTTAATTACAAATATTTGTAATTGCTTAATTTGCTTTATACTAAATAACTAATAACTATAGATTATACCAATTTAATAGTGATACTAATACATTAATAATTTAATACATTAATATTAATAATACTAATTTAATACTATAGACTTATACATTAATATTAATAATACATTAATAATTTAATACTATAGACTTATAGTAATCAGTTATTATGAATCATGATTAATATAAGTTATAACTATATAAATTTATAATAGATTAATAGTATTAGTATTAGACTATCAGTATATATATATATTTTAATACCATATTAGAGTCTAGAAGTAGAGTCTAGACTATTAATATAATACTTGTATTAGTATAAATATTAATAATTTAGTATTACACTATTAGTCTATTATAAATATTAGTATTAATTAATAATTACTTAATGGTGAGTCACTGAGTTACATACTAATACTATATATTATACTATTATAGTGTTACTGTTACTACTGCATATAGACTTATAGTGTGCGTATATAATATATATATATATATTATAATGATATAATGATACTATTACTATTACTAATACTATATATTATATAATAATACATTAATAATTTAATACTATAGACTTATAGTGATTAGTTATTATGAATCATGATTAATATAACTTATAACTATATAATAGACTAATGGTATTAGTATTAGACCATTAGTAATATAGTATAGCTATATGTTAGTAATATACTAATATTAGTTATAGTGATTTAATATAAGTTATAACTATATTAGTATAACTATAACTATTAACTATAGTCTTAGTCTATATTAGACTATTAATATATTGTTTTAATACCATATTAGAGTTTAGAAGTAGAGTCTAGACTATTAATAATTTAATATAATAATTGTATTAGTATAAATATTAATATTTGTTAATTACTTAATGGTGAGTTAGTGATAAGATTAGGTTAATTGGTCAAATAAAAATTATATATATATATTTTAATTCGGTCCGGTCCGGTCCGGTCCAAAAAACCACTGGACCGTGGACCAGATCGAAATCATTCGGTCCTACGAAATTCGGACCAGATCGGACTGGAACCACTCTCGGTTCGGTCCGGTCGGTTTTTCCGATCCAGACCACCTAATTCTCAGCCCTATATATGAACAGTAATGCAGTATCCTCTAGATCATGTAGTGGAATTATTGTAACTACTTGGAAAATAAAGATGATTTACAACATCTATTGAGAATGCTCTAAGGTCAGTTATGCATAACTGTACTTTTGTAAACGCTTTGTAAGGTGTTGTAAAATGTTCGTGGATTACGTTAGATAATAATCTTAGATAAATGATATACGGAAGTCTTATATCATATATTTTTATCTAATCAATATGTGATTTGATATTTTTATCCTTTTATTTAAACACACTCATTTAAGCATTAAGATAGAATATGAAAAATGACAAATCGCATATTTATTGATTAAGTAGAAGTATGTGGTGTAAAACTTCTATGTAAAATTTCTCATAGTTTTGTAATTTAACGTCGTCAAATCAAATTAATTTATAAATTTATTTTTACATGGTATTTTATGATTAAAACATCCATCTTTAAAAGATAAATTAAATAAAAAAAAAATTAGAATAATGATATATATAAATTTAAAATGTGCCCATTTTGCGTAAGTTTCTTAAAAACTTACGCAAGACTTATGCACTTGGAGTTTGTGACTAACCCTACACAAATGACACTCTAATTTTTTATGCTAATTTAAAGTTGAAATGTACAAATAAAAAAATATTTAATTATAAATTCTACTGCTCGCAAAGTCATCATGGAGGAATGAATATGATATTCTAATTGTTTTTTTTAAGAGAAATTTATTTGGAAAAAGTAAATAAAAAATAAAAAGGCTCACCGGCCCTTTTAGGGAACTTCAATTCAGAGAAATTCGGACATGCTCAAGCCAGATGGAGAGTATCCAGTGACTATAAAAACAGTACTATCCTCTTCAATAACAACTGACAAGCTCAGTCTTTATACAGAAGATCAGGCCACCTTCGAGCTCCCTCACTGCACGTTCTGATCTCTCCGCGTCGACTTTCTCTTCCTCCTGGCCTTCAGATTTTCTTGCTCTCCTTGTAGTAAGATTTTTGCTGCTCTCTAGTCCAATAATATCGTCGTACGTACATCTGCTTCACCATTTGGTGGGTTTTTGATGCCGTGATGTTATCTGGCATTATTCAAGCTCGGTCAGCTCCATCCAACATCCTTGCACCTTATCAAAATCTAAAAGATACGTTGCATGTATATTCTCTCGCTTCCAAGCCTCGTCTCCTGGCTCTCTCATCCACCCAACATGCCCATGTTGTTTTTTTTTCTCGTGTTTGTTGCTCGCTCGCGATATCCGTTGTCCCAACAACCGAGCATTACACAGAGTCAAACATTGTAATGGATTGGATTTTGATTCCCACACCCCCAATAAAAAAACACACGTGATCTGTGCCAGGATTTACGTCCTCTTTCGTAGAATATAAGGATTTCTGTTCTCTTTCTTGTGCCTGCAGCCAGGTGCATGAAGCTTTAATTCCCTTCATGTTGATCTGCTGTGACTAATTGGGAGTCTTTCTGCATGTGATATTTGTCAATCGGTGGGATTTCTTTAACTTCTGGACTTACCTTTGTTTTAAGATCTCTTTCATATAAAGGGTTTTTCGAAGCTGGCCTCCTCAGAAACGATAGTTTCTCAGTCTCTCCGTGCAAATCGAAATAAAGCAACCAAACCAAGACTAAAAGTAGTGACTGGAATTACAAACGTTAAGTGCACCATACTTATTTTTGAGCTTCACCAATTGCCCATCTGAAACCTATAAAATCTATTGGGGTATATGATCAAGGGAATTGTCATTTGTAACTGGAAGCCTACGGTTAACGTGAGAGAGGCATCATCTGTGACAGCAGACAATGCAGTGGCCTAATTATAGACAAGCGAACCCGTAGGTGCGGCATTTTGGATGGATTCCTAAATCTCGTAGTGGTCTCACTGTTTTGGATTGATGTATATATTTGATTGAAAAGTGATATATCTACAAAGAGATTTTTTCCATCAAAGTTAACCCACAAACTAACATGACTTTATTAGATATGTCAAATATATTCTTGAATAAAAGTAACTTTACAATTTAACGTACTACATCAAATCACGTCAATTTGTGATTTTTTTGTGGCTAAAAATTTATCTATCTATATACATCTCGCAGTCCCACGGTCCTCGTACATATTTGTGTGTATATATATAAACATATATATGTATATACACATATATAATCAATTACTGCCAATAGGTTGAATATCTATAATAAGTCACGTAACAATTCAAGGAATTGAGGAAGACTGTTAAAGACAATGTTTTGAATACCGTACCGAAAGCCGTATTGGTCAAGGCACTGGAACGAAATATTTTGGTACTGGTACCATTTCGTGTACCGTTTTAGGATAGTCAATATATGAATAAATTATATATATATAAATTATATTCCAAAATAATAGTCTATATATAAATAAATTATATATAAATACATATATATAAATTATAAATAGCCTAGTCTAAATTGGAGTTCAAAAAATAAGTTTGTAGTTTGAAAAAAGAAAGGAAGACTGAAATATCGGTCGAAATATAGGTCGGTACATGTCGAAATTAAGGCCGATACGACTAGTACGGACCGGTATTTGAGCCGGTACGATACATATGGGGTACCTGTTCCGGCCAGTACAGAAAATTTCGACCGTACCGATCAGTACGGTACGGAATTTAAAAAACAATGGTTAAAGATCCAACCATCGATCCAAAAGTCCTTAGACTATTAGATGCTAATTTAGTTAAACCTTTAACTCTCAGGATCATAACTTTCCACCACACTTCCAAATTTGACATCCATGACAGTCCACTCTATCGACACTGATTTGATAGTAACTCTTTCCCTTTTATCAGTTTTATTTATCTATCAATATTCAATAACTCAACACTACGTCCATACATAGTACAAAGACTTTTTAATTCAACCTATAGATCGCCCCCTCCATGGTCCCTACTCTGATGTTAATTGTTAAAGATCCAACTATTGATCTAAAAGTCTTAAAACTCTTGTATACTAATTTAGTTAACTTTTAACCCTCATAATCATAAGAACGAACGCCCATTTGAATCCATCCTCTAAAAGGTATAAATTCTATAAAGTTATCTTAGCACTATATTTTATTTTTCATTTAATTTTATTACCATATATCAACTCCTTATATGCTAAAAAGACATTTCATCGTATATAACAATAAATTTACTCACTTTTTTTTATATTAAGATTAAAAAGAAATTGGAGATGAAAGGTTTCCTGCAATTTATAATTACTAATTCAATAAAAAGAAAAAAAAAAGAATTTCATTTTAAAATGGTTATTTATCTTCCATTACAAATTTCTTTGACTCTCCTACATTATAACTCTTCTATTATTTTATTATTAATTTTTTACTAAAACAATATACATCTTATCATAATTATTAATTCATATTTATTTCCCCATTTGACTTCTTGATCACCTCTAAACTCTTATGCTCTAATTAATTTCCCCGCATTGCATGGATCAATAACTAGTTATTCTGAAGAAGAAACTCACTGTGCTATGCTATCCCCATTCCACGATCGTTCAATCTTCCCCTGAAGTCTCTAAAACATTCTCTGGTTAGGCCATTCCACCATAGATGTTACGACTCAAGTCCCTAATTGAGTTTCATTCTAGTATAACTTAAGAAAGGCTTAAGTCACGTATGAGCCCGTACTACAAATGAACTAATTAATATTATAATTAAATTCTCTTAAAAATATTATAAAAGATAAAAACTTATCCGGCCACCTAATTAAACATCTAATCCGAATCAATGGCCAATTTTAAGTACGATCAACTGGGCAATCCCCATTGGAGTCGTTTCTCCTTCATCCGTTGACATGTGATCTCTATCTCTTTAAAAAAAAAAAAAAAAATCACTTGAATATTGAGAGAACATTTTGCCACAAGGCATTGCTATAGGTAGTTTCAATCCTCATTGTAACAGAATAAATCCTATTATTCTCTTCTTTTCTACATGAGTTTCAAGAGGCGAAGGTTTGAATTAAAAGTGCATTCTTTATTCTTCTCTTTTTCATTTCATTTCAAAGTATGCTCTTAGATTCCCCAGACTAATAACATTTTCTGTGTAGGAGAGGAGGGAGGCCTCGACCATTAAATTAAGAATTGAAAACAAAATAATGAAGAAAGGTTGCTAACCAAAGAAACTAGGAAAAACAACCACCAGTCCACACTTGAGGATCCTTTTGAGTGAACTGTTGCCGAATGCCAGTATCATCAGAGTCACACCCGTATACGCTGACAACAATTTCAGAACAAAGGTTGACGTAAGCCTTTGCTCTCTCTCTCTCTCTCTCTCTCAATTTCTCTATGGACTTCCCACATTGAAGCATTTCAAAGCAGCTCCAGTGGGTCGGTACTCGGTGGCTCTTTCATATTTGTTTCTTAAACCATTTTAACTTCCGTTTCATATTTTCTGGATGTTCCTAGGAGGCCGATGCATTGATTCATGGGACTAGCCAAGGTCTCAACGGCAATCCATATTGTCCAAAACCCTCCCATTCATCTTTGGTCAACTATTTACCACTCGGCTCAAAATACTCTTTCCGCCTAAAATATGTAATCCACCCAAATATTGAAAAATCCTAGATCCCCCAGTCAGTTCAAATCTTATGTATGCTTTCACTGAACTCTCCCCCCCAGCTATAATGGATGGGTAACATGAATTGAAAACAATGCCTAGCATTCTCAGGTCTTGCCGATCCTACCTAGCACGAACTCATGACCCGTCCGGAAGCATAGTGCGATTTTGGATTTTATGTTTGTCAGTTTCTAAGTTTACCAATGGGAGGAGATTGTTTTACGGTTTAATGGCAAAATCTCGCTCATTTGCCCTTCGGTAAAGCAACGCTGATGCTTCCACCCTGTTTTTACAGCAAAAAGAGAGGTTGAACCGGTTGAGAGGGAAGAAGGCATGTCAATTCCATTAAAAATAAAAAAAGAGGAACTGGGGAAAAAACTATTCCATGATTCGGATAAAGTAACTTACCAGCCTGGATATACAACAAATCTTCCTGTAGAAAGAGCCCAATTCACCTGTTCACAGCAATGGATAGGCAAATTTTTCTTTAAACGCACATCCAATAAATAAATAATACTGTTTTGCTAAGCTAAGTCTCAGAGTGTAGGAACAAGCGTTTCTAAAAGAACTTGACACAGCGAGGATGGCTCCAGGCATCATGCAGATCCCAAAGCGTTTCTACGTTTAAATGACTTAAGTGAGCAAGGTTTCAACTAGGGTTCTAGATATCATAGAAATTAGCAATAATACCTTATCAGTCCCAAGTGAATTGGCAACAACATGCGTCACCTGTTCATCAATTTGATTGGTGCACACCGCACCAAACTGTTCAGCTGTCTGCCACAATGGATGTAGATGAGGATTGGCTTCGCCAACTGGAAACACCCTGCTAAATACTATACTACAACCACCCAAAATCTTCCGCTGTTCCGCAGCCAGTATATTTCTGACATCAACTTCATCCAAGGATTGATGTGAGAAAAAGTCTTGATGTATTCTCTCAATAACCTGTTTGGGACATAAGACAAATGATTGGCAGGAGTGTGGTTAATCATTTGCAAAATCTCTATGCAAGTTGAACAATAGCCTCACCGCTGAAGAGGATGCCAAAGTTCCATCTTCTGGTCTCTCATCATGGTCAATCTCAAGCAGAGAAGGACCTGGAAGCCCAAATTGGCGTCTACTGCAGGGAAAGTATGTATACCTGCAATAAATCAATGCATCAGTATTGCGATGAAAGAGTGAGGCTGCCTACCAAAGTAGAATCACTACACAAGTCACACATTCTACCTCAAACACGGGCAACTAACCTTTCTACAACTATCAAATTCAGTTTGTTATGCGGCCAAACCCTCACAGAATCATCTATAATTACAACAGCTGATTCCATACCCAGAACCCCTTCCAGATCCTTACTCTTTGGAACTCTCTCATCACCATCAAAAAGATCACCATCATCACCCCTAGAGATAACTCGTCCCGCAAACAGAACCCCTTTGGGATCAAGCACTTTTGCCATCTCTGTAGCATACAGTTTGTTCCCCATAGTGTATAGATGCAGCTCATAAAGCTTACTAGCCTAAATGCAAACAGGAAAACCAATGAGTGCCTCAAATTGAACTAAAACGCCCATTAATTATTTAAGCAACCATCAATAAATCACAATTACCTTCTCCAAAAAATTCCAAATACCAGGTCGTAGTTTGGTCCACATTGCCATATGAGGAAAGCGGAAGAGGTGCCTCTGCTGTTTTTCGCGATCCTGTTCCTCTTTTTTCCTCAATATCTCATCATGAATTGGATCTACTTCCCCAAACTGAAAGATGTGAGTCAAATTACAACAGATATTACAAAATAAACACTTTCTCCCAGGATTGGCCACAAAAAGGGCAAATAAAAAACTAAATAAGCTGTTACCTTAGCTGAATTGAGAAGTGTGTGATCTAAATCCAATACAAGGCAGAGCTTGTGTGCAGAAAACATTTTCTTCTGTTCTTCTATCCTCCTCGCCCTCTCTCTCTGGATAGCAGCCTTTTGTTGGTCGTCATATCCTTCAAATAAATGCTCAACATCTCCCCACATGTTTTCCGGACGAGAGGCCATTGCTACACCTATCTCAGGTGCTGGACTTGTCCCAGAGCGCTGGTCTTCAGAATTTGAAGCTACAGTTTTCATATCCACTTTTTCTGGTTTACCTTGCACTGCTCCAGAAGATATGCTGTGAGAAATTATTGGTAGAGTTGTCGATGCTAGGGAAACAGACATAAAATCAGCAATATTTTTCAGATTCTTGGTGAACTGCCGAGCAATGTCGGGTTGCGTTACTGATTGAAAAGGTGTTGACTTTGTATCGACCTGACCCTCTTGCTTTTGGGTGCTTGACGTAAGGGGTACAATAATTTTGGGCTGCTCATATCCCAAGCTTGGATTCTTTTGAAGTGTATTATCATGGAGGATCCGGCGAGGGTCACGGGGTTTCATGCGAATTTTACCCAAGTCCTCCTGCAGGTGCTGTCATCATCAAGCATGCATCATGCTATATTCAAAAGAAGCAAGCATAGCAATAATTTATTATCATTTAAAATGTTTAACATTCGAATCAACTTTATTGTCTAATTTTATTTAATTCATCAGCAGGGAATGACAAATAAAACTTTATCTTACTTAACTGGGTAAGTGGAAAAAGTTCTCTTAAATTTGTACAACTCTTATTTTAACTGCATTTGAGATATGAGAAATGTTTTAACCACAAAGGAATTTCATAAAAGTAAATTTACAAACTAACGTAGCTTCATGTTGTACATCAGATTAAGTACATCTAACGTACTACATGAAACCACGTCAGTTTGAGTGTTTACTTTTATGAAATCTCTAGAAATATCTAATCACATAACCAACTAACATTAAGGGAAACCAATTTAAAGATTAAACAAACTAATTATTCAGAAAAATAATAATAATAAAAGTGAAATTAAAACGCCTTGTAAAAGTTTTCTGATAAGTAAACCCCTTCTAAAAGTTACCGACCACATCGCAATTTAAATGCAACCAAAAAATATTGGGCAAAAGGAGCAGAGGAATGTTGAAGCTGTGCATTAAAACAATAAAAAAAATAAGCCACTAAGCCAGCAAAAAGAACAAACTCCGACTAAAAAAGGCACATACTTAATTCTTGATATAGTTTCAGCATTCAGAAAAGTGGGAAATAGATAAATGAACTGCTCACCATGGGAACAATTTGTGAAGGAACCTTAAGTGTTGCTGCCTGTTTCTGCAAAAGCCCCAAGACCTTTGATGGAGCAACATTCACCATGGGAGCTGTTCCCAGTATTGAGTTTGAGCTCGGAGGTTGTGTTGTACTTTTCGCGGGATCAGCAGACTTTTGCTGGACATCTGCTTCTAAACTCTGCTGTTGTCCCAACTTAAGTATATTTAGCAGCACAGTTGGATTTACAGCAATATCTTTCAATAACGCAGGCAAGGAAGCTGCGGCACTGGTACCAGTCACAGACACCTGCTCATTTCCACTAATTGTTGCATTAGCGTTGGCACAACTAATGCCAGAACAACTTACAAGCTCAGCCATTTTCCTGGGATCAGTTTCTGCAGTCTCCATCAACTGGTTTCTGTTCATTAACTGAGACCCAACCGTTTTAGTGTCATCCAACCAGCCACCACTTCCAGACACATTTTTCATATCCCGTACAACCCCAGAATTTCCCAATCCATTCCTTTGCCTTTTCAGTGCGTGGCCTTCCAAGGTAGGCTCCTCAAGAGCTTTTTGCTTTCTTGAGCTTATCGTTCCAACGGGTTCCACTTTGGATGTGTCATGCACCGATGATAAGGGGTGTTGGTTAAAATATAAAGCATTGGAATCATAATTGGCTAAGCGAAGCCTTGGGTCTCTGCTCTTTGCTGAAGCTTTCACTATGCTATTGGACCCAAAAGTTATAGGCGTGCTGTTTTTAGTAGTAATTGGTCTATCCATGCTAGAACTGTCCATGGAGGGAGTACCTGGTGGTCCCCACAAAAAGGGTGGATTAACATTTCTTATATTACCAATGGTAGAAGAACTAGAAACCTCCCCACTAGTGTCACCATCCCCATCATCAAATTCTTCTGAAGGCGTCGGGCTAGGGAGATCACTTGTAAACAAGGAATTTTGACCAAACTTTTGTTGATAGGTAGAAAAAGCTTTGAGTGCATCAGTTTCATAAATATGCAATTTTGAATCTTCTGTGTCATGCGCCACCTTAGCAGTGGGCAACACTGGTCTAGCCATCCCGTCTCCAATATCCATTATGTTGTGTACAGGGAAAGACGATGGTGCTTCCCGTGTGGGCGAGGGGAGACTGTCTATATCATGATCTTTGTGAAGGTCTAACAGCGGGAGCAGAATTGCTCTACTCTTAAAACTAGAAACTCCTGGTTTCAAAACTTCAGGTAGAATATTTGCGTTACTAAGAACCAAGGATCCAACAGCGATAGAATCTGAAGATAACTTGTTAGAAGTCAATTCGTGACCATCACTTGTGGCTGAAGCATCAAAATCCTTATTATTAGCCGCATCAATTGCCGCCATTTCTTCCCTTTTAACACCATCTATCGCACTCGATAAAACATCAACAGAATCCACAGAGGACCTCATGACCTCTATCTGTGAATAGGACACCAAGTTTTAGATTCGAGAACACCAACAATCTTCCTAAGCTAAAACAAAGGGGAGGCCAGAAAATCTTCTTTAACTAAGTTATAAAAAACCGCACCTCTTTCATCTGCTCAGAGGAGAAAAGAGGGGGATTACCGAACTTGACATCAGAAATGACCCTGTAACCACAATGCAACAAATGAGATGACTGAAAAATCGATGGCATCAAATTTCAAATAAATTACAGAATTGAGAATCAAAGAATGATTAAAACCTCAACACATTTTCTTTATTCTGCTCCTTTCGGTTTCTGTTCATGGAAGAGAACACCTGAAATCAAACAACAATTGAAGCTCTCCCATGTTTAAAACCAGATCGTCGAATTCATTAAGATTACATATGATACGCTATTTAAAGCAAATACCCAGGGATGATAACAATGTGGCAAGTTCAAAAACACTACTGGGGTGCCTTACCGAATTGACTGCCTTAATCGCAGTGAACAACAATTGAACAAGAGCATCCTTTGTGGGAACACTACTTTCTGACAACACTTCTCGCAAGCTCTCCAAAGTGCTGTGCACTCGGGAGCAAACTTCCCCAAATGATCTACAACAAAAAACCAGCCAAAAATATCAATTTCAAAAGAAATTATCCATCGCCAAAACACCCTAAGTAAGTGTCTCAATTAGGCAAGTTACCCATCATACTCCAAATCCAATACCATTCAAATTGCGAACTTACGTCTCTGCCTCTGTCACAGTTGCACTCTCCAGAGTTTCCCGAATCCAAGTCACTCGCTTCTCCAAAACAATCTCCGAGTTCTCAACATTCACACTCTCTCTGCCCAAAACTGCTTCTTCTTTAATTTCCTCAGACTCGACCTCCTTTTCGATCGGCTCTGAATCCAAATCAATCTCACCTTCCTCCAATTCCCCTTCCTCTTTCCCCACATCCACAACTTTAGCATCCATCTCGTCCTTACTATCATTATCGAGCATAACTTCATCAACTTCCTTTGCGTTAGAATTTGGCGGAGCCGACGATCCCTTCGATTTCTCGTCCAGGTCAACCTCCGCCTCCATCACGAAAATCTCATTCAGAGGCTTATTCTGCACGGCCTGTGCCCACGCCAGATTATACAAACTCGAACCATAGCCACGAGAGACCTGGTATTTATACAGATCCTGCATCGTCCAAACCCTAGCTCCGGCTTTTGGTTTCGACGAGACCTTCGTCGTCGCGGTAGCATTCTCCTGCTTTTTTAGATTTTCCTCAGTGATCTCCTCCACCGAAACTCCATCAGAAATTTCACCTTCTTCTACGTCTTCGACCTTAGTCTCATCCTTCCCCATCTCACCTAGGGTTTCCTCAATACCCTCACAATTATTTCCCTCAAACCAATTCGACCCAGCAACGACCATAAATTAAAATCTTATTCAAAATCCTATCATCACCAACAAATTCAACATCGACCTGATCTCCACCGGATCTTACAAATTACAGAAAATTAAGTTGGGGTTTTTTGTTCAATTTCTCAAAGATCGGATTGACATAATAAATTATAACCGAGTTTAAGAGAGAAAAAAGATTCAAAATCGTGATAGAATTTGACGCCAGATCCGATTTGAGAAGCTTGGAATGTTAGACTCTTAGCTCCTTTCCCTCGACTCGAGAAAGTAAAACTCGAAGTTACTGAGAGACGGAGGAGCAATAAACTAAGAACGAAGAGATACGAGGAAGGAGAGGAGAGGTGAGATTATATAGACGGACGCGCCAGAGTTTGAATCTGGATCGTACACGTCACCGAATACGGAATGGGTGATAGAGATGGAATATATATATATATTTTTTTTGAAGTGATGGAGACGGAATTTTGACTGTACTGGTGTCCTCGTTACAATATTTTTTTGAGAGACGCTTGGGGCCGGACGGGTGATAAGAGTAGATTTACACCCTTTCAATGATATTATGCCACGTGTGGTATTTTACAGTGAAAAAATAAAACTGATTGCAGCTTACCTCTCCCATACACCTCCTTTATTGCTCTCTCTCCCCTCTCTCTCTCTCTCTCTCTCTCTCTCTCCTCAGTGATTTTCGTCCCTTTCTCCCCGCATTGCTGCATTTTTAGACTGACGTTTTGCAATTCCACTAATGACAGTAATCCTCTTGGACCAGTTAAGATTTATGTTTCTTCCATCTTCTAAGTCAAGGTATCAGTACAGGTTTCCATTTAAGTCAAAATCATATATGAGAAAACATTCACCCCTGCTAGTCCTTGAGCAACAGAAAGCTCTCAATAACAAGGTTTTCATATCTCAATGAGTTCAACTTCAAACCCTGCTGCTTGAGGAAAACCATCCTTGATTATTTATACAAAAGCCCAGATCTGGGTTTGTCCCTACTGGTATATCTCTTCCATCCTTGATTATTTATACAAAAGCTCTCATTTTGACATTTTTTTTATTTTTGTTTTTGTGATTTTTGTTGTGAATTGATCTCAACTGATTATATTTTTTGTTCTTATCAAAAAAATTATAAATGAAAACGAAGCTTTAATAAGACTAAATGAAGGATTCCCATATGGTAGAGATAAAGAGGGACGAAAATACGTAGTCGCTTGAGGAGAGAGAGGGGAAACTGGGAAAGAAAGGGAGAAAGCAACGCGGAAGATATATGAGAGAATACTTGCCTACAGTCAGTTCTATTTATCTTTTGTGAAAAAACATACGTGTCACAATAATATTAGAGGGTGTAAATCTATTCTTAACACCCATCCTGTTTGTAGTTTTTCTCTATTTTTTTTTATACAGTTATTTAAACTTCTTCTGCGTATAAAATATAGAAAAATTATATTCTTAAACTTCGTACACCACACATCATCATTTTTATAATTTCTTTAACTTTACTCTCTTACCAAATGTATGGTATTTAGATTATTAATAGAATAATTCAATTATTTTAAAAATAATAAAACCAAAACAACCTTTAAAAAAATTTTAAAAAAATAAAAAAAAATTTAGTGTGTGGTGTATGAGCTTATTATAAATAGCAATGCTCTAAAATATAAATCAGTGTCCAAATTATTTTTATAAAGTAAATCTTGTTACGCCAATTAAATTGAGGAAATATCTTTACACATTTACTGAAAAATAAACTTTATTGTCAAGGAAACTGCTACAGTCCCGAAAAATGAATTTCGACATGGGTCACAAATTTATTTGAGAAAGTATAAATAGCACTCTATTGTGCATATCAGCCCCGACAAACTAAGTGTATTGGGTGAAAAAAAAAAAAAAAAAACCACAGCACGGGTGTGCTGCGGCAATGGACTGATGCCCAGAACTTCTCAATTTATTTATTTATTTATATTTAGTGATTAATAAAATATTTTTAAATGATGTTGTAAATTTTTTTAAAATATATATAAATATAAAAAATAAATCAAATAACCTTATCGAACCCATCGGACTACATCCTCTGTGGATGTAGCAAACTCTATTGTCAAACTTCTAATAAAAGAGAGAATATATTGAGGTATCTCCAAATCCACCAGAGCTTAAACGTAGTAAAGATTGTTCATATTATTATTAAAAAAAATTTAAATTTTTATGTAATAAATAATTCAACTTTTTTAATTTTTAAAATAATAATAATATTAAAAAATAATATTTTATTTAACTTTTATTTTAACTCACTATTTAAATAACACGTGTCGGCCATAAGCATTCCAGTGCTAGTCCCAATCCCAGCTGTCTTCTCCAGCTCTTGAACCACTTTGAGGGCGTCCCCTTCTACAATAATTTTCTTGAAGTCCAAGTCCCTGCAAAACATAACTGCTTGAAGAGCTGCGAAGGATTCTGCTGCATTAGGAAAAAGATCCATTTTCATCCTCAGAGTTGCCGGGACTACTCCTTACCAATCTCAAATAACAGCGCCTGTGCCAACCTTGCACTGGACTTTATCCACGCAGCATCCCAATTAAATTTTAGAATTCCTTAGTGGGGTTGCCTCCCAATTTTCAGTAGTTAAGTTTTAGAATTTCTTAATTGTTGATGTCGTGTTTCGCAGTCTTAGGCAAATCCACACCCCCGGTGCCATAATGTGAATTATTTGGAACCCCCGACAGTGTTCCGATGCGGCTGTACGGTGGCAGTTCGTACGTCCATGGCGGTGAATGTAAAATAATTTATAAGTACAGGAAAAATAAAGAGAGATGACACAAGATTTACGTGGTTCGACAATATGCCTACGTCCACGGGATTTGTGGAGAGAAATCTCCAATATAATATATATCTATTTACAATCACTCATGGATCCTCATGCCTTACTGTATAGAGAAGTTGGAGCTCTTCCTATCTGTATATTTCCATCGATTCATTCGTCTGGATGGTCTCTTTTTTATCAGTTCAGAAGAAGTTCCCTTTAAAGTTGTCCGGGCATCCTCTTTTATAGGCTTGTTTGACCTCCCTACTGTACATGTCAGCCTGCCTTTGATAAATCTCCTTTGTGTGATCCATTTGCCTTCTCTTCTGACCCTCTGCTACATTACAGTCCTAATATCTCTCTTGTTCCCTATTTCCTTGACATGTACATCCCTCATGTCTCACTCATATCCCTTCTATCCCCTGACATGTGCAACTCTCTTGTCTCACTCACGTCCCTTCTATCTCCCTGATATGTGCAGCCCTCTTTTTGTCTTTAATAATAGTTTGGTGGGCTAAACTCTATTTTTATGGGATATGGGTATTTTTACCCCCAACATTGGGGTGCCTCCCAATTTTTAGTGCGGCCTCTTGACCTCTGCTAGATCTCCTGTTTGTATTTAGAAGCTCCAAAGATTGCTGCACAAGTTTATTTGGGTGTGTAAAAACATCCTTGAAGATAAAATCATTTCTTCATTTCTAAATTGACAAATGCTAGGCACCAGCCTAGAGCCGCAGCACACCTCATGTAATGCCTTTTTTTTTTTTTTTTTCAGCACTCGATACATGGGTGTGCAGTGGCTACAGGCTTTCCCAAATATTTTTCCTTCCAAATTTTCCATGAGATAACTGCAAATTCTTCCATCCCATCCTTATCAAGCACACCAAACATTGCCGGAACAACATCTTTAAAAGCCAGATTTTGAATCATGCTTTTTTGCAGGCTGATTGAACCTTGTCCCCATCTGGGCAGAGATGCCTTCCCAAATAGCATGCTCCACTGTCTCTGGTTCTTGATGGACATTTAGGCTCGTTTGTTTTCAGATAGATGAGATGAATGGAGATAAAGTTGAAAATTAAATAAAATATTATTAAAATATATTTTTTTAATATTAATTTTATTTTTAATTATTTATTTTATTTTGTATAAGAATTTGAAAAAATCATAATAATTAAATTAGATAAATCGGAAAGTTTCAAGAAATCAAACTAGTTCTTAGGATCATCCAGAATTTTTTCCTGTGGAGGTTGGATCTGGTTGGGAGACCATTGATGGAGACTTGGAGTAATGTGGTCGGAGCAGTAATCGTACAACATTCGAATAAAAATATACACGTACGATGTTTTCGCGATCTAAAAAAGATGGAAAAAGAATTGTACGTATATTATTATTCGAAAAAAATATATAAATAATTTTACTGTTTAGAGAAATTCTATTTACAGTCTCTAAGTAGAGATTGTATGTGCAAGTCCTTTATTAAATGAGAAAAATCATCATTTCAAGAGGGATAGTTTTGTAATTTAAAAAAAATTTAAAGATAAAATTGTCTAGACTTGTATTGCAGTTCTCAAATGAGAATTATATCTAGCATTGCTCTACTGTTTATATCCGCTTAATATGAATACAAAATGCTTTGTCTCTGATCTTGAGAGAGAGAGAGAGAGAGATAGAGCAGTATTAGGGAAGGAGAAATTCATTACACTGCTGGCCATTGGTGTCCAAATCATCAAAGTCCATACCAAATGGATTTTGCATCTGATACAGAAGCTACAAGTTCCTTGAAATTAATCTATTAAACTTAAAAACAATATCAGTTCTAATTCTGAGACTGATAAAGAGGGACACCCATTCAAAAAATCAAAACGACAGGAACATTTTGGAGGGAAAGCAAACTAGCCCTTACAAATTACTTAACATGATATTGCCTCAATAGTAACAAAACTGTTACATCCCAACCAACCAGCTCTTAGTCTAAGCTTCAGGCTTCTTCTGGACAAGCTTCTCTATCAGATCAGCTGCTTCTTGGACTGTGGTTATATTCTGAGAGCTTTCCTCCTCGACGCTGATTCCAAATTCTTCCTCCAAACCCATTACTATTTCCACCTGCATTGCCAGTATTATTTCATCATCGTAATCATGTTGATTAAAATAATCTTATCACGTGAAGATGAAGCAAAAGCTAAGCACCCATTTGTGGTATTACCGTATCAAGAGAATCAGCTCCGAGGGCAGCGAACTTGGACTCTGGGGTGAGCTCAGTCTCATCAGACAATGCCAATTGTTTCTTTACTATCTCACAAACTTTCTGCACTGTCTCGGGCTTGGCCTGCCACACACGTAAATTAAAAGAACGTTAGATATGCGAGTCTTCGTCTTCATTTGTCAACATTCAAGGAACCAAAGTAAGAAGGGAAGTGAAATACCGCACAGCAAACATTGAAGCGCGAGGTCCTTAAAGTAGGGAAGACATTCTTTGCCCAACCTGCTCTAACCATCTTCAGAGTTGTTGAAGTCCCACCAGTCACCTGCACAAGCTGCTTTTTAGGACTTCAGAATTCAGAGTTAAATAATTTGTATCTCCATTATTTTTTAAAAACGATATTTGCAGTCGTGGAGTATGTAAGTGCCGTGCAGTTACTTTAAAAAAATTGAATAAATGAGACCCACATAAAAAGAAATTAATTTTTTAATAGTAAATTCTATTTTTTTTCAAAGCGACTGTACGGCGCTTGCACACTCCATGACTGTATGTAGACTTAAAGTCTACATTAGATTAGTCATCACACCCTCTATAATAATAAAATATTTTTATTTTTTATTTTTATTTTTTAAATTAATTTTTATTTTTTAATTACTTGTTTATTTTATTTTCATAATCTTCAATAATATCCAATAATCATATTCATTTTCAATTTCACAATCCAACAATCTATAATATAATAATCTCATATGTAAATATTATCTCACATATATATATATATAATATAATAATCTCAAAAAATACTTTTATACTTGCTATAGTTCTTTTTATATTTGAAAAGGATAATGGATTTACTGTAATTTATAGTTTGAATGAAAACAATTTAGTTAATTCAATGTGAAGCAAATATGGATGATATTTGCTAAATTTATAAATGAAAATGCATTTGCCTAATCCAATGCCAATGCTCTTATAACCATAATGGGTCCGTAGAACTCATCTGAATAATATTTCAAAAATTCAGACTTAGGCTGGTTTGTTTACACAAACATTCTCAACTCATCTCATCTAATCATTGTAACTTTTCCAAATTTCAAAACAAAATACAATAAACAATTCAACTTTTTCAAATTTCAAAATAAAAATTATATTCGAACAATATTTTATTCAATTTTTAACTTTCATCTCATCTCATTTGTGTAACCAAACGAGACCTAAGCTCTGGAGGCATGAGGTATAGTCCCAAACCCTGAGCATGTGTCAAACGGGAACTAAAAGATTGTCAAGTACAGAAACATAATTTAAAAATTTAAAGCTACACAAGATCACAGAAGAGTGAGATAAGCATTGTACACAAACAATAAGATGGTCGAAACTAAGGCACCAGACACTAATAACATGGTACACAATCTATGTCCGGCATTCTAATTTAAACAAATGGGTCTGTCACAGTGTCACAAGTCTATGGTCCTCTCAATTCAACAATTGCCAGAACTCAGAAACGATTGGTGAGAAATTAACTAAATTTATTCATACTGACTAATTTTCCAACTTAGTAAACAATAAATCAATGCCCAGTCACAGAGAGAGAGATCTTCATGTAACCCGGTTTGAGCTTCTTCATTTTTCACCCTATTAACAGAAGAAGTTTTGGGAATTCTAAGGGAACAACACAAAAGGCAATAATATCACTACAAAATCTGAATCAATTCAACACCTATAAGCGAATCAGATCTGGGTTTTACACATAATTAATTTAATGAAAATGAACTTATAAGAAAAGAATCCCTTATTCACCTTATTATTCTTGAAGCATGGCTTAAGAGAAGCTCCAAAGGTAGCAGAAGTAGCGGATATAGTGGCCATTAGTGCTCTCAAGCTGAAGAAACGTGAGGTTACCGGGAACGATGGAGGCAGATAAAACAGCGAGAGAGAGACAGAGAGAGAGAAGGCTGGGCAACTCGTGAACAGGTTAGCAAGTGGGCGTAAACGTGTAAAGGTTGGTCCTTTAAGCTTTGGATTGGGTGTTGCGGGATTTTGTTGGCACTGTTACGACAGTCGACAGGGATTTTGTTGGCATTGTTAGGACACAAGGGCCCTACCGTTGAGATCGCTCCGGTGCGAGTCCCAGTGGCTCCACTTGGGCCTTGCTATATCATTTTTACCATGTGATAAACATAAAAGAGAAATTTCAAAAGAAAAAGAAAAATAAATCATTAGCAGAGAAATGAAAGGGTTAAAAACTTCGCCCACCGAACCCACGACCGCAGGGTAAGAGTAGTTTGGATTGTGAATGTTTATCTCATTTCATTTTATTTTAATTTATTATTATAATTTTTTTAAATTTATACATAAAATATAATAAATAATTTAATTTTTTTAAAATAATAATAATATTATTAAAAAATAATATTATAATAATATTTTATTTAACTTTTATTTAAAACTATTTATACAAGCGCACCTGAGGTATACCATTTTGCTGTTACTCGAAATATGAATTTTCAATCATTCACATTGATTGCTCATACAGGAATGATGCATGCATGCCAATTCATTTTAAAACCATTATATTAATGTCATCCAAAGAGAGCAACAAAATCAAATTCACATATGTTTACGTGAATCACAGTTTATTTCAAAAGTTTAAGTTGACTTCTAAGTTTAATATGTGAAATATTAATTAATTGGGATAGTTGGGGTTTAAATTTATGATTTCTAATATTTTATTCTAACACAAAGTGAAAATATCACTTATTTCAAAAATTTAAACCGATAGAAACAGATGAATTTAAATATTTATATTTAGGTTAACAGTTAAACCACTAGCTCTAGCTATCTCTCGAGTCACTTCATTATATGTGGTTCGTAGTAAACCATCAAGTATTATTCATTTTATGTTTTGTGGTTGCAACAAAAAAAGAAAAAAAAAAAAGAAAGAGAAACCATGCTTATTTATGGTGGGTAAGTTTGCGTTTACTGCACAATCTTCTGTGTGAAATGGAACTTGTAAGTAATATAGTTTGGTTCATATTTGTATCTGTTCATGTATGATGTAGAGTTTTTCTTAGAAGTTGTTTGGATAATAAGATGAGATGTAATGATTTTAAATAAAAGTTAAAAGTTAAATAAAATATCGTTAGAATATTATTTTTAGATTTGAAAAAGTTGAATTGTTTATTATATTTTATGTAAAAATTTAAAAAAATTATAATGATAATATGATATGAGATGGGTTAAGAGTGTTTCTCAATCCAAACGACTTTGATTCTATTTTATTTTATCCAATATTTTTATTTGTAATATTTTATGTCAGTCTATCTTTTTTAAAAAACTTTATTTTTTAAGGCCTTATTTTTTTGTAATCCTTGAGCAATGGCCGTGATTGCCTCTCCTGGAGCTGGAGTTGGCCCTAGGGACATGACTAGGGCTGTAAGCTGGCTGGTCTAGACCGGAAAAATCGACCAGGCCGACCGGAAAATGTAGGGTCGGTCTCGGTCTAGAAAGTAGTGGGATTTCGATCTTCGGTCCGGTCCCAGGGTGGAGATTTCTCGGACTGGACCGACCGAAATCTTTTTTGTTAATAAATATATTATTTTATATAATAATTGTAAAATAAATTATGTAGTTTTCATCTAACCTATGATGCCTATCCCTAAATATATTATTTTATATAATAATTATATAATAAATTATGTAATTTTCATCTAACCTATCCCCATTTAGAATATAAGATTTTAAATATGTAATTACAAATTAATATTATATTAATCATATATTATAAATTAACCTATCAATTCATAATTAACTAATGTGTGACCAGTGACCACTGACATCTATGAGACTATGACCTAAGTTGTAACTTGCAAGTAAATATAAAGCATGTATGGATGTATGGAATCATGGATAATTAAATTATTTATGCTTATTAGTTATTGCTTCATATACAAAATGTAAAAAATTGTAAATAGCTCATTATAATTTATGCATTAACTTAGAACTATCATAAATTATAATACATTAATATACTCTAAGTTAGTAACAAATAACAATTAACATCATTAATATAATTATATAATTATAAATTGATAACTAAACTAAATCACTATGTCTGTAATACAATAACTATAGTCTAAAGTCTATAATTATAAAGAAATCACTATAAGTCTGTAAGACTATAAGTTATAACTATATATAGTATTAAATTATTAATATCACTATGACTGATGACTAATGACTATAAGTTTATAATTAATACTAATATATAACTATATTAATAATATAATATTAATACTATTATATAGTCTAATATATTATATAACTATACTAAATCACTATAAGTTTATAATTAATACTAACATATAACTATACTAATAGTATAATATTAATAGTATAATATTAATACTATTATATAACTATACTAAATCACTAAGTTTATAACTAATACGAATATATAACTATAGTCAAATATTAAATATAGTTATACTAATATATAAATTTATAACTAATACTAATGACTATAACTAAATCACTATAGTCTATTAAAAATTTAAATGTATTACAAATATATATAAATTATAATTATCAATTTTTCAAACCATAAAAAAAATTTTAATTATCATTTAAAAAAAAAAACGGTGATGATTTGAGGGAGTCCCAACTTCCAAGTCCCGAATAAACGGTGTCGTTTCCTCTCTTTTCAAACCCTAAAGTCTAAAATCATTCCTCTCTCTCAGTCCCTCGTCTCTGCCTCTCTCTCGTCTCTGTCTCGAGTCTTCACAGACCAACGTCTAGCCTCTCTTAGTCCCTCGACTCCCTCGTCTCGCCTCTCTCTCAATCCCTTGTCTCGCCTCTCTCAATCCCTCGTCTTGCCTCTCTCTCGTTCATCGTCTCGCCTCTCTCTCTCTCGTCCCTCGTCTCGTCACTCGTCAGTCGTCCCTCCGTCCCTCATCTCTTAATCAGCCACACACAGACCCAGTCACCCACGCATAGACCCATGCATTGACGCACAGACTCTCGACGAATTGGCCTCACAAATTCACAATCACAGACCACGGTAATGGAATTATGTAAATATGTTGCTACTTTCAAATCTCAAATACTCAAATTTGGTAGATGGTTTTATTGGGATTTTTGAGTCCGAAATTTATTCATTTTGTGATTGTGTTTATGAATTGTGAATTGTGATTAGATTTGTGTTATTAGGATTTTGTGAATTGTGAATTGTGATTGGGTTTGTGTTATTAATAATTAGGGTTTTATAAGGTTTGTAACTTTAAGAAAATGATGGTTGAAGTGTAATGTGAGAGTAATGAGTATTGTAGTGCACATTTATAACTTTACATAGCTTAAGCCTTCATGTTAAAATATAGGGCACATTTACAATGTTACACAGATCACTGATTCACTAGTGCTATATATGATTGTCCAGTTCTAGGTTTTCCTCATTTTAAGAGTATTGTTTTTTCAAATATTGTTAATGTTGATCAATGACTAAACCCAATGTTTTTTTAAATATTGTTAATGTTTGCATTTTTAGAAAAAATGCAGATTGTGTATTTTTAGGTTAAATATTTTTTGTAAGAACTAAACCCTTAATTATTCTTGATGAGATCGTGTAAGAACTAAACCCTTAATTAGTATTTAATTCACTTTCTTTATTTTCTAGATGGACTATATTCCAGAATTGATTCTACAAGATTCTACTACAGATGATGTAGAGTCAACAAAGGCTACACATGGGCAAGGCATTCCTCCACTCCCATCCAATATAAGTGCTAATCCTAAACCGAGTGGTAGTGGTAGACATAGGTCAATGGTTTGTGATCATTTTACAATAATGCCAAAAGGTGATCCAACTAAACCTAGGGCTGCATGTAATTATTGTGGTGCTTCGTATGCATGTGATACGAAGACCAACGGTACAAAGTCCATGAAGTATCACATTAAAAAATAATGTAAGAAATGTTCATTGAGACAGACGGATAAGTCCCAAACTACTTTCAGTTGGAAGGCGGGTGTAGGAAGTGATAGTGGGGGATTTGTGCCCATATCATTTAGTGTTGAGGCTTGCAGACAAGCCTTAACAGAAATGATTATTCTTGATGAGTTACCCTTTAGGTTTGTTGAAGGAGAGGGTTTCAAGAAGTTTATACTCATTGTTTGCCCTAAGTAGGTAGGGATTCCATCCCGTGTTACGATTGCGAATGATTGATTTAGTGTGTATATAAGGGAAAAAACTAAGTTGATAAGTGCTCTTCAAGGGCAACGAGTTTCTCTCACCACGGATACATGGACATCCGTGCAAAACCTCAATTATATGTGTCTCACGGCACACTTTATTGATGATAATTGGAAACTACACAAAAGAATTCTTTCGTTTTGTTTGGTTGAGAATCACTAGGGTGATACACTTGGTAGGGCCATAGAGATGTGCTTGCATGATTGGGGGAGACCGAAAGTACTTGCAATCACACTTGATAATGCAAGTTTTAATAACGGAGCAGTTTCTTATTTGAAGAAAAAAACCAAGTATAGGAAGGACACTATTTTGGAACATCAATTCTTGCATGTTCGGTGTTGTACCCACATCCTAAACTTAATTGTCCGTGAGGGGTTGAGGGAATTTGATGAGTCTATTGTGAAGGTGAGATGTGTTGTGAAATATGTTAAGTCCTCACCTCAAAGATGGAGTACATTTAAGAAATGTATTGGGTTGAAAGAAATTGCAAGCAAAAGTGGCATTTGTTTAGATGTACCAACTAGGTGGAACTCCACCTATCTTATGTTGGAAGGGGCTTTAAAATTTCAAAAATCTTTTGAACGCTTGGAAGAAAAAGATTTAGGGTTCCTTAATAGTGTTGGAGACGATGATGATCAAATTGGTGATGTGGTGAATAGGAAAACATCAAAGAAGTTAGGGTCTCCCAATAATAACGATTGGGAGAAGGTAAAGTTGTTTGTAAGGTTTTTTGAACTATTTCATGATGCAACTTTATCTTTTTCGGAGAATGAATATGTAACTTGCAACTCATTTTTTCTGGAGTTAGTTAAAATATCTGATGCAATTTATGTGGAGTGTGAAATAGGAAGTCCCGTGGTGGGATTAACTGCCACAAATATGAAGAAAAAATTTGACAAATATTGGGGCGACTTAGATAATATGAATATGTTGTTATTTGTTGGGATTATTCTTGATCCTCGGTATAAGATGCGATATTTTGACTTTGCATTGGAATGCATGTATGTCAATGATCCCACAAAAGCTGTTGATTTGAGTTGGAAGGTTAAAAATGCTTTAATCCGCATGTATGAGGCATACGCTGATAATGAGGGAGACAACAATTCTGATCTACAATAGCAACGCACAAGTCCCCCACGTGAAGAAGTAAATTCTACATATGGTAGTGGTAATGGTAGAGTTGATAGGACGACAGAGAGAATGGTCATATTCAAGCAACGGTTATAGTCGGAAAACACTTTGGGGAGCAAGAATGAGGTTGATAGATACCTAGCTGAAAGTTGTGAGGAGCCATTCCCAAGTTTTGACATTCTTATTTGGTGGAGGATTAATTCAGTTAGATATTGTGTACTTTCAAAAGTTGCACGAGATGTATTCGCAATACCGATATCTACAGTGACCTCTGAATCTACATTTAGCACGGCGGGTCATGTCCTTGATCCTTTTCGAAGTAGTTTATCTCCGATGATAGTTGAGGCTCTAATTTGTACACAGAATTGGCTTCATTCTTCTTCTACTCCAATCAACCTTATGACTTTAATGAATGAGGTTGAGGATTTTGAGAGGTAGTTGGGTATGTTTCTTTCTTACTTCATTTTATAATTTTTTTTTTATAAGTACTTCATTTTATAACTTTTATGATCTATAATACTATATGTTATGAAAATTTATATAATTTGTTTTGTTTCTTTATTGTATAGAACTTGTTTGGGACAGTGACAATTCTATAGAGGCTTCAAATACAATGTCTACAACTAATGCAAGTTAATGAGGTGAATTGTATTTTAGCTCGTTAGTTTTCAATTTTCACTTTTGCTATTTGCTAATAATTCCATTGTTTACACTTTACAGCGTATTGTGAAAACTAAAAAGTGAAAAGTATGTCAAGCCAAAAGATGTAGGAAGCTAGGACTTAGGAGCTGCCAGGAGAATAATTGTATAATTTGCATTGATGTAAATTGTAATTTATATTTAAAGCTTTTAATTTTTCAGTTATTTGGGACATGTATAATTTTTAGTTTTTATTATCTATGCTTGGGAATGGTTTTTTTTTTCTTTCTTCCTTTTAGAAGCCAAATTTGCTTGGGAATGTTTTTTCAATTTTCTTTCATTATCTAGTATAATTTTTAGTTTTAACCTTGTTTAAATTGTCTGGATGGATTATTAGTAAGAAAATCAAGTAGTTATTCTTTTTTTGAAGTTTCTGATGGATATAGATAAAATTTATTTTTTTGTAGTAAAACCTTTTATTTAAATTTATTTATTGTAATTTAATTAGCATATTGCTTTGTAATTTATTCCTTTTTAGACTATCGGTGAATAGCTTTGTAACTTGCATTTTTTTTATAAGCATTTTGTGGGTGGCTTTATAAGTTGTATTTTTTACTTCAAATTGGATAAAATGTTAGTGGATTTTACTATTGGGCCGAAAAAACATAAGAATAAGGTTGGGCTATTGGTCCATCTGGAATAGGGTTGGACCGAATAGGACCGACTGGATCGAATTGGACCAATTGGACCGGACAGAATAGGTAGAAGGACCGGACCTATTCAGTCCGGTCCAGGTTGAGAAAATCCTAGACCAAATTGGTCTGATCTGGTTCACAAAATCTCCTCGGGACCGAATTCACCCCTAGACATGACCATAAGACTTATGGAGACATCCAAGCACGTACAATATCTTGTCACAAGACTCAAGCATGCCTTTTCACTATAACACTCAATCAAAATTCAAAAGAATGACACACCTTTAATGGAGAGGACACCATTAGTGAAAAGTTACGTGAAAAATGATATTATATTGCATGATTTTGTTCTTTATTTTGATAATTCATGTATTTAATTTTTTTTAAATAATTTATTTAAAAATAATTTAAAAATAATTTATTTAATAGTTATGAAATTGGCTATTAATGTATTGGTATTTAAAAAAAAATATTTAAAAGTAATTCTACTCATCTGTACCCTTTCTCCTACGCCACATGCCGGTTGATGATGTGGCTTTTTTTATTGTTTCCTTCAAAAAGTAAAACGCACGTTTTATTTGAAGGGTGTGAATGAGAAATTGGGTTTGGATGAGAATCCGCAAAAATGGTGGAACCCGATTGGGAGAGGAGGTTTTGAATGTGAATAGAAGATGAAGTTTTGATGGGTTTTCTCATAATCTGTACGTTCAGGACAGCATAGAAACAAGAATATTCAAAGAAGTTTCTCTTATAGAATTCATATTTCTCAGCTGGTAAGCCATATACATATGATGCTGCAGCAGTGGACTCATATTGATTGCCCAAAAATCGGTGCCCTTCAAGTTTACCTGAGTTGAATATTTGATGACACGACTCCTTCCAGCACTAAACACAGAGTACCAACGACTCCTGGACTCAATCTCTCCCACCTACTACCGATCAGAAACATCAAGTTATCATCATGCCCAAAGAAATTGGCAATCGACTCACATATAGAAACACGCAAAAGGGCATTAGCACGCATAATAGAGAAACCACAAATCTACATTTCGACAATATTTCACTCAAAACGTCTTAAAAAATGGATTTTTCGACCAAAATTTATATGTATATATATATATATATATTTTTTTTTTCAGAAAATCCCTTGGCAATGAACATGAAATTTATCGATCGGATAATTGAAGAGCATATGGAATCAAAAAGTCGCAAGCAGCAAGAAATCGGAGCGGCGGCATTCCTGTAACGTGTTGGTGAAATACACAATAATATAATAAAAATTACAATAAAATTAAAATTAAGACGAAACTAGTTTGGACTGAGGTACAAAAATATCGTTCTCTTTAAGGAGATTCAAGCCCTCTACGGTGTACAAAGTCTCAAATTAACCGATGCAGCATAAATCTTCTTGACTTGACTCCTCCAGGATACAACAACTCAACTAATCGTCTTATAGTCCGAACCAACTCTGCACAAATGGTTGAGCCCAAAACTCCTCCAAAAAAATACCTTTATTTTATCTGGAAATACTCTAAAAAATATATATTCATTAAACTTATTTT
This sequence comes from Juglans mandshurica, assembly GCA_022457165.1. Classification (NCBI taxonomy): domain Eukaryota; kingdom Viridiplantae; phylum Streptophyta; class Magnoliopsida; order Fagales; family Juglandaceae; genus Juglans; species Juglans mandshurica. The sequence continues at coordinate 22,553,504 of CM039629.1, read as the reverse complement.
TTTTTTATCTCACTTTCTCCTAAATGTTCACGTCCCCGTGCCCAAAGATCAAATGAACATATATAAACCATGTGGACAATAAACGTCCCAGGAGGTGAAAAAGACTTAACGGGCAAAAAATAATAAAAAAGAATTAAAACACAAGCAGCCCACCAACGACTATAATAAATAGGGAAAAGCTTCTTTGTCCACTTGATTTATCCACTTGGTTTGACTGCTGGTCATTTTTTTTATTTATTTTTTATTATTTTTTACTTAATGATTAGGAAATTGATTTTAAATGTATTAGTATATTTTTTTAATTTTTTAAAAAATAAAAATATATTAAAAAAATATGAAAAAAAAACTAAGACTAGCACGCCTAGCGGTAACTGCTGGGCGGCAGAGTTGCCTTGCCCTAATAAATATACCAAACGGCTATTTTACAACAAGCCTATTAAAAAATGTTACGGGCAATCAAGTGAATAACGTTCAAACAATAAATCTCATAAAGTACAGAAACACTTCAACCATTGAAACTACGAAAAAATCTTCGCAATCTCCTAACACTCCATACTCTATATTATTTTTTTTCTTTTATTAAATATTTATTATATAAATAATGAATAAAAAATTTGAAATAATTTAAAAAGAATAAACTCAAAAAAAAATTAAAAATTTAAAAAAAATATAGAGTGTGGTGGAGGTTGTGTAGCAAAACTCTTAAAACTATTAACGGAATAAAAAAAATTTAAAGACCCTTCTCAATATCAAATGCCACTGTAATAGCACTAAAAGAAATATTACAAAAACTCTATTTATTAAAAAATACCAACATTCCCCCACTATTTTTTAATAATAATAAGAATAATAATATAAGAGATACTTCCAGACAAAGAATGATTATTATGCATCATGAAGGTGTACTTTGCATTGAACCTTCACTTAGTGAAATAACAACCTTTACTCCAGGGAAAAATCTACTCTTCATCCGATTTTCTTATCACACAACACACGAAACCAATGTGGCAAACCGGTCCAACAACAACTCCGGTCCACACGAAACTCACGTCTCCCTCTCTCCCCTCTCAAACCCTCGTCTCCCTCTCTTGCCTCTCAAATAGTCGTCTCCCTCCAAACTTCTCACCATGTACTGCTTAAAATAATAACGCAGTTTCTATTTCTTATCTTCGTCTTTTGGGACCAGTTTAGAAACGAAAATCCAGGATTACTCCGCCATGTTCATACCATTGACCATACCGTTGGTTTATTATTCGTTAATAGTAACCCACGTACTAAAATTTCCCCGTTCCTCGAGATTTTCGAGGGAAATATCAAGTTGACAGATTTCATACATCAATTTCCTGCTCAAATCTTGGCTACTTCGTACTGTGTTGCATTATAATATAGGATAGAAAAAATTACAGAATCTCTATACGTCGTAAATCCAGTTACAAAACAAGTTGTGAAACTCCCTCGACCGGATCTTAAACGGCTCAGATTTTATTTCTGTTGGAGTTGCATTTCATATCTTCCAGGTACTGGGGAAATTAAGGTGGTAACCCGCGTGAAAGACATGGGAGAGCAGTATCATTGGTACATACTGATGGTGGGAAGAAAGATGTCCAAGAGGAAAGTCGTCAGCACCATTAATCTTGAAGGCATAACTGATCGAGGGTTTGTGAGTGATGGAACTTGTGTTGGTGGGGTTGTTTATTGGAAATTCGGGGATAAAATAGTTGCCATTGATCTCTGTGATGAATGAGCACCAGGGGGGAGAATTCGACAATATCCTGGGTATTTTCTCTATCTAAACCGGGGGGGCGGGGGGGAGAATTCGAAAATATCCTAGGTATTTTCTCTATCTAAACATACGTTGTTTAACAAGAACTAAAAAAAGAAGAAGTAAAAACCACGTCATACTTCGTGTGTCGTATGTGGGAAAACAGACAGATGTGTAGAATGGCTCTTACTCCAGAGTCAGTAGTGGTCTTAGACTTGAACAAGACCACTACTGACTACTTAGGCGAAATGAATAATTATTACTCACACATAGTAACCCAGGTATTGACATGAGCTTTATTAGCCAGCACATTAAGACCTTGTGTTAATCCCGGTTTCATGAGTGTCTTTTAGAATAAACTCAAATCTCATAAAGAGCGGCCCCACTCCCACACTCACATATATGAAATCTGTCAAGGGTGCGCCTGTAATTCTTACACCCTACTCATAAGAGCTACATAATTTCATCAAGAGTTTCTCCAAAAACTCATCCTCCACAACATTACATGATAAATGCACTTACATAAGAGGAATGAGAAATAAAATAGATAGTGCATTTCTTACGACCATCATATGATTCATTTTTCCCATTGAACCCAGTTCTTAGGATCTCTGGTCCCCAGGTTGGGTATTCTCATGCATGGCTCATGAATTTATGGGTTTTAATCATATTCCCCTCGATGTATTCCAGATCATTTCTCTTATCAAAATTTTGTTTAGTGGATCCACATTAATAACACCATCAGTAAAAAAAAATCTCACATTATTGTATTTTTCTTCCAGGAAGCACGCACGCCAGTAATGGGTGTGCCGCCTGGTGGTGGACGACAACACTTCATTGTGCCAGTGCTCATAAGCCGGTGATGGGCGAGGAAGCAATGGTTGATGCTCGTGTGGCTGGTGGCTGGTGCTTGTGTGAAGGTAGAAGGGAAACTCGAAGCCCATGTGGAGGTGGCTGATGAAGAGAAAAGGTGGCCCATGTGGAGGTGCTCGTGCAGAAAAGGTAGGCGGCGGATGCAGAAGAGATAATGAGGAAGAGGCACGGGCGAAAGAGGAAGAAGTAGGAAAAAAAAAGGGAAAGAAAAAAGAAAAAGAGTGGGGGGGCGGCGGTATAGAAAGAGATGAAACCCTAAGGAGCCTTCCCACTTGCAAACAAGCTGGACCTTTTTAGTTTAGGCTGGGTCCATGTGGTTCTTTTTGTTTGTAGATGTGCTTTTAGTAGAATACTTGGGTTATTTTAAATTCTAATAAAATAAGTCATGAAAACCTTAATTCTTAAAATAACTATTATTTCCTATAATTAACATAATTATTAGACTTTTACAAGAAATCTAATAAATGCTAATATTATTTAAATATTCTTAACATACTTCTTTATTTTAAATTTAAAACCTTAATAGCATAAATATATCCAAATCTATAATAATAACATATAAAGATTCATTTCAAATAAGAAATTTTAAGTGTTTAAAATAAAAGATTAAACACTTAGGAGAGGTTTGGATTCAAATATGAGTTGAGATGGTTTGTGAATAGTAGAATAAAAGTTGAATTATTTATTATATTTGATGTGAAAATTTGGGAAAGTTGTTTTGAGATTTGAAAAAGTTGAATTGTTTATTATATTTTGTGTGGAAATTTGAAAAAATTGTAATGATGAGATGAAATGAATTGAGGTGGGTTTTGAATCCAAACCTCTCCTTACTATTTACTACTAAAATTAAATTGTAAAATTAATAATAACTAATATAGTTTAAATTCCTTAATTATTATCTATAAGAAAAAATAAGATTTCTGTAAAAGTAGGATTTTTGGGCTAAACAAAATAACTAAACCCAACTTAATAAAATCTTCCTAATAATTAACTCAAGCCCAATAAAAGAGTCATTATGCCCATCGTAAACACACTAGTTCAAAAAAGGTATTCTGCCATGCTTACATACCAAGGGGTAGAAACGTAAAAGCATTTTAAAAAAGATCTTCAATATGCTTTGCAGAGCATTGGTTCATATCTCCTAGTTTGATTGCCTTTGTTTGTGTTGGATAATGTTGCGTAGACATTGCAATTATTTTTTCTTTTTGCAGTGTTGGTAGAAACTGTAACCATATGGTTGAGAAATAATAATTTTAAGTAAAAATTAAATTATTAATTAATATATGGAGTGTATTTATAAAATATTAAAAAAAATGAAAAAAAATAATTAAAATATATAATATTATATTATTATTTTGACTTTAAAATTACAAGTCTAATGTGGATTTATCTAGCCAAAGGTTAATGCTATAGCCAAAACTTGAAGTTCTACCTAAAATTTAAACTTGACAATGGCTAGCCAATGCTCTAAGGAGCTACACGAAAATGGATTAAAGGGTAATTTTGTAATAATATGTAATTGTAGGCATTTTTGTGAAAATCTGAAAACCTAAATGCATCCTTAACTTTGAGAGTAGCCAACTTCCACTCATGAATAAAAGGATTTGTGGCAGAGCTTACCCAAGGAGACAGAGGGCATCGCGGAAGAAAGAAGGGACAATGAGGGTGGCCGGACGGAGGTCAACAGTGGTAGCTTCTGTGCACGGTGGCGGAGCTCCTAGCATAAAAGATGATTCTGGTGCAGTTAGGGGAGAGAGAAACATAAAAGATAAATTGGATGAGAGATTGGCTTGGGCTTACCAGAAAGAGAGGGATGCCGAGCACGGTGGATCTAGGTGGCTAAATTGCCGTGGGGTTGATGGGAGGTAACGACCCGAGATTTCTATGGCAACTCGAGAACTCCAACGTCCTGTGGTGGTCTACGGTGGTGTTCGAGCCTCTCGGTTTGAGCAAGTTCCGACGTATCATGTGCAGATAGGGATGGAGAGGCCTACGAAGGAGATGGGCGGCGCCTTCTGGCAATTCTTGGTTGTGGGGTCTTAGCAGTTGGTGTTTGGTGGCGGTACATGTGGTGTAACAAGGCGTTGCATAGTGTACGTAATGTTTGTTGGAGGGGCTTCACGGTGTAGAACTATTGGCTAATTCTTTCGTGCAGTAGCAATAATAGTGAACTGTGGTGGCTGCATGGTGCTTGGCTTCTCACTGAGTGGTGTTAGTGCGGCTTTTCGTGGCATGGGCGTGCTCTGTTCCGTGAGTGTAAAACAAAGTCATGCTCTTTTGCTTGTTCCGTGCGACGGTGGTTTTCGTTTTGGCCTAATGAGGTCGACAACGCTACTGATAGGTGAGATGCAGATCGACTTCAACGTGGGGGCTTGTTTGATTCGAGGTGGTTTGTTGTGAATAAATATAAAGAGAGCTTCAACGCGTTGAATGTCGTCGGATATAAACTGATAACGTGCATATTCATGAAGAGGAAGAGCGTGATGCGGGTTTATTCCACTATGTTCATTCTATTAATGGATAATCAAATAATAATAGCACTAATAATAATAATAATAATAACCTCAATTAAAATTATACATGTTACTAATAGAATTTGATAACATTCATAATAGTAATATAGGTTAAAATAAAATATTTTTTGATAATATTTTAAAATTTAAATAAATAAATAATATATTGTCTAATTTAGGCTCAACATGACACAAACCTAAATAAATAATAGCCCATCAACATTCCATAACATTAGCCCATTAAACTTAATTTAGGTCCAATAAAATTATCTATATTCCAACCTCAGAAATATTGGGTCGGGTCATTACACTAATAAATAATTAATATATAACTAGTTGATATTTATCTATAATAACAATATATTATATGCCTACATAAATTATTAACACATACACATAATATGATAGCATATATCTATTTCATATATAATTCTCACATACTAGTATATGAAATTATTAAATTTTATCAACTAATTATTATATAAATTATAAAATATAACTATGAAACATATTTAATATATATGCATAAGTAATTAGGTTATATATTATAAATTTAATGAAAAATGCTACTTAGCCCCCTCAATGTTACTGCTCAAAGTTACTGCTTGAATATTTTATTTTATTTAGTGATTAAGGAAGTGATTATTAGTAAAGTTGTATATATATATTTTTTAATTTTTTCTTAATAGTTAAGGATGTTAAACAAATATTTACACAAAAATGATAAAAAAAAAAACTACAGTAAGTGTTGGGTGACTTGCTAGCACCACCCATATTTAATTATAAAAGTGTTGTGCTTATATTATTAGCTAATACATATATATATGTATTTACATAGGTGTATGTATATATTTATCAATATATAAATGAGTTTTAATCGAGTTGAACTAACGAGTCAACTTGGACATAAACCAACCTTAGTTGAGTCGAGTCGAGTTTAGTTGGGTATGTGTCATTTGCTAATCAAGAGGATATTTGCTTTCAAGTGCGAGTTTTTTTTTTTCACGAGTCGAGTTTGATTCAAGTTTAACCGGACGAGTACCAAACGTGCTATCGATTCGAACATATTGATTTATTCACGGCCCTACTTTTAATTATAGAATAATAATGATAGAGTTACTATTCTACTACTACCCATCTACTACTCTTTTAGTATTTGATTTTTTTTTAATTTTTAATTTTACTTAATGATTAAGAAAGTGAGTATTAGTAAATTTATATATTTTTTTAGTTTTTTCTTAGTAATTAAGGATGTTAAAAAAATACTTAAAAGAAAATAATAAAAAATAAAAAAACTTGAAATACACTTGAATAGTAGATGAGTAATCCTATCACTGTTCGTTATACAAATAGTAAAATTTACACGGTACTTAAGTGCCGGCCTACATAGGCTTAATTTCAAGCCCAATGTTAAATTGCCTGGCCCATAATCTAGTCAGGTCTGCTCAGCCCTATTTCTCTGGTCCGGGCCATTTTTTTATTCGTACCTACTAAATATCAAAAGCTTAAAATAAATAAAAAAAACAAGTTCACGAACTTCAATGCAGATCCAACGGCGGAGAGTGGAAGACAACATTCAAAGCCGATCTCCCCCGTGTGTACCACTTAGCCTTATCCTGCGCACGCTTGCGCACACAGTGACTCGGGCTCTCTGTGACTTCCTACACACCCACTGTAATGGCAGCTGAGCTACAACCACCAGAAGCCCTAATGACCGCCGGCCCAACAGCCGCAACCGCAACCGCAACCGCGACAACAGCATTAGAAGCGACGACTGCCGTACTGTCGACCGACAACCCCGGACAGTCTTTGGCCCCGAAACGGCAACGCCGGCCCAGCGTCCGATTAGGCGAAATCGGAGACCAGCCAGCCACTCTCTCGTATGAGTCTCACGTCCGACGAAACAAGCAACATCCCTGGAGGCTCCCCAAGGAGCATTCCTCTAAGTCGGTGAAGGCTCGGCTCCTAACCAACCTCGTCAACGGCGGCGATTACCACGATATCCAGGAGCCTCCAGAAGATAGGAACCAAAATGGCGACGGGAATCTCGAATTCACGAACCGGAAGAAGGCGAAGCGGGGCGCGACGAAGCGGGCCCGATCTAATTGGGTCACGAGAATAGAAGACGGAGCCGTGGCCGAGGGCGACAGCAGAGAAGACGGCAACCAAAACGAAGGATTTAGAGATTTCGATCCGGACTCGGACAGTCAGCAGAAGGACCACAGCCCAGTCCACTCGGTCGACAAGGTGGAGCTCGATTTGTGGCACGGATTTAGAAGGCAAGGCCGGGCTAGGGCTTCGGAGAGTCGCGAAAACGACGCCGTTGAGTTGGACAACTTCCCCGAGTCTGATTCGAGGGACCGAAAGTGTGTGACGAGCGAGGGAGTGAGGTCGTGGCTGTTCGAATTGGGGTTGAGTCGGTACGCGCCGGTGTTTGAGATACATGAGGTAGACGACGATGTTTTGCCGATGTTGACGCTAGAGGATCTCAAGGATATGGGAATCAATGCCATTGGCTCCAGGCGCAAAATGTATTCCGCAATTCAAAAGCTTCGCAAGGGTTTTTCGTGAGTATTTTCTCTTTTAGTTCTTTAAAAAAGAAAAGAAAAAAAAGAACGTAGCTGTAATCTTTATCTTATAAACCCTCGGTCATGGTTGAAATATTGGATAAAATGCATGACTGAGATGGTTTGAGCCTCGTTCTGATGCTGCTGCTGCTGATATTAATAATAACCAGAAGATGATATTTATAATCTCGTTTCCTTCTTTTGGTTAGCAGTTTTGAAATGGAGTAGTTTTGTATGTTGATCTTTCCCTTTGTAATGGTACTTGAGATGCTACGTATGACTAATGAATTGTTGTAGGAAATCCAGGAAAGAGGATTTTCTTTCATGAGCTATCTTTCTTGATATGTTTACTAATGAATGAAAAGAAACCATATCTAATTTTTAGAATGTTTGAAACTTTTAGAATCTGTTTTTTGTTCGAGAAAAATTTAAAGATGATTCGTTATTGTATAAAAACCGGCTGGTCACTATACTTATGGTATCTCCTTTATACTTCCCAAGTAAAAATATCATTCTATGTTGGTGTAATGTCTTAAATACCTGTTTGGTGAGGTTGGTTATTACTTATTATCTCATCTGACCTCTCCAAGTCAAAGATTAAGTTTTTGGGCTTTTATATGCTTCAATTACTGATCCTTTTGAGATTTTGACTTCTCATTGCATTGGTATGTGGTTCTAATCATTGGTCACATCCGCTTCTTGCCTGCCCATCTCAAATGGTGCTGGCTCTACACTGGTTTTAGAGGAGCAAGGAATTCATACAAGCTGAGAGTGATAGTTTCCTTAATCACCTTCGCTCAATTATCTTGCATAGAATCTGCTGAACTTATCCTGATGTTTTGGATAAGCAGGTTGACTATCTTGTAACTGATAACTCAGTATTTTACAATAAGAGTCGGTTGATGTTGAATGGCTCCTCTTATGTTGTATCTTAAGTACTGACCAAAACCTTAATTAGTAATGTTCTGATTATGGCTCAGTTAACCAACGAATAAGGTTTTTGTTTTGGTTCAGGACCGCGCTTTTGAGAAGTTGACTATTGTGCTTCTAGGATAAATTCTTCTGTGCTTCCAAAAAGAGTAGATATTGATTTTCAAATCAAGTGTTTCACCCTGCCCCAATGCAGGGCTATTCACTGATCCAAGAAAAGCTTCTTGTCACATAGATTGAGGTCACTTTCACTTTGTCTGCATTGGAAAAGTATAATAACTTGTCAACCTTTTAGAATGGTAGGGCCCCTCTCATGTTATGGTGCTGAGTTTAGCTGACCGGGACTTTGCATTTAGGTTGATTCCAGTTTAGATTCTTTGATTTTATTATCATCTTTTGTTCCGACTTTAGCTGCTGATGCCAAGCAAAAGATGTAGGTAGAGGTGTATCATCTGATTAATTTTTCAATCATTGCATGAGCTTTTGTTCAATCTTAAGACTGTGGGTAGTCTCATGTAAGCATCTCTCTTTCTTCCATGCTTGATTGGTAATTCATTGTATAGGCCTTCTTTTGCATAAAACTGTTACACAAAATTTAGTTTGGTCTCTACCCTAAGTGACAGTCTATGGAGTCTGTATTGCAAATTAATGAACATAAATCAGGTTTGTGGGGCTCATCTTGATGGGAACAAAAGCATAAAATAATATTTGAATCATTGATCATAAAATACGTTTCTGGGAAAGATAGTAATGTTGTATGTGCATGTAAACGTTTTTTTACAACGCTCAAGCCTGCCTATATTGCTGCAAATCCTGCCTGGCCTTTCCGAGTTTCGTTGGCATCTCACAGGTCCTACTTTCAGTTTTACACTGCAACCTTGTACTAGAGGTTTTTTTTTTTACAGGTTCTGGCGACATGAATATAGTGGTCGAGACTGAGACTAGTGACCGGATACGCTTCATTTTAGTTATCAGCTGTCTTTTGTTAAGAAGAACTTGATCGATTCTTCTTGCTTTGATAAAGCTTTATTTTCTTTATACTAATAATAATAAAAGAAGAACTTGATCGATTCTTGGTTTATCTGCCTTCTCCCCCGGTTTTCCATCTCTGTGCAAGCGCTGCCTATGCAACTATGCTGGTCATTTGAGCCTCGTGAAATAACCAGGTTGTAGTTTGAAAATCAGATGAAGTAGAAATGGACTCTGAACGCTTGCCTATGCTCTCAAAAGGGTTTCTGAATTTGGATGACAGAGGTAAGGGTGGCGGTCACAGATTTTTTACTTATTTTTTGATTGTAACCGGGTGTCTAGGAAATTGTCTCGACTGATTCTTGAGTAACTTTTGACTTTTCCATACTGGTCAAAGTTGTAGTGGGATCATTTTAAAGGCCCTTTCTTCCCGAGGAAGGTGAGATTCTATTTATCAAATTTCCCTAAAACTTCACATCTAGGCCATCGTTTTTAAAAAATTAATATTCGTTATAATGAAGAATTTTTAATTGTTTTGTCTATATTCATTCTCTCAATATTTCACATTTTTTAATGTGGTATTAAATGTTTAGCTCACAAGTAAAATATAACAAATAATTTTTAATTATTTAATTCAATATATTATGGAATGATGTTAGAATGATAGGAAAATGAACGATGAAAAACATTATTCGCAGGAAGAGTAGCTCAGTAACTCGATAAAGAAACCATCTTGGTGCTTGACAGAAAATCTTCAATGGATCACTTCATGATTTACTTCTGTTGAAACAATCAAGCAAATCACTTTTAGCTCATGACAAATACGTACCTTTTTTTTTTAACTATTTTTTTTTTTTTTTTATTCATAGCCTCACCAAAGGTGGAGGAACACCTTCCTTACAGCAGCACGAACAAACAAATCCACGAAAACCATAAACAATACAATGCATAAACCAATAAAAACCAAACAAACAAAGAAATTAAGGTCTAAGGTATGGCAAGCCTATTTTATCCAGCCGAATGATGCCCCTTGAAATGTTGGGCAGTGACGCAGCATCCATATAATTGCATGTCAAACCTTCCTCACCTCTACGTGTCAAAAAATACGCAGCTTAATTGATTACTTTCTTTAAGTAGATGCCTAATTTTGAAGTTGACACCCTAGAGTTCCTTAACCGTTTCCTCCCAAAACTCCCAGAGATACCAAACCGAGCAGCTCCCAGCAATCACCCAATCGACCACTATCTTGGAGTCACACTCAATTTCCAGATTTAAAAAATCCAAAGTCTTACACAAAGCAACACCCTTCTTGAGGGCCCTTAAGTCTGCCTTATTGTTAGTTCTATGGCCAAAACTAGCAGAAAATGCTCCCTTGACATTACTATGGCTATCCCGAATCACCCATCCTCCTCCACATGTCCTCGGATTGCCTCTGCAGCTACCATCGACATTGAGTTTTACACACTCATGCGATGGCTTACTCCATGTAACAAGTCGAGGTCGAGGTCGTCTAACAGGCAACAAAGGAATGTCTAAAGATTGAAGAATTCACTTATCCAAAGACGAAAGCGAGCCTATTTTCATGCACTCCTCCGACAACTTTCTTATCCAAAATTTCAACGACCTCCAAACATCCTTAACGGACTCCAAAAAACCTTCCATTCGAGCCTTACAACGACGCTACCACACTCTCCAGGTTATTAGACTAGGTATTAGACCAATAAGCATGCCCCTCTTCGAGGCATTCTTCGCGAACGAGAGCCACTGGGATACACGACCCCACCAGGTCCCAACCGTTGTGCAAGGAATTCCCATCTCAGCAGCTGCTCTCTCCCAAACTTGACTCGCTACCTCCCCTGAGCAAAGAATATGATCAAGTGACTCCACTTTTCTAACAAGGCAACAATCACACCGTGATGCCAAAAGAACACCACAAGATTGCACTCGCGTGTCCACTAACAAACATTGAAACCGAGCCTTCCACATACACAAGGATATTTTCTTCGGCAATACCCTATTCCAGATCCAGTCCATACTTGGAATTTTATCCAACTTTACACGGACAACATCCCACACACTTGCTGAAGAAAAATCACCATCAAAGGAAGGCTTCCATACAAATATCCCCCATAATTTCGGCCCCAACCAAATTCTCCAAAAATTCATAGTCCCATAGATTATCGGCCCAACACTCCCTTATTTGAAGCAAAGGATTAGGCACATCTGGTACTCTTAAACAGAGTGGACCATTCGCCATCCACTGATCAAACTAGAATGATACCCCGTCCTCTCTAACTTTCTAACAAATATTCTCATACACATCAGGTAAAACCGACATCACATGCCTTCTAAACCTTGAGCAAGACACTAAATTCTTGGCAAGCAAGAGATGTCGTTTAAAGTACTTGGCTTTAAAGAACCTGGTCCACAAATTACCCATAGCCATAAGACATCAAGTGAATTTCATGTGCAAAGAGCGTTGGACATCTGCAAATTCCCGTAAACCAACCCAGAGCCCCCTCCATCGTCGGCTTGCACAACTTGAACCAAGAACACCATTCTTCTTAGACTTCCCATTGACCCCCCCCCCCCCCCCAAAAAAAAAAAAAAAAGAAAAAAGAGGAGAATATGTAATTCAACTTCTTCAAAGTCACTTTCGGCACATTAAGAACTGCTAAAAGATGAGTAGACATGCAAGTTAGCACATGTTTCAATAGTATTAACCGACCTCCCTGAGACAATAACTTGAATTTTCATCCTGCCACCTTATCACGTATTTCATTAACAAGCGGTTCAAGCGATCTAGCCGTAAGCCTACCAGATACTAAAGGACCCCCAAACATGTCACAGGAAAACTATCTTCCACAAATCCCGATGCAGTCCAAGGCGCCGTGATAGACTAATGTGCTTTGAAGGAAAAAGTGCCGATTTCTCCTTATTTATTTTTTTGGCCCGACCAGTTCATCAACATCCGTAAAGACCGTGTATCCCATTAACAAAAACAAGAAGATCATCTGCATAAAGTAAATGCGAAACCAAAGGCGCACCCATTGGGTGATAAAACTTACCAATGCACCCTTCCTCAAATACGTACCTAATATTAAGCTATCATTGATGAAAAAGAATAATAAGAGAAAATGATAGAAAATCAATCTCTTGGTTTGGCAATTTGAAATCAATATTTATAGTGGACGTCCATGACAATTGCTTAATTGAAAATTTAAAGCTCCATCTTTTATATCATTATATAAATAATATTTGCAGTCATAGAATGCACAAGCGCTGCGCATTCCTTTTGAAAAAGAAAAATGATTTGTACAAGTTTCAAATAGACAAATCTCGTGCAAACCTTTATAAAAAAAGTAGACTCTACTTTGAAAAAGTGTAAAAACCATTCTTTTTTAGTGGGACTTGTTTTTTTACAAGGGGCCTAGGCAAGACTTGTCTATTTGAGACTTGTACGTAATATTACTTAAAAAAGTGCAGGCGCTTACACAACTCATGATTGTATCTTGTATTAAAACCTTCCCAGTTCACGCTTTAGTCCAAGTTTGGCAATAGGCTGCTAGGCCATCCAACTCCTTATCTTCTCTAGAATGTGGCACATAATTATCGGCTAGCAAGAGATGAAGCTAAAATCCTAAGCGTGCATGATAATTATTAATTTATTTGGGCCAGCATCCCCAAGATGGTATTGTCATTTTCCCTCTGTAGCCCACTTGGAAAGTTTGAGTGCGAACATAATTCTCATTTACCCAATTGGTTGGGGGCATAAGAGATGGTGATGTGAAGTTATCTCAATTGCTAGTAGTACTGCTGATTATTAAATATTATGATTGCTAGCTGCTGCTTCCTTATGTTTGTTCAATTCGTTGCTGCTGTACCCTTGTTTTGCTGTGAGAGTTTTGAGTTGTATTTCATAGTTCATAACTGTTGAAACAAGTAAAATGATAAAGATAAAGAAGAACACACCAGTTGTTTGAAGAAATGCTCAGATGAAGGTTTTCCCTTTTCATTTAGTTTTCATAACTTCTCATCACACAGATACAATTGGTTTTCCATCCCTTTATACAGTTTCACAGTAGAGAAAATACATCACATACACCACTCTTGTGGTTACACATTAGCAATTAAGTTATATTAGAATATTCTAGAGCTAGGACAGGTGTCGAGATCTTCATTTGTTGTTGACAGAGGCCATTCTAGAAGATTTTGAGTCTTGTAGCTGTGTTGACCCTTGATAATAGATTTTGGTAGAGTCTTTTTCTTCATCGGGACTAGATGCCTTAATAGCCCCCCTCGAATCAAGCAGCACCGATGAAACGGTAAGACTTGATTGTAGAAAATTTTATCGAGCAATAGAGATCTGCTTTGTAAAGATGTCAGCAATTTGATCTTTGCTAGATATAAAAAGAGAACTTAAGTGCTTTGGCAGCCACACGATCTCGTACAAAATGATAGTCAAGTTCAACATGCTTAGTACGAGAATGTAAAACCGGGTTAACATGTAGATATGTAGCACAAAGGTTATCACACTAGAGAGTAGGTAGATTAGAAAGAAAAATACCAAACTCACCAAGCAACGACTGTAACCAAAGAAGCTCACAGGTAGTGTTTGCAACAGCCTTGTATTCCACTTCAGTAGAGGATCTGGCAATGTTAGGTTGTTTTTTTTGAACTCTAGGAAATAAAATGGGAACCAAAATATACATAGAAGCCACCCATGGACTTACGGTCATCAAGGCAACCATCCCATTCAACATGGAAAAAGGCAGATAGAAAAAAAGCAACCAGCCCAGTCAACCCAACCAAGCCCTAGGGGTCTGTTTAAGACCATATATAGACTTACACAACTTATAGACATTGTGGGGATAATCTAGATTTGCAAACCCAGGGGGTTGTCTCATGTAGACAGCCTCTTCCAAGTCACCATGCAGGAAGGCGTTTTGAATATCCAATTGATGCAGCGGCCAGTGAGAAGCGGCCAGTGAGAAGAGATAACAATGGAAATGAGCAACCGTATAGTTACGACTTTGACAATGAGACTGTATGTTTAAGTGAAATCTAAACCAGTCTGCTGATGAAACCCTTTGGCCACAAGGCGTGCCTTGCGATGCTCATGGGTGCTACCAGCATGGTGTTTAGTCTTGAGTACCCATTTTGGGCCGAGGATGTTGGAAGAAAACGGGACCAAGTCCCATGTATGATTCTATAAGAGAGCATGAAATTTAATGGCCATAGCTGCACGCCACTTTGAGTGTTTAGAGGCCTTGGTGAAGGACATGGGCTTTTCAGGTATGAGATTTGTGGTGGAGACGAAAAGATGAAGAGAAGGTTTAGGGGCTAGCCATGGAATTGTTCCGTCGGTTCGAATGAGAGGACAATGAAAATGATTTTTTGAGTGAGCGACCATGGGGTGGGATGAGAGAGAAGACAAGGAACTGTGGAATACAAGGGCTGTGATGCTGGGTGAACTTGTTGGGAAGATGATGACCTAGGTGCCGCATCTGAAGTGTGTGGACTGGGTGTTGGATTAAGAGGTGTAGAGATGTGAGGGACTTGGACTGAGCTTGAAGGAGTAGGCATTAGGTCAGATGAATTAGAGGAAAAGACAAAAGAAGGGGTTGAGGCCGTGGGCTGTGTTGAGCTGAAGGGAGGCCTAGGTTGCAATAAATTGAAGGATGAAGGAAATGTGATGGATAATGATGGATTTGATTGAGGTGGGCTGGACGAAGCAAACGAAAACGTAGCTTCATGAAATTGGACATCCCTGGAAATGAACATTTGGCCTGTGGGAATGTGAAAGCAGTTATAACCTTTATGATCTAGGCTGTAGCCCATGAAAACACATGGTTTGGATCGGAGGTCCAACTTGTGACGATTGAATGGTCGCAAATTGGGCCAAGATAAACAACCAAATGTTCGTAAAAAACTATAATCAGGAGGATTGCGAAAAAGGACTTGAAAGGGAGAGATATTCTTTAAAGTGTGTGTGGGCATATGATTAATAAGAAAGACAACGGTTTGAAATGCCTCAGCCCAGTATTTTTATGGGATCGAGGCATGAGCCTGGTTTCGACAATGTGATGGTGTCGTCATTCAACCGTACCATTTTGAGGTTGAGAGTGGGGACATGTGACTCGAAGATTAATGCCAAGAGATTGAGAAATTTTGTGAAGTGGCCGAAATTCCCCACCCCAGTCCGATTGAATTGAAGCAACATTAGATTAAAAGAAATTATTGACATATTTCTAGAAGGTTAAAAAAATTGAAGACACATCAGATTTAGATTGAAAAGGGAAAAACCATATGTATTTAGAAAAGTCATCAATAATTGAAAGATAAAACCTGCATCCAGTGGAGGAAGACATAGGTGCTGGTCCCCAAACATCAAGAAACAGTAATATAAAAGACTTATATGACCGAGAAGAAGAAGGGGGTGAGGAAGACCATGTGATTTGGCTTGTGGACAAGTAACACATGGAGACATAGTTGTACAACTTGTACTAAATGTAATTGGAAGTTTAAATATATTTATGGTAAAAGAAGCTGTTCGAGGTAACGGATGGCCAAGGCGAGAGTGCCAAGTCTGGGAAGAAGTTTGTTCACCGACAAAGGCTTGAGGTGAATCCACGAGGAAAAGATGTGGCTGAGACAGTAGTTGGTAATTCATACAGTTCATCCTTAACGTGGCCCTGAAGAAGAGCTGCCCGTGTGTGCAAATCATTCACAAAAAAAAAAATCGAGTGAAATTCAAAAAATACGGAATTATCTAAGCAAAATGAAAGAACTGAAAGGAGATTTCGAGTTATAGAAGGAACATGAAGTAATTGAGAGATAAGGAATTTGCCAGAGGAGGAGTTGAGGTGAGCGGTGCCAATGTGTTGAATTGGAAGAGTTGACCCGTCACCGATGCTAACTTGATCTGAGCCTTGATAAGTGGTAGAGTCCAGATTCAGGTTGGAAAAATCTGAGGTGAAATAGTTTTTGGTAGCTGTGTCTTGGAACCATACATTTGATTGAGGGGCAGAGGAAGGTAAGGCCGTGAAATTAGCTGCAAGGGACGAGGGTGGTGGAGCTTGATAAGCTTGGTTAAAATGATGGTAACAAACAATGCTGTGTGACTAGGTTTTTGACAAACTTGGCACAAGGGTCGATTATCAGTTGTTGGAAAAGGGTGTGGAACCACCTCTGCTACAGCCACGACCTCAACGTTCACGAGAGAAAAATCCTCAGCCACGACCAGAAGTAGAGTTGGGGTTGGGTTGGCGAGTTGTAGTCGCATGGGCTGCAAGTTGAGTACCTGAAAGCAAAGTATTAGTTTGATGGGCTAGCCTAGACTTATGGTTCAACAGGTAGCTGTATACTTGGGAGGGGGGGGGGGTGGGGGAAGGGAATCAGGCCGAGTAGTAATGGAGGTCACTAGTGATTCATAATCAGTTCCAAGCTCTGCTAGTAAGTAGATGATGAACTTAGATGAGGAAAGGGGTTGGCCGGCAGCACCAAGGGTAGCTACCAACGAGGTGGCTTTGTTAAAGTATTCGGAAATGGAGGCAAAGCCTTTCTTAAGCATGGCTAATTGATATTGGGTCTGCATGATATGTGTTGAGGACTGGGCAACAAAAAGGGTATGTAAAGTAGACCAAACCTCGTGTAAGGTTGAACAAGTCAAGACTTGGGCAATGACCGTATCAGAAAGGGAAGCATTGATGGCTGAAATTATAAGTTGGTCTTGTACCACTACAAGAAAACTGCTTATTTGCGACCAGTTAATACAGCGAAATGACTATTTACAACTAAAATTGGTCGCGAATAGTCTTTTGGTTGCAATAAATTGGTCACAAAAGTCCAATTTTCTTGTAGTGTGTAAGAGCCACTTAGTATGATCGGGGTTGGCAAG
Source organism: Juglans mandshurica (assembly GCA_022457165.1). Classification (NCBI taxonomy): domain Eukaryota; kingdom Viridiplantae; phylum Streptophyta; class Magnoliopsida; order Fagales; family Juglandaceae; genus Juglans; species Juglans mandshurica. The sequence continues at coordinate 22,535,990 of CM039629.1, read as the reverse complement.
ACCATCGACCATGGGAGGGGGAAGTGGAAGGGAGCCATCAACGTAGCCAAATAGTTAATGTCCTTTTGAGGAATGGCGTGATCTGGGCCTTCCACAAGAGATAATTATCAAGAGTAAGTTTGATTGTGACAAAGTGAGTGGAAGAATTGATGATAGAGGGGTTGAAGACGGGTGGGTGGGAGGAATTTGATATGTTTGAATTTTCTGGGGACACCATGATGAAATGCTCAGATGAAGGTTTTCATTTTTCATTCAGTTTTCATCATTTCTCATGACTCACATACAATCAGTTTTCCATCCTTTATATAGTTTCACAGTAGAGAAAATACATCACATACACCACTCCTGTGGTTACACATCAGCAATTCAGTTATACTAGAATATTCTAGAGCCAGGACATGTGTCGAGGTCTTCATTTGTTGTTGGCAGAGGCCATTCTAGAAGATTTTGATTCTGGTAGCTGTGTTGACCCTTGAGAACAGATTTTTGGTAGAGTGATCTTTTTCTTCATTGGGACTGGATGCCTTAATAACAACACCTAGTTTATGCATGTGTTTAATAGAAGTTATTTTACTAGGAGAAATACTATTCTTTTTTATCATTATCTTTTCATCATTTCTTGGGGGCAACATCAAATATTGACAAAATAATCGCTTCATATATAAATCATAACATGTCAGCCGGGGAATGAGAAGATAGAGAAAATATCACATAAAAATTATAAAACACGAAAGGGAAACTCTTTCGATTATCAAATATTAATCATACTGAAGTTAATTTCAACTTGTTAAAAGAAATAATAATAATAATAATTGAATATCAGCTCCCATGCATATATAGCCTGAATTCCAATATTATTTTCGTATACGTACAGGTTATGCTATAAATAGACCCCGGCCAGAGCCATAAACATCGTTAATTTCTGGCCGGTATTCCAAACTATTTAATTTCTCGATCAAATATTATATAATGAAATAAGAAAAGTAAAAGAAGAAAAACTATAAAAGAAGATGAAGATGATTAAAAAAAAAAAAAAGTTATCATAAATTAACCAAATTAAGATACAACATGTGGGAGAGCCAATATATAATTAATTATAGATGTGAATGAATATTATAAATTAATATTCGTGAATAATTTCAAGCTGCACTCCTGCCATAGTCCAAAACCATGACATGGTCATCCGTACTGGTCGAGGAGTCGTCTGGAAGCTGCAAAGTCAGTACTGCTTCCGGCGGCCTGCTGGGACTAGAAATCGACCGCCATATGTTATCTCTTACATGCTGCAACGTCAATAAAGGTTGAAGCTCTTGCCCTCTACATGTTATCTGTATCTGCAGTACCCATCATCACTTATTAATTAACTTAAATACGTCATGTTAATTAATAGGCATATATATATATTAAGCTAATTAAATAATTACGTGCATGATGATGATGATGATGATGATGATTGACATGATATATATATATAGTGATAATTAAAAAGAAGTAAAATATACAATATTAGTGGTCCAAAACTATATAACATGATGATGTAGCTAATTTAGATCAATGATGACAACATCATTCTCGTGGATAAATTACAACGATTTCTCACCACATGACGGTGATAAGAAGCAATTAATTAATAAATATATAATTAATTTCTTAAGTTGTCTTTTTAAGTTAACTTCGCGATCGCTAGCTAGTTATTGGGCATTATCTCATCATGCATTCATGATCCCCCATATCCACATCTCTTAGAGATCAATTGGTCATATACCCAATAATATTAACTCTAGCTTTTAAGTCACTTGTAAGTAAGGATAAATAATACCAGATGAAGACAATTATATAGCTATCAGATCATGATCATCAATAATATTATAAAATAAAAATAAAAAAGAAAATAATTAGAGGAAAATTAAAAATCATACAGCATACATACATACATACATATATATATATATGATCATTTTTTCCCAAAAAATGAAATAAAATATATTAAATGTAGGTACTGAAGTCATGCTTTGTCAATAGCTAGCTTACGTACGTCTTCTCCATTAATATGCTACCCCATAAAAAATCTTTGTTACGTCTACTTTAACCATAAAATTCCTTTTTTTTTTTTTCCTTTAATTTATTACTCGAAGATCCCTCAAAATATATCGGTCATGCATGATCAGCGGGTAGCTTGCTAGCCAATTGGTAATCCCACCTTCGAGCGCTATGCCCTACGTACTAATATCCCCCACGATCTTGAACTGCCCGATTTTAATCATTAAAAGGGTGATCCCATGACCCTGACTTTGCTCGTAAGCCAAAATCTATCATGCTACCTTGGACTTTAATTATTTATTTATTTTTAATATATAGTTATATTCCACAATCGATATCCAAGCATGCAATTATATCATATAGTACAAAGTTTGGATCCAAGAAGCATGGCGAGGAATGTGCACGATTATTAATTTATTATATTCTAAACCTCCTAAGTGCTAATTAAACAATATAATATACATACACACACACACTAATTCCAAACATCTTCATGCACGTCTCATTCACGTTGCTTCGGGAGATTAAAAAAAACCCTACGATGTTGGTGAATATCCCTTTGTGGAACCTCCATACATACTTACATACATACATACATACTTACATACATACATACATATGTATGTATGTTATATATATGTAGTAGTACTTGCCGAGGAAGCTAGACCTGGCAAAACCTTGTTTTTGAAAGGTCGCTGGCTGTTTATATATATATATATATATATATATATATATATATATATATCCTAGCTAGCTAATAAGGATATATATGTCTATATATATTTTCAGTTGTGCATGCATCCTATTCATCAACAATATATGCTGATTTCTTTTGGATCTTATCTAGTGAGTTATACTGTCATGCGTTTTATTTATTTATTCTATTTGTTGTTTGTTTTTTCAACAACTTGCAATGATTCTGTTCTTGATTTCTTCTTCATGCATTGCTTTCCTCCGACGTAAAACAATATATGTTTAGATGATATTCTTTCGTCTTATATATATATATATATATATTCTCTACGATTGCTTCTGGTCGAGATAATGGGGTCTTTTAAATTCCACCAAAGCGAACCACTTAAGGTTTTGACGTGCCTTTTCAAGCACTATCGATAGGGAAAAAGAAGGAGAATTAGAGAAGAAGGGCCTACAATTAGCTGTCGGAAAGCTGAGTTGAAAGAAGCGAAAGCATGACGAAAGGGACCGATATATAATATTAGCTAGCTGCTAGCTAGGCATGCAGCATATATATGGGGAGTTGAGAGTGACAGGCCGGTCCACATCTACTCCACACGTGTGGTTTTCATGACCCTACGATATATATGATTAATTTGGATGTGCTAGCTAGCATCAACTTCGTTTTTTTTTTCTATGTCATGAATGAGTTTTCTGTCAACTAGCTAAGCCAAGATAATCAAGCTGGTTGAAGGTCGTTTAGATATTAAGGTCAATGCGCGCTCTTAGCTTTGTAAAATCACATAAAGGAGGGCCTATTAATTCCTACCCTGGAATTGAGATATCTTTTCGCTTTTCCTGCATTGATTATTATAAGGTAATTTTGCTTCTAATTGATTGTGGCTAGCTAATGATCATCACTTAAAAAACAGAAAAATGAGCATATATATATATATGTATGTATGCATGAACATGATGGATTGCCCACAATTAACTCAGGGATTGTAGCATACCAAAATTAAGAGAAAGATAAGAAAGAGAAATCCTCATAAATTTACGCTAAGGGTGGGGCTAAATGTAAGTAGTTCACACTCATTGATGATCGGAAACCTAATCATAATTTGCTATGTATGTATTGAGTTGCATATATATATATATATACAATGTGAACGAAATTAAGGTGATCAGGGCTGGCATCCATCCAATCCATGAAGAATTTGCCTAACTAGATATTAATATGTATAGAGTTTTGATCTAGATATATAAAATCTTAGAAGTGAATCCAATCCATGAAGAATTTGCCTATCTATGGCACAATTTGACCTTAATAACATAGTTAGTGATGGATTAATATTAATATTATTATATTCATTATGCTATATATATGGGTACCTTTATCGTGATATATATAGCTAGCTAGGTGTTTGTATAGGTGTTAGAATTCTAGTACTTTTGATTCATGGTTGTTGCATTATCAGTTTCATTAATAACTATATATTAATTAAGAACTTGTAAGTGATAAAAATAAGATACTATCTTATAAATTAAAATCTCCTTACTTCATGCAGGCATGCATGAAGTTCAAGGAAACAATATTAATAGAGAAGGATCATATAATATAATATGCCTTCAAATCATGATATGGTGTGTGTGTGTGTAAGGGTACATCACCTAAAAACAGCTTATATTAATTACGTACATAGGTACGGGCGGGAGAAATAGATTAATATACACACATGAAATATTCCAAATTAGCGGGTTAATTCTTTGGAAGAGGGGAATTAGTATATATATATATATATATATATATATAAAAAATTCCTCTAATGCTGGCTACTTGGTTTTACATCTTCGTAATTTTTAAAACATGTCGACGTTGTATTTTACAATTTACATCAACAAGTACTTATAATGGCTGTATATATGAATTAGTTCAAGAACCGCCGCCGGTGGTAAGAATACTATATATATATATATATGTGTGTGTGTGTGTGTGTGTGTGTGTGTGTGTGCAGATGATGATCATGTAAAAGATTGAAATTCTGCTATATATTAACGGATATATATTGTTTTGTCTTTGTTTGCTGCATGCAGTACTACTCCTTGTACGTAGCTTCCCCAAGCACGCATATAGAAAAATATAATGCTTAAATAATGCAAACTCAATTAATTAAACTATAACATTATAAGATAATATATAGCAAATTATGGGATCATAATATAAGTTATGAATGCAAAACTAATATATTTTTCCAGGCTTTACCATGTATATATATATATATATATATATATATATATATAGCCCTTATGTATATAGCTTAGCGTAACTAGCTAGCTAGCTACAAACGCCAAATAATCAGATAGCTAGCTAGAATGCATATATATCATGTATAAAAGAAGAATTAAATATTAGATATATATATATATATTTATATGTTTTTCTTAGAATTAAACGTATAAGCAAACATGGATATATATCTAGCTGTTTGATTATCTCATAGTACGTAATTATGCAATATTGCACATTAACAGTAGTACTAATTAATTAGTATCATGTGGATGTGCTTAAGCTGAACACAGATTGGGCTATGTTTGCTGACCTCCATCAAGCAGGAGTGAGAGTCATTCTTAGAGATGCTACTGGTAAGGTGGTTATGGCTGCAAGCCTGCAAGTAAAGTTGAATCTGAAGTCGAGGATCCTGAGGCCATTGAATTGCTGGCAGTATTTCGTGGTTTACAGATGTGCTCAACTATGGGCATTTCAAATCTATTGGTGGAAAGTGATTGTTTGCTGTTAGTTCAATCTCTACAGAAGAATGACATGGCTGATTCTACTTTTGGGGTTCTGTTTCAAGAAGTTCAGAAGCTCACGGGCTGTTTTAGTTCTTGTAACTTCACTAATGCAAACAGGGAGGGAAATAGGGCAGCTCATCAGCCTGCTCGATCGATATGCATGGAGGGTTGATAGTATAGAAATGTGGTGGGTTGTATTCTAGACTTTCTTTCTCAAGTTATTTGACTTGATAAATGTCAGTAAATTTATCTCAAATGAAGATGGTTTTCTTATAAAAAAAAAAATAATAATTAGTATCATGCTGCATACTGCTACCATCTAATTAATAATTTGGTCTTTGAAAAACTATTCGATCAGTACGTACTACGTACTTATAAGGGTATAGAATATCATGTTTAATTTGATTCTCGACCGACCTTCATCGACCTTGGAAGTTTAAGTACCTCAAGTCTCAAACTATATTAACATGAACTGAAACTCAGTGGACATGTGCTTTAAATACTTGAATGCAATGATCAGCTGCGAAACCGAGAGTCACATTTATATATTGGCTCCCAATTAGCTAGATAGGCAGTACTAGAAATTCTTCATGCAGAAAAATCTCTAGTAACATATATATATATATATTATACTTGAATTATGTTTCATATATAGCCATAGGTTTATATATATATATAGTGCTCAAGTATTTTATATAAAAGGAATTTAAAATATTTTATAGTAATTATAATTTAGCTAGGAAAGACGTAGTACTGGCTAGCTTTCGATGGTGCATGGAGTAGTGTTCATGAAGCGTATGATCATCATGATCATAAAGTGCATGGCCCGGGACACGTACATGCGACAACTTTAATTTTGTGAATCTATCAGAAAAATTATGTCACTTTTTACCAATATGTATGATGATCTCGTACAAGCTAGCTAGCTAGAGGTACTTATTAAAGTATAGATCGAAGTACTTATAATTAATTGAATATATTACGTGGGATACGTACTACTTCCACATATATAATTAAAGCATTCCCAAGAACCGTGTACGTACAACCTTCATTTATATAATCCGATCCTCTTTATAATTTGCTGATAATAATTTACACTTACCAAAATTAATAACATTCTGATCAGTAGTAGTACTACTGGCTGGCCGGCCGATTGATGGAATTATATATGCACGGTTAAGCCTACCATGCTGCAAGCTAGAGTACTACTAGTACTTGGTGATCAGTTTTTTTTCAAGCATGGTGAAGCTGGTCATTACTATATATATGGATCGATCGACTGGATAATTATACTAATTATATCCTAGCTAGACATTACCCTACCAGCTGTAGGGTGTTAGCATTCCATTTAAAGCGCAGTGATTCTCTTACGTACCTCATATATATGTGTGCATGCATATATATGCCAACTATCAAGACGTATGCTAGCTCTACGAACATGCAGTCGCATGACTAAGTTCCTTAAAAGCCTTTCCTCCCATTTGAGAATTACTCGTTGATTGGAAAATTTCAGGCCTACAGCTTTTATATATATGTATATATATATATATATTTAATGAGATGTTTAAGTTCTATTGGTTATCTAAAGATCTGCTAGGTACTTAGGATTCGAACTTAGTTTTGTTGGAGTATCCTGGTGTTAGCTAGATAATTAACTTTAAGAAAAAAACGTTATATATAATTTAATTTGTTATTGATATCTAGAGACTTGCATGAAGGTGTTACGTACAAAGGGTCAAAACATGTGTTATTGTGGTTATACTTGATCAGAAAGCCATTACAGTTATAATTGTAGAATTAGGAGATCATGTGTTCTATCATTGTTTGTGTGTATCCGTATCCGTATCTATATCTATATATATATATATGGTGTTTTGAATTTGGTTGTGCTTTCTCCTGTTTTCCATGGAAGTAATATTGCCAGATCATCGAAAAGTTATTTTTAGATATATTAATTTTATTTCACATGACATGCAGCAATTAACTATTCATTTATACAAAAAGATCATGAAATTAATTAGCTAGGACTATATATATATATATATATCAGCCTCTTAATTTATTAATTGTTTTAGGGTTTGCGGAAATTAATTAGTGGCCGGTGGTAGGTAGTTTTCTAAAATTGTGTCCAGATTTCTCCACTTGAACTTTACATGCACCTAAATCCATCACCAAAATATCCGCAGCATATAAATCCACAAAACTAACGACCAATTTGGAAATGGCGATCATTTTCATGCATTAGAAAAGTTCTCAGTTGAAGCCAATTCTACTAATACTAGATTCGGAGTTGAAAGGCTAATAATCCAAAAGGTGAGGATGGCTCCAGCTCCCTAGATATATACTTCCCACCTAATTAATAAATGTGATTTTAACAGAAGAAATAAAGAAATTCTTATAAGTTCTGCTGTTTCTTTCATGCCTCTAACAACAAGTACGTCTATATGTCCATATTCATGGAATTAAATTAGCCGATCGATAAAATCTGTGATTGGTTTTGCTTCATTTTTTCTAGTAATTCTCTATATGCAACCAATACCATATATACATGTTTTCATGTCATTAATCTGACTGACACACACACTCAAATATATATATATATATATATATATATATATATATATATATATATAATAACCAAGATGAAGAAGCAATAAATTAACTAGCTGGCTCATGGAACCAATCAAACACCAACATATATATAAGAGCATTTCTAACGAAAAGTACTAGAAGTTGCGGTAATGGATTTACATACCTCTGATTCGCTATCCAGTTTCAGCTTATTGACCAAATACTTCATTACCAATCGAACTGTCATCCTTCCATCCCTGAAGATTTGAAAGCAAAAACATAAAAAAGCGAAATAAGTAACGAGCTGAGAGAGGAGGAGTACTAGGGGAGAGATCAGAGACTTCAGTTATAATATATTACTTGATTCTCAGGTAGTTCTTTGGTATCTGAGGCAAAAATGGTTCTTTTGTTCTGCATTAATGAGAAACCAAGTGAAAAGCTGTTACAAAGCAAATTATATTCGTATGCCTAGCAGCTTCCAAATATACAGATATAATAGAAGAAGAGAAAAGAAAAAATAATTTTGGTGCAGAATTTTGAATTGATCGTGTTCGATCAATAAATTTGTTAGCAGCTTTTCTCTTTTTAGATATATATATATATATATATATATATATATATATATATATATATATATATATATATATATATATGCACTTAACTGATTCTGGGATGCTCGTAGCATAAACCAAATGCCCGAATGGGGCCTCCGAGGAGGATCAATAACTCTAAAATCTAAGCTCGGCCCGGCAACATCCATCATAGATTGGAGCTGAAGGGGCGGCTGTGCAAAATACGACCCAAATGGCATCAAGGAAGAAGACGATGATGTAGAGGAAGAAGCAGTACTCCCTATATTATGCCGGATTGGCCTAAACGCCGCCCAGTTAATCTCTTGGTGATGAGGAAAGTTTGAAGTAGTACTACTTCCGGGGTGCTGAAAAAACAAGGATGTACTAAAACTAGTGGCACGAGGAACTCTAAATTCGGGAACATGGAAGATAGGAGCTAATGGCCTTGCTTGATGCGAAGTACTGCCACCGGGCAATAGATCAAGCTCGATCGACCCGGAACCTCTTCTCGCCGTTGGTTTTGCCTGATGATCATCATGCTTGCTGTTATGGCTGCAGGTGGCGTGACCGCCTATACTCAATTTTAGCCACCCTTCATCCCTCTCTTCTTGATGAATAAGATCCTTTGAGCTCGTCGCCGCTTCGTTTAGACTACTGTTAGTTCTTGATTCATCTTCAGCCATATTCTGATCACCAACCACAGGATCAGATCCTAAACAAGATTCAGTACTACTAAAGTATGCATACCCTTCTACAGTACGGCTCATAAGACCAAAATCTTCTCTATAATTAGCACCACCACAACTAGCATAATCTCCGGAAAGATGACGATGTTGTTGTTTAGAGAGGGTTTGAGCAGCTGGAACCATGGACGTCATATCCGGTTGCCTGGGATATCGACCAGCCAGTTTCGGTGATTGTCTTCCTTATTGTTGAGCAGCTTGTACCTGGTGTCAAGGGAAGCCATGGATTAATGAAGATCCTGGGATATTGTGGGGTTTATATGTGAGAGAGGGATCATGATCTGCTGGAGCCATGAGAATGTTTTGGGACTGTTGAATAAAAAAAGAGAGAGATGCCCATTAACCAGATAAGGGTGGTTGTTGTTGTTATAAGCTGTTTCATCGTAGACATATCAGAGAACAACGAGGAGAATTAGAAACTTTGCAAATCTCACTTTCCATAAATTTTATTTGTTTGGAAGCTTGTGGAGATGAATAGTTGCAGGAGAATGATCAGAGAGAGAGAGGGAGGGGGGGGGGGGGGGGGAAGAGAGAGAGAGATGGTGGTCAGTCAGTTAGATTGATATTTATTATTCTTGAGGAGGTCGAACAGTAGTAGTACTGATCGATATATAGTTTTATTTTGACTTTATTATTAAGATGAAATATATGTTCCACCTGTTTTCTAAAGGGAAAACTTTAGGGCAGGGGTCCTCGGCCAGCTAACAACTTTAGGGCAAATTTCAAGGATAAAATTACTAGAAAGGCTCTTTCTTTTTGGAATATCACAAAAAGGCCCTTTTTAGCCCTAATAGAGGTTCCAGCTTGTATTGATCAGACAGCAACAAAGAGCCGACTTTAAGTGTGTCTCCATTAATTTGCTTGAAAGAAAAAGTTTTAATTTTCAGGTTTCTTTCGCCAATTTGGACGGAATTAGATCAGTTTTTAAACATGTTTTATTCCTTCGACATCCATAGAAATACAATTTATAGCTAGCTAGGCTCTCAGTACTTGTTGAAGGAAACATCAATATTGCCATAAAAAATGGCCTAGCTAGCTTAGAATTAATTATATACTCCTAAAAGTTTTTTATGATATGGGTTTTAGCGATCGAGATGCTTAATTTCTGAGTAGAAAATTAAGTAACTGCATTATTGATCTTCCTTTGACACTTGCTATATATATATATATATTCTAAATCAAGCAGAGGACAGTATCGATCAGATGAATATTTCATGAGATCATGCCTGAAATTGAGAGAGAGGGGAGGGAGTGCCCACATAAATGGTCGGGCATAATGACATGCATTACCTGACAATAATGAGTTATTAATGAGAGAGATCACGTACATTGGGGTATAGGTTATGATTAAGAGGTAACTATAAACAAACAAACAAATAAATAAATTATAGGGACTTAATTTGGGCATGCATGATGGTGTCTCCCCACAACTTGAGAAAATATAGAAGCTAGCACAGTACATTAATTGGTTGCAAAATCCATGTGCCTCCCACCCTCCCTGCACATACTGTACTGTACGGAATCAGAATAATTGTCTATCCGGCCTCTTTCCTGTTCTTTTTCGTTTAAAACCTCTGTTATGGTGAAAGAAAGTTTCAGTTTTAACTTTAAATGAGTACTCATTTCTGAATTGAAGTGCAATGGTGGCTGTTCTTGGCTGGCTGCCTCTCAGCCTGAAAAAGCTGGCCAGTTTCTTTCCAGCCCATCAAACACGTTTAAACACACACACTCTCTCTCTCTGAGAAAAGCCTTGGTTCGAAACAAAGGGACTTTTCAAAGACAGTTATATCAACGACGTCTCTCTAACTGAAACAATGAAATTTCTATATACAGATCATGGAAAGCCATAATAATGAGGAGCATTTTTAATTTGAGCCACCTTATAATTTTTGGATGGATAGTGGAGATCGACAGATCAGGTACTAAACTTAGTAAGACAATTCTAGGCTGAATTAGTGCATGATGTAAGACAATTCTAGGCTGAATTAGTGCATGATGATCACTTTCTTCTGTTTCAAAAATTAAAGTAAACAATGCTTTTAGATTCGTCGTTGCAGCTGATCATGATCTATAGGCAATGAAGTTTGCTTCAAGCTTCAGATAAATAATTTCTATCATCTTCTTTTTGATGTTAATGCATATGTATATATATATAGTTTTTGTCCAAACCCTATACGTATATAAATGCAGGAAAAAGTTCTAGCTATTGTTCCAACGGGGGGAATTAGAATTCAGACATATATATTATGTCATGCGCTTGCTCTCTCTCTCTCTCTCTCTCTCTCTCTCTCTCTCTCTCTCTCTCTCTCTATATATATATATATAGCTAGCCTGAGATATTGGAAAGCGTGGCCAGTAGTACTGGTGACAGTGCATGCAGGGCATGGAATGACTTAAGCTTGGAATCAAAGCATATATATAAGCAAGGGGCCTTGATGACGGCGATGTCTTTCTACCCAAATTTCCTTTTCAAGACTCTAGGCACCGGCCCCATGCATTTCTTCCAGCCTATACCTTTCCCCGATCTCTCTCTCATCCCCTTGTAATTATATTCTTACTGGTGGCGAAAGTTTCCAACCATTTATAATAAATTATTATTTCACATTGAAAGTTAATCACAAAAATTTGGTTAAAAGCAATGTGACAATTAAGTCATGACAAACTGCCTAAAAAACATACATGAGTTATAGAAGGAGGTGAGTTCAATGATATATAGGGAGTAGTTAACATTTTCTCCACATACTTGAGAGTTGATTTTTACTTAATAAGTGAATCTGACATCATGTAAAATGTTTCATTTAAATTAGGTGAAGTACAGATTTTGTATTCAAACTGATCATGACTTCTGTTTTGTTATTTAAGTATAATTAAAAATATATTATTTTCACTCAAAAAACAAAACAAAATTTATTAAATTATAGCTAGCTAGCTAGTACTCTCAAAATGTAAAACTAAAAAACAATTCAAACTCAAAAAAAAAAAATATATATATATATATTTACCTTGTTTCGGATAAAGAATTAATTTCTATGTTCGAAAGTTGAACGTAGAAACTGATCTTGTATCAAATTGTTTTAGCTCATATAAAAACCTTTTGCTGTTGTTGTTTAATCAAGGTTGGACGTTGCTACTTATTTCGGTTTATATAGCAAAACTTATATTGCTTAGAAAATATGTACAAAACTCCTATATATATATATATAGAAGACCGCGTACAATTGTAATGAAGTAAGTAATTTCTTCGACTAAAGATTTTAACATATAATTCTTTCACATTCATTAGTTAGATTTTGTACCCACTAAAATAAAATGATGGTCGCATCACTACTAATATATAGCATACTAAATTGATAAATGATTCATAAACTGAAGCTAGCCTAGCTATAAGATTCTCTTGGTGTGGTATTAAATGATCAACCCACACTAGAAACATAATAACACAACAACACAATTGAGTTTTTGAGACGGTTTTGAATTTGTGACAGTCCAACCGTCACAAAAAATCATTTTCTGTGATGGTTGCAGGCAACCGTCACTAAAGGTAGACGAGAAACGGTTTTACGTTCAAACTAATATTGTTTCGTTCCAACGTAAGCCAGACGATGTCGTTTTGGAATGATTACATTCGAACGTATAAAATGTTACATTCGAACAGTTGATGTACGTTTGAACGTTAAGCCCACTTACGTGCGAACGAGCTAATTATTCGTTTAAACATTCGAACGATAGTCATTAATGTTCAAACGTGAACTGTTTTAAAATGAAAAATCGAATTTCAAATTAAAAAAGATTGAGAATTCAAATACGAAAACCCTAGATATATTAAATAATATTGTTCATTACATAAAGTATAGAAAAATATAAATACAAAATATGATAAAAGTTCAAAACAATCAGAACGTGTTGTTTACAAATGTATGAAACTCCTCAGTCAATGTGTTGACCTTTTCGTTTAGGATATCTAAACAATGGCCAACCTCGGTGACACTCTACTATACATGTGTGATTTGTCGGTTGATGTGCGCAGTAATATCTGAGATCATCGCATCAACCCAAGCAGACCATGCATCGAGCAAAGCAGGGTGCGCATCCCATGCAGATGTACCCATCGGCTGCTGACTAGTACTCCCACTATGGGGAGCAACACCGAGCCCAGATTGGGTTGGAGGAACAAGATCTGGGATAGGCTGATGCTCACGCCGAGCACACCCCCTTCTTTGTCCAATGCTCTGATGGTGTGAGGTGATGTCCCTGCTGATGCGTCCTCAGCCTGAGCATTTACTATAGTTGATGTCTCAGATACACGAAGAATCTTGACTAGCTCAGCGATGACATCAGCCGAAACCTCGAACTAAACACCGCGTACAGTCACGATGTAGGAGGATGCATCCTGAGGCATGGAGCACATCTCCATATAAAACTCTTGAACCATGGAGGGGTATATCATCCCCCTCAGTGTGTAGGTTGGTCCAGCCTCTAGTAACAAAGACGTTTTTTAGGTTCATTTGCTCTCACGTAAGCTAGTTGAACTCGTTGATAAACATTTCGCGTTCAGCCATAATAGTTCGATAGCCTATCTGAGAAGTATCCTGGTTGGTTCCTTCCCTCCCTAGTTTCTTAGTTGTCCAAAGATGAGCCATATCCTGGAAAAACAAAAACAAAAAACAAAAAACAAAAAACTATAGTATACATGCAAATATGAGAAATAAAAATTGTTTCTGAAAAACATTTGAATGTACAATTTAACGCTCGAACATGTATATTGTAACGTGCGAACGTTACATTGCAAAAGACCCACTCAACCTTACATTCGAACGTATCATTACCACACATTCGAATATAAGGATGCATTTGAATGTAATTGATGAGATGTTCCAACAAAACAAAGTCTACGTTCAAACATTATGACTAAAATAAGCTGAAAGGTCTTACATTCTAACATTCAAGATGGAAATATGTTTAACGTGAGGGTGAACTTGAATGTATTTATTAAGATGTTTGAACATATTTAAGTCTACGTTCAAACGTTTTGGCTAACAGAAGCCAAAATGTCTTACATTCACACGTTGGTTCATACAGTTCGAATGTATAACAAACGCTCAAACTAAATAATGGATACATGCAACGATGAATTCTAACGACCATGAAAACTTTACATTTGAACATTTTATATTACAACATTCGAACGTAAAAGTATATTCGAACGTATTATAACATATGTTCAGAATACAAAACAATGTTCGAACATTACATATGGGATGTTCGAACGTTACGACCCAAAAATGACTGAGTCGACTTAGCCATTACCGATTTCCTCAAATACAATGTTAATCTTGTAATGACCACCGTAGAAATGGAGGATAAAAGTATCTACGGTGGCCAATTGGCCATTGGCCACTTATAGTGTTAAAAAAATCAAGAATGGGTTTCGGCTACCAAATGGGATGGTGGCGTTTATATAAACGCCATAAAATAATATTCCTGACCCTTAAGTGTTGGCGTTTGAGTTGTGTCGGTAAACAAACGTCGGTAAAGGTTTTACCGGCGTTTATTGTCCAATTGTTGGCGTTTATGGGACGCTGGTAAACTACCATTTTTTTGTAGTGTATGAATTGAAACCCTTATAATCAATAAAAAAAAATACACTGCAAAAGGGGGAGAGAGAGAGAGAGAGAGAGAGAGAGAGAGAGAGAGAGAGAGATGCTTACCTCTTCTATGATGGTTGTGGTGGCGATTGACGGCGGCGACGACGATTCAAGGATTTTGAGGTGGGTGGACACAACGCTTCGCGTTCGGACGCTCATCTTATATGCACGTAATGTTTGAACGTTTCAACATGTACGTTTGAACGTTATTTAATTGCCACAACATTCAAACGCTGATTGTTTGTACGTTCGAATGTATACGGAATGAGTTTTTTATATAAATTATATTTATATGTAAATATCATATATTGTATATTTTCTTAAATTCTTGTTGATAATTAATTATATTTGAATACTTGGGGAGATTGGTTTTAATAATTTTAAATATATTAATTGATGCATTTTCACGTCGCGGTTGTGGCTTAACACGTGGCCTGACTCTACAAAAAATGAGTAGGCACGAGAAAATCAAGGTCAACATCCCTAATAATTTCACTGGGGGTGTGAATGATAGTGCGGCATCATTTTCCTCCTATGTCGGAACACTAGTTCGAGCTTATGCGCCATTTTATGTGCGGTCATGGGGAGATGTTTCGAATGAAGTTAATGATCACATTCGGAGTCGCGTACTGGTGAGTTTATATGCCATAATTGTTTTAGGGATGTTTTAACTTCATATTTTTTACGCAATTCACTTCTTTGGATGAATTCGACCTAAATTTTGGCCGTAGCAAGGAAGTACGGACTGTGAATGAGTTGATGGCTACATTATTTCAGCGTCACAAGGGACGATGTCATGACCACTTCAAGAAGTTTGAGACGTTGGAAAATGCTGCTTAGTCCCATTTTCAGAAAATGAAGTTAGACAATTGAAAGAAGTGTTGTGATCTTTTCACAAGCTTAGATTATCAGGTATTCTAGATTTATCTCTTATGACTTATTTACATCTATATTGGTTTCATATATTATTTAACATTTTTAATTTCTTCTGTAGTAGTTAAGTTCTATCAATGCAAAGAATAGATTATCAGGTCATTCCAATGTCTTGCCGATAAAATGATAATTAATAATTTGTTAAAATTCTGTCATTTTTATCATATTATTTATTTAAGTACTAATATAATTTTTTAAAATTACTAATGTGGCTTTCTTAGAAACGAGATGATCCTAAAAATTTCTCTCATTCATGTCTATACTGCTACTCACACAGATGCGCATAACGAGTGGATTGATCCTGTCGGCTGTCGCTAAAGATAATTATGTAAGTGAGGTCATTTTGTGTGAATAAATTATGCCAACATGTGAACAAATATTATGTTTAGTTACTATTTATTTTAATATGTTACTAATTGTGTGTTTTCTTCCTAATTGTAGGAAAAAATGATTGAGATGCATTCAACCTCTCAGGAATTTTCTCATAGTGACATGGACATATTTATGCAAATCCTCACGACCAAGTCTGGTTTGGTAAGAGGTTGGGACGTTCTTTCAAGTGTGTCGGTTCATCCTCTACAACCTCGACTTCAAAAGTTAATAATCTTTCCAAAGATTTGGATGCCGCATACCAAGAAATTGAGCAGATGAAGTCGAGACAGCAGGAGTTGGAGGCTCTCTTATCGTGATAGTCCGATTTAGAGATGCTTTTGCAGGAGCGACAAAAAGATTAGGAGAAAGAATACGTATTGAAGTTCAAGAATAAGTCCAGAGGGAGATGCTGGCCCAGATGGAACGTATTATGACACTATAGAAGGATCGCGTTGGGCGAGGAAAGAGAAGAAATAAAACTATTATTGGTCAAAACTTTTGTTTTCTAATTTTGCAACTCTATTAAAATCTTTCATCAGATGATGCTATTAGTGGTGTAATATGATACAATTTATATGCTTTTAATTTTATGAAATAATTTGCTCTGATTAGTACGTTCGAACATAATTACACCGACGTTCGATAAATATGTTCGAACATATTGCACTACGTTCAAACGTATACACTCCACAAACGTTCAAACTTATTCAGTTAACGTTCGAATGACTAAAAAAGATATGTTCGAACGGACTGATTAACCATCCGAATGTTAAGTTTTTGACGTTCGAACAATTTCTCATTAACATGCAAATGTGACATTCAAACATCGCAGCACAAACGTTCGAACGTATGTTCGTAAAAATCAAACGTGCAAATGAAAAATATCGAACATTAGATATTTATCGTTCAAATGCTAATCGGTCGGGTACGTTCGAACGTTATTTTGTACGTGTGAACGGTACTTTGTATGATGGAATTAGACTGTCACAAAAACTCTTAATGTTCGAACATTATATCTCACGTAACCTAGACTTCCAACCGTCACCAAAAAAAAAAAAAAAACTTTTAGTGATAGTTGTACAGTAAACCGTCACAAAATACTTTCTTTGACGCCTTGTTGTGAGAACGGCCTCAAACCGTCACAAAAAAATTTTGTGAAGGTTTGCTTATTTTTTGTGATGGTTTCGTCTGTCACAAGAGATCAAATCTGTTGTAGTATAAATTGTCACCGATCATTTAATATCACATTATGAGATGATAAGAGTATGATTAATAAAAGGGATGGTACTGGGTATATAAAGCGCTAGCATTACTGATCTTAATTTATGTTCCATTATGATGAAATTGATGTGTGGGAGTGATATATATAGAACTTGCTTTAAGTTGGAAACTTGAAATGATCAGGTAAAAACTTGGTGTGGCACATGCATCATTCAATTAGTAGCTAAGGAAATCTAAAACCAATTATCTTGTACAGTCTATCTTTGTTTTCAATGACGGGTTCGCTTGTCATCATGTAAACACGAGTAACTCCATAAACTAGCCAAATGATGTGAAATAATTAATGATCCCTCACCGGAATCGGGCTTTCTAAAATTTTCTATGCCCGAATGGTTTCTAATTAGATCGTTGTTTGAGTCCATAAACCACACTATATATATAGCAGGCTAGGCCAGCTAATAGGTCAGTGGAAGAATTAATGACCAGAGAGCCCTAGCTAGCTAATTTCCAGCTGCACATTCCTTTCGACCAAACAGCTAGCTAGCTAGTTGCACTGTCATCATGAAATGTGGAACCCTAATGAGAATTAGAAAGGCACAAAAAAGAAGAAAGAATTATTATAAGAAATGACCACTTGTTGAAAGGGAAGACAATATGTACGTAGCTGATCAGAACTGGGCCCCCAAGCGATCGATATAGTGATCATCGAGAGTCAGTAACAATAAGAGAGCAGCCAACCAAAGTACCAACCAATTATATGATCAACTTCGATCCCCAAGGGATGAGGGAAAGGGAAGATCATGGGAAGATAATAAAGCATCATGTATTGGTGTCTACGTAATAATCATATGCATGGAATCGATCCGATCCTGATCTCGTGACAATTGATGGGAGATAGATGATTTCATACGTTTTAAGAGTCAATGGGATTTGATTTTGCATACCGTACTCTAGAGCAAACAATAATAAGAGGTGGGGGGACACCCCTAATGATAATTGCTTTTTTAAGGTGCATGTTCCCATTGCAGAAAGTGGGGTTTGCGTTTCTCATACCCACTAAGTAAAAGAGTGCGATCGATGGAAGATAGAAAAGAAAAAAAGAAAAGGGGATAGGCTTTAATCTCGTCATCAATGCCATCATCAACACGATCGATCGGATCATCTACCAAAGAGTGTGATCCAATACACTATGCATGATCTACACTTTTTTTTTTTTTTCTTTTTAACTTGTTTGGGAGAGATCAGAAAGAGAGAGATCAAACAGGTGCATGTTTGTTTGCATGTGCATGTGGTATGATGAGTACCGCTTATGTCAGTCCATACATGTGACAGCGTAGGGGATAATTCTAAGGGTTTTTTCTTTAATGAAAAAAGGTTGGCATGGAGAGAGAGAGAGAGAGAGAGTTAGTTTGCGCATGGAGTTTGTCAGGTTAGTTTTGCACAGCCTACCGTTGGCTCTGTATGCATTTACGTGGTTACTAATTTCAGAGTCAATGATCTCTGCAATTCCTTTTTAACAAACAAGGCCATGTCGTCTCCAAAAAAAAAAAGAGAAAAAAATAAAATGAGTAGGGTTAGTTTATTGCTGCACACCCATGACCCTGTCTTTGAAGTCCGGATTATTTTATTTTATTTTTCTTTTTAGATCAGCGTGCTGCATGGTCAACATTGAGGAATCTTATACACTACAAAAGAAATAGTTTTTTATCTCATTTTCATTTTAAAAAATTTTTTGAGACGAAAAAAAATCGTCTCTAAGTTGTCTCAAAAGGTTTTTTGAGACAAAATTTGATTTTCTTTCTAAAAAATTACTTTTAGGGACGAAATTGAGCAGAACTAGTCGTAGGCTCGAACGAAAATTTTTTTCTGAGATAAAACATTTTCATCTCAAAAACTTGTTCGAATGGAAATCCTTTCATTCAAACAACTTTGATCAGTTTGAACAGTACAGAAACTTGATTCGAACGACTGAATATATTTGATCATGTTCGAGCGGACAGAGTATTGGGACATCATTGATTGCCATTGTTGGGACATAATAATAAAAAGACAATTGAAGAAAAATAAGTTCTAGAATTGTGGTGGTGGCATAGAGTTTTAGGACAATATTATTGATTGCTACTGTTCAAACATTTTTTGGGATTGAATCTCGAGCTTTTTCTGTATGTTTTCTTCTAATCTCGCTTCTAAATACGCTATTTGATCTAATCGGGTCAGCAACTCTTTTTCTTTGGACCTTAAATGTTCTATATCAAGTCTTGCTTCCTCTAATTCCTGAGTTTTGTCATTTGATCTGACTTGAGGAGAGGATGATGATGTTAATGATGACTTCACGCAACATCCTAAGCCTCTTAAATATCCAGAACGTGGTCCAAGAACTTGATAAAACATCTGAGCATCGTTGACAGATGATTCATCAGATAGATCCGCAATAGTTTTCTTAAGTAATATCATCTTGTCCTACAAAAAAAAAAAAACATTAAAGTAATTAGTATAAGTAATAAAAATAAGATTAGACAATTGAATTAAAAAAATTTAAACTTACATAATTTGCTTCTGTTTTGGGACTGGTCCAAACACCATCATAATTTTTATGTGTTTTAGCATACAATTGAGTCAAATTATAGTTAGTAGGACTTTCTTCTTGTTGCAAAAGGGAAGTCTATATTAGAACTTAAATCAGAAAAGTATATATGTTAATATTTAACTAGTATAATGCTACCATTTTTTTAGATAAACGATGAAAAGATCGAGGACCTGCATGATAGTGTATTGTTAAATTTAATCTATTTGTTTTATTCGCAATACTCCGTTGCTAAAAAAAAGCATTATGTCTATATGTTAATATCAGCTCCTCAACTGTTAGTCGCCGGCCAAAATTAAGTTCAAACTCGTCCTTCAAAAAATTATAAATAATTAGTATAAATACAAACTAATATTAAATTAACATGTTATACTTAATTTTTTACTAATAACTTATTACCAGACAACGATTTTTGATGTGGTCTTTCACATCTTGGGAAACTTTAGCCAAGGAGGATGGAGACATCGGTGCATATATGCGAGTAAGGGTACCAACATAAGAAGCAAGCCAAGCTGCCGAATCCCCAGAGCCACCGATGTGATCATCATGAATATTAACTTTAATTTTTCCTATTTTCCTTACTTTCTCTATGCAGACACCCCTTGTAATGCCTCGACCTCGGCGTTGACTTACAACAGCTATATATACGTACAGTAATTGAAGCACATTTTAATTAAATACTAATATCTTGAAAATGTATATTACTTAAATCGAGTAATAAATTTAGTGTTTAATTTGGTAAATATCTTGAGAGGACATCCCGACCGGTTAGCCCCTAAAATGGACCTGGGCCCTTATCAAACGACTAAAGCCCATATCATGACCAAGAGGTCCATCCCAGTACAAAGAGAGCCGAGCCCATGGCCAATAATGACTGGATAAGCCAATACCGACGGGATAGCTATCCAGTCGACGGTAAAAGATGAAGGAAGTTAGCATTCAAATTTGCTAAGAGATGAATCCTCATCTCTAAATTTGAATTCAAATCAAGGCTAACCACTATCCAATGAGGGAAGAAAGATAACTCATGGACCTCTATATAAAGGAAAAACTCAAGTAAGTTAATTAAATATTAATATCTTGAAAATGTATCTTACTTAAATCGAGCAATAAATTTAGTGTTTAATTTGGTAAATACCTTGGAGAGGACATCCCGACCGGTTAGCCCCTAAAATGGACATGGGTCCTTATCAAACGACTAAAGCGCATATCATGACTGAGAGGTCCATCCTAGTACAATGAGAGCTGAGCCCATGGCCAATAATGACTGGATAAGCCAATATCGACGTGATAGCTATCCAGTCAATGGTAAAAGATGAAGGAAGTTAGCATTCAAATTTGCTAAGAGATGAATCCTCATCTCTAAATTTGAATTCAAATAAAGGCTAACCACTAGCCAATGAAGGAAGAAAGATAACTCATGGACCTCTATATAAAGGAAAAACTCAGGTAAGTAAAGGGATCACTATAATATTATTATTATTATTATTATTATTATTATTATTATTATTACTATTATTATTACTATTATTATTACTATTATTATTATTATTATTATTATTATTATTATTATTATTATTATTACTATTATTATTATTATTATTATCCTCAGATTACTGACTTAGGCATCGGAGACGTTCCCTCGGACCCCCGTGCTCTCTACACTTTGGTTGTAGGTGATCGTGAGGTGGTGGCGGTGGTGAAACACGCCCATAATAGTTGGCGTCGTCCATGGGATCTGTTAAGTCTCATAATTTGCGTGTTTTTCACATGTCCATCACTACTCGGTCTTAGGCAACTAGAAATCAGGGAGAAACTTCACAAAACATGGAGGAGAAGATTGCAGAAATGGAGGAAATGATAAAGAAGCTTACCACAGAGGTGAATTCCTTGCGTAAGGAAAATGAGACTCTTAAGTCACGAAATGGGCCGTCGGGCGAGGATGCGACACCCAATCAGGCCGACAGGGTAGAGATGGAGGCAAATAATGTGGGAAAAGGCCATCAAGAAAACAAGGAAGCGAAGAAATTGCACCGTGACGTACATAGCTTGATGGATAAATATGAGGAGATGGCCAAGAAGATAAGGATGTCTTCTTCAGTCGATCAATTGTTGTCCAGCACAAATCTACCATTTTCTACGGAAAAACTGACGATGCCCCTGCCCACTAAATTTAAAGTACCATCAATGGACCTATACGATGGCTCGAAAGATCCCATGGAGCACCTTGAGACTTTCAAAGTCCATATGACGCTTCACGGATTCCCGGGGAAAATAAGGTGTAGAGCTTTCCCTTTGACTCTAAAGGGATCAGCAAGATGGTGGTTTGGTGCACTGCAACCAAACTCTATAGAAAGTTTCAAAGAGCTGGGCCGACAGTTCCTTACCCAATTCATGGCGAATAGAAAGCGCAGAAGACCCGCTGCGTATTTATTGACTGTTAAGTAACGAGAGGATGAAAGTTTGAAAGCATATTTGACACGCTTCAATAAAGAAAAAATGACGATCAATGACCAAGACGAGAAAATCATGCTAGCAGCACTATTGGGAGGTGTTTGGCCGAGAAGCCCTTTCATGGCCGAGCTGGCCCAAAAAATCCCTTCCACCTTACGAGAGTTCATAGACAAGGCTGATGATTTTGTTAATGCTGAAGACACCTTGATCGCCTTAACCACCCAACCAGAAAGGAAGAGTGAGCGGGAAACGAAAGGAGGACAGAAAAAATATCGAGATGGAGGACAAAAGGCGAAGAGGACAATAGAATTCTTTCTTCTTTCTTCTTTTTGCTTCTATTTTTCCCCCTCCCTGTATGTTCATAAAAAAATATGGTTTTTACTCAATTATATATCACTTAATGATTAAAACCCAAACTTTCTTATAACAGGAATTCTTGAAAAATACCCAAACTTTCTTAAAAGTAACACCCAAATACCCAAATATTCCATAAATCAAATCCAATAAACAACTACATATAAATTCGAAATACAAAAAAAAAAAAAAAAAAAAAAAAAAAAAAAAAAAAAAAACCACAAAAAAAATCCTTACCTCAACTACAAAGTAATTCCTCTCTCTCTTGAACCTCTCCTCTCTCTCTCTAGAACCTCTCCTCTCAAGGTGCTCGCTGCCCTCTCTCTGTGTGCAGTATCTCCACAGCCGAATGAAGGAAATAAAATGCAATCCGCGAGACATATGACTGAAGATATAGATTTTCAAGTCTGTAATGTAACATTCAAACGGGTAATTACCTGTTCGAACACGAAAATTTCACAATGGCGCCTAAATTCCACAGTTTTTAATTCAGCCTTTAACCATTCGAATGAACATCACAAGCGTTCAAACGAATAAATCAGAATATTCCTTAACATATTCCTTTAATGAAGACAAATAAGGAATTCACTATCGATTCCGTATGCCACATATCCGTTCGAATGGATTAATATTTCATTCGAATGGATGTATATTCCATGGATTTGGCGCCAAGTTTCCCTTCAAACACATTCTACGAGAAAATTTCATTCGAACAAAGTCTGACGCACTAAACTAACTGTTCGAATAACATACTGTCTATTTGAACAAGTACCCTATCCGTTCAAACAAATATATTATACTATATAATATATAATACTAATATACTGTATATATATATATACTACTATATATACTATATAATACTCATACTATACTACACTATACTATACTTAGTGTATATACTAACACTATACAAATACTATACTAAATCTATATACTAACACTATACTAATATAGTCCATTAAACAAGTCCTCACCTTGGAACAACTAATATAGTCCACTATATATATACTATACATATATATACAATTATATGTACTATATATATACTTTATATAATATATATACTATATTATATATATATAATATATATATAAAATATATGCTATATAGTGTTAGTATATACTATATTATATACTATATATAATATATATATACTATATACTATATATATATACTATATACATATACTATATAATATTCATATTAGTATTATAATATTCATATATATTATTATATATATACTTCAAGCGTTCGAACAGGTCAAGATACGTTTGAATAATTTATTACCCCGTTCGAACAACATTCTTGTCTGTTCGAACGTAGTTAATGCATACGACATCTGTTCGAACGCTCCATTTTCAGTTCAAACGAAACTTTTCCATACAAGTACCAGTTCAAATATCGAACGACCGAAACTCATCACTTTAACCTAGTTCAAAAATAGAAACTCCTCACTTCCAATCTGTCGCTTGTCGTCGCTGCCACCAACTCCGCCGTTGAAAGCCCTATCTTCTAAGAGGTATGCCCTTAATCCCCTATTGCTAAGTAAATTTGTAGAACAAACATGTTTCAGATCTGTGAAAGGGGTCGGATTTCGAATCAACCCAACCCCATTTAGGTGTTTTCCGACAGCCGCACGCGGCAAATAATGATAGGACTTCACTCCTCAATCATTTCTACCTATTTAAACGAAGGACTCTCAAGATTTATGTAGTTTTCATGTTCGGCGCTGAGTTGACTCAGCCATGACTGTTTGGCAAGTTTTCGCTTGAACGACTTCAAAGTCGTTCGAACACTTAATTGCCAAACAGTCATTGTAGTGTTTCAATATGATAGTACAAGTTTGAACGCTTATGATTTACATTAAGAATAGTTCGAACGTATATAATTTTGTTCTAATTTAGATGTCCTTTTGGCCAAACAGTCAAGATTTAGTACTGTTGGGCGCCTTTAGACCGTATAATTTTCCTGTTCGAATGGGACTCTATACCGTTCAAACATATGTGTGTTTAGTTCGAACCGAGTGGTTAGCTTTTAGATTGTAATTATGGTTAGTTCGAATAGAATATTTTCTGTTCGAACAGGTTGTTTCTTTAATATAATATAATTACAATTTTATTAATATTTTATTTATATTCATTGTGGTTTTATGATCAACAGTGAACTAATGGCAACTAGTGGAAGAAAACATGAGAGAGAAGCCGGCCAACCTAGCGGAGAAGCTAGTGGTCAGCCGCGGAGACCGATATTGGTCGAGCAAAAGATTATTCTAAATGACTTCTGCGATATTGTGTGGGATGGACAGAGCATATACTCCATCATCACCGATCGGCGATGGGCACCGATCTGTCAGTAGAGGGGTGTTGCCTATCCGGACGTGGTCGGTGAGTTCTACCATACGATGGGTGAGATGGAGGCTGATGCAGATACATTCACCTTTACTGTTCAGGGAGTGAGTATTGCTATCTCACCTTCTGTTATTTCTGATTTTATTGGTATCCCCCGCATGATTGGCGCATACCCTGCATCGCCTGCGCTGGATGCAGGGATAGAGGGTGATGGTGATAGTGAGAACGATGCTCCATTAGATGACAGTCTCACAGACGATGAGGTTCGTCAGATGATGATGGACGCTTTGGCTCCTCCATATGATGGCAGCAAGGTTATTAGACAGGTAGACTGTACAATATTTTTTAGAATGTAAAATTTAATTGTTTCCATTAACGTCGATCCGAGGAAACACAAGACAAATTTTAGCATCGAGCGAGCTATATTTATGTTACGAATAGCTCGAGGATAGCCGATTGATCTGCCATTATATTTCTTCTTTCAGATTAGATTTGAGCCACCCTATTCTAGTGCAGGCAGTGTACCATTTGCATTGATGATCTCTAACCTCCTAGTTCGATTATGGGTTAATGTGCAAATGACTGAGAGGAGGCAGCCACAGATCAGGCCTCTTAACAAGATGACATTCAGCAGGAGCGAGGGTCACTTGTGGAAGACTCGAGCTAATATTCCAGCAGCACAAGATTGTTGCACGACGAGTGATCCATCTTCTACTCCTACCAATGTTCAGAGACAGCCTGCTGGGGCTACTTTGGATGAGGTGCGATCTTTGCTCGAGGAGCATTGCCGAAGTTCAAATTAGTTCGAACGAAATTTTTTTGCTTTCGAACTGTCTTGCAACCATCCCGCCAGATTTCCCCACCAAAAAACTTCTGTTAGAACACCTTGAGAACCTCATCGAGACGAAATTTAAATTTCGGCCCAAATAAGTACTTTTAGGGATGAAATTAAATCCGTTCCTAATAAATTTCATCTCTAAAAATGAAATTTGTTGTAGTGTTCATAGAGAAGTAATACAGACACAAGATAATTACATAAAATTAATAAACCTACAAAATAATATAGTTTCATGTAATCCATTAGATCTAGAACTTTAAAATCAAAGCAACTTTATAATTTGACGTAGCACATGATCAAGCAAATGCATTTATATTTGTATAATCACTTTGTGACTAAAATATTTCTCATTTTAATAATAATGAAAAAGCTACTGTTATTTAGCATAAATATTTTACATACACACACACACACACATATATATACACACACACACACACAATATAACGTCTTAGCTTGCAAATAAAATGCAACATTTTAACGTCTTCGATTGTGAAAGATATACAAATATGCTCAAGTACTAGAAAAATCTTCAGGATGATCTAATTAATTTGAAAATAAGTTGGATTGAACAGATCATCAAAGTAAGATTCTTTGATGGAGAGTAACGTATCAACAAATATGGACTTTTACGTGGAGGCACCAATTGGTGGAATCACATGTAATGTCGATAACCATACAAATAAAATAAATAAAGAATCAAATTTGCATGATCATGAAGTACTTAGGATCTTTCTATTTTTATTTTGAAATTAATATTAAACAATTAAACAACTTAAATATTTAAGTAGTGCTTTAGAATTGTATATAGTTATAAACTAACCTCATGGAGATTTGGGATATGGATTCTTCAAGATTTAGATAAGGCCGTTTTATAAGCTAGTAAATTAATTAATAAGGTGCATGTAGAAAAAGTTTCTCTCTCTCTCTCTCTCTCTAGACAAATTATTCATTGCAGAAACAACAAAAACACACAAAATGGTTAATTCTTTTGAAATCTTGTGATGGAGACCGGTCTTTGAGAGAAAGAAAGGTAGGGTTCTGTCTACTTTGGTGGGGGGATAATAAAATGGGTCATGGAATTAAGCTGGAGATGCCTTTTTGTAGGCGCTTCATGTGTTGTATTTATTAGTGGGTTAATGTGGGGACGATGCTGATCATCAATATCGTTCCAAAGTGAATAAAAAGGGGGCCAACTTTCTCATCTATAACTTCCTCCTTTTGTTGATGATTAGCACTTGCATTGCATGCCCCCCGGCCGGCCCCCTTTCAACGCAATTTATAATAAGCTTCTCACGTCTAAAGATCAACATGATCGATCCTCTATTTCGCATTATTAAAAGGAGAAAATTAACAAAGTGATTTGGGCAGCTAGCTCCCATTTAAAATCAATATTGGGCAATGAGCAGTACTCTTTTTCTGCGAAAAGACCGTCACCCCCCAATATCCCTAAAAAGAAAGTAACTGGTTAATTCTCTGCCTCCTATATTATATATATATATATATATATATATATATATATATATATATATATATATTAGTTAGTATGATGGGAAACCTTGGATGGAAAATAAAAATAACGTCAGATCAAGAAGCGAACAAGAGTAAAAATAGGGAAAAAAAGACATATAATTAATATTTCATGTGATGATCATACCCATGTAATTAATTTGCATGTGATCCCTAACCAATCATATATGCTATCCTTGTAACATTTGAAGATTTTCATACCGAAACATTATAATAAAAGCACTTCAAAAATATATACACAACGTATACGTACTGATGAAATTTCATACATACATACATACATATATATATAATATATATATATATACAGAATTCTTTCTTCTGTGTAAAATTAACAACCTAAAAATTATTTTCCTTTTCGCTTTCTTGTACGTAGGAAAAATGCAGTAGAGGCGTATATGAGTACTTGAAACTGGTCTATGAGTAGTAGCTATATATATATGTATAGTAAATATCTTAAAAGAAATGGTTTGCAGTGACGGAAAGAGTAGTACTCGATCTCCTATGTAAAGAATGTTAAAGAAATTGGGGCATGCATGCAGGCTGGGCAGCCCTGCAACATGCACATGATATTTATATATATATATATATATAATGTAATTGTTAATTCGTTCATCTCTGAGAGCGAAGGCACGCTTGTTTTATTCAATCGGCCAAGTACACAATTAAGCATGTGTAGGAAATTACGACCTAATTAATTAGCTAAAGAAGCAAAAAAAAATAAAGAGATAAATTGAAAGTAACAGAAACAACGCACTCCGATCGACCTTTCCATGTCACCACACCCCAAATATTCCACTCTTTCTATTCTTTTTTTTTTTTTTTTTTTTTCTTTTCTTTTCCTTCTGCGCTGCTTCCCACTGACCATCATCACTAAAACCTCATCATTTCGAGGATTTTATTTTTTTCTTGTTTCGTAGTTTTTTAATGTACCCTCCTTTTTCTTGGCCGGCTGATTCTAAGAGATAGCTTTCTTTAGAAAAACGTACCACTTTCTTCGTTTTTATCATTATTAGTTTGAGATTATTGGTTTTACTACCAAAAGAGTACTTGCAATTACACGCAAATTGACTTTGAGATCAGCTTTTGCATTTCCTTTTCCTCCTTTTCCCCTCTCTCTCTGATCTCTCTCTCTCTGTGTACAAATTAGGTTTGGGACGTTTCAAATGTATACTAGCTTACAACTCTAGCTAGTCATGACCTCTGTATCCATCGGCCACTTGCAAGGTCTATATGCATGCGATCGATCCATCTTATAATCAGAATATTATTTCATAGCCTGGCCTCAAGCTATATATATATATATATATGCTAGGTTTATTATATATGCCAGTGAAGGGCAATATATATAAGTCTAAACAACAAAGAAATCCTCAATTCTATAATTAACTTTAATTCAATCCTCCAATCCAGTTCAAGTATATGTCTTATGGTTTTATCTCAAGACTTTGATCTCCCATCAGTTTAACTTTTTGCATAATTGATGATTTATCATCAATCTATGCTATCAAAATATATATATATATATAATAATGTTACATGCAGTCGTAAAGTGTGTAAACGTCGTACAGTCGATTTGAAAAATAGTAGGATCCGCTATTTAAAGTTATTTTTTTTATATGGGTCCCGTATTTATTCATTTTTTTAAAAGTGAGCACGACTGCAACTATCATTTCTCATATATATATAGATGTCTTAAGTTTGGATAAATGATATTTACAGTCGTGGAGTACGCAAGCGTCATTCAATCTTTTTGAAAAAAGTAAGTAAATATGGAATCCACATAAAAAAAATTAATTTTTTAATAATAGACCCCACTTTTTTTCAAATGGACTTCATAAGGCTTACGCGCTCTACGACTAGATGTAGTATTACTTTTAAGTTTATATTGGAATTTTGCTCCTAGTTTAAATTCTTTCATGAAAATTAATATTATTTCCATAACTTTTTCTCATAATTGCTATTAGAGCACATCGAAAAGAGCACGAGTATTAATTTATTTATAAATTTAGTGGATTTATACGCTATTTATAAGAGAACCTATTATTATGACAAAAAAAAAATTTAAAACATCCAATTAATAATTTTTCTTTCTTAGATCCACTTCAAATTTTCAATAGAAGAATTATTTTCATCAACTATTATTCATTATCTCATAACTTATGAAAAATATCTATACACCTTATAAAAAATTTATAGGTGTGAAAGTGAATAGTAACTGATACATAGCATTTCTCTTTTTAATAAAAAAAATTTTATCCATCAGCTATTATTCACTATCCTACAACTCACATCCTATAAAAATATATCTATACGGGTCATATCCTATAAAAAATACCTCTATATTTTATGAAAAAAAATATATATAAATATAAAATAAAAAAAATAAATAGTAACTTATTATAGAATTCTTCTTTTAATAATTTATAGGTTCGTGTGAAAATAAATAGATTTATTTATTTATTTGTTTGTTTGTTTGTGACACAGATTAACCGCATGCAATGGTGAGTGGTTTACGATGACGGCGTAAGGTAGCTAGCTACGTACAGCTGGAAGTTACCGACAAAGGAATTGGCATAAAATTCCACGATTTTGCATGGACGTGCGTCGGCCTGCCCTCTCCCTCTTTAATGGACCCCACTTCCCTGGCTGCGCATGCACTGCCCAGACTTTTTTTTTATTTTTTACTTTTTCGGATGTCCTTAATTCCTTCCCAACGCACGTACTCTCTGTCTCTTTGTTTCTCTAATTTTCTATTGCCAACATCATGATTTTCTTTTACTAATCATCCACATTGCGTATATCTGTCCAATATTAAACATCCCCCTTTAAGGTTTCGATCCTGCTTTTACTAATTTTTTAGTTAAATACAGCTTTTGTCCCATTGTCTTTTTTTTTTTTATTCAAGAATTTGATTGCACTGAAATTCTTCAATAACGAGCCTACCCATTCATATATATATATATATATATATATAATAATGCTACATACAGTCATAGAATGTGTAAACGCCGTACAGTCGTTTTGAAAAAGAATAGAATCTACTATTAAAAAATTAATTTCTTTTCTTGTAAGTTTTATATTTATTCATTTTTTTCAAAACGACTGCACGACACTTGTACATTCACGACTACATATATCATTTCTCATATATATATATATATATATATATATATATATATAACTTTTTTCTAGAAATTTTCTTTTTATATGGGTCCCTCTGTAACCCTGTTTCCTTGTAATTGAAAAATAATAATGCTGTTCGTGAGTATTAACTTTAATTGTTTGTGTTTTTTTTTTTTTTATTTCCTATTACAGCTTTAAACATGGAGGGACGTGCAGCAATGGTTGAGTCATGTCGACGTTTGATTAGAGTCATCTAAACTTCTAAAATAAGACATAATAGTACTAATGATCAGAACCTGAATCTGCCTCCCCACTTATCGGTCGATATTATATATATACAAAAATTTTATCTACAATCATTTTACGTTTTTTGTGCACTCAACTAATATGATTAGGTGCGTTATTTTTTTTAATATAAAATAACTATTTTAACCAATCACATCAATAGAGTGCACAAAAAATATACAAAAATGACTGCATATAAGAGTATATATATTTCCAAATAAAAAGCCAACAAAAAAACTAAACCAAACAGTACTACCACAATAAACTTACGAGGGAAAAGCTTGTGGGGGCTCGCTCCAAAGATTCACCTCGATGATCGGCAAGTGGAAATATATTGTTCACGTTGTTGGTTGACATTCGATATTTCTAGTACATAGTACCAACACAATACAACACTTTGATTAGTTGGTCCAGTTTCTCCTTTTACCTTAAACACACACACACAGAGGATATCGCTAAAGCTTAATTAATTTGTTCATGAATCGGCCTGTTGTTTACTTCATCTTGTTCAAGAGGTTGGAAAGTAATTCACCTGACCAATATTCCTAATATAATGAATGCATTGCTCCTAAATAGGTGAGTGTGGGAGTGCACTAATACGACGATGATGAGGATTTGCATCTTGTATTATAACTATTAGTTACACTTTGTGAGGTGATTAAACTGATCAAACCATTAAAAGTGTGACAAACAGCTCGACCATGAGAAGGAAATAAATAATAAATATAGATGCTTTTCCTCAAGTATACATACCAACATTATCACATCACACTCAATTTGTTTATATTTGCATTAATCCAAACTTGTGAAAAAAATGTGCAGCCGTCAAGGAAATGATAGTGAAGAACGGAATGGTCTCCCTGCATGATAGCTTAAAACTAACTCTGTTTCATCAGTTGGACTATAGGTATTATTGTGCTTTCATTTTTATTCAATATACATCAAAGAAAATGAAGCCATTAAATTCCCACATGACACCCAAATGCAGTTAAGTGTACAAATGAGGAATAATCTTGTGTCAGCTCGTCTACATGACTTCCCATTCAGATGAAGTTCAACCAAAACCCAAATCCAAACCTGGCAGAGGAACTGATGCAAAAAAATTTCAGAAGAGAATATCTTCAGCCTGCTGTGACACCCCAATAAACTCTATATTGATAGCATACACAAAATAGAATTTGCAGTAGTCAAACATACCAGAACAGTCGAACAATGACGAGCTATATACCTTTCACTCAGAGCTACCTTTGAGAATATTCAATCTGGTTCTGCATCTGACCTCACCATGCAATATCCATAGACTGCAAGCAAAGTATCAAGTCCCATTTCTTATGGCCGACTTTTCCACTCCAAGTGTGAAACAGGTTTCACAGTACAGCAGTCATTATCTGCAACCTGATACCAAAACACATAGGATATTTAGATTTTAATTATTCAACTGTTTTGGAAAGATGGAGGGGAAAAAACAAAGGACAGCTTTTGCTTGCAGTTAGAGCTATGACCTAACCACACCAAGTAATAGGAGGTAAGGTAAGCTATAGTGAAATACATGACAATATATTAATTCACTTCCTGATGCTAGATACTGAAAGATTTTGATGCAAATATAATTGAAAATATATTATGTTTTTAATTTTATTTTGAAAGGGAATATTCAATAATATTTTCACAAATTGAATACTACACTGTTTTTGGCCTTGCTCACTTAAGAAGCAAGCTTTAGTATCTTCATCAAGTCTCTGACAAGGATAGTTTCCTACTTTTATAAGTAACAATCTTTACAATAAGCAGTCCTGGAAAAGTAGCATTTAGCTTATACTTGTATATTATAAAGTGTTTTTTTTTTTTTTTTTGTAAGGAATATATCATAAATTGCTATCAGTTGATTTGAGGAAAAAGATAATCTCTTTGAAAGTGAAGAAAAAAAAAACCACCATCCAAAGGTAGATAGAACTCAAAATTTATTCTTATTGGGACAAAATTGGAATGAAGTCAAATGATAATTCAAACTGGATTGAAATAGCTGAATAACCCGGCCAGGTGACAGTGGCAGAAACAGAGTATCATGAGAACTTTGCAGTTGGTTTGTCAATTGTGTTTTCAGATTAATCTTACCAACAAAACCTTACCAACAATCAAATTCTTTGTTCTGTAAGTTCAACTGTTGCTTTCCAACAGATAATATTCTAATGACCACGATGCACAAAATTGTAAGAAGTTCAAGATCAAGTCTGTCTCTATGGCAATGCAAAAGTAAACTTTATCTGTTTCAGATTACAGATCCTGCATTCTAAACTTGTCATCTTACAAAATAGTATTTTTTTCTAATCCATTACCACCTACACCATATTTTACCAAACCAGAAGATGACTTAAAAGTCAAAAGGTTGATGATTTTAGAAATATGAATTCGATGGTTAAGTTTTATGTAGAGCATGGTATAGATACAGTAATTACACGGCATATACTGGCAGTGCGATATGACACCAAATATTGCGATTAGTGGAGCTGTGACGAATTGTAAGATATTACTGATATCTCCATTCTATTGTCATATATTGTAAAAATATCCATAACAGAGTAAATAAGTGCTAGTGCATCCAGCCACGCATTTATATCCATTCAATCATGTTCCTCTCTCTCTCTCTCTCTCTCTCATAAAAGTTGACATCCTATCATATTCAATAAGATTTTTTATCTCCGTTTTATCATTGAACATTGATAGCATGCAGCACTGAAACATGTCATTCGAACACACAAAACTGAATGCATTCCAAACATGTCGGCAATGTTATAAGTTCACCACTGATTGGTAATTAAGGAATGTTCACTTCATGAGATGCTGAATCCTATAAACTCTAAATTACAACTAGAATTCATTTTAGCTATCTTAAGAGCCAAAATGCTAAGTACTGGATCTTATATTGTCCAATGCAGTTAATTTATCACATTTATCTCCTAAAATAAAGATGATTACATGCTCAGGGATTTTAGTCTCTTGTCAGGACTGTCTTCCCTTGTAATGTAACTAAACCAAGAAGTACAAGTGCAACAAATAAGATGATCCAAAACGAAACAAACTTTTGAGACAAAATATCTTACCAACATACGTGATTGGCCCATATATGAGTAATGAATAACATGGTACATGCCAAGAACTGGGTTTTATAAGCAGAATTTCATATTTAACCCAGATTTCTTGAATCATTAGACAACTACTTTTTACCCCCTTTTTAGCTCTTATGCTTCCCCGGTGTTTCCTGAACATTGAATTGTCAAGTAACTGCAGATTAGTGAAAGAATGGTTGTGGCACAACACCAGGGGTGAGGTCAACTATATGACTGTGCGGGGGTAATTGCCCGTACTGAGAATTCTAAAACAGTTAGGTTTGACTCATAATTCCCAAAATTTTTAGGATATCTTTTTGTGTTGCCTAATAACAGAAAAGCACAAAAAATCAATCCAAGAAAAATAAAGAAAATTCTTCCTTTGAAGATTCAAGAGGGAGAAGGAGGTGAGATTCTTGTTCCTAATCTATATCAGACTCGGATTACTTCTGTAGTCAATACACAAAATACACATGCACATATACATGCATGGATGCACACATAGATAAACATAGTGCCAATCAACAACTTTTGTCCCTACTAAAGAGAAATCCCAAGTTATCTGCTCTACAGCATTGCTTTTTTATATAAAAGATGCAGAATTACCTACAAGAGAGCAAGTTGCTGCCAGCTTCTTAGCACTGAACCCGAGGCTGTGGACAGATTAGTGTTCAAGATCAAGAATCACCCAATAATCGCCAGAATAGAAAACTTCATCCAGAAAGTGATAGATACCCTTTGATATTAACTTCAATCCAGCATGACAGTCCACACATATTTGGAGATTTTCAATGATGTGAATAGGTCTCCCAGATAGAATTTTAATTAACCCATAACCAAGAGCTAATCTTTCACTGCATAACCACAAGAGATGTCCTTTTCATCATCATCCACATCGAGTGGAACTGCATTATGATTAGGAACATATCCTGCCTTCCTGGTTTTCATGTTCAAAACTTCCAGCATCCTATTAATTAGTTTCATGCCGGGATGTGGAGTATCTCCAGCAGTGAAATAATTAACTATTCCCTGGTTTTCAATCCAACTGAGGCCCGGTTCCTTCTTTACTCCTTCCATTTTCATTTGCTCCCAAACAGAAGCCATGCTTCCCACCTTTTTGCAGTAGCATACATATTTGACAATAATACATGGGTCGCCTCATCTTTGCCATCCATCACAAGCACACGCCGTGCAGAAACTCTCAAGCTCAACATTATTATGGATAAAGCAAGCTCCAAGTAAAGCACGCCAGATATAACACTAGGCTTTATCAAGATGGCCTGATCTGCCTAGAATGTGCCCAGTCCCCAGACTAGCTAAGGTTCAAGTAATGCAACACCCACAAAGGATCCGGTTCATAGATAGCGAGTTCCAATGTGCAGTTTTGCAACTACGAACGCTCATCTCCGCATTAAAGGTATTAAATCCAGAGCAAACATGCGAAACTAAAATTATTTGGCTCAAACCCAAATATTCTCATTAGAGAAAAAGCACAGACTTAAAAACAATCACTCAGAATAATAGCAAGTCCATAAAAAACCGCTCTTGCGGTAGCAACGTCCTCACAAACAGAGAAGGCATACAAAAGAGTAGTCCCAACGAATGTATGAAAGTCATGACCAAGCTTTAGGATTAGAAGCATGAATGGTCCAACCTAGCTCAGCCCATCCCATACTCAGGAGCAACTCCAGACTTCTCATTGACTAACAATGAATTGCAACGACAGCACGTATCAGTGAATTGACGTAACAGACGAGATCGAATTTCTATCAGGCATTTCGTTGAACAGATTAACAACACCATATAAGAACTCGGATTTGACACACATGTTGACACTTGAGTAGGACGTTGTAACCGAATAGGTCCAAACAACCACCTCTTTTTGGAGAATCTCACAGTGGAGAACCTTCCCTGAAGACGGGTCACGTTTTAATTGGATACAATCTTGAAGCATAGCAAGAGTACGCGTGAGGAACTATGAGCTCGGCCACGCTACAGAACTGGTGCATTGTTGGTCAATTGGGCCCCTCGGGATGAGAAACAACGCCGAGGGAAGCAAACCTGGGCGTTGCATTTTCCACACTGCGTTGCGAAATTTATACGAGGCAGAGTTATGCTGCCAAAAGAAAAGGAAAGAAAAAACCCGATCATGCACCTTGGACTCCGTCAAACTCATCGGAGATGCTGCGAGAATCATAAGCGTGCCATTTGAATGAGTTAAAAAACAGCGGCATTTTTTATGTTTAAATTTATTTTTTACAGCTCTTCAGCAATTAGGGTTTTGTAACACTCTGGCCGGCAATATTAATGTAATGGATGAAAATAATGTGCAGGAAATGGGTATAAGCTCACTTCGAGGGTGAATTCCTCCACAAATTGAAAAGAGAGATGGATGAACAAAGGGAAGAGAGAGAGAGAGAATAACTTCATTGCTAACTTCATTGCATTCGGCTTGTCTGGCCAAAAAACCAAAGAATCTACATCCCCCAGACCACCATCACGGAACGGAATTCTAACCAATAACAACTGTAACTGGGCTCACAGGCCCCTGCCCCTGGACTCTACTAAAAGAAATTGGGCTGTAGGCCCAATGAAAAGTGTGGTAATTTTCATTGAAACTGTGTGCAGTCTAAAACTTTTATAGTACGTGCTAATTGCAAAGTCTAGAAAAAAAAAATTAGGCGAAAAATTAATAATGAAAAGTGTGGGAGTTTTGCTTGAATCACAAAGTGGATCTCTAAAAAAGTGGTGATTTTGCATATGCATATGCATAAACTAATGTGAATGCTCTAATAGACCTGAAAAACATTAAGATCAAGATAAAAGAAAAAATTATTCATAAATTGGTGTGGAGCACACACACTCCATGAGGCTGATGTGGCAAGATTTGATTTGTAAGAAAAATTTATAAATTAAAATCTTGTAAATTAAATCGTGTCATAATAATCATATGGCTAGTGTGTTATTAGTACCAACTTGTTAATAGAATGACTAAAAAAATAAATAGCAAACTTAGACTATGTTTGGTAAGTGGAGACCACTTTACTATTATTCACAAACAGTTCACTATTATTTATAAATTATTCACAATTTTTGTACTATTATTTACAGATCATCTATGATCACATCAAGATCCAAACATAGTTAATGTCTAATTGCACATTGTATTTTATATTTCCAATTGAAGGTTAAGTGACAATGTTGATATATTTGAGACTATATTTCAAAATGGGTGATAGTTTGCAATTAAAATTTAAAATATGTTTGACCTAAAAAAAATCATACCATTATTCTTAAAACTTGACAACTTAGCTCTATGCTACAAATTAAAAATGTTACAACTTCAATTCCGTTGAGATAATATTCTTAAGAAATAGAAAAAGTACATGATGTGATGTAGTCTTAAAGAATAATGTGAGTACCATATAGTTATTTGAAATTTTGAAATTGAATTAAGTCACAATTTTAATAGCTTATAACGTATTTTTAAAGTATGTGATAGTTTGAAGAGTTAAATATATATTTCCCAATTACAATTTCTATTTTATAACATAAAAACGAGTTTAGAGCCTACAAAATAGGAATTCATGTGATAACTTGGATCAAAATATCCCTCTACAGATACCATGTTATCCTGATATACCCTTATTACATATGCTAATTCGACCAAGATGCCCCTACAAGAGACCTGGAAGAGGTTAAAATGCCCTTGCCATATATTCAAACTAACTGAAATGCCCATACCACAAATCTAATTAAACAGAGGTTGCGAGCATTTTACTGGCGTCGAGCAAAGTGCTTGCCTCTAGGTGCGAGATCACTTCAATTATTTGTTTGAATGCTCGCCTTTGAGAGCAGCACATTTCGGGAAGAGCTCTTTTGATTGTCCTTCTAGATAAGTACTCTACTCGTCGAGGGGTGAGCTATGGTTGTTTGCCCTGAGATTCCAACCCTTTTTACTTGCTCCGCATTCGAGCATTCTTTGCTTGCCCCAGGGATCGAGCTTTTTTTTCTGTTATATATTTATTTTCTATCTATCTTCATTTGTCGACCAAGTTTCATTTTTTCTGTTTAGGCTCGTTTTCCATCCTACCTTCACTTTTGGTTACCTGTAGTAGGAATTGTTCTTATTCACCCTGTGGTTCGAGCTCCGTTGCTTGCCCTAGGGTTCGAACTATCTATGTTCACCGAGGGGTTCGAGCTATGGTGCTCCCCTCGAGGTTCAAGCACTGGTTTGGTCGCCCAGGGTCTAAGAACTCTTTACTCACCTAAGTTCGAACTCTTTACTCACACATAGATGAGTACTCCTTGCACATCCTTGGGT
Organism: Juglans mandshurica; assembly: GCA_022457165.1. Classification (NCBI taxonomy): domain Eukaryota; kingdom Viridiplantae; phylum Streptophyta; class Magnoliopsida; order Fagales; family Juglandaceae; genus Juglans; species Juglans mandshurica. The sequence goes on along the minus strand of CM039629.1, from coordinate 22,497,472 downwards.
TCGAGCATTTTCGCTTATCTTTTATGGGAGCTCTTGTTGCTCATCCCTGGATCCGAACAATCTTCACTCGCCCGAGATGTAGACACACCCGCCAAGCATTCCTTAGTCTCCCTTGGTTCGAGCAATTTTGATCACCCTTGAGTTCGAGTACTTATCGCCTGTGATATCTTAAAAACATCACTTCTTAGTTTATTTTTCTTTAAATATAAAAATATCACTCCAATTAGTGTTCTCTAAAATTTCAACATTTTTATTCAAGATTTTACTGTGAAGTTGTAGTTGAACAATATCATTTAATTTAAGGACAATGCTGCACTCACCGAGAAAATCCACCAAGAGTGGTTATCAAACGTGAAAAAAAAAATTGTTTTTTTTCAAATATTTTTTAAATCCCCTTAAATATTTAAAAATTCATAAACTCATTAAAAAATACTTTCTTAACTAAAAAAAAAAAAACTACAATTGATAGACTTTCTCGATGAATTTTCTTATTAGGACTAGCATTTTTCTTAATTGAAAACAATAATTATAGTCATTAATGCGAGGCTTTTACACATTTTTTTTTTTTAGAATAATGCTAGTTGTCTCGAGATCCCTATCGACAATGGGTCTCGATATAATTTTTTTTTTAGTTATTAAGAAATAGCTATTTAAATGATGTTGTATTTTTTAAAAATATATATATTTAAGAATATTAAAAAATGAATAAAAAAAAAAGGTGGGGCGAAATGGCCTTGGGAGAATTTGTCGGACTCTTTTTCTTCAAAGGTCGAGTACCTGCCTAACTCTAGGTTCATAGCCATCAAAGGGATCCAATACCCCGCAACACATTTCACGTGACGGAAATAAATGTCAAAGTCCGCACTTATTGACTCGAGAAATCTACGACATGTGAATGATTTTCGCATGACAGAATTAGGCATTAAAGTCAGCACTCTTTACAAGTTTAAAGGCAGGAAGAAAGTTCAAAAGCCTTTGTCTCACCTTAATAAAGCATGCAAGGAGTTCTGATTCTTTTTTGAGTTCTCTCTAATTTTTGAGATAATTCTCCATCTAAAACAAACGCCTTCTGCTTTCCAAACCAAGTCCTTTTCCCGTTAGTTGTCATCAACGATTGGTAACAGTTGCGTGTTATATTAAGTAACACAGGATTTCATCCAGTTAAGAGGGGTTGCATATGTGTGTGAAAATAAAGATTTCTTAAATCACAAGCAAAAGGTCCAAAAGAAAAATATAATAATAATAAAAAAATATAAGAAGAAAAAGGAAAGGTATAATAACTATTTTATACATAACTATAATAAAAGAATGGCTTAAAATCCATAGGAAAGTGTAGAGGAAGCTGGATACATGGAATTGAATATAATAATAGAGGTACTAATAGACAAAGAAATATTACAGCACATTACTAAAACGTGAACCATCTTCGCCGTACCTAACACGCTATTATATATTGTACCTCTTTTCTGTAGAGAAAAAAGAGGAAAAAAGCTACTTTGAAGAGGCTGCATGCTTTAGAATCCTTGAAAAGATTAACATAAAAAAAAGATATTACACAACTTTTATTATGTAAAATAATATATTGGCGTCCTTTCTTGTTATCTTTAGCATCTTTCTAGTTAGGTTCTAGGAATCATGACTCCTCCATGGATGACTTGTTCAAGCGCACAAACGCGTAATTAGGTGTAGCATGCATAAGGGGAGACGCAAGTCAACCTGCCAAACAAAAATAATGATGTATTGCTTATATCTCAAGTCATGCTAAATGATTTTTGCATATTAAAAATGATCATGGAAGAAAAATGATCTTACAGTTTTGTTATACATCAACTACTATTTACCCTCACACACCACATATGATAATTTTTTTTTTCATAAGATGTGGTGTGTGAGGTAATGAATAGTAGCTTATGAGAAAAATTATTCTCTAAAATTTTATTATCCTCAATCAAAAACACTGCAACAACAAAACAACATTTAGGACAACTAATTGTGTTTTATTTTTTTCCTATAAATTGACATGATTTCATATCACATATTAGACTTAATTTATAATAAAAATAATTTTACAATATAACGTAATACATAAAATATGTCAGTTTAAGAATTTATTTTTATAGATCTCTTTATAGTTAAAGTATTTCTCTTTTTCTCTCTATTCTAGTCGAGAACAAAGGATGTTCCTTGTTATTTTAGACCATCCAATCTAGAAATATTTGGAATGATTCTTTAAATTAGGAGGCTTTTACAGATAATTTTTGTTAATAAATGATAAAGACTATTTATTATCCTTAGTATAATCCGATATCATATCGCTAAAATAATTTACATAATTACTCGTTAATAAGGGTATGGCATTCTCTAATTAGTTTCTGTCTCATCATCAATTTCTATTACTTGGAAGGATCGATTATTTACTTCGGAACTATATATTTCCTGAGGGAGGTTTCGAAAATCTAAGAAAAAATCAGAATTTCCAACATGCTCACAAGATTAATATTCGAATTTGGGGATTACCTCTCTTTGCGCTTCTCCAAGAATCTCTGCAGTGACTTTGTTCGTTGGATTGGCAGATCTCCAATGCCTACAAATAATTTCCTTAATTAGAAAAATATATGATGATCACTAATCCGCTTTAGTATTTGGGAAATTTCTCTTGAACATCTCATAGAAGTGAAGATAATTAGCACTTACCACCGCCAAGTGCATCAAGTAGCTGTTGTTTGTCGCTTGAAGGAACTGCAACTTTTGGGCCCAATGTCCCTTCCACAGCAAGCTTCAAAATGTTCTCCGCCTGTACATTTTTTTCCCAAAATTAGAAACAGGGAACCAGAATTAAGGCGAGACCAGTGCTTAAAAAAATAAAGATGAAACTGTATATAGAATGTTTAATGAAACAAACCTTCTCTTGAGGAACATCGAAAACCGAGACGGTTCCGTTGTAAAAAATGGTTAGAGGTGCGGTATCCGGAAGGTTCTCTGAACTAGGCCTGCAATGGAGTCCATTGCCATTCAAAATTTCTGGTAAATAAATAAAAAAAAAATAATAGTGGAGGGAAAACAAGGAATTTAATAGAATAAATCCAGTACCTGCCGATAGGAGGAGTATAGACAGGCAAAACCGGACTCGACGGCACCGAAACCGAGTTCTTCGAAGGAATCGCATTGCAGGCTTCGGAGCCCTGGTTCGCAGCGGAGGCAATCACAGATTTCAGAACCTCAGGGTTGATCATGGAAACGGCACTCTGCATTCCTGAGAAAAAATAAATTAAAGGAAAGCACCTTTTAGCACAAACGCAAAACACATATCATCAGAAGCCCAAAGAAAAGGAAAGAAAATAGCGGAGGAAACCGACCTCGAAAGCTTCTCTGGCGATCAAGAAACTTCTGGAACTGAGATTTGGAGGAGGAGGAGGAGGAAGACGAACTCTCCTTCTCCATCCCAAAGAAATCGAGCTCGACGGTCGTTCTCGACATGATGGAGGTATCCCCGGAGAAAGAATTTTTCGGATTAAGGAGGGAATGTTGGAGAAGACGACGACGAAAGAGAGGGGAAGGAGCAGCTATAAAAAAGAAAAGGAAGAAGAGAGATGAAAGGCACGAGTTTCATGAGATTTGAAACAGATCAGAGAGCTAATTTCCTCACGTCTTCCACGTGAGGTTATGAATGAGAGAGACGGGGGCCCAGCTAATATATGGTGATGATTCAAAAAAATAAAAAATAAATCATCGTTGAATCATGAATGTGTGGTCCTTTTTTTATTGATGCTTCCTTGAATGTGTTTCGTCCTTCGCAGTTCCTTGAAAATTATTATTATTATTATTATTTTAAATGGCAAAAAATCTTGTTGAAAATTGGACAATTTTAAGCTTCGTTTGGATCATAAATTCCTCTCAACTCATCATTACAACTTTTTCAAATCTCAACACAAAATATAATAAATAATTTAACTTTTTCAAATTTCAAAATAATAATAATATTAAAAAACAATACTCTGACAATATTTTGTCAGCTTGTTTTTTGAATAACTCTTTAAACTTATTTTTTATTCTTGCTTATAAAACAATTGTATTTTTAATACATATTAGGACACGTGAAGTCCTATTAGTGAAGTGACGCTTGCTAATTGATTTTTTATTTTAATACATATAATTTAAGAACTAAGAAAGTTTACTTTTAAACAGAAAGAAAACAAAAATGAGAACTAAAACATCGTTTTTGTTTATGTTGGTGATTCGCAGTTTATTATTATTATAATTACTTTTTTCATAAAATATAATTAGAAATTAAGAGTTGTAAGAGTACTGGTATTGACTTAGTCAAATATGAGTAAAAGTCATATTTTAAATAGAGTAATTCTACATACAACTATAAATTGCGTAAACGTCGTGAAACCGCTTTAAAAATGAATGAGGTCCACTATTAAAAAATTAATTTTTTTATGTAGGTCTCATATTTTATTCACTTTTTTCAAAGCGATTAAGTGGCAGTTGTACAATTCACGGTTGTAAATATATTTTCTCTTTTAAATAATGTCCACTACATTAAATTAGTTGAACACAATTCATTTGAAAGATGGACTACAGTAACTTCATCCCTAGGGTCATATATGAAAGGAACTGTAGCATCTTCATTCTAAATATTTAATAATTTCCTGTGTTACCATTTTCCTTCCTTCTAGTGTAATTTCATCCTTATAGTAACTTCATCTTTAGAATTACGATACATTTTCTTATTATTAATTATATTTTTATAAAATAATATTAATATTTTTCTTTTAATATTTTTTAAAATATAAAAATAAATTATTTTTTGCATCTATCTATAATCATGCAAAAATTATAATAATATGAGAAGATATGAAAAAAAAATTTATTTAATTATTTATAAAGTACAAAATAATGCAATAATATTATCTTATAACAAATTATAATATAAGTAATGTTCATCTATATAATTTAATTAACGAAATATTAATAATAAAAAGTAATAATATTTTATTATTATATAAAATGATATGGCTAATCCAACGTAGACTTTACATTTTGAGTGATTGGTTAAAAATAAAAAAGTTTTATATTAATCAAATTTTAAAGATTGAGATGATTAATTCAATCTCAAATCTCTAAGAGAAATTTTATTTGCAATTATGAGTGAAGGATCACGTGTGCAATCATATTGATGAATTAGAGTAAAATGAGAAAAATAATCATTTTAAAGAAGATATTATTATAATTTTATATTTTATTAAAATATAATTACATGTACTTGTATAAACAATTCCCTTTAGAGAATGAATGTTGACTAACTCAATACTCCAAATATGTTCCAATGGATGGCACGAAGACCAGATGAGCTTTCTCGGGGCGTCCGAACTCCGAAGAGGTGCTATCAAGCTTAGCTCCAGGGAAGTGCTGGACCACAGTTTTTAGTCCGCTCATCGAATTTAGATACTTTTCAAACATAACTTAGTTTGTTTTCTGAGTTTAAAATTAGAAAATTGAATAAAATATTATTATAATATATTTTTTAATATTATTTTTATTTTATAATTTAAAAATTTTGAATTGTTTATTTTATTTTATGCAAAAATTTAAAAAAATTGTAATGATTAGATTAGATGAGATGAGTTGAGATGAACTATAAAAACAAACGAGATCTTAATGGTATTTGAATTACTTTAAACTCTTTCGACACATACATCGGTCCTGCTTGTGTACAAGAGTATTCTAAAGTTCTTTCAAATATTTCATTCTCAAATATAAAATACTTTTTAGTTTCAAATTTTCATCTTTTTCATCTAAACTTTTGAACAAAATAAAAAATAATAATACTACCTTTTCAAATTTAAAAAAAAAAAAAATTATATTCAAATAATATTTTAACTTTATAGTATTTTTATTCAATTTTTTTTTCTCATTTCCCAAAATCTAATAAACATCTTAACTCAAACCATTTCACTACTATTCACAAACTATTTTACTACTATTCACATATATACTTAAGATATTTTAAATGTCCAAACAAAGCCAACGTTTTAAGTTTGAATCCAAATATAAATTCACTTTAGACTATTGATATTAGTCGTCTAATGATTAGTTTAATTGTCTAGTGGGATTAGAGTTTAAGATACGGCTTAACTCAACTTAAGGAAGTGTCTGTAACGGTGTAACCTCACGTCGTCTAAGCCCATTCTGTCCGATTTCTTTGAACGTAAGTATGTCCAGACAAAGAGTCACCTTAGACGTGTTCTTCAAGCAAGAAAATCTACAGAACATGTGCTCTTCTTGCATCATTATCATCGTCAATATGCATCCTTGAGAATCTTGAATTTGGACCAAGTAGCTTGTGTGATTTTTCGTCTGTCGAGTCGTCGAGGGAAATAGAAATATCTAAATGCATTTCAGGAAACAAGAGTTGAAACTTAGAATAAATTGCATATATAAATTTGAAACAGATGGGAGATATTTATTTTAGAATAAAGCTAGGCTTAAAAGATAGGAGTAATGTTACATATAGTCGTGGAATGCATAAACGTCGTGCAGTTACTTTAAAAAAAATGAATAAATATGAAACCCACATAAAAAAAATTAATTTTTTAATAGTAGACCCTACTCTTTTTCAAAGTGACTGCACGGTATTTACGCATTCTATAACTATATGTAACATTACTCTTAAAGATAATATTGCAAGTGATCTAGTGTGTAATCTAGGACAAATTGTCTACAGTTGAGAAATCTGAAATCTTGCATTTGATATTAATAAAATTGAAAAATATATTTGATGCAAGTTAGGCGAAAAGGTTTTTCATGTTTAATGAATGATTTATGCTACTATTATAATACAGTTCTACGTACAACCGCAGTGAGGAACTGCAATGTAATCCGCTAATGCCACGTCAAATAATATATTAAAAAAATGAAGAAGAAGAAAACAAACGAAATGAGAGAAACCAACGGATGCCCAAACTTTGTTAGGAGAAAAAGCAGAGCAGAGGGGTCGTCTTCTATAACTCAAATCCGATAGCTTTTTTTAATGGTTGTTTGACAAACAAAGAAAATATGCTCATACTCTTCGTGGTTTTTATCTTTCCTAAATAATGACTTGCTATGGTAGGTTTTCCATGATTTTTCACCTTTCGTTTTGTTGAGGGAAATTTGGGTGATGTTACTGCGAAGAAAAATAGGATGAAGGAGAAATGAGATAATGGGTAAACGTAGGCGAGATGAGATGTTTTGACAAATTGAATGAAATGGTACCATTTTATTTATGTCACGTGGAGTGCAATTTTCCCGCGTCGCGCTTTCCCCAACTTATTACATCCAGCATTTTTTATTATAATAAGTCTCCATGTAAGCATATACCAAAGAACGTGGTACGAGGCCAATCATAAAATAATAATAATAATAATAATAATAATAAAATATAAATATTTTTATTAGAAAATGATATGTCATATCAAGAATTTCTACCAAGAATGTCTACCGAATTTTTTTTATATGTTTCTTTTACTTAACAATTAAGAAAATATTTTTTAATAAATTTGTGAATTTTTTTAAATATTTTATAAATATTTTAAAACATAATAATAAATAAAGAGTGCAATTTGCATTGTCAGTAAAAAAAAAAAAAAAAAAAAATCGACAAAATTCTCGGTAGACGTAACAGAGTCTAATTGACATAACAAATTTTTACTTATATTTGAATTTTGGACGTGAAAGATGTAGAATATTAATCAAAACCACGTCGGATTGTACCCAACCTGCTGCCTTCCTTGTTCGGAGAAAAACTCTTTTGGGAAACTACGGCCGGTTTGGATGCGCACAATCTATCTCATTTGAGCCGTACTTTATCTTTCATCTACCTATCCAAATGATAGACAACAAAATCTTATCTATTTTTCAATTATTATTATCAATGCAAAGTCCCTATTCAGATATTATCAATTCATTATGCGATAAATATCTTTTCCTTTCCAATTATTGCAAGAGGTTTGCTTAACTCCAAAATTTAACGCACACGGCTTTGTGAAAAAGGATAAGGAAGAAATCAAAATCCCTTGAAATTAAATTTTAAAAACTATAAAAAATTTATTTAGGTAACTTTTTTAAGATTTGTTTGGAAAACGTGACGAGATTAAAAATTTGTAAATAGTAATAAAATAATTTGAATTAATATATTTGATTGAATTTTAAGAAATTATAGATTAAAAAAATTGAATAAAAATATTAATATAATATTTTAATTTTAGTTTTGTTTTAAAATTTGAAAACAAACCAAGTTTTCAAGTAATATATTCGTATTCTATAGTAAGAACTCTTTGGATTGATATTTTAAAAAACTTTGAATAGATCCAAACCAAGTTTTTATTTTTTTATAAGTAAAAAAAGGATTACCCATCAACTCAAAATCAGATCTTTGGGGGGACAAACAGTGGGTTTGGTTGGGTAAATGGGGAGAAGTAAAGATATTTAGATAAGAGTTGAATTGGTTGGGTAATGGCGTAATGGGGACAGGTGGGTGTAGCTCAATATATTTTTGGTTCGGTATTTGGTTTGGTAGGGATGCGCATTGCGCCACTGTCCCCCACATAACAGTTGACGTGAACGCAAACACTATGAAACTCAAGAATCACGTGACTGGAACGTATCAGACCACGTGTTCCCTTTAGCAGATAAGATAACCCCTCAAGCTGTCGAAAATAGAAAATACTATTGACACAAAACGATCCCACAATGTATGCCACGTTTTCCGCCCCTTTCACTCTCCATTTTCCAATCCCTCTTCACCCCAGCTCGACCGAGAGAAGAGGCGAGGCTGAAGGGCGACGTCAACGAATAGCAAGAAAGGTGAGGGATGCAACAACGACGTCAAAGAGAGATTTAAATACCTTGTATTTTAAATAAATCTTTATTAAAGTAGAGTGGATTTTTGTTTAATTTGGTGAGTGATATGATTTTCTATTTAAAATGGATTAATTAAAAAATCAGTATCTAGATTTTCATATTTTTTGCAATTTAAAGTATCGATTTTTAATTTTTTGTAAAATTGATACTTGAATTCCAAAATCCTTGCCATTAGGTATTTCTCTCAGTTTTTTAAAAAAAAAAAACAGATCATAACCCTTCATTGACAGAGGACTTACAAAGTAGATTTGAAAAACAAGCCAATTACAAATGTTGGTTGCTACCCAATACAGTTTCGTGACTGGCATGGTCTAGTTCAGACGGTAAATCTCTAAAGACCTAGGTCTTAGAGAAAAACCACCTCTGTCCACGACAGAGGTTACAGAGCCTCTACCCCGACTAAGCAGGATAGGATTCACCAAACCCCACCAACCCCATCAATGCAGAGGGGGGACCACTACTCCATTCGAACCAAGGTCCAAAAGCACTACTTTTTTTTTTCTTCCTAGAAACAACATTACACAAAAGAAAATACATTAAAAAAAAAACACTGCATAAAAACTGAAAAGCAGTGCACAGAGGCTACTGTGGCGCGTGCAGTACACGCGCCACTCCGGGAAGAGAATCGACGGGCAATCTTGGAGATCCCGGACTCACAGGCTCCAGAAACACCGCGCGTGGAGTTGGCAGAGGGCTCCTCAGTGGTGCGTGAAAGTCACGCGTCGAACGACGTTGGAACTTTGACCCACGCGTGCAGGCTACTCGCCGCTCCGTTTGGTGCCGCATTCGGTGGACTTGAAGATCAGCGGCTGGGCAACACCATGGTGGGGCGTGTGCTGGACTGTGGACGGCGGGAAGACCCAGATCTGCAATTCTCTCTTCGCTTGCAAACACAAAAACTAAACACTACACAAAAGAGAAAGGAGGGAGGAGGGGGGAAGGGAGCCGAAGCTCCCACCCCCTCTAGCCGGATCTGTGGAGAAAGTTTTAGAGAGAAAGGAGAAAGTTTTTAGAGAGAAAGCTCTCAGGAGCTTTTCATGTCATCATTTCTTTCAGTTTTTTATTAGAAAGCTAACGGCAAATTAACGGAGGTACGTTAATGCAAGTTTCTTGAAACTTACATTTCAATTTTGTTAATGCTTAAAACATTTATTTCGAATTATAAAAAGATAAAAACCCAAATACTAATTAGCAGTTAACCATTTTTAATATATTACTACCCGCACGCAAGTGCTATGTGCGCCACCTTCAGCATCTGCCCATAAGTGCTTCTGACCATTCACCTATTGTGCTTGATACTATGGGAAGAAGAAAACATAGGCCTAGCTTTAAGTTTGAAAAATTTTATATTAGAGATCAGACTAGTCAAATGGTTATTCAAAATGCTTGGAATAGTCAATTCTTTGGTAACTTGAACTACATCCTCCAAAGAAAACTCAAAGTGGTTCAGAGAGACTTAAAATATTGGAATAGGTCTTATTATGGGCGCATTCAATCTTCCATCAGAGACACCACTAGAGCTCTCTCTAATATTCGAGCTAATGACCCAAACCATGCTTCTATGATCATGGAGGCTGACCTAAAAGCCAAACTGAATGAATTGTTAAGGAGAAAATATATACTTTGGAGACAAAAATCTAGAGTCCAATGGTTAACCACGACGGACTTGAACACTAAATTCTTTCATCCTTCTACCATTATGAGGAGACGTTAAAATTCCATTGATAGTCTCAAATTAGGTCAGATTTGGACTGAGGACCAACATGTCATCTAGAACTCTTTCTTGGACCACTTTGAAACGGTCTATACAACTTCTAATCCAAGTATAGGTTTGGAATTAGAGTCCCTATTTCATGAAAAGGTTACTGATCAAGAAAATATCATGTTTTGTGAAATTCCTTCTGAGGTAGAGATTCTTCACACTCTTAGGCAAACTCCCTCCAGAAAAGCCCTTGGGCCAGATGGTTTCACTGGCCTCTTCTATAAGCATTATTGGGATATTGTCAAAGATAATTTCATTAAAGCGATTCAGAATTTTTTCCAAAGTGGTAATCTTCTCAAAGAGTTAAATCATACCCACATTGCTTTAATTCCAAAGACTAATAATCCTAATACTGTTCATCAGTTTAGGCCTATTAGTCTTTCTAATGTTTACTACAAAGTAATAGCAAAAAGGCTAACAGATTACAGAAAATTCTCCCAAAAATCATCTCTCATTACCAAACAGCTTTTGTCCCTGGTAGAATTATTCAAGAGAACACTATTCTTGCCCAAGACCTTTTCCATTTCTTGAAAAGGAAAAAAGGAAAGGACATTATCATGGCAATCAAGATTGATATGGAAAAGGCGTTCAATTTCATGGAATGGGGGTTTATCCTGAGAATTATGGATAATCTGGGTTTCAATGAAAAATGGGTTAAATGGATCAAGGAATGTATCACTATGGTCTCTTACTATGTCATTATTAATGGTACTCCAAGAGGTTTTATTCAGCCTAGTAGAGGCTTGAGACAAAGGTGATCCCTTTTCGCCATTTCTTTTATTCTAAGTACAAAAGTTCTTACTAGGCTCATAACTCATGAGGAAAAATTGGGAAACATTCATGGGATTTCCATTAGTCGAAACAATCTCTTTATCTCTCATCTTCTTTTTGCGGATGATCTTATTCTTTTTTGGAAGGCCAATAGTACCACTACAAACAGTTTTAATAATTGCTTGGAGAAGTATTTCACATGGTCAGGACAAAAAGTTCATGCTAAGAAGTCCTCTATAAAGTTTAGTGAAAACACTCAGCCTAGAAAAAAATAAAGAGTCAAGGAAGTTTTTGACTTAAAGAATGCTTTTCCTACAATTAAATACTTAGGCCTTCCTTTGTCTTTCAATGGCTCAAAGAAAATCAATTTCCAGGAAATTCAGCAAAAAATATCCCAAAAATTGGTGGGTTGGAAAGCAAAGCTTATTTCTCAAGCAGGACACACTACTCTCATAAGAACGGTAGCTAGTACAATGCCTTCCTATATCATGTCCTCTATCTTGATTCCAAAAAGTGTTGCTAGTAATATTGACCAAACTTTCATGAAATTTTGGTGGAGTTTCCCGGAAGAAAAATCCCACAATCTAACACTCAAATCTTGGAATTCCATTTGTAAACCAAAGTCTATGGGTGAATTGGGTGTTAGACTAGCCTCTGGTTTTAATCAAGCTTTCCTTTCAAAAATTGGATGGCACATGATCATCAATGTTAATGTCATTCATGGGAGTTCTTGCAGGGAAGTACTTGAAAGGAACTTCTTTTTTGAATACCAATAAAAAATCCACTGATTCATGGATATGAAAATGAATTCTTAAGCAAAAAGATTTTCTGAAGAAGGGATTGTGCTTTCAGATCACTAATGGAGTGAATACTCAAGTATGGAATGATCCTTGGATTCCTAACAATCCACACTTCATTCCAATTCAAAAAGACATAAATACTCCAAAAGACCCCCTTCTTAGAGTTTCAGAATTAATGATGGAAGAACCTAGGAGATGGAATACCATCCTTCTTCAAACACTACTCAATCAAAGTTCAGTGAATGAGATAGAAAAAATCCATCTTGCTCAGCAAAGCTTCCATACTCTCATTGATAAACCTGTCTGGACTTATCACAATTTTGGTTTATTTAGTGTAAAGTCAGCTTATGCTGCCATTAGTTTATCTCATGACCATATTAGGATGGGTAATAGCACTACTCATGCTGACATGTGGAAACATCTTTGGAAATTTAAGATTCAGGATAGGCTTAAATTCCTCTGTTGGAAAATTCTTAATAATATCATTCCAACTCGATCTCGCATTAAGAACTTTTTGAATCTTGAAAGTATAGACTGTCCTGTTTGTAATACTGTCCTTCATGAAGATTTCAAACCTAACTTATTTAATTTTATGTCTTCCACTCAAAAAATTTTCAAAGATCATTGTGATGCTTGGGGCAATTTATATATTAATTCTAGCAAACAATGAGAAATTTTGCCAAATGATCACTATCTAGTCACCTTTGATGTTGCAATCAGACAAAATGGAAGCATTGCGGCAACTGAACAACATCAAGATCCATTCTCTTTATTATTACAAAGCATATCAACAATCAAAATTCAAATCATGGGGAAGTAGAAGCAATGCTTATGGGAGTGAAAGAAGCCAAAGAAAGCAAGATTGGGAAAATTGTTATTGCAGGAGATTCTCTCAATACTCTCCAAGCAGTGAAGAATTCTAATTATATTCCTGACTGGAAAGTGCAACCAGTAATACATGACATCAGGCTTCTGTTAAAGGGGTTTGAGAAATGGGAACTCAGAAAAATACATCGAGATGAAAATTGATGCGCACATTCAATTGTGCAGTGGGCTGCCTCCAAAAACAAGTTTGGAAATATTCCACTTATTGCAATTCCACCTTCTTTATTAAGTTTTCATAGTGGGAAATACCCACCTTTTATGTTGTAATTTGGCTTGGCTGCTTAATGCAGCATACTTTCTTTTATATATACTAGAAAAAAAAGGTGCTATGTGCGCTAAAAGGTCTCTAAATTCATTATAGGAAAGGGAAAAAAAACAAATTTATAATTTATACGTGGTGAAGTTAATCCGAGCCGACGGCCCAAGGCCTATCACCCATAAAAGGCTCAAGGGAATCATGTGACTGGAAGAACACCTAGCTGCCGACTTATTAGGAGGGGATAAATTCAAGGTTTTGAATTTCGTATCGTACCGATTGGTATGGCCAAAATATTTCATTTCTGTGGCATACCCAGTACAGAGAAGGGTATAGTTTCATATCGGTCATAATTTCAGCCGTTTCGGCCCGTACAAGCCAATATTTCAGCCTTTACCTTTTATTTTTTAATTTATTTCTCCGAATTACAAACTCTTTTTTGACCTCCAATTCAGACTAGACTATTTATAATTTATATATAATTTATTCATATATGGACTATTATTTTAGAATATAACTTATATATATATAATTTATTTATGAATATGCTATTCCGAAACAGTACTAGTATCGAAATATTTCGTTTCAATACCTCGACCGAAACAGTCACCGATACAGTATTCAAAACATTGGATAAATCTCATGTTATGGATATAAACCACGTGTGATTAAGATGGTTCTGATACGTTAGGGATAACTCTTATAATGACTTAGCATAGTACAAAGTTAATCAATTATGGTGCTTATCATATATTCTTCATACCTATATATATGAGTAATAGGTAACTTTGGTCATTTCTTATTTATGTATTCTTGAATTATTATTTTTTATTACTAATTTAAGTATTGGAGAAGTCACAGCCACACCGTGCTACCCACTCAATGATTTACAGGTGAACAATTAAGACCAATGGTGGGACACGTCCTCTACAATATGTAATAATTATGATTGGAATTTGGTGAGAAACTAGAGAGGTTGTTGAGGAGTTAAAATTGAAAGCTGTTTTAAGATTTGAAAAATTCTTTTTGTGTAAGAATTAATGGTTATTCAAATAATAAAGAATTTAAAAGAAGTATTTCAAAAATTATAAAGGAAATACATCGGATTTACTTTAGAAATTTATATAGGTACAAATTAAATAAATTGCAAAAAATATTGGTATGGAACGCGATGGAAGAATCAAGAACGTGAGAGGGGTGTGAGGATAGTGACCTGCAACAAATCTGAACAAAGTGGGCCATTGTTTTATCAAAACTTGTTTTACCCCACCCTCCACGCAACACCTGCAAATAGTAAGTGCCACTGCTACCCTGCCCTTTTGTCTTTCTTTGCAATAAATAAAGGTTCAAAGAGAGAGAAGATAATGCAATTTTAACGTGCTTCGAGGGAAACCAATAACTTTGTGTCCCAAAATTTTATTGCCACTGCTTCAGGTGTGTGTGTTGAACTCTCATGGTGGGGTATTTCAATATGTTCCATAACTTAAAAAAAAAAACATGCCATCTGGTCCATCATTATCGACATTGAATGCTCCAAGATACATAAAATCGAAAACCAATTTCCAAGACATAGATGTTCGACCAATGTCTTGGAGCATTCAATTTGGGTGAAGAACTGTGTCTTGGGAATTTTTTGGTTTGCATCTATGTCAGATTTCGGATTAATTCTTCTGAAACCCGGCTACAAATTTTAAATTATATTCTTCTTAAAAAAAATATTTATAATTATAGAATGCGTAAATATCGTACATTTTTTTAAAACAAAGTGACTGACTAGGTACCGTTTGGATAGTGAGTTGAGATGAGATGAAAGTTAAATAAAATATTATTATAATATTATTTTTTAATATTATTATTATTTTAAGATTTGAAAAAGTTAAATTATTTATTATATTTTATATAAGAATTTGAAAAAATTTTAATGATTAAATTAGATGAAACACTTATTATATCCAAACCGGATCCAAAACCCACTTGAAAAAATTATTTAATAGTTGATTTTCAAAATGAATGTGTAAGGCTTGCATAATTATGACCCCATCTAACATTATTAAAAAAAAAAAAAAAACATTGACCATTGAAATATTTCTCTTCGTGTAAAAGAGGACAAAATGCATATTGTTATGATATATGGTCTAAAACTCACCAAGGACGAGTTTTTCTCAAGATGTGAACAATTTGACTAATCACTGGCCTTGTGACTGTTTATCCTCCATGTGAATTGTTCGATGCATCTACTTTTAGGGTTGGCTTAGATAGTGAAATGAGATAAAATGAGATGAGATTGTTTTAATTGTGTTGAATAAAATATTATTTTTTAATATTATTATTGTTTTAAAATTTAAAAAAATTAAATTGTTTATTATATTTTGTATGAAAATTTAAAAAATTTATTATGATGAGATGAGATGAAATGGGTTGAGATTATTTCTATATAAAAATGTGGCAAAGTGATATAACCAATTTTTAAAAAGAAAATTACACCTAATAAAATAATTGAAAAAAAATTAAGCCAAACATTTATTGTTGTATTAAATAATACTCGAGAGTCTTAAGTAAAATAGAAATAAACATATAAAGTAAGCCAGAGTCTTACAACATTTATTTATGAGCAATGCTAGGTACAATCCCCATAGTCTAGGTTATTTTAACTTTAAAATTTTTTAAAATTACAAAATTATCCCTCTTAAAATTATGTTTTCTCCCATTTTATAATGTGCCTGTATATGCAGTCCCCACTTGAGGACTGCAAATAAAATTTCTCTTTATATTTATAGTTGTCTTGTGAATTTTTCAAGCAACGTTAAATGCTAAATAAATATGATAAAATTTACTTTATTATATTTATTTCTATTCTACTTAAAGACTTTCAAGTCTTTATCCAATTTGAATAAGAATTTAAGAGGATCTTGATCTGATTAATTAGATGTTCAACTTTCGCTAACTTGGGGGTAGCGAACTACTAGTTTTGATAAATCATAAGATCTAGCGAATTAAAATCTAGTGAATGAAAAGCGATATAGCATCCTTAAACTACAAGACAACTCAACTGGATCATTGATATATACAACAGAGAGGACAACCTCGTTTCTCAAATGTCTACTAAACGTAAGAAATAGATAAAGTAATTATCAAATTTCACTGATGGGAGTTTGCAGTGCATTAGAATAACAAATTAAATCAAGAGCAGAGTAGTTGTCTCTTTCCACCTTAATTTATACTAAAGTAGAATCAACACATACCATTGCTGTATATATGTTCAAAAACATCGAAATGGCCTAGAAGCAGCACTCCTCCAACACACAGAAGCAACAAAGTGCAGCTAAACTGTATATGTTAACCGAGAAAAAAAAAAAAAAAAAAAAGAAGGATCAGGGGAAAAGTTAAAAAAGAAAGAGAGGAGAAACTTCTGTTTGCGTCTGAATTATGGGAAAGGAAGCATCATCAGGAAAAATTAAGCAATTAGCTAGTCGCCCAATTTCATCAAAATATCAACTACATATATGAAATCGTCACTTGTCTCAAAAGTTTAAATTAATGAAAAGAGGTAAATTTAACTTTTTGTATTATATTTTTAACACTCTTACTCACATGTGAGTTAGACTCTAGCTAACTCGTCTTCAGTGAATGTGCCTAATACGTTAAATATTATTAAATGAGATAGAGTGTATAGTTCAGTTAGAATTCGAACCAACAACCTTTACTCTGATATTATTATTATGTAAAATCATCATTTATCTAAAAAATTTAAACCGATGAAAAAATATAAATTTAATTATTGATATTATATTTTTAACACTAACCTATCCCATTATAAGAGAATTTTGACTCATTCGACTAGGTGTTGGCTGATTTTAATTAGTCAGCCGCTTCCCTTTGATTAAGGTTTTGAAATCAACCTCGATATTAATTTCTCTTTTGAACACGCATGATCCCATGTTTTATGTTTTATTAGGCGGTGCTAGTTTGCCCCTAGTACTGTAATTTTTTTAGTATTAAAAAGAAAAAGAAACGCACAAAACACACTTTCAAAGTGGGGGCACTTTTGGAGCAAATTAGCATTTTCCTTTATTATTTGTTATTCAGGAATCCAACATGCAAGCTTTTCTTTGAATAGTACTTACAAGTGGTTAATCAGAAAAATAAAAGTTTTGTTATATACAAGTAAGTTTGTATACCAATCTATGTACTAATGTTGTTGCTTTCATATTTTAAATTCAAATTAGCACTGTTTTCAATAAAATCTATTTTATGTCTAATCATATTGAATGAGTGCGCGTATTAGTACCAGAATCACTTATAATTAGATTTTTTCAAAAAATAATTGTAAGAAATAGGAGGATTTCATGGCTAGGGGCAAAGGAGTCAAATGTCAGTACATCTTCAAAATTTAAAAAAATATAACTTGAATGATTTGCATTAGAATAGTCAAACAATAGGGACTTGAACTATGAGCTACAGTATTTAGGAATGTTTCTTCATATTTGAAGATGTACTATTCATCTTCAAAAGTAATATTTTATTTTAAAAAAATAAGACCATATTTTATTCTAAAAATTAAACCCAACTAATAGTTAAGAAATAGGTTGAGGAAAAATAATAGTTGGCAAATAATAATTTAAGTAAAAATCAAATTATTAATTAACATATGGTTAGTATAGTTACAAAATATGAAAAAAATAATAATAAAAAAATTATTAAAAAAATTATATTATATTATTATTTTGATTAATCCAATGTAGAGTTATGGCTTGAATGATTTTGAATTTATAAAAAATATGTACTTTTAGCTAAATTTTAGACTTTGACTAATGGGCTTTCCCACTAAATAAGTTGGCTTGCTTTCTTGTTCACTTGATCTTTCCTCTATGATAATAAGATTTTCAGGCTAAATGACCGATTCTCCAATGAAATTACCATATAAAAAAACACCTGCTAAATGACCGATTCATTTTTGGTGCGCGCGCGTGCACACACATATCACCCTTTTATAGTGACAATATTCAGCAAACGGAAACCGAAATTCACAGAGATGTGAAGTCCATGCACCAAAAATGAAACTCAAGCACAGGAATGATGTAATGAAAATTGACAGCACATACCAGCCTCTTAGAATTGAAGAGCAGCCGGAGTCATGATCATTATAATGCTCATGATGCAGATAGGGTTGGGAAGGGGCTAGACCGGGTTGAGATGGAGGGTACCCTTCATAGAAGTACCCTTGATATCCCGGCGGTGGTGGTAGAAAGCCTTGCGGCGGACTAGTATATGAAATTGGATGCCCTGAAATATTACATGATGATCACATCACGAATAAGATCACCATATATACCATGCAATAATTGATTTTATTCTTCATGACATGAATAAAGACCAGTACTGCACCTACCCAAAACTAATTAATACTGATAATCATAAAGATACAAAAGAAAAATGCAGAAATAGATCAACACGCATGAACTCTTATGGCTTGCCTGAAGCTGGGAGGTGAGACTCGTGAGAAATATGGTGGTAATTCATTGCTTACTTGACTGGTGGAATGTGTTGAGAGTGAGAGAAATAGTTCAGGTGCTGCTGTTCTATAGTAATATATATACATATATATATACACCCAATGGCACTGCGTTCATTTGCTTGCTACGTGCACTGATGGGAATCTAATAGCTAGGAAGCTTCCTCGCCTTGCTTTTCTTAGAGTTAAAGAGTGCGGGATCACAAGATCAGTCCAAGGAACTGCATGTGCTTCAACTTGATCTGGAGTAGCATTAAGAAACTGGGATATCAAGGGCCCCAAGGCAGTGATACAACATACTCAAACGCATCCTCGCATTTCAATATTGGGGTTATGTGTGTGTAGGAGCTTAGTTGCGTGTGTGGCGGTCCGATTTAATAATTCAATCTGATAATTATCTGTTTGCGGTTTTTAGTGCATTTTCAAAGAGGTTGGGTCCGAAGGCGAAGCCCCGACAAACTTTTGATCACCATTCACCCGTTTTTGGCTTTTGTTTTAAATGATATGAATTTCCCTTTAATGTGAATTGCTTAAGGGTAAAAGAGTCATACAAAATGAATCACATTCCTTTGGAGAAGATGTATGGTTCAATCATTCGATGGCATTTGGACGGCCTAGCTCCTTTATACGGTTAGAAGGAAGCGTGCCCATTCTAGGAAACTCGAAGCTTCGGGTTTTTACTTTGATAACAACTGCCCAACAAGCCGAAAGGAACTTGAACTGCATTGCCGCCTCTTTTACGCATCCCCCACCCCACCAAAGTTGATGTGCATGCAACGAAGATCTAGATTGATAGATAGAATATATACTATAAAGTGTGTTTCACCACATTTTTTTTAAAGTAACTTTCGTATCATTTCATTATATACTCAAATCATTACAAATTCTGTCATTTACAACTAACTGTTTAATTTCTTGCGGAACACTTTCAATCCAACAGAATTCCCCTTCAGTAAACAAGCCATCTTAGCTAGATTGTGAGCCACTACATTGCCTTCTCTGTGTGTGAAAGAGTCCAGTGCCAGCAAGACATTGGCATTTTCTTCAGGTCCTCCACCACTTCTTCGTCCATAACAGCCTCAATAACACCTCTAGCTTGCATCCCCTTCAAAGCTAACTTTCCGAAACCCCAGCTCCTTGCACAATTCCATAGCCCTCCACAGGGCATTACACGTAGAAAGAAACGGTGAAACTATATACCTTCTTTGAGAGCACATTGAAGCCATGACATTACCATCATTATCTCTCACTATATTAGAGATAATATTGTTTCTATTTTTCTATTATAGGATTTTATGTTAGTTTGTTTAGATTATTTCAAATATTAACTTTCCCGTCTGTTACTCACGTGTTGTAAATAGTATATAAGATATACTATCATTTTGATGTAAACATTCAATTTTCAAGAAATACAACCAAGTGCAACCAAGTGCTCTGCATATTTCTTGGTTTCACTTTTTCACTCTTTACATGGTATCAGTTTGAAAATATATTCCCACGCAAATCATCATGACTACAGATCCAGTTCATCCATCTCATCTCCCACTCCTAATTCATCTAATTCATCCAGTCCTTACTATCTTCATAATGGAGATAGTCCTGGATCTATTCTTGTTACTCAAGTTCTTGTTGGTGACAATTATAACACTTGGCGTAGGTCTATGATCATGGCTCTTACTACCAAGAAGAAAGTAGGATTTGTCAATAGTTCCATTGTTAAACCATCTGATACTTCTCCTATTTTTCCTCTCTGGACTCGATGCAATAATATGATCCTCTAATGGATTCTTAATTCTCTTTCTAAAGAGATTGCTGCCAGTGTGATATATGTTGATTCTGCCAGCGATATGTGGTCTGACCTTCAAGAGAGGTTTTCTCAAAGCAATGGTCCTCGGATCTATCAACTGCAGAAGTCAATTGCCTCTCTCATGCCAAATGATCTCTCTGTCAGTACCTATTTCACTCAAATGAAGGGTTTATGGGATGAATTGATGAACTATATGCCCTTACCTGTCTGTTCATGTGGAGGCTTACGTACATTGATGGACATGCATCAACAAGACTATGTTATGCGATTCTTGATGGGACTCAATGATTCTTTTTATCACATTCGTGGACATATACTTCTCATTGATCCTCTTCCTCCCATCAACAAGGTTTTTTCCTTTGTTCTTCAAGAAGAGCGCCAAAGAGATATTGGATCTATTTTGGTTCCTTACATTCCATCTGCTGCACTCTCCTCTGCAGCAAAATCTGTCCATCAAACTAAACATTTTCCTCGCAGAGATAGGCCTATTTGTTCCCATTGTTCTGTTCCAGGACATACAATTGAAAAGTGTTTCAAATTACATGGATATCCTCCTGGATATCGCTCCAAAGGGAAATTTTCTACTCCATCATCTTCAGCTCATCAAGTTGTTGCTGATCCCTCATCTCAATTTCCACTCACACCACAACAATGCCAACAGCTCTTGGCACTTCTCAACTCTGAGTCACATGTTCCTCAGACAGCAAATGTGATTTCTCCTATTGATCAACTTTCGGGTATATCTTCTGTTTTTTCCATAAATATTGTTCCTCCCTTGAATATCACTTCTAATGATTGGATTATAGATACTGGTGCTACGGATCATATGTCCATTCCACCTCCCTTTTCACTTCCTTTCATTCTGCTCACAATAAAGTTGTTAAAATGCCCAATGGCATTCTGCATCAGTGACACACATTGGTTCCATTCATTTATCTCCACATCTTGTCTTACAAAATGTATTGTGTGTCTCTTCTTTTCATTATAATCTTCTTCTGTCAGCCAACTAACCAGATCCAGGACCTCACCCATTGGAAAACGATTGGGAAGGGTAAAGCCACAGGAGGATTATATATACTGCATAAACTAGATGCTAATGTCACTCTTCCTTGTACCCAACCTTTAAATTCTGCTTTTGTTTCTCATTCCAATAATTCTGAATTTGATGTTTGGCATAAAAGGTTGGGTCATCCCTCCTTTTCTCGAATCAAATTGTTGTCATTTGTTGTGCCTATTGCTTCTATCAATAAAAATGACACTATATGTTCAATATGTCCTCTTGCAAAGCATAAAAGATTACCATTCCCCTCTCACAGTGAACACCATTCTTCTTTTCCTTTTCAACTAATACATTGTGATATATGGGGCCCCTTTCAACATCAATCATTAGATGGTTTCAAATATTTTTTAACCATTGTAGATGACTTTTCCCGTAGCACCTAGGTGTATATGATGAAATACAAATCTGAAACTCGAGTGTTATTGCAACATTTCATTAACATGGTCATTACTCAGTTTAATTCTTCCATTAAGACCATTAGAACAGATAATGGTTCTGAATTTTCTATGCCTCAATTCTTTTCTTCAAAAGGAATCATTCATCAGCTATCTTGTGTAGCTATTCCTCAACAAAACCCAGTTGTTGAGAGAAAGCACCAACACATTCTCAATGTTGCTCGTGCTCTTTTCTTTCAATCTAATGTTCCTTTAACTTTTTGGTCTGACTATATTGTTATAGCAGTTTATTTGATAAACAGAATCCCTTCACCTTTGTTGGCAAATAAAACACCATATGAGTTACTTTTTCACAAACCACCTTCTTACTCTCATCTTAAGGTGTTTGGATCTCTTTGTTATGCATCAACGCTAGCTCATAATCGATCCAAATTTGCTCCTCGAGCTAAAAGATACATTTTCATTGGTTACCCTCTTGCCATTAAAGGCTACAAACTTTATGATCTTGATAATCATACTACCTTTGTCTCTCGGGATGTTGTTTTTCATGAACACATCTTTCCATTTGTCTCTCAAGACATCTCTTAATGTTTCACCACCTCAATCTTATTCTCATGTTTTTCTTGCCCCCATTTCTGATCAACATGATTCATTTCCTGTTCTGCCTATTGAACCTGTTCTTCCTAATACAAAATCTGTTCCTCATACAGAATCTGTTCCTCATACAGAATCGGTTCCTCATGTAGAATATGTTCCTCATATGGAATCTCTTCATGCAGAACCTATACCACTTCACACAGAATCTGTCATTCCTCATTTAGATTCTACTTCTTCTATTCATACTGAATTACCTTCCATACCAGATCATTCTATTCTTAGAAGGTCTTCTCGAGTGCATAAACCACCTGGTTACTTGCAGAATTTCCATTGCCATTTGGCATCCTCACAGGTTTGCTCTTCTACATCTACTTCAAATGGGATTTCTGGTCCTCTCTCAGGTAAACAACATCATTTATCTCATTCACTTGATTACTCTCATTTGTCTTCAAAACACAAAGCTATTACCTTAGCTCTTTCCACAATTTTTGAACCTCAATTTTATCATCAAGCTGTGAAAATTCCCCATTGGAAAGTTGCTATGGCTGAAGAAATTCAAGCCTTAGAAACAAATAATACTTGGACACTAACTACTCTTCCTCCTGGAAAGAGTTCAATTGGATGCAAATAGGTCTATAAAGTTAAACTAAAATCAGATGGGACACTTGAGAGATATAAAACACGTTTGGTTGCCAAAGGATATACACAACAAGAAGGGGTGGATTACTTTGATACTTTTTGCCCAGTTGCCAAAATGGTTACTGTTAAGTGCCTTCTTGCTGTAGCAGTTACTAAAGGTTGGCATCTAATCCAATTATATGTCAACAATGTTTTTCTTCATGGAGATCTAATGGAAGAAGTTTATATGTCTTTGCCTCCTTATTTTGGAGATAAAAATTATGCACAAGTTTGTAGATTAAACAAATCCTTGTATGATTTAAAACAAGTTTCAAGACAATGGTTTGCTAAGTTTTCATCTACCATTCTTGATCTTGGTTTTAAACAATCAAAAGCAGACTACTCTTTGTTTACACGACTTCAAGGAACCACTTTTATTGCTTTGTTAGTTTATGTGGATGACATCCTCATTGCTAGCAATGATATGGCAGCTGTCACTACTCTCCAAACACTTCTTGATCAACAGTTTAAAGTTAAGGACCTTGGGTCTTTGAAATATTTTTTGGATTTGGAGGTTGCAAGAAATAGTTCTGGAATCTCTATTTCTCAAAGGAAATATGCTTTAGAAATCTTGTCAGATACTGGATTTCTTGGTTCTAAACCTGTCAAAACACCAATGGAACAAAACCTCAAGCTTTCTCGGGATGATGGTTCTCTTGTAGAAGATTCCACTTCATATAGGAGATTAGTGGGCATATTACTTTATCTTACAATCACACGGCCAGATATAACCTTTGCAGTTCATACTTTGAGTCAATACATGGATTCTCCTCGACTGCCTCATCTTCATACTGCTCAAAGAGTCTTGCAATATCTCAAGAATTCTCCTGGCCAAGGCTTATTTTTTTCTGCACAATCTCCTCTTCACTTGACTGCATTTACTGACTCAGATTGGGCTGGCTGTCAGGATACTCGAAAGTCTGTTACAGGATTTTGTATTTTCCTTGGCAAGTCTCTCATCTCGTGGAAATCCAAAAAGCAAAGTGTTGTTTCAAGATCTTCAGCTGAATCTGAGTATAGAGCCATGGCCAACACAGTTTGTGAAGTCGTGTGGTTACTTTCTTTACTTCAAGATCTACAAGTTCCTCACTCTAAAGCTGTTGCTCTCTACTGTGACAACAAGGCTGCCATTCACATTGCCACTAATCCTATATTTCATGAAAGAACAAAACATATAGAAATAGATTGTCACTTTATTCGTGACAAAGTCCAAGCAGATATTGTTAAGCTCTTTCATGTCTCTTCTCATAATCAATTAGCTGATTGTTTCACTAAACCACTAGGCTATCCATTGTTTTCCACGCTGATTTCCAAGCTGGTCTTCTTAACATCCATGTTCCAGCTTGAAGGGGGGGTATTAGAGATATTATTGTTTCTGTTTTTCAGTTATAGGATTTTATGTTAGTTTGTTTAGATTATTTCAAATATTAACTTTCCCGCCTGTTACTCACGTGTTGTAAATAGTATATAAGATATACTATCATTTTGATGTAAACATTCAATTTTCAAGAAATACAACCAAGTGCTCTGCATATTTCTTGGTTTCACTTTTTCACTCTTTACACACTATAATCTCAATTCCCATTCTCTGGTTCTTTATATCGAGAGTAGCATCAAAATTTGCTTTCAAGTGTATTGCCCTCAGGTTGTTTCCAACACCGCCTTCCCCTTACTGATCCTCCTTGGTTCTATCCTTCAACCTTCATCAGGTTTGCCTCCTAAAACTCTTGTAGTCCTGCCACTGCTAACTTCACAACCTTGCAAGGCCTAGAAAATTTATTTTCAAATACAAATTCATTTCTTCTAACCCAGATACTTTAGCTTATGCCACATCCTCATCAACCTACCCCATCAGTACCAACATCGTCTTTGTTGGGTTAATATTGGTGAGACCTCTAATTCTGCGTTCTATGCATTCTCGAATAGGGGTCAATGGTAAAAGGTCACTTTTCTAGCAAAAAAGCTAGACACTTTAGAGACAGTCATAGATCTAATTTTAAAAAATTACATAAAACATAAGAAAATACAAATAAAATACAAATCTAGTCGACGGTATATAATTTGTTCTCTTTGTATTTTTCTCTTTTCCCTGTTTAATGAATGTTTCTACTCTCTAGCAAAAGGGAAAGGGAAAATAATTTTATTCAATGGGCCGTTAATTTCTTGAGCGTACGACAGGCCGAGCATAAGCAATTTGGTTATTTTGGGCCACTCTCAGCCCCAAGTGTATTAATTGAAAATTCAAAACGACAACGACAGACGGTTTAGTAGAGGTGGGCACCGGGGCCCCACTCCTACCCCGCCCCTCTTCTGCTCCACCCCCGCATGGCGGGGCTGGCAACCCCGCTCTGCCCATGCGGGGGCGGGGCCCCCCGCCCCGCATGTAGGGTTCCTAGCGGGGGCGGGTGACGGGGAGGGTTTCCAACCCCGCCCCGCATTTCCCCCGCCCCCATTTATATATATATATATATTATATACATATATATAAACATAAATATATATTTATATTTTACAAATTGTGTATATATAAATATATATTACAATTTATTAGACTTGTTCACAAAATATACATTGGCAAATTTAAAAACTACATAGTTTAAAAACTAATATACTACAATTTATACAAAATATGTACTAGTAAATTTAAAAATTACATAGTTTTTAAGCTAGTCATATTTACAAAATTTAAATTTATAATTTGGATTTAAAAATGTACTTTTAATTACTTTTTCACTTATAAATAATTTTTAAATAAAATAAATGTAGTATTTTTTTTAAGTGAAAAGAAGCGGGGCGGATTGTGAATCCGCCCCGTACCCCGTACCCCGCACCTCGCCCACCGGGGCAGGGTACCCCACCCCCGCATCCCGAGGGCGGGGTGTGGGAAAGGGGTGCCCCCGCCCCGTAGGGGGCGGGTAGCACCCTTGCGGTTTACATATATATCTTGGCTTCTAAATGCCAGACCAAATCTTTGTAATTTCTTGATCCTACAGGTCTCATCAGAAAATAGGAATTTTCCTTTTAAAAGACAAAGGTTGCTTAAGGGTGATAAAATGTGTAAAAATTCTTTTCATCAGTCATTATTCACTATCCCACACCCCACATCCTATGAAAAACATCCACATACCCTATAACAAAAAAGCTATAGGTGTGGGGTGTGGAAGTGAATAGTGACTAATGTATAGAATTCCTCTAAAATATGTCATATTTCTCATAGTGTGATGAGATTGTGATTTGTAAAAATTTCTTTAATGGGATCATGAATGACATTACTTTTTTTTGTGAGGAAAATAACTTATAATTCTTTTACATGAAATTATTTTTAATGAAGCCGCACAATTATATTGTTTGATTATAAAAATGTATTTTTAAAGAGAAATGCTTTAGTTATAAAAGAATTTCATAAAAGTAAACTCACAAACTAACTTGACTCGATGTGGTACGTCGTATTGTAAAGTAAATCTAACATATTACATTAAATCACATATGTTTATGAATTTACTTTCAGGAAACTTCTTTATGAATGTAACACTTCTCTTTTAAAATGGTTGTAATTGTATTGTTAACGTTATGTTTTGCACACCTTTAGGCCAAGTTCCAACAACTCAGGTCTTCCGGAATAGGCATGCAAAAGATGATGGTGAATGCAACTAGGAGAGGGTGGCCTTAGAGCCGGAGAACCTCCAATGCCAAAATTAGTAAGTATTCTTGAAAGTTTGTAAATAAGTAAATGAGTCTAAGAATCAGAGAGCTTTTCCGTACCTGAAGCTTGCTATTTATATTGTGGGTTGGGGGAGGTGCAGATCGTCTTTGCCTACACAAAGTTCATGCCTCTCTTGCTGTCTTTGTTGTCAGGGTCCTTTAATACGGCGTGGCTCTGGGACATCACCATAAATATAGCGTGTAGCTCTGTAGTAGCGCTATTAATGCAGCGTTGTTTCCTGACTTTCCATCTATTCCTTGTGAGCCATAGATGGTTTGATATCAATGAATCAAGGGCCATCCACATTTCCTGCCGTGCTCTGTACTGGTTTCTTGGCTCTGAACGCGACTGTAGGCTGTCGGGCTGACCTGTCTTGTCGACTGCTCGACTCCTTTTTTTGGTAGATGTTTTGCCCCTTGTGCGGTCTCGATGGCCTTTAAGCCGGGTATTGGGTCGGCCTCAGTGGGCTTTGTGAAGTGGGGAAAATCCCCTTGCATGTATCATTACACCATTATTGTAATTCCTCTCTACAATACGGATTCATGCTATCGATTAAGAGAAATGATACTTGCAGTCGTGAGTGTGCAAGCGCTGTGCAGTCGCTTTGAAAAAAATGAATAAATATGGGACCTATATGAGAATAAATTAATTTTTTAACAGTAGACTCCACTCATTTTCAAAGCGACTGCACGGCGCTTGCGCACTCCATGACTACATATAGCATTACCCATCGATTAATTTCTACGCTTTGATCAAAGTATACTTGCTTTTGAATTAGATCAAAGTATGCTTGCATTTGAACAATGTGTGCATGATAAATCATGACAGATAAATATAGTAATATATAATTATGCATCTCTTATTGAAAGTTGATTTATATATGCAGATGTAGAGTATGCAAACTCTCAGTCACGTACCTGAAACCATCACACCCTTTTATCTGTCTTTGACCAGGGATTGAGAGACCCACAAAGAACGACTTTTCCTTAGGTACGCTCTCTTTCTGACTCACTCTACCACCCGCTCCATCTCTCTCTCTCTTTCTTTCTTGCTTAGTTAGTGCGGTAGCTACTGCAGTATTGCATCTTTTAGACCTCAGTAGTATTGCATGCTTAGATTCCTTCAGCTGCCAACCGACAAGATAATTAGTTTCCCTAGCCTTGGTTTTCTCCACTGCTTGTCCAGCTAATTAAAGGCCGGGCAGGGGCTCTATAGTACATGATCATCCACCTGGACCTTATTCCTTCTTTCTTCTGTAGCAACAGTCGTCTCTCCGTCTCTATATCATCTCTCCCTTCCTCTGAACGAATCTTTTAGGGCTAAAGGGCCTACACTCCACAGTACATGCAACTGCACCATGTCCCATTAATCTTTTGCATGCACACTTTAAATGTAGTTTCACGTGCTTTATACACATTCTCCATTTATTGTTCTGCAGATTCTCTGCATTTTTATCAATTGTCTGGTATGTACGTTCCTAAAAGAAAAACTTTTTTCTATTTACATGAACAGATCATCGAAATGAAAGGGCGAAAGGCTTCTGCAGTTGTCGAATATTCACTGGAATTAATTGGTGAAAACGCTCCTGGAACTTGATATAAGATAATGATTTTTGTTGAAATATGAATTGTTAAAATCGTAGTTGGTAACCACTGGCTATATCATTTGTCCTTCTCGAACCTGCAAATTGCAAAACTGATCAGAAAAGCTGCTCAAAATATTCCCGTTTCCATCCGGCCCGTTACTGTTGAAAAAAAAATCATATTTCCCGAAATAGTCATTTAATCCCCAGTTTATAAAGATAGAGATAACGTGATACGATCGAGTTATAAATACAAAAATAACAATTTAAAGAATCAAAATAACTATATTTATTTGGGTCCTCTCGACCATGGGAGATTGATCCCGGCCAGAGAAACTGGTCTTCCGGCCATGGGAGACTTGAGACAGCACGGTCTCTCCACCTTGAGACCATGGTTCAAATTGTGCAACTGGAGAGAGATTATGGACAATGCGTACCTGGGTTTTCTTGCGCGTTAGCTGTTCTAATAGACGGGATTGTCCAATTCATGGAAGAAGTATGCACACGAAAGAGCAGGCCAGCTGAACATGCAGAGTGAAAATGATCAGTAGGTCAAGAATGGGAATTGTGAGAGTATTGCGAATTTTTGCGGCTACTTACTGGTGTGTGTATCATGTATATAATGACATTGTAACAACTATATCACAACCTTATAATTACAAATAAGTATTAAGAAAAAAAATTTCATTTATTTTGAGCTGCTCATATATATATGCAAGGACGAAAATATTTTTTTAATAAATTGAAAAAAATTAATTTTTAATATGATCATGTTGTATACAACTACGTAGTTAAGTTGTTGAAGTGAGTTGAGTTGAGATGATAAAATATTGTTAGAATATTATTATTTATTATAATTATTATTTTGGGATTTGAAAAAGTTGAATTTTTTATTATATTTTATATTGGAATTTGAAAAAATTGTAATGATGAGTTGAGATGACCTCAACTTCCAAACGAAGCTAAATGTTGTTGTTGTATATTGTCCAAGATATAATATAAGAGTAACTAGAATATCGCATGCATATATATGCTGCATTTGGGGGTAGAGTAGTACCATGCATGGATCGAAGAGTACCTTGGAAGTTTTCTGATTATTCTTCAACGATGTTGAAGATTGATTATGCTCAAAATCACATAATTTAAGTTAGGGTAGGTTTGGGGGGTGGGATGAGAATTTTGTGTTTTGTTTTGAAGTTTAAAATATTAAGTTTTAATATTATTATTATTTTGGAATTTGAAAAGGGTGTATTGGGATTTGAAAAAGTTGAATTGTTTATTATATTTTATATGGGGATTTGAAAAATGTGTAATGATGAGATGAGATGAGATGAAAATTTTGTATTTTGTTTTATGCCCCAAACCAGCCCTTAGAGGTGGGCGGGGAAGAAGAAAGGTTTCTGTGTAGCTTTTTAAAGAAGCTGTAAAAATAATAAAAGTATTATTTCGTTTATTTTCACAACTCAACTCATCTTATTTCATCTAATCATTACAACTTTTTAAATTTTTATATAAAATAAAATAAACATTAATTCAATTTTTTCAAGTCTCAAAATAAAAAAATATTAAAAAATATTTTAACAATATTTAATTCAATTTTTAACTTTAATCTCTATTCATCTCATCTTATCTGCGAAAACGAACGAGGTAATCTACCCAAAAGTCGTATGTAACTAACGCCTCATTTGGTTATACAGATGAGATGAAAGTTGAATAAAATATTATTAGAATAATTTATAATTTTAACCAATCCTATCAAGTTTATAAAGTTATTTTTCTAAAAATATTAGGGATAAAGAATGTTATTGTTTCCTTTCTATGGTTGAAAAGCACTTGACCTGGCTTCCACAATGGAGTCAACTTTATCTACGGCCTGGTAAAGGATTCTCTGTACAAAAATCGATTACTGCTGAAAACTCTTAACTCCAAACGTGTCAAAACAGGGACGCCTAGCAAGAGTTACCATCTTCGAGGTTTAGAAAGCAAGATATTCTCTGACAAACAAATTGTTTGTCCAGATTTTTGTCTTTCGCTAATATCTCATCCTTTGCAAGGTCTCAAGTTAAAAGTAAAAGTAAATTAGCACACTGTCATGAACGTGAATGGTGTCATAATAACTCAGCTTCAATTAATTAATTCATTTTTTTATTTAGTTCCTTATTCAAATGCGAGCCCAGCTTAACTTCCCATTCAACTATATATATATATATATATTTTTTTAAGGATTAAGTTTATTATATATTGAACTTTATAATAAATTCGCATTAACTTATATTATTTACTTAACTACTTAAGTTATATAATCTAAGTTAATTAGATAACCTATATATACATGAACTTGCAAGCTGTGGCCATCAGAGTTATTGTATTTATAACAAGCTGTCATGACATTATTTATATTATTTGATAGGTAGATATTATAAAATACAAGCAGTGATTGTATACATTATCAAAATATACGTTATTATTTATATTATAAGTCATGATGTACATATAGTATTACTTTTTTTTTTTATATAATAATGTATATCAAATATATTAATAAGTCATTATTTGACTTTATATTTTATTTTGAATTTATGATCTATAAATTTTTCTAAATCAATCTTGAGATCATCACTTACATAAATATATAATTATTCAAAAAACGTTTCTTGTATATATAATCGTGATGATGTGATTATATATAGAGAAAATATAAATATCAGCTTACTATGCATAACAGCCGCCGCACACTCAATGTATTGGGTAAAAAAAAAAAAAATTACCTGTAGTGTGCTGCGGCTTCCGACTCATGCAGAGCACAACTCTTATATATATATATACATGATATTGTTAAGATCAGTTTGATCTATAAAATAATGTTCAACAATAAGTTACATAATTAGATATTATTTTCAGAAAGGTCTGAATCGATTGCGTGTGTGAATGATCTATAGCAATTGAAATTTTATACAATACACTCGAATAAAAAACAAAAAAGGCTTTGCATGAATGCATGTCTAAGTACTGCTGTAGCGCTGACTTTATCTGGCTGATCACTGCAATTTCCGGAATGGT
This sequence comes from Juglans mandshurica, assembly GCA_022457165.1. Lineage (NCBI taxonomy): Eukaryota > Viridiplantae > Streptophyta > Magnoliopsida > Fagales > Juglandaceae > Juglans > Juglans mandshurica. The sequence goes on along the minus strand of CM039629.1, from coordinate 22,465,697 downwards.
CTTTAAATAAATATTTTCCACACATTTAAAAAAGCTTAGCCATTTCATGATCAACATTCAGCTGTCTAATCATCATCATCATGAGTTCCTCAATCATCCCCCCTGGCCTGTTATAACGGGGATCAGGAAATTAGCTTTGTCAAATATATATGCTGTATCGAGCTGTAGTTGACCAAAATAAAAGCAGCTCATGATGATCATTACGCTAGTTGAATATATATGATCAAAAAGTGCCACTTTACGTGTTGCTTTGCAATTTGAAATATTGATTATCTTGGCTGATTAATTGGATCTATTCGATTTCCCTGAAAATTGCATCAAAACCAATATACAAGCGTTAGAGCATTAATCCTACAAATCAAGAACTGATTACCATAATCCTAGCTCTAGCATTGGCTGCTTAATTACCATTCATATCCATGGCCTTGTGGCTTCACTGACATGATTTCGGTGACAAATGGATCCTCAGGATCGATCACCTCTTGTATATTTTTCCCAATCTTGCCCAAGAAAACAAAAGAAAAAACCCCCCAAATCATTACCACATTGAACCCCACTTTTGATTAATCTTAATTTCTTGCTTTTGTTTGATCTTTTCTTTTCAAATAAGGCTTGGTTGGCTTCATACGAATGCAAGAGAAGAATACTTTAGTGTATATTAATAATTATGACAAGCAGCAAGGGTTTAATGAATAGGTATTAAAAGAAGAATACAAAAGCATTGCACATTGAGTGGCCAGCAAGTTGGCTGCATACATTTGGAAGGAATATTAGTGTTTGTTTAATGAGAAAAATAAAGTTCTGAAAAATATATATATAGGACCCAAGAGAATGAAAGATGCACGTCGATCGCAATTATTACCAATACTATTCTTTCTATCTTCTACCATTGAACTTGCTTCTGGCAATGTAGGTCTCAATATCTCTGATCTAAATGAATTGCCAGTACTTCAATGGCTTCCGAGACTAAATCAAATTTAGAAGAAAAAATAGAGGAAGAATAACAGAAGACCAATAACCAAACCCATTTGTCACCCTTTTCATTGATCAATCGTACTCCACACTGAAACTTTTCAAAAGCACAACGGGGTTTGAGTAGAAAAGTAAAATGAGAAAAAATCACACAAGAAATTAATGTCATGATTCATCACGGATATCCATTTTCGGATCGATCAAAGTGGAGAAGTTGACCGCTACATTTGGGGCAATCTTCCACCTTTTTGGGCACCATGAAATACATGAGACAGCTCTTGCACCCGGCCACAACCAAAACATGGTCTTTATGATCTTTCTCTACCCGGTAATGCTCTCTAGAGGAAGAGGGAGAGGACTCCGAGGAAGACTCCTCGCTATCATATGAGCTATCGTCTTCTGAGTAGAAATCTCCACTGTATTCTTGTGTTATCCTTGGATCGCCTTTTGCTTTCATGCCGTTCCTCCAGTTTATATAGTAAACCTCCCCTGTCTGCAAAAGAACCCATTAACAGTAACACAATAAAAATCGTGGAACAAATAAACAAGAACTTCGACATTTGTCATTGAAATTGTAGAAAGAAGAAAAACAAGCTCCATATATATATATACACACACAAACACACACCTATGTCGTTCCTTTTCGTAACAACAAATGCATCTTGTTTTTGCAAACTACAACTATATGATCAAACACCAAATAAAAAAAATCTTTACAGGAAGACCATTTTTTTACCTAGTCCAGGAGAGATTTTATTTCTCAGAAAAAATGGTCCAGTAAGAGAAATATTAACCAAATGCAAACATAAAAGATAATAATCAGATGGTCCAACCCAGAAAAGCTTTAGCATTTCATTCCGTTTAAAATGTTGAAAGCAAAGGCGAAAAGCTATTGAAAAAGCTTTTTCCTAGGGTTTTTTTGGGGTTCTGTCGGACATTATCGATCATTCTAAGCATGAGCACTGGGAGAAAAAGAGACAAGACGGCAATAAATAGTCGATGCCAATGAGTACAAGCAACCCTATATTCAATACTAAACACCCCCCCCCCCCCCCCCATATGCTTTCAGAAAAGGAACGACTCGACTCAAAAGGGAGGCGCAAGATCTGCCCTGGTCTCGCAATAATTGAAGCTGTAAGAGGAAAGGGACTAAAAGGGGGGGGTTCATTTATAACATACCTTTAAATCGAGGCATTGTTCCCAGTGGTAAGGGAGGGACATATGGGAGTTGAGCTCTAAGGAGGTGTCGGATTTAGGGAGATGATTATCCGGTGTCTCGTCTGAGCTTGAAGACGACCCTCCTACGCCTAAACCTGCGCCCGTACCACTTCTTGTTTGGTCGTTTAGCGAACAGTTCTGAAGAGACCTCTCTAAAGAAGCAGTGATGGTCGCCATGTTTGGAGCTGTCATCACTTTTTCTGTGAAACAACAAATTCGGATATTACAGACGAAAGATAAGGGAGAGATCTAGAGAGAGAGAGAGAGAGAGGAGGATATCAGGAGGTGAGATTTTTGGAAGTGAAATATATAGTAGCAGTGGTACAAGAGCAAATTGCTTAAGCTGAAGGAGGGGGTGCTCCTGAGCTATGCCTAATTGTTTTTTGAGTTGAGATGAGATGAATTGATATGAGCGTTAAAAATTGAATAAAATATTATTATAAAATATTTTTTTAATATTATTTTTATTTTTAAATTTGAAAAGTTGAATTGGAATTTAAAAAAGTTAAATTATTTATTATATTTTATATAAAAATTTGAAAAAATTATTTAAATGAGATGAAATGAATTGAGATAAACTATCGAAACAAACTAGGCTCTAAAGTCTGTCACGCCCTATAAACGCGCGTGGTTTGAGGAAAACCTAGGTGGGCCCAGGTCGGGCACACTAGGAGACCTCTGTGTGGTGCATCTTGTCTCTTTGTCACTGTTTTTTTTATAAGCATCACACACGCAATGGGTGCGCGTGCGTTCAAGAGCTGCTACTTAATTTCTGATTATGTTGGGTTTAAAAGGTCTTGGGAGGATTAAAATGATCCGTTAAAAAAACGCAGTTACCAAAAAGAATGCCGGAACTTTCTTCATCAGTTTCTGGGTTTCTGAAAAAGTTCGCTCGGTTCTTCCCTTTCTTCTTCTTTTGTTTTTTTAGTATGGCGGGACCGTCCATGAAACTCAGCTTGCCCTTTTTCTTTTTTTTTTTCGATAAGATTTTATTTATCTAAAACGAGATTAAAAACAAGAGGTGTAGGTTATGTATATATATATGTATATTTTTAAAAAATATATATATAATATAGTATAGTAAAAGGAAAATAATTTATTAAATTCTATAGTTTACAAATTTTGCACACATTATTTGAAAAAACAATAGGAAAAATTTAGGATTAAGATGATTTTTTTTTTTTATGGTGATTCCACTTTTTTGGATAATGATACACTTACACCTCATTTACTATTTTTACTATCTAATTATTTTTTTTCTTTTTTGTATTTAAATCTAGATTAAAAGTCTTAAAACATGACATTCTTACATAATCTAGAAGAAAATAAATTTAATTTTCTAAAAATAAATTTAATTTTCTAAAAATTAACTCAAAAAGTAAAAGAATGTCAATTTTTATAAAATTGAATTTATTTTTAATTAAATTACATGATTACGCTAATGATTGAATTTATTTTCTTCTAAATTATGCAAGAAGGTCATGTTATGAAATTTTTAATTCAGATTTAAAGAGTGAAAGGAAAAAAAATAGCTGCATAGTAAAATATTAGTAAATGAAGTATAAGAATATCATTAACCTTTTTCAAATGAAGCGCACGAGACTTATACATACTAAAATTATATCTTAAAATACTGAAGAGTACACCACACTTTCAAACCACATTGATATACGCCGTACTTTGACTAGATTTAGGAGAGGATGACTAAAATACTTTACGGTTTTTATGCAATGGCACATGATATGAATGGTGGTATAGTACTAGTAGTCTAGTACGTAGTGGATCATGAAGCACGAAGAATGATGGAGCTTTTGGTGCACTTGTCTTCCATATATATTTTCAGAAAAAAAAAAAAAAAAAAACAGGTATTTGCGTCTTCTTCCAATAACAAAATGATGTAAAAAAAAAAAAACTCAAGAAGTGCATGAGACAAATTAGGTAGCGGGTAAATCTCGCCTATTGATATATGTTAAAAATATAAAATAAATAATAAAATTTATTTATTTCTGTTAGTTTAAAATTTTGAGACAAGTGGTGATTTCATATGGTATCAGAGTAGAAATCCTGAGTTCGAACTATAATTCTACACTCTATTCCATTTTATTAAATATTTCAAGTGTTGGACCATCTATTGAGGGGAGTGTTAAGATATAAAATAAATAATAAAATCTAACTCTTTCCATTCGTTTAACATTTTGAGACAAGTGATAATTTCACAATATATATATATAGAGGTGTGTTGGTGTGTGTATATATATATATATATATATATATATCGACAGATGGTACGTAGAGTCATGGACATTGTGTGAGGAAGGTGTGTGACGAAGATGGGTAGGCAAACGATGACAGGTGATCAAGAGCTATAAACTTTAACAAAAAATAAGTAGGGAAAATAGAGGAAATTAACATGAAACATTAAAAAAAAGTCAATGAGTTGCTAAAGAAGTTGGAACTGTACAATTAACATGAAACATTATTTGTACACCCCTATTATTATATATTGGAGACGAGAGCTTCTTCCAGTGTGTATTTTACGTACGTTTACTTCACCTGAGATTTGAGCTAAAGGCAGTAATAAAGAAAGGGTTAACGTAAAAGTTATGGTTTGATAATGACATGAGATGAAATTATATGAGATGAAACTGTTTCTATATAGAAACAATACCAACAATACCTAAATAGGTAGCCATATTGATTAATTGATTAATTAATTGCTGGGTAATTGAAGCTGAGGAGGAGAAGAAAAAAGTGGTGAAGTACATAAAATAGACGAGGCAAGGAACGAATATCTGAAATAAGAGTGGACAAGCGGAATGTATTGGGTGAGCCGCCTGCATTGCTCACTTGTTGTAACGACTACTGAGATAATATTATATAAATTAAATAGGAGTGGGGCTATTTTGCCGCTCTCTGCCGCCTCACTCTTATTGCAGGGTGTATTATCCAGTATTTTTTTTTAATATATTTAAATATTTTAAAAAAATAAAAAAATACGTTAATATATTTAAAATCATTTCCTTAATTACTAAGTAAAAAAAAAAAATTGACCAAACTGTCAAATGGAACCGTACAAATACAAAGTAGTGTTTTCCATTAATTAGAATAATTAGGAAACTAATAATAAGACGTTCCAATATCAATTGGATTGTGGAATCTCTTCTGAACTCTGCAAAGTTGTATGTCAGTATGGCCCTCTCTCTTTCTCTCTGCCAATATTCCTTCTGATACCAGCACAGGGGTCCTTGGTTGTACCCTTCTTTCTTTTTAAGTGGTATGTATGTGTATGCAGGTTTGAGGAATGGGTCACGGATCTTCGTCAATCAAATTCGAAATCAAAATATTCTAGTATTATAGTAATTACATAAAATTAATTTCATAAATTGAACTAGATTATAAAATTATTTTTATTATAAAATAGATTTAACAAAACACATAAAATCATATCATTTTGTAAGATTATTTTTTATATAATTTATTTTTGACTGTAACAGTATTCCATAAATATTTACAATTCTATTTATTTACGAACGAAAAAATATCATGTTCTCTTTATAAATTTATAACCGTAAAAAGTTTCTCAATAAATGATGTATTTACACACCGTAACTCTATCATTGCTCTTATAAGTAACGGACCTCTCTACTTTTGACATACACTTGTGCAACATTGTTAGGACCCATGTTTTGTGGCCCACGGTCAAGCTGCCAACTATGTCATGACAAGTCTTGAAGGGCTCATGGTTGATACCTTGACACTGTCATTAACAAGTCTGGATAGCCCCATGGCCCATGCCTCGACACTGCTGTTGACATGCTCTGACAGGCCCATGGGCATGGTCTCGACACTGTCGCTGACAAGCCTTGACAGCACCCTGACACTGTCACTGACATACCTTGACAGCACCACAGCAGCCGCACAAGCATGCTTAGGATAGCACCACAGGCAGGTAAGGCTGAACAAAAAACCCACAAACGACCCGACCTGTTTTTTTGAATTAGTCTGGTCCGGAAATCCGACCCATTTGTGGTTAAAATCAGAAACGGGTATTACCCGTTGCCCGATTTTAACTTATTTCGATTTTACTCTCTCTCTCTCACAAACCATCTCGTTTTCTTCTTCTTCGTCTGCAAACCGCGACATCATATCCGTAAAGGTGCGCACAAATCAATTCGTTTGAAAGTTTTCATCAATGGGCTGTCGTTGCTAGCTTTATAAATAAAAACTAAGATTTGACTTTCATGATGATTCTTGAGTATTTTGGAATAGTTAAACAAATATATATTTGTTGGAGCTATGCAACAACATCGGGCTCAGAGATTTTAAAGGTATTTTGGGAGTTTCGTGCGAAACTATTTTCTATGGAGAATCGAAGGACATCCGAAAGCACTGTTCAGTTTTTTATTTTTTGTCTTTTTTTATTTTTTCTGATTTTCTCTTCTGGGTTTTTCTCCTATGTTTTTCTTCTGGGTTTTTCCATCCGATTTTTTCTTTTGTATTTTTCTTCTAGGTTTTTCCATCTGATTTTTTCTTCTATGTTTTTCTCTTGTGTTTTTCTTCTAGTTTTTTCCATCCGATTTTTTCTTCTGTATTTTTCTTCTAGGTTTTTCCATCCGATTTTTTCTTCTCTGTTTTTCTCCTGTGTTTTTCTTCTAGGTTTTTCCATCCGATTTTTTCTTCTGTGTTTTTCTCAGATTTTCTCTTCTATGTTTTTCTTCTAGGTTTTTCCATCCAATTTTTTCTTCTGTGTTTTTCTCCTGGGTTGTTCCATCCGATTTCGATTTTAGGATGATTATTGCATGGGTTTGATTGTGATTTGGAATTGGATTAGTAATTTGAAACTGGGTTATTGGGAGAAATCTCCCCAAAAACAAAAACAAAAACAAAAATAAAAAATTCGGATAATCGGTTAACGGGCAATGGGTTAACGGGAAATCGGTATGGGAAAGATTTGGGTCGGGTCGGGAATTGGGTTTCTCGGCCAGGGTCGGGTCGGTGAACAACCCTACTAGGACGCTCAGTGAGGCTAGTGACCAGGTCAGCAGTGCAAGCAACAAGTAGTAGCCCAGCAGCACGTGCACACGCCCAGCGCGCATGCCGAACGCATGCGCGCGCACTAGCATGCCCTCAGCACCCATGCCCTTGCCTAAGCCATGCTAGCCAAGCCAATGCCTAGGTCATGCTAGCCACATGCCAGCATCCATGCCGACCTAGGTCACCAAGGGCCAACATATGACACAAGCCATCATAGGGCCCACTCAAGACCTATTTTACAAGGGAACTTTTTAGGATTTTCCCACTTATGTTATTACTTTAAATATGACCTCAGACATTTTATTTTACATCTTTTGACTTTTTGATATTTTTCTTTGTGAAACGGTTTTGTGTGTTCTTGTAAACACTTTCAGTGCTTTTGCACTTAGGCTCTTTTGTGTGCAATTCGTGAATCTCAAGGAGATGATTAACATCTTGCAATTCGTGAATAGGTATTGTCTATTTATCTATCTTTGATTCATCACCTTGCAATTCGTGAATATGTGTTGATTCATTTTATCAATCTCTTGTTTATTTTCCATTCAATATTCTTATCATCCATTTTACCAATCTCTTGCATGTTTTCAATTCTCTGTTCAAAAATAAAAAAATACATTATTGCTCTTATATTTTCTTGTTCGTTCATATATTTTCTTGAATTTTCTCGCATATCAAACACATTTTAAGCCTCCATCTTTCCAAGGCCATATTCTCATAATTTCTACTTTCCAAAATAAGCCTTCCCTCATCCAACTAAGCCCTAGCCAAAATTCTCATTGCCTCCATCATTCCATACACATATCTTGCCATAGTTGGAAACCCAAGCCTTCCTCCATCCACATTAACCCTAGCAGAAACCCTAGAGTCAAAGAAGGTAATTCCTACCTTTTAGGACTCTTCATTTCATCTTCTAAATCCAATCTTCAAATCAATCAATCCCTAAAATCACAAACTTCCTAGAATCACTCAAGTCAGTCATTTCCAAATCCTTCTTCCATTTCCAAATCTGAAACCCAATCAATCCCTAAACTAATTTTTACAATTTAGGAATCATAGCTCACTCATCTCCATCTTTCCAAATCCTACCAAAGAACTGCATCCTCCTTCCATATTCAAATCCTATCTTCCATCTCCAAATACCTAAACTCTAGTAACAACTTTAGACTCATTCAAATACCATCCAACTTCATCCTCATTCCATATCCAAATCCTATATTCCTCATCTTACCCTAGTCAATCCCTAAAGTCAATGAGCAACCCTAGACTCATTCAAACACCATCCAAACCCTAGCAACTCATCCTACTCTCCAACCCTAATCCATCACTTCTCAATCTCGAAATCCCCCTTAGCCACCTCCCAAAATCCTAGCTACATTTCACCATAACAACCCTAATTATCATCCAAGTGACACCAACATCAAGCCGTTCCACATTGCATGAAACACACCAAATAATCATTTAGATCACCCGAACTCATCATCATCATCATTTCACCACTAAACATCATACATTCATCAACCTAGGAACCCTCCATTACCCCAACTCGTTCAAGGCCAAGCAAGTTGGCACGAATCATCCGGTCATCACAAGGTGAGCCGAGCTCACAAACCCCCTAATGTTTAGGGATTAGACCGGGGTCCCTAACAAACATGTTATGGTTGAAGTAGTAGTGTATATATACGAAGATGATACGATGTTAAAGCAGTTGCACACGAGGAGATGAGCTTATTTATGTGTACAAGGGGGCCGGGAACATGCTATCATGGCTATGAGCGTGCTTCTAACTAAAGCCATCGGGTACGCATGTTATTATAAATGAAAATGAGTAAGGCTATATACAATACAATCTACAAGTATAGTACACTCTTAAAGAAAAATAGTAAAACGTATTATTAAAAAATTAATTTTTTTATGTGAATCTTATATTATATTTTTTGAAAAAATTGTGCGTAAATGTCACATTCTATAATATCATTTCTCACACACACAATATATATATATATATATATATATATATATTATATCACATGCCAAAAGCTCTCTTGATCCCAGACTTTTTTCCAACTTGCGAATTGTAAAGCGAGTACAAGTCCTCATCTGAGAGCATTGGCATTGGATTAGTCAAATATCTTTTCATCTTCAAATTTAGCAAATATCATTCATATTTGCTCCACATTGAATTAGCTAAATTGTTTTCATCAAAACTATAAGTTACATTAAATCTATTATTCTTTTCAAATATGAAAAGAACTATAGCAAGTCTAAAAATATTTTTTGAGATTATTATATTATAGATATGAGATTTTTATTCATATGAGATTTTACCATCTATATACATATGAGATTATTATATTATAGATTGTTAGATTGTGAAAATAAAAATAAATATGATTTGTTGGAGGTTATTGAAGATTATGAAAATAAAATAAAAATTAATTAAAAAATAATAATATTTTATTATTATAGAGAGTGTGATGACTAATCTAATATAGACTTTAAGTTTTGAATAATTAGCTAAAGGTGAAAAAGCTACATATTAGTTAAAATTTGAAGAATAGGATGGTCAATCCAATGCTAATGCTCTGAGACTTCACTTTCCCTCTTTGTTCAGATTCTATTGCTTGTATCAATTTTTTTAAAACATATATAAAGAGATTTCGTAAAATATTTACATTTAATGTGATATATTAGATTATAAAATTATTTTTATTATAAAATAGATTTAATATATTATATGAAATTATGTCAATTTATAAATTTATTTTTATGAAATATTTTTATGACTATAGTATTCACCTTTTTTTAATTGATTTTTCTTCTTAAGTATTGAATGACCATGATAATTTTGAAAATCAATGAACAATATGATAGATGATATTTCCTTGCCAAATAAAATTAAAATGCACTAGAAAAATAATAAGATATGACTTATACTTAATAATACAAGTATAGCTTAATTTTAAAGTTGTCTGTTTTTAAGAGGGAAGTGCTATTTTGCCCATAATAAATAAAACAAAGCTACAAATCTATTAAAGTTCGTTAATAGATAATGACACGTAGAGTTAGATAAATAGGTAATTTGAAGGATTTTTCTAATAAATATTATTCTATTTTGCCAGACAAGTTGGAATTGAAAGATAATTCCTTTCGCTGGGACATTTAATTACCTTCCAATCAATGAAAACGCGTGTTGACTGTTAAAGAAGCGTACAAAAGGAGACACACTCGCTCACGAATTTGTTCAATCGCGCAAATTCGCTTTGAATAAATTGATCGGGAAGGAGGAGGGGGAGGAGGAGGTTGAGAAATGTCGAAGGCAGATGAACCGGTCGTCGGAGTTCCGTTCTATGTTGGACATAATCCGTACCAAGACGGAACGGTCCCACCAAACGCCGTCTACGGCGATCCCAAAGGAATTCCGATTCAGCAGACCATTTTCCGCGACACTCCCGCTCCGATCAACTGCGTCTACTGCGGAGATACCGGAATGACGACCGTCAGGTGAGAAAATGATTGAAAAAGATTTCTTATCTTGTTGTCGACCTCTAGGTTTTTCTTAGTTTTGTTGTTTTTTGGTTCTCTTTTGTATTATCATTTCGATGAATTCTATGCGTCCTACTATCTTGCTTGGAAGTTTCGTATTTATTTGGCTAATGAGAAAGATAAGAAACGGTATAGCTGTTGTTGGATGATTAAGCATGCAATAGATAATTTGAAAAGTTTTTATTATTGAGTCCACGTTGGATTGTTCAACGGTGTCTATCGGTCGATGTTTAAGGGGAAGTTTGTATATTGAGTTGAGTTGAGATTTGATAAGATAAAAGTTGAATAAAATATTGTTAGAATATTATATTTTAATATTATTTTTGTTTTGAAATTTAAAAAAGTTGAATTATTTATTGTACGTTACGTGAGAGTTTGGAAAAATTGTAATGATTAGATAAGATGAGATGAGTTGAGAGACTATTTCAATCCAAACCTAAGTCTGTTCAAATTAAGGATGGGTGGGAGCTAGGGGGGAATAAAATTAAATAAATTGAGAGCTTTGTCATTTAAAAATTTAATTTAGTATGAGAAACATTAACCTCACTTTACAGAGCCAGATTAGGATAGATTAGTCATTAGCGTAGGGCAGTTGTGCTAGAATAGTAGTTTTATTATGCAAGTATGTGGTTTTGTTGAGGAAAGAATTCTTTTAAGAATATATCTTGTTCCTTCAATGTGGCCTATGGTTTATTGCCAGATTGGCCTAGTCACAACTACATTTACGTTGCTTTGTATATATGTGTATGTATATATATATACAGACAAGAACTGGCCTTGGTCCTGAACACCAAGGTTTGGTAACCAACACCTCTATTGGGAGCAATCTTTTGTTATTGACTGCGTCCATACTGCAGTGGTTTCTGAAAAAATGATGAAAATAGTTTCAACGATGTTTGTCAGAGGAACATTATATTCATAGGCATTAACTAAATATTAAGAATGTAATTAGATTAGAGGAAGTTTTGTTATTAATACTGTATATTTAAATTCTTATGTGTATGATCATTGATCTAAAGTCTATAAAGATATTTACAAAAACACAAAGTTGGTTTGTCAAAATCTGCAGATGAAATTATAAGATATAATGTATATAGTCTATGCTGTCAAAATTAAATAGCTTCTCAATAAGCTTGAACTCGTTCCATAAATAAATTAACCGTCTGTGAACCAAAATATAGCTGGTTATAAGCCCAAGCTGACTCGTTTCCAAATACAAATTAAACAAATAGAGCTTGACCACTTCTTACTCACTCAAAGTCGACACATTTACACCTCTGTGTGAGAATTTTCTCAATGCCAAAATGAGTAGAAAGTAGTAGAAAAGTAGTACCTAATAGAAGTGGAGGGGAATATGGCGACTGTCAAAGCTGAAATGTCATGAGTTAAGATTATCCTTAGTTGTTTCAAGAAAGATAGAAACTTTTAAGATGTTTTCCATTTGTAGAGAAGGTTGATGGATGGCCTATTAATAGACTTTAGGAATCACATAGAAACGAGTTTTATTATTTTTTGAACACTCAATTTGGCCTATTAGTTGTAATAGATGGATTTAGTTCCATTGATTTTTGTGCTGTTTTTCAGCTTTAGTTTGTAATTAGGTGTTTTCTCTTGTATACTTCCTGTGTACTTGTGATACCCCATTTGATATGGATAAGAGTAGGTGGTGTATGGATCCCACATTGCTTGAGAATGAGAAGTCTTGCTCTTTATAAGGTTCTAATGGGGCTCCAATTGTATCGTTGACTAGTTTTTTTGGAGTATAAGTCATGTGGTTTGGGCCTTCCATTGGGGCGTTACAAATGGTACCAGAGCCTCTCCCAACCAGAAATGTGGGACTTCAGCCGTGCCACCTATAATGGACAGGCCCGACGAGGATATCGGGAATTTAAGGGGAGTAGATTGTGATACCCCATATGATATGGATAAGGGTAGGTGGTGTATGGGATCCCACATTGCTTGGGAAGGAGAAGTTATTGCTCTTTATAAGGTTCTAATGGAGCTCCAATTGTATCATTGACTAGTCCTTTTGGAGTATAGGCCATGTAGTTTGGGCCTTCTATTGGGGTGTTACAAATGATTGTGATACCCCATATGATATGAATAAGGATAGGTAGTGTATGAAATCCCACATTGCTTGGGAATGAGAAGTTTTTGCTCTTTATAAGGTTCCAATGGGGCTCCAATTGTATCATTGACTAGTCCTTTTGGAGTATAGGCCATGTGGTTTGGGCCTTCCATTGGGGTGTTACAAATGGTATCAGAGTCTATCCCAATCAGAAATGTGGGACTTGAGCCGTGCCACCTACAATGGACAGGCCTGACGAGGACGTCGGGAATTTAAGGGGGGTAGATTATGATAACCCATATGATATGGATAAGGATAGGTGGTGTATGGGATCCCACATTGCTTGAGAATGAGAAGTTCTTGCTCTTTATAAGGTTCCAATGGGGCTTCAATTGTATCATTGACTAGTCCTGTTGGAGCATAGGCCATGTGGTTTGGGTCATCCATTGGGACGTTACAAATGGTATCAGAGCCTATCCCAACCAGAAATGTGGGACTTGAGCCGTGCCATTTACAATGGACAGGCCTAATGAGGACGTCGGGAATTTAAGGAGGGTAGATTGTGATACCCCATATGATATGGATAAGGGTAGGTGGTGTATGGGATCCCACATTGCTTGAGAATGAGAAGTTTTTGCTTTTTATAAGGTTCTAATGGGGCTCCAATTGTATCATTGACTAGTCCTTTTGGAGTATAGGCCATGTGGTTTGGGCCTTCCATTGGGGCGTTACAATACTTTGGCTATGCCTAATTATGTGGTTTTTAACAAATTTCTTACTTATAAAAAAAAGGCCTATTAGTACTATTTTTCCCTTGTTTGAAATCTTAATTTTTGGTGACTTAAAATCAGATATGAAATCAATATAAAAAAACCCTCAAACTTCGTGTGCGTGTGCGTATGTGTGTATTTTTTAACTTTAGGAAAGAAAAGGTATCCTTTTGGTTTCTAATTAACAAGAAGAAAAATGTGGAGTTTTATTATTCTTTGTGATTAGAATGTTGTGAATGGTTATTTCTGAATAGAATCTGATATTATGTCTAAAGGTCATTAGAAACTTGAAGCAATATGATGCATGACCATGAATAGTTATTAACCATAGCTGAGCTCATATATCAGTTCCCTTTCATGTATTCGGGAAGATTCTTTGAGAGCAGATTGTATAAGCATCTATCTGACAAAATGGCTGATAGTTTCTGTCATGAGTTGCTGTTGTTTATTGTCCATAAGTTCCTTTTTATTCATGTAGTTGTCACCTCTCATTTGGACATTTTTGTTAACAGAGGAATCTGTTCTGATGGTTAGGATCTTATTTTCATATTACTTATAAAAAAAGATCAATTATGCTTTTGGATGCTCTATTTCAGATCTGCAAGATCTGTAGATGTCCCCTCCCTATCACTGCTCGTTAGCTCCCCCCTTTCCATTTCAAATGGCATTGTGAATGTGCCTTTTGGGAACTTCTCTTTGCCAGTTGCTTTGATCTTTTCGCCAGTGCTGCTTCAAATTCATTTGTCATAATATGTGTGGACTCCAATAAATGGTCATGACTCATAATACCCATCTTTCCTTGGAGTGCAAAATTGACGAATAGTCAATCAATCAAAATTGACAATTAGTGTTTTAAATGTTACTGGCCTTTTGTTGTCATGTTACCTATATAAAAAAAATGTTACAAGCCTTTTAATTTTATTTTTCTTAATAATAGCAGGAAGTGGTGTACTTTTTTGGTCGACCTCTCTCATTATGATATTTCATGTGGAATATAGATCTAAGCCAAGTTTGGCAGCTGTTGTCGGTTGCATGATGCCAATGATGCTTGGAGTTTGCTTTCTTTGTCCTTCAATGGATTGCCTCTGGCATAAATATCACTACTGCTCTAGCTGCAAGGAAAAGGTATCGGGTCATTCTTGTTCCTTTTCTTCCAATAATTGCATGCCCGTATGTACAAAAATTTTTGAATGGTAATTTACATTGCCCTTGCTATGTTCAATGGTTTTCAATGTAGGTTGGGGATTTTGAGAAATCAGATCCATGTGCTGTGATGGATCCTCCTCATTGGACACAGGAGAGCTTTGCATTTCCTGCATGATATGATCTTCAGATCATGACTGCTGGTTTCTTGTCTGTTTGTTTTTAACTCGTCTCTCTTTACATGAAGTGGTAAAGTAAGATTCCCGGTACATATATTTCTGAAATGCTGCAATACAATGGTTGATCTCTATGACACTTAAAATCATACAGCTGGTTACATGTTTTTTGCCAATGTCCACATACTCGTGTTTCCTTTACCTGCATCTTGGGTGTTTTCTTTTTTGCTCTTTTGACATCAGCATTATGAAGCTTGTTATTGTATTTCCACACCTCATATAACGCCCTCTGGTAGATAAAAGCAATTGTATTGGAGGGTAAAAATTGAGCCAATAGATACTTTACGGCCACACATCCAGTGAGAAAAAACTACTAATTACACGATCTTGGGGTTTGAAAATAAAGCTTGGGTTGAAAAGGTGAGGCTTTTCTAAGGTGTTTTAGAAAAAAATTATTAGTGCAAGTCCTTCAAGAAAAAAGTATAATTCATTTAAAAAGAGTTAAAAAATTTTTAAAAAAAAAAAAAAAAACTTATATATAACATTACTTATTTTGGTGCAGCACGACTGAAACATTTCTAGCAGGTTTACATAAGCGAGAAGGAAACCAAGCTACGAAGAAAGAAATGCCTTTTTTCTTGGAAGGATGAATGGAGCTCCGGTTATTACCGGCACTGGTGCCTAGTCTAATTCCAGGGGCTCAAATGGGCCTATGGTTTTTAGTGGGCACTTTTTAACGGGTTGGATTCAAATCTGCCTACCGTACCTTGTTTTGTAAGCCCACTGATGAGTTTAGTTAGTTTTAGCATTCTGCTATGACAAAAAGCCCAAAGTGGTGTTTTTTATTTATTTGATATATTAAGGGTAAATAATAAATATTTTTTTCATCCCAAAATTTTAACTCAAATTTTAAAAAACTGAACACTCCATTTAAGTCTGATCGATAAGATATTTAAAAATGAAAATATTTCAAATTTAAGGCTTTCAATGAGAGAGATAAATATATGAAGTAAGTAATGCAGCATCTATTATTGTCCGTCTGTATTTTTTGGATAGCATGAAATGTTCAATAAATATAATAGGTTCCATATCACGTGTCTATCTTTCTCCTACACGAGACCTTGAGCTTCGAGTAAGAATACAAGGGAATCTTGATCCGCTAAAAAAAGAGTCAATGTCGGATCTTAATGAAAGATCTAATATATAGTGCAATCAAGGTTAGAAGGCTGACCCATGTATGATCATTAGGTGCACATTGACATGTGAACTAGCATGAAGTTCATAAATCCAGCAAAAGGAAGAACCATTGCATGTAGCATGAATTAATATTTGAAACAAACGTACAACTTTCATTTTGGGGAAAGTCAAGGTTAGAAAACACAGGAACATGACCATTTGTTGAAATTAATAGCTCACTGGCCTTTAATCTTAAAGAGAAGAAGGGCACCTCCATTTTTTTTAATCTACATCTTATAAGATTCTAACCACAAACAAACTAATAAAAAAATTTGGGTAGTCTCACAATCAGGTTCTTAACATATTGGAAAATGCTGCTCGGAAGCGATTTGCGCACCTATGTGCGTACCCATCCAACGTGGCAAGTCATAAAGTCAACCTTAATAAAATGATACTGTGGATTTACAGATCAGATATAAGCAGCGGCAAAATGGTTTTAGCAAAATTTCAAACTTTTGAATCCACTTATTAAAACAGTGTGTTTAGCAAGACAGTGAAAAAAAAAACCTATCCCTTCTCCTTCTCATTCCCCTTGTACGTAGCTTCATTAATTCTCCACTAACTTTCTTTTCTCCTTCATCCATTCCCACACATTTCACCTTCTCCTTCATCCATTCCGCACCCTTCTCCCAAATCTCATTCAAAAAAATCTAAACTCAAATGGTTTCATCCATTTCCTAGGAATTTTTGTCGTCGCAGAGAAGGATTTTCGTTGTTACTGATGTGGCTCGCTTGAATGATACAATGGAGAAACGCTTGAAAAAAAAGCAGAGAAAGGCAAAAAAGTGTATGTTAGAAGGCAAAAACCTGGTAAAATAATGGGTATTGACTGAAGCATAATATCAAACATGTTACCTGCAAGGCCGCACCAGGTAGAATCCAAAAACCCAAAAAAAAAAAAAAAGTCTTAGGCAAAAACTAATAGAATAAGCCAGACATATAGCATACAAATTCAAAGCACAAAACATGTCTTGATTGCAACAAAGTGGTCCCTATGGCCATTTTGGCAAGAATGTTTGTAGGTTAAATGTTAGAAAAGCATATTCTTCTACTAATGATATTTTACAATTGGAGAACTACGTAGACTTAATGCAATGGAGTGAAGAGAAAAGGGGCCCCATGAGACCCACAAAAAAATGTTTCAGGTATGTGGTCGAGAAGGAAGCAGCTCCAGATTTTTCCATTGTACGTTCTTTAGTCTTGCCGATCAACCCAAAACAAGATAAAAATTTAAGCTACGATGAATTTGTAAGGAGATGACTGAACTTAAATAAGATTTAGGGATTTCTAGACAACCACCAATCTAAGCAATCCCACTAGTAATCTGCAGCAAATGAGAAGATGGAGATGGAAATCTGCAGTAGATGAAGAAGATGAAGATGGAGATTTTGTGAACTCGCGTGCAGATAGAGTTTCTCAGGGAAAAAGATGAATCAATCTCTTCTCTGTTCTATTCGTGTTTTCTTCTTTCTTTTTCTTTCTTCTTCTTCTTTCTTTTTTTTTTAATAAAATTAACATCTGACAATATTGTCCACGTCAGCATCGGTACCCAAATCGGTCCACAACTTCGCTTGTATGTAGCAGAACCGTTTCACTGTCTTGCTAAACGCACTGTTTTAGTAAGTGGATTCAAAAGTTTGAAATTTTGCTAAAACCATTTTGCCGCTGCTTATATTTGATTTGTAAATCCACAGTATCATTTCATTAAGGCTGACTTTCTGACTTGCCATGTTGGATGGGTATGCACATAGGTGTGCAAATCGCTTACGAGCAGCATTTTCCAACCAATAAAGACCCAACTGAAAGCGACTTGACCTCATGCTCTGATCAAGCTAGCGATGGCTCCAGATGTTCCTTAATGTCCACATAGATAACTATGTACCATAGTTGATGCAATATTGCAATTGAAGCAACTCAATGCTGGTTGCTAATTAAATGCATTAATGCAGTGTGAACCCATGCATGATTGTTGTTTGCCGTTGAACAATTTGTTAGATAGTATATATAATCCAACGAAGTGTGAAGTGAAGGAAGTACGTGAAACATATCCATAGCCAAACCCTTAAAAAAGCCTTAATTTTTTAAAGGAATGTTGGGTTTTGCTCTTTTGGCATTAGTCCCACATTGGTGGTGAACAAAAGAGTAGCAAGACCTAAGGCCTATAAAATAAGGATTAGCCTACTAGCTAATCCTCTTTTAGTACTTAATTAAAGAGGCTAATCCTCCTTTTATAGGTTTTAGGCCTTGCTCCTCCTTTATTCACCACCAATGTGGGACTAATGCCAAAAGAGCAAAACCCAACAAGAAAACTCTAAATCCACCATGAAGTACTAGCTAGACAACTACCGTAAGAGCCTTTGGTTAAGAAAATATATATAGATCAGACGTTCCTCGATCAATACAGCATTTTAGATTAGCCACTTTACACACCTACGTATGTAATGTAATGCTCAGAAGGTTGATCGATGCACAAAAGTTCCTGATCATTATATCCTAGTCTACTGATCGACCTAGCTGAAAATTGAGAACCATGTATTCTTCTGCTCAGCTTGCACAATCATATGGCTAGCTATGTATAATGATTAAAGAGACACTCGTAAGGGAAGGTTGAATTTTGGTTGTGCTCTTGTTATTAACTGAAAGATAATATCATATCGAGGGGAAACAAATATTGTAAAGAGTAGTACTTATACCTTTCTTGCGTCTCGTTCAGTAGCCTATGGCTATCGATGTTTTCTAGGCACCATGAAGAAGATTAGGTCAATCATGAAAGATAAGAGCCCGTTCCTTTGACGCACGGCCATGCCGGCTGCCAAATCATGGTCCTCTTATAATTAGGCCCTTCGTGAAGCTACAGGCAAGTCATCCTTGGCTACAAAACAAGGCTCTTTATCCTCATGAAGGCCTCTCTTCCTCTTAACTTTGTAAATAAATCGTCTTTCTCCATGGAGATGCGTGATACAATGCTACCTCTTGACTGATCTATTTATAGCTAGCTACTGAGCATTGTGCATTAGATTCAGATCCCATGTGTAAGATTAGGATGCCTTAGGCTTTCTTTTTTTAATTCTTTTTTGACATAAAAACATTTTGCAAAACACTTACAAAAACAGTACCTTCAAACATATTTCACATACTAGTAAAACACAAAGACACCAAAACAACTTCTTGACATCACTTTTCAAGACGAAGCCTTAGCATCCCTAGTATCAATCTTGAGTAGGATCCAATCATCTAGGTTCCTATCGTGGAATATATTTTGAGATTTGCATGGCCCAATGTTGGCGCCCACATACAGCGATAGCTATAAATAAGGATGATAGAATTCCTAATTCCCAAAAATGCCTATCATCAATGAACTACAGCTTTTGCCCACATGTCACTCTGTCGCATTAGCCATTTCCAAAGGGTCCTGGGGAAATGGGGTTGCATGCCATTTTGTGCCCGCATCTTTTCTGCAAATTAGTACTGCTCTTTGTTTATTGGTCATGGCTGTACTTTTTTTAGTCTCTGACCCTATCACAACAGTGGACAAGAAAAGAGTTTTGACTACAGTGGGAGGCGAAAATATGGCTTCTCGATCAAGTTGGGATTAAGATAGGTCTGTTGACAAAAGCCCTATCGATATTGGATTAAACCATCTCTAGCTTTTCCTTCTTTGTGGTCTATGTTGATGCGGGAAGAATCGCACAACAAGTAGGAATGAAAGAAATAGTCATTCCCGGCTCACTAGTCGACTTGGGTTTTGATCGGTATTGTTTAGAGCCCCTGGCAGTGATCTAATGCGGTTATACGGTGTCGATGCGTACGTCCATGGTGGTGAATGGAAAACAAGTGCAGAGAAAATAAAATAAAGGGACACACAGATTTACGTGATTCGGCATATTATCTACGTCCACAGGCATTTGGGGAGGAAAAATCTACTATAATATACTTGTTTATAGTCTCTCATGGCCTTTCATTTCTCACTGTACAAAGAAAACTAGAGCTCTTCCTGTTGAAAAATATGTCTTCCTCCAGAGGTTGAAGGAGAAGAAGAAGATCTCATCCTCGTTGGTCGTCTGACCCTTTGTTTTTATCTGACCCTCCATTGCACGTGTCTGCCT
This sequence comes from Juglans mandshurica, assembly GCA_022457165.1. Lineage (NCBI taxonomy): Eukaryota > Viridiplantae > Streptophyta > Magnoliopsida > Fagales > Juglandaceae > Juglans > Juglans mandshurica. Next base: position 22,445,431 of record CM039629.1, on the reverse strand, counting down.
ACCAGGAGGTGACTGGTCCCTTTGCGTGTCTGTCAGCGGAGGTCAGGTCTGACCCTTGACATTTCTAAGCATCCCTTCCATTTCTCATTTCCTTCTGACACCCTCTTCTTACATCTCCTATACCTATGATCACTTCTTATCTCTTATTCTGTTCCTCTTCATTTTGTCCTCTAATGTGGCTTGGTCAACTGGGTCTAGCCTTCAGCAGGTTGGGTATTTTATCCTCCACAGTGTCATTATTCCACTCCAATATCAATCAATATTATTTATCCTAACTAGAAAAAAAAGTTGCTAGTCAATGTCTTTACCACCAAGCAATGCTTCGTTGGAGTGTGTGGTACTGGTCCTTTTGAATCACGTTCATCTGATCATAGATACGTACGGATTCTTGAGGTTTTAGGGGATTTCAACGCATAAAGTTGCAATATCCATGTCAGACATTATAACTTAAGAAGCTTCTTCTTAAAGGAAGAATAAAACAGATACTTCCCAAATTAAGCTTTAATGGAATAAGATGAAAGGTGCATTGCATGCAAGGGTGGTCGACGCATCAAACATATATATCTTGCTAGGCAATTTTAGTCCTACTTGATTGATTGCGTTATCTATAGGTTGATACCATTTTTAGACTCAACGGTTGACAGTTGATTGGATGATACGTAACGGTACTGTCGATGACGAAGATGTACTACGCCCATGCATGAGTTGGAAAATAAAGAAATTTTAGAAAATAATAGAGACATGAAGATTTTACAGTTTACGTTCATGGAAGATGGAAGAGAAAATTCGCTATGAAAATACTAGCTAAGAAGTGGAGAATATAATAAAAAAGAAGTTGAGGAAGAAGAAAAAAAACTAGCTCTCATTAATCATGTACTGTGTTTGACAACTTTTGCAATCCTTTTAATATATCGAGCCCAGCGCCAGCCACTAGTAGGTCAGTTCCCGACATGATTATATGTGATAGGCTAGGATAGATCTTAGATGCTATTTCTTTTTAAGCAGGTTAATTTCATTAAATAGAAAATGTGATACATGAGGATGAGTGTGATTCCCTAACAGTCACCCAAAAGCAATAGAAAACAGTGCTAAATACATAGAGAGGGGGTGAGATTTATTTGGAACCAATATTTTGGTCCATACCCCTGTCCTACAAGAGGAAGCCGTCTTATATAAATACGAAAAATTGTTCGCAAAAAAGCAAACAATAAAACTGTCGTTTGAGATGGTAGTTCCTCCGCTAGAAGCGGTGGTGGTGGCGGGTGCACTGTCACATATTGTTTTGAGTAGATTTTTGAAGAGGTCCATCATCCCTCTTTCAAGATCACTGATTAGGGAAAGTAGTAACATAGAGCAGCCGGAAAATTGAGTCTGACCTATCGATACAATTGAGATTTATGCAATTTCTCATGTAGAGATGAGCACGCACCATTGACTTCCTAGATGGAAGCATGATATGGTTGCTCCTTCAAATTGTTCCACTATAATTGAAAGAATACGGTTCTGGTTATCTATCTACTAGATGCCTTGATCGAGATGGGACTAGTATTGCTTTATCAATTCAGGTATGTCTACTCAAGCTTCCAAAGCCATGCAGTAGTAATTCAAATAGACTGCTTTCTTGCTCTACTTCAATCCGACCTCTTCTAATTCACAAGGTGTAGGATTCCAACTTTGATAGAGTCGAAGCCCAACCTACAGTTGGGTTGTTGAGAAACTGGGCTCGGTAGGTTGGCTTCTGCTCTCGCATGTCATATCCGTACAATACTTTTATCCAAATTGTTTTGACACCTAGAGGACTGACTGCTCATAAATAGTACTGCTGCAATCTGCTTATGAATTAACTTGGGAAGCCCACGACAATTTTCCTCATTCAAAAGATTTAACAAATTAATAGATGAGAAATGATATTTAAATGATAGACTCTATATACATATGATACAAGTCCTTTTATTCTTAGTTAAGACCTTGGGCTTGTTTGGAATTGCGGTAGAAGTCTTAAAAAATATTTAAATAGGCTTCAAAATTCTTTAATGGAAAAATTAGATGTTTTGGTATTACGTAGGAAAGCACTTTTAGGGCTTGTTTGGGATTACGACAAAAGTTTTAGAAAGTTTTTAAATAGTCTTAGAAAGTTTTTTAATGAAAAAATTAGGTTGTTTGAGTGTTACATATTAACACTTTTAATCTCAAATAACCTTGAAGAAAAACATCATTTTGATGATTTTCCTTAAACGTGCTTTTCTGGATAATGCATAACGTAATTCGAATTTTAAAAAGACTATTAATGGATGATAATATCCAATTTTCAGATAATCACAACTTTCAAACTTTTAAAGATATAGTCATAATTTTTAAAAATTCAAATAATCGTAATTTCTTCAGAAAATATTTTTTTAATTTGTTTCCAAATAAACGTAACATGTTTGAAAGTGTTTTAAACATATAGTTACCAAACAGTATAAATTTTTAATAATATAACTTATTACTTAAGTCATAAGCTATAAATTATATTTCTCACAACAATCTCAAACTTGTACTTAATCTCAAATAAGCTAAAAAGTACGTTTGAGGAAAAGTATTTTTTCCTCAAACGTGTTTTTCTAGATAATGCGGAACGTAATTCAAATTTTAATAATACTGTTAATAGATGAAAATACACATACAACTTTAAGATAATTACAACTTTCAAACTTTTAAGGATATGGTCATAATTTCTAAAAAATCAAATAATCATCAATTCCACCTCATAAATTACTTTTTTAATTTATTTCTAAACAAACGTTACATGTTTTAAGTACTTTAAATATATGATTATCAAACAGTAAATAATTTTTTAATAATAGAACTTATTATTTAAGTTATAAGCTATAATACCTAAAGTTATAAACTATATTTTTCACCGCAATCCCAAACATGTAACTAGTCATTGTCACGCCGACTTTTTTCATTAGTCGAATAATATAATGCCAAAATAATGCATCAATCCAACTAGTAACTTGGAACTTTTTAAGTTGCTTGTATTAATTTGTAAATGGTTAAAACTTTAAAACCTAAACACTAATTGTTATACTTGAATATTATATAGAAAAATGCTTGGTCGAATATGAGATGGTATAAAAATAAAATTATAAATTGATTTAATTTGACGTAGCATGTCATAAAAAATTAGTATAAAATAAATTTGATATCTTGTCTCAAATTACGTAACTTTGTAAATATAATTTTAGTGAGATGTTTCTTATATGAGTAACGTTAAATACATATTAATGAAAAATTAAATCCATTATTAAAAGTATAATTTTTTTAAAAAATACTTGAGATTTGCATGCACTAAATTAATATGAAATGATTTGTATAAGTTTTCAATAGATAAATTTTAAGTAATTTTTTTTATAAAAAGTGGACCTCATCTTGAAAAATGTAAAAATATGTATCTTTATAGTGAGATAAATTTTTATTATAAAAAAACTACATAAAATTTACCTATTCAAGACTTGTATAGACAACTAATATTGTACCCATCATTTTAATTTTGAAAAATGATAAACACATAATTTTTCACAATAATATTTTAAAAGAAATATTATTTTTGTAAATTAACTTGTAAAAGTAATATTATTAAAATATACTTATTTTATAATATATAGTGAAATATAATTTTGTATAAATATATAAATTCTCTATTGCGTGAAGGATGTATTACCTGCGAATATACTAAAAACTGCTACTACGCATGACGTACTCAAGGACAGATAGGAAAGGAAAGGAAAATGATACTCTCACCGTCGTAGCAAATAAAACAGAGTAGGAAAAGACGTCATGGATGACGACTAGTGAGCTTATCATAGAGAGCCGCAAATCAAACCCTCCTTAATGCTTTGCTCGACTCTCAATGCTCATTACCACGTGATTTTTTTTTTCACATTTTGTTGTTGTTGGGTCCCTCCCTTATTATTAATTTCCCATCTCTTACCCTATCAATATCATAATCACACTCTTTCCCAATCTTTTGACCGTCTATTTATTTATTTATTTGTAGGTTTTCTCGTCTCAATCGTTTATCGCTATTTACTTATTGAGAAAAAATATTTACAATCGTAAATTATGTAATTACCGTGTAATCGTTTTGAAAAAAGTAAATAAAACATGGGATCCACATGAAAAAAAAATAATTTTTTAATAGTAGACCTTATTCTTTTCAAAGCGATTACGCGGTGTTTACGCATTTCACGATTATACGTAAAATTACTCATACTTATTACTTATAAAAATGTTAAGGAGCTCGTTTTTTTTTCCCGATTTCTCTTTTGATTTTTTTAATTGTTTTTAACTTAGTGATTAAAAAAATAATATTTAATAATATTGTGAGTTTTTTTCTTTTTCTAAAAATATTTAAAAATGTAAAAAAAAAAAAAAAAATCAGAAAATATTTAAAAAATCACATTTCATATTTTCTTAATTACTAAATCAAAAATAAAAAAGGCAATCGGGAAAATCAATGGGAGCCTGTTGTGCTCCCTAGGATTTCCCTATTACTTATTCCATGAAATGCGAAGTATGAAATTATGAATGACATATTGTTTTTCCTTTTATTACAAATTCTCATTACCTTTGATTTATGCATTTAAAATAGCCATTTTTCTTTTTCTAAAAAGTATATTCTATTCGTCTATATGAAACTTACTCTTCGGATGGTCTTATTGACGTGACATCATTATGTAATACTAAGTGATTTTTTAAAAAAATTTAAAACATAAATATAAAATAGGTAAAGAAAATCTAGAGTTTCAATTTTTTACATTTTCAGATGTCTTTTTTATTTAAATATATTTGTTATATCATTTTAATAAAATCATGCATAGTGCGTCAAGAGGACAATCTTGACCAATGTTTTGAATACCGTACCGGACATCGTACCGGTCAAAGTACTGGAACGAAATATTTCGGTACCGGTACCGTTTCGGGATAACGTTTCGGGATAGTCAATATATAAATAAATTATATATATAAATATATATAAAAAAATTATATTCCAAAATAATAGTCTATATATAAATAAATTATATATAAATACATATATATATAAATTATAAATAGTCTAATCTGAATTATGGGTTAAAAATAAGTTTGTAGTTTGAAAAAACCGAAAAAAAAAAAACACACACACACAGGCCGAAATATCGGCCGGTACAGGCCGAAATTTAGTCCGGTATGGCCGGTACCGGCCGGTACGGCCGGTATTTTAGCCGGTACGGTACAGATATAGTACCTGTACCGGCCGGACGGTCGAAACGAAAAATTTCGATCGTACCGGCCGGTACGGTACGGGATTTAAAACACTGATCTTGACTATAAATTTGCCAATAATAATACTAAAAAAAACTAGCACTTTTTAACAATTTGTACCATTGATCACGATTCCAACGTTAAAATTGTGTAGAATATAGTTTCACTGTCTTTTATATACTTTTAAAAATTAATATTTATTTCTTGAAAAAGTTTGTGCCGAATATATTTATTTCTTGAAACTAATATTTAAATCAGTTTCACCTTTTAATACTTAATAATGAGATATCAACAATATTTCGTATAATTATGTTTTAAAGTGAATGTATTTTTGTAAAATATTAATAATTTTATCAATATATTTTTATTTATTTAAAATATAGTTGTGCGAGGGATTATAAATAAAAATTGTATCTATACTTATTACTTTCCTTTAATATTTATTACTGGCGTCAAACTCTCTTCTAGTTCTTGAGCATTAGAGCATTCTCATTAGATTAGTTAAAATTAAATGACATTTTTTATGAATGTAAGAGAAATTTGACTTTTAACTATTTCATTCACATAAATCTCTACATTGGAATATCTATTTTTTCATTATATAATAATAAAATAATATAAGATGACTTTGATTTTAATTATTCACATTAAATCTCCACATTAGATTATACATTTATTTGTTAGATAGTAATGAATAACTAATAATTTTAAAAATATTTAATTGTTTTAATTATTAATTTATTTTATTTTATCATAGTTTACTATTCTACCTATTATATATTAATTAATAATCATATTCTTATTAAATTAATATTACTAACTCAAATTAATATATCAATTTCAAAAATATTTTAATTTTTTTAATTATGAAATTATTTTATTTTATCATATTTTACTATTTATAATATTATATATTAATTAGTAATCATATTCTAATTAAATTATAGATTAAAAATAGAAACTAGAAAGATATTGATGGAGACCTCCGGAGAGAAATAAATAATATAAAATAGATTTGATTAATAAACAGTATCTTTTAAATTTGAAAATAACTTTAAAAGTTACTGTAGCTATTTCAATGTGATATATTTTATAGTTCAATAGTTAAATTCTGTTTGGATTTTCTAGAGTGCTCTGATTCCAACGAACCCAAATAAAAGCGATTTGCCCTTTTCTGGCGGACCAACCGAAGCGTACGGCTGTCAGATCTCTTACCGTCAAAATCACAAAGAAAAGGAACAGTCGGTATAGATTTGGCCACACTGCCGAGCATGATGGAGTCTTGACGTACATTAGAAAAACTCGGCTGGTGATGTTACATCGGATAACGAAGATGCGCTGAGAGAAAACGCCAGGTCAGCAAAAAGGTCAAAAAGATATTTTCCCAGATGGGCTCCAACTTTTCCAATATATCATTCTCATGCCTAATTATTTACTATTTAGTATTTTGTTGTTTGAAGGGAAAAGAGTTAAGTTCCTTTGGCATTTCTAGCTCAGCTTCAGGCTTCAAGATTCAAGCTTTTCAGCTTTCAGAGGAGAGGAGAGGGTAGGGGGGCTTCGAACTTTTGAAAGGATCTCCGAAATTAGGGTTCTGCTGAGGAACGAAAATGGGGAGTCATGGAGAGAGCGTGGCGTGCGATTTCTGCAGTGAGCAGCTTGCGGTTCTTTACTGTAGGGCGGACTCCGCTAAGCTCTGCTTGTTCTGCGACCAGCACGTGCACTCGGCGAACCTGCTGTCCCGGAAGCACCTGCGCTCCCAGATCTGCGATAACTGCTGCTCGGAGCCGGTCTCTGTCCGGTGCGACACCGATAATCTGGTGCTGTGCCAGGAGTGCGATTGGGATGCCCACGGTAGCTGTTCGGTGTCGGCCTCTCACGATCGAAACCCGGTCGAAGGGTTCTCGGGGTGCCCCTCCGCCCTCGAGCTCGCTTCCCTCTGGGGCATCGAACTTGACGAGAAGAAGATGAATCTGTCGGCGATGTCGATTCAGAACCGGACGATTAGTGCTTTGGACGACTCGTCGTCGTGGGTGTTCGATAAATCAAGCGCCGGAGTGGTGTGTTTTCAGGACTTAATTGTACCGAGCGAGAACGCCATTGTCGGCGTGAATGGCTGTGGGATCTTGACGATGTCGAAGAAACAGGGTGGTCCGAGCTGTGGGAAGCGGAGGCAGGTGATGTATAAGCAGCTGGTGGAGATTTTCAAGAGGGATTTGGCGGCGGAATCGCCGAGGGGGAGTGGTGGTTGGCAGGGAATGAGTGTGGAGGGACTAGCAGATTTGGGAAATGGCAGGGATGGGGTTGATGGGTTTGTAGGTGAGAGTCGTGTTGCTCTACAGCAGAAGCAGCAACAAAAACAACATCAACTACCACAAGCGCCCCTTTCGGCTTTGCTTACGATGGATTTGAAGGAGAACAACCGTACTGTTGATGGGGATATGTTGTGGGACACTCATCCCAGTGGTCATAGCACGCAGGTAATTAATGTTTCGAATCAGTTAGTCTGCATTAGATGCTGTGTTTATGCTTTAGATTGTGTAAACAAGTTAAACTGAGATTTTCTTTTCGGATGGCGAATCAATTTGTCTCTCGTAGACTCGTAGTAATAGCACTGCATCTTGAGGTGGCTTATTTATATTAGTATTGGTTTTTGTTTAAATTCAAAATTTCAGGAATAGGATCTTCAAATTCTTATTCGAACTGACTTCTCAGAAAAATATTTTATTGGAATATGTTTACTTGATTTGAGTTACGCATGAAAACATTGGTTGCATATGGTACCGCGTACTCGCAATGATTGCACTTCGTTGATGTTCCCTTGCAGATATGGGATTTTAAACTTGGACGATTGAGGGAACATGAAGAAACGGGTACAATGGAAGTTGCATATGATGCAAATGATGCAGGATTTATGATAAAAAATTTTGGGGAACTAATGGAGGGAACATCTATGAATAATACAAAATTGTTGGGAGATTTGTACCGGATGAATTGCCCTGTTGGACGTGATGATATGGCGTTTAACGTAAGTCCTTTCTGACTGCATTAAAAAACTCGTTATATTTTTTAGTTGACTCTTTCACTGCATATGTACTTGTGTTTGAAACCTGATATTGCTATTATATATTTCATTTTGTGATCTCCATGTGCTCTTCTGTTTCAATCTTCTTGACAACCTTCTACTCTGCGGTTTGGATTATGTATTTAATATCCCGGATTGTGTATAAGAGGCTGTGAATGAGTTCTCACATTGTTTAGGAATGACAAGTCTTGTCCTTCACAGATGATTTCAAGGAGCTCAAATTGTAACTTCGAATAGTCTTTTGGGAGTATAAGTCCATATTTGGCTTGGGCTTTCTTTGGGTTGTTTTAATGTTGGCTTTTGGAAAATACCGGTACCTTGTGATTTGTGGTGTGGATTGCGAAATTAAAAAAAGTAGCTCATGGCTGTCCAATCCAGAAAACTTATTTTTGGTCTTTGCTAATATTCTTTATAACCTAATGATATCGAGGGCCTTCTTATTGTTCGTTAATTTTCTGCAGACCTTAGGTTTGGGACCCAGAACTGAATTACAGATGAGTTTTGTTGGGAACTTGTATGTAAGTGATGCCAAATCATTGTTTGTTTTGCCCCTTCAACTTTGGGGGAGATTGTTGTCTAGTCCCACTTTTCAGTAAAGAGAAGTGCATCGTCTATATGTAATACAGTATACATGCAAGGACTATTATCCAGTTTCAAAGAAATATGCAGGAGCTGGCCGACCAATTTTTGAATTGAATGGTTCAGATCATTTCCATGTTTTGATGTGAAGAAATTTTGTTATTCTGTATGAATAAAACTGGGAAACAAAAGTTATCATGTCGGTAGACTATGTAGATGATGTATTAATGGCATTATATATTTGGCACAAAGTTTGTGGAAAGAAAACCTCGAAGATTGATTGGAAAATCGTAGTTTACTTCTTCCACTGCAATGCTACATGCCATCCTAGACTCCTAGTAGAGTTCAGAGGATTGACAAAATCTTACTTGGATATACAGAATAACTCAAATAACCCATCAGCCAGCCAGGGGCCAGCAACATCTGAGAGCAACAATAGACATATGGGAAGACCGTCGTCAGGTTCAGCATTTGGTAAAGCAGGAGGTACTGGTGGCTCTAAAGATGTCCCGCATCTGGAACAATCGTTTTTTATGAGAGGTGACAGCGTGGGAACAGCAGCAACAACCAAGGCCGACATGGAGCAACTGGCACAGAATAGAGGCAATGCCATGCAACGTTACAAGGAGAAGAAGAAAACTCGAAGGTGCGTTGTCATCTGGTTATTTTCCTCCTTATCTTTCACTACTATTCTGTTTAGTTTCTAAATGTTAAAACTTCATCGTGGATAGATATGATAAGCACATAAGGTACGAGTCAAGGAAAGCAAGAGCTGATACTAGGAAGCGAGTCAAGGGTCGATTTGTGAAGGCTAGTGAAACAACTGATGGTTAAATTCATGCTAAGATGAGCTTCTCCTTTCGTACTGTCTGTAAATATCTCACATTCTTCCCATAGTAAATGTATAATTCTGCAGTCTGTCTGGTTATCTGCATTAACAATTATTTGATTTCTGCTCTCTCTCTCTCTCTCTCTCTCTCAAACACAAACACAAACCCAAATCCACGGGAATACACGTGCATGAATCTCCCCCCCCCCCCCCCCCCCCCCCCCCCCAAAAAAAAAAAAAAAAAAAACCTCGAAAATATCATTACTAAGCGCTTTTTCTCAACATGTTTGAAGATACATGGAAATACCATCCCGTGAACGACCATGCAGCTTGCTTTAACATGTTACATACATTGCAATGAGTTGAGTAAGTCAAAGGGGACTCTCAAACAACCTCTGAAACCTAGCCATATACTTCTTTGGCTGCTCAATATGGTACTTTCTTTGACTGAATTTGACCTGGACCCCATGCTTGGAATGTTTTGGCTAATCTTCAATAGTTTTAAGATCACTTTCACTTCCGCTGCATTCATTATTAATATTCACGGAAAACTCTTTCTCGAGAAACAAAAACTATTTTTTAGCTCGTAATGATTTCGTTTTCAAGAATAGTATGTGGGAAAGTAGTTTGAAGTTTAAACCTTCCACTCATGGGTCATGGCGCAAATTATTGGTGCAAAAAGGGATAAGCTTTGGAGGAAATATTTTCCTCAAGAAAGTGGTTGCTGGTCGGACCAGTAGCCTTTCCTGTCAGTCAAACACGTGAAAAAGGCAAGAAAACTGTTTCGTTTTTCTTTTATTTTCTTGTCTTGTACTCTCTTTTTCCTGTCAATCAAACACAGACCACATTCCCCCACCCCCCTCTCTTGGTTTAAAGATAAGCCAAGATGAAGAAGTATTAGAAAAATTAACGAGAGGACCAAATTCAATAGGCAAGGTAGTAACTGTAATGCTAATAATTCCTTCTTCAAAAAAAGAAAAAAAAAAAAGGATCTTTTCTGTTTTCATGATAATCCAAGAAGTGCCCATAAGTTTATCCGTCTAGCTCCAATCGACGCACAAGTGACAAGATATTATGTATAAATCATTTGTATATAACTTCCTCAATTTAAATAACACAATTAGATCAGTACAAACGGGGTACATGACGGACCTCTACCATAATTAACTTTCTTGACTCATTCCAGCATCTTTTGAATACCTTATTTTTTTCGAAGTTTCTGCAAGTACTTCAACCAATTTCCTCGGAAGTTCAAAGACAACAGACATTAAAGTTATATAAAAGATTAGAGGGTAATAATTAAGAGCAATTATGTCTCAAACCATGATCAGTGATGTCTACAGGAGATTGAACAGCAACAAGCTTAGTGGAATAATGGCACTAGAGGTCCCTCGACCCAACATGCTTCGTTAACTTATCATCATCATCATCATCATCAATCTCATACCTTATTGTAATGCTGTTGGTAATTTACTAATCCATAGACTTCTATTTTCTTTCATTGGTTGCAGTAAAATAATACAAGAACCAAGAGCACAGAAGTACTAAAGGAGCGAGGGTGAATAGTACCTGCTGCATGCTGCCATCCATGTTGCTTTCAAGTTAAATTGCAATCTTTTGAAGCCCAATGTTGATGTCATTAGAATCCTACATATATGATTTGCATTTGGAGCCCGTTATTTATGCTCGATTCATCTACATTCTACTTATATTAATAGCTATAAGTCTACACACGAATTCTACAAAACACGCCTACAAGTTGATGTGAAACGTTAGATTTACATTATAATAAATAAATAAAAGCTTTATAATCTAATATTTCATATCAAACCACGTCAGTTTACAAGTTTATTTTTATAAGATCTATGCGTAGACTAAGCAATTCTCAAACATATATGCTTGTGATTTCTTCTAAAATACCTTCGACCTTGATGTGTGCAAGACCAGGCTAGGCCCAAAAATTATGGACTGGATGTTGTTGGTTACCTGATCTCTGAAAAGCCCTTCTCAGACTTTGAAGTAAACAGATAGGAGAGAGGGTGATACACTCTGATAGGAGTTTGGTATTCTATGGTCAAGCTATAATTTGACCTGCCCAATAATTTATAAATAGAAATTAGTATGCAGTAAATATATAAATATAAAAAATGAGTATCTCTCCATAGCATCTTACAACTTCTTGTTAAATTACTTATAATTCCAAAATTTTAAGCGGTTAGAAAGAGGTAGATTCATCTTTTAAATCATATTAATACACTCGTCATGGTATTATTAATTATTATAAAATAATAAGATTAGATAAATTTAATTATTTCCATTATATTGTGAAGGTATCATTACAAACCTCTTTGCTTTTTTTAGGTGCTCTTTGCTTTTGTTTATATATAAACAAGATAATGGTGGTTTGAGTTTATACGAGTTTGAGAATGTCCATGGATTGAAGACATATATATATATATATATATATATAAATGATACATGCAGTCGTGAGTGTGCAAGTGACGTGCAGTCGTTTTGAAAAAAATGAATAAATATAGGACCCACATGAAAAGAAATTAATTTTTTAATAGTGGATCCCACTCTTTTTCAAAACGAACGCACTACATTTGCGTATTCCACGACTGTATATAGCATTACTCTTCTTTTATATATATATATATACACACATATCTCAAAAGTTAATAGGAGGGTCCCGGACAACTAGCAAACCAAGCAAAGTTACTTTGGGTGAGTCTTTAAAAAAAATTAAAAAAAAAAAAATTGAAATTGACAGAGGAGGAGGGAAAGTCACTATGAAGTTGGCTGCCTTAATTGCAACATGGTGTCCAGTTTCATTATTTAAACTAAAAGATCCTTTTGACCCTTGTTTTGTTCTTCCCTTTTTACAAACTTATCATTGCTATCATTGCTATTTAACCTTACCACTCAAATAATTCTTTTTTTTGTTTTTAGCCCACAAGGGCGGGCATGCTATGCTTTGTCCCAGTTTAAATTCTCGTGTATAAATAAATTAAGTTGGCTCCCTTAATTTTTTTTTTCTTTTTTAGTGGATTGTAGAATCACTAACTTTTGATAATTCATATATAATTACAAACATAAAAAAATTATAAAAAATAAAAAAATGAAAGCATGAGTGTAGTTTAATTGAATGGAAAAAAAAAATGTAAAAAATTTATAAATTCACATGGATGGAATTTTTAAGGTATATTATATATGTATGGTCAACCATCCACTCCCTTTTTAGAGTGGGGGTGGGACATTTGGAGAAATTCGACCTTCGTGGGTACTTAGTTATTTTACACTCAATGTTCCTTTATTTAAATCTATTTGAACAGATAAGCAGAATAAGAAGCTGCCCTTTTAGTGCTTCTTCAACCCTCTTCTCACCTTTTATCATCATCAATTGAAATGAAATGAAAAAAAAGGGGGAAAGTTGTACTGTTTGTGCTTTGAGCTTTGTCAAATCACTTCTTTTAAGGAGATCATGTATAGTTGATATGATCATAATATCAATCTAAGATAACAAATTAAGGTGATCTTTGGTGTCCCACTTCCCCTTTAAAACCAAACATGCACATGCACATTCACATGCACATTATATCTAAACGAGTTCAGTTTCTTATTTGAATTTGAAGACTTCTAATGAGTAAAAATAGATAGGATAATGCTAGTCCTTTCGATCCTACCGCTTGCATTTTTTTGTTTTTTACTTCATGATTAAAGAAGTATTTTTTAATAATGTTATGAATTTTTAAAAAAATATATTTAAAAGTGTTAAAAAAATACATGTAAAAAAAAAGCAAAAATAAATAAAAAATAAAAATAACTAGTGGGAACTAGCGGTGGCTATAGTACTGCCCTAAAATTAAGGAAAATGATACTCTCACCACTAATTATTACAGCTCGGTATTACTGTTAGAATTTTTTATTTTTTTTTATTTTTTCTTTTTACTTAATGATTAAGAAAGTATTTTTTAATAATATTATGATTTTTTTATTTTTTTAAAAAATATTTAAAAGTGTAAAAAAATACATGTAAAAAAGACAACAAAAAAGAAGAAGACCAATTATACCTAACAGTAGCTCCCTGCGGGAATTGGGAGCAGTGGACGTAGCACCGTCCAAATAGATATATGAAGTTGATCGTAGATAATTTATTAAATATTTAATACTGTCTAAAAAATTTTATACAGACGATAATAAATATCGTATATCTATTTCTCATCTTTAGAACTGTTCATTTGGGTCAGGTTTTTTCCTGCCCCATCTGGAACCATAGAAACCGAATTCCGGTCCGAACCAGGTACACCCGGTACCTTTTTTTTTTTTACTCATCTCATAATTACAATTTTCTCAAATTTCTACACAAAATATAATAAATAATTTAACTTTTTTAAATCCCAATTTAACTTTTTCAAATTTCAAAATAATAATAATATTAAAAAATAATATTTTAATAATATTTTTTTAATTTTATTTTTCATCTAAAACCATCTAATCTCTTAATATTTTGATGTTTGAATGCTTTTTAGTTTGAAGCGGTGTCTTTTTTTTTGGTTTTGATCTGGAAACCAATGTGGTGTTGTATGTAATGAAAAAACATTTACCGTTTGGACCATCAACTCATCTCAACTCATCATTATAACTTTTTTAAATTTCAACACAAAATATAATAAACAATTCAATTTTTTTCAAATCCCAAAATAATAATAATATTAAAAAATAATATTCTAACAATATTTTATCATTTCAACTCAACTCACTTCAACATCCAAACTCAACCGAAGAGTCGACTCTATTATGATTCTTCTACAATTAATAAAAGCCCAAAATACCTTTAAAAAAAAAGATTAAAAATAAAAACCCTTGAAAGATTTTAAGACATTTCATAGTTTTATAATTATTTACGAGTTTTTAAACTATTTCCAGGATTTTTTTTTTTTTAATTTGGTGATGTGAGGGCTGTGGCAAACGTTAGAGTTGCGTGTGGCAATGGTCATTCCTTTAGATTTCTATGATAAATGGTCTTAAACTCGAATCGATGAATTTCTTCTGTATTTTGGGTCCACACAGTACCTACCTATTGTTTCAGTCAAATATTTTGCATGTACATGAATGAAGGCAGTGTGAACAAGATGAGCAGTGTCAATCACCGTCTATGCCTTTTTGGTTTCCAGATCAAAACATTCAAATTCTAAAAAAAAAAAAAAAAAAAAAAAAAGGATTCCGGCCCGAGTCTACTGTCCGGATATATCCAAATTCCCGAGTCGAAACTCGGATTAACAGTAGTACTCACTTTAAATTTGAATAGAGATTCATGTATATATCAACCATGGTAAGGGACGGAGTCAAAGTTAAGACATGGCCCCCAACAATTACACCATACATTAAAAGACAAGTATCTGATCACATGCTGCAATTAATTTCTTTAATCCTTTTGATTTTATTCTTGGCCATGATCTAAGTTATGGTGGCTAGATTCTCCAATACTCGTTTTGTTTTCTTCTGTTTTTATAGGACTCTTCACTTTGACAAATTCATCATTAATTACTGTAGAAATGTGTCCAGATTAACCCGCATAAATGATCATCTCGCATACTATTATTCGAGTATTAATAATATACATAAAATATTTTTTTGAATAGGGTTATACACTATTTAAAAGTTCAAAAATTTTATGTGCATTCATTTTAACATATTCTTTGCGCACTCTATTAATATGATTGGCTGCCGTATCTTTTTAATATAAAATAATTAATTTGGCTAATCATATTAGTAGAATGTACAAAGAATACGCAAAAATGACTATATGTAGTAAAAACTTAAAATTTTAAATAAATTTTATTTCAAAAATTTTATTTGTAATCACTTTTGCGTATTCATTTATACACTTCATTAATGTAATTGGTTGCGTCATTTTTTTAATATAAAATAATTATTTTGGCTAATTTATTGGAGTGCGTAAGGAATACACAAAATGACCATATAAATATGAGACCTACATGAAAAGAAATTAATTTTTTAATAGTGGACTTCACTCTTTTTCAAAATGATAGTACGGCACTTGCACACTTTACGACTGTATGTAATATTACTCTTTTCATAAAGTAAAACTATGACAATAATTATTAATAATAATTATATAAATATCATTAGTGAAGGAATGAATATTATCATACTCATTGAAACTTAATATTATTAGGTGGATATGAGTGAATCCAAGCGATTTGATTTGATTTGATTTGTAGAATTCAGTTGACTTTGTTGAAGCTCGAATTTGGGCTCCTTTAAAATGGAGCCTCTCAATGCCGAATCTGGGCATCAACATATTTTTTAACATCAATAAGCAGTGCAGGAATAAAATTTATTGGACATAATAAACTATATATGTCTGCCCGACCACCACAAATTCCCAAGTTACATTATTCCCTAATGCCTTGCACTCTTGTCTCTGTAAGTCTCTTGATTCTCCAACCTTGAATCCAATATATATATATATATATATATATATATATATATATATATATATATATATATATCTTAATATTTTTAAAGAGAAAAAGTCTTCTTGCAAACGATTTTTCGTACCAAATTACACATCAATGTTAAATGTAAAATATTCATTTAGTGAAACAATGTGAATTGACGATGAAAATGATTTTCGTGAGACAGTGAATCTTATTCTTCTCTTAAAAATAATTTATTTTATTTTTTTACAATAAAAAAAATTAGGTAAGTGTTAATATGTAATTTGACTGCTTGTGCTAACAAATCCCTTTCAAAGAACATAATACAAACTGGAAAAGTAGGCAAGTGTGTCAGTTTACAGATGCCCGGATCTCAATTATTCTGGTCTATCCCTTTTGGCTCTTACAGTGTTCATAGGATATATTGATGGATTCTCCCACCCATTGCCCTTCTGATCTCATCTTTCAATGCTGGCATGCATGCAGCAATCCATTATCCATCCTGCTCTCTATTTGTCAAATTTAAATTTAAATAAGCATCCATATGGGAAGGGATATATTGAAAAATATATATTTTTACTATTTAAATATATCAAAGTTTACTGTTTATAAATTCAGATTAAGGGCCACATGCCACATAAGCACTATTTGTTGCAAGATTTGTAAAAAGTTATTTTATTTACAAGTCGATGTGAATGAAACACGTATGAAAAATATTTGATTTGTAAAACAAGTTTAAATTAAACTTTTGTATAAATTAAATCTTTCCATATCAAAAATGGGTGACATGTTTTTTACACAGTCTTGCAACTATATTTTTTCTATAAATAAATATGTGTGGATATATATATATATATATATATATATATATATATATATATCACATGCCATTATCAATACCACTGCTGGTCCTTTGGGTCCAGCAGAAATTTTGCCCCACCCAACGTGACTTTACCGGTCAGCAACTGAAAGCTGTTCTCATTCTAAATTTAAAATAAAGAATTGTTATAAATATAAAAAGATTATATAAAAATAAATTTATAAATTGACTAATTTCACCTTATTCGTTAAGTTTATTTTATATTAAAAGAAATATTACAATATAACGTACTACATCACACGTCAATTTGTAAATTTATTTTTTTATAATTCTTTTGTGGCTGAAAAATTTATCTTTAAAATAATATCGATTAAAGGCAATTATGGTAAAGATGTATCTACGCATGTTACGAAAGGTATACGTGACAGAGATGTTAACAAATTAATTAAATTTTACCTACTACTTTACCGGTTCATCAATGTACCATCATACAGATCATCATGAATATCATGTGTTTTTTCATGAACTCCTGCCACTCTGATCCATCACATCTAAGAGTAGTAAAATGTTTTTTTTTTCCCTATAAAATAGCATGCCATTAACAATCACACCCACAAAGAAGTGTTCTACATCATGCAATATCAACCCCCCCAAGTGAATTAAATGTATTCAACTTTACCCACATTTATTAGAAAAATTGAGAAATAAAAGTTGGAATCATCGTTTTGGTTTGGCCACACAACTAGCAGTTCCTTTTTATGGGCTCTATAAATTCTCCCAACAATGCTCAGATTCCTTGCTTGGCAGAAAAGAGCCATCTCTCTCTCTCTCTCTCTCTCTCTCTCTCAGTGTGTTCATAAGCATCTTGACTTTGAACTCCCTTTGAGGTTCTAGAGCTTTAACCACACCTCCCAAGATTTGCTAATGAAGATCTGGGCCATGTTTCATCTTCTTCTTGCTTTTCTTCTTCTATCAATCCGTTCAGAAACTACAAATGCAAACTCAGAAGGTACAAAAAAGAATCTTAAATCTGTGTGTACTTGCATGATGATTTATATTATTATTTAACACAGTACTTCTTTTGACTATGCCTCTGGCGTAATATTCTTAAATACTGTTTTGGTGCTTTGATCAACAGGAGACGCTCTGTACGCATTGAGGAGAGCTATGAAGGATCCGAATGGTGTTCTGGAGAGCTGGGATCCGACCTTAGTGGATCCCTGCACTTGGTTCCACGTTACTTGCGACGGTGATAATCGGGTTACCCGACTGTAAGTCACATATTCCTTAGCTCTCTGCTTTTTTCCATGCCCTTTTCTTTCTATCTTCTCAACGTCTAACTACTGTGGCTTGTGTTCATTTCATACATCAGTTTCTCTGCTTATTTTGAGTTCTTTAAACTGTCAAAAGCCTTTTTATTTGATTATCCTTTTTATTTATTTGCATATAAACAACATATTTTTGGTAAATATTATATTAATATATACAGAAATATCTTAATTTATTTTTCTGGCTGTTTGAGCTTGTTATTTCACCCGTGAAACTCTGAATTTTCTGTTTCCCATGGTGATTGGTTTCCAGTCCAAACTTTACTTTACTCTTTCAGAGCAAGCAGTGTAAATTAATTCTGTACTTTTCTTTTATCCTTTGCGCCACTCAAATTTTTGTACATCCTCTATGTAAATCTTTATTCTATGGAGTTTAAGAGGGCATGATGATATTTGCAGTGACCTTGGAAATGCAAAGCTGTCGGGCAGCTTGGTTCCAGGGCTGGGGAAGCTTGAGCGTCTTCAGTATCTGTAAGTACTTCTGCTACAAGAATGCTATCCAGGTTTTAATATTTGTATTTCTGGCTGAAATAGAATGTTTACCTGTAAGTTACTTAAAAAAAGAAATGGCAATAAATTTTTGTCACTAAAAACAAACCAAAAATAGATTATGCAGACAGAACTTTGATGATATTGCATACAAAAATGATGGAATGCAGAACAGGCTTGTAATTATAGATCTGCCCGCCCTATGTGAAAGCCTGTAGTGGGTGGTTATACAGCAGCTGAAAGGCATTCATCAATGTTTCCAACCCCCACAAGCCAGCTAGTCCCATCACCCATTGGATTATGGACCCTAAATCTAATAGATATGGTGTTAAATTCACTATTATATGTTGGAAGATGCATGCAGCATTTAATAAAATATGGTCTGGTTGGTACGTGTTCACTGTTGTTTTGCAGTGAATTGTACATGAACAACTTGGTGGGATCCATACCAGAGGAGCTTGGTGGACTGAAGAGCCTAGTTAGCTTGGATCTTTATCACAATAACTTGACTGGGTCCATCCCTGCCTCCCTCTCTAAGCTCTCCAATCTCAAGTTCCTGTAAGCATTTCTATATCCTCTGATCAGTATTTGTTACTTGGTCATCATTTGGGAAAAAGATCCTTCCGAATTTTTATTTGAAATTGAGAATCAAGTGGAAGAGAGAGACTCATGAAAACTTTATGCGGACATTAGTAAATGTAGTGTCCAATTCATTTGCATCTTTCTTTCCCACTTGGAGATCTGTCTGAAACTTAAGGAGACTTTGATCTCACCATTTTTGGGACCAAGTAATTGATGTGTGATTCATTTCTCTTTTATGGGCATTTAAAGATGAACATCTTTTGCTTGCTGTTAACTACATACAGGAGATTGAACAGCAATAACCTGACTGGAAGAATACCCAGGGAACTCACTAAACTCGGAAACCTCAAGATCCTGTAAGTTTTCTGTGTAAAACGTCTCTTAAATATATATATGCATTCTCTCTTTTCTTTCAAACTTTCTTTGGCCTAATCAAGTTGGTGGGAATTATTGTGTAGTGACGTGTCACACAACGATTTGTGTGGTACATTCCCAACCTCGGGCTCCTTTTCCAAGCTCTCGGAGGAGAGGTAATTGATTATTTACACATATATTCGTCTATATAGAGAGAGTAATAAAATTTTCAAGCTTTTGAGGTTTTAGTTTCTGTTGCTGATTGTTTGGGTGCAGTTTCAAGAATAATCCAAGACTTGAAGGACCAGAACTGATGGGATTTGTGAGATATGATGTGGGAGGAAGCTGCTAATGATGTACCAACAATAGGCAAAATACATATATATATTATGTTGCCAATTTCTTCTGTCTAATGTCTCTTTAGATCGAAGAGCTTTATGTCTCACTAATATATATATATATATAGCTATAACACCGAGAAACCCCCCCTTATAGTAGTACCGACATGTTCATCTTCCTTGTTTAATATTCAAGTCTCAAACTTTCAACTACCCTTTTTTTTTTTTTTTATCTGTATTTGATTACGTAATAGTTCTGCCTGTGTTGTTCTCTTTACGAAGAATAATTATATTTTCAAGTCGGATATCTAAAATATACTAAATAAAGTATTTACATAACATAATTTGATTTAAAATAAATTTTAAAGTTTGAATCTTTTAAATCAAATTTTATTATTTAAATGGAATAAAGTTGATGTGTAGACCACATCGGTTTGAGAATAGAACAAACTCTAATATGAAATAAAAGCTTTGAAAAACACAAAGACTGTGACAGTCACGCATGATAAATCATGCACCCTGGTTTTTTATTTTTTATCTTTGCAGCAGCCTGAGATTTGACAACGCATATCGTGCAATAAGATAAATTTATTTTTCCAACTCCCATTAGTAGAATGAAGCAGATTCATGCGACAACCAAACATGCCCTTAATAGCTGTCTTGATTTACCCATCCCTTGGAGTTTCTGAAACATTCAACTATTCAGAAAGCAGGAACATAGTCTCAACTCATAAGAAAAATTGCTTTTACCTAAAAAGCCAGGGAAATTAGATGAATTATACGAGATAGAAAGAAAAGAGCGATTGGCTATTAAGTGCTTGCAGGAAATACAAAACTCTCCAAAAAATGATGGAAAACATTGACATTTATTCAATTAATCTATGCTTATTCGGTGAACATGGCAGCTAAAAGAAATGAATAAAAATTGTAGGTGAAGGAAACATTTACAGATCTTCAGCTGTACGAAAAGGTAACAAACAATCTCGCTCCCATGTCTTTTGTAGCTAAATCGAAAACAAAATTGTCACTGAATATTTAATGGAATCAATCCGCACCTGTGTACAAATTTATCACAGTTACATATAGAAGATTATGAGCTATACGCACACCAAGTGGAAAGAGTATTAGATCCACACTAATAATTTATCAACATCCGGAACACATTTCTTAGCTAACTGAAATTGGAACAATTATATTCTACTTAAGTGTAGAATAAGAACAGGCAGCTTGTGGAAATGAATTGCACGAATAAAAAATAAAAAGTAAAAACCCCATCCAATAACACATCTGAATCCTTTTAAGTATTTGTGTCACACCCATAACTTCGTTTAGGGGTTGAGTGATGCTTGAGACACCCTAAAGTTACTACATGGGCTTACAAATTGATGGGTCACAAATCAAATGTCATGAAACGTATTCAGATTATTAAAAACAGAAAATTGTGTCATATAGTGTTTGTATGAGCCCCTAGAATCTGTATTTTCAGTCATGAAATCCTCTAATGCCTATATTTTAAGATAGAAGACAAAATCACAGTTCTAAAAAATTACCTCTAATTTCAACAGTGCGAGTAACAGTGTCAGAATTAGTTGATGACAGCTGATTGCTAGAAAGGGCTACTGGTATCAAAGGGGGTGAAGAAACATCTTCGGCCATCTCCGTGCCATGAAGAGTTTGCAGGGGTGTCGATGTATGGGAAGTTCTCACACTAGAACTACTTGAAGGTATGGATAAACTACGCGAAATTTTTTGTGGAGGTGTTGGCAATGGAGATGCTGCATTTGACACAACTGATTTCTTTATAGCAGAAAGCACTTGATCCTTGGACCCCAAGGGGGCTGAATGACCAGCCCAAGCCTCAGGTCTTGAAGACTTGGGGGTTGAACTTGCAGGGGGCCTAGGAAGTTCATGAAGCTCACTTATTCTAGGCGAGGACACAAAAGTAGGGGAAGTACTAGGAGATGCTTTTGGAGATGTTGATGGAAGATAAGATGCTGGATTTCGAAGAAGAGGTCCAGAATTCAAATAGGGGCGTTCCACTGACACTAGCTTGGTAGGCCATGGCTCACTCATTACTGGACCAGAAAAAGCATGTCTTTTGAGTTTTTTGGGATCAGAAGCTGCAAATGTATAGTGATGTGGAAATAAAATCCCATCAGCTGAAGGAGGGGGCAAGAGAGTGGATGCAGTGTTGTTGATACTCTCTTTGAGTACAGACTGAGCGTTGATTTCAGTGGGTCTGGAGAGTTTCTCGTCTACCAAAATTTTTTCATAATTTTTTGGATCCAATGGGGATGAATGCCACAAATTCCTAGTGTGGTCGAATGGAGGAGTCTGTGTTTTGTGGAGCATCAGATTAACTGTTCCGGCAGAAATTGAACTCTTCATATCAACTGGAGTGGGTAGCACATACGTCTGCAACTTCCGTGTTGATGGTGGCCGCATCTGCCCAGTTCTTTCAGCAGAACCAAATTTATTCTCAGCAAAGAGTGGGGCTGATTGACTACCTGACCTAGCCTTGTAAGTAAAAGAATTACTGCCAGGCCTGTCCAGATTTTCCTGCAAAAATAACAAAAAGAAAGCATATACTCAGAAACTACAATATTGACGTTTTCTGCATCTTGAAGATTTAACACTTTAGAGGGAAAAGTAAATGTAATAAAATATCCAGGTTCTGGAGTTGCTGTATGAGCTATAGAATGTGTTAGTGTCAGAACCAATCCAATCCAATCCAATCCAATGACCCCAATTAAGGAAGACTGATAAAATCCTAATTCACAAGTGACCAGATGCATGATATTATTACACGCATGCATATACAAGGTTACTTTTATCATAAGATCATGCATATATGATGGTTAGCAGAAAAGCATGTTGCATTTTTTGAAAAAATACCAAATTACAGTGAATCGTGCTCGCTATGAACAAAAGCATCAATAACAAAACAGGCTCTTCACCTTGACAGCTTCCAGAGTTGCAACCTGGGGAAATGTAATATCCACCTGATTGAGCTGCATAAAACATTGTATAGTAACAAGTCAAGATGAGATTTGAACTTACGTAAAAAATGTAATACTTCGGAAATTTTAAAATAGAAGTATGATCTCTATACGTTCACTATCCATTTTATTTATTACGTTGGTACATTGACTAGAAAAGAACAAAATTTCTTTTATCCACAAATCATAGTAAAAGAATACTGTTAAACATAAAACTCTAAAAATCATAACATATGCGCATGATCTTGAAGCTCTCTGGAGTTGGGACATGCATGTATAGAAAATAAATGTGTGCATTGTGTGAATGATATGTGTCCACGCAAGTGTATATACATACTTGATTACTTATTTATTTTGTCTGACCGATAAATTTATTTCAAAAGAAGAAGAAACATATGTCTACTAGTTCGCCGCTAGAAGCAGGGAAAATAGTCACCTCCATTGATATTTGGGATGTAGAAACATCATGCTCCAGTTCATTTTGTCCATAGTCAAAACTCAACTCACTATCATCATGCATATCATAGTAATCGTCATTGTCATCATCGTTATCACTTTCATCCCCATCATGAAGTTCGATGAAATGGTAATCAATATGCTGCTGTTCAGTTATCAATTTCACATGCGGTTCTACTGCCTCAAGAGATTTAACTGCCTTCTTGAAGAAGCACAACTGTTTTCAAGCAGGGAAAAAAAAAAGAGCATCAAGTTAAAGAAGAATGATTATTTTTTTATGAAGACGAAGATGAGAAGAGAGAAAAAAAAAACCTGAGCAGCATGGTGACGAGCTGCTTGTGTAAGAAGACTTCGTGATTGTCCTTGCTTTAGAGATTTCAACCGGAAAACATAAAAGGCTGCTTCCTCATCAAATTCATCACGAGCGGTTTCTAACTGCTGCATGGAAAAACTCTCTCCTTTTCCACTTCTTGATCCCCCTTTTTCTCTTTGTCTTGTTATCATATAATCATATACATCCCTGCAGATCAAGTACCATAATGAGAAGAAGTTATGTACATATGTACGTACACAAACAGAATAGAAATTCTTAACCTTTTCTCATCACATTGGCGCTTCATCTCCTGCATCATCATGAAAGGAAAAAGCACGTTGACTGTCATTTTATATGGTCAATTAAAAAGTACAATATCTGTACATGTAAGTTATAACTATATGTCAAAATCCAGCCCATAAAAAGCTAAGCATTCGATGCAGACATTCATATTCCAGAAAAGAAAGCAATCTTTAACAACAGAAATTTAATCAAAGGGAACAACAACAAACTGACCTAACAATTCTATATTTTACCATCAACCCCAAACTGCACGTTTAGATCTTTAAAAATGTTTTAAAAGACAATTTCTGCAGTAAGCCTTTACAATGTTAGCAGTGCCTGTTTTCTCAAGTTTTTTCAAGGCTTTGCAAAATCTTTTGTATGTCTTTCCAAGAAAGGATCCATAGATTTGTTAGTGTCCTTAGGGATGGACGAGCATGGGTAGTACAGAGCATTGACCACGCCATCTAATCTTTTCCTAACATGAATCTCGATAGCAAGTATCACAAGTTCCTCTTACTGGCTTATTTTTCACTCAGCTGGCTGAGTTCTCATAAATTTATGCCACCTCTTATAAATTCCTATGTCTATTCACAAATTGAGACTAAGGGTACGTAGCTAGCTGCCTTCCCTACAATGTCAAACCAACCATTGTGTATTCCCTCAATCTTGAGCTGGTTTCTCTAGGATTTTATTTCCCTCTTTTAAAGGAGAGGCTAATAGAGCCACTCATTGAGCTGCCACTTGTTAAGAAGGGAGCTTCGGATTCTGGTTTCCTTTCCTCATCGGTTCTCTCTGAAATCCTCTAGTCAATCTTCAAGTCTCAGCAATTTTTTCTGTCTCCAGCCTTGTTCCCAGACCAAATGA
Source organism: Juglans mandshurica (assembly GCA_022457165.1). Taxonomy (NCBI): domain Eukaryota; kingdom Viridiplantae; phylum Streptophyta; class Magnoliopsida; order Fagales; family Juglandaceae; genus Juglans; species Juglans mandshurica. Next base: position 22,420,357 of record CM039629.1, on the reverse strand, counting down.
ATAAAACACGATATATGACAACCAAAAAGCACAGCAGTATATTATCTGTCTTCAGAAATAGAGGCCCAACAACTAAACAGATTATCAAGAAGGGGCAGGAAAGCAAAAGAAAATTAGCTTTAAAGAAGCCACAAGAACAAACCTCAACAGTTTGAAGTTCGTTGAGAAGAGACTCTGATGGGATTGTGATTGTTTGGTATATATGAGACCGCTGAAATATTTAAAACAAAATGTCAGTACCAAAATACAGGAGAGGTTTCTGACATATTTTATACAAAAGAACAAGGACTTACATAGACATCAATAAGTTTCTGCAGTTCAAACTGTACTTTTCCTAGCATTAGTAGAACTCTGCCTGCACAAGAACAATAGCAACTAAAGATTAATTCTCGCTGATGAAACAACCACACTGTTTTTATGTGTATTCCTGAGAAACAAATTGAAGTTCAAGTAATATAATTGATTTGGATTGATAAGCCATTTTATGTGAAGTTGACATGGCGCATATGAAAACCAGAATTAGAAGCAGATATGAGTCGCTAAAATATTAAACAAAACCAAAATTACTTGCCAAGTTCAACAACAGAGTGCTAGTCAACTTTATCAAAGTCTTATTTTAAACATAGCAACCCTACCAAGAGAATTAGGTTTAAGAAAGAAAATATCAAAGACAATATCCGAAACATTGTTTGCTACACACCATTTTTCAAAAAAAGACTAAAAGAAAACATAATGACCTGTACTGTGGTTTCTTATGTAGGTCCTATAAGCTAGAGTTTCCGAACGACAAATTAAGTTTTTATCATTTTGAACAAATTTAAAGACCAAAAAAATCCAAGAGCAAGATTTAACTCTTGCCTAAAGGGTGACATGGGGCTGGAGTATGTCGATTTCATATCTAGCCTGGCAAATAAAAAAGAAATTTTTTTGAGATTGAGATACCAGAGCTCTGTCTCATAATAAGAAACGAACACGCAAAAACTGGGACATTTTCTTTCCTTTTATTCCAAAGCTGAAAATGCTCAAGATGACAAGATTCGATCCATGTGAAGCTTAATGCAGTTCAGCAGCAAGTCACTTTTTCTTCATATCATTTAGGAGTGGTTTGGATTCAGAGATGAGTTGAGATGGGTTGAAATGGTTTATGAATAGTAGAATAGAAGTTGAATTATTTATTATATTTTGTGTGGGAATTTGGGAAAGTTATTTTGAGATTTGAAAAAGTTGAATTGTTTATTATATTTTGTATAGAAATTTGTGAAAGTTGTAATGATAAGATGAAATGAGTTGAGATGAGTTGAGGTGGGTTTTGAATGCAAACGACCCCTTAAGAAAAATGGACAGAATAATTAAGTTTTCCTTCACTTTACCACTTTCTTCGTCATCATTCAATGCAGTTTTCTCAAGAAGACAAGCACCCATTTCCCGCAATGACTCTGAGAATTCTGAAAAATAAATGGGATTACATAAGAATATTACTCGAAAACGATACAGCACAATTTAAGATGAGAAAATTAACATTTCATCGTGCCAAAGCTCAAGTTTCAAACTTAAGATTATGTGCCATTGAACCAGTCACATCATCATTTAACATATACAACTCACACATGCTATAATATTTCCAGAAATTGCCCTATGCTATTTCACAATATCTGACAGTGTCCAAGGAAGAAGAAAAAATACAAGCAAAATTAAAATTGGTATTCCAGACATGCATTATTGAAGTGCTCAGCCACATTAGTACACCGTCCAAATGATCCATCTTCAGGCTATAATTACAGATTAATCCTCTAGAACCAAGGTAGCTCTGTTCTAAAAATGCCATCAAGACATACAGTCATGTATGACATTACATCCTCGGTCATAGACTACCTATAAAAGAAAACATCCTCAGTCATAGACAAAACTCCACAGAATTTCATCTTAGAAATACACTTCAATGTATTGGTACTATATTCTCCAATTACTAGTGCCAACCAACAAGACCACTGCATGGTCTTGCCTATGCATTTCAGCCAAATCCATGGAGGGACCAAGACCGAATTGCCTATTCATATCATGATACTAATAGATAATCTGTATCCCTAAAGACAAGCATGCAATGATTATTTCCCTCTCCGCTGCTTTTCTTTAATAATAAGAAAAAAGCCATATCAGACAATCAAACAAAACAAATGAAGTACCATAAGCACTGTTTGTAGTTGCGGCAGCGGCAGAAAGTAAACTATCATAGCAGTCTCTCATATCTTGCATGTCCTGCGAGAACAGGGACCCCATAATTTATAAGCACCTCATATAAAGGGGAAGAAAACGAATAAAAGACAACAAAGCATCAGCTAATAGCTGCTGCCGATTGCAAGATTTTAGTGGAGAAGAGTGTTGCCAGGGCAAAGAGCTGGGCTAGCAGAACTTGAGCCAGAAAGATGATACATAGTATGCATTTTACGAGTTCCATAAAAGACAGCAGGCCACGGTCAAACATTATTTAAGTAAAAAATTTCTGAGAAGTGGGAACACGAGCAAGTTTCAAGCTTTGAAGAATTAATTTTCTTCAATCTCAACCAATTTTTTGGGAATAGAATTCGTTTCCTAATCTATAAAAACCCTAAAATTCGGGACCATTGCGATCAAATAAAACCAGTTTCCGGTCAGGACTAAACGACCGTACCGAGACGAACACCTAAGAACACGTTTGGCCGCTGAGAAACCATAGGAAAACGAGAAGAAAGCCAGGGAGTTCAGAACAGATGAGTCCGAAATGGCTCGCTCCTGAGAGATTAATGCTCTCATTTATTTTATTTTCCTTGTTTGCTCCTCAGTAACTAAACAAAATATAAGAAGAAGAAGAAGCAGAAGTGTACCAGCGAAGCCTGAGCTAGCTCGTCCAATTGTGACAAAGGCCGGATATCTCTGCGCTCCTTGTGCTGGTGCTTGTGAAGCCCGAAACCTCGCAACTTTCTAAGCGGAGTCTTCATCCCTTCTATATCCTCCTATTCCCAAAACAACAATAAAGACTCAACGAAATCCTCTCTCACTATAGGAGCTCTGAGAATTTTTAGGTATTGAAAAACCTATGAAGAAGACGCAGATGAAAGAATCTGGAAATGGAAGAAGAAATTCCTTTTTGACTCCATTGTATTGTCACGTCATGAACAGAAAGAAGGAAGAAAGGAAGGAAGGAAGACCGCCACAGATTACATTACATTACTGTGGTATATAATAATATTTATTATTTTATTTTATTTTAGCACTAATATTCCCCCAATGAACTCCCTCAAACACCACTTTGACTATTCTTACTTTACTTACGGGAGGGAACCCCATTATAATTGATTGGCGAATGAAATTCTGCCACGTCAGCATGATTAGCTATGCCACTCAGTTTATGTTGGTGATCTTTAATTGGTTTCCACCCACTTAAATTGCGCGCCGAAAACATTGGCCCAATAGTCAAACAGTTGTACCCGTTCTTTTCCTTGCCTCCAAAAAAATAAATAAATAAATAATCTTTTTTCAAGACAGTTCACGTACTAAATTGTCTAAGATATTTGTTTAGAGAAATAATTTGTATGAGTTTTAAATAGATAAATTTTATATAAGTTTTTGTAAAAAAGTAAAACTCACCTTTAAAAAGTGTAAAAAAATTATTATTTATTAATGGGACTCATTGTTTTACAAAAAATTTATATGAGACTTGTTTATTTAGACTTGTATCTAGCAATATTCATTTGTTTAATAAAATAATGCGAATTGAAAATAAAATATTTTTAAGATCAATGATCTTTTTCTTCTCTCAAAATTAATTTTCTTATATTATTTTTAATTAAAAAAATTTTTGATAAGTGATATGGTGCACTTGTACCTAGCAATGCTCGTAAATAAATCTCATAGTTGTTACTTTTTTGATTTTGGGATGGGATTCAATCCTTAGCATTGAGAATGAAGGAGTTGCCAATTAATTCAAAGAATTTTGACCAACAATAGTTATTTCGAAGATTGCGTTCATTTTACTTTTAAGGTTTGTTTTCTTATTTCATCTCATCTAATCTAATCATTACAATTTTTTCAAATTTTTATATAAAATAAAATAAACAATTCAATTTTTTCAAATCTCAAAATAAAATTAATATTAATAAAATATATTATAATAATATTTTATTTAACTTTTAATTTTTATCTCAACTCATCTTATTTGTAAAAACAAACGAGGTAGTTCATTTTAGATGATCAGAATTAATCTATCAATAATAATATTTTACAGATGATATATTTAAATATAAATAAATTAAAATGTGTTTAAATATATGAATTCTTATAAAAAGTTTATCAATAATTAATTTTATCAATAATTAATTTAAAAGAGATCAAAAGATCTCGATATCCAAACATAACAGGACAATACGGTAAAGAAAATATCTTTTTAAGACTGCCATTAATAGGTTAGGATTGATATAATTGACTCGCATTCAATTCGAATTTGATTTGACATGATTCAATCCAACACGCAGCACGAAATTAATGGAATCCAGCATGAAATTAACAGATTAGGGTTGACTCATTAAAGATGGCATGAACCAGACTTGACGCAATAATACTAATTATCATTTCTATGTTCAAGATTTGAACTCTATTATTGGTGGAATTAAGGTAAATTCAATTTAATGAAATCGAATTTCATCACTTGTCATGTTAAAAGTTTTTTAATTGGAGTTAGGCCTAACGGAAGTAGGCTTTACAAATGATTTTTTTGGGAAACCGACTTGTAATCATGAACACAAACGCGCATCCATGGACCGTGACATCAAAAGTCTTTTTTTTCAAGAATTTGTAAACCACGGAAGGTTAAAAGTAGTAGGCAAGAAAGCACGTACACGCTTCAACCGGTGAGATCTTGGGTCACCATCTCTCCTCCAAAATGGCCTCCAAAACACCTGGAGAGCCACCCACCCCGACTTCCCACAACTCGGGGATTTCCTACCTTTCTCGTTCAAGAAAAGGGACACTATTGATGGAAGCTGCTACTTTTCTATGTATTTGAATGTTTCTCGATCCATTAAACTGTTGCGTCAAGAATTCAAAGGATCCCTATTGTAATGTCAGGATGGATGAAAAGGAGAGACTCCCAAAGACTATCTCACAAAAGAAACGTGGGAAGGAGGGGGCAGAGACTTTCTCTGGTCAACAAACCGTGTTTAGTGAGGCCTAAGTTTCTCTTTCTCCCTTCAAGTCTCCCACTATATTTTACTTCTAGATGACTCCGTTAATCCAACACCAATTACCAATGGCAGCCGTCTAGAGGTTTCAATCAACCAGTTGTTCAATTGCTAGCTTCTCACTTTCAGCCAGCTAAAAATATCGATGTCTAGGTTTCGTTGTGAACCCAACCTAGCTGATTGTTTCGATTATATAAATCGATCGCTCAAGTTGTACTCATAAGATATGATCGCATTCTCCATTTCTGTCATTTATGCATGCAAAACCCAAAATTGTCGACCCTCTGAGCTGACATAATATACACTCAATTCCAGCATTACCAACAAGGTTGGAAAGTTATTTTCTGTAGTTCGCAGTTGTGCTTAGGCGTCACTTGCTCGTGTGCATCTCCAAAATGTACCACATATCAACCACTCACTATGATCTGCATATTGGAATAATTTCATAATCAAAAGCGAACAAATAAAAACTGCTTACAAGAGAAATAGTTACTTCGTTGCTAGCCCCAAATATTTTATCATTCTAGTCAGTTAAGAAACTCTATCTAGCAAAGTATTAAAGCATCCACAGGATTGGCAATCTTAGTTATCCAATCTGCATGCGACATGGATGTACATTATGTTGTCATGATTGGGCAACCGATCATTGCAGATAGGATTAAATCTATCAGTTCATGTTCCATTTCTTACATCTTTTATACTCAAATTGCGTGTTTTCCTCACCAACAAGGTAGAGATGAGATTAGACACAATACCTTTAGTAATAATTTGTTGCTGTGCGGCATCCGGTACTCGGAATGGCTTGTTGGAACTGGACTTAATGGATGAGGGGCACGTGTCCCATAACAGCATAAAAGGGTCCCTCATCTAATGGCCCAGTTCACCTAAGCCAAGCCTTCGGGTACCTCAGTTATTAATACGAGCAATATGTAACACCAAACAACATCTAAAAGACCAGGACTATCTCTGTAAATTATAAAGCAACAAATACAATATTCACACAGACGGGCCTTCAGCAATTCCTCATCCAGACTGCAGAGCGATTCAGGCAAGTAGAAAGAGGCCCAAGGGGTCCACCTGCCCGGGGTGTGGGACCCAAGCAAATCGGGTAGGTGGGACCGTCTCTGCTTCCCTGTCATAATTGCCAGGGAGTCCAGGTAGGCTTTGCCAATCTGTGGTGGAGGGGGAAATCCCCTCTAGCAATGCACACCGTGCAGATAATAATTCTCAGTGCTGAGGATAGAGGGGAAGATTCAGCTCACAAGGAGGCGAGATCCCCTCCACCCTCCATTTTTTTCCAATTTCTCCCATTCAAAACAATTCACAAAACACTTATCAAATACCCTCAGGAACTACAGAACACCCAAACCCGTTTTATATGCTATGCTGCCAATACAAATCCCAAACAACAAAATACAAACTGAAAAATCCTTGATCTCACCACTTCAAGTGAAATAAGTTTCTTTCCCTAATCAGGATAGGCTAGGCTCTAACACTAAGACAATTTTTCCCACCGGCATATTAATTCAAGGGTGTAATAAATAAAGTTGTCATACCTACACAATTAGTGTTTTTGTTTCCCTACCCCCCCTTCCCATTGTAATAATTTTTTTGCAGAATTAATGACATTTTCCCCCAGGAACTACCACCCCACTGCCACTTGCCAACTAAACTTCTACTCATTGTAACTCAGACCCTAACTTTAACAGAAATATACCCCATCAATAATCATCATTAACTTTAATGGAAACATATATTAAGAGACAAAAGCCATTATACTAAAAACAAACATTTCAATGGAATAAAGGATAATTTTGTCTTCTATAAAGTTATTGGAGATATTTTATGGAGAGAGGTAACAGACACTGACACTTCATATTATGGTCCAGTTGCACCGGGTCAAAGTTTCAGAGGTTAAATCAAAATGGGGTGGTAGTTCATAGAAGAAAATTGTAATTATTTCTGGAATACTAGGGTTCTAACATCCTAAGTGTAGGCACACAGCAAATGTAGCCAGAGAGTTACCAAATCAAACAAATATATTCAAATATATTTGGAAGACTAACTCTTCAGGAATACGGTTAAAGAGCTAATAAGAAAGCAATGCACTGAATAGAAATTCTTAATAAAATACTTATGAAATATGGCTTTCAAAAGTAAATAGGTTCCACATAACTGCCAAATCAAATGACAACACAGACACATAAATTTTCCCACCTCCAAGTCATTGTTCCCCATGGGATGAGAGAGTGAAAAGGAAAAAACTATATATTTTAACAAGCAGCTTCTACCTCATGTGATCAAGTGGAAAAAATGTACAAATCTCTACATCTTCTGAAGAATTTTTCTAAACTGAAATAAAGTCATTCGGCATTGAAACTCATCTTTGATAGGTAAGAACTTCAAAACCCAAAACTCGTACTACACAAGCAGCTGCCAATTAAAATATAACCTGGATTTGGAAAAGTTTCTGGATGGATCTGGTAGGAATTAGGCAGCTGCAGCCAATGGCATAGATCTGTAGCATGCTCTCTTTGCTGCACGAACAATGTCTTCAACCTGTCCACCACAAGAGCCAAGAATTAAATAAATATATGTATTGTAAATAGGATTTACATATGCATACCAAAAAAGTAAAATAACCAGTTATGAGCCTATAATCTAGGAATACTATCATTGAATCAACTCCCATCTCTTACAAACATATCCACAGCTGTAAACCTATAAATTTAACTGCAGATTATGGGATCGACAGTAATAAATGACCTGCGGAACAGCCAATCTCTCAAGATTAGCTGCATAAGGCATAGGAACATCAGCCCCAGCAATTCTCTCGACTGGTGCATCAAGATAACCAAAGCTCTCCTCAACAATAGAGGTGCTGTTTGAAGGAAGAAGTACAGTATAAGTCTAACAGATATAAAAAACCAATCGGTAAGGGTTTAGATATATTAGTGGAAAGAGATCAACCAGATTTCAGCTCCAACACCATGCTGAGGAAACCCTTCTTCAACTGTTACCAGTCTGTTGGTTTTTCTGACAGAGTCATTGATTGTGGATCTATCTAGTGGCCGAATTGAGCGTAAATTTATAACCTAAAATTAAGAGAATTAATTATTAATACATTCATAACTAATAGCAGGAACAGGTAGTAAGTTTGTGTTCATTCTTTACCTCAGCACTGATACCTTCCTTCGTGAGTATCTCAGCAGCCTGAACATAGAGCCACACAATTATTTCTAGACAGAGAAAACAAACATATGTGTATGTGTAGAGAGAGAGAGAGAGATTCTGCCTACAACACAGACTACATAGATACAAACTTAGAAGAAACTCATACCCATGCCCAAACAAAAGAAAATGATGTTATAGGAGCATAAATTCTAAAATTCTCATAAAATGATCTCTTGGGGAAAACAGCACACAAAACCACACGTTCAGGGCAGCCACGGAAAGATACAAGGAGAAGCAAAGAGCAATGTCACACTGATAAGAGCACCAAGCCTTTGCAAGATAATACAATGCAATCGGGGCTCATGACGATGCAACAATACATTCAAAAGATGCCAGAGCCTGTAATACTCAAGCATATAGCTTCCAGCTATTGCAGTTGTAATATACGAACCAATTACACTTGACAAAAAATATCTCTAATATATCTAGTAATCCTCTAAATATATGCCATACATTTTGTCATATGACAAACTACACAATTTTATTGAATTTTATAATATTACCACACATGTTGCAACTGCCAGGTCAGCTTACATCCTATGAAACAGAAAATCAGATAATATAATAACATCTAAAGCAGGTATTGCAGACAAACCTTGAGAGCATAGCCCACCATTTTCGAAAAAGCCGTAATAGTCACATCCTTTCCTGCTTTCTCAATCTATGAGTCATAGACAATTACAAGGTAAACATGAGTAATAATATAAAGAGAACACAGGAGGATCATAACAATCATTGTTAAGGTAATTATTAAAGTACCTTCGCTTTCCCTATTGGAAGACAAAAACTGGAATCAAGAGCTTCGGCTGAAACAGGGAATGACTCACCATATCTGAATCACGATATTTACATCAACAATGTTTTAACATGACATGAACAATCACAATATATCTTTTTTGAGTATGAGCCATCTTAATATAGCACTATCACACTCCAGCATTTTTTTTTTTTTTGTGTTGTGATGAGTATGAACAATCTTAATCCATCACAAATCACTAATGTACTTAAGACAATGAATTATAAAAAAAATGCACTGATGTACTTACAACAACTCATTTTCAAGGAAAACAACAGGATCGGGATCTCGTATGGCAGCCTTTAGCAGTCCACGAGCATCTTCGGATGAGTAAGGGGCCAACACTTTCAACCCAGGGCAGGCAGCAAACCACGCAGCATAACACTGCATTAAAGAAGAAATTAAAGAGAGCTTGCCAAATGTTTGTCTCCCTAGAACTGGCAATGAACTCAAACAAGCTATGTCCTCAAGGACATCACCAGCACCAAATCAAAGGACGTGACATAGAAATGGTCAGGTAACCAAGAAGACACTGGGTACACAAATAAAGCCCAAAGAAACATACTTGAGAGTGCTGGGCACCAACACCAGCAGCAGCACCATTAGGCCCTCTGAAAACTATAGGCACAGATATCTGCCCAGCAGACATATAGTTTGATTTTGCAGCAGAATTAATGATGTGGTCAATTGCCTGCAGCAAAGATAGAATGAGATTTTTTGAGCAAAAATAAAAAAAAGAAATATATTTAAATCAATTGAAAATACCAAACCAAAATAAAATGTGCGGATCATACCAATAAAATCAAAAGACTGAAATCATCAAGTTAGCTATAAACCTATCAATGTGCACTGTAATTAAATAAACAAAAAATTCGAATTATTCCAGGAGGCAACACAGTTGTCCTTCAGGCCAAGACTTTTATGTATGTGTCAGATAGAGATAAAGCACAAAAACCATGTTATCCTTATACTATCCTTTAATAATATAATTTTTTATCCTTACTTATAAAAAACATTATCCTTTAATAATATAATAGATGTCCAAATCGATTAGGATGCTATTTAGGATTTTAGAGGGCAGTAGAGTGCTCAATTGATTCTATGGCACCACATAACATTAAAAGATCTCTTAGCATGGGATTCAAATCGAATACAAGATATACCTGCATAGAGAAGTTAAACGTCATAAACTCTACAACAGGTCGCAGCCCATAGTAAGCAGCACCAACTCCAATCCCTGTAAACCCAGCCTGAAAACAAATTACCGAAAAATGGTATTAGAAGACTAATACCAAAGAATATATAAACGAGAATCACACGTGCATATATCCTTCTCAAAGAAGGGGGAGAGAGAGGTGGGTTAGGAACAAACAAGAAGCATCAGTATATTATAATGACCCCTATGCATGAAAGGAGGTTGCATTATCATTCCTAATCGACTTGACCAACCATGGAAGTAACCAAATAACCAACAAAAAGAAAACAAGTCAAGTAACAGAAATAACCTCTGTAATTGGTGTATCAAGAACCCTCTCAGGACCATACTTATCCAGGAGCCCTTTGGATATCTAACAAGATAAAGATTAAGAGCTTGAATGTTAGACACTTGTTTAAAATCGTTTTCAATTTTTTACATACAAGTAATCGATGGTTTTATTAAAAAACAAGGCATAGCTCAAGTACATAGGTTAGTATACAAGAGGAATACTTAAGTAGAAAAAACATTGTACACGGAGAGCATTTTCTAATCTGCAAATTTCATCTCTTCAGTTATACGAGTCTAACCTTGTATGCACCCTGATATTCCCCAACCTGCACTCAAATGAACAAAAAGAACATGAGAGTAGAAAGAATAAAGACCAGGTTAGAAAGTACTAATTCTTTCTAGTTAACCTCACCTCTTCCCCCATCAAGAATACTTTAGGATCAGCAGACATTTCCTCATCGAGCGCAGAGTTTAGAGCATCTCTCACTGTCATCTGTGCATAATTATAATTTCAAAGGTTCAAGACTCGATGCCTATGTAGAAACAATACGAACATGAAAGAGAAGGGGCAGCTTCTGATATGTATTTTTTTTTTTAAATGTAAGACTAGCCCTTTGGGCTCGGCTAGCACTACACCGCTGGCAAAATAATTTCCAGAGATTTTGAAAGAAGAAGAAGAAGAATAATGGTTTCCAGGTTCTCTAATTAATACCAGAATCTATGGCCGCAGTCTTATAAATGTTTATGAGGCGTTTTCTTGATCCACCAACACCCCCCGGGGAGCGAAGAAACCCAATTGTAATGCAACCGGCATGGAAATTGGTACAAAAATAACGATTACCTCTTTTGCCGCTGATGAGTAGCTTCTCCATGCCGACACGGCAGGGCGAGTCCACTGAAAGGACCGTCCCGAAGTCTGCCCAAAACGACATTTACGATTAAGCGAAGTATAACAATTAAAATCCCATCGCAAAACCTACTCCATGAACCAAACGTAAAAAAAGGAACAGATATTATTCGGGGTATACCAGTAGAGAAGAGCCTCCGGCACCGATTTTCCGCCTTATAACCCCCAACATCTTTCTCCCTTTCGCTCAACCTCTGATCAAATAAAGCACTTAAAAGAAAAAACGCATTCAGACTATCAGCCATTCCAATCAAATCCACGAGTGTATTGAAATATATATGAGATAAAAAAAATTTAAGAAAAAGAAAACATAGAACTTGGAGAAAATGATGAAAGCAGATTCAGATTAGGGATGTATGAGGAAAGGTACGGACAGAAGGACGGACCTAATTGATTAGGAGATGTCGGAGACGAAGAACTGAAGAAGACGCTTAAGAAATGAGATTCGGTTCAAGCAGCCACCAATGCTCGCAGTCTCCGACCTCTATTAATCGGTTATCTAATTTGTCTTTTACTATTTATAATATATTTAAATTTAAAAAAAAAACCAGCTTTTATGTACACATTTAATTTATTTTCTAATTTATTTTTGCGTGAAATTCCACTAAATGCTGCGGGAATCCTACGCTGTGACGTAACGCGTAGGTCCACGTGTAGTTTAGGTGGGGGCAGGGAGCAATAGCGTGCGGTTTGCGACCCAACTACCTCCACAGCTGTGATTGCCATAGCTCCATTTCACCTAACAATTTCAATGCAAAAATATATGGAAAATGAAACTCCAACCAAATGTACCTATCAAAAAAAAATATATATTTATAAACATTTGTGTATTTATTTTTAATATTTTTTTAAAAATACTAATGATTTAAAAATAAATAATTATTTTATCTTTTTTCAATTAAAATAATAATTTTAATTTATTTTGTTTTATTTTAATTTCATGCGTTTAAATTAAAAATAAATTAATCTTTTATTAACATGTTATGTAAAAATTATAATTAGTTGTGCATGTATCATTTATTTTTATCCTTTGACAAAAGGGACGAATGGCTCATAAGGACAATTTGGGTTTCATCTTTTTTAAAAATATAAGAGAAATGACATTTACAGTTATGTGCAAGCGTTGCACATTCATTTCTAAAAAAGTGAATAAATATGAGATCCACATGAAAAAATTAATTTTTTTTAATAAGAAACATAACTCTTTTTAAAAATGAGTATGCAGTATTCTCACAACTCATGACTAAACTAATATTACTCAAAATATAATATTTGAATTTTGGATTTATCATTCCAATTTTTTTTAAGAAAATATAAATAATCTTATGAGGAAAATCTTGGTGAAGAGGAGATACTTTAATTCATTTAGACTTTTTATTTCTATTTTTAGATATGTTATTGAATTTTATAAAATTTGATAGATAAATTCAGAAGTTATTTTGATATTTTTTAAAATTATATGGGATTTATGAGAATTTTCAGAGAATATTAACAAGTTGTTGGGATAACAATTTTGTTGAATGTGACCAACTTAACCATTGGAGCAAAGTCAACAATTGCTTGCTATTTTGTTGTGATTGCATTTATTATTATTATTTTGACAAGGCTAACCGAGTTATTATTTTTATTGATGAATAATGTTATTTTATCCGTTCAATTTGTCTCTTTATTTTGATACCACATGTATATTATTTTTTATTATTATTAATGTATTGATACTTTTTTATTTTTTAAAAATATTTTAAAATAATAAAAAAATTTTAAAAAAAAATTAATTTAGTCGGTAACTTGCAGCAGGCTACTCGACACCGCTCTTTATTTATTTGATTGCCCAATATGCGTACTCTTTACGTACATATTTGGGGCCGTTAAGAGTCAAGACTTGTTGGTTTATGCATATGCATATGCAAAATCACCTCTTTTACATATCCACTTTGACATTTAAATAAAATTCTCACATTAACTTATGCATATTTGAGACAAAATAATAATAAAATATTATTATTTTATTATTATTAATTTTTTACTAAAATCAATTTTTTTATATATATTTTATAATTAGCATCCACTACATACATTTGACATTAATAATACAAATACAATAATAAAAAATATAATTTTTTTATATATTATATTAAAAATATAATAAAATGAAAAAATATATATAATATATTATAATAACAAAATGAATATGCAAGTGGAGGTTTGTTGTGTTGTTGTATGAGAGAGAAAATGAAATGATTGTGAGATAGAGAGTGGAAGGAGAGATAAATAATGATTAAAATATGATTTGTAGGATGAATAGTGGTTATCTAAATTTGGATAAGTACTGTGCATAGATACCTAAATATTTGGATATGCATAAGTCAGTGTGGAGGATTTTAAAATCATATTATACAAATATGATTTTACATATGCATATACATAGATCAATATTAATACTCTTAGATAGCCGGAAAAAGCCATAAAGCATCTACACGTGGCCCGACCATGAAATTGTTTGATCGATCAGGTTTTTATTTTTGTTTTTAACGTCTATTTATCTCATGTCTTTTTGCCTACTCGGCAAAGCATATCAACTAAATATAGTATAATATTATATTTTATATTATACTGTTATACATTTATCAAAACATTTACCCAAAAAAAAAAAAAAACCTATAGAACAGGTTTTAAAGTTATTATGGTTGTTATTCTGTGTATAGTTGCCACAACCCATGACTCTTGTAACTTTTTTATTTATATTTTTAAAGGGGGGGAAAAAAAAAACATGTACTCTATCTGTCTGAACATTGGATAATAGTATTGAGTAATTATATGCATATAATTTTTTATAATCTTTATTTTAAATTAAGATCGGTTATGTAAAATCTGAAATTTAAAGAGTTTTTTTTAAATATTTTTTCGAAGTGACACTATCATATTAATATCTTGATTGGTTGTGAAATAAACTGTATATATAAATATCATTATTTGATAACTAATTTTCTTTTAAAGTTACCTCTAAATATACACAATGTTTCTACATGTTGATGCATGAAAAATCACAATATAGATTGGAAGGGGAGAAAGAGTCATTTCCGGCCCGCTGAGATAATTCGGGCCTCGATCAGTATTGTTTGGAGCTCCCAGCAGTGATCTAGTGCAGCTGTACGGTGTCAGTGTGTACATCCATAGCGGTGAATGAAAAACAAATACAGATAAAATAGAGAGAAATGGATACAAATTCACGTGGTTCAGCATGTTGCCTATGTCAAAGGGCATTTGGAGAGGAAAAATCTACTATAATAAACTTGTTTAAAATATCTCATTTATAACCTCTCATTTCTCACTGTACAATGAGAGTAGGAAAATCTACTTGTTTGATAAGATGTTCTCTCTAGAGCTCTCCCTCTAGAGGTCAAAGAAGAAGTCGCAGAAGAGGCCCCCTTCGAGTCATCTGAACGCTTATTTTTATCTGACCCTATTCCTGTGTGCGCCTCGGTAATGGTGAGAGATGTCTATTTTTTGTGGCTAACCCTCTCTCCCTTTTCTACTTTCTCATGACACCTCCTGCCTCCTGACACCCTCACACCCTTGTCCCTTTTTTGTTCCCTTGTCCCGTCTCTCCCTTTCCTACTTTTTCCTGACACCTCCTACCTCCTAAAGTAACCCCTGCGTCCACCTTGGGCCGTTGCCGAGCCCGTCGGCTAGTTCCTGAAGGCAACCCACGTAAGGTGGTTGAAGAGCTTAGAGGCCCGTTAACTCCGAACGCTCGTTCCCAAAGGTAACCCACTAGCAGCGGTTATGTCTTAAGTGTGACACTCGGTGCTAGTCTAGGGATTCGTATCAACGCGAAAATCAGCAAGTCTAGGGACTTGTGTCCGAATGGCCTTCTAGGCAAGTTCTAGGACTAGTGCCCGACCTAAACTTTGCTGCGATTCTAGGGACTCGGCTTGATGGCACGGAGGTCAAAAAGTTTAGGAACTTGTATCCAAATGGCCTTCTGGGCAAGTCCTGGAACTAATGCCCGACCTAAATTTTGCGGCGAGTCTAGGGACTCAGCTTGATTGCACAAAGGTCGGCAAGTCTATGGACTTGTATGCGACTGGTCATGTGGGTGAGCTCTGGGACTTTAGCCCGACCAATACATCGTGGCAAGTCTAGGGACTCGACTTGGTGGCACAAAAGTCGACAAGTCTAAGGACTTGTGTCTGACTGGTCATGTGGCGAGCGTTGGGGCTCTAGCTCGACCAATGCATCGTGGCGAGTCTAAGGACTCGACTTGGTGGCACAAAAGTTGGCAAGTCTAGGGATTTGTGTTCGATCGTTGTATCGCGACAAGTCTAGAGACTCGATTTTGCTGGTGCGAGGATCGACAAATCTAAGGACTTGTGCTCTACCGTTGTATCGCGGCGAGTATAGGGACTCGATATTGCTAGCATGAGGGTTGACAAGTCTATGGACTTGTGTTCGATCGGTGTGTCGTGGCGAGTCTAGGGATTCGGCTTTGCTGACGGAGGCGTTTGTCCGTGCTCATAAAAGTCAATTCGGTCAACGTAAATGGCTCAAATCACAAAGTGTGGTGGCAAACCTAAATTGCTCTGTCGTAGTGCGGCAAAAGTTGGAGATGTGCTGGTGGGCCCTGCGGGTCGTCATATTTCGGGGATGAAGAAGATTCGGGTGCTTGCGATGCCAGACAATTTATTCTGAGAGTTTTGATTGCAGTAGTCGATTATTGCTTGATTGAAATCGACTGAGCAGACTTGGGCAAGCAAGTTTGGTGGAGCATGTTGAGCGAGCAAGTTGGTAGAGTACGTTGCATTGGCCATGCAATGTGCGCTGGGGGTAGAGTTGTTCATTGTTCTCCATTACGTGTACCGTGGATGGCTCATGCATGGTGCACGTGGCACACGCTTAAATATTGGTTGTTAACTATCAAGAAGTTGCCCGCCGAGTGAGGTGACTATGCCCGCATGAGCGTTAGTGCCAAACAATTTGTCCCGACAGAGTTATATTTGGACGTTTGGGCCGTGCCCGAGTGGGGTTACATGGCCGGTGTTCCACACCACATGAAGCAATTTTGTCAGTAGAAATAAATTCACACAAATTTTGAGAGAGACAAATCGGAGAGTTTTAGTCGCTATAGTCAATTTTTGCTTAACTGAAAATTGCCCCTAGCTAGTTGCAATTTCTTGGCCTTCTTCTCTCTCTTCATCTTATTCTCCTCTTATTCATTTATTTATTTTTATTACCACTGAGTGAATTTCGTTGTGCTGAACACGGTCGACTAGCTTCACTTTTCGAGCGGGGGGCTTTGTGGCTTGTGGTCTGTTGCCTGAGCAGTTGGAGAGAGGGGCTTCATGCCCGGGCAAACTTTGGCGAGCAGACTTGGGCGAGTAGCAAGCCGATCAACAAGGCAATCAAATTTCAGACGAGCAGCTAGGCGAGCAACTTTTATCCGAGGAGGGGCTGGTGAAGCACCTGGCATGAGCCATGCAACATGCTGAGCCGAGTGGGGGTTGAGATATTTATGTTTGTCCGTGAAGCTTGTGGTCAAGGTGCTTCCAGGAGACTTCAGCTGTGTGTGTGGGCGAGCAGTTGCTTAAGCCGGGCGTTTGCGTAGGATGCGCCCTTGCCTAGGCTGAGCGTTTGCTCGGGCTGCACGGTGCACAGGCCGATTGTTTGCTGAGGCCAAGTACTTGCTTAGGTCGAGCGGTTGCCCGCGTGCCTTTGCATGTGGCCAAGATGTGCACCAGTGGGTGGCCGAGCAAAGGGGTGCCTGCAATTTGATGGTTGAGCAACATGTCATAAGACGTGGCGAGTAGCTGATGGAGACCGATGAGGGTGATTCTGGGCAAGGTTGGCGAGGAAGTGACGCTGAGCAACTTGCCCGAGATGTATGTGGTGGCTAGGGAGGGTCTCTAGCCGATGAGTCCTGCCTGTGGTTGGTGTAACACCCCTTCCTGTAGGCTAGAAGTGTCACGTATTTTTCATAAAATAGACCCGACAAGAGATCTCATAATCTAATGCTTAGTAATTTAATTTAAAAATCCTTAAATATTTTCTTTAAAAATAAAGTTTTTGGACTAACATATTTATTTAATAAAATTAAACTCAACTTAAAATTTAAGCCCAACCCAACTTCAAATAAAATAATCAAGCCCACATGAGTCCAAGCCCAATTGAATTCAACCCACTTAACTATTAGAGGGTAGTAACATAATTACACAAAATCCTTAAGGAGACTTTACGGAAGGAGCTTTGTTGCAAGGGTTTTAAGGACATTTTTGTAATCTTATTAACTTTTGTATGTAGCAAACTGAAAACCTAAAAACAACTTTAACTTGTGAAGCAGACATTCACTCGAGAGGCTGTGTGGCAATACCGAGGACCTCTGACATCATGTGGAAGAAGGCAGGGCATGAAGGAGATAGTGGCCGAGGCCAGAACTATGACGGCGCTACTGGGCTTCCCACATGCATGGTGGCGGGTCTCGCAGTGGCGCGAGGCTGACGGAGAGTGAACCAGTGACACTTCCTGGGTTGTCTGAAGACTCGTGACGGCTGGACAACGTTGGCTTACGGTGGAAGAGAGGGACTGCGATGTCGACTTGCTAAACTCGACTTCGGGCTTCACGTTCGTGGCTGCTGCGGCGTGCCTTGATGGCTGAGGGTGGCTGGACGATGTTGGTGGTTGATTCCATGCGTTGGGTGGTGGCTATCCGAGTTTCAACTTCATGGCTCCCTAACGCGAACTGTTGTGCATGGGGTCTGTTGATGCATCAACGTGGTACTTCGGCTAGTGGTGCGAAGGGGAGTTCATGATGGTTGTGTGACGGTGAGCGGTTTGCTCTATTTTTTGGTTTGCCGTGGAAGGACGTTGCTGTGTGATGATGGAGAGAGTGTTGCCATGAGGATTGCTGCGGTTTTTGGGAGGATTTCTGAAGGAGAGGAAGAGTCTAAAGATAAATACTAGTTTTAATTCGTCGATTATGGAAATGAGTAATGTCGAGAGGAGAGGGAGAACGTGGAGTGGAGGGAAAACATGGAAGTTAAAGTATAACCATCCTAATAACGAATAAAATTATCAATAGTAATAATAATTACAATATGATATTAAAATTAACAATGTAGTAATAATAATATAAAATATGATATAATTATAGTAATAATAATAATAGAATATTTATAGTTATATGAAAAAAATACATAAAACTTATCTTATGGCTTAATCTTAGGATTGGATTGTTACAAACTCCACTTCTTTAAAAAAATTCCGTCCACGGAATTTGTTAGTACATTAAGCAACCTACATACCTATCCATCGCATTATTTCCATGTTTCTATTTTAGATCTTCGATCATTTAGTCGAACCTAACATTTCAAGATTTTAGTCCTCTATTATTCATTCCTAAACCTCGCATATTTTCCTAATCATTTTACATGTGCACATTCATGCACTTATTGTCAACCATCACACACTACGAGAATACAATACAAGCCTAAAATGTAAATCTCAGCAACAAGATTGATTAAAAACCTAATAATAATATCACCTAAACCATTATCTTTCTCCAAATAAATAG
Organism: Juglans mandshurica; assembly: GCA_022457165.1. Lineage (NCBI taxonomy): Eukaryota > Viridiplantae > Streptophyta > Magnoliopsida > Fagales > Juglandaceae > Juglans > Juglans mandshurica. The sequence continues at coordinate 22,401,154 of CM039629.1, read as the reverse complement.
CGAGTAACTATCTCTATATAAAATAATAAATAGATTCTCCACATAACATACTAAAATATTTTTTTTCTCACATAAAATAATAACCTCAAATAAATAATAGCATAAAACTTTCTAAAGCTTGGAGTCTCTAAAATATCTCGATTCTAGAATCTTTAAAAATGAAATACCACAACGATTCTGGCCAATGGGTTATGGGCCCACATCTCCAATGTGTTACTCCAATTATGCTTGTCTAGCATCCATGTCTTGTTCATTAACAAGCACCTCAATTATAAGCATAGAAATATCAATTAAAACTTCCAAATCAAACCTCAAAATCTCGTGATATTCTCATACTATGCTAGCCTAATCATCAAATTTATGATGTGTATATCTAAGGCATGCACGTACTTAATTAAATCATCTTCGACTCGTACACCTTAAATTCTCATACCTCAAAAATATATTGACTTCACAATTTCTTTCCATAACTCTACTGCTAAATAATTCCACGAGACATGACATTTTCCTAAAATCTTTTGTTCACCATTCAATCAATCAATCTTAAAAGCAAAAGTTTCCTAACTTCATGTTCCTTCAATCAATTACATTGTCATAACCATATATATTGTCACATAACCCACAACACACGTAATATATATAAAATTCTAAATATCTATGCTACATAAAATTATCTGGTGCCAAGTGTCATATTCTAAGTTAACCAATAACTAGTGTTTCAAAAAATTAAAAACAATAATAATAACAATAATTATGAAAATAGTAACAACATCATATAGTGCTATCTACTGAAAGCTAATAAGCGACTTATCTAAATCTGAAATATTCCAATAACTCTCGAGCAGGCCAGGAGCATCCTAGGTGACCTTATCCTAGAATTAATAAAAAACTATTTATCTTTTCAAAAGTCTGCGTAATCTCTCGACCGACTTTGATACCGAATTGTAACACCCCATTCCCGTAGGTTAGGAGTGTCACATGTTTTTCATAAAATAAACCCTGCAAGAGATCTCATAATTTAATGCTTAGTAATTTAATTTAAAAATCCTTAAATATTTTCTTTAAAAATAAAGTTTTTGGACTAACATATTTATTTAATAAAATTAAACTCAACTTAAAATATTAAGCCCAACCAAACTTCAAATAAAATAATCAAGCCCACATGAATTCAAGCCCAATTAAATTCAATCCACTTAACTATTAGAGGGTAGTAACGTAATTACACAAAGGAGACAGACATGCGGCGAGGGCCCTGTCGTGGCCAGGGGGTCGTGGACCGTCTCCGAGGAGACAGACGGCACCGGTGGGCTGCCGCAAGGCTCCTGGGTGCACGTTGTCGTGCACCCGCTGTGCACTGTGCGTGTTGTGCACTGTTCGTACGTGCATGCATGGCACTGTGCACTTAAGTGCACAATGTTTGCCCGTTGTATTCATGTATGTGTACAATGTATTTAGAATGCATAGAGCACTGTGTCAAGGGTTTAGGCACTGTGCATTTAAGTGCACAGTATTTTCCCGCCAGTGCTTATGCCATGAGCATGTGTCTCGTGCATAAATTACAGCCCTAGGTCGGGAAGATGAGTGGCCCGGTCACTTGAGCTGCAAGTGCCATGTGCATGCACTTTAAGTGTACAGTATTATCAACTACATGGGCGACGAAGAGTTTACTCGCTCGATTTTTGCAATAGCATCGTTAATAAAAATAAGAGCAGGAAAGTTGGAAGTACTTATTTGGAGGAAGCTTCATTTGTTCATTTGAAAATTATCCAGCGCACCGGAAATTCGTCATTCTCCCACCTCCAGCTTAAAAAGTAAATCGAATCTCACAGACAGCGCCACTATTGATGTATGAAAAATCACACAACAGGCTGGAATGGGAGAAAAAGTCATTCCTGGCCTGTTGAGATCTTTCGGGTCTCGATCGGTGTTGTTTGGAGCCCCCGACAGTGGTCCGGTGTGGTTGTATGGTGTCGGTATGTACATCTGTAGCGGTGAATGAAAAAAAAATGCAGAGAAAATAGAGAGAAATGGATACACAAATTTACGTGGTTCAGCATGTTGCCTACGTCTACGGGCGTTTGGGAAGGAAAAATCACTATAACATGCTTGTTTACAATCATAGCCTTTCATTTCTCACTGTACAATGAAAGCAGGAGATCTATTTGCTGGAGAAGATGTTCTCTCTAGAGCTGTCCCTCCAGAGGGTGAAGAAGAAGTCGAAGACGAAGTCCCTTTCGAGTCATTTGGCTGCTTGCTTTTATCTAACCCTCTTCCCGCGTACACCTCGATAGTGGTGGGGGACGACTGCTTTACGTGTCTGACCGTTTCTACATTTCCTACTTTCTCCTGACACACTTTCTACCTCCTAACACCCTCACTCCCTTATCCATTCTTATCTCATTTCTATCTCTCTTATTTTATCTCATAGTGGTAGCCTGATAAGTTGAGCCTGTTGTATTTTTCTCCCTCACACTACATATACTATATCTGACAATATCTTAATTAACACCTAATTTAAAATATATGTTGCAATTTAAGTAATTAATATATATTATCTGAAAGAAAAATGCTAGAACGCACGAACAGGTACAGGCACGAAAAGCACGAAAAGCACGAAAAGCGCGAAAACCATGTCAACAATATCAAAACGCCCTTTTATCTATGCATTAAACAACAATACTCCATTTTACCATTTAACCCATGTTAGCAGTCCCATAACCACCACCAGTCCCTTAATCACGTCTTCGGACTTTAACTCAAAAAGACTTTTCATAGTTTTTAACTAATCATGTCTTAGAAAAAATTGTAACGTAATCTTGCCCATAGAATAGCAAATGTAATCATGTTCTTGTGCAAAGGTATGTTGCCCAGCAATCTCATTTATTTTTCTTTTCTATTTTTTCATTTATTTTGTTAATCATCATAAATAATTTAAAAAAAAATAAAAAATTCAAACATCATTAAAAAAATACTTCTTTAATCATTAAATAAAAAATAAAGAAAGAGATATATTACAATGCTATGGATGGACAAATCGACGTTAGTGCAAGAGAAACGAAGTTTGTTTATTTGTTTTTGTGAAACTGTGCGGGAGGTGAACCAACGATACAGAGAGGGATAAAAGCAAAGGGAAGGGATAAAAGCATATAGAAGGCTTTCCTCCTGTACTTATCTCCCATGTCACATTCGTGCATTTCGTGCTATATGAGGAGCTTCCATGTAACAGCTCTTTATCTGAAATGATCTTACATATTGATCAGCAAAATTAAAAAAGAGTGATAATTTAGAGACAAAATTACAAATTCAAGAGTTTAATAACTACTACCTCGTAAAAGGAGTGTAACAATTTGAAGGATAAATAACGTACGTAATCTCCCATTTTCACGTTTTTAAACCTGCACCATGGTTTTGTTAATGAAACATGTTTAAAACAGCAAAATCCCACCCCTATTATGCAAAGGATGGAACTAGCCACCTCCGATTGGGTGTCTATAATCACTTTGGATATGGTCAAGTCATATAAAAAGGGGTGTCCGGTGTTCGGACAACCATAAGAATAATTGGAGTGGCGGTCCATATATAATACCAATCACTCTTCTTTAGGTGGCTGTAACAGTCTACTCTAATTTTTGTAAAACCCTTTTTTTTTTTTTCAACTCTAATTTTTAATTGTTTTTATATCTACAAAAAAATGATGCATTAGTTTTTCAATCATGACCGACAGAAACAACCTGATTTTACATGGAATTCTTTTTTTATTAAGAGTTAAAATACATCATCTACATCTACGTATATACATACATATATATATATATATGAGTAATGTTATATAACACATTCTTATCCTATTTTGATCATACTAAACGGTATATAGTACATTCATCACTATTAGATGATAAAGAAACATGTAATAAATGATCATTTAATGGTAATAAATATACCACATCATACTTAGTGAGATGAAAATGAGATGGTATAATGGTGTATAGAATTTTTCATATATATAAATATATACACCACAGTTTGGTTTGTACTATACGAATTTATAAATTTAAATTTGATTTGCTGTGAATATAATTTTTCTAAAATTAATATACCCGGCAGAGTAACAGGTGTTGAGCATATGTAGATGAAATCAACGAGATCCGTGGGAGAGAGGAAGGCAGGATTTGGAGCACTCCATTTTCTTCAGACGAATGTTGTTCATCCACTTCCATGTATCTGACAAATGCCGAGTCCGCCATTTCAGACGCACACAGCGTGGCACCATCACCCCTCTGAAGAAGTTTTGATGGTGCCACGCTGATGTGCGCCTAAAAAAAACCTTCTTTCCCTCCCATCTTCCCCCCACCAAATCGCTAATTCCCACCATACTTACTAAAATAAAACCACATACGTACTGATACAGTGATACAGGATCTATCGCACGGAGATAAGATAGCCCTAAAAGCTGGCATATCATGGAGTTTGTGGATTGCTGTCCTTATAATCTAAAATATCGGACCGACCCAGCACCGATGCGATACAACAGCGTGACACAGAGTAGCAGCAATAAAGTCTTGAAACTTGAAAGGAACAGAAGGAGCCGTACATTGGAATGCTGGAACGAGATGATCCTCTCATTAATGTTTAGTCCTGATAACGTTACATTTACATACATGGTTGGATATCTATTGGGAGTATCAAAAGGGACACGCGGTGGTGAATGTCCCCATGCGGCGAAGTTTCTCGGGTAATTTGGCTATGTATTCTGTCACGTTATCAGTGGGCGGTGAATTTGTTGTGGCTCATACTCGTCTACGGTCTTCTTAGCCACTGTCTCATATTTTTCGTTTGTTTGCATTGGAAATCTTAGCCGCGTGGCCATTAAATAATTGCTATAAGATTGCCGCGTGCCCATTAAATAATTGCTATAAGATTGCCTATCACGAAACTGAATGACATCTTTGCGCGTGTAAATAAAGTCTGTCTAGCCCCCAACTTTTTTGGCATTCGAAACGAATGAACAGTGAATAATTGCCGAATGACTTCTTTGCACGTGGGAAGAAAAGTCCTATTTTTTGGGTTTGTTTCCCTTGGACAATAAGGAAAATACTGTTTTGACACCTAAATTGGACATTTCTTATATATTTTTTTTTACGAAATAATTATTAATGTATTGATATTTTTATATTTTTTAAAAATATTTAAAAATAATAAAACAATTTAAATAAAAAAAATTAGAAAAAAATAAAAAGATGAAATTGTGTCCAACGGTAAATGTTGGGCAACAGCCTAACACTACTCGAGAAATAATGGGCCTACTGCCGGAACAGCCAGCTTGAGTGAACTACAGTATAGACTTTGATGTGCTTCATTTCAAGTTTCATTTTCAATAGGCTGGATTGGGAAAGGGCACCCGTTCTATACCTTCAATTTGCTCCTGATCCATTTTGATGCTTGAAAAACAATTGACTTTGGCTATTCTATTATAGCGCCACGCTCCACAACCGTTTGATAAAATGTCTCATCCACCAGCCACTCCAAAGAAAGGAAAAAAGTATGAACACTCAGAAAATTTCCAGTTAACAATAGGCACATATCGAATGGCATTCATGGTTAGTATTGTGAGGGGAGTTATCAACTTATCCCCTGGGCCAGACTAGGAGAAGGCCCGGATTGAAGCCCAGACTTGAGAGGTCTGAACGGGGCCGAACATGCTAGAAAGACTCAGGTCAGAACTCAAACATGAGATCTAGGCCGGGCCGAGCATACCTAAGAAGTCCAATTAAAAGAGATGAGAAAAACTTAGAGAAGAAGGCATGCTGCATTCAATGCGACCCAAGAATATCGGAGCGGAGGACACCCCGCATTAATGAGATAGGAGAGACTTAGAGAAGAAGTCACACTGCATTCAATGCGACCTAGGAATATCAGGGTAGAGGACACCTCGCATTAATGAGATATGAGAAACTTAGAGAATAAGACATGCCACATTCAATGTGACCCGGGGCTTAGTATGCTCGACAAAAGGTCTTGTGTCAGGAGCAGTCGCCATCAAGCCTATGTGTCCCGTGGTACAACAGGTGGGCATCATGGATATCCGATCTCATACAGAGCGACACCCCACTACCATGAAGGCCAGACTAACGAGTATAAATAGGCATCACCCGCAATCAATAAAAGGTTAACTTTTACACATATTCCTAAGATAACTTTCCTTAAGATATACTCTATTCATCTCATACATTGAATCTAACTTGAGCGTTAGAGGTATCATGAATCTCGAGCTCTCCATTCTCCTCCTTGCAGGAAAGAGTTCGAGAGCTGCTAGCGTGGAGTTGCCTAGGCCCATGAAATACGACATCAAAAGTGGTGCCGTCTGTGGGATATCTGTGTCCCATAAGTAGCATGTCATTTGTATGCTTGCAACAAGACGTTCTCAAGCCTCGCGACGTGGAGAAGAACAACCTGAAGCGATGGAAGGAAGAGTCAAAGAACAGGTTGCAACCATATAGAAACTCATGGAAGAAATGGTGACCCTTCGCCAAGAGAATGTTGCCTTGCGAGGAAGCGACGGGGAACCAGAAGGAGACCAACAAAGCCATAACTCTGAAACCCGTTGTCTCCCTAACACATCAGCGGCCGAGGAAGAATGATGCAGGATGGACCTTCAGATCCAGAAGCTCGAGAACAAGCACGACGAGGTAGTCAAACGAGTAGGTCCACCATCAATTGTGGACCAGCTACTTACCAGCGCTGAACTGCCATACAACGTCTTGGTTATGGCGGTACCTCTACCTCTGAGGTTCAAAGTTTCACAAATAGACGCATATGACGGGTCAAAAGATCCCTTGGAGCATCTGGGAACTTTCAAGGCCCACATGACCTTACACGGGTTCCCTTGTGAGGCTGCATGCAGAGCGTTCTCCCTTACGTTGAAGGGAGCGGCAAGAGCTTGGTTTGGCTCCTTACAACCTAGGACTATCATCAACTTCACCGAGCTGGCCCGACTCTTCTTAACGCAGTTCATGGCAAGCCAGAAGAGGAAAATACCTACTGCCTACCTCCTGATTGTGAAACAAAGGGATGATAAGAGCGCCTAAAGTCATACCTCTTTCGCTTCAACAAAGAGCGTATGACGATGGATGACCAGGATGAAAAAATCACCCTGGCAGCACTATTAGGAGGAATCTGGCCTCACAACCATTTCATGACAAAAATCGCACGAAAGACTCCAACTTCGCTAAGGGAGTTCATGGACCGCGCATACAGTTTTATAAATGCTTAAGACACTTTATGAGCACTAACGACCCCAAGACAAACCGAAATGGAGAAAGCAGATTAAAGGCAGCTGACCAGAGCAGTAGGTCAAATTGAGAAGGCGACAATAAAAGGACACATGAAATAAAACGCAAGGAAGAGCAGCCCTCACGTTGGAAAGTCGGGCCACGCATCAATTCTAGCTTGGCAGTAGAAACTGAGAAAGAGCCAAAATCTCAAGATGAACGAAGGAGAGATTTAGCCCACCCCAAATATTGCACCTACCACAAGACTGGTGGCCACCAAACCGAAGATTGCTTCACTAGGAGGTAGAAAATGGAGGAAATGGAAGCCTAAATAGACTGACAGGGTAACGAGAGGCGTAGTCAACAAAGCGACGATCATGCGTGCCCCCGGAGAAGCCAAAGCCCTGCCAAGAGAAGCCGAAGCCCTGCCAAGAGAAGAACCGTAGACTGACACAGAGCAAGCCCGTCGGCATCCATTGCAGCGACGCGAGAACCAGGGATCTCTAGAACAGTCTGCGGAGGAATATGGTACGACCTACGATATGCACAAAGGTCGTCACCAGTCATGATGTGATAAATATTATTTTTATGTGATTTTTATCACTTTTTTATTTATGAAAAATATCATTTTCCTTTAAATACTGTTGATTTTATTTTATTTCTACGTATTTTTATTTATTTTCTTGGATTTGAAGGAATGAAAAGATTTAGTGCAAAATGAGATCATTTTGGTACAAAAGAAGAGACTGCGGATCCAAACCGATGAGAGGTAGTGAGATTTGAAGAGAGCCGATGAGATTTGGGCGAGGAGCCTTATCCCGTGGGTAGCAAAGAGATCTTTCTCGCCCAAAAGCGAGAAGACTTACCTCTCGATAGGTGAGGAGACTCGCGACCAGAAGGCACGAACAGAAGGCGTGAAGACTTGGCGACAAGGCTCTAGGCGGTTAGATTAGTCGACTAGTCTAAACGACCAACTTAAGAGACCAACATAAACGACATCGTGGGCAACAACTAGAAAATGCGAGAGGAGTCTTTCATCCTAGTCGAGAGTCTTTCCACTCAATAGGCGAGGAGAGGGCCATGTGGTCTTTGTGACCTTCACGCCCGCCAGTTATATTCAGTGCACACGGCATCTACCTGTTGGGACCCTTCCGAGTTCCGAAATCAATTTATTGACGACCAAATCCTTCCGAACTCCATAATTCAAGCCGCATATCATTGAATTTTCCATTTTAGATAATTTCGATATTCTTGAGATAATTTCCTTTTATGTTAACATCTATTTTTAAAAACTATTTTCCAGATTGTTAGGTTAGATTGTAGCTGCATTTATTTTATTTCTGGATTTGAGTTTTGACATCTATTTAATCTCATATTGTGGGATGAATATGGAGTCTTTTTGGTTTTTGAGTTTTTAGTTTTGAGTTTTAGAGAGTCTGAGTTTAGGTTTTGATATTTCAGAGTTTATTATTTGAGTTTCTTTCAAGGAGGCAGATCTAGGAGAGCAGTGGCGAGAGTTGCATTCTTTATCAACTAACTCTAATGAAGAACACCAGTTTTATTTGTTTTTTTTTTAATTTCATTATGAACTAATTTTATTTTCTAGGACTTTGATGTAGCCTAGCATTGAACATATATTTTATATTCCAAGTTATTTTATTTTCAATATTTCCATGATTGAGTGTTTATTCCTTGTTGTTAATGCTTACAATTTTCTAAATAACTATTGTTCGATCTTTTGGATTGCAATGAGACCGATATGTGATTTGTGATTAAAGTTTTAGGATTAAACACCATTAGTTGAACGAAAGCAGAGATGCTTTACTGCAACAAGTGTGATTTTCAAGAAAAATTCAAATAATTAAATGAGTCTCTAATTAGTTCAATTCACATAAAGATATGGAGTTATTAGTTGGAGATATTTTTGATATTGTTTGAGAGAAAATATTGAATAATTAAGGAATTTTTATCATCAACTTGAGATAATTGGGATCATATAACAAGGAAGAATAAACTGTGTGGAATTTTCTAGGTGGAGTTAAATGCTCTAGATCTATTCTCATTATTTTTAAAATCTTAATTTTAATGTTATTTTCTTCAATTTAATTTAGATAAACCATTCTTCAAATTTCGATTTTCCAAATAGTAATTAATTTAGTCAATTTCAATACTCAATAGCATAATTATTCCATGTGGGTTCGATAACCGTTTTTTTTAAAACACTTTACTTGTTACGATTCTGTGCACTTGCAGATATATTTTTTCGTAACAAGTTTTTGGCACCGTTGCCGGGGATAACCACTATCTCCCGACGAAGCAGTTATCCAAATAGTAATTAATTTAGTCAATTTCAATACTCAATAACATAATTATTCCCTGTGGGTTCGATAACCGTTTTCTTTAAAACATTTTACTATTTGTTACTATTATGTGCACTTAGTACGATGGACGACCACTGTCTCCCAACTAAGTAGTTGAGATGGGCTTCTGCGTCACTCCGACCAGCCATGGTAGGAAAAGAAGAAGAAGACAAAGCAGAAGTTCGAAGAAAAAATTAGATTGGTTTCGAAGGCAAAGGAAGCGGAAGACAAAGCAAAGGCAGCGAAGAAAAAAGAGGGAAGCGGCATGCTAAAATATGGGAGAGAGGACGACTGAACTTTTGAAACGCCAGCACGTGATTCGAAGAGGTGTGACAATTACGGGAAATTGAACTGGACAGCACCAGTAGAGCGTGTGGCCAACACTGACCAATTCCAAAGGATGCGTGAATGCACGGGGAGTCCCCCCTAGGGAACAACTTCAATTAATGGGGGAAGGACAATCATTGCTTTGCACATGGGGAAAATAAGGCGTCGCGGGATTGTTCCATATCCCAACGATCTGGGAAAAGTGAACGGGCGAATGAGCATGTGCGGATATCACAACCCTCTATTACCCCAACACGTGGCAAAAGTTGCTATAACAACACCTCGGTCTAAACTTAGAGGAACATAAAAAACTTTTTTCATAATTTCCAGCCCACAAGTGTGCAACAAATTCACGGGGTACTATGAGGGGAGTTATCCCCTGGGCCAGACCAGGAGAAGGGCCCGGATCGAAGCTCAGACTTGAGGTCTGAACAGGGTCGAACATGCTAGAAAGACTCAGGTCAGAACCCAGACATGAGATCTGGGTCAGGCCGAGCATTCCTCAGAAGTCCAATTAGAAGAGATGAGAGAAACTTAGCGAAGCAGACATGTTGCATTCAATGCAACCCAGGAATATCAGGGCGGAGGACACCCCGCATTGATGAGATATGAGAGACTTAGAGAAAAAGACACACCACATTCAATGTGACCCAGGAATATCAGGGTGGAGGACACCTCGCATTAATGAGATAGGAGAGACTTAGAGAAAAAGGCATCGACCCAGGAATATCAGGGCGGAGGACACCTCGCATTAATAAGATAGGAGAAACTTAGAAAAGAAGGCATGTCGCATTCAATGTGACCTAGGGCTCGGTATACTCGACAAAAGGTCTTGTGTCAGGAGTAGTCACCATCAAGCCTAAGTGTCCTGTGGTACAACAGATGGGTAGCATGGATATCTGATCTCATGCAGAGCGACACCCCACTACCATGAAGGCCAGACTGATGGATATAAATAGGCATCACCCGTGATCAATAAAAGGTTTACTTCTACACACATTTCTAAGATAACTTTCCCTAAGATATACTCTCTTCATCTCATACATTGAATCTGACTTGAACGTTGGAGGTATCACGGACCTCGAGCTCCCTATTCTCCACCTTGCAAGGAAGAGTCTGAGAGTTGCCAGCGTGGAGTTGTCCAGGTCCACGAAACACGACATCAACAAGTATAAAAGGAAAAACTCCTTATACCACTCAGGTTGACGTAGACGACATACCGCGATTGGACAGTTTAAGAAATGGAGGATGAAATAGATGGGTTTGGATAAGAGCAATACTGCATGTTGGCGCACTGTATATGCGATCGTGTAGCTAATAACATAGTGCCAGAGACACATTCAATTATAAACTGAAAAAATATTCTCATCAGCCACTATTCACCACCACACACCACCTTATAACTTGAGGGCGGGTCATCAAGAAAATATTGCTACTCGAAATATTTTGGATAGAGTTATGATATAGGGACTCTTAGGAGTTGCAGGAGTTTTAAAAAGTGTTTAAATAACTTTAAAAGTTATTTAATAAAAAAAGTAGGTTGTTTGAGTTTTATATATTAAAGTATTTTTTAATCTTAAATAAATTGAAAAGTACGTTTTAGGAAAATCATCATTTTGTTGTTTTCCTCAAATGTACTTTTCCAGATAATCCGGAACGTAGTTCAAATTTTAAAAATATTTTCAATGATGAAAATACCCATACAATTTTCAAATAATTACAACTTTCAATCTTTTAACGATATGGTCATAATCTTTAAAAATATTAAATGATCGTCGTTTTTACCTCAAAAAATACTTTTTAAATTTGTTTCCAAACAAATATAACATATTTGAAAGTACTTTAAACATAAGGTTAGGAAACAATAAATAATTTTTTAATAGTAGAACTTATTACTTATGTTATAAATTATAAGTTATAAGTTATAAAGCTATAAGTTATATTTCTTATTACAATCCCAAACATGCACGTAATCACGGAGCTTTTCAGTGGGTTTGCACCAGCCGTCTCCAATGAACATTGCGTGTGACTGAAAAAGCCCTATGTCTTTCTCATTTCTATTTCAAAATACAATACTCAGTATAACATTATCCACGATATATTATCAAAAAATTATATTCACATTCAATTTTAAGATTAAATTTATAAAATAATTTAATTTTAAATTTTTCTTAGAAACTAAAATTGTCAGAGTACTACATGTTTTCACGTCAACTTGCAAGTAAAAACACATAAGATATTATGCTTATCACATTAATCATACGAAGGTAATAGACATGACAAATTTTTGAGAAACACCCATATCCAAAGCTCTCCCATCTCTCTAGAAACACCCAGACTTCTGAAAGCGCAGGATCTGCTGCTCTCCGACGTCCGGCGATCACCACGTGCTCCTCCATGGGCTTCCCAAGGCGCTGATCTTTCAGACAGATGAAGAAATTCGCCGAACAGAATGGCACATGAGCCACACGTGCAACCCAAAGTTTTGGGCCACGAGCGCGTGTAACCCACGCGCCACCACGCGGGGCTGCGTTTTGTCCAGGACCACCGACTGCTCTGACCAGACTGACTGGAGGGTGGCGCGTGGCCCTCACGCGCCACCTCAGCTATTGCTTGTGTTGTTTTACAGTTCCTCCAATGTTAAAAATACGGATCTCGCTCTTCCCAAGATGCAATCTGATTTTTCTATTGTATTTTTAATTTATGCACTGTCATTACTTTTTAGAAAAATAAAAACCAAAAACAAGTCCCCCCCTCTGCTTAGTCGGGGTTTGGTGGGGTTGGTGCACCCTACTCTGCCTAGTCGGGATAAGGGGCTTTGTAATCTCTGTCGTGGACAGAGCTGTGCAGTTTCTTAGACTTAGGTCTTTAGAGATTTGCAGTTTGGTTTAGACTATGTCAGTCACGAAAGTGTATTGTGAAGCTATTAACCTTGTAATTGGCTTGTACTGTTTGTTTAGGTCAACTTTGTAATGTCTGATTTTAATGAATGAATGTGCTCCGTTTATCAAAAAAAAAAAAATCATACAAAGGTATTGAATGGAGTGTTTATAGGCCCGTTTGAATACAGAAACATTCTCAACTCATCTCATCATTACAACTTTATCAAATTCTCATATAAAATATAATAAACAATTCAACTTTTTTAAATTTTAAAATAATAATAATATGAAAAAATAATATTCTAATAATATTTTATTCAATTCATTTAAAACTATTTTATCTCATCTTATCTCACTATCTAAACAAATGTTACACCAATATTACGCGTGAGCATTAAGACTTTTCCCATATTATATTATCAATTTTACTATTTAATAGTACTATATGTTCCTGTCATCGATTGGAGATCATGTTATCCTTAGGAAAAAGAGCATTTACCGGACATGGCATATTTGTTACTCTTTTGTTGGATAATTTTTTTTTTTCCATGAGCTACTATTTATTATTTCACATCTTATAAAAAAATATATTTATATTTTATAAAATAAATTATAAATATAGAATTTAAATAGTAACTAATACGTAACATTCCTCTCAATCAGAACAAGCAGATAATTTGTTGCCACTGCTCGAATTGATGCCCGACCATGTATGTCATCGGTCATCATGAAGTGTAAGTGCTCAGGTGAAAAAGCAAAATGCGCAAAGCATACGTGGACATTCACCGTGACTGAAATCACTCTATATATATGTTTCAGTTAAAAAAAATCCTTACCACGTGACGACTGTTTTTTTTTATTAAGTGTCTTTTGATCCTAAAAAATAGGAGGGGCCGATAGAAATAGAATGTAAAGAGTGCTATCCTGATTGGGTTGAGTCTTTAATTATATCACATTAGACTATATTATTTTTCTAAGTTGGTGTAGATATCTATCTGTGCACTTGTTCATGGAGATGGTGGTCGTGGCCCGTGGGCGTTGCTTTTCCTTTGTCAATTATAGAGCCTATCAGTACAAACATGCTGAACTTTTTTTGTTTTGGAGAATTATGCTGAATTACATTATTACGCTAAGATGGTAATGACATGACTGCTACCTAAGACGAGACGTTTACTTTACTCTCACGACGTGTATTTCACGGAGTTCTTGGAGGCAAGGACCTTTAATTTTTCTTTTAAAAAAAAAGAGTGATGGGACGATCAACCTAGTAATCTTGACTGATCACAAGAGTCCTTTTTTATTGTAGAATATTTGATTTGAAATGTGAGTAATGTTAGATACAGTCTCTAAATGAGAACTGTAATGTAAACTTAAGTTAATTTAATTTTAAAATTTTTTAAAATTATGTTTTCTCTCATTTAATAATGTGTCTGTACATACAGTCCATACTTAAAGACTACAAATATAATTTCTCTTGAGATATAGCTACTGCTTTAAGGGTGAACTTATCACCACATTACCGACAATGTATCCAGCTAGTCCAAAGTTTATCTTATGACTTAAAGGTCAAATTTTACTATCATAAGTAATTTTAATTTATATTCTGACTTAGAATTGCTGATCTCGAAACCATAAAATACCAGCCAACTGAATTAGGCAAGGACCATTAACTACTTGTCAGTGCATTTTTCTTCGTTTTTTCCTTGATGGGTGGTTCGGATTCCTATAATTTTGCTTTCACATAATTACATGTACTGCTACCAATAATTGTATAAAAAATATAAACACATGATATTTTTTACAACATATAATCATGTTTTAAAATGGAGGATATTATTATAAAATATCATATAAAAATATTACATTTTATAAAAATACCTTCATTTTATATTATGTATTGTGAATAGTGTTGTGTGTATTATTCGAAGCATCCCCTTTGCCATTCCATCTCAAGTCAACGTCTCTCTTTTAAGAGTTATTCTGGACAGCAGTTTGTAGCCGCAGCACACCCGTGCTGTGTTTTTTTTTTTTTTAATACTCAATCAATAGAGTGTGGTGCGATTGCAGCGTATAGTAGGTTGCAATATATATTTTCTCTTCTTTTAAATCACCGAGTCTATAATCTTGCTTCTTTTCCTTACTGTCTTGCAAATGAGCATTTCTACACATCTGCCCACACTCTTCACACACCATGCACTCAATTTTTTTTTTTTTAACTCATTACACTAAGAGTGTTAAGTGTGTGATAAATAGTAGAGTGTGAAGAAGATTTCTTCCTTGCAAATTACCAAAAAAAAAAAAAAAAAGTGGTCAAGAGAGAGCATTTATCTGTATGGAATCTCTGATAGAAAAAGGGTTTGTTTCGAGACAGTGCACTTAAACCTTGATCAAGCCCAGAAAGAACTGGACGAGTCGAGGTTCAAAAGAGAAAATGGGCCGAAGTATCGTAATTCATAACATAACGTCGTTGGCGAAAGTCCGAATTTTTATGTGTATGTTTGTATGAATAGAAACGGTGCCAGTTTTGTTCCTCAGCCAGACCGGAGACAGAGAAAGATGGGGGGTGCGTTCTGGGGGACAAGATTGATGGAAATAGTGAAGAAGCACGATTCGGGAGGTCTAGTCTGGAAGCGAATCAAGCTCACTACCACTCGCAGAGCCAACGCTAAGAAGCGCCTCCTCCGCGTTTGGCAGGTCGTCCTCTCCCTCTCTTCAATTGTATTAGGGTTTTGTATTTTTTATGGTCTGATTAAATCACGTTTAATGGTTTGATATTTTAGCATTATTTTGTTGCTTATTTAACTTGTTCATATGCTTGCTGCATTTCATTTGTTATGCTATCCGTTGTCGTTGGTAGAAATACGGTGTCAGGTGTGCGTCTGTAATATTTATAACGTTGCGCTCTGTGAATACGTTACCTTGGATGATTTAACCTTCTTTGGATGCTCTCTGTGGAAAACAGTTTGATATAAACATTCATGAATTTGATTTGATTTCAATGGCACTCGATCATACCAATGGGGATGTAAAATGGTGGGCAGAGAAGGCCTATTTCCTGTTGCTCATCTGCTTTAACTAAATGCATATGAGAAAGCCGTTTCTGCCATCGGGAAGATGAAATCACCAATACTAGTTGCTTAGCATCAATGTGGCATTTTAAGTTTGTGAATTAGGATCCACCAATTGAAACTCCCTGTATATAAATTCAACTATGCCAGAGTCCGGCACAAATTTCTCTGTCTTGGCTATTTGATTTTTAGGAAATGAGAGCTTCTCATCTAATGATCTTCATTTGAGAGTAGGGGCATGTTACCTTTGTATTTTAGCTATCACTTCAATATTTATGTCTTAACAATCTCAGGTACGACTTTATTGAAAACTTGTTTTTTGGCTTCCATAATTTTCAATCAAGGGAAATGCTTTGGGTCCCGAATTCGGGACCCATTTTGTGTCCCGAATGTAAATTTTTTTTTTTTAAAAATATTTTTTAATGATGTTGTGATTTTTTTTTATTTTTTTAAAAAATGTTTATGATGATTAAAAAAATATATAAAAAAAAAAAGAAAAATAGAAGAAAACTAAAAAGCCTATTCGGGACACAAAATGGGTCCCGAATTCGGGACCCATAGCAGTTCCCTTCAATCAATATATAATGATTGATATAATCTAATACTTTTATTATTTTGTATCATGCCATTCATGCGCATTTGTTTTCTTCATAACTCTTTATTATGGTGTTGATTTGTAGCTTATTTGGATACTGCATGTCATCTTTCTCACTAATCTAGGCAGCCAATGCAATGGGAAATGCACTTTTTTGTGTCATACTTATTTCAATAGCTCTACGTTTGCTTGTTTAAGTTGTATTGTTTTCCATTTACATGCTTGAATTGTTGGTAGCTCATATGAACATATTTCTTTTAGGCAGTCTCACGTTGGGAATATTAGTAACCCACACAGTTCTTATTCTCAATAAAATTTTGTTTACCAATAAAAAAAATAAAAAAATAACCCACAGAGTGGGTAGGTTATAAAGTTAGTCATCCTACATCAGCTACTTATTATGTGAAAATGGGCTTCATAAGTGATTTTAGGGAAGTTTCAAATTAAATAGTCTTGGGGTAAGAGAAAATTGAAAGAACCCTCTCACCCTAGAAAACTTTTAGTAAACCATAATTTTTCCCAATTTTTTTTTAAGAAAATACATGCATTCAAGTTTTTGCTGAAACTCAAGATGAGCCTTAAAATCTTTCTTAAAACTTAAAACTTTGAACCCCAAAAATTTTAAAATCCACAATATACAACCCCCCCCCCCCCCCCCCCCCCCCCCCCCCCCCCAAAAGAAAAAGGATTTCTGGCTCTTACTTTATGTCACTTTTCACCCCTAATACCAACAGGGTCAAGGGATCGTGGGTTCAAGATCTTCAAGATCCACTGGATGAGTGTATGACTGAAAAAAGAAAAGTGTAGTTCTTGTAAATCAGGCTCAGAGGCATGCTTAATTTGTCTTGTTTCATGTGCCAATGTATATATGGAGCATACATGTTCCTATACTTTACATACCTGCTTGTATTTGGGATTTTGCTTTATGGATTTGTAGATGTCAATGTCTGACGTCTCAGAAATGCATTTTTTCTTGCAGAATGAGGCTGTCCTGAGGGCTTGTTCTGAACCACCTCCTTCGAAAACCTCAGGGGCTGGTACTGATGTAGCTAGGGAGAAAGACAGCAGGAGCAGTTAAGTAAATGAAATGAGTAAGAACACCTGGCAAGCCTAAAAGGAGTTAATTTACCCATTCTCATAGTTCAATGTTCCTTTTAATTAAAATTTAACTGGATATTGTAGCTGACCACCATTTTAATGGTTCTATAATATAAGATTATGATTTTATTATTTATCTTGAGAATGGAAGTGTTTGGCAGCTTGTTATTCTTTAAACAAAGTGCAATCATAGTCTTGTATGATCTTGGGCTTGTTAACTTTTTAACAAATTTTGGGTCATCAATCAAAATCTCCGAGACTCCCTTGTTAACGATGTGCATCAAAGGTTGAACCAGTTGTGATTGTCTAGCTGCCCAACTGTTCTCTATCTGATGCGCTTTCTTATTGTGTAAATCACAAGTGGATCACATTTCTCAGTGCGGGAGCCTAGTTTTGAGGTTGGTGGGAAGACCATATATATCATGGAGTTTGTACTTATTCAAGTCGAATGACCTTCGGTGTCAATGTAAATGTAACTTTGCTTCTACGCAATTGTTTGAATAAGGGGTTTCGTGCCCCGTGCGAAACATTTATGCCTCGTAAATATTTCTCTGGTGGCACTAACTTTGGGAGGGTAGTCCCTCCCAAGTTGAAGTGCCAGATGAGAGATCTTTTTTGTGCTTTCTCACGGCGAATCTCAGTCAGTCGTCATATGAAGGATATAATGCTTATTGTTGTTGTTGAAGGAAATTGTGGTTTTGAAAAAAAAAAAAAAAAGGAACCTGCTACTCTGCGGCCTATGTACTGTTAGGTGTGTCCTTAGCGCAATTACACTTTTTTTTTCAAATATTTCTTTTAACATTTAAAAAATATATACAAATACATTAGTAGTAACTTATTTAAACATTTAAGAAAAAAAATTAAAATACACTAGCAGTGAAATTCAAGAATAAACTAACATTTTCTAAAAAAATGTGGTTAGATGGATATATGATATGTGGACTCGAAAACCGAAAGAAAGGTTGAAAACTCCCTCCCCTGCTCCCCCTCTGTGCATACCCAAAGGCTGACTTTGACATCCAAAATATCTGAATTAATAATTTTTGAACTCTCAATAATTGTATGCACCATTTTTACATCTACAGTACTCCAAGGAAATCCTTTTGCCATTCTTGAGGCTGTTTGAGCTTTTACACGCAACTCTAACATGATGTTCTCACCTGTGGGCCTTTCTAGAAAACTTGTTCATATGTTCATCCAATGTGTACTTTTTGTCTTTTAACATAGCATGTGACTTCTGCAGCTTGAATTTTTAACATGGTTGTGATGTTGCAGCTCCTTTGCTGCATATGTTGCACTTCCTCAGAAAGTAGCCATATTTGTGAACTGCAGCAGAGTACGAAACTACACTCCCCACAATAATTCAGGTTGTTGCCGTCCATCCATGCACCGCACCCAACTGCTCCTGAGCTCAGCATTCTGATGCTTTAGTTGAGTGGGGGCACCCACCTCTTTGGGTGGCAACTGTCCCAATATCATTAACATATCCATCAACACATTCATTTCATCTGGTCGGACAGTTCATTGGTAATTAGATTTTTTTTTTGGGGAGTTGATTTCTGGCTATAACTTGTGAGTTTTAATTTCTTGGAAGTTTTGAGGTCAGAATCCTCATTTGAGAGAGATTCTTTAAGCCTTTGGATACCTTACAGCGTGTGAATGGATAATTAAGATTGACAGGCACACCAATCTGGTTGGTGTAGAAGGGTCGGGGGGACTCTTAAAAATCTTCAAGTACAAACATGGCCCACAACATTTTATACTCATATTTGATCAGATCATATAGATTGGAACATGGTTTTGAAGAAATAAAAAAATGGAGATGTCATTGTTGCAGAGATACAAAGCAACAATTGTTTTGAACTTAATTTTGGTGCAAACAAAACTGCATATATAAGTAGGTTGGTTTTGGCCCTCTGGGAACAGGTCAACATAATTGATTATCCATTCCCTTTCCCTGTCTGTAAGGCAATGTATTTAGAATAGAAGATGTCAAAAACTCTGCCCATCTATGATACTGACCCACATGGTCTGTCCTCACCAATTTCCAACACAGATATATATAGGATTTCTTTTTTGTGATTGACCTTAAATCAGGTGAGCCTGTTGAGCTGCGAGTGTGTGGTGTCCCATGACGAGCTGCCCATGTGATTGACAAACACTGTAGCCCCAGTCAGCAATCCACAAACTCTATGAAATTGAGATTCATATACAAAAAGGTAACGTGAAGAACTCCAACATGAACAGCCTCTAGGGCGAGTCCATTTCCCTAAACCACTGTCACAAGAAACGCCGGTTGTAACTCACTAGGTAGAACTCACCTTCATCGTAACAATTTCCTTACCTTTTATTTGAAAAATTCTATTTGCAACTCGCTATCATCTGATTCACTCTACACACAAATGCATAATACAACGCAAATTTTAAAATTTTATTAAGTAAACCAGCGTAGAGAATGTGTTGTCCACACTGACATGCAAGTAGGAGGACTCATTCTTTCTTATAAATAATTTTAATTTCCCTCTCATATAATGACAACTTAATAGAAGTTCGATAAGAGAAAACTAATCAAGTTGAGAAGGTATCCTGCATGCCGTCCTTCATCTACCCAGTGTCCACTTGGCGCAATTGTGGGGTTTGTGGCCTGCCCTTTTAACCTATTTTGCACAAGATATCATCATCCTTGTCTGAGTGCGGGGACAAGCTAACTTGCAGGCTTTGCTCTACCATATTTTAGCAATTTCCTGAATTAACAGATCCCTTAATTATTCATTTTTATAATTTGGAACTCCATTAATGGATTTTAATAATTAAGTACCTGATCATTATCATCATCGCTTTGATGGATAAGTTGTATTGTCAGCTTAATTTATAGATTGATCATTGGATAAGTCAACTATTGCCGGCTGGTGACTCCATGCATGTATGACACGTCCAAGACAATATGTACTTTAAAGTTTAGTTTTTTCTATGAAGAAGATTAAAGTACAATAGAAATCTGGGATTTTTTGTGGGCAAAGCTAATTAGGTTATCACTTTACCCTTTGAAAAATAAATGACGTGAAATAATCTTGATGAATAGATCTCAAAGGAGGGGGACGAATATAGAGCGATAGCTTTGGAAAAAATTAAAAATCTGGTAATTTAGCGGAACTCATGATACAAAATGAGGAATAATTCTAGTGGGGGTAAAGGGTAATTAAGGAAAGATTTAAAACTTATTCTTGTGATCTACCTCATTCTCCACTCTTTGATTCTCAGATTTGTATGAAAAATAATAAGAAATATATATATATATATATATATATATATATAGAAAGTGGTATATATGTATGGATAAAATAGTTAGTATTTCACACTTTATTCAGGTGAAAGTTGCAGTGTAGTTGGAAGGTTGATGGAGAATGTCTATGAAGATATTGGCAGTAATGTATATCGTGTCCCGTTAATGTACTGTATATGGAGAATCTTTAAAAAATCATCATCACTCTGTATTTAAGCCTATTTATACTTCTCTGCCAGTATGGACCAATGCTTTCTGTCGTGGATTGTTTAAGCTAACTTGCAGAAAGGTGCAAGGAATCATGCACTTCTAAGTTCTGACAACCTAACTCCATTGTATTAATTTTCAATGCTAGAGACCCCCTCCCCCACAAAACAAAGACCATTTTTCTAGTCTCTCTACTTTCACCTACTGGTCTTGGAGATTCAAATTTTATAGTTAACCTTGTCTTCCTACAGCAGCAATATATATACCTGTTCCTTGTACTGGTATTATAGGAGAGCAAGACAATTGCAACAAATGTTGTGGAAAATAGCTTTCAGGATGTCTGTTTCTTTGAACAAGAATGAGCCATTTTTTCAATGAGCAGATTAGAATATCTATGAATGTGTGAATATATATGTTAAGGATGTCTGTTTCTCTGAACAAGATTCGGCTATTTTTCCAATGATATGGATTGGAGTAGTATTTATGAAGATTATGATGTTATTGGACGAATCGTATTTTCTTATATTGTATTTTTTGGAGATTCGATTCATTTGGACACAAGACCAAGGAATTGGTTCTTTCAAGTGGTTTTGCCTTTCCCTAAAGGGGGAATGGAGCCACGTGCGAAGCTGATCTTGCGAAGATCATGTTCTCATTCTTGTGCTTCCAAGAATTGGTTCGGTTCCCTTTTCACAAAGTTAATATTACAGACACATGCATGTCTTCCCCTTTCCCTCTCTTTCCTCCCTCTTTCCGCTTTTCTTTACCCTCTTTCAATTTATACTAAAAAATCGTCTACCTTTCGATAAATAAGTACCTTTGCATGGCGTGCTTTAACAACGTCAACTTATAACTTGTTATGAGAAACTAGTTCAAATGCAAGCAAATGGAGTTTAACTAACTATTCATGTTGAAACTGATCTGGGATTTCACTACAGAGGACCATATGCCAATGACAGTTGATGCCGGGTTTCATTGTTTCTTGGATTCATCTTTTTTCTTGAAAGGATAATCACATATAGGAGACAGACACGAAGCTTAAGTTATTCTGATTAGGGGAATCAGGCACCCAAATCACTGGTACAGATTACGAACTGCTAAGAAGATTGTAAATACTTGTTATGGTTTTCTTCTAAAATAAGGGAAGCTGTTGCAACTACTGCTTTCTTCGTGATCATCTGACCCATTAGAAGAGACCTCTGTGACTCCGCTTAATCCTGAAGAGGAGGAAGCAGGTGCAAGATTCAAATCAGTCCTGCTCTTTGTCATGAAGTCATAGAGAACTGGCCGAGCAACCCCAAGTTTCCGGGCAGCGGCGGCGGCGTTATCTTGGCCGGATTGTACGTTTTCCTCCTCGTTTTTAGAACTTCTTTTCTTAGAAAATATGCGGCAAAGAACCCAATTGTCCATTGGAACCCCAGGGCTCTGCAGAAGATGCAAACAAGATCGTAACTTTGCTAACAGATTTAGTATAATTAACAAGACCAATGCTGGTAGGTAGTTTATAGAGCAGAGTTTCATGGATGCTTTTGAAGTTTTTGGCTGTTGAAATTTCGGATAGATTTGGTGTTCTTAGTAACAGTGCAACATAAGTGAAACAAAGAAACAGAAAAAAGATAGAAATAAGAACTCACCACAATTGGGATTTTCTTTTGTGGGGCATTGGCGGCTGTGGTTTCAGTATTAACAAAGCGATATTCATGCATGATCCAGTTAGTCCTGGACCCATGTGGGGGCTTTCCTCTGTAAAAAACCAGAGTTTTCTTCATCCCCACAACTTGTTTACCCCTAGAAGTTACAATTTGCTTGTCAATTCCAGTAGCCTTCCAGAAACCGGAACCGGTGGCTCTGTTGGATCGGTTCCCATTCGGATACTTGGCTTCCCTGGTGCTGAAGAAGTACTTCTCTTGTTCCAAATCGCCTGAACCCCCAAAAGACCTCATGCATCAGAAAATTCGAAAAAAAGAACTGCTAAATGTTACAAGAACTGATTTTGCAGCCATATGGCATTGTAATTTGGTTATATACGAGAACCAAGCTCAATATCTGGAATTTTGTTTGTTTAATATTTCATAAAATAAAACAAAAAAGGAAGGGACTTTTGAGTTCCTAAAGCTTTGATTAATTGTATGTATGTTAGCCAAATTACCTGGCAAATCCCAAGGGTCATACTTGCAGACATCGACTTCTGGGATGATGGAGGCAGGCAAAGGGCAAGAGAAGACCTTGCGCTTCAGGTACTGAACAACAAGTTCTTCATCAGTGGGATGAAAACGAAATCCAGGAGGCAATCTCAACACACCATTCTTAATAAAGTTTAGCCTCTCCATCAATTAACTCAAAACAAAGCTTAGCCCTTCTATTTTGTCCCAAAAACTCAAACTGGACCAAACTTAGTTACAACTCAAGCAAGCAAGCAAGCAAGCAACTCATGCAGACCACTTATATAGCCGCTTTAAAGCACAGGGAATAGGAAGAAAAAGAAGAAACAGGAACAAGAAAGAGAAAAGGGGGGAGATGCTATGGCATTCAAGGAAAGGGAAAAGGTAAGAGGAGAAGGGGAGGGAGGGAGGGAGCGTGGGGGTGTTTGAGAGAAGTGGAGGTGCTTCTTTTATAGTACTGGGTGTTTAAAAAAGTGAGAAAAGTTGAGAGAAGAGGAATGGGATACGAGTACGACGACCCATTTGGCGTAAACAAGACTCAAACTCCTTTCTTAATTCTTCCTTTGATTCTATTTAATTTAACCTTAATACAACAAACAAACGTCTAAAGAGTTTCATTTGGGGGTCTCCTATATAATTAAATAAAAAATAAACACCAATATGTAACCTTTGTGTGTCTAGGAATAATCTAAGCTCTCTCTTGTAGCTCTTTTGAAAGAAAAATGATTCTTTCTCAAGTTAAGGCTTCGTTTGTTTCTATAATTACTCTCAATTCATCTCATCTAATCATTACAATTTTCTTAAATTTTTATAGAAAATAAAATAAATAATTCAATTTTTTCAAAATTTAAAACAAAAATAATATTAAAAAAATATTTTATAATAATATTTTATTCAAGTTTTAACTCTAATCTCAACTCATCTTATCTCATTTGCAAAAACAAATGAGTCTGTTATTCTTTCGAGAACCATACTTCACAATTACCAATAAATAATAAATAAATAAACTTATTTTTTTAAGATTTTTGTTTAAAACTTCTTTTTAAAAAAAGAATTTTTATTAATAACTTATTAAGAGTTATCAACTTATCACCTCAAGACCCATTTTTTTAAATATTAATTTTTTTAAAAAAATTTAATTGTAAACGATTCTGTGCACTAATATACGTACCCATTAAATATGATTAGTCAGAAAGTAAATTTTATTGAAAACAGTACTAATTTAAATTTAAAATATGAATATAACAATATTAATACGTAAATTAGTATGTAAACTTATTTGTATATAACAAAACTCATTTTTTTAACCAGAATATGATTGTTCAATTATGTATCGTATTTTAAGGATTTTTAGTTAATTTATAAATTGAATTAAATTTCCGCAACTCTTCAAAGCAATTTATGGGGGGTTGATGGATTGAGTTGTGGTGGCAATTCATTTCGGTCTTGTCATGTGCCATGGAAAAGATAATGGGTAATATGGTTATTTTGCTATTAACCACGAGGGGGTACAGTGAAGTCAGCTCGTGTCATGCTTACAGCTGGGTTTCAGCAGTGCCCTTGCGAAAGTACAAAGTTACCCTTGTTGGTGCCCATGTGACCGGAGAACCAATTATGAAAAGATTTGCATGATCATAGGATATCGTGAATTCTTTATTACAAAATGAATAAATATTAATTTTATATTAAATATTAATTTTTGTTTATAATAAATCTTACTTTTATTAAAAGAAAAACATTTACACTTTTTTTTGTAATTATAAACAAATTGTAAAAATTTATATATATAATTTCTCTGACCATATCTAATAAACAGATAGTTCGGAGGCTCTTCGCGGTCTCACCCAACGCTTATGATGTTTTTTTTTTTTGTGTTTGTTAAAAAAATTCCGAAGAATGTACGGAATAAATAAATGCCTGCGGTTCTATTGGTACCTAGTTGTACCAAAGCCTGAACAAATCTGTACTGCATATCTTTTTATAATTGTAATTTCATTTTCATTAATTAAAATTCAGGAGAATCTGAACAATCACCTGTTACTGTAAACACAATTATTGAATCATTACGTTTAAACAGTGGAATGAGATAGAATAATTTTATATAAAAATTAAAAATTAAATAAAATATTATTTTTTAATATTATTATTATTTTAATATTTAAAAGAATTAAATTATTTATTATATTTTGTGTCAAATTTTTAAAAATTAAATATAATTAAATAATTAAAAATAATAATTTACCATTAATTTCGATCATGGACTCATGGAGAAACATGTACACGTGGTTAATCGAAGATAGGAATCTTATGCTTGAAGCTTATAAATGGCCAAATTGATTAAACAATTCAAGATATTTGATATTAAAAATAAACAAATATTCAAAAAGCTCGATTTTTTTTTTGTTTGGATTCAGATATGAGTTGAGATGAGTTGAGATGATTTATAAATAATAGAATAGAAGTTGAATTATTTATTATATTTTGTGTGGGAATTTGGGAAAGTTATTTTGGGATTTGAAAAAGTTAAATTATTTATTATATTTTGTATAGAAATTTTGGAAAGTTGTAATGATGAGATGAAATAAGTTGAGGTGGGTTGAGGTGGGTTTTGAATGCAAACGACCCCTAATGTTTTTTCTTTATGTTTCCGGTGAGAAATCTCCCAAATGGAATATGATTTGTACAATGCTGGTGTATGTTCACGGCAAGCTCTTTCATAAAAATTTAAATCTACAAAAAAAAAAAAAAATCTAAAAAGAGACTTGTCCTTGAAAAAAAGAGAGGTTTGGATTCAAAACATACATTAACTCATCTTATCATTACAACTTTTTTAAATTTTCATACAAAATATAATAAACAATTCAATTTTTTCAAATTTCAAAATAATTTTTTCAAATTTCCACACAAAATATTATAAATAATTCAACTTTTATTTTACTATTCACAAATCATTTCAACTCATCTCTGAATCCAAACATCTCTATATTTAACATTACTCTTTTAAAATGTATAAGAATAAGGCATATACCCACCTCCTAATCAAAATTACCCTAGAGAATAACATTGAAATGAATTTGTTATTTCCATAGAAAATCTAAAATGAAAAGGTCAAGCAAGCTTGATTTGATTTTGATTTTTTGTGATTTATATGGGTATTATTATCTCACGAAGATAAATAAAAATAAAAAATATGATAGTAGGGTGCACGCAAGTGCAAAGTGAATTTAATAACCTTAATTGTTTGGTAAAAACATTAAAAAGAATAAGAAGAAGAAGAAGGTATTGTTGGGGAGGGGAGGGGTCCATTGCATGACATTGACATTGACATTGACATGAATGAATGCATTAAAATAAGATCATTTCACAAGCAGGACTGGTGTTGCTCTTTTTTTCCATCTTTATCTTCCTTCACGGGCGAATGGGAACAAAATAAAGTTTTAGAAGAGGGTACTTTTGTCAATTGCAATAATAACGTCAGGGGTCCTAATTGCACCCCAAAACGACGCGTCGGATTTAGGATAACTGACAAAAATGCCACCTTCAAACGATGCCTCCCGTCTCAACATTGCAAGATTATTAGCCTATTAAATTAATACATTTAATGTCATTTTTATATAATAAAATATTTATCTCCATATAAATATAGTCTAATATATAAAAGTAAGATTTTAGCTTATATATTTTATTTATGGGGACTCATGAAAATAGACAAATTAGAAGTTTATATCAAAATCACCATATATAATTAATTCATTCTACTTATAATTTACGAATATACTTAAATAAACATGACTAAAAACACATCATCCACTTTCGGATTTTTGCCACTTATTCTTGGTTCTAATGGATTTTTTTTAAGGATAAATCGTTCAATGAATCTATTCTTTGTCTCTCAATCTATTAAATTGTAGAGTTTTTTTTTTTCTATTATTATTACGTTAGACTAGACATGTTGGGATTCTATGTGTGGAGCATAGTTGTATTTGTAGCATGACTTACCTTAATAAATAAAAATCCATTGTGAATTTTTTTATTGGATTTCTTATGGGGTTTTTTTGACCTATTTGGCTCTTAATTCAACCCGGCCAGCTAATTAAGATTTACTATATATTATATTAAACTCATATACAGCCGCTACATTGTACTTTGATTATCATTTGAAATAAAATTCTCTGCACTTTCGTAAACATAAATACATTGCCAAATCACATAAATTTTGTGTGTGTGATTAATTTTACTTTTACTTTACCCTTTTTCTCTTATCATTCACAATCAGACATATTTTCTTAATAAGATTAACAATGCTAGATTACTGAACAAAAGAAATGTTTAGGTTTTAAAGGATAATGAGTTGACAGTGCATGAATTCAAACCATTACTTTTAATTTTTCAAAAAAATACATTGCTACGTTTAGATGTTAAAGTAATTTCAAAGGATCTAGTAGTAGTGAAAAAGTAATAAATAATAAAAAAAAAATAGTGAATAATAGTAAGGACCTAGTTACCTGAGGTGATTTCACTAATCAAATATAGCGTAAATTCATGTACCTTGTAACCTAGGTTTGGAGAAACTTTTATCCATGAAATATTATATTTGAGCTCAGTTTTACATGATAAATAAGATTAATAGAAAACTAAGGGCTGGTTTGGATTCAGAGAAGAAATATAATGGTTTTAGATGAAAGATAAAAATTGAAAAAAATATTGTTAGAATATTATTTTTTAATATTATTATTATTTTAAAATTTGAAAAAGTTGAATTATTTATTATATTTTATGTAAAAATTTAAAAAAATTATAATAATGAAATAAAATTAAACATTTTCTGAATCAAAACACGCCTAAGTCTGTTCAGCTACGTATCCGATATTAAATTTTAGAAGGCATTACTCAAAATTTGTAAATTGCAACAAATTAAACTCAATTGGGATAAAGACAGGTCGATGGTGCCAGTAATTCAGTCATCATTTGCATAGATAATTGTCAACCTCGTCTTATTTTTTTTTTTCCTCTCTGTTTTTTTTTTTTTTTTTTTGTTAGTAAGTTCACTCTCATGTAGGACAACATTTTTTTTCGGCATTGATAGACAAAGGACAAAGAAGATGCTAAGAGAGTTTGTGATAATTTTTCTTGTCCGACAAGAAGAATTGGTACTTTTATTGGTCTTTCTTTTCGAAACCAACGAGTTTATTCAAATTTAATTACGTTCTATTTTAGTAGAGAGTGGAGAAGGTTTTAAACGCTAGAAATCACATCTATATTTAAGGGTAACTATATAATAAATGAGTAATGCTACACGTAATTGTGGATTATGTAAGTGTCGTGCAGTCGTTTTAAAAAAGAGTGAGATCTACTTTTAAAAATTTAATTTTTTCATATAGGTCCCGTATATATAATCACTTTTTTCAAAGTGATTGTGTGATATTTACGCATTCACGACTACAACTATCATTTCTCAATAAATAATTGTCTAGTCCGTAATTAATATCCTTCACCATGAACACTCCAAAAATTCTACAGAATTCACCAAAAAATAATCATTAAGGAACAATGAATAAATCATTCCCCTCTCTCTCTCTCTCTCTCTCTCTCTCTCTGGATTTCCATTTTACCTTCAATCGCCTTTATAGACAATGGTTGCAACCAGTTTTTTAGTCAGTGTCGATTGGTTATCTTCTAACTAAAAGAAACTCATGATGACACCATATTGCAATAATTCGTAATGATAAAGTTTTGATGTTGATTCGGTTGAAACTAATTCGATGTAATTTAGTTTAAAACTAATGCAAATTTTTTGGGTTTATATTTTAAATTAAGATTAAACTCTATGGTTTATATTTACCCAAGAGTTTTAGGCTATGTTTGATTAGTGAAGTGATCTGACATTACCTTATACTATCTCACTACTATTCATAAATTATATATTCACTTCTTTTTTTATTATTATTCATTATTTTTTCATTATTATTTACGGATTATCTAAAATCACCTTAACATCCAAACATAACCTTATAAAGTCACATACATTTAAAAAAAATAAAAACAAAAAAAACAAAAGGTTGGCTTGCATTCATTAGATTAGGTAAAAAATGACAACCTTGACTTATTATATATGGTTATGAGTTTCTTTAAGCAATAGAAGATTGGACACCAAACAAAACCAATAATCACGAATGAGTGTTATTTGGACAATTTGAATGTGTCATCTTGTTCCTTCAGGTTTTTTATTTTATATCAATTTGCTAAGGGCTGGTTCTTTTCCTTTGATTTGAAGAAAATTGTTTATTTGCGACCAGTTAATTCCAGTAGAATGACTATTTGCAATTAAAATTATTTGCGAATAATCTTTTGGTTGCAATAAATTAGTCACAAAAACTCATTTTTCTTATAATGAATTTGGTTTCTGTTATCTCTGTGAACCTTTTGGTATATTGTATTGAGGTTGGTTTTTTTTATGCCTGAGTTTGGTTTTATGCTTATTTGTATCTCCTATGTTTGTAACTATAGTTTTTCTCTGCCATAAGTGAGGGCTATCAATAAAATTGGAGTGCAGTTCTATTTTTTTTTTAAAAAAAAGAGTGTTATTTGGACAATAGATCATGACTTTCAAATTTCAATCCAAACTCCTGACCTCTTTCGATAAATATTGTGCTCAACACCTAATTCCAAGAGATCATTGCTACATTTTTGCTCCTTTTTTATCATTTACAATAATCACATGTATGGTCTTAATATATATATATAAATTTCTTTTGAATTATTATAAAATAAATTTAACATATTATATAAAATCACGTCAATTTATAAATTTATTTTTACGAAATCTTTTTATATCTACAATTATATATGAATAACGATAGAGTTACTATCCTACTACTATTTATTTACTGCCTAATTTGTATTTAATTTTTTATTTTACTTAATAATTAAGGAAGTGAGTATTAGTAAAGTTATATATTTTTTTAATTTTTTTAATGATTATAGATATTTAAAAAATACTTAAAAGAAAATAATAAAAAAATAAAAAATTTTGAAATACACTTAGATAGTAATAGGAAAAAAAAAAAAAAAACATGAAATAGATTTGGATAGTAATAGGGTATCGAATTTCGAGATTTTAATTTTTATATTGTTTTCCAAATCTCAATCATTTTAAGACAATAAAAGAGTAATAGGGTCCAATCAAAACTGAGAAGTCATAATGATATTAACATTCTTGGATGCTGATCAGTAATTATAGTTCACCATCATTCGATTTTCTTATGTTCGTGGTTGAAAAAGTAATTGCTCCTTTTAAAATAATTATTCATGAGTACCGGCCCCCATTTGAAAAGACAATTTTCTAAAACCTTCTATTAGATTTTATATTGCTACTTGATTTTTAGTATTATTATTATTAATTTTTCATTCCAAAGACTAGTAATTTTTAATCATATTTATTTATTGATACAAAACATTTTAAATAGTTTCATCTATCTATCTACTATTTAAATAAATAATAATTTAAAATATGTCGTAAATTTAAAGATCAGGAATAAGATTTGTATTTTAATTTAAATAATTAGCAGGATTTTATTATTGAACAAGTTGGAACGTCTTCTCAAAGTAATGAATTCCTTTCCTTTTTCTCAAGTAATTTTATGAACAACTCAAACCCCACATAGGTACTGAGAGAACTTTATATATATCTCAATAATTTTAACTAATTATACAAAAATTGATTTAGAACCTTTTGAATTATATATATATATATATATATATATATATATATATATATACACCCTAAAAATGATAATGGATGTCATCTCTAAAATTCTTTAATAATTAACAAAGCTCGAAGAACCCATTAATCATGTCTAGAAAGTGTAGTATTGATCTCGAAGAGTTATCTATTTTCATAGTTTATAAAACTCAGAAGTTCCAAAAGGTGGCTATTATAATTTCTAAATGTATAGACGTGATAAACTCAAACGATTGAGTGTATTACATGATCAGATATTGGTTCCCATATCATTGATGCACTCACAATATTCAGCACATGCATGCACCCGAATTTAATAATTAAATACATGATCAGGTATTTATTGAGATTTTTTAATATTATATAATATTTAAAGAACTCAATCATGTCATTATGTTTTTTTTTTCTCTTATTTGAATATTAATATTAATATTTTCCCTCAAATTCTCCCACAAAAAAGAAAAGAAAAGAAAGACTCTTCCCAATGCAAACGTCTATTATATATATATATATATATATATATATATATATATATATATGTGGCCAGCTAGCTAGCTCGATCCTCGATCTGATCTGATCCCACAATGCCGATCATGTGTCATTTTCTTTAAATTTTTTCTAGTTTTTTTTATTGGTTAATAATTGATTATCGGATTCGAGCCTCCACAAAGTTGCGCACACTCTACATGCACCATTTTTCATGGGTCATTGATTGACTTGCCAATACCCACTACGTACACAGTAGGCTCCATTTCTAGTTGTCATGCAGCATGCCAGTACCCCATTTGAACAACTCCAAGATCCACAGGCAGTACCAGTACATGATTTGGTCTGTGTTCCCTAGTTATCAATCTCTTGATTCTCTTTATAAGTTACTCGATCAGACTTGGCCCGCACATGCCAATATAGGCATACAATTACTCTGGGGATCGAGTCAGCTTTCAAAGCAGCGTAACCCTTAAATTTCCACAGTACTGCAACATCTGATCAATTAACTACTTTCTTTATAACAATGCGTCATTTTCTACTGCATGCGGTTTTCTAAGCATGCATGCACAGTACTGGATCGAACAAACATAACGACAACAGGCCATCTTAACAAAGAATATCCTTTCTTGTTCTCAATCCACGTACCAAGGAAACCTGGGATCGGTTTCTTATGGCATTTGAATTTTTGAATATATATACAATGTTGTGGAACTGTACGTAATGGATTAATATTGTTGCATGGGCAGCTCCACTAATTCTATATTTTTCATAATTAATATTGCAGACTTGGCTACAAAAAATGTCATTACTGGAGATATGCTGAAATATCAGGGATGGTTGTGGAATTTAATAAATAAAAATGGTGAGAGTAACGTGGCACGGTCGAGATTTATAAGTTAAACGGGGAGCCTCAAACATTGACAATTGAAGTAGCTAGCCCGATTCGATTCCTTAGGGAGATGGGAAACTATTTATTTTCCACAAGTAATTCTAGATAATCAAATTCATGAGATGACCAAATAGGAAAGGATACAGAGCAAGAATAAAAATACAAATAAAAAAAATATAAAGTATGAGATTCCCACAAGCAATTGCTCTCTACCCACTTGTATAATATAATTCTATGGAAAGAAAAAGTTGTGGGCTTTCGTAAGCCGAATTGCGGCTCTGATATTTATTTCCCTTTCTTTCTGATCTTTCTTGCTTTTTTATTTTTTTTTTATTTTATAATTTGAATCTCTCGTTTTCTTGTGTTTGGGGTCAAAGGAGTTTGCGTGTGGGTGTTGAAGAGGGGAAACGTCAAAGGCTGCAATTATTGTGTTTGGAGTAAAATATGTTGTTCAGTGGAAAATGTCTATGTGCTTCTTACGATCTAGAAGGGCCCTTTAATTTGTTCTCACTAATATATCATGTCTTTTTGGCTTGGTTTGGGTTTCCTCCCCCCTCTTGCTCTTGCTCTTGCTCTCTTTTTCATCTTCTTTTTATGGGACTTTTGTGTTCTCTATCTTCTGAATTCACTTTTCTGGGGTTGCCCTCCTTTGAAGCATCTAATTAAATACCATGAGATTGGATCACACATATACCACCTAACATGTTCACATGAGAACTACTAGGCCGGGAGAGAAGAGAGAGAGAGAGAGAGAGAAGCCCTAAATTATGAGTGAGAATTTACTGATCGATCTCTTCATGCTTTTGTTCTATCTGCAGAAAACAACACACTGAAAACTTTATGCTTAAGAAGAAAAAGATCAAAGCCCTACGGCTACGGATGAATAATATTGACTTTTGCATGCATGTTCTAGCTGCAGAGATATATGTTATTTTGTTTTCTTTGGCAAAAGGGAAAGATACGTGATCTTGTATGAGAATATTGACTTTTTGTTTTTATTTTCCATAGATATTTTGATCGAATGACAGCATCTGTTTGTTCTACAGGAAAAAAAAATCTGGGTTTCTCGAATGGTAATTAACCGGATATAATTATTATAAGCAGACAAGATGAGGTGCAAAATGTAAAATGGAGCTGGTTGATGTCGAAGAAGAAATACTGCCGTGCGAGTCCTTCATGTCAATCATAAATGTATCATGCCCTTTCTCCAAATCATCATATTGATCAATGATAAAAGTGGTGTCCTCATAATTACAGTCACTTAAATTTTTGTTTTTGTAATTTAATTTGGAGAATACAATGATTTAGGGTTCGTTTAGTTTCACAACTCATTTCATCTCATCAGTTAATTATTACAACTTTCATAAATTTCTACATAAAATAAAATAAACAATTCAATTTTTTCAAATCTCAAAACAAAAATAATATTAAAAAAAATATTAATTCTAACAATATTTTATTTAACTTTTATCTCAACTTATCTTATCTCACCTGTGAAAATAAAAGATGCCTTAATTTTAAACAGTGTTCTTTTTCCTTGGGGGAAATTCTTTCAGATCTCTTGAATGTGATGAAACTCGACTCGATCAAGATCACTTGATTTCTCATATTGGCCTGTTTAATTTGCTGAAAAAAATTAAGATTAATAGTGCATACGATGTAATCATGCTGTGGAAAGCATGCAATTTTTCATGCAACTGTATATAATATGTACTGACATATACAGTAACGTTAAATATATTTGAATTTTCTTGACTATAATATCTAATAAAAAGACTTTTCTAGAATAAGAGTGGAGCAATTCAAAAGACGCCATAGATTTCAAAGTTGACTAAGTTATCCTTAAATGATGCGGATGACTTCCAGTGGTCATTTACCCCTTTTTCCACAGAGTTTTTGAGATCATTTCTTCATTTTCAAGCTACAGCTTTGTCAACTCGTCTGGGACATGCCATAATATTTCCAATAGGATATATGCAGTAAGCATCAATCAAATGGAGAGAGAGAGAGAGAGGGGCTGGGCCGGATAGCTGCCTTTCTTCAGTTAGAGGCAACCAAAAGTTGGATGACTTTACAAACATTATAGAGACGATCGGAGTAGGACCATACATTTGCAAGAATAGTCATCCATCTATCTTCTATATGTCTCTATTGCCCAATTCCACTTGACTACGTAAGATTGAATCAGACCTCTGATGGCAAGGTTGCAACATTTGGGTTCCACCCAATTGGCTACCTGTCGGGTCCGCCCCAGCAACTTGCATGCCTAAACCATCCAAAAACTAAACTTCTCACGTAAAGGAAAACAAAACACATGAAATTCATGCGTGTACATATATTTCTTGAAGAATACATGAGTTCAGTTATGTGGATAAAACTGCAAGTTGATTCCATATATGAATGATGGTTATCATCATTATCTGTATGGAATTAGCTGCAGAAAATTTTCATGTAGGGCCCTGTACAACAACACTGTCCGATCGATCAGAAAAAGATGAGCTAGCTTAGGGAAAATGCTGTGACATTAATTATCGAGTGGAGTTCCAAAGTGGGTGTTTTTTTTTAATTATGATCATCTGGTGA
This sequence comes from Juglans mandshurica, assembly GCA_022457165.1. Classification (NCBI taxonomy): domain Eukaryota; kingdom Viridiplantae; phylum Streptophyta; class Magnoliopsida; order Fagales; family Juglandaceae; genus Juglans; species Juglans mandshurica. The sequence goes on along the minus strand of CM039629.1, from coordinate 22,366,202 downwards.
TTAAATGATCAATGAATATTAATAATACTAAAAGTTGATATGGGTCCTAAATCCCAACATGTACATGAAGTTGATATGATCGATATGATCATATTATATATATATATATATATAAAATACTCGAACGTACGTATAATCGTACATGAAACGTACGTATATACCTACTTTTTCGGATCCGTATTAGCTAGCTATATATTTTTAACAGCCAATTAGGACCTAGCTAGAGAAGTTGCTTTCATTGCTTGGAATCTGATCTTATCTGATCTCTAATCCTGAGCTTGCACTGCATATTTCAAATTAGAAAATTCCTCAGAATTAAAGACCATCAAAATAACAACAAAAGGTCGATCGTGGGTCGTCTTCGGGCGCGTGAACCATGCAAGTGGCCCACTAGCTTGATATCATCATCAACTCACACATTAAAAGATATGTGGTGCGTACCCTTTTAACTCTCTCTCTCTCTCTCTACGAAACTTACAAGGTATAGATTCCACACTTTACAAGCAAATTTCATCGTCTTTCTAACTTTATTCCTGTTTTTAGGAGGTTTCTTGCACAAGCAATTTCCTAAGGGTGATGGTACGTAAGAGCACCGAATTAAGAATATCGCATCTATTATCTATATATAGACGCTAGCTTTCGGTTTGTACGTACGTACGTACTTGGTGCATGCGTTTGTTTCTACGTGATTATATTTATCATTAATATTACTCCTAGCTAAGAGCGGCAGTACGTACGTAGATGCATGATATCAACAACAAATTATCTCAGGTTATGGATTCGAAGGAGGAAACAGTACTGTACGTAATTAGATAAATCTTAATTAGTTCCTTGCTGGACTAATTCATTTACTGCCTGCAGCCCAGGATCATGAAATCTCGTACATATGGTTGGGCCGGAAAATCTCAATTTATTGTTTTTTACGATGATTAATTTCATTACTGTATTGATAATGTTAATTAATTTTGCATGCTGCACGCGGGAAGATTAGTAAAACCCTTTTTTTTTTTACATGCATTTTCAATGGATTGCACGTACGCTCAAATATTGTGGTATATGTGTCGGCCGCAGGAGGCCTGTAATAGAGAGAGGCAATTTGCACCAGCTAGCTCTGCTTAGAAGTTCAGATCGCTGAATTATAAGTAAGAACTTGAGGGGAATATATAGTTCATTAAGATTAATTATTAAGTATTTTCGAATATAAATATAAAACATGTTCGTTAATTCACGTTATATATGCATTTATTATCTGATAATTATGTAAATTATAATTTTAATAATATGATAAAATATGACAGACAACGTGAGAATATATATCATTTTATCCGTAATATTTCATAACAACCTTATGATTTTCATTATGTAATAAAAAATTCAAAGTTATATGTATAAATTAGGAACTTGAGAACATATATGAAATTTCAATCCGGCCCACGAAATCGGGCCACAACAGCAAATACTTCCAAAGTCCATACACAGCATGACTTTTGGACATTCCTAATAGCCTTAAGATCACTTGACCATTTGGGGACAATTAAGCTGTATATATTGAGTAAAAAGCACAGAGAAAGTAATAATCACTGCAAAATGATGCATGAGAAAGGACAACTCTAGCTATACAGAATCTGACTTGAGGGAACCAAAGCTGGGGAAAGTTTCAAGTTGGGAACATCCTTGTGCATGCTATGTATATTGCTTTCAAGTATGTATCAACACGTCCCAGGCTTTGTTTTCACTTGCATCTGCTTTAATTTCCTCTCCAAACAAGCCATCTTCTTCACTGTCCTTGGCTGGCTTAAAGCACTCTGAGATTGCCTCTGTAATTTCTTGAACCGAGTCAACGATCACTCCGTCAACACCCATAAGATGTTGCATGTATACCACCTTTGGAACATTACTGCAAATGCACAAGTATTTCACCAATAACTTGGCGAAACTCGATCTCTAATCCTGAAAGAAATATACATTATGGGAAAAGAACCGCTTACTTTAATTGGCCATAAGTTACAAGAGAAAGCTTGGACTCTTTGATTCTAGTTACTGCTCCTTGATTTCTAAAGATAGCTCTGACTTCGGATACAATTCCTTGCAAACCTCCGGTCAAGCACACCTTGATGGCCTCTTCCAAGGAATTCCTTCTTATGTCCACGTAAATTTGGGAACCTCCATTAGTGAGGAAGAACACCTGGATTATATTAGTAGCAAAAACATTTAAAATCAAATCAAATCACTCAAAAAACTCTCACGCCCACAAACACATGAGAAGAAGTAAAAATCTAGTTGACATTTTCTATTAAAAAATTTCTATATGGTGTGTAGCTTCTCATGATATGATCGGTTTCACTTTTATTTTACAGATCTCAAATCAAATCAGTTTGCTGAGATGCTGCACTTGATAGTGGTACTTTCGAAAATGAGTCCAATGTAATTATTCAAACTGTGGAACTGAGAAAACTGCACGCCCAAATGCACACAAATCATTGTATTAATTGAACTTGTGCACCTTATCGTACAGGTTGCTGCTAAGCCTCATTCATGTCTAAAACCAAGTATGTCTCCCACAAAGACAAAGGCAAGAGAATATTCATACAACAGAGAGTAGAAAGTTATCTTACAGGATAGAGGGTCTGTAATTTTCTGATCAGTTGGGCGGCGTCAGGTTGAAAGCTTGAAAAGATGATAGGTCGGTCCTGAGCATACTTGTTTACCACCTGTCTCAAAGAGTTTGATCAAATATGAAGCACTTACACAGCATAAAGCTATTCAATGCAACAGCAGTAGGCATACCTGCAAGATTGCTTGAAGAACACGAGTGACTTCATTCACCGTATATACTATCTGATCGTCGAACTTCAATTCAATATTGAAACCCACAGGATGTTCAACTTTTTCCATGACCTCTTGTAATGTGCATAGAGGGTCATCTTTTTCAACCTTCCACTCAAAGATTCTCCCGTCTTTTGTTTTTCGAAACAGAGGCTTACCCACCTGAATTTTCAATAACAGCAGACTAATTAACATAACGCTGATACAAATCTAATCATTTTGAAAACAATAATGCGGTAGAGGGAGAAAGTGAATAATGAAAATTACATTTCCAGGTTCTTTCTGAGGTCCATAAGAAAGAAATTCAGCAATAGTGAGATCTGTAACTCTCTTCTTGAAAATGGCACCCTAAAACCAAGACCCAGTTGGAATGAGATGAGGACTCGGTACAGAATTTAAGAAGCTGTTGTAAATAAGCTAAAGAAGATAACAAAACCAGAAGTTTGTAACTGTAGAGAGTGCTAGATAAAACCAACCTTGTATTCAGCGAGAATGAAGACGTCATGGAAAATAACGGGATAGCCATCTTTAGTCACCTACAAAGATAGGTTTTTTTATAGTTTCGTCTAAGGTTTTCTTCCATCACTCGGTGGTAAAAGCAGCCAAAAGAACAAAGCGAAGACAGAGAAGTAAACATATCAGTTTTCTTATACTAAGAATATAATTTGACAGTGCACAAATATAATATCAAGAGTTCCCATCTTGAAATCCAAATGAGTGAAACGAGTGAAGAAGCATCACCCACAATGTGAGAATTACAAGACGCTAATTACTGATAATTTAATAGAAATAAGTCTTTTATTTTTCATTCTGATTCTTATCATATAAATTCCTGGATTTATGTATTATATTTTAAGTGTCTTTTTATTGATTGAAGTAACTCTAATTAAGAAATGATAAAATTCAAGATGAGGAATAGTATTAGTCTTACTCTTAAGCCGAATTTACCTAATAGACCGTCAGTTAGCACTTTCTTTATTAATTTTTTTTTAATTGCACAATTATTAAAAAATAATAATCATTTTATCGCAGTGTAGACAGTGTTAATATAATAAAACGAGAATAACTAAATTCACATGGTAATTAAAATAAATTAACACCATGAAATTAATTAAAGAATCCAGAGAGGAGATCTAAGTTCTAACACGTGGAATAATATCCAATTAAACGTGGCCATGAGAAACCTGAGAAGTTACCGCCTGCCGGGTCTCAGGTTGGCGCGGCGAATGGAGACACCATCTGCAGCTTTTATAGAGCTTAGCCAAACGCCACGAAACATAAACGGACACAGCGCAGGAAAACATAAAGAAAAATATGGGAATTTGGCAGAATTCGAACCAAACTCACAACGAAGATCTCCCAATAAGTTCAATATTTTTTTAAATAATTACCATTTTAAAAATATTTCCATAACATTGTCGGAATTCTAAGAAACAGGAAAAAGAATGGCCGTAAAAACGAAAAACGGTGGACGGCGCCGAGGTTGTTCTTTGTTTACCTGAACGTCGAACTCGATGAAATCGATGGGGAACTTGGCGGCGGCATTGAAGGAGAGAATCGAATTCTCTCTGATGGATTTCTTTACATGGTCCGAGGATTGCAGCATATTGTTCATCCCGCTACCTCTGTGTCCCATCACCACGAAGTTCGGTAATTTACACCCACATTTCATTTCATCACAGCCGTCTTCGTTGACACCTAAATGAAGACCCAAAAAGATAAATTAATCCGAAATATACGTAGGAGAATAACAAGGAGAAAACAAAAGACGAAGACAGAGAGGGAGGGAGAGAGAGAAAAGGTTTACAATTCAAACACTGACCTTTGAAGAACCGGACGGCGCCGGAGAGGGCTAATGCGGCATTGTCTGGGACTTGAACAAGATTGGGAAGGTCGGAGACATGGACCGCTTTGAGTGCCATAGCTTTTTCTCCTTTCCAAGATTGTTCAAGAAGGATAGGTTGCAACGGGATTTTCGTGCTGTGTTGGAAGAGTCGCAATCTCGGGAAGGTAGGGACATCAGGGGGGGGGGGGGGGGGGGGGGTATTGCAGGCACTTACTCGTTTGTGAGGTGAGATAGTGATGAAAAATTTGAGATTTTCGTAAGGAGTATTAAGATGATTGGAGTTGAGATTTTTTAGTTGGCTCTAAAAAAGTATGCGGGTAACATGGTAAGATATGTTTAGATGTAAAGAGGAGATGAAATTTTTTATTTTGGGGGAAGGAAAATGTGGTGACTTCCACTCTAATGGATGAAAAGTTTTTATAATTATGGATTTATATTTTTAATTTATAAATTAATTTCAAAATTTTAGGAAATAATTTGAAAATTACTTTATCAATTCAAAAAAATTGGAAAAATAATGGAAAGTAATGAAGAATATAATGGAAATGACACTATTAATTAGAAAATATGTTTTATTTATATTTGAATTTATAAAATAATTTCAAAAGTAGAGAAATCGCATTTATAAATTACAATATCAATACGGAAAATTTGTATGGTTTATAATTTATATAATAATGTATAAATGAATTTGGTTCATAAAGGAAAATAAAACGGAAATTAAGCTATTAATTACGAAATTGCTTTCTATATTTTACTGTATCTAGTAATTTCGAACACATTTGAAAAATAATGTATATAATAATTTGTTTTTACGAAATACTCGAATATACGAAAATTTCTTCTTATTTATATTATAATGTATATAATAATTCTGAAAATAAATTATGTAACAGCCCGCTAGAAATTTATTAGTAGAATTTCTATTGACTCTAGAAATCTCGTGAAAACCCCATAAGTTTTTACGAATCGACCAATCGCACAGATTTTAGTCTGTTAACATAGTCAGTGTTATCATTCATTATGGTGCTAGAAATATGAGTTTAATTATTTGAGGTAGTTAGAAGTGTCAGAATGTGTTTTGGTCTACGTCATTAGACTCAGTTGATTATTTAGGATTTTATCGCGCAATAGCCAATTTTCATAATTTCGGACGCAACGCCTGTTTGAAATTGTGAAATTATTTTTTAGGGGCACTTCGGGGTTGAATTTCGATAAATGATTTTCATTATTGGTTAATATGAATATTTAGTATTTTTCAGTACTAAGTTTAGTATGCATTTTTTTTGGAGTGAATGGTAACCTCGATAAGTGCACCCAGTGTAGTGTTTTCAAAATCACAGTGTAGAATGTCCAAATTATGTTAGAGAAGTCTTATTTGGACACTTGGCAAGATCTTAGCCACACATAGTGAATAGTATTAGACACTTGGCACAAAGATGAACCATTAGATATATTTGTGAATGAAGTCAAGGTGTGAGATCATACCACCTAAGCAAAACTTTGTTTCATCTGATAAACTAATTTGTACCAGACCAAAGAGGGTTTCAATCCTAGCAAAACCCTAAATAGTTGGGATCCAATTGAAATCCCAAAAACTTGGTTGAAACCGAAACCCTAAACGATTTCCCCAAACCTTAAAGTTGGCCTCCAAACCCTTTTTAATTTGATTTCTAGCATTGTGTTTAATCATTTGATTAAATCACTTCCACATGCTATTAATTAATCAAATCCTTGTTATGACATTATTATCCAACCTTTTAAACCTTGAAAATTTGATTAGGCCAAGAAAAAATGGATTTGGGCTTGATAACTTCTCAAACCCCAACCAAACCCCCTTTAAACCCCAATTGAAGCCCACTTGGTTGAAGCAAACCAAGGCCCACGAATTTGGCTACCTTGACAAAGCTTCTTGAATACGTTTCCTCCCCCACATGGTAGACCATTCACTACCATTGGTTGCACCCAATAGTGCCTTGATGTGAAGGAGAAATCCACCCCATCAACCTCCATATCTGACAGCTGCTGCAGGCAATCCTTACTCCTCTCTATTCGCCACTTTGTGTCACATAGCCACCTCCAATCAAGGGTCATTCAAGTCCATAACTTTCCCCTCCAGAAGTCTAAAGTCATGCAAGATACATTTCACTCCCTTTTATCACTTATTCACCCCGTTCTTAGAGAGAAACTCAAAAGAGCTCTCTCGGGCAGATTTCTGAGTCTTTTTACGTGGAGATTTTTGACCCTTTGTAGGTATTTTTGCACAATAACTCCATTAAATTTGTTCTTTTTTTAGTGTAGTTTTCGTTGATATCTTATTATTCTCATTCCATACTCGTTTGATCGGTCAAAAATATTTTTAACCATGGAAATGTCATTCTACGTGTGAAACTAGAGAGTATGTTATGTTTTAGAATTTTTCACCTAGCTAATGGACATATCTTGGTCCGAAACTTTTATGGAGTGTTGTTAGCATGTGTTTATGAATGTTCATTGAGGTTTGTTATATGACTAAAGCTTTTGATGATAGATTTCACTAGATCTAGAAACTTGAAAACTGAAAGTGGAAAAACAGTTTTTGTTTTGAGAAAGTTTGAATATTTCGTGGTTTAATCTTATTCCAAAGGCTTTGATATTTTTATGTGATGATCCTAAGCCTCTTATATACATGTTAGGATGTTATTTTGAAAATATTTAGTATTATTTTTAAAGATATGATTTTTCTATGCAAGAGGATTTCGGTTAGGCCTAAGATTTGATGTTTCTGGATTAGATCCATGTTTTATTGAGTTTTAGCCATGTGATTTTAAGATTGATGGTTGGATCTTCCTTAGGACACATTTTTTAACCATGTGATATTTTAGTTTGAAGATCACATGACTTTAAGCCATGGATCAAGCGATTGATCAAAGTTAGTTGAGAGAAAAGTTTCTATTTTGGACTAAGTGTAAAACCAAAAACTCCAAGTGTTGTTTTGTGATTTTTGGTGACTTTTGTTTGATGATTTAAAGCATAGTTGATCTTAGGATGATGTTATAAATATGTTAGAAGTAAGATTTGATTTTTTTGGAATTGTCGGAGATGTTTTTATTAAGGTTAAAACTTGTGATTTAAGTGTTTACTTTTTGTTAAAAAGTTTGGGTCTTCTTACAAAAAGTTTGGTGTTGATGACTAGCTTTTTCTTAATGGATATTTCAAGTGTGTTTTTAAACTTAGGATAGGAAGATCCTTGTTACAAAATTTTGGTTTAATCATGAGTTTTGAAGATGGAAGAAATTGCAACCAAAATCAAGAGAAATGACCTATGAATGTTTCGGCCATTGTGAGTTTTCTATAGTTGTGAATGGTTTTAAATTTTTCTGACTTGATATTTGAATCTAGGACAAAATTTACATGATGATGTAAATTTTTGTAACTTTTGGAGTTAGGATGTGAAATCCTTAAGTTATGGGTAAAATAATCATTTTTCCACATGTATAGGGTAAAATGGTAATTTTATTCTTAAGTTGTCCCTTTTCATATTTCTAATTGTTAGTAATTAAATTTTTAACTTTTAGAACATCCTCTTACAGTTCCTCGTATTTCGCACTTTTTTCTTGTGGAACGCAACTATCGAGCTAAGTTAGCTCTTAACTTACTATCAGCTTACTGTGTATGTGTGATGGGTAAGGGAACTACAGTTTATGTTCGTATGTTGTTATATATTTCATTTCATGCCATGTCATGTCATCACATGTTTATCTATCACACAAATTATTCTGTCACAAAATACTTATCTGTTACATAATATATTATGTCTCATGTTACTACTTGTTGCAAGTATGTCACATTATGTATGCCATATGTTACATGTATGTCATGTCACATAATATTTACTGTCACATGTTATGCCATGTTATGAAATGTTGTCTGTTATATGTTATGTCATATTACATAATATTGTCTGTTACATGTATGCCATGTTATGAAATATTGTCTGTTATATTTATGTCTCAAAGTATGTCATGTATGTTGTCTTACATTCATGTCACGTTACGCTACGTCAGGACTTCTGTCTTTTATGTCACGTTCATGTCACGTTACATTATGAAATGTCATGTATGCCAGTTAAGTTATTTATGTCAATTATGACACTAAGCGCTAGGATAGGGTAATATCCTAGTGGAACTCCTTTGCTAACGTTGGAGTGTCTAAATAGGTGTGAAATTCCCTGGGTTAACGAAGTACAGTCAACATGTTGCGAATAAGGCCTAATTAGTTGGTCATCAGAGCATGGCACACACTAACACCGATGGAGTCACACTTTATTTGATGCGTCTTCATTGCAAGTGTGGCACAAACAATTCATGGGACCGCAATAATTGTGAAACATGAAGTATGGGGCCACAACAACTGTGGAGCATACACTACGTGAGACACAACGATTGTGACACGTAGAATACATGGGGCCACAGCAACTGTAGAGTACGTATGAACGCACTCACGACTGGTATAAACACCTGTGTTGTGATGCGATAATCGGCAGGGACACACAGTTCAAGGGGACCCGTGTAGCACCCGTATGATTACTTTATTAATCAAGTCTATTGAATAAGAATACGTAGTCATGGTAACTCCATGAGATAAGATTACGCAATCATGGTAATCCCATGAGATAAGACTACTTTATCATGGTGACCCCATGAGACAAGAATATGTTTCAAGTTCAAGTTCACGTTCATGTTATGTATGTCCACGTTCATGCTATGTTTCAAGTCCATATTATGTTTCAAGTTCACGTTCATGTCAGGTTATGTTCACGTTCATGTTATGTTCAAGTTCACATTCATGTTATGCCATGTTCACGTTCATGTTATGTTATGCTCAGTCTCATGTTATGTTCAAGTTCATGTTCAAATTATGTATGTTCACATTCATGATATGTTTCAAGTCCATGTTATGTTTTCAGTTCACGTTCATACTTTGTTGCTAGTCCATGTTATGTTTTAAGTTCATGTACATGTCATGTCATGTCAAGTTAAGTTTCAGTTTCAGTTCAAGTTATGTCATTTTTGCATGCTATATGTCAAGTTATGCTATGCTTACTTACGACTTTGATTATGCATTCATGTTTTTACTATCATGTATGCATCATTAACCTGTGTGGAAATTTCCTGTTAACTTGCTGAGATTTGTAATCAAATCACATCGTGGTAGTCCCAACTACCATTCCCTCCGAATGGTAGGCGATGTGTCAGGATCAGAGCAGGAAGTAGACATTGGCAGACTGGAGGAGGTTGACTAGACGCCGTAGACGCAACGCGGAGCTTGCAGCATCCATAGTTAGGTCTTTGGATAGTATTCCGGCATTATTAGTTGAGTTACGCGAGTTACTCAACGAACTAGCCCAATATTGTATTTTGGCATTGTAATTATGGAGCCATGTCTCCGTTGTTTTGAGATTACAGTCTTCTGAGACCCGTGTTGTAATCGTGGATGTTTATTTTTTTTAAATATGCATGGATTATGTTTTAACTATTTGAGATATTATAAATTTGATGTATAGTATTGCTAAAAAAAATTATCCACTGCGAATATTGCATAATGCTATATGCATGTTAGGAACATTGCATCTTATATGTTATGAACGAGGGCAGGTAACCTTGTGTTGGATGTCCTGACGCTTCGGATGTCCGTCCGATCCCAAGTAGAATTTGGGGGCGTTACAAATTCCATAGATTTTTAATTTCAAAAAAATGAGACCAAACATTACTAATGCATTTTCTTAGTATATATATGGAAACAGATATCTATAGTTCGAACTGTCATAAAATATAAAATACTAAAACATTTGTAATTCTATTTTTTGTAATATCAACAAGCATTGCATATTTTTTTCCCAAGAACTATGCAAAGTGATTTCTTAATGGCTTGAGGTTAAATACACAATTACAATTTCTGACATGTCCTTTCAAATTTTTTAACTTCATTTTTTTCGAAATTCGAAATATAATTAAAAATTTTAATAATTCAACATTTATCATTTATGATAAAATTAATAATACATGCGGCCACATATGAAACACAACAAGTTGATTATTCTTGACAAAATGAAGAATTATTATTCTCAATTACACGTTCATTGTCCAATCCTATATGCCCACATCAATAGCGCAATCACATCTCTCATTGCAGCCATAGCTTGGGCCGATTCATTAAACATGTCTATCAAATGAGAGGATTCACCAGCGTCATCATCCGCAACCACATTTGCCATTGAAGCCCAATGATCCAATACATCCTGAAGGAACTCATCATTGAGCATCACCGTTTTAATCATGTTGTGTAGTGTACAACATGTAGTAACGATCATGCCTTGCCTGCCTGGGCGATATCGAGACATGGCATCCAATATTTGAAACCGGTTTTCAATAAAGCGAATGTGCGTTCAATAACATTTTGTAAGGATGAATGATGATAATTGAAATAATCTTTATATCTCCTAAATTGTTGCCCACTATAATGATCAGACCGGTGATATATTTCTCTTGGTAGGGCGACATAAATATTTCTATGCAGGAAAAAGCCACATCGACAAGATAATAATAACTTGAACACATTTATAAATCAACAAATTTAGTTATTTGCCAAATAAATAATTTGACACAAAATTCAAAAGACAGTGTTTTCTAATTATTATTTATATAAAATTTACTTGGGGTTGGCCATGTAAATTGATTCCGACTTCGACTCAATGCATCCATGAAAACGCTTGCATCATTGGCTATTCTCTCCCACCCAGTATACACATACGTGAACTTCATTTTGAAGTCACATAAGCACAAGATATTTTGTGTAATTCAGTTATAACGATTTCTATATGCGTTACTTAGAAGAGTGGGTGCAACAACTGAAATCATGGTGTCGTCCATCGCACCAAAACATTTCTACAAAACCATTATCATAAAATACAACTCAATTATAACAATTATAATTATAACATGAAACCAAAATACTGGAATAGAGTTAAAATCTCAGAAAATCATTATCTCAAACCATGGATAATTGGGGGGGTTTCCCGCAATGTAAGGATGGACCCCAGTTGTGTGTGTTGGCTCAATCACAGTCCTCCATAACTCATGCAGCTCCCGTATAATCGTCCTTCCGTGGAGGTTAATAGTTTCGCTTGAATGTTAGAAGCGGTCCCCAGCGATACGTTGCTATGTGCATGGCCAACAAGAAGGCAAAACATGCCCAATGATTCCTCCACCGAGACCCTCTCTGTAGGGTCCATAATCATTGATTGTCGTAACCTGTCACATACATAACCGAATGCTGGCACCTCCATACGAAACATTTCGAGGCAATTTCTGGGGTGTCATTCAAAACTTCCTGAATATATTGATCCCCCTAGAGACCTATATTGTGTTGGGGCATTTGAAGCTGACCTCCAAAATTTTGGCATGCCATCCACATCATAAAAACTAGGTTCGTCTCCTGCAGTGCCAATTCATCTTCACTTGAATTATATATCCAATTCTCTCATTTGTCTGGCTGTTGCGATAAATATTTGAGCTTGTCTCTTCATTCTCGTTGTTCACTTCCATCGAATGGGCATCATCGAAACAACCATCATTGTCCATTCTAAATAGCCTTCTTGCCTGTGCGTTAAAAAGATAACATGTTAGCAAAAATTATAGACTCAACGTATGCTCAATAAAATGTGATCATAGCTTATATTACCCACTGCATAAATGTTCATAATCACAGAGTAATTATCCACTGCAAAAAACTTAAAAATAAATAACTGCAAAGGCATCCAACATAAATAATTAAAACAAGCATAAATAGCATAAAACATAAAGTCAGATAAATGCTTATCACTGAAGCTGATAAGCATAAAAATACAAATTTGGCAGTCTCTCTAATGAACCACTCATCAATAATATTCAGATCAATCACCAAGCCCACTAACTCCTACAAATATTAGAGATCGACACGAACGATCTTTGCACTGCCGGATCAAGTAATCGGTCGAAGGCCTTGTTAAATTTCTCAGGAGGCAGGGGAGGTTCCACTTCTTCCAGCAACTTCATACAATGTATCTGGAGATCAAACATGACATCAAACTCCATGCTATTTGCCCCTTTGGTGCGCTTCCTGGACATGCTCCCATACTTCTCGTCCTCAGCAGCCTTTCGCTTGGCTTCAGCACTACGCTTAATTTCCTCTAGGCTTTCGCTAAATTGCTCTTCAAGGGCAATGGACTAGGAAGGCCCTCCCCTCCGTCGTCGGTGAGATCCACTATCGTAGAAGGCAGAGAAGGGTCTCCCTAATTGCATGGATATGTCCAAACCAGCTGCTCGCAATAGGCCCCCTTCATGATCTGCCACCGGTCAACCATGGTTTCACATCTCCTCCTCAAGCATCTGCTCATTGTCACTAGTTGGGGTCGGGTCAGTCGATGCCCGATGTAGTGTCCCAGTCGCAACCAAACAACCAAAGATTACGCAGAGCAGTTCATACTTTGGGCATCACCTGGTCTTGAACTGCTTGAATGATGATCTCACCTAACATTAAAGTTGTAATTAAATACAATGAGAACAAGTTTAAAAAAACTATAATTCAATAATTCAGATTGTGAGTTCGTACCCTGATTACTTTCACCCAGTGTTCCTAGCTTGCAACTGGAGCCTTCCTCTCAGAGTCCCACCCCAAACCGGTTTGCTTCATAAGATCCATAAATTCTCATTACCTTCTCTTAAGACGAGCAATTTTGCCTTTAACTTGATCGGAACTAAAATTCTTTTGGCCAATCATAGATAGCCGTTCAGCAAATCGAATATGGTCTCGGTGTGTGATCTTCCCTCCCCTCAGTGTGTCCATTAGTGTTTCTTGGTATAGCATATCAACCAGGATATCCTCCATCCCATCACTCCACAAGTCCCAATCACAAATCGAGTCGATCGATTCATCCATATGGTGCTAAAATATGCTAAAATGATAAATACAAATTTTGAAACCAAACCACATGTTTGTAAATGTCAACCGAATTCAACATGCATTTAAATAGAATGACCCAAATATGCATACAACATGTAAATAAGATGGTCACATGCTATGATAGATAACATGTTTATAGGGAAAATAAGAAAACAACTATATTTTCTCACGCATTGTACGTAAACAATGAAGATGTCATACCTGTCGAGATGATGACGATGATGATGAGCGTAAGTAGTAATGCTACAATATGAAATGAAATAAGTTAGATAATTCATGAAGTGGGGGAATATATTTAAGTTGAGAACAAAAGCAGAGTTTAATTTTTAATTTTCTCACTGAGCTTCCATCACAAATAGCCAAACTTTCAGGAAAATGGTAACTCAACACTCAACTTGAGCATTGAGCCTGAAAAACCGAAACTCACGAGTGGCTTCATAAGAAGCCAAGCAAACTTTCAAGTTTTTGTAATAAGTTCATGAGTGAATACAAACAAGACTACTGAGTTTTGAATGGAGTAACTCCAAAAGAAACATAAGATGAAAAAGTTTGAAAATCCAACCTAATCTCGGTGGAAAACAAAAAAGTGTTCAAAATGTGTGAGATTTTCTACACGAAATTGAGAAATAGTGCAAATTAAACTAAGTTGATATAATTAGTATATTATGATCAAACGATAGATCCATTGCATTTTTAAGGGCATTGTGAAATTAAAAGAAGAATGGCGGCCAGCAGATCATGAGAACCAGTTACTTGGCTTATTTTTATGTTTATTTTAGTAAGGGAAGGTGTAGATGATATTTTCTATATATATATATATATATATATTAATATCTTTCAGCTTAATTCTTACTATAACTAAACAAAAAGTGTAGGGACGGTAGTTTTGAGCTATGATCACTACTAATGATGCGTGGATATGCAGTAGTACCTAATAACAAGCTGCATGCCTAAATTAATTAAACAAATGAAAAAAATATGAGCTCTAATCTCCAGCATTCACTGTACTTCCAATAATTGGTTTTGGAAGTGGAGAAGAAAGAAATAGGTTTTTTATTTCTTTCTTTCTACTGGGCCAATATATTCATAAATGTTGAAAAGTGGAGAAGCATAATTTTCCAGTAATTTGGAAAGTGGATGAAACAAAGTCATTTGCAATAAGCAAGAGACAGGCCATATGGGATGGAAGAGGGTGGAACTTGGAAGGGGATCCTTACTGATTGCTTGATTAGCGAAACAAAATAATTGAAACAAGGACAAAGTATCCTTTACATTTGCAATCCACTCAAAGCATGAACTTGGAGGAAAAAAATGGAGCTAGGAGGAGTTTCTAAAGTTATGTGCTTGCTTGACAATAAACCGTCCCAAACAGGATATAAATGCAAAAACATATTTCACCTACTCTTTTCTATACATGTTTTTTCCTGAACTCCCATGAAACACAAGCATAATATAATCTTTATGTTCTTAAAATGATCTCTCTCCCTATCTGCTTCTATTTCTAATCAGGCAAATGTCCTGTGTGGTTTTTGTCATTAAAATGCTCGATTACCACCACCTCCCCCAAAAGAGCAAAAAGAAGAAGAAAGGGAAAGAATTGCATTGAACACATCCACTCCCAAGTGCAAAAATGACGTCGAACAGAATAACGATTATTCTGCAGGCTAGTTTTAACAGATAATTCATAGAAAAGAAATTAAGAGAATCACCCCAAAAATACAGAGAAAACGCCTCTGATGTTCAATTCAATTATCAATACTCAAGAGTGACCAAAATCAACCCACAAGCCGGGCTGTAATAGCTAAAAATCAACTGTATTGGAATTTTACTAGAAATAGCAAAATTTCAATAATCATGCCAAAATTAAATACGTAAATAAAGAAGTAATCTGCCAAAAATCTGGCCCAAATCGAATTTAGAATCACTTTTAAAACAGTAAATGAAATATTACCATAAAAGGAAACAAATAACTAAAAATAGGAAATTGGAGGGGAAAACAATATAATTTGGCTTCGAAAATGATGCACACTAAGCTATTACAACGTGCGCGCCGAGAAGAGCTTTCCAAATTAGGGTCATATGCACGATTCTGATACATGTAACCAAAGTTATGACCAAAATACCGAAACGTGCCCAAAACTGCTCCAATCAAGGAAAGATCACGATTTCCTGTCCTCTTTGCTCTGATCTACCACCTCTAGATATTTCAACGTAGTCAACGTGCAGTCTGATAACTCAACATTATCTAACTCAGATCCTCCAGCATTAAAAAATCAAAGGCCTAGAGTTTGGTACAATAACAAACCAAGGAGGAGCTACAAATAAAGTTCATGCCTCTCCACCCAAGGATAATCTCAAAAGCAAAAAAATCTAAGGTTCAAATCTATAGATCTAGGGGGCTAAGCCACTTAAAACCAAAAACTGCACTTTATCTGTGTAGATCCCAATGACATTTTGCTTGGCACATATTAAATCATTGGAACATTAGAAATGTTAGAAGGGATAATCCAATTTCGCAGGAATTTTTTTCTTAAAATAATTTAGTTTGATAAAATAACAACCTCTCTAATCAAACATAAAGTCAGATAAATGCTTACCCTGTAGGAGAGAGTCTTGGGAGCCGTGGTGGTGGAGGTATGGCGCCAACAACGTTTATTGGCAGTTTCGGTGATGGAGATGCGAGGCTTCTGGTGTTTGAAAGGGGTGGCTTTCCTCGATTTAGGGAGTTTACCTTTATACACCATTTTCGGCTACAACAATCCCGTCAATAGTTGAGATAGGGGTTGACTATTGCAAACCCACGTGAAGGAATGGCAGAGGGCAATTGGCTTCTGAGGTGACGATGCACTGTAGGGAGGGTTATGGCTAGGTCAGGGAGAGAGATTCGTCTGACAATGGCTAGCTTTGGGCAGAGATTCGCACAGCTTCAATCGAGAAGCATATTGGAAAATCTCCTGGTTAAGGAAGTCTCACCATGTGACTAAAATTCGAAGGGGGATCGAGATGGATGAAGGGAAATCCATACTGAAGTGGAGGAAGGGAACAACATGGATGATTCAAAGGGGTGGTTTATGAATCTGAGAATTTTTTTTTTTCAAAGAGGGAGGAAGAGAAGTATTTTGAGGGAAAGGGATCGCAAGGTGAAAGGACTTCTGATGCAGTGAGTGGTCTTTTTGGTGAATAGTAGAGATTCTTTTTTGAAAGTTCTGAGATGATATGTGTTTTTATTAACGGGGCGTTTGGACCAATGTTTTGAATACCATATCGGAAGCCGTACCGGTCAAGGCACTGAACAAAATATTTCGATACCGGTATCGTTTCGGGATAGTCGAAATATGAATAAATTATTTATATAAATATGTATAAATTATATTCTAAAATAATAGTTTATATATGAATAAATTATATATAAATACACATATATATAAATTATAAATAGTCTAGTCTGAATTAGAGGTCAAAAAATAAGCTTGTAGTTTGAAAAAATGAAGAAAAAAAAATTGAAGGTCGAAATATCGGCCGATACAGGCCGAAATTGAGGCCGGTACGACCAGAACCGGCCAGTACGAAACATAAATGGTACCTGTACCAACCCAACGGCCGGTACGGAAAATTTCAGTCGATACGGTACGAAATTGAAAACAGTGATTTGGACACTTTATCTCATCTCACAGACTGAAAAATCTCATCTCATCTTAGGTGTCAAACCAGCGTTTGGGGTTGAAGCCCACCGATAGGAATAAACAAAAAGCCCAATTTGCCCATTTATTTTATTTTTTCCAAGTCATCTTTTAGGAAGAGAAATGGTATTATTAGGCTGATAATGAAAATATTTAATCTCATCATTATAATTTTTTTAAATTTTTACATAAAATATAATAAATAATTCAACTTTTAAATTCTCAAATCAATAATAATATTAACAAATAATATTCTAACAATATTTTATTCAACTTTCAAATTTCATTTTAACTCATTTCATCTCAACTCACTATCCAAACGCGTACATTCTATTTTAATAAAAAGATATTATTTTTTAAGAAGAGTAAGCAAAACTTTATCTAGCATTAGTTTGGCAGATGCATGCAGCGTGCGTAAATGGTACAAAAAATGAATTTCATATTTTTAACTTGAACCAAGTAATCATCGAATGTTAGCATGGCCTTGGCCTTGTAACAATACAACAATAAATGAGATGGTAGTAATCTGTAGCAATTTCCAATTACAAACACATCGCGTTTAATTTAGGACAGTGAGAAAGGTAGCTTTATTTAATGTTATAGCTTAAAACACAATCAGAGCTTGGCAAAAACAGGCTTTCTCTTCTGGGTATGTGCCGAGACTGCCTCCGTCAAATCATCGGAGACCAGCATAGCAGAGTTCCATGTGGCAACATAATCCAACCCTTGTTCCAAACTCAGGTCCCTGCTTCTTTGTAGCACCGCTTTTGTCCCTGTGACTGCTAGCGGAGACTTGGCTGCAATTCCTGCGACCCATTTAAATAATAAATATTTAACCATTACCCGCATCTTATCTGGTGTTCAATTTATTGAGAAATGCCCACAATTGTTATTCCTGTTTCCTAAATTTAAATGCTTTACACTATCGCATAAAGACTAGACTGGGATTAACAAACAAGTTTCTCATTACCCATTTCAACAAACATGGTAACTTTGATTCTTTTTGCCATTGAAGATTATCGGCAGTCGATGCTTATGAACTTGAAATCATATAATTTCAATGAATCAGACGCATAAATCTTTCTGAAAATTTACTATTGGTGAGTGCCAATTTTTCTCTCTCGTTAATAAGCTCTTCAATTGACAGAAGACGCAAACGCATCACCCATCATAATCAAAGTTTACCTTCAGCAAGAAGTCCGACTTCTTTGTCCATTTCGCCTTTGGAACTGAAAATTTTGGATACCAGACCCAACTCCTTAGCTTCAGAACCCGAGAACCTCCGACCCGTAAGAGCCAACTCCATCGCGTTGCCGTACCCGACTATAGCGGGCAACCTCTGAAGCGTCCCGAGGTCGGCGGTTATAGCCAAGTCCACCTCCTTGACCGAGAAGAACGCGTCCTCTGTGCAAAACCTTATGTCGCAGGAGGTCAGGATGTCAACACCACCGCCGATACACCCCCCGTGTACGGCGGCGATTACGGGCTTCCGGCACCGCTCGACTGCGGTGACCGAGTCCTGGAGGAACTTGATATGTCGACGGAGCTTCTCTCCGGAGCGGCCGCGGTCTCCGGAGTGGGAGTTGACAGATCCCAGGGATGACAGGTCGATTCCGGTGCAGAAGTGTTTCCCCGCACCGGAAAGGACGATTACGTTGACGTCTGGGTTTTGATCGAGGGCGGCGAGGGCTCTAGGGAATTCGGAGAAGAAGTCGGGAGAGAGAGCATTTCCATGGGATGGACGGTTGAGGTAGAGGTGGAAGACGCGGGAGTTTGGAGTCTTCTGGACGATTTCTAGGGTTTTGAATTGCTCCATTGTTGTGCGTGTAATGGCTTATTCGCTGTTTGGATGGAGAGAAAAGAGAGTTGAAAATTGGGAGTAAAGAGCTATTAAATTAAAATAATATTCAAGATCTACTAGATTTTATTGTTCTCCATCATTCTAATTAAAATGTTAAAATATAATTATAATTCTTAACAACATTATATTATTCTTATATTAATCAAAATTATGATGAACTAAAAAGTCAGAACTATTTATTATGAATCTTCGGTCTGACCTAGATATTGACGAAAGATTTGAAATCTTTCTTCCAAAGTTGAGCTCGAACTAGGTAGACATGCAAACTGGTTTGGTCCGGTTTTCGAGCTGTTTAGCGTTCCTCATATCATATGTTTACTAGCTTCATTAAAAATTTAAAACGGTGTTTCAAGGTATTCTCGGAAGAGTTTTGTTACGGATCCGCTTATCCGTAGCATATCTTACATGTCATTTTTTTTTTTTTGGCAAAATGCATTAGACCTTCTACTCCTCTCTCATCATCTCTCTCTCTCTCTCTCTCAGCTCTCTATCTCTATCTCTATCTCTATCTCTCATCTCAGCTCTCTCTCTCTCATCATCTCTCTCTCTCCTCGACTCTCTCTCTCTCATCCCTTATCGTCTCTCTCTCATCTTGACTCTATCTGCTATGACCTCACTGTAGAAGAAGGAGATAACACGGCATGGAGGCTAGGGCTCGTGGCTGAGAGTGGAAGTGATGAACTCGAAGCCAACAGAAGCAATGAAGTGTTTGACTTTAACTCAACTGGGAACGCACCGTTTGAAGAAGATGGAAGACCGATTGAAGACGCACCGTTTTGCTGAGGATGAATCACACCGTTTCATCAATTTGAATTAACCGCATCACACCGTTTTGAGCAACTACTTTATTTCTAGAACATTTTATTTCTGAGTTGTTATTTTATGTCTGTTATTTTAAGGGACACGTGTCATCCTTTTATTTGTTTAGTTTTCATCATTGCGTGGATATGTAGTGGAATGGAAGGAAAGGAAATTATCTGATTATTGACACTGAAATCGTACTGGAACGTTGGAGGTCAAGAGATCCCTCGAAAGAACCATTTTATCTTTCATTTTCAATCAAATTGGCTCTGCCATTTTCACAAACAGTTTCTGCGCATTACACTTCATTACAAACCTGCATCCATTTACAATCTCACCCAGCCATTTACAAATCCAAGAAGCACATTCATTACAATTGGTATCAAGAGCCTAACATCCTAATGGCTGAAAATATCTGCACCAAACAGTAACAACAGGATATGCTAAATAAGGAAACAGTTAATCAGCAAGTCTAGTCTGATGAATACACTGGTCAGTAATGCCTAGCATTGCAAGAATTTAACCTTTGCCTAGGATTACTGATCAAGGCAAGTCCGACTGACACATTGCTCAAAAATTTTTAGTATCACAAAAAAATAACTCATGCTTGGAATCACCGAACAAATCTAATCTGATGGACACACTACTTGAAAATTCCAAGCATTACAAAAAAACAACCCTTACTTAAGAATTTCGGGATCACCGAGCAAGACAAGTCTGACTGACATACTACTGATCAGTTACACCATCTTCAACCAGGCATACGTGCCTTGCAGGTGAAATCTTTACTAGTATATACACACACATGCATGCAAACTAAATGAAAGATCAGAGCACCAAAAGGGCATGAAGAGCTAACTTTTGTCTATCTTTGTTTGCCATATCCTTTCAACTTTATCTATATGATTGAGCAATTAATGAAATTATTAATGCAATAGGAAAATGGGATGGCCCAACTCCATGTTACTTGACAACCAATTCATGATGATGATGAACTGATGAGCAAAACAATATATGAAAAGTTACGTGTTCATCTACATTACGAGCTTCTTGAGGAAATCATACACGACTTAATTAAATTAAAGTACCCAATTAGTGGAATAACCCTTATAAAATATGCATATCCTTAAAAGAGAAAGATGAGACTGTCAAGAGCTGCGGCTATAAATTGCCTAATTCCAATCAGCATTACCAAACGAATCCCAACAAACCAGGTAATTATACAAACAAGAACACGTAGTACGAATTATAACAACATCATGATCCTCATTATTTTCTATCGCTCGTCATTTTTTGTCGTATATATTACTTGTCATGTAAACACAAAAAAGAAGGCCATAGCTTTAAAAAGTTAAAAAGCCACAACGCGCGTGTTGACATATAATATCACACGTAATCTTTTCATTTCCATGCAAACACAATCATGAACAAATAAAATAAAATAAAAACACTTTAGCTAGCCTGATTATATAAAAAGTAAATTTGATATGATTTGATATGATATTATACGTAATATTATAAAATTATTTTTATTAATTTTTCAAACTAAATAAAAAGAAAAAAAAGACGAACATGAACAATAACAACAGCTGGACGAAAGTGATAAAAAGCTTACGATCTTTTGGTGTAAGATATGGGGAGAGGGAAGAATGACACTTGGGTGCTGACGCAGCAAGAGGCTTTTGTTCCATTTTGGGGCTGAGAAAGAGATCAAATGTAAGAGTAGTAATAATTTTCAACGCGCGACTAAAAGGTATTTTGTGTTCGAGAGGTCACGTGAATCGAGTTATACGCCGGACAGCTTTGCGTTATGCCTGTAACGTACAAATCTTGGTCGTATTTGTTTTCTCGAGTAAGTGGATGATCAGTCTCATTCAGTTAAAATGACCTAACAATAATGGAACCCGATATCCCCAAAATCTCGAACTCTAACACATCTGATGTCAAATTAACTATAAAAAGATATTGACTTCATCAGTGGTTCTGTATATATAGTATGAGTAATGATAAACACACAACACTTTACATAACATTTTTCACGACAAATGTTATAAAATAAGAGTATTTTTATAAAATGATGTTAGTTTTATAAAATACTTTACAAAAATATCACTTCTTTTAAAATATTGTTATATAAAGTGTCGTGTATTTATCATTTTTCATATAGACATTATGTTTAAGATATAAAAAAATGATTTGTATAAGTTTAGAATGTACAAGTCCTTCGTAAATCTTTTGAAAAAATTGAGACCTATTTAAAAAGTACATTTTTCTTTAATGGACCCCCATTTTTTTAAAGGGCATGCACAAGTCTTGTATGTCCTAAATTTGTATCTGGTATTACTTTTTTTTTTTTTAGGAAATTATTTTACTATTTATCTTAGATTTTATCATCTTTAATCATATACATATCAACATATTTTAAGTGGCTACATTAATAGATAAATATAATTAGAAGTTATATAATTTAAGATAAAGAACATACTTTTGTGCCATTTGACATGGGATGGTTCTTTTTATATTATTAATGATACCAATTAAGTGTTCGGCACAAAGTCGCGACTAATCTTAAGGATGTATAGATCATGGGTAAGAAGTTTTTCACAAATATATATATATATATATATATATATATATATATATTTCGAGTAATTCAATAAAAAAAATCTCACGGTCTAATAATCCCAACACTAGCGTGAATGCAAAGTTTCAAATCTAACACGTACATATGGTTTAAATGACCGGCTCCAAGATCACTGTATCGCCCCTTGGAGGTGACATGGGATCGATGGTTATCTTACACGTAATTGTGGCACACTGTGGAGAGTGTGGGAATTGCGATTGTGTGAATGATTTTATGGTACGCTACCTACCAATTCCCCACCTGTCATGAACCCAGAATGAGTTCAACACGCACACTCTTATGTTTCTCTATTTCCCCTGCCCTTTGTGTGCGCCTGTATTAATGGGGGTGTGTGTTTATGTGTATATGTAATTATATATATATATGAAGCTCCATGAGCTTTACTTGTTATTACCCATCCTCACCACCTTTCACTGTCTGCATGAGATTATGAGGGGTTGTTTCTGAGATAGAGAGAGAGAGAGAGAGCTAGGGTTCTTAAAGCCCTGCCTTTGTTTTGAGTGAGGGGGAACATTCTTTTTGTTTATTTGACAGATATCATGACAATAATAAACAGTCAACACCCATTGGCATTTACCTTTGGCATCTTAGGTAAATGCTATATACATGCTGATGTTATCTCTCATCGATCGCCCTATATTATGATGTTCATCATCTCTTTCTAAAAACATATAGATAGCATAATTTTGATAGCTTTTTTTCAGACGGCTAAAGTCATAACCAGTTTTGCTTAGTTCCGGCCATAACCAATTATGGTCTCTAGTCTTATTTTTGTTCTAGTACTTTCATCTTTTGGCCCTTCTTCTCCTTATCCTTCTTCTTCTTCTTGCTTGGTTAATCTCTGAGTTAGTTTTTACTCAAAGTTGCAAGATTTTTGTTCACTTTCCTGGACAGTACTATTGGCCTAGTTGGTGATCATGCATCTTAATTCCTCATTCTAAGACCAAAAATGTCTGTATTTTATTTCCATAAATGAATGAATATCATAAACTATTAGAATCAATCAGTCATCATGTATGCATTTTATTGAATTTTGTTGATCTGTATTAATGTTGCTGGTAATGAGTTGTTCATCGAGTGTGTCTTTACGTGACCTATTTTATTATACAAAGATACTTCGAGAAATTTCCTAAAAACTAATCCATCAACTTTTATTACTCTCTTCAATGCTAGGTAACATTATATCAGTCATGGTATACTTGGCTCCAGCGTAAGTACTATTTTTTTTTATTTTATTTTTATGTCATTTCTTCAAAAAGGACTTAAGAAATACGTATACATGATACCACTGTGATTATTAAATTATGTTGCAGGCCAACATTTTATCGAATTTTGAGAAAAAAATCAACTGAAGGTTTCCAATCGCTTCCTTATGTGGTGGCATTGTTCAGTGCCATGCTTTGGTTGTACTACGCATTACTCAAAGAAGATGCTGTACTTCTCATCACCATCAACCTATTTGGATGTGTCATAGAGATTATCTACATCAGCATGTTCATTGCTTACGCGCCAAAGGCTCCCAGGGTAAGCAGCATCATCATCGTCATCATCATCATATATAATTGTTTTTATCGATAACTATATATGGTTTTTTTTTCCCATTTCTGTGTTCTAATTTGATGTTGAATTTTCATTGACTGCAGAAGTTGATTCTCAAAATATTTGCTGCTATGAACCTGGGATTGTTCTCCTTGATCGTTCTTACTTCACACTTTCTAGTGAAAAACTCATACCGTGTCCAAGTTCTGGGATGGATATGTGTTGTAGTTTCTGTGGCTGTATTTGCAGCACCCTTGAGCATTGTGGTGAGTTAAAGCATTTATAACTAAGACACTTTTTCACCTTATACTTTTCTTCAGTTTCTTCTTTTACTTCCTTTATTTTTTTTTTGTTTTTTGCAGGCACAGGTAATTCGAACTAGGAGTGTTGAGTTTATGCCGTTTAGTTTGTCATTTTTCCTCACATTGAGTGCCATGATGTGGTTTGCTTATGGTCTGTTTCTGAAGGACATCTGCGTTGCGGTAAGACTTGATCTTCGTCGTCAAAATTCTTTTCCTTTTTCATTTTACCTTTCAGACTTGAATTAATTTTCATATTTCTTTGTTATGTGTACGCATGTAGCTCCCAAACATCCTGGGTTTCGTGTTGGGGCTGCTACAGATGCTGCTGTACGCAATATACAGGAACACCAAGAAGGTTGTAGATCAGGAGAAAGAAGTACCGGAGCAGATTAAAGATATTGTACTGATATTTAGCATGCTAGGGAGTTCTGAAGTTTATCCTGTGGATGCTCAGCCAGATGCCAGTGGCGGTGGGGATGATGCGAACAAAGATGCAAAGAAGCCTGAACAAACAGAGGACCATGAGAAAAGCAAGGAAACCGGCCCCGGCCATGACCTCAAAGCAATTGAAAACGCAGTGTAATTCGCATCTAGTCATGTCATGGAACTTGTTTAGAGCACAGCACTGCTCTTCTCGAAAGTGCCTTTCTATATCTGCCTCACGCTGCAGTTTTTGTTTTCCTATCTCTCTCTCTCTCTCTCTCTCTCTCTAGTGCATGGCACGTGATTTCTATCTTATGTATGAATCAAATAAACAATGTTCATCGTTGTTGATCTTGTTCCACATAACCTTGTGATATAGGTCGGAAAAAAAAAAAAAAAAAAAAAAAAAACCAGTTTGTTTTTGTTTTTCTTTTAATTAAATCCACAAGTAACAAGTTGTCAACATGTCCACACAAAAGCTCGATTGAGCAGCGGATGAACGGCCTTTAAACCCAACAGATCAAAGGTCATGGCATTCTTTTTCCCCTTTTGATTTCTTGTTGATGATGTTTTGTTGTTTTGTCTCTTTTCTTAAACAGGAAGTCCATTAAATCAGATTTCTCGAATCCCTTTAGATTTTATCACAAGCCTCTTGTCTAACACCACCAATTCGAGCTAATTGGCAAACCCAGAAAAGGTCATGATGACTGAATATTGACGTTGGACAGCTCGAATACTGACGATAATAATAGAGGCAAACGTGAGTAAGCATCAGAGAGCAATGGAAAAATATGGATAATAGAACGAGAGCAGAGATATAAGTAACATGTGTAACAGTGTAGCCAGTCAATTAGTTTGATAAGTTGCTCAAGAAGACTGATTACATGGAAGAGAGTAACAAACATGTTTTCTTTGTTCGAAGAAAACCTACAAGAGCTAGAAGAAAGCACATCAAATGACTAGACGTGTTTACTTTCAAAATTTCTAAATACGTCCCTTCTCCTAGCAGATATTTTACATTTTTTTTCTTCTTTTTCCTTCCCCTTCTTCAAGTTCGATAAAAAAAAGGGTGGGGGGGAATGTTTGGGCACCAAGTCCTCTTGCAATTACCCCCCCATCTACTCTCTCTCATTGGTAAGAAATGGCTAATAAGCTTGAATGGCACCAGGTAAGAGACACATCAGATTCCAACATTTCTTCACCTGGTCTGTTGAGACGGCTGGAATAGAGCCAAAGTGGAACATGGTAACCCTGAGTGCACACCGACACTAAGCATTCTTCCCATCAAAACTGCCTTGTGCACTTTGTCTTCTCTTCTCTCGCCAATTCTCTCCCCACATCTTGGCCTCAGCAACAGCACGTTCTCTATCTAAATCCCTGTTTAACATTCTTGCAGTTTCTCTAGGGGAGTCCTCTTTCTCAGACCCTTCGAAGTCCCACCTACGACCAGATCCTCCACCTTCCTCATTCTTTAATATCCTTCCCCCTCTCTCATCTCTGTCTCTTCTTTCATCCTTATCACCAGAACCTCTATGGCCGTGAGCATAAGTTGTATTAGGGTCATATGCCTGGTTTGCCAGATATGAGAGAGCAGTGACTACATCCCCAATGAGAGGGCGGGCAGCAGCCTGTTCTTGGATGCACATGGATGCCACGGCTAGAGCCTGATAGAGGCCCCGCATTGGATACCTTCCTTGTAGCAGTGGATCAGCAAATTTTGAAAACTTTCTACGGTCATTGAACAATGGACGTGCCTGCATACACATGGAAACACCATCACTACACCCTTTCCACATAAGTGGGGAGAGTCTAGACGTGCAAGGCCCATAATAAGACTAGTTTAGGTGACTACACAACAAGAAATTAAGAGGATTACCCATGCGATAAGATTCTGTTCTCCCTGGGGTCTGGTGCTATCGATGGCCTTACGTCCGGTAATCAGCTCTAAAAAGACTACCCCAAAACTGTAGACGTCAGACTTTACTGTCAATTGTCCAGTCATGGCATACTCAGGAGCACAATAACCGTAAGTGCCCATTACCCTGGTGGAAACATGTGACTTGTCTCCAACGGGACCAAGCTTTGCAAGTCCAAAATCAGAAAGCTTTGGTTGATATCCTTCATCAAGTAAGATGTTGGATGACTTAAAGTCCCTATAAATAATTTGAGGATTTGCTTTGTCATGCAGGTATTCCAAGCCTTTGGCTGCACCAGCAGCTATTCTCATCCTTGTGTTCCAATCTAGTGGTTCCTTATCAGGTGGAAGATCTGCAGAAAAATCAATATACTATTGATGATAAGTCACAAAAATTGAGTATGTTGATTTTGTAATAATTAGCATAATATTATCAATAATAGGTAAGTAAAAAGTAATTCATTAACTTACACCACCCAGCTGAACGATTTTCCTTTTCTTTTTTCTAATTTGAAAGCATAAAAAAGAAAAGTTAATGAGTACACAGTTGAAATTGTGAATTTGCATGCCTCATCTGCATCCAATTCATCAAACAGAATTCATGCTCAGGGATTCATAATTAAGTTCCAAAATTATCCAAGCACGTGAGTGCACTAGCAATAAACATGTTTCCTATTTGGAAAATCAAGCATTAATAAGACAAATTTTGAGACACCATAAAGCATAAGATGGTAAATCCTTTTCGTACATAGTGTTTTTTTTATAAGGTAAGTCCTTTTTCTTATAGAATACATTTTCTTAAGACTTCAGTGAAAAGGAAACAGGGTTGGATAATTGAATTATGAGAATATCAATTGCCGAGACATCTGAGCCCCATCAGCAGTCCTCAAATAGTTATCTCATTGAAATCTCAAGCCCTTAGGCTGTAATTTGCAGTCTATCAAAGCTTCAAATATCCAAAAACAAAAAACAGAATTTTTAACAGAGGAGACCAATGTGGTGACTTCCTTGACTTTTGAGCAGACAGGAAAAGAACTACCTAGCACACAAAAAGCCCAAAGAAAAATATTTCAAATCCATTTACAACCTCAATTAGCCAGTACTGTCATTAGCAATCCCTTCAAAGATGGTCCAAAACTCAGGTAAACAGTCATTAATCGAAGATCTCAATTGCAACTAAACCCATCCCAATAACCCAGAATATATCTTTTGGCCCATCTGACAAGATATTAATTAAGCCTAATATATGGAATTTGCAAATCAAGCAAAGATTATATTAATTAAATCTAGAAAATGAGCAAGAATAAGAAAAATGCCAGACAGGTTGTTAGAAAACAGACGAGTCATCGATAGCACAAGGAGTTTAGAAAAGAGAAGAAAATAAGGGGGACGCTAAAGCAGAAAATGAGCACACTTGAACTCCTATTTGTCTCCCAAGGTGAACAAGTTATACTTAGACATACACCACACAAGTTGTAAATGCGGAAAAAAAATCCTTAAAAGGTAACTAGATTCATAACATATTCTACTTCAGTGCAAGAGAGCACATAACAGGAGAAAAAGAAAATAACTACATCAGATCATTGGGCCAACATTGGATTTTGATTGAACATCTCAGGTAGGGCTATTCATAGAATTTCAAGGAATCCAATTCCTTCTTATCTTATATTTACCATTCCTCTTATTATCATCTGTTAAGAAAGATATTCCAAGTAATTCTATGCTATTGTTCATAATTTGTACTTTTCTTCTTTTTGAAAGCTCTCCTGACTTGAACCATGATTTCTCAAGATCATTGTCCCTCAGATGCAATTACCATGGCCAGGGCACCAATGCTCAAATTTTCAAAAGAAAAATACTAGTATAACTCAACAATCAAAAGTTGCACTAAATAAACCAAACCAAGTGAGGCTGGCCTTCTGATCAGAGAAACAGAATAATAAGCAGCCAGAAGTTACCATGAAGGTGATCTTCTAGAGAACCCATGGGCATGAATTCGTAGACAAGAAGCCGCTGATCCCCATCAGCACAATAGCCAATCAAATTCACTAGGTTAGGGTGATGTAGAAGGCTAAGCATGAGAACCTCCACCAGAAACTCCCTGTTACCCTGAAGACCATTTCTATCCAATTGTTTAACAGCAACAATCTGCAGAAGACAAGAAACAGAGTAAAGGAACTATATTATAAACCTGGTTTTCATTCACTAATCTCCAAGCCATGTAAGATTAGGGTGAGTTTCCTTATATTTAACAGCAATAGGCAGCTTCCAAAAGAATTCAGGAGCTGCTAGAATTGGGGTATGTCAACTTCCGTATTTTAATCACTGTTTTTTATAAGAAACAAAGGCACAGAAGGTCCTACCGGGAGTCAAACCCAGGTCGCTGAATTCAAAGTCGTACTAACCATTATACCATGGAACCTCCATAACCTCAGTATTTCAATCACAACATAAGCATAAATTAATCATTTAACTTTTTTTTTATAAGTAAAATTAATCATTTAACTTATATCATCTATGACATCTATCTTTATATTTCCTCCTTAAAAGTAAATAGAAAAGCAATATGGGAAGTAAGTGATATGCTAGGCACTAATAAACTGTGAAGGAAACTCAAAAGGCCACTTAATTTTCAAAGCCATTATGAAATTCTGTTCGATTTTTGAAAGGGAAAAAAAAGCAACTGTAAGATCACCCAAGTTGATCACTGCTTACATTTCCTCATTAGAGGGGACTCAATCAATTGCTATTTCTATAGATGATTATGACCAGTCCAATTTGAATTTTCGTTTTGGGAGCATATTAAAGTATCCTATTTAACATAATTTATATATGACAAACACATTATTGGAAGCAAACAACAATAAAAGAGTTTACCTGACCAGTGGTCTCAAGTCGGCCCTTGTATACACGTCCAAATCCCCCTTCCCCTAAGAAGGACTCTGGCCTGAAATTCTTCGTTGCAGCTGCAAGCTCACGAAAAGTGAATGTTTGAGCAGCAATATTGACACCAGGATGGACGCCAGGCCCATCCTTGGGACCAAGTGATTCCCTTTTGTACCCTACATTGCTTCGTGATTTAAATCTGTCAGCTCCTACAAATTCCATATAACAAAAAAATGCAGGTCCATAAGAATCACACAATTCCCAACTAGACACTCAGGGAGCATAAAACTGTAATTATAACTAAATTGGTACAGATTAAAAAGACAATGAAATCCAATTCTCAAGTGCAAGAGGAAGAGAAGTCCATTAAGCTATACCAACTAATATTCAATCACTCCGATCAACTTGATCAATTCAAATCATAGGCATCTCCTGTGTATTGGTCATACACTTATCTGAAGCCAAAATTTCAACAGAGATAATAACCATTCAGATCGACTAAAACAATCAAATTTATCATAAGATCTCAATTTTCAAAAATAAGGATATTACCTGGATCGAAATCTGGTGGGGTCTATTTAAACAACCCCCCAAAAAATGAATTTTCGTAATCCTCATCGAAATGATTAATCGTGTAATGAAACACTACACCAAATTTATGAGAACAGGCATCATGAACACAAATTATTTGTAAACATAAATAAATCAGAAATACCCAGATCAGATCAGCGACCACATGCCAGATACACACGCATAAATACGAAGTGAAATTAACAAGCGTTAAAAATAAAAAGGAGAGCAAGAACAAGAACTAACCAGAAGGCAATCCGGAAAAGGCAGAAGGGACCATGGGCCGGACTTGCTTTCGATCATCGCTTACCTTCTCGGGATTCAGCTTTTCCTCCTCCTTCGAGTCGAAACACGGAAAGCAGCCCATCCCCCAAATCAAATAAAAAATCCGGCTTTTAAAAATCCTTTCAGTCCAAAACAGAAACAAACATCAGATGCACCCAAGCTCAATCTGCTGGTTCATATTCAAATCCGATTATAACCAATATCCCATCACATCGACATCCAGATTTATGGATATCTTCCACACACTCTCTCTCTCTCCCCCAACCTCTTCTCCATCGATCAGTTTGAAGACGAATATTTCAACGGAAAAAAGACAAAGCGAGTGAATCCAAGTCCCATTAAACACCAACAACAACGATCACAAAGAAAAAAAACTCGTTTTTTCTTTTAAAAAAAATGAATGCTACAAATAAAACAGAGCAGGGAAGGAGCCGGCCTTGTCTTCGGCTTTGTTTACACTTCTCTCTACTACGTCTCAATGCACACACTGCAATACACACGCACACACCCCCACCTTATACCAATCTCTCCCCCTCTCTTGCTGGCCTCAGCTCTCAGTCCCCACCCTCTCAGTTTGACCAAGTTAAATAGGAATTTCTGTGCGCGTCTCTCTGAGTCTCTCTGATTTTTTTCCCTTCCAGACAATAATACCTTATCTTTTAACTGCTAAAAAAACTATTTTTTTAGTATATAAATGGTTTACAATTTTACTATTTTACCCTGTAATATTTTATTTTCTTTTATTTCCTTGATAAAGCAGATATTTTGGATGTAAGTTGATCCATAAGTTGCTTTAAAAAGAAAAAAAAAAACCAAGAAAGTTGATCCATCAGTGAAGAAGTAATATAATTTTCTTTACAAATAAGATATATATCGGCTACTATTCACCTCATACTCCACACTTAATATAATTTTTTCTTTTTTATATATGTCAGACCCATCACATACCTCTCTCTCTTCGATCTCTCTCTCCTAAAGCTCTATCTCTTCAACCTCTCTCTCTCTCCTCAAGCTCTCTCTCATCGAACTCTCTCTCTCTTTAACATCTTTCTCTATTCATCTTCAACCCCTCTCTCTCTTTTCAAGGAAGGGCAAAAAACGTAAAACTGGTTCACTTGTTAGTGAATCTGGTTCACACGTAAGGTGTGGAGTGTGAAATTTAACACAATAACTAGTAAGAAGATTTATTCTTTAAAAAATTATACTCTTCATCCGGTTTTCTTATCACACGCCACACGAAGGCTGATGTGGCAAACCCG
This sequence comes from Juglans mandshurica, assembly GCA_022457165.1. Lineage (NCBI taxonomy): Eukaryota > Viridiplantae > Streptophyta > Magnoliopsida > Fagales > Juglandaceae > Juglans > Juglans mandshurica. The sequence goes on along the minus strand of CM039629.1, from coordinate 22,334,383 downwards.
ATCAGCTTACATTTCGGTTAAGTGGTTAAATCTTATCTTCCCCATCTGAGAACTTTTTCTCCTCGTGAGTCGCAGTTGCAATTTGAGAAATCATCAGAAATCATCACTCTCTCCCGTGACGGTTTCATCTTCCCCCATCAGAAAATCGTTATTTTCTTCTTTGCTAATTTTGAGCCTAACACAACTACATTTGTCGTGCCAGCTAAGATTTTCCCAGCCAAATTACAGTCTACTTGCCACGGCATATATGTAGCATCGAAAAAGCTTGGAGCCATAGTGGGTGCATTTGGTTTCTTGTAAGGCTTCCTGTGGGAGACTAAGAATTACAAATAATTTTATGGAATATAATTGCTAAGGTTCCGGTTTCTTGAAGAAAATTTGTCTAAGGAATGAAAAGGAAAATGTGGAATACATAACTGCAAAATATTCAAGTTCCTGTGGGAGACTTTTCTACTCGATTTGCTCGCAAAACTTGGGACTTTGGTGTGTGCATTTGGGTTCTCGTATTTCTCTAAGAACCGGGATAAGACCAATGCAACGTGAGGATTTTGTTCCTCTCATTGGGGGAAATCAACTTCTCGCTTATGCTATTTTCTCTTGTGGAACCTGAATCAAAGAGGAAGAGAATGGTGGAAATTGCAAAAGGGAGGATAGGAATAAGAGCAATTTTTGCTGTTTCACATACATATTCAGACGTGTTAATTTACATGCCAATATGCATGGAGTTTCTACATATTCTTTTATAGGTAAATCCTTTGGAGACCAACTTTCATAAGATTACTTACATCAAGAGTTTCCAGATACCACTTTACAAACTCATCTTTTCATCTGATAATCAGCAATCAAGAAGGAAGTGACTTTCTCTATTATCTCGATTATCAAATAATATTAGCCTAAAACTAATGTGCCTCAAAGATGTCAATTTATTCATGGATAGTGCAATGCTATGTTGTGCCTGATAACTATTTCGTAAATTTAAAAACCATAGCACTCTTCAAGGAAGAAAATTCTAAACATCATAGACTATTTATTGTGCACGGTCTCTAAGTACTTCAAGATCCATCTCCATGGGATTAGTGGGCTAAATCTCATAATGGACACCATCCAGCTCCCGTCCTCCTGTCTGATGGTTGGGTTCTCGTCGGTCGGTCGTAGCTTTCTCGTTAGAGATCCCAAGACGATGGTGGTGAAGGCTAGCAAAGGAAGAACGGGAGGGGGGGAACCAAATTCGAAATCCACCCTGTTATGATTTGGGTATGGTATGGATATTTAGAGTGTAAAATTAAACATATCGTTTAATTAAAAAAATAAAAACTACTTTACCAATTTCGTGTGGTGTATGAGACAATGAGGCAGATGAGTAGTTTTTCCCTTTTACAAGATTACCATCCTTTCTATAAAGTTGATCATTTTTCTGTTTGCACTACCGACGTATCGACGTATTGGAGAATGAGATGCGATAAGAATTTTATGAATAATGGTAAGATAATTTGTGAATAGTATAGTGAGATATTTTATGTTAAGTATTTATTATTTTGAGTAAAGAGAAAAAAAAATTGAATAAAAAATATTATAAAGTTAAAATATTATTAGAATATAATTTATTTTTAAATTTTGAAAAAGTTGAATTGTTTAAAAATTTGAGAAAGTTATAATGATTAGTTTAAAAGTATTTGTATTTGAATGATGTTTGGAAATGAAATAAAATGAGATGGGATGTGATGTGATGAGATAAAAATTGTTTCAAAACATCCCTAAATGTATTTTATTATTTTTATTCAAAGTATTTCTTGTATATCAACATTTACATCAATTGTAGAATGTAAGCGTTAAAATATCCTAAATCTAAATATTAGTTCCATCTTCAATCCAAAAACTGTCCTTACATTCAAAGTTTTGCTTTTGAAAAAGAGAAAAACAGAGAAGAAATAGGGAATATCGAAGAAACTGTCTCATTTTATTATACAGATTATATGATATGAGATGAAATGAAAATTAAAAGTTAAATAAGATATTATTATAATTTAATTTTTTAATATTATTTTTGTTTTAAAATTTGAACAAATTAAATTATTTATTATATTTTATATAAGAGTTTGAAAAAATTATAATAATTAAATTAGATGAAATGAGATGCCTGTGCAACTAAACTAGGCCTAAAATATATATATGAAGTTCTTGCTTACAAATTATTGAAAATATCTATAATTTTTTGTAATTTTTTCTGAAAGTTCTGAGCTTTAAAACGAATGGTAGATCTCTCTTTGTAGATTTGGGGAAAAAAAATGTTTAGCAAAACCCTATATATACATATATACGGTGTTTTTGGAGAAATATATGGGTTTCTTTAATTAATGTGCATTACGAGGGTTATTACTTACTTTTTTTTTTTTTTTTTGCATGCTATAAAAGTTTAAATTTTGGGAAGACGGCCGGTAAGAAAGGGAATTTTTAAAGAGATAGTTTACATATAGTCCTTAAATGAAGACTGCTCATGTAAGCTTATACAATTATATTTAAAAAAAAATTAAAATTACAATAATATCATTTTTAAAATGATATTTTTTCCCTTTTACCACCATTCATCAATAAGATTGCACACGCAATCTTCTTTCAGGACTGTAAATAGAATTTCTTATTTTTAAAACCTGCTTTATATATATAGAGAGAGAGAGAGACATTTTAAAAAATCCTATTAAAAGGAAAGACCGGTTATTTTTATGAGTAATTCTATATACAACCGTGAAGTGCGTAAACGTCGCGTAACCGCTTTGAAAAAGAGTGGGAGTCTACTATTAAAAAATTAATTTTTTTCATATGGGTCCCGTATTTTATTCATTTTTTTCAAAGTAATTACGCGGCAGTTGTACAATTCACGGTTGTAAATATATGTTCTCTATTTTTATATAGATTTTAACAAATCATGGAATTGGTTCTATGCAATAGAAAATTTGCCAAAAAAACAAAACATTTTGAAACTGATTATGTTATTCATTGTTGACCTAATTATGTGATTAATTCATTAATTAATATCCCTTAAATTCCTTGTTTTATACTCAATTAAGTATAAATTTCTCTAGCTATCAAACTAATTAGAGCGATCATTTCTATTGCATTAAGGAATCATCCATGTTGCAAATCAAGCCTACGCTAAAATTAATATGTCTGGATTTCAATATGAGATATCACATTAGAGATTCACCAAATCATAGTCATATATATATATATATATATATATATATATATAAAAGATTAACTAATTACTTAATGTTGAATCCCGTTTCTCAAAGCTTTTTAATTCATTTCCTTTTAATTTTTTTTAAAATAATTCATTTCCTTTTAATTGGTTTTTCTTTCTCCATCTAATTTATATTATATGCTGATTTCGCCCCATTTAAATTTTATTAAAAGTGATGTTTATTATATGGGACCTAATGCAGGTACAAATTGTTTTCATAATTTATTTATTTTCGTTTTGGGCATAAACCTCTTAATTTTCTAACATGTAAAAAACACAAATCACGTGTTGAAACAAATACGTGTGAAGTGTGAACCCCAACATACACGTTTTCCCTTCAAACTTTTGAACTTTCTTTGAGATTATTTGGAATAACGTGCCACCGACGATTGCAATATTTCTAAACCAAACATGACGGTAGTTCATCGTGCATGCATATGCTTGGTCTTAAACTAGAATTTATGTATATATATATATATATATATATATATTGTACAAGCTACCTAGCTAGCTATAGATGAAAACACAGTAGTACATGAATATTTATCATCCCACTAGAGGAGAAGGTTCCAGTGTCATTGTCAATCAAAAAGATATATTGAATTTGAAGTTTGAACGAGTAAAACCAACTTTTTGAACCATATTGCATATAATATTATCACACCACTGAGAGTGCATGGGGCGGGGTGGAGAGTCTGGGGACGATATTAATTTGTGGAAAAAAGATGGTCAACTTAGTACTACTATTTTAGCGTTCTTCATATACAAATAGAATAAGAAAGCTTTGTAAGATTAAACTTCATTTTTTTTTAGAAATTAACGTTCACTACAAGAGAAATGGTTTGATGAATCATTTCGTCCCAAAAAATCCCATTTTTGTCTCAAAAAATTTTTTGAGATGAAAAAATTAGTCTATAAGTTGCCTCAAAAAGCCCGTCTCGAAAGGTTTTTTGGGACGAAATTTGATTGTCATCCCAAAAATATACTTTAGGAGCGAAATTGGATGAAACCAGTCGAATTAGTTAGAATGTCCCAAAAAAATACTTTTAGGGACGAAATTGGGCGGAGCCAATCGAATTAGTTCGAATGAGAATTCTTTTCTGAGACAAAACATTTTCATCCCAAAATCACATTCAAATGGAAATCATTATGTTTGAACCAAACTGAACTGTTCGAACGGTACAGAAACTTGATTTGAACGACCGAATAAATTTGATCATGTTCGAACTGACAAAGATGTTCAAACAGAAAAATTGTTGTTCAAACACAATTAATATGAACGATTGCTACCAGATCGAACTAACTCGACTGTTCGAACGGGAGTCCATTTGAACTCCAGGTTTTGCAGTTTGAACGGACTGGATTTTTCTCAAGTTGTTCGAATGGTTTTGTTTTCCGGTTCGAATGCAAGGTAAAAAAATTTACCATTTGAACTGGGTATTTTCCATTCGAACGATACTCATGATATATAATTGATTTTAATTAAAAATAAGTTACTAATATTAAATAATATAATTTAAACATCACATTTGTTCAAATATTATGGGACAAAATAATAAAAAGATAATTAAAGAAAAATAAGTTCTTAAATTGTGGTGGTGGTATAAAGTTTTGGGACATCATTGATTGCCACTATTCAAACATTTTTTGGCCTCCAGCTTCTTCTGCATGTTTTCTTATAATCTCGCATCTAAATTCGCTGATTGATCTAATCGGGTTAGCAATTCTTTTTTCTTGGATCTCAAATGTTTTATCTCAAGCCTTACTTCCTCTAATTCTTGAGTTTTGTCATTCGATCTGACTTGAGAAGAGAATGATAATGTTGAGAATGGCTTCACACAATGTCCTAAGCCCTTCAAATATCCAAAACGTGGTCCAAGAACTTAAGAAAATATCTGAACATCGTTGACAAATGATTCATCAGATGGATCAGCAACAGTTTCCTTTAAGTGATATTATCTTGTCCTAAAAAAAATTAAAATTAGTATAAGTAATAAAAATATAATTAGACAATTTAATTAAAAAAACTTAAACTTACATAATTTGCTTCTGTTTCGGGACTGATCCAAACACCATCACGATTTTTATGTGTTTTAGCATACAATTGGGTCAGATTATAGTCAGTAGGACTTTCTTCTTCATGCAAAAGGGAAATCTATATTAGAATTTAAATCAGAGAAGTATATATGTTAATATTTAACGAAGACTAGTATAACGTTACCATTTTTTTAGATTAACAATGAAAAGATCGAGAACCCGCACGATGATGTATTGTTAAATTTGATTTATTTGCTTTGTTCGCAATGCTCCGTTGCTAAAAAAAACATTATGTTTATATGTTTAATATATCTATCATATACTATAAAAAAAGATAGCAGCGAAATTACCTGATAAACAGGATCTTCAAACATATCACAAATATTTTCTCATTCGTTTGGTGGCATTGCTTGGAATGGATTTTGACGCGCCTCTGTTGCAGTACTAAACTTCTGATAATGTGCATGACATCGACCTTTGTAGCTCCAGAATGCATTGGACATCAGCTCCTTAACCATTAGTCGATCTTCTCGCCAGCCAAAATTAAGTTCAAACTCATCTTTCAAAAAGTTATAAACAATTAGTATAAATACAAACTAATTATAAATTAACATGTTATACTTAAGTTTTTGCTAAGTAACTTATTACTAAGCAACAGTTTTTGATGTGGTATTTCACATCTTAGGGAATTTTAGCCCAATAGGATGTAGCCATCAGTGCATATGTGTGAGTAAGGTACCAACATAAGAAGCAAGACAAGCTGCCGAATCCCAAAGCCACCTGTGTGATCATCAAGAATATCAACTTTAATTTTTCTTCATTTCCTTAATTTCTGTATGCAGACAGGCCTTGTCCATTCTTTATAGGTAATTGATTTGTTAGTTTATATTATTTTAATTAGGACAAGTTAATGGTTTATATTTTAATTTGGTATTTTATGGAAATAATTCATATTATTATAATTTGGATATTTTATTCAAATTATTCATACTAATTGAGTTCAAAGAATTAATAAGTACTTCAATGTATTTAATTAGGGCATTTTATGCAAACAATTGTGCATTCTTTATAGGTAATTGGTGTGTTAGTTTATATTATTTTAATGAGGACAAGTTAAAATAATATTTTAATTTGGTATTTTATGGAAATTATTCATATTATGCAAATTATTCATATTATTTTAAATTGTGTATTTTAATTTATATTATTTTAATTAGGACAAGTTAAAATAATATTTTAATTTGGTATTTAATGGAAATAATTCATATTATGCAAATTATTCATATTATTTTAAATTGTGTATTTTATTCAAATTACTCAAATTATTTAATTATTTTAATTTGTGTATTTTATGATAATAATTCATATTATGGCAATTTGGGTATTTATTATTAATTTTACAACTATCAATTTCACAAATTAACCAATTTATTTCAAAAACAAACAATATAACTAACATAGTTAGTCTACATTCAATCCCCAAATGGGGACTGCTCATGTAAACTCATATAGTTATGTTTTAAAAAAATTAAAATTACAATAATATCATTTTTAAAATGATTTCTTTCCCTTTTACTTTTATTCATCAATGAGACTACACATACAGTCCCCCACTCAGGATTGTAAATAAAATTTCTCTAACTAACCTATCACAAATCAATATTATAAACAATATCACAAATCACCATATTATTCATCCCCAAATTAAAAGAACATACTAACAACATCAACAATATTACACTAAATAATTAATAAATCACACATTAATAACATATCAAACTTTCTTAATAGCATATCACACATTAATAACAATTCAAACTTTCTTATTCATCCCAAAATTACATTAATCCTAATTTTCACAAAAAGTCCCTAAAACTAAAAAACATCAATCATCAAATACATAACTCTAACTATTTTCACAATTCAAACAATATATATAAATACATCAATACCCAAATACATTATACTAATTTTTACCCAAATTAATCAATACTCAAATACTATATTATTCATCCCAAAATGGTTAATAAAGCTTGCCTCAAATTTGTGCAATCCAATAAACAATATGAATTACCAATACCTACATGTACATAAATCTTTATGAGAAAATCCATAAATCAAATCCAATAAACAACTACATATAAATTCAAATTACAAAAAAAAAAAAAAAAAAAAAAAAAAAACCACAAAAAAAATCCTTACCTCAACTACAAAGCAACTTCTCTCTCTCTAGAACCTCTCCTCTCAATTTGTGGTCGTTGCCCTCTCTCTGGAAGAAAACGCAGGGCCGAATGAAGGAAATGACTCACAATTCGCGTGAAATATGACTGAAAGTATAGGTTTTCAAGTCTGTAATGTATCGTTCAAACGGGTAATTGAACGCGAAAATTTCATAATGGCACCTAAATTCTACGAGTTTTAATTCAGCTTTTAACAGTTTGAATGAACCTCACAATAGTTTGAACGAGAAATTAAGAATATTTTTCGACATATTTATTTAATCAAGACAAATTCACTAACGATTTTGTATGCCACATTTCCGTTCAAATGGATGAATATTCCATTCGAATGTATGTATATTCTATGGATTTGGCGCCATATTTCCCTCCAAATACATTCTATGAGAAAATCTCGTTTGAACAACATATTGATCCGTTCGAACAAATATATTATACTATATAATATATATGTAATACTAATATACTATATATACTATATTATACTAAAACTATATATATAATATTTATATAATATACTATTATATATACTATCATATTCTATATATATATATATACTATATAAATACTATACTATACTCAGTGTATATACTATACTATACTAACACTATACTAATACTATACTATACTGATACCAAAGGCGTATATCCCAGGTAATATAATATAATTAATAATAGGTGATAAAACCGGCTATATGCATGATTGCAGATAAGGCAGGCAATATAACCGACCATATGCATGAAGAAGTAAATAATATAGAAAAAAGATATGAAATAAACTTCTTCATTAAAAACATAGTACTTACAAGGAGTCTAATTCTCAAAGGAGTTGGAAGCTGAAAACATAAGGGAAGGAAGGAAGAGTTACAGAGTGGGAAGGACTTGAGAGATTTGGACGAGAGAGAAAGGGATTTTCAGATTAGAATTCTGAATGCCCTTCTTTCCTCGTGAACCCCTTTATATAGACATTAGAACAGTACAAAACAGTAAGTTTAATAATACATGAACAGTACCAGCTGACACTAAAGACAATAATAGTACCAGCCGACACTAAAAACAAGAACAGTACAGGACAAGTGGACTTGTATGTACAGAGACATTTGTTGTTTTACTGAACAATAATCTGTCATGGATAATAATCTTCTGGAGAGATAATATTCCTGACAACTTCGTTTGTCATGCTGACTAATCGAGAGTAGTAATTCTGTTAAAGTTACATATTCTGAGGGTCATAATTTGTTAATTCAAGTTCAAACGGATCTTGAGAATCCATCAGATGTACTGGATAGGGTGAGTAATCTTGGGAAGGAGAGGCGGCTTGGTTACCCTGAAGTTGAGGGGTCTGTTGAGAAGGAGAGGCCTGATGAGCTGGTGATAATGCGGATTGCTGTAGTGGAGATAATCTGGTTAGATGTTGCGCTTCTTCTTCATCATCACTGTTTGATACTTGTGACATTGCTTCAGCTAATTTTTTCAAATCATTCTTATTGGTAATGGATGCTAATTGTGCTTGAAATCTGCTTCGTTGGACTAGAACTTCTGGAGTTTTAGTAACTTTTGAAAACATATTCAATACATGATCATAATTGTATTTTTCCACCATTTGATGGAAACTTGGCGGGATAGAAACATAATGGTTTTGAGAGAGGGATGAGGTTTAATGACGTATTCCCATTTCATTATCCAATTTAATTTGGTCTTGAGAAAAAAGAGCAGAAGTAGTGAACAATAGTTTAATGATGGTGGACTGTCGTTTTGTGAAATAAAATTTCAGAGACTTTCCTGAAGGGGAAGAGGAAGGAGAAGAGGTTTGGATCCGTAATATTCTCACCATAGTGAGAACCATTTCGGGAGTGTTTTGATTTCTTGTAATTTGTTAAAATGAAGGAACCATGAGTGATGCAAGTTTTTATTTTGTTTAAGAAACATTTTTGTCCATGCGTGTTGGTAATCATAATAAGGAGGATCATAAGGATAAGAGAACTTTCTTGTTAAATAGGAATTTTTTCCCCATTTTTCTCTATTTTTAATAATATAATTTCTTGTAATAATTGTTCATTTGAAACTTCTAATTTAAGATTGGATGTCTTTAAGTTTCTAATTTCTTGTTTTATCTCATTGATTTCTTGTTGTATATCTTGAATCGTAATTTTTTATTTGTCAGTTTTAAATCTTCCTATTATTTCTGAAAAATTGTAGGGTGTTGAGGATGACGTTACTGAAATATTTTGATTATTAAAAGTATCTTTTAACTTTTCTAAATAGTCTTTTCTTTCTTGAGGGTTACTAATTTTATCTATTAATTCTAATATAATGTCTTTTTGTTTTGAGAGTACATTAATGATTTTGTTACAAATACACTTATCCTTATTTAGACAATTACAAATCTGTACTTCATCTTCCTCTGATTCACTATTAGAAGATTGTTCTGAAAAACTTGATTCTTTTAATTGATAAACTTCTTCTTCTTCTGAAGAACTATCTTCTTCTTCACTTGAATGTATTATAAAAATATCTAATAATTTATCTTTTAGTGTTTCGGATATATCTAATTCATTAATCTGTTGTTTGACTTTACAATTTGATTTATAACGTCTAACTTTTCCGCATTTGTAACAAACAATCTGTTTTTTCTTTTTATTAGTCTTTTTAGGACTCTTAAATGGCTTATTCCATGTTTGTTTATCTTTTATCTTCTTTTAAGGTTTTTTATATTTTCATTTTTTATTAGAATAATTCTTATAGACTCTTTTACCTTTTTTGTGTCTTCTTGAGGGGGCTAATAATGGAGTATAACCAAATTGTTCACAAAATGTACCTAATTCTTTTCTAGCAAATTTCTTTTCTTTCTCCATTTGCTTTTTTAATCTTAAATCGTTGCATATAGTTAATCCAGTTCTATTAATTTTACTTATTATATCCCCATATGTGAGGTTATGAAAATCAATAGTACCATATGATCTTAATAATGATTCTCGTACCTTTTGGACGAAGTAATATGGAAGTCCGGCTATAAACTTTTCCTTCTAGTATGGCTGTTGGCAATCATTTCTGATCATGACTTTAGTTAGAAATACATCTTTATACCAACGAAAATCAGATAATTGAGGGCATTTTAAATTAATCAATAAATCACTAGTTTTTTCTTTGAATTGAACTGGATCACCAACAAAGTGTTTAGTTAATGTGTATATTAATGTGTTTACTGCATCTTCTAGAGGTAGATCATTTTCTGTTTTAATCACTTGCATATTTTCATTATATTTATATGCAGTTAATATTCGTGACCTTTCTTCATACGAAAGATAATGATCCCACCAACCTTTTAATTGGCCAGTAAACCCTGTGACAATAATGTGTGCTACTTGATGATCAGTTTTTCTATTACCTTTATAGACATTAGCAACCATAATCATTTCTTGGAAATGATTTAATATTTCATACTCAGATGATCCGTCTATATTCCATTCATATAATACATCTGGTGCAAAAGCAGATCTTACTATATGCTCTCTTTCCTCGAATTGCATATCTGGTAGGGTAGGTCTAGTATACCAATTACGAATAATAGAGATATAATGTTTAGAATCTCTAGCTGAAAAACTATTAACATGATTTCTTCTAATTTTATTTACTTGTAGGTTTAGATTTTTAAATTGGTTTTCAATATTACTAATTTCAGAGTCAGATATTATAGGTGAATCTATTTTACTTAATACATTAATATAAGATTGTTTTGAGGTGTTTGCAATATTGTTAATAGTTAATTTTTCTAATTTACTAGAGATTTGTTCTAATAAATCATTTTTATTTATGGAAAAAATAGTTTTTAAATGAGATGAAATTTCATGAGGAACAAATAAAGGAGTTTCTTCTACTTCTTTAATGATGAGTTTTATAGGAGATATTTGGGTTTCAATTATTTCTAATTGTTTACACATGGTTCTTAGATATAAATTAGTATAATTGTTTTGTTGAATTATATTATCAAGATTTTTATCAGTGTTTGTAATATTATGTTTTTTTATTAGTGAAGCCAAGATTTGAGTGTTTCTCTGATTAAACTTGATGACTTCAAAAATGGGTATTCTTCATAAATAATTTGATTATTTTCTCATTTAATCCATTGGTTAGTAGTTTTGTTTATGGTAGATAATTGATTTGATTTATATATTTCGAACCACGTAAAGAAGGTTATATTAATATGTATTTTCTCTAAATCTTCGTAATATCTTTTTTGAGTATAATATCTTTCTATGTTTGTAAATGTTAAGAAAAATACTATTCTTTTGTGACTATTTTCTTCTTTCATATAATCTTGTTTGAGATATTTTTTATTAATTTTAAATTCGGTATATATTTGGGCATCATCTCCAACTACCTGTGAATATGTTAGAGAAGAAGGTTCTTTTTCAGGATTCTGAGAGGTGGATGTTTTATCAGGATGGTTAACAGTATATACTGGTATATCGATAATATTTTCGGGAATAATTTCTCGAATCTGTGTGTCCAGATTCTGGGATCTAGTATCAAAAGATCTAGTGTCAGAATTTTGAGATTTATTTCTAGAAATTGATGTAAGAATAGATCTATGTGTATGATAACTGGAGCGTGCCGGAGAGAAATAATGTGAAAAAGATATTCTAAAAGGTTGAAAAGCTATTTGGACTGTTCTATCCGCTTTTTGATCTATATATTCAAGATCATTCTTATAATTATTTTCTATTTTAGATATTGGAGTAATATTTTCTAATTGCCATTCATTTGGAAGTGTAATTTGATTCTAATTAATTTGTTTAGGGATTTGTATACTAGAGTTTTGTATGCTAGATTGTAATAATAATGTATATCCTTTTGGACTGGTAATAAGAGTTTGTGGTTCTAATATTGTTTTCATTAATTTATAATGAATCCTATATACTATCGTTAAAGGGTGTGACCCTTTCATCATTTGATAACCATTTGTTTTAATATTTAATATTAAAGCATGTAAAATATTAGTATCAAATAATGATAAGGAATAATTGGGATAACAATTAAAATAGATTGGTCCTTCAAATAGGTTTGATTCTACCATTCCAAGTAATGAATCATGAAAATTATAATGTCTTTCATCCCTTAAACAGAGTAGTACTAAGGTGTTTAATCCATTTCTAGTAAGTGGTTTTATAGCTACTTGTACTAGTCCAATATGAATGAAAGAATATTTCTGTTCTTTGTGATGATTAATTGCTTCTTTTATTAATAATTGTAATGATTCGTAATCATTATTTAAACTAATAGTTTTCTCAACTGTTTTAATTGTATAATTTGTAAGAAATGATAATTTAGAAAAAGTGGATTGTTTGTGTATTTGGTGTTTTGGAACATTAGGAATTGTCCAATTTTGTAGATTTCTTTCTATATCTAATATGATATAATCTTCTTAGTTGATGTTATCAGGTTCTATAGGGATACTAATGGTAGATTCGTTAGGTTTGAAGAAATTCATTGAAACAGGTTTTAAGCAAAGATTTCCTATCTCTAAAGAGGAATAAGTAGATTAGGGATTTGAGGGAACACTACCGAGACCACCCTAAAAGCCTTCTGGCATTAATAGCTGACTATCGGTTTTTCATGGCTTACCATCACAAGCTTTGCAATATACCTTATTCTTTTTAGTTATAGATTATCTTTGTAAAAATCCGTATCAGTGATTTCTTACTATACTAATACTATATATTATACTTAATGTATATACTAACACTATACAAATATTATACTATACTTAGTGTATATACTAATATTATACTTAATGTATATACTAACACTATACTAATATAGTCAATTAAACAAGTTCTTACCTTGGAACAACTAATATAGTATTCTATATATACTATACATATATATACTATTATGTATACTATTATATCCTATATATATACTAATATAATACTAATATATACTATATAATATTCATATTAGTATTATATGTATAATATATAATATTCACCATATACTAGTATATATAATATATTATACACCATATACTATATATAATACTCATATTAGTATTATATCTACAATATATATTACCCCATTCGAACTAAAATATTCTCTGTTTGAACTTACTTAATGCATACGACATCTGTTTGAATGCTCAATTTTCAGTTTGAACGGAATTGTTCAATACAAATACCCAGTTTGAATATTGAACGGCAGAAACTCATTACTCAAAAACTCAGTTCGAACTCTCGAAGCCGTCGCTTGCTGTCGCCGCCACCAACTACACTGTTCAAAGCCCTAACTATTTTAAGAGGTATGCCCTTGATGATCTACTGCTAAGTTGTTAATTTTGGATTTAATTTGAGTTCTATGAAGGGGTTTGGTGTTTTTCGGCCGCTGCACAAGGCCTTTAATCGGTATAAAAGATGGGCTTCACTCCTTAATCATTTCTATTGATTTAAACCAAAGATTGCTTCGTGTAATGTGGTTTTCACATTCGGTGCTGAGTTGACTCAGTCATGGCTATTTGGAAACTTTACTTTTGAACGACATCGAGGTCATTCGAATGCTTAATTGCCAAACTATAACTGTAGTGTTCAAATATGATAGTAACCGTTAGAACGCTTATGATTTTTATTGAGAAGCGTTCGAACAAATATAATTTATGTTCAAACTTATATGTCATTTTGGCCAAACAGTCAAGATTATTTAGTATTGTTTGAATGTGACTCTATTCCATTCGAACGAGTCTCATTTGAATAGAAGTGTGTTTAGTTCGAACGTAGTGGTTAACTTTCAGATTGTAATTATTTTTAGTTCGAACATAAAATTTTCAGTTCGAACGGATTTTATTTATATTTTTTGTAGTTTTATGACCAACAGTGAACTAATGACAACTACTTGAAGAAAATGTGGGAGAGAAGCCGGCCAACCTAGTGGAGAAGCTAGTGCTTAGCCCCGGAGACCGATATTGGTCGAGCGGGAGATCATTCTAAAGGATTTCCGCAAAATTGCGTGGGATGGACAGAGCATATACTCCATTATCACCGATCGGGGATGAACACCGATCTGTCAGTAGAGGGGTGTTGTCTATCTGGACATGGTTGGTGAGTTCTACCATACCATGGGTGAGATGGAGGCTGATGCGGATACCTTCACCTTTACTGTTTGGGGAGTGAGTATTACTATCTCACCCTCTATTATTTCTGATTTTATTGGTATCCTGCGCGTGATTGGCACATACCCTGCACCGACTGTGCCAAATGCAGGGACAAATGGTGAGGGTGATAGTGAGGACAAGGCTCCAGCAGATGACGGTCTCACAGACGATGAGGTTCGTCACATGATGATGGACACTTTGGCTCCTCCATATAATGGCAACGTCATCAGGTAGGTAGACTGTACAACATTTTTTAGAATGCTAAATGTAATTGTTTCCACTAACGTCGATCCGAGGAAACACAAGACAGATTTCGGCATCGAGCAAGCTAGATTTATTTTAAAAATAGCTCGATGAGAGCCGATTGATCTGACATTATATTTCTTCCTCCGAATTCGATATGAGTCACACTATTCTAATGGAGGCAATCTACCATTTGCACTGATGATCTCTAACCTCCTAATCTGATTGAGAGTTAAAGTGCAAATGAATAAGAGGAGGCAGCCACTGATTGGGCCTCTTAGCAAGATGACATTCAGCAGGAGCGAGGGTCACTTGCGGAAAACTCAAGCTAATATTCCAGTAGCATAAGATAGTGGCACGACAAGTGATCCAGTTTCTACTCCTGCTGGTGTTCAGAGACAGCTTGCTATGGCTACTTTGGATGAGGTATGATCTCTGCTTGAGAAGCATTGCCGACTTTTGATCAAGGAGATCGTTGAGCCCATCATGGAGAAGCTTCAAGAGATGGAGGGACACATATCTTCCTAACAGGAGGACTTTGAGCTACTTACTAGATAGATAGTCTTAGTTTTTATTTCACTTTTTTATGATGTATTGAACATTATATTTTTGGGATGTAATTAGTGTATGATTTTTATTTTTGGTGTTTGCTAGCTTGTTTATTGTCAAAAATATTTTTTCTTATTTTACTAAAGTAATATTTATTTAACTAAAAATCTTATTTAACATAAAAGAACTCATTAAAATATTTTTAAATTAATTACATAAAATTAATTTATGAATATGAAATATTTTAATTCACCATAAATAATACTATATAATATATCTGTATTTTTTATATTTTGAAAATGATAAATAATAAATTAAAAAAATATTTATTTTTAAGGTATTTTGGATGCCTTTCAATAAATTATTATAATTAAACAATCCCATTCGAACGCTTATTTAAACATTTGAATTAAGTTCATACCGTTTGAACCAAACACTTCCGTTCGAACAATATTGAATCAAATTCTCCCCAATTTTTTTATAATTTCCCACCAAACAAGCCGTTCGAATGAATAAATGTGGTGTTCGAATGAATTTTTTTGCGTTTGAACTGTCTTACAACCCTCCCGCCATATTTTCCCACTAAAAAACTTCCATTCAAACATAAAATTTCATTTCGAACGATTTTGAACTTCCTTGGTAAAATTATGTGTACTTTCCCGCTAAGATTATTATTCGAATAGAGACTAAACCATTCGAAGAGACGTTAACTCTCTATTCGAACATATGTTTACCCGTTCGAATGTATTTCTATTTTTGAGACAATATATTCCGTCACAGAAGATCTAGTTCGAACGGATATTTATCCTTTCAAATGCCTTGAGAACCTCATCCATGTTTTGAGAAGAAATTTAAATTTTGTGAAAAAAATTACTTTTAGGGATGAAATTAAATTTGTTCATAATAAATCTCGTCTTTAAAAATGAATTTTGTTGAAGTGGTTATTGTATAGATTTGTAGAAAATAAAATGTAATAGATAAGGAGATTGAGAAGAAAGGCGGATTAGAGAATTTGAAGGCTAATTGATACAAGATTGATGATGAAAAAGAGCACAGCGATCCGTTATGTGCATAAGAAGCCTTTAAAAAACTTGTGATGAACGGATATGAACACCAAATAATATATTGAATAAGAGACTTATTACGAATGATGATTCATTAAGTGCGTAAGAAGCTTCTAGAAAACTTGTGATGAATGGAAAAAAGCACAAAATAATACGTTGAATATGAGATTTATCACCAATGGTGATCTGTTAAGTGCGTATGAAGTCTCTGAAGGACGTGTGGTGAATGGAAAAGAACACTAAATAACAAGTTAAATATGAGACTTATTACGATTGAAAAAAAAAAAAAAAAAACGCTACGAGACATTAAGAAATTGGTGGTTCTTATGCTAAAATGGCAATAACTCGTAAAGTCGTTTGGTAGTTTGATATGAGAAAAATCATATTAAAAAATGGATGTAATTGGCGTGTATAGAAACATACCAGGATCAAATGTGTATATCTCGATTTATTGAAAGTAAACTAATACCATGATAGAAAATATAAAGCATCATAGAAAATGAGATGAAGAAGAGAATTTGGTGAGAGGTAAAAGTAAAACTAAAGGAAGAACTTAAAAAGAAATAGTTTACAAAATTGATTTTAGCATTAGCCAATGGTCCTGATACTATCTAGAAAATAAAATAAAATAGTAAAGGAAATTGAGAAGATAGAAGGAGGGATATATCTTTGTTATTCTCAATTGTTCTTGAATGAGGTTAGATAAAGAATAAAATATAATAAATTAATGATACCGATTAATTTACACAATAAATTAAATACATTTGAGAATAAGTTATACTACCATATATATTAGAATATTATGGATATTTAATAAGTATGGTAATATTCTCACATGATCGAATGTCAAATGAGTTGTAAAAGAATTTTAAATAGAACGGTGCCAGTGCTAGACAAAGTGTACCGACACTTTATACACAATGTTAAATCATTTTTTGTGTATTTTTTTTAAATAAACAAACATAATACTAAAAAAATAAACTAACACAAGTACTTAAGAAACAACGATTGGTATAGATGATAGGTACACTTTATCGGTGTACCTGCCATTTCCTTTTAAATATATCATTATCCTTTATAAAGTAGTTTGGATTGCTATTTAATTTCTTCATCTTTTCGTCTTTAATAGTTTTCTGTAACAATTTTAAGTATCTGTTTGGTAATATATTTGTTTTTAAATATTCTCAAATATTTTAGATATTTTTTTCTCAAATGTCAGTCTAACACAAAAATACTTTTAATTTTAAATTTTTTTATATAATCATTATTAAATTATTATAATTTTTTGAAACTGATTAACAAATCACAAAAAATTATATTATTTTTTCAAATCTTGAGATAAAAATAATAATATTATTTTTAATTTATAATATTTTTATTCATATTTTTCTCTCTTATTTTTTAAAATTTAATAAAATATTTTAACTCACGCTATTTCACTACTATTTACAGACATAATTAAATATTTTAAGTATTCAAATACTCAAGTAAATCAATGCTTCTGCAATTTTTCTTGGTACGTTGAAAACTTGAATTACTGCGTTAATTTGGGAAGATCGTCATGTCTTCGCAACTTTTATTTTCTATATTTTGAGAGGATTCTATTTTTTGGTATAGAAATTATATATATTTTATCCAAATAATTATATATAGATAATTCTCATTCGGGAAATACTATACATCTGCCCCACACCTGCGCACACTTCACATTACTTTTTTTTTTTTTTTTTTTTTTACACTCAAGCATGTGCCGGTGTGAGTAATATGTAAATATTTTTCCTGTCATTATAATGAATCTCTCTCTCCCTCTCTCTTCATGAATGCACACAGAACTAAGCAGTAATTTTCGGAATTATGACGTACGTTAGATGATTGGCAACACGACATGCATGCATCTTCCTCATCATCCGTGTATGGTATGAAGTGGTTGAATTAAATGGCTTTGTATTCTAGACCTTGTCAAACCATTATCGAATAACTTCCAGGAATTTGAAACGGAGATCACCTGGAAACTCTTCGATATTCGATCTGTAGTTTTGTGTCAATAAACAAGTTGAAAATAAAGGAGAGAGTTTTTGTTGTTAAAGCGATCGATAGAACTTGTCATTACAATAAAAAGAACGTACGTCGTACCTGTTTCTCCACCCAACTTAATCTGGGTCATGATCTTACTTATTATGACGGTAAACTAGCTGCTAGCTACAGAGATTCTGCATTCTGGTTGCGTGCTTAAACAGTATAGTATCACGAGCAAAAGATCAGGAGAAGAAGAAGAAAGACGACCGAAAGATCAGTACTTGTGATTTATACTAAACGGGGAAAAACAGGCACTTTTTAAAGTACAGCTACAAAAAAGTTAGTTTGGAGTTACTCGGACCAACGCCATCCTGCCCGTTCAAATAGAATCAGATCCGCGTATTTCGCCGGCAGTCGGCGCATGTCCGTACCCGCCGCCCGACTCAGGCAGTGCTGCAGGCCACGCCTTGCCTTTTGTTATCTCTCTATCGCAAGTACTGCCACTTTGTCACTGCTTTAGGTGGACATATCACAGGATGTAAATCCCCTCTATTCATTCATTTATTTTTTTAAGTAAGATTTATTACTGCTGGTGGGCAGGGCTCAGAGGATTAAGCCCTCGATCTGCAACATCTAATTGCGTCACGCCAATGTAAATTTCAACTGTACGAACGCTAGCTAGCTGCAATGTGCTGGAAATTGAATTGGGTTTGATCTATTCAATTAATTTGAGCTAGCACGTGTTTGATTCACAGACTTGATTTGCAATTCTTGGGAAGCTTATAGCCAATGATTTTGAAATTCAACTCATCATATCTAAAAGCAACGCAGTAAAAGCAAAGCGAAAATGCAACACTATTCATGGCCAAGAGAAAGAAAAGCAAAAAAAAAAAAAAAAAATAACTCGTGGGATGAAAGGAGCCAGAAGGTCAAACATTCGGACTGACAATCCAAAGGGAGAATTAGCTTTTCGACCGTCGCGATCATGCATGAGACGTTGAAAATATCCAGACGCAAAAGGCAGAAAACATGCGCGTAATTAATGGTCACGTCAGAGGCCGATCGAGGGTTCTTCTGTTCCGACAACAATGACGGGCACAGCCGTCTATTTAACCCGCCACTGTAAAAGCCTGTCCACCCCAAAAATAATGTCTCAGTGCCCTGAACGGCTGAACCTTCAAAGAAAAGCAGTTTTTTCTGCTCTTTTATTTGGATCCAAAATAGATCACTATTCCCTCTCATACGGTACGATACTCTACAGCGTAGACAAACATTTTCTTTCGCCGCCTTCCATGGCAGCAGACACCTCTACTTTTCGGACTTTTTATCTTTTTACTGTTCAGACTCCAGAGTAGTGTATATTTGTCCCCATCTACACCTCCCGGGACTCGATCAGTGCAGACGACAATCCTTTTTGAAGGAAAAAAAGGAGACCCTCCACGCACGCGCTGCGACAGCAACAGAAGAACTACACTTATTTACAGCCACTGCCCTCTCCCACCCATTCCCTATAATTATAAAACCCCACCATTGACTCTCATTCCTGGACACGACTGGACCCCCATTCTTGGACACCAACTGATTTCTTTGTTTTCTCGTTTAACTGTTTTGGAGTCAAACTCGATATATAAAACATAAAATGCATTACCAGGCTGCAGCAGATCAGTACTCGTGGGGTTACCTCATGCCGGTCGTGAGGAGCATGGGGTCGGACCCGTTGGATCGGGTGGTGAGGCTGGCTTCCGAGAGCGCGGTGGTGATATTCAGCGTCAGCAGCTGCTGCATGTGCCACGCGGTGAAGAGGCTCTTCTGTGGGATGGGCGTGAACCCGACGGTGTTTGAGCTGGACCATGACCCAAGGGGCAAAGAGATCGAGAGGGCGTTGATGAGGCTGCTTGGGAACTCGCCCGGCACTGTGCCTGTGGTTTTCATTGGAGGGAAGCTGATCGGTGCCATGGACCGAGTCATGGCGTCCCACATTAACGGGACCCTGGTCCCACTTCTCAAGGAGGCTGGAGCCCTGTGGCTCTGAGTGTGAAAGAACAAGTTAGACCCCCGGAAATTAATTTAAAGATCTTACGCACGGATCAGAAAGCAGGGAAAGGACTGGCCTGGTTTAGTTTTTACGAGCCCAAATGTTAGATACAGTAGTGCCATTGATTGATTTTAACTTTCCTTTGCTAATCGATCTTTGATATATAAAGAGAAAAAAAAAACTTTGAGGTTTTAAGGTTTCTAACTTGTGGAATGGATGCTGCATGCATGGATGGAGTACCAGAGAACTGATTGTATTTGATCATTAATCCCTCCTTTGTATATGGATCAATGGAAGGTGAAAATTAAGCTATTAAGCTAGCTCTGAACTCGTTTATGTTTATATTACATCTCTCTCAATTATAAGAAGGCTCAGAAAAAAATAAACAAAAACCGAAAGCATATATAAAAAGAGAAGGGAGTAACAGCTAAGAATAATGCTAACTTGGCTCTTCACACCAAATATATTTTAATTTTTTTTTTTACTTATAATTAAAAAAATAATTATTAATATATTGATATTTTTTTATATTTTTAAAAATTATTTTAAAATAATAAAAAAACATAAATAAAAAAATAATTTTCAACTAGCAGTCACTTACAGTTGACTACCATGAAAAGTTGAAAACTCATTATCATGATTCATGATGCTTGGTGATGTCAACGAGAGTCGTCTCCAGCAAGATGGCGGTGTGTCCGTACAGTACGGTGATACATTTTTTAATAGTTTTATTTGGAAGGCACGTATACAGAACTTGAGAACTATATCTCATTATACTTAAAATAAGTTATCAACAATAATAGTCAGTGATAAATATAAGGGTGGCTTTACCGCTCATAGTCCCGCTGCTAGAGTCACCGATAGTGTAAAATATTATATTTTTTTATATATATATATTTTTTAATATTGTAAAATATTTTTTAAAAAAATAAAAAAATTATAATATCATTAAAAAATACTTACTTAATCACTAAGTAAAAAAAATATAAAAAAATATAATGGGATCGGGAGTGGTGAGAGTAGCTTTACTCTAAATATTATTCCAGAGTCTGTATTTTTTGATGTCTCGTTCCATTAAATGATTTCTATTGTCTTTCGGTCATGATTTTAGTTCTTCTATTCTTCTCAACCATCTGGTTGGTGCTACTATTTTGTAGTGTGACAACCAAGAAAATATGGCCTGTTGATATGAGGGATGGAGGGTAGAGACGTGTTGTAGTTTTTCAGCATCTACAGAGCTTTGAGACTCGGGTGGAGGATGAAAAAAATTCTCCCGTGCTGTTTGAGGCTTGTTCTTTGCGCTGTTGGTATGGAATTTTCTTGTAATTTTACTTATGCATCTTGCTTCTTCTTTTTTTGCATGTTCGTTTTCTTTCTACATCTTCAACAACAACAACATATTTCTTATTTGTTTATGTTTTTCCCACGTACGGTTTATTCTTCATTTCAGATTTTCTTGATTCATTTCCTTCGTTTAAAAACCTTATTTGGTTATGGATTTTTGGTTGAGAGAGAGAGAGAGAGTTGCCGTGAAAAATGAGTTCGTGCATGGGAGAAGGGGGAGGAGCTATGGGTGACTGGAAGAGCATGCGGTAGTCACCGGAGGAAGGAGAAATCGGTGGTGGTGGTCCGGTGGCATGGGGACAGCGTACGGCGGCGCTTTGATGGAGAAATCGTGTGAGACCCATTCGGTAGAGGAACTTGCGGGGAGAAGAACCATCCTACGTTCCCCAACCTGAAAAACTCTAAAAGAAAGACTAAAAAAAAAAACTAACTTGTACGGTGGTTTGTTCCTTAGAGGAACCCAGAAACTCCGAAAAAACTTGCCTCCTTCATCTGTCCAAGAGCCCTTTCATATTCTCGGTGTCCCCCTCTTTTATGAGTTTTTTTACTATTTAATTATAAATCACGGGGCTAGCTTACATGCTGAAAAGTAAACTGCTGCTTTTTTTTCTTTTCTTGCATCGTGTCTGTCTGCTGGTCATTTCTTTCTTTCTCTCAGCCTGAGTGCGTCCCAGCATTCCCTTTTATTTTTTTTCTTTTCCTTGAGTTTGGTTCCATGCCCAATGCCGCACTTCCCCTTTTTATTTATTGGTTCCCTACGTCCCATGTCCCATACTCAGTCAATCGAGAAAAAATCTCGTGTCCTTGTCTTCCGTAGACCCAAAAGACCCTGCGCAAAACTCTACATTTTTCAGGTAAAGCTGCTGCCTTCTTTTCTTTTTCCATGCCAGCCCGCTCTTCCCTATACTTTTTTTTTTCTCATCTATTTGACCCTCTCTTGAATTACATTACAGAATATTTTATTGGTAGGCATCTATAAATGAAGAATGGGTAGAACGTGCACAATTGGTTGTATAAATTTATGCAAAAAGAAAAAGCCTATCTTCCTGTTTGATACAAATGAATGAGCTAGATTTTTTTGTTTTAATATTAATTAGAATGTTATTGTATGGAGAATTGCTAATGCTGTTTTATAAATAGTATTGTACCTCTAAATGAATCGTACAGATTTCTTTTATTATCCATTTCCTTCAAAATATTTTAGGTATGTAATTGATTAAGTACAAATCTCTTAATGAGGTGCCATGCTAATTAATTACTTTATTTGACCGCTGAGTTGAATGCAGGGATACATGAGCATCTCATGCAAGTCATATATATAAATATATTGAAGTGTATACTTATTAAACTACATTTGAAATAATTAAGAGCATGTACAGTATCTTCCAATCAATGCAACAAAACTGGGTAAGCAATAATCCAAATCTTGACACTGAATTAAGCCATATATAGATTCAAGACTGATCAAGTTGAAAAATATAAAGTTTAAGTCTAATTATAATTTCTTAAGAGCAGAGTGTACTAGAAACTGAAATGCCAATGCTATTTTATGAATAGTATTGTACCTCCAAAGCTCGCGCTTTTATAAAATGAATATACCTTGGTATAAACAACCATCTCTTTAATTTTGTTTTCTTCTATAAGAGTCTTTAAAAAAAATGATTTTTTAGAAATCTCTTTTCCAATTGCAATTAAATATCTCAACTACTTGAGCACTAATTGGTGAAATCTTTATTCAACACGTAGTGATAATAACAACTAATCAATTAATATGAAGGTCTATTGAGGCTTACCAGCTACGCCAACATCCTTAAATGATTGGATAATTTCTGCATCATCATTGGCAACATCTTCGTTTCCTCCATTAACTCCACTATCTGAAAATTTTGCAACAACATTCGAAAACAGATCATCCTCTGATATGTTTGATCTTTCCCCAATTCCATGGCTACCCTTCTCATTGTTAGTTTTCTCTAGGACTCTAGGACCTTAAACACCCAAATTTAACAAATATAACACACTAAATTCAAGATATATATAAGTTCATTCTTATCAGGAAATTAAGGAAGAAGAAATTGTTCATTTTGTTTTTAAGACCCAAATTTCAATCGTTTGCTTTCAGTACAAACTTAAAAGTCTAATTATAATTTCTTAAGAGCCAAGTGTACGAAATGGCTAGAAATCACGACTTTAAAACCTCTATCACACTAAGACGTACAAGAAATAAGAAATATTTCGAGAAAAAAATTATGTTTATTAAATTATTGGTTTTAAAACACATTACTTTCCCATTATCTAAATTTCTTGTTTTGAGTTATCTTGATAAGTGAGGTTCATATGATTGATTATTAATGAGCATATAGTGGTGTATATATAAGAGTCTACAAAGAAAATATAACATTCTCATAGATTTCAGAATTTGTTGCTTCTTTTTCTTCGTTTAAAGAGTTGATTTGCTTGTGGGATTTTGGTTTGGACCTTCTTCATCTGAAATTCATACTAAAATGGTCATATAATTTTTATGCTTGTTGGTAGTGCATTCTTAATTTTCATTCTTCATTCTTTTCAGCTCGGTTGAGTTTGCTAAGTTGGTTGGACTTCTTTGGTCTACTTCCAATAGCCCCGAGGTAACCGACGATGCTCTGAATGTATCTATTTCGATGGTTGGTTTTAGCCTGTTGGAACATATATTTGGATTGAAAATGTTTTTGACCTTGCATCATCATGAGTTTTTCTTCTCGATTGAAAAATACTGATTATAAAGAATTACACATTATCTTTTGTTCAATGTCGGGAATTCAATGAATAGATTTATAACTTTTCTTATTTCCTTTTAGAGACAAACTTTGACTTTACGTGCTATTCATTGATTCTCCTGCCTCTGGTTCTGAACTATTATATCCAGTTGTCAACAAGAGTTGTTTCGTTGCATGTATAAATGAAGAGTGGTAAGCTCACATTGATAGATTAGTACAAATTTATCATGATATGATCATTTAGTTCTTTTTTATTTTTATAACTTGAGTCCTTGTTTAAACGATTCACAAGGTGCTGGAAAACATCATAGAATAAACAATTGGTATAGGGCTCTTCCTTTAGAAGAAGAAGAACATATACGACGAGAAAATAGAGAAATATATCTTCAACAAAGGAATTCTATGAATAATACTATAGTTTAAGAAACAAACTGTAATATGAATTCGAAACATAATCCTTTATTTTCCAAACTTGCTTGAACCTATAGTTTGTTTAAACTTATTACTGTTTGAATTAGTAGTTTCTAATTGGAATGAGCTATATTATCCTCG
Organism: Juglans mandshurica; assembly: GCA_022457165.1. NCBI lineage: Eukaryota > Viridiplantae > Streptophyta > Magnoliopsida > Fagales > Juglandaceae > Juglans > Juglans mandshurica. Next base: position 22,309,169 of record CM039629.1, on the reverse strand, counting down.
TAGACCTTATCATTAAATTTTATTCTTCTACACTGGATATTTATATTTTAGAACAATTTATTTTATAATAATACATGGCAAATGTGCCTCGCACGTAACTACACTGCTAGTATATATATATATATATATATTATATATATATATATGTATGTATAGGGAATAGTTTAAAAAAAAAGAATCTAAGTAGTTTTAAAAAATGGTAAAAGTAAAAAAAAAAAAAGTAAGTGTTCGGTAGAGAATAGAAATTCTCTGTATACTATATATATATATATATATATATATATATATATATATGTATGACCATGGCGATGGAGGTCGGGGACTTCATGATCACCATCAGCCCCATTAGCTGTCTGCCATGTTTAATTCCTTAAACATTGCATGTCTAATTACTTGTCTGTTAAATTATGTCCAGTTGTCACCAAGTTTTGTCACATTAATTAAAACATCCCAAGATATTTTTTATGTGGTTCCTCAATTTTTGGTCCCGAACTATGCGGAAATGGAATATAGTTGGTTCACTTTGCTTGTCAACGTTGTCATGTCCATAAATAATTCCTTGGGGCACCCAACTTTATATGTTTCAGCCACCAGTAATGGAATTCCTTATGCATGAGCTGAAGTATGAAGGGTCGGAGGTCCCTTCTCTCTCGTTCCCGAGCCGGAGGCCCAAGGTCACTATGAGATTGCTAATATATAGTATTTCACATACAAGCTTAATCTAGTAATTGATTTTCTTACTCATTTGGATATACTAGTTCTATTATTTATAGAGTGAAATAAAATATTTTGATATCGGTATATATTGATGTATCGTATCAAAATAACCACAGTATATGATTATATATATATACACAATAACAATAAGAGCATTAGCATTGAATTTTCCATTATGTTGAGCAAATTTTACATATTATCACTTTTTCCCTTTTTGCTTATTCCACTGAAAATTTAGGTTTCGTTTGGATGCACAGAGCAGCTGAGTGCACTTTATTTTTTAGCTTCTTTCAACATCCAAACACATGTGGATCGTCAAGTCAGTGCAGTTCAAGTTTGAATCCATTGGTTGGGCCCCACAACTGACAAACTCACTTTCACCTAAACCCATGAATTTTGAATAGCGCCAGCAACTCAAATCGAAAGGGACTGTCTGGGTTCCTTGCACCAGAATTGACAACTGACATTGGCTAGGCCCCACAAGTGAGTGCAGTTCAAGTTTATACGTATTGGCTGGCCCCACAACTCAAACCCAAAACTGACATTTGTTCCTTGCGCCAAAATGAAGTGCAAGTTTGTAGAAACTTTTTTTTCTTTTGCAAGTTTGGCGCGCTTGAATTGAGACAATAATGTCAAGTAAAGAGTAGATATTCACATTGGGACCCAATTATTTTACATTTTTTTTATAAATATATATAAATTCATCTTAACATTCAAACATACATAAACCCATATTAAGTGGACCTTACAAAACTCAATCAACCATCTCAACTCACTACAATTCATAAAAAACTCAACTCAACTCAACTCAGTTTAACATTCAAACGCAACCTTAATCTCAAATTGGCTTGTCCATTTATCCTACATTGACTTGTCTACTTTTTACTTTTTATGTTGAGAACTGCTACAGACACAAAAAATTTACACAAAATAAACCTACAAATTGATGTGGGTTCATGAAATCCGTTAGATCTACTTTATAATAAAAGTAACCTTATGATTTGACGTACCGTATCAACTCACATCAATTTGTAGATTTATTTTTGTGTTATTATTTTATAGCTAAAGTATCTTCCTTTTATGTTTGGTGCGCATAAAGAGCAAATAATATTAAAAACAAGGAATGCCTAATAGCATTGGCAGATTTCAAGTTTTGGCTATAGCATTCATCTTTGGCTAGGTGAATCCACATTGGACTAGCCATTAGATTAGTCAAAATAATAATATAATATTATTTTTTTAATAATAATATTTTTAATTTATTTTTTTTCATATTTTACAATTACACTAATCATATGTTAATTAATAATTTAATTTGATACTTAAATTATTGTTTCCTAACTAATTTTTTTCCTCAACCTATTATTTTTCATCTACAAAAAATATAGAAGTTCCAAAGTACAATATAGAAGAACCTGAAAACTAATAAACTAATGAGAGAAATGTGAAGAAAAAAAAACAACCAACAAGGTTGTCTTGGCAGAGTCCAAACTTAGTACAAAACATAACCATATTATGCATCAACATAATACTACATCAGTGGAGTATGTGTGTCCTTCTATACTAAAACATAACCATACACAAGCCATACACAAACCATACACAAACTAGAGTCCAAACTTAGTGCAAATACAAAAGAGTCCCATTCAAATTTAGCAACACAGTCCCATAAATAGTCCAGCAACACAGTCTCAAACTAAGTGCAAATACAACATAAGCCCATACAAAAGAGTCCCACAAATAAATACCAACACAGTCTCATTCAAGTCCAACAACACAGTCCTATTCAAGTCTAGCAACACAGTTCACTATTCAAGTCCAGCAACACACAGCACCAACAGTCTATATAAATATCTCTTTATATACCAAAAGAGTCATAAAAGTTACCAAAATAGTCCACAAAACAACAAATATTACATCATCAATTTGTTTGGGTAAGCTGGTATGCAAAGAAATATGTAAAAAAATGTGCAGAAAAACAGCAAAGAATCAACTTCTTGTTCTGTTTTGCAAAGAAAAACAGAAAAGAAATAAACTTCTTGTTCTGTTTTGCAAAGAAGAACAACAAACACATTTCATTCCTCATCTGTTTTGTAAAGAACAACAAATAAATCTCTATTTTTTGTTCGATGTGTTGATGTTAATGTTCTAATCAATCTAAATCAATATTATCTAAACAATAATAGGCATAGAAAGAAATAATAAATAATAGGCATTCAAGGAGTCATAAAAGTGTCTTAATGATGATAACAAATAATATATATGGTGTTTCCGGGATCAAATGGCATTGAAAGAAACCATCGATCAGGATAGCCACAAACGTTATATGTAGCGTCCAAGCCATTACCCACATACATATACTACTACATACACACATAAATACACCATAAAGCATGCTTACATGAAATGAGAGCTTAAATTAGGAAAAAATTGGGACATTTTCAAATCAAAACCCTGAATTAATACAAAAACAACAACAACAAACAATACAAAACCAAGTATTGTATAGCAAACAAAAAAAAAAGAATAAAAAAAAACTCAGCAAGATAAAAACCTTATGGAAAGAGCTTTTGGACCACCACATTCTTAACTGTATAGGGTATGTAATATGTTACTAGATGCACATGAGGTTGCAGTAAGAAGACTAGAAAGAAATTCAAAACAATAGCTCATCAAAGATTGACAATTACTTCAAGAGGTCAGTACAATTCATGGTCATGTTAGACTGTTAGTTATTAAACCAGGGGTTACTACTTATAACTCAATTTGGGTATATGGTCCTATTTCTAACAGTTAATAAATTTGAGAATGTATGTTGAAACTATACTAGAAAACAACAACTCAATTTACATAATCCCTTATCCACCAGAAACCATTTGCCTTCAAATAGGCAATGGAGCACATGCAATCAAAGACCGTGTCAGCTTGGATTTATCCTATGAAGAACAATCCTAGATTTTCAAGTTGTGCAAAGTGAGGGATAATAATATATATAATTTTCCAAGAAACAAAGTTGTACAAAGTAAAGAAAACCAAGAGACCGAACGAGCTTTTGGACGACCAAAATGACTAGTAAAACAACAGAGTGAGACACGAGAAAATGGCCATATACGAAAAGCAAACAAACCCAAAAACAACAAATCAGAAACAACGGATTGTAGTTACCGAAAACAGAAAAAAAAAATATGGGGGCTCAACTCTAAGACTCTAAGAGGAGGTTTGGCTGGACGCGATAATAAACAACTGAAGAAAAATCAGCAACGATAATAACCAGTTTACCCAAACAAATTCATACCCATTTCAAAAATTCAAAAATTCATACTCAAAATACTCAATACAAAGCTTACCCAAATAAAGTTTCGGTAGTTTTACCAACTCAAACTGAGAGGGAGTGCTGCGTTCTTGAGCCAAGCCGACAGAGAGAGAGGAAATTGCACAACCGTGGAAGATCGACCCAGGAACGGAGAGAAAATCGATTGAGAAAGAGAGAAGAGGGAGAGGAGTTTCATAAAAGAAAAATGGCTAACGGAGAGAAGAGGGAGAGACAAGCGAGGGAGAAGGGTTTCAGAAAAAAAAAATGGCGAGAGAAAGAGGGAAAGACGAGAGACGAGGGAAAACACGAGGGAAAAAGAGAGGGGCAGTTGGACGGATAGTCATAAAATATATATTTGATCCTTCTACAGAAACTCGCCAACTATGACGAGAGAATAAGATTTACTGTAGCACAAATTAGGAAAATATAGCTTTGCCTATTCCAATGCAAGGATTTTATCTCAGTAAAAGATTAAAATTTAGACTTGGACTTGGTAATGGCTAGTCCATTGCCAGTGCTCTAAGAATTGTATCACTACAAGTTTGTTGAGTCACTGATCCTAAAAGCCAAAAATCAAATGGTATATATGGCTACTCCGATGCAGGCTGACTTTGATCAGTTTAGGCAAATTTTGACTGCTGAGTACTTTTGCCTACACCGCTACGGATGCTCTAAATTATTACCATCTATCAACTTGATAACCAAAAAAAAAAAAGTTATATCTTTATATTTTGCATAATTATAAAAAAAAAAATCATAAAACAAGCTGCAATGGGAGTTGGCAATTAATTCAACATTTTGGAACCTTATATCATCGGGGAACATCATCTAAAAATAAGTTGAATTTTGATATTTGATAAATTCTGGATACTACGTTGTGGAGGCCAATGAAAAACCATTATGGCTAACACAAAGGTTTGCATGTTTGACAAATTCTGCATCGATCTTACACCAATTACATTAAGCCAACAAATATACTATACCATACTATAGTCCATTCCTTTTATTTATTGTTTATGCCTCACCAATTGAACACACACTGTCCCACATCCAATGCTACTTCCACAAATTCACGACCAACATAACGGTGATGTGTTTACATGTGCAATTTAATCTAGCTACTTTTACGCATCTTGTGAGGATGCATGCAAATAACTGATCATGATCTCAATGATTGTGTGTTTATAGATGTAAATTGTTTAGACTTGATTTAATCAATAAAGGATCATTCACATGCCTTAAAAGAATCAATTAAAAAAGTTGAGAGAGAGAGAAATGACCTACAATGTAGGGGTGCTACCTGTCTTATATAGGTTGGCAATTGTCCATCCTGCACCTTGTCCCCACTTGGACCGGGTGACCGTCCGCATCCGCTTGCCGAGCGAATGGATTGACGTTATCACTGTTCGGTCACCCCGTCTAACAACATATTTTTCACAAAAAAATTTAACAAAAAATTAAAACAAACTTACAAATTGCATAGATCTTCATAGATATGAAGATCTATGCACAAACCCACATGCCATGACCTTGGACATGGGTCATAAAGTGTTGTGCACAGATATTCAGAGACCTATGCAGGGCAGATCTTTATGGACTATGGTCGTGGTCATGGGTTATAAAACTCACATACCCATGGTCGCAACTGTGAGTCTTTAACTTACAGATTCAAGACATCGATCGTGGTCTTGGAAAGTAGAGGCCCACAATCAAGTTATGGTCTTACTGTCTTAGATTGCCACTTGGTCGTGACCTATGACAACAGAGAGAGAAGCTGGCTTAAAGGATGAGGAGGAGAGAGAAGAGAGAAAAGAGGACGGTGAACACGAAGGGAGAGATGAGAGGAAGAGATGACAAAATGAGAAGGAAAGAAATGAGACGAGAGAGAAAAAGTTAGTATTTATACTTCGGGTTTTATATAGATAGATAGATAGCTGGGTGAACGGGTGAAACTCGGGTGGGGCCAACTAGCCAATATCCAACTTGGCACCTACCCACTTTCTTTTCTTAAAAACTCAGCTTGCCCATCCGTGCCCATCTGCTTGGGCCGGGCGGATTGCCCGCCCGGGCCCATGCGGGGGCTGGTAGATGGGCCAGATGCAAGGGCCTACCCAGCAGCCTTACTTTATAGTGATTACGACAGGCTTACGAATTTTATGTTGTGGCACTAGCCGATTGGGCGACTGGATGAATATGCATAAATTATCAGAAGATCAGAAGATACAAGAACTTTCAAGGGCTGAAATCGTGAAAGAGATGAAGAGGGTTTATGAAATTTTCTTTATGACCTGCAGAAATTACCAAATGTCGTAGACTTTTGAAAAATTACAATATAACCATCAAATCTCATACCGGTCCGAAATGCTTGCTTCTGCCGAAATTTTAGAAATCGGTCGAAATACTCGAAATATATGAAAAAAGTCAAATTTAATCAGAATGAAACTTGGGGTTGTCCCGTACCGATTACTGTTCCGGTAAGAAAAATTTCAACAGTACCGGCCTATACAAAATGAATTTCAAAACATTGATATAAAGTAATATTTTAATTTCCATTTTCTCAAAAGAAAAAAAAAAGAAAAGAAAAAGAAAATCACTAGCTAGTAGCAAGTGTCTTGATTACCGAGAAGGATGGGAAATGATAGATGTCCCACTGGGGGCTACTGCTGGTAGCTCCCGCTCCCAATTTTTTATTTTATTTTATTTTTACTTAATGATTAATGATGTATTTTTTTTAATAATATTGTGATTTTTTTATTTTTTTAAAAAATATTTAAAAATGTTAAAAAATACATATATGAAAAAAAAACAATTCTAAGACTAGCGGTGGCTCCTAGCGAGAACTGAGAGTGGTGGCTGTAGAGCCATCCTTACAGAGAAATCTCAGGTCCAAGTACTTAAATCAAAACTGAGTGAGTTGAACACTAGTGGATAATATAATATATCAAAGCAATCTGTTCTAATATGTGATTAATATACCCAAGTAATTCGTTTCATCAAAAGACAAAATATATGGTTAGAAATATTAGATCAAAGTATATAGCGGAAGCGATATTACCTCGTCAGTAAATCGTAGATCTAGTGTGGTTATTCCATGGATTCTTCGTCGTCGTCGTTGTTCATCCTGAATCTCCCGTATCGATGATGGAGTGTGCTACGCGGTAATATACTAGTGCAACACCCACATATTCCACAGCCTAGATGCTAAGACTAGCGAGAACCAATTGAGAGAGAGAGCTTGTTGATCCAAGTGTATCATCCAAAGAGGGGAGGGGTTATGTAAATAGCCCCTCTACTGTAATTCCCTGGTTGGCCATTAAGGGTCACCCATCAAATCTCATGAAGTGGCTCTTCATGAAGTGCCACTTCATAACCCCTAAGAGAAGGTGAAGGGGTGCCCATTATTGGTGTCTCTTTCTTACGTATATATAGATGGCAGTTTTGTAAATCCTTGATGATGAGGTTTGCAATCAGTTTCTTGGATGATTATGAAACTCAATCTTAATTAGCCACCTTCTTATAAGGATTATGAAGTCAATAGTCGGTGTTGGATCTGATGGTGATATATATTAAATTTCCACGATGATGATAATATGAAATAAAATGTCAACATTCCGTCATGCATATTTTTAATATTATGTACGTCGGTCGGCTCTATATATGCCTACACACCATTACGCAAGCTTCACAATTATAGTGCTTGATTAATTTGTTGGCTAGCCGAACTAGTTTTCCAATTAGAATTTCCTAATAATTTATGTTTTCACATGAGCATTGTTACACGTCGTAGCATTTTTATTACCTGGAAGAAGACAATTTATCTTAAAATTAAGTTTAAATTAATAAAATAAATAAATTTAATTATTTATATTATATTCTGTTTTCACGTGTGAGTAAGACTCAAGGAGCTCAACACGCTTACACAAGTCAGAGTTCGAATTCAGAATTTCTACTACGATATCATGTAAAATCTCTAATTATTTTAAAAGTTTAAGTTAATAGAAAAATATATATTTAATCATTTATATTATATTTTTAACAAATATAGTCATTGAGAAATTTTAAAGAGAATAACTTAGACCACCTTGTCGTCATCATCTCCCCAGCTTGTTTGCGAACAGTAACTTAATTGATTAATATGTTTCTTATCTTATTTTCAATGATGTGATATATCTTAATTGATTTATCGTATTATCTAATACGTCAGGAAAACCGAGTTAAAAAAAATATTTACGTTAGGAAAACCCAGTAGGGAAGAGAATTCGACGAGGAGTTTAAGGAATAAGCACCGGATACTGTCGGAAAATAATTAGGATTATTATTTGTACAAGTCTAAATAGATAAATTTCGCATAAATTTTTATTAAAAAAGTTGAGCTTACTTTAAAAAAATATAAAAAAATCATTTCTAAAAAAGTTGACCTTATTTTTAAATGAGTAATGCTGGGCACCAGTCGGAAGTCGCAGTACACTCTTCAGAATTTTTTTTTTTTCTTCAACTCAATATGGTGTGTTGAGGATGTAGGTTGCAATACGGTGTGTTGAGGATATAGGTTGCAGCAAATATTTTTCCTTTTTAAATGGAGTACGTGGAATAATTTACCATTAGTCTTATTCTACTATTGGACCACTACAGGACCACTCGACCAAGCCTTAGCCACCTCAATAATTTCAGTTGTTCATAAACTCAACGAAAACGATGAATGTTGAAAGAGAGAGAACACATCCGTAGCTGATAGCTATATGGGAATACAAATCGCAATGAACTTCCTTGGCGACAAACTTTAGCAGGTTTTCAGCCGTCCATACCGTATTTAGCCTACGTTTAGTTATAAGATTTAGCTGAATTCTATTTAATTTTAAATTGAGTCTAATATATAAATATTTAATTCTCAAATTATTAAATTTATCTCAATTTAAAACTTTTTTATATGTAAGATCCACAACTTTTTTTAACTTAACACATCTTTATATATGAGATTCATAACCTTTTTCAACTCTTCATAAAAAATATTAAACTCATCTTAACATCTAAATATATTTTAAACTCAATATAAATAGACTCCACATAATTTTCTTCATTACTTAACTCATTATTATTAATAAAGAATTGACGTTAACTTAACAATGAAAAGCAGCCTTAGAACGCAAAGCTCTGCATGTAAAGGATAAAGATGATAAAGATAAAGATAATGTCTTATTCAAAACTTAACGTCGTGCCATATTAATGACAGCGAAAATCATCGTTTTACGAACATTGCCGGCTTTTTTTATTATGTTCAAAGTGTAAAACAAAAACCTCAAACCAATTCATGCGTTTTTACCCATTACTTGTCAAAAGATACGTGTCAAATAGTTATTGCTACTGTTGCTGACGTGGAGATTTAAATGGTTTAGTTACTAGAGGGTGTGCAATAAAAAGACAAATTTAGTCAATCATGTAGTATGAGAGAATAAAAATATAAAAATTTTATATGTAATTATTTTTACTTATTCTATTAATAAAATCGGCTGCATCACTTTTTTTTAAAATAAAATAATTATTTTAACTAATCATATCAGTGAAATACAAAATTAGAAATATAACTTAAAAGTAACTATATGTAATAGAAATAAAAAAAATTAAGGATCATTTCTATTTGATTTGAAATGAATAATATATATTTAGTTGGGAATTATATAATAATTTTGGTCATTTTACTCATTAATGAAATATATTATTTTTAAGAATATAATGACCAGAATGTCTCATACTATAATCATTTTTTAATGGAGTACAGAGTTTAATTATAAGAAGACCGGATCAACCGTGACGAGGTCAAGGCGATCAACAGTTTGTATATCTCTCTTAAATTTGAGTCTTGACACTTCTTAGAGTACTAGTAGTAGACTCAATAAAGTTAAATTTTGGTCAATATTTAGTTAGGTTGCATAATAATCTACTATAATGAACTCAATAAATAAACAGTAATTATAGCTCAATATCATTTCACCGGCCAAAGGGGCTGGCTAAATATTATTTTTGAACTAAATAATTCATCTTCCCACTGCCTGGTGCTCTCTCACGCAAGAAGAAAAAGTAAAGAAAAATTATGCCAACGCTGCCTACTGATTTCCTCTCTTTTAGTTGAACAAAACCCAAGAGCCACCGAAGGATAGCCGTTGAACTCTAGCAACTACAACCGCCGAACGCTGTCGACTCCCACAGTCGCCATCGTAAGTCACGCCGAAGTACTCCATTTTTCTTTTTTCTATTTTTTTTTCTCGGATTGCGTGTCAACTCCATTTTCTGGAATTGCCCACCGTAAGCCCGTCGGCAGAGTAGCACTGCTCCATTTGACTGCTAGCCCATTTTGGCTTTTTTTTTTTCTTTTTTTTTCTCATTTTTCTTTTCATATTCTTTTAACATATTTAAATATTTTTAAAAAATAACAAAAATATACCAATACTTTAAAAATCATTTTCTTAATCATTAAGTAAAAAAAATTAAATACACAAACAGTCAAAGTGAGTGGACAAAGTGAGATGACAAACTAGCATTTACCTTTGAAATATGGCCTTCACGGAGTCTCATGTGGGTTTCTGACCGTGCTTCTCAAATGTAAAAAACATGTGCTTATACAATTTGAGATGCTTTTTAATAAATGATTTGAAAATTTTAGAAAGTTGGGGATTTATTTTTTTAAATGGAAAAAGAATGTAACCGTGGGTAAAAATCAATATTTTAATAGAATAGTGATATTTAGAGAGTGTTATTTAGTGTTGTTAAAAAGTAACTAGCTAAATTTATAAAAGTGAGTTCTCTAACTAAATTTTGGCCAAAATTTATTGAGTCCAGTACTAATGCTTTTATTGTTCTTGTCCACATTGTCAATGCTCTTAATTGGCTAGTCTTAAAGAGTGCCTTGCAAATTGTCAATAACTTGTTAGCAAGTCTTTTTTATATATCATCAATTTTCCTTTTCCTATTTTATATCAAGAAATTAAATTAAAATATATTATTCACATTAGATTATTTTTCTTTTAAAGTTTATAATTATCAAGGTAAAACATATTCAACAAAAAAACCCCCCACATTGATCACTAGATAGTTAGATACGCATTATTTAATTGCACAACTTAATAACTTTTAAATATATAACGTTATTGCTATATATTATTTAGCAAAACACAAAACTTAGTTTATAGGTTACATATATTACCTCTTTTTTATAATTCAATAAATGGTTTCCATAGCTCAACCTTTTCTCTTAATTGTAACATATGATCGAAAGCTTAGATGTAAAATCATTGATATGACTCACTACTTTTTTAACTTCTCATAAAAAAGTTAAACTTATTTTATCATACTTCATACATTTAAATACATATTTCAACCTATTTACACCCAAACACATATTAATGTGATTTAAAAAATATTACTATTCACATATCAACTTAAATCATTTGAGATCAACTCAGTATACAAACACAACCTTAATATTCATGGAAGAGTGCAAGTTTGAAATTTATTTTTTTTCTTTCTTATTTTTTACTCGATTTTATATCACTTAATGAAAAGGAATTCCTAAAAAATTTCAATTCAACTATTTACTTTAGAGCTAAAAGTATCCGGCCTCTCCAGTTGTCCCGGAGATCAATGATGGCATTAAACTAACTACGAAGACTTTTAATACTTAACTCGATAGTTCATTTTTTGTGTTAATATTTAACTCAATAATTTAGATCCCATTTGGTTTATAAATATGAAATGAAAGCTGGTGGGTATTGTCAACTCAAGACGCAAGTGAGAGAGCAAATCCAGTTCTCACTCTTCGCTGGTTCATTTCCCTTACGATTCTTGTTTATTATTTTACCTGTTTATGATCTTGTGCATGGTTTCAACTTGATTCTCCAATATAATCAGAGAGGTATGAGGCTATGAGCAACCCAATGAGGCCAAGGGTGATGTTTCATTTGGTTTACGACAGGGGCTAACCAAATACCCAGTTTCTTTCAAAGAAATATATTTTTCCTAATTCCCATCGTCCATACTATATACATATATATATATATATATATATGGTTCCTTTTTTCATATCACGATAAGTTCATCTGTGCTTTAGTATGGAGATTGAACTATCTTGTGAGTAATTTTTCAAGCCCTTATACTCAAACTTTTCTTTACACCATATATTCGATTCTTTGCTAATATATATATATATGTACTTAGCTAGCTATATTGATCTGGTGAGTCTTTGTACTGTTCGACAAAAAATGGATGTAATTACCAAGGAAAAAGGAAAGAAGGGGCTGATCATCAAGACATGGGAGCGATGCAAATCCCTCGGACGAGGCCGGAAGAGGTCGTCGTCGGGACCCGTGCATGCCCTGACGGTGAAAAGCAGATCGTGGCCTTCCATCAGCCCCTTGCTACGAGAAGAGGAAAAACTTGCAAGGAAACGCCGGGTTGCTCCTGAGGGCTGCTTCTCGGTCTATGTTGGACCTCAAAAGATGAAGTTCGTGATCAGAACAGAATATGCAAACCATCCCCTGTTCAAGTTGCTGCTCGAAGAGGCCGAGTCCGAATATGGCTATGATAACCAAGGCCCCCTTGTCCTTCCCTGCAACGTTGATATCTTTCGCAAAGTGTTGTTGGAAATGGAGGACGGCCATGAAATTCAGAAAGGATGCAGCTTTAAGCGTCACGGCTCTTACCACCTACTCAGTCCATCTCGAATGATTGCCACAAATCAGTTTTAAATGATCTCTGCCCCTTTTCTGATCTCTTTTCTTGTTGGAGTAGTTTTGTGTAAGTGTAATTTGTTTCAAATAGGTTTATGTAGGATTGAGTGATCATGACCGAGACGAGGGTTATAAGCATGAAACAAATCCAAGCTGCATGCTATCTGATCTGTAAATTTATTAACTACTTTTATGGATTTTTGCTGATTTGCTTGTACGCCGACTATCCGAGTCTGCATTTCATCTCTCTGTAGATCAGAAAGTGCCAATCACTATTTTCCGATGCTCATAATTGAAAAGAAAAAAACAAAAAGAAAAAATATCTCAGACGAAAAGAAAGAACCCATATGGATAATGTTGATCGAGTACGCTGGCCGCAAGTGGATGCCGATCATAATCACCTACTCGTACAAACAAGTTGAATGCTACTAACTTACCGCTAGAGTCAAAAAAGAAAACTTAAAAACAAAAACAAAAGTTGTTAACTCATTAAACAACCACCTAGCTATATAGTAGAATGGAAATTTAGGACATATGATCTGTTGGTAACGTGCAAGTGGTAAACAGAGGCCACGAGTAGTGATAGAGACACGTCATACGGTTGTCTTCCAACTCTATTTTATACGAGGGATAATGCTAGGATCATCCATAAATGCACTTTTATTTCTTGTATTTTTTTTTTCAAATATATATTAAACCTCTTTAAGCATTTTGTAAAAAAAATAAATAAAATCACAAACACATTAAAAAAATACTTACTTAACCATTAAATAAAAAAAAAAAAAATCGATAAATTCTCTCGATATCCACTTTCAGTAGGACTAGCATTTTCCTTATAAGAAAAAGGTTTTAGTAAAGTTGTAAAATAGTTGTGAAAAAGATTTATATCTTTATATCGCGTGATCTCAAATTAACTTAGACATCATATAAAAATATATGTAAAATATGTAACAATGAATGATGTCATATCAGAAGAAAAAATCTATTTATTATCTATTTTCTCATCATCTTATAATATGACATTAGATGATAGGTTCATAAATAAAATATAATAAATAGTCTCTAATAATTTAATACAACATCATAAAATAATAAGAGGATGATGAGAATTGAGATAGTATCATCCAATCATTCCATGTAAAATTTGAAAGTAAATAAAAAGAGTAATGCTAGAGAGAAGCCACTATAGCAGTGCACACTTTGCACTCACTGCGTGGCTGTTTCTAGTTGATTGTTCCCAACACTTACTTGGAGAGATGTGTGATCTAGATGGTGTCACATCATGTGTGCAAAATGGATGCTCCCAATAGTAGTTTCTATCTATATTTATTCAAATAAAAATATGGGTGTAATGGAAACTAAGAAAACTGAGATGGCTACATTACAAGGCCGCTTTAATTCAACAACTAGAGTTGTTAATTCCAGATAATTCTTTTGCCCTCTCGAACAGTTAATACTATGTAGGTGTCATTTCATTATAGGTCAAAGTATAATAAAGTCAAATTTAATGAATTTTGACTATTTGGCTTTGCATGCTTAGGGTGTAAACACCCACCAACATGTTAATAATCAAGCTTAAAAAAAGCTCGGAAATTGGAGGATTCTTTTCTTGTACAAGTGCTTATCAGGTTGTATATATCATGTATTTGTTTGAATATATGTGTCATAAATAATCATATCAGTCTGTTTTCATGGATGTGGCATTTTTCTAAATTAAAATAAGAGAGGTATAGAAAATGAGAAACTAAATGATGATGAAGTCAATAACATCATGTATGATGTAAATGTGACGACCCATGGCATGCATATATGACTAGGATGGATGGATGGATGGCTTTCATTACCATCAAACACCTACGTATGCGAGCCCCTTATCATCTTAATTATTGATTTAGCCTATGACTCTAATTTTTTCTATGATCAATATGAATCCTTTTAAACGGCTTTATTAACTATATATAATATAGTTTCATTGATGCTTATCAGCAAAAATCACAGGAATGGACCGCTCGACCTTTCTACACCAAGCTTGAACATATTATTTCCCTGTCACTGGCACGCGTACTCCCATGACCTTAGCAGACCATTTCATAAATTAGTCCAATTCGGCAAGGAGTTGTCCAACTACTCGTAACTAGGTACTTGTGTTAGTCTTTTAAATTATTGTCGTTAGAAATATAATAAGAGTAATGCTACATACAGTAATGGAATGAGTAAACGGATTGCATTGAAAAAGAGTGGAATCCATTATTAAAAAATTAATTTCTTTTCATGTAGGTCCTATATTTATTTATTTTTTTCAAAATGACTGCACACTCACGACTACAAGTATCATTTCTCATATAAATAATAGCTGGTCACATACCATGGGCTTGATCATGTCCTAGCTAAATGGTGCTACCATTGTTTAATAAAAAATTCTATTCAAATCTTTCCACCCTTCTTTTATGGGATATTAATTTATGGACAATGTTAGGGAGCTGTTTAGCATGTATTTCTGGGCGTGCATCTAGTGTATTTGATTTTCTTTCTTTTTTTTTAAACATTAAATTTTAATATTTTTAACGGTTAGAAAAAAAATGTACAATCTTAGTCACTTTTTTAACTATTAACAAAATTTAAAATATCTGAACAATAATTTTAAGAGAGTCAAGTATATTTTTCTTAAACTATTGAATAATAAATAATAGATGAAAAATATTTTTTCTACTATTTAATATGATGATGGTATAATCATGCTAGCGCATCTCTTTGTTAATTTATAAAAGATAATTATCAATACAAACTTGATTTGATCCATTGAACTGAAGAAAATATAAAGCCTTTTCTTTCAAGCAATATATATGCACAATGAAGGAGATGTTAAGATATAAAATAAATAATAAAATTTATCTCTTTTCATTACTTTAAATTTTTGGGATAAATAATGATTTCACATGGTACATCTATTGAGGGAGAGTCTAGCTCACACATGAGGAGAATGTTAAAATATAAAATAAATAATAAAATTTATATCTTTCTATCAGTTTAACCTTTTGGGATAAATGGGAATTTCACAGTAAGTTTCTTTTTCTACTTGAAAGTTAAACAAAAAATATCAGCAATTTCAATTATTGACACGCTAAGCACTTCACTAAAATGAAAACTTATTATATTAACCATGAAATCACTTGTTCTAAAAGTTTAAGTTGATTGGAATGAGTAGATTTAATTATTTATATTATATCTTTAATATTTCCATATACGCCAAACACCTTATAATAAATAGGTTTAATATACAAAATACTTATTTATATGATTAAAATATAGGTTAGGATTTGAATTATTTCTATGCATATGGAATTACAACTGATTAAAAATTAAAAAATAAAAATTCTTGGCAAAATAAAAATAAAAACAATTCTGCTACAGGTACCCGCTCTCGAGTACCCGTTGTGGAATCGTTGACGCCACGTCAGCTTTATTAAATTATTTTAAAAAAAATCGATTTCAGACATTGTATGCATCTCAGCTAACCCATATGCGCCATTGCGCAAAAGAAACTACAAGAACTTGTCGTCTTCATGCTATCAACTAAGCATTGGCCATTAACTTGATCCTCTTTGTGTCGTCGAACCCATACGAGCATTGGCCATCAACTTGTCGTCTTCGTGCCGTCGAAACTGCGCCAGAAGAAACTACGAGAACTTGTCGACTGAGCATTGGCCATCAACTTAATCCTCTTCTTGTCGTCGAACCCATCTAAGCATTGGCCGTTGACTGAGAGGAAATTGCACCGAGTAGCATGTTTTTGGGAAAAAGAAGAGAGAACATAAAATAGAAAACAAGAAAGGTACATCACCCAAAAAATAAAAATAAAATAAAAAAGTGCATCAGCCACTTCTGCCGAGAGCTCCAGCCACGGCCCACGGTGTTTCCACTTTCTTCTTCTCCGTTCAATCAGCAAAAGCGGTCTATCCCCCTCGAGCTCAGCCTTCACTACACCTCCCTCTCCGAAATCCCCATATCCATAGGTAATCCGAAACCCCACCAGGCTCATGGTCCCAACTATCTCTCATTTCTCTCTCCCTTTATTTAATTAATTCATTTTATACTTGTCCATTCCCTAAATCATGATTCAATTCAATCTATCTACGAACCGAAAAAATCTGAAACCCAGTCAATTAGTCTCGCAATCGAAACATAAATTTCAGTATCTTTGAGGTGTTCTTTCTAAATTTTTCTCTTGCTACTGGCCCTATTCATCTTTTGAAGTTCTAGGCGTCAAGATTGCTTGGGAAGCTTGCTGTATTCTGTGGTGTTCCATAAATTTTAGAAGCCAGAAATCAAAACGGTGCAAACGCACCGTTTCACTAGTGTCTATGTGGCATCTCGGGTATGCGGGGGTTCCCCACCCCGGGTGCAAGTAGACTTTTTGAAATAAAAATGTTGCAAATCACACTAAAAAGGCATTGTTGGATTGGGATCTTCTGTCGTTGACTCATCGGGTTGCCAGAATGGTAAGGATGTAGGGGTGGGCAAAATTTTCATACTCTGAACTCCGTTTGAGTTTCGACAAGGCTCCAGAGTTGGAGTTTGTGGGATTCGGAGTCGGAGCCCATGTGGGCTTCAAACTCTGACTTTTTTTGAAAAAATCGGGATTTTTTTGTTTCAGGTGATGTTCGCTCGAGTGTGGTTCGAGCAAACGTCACACAGATAGTTTGCTCGAGCGAACATCACATAAATTGTTCGCTCGAGCCCATTTTCTACTTCGATTGAAGCTCCGACTCCAAGCTCTAAACTCCGATCGGAGTCATAATCGGAGGAGGTTTTGATCTCCGACCCTAGTAGGAGTCAAAAGTCGGAGGTCGAAGGTGAGCATTCCGACTCCGTCGGAGTCGAAACCCACCCCTACAAGGATGTCGTTGGAGTCGGAACTTGCCCCTACTAGGATGTATGTTGGGTAGGGGTGGGCTTCAACCAAAGTTTTGAATACCGTTTCGGTAACCGTTTAGGTTAAGGCACTGAAATGAAATATTTCGGTACCTATACCGTTTCAGAATAGTCTATATATAATAAATTAATTATATATGTATAAATTATATTTCAAAATAACATCAATGCAAGTCTTAAAAAGTTAAAACACATATTTATCAAACTCAATTATATTTCTAAGTTCTCAATCTAACTATTTAAAAAAATAATTACTCATCTTCATCACAAAAAAGATAGAGATTTGATTTTTAGTCCACGAGAAAATGAGATTAAAAAAAATTAAGAAAATAGTATTCATATGTGAGAGTTGAAGTGAAAATTATGAAAAAGTCAAAATTTTTACATTAATTACAAAAAAATAATTCCAGTTGGTACACCGAAAATTGATCGATATTGATCGAAATGCACTGGTACGGCTGGTATTTGACCCGATACGAAACACATACATTTCCTGTACCGATCACTACCCCGGTACGGTATGAAATTTAAAACATTCGACTCCGACGAAGTTGGAATGCCCACCTCCAACCTCTGACCTCCGGCTTCAACCCTGATCGGAGTTGGAGTTCGGAGTTCAAAGCTCGGAGCTCCGATCAGAGTGCATGTGGGCTTGCCCTACTCAAATTGGGCCCTAGGCCCACGACCCAATATCCAAGGCCTAATTATTAGCTCGTCTTTGTTTAAAAATATTATAGAAAATGACAAAATAATGTGAAAATAATTAAAAATTTTAAAATACTGTAAAAAATAAGTTAAAAACCTAAAAATTAAATACAATGACTAAATCATGTACAATACAAAAATAGGTGATTTAATGTGTGCAAACGATAAATTTAAATTTAAAACTACAAATTCGCAATAAATTTAAACTTACAACACCAAAATATAAATAATGTCATATATTTGATTCAAATAGCCACAATCCACCCCATCAATCCTGACAATCTATGCATTTCAGTTGATGACTCGTCGACTCGATAATGATTTTTTGCATGAAGCTTTACTGATCAGATGCATTATCTTTTCTTTAGTCATTTAACTATAGACTTTTAAACTATCAACCAAGTGATATATGACATAAAATAGGACACATTATGAACTTACATCCACCTCTAACTCTGACGAGTTTTGTATGATGATAATCATGGTATTGAGTTTTTCACCAATAAAGGGGCTGGGGGGTTCTCCATCCCACGATGCGTCTATCTTAGTCATTCACAATTAGTCTGAGGGTTTATAGCTAGGTCTACAATATCATATAAATTATAAATTAAATAATGAAAATAATAAAATTATGTAAATAATCATTTAAAATCATAAAGTTACCCGATTCAAGCCTATAACTCTCGGCATCATCAGTATCTACTCCAATGGGTGTTGAACTTAACTAATTATGTGTGCAAACGAGGGCCTCGACGGTGGTCAGAGATAATGAATTCTGATAAGCATCCAAAACACGACCTCCGATGCTAAACGCCGACTCAAAGGCAACCGTAGTGATAAGAATGGCTAGTACATCCCTAGCTATTCGGGAAAAGACAATAAACTTGACAGAATTCACATTCCACTAAGTTAATATCTGGAATGTTTCACTAGGTACATCGACATCTTCCATAAATTAACACTCAAGCTCAGGCAGACACTGCATAATATTTCTTGATGCACGATTTTGATAATATCGTCGTAACCGCAATAAATTTGAACTATGTGCATGTATGTCATCTAAGGAAAATGTCTAGCCGATTGGGCGTGAGCATCTATCACCTTTGGTTGAAGAATGACCATTGTTGTTGTGATGACTGTATAAATCATCACTATCACATTTAAGCTCTTTAATAAACTGATCAGTGTTCTCATCACTGAGAACGTCCCTAATCCAAAATTCTGGAATCGCCAACTTATACCAGGGGTCAAGGATCACATCCAAAAATAATAATCTATTCATCTTCTAATATTTATTATTTGTATTTCATCCTCAGAGCCATAGTATTCAACAAATCTACATTGTCAGCACAACTCTATTGCAAGTGGTCAAAAAGCCCCAAGAGCTCCTCGAAGTACATGTTCGCATTAAGATATTTTTTCCCAGATATCCGCATAATTATGTCATAAAATAATTTCAAAAATTGAATAAGATACCTAACATTGGCCTGATCAACTGTGTTCGACACACCAAGCCCCATTTCTTCCCCCAACTGACTCCAACAAAGCATACCTCATGACCCCATCATCGACCTCCATCTGCTCAAACGCTGGTTGGTACTTTTGCGCTACATTTAACATCATGTATGTAGAGTTCTATCGAGTCAGACCGTCCGGTTGCAACATACTGGAAGATGGGATCTCAAACTGTTCGGCTATTGCCTTAAGCTGGCGAAGCTGCTTGGGGGAAGCCCTCACATATCTCACAAGGTTTTGGACTTTAGTAATGGAATCATCAACCTCCTTCAACTCCTTAAAAACTATAAGGTTGATGATATGATCAAAATATCGAACATGAATAAACTGGTGCTCAAGAATGATATATTCCTTTATCGTTGTATTTCGCTTGAACCAATCAATGTTAGTGTCATTATGTGATACAAAGTACTTTTTTGATCCTCCAATCCTTTATACAATCATCCATCTACTTGCCAATAGATGAACCCTTGTGATCAACAATTTCTTTGAAGTCGATAATCCACTTCTACAATGTCCACTCACTACTAATAAAGTGGGATGTGATACACATGTTGCCAACATTCTCTATGGAGGTCCACGTATCAGTCGTAAATGACACTCTCTGGTCAGTGGCAACAAGCATTTACTTATCACTGCCTTCTCCTTGGCATGCCTCTTCAAATAATCACGCATCACTGCATATCATGAAGGCATGAAAAATTGCAACTCTAAAGTGTGCACAAATTTACGAAAACCTGCCTTGTCAACTGTGGTAAAAGGCATTTCATAAATGATGATCATCTCCGCAAGAACATCCCTTAATATCTTCTCACTGTATTGAGGGTTTGAAAGCTTCTTAATCTGAGTGCCATAATTGGCCGTAGAAGTTTTGTAACTCAGCTTCGTCTGATCAGTTGCCACCAACCCTTTGTGTATCTTACACCGCTGGTAGCCCGTAAGATGTGTTATTAATACTGATGTGCCTTATTTCTTCGAATGACAACCACATAATTGCCCACAATAGTAGCATCGAGCCTGTGGGTTCTCATGATCACCGGGAACTTTGGTGATATGTTCTCATGTCCACGACCTTTTTTTACTAGGTCGTGCTGATTAATCGGCCTCAACATTCATTAACTTCTCATCCTCATTAAGTATCTTCTAAATCTATTGAGACTCGACTACTTATGTAGGAGGTAGCTGCTCTAGATGGGGGTCTACAGCCTGAAAAACCAGTTGGTGACGCCAACGGTTGTACGTCATCCTCTTGTAGAGAATCGTGGTGAGATGGTATCGCATCCACAATTTGCTATGAAAATAATCTGAAACAATGAACAAACAATCGTCATTTAACATGTTATGAAAATTATCTACACATTGGAAACACATTGAAAAGGAAAAACATATGTATCTAGTTGTATTTGTGGTTTTAAAAATAAATAAAATACAAAAACTGAATGTCTGCTCAAGCCATACTCGGGCGAACAATTTGTGTCATGCACACTCGAGCTAACATCAAGCGGACATTGTCTAAAGGCACTATTCGATTTTACCCTAACAAAGTCTCACAAATCTCATGACTAAAACCCTAAAAGTAGAAATCCCCTCATTCAAACAATAAATCAACAACAAAAACCACAAAAAAAAAGAGACAAATTTCACAAATAACTTCAATAATTTTCGACCCCTAAATCATTTAATTAACAAAACATTAAAACTCTTATAACAAAAAATTAGATGTAAGGCTTACAAGAAAGAACAACGGATGGAGTTCTCTCTACAGTGGGTGGCGGCGAGGAGAGAAGAGTTGGAGAAGGAGAACCAGAGAGGAGAGAGAGAGAGTTCCTGTGCAAGGAGAAGTGAGAACGAAACGAAGGGAGTCTTGCATTTTGGACCCCCTTGTGAATAACACGACATCGTTTCGTTTAAGCAAAACGACGTCGTTCTAGTTAGTCCAAATTTTTTTAAAATAGTGTCGAAGTTCGAAGTCTATGTGGGATCCAAACTTCGAATCCGACTTCGATTTTTGAAAACTCCGATTTCGTTAGAATCAGAACAACGTTGGAGCTTTTGCCCACCCCTACACCCCTAATGCTGGGTCCTGCGCAGACCCACTAGCGCTACAAAACTCCCTAGTGTTCGTGAAAAGGGAATGGTTGCTTTCAAGTTGCACTTTTTTTTATTTTTTTAATAACAAATCTTAAATTTGTAAGAAAGTAATGGATAATATTATAGGTAGTGCTATGCAACCGAATTTTCTCATTTGGTGTGCCCTAGCTCAAATTGTACTTTTATTTTTTTATTTTTTATTTCAAATATTTTTTAAAATATGTTTAAACATTTTAAAAAAAAATACACTAATAATCACTTCTTTAACTATTCAGTAAAAAGAAAAAAGAAAATAAAAATACATAAACGGTCAAATTAATGGGATAAACTCAGAAGGCATAGTATCATTTTTCAAAATTATATTTGATCCAAGGGTCGTAATCTCCATGGTATCCTTCTCTGAAATTTTGCTTCAAATTAAAATAATATATTTTTAAACAATATATATTCCACCGAATATTCATCAATATAATAGATGGAATAGGAAATTCCACAAGTCGCCTTTGGGGAAGTCTATTTTGCTAGGGAAAAAAAAATCAATTTTGACAAGACTTTAGGTTGAACTTTTTTAATGAAAAGACCATTGATATAATAAATGAGATCACTTGCGTTCATACATCATTGTTTTATAATTTTTGAGAAAATTGATATATATCTTATTATGTTTAATAATCTAGTTTTGAAAAAAAAAAAATAATCCTCTCCTTAAAGGGTGTTCAGGCCATTTCAAAAATAATTATCGAGTCACTCAAAATATATTATTTTTTTCTTATTATTTTAATTTGTAATAAGATACTATTCAATGTGGTTGTATTTTGTTATTCTTTATTAAAAATTTAAAGGGGGTAAAATAATTAGAACAAATGAATATATCTTGAGTGAAGTCATAAAATACTATAAAGCAATAAGCATGCCATTAAGTTTCGTTTGGTTCCTAAACTCATCTCAATTTATCATTTTAATCTTTTTAAATTTTAACACAAAATATAATAAACAATTCACATTTTTCAAATCTAAAAATTATAATAATATTAAAAAATAATATTTTAACAATATTTTATCATATCAATTTAACTTAGTTCAACATCTAAACGCAACTTTATTCTCCTATACGAAACTATACAAGAAAAGGGGTTTTACTTTGGGCTCCCCCAAAGGCCCAAAAATCTTCCAATATTTTAAAAAGTAATATAAACTCAGTTGACAAGATTTTAATACTATTTAACATCTTGAATCTTATCATTTTTAATTAATAATTAATATAATACAATTTAAATGACTTTTATATGGATTCTTTGTAAATAAAAATTACTTTGAAATGCAACATTAGTTATAGAAGTGATAGGAAATGAAAGAAAAAAATATTTTCTGGATTAATAAAGGGAACAGTTACATGGACTTGATTTGCTGAGAATAATCAATCGGTCAGAAAAGAGAAATTTTATTTACAGTTCTCACTTGGAGACTGTATGTGCAAGTCTTTTATTAAATAAGAAAAAAATATTATTTTAGGAGGGATAATTTTATAATTTTAAAAAATTTTAAAGATAAAATTATTTAGACTTGTATTGCAATCTCTAAATAGAGACTGCATCTAACATTGCTAGTCAAAAAATGATGGTGGAGGTAGATAAAGGATGTCCCACCTAGGGTCCATTTGTCTCTAGGCTCACCCCTCTGGACTTTCCTTCATGGGCCCAAGTCGCGGTCTCTGTGACTTCCATTACCTATAAAGAGTCGTTACATCAAACTCTTTTATCTAATTAATACTTAATTTATTATTTTATTTAAATATTAAGATAAAATAATAAATAATATATAGTATATTATCAATTATGCCAAAATCAACCGTGTATACATTTAATTTGTAATATATTTATTTTTTAAACTTATTTTACAAATTAAATTATGCCAAAATCAACTATATAGTATATTATCTATGCTAGCTTGTAAATAGAATTTTTGTTACAGAGTATATCAAAATTGTTTATTAATGAGCGGAGTTAATACTATCATTTTCTTTTTTTTATGAGCTAATATTTCTATTTTATCATGCAAATTAGAAACAAATAATTTATTTGCAGTTATTATTTTCTAAGAAATAGTGGCTAGTGCTTTTTATTTTAAGATTTTTTTACCAAAGCCACTTAAATATAATATCACATAAATAAATATGAGTGAGAAGAAAAACATAAGATAAAAAAAACTAATAATATTTTGAATTTAAATCTTCTAAAATTTATACGAAAGACAAACTCAAAAATGAACGAACTCTATTATATTTATTCAGCATTTAATAAAAGTTTATTCAAACGGTAGAATTCAATTCATATTCCATTAATCTTGTTTTGAACTAATCTTTCTTTATTCTATAAACACTATAAATTCCAATAGAGATCTGAATCCCAATCTTTCTGCCTTTGGGCCGAGTTGACCAATAAAAGTTGATGAATTTTATTTGGATTTATCGGACTCTTAGAAAATAGAAAAATAGAAAATATAAATGTTTAATAATCAAAACTTGCTGAAATCATTCTACTTGATCGGTTTTGTTTTGGCTGTTCTGACCACCACCCAAACGCTCCCCCTCTCTCACCCTTTGCAACTCTCTCTCTCTCTCTCTCTGCAAGTGTTCTCTGTAGCTGTTTCCGAAACCCTAGATTCCCCCGACCTCCTGAATCCACAATTACCTTGGCAACTTTCCTTTGTACCTTCCTCCCTTTCTCGATCGCGCTCTCTCTCTCTCTCTGTGTATCTTCGGAACTCCAATCCAGTGTGTGGGTGTTTGTTTGTCTACTTCGATTAGATCCTCCCTCCCTCTCTCTTTCTCTCTCGCTCGCTCTATCAATCTGGTTACGCATTAAACTTTCGATGGGGGAGGGCAAGCTCGATCTACCGGACGATCTCATCTCATCCAAGCCGTCCGATCACTCCTGGACCTCCAAAGGTACTTCCCCGCTCTTCCTCTCTCCTTATTCATTTATCTTCGTTCGCATTTATTTTCTCGACGTTTTTACGAGTCCCGATTCGTTTAGCTGATTCCAAATAGAAAAATAAAAAGGCTGTAGTTGATGGTTTGGTACATTTGGATTCGACGCGAGGTTAGGCGTAAGGCGTTATTTATCGTGAGCCTCCTAGTTTGTGGTGGACTAGTTCATTTTCTGTTATTGAACGGTCAACTTCGTCAATTAGGGTTTCCAACATCATCAGCAAATACCATTTCTGATTTTCATTTCCATTTACGGTCCTATTTCAGATCAAATTGTTTTAATTTTTTAAGGTTGGTTAGAAATCATTTATCGGTTGATTGAATTACAAGGTTATAACTTGTTAGTAAATTGATTAATAATTTGCAAACATCGCAGTCTTTAGAGTTCAATGAGTTATTTGTAATTATACCGTTGGTTTCTGTTAGTTTTTTGTTCCATTATTTTGTTTTAGAATTGAGGGATTTATATGACTTTAGGGTTGTTCTGATTTTTGGATGAAGATAGTTTTCTGCGTATTGAAGTTCATGAGTGGACAGGAATGACATTGGTTTTTATGATTGAGATTTGGTGGCTTGTGAGATTGGCTAATTTAGGAACTTAGCAATTTAGCTTAAATCTTTTGGAAGCTCTGAAGATTTTGGTTCAGTGCTTGGAGCATTCTCTGCGTTCAAATTTGCTATTTATATTTCAGGAAAAAATCATAATCTATATTTTTCTCTATTTGTTAAGGGTGCCTCGTGGAGGGGGGGGGGGGGGTTGGATTGCTTTTTTTGCTGGACTGTTTGTTAGTTAGCAGTTTCACCTTGCAAATGAGACCATAACATATAATGTTTGTGTTTCCATCTTTGTCAGTGGAAGCTTCTGGAGGGAATGAAGAGGAAAAGGGGCTTATGGGGTTCCTTGACGTGTCAAAAGGTATTGAGGCTGAATTGGATTTATTTTGTTGCCATAACGATGACCTATGGAGTCATATCCCTTGTACTTGCTATCGTTTTTGCTCCTGTTTCTGATCTGATGTAGTGCATGTTGTTAATTTTTGTTATTGCAGATCAAGTGGCATCAGAAAGCAGCATACCTCTGTCTCCCCAGTGGCTTTATGCCAAACCAACTGAGCCTAAGATGGTATAATCTGCCTTCCCAGGAAACATAGTTTCATTTTTTTTTTTCTCTGAGGCCCTGTTTGGATAGTGAGATGAGATGAGATGATTTTAGATGAAAATTGAAAGTTGAATAAAATATTGTTAGAATAATACTTTTTAATATTATTCTTGTTTTGGGATTTGAACAAAGTTGAATTGTTTACTATATTTTGTGTGAGAATTTGGGAAAGTCGTAATGATGAGATGAAACCGTTTTTGTATCCAAATGGGGCCTTGTTTGAAGTAGGACTGATGTGGATGTACCTTTACATATATTGTATCAAGATGCATTTTTATATTGGAAATACAGTTGGTATCTTGATTATAAACTACTCATAAAAAATCTTTACTGCAAACTTGTCACCATCTAAATTAAACTTCTATTTGGCTTTTAAAATTTCTTGTTAGACTCAAAATTTTTTTTATAATATTTAATTAAAAAATGCAAAAGGCCTAGCCCAAGTACAGAGTTATCTATTTTCTTAATGGAATTGTGCGCTCAATGATTTTCTTTTTGGGAGTTTTGTGTTATACAGAAAATTCTGTCTTTTTATATATTTTTTTCTACTTGGAGCACGCATTCCTTCTCCGGTACCATATTATTTTGTATTTTTTCTGTTTAAGTGATTTAGGCATATGTTATATGCATGCATACTTTTTTTACTAGGCTAGTATACATTTAAAAAGGGAGTCTAGCTTCTTGCAGCAGTAGTCAGAGGTGCGTGTATGCATTGTCTTGATGTCCCTATTATACTTTAGATTATATTTGAGTGTATGACTATTCCAATAATTTAAACCTAGACCACAAGGCTGCTGTCAACATAGAGATAATGCAGGAGTAAAAATTCTGAAATTTAAGAGGTGCGGGACTATGGATACACATCTTGGTGCACATTCTTGGCAGTAGCTATCCTTTTTGTACATCATTTATCTATTACGAATAACAAGAGAAGAATGAAAAAACTAGTGGCAGTACAGGTGCTTGTTTTGTCTTATCAACTAAAAAGGAAGAAGTGAGGTTAAAAATTGATATTTTATAGGTTCATAATCATTGATGGCTGTATTTACTAGTCATTTTATACTATTTTTATTCATGAGCAAGGCCAGCATCAATTAAAGATAAAGGAGGGGAGAGTCATTTGAGATGGTTTATGCAAGTGCATCAGAGGCTTGCAAATGCACTAGTTTGAACAGTGATATCTTTATCTGGCAAAAAAGGACATGCATTTAAATTACATGGGAAGACATGGTTGTTCAATAGATTATAGGGGAGGATATAATCCTATCCATGTAGCTGACCCCAATTAGTTGGTATTGAGGCTCATGACTTGAGCCAATCTCCTTCTCTCCATATACTTCGGGATACTATCGAAGATAACAAGGTGTTATTCATTCTTGTCATGGCATTTGATTTACTTTCAGAAGACAGGTGATGTGCATAATTTTTTTTCGTGTCAAAATGCTGACCCCCTATTTTGGTATTCCTCCATGCCGGGGGGCTCTACCTTCTTTGATATTGTTACTTGCTCATTCTATACCATTGCTACTTATACAATGTTCATTTGTAAGAAGTGGAGTTCATTATTAGTATTTTATGTATCAGAATAAGTTGAGGTTAGATAATGAGTAATATGTTCAGCTTCTAATTCTCTGTCATGAATTATAATTATGTTACTTTTATCATCTTCAAGTTAGGACAATATGACCATTTTTCATACAGAGATTCACAGAGAATTTGCAGTATCACAATGGGTAACATATTTAGTGTTTTCTCGTATATGACAGGAAATGCGTGCTCCAACTTCTGCGTCTCTTGGAAACTCAACTGACCTCAATCCGAAAGAAGGTTGGCGTTTGGATGGATCAGAGGACAGGAAAGATTGGAGAAAGACTGCCACTGACAGTGAAAGTAGCCGTCGCTGGCGTGAAGAGGAAAGAGAAACTAGCTTACTCGGTGGCAGAAGAGATCGTAGGAAGGCAGAACGCCGTGCTGACAATGTCTCAATCAGAGAAGCAGGTGAGAGTAGAGCATTGCCTACCTCTGATCGGTGGCATGATGGTCGTAATTCTGGGCATGAAACACGCCGTGATAGCAAATGGTCATCTAGATGGGGCCCTGAAGACAAAGATAAGGATTCCCGAACTGAGAAGAGGACAGATGTAGAAAAGGAGGATGCTCATAATGATCATCAGCCTTTTGTAAGTAGCAACCGTTCAGCTTCCGAGCGTGACTCAGATTCTCGTGATAAATGGAGGCCACGCCATAGACCGGAGGTTCATTCTGGTGTTTCAAATCCCAACCGTGCTGCACCTGGATTTGGACTTGAGAGAGGACGGATAGAAGGTTCAAACGTGGGATTTACCCTTGGACGAGGAAGGTCAAATGTTATTGGGAGAGGTTCATCTTCTGGTCCCATTGGTGCAGTTTATTCTGACAGAAGCGAAAGTGTCCTTGGGAGACTGAGCAACTCTGTTGGTTCTTTTTTGTACCCAAGAGGAAAGCTTCTTGACATATATCGGAGGGAAAAGCTTGGTCAATCTTTTACTAACGTGCCAGATGAGATGGAGGAGGTACCTCCTATTACTCAAGTAGGCGTTATTGAACCATTGGCTTTTGTTGCCCCAGATGCTGATGAGGAGGTAATTATTGCGATTTCTTCTCATTTGATATTTTTGTAGTGACGGAGGCATTATTTTTCCTTGTAATTTGCTAAAATCTATTGTGCCCTACAATGCTAACAGGCCATCCTTGGTGACATATGGAGGGGAAAGATCACAAACAGTGGAATGGTGTACAATTTGTATAGAAAGGGGAGATCAACTGAAAATTTTACAGGTATTTTCAGCTCAGTTACTTTTGTATGTATTTATTCTTGGTTTAAATCTTGCAAACTGGTTCGTCATTTAGGTGTTGAAGACTTGGACTTGACTGAGCAAAATCAGGGCATCCTGCTCACATCTCTCAATGAAGAGGTTGTTGATACTTCACGAGAAGCTGCAATTGATGATCCATATCAAACTGATGGTGGTGCAATGTTGAAATATGGCTTGCAGAGAAATATGGTAGATGGTGAGTATCTGTTTACCTGAGCCCTTTGACCTCATCCATCGAACCATATTTATACAACTTTACTAGTTAACTCTACTATGAAAGATTTTGAATGCACTTCATTTTCTGAGAAATATGTTAATGATGCAGAAGATAAACTTACTGGAGCAATTCCTCGGTTGGATGATGGATTGACCCCAAAACTTTCTGAAAGTAATGGTGTCCATGGTGCCATAGTGATTGATGGTGCTCAGCATGGCGCCTCTCCAATCAATATTGGTGAAAGATGGCAGATGACAGATTCTGACATTAACAAGCATGCTCAGTCTGATGCCAATAAGTTTTCCACTTCATATGACATCAGATCCAAGTTTCCTGATAATTCAAGTTCTCTCTTTGGTTTGACTTCTCCTGAGCATAATCAAAGTGGCAGCATTGACACAAATGACTTAGAAAGGGTAACTCCGCCTGAGGAGTTAAGTTTGTACTACATTGATCCTCAAGGGGTGATGCAGGGACCATTTGTTGGGGCTGACATTATTTTATGGTTTGAACAAGGATTTTTTGGGACAGATTTGCCAGTTCGCATGGCAGATGCTCCCGAGGGAACACCTTTCCAAGAATTGGGCAAAGTATTGCCTTATCTGAAAGTCAACGACGGGTATGCCATTAGCACGAAACCAAACCCTAACTTAGAACATTGTGGACAGTCAGATGCTAGTTTACCTGCTCCTGTTTCTGTTTTGGAAAGTAATTCATCTGCAGGAAATGACCTGTGCCAGCCATTGTCCGAGTTTGATAGCATTTCAGCTCAGCATGTTCAGTCAAGAGTATCTGAGCCTGAGGTTACACTGAAACTGCAACATTCTGAGGATCAAAGTTTTCCTAAGTTTGTTACACAAGAAGAAGGTCCGTTTTTTATTTTTAATGTTGTTAACAAATTGGTTCTTCTTTTACTTGGAAAAAAAAATGATTCTCCTCTCTCTTTTTTTTTTTCAGAAATTGTATTTCCAGGAAGACCTGGAAACACCGGATATTCTATTGCGAAATCTAGTGGGAGCAATCATCATTCTTCAGAAAATTCTTTCGCTCATCCTTCTCTTCCAAACGAATTGACAGAACCTGGTGTACTAAATCAAAATGATAATAAGTTACATCCGTTTGGCTTGCTCTGGTCTGAGCTTGAAGGTCATACAAAACATGCAAAGTCATCTGTTACGTCGAACATGGGAAGGGCTGCGCCATTTGGTGCTATGGCTGATCCAGCTCTTCCTACAGAGACTTGGTCTGATGTTTATAGAAAAAATACACTTCCTGACCCTAGCATGTATCAAGATGCCATGGCTGCTCATCATTTGTCACGCAGGGAGCAGGAATCCAATCATTTTGACTTAGCAGAGCAGCTTATGGCACAACAATTTCAGCAGCAGCAACTTCAACAGAGAAATCTGCTGTCTCATGCGCACATAAATGAATCGATTTTAGAACATGTGCCTAGTCAGAATCTTATACACCACCCACAATTGGCCAATCGTTCTGCACCAGATCTGGATCATCTTTTGACACTTCAGTTGCAACAGCAGCGACAGATTCAGCTCCAACAACATCATCAATTGCAGCAACAGCAGCTTCATCAACAGCAAAAGCTTTTGCAGGAGCAACAGCAATCTCAAGCCCGGCAGGTGCTTCTTAAACAGTTGTTACGCAATCAATTACATGATCAAGGGCTTGTGCAGTCGCATATTGATTCTATCAGAGCCAACAGTGTTCTTGATCAGGTTTTATTGGAACAACACCTACATGAACTGCAACAACAGTCTCACCATCCTTCGAGGCATATTGATCCTTCTTTAGAGCAACTTATACAAGCAAAATTCAGTCACATGCCACAACAAGATCATCAGAGAGATTTACTTGAGCTTGTACATGCACAGCATGGACAGATGCAGTCACTGGAGCAGCAGCTTCTTCAACAAGACCAGCTGCAGGCCAGGCAGTTAATGGGATTGAGGCAGAGGACCGGTATCGAAGGAGAGAGGCATATTGGTTCCATATGGCCACCAGATGAATCTGATCAATTTCTCAGGAGTCACGCTGGTTCTCACCGAGCTCATTCTTCAGGGTTTGGTCCATTGGATGTCTATCAGCGGCAACAGAGGCCATCCCGTGAGGAGCAGCTGAGTCACCTTGAGCGGAATGTTTCATTTCAGGAGCGCCTTCGGCAAGGGTTTTATGACCCTGGATCCATGTCATTTGAGCGTTCAATGTCTTTGCCTGCTGGCGCTCCAGGGATGAATCTGGATGTTCTAGCTATGGCCCGTGCTCATGGTTTAGATATGCAAGAGCCAAATACACTTATGCAATCTGCTACTCAAGCGGGTACATTTTCATCTAGTATCCACCCGCATAATCCCCACCATCCTTTGGTTCCAAATCAATTTCATGTTTCACAATTGGATGCAAATGAGGGCCGCTGGTCTGAGAACAATGAGCAGCTAGAGAATGACTGGAGGGTGTCTCGGATTGAACAAATGCATATTAATGCTGAGCGTCAGAAAAGGGAGTCAGAAGTCAAAATGACTTCTAAAGATGCAACTTTATGGATGTCAGATGGATTCGATGATGAGAAGTCAAAACGATTGTTGATGGAATTGCTCCATCAGAAATCAGGTCTTCAATCTACTGAGCCATTAGATGCAGGGAAGGAAATGAGGGCGCCATCTGGCCTCTATGCTGGGTCAAGCTCCTCTGATAATGCATTCAGTCTTCGTATGGACCAAGAAGCAGGTCTGGCTAACTCATTTGCAGTAGGGTCTTATGGTTCTCATTCATTTGAACCACTGCAGGATGAGGGGGGCTGCAGCTTGGTCAGCAGTGAAACAATGCCTTTTAGGTCTGATTCTATTGCCTTGATTGAGGGAGAGTCACACTTGGCAGGCATCAATGACATTGGTCAGGCAATTTACAAAAACTCTAACACGGTCGGCAAGTCATCTATGAGCAATGAGTTTTCAGAGGCTGAGGGGAGGAAGTATGGGCCCCAAAGTGAGGGTATGGTGAAGGGTCCAGTTTTTGAGATTCAAGAAGGTGCGGTGGAGCAAGCTGGTTTGGCTGCTCTGGATCGTGGGCAGATTTCATTTAATGCCCTTAGCAGGCAATCATCAATTGGTACTGCAAATAGTTTCATCTCAATTGTTTCATTTTAAGTTATTGCATTATGCTCGTATTAGAATGATAATGGCTGTTCTTTTTCTTTTCTGAATTTGCACTCAGGTGGGAAAACGGGCTTCTACAATGACAAGATTGGAACTAACAACTCATTTGTGGAGGAAGTTTCCAAGGAGCGGTGAGTTTCCTTTGTGTTTATGCTTTATAAGTTTGCTATTTATTGAAGAAAAAATCCCTGTTAGCTCTATGCCATGAGAGCCGTACTAAATGAACTGGATAGCCTCAGGGAAAGATTTACAGCATGGCATTTTTAGTACTTTTCAAATGTTATTCTAGGCTTGGAGTAGAAATACGGGATGAGGTAAACTGAAGGCAGACCTCACTTTAGGGTTATTAGGCTTATCGTGATCTGACTCTTGATAGCTGTTAGTTTTCAGCTTTGTACTTTTGTATTTATTATTATGATTGAATCGTGCATGACTGAGACATACTTTGCTTTATCTGATTTTCATTTCATTGTCTGATCACCTCCCTCTCATCAGGGTTCCTGCTCCATCCAAAGGGCCAGAGAACATTTTGCTGAGACGTCCTCCTGTCTCCCACACTTCCTCCTCACAGGAAGGATTGTCTGAGCTGGTCTCAGATCCAGTTACGAGGGGGAAAATTCCGAGTGGTGTTGCCGACGGTATTGACTTTTCAAATTCGTCGTACTCCTTTTTTCTCCTGGTTAAAGTAGTTAATTATATCTCTAAAACTTCAGGTTCGGACACCATGGCAACTGGAAAGAAAGACATGCGATTCCGGCGTACTTCATCTTTCGGTGATGCTGATGTTTCAGAGGCATCATTTATAGACATGCTGAAGAGTAATGCGAGGAAGGCAGTGCCGGCAGAGGCTCAGTCAACGGCAGGATTTTCGGAGGCAACAGATGGGACACAAGGGGGACGAAGTGGCAAAAAGAAAGGGAAAAAAGGAAGGCAAATTGATCCTGCTCTCCTTGGTTTCAAGGTCACCAGCAATCGCATCATGATGGGCGAAATTCAACGCATAGAGGATTAGCCCCATTTGATTTGTATATTCTTTTTTTTTTTTTTCCTTTTTGAAAAGTTGTATAGGTTCAAAAGCCCTTGGTTGAGAGCGCCTGCCAGTGCAAATTCTTTCATTCTTACGTTACGTAAAGTGTAGTGATAGGGTAAGAGTTCTGTACATAAGATTTACAAAAGAAAATATTCCATTTTATACATTTTGTATATTTTCTGTAGTTGCAGCTTTATAATTGCAGTTCTGCTTTTTTAAGGCCTCAACTAGGGCTGGGGGCCGGGTGCCAGGCGCCGCCTGAGGCAGGTGGGCGAGTGCCCGTCCATGTAGAATGGTAGGTGGCGGGTGTTCGGGCTGGCCCTTGGCCCCGCCTGGATTTCACACCTCTGCCTGGCTCATAAATATATATATATATATATATATATATATATATATTACAAGTATTTTAAAAAATAATTTTTTTAATGAAACCATGTCGTTTCGTTTTAGTTTAGAATATAACTTCCCTCCTCGAGCTATAGTTCTCTGTCTTTCCTCACTCTTTCTCTCTCTCGATCTCAACCTCTCTTGCTATAGTCTCACCATCGTCATTCGGATGCTCTCCCTTTCACTGTTGCCCCCAGGTATCTATCTCCCTGTTCAAAGTGATGGTGGGCGGACAACCTAGGTAATACAAGTTGTTGATATTGTATTTTGCGCGCCCTTAGGCTAGTCTTGGCAACTCAAGTCTTTAGAGTTGGGTCTCGATTGGTGCTATATGGAGCTCCCGACAGTGGTTCAGTGCGGTTGTTCGGTGTCGATTCGTATATTCTTGGCGATGAACAATATTTAAATGTAGAAAACAAATAGATGAATACACAGATTTTACGTGGTTTGACACTAGACCTACGTCCACGGGGGTTTGGGAAGGAGAGATTCCACTATAATAAGCTTGTTTACAGTTTTTTATGGTCTCTCATTTCTCACTGTACAATGGAAGCTGTAAAGCTATTTTATGGAGAAGAAGTCATCTCTGGAGTTCTCTGGAGCTCTCAGGCTGAAGAAGAAGTTCCCTCCGTCTGAAGAAGTCGAAGTCATTCCCAAAGAGAGTGTGTCAAAACCCAAAAGTCCAAGAGATCAGATCAAGAGTCTGTCTCAAATTCATAGGTTTCCCTTACCTTTTATTACCCGCCCCCCACTTACTTTAAGTTACTTTTATACTTTTTCTCTCCTGACACCTTACACCTTATATTTTCTTGTTTTACGTCAAATCACTCATTTTTCTCTCATGACATTGTTTTTCCCTCATTCTCTGTTTACACCTCTATGCCTCTCCTTTCTTGTCCCTCACTCTTCTTTATTGTTCTAGTGAGTCCCCCAAAGTGGCTGGGCCTAGGACATTCTATAGGCCGGGGAAAAGCCCTCTAACATTACCCCGCCAATTCCTATTGGACTTGTCCGATGGGAATTTTAAATCTGCTCTTCATTTTCCTTGCTTCATTTTTCTGGGCTGTCTATTTTTCCCATTGGTCGGTCTTTAGGTGGGGTTCTATCCCGCCGAGCCTTTATGTCGTCGCTTTGTCATTCTGATTTCCTTTAATATTCTTTTCCTTGTCTTTTCCTTTGGTTGCCTTTTCCATCTACTTATGCCTTTCATTTTGCTTCCATTTCCTTTTGCTCCTATTTCTTTTAGCCGCATTCATTTTGCCCTTTTTCTTTAGTCTTCTTTTTCCTTAGCCGCTCCTATTTTGTACTCCGTCGAGCCTTTTTTTTTTCTCTCCTTTTACTTTGTCCTGCCGCTTTTCCTTAGCTTTTCGTTACGTTTCCTCCTTCCTTTTCTTTTCTCTTGCTTTGTCCCGCTGTTTTTCCTTAGCTTTTCTTTTCATTTGCTTATTCTTGCATTATAAGAGTGTTAGTTTATGTTTGTGAAGATTCATTTGATGGAGAGTCCGCTGATGAAGATTTTGTTAGTGGAGATTCCGCCGATAAATATTTTGTAGATAAAGATTCTGTCGATAAATATTTTGTAGATGGAGATTCCACCGATAAATATTTCGGGTGGAGATCCCGCTGATAAATATTTGTAAATGAAGATCTTGCTGATAAATATTTTGTAGATGAAGATTCCGCTAATATAAGTAATGTCAGGCAATCGAAAGACTGAACCCGCACTTCACCATGAGGCAGGCCGGGCCGCCCTAAGGCTGGTCTCTCCTATTGACCCTCACGAGAAGGTAAGTAGGAGATGCTGCCCCAATAGGTAATGTCGGGCAGTCGAAAGACTGAACCCGCACTTCGCCGTGAGGCAGGCCGGGTCGCCCTAAGACTGGTTCCGCCTGTTGACCCTCACGGGAAGGTAAGTAAGAGATGTCCAGTCGTGCCATGCTGTTTTGAAAGTAATGCCGGGCAGTTGAAAGACTGAGCCCGAACTTCTCCGTGGGCCGGCCGGGCCGCCCTAATGTTGGTCTCGCCTGTTGACCCTCACGGGAAGGTAAGTAGGAGATGCTGCACAAGTCAAACCTGTTAGTGAATTCGCAAACCTGAGCTGTTTTGCAGGGATGCGGTGAAGGTCTGAGGCGCTATCCGTTTGACGTTCTGTTGCTGGAGATGACGTTCCGTTGATAAATATGTTGGGTGGCTGAAGGCCGACCAGCCTCCGTGAGAGGGATAGAGTCATCTCTGGCATGACTCATCCCTTTTGCCTCGCGGGGAGGTAGGTTGGAGTTGGTGGAGTTTCCTTTGGTGGTGATTATGTTGTTGGAGATTCTTTTGTTGAAATAAAGTCTGTTGATAGAGATTTTGTCTTCGGGTGGTCAAGGGCTTACCCACACTCCTCCGCAAGAGGGATAAGACAACCTTTAAGGCCTACATTTCCCTTTCGTCTTGCGGGGAGGTAAGCTGCTGATGGCGATCCCGTTGATGTAGATTCCGTTGATGATGTCCATGTCTTATTCTTCATTATTCGGGCGGTCTATAGACTCAGCCCACTCTCTGTTGGGGAGAGATCGAAATGCCTCATGCCATTCTGTTTTTTTGACCCCTGAGGAGGTAATTTGGACATTGATGTGGCTGGTCCGCTCCTTCACTACGATGGGGCCGGGGTAAGTTATTCGGATAGCCGTGAAG
The DNA here is from genome assembly GCA_022457165.1 of Juglans mandshurica. Lineage (NCBI taxonomy): Eukaryota > Viridiplantae > Streptophyta > Magnoliopsida > Fagales > Juglandaceae > Juglans > Juglans mandshurica. Next base: position 22,272,687 of record CM039629.1, on the reverse strand, counting down.
CTGATCCCGCTCTCCATTGTGGGAGGGATAAGGCAACCTTAAGGCATACATTTTCCTATGGTATCCCCCAATGAGGTAAGTCATTCGGGCAGTCTGTTACTGAACCCGCTCTCACCCGTTGACATCGCAGGAAAGGGTAAGTTTGGGTTAGGCTGGCACTGATCCTACACTTTGTCTTAGCAGGGGCCGGGGTAAGTTATTTGGGTAGTCGTGAAGCTAATCCTGCTTTCTACTATGGGAGGGATAAGGCAATCTTAAGGCATACATTTCCCCATGGTATCCCGCAGGGAGGTAAGTCGTTTGGGTAGTTTGTTACTGAACCCGCTCCTGCCCGTTGGCGCTGATGAGGAAGGTAAATTTTCTGATGTCGGGTAGCTGAGGACTAATCCGCACTCCGTCGGGGGAGGGATAAGGCAACCTTAAGGCCTACATTTCCCTATAGGGAGGTAAGTTCGGACAATAGTTGGTTGACCGCTCCTTCACCGTGAGGGGGGTTGGGGTAAGTTATTTGGACTGTCTCAAGGCTGGTCCCGCTCTCCTGGAAGAGGAGTCTGAGCTGCTTGCTCGCCTATCATCTTTCGTGGGGAGGTAAGTTGTTTGGGCAGTATGTTATTGAACCCGCTCATGCCCGTTGACATCATAGAAAATGGTAGGTTTGGGTCAGACTGGTGCTGATCCCACACTTCGTTGCAGTAGAGGTCAGGGTAAGTGATTCGGGTAGCCGTAAGGCTGTTCCCACTCTCCTGGACGAGGAGGCTGAGCCACCTGCTTGCCTATCATCCTTCGTGGGGGGGTAAGTTGTTCGGGCAGTCTGTTACTGAACCCGCTCCCGCCGTTGATGCTTACGAGGAAGGTAAATTTTTATCTTCGAGTGGCCAATGACTAACCCGCACTCATTCGCGAGAGGGATAAGGCAACCTTTAAAGCCTACATTTCCCTATACAACCCCGTGGGGATGTAAGTTGTTGATGGAGTTTCCGTTTAGTAGAGTTGACTTTGTTGATGAAGCTTGGTTGATTTTGTCGTTGCAGTGTCAGGTCGTACAAGACGGAATTCACACCACAAGAAATAATTGCGTTAGTGAAACAGAATTCACACAAGTTTTAAGGAGACAAATTGGAGCGTGTAGCTGCCACAATTGATTTTTGCCAGCTGTTGCTTGATCGAAATTGCTCGCAGTTGTTTTATCGTTTCTTCTCTTCCTTGCTCCTTTTTATTTCTGCTTCCATTGTTTCCCTTCTTTCTTCTTCTTCTTTCTTTCTTTCTTTTATTTTTTTTTTCCCGATGCACTTGTTAACTGTGAAGCTAAGGAAATGTCCGCAGTGTTGTGTATATGTTGCACTACTGTGTATATGTCTACATTGCATGGCGCACATGTAGTGGCTGCGTAACCTTTGGCCGAGTGGAGGAGCCAGCATGCAGTGACCGTACGGGCCTTGGCAATGGTGCATGGTGTGCATGTAGTGACCTAGGAGCTTAAGTTGTGGAGTTTGGTCATGCACATGGAGGCTGAGGAGTATGGTCGTGTAAATGGAGGCCAAGGAGTATGGCCATGTACAAGGAGGTCGTGGAGCCTTTCTTGGACTATAGTGCATGGAGGACTGCGTAGAGTGGCTGTTCGCATGAGGCTACGTAGAGTGGTCGTGCACATGAGGGGCTGTGGGCCGGCGTGCCATTGTGCACGGCTGAGGAGTTGTTTCTCGCTACTATTTGGCCATGGAGTGGTAGCAGCTATGCTTGGCTGCCTTGCATGGCCGTGAAGAGGAATGGAGGCCGACGTGTAGTGGCCGGCATCCTTGCTATGCCACAACCAGGTTGGGCTGAGGAAGCTTAACACATCCCCGTGCATGTGGATGCGCGGTGGTGTCCCCACCTTGAGGGGAGGTCGTAGCCCATCCCCTCTGGGGACAGACGGCGCCGGTGGTTCAGCAGGTGATCGTCGGTGTCGCTCCTGTGATGTGCCACGGTGCAGTCGTGGTGCTCCCAGCTGGTGTTGCCATGAGCGGCCACTGGAGGTCTTTTTTTTGCCAATTGTGGTTGGATTTCGGTCTAGCGGGGACAAACGACGCCGGTGGCCACTTGGTGACTGCCGACGAGGTCCCCTAGTTGCGTCGCCATAGAGCCGTGCTGTTGTCTCGTGTGCGAGTTGTGGTGCGCACGGACTCCCACCGACATACTCCGGTGGGTCTGCCGTCAGAATCCGCTGGTGGTCCGAGCAGAGGCCACCGGCAGGGGGTCTAGGCTCGCGGTTGTGTGCCACGAGCTCTTGGGTGCACGACAATGTGCACCTGAGTGGTATGTGCATGGTTGTTCAAGCCATGCACGACCACTTGTTCTAGTGCATTGTTCATGTGCACAGTGCACTTTTCACATGTACAGTGCACTCTGGGTCCCTCCCTGCAGTTCACATGATTGTTCTGTATATCCCGACCTTTCTTTCTATACAAACCGTGAACGTTGTGGGTAAGTATTTGCAGTCTGAGGGGCTAGGGAGTTTGGGTTTCCGGCCCTATACACTGTGTGCATGGAAAGCAGTTAATGCACTGCACTTAATTGCTTGGCTGAGGAAAACTTCACTCGCCCCTTTTTTGCAGCAGTATTTTTTATAAAAATAAAAGTGAAAAGATTGAAGATACTTATTTGGAAGAGTTTCATCTACTCCTTCGATATGAGCTCCTCGTTTTCTTTGCGAAGCGTTTGCACTTCATTGGTCAACTTCGTCACCCATCCTTCCATGATTTTCAGCCTTGTCTCCATGGCTTCCTCTGTGTCTCTTCCGAGTCGCCTGGAACTGGTTGCCTCAGGTATACAAGGATACGCAAGATCTATTATGATCCCATAGACGACGTCACTATTGATGTCGTATTTCGCACGCCCTTGGACCAGGCCACGACAACTCGGGTCTTCAAAGCTGGGCCTCGATTGGTGCAATATGGAGCCCCTGGAAGTAGTCTGATGCTACTGTACGATGTCAATTTGAACATCATTGGCAATGAACAGTATTTAAATGCAGAAAACAAATAGATGAACACACAGATTTTACTTGGTTCGGCACTAGGCCTACGTCTACGGAGGTTTGGGGAGGGGAGATTCCACTATAATAAGCTTGTTTACACTCTCTCGTGGCCTCTTATTTATCATTGTACAATAAAAGTTGTAGAGCTATTTTGTGGAGAAGAAGTCCTCTTTGGAGTTCTCTGGAGCTCTCAGACTAAAGAAGAAATTCCCCCCGTCTGAAGAAGTCGAAGTCGTCCTCAAAGAGAGTGTGTCGAAACCCAAAAGTTCAAGAGATCAGATCAAAAGTCTGTCTCGAATCCATGGTTTCCCTTGCCTTTTATTACCTGCCCCCCACTTGCTTTAAGTTACTTCCATACTTTTTCTCTCTTGACACCTTACATCTTATCTTTTCTTGCTTTATTTCAAATCACCAATTTTTCTCTCCAGACATTGTTTTTTCCTCATTCTCTGCTTACACCTCTATGCCTCTCCTTTCTTGTCCTTCACTCTTCTTTATCATTTGGTCTTCTAGTGAGTCCCCCCAGTGGCTGGACCTAGGACATTCTATGGGCCAGAGAAAAACCCTCTAACACAAGTGATGTAGGGGAAGGATGAATAATGGAAAAATGACAGTGGGTGAAAAATATGATTCTATTCCATATCGCATACGTACAACGTGCTCTGCTATTTATAGACAGAGGCAAAACAATGAAGAATAAAAAGAATGTATTTATAGCTCATTCTAACAACTATAAAACAGAAAGAATCATTCTTCTATTATTCCAGAATGTTCTATAATGCTCTTGTCTGGAGGAACCATAGGAATTGGAGGACCTTCCTTTGGTAATTTCAATATCCCCTTGCAAGATGGAGAGTATATGTTAATTACTCTCATCTTGGACAAAAGTCTGGTGAAAGCAAGTAGGTGTAATGGCTTGGTGAGTAAGTTTGCTAATTGAAGATGAGAGAAGACATGAGCTGTTGCAACTTGTCCTTTCGTAATTTTATCACGAACTAGATGGTAATCTAGTTCGATGTGTTTTGTTTGTTCGTAAAAAATGGGATTCACATCATGTGAATGGCTGCTAAATTGTCACAATACAGAGTTGCAGGCTTTGAAATGGTGATGCGTAAATCATTAAGGAAACATTCAATCCATGTAAGTTCACAAACCACAGCCGCCATTGCTCTATACTCAGACTCTGCAGATGATGGACTCAGTGATTTTTTTTTTTATTTCCAAGAAACAAGAGAATTCCCTACGAAAATGTAAAATCCAGTAATTGACCGTCTTGTGTCTGAACAACTTGCCCAGCTTGCATCTGAGTGTGTGAGGAATTCTATCTTGGAGTTGGCAGAGAAAAATATGCCTTGTCCCGACGTTCCTTTCACATATTTGATGACTTTGAGAATTGCATTGTAGTGAGGGACACGAGGTGTTTTCATAAACTGGCTTAAAAGATGTACCACTGTGACTCAAGTTTGATCGAGTGTTTGTGTCCCAACTAATTTTCGGTATAAAGCATGATCATTGAATATGTCTCCTCCATCCTTTCGAAACTTGGCATTAGGTTCCATAGGCAAATTGGATGGTTTCGAAGGGCTGTAAATGATGTTTTTGTGGACTTAATAAACAAGCTATATTCAATTTTGGATTGTATGAATCGAAACTCAATCAAAGAAGATGTGAGCTTGGCGTTCTATTGTCTCGAGGCTTGCTTCAAGCCATAAAGGTTTTTTCGCAGCTTACATATTTTGTTTGAGGTTGCATATGGATGATCTGGTGGTGGACGCATGTAGATCTCTTCTTCAAGCTCGCCATAGAGAAAGGCTTTGTTCACATCTAGTTGTTGAAGATCCCATCCTTTAATTGTTGTTATTGCAAGGAGACACTAAATGGAAACTAATTTAGCAACGAGAGAAAATGTGTCATGAAAATCTATCCCTTTGTGTCGAGTAAATCCTTTTACAACCAAGCGAGCTTTAGCTCGCTCTATCATCCCATCTACCTTGAATTTATACTTGTAGACCCACTTGCAATCAATTGGTTTCTTTTCAGGAGGTAAGTCGACAATGGTCCAAGTCTCATTACTTTCAAGTGCATCTAGCTCCTGCTTCATTGTTTCACACTAGGTGAGATCTTGAATGGCTTGAGTGTAAGATGTGGGTTTGGTGTGTAGAAATATTGAAGTAGTGAAAACTTTGAAATTTTCTGAAAGAGAATTATAAGAGAGAGATGTAGATAAAGGAAAGAGAACCTTTGATTTTTCTGATTTGGAAGGAGCTGAACCTTGTTGCTTGGATGGCGACTGTGAGGATTTGGAGTGCAACAGCTTGTTGACAGTGAAACTCCTACAAGTATGCAGGTGCCTTTCTGATTTATTCGACCTGTGTGGAATCACTTGAGGAGAAATAACATCAGAGGAAATAGAAGGTACATTGGAGGCCATCTTAATAGAGGTTGGGTTCGTTTCTTCAATGTCAGTAAGATTAAAAAAATTCATGGAATTTTCTGTGTAAGGAAAGTTATCAGGGAAGTGATTAGGATGTGTTGGAGGAGGTAAGTTGGCAGTATCAAGTGTGATATTGGTGGTTTGTTTAAGTGGGAAGATGCCTTCACGAAAAACGACATCATGAGAAAGGAAGATCTGGTAAGTGTTTAGATCAAGTAATTTTTATCCTTTGACACCATATGGATATCCCAAGAATAAGCATTTTCAAGCTCGAGGATCAAACTTAGTTCTAGCATGACTTAGTGTGGATGCAAAACATAAACACCCAAAGACATGCAAATGGGAGTATGAAGGTTTAGTGTGGCATAAAATCTCAATGGGGGATTTATACTCAAGATTTGGAGTTGGTGTTCAATTTATCAAATAGACTGTTGTTACTACAAATTCATTCTAATACTTCATGGGAAGACCGGATTTGAATTTTAAAGCTCTCGCCACATTCAAAATGTGCTGATGTTTTCGTTCAACTAAGGCATTTTGTTGTGGGGTTGCGACGCAGGTAAGTTGATGTAGAATGCCTTTTGTTTGGTAAAAAATTGGCATACGAAATTCACCTTTGTTATAGTTCGGATGGTTTTAATTTTGCTTTCAACTTGGTTTTTAACAAGGGAACAAAATTTTTGAAGAGCACCTCTTGCTTCTGACTTGGCTTTCAATAGATAAATCCATGAGCGTTTATTAAATTGATCAACAATAGTAAAAAAATACTTTGAGCCATCATGGGCTGGTGTAGGATTTGGTCCCCATATATCAACTGAGATGAGATCAAATATTTTGGTGGCTTTGCTTGTGGTGTGTGGAAAAGGCAATTTGTGATATTTGGCAAGGAGGCAAATATTACAAGGAAAATTTGGTTTGGCCGAAATTATAACATCAGATTTATGAATGTCATTTAAAACATGTTGGGTCATGAAACTGTGTCCAAGCCGATAGTGCCATAAAGTGAAGTCATCAAACTTAGTAATAACAACAATATTGACAAGTTTTGAAGGAAATAAAGATTGGAAAAGAGAATCTAAAGTAGTTGGGTGAGGTTGCTGAAGTTGAAGGTGATATAGGCCATCACGCACTCTCCCCCGCCCAGTCATCATCCAAGAGGAACGGTCCCGGATGTAGCAAGAATCCGAGAAAAGAATCAAACAAAAATTGGAACTCTTAGACAAGGATTTTGCATAGATGAGATTAAAAGAAAAAATTGGAACATAGAGAATGTTTTTGAGGATTAAATGATCAGAGAGATGCACATCTCCAATGTGAGTGGCGGCAATAGTACTTCCATTAGGCAATTTGACCACATGAGCAACTTGTGCAGTGAGATGTGTAAAAAATTTGGACCTACATATCATGTGATCTATGGCACCAGTATCAATGATCCATGGTGCATCTGTAAAATTGGTAGGCGTGTGTGTTTGTGCTGATAAACATAAAGGCATACCAAACATGGGAAGAATACTTGGATTGGATGAGGTTGCTTGAACGTGATTAGCAGCGGGAAGTGAGTAATCATTCGGCTGTGTGTTGAGCGAAGCAATGAGGCAGCTATATTGTTCTCGAGTAATAGGCAAACCATTGTTGACTTGTTCCGGCTCAAGAAAAACATGATTAGCAGATGATTTATTTTTGAAGGAATTTTTGTGGCCCGGAGGGAAACCATGAATTTTATAGCATTTTTCATTGGTGTGGCCGAGAATGCGACAGTGCGAGCAAACCAGTAGGTTGGGATTCACTTTGAAGCAACATTCCAGAGAGTGACCAGATGTATTGCAATGAGAACAATACAACTTGTCTTTGCGGGATGGAGTACATGGGTCAGGACCTCAGGTGACCATGGCGACTGGTGCGGGAATGGAGTGAAGCTGTTTGCGTTGCTCTTCTTGTTGGATTAAGGATAGAACACGATTTAATGTGGGAAGTGGATCGTAGAGAAGGATTTGTGCTCGAATGGAGTCGTAAGAATCTTGGAGGCCCATCAGGAACTGCATAACTTTACTCCGGTGGTGGTAATCTGTTAAGGTCTTCACTGAGCCACAAGTGCATAAAGGCATTGGCTCATATATCTCAAGTTCAATCTAGTAGCATTTGAGATTGTTGTAATAAATGCTCACAGAGTTAGCATCTTGAATGAGGAAGAAATTGCTTTTGTTATTTGAAAGATGCGTGGTGCATTTTGGATGGAGAACCTCTCATGAAGATCATTCCAAATGTTAGCAGCAGTATCAGCATAAGCAATGGTGGATCTATGCTCAAAATTAATAGAGTGTTGAATCCAAGATATGATCATATCATTACAGTGCTCCCATGGAGCAAATAAAAGATCGGATTGATCAGTAGGTTTAGGAATTTTACGATCAAGAAAGTCGAGTTTGTTCTTGATGTTGAGAGCACAACGCATGGTTCTTGCCCAGGTCGCATAGTTTTCGGTAGTTAATAATTTGAGAACCAGTAAGGAGGAGGCTCCTTCACCAAGTTGGATGAAATAGGGGCTGGCTGGATGATGATGATTAGTCTCATGGTTGGGAGGGTTTTGTAGTGAATTTGGTTTGGTACCATAATACAAGTGATGCAGGGGAATGATGAATAACTGAAAAATGACAGAGGGTGAAAAATATGATTCTATTCCACATCGCATACGTACAACGTGCTCTTCTATTTATGTCTTCTATTTATGGACAGAGGCAAAACAATGAAGAATAAAAAGAATGTATTTACAACTGATTCTAACAACTATAAAAAAAAAAAAGAATCATTCTTCTATTATTCCAAAATCTTCTATAATGCTCTTGTTTGGAGGAACCGTAGGACCTTCCTCTGGTAATTTCAACACTAGGCCCCAATCTGCTAGTCCATCATCTAGGTGAGGGCACTTGACCAGGCGGGATGTGACCTGGGCCTGGGCCCTGACACCCGCCTGCTAGGGGCAGGAGCACCACTGGCCTCAACTTATATGAATGGTTTATAGCAGAATTAAATAGGTTCAATGAACACATCGAACTAGCGAAACTATTAGCCTGCTCCACAAGTAATTTTTGTTATGATTTTTTGTAACAAGATTAGCATACCGTGTCTTGTTTTAGTTGTGGGATGCCCATATTCTATTTTTTACTTTTCATTTTTACTTTTCATCTTGTGTAAAAAATATTTTAAGGTTAGTTTTGATTTTTTCCTTTTTAATATTTTCGTTTGTTTTCACAACTATTTTTATCTCATTTAATTTTATCTAATCATTATAATTTTCTTAAATTCTCGTATAAAATAAGATAAACAATTCAAATTTTTTTTAATTTTAAAATAAAAAATAATATTAAAAATATATATTTTAATAATATTTTATTTAATTTTTAATTTTAATCTCATCTCATTCCCAACACCAAACGAAAATTTTGCAAAGGAATGATTTAATTTTCATTTCTTTTTAAATTATCGGGTGTTAAAACTTTAAAGTGTTTGTATTTACTTTTCGTCCAATTGTAAAAGCACAAGGGTGGAATTTAAAAAACACAATAAAACCACCGTCTTATCCTCTTGAGTCTTTAGGACATCTCAATTTCTCAATCATCTAGGAGGACAGAGGATGCAATCGTCATTTTTGGAGAACCAGGCGAAGTTGGCGGTCATTTCCATGTTCCATTCGTCACCTTGAAATCGTCGTCGACAAAACACCCACTGGCCACAACGAAGGGTCTCTGGCCTTATCACTCGATTGCTCACTAACTCCACTCTCCCAAGTCCCAAACGCAACCAAAGGGCCAAATATCTCTGTTATCCGTCAATGGTGGCCTCCCTTGTAAAAATACTCTTACTCTTCCCGAATTTTCTATTTATCTTTCCGAGCTTTCTTGGCAGCCACGCAGGAATTTAGTTTGAAAATCTTATTGATTTTTCTGACTCGGTTTGCTTGGATTTGCAGCCAAATGTCGGGTCGTTATCGGGTACACGAAGCCTGTACCGGATCGGGGTTCCGAGTCCCACGTGCAGTTCGGTCAAGCTTCGGATATCTCCATCGCCGTCTTCATTGAGCTTCTTCTCCGGCCCTTTGTGTATAAGCCCTCTCACATATTCGTCGTCGAGCCCTTCTCGTAGGAGAGCTGGTCTTCTTAGCTCGGTCAGGGCCAGTGCTGAGGTTAGGGTTTCCTTTTTAGCGCAATTTTTCCTACTCACCTTCTGGTTACTTCGAATATGAAGAAATTAATGATTTTGGTAGGAAAGAAATAAAAAGATAAATTTTATATCTTATGCTTCTGTTTGGTTTGCCCTAGTAATATTCTACTGAACCGCATCCTAATCTAGTTTTGATTGTTTACAAGATTAGTTCTGTTCCGAACGGGTGAGCTCGTATAATTGGTGCATTTTCAATGGCTTTGCCAAATGTAGGATTCTTGAGTGTTTATACGTGGAGACACATACACACACGCCCACTTTTGTATGTGAGTGAGAGATTTGTGGTGCGAAGAGCTTAATGTTGTATAATTATGTGTAGTGACTCAGCGGGTGTGCCTTTCTTTCATTCGCTTGTAGGAAGCAACCTTACAATCAAAAGTTACCAACAGAGTGTATTTTGATGTAAGTATCGGGAATCCTGTAGGGAAGCTTGCCGGAAGGATTGTTATTGGGTTGTATGGTGATGATGTGCCCCAGACGGCAGAGAACTTCCGTGCCCTTTGCACAGGTTGTCTGTTAGTTTTTTGGCTGTATACTTTTCACTTATTGAGTTTCTTGGTTTCTTTTAGTTATCTTATTTGGGTGACCTTTTTGGATGCATTTTTATTCACTCTCAATTCTCAATTGTGTATCTTTATTAGGAGAGAAGGGCTTTGGATACAAAGGTTCTGCATTTCATCGTGTAATCAAGGATTTCATGATTCAAGGAGGGGACTTTGATAAAGGAAACGTGGGTGCTTTCTCATGCTTATATGTCCATAGTTCATCTATGGCTAATATCGTTTGCACTGCATCACCAATATCATTGTTTTTTGTTGCCAATCTTTTCAATCAGATATACTTATAAAAAAGTATTTTCTATTGGGTTTTGAATCGACACAAAGCACAGTAAGATTAAGGTAAAAAAAAACTATCAACAGATTTGCAGCATTCTAGTTGTTGGCCACTGTGATAAAGCATGATGTTGTGGTTAATATAAATTGGTAAGAAGCCAAGGTTTATAGGAGAAAAAAGGTCAACTCAGCTGGTAGTTAAAGATGCTCTCTCATCTTTCTGTTGTGAAATTTTGCTTCCTTGCACCCATTTGACGTAACCTTCATAAATAATTTATACTTGGTTCTGATATAATTACTTTCCTAAGCGATAAGGTCCTTTTTTAGCAAGTTTACTATAAAAAAAATGTTCTACAATTGATAAGAATTTGTGGATGAAAAGTTCTATTCATTTGCCACTTCAATAATCTCTATATTTCCCTCTAGGGTGGAGAAACCACCTGTTGTCATCATAAAGTAGTAGGCTGACATTAATGTCATGTGCTTGGAAGAAATTAGAAGTGTAATTCTGGAGCTCTAATTCCATTGAGATGATTGAAGCTTTCTACCTTTAGATGGTAAATGTTGTCTATTACAGGAAAGACTTGCCCTAGATACGCATGTTCCTGCCACCTTGATTTCTTTTAAACTGCTTAATATGAGTCTCATTTGGTATCAACCTTGTTAATTTGAAATGTATAACATTGAATACACATGTGCGTATGTGTGCTGTTTTATTTATAAAAGTCAGATCTGAGATACTAGGATGGAACTTTACCCCTGTTAGAAAGTTCAGAGGTCCACCCCACCAAATATTCAAATGATGTCACGTATGTTCAACAGCTTTGCTGCATGTCTACGCTTACGTCTGAGACTGATAACCTTGTGATACAGAAACATAAAAATCTTTCATGAGTTCATATGCTTGACTGGACAAATTGTTGTTCCAATTTCTTGGACCTGATGCATGGGTTCCTTTCTAGCCTTAGAGCTCTTTCTAACAATGAATCTCTTTATCAAAAGATTGGCCATTGTAACTTGAACAGATTCCAGGTGGCCATGTTGTGTTTTGTTTCTCGAAAATGAAAAAGAAAATTCTATTTTGTAATCTTGGGTGGTATTTTATGTGGGCTGTTGAGCTTGAACTTGTTAGCATATCCATCAACTTATTGCAGACAACTTCAAATTTGTGCAGGGAACTGGAGGTAAAAGTATATATGGTCGTACATTCAAAGATGAGAATTTCAAGTGTAAGTTCATTTTCACTTCTCATAAGACAGTTGCAACTGGTTGGAGCTCTCTGTCAATGAAAGCCCACCTTAGATCCTTACGTGATTTCGTGTTTGCTTGTGGTTACCTCTTCAATTTCCATTATATTGTTTGCGTGATTGTGACTATCAATGCGCAACTTAATGGTGCTTTGCAGTGGCTCATGTTGGACCGGGAGTTGTTAGCATGGCAAATGCAGGCCCCAACACCAATGGGAGTCAGTTTTTCATATGCACTGTCAAGGTACCCAAATGTAGTAAAAAGTTTCTATGTTACTCTTACTAATTGGTTGAGAAACTTTAAATGCTTTACTTTTGATTGTTCCCCAGTTCCTTGTTTCAGAGTTCTACTTTAGAGTTAAAGAATACTCGTGGGAACCTTTTTTTTTTTCTAAGTCAAGTTGCTAGGAAAATCCTTAAAAAGGTTGGGCACCAGTTTTTAGTTTGTGGGTTCAAATGGCAAACATGTCCCTCAAACTGGGTAATTATGTTCCATTGGTTTGTTGCCGAATCCAACTCATGAATCTAGAATTCCAAAATTTCTTGGTGGATAGTTTGTAGGAGGCATTGTTGAGAAGAACCGTCCTTGGCAAGCTATATCTTGCTTCTTCCTTTCTGCATTGGCTACTACCAATACTGGAATCCTTATGAGCTGTTGTCTATTGAATCCATGTTGGACTGCTGATGTGAACTTTGGTTGTATGCGTAATTGAACAAATTTGGACGTGTAATTGAACACAATTTATATTTCTGGCGAGCTAGAGTTTTTAATGGTTGTCATTTGTGGTTAGTAAGAGTTTACAGAAGATGTCATGTCACTACTAAACTTGACGTATAAATATTGCCTTATCTGGTAATTGGCAGACTTCATGGCTGGATCAAAGGCACGTTGTCTTTGGACAAGTTCTGGAGGGCATGGATGTTGTTAGGCTGATTGAATCCCAAGAAACTGACCGAGGAGACCGTCCTAGAAAGAAGGTGGTCATTGCTGACTGCGGCGAGCTTCCAGTTGTCTAACGTGGATGTTCCTAGATTTTTTTTTGTTTCTTGGATGAGTTATGCACCAAAGGATTTTGTTTATTTTTATTCCTGAAGAAAGAGATTTATAACACTGGGGAGTTTTATTAAAGAGATTAGGGAATCCTTTACTGAAGGTTTAGGGTTCTTGAATACGAATCATCTAATAAGAAGCTCGATGAGATTTGTAAATGGATGAATCATCATCCATTATGCATATGCTGGATGTATTATTATTATTCCTTACTGATATTGCAAAAATTGTAAAATGGGCCCGTGAACCCACCAGTCGGCCTACTCTAGCAATCTCATAACCACAGCTTTTGTCGGGCTTGGGTAGTGGACTCCATTAAGACATGTGCTTCTTTTATCTGCACACTACCGCCACCTGTTAACTAAAGTTTGTCAAATCAAATAAATCATGTTTTTTTTTTTTAATTATCTATCTATCTTACCGTGTTGATGTGATATTACTCGTCAATCTTTTAAGTCTTTATTTTGAAAAGTAAAAGCTTATCTATTGGTTAAACGAATAATATCGCATCAACATAGTTAAATGTGAATGTAATATATATCATATAGAGCCTCTTCAGGACGGGCAAGTTGTTTTTGGGCGAAAAACAGCCCTCCAACCAGGTGGGTCCACGTAAGAAAAAGGAGAGAAGCACAATACACTGGTCTGCAGGTGATTAAATCCTTCAATAGCAAAACAACACCCATTCGGCCCTTCACCTTCGAAACCCACCTTCTTCCCCACCGAAACTCTTCCTCACTGCACAAACAGCTCCAAGACGGTTCACTACCGTAATCGGTCGTCTCCGCCACCACGATTAGAAGTATTCAGCAGCATGAGTACATGGGATTTGAAAACATCTGCACGTACGAAGCAACTTGAAAGTTCTTGCTCGACTTCCTCAATCGCAAATTTTTAGATGATATTTAATTCTCCCTGACCTTTAAAATTATTCCCATGCTCAGGAATCAATTGGACCTTGATGCTGAACATTTTCATATTTTTCAACTCTATTCTTTTATGCTCTGTATTTTACAAATTTTCAGGATTGTTGGGAAGATGGTGCTCACTTTTCTACACCCGCTGATCTGGTTTTGAAAATCGTCCAACCGTAGAAACATAAACAGTTGTGAAGCGTTAACACCCTTGCACCTAGGTCTGGGCTCGAGGCACCCATTCTATAAGAATTTGTATTTTGAAATTCGAACCGACCATATTGCCGGTTTTGAAATCTTAATTACATTGATTGGATGGGCAAATTGTCAAGGCCAACCATAAGTTCTTGACTCTAGCAAGTTTTTGTAATTTTCATGAGCGTTGAAGATTAGCCTCTGGATGCAAGTCATGTCGAAGGAGAAATACAAAGGAATTTGTTTCATTCTAGTCGTGTTTTATGCCGTCGAGCGTGAGCTCCTTCGACAGACAGTTGTTGTGTTCTCTACCGTCAGAGATGAGTGGGGTGCCGTCGAGTTTGGGTTGAGATGGAGTGGGGTGAGGATGAGTTTGGGTTCGAATAGGAAGAAAGTGAGATACGGGTTGTGGTTCGGGTGCAGGCAAATGCATGGTAATAGTGATAAAAAATAAAAATAAAAATAAAAATGCTTACGTGGCAGGCTTTTATTGGAGGGCTGGTTTTCTTCTAACAATAGATGGGCTGGTCTCCAGGTTTTCTCTATATCATAACTCGGTTTGGATATAGAATTGTGTGGTGTGTGGTGTAGGGACGATGAGTAAAACTTTTTATAGAATTAAGATTGTACTTCCACTCACTTTATTCATATTATTATTTACTAACTAACTTTGGAAAAATTGTAACCATTATTGGAAAATGAAAAAATTTATTCATCATCTATTTTCTCATCATCTTATGATGTGATATTAGATGATAAATTCACAAGTCTTATCATCTAATGTCACATCATAAAATAATGAGATTATGATAAAAATTGTGGTGATGAGTAACATTAGAAGATTGGATTTTCTTTGGAGGTGGTTTTGAGAGAGACCAGAGAGAACGCTGTCCGTGGTTAGGGGTGTAACCGGTCCGGTCCGGTTTTGAACAAAATCTAGGACCGAATCGGTATTTACCGGTTTTGTATTTTCCAAAACCAGTTACGCACTGGTTATCCTCATAAACTGGTACTTCCGATTTTATCGGTTTCCGATCCGGTCCGGTCCGATTTTCCGATTTTTTTTAAATGTAAGTTTCACAAATGTTTAAAAAAAAACTGATTTAAAATATATCATTTAAACTTTCCATTTCTTGCTACTTAATTATAATCTTCAGGTATCCAAAAGCAAAATTAAAAAACTACACTCATTGACTCAAAACGCAACAAGAAAATAATGACATATAATATACGATAATTAAAGCAACTAATCAACTATATATGATCAATAGATGAAATCTGCTATAAAAAAAGACAAGGGAGTGGGACTTTATAAATATTCCTTACGCTGAGTTAGGGTGATTGTTGTGATCCATGCGGACTTACTGGTATCAGGACTTTATAAACATTCCTTAAGCATTCTAAATTATATGTGATGATGAATCATGATCTCATTGATCTGTATGCATGGAATGGAAACGGGCTGCTATTACTTTCAAATAATTGATGATGGATGCAATGCAAAATAGATGAAATTCAAATAGAGAATACACACAATGCAAGAAAACATTGTAATGATTTCGGATTCAAAAACCCTACCCTAATATCACAAAACCCAATCAACCTAATCGGTAATCACAGATTCATAAAAATTCCAATATCACAAAACCTAATCACAAAAATCCTAATATCACAAAACGCAATCACAAAAATCATAGTAGGCTAGTATGTAATTTCCAAAAAAAAAACAAAACTTACCGTGGGGGCAGAACGACAAAGAGACTGAGACAGGGGCCGAGAGAGTTGAGAAAAGAGAGATTGAGAGTGACGAGAAAGTTGAGAGACAATAGAGTGAGACACGAGAGAGTTGAGAATCAGAAACGAAAGAGTTGAGAGACAAGAGAGTGAGAGACGACTCGGATGAGAGAGTGAGAGACGGGAGAGTTAAGACTGAGAGCGAGAGACGAGAGCATGAGAGACGAGAGCAGAGCCACGAGCACGAGAGATGGAGAGAGCGAGAGGCGAGAGCTGACTATTGTGAGACGAGGCGGAAACTGAAAACTTGGAAAGAGACAGAGTTAAGACCCAGAGACAATTCACGAAAGAGATGAATAAGAGGAATCATGATTTAGGGTTTTCAAATTGAAAACAGTGCCGTTTGGCCTTTACTATTTAATTAAAATTTAATTCTTTCCAATGTGTTTTTTTGTTAAATGATAATTAAAATTTATATATATTTATAATACATTTAATAGATTATAGTGATTATAGTGATTTAATATAACTATAAATATATTTGTAATACATTTAATATACTATAATCAAATATTTTATATATTAGACTATATAATATATATATATATATATTTGTAAATTGTAATACATTTTATATATATATTAAACTATTAATATTAGTTAAATAGTTATAGACTTATATATTAGTATAACTATATAATATATTAGACTAGTCTAATAGTATTAATATTAGCCTATTAGTATATTTATATATTAGTATTAGTTAAATAGTTATAGACTTATATATTAGTATAACTATATAATATATTAGACTAGTCTAATAGTATTAATATTAGCATATTAGTATAGTTATATATTAGTATTAGTTATAGTGATTTAGTATAACTATATTAGTATAACTATAATTATAGTCTATAGTCTATAGTCTATATTAAACTATTAGCATTAGTTAAATAGTTATAGACTTATATATTAGTATAACTATATAATATATTAGACTAGTCTAATAGTATTAATATTAGCCTACTAGTATAGTACTATAGTTATATATTAGTATTAGTTATGATGATTTAGTATAACTATATTAGTATAACTATAACTATAGTCTATATTAAACTATTAATATTAGTGAAATAGTTATAGACTTATATATTAGTATAGCTAATAGTATATTAGACTATATAATAATATTAATATTAGCATATTAGTATAGTTATATATTAGTACTAGTTATAGTGATTTAGTATAACTATATTAGTATAAGTATAACTATAGTCTATAGTCTATATTAAACTATTAGTATTAGACTATTAGTTAAATATAATACTAATAGTTAAATAGTCATAGACTTGTATATTAGTATAGCTATATAATATATTAGACTATATAATAGTATTAATATTAGCCTATTAATATAGTTATATATTAATATTAGTTATAAACTTTTAGTAAAAACTTTTAGTATTAATTATAAGTATAACTATAATCTATAGTTTATATTAGACTATTAGTCTATTAGTCTTAGTTAAATAGTTAAATAGCTATAACTATTAGTTATAGACTTAGATTAGACTATTGATATAGTTATAAGTTATAAGTTATATATTAGTATTAGTTATAAACTATATATTTAATATTAGTAGAAGTTATAAACTTTTAGTAAAAACTTGTAGTATTAATTATAAATATAACTATAGTCATTAGTCTATATTAAACTATTAGTATTAATTATAAACTTTTAGTGATTTAGTATTAACATTTTATGTAATAATTTATAAATTATAATAAGAAATTATTTCATAAATGATATTATTTCATATATATAATTATTAATTATATATATTATATATAAAAATTTCACATAAAAATTAATAATTATACATAATATATAAAACTTATATATATTAATTATTAATATATATAATATTTTGTATAAAACTTATATATACAATAATATAAATATTATTTTTTTATATATATTTTTAATTAACCGATCCGGTCCAAGCTAAAAAATCTCAAAACTGGAATCGGCCGGTTTTTATATTATAAAAACCGGTCCCGATCCCAAACTGGATCGGATCAAAATCGATAAAATCGATCCGATCTAATCTGGTCTAGATCCATTTTTCGATTTAAAATTACACCCCTACCCTTGATAGTGAGCGGTGGGACGCACAGTCTCCCCTCTTCTCTCATTTCAGAATATTCGGAATGTCACTTTACAATCACCTATGAGTCACCCATCTACCAACCCTTTTGGATTTTTAAATCTTATAATTTAGGCCATTAATTGAAGGCTCATAATTTTATCTTTTATTTATTTTTTTATCTTTACTGCCAGCAGATTCTTCTCACGTAGACTTATTTGTAACCATCATAATCATTTTTGGAATATGGATTGAGTTTAATGATTATGGCTATTTTACCATATGTAATAAAAAGGAAAATTTTATACGTTATATTAATATTTTACTTTCATCTCATTTTTATTTTATTAAATAAGATATGGTATATTTATCATTATTAAATGATTATTTATTAGATATTTCTTTATCATCTAATTATAATAAATATACCACATACTATTTAGCATAATCAAAATAGAATGAGAATATGATTTATAATATTACTCAAATAAAAATGATAATTTGGGACATCAAAAATCTCACCGAGGATTCTCACCGATATATCTGCTCGGTGAGGACCTCGATAGCTATAGCAACTTCCATATAATAATAAAGAAAATGAACCAGATACATATAATGTGGACATTACTTATTTAATGTTGGGATTCATATTGTCTACCGTCAGCATTTAATATTGTGAGGTTTAATATAATCATCTAAAAAATGTTTAGTAAAAAAATAAAAATTATAAAGAATCTTAATTAATAAAGTATTCTATTTTTTTTAAATAATAAATATAGATAGAAGTCATTATTGGAAACATCCATTTTGCACACATGATGTAACATTATCTAGACCACATATCTCCCTAAGTGAGTGTTAGAAATAATCAACTAAAAATAACCACACAATAAGTGTAAAGTGTGTACTGCTATAGTAATTTCTATCTAACATTACTATTTTTTAAATATAATATTTTGGATCAACTTGCAAAAGATGGAGTCACCAATTATCGGTGGGATACCATATTTTTCATGCTTCGAATTAGATTCCAATATTTTTTATGACGCAATAAATTATTAATTTTATACTACATTTAATCTAAATAGAAATAAATATAAGAGTAAATGCAAAAAGCAGACGTAATACAACTGTACAAGCCCTGAAGGGCCCCCCACTTACATAAGCAGAGTTGTGGACCCCACATGTAATCGGCGGTTGATTGGGCAATTGGGAACGGACGGTAGCGATCAATCTCGGCCTAATACGGACAAAGTGAAAACGACGTCACATGTGGTTGTAAAGATGCGTGACGCAAACCTCCCTCCATTTTTTAAGGATCTGTCTGGACTCTTCATAAACGACTATTTGATTGATTAATTATATAAATAATTATAGACATCATCGTGCTATCAATTTAGTTTTTCATCGGCATTATTTATGTTGTCTTTATGTTTTCAATATATGTTTTTTAGAAAAAATATTTAAAATCGTAAATTGTATTACTGTCGTATAATCGTTTTGTGAAAAAATGAATAAAACATGAGATTAATATGAAAAAAATTAATTTATTAATAGTGGATCGTACTTTTTTTAAAAATAATTATGTAGTGTTTACACACTTTACGATTATATGTAGAATTATTCATTCATCTTTATTTTTATTCAATTGGGTCGGAGAATTGGAATCAGTCCCTTTGCCCCTTTTACTATCAAAACTAAACTATATATGTCTATATAGAACAAAAGGAAAGGCACTTTAAAAGTAGAATATATGTAGTGGAGAAAGGATGTCATCAACAGGTATGGAAAACGGGAGGTTTATCTTGGGTACAGTGAACGAGAACAAAACAATTTTTAATAGGCAAAAGATTCCGAAAACAATAATAGAGGAAGTAAAAAGTGGCAAACCAGTCCTCAAGTTCTCGCACCAATGAATACGGGCCACATGGAGTGGTGAGTAGAGACTCCAGAGAGCTGTGAGGTAGTGACCTTACCTACTACGTAGCCACTTCCAAGAGAGGATAAAATAATAATAATAAATGCATGGAATGAAAACTTCTCAACTCAGAGGAATGACTTGATCGATGTGTTATGGAATCCTCAGGACTGCAACATGTCAACCTTGGCGGCTTTCTCAGATCAGGGGTCATGGCAATCTATCTATCTCTTCTCCTTTATTTCGACGAATATTGTGGCTTTATTTTAAAAACGACAAAACCCTTTTGAGCCAAGTCTTTCCAATTTTCCATGTCATTTTCGGCATTATGTTTGATGCCGCAGCAAAAGAATTGCTTTTTTAATTGTCCATCTATATGTAGTCTACAAAACAGTCTGAAGACCAAAGGATGAAACAAGAGGATTTATGTACTCCAAACATGGAACAAAAAGAGACAGCATAAGGAAATGTATGCATGAGGCTTAGCAATTGTTGAAATATTGAAAGTTCAAAGCCTGACCAAGATCAACAAGGGATTCACCTGCAAAATCTACAACTAAGTAGACATTTCTTGATATCTATAGGCATTAATGGACAGCACCTTTCCTTTGTTGGGGGGGGGGGGGGGGGGACTTATAAATGCTTAAGAACATGACTTTATCAAACCCAAGTTGTATAGGAACTTCTCCGATCTGGTTCGAAAGAGATTACCCAAAGAGAACTTCCCACTTTCCTGGGTTGGAGATTTTGAGTAGGCATCATCCTTCACATGTAGCATTGTGAGGCCAATCTCTTTCCGAACTGCCTCAATTGTTTCACTCTTTACTGGATTTCCTGATGCATCAGTCACATAAAAAGCATTTACAGCTTGGGAACCCCTGGTGGTGACCTCGGCACGGGTTACTGATAAACCATTTTCTCTGAATATTCGAGTAACATCAGATAGAAGGCCAATTCTGTCTTCACCACAGAGTTCTAGTCTTATGCCCTGTATTATGAGAATGTGCATTAGCATCACATAAGAGTTGGAAAGTACTGAAAATCTTGTATGTATTTGAATCCCCCCACACTGATCTTTACCTCAGAAGTTCGCCTCTTGATAGCAGCCTCCAGGCAATGAATTACCCTTTGCCTCTCTGCTTCAGAACTAATAGGGCAGCCATCCGTATGCCTGATATAATATTCCTATACACATAGAAATCCAATGTTTTCAACGTTAGTCAATGCAAAGCATAATCAAGAAGAAAAGCGATCAAAGCAATTCAAAGTAACAAAAGACAACCTGATAAGCCTCTGGTCCTTCAGCAATGACAGTTCCATGGTATACCACATATTGCATATCTGTCAACGTGCATACAGTATCAAACAATAGCTTAGGACGGTCAGGGCACCTCAAGTTCACAGCAGTATATCCCTTATCTGCACATTTCTCTACAGTTACAAGAAGTTTGCTCCTGTCACTTGTTGACATGCAATCTGTGTCATCCATATCATAATCGCGATCAGCATACATCATTTGATGCAGCCTCCGTTCCTTATGAGTGGAACCGACCGAAACAGCAGTGTTTGCACCCCGTTTATCTCTGTCCCCCTTTAGCACATAAAGAAGAAGTTGTTTGATCTTAGCAAGCTGATCAGGATTGTCAATTGGCAATCCAGTTGCCTCATCAGTGATGAGGACAACTGACGCCATTCTTGAATTGTGGGTCCAGACTTCTGCTGCTACCACATTACATTTGAGGTCAGCAAGAACAGCAAAAGCCTCTGAGAGTAGGCCTGGCCTGTCTCTTCCAGTCAATTCAATTGTTGTGTGTTCCGTGGCAGCTTGGACACCCACGGACCTTCTCAAGGATCGAAAGCTATGTACCTTAGGTCCTAGTGACTGTGACATGTAAAATTAAACTATAAATATGGCTTGCAATTCTCATGGCTCCATCTAAATAATTATACTACAGACCAAACAGCAAGCACAGCCCCTCCTTCTTTGTCTGGTCCTACTAGTATCTAATTGTTGATCTATGTAATCGAGGAAGGTGATTATAGTAGAAGTCCTTGTAGCTAGCCCCCGGCCCATTGGAGGCTTCATAGAACACAACACTATTTTCTGTTTGATATCTATGTACCTATGTACAGTTTGAACAACTAGATTTCTTTCATGACCATCATGTAATTAAATAAGAAACTAATATGAACAGGGATTCCTTAGCAGAATATAAGAAACTATAATGATCCGAATAGGAATAAATAAAGCTAGGCTATTGATAAAACTAATTTGAAAAATTTGCCGGACTACACAAAAGTCAAAACCAATATGAGCGTTTAGCAAAGTAACGGGGAAAACAACAGAAATCAGCTACCAAGTTCTTCCTAGAAGTATATCAGTTTAAACACCCTTCAGAATTCGCACTCTAACATCAATATCTCCAGCTCCAAGGTAATAATTTCTTAGGGACTTCATAATTGGTATAAATAAAACGTAAAAAGAATGTTGGTTCGCATATCTACCAGTTGAATCCGTTCAGCAAGATCGTCATCGAATAGCTTGTTCCCATTCTGATCTGTGACATGAAATACTGCAAAGAACAAATGGAAACAAGAAAACTCAATCACAAACCACACATCCAGGGTCTTACGTATGTATGAAAATCAGAAACTAACCATCCATGAACCATTCCCCATCAGAAGAAATGTAAGCTCGACGAATTATAAGATTCAAGTCAATGAGAACTTGAACCAACTCCAACAAACTCCCACGCTTATTTGCACTATCGACCTAACAATTCCACAAAATTCATTGAAACTGAGGGTCTCTCTCGAATTGCATACCAGAAAACCCAAAAGAATTTAGAGAATTCAATCAAATACCTTAATCAAAGTGGCTTTCCTGCTGGAGGCATTATCAACTGTAACCCTGCAAATTCCGTAATCAAGCAGGGAACTAAATCACAAACCCATGTTGCTAAAACAATCAAGATCGACGCTTTCAGCTCAATACGGTGGAAATATATTGAGAAATGAAAGAAAAGCGGTCCAATTCCACCAGAGCCAAGACCGAATTGGAACGTAAAATGGAATCCCAGTACAGATAAAAGCAATGAAAAAACTTCCAGAGATTGAAAGAAAGTACCTGGGAGGGTTCATTCGAATCACAAGCTTCTCAAACTCATCATCCATAGCGAGAGGGGAAGACCAACAATCCATTTGGAAATGAAATTCAGAAACACAAAGCAGAGAGCTTGAAATAGAGAGTAATGAGTGAGGGGATAAAGAGAGTATCTTTCTGCGCGCTCTGGAATCTCTGCTCTGCTGGTTTCCTTTCTTTTATTTATTATATTTGTTTTCTCCTCTGTCTGAGTTTTCTGGCACTTTCTTTGTTTGTGCCTGTGGATTCTGATTTCTGAATCGGGGTTGTGGTTTGTTGTAATGGGAAGTTGGTTGGGTGGTGGTGGCTCTTTAGCTGGACGATGATGTTTTGGAGGGACATACAACAAATTAGCAATTTTAAGGAGGGAGCACATATAACATTAAAAAAAAAAAGGTGAGAGAAAAAAAGAGGAGGGCATGGTACTGTCATGCCGGCCTGTCCCTGCTAACATGGGCCCCACTCCACTTCCCCTGTAAACATCTGGTCAGTCATCCGACTCATCCCCTCATGTCTAGCTATTGTCTTTGTCTAGGGTTTGCGTTCTTTCACAGGGCGGTTCTACACACTCCTACCTTTGGTTAAGAACCTCGAGTGTCTATTTCAGCCTCTTTGTGGCTATTTTTAGGGTTTATTAGGTTTAATCTTCCCTGATCAAGTGGGTCTGTTTGGCCATATTGGCCCCCAGTGACTGTGTTTATTATGGTCTTTATCAAAGGCACCCTACCCTGGCTGTCATTCCATATCAAATAAAATCTAGTAAGATTTGCTTTGCTTTTTGGGGACCCTTCGGTTTAGTAAGCATGTGTCACATTTATCATTTAAAACCCAGTAGGATTTCAAACTCTCTTCAGCTGATTTAAATCAGTTTAGTAGGATTTCTGTTCAGGCTTGAGGCCAGGCACCCCCCACCTTGGCATAGATCGAGCAACCTCTACGCTTAAGCAACCATTGCCTCCAAGTCCAGATCTAAATGATTTGTTTGCCCTACTTGCTGCTAGAATCACACTCCTAGTCCCGCGAACTCGAAGATAAAAGAAAATGAAAAAAAAACAAAATCATCTTGTGGTGGATCTTAAAGATAATGATCATCATGTACTTAGAAATTAGTTTTTCTTTTTACCAACTTTTTATTATTATTTATTATTGTTGCCATCTACTTGGAGGTATGGTTACCCATATGATCAGCTCCTCACAGGTATGAAGACTGAAGAGTACGTAGTACTACTATATTAGACTAAACAGGGAGTGGAACTCTGGGAGGAATCTTTGTTCTGTATAATATAAAATGTGGGAGATGATGCCAAGAACTTTTGAGTTCTGTAGATAAAAAAAAGTACTCCTCCAATAATTGCAATCTTATTGTTCCACTTGCGATCTGCACCGTTTGATCAAGCATCCGTGCTTGGAAAATAAAGTGCCTCTTGAAAAGAAAAAAGGCTTATTTGGGAGATGTTAGCTACCCACCCACAAATCCCTGTTGTTTGCAACATCAAGTGCAGGATATTTCGACTTTCTGGTGTTACTCCAACGTACAACAAAAGCAAATGATAAAGGCCGAAACAACAACAGATGGGGAAACTGATCAAGAGCGCCACAATGAGAATGACACGATGATACATAGACAAATAAATGCCACTGGCCTCGACTGTTTGTCCTGCATTGCTCTGCACATGTATCATAGCCACAATGAGGAGACACATAAGCGAGGTGGCTCTTTGTTTTACTTGTCTCATTCATGTCTGGGCATTTCGGGGAATGTCACATGGATTTAACAGTACTGTTGATGAACGTACCAAGGTAAGTTGCATGAAAAACTAGGGTTGAAAGAAGGAAATCTTTTTTCTATATCAGTATAGAAATTGTGAATTATTTTTGGGATTTATTTAGTGGTATTGAAGCTCTAGGTTTACCCATGGGGCTGGGTTCGAGCCCAGCTCCACGCAGACCATGGCATGTGGCCCAGCACCAAGGCGCTCATGCGCAAAGTGCTGCATGCAACGCGTCAAGGGGCACAAGCGCAAGGCAATGCATGGAAAAAACGAGGCAATGCATGGGAAAAACGAGGCAATGCATGGGAAAAATAAAATTCCCAAATCGCAACAATTGAGACTTGAACTTGGGCAAGCTGTTTGGAGAGGAAGCAACATGAACATTGGACTAGGTCCAACTATTGTGTCACTTGGTAACGGGCATAATAAATATACATGTTCGTATCATATTTCAGAAAAATTAATTTTCATTCAGATCCTTTTCTTATCTATAAATAGACCTATCCTATGAATTTAAAAGTTCAAGAAGGCAATTTCGAGATTCTCTCTCTCAAAAGTTTGCATTTCTTCAAAACTTATTATTAGGATCTGTTCATTCTGCAGAGAACGGATTTCTAATCTCTTGGTTGAATAGTAAAATCTGAGGGTATTAAGGGTCTAATTTCGTGTGTATATAATGCAATTAGATAAACATACTTGTTTTGGGCTTCATTATACATTGGAGGCAAATTCGCTTGTAACTCGTGTGCATACCATTATTGATGGGGGCGAATATTGTTTTAACGAAAGCGACATTGTTACATGCCGCAAAGTAAAATTTTCTCTCACTATTTTCTCTTTTGTAACCCCTTTTGCACCAACACAAATTTCTCACAATGAGTCGTCTAATCAATACGAGCTAATAGCAAACCACAATCATTGATGAGTAATTTATTTCAGCAACTCTCTACAATCAATTGAGAAAGATAGTACTATGTGTAGGGAATAATTGTAGATAAAGGGATTGCAAGAGTGGGTTGTTGTGAAAAAACGATGCAAGAAAATAAAGTAAAACAAGAAATCAATCATAAGATACAGAAATTTATGTGATTCAACAACGTGCCTATATCTATAGAGCTGCAAATGATTTTATTATCTTGAGGAATGACAAATTATATTTTGGAGGAGAAAATACACTGTTCAAAATAGTCATACTATTCATAATAAACATATATATATATATATATGGTTGTACGACAGAAACTCTAATTTAACAATTATTTGGTTATTCACTAGAGTGAACTCTCTGTTTGATGTTTGCTCGAGCAATATGTTAAGCAAAATTACAAACTCTTTACCTAAGCTTCGCTCGAGGGACCTGTAGTGCAAATGTCGAGTGAACTTTTTGTTTGGCGTTTCTCAAATCACAAACAGAGTAAAAAAAAATTTCTCATGAATCATTGTCAGATTGGATTATCAAATCGAGTTGTCATAAGAATAGCAAGGCTCCACAAAGAACATGAGATCAAATGACAACGGGATGAGGCAAGAAGAGAAGGTGCGCAGGCTGCTACGAGAAGTCGAGATTTGCTCTATTAAAGTGCTTTAGAGAATGAAGCATACATAACAAAAGAAGAAGAAGAAGAAGAATCAAGATGATGCCCTAATCTAAATATTAAAACAATTGTAAGTGGCAACGTACATTCTCGTGATATAATCTTTTTTAAATGAACGTTGTGTTGATCATATTATATTAAATCTAATACACACGAGTAATCTTAATTCTATATTATTATCTCACTCTCATCCTAATTTATAGACATGACACTTTTATCATTTTATGATTATATGATGTTAAAAACAAATTCAAAGATTGAAGGAAAGTGTCATCTTATGATCAATGATCATATTAGAATATACATGATTGTCTGATTTACTTGAAATGAGTCATCCATGCAACTTGAAAACCAAACAAATATATATTATTGATTCTTAAGATTTTAATATGCACTGCCCGAATAGAAATGCAAGTAGAATGAGCGGTTGTAATGAGTTTACTTTGGGATTGGATTGTGGATCAGGAGGATCCACACATGCACATGCATTTGCACACTTTAATTTTGAGATTAGGTTCTGACTAAAGTAAACAATGTCGTCTCGATCCTTTTGTCTTTAATAAGCTATTTACAAATACTATTTAATACTTTGCAATTTTGATGCCCAATCCATGAAACTGTGCGATTTTGACAAAAAAAAAAAAAAAGAATCCGATCCAAACAATAAAAAAAGAAATGATTCGTAGGGGACAACATTTCCGTACGTACCAGGATATTGATGTATACAGCATGCAGTGATTTGCAATTTTATATGCCGAAATGTCTTAATAAACAGTATTAAATTTGGGCTGAAATGTCTGATTGGTGCTTTCTGTCTCAGTAATAACAGTATTAACTGTCAAACATGAGTACAACAAGCGATAAGACTTGATTGTTTATCAAGTACAGTACCTTAATGACGAAGTGACGTACGTTGCTTTATTATGTTTTAATTTTTCTTATGTTTCCGACACATTTTTGTGGATGATCTTATACAATTTCTGGTGTTTAGCCTGTTGGAATAAAGGGGAAACAATCTTAAAGGGGCTGAGAATTACGTGGAATCCATTTTTCCATTTGAATTATTATGTCCATGCATTACCGTGTTACTTCGCCAAGTTTGTGCACTGACTAGGGTTAATTAGACTCTTTACTTGGATCCAAATTTGAGGCCAAACGGAAAGAAGTGGAGGAGAGAATAAAACTAGTGGAAAAGGGCATCGAAAATGACGAGAAAATTATAAGAAGTTTGATGCATGCGCTAGAGTCGAGATGATTGTGTGATTGATCGATGACACGGCCCAAAAGTGATGATAAAAAATGTTACAAATATAAACTGTAATATTGAAATAATAATAATAAGAGTACATTATATATAACATTTTATTAGGGGTGGCAAATCGTGTTCGTATCGTGTCAAGATATGTACATTATACTTAATGGGTCAACACAAACACGACTCATTAAAGATTTCGTGTCAAAATCTCAAACTCTAACACGATACGATAAAATAACGGATTGATATGACACGACCCGTTATGACTCGTTAGTAAAAAAATAAATTAACACGATACGACTCGTTTACGTTAATGGGTTGAACAAACATGATACGATACGACACGACACGACACGATAGGATCCGTTTGACCTGATTGATTTTATATAAACATTTAAATATAAATAATATCTATAAAAAATAAAAAACTGACTACAAGTCTAAAATTACAATCCAGACAAATATGATCCACACAAATTGTAATAATATTCATTATTAAAATTACATCTCATTATAAAAAAAAAAAAAAAATTGCATCCCAAATATAATAAACAAAACACACATTGTATATATATATTAATGTTAAATCTCAAATATAATAAAAAATTAAAAATACAGATCTAAACAAATTTAAAACTTGAAAAAGGAAGTGGAGCGTCCTCTTTGCCTTTGTTGTTCTCCAACTCCATTACATTTTCGGTTAACTCGTCTAATTTAACTTCTTCTTGTGTTTCTACTAAAAAAAAGACATAAGTAGAGTTTTATAATCAAATAATATTATTATATTGAAAAATTACATTCATTTATTCAATAAAATAATAATAATATTACCTTGCTCATCACCATATTTCCCCAACAACTTGTCTGCGCAACAAATATCTGAGAACTGCAAGGAACTGCAACATAATCATTCAACCAACAAAATGTCCTCCAAAAAATTGCATCTGAAGGTTCAAAGAAACAGGGGACCCTTAACAAGTGCAATAAGTAATAACAAGGAGAATTCGCTGGACCAAGAGATGAATGTTAATGGTGAATTATAGAAACCTTATCTTAGAACATTATAATTGGCCTGCATATGATTATATAATGCTATTTTTTATTTTTTAGAGATTTTTGTCAATCTTCCAAACGAAGAATTCATGTGGCATAACTAAGCGCCTAAGTTAGATGTTAGTTGTGATTAAGTAGTTGGAGATCTAGGATAATGCTCTTTGAGATTTGAGATGAAGTTGTAAGAAAAAATGGTTTTTGAGATGACTATGAGAGATCCTTTATCAAATGCTTTAGTTGATATATTCTATTGGATGTTCACTTGTTGCGAGTCAACAAAACGATGGATGATGCCATTTTACCATATTTCATTATTTTGTGCGTTGCAAGACCAAATATAAGGAGTAAATAAATACCAAACTAGCTATTATTGTCTCGTTAGCATGCTTTTATCTCAGAGGTGAATGAAAAATCAAATATTTCTCCAACTGAGAAGCACTACCAAGAGTACTAACCAAACTAAAGCATGTGATTATACCAAAAGTTGAGCTTTGGCTTGGTAGATCAGCTTCTCTAACCCAAAACGAAAGCTCAACACAACTGCATATCACGGTCATCAAATGAACAAGCATTCGATTTCATCCATTAGACAGATTATTTAGAATGATCTACATGAAAACATTACTGAAGCCACTGCAACCAGATACTTTCAATTACACATACCATAGAGTTATTACACATCTAAATCCGAAGTATAAATTTAGAAGAAATTTGTAGTCCAACAGATCTGAATCAAAAGTACTCAGGTTTAGAGTAGAGGTAAAAATCTGTTAAAATTTATAAAGATAAAAAGATAAAAAGAAATAAACGGAGGGATCTGAGGCAAAACCTCTCGAATCTAGAAATGAAAATCATAGATCTAATATACCAGAATCAAATTTACACAAATCCAGAATCAAAGACTAACCACCAAATTATAAATCCAGATGATTAGGGTACTCTAAAACAGGCAAACTAATTTACACAAACAGAGAAGAAATTGCATGAGGATCCCATCTTTTTTTCTTTTTTCTCGGCAACCAAACAATAGGTAAAGGTAGAGTAGAAATCTCGGCTGGATTGACTTACAGTACTGGGTGACGCGGCGTGGGTGATGGGCGGCGTGAGTCTGTGACTCTGAGTCTGCGTGGGCGACAAACGACTTGAAGAGAACTGGACGGCATGAAGAGGCCAAGAGTGGCACCGTGAGCGTAGTGGAGCTGTGGGCGATGAGGTACTAGGTTGAAGTTGAAGAGTGGGCGGCGTGAGAAGTTAGAAACTTAAGATTTAGTTAGAACTGATGAGGGACGGCATAAGATGAGAACTGAGGGGAGAGAGAGTCATTGCAGGGCCATGGGTTGAAAACGAAGAGGGGGGGCACAGAGTGAGAAAAAGAAAAGTTAGAAAAGTGAGGGGGCGGCGTGGGTTAGGTAACTTAGGTTTAGGAGTTTTTGAATTTTAGGTCTAAGGGTACAAAGGTAAATTCAATTTTCTTAACGGGTCATAACGGGTTGACCTGTTAAGCAATCGTGTCTTGTTAACCCGTTTTGATCCGAACCCGTTAAGACTAAATTCTAACAATCTTTTATACAATATATATA
Organism: Juglans mandshurica; assembly: GCA_022457165.1. NCBI lineage: Eukaryota > Viridiplantae > Streptophyta > Magnoliopsida > Fagales > Juglandaceae > Juglans > Juglans mandshurica. The sequence goes on along the minus strand of CM039629.1, from coordinate 22,242,583 downwards.
TATATATAAAATATGCATGATGTTTTAAAATAGTCCAAAATTATAAATGAGAAAAAAAGATTCAAGGAAAATGAATCGAACGTCCTCGCTGGAAAACAAAAGCCAACAGTAATTGTTTGTTTTCATAGATGAGATGAGATGAGATGAGTTGAGATTAAAATTAAAAAGTTGAATAAAATATTATTAGAATATATTTTTTAATATTATTTTTGTTTTGAGATTTGAAAAAGTTGAATTATTTATTTTATTTTTTATTGGAAGTTGAGAAAGTTGTAATGATGAGATGAGATAAGATGAAATGTTTTCTGAAAACAAACGACCATACATATACATAAGCTTTACCATGCATCACATATTATATATATATATATATATATATATATATATAAAATCATGTTTAATTACTAGGATTTTGTTTCAGTTATAAATCAGGAAAAATGATGAATGGCTGTGATTAGCAGTCCGTAGAGGTTGTGAATGTGAATACCAACAGTCTGCAGCAAGCGATCAAACTTAGAAACCGAGTCTCGTTAGCAACCTCAAATTCTAGTCTTGTGGCCGGGTGGTCCAGGCCGGATTTTTCACCCCCGCCTCACCTGGACCACCCACCCTATTCAATTCTTTTTGGTTTCTGAACCAGCAATTTGGCCACTTGCTGCATTGCACTATTCATCACCACTCTGGTTTTATTCAAAAGCTAGCTATGAGAATCATAGCACTCCAACCCAAGATTGCATAAGATTCTGTTGAGAACGAATGAACCTCAACCTGGGACTAGTTTTTTTTTTTTTTTCAATATCTTTTTAGATATCATCTCTCATGGGATGGGATCATGACTAAACACCTAAGATCAGTGTTCAAAGAGTAAATATCAGTCAAGAGAACATATTAATGTCGTTGATTTTTAAACTCTTGATTAGGGGTGAGATTCGGCCAGTCCGAACAAGAGAAACCGACCGGACTGGCTATTTTTGGACGGGCCAAATTATATAGGACCAAATGAATTCAGTCCGGTCCCCAGTCCAAGGGTTTTTCACCCCGGACCAGACTAAATAAAAATTTAAAAAAATATAAATATATTTTATTATTTATATATTATTTATATAAATAATTGTATATAATTTATTATTAATATATCACAATATTACATAAGTATTATATTCTTTAATGTATAACTATAATATATAGTACTAGTATATATTAACATATTATAAGAGTTATAGTATAAATTATAGTAGATGTATAAATTTATAATAATATTAGTATAGTTAACTTAATATGTTAGTATTAAATCACTATAACTACATAGAGTATTATTTAAAATAGTATTAGTAGTGTATTACCAATTTATCACTAACATATAGTATATTAGTAATACTACTAGTATAGTTATTAGTTATAGTATTGGTACTAAGTCTATAACTATATATATTTAGATCAATGTATTATTATATTCTTTAATGTATAACTATAACATACAATACTAGTATATATTAATAATTGTATAATTTATTATGTAATTTTCATTTAATACGTGACTTAATTTTAATTTAGTATTTTAAATAAATTTTTTTTATTAATCAATTAAAAAAAAAAAAAGGTTAGACCGACCGGACTGGACCGTCTCGAATGGGACCGGACCGGGCCGGTCCTTAGGCTGTTCTGTCCGGTCCAGGGTGGGAAAACCCTGGACCGAATAGGTCCAATCTTATCCACAAAACCTCCCTGGACCGGACCAGACCGAACTCCCCCTACTCTCGATGGATGTAATATGAATCTATGATATGGTAACAAAAAGAATAAAATGTTATTTTTCATCTCAAGTAACGTCATATGAAAATCATTTAAATCAATGATAACTTAAAACGTACCACGTCAATAAATGAGAATGATAAAATTTAAAACGAAGAACAACAACTATGAAAGCAGTAGGGTTATTGCAGAAGGATGATGGCAGTAGTGTCATTACCAAAGCCACAAGGGCCAGGTCCCATGGGAATGGGGCTTTCCAGCCACGATTGGTGTCTAGAAAATGCAAATGGCACACCAAGACTAAAGACTGTTTCCGGCCAACCCTTTATTGGGTTGGCCTTGGTTTAGGATGGATTTGCTGTACTAGGGGAGCCCATTACTTTTGACACCCTTATTGGTTTTTGTGTTGGGGGGGAACTCAATACGTTTGTGGGCTCACTTGGGTGAGTTTGCAGCGCCATGTTCAATATGGCTGTGGGGAGTCCTGCAAATTACCAAATTTGGAACTCATCAAAGGTGGGTTACCAATTTTTCTTCTCTGTTTGCTTTTTTTGCCAATACAAGTTTTTCTAACATTTATATATGTTTGTATAGGAAGCAGATCTTTCAGCCTCTAAACGCTGAGTTGCTCCTCTCCATGGCCATCCAAAATCAGGGCTTCACTGAGTGGCAAATCTTTTTTCATGGCAAGTACCATCCAATGGTTACTTAGAATAGTATCAGTGTATCACAACGAAAAGCTACCAGAGTTCAATGTCAACTCTTCCACATATTTACCGGCTGTTAAATTCGTCTTGCTAGTGAAAAAAGAAGTCCTTTTCACTAAATTTGAGATTTGGGTTAATGTAGACATTCCTCAGTGTCCCGACTATTTACAAAAGGTGAGAAGTAGATGAAAAGAAGTACAGTTTTAGTAAAGAATAACCTAAAGCAGGGTCAAGTTCCCATGGTTGAAGTACATTTTCTTGGATTCTATTTAAACCGGGATCTCACCGCCTGGAGTCCGTGTGGCCACTGGTGGCAATGTTTTGGTTAAAGCTAGTTAAGAAGGTAATTGTCCAGAAATGAAACAGGAAACCGTGGGGGTTGGGAATAGAAATGATTTATGTTGTTCCCATTAGAAGTTAAAAAAAAAAAAAAGGGTATCCAAGAAAATATGCCTTTTTGAGAACCAGAAAATAATGATATCGAATTGCAGACCTACTTTTTAGTTGAATAGTTAGATGGGAAATTGCTGCCTCAGTGCAAATTTGCAAAAACATCTAGATCTCACTCTTCTAGACCTCAAGTATGGCGTCTGAATTTATATATGTAAGAGAAATAATAGAGTTCCTAGCAGCTCAAGATCTTGACAAGAAGTTATACACAACCTGATGTTAGATTAGGATGAAAGCTTTTGCATTTATAAAGAAGAATAAGCCTGCAAATCAAATGAGGTTTTTAACCACCAAACATATTAAGAAAAGTTTTAAGTAAATTCCAACTCTCTCAGCTCTAAACTGAACTCATCCTGAATGGTGAGAAACCATAACAGTCAAGTCAGTTTCTTAATCTTATGCTACTTGTCATGATCACTCTCTCTTGGAACCCTAATTCTTCTACCGCCTTGACCCTTCAGAATCATTTTTATCTGAAGGTTCCGGTTGCTGTTTCAAAGAACCTGCATCACCTCGGCTCTGCCCCATCTGTTGGTAAAACTGGCTCAAAGCTTGAGAATTCAACATCCCAATATGACCATCCTGCGAAAGACCAAGCTCCAAACCAGGTACTTGCCGGTTTGTTCCACTTACAATTTTGGAAAAGCTCATTGGACCCAAATTCATATCAGGAATTTCAATCCCAGGGAACCCAAATTTAGGAAAGAAATTCCAGTTTTCACTGCCAAAGTTCAACGACGACTGACTTGAATTATGAACAAACCCTGACCCAATTCCACTAACGGAGGGCCACATCCCACTTGACACATGTGCCCTACCCAAACTCCCACTCATCATTGTCCAATTGGCCCTACCTCCTGACCCCATAGCTGGCCCTAGCATTTCCACCACTCTATCCAAACCTGCTGAAACAGACCCCTGTTCAGAAACAGAGGCCCCTGCAGCTGCAAGAGCCGAAGCTGGAGTAGTCCCACTACCAGTTGCAGCCATGATCGATGGCTCTGCTTGCTGTAAAAGCCACTGAATTGTTTCACCATCAGACTTGTGACCCAACTCTCTGGTCAACTGGAAAACCCTTGCTGCGCATAGAGCTGGCATCCTTATTCTTCTCCCTCGACCATCCACTTTTTTATGTCTGTCCTTGGTGGAGCTTCTCTTGGGAGCTAACTGCTTCTTGTTATCATCCTTGTTTGAGATCATGATTTGTAAGTCTGTGATCTCTGCAGGCTTGTTCTCCGCCATGTCTGCCTATTGGGGATAAATCGAGAGGGGGGGCACCGGGGTTCCAAAAGAACAGGGCTGAGATGGGGCCTCTATGATTGAGGAAGGTGACCTCAAAAGGCTTGGATGACCTTTCAATGTCATTTGTCAATGGAATTTGGCTTTCGTGTTCAAAAATTCAAACCATAATAATTTAAATTGATAAGATACTACTTTTCTAACCATCTGCCTGCCTTTACGGCTAAGATCAACTAAAGAATTAGACCACAATGGGTGTAATTTACCTAATCCTTATTTTTTAAGATAAGATCTATATGAGGATAGTGCTACTTGATATGCAGCTCAATGAAAACAATATGCTTATGTTCTCTTTCTATTGTCTTCACACAAACATGCCATAAGAAACCCAATAAACCCCGCCAAAACATCATATGATTAGATGCATAAACAAAATAGTTTCTGATTTCTATGTCCAGTGGCAATAGAACAATAGGTATAAGGTGAAAATTTTCCGGCCATCATGGATCCAACTCTTATGTCTTAAAGACCCACCATAAAGGAAAACAGAAAAGAAAGCAGTCCCACTTAAGTGTCAATTTCTCCATCTCCTTAGTCTTTGACAGCAGAACTAGTTGCCTCTCTCTGTTTCCTTATGAGCGCTATTACAATCATGTCATTGAAAACCAAAGCAATCATGCACCCATTGTGCCACAAATGGTTACGTGATTTGCTAATAGGTTTGATTTATGTCCGGTCTGCATGAGCAAGGCATTGGGGTTCCAACTGTCCTGTAATATGAAAACAACAGGTTCTGTGAGCATATAAAATGATGTGATGGCTAAAGGGTTTTGGTCTTTGGGCATATAATAATAATAATAATAATAATAATAATAATTAGAGTTTCTTAATATGTCAATGAGCTATGATTTAATAATTTCAGAGAAATTTACTCAAACAATTATACTTAATATATATTGTGGGGTTCACAGTCTATCTTTCTCTCAGCTTTGCATCTGATAATCGGATAACAACTCTGTATCAAACATGCAATCATATTAGCCGAGAGTTAGTAGGTAGTCTATTATAGTTCAACGCAATGGACCATGCAGTCTTGCAGATAAGCTTTATTTTTATTTTATTGGAATTGTAGGCCAAACTGAAACATGAACCAGATTTTGATAAGCAAATATGATTGACAATTTTAACTTATAAATCGACGCAGATAAGAGATAGGGACAGAGAGTCACTGTTTCTTGATGGGTGAATCAATACAGAAGAATGTAATCTTGCGATGGTATCACCTTACAAGGACTGACATTTCTAAGGCTAGAATGAGAGCCGTAGTCCACTTTTTTCTGCATATAATAGCAACTACGTTCAATAAAACCTGAAAATGCTTTCACATTCTTACGACCAATTGTCTGAGAAAAAATATGATCGAACAAACTCCGCTTTTTTCTTTTCTTCTTAAACATTGACCCAACTTATTCAAGCAGACGGTAAGACAATTTAATAGTAGATTCTCTAAAGGATCCTTCTATTATAAAAGGTGCATTATTTTGCAGAGAAAATATATCGGAAGCTGCAGATACAAGCTTCATAAGAGCATGGGGATGGCTTTTCTTCCTTTCTCACTGCTTTGTTTGGAGGAGATCAAAGAATAATCGTGCTGATAATGGTGGGTAGGTGAGATACATTACCCAAGTTGTATTATTTTCTTGAATTGTTTCTCACGTGTGTTGCCCACCAAGGTGACAAAAGAGGTCCCTTCAAAAGTTTACCATTGAAATTTTGACATATTACCCAACTTCTCTTAAACACATATATAGCTTTATTGATTTTTTAGTGATTGTGTTTGATTGCGGAATCCCAAGTGAAAAGGCTCATCATTTGAAATCTTCTCTTGGCAGCAGAAAAACAAAGTTTGGAAGGCGTGTATACGTATTTAAAAGTATATATACTTTCGTGCTTTTGGCTGCAGATATCAAGTAGTTGAGGATGATCTATGGACACTTCAATGATGAGGACCAAAAACAAAGAAACAGAGCCAGAAGATAAAAAAAAAATGCAACCCTTACGTGTAGGCTTATAATCATGAAATGAATGTGGCACAAAGGTGCAGAACCTTCGATTGTTGTACCCTTTGATGTCTCAAGCCCTAACAAAAATGGCAATGGCTCGCAGAGTTTGTTGCCGGAGGTCTTTGATAATCAGGATTCAGGAAAGATCGTTGCATGGAGGTGAGGTAAGCTAAAGTCTCTGTTATATGACATGGCACAGCCCTAGGTTCAAGGCTCCAACTTGGCCTGAGAAACATATTTTTACACTTGCTGAAATCTGATGTCAAGTAAAGTTAATTTGATATATTGACTTCAAAGGTTTCTAGTAATTAGAAAAGTTATGAATAAATCATTATCAAACAAAAGAAAACAAACGATAAGATCCTAAACAGATTTCATTGATTTTCTCTCTCTCTCTCTCTCTCCATTCTCAAAACACTCTCAGACAAAAGACGCCCTCCCATGTCCGGTTACTCTCTCTCTCTCCTTTGTATCTACCGGCCTCTTCCATGTCCAGTTAAATATCTCGCTTGAGAAGTACTGTTCACAAAAATATTTCACAAACTGTTGTAGGTAAAAATCTATTTTACAGTAAAAATAATTTTACGATTTGATTTGCTCATTGATGTGTAGGCAACAAAGTATACATTGATATTACTCGAACACAGACAGACATCGCAGTGCATTGAACAGATCACTATTGGGTGGTGATAATGTGAACTTAAGGTAGGTACGTAGTAGTAGCCATATAGAAGAAACATATGCAACCAAATATTTATTTCATCTATTTATTTTTGGCAATGGCAGATCACAGAACTATTCATTTCAAAAAGTTCTAAGCTTTTATTTTTTGGGTCTTGACAAGTAACTTCAATGAGTGCCTAATAATCTTATGTTATCAAAAATGGGGAAAATACGTTCATGGCAATTTACACGTTCATGAAATGCTGATTCCGTGACAAACGAGAGAATTTCATGCTTTGCTTCAGTAGCTGGATCATATTTGCTCATGTGACCACGTCACTAATTTCACACTCCTACGTCCCTTGGACCATGTAAATCAAGCTTCTCCATCAGATCACCCGGGTAATTTCAATTTGGTGCACCCTCATGAACAAATAAGAACCTGAAGCTTTATGCTCAACGGAAAATCATTCTGAGAGTCATTGATCTACGCAATCGCCCCACCGTACGTTGTATTTTGCGGCAAGATAGTGGGCCCCAACAGGTCCCCGACTACCGTAAGGATAGTATTCTGGTATAATCTTCTTCTCTTCGAGCTCTTTTAACAGAGGTGTGAAGAGTGCCCAAGCAGCATCCAGTTCATCGCTCCTGATAAACAGCCTTCTTTCCCCTTCAACAGCATCCAGGAGAAGCCTCTCATAAGCATCTGGAATCTCCTTTGAATATCTACAAATAAAATGCCAAGGAGTTTGGTTGGACTTTTAAAGATCACTTATTATGGTGGCACCCTAATCCAACACTATAGGCAGCTAACTTTTCAAGCCTTTTGTCAAATCAACAACAAATAACATAAAAGTCGAAGATGATTATATTACGTTTCAAGGTTTCAATTAATGCATCCAGCTCAATATCAACAAAGCTAAACATTCAAAACAGAAGTGATACTTTAACACAAAGGTTAGCCACTTTAGGCTGAGACTTTAATACAGCAGTTTTGGCATGTATAAGATAATAATTAAAATAAAAATAGGAATTACCTTGCTGCATAATGAAGATTCAGGTTACTTCGGTCCAATCTCATACCCAAACCAGGGACCTTGTTATTGATCTTTAAATAAATAGCTTCGTCAGGCTGCACTCGGATAACAAGCTCATTTGTCGCCCGATCAAGATCTGTCCCAAAGTTCCGGTTATATAAATTGCCAGGCACGTGCCTAAACTGTACCCTTATCTCAGCCCTGGGTAAAAAGAAATACATAAAATAAAATGATCCAGTCCAAGACAAACAAATATGACGCAGAAGCTCCTGCCTAACAACACACCTCTTATTATGTAATGCTTTCCCAGCCTTCATTAGAAAAGGCACCCCATCCCATCTTGCATTATCTATGAAGAGGGCAGCTGCTGCAAATGTTGGAGTTAAGCTGTCATCGGGTACAGTCTTGTCATCAGTGTAAGCTGGGTAAGTAACACCTCCTTTCGTGTGACTCTTGTATTGCCCTACCACCATATTTTCTAGTTGTAATGGCCTCATCGAACGTAAAACTTTGACCTACCAACCAGGGAAATATTTATATTTTCATAACAAAAAACAACAAAGAAAAACATATCAGAAATAAGCAGATTTCAGGTTCTTTCTTGAGTGGGGGTTTGGGGGAACCTTTTCATTTCTGATATCTTCTGCATCCAAGCTAACTGGTGTTTCCATTGCGAATAGGGCTAGTATCTGAAGCAGATGATTCTGCATTATGTCTCTTATAATCCCATAATTGTCAAAGTACCTAGATTCAATCCAGCAAAAAAAAAAAAGACAATAAGTTCTCACAAACAAGAATAGACGAATGTCTACTTGAGATAGAAAAGTACCCTCCACGTCCTTCAGTGCCAAAATCCTCAGAGAATATCAACTGCACATTCCTTATATACTGCCTCGACCATAGTGGCTCAAAAATGAGGTTAGAGAATCGGAGAACAGATAGGTTTTCCACAAGCTCCTTCCCCAGATAGTGGTCTATCCTGTAAAAGAAATCGACCATACAATCAGATTTTAGTCAGTATTCTATTCATAACAAAAGCCAACCTTAATTAGAAAAAACTCACCTGAATATTTGATCCTCCTCAAGATACTGTTTGAGAGCTTTTGTCAAAGCAGCCGAGGATTCTGAATCTCGACCAAAGGGCTTCTCGACAATGACCCTAGTCCAGCCATTACCAGATGAAGCTGACAAGCTTGCACATCTAACAGAATCTATGAATATATTTGGAGGTATTGATAGATAGAAGAGGCGATTAGAAATCCTTCCACCCTACAGAACCACCACCTCATTGTCAAATAATTGTGCATAAATTCATATGCAAGTTGTGGGAAGAGCAGATAATTGAATTTCATTGGAACAGAGGAAAAAAAAAAGCTCCCTCATCATATCTTGACCTTGAAGAAGAAATAGTTTGCAGTTCCATTACTAGATCATCAAATCTTTAAACAAAGAAAAAGAAGAAAACTTTACAGGTGCATTTGGGGATATAACGATGGCATTTCAACATAACACCTTGTGAGATCATATAACATGTGAAGTTATGAACCATTTCCGATCCACCCGAACACCAATTCTAGGAAATTCACATCACAGATAATGCCAAGATCTACCATATCGTAAATCATATTCACAGTAACCACATTGTATCCCCCAGCTATCAACCAACTAATTGTAACACCAACTTAAGTGTGCCAAAGTCCTGCTTCTTCCTATAACTGAGCTTGAGCTCCAAGAGGCACTTGATAAATGGATTTAAAGAGCAAAACGTACTGCAATCAGCAAGATAGTGGCTCCAGAAAGGCATCAATTCAACAACTCCAAATTGTACGAAATTTTGCCCTTTTTTTTTATTACAAGCTTTTAGTGTGCATTTCAAAAGGCCTCGAATAAGTACTTGACAGATGAAATGCCATTTTCTTACAGTACAATATAGTGTGCATTAACTGTTTTCAAATGGATATAAATACCAAAATTCGTTGAAGTCAGAGTAGACAAATATGACAAAAGAAATAGATATGTATAGATGTGCGAAGGGTGTTGGCAGCTTTTGCTAGAATGGGGTATCCAAGAAAGACACCCCAATTAATGAAAGTTAAGCCAGTAAACATCACCACTGTAAGAGCCACTCCTAGAGTAAGGGGATGTTTGGACATAGAATTCTCAAAACTTCTCATAATTTCATTCTCAAATATCACTCGAACACAAAATACTTTTCAATTTCAAATATTCAGTTTTTTCATCTAATCAGTACCTAATCATTATCCAAACACAAAAAATAATACAACTTTTACAAACTTCAAAACAAAACACAAAAATAATACAACTTTCACAAACTTCACAACAAAAATAATATTAAAAAATTATATTCAAACAACTTTTTAACTTTATTATATTTTTAGTCAACTTTTTCTCTTTCCTTTCCCAAAACCAAATAAAAATCTTAACTCAAAACCATTTCACTACTATTTTTTATTGGTACCAGGTGTCCGAGAATAGCGTCCCGACTAATCCCAGGGATGTACAGGCCCTCGGCAAGAAGTTTCCCACAAGTGTATATTGGGTAATTCAAGCGGAAAATTTTCCAATCCGATGGCCCCTAGAAATTTTTTGCACCTAAGGAGATTTGAACCTTAGACCTGGGGGGAGCATAACCCCAAGGTCAAGGCCTTAACCACTTGAGCCAACTCCTAGGAGTTATTTCACTACTATTCACAAAATTCTGAGATACTCCAAGTGTCCAAACAAGCCCTAAGATGACCCTGTAACTTTCAACTATCTTATCACGTGGCAGTTATGAGCCACTTCCAAGTTAGATGACCTTGCAACTTTCTACTTTCTTATCACGTGCAGCCATACACAAATTACCTCATGTTCCTTCAGCTTCTTGTCTAGCTCTGCAAAATTTTCTGGCGAATCATACTGCCCAGAATGGTAGAAACATCTTTTAAGAAATTGCTCCATCTTTTCAGTGCAGTTCTCCCTGATAATTCAGCAGAAAGAATATATGACAACCCAAACACCTCAAAATATTTAATAAGCAACGAAAAACCCAATGACCACATCGGGAGTAATATGCAATACCTTACAGCCAAATTCCTGAAGATAAATTACATGTATACCAATTAAGCTTCAAGTCAAGGAAGATCTGTTTACCTCTTATCAATTCTGCAAGTAAGGGTCTTGCTAACCATGTTTCTAAGGTCAGCATCAGACATCTTACTCCGAGCATAACCATAAATAGTAAATTGCTGCGATGAAATGAATTTGATACTTTAAAAATAAACAATACCACATCGATGAATACACTGATAGTATGCTGACCCACAAAAAAAGAGAATATCACAAGAGGAATTGAAAAACAAAAAAGTAGGAACCTGAGGGAGACAATCCTCATAATAGAGTGCAAAAAGTGCAGGGAATATCTTCTTCTTGGCAAGATCCCCAGAGGCCCCAACCACAGTAATACTGACAGTAGGCTCATTTTCATTGATATCAAATGTCATTGCATCTTTACATTCGTCCAAAGATGAAACTGACAACAACCCATCCTTCAGTTTCTTAAAAGGAATGTCATTTTCAATCGGTGCAACTGTAGTTGTCACTGCTCCTACACCCAGTTGTCATCCAAGTGACAAATTAAATCAGAAAACCAAAGAAATAAGAGGAGCGAGATCTCATCATCGAAATAGACAATTACTGGGAACATGCTTAATCATGTATCAAATTCTGCCAAATAAATTTAACAATTGCCATTCTTATTACTCAAAACACTCTAAGATATAGATTATAAAGAAATGAATTTGATGACTCTGGCTTACTGAGTTAAACATGCCATATCAATCAGGATGAAGTGATTAAGAAAACAGACCTAAATGCTAGCCATATGCATGCTCACACTCCAAAAAACTAGACAAGGTTACAATTGGAGCTATTTGGAACATTATAAATCTAATTCCACGTAATAAGTAACCGTTGTGGCTATGGAGAGAGAAAACCCTACGGAGAGAGAAGACCCGCTGCCACCCTTCACCCACCCTAGACCAGCGAGTGACACCACACCACCGGCATAGACAAGGCCGACGGGCCCCGATGACTTCGCTAAGGGCCGTCCTGCATAGGTCCTGGCTCTAGCGACCTGGATTTTCGCAAGACTCTCTCTCTGTCTTTCTCGGAGGCAGCAACCTGTGCCTTTGCCACTGCTACCGCCATAGACAAGACCGACGGGCTCCAGCGACTCCTTTCAGGGCCCTCCAACGTCGGTCCCCCTCCAGCGACTGGGATTTTGATCTGCATTTTCGTCGGCGCAAATTTGGTGGTTCTGATATGCTTTTTATTTTCGTATAATCCTTGAGATGACAAAGCGAGATTATCCTGGGAGATGATCTTGTGACTTGGGAGAAGACGATGACGACATGCGACGTGGATTCGTCTCAGATGGAAGGTGAGAGGTGGTTGAAGGTGGAATAAAAAACTTTCATTTTTACGAAAGAGGAAGGAAATATCTTTCACATCTCTGAACGTAGTAAAAGGATGGCTAAGTTCATTTGTCTAGATGGGACGACAACTTCGTGGGTGGCTAAGGGGATAGCGGATTGTTTAGAACTCAACTGTCATGAAGGATTCTTTAGGGAGTTAAGGGGGATAGCAGATTGTTTAGAACTCAACTGTCATGAAGGATTCTTTAGGGAGTTAAGGATGGGTAATGGAGTTCTCATCATTCAACATCATATTAATGCACGGGGTAGCTTTCTGCAACTCTCAGAATTTCAGAATGGAAGGAGGAAATGTTTGTTGGTGATTCTGGAAGGCGCAAATGGCATTGGATGGAAAGGTTTTCTACAGTCCATTCGAAGCGTCACTGGGTCCAACGCCTCTATTCTGAAGCATGCAAACAAAGGAGAGTTTGTTGATGGAAAGATAGTGGGAAGGCCTTCCTTGGTCAAAGGTGCCTCGTATGCTTCGGTGTTAAGGTCACTGGCAGGTAGTCCAGTAGAGAATGGCTCCGCGGTAGAAGGAAAGGGTAAGACACTTGTAGGAGACAAAGGCTGTCAGGTGACATTAGGAGAAGTGGAGGGGGTCTTGTGGGCTGTCAAAACTCAATTGACCGAAGTTATGGAGTATATGAGTGATCTCATGATTAAAGTGGATAAGGGGCTAAACCTAGTCATGGGTTTGGGTGGTGGGTCGAAAACAGACAAGGGGGGCGGGGGGTAGATCCTACGGGTTTGAAGGCCTCAAGTGCGCCGGCAGAGGGCGTTTCGACGCCGTCACAAATAGGGTCGTTGGACGCTGGCATCACTGTTCACACCAGTGTCACTCAGGACATCGGTAGCTTGTCGTTTGACTGCCCTCAGTCACCAGTTGCTAATGGGGTTGGTACTTTTTTCCAGGGTTCACTTTCAGTTGAATATGGGGATCCTTCTAGGGTCTTGAGTACTTTGGAAGAAACTGACGAGCCTCTTTTAGAAGATGAAAATGGGGTAACAGAAGGTAGTACTTCCCCTACCTATTCTATGCTTCTTGAGGGAATAGTAGGATCTGACAAAGTGGCACAGAAAGGATCGTCAGGGAGTGGAGTACATATAAGCAATATCCTTGTCAATGGAGGGGAGGAACCTTTAACAGTGACAGCAACAATGGACAACAACCATATAGCTGTTGAGGTGGTTCGAGATTTGAATGCAGGATATGGCGAGGAGGAAATTATGGGTTTGTCGTTGGTGCCTTGTGAGGAGGAATGTCTAGGGTCGGGAGTGCAGTTAGGTACTGTGTCTGGGGATAATGTTGTTCTCCTAGTTTCTCTCCCTCCGATAAACAATATAGCGGGTTCACCATCGGATTTGATTCTGCATAAAGTTAACGAGATTCAGCATATAGTGGGACTCTCACATGGAGGATGTGAAGACCAATTTAAAGCACTACTCAGTGCGATTTGGGAGAGCCACTCGCTTGAAACCAAATCAAATTTTAAGAAAAATATAGAGTTAAAGCGTCTTTCTTAGGCAATCAACTACGACGCTAAAGGTGGTAGCTCAAATCGAGAGAAGACTAAAGGGAGGGCATCATGAAGATGTTCTCGTAGAGGGAGTTTCGGGTGAAGTATTAGTCATACGGGAAACAAGGGATTAGGGTTAGAGTTGGAGTTGGGGAGGTGTGTTTAATTCCAATTTGGGCTTGGTGTATTTTGAGTAGTTTTTCATGGGCTTTTTGGGTCTTTTGGAGACCTCTAGTATGGACTAGTTGTTTTCTTGTATACGTCCATTGTAGTTGTTACTCCTATTGATATATATAATATTTTTATTTATAAAAAAATTAAAATAGACCTAAATTCAAACTTCCACTTTCCAATGTCCTCCTTCAATTCTCATTACGTATTTAGACAGAGCATTGGTGATTTCAAGAATAAAAAATAATATCGGAAACTGAAATACTGAGATATATTCATGAACGGAAATAATCTAATTAGGGAAAAAGAAGAAGAAGAACGGAAGAAACCAACCATCTTGCGTGCGGCCAACAGAATTCGTATGGGATTGTATGGAGACCTTAGCCTCGAGAAAACGTTTAGAACCCGAAGAGACCGATACCCTCTGACGATGACCGAGCTTAAAGCATAAATAAGAAGAAGAAGATGGCGCATAAGACGATGATGGTAATGGTGAATATGAACGGCAATGGGTTGAGGAAAGGGTCGCCATCTCTCTCTCTCCAATGCTTGCAACTGAAAGAAAGAAAGAGCCTTTCAATAAGAATGGGATCGGGAGAGTCGAGTCCGATGCTGTTTCAGAGGGTGCAGAAAGGAAGAGAGGGAAATGACCACTTGGAAAACATCGAAGGGTCACAACTTACAAGGGGCCCTTGAGATCTCCGAAAGTCTGTATTGTCCTGCAAACAAGTCTGGAGAGAAAATTGGAATATGGATTCCTTGTATTATCAAGTCAATTACGCAAAAGAACAATAATGTTTACTTGTTTAGTCGATGATGATTGTCTTCTTTACGTAATAATTGGCCCACCATTTTTTTGTCATTTTATGTTAGGTCGGGTATTTTTTTTAAATAAATAAATGATTTGTACAAATTTTAAAAATAGATAATTTTGTATTAGTCTTTATAAAAAAAATAGATTCATTTAAAAAAAGTATAAAAATATTTTTTATTAATGAGATCTATTTTTTTACAAATGACATGTATGAGACTTATCTATTTAAAACTTGTACTTAACATTACTCCTTTTTATTCTAATAATTAAACATGAGTTTGTATTTTTCAGTGAAGGTGATGAATTCATTGATTAATATACTTAATTGCCTTTCTTTTTTTTTAATCAAAACATCGAAACTTGTATTCATTCTTATTCAAATGTTACAATTTTATCCTTTAGAACATAGTATTGTATAATTAGAGGGCCTTCTTCTATCCAAATTCTTTCCTCATTTACAAGTAAAAAAGCTTTTGCAAGAAAGTGAGCTACACAATTACATTCCCTATATGTTTGTTTGACTGTCCAGTTAGATCTATTCTTCAAAACCCCTTTAATATCTTCAACCAGTTGACTATGCCATTCCTAGTTAGCTTCAATCTCATTCACTGCTTTAATCACACTCAATACATCTCCTTCAAAAACCATTTCGTCTGCACACAGTTGCATAGCACGCCAAAGAGCATGTAACTCAGCTACTAGAGTAGAAGTTACAATTCCCTTCTGAGCACACAATGAAACCAACACATCTCCTTGTACATCCCTTATCACTACACCAATCTCCATCCTACTTTCATTAACCTTTAGTGTAGCATCCCAATTAATCTTCACCTGGCCTTCTTCAAGAGCCTTCCATCTGCATAATCTTTTTGCCTAAGTTCTATCAATCTAGTTCTTGGGTTCTTTTTGTTGAGCTTGCTGGAACTGAAACAAACAGTCAGTGGCTTACCTAAAAATCACATTAGGCCCTTCAAATTTATTTTCAAACACAAAGCTATTTCGCCTCAACCAAATCCTTCTCAATACTATTGCCATTAACTCCATTTATTCTCTTTTCAGTTTATTACACCAGTCTGCCCATAGCTCATGCATATCCCTTTTAGTAGATGCTCATTTCTGAAAAGGATTGAGGTTATCTGCCCAAACATCTATAGCTCCACCACAGCTCCATAGAGCATGAGAAACTGTTTCCTTCTGCATCTTACAAAGTGGATAGTGGTAATCTTTAACAACATGTCTATGCTGGAGAAACTTGCTCAATGGGTAGGACAATCTGCATTCTGGTGTGTTTGGAATTACGTGGATGCACCTGAAGACGAGCGTTTGAGTTTAGGTCTTTAAAATCTAAAATCCCTTGTTTTGATCTATATTAAATTTAAGATTTGAATTTACATAAAAGTCAAATAAGTTTTTGAATTTTTCAAAATTTAAAATCATTATTGATTTAAATTAAAAAAAAAATTCTAAATCTAAATCTAGAATTTTCTATCTAACCATAATAATAGTAAATTCAATGAGGTATCTTAAGTTTTTGCTAAAATTGGCAGTGGCTTTTAATGGGATGTCCAAGTACAGATGGGCTAGGGTTTAAGATATTACCACAGGCATTTGGGCTTTGTGGATGTGGAAACTGGAAAGGACTCTCAAGTCTCATGGTCTCTGGCTGCCATGTAAGGTTGACCTACACCTACGTCGTTTTGATGGGCTAATGAAAAGCTCCAAAAGAATTACTGCATTCCGTCACCAATCCATGTTAGGTAGCGGCAGTGGCAATATTTAAGCTTTCCTACTCATCATTTTTACATATCACATATCATATTTTTTTAATTTTTTTATTCTTTTTAAACTAATTAAGTTCTTCTACTCATCATCCATATTAACAAAAAATAAAAAATAAATAGTCTGTAGTGTGTAGTGTGTGATGAATAGCTAAGTTCTTTGTAGTTATAAGATTTGCAAATCACACGCATTATATTTGAAAAAGGTAGATGAGATTTATAATGAAAAAATTATTTTTTTAATAGTAGACTCTACTTTTTTTCAAATAGAATGCACAGATTTTGCACATCCTAAAATTGTAACTAGCATTATTCAATCATACTATATCAAATTCCTATAGTCTTTTATAATTCTTAATTATTGTTCTTATTATTATTAAATTCAGAAGAGTATTATTTTAATATAAAATTATGTAATAATTGTGTAATAATAAACACTGGTTCGGAAAGTGAAATCATCTTAACTCATCTCATCTAATCATTACAGTTTTCTTAAACTTCCAAACAGAATACATTAAACAATTTAACTTTTTTAAATATCAAAACAAAACAAAAAATATTCTAACAATATTTTATTCAATTTTCATTTCATCTCGTCTTATCTTAACAAAATTCCAAACCCGGCCTAACAGTAGTAAATTTATATTTTTTTTGTTACTTTTTTTATTATTATTATTATTTATCTCATCTCTTCGGAGCTAAGCAAGGAATTTCAGCAAGGAACGAGGTCAAAGGTCAATGTACACATGCTGGCCCATCCCAGTTCAAGCTTCCGAATCTGAGGGAATAATAATATTCAGGCTAGCCTACCCACCCACCTCACAAAGGGCCCCATACGCTAATGGAATCCATATATTGACCTAACCATATTTTAATGGAATCCATATAATCCTCAAAGATAGCATTACTTTGCTTTAATGGAATCCATATAAATGTACATAATTAATACACATAAGATGTAAAATCTTCCATGCAAAATACAAAAAATGAAAGAATAAATCCTTTCTTCCTCGAAGTCCTAACCATGGCGAGCTGTTGGACCCTAACTTTTCGAAAAAAAAGCCATCTTTTTGTAATGGGACTTATTTTTAACAAACATTAAACCTCAATGCCTAAGTTGTTGGATCCAAACTTTTCGAACAGTAATGGTACACTTATAATTCTATTTTATAATTTTTATACAATTATGTGATAAATTAAGGATATTATATAAAGTGATGCTATTTTTATAAGTTGTTTTAGAAAAATATCTCTCATTTAATGCATGGTTATATAAAGATTATAAAAAAGAATTATAAGTATATTATTTTCCATAAAAAGATAACCTTTAAGTGGCATGTTTATTAGTGGGAGAAAAAACATGAAGTTTGGGTGTCAAATTGTGTTAACAGGTCGTGTTTGTGTCGTATCAAGGCATGTATATTATACTATATAGGTCAACCCGAATATGAACCGTTAAGCTTATCGTGCCAAAATCTTAAACCCTAACACGACCCATTAACATAACGGGTTGACACAGCATGACCCGTTTTGACCCGCTAGTGAATACCACGAAATAGGTTAACCCGACCCGACCCAAAATGTTTTAACTCGTTTATATAAATGAATTGAACAGACCCAAAATTAACCCATTTGATCTAATTAAATTTAGCATAATTTTATATAAATGTTAAAATCATAATATTTATAAAAAATATATATATAAAAGTAATTACAAATCCAAAATTACAATACAAATAATAAAAATATCGTAATTAAAATCCCAACAATTTACTTTTACGTATAAGAATATAATTGTAATTTTAACTTTCTTAACGGGTCATAACGAGTTACAATGGGTCAAAACAGGTTGATCCGTTATCAACTTAAGAGCACTAACATTGGTTTCTCTATATGCATCTTCAAAATCACATCTTTTGAAGATTGATTTTGCATATCAAGAAAAATTCCTACATTAATGGATTATGCATCTTTGAACTAAATAATAATAAAATATTATTATTTTTTATTTTTTTCTTAAAAGTATTATTATTTATATATTTTACAATTAGCACCATGTGCTCAAAAATACCAATTTCATATATCTAAATATTACCAATTTCATATATTAAAATGACTAATTTTATCAATAAATATTAATATATACTAAAAAACACTTTGTATCATTAACTTAATACAAATTTCATATATTATATACAAATTCCACAAAGTTGATTTTAATGGGTAGGAAAGAGAAAAAATAGTAAAATAATGTTTGGAGAGTGAATATTATTTCTTCAAATTCAAATAAACACTATTCATAGTTATGCAAAATTTTGAAGATGCAAAATCCAATGTAGACTAATTTAGAGAGATATTATGCAAATATGAAGATAAATATGAAGATGCATAAGCCATTGTCAATGCTTAAGCAATGATGGTTTAACGGGTCAACACATAATTTTGATCCGAACTCGTTAGGACTAAACTCAAACATGTTATTATCATGTCGTGTTCGTGTTAGGTTAACATGAGTCTTGTCACATATTGTCACCTCTACGTCCAAGTACCATATTTGTGATCAACATGAGATGGTCGCGGTCATTAATTAATGGTGCGATCCAATCCAATGCAATTTAAATTATAGATATAATGCATATGCTCTTTTCTTTGGATTTTGTCTATTTTTACTAGGATGCAAATATTTATTTTCCACGATAGTTTGAAAATCATGTTATGTCGTACGTACAACAAGCTCATGTTCAAAGTACACAAGAAGTTGAACATGATCTGTACTAATTAATCAAGATTAATTCCTAAGAAGTATGACACTATGATCCCTAGTTAGCTAGCTACAAGAGAGAATAATTCCCATGGTTTATTTTTCCCAAACTCTCTTTCTTTTTGGTAGAGTCCCTGATTAATATACTAATTAATCAGGTTTCAAGCCACATTTGTTTATTGACTCGGGCAATAAACTCGTCAGCTCTTTGTTTTAGCTCCTCAGCAGGTAATCCCATCTCTTCTTCATCGTCATCGTCCTCAACTTCTGCTTTTACTTGATCTTTTTTATCTTCTCCTTCCTCTTGATCTTTCATCACTTTTTTTCCTTCAATCATATTCGTACTCATGTCCTCGATCAAGATAATCTCCAATTTCCTCTCTTCTTTTTCCTCTGGAAGCTGATTGGAGTAGTCTAGACTGTGCTTAATATACCCATCGTGAGTTTCAGAATTCCTCTCCACTTTGCTCTCTCGAGAAGTGGAGTACTGTCCCCTGAGACTGTGACTCCTCTCCACATATTCGTCGTAAAGGTCACTCGCCGGCGACAAGCTGTTTGAGTCGAAAAGCTTCGATTCCCCCACAAGAAAGACAACTATGACATTGACGACGATGAACAAACACTTGGGTTTAACGAAGAAAGCAGAAATATTTGGGAGAGAGGTGAACAGAAAATGCTTCATTGCACAGCAAAGAGAAGGAAACCAGTAACAGTAAGAACATAGTAAACTGCATGTTAGTGCTATAAGAGAATGAAGAATAAGACTGTAAAGAAACTGACTCTTTTTGTAACTATTCATGGCTCTAAGCTTTCCTCCCTTAGTTGAATCCATTGATGAAAGGAGAAATATTACGAATACTAAGTAATACAGTTTAGAGGTTCTGAGATAGTAGGTTTGAAAGGACTCTGTCAGAAGGAGTTTAGATATTCAAGGAGCCAAGGAGCTAGAGATGGAACAGTAGTTGTGAATACCTAATTAAAGTTGTTGAACTTGGTTCACATCTGGCTGAAAATAGAGCAGTGGAAACAACGAATTATATAGAGGCCGGAGGCGGAGGGAAAGGGGAAGATATTTTGTAGTCTAGGCCGGCTACTTTACAACATTATTGTAATGCATGCACGAGAAGGCTGCTTTTCGGAAAGCCGAAGGCAGGTAATTAATTTGAGTCTTTGAGATGATCAATGTGTTTAATTTGTTAGGTACGTGCTTCTGGTTCTGTTGATGGTTTTGAATCCTCTCACCTTAAAATATATATATAAAAATTCTATACGTAGTCATTTTTACATATTTTTTTACGCATTATACAATTGGCTGTCACTTTTTTTTAATATAAAATAATTTTTTTGACTAATCAAATCAATACTAGAGTGCATAAAAAATATATAAAAGTGACTATATGTAGCATTTATTTAAGTCAGCATTAATAATAAATAGCAAAAATGTTACTTATCTTTGATTTTATAATTCTTAGTTACATCGACTGATGTTAAATATAAATTAAAAAAAAACTTTTTAAAATATTATAAATCGATTTGTATGATTGAGATAACAAAATTCAAAACCAAGAATAATATTTTTCATATACAAAAGTCATTGGTTCCTATGTATTAATTTAGTAAGTAGAAGAGTAATGTTAGATACAAGTTTTAAAGAGTAATTTAGTACAGACCTTTTAAATAAAAGTGAGACTAATTTTTTATACGTTTTCATAAAGGGATTCACTTTTTTTTTTTTTTTAAATACATATAATTTATTAGAAAAATCTAATTATAAGCGATTTTTCGCACTAATACGCGCACCCATTCAATATGATTGGTCAGAAAGTAGATTTTATTGAAAACAATGCTAATTTAAATTTAGAATATGAATGTAACAACATTAGTATGCAGATTGGTTCGCAAACTCGTTTGTACGTAACAAAACTCTTATTTATTTATTTGAAACTTATATAAATCATCACTCTTTCGGAAAACAAAGTTAATATATTTCGGGCATCCTCGACGAAGTAAATATTAGAGTGAATATTAAATAAACCGACGTGAAAATAAAATTTTCTTGTTGAAAGTTAGCACTAGAAACTACTAGAAAGTGCCAAGCACTTGCCACTTTTCTTTGGTGGGCTCGCATTGCAAAAGAAAAGGGATCGTAGTAATTAAATATAAGCCAAATGTCCATGTTTGTTTCCTCTGATTTGTTAATACTTTTTTCAGTCATTATAATTGAAGTGAGACGTGGGCATCCTGTAAAGGAGATGCCCATTCAGTTTAAAAAGAAATTCATGGAAACAACAAGAACAATGACATCACAATCATTTTCTATTAAATCTAGTTAGCTAGTTTAGACATGACATGATGCCAATGTCCAACATGAATTAATAATTGGCTTAGTGCATACATACATACATATATATATGTATGATTTTTACAAGTTTCAGATAGATAAATTTTGCATAATCTTTTTGTAAAAAAATAGACTATGTCTTAAAAAGTACAAAAAAATCTATAATTTTTTAGTGAGACTTACTTTTTTACAAAAGGTTTGCGTGGAACTTGTCTATTTAATACTTATACATAACATTACTCGGAAATGTATTCAAAGAATAAGAAATAACCTAATATTGTTGGAATCAACCAAAAGAATCGGATATTCAGTAGTGAAAAAGCGAGATTTTGAATTAATCTAATAACGATGGAAGCAAAGTAAGAGTTAACATAACTCATTAGCTTAAGCATTTTAAAGCGCCTCCGATTTTCGACTTTAACGGTATCCAATCACAACATGCCATTATCATATCATGTGTACCAAAAATGGATTCTCCTGAGATGAAATACAAAGGTAAAGAATCGGAATATGCTTAAGGTAGATGGACGGTTTATTTAGATTCCTCTCCAAAAGAGTGATCCCACAATATAAACATGTGTTTGATGAATATGACTGAAACTTCACACAAGGGCCTTTAAAGAAACCGTGACATGAGAAAGCGATACTTTCTTAGCCAAAGTGTATGTTTCGTTGTATGGTTCTTTCATTTGCTTATCTGAGAAGAAAGAACACATTTTAACCATTTTGGGTAGAAAGTAGGAGGGAGGGGCTGCGTGCTACTGAAAAGAGATGCACAGCAGTTTAAATTATTTATTTATTTTTCCATATGGTTCATGTTTAATCTCTTTCTCTACTTATTTATTGGGCTTTGGTCATCAGCTCGATTGGCTTTTGACTCTTCAGTTCTTTTTGTCTTCCTTTTCTTGGCAATATGAACCTCCCATAAACAGAACCTGGCGAAGATGAGGGAAGGTTGCTGGGTAGGTCAGGGATCATGTGATGCGATATTGGAGCTGCCAGTCCATTTCAACTACAAATGAGGCAGTTGTTCAACCTTATACGACTTGGTTAATCCTAAAATTCTCATCAACAGCTAAAATAGGACTTGGCATTCGATTTTAAAGGTTAACGCATCGTGCCTATCGGTTTCCAGGCCTTGCAAAATCAAAAATATAAGCCGGTGTTCTAACTGCAGAGTGATTCAGCCAGTTAGAATTTACTATAAATGGATTGGTTCTTCGTTGGTCAATCAATGTAAGTGAAGAGATGACAAGAACAGAAGTCACTTCTTATCATTGAAACGATAAAACCCAGCATAAGCCTGAGCCATAAGATACAACACAAAGGCACCATTCCATCTTGGACAAAATAGAACCTAGACCATACAAGCACTCAGACAACTCCACCACAACTACAAAAAAGCCGGCAAAAAAACATTACTTTGGTTTTGCTCAATTGCAGCAATAAGACCTGCTAGTTAGAGTCAAAGACAGCTGATTCTAGCAACTGCTAACAAAAGAATGAATTCTGTGCAATGATTTTCTCCTTGCCACCCAGAAAGGGATCAAGGGAACTAGATTGCATGTAAAACATTAATGGAAAAAATCAATGGAACACCTAGTTCTATTCAGCCTCTAGGCCACAAAATTGTAGAACTAATATCCTCAAAGTACCAGTGCAACCTTCTCCTGGGAAGCATAAGTGGAAGGATGGGCAATCAGGGGCTCATAGTGATCAGCTCCAGCACCACACCAACCTGTAAATCAAAATGCTTAGAAGTGCAACTAAATGGCTAACTTGGGATTAAACAGATGCAGTGGAAGAAATAGCCAAACCAAAAAGAAAAAAAGAAATGGTACACTCATGACATAATAACTTTATATCGTGTTGGTTGAATTTGGATCCCGATTGAGAGCTGGAGAGAGACAGATACATGAAGCGGACCCTAGAGTATTTATAGCTGTCTGATTGGATTTCTTGGGCAGCACCATATGCTCAATAAATGTTGTATGGCCCACTTTATTTATATGTCTATCTTTTTTCCACTCTTAAACCCTAGAGTTTGGATAGGAATCCTAGGGGATCTAAATCTGTTCCCAAAGGGATTATAGCCTATAGGAATTAGGATTTTCTAGGATTCATGACTGAATTAAAACCAATTGCCATCCAAATGCATTTATATAAACAGTAAGGGAATATATCACAATGATAGCTCCCTTACCTGTTCCTTTCATGAAAAGGAATAAAGGAGGTTCACAAATCTGACTCCTTGGACGATGTGGGAGGAAGAAAACACAATTTTCCTCCTCAACCATTGCGTCAGATCCATGTGCTTGCACCTGTAAGAAATGAATTAATACAAGGAAACTTAATGATTGATGATTCTTATGGTACATCTAATATTATACACGTACACAGTAAAAGAAGATACATTTTGCTTGATCACCTTTATTAATTGAGAATTAATTGTATCCATATAAAAATAATATGCCCAGCTGACCAGTACCAGGCATTTTTTTTTTATAAGTAAAAGATTATATTAATAAGAATGGGCTATGCCCGAGTACAGAGGGAGTATACAAGAGGTAACACCTATTTAAGAGGAAGAAATAGAAACAAGAAAATCATAAAATCGAGGCCATTGAAATCAACAGCTTTAGCCCATAGGAATAAAGTACTAACAAAGAACAATCTAATCTTCTCCAGTGAGTGCTCCCTATCTTCAAAATTCTGATCATTTCATTCCTTCCATAAGGCACTTCAAACGAGACTTCTATAAGACAAGCTGAACAAAACACACCCCACTTTAAAAATTCCAACAACTTGTGTTTGTATGAACAATTTGATAACTTCTCAGAGATGACTATGCTAGATTAACAAATTAAATTATACTAGCTACTGGCAATGACTTGCTAGTGATATGATAATTGTGGCAAAGGTGGTGGCGGGGTGTTTCTATTACGGTAGTGGTGGCAGTGTGGCGTAATTGCATATACTCTGAGAAAGGTAATGTTTGTACCATTTGTACAATTATACGTTCTATACAGAATTTGAAATTTTAATTTTCAATCCTAAGTTCAAAATTCCTTGAAATTTTCGAAGTAATTTCTTTTTTACCCAGATAATGGCCCCCCAACTCACAGATAGTAAGTCCTACCTAAGAATCCCTCATCCAAACATAACACTCGGCCCCGTTTTGATAATGAAAATGTTTCATCTCATCTCATCATTACAATTTTCTCAAATTTCCACACAAAATATAATAAACAATTCAACTTTTTCAAATCCCAAAACAATAATAATATTAAAAGATAATATTATAATAATATTTTATTCAACTTTCATATTTCATCTCAACTCACCATCCAAATGGTACCTAATTCTTATTGACAAAGGCTGTCTGTCTGAAGGCAAGTACACATTGCACTATTTTTTCACATTAAGCACTCAAATTTTCAACCCAATGAAATTATGAAAACTGCTACCTAAACATCTAATTATTTCAAGAAAAAACCATAACGGAACATATCACAAAACTATCAACTTCTAAAGCCAATCGGGTATTCAAAACTACCGGAATTTACACATTCATTACAATAACCAGAGTTTCAATCATATATATTATTTATTCCTCCAAAATAAACATTTACAACTGTGAGATATCATACCAAATCATAGTATTATTAAGTATAGCAATAATCAAATTTGAGTATTTCTAATCAAATTGAAAATAACAATCAAAAGCTCAAATTGCAATGAAATACAACAAAGCAAGACAGAATCAATGTAAGAACCAAATGTTTCTTCCTTACCACGTATATCTCCCGCTTGAACTCCGTTGCAAGGCACTCTATTGCTATATCATCTCCAAAAGCTGCAGCATGACCTTCCCTATTCTCATCTACAGATAATAAACCCTCCTCGGTATACTGCAATGTGATGATATCATATTCATCATCAGATGAACCAGAGATCGACATGTATTTGGCCCAACTCGGACCATCATTCACCGGAATACATCTCTCTTTGTAAATAGACTCCGCCGCCATTTCTCTTCAATAAGAAAAAGTAAAACCCATTCACAAAAAAAAAAAAAAACAAAGTAACATACACGCCATAAAAATCCGCAGCAACATCCTCACTTCAACTGGTATACAAAAAACTACACCACAAATATCGTTCTTTTAATTGCATTGAAAACGAGACCAATTAGGTCTCAAAAAAGAAAGAAAGAAAGAGATCTAAGACTAAGAACCATTAAATGGCTAAAAAGTTCTGAACCAACATCTGCCTCGGCAGAAACGATCAGATCTAACAATGTGTTACGGAAACAAATAGATCTAAAGAGAAAGAAACACCTTTGCACGCCAAGCTGAAGGAGCTCGTCGATGGCCGAATCCAAAGCCAGGCGATCCGATTTCTTGGCCAATAACTTAATCTCCTGCACCACGTGGATCCCCCACCCGTTCTTCAGATCGGGCGCGTACATGTGCTTGATCGCCTCTTCGATGGCCTCTCTCTCCTCCGCTCCCACAGATCCAAAGTCCTCCAGGAAACGCCTAACCGTTCTCCTCCGCAGCTCCCGCGCGTCGAACCCACGCGCAGTTCCTGACCCGGCCATGGCCTTCTGCGACGCCGTGAAAAGACAGTTACCGTCGGCCGAGACCTCCCCGCCATGCGAAAGCCGGAAGACCACGGAAACGGAGGACGACGAGTCGTCAGCTGGGTGCTTCCAAAGGATCCCCTTCGCGTGCAGCCGTTGTAGGTGGCGCCTCTGCTGTTCCTCCAGCCCATGAACGTCGTCCCAAGCGGTGGTGGTGGTGGTTTGGTCAACGAGATCTACGGCCTCAATTGCATCTAGAGCAGCTGGCGCTGACTTAGGGTCCCTCCAAGGAACGGTCGGTGAAGAGGTTTGAAATGTCTCCGCAACGGTCGTCGAATCACACAGCAGTTTTCCACCCATTGCTCACTTCTATCGTCTTTTTTTTTTTTTTTGCCTTTTTTCTTTTTCTTTCTCTAAATCTTTTCTCTACTTTTTTTAATTTATTTTTTCTACTCTCTTCTAGACTTCGACGGGGAGAGAGAAACCACGGGTAAAGAGAGAGAGAGAGAGAGAGGAGGAGTTGCAGAAGATAGAGAGAAAGGGTTAACGGATAGATGTACGAAGAGGGAGAATATAGACACGTGTCACGATCCGGTGGAGCGTTCAGCTTCTCTGGGACTAGGAGCGTGTGGAGCCAGTGGACCTTTACCAGCAAAACAACCAAATTCAATAAAAATAAAATTAAAGATATAACAACCAACGGTAATTTTACATATTATATCTTCATTTTTTATGTATAAAGTATGTCACTTTTATTTTATTGAATTATTTTTTATTTAAGATTTAAAAAAATTGATGGATAATCTCACATTATTATAATATTATATATAAAATTTTCATATATATATATATATATATAATATCTGATCTACAAAATTATTCTGCAAGTTCGTTTGAAATTGTTTTGATTAAATTTAAGTTTAAATGAATTTATTTATTAAACCAGTAATAAAACGATATAACTATTCAAAATATAATTTCAGTTTTTTATTATTATTTCTAATTTTGGTATTTTAAACTTTATATCGAAATTTCAGTTTATAAATCAATAAATAGTAATATTTATGTGTTGTTAATGTTATGCCTGTCTAAACGTTACAGGTTGACCAGTCTCAACAGTAACCAATTACATAATGTCAACTTATCAAGACATATCAGGCCCAAGACCCCCCCACCTTCGTGCGGCGCGGGTTTACCTCCGAACAAGGGCCGGCGCTGGTCTCATCATAGACACGACGTCGTACTGCCTATAAAATTGTAGTCTGTAATAATTGTAGAGATTAGTAAATATTACAAACCCATGGATCGGAGGTTACAGTAATTAATTTAGACGTTTATTCATTTATTTTTCTTCCTTAATTATGATTTATTTTTTAGATATAAAATGATATAATTCTTTCATAATTTTCCTCTTTTTGTCCAAAACTTTTCATAATAACAAAATGAGACTGTCAGTTATATTTTCAGCGAAAAGAGTAATTATTGATACAAAGAGAGGGGATCTTATAATCCTTGCAAAATTGTGGGGGGAAAAACAAAATACATGATAGAATATATCTTTATTATTATTTTCTATTGATCACTCGAATTACCTGTATTCTATCTACATGCATGCATGCATGATGTTACATTATCGAGCATGAAAAAACATTTTCATCATTAAACATTTGAGTAAGATGAGCACAATGCATTAAGCATTGGGGAGGATATTGGAAAATATAATATTCTCCTAATTGATCTATGCCCTCTTGGATAATGCCACCCTCGGCTTGCTCTTCATGTTCTACTCCACCTTGCTTCACAATCTCTACATGCTTCCCTAGTCGCTTCTTGATATCTTCAACAAGTTTCGCTACTTCGAATGCTCCCCTCACTGTCACTTGTGAGGCTTCCATATTGGGTTCCACACTTACAATCCCTAATTATTAAACAAAAATAAATTAACTGTTTTAGCTTCAAATATATATATATATATATATATATATATTCCATCCATAAATTAAATCCCACTTCTATGTATAGAGTGATTTTACGTACCTGTCATTCTCTCTATATTCTTCTTGACATCATTGACACAACCTTCGCAATGCATGAACATTTTGAGCACCACAATCTTCACTTCAACCTGCATAAATTAAGAAAATGATCAAGAAGGACACTAATTACATAGCAATTGGAAATTAGTGATCCTGATATTTAACGTACAAGATCATGTTGATCAAGAAGATGATCTAGAAAGCTGTCTTAATTTGGTGCCATGCATGCATATTATAAATGTGATCGATCGACCCACCTCTTTTTTCTTTTCCGGTGCTTTTCTAACTTCAGTATTATGAAATATTGGAGAAATCAGCTCAGCATTTCTGCTATACTTCTTCTGAAGTCTTTTTAAAGCTTTTAATGGATCGGCTTTCTTTCCCTTCACTACCACCAGGTGATTTGCACTATCGATCACCACATCCTCTACACCTAATTAATCAATCACATCATGTACTACTACTGCATCCTTTTGCTCTCAACAATATTTTAAATCAACAAAGATATATATAGGCTGGAGAAATGACACAAACTATTGAAAAAATAAAGTATTTCCATGAAACGTTATATTACCTTCAAGACATTTCAAGCACTTGAAGACTTTTCTACAGCATCCGTCGCAATGCATGTATGCTTTCAATACAACAATATCGTCGCAGTGAGTGTTGGGTGCATTTGATCCCTACCCAAAAAGAAACAAAGATTCAAACAACATACAATAATATTGGGTTAAGAGCGTATCTGTTGCAAGGACGACATAAATTGACCAGAACGGAAACAATTGTTTGTGGTTTCAGTAGTAGTACTACGTTGTCCATTGCTCGTCTTCTATGTCAGGTTGGGCTGATGACAATGGCCAAGTTTACAGGGAGGATTACCTCAAAACGACATTTAAATAAGACTCTCTCTCTCTCTCTCTCTCTCTCTAACTGATGACAGATTCCCAATCTATGTGGAAGAGGAATGAAATCATGCATAAATAGGGGTCAATCAAGGGTGTCTATATATTATCAGATATACTCAATTAGTTTATCCCCAGGAGTTCAATTCTAGGACCTAAAGCGGAAGAAATAGAGGCACAAAAGATAAACTTCAAAACAATATTTATAGTTATATTTAAACAGTATTAAATGCTTAATAAATATTATACAACTTACTTAATTTATACGTCTATTTCTCATATTTTAGATGGGGATCTAAATCCATACATACTTGTATATATATATATATATATATATATGATTTAAATCCATCCATATATACATATTACTTTATACGTTTATCTCTCATAACGCATATATAGATTTTGTGATTACGTTGTTGGGACGTTGGCCGATTATCTGTCTCTCTATTTTCGCTTGATGATCTTGAGATAAAAGACTAATTCAGAAGGAATTGAAAGCATTGCTATTTACAAAACTTTGTGATCTATAAATTTACTAGAAACATAAATAAAATATATGTTCGGTTACAGCCACATGATAGCCTAGCTAGCGCGTTGGCAAACTAAATTAATTTCCAGCTTTGCAATTTCATGTTCATCATGTCTTGCACTGTATAATCACTTTATAACTAAAATATTTCTCATACTTCTTTTAGTAATTGCATGCGCTTGTAAATGAGATACCATATAATTTATTAATTAAGGGTCAAAGTCCTATTTATTTCATTACGTCGATCTTTGTCGACTATGGCGGTTTCATCTTGACGTTGGTCCTCTCCTGAATATATAGTACTAATATTTAATGGTTGGGTTAATTATTGGTATATATTTATAACCCTCTTAAATTACAAATCTTTATTGATCAATTGGGCTCGTTTGTTTTCGAAAATGAGATGAGTTGAGATTAAATTTAAAAAGTTAAATAAAATATTGTTAGAATATATTTTTTAATATTATTTTTATTTTTAAATTTGAAAAAGCTGAATTGTTTATTTTATTTTATATTGAAAGTTAGAAAAATTGTAATGATTAAATGAGATGAGATGTTTTTTGAAAGAGAAATTCTATTTGCAATCCCAAGTGGGGACTGTATGTGCAGGTCTTTTATTAAATGAGAAAAAGCATCATTTTAGGAGGGATAGTTTTGTAATTTTAAAAAATTTTAAAGATAAAATTGTCTAGACTTGCATTGCAGTCCTCAAATGGAGACTGTATCTGGCATTACTCATACACATTATAAATTAATGTTGACTAAATATATGTGAATTTTGACAGCTTTTATGCACCTCATGATGATCATGATCTAAGCATGCCTATTATTTTGACAGTTTTGCATTGAGTGAATGTCACAAATGATTTCCCAAAATTTCAGATGGATTTCTATGATTAATCTTTATTATTTTTGCTGCTGCTTTATATGGGAGTTACTGTTAATATTCCACTTTATAGGGATGAAAAAAGAAGTAAATAGCTATTTGAAAACAGAAGTGACAGGTTAAATAGATCGCACAAAACAAATTATTACTACTTCATAAACTAATTATGTTGTTTGATCTTTTTTACAGTAAAATAAACTTTATAATATGATATATCACAACAAGTTATATCAATTTATGAAATTATTTTTATGATATCTCTTTATAAACCAAACAGTTTTTTAAAAAATAAATTGAAAATAGATGAAAATCCAATTGGCTTGAACATGATTACTGGATTCAATTGACTTGATCATCAAAGTTGAATTAAATGGATTCAGATCTTTTAGGCCCTTTTGGATTGCAAGATCATCTGTATCTCATTTCATTTCATCTCAATATCTAAATATCTGAAACATAAACACTTTTCAATTTTAAATATTTAATTTTTTTTATCTAATCATTACAACTTTCCTAAACTTTCAAATAAAACACAAAAAACAAATCAATTTTTTCAATTCCAAAACAAAAACTATATTATAAAATTATATTATAACAATATTTTAACTTTATAATATTTTTATACTACTTTTTCTCTCTCATTTATCAAAACTCCATAAAACATCGACTTAACTCAAACTATTTCACTATTATATATTCACAAACTATTTTATTACTATTTACAGATCATCGATCATCTCATCTGACTATCCAATCAAGACCTTAAAGTTTCTCTTTGAATGGATACAAATTTGAATAATTGAGATATTATGCAAAACGATATTACGTCGCATTTCACTTAAAATATATATTATTCATTTAGTTCGGAACACATGATATTTTAGTCATTGTATTTCTAATAAAGATTAGATTGACAAGCGAAATAACTAAAATATCCTATATTTTATACTGAATGAATATTATCCTTTCATTGAATTGATGTATATTCATATAGCTTATGACATATTGTCATATACTATACAATTGCGATGAAAAATAGAAATCACAATTAGGCACATTGATTATATATTCACAAGACACTTTCATCTTTGGTGAACAGTAAACGAAAAGTTTTTTTAATCTCTCCCTTGCAATTTTCCCCTCCCCCCCATTTTCATTGCTTGCTCGACTCTCTATCCAACCACTTACTAGTCATGAACCTCCTTGATTTCCAGCTCCTCCCCCGCCTCTTCTTCTTGTTCATTACGGCCTTCTCCATCTAGCAGATCATCTGCTCCTGATCCAATATTACCTCCTCCTCCTCCAATCTTTTCTTGCTTAGAAATTTCAACCTTTTTTGAACACTTTTTCCATATCCGGCGGACGAGTCTTTCCGAGTCAAACACACCAGTCACAGTTGCTAATTTTGTGCTTTCCGGCCCATATATTGAACGCACGTACTGATCATTAATATGTACTTCAGAAACTCCTAGGAATTCATGGCAAGCAGATTATGAGATTCATCGAAATCTCTATATATTCTCTCGGAATGGATATATAGATGATCAGAAAAGGCTGGTTTTTAGGAAACTCAATATACCTGGCATAGACTCGCAGCATTTCCTGAATTCTTTCTCGCACTTGTTGCAATTAACGTTGAACAATATCTCCACTCTGATTCCCTGAAACAAGATGATCATGAAGTGCGCTGATGTTGAAAATTAATTATAAAGCGATGAATTACCAAAAGCAAACACCAAATGTTTGCATGCAAGTTGAAAATATATCATAAAATCTCCTGCATGCATGCGCGCGGCAGCATGCACTTTAACCTTGTCATGCATTCAACATACATTTTGTTCTAATGCTTCTTGCGAGGGGCGCTTGGCTTTCTTGGAGAACTCCAGGCCGGATACAAATGCGCCACTGCATTTTGTTCCAAGCTTCTTTAGGGATTCCATACTTCAAATTGATGGCCTTCACTTCACTTGGCGCGCGTAATCTACAAGACCTACTTTTGTGCGTATTTCACTTGGATCTTTCGTCCTTTCTATTTCTGGTTGCGGAATACATGACACACACACACACACACACACATATATGTAGTTTAATTCTCTCGGAAAAATAAGGGAGAGAAAAGAAAAGGAAAATTACAACGAAGTACGTACCCTTGATAGGCGATAGCATTAAAATTGAGAAACATGCATACATGCAATCGATATGATGGCAAGATCATGCGCGCGCATTGATCATCATGCATGGTCAGGTAAACCAAAGTTAATACGGCCTCTATTTACAGCATTTTACTGCAGAGCAATAAATCAATTTGGGCTGAGAAGAATCAATTAATATCACGCTTATATATGTATAATTGGTAATTCTAGCTGGCCTATAAATTCAATTTATTAGTAAAGCATGCGCAAAGAATCTTATCCAGGAGTTACAGTACTCGTTAATCCATGTCCAAGAAGGAAAAAATGATAGGGCCGGAGGTTGAACATGATTTTCAGATCAAATCCACTAATCCAAGCTGCATGCATGCGTGATTCGTATCATTATTGGAATTAATTTTAATATTTATTGTTATGATTCTCTGGCTCCTTCAAGACTCAGATTGAGAGTGCAAGTGATAAAGAAAATTACAAATGGCAGAATGGGAAGATTTCTCATGTAGACCGATCACCTCAATTATTGTTGGACTCCAAGTCAGGTAAAAGCCCAGATACACATGACAACAGATTGCCTTTGCCCTTTAGGCCTGGGCTAGCCCAGCCCACAATGTTTAGCTGACGTGTCCAACAATATCCACTGTGATAAAACTTGGAGTAATGCTACATCCAGTCGTGGAATGTATAAATGTCGTGCAGTCGTTTTGAAAAAATGTGAGATTCACTATTTAAAAATTAATTTCTTTTCATGTGAGTCCTATATTTATTCACTTTTTTCAAAACGATTACATGACACTTGCACACTCACGACTACGAGTATCATTTCTGTAAAACTTGATCATTCGATTTCATACATCAAAACGTGTCATCAAAATAGAAAGTGATAAACCCAAAACTAGCAGCGTTGGCACATGTTGGACAGGGATTTCTCCACGTGGAATTCTCACCCACGTGTCTTCACGGCGTTGTAGACACCCGCTCTTCGTGGTTACACAAATCCTCCTCCATGACCCTTTCTTCTGGTCTTTTGGTTCGGAGGACTCGGTTTTTTAGTTAATCACTTGTGCTCTCGCTCCTATTATCAGTAAGATCTGTTTGTCTTTTCTTTTTCTTTCTATTTACTCTTCATTTGGTTTTATTGTGTTATTCTGAAAGAGTGAGTTGAAAAATCACCAGTCACTAATCACCATTGAAGCTTGCTTCTTTTTTCCGTTTCGGGTTTCA
This sequence comes from Juglans mandshurica, assembly GCA_022457165.1. NCBI lineage: Eukaryota > Viridiplantae > Streptophyta > Magnoliopsida > Fagales > Juglandaceae > Juglans > Juglans mandshurica. The sequence goes on along the minus strand of CM039629.1, from coordinate 22,208,500 downwards.
CTAACACGAAGAAGGTCTGAATCTCAAAAAACAGCCAACCCAATCAAGCAAGAAACACTTAACACAATTAGCAAAGGAAGAAATGTCGGGTGTATCTCTAGCAGTGGCTCCTCGGACAGACCCTGACGGAACCAGCATAAGTGCAGCCACAAAACCACCCCAAAAACATGAGCCCTTCCCCCACAAGCAGAAGAAGCAGAACCAGTCGTTGGTGGGGGGCATATTGGGATCACTGCGTGTAATAGAACTCCAACTCGTAGCATTCATCATTGTTTTCTCAGTTAGTGGTCTTGTCCCACTCCTCGATCTCGTCTTCCCCGCATTCACCTCAGCCTATCTTCTACTACTCTCACGCTGGGTCTTCCCTTCCCGTGGCAGTACCATCTCCGGGTCGCCTGAAATTTTCATGGGAAGCAAGTTGTTTAGGTTCTACGAGGTTTTGGGAACCACAATAGGGCTGTTCTTTCCGCTGGCGTACGTCTTGGGTGGGTTTGCGAGGGGAGATGACCATGCAGTCCGGTCAGCCACGCCGCACCTGTTCTTGCTCTCTTTTCAGATACTGACTGAGAACATTGTTTGTGGATTATCTTTATTCTCCCCACCGGTGAGGGCATTAGTTCCTTTTCTGTATACAGCCCGGAGGATCTTTGTGATCACTGATTGGGTAAAGGACGTCTGGACCAACCAAACACTGCCTCTAAATGCACAACTTAAGGTAAATTCTCTCAACCGGACTAGTTTTCATAGCTTCATGTTTGTGTTGATAATCTGATTGATTTTGTTGTGTCGACCGTGGCGTAGGACATTGCTTGGTTTTGGTTTGGGAGGAGCCTTGCAGTTGCAAATCTGGTGTATTTCTCCACGAATTTGTTTGGATTCTTGATTCCTAAATTCCTTCCGGGTGCTTTCGAGAAGTATTTCAGGGAGAGAGACGAGGTTCATGCAAAGACTGTGGAGGATAAGCGATCTGCAGCCATCAACAAATCCCAAACAACAGATAAGAAGGCTGATTAATAGTTCTGTACGTACTTAGTTAATTGGTGTCATAGTTTTGGTACCATAATTTTGTTTTGGAAAGGGAAGATCAAAGAGGCGCGCTAGCTAATTCCCTTTCCAGTGCATCTAAGCATTCGATCTGCTTGCCATATGTAGTTTCTTTTAATATCATCTCTTAATCATCTAGCCAATGCAAAATCAGGGCCATCTTTTCTGTAACAGCGTTAATTGAAGTTTCAAAAATAAGATTGCCATCTTCTAGCTTTTGATAGGAATCTTTCCACTTATTTTCCAAATTTGGATGATTATGTTCTTGTCACGAGTTTTGATGTCTACGACAGTAAAGACTCGTGATGATTACAGAGCTTTTTTCTTTTCTTTTTCTTATTTTTAAAGCAAGGTTCATTCCATGGTAGAAAAAACAAAGTAAAAGGACTCCAGTTTAATACAAAACATTAAGAAAAAATCTAAAAACTATAAAGCTACATGCTATGGCCATGAAAGGGAGGGTCTTTGCAGCTGTGGAATTCCAGAATAGTTAAGGGTGTTGACGTAGTGTTTCGCGGTCCTGGACATGGACAACTTCACGTCCCGGGTGCCAAGATGTGAATTTTTTGGAACCCTCGGCAGTGTTCCGGTGCGGCTGTACGATGGCGATTTGTATGTCTACGGCAGCGAATGGAAAATAGATGATGTGAAAGTAAAAAGAGATGACACAAAATTTACATGGTTCGGCAATATGCCTACGTCTACATGGGTTTGGGGAGGGAAGTCTCTAATGTAATATATATCTGTTTACAATCACTCATGGAATCTCATATCTCACTGTATAGAGAAGGTCTGTTGATCGTCTTCTTGATCTCTCAATCTGTTTTTCCGTCCTGATGTCTCTCTTTTTTTTTAGCCTTCGATCCCCTTTTTATGCTGTCTGAGCATTCCCTTTTATAAGCTTGTCTGACCCCTTACTGTACATGCCAACCTGTCTTTGGCAAATCTCCCTTGCGTGATCCATTTGCCTTCTCCCCTGGTCTTCTAACACTTTTCAGTACTAATATCTCTCTTGTCCCCTTCGTACCTCCCTTTGACATTCGCAACTCTTATGTCTCATTCATGTCCCATTTTATCTAGCTTCCTTTTTGTTTCTAATGATATTTTGATGGGCTGAATCCAATTTATAGGCTAGTGTATTTTTCCCCTCCATATAGGGATCTACATGAGTGGTAAGCCTCCTAATGCTTGATTGGAGACGGTCCATTGCACATGGTCATGTGCATATATCGATTTTGATCGATGTGTTTTTTTTCTTGTATTTTTTGTTCGCCATTCTTAAAAATTATGAAATAAAAATTGAATGTCTGTGTGGTAGAAAACATTGTCCAATTACAGAGCTTATTAGCAGAGTCATCAATTTCTTGATCATGATTACAAATTTACAATTAAAAAGAGTAGTGACATCTAAATAACACATTTTATAATATATTAATATATGATGTAAAATAAAGATATTTTAATAAAATATTATTATTTTTATAAAATAATTTATAAAATATATATTTTTTTAAATATTATTGTGAAAAACATTATGAAAGTGACGTGATTGCTTGTAAACGCTGCCGACAGCAGGGGCGTCTGCAGAGCCCACGATGTGCTAAAAAAAAAAAATGATTTTATCATCACGTTATAAAGTGGAAAAAGGAAAAAGAAAGAAAGAAAAATGAGCATTGTTGTTCATAAGTTCATATACCATACATTAAATTTTTTTTATTTTTTTTAAAGTTTTTTTTTGGTTTTATTATTCTTAAAATAATTGAATTATTCTACTCATAAACCATATACTGCATATTTGATAAGAGAATAAAATTAAAAAATCATAAAAAGGATAGTGCGTGGTGTATGAAGTTTAAGAATAGAATTTTTCAAGAAAAATACATGTGGGTACTGAGAAGTAGCAAGATGTCAGCACACATAAGAGTGCTTTGATCACAACCCCATATACCTGTGAGAGCTGCACCGTATTTAATTGGAGTAATGTTGGGCACTATCCTACATCCGCAGCACACCCTTCATAATTTTTTTTCTTCAAATCAACACGGTGTGTTGAGAATGTAGGCTGCAGCAAATATTTTTCCATTTAATTGATTGACACTTATTCAGAAGAAATATTTTTGGGAGCAGCCACTATTTCACTACATCCACGTACACTTGATGTGGGCAACAAACATACCGTTTCATTGAGTGAGTTGAGAGTGAGACGGATGTGAAAGAGAACTGATGGATGGGAGAAGTGATGAGAGAGAGATAGTTGAGTTGAGAGAGAGACGATGAGGGATGAGAGAGAGTCGAGGAGAGAGAGATGATGAGAGAGAGGGGTAAAAGATCTGGTATGTTTTGCACAAAAAAAAAAAAAGTAAACATGTAACATGTGCTACATATTAGCCGTAAATAGTGGCTGATCTGTAGCACAGCTCGATTCAGAATTTATTTTACTTCCTATATAGTGAGGATGCTACGTTGCTACTGTTAAGCATGATTGATTTTTTTTTTTAATTTTGTTATTTTTTTATATATATATTTTTTAACACTTTTAAATATTAAAAAAAATAAAAAATCATAATATTATTAAAAAAATATTTCTTTAATCACCAAATAAAAAGTAAAATTAAAAATTAAAATAAATAATTCCAATAATAACACCTAGCGGTAAAATTCAATAGTGAGTATAATTTTTCTTAAAAGATTACTAGCTCTTTGAGAGCTATCGCTAGTTATTTTGATGTGTTTTTTTTAATATTTTTAAATTTTTTTTAAATAAAAATTCACAATATTATTAAAAAATACTTATTTATTCACAAAGTAAAAAAAAAAAAAATTTGAACGGTATGCTCCCGCCGGAGCGATGGGACTAGCATTATCCAATCGGAAATTCGTGGTTGTTTGCCTAGATTGAGGTCGCTATCAGGTGCGTGTGACGGGTGGAGGGTTGGAAAGATTTATTTTCTTTTTTCAGGCTTTATTTATTTTAATTGAAGTGTAAAGAAAAAGCAATTTTTTGGGAGCCTTGAATAAATCTAATGTTAGATACAACGCAAACGTTATGCAATCCTCAGGCTAATTAGATTATCAAAGAATATCATTAGCGTACACTACTAACCTAAGCAAAATGAAGTATGCCAATTGTTTGAGATAATTTGTAAGAGTGCCGGCAATGCATATGATTCCAATGGGAATACTTCCAATAGTTAAATCAGTAAGAGAAGTACTTGGAGTCTCTCTGTAAATCTAGATAGATACAATGCATACCTGAAATATATTATAGGATTTGAGGTGCACAACATAGAGGAATCATGACGATGTTCCTTCCGACCTTTTTAATTGGCGTGGATTTCTCACGAGAAATCCCTATCGGCGTATACTTTTTAGTGTCATCATAAACGATGTGTTTTATTTAAGAGAGATGATAGTTGTAATCGTGAATATACAATCGATGTATAATCAATTTGAAAAAAGTGAATATATACTGGACTCACATAAAAATAAAAAATAAAAATTATTTTTTTAATAGTAGACCCTACTTTTTTTCAAAACGACTACACGATACTTACGTACTTTACAACTATATATAACATTACTCATCACCTATCAACCCCTCTCGAGACTTAAAGAGGTTGGTTATTGTTTAGTTTTTCTTATTATTATCTTATTAACCATATCTTTTATTGAAAATGAGAACAAAAGGATAGAGTCGAGAGTCTTTACAATCATCCCAAACTAATTAAAATGGTACATATAACCAACAAAAAGAAAACAAAAAGGTAAAATGGAGGGGAGTTACCAAAGTGCTCTCGATCTCATAAATTAAAATTTAAATATTAAAATTGTAGGGATTCTCCTTCCGTGTTGATAGAGAAGCACAAAATTGTTGATAAAAAAGGAGGAGATACTTACAATTACGAAACTATCAGTCCTCGTGTATCTCCTTTAACTTTTAAAAAAAAAAAATAGATAAATTTAGAATTTATATAAAAAAGTTATTTTTTAATAATGTCATCGATTTTTTTTTTTATATAGAGAATACAAGAAGACTGCACACTCTAAAACTATATATTACATTAGCCATACTTAAAACACATTAGAGCACTAGCATTGATTTCTCTATATATAAAATTACATCTTTTGAAAATTAATTTTGCATATTAAGAAAAATTCTTATATTAGATTATGAATCCAAAAATAATAATTTTTTATTATTTTTTTCTTAAAATTATTATTTTTTATATTTTTTACAATTAGTATCATGTGCTCAAAAATACCAATTCTATATATATAAATATTATCAATTTCATATATCAAAACGACCAATTCTATCAATAAATATTAATATATATTAAAAAACATTTTGTATCATCAACTTAATGTAAGTTTCATATATAAAAATCATCTCAATATAAATTCTATAAAGTTGATTTTATTGGGTAGGAGAGAGAAAAATAGTAAAATAATATTTAGAGAGTGAATAACGTTTCTTTAAATTTGAAGAAATACTATTCATAACTATGCAAAATTTTGAATATGCATAATCCAATATAAACCACTGTAGAGAAATATTATGCAGATATAAAGATGAATATGAAAAGAAAAAAGTTGTTTTGCCGCCTTAGTGTTACTGCTCTAATTGACCGTTTGGTTTTTTTTTTTATTATTTTTACTTAGTGATTAAGAAAGTGATTTTAAGTATATTGATATATTTTTTTAAAATATTTAAATATATTAAAAAATGTGAATAGAAAAATAAATAAAAAAATTTACAAAACACACTATCAATAAGTGAGCAGTAGAGTAGCTCCTCTCATATGAAAATGCATAAAGTATTGCCAATGCTAGAATAGTGTTTGGTGGTGGAGCCGAGTAGATCGAAAGATGTAGGAGAGGATGAACAGTTGAAAGAGAGGTTGCTGATGCCAAATGAAGTAAAATTGGCAAGAGTCCTTCTGAAAATAATGACTCAAAAGGTGGAAAGAGATCATCGGTAGTCCTTTATTGCTGCCATTAATCACTCGATAATAATAGAAGGAGGATATATAATCAGGATGCAAGAATACTTAATTCCTTAAGGACAAACATTACCTGCACTTATGATATCAGATAAAATGGTACAAATAATTCATATTAAGTAATAGGTAAACCTATACCATTAACATTAGTGTAGGTAAAGACAAATATAAAATTGGGTTAAAATCACATATTTTACCTTTTGTCTATTCTATTCTATAGAGATTTTTATATTAGATTATGAACCTGTTAGTCAAAATAATAATTAAAATATTCTTAATTTAAAATGTAGTGAACGATCACAATAAATGAGGTTTTTGTCATATATAAATTGTGTTAATCCATAATTTATAATAAAATTTATTATAGTTTTTTAAAAAATAAAAAATTAATTATTTTTAACTATATAAAAAATTGTGTTGAATGTATAAAAAATTAAATAAATTTTCTCAATTTAGATTTTGTTTGTTCTTTCAGATGAAACGAGATGAGTTGATATTAAAGTTAAAAATTGAATAAATTATTGTTAAAATATATTTTTTTAATATTATTTTTATTTTAAAATTTTAAAATATTGAATTATTTATTTTATTTTATGTGAGAATTTAAAAAAATTATAATAATTAGATAAAATAAAATAAAATAAAATATGCGTTAGATGAATGACAGCTGTCACAAGGTCTTTTGCTTTGTCGTTATTGTCCAATACAATAATACTCTTGTTCACATAATTATCGCGACATTATTTATCCATCCTGAGTCTTCCGAGTCTCTGGTTCTTTACAGAAATCCTAAATTAAAGGTAATTTGTGGACAGCTTGTGTTATATTTTATAGTATTGTTTTTTACTAGAAATTGATTCCCCAAATAAACACACCGCTCTCTCTATTACTTTGGTCGGTTGTCCTTATCGATCACGATCTCGAAAAGTCTGTATTGCCCTTTGTAACCATGAAATATCCCTAAACCCAATCACTGTCCAGGGTTGTGCACTTGTCCCAAAAAAGGGCAAATACAAAAGGTTGAGAGAGAGAGAGAGATAGAGAGGCGCAGAGCACTGGGCAATAGGGCGGTAGACCTTTGCCCCCTCCTTACCTGAACCGAGTTGCTATATATACCGCCACGCGCCCACAAACAGCATCCCCATTCCTCGCCAATTTTGCAAGATACTCTCATAACTATTTTATAATTCATTTTAAATCTTAATTACTCTTCATTTTAAGTAAAATAATAAACTAATTATAAACTTATCATTTCCCATTTTGTAATCCCCTTAAAAAAACCCAAAATGTAATAAATCGCTGAGGCAGCACTCATATCACATGCAATCACATTACAAAATCATATATGACTGATGTTTGGATTCAAAATTTATCTCAACTCATCTCATCCTATCATTACAGTTTTTTTAAATTTTTATATAAAATATAATAAACAATTCAACTTTTTCAAATCTCAAAACAACTTTTTCAAATTTTCATATAAAATATAATAGATAATTCAACTTTTATTCTACTATTCACAAACTATCTCAATCTATCTCAATTCTCAACTCATTTCTAAATATAAACATCTCCTAATCTCAACTATCTAATATGATTTGGTTTGATTAAACAAAACTATCTCATCTCATATAATTATTATAATTTGTTCAAATTTTTGTATAAAATATAATAAATAATTTAATTTTATTAAATTTTAAAATAAAAAGTATATTATAATTATATTTTATTTAAATTTAAATAAAACATTTTATTTTATCTAAATGCCTAACCAAACGATGTTTACTTACAAATGCTTGTTAATAAAAGATATTTAATTTCACCTGAAAGTTTACAACACTCCTTCCTCGCCGTGTCTACACGCGCACCGGATAACAGAGTGTGGGCAACTGTTCTCTGCAGCGAACGGTCACCTCTACGTACCCCTTCTGCCTTGTCTATCAAGTGAAATTAAAACCCTATCACTGCGAGACGCTCTCTCTCTATTTCTCTGATCTCTTTTACTCCGGAGCCCTATCAAAACCTACACTCTCATCCTAAGCAATAAGCAAAGATGAAAATAAAGAAAGGTAAAGTATACCCGTCTCCTTCTTCTTCTTCTTCTTCGACGTCGACTGCGATTCCCTGCCCTTTTGATGGAGATGTTCCCGCCGTGTTGAAGCTCCTCCCGGCGGCCATTCTTGCTCTAGCCTCTGTGCTCTCCCTGGAGGACCGTGAAGTCCTGGCCTATTTGATTACCCTCTCCTTGAAACCCACTACTTTGTCTCCAATCGTCCAAGAATCCAAGAAAAAAACCCCCAAGAAATCCCCGAGCAGAAGCTACAACACCAAGAACAGTAACAGCTCCCACAGACCGCCGATGTTCGACTGCGACTGCTTCGACTGCTACACTAGCTACTGGTTCAGATGGGACTCCTCACCCAACCGCGAGCTCATCCACCAGGCCATCGAGGCTTTCGAGGACCACTTGGCCCACGGCGAGCAGTCAAAGAAGGTCAACAGCAGAGGTAAACGCAGAGAGAAACCGTCAAGCCGCCGCTCACCAGAAAAGTCGGCCGATGTTTCGGAGACTCCGACGCCACAGGAGATTGAGGAAAGCTGTGGTTTTTATGTGACTTCTCCGGAGAAGGAAGTGGATTCGGTGAGCTGGACCGACAAGGTCGACGGGGTTGTCGAAGGGAATGGTGAGGACAAGAATATAGAGTATGAGGTGGCTGTTGAAGAGGTTAGGGAAGAGAAGTACGAGGACGAGGAGGCTACGGTGGCTGAACCGGCATTGAGGGCTGCGGGCAACAGCAACAACCACAAGGGTTTGGCCAGAAAGGTACTGCCGGACGTGCTGTGTATATTCAATTCTCGTTTGTGGAGCCTTTGGAGTCCGAATGCGTAGGTCAAAATTTTCAATTCCTCTCGTATTAATTTTTGGTTAATTTCTATTGTGGTTCAAGTTTTCGAGCCCCCCAAAGGCCAAAAGGCAAAGATTTTAGAAGGAAATGGAAATATATTTTTGGTGGTGGGTTTTGTTTCGTACTCGAAATCCCAATATGGATATGGTGAAGTCTGAATGAATCCCTTTTTTTTTTTTTTCTAAAAAAAGTTTTGGTACATTTCAAGGTTCTCTGCCCTTTGTGTTGGTTCGCATTGCCTGGGCCATATATATTGGTCGGTGGGAGTCATTTTTCTCGGCGGTATTACTGGAAAGTGTTCATATTTTTCCTTTTTCTGGGGTGATGGGGAGGTATTAATGATTAAGTGTTGCTTAATTAAGAACTTCTAAGCTTTTTGGCGTTGGTGAAGATCATTTCTGAAGTGGGCCAACCGGTTCAGATATTTTTAACTGGGATGTTATAATACCACATTGCTCTTTCATTTAATCGGTTCTTCTTTTCTTAATGTCAATGGGATGCGATTTTCTATGCTGTCTCTTTTGATTCCAGTTTTTTTGGCTGGACCCGTCGGATTCCAGTTTTATTGTTCTTCCCAAGATTACTGATCTGGGTACGGTACCCTATGTTTCTGGGTGCAATAGCCTAACTTAATGGACATTGTCCAACCAATAAATCTCCTGAAAACCCAAAATTTCCCTGTACAAATACAGAGATTTTATTGTTGGTTCTGCTTCCTGAATCTGATAATCTCATGCAATTTAACTTCGTTGCCTACATAACTGTAAGATTATGTTTCCCTAGCTACTCTATGATTTGGATTGTTGGATGCAATAAAAGAGTTAAAAAATTAGTCTGTAAAGGGATAAATACTTGAGGGCTGGGCCTGCCACTTCTGTGCTTTATAGTAATGCAATGCAGTCAGAGCAGGTGACTGGGGTCGTGGGGGATGACACATTGTCCTTTGGGGTTGTATTTCCTGGGTCTCATTCATTTCTGGATTATTGGGGCCCTACTGAATTTAGTTTTGGTGTTGCTACTTGGTACAGTTCAAAATAATTATTTTGTGATGAAGGGTGAATCGCTTTTAATCAGATAGGTAAGGTTTTTGAACATCGTGATGGAGGCGAGGCGATCGAGTTTAGGTGTAAAAAAGAACTTGCTTCGTCGTAAAAAGTTTGGCCCGCCTTTTCTGCCCTTGACTAGGAAATATTCAATTCAATTACCCAAGTACCTGACTTAAAAACGGAGTGTCGCTGTTACAAGCGGATTGAAATTAACCTCTACATCTTGAATCCTCTACGGAATTTAGGGTTGGATTGAATTTAGAGATGAGATGAGATTGTTTTAGATAAAAGTTGAAAAAAATATTATTATAATATTATTTTTTAGTATTATTATTATTTGGTATTTGAAAAAATTGAATTGAGATTTAAATAAGTTTGAATTATTTATAATATTTTGTTTGAGAATTTGAAAAAGTTATGAGATGAGATGAGATAAATAATTTTTGAATTCATATATACGGCCGCTATATTTTTCAAAATTTCTACCTGACATTGACCAAAAGGCCATTCCAAGCGCATGCTTTCTTTCCATCATAGAAAATCTTTTGTATAAAAGCAACGAACTAGATATAAATTTACAGTTTATTTTTATAAATGAGTTAAATAAAATATTATTAGAATATATTTTTTTAATATTATTTTTATTTTAAAATTTAGAAAAATTGAATTATTTATTTTATTTTATGTGAGAATTTAAAAAAAGATGTAATAATGGCACAATATGAGATTAGAATGATTGTGAAAACAAATTTTGAGTAACTCCAGATACATACAGTAATATGGTGGGATGTTTTGTTTAAAAATTTGATATTTTTTATGTAAATTTTAATTTTTTTAAAAGAATACGCAAAATTTGTACTATTTTTTATTTGCAAGCAAGTCAACTTTAATCTTATATATTACCATATATTGCATGGTAGGACCTGAGGCGTATCAAATTTTAAAAAATTTCTAACGTATTGTTAAATGATGTGAAGATAGATTTCTCTTGCAATAGAAATAGAAATAATCTTATAATTAGAAGCATAAACTCCAGAAAATACAAATGAAGCTTGCCAACATAAGATCTCTTAAGATCACGGGGCTCTCAAAAGAATTAAGACCTGGTCTGGTTACGCAGTTCACATGAGATATTTTGTTAAAAGTTGAATAAAATATTATTTTTATTTTGAGATTTGAAAAAGTTGAATTATTTATTATATTTTGTATGGTAGTTTGAAAAAAGTATATCGATGAGATGAAATGATTTTATGTATCCGAACCGAGCTGGAGTTCTAAAATTGTCTGCATCTAATTTGTTTTGCTGTACTGTTAGAGACAAAAACTAGGTTAGGCCATCAATGAAAAGCATTGCAGTCGATCGAGTGGGTCAGCATGACCCATGCACCTCCTACTTGTGGCATCACCCCTACTGATATTTAATATGAAAAATTTCATGGATGGAGTTTAGAGTCTGGCAGAGGGAGGGTGCCATGAAACAGATGAACACTTTGACAAGAAAATGGTTTCTTCTGTTGGATTAAAAAATGAATTAAGACAGTGATACAACATGAATCGGTATCTTTTCTTGTTCTGGCTTAAGAAACACCTTCTGAATTTATCATCTGGTATTTATTATGTTTTACCATTCTTTACAAGTGATAAATAACAAAAAGAGAGAGAAAAAAATAAGTGAAAAATGAGAGAATGGACCTTTTCAGATCTACGAAGGCGGCTTCACCTGTTGTTTGGGCCAGATGTAAGTTAGGCTTAAAAACCAATTCCAAGTTGAAGGGTAGGCTATGTCGTGCAGATAATAGACATTAACGACACATTGACTCGGAAAAAAAAAAAAAAAAAAACGTTTGTGATACGCATGGTATTGGTGGAGAGGATATTTGGGTCCTCTTGCTACAGGGCCCATGACTGATAAGCAGGCCAGCTTACTATTTTGACCTACAAGGCCTGCAACCCAAGAGCCCACGACTGGTAGTGTGATTATATATATATATATATATATATATATATATATATAATGTTGGTGTTGATTAGATTAAAGATGGGACAAATAGGTTCAAAAACTATTTTTTATTCCATCGGTGGAATCGCTGATAATTAATCATTAAATTATATAAAAAAGAAAGTTGAAACTAGAACGAGACACTCTTTTTCTCCTTCTCTCCAAGTGATTAATTGGGCCTCCACAGCCACCCATTGGATGATGCCATTTGGGCTACCCAAGGGTGGCAGGTGGCCAAGTCATGTGGGCCACTCGTAGTTGTAAGTAGGGGTAAGATTCGGCCTGTTCGGACCAGAGAAACCGACCGGACCGGCCATTTTTGGACCTGACCAGATCGAATTGGTCTAGTCCAAATTATATAGGACCGAATGAAGTCAGTTTGGTCTCCGATCTAAGGGTTTTTCACCACGGACTCGACCGGACGGAATGAAAATTAAAAAAAAATATAAATATATTTTATTATTTATATAAATAATTGTATATAATTAATTATTAATATATCATAATATTACATAAATATTATATTCTTTAATGTATAACTATAATACATATTACTAGTATATATTAATATATTAACATATTATAAGAGTTATAGTATAAATTATAGAATACTTATAAATTTATAATAGTATTAGTATAGTTAACTTAAGGCGGCCCAATCCAACGCTCCTTTCCCGGCTGCCAAGGGTGGCTGGCTGCACCTCCTTTTGTTAAGTTTTGTTCTTTTTTATTTTTTGTTTTTTATGTTGTATTTACATGAAATAAGAAAGTTTTGTTATTATTATTTGTTTTTTTTTTTTGAGTTAGTTGAAGATTTAGTAGATGGAAAATGTAACTATCCCTTAATTTATACCACGCATGCATTTTGTCTCTTTGACGTAGTACTATAATACTCCTTGATTTTCTCTATTTTTTTTTATGTTTGTGTTTTTAATTTTTTTAACAAGCTACGTGGCACTAAAGTGATTTGTGATTTTTTTTTTCAATTTTAACTTTATGGTTTTAAGTTTTCATATTTTTCAGTAATTTTTTTTTTTGCAAGTTCTAGATTTTTGGACGATTTTATATATATTTTTTATTAATATATGCGGCCGGCATATATCCATGTAACGTGTCAAATATTCATTTTTGGATGATATTTTCCCCTCACACAAGTGTTTAATTTCTAAGTGGGCTAGCGCCACATTAATTAATGCCCTTCATCATAAAAAAAATCACAATGATTCATTAAGACACAAATGAATCCATATTTTTATTGTCACGAGAGTGAGTTCAATATTTCAATCCCTCTCGACCACCTCGGCCTCCATTTTTTTTTTTTAGTTTTTTTTTGTTTTTTTTTTTTTGTTTTTTTAAAAAAATTGCAGAGATAGCATCGGCAAGGCAACCACCGGTCTGGTCAGGCTGCATGGTTTGTCTAATGTGCACGCGACTGCTTTCATGACCATGCAATCGTGTGGTGTCAAGTTCCTACTCACTGTTTATTTATAGTTATTTAATTCCAACAAAATGATTATTTATAATAACTTTTTTATCGTAATTAAATAGTCACGTAAGTCCATTTTTCTTGTAGTGACTGCTCCCTATGGCTCTGAACGAAAACTTGGATTCTTCTCCCTTCAACCAACCTAGACAGAGTCGAGAATATATCGGCCATATAATAAACTAATTCATTCAGATCAGCTAGGGCTACGGCATTTATACAAACAGCACCATATAATATTTTGTGCAGAAAACAATATATATATATATATATATATATATATATATATATATATATATATATATATAAAAGGGTTGAGTTGGGAAGAACATGCAGAGTATATATGAACTCTAGCTTTTGTGTCTCCTGGAGACTCGAAGCCTCTCGTGTTTGTGGCAGGAAACTGTCACTTAACTTCGTATTTTAGCTTAATGTTTGCTTTCCCTGAAAGGATTGGCACAGGCATTCACTTGGACCCCACGCGTTTAGCACGATCATTATTGTTTGCATGGAAGGTAACGACGGGCAAACAAATGGCGTGCTCGTTGTCAGTGGAGGTGTAGCGTTTTTTGTTTTTTTATCTGATCTTTCTTTTGAGTGTCAAATTATTGTCCAAGTGTACATGATATGATTTCCAGAGCATTTGCAGATCTGAATGTTGTTGTCTATAGTATGACCGACCGTGGTAATTATAGTACTCCCACCTGAACGGCTGAACTCAACCTGCCTAGCTATTTCTCCTGTATTTGTTTGATCTGATCAGTTCTAACCATGCATTGTGGTAAAGCAGCTTTGTCAGAGTTTGCTGGTCAAGAAAACAAGTAAACTTTGTTTTAATCCCTTTCAGATGTATCATAAAGTTATGGGGTTTTTAATTAAAGTAGTATTCAATGACAAACTTATAATTATGAGATGTGATCAATGATGGGGTCTTAAGATTAAATTAACTGTCTGACAGTTATTGCTTATTATAAGGAACAACACCATGTCACGACTTCAAATCAGGAAGACGACACAACACATAGGCTAGAAAAAAGAAAAAGCTAAGCTAGCATCAGATTCGTGCCAATAAGTGGACTAATTAACATGATAGATATCATATTTAAAAACACGACGGAATGTTATGATCCTAATTATTAGACCGTTAACAACAGGTAAGCTATATATTTTAACCCATGTGTTAATTAAGTTCCATTACTATCAAGAATTAGTTAGGGAACATGCAATGAGGGGTAAATTACTTTTATTTCAACCAGGAATTAGATCATGTTTAATTTCATGATATTAAAATTAACCCGGGTTTGGTTTTTTTGGACTGATATATCTAGCTAGGTACAGTACTGTACATACTAGACCAATCGTCTGTTCTCGATCCCGGCCCCCCTTCATGTTTTGGTTGGATCATCGGTTTATTTGTCTTAGATAAGTACCACTTTTCATGAGTTAATTTGATCTATTGGACCTAAGCATGAGAAAAGGTGTTAAAGATCAGTGGACGTTGTCGATCGGTGGACAAGATCACGTACTAATTGTTGGCATACTTGGACATGCATCAATATATTCAAAACTTCATGATCGAGACTTTTCTTATTACGTACTGATCTAAACTGTAAAGCATGACTAGCTAGCTGTCGAGTTATTGATCAGAATATATACATGATATGATTATGCATATAGAACTCAATGGTATGCGCGCGTCCCAATCAACCTCCAGCTATTTTGCTAAACCTTATCATGATATATCCAGAAGATCAGTATGCTATATACTATATGATCTACAAATTAATCAACACGATGATGGAACGTACTTCTCGAACATGCATTGGGTGTGAAATCACCACTTGTCCCAAAAGCTTAAGCTGATGGGAAGAGGTAGATTTTATTATTTTATATCTTAACACTCCCCCTCACTTGTGGGCCAGACTTTTCCTCAATGAGTAGGCCCAACAAGTGGAATATTTAATTAAATGGGATAGAGTGTAGAGTCAGGGTTCGAACTCAGGACCTCTGCTCTGATACCATGTGAAATCACCACTTGTCCCAAAAGCTTAAGCTGATGGGAAGAGGTAGATTTTATTATTTTATATCTTAACATTGGGAGCATTCCAATCTTATCATGCATCGATGGTACAATTATTAGTATTGAATTCCGTCCTTTCTTTTACGCATTTTGGCATGCAGCATGCATCCCGTAACCATGGAACAGTAATTAGAAAGAAGCTGGAAGAGAAAGCTGGTTTAAGTATTTCAGATTCAATAACCATGCATATTATATCTTCTAATTCGATCCGACCATTGTTATTCATTGATCCTGATCATGATCAGTGAACCTTTTGTGTATTAAAACCGTAAGAAATGAATTAATATGATTAAACGAAATTTAACCCTAATTAAGTGATGACCACCAGCTGATCATCATCATGTGACCAGTCTTCATGAGCTTTATTAATTTCTTCTCATTTTCTGTCAAAATTCTCTTGGAAACTACAAATTAATTATTAAGATCAAGCATTTAGATATTCAATGGAAGATTGCTTAATACCTGATCTCATCCCGGCCACTGGGGTTTTCTTATTAATTTTCAGGCCATATCTATGTCTAAGAAACATGGGGCATGCATGAATCCATAATATTCCAAAGATCACCTAATTAAAATATAGAGCTAGTGGAACTTTTAGGAGCTAGGATCAGGTTCACATGAGCCTTTAATTATTAGTTGTTACCCTAGGTTTGTGAATGCATGTGTGTACTCTGTTTGTTTGAACTTGTGGTAGGACCAGGTTCACATCCATTTTTCTCCCGAGCTGTGTCTAAACTGGAGTTTTTTGTCGCAATCATGCTACTTGAAGTCTTGATCGGTGGTCTATTCTAAGTGATTTCTAGAATTGCATGGGAGTTCGAGTACGTTTCTCCTTCTCATCAAGGATGGCTCTGTCTCCTTTGTCTCCAAGCCCTGGACCCTTTTCTCTTTTAACCGTCACCTTTTTATTAATAAATATGCTCGTGGGGGCAATGCATACTGTAACGGGATTTTTTCCCCTATCGACCCTTAAAGCAAGCCCATGAGGGACTATTGGGAAAGTAAGTCAGGAAACTCGGCCAAGCCCAATCAAGGCCAACAACTCTCCTCCAAAGGAGTCAGTGGACCTCTGCAAAGTACTCGGCCCACGAGCAGAACCCACATATGAAGCAATCCACGCATAGAGAAAGCGGACGGTAGGGGCATATGAGACTCGCCGCCCTGACACCTTCCCGATGACACCCTACCCTCTGAGCTTGCACAGGCAGATATGCGAAAAATATGGAGAATCCTTGATCTCCTGACAACAGACATAGAGAGGCTTAACAAAAAACGCCTGCAGGATATGCCTGCAAAATAAAAGTGTGTCAGGAAGCCACGCTACATTAATGGCACCACTATCTGGTTTCCACGCCACAGTAATGACGCCGCCCCAGAAGCCACGTCGTATTAAAGGATTCTGACAAATGAATAGTGGAAAGGACATAGGTTCCTCAAAGTCAGGGACGGGCTGACCCCACCCGAAACCTAGTATAAAAATCGATTCCCAGTTATGAAGAACTCTCTCTGATCTCTCTAAGCTTATGCACAAACTATTAAGGATATATACTGACTTTGGCATCGAAGACTCCCCGACCACCACCAAGACCCCAATTCTTCGTGTTTGCTTAAGTGTGTAGGTCAAAACCCGAAAACCTGAGTTACTAGAATCCGACTCAAAGTGTGCAAAACACAACGTTAACACATACTATTTTTAAAGCGAGGAGTCCTATTCTAAATGGGCTTTTTCGGAGAGAAAACAACACATTCTCTAATGATAACGATGGCTGCTGGAAATACTGAACATAAAATGCTAACAAAAGACGATCATATACCTAATAACTTAGACACGATCGCGAGTCCACATCACCGAAGTACGTGTACCCAAGAAGTAGTACTTGTGTCATTCGATCATCTTTCTATTTTGTTATCGGCAGTGCTAGCTAGATACAATTTCAAGATCAACATGTACAAATTTTATTCAATATTATTCTTTTCAGAAGGATTAATAAATATTATATTATGAAAACAATGACCGTTAATAATCAGCTTCATGTAGATCTTTGATATAATTCTTATAATGTTGACACGTACGTACGACATGTTTTTTTTTTTTGATTCGGTACGACATGTTAAATGAAGTATATATTGATCTCATGATGAGACAATCTGATTACAGCAACTCAAATCTATAGTATTTAAAAAATATTAATAGATTAAATCTAAGATATATATTATGATTTCCAAGTTCGAGTGTAATGAATTTCTAAGCGTTTTGATTTTCTTTTCCATGACTTGAAGTGTCGTTTCAGTATATATCATAACGATTTATATATCATCATGTGATCTGTTACATCAGCAATTCTCTTTCTTATAAATGAAGGGAATTAAGTCTGACTGAGGACAGGATCATATATACCTAGCTAGAATATTGACAAATTTTCATAAATTAAAGAATTAATTCGAAATAATAAATAGCTCAAAGATGAAGCTAAAACTTAGACAAGTAAGAATAATGCTAAGTAGAAGCCTGATATCAATTCCAGAGAGTTTATCAGGATCAGAAAGCACCATTTGCTAGCTTCTGCAAGATGATGATCAAGATGGTAATTGCAAAAGAAACACGTACAAATTGATCAACACATATATAATAAACTTTCACAAATATTTAGACCTTCGCCAAAGTTGTGCTTAATCAAATGAGTCGGGCTACTCTGCCACTCAGAATAGTCCGCTCAAGTTGACCGCTTATTACTTTTTTTATTTTTTTTTCATATTTTTTTAATATATTTAAATATTTTAAAAAAATTAAAAAAAAATCTCAATACACTTAAAATCACGTCTTTAATTACTAAGTAAAAAAAAAAAAAAAAAAAAAAAAAATCCAACGGTCAAATTGAGTGGTACAACTTGGGAGGCAAAGCAGTTTTTTCCTAATGAAATCGGGTCCTCTCAGTCAAAAGTACATCAGTACTGGACCTACTGGAAAGCAAAGTACTGCACGCGGCAAGCTTCTAAATCCCAAAGAAGAAATATCGGTTTCATTGGCATATTATGTTTGACTTGATATGGGTCCGACTCCGAGAAAATATTCTCTACACTCCCCACTATTCAATGGTACTATTCAATGGTAGAAGACCAAGATGATGATCATCATCATTTCCCCCATACAAAAGTGCATGTGCACATGAACTACAAACATGTTAAAGAGCAAAAATCCTGGTTACGAACACCAAGGGATCGAGATCCTGACCTAGCTAGGCACTTAAAGACAACTGAATCATGTGCTTGTTGCAACTTGAATTATATATATATATATATATATATATATATATATATATACACACAGAGAATTTGACGAGTCATGATGAAAAACGAATCATGAAAAGGGAAAAGAAGAAGAAGAAGATCAAGAAATAATATTTTATTAATTACAATGATCAAACTCGCAAATGAACATATGTGCATTAATGCTTATACAGAATCACCAGCTTGGAGGAGGGAGGGGTCAGGACCCGGCCTATCTCGGCCATTTGGCCCACTTGAGTAATTTACTTTTTGTTGAGAAAGCATAACCGACATGAATTTGTAACCATCTATGTGTTTCTGTCTAACCATCCCTTTCCAAGACTTGTTTGACGTGATCTTATAATTCATTAACAAGCATACAGCTATCTATCTATCTATATTTGTAAAGAAGCTCATGCGCTTCCTCATCCTCTCAAAACTTACTTAAGTAATCAAACCTCAAGTTTTCTGAAAAACTATCCGGAAAGATGAAGGTAAGAGTCTACTCTCAGCTTGTATTAATCCTTACGTACGAGAACATGATGACTGTCTGCTTCAAATTTCAATATACTAACAAGTTGTTGATCTTTAATTTGAATGTTTTCTTTCAGTTACTAGGTTGGATGCATCGTAAGTTCCGCCAAAACAGCGGCGATCCGCTAAAGGATTTTGCCATTGGTAAGATCTCTGCCACTCATTTTTGGGCTAGCATCAGCTGGTTAATTGTACGTACATTTCAGTAAAGGGTTAAGGTCTTTAGTGTTCCTGCTCATTTAGCTCTTTGTTATACCAGTTAATCTCAAAAACTCTAAGAAACCTTATAAGAAAAAATGTTTTAAAATCATGATTTGAACCAAACATACATGTGACACTCCGATAATATGAAACACTAGTAGTTCTTCTAAATTTTGTGTCAGTCAGTGCCTTCTTATGGTTGTCTTTCAGGGCAGACGTCGCTCGACGATCCTCAATGCCACCAGAAGCCAAACTATGGCACCAAAATCTTCAAACAACCCCCAAAAGATCACTACCTTCGGAGATCTTTCACTGGTCAAGAGGAAGCAAGAGTACTAGAAGAAGAAGAATTAGAATACGAAGAAGAATCATCTGCAGCAATATCTCATGAGCTCTTCCATGGCTTTCTTGCAATTGGTACCCTTGGTACAGACCAAGTCATGAATGAACTGTCCACACCAAAATTTTCAATCTCTATTGAGAATATAACTGAAAACGAAACAGAAGTGACAGAGAACGATCTGAAGCTCATCAACGATGAGTTGGAAAAGGTGTTGGGAGCTGAAGTTAAGGACGATGGCTGCAATTATTCATCTGGGAGAGGCAGCCATGTAAGCGCTGGAAGAAGTAGTCATGGTAGCAGCATAACACTTGGTGGTAAGCAAATGGAAGGTCCAGAGACAAATGGGAATGGAACTACAGTCTGCCCACTCCAAGGATATCTGTTTGGGTCAGCAATTGAATTGTCAGCAACAGCAGCAGCAACAACGGTAGTGGCAAAGAAGGAACACAGAACATCTCTTGGTGAGCTGTTTCAGATGAGTAAAACAGCGGAGGAGAATCCTGGAACAAAGTGCGACAGGGAGGATAGGCGAACAGAAAAGGAGGCAGTTAAATCTGCCATGCACCTGATAAAAAAACTGCTGAAGAAAAAAATGCTTCATGCTTCTTCTCGGAGCTCTACAGCAGCTGCTGGTGGGCCTCTTGATTCTGCTTCAGCAGAGAAAAAAATGCATAAGGTACATTTACTAAGCAATTGAAAAGTATATCAAGAAGAATTATCCTTATATCGAAGTGAATCATGTTGAAAGATTTCTGGTGCATGCCCATGATGTTTATGCTATTTACTTTTTATTCATGATCTTGTATTACATGAAAGAGATTGACCCAACGGCCTCTACATTAATCTTATCTTCTCTATTTTTCTGCTCTCTTTCTTCCTGCTCTTTGTTATTCAACATAACATGTGGCTTGTAGATCCTCCAAATGTTCCACAGGAAAGTTCACCCTGAAAACTCAACAGCAATCCAAAAGCCTACTAAGACCCAAAAGACTGAGACCAAGAAGAAAGTAATCATGTGTAACGGGGACCGCGACAGTACTGGAGATCATCAGTTGCTCCCAGAAGAAGAAATAATGTTGTATCCTAAAACATCCCTTTCAAAGAACAGCATTATACGGCGCTACAAGAGCCAATCTAACCTGCCGCAGTTCACGGTACTCAACAGCAGCGATTCAAATGGGAACAGGGAGCACTGGATCAAAACGGATGCAGATTGTAAGTATTGAGAAATACTCCATTTTTTTGTTTTTCCTTCATAAAATATTTGTGCTATTATATATATATATATATATAAACCACCTGATTTATGTTTATACGAGTGTCTGCAATCCTGTATGTCAAACCTTTGCTCTTCAATAACCACTTAAATAATAGCTTCTTAAAATATATATACCACGTACGTAACAATGTGATCGATATATAATAACCCATTAATTTTTCGCAATTTTGAACCACATTGAATAATGAGTAACGAGACACGTGCAATTATTTTTATAATTTTTTATATAATCATGTTTTAAATTAATTTTTTTTATAATAATACCCTCATTTAAAATAAAATTACTTAAAGAGTTGAAAAAAGAAATGATAAAAGTATGATTTTTTTTGGAGTACTATATGTTAAGTACTTTTGGTCTGACTCAACGACTGCACTAGAATACAAAATGATTTCAGTATAAAACATCAATTTTATATCAATATTCAAACACCACAATTAATACAAACACTTTTTTAATTTTTTTCATATAATTATTACTTAATTATTACAATTATCTCAAACTTCCAAATAAAATACAAAAAATAATTTAATTTTTTTAAATTTTAAAAAAATTATATTATTAAAAAATTATAATATTTTCATTCAACTTTTTCTATTTTTTTAAAAAATTTAATAAAATATCTCAACTCAAATTATTTTATTAGTATTTATAAACTATTTTACTATTATTAACAAATTATCTAATTATCTCATCTTATTATCCGAATTAGAGAGGTTTAGCTAGGAATATGGCATGGTTGTTAGATCTGACACTTGTGCTGATTCAATGTTTTGTTTATTTGGATTGTAGACCTAGTGCTGGAGCTCTAAAAGGCAGAATCACCAATTTACTTGGCAGTGACATGATCGTCTAGTGTTGTAAGATTCTACTTGGTGACGATGGCTGCTAATGGCATATATATATATATATAAGTTATTATGTTATACTTAATGAGCTTGAGTTGAACAAATAAATAAGAGGGGCTATCTCCTCTTATAAAGTACCTGTCTGTGAGTGGTGATTGTTAAATATTGTTAGGCACATCTGTTTTTTTGCAAGAAATATGTAATTTAGGCATTATATATGGCAATATCTGCCTAATGCAGACTAGCAGCTTATATATTTGATCATTATCTTAAATTATATCCACCTTGTAGCTCTAATTTGATGCTGGTTAAATTAAATTTTGGAAATTTTAATATATTTATATATATTCGTATTACTAATCAATGTAACTGTTGATGTCATATTTCGCGGGCCTAAGCGACTCAGCGTTAGCAATGCTCGGGTAATGACTTACACAAGAAAGAAGAGAGACCTCGGGATTCGTTGAACCTCCGAAACTTAAGTTAGTCTCGATGTTGGAGATGGAGAGATAATAATAATGAAGATTTGTGTAGATGATTGTAGAAGTTCTTAGAAGTTCACATTTTTGTTGGCCCGGGGTGGTGTCTATTTATACTTATCGACTTGGTCTCCACGGTAGTAGAGTGTTGCTCTGTAGGAGATCAGGTGTTCTTGCCGCTTACTCGTCGAGCTATAAGGCATCTAGGCTTGATGTGAGCGTTTCGAGCTCATGCTGCATTGAATGCGGCATGCTTTTATCTTCTGAATTTCCCTTATCTCATTAATGCGGCGTGTCTTTCTCTCCAAGCTCTATCCTTTGCATTGAATGCGGCGATCCTTCTTCCATAAGTTTCATTAATGCTTGGTGTGAATTGAGCCTGGACATTCCTGAGTTGCATTGAATGCGGGATTCATTTTTCTTTAAGTTTTTCTTATATCTTCTAACTGGGTTTTTGATGTGAGCATGACCCGATTCGAATATCATACTCAGGTTCTAACTCGAGCCTTTCGAATATGTTCGACCCTGCCCATACCTCATATTTGGGCTCTGACTTGGACCTTGCTTCCTGTATGACCCAAGGAATTTACTCCATTCAAAGTAACATTCTCCATCAATCATTATGTTAACTGTTTTTTTTTAAATAACATATTTAAAGAATGATAGATAATATCAGGTTAATACAATAAGATCTAAATAAAAAAAAAAAAAAAGTTCATATTATGTATTTTAGTTATGATTAAAAAACTGATGAGATATCTTTTATACCGCGTCCTAATTTTAAATTTTTTTGGTATAATCGGTCGACTAGCTTACCTGAAATCAACCCGACCTAAAACCAACTTAACCGACCCGGGATAGCAAGCCGAACCAAGCTCAACTTGAGCCCATTTTTTTTTCAATTAAACTGGGCTCGGTCTAGCCCGAAGAGTTGAACTTCATTTTGGGCCGAATAAATTAATGTTTGCGTCGGTCCATCTACATGCCTGGAGAAATTAAAATCGATGCAAGGGACGGCAATTGGCACTGTAGTCTGCCTTTCACCTAGGGAATGTCCGTACCGATCAGAAAAGCCTTTAATCTTTTGACTCTAAACAGCTTTTCTTGGATTTAAATTCAAAGAGAATAACAGGTAGATGTTAAGGATATTTATTAATAAAACTAAGTACTTAATTACTAGCATTAATTTTTAATGGTTTAGCCAAAGAATTCTTACACAAATCAAGACTCTGAGAAACGAAAGGAACCAAACTTTTTTTTTTGAAACAGAAAACATCATTTCTATATTGCATCAAGAATCAACCAATACATTGTTTATATATCGTGTATTAAAGGGACTGTAAATACCCACTGGCCCATCTTCTATCCATACCTGTTCTGCACTAACAGTAAGTGCTAACTTAGCAAGAGTATGACCTACTTTGTTACTTTCTCTATACGTATGTTGAATTTTCCAACTTCTCTGTTATGAAGTATCCCTTTTATATCTTCAACTATTTGTCCATGCCACTCCCAGCTACTACTAGTGCTATTTACTGATTTTATAGCAGCCAAGGCATCCCCTTCAAAGATGGTCTTTGCACAATTCAACTCAGCACACAGCTTTAAAGCCCTCCACAAAGCTTGGATCTCAGCAAGAATGAGGTTGCACACACATTCCATAGGCTTGCACAGTGATGCCAACACTTCTCCCTCTGCATCTCTAATAACTACTCCAATCCCCATCCTTTTCTTCTTTGGGTCTAAAGCTGCATCCCAGTTTAACTTTCACAAAACTAGCCCCTGGAGCTTTCCATCTAGCTTCCTTTCTTTCCTTTACCCTGACAGTTTGGTCCCTACTAGTGTCTTCCTATGCTTGTTTAAAGTCAGTTAGATTTTCTTGAGCTTGTTTAAAAACCTCAGTAGGCCCCGTGAATCTTCCCTAAGAAACATAAGTGTTTTTTCTTAGCCAAATACTTCTCATGACTGTTGCTGCTAACTGATCTAGCTCTTCACGTTGTAGCCTCAGTACCATCCTCTCCCACATAGAATAAAACTCCACCTTAATTTAGGACCATTTTTGTAATGGGCTGGAATTCTCTGCCCACACATCCGCAGCTATACTACAACTCCATAACACATGATAGAAAGATTCCTCTTCTATTCCACACACTGGACAATATGGATTTTCCACCAGTACCTTCCTTCTATCAAGATTTTGTTTTGTTGGCAAACTGTTACTAACTGATTTCCACATAAACATTTTCATTGCCTCTGGAATATTTAAACTCCACAACATCTTCCGACCATCCTTTCCAGCCTTGGTATCAGATGGGCCCCCTTTCCCCCCTTCTCTTTCTGCACATTTCTAGATGATATGCACTCTTCACACTATAAATCTTATCTTTAGTATGTGCCCAAATCATTTTTTCTTGGGAGTTTGCTTGACTAATGGGAAGGCCACAAACAATGTCTGCTTCCTCTTCCAAAAGTGTACCCCTTACCAACTTGTATTTCCAGTTGCCACTCTCAACATCAATTAGCTCCCTCACTTTTGCATCTGCATTAAAATTCTTTACTGGGGATTGAATGCTAAATAATGAAGACTTTGGAATCCATTTGTCATCCCAAATCCTTATCTTCTCACCATTCTCAATCCTCCATACTAACCTCTCATTCAGTAACTCTAAAGAACCCTAGAGACTTCTCCAAATTTTTTATGGGCCTCCAAGTTTTGCATTCAGAATCCCAGGTTGCCTGAAGTATTTCTCCATTGGAACCTTAGCTTCAATAGAGTTAGGTGTAGTAAAAGACTCTCCAACATTGTTTAGCTAGTAAAGCTTGATTGAAGCTCTCAAGCTCTCTGAATCCCGAACCCCCTTCAAACTTAGAAATCCCCATCTTTGTCCAGTTTTTCCAATGAATTTTCCTGTCATTATGTTTAAAACCCCACCAGAACCTGGCCATCAATGCTGCTATTTCCTTGCATAACCTCTTAGGTAATTTAAAAACATTCATATGATTAGTGGGGACAACTTGTATAACTGCTTTCAACAAAACTTCATTCCCCGAGGGAGAGAGGAACTGGTTTTTCTAGTTATTGATTTTATTCCAGACTCTATCTTTGATTCCTCTAAAAGTATTATACTGTGACCTCCCCACCATTATGGGCAGACCCAGGTATTTCTCACAATTATTTTACACCCCTGCTCCAACATCTTTCACTATCTTATTTTTCTCAGCTCTATAAATATTAGAACTAAAGAACAAAGTTGTCTTTTGCTTGTTTAAACTCTGCCCTGAGGCATGTTCATAAAGTTCAAGCAAACTCCTGATTCTCCTCCATTCCTCCCAATTAGCCTTTCCAAACACAATGCAATCATCCGCAAAGAGAAAGAAGAGTGATTCTGGACAAACAGAACCAAACTAAATGCACGGGGAACGCCACTTCCTTGTCCATCTAATTGACCAACAATTCCTACACCATGATTCTATTGGGTGAGCATATAAGACTTCATTTGGATGCTAAGAGTATCTTAAATCATCTTTGAATATTAATGAAATAGTTTATAAATAGTTTGTAAATAGTAGTAAACTGTTTATAAATAGTGGTGAAATAGTTTGAGAATAGTCGTGTTCCAAAACTCAGCCAATATTAGGGTGCTCGTCCTACACTTTTCATACTTCAATTTCTTTTAAAAAAGTGTTGTTCTTCATCTTAGATTTTATTATAGAAAAATTCTATCTGAAAACAACATAAAGAAAAAAATATCCAATGAATATAGATTAGAGCATAACACTTGAGACAAAATGGATGCTAGCTATCAACCAAACTCTCCCTAAGATCAGTACATGATTGAAAATTTGAAATCATTCGTAGCATTATCTCTAGTTTTACGCTCAACTCTATTTAATCAAATATTTTATACATTAAAACCATTTATTGAGAGGAAGTATTGAAAATATAATTTAAACAATTAAACTCAAAATTATCTAAATTATATCCTTAACAGTGTGTATATATCTATCAACTTATGCCCATTCTCAAGCAGTATAAACTACATGTTAATGCTCAAATGATCATGAGACTCTGATCAAGTACGATGCCCAGAGATGGGTAGTATTTTTCAAAGGTTAGAATAATATTAGAGTTTTCAAAGATTTTGTCAAAACCCAAGAGGAAATATAACTATTGCTGGTACGTACGTGTCGAGGAGTCACGCAGATATTAATGCTGATTTAACCAAATAGGCCTGTGGATGCTTAAATATTTAGGCTTGGTTTAGTTTCGTATTCAGTTCAAACTATCTCATCTCATCGCATCTTATCTTATATTACAAATTTATCAAATTGTCATATAAAATATAATAAAAAATTTAATTTTTTTAAATTTTAAAATAAAAATAATATTATAAAATCTTATTATAACAAAAAAAATTTTGACTTTCAACTTTCTTCCTGATTTCATTTTAATGATTTTTTGGTTAATGTAGTGCATGCTAACTCCTCTCCACTTTAGAACATAGAACAATGCCATTATTAACTATAGAAAAATTGTTCGATTTCTAGAACTTGGTTTATTCTCATGGCAGTCCGATTTGATGACCCAACTTGATAAGGATTTGTTATGATTTTTTTTTAATGGATTTTCAATGAGGCCTTGTGCCATAGAGCGCTGACTTGGGTCGATAGGCCCTATTTGTGATTTGAGAACTGTCAGGCAGAAAGTTTGCTTGATGTGATAGATCACTCGAGTGAAGTTCAGACAGAAAACTCGCTCGACATTTGCAAGAGTGAACATCAGACAGAGTTTGCTTGATCGACACCTCGCTCGAGCAAATAAATTGTGAAATTAGAGTTTTTGCTGCACAATCCTATATATATGTTTATTATGAATAGGGGAACAATGTATTTTCATCCCAAAGTGCATTTTGTCATTCTTTAAGATAATAAAATATTCTACAACTTTGTAGATGTAGGCACGTTGCTTAACCACATGTAAATTTTTGTATCGTGTGATTGATTTCTTGTTCTACTTTACTTTCTTGCTTCATTTTTCACAACAAGAATGCTATTTGTACTTACATAATTATATGTATTGATGTGCTAGCTATTGATATGTTAAAGATTATAAAATTTGAATTTAAAAAGGAAACTGATCAAATAAGTCTTGTATGTAAAATCGTAAGTACATGTAGCACTATTCTTGCCTATATATAAGCATATTTAGGGCATCTGTCCACAGTATTAGGCTAGTACGTGGTTGGAAAAAATGTGCACAAATTTAATAAGTAGGGTTGTTGTATCTAGCTTTAAAAAAGTGGGCCGACATAGTTTTAAAAAATTATTGATATTGCTCCAATCTAAGCAAGATTAAGTTTTTCTTATCATATTTGTATGGATTTACATTCAAGTAGTTCAGTGCAATCAATATAGAATATGGACTTGAATACGCCCTATCAATTTAGGTTTGCATCAAACTACCTTGATATATTTTTTTTGTAAACAAATTTCATAAATTTATACACAAAAATACGTACAAGACTAGTGCTAACACTACAACATTCCAAAAGACTGGATTTTTGTCTCAAAATGCATTTTGGGATGAAAACAAAACGTTTCAAGGTTGTTCCAATAACAGTGTCCCAAAAAGTATTTTGGGACGAAAATAAAAATTTCATCCCAATAAATATATCTTGGGACGAACATTTGTTGGACTATTCGAACGGCCATTTCTTTCTGGGACAGCTGAATTTCATCCCAGAAAGGAGTTCGAATGCCAACAAAAAAGTTTGAACATATATGTATGTTCAAACGTATTCTACATGGGTGGTTGATTGATACTAGTCCGTTCAACCAAATAGACATGAGGGAATGTTCGAACAAATAAATTGATTATCAAACGAAAATCATAGTTTTACGAATTAAGTAAGATGTTCGAACGTATAATAAAAGGATCGAGAGATTTTCTAGTTAGCAGTCGTTCGAACAGTATCATGTGATGTTCAGACGGTTAATGTTTTATTTTAACCAAAAATTTAAAACAAAATAGGCATAATTAAATAATATTTTAAAAAATACATTACAAATTGTTCAATACAAATAAAACTAGTCATAAGTTCGATCTAAATAAATAAAATACTAATAATATCGTCCGTACAAAACTTTATAATTAAATTCCAAAATCTATGCAAAACATGAAAATCAGTTGCTTGGAGGTATGATCTGTTACATATGCCATTCGAATGAAAAATAACCGTTTGAACGCTGTTATCCACGTTCGGACATTGATGATCTACATGCTTGAATGGAAAAGTGGTATGTTTAGAACGAAAAATCAATTTCTCACGCTTAACCCGCCAATTTCTTTACCATGGAACTGTTATTTTATTAGGGATGAAGTTTATCATCCCTACATATGCCGTTCGAACATGTTCGAACAGTCAACATGTTTCAGTCTTTTTTTGGAACGAACTCTGAATTTTATCCATGCATCTCATTTTTTGGGACGATTTTCATTTCATTTCAAACAAAAATCGTCCCAAAAATCAAATTTTGTTGTAGTGTAAGGAATGGAGAATCTTAATATATGAAAGGCCCACTGTAGAAGTTGTAGTATAATATATATAAGTATATAACAGAAGAAATAAACGTACAATTGGTTCTGGTCTCATGCATGTTTCTTAATCGAGTCAAAGAAGGGATAACTACGTTTAGATGTTGAGATGAGTTGAGTTGAATTGTGAATAATGATATTTTATGGATCTCGTTGAGATGAGTTTAACTTTTTATATTAAAATGTTTAAAGTAGATTAATATGAGTTTACCTTTTTTATGGAAAGTTTAAAAAGTAATAAATTCTATCAATAATTGATTTGAGATAAGTTGATCAAGTTTGATTCAACAACCAAACACAACAAAGAAACAGTTTTATAATTTGATAGGCGAACTCTTCACCGAATGCATTAATTCAAGATGCATGCAGTACTATATATACAGATATTTTCCAAACCACTCTGCGTATCAACAACCTGAAGCTGATCATGTCCCTGAGGAGAGGAGCCAGCTTGACTTGAATCGGTAAACTCTGGTATCGAAGCTTCGATCTCTTTGTTAAA
This sequence comes from Juglans mandshurica, assembly GCA_022457165.1. Taxonomy (NCBI): domain Eukaryota; kingdom Viridiplantae; phylum Streptophyta; class Magnoliopsida; order Fagales; family Juglandaceae; genus Juglans; species Juglans mandshurica. Next base: position 22,178,893 of record CM039629.1, on the reverse strand, counting down.
ATTAGAGTAACATATATATATATATATATATAAACATGGACAACAACAACACTGATTTTGATGATAATAATTAATAATAATAATAATAATAATACCAATCGTCTGAGTACTATAGGGTACAGAAGTTTGAACAAAGGAGAACGAGGACAAGGCCATTATGTTGACCAATCATTATCTCTATAATATAATGTACGTTATATCCAGCAATATCGATCAATTTGACTGCAAAACCAAATGCATATAATATATATATATATATATATATATATATATTTATATAAATCTTAAGGTTTGATAATTTTTCAGTAATTGTTCGATAAAACCCCACGTACATACATCTTTGTTAACCAGTAGTACTAGATCATATGGTGTGAACGCACACTGTAACCCGTTTTATTTGCAGACATGCATGTGGGAGACCGACACATGAATAGCAGCCACACCTTCGATCATCATCATCATGACTAGTAGTAGCAAGAAGCATCTTTCTAAAAGGCCAGCAGTGCATTAATAATGTAATGGTACGTCTGATCAGGGTGGTGTGGCTCGTGCCTAACTTTATTTTTACAGGAAAATGCAATGTATGCATGTTTCATGTCAAATGCAAAAGGTGCGGCTGCTATATATATATATACTTTTCGTAATATGCTATGCATCAGTCACTGTTTACTATCACATTTCACTCTTATAATTTTTTAATAAAATATATAAATATTTTTTTATAAGATGTAAAGTGTAAGATGATGAATAATAACTTTCAATAAGGTATATATAGGCTTCGCATTTTTTTTTATAAGGTATGCATTTTCTCGTGAGAAAATTTCATACTTCATAATACCCAACGTACGTACAGATAAAGTCACTTTCAATACTAAATAGATCACATGCAGTTGAATGGACGTGAAGAATGACAGGCAGCATCAATGAGAAAATGGAACGTATGCTAGAAGAAAATTAAATGGTTAAAATTCATCGAAGAGAACATTTGTTAGGATCACTTAAGTATCAGAGAACGTCATCCATTACGTATCTTGAACTCATCAATAATATCGGTGGATTGCTTATAAATAATTAAGTAATTGGATGCACATCGATCGGGTTGTATCAGTTTTAGGAATATTTTAATACACTTTCTTCAATTAATAATTAGTCTTTTAAATTTCGTGTCATAAACTTATATATATATTAAAGTTGAGATATTTTACCATCAAACTACCATTTTCTTTTCAAATATTACATGTAACGATGAACAGATGTGAATAGTGGTACGCGTACGTACCTACGTAGGTCGAATCAATGATAAAATGAATATGTCAGTAGAAAATGGTTAGAATATAGGAGAAAACGATGAGAATCACATAATAAGCATCAGATCGAACGTCAATATTGATCATTATGTGATTCTGAAGAGATTTTTAGTCATATATAAAAAGATTTCATAAAATTAAATACACAAATTTACATGACTTATTGTAGTACATTAAATAGTAAAATTATTAATTTTATTGTAAAGTAGATCGATCTAACGTATCATATGAAGTCATGTCAATTTATAGATTTAATTACTTTTGTACGTGGAATCTTTTTATAGCTATACCACTTCTCGTAAATAAATATGTAATTAGAGATCTAGATGCATGCGACTAATTTATTTTAATTTTAAGAAGACTTCTTAATTAAATTCACATAAAACAATGGTCAAGATCATGACATGCATATAATTATATAAGCATACTAGGTTGAATGTACCTGATTATTGTCCATTAATGAGGTGATATTAATTTGTTGATCAATTAGACACTTTTACCATGATCTATATATGAACATACAAAAAACAGGCATATTTTACTTGCTGCTGCAGATCATTTTTCCTGCTAATTTTAGTTTTTAGGCTTTTTGCACGTCAATACTTAATATACAAAATAAATTACTTCATCAACTTCGACAAACAATGCCAATGGAAAATACAAAAGCCTGCATATCTATACTATATATATATAATAAGCGTGGATAGTTGTGAACAGTAATTTTTATCGTCTTCCGTATTGCAGTCTATTTTTTGTGTGTTTTCTCTTTTTTACCCTTCTATTTTAATATTGTGTGTTCGTTTAATTGGGAGTATTTTAGTCTTTGAGGGGTATTTTAATCTTTTGTATGCATGCGTGTGAGTTGATCAAGATCATACACAGATATAAATTAGAGCCTAAAACAATGCCAATCGAACCACTATTAGGGAAGAAAACAAATTTCATCCCAAAAAATTTGTTCCAATAAAATTGTTGACGTTCGAACGATTATTAGAGAGAAAAAAAAAAATTTCGTCCCAAAAAATATTTGTTCGAACAGTTTTAACAAATTTCGTCTAAAAAAATATTTGTTAAGACAAAATTCAAAATTTCGTCCACATTTTGGGACAGATCGACCTACCGAGACACATTAGGCAGGCACAGAATTTTTTTTCTTCCCAAAATACGTTTAAATTAAGATGAAATAGAGTCTTTTTTGGTCCATAAAAAGACAATTTTTTAGTACTGATCATATCGAGAAGCTTTTAATAAAATACACAGATATAAGTTAGAGCCTGAAACACTTCATCATTGATAAAATAGAAACGAAACTTTGAAGTTTGAAGCCTATTTTGTCTTTGCATGCAAAATTAATTCGTAGATCCAATTAACGTACGTTACTTCCGTAGAACATGCAATGACATGCATTTTAGAATCTGTCATGACTGTCAACTAAAACGACATAAAACCATGTGGTCGTAGACGGCTATTCGATCGATCCCGCTGTAATTAGAATTAACTAGAAATGAGATTTTTATCGATCACCCCTTGACGGGATTAATTGGATCTTCAATATATTCAAATTAATTACGTACGCTCGTGTTATGCTTATATGAAGCCACGCACACCATGATCCAGTGCTCCTCGATCGGCAATCTATTATTTTATTAAGTTATAATAAAATATTAAATTATATTATAATTAGGTCAAATTATTAAATAAAAATTAATATAGTTTTCATAATGCATGCCTTTTTTGCTTTTTTTTTTTTTTAATTTCAAGTACTCATGATGTAAATTTATTAATCTTGTGTGCAGATTTACAGCTAGTTTTGGAACTGCGCGCATGCTGCATGCTCTTCTTGCTTAGAAATTACCTTCGTGAAAAAGAAAAAAGATGCGAAAAAGGGTTTTGAAAAGTAAGGACTCTTTTAACTTATCTTTTTCAATGACGACAACATCTCGCATATATATACAGAGTAATATTGACTAAGACGTACGATCGTGTTGTGTATGGTATCGATTAGAAAGTCACGTTTATTTTAAGAACAATGCTAAGCATCAGTCTACTGTGCATTACCCTCTCCACACACTTCACATAAATTTTTTTTTCAACCCAGCACGTTAGGTATGCTAGGGCTTACACCAACAGTAGACTGTAAAAAAGATTTTTTCTTATTTTAAAGTAACAATGCAACGGAGCAATCATATGTGTCATGTATATACCCATAGTAAATGTAATCCGTATTCCAAAAAGATTGAGAAGTCATACAGTCATAAAAAGATTTTATAAAAGTAAACTCACAAATTAATTGGTATAATTTTATGTGATACGTTAGATCTATTTTATAATAAAAATAACTTTACAATTTAAATTATTACAATTTAAATTATCAGATCAAGTAATATCAATGTGACTTTACTTTTATGAAATTGATGTTTAGAGACAATAGATATTATATATACCAATTATGAATCGCCAAAGTCTTCCTACTTCTCCATTGTTCCAATCAGATCCGAAAAATGAGAAATCAAGAAAAAGTCGGTGGACTCGTAAAAATAAATTTTCAAACTTATATAGTTATATGTTTTTATAATAAAAATAATTTTACAATTTAATATATTATATCAAGTTACGTTAATTTATAAATTTATTTTTATAAATTTATTTTTAAAAGATATTTTTGTTATTAAAGCATTTTTATTTGATAAAAAAAAGAAGTAATTCAGCTTTGATAATTTATAATGGTGTACGGATGATAGTTGAAGCGTAAGAAGTGTATTTATTCTTGTAAAGAAAATATGTTAATTCAAGCTATACCTATCGAATCCCACGTCATGGTGTAGGCAAAAAGTAAAACTAGTTTGGCCCCGCCATTCAATAATCGATCGGAGGGACACAAAAAGTACTGTTAAAAAGTCAGATTTCATAGCTGTTCGGTGCTGATCAATGTTGAATATCAAACGCACCATGCATGATATATGTGTTTTCCTTTTGGGAACAGTATTATTAACAAAAACTGGAAAATTATATGTAGGCGTAATTGGCATTATTTTATTGGCCACAGTTCCTCTCTACTACTATACTAATTAGCAATTAGAATAGTTTCTTTGAAAGCATAGTGCATAGCTAGGCAGCGCCCATGCAGTCACCATCGATCCACCAACCAAAGCTCAAACCTAGCTAATGTTATCATGATAAGCTCTGACTACTAATTCCCCCGATCGATGGATTCGGAATAGGAAAATGTTAGTTTGTACTCAGCTAATATAAAACTCCTACGTCTTATGCTTACATTTTTTTATTTGTATTTATTTTTACAAGATGTGGGGTGCAGGATAATAAATAGTAATTAATGAGAAGAATTTCTCTTATTTTCATATTTATTTTTTTAATCTCTTAAAAAGCTATTATTAATAAATTTGTATATTTAAAAAAATTAATCTAGCAATCACGCGGATCTCATTTGTTTTTGTAAATTGGGTGAAATGAGTTGAAATAAAATTTGAAAGTTGAATAAAATATTGTTAGAATATATTTTTTAATATTATTTTTATTTTAAAATTTAAAAAATTATAATAATTAGATTAGATGAGATGAAAAAAAGTTTTATAAAAGTGAACGGAGACAAAGTTGGGTGGGCGGCCGACTAGCGTTACCCTTAGGAATATTAAGTACAAAATCCACATGTTTATTATGGTACGTACCACTAGATCTCTCCCTCTCTAAAACATGAAAGACAATACATAAGTAATAAAGCCATTTTAGTTGAATTATTATACGTTGAAAATGTTATTTTTCCCTTAGTAAAATGATGATTATGACCACAACACGTCATTTCAATCAAAATGAAAACAAATTAATGTTTTATTTACTATCTACTATTTTTTTTATGTATATATTTGAATTTGAAAACTCTCTCTCTCTCTCTCTCTCTGATCTTCTCCTTCTCTCTCCCATTTAGTCAAACAACGTGGACTATGAATAGTCAGCTAGCTTTATATATATTTGATTATTTTCCACATCCATTTAATCAATGTGGAATTAAGCTGTATTATTTAGCTTTACACTTTCAACATCCATTGAATCCCTTTAACAAATCTCGAAAGGTAGCTTAGCTGCAAAGATTTTCAATCCAACGCAGAAACCAATTAAAAGGAAAATGCATGTGCAACCCATAGAATATTATGTGGGTCGGTAGCTCTAAAAGCCGTTGCTCGTGTTGGTCATGACTCATGTATGTACAGATCAGATCGAAGAGCATGAACAGATGGATTAAAATTTCAGAATATATATAATTTTTTATTATTATGTCTATAAATTCCCGAACGAAATTTAAATATTACTTAATAAATAATTAATGTGGTCCACTTTATACCTTTATTTATTTTTAGCGTGAGGTTCAAAACTGGGATGTTAAGATATCTAAAACCGCTAGAGCTGCCCGTATTAAATTGAACGAGTCATGGGTTAAGCCACGTGAATGTTCCAATTTGAGGACCTGATTTTGTTGAGACGGGCAAGTCTGCCACAAGTCAAGTTTTTAAAAGCTTGGGCAACACAGCTCGATCGTGTATATAATGTGTTGTACTTACTGGCCTACGAAATGTCTTCAATGCTAGGGAGACTGTTCCATCAGAAGCATCAATAGAGAAGAAATTATATATAGTTGCACATTTACTAGACAATAATGCATTAAATATTTTAGACTGTATTGTAGACATGGAAGAAACCCCCTCAACGTATTCTGTCTATGTTGTAGAGAAGTTGATCAATGGAAATTGTGTGATTTTCTACAAAAAAAAATATATATATATATTTGGTTACACAAAATCAAACTATTTCATATCATTTTATTTTATATAATTATTATAATTTTCTCAAACTCTTAAGTAAAATATAATAAATAATTCAATTTTTTTAAAATTTAAAATAAAATTAAAATTAAAAAATAATATTTTATTTAATTTTAAAAAAAACATGTCTCATTTCATTTGCATAGCCAAAGGCACTGCAATTTAATGATTCACATTTCTTCCATTTCGCAGCATGCAATAATGCTCATTAATTAAGCACAAAAGCTAAGTATGTGAGTAGGGATGGGTGGCATGGGGTTTCGGTCAGTGATAGGGGAAGGCTAGTTCTGAGATGCACCAAGCAATATTAAAAATAAATAAAAAATAAAAAAATAAAAGTATTATAATTATAAAAGAGATATAAATAAACCTACAAACTAATATATATATATATATATATATGACTTTATATAAATATATGATATGTTAATTAGATCTATTTTACAATATAACGTATATATCACATTAAATCATGTTAATAAATTTATTTTTTATGAGATTTCTTTGTATTTAAAAAATTTATCTAACAAATTAAAATTGTTAAAAAAATAATTAAACGTGATGTTAAATTCAAGGGAATACGTATTTAAATATAATTTTACTTTACGTCAGGGCATTTTCTTTCAGTACAGCTCTTGTTGAATTATAGGTGAAATATATATTATATAAATAAATATGTATGGTGAGCCGTGAGGAAAACAACAGAAGAATTCATTCAAGAAACACATGCCCTGACCAAAGAAACGACTCCACTACCAAGACAGATGCGGTCACCAATTCCAAATGGTCCGTACCCATCCTGGGGCTGCTTCATTGGACGACGGCCTACCATGCAAAAAGAAGCAGCCACGGATATGCCTCTTCTCAGTTCTCATACAACAGCACGCAGCATTCTAACTTGTTGAATTATATATATATATTGGATCGAACATATAGTTTATCTACATATATACTTTTTATAATATTTATGATATAGACATGAATTGAGGTTCCTTCTAATTTTTATCCGATTTTAATTAGTTTAATAAAGTAGGCGAGAAATAAACACATATCAATTATGTCATAAATTTATTTTATATGTTTAATTATCTCTCTCCCATTTAATTAAATTAGAGTCGAAACTTAATAAGAGCTATTTTCAAGATATAAAATATGTGAATTATTTTTCCAAATTATATATAGAATATTAGTATGTAACTCATAAAATTAATTATAAGAAATTTTGATTATTAAATTGTATATTCATATATAATTCTATTATTCAAAGTTCCGAGAATAGTCCTCATGTTTACGAAATCTTAAGTTTGGTCAAATCAGCTAAGCTCTATTATTAATATAAAACAGTACTAAGACAATTAACTTTCAGAACCATCATCATGAATCCTCCACAATTTCCACCCTTGGTTGATATATGAAGGTAATAAATAGTAGTATTTATTAAAATATAATTTCTTTTTCTCCACTACAATGTCACTACTTTACGTGCCGTTTACGACATTAGACATTTGTACGATAAAACATGCTGGAAACTGTTGAGTGCTAAAGCCATCACACGCCGCCACACGTTAGATACGTTTCATCTTATTATTATAATTTTTTTAAATTTATATATAAAATATAATAAATAATTTAATTTTTTTAAATATTAATATATTAATAATATTAAAAAATAATATTTTATTTAATTTTTAACTATCGTTTAAAATTATCTCATCTCGTTTTAATTTCCAACAGACATTTTCTAAATGATATCAGTACCCTTTATAACCCACACCAAGGATTCTCAGTGATCTCCTTTTCTAATACCAGAGCCCCACCTCCTTAACTCTCTCTCTCTCTCTCTCTGATCTGATGGAGAGCTACCCAACATATTTTAGCTGTTCATCTGCAACACCGGCAGCTTCTTCTTCCTTGTCACTGAACATGGCAAATTCTCATGCTTACAATGAATTCCAAGGTAGCAAGTCGAATGGATTCTTGGGACTGATGTCGGAGATGGATGTTCCAGTTTCAAACACAAATGATAATAATCCTCAGAGCAGAAACTGTGTGGGGTCTGAAACTGATCATCTTGCGAAGTTGGGGAAGAAAAAGGGAGAGAAGAAGGTGAGAAAGCCAAGATATGCGTTCCAAACAAGGAGCCAGGTCGATATACTGGATGATGGATATAGGTGGAGGAAATATGGGCAAAAGGCAGTGAAGAACAACAAATATCCAAGGTACGTACGTACGTAGTTGATCATCAATTCATTCCGTTTGATATATCTTGATTACATTTGCAGTCCAATTTAGCAAGTTCATTTCTCTGCAAAGACTTAAATATGAATACAATATAGAACAAATATGCCGGATTTGATCACCACATGACAGGAGTTTTTTCTCTAGATCATCATATTACAAAAGAAATTAAAGGAAAGGAAAAATTATTTGTGATTTTCAGCTGTCGGCAAAGTATATATGCTCAATTGTAGATCAGACGGGAAGTCTGATTCATCCTGATCAGGGAAATTAGGGAGAGTCTTTGGAGGTTACGATCTATCGCGCGTAGTACTCTTTATATATCATTATTTACCCATTTGCATTTTTGTTATAGTTTAATTAATTATTCTTACCACTATAACTACTATTATTTTCTCAATTACATTGAAATAATTATCTTATTAGAACATAAATTAAATAATAATCAAATTATATAATATCGTGCCATCAGTATTCACTTTTGATGTCATATATATAGCAATGTTGTTCATCTTCGTGAATTAATGATGTGACACGTAAGTATTAAAAATGATGATTTAACATGATATCATGATAAAGATTATAACTTTGAGCATTATTACACATGATTTCACCCCTATTTTTCTTATATAAAAAAAAAAAGTCTTATCCGATTAGTACTTCTCACCATTAAATTTACAATTAAATTTAGCTTCATCATCTTGATGATCACCTGAAAAAGAAGATATTGGAACATTAATTTTAGCTAATTAATTGATTCTCACTTGAGAAGGAAGATATGGATGGAACTTAATTGACACGAAAATGAAGATTGGGTAGTCAATATATTCACGTGTAGTACTTAGCTAGCTAGACCAGGTAATTAATTAGAGATTAATTGCATGCCATTGTTTTCGCATGTAGGATCAGATTAATTGGATTTCCATATTTGACTTCAAAATTAATAGAAATGAAACAATGAGATTTAGGTTGTGTTTGTGAGGCTACTTTACTATTATTTATTACTATTTATAAATAATATTAATTCACTCTTATATTTTTACAGATAATCTGAAATCACTTTAACATCCAAACGTAACTTTATATCTTTAATATTTAGTATGTAATGCATGTTCATCTATCCCCAACATTAAAAGAATAAAATTAACATGAGAATGAGGAAAAAGCTTGTTCTCTTGGAGATTTCGAATATTAATTTCGACTCTCCAAATTATCACATGAATTATGTAGTCCTCGATGCAATTTGGATTCCCATTATAACAAGCTAGCTGTCATATATATTGACCTCTAAAAACAAAAATTAATTGTTTACCCCTAATTGTTCCAATTGCTTTATGCGGAATTGCTCGGTTGTTTTCGTAAATGAGATGAGATGAAATTAAAATTAAAAGTTGAATAAAATATTATTAAAATATATTTTTTAATATTATTTTTATTTTAAAATTGAAAAAAATTGAATGATTTATTTTATTTTATGTAAAAATTTAAAAAAATTATAATGATTAAATAAGATAAAATGAGTTAGAAGTTATGAAAACAAACGACATAATTATTCCGTATATTCAGCGCTTGTACGGGTTGGTTCAAGTACATAGAATTTTGATCTTGGGGTATATATGCTCCTTCCTATAGCTAGCTAGAGCTAGCTAGGTTTAAGGTCTAAATTGTCGATGTAAACACGATCAGTAGTAAAAAGTCAATGATTTTCTCAGTTTCATGTGCGACGTGGTCACGTGGGAGCATTGCACGGATCTAAAGTTTAATTAACCGGATAATTAAATACAATATTATTGCATTGAGTAATTCTACATACAATCGTGAAGTGCGTAAACATCACGTAATCGTTTTGAAAAAAAGTGGAGTCTACTATTAAAAAATTAATTTTTTTCATATGAGTCATATGTTTTATTTATTTTTTTCAAAGTGGTTACACGGCGGTTGCACAATTCACGGTTATAAATATATTTTCTCTATTGCATTTATAGTCTCTAAAACCTCTAGTCTGTCATCATCAAAAAATAAAACCAATTTATTTGAGTATATAGTTTTCAAAAACCTTTTTTAGTATATAGTTTTCTCGAATATACCCTGAATATAAAGACAATTCCCTTCTTGAGTATTTGTGACGGATTATTTACAACAAAAATAATTATTTATGAAGAAAATAGACTCATTTTGACAGAAAATAGCTAGCTATAATTAAACAGTTTTCTTATACTTTTATATTGATTTTTTATGAGCTAGCTACTCGATAAATTTACAACCTCATTTTTCCTATTTAGTTATACTTTTCGTTTCGAGTCTTCCACTAGCTAGCTACCTTATTTTGATTGGTTTTGTTAGTATCATCTATGCTACCATCGGGTTAACAATTTGGAGTGAAGACAACAAATCTCACGTGTTTATTCTTATATATATTATAGAGGCTTTACAACATTCTATCTTAAATTCAATAAAAAAAGTTTACTTTTTGTTTTCTTAGTTTTTATTCTTTGCTTATACTTTTTCGATGTATTTTTAGAACAATGTAAACTTTTTTTTATTATTTGATCGATTTTGAACGAGTTCAGTATTAATTTTTTACTTCAAATCTTTAAATAGATATATTTGATAATGCAAATATAGAGAGACTACCAAAACTTACATGCTTTTAGATTTATGTCGGTTGGCCCCCAACGTAAAATTCACGAAGAGAAGAAGGAAGTATGTTGGCAGGAAGAAGGGCAACTTAGGAGAATAAGAAGTGAATTGGGTTAAGAAGTGAATTGGGTTAAGTGAGGCTTATAATCCAAGTGGGCTTTGGCCTCTCTGTAGGGCTAAGGCTTTATTTTATCATTGCATTTCTTACTTTAGTTTATTTCCTTTGCTTTTGTTACGAGGCCCCGGGGCCGTTGTAAGGGGACACTTCTAATCTAGTTAAATACGTAAGGAAGGGGAAGGAAAAACGCATCTAGACTATTCCCAGAATTTGTTATGAATGTTGTGGAGGTGCATCCCTCGAAGAGAGTAGTTATCAACACTATTTCAATACAGTTTTACCTTTTTCATCCATTCTCCTTGTTCATTACATGGATTCATCACTGTTTTCTATAGAATAGTATTACAAGTGCTATTCAAAGCCACCAATCCTCCCTCATTATCCATGGCAAAAGGCACCCGTATGACCCAATTGTAGGAAGCATTTAACTCCTTCAAGAAAACCACAGAAACCATATCAAAAATTTTGAGTCACAATTTAAAGCCATTTAAGTGGAGATGTTAGCTTTATGAGGATAAATGGAAATTATGATGCAACAATTTTCCTCACTAGCAGCATACCTGCACAAACAAAATACCCAGCAGTCAGAGGGCCATCATGATGGTGCAAATTCTAGCAAAAACGTTCAGATGATCCCTCACATAAGCGAGATCCACCCCAAGACCATCCGTTTGGATTTCCCTACCTTCCATGGTGAGGATCCGCTCAATTGGTTATACAAGGTAAACCAATTCTTTACTTTCCACACAACACCCCCACAACACCTTATGCGGTTGGTTTCATCTGACATGGAGGGCAAGGCCCTAGTTTGGTTTCAAGATTTGGATGAGTCAGGGGCCTTGACTAGTTGGGATGACTTTGTTAAGGCTTTGTTAATCCGTTTTGGGCTCAGTTGCTACAATGACCTTATGGAACAGTTGACTCGTTTGCGACAACTAGGTACGGTGGAAGAGTATAAAACTGACTTTGAAGCCTTATCCAATAGGCTAAGGGGCTTATCCGAACAATACAAATTGAGTTGTTTCTTTAGCGGTCTATGTGATAATATAAGACTCCCCATTCGAACCCCAGTAACCTCATCACTGCCTATAGCCTTGCAAAAATTCAGGAAGAAAATGTCTCCCTTCACCACAAAGTAACCACACAAAAACCATACACCAACCCACAATACTCCCGGCCACCCTCATTTATAGTCAATCCAACCCCAAACCACCCTGAACCTTATGAGAATCAAAGCCAAGCTATGGTGCATGTCCACAAAATATCTCAAACTCAAATGAAAGAAAAGCGCCAGTTGGAGACTATGTTATAATTGTGATGCTAAGTGGAGTTCGGGTCATCGTTGCCAAAAACCCAAAGTTGAATTTAATTGAAGAAATTGAGGAAGAAATTGGGGATATTACTGTGAATTTTAACCTGTTGGAGACCTAGGAGGAAGGGATGGGTCTATTGTTGACTGGCAAACAGCCAGAAATTTCTCTACACACACTTATTGGCTCTAACAGTCCTAAAACTATGCGAATCAAAGGGAAGATTGGGAGTCAGTGGGTGATTTTATTAGTTGATTCAGGGAGTACACACAATTTCCTTGACCCGACAGTATTAAATCGTCTTGGCAGGTTGTGACATGGTGTTCAAGGTACATTAGTTGCAGACTTTGGGTTCATCTTATGGAATTTTACTAAACTTACGATGCAATTTACTCATAACCAGCATGCTGTTAAGTTACAGGGGTTGAGTGGAAATACCTAGATTGAAGAAGGGGCGGTTCAAAAGCTCAACCAAACTGAGAAGAAATGAGTCTTGCTGCAGTGGGTTGAATCCTCCTCAAAGAAACTTGAAAATAACCAAACACTTCCTGAGCCATTTCAGCAATTACTGAACCAATACACAAAAATATTTGCCACCCTAAATGGCCTACCCCCCACCCATTCCCATGACCACGCTATTACCCTTCAACTAAACACCCATGCCAACTTGTTTATGTACGACCTTACCGTTATCCGTATTTTCAAAAAGATAAAATATAATAGATTGTGAAAGAGCTATTGAATTTAAGGGTAATTAGGCCTAGCCAAAGCCCCTACTCATCTCCGGTATTGCTGGTACATAAAGCTGACGGTACATGGAGACTATGTGTGGACTACCATGCCCTCAACAGCATCACCATTAAGGATAAATATCCTATTCCAATTGTGGAGGAATTGCTGGATGAGCTGCATGGGGCCGACTGTTTTTTAAACTTGACTTACGGTCGAATTATCATCAAATCAGAGTTAAACCAGAGGACATCCATAAGACTGCATTCAGGACACAAGATGGCCATTACGAGTTCTTGATTATGTCTTTTGGCTTAACTAACGCGCCTAAACTTTTAGAGTCTTATGAACCAGCTCTTTGCTATGTTCAGCAAATGTAGCTTCTGTTGTGCAGAAATATCATACTTAGGGCATCTCCTTTCTGCCCATGGGGTTAAAGGGGCCTTGAGAGGTTTGGGTAATCCTGAAGGCTATGTTGCAGATGTGATGCTTATAATCCAAGAGGGTTTTGGGCTCTCTGTAGGGCTAAGGCTTTATTTTATCATTGCATTTCTTACTTTAGTTTATTTCCTTGCTTTTGTTATGAGGCCCACGGGCTGTTGTAAAGAGACTTCTAATCTAGTTAAATACACAAGGAAGGGGAAGGAAAAAAGCATGATCTAGACTATTTCCAGAATTTGTTCTGAATCTTGTGGAGGCGCTCCCTCTCGAGGAGAGCAGTTATCAACACTATTTCAATACAGTTTACCATTTTCATCCATTCTCCATGTTCATTACATTGATTCATCACTGTTTTCTATATAATAGTATTACACTGTGATGTTACATGCATCAAGTTAAGCTGCTTGTTATTTTTTCATATAATTTGCAGAAGCTACTACCGGTGTACACACCAAGGCTGTAACGTCAAAAAGCAAGTTCAGAGACTAACTAAAGACGAAGGGATCGTCGTTACAACTTATGAAGGCATGCATTCACATCCGATAGAGAGGTCTACTGATAACTTTGAGCACATCTTGAGCCAGATGCAAATTTACACCACCTTTTAAAGGAAGAGATCGGGAACTTGCATGCAAATGATCATCGATCAGAGATCAAGTACTCGAGATGAATACTTGTGTAAATTCTGTGTTTTTAAATAATTCCTCAAAATAAAAGCAAAGCCATCAGGATTACATGACCCCTTGATCAGCCCTTTTTATACGTCTGTAGTGACCAAAAACATGTAGTTTCGTCTTAAATGAAACTTATCCTGATGAAATCGTACGTGCAGCTAGCTATATTTGTGATGATCTTCGTCCTGTTTTTTCGGGAAAAAATTAGAATCCTGCCTGATCAGGATTTACAGTTTGTAGATTAAAAAAACTGGCGCGTAAACGCATTTTCATTAATGTGATTTATATTAGGAAAATGATACTATGTAGTCTGAATTTGTCCTTTCAATTTGATATTTGATATTTAATTTTTTTAATTAATAGTTTAGGAACTGATTGGGCGGCATGGTACTAGCACTACCCTTTATATTTTATATATATATATATATATATATAGTTATTTAGTGGCTGTGAGGCTTATCCCCACCACTTATTTGTGGCCACATCTCTTATTATTTATTTTAGCAAGCGTTTCCTAAAATGACAAGAAACAAGATGCATAAAGAAACAAGAGTACTCCATCACAAGTACTAGCTAGCTAGAGCAATGCATAAAAAATAAAGCTATGGAGCCAATATAAATTAGCCTGATCTGCCCATTCATGGGCGCCCATGAATGGGGAGCCGTATTAAATGACAGTTTTTGATAGTCCATTGCCACTGATGGAAATGATGTTGGTTGTTTCGCACTGTAACTCGTCGTTACGAAGTTCGAACCGTTTCATGGAGAGACAGACTTCCTACTAGTAATCCTTAAGATCACTAACTGGGAAAAACTATAACATAGCTGGTTAGATAGTATCGGTCAACTCGAGTCGATGGTGGCCGAAAATGCTCACATGCAATTGTACGTGCTAATTAAGGTGTGGGGGCGCCTATGCACCGATGGTACTCATGTTACGATGGCCGGTGAGTTAGATTTGGCAGATTGGAGATGTCTAATATTATTCTATTGGTATGGCACGTTTAGTCACCAAAGGTTTTGAGGCGTGGCGGTGCGTGAAGCCCATATGATGATGTTGGTGTGGCCGCATAGTACTTGATCATCAGCTTCATGAGTCTATCATTCTGCAGTGATTTCGCCTCACTATTAGCTTGCGGCCATGCGTCATTGCTCAAGACTCAAGATTACTCACATTTGCTCCGATCCACGAGAATGGTCAATATGGATTGATATGAACTAGTATCCCACTAATATAATTTCAATAGTTCTAATTTCTGGGAAAATAATTTTACTTTTTATTCATTAGAAGATGTACGTACACGATCTTGCTCAATATATTTGATCCATTTTTACCTTATGCATTTGGCTCAAAAAAAAAATATATATATATATATATAAATATAATGTTTACTCCTCGTTATGTTATGTCGTCAGTGATTTTTACGAGTGCTTAATTTGCTAGCTAGATTATTGTTGTGTTCTCATTAATTGCCGGAATCTCCTAACATTTCATTTAATACTAGCTCTATACTTTGTGCCTTGTTAATTTAATTAACGATCGAGCAATACTTTGTTTTGCCTCGCGTTCAAAATTCCGAACATCCATTGCTTGAGTAGAATGCGCGTCTTTGCTCCCCACTGTTAGCTTGAATTGCCATGGTTTTGCTCGCCTTTGTCGCCATCTACCTTCTTGATTGCTCACCTTTCGGCTGAATTGGGCTCCTTGCCCGTTATTCAGTATTTTTGGGACTCGGCCGCTGGGTCTACAGCCCACATTTCCAACGGTACAGAAAGTTGATTGTTTATATCACATCCAAAATTGAGAAATACTTTATTACTATTTATTATTATTTTTATTATTTTTTACTTATTTTTTTATTACTATTTATTACTATTTAATATTTTATCATGACTTTTTTAGTAATATTCACAGAATATCTGAGATCACCTCACTATCCAAACACAATCTATTTTGATGTGAAGGTTTTACAACAGGAAAATGTTCTATACTTAGATAAATAAAATTAATCGATTGTAATTTTTAGGAAGTGAATTTGTATTTTTTTAAAAAATATTTAAAGATATTTAAAAAATAATTAAAGAAAATGCATTTACACTCGTTAATACAACGCAAAGGCACCATTCTCGATCCCCTAACATTGCCATGGACCATGCCGACCACTTTCTATCTCTTTTCCTCCAAGGGCTTTGGGGTGGTAATTTTGCAAGATGAGGTTGAGATTAAGTGAAGGTTTCTATGAAATCTTCCCCTTCTGCTGTTTTTGCACCTGGCCATGAAAGTTTTTAGTTTTCCATTTTTTGTTTATAGCAAACTTGAGCTTTATTGCAAAAATAGCTTACAAATGATTATCAGTCCAAATGACCTAAGCAATAACATTAGGGAAAGATCTACCAGTATGGATGAATTCGGTCTGGTCCGATTGGTCATAAGATGTTTTCCGGACCGGACCTAACCACTTCAGTCCACCCTTTTTTCATCCCAGACCTGACCGAATTTTCTTATGGACCAGACCGAACCTTTAAGTATCGGTCCGACCCAACACCAAATGGGCTAGTTTTATATTTTTCGTCCCAACTCACATTTCTAGTTAGATTTTGGCTCAAGTCCTGACATTTTATCCCATTTTCAACATAAAGATTATTTATATACAAAAAAATAGAATAAAAAACTTGAAAATGATGCAAAATGCCAATAACATCCAAACTCAAAATAAAAGAAAAATAAAAATAAAAATTATTCATATCCATTCAACAAAGGTTATCAATCATATTAATAAAATTAAAAACAAAAAATAAAGAAAATGAAATTAAAAAAAAAATCCTAATCATCCAAACTTCAGATAAAAGAAAAAAAAAACCTAAAAAAGTAAATGAAGTTATTACAACTTACAATCCATGCATCTAGCCATAACCCACCTATTTATAAAGTGATATTACAAATTACAAATATTACAAATGACTTAATTGTAATAAAAATAAATGGCATGACTCAAACTCCAAGAAAAGATAACTCCAAAAACTCCGAGTCTCCACAACTTTACTACAAATACATAACAAACAAATAATAAATATCTTAGTTTAAAAATATATTTATGCTAACCAAAATAAGTAGTGTAGTGTAATAGTATATTATTCTCTTCTCAATCATTTGCATTGGGTGTAGACATTGTATTCGACGCCTCCATAAAATTTTTAAAATCCCCAACAAGTTCTATACAGAAAAGATAAAAAACAAAATAAATTATATAAATTACATCAAATATAAATCAATGAATTATTAAAAAATATAAAAGGAAATAAATTTGTTACATACCCATCCAGTTGCTTCTCAAAATCCTCTACCTCATCCATTAAAGTCCTAAGGCTAATTAGAGTATAAGAAAAGCAAAGCCAATTCTATGCACAAATGAGGCTCTTTACCATTATCAGAGATAAACTACTTCGAAAAGGATTAAGTGCATGACCCGTTGTGCTAAATGCAGATTCAAAGTCCACTATAGATACCAGTATTGCAAGAACATCGCATGCAACTTTTGAAAGTACGAGATATCTAACTTAATTAATATTCCACCAATTTAGAATGTCAAAATCCGCATCTTGTTCCTCACAATTTTCAGCTAGAGTTCACTGTAGATACTAGTATTACAAGAACATCGCATGCAACTTTTAAAAGTACGAGATATCTAACTTAATTAATCTTCCACCAATTTAGAATGTCAAAATCCACGTCTTGTTCATCGCAGTTTTCAGCTAGGTATCTATCAACCTCTGACTTGCTTTCTAAAGAGTTTTCCGACTGTAACCATTGCTTAAATAGGGCCAACCTTTGTGCCTTCTTATCCTCAAGTCTACTAAATGTAGGATTTACATTTTCATGTGGGGGACTTGTGCCTTGTTGCTGTTGACCGAAATTGTTCCCTTCTTCATTTTCAATGTATGCATCATATATGCGGGTTAAAGCATTTTTCACCTTGAAACTCAAATAAACCGCTTTTATTGAATCATGGACATATATTGATTCCAATGAAAACCCAAGATATCGCATCTAGTATCAAGAATAAAAAAAAAAAGCCCAACGTACAACAACATATTCATATTATTAAAGTTGGCCCAATATTTTTCAAATATTTTTCTCATATCTGTTGCCATTAATCCCACCACGGGGCTTCCTTCTTCACACTCCATGTCAATCGCATCTTGAATTGTAACTAATTTCGTAAAAAAGAAATTGCAAGTTACATATTCACCCCCCGAGAAACGTAAAGTTGTATCATGAAATAGTTTTAGAAACCTCACAAACAACCTTACCTTCTCTCAATCATCATTTTTGGGAGGCCCTAACTTCCTTGACGTTCTCCTCGTCATCATCATCTCCAATACTAGTATGGAACCCTGAATCTTCTTCCTCTAACCATTCAAAGGTTTTTCGAAATATTTTAATCCTCTCCAACATAAGATAGGTGGAGTTCCACCTAGTTGGTACATCTAAGAAAACACGACTTTTGCACGTAATCTCTTATAGTTGTACACACGACTTAAATGCACTCCACCGTTGAAGTGAGAATTTAACGTACTTCATAACACCTCTCACATTGGCAATAGACTCATCATATTCTTTCAACCCATTACAGACAATTAAGTTTAAGATTTGGACACAACATCGAACATGCAAGAATTCATGTTCCAAAACAATATCCCTCATTTGTTTTCTTTTTTAAAAAGAAACTGCTCCGTTATTAGAAGTTGCATTATCAAAAGTGATTGCAAGTATTTTCGATCGCTCCCAATCATACAAATATATTTGTATAGCCCTACCAAGTGTATCACCTTTGTAATTTTCAACCAAAGAAAAAGAAAGAATTCCCTTGTGTGGATTACAATCATCATCAATAAAGTGTGTTGTAAGACACATATAATTGAAGTTTTGTACGGGATTCCATGTATCAGTGATGAGGGAAATCCATTTCCCTTGAAGAGCACTTCTCAACTTATTTTCTTTCCTCATATACACACTAAACCAATCTTTTGCAACCGTAACACTAGATGATATCTCTACCCACTTAGGGCAAACAACAAGAAAAAACTTTTTGAAACCTTCCCCTTCAATGAACGTAAATGGCAACTCATCAAAAATAATCATCTCTATTAAGGGTTGTCTGCAAGCCTCAACACTAAATGCTATGGGAACAATTCCCCCACTACCACTTCCTCCATCATTGGCACTCCAACCTAAAGTAGTTTGAGACTTATCCATCTCATTAAACGGACATTTTTTACATTATTTTTTAATATGTTACTTCATGAATTTTATATTGTTGGTCTTCATATCACATGTATACGAAGTACCACAGTAATTATATGCAGCTCTAGCTTTAGTTGGATCACCTTTTGGTATTCTTGTAAAGTGTCTCAAACCATTGGTCTAGCTCTACCACTACTAGGTCCACTACCACTCGATTTAGTACTTACATTGGGTGGGAGTGGAGGAATGTCTTGCCCTTGTGTTGACTTGTTAGCATCATTCGTGGTAGAGTTTCTCGTAATCGTTTCTTTTGTATGGTCCATCTAGAATAATTATCAAATAAAAATTAGATTAAATATAAAGCCAAAAAGAAAATGAGAAAAAACAGCCTTATTGTTAAAACCAACATAACTGAAAACCAATGGGATATTAACTGTTGAAACACAAATATTAGTTGCATTTTGTGTGCTGGTGTGCATGAGTCATGCGCAAAACAAAGTCTATTGACTTAACAAGTCCAAAACAGATTCATTAACTTAACAAGCTAAAAAACATCTCAGCAAAAAAGGCACTAACTTAAGCATTTATGCCATTCAAATCACCAAGTCAGACTAATCATATTAATTAACAAGTCTAAAATAGATTCATTAACTTAACAAGTCCAAAAGCCTAATTAAGCATTTATGCCATTCACAATAACAAGCTAACAAAATCTCAAAAACACACTAACATAATTAAACATTTATGCCAATCAAATAACTAAGCTAGACCAAAATTGGGTTATTTAACAAGTCCAAAATAGATTCACAAGCTAATTAAGCATTTATGCCATTCACAATTCAACTTATTTGTAATAACAATATCATTGTACAAAACTTCATCACAGATTCACATAACATAACCCAATTCATCACAGTCCACAGATTCACATAACCAAGTTCTAATTTCTAAGTTTTACCTAAAGCGATTTGTAATCAACTAATTAGTGAATGGATCCTAGACAATAAGCTGGAAATTTTTTATGAAATTCGTACCTTAAGGCTTAGATGCAGTCACCATTGGCAGTGTGGGGAGGAACTAGGGCTTGGGAGGCTGGGAGCTGCTTATCGATAAATTAGGGCTATAAAAAGAGATGGAAATAAAAAAAGGTTGAGATCAGGCAAGAACATGGCAAAAAAATACATGACTAAATCACTTGAGTGAGGATTTTGGTTTCCTACATTACTTGATTTTTTTCCAAGGACTCAAGGAAGATAAGATAGGGATCTCGATTCTGTATCTTAAAATAGTGGTAGCATGCGATGGAGCGGCTAAGAGCTACGGCAAAGGCGCTGGGAGTTGCGGTGGGCACATAATAGATCTATTATAGGGGTTTTATCGAATTGAGGCAGGGGGACTTGGGAGGGAGAATGAGAGAGTGAGGGAGAACTGAGGACTAAGGGGGCGATAGATGAGAGAACTTGTGTTGAAACGGCACCGTTCGACTTGAAAATAAAGCTAAACGACGCTGTTTCAACACGGGTAATTAAAAAACAAAACTGAGTTGCGTGAAATGACGTCATTTCATGCAACTCAGCAATCATCCAATGGATCTAAACAGCGTCGTTCTTACTATATCTAAAAATAACTTATTTCATTATTATTTTTTTAGCAGATAAATTAATAAAAAAATTATTTAAATTACTAATATTAAAATTAAGTTAAGATTTAATGAATAATGTTGCCTATGTAATTAAAAAATAATTAATTATAATTATATTTATGATGTTGATAGTTATAATTATCGAAATGGTCTAGTCCTGGGTGGGAAAATGGTGGATTGAAGTGGTCTGTTCGGTCCCAAAAACACCCTATGGACCGGACCGAATTCCCCCTTACTTCCAACATGTTGAATTTTACAGCTATTAAATCTCTGCATTAGCTCTCAGGTATTTTTGATGATGTTGCCCAATGGGAATATAGAGTCTGCTGTGAGTTGAAGCTCTTGCACTAATATAAGAGAATCACTCTCTAATATCATATCTTTTATTCCTGAGTGAACACTTAGCTGTAAGCTTTTGAGTATTGCCAGAAGTTCAATTTCAATCGGGCCATTAACCTCATTCTCCTTTCTTCTTGTAGCTATTATCAATGCCCCTCGATCATCTATGAGAATAATCCCTACACCAGCACTGTGCTACTCTGCAGACATGACACCATCCACATTTAGTTTCATAATCCCTTGAGGTGGAGGCTCTCATCTACAACAACTCTTATTCATCTTTATGGGCATTCCTTTCAGTTCTTTTTAATTCTTCTACACTGCAAGAGCATGACTAATTGCTTGATCTCGTGCCAAGGTTTTGTGCTCGTAAACCAATTGATTTCTTCTACACCGGCAACTCCATGCTATAATAAATTAGAACAACTCCACTTCCTTTTTGCTACATTTTTCATTAACTTGGCTTGCAATCTCCACAAGATCTTGTTAGGAAACAGATAATTGAAATGCAGAAATATGTTTTTTCCAACTGTCTTGCAGTGTAGGACAGTACCAAAGGGCATGTGTTGTCTTCCACTGCACCTTTACATACCTAGCAGTTATCATCAGGTATTACCTTCATCTTCATTAGGTTATGTCTTGTTGGTAGCCCTTCTTTGCAAGCTTTCCAAGCAAGCACTTTTACCTTATTTGGAATCTGCATTCAGTGAGTATTGAAAGGGTCACTGCCTTTATCAATACATCTCTTCCTCCTTGAGATAACAATCTCTCTTTCCAGTTTTGAAGCTTTTGCCACACTTTATGCTTAATATATGAGAAGGCCTTATTTTTAGCTCGACCAATCAATGGGCGAAATCCTAAATACTTGTCATATTGCTAGAAGCTTTGGACACCCCAAAAGGATAAGAGCTCCTCCTGATCCACCCTGCCAACATTTATGCTAAATACCATAGTTGTCTTCTCTTTGTTGATCCTCTAACCTGAGGCCCTTTCATAGATCTCAACTAATTTCTATATTCTCACATTCTCCTGCATATTAGCTTTGCAGAACAAGATACTATCATATGTGAAAAGGAGATGAGTTACTTTAGGAGCTCCTCTACAAACCTTGATACCATAAACCTGCTTGCTTACTTTAGCTTGTTGTAGAAGGTTAATCAGTCCTTTAGTACATAGCAAGAACAAGTATGGTGACAAGGAGTCCCCCTATCTTAATCCTCTAGCTGGTGTTATTAGGCCCTTGGGTTCTCCTTTGATCAAAACAGAAAAGGATACAGATCTTACACATAACATGACAAGCTGAATCCACCTTGCCTCAAAACCCATTCTGCGCATAACCTACTCTAAATAATCCCACTCTAGTCGATCATATGCTTTACTAATGTCCAACTTAATAGACATATAACTTGTCTTTCCTTTAGTTTTCCATTTTAATTTAGCTGTTTTACAATCTGAATATGCTTGATTTTAGAATGCAAAAAAGTTTGTTTCACAACTTATGTTTAATTTCCTCTATTCTGGGCGTCATAACAATTCTGTTATCACGAATAAGATCAGAGAAGCAATTAATCGGCTCAACAAATGTAAATAAATGAAGGGATGTCAAATGCATTGTCTATTTTTCTCTACCTGGATTTTGTTCTACATGCATGACCACATGAACTGCATGTGCATGACATTAGGCCATGACTCATCAACATGATATATTCAAAATTTGATTTGGAAAACTTGCTCTATTATGAAAAATATAGTGTAAGAGCATATATCTTTAAACAGAAATATTTCTCTAGGGGTTTTTCTTTTTCAGGTTTGTGAAGCCAGTGAGGGAACGTTTATGGGTTGTGTTTTTTTTAATGGGTTTTGGTTTTTTTTTTTTTCCTTTACTTTTTCTTTTTCTTTTTCTTTTTTCATCATGGTACCGAGTGATCTCATGAATACATGAATATTTTTTTATATGAAGAATAATTGTGATGTTTAAAAATATAATATATATAGAGAGAGAGAGAGAGAGAGAGAGAGAGAGAGAGAGAGAGAGAGGGGTGCCAGGCAAAGGATATTCGATAAAAAAAAAATGGGGAAAAGAAAAAATGCTGCACGAATTCGATGTTAAAGTACCGGGCGAGAAAATTTTAGAATCCCCAGATTGAAAAACATATCATATTATAAGCAGGGGTGGAACACTGGAATCGCCCTTTTGGCAAAAATTTCAAGAAAAACACATAAAAAAAAATGGTGTTTGTATGAGACAAAATTAACAAACCCCACAAAAAAATTATTTTCATAATTTTGCCCCCCAAATTGAATTTCCTGGCCTGGTCCGGCCCCACAAGGCCGCATGCTGCACACATTTGTCTACACACTCATGTAACATGCAGCAGTCTGTAAAAGCAAATCAATTTTTTTTTTGAGATCGTAATCTATAGCCTAGAGGAAACTCTAGAATTTTAATAATCTATATACATAATCATGTCATCAAGGGCTTCCATTGAAACACACTCACGAGGCTATTCACATCATATAGACCACCCACTTCCTTTTCTCTCAAAGATCAGGGCATAGAGACAGAAGATGGTGAAGTTCTCTATTCTCTAAGCAGTTTGATGGTCAGCTAGCTCGTGCCTGCAGATCGGAAAAAGCCTTTTGTCGAATATTGGTAACCCAAGAAAGACCTCAAAAATATCCATCTTCTTAATTACAGGGACAACACATGACACAACTAGCAACAAATTAGTAACTCTTTACCCAACACAATCTTGTCCCCCATTAAGAAATCCTCTTTATTTGGCCACCAACATGAGGTAATTAAAGTACTCTCTCTCTCTCTCTCTCTCTCTCTACTATACTCAGTAGAAAACATGTTATAAAGTTTTTGTTTCAAGATATTATGCATGCATGTTCGTTTTTATTGATATGCATGGACTAATAATGTGATCATCTACCCTTAGGTTCATAACAAACTCTCTTCATCGGCAAGCAAGGGCAAGGGATATATATAATATATATATATATGTATGTATGAGACAGAACAGCTTGACCAGTTTGCGGATACTGATGCTATCAAAGAATTTTTTAACGAAGTGAATCAGTTGATCTACAAAACCAAGGAGAAATAGGTTCATCGATAGAGGACAGTCTTTGAAGTTTGAAGATCGAAACAATGGGGATTGTTCCTGATTAATCTCAAAACAGCATTACTAAAACGATCGAGGCAAATGAGCTATTTCCCAGTACACCGGAAAAAAATTCTTTGGTAGCATCAGTATCCGATACCTGGTCAACTCCGATGGCCAAATCAATGGCGTTGATCATTCACGTTGGAATACTGTCTGCCGACCAAACTGGGCCAAACAGATCATTGAGTTGGTCAGTTTCAGTTAAGCTAGATGATAATTGGTTGGGCCACTGCCACCCAAAATTTTAGTGACACTCCTTTGACGGCTTCCTAATTTTCGTACTTATTTATGAGGTCTTTTAAGTATGCTGTATCTTAGAACCTGGCCTGAAGTATTTCCTCGACAGTATTTAACTTGCTTTTGTCATGTGCAGGTGCTTCCAGATATGGCGTTATTATCTCCGTGGTTAGTTTTAGGATATATGCGAGGGGAGTAATTCCATGGGTGGGGCCAGGGAGAGTAGGCCCGATCCACAAGGCTCGAGAACAAGGGTTAGGCTGGCCAGGTTGGTCCAGGGGCCCATAAAAGAAAGCCGCCGGGCAACGCATGCTGACCAAGGAATGAAAAGCAGAAATGTCTGACACCACTACTAACCAACATTCAAGGACAACCCCTATCCTTGGATCTCGGTGTATAAATAAGCCGAAGGGATAGATATACCTGACCAGTGCCATGCCGTATTTAATGGGATGGAAATGGGATATGCCACGACAGGGAGTTATGCCGTATTTAATGAATCCCAAGGTTGGGCATGCCACGACGTGCTTCCTGGAGTGTCAGTAACGGCCACGATCAAGTCTGACAAGCCTATTGCGCAACATGAAGATGTCAGGGACACCCGACCCTAGTACAGAGCGGCACACTCACCACCTCCTTCTCGAGGATTGTCCTGACCAGGTATAAATACCCCTCCCTCATCCAGGGGAGGGATTCAGACACTTTGACACTTTAATCCATTATTATCTCAAGAAACTAACACTAATTTTAGTATTGGAGGTGTCTCATACCATCCTGAATCTCTCATTTCTCTCTAGTAGCAAGTAGACGAATTGGGCCCCGTGGAGTTGCTCAGGCTGGAAACACAACATCAACAATATGTATGACTATACGCATGTTTGGTGGAAGGTA
Organism: Juglans mandshurica; assembly: GCA_022457165.1. Classification (NCBI taxonomy): domain Eukaryota; kingdom Viridiplantae; phylum Streptophyta; class Magnoliopsida; order Fagales; family Juglandaceae; genus Juglans; species Juglans mandshurica. The sequence continues at coordinate 22,153,074 of CM039629.1, read as the reverse complement.
GTTTTCTTATTTCGTGTACGTATTGAATATTGTAATATTGGATCTGATGCGTCAACAATATTAATATATGCCCACATGAAAACAATCTTGCCATGTCCTACTTTTCTTAAAAGATTGTCATGTTGAAACATCTGGGAATAGTGTTTTACCTGTGTCCTCTCTGTACATGGTTCTAAGCATTCAACGTACGTAGATCCTCCTCATCCCCTTCGATCTGTCCTCTCTTCTCATAAATCTTATACTATATTTTTCGGTCGTTTGTCTTGCATCGATCTATCTCGTTGTATGTTCTGCTGCAGTGCGTCCGATATCTCCTCGAATTTTGTCAAGAATTCCAGAGTCTAGAATATTGGAATATTGGAATATATAATATAAAGTATGCCTCATAAGACTTATTGAATATTTAATGCTAGTCAAACATGCATATTTATTTAGACAGTTATAAATATGAACATCTCCGTCTCTCTCCATTTTAAACTATAAAGTTCGATCAAGACCTAAACCTGTATGGGGTTCTAGCCGGATGATATGATCGTATAATAATTTATATAATTAGATTTATCTCTTTTCATATTTTAATATAAAGTCTACCAAAAGCTTTATGCATCCTATTTTTGCATGGGCTTGATCAGCCTCTTTGTACTCGGTCCAATCATATCTTAAAACCATATTTTATCTAGATCTTGAATTTCCTTTCCGGATTATATAATATATGATTCTTTCACGATAGCGCCCTTGAAACACCCCCAGCTACAGTACCTTTATCACGATCAGTCTTCCGATGAGACAACATGATTTAAAATTAGTCAAGATTTTTTGCTTTTCCATTTTGATTTGGCTTTGCATTGATCTTCGAAGGAGTTTTTCAAGGGTTTTTTTTTTTTATATGGTTTTTGTAAAAATGGTTTTGGTTTGTGTTTTTTTTCCTTGTTACAGAAACTGCATCTCATGATCTTGATCAGATGATTTTTTTTTTTTTTTTTTTGAGATGAAATTTTTTTTACCTGTTTAAAAAAATACTCCAATTGAAAATGAAAATCAATTTTCGAAATGAAAACATCTGCTAATTGTCTTAAGATCTTAGTTTTACACATTCTTTAAAACTACATTGTTAGAATATATTTAAGAATCTAATGTACCCGTATCATCTACTAACTTGAATTAAATTAATCTGTATCCTTCACAACTATTCGCCTTATCAAAATTGTCTGGAAAAGATAAATTAATGCTCAAATCGTGCAAGAATTTGCTGGTCTAATACTAATATTACCATTTAGTCCATAATGAGATGAACTATTTTAATAGACACATATAGAGGCCCCTACTCTCACCCCACTAATAGACACGTACATTCGAGAGTACTCTCGAATTCAATTGCAATTGTTTTACATGGTTTTATGATTCATATAGCTAGATAGCACCAGCTCAATCGTCTACTATTTGACTCTTTTGGGTTAGTTCCCCTAATTTCTTTTTGTTTCTTATAACTTTTCACTTGTGAGTAAAATAGTAGATGATGTTGCTCTTTAATCACTTCAATATATCTACTAATATTTTGTTTCTATTATGAGTGTCTGTTGAGCTTTGTTGTGTGGGCCATTAGATAACATGAATGATCAGCATCAAGTTCAGTAATCTTCAAAGTGTTGATCCTATGATTTGTGCACTTTTGCCTATATTGATATCTACTTGCTTGTTCAGAATGAAGGATTGCCATTTAGACTTTTTTGAAGATCATTCCCCTATCATGGTTTTTAATTAGCTATGTAATTAATTATGTTATTTTAGTTTTTTTTTGGATGGATCATAATTGTTTTGATAATATTGAGTTGGTGAAATTGTAGGTTATTTTTTTTTCCTACCATAATATGTTATTTTTGGCGATAACATATTGTTGCAAATAAATTTATCTTCGACAGAGCCTTTCGATGTATGTTGCCAGGATAGTAATTTGTGGCGATTGCTATTTGTAGAGAAAAGGAATTATCGACAAAAATTTTTGTCACAAAAAATATTTGCATCAATATGTTAGCGCGGCCAATAGGTATTCCCAATAATGATGAATGAGTAGAACAACTTATTTTTGGCAAATTTTGTTCTTATTTGTGACAAATAGAGTTGCTGGAATAAGTACATTTTGCGACAAACTGCAGTTTTGCCAGATAAGATATTTAAATTGGCATTTTATTTTCTGTATCTTGTGGGCGATCTTTTTTGCAAGAAAAGAGTTTTTGCGGCAGTTTTTTTATGTCTTTTGTGGCAAAACTAGTCTCCGCAAAAATTGTATTTGTTGTAGGAGTGCGCGAGACTTACACATCTTAATACTATATATAACATTACTCATATGAGATTCAACAATATGATTTTATTTTAGAATTGGATTCGCTGTTGGTTGTCAACTGGTTCAGGGAAAGAAAGTGTAGTTTATGGTATTTGGAAGATTGTTGGGAGGATATTAGTCGACTGCTACTGATGATGAATTTTCGAATTCAGCGTATCTTTAGAAAAGGTAATGTGGCAGCGGATTACCTTGCCAGGATGGGAAATAATGTCTGCAATAAAGTATGGTTTGCACAGGATGAACTTCCATTTTTGCTTAAGGGTATTCTCAGAACTGATCACAGTGGATTACCTTATTTAAGAAAGGTTCATAGATGATGGGTTCAGTTGTTGGGACGTCTGTTTTCGTTTACTGGGTGAACTTTCAGTTGTAGTCTTACACGGGTTTTAGCTCTTTTTGCCTTCTGTTGCTATTTGTTTCATTGTATATTTTTTTGCAATAAACAGCTTGAAGCATAGGTTTTTGTATAGAGTTTTCCTCCGCCAAAAGTAAGGATAAATCAATAATGAGGCCGGACCTCCATTTTGGTTAAAAAGACAAAACAAATAGCATTACTCATATGGATAACATAATATTAATAGCAGGTAATGTAATGATATTCGAATTATTTATACAAGAAAAATGATTTATACAAATTTTAAATAGATAAGTCCCGTACAAGCTTTTATAAAAAAGTAAACTCTACTTTAAAAATGTAAAAAAAAAACTATTATTTTTTAATGAGATCTAATTTTTTTTATAAAGAACTTGCATAATATTTATATATTTGAAATTTATACATAGCATTACTTTCAGTATTTAATCCTTAGCCGAGCCTGTTTAAGGCTTCTAATACTGTTTCCGGCCCAACTTGGGTGAGAGCCCAGGTGTTATGTGGAGCCCATTCCTGGCAACATTTAAGAACTGTTTCCCGCCAATTTGTCTTCCGCGCGCGCCATTTCTGAGATCTGACACTATCGTAGGTAGGCGCTTTGGGGGGGGATAGGGTTCTTCGCTCTCTCTCGAGAGTCGTATAGGGGAACGAAATGGAGATCGTTGGGTCACAGAGGAAAGCTCTCCACTACGATGCCGTATCGACCCTCCCTCTCTACCGCTCCGCTCCACCGCTCGAAGTCAGACTCGAGGATTTCGAGCTCTTTGCCATGGATCGCCTCCGCGGTAATCCACTTCTCATCTTCTTCACTTTTACTCTTCCACTATTACTATCCATGAAATTCCTCTCTGAGCTCAACTTCTCGAACGGAAATTTGGAGAAATTTACTCTCTTCGAATTTATTTTCTGAGGATTATATTTATGCTTCGTTTGGTTCTCAAGCAACCGTACAAAAAAACCAGATCAATCAATTATTTGATTCCTACACATTCCTCTCCTCTTTCAAAGCAATCGATCGAGATGTAGGGTTCTTATTTTTCTTTTCTTTTTTTTTTCATATTTTTTTCTTGTTTAAAAGTTTTGCCGATCCCTTTGGCTGCTAAAAATATGTAGGAAAAGATAGAAATATTTTAAGTGTGTGACTGTTTTTTAATACCTAATTAGAGCATTCAACAGCTATATGGATCCGTTTTATTGAGCTTTCTTCCTTACTAAAGACAAAATGATGTAGATATGACATCGACGTTATAGTTACTTTGATTTTTGTTGCCTTTGTCATCGGACTTCAAATTTTCAACACGTGTTCTTCCAGAGTTGCGCTAATTCTGGGCTATTGTTTCTGGTGCAGTTCTTAAAGGGATTTCTGATGCTTTGTCCCGCGGAAAGAAGCCGGAAGAAATGGGACAAGTGGTAAATTTTATCGCTTAAAATTAATCATTTCCCGACATTAGTTCCATTTTAACCTGCATACTTTGCACAGGTACGCGATCTATGGAAAGCAAATATGAGGCATCCGGAGGCATCTGAGGTTGTCAACAAGGATATTATATCCCACTTTGTTCTCCGTCTCGCGTATTGCAGAACGTGAGATTTTGGTCCATTAGCTCTGTGCTTATATTTTTCTTTTTATGGTTATCCCAAAACCTCCAATTCTAATTGCAAAATGTTTGTGTCTTAGGGAGGACTTGAGAAAATGGTTTCTTTCCATGGAGACTGCCCTATTTCGTTACCGATTTCGGTTTGAAAGCGCTGAAGCTCAGGTAGGCTCTGCTTATTCTATGTAGCAAGTTCTTTTTCTCTTTTGAGATTCTATGTGGCACTTGGTTCTTCATTCAAGTCAGACGGTGATCCTTCGTTTGGATTACAGAGAGCACTGATGGCTGAATTTGACCTTCCATACAAAGCAGTTAGCAATGCAGAATTTGAGGTAATTATGTGCAATCTGGTTAATAGAGAAATCTTCGCAAATATATGCAACTGCTTGTAAAAGTAAGGTATTATTCTAATTCGTTAGACGACTGACCTCGGCCCATCTAATTCTCGAACATATAGTGCCTAAGCCTTCTTGAGTTTCAACCATTGTAAGTTTTATTGGTTAACTCATTTTCCTCCACAGAGTACGAAGGACAAATTGAGCCAAGTTGCACGTTCCATCGGTCCGCCGTTATCAACTGGTACTGAGTTTGGCCACTAATCATCTCAAAAACATTTTAGTTCTGTGTTTTGGTCCTAATGGGTGCACACCACGCACTTGAGTGAATGTAATTTTCACCACAATTGCGTTAATAACAGTTTGAGTGAGTACTATAAATTCTATTTTGTCCTGGGATCTGAAAGCAACTTCCTTGCGTTGTTTTGTCTTAAGTATTCGGTGCAGGTACTGAAATGTAATAAAATCTATAAATTTCTCTTGGGTTTTGAGTGGTACTAAAAAAGTAACTTCTCTCATCAAACAGATGGTTTGAAAGTTCATTTTGGTTAGTCCTCACATTCATCCAGTTGAAAAAAATTCAAGGTTGAGGTCTTTTCCTTGTGCACTTTTTCTGCATGTTCGAGAATCCAATTATTAAGGTATAAAGTATGTGTACATTACCGTGCCTCTTCAAATCTTGCTCACTGGCTGTTTTGGAAAGAAAAAGATCTAGAATTCTAGTTGTTCCTTCTTCTTGAAGTCTAGGTTCTGACCATAAAAGTTATAGCTTTCGTAGCAATTATTATTATTATTTTTTATATTCTAATCTTCTTTCTCTTTTTGTTTCTGCCCCTTCTTTTGCAGCTGATGCGGTATTCTACAAGGTTAGTTTATTGTTGTTTTCTTCGCATCTGTTTTAGAAAAAGATATGTTAGTTTTATAGGCGGGTATCCTGGTACAGATTATGGATAAGGTTAAAAAATGATATTGAATGTATAAGAAATATTCGCTTATAAAGTCTTGCCATCACGCAAATATGCTGGTATGCTCAGAACTTTTATTGGCGATTTTCACTTTATTTAAGCATCGTCAGATATATCTGAAATGGATGAGCTTCCCCCACCTTATAGTTTCCAGAGTAGTATCTCATCTCTAGTTTGGTAGTTTAATTTGGCTTATGTATTTTTATGTCCTTCCTAACCCCAATGAAGGTACCGTTTGAAGAAGTTCCAGAACTTGTAGCTGGTCGTAGAGTTTTTGTCCATAAAGGGCATGCATACGTTGCCATGAATCAGGTTACTAATAATTCTTGCTATTCTGGTTCTTGAGTGAAATATTGGTCATTAGCAATCTTATGATGTTTTTCCCCCTCTTACAGGTGGTTTCCCTTGTTGCCACACAATTCCGTAGTCATCTATCAAAGGCACTCATTCTCACAAACAGGTTGTTGTCAGCGATGTAAAGTTCATAATGTTTTCTATTATCACATGTTTGTAACATCTACCAGTCTTTGTTTCATAAAATTTTTCTACATCATGTCCATGGTTTTGTTGATGAGCTAGCCATTTATTTCCACAATGCATTGTTCTTTATTGTCAAAACAAGGGCTAGACTTTCAAAATGATAGAACTTGCTGTTTCTGCTTGCAGAAAGTGGACATCTACCATCAGAGAACAAGAGAGTGATCGGTTGGCTCCCGTAAGTATTGGATGATGTACCCATCAAAAGAAGTATTGGATACTGAACCTTGTAGGTCAAAGTAGGGCTATTTGTTTCAGTATGGTACTTGACATTTTTATTGGAATGTCTAGATTGTAGAAGCCCTATGCACAAGCTACTTGGGTCCTGACTATTCTGAGGTACTTTATTTAGTATTTTAGCTTATCCTATTACTCTTCAATTACATATTTATTGTTCTATTGTGATTAATTTTTTGAATGCCACTTTAGCCAAGAGAACTGGGTGATATATCCATAAAAGAGATTGACCAAATAGCTCAGAGTTCATTTCCTCTATGCATGCGCCACCTGTTTGAAAAGGTAAGAGAATTATTTGTAGAATCGGGATTGTTATTTTTCCAATTGAGTCATTCATCATTCGTATGTTTTCATCTCTTTTTTTCTCTGGCATCCCTTCGCATATATATTTATATTAAAATTTTCCTTTGTTCATATGGTTTATTATGCCACTTATGTCAGCTAAGAGAGGATCATCACTTAAAGCATGGAGGAAGGATGCAGTTCGGCCTCTTTCTCAAGGTTGTATTTCAAACCTGCATTATATTCGTTTCTACCTTTCTAGTCTATGTTCTTACATGTGTATTTAGCATTTCTATTATGTGAGGGTATGGCGTTTAGTTGTATAATTCATGGAACTGCTAGCATGGTTTTTTTTGCTTGATATGACATGCATATGCTTGTTGCACATTTCATGTGGTCAGAACCAGTTGGCATTTGTGTTTTTATTTCATGCAGGTACAACACATTAGTCTATGTGTCTATTTGTAATTGGTTTATATTAGGTCTGTTCTTGTTTTATAGTACTCTTGATGGAATCGTGTATTTTCTTTCACTTTCTTGGTACTAGTTTGACTTCTTCGTGTGTTCTCTCTCATTTCTTCTAAATTTCCTTCCTGTATAGGGTATTGGATTGAAGCTGGATGATGCCCTTGCGTTTTGGAAAGCTGAGTTCTCCCAAAAGGTAAGCATGACACAATGGATTATTTTGCTATTTATGTTCATATGCATATTGCTTGTATTCTTTACATCATCAATTGCAAGTTACAAAATGCATAAATTCAAAAGGTTTATTTTAGTACAAATTCACCTGCACGTTATATATATATATATATATATATATATATATGTATATATCAATTATCAGTAACAACTAGAAACCTGTGCCTACCCTGTTTGTGTACATGTAAAGATGTTTTGGTATGCACAGCGAGTTTATATTTTGGAATACAGAGACGTGCTCTTTGCAAGCACTATTTTGGAGGCTTCCTTCTCTCACGCTCTCTCTCATGTGTACTGAAGTTTTGGTAAATGCTTTTGTATGTACTGCCTTGTTCCTTGCATTGATCAAAAAATCTTATATCATTGCTTAATCATTTTATTATAGGTTGGTGCTGAAAGATTTGACAAAGAATATGCATACAGCATTCGCCATAATTACGGGAGAGAAGGGAAGAGAACCGTAAGACATCAAAACTATCCCCATCAAGAGACTAATATTAAATGCTGCATTCTTAAAGGAGCTGACCTCTTATTCAGAGATTCCCTGAGGGGGATTTTTATTTCCTCTACTTTCTCGTGTAGATGTTTATGGCATTGAAACATTTATGGATGTATATGCAGGATTATACTCCTTATTCTTGTCAAAAGATCATCTCTTCATCTCCCGGTGTAGGAGATCATCATGGGTGCCCCTATCGACATTTCAGGTCACTTCTATTACTAATTGTGATTGTCTCAATTATTTTCAATCATGAATCATAGAATTCAACTTTTTAGATATCAATATGGGGGTTACATATAAAAATATGTAAATATTAATGTGGAATTGAACTGGCTAAGCTGTTCAGAGCATCACGTTACATCTGACAACCTTGTCAACAACTTTCTGGACTTCACTCTATCCTTTAGTCCCTGTAATTCCCCATAATTGCATTTCTTTCTCATGTTCATGCCTAAAGCATGTAAACGGATTTTTTTCATCCTTTGGCTGATTTTCAGTTTCATAGTTTTTTATCACTAATAAAAAAAATTGTCTCATCACCAATCCCACAAAGATGCCTCACATATACCAGAAGTTTTGCACTTGTACTTGTTAACGTTTTAGAGTCATTGAACTTTTACTGGACAGTTGATTTCATGGCATTCGCAATCAAGGAATGGTATAAAATTGTAAATCTTTTTTCATAAAAATGTGAATAAAATGTACTATTTGTATCTGTGGATTAATCTTATTGCACAGAATGCCCCTTTTCGAAATGAAGTAGCATGTGTTAAAAAAAACTGTATTCATTCCAGCATATTTTACTTACAGCTCTATGCTTATCATCTACCTTTAGTAGCCATCCTTTCTCTAGGGTTAAAAATAGCTATCTAATGTGGTAGACTTTAATGACAAGACAGGCTTTTACTCAATAAATCTATCATACATTTCTTAGTTAGTTCCAAATATCTTAGCACTGCATATTGTTATCGACACTACCACCACATTTAGAAATATTGGAAACAAATTCTAATGGAACATCTCTCTTGGCTTGTCAACTTTATGTAACAGTGAAGAGAATCTAAGAGCTGCCCTCGGTAAAATGAGATTAAATAACAGGGCAGTTGAAGATGTAATGGACAAAGTGCGAAGTAGACATTATCAGGTTGGATATTATCAACTACCTATAAATTTGATTTCAGGTGGTTTTGTAGATATGTTGGTCAAGCTTTGTCAATAAATGGCTAACCTATATGCAGTTGGCATGCACCTTGACCTTTGAAGCTATACATGGTACATCATGTGATGCTGGGATTAACCATCCAAATCAATACTTCACTGACAGCCAAAAGAACCTGCAATCAAAGGTAGATCTTGTTTTGAGAAGCCTAATTTAATCTAATTGTCATGGTTGAACTTTTAGTCACCTTTGCAAGTAATATTTGAATAAGATGTTCATTATTAACTGTCCAGATCCACTTCCACAACAAGTTTGGTACCTCTGCAAAGAAACATCAACCTATCAGATTGGATCTAACCCAATGGCTTGAGCTTTTCCACTCCATTATTGTCCCTTGATAACTGCTCATCTTATGTTGTGGAATGGATTTTAGGGTAACTTGTATATTTTGTAAAACCGGTTGTACACTTGTACCAATAGCACAAGTTTTTGCTCGTTATCATTATTATTTTTCTAGTATAGTTAAAACTATAGGAACTTTGAATCTTAGACAGACTATCATAAGTTAGATCCTAGCAATTTACAATGTTTCCAGTAATTTAGCCTGTATTTACTCAATTTTTCCTTTTGCAGAACCAGTCTACAGTGTAAAGAGAATTTTCGGGCACTCTTGTGACTGAAAGAGATGCAGCCATCTCCAGGTTTTGTTTTTTTTTCCCCTCTCTCCTTGAAAAATTTGGATCAATCCCCTCACCCTCACAAATCTCTATTTCTCATCATAGTTGTGCTTTATATGGTGATATAGTTGTGTAAGGCAGGTAAAGGACCTATAGTTGTAATCATTGAACTGAAACGGATCACTTCCCCATTTTTTGCCCATATGTTTTATTCAAGGAACCACAGTTATTTGAGTCTGTTTTCCTGCCCATTTGTAAAGATGCTTGAGACATTTCTACTAGTGGCAAAAGGCTAAGCTTTCTATCTACTTTATACCTGCCTTTCCAGTTTCCGCCTCTGTTTTACTTTAAAAAGAAGGTCGCATAATTTTAGTTATCTTCATGCTTGAAAACTGAATTTGGAGCGAATGGAACATTGGTGGTAGATCCTCCTTTTTCTTAAAATTGTGGGTGGTTGATGGGGAAATATGGCATCTAATGGCACCTGGGTTGTAGTTAAAGGTGATCCAAAAGTGAAAATTGTTCATTACTGGAAAAAGGGGGTTTGAGCACGTGTTGCAACTTTGGAAAGCTCTCAAATTCGTCCATCAGGTTGGTGTTCAGCTTGGGAATATTGAAGTTTGATTAATCAGATTAGTTGGGTTGACCAGTGGTTTGTTGTAAAAGGGTTGTCTATATGAGCAGAGAGGCATACCCTTTATTCATTTCAAATTATTGCTTCTACAGAATCATTATTGAAAACAGATCTGTCTGTTTTTTTTTTTTTTCCAGAAAATGAGAATAATATAAGAGAAAAAAAAGAAATCCATGGCCTATTATGCAAGAAGCGTGCCATGTTGGTTTACCCAGTTCTTGGTGCTCTTGTGCCATGTATTATATTTCTCCCTTGCCTGAAAAAAATGGTTTTAAATTTCCATTGCGATGCCCAAGTAGTTTTGTTTTCAAATTATATTCATTGATTGTCATCATTTTTCATTGGTCACGGACCACTTTATATAAATATATATTGATATATATATATATATATATCAATGTATTTTTGCATTTGTAATGGAACAACTCTACATGAATTTGATCTTTTCACTTATTTCTCCAGTTCAGGTACGCATCTTGGAGGATGCAATCATTTATATGCGCATGTCCGTAACAAAACTTGTTCTGTTGTATTGAGTGTTTATGTATATATGTAGGTAGGTGTGACTTCCGTGGACAATTATACAATGAGAATTGATTAAGATCTGCATGGCAGTATGGAATTTTGTTGCGGTTTCTAACATATGTTCTTGTACTCATTTTAATATCAATGGAATCTTCTGGGTTTAGTTGCGAATGCTTTAAAAATACATCGTGCTGCATTACTAATCATAATGCCACGATAATCATAATACCCGTGGCTCACTGAATGATGGATAAGAGATACCAGATTAATGCTAAACAGTCTCGAGAGTTGGAAGGCTGTCAAAATACATCAGAATCGATGCACGCATACAATGGCGTAATGGGCTTCTTCAAATGCTAATTTTGGAGATATACCCCTCGTCAAGTTGCTAGAGCGCATGCTGGATTTTCACAGTGGGAAAGACCCATCATTAAGTTCTATAATTGTCTTAGTTTAATTCTCTGGGTTTTGTTTAGAATGGTTTAAATAGTCTAGATATATTTCTATAAGTGAATTCTATTTACAGTTTCTTTTCAATGAAGATCTCATAGTTTGGAAGGAGAAAAAAAAAAAATCATTATACGCGTGGCCATGTGCGAGGAACACAGTTGGGTAATGTTTTCACATCGGTCCGGTATCTACTTCTGCTTTGGGTTTACATCCCTTATCTTTTTGAGTGGTATACATCTTTTTTTAAGAATACACGTATGGCGGAGGAATACCTTGTACGTATGATAGGTTACAAGGAGAAAAATAAAGGCCTAAACCCAAGTTCTTAAAAAGAAATAAAGAACTTATATAGATATTACAAGAAAATAAGGAAAAATTTATAAAGTTTAATACCTAATAATGTGAAGACTTGCACGATCTAGAGAGAGCAGGACAGTCATATGCTTAGGGAGTTGAAATAAAAATGAAAGCTTACTGTATGTCCCATAGCATCATAATTTGCTAGATTGTCTACTAGCGCATTACCTTCTCTGTAGACATGATTAATATCGAAAGAAAAATTATTTTTAAAATGTAAAATATCATCCCAAATGGTCGAGTAATTCCAAGGGGGAGATGCGCCTTTAGTGAGCCAATTAACCACAATAAGAGAATTAGTCTCAACAATCAGATCAGTGATACTCAGCTCATAACACAAATTTAAACCAAATTTTAAGGCAAACAATTATGCTAAAGTGTTAGTACTAACCTCCAAAAAACAAGAGAAACCAATAATTATAGAACAATTATTGGAACGCAAAATACCACAACTAGTAGGCCTAGAAATACCTTTTGAGGCATTGTCAATATTCAGTTTAAGAATGCCCAAGGGAGGCAGAATCCATTTGACCAAGATATGTCTTTTTGCCCTAATAGTGATCCGAGAGATATGCAAAAAGTTGAGAACATCAGTAATACTGATGTTAGACACAATATCTTTAGGCTTAAGCAATGTGTTTAGGTCCCGGAGCCACTTCTTAATCTTACCAATAATGATGATGGCAGTAGTATTAAGACTGTCAAATCTTGCTCTATTACAAGCTAGCCATAATTCCCAAAAGAGAAGAGATGGTAATAAACGAGCAAGTAAATTGAATTGGTCAGAACCCTTGAAAGAAGACCACCAATGAATAGCAGTATTTTTCTTACAGCTAGAGTTAAGAAGAAAATGACCAAAAACATAAGAGAAATAAAACCAAATTCTCTTCGCCAGAGAGCAGTCCAAAAAACTGTGATTAGCATATTCAATAGTCCTCAAAACAACAAGAGCATTTAGAAGCCATGTGAATCCTGCATTGTTGAACTTTATCATTGAGGAAAATTCCATTATGCCACAGTTTCCAGACGAAGACTGAAATTTTGGTAGGGAAGACTTGATTCCAAATAAAGCTCAAGGCATTGACGGGAGGTGAGTGGTCCTGAAAAAGGTTCCAAATAGACTTGAAAGAAAAATTACCATCATGAAAATGTTTCCAAACTCTAATATTACAACCTAGTTTAAGAGTGATAGAGAAGTGATTAACTTCATGAAGCAGAGTGGTATCACCCAAATTAGAAAGGATGGGTATTTTCCATTCAGTCAATGAGCAAACATCTTTTAATTGAAGTTGAGAATTGTTGACATGGAAACTTTTCTGAACTAAGGAACCATTCCTCGTCCAGTTATCATACTAGAAATTTACAGCACCTTCCTTAATTTTGCGTTGACTTTCTTGGTGAATGAGCGGGAGGTAACGACATATAACTTTCTAAGAACTGTAAGATTTAGCCTTTATAATGTCAAGCGAGGGAGCGTTTATCATGTATTTGTGATGAAGAAAAGTAGTCCAAGGCGAAATAGAAGTAAGTAAAAACCAAGCAAGCTTACAATGAAGGGCTTTGAGGACATCATGCGAGTTTCTAATACCCAAGTCTCCTCAAGGATATGATGAATCTGATGCCAAGAGATCCATTTTTTCTTTTTTCTTTTTTGTATGACCCTTGGAGTCCCCCCAAAAAAATGTGGCAAAAGCTTTATGGATAGAGTCAAGGACTTTTTTTGGGTGAATTGAGTACATAAAGAATATGAATAGGGATGGAGGTAAGGACAGATTTGATCAAAATAAGCTTGCCTCCCATGGATAATAAACGATCTTTTGACCCAGCCATTTTCTCTATGATTTTGTTTAAGATAAAGTTAAAACCGGATATAGGGAGTTTTTTTTATAAGGGAGAGGAGCACTGAGATAAACAATGAGAAATTTACCCTTGTTAAAACCCATGGCAACTTTAATAATATTCTTCCTAATATTTGGGTCATTTTTATGTAGCAAGAATGCACTTTTAGAGTGATTAATCTTTTGCTCAGAAATATTCTCATATTGAGAAATGAAAGCCATAAAGAGTTTGGAGGCTTTTCTTTGGATCCATTTGTGAAAACTAAAATGGTATACATCTCTAGCTTGTTTATAGTTTCATAGACAACCTTGTTTGTTGTTAAAGTTGTATCTAGGTGGACATGCACACACGATCTTGTTTGTTACAATATTCTGCCATTATGCAACTCAAATTTTTAAAAAAAATAAACAAAAGAAAACAAAGTGTGTTCGGTTCAAAAGCATAAAATGCCTTTTCTTTCTTCTTATGGAATCAATTGAAGAACTTATAAATGGATGATACTAGCCTACAAAAGAAGTGTGAAAAAAAAAAAAAAAAAAAAAAGGCTGTGGTGTTTTAGAAAGTGGTAGGATCATCTCGTGAAGTTAGGGGAAAAGAGAGATGTTGAGATAGGAATCTTTATTATTTAACGTTAATATAGTATTTTAATGTGACGATGATAATGAAGCACGACATTATTTAACAAGTATCATTGGAATATTCCTCCTAATAAAGGTGGTTCAATGAAGGTGTGGCGCTATTATGCCTAATAAAGTAACTTTCGGCACACTTCAGGAAATAGCGGATGGCTGTCATGAAAGCGTTCGAGTATTTTTTTATTTTATTTTAACCATTCCCTACCAACAACTAGTGGAAGTCTTGCTTTATTAAATGTATTTTAGTGTTTGTTTTCAGGTTCCCCAGAACTTGGGTGGGAGAATCCAAAAAAGCCCCGCCTCCTCCTTGAGCTTGAGGAGTTCCTCTTTAAAGAAAGAAATAAGTGGCTGGCAGGTTTCTTTTTATGACCTACTGGTTTGCAAAAAGGCTTTGTTTTGCTATGCTGGACCATTAACCAGGTTTCCATTTCTGTAGCATTTCCATGAGTCATGACAGGGTTGGGTTCTAAAGAAGATGAACAGGAAAGTACAAAAAAACAATTATAGGTAAATTAAACAATTTTGTATTAATTGTGGTTCCATTCCCAACCCATGATAACACCCTATTCGATCTATTGGGGAAGGATACAATAATTGAGGAGTCAAAGGAGCTTTGCTTTCAAATTGCCATTTGTCTTTGGTCGCTTTTTTGGGCGCTTATATCTGAGCATTATCTTAATAAATTCGTGATGGGTTGTTTGTTTGATTTATCATGTTCGATCCATAGAGTAAAAGCAAATGAAACATGGAGATATTGGAGCAGAATGTTAACTCTTTCTCAATGCAACAATGGTCCTGACTCTATTCATTCACAAGAGAGATCATATTCAATTGAAAATGGAAAAAGCTATAACGGATCCCGCTGTAATCTACCGCTCATTTTTTTTATTTTTCTATATTTTATATTTTTTGCTAAGTGATTAAAAAATTATTTTTTAATAATATTATGAATTATTTTTTAAATATTTTTAAGTATTAAAAAATGATATGAAAAAAAACATAAAAAAAAAAAAATTTGAAATGGCCTTGTGGGAGCTCTTAGCAGGAGTTCCAACAGTGGATGTAGACCTACTTATTGAAAAATTCTTCTCATCAAGTACTATTCATCATTTCACACTTTACATCTTATAAAAAATATTTTTATATCTTATAAAAATTATCTCCATACTTTATAAAAAAGATATAAATATGAAATGTAAAAATAAATAGTAACCGATATATAGTAAATATAATGAGAAAAGAAGCACCCGCCCTCTCAGGATAATAAAGGAGTTTAGACGTAAGAAAAACGTAGTAGGTACGAGGGCTCAATAATTTATTCTCAGTTTAAAGTTAATTTGACTTAAAAAAACACATCCCTTCAGTTACGACATACGACAAATTGTACTGCTACAAATAAATGAGACAATGTCCATGGAACAACATCTGCAGCAGATTGCCCCCCTACTGGTAAAAATGACGCTGATGATTAGATAATTAAGCTTTGCGTACTACTACTGTCTCACCAAAGATTCTTGACCCATCTTTTTACATTCTATTTGCTACTATTGCTTTTTTTTTTTTTTTTTTAATTTTTGGGGATAAACTGTTTAGGGTATACATATAAATAAATTATATATCATTTATTCATAATTATTGTTAATTATTCTATTATTATTATTAAATATTTAATGATTTATCTGGGTTAACTCCCAAATTTAGACAGAAATATTTATCCGAGATGGGACTCGGATCAAGGCTCTCACCGTCTCATGCAATGACCTTAGGGTTGCTTCTAGGTTAATATTGCTGGCTTTCATTTCTCATCTCCGCTTGTTTTTTTAAAGAATACAGGTCCATTTGTATATTGATTTTTGATGTCGGTTGACTTAGACCTTGACGTTCGTGCAATCCAAAATCCAATGGATTAGAACAGAGTACTGTCGCTACACGTTAGGAAGGCCCCCACACTCACAGGCCACAGCCATGATAATGCAACCGAAACCCCCAGGAGGAAGAGAGAGGAAAATATTTTTCATCAACCATGGAGATGTGAAGCATCAGAGAAACTCTTGGTTCCTTCCCCACCTTTTCTTTTTGTACTTGGTTCTTTATCCGACTTCCAAAAGTTGAAAACAACTTACACCCTGTCGCTTTTGTTGCCACTCCTTTTTTTTTTTTTTCTTTCTTTTTTGTTCCTTCTTTATTCTCTCTCTCTCTCACACATATTTTCTTTCTTTATTGTTTTTTTTTACATGTTTTTCTTCCCTCGCTACAAGGCTGCAAGCCTAAAAAGGAAGGGAGAGAGACTTGGAAAGCATTTCTACTCTTTCATGGTCGCTCTCTTTACCATTTCCGGTCTCTCTCTCTCTCTTTCCATCCCTTTACCTGTCCACTTTTTCTCAGTTGAATACATTATCTCTTGTCTTAGTTATCACTCCCCATAATCCCACATAAACAGTTCAATCTCTCTCTTCCTCTGTCGCTGCTTCTAGCCACAAAGAGAGTTCATTCTCTCTATACACTTTTTAGTAGAACCGTGTGTCAGAGAGTTAATGGCTGGGAAGTCCAAACCAGGCATCTTCTGGTTTATCTTTTGCCCCATGTCTATAACAATTTCCACACTCGTTTAGTTTACCAATTTTCTTGCTTAACTGTACTGTTCAACTGGCAATTTTTTTTCCAAATTATCCCCAATTGGACAGCTTGGAAGTCACCAAAGACAAGATTTTTGCCTCTTCAGTGCTTGGTTCGTGGGTTTTCCCGAGGTACCGGTACTGAACTTTTGCTTATTCATCGGTTTTTTTGTTTTTTCGGTGGAGAGGCTACCTCATCATTACAATTTTATGAACTGGGTTTCTAATTGTGGGGGTTCTTTACCCTATATGTTGCAATGAAAATCATTCCTTTCTTTCTTCCCATGTCCTGGTTTGGAGGGATAATAGGTCTTATCATCTTTGTTAAGCTCATCAGTACAAGGTCGAAAATCTTAGGAACTAGGTGGACTTTGTATGTTGCAATAGAAATCATTTTATCATTTTATGAGAAAAATCCATACTGGGAAAGTGAATGTAAACAGTGATAATCGTAGCGATTCAACTGAATATTTATCACTGGGAAAAAAATGCTGGCAACTTGCTCCCTCTTACAGGATCTCTATTGAAAAGTAGAAAAGAAAAATTTTCAGCTCGATACCAAAGGTAAGCTTGTTTAAGGAGCTTGATGTTGAATTAATTTGACCAAATTTGGGAAAACAAACGAGAGATATTTTCATGGCTGCATGTACTTAGTATGAGATTGCTGACTGCTACGAAAAGGCCCCGTCTTTTGCAGCTTCCCTCAATTTATTCCTTGATATAATCTGCTTCACATAATTCTCGCCGCCCCCCCCCCCCCCCCCTTCTCTCTCTCTCTCAACAACTAATTTACAACTATGTTGAAATCAAATCAATTCGCTCAACGTGTGTAATGGATGTTCTGTGCGATTTAGGAGAAAAAAGAAGGAAAAAAAATCTTGATGCTGCTCCCGATTTATAGTTGAACTGTTGTCCAAACACAAGAAGCAAAGGAATCCAAAATTCTAATTTCCAGGTTTCAAAATTTTGATTTGGATTTTGGATAAATACTATTTTGAAAGATAATGTAAATAGCTTATGGGTTATAAACTATAGACATCCTTGGAAATTTAACTGAGTTGAAGTGAGAAGTTATTCCTCACATTGATTCTGTTGCTGGTTCTGGCAGTTCAGAAGTGCGTGAGACTAGAAATCTGTATAGAGGGCTGGTTGGCTGGCAAGCTGAAGGAACCTTGGCTTTGTGTGATGGAATCATCGTCATCATCAGGATCAACAAAGAGGGCTCGAGCAGCTGTTAATGGAGGCCAGGTCCCTTTATGCTTGGTTGATGGGTGTAATTCAGACCTTAGTAAATGCAGGGATTACCACCGACGTCATAAAGTATGCGAAATCCACTCTAAGACCTCAAAAGTTACAATCAGGGGTCTGGAACAACGATTCTGCCAGCAGTGCAGCAGGTAAGAACTAGAATACTTACAGAGGCAGAATACTGCAGTTTTGTCTAGTATGTGTAAACTTGTAATTTTTTGGTTAATTTAATCTAACTTTAACATGGTATATTGTTGAATTTGTTGGGGTCATCATCTTTTCTCTATTATGGGCCTTTTAGTTTGTTTTCGGTACCGTCATTCTTGACTATGGTGTCATGTTACCAGCTTAAAGCGTGCAAATGTACAAGATAATCGGATTGAGGCTGCACATACCTCAATCTTGGTTGTCTTGACTTTGTTTTGTAAGTCCCATTTGGCTGCTCAGCATTTGCTGCATTTAAATTATTTAATGGTAATTTTAGAGTCTCATTGGCTTTCAGTATTTGATGTGCTTCAAAATTAAGAAACCATAGTTCCTTGCATTACCTTTGCTTTACATTTTTCCTCTTATCTTCCTTTTATTTATTTATTTTTTAAAAAAATTGTTTGTCATTCAAAAGTTTTATCTACATATAAACATGCATCTCCTTATTTGCCAAATATTTTTGAAACGTGCTAAAAAATAGTTTCCTGGATATATTCCGTTCTTAATATTCTCCTTGACTTTTGTTCGTTGATGTGTCTGTATGGGTGAGAATGTAACATGATGAAGACTAAAGAGCCAGAATATTTTTTAAAGGGAAAGGGAAAATGGGGGAAAAGCATTTTAGGTAGTAATTTGATAAACTGTGGCGACAAATACAGGGCTGTCAATGAATTGGGTTTATAATAGAGATGTCTAGTGATAAGAGTAATGTTAGATGGAGTATAACAAGGCATTCAAAGTTTTCCTAAGGTTAAATTAGACATGAGATCTATATAGCATCTGAATCTGTCTCTAGTGGGAGTCCTCTTAACAACACATTTCTTATTAGCATTTGCAGAGACCCTTAGATGTTTTCATTCCTCTGAGGAACATATCTAATGGTTCATAATTTGCAGTGCCTGATAGGTATTTTTGGTTGGGTTCGCTCAATACATACTTTGTCCTTTCTTTGTATGCTTGTTTTATTGCCATCCCTTTCAATGAATTATTTAGGTTCCATTCCCTTGGGGAGTTTGATGAGGGAAAGCGAAGCTGCAGGAAACGTCTAGATGGACACAACCGACGGCGTAGGAAGCCTCAACCGGAATCTCTGTCCCTAAATTCGGGAAGGCTCCCCTCCAGCTACCAAGGTTGAGATTTTTGCTTTGCTGATGTGCTTGTGGAATTTTCTTCCACTCCCTTCAGGGACAGGATCTTATTTTTGTTGTTTTTAGGAAAAATAATTAAGGTACTGTATTGATGTTTGAAACTTCGTCATCCCAGGCACCAGAATCCTAACTTTCAGTAGTCCACAACTATTTCCGCAAGGTCCTGTAGCGAGCTCTGCTTGGTTTGGGGCTGTCAAAGTGGAGAGTGATACTGCTATGCTTTACAACAACCATTCGCAATTGAACTTCTTTGATAGAAAAAACATAACTCCTGATTCTTTATGCCACAATTACAAAGAAGGAAAGCAGTTCCCGTTTTCACAAGGCACTAGTTCCTCCCTCCTTCCTGGAGCTGCTGTTTGCCAACTGCCTCTGGATGCTAATTTTGCATCCAACAATGCTAGTAGCAGCCAGAAAGAGTTCTCAAATGAATTAAACCGAGTCATCAACTCTGACTGTGCTCTCTCTCTTCTGTCATCAACACCAGCTGAGACTCGGCAGGTTGGTTTGAGCCAAATGATGCTGCAGTTCAACCCGAGCCCTTCGGCTCAGTCGTCCTTGGTCCCCAGCCTGCAATATAATGGTTTAGGAATGGAGGGCAAGACAATGTCTTCTGCTTTGGTTAATGACTGTAGCAGTAATGCCAACCTCCATTGCGAGGGTATGTTTTCGATTGGGCCTGATGGTTCATCTGCAAGCGGGCCTCACCAAACGCATTCCTTCTTGTGGGAGTAGTTATATACATATATACGCCATGTCTACCTCTCTCCTTTGTAATCTCTTAAAAGCAGGGAGCTTTTATCAGATGAAACTAACTTGAGATTACCGATGTGTTACTGAATGTAAAATCTATCTTTCTATCTACTATGGAAGAATTCACGTTCCTCGAGGAAAATGGAGGTCATGTCTTTATATAATGCTGTGTATATCTATCTATCTTCTTTGCTTGCAAAGAACATGAGCCACCTAAAAAGTTGGTTTGGATCGATGTTACTCTCTGATTGATTTCAAAGGAACCATCAAGTTCTTTTTTCAAAGTGAGAATATCAGTTTCAACCTTTCAAATAATGACGCAGTTGGTACCCCAGATGAGAGAGAGAGAGAGAGAGAGAGAGAGAGAGACTCTTGGATGGGGATTACTTATCGATCAGATTATTATGATTATAAGGTTGGTTTTCATGTCCCACATTGATTATCAGCGATGACGTTGATAACCCACGTGAGCTCTTTGGTATCTGTGGAGAGCATGCATATAGCTGTGCAGGTTGTAGGATTTTCATTGATGGGATGGACAAAACTTGAAAAAAGTTATGAATTTTAATCATTCTTTACAAGAGGGAGAAAAGAATCCCATAAATTCTGTTTGAAATCATATCCTCACGGGGCCAATACATGAGACAGATCATGATCAATAGCACTCCTGTTGGCCAAGAAACAATAAATTAATAGCTAGCTTTCCTTATGGTTCATCAAATAAAAGAATATTATAAATAAAATTCTCAAATTGTTCCTGCAAAATAAATGATTGATGTATTATGGTCGTTCAATGACCACTGGTCGGTCTCAAATTAAACTATGTTCTTGAAAAGTGCTTAATGATAATAATCTCTCGAAGATTTTCATCTAATTCAGCCATATATGCAGGCATACTATAGAATTCATGCTGCAAGATCCAAATAATTTCTTCTAATGATCCATTATTGACTTGGTACCTTGCAATTTTTTTTACCCATAAATGGTTTATTTCCATTGTAGATGCAGATGAGATCAATGAACTCTTAATTAATAAAGTAGCTGTTTACTTACTGCTCTGCCCATGTGGTGGTTGGTTGAAAGCGATCTGAAGCCCCCACCCTTTTTTTTTTTTTTTTTTGGCCTTTTTAGCTGAAGTTGTTTTCATTACCATAAAGTTCTATGAGCAGCTCCTTGAACTATTATTGCCAGCACTAGTGTCCTCAAAATCTCTTGAGGCTGCGTGTAGATATTGAGTTGAGTTGAGTTGAGATGATAAAATATTGTTAGAATATTATTTTTTAATATTATTATTATTTTAGGATTTGAAAAAGTTGAATTATTTATTATATTTTATGTTGGAATTTGAAAAAATTGTAATGATGAGTTGAGATGAGTTGAGGATCCAAACGTATCATGATTACATGTTACTGTTTAAAAACGTGGAGCTTATTATAATTATTAAAAAATTAAAATACAAAATTAATTATTTAAATATATTAGCTTTTGTGGAAGTTTCTATTAGGAACTATATATAAGAGAAGAAATAAAGCAAAAAGTGGAATCAATTACACACAGCACAACGTACTTTACGTGATTCGATAACATGCTTACGTCCACAGTTACGTCCATGGAACTGTTGGGAATTTTATTTAAAACGATAATTAAATATATAGTGCAATGGTCGTACAAGTGAATAATACAATATATGTAGGGGCGGAACTATGTTGTAGATTGGGAGGCTACTGACCCCTCCCCCCCAAAAAAAAAGTTATAAAAATTAGTCTTATATATTGTATAATTATAATTTTAAGTGTAAATATTCTTAAAATATTTAAAATTACAATTAGATACTTTTTTCAGATTTATTCTTAATCTATAAATTTTTCTTAAAGTTAAGAAAAATATGAGTAAGCCGAAAACAATTGTATAATTTTATGATGTATGATTATTTTTTTATATAGTCATGTGCAAAAATTACATATTACTTATGCTGACACATATCGCACACTTTGCCGATCGCCCCCAGACACCAAATCCTAGTCCCGCCCTTGAATATATGTACGTGTCTGTATATTCAAACCTAGATAGTGGGTCAGGTCGGACGGATCAAAAGTCAAAACGGGTCAAAACAATTTTCCCAGACGACAGACCCCCACAAGGCTTGACTATGATCGCACCGGCTTGCTCCAATAAGCCTCTGCTCCATGGCCCAAGATTCATTGAAAAAATAAAATAAAAAATCGCAACAAATTCCTATCGAGTCGGATCATTAAATCAGGCCGTCACAAACACAATCATGCTCCACACATAGAGAGCCAACAAATTCCACTTCATGAATGAGTTGGATGTGTCAATAAACAAGTTTCCAAATAAAATTTTCTAAAGCACAATCACATGATGACATGCTTTGGTACCTTTTTTTCCTCCCCGCACAATCTATGTAATGGTTGTAAAATGGTGCAGCTTGTGAGATAGT
Organism: Juglans mandshurica; assembly: GCA_022457165.1. NCBI lineage: Eukaryota > Viridiplantae > Streptophyta > Magnoliopsida > Fagales > Juglandaceae > Juglans > Juglans mandshurica. The sequence continues at coordinate 22,130,503 of CM039629.1, read as the reverse complement.
TTAGACTAATAGTTTAATTATAGATTATTATGGCAAAGATTGATGATTGATTTTCTTTCTTTTTAACATATATAATATATTTGCCTACTTACGTCAAGACTGCATTCAATCATTTAATATGGTATATTTGAAACGAAAAAATATATTTTCAAGTTCTTGTCCAAACTAGATCAGTATTTCTCACATATAACATGGGCTCTATAACATAATAATAAATGCTGCATTCGAGTGATCGAGCTCTCAAGTTAGGATAAAACTTAAGGATAACTGAATAAACCCTATTTCAAACAGATGCGAATTATATGCAGCTCTTGGTTTTACCCAAGTGTCTTTGCCACAAACAATAATGGCCGGAGCTTTCAACTGGTGCAAGAAAAGAAAAGAAAGGTGACCGGCCTGCAAAGAGATATGACCAGAGCAAAAGCAACGTGCGGTCATTACTGTTTCTCAAAGTGATAGGACATAGATCATAAACTTGGGAGGAGAGAAACCCCACTAGGCAGACGAGACTTCCTCAACACGTCCGAGAATTACCAAATTTGGAATAAGGTCCACGTGTCATAATGATTGACATTGACAGTGTCTGCCTTAAAATGGCAAGAAATCTGACAATGGATACGTAGTTATAATCGATGATCAGTCCCCACAACATTCAGCTTTAGCCTTTGGATATACAATCAACACTACTTCTTTGATTGTTCCAAGTCCAACCTGGCCTTTTTTTTTTGTGAGTAGTCCGCTCTACTTGATCGCACATTGTTTTTGATTTTTTTTTTTCATTTTTCTATTCCTATTTTTTTAATATATTTAAATATTTTTAAAAAATAAAAATATATATATGTCAATACACTTAAAATCACTTACTTAATCACTAAATAAAAAAAATAAAAAAAAAATTTCCCGAATAGTCAAGTAGAGCGGTACACTTTGGGAGGCAAAATAGTTTTCTCCTTTTGCTCTACTAATAAACCCACTTCCAAATTATAAACTTGGTATTTGCAGTACTGTGATATATATGAAGTAGTAGTACTCCCTAATCCACTAGTTCTTTGACTTTAGAATTAATTAATTTATGATTTAATCTTTTTTAAGTAGAATTTGGCATGTTATATATATTTATTTAGTTGTGCGTCATGTACAGAAGATGATAGATTTTACGTACCCAGATCAGATGATGATGAAATTTTATGAAGATTAAATGGCCATTGAATAGGATTTGAGGATGTTAATCGGTAGCACAAGTTTGCGAGAGAAATGATATTAATGACAGTGAAGAGCTGTAAACTTGAATCATACCCAACAATATCTATATGACTGATCATCGGTAGTAGTACTAGTGTGTGTTGCATTCCGTATTTTTCATCAAAGAAGAAAGCTCGTTTGCAGAATTTCACATTAAAACCATACCTTATATAATTTCTCATTCATTGATCTGCTTGCTGGAAGCTTTTTACTCCATTCATTAGAAGTGAGTTGATCAAAAGGATGTGAAATTATTCGAAATAGACTCAACAGTACTAGTAGACTGTATATGTAGTTACCACTACTCGAGGGCGCTGAACTAATGGGTCTCCGCCCTGATCTGCAATATCTTGTACTGCGCCTAGCTTTTTGAGAGACCGACAGAAGATCAAATCTGTGGAGTGGAGACCACAATATTCTGATTGATGATGGGAGAGGTTGAAAATAAAAGCCAAGGGAAGTGGTGGTCAGCTGTCGCAATCAAATTTTCGGATTCATAATTTCGATCTTTCAATGTCTTTCGATCTTTCAATGTCTTTGTGATTGAAGTATATAAAATTTATTTTATACCCCATTCTAGTTGAGATGCACTAAGGTAAAATCCGACGAAGTAATCGTACGTACTAGAGCTAGCTCGTGTTTAATTTAGGTTGCGTTCAGGTAGTAAAATGATTTTAGATATTTTCATGTAAATAGTAGTGAAGAAATAATAATAAAATAATAATAATAAAATATTAAATAATAATAAAATATGATTAGAAAACACGGAGCTTAAACTCCACAGCACACCCAAGAGGGTATTTCCGTGAAGCGAACATACGAATGACGAAGGTAAGGTCACATGATTGCCCGAACCCCAAAATGGTCAGGTGGCTTACTGGACGTTTTTCGCTTGATATCTCGACACGTAGCACTGCCCTTTTTAAGGTTTCTCCCATTTTTCCGTTTTCGTTCTAATCCCCTGCTTCCCACGTGCAACCTCCCCTCACCTCTCCACCGTCTAATCGTCAACCAATCCACATGATCAAGCACCTCCATAACCCTCTAGACTAAAAAGCTTACGTACAAGCTTCGCTTATAATTCGCTAATTTGTTTAGAGTGTCTTATCATTGTTAGTGTATTAAACAAAGCAAAGGTTGTTAGATTCTCAGCAAAAGCTCCAATGGTTCACCAACTATCTACGGTTGAAATATATATATATATATATATATATATATAGATAGATATGGGGTATAAATAGAGCAAGACGCAGAACCAGTTGATTTCAGTGTATTTTTCTAGGGATAGTTTTGCTAGTTTGTGGGGGAAAATGGGGAGAGGGAGAGTGGAGCTGAAGAGGATCGAGAACAAGATCAACAGGCAGGTGACCTTTGCTAAGCGGAGGAACGGACTTTTGAAGAAAGCCTACGAGCTTTCCGTCCTTTGCGATGCCGAGGTTGCTCTCATCATCTTCTCCAATAGAGGAAAGCTGTACGAGTTTTGCAGCAGTTCAAGGTATTCACCAAAACAACAAAACCACTTTTGCACCCTCCAAACCACAAAAGGCAAAGCAAAACCTTCAAAACTGCTTCCTTCTATTTTTATTATTCTATTTTCTAAGTCATCTTTCTTTAATTTAGATCTCCAAGTTGATTTTTTGAAAGAGAAAAAAAAAGGTTATTGTGTTTTGGTGTTAAGAGTTTTTTGCCGTTTTAGTGAATGTCTCGGCGTTTTTAGCAGGTTGAGTGCTTCGGTGTTCGTATTCCTGTTAGATCTGCAACTGGAAAACCATAAAAAGAAGATCACTGTTGGATTGGCTCCATTTCGTGTTATCTTTGCTTTATCTTTGGGTTTTCAAAGTCTCTGCTTTCTATTTTTCTTTTGATCTTTCCGCCCTTCTTTCGCTCTCACTTGTAAAGCCAGAATTTTTCCTTTCAGGTTTTTCGTTTTGTTGAAGAAATCTGATCAGAACTATCCAATCTTAGTTTACTGTTTGGTATACACTGCTTTAAGTTTCTTTACAAGAAGTTGGAAGATGTGATTCAAGTTTCAAGTGTCCTAGAAAAAGATTCAAACTTCAAGTTTTTTTTTCCCTTAAGCGGCTTTAAGGCTTTTCATAAATTTTTTCCTTCATTTTCCACTCATTTTTCTCCAAGAACCAAACAGAGAGTAGCTGAAATCTAGAATAGATCTTTTCTATTTCCGTTTTGCAAATTCTTCCCCAGTTCCATTAATTGGTTTTAGTTTCTTAACCACATCCAAGTTAATAAACCATTCGTACGTCTACCCTTTATTTACAGAACCTCTCTCTCTCTCGATCTCTGTCTATGGATTTTCCATGTCATGGTGTTTTCATGATCAGGACTCAGGTCATGAGAGAATATGAATACGTTTGTTACATCTGCATGATCTGAGTAATTTAGGGTTTGATCTTTCAAATCCCCTACCTAGTTTAGGGTTTCTCTCTCTCTCTCTCTCTCTCTCTCTCTCTCTCTCTGGCACAACCATTAATTTGTCCCCTTTCAGATCCCAATTCATGTCATGAGTGACATGATATTTTGAAGTCTAGTAAGGGTATTTAATTTTGAGATTACTAGTTATATACAAGGGGAAACTGAGGTTTATTTTCTCATTTGAAAAGGGAAAAAAAAAATCCTCATGAAATTCTAATTAGTTCACGAGATATTGGTCCGAGCGAGGCTTCTAATTAATTTACTAACTATATACTTCGGTACGTTCTTCTTTTGCCTCTTCAAATTTGAATTTATCAAATTAACCAAGTTTTAATTAATTAGTTCTTGAACTAATTAAGCTTATATAATAAACTTGGCAGCAAGATCGAATTAAATTTTTGGAAATTACAACAAATTAATTAAAGCTCGTCAAAACAAGCTGGTAAGGTTAATTTTTAAACTAAAAAATAAGCCAGCTAGCCATAATGGTTTTAAAAAATTAACAAACAAGCGCCACCACAGTTTCTGTGTTTGCTTTTTTTATTTTCTCTAAGGTTAAAAATGCAGATCTATAGCTTTTCAAGCTGTATTTCACTATTTTCTCATGTATCACTTACGTTTTCTATTATTTCATTTGTTTTAGGTTAATAATAAAAAAGAAAGTCTCTTGGACATTTTGTCCATAGAGTGGAAGTCTTCTCCTCTTCTATAGGGTGGAGTTTGAAATATCTGTTTTAGGCAAAGTGTGGTCTCTCAGACGGTTTGTCTGTAGAGAGTTCTAGAAATTAAGACTATACCAGTCACAAAGGAATTTGTATACTGGTGGAGCCCCAACCGTAAGTAGTTAGCTTGTAATTTGAGTTTTGCCCTGTATGTATCAGTCACAACTGTAACTTCGCTTTCATGAATGAATGCAGTCTATTTCCCATAAAAAAATTAAATTAAATTAACATACAAGCTGATCAAGAGTCAATATTAGTATATATCCTGCTGCTGCTGGTCCTCATTACTGCCATGAGGAAAATACTGTTGTAAATTCATTGAACAGGCATCTACTACTACTAATTATTTTAACAAGAACTGATCAGTTTATTTTATGTTTAATTACCAATTTTGTTATGAGCATTTACCATGCTTCATTTGATCCACATTCCACCATTACACAATCTATTCTTGATCTTATAATATATATTATCCGTACCTCTTGCATGACTTTTGAAGAATACCTGCAGCTTAATTCATTCATTACATTCTTATTATCATGCTCATGAATATTTAGACCATTGTATTTAGAGCTTTGCTACGTACTCATCATCTCACATGCCACACTTATTTTTATTTTTTATTTTTTTATTTTATTCCTACTAAACTAATTGATTTCTAAGGGAAAAAAATAAAAATAAAAATAAAAAAATCATGTGTGGTGTGTGGCACGTGTAGGGATGATGAATAGAATTTTTCTTGTATTTAACTGCATGAAAGTTTTGCCCTTTGATTTATGAAATCATACACGTTCGTAATTAATTTCATGCTATTGAAAAAAAAAACATATCCAGCATGCTCAAGACATTAGAGAGGTATCAGAAATGCAACTATGGAGCGCCAGATCAGACAAGCATATCTGCAAGGGAGGCGTTGGTACAGTTTAAATTTTTTTTTTTATAATTTTTTGCATAACCAGTATATTTATATATATATAGAGAAATGCAGTCACTAAAAAATTTCACAAAAGTAAACTCACAAACTGACATGACTTTATGTGATATGCTAGATTACTTTATAATAGAAGTAACTTTACAATCTGACGTACCACACATCAAGCCACATCAGTGTACTAACATGATAATTTGACACATGATAGATTTTGATGGAGGTTTTGGCTTAATTATACTAGTACTGTACTAACATTACATGAAAATAAAAACAAATTAAGTTGCAATAATTAAGTTGAAAGATTTTCTTAATGCTGGCAAGCAGGTTATGATAAGTTAATCGATCGGTACAGTACAGCAACTTAACTGATATATATTTTGGGCCTCGCGCGCCAGCCATAACTTCTTATAGGTGCTAATATTAATTTACTTGTTTTATAAACAAGGTTCATGATAGATATATATATATATATATATATATATATATATATATATATATCAGGTGATCATGAAGTTAGCATGCAAAAGAAATGATCAGTAAAACTAACAACTCTTCATTTAACTAAAAATTATGTGGCTGCTGGACGGACAGAAGAGAAATGAGTTAGGCGGGGCATGCAATTGGATGATCAGTCTTACATCTTCAAAGATTCAAAATCAACAGGCCAGGAGTTTTCAGAGGGAATTAAGGTGGTTAATATATAAAGAAGTACTTAATTTTCGGAGAAGGCCTGATTAAAGCAAACTCATGTACAAACAAAATGATAGGATCGATATAGCAAGCGGCATATACAAATAAACTAATTAATCAGACATATATATATATATATATATATATATATATATATATATTCATTTTCCTAAACCTGCATGCTTGGCCCCTATTTAGTTTGGAGGTGAAAGTTTAATATTCAATTAACGTAATATAGATCAAGGATGGTGAATAATTAGATGATCTCATGCATATTGTCTAAATAAACTCTCATGGCTTACAATGATTTTAAGTGGCTTCAAACTTTGTAATCTTGTTTAGTTATTTTGAAGTATATGATCCCATGCATGATATGTGTTTTTAACTTTTAATTGGTAGTATATATTGTTAAAAGTTGTACAGTGTCTATATATGATCATAAGGTCTCGTTTGGGGAGTGAGATGAAATGAGAATTTTGTGAATATTAGTAAGATAGTTTGTGAATAGTAGTGAGATAGTTTAAATTGAGTATTTTTTGAGTTTTGGGAAAGGAGAGAAAAAGTCGAATAAAAAATATTATAAAGTTAAAATATTGTAAGAATATAGTTTTATAATATTATTTTTGTTTAAAGATTTGAAAAAGTTGAATTGTTTTTTATTTTTTATTTGTGAGTTTGGAAAAATTGTAATGATTAGTTTGAAAATTTTGTATTTGAATTATGTTAATTTTGTATTTGAATTATGTTTGGGAATGAGATGAGATGAGACGGGATGAGAGTTTTGGAATAAGATCTATTTCCAATCAAGCCCTAACTCCGAAGTGTGAGCTAGCTTTGAGTCGTGTACACCTATAATGAATCTCAAGGATTATTTAAGTAGCTGGGTTATTTTAGTTGACCAAATTTACTAAAAGAGAATGGTGAATGAGAGATCCCACATTATCTTATGGGAGAAAGTACTCTTGTAGTTTATAATGATATCAAGAGATTGATCTAATATTGACCCGTCCTTTTGAAGCATAAGTCCAGATATGCATTTGAATTTTCATTTGAGTCATTACATGATCCAAAACTAAACCGATTGAGAATTCTTAACAACTAAGAGCTAAATGAAAGCTCAAACCCATTTAAGGTACCTAGCTAGCTTACTTACCCTAAACAGGTCAAAGTAATTTGGAACTAAAGAGTTAGTTATTACATATATACTTATTAAAAAAAAAAGATAGTTATTAAGTGCTGTACTCATGTGATGACTGTACGTATATGATCATCGGCGTCATGTGGTAGTATGAATTCTCCATGCACTCTAATTAAACTCTACTATACTGTACGTACTTATATATAGGAGTTGAGTAGTCAGCAGGAATACTTGAAGCTTAAAGCACGCTATGAATCCCTGCAGCGAACCCAAAGGTATTTCCACTATTCTAATTAGTTTTTCAAAATTGGAAAAATGGAAATACACATACTGCCGGCCATGCACTTATGCTTTTGATCGATGGTTATCGTATATGTTAGGCATCTTCTGGGAGAAGATCTTGGCCCTTTAAGCAGCAAAGAGCTAGAATCACTAGAAAGGCAGCTGGACATGTCACTGAAGCAGATCAGATCAACACGGGTACTCAGTCTTACCACCTTACCTTATCATTATTAAGATATAAAATAAATAATAAAATTTATTTCTTCTCATCAGTTTAAACTTTTGGGACAATTGGTGTTTTTACATGGTATCAGGCAGAAATCATGAGTTCGAACCCTGACTCTACACTCTGTTTCATTTAATTAAATATTCCACTTGTTGGACCTACTCATTGAGGGGAAGTCTGAACCACAAGTGAGGAGGAATGTTAAGATATAAAATAAATAATAAAATGATCTACATCTTCCTATCAGCTTATGCTTTTGAGACAAGTGGTATTTTCACATGTACACTGATCATACAAGTTTTTTGTATATTTGTTAGCACGCAGCTTTATGATTAATGCCGGCATACTTTGAATATTATTAGAGCAAAATTCTATAAAAATAAACGACGTTCCATAATTGTCAACTAGAAATTGAGAAATTAAGTATGAGTAGATTTTTGCAATTGCAAACTGTCAATTGCTCAAACATGCGATGGTAGATGATATATAAATCTTCGAGAATTTTACTAGTTTGATCGCAACAATTGCTCTGTTGGTTAAGAAGAACTGATCTACTTGTAAGTTTGTGTAGACATATCCTGACGCATCAGACATGTTAAATTATGAAATTAAAACTAAAAATATTAAGCTTATATAAGTATGGATATACTTTCCAGATTGAGCAGTACATGATGATGGCAGCAGTGTGAAAGATGCATGTATCCTCCACACCAACTTGCCAGTTGAAGAACTCATTCGATAAAGTTATGATAAAAAAAATTTTGGGCTATATATTCAATTCTATCTTGTGTTGATCATCAAAGCACACACGGTTTGGTTAAATCATGCTTAACTTGTAAAGATTTGATTTATTTCAACTAGGCTTGAAATATGAGAACTTAGAAAAACCTTATGATTGGATAAGGAGAGAAATGCATGATCTAATTCTAGTTTTATTTGGCCTTATGGGTCTTTCTCGATTCAAAAAAGAATCAATTATCGAACTCCTCTTTGAACCTATCCCAGGTCAAAGCGGTGATATTGCTCAATTTCCTTATTAATAGTCGCCTCTTGGTATCCAACCAGATACTAGCTTCTTCCTATCCCAGGTCAAAGCAGTGAAAACTACGACAGCTAGCTCCAAGTAATGGTTGGGGTAGTTTTGAGCTAAGACCTATAGAAAATACATGTGGAGTGTGAACAGCACATTCTTGAGATTAATAGGAAAATTATTCATATTTAAGCAATCATAGGCATCAAGAAAATCTACACGAAGACAATATTATGAGACCCATTTTTAACAACCTGTCCTCCTATTCATTTTTAACTTGGACAAGCACTTATCATGTATCTTGAATACGCTCTTTTGATCTATATGCTGCAACTCCAGGAGGAAAGTTGGGGCGGCCGGACTGATACTAACATAAGATCATGTAGTTGCTTACAAGAGCATGCAACTGTGTACAGATCAGTGCTAATTGCAACCAGCAACCTATTATATAATATAATATATATATATATATATATATATTAGTTAATTAAGATGCATGCATGGATTGCAATTGATCTTGAGCTTCCACAGTACACTAAAAGAGTACTGTCTTAGTTGAGTACTTAATTAAGTCACTAAAATTAATTTAAAAAAAAAAATTTACCAAACTGAACATTATATGTAAACAACTCAAGTGCGAATAACTTAATTTGTTGTTCATGACATTTTGACAGACACAATCCATGCTGGATCAGCTCACTGATCTTCAACATAAGGTATGTATGTGGAGCTAGCTTCATAGCTAGCTTTCCTTACTCCTGCTCAGTATCTTCACCCATTTATAATTTAATCTCAAATTTCATTTATGCAGGAACATATGCTTGATGAAGCAAATAAGACGCTGAGACAAAGGGTAGGCAAAATTTACAACCGTACCGCTTTAATCATAAGTACTGTTCATACCGACTTTAAAATATCTTTTTTAAAGGATATAATTAGTTATCAGCATACTGCATATACCTGATATCATTTGCATTAGTTTGATCAAACCTAAATCATAACTTCTATATATGATTTATCCTTTTGAAATAATCAATTATCCTTTTGAAATATTAGCATCATGAATATGAGTTCTTGCAGCTGATGATTGATTTGCAGCTGGTGGAAGGATACCACATAAATTCACTCCAACTGAATCCAAATGCCAACGATGTTGGGTACGACCGACAACCAGCTGAAGCTCATCAGGGTGATGGCTTAATCTTTCATTCCTTGTGTGAACCCACGTTACAAATTGGGTATGCATTCCTGATTTTATAATAAGGAATTACATAATATATATATATATTACTATTAAGATATATAGGCATGCCAATTTTATCATGCGAGCACTGATCTTCTCAAAATCTTAAAACTCTAATTCACTTCATCTAGAAACTAATTAAACAAATGATATCTGCTCAAATGCATGCAGATATCAGCCTGATCATGATATAGCAGTCGCCACAGGCGCTGCTGGCCCAAGTTTGAATAACTACATGCCAGGATGGTTGCCATGATAATAATATATGAGAGCATGCATCATGCATGGTATGCATTGATTCCTTCCACAAGAATCAGTATATATAGTCATCGTTTTAATATTGATGTCGTTTGATGAAAATTATGAGACATTTGTAATTGTACGAAATTATATAGTACTATGTTTTAGTTGTTTGCATGTGTACTTGTAGTACTGCTCAAGCACTGCGCTTCTTAATTTCTTTTCGTAGCTGCATACGTTGTTTGAGCTGAATAATTTCATAATATTGTATGTTTGCATGTCAAAATTTAGAACAGTTATATAACTTGAGTTGATCTTATGTAGTTTATCTCATCCTTCAACTACGAGTGTAATAAAAGCATCCATCGACAAAAGGATCACCCTAGTTAAGACGATCATCATGATGATCTATTGGCTATTGAGAAGGACTTTATATATATATATTATGCTACGTACAATTGTCATTGCAGAACCGTGTTCAACCAGCTGCCATGTCAGCACTTAACGGAAATTTAAAAAAAATAAAACTGAGAGAAAGTATCGAACTAAACCCAACGACTGAAAGCTAGAGTGAAAGAAAGAAGGAAGGACTGCGAGTAAGTGAAACATAGAAGGAAGAAGGAATGATTGAAAAATGCATTTATGCAGATCCCATCGACTGAACCCAGCACCTCTCTGTCACCCAAACCCATTTTTGCAGAGCATTTCGAGTTACTGAAAAATGCCCAAATCCATTGATGCAGATCATTTCGATTGACTAAAAAACACCCAAACCACCATTTGATTGCAGAGCATTTTGATTGAAGCGAGGTACCATCAGCGAGAAATTATTTTTCAGAGCATCTGACTGCAGAGCATTTCAGAGATGCTGCCACCAATTTTTTTTTCTTGGGGGAGGTGGGGTTTAATCAAAGTATATTAGTAATGGACTGTTAATTTTCAATGTGGCAAGGATTTACAACCATCATTATGCTTCATGAGAGCAGGCTAAAGCACCCATCCAAAATGACCAAGAGAACCAAGAAGGGCGGTATTGTTGGGAAGTATGGCACTCGATATGGTGCTAGTCTGAGGAAGTAGATTAAGAAAATGGAAGTTAGTCAACACGGTAAATACTTTTGCAAGTTCTATGGGAAGTTTGCAGTGAAGAGGAAGCTTGTAGGAATCTGGGCTTGTAAGGATTGTGGAAAAGTGAAAGCAAGATCGAGGTGTATATATTTTTTCGTCTTTCAATATGACTTTTTTTCCTAAAACAACCGGCCACGTGGAACGCGGTGCCCCCTGCGGTTCCCTTGGTCGGTTGCTAATAGACTTTATATATATATATATATATATATATATATCTCAATCTTAATTTCGTGTACAGGAGAAGAAACTTCGATTCTGACAACGTACATTAATCCAACTACTACAGAATGTTATACAAAATAACTGACAACTAATTATTAATTACTAGGAACTTCTCTCTACACAACCCCAAAATCTAACATAACCTATTGTCTATGTCCAAGAAACAAAAGTTAGTTGTTGAACGTCTTTACTATTTATGTATTCTTAACTTTAAAACAGAGAAATGTTTTATCTATAAAGAGATCCCACAAAATTAAACTCATTATAAACAAATGCTTCATGGACGGGCAAGAACTTCCATAAATAAGCAACTTTCCCTACTCAAACTGTGAATTCTTCCAGGCTCTAAAAAACTATACAACATTAATATAAGAGAAATGATACTTGCAGTCGGGAGTGTGCAAGTGCCGTGCAGTCGCTTTGAAAAAAATGAATAAATATGGGACAAACATGAAAAGAAATTAATTTTTTAATAGTGAACCTCACTCTTTTTCAAAGCGACTGCACGGCGTTTGCGTATTCAACGACTGTATGTAGCATTACTCTTAATATAATGCATGTTATTATTCATATTAGATTTTATTAATATTCTTAATTACATAAGTTGATATCACATTTTCAGTAATTTTATATATTAATTATGTAAACGAATAAGAAAAATTATATTCATAAGCCTCACACAACACACACCACTCTTTTTGTTATTTTTTTAATTTTTTTTTTTTACTAAATGTGTGGTATATGTATGATGAGTTGGAGAATTCAATTGTTTTAAGAAGAAAAAAAATAAAAAATAAATAAATAAATTGTGGTGTGTAATGTATGAGGCTTATAAATAACAAAGCTCAACGAATAATCACTTTATGATTTCAATAAATACGATTAGGAGATGACAAAATATATAATAGTTTTTTTCTTTTTTTTAAAGCACGGTATCTAGTTGGCCTATCCTTTCGATTAATAAGACTAGAGCAATGTTACATATAATCTCTAAATGAGGACTGCATTGCAAGTTTAGTTAATTTTATCTTTAAATTTTTTTTAAAATTACAATAATATTCTTATCAAAATCAATGTTTTGAATACCGTACCAGATGCCGTATCGGTCAAGTCACTGAAACGAAATATTTCGATACCGGTATTGTTTTGTGTACCGTTTCGGGATAGTCAATATATGAATAAATTATATATATAAATTATATTCTAAAATAATAATCTATATATGAATAAATTATATATAAATATATATATATAAATTATAAATAGCCTAGTTTGAATTGGAGATCAAAAAATGAACTTGTACTTTGAAAAAAAAATAGAGGTCAAAATATCGGCCGGTACGACCGGTACCGGCCGGTATTTCAACCGGTACAAAATACATATAGTATGTGTACAGGCCCAATGGCTAGTACGAAAAATACCTGCCGGTACGGTACGGTATTAACAACACTGATCAAAATAGTACTTTTTTCTATTTAATAAAAGGCTTGCACATGCAATCCCCATTTGAAGACTGCAATTAGAATTTCTCATAAGACTAACCTGAGATGCAGGTTGGTGCATGGTCATTTAAAGTTTCAGAGACAAGCCACGTTAGGAGATTTAAGTAGTCAAATCATTTAAAGTCACGACAATATATGTGGCGCACTCATTTTAAAAAGAATGTATTATTATGAAAATAATAATTTTTTTTGTTATAAAAATTTCATATTTACTCATTCTCTCTAAAAGAAATATACAACATTTGTACACTCTATAATCTATAACTATAAATACCATTCCAACTCCGTGAATGAGAGTCAACGTGCAATCATCTGATGCAAGCATCACGTCAGTGTTAATGAGAAATTTAAAAAAAAAAAACAAGAAGGTTGAAGAAGAAGCACGATTAGACGCAATTCCGACAAAAAAACCAGATTCCAGTTCTCCCAAATCCAAACTTTCTCCCATTTGGTTCACAAACACTTTCTTCCAGTTCTAATTCACTTATATATGTAATCTACAGATCTCTCCCGGTTTGCAAACCAATCTCAGTTCTCCCAAACCCACTTTGCAACTTTCTCTTTCAGTTTACAAATACCTCGACCAATTTGCAAACCCATACACTTCCTTCCAATTCCAGTTTCAGAATCAACAAACACATTCAAGATTTCCATTTGTGGATAGCAATAGCAATTGCTAACAAAACCAAGAAAACAACTCATGACGATCCAAAAACTCCAATAAGTCGTCGAAGAAACCAGAAGCCACAACTTGAAAACACAGAATTAAGAACTAGAAGAAAGAGGAAGAAGCAGAACAAACTGCAATTGATTTGGTTGGAGTCTGATTCACCATCACTTCAAAGGGCTCGATCCCAAATCAACTTTAAGGTTTCACCTCCAAAGGGTAGATAACTGAGAAAAGAAAATAACCATTATTTAGCAAATAAGGTATCCCCTAAGAATAGGCCATGGGTTAAAAAGACTGTTCTATTCTGCGAGTCTAAACTCAAGTCGTATATAAAGGGGGAACTTGTTTGAAAGCTATTGATTTCTTTTGAGGCGTTTGGTTTGTGATACTGATACACTTTCTTGCTGTCCATAGTTCTATTATTCTTTTTCCTTCTTCATGTGGTGTGAGTTTGTCTAGTCCAGTTTGATGTTCTTGTACAAGTTCGCAAAAGGAGGTACCAAGATCTCAATAAGTCCTGGATTCTCTCTCTCTCTCTCAAAAAAAAAAGTGAGATAGTCAAAACTTAGAGTTCACATTGACCGAGATACAGAGGGAGAGAGAGAGGTTGAAGGAGAAGGGGGAGGGGCATATATGGGGAGAGGTGGGCCCACAATTGCACCATGATTGCATAGAACGACTGTATTTAGCTTTTTTCATACCATTTATCAATACACGGTAGTAGGCCATTGCGATTTGCGCTTGTGTTACTCGTGCCCAACAGAATCTTGTGGTCTAATTATTAAATGAATTATTAATATTATTATCATTTTAGGTCGTCGGTCAAGTCAAGTTATCCGTGGAATTCTATATTATTTTTATATCAATTATTAAAAAAAGAAATTATTTAGAATACAGATTTTTTTATTAATATGCATCCCCCCTCTCCTCCTTTATTTTGTTTTAATGCTCGGTGTGGGCAAGCATATGGGCTTTTGTCCCCAATTAGTTTCAATCAATCGGGTAGCCCACAGATGACCAGGGCCCTACAGTTGGACGGAGGTAATTGTCATAACCCCAAAAGCCAATCGATAATTATTAAATAAATCATTAGCTACTGATAAAATTATTGGCAAAATTAATATTCTTTTTAATCTTATTATTATTATTTATATAAATCGAGTTGAATTTTGAATGGAAGGAATTTTGCTCAAATGGTTGATGAATGAAAAAAAAAATGGTAAATGTATCCTATTTTAAATAATTAATTAATTAATGATGATAAAATTTAAGATAAAAAATAATAATATTACTTACAAAAACTGTCTCTAACCTTTGCACAATGCAATCTAATTTTACACCCTTAAATTATTAAAATTTTTACATTTTACATTTTAAATTCCAAAAATATATATTATTCAACCATATCTAAAGTATCAAATAATTTATTTATTTTTAATTATTTGATGTGGAAAGAGTGATTCAATAGAACTATAAATAATAATTTTTTTTTTAAATTATTATTTTTTATATGTTCAGATTAGGCTATCCTAAGCCCAATAAAACTCTGGCCGAAAAGTCATACAGCCCAAGAATTACAAAACTATCCCGTATCGGATGATCATCCAAAGCTTCTCCACGCGCTTAATCGGGAGACATGAGAATGTCAAAGACTCAAAAACAAATTCGTTGACGATAACGTCGATAAGGATCCGCGTCAGCCGGTCTTTGCCTAATCGCCACTACCTTCACTTTTCACACCCAATCCAAGCATGGATCGTGTTCTACACGCGCCCAGATTATGCACACCGCACAGGCGGCGGGCCTTATCTTATCTATAGTCCACACAAAAGACGGAGCTCCCCAACCAAATCGG
This sequence comes from Juglans mandshurica, assembly GCA_022457165.1. NCBI lineage: Eukaryota > Viridiplantae > Streptophyta > Magnoliopsida > Fagales > Juglandaceae > Juglans > Juglans mandshurica. The sequence continues at coordinate 22,114,949 of CM039629.1, read as the reverse complement.
CGCACGCACTCGAACCCTCGTATATATTAAATTTTCTCTCTATCCAAACGGAAAAAGAAAAGTCTGAGAAAAAATAGAGAGGGAAAAGCGTCCGGAAAATCGCAGAGCTGTCTCCGCGATCGGAAATACCACCGCCGCGTCTCTTTCCTTCTCTCTACGTCTTCTAGACTTCGTGGGAAGAATTTCCTGGGAAACAAACAAATCTGCCTGTAACAACTCTCCACATGCAATTACGTGAAAGCCTCACCAATCAACAGAACCGCTGTAGATAAAGTTTCCGAGCCTATCCACTTGCCTTGTTTCCCTCAAGTTTCTTTTTTTAAGAAAGAATCCGTCATCCTTTTAGAATTTATCGTCATTTGGTTTTGGTTTCTAAGATTTTGACGAAAAATCAAATTTTCCGGAAAAAGGAAAATGACGAGAAGGCAGCATCAAGACGAGCAATCTAGAATTTTCTACGAGCTCTCCGCTCTGCTCCTCAACATCCTCAGATCCCCGCCGTCGCCGATCCCTTTCTCCGACAGCTCTCCGCCGCAGGCTTTGTCGACGTCACCGTCGTCTTCTTCCTCCTCCAGGCGGCCCTCTCCTGCGGCCCAGATCTCGCCGGCGGGTTTCGCTTCCCTAATGCTTGGGATTTCACTGGCCCTGATGCTATGCGGATCGGTCACTTTCTTTATCGGGTTTATATTGATGCCGTGGATTCTCGGGCTGGTCATGCTGTTCTATGTGGCTGGAATCGTATCGACCCTATCGATGTTGGGTCGCTCCCTTCTCTGTTACGCCACGGCGCCACCCACGCCGCGAAAGGACATTCCTGGTAAGAAATATTCTCAATTTCATGGCTATTTATGTATTGGTTTTGTCTTAAAGGATTGTTTGTTTGTCTGTATGATCGAATTCGTTGCCTTTGTATCTTGCTAATACTGCCAAGGAATTGGTTTGATCTTTCGTATTCTACTCTGCGTTGGAGATTCCGTTAGGCGCGTTTTGTTTGTTTCTTAGAAGCACACGAGAAAGAGTAATAAGTTGCTTAAATTACTTTCCATTTAATTGAGGCTTTCTGTGTAGTGCTGGATTCATGTTTTATTCACGTCGTGTTAGGCTGGTGGGATTTAGGAGCCTAATTATGCGAATAGGAGCGATTAGTGGAATACCGTATGCGGTCAATTGTTTGTGAATGGTGGTTGCAAGCATACAGTCCTATTGGGTTTCATGGCTTAAGAGGCACCATTAACACCGGGCATGGACAAGTTTCAGGAAGTCTTCTTTGTCCTCCCACCTCTCAGTTCATCCTGCTTGTTCGTTGTCAAGCTCTAATCTTTTAACTTCTTTCGGCTGCTTCTCCTATGGCTTTGTTATTTTATCTGGAATTCGAATTCCAAGGGTCCTTACACTTTCTTTTTTATTCATAATATGATTTCATTTCTATGCCAAAACAGACAAATGAAAAATCACGTGGACTGAGGGTTGTGGTCGAGAAGCAAAGTCTATGTATGCTTGGGTTTGGGAATGCCCATCATAAGGTCTTATTTTGCCTCTTATTTCCTACCTGCCTTCCTCCTCCCTTATGCATAGGTCAAAAAGTTGCCGTAGTTGTCAATAGTCCCATCTTGATCCACCACAAACTAGATGTTTGCTGCTAGCTTGCTATGTGCATATCTTATCAAGCAACTACTGCGTAGTATCTTCTTCTTGGATACAGAAGTGCTGTAATTTTTTGTAAGAGCAAAACAGGGGTGAAGAAAAAACAAAGAATGGAAGAAATTGATTGGAGATTGCTTCAGGGTTTAGATTGGTTGCAAAGAATCTTTAATAACTCATTTTGTCAGAGATGTGTGATACTTGATGTTAGTAGTTAACAAGGGTTTAGTTCTCATTTTCAATTTCTTTGATGCTTTTAGCTGTTGCAATATAAGTATTCATGTTTTGTTAGGCAGTTTGATTATGTTATTTTGGCTCCCCATACAAATGATCGGCCCATGACAGTCTTCATTATTCATTCTAATACCAAAAGGCTATAATCACCTGCCCCCCTTCCCTTAACATATATATGAATATGTTTAAAAAATATATATAAATGAAACTGCATTGTCCAAAAGCTATGGGATTGAGGATCTCCAAGGAGCGATTTTTCTATATCCAAGAGAGTTTCCTGGTATTATAAGTGCTGCTTAGGAATGTTATGCTTGGCATTCGGTGAGTACTTGGGATAAATCAAAATGAATTGTTGTTAGACATTGCTTTACGCATGATTGTCTTAATGGGTAAAAAGAGTACGTTGCTTTTCTCCTTAATAAGCTTGTTAATCAGACCTAAATTCTGGATCTCGTTCAAATATAAACTTAGCCAATCTTGAAGAGCTTTAACACGTGGCTTGATGAATAAGTAGTCTTTTACTCAAAAATTTTTGTGTACTATTGACTGCAGTGGCCACAATGCCATTTCGGAAGATTTCTGATATTTTTTGCCCACTATGGCTTCCAATTGCTGCAGCTTGGAAACTTTTGTGAAGGGAAAAAGATGGTTCTGAGAGAGAATTGAATTATTAGGGGAGGATCCGAGGAGAGTCAACGTTCCTGTGGATATTGCTTCTTCTTCTAGCAACACTTCGGGACAATTACTACATAGAGCCTCTTCAAGTATTGATGCAGGAATTGTGAATAATTTGTTTATTAACATGTTACTGGATGTGGGGATAATAGTACATATGGTGAATTGTTAAAGGTTTTCTTTTGCTACTGCCTACTCATTTCCAAGTTGGGAGAAGAAGTCAGAGCTATTCCCAGTTTGGTTCTCATATTGTCTTTCATTTTACCACAAGTTTATGTAGATTTTCTTCTCTTTTTTCATGGATATATATATATATATATATATAAATTTTAGCTTTTAGGAATCATATTGTTCACTCACCACAAGTTTGGTTCTGTTTTTTGGTGGAATATTTTGGAAATAAGAATATAACGAAAATCTCCAACAAGTATATATCTTATAGTCAAAATTGGTGATCATAGAAAGGAATCACGGCCGAGTTATTTTCATGTCCAGAGGATTATTCTTTTTCCTTCTTGTTATTGGTAGCTGATAATCTCGATTATGGCATACTACCAAATAGCATTAATTTTTCTTCTGGAAATAGGTAAGAGATGAACACTCCCCCCATTCTGACAATGGTCCACAAATTGTGTTTTCACATCTCTTTTCCTTTCTTTCTTTTTTTTCCCCTTAAATTCTGGAAAATGTGATTCTTTTTTTTCTTTTTTTTTTAAAAATGTTTTTACCTTGTTGATCATCATCTACTAGGGCCATTTACCAAATTGCATATTTTTACATTGCGATTATCTTAATCTAATTGTCATGTTGCTTTGTCAGACGGGACAATTAATTGGTAGTTTAGTCGAAGAAGCGTATGCCATCGAACTGCGAGGTGTCTATATACAAATGGACAATGGTCTCTGTTAGAAGGACCAAAAGTCAAAATACACAACTTAAACAGTACAACTTTGATGGATTCCATTTAACTAAGTAACTGCCGACAAAACACAATGAAAAAAGACAACCCCAGAAGAAATTTAAGGTATTTCTATTCAAAACAAAAAAAACAGGAAAAAAAAAAACAACTTAAGACAGCAGCAGAAAGATTAACAAACGGTAGATTACAACATAATATTGCTCTCAAGTACTCAAAAATCAACTTGGGGGGCACAAATAAATGTAAAAGGAGAGCAGGGTACGTATTGATCATTAATTCATTATTAATTTGCAGGTCATCCTCATGTGTAGATGTGGACACCAATGGCGATGAGAAATATTGTTATGAGGCCAAAGAAGATGATGGTGTGGACAAGGATGGAAAACCCACTTGTATGCATGTTCCCAAACTCCACTATTCTGCCCTTCCCGGGCAGCTGGAACAACAGCCCCGGGCTTAACAGCACGAACAGCACCACTGCGATCACCACCGGACCCCAATCCGCCATTTTCTCTTTATCTCTGAATATATGTAGTTCTCTTTCTTTCTCTCTGATCAGTACTCAGGAAAAAGAATGATCAGTACTCGTTCACGAAATAACAGTGATTTGGCAAAGAAGAAAGGAATAAAATAAAGAAAGACGAAGAGTTTTGAGTATATATCTCTAAAGAAGATGTGATCTTCTGGCTACACCTTGACAAGGCCGTCGGCCGTCGGTGCCTACACGTAGAAGCCAAAGCCGTGGCAACATGCACGTGTCTGCATGTGACTAGAGCTCTTTAAATGGCTCTTATCATTTTCCTAATGACGACAAATTTCTTTTTTCTTTTTTGCCGATAAAAAAAAATCTATTTTCATTTTTTATTAACATGGCATTATTTTTTTTTTTAAATATGAATCGTGCGTTTTATTTTCTTAGAGGGGACTCTGGCTAGCCATGGGGAAGCAGGAGTGCTGGTGGATGGCTGGTAGCCTCGAGGAGGTGGGGCAGCAGCTGTTGGCGATGAATCTGGACCGTACGATGGCATAGAACCCATGTAGGTAGGGGGCTCAATTCAATGAGGAGGAGAGGGAGGGAGGCGTGCAGAAGGCAGATCGGAGGTGGGGTGGTATGACAAGGTGGTGGTGGTGGTCTGCGACGGTGCTGGGCTGAAGAGGAGAGCAGATCGGGTGAGGGAGGGGCTATTTGGGGATGGAGGGAGAAGGCCGGCGACGTGGGGGATGGGGGAGGTTGGTGCCAGCACGGGGAGGTTGACGCCGGTGGCTGCACTGCGGCAGCGCCGCTGTGGCTGAAGGAGAAGAGAGGGAAGAGGGGAAGGGGTTGGAGAGAGAGAGATATATATATATATATATATATATATATATATATATATATATATATATATGAGATGGAAAAGAGAAGAAGCCGAGTTTATATCTAAGATCTTAAATTTTTTGTCACAACCAATTTCATCACTAAGAGCGTTGCCAACGCCAAGTGTAAATTTTACATTTTTTTGTCACAAAATTCCTACATTGAACTAGCTATAGCCATACTTTTTAGTTTTGAGCTACAGTAACTTTCCCCACCTAGCTATATTTGGCGACATACTAGTGAAGGACCAAATGAGTTTTTTTATTATTTTTCCTCAATTTCCCTTCATTTCTGGTAATTTTTCTTGCCAAATTACTTTTCTTTTATGATGAGGTTTTCAACTGAGGGTACATTTATTTTCTATCATTATCAGCTTAATACACAATATAAAAATATAAATAACAAAATATACTTATTTTCTATCATAGTTTTTCTTAATTTTTTTTTTTTTTTGGTTAATATAGTTGGTTTGTGAATCTCACAATGCTATGAATATATGTAGCAATCTGGGTGCGTAAAGTTAATGTGCATCCGAGTGACTTGCCTTACTATAAATTAAAGTTAATGACTCTACTTGTTGGTAAAAGAATAAGGGTTGTCAAAAATTAATTTGTTGGTTTCAAGAATTGTTGGATAATTTTTTTTTATCAAATATTATTAAAATATATGAAGTGTATTTGCAAAATATGAAAAAAAAAATTTATCAAATATTATTAAAATATATAATATAATATTATTATTTTGACTTTAAAATGGCTAGTCCAATATAGACTCAGATAATCAAAAGTTAATACTATAGCTAAAATGTAAAATTCTAGCCAAATTTTGGATTTGGCCAATGCTCTAATGAATGCATATGTCATTGTAAAAAAAATATTATCTACAAACTTTTTTTTATGATCTTAATTTTGATTAAAATTTGTGACAAATAAAATTTTGTCCAATATAATTATTTGCGACGAGAGTTTTCTAACAACATGAATTTAGTGGCAAAACGTAATTATTTGCTACCAAATAGTATTTGCAAGAACCGTTAATTTTTTGTTACCAACTAATTCCATCACTAATGAATGCATATTACTAAGGGTGTAACCGGTCCGGTTCAGTCCAGTTTTGGATAAAATCTATGACCAAACCGGTATGTACCGATTTTGTATTTTTCAAAACTGATTACGTACCGGTTATCCTCCTAAACCGATACTTCCGGTTTTACCGGTTTCCGGTCCAGTTTTCTGATTTTTTTAAAATGTAAGTTTCACAATTTGTCATTAAAAATTTATTTATAAAAAATAAAATAAAAAATTTGATTTATACTTTTATTAATATATTAGACTATATAATAGTATTAATATTAGACTATTGATATAGTTATAAGTTATATATTAGTATTAGTTATAAACTTGTAGTGATTTAGTATTAACATTTTATGTAATAATTTATAAATTATAATAAGAAATTATTTCATATATGAATATATATAATTATATATATTATATATATAAATTTCACATAAAAATTTATAATTATACATTATATATAAAACTTATATACATTAATATTTAATATATATATATATATAATATTTTGTATAAAACTTATATATAAAAATATTATTTTTTATTTTTTTAATCAACCGGTCCGGTCCGGTCCAAAAAATCCCAAAACCGAAACCAGCCGGTTTTTAGATTTTAAAAACCGAACCGGTTCAAAACCGGTAAAACCGGTCCGATCCGGTCCAGACCGGTTTTCCGGTTTGAGTTTACACCCCTACATATCACCTTAAAAAAATATTATCTGCAAACTTTTTCTAATGATCTTAATTAGTGGGAAAAAGCTTTTAATTTTCACAAATTGTAACTCATAATAGAAAATGGTCTAATATAATTATTTGTGGCGAGATTCTTCTGACGACGTGAATTTGGTGGCAAATTGTAATTATTTGCAACCAAATTGTATTCGCGAGAATTGTAAATTTTTTGTCACCAACTACTTCCGTCACTAATAAATGCATATGTCGCCGTAAAAAAATATTATCTACAAATAGGGGTGTAATCGGTCCAGTCCGGTCCGGTTTTGAACAAAATCTAGAACTAAACCGGTATATACCGGTTTTCATTTTTCAAAACCGATTACGCCTCAGTTGCCCTCCTAAGCCGGTACTGCCGAATTTACTGGTTTCCGGTCCGATCCGGTTTTCTGGTTTTTTAGAATGTAAAAAACATATAATAAAGTGTTACTTCTTATGATAAAATGTTATTAATAACTTAATATATATATTATGTTTAAAGCATATGATCAATTAAATTTTCATCTTTAAGATTAAACTTTTATTTTATAAATTATAATAACATTATCTTATATATAATTATATTAATAACATATGATCAAACAAATTACAAATATTCATATATAAGATTAACATTTTATGTTATAATTTATAAATTATAATATGAAATTATTTCATATATGATATATAATTATATACATTATATATAAAAATTTAATATATAATTATATATTATATATAAAACTTATATATAAATATTTTGTATAATATATAAAATTAGTTTATATATATATTTTTTCCAACCGGTCCGGTCCGGTCCCAAAAACTATGAAACCAAAACCGGACTGGGTCTGGCCAATTTTCAAAATATAGGAACCGGTTCCGGACCGGTTCAAAACCAGACCAACCGGTCCGGTTCGGTACGGTCCGGTTCGGTTTTTCGGTTTTTTGGTTTAAATTTACACCTTTATCTATAACTTTTTTCTAATGAGCTTAATTTTGTAGAAAAAAATCTTTAATTTTTACAAATTGTAAATCGTGACAAATAATATGGTCTAATATAGTTATTTGCGGCGAGAATTTTCCGACAATATGATTTTGGTGGCAAAACATAATTATTTGCTACCAAATAGTGTTCGCAGAAAAAATTTATGTCCCAAAAACTACTATTTGTTGCAGTGCGCATTATATAGAGTCACTCTCCAAACATCTCTTTTAATTTGATTCACAATCAATAAAACTTTATGCATACCAATAATTAATATATTTTTAATTAAAGCAAATTGATGATGTAGCATGTCCATTTTGTGGGCATCTAATTTGTTTAAATTGCCAAGCAAAGCAAGGCCACGATCGAATCGATTAGATCTAATCCATTCATAAAGCAAAGCCAATCGGAAATAGATAAGGCACAATATACCATGCATATTGCAGTGTCACGACCCACCCAGATCGATGTTGCTGAAAAAGCCAATTAAGCAATGAAGTAACTGCATGCAGCAGCTGCTCGATCTAGCTAGCTCTTACTATACAAATGCAGGGTCATTACGGAAACGATCGAGACGACGCCCGGCCACTATTTAACATGTCATTAGAAATGAAATCCTCCTTCAAACGATTCTCCTGATCACCATTAATCGGTCTTCATGGAATCAAGATATTTAGTAATTTCCATGCTATATATGAGCAATATTATATATTTTCAACTGCAACCGTTAGAATCGAAGCAGACAACTGCCCTTTGTTGCAAGCAAATATTTTTTTGGAAGATGCTAGTATGCCCAGCTTTATCACTTCATTTTGACCACTCATGTATTTAAAATTTTTTTACTTAATTATTAAGAAGGTACTTTTAATGTATTGATATATTTTTTTATTTTTAAAAAATGTTTAAAAAATATAACAAAAATAACAAAAAAATAAAATATAGAATTTGTATTAGTGGACACGGTGAGCGGCACACTAACATCACTCTATTTTTTTACTTTTAGAATAGAGTCGGGCTGCCCAGAGTAGCCTGCTCAAGTGTACCACATGGCACTTTTGGTTTTTTTTTTTTTTTCACATTTTTTAAATATATTTAAATATTTTTTAAAAATAAAAAATACACTAATAAACTTAAAATCACTTTTTTAATCATTCGGTAAAAAAAATTCACCGGACGGTCAAATTGAGCGGTATATTTGAGACGATAGAGTAGCATTTTTCTTCATAATATATATCCTTTGGCGAAAGTACATAAACTGTCAGAATATCCTATGACCGAAGGAAATCAATTGCCACGGTGTAAATGTCCCAATTGCATATTTTGTCTAGTTGGAGTTGGACAATTCCCCATGCATTTGAGTTTTGGAAGTCCGGATCACTTTGATCTCTTGCTCTTCAGCTAGCAAAACGATTTGCGTAGCTAGGCAGAAGATGCTTATTAGCTGACATTATTTTAGAAACATTAATGGTATTGGGATTTGCAGCTTAATTATACTTCATAAGCAACATTTAAGAATAAATCATATTACAGAAAACAGGTAGATATTGCATATATATGAGGGATCGAGGACTCAAATCATGTAGAACATGGAAATCATGCAGGAGCCCAATCTCAATATTATTAATCGGTAACTTAAAACAAACACGTAGCTAGAACACTGAGATATTCGTGTAACAGGTGAAGAAAAGCATGCATGCATGCACCCATTTTCTTTTGGGTTTGGGGATGGATGAAGTAATTAACCAAGGTACAAGTGAACCTTGACGGCCAGCAAAAAGACGCAAATGAGAGCAAAGTAGAGGAGGGAATGCACCAGTATGGATGCACCCATTTTCTTTTGGGTTTGGGGATGGATGAAGTAATTAACCAAGGTACAAGTGAACCTTGACGGCCAGCAAAAAGACGCAAATGAGAGCAAAGTAGAGGAGGGAATGCACCAGTATGGATGCACCGCCGGTCTGAAAGTTGCCAAACTCCACACACCGACGGTGCCCAGGCACCTGGAAAAGCAGGCCCGGAGTTAACAGCACAAACAGCACCACAGCCACAAACACTGGACCCCAGTCCGACATCCTTGATTATGAGCCTTGGGAAAGTGGAAAATACGATGTAGGAGGGAGCTGTTCTATTGGCGTTAAAGAGACAACGAGAGAATTGGAGAGCTGGGGAGGTGTTTTTACGGTATTTAAGGAAGGGGGAAAGACTAGAGAGCAAGGAAAACTTTGGTGGCAAGAAAAGTAAGTAGATAAAGAAGAGAGTACTACTGTGGGGGCGGAGGCTTAGAGGAGTTGGTCACTTGGATCCGATCCACTGATCGATCCTGCCGTCCCACTTGTGAGCTTCTATGTGCACGTGACAACTGGGAATAACTTGTTAGTAAGGGATTTGGATTGCAAAATGATACTTTGGTACATCATGAGTTTGCCTTCTCAAAGATCATATCGTTCGACTATTTTATTTTTAATTTTTTTTAATAGTTAAGAAAATGATTAATAGTGAAGTGGTATTTTTTTTTTAATTATTAAAGATGTTTGAAAAATATTTGAAAAAAATTACAATTATACTAATGGTAAGTTTGAGAAAACGAACTCATGAACGGAGTAGCAGCACCCATTTGAATTTCCTTACTTCTTATAACAAGGGCATAGAGACAAAGAGACATATTAATTGGACTTCACAATATTTATATTTATTTCTGTTAGTTTTTTTGTGCAACATTGAATGTTTAATAAATACTATAAGACTAACTTCATTGTCTATTTGTTTCTCATTTAATTGTATACAGAGTTGAGATGCATCTCATCTCATCTCACTTTAACTAATAATCTCACTATTATTCACAAACTATTTCAACTCATCTCATCTCATTTCACTATCCAAACGAGTTTCAAAGTTCGGTCAAAAACTTCGAAGTAATGTAGAAATAATTTCTAAGAGAAAATGGAATGTAGAAACTGTGATGGGGAAAAATCATTTGCTTCGGCCCATGATGGCAAGGAGTGTTCAGTACAAGCCTTGGGCCGCTGGTGGGGCCCAGCCTGGTCACATAAGTCTAGGCTTAAAAAAGTAAAGCCCAGATCGGAACTGGGGCAAGAGATCTGGAGGAAGGCTAGAGAGAAAGAAAAGGAAACTGTGACGTGCATCACCAGACAAAGGGAAGGCGGAGCAGCGACCACGTCACATTTAATGCAGCCCAGGGCAAAGGCCACATCGCATTTAATGCGGCCCAGAGCAGAGGCCACGTCGCATTTAATGCAGCCCAGAACAAAGGCCCCGTTGCATTAAATGCATCCCGAGCCAGAGCAGTAGCCAAAGAAGGCCCTGGGACAATTGCTGCTTAGAAATAGGGCAACACAAAAGCTGCTCGATAATGAAATACGGAGGGCGAATCGCTCCTCCCAACGCATGACGCAACCATGGGGAAATCCAGCACGGTAGTTATAAATAGGGGTCAACCCAATGGCAGGTAATATAGATATGAAAAAATATACTATCATCCTAGTTCACATTTTCTCTGGGTTTTTTACTGGTTCTATATACTAACTTAAGCATCGGAGGATTAACGGATCCCAAGGTCCCTTCTCTCCGTTTTGATTGTGCAGGATATAGCTTGGATACCGGGGATGAGAAGTTGTCCAAGCCCGCAAAACACGACATCAACAAAAACATTTTTTTACTAGTCATTTGTTGTTGTGAACTTGTGAGATTTATTACAATTATAAATAATATTAAAATGCTAATACTTTTTTATATTAATTGTTTTGAAAGGCTTTCTTACGTGGGTTGTTATTGGGTTATGTGTCAATAAACGATTGCAAATTGATTTAATTATTAAGAAATTGATTAAAACCACAGAATTAGATAATGTTCCTTATATTGTCGGATTGACTTTGTGTATAATCAGCAAAGATTAGTGATGTTGGGCATTGGAAAGTTACTAAATGCCAAATTGATGAATGGTTAAGGTTCGTAAAAATGGTCTATTCTAACAGCCAACAAGTGTTACAAAATGCGTTGAATATTACGGGTACCAAAATGCGTGGGCTTTGCATTGCAGCGGCAGAAATTGTTGTTGGACTATTTGAGTTGGACTGCTACAAGACCCAGTCCGTAATCAACCCCAGGCCCGTCTTCCCTTTGGATTACGCATACAAAATAAGATATTATGTAAGTTGAAAATAAAAGTGATCGTAAAACCTGCCATTAATATATCTTTTTTCTAGAAAAAATATATATCTCCTCTCTCTAACCGAAACTCACCTTCCCCTCCTGTTTTCTGTGCAAATTTAGGGATGGTTTGAATTCTGGTTGTATTTTATCTCATCATTATAATTTTTTTAAATTTTTATATAAAATATAATAAATAATTCAACTTTTTAAAATCCTATTAAATAACAAAACAATAATAATATTAAAAAAATAATATCCTAATAATATTTTATTCAACTTTTAACTTTCATGTAAAATCATCTCATCTTATCTTACTATTTAAATCAGAAATTAATGTATTTTTTTGTTTTTTAAATTTGTGCTCTTAGGTCAAAAATATTATATTTTTCTTTTAAGGGACACGCATACCCCAACTAAAAGGTTTATGATTGCCGATTTTCAAGTAGAGTAATGATATAGCTACAATATTTTGTACAACACATTGTATAAAAATGTATTAAATGAGAAATATTTTTGTAAAATTATGTTATTTTTATAATATATTTTATAAAAATATCCTTCATTTAACACATTATTATATAATATGTTATACAAAATATCATGAGTAAATCATTTTCCTTTTAAATATCTCGGATTCTCGAGTAGTACGTAAAATAGGTCATGATAAACACGTCACACGTGAGCCAATTCGATTATTATTTATAGGACGGTGCTACTCCCAACAGAGGGAGTCCACCGAAATCACCGCCGAACAGTCAAAAAATTTTTGTCTTTTTTTTTTAAATATTTTTTTAAATTTATTAAATATTTATTTTTAAAAAATAAGAAATATATATTCATTTTAAAATAATTATTTAACAATTGAGTAAAAACATAAAAAATAAAAAAATGCATTCGGTGGCCACCTTTTGTGAGAGAAGCAATTTCCTTATTTATAGCTATCGTGTCATGTTACTGTTTTTTCCAAAAGAAAATTGATATTTTCACCGAGATATCACTGATAAAATCCATCTATTGTTGTTGTTTTTTTATTTATTTAATAGTTAAGGAAGAGTTTTTAAACGAGTTTGTAATTTTTTTTAAATGTTTTAAGGGTTTTAAAAAAAATGTTTGAAAAAAAATATTAAAATAAAAAGTTTTGTTACATTTCATCCATACACCACAGTTGTTTTTTATTTTTTTATTCTGATCAAACTAATTAAAATTTTCTACTTATCATTCTTATACTACATACTTATTAAGGAGAAAAAAAATAAAAAGATAAAAAATTACGGGTGATATAAGGATAATGGGTATAATTCTATTAAAAAATTACACGTTATGCGGAAACTTTTGGTGGTTTATCGCTGTAGGTGGAGTAGCGTCTTTCCTTGGAGAGTCAAGCTACTCTACCGTCTAGAATAGCCCGCTCAATCTAACTACTAAGCCAAATTCAACATTTTATTTTATTTTTTTGTAATTTTTTAATTCACATTTTTTATCATTTTAAAATAGTTTTTAAAAAATATAAAAAAAATATCAATATATAAATAGTTACTTACTTAATTATTAAATAAAAAAATTAAAAAACATGAAGTATCAAAATGAATGAGTAAAGTAGCATTTTTTTTTTTTCTGAATGCACATCTAGAAATACGAGAAACAAGAAAGTTTCATCCAAAATCTTAAAGGTCGACACTGAAGATCCATACCGAAAAGTGTATTGACAAGTGTTTTTTTAAAGAAAAATGATCATTTGACATCTCATTTTGATATTTCATATATTTTATTTTATTTTTAATTCATTTTTCTTACTTAATAAGTATTAGTGTATTATTTTTTTTTATATTTTTTAAAAATGTTTTAAAATAATAAAAAATATGAATAAAAAATTAAAAAAAAAAAAAGAAGATAAATTTGTGTTAGGCAGCACGTCCAGCGTAACTTAGCACTACTATTTTTTAAAATAATTTGTGCATGTGTTTTTATTTAAAAAAGAATTAAAAAACATGCTTTAAATAAAAACACTGATCATACATTTTTCGATACACTTCTTCGATAAGTACTAAGCATTTCCCAACTTTTAAAAGCAATTGATTATAGTCCACATTTACCAACCACGGCTTCCAACCACAACTCCATCTACTCATTAGACATCAACAAACCGTATCTTATAAGTTATAACAATCTCACTACCTCTATTAACGAACATGGACTCAACCAGTAGTTTATTGACTTTTTTTTTTTTTATATGCATTAGGTTCATCATTGATTTTGTATTTTGCGAGCTTGGGTAATAACGGTTGATGTTGTAAAAATCATGCAACAAATTGGAAGGAGAGAAAGATTATTCTCGACTCACTGAGTTGACTGAGTGTTGTTTGGAGTCCTAGTAGTGTTCCGGTATAGCTGTCGGTGCATACGTCCATGGTAATAAATGAAAAATAAGTATAGAAAAGATAAAAAGAGATTGACACCAAAATTTACATGATTCGGCAACAGGCCAGTCCACGGGAGTTTGGGGAGAAGAGTCTCTACTATAATATATTTGTTTACAGTCACTCATGATTTCTCATATCTCACTGTACAAAGAAAGTAAAACTCTTCTTGTTGGAAATGTTGTCTTCCTCAAGAGGTTTTCTGAAGAAGATCTGATTGATAGAGTGTGTGAGTCTGCCTAAAATGTTATATGGGCATTCCCTTTTATATGATCATCTTCTTGCAACTGTTAGTAGTTGCGTGTCTGACCCTTCACTGCACATGTCAGCCTGCCATGACGTGGCTAGTCCAAAGTTTTGAATACCATACCAAACATCTTACCGGTCAAGACACTATAACGAAATATTTCGGTACTGGTACCGTTTTGTGTACCGTTTCGGAATAGTCGATATATAAATAAATTATATATATAAATATATATAAATTATATTCTAAAATAATTGTCTATGTATGAATAAATTATATATAAATACATATATATAAATTATAAATAGTCTAGTCTGAATTGAGGGTCAAAAAATAAACTTGTAGTTTGAAAAATGAAAATTAAATTAAGTTAAAGGTTGAAATATCGACCGGTATTTGAGCTAGTACAAAATATATGCAATACTTATATCGGACTAGTGGCCGATACGGCATATACCAACGGTACCAATCGGTATGATATGATATTTAAAACAATGGATTGGTCTGTCTTACGTGTGTCAACTTCTCTTCTTTTTCTTTTTCTTTTTCTTTATTTTCTTCTAACCCCTCTGATACTTTAATGTCCCTTTTATCTTTTTCTTGTTTCTCTTCTTTATCTCTAGTGATAACATGGTAGGCTGTCTCCAATTATGGGCTATGTATTTTATCCTTCCACGTTGATTGTACTGGTTTTTTGTTTGAAACGTTCAACCTCGCCTCTCTTATCCTAATTTAATCTAAAAAAACTGCCAATAATGAATGGCCTTCCCCCGTCTGGCTAAATTGGGGGAAAAAAGTCATTTTCAACTGTTTCTATCCTATAAAATGAGAGCCACTCGCTAGGTGGGTAGCTAGGTTTGTGAAGACAACAACTCATTTAAATATCCGATGGAATCCATTATCTGGAAATTAATAACAAGACCATTGACCCTCACTTCTATCAAACGCGTTATTGGAAGGACTAATAATATACATTAAAGCAGGAGGAGACATTGTTCAAACAACACATTTTTCGAGTTTTGACCGACGTCCTGTTAAAAATAGTAATGTTAGACACAGCGTGTCAATTTTTTAAAAATAAAAGTAGAATCCATCATAAATTAAAACAAATGGATCTTATGTTTTTTAAAAATACTACCTGTCTGAGCTAATTTTTTTAATTTATTTCCCAAGTCCAGACGCCATCTCTGCCATATCACGTTCTGCCAGATTTGACTGAGCCGCAGAACTTAGAGGCTGTCAGCTTTCATCCCTTGTCGATTATGGCGTTTTTTCACCCAGTTCACGCAAGAAACTTTTTCCTTTTTTTTTTTTTTTAACGGTACAGAATAAACAAAAGAGGTTGAGTTTAAAATCAGGTTTCAGTCAAATTTTGGTCGCCATCCAACGGATCCATGATGCTGATGTTACTTTTCTGAAAGAGAGGTTGTGAACACATAACAGAGGCAATCTAACAGTCGCAAGTGATTTTCTTTGGTTTCTCTTCACAATCCACTCTTAGAATTTATATATTATTAGTTTTACTCACCGAAAATTGATAAAACTTAGTCCACGACTATTGCCATTTTCCCTTGTTGTGCAGGGACAGAGAGATTGGCAGAAAGATCCCTATTTTCCAATTTTGTTCTTGAAGAATTTACAATGGAAAAACACCCAAATCCCATGCCACGAGAAGTTCCCTCCAACTTAGGTAGTTGAAGAATTTGAAAGTTTTTCAATTCTCAAACCCCTTTCTTTAGCACATGGATAATGATATCCTTGAGAGGAGAGAACCCAAATCTTTAGAGGAGGAAATGTTTGATCTTGAGAGATCGCGATGACCAAAAATGTTAGGGTTTGATCTTGAGATGAGAGAGTCCAGATTTGAGAGTGCGAACTTAGTGCGTTTAGATGTTGAACTGAGTTGAGTTGAGTTGAGTTGAATTGAGATGATAAAATATTGTTAAAATATTATTGTTTATTATTATTATTATTTTGAGATTTGAAAAAGTTGAATTGTTTATTATATTTTGTGTTAGAATTTAAAAAAATTGTAATGATAAGTTGAGATGAGTTTAATTTCCAAACGAAGCCTTAGAGGAGAGAGCTCAAATCTTGCGAGGAGGAGATGTTTGATCTTGAGAGGTTTGATCTTGAAGTTATGAAGTCAGTCAAATCTGACAAAACGTGATTAAGTAATTCTATACACCACACCATCATCATACTTTCATACTATTATGTAAGATGTGTCATATTTATTAGCATTGGATGATAAAGAATCATCTAATAAATTATCATTCAATGGTGATAAATGTGTTACATCATGTATAGTGGGATGAAAGTAGGATGATTGTGTGGTGTATAGAATTTTCCAAACGTGATTAGAGAACAGAGATAGACTTCTGAAGTCCTGGGCATGCAGAGAATAAATTAAAAAAATAAGCTTAGTAGTAGACAATTGGACAATGCTAGAGCCACCACTTGGGCTCCTGCTGCCTCTAGCATGTATTTTTTTTAGTTATTTTTTATATAAATTTTTTAACACTTTTAAATATTTTTAAAAAATAAGATAAATTTAAAACATCATTAAAAAATATTTCCTTAATCAGAAAGTAAAAAAAAAAATTATTAAAAAATACTTCCTTAATCACAAAATAAAATAAAAAATATTTAAAATCATTTTACTTCATGATTAAAAAAATATTTTTTTAATAATATTATAAATCTTTTTATTTTTTTAAAATATTTAAAATCATTAAAAAAATCTATATAAAAAAAAAAACTTCAAAATAACACATGAAAAAACACTTGTCGGAGCCCAGCGGGAGCCCGTTGGGTATAGATTTTTTTAATCGACAAATAACAAATGATTAGTAGAAGTGAGAGGCATGTCTCAATCAGACAAGAAAGCACCCCAATTTTCAGTCCACCACGTTACCTAGCCTCCTTTAGTTCTTTTTTAGAGACCGATTCCTTTACGGGATAGTACTTTTGTTCTATGAATAAATTTATTCATCATTTTTTTCATTATCATCTCATTAATTATAATAAAATATTAGATAATAAATTTATAAATAAAATATAATAAATAATTTTCAATCATCTAATACTACATAATGAGATAATGAAAATTTAAATAATAAATAATATTACTCATATCTATTAAAAGGAAAAAAAAGAAAGGGACAAAACAAAAGTACCCATCTATCTTCTTCTCTCTGCGCGCCTGAGTGATGTCATGACATTATCTTCTTATAAAGGACTCGGACCCTAAGGCACGAAAACTCAATGCCCCACATGATGTCCACACGAAGCTTCCTTTGTTCCTTGATATGTGCCGCAAGCGGCGATCACTTACGAAACTCGTTGTCGTAAACTCGTAGAGATGCAATTTCCTTCACTTTTTCATCTGTGTGTTCATTGTATAATCACAAATACTACTACTGCACATACAGCAATTTTTTAAGATATGAAATTACAAGATTGTCCTCTTGATTTCTTACCATATATATTTCTTTTATTTATGGTGAGCAACTAAATAATTCTTTTATATTCTTAATTTAACATATCTCGTATTTTTAGTTTTGTTATTCCCCCTTTTTTTTTCCTAAACTAATCAAATGAATAATTAAGAGAAACAATATTTATAGTTATAGAATGTGCAAGCACTGCGCACTTATTTTGAAAAAAAATAAGTAAATATAAAATACATGTGAAAAATTAATTTTTTAATAGTTGATCTCAGTATTCTTCAAAATGAGTGCGTGACACTTACACAATCCATGACTGTATGTATCATTATTTATCTAGTAATCACTACATTGGGATTTTTTTTTTAAAGTGGGACGATGCAAATATTATATTTTTTATGAATTTTTTAGCACATTAAAAAATATTATTATTATTTCATTAAATATTTACTTAATAATCTTAATTCTAATTATGGAAGATGATCGATTGTCTTCTTAATCCCAAATGATTATGACCATGTAGAAAAAATAAAGAGCATTTTGGAAACGTAGCCTTTTTGAGAGCATACATAGACTATAGTTTTTAAAATATGACGTGCAGAAAAAATTATAATGAGCACTTTGAAAACGTATAATGAGCATTTTGAAAACGTGGCCTTTTTTAGAGCATACATAGACTATAGTTTTTAAAATATGACGGTTAGAAAAAATAATGAGCATTTTGAAAACGTGTAGAAAAAATTATAATGAGCATTTTGAATACGTGGCCTTTTTTAGAGCATACATAGACTATAGTTTTTAAAATATGACGGTTAGAAAAAATAATGAGCATTTTGAAAACGTGGCCTTTTTTAGAGCATACAGAGACTATAGTTTTTAAAATATGACGGTTAGAAAAAATAATGAGCATTTTGAAAACGTGTAGAAAAAATTATAATGAGCATTTTGAATACGTGGCCTTTTTGAGAGCATACATAGACTATAGTTTTTTAAACAGTAATTCTACATACAACCTTGAAATTCGTAAACGTCGCGTAATCGCTTTGAAAAAAAGTGGGGTTCACTATTAAAAAATTAATTTTTTTCATGTGGGTCTTATATTTTATTTACTTTTTTCAAAGCGATTATTTGGCGATTGCACAATTCACAATTATAAATATATTTTCTCTTTTTTAAATACGACGGTTAGGAAAATATAACTTTTAAAATTATTTTACTGGTGTTCAAAAAATAAATAAAAAAGTTATTATTGGGACCAAACAATTATTTTAAAGAGAAAATATAAATACCATCCTACTGTACATAACATCTCATCACACCCAATGTATTAGGTGAAAATAAAATAAAATAAAATAAATTTAGCCTGGTGTGATGCGGTTTCAGGCTGCTATCCAGCACAGCTATATTTTAAAACTGTCTCTATTTTAAAACTGTTGTCCGGGTGCTTTTGCAACTAAAAATGAATGGGACTAAGCAATCTACCGAAGTTGTCTGGTAAGGGATGACTTTTTTTTTTTAAATAATGTTAGTATATCTTCTCATTTTGTTTCTTAATTTTGATCACTTATATATTTAATTTTTTAATTTTTTTCCTTAATACTTAAAAAAGTGATTATTATTGTATTGGTATTTTTTTAATTTTTTAAATGTATTTAAAAAATATTTGAAATAAAAAAGTAAAAAAAAAATACAAATTACACTAAGCGGCACACATAGAAGATATGTATAGGCGGCAGAGTAGCACTACTCTTTTTTTTAAAGTATGAGGTTAATAAAATAAGGTCATTTGATACTGTTGTTAAATGAACGAATATTGAATAAAAATATAATCAATTGAGAATAAGATGTATGAAATTTTGAAATGATGGATAGCTAAATTAGAAAATAGTATTTTTATTTTAAAAACTCTAAGCTAAACTTTTAAGAATGGAAGTGGTTGCTCTAAACCATCATTAAAATGTCACAGCATTTTTTAATATTTAATTGAAAAAAATTTATTTTTAATTCTGTATAAAGGATACACATTTCACACCGTTAATACAACATGACTTAATTTACAAAAGAATTTAAAAGTTTGAAAGTTGCAAATCAAAATGTGCTACGTTAATGGTGTGAATATCTGGATGGTAGGTTATCCTCACTGACTTATATGTAAAATGACTCGACTTTAATTAAATCATTAAATGTGAGGATTAGGATCCCTATATTCATTTGTTATTTACTTATAGAGAATCAACGATATAGTATTATATGTACGAGTAATGTTAGATACAATTATGAGTTATGTAAACATCAAACACTCATTTTAAAAGAGTGTGATTTACTGTTAAAAAATAAATTTCTTTCATGTAAGTATCATATTTACTCTTTTTTTTTTAAAAAGAGTGCGACGCTCGCATATACTATGACTTTAAATATCATTTCTCTTATGCATCATGTAAACTGCAAATCAAGCTCTTTATTTTTGCTATGGTTTAAATTTTTTTATCTAACTTTAAGGCTTGAAATAAATACAAGAATTGTATGACATTTATTATATAGAAGAGTTTTTCTGATAAAACTGAATACTCAATAAATATTATAAATTTCACATAAACATCTTAAATTTTAAAGTTTTTATAGAATTAAAAAAATTCTAAATCCAGATTTTACAATATATAAGGTTGAAGTTATTTAATATTTTTGTTGAAGAGAAAATAAAGCTCAATACTCCAAACTGCGGAATAAAGGATTATCTCATACTTATATCAAGGTATTGATAATGATAATATGATAAGATGAGATAGAATGCAATAAAAACAAAGATAAAGGAAACACGTTACCTACTTTTATCGGTGAAAGCGAACCCTTTCAATTTGAATTAAAGAATTCAGAATGAATCAAATCTCTCCAAGTGAGTTTTTTTTTTATTTTTATCAAAAAATCCCCAAGTTGGATTTGAAGTTTTGAACGACCAGTCCAAAAGGTAATTTCCCTAACACACTACACATGTTACACACACACACACACACACATCACATATATATATATATATATATATATATATATATAATATATGTTGCCTCGGCACCTGTTTCTCATGCTTTTATATCTAAATGTGTTTTCTAAGCGTTCCACTTGGTTTTCTATGCATTGAAGCTTGAAATTGAAATAAATATTCAGCTCCCACTTGCCCCAATCCAACGGTGCAGACCTCAGGTTGGAGTCAGCCACCATCAAAAGGTCAACATTCAGCACTCAGCAGCACACCTGATGAGGTCACTCCTGTAATTTGGTAGACATCTTTTAAGATTTTTTTATTAAAGTTTATCTAAGATATTCATATTCTTGATTAGTCTACGTCTAGAAATATAATTATTTTCAAATTATTTTAAATTTTTTTTACTATTATTTATAAAATATTTATTATTTATAAATTATTTATAATTATTCAGAAATTATTTCATTATTATTCATAAATTATCTAAAATATTCTTGATATTCAAAAGGATCTTACAAAATAAAAAAAAATATATAAAGTAGATTACCTAATATTTATTAATTATTTAATATTATCGGAACAATTCAAGCATTTTTCCTTTATATATGTAGATCCTAAAATCCGATAAAAAAAAAAACTAAGAATTATCCAAATTTCCGTATTTTTACGAGAAGATCCTTCAATGGCTTCAACCGGTAGGCTCATTACTCGTATAATATATATACAGACATTTTATTGAAGCGATAATCAGCTGCGCTCAAAACTATTTGAGCTTTTTCTTTCTGAGGAAAGTCTAACTCGGAGAACGAGTCTCCAATCCAATAATATGTACCCACGTCATAGAAAAGCAAGCCTTAGCTACACCCGATGTAGCGGATGCTGCCTTGGTTATTCGTACCAACCTCTCCCGGCTTTCCTCTCTGTACATTTTCCAAACTCACCTGAAGCGACCGTACAGTGCAACAGTAGCGTCGGCATGCGAAGTAAAAAATCCAAAATCTCTCTCGAGTTCAATTTGTTTTGCTGTCTCTGGGAGTTTCGGGGTTGAACCGGGCCTGGACTTTCTGTGTTCGTGGAGTACGGGTCAAAATTCAAAAATAGTATCTCCTATTGACATCAGCAATGGTTGTAACCGTGCAAACGTTTGCTTCAGATGATCACTATTGAACCGCTCTCTCTGCAATTCGTCCAGCTTTGATTGTTTTCGAATTTCAGTATGACGCAATCAGGTAAGGCTTATGAGCTTCTTCTTCTTTTCATTCTCTATTACTTTCCGATTTATCACTCCGGCTTTCTGCCATTCCACATTTTTGGTGAAATTGATTTCTTTGATTGATCACCGAATTTCTCTGTCTTCTTTAAAAACATTCTTTTGGGGAAGATTTTATTCTCGGTGGTAAAGAACGAGACAAAAATACAGGAAAAAATGGTATCAAATCTGTTACCTGGTAATGATTGATTGGCTCGCTTGGATCTCAAAATAGTTAAAATTGACTAGATAATCAAGTCGCTAATCTTTATACAGATGAGTATTTCTCTCTTTGTGTCTGTGTTAGTGTTACAAAATCTCAAATTGCATTAGCCAAAATTTTTGCCTTCCCGCTGTCATTTCATTAACATTGTGTGGGTGCTTTTCCCCGAGTAAACTCAGGATATGATATTAAAGATCTTTTTCGAGAAGCTCAAATCCGGTGGCTAAAGCCAGCAGAAGTGCTTTTTATTTTACAGAATCATGAGAATTACCAGCTAACCGAGGAGTCCCTTCAACAGCCAACTAGTAAGCTTCGTATACTTGTTTAGACGATTTATCAACACCTAGCTATTTTGTTAAGCCTTGCTTCATATTCTTGGCTGTCAATATTACTGATCGGTGATTCGTGGACAGGTGGATCATTATTTCTATTTAACAAGCGGGTCCTTAGGTTCTTCCGTAAAGATGGTCATAATTGGCGGAAAAAGAGAGATGGAAAAACTGTTCGGGAAGGACATGAACGACTTAAGGTCTGTTAAATATGAGGGCGCATTTGGTACATGGATGTGTTATATCTTTGATCTAGCTAATTTTCTCGAGGAGAGATCGATGCCTTTTTTCTTAGATTTAGTTTTTTTAATTTAAAATATCATTTGTTTATATAACCTGGTATGCATTTAGTTGTCTCATGGCTTGTCTTCAATTTTATTATGTGGATATGAGGGGTTGTACAGATTATACTGACTCTTTTTAATTATAGTGTATTGCCAAATTTATTGTTATTTGTTCATTTTGGAGATCGGTAATATTTAACTTCTTAATTTGGCTGCTATATTATAATTTATAGTTATCATAATTTCATTTTCATTCAATGATATTCCTAATGGCTTTTTTTCTTTCTTTTAAAAAAAAAAAAAAAAAAATTCAAAAGGTTGCAGATGGTTGAATAGTCTTTATTGACGGAAGTCTTATTTTTGAGTTTAATACATAACTTATGCAGTTACAATAGGCTCTTAGGTTAGTGGAGTTCTTGTGATTGATTCTTTGGTTTGAGGTTGACGTTTACCTTAATGGCTAGGTTGGAAATGTTGAAGCATTAAATTGCTATTATGCGCATGGAGAGCAGAACCCGGATTTTCAGAGGCGTAGCTATTGGATGCTGGATCCGTGAGTAGAGTTTATTTATTAGGACTGTCTGTATATTTCTTCTACCTCTGCATTTAATTGAGTTCTGGTTTTTACTTTGAAAAATTATTTATACTGGCATGAGTTAGGGAAATCTTAAACAGGTCTCAAAACTCTAATGTGTGTGTTCTTGTGTGTATTATGTGTAATGTGTCAATTGAATGTATTGGACAGTCATATTTCCTTGCCTGTTATTTTCCTTGGCAGGGCATTCGAGCACATTGTTCTGGTGCATTACAGACAATTAACTGAGGTGACTTCCTAAATCCTGATTTTAGCCTTCTCACTATAGCTGTACTCAAAACATTTGTTATTACCTTGTGTCGGCCTTCGTCAAGCTGATTATAATGGCTTTGACCAATGAATTGCATTTCCCAGTTAAGTTGTGCTATACCCACTGAGGGAGTAGCCCGATAAATTCTCCCGAGAAGGCTAAATGCCTTTTTTTTTCATACACTTTTTTTTTATATCCTTAAACATTTTTTTTAAAAAATCACATCATCATTCAAAAATATTTCCTTAATCACCAAGTAAAAAAATAAAAAATTGTATCGGGACCCATTGTCAGTAGGGATCCTCGCGATACAAAGCATTTCCCTTCCCAGTTTATATTCCTCATTTCGTCTGCCTAGTTTTCAATGCTTCTCAGCTGTTGGTTCCTTTATCCCTTTTTAAAGGACCTGTTTTGCATGTCCATGCATGATTTTAAGCCCAACTGGGCAGAACCGTTCTTTCATGCCCATAATCACCTAAGAAGAGCATCACTTGTTTGATATCATAGAACCAGGATGTGTTGATGATGCTTTAAACTTCTCAATGGGTAGGCAGTACTTTACCTGGTGTCGACCCTGTCATTATCTCTTGTGACCTAAGTGTGTCCCAAGTATGTACAAGTTGTCTGATCTTTCCACAAAGCCATATACTTTATTTTAATCGCATATATTTTATATAGTCCATTTTAAACCGAAACCAATTAGCATCCTGACTCCCCCACTCACTGGGGTGGCCGTTGGGCCCCAATAAAGAAGCGTAGATGGAGGTAGTTCTTCTTGCAAAATATTGATTGCTATTTCTCTGCTTGACTGGCTGTTAATACTTTCATTGTTTGAAATAGAGAGAGATTAAGTTCAAACTGACATAACGGGTTGCATTATGGGTTGTAGGGAAGGCATACTTCTGGATCTGTTGTACTGTTATCTCCAGGATCCTCTTCTACCTACAGTCAGAGTCCTACATCTTATACTACTCCAAATCCAGGCTCTAACTCCATGCTGAGTGACGTCTTTGAACCTTACCAGAGTTCATCTAGTCCAGGCTCAGAAGTTACTTCTGAGATAGCCATAAAGAATAATGGCATGAATGACCTGGACAGGATGAGTAGAACGGGACAGAGAGAGAGTTCTTCTGAGCTTGAGGTTACTCAAGCTTTGCGAAAGCTTGAGGAGCAGTTAAGTTTGGATGAAGACAGCTTTAAAGATATTAACCTATTTGGTAATCGAGATGAAAGTTCGAATGATTCATATATTCCAGAATATGAAAGGGAGAACTCAATGCTGGATCAATCTGCAGCTTCACTGCATGGACCTGAATATAATGATCAGTGCTATCGGGGACATGCTCTCTTGCGAAAGCTTGAGAAGCAGTTAAGTTTGGATGAAGAGAGCTTCAAAGAAGTTGGTCCATTTAGCAATCCAGAGGAAAGTCCAAATGATTCAGATATTCCAGAATATGATAGGGAGAACTCCAAGCAGGATCAATATTATAGGGGACATGATGGAGTTCAGGATAACTCAAACAACCTTGAGATTCTTCATGATGCAGGTTCCTTTTTTGTGTCTTACATGTGGTGCTTAGAATTGTTTATGATGAATTTGTGTGCGCCTTATCAGATCTGCTAGATTCTTAACACTACATTCTGCTTGGCTGTGTTTGGTTCTAGTTATATATGTGGATGTACTTTCTGCCTTTCTGGCATCTTGCTCAATGTTGATGATATTTTTTTATTGAATCTAATGCGATCTTCTATCTTCTTATGTGTTATCTGATAGAATCATCAGCATGTGCAAGTGCTTGGTCAAGATTGAGCTGCAGTGTTGTTTTTTCATATGTTAGTTAGCATAACTTCTCTGTGCTCTTTTTTTAATTTTTTTTATAAGTAATAAAAGATTTTATTCCCAAGAAATAGGCATAAGCCCAAGTACACAAGACAAATACAAAGGAAATACCTACTACTTTCCAAAAACGAAAGGAAAACTAAAACAGATTCTGGAAATTATCTTCCATTACAAAAGTTTTAGCCCACAAACTCAAGTACTAAAGAAAAAATCCCTAAGTTCTCCCAATGAATGTTCTTTGTCTTCGAAGCACCATATGAGACAAGAAGGAATCATCTTCCAAACATGAACAGCATTCTGTGCTCTTTTTTTTATAGCTCTCACAACTCAACTCATATCAAGTACCACTAGATCTGGTGTAACACATTGTAGAGAGGTTACCAAGCACAAAAACAAAAGGATGTAAAAAGGTGGTGTGCTATATATAGCCCCATGTGCGTGCTCAAACGCAATAAAAGGGGTGTTGTTGGTTTTTATATAAATCTTGACAATAGTTGACATGCGTACTGTGAGTGAAGTTACAAAAGAAAAAGGAATGTTAGAAGTCAACAAACTACGGTGCAAGTGTTTTTAGCCTGGGGAAAATAACTTTGCATGAAAGCACAAGCTTTAAAAGCATGCCACTATGCCAGTACTGCTGGCAGAATTAAACAAAAGCAGCATATAATTGCGATTCCCTGTCAAAGAGTATGCTGATGGCCCTAATTTTGTCCATTTTAATAAGCTGTAACATAAAAATTGTTTGGTTGAAATATGGAGACTTTTGAATAGGAAATCAGCATCTATCCTTTTGTGACGAAGCTATTTATTTTCTTTAAATAACTATAGGCACATGAAGAAAAAGAATTTGAAATCTCATGCCTGTCTTGTTTAAGAAAAAACGTTATACTTGTGAGCTTATTAAATCGACTTTCTAGAGTTGCCAGGGCAGATTCTTCAGTTTATCTTCATGATTTGGTCAACTCAAATATTGAATTCTGTTCCTTATTTCTTTCTCCTTCTCCCAAAGAATTGTGTGCTTGCATTAGTTTCCAGCATGAAAAATGTCATAATGTTCTCAAGTTTGCACTTTTAAAGTTTCACACCAATTTTGTCTCAAAGCTTTTGCTTACTTTGCTTTCCCTGTTTCCCCTTTTATTTACTATTGTAAAAAAAACTAAAGGGAAAGAAACCAAGAAAGTGCTGATGATAGTCATTTTCTGTAGGTTACAACGGTAAACATCACAAGCAATCATTTGGGCAAGATTTTGCGGATGGAAGTAAAGGATCTTTATCTTGGGAAGAGGTGTTTGAGTCATTTGACACTTCATCATGTGTTGAGTCCCAGAGAAAACATTTGTCTACGTTGGATGGAAATGTGAGTATTACGAAGAATCTCTCAATGTCTCCTTGTTCACATCTAAGGAATATGTAGTACCTCGGATTTAGTATGAGAGTGCAGTGAACGTGATCCCATATTATCTAGAGAAGGATAAGTTCTTGTTGTTTAAGCCTAAGCTACATTTGGGCTTACATTCCAATAGTACTAGTCAATATCATAATTGGAACCCCGTGAAATCATTTTTTTTTATAAGTAAAGTTCTTACGCGAGCAATGTGAGATTCCATTTACCACCTTCTCATAATAAATCTGGAGTATTACAATCCCCCCTTAGATCAATGACTTCCTCATACAGACTTCTATCAGTGACTAACTCTAATATCATTTGCATCCATACAAGAAAAGTCCAAGCCAAATTTGTGCTCATACTCCAAAAATATTAGTTAATGTTATACAAATAAAGCCCCTTGGAATCATCATAAATGGCAAGAACTTTTCTCTCCTAGGCAATGTGAGATCTCATTCAAGTATCACCACCCTCTAATACTAAATTTGGGGTGTTACAGAATCTATCATGTTAAATCTATGCTACGATTCAAGTTTTATTTTTTAGTACTCTTTTTCATCTAGGCAGCCTCTATGGACTTAAATGGGCTAACTTTTCATGATTTTTTTCTATCTTTTTTCTACTTCTATATAGGCGTCTCTCTTGTATACACCCTATGTACTGAGATGCGCCTTTTGCTTCTATTGTAACCTCTAGTTAGGTGTTTCTCATGTACACTACCTGTATACCTGGGTTTTGCCTATTTCTATGAATATAACTTCTTAAAAAAAAAACATCTATGCTCCAATTCATTCCTGGTGTAGTTGTTTTTGGGACTCTAAAGTATTTATGCTTACCAAAACACATACCATTTACAATAGGCCTTAATGCTCTCTCTCCACCTCTATATAGCATTTGTTAAATGATCCTTTGATTATTACAAATTGTTTCATTTTTACATGTTTTTCATCATTACAACAGGAAAAACCTCTTTCCCTTTCAATGAAGGCACCAAAAGAAGAGGAGCATAGTCATTGGATACATTCCAATGCAGATAATATTGAAAACAGTATGATTTTCTCTATTTTGGATTTTAATTTGACCCTTACTTATCATCTAGTGAATTTTATAAAGCTTTGACAACGATCATGTTTTACCAGCTTCTTTGTTGCTGCTTAAAGAAGCTGACAACTTCAGATTTCCCACATATCATTCACTCAGAGAAACTCATGAAACTAATTCTGACTACTACACGACATTGTTTGACCAAGGCCAAATAGGAATGCCTCTTGAAGCAGATTCAAGTTTGACTGTCGCTGAAAAACAAAAATTCACCATTCGGGAAATATCCCCAGAATGGGGTTATGAGAATGTGGCCACAAAGGTATGTATCATGTCATTTGATGTCTTTTGTGCTTAGATTTATTATGCTTCTTTTAGTCCAGTGGTGTTGTTTTCTAGGCTGAATATCTGGTTTGTATAAGGGGTCTACAATTGGTCTAGAACATAAAAAACCAGGCTGCATCTATCGAGTGGTTAATGGAATCCATATCTAACAACGGTATATTCCTATTTTTTAAAACTAGGTTTTCCAGACTATTCTACCTGGTTGAATGAAGCATGATTAGTTTGATCCTTTTACTAGACTCAGTTTTATGTGGAAACAAAACCTAGGAATCGTTACAGGTCGTCATTGCTAATCATCTTGGCTTTGCATGATGGTCTGCACATTTATATATATATATATATATATATATATATATATATAAAGTATAAACACAAACACGCATATATTGATAATGAACTTTACTAAAAGCGCAAAGGGCACAACCTAGGTACACAAGATATATAAGAAAATAACCCAAGTAGGGAGAATAAGGAAAATGAAAAAACATCTAAAACATTGGAAAAGCCAAGACTACTTTGCGCTAACATCCAGACACAAGTTTTTAGCATTATGGTGCTTAGCTACCATTGTGTTCTCTCAACCTTCAATGGTCCAAGCATTGTGTTCTTCCAGATACCACATTAAACATAGAGGAACCACGGACCAAACTTCCATGCAGCAATGACCTACTTTCTGATTTCTCTAGCAAGCCAACAATTCTACTGCCCTTTGGGGAATCACCTATTCTGGTTGGAAGTCCAAGGCTCACTGTGCTTTGGCCACTTCGCAGTGCAACAAAAGATAGCGAATGGTTCCACTATCTTCTTATACATGCAACACCAATCCATCACTATGGTTCTCTCTTTTTCTTTTTTTCTTTTCTTTTTTCAGATTATCTGTGGTTAAAATCTTCCCTAATGCAGCTGTCCACACAAAGAAAGCCACCCTCAATAGAGTCTTTTTCTGCCAAATGTCTTTTTAAGGAAAATGAGGATGTATTTTACACAATGTATAGTAGAAGTTCTGACCTCAAACTTCCCTTTTTGGAGGGGACCACTGGATCTTATCCTCACAACCACCTCCCAACCTAAGGGAGTACAAAAGGTTAAAGAATGAAACATTTAACTCCACTTCCCAATTCTGCGCTAGTCTTATAAAAGTGATATTCCATTGTCTCATATCATTGGAGAGCTTTAATAACCTTGCACTGAGGCCTACTGATTGAGGCAAATCCAGAACAATTCCGAAAAGGCTACCTTCAGTGCTGATAAACGCACCAAAACTCTTGCCAAAATATGATCTTAGACCCATCGCCCACATCTCAACTCCATTTCCCAATTCTGCGCATCTGATAAAAGTGATTCCACTGTCTCGCATCATTGGAGAGCTTCCAGTAATCGTGCACTGAGGCCTCCTGATTGAGGAAATCCCAAACAATTCCTAAAAGGCTACCTTCCAGAGTTGATCATCGCACCACAACTCATGCCAAAATATGATCTTATTCCCATCGCCCACATCAAATCTGATAAAACTTGAGAAAATCCCCCACCCTTGTGTTTTTCTGCACTCCTACCCTATTAAGACCTGCTAACATCATAGAGCACCACCCTCCCTGCATACTATCGTACTTCCACCACCTATTGCCATAAAACCACCATTTGTTTGGAAGCAGCACTAGAGCCATTTCTCATTAGAGCTCTATTGAACACCATCAGATTTCTAACTCTCAACCTGCATGAGGAAAACAGAGTGCAAATCTTAGGCCAGCTAAATAGATGGAACTTGAACTCATCACCAACTCCCCCCTCCAAGAAATCCTTTTGAAGCTTCTCAATGGAGTTTATTGTGCCAACTGGTATAGGGAATAGTGACATTTTTCAATATTAATTTGCTATTGGTGGTGTTGAATAAAAACTTGGTTTTACTGAGGTTAAGCATTTTTAATTTCATCCAAATGGATGGTTTCTCTTGAGATAGATAGCTTAAGGCCCATGGACTTAACCTCCACCTCTGAAATTCCTGAATGACCTCCTCACTTCTTCAACAGGGTAGAACATCTCTTTTAAAGTGGGCATCCAATTGCAAATGCTTTGTTAAATGGATATTGATCTAGCCATGTCACATTTGGTTAAGATCTGATGTCTGACATGCACTTCTAATGCAGATTCCGTATCATATGATATATTCTGGCATAAATTGAATTTGTTGTTGCAGGGTGTTGTTTTGTAGAGTTTTAAGTCTAAATTCTAAAATCCAAGATTCTCAATGCAGGTTGTCATTATTGGATCTTTCCTGTGTGACCCATCAGAATCTGCCTGGGCTTGCATGTTTGGTGACATTGAAGTTCCTGTTCAGATCATTCAGGAAGGTGTAATCTGTTGTGAAGCTCCTTCTCGCCTTCCTGGAAAGGTGACACTCTGCCTTACTTCTGGTAATCGGGAATCCTGCAGTGAGGTCAGAGAATTTGAGTATCGGATGAATACTAGAACTTGTACTCACTATCATTCACAGAAATCAGAAGCCACCAAGAGTCCAGAAGAGTTGTTGCTACTTGTTAGATTTGTGCAGATGCTTCTGTCTGAGTTATCAATGGAAAAAGGAGACAGCTTAGAATCTGATATTGATTTATTGAGAAGGTCCAAAGCTGATGATGATTCATGGAGCCGTATCATAGAGGCTCTATTAGATGGCAGTGGAACTTCATCCGGCATTATTGATTGGGTTTTTCAAGAGCTTCTTAAAGACAAGTTGCAACATTGGCTTTCGTCCAGATCCCAGGAGAGATCTGACCAGACAGGCTGTTCCTTGTCCAAGAAAGAGCAAGGGATAATACACATGATTGCTGGGTTGGGCTTTGAGTGGGCCATGAGCCCTATTCTCAACAATGGAGTCAATATAAATTTCCGTGACATTAGAGGGTGGACTGCTCTTCATTGGGCTGCGCAATTTGGAAGGTAAGTGAGAAACATGGTATATTTGCTGAACATATCTCCTGTTTCTTGCAAAGCACTAATACTGCAACAGAAAAGGAAAGAGAAAAAAAACATTCCAAAGTATAGAAAGCCATATTGATGTCGTAGCTGGTTTTTATGCTGGAGTCTTTTTGGATCATTTATCAAGTCTCATAAGCATAGAATTATACACTGCTGAATTTCATATTCTAGTTCTCTCACTTTGAATATGTGGTCCTAAATAAGAGCTTCTCTCCCGTTTGGGTGGCTGTCCCTGAAATGCCGGACATAATTTTATGGACGTTGAACTTGTGAACTTGTTCATTAGAAATCTAGGAACTTCTTTGAGATTTCGCATACCTAGTCAAATGTATATTCGTGTAGCTAAGAACAGGGATCTGTGGAACCATCGAGAAAAGTATCTCAATGCTTCATGATGTGGAATCAGTGAGAAAGGGATTGCCGCTTTGTATAACTTTTCTATTTTTTTTTATCTTGCATGCCTATAGCCGAAGGAAAAAAAATTTGCAGTTCTTGGATGTACTGCACGTAACTTGAAGAAAGCCAATTTAACTAGTCATAAGGAATAATTATATTGCTAGTTTCATGGTCGAAATCATTGTGAATAATTAAGGTTTTATGCTCTTCAAATAAGTTTGCTTTGGCTGGTAGTGGGGCTCTAGTGTCATTATGATTAAGGGTGATCAGTACGTCAAGAACTTATAGGCAATAGATCTTATCTATATGATGGGTAAGGTTGTTGTCTCTATGACTATTATTTATCCTGTATCTCGTGTATAATATCTAATGCCTATGTGCTTTCTGAGTAGTAGACCATTTAAATATTGTTCTGCTGTAATAGGGAAAAAATGGTTGCTGCACTTATTGCTTCTGGTGCATCAGCTGGGGCAGTGACAGATCCCACTTCACAAGACCCACAAGGTAAAACCCCGGCATCTATCGCAGCTACCAGTGGGCACAAGGGACTTGCCGGTTATCTTTCAGAGGTGGCACTAACTAGCCATCTGTCATCTCTCACATTGGAAGAAAGTGAGCTTTCTAAAGGCTCTGCAGAGGTTGAAGCAGAAATGACTCTGAATAAAATCTCACAGGGGAGTCTCACAGCGGATGGCGATGAGCTTTCCCTTATAGGTACCCTAGCTGCTGTTCGGAATGCAGCTCAGGCTGCTGCACGAATACAATCAGCTTTCCGTGCACATTCTTTTAGAAAACGGCAACAGAGAGAAGCTGTTGTTAGCATAGATGACTATGGTATCAATTCAGATGACATGTCAGCTATGTCAAAGCTGGCATTTCGTAACTCACGCTATTACAACTCAGCTGCATTATCTATTCAGAAGAAGTACCGAGGTTGGAAAGGTCGACAGGATTTTCTAGCATTTCGGCGGAAAGTGGTGAAGATTCAGGTATCACATTTTCTATATAATATAATAAATCTAATATGCAATCGCATGACATGCTGGAAATTTGGAATTTTTCTGTGCTTTAGTAAGCTAGATATTATTCCCATACGTTTAACAACTTGCGTATTGGATAACTCAAGGATATATGAGGTATATCTTTGCCCTTTTTCAAGATAACTCTGAACCTTTCATATTCCTTTTAAATTATGAAAACCTTTTTAATTAGTGTATAGGTTTAACTTTTATTGTGTTGACAGGCCCATGTGAGAGGTCATCAGGTAAGGAAGAATTACAAGGTGATTTGTTGGGCTGTTGGAATTCTAGACAAGGTTGTCCTACGATGGCGACGTAAAGGAGTTGGTTTGCGAGGTTTCCGGAATGAGACAGAGATTATTGATGAGACTGAAGATGAAGACATTCTCAAGGTGTTTCGCAAACAGAAAGTGGATGTGGCTATTGATGAGGCTGTCTCTCTGGTGATGTCCATGGTTGAGTCCCCAGATGCTCGTCAGCAATATCATCGCGTGCTTGAAGGATACCGGCAAGCTAAGGTAAGTAGGCTATAAATCTCGAATTGGCATAACTTCGATCCATCTAGTTTTCTTATAATCTGAAATCACTAAATATCAGCCTCTAGTTCTTTGCTAAATATTCATCAATCAGTTGACAACATTTAGAATAGAGGCAACTATATAGCAGGAAATTAAAAGTTATTATTCATTTGTGCATATAATTAGTTAGAATAAAATAGAAGGCACCAGCATCCAATTTTGAGTCTACAATCAGCCCATAGTCGTCTCAAAGGAACTTAAAAGTTATGATTCATTATGTGTATAATTAGTGAGAGTAAGATAGAAGGCACGGGTATCTAATTTTGAGTCTATAATCAACCCATAGTCGTCTATCACCAGAACATAGTCCCAACACTTCCCTTCTAGCTCAAATTTGAAGCCTGTCAGGAAGTCTCTACTCCTTAAATGAGCTTTAAGGAGTTGAATCAGTTGCAAGTTGTGATTTCTTTCATTTGGTCAGGATGGGCTGTTTCACTTGCTGTCTTGTTTTGTTTCCAGCTGAGATGCATGCTCTGTAGAGAAGGTTAATTTCTTCTCTGTGTCCAAAGCTCATAAGGCTGGTTCCGTGTAGATTTCCAGTTGTATGTTTCATCAAGTTATGATGTATGTTGTATTGGATTTGGATGCAAATCCTATTTTTGGACTTGTAGAATTGAAGATGCAAAACAATTTATTAATGATGAGTGGATACTTTAGGAGGCTCTCTATTCTGTATATTTCAGAAACCTGGTGGATGGTGGATGAATTCTTTTACAAACGTCCTTCAATCGACCTGAGAATTGGATTAAGATGACTACAATTTTTAAAGAAATAGTCATTTTTTAAAGTTTAAACCAACGATTGTAATCTCTTCATGTTGGAATTTGCATTTGCTTGTGTTGCTAAGATGTACGGAATTTCTTGAACTATTCATGCAGGCTGAACTTGGTGGCACGGGCAGTGGAGTGGGATCAACTTCTCTAAGTAATATATCCGGAATGGAAGACGAAGATATGTATCAGTACCCATAGAAGCATCTGTTTTATCATCCTAACTAATATTAGGTTGACCCATTTTTTAGTTTGCACTTAAATGGTCTGGATTTCACAGTAATTGGAAAGTAACTAAAGAGCTTATGCTGTCGTATGTAAATGCGTAGTGTAATCTAATATCTGTACATGGCTTGTAAAGGGGGGGTTTGAATGGATCTTAGACTTTAGTTAAGTAAATCTCTTCTCTCTCTCTCTCCCCACATCTCTCTTCCTTTCTATGATTTCAATTCTCTTCTTTGTATGGCTGCTTTCACTGTAAGGTTAAATAAATTGTCTGCGAATTGTGCCTTTTGATATTCTTCTTGTTTTCCGCAAGTGATACCATCCCTACCATGTGCCCTCTCTACTGCCTTTGTTGCATACACGGTTTGAGACTTCAATCTTTTATCTAAGAGATCTCCATCTGTTGTGAGGCCGATCTAATACTGTTTTCCCTTAAAAAAAAGTAATTTCTGTTTCTGTTTTTTCTTTTGATCAGTATCCATTACACCCCTATTTTTTAAAAAAGAAACAACAACGGTTTCATTGTAAGAGCTGAAAACCCCAGCCTCTGAGCATATGCTATAGGTTTACTGGCCACGTGTCTTAGGGATGGTTTTCTCCTGCTTTCCTGAATAATATAGTACTCCTCATCTCTCTGTCGCTGTCTATTCTATACATGTTAATCCCATTTTTCTACACGTCCGCATCTCTTTATTATTTATTTTTAATCTATTTTTATGTTTTATTTAGCAAAAAAAAAAACATAATATAAGTATTACAAATTCTGTTCATAATATGTTTGTGTCGAAGTAGTGCTTTTTCTTAAATTAGATAATGATGTTCTACTTATTTATCTGCCGAGGAACGCAGTAGCTTTCTGGTTCTACTTATTCTTTGGTCCTATTCCCAGACCACCATGTTGGTTGTCCCACGCAGATGTCTGTGTGAGATCTTTTGAACATCATCTCTAACAGAGAGGGTTTCCTCAATTCCCTTGCCAATAAGTGATCTCAAATAATCTGTGAATAGTAATGAATAGTTTGTGAATAGTAATTAAATAATTTTCACTTACCAAACACAGCCTTACATTGACGAGCCTTACATTGACGAGCACACCATACGTAAGGAGAGTCCCAAACTAGCGACAAAGATTGATTAGCAAAGTGCCTTCGAACTGACATATCATCTAAGATCACTTTAACATCTAAACGTAACCTAAATGGTGAAAATCAATGAAAGTCTTGTTTGATATGAAGCCAAGAGGGGTAAAGTTTTGAGAACAGTACTGCCAGTTGGATCTATATTGGCTGAACAAAGCATCTAGAGTAAACAATACTTCCTTCAATTTCATTTGTTGATGATATGTTCGGAAGAAAGAATCTTGATTTTGGTATAAATGTTGATATGTTGACTTTAATATCTTGGAATTCAGTTTGCTGTAACTGTTGCATTCCTTTTTCTGCTAATCAGCGTCATACCACCAATCATTTTAATACAAGCTACTAACAAATAATCTAAACGCAGAAACCCATATTTGCAGCTCATCCAAGAATAACACTACATTTGGTACCAGCCAAAGCTTGGGAGAAGCTGTAAGACGAAGTAAAAAGTGTTCTAAATCTCAAATGCAGAATTCACTCAAACAATTGCGCAAAAAAAGTATCTTCCACTTGAACAACCACAACCAAGAATCTCACAAATTTGGGACAGAAAAGCTAAATGAAACATAATAACTATCCAAAGAGGACCCACTTTCCATTTGATATGTCTAGAACTGACAAGTAAACAAGCTTTAATCCACAGGATGTTCTGTTCACATTTACGCCATTTGTTGAATTTTGGTCAATCATGTCTTCATGCATAGTTCAAACGGAATATGTCATTCAACACATAAAAGCTTCCTTGAGGTGTTGGCATCAAATGGAACATCTGAGTGCAGAAAGCATGACAAGGAATTTAGTTAGATACAATAATAGCAAAGAATGAAGGACAGTGCTTCTCATAATGCACGCATCCACTCAAGGAGAAGGTGCCATTTGAGCTAGATACTGTTAGCCACGGGAATAAAATAAATCTCTCAACATATTATCAATCTCTCAATGTCATATCCAGGAACAAAACCACATGCAATATAAAGATACAGCACAAGAAATTTGCTTCAAAGAGAAGATAGAAATCATCCCAGGTTTGTATCTTTACTCCAAGCACAAAAGTAACTCTCATTACTTATCAATAAACAGGACACTCGTTATCATGACATTTATGCCAATACTTTCATGTTTCCTGGACAGAATTCTTAGTAAAATACACAAGGACAAGAAGTTCATCGAGAGAAATACACTACAACGTGTTTCCTTCACATCTTATGCCAATATCGTTGGCATAAATCATCCGGTTCAGAAAATCAAGCAAAAAATCGAGGGAGACGCTGAAAATGATTCACTTGAAGGACGAGGATTGAGGAATGTATTGCTATTAAGGAAGATCTGCACTACAAATGTAGACTAACATGAAGGCTAAACTAATTACGCTCTTACGCCCCAAACACTGGCACAATCAGAATATGAAATAGTAAAGATAAATACCAATAGGATACAAACAAAGCAAGAGATTCACCAAGCAGTGCCACCAAACCCTAGCCAAAGCAAGGCAATGAAGAGATCAGAACAGTAAATATTGACTACAAACATCGCAAAGATGCAAAAGGTTCTTTGACAGCAAAAACGTAGATCTATCAAGAGCAAAATAAAAATCAAATCCGATTTGGCCGAGAAAAATCCAGTTTTTTAAGTAGGCCTGAATCTCAAACCAAAAGCCAATCCTTAATCGTCCCATGTAGATACGCGCAATATATACAAAATGAGAACAATCAACAACAAGAAGAACAACGATCCTTGGCTGATTAGCATCGGATCGATCGGGACACGCCTCAAAAGTTTAAATATCCTAAGAGCATCACACCCAGGTATTAGGAGGAGATCATGTGCAGAAAAGAGAACCTGGCTGAACTTGAGGGCGTGCTGTTCGCCGGCGAGCTGGAGGTTGCCGCTGACGAAGACGAGCATGCCGCCGGCGGGGCCAGAGGGCTGGCAATCGACGGTAGTGATGCCGTGCTGGCACTGCTGGAAGGGGAGGCTAGTGAGCTTGGCGACGATGTTCTGGGAGCCTTGGGTCTTCTGGCCCTCGAAGGTCAGCATCGACTCGTCCTGGTAGAGGCTCACCAGCCCCGCACGGTTCGCATCGAACGTCGAGTAGTAGTGCTCCACGAATGCTTTGGCCAACTGGTCCGGATCCATCTCCACCGCACCCGAGCAATGCCCCGCCTCCGACGCAAAAAACAAGAGAGCTAGAGAGACAGAAGAGATACTGTGTGCAGCGCAGAAGGAAATTTCTAGTATTTACTGGACGCTTCTATTTTATGGACCCTTCTTTTCATCTATGGGCTAATAAATAAATAAATAAGAGTATAAAATATAAATATTCGAAGTCTTGTAACCTTGTTATCAATGACATTTCCTTATATTCTTTGATTTGGATGATAAATGAAACGAAGATGTGTTTTGATTTCCAAAAAAAAAAAAAAAAATTATACTACCCATTTGACGTGGTACTCTAATTTAAAAAATTCAAAAATTTAAAATAAAATATATTAAAATAAAATAAGTCTGAAAACATAAAAGAAAAATATTAAAACCTTAAATTCCTTCTGAATAAAAGAAAAATATTTTTTATTTTTTAATAAGCCATGTAACGCTGAGTGTGGCTTCATGTAAGAAAACATGGCATAAATTAAAATATTTTTTAATATAATTATATATATATAAATTATTAATGGTTATTTCTCTAACCATTAAAAAAAGCATTTTCTAATATACTATTTTTCAATAAACAGTGTCAGCAACAGTGGCGTTTGCATTTAGGACATGGAAAAATCTATTAATTATCTATTTTCTCATCATCTCATGATGTGACATTAGATGATAGGTTCACAAGTGAAATATAATAAATAGCCTCCAATCATTTAATGCTACATCGTGAAATGATAAGATGATGATAAAAATTAAGATGATGAGTAGAATTACTCTTGGGACATACGCTATAAAATGTGTAAAAATATCTTAGAAGATGTTTAGACAGTGAGTTAATATAAAAGTTAAAAGTTGAATAAAATATTATTTTTTCTTATATAAAAATTTAAAAAAGTTATAATGATTATATTAGATGAATTAAAATGTGTTTTGTATCCAAACATTTTCCTAAATATATAAATTTAGAAGACTGAGTGAAGAATTATACGCAGGCTTCAAACCTGCGCGGGTGAAGCACAACATATTTCAAGTCTGTCTCCTTAACCACTTGGAAATATCGACAATCATTAACAAAATTGGTTAAGATATCTACATATTGTAAATTCCAATAGAAATAAGAACGATTGATTAATCTTGTGATCACTATATAAGATTAAGAAAATAAATAAATGATATTTATAGTTTTAAGGTGTAAAAGTCTCACTCACACACTTCCTTTTAAAAAAGTAAATGAATTTAAGACCGAAACCCAACAGATTTCAAGTCAGTCTCCTTAACTCTGACGTATCGACAATCATTAACAAAGTTGGTTAAAATATCTAAATATTGTAAATTCTAATAGGAATAATAACGATTGATTAATATTGTGATCATTATATAAAATTAAGAAAAAAAGAAATTATATTTACAGTGTTATGGTGTGAAAGTCTTACACACTTACTTTTAAAAAAGTAAATGAATCTAAGACTCATGTGAAAAAATAATTTTTTTAATGATAAACTCCACTTTATTTTATAGGGAGTGTACGAGACTTGTACACTTTAAGATTATATATAACATTACTCATAAGATTAAAACGATACTCCAAACCAAATTATTTCAGGAGTAAAAATGTAAAATATGTTAATACCACAAAATCCAAAATCTAAGAAAATTGCTAGTTTGCGCCCCAAAGGTACTGCTCGGTTTGACCGCTCGGTAAATTTTTTTTTTACCGAATGATGAGGAAGTGATTTTAAATGTATTAATGTATTTTTTAAAAATATTTAAATATATTAAAAAAAGTGACAAAAAAATGAAAAAAAAAAAAAACTCAAAAGTGCCGTGCAGTACACTTGAGAGGGCTACTCTGGGCAGCACAGTAACCCAACTCAAATTCTAATCCTATGAATAATTGAAGAATAAGGAGAGTTGCTATAACTTGTAATCCATTACTCAGGCAAGATGCTTTCCTTGAATTCTAATATGGCTTCATGTGTTTTCCCTGATCCACAGTGCTTCAAAGAAGTGTAGAAATCAGGCAAGAATAGTGACATTACTCGAATTTGATACAATGTGATAGTTACATGAATCCTCAGTCGAACAAATTGTTCGAAAAAAAATAAAAAAATAAGAAGAAAAGTGTGGTTCTATAAGTAAACATCAAGTTATCAACCATGCTTATTGTAGTCCTGACTAATATACACAATGCACTTCTCCTGTTGCTGAGAAGCTATATTTCATTTCTTCAACAGAACAAATCACTATGACACGAGTATTAACACTTGATCAAAGAGTCAGAACTCTTCAAGGATCACATTTTATTCCCTGATCTTCTATGATACATCAAAGCCTAGGGGTTTTCTCCACCATTTTCGACTAATATCTCTGAATTTTAGGTCCAACCAGTACGAGATGAAAGGCCTGGAGATGAGATCAAATTTGCAAGTGAAAAATCAACTGTCTTCTATATCTGGCTCATACAAAAATCAAGAAAAACTCAATCCCAACCTGTCAAGCACGGTTTCTATATACACTGCTACAAGAAACAACTGTCTCCCTGGATAGTATAACAAACACATCAAGAAGTCAACAAACTAGTAATCGAACAGATCTATGAAAAAGAGATAAAGGAACAACAACTGGAATTTGATGTGAGTCTAAAAAATGCGTTTGATGTGAGCCTTTGATGTCACCACAAATGCATTAACTTCCAAAAAAAAGAAAGAAACTATGTGTTGAAGAGTAAGAAACATGAGTGGTGATCTTACTTTTTGGAAGAACTCTGAACCCATTTAAGCATTCCTATGCATACACGAGAACAGCTTGCCGTGCTTATCTCAGCAGCAAGTCTTTAGAATGTAAGTTGTCTCTATAAATTCCCAATTGAAGCCGATTGGAAATGGCGTGAAACCTCTCTATAAAGTTGTTGTGCTTCAAATGGTTTTGAAACATATCCATCCATTCCACATCTTATGGATTCCTCATGCGTAGCCTGTATTACATCTGCTGTCATGGCCAAAATGGGAACATACCACTTTGAAATATTATCATAAGCTTCCACAGATACTTCCCCACTTTGAATAAGATTATTGATACTACATTCCACTTCCCTAATTTTTCTTGTAGCTTCAAACCTGTGATGCAGAGAGATTAAATGGTTCTTAGATCTAGCAATTGATCCACTAATTGTGTCAATAATTAGTAAAATGGAATAGGATCATCAATGGAAAGAGGAAAACATGTAGCCCAATGAGAGTTATTGTTCATAACCACCGATAGCAAATTTGATGCGAATTACTCCCATCACATATAAGGCAGCCTAAAATTTTCTAAATGGTTAATTAGACAACTAGAAGTACAGATTCTAGCCTGACATCATTAGAGTGATATTCTAGTTATCATTTATACTTTTTTTTATAAGTAGTTATCATTTATACTTACTTAATGAAGCCTTTAATCCCCAGTAAAAAATTCTTTAAATCAGAGATTTTACAAGCAATCAAGAAGAGCATACCCGTCCATTTCCGGCATTTGGATATCCATGAAACAGGCATCAAAATGGTGAGGTGGTTGAAGCAAAGAGATAGCCTTTTTCCCACTGTCTGCACAGACCACATCAGCTCCATACTTCTTCAAAGCACCAGCAGCTACTCTAAGATTCACATTATTGTCATCTACAATAAGGATTTTTCTACCAAGAAGAAGATTGCAGACAGACAAGACAGAGATCTCCCCAGTGCGGGGTTTCCCCTTGCCCCCAACACCCATGGCTCGCTGTAATGAGGCAGCAAGCATGCTTGCTCTCAGGGGCTTCATGACGATTGGCAGGGTGTGATCACTTGAAGTTGCAGCTCTTGTTCTGGATGGGCTGATAGAACTAGCTAGAAGGAACAACTTGGGAGGCATCCCATTATCAACCTTCTCTAAATTATCGATGAAATGAGCAGAAATGACTGAATCCCTATCCCAAATCTCCTGCTCAACAAGTACCATATTGGTAACTGTTTTGCCACTGTTTATGCTAGACAAAACTTGATTGAAATCAGAAACCACTTCAACATGAATTCCTAGCCGTTGGATATGATATCTTGACACCTTGGCACGAACTGGTCTGGGGTCCACAACTAACGCCATCATGCCCTGAAATTCGGAGGATGCAAGATTGGATTGGTTGATGATTTGCTGGCTTTTATATTCATTTGGATCGGAGCAGCCTTTGGTGAAGACAGCAGTAAATGTAAAGGTAGAACCGATCTTTGGTATGCTCACAAAACCAATTTCCCCATTCATTAGGCCAACTAGACACTTGCTTATGCTTAGGCCAATACCTGTGCCTCCATGTGTTCGGGAGATGGAAGGACCCACCTGCATAAAAGGAGTGAAGATACGAGATTGGGCTTCAAGAGGAATTCCTACTCCTGTATCCTCAACAGAAACAATTAGGTTGATAAGGTCAGAGGAGGACAACGAGAGAGGACAAGTGGATCCTTCTCCACTGAGAGTCTTAAATCCTTCCCAGCTGCAGCGCCTATCTGCAACAGGGAATCCACTCAATGTGTTCTTCGATGGTGATTCCATCTCAACTCCTATTGAGCCAATCACTTCCTCAACAAGATGAACAGTGACAAATATGTGCCCTTTCTCTGTGAACTGTAATATAAGTAAATTATCAGCTCCTCTATTTATAAAAATAACATGCAAGATAGTTTACTTTGATGAGAAATACTTTAGCCACAAAAGATTACACAAAAGTAAACCCACAAACTAATGTGGCTTGATGCAATACATCATATTGTAAAGTTACTTTTATTGTAAAGTAGATTTAACGAATCACATGAAGCTATATCAGTTTGTGGGTTATTTTTGTGTACTCTCTTTGTGTATGTAGCACTTCTCTTTAATATTCATTACAAGAAACTCCTTTCACTTTCCAAATTACATGACACCATATGCCTATAGCACAATTCAAAACACAAGCATTTCCAAAATGAGTTAATTTCTTATATCTACTCAATTTCTTCATTTTATTCTTTCTCCACCAGATACAAGAAAGACACTCACCCACAAGATAAACCATTAAATATCAAAACCAACTTTGGTTTGCATAGGGTAATGACTGAATAAATTCCCAAGATTGATCATTTTATCCCTTTTCCGAATCTACAGTAGCAGAAAACAGATTTTTTCCCAACACTTTTGATTATATACAACTGACATTTTTCTTTTTATTGGCACTGGGTGTCCGAGAACAAAGTCCCGACTAATCCTAGGAGTGCACAAGCCCTCAGCAAGAAATTTCCCGCAAGTGCACCTCGGGTAATTCAAGGGGAAGTTCCCCCAGTCTGATGGCCCCTAGAAATTGTTTGCACTTAAGAGGATTTGAGCCTTAGACCTAGAGGGAGCATACCTCCAAGACCAAGACCAAGACCAAGACCTTTACCACTCGAGCCAATGTTGATTATATACAACTGAATTTTAGAACCTACTTTGTACTTACTTTGATTGAGTTACCCATAAGATTGGTAATGATTTGACGAAACCTTCCTGGATCACCAATTAGCATTTCAGGAACTCGATCTGAGATATAAACTGCCAGCTGCTCTTTCCACAATTTTGGCCATGCAAAACCATCAATTTAACTATTAGACAGTGAAAGTGTGCAATGAAAGACAATTCAAACCTAGAAACAATTATACCTCCACTCCTTTTTCCTGGGACTTTCCAGAAAAGAGTGAGAGAATATCATCCAAAATTGCTCTCAGATCAAACCGCACGGCCTCAAGCTCAAGTCTACCAGATTCAATCTTTGCTTGGTCTAAAACCTCATTTATGAGTGAGACAAGAGCTTTTCCACTGGCCTGTGCAGTTCTGACATAATCTTGTTGAGTAACATCCAGATCTGTGTCCATAAGCATATCCAACATTCCTGAAAAATTAAGAGCATTGCATTTCCATGGTTCAGAAAGCTCTCGATCATGACCATTGGGCCATACATATAACTAATTTCCATTAATGAAGGACAGTGTCAAATACTCACCGAGAACACCATTCATCGGGGTTCTGATCTCATGGGAGACGGTAGCGAGGAACTACAGATGGTTGAAATTTGTTTAGGGCCACATTTGCATGAAAAGCAACTTAAAAAAAGTTGTACCGAGTAATTCAAGATATCAAGTACCTGGGATTTTGCAACATCAGCAGCCTCAGCTCGTTTTTTGAGCTCCATCATCTTATGGTAATCATCTTCAACTTTGGCAATTCGATTCACAGTTGCATGGAATATATATCCAACAAGTAATGCAATCACGAGGATGCCAATAGAAGTTGTTATTGCTAGCCAATGCCATGGCGGTTTTTGCTTGAATCTGTATCAGGCATAAACTTAGTTTTCAACCCACTTCAAGTCTTCAACTCCTAAAGTTTGATTATTAATTTATTTTTCCTCAGAAGTTACAGAAGACTGGTTATTTGGGATCCAGTAATAGCAGCCACATCAACTAATTAGACAGATAAGTCATACAATGGCAGCAACTCATTATCCCTTTTTTTTTATATATATATATATAAAAGCATGTAACTTTTCGTTAGTCGTTATGTGACACTTAATTGGTACAAACTAGCCAAAGGGTTCGATATGGTGCAGAAGCTGAACCCAGAATAATCGGTACAGAGAAGAACTTATTTTTACCTGCAATGCATCTCATGCTTCCTGAGAGGATCTCCAAAATTAAGGGTGCTAACATGCTGCAAACCATCATCCGATACATTTGAGCCATACATGCTGATTGGATGTGAGTCATTGGTTGTGTCATACACATTCACAATGATAGTCTGTTTACTAGCAAGCTGCTGAAGCAACTTCTCCACAAGTGATTCAATATCAAATACTCCCCCAAGATATCTGCTTGGCAGCACATACAATCGTGAAAAGGTTTCTTATTAGTTTCTTTATTTATTTTACATGCTCCAGTTAAATGCAAGAAATCCATTTTCTATGATATGGCAT
Source organism: Juglans mandshurica (assembly GCA_022457165.1). Classification (NCBI taxonomy): domain Eukaryota; kingdom Viridiplantae; phylum Streptophyta; class Magnoliopsida; order Fagales; family Juglandaceae; genus Juglans; species Juglans mandshurica. The sequence continues at coordinate 22,070,310 of CM039629.1, read as the reverse complement.
CGGCAACATGAATCTTAATCTTCCCAGAACAAGTTCAATGAGTACAGTAAATTCGAGTATTATTAAGCCATCTCTCCTTTTCCATATATATGTATGTATGTACATGCACATGTGTACTATGCATGTACATACATACATATATATGCAGGCTTTACAGCTGTCATTCTTCTATTTCTTTGTTGGGGGCAAGGGGAATTTTGAGGGATTCAGATACCGTAAGGAGAATGCATACCCATCAGTTGCTTGAATTCTCTCATTCAGTGTAACATTTGAGGGGAGATCTGCCTTGTAGACAGCAAATGTCAATATAACTCCAAGACGATTTGTTTTTACTAGCCTCAAAGGAGCAGATAGAACCCCCTTTCCTGATGCTCTGGCACGCAACACATTCTCACGATCTTCCTGTTGGTACATAACTTGTTGAAATTTTCTGAATGAAGATAATGTATGAAATCAAATACTTCCAATAAAGTACAATGTCCATAGTATCAAGACTTCAGAATTTCTGAATCACAACCATATGCGGTTTAATTGAAAAATGGTTCAAAATTCAGTTTAATCATTCAAAATCGTCACACCAGCAAACTAATGATCGCAAGAGAATATGCAGAAGATAGACCAAAAAAAAAAAAAAAAAAACTAACCTTCCCCGACAGCATATCAAGTGAAACCACATGAGAAATGGTATCCTGTGCAAAGATGACAGGAGCATATTCTTCCTGACTTAGGGATGGCTCTAAGGCTTCTGCGGCATAATCATCCTCATGAACGGGGTTTTGTTCAAGGGTATCCATCCTCTTAATGGTCCAGCCTTGTTGCTTCTCGAATTGTTCCCTTTCTGAGTGGAGCACCCTAACAGCATATGCCACACCACTTGTGATGGGCCTCTCAAAAGCAGTTCTTTCCGTGTACCTTGCAAAAGTCCTCTATAGATTGTGAAAGTTAGATTGCTTTGTTGACAAGATACTAGTGATAGTAGGCAAAAGAACTCGGATCTGGTTTTAGATTAAGCTAAATTAACAAAGATCAAAATTGAGACCTCAAATCGATTCGCTATTTAGCACCTTCAACTCATCTCCCATATGTAGAAAATGTATCACATGACACAATTATGCTATGAAATTATAGAAGAATGAGAAGCTAAGTGATTAATTGTTGTTAAGTGCAGCTTAAAAGAAGTCTCCGGAAAAATAGCTCAAGTACAGTTGTGAATTAAGCCATATGCCTCGTAATTAACATTCTTGACCAAAAGCAATGGAAGAAACAAGTTCGAAATAAGGCAATTAAGCACTTTTATTGGAGAGTTGTGGATTCCGCCAAATTTTAGAATCCTAAATTGCTCAAATATGAAAGAAGATGAATTTACCTGATCAATAGCAGAGGGGTTCTTGCCATGGTGGAAGGTTGAGATCATAATGGACATGGCTTGGATATGATTCATACTCACATTAAACTGATCCTGCAACATCCTAGCCCTCTCGTCACACATACTTGCAAGAGTCTCTTTCCTCTTTTCAGTAGCTTGTAACCTCATGTAGCAGAAGATCCACAGAGACACCATGGTCCAACCAAGTACCCATGTAATCAAGAGCTTCCTCCACCATGCTTTGGGGACTTTCTTAGACCCAATATACTGGTAGTAGTGGTGGATCTTCCAACTGTTTCCCGAGATCTTCTCCCACCATTTTAGCCACATCTTGCCACTATCACCAAGCAAACCAGTCTTGGTGTCCACTATTCCACTATTTATGAACCAGTTCATGGAAATTACAGACACAATCCAGTAACATAGCATCAAAAGCAGATGCCCCACCTTTAGGCCAAACCCAACCACGTGAAGCAAACTCATCAGAAACAGTTACCAACACAAGTTAACAACAAACAGTAACAATACGAGGTGAGATTGACTTCTTGCTTCTCCCCACGAGAGAGAGAGAGTGTGGGGGTCGAGAGACCCGGTATCAAATCCGCAGAAACGTTCTAGTTAAACCCAACATCAAGAAGCGGGTAAAAAACTTTGAAGAAGTTGAAAGTGAGGAAATGAAGGAGGACGAAACTCACCCACTTCCAAACTAACCAAAAGCAGAAAAATTGAAAAGTATGTGTAAGTGGAGAGATGCTATCTTATCCACCCAGACAACTTCAAAATTGGAATGCAAGAAGAGCCCAGGATTAGGGAAGATAAGAATTCACAGACCAAAAAAAAAAAGGAATCAAGGAATCCCAAGATTCAGTTTCTAATCCCAAACAATTTGATTTTATCTGTAAACCACCAACCAAAATCCAGGACAAGAAATGGGCTAAACTAAGCAACAAAGATTCGAAATTTAGTTAAACCAAATCAGAAAACCAAGCCCCCCATTAAAGAATCTGACACGAGATCTAGTTTATAGGGGTTTCGACCTTGCTGAAATCAAACAAGAACGAATTTAAGCATGTGGGTTCTAAAGTTTGACTCTTTTGAGTAAACAAACCTGAATAGAACTACGCACAAAACACAAGAAAGACCAGAAATGGTAGTAGAAGAAGAAGAAGCAGCGATAGGGAGAGAAAGAAGGTGAGCAGAGTATAATCATGGACATTGAGGAGAAAATTAATCAACGAGAAAAGGTTGGAGAAGAGTATGGTAATGGTGGTAGAAATGTCTGCTGGCACAGGCCATTATCTATATCCACATAGTCCACACCATCCAACCCCCAAAAAAATATATTTCAAAGCATAAAAGTTATTTTTTTTTTTATCATTTAATATATTTAATTATTGATCTGTATAAAATAATAATATAATTAAAATATATGAAGACAGGAAAGGTATAGTTCCACTTGGCAGAGATCAGAGTGCTTTTTATAACTTTCCTTCATGTTCGTTCACATCCCAATTATCTATTCAATACCGCCAAGACAACTTGTACACACTAGTTAACTCTGTGGTTGCATGCCAATTTTTTATATGACAATTCTACCCTTGCATGGAAACAGAATTTCACTTTTCTGCCTCAATGGCATTAGGTACCCCGTACTTAACCCAACTCGTCAGTACCCATCACAGAGAACCAGTGTCCAAAGAGTGGGTAAAGAGGCAAGGCACCCATTATTAGAATCTCTCATGGTGTTACTATCTTTTTCACTGTGTTGGAATCTAAATAAACTTAAAAGGCATACAGCTCCAAATTCATTAGAATTCTCGAAAATACATCCAGTGGCAACCTTTTTTTCATCAATCCAAATTGCTCCTGAAATCGTTTAAAAAACCCAAATATTCCAGTAATCTTGTTAAATACTTCTCTTTGTTTTGAATCTTTATTTTGAATATTATCATTTTCTACTGCAATTATCTTTTAAGATTTAATTTAGATTTATAAATAATATAAGTTGAGATGATTTATGAATAATAATAAAATTTATAAATTAAAATTTATAAATAATAAAAATTCAAAAATTAAAAGTTAAAATTCATGCAATCCGGCTACAAGTGATTATAAAAATTATTTAAAATATACTGCATTAATCTGGCTAAATTCAAAATGACACTATTATTCTTCAGTGATACTGACATGACATCCGATTTATAAGTTGAAGCCCCACCAATGAAAAACTTTAATATATTGTACCTTTGTGACCACCCCTGCCCCTCGAAAGGAAAAGAATAATAACTAAGATCAACAAGCTTGGCTACTTTATGGCTTCTGCAATTTGCATACCGTAATGGGAAGCAGGAAAAACTATCACCATGGATGGGCATGCATGTAAGATGAGATTGGAGGGCGAAATGGTCATTTAAAAGTGGGCGGTAAATGACAAAATAGTAATTTGAGAATAAAGCAGTGGCAAAGGAATAAGGCACTTTAATCAAGGCTGGTCAGGGAGTGATTAGGCCAATCACTACTACGGCTCCGCTTTGGTTGTCTCTTTCTGACAGCGACGTCCCACGTCAGAGCACCGGTTCTCTGGCTCTTGGCCAATCGGCTTGTAATGCCCATTGCCCACATTGGCTTTGCCGCCATACGTGTCACCTGTGGGGACGTGGGTCGTGGGATAGCATTATCATCTCTCACGCGTTTATTAAGAGTTCGTATATTTAACTAAATTGAGTTGAATTGAATTAAATAATAAAATATTATTATTTATTATTATTATTATTTTAAAATTTAAAAAAATTAAATTATTTATTATATTTTATATTAAGATTTAAAAAAATTATAATAATACATTAAAATTAATTGAGATGATTTTAAATTCTAAATGAAACCTAAAACGATAGTCAAGTAGATTAATAACTCGTTTGAAACTTCAATTCATTTCAATTTATTATTATAATTTTTTAAAATTTCAATATAAAATATAATAAATAATTTAATAATTTTAAAATTTTAAATAATAATAATAATAAATATTATTATTATAACAATATTTTATCATCTTAATTCAACTCAATTCAATTTAATATTCAAATTCACTCTAACAATTTTTATTTAGTTCCTTTTTTTTTAAAAGAAAAAGTTTGAATTTATTTCTAAATTATTTAACGTTAATAAAGTTTATTATTTATTCCATATATTCTAGTATTATCTAGTATATTTTGATGGGTGTTTTTAATTTTCATAGATATTATATATTAGTGCTTATAAATATAAATATTCAAATAATTTGTATGATATTAATAAGGATGTGACTATTTTTTTCATTATTATTTAAAATGCCCACATTATAGAACATATAATAAAGTCAATGATATATACAATTATGTTATAATTTATTTTACAAATAATTAATATAATTACGTCAATTCATTACAATAATCTCAAGTTATATATATAACTATATCCCATTTAAATTAAAGTAGTAAAATAATTATTAAAAAATTATAAATTTATCTTTTTTTATATTAATTAACTTAAACGAGCTACTCAAATTTTATAATAATTTTATATTTACAAACTAGATATTTATTCAGCTGTATATACATGTACCGCAGGCGCAGGCCCTCTGTCATGCTCGGACGAGCTTGTCGCCTGTCGCCTCTGCAAGTTTACGTCCTGCGAACTAACCATATGTATAAAGTACTGCTTCATTAAAAAGTAACTTGTCCGAGTTGCCAAGGTTTTTAAAGCTGTTTTTTTTTTTTTTTTAAGAAATGCTTTTGATCTCGAATTAGGAATTTAAAAAAATAAATATAGATAGAAATCATTATTGGTAACATTCATTTTGTACACATGATATGGCATCATGTAGATCACACATCTTTCCAAGTAAGTGTTGGGAACAATCAATTAGAAGCAGCTACGCAGTGAGTGCAAAGTGTGCACTGCTATAGTGACTTCTCTCAGTATTACTCATTTAAAAAATATTTTGAATGAATTTTTTTTTTTATGAAATGATTAAAAAAATATTTTTTAATGATATTATGAATTTTTTATTTTTTTTAAATATTTATAATGATTAAAAAATACATAAAATAATAATAAAAAAAGATGAAAAAAACATATTATTCAGGACACTTTTTGAATCTTAAATTCGAGACTCGCAGCAGTTTTTTTTTTTTTTTTTTTCCCTTTCTTATTTCACTATGCTCAAATCGTGTCACTTTTGTGTTGGTCCAAAATGTTGGAGTGCATGGAGAGGGCCAACATGTTTTATACGAATTAAACTATGCCGTGTGACGAATGGAGACTTCTGGTCGATCATAATGGCTGGCTGGCTGGCTTGTTATGCTGGTGAAATTATATCAGTTTATAATATATATATTTTTTATCATAATACTTCTCTTCGTTTATACATTATAGCAAAAAGAGAAACAATATTTATGCTTGCGTACATAGTTGTAAAGTATATAAACATCATGTAATTTTTTAAAAAACAAATCAAGTAAATATGATATACATATAAAAAAAATAATTTTTTAAGAATAATACTACATACAGTAATAAAATAAATAAGCACTGTATAATCGTTTTAAAAGAATATATTTTATTATTAAAAAATTAATTTTATATTTACTATTTTTTTAAATAGATTGTTGGATATTTACACGTTTTATAATTATAAATATTATTTTTTATTATTTTAATAATAAGTTGAACTTTTTTTAAACAAAATTTGGTGACTTTTGTTGCCTAACATTAATTACTCACGTAAAAACTATTTCATAATTATTAACTTTCGAGCGACAAACTCTGCCACTATCTTGGTGATACCATTTATGGTCGGAAGTGATCGATCAAATGATTATTGAGTGTGCAATTTATTACATTATTAAAAGTCGTAGCCATGCATATATAATTAAGAGAATATAAATGCATACGCATAAATAAATGGAAAAGAAATACACTTATGAGTTTAGACAATATCAGTGCAATAAAAGAACCTGACAATCGTCTAGTGTAATATTTTCACCATCTGTTGTAGTTACGAACGGGAGTTATAAATATAGTTTGAAAGTGGTTGTTCACGTTGTGTTTTGCGGGCTTAGGCAAATCTATACTGGCAGTGTTAGGGGGTGGAGTGGTTGTTTAGACAATATCCGTGAAAGTGGTTGTTCACGTTGTCACCGCTTCCCTGCATGCGGGGTGGGGTGGGGGTAGAGCTTTCACCTCTGTCCTCCACTCTTGGGATGCGGGAGCGGGATATCCCATCCTAATCCATCCCGCATCAATTTATTTAAAAGAAAATACTACATTTTACTTGATTTAAAAATTAATTTTAAGTCTAAAATTAATTAAAAATACATTTTTAGACCTAAATTATAAATTTAAATTTTTTAAATGACTATAATTTAAATTTTATATAATTTTTAAATTTGCTAATGTATGTTTTGTGTAAATTATAGTATATTAACTTTTAAACTATATAGTTTTTAAATTTGTTAATGTATATTTTGTGAACAAGTCTAACAAATTGTAATATATATTTATATATACACAATTTGTAAAATATAAATATATATTTATGTTTATATATATATCTATAAATGTAGGCGGGGGCGGGGGAAATGCAGGGCGGGGTTGGACCCTCCCTGCCACCCACCCTGCCATGCGGAGGCAAGGTGAACGGGGGCGGGGCAGCGGGGTGCGGGATCTTGCTGCCCACTCCTAGGCAGTGCCACTATGTGAATTATTCGGAGCTCCCAGTAGTGTTTCGGTGCAGCTATACGGTGGCATTTCATACGTCCATGGCAGTGAATGAAAAATAAGTGCTGTGAAAGTAAAAAGAGATGATACCAAAATTTACGTGGTTTGGCAATATGCCTACGTCTACGGGGTTTGGAGAGGGAAGTCTCCAATATAATATATATGTTTACAATCACTCATGGATCCTCATATCTCACTGTATAGAGAAGGTTTGAGCTCTTCCTCAATATATTTATATTGATTCTCTATTGACCCGTCTCTCGATTGTCTTTTAACCTCTCCATTTTATCAGTTCATTCCACTCTAATGTTGTCTGGGCATCCCCTTTTATTGCAGATGCCAGCCTGCCATGAGGTGGCAGATCTCCCTTGCATGCATTTTTTTGCTTTCTTCTCCTTACCTAACATTTTACAACCCTCATATATATTTTGTCTCCCTCTTCCCTCTCTGGTATTTGCTGCTCTTATATCTCTCTTGTCCCTCCCTTTTGTCTCTTCATTCTTTCCCTTTTTGTCCTTAGTGATATCTTGATGGGCTAGCCTCAATTTATGGGCTATGGGCATTTGACCTATTTTTGAAGTTGTGCACGACACACTTGATACCAAAATGGTGAACTTTGTTAATTAGCCATAACTTGAAGCATATAAACTTGGGATGTATTGTCTTGTTTAAAAAGATGTTAACGATTCAATGAAAGCTCAGTTCATATTTGAATCTGTACTTTAAAATGATTGGTCAAAGTTGGAATTAAATTTAGAGAAAATCTATTTAGCATACGTTTTTTTAACACATCTAGGATATTGATGATGGGGAAGTCTTCCACGTTAACTATGTCAAAGAATGATTGATCTTTTTATTTTATTTTTTAAATTATAACGAGTTTTATTATAAGTGATGTGTTTGCACACCAGGCCTCTTTGTAGCAAAACTTGTTTCGTTTGTTGAAATTATTATAAAATGTACAAAACATTTTCTTTCTCGAATATATGAGATCTCATTCATCATCTTTATATAACCATTTTTTGTATTTAGTACATGATAGATGTAGCCGTGTGATGGTTTCTGAGTAGGTGCTTCATGTAATGAAGTGTATGCTCCCGCATGGTGATCTTCGAACAATAGTTTTCCCAAGCTGAAGGATCCGTGCATATATTTACCAAGCTGGGGGAGTTCGTGCATGTAGTAATGTTCACGACCCCCTTAGTAGGGGCCGTGGCTTTGGAGCCAAAGTCTGCCGACAGTCCAAGGACTGGGCTCGCAGCGTGGCGCCACGAGCTCCAGACGCACGGGAAGCTAGGCCCCGTCCACTCTCACAGTGCTTGGTGGCCTAGCTTGTGGGTACTGTTTACACATGCATGTAGACTGTTGATGTATGCACGTTGAACGTGCATGCTCATGCACTGTGCACTTAAGTGCATAGTGTTTTATCCGAATAGTGTGTAGGTCTAAGGAGTGTTTGTGTGCTACTGTGCACTTAAGTGCACAATATTCACTTGTAATGTCCGAGCAGCTTTATTTTTATGCATTCGGTCTTTACTAGATGCTTCAATCTCTGCACAGTTCATTAGAATGAACTGAGTGCAATGGAGCTTTGTTCTCCGCCTGGGCGTGTAAAGATTTACTTACCCCATTTTTTTATGAATGTAAAATTTCAAAAAAGCTTAAGAATACTTATATGGAGGATGCTTCCTTCATTATTTGGAATTTATTCAGTGCACCGGAAAATCATCATTCTTTCACCTTTATTGCGTTCTTCTTATGTGTTATCATAGACTATTTGTCAGCTCTTCCTTCCATCGCTTTAGTTTGTTCTTCTTCACATTGCGAGCTCTGAGAGTGTGTTGTTGCCGGCATACGAAGGACATGCTAGTTATAAGACAATAGAAATCCAGAGACGGCGCTACTGTTGACGTCGTGTTTCACGGGCCTGGGCAAATCCACGCAGGTAGTGCCACGATGTGAATTATTTGGAGCCCCCAGTAGTATTCTGGTGAGGTTGTACTGTGGCGTTTCGTACGTCCATGGCGGTGAATGGAAAATAAATACTGTGAAAATAAAAAGAGATGACACAAAGATTTACGTTATTCGGCAATATGCTTACGTCCACGGGGGTTTGGGGAGGGAAGTCTCCAATATAATATATATGTTTACAATCACTCATGGATTCTCATATCTCACTGTATATAGAAGATTGGAGCTTTTCCTCAATATATTTCCATTGATTCTCTATTTATCCATCTCTCGATCGTCTCTTGATCTCTCCATTTTATCAGTTTAGTCTCCTCTAATGTTGTCTGGACACCCTCTTTTATTACGGATGCCAGCCTGCCATGAGGTGGCAGATCTCCCTTGCGTGAGTCTTTTTGCTTTCTTCTCATGACTTGACATTTTACAACCCTCATATATCTTTTGTCTCCCTTTCCCCCCTCTGACATTTGCAGCCCTTATATCTCCATTGTCTCCATTGTCCCCCTCTTTAGTCTCTTCATTGTCTCTCTTTGTATTCTTAGTGATATCTTGATGAACTGGACTCAATTTATGGGCTATGGGTATTTGACCTATTTTTGAAGTTGTGCACGACACACTTGATACCAAAATGGTGAACTTTGTTAATTAGCCATAACTTGAAGCATATAAACTTGGGATGTATTGTCTTGTTTAAAATGATTGGTCAAAGTTGGAATTAAATTTAGAGAAAATCTATTTAGCATACATGTTTTTAACACATCTAGGATATCGATGATGTGGAAGTCTTCCACGTTAACTATGTCAAAGAATGATTGATCGTTTAACTTTATTTTTTAAATTATAACGAGTTTTCTAGAAGTAATGTGTTTGCACACCAGGTTTCTTTGTAGCAAAACTTGTTTCGTTTGTTGAAATTATTATAAAATGTACAAAATATTTTCTTTCTCGAATATATGAGATCTCATTCATCATCTTTATATACCCATTTTTGTATTCAGTACAGAAGATTACAAATTAAATATATACACGACAGTCAAGAGTACACTCATTTGAAAGTTAATGTATGTTAATTTACATGTTGAAGTAATTTACCCATTGAATGCTAAATTTAGCAACATGGAGTACTGTTCTGGGTCCCCAATTAGACATTATTGCTGGGCTTAAACATGCTACCAGTGTCTTCTTTTTCAAGGACTTGGTTCCACCAAGAGAAGCTGTACTTCTTGAAAATGTAGTTTGATGCCATGGCATGGGTTAAATGCCACCTCCCAAACACATACCTGAGTTTGCAAGCTCACCAGAGAACATTATTGAAAATGTTCAAAAACAAAAATAATTCAATGAAATAATCAGATTCCCTAAAATAAATTATGATGACTTTCCAAAATGTGATTTAAAAGTCAAGTACGGAAAAATGGGAAACTTGTGTATCGTGCTGTCTTTGCATAGTCTAAAAGTTATTATTCTAAAGTAGACAGCAACTTCGCAACTAAAGTCTATATATATGATGGCCAAAAAAAAAAAAAAAAAGTCTATATATATGATGGCCAAAAAAAAAAAAAAAAAGTCTATATATATGGGTATGAAGTTGGTTTAGTTCATAATATGTGTACTCTATAGACTTATTTTTGTCCCTTCGGTAGTAGGAATTTGTTTATTTTATTTATATATTCCTTTTTTATGACCTATATAGGAGTCACAAAAAAGTGAGACGACCCTAAATTTGGGAAATCATCAAAATATTTATTGGGAAGAATAATATTAAATATAGTTTTATAGTGTGCAAATCTCGTAATTTTTTTTTTTAAAATTCGCATAAAAAAATTTATTTTTCCATATAAATCATAGATTTATTCATTTTTAAAAGATAATTTTAAAATGTGTATGGTATGGATATTTGCACATTTTAAAATTATAAATATCAATCGATTCAATTCTATGTGAAAAAAACTATCTCATTCGAGAATAAAAAACTCATAAAAAAAGTCTTGGAAAAGTTTTGTTCAAAGTTTAAACTCCAAACTACAAAGCAAATAATTATGGGCAGAATATGATTTATATATATAAATGATAGTTGCGGTCGAAAGTGGCGTGCTACGCAATCATCTTGAAAAAAGTAAATATATACAGGACTTACATGAAAAAGTAAATTAATTTTTTAATAGTATAGTACTTTCTTTTTCAAAATAATTGTACGATATTTATGCACTCAACAATTATATGTAGCATTATTCATATATATATATTATTCTAAGAGTCGAGCTACTCTGCAGGCTCACTTTGACCGATTGGTGTTTTGTATTTTTTTTATTCATATTTTTTTAATATATTTAAAAAATAAAAAAAATATATCAATATATTTAAAATTACTTTCTTAATCAGTAAGTAAAAAAAAAAAAAAAAAATCAGATAAGTGGTCAACTTGAACGGTGAAATGAGGGAGGCAAATTAACTTTTTTCTTATTCAAAGGAAAATACTAATAGTATCTCCAAACTTACTGGAGCAATTTTACAGTTGATGCATTTAACGCTTGGCCGGCCGGTGGCACCGTCCTCTTCTAAATTCATGACATCGATTTAATATATTGACTGTTGACATGGTGATAAGACCTATGTAGCATATAGCTGTACCAGATAAATAAATAATAACTAGGGCTGGCCCCCTTTTCATGGATTTTGGGGATTGCGGCATTTCAATTTTCACCCACCAAGTCGAAAACGGATGACGAGTTGCTGTCATCGACAAAATTAAAGGAAAAAAAAAAAAAAATTCCACGTACAACTGTGAAGTGCGTAACCGCCGAGTAATTGCTTTGAAAAAGAGTGAGGTCTATTATTAAAAAATTAATTTTTTTCATGTGGGTCTTATGTTTTATTCATTTTTTTTAAAGCGATTACGCGACGATTACGCACTTCAATATATTTTCTATAAAAAAAAAAAAAGACTAATAAAATGAGAATTGTGTGCACGTGTACCACCGTTCAAGGCTTCAAGCTAGAAAGGTTGTTCTTCTCAAACAAACTACTGGTCTTTGCTCATTACATTGGCCTTCTCTTTTTTAATCCATTTTGATCATTTTTATAATCAATTCTTTTTTTCTTGGGTACTTCTTGCTTGCAGGCCATGATGTTTGCCTACCGGCTGACGTCCAAGCACCATCGCAGCCCTACACTTGGGCGCTCAGAATCCGATCAACGGCTGCGTACGCAGGAGGACGTAATACAACGTGCGGATACGAGAGAGACTTCAGAGTCTTTTGAAAAAACAATCCCAATTCCATTAGTTAAGGATATTTCTGTTCACAGAGAACAGTTCCACGGTGGGCCAAGAAGCCCATTAAGTATTCGTGTGGTAGCAATGTCTCCACGTGGATCCTATGGTGATAAGTCTCCAATATATAACTATTATTATTTTCCACAACTTTGTACGGCTTTGAGAATATAATTATTTCTTTATTAAAAAAATTAATTATTTTTTTATGTAAATTCCATATTTAATTATTTTTTTAAAAAATGTCATTATAAATAACATTTGAAAACAAACTATTAATTAGCTTTAATTAGGGAATAAAATTAAAACAATGAGCCCATTATAAACATGCCAAGTTGCCTACCAAAAGCGAGTGCCGAATTCAGCCATGAATGAAAAGTACAAAGACACAAAGTGCGGCGTACTGAGAGTGCCTGACCGACCGGGGTGGGGTGCATTAATTAGTAATTAAAAAGTCCCTTGAAACCCGGTAAGATTCAATGGGCCTGAAACAATTAATTGGATTTCACATGACACTCGGTCCAGTAAAAGACTGTTATGACTATGAAAATTGCCACAGAAAAAAGTTTGGATTCCAGGCCCAGACCATGACCCGACGATCCATGAAAGAGACTTGACTTTACTCGGTGCAAGAATTTGCAGATGGGTGTAAATGTGTTTGTCCGGGTTGTGTTCCAACTCCCAGTCCCCAGGTGCTTTACTAGTGCATTACGGTGGCTTTGGCAAAGACTTTGGAAGGGTGGGTACGGAAGAGTTATTTAGTAATCATTGGTAGTATTGTTCCGGTTCGGGAATCTGGATTTCAAAACCGGGCCGAAACTCAGACCAGGTTGGTCAAACCCGTGCCGTAATCCAGATTGAAGCTGATTTTTAAAAATCCGGAACTTGGGTTTCGGGTTGCACCCAGTTTTTTTTTTTGAATCAAAACCTACATGTTATGAATATTTTTTTATGAAAAAATGTTAATGCAACATTCAAGCTCTATTTATTTAATTTTTTAAATCAAAACCTACATATTCCTTGACCACTAGTAAAAAACCATGCAGAGAAGAGAGTAAAAAAAAAAAAAACTATAAAATGAATGATTCAATGAACATAATATATATTTTCCTTTTGAGTTTCTGTCCATTTAGTTGTTACAAAAGAACCCAAAAAAAAAAAAAATTCAAAATATTCAAACCCCAAAAAAAAAGGGAATCGAGTTGTACTCAGACCGGATGTACTCGAGTTTTTCTATGCGGGTACCTGGCCGGATTTGTTCCGGCCAAAACCTGTAACAGGAACCAGTTATCCAGGTTTCAAATCGGGCCAAGGAAAAATCCGACTTGATGAACAGGCCTAATGATTGAAGAGAAATGTTATTATTCAGATTCTTGGCATTTTGCAACATTCGTGGAGAAAAAATGGTAATTATTTGATAATTATTAAGTATGAATATTAAAATTGATCGCCAAATGTATTCATGAAGATGAGTACTATTTAAAAAATTTTACACAACACATCATCTATATAATATAATTTAATATGTAAGATTTAAATTTTAAAATTTATTTTTTAAATTAAATTATACCATATATATTATGCGTGGTGTAAATAATTATTCATTATAAAAGTATGTAATAATTTTCTTGTCAAGAATTGTTATCGGAGTGCAGTTTGGGCTTTTGAAGGTTTCAAGCTTGATTGTTTTCAAAAAACATCTCATATCATCTCATCTAATCATTACAACTTTTTCAACTTCCTATATAAAATAAAATAAAAAATTCAAAATTTTCAAATTCTAAAACAAAAATAATATTAAAAAAATATATTTTAACAATATTTTATTCAACTTTTTAACTTTAATTTCAACTCATCTCATCTCATCTGCGAAAACAAACGGGTCTGTATTCTGTCAATTATGGGCCCATTGTTTCATTAAACTAGAGCCCATTTTATAAAGTCATATATGATATACCAACCCTGGTCCAATGTAATTAAATACTGTCATTTTATTTATTTCGTGGTTTGCTGTTTGGTGTTTATTTGAGAAGTTTCAGCAAAAGGTCCTGTTGTGGGGATTTTTTTGGGATTTGGCTGAGAAAAGCGGGGCAGATGAGAAAAAGATGGTTATGGAGCATGGCGGTTCTGCGAGTCTAATTCTTCTACAAACACAGTTCCTTTTATTAGGTAATCTAGCCCACCTCTCTGAATTTGGGATATACTAAATTAACTAATCTCTAAACTGATAACTGATTCTAGGGCTTTCTTTCTGAGTATTCAAAATTAGGGTTTTGATCATTGAGTATTATTGTTTAATCTGGACTAGACCTTTATTCACATATATTCAATGAAGATGTTGTATTTTTTCTATTTCAATTCGGTTTTGTGTTTCTTAATTTTTGGTATGATCTGTGTCTGATGCATGAAAGAATTGCTGTCTCAGTACTCATTATCCAACTTCATGAAAGAGAAATAGTACAGAGAACCAGTGTTTTTGTTGTAATTTTGAGCCCTTTTTTTTCAATCTCAGATATCTTCCAAGCTCGAGCCTTCGTTGATTGTATTACGGAAATGATAACCAGAAAATTTTGTTTTTATTGTTTTTAAATTTTACTCGGACATGTTCCTCGTAACATTTAAGTTGATTCTTTTATTTTCTTCTTTTTAGTCGAGTCGATACATAACCATATGCTGGTTATCGTTTGCTCGTTTCCATGATTCATGTATGGCAGTTTTCTTACTTGACTTTTGTGAACTGGGTTTTCATTCATCAGGTAGATTATTTTTTGAAGTATGAGAAAACACAGAATTCTTAGAGTTGAATAGCAGGCTGGCTGAAGTTTTCTGCTAAGTGGCAGCCTTTTTGTATTAAGAAACAAAGAAGGGGACCAAGGAAATGGAGTGCAATAAAGATGAGGCTGCCAGGGCAAAGGAGATTGCTGAGAAGAAGTTTATGGCCAAAGACATAATAGGGGCAAAGAAATTTGCTTTGAAGGCCCAAAATTTGTTTCCCGGGCTTGAGGGTATTCCCCACATTTTAGCAACGCTGAATGTGTATATTTCTGTGGAAAACAAAATAAATGGAGAAGCAGATTGGTATGGGGTACTAGGTGTGGATCCACTAGCCGATGATGAGACAGTAAAGAAACAATATAGGAAGCTGGCGCTGATGCTTCACCCTGATAAGAACAAATCTGTAGGAGCTGATGGGGCGTTTAAGCATATTTCTGAGGCGTGGAGCTTGTTGTCCGATAAGGCTAAGAGACTAGAGTATGACCGGAGGAGGAATGCAAAGGGGGTCCAGAAAGTTTCAGCTCCTACTGGGGGTTCATCAGCACCACCAGGAGGGAATGGTTTTTACAATTTTACCAAAAATACAACTTCAAATGTGAGGGCTCAAAAGAACACCACCCGGGCCGCTAACTCTTCAACTTCTGCTTCATCTCATAAGCCAAAACACAATACCTTTTGGACTGTGTGCCATCGATGCAAAATGCAATACGAGTATTTGAGAGTCTACCTTAATCATAATCTCCTATGCCCTAATTGCCATGAGCCATTTTTTGCAGTAGAAACTGCTCCGCCTCCTTCAAATAGCTCTAAACCATCCACCTCATGGAATTCTACTCAGAAGCGGCAAAACTCCAATCATCAATCAACTGGTAAAAACACGATTAATTCAGGAAAGAAGAATGACCCATCACCAAATGTTGGAGCAGGAGGGTATAGTAATCCTGATTCATATAAGCAGACTGACTTTCAGTGGGCTCCATTCTCAAGAACGACAGGTGCTTCAACTGCTGCTCAAGCTGCAAGCATGGTTCAGCAGGCATATGAGAAAGTGAAGAGAGACCGTGAGAAGGCACAAGCAACCTTAAAAAGAGAGGAGGCCTTGAGGAGGAAGCATCAATCTAAGAAGATGGGCAGTGCTTCGTCTAGTGGCCACTCTAGTGCTTCAAAGAGAAGAAAAGGCCTAGATGATCCTGGTAGTGGCTATGTAAGGGATGCCACAAATCAAATGGGTCTAGAAACTGGAGGATCTGGAGCAACTAAATCTGGATCTGAACCGGCTAATTCTAAAACAGTAGGGCTTGCTGGAATCAATAAGCCCAGCAGCATGAGGGATGTTTCTCATCATGAAACCCAGAATCGACTGATGCAGAAGGCTAGGATGGAAATTCATAAGAAACTAAATGAGTGGAAGGAAGTTAGTGTTGATAAAAATGCTGTTAAAGAAGAGGGGGCTGGGAAGGAGAAATCAAATGAGAAAGGTGAAAAATCTTTGGGAAACAGTGACTTGCCTGGTCAGAACAAGTCTGGCGCATCTGTGGATAAGAAGATTGGAGCCTGTGCCACGGAGTCCTTTCCTGGCACTTATGGTGCCAATGTAGATGCAGCAACCTTGGAAACAATGTCGATAAATGTCCCAGATCCCGATTTTCATGACTTTGACAAGGATCGAACTGAAAGGTCTTTTGGAGAAAATCAGGTATGGGCTGCATATGACGATGATGATGGGATGCCTCGATATTACGCCATGATTCATAATATAATTTCGTTGAACCCATTCAAGATGCAGATCAGTTGGCTTAACTCAAAAACTAACAGTGAATTGGGGCCCCTAAACTGGGTCGGTTCTGGTTTCTCTAAAACTTGTGGGGATTTTAGAATAGGCAGATATGAAATCAATGACTCCCTGAATTCTTTCTCGCACAAGGTTAGGTGGACGAAAGGCATACGTGGGGCCATTTGTATATATCCCAGAAAGGGGGATGTTTGGGCTCTCTATAGACTCTGGTCCCCTGACTGGAATGAGTTGACGGCAAATGATGTAATTCACAAGTATGACATGGTGGAAGTACTTGAAGACTATACTGAACAACTGGGTGTAATTGTTACTCCCTTGGTCAAAGTGGCAGGTTTTAAGACTGTTTTTCATCAGCATTTAGACCCCAGAGAAATTAGGAGAATTCCAAGAGAAGAGATGTTTCGGTTCTCCCATCATGTGCCTTCACACTTGCTTACTGGTCAAGAAGGTGTGAATGCTCCAAAGGGTTGTCGGGAGCTGGACCCAGCAGCTACTCCAATAGAACTTCTTCAGGTAATAACTGATGTTAAGGATGAAGAGATTGTGGAGAATGAGGTTATATTTAAGAAGGATAATGTTGTGGCTGATGAAGAGATTGGGCGTTAAAAATGGAGAAGATATTTTATTACATTTGTATATTGGTGAGCAGAAAGTGAGATTCGCCACATTTATGATTGAGGGTCAGGTAGAGCTTACGGGAATATGTGCAACTTGAATTTATGTGTGCAAGACCTCATATCATTTGTGACCTCGCCTCTCATTCAATTACGGCTTGGAGTTAATCTAGAAAGGGAACTTACACTCTACAGCAGCTCGAAGTTGGAAGCTCCCTGTAGTGTTCATGGAAAATGGAGATTCTTTCAATGATTTTAAAGCTGAATAGAGCTACTCCGGGAGCCAATTCATTCCTTGAAAAACATCTCTGTATCATCGGAAGGTCATCAATGGGGCCTGCTCGGAGCTGCCGGTTCTCTCTCTTGTATTCCATACCCCTCCACTGGCTCGAGTTTCACGTTTTCATTTATCTGACTGAAATTGCATGTTCTTTCAAATTTCTCTGTAGAGCTGTCCTGTTAGTTCTGTTCAGAAATCAAATGATAGCATAGTTTTGGAGTTGAATTTTCTTTGACGCTTCAATATTGCCAATCACTGCAAGAGATTTTAGATTCTTAATTATATAGTTCTGGTTTTCATACATTCTGATTCTGTGACACTACCATCTTGAAAATAAGTAAATTTTACATCATTGTCTTTTTCCTCCCTCTCCAATGCAGACTGCTCTCCACGCTAACTTCTGTGTACCTCTCTAATCAATTTCCTCTTCCATTTTATCATGGCAATCCGGATGATTATTTATGCGTGTGGTGCTGGAGAAGTCACGATTTGATCGTTTTGTCCTAGGGTTACATAGATAGAGTTGCAGCAACAATATGGAACTCTTGAGACTCATTCGGCTGCGGAATTTCGGGGTTATGATTTAATATGATGGTGGAGGTTGTTATAAAAACGTGAGTTTTAGGAAGTTGGAACATGTCAAAAGAAACTGGTTGAGAAGTGAAAACCTTGGACTAGGCCAACCTTAAGCAACCAGTGAAAACCTTAGACTAGGCCAACCTTAAGTTGGAACATGTCAAAAGAAACTGGTTGAGAAGTGAAAACCTTGGACTAGGCCAACCTTAAGTTGGAACATGTCTTTAACGCTTTTCTTAAAACGGAAACGATTTTAAAAAATAACTAATGAAAAAGAACAAACTAGTTAATTCTAAAAAATTAATTAGTATATTCTAAATTAAATATTCAAAATATTCAAAATATTCAAAATTAAATATTCAAATTATAAAAAATATTCTAAATTAATTAGTATATTCAAAATTAAATATTTTGAAAAAGAGTAAGGTCTACTATTAAAAAATTAATTTTTTTCATGTATATTCTATGTTTTATTCATTTTTTTCAAAACAATTATGTAACGGTTGCACAATTTACGGTTGTAAATATATTTTCTCTAATAATATTTGTGTTTCAATTCAAATTAAATTTAAATTATTTTAATAAATTTAAATAAGAAATCAAGAATATAAATATTAATCTCCATTTTTTTTTTAAATATAAAATTTCGTATTTTAAGCATTTTTTAAAAACAAATTCATAGAAAGCAACCATATCAATCGATATGAATTCAGGATGAAGGGCCCAGATTTATTTCCGGGCTGATCAGATTCCGAGAACCGTTAACGCGCATAGAGATGGATGTTTGTGGATGTAAGATAATCGGTGGTTAATTGGGACGCCGTTTGTGACCAGACCAGACTAGACCTACGTTCATCTCGATGTCCAACCAGATTACGACGCGTCAGCTACACCACGTGGATCACCCAATCACCAACGATGGTTGTGGGCCTGTGGCGCTTCGTCCGGGTATTCTAGCAAGTTAATCCCCGAGCTCTATATATAAAAAGGGTTCTTATATACAGGAGAATACGAAGTCCGTGGTTTATTGCGACTTGCGAGAGAGAGAGAGAGAGAACCAGAAGGCAAGGAAGGGGAGAAGAGAAGGGAAGTAATCTCCTTTAATTCTCCGACGGTCTCGTGCTCCAACCGTTTCCTGCAACCGGATCTCCTGGTAATCATGGTAAGTTTACTCTCTCGTCTCTTGGTAATTCGAAATGTTAACTCGTTTCCGGCTGGATTTTTTTAAATTTCTTTTATTTTTATCTTTATTTGGATTATGCTGTTGACATCGAAGTCTTTTCTTGATCCGTTCTTATTCCTGATAAGTCGATCGCTAGATCGATCTGATCTAGCCAAATGCAGCTGGAACGGTTGTGATTAACGAAGGATCTAATCTATAATTTTGTTCTGCGAATAATTTTTTGATGTTGATTCGTCGAAAGCGTCGATAACATCCCGCTCCCCTCTCTTGCTGCATGCAGATGGTATATTATGATTGTATTTCCGATTTCTCATCTTTTAAAATCGTTCCCATCTATTATTGAAAAACGAAAGACTTAAAAGGTTGTAATTTGCCGAGGTGAGAGAATATGAACCATTTAGTTACAAATAATATTTAGCATTTCAAGAAATCTAAAGATCTCTCGATCTAAGTAAATATAACACCATGCATCTAAGCATTAAAATAGATTTCAGTGCTATGAATAAGAAGTAACCGAAGGTATGAGAAAGTAATGTGTTTTTGTATGTAAGTTTGTTGCGCCTTTCTCAGTCTATATTTATGATTTTATTTTTTTTACCTTGTTTGGATGGATATATAAACCTGAATTAGAGGGTAAATTGAAAAATTGAAGGCCATGTCTTTTTTTGCCCTATGGTTTGATGATTTTGAACGAATTTGTCTTGTTCGGGATGCTTGTGCAGACAACTTCAAGGCGACTTGCGGATAGGAAGGTGGAGAAGTTCGAAAAGAACATTACAAAGAGAGGAGCTGTGCCCGAAACAACCACGAAAAAAGGAAAGGACTATCCTGTTGGTCCTGTTCTGCTTGGCTTCTTCATTTTTGTTGTCATTGGTTCATGTAAGAATCTGCTTCCTTGGTAAACTTTGTACCTATTCCTCATCTCTGGTTTGTTTTGTTTTGTTTTGCTTTTGTTCAAAGTGGCGCTTTACTTGTGACAAATTTTTTGAATAATGTTTGTAGTACAAGATTATTCAATCATATTCAATTATTCGTCATTGGCCTTGTTTGTTTTCAAAAAAATCTCATCTCATCTAATCATTATAACTTTCTCAACTTCCAATACAAAATAAAATAAACAATTCAACTTTTTCAAATCTCAAAACAAAAATAATATTAAAAAAATATATTCTAACAATATTTTATTCAACTTTTTAACTTTAATCTCAATTCATCTCATCTCATCTGTGAAAACAAACGGGCCAGTTTCTTCATTTGAATTGTAAGTTTAAACGATTAGCCCACTTTGTTACTGTGCTTGGGTTGGGGCTGCTTAGAAATCTTAGGTTATGAATATCTGAGTTGTTGAGCTTTGGGATATCTATCTTGAACCCAAAGTTCTTATTCAAATCAAACGAACTGAAATTTCTCATTCTATAATTTAAATGGATTGGCTAGCCGTATTTTTTTTTAATTATGGTTTAAGTTGAATGTGATACTTTAATCATGGCTTTCTACATCATAGTTGACATGGGCTAACATTAATAGAAGTAATGAGCCTTCACAGAAACTCTCCACTTTGTGACTAGTGTGCTTAAATCTTACCGAACCTTAGAGAACAGAGTGGAAAATGAAACCTATTCTCCAGTTTGGACTCATGAAAGTTTAGTTAAGGTTGAATTGAATTCGAGAATCTACCGTGGCCGCTTATTTTTATTTTTATTTTTTCTATCCTTGTGTGAATTTGAGTTTTTTTGTATGGTTGCATGGCGGGGTCAGTCAGTACAGTTATTTCTGAAAGTGCAATCACATTATGTAACGTTGGTTAACGGTTCCTTTCAAGGTTTACTGATGTCATATTTTCATTGTTCAAACAGCTCTCTTCCAGATAATCAGAACAGCAACAAGTGGAGGCGTGGCGTAAAACATGACCTGAAATTGAGAGATGGCAGCAGATGAATTCCTGTTATGTCTTTTGACTCTTTTTGTTAGCTGTTTAGAAAACCGATGATACATCAACTAGTGTTCGTTCGTTTCATGTCGGGACTAACTCGAGTGTTTCTAATAAAAGACACAATTTCCATGTGTAGTAATTATAATTTCTCTTATATTATCTTGTTTCTATTATCTTGTTTCGGACTTCGGGATGGTGTACACAGTTTGAAGTCATTTGAAAGGCCTGGATACATGGATTGCTTTGTTCTGATTAGCGTGCTCTTTTACGGCCAGTCTGAAAGAGGTTAGGTATTTGAGAAAAACGACAGAGGTTTGCCTAGGATGTCTATGATATAATCCCGGCGCACCCCCAAAATGGATTACAATCCGGTTGTAAAGATTGTTTTAGTGGCCGTTTGGTTTTACATTAACTTACCAGCAGTATGGGGTACGAACTAAGAAGCCTAGGGTTTTCGGCGCGGGAATGAGTTGTGACTCTGATCAATGCAGAGGATTTTCATCACGAAACAGAAAAATGTATTCGCACAAACCCTGAATTATGTGAAACGCATGAAACCTTATCTTATGCATGGCCGCCGAGAGAAGGGAAGTCTTGAGAATTTTGAATACAATTTTATCTTCAGTTCTTACATCAACTAAGGAAAAGATTGTAGAGATATGTGGATTTATTTGTCACATCTTTAATTGTGTCAATTAGAGGTCTGTTGGTGTTAATAATAATGACTACTTAATTTGGCTGCTGAGGCCAACTTCGGGAAAGAAAATTCATTCGAGTTTTTTTATACTGGCGGGGTTGGGGGCACAATTAAATTTACTTTGATTCTCCATGGCCATTTTCGCCAACTAAATAGAGACCAAGTAGGACACATCCAGCTAACTGAGAAAATGGACAGTCTGGACTATGTTCTCTAGAACCGAAGTTATTGTCATGTTTGTACACAAAAAGGGAAAGCTGATCATCATAGAACCCATAGTTACCATCTGAGTCACTTACAATGGAATTTGGCTGAAACAATTTCCAGTAATCGCTAAAGCCAATCATGCCTAAAACCCGAACTGAAATGAAAAATCCATCCGACACACCGATGCTCTGCTCGAAACAGAGAAACTGAAATTAAGCAGTAGCAGTCAGGCAAGGGTGAAATGCAGTGCCACATGCAATCCATTGCCGCTTCCTCCCACGTGGCACAGCACATCCAGGAACCTTCAGCCACTCTCTGCTTGATACGTTATAAGTAACCAATCGGTTCATTTGTCTATATCTCAAGGATAGCATGAGCAAGCCTTTGTTACCCAAGCAAGTCATCCTAACGTGCTTTCCGTAAAACTCCAAGCACCATATGTTTGGCATTCTGTCTACCTCCTTCCACAAGAGCGTCATTTTCTGCAGCTCCCATATGCAAACACATGTGGCTGCATTCTTTGTCAGCAACCCCACTAGCATGATCTGGCCTCCATACTCTGCGAGTGTGTGGTCAGTCAGATGTAGTGGGGCAGGAATTATATACTGCTTCCAAACCCCAGTTACCATATCATAGGACACAATCCCTTCAGGATCTGAACGCATGAAGTAAAGTGTTCCATCAATGGAAACAGCCTGTGACCGGAAGTTCAGGGATAGTGGCAACTTAATATACGAGGGCATGTTTCCAGGACGGATCCAAGAGTTCTTTACTGAGTCATATACTTCAAACTCGCCATTACACCCCACCCACAGGATCTTATAGCCCCCAGTGGTTGAATTCCCATTCAGAGTCATCCCTACTGCAACACGAGACCAGACCTTAACAGATCTAGCTGGCAACTCTTTAAAAGATTGAGTCAGGGGGTTGCATATGTAGAAGTTCCTATGACCAATATCAAGAAAACACACTAGGCCCCCTGCTGAAGCCACAGGCAGAATGATAATCTTATTGGGTAGAGAAGAAATGGTGGGGTGGTGCCATTTCTTCAAGGAAGGGTCATACATAGCTCCAGAATTCACGTTTTCATGGGTAATGGTGTAAAACCAGGGATTGCCTTGTGGGACTTGGGCACAATGCTGAGAGAAACTTTGAGAGTTCAGCAAGGAATTCCATTTCTGGCAAACTGAACGAAAGCGAAAAAAGGTAGCAATGGGAATTCTTGCAATAACAGCTTCAAAAAGGTCCTCTGGAAAATCTTTCCAAATCTGTTCTTCCATCACCTCAACTGTATTAGTAGTCATGGATGATTTTCCACGGGTCCGATCCTTCCGAGATTTCTTGGCCAGTGGAAGTTTGTAAGGTTCCAACATCTTGAGACTTTCAGACTTTCTAGCCGTCATTATAAGGCTGTAGTAATCCTCAGTAGAACCGTCATTGACATCGAGCAAGCACAGCCTGCATGGAGAAAGATAGTTATCAGTATATTTTTTATTTGAGGTGCATTTCTGTGCCCATTCCAAAAGTATATACCCAAAATAACTTGCACAGAAATTTTGGAGAGAGAGAGATAGATTGGGGGCATACAAAAGGCTAATGAAATTTTTTTTTTTATCGAAAAACAAAATTTTATTGAGAATAAAGTAGACACAAAAGGCTAATGAAATATTTAAAGTTGAATGCAGGAAAACCCATAACAAATTAAAGAGAATTCAATCAAAACATATTAATATACATCAAAATATGCTATTCGTTTAGGCAGCATTTGCAAGAACTTCTATGGACAGGCTTGTCAAATCTAAAACTCCAAGAACTTTAGAGACTATTGTAGGCTAGCAAAATCTGAAGGATAGACCTAAGGCATTGAATTTTCGAAGGTTATTCCTCAAGGAGAATGAAATTAACGACCAAATGCTTTCTAGTCATTACACCCAAGCTACGACTCTTCAGTTCTCCTCATCAACACAGATTTGTGCTCAAGGAGGAGAACAACGCCATGATTGGAATATATACTCACGACAAAAAGGTTATTTGTATACAATATACAATAAGTAGTTTAGAGAACACCGGCATTTAGTAGCTCAATAAATCATTGCACTAATTACAACATGCATTTTAAAAGTGAAATTGGAATGTAATTAGGTTGGAGAGAGAAGGTCGCCGAGTGAAATGAAAGGGAAGAACATCAATGGCAAAACTATATGAATTATATAACATGGAAAGAAAATTTTGTAACCTAATCTGAAACCTAGTGAAAATGATGTCAAAACATAGAAAATAAATAAATAAAAAGAAAAGAAAAGAAATTCTCCAACAAACACAATTTAAAAAAAAAAAAATGTAATATTTAAGAAACTGTATACAACAGGCATAACATTCACATTTTTGCATGGACTAAATAACACAAATGGTATAAATGTTTCTTAAACCTCAGTATCAACTCCATTAGAAGCCCATGCCAGAAGTTTATGCAAGGGCTCTGATGGATTTCTCACCCACAATACAGAGGTCAGACATTGTGGCCGAAAGATGCTGCTGCAATCTCAGGTTTCTGGTGAGATCATGTCATAGTTTCACCTGGATCTCACTTATAAAAAAAAAAATAGTTTCACCTGGATCTCATAGTTTTCAACAACCTATATCCCAAGCCAGACCAGACTGCAAGTAAGGCTACTAAGGCACCAATATGACTAGGGAAACATTTTTCAGGCCATATAATCAGACAAAAGCAATGCTACGTCCACGAAATGACTACAATATGTAGTCTGATCTGTGCAGAATTAGACTATGGTAGCAAACTTACTAAAGTTTATTTTGTGTACTTATAAAAAAAGTTTATTTTGTGTATTTACATAAAAAGAAGACTCAGAATATATCTAAAGAAAATTTAATCATGTACTTCATAACCCAGAGTAAGATGGTGGGTGCAAACTCTGGTTACTTTAAAGGTTGACATGGAAATATATAAAGTTTTTAAAATAGACACGAAACCTCACCAAGACAGGGCCCTTGGAACCCAACCTTAGAGAGTAAATCTCAGATACACAATCCAACCACAAGAACTATGTATCAGGTAATCTAGGAGAACTCCTAGTAGGGAGTTGAAGCCAGGATGTATGAGTCTGCAGCTTATCCCAAGCCCATCTGTGACCACTAGGCTGCACCCTGATGGGTTAGAAACAATTTCAAATTGCAACTAGCTATCTTGTACACTGTTAGTAAAGATAATTAGTTGTATTCTAATACGTTAATGAGTATTTGACTGCATAGGTGCTAGTTTCCATGTCGCAAAACTATCACCTACCTCAAATCTATCTATCTCTGCTGCAAGGGGCAAATTTAGCAAAGAACAGACATGATGTTGATATATAGGCCACACTCATGTCAGTTTGTCACCAATTCTGAAAAGCAAATCAGGTCTTTTGGGCTCATGCCTTAAGCTTTATTGTTGACATAAGTTTATATACCCAATTCATGAACTACAGCCTTTCTTCCAGGATAAATCACAAATGAAGAAATCAAGAGAAGACTGTGATAACTAACACCTTAATTTTTTTTTTATGTAGTTCTTCTCATTTGGTGCTGGCCGTTTTATCTTTCTATATTCAGTAATCTTATATATATATATATATTATAAGTAGTAATCTTATATATATGTATGTATGTATGCAGGGCGTTGCCACAGAGGGAGAGCCTTGCAAGAAAAATTTGACCCCAAGTTCTCAAAATGAAATGGGTTGTCTTTTCTATTAGAGAGAGATAGACAGATCACATTTTTTTGTAAGTATCGGAAAAACAATTTAACACACCTGAATCACCAAGAAACTACAAAACAAAATTCTTAATTCCAAAAAAAAGGAGAATAAATAACATGAATTAAAGAAATCGGAATGCCTAAGCAGAAGATCGCACCCCCCCCCCCCCCCCCCCCCCCCCCGGAAAAAAAAAACGAACAGAGATTTCTCAAATAATAAACAAATAACATAAATTGTCTGTGCATAGTATAGATTCTCAAAAAGCTTGGAAAGATCTAGAGAGAGATAGAGAGGGAGGGAGGGACCTGTGGTGTTGCTGAGAGTGGAGTTCGGAGAGAGGCAATGGATGAAGAGGTTGAAGAAAATGAAGAGGTTGAGGAGGATGAGGAGGATTAGAGCCGTAGAGTTCCAAGAGCTCCTGAAGCTGACCGATGAGCTGCCTCAGCATGGCCAGCCCTTCCATGCCCCAGCCGAAGGCCACACTCCGATTCTCTCTCCCCCCCTCCCCTATGAAGGCAAACTCAAAAGCTAAAAACCAAAAATAAAACAAAAACAAAAATAAAATAAAAACCTCACAGCTCTCCACTCTTCTTTTTCCACGTCGGATGGCCCAGTCGATAACTTGTATTTGGGTTTCGATCATCTCGCGATATTTGTACATCAATTTCTCCCCTCCTAGTTTACCGAACGCCCTTCCTGAAAATAGACGTAGAATCAAATATGAAAGAAATTATGTAAGTATTATGCTAACAATATTACGATTAATAAATTTATATAAAAGAAAATTATTACGATAAAAATAAAATAAAATAATTTTATACCCTAACATATTATATATTTATAAAATTATTTTTATAAAAAGCGGAATAGCATTCTGCATTCCACGTGTGAGCACGGACTTTATAACTTATATCTTTATGGAATATGGACTATGGTCAAGACGACTCAAAAAGCCTTTTTCAACCAGCTACACCTTTTGAAAGATCAACGGCTGAGATTACATCTCACGAGTCACTTTCTTTTCTCGTTCTTCCTTCCACAGTTCCCACGCACACGGCATGATTGTCCTACCACTTTCATTTTGATGATGATTTTGTTAGATTTACGAAACTACCTACTATTTATTACTAATGTCCCCCCCTTCTTCATCAATTGTCATAAATGCCCTTTACCCCCACATCATTTATTTTATCTTTTCCTTTTAAGTTCCATGGGGCTCGATTTGTTTATAACTCCTTCGGATACAAAAATCATCTCATTTTATATTATTTTATCATTATAATTTAAATTTTTATATAAAATATAGTAAAAATTTTAATTTTTTTAAATCTCAAAACAATAATAATATTAAAAAAATAATATTTTAATAATATTTTATTTAACTCATATAAAACTATCTTATCTTATTATCCAAACCAGCCCTTAAAAAACCTTGTGATTTTACTTTGTTTTTGCTGTATTGAATCTCCCAAAAGCAGAATAATAAGATCTCGCGCAATATTCTTCTTTATTTTAAATTTGGTCATATTCGATTATACTTATTAATTACGTAGAAAAATAATTAATTTACAACTCTGTTATAATTATATATTAAATGAATGGTAATTTTAAGATATTTTAAGTGGCTTAATATATCAACTACTTAAAATTTAATACATAATAAATGTAATCGGAGATGATCAAATTTAGTGTAAGATCTACGATAAAATGCTGCTATACCATTGATTTATGAAATAAACTAAACATACCTAACTAGTTAATTATGAGCTAAGGTATTAAATGAAGGTATGTACAAAATTCAATTGAAGAGAGTAGAATATATAGAAGTAAGAGAAATGATACTTGCAGTCGTGAGTATGCAAGTGCCATACAGTCACTTTGAAAAAAGTAAATAAATATGGGACTCACATGAAAAAGAAATTAATTTTTTAATAGTGAACCCCACTCTTTTTCAAAGCAACTGCACGGCGTTTGTACATTTTACGACTGTATGTAGCATTACTCATAGAAGTAATGTCCTTATATAATGGTCTCTAGGGGACCCAAGTGTCGTTTTGGATTTTTAATACATTGCACCCAAAAGTTGAGATTGACAAAGGAAATTGCATAAACATCACCAACAATTGAAATCATGAGTATAGGAACATCCTTGTCTGCCCACACGGCCAAACCATCATTCATGGACAGGATTACATCATTGTGTGGATGAAACAACCGTGCAATTCATGGGCGGGGCGGGCATTATATATTGTATTCGTCCAAGTTCCAAGGGAATGCTTCCTTTGCTGACCCAAAAAATAAAAAATAAAAAGAGAAGAATTGAATCATCTGAGAAACTGAAATTTCTCCTTTTTTAGAGCTAACATGCATCTTTCACTTGCCTAATAACATGGTTAGAACCAAACTGTCATAGGTCATTGCTTTTTAACTCTTCCCCGCAACCCCAACCCAAAAGTCATGGTCACGGCGGATATACATGATGATATGAGTAATGCGGTTGCTTCAACGTAGCACTTGGGACTATGTCTGCCTTTAAGGTTAGGCTAAACACTCTACAAGATATTATAATGTGCTACATTATTTTCTTTGTTTTTGTTTTTTTTAATATATATATTTATGTTTCGATGGGTTGGTAGAGTACTGTGATTCAGCTTCTCGAGAATGTTGCTTCAAAATGTAAGCTTATCCTGTGCAAAGGTATATACGAGGGAATATAGGAAATTTGACCATGTATTTCTATTAAATATGGGGATTTGGATTTTTAGTGCCATATTTGGTGATTTTTCAGTGATTTTATATGTAAGAGAAATGCTTTAAGCACATAGAGATTAGACAAAAATAAATCTACAAACTGATATGATTTGATTTGATATGTTAAACTGTAAAATTATTTTTATTATAAAATAGATTTAACATATCACATGAAAACGCGCCAATTTATAAATTTACTTTTCTAGACTCTCTTTGTACGACACATGGTCATATTTAAATGGATAATGACTTGAGATATGCTTTATCAACCAGTGCAACTGGCAACATTTGGATGAGAGAGATCCCAGGAAAGAATTCAAGAGGGAGATGGTCGGAGAGTAAATTTGAAGGAGAGAGGTGGGCAACTTGGGTAAAGAGAAAGTAATGCATCATGATATAGAGAGGCAAAAGGTAAGGTCATAGGGGAAGGGTTTGATTTTGAATGATGGTTTGTCAAAAACCAAAGGGGAGGATGGGGAGGCGGTGGGTAATCATTTCTTATGGCCTGGGGAAGAGAGGATTTTGGTCCTTTTGTGGTGGGTATAGTTGTATGATAGCTCATGATGATCATCATCATGGATTCCCTTCTTTTACGTGTGCTTTTGATTACTCGTTTGGCCACTTTTTCGAACATGGGGGTTCTTTCTTCTCATTGCTCTCGTACATGGGGTTCCTTTTGTTTTCTCCATATGTGGGCTTTTGTTTTTGGACATGAAAGTCACAGAATGATCAACAATTATAGCCATCAGACTTTGAAAGATCTACGAATGTGGTCCGAGCATGAGACTCAAGCCCAAGAAAAATGGCCCTAGAGATTTGGCAAGCCCATTGGCTCACATGCACAACGACTCCTAATTAAAGGAACATGGGATACATCTTCCATGTAGCGGGGAGAGTTTCACAAATTGTTTATAAAAGAACAGTCCTACCTCAGTTATAGCCTCCCACGTCCATAGTTTTTGGTTTTAAAAACCATTTCAACTCATCTCGTTTAAATTTTTAATAATTACAATCTTATCAAATTTTTAAATAAAATATAATAAACAATTTACTTTTTTCAAATCTGAAAACAAAAATTATATTCTAACTGTAAAGATTTATTCAACAGTTCCTTTTATACAGAACTCAAATAAAGAAATATGATAGTAAATATTCACAGACAGAATCAAACAAGATCCAACAAATACAGAACCCCTTTTACAGAACTAAAAGCATCAAGAAATAGAGCAATAACGAGAACAGTAATCAAATAAATAAAGAATAAAGGAAATAAATAATCAACACAACTGATTTACGTGGTTCGATCCTAATAGTCTACATCCACGGCAGGAATGGCCTTAGAGTTTTATTGATGATCAATGTCCTTCACATAGAAGCCTCAGAATCACATGTATATACAAAGCCCTCACTCTCTCTCAGAAAATCGCAGTGATTTTCCTCTCCAAGTGAAAACCCTAACAAACCCTAGATTCCCCCCTCTCTGTTCTCCCTCTCTCTCTATCGAAGCCTCTCAAACAACAGAATGCCCAAAATGAGAATGAACTAAGGTTTACAACACGGTAGCTATAAATATATAGGATAAAACAGATGTTAACACGTGTACTGATCCAGTGGCTTCAAATCCTTAATACGACAGCTTCAAGCACAGGCATCTCACGTGAAAACAACTTCAGTCTTATTAACTTCAAGGGTCCTGATTTTGCCACTTGTCTCTCATCCATTCATTCATGTAAGAGAAACATATCAGTCAAAAATAAAAGGTAACAGATAAATGTATTGACACATTATTATACTAACAATATTTTATTTAACATTAACTCTCATCTCATTTCATCTTAACTCAACACACTCTATAAAATGTGTTTGAAACAAATGCTTTGTTGAATGGATAGGAGTTGTAAGTTACCGATTTTTTTAATTAGCTGTTTCTTGGGTCTAGAAGTCATGCTATGTGTTAGGGTGTACCATACTTACATGTCCTTATGTCTAACATTATTCATTATTAAAATTAGCGATAATTCAAAAATTATGAATAATACTACGTTAACACAATAAAATAAAAGATATTAGAGTATAATAACATTTTTAGACTTTCGGATTATTGTAATCCTAATTTAAGCATCTAAATTGATATGCCTCATTTGTAGGCTAGATTATAGACTCAACAGTCAACACCTATTTCATAGTAAAGAATTCTATTTGCAAAGTTGTTTTATTGATACACTAATCATTTAATTTTACACACCATCACACCCCAGACATTTAGGGTTGAGCACCGACCAAGTTAGAGTTGGTATGTCCATCCTTCGACTTCGATTCCGACTTTATCGGAGGTTGAATCAGACCTTTGACCGATTTTGGACCTTTTTTTTTTGCTATTGTCAACTTCATATTTAGCATACTTTTTAAAAAATAATTTTTTATGTGAGCTTTTAAATTTAAATTTTTTCAAAATTTACAATCTAAAGTATAACAGCAGGGGGTGGGGATAAAAAAAGGCGTTGTTTTATTATTAATTATTTGTGTTATCACTTATCATAGATTCATATAATACTTTTAACATTTTATCATATTATAGTGTCTAATTATATGTTATCAATTTATCATTCTATTTATTATTTTTATAATTTTTTCCATCACTCAATTTAATTGTTAGTATTAATTAATGAAAATGATTACTTAAATTGACTTGTACTATATTGATTAAAATTTAAATATAATTATTATACCATTATTATAATACATTGCCACATTAGTATTAAATGTAGACTATAAGTCTATAATGTTATTATTGTTAATATTTATACTTGTACTATAGGATTGATCATTGACAATTACATATTATTATACTATAGTATTACATGTTAATATGTTATTAACAATTTCATGTTATAGTTTATAGACTTGTACTATAGTGATTAATTACATGTTATTAACTCATTATACTTTTACTATAACTAGTGTATGACATATTCCTATTAATAGCTAAAATATAATTTGTATTATATATTAGTATAATAGTATTACATGTTTATTAGTTTGTAGTTAGTTACATAATGTTCTACTAAAGTATTACATATTATTATATTAGTTTCTAACTTAATTATATACTAGACTTAGTATTCTATATTTAATTTATTTTACTAGTCACTAGTGATTATATATTATATATTGGAACATTGGTTATTATACATTATTATTATATTATATGTTTTTATACTTTAGCTATTATACATTACTATTACATGTTATTATAAAGTTATATATTAGTCATTAGTATTTATCCATTTGTATTACATGTTATTATACATTAGTAACTTAGTTGATTAGTATTACATGCTATTATATTTATATATTAATAATTTATTGTTACGTAGTAGTAATATTGTAATAGTATGATGTTTATATATAAACTATTATTAGTCAATTTAATCTATATATATTATAGTATAAATATATTATTTAATAATAATGAGCTCATGCTAGTATAGTATGGAGTTTAACTAACTATATAAAATATAATTATATACAATTTTTATGATTAATATATAGAAAAATACATATATATTTATAAAATATATATAATATTGGTGTCGGAGTCAGCGTATCGGAGTCAGATCAGATCGGAGTCAGAGTCGGTTGAACTCCACCTCCGACTTCGACTCCGACTTCTCAGGAGAAAAAACCTCCAACTCGTCAGAGTCGGAGTCAGATTTTTGGATTTTTGCTCAACCCTACTGACATTGGCACACCATAGATCTAAAGTGACATGAAAGACTTCAAAGATGTGATTTTTTTTTTTTTTTAAAAAAAACAACATTATAGATTTTAAACAAAACAAGATTTAACCATTGTATTTTATTTTAATTTTTAAGATTTTCATTATGACTGGCGTGGCAAGTAGGCACGTGTCAGTAGCCTATAGATGTGTCACGACAAATACTAGAATCTACATGATTTTATTAAAAATATATGTATGTTTAAATTTTTTTGATGATTGAGATGTGCATTTATAGTGACTTGTAAGTAATTGAATCCTAAATAATAAGTTATCCAAAAACTTAACCGACATTTGAACATTTTAGCCTAACACATTGTCATTGCCTATTAACAAATCACACTCCCAATTAGATTAGTTACTCGAGCAGACAACACAAGTAAACCTTGTTTTGTTTTTGGATATTTGATTAACGATTTTTGCAAAGGAATATAAGGGTAGAAAATAATGTGATCTCTAGGGACCTTGTTCAGTCCCTGCTTATGATGGTTCAAAGTATTTCTTAACATTAGTTGATGACTTCACTCGAAGTACATGGCTATATCTCCTTCATACTAAAGCAGAAACTAGAAACAACATTGAATCCTTTGCCAATATGGTTGAAACTCAATTTACCTTAAAATCAAAATTTTAAGAAGTGAAAATGGAGGAGAATTCCAAATGCAAGCATTTTTTCACGCCAAAGGAATCATTTATCAAACAAGTTGGGTTGCCACTCCATAACAAAATAGAGTTGTGGAGAGAAAACACCAACACTTGCTTAATGTGGCTTGTGCCTTAAAATTTCAAGTTGGTCTCTCTCTTGAATATTGGAATGATTGTGTGTTAAAAGTCACATTTCTCATAAATAGGACTCCTAGTCCTTTACTTCAAAACAAGATACCATTTGAACTCTTATTTAAGTCCACACCCATTTATGCACATTTAAAAGTTTTTGGATCTCTTTGTTTTGCTGCCACACTTTCCCAAGGTAGAAAAAAATTTGATCACCGAGATCGCATGTGCATTTTTCTTGAGTACCCCTTTGGCACCAAAGGTTATAAATTACTTGACCTTGAGTCCAAAACCACTTTCACTTCTCGAGATGTGCTTTTCCATGAGTCCATATTTCCCTTTCAATCATTACCTCATCTTTCACCATCTCCCTCTCAAAACCCCTCCCTTGTCTTTACACAACCCTTGCCTGATTCCCTTGATTTCCCTACCACATCTTTCCCCCTCAAATCTACCACTTCTTTTCCCCACCATCCAGCCACTTCACCTTCCATTTCAGTTCCAAACTCATCACACCAACCTGGCACTACATTCCACAATTCCCTTCCCTCTTCCCATCATGATGAACCTTCCATTTTCACCCATGGTTCCCCACCTTCTCCTCCTCTTCGCAGGTCAAACAGGGTAAGGAGAGCTCCACAATACTTGCAAGAATTTCACTGCCACCAGACTTCACTTCCAGTCCCTTCTCAATTGCTTTCCAAGTCTCCATCATCCTCTACTGGTAATCCTTGCTCCCTAGCCAATTTTTTGACATACCATAATTTTTCCCCATCATTTACTACTTTTTCCAACTCCATTTCCATTGTTTTTGACCCAACAACTTACAAACAAGCTGTTAAACACCCTGGTTGGTGTCAAGCCATGAACACTGAACTGTCAGCCTTAGAACAGAACCAGACTTGGACTATCACTATTTTGCCTCCTGAAAAAGATGCAATTGACTGTAAATACGTGTACAAAACCAAATTTCATGCTGATGGGCCTGTAGAAAGGTTGAAAGCAAGGCTTGTTGCCAAGAGATTCACACAACAAGAAGGGATAGATTATACGGAGACTTTCTCTCCAGTAGCCAAGCTAGTTACTGTCAAAGTTTTGTTATCTGTGGCAGCAGTATAAGGCTGGTCACTTCTCAAATTTGATGTTAACAACGCATTTCTTCATGGCGATTTGGATGAGGAAATATATATATATATATATATATATATATATATATATGAAAACCTCATGTTATAACAAAGGGTGACCCACTCAAGTATGCAAGCTTCTCAAGAGTCTTTATGACATTAAACAAGCTTCCAGACAATGGTATTCTAAGTTTTCCTCCTCTCTTATTGCCTTTGGATTTGAGCAATCTAAAGCTAATTACAGCTTGTTTACTAAACTAGATGGTTCATCCTTCATTGTCTTACTAGTTTATGTAGATGATATTATTGTGACTGGTAACTATCATTCTTCCATCACATCGCTCACATATTTTCTTAACATTCAGTTTAAGATCAAAGATCTTGGTTGTTTGTGCTATATTCTTGGTTTGGAAGTTGCAAGGTCTTCCAAAAGTATTCACTTGTGCCAAATAAAATATACCTTGGATATCTTGGTTGACTCAGGGACACTTGGCAGCAAACCTCTCAAGCTGCCACTTGAGCATAATTTTAAGCTAAGCAAATCTTCTGGTGCTCCACTCTCAGAACCGAGCTCTTATAGAAGACTTATTGGCCGTTTGCTATATCTAACCGTCACTAAGCCTGATATATGTTATGCAGTCTAGCTCCTTAGTCAATTTATGGATTATCCCACGATTTTACATTTGGCTACTGCTCATAAAATACTTTGGTACATCAAAGCAGCACTTGGATAGGGCATCTTGCTCTCATCTTCCTCTCAACTTCAACTCAAGGCCTATTGTGATTTTGATTGGGCCTCGTGTCCTGACACACGTCGTTCTGTTACCGGGTATTGCATTCTTCTTGGAGACTCACTTATTTTTTGGAAGTCCAAGAAACAATCTGTGGTGTCTCGTTCTTCAGCTGAGGCTGAGTATCGCTCCATGGCCTCCACATGTTCTGAGCTCACTTGGCTTCGATATTTGCTTCTTAATCTTCAGGTTTCTCATCCTTAGGTTGCATTACTTTACTATGACAATCAAGTAGCCCTCCACATCGCTGTCAATCCAGTCTTCCACGAACGTACAAAGCATATCGAGTTAGATTGTCACTTAATCAGAGACAAGATCCAAGAAGGCATCATCATCACAGCCCATGTTTCCTCAAAATGTCAACTTGCTAATATCTTTACAAAGGCTTTGCCTTCATTTATTCTTTAGTTGCATTTGTCTAGGATGCAAATAGTGAACCTCTATTCTTCATCTTGTGGGAGGCTATTACACGCTATAGATGATCAAGCTGCAAGTCATTCATCTTCAAAAGAAACTACAAGTCGTTTGAGCCTAAAGTTAGAAAAGGGTTAAATTGTATTTATTTGAGTTTGCTTATTTCTATTACTCTGATTTTTTTTTTAAATAATTCTTTTTAGCTGCTACTTTTTTAAGTATAGAAACGGTTAGTTTGTTACACAGAGGTGACAGAGATGTATATATAGGACAGACTGTACAGTGCTCAATACAAAGTATATTCAGAAAACTCTTCCTTCATCCTTCGTGCAATTGCTCTCTGCGTTCCTCCTTCTTCTTCTTTGAACTCTTACAGACAGCACCACGACGCCGAACCCCTCCTCCCTCTCGACCTCACTCTCAGATCCTCTCTGTTCGCCTCGGTTTCTTTTCGAAATGGATGCCGTTGATGATTGATTTATATGGCTCCCCACCTTCTGTTGTGAGGCTTTTTACGGGATTTTACTCTGTGGGTCGTTGATGATTTTGAATGACTTTGTTTGGTGCCTTATTTTTCTTTTTACTGGTTTACTTCTTTGTTCATCTTCAATTCGGTTTCTCTATCTTTATATGCGGATGCTTTTTCAATTTGATTTTTGTCTCAAGTGGTTCAGATTTTTGCAAATTATTGTACATGATGGGTAATTTGCTTCCAAGTTTTCTCAAAACGTGAGTTTTTATTGTCAAATTAGAGGATTCTAAGGTGATTAGCTTACCTTTTAGGTAGTTTAAGATTCATGCGGAATATGGATGCAAAGTAAAAGTGTTTCAATCACATAATACTCTGCTATAACTTTTTTTTTTTCCCTTCTCTCTGCCTCTTTTGGTTAGAAGCCATACAGCTTCTTAGTAAATCATACTTGAATGAAACCAGCTCCTTTATGGCTTGTTTAAAGAACAATTATTTAGTTAATGGTGTTGTTTGCAACAATAGATAATTTTGTTGCAAGTAGATTCTGGAAATATTGTAAGAACAACATTTGATGGCATACTATCTCACAGGAGGCCTGCAGATTCTATCTAATAGAGAGTGCCTTTGCACTAATGGTGGCTTTCCTCATCAATGTGTCCGTTATTTCAGTAAGTGGTGCAGTTTGTAATTCGAAGAGCTGAGAGGATTTGGACTTGAATAAGGCCTCATTTTGATTTAGAATATGCTATTCATCCAAACTTGTTAATGTTCCCATTTTTTTTCTTGGCCCTGGCACTTGTTTTCTCACAGAAAATGGCAACGGTTATTAATCCAGATGCTTTGTAATCTTGGTTTTAATTTATTGTTTACAGAATGTCTTAGGTAATTTATGGATATTTGCTTCATGAAGGCCTTGATCAGTAATTGGGAATTCATATTCTAACTGAATTGTTTTTGTTACTAGTTCAACTTCGAAGTAATGCCTGAATTACTTGGATGCTTTTAAGCAATTACTTACGAGCAATGCTACACAACCTCTCCAACCTCTACACACCACATTTTTTTTTAATTTTTTAATTTTTTCATATTTTTTTTAAATTTTTTTTTGAGTTTATTCTTTTTAAAATAATTTAATTTTTCTATTCATTATTTATATATTAAATATTTGATGAAAGAAAAAAATAATAAAAATTAAAAAATATGTGGTGTGTAGAAATTTGGAAGGTTGTGTAGATTTTTTCACTACTTTATGGCCTCCCATTTATTTTTGGGAGTTCCATATCATGAATATACTTTTGTCTAACTTGGTTGAATTACAAGATCATCTCACTAATTATTTTGACCTGACTCATCTTATATTTTTGTAGAATAAATATAGATAGAAATTACTATTGGGAGTATCCATTTTGTACACATGATGTAGTATCATCTAGACCACACATCTCTCCAAGTGAGTGCTGAGAACAATCAACTAGAAGTAGCCACACAGTAAATACAAAGTATGCACTATTAAAATGGCTTCTTTCTAACATTACTCATTTTATAAGATATATAAAGATATTGGTGGCTCTGCTGGGGGTGGAAAGCTGATCATCATTGCATCAGTTAGATATATAAAGATATTCTTGCCTGTCAATTACCTTTTTCTTCCAGAATATGGGATCACTATTCCAAACTTAATTGAATATACTAAGAGACACCCTGAGCTTTGTATAGATCTGAACCCTATATTAGTACTACTAAAATGCATGTTTATATTCACAAATCAATGCAGTTGAATTAGATTTATTTTGAAGTTAGTTTCAAAGGAATAATTCATGATTGCTAGTAAAATAGCCTGATCAGTTATGGCTTTATTTTTTCTTTTGAATGGAATATAAGACATTGGATCCTCCACAGCAATAAAACTTCCAAATGTTCTCTAGGTTTTCACATTTTCCCAAATGTTCCAATGATCTTAGTATTGGAAAATTACATTTTGGAACGGAAAGCAGTGTCTTTCTGCTTGAACAAAATTCTCCGAAGAAAAATAAATTGATTTTACCAATTACCATTGTTTAATTCACCATTATGGTCCCTTGGCTATATCCAAACAGCACCTATAGGCTATACCACCACACACCATAGAAATTCCTCACTGTATGCTAAATGATTGCAATATACGTCATTGACAGGCTTAATTTGTGGTTTAAAATGACATTCGTGATCTCATTTTTCAACATGCAATGTTTCGCAAAATTGGATATTCTTGTCTATCTCGTTTGTGCTGCAGCTTAACTATGATTTGTGTTGTCAGATGATTTTATCATTTGAGCTTCCTTTTCCTCTCATTCCACTCCTCAAATTCACCAGCAGTAAGAATAAGATGGGGATTCATGCAAACTCCAGAGCGGTAAGGTTTATTATGAGTAGCAACTCATCTTCCTATTCTATTCCCTTACATATTTGATTCCAGGGTTAGGCTGGGTATATTTGAGTTGTTTACATATTTCATTTCCCTCAAACACAATCGCTGGAAAAAAACCTTTTTCTTGTAGTGGGATCGGTTCTTTAATGCAAATTTATTATGGAAAATACTATTCTCACCACTCCTTTCTACTGTTCTATGGCCTCTATTCTACTGCTGTAATTTTTTATTTTTTTTACTTAGTGATTAAGTAAGTTTTTTTAATAATATTGTGATTTTTTTATTTTTTTAAAAATATATAAAAATGTTAAAAAATACATGTATAAAAAAGCAAAAGAAAAAAAAAAAGGTTTTATAACTAACAATAACTCCCAGAGGTAGCTCAGAGATGTGGCTGTAGTGCCACTAGGAGTCGTTTGCATTCAAAACCTACCTCAACTCATCTCAACTCATTTCATCTCATTATTACAACTTTTTCAAATTCTCACACAAAAATATAATAAATAATTCAACTTTTATTCTACTATTTACAAATTATCTCAACTCACCTCTGAATCCAAACAACTTAGTATTGCATTTTTCTATATTATTTGAACAATACCACTTTTCCTCTTAAATTTTTATAATGTTTTCTGTCCGATAGATAGTGGACAGCATCGGACCAAGTAATACCTAACACGAGAAAATGTGCTCACGAGGATGGAACTTCTTATTCGATCTTCTCAAAGTTAAAAGTAATAACCAACTCCAATTATTAACAAGGAAAATGATTTACCTACAACACATTGTATAATAATGTGTTAAATAAGGGGTATATTTATAAAATCATCTTTTTTTCGAGGGTTTCGATTTATTACATGGGTTTCGAGGGTTTCGATTTACATGGATTTCTTATTTGGGTTTCGAGGGTTTCGATTTATTACATGGGTTTCGAGAGTTTCGATTTACATGGATTTCTTGATAATGTTGAACAACTGATATTTATTGCAATTTTGCTTATTCGATCTGTTATCTATGATATATATTGCAGTTTTGGTTATTTGATTTGTACGTGTAGCCGGCAGCTGCATATGGTTTTTTTATTATAGATTTGATGAATTTTAGAAGCCCCTAATCTATACAAAGATTTTTTTTTTCTTGTTGTAAGAAAATTAATTCATTGAGTTATGGGTAGTCTTTTAATCTGGAAGCTCTAGTCGTGATATTTTTGTTGTTCTTGAGGCTCAGGAATAAAATGTTTTTGTTGTTCTTCTTTGCAAAACAGAACACATGCATACCAGTTTATCTTTTTTTAGAGCCATATTTTCTTGAGGGAAACCAAACTATTATGTTATATGCTCTCGATAGAGGTCGATTACTACCTCTTTATGTTGTAGGTGAGTCTGATTTTGCCATCCCCTTTCAGTGAATATGTTCAAAAATAGTGTTTCAACTTTAATCGATTCTCATCAGTTTAACAAGTTAGAAAACATGATTGTTAACAAGCACTTTTCTATTGTTCTTGTTAACCCTCCATATATATTGAAGCATGATGATCATGCTCACCATCAGGTTGAGGCTCTCAATGATCCAGACATGAAAGTGCAGCCACCAAGTGATGCATATCAGCCACCAAGGAATGCACGATGTAGCAGAGATCATTCATTACCAAAGGACCACTCTGTTTTGACTTGTTGCTTGTAAATAAATTTATGTTAGTGTCCTTCTTAGTATTTTTTGTAGGACTAATTGTTAATGTAGTGGACAGTACAGTTGAGTGCTAGGTAGAAGATAACATTTGTATTTTTTATTCCTTTTCATGAATGATAATAGAGTTTCTGATTTGTTCTTTATGCTTAGGTCTCTATATCTCTCTCACACAATTTTGATGTTCATATCTGCATGATTCATTGTGAGATTTGATTACACTTGCAATTTTATTGGAAGTGATATTATATAGTAATATGGGTGGTTCAGCCATGCATCTGTTTATATATTAACATTATAGTATTCTAATGGATGTGGTTAAATACCTTGGTTAATATTAGTATGAAATGTTAATATTAGGTTGAGGAAACAAATAGTTGGGAAGAGCAATAATTTTAAGTAAAATATAAATTATTAATTAATATATGAAGTGTATTTGTAAAATATAAAAAAATAAAATTTTGTAAAATATTATTAAAATATATAATATTATATTATTATTTTGACTATAAAATGGTTAATCCAATGTGGATTCACCTAGCCAAAAGTTAATATTATAGCTAAAACTTAAGATTCTAACTAAAATTTAGACTTAGCAATGACTAGACCATTGCCAATGCCATTAGTGTTAATAAATATTCAAAGGCTCACACACAACGCATCTCTCGCTTTTCATCTACCCGTGCCTGCCTGCCTTCATATCCTATGTTGTTGTTATGCGTGAATAATTATTTATTTATTCCAAAGATTAATTGGACCTATTTCCATTTTTTTATTAGTATCATCATGTCAATTTGTCCGAGTTGTAGATTACTATAAACATTTATAAAGTTATATAATTGTTTATGACACAAACTTCTAATGCTTTTTTATTTATTTTTCCTGCCTTTTGAACGTGAGAAACAGGTTTGTTATTACAACACGTGTAAGAGAGTTTGAGTTTGTTGAAGTAAGTTAAAGATTTCAACAAACTTATACCAACTCTTTAAATAAGTTAGTAGTCAAGTTATTACAACATGTTAAAGTTTCTGTCCTTTTGAAGTTAGTCTCTACCCTTTCTTTGTGTTTTTTTTTTTTACACGTTCATCTTACTTGACTTGATCTGAAAATTTGATATTATGAGTCAATTTTAAGTCATTTTTCTACCCGACTTTGAATGCATGAAAGATAAATACTTTAGCCACAAAAAGATTATATAAAAATAAACCTACAAAATGACGTGGGTTGATATGATACGTTAAATTATAAAGTTATTTTTATCATAAAGTAGATGGAAAATTATACTTGGCCCTATGATTTTGCCCCTACAAAGTTATCGCGCATTTTTTTCTTTTCTTTTTTAACAGTCAAAGAAATGACTATTAGTGAAGTGATTTATTTTTTTAAAATATTTAAAAATGTTTGAAAGAAAAAAAAAAAAAAGGTGCAACTGCACTAGTGGTAAGTTTGAGGGGGCAAACTCATGAGATTGAGTAGAAGTACCTAAAGTAGATATAATGGATCACATGAAATCACGTCAGTTTATGAATTTATTTTTATGTAATCTATTTATATCTATAGTACTTCTCTGTATGAAATAGTTATATTACAATTACGTGTTCAAGTTTAACTCAAATATACATGTAAAACATTTAAAAAATATATGAACATAGTGTCATTTTGAAAATACATGTAAAACGTTTATGAAATATTTTGTTACATGTGCACGCTGTATTTTTTAAGGAGCCCAGCACCCCAAATTTTATTAAAAGAGCATCACTTTTATAGGAAAAAGCTTGAGGAATAAAAGTATCCCAAAACCAAATTTTAAATATGTAACCTATTAAACTATATTAGATATAAGAAGTATAAAGCAAACCAAACTACCTATACGGCTTCTAAAAAAAAAAAAAAAAACTAGCTATATGGCTACTTATCTGAATAAAAAAAAAAAAAACACTACTTTGCTCTCTCATTTGTACCGCTCTATTTGACCGCTTGGTAATTTTTTTATTTATTTAGTGATTAAGAAAATGATTTTAAGTGTATTGAGATTTTTTTTATTTTTTTAAAATATTTAAATATATTAAAAAATGTGAAAAAAAAATGAAAAAAAAAATCCAAAAATCAAAGGCAATAAAATTGAGTGGACTACTCTGAGCGCAACTCTAACAAAAAATGGCTACTTTTCACCAAAAAGATCAAGGATTATTGTTGAAAGCAAGGAATTTCAATTCATTCCAATATTCAATGTATAAGTCTCGCGCAAATTTTTTATAGAGTAATGCTATTCATTATCTTAATTTTTATTATTATCTTGTGATGTGATATTAGATGATTAGAGATTATTTATTATATTTTACTTGTAAACCTACCAGCTAATATCACATCATGAGATAGTAAGATAATGATGAATACATTTACTTTAAAAAAAGTAGGGCCCATTATAAAAAAACAAATGTAAAAAACTCCTTTTTTTTTATGAGAAAACTCATTTTTTTACAAGATCCACATTTTTACAAAAAATTTATACAAGATTTGTACCTTTCATTATTCTATCCAACAATTTTACAATACGTACGCGGTAGTGGTGACAATTAGATCTACGGCTTAGCTTAAGTTTGAATTGAGAAATACTTTCAATCTATTTTAGCTCATCATTATAATTTTTATAAATTTTCACAAAAAATATAATAAAAAATTCAACATTTTTATCCAAAACATGAAACCTAACCTTATACTTTTTTTTTTTTTTCTACAAAGAGAGGATTTCTTCGCGAGAGT
The DNA here is from genome assembly GCA_022457165.1 of Juglans mandshurica. Classification (NCBI taxonomy): domain Eukaryota; kingdom Viridiplantae; phylum Streptophyta; class Magnoliopsida; order Fagales; family Juglandaceae; genus Juglans; species Juglans mandshurica. The sequence goes on along the minus strand of CM039629.1, from coordinate 22,027,167 downwards.
AAAAACCTACGACCTCATTCTTCCTTTTTATTATTACAAAGAGAAAATACCAATTGAATTACAATTTAACCAGTGATCTATATTAATTATTAAGTGTGATAAAATACTAATGATGCCGAATTTTTATTTTATCTTATGACATCTTAACGTCGGAAATTCTCGATCCTCCGGGAGTCGATCATTATTACTCTGTTCCGTTTACAGCAGCACACGTAAAATTAAAAATATGATTGTGACGAAAAAAAAAAAAAAGAGGTAATCTTACTCTCGGTTGACTAAAAAGTTGCGCGGTCAACCTCGGAGTGAGTCGACTCGCTATGACGCGCCATCTCTCTCACTCTCTATCTAGCCTTCGATTCCAACAAATTCAACTTTACAAACCGGCCCGAAGCAAAGAGAGCTTGGCTGCATAAGATTCTTGTGAACCAGAGATGTACGTTCCGCCCGCATGCCGCTCTGGAACAGAATGATAATAATCTAAGCGCCCCGCCAATTTCCATCCGAATCACCGTTTCTCGTCTTGGCAACAAAAAGTAAGCTGTGCATTCTCTCTCGCTCTTAATTTTTTCTTTCGATTTCTAAATCTATAAGCATCAAAGAAATAAATCTATAATCTACGCAGACTTTCCCCGAAGCGAATAAAACCTTTGAGTTTTTTCTCCCTTCAATCTGAAACGCAAAAAAAAAAAAAAATTAAAAGGAAAAGAAATTTGTTTTTTCTCAGATTCTGGCATTTGTTTTGTGTTGTCATTGTTATTCTCGGGATTGATGAGAAAAAAGGAAATGAAAGAAAGCAATGATTCCAGATTATCTGCCATCTGAGAGGAAATACACGGTGGAGATCTTTTTTCTTAATTCCTTTTGGCGAGAAAAATAGGAGTAATAATGACGATAGATGGAGGAGTGGGAGTTGCCGATATTTTTCTATATTTGGACACGCTCCTGTTAGTTTTATTCTGGAAACCAAGTCCTTAGTGTTAAGTTTGGTAATTGGAAATGGAAAAAGATATGATTCCTTTCTTTTCCTGCTCTCGATTTTCTCGGGAAAGTGGTGGCTGCAGAGAAATCGTTACGACGCCGTTTTTCTATCCCAAATAGAAAGTCGTTCTGTTTTTGTTTTCTTTTTAACTGGTTACTCGATGGTGCTACAGGAAGCTAACTTCTCCCAAAGCCTTCAAAACCACAGGGGACTGGGAGTCTGGGACCAGCACCTATACCTAACAGTGACATTTCATTAATTTTGACAGTTTGCGTAATAAATACTTTCTCTCGCCGAAAGCCAGTTTTTTTTTTTTTTGTCTTTTTATCAAATTCGATTTCCGTGCTCAGTGCAATGCAACAAATTATACAAATATAGGAACTAGGAAGCATGATAAAAATAAAATGATGCGGCATTTAATTTTGCATTTCGTTATTACATAATCGAGTATGTTGGTTGGTATTTGTATGTTTGATTAGGTGGGAAAAAATGGTGGAGCCGATGTATTACATAAGGCAGAGAGTCATGGGTTTAGGTTGCTGGTAATTGTGTAGTTTGTCTGATCTATCAAGGTGTGTACCTTTTTGTTGATGAGTTTGTTGTCTTATTCATTTACCGACTTGTAGCTTTGCGTTGATGATGTTAGGTGTGAATTATTGGAAGGGTAGGCTGTGTGTTTAGTGCTTCGTTGAATATGAAGGGTATTTTGCATGAAGGGTGGTAAAGGAGACGAGACTGTAAATAAATATGGGAAGTTTAGTCACTGTAAGTGTTGCAGGAAACTGGGGAACACTTCCCGTCCCTACTCGGGGTTAAAGGTGACTGATTGTATTTTCAGAAAGGCAGCAGATAACGTGCGGACTTTTGTGATTTGCTTCTTTCTCTTCCATTATAAAAAAGGAGATGGCAATTTTTTCTTGGGTTCTCTTGAGGTTGGGACTTGCTTCCGTGGTATCTTAAAATCCGGGAATGACTAATTGGCCTACAGCGATGGATTATTGACTCCTGCGGTAGTCTTACGGGCCAAAGAGTTGAGAGTTTCTGCTAGTGGGAGGTTGAAATTTTCTCTCTACATATTTTGAGTTGTGTACTTGGGGGGGAACAGGGAGGGCACTTTGACATTGTCTCCACTGTTTTTTTCCGTGATTTATCGATCATCTGAATCAGAAGAGATGCCTAGCTCTTCATTGTGCGTGTAATGAAGCTAATGCCTATTCTTGACAGTTATGAGCTTGATTTGTATTATCTGTCACTTCTTTCTATTGTCTTCTAACGGTGTGTTCTTAGCAGGTACTTATAAAAAAAAAAAGTGTTCTTAGCAGGTTGGCGTGGGGTTTGTAAATCACTATAAGAGTATTTTGCGATCACCTCTCTCAGTATTGGGTGCTATAATTCTTTCTGTAGTATCTCAATAAAGTCAACTTTAGTTTCAAGTAACATTTTCAGGAAGCGGTGACCAGTTGCTTTTTGCATCTTTTGGAGAAGGTAGTGTGATATCAATTTATGAGTTCAGTCTTGCTGATGGAGTGGAATGAAAAATCCCCCTCGCAATGGGAGTGGGAGAATCTATTCGTTTGCAATGCAAAAGCAAATGAGAATTCAAAGTTGCAACCAATAGAATGGGCTATGCAAGCAGATCAAGGAATTAACCCTGGATGCTTTTATTCATCTGGGGGTGGTGGGTCTGATCCAGACTTGGGACATGCTTCTCTGTCAAATAGCTTCAAATCAGCTTCAGTAGATTCATATTCAATTGGTGAAAGTAAGACATCCAAGCTCACTCTTGAGACCTTTAGAGATTTCCCGAAAGATTTTCACAGGAAGAAAAAACTGGCCAAGGTGGAGACAAATGGAACTTCTCCAACAATTGAGCTTCCATCTGGCTCTGGTGAGCCATTGCTCAGTCTAAAGCTTGGTAAGCTGACGTACTCTGAAGATGCTTGTGTTGGAAACAGTACAGAGACCTCAAAATTTTCTCTGACTTCCATGTCATCAGCAACCGCAGCTAAGAAATGCAAGTCCAGTTGTCAGAGCACACAGACATTGCACTGCCAAGTTGAAGGCTGTAACCTTGACCTCTCGTTGTCTAAAGATTACCATCGCAAACATAGAGTTTGTGAAAGTCATTCAAAATCCCCAAAGGTCATTGTAGGTGGTCTGGAACTTCGGTTTTGTCAACAGTGTAGCAGGTAAATGCTTCTTATAAAATGGTAGTTATATGTCAGAACATATTGAAATCCAGCAACAATTTGTTATTCATGATTTTATCAGTAGTCACTCTTTAATCTAAAGTCTCTTGGTCATTAATAATTCCACTCGTGTCCTGATTCATAACCAATCAACATTAGCTTCAAGTCCTAGCTCACAACTTTGATACTAGTATCCACATTGTTTTTAATGCCGAAGGTTCCACAGTCTGTCCGAGTTTGATGAAAAGAAGCGAAGCTGTCGCAGGCGTCTTTCTGATCATAATGCTAGGCGACGCAAGCCACAGCCAGAAGCAGTCCGTTTAAATCCAGCAAGGCTGTCTTCATCAATTTATGGTGCTATTTCTAAACTTGGAATTAAACTTTTCCTTTTTCCTTTTTTCTTTTCACAATATAGAGTTACCTGGACTAAGTTATCATATGAGCATGCATAATACACATTATTATTAGTTTTGAATCCATGCATTAAGGTGATTCATTGACAGGTTGTGATATAATTATTTCAACTCAAATGTCTTTTGATACAATGTTCAACTGTACCATTGGTGAATTCGTAGCTTTGTGTTGCCTTTTGGATGCATCTAATTTAAACATAGCATGTCAAGTGTCACAAAAATTTCTGCATTTATGGACCCCAAAGAAGTCTCCTTATTTTTTTCAAATTGTAGGGAAATTGAATTTAGTAACTATTAAAGCAAATTCACAAATTACTTGTATAGAGAAGTTTTATTCTTAACAAACTCATCAAACTTGCCTGTTTATCCCACAAAAAACCTCATCACATTATCCAAATCAGGACCATAAACACCTGCAAAAGGCTATTCTAAACAGTTTTCAACATTTTGAAAAGAAACAGCAACAGAAAACTCCCCCCAAACAAAAACTCTATCCCACATAATCGATATCCCACAAAAGGCTCCTTTAGATTCTGAACACCACTAATCTACATGTTGACAACCCACGAACTCCAAACTGCACTATGCATGATATGCTCCATTTTTCATTTACCGAAGACGTAATATAAGCCTTCCATCATCTAAGCAAATTCCTCATCCTTGGCCGCTTCTTTTCCAATCTCAAGCACCTAGCATTCCATGACAATAGCTAAGGCTTCATATAAAACCATGAACACCCCTCCTCTTATTCTTGCCCTGACTGAACTACTCCCTTACAAATTGTAGTTAATTTTTTTTTATAAGTAAACGATTATATTGATATGAATAGGCATAGCCCAAGTACACAAGATGGTATACAATACAAATTGTAGTTAATAGAGCATATTGATTGCTTTAACTCTCTACTAACCTGGCTCAGGGTGGCAGGTTTCGGATTAAGAGCCAAATCATTATGATAGATCTCACTTCAATGATTTTGAACAAGGCCATTAGCTCCTCTTCAAACCTTTCGCAAGCAATCCCCCCGGAATGACTGAAACCCTTCACTTTCGGTAAGATTGAATCTAATTCAACTACACCTATGCCTCTTGAACTCGTTTGGTCAGAAGGCCAGCAAATTTCAAAGGCTCGCAGTTAAGAGGTTCCTCTAAAAATGGCCCCTTACCCTGCTCTATAGAGATCATGACTGGCCAAGAAACCCAGGCACTATGGAGAGCAGTGTTGTGAATTTCATACCGTACCGGCCGGTACAACTGAAATTTTTTGTACCGGCCGGATGGCCGGTACAGGTACTATATCTGTTTCGTACCGGCTGGTACCGGCCTCAATTTCGGCCTGTACTGGCTGATATTTCGGCTAGTTTTTTTTTTTTGTCAAACTACAAGCTTATTTTTTAACCCCCAATTCAGACTAGACTATTTATAATTTATATATATGTATTTATATATAATTTATTTATGTATAGACTATTATTTTGGAATATAATTTTTATATATAATTTATTTATATATCGACTATCCCGAAATTTTATCCCGAAACGCTATTCCGAAACGGTACCGGTACCGAAATATTTCGTTCCAGTGCCTTGATCGGTACGGCGTCCGGTACGGTATTCAAAACATTGATGGAGAGTCACCGAATCTCTGTCAACCACAAAGATCAATCTTCCAAAACTCAAACTCACTTTGGCAATTTAAGCTGGAGTAATGAAGGGATCCTTGACTTGCAAAACCACCCATTTGTCTCAGCGGCTGCTCTGTTGTCTCAAATGCTGGTCCAATAGTAGTTAAGCCCATGTCCGCTTTTTATTTATTAACTCAAGCACCTCCTCACTTTTGCTTGAAATGCTCCTATGAGATACAATAGGTCATATGTTGCCCTAAACCAACCAGTGCCTCCACATACGACTGCTTACCAAACATAAGAAATGGCTTTTTTTTTTTTTTTTTTTTTTTTATGTCAACCCTGAAGAAAATCTCCAAATCCGACAAATGGCCTTGAGAAACTCAAATAGGCCCTACTCTGTTTCTCTCGCCAATAAAAGACTGGAAGAAATCAACCTCTTAATGAAGCTTTTTTGTGAAATGACTCCAATTAATAATAAATCTATCACAACTGCCACCTCCTAGTCTATTTCTGTTTCAGTCACGTGATTATTTAACAAACTTCGAAAGTTCTCCAGCCTGAGTCAGAACTATTATGACCAACAACCAACCAAGGCTGACTCTGCCCATGGAAACTGCCTCAACATCCTATAGTAATTCAAAGGACTGAAATATCTTTATTGGGCATAAATACAGAGGACTTTGCAACAAAAGCTGGATCAAATACCCCATAATCAATAAGAAGGAAAAGATTATAGGAAATTGAAACACAACTCAGAATACCTGGGTCAAAGAATCATAAAGAAAAAGAGGAGAAAAGGAGAGAGGGTTGCTGATGGTTGGAAAAGGGTTATCAGTTCTTGATAATATAGTTGTACTTATCAAAAGGGTACCTTTAGTCTCAATTAGACCAGTGAAGCAACATATTAGTAACCTCTTCATTTGACAAAGTGTTTGGCAGTTGGAAATTGTATATTTAGAGGCATTGAGGAACAGATATCTCTTAGGTGATTTGCAACTATTCCAAACCTAAAATAGAGTTCCATAAAACTCTAGCAACCTCACAATGAAGTAAGAGATGATCACCCTTTTTGCACTTCTCTTACATATGCAGTACCATCAACCATGATAACATGTCGCTTACTTAAGTTGTCCACTGAGGATCTTTCCTAAAGAAGTTGTCACTCTCTACCTGAAAAGACTTTTAAAGGAGCCTTGTTCTGCTATCTATTATTTCATAGGAAAGAGTAGCTATCACAAGGAGACAAGGCATTATAGAATGATCTTGCATCGAACACCCTAGCTTATGTAACGCCCCAATGGAATGCCCAAACTACATGGTCTATACTTAAAAATGACTAGTCAATGATACAATTGGATCCCCATGAGAACCTTATAATAAGTAAGAATTTCTTATTTCCAAGCAATGTGGGATCTCGTACACCACCCACTCTTATCCTTATCATATGGGATTTCACAATCCCCCCCCCCCTCGTCGGGCCAGTCCATCGTAGGTGGCACGGCTCAAGTCCCACATGTATGGTTGAGATAGGTTTTGCTACCATTTGTAACGCTCCAATGGAAGGCCCAAACCACATGGCCTATACTCCAAAAGGATTAGTCAAATGATATAATTGGAGCCCCATTGGAACCTTATAAAGAGCAAGAACTTCTCCTTCCCCAAGCAATGTGGGATCCCATACACCACCTTCCCTTATCCTTATCATATGGGGTATCACAGCTTAAAAGTGGCCCAACAGAGTTTAACTTAGAAAAAGGGTCATGCATTTTTAAGTGCCAGTTACTAGCACAATTACTACTGTGCAGTATATGAGTTACTTTGTGATAGATGCCCTGCAGAATAGGGCCCTTTGATACACAGTTTAATGATAAAAACAATATAAGGTAAAATCATTATTGAAGCAAAATTCATTGGGTTTTTTATTGTGAGTACCTCACAGATGGGAAGCAGCAGATGAACCTTGTCTTTGACAGAGTTCCACTTGTTTACACAAGCGCTTCTGTTAGTTCAACATGGGAGGACATATGCAGCTCCAAGTTTACCCAAACAAAAGAGTATCCTCTGAAGCCTGAAAAAACAAGCGACACTGATATACAGCTGCATTTTCCCCGCAATGAAATGCCATGTGCCATCACTACAATCTGTGATGGTTCCAGTAGGCTTCTGTCATCCAAGGGCACCGTAGGTGAGGTTCTCAACCCAGGTTTGTTTCTTTCTTCCTTATAGAGAGCTTAGCTTTATGATATTTTAATTTGATTTTAGATTAACTTCAGAAAGGGTATTGATTGCCAGACTTTGCTTACACCGTCGAATAGGCTTAAAAAAATATTTCCATGTCAGAATTTGCTTGTTTGATTACATAATAATTATCGTGCATACTTGAATGGTCGTTAGAAAAAGTAAAATAAATTTTATTTACCACATCAGAGATAGCCTTTAGTACTTGTTCATTCCAAGTCTTTAACAATGCGTTTAGTGTATGGGTTAGGACAAAATTTGGAGTTCCTTGGAAGTGATAGGAAGACCACCACTGCCTAGCCATATTGACAAATCCTTCAATTACTTTTTTGATGGGTAAACAATATTTTATTGAAAGATAATAATAGGCATAGCCCAACTACGCTAGACATATAGAAGAACATCACCTAAGCATGATTATTTAGTGATACAAGAAAGTAATGAATGATCAGGCCATTACAGTCAATTTGTAATTGACCAATGGAATAGTGTTAACAATGAACGTTCTAAGCTCATCCATTGACCGCTCTCGATCTTCAAAACTTCTTGCATTCTTCTCCACCCAAAGACACCACCATAGGCATATCGGTGCCATCTTCCATATTGCTGCAATATGTTTATTACCATGAAGGCCTCTCCAATTCGCTAGAAAACTAACCACCCTTCTCAGCATCACCTAAGCTGACCCCACTCTAGCTAAGAAGTTCTTTCATAGGGTCATGGCAATCTCGCAATGGAATAGTCAATGATCAACTTAATCCCCACTCTTTTTGCTCATGCAACACTAATCCATAACAATGATCTGCCATTCCCTTAGATTGTACACACTGAGGATCTTCCATACAAAGAATGTTTTTTTTTTGTAAGTAAAAAAAAAAGAATGTTGTCCTTAGGGAAACCTTGTCTTCCAAGTGTTCTTCCACATGAATGGATTTATATTTTGTGTAATGAGAAACTTGTAGTAAGAACGGATGGGTGAACTCCCCCTTCTAAGAAGGATGCCAAAAAGTCTTGTCTGCATCTCCCCCCACTCTATAGAGTACACAAGATTGTAGAACTCGTGAATGCATGAATTTCCCAATCTTGTGCGGCTCTGAAGATTGTGATATTCCACTAAGGAAACTCATTGGAATATTTTAAAAGATCTGCGATTGAGGTTCCTGCATCCATGCAATTCTGTAGATTTCTGGGTATGCTTCCTTGAGGGCCCTAGACAAAACCTTCAATTATAACCACATTCTCAAATTTAAAATACTTACTGCCTGCTTGAATGCTTCCACAATCCAGAATAATGAGAAAGCAATTTGAGCTATGTTTGGTAATATTGTTTTTTTTTTTATAAGTAAACAATAGTATTAATAAGAATAGGCATAGCCCAAGTACACAAGATGGTATACACGAGGTAACGCCTATCTAGGAAGAAGAAAAGTAAACAAGAAAGCCATGGATACCAAGGCCATTAAAATCAACAGCTATGGCCCATAGAAATAAAGTTCTAACAAAGAGTGATCTAATATCTTCTAGAGAGCGTTCCTTGTCTTCGAATGTCCGGTCATTTCGCTCCTGCCATAAGCACCACAGAATACATATAGGCACCATTTTCCACGCTGCTTTGATTTTTGGAGCACCTCCAAGATTTGTCCAACTAGCCAAGAATGCAGCCATTGTGGCGGGCATTACCCAGGCTAGCTCTAGTTTGTAGAACACATCATCCCATATCGCTCTAGCAACCTCACAATGCAGTAGAAGATGATACACAATCTCCCCACTCTTCTAGCACATACAGCACCAATCTATTATGGTGACCCCACGTCTCCGTAAGTTATCCACTATCAAAATCTTCCCCAGAGAAGCCAACCAAGCAAAAAATGCCGCTTTAGGAGGCACCCCCTATTTCGCCAAATCCTCTTCCATGGGAATTTATTATCCTGCGAATGTGTGAGAGATTTATAGAAAGAGCGAACCGAGAAAATGCCTTTACCTACTGGTATCCACCACAACCTATCAACTCCTCGAGTGCTCGGTCTCATGGAGTATAGAAGACGAAAAAAAACCTCAAATCTATCAACCTCCCAATCTTGGGCAGCTCTACTAAAGTTCACCACTATACTTGGTCCTCGGATATCACCATAACATCAGCCAGCTTCTTTTTCACATGCAATCCTGAAAACTGAGGGGAATGAGTTCTTAAAGGCATTATCTCCACACCATAGGTCACTCCAGAAGTTAATTCTAGAGCCATCTCCCAACACAAGTCTAGTTAAGGAAACCGCTCTTCCCAATCAAAGAACACGGGAAATCTATTAATTTTAGACCAAGAAGAATTGCCTTGATTGTTATAGACCATATGAAAGAACCTCCAACAAGAGGAGTACCCTTAAGATCCTGCTCAAAACTGAAATTTGGGAACTCCACTTTAGCTAAGCAAAGATGAGGTTGACCCATCTTTAACTTGGAAACTGATTGACATGACATTGAAATCCCAACCATGCACTACATACTTCCACAAACTACAAGGACTAGTCAGCTCCTCCAACAGATACTTTTCGTCTCCATCGGAATTTGGCCCATCAACTCCTACAAAAGTCCACAACGAAGCTATCTCCCATACTTGTAAAAGAACAAAGACAGTAAATTCCCCTGCTCTCTTCCAATTTTTCCACCACCCCATTGGACCCACAAACAAAATTCAACTGGACAAATCCATCCCATGTGATCAATGGCGGATCAAGAATTTAATCTTTTTGGGAGGCGAATTAGTATTAAAATAATTAAATAATCTTCTATGTATGTTCTATAATGTATATCCTACTATTTATGATACACAAATTTATAAAAATGATATGAGATACGAAAAATTAAGAATATGTTTATATATAACGCACATTTATAATAACTAAAGATAGATCAGAGTTTAATTTCTCTAACAAAAACTTGTATGCTCAACTTTAAATACAAGGAAAAATGTTTAAAAAATTAAGAAAAAATGAAGAAAAGTCATATGTAGAAAAGAGAAATATAATAAAACAAGTCTTGAAGAATATTCCAAGAAGAATACAAAATGATTATACACTGAGTGTTTTAATTTATACAAATCAGGGTCCCACAAGCTCCATGCAATGCTTCTAGATGATTTCCAATTTGTTTCCTGCACACGAACAATATCAACCTTCCATTCCCAAAGAAAATTTTCAATTGTAAGGCACTTGTCAGCCTCATTCAAACCTCTAGCATTTCAAAATAGTATCCAGAAAAGTTTTCCCCTTGGTGCGGCCACTGCACCAGAATTTTGTCGAGGTTCTGGTGAAGTAGTGGCTAATGCTGCCTTTTCCAGTGGTTTCATGTTAAACCTTCCATCATTGTCTAAAGGTGTGCATGTTACACAGTTTATGACTATTTTGCAGGCTTAGAAGAACCCATGATCTTCACGGAGCAGGAATCAACCCGAGATTTCCGGTGTGCTCTCTCTCTTCTGTCAACCAATTCCTGGGGTTCACGTGAGTCAAAACCAGCTCTACACCCACATTCCAACCATGCAATTCATTCTAGTACGCCGCATCCGGCAATGCAGGTGATCCAAGGGTTCCCAAATGCTTTGTCGGACTCTCGAGCTCACATCTTAGGGTCTCCAAATAATGGGATTACCGATTTTCAAGACTTCCAGCTGTTCAGATCACCATACGAGTTCGGCTTTCATTCCAACCAGTTGAATTGACCTCTCAAAAACCTGGTACTGGTGGGTTAACAGACTAGTAACTTTTTCTTTCTTTTTCCTTCGGCGGTTAATGGACTTGTAACTGTTTGCATGCAGACTGGCCCATCTGACTCGTCTGGGAGTTCCATCTCCATGGCCCAAAGTTTCTTCCTTTTTCTTCTGTTTTTCTCTTTGTTTTCAATCGCATATTCGAAATTATCTTACCATTAACAAAATATGTATGAGACATATTGCAAAGTGACTTGACGTTCAGTTATCCTCAAAAATAAATTTGCTGATGCAGAAGCATTGCGAGCAGAGGGTGAGATTATTTAAGGCAAACTGTAACACCCTTTTAACATCCAGGGGATTTCGAAGTAGCAGAGATAACACTTTTAGTTCTTCCACGCACTTTTCAAGGTTCATAGATTTCAACTCTTTATTTTACCAAGTATTTGTAACAAAATTCTGACTAATCATTGAAGGTGTGTACATGCTCTCAACAAGAAATTTTTAGCAAGTAAAGAGCGGTCCAATTCCTACGGCATCTGATCACTAAAGTTGTGAAACGGAAAGATTCAATTTTTTATAATAGGGGTTAAGAGGCGGCGGAACTACATGTAAAGTCCCACACGAAGTTTTAAGAAATTAATAGAAAGTAAATTTGTCGAGGCTCTTTTATAAAGGAGATTTACAGAAATTAACTTTGCCCTCTCAAATATATATATATATAATACTTTGGCCCCGCCATATTAAGCTTTCTTTCTTGTTCCAACTCTGCTTTGCTCGGGTTATACTTACAATAATCGTGGAGGTTCTGATGATCAGGAAAATTGTGTAACGGCATTACGTCAACTGGCTTCCCCACCAACGGTGAAGTCATAATGAACCCTTTGCCCGGGCTGTGATGCGAGAACACCGAGCATCTACAGACAGAATCACAATACCAGCCAGCCATAAAAGTTGCACTCGTGCTCATGGGTTTATCCGTCACCTACTTTCTTTTCCGACCCCTATTCAGCTATATTCACTTATTCAGTCAATTACACCAGACAACATCTACCCAAACGCCCAACTTTAAAACCTACTTTTGCTCATCACAAATGCTTCAGGACCTGAAACTCAGCTTTGCAGACTTGTACGTGCACAAAAATCTTTTTTATTAGCATGTGCACCAAACTAGAATTATTAATTTCAAAGAAACAACACATGATTCGTGCACATAGATGTCGTGCCAGACCAGGTACTCTAGCAGGGAAACCAGGCTTAAGACCAGTTGTTCCGCTACTGCAAATTAAAATAACCAAGTGTCTTAAAGGAAATGCTCTACAAAAGAAAGACACTCTAAGTAACACCAAAATGGCACCCAGGAAATCGATCTTACTGAAAAGTAGGGGCACGATAATATGCCATCTAATCAGAGATTCAAAACCTCAACCTGGATCCCATAGAACTTCAGCAGGATTGCGATGCACCATGGCATGCACATCATTTCACACTTCAAACAGCAAAGTAGTCATACACAGAAAAACCCTAAAAGCCAATGGTAGGTATGAAATCCTAATCTTGTGCCCGGGAAAGAAAGGACCAAGAAAGCCAGAGAAAACACGACCCAAAACTGACGTCACATGCATATCTAGGTATTAAGACAACTTTAACTGAAACATCTGACTTAATATTCAGGCAACAAATTCTGACCGCTGATAACTTAACTAACATGCCCACTGGGATAAATGAGCTGATTCGAAAAGTTACAAATCCTAACTACAGAAACCAGAACCAACCTGTAAATCCTTGCCAGATCAAGCTGGCTGACACAATCCATCAAGAACCATTCATAGAGACCACAAATACCATTGCAGTTAATACAACCTGACACAGATCATGAGAACGTAGAGTAACTCGACAACCGCAGCAACATGAGGACGACAAGACTGACTTTCAGACACCCATATTGAGCAATGCTGGACGACAACTCTGGACCTTCTCAACCCTCAAACATGTCCTAGTACTCACTGGAACAGTAGACAATTGCAAATTAACAGATGCAGTGAAGAAATAAAAAAATAAAATTAAACACAGTTGAAAGAGAAGAAAAACATTGGGGGGCAGGAGGGAGAGAGGGAGAGAGAGAGAGAGAGAGAGAGAGAGAGAGAGAGAGAGAGGTAATCCTTACAAGGGATTAAATGTAAAATAGACTGTTCACCACGTTTGTTATGTGTATACAAAATATCATAAAGCCTAGAAACAATTCCAAGCAACAAGTAGAGACACAGAGAACATGTCACACAACAAACCTGGTTATTTTCATCTGGCGTTGGTGAAGGGGACTTGCTTGAGTCAACTGGTTTGTCAGCCCCACAATTCTGTCTATTGCACTTGGTTCTAAATGGATAATTTATGTTATTACATTTCTCACACTTCCAGCTTCCCTCGGGCATCTTTTGTTCTGAAAGCAACATGTAAATGAGTATCAAAAGTTGCAACAAAAATACTAGCAACAGTTGTAGGTCCAAAAGGAGGGAAAGGCATTTAATGGCCAAGGTGCATCCAATCAACTTACTAGAATTCTTGTCAGATTTCGGAGCCTGTATATGCAAGAGAATGGATTATACATCAAATATATAATGCTAAAAAAGAAAAAAAAAATCAAAACTAAAAAAAAAAAATTGAATTGTGGTAAATTATGATGCCAATTGCCAGTTAAGGCTAAAAACATAAGGAGCATGACATGGTGTGGTAAGCAGCACTTACTTGGGATCCAGGCTTTGGTGTGTTGCACTTTCTCATGTTACAAACCGTTCTAAATGAAAAGTTGATATTTCCACATTTCGGACATGTCCAGTCATTATCACGTGTTGCATCTAGAGGTGCATTTAAAAAGGAAGAGAGAAAAAATTAGTTCACAAGGAAGCTGCCAAAGTACACTGACAATTTGTGAAAGGCATTCATCGACAGCCTAAAGGTGACAAACCTGCACCTTTCTTTTGGGAATTATCCTCTGGAAAAAATCCTGGCCTTGGTCCCTATGCAAGTGAAAACGCTCATTAATTCTAACATCTACATGCAGTCGATTCCACATAAGGTTCAGCAGAATCAAGAAAAAGCTCAATTAGAGAAGAAAACTACGGCACAACATATGCATGCCATCTATTTATTTTATATATTTCTGATTAGTAACATGCCATCTGTTTGTGTTTCTAGCATAACTGTGCATGCGAAACATTGAAAGAGGGACGGAGTTGAAAGCCACTTGTAGACAGACTTCACAACAATGCATTGCAGAACTAATCATAACAAAAATAACTCAAACTGATGGCATGCTTGAAAACAATCACAGCACAAAATGAAATTCTGATAATCTATCATGTAGAAAAAGATAACATCAAAAGCAGGACGCATTTGAAAGCCACTTGTAGAGAGGCTTTTCGTAAAGATGCATTGCAGAACTAATCATAACAAAAATATGTTAAACTGATTGCACACTTGAAAAGAATCACAGCACAACATGAGATTCTGATAATCTATTATGTAGAAAAAGATAGGATTAAGGGTTGCATAAGTCTCCAGAGTTCCCAATCCTAACAATGGAGTAATCTTTGCAACATACCATGGTGCCAGGGCCAATGGGCATACCCAGGCCATAACGATCCATCAGAGGGGGCATACCATACATCCCACCTGAAAAAGGACACAGAAGAAAACGGAAAGAAAGTATAAATAATTAAGAATAGACACAATCAGAAATTAGATTATTAAATATTAAAGGTCTTCAAGATCCTCACATCATGCCCTCCAAACTATTTTTTTTTTTAATAAGTATCATGCCCTCCAAATTATGAGAGATGACGCCATCCAATATAAAAGTAAATATATGGCCTGTGTCTATTACACAAGGGGAGTATAAACTTAGAAGGAATTGAAATTTATGACAAAATCTAGCTTACACAAGGAGCTTTCTCATAATTACATGCATACACACATACGCACACGCATCAACATCAATAGAAAGATGAATGACAGTGTCCAAAATATCCATTTTTTTTTTTTATATATATATATAGGTAGTATCCAAAATATAATTACAACTTAATGGACATGGAACAATGGCAACATGGCCATAATGGAGTCAAAACAATGAATTAGTTAGAACTTCATTTTTTTGTATAAGTATGAATTAGATAGAACTTAAATTAGGAAAGGATGACTGGAAACTCGAATAATAGAACAAAGATAGCATAATACCATTTCCCATCATAGATCCACTTGAGTAAGGTGTTGGTCCAGACATATGTAGAGGTCTGAAAGGACTGCCAGCAGAAAGGCGGCTGCCATAGTTGTAGTATGCTGAACCACCAGAATATGGTACATCGTATGGATGAATAGAAGACCCATTGAAAAGAGAAGAACCATAGGGTGGCACACCCAGATACATTGAAGATGGTGCACCTGAGCCTATATAAGGAGCTGAGGATGTGTATCCCTGTGGAGCTTGCACAGGCTTGGCAGCAGATTTCTGGAAAGATAGAGCACCATATTACAACTTTTTAAAAATATCCGACAATTGAATTTTTTTTTATTGGCACCGGGTGTTCGGGAACAGCATCCCAACTAATCCCGGGGGTGCATAGGCCCTCGGCAAGGAGTTTCCCGCAAGTGCACCTTGGGTAATTCAAAGGAAAAATCCCCCTAGTCCGATAGCTCCTAGGAATTGTTTGCACCCAAGAGAATTCGAATCTTAGACCTGGAGGGAGCATACCATCAAGACCAAGGCCTTTACCACTTGAACCAACCCCTAAAGGTTGTCGACAATTGAAATGAAATGAACACAAACCAGGAAAAAGCAAAGTTGGAAAGGTGAAACAAAATCAACAAAGTCAACCACGAAACACTTCGCAACAACCTAATCAACAAGATCACAATGTGCCTTACAAAATCATAGCTAAAAAATAAAGGCTGCATTACACAGAAAGAAAGAAGCCACTTTCATCACAGCCAAAATAAAATAAAAAACATATTATCCTAAAATATAAGTTATAGAATAAAGATGGACACTTCCAACAATAAAAGACTATCTTGTGACTTGCTCAAATTTTCTATCTCTGAATTGACTACAGCTATGCTGTCATCTCTGAGAGTTTAAATTGTGCAGTCTGATCAAGGAATGTAGGCCACCAGTGACCAGCCTCCTCTTAGTAAGGCACCTTTGGGCGGAGCTTTCTGGATCAACTATCTCACTTTCATGAAGAAAGCCACAACTCGAATTACTTTTTATTAGTATACCTTTTGCTTTTATTTTTAACATTCACTAGATTGGACACTCTTCAGAGACAAATCCAAGATAGCCCGGACCCTACCCTCCATCAATAGCTGATTCTCCCAAGAACCGATACATTCACCCTTGGGTAGAGTGACCCATATCTTTATTGGTACTACCAGCGGAGGTCCCTCCTTCAATCTCGAAATCTGAACTAAATTCGGACAACAAAACCCTGATCGACGATCAAAATAGAATTCCGAATGTGCAAGAGAGCGCATACTGGAAAATTTTAATTTTTAACACTTTCAAAACCAATTTGCGTATTTTTTATTTTCCAATGGTCACATCTTTCATTAGTGGAAATCTTTTGATGTAGTGAGTAATAGCTATGGTTGTTCGCTGTTCAACCTGGGAGCTTCAACGCCCAGAAGTCCCTACCTTTGATAAGGTATAGACCCGAACCCAATTAGACCATATTGAATGGTCCTTGTCAAAGCAGATATGCCAAAGATGCTTGAGCATAGCTGCTCTGTTCCAAATGAGTTGGTTAGTTCTCGTTACTTTATTTACTAATCAGGTTCCAAAAAATGCAGTCCACGCATTTGAATTGTGCTATGATGAGGCAAATTCACAAACAAACAAACACACTTAAAGTCAAGCATATATGACACAGCATGAATTTTCATATCATTAAACTAGTAAACATATCGGCAACCATGAGATGAAACAATCAAGAAACAGAATAGCATATATTGCATGGAAAAGTGTGCCTACTAACACATGGATAACTGTGTCTTTAACCTAATAAGTAAGCCTCTCAGAGAATTATTAACAAGAGTGGCTTGTAAAATCAAGTTACATTCATTCTAGTTAATATATTGCATAGTGAGTAAACGTCTTACTGAGTTATGATCGGCAGGCCTTGGTTGAGTGCAATTACGCATATTGCAAGTTGTTCTGAATGAAAAATTGACATTCCCACAGCTAGGGCAGGTCCAATCATCTTCCCTACGACTTCCTGCAAACCAAATATCAATGGACGCATCCCATTATCAGTACCAAAAAAGCAATAAATATCAATACCTAATCTAAACAGTTAATGTTTATTACATCCACTTTCTCATAAAAGCATGAGTATGTCAATAACCATTTAAATAAAAAATATCACCAGGCACAAATTTACCATGGCTGCTATTTGGGTGTGTATGCATAACTGCATATCTAGATCTTACCAATTGTTTACAGACTTATTAGCATATTGATAATATCATTCCCCACCCCTTGTTTATGGGAGGAGGAGATGCAATTTGGCACAAGGAATGTTGCAAAAATTAAAAAAAGAAAAATCTTCGAATATGGCTGACCAGAACAGTAAAGATCATCACTAACAAGCACTATAATAATCGAGTCCTCATATCTACTGCATGTACGACACCATTAACATACCAATTTTTTTTCTATGCCCATACCTCATGTCCAGTGTCCTACATACTAGGATTTCATTATTTTATTTTTATAATCAATATGGTCAATGAACCATCTATATTGAACACAATTACGTGGTAATGTGATCACATGGAAATCCATACCATCCAACAGATTAAATTTCAATCTAGACACGAAATCAGATAGATAATGCATCAAGATTCCTCAAGTTTATCTATAACCTGTGATTGGTGATCTGTAACATCCTAGCGACAAGCCAAACTTTTAACATGATCTTTGAACAATACTTGGCAACGATCTATTGTAGGCCCGCCCATAGAACCACATTTGGTAGATGCATTGGTCAACGTAACTCCCAAATTCAGCCAATTCAATACATTATTCACAAGTCCCATACTCCAATTGGCTTCTAAAATCATAAAATAAATAGAAGAGGTGGTACATTGCAACGCACAAAAACTCAATGGCGTTCATCGATGGGAATATCATATGCATTTAGATAAAGAAAAAACTTAAATAGTTGAACAATCACGTCAAAAGAAAGCCTACCATCAGTTCTAGCACGCTTGGCTGCTGAAGAATTTCTGTTATCAACCTGAAGCACCGAATAAAAAATTACCGACGTGCTCCATAAAGTAATCAAAATTAATTCTGCGCAACAAAACACTGCCTAGGACTACTGTAAGACCGTGAAAAATGTAATTTCAATTTCAATCGCAAAATCATTCAAATGGTTTAAAAAAGACAAACAATAAATTAAACTAGATAATATAATCGGAAGGAAAAATAAAAACCAATTTCCATTACCAATCGAGATATTCATCCTTTAATTTGTTAAAAAATAAAACGTTCAGATGTGCTAGGGTTCCGAAAAACGAATGAGCAGTTAACGAGGGAATGGGACGAATTTAAACGAGAATCACCTGAGACATGGTGAGAACGACGGGAGAGAAAACGGAGAGATCTTGCTCAAAGGATTCTTTCTTTCCAATTCCTGCTCTCAAGATTCGAATGCAAGCGAGACGATTCGCCGTAGGAGGCCAAGGCAAAGACGGTGGGCCAAAAGGGAACACAATCAAATCGTCGATGACTCGAAGATGCTAGGGGTTTTTTAGTAAATTAAAGACCACGATTCCTCGAGTCCGAGGCTCGTACAAGAAACGCACCGTTTTGAGTGTTTCGCGCCTGGATTAGTAACTGGGAGGCGGTAGATTCGTAGACCGAGCCAGATAGAACTTTTCAATGGTCAAGATTGCTTTGATTTTCATGATCTTGAGGCCTACAAAATACCACGTCAACGATAAATTATCATCACTTTAAACTATTGTTAACAAATAAAGGTCAATGACGATGGGATTTTAAGAGAGCCTATTCGAACGAAGTAAGTTGGGTCGAGTTGATTTCTTTATCAATAGTAATGAGTTGAGATGGTAGATAGGGGTGAGCGGGGGCCCCGCCCCCGCTGCCCCGCTCCGCTTCCGCCCCGCCCCCGCATGGCGGGGCGGGCAACCCCGCTCCGCCCATGCGGGGGCGGGGCCCCCCGCCCCGCATCTAGGGCACCTAGCGGGGGCGGGTGGCGGGGAGGGCCCAACCCCGCCCCGCATTTCCCCTGCCCCGCCCCAGCCCTCATTTTTTTATATATATATTATTAAATATATATTTATATTTTAAAAATTGTGTATATATAAATATATATTACAATTTATTAGACTTGTTCATAAAATATGCATTGACAAATTTAAAAACTACATAGTTTAAACATTAATACACTCTAATTTACACAAAATATGCATTGACAAATTTAAAAACTACATAATTTAAAAACTAATACACTATAATTTACACAAAATATGCACTAACAAATTTAAAAATTACATAGTTTTTAAATTATAGTCATATTTACAAAATTTAAATTTATAATTTGGATCTAAAAATGTATTTTTAATTACTTTTACACTTATAAATAATTTTTAAATTAAATAAAAGTAGTTTTTTTTTTTTTAGTGAAAATGGGCGGGGCGGATTCCCAATCCGCCCCGCACCCCCGCCCCATGCGGGGCGGGGTGCGGGGAAGGGGTGCCCCCGCCCCATAGGGGGCGGGTAGCACCCCTAATGGTAGATTGAGTTTTGTGGGGTCCATCTAAGATGTGTTTAAGGCTTCGTTTAGTTACTGAACTCAATTGAGTTCAGCTGAATTCAGTCTAATTTTAAACTGAGTCTAACATCAAAACACTCAATAGTCAATTCTCAAATTACTAAATTCATCCTAACTCAAAATCTTCTTTCATATGGGACCCACAACAATTTTCAACTTAAAACATCTTTATATGTGGGACCTACAACCTTTTTCAATTTTTCATAAAAAATATTAAATTCATCTTAATATCCAAACACACTTTAAACTCAGTTTATATGGGTCCCACATAATTCTCTTTCCTACTCAACTCATTACTATTCATAAAGAATTCAACTCAGTTGAGCTCAATTTAACATCCAAATGCAGCCTAAATGTGTTTAATGTTAAAATGAGTTTAAATGTATTTATGGGAAGTTCAAAAAGGTTACGGGTCTCGCGTGTAAATAAGTGTTGAATTGAAAAAAGTTGTGGGTCTCACGTGTAAAGAGGTTTTGAGTTGAGATGAGTTTAGTAATTTAATAGTTAGATGTTTGGATGTTAGACTCAACTTAAAATTATATCTCAATTGAGTCTAAAAATCAAACGGGGCCTTAGGCTACATTTGGATGTTAAACTGAGTTGAAATGAGTTGAGTTCTTTATAAATAATAGTGAGTTGAGATAGTAGAGTGAGTTTTGTGGGGTCCACTTAAGATGAGTTTATATGTGTTTGATGTTAAGATGAATTTAGATTTTTTATGTGAAGTTGAAAAATGTATGAGTTCCATCAATGATTGAATAATTAATTTATTAAATCTTTTACTAATAAATAACATAAATCAAACATAAATTCCCTCAATGCATGTAAAAATAATTTTTCACTACTTTTTGTATGTAAATGTTTTCTTACTCGAAATTTATAAAAAATAAAAAAAAATATTATCAATAAAAAAACAACAGTATCATGCCCATATTTATTCCATTATTTGTGTACATATTATTCAATAAGTAGTAGAAAATATTTTGTGCGGGAGAAAAATAAAAATAAAAAAACTCACCCACACTTGGGTTGGTGAGAGAGAGAGAGAGAGAGAGAGGTCCTGTGTATACGATAACCTAAGACGAGCTCAGTCTCATGAGGACATTTTTTTCGAGTTTATGTGGGTCTTTTAGGAATAATGAGATTGGGGAATGAGATGCTCTTTGACGAGAAAGAGAAACAGAGAGATAGAACCAAAGTTTTAAAAATCGTTTCGTACCGGCCGGTACGACCGATATTTGCCATACCGGCCACTGGGCCGGTACAGATACTACCTGTATTTCGTACCGGCTTAAATATCGGCCGTTTCGGCCTAAATTTCGGCCTGTATCGGTATTTCGGCCTTCATTTTTTTTTTCATTTTTTCAAACTACAAGTTCATTTTTTGACCCCCAATTTAGACTAGACTATTTATAATTTATATATATATGTATGTATTTATATATAATTTATTCATATATAAACTATTATTTTAGAATATAATTGTTATATATATTTATATATATAATTTATTCATATATCGACTATCCCGAAACGGTATACGAAACGGTACCGGTACCGAAATATTTCATTCCAGTGCCTTGACCGGTACGCCATCCGATACGGTATTCAAAACATTGGATAGAACAACACGCAATGAGTTAGAAAAAGTTACAAACATCTTTACTACTTTTGTCAATTGTGGGTCATGTGGGTTTGGTCAGTCTTAACTTGAGTGAGGTTCAATGAAGGCTTGGTTGTGTATTTGGATGTTGAAGTATATTTAAAATCGACCTGCACTCAAATGCTTTCAACATCCAAACGGGGCCTTAAATAAAGAGCTTAACATTTGGGGTCAAATTGCATGCGTGGTAATTATATCACTACAACATATAAGGCTTTTTGCGGCGCTTTTTTTTTTACTGGGGATATATATTTCGTCGCAAACACTAACCAATTAGGATGGCAACTAGATGTTTATCGGGGGCTAATTGAAACGCGGTCAAAAGTTCTTTTTTGCGGCGAGAAAATTGTGCAGCCAAAACTAATCGCAGCAACAGGGCCCATATGCGGCAGTTTGCTTAGCCGCAAAGATAAAAGGCTAATGCAGCAAGACTAACTTGACTAGGGATTAATTGTGCTGCAATATGTGACAATTTGTTAACCGTGGTAAACCAAACCTTTTGCGGCGAGTTATAGGCCCATTTTAGACGGCAATCTTCATCTGACGTTAAATGTTTGGTATATATCATGCAAATCCCAGCGAATTTCCATGAGCCCCCGCCGCTAGAATTAGGAATCTCATTTCTGCGAACTTGAGGTCGTCGCTCCTGCAGATCAGTCTCTTACCTCTTCCTGGCAAAATTTAAGCCGTCGATCGCCACCGTGAGTCTGTTGCCTGCTGGCATAGCCTCGTAATCAATGCAATCTCTCTCTCTCTCTCTCTCTCTCTCTCTCTCTCTCTCTCTCTCTCTCTCTCTCTCTCTCTCTCTCTCTCTCTCTCTCTCTCCGTTATTAGGCTGCCCCACACCATACCAATCCATGGCAGTGCGCCACCACCTGCGGTAAGCTCTCTCCTTTTACATTTTCCATACTTTCTTTTACGGTAGCTATAAGACTTGGGTAATTGCTGTTCAATTTTGTACCCACACTTTTCAACTATCTAATTTCGTGATTGTACTCTGATATTTTCCCTTATTTAATCCTATCCACATGATGAATTGTATGTTATAACTTAGTACAACACAATTGATATAAGGACAGATTTTGGTTCACATTGTTCCAGAGGTTAAAGTGGTTAACCCACTAGTGTGGGTAATGTGGTTTTTTTCGATCTTCAAGATGGATTGAAAAGAAACAAATCTAATTATCTCAATTTGCCTTTGGGTGCACGAAGTGTTAGATTAAGGACGATTCTATGATGCAGAATAAAACTTTAGAAACAAGAATCGACAGGTTTTAATGCCAAGAACAATTACTCCAGCCATTTATGCTCTTCACTGATTTGATGCGTTTCTCTCTAGTGTTTGGCATTTCCAAACTCTACTTCACTCTATTTAGATGGTGTAAGACTATAGGGAATTGAATGAGTGAGTCTGGGGACCAAACACAATATTTATAGCCGAAGCCCCCATCAAGCTTCGGTGTTACGTGTCCCACGTGCTCAGATTTTCATGGGATCAATTTCTACGTTTTATGAACGTGATAAATGTGATGAATAAATTAGAGTGGACCTCTTCAAGGACTCCTAAACTTAAGGAAGCGATGGACTCGTTCTCACGAACGGCCTCCGTGAGAAACGGTCAACATTCTCCCACTTTGTACACACTTCTAATCTAATATTTCATCTTAAACCCATTGATAATATGCATTTAAGTAATAAATATATGAATCAGGGCGATAGACCCTCTAATGACGAGTATTACCTTCCATGTATTACCATGTATTTATTTCTTAAACATTTATAATTTATGTGGCAACAATTTCTTAATTAATAAATCCTATGTTTATTCTTGGTCCAATACAGATGAATTTTCTCAAAAATAAATTAAGGTGCACATCAATATGAGAAAAAATATTAAAATATTTAAGAATTTCATTAAAATAATATTGTTCATACAATGAAAAATTACATAATGGAACAAAGTCCCAAATTCACTACATGATCCTTGAATTTCAACGGTGGCATGCCCTTAGTCAAAGGATCAACAATCATTAGTTCAGTGCTTACATGCTCAATGACCACTTTTTTTTCTTTAACACGTTCCCTTATGGCTAAATATTTAATGTCGATGTGTTTACTTCGACTCTCACTTTGTTGTTTTTAGCCATAAAAACAGCAACTAAATTGTTGCAATACATTATCAATGGCCTAGAGATAGAATTCATAATTCTAAGACAAAAAATGAAACTCTTAAGCCATACACCATGTGAAGTAGACTCAAAACAAGAGACAAACTCGGCTTCCATAGTGGAAGTGGCAGTCAAAGTCTGCTTGGCACTCCTCCATGATACAGCTCCATCAGCCATAAAAAATATGTATCCTGATGTTGATTTGCGTGAATCAATACAGCCAGCAAAGTCAGAATCTGAGTAGCCAATTACTTCCAGATTGTCCATTCGTCTATATATAAGTATGTATTTTTTGGTTCCTTGAAGGTACCTCATTACTTTTTTGCAGCTCTCTAGTGGTCTAAACCTGGATCACTCTGATATCGTCTCAACATTCCCACAGTAAATGCAATGTCAAGTCTTGTACAGACCTGAGCATATATTAGGCTTCCGACAGCAGAAGCATATGGAATGTTCTTCATTTGTTCCCTTTCAAGGTCGTTCTTTGGGCATTGATTCAAATTGAACCTATCACCCTTCACAATGAAAGCTACACTTGGTGAACAATCTTTCATCCGAAATCTTTCTAAAACTTTATTAATATAGGTTTCCTAAGACAGATCCAAGATACCTCGAAATCTATCTCTATGGATCTTAATGCCAATGACATAACATGCCTCACCCATATCTTTCATATCAAAATTTTTAGAGATGAATTGTTTCACCTCATGCAGCAAACCTTTATCATTGGTTGCTAGCAAAATGTCATCCACAGATAAAACAAGAAAACATACTTTACTCTCACTGACATTCTGATATATACATTGATCCATAACGTTTTCTACAAAACCGAATGAAGAAATTCATTATGGAATTTCAAATACCATTGGCGGGATGCTTGTTTTAAATCGTATATGGATTTCTTGAGCTTGCAAACCAATTGCTCACCATCACTAGATGGAGATCCTTCACGCTATTTCATGTAAACCTCTTCCTCTAGATCTCCATTGAGAAATGTTGTTTTCATATCCATTTGTTACAACTCTAAGTCAAAATGGGCTACTAATGCCAAAATAGCACGCAATAAATCTTTCTTAGATACAGGAGTGAAAGTCTCCATGTAATCAATTCCTTCTTTCTGAGTGAATCTCTTAGCAACGAGTATTGTCTTGTATCTCTCAATATTGCCCAATGAGTCTTTCTTAGTTTTAAAAACCCATTTAGATCCAATGACTTTTACACCATTAGGCAACTCAACAAGATCCCAGACTTCGTTACTCTTCATAGAATTCATCTCTTCCTTCATGGCATTGTACCATAATTCTGATTCTTTGCAACTCATGACTTGTGAAAAGAACTCAGGATCATTTTTGGCACCAATGTTATAGTTAGATTCTTGTAGATACACAACATAATCATTAGGAATTGCTGATCTTCTTACTCTAATAGATCTTCTTAATATTGTACCATCATCTTCCTGAGAAGTATGTGGTTCAACTTGTTGTTCAAAAGTTGTTGGCAACTCTTGAACTACCTAATCTACTAGAATGTCGTCAGTCGCTTGTGAACTTCAATGATTAGTTGTGCAACACCAATTTGTACTTGAGGGGTGTTGTAAACAATAACCAATCTATCACTTATGGTGGAAGGTTGAGATTCTGAATGATCATTCTCAGAAACTGTGTTCCTGGTTTGATCGTTCCCACTGATCAAGTCATTTTGAAGAAATTTTACATTTCTTGATTCCACAATTCTAGTACTGTGAGATGGACAATAAAATCTATAATCCTTAGACCTTTCAGCATATCTAATGAAATACCCACTAATGATCCTTGCATCTAATTTCTTCTCTTGTGGATTATAAGTTCTCACCTTAGACGGGCATCCCCAAACGCGCATATGTCGTAAACTCGGTTTCCAACATTTCCATAATTCAAATGGTGTTTTAGGAACAGCCTTGATTGGAATTCGGTTTAATATATATACTGTCATCTTAAGTGTTTCAGCACACAAGGATTTAGGAATATTGGAGCTACTAAACATACTCCGCACCATGTCCAATAATGTTCAGTTTCTTCTTTCTGCTACACCATTCTGGTCCGGTAAACCAGACATGGTGTATTGGGCAACAATCTCATGCTCTTGAAAAAACTTTGCAAATGGCCCAGGTGCTTGTCCAATCTCTGTGTATCTACCATAATATTATCCACCTCTATCTGATCTCACGATCTTAATTTGCTTACCGCATTGTTTCTCTTCTTTAGCCTTAAAGATTTTAAAGGCATGTAATGTTTCGTTCTTGTTATGAAGTATGTAGAGATACATATATCATGAGTAATCATCTATAAAAGAGATGAAGTATTTCTGACCATGTGAGTCCATGTCTGGACTACATATATCAGTATGTATGATCTCTAATATGTCTGAACTCTTATTGACACATTTCTTTGACTTGTTGGTCTGCTTTCCCTTTATGCAGTCCACACAAGTCTCAAAATCAATAAAATCCAGAGTATTAAGTACCCATTCATTTACTAATCTTTTAATTCTATCTATGGAGATATGACCTAATCTCCGGTGCCATAATTTAGAGGAATCCTCATTAATAACACATATTTTAGTGCTAGTGTGAACATGCATTGAATCATAAGTGGTATTGTTTTATAAATTAATGCAATAAAGACCATCAGACAAAGTACCATTCCCAACACAATCAGATTTATAAAATAAACTGAATGATGAATTTGAAAAATTAAAAGAATATTCAAAGGGTACTAGTCTTGAAACTGAATTCAAGTTTCTAGAGAAACTTTGAATATAAAAGGTCTTTTCCAACTTTAAAACAAAACCACTAGATAAAATTAAATAGCAAGTTCCTACAGCTTCCACATGCGAGCCCATCTTGTATTCTGATAAAATGCTTCGCTCACTTCCCACTGGCTTCCTTAGGTTTTGCAAACCCTGCAAGGAATTTGAAATATGGCTTGTTGATTCAGAATCAATCCACCATGTGTTAATATTGACATTAACCATATTAGATTCATAACAAACGAGGTTGGATTACCTTTGTTTGTAAGTCATTTCTGGAATTTGGCGCATTCCTTCTTCATGTGTCCCTTCTTTTTACAGAAAAAATACCTGAAATCTTTCTTAATACCACATTGGGAAGGTATTTTGCCTTTCCCTTTCAGTTTGGCTTGAGATTTGCCCTTTCCATGCATTGTCAGCATTGCACTTTCACCTTGTTCCATCATCAGTCTCCATTCCTCTTGAACACACATGGTCATGAGTTCATTAATTGACCATTTATCTTTATGTGTGTTGTATGAGATTTTGAATGGTCCATATTGATGTGGGAGAGTGTTCAGGATGTAGTGCACCAGGAAGGACTCCGACATTTCAACCTCGAGTTTCTTCAATTAAGCCACATTGTCCCTTATTTGCATGATGTGCTCACGCACACCTTTCACAATGGTGAGCCTTAGGGATGAGAACTTCATGATTAGGGTGCTTGCTAGTGCCTTGTCTGAATTGACAAATTGTTCATCAATGGCATTTAGCAAGTCTCGGACCTTTTCATGTTGATCGACAGAACCACGAATACCAGCAGAAATTCTAGTCTTAATGAACATCATGCTGAGGTGATTAGATCGCTCCCATCTCTCATAAAGTGCGATGGCTACTGCATTGCTGGTATCAATGAGTGCTGGTTGTTCGTCTTTCCTAATAGCATAGTCTATGTCCATCCACCCTAAATGAAGAAGAACTCTCTCCTTCTAGACGTTATAGTTATCTCCCTTAAGTTCAAAGATATCATAACAAATATCAGAGAAATTTACAGGTTGTGCAACTGCATAAAATTATAGATTACATGTTTACATTAAAATTGAGGCCTAAATAAATATTCATGTTTTACCAATGTAAATCATGCTTTATCAATAAATTAAGGACGATTCTATGATGCGGAATAAAACTTTAGAAACAAGAATCCACAGGTTTTAATGCCAAGAACAGTACCTCCAGCCATTGATGCTCTTCACTGATTTGCTGCGTTTCTCTCTAGTGTTTGGCACTTTCAAACTCTACTCCACTATATTTAGATGGTGTAAGACTGTAGGAAATTGAGTGAGCGAGTCTAGGGACCAAACAAAATATTTATAGCCGAAGCCTCCATCAAGCTTCGGTGTTACGTGTCCCACATGCTCAGATTTTTATGAGATTGGTTTCTACGTTTTATGAACGTGATGAATAAATCAGAGTGGACCACTTCAAAAACTCCTAAACTTAAGGAAGCGATAGACTCGTTCTCACGAATTGCCTCCGTGAAAAACGGTCAACATGAAGAACCTATTTTAATGGCCAATTTTGAACTCAATAGTGATGGTTATATAGAGGGTGAAATAATTAATTAATGTTTTCTTTGTTCTGTATACTCTATTTCCCTATTTTTTATATATAAAATAATTACAAGTGTATCGTTTTTTACATCTTATATATATGCTCCTAGGTGCCGTATGTAGGGCAAGACAAGTTTGCATATCAACTTTTGCCAAGTCTTTCGACAACATGTTTTTCTTCTAAGTAAAAAAATCCTATCTATTAGAAGTAGAACAAACATTTTCAAAAGAGTAGTGCTACATACATATACTTACAATTTTACTTATAAAAAATTTACAAAAACGCATTTATCAGTTTCATTTTAAAATTCAAATTTTATAATTTTCAACATATTAATAGCTGATATGTAAATAAGTAAATTTTTATGAAGTACAGGTAGCATTTTTCTTTTAAAAAATGTTTCAACCACTTATTCTTTAGTTATTCAATTGTATTATTAACTTTGGAAGAGTATAGAATGGATGTTTTGAGATTACCTCGATTTTGCACTGTAATTAGCTAGTTGTGACTTTTAACTTTCTTCTTTATAGATTTTGATTATAATTAGCACAATATAGAGATAAAGTTTTCTTAAATATAGGTTTTGGAATTTTTGTAACCTCTGAGCTGCTTTTTTTTTGTAAGGGTACCGTCCATCTTCTATTAAAAAAAGCATTAACACAAAAAGTCAAAACATCGAGGAGACAATATTAAATGAATTATATATGAAATCAAATGTGAGAACTATATATTATGTTATTTATTAGATCTTTATTGTAGTTTATTATCTCTTTTGGTAGCTTAAAATTAGCTATCGAACGTTATAATAAGGAGAATGCTTGAGACACGTGCAATTTCATAGACACAAGATTAATACGGATAGGTAAAAATAATTAATACTCATGCATGAACTAAATATTAATTTATTTGAATTTATTTTTATCTTTCTGAATCTGTACTACTATATGTATCACAGCTCAAGATATGAAGGTAGTCGATAATACATCACGATTAATATCAAAAGGGTATAACTTTTACAACAACAACTCACAATGACTTGATAATTACTGTCAACAAGTAACGAAGACTATATTATATATTAGCGATGACTGGGTACGTATGTACAGTACGTCCCAGTCATGCATGGCCATTGGCTACATATATATATATATATATACATATATATGTATAACGAATTAAAAATGTTATTCTAAGGGGTGTGATCACCAAACGGTGTATCTCTTGGAATGACACCCTCTAACATGGTGATGGTTCCCATGAGGGGTGATGTTAAAGGAAGTGTCAAGAGACACAACCTTTTGATTTAGTCAAAAGGTTGTGTCACTCATTAAGGTTGTGACATTTGGGTTATCATTGGTTTACCAATGGTTGTGCCATTTTCAATAGGTTGTGTCACTTCTTAAGGATGTGACATTTGGATTGGTTAACCAATGAATGTGCCTATTGCCAACCAGTGCATGATGGCCTATAAATATGCGTCATTGGTGCACAAATGAAATCACTCAATTCCCTTTGTTCATCACCAACTTGTGGGACAAATACCCTCATGGGAGTGTCACCATATTGTCGTAATTTTGCTTCCATTTGTTTATTTCTCTATAGTGGTATCAGAGCCTGGTCATGTCAGAGGGAATTTTATCGTGTATTGCAAAGACGATAAATAGGCAAGTGCTTGGTTTGGCAACCACACTTGCATATTTTAATTATCTTCGTTTGCTTGAAAATTCGAGATAGAAACTTTTTCAGATCACGATGGGGGGTTTACAGTACACTGGTAATATTCAAAATCTTGTGAATTGTTATTATTTTGGAAAAAATTATTGGTATTATTTTACACAAAGAAATAGTGAATTGAATAGTCCATTTTCACACACAATCACTGTTTCTGCCAGTCGCCGGAGCCCCTCACCGCCGCCGGACTTCGTGGATCTCGAGAGCACGTTGGAGTCTTGGTCGCCGGCCACCATCTCGTCAAACAGAACTGAAGACAACACACACGTGGTCACTGAAACGCTCCAGCGAGAGGTTGAAGACAACGTGTACCGTTTCGTCCAACGGTTGTCCAGTTCAAATTCGGGAGGGACTAAACGACATTGTCATTCAACCCAATGAGCAAAATGACAACATCGTTTTCAGCACTGAAGAGCCACAACGGTCAGCTCCAAACGGCACTGTTTCACCCCCTTCAAGCCGAGCCTCAAGCCGAGCTGCAAGCCGATCTCCGAGCCGAGCCGCTTACCGATCCGTTGACCGAGCCACCGACCGCCGGTTTTCTCCAGAACTCGGCTTGAACCGGTTTACCCGGTTTCCTGAACCGGTTCAGGGCAAATTTGTTCAATCGGGCCGTTCGAGATCATTTCAAGCCCAATTTGGTCCGTTCAAAAGCTTTTGTGCTCCAAATTTCAAGCCAAAATATTACAAAGCTCCTGTTGGTCAAAATTATCGCCATAAATTCTTTGAAAAATGTGAAACATCAAGGAAAGGTCGTGGATATCCTCGATCGGGGCATCACTTTCATTATTCTCCTTATATAAAATATAATAGGAGAATTTATAGGCTGTCACCTTGGATTAAATCCAAGGATTATTATTACTATTAAGTTTGTAATAGTTTTAATTTTTTCACAGTTGAACAATTGTATTTAAATAGTACATATTTATTATTTCTACATTCTTCTTGTTAATTAATTTTTTAAGGTTTATTATTCATGGCACCAAAGAAAAGTATTGATCCCTCAGGGATAGAAAAATTGAATGAAAGAAATTTCCGGACCTGAAAAATGCATATAACTTTTCTTCTAACCCATAAAAGACCTTATATACATTAACAACACCAGAGTCATGTGAAAAAATTGTAGAAAATGATGAAAATGAAAGTGGGAGCAGCGTTTCAAATAAAGATAAATGGATAGAACACAATGCATGGGCAAAAGCTTTAATTTTGCATTGCATGAGTGATCATATTATTCTTTTATTTGAAGACTGTGAAACTGCTAAAGAAATAATGGATGCAGTTGAAATAAAGTATGGTTTAAGGTCGGATACTTATATACAGTTATTATTGGATAAGTATAACCAGACTTGTATGAAAGAGAATGATGATATTGGCGATCATGTACTTCAAATGGAGTTGATGGCAAAAGAATTACATGATGCTGGTCATCCTCTCACTGACAAAATACAAGTTACAACCATACTAAATAGTCTTCCTTCATCTTGGGATCACATTATTACTTCTTTAACACACAGTGAAAATGAAGTAACAATGATATCGCTTCCAGTACTTTTAGTACTTGAAGGAGAAAGAATGAAAAGAAGGAATAAAGGTGGTGAATCGTCCAATTTATCGATGGCTCAGGACAAACATTCTACACATAATAAGATGAAGCCAAAATAGTTTAAGAAAAATAAATGGTTAAAAAGAAAACAATATAAACCATTTTCTGGAAACTGTTTTAAGTGTGGAAAGAAAGGTCATTACAAATCACAATGTCCTAACAAAGGAAAAGCACAAGAAAGCAAAAAAGTTGTGATGACAATCTTAGAAGTAATGCTAGTGGAACTAGTGACAGATTCATGGTGGGTTGACTCTGCAGCAACAAGACATATATGTAGGAACAAAGATATGTTTTTCAAACTTGAAGATAAACAAACTGGAGAGCACAAAATCTATATGGGCAACAATACATATTGTGATGTCTTGGGGCAAGGTACATGTAAATTCAAAGTGAATGGTTCCGTTATTTTACTGAGTGATGTTCTATATGTATCTAGTATTCGTAGAAATTTAGTATTAGTGCCTATACTAGATCAGAAATGCTACACAGTTGAGTTTAAGTCTGGAACCGTTGTAATAAGTAAGGGCAATGTGTCAGTGAAAGGCGTGAAAAATCACAATATGTATGTACTGAATGTTGATATTAATAAAGTACCTATTTCTGAGTATTTGAATGTGTCTACAGATTATGCATATTTATGGCATTTAAGATTAGGTCATATAAGTAAAAATAAAATGATCAGAATGTATAAAAGTTGATTAATACCACAAATAAACTCAGATAATTTTGATATATGTGAACCATGTATCAAAGTAAAAATGAGTAGTAAATCTTTTTCAAAAAGTTGGAAATCCACGGATTTACTAGAAATTATACATTCTGATGTTTGTGGACCTTTTAAAACAAAAACTCATAGAGGAATGAAGTACTTTATTACTTTAACTGATGATTATTCAAGATATGGGCATATCTACTTACTCGAGCATAAATTTGAAGCAATTGAGAAATTTAAAGAATTTAAATTAGAAGTAGAAACCCAGTTGGGTAGACCCATTAAAAGTTTGAATAGTGATAGAGAATGAGAATTTGAAACTTTAGATAATTTATGCAAATTGAATGGTATAAGACATATTTATACTATGTCATATAAACCTCAACAAATGGCATTGCAGAAAGGAAAAATAGAACTCTATTGGATATGGTGCGATCGATGATGGCATATGCTGATCTACCAATACATTTTTGGGGTGAAGTATTATCGACTGTTATATATATATTAAATAGAGTTGAAACTAAAGCAAAACCTCTTACACCTTACGAGTTATGGACGAGACATAAACAAACTTAAGTAAGCTCAAAGTGTGCAGTTGTAAGGCACAAATGCTTTTCCCAAGGCCACTAAGGGATAAATTAAAAAGTAAAACCTGTGAATGCAGGTTTATTGGGTATGTAGAAAATGGAAGTGGCTACAGATTTTATCATTCTAAAAAAGGATTGATAGAAAGTAGGGATATCGTTTTCTTGGAAAATACGAACCTTATTACTCCTGTTGATCAAATAGATTTATTAAATGATTTAGAGAATCAACAGATCTCCACAGAATCTGACAATGAAAATTCTAATATTATTCAAATCCAGAATAATAAAAGAAAGTCAAATAAAAATCAATCTTCAGGTATTGATGTTGGAGACAGTGGGAGTAAAAGATCCAGAAAACCATCAATATTATTTCAATATCATTATGCACTAAATACTAGTTTGAAAAATTTAGATAATGATGCTGAAAATTTTTCTGAGGCAGTCAATAGTATTGATTCAGATAAATGGCTTGAGACCATGAAAGATGAAATAGAATCAATAAATAAAAATAATGTTTGGGAGTTAACAGATCTTCCAAAATATAGAAAAGCTATTGGCTGTAAATGGGTTCTCAGAAGAAAATTTAAAGTTGATGGCAGTTTGGAAAGATACAAAGTAATGTTAGTGGCCAAGGGATATACTCAACAACCAGGTGTAGACTTTGTGGATACATATTCACTTGTGGCGAAATTCACATCCGTAATGATCATCATGTCCATTGTTGCCAGGATGAATTTGGAATTACATCAGTTAGATGTAAAAACAGTTTTTCTCAATGGTGAATTAAAAGATGATATTTTTATGATTCAACCAGAAGGATTCCAAATTAAAGGACATGAAGTGAAAGTCTACAAGTTGAGGAAGTCACTGTATGGACTTAAGCAATCTTCAAGACAGTGGTATTTGAAATTTCACCAAACCATTTTGAAAATGAGATATGAAATGAGTCAACTAGATCACTGTGTATATATATAGAAAAATAATAATAAATTAACATTATTATCATTGTATGTTGATGATATATTACTGGCAGATAATTGTCTAGATATAATGCATGAAACAAAGGAATTCTTGAAATCTAAATTTGAAATGAAAGACATGAGTGAATCCGCTTATGTTCTTGGTATAAGAATTTCTAGGGATGGAAATTCAAATCTATTGTATTTAGATCAAGAAAAATATCTAGAAAAAATGCTTAAAAGATTTGGTATGGAAAATTGTAAATCTTTAAGTACGCCTATTTGCAAAACTCATATTTTAAATAAAAATATGTGTCCAAAAGATGATGAGGAAATAAGTAAAATACTTTAAGTTTCTTATGCTCAAGCTGTGGGAAGCCTCATATATGCAATGACAAGTACCAGACCAGATATTTGTCATGCAGTTGGATTGGTAAGTAGAGTTTAATCCAATCCAGGTAAAGAACATTGGCAAGCAGTGAAGCGTATATTAAGATATTTACAAGGTACCAAAAATTTGAAATTGTGCTTTGGAAACAGTGATCTAGAATTAATCGGCTATTGTGATGCTGATTTTGGAGGTGATATAGATGATAGAAAATCTATAACTGGATATATATTTCTATTTGGTAGAACAACAGTTTCTTGATTATGTAAGAAACAGGGCTGTGTTGCTAAGTCTACTATGGAAGTAGAGTATATTGTTTGTAGTACTGCAGTGAGTAATGCGGTGTGGATAAAACGCTTTTAAATTTGGGTATATCCACAGAACCAATCAATGTATTTTGTGATAATCAGTCTGCCATTTCTTTGATAAAAAGTGAAACACATAGTTTCAAAGGAAAACACAATGATGTGCATTATCACTATATTTTAGATATAGTGGAAAGAGGTGAGGTCAAGGTTAATTTTGTTTCCTCGACTGAGATGGTAGCAGATCCAATGACCAAAGATTTATCTCTGGAGAAATTCAGAGAACATGTGACTAGAATGTGATTGAAAGAAACTTAGGTGAAGAAATCTCATGGTCAACATGCATAACTCAACAAATTCTAGGGACGCCTAGAAAATTGGAGTTATGGAGATACCCAAATGAAAATTTTGGTCATTTGTAAAGTCACTGATAAGGTGATCAAGAAAAACCTCAGGAATGGTCTTAGGGTGAGTACTTGATAAAATTTCAGTGCAGGTTGATTAACCAAGTAAAAGGTTGATCATGGTAAAGTCGCTGATAAGGTGATTAAGGAAAGACTCAAGTGAGTAAGTACTTAACGAAAATTCAGTGTCATTCACTAAAGTTTTAGTGAAATGTGATTTGATTATTCAAGTAAATGGTTAATCATTTGCAAAGTCGTTGATAAGGTGATTAAGGAAAAACCTCAGGAATAACCTCTAGAGGAAGTACTTAACGAAAATTTAGCGCAAGTCGATACATATGTTATGTATTCGGCTGAAGTCGTCAATTGTGACAGGGGTATGGATTGTTGATCCAGTCACAGAGAATTGATGCCGTTTACTACAAATATTTTAGTGAAATAAAGTCACCCCTAATATGTGATCAGTGGGAGCATATATGGTAAAGGATGCGGTCAGATAAGGTAATAACAAAAAACGTGTGCACGTAGAGACTTGTCATGCTCTGACGCTGATCTGCAAGAGTAGCAGATGAGAGTTGAGTAGTGGAAAGCTTATATTGGTACCAAGGTAAAATACTCAACTGGATCATCACCATTTTGTGTGATCAAGTGGGAGATGTTATTCTAAGGGGTGTGATCACCAAACGGTGTATCCCTTGGAATGACACCCTCTAACATAGTGATGGTTTCCATGAGGGGTGATGTTAAAGGAAGTGTCAAGAGATACAACCTTTTGTTGTGTCACTCCTTAAGGTTGTGACCTTTGGGTTACTATTGGTTTACAAATAGTTGTGTCATTTTCAATAGATTGTGTCATTTTTTAAGGATGTGACCTTTGGGTTACCATTAGTTAACCAATGGATGTGCCTTTTGCCCATCAGTGCATGATGGCCTATAAATAGTGGTCATTGGTGCACAAATGAAATCACTCAATTCCATTTGTTCATCATCAACTTGTGGGACAAATACCATCACGGGAGTGTCACCATATTGTCGTAATTCTGCTTCCATTTGTTTATTTCTCTACAAAAAAGACTTGATCATCGAACACGTACTAATACTAATTGGGAATGCAAAGAGAATGATGGTTTATAAGAGCCATCGCCAACAGCCCAGCCAAGTGAAGTGCAATGACGACTCTAAATCTGAGGCTGGAATCATTAGAGTTTGTCGGTGAAGATGATATGCTTGTTGATGATGCAGAACTACTGGGAGTCGCTGTAGAATCATTTGTGAAGGCTGCAGCGTCTGGGGATGTAGGAGATATTCCGAGCAGCTCTGTACAAAATTAAAAAATAGAAATCACAATGCAAAGTTAGCTGCACGCAACGACACCGTCATAATTATATATGTGCTTATTGAACCGATGATGATGGTTTGACAAATGTTTTTTTTTTAATTTTTTTATTTAGAAATTAAGAAAGTGAATATTATAATTTAATTTATATTTTTTTTTATAAAAAAAATACTGAAAATAAAAGAAAAAAAAATCTGAAAATGCGTTCACCATCGGTTGGGACCATCGGTTCAGTAACACTATCCAATAAAAAGAGCCTATACGTATTATTATTATTATGACAAGAGGAACATCCTAGATATGGATTAATGGAAATAACAACGGTACAAAAAATTTAACATCATTTCCATTCATGCCGCTGAAGAAACTGCAATATAGCTAGCTCTTGAATGAATGCATCCTCCAAACTACACAACAGCCACTTTGATAGTCATATAAAACATTTACATCTTATGCACAACTTTTAAGATAAAAACTTTAATTTCACTTAATTTATGTTGCTTATTTTGCTAAACATATGTTCAGTTATAATCTATTTTGAACTATTAATCTTTTGCTTAATACTCTATAAATAGAATATAATTATTATACATCTTCATACAATAATTATTTATTGCTTAAACATAATGTTCTCGTAATATTTTTTTTCAACTAGAAAAACGTTCTTGCACGTCGCACCATAACTAGTATATTTTATATATATACATATATGGATTTTCGTGGCTCTGTTGATAATTAATGCACTCAAATACACGTCTTTTTAATGGTCAATGCTGGGCTCCGCTGGAGTTCTAGCTCGTGTTTTTATATATTTTTTTAAATTATTTTTTATATAAATTTTTTTAATATTTTTAAAAAATAAAATAAATTTACGACATTATTAAAAACACTTCATTAATTAGAAAGTAAAAAAATCTATATTAAAAAATATTTCATTAATTATGAAGTAAAATAAAAAATCATAAAAAAATATTTTTAATTTTACTTCATGATTAAAAAAATATTTTTTTAATAATATTGTAAATTTATTTTATTTATTTTAAATATTTAAAAGTGTTAAAAAAATCTATATAAAAAATGACTAAAAAAAACACATCAAAACACATGCTAGAACTCCAGCGAGAGCCCCCAACTAGAGCTCTAGCATTATTCCTTTTTAATTGGACAACTTAACAGATATAATATAAATAACTAATTAAATTAATATCTTTTTATTGGCTTAAACAAGCAATTTGTAGGGTTTAATCGCTTTTGCTATCCCGTGAGCGAGTGGCTGATCAAATGTGTTTGATCACTAATTTGTTCGTAAGCATTTTGAGTTTGAACATTTGGATTGATTGCTGCCAATAAGCAGAAGGAACTTTATCTGACATATACCATCTATCTTTCATGAGAGCTATTAATTAACAGAAGATATTCACACAATATATTTTATAACATATATTTTAAAATAAAATTTTCTTTATAGATCATTTTCCTTAATATTATTGGTTTTGCGAGAAGATTACTTAATCAAAAAATTTACTTAATTCCCACGTTGTTTGAAGACAACTCCATGTTGCATGCATCGATAGCAGAACAAAAGTTAAGACAATCCCCCCGCACGAGGCAGTAGTACTGATCAGAAGCTCTTATCGTGATATAATGGAGGTGAGAGAGAGAGAGAGAGAGAGAACTCACGGGGGCAATAACTAATGCTAGCGTTTTTCAGACTGCATGCAGAAGGAAGCTGAAGCAGCCTATCCTCTTGGACACCCAGACTCTTGATCTGCTCGCTACCATTATAAGTTTGCTGAATAAAGTAACACAAGCACTCCGGGTGATTGTCTCTTATCTCCGTGACCGAAGAGCAGCAATCCTTCTTCGGCGTCGCCGCCTTCCCTGTCACAAAGTTCAGGCACGGGACCACCTTCTTAAAATCGTTGGTACACTTTGCGGTCAAATCTGCCGCACCAACTTTACGAACTGAACCGCAGAAAATCAACTGGAGAGAGGAGAGAACCAGAAGAGGGTACTGATGATATAAGATGGGGCTTTCATTTTTTTCTCAAGACTCTGGGATTTTTTATTTTTTTGGGTGTCAGGTTTGAACCCACGAAACTGGGAAAAGAGCTTCTGCTATGTAACGACGAGCACAAGATTTAAGAAGAGAGACGCTGAGCGGAACACTCGGCTCTTTAATGGGCTGGCCGAATGATAGCAGATTTTAATTGCACCCGAACCGACCAAGTCTGCACGGTTTCCCATTGGACGGCTCAGATATACTAGATCCCTAAATGCGAATAAGAATATTCGAATTTGAAGCAAACAAAGAAATACATGGTAAAGCGGGCCCTCGAAAATTCAAAAATCTGTGAGATTCATTTTTTATAATTATATTCTTCTATTTAAATCCTTAATTTTGAATAAAATGTTTTAATATTTTTTCATATCGAGATATAAGTAGAGTTATTTATTAAGATTTTTTATAATTTTTTAATTCAACGTAAAGATAATTAGAAAAAATAGACAGTTTTGTAAACTTTGTAATAATAAATGCAGATTCACATATTAAATACAGTATTAAGCAATGTGAATCCAATATTAAATATAATGAAGTTTATATTTCATATACTCTTCATCATTTCTTGAAGTATAAAAATTATTGAATTAAGAAATTATAGGGATGGAAATAAGACTAGGTTGGAATAATAAATGCAAGCCAATCGGAGTTGTTAGGCTGCCATTAATGCTGGTTTGGGTGCAAAGATTCGTTGAGTTGAATTGAGAATAATAGTATTTTAGAGATGTTATTAAGATGGGTTAATTTTGTTAAATTGATATGAGTTTAATTTTTTAAGTTAAAATATATGAAATATGTTAAAATAAATGAAAAATTAAAATAGTAATAAATTTCATCAATAATTAATTTGAGATGAGTTAAATTGATTTTATCTTCTAAATACAGCCTAAGAGCACTGAATGTCAATGCCTAGCTAAATTTTGGCTAAGTAACTCAAAAGTGGTCTGTATTAGAGTAGTCAAAACTCCATAAATTCATTCATTTCTCTAAATTTGGTCAGCTATTATTTATCTCCAAAATAATAGTTTAGTTTAAAAATATTCTCAATGGCCACTATTAGATAATTAGATTGAGAAAAATAATAATTGAAAAATAATAATTTTAAATAAAAATTAAATTATTAATTATAGAGTGTATTGTAAAAATATAAAAATTATTATTAAAATATATAATATTATATTATTATTTTGAGTTTTGGATTAACAGTCTAATGTGGATTAACCTCTTTAATAATTTTGACTTTAGCTAAAATTTTAATTTTTAATCAAATTTTAAACTTGAAAATGAATAAACCGTTATCGATGCTTAACTAACAACTAGCCAAGTGTGGTTGCAAAGAGTAACTTGAGATTCCGCCATAAATGAGCTTAAGATTAGGGTTGTACAAGAAATCGTAAAATCGACCGGGACCGACTCAGACCGGCTGTCGGAGCTCGGAACCGACCGAAATCAGTGTAGAACCGGTCGGCCGGCAGTTGAATTTGGCCAAAACCAATGTCTAGTGGTTCGATCCCGGTTTGAGTTTGGACTGAACCGTTGAACCAACTGATACTTCAAAGGTTTTTTTTTTTTTTTTATAAATTATACATACATGAAATGACGCTGTTTCACTTAAGTAAGTGAAACAATGTCGTTTTGAGACTTAGTGTTTGAAAAGAATATAAAGGAAACAACAACGTTTGGCTTAAACCAAACTGCGCTGTTTCACTCTAAGGTTTAAACATACGCACTCACCCTTTTTCTTCCTCATTTTTTCTCCTTCTTTCTGATTTTTCACAGCGCCACCCCCACCTTTCTCTCAATCTCTCTCTCTCATGGCGCAAGGTGCATGCAACCGTCTCTCTCATGTCTAACGGAGCACCTAGTCACAGCCACCTCTGTCGCCATCTCTCTCTCTCTCTCTCTCTCTCTCTCTCTCTCTCTCTCTCTCTCTCTCTCTCTCTCTCTCTCTCTCTCTCTCTCTCTCTCTCTCTCTCTCTCTCTCTCTCTCCTCGTGGCTCGCGACATTATCTCTCTCAAATCACAACCACCTCCGTCGCCAGCAAACCGACCGGAATTACATTGAGACCGATATAAACGGTTTTCTCCCCCTTCATCGGCCAGTTTCAGTCGAGATTCACACAATTTCAAGATATCGATGCGGTTTCGGTCCAAACCAAACCTTCGATTTTCACCCATAGTTAAGATTTTGCCGAACACGTTTCGAGCTACTACAAACTATTAAGCGATTTAGCATCAACGAAAAAAAATACATAACAATAATAATAGAGTTATTCTACCATTTGAATTCAAGAGTGTGATAAAAGTAGTAATTCTATTATTTATCGGCTTTTATATCCATTGATTGATGTGATAAAAGTCATGGTAGTGATTAGGGATTGTTTGGAGGTTGATTTTATCTCATCATATCTCAAAATCTAAATAACAGTTAAATATATACTTTTCAATTTTAAATTTTTTCATCTCATCATTACGTAATTATTACAACTTTCCCAAACTTCTAAAACCAAACACAAAAGATAATTTAATTTTTTCAAATCCTAAAATAAAAATTATATTACAAAATTATATTACAACAATATTTTAATTTTATAATATTTTTATTTAATTTGTTCTCTCTCATTTTCTCAAAACCCATAAAATATCATAACTATAACTATTTTATTACTATTCACAAACTATTTAACTATTATTAATAGATTTTTCATCTCATCTCATCTCATTTCATCTCATCTCCCAAGCATCATCTAAATGATTGGAAATTATAATATCAAATCTAAAATTGTTGTTAGCAATGGGTTAATAATGGGCTAACTAACAAAGGACTACCAATAGGTTGAAAGATTGAGCCAATAATTGATTAAATATGACCGTGGTCAATTAAAGAGCTAAAAGACAAAAGACCAAAAATAGGTTTGAGTTTTTTAAACAATGCTCACGAAAAGAAAAAAAAAAAAAAAAACAGTTGAGCAAACAAAAAATCTAACGAAAGAAATCATAACTTCGATATGAATTTAAGACGAAACATAATTAAAAACGATGAAAGTTTCGTGATAGAAATTAAAATACAACATAAAATGGAATGGAATATAGGAGGAGGGGAACGAGAAAGATCAAAATTTTAAGAATTATATGTTTATTGTTTTCGGTGTATTTAACACAAGCCTAGATTTAATTTTTTTTAGTAAGATTGGGAATGAGGTTAAATATTTTGATCATGTTTCTCGATTTTATAATTATGAAAATCAATTTAATTAATTTGATAATAATAATAATCAAATCAAATAAAACTCTAATTTGATACTATCTCTCTCTCCCATTTTGTTCATTAGTTTTTTTTTTTTTTTTTTTGGTCTATTCACATGACACAAGATATGCACATATAGGCCGAATTCATAGCTGACACGTGACGTTTAGGTTAGGTTTGGATAATGAATTTAGACGACACGAATTGAGATGAAAGTTAAAAATTAAATAAAATATTATTAGAATGTTATTTTTTAATATTATTATTGTTTTGAAATTTAAAAAAGTTAAATTGTTTATTGTATTTTATATGAAAATTTATGAAAATTGTAATGATGAGATGAGTTGAGAGTATTTCTCAACACAAACTGAGCTTTATGGGTTGTTTGAGATTAGAGACGGTTTCATCTATCTCTTATCAAAATTTATCATTTTATTTTATTTCAAAACTTCACTCAAACACAAGCACTTTTCAATTACAAATTTATAACTTTTTCATTTAATCATTATTTAATGATGACAACTTTTCAAAACTTCTAAATAAAATACAAAAAATAATTCAATTTTTTTAAATATCAAAATAAAAATAAAAATAAAAATAAAATTATTTTAACTTTATAATATTTTTATTCAATTCTTTCTCTCTCATTTTTCAAAATTTAATAAACATCTTAACTCAAATTATTTCACTACTATCTACAGATTAATTATCTCATATTACTCCCTAAACGTTCACGCAAACCATCTATTAAAAGATAATAAAACTTAAGATATTGTTTAAAAGATAATAATTACAAAAAGAAGTCCGAAATATTATTTTAATCACAAAAGAAGTCCAACTTGTCATTTTAAATAAAAAACTTAGAAAAATCACAAAAGAATTAAAAATGAATTTGTATAAATCTCTATCAACCAGA
The DNA here is from genome assembly GCA_022457165.1 of Juglans mandshurica. NCBI lineage: Eukaryota > Viridiplantae > Streptophyta > Magnoliopsida > Fagales > Juglandaceae > Juglans > Juglans mandshurica. The sequence goes on along the minus strand of CM039629.1, from coordinate 21,984,706 downwards.
TATAAATATCAATGTAAATTAAAATTCACGCAAAATTGTTCCATATGGACGAAAACTCGGTCGAATCTATTGGGTACCCCAGTTAGGCTCCCTTTCAGCCCTTCGTCCTGTGAAGCATCCCCTGAGATGGTTGTCAAGCTCTTTAATAGCCCATGGCCTAAATCGTAATTAACTAGGCTTCTAGACACCGCAATTGACGGGTATACTTGGTGCCTCGGTGGAAGTTCCATCTTCTTATGTGACCGTGCAGCCTGAGTTATCCACTTTCAGCACGTCTGTTTGGAATTGGACCTGTAGATTCGATTTTAAGGTTAGGTTAATTTGAGTCGAATTGAAATTATAAAATATTATTAGAATATTATTTTTTAATAATAATATTATTTTTAAATTTAAAAAAATTAAATTGTTTATTATATTTTATATTAAAATTTAAAAAAATTATAATAATATTGAGATGAATTTAATATCCAAACTCACCCTAAAACGATGGAGGCTGATCAAAATTCTTGTCTCCTTTGAAAATAATTTCTCATACTTTTTAATATCTCTCGTATCATAGACCCTCAAGTTGTACGTCTCTCATTTTCCAAAACCTTTCTATCTCTCCCAATATTTTCGATCGTGGGAATGGTAGAAGTTAAATATACGTTTGAAAACATAACTGTAATAGTTTATTATTCCTCCACATATTCGGCTAGAGGGGGTGGGAGCTTCGACTCCCTTCCCTCCCCCTTCCTTCTTTTATGTGTAGTATTTAGTTTTATATTTTTGTATTTTTAGGCGAAATAAGGGAGAATTGTAGATATGGGTCTTCCCGCCGCCAACAGTCCAGCATGCGCCCCGCCAAAGTATTTCCCAACCTCCGATTTTCAAGTCCACCGAATGCGGCACTAAATGGAACGGCAAGTAGCCCCCACGCACGGGTTGAAGTCCTAGCGTTGCTCGGCTCGTGGCTTTCACCCTCCACTGGGGAGCCCTCTACCAACTCCACGCATGGTGTTTCTGGAGCCTGTGAGTCTGGGATCTCCAAGATAGCCCGTTGGTTCTCTTCCCAGAGTGACGCGTGTACTGCACGCGCCATAGCAGCCTCTGTGCACTGCTTTTCCGTTTTTATGCAATATTTTTTTTTGTAATTTCTTTTGTGTAATGTTGTTTCTACGAAAATCAAAATCCAAAAAAAAAAAGTAGTGCCTTCGGACCTTGGTCCGAATGGAGTAGTGGTCCCCCCTCCGCGTTGACGGGGTTTGGTGAACCCTATCCTGCTTAGTCGGGATAGGGGCTCTGTAACCTCTGTCATGGACATAGGTGGTTTTTCTCTAAGATCTAGGTCTTTAAAGATTTACTGTCTGAACTAGACCATGTCAGTCACGAAAGTGTACTGGGAAACTACTAACGTTTGTAATTAGCTTATTTTTCAAGTCAATTTTGTAAGTCCTCTCTCAATAAAGGGTTATGATCCGTTTTATAAAAAAAAAATAGTTTATTATTATTTTAAAATTACTTTATTACTATTTATAGATGATTTGAGATACTTTTAATATTAAAATGGAGTTTGATTCATTCTGAACTATTCAGTTCAATTAGAAATTGATTCAAATTAAGTGCATTATTTGGTTTGATAATAGAGTTTTGCTATGTATCAACTACTATTCACTCTCACACCACACATCTAATTTTTTTTTATATGATGTAATGGTGTTTTTTATAAGATGTAGGGTGTAGGATGGTGAATAGTGATTGATAAGAATAATTTTTTTTAAAAATATAATCAACATTGGACTAGACCGATTGAGGATTTGAGACAAAAACTTGAATGGACTCTGAGTTCTACATGTTTTGGAGTTAAAAGGTCTGTTGAACAAAGAAAACAATGCTGGGTCATGGCTTTATCACTTTATGCTTTGTTTGAAAGTAAAGACTACTACTAATTTTCGTTTTTTTTTTTTTAACGTGGATTTTTATTAATATAATAAATATTCATATTATGTTCTAATTAAAAATAGTCGACAAATTTATCTATTTTTAATACAAATATACATGATTTTAGATGATTGGGTTAATGCTCTTATCAATATGGTAGATCATGCAAGTGAGATGACAACTATTCTGTCAACCGCTAAATTTTATAGATATCATCATCAGTGTCGTTTTAAGAGTCATTCATTGTCTAGTCTAGTAAAACAAAGGATAGAGGGTTTGTTAGTCATTTCACTAGCAGCCTCCATCTCTGACCATGCTCGACGACAATATAGTCTAGTAAGGAACTCAAATGTCTCAAATCAGTGCTCTGTAGACTGCAGCAATGATAGATTAGTGCTCGAGATACGAGAGCCACACAAGCCGATGTATCATGATACCTACCAGAATTCAAAACAATGTGAACGTGTCAACCGTTACGAGTACTCTTTAACCAATTATTTTTATAACATTTAATATTTTATTTCAAATAATCAAAATTAAATAAACTTTAATAAATAATAATATTCTATTAATTTAAAAAAATATCATAAAAAGTATATTTTTCGTTCTGTTCAGGTTACTTATACCTCCTCTTCTCTACATTTGCAGGCTGGTCCCGCACTGCCGACTTCAGACGTTAGACTGACCTAGAAAATAGGAGTTGCAGAATTATTTGTATTCAGAAGATAAACGATAAGATATGAAGAATAGCCGTTCACTTTCGGAGAAGACGTTGTTCATCGGAGTGGCTTTGGCCGGTCTAATCGTCGGCGCGGTGTTCGTCTACAGCTTCATCGGATCCGGAAAGAATTACCTGCTGTGCTCACAGACCGACGGCTCCGGCATCCGTGCCGTCTCCAGCTACTCGCCCACGGAGACCCAGCTCCGAGCCATCGTCCACTACGCGACCTCGAGGATTGTTCCACAGCAGTCGTTGGGGGAGGTCACCGTCTCCTTTGATGTCCTCAAGTCCCGCGCGCCTTGCAACTTCCTCGTCTTCGGACTCGGTCACGACTCGCTCATGTGGACCTCGCTCAACCCACACGGCACGACGATATTCCTCGAGGAGGACCCCAAGTGGGTCCAGACCGTTCTCAAGGACGCCCCTGACCTCCGGGCACACACCGTCCCGTACCGCACGCAACTCTCCCAAGCCGACGAACTGCTATCCTCCTACCGCTCTCAACCGCTGTGTTCGCCTTCGAAAGCTTTCCTGCGCGGCAACACTCGGTGCCGGTTAGCGCTGGACAACCTACCGGAAGAAGTGTACGAGAAGGAGTGGGACCTGATCATGATCGACGCGCCGCGAGGGTACTTCGCGGAGGCCCCGGGCCGGATGGCCGCGATCTTCTCGGCGGCTGTTATGGCGAGGAACCGGAAAGGATCCGGTCCAACGCACGTGTTCCTGCACGATGTTGATCGGAAGGTGGAGAAGATGTACGCAGAGGAGTTCCTGTGCAGGAAGAACTTGGTCAAGGCGGTAGGGAGGCTTTGGCACTTCGAAATTCCACCTGCGTCTAACGTGAGCGATGGTGGCAGTACTGGTGCTCCATTTTGCTAGAAAGAGCCAAGGATCGTGTTCGTTGGTCCCCGTCGTCGTCAGCTATTTGTCGTTCTCGTTTAGATATTTGCTAGAAACCGACGGAGAAGGACAACAGTTATTTCCAAAAGAAATTTAGCATTTGGAGATTTTACAAAACGTTTGGGCGTTGTGGTCCAAGTTAGAACGAGTTTTCCCTTTCTTTTTTTCTTCATTATCTTGTCTGTCTTGTGTGTTTTGTCACGAGGTTTGTGGAGTCGTTTTGAAATTTTTTCAAAAGATTTGAAGAATGAGAAGTAACACATGTACGTAGTGATTATATAAAAATCAATTTCGCAGTTTTATCTTATTTTTTAAATTTATTTTATAATAAAAATAATTTTATCACATTATCACGTCAAATTATATTATTTTATAAATTTATTTTTATATAATTAAAAAAATGAGATATTCATTTCGGCTTGATAGCTAACGGGGCATCACGTATCTATCTCACTGTTTTAAATTTCGTACCGTACCGATTGGTACGATTGAAATTTTTCATTTCGGCCGGTATAGGTACTATATCTGTACCGTACCGGCTAAAATACCGGCCGTACCGGCCAATACCAGACTAAATTTTGGCCGGTACCGGCCGATATTTCGGCCTGTGTGTGTGTTTTTTTTTTCGATTTTTTCAAACTACAAACTTATTTTTTAACCCATAATTCAGATTAGACTATTTATAATTTATATATATATGTATTTATATATAATTTATTTATATATAGACTATTATTTTGGAATATAATTTATATATATAATTTATTTATATATCGACTATTCCGAAACGTTATCCTGAAATGCTATCCCGAAACGGTACCGGTACCGAAATATTTCGTTCCAGTACCTTGACTAGCACGACGTCTGGTACGGTATTCAAAACATTGATCCATCCAATATGAGAAGTGGACACACTCCTACGCTACTTTTTAAAAAATTTGATGAATTAAAAATTTATATAAAAAACTACTTAAAAATTTATATTTTTTTAAATAAAATGTACGAGATTTTTAATATTTTAAAACTTTATCTCAAAAATGAAATTACTTCTTGGGTCGAGTCTTTATTTTATTTTTTAATTTTTTTTGTATTTTTGGATAGAAAGTACTCATTTTAGAGAAACGATACTTGTAGTCGTGAGTGTGCAAGCGCCGTACAGTCGTTTTGAAAAAAATGAATAACATGAAAAAAAGTTAATTTTTTAATAGTAGATCCTACTCTTTTTCAAAGCGACTGTACGACGTTTACGCATTCTACGATTGTATATAATATTACTCCTCATTTTATACTTCTGGTGGGTGAGAACGGGGTTAAGCTTTTATTGAGTGTAAGATTAGAATACTTACATATATATGTTAAAAAAAAAATGTAAGATTAGAATAGTACTGCCCAGTCCACAACCAAGGATTGCAAATTATAAAAATTAATGTTTCTAAAATCATAATAATCAGGTCCGCCTTTGCACTGTTTTATCTGTTGGCGTTTGTACGGTAGTTGGACCACTGTTTGTTTAATTTGATGAAAACCAAGTTGTGGTTGCAGTCTGCAGATATTCTTTCGATCTGTGCGGGACATGGTAGTTCATAGTTGATTTTTTTTTGAAAGGTAGCTCATAGTTGATTTGATTCTCTCTCCAAGTACGATAGAGTTGGACTTGTCCCTGTCCAAACTTTGTGATTCACTTCCATCTTATTATAAAATTGGGATTAAATGTTATAAAAAGAACTCATACATAGCACATATGTTTTTTTTTTTTTTTTTTTTTTTTTTAAAATCTTATTAGTGGGCCTTTATCCTTTATCTTTGTTACAGATAAGATCTAGTGTTATGTTTATTTTATTTTCCTAATTTCCTAGCGGTTGTGAGTAGAGATGTGTCAGGGTTTGTTATATGGAATGGCAGGGGTTTGTTGTGGGGTAAGCATATTATTTCGAAGTTATTTTTCCTGTTCTCTGGAGGATTGCTCCCATTGAAGTAAGTTGAATTCCCACGCTTGACGTGATACCAAATTTTCTATCAGTTTCTCTCAATTTCTACTCTATTTTCTATTACATTTCATTGGGTCTATTACGAAGTGGTATCAGAGAATTCGTTATTTGTGATTTACAAATCTCATGGCAGAAGGCACCCGCATGAATCAGCTTCAGGATGGTCTCAACACCCTGAACAAGTCGACAGAATCCCAGTTCAAAGTTATTGAACTTGAAATGCAGGCCTTGAGGAAACAAGTGGAAAAATTTGTTGAAGTGGAGGCAATCACGCACCAACTCTCTTCTTTAACATTGGAGCTACAAAGAAAAAATAATCCTCAGTTTGAAGACTCATCATCAAGCCAAATGGAGTCAAGACAGGAATTAGTAGTGACACAGATGGGAGAAATTTAACCAAGTGCAGTAAGATTGAATTTCCCTACCTTCCATGGAGAGGACCCTTTGGGTAGCTATATAAGATAAATAAGTTTTTTACCTTTCACAATACACCACCACTACACAAAATATGTGTATCTTTTCACATGGAGGGGACATCCCTGGAGTGGTTCTAGGACTTGGATGAGTCTAGAGCTTGTATAAGCTGGGAGGAGTTTGTTACATCATTAAAAGTTAGATTTGGTTCTAGTAGTTATGACGATCCTATGGAACATCTAACTCACCTTAGACAAACGAGTATAATGGAGGTTTATAAAGTTGGTTTTGAGGCCTTATCAAATAGGTTAAGGGGGCTCTTTGAAAAATACAAACTAAGTTGCTTCTTAAGTGGATTGCGGGAAGATATAAGGCTACCTGTCTGTATGTTTATCCCCAACAATTTAACTACAGTCTACAGTCTAGCCAAAATCCAAGAAGAACATGTAAACCTACACAAGAGATTAACCAACTGTAGCTTGAATTCATACACCACTAAACCAGCAACCTTGAAATTCCACCCAACCCCACATCAAACATAACCCAACAATAACCAGAGCAAAGCCATTGTCCTAGTACAGAATATTATCCAAATTCAAATGGAAACTAGGCGTGAGAAAGAGTTATATTATTATTGTGACTCCAATTGAAGTCCAGGCCATAAGTGTCACAACGCTAAACTATATTTGATTGAGGAGGTGGAAGATGGTATGGAGGGGAGTGGGAAGAACAATGATCCAGGGATCGAAAAAGTGGAGGACTTGAAACTGCTTTATGCAAAAAAAACCACCAGAAATTTCATTACACACCATTATAGGATCCATAAACCCTAAGACAATGAGAATAAAATGGAAGATTGGCAACTAGCAGGTAGTTATCCTTATAGATTCTGGCAATACCCACAACTTTGTGGATCCTGCTATACTTGATAAGGTCTCCTTACCCTTAGTTGAGGAAGACAAAGTAAGGGTTAAGGTTGCAAATGGTGATGAAGTGGACAGTGAAGGGAAGGTTGTAGGGGTTAATGTGCACATATAGGTAGTGATCTTTAATGTTGACATGTATGTCTTGGTTTTAGTAGGATGCGATATGGTACTTGGAGTTCAGTGACTGCAAGGTTTAGGGTCAATTTTGTGGAATTTCTAAGAACTTACTACACAGTTTTTACATAAGCAAAACCCAAAGAAGTTGAAGGGGTTAAGTGTGAATAACTGGATCGAAGAACGTTCTGTCATCATAATGCAAAAAATGGAAAAGAATGGGATCATGCAGCATTTGATTGAGAAGTCCAGCAGTGTACCAACCCAGAAGATTGTCTCCCCTATTCAGCAACTGCTCGACTAGTATGCTGACATCTTTGTCTCACCAAACAACTTACCACCTGCAAGATCACACGACCATGACATTAATCTTAAACCGGGAACAAACCCCATTTTTGTAAGACCTTATCACTACCCTTATTTTCAGAAAGATGAAATAAAAAAAATGGTCAAAGTGTTGTTAGACTCATGGGTTGTGAGACCTAGCTAAAGTCCTTATTCTTCACCTGTGTTGCTTGTGAGAAAGGCAGATGGGACTTGAAGATTGTGTGTTGAAATTTCCTATCCCGGTGGTGGAGGAGCTAATGGATGAACTATTTGGGGCTAAGATTTTTTCTAAACTTGATTTGAGGTCAGGCTACCATCAGATACGTGTGGAGCTAGATGATGTCCCAAAGGCTACATTCCGTACTCATGAGGGCCACTAAGAGTTTTTAGTTATGCCATTTGGCTTAACTAACACAATCTCTACATTTCAAAGTTTGATGAACAAGGTTTTTAAACCCTATCTCAAAAAACTTATCTTAAGTTTTTTATGACATTCTGATTTACAACAGGGACGTAGAAGAACATTTAGTTCATTTGCTACTTTTGACACCTTGCTAAGTTAAGTAAATGCAAATTTTGTTGTGAAGAAATTTCATACTTGGGACACCTTATCTCTGGCCAATGGGTACGGGCATACCCATAAAAGCTAGGGGCTATGTTACAATGGCCCAAACCCAAGTCCCTAAAGGCTTTGAAGGGATTTTTGGGGCTGACTGGATACTATAAAAGATTTATCACAAATTATAGGGGCATCATTGTAGGGCTCACTAAGTTGTTAAAAAAGGACAGTTTTCATTAGAATGAAGAAGCACATGCTACATTTGAGAAGTTGAAATCACTCATCACTCAACCTCTAGTTTTGGCTCTGCCCAACTTTTAGCTTTCCTTTACCATCGAGTGGGACGCACTCGAGGATGCTATTGGTGCCGTGTTAATGCAAGAAGGCATGCCTTTGGCATTCTAGAGTAATGCCTTGAAAGGGAGGGCACTAATGCTCTCAACCTATGAAAAGGAGTTTTACGCACTGGTTTATGCAGTGCAGTAGTGGCATCCTTTTATACTTGGGCAATCTTTTGTGGTCAAGACTGACCACCAGAGCCTCAATGTTTTACTGGATCAGAGAATTGGAACCCCTATACAGTATAAATGGGTGTCAAAGTTGATGAGATTCAACTTTATTGTTGAGTACAATAAAGAAAGGGAGAGCCTAGTACCTGATGCATTATCTAGGCAAGAGGAAGAGGAAGTTAGGGTGGCTATGCTCTCACTGCCCAACTTTGATTCGATTGAAGACATTAAAGTTTTCTACCTCTCGGATACTAAATTCAAAGAGCTATTGGAGAAACATCCAAGGGGTGATTTGCTTGCCCCTTATGCACTGAAAAATGGACTCTATTTTGATAAGGGAAAAGTGTATGTCCCTGCTGACTAGGCCCTTACAAAAAAGCTGTTGACTTTGGTGCATAGCAGCCCTATGGGGCAACACTTGGGCTTTGACAAAATTGTCCACATGTTAAGAAGGGATTTTTATTGGCATGGTTAAAATCAGATATAAAGGAGTTCCTTATAAGCTGTGAGATTTGTCATGTGGTGAAGGTGAATAATACACTACCTAGTGGGTTGTTGCAATCTCTGCTTTACACTTTGTGGGTCACGGTGGACAGATTCACCAAATATGCATACTTTGTGCCACTGGCTCATCCTTACACTGCAAGAGTAGTATCTCAGTTATTTTTGAAACATATATATTCAAATTACATGGGATGCTAGGTTCTATTGTCTGGGACAGGATTCATCCGTAAGTTCTGGAATGAGCTGTTTTCACTATAGGGTGTCTAGCTGACCTTTAGCACAACTTACCATCCACATACGTATGGACAAGATGAGGTCGTCAAAAGTGGTTGGAGAACTATTCGAGGAGTTTGACCAATGATAAGCCTAAGGATTGGTCGAAGTGGGTGGAGTTAGCTGAGTGGTGTTACAACTCTAGCCTACATGCCTCTACTAAAGTATCCCATTTTGAGGCATTATATGGATCTAAACCTCCCAAACTACTTAATTACATGGCTGGAACCTCAATGCTGGATGAAGTCGACTCAACAGTAAGAGACAGAGTTCATCTCTGGACCTTACTCAAGGGAAACATCACCAACGCACAGAATCGTATGAAGCACTACTCAGATTAGAAGATAAAAGGAACATCAATATTATGTGGGTGATTGGGTATACCTGTGGCTTTAGCCATATAGGTAGTCCTCTGTACAGAAGTGCCGAAATTTGAAGCCCCCCCCCCCCCAGCTTTTTTGGGCCATACCAGATAGTGTAGAGGCTTGGCAAGGTGGCGTACCGCCTGAAGTTACCAGACACAACCCAGATCCATGACGTGTTCCATGTTTCTCAGCTAAAATGTAGGCTAGGGCAAGACATCACCTCAATGCCAACATTGCCACCCGTGAACACTCGGGGCATCCTCAAGCAAGAGCCCAAGGAGGTCCTTGCCCGTCGCATGAGGAAGAGAAATAACAGACCTTTTGTAGAAATCCTTGTACGTTGGCAAGGCCAACACTCCAAAGAGGCTTTGTGGGAACCATACTACCAGATGCGTAAGGATTTTCCTCACATTGTGGACAAGGTGTTGTGAAAGGAGGGAGAATGTGTTAGGGACCTCGGTCAAGTCCCTAAACACTAGGTTCGCCATGCCAATGGTAGTCTCGAGTTGATCGAACCTTAGTTCCTCTCTTGCTTGGTTCTCGATCAAAGATGGTCAAATGACCAATGTGGTATGGTGAGGCTAGGTGTTTAGGCTAGATGGATGATGGGAACAAGGAAATGGTTCAAGGAAGTGTATGGCTAGGAGTGGTTAGGGCGCACGACACCATGGTGTGCTAGGGTTGGCGCCACTTAGGGTTTGGGAAAGTATGATGGTTGGCTAGGGTTTGGAAATGGATGGAGGTGTGGGGCGGCTAGGATTAGCCGAATAGGGTAATGGGTTTAAATTTAGAAAAGTTTCCTAAATTCTTGGGATTCAAATGGAAAAGGATATGGCCGAATATGGTAGGGCTTGGGTCAATTAGGGTTCCTAAATTATAGGAACTCTAATTATGGTAGTTAAGAGGGGTGGCTAGGTCAAGTCTAATTTAGGCAAGTGATTGCCGAATTTGACTTGCTTGGTTAGGGAAGATTTCGGCTAGGGCTACACAAGGAAACACTCAAACTATGGAAAGTTTGACTAACACTTGTGTTGATCGAAATCTTGTGTCAAATGAATTGGAAGAACAATATGATGAAGAACCTCAAGAACAAAGATGAACACTCAAGAACAAAGTGTAAAACACTAATGCAATTGAATGAACAAATAAGTAATCAAACAAACATTCAAATCTTGATTCACGAATTGCACAAGAAATGAATAAACCTCATAGATTGATAAATCAATTTGGGATTCACGGATTGCACCCAAATTGCCCAAGTGCATAAGCACCGAAAATATGATCTCTCAACAAGTATTCTCTCACTTAGAGTTTTGCCAAAAGATTCTAAGACAATTACATAATGTTCTATTTATAAGCAAAACAACTTGGAAACCCCCAATAGGTCCCTTGGAATTAATTAGATTAAATAAATAAAATAACAATTGGATAGTGGTCATGGAACAAGTCTAGCCGTGGCATGCATGGCCCATGGTGGGCTAAGATGGTGCATGGTGGTCTCGGGCTGGTCCATGGTCAAGTGGTTCGGTCATGGCTTGCTGATGGTGAGCCATGGTCAAACGTGGTGCGGTCATGGCTTGCTGATGGTGAGCCATGGTCAGGTGGTGCGGTCATGGTCTGGGCATGTGGCCTAGGCGTTGGCTGCAAGGCATGGGCTGGAGCCATGCGCTGGATGGCATGCCTGGTGGGCATGCCACTGGCCTGCTCTGCAAGGCACGGGCTGGAGCCGTGTGCTGGATGGCATGCCTGGGGCATGCCACTAACCTCGCTGGCGTGCGGCAGGGGGCTGGCTTGTGCGTGTGCGTGCGCGCTTGCTGGGCTGGCTGGTCTGGCTGTGCGGCACTTGGGCGTGCGCAGGGCCACGCGGCCCATTAGCGTGCGCATGGGCCTGCGCATTGGCATGTGCGTGGGCGTGAGGCGCGCGGGCTATCTTGCGCGTGCGGCTTGTGCCGCGCACATGACTGTGCGCGCGGGCTGCCTTGCGCATGTGGCCTGTGCCGCGCGCATGGCTATGCGTGCGGGCTGATGCCCACTAACCTCGCTAGCTGCGCGCACGGGCTGATTTGCGCGTGCGGCTTGTGCCGCGCGCATGGCTATGCGCGCGGGCTGACTCGTGCGTGTGGCTTGTGCCACGCGCATGGCTGTGCGCGCGGGCTGATGCCCACTAACTTCACTAGCCCGCATGCTGGGCGCCCCGTGGGTGGTTCCCCACGAGCCAAGGCATGGCTGAAGGCTAGCCAAGGTCTCTTCCCCCACCATGGCTAAGACATGTGCGGCTCCTCTAGGGCCCGCTCGACGTGGGGGTCTAACAATCCCCCTCTCTTCAAGAATATCCTTGCCCTCAAGGATAAAATCTGGAAATCTTGTTCTTATGTCATCATAGTCTTCCCAAGTGGCCTCTTCCCTTGGAGCTTTACTCCACTTGATTAGCACTTGCCAAACACTTTGTCTTTTCCTTCCTCTTGAAATGACCCTATTGTTAAGGGCCTCTTTGGGTTGCAAGAGCATGCGTCCCTTATCATCAAATTTGGGTAGTTCCTCTACAATGAGGCTAGGATCCCCAATTCTTTTCTTGAGCACGGTTACATGGAAAACCGGGTGTAGTTTTGAAGTTGGAGGAAGTTCCAACATATAGGCCACTTCACCCAATCTTTCAAGTACTTTGAAGGGACCATAGTATTTCTTAGCCAACTTTAGATTAAGTTTCTTCCTCAAAGTCATTTGGCCGAATGGTTGCAACTTCAAATACACATAGTCTCCTACCTCAAAAGCAACCATCCTTCTCCCCTCATCATAGTACTTCTTCATCCTTTGTTGTGCCTTAGCAAGCTCTTTTTTTACCTTTGCCAAGACTTCATCCCTATTGATCAACTCTTGTTCCACTTCATCATTTTTAGCCGTGCCTCTCTCATAATTCACCAATGTTGGTGGTGTCCTCCCATAAACTACTTCAAATGGGTTTCTTTGAATGGAGGCATGAAAAGAAGTGTTGTACCAATATTCCGCCCATGACAAGTAACCCCCCCACCTTCTTTGTTCCTCATGACAAAAACATCTCAAATATTGTTCAAGTGTCCTATTGACCACTTCGGTTTGGCCATCGGTTTGTGGGTGGTATGATGAACTTGCCTTCAATTTGCTTCCTTGAAGCTCAAATAATTCCTTCCAAAAGGAACTCATGAACACCCTATCTCGATCCGTGATAATGCTCTTTGGAAACCCATGAAGCTTTACCACATGATCAACAAAAGCTTTGGCCACACTCTTGGCCGTGTATGGGTGAGTAAGGGGAATGAAATGTCCATATTTGCTCAATCTATCAACAACCACAAATATGACTTCATAACCTCCACTAATAGGAAGTCCTTCAACAAAGTCCATACTCAATTCTTCCCAAATCAACTTGGGAATAGGTAATGGTTGCAACAACCTGGATGGAGGTCTTGTCTCATACTTGGACTTTTGGCACACATCACATTCGGCTACTAGCTTCTTCACCGCCTTCTTTATGCCTTCCCAATAGAAGAAATGCTTCACACGGATATATGTCCTCAACCATCCCGAATGTCCACCTTCCTTGCTATGGTGAAAGTGTTCAAGGATCTCTTTTCTCAAATTAGGTACATTTGGAACATACACATACTCCTTGTAGTAGATAAGGCCATCTTTGACCTTGAAGCCGATTACTCCATCCCCTTGAGCTTCTAAAAGCTTTATGATCTCTATTGCTCTTGCATCTAGCTTTGTTGCTTCCCTTATCTTGTCCCATATTCTCCATTCGGCCCCACTCAAGGCCTTCAAACAACTTTTCTCTTCCTCATGTACTTGCCATAACAATGAGCTTCCTTCTTTTCTACTAAGTGCATCCGCAACCTTGTTCTCTTTCCCGGGTTGATAGATGATGTCATACTCGAAGCCCAATAGTTTAACAAGAAATTTTTGTTGTTCCGGAGTCACTATCTTTTGTTGCAACAAGTGTTTTAATGCTTGTTGATCCGTGATTATAGTGAATTTTCTTCCCAACAAATATGGCCTCCACACCTTCACAGCATGAACAACTGCAAGCATCTCCCGTGCATAAGTACTCCAAGCCTTCTTCATAGGCCCTAGTGCTTTGGAAATAAAAACTATTGGTCTTTTTTCTTGGACCAAAACAGCCCCTATTCCCTCACCACTTGCATCGGTATAGACTTCAAACTTCCTCTCAAAGTTTGGCAATGCTAGTACTGGAGTGGTGGTCATTGCTCTCTTCAATTCATCAAAGGCCTTCCTTGCTTCTTGGGTCCATGCAAAATTATCCTTCTTCAACAAGGAAGTAAGTGGCTTAGCAATAAGCCCATAGTTCTTCACAAACCGCCTATAGTAGCCGGTTAACCCCAAGAACCCTCTCAAGGCCGAAACATCACTTGGCAATGGCCAATCAATCATGACTTCTATCTTCCTTTGATTCACCTTCACCCGAAATGAAGTGCCCCAAATATTCAAGTTCCTTTTCCATGAAAGCACATTTTGATGCTTTAATGAAAAAGTGGTGGCCTTCAAGAATCTTCATCACTTCTTCCAAATGCAACTTGTGGTCTTCCACGGTTTTAGAGTAAACCAAAATATCATCAAAGAAGACCAATACAAATTTTCTCAACAAGGGCTTAAAGATGGTGTTCATGGCGGCTTGGAATGTTGAAGGGGCATTGCATAACCCGAATGGCATCACAAGGTATTCATAATGACCATTATGAGTTCTAAAGGCCGTCTTGTGTACATCTCCCTCCTTCATTCGGATTTGGTGATAGCCCGCTCTCAAATCAAGTTTTGAAAAGACACTTGCCCCATGCAGCTCATCTAGCATCTCATCCACCGTAGGTATTGGAAACCTATCTTTAATGGTGGCTTCATTCAAAGCCCTATAATCCGTGCAAAATCTCTAAGTACCATCCTTCTTTCTCACCAATAAGACTGGTGAAGAAAAAGGACTATTGCTAGGCCTTATCAAGCCTCCTCTCAACATTTCTTCCACTTGTCTTTCTATTTCTTCTTTTTGGAAATGAGCATACCGGTATGGTGGAACATTTACCGGTTTGCTCTCATCCCCCAAGGTAATAGTATGATCGAACACTCTAGAGGGTGGCAAGGTAGTTGGCACCTCTAGAACCCTCATGTGGCCTCTCAAGACCTCTTGGACCTCCACGGGCAGCAAGGACAAGTCACCAATCTTGCTCCCTTCTTCACTTTTCTCAACCTCAACTTCGGCCCCTTGTGTTGCTAGGATAATGGCAAAGCAACTAGCTCCACCTTTGCACAATTTCTCAAACATCATCGCCTCACAAGACTTCACTTCCTTCGTGGTCAAAGCGGTCCAAAGTTTCTTCTTAGACCCAATCCGAAATTCCATTGTCATCTTCTCATAGTCATTTACAACTTTACCAATGCCCTTGAGCCATGCATTGCCCAAGACAACATCAAGCCCAACTAGTGAAAACACATGCAAATTCGCTACAATTCTCACTCCTTGGACATTCATTTTTACTTCTCTCACGAGGCCCTCACACCTCAACTTGTCTCCATTAGCCACTTTAACATCAAATGGCTCAATGGTACTTGGTTTCAATCCCACCTTGGTGACGATATTGGAATTGATGAAGTTGTGTGTTGAGCCACTATCTACCAACAAGGTGACTTCAAATTTCCCAATCCATGCCATGACCCTCATAGAAGTGGGTCTTTGTACTCCGGACATAGCATTGAGTGACAATTCGGCATCTTCTTCCCCTTCACTAGGTTTGGCTTCTTCTTGTTTGGATTCACTACTTGAAGACTCTTCATTCCCTTCTTCTTCAATCATCAAATAGGCCTTACCCGATTTACATGCATGCTCTTTGCTCCATTTATCTCCACATTTGAAGCATAGTCCCTTCTTGATTCTTTCTTGGACTTCTTCTCTAGAGAGCTTCTTAACCTCATAGGGCTTAGGTTTAGAAGACTCCATCTCCACCTTCGGCTTCCAAGGTGATTTGGTTTGCAAAGTTTTTGAGGCTTTGCTCCCCACATCCTTGGAGAATCTTCTCTCCATGTTACCACTCTATTCAAGGATTTCGGCCATCCTCATTACTTCTTGGATCCGTGTTGGTTGCTTCAATTTGATCTCCTTGGCTAACCAAGGCTTCAACCCATCCACAAATGTGCCAATGAGTGCCTCTTCGGACTATCCCCTTACTAGTGTTTGTAGTTGCCGAAATTCTTCTATGTAATGATGCACCTTTCCCTCTTGTCTTAATTTAGCCAATTGACCATAATGGTTAATTGTGGGTGACGGGCCAAATTGCAATAGGAATTCTTTTTCAAACATGGTCCATCCCAATCTTTTCTCATCTTTTTCATATTGATCCCTAATCCATCTCCACCACTTACTTGCTTTGCCCTCCAAGTAGAAACATGCCGTGGAGACTCTCTCCCTTCTTGGAACTTCATAGGTGTGGAAATAATGGTCAACCTTGTCAAGCCATTCATAAGGATCCCCCCATTGAACTTGGGGAAATCCACTTTTGGCCTCTTGGGTCCCCGGTCATTGTTCCGGTTTCCCCTCCTCTCCTCATAGAAATCATCATCGAACCTTCTCCCATGTCGTCCTCCATGTCTTGCATAGTGGTCGTGTCTTCTATTCTCACGGTGATCATGGCCAAATGGCCTCTCCTCTCCTCTTCATACTCATGCTCGGCCTCATGGCCCTCTTCATATCTAGGTAGTTCATATCTCACATCTTGTGGTCTTCCCCTCAAGTTGGGACTCCCATGGTGGCTTCCACCATGAATCCATCTTTCAATGGCCACATTACCATGCTCTACCCGTCCTCCTCTTCTCACCTCTACCCTTGGTGATTCATGCATAGGATCATGCATAGACTCGGTCACACTTGTCTCTACTCCGTCTACAAAAGTATCATGCCTTTGTCCATTCATCTCATGACGTGGAGCTTGACCCTCAACAATTCTTCTTTCTATTCTTTCAACATTCTCGTGTGTTTCTCTCCTCAAGGCTTCCATGCTTCTTCTATGTTCTTCATTGTCACGTGAGGTGACATTCAAGGCCATCCTAAGTTCGGCCATATTGGTATTGACCTCACTCAAGATGTCCAAGACTCTTGTACTTTGCTCTTCAAGCTTCTCAATACGTTCCCGGTTGGAACTATTGAGCCCTTCGGTCTCTTGATGGCTTGTAGTCATGTTGCTTGCAAACTAGTCTCTTGAATGTGCTTGCAAACTGACAAATTCTGGTTGGTGTAGCTTGGATAGCTTGTGCACTTCTCTTGGTCGGTAGGATGGTTCACCAAGTCCAACCTTGAGTTGTCCACCTTCAAGGATAGGCAACCCCACTTGCACACACACGGTCCAACCTTGAATCCTCCACCTTCAAGGGTGGTCGATCCCTTCAAGAACTCTACTTCGTCCTCTACCTCAACCCCCAAACACCAATTTTCACAAACAACAATAATATATGGGATTCAATGAGGGTCTCCCCCAACCAATTCACAAAGTTTGAGTTAACGCGTTGTTTACCTCGTGGAGAAGTGAGAACTTCTCAAATTTCACCAAACAAGAATCCTCTCAATGAAAGCACCAATTAATGTTAGGGACCTCGGTCAAGTCCCTAAACACTAGGTTCGCCACGCCAATGGTAGTCTCGAGTTGACCGAACCTTAGTTCCTCTCTTGCTTGGTTCTCGATCAAAGATGGTCAAATGGCCAATGTGGTATGGTGAGGCTAGGTGTTTAGGCTAGATGGATGATGGGAACAAGGAAATGGTTCAAGGAAGTGTATGGCTAGGAGTGGTTAGGGCGCACGGCACTATGGTGTGCAAGGGTTGGCGCCACTTAGGGTTTGTGTTCAGGGTTTGGGAAAGTATGATGGTTGGCTAGGGTTTGGAAATGGATGGAGGTGTGGGGCGGCTAGGATTAGCCGAATAGGGTAATGGGTTTAAATTTAGGAAAGTTTCCTAAATTCTTGGGATTCAAATGGAAAAGGATATGGCCGAATATGGTAGGGCTTGGGTCAATTAGGGTTACTAAATTATAGGAACTCTAATTATGGTAGGTAAGAGGGGCGGCTAGGTCAAGTCTAATTTAGGCAAGTGATTGCCGAATTTGACTTGCTTGGTTAGGGAAGATTTCGGCTAGGGCTACACAAGGAAACACTCAAACTATGGAAAGTTTGACTAACACTTGTGTTGGTCGAAATCTTGTGTCAAATGGATTGGAAGAACAATATGATGAAGAACCTCAAGAACAAAGATGAACACTCAAGAACAAAGTGTAAAACACTAATGCAATTGAATGAACAAATAAGTAATCAAACAAACATTCAAATCTTGATTCACGAATTGCACAAGAAATGAATAAACCTCATAGATTGATAAATCAATTTGGGATTCACGGATTGCACCCAAATTGCCCAAGTGCATAAGCACCGAAAATATGATCTCTCAACAAGTATTCTCTCACTTAGAGTTTTGCCAAAAGATTCTAAGACAATTACATAATGTTCTATTTATAAGCAAAACAACTTGGAAACCCCCAATAGGTCCCTTGGAATTAATTAGATTAAATAAATAAAATAACAATTGGATAGTGGTCATGGACCAAGTCTAGCCGTGGCATGCATGGCCCATGGTGGGCTAAGATGGTGCATGGTGGTCTCGGGCTGGTCCATGGTCAAGTGGTTCGGTCATGGCTTGCTGATGGTGAGCCATGGTCAAGCGTGGTGCGGTCATGGTTTGCTGATGGTGAGCCATGATCAGGTGGTGCAGTCTTGGTCTGGGCGTGTGGCCTAGGCGCTGGCTGCAAGGCATGGGTTGGAGCCATGTGCTGGATGGCATGCCTGGTGGGCATGCCACTGGCCTGCTCTGCAAGGCACGGGCTGGAGCCGTGCGCTGGATGGCATGCCTGGGGCATGCCACTAACCTCACTGGCGTGCGGTAGGGGGCTGGCTTGTGCGTGCGCGTGCGCGTGCACGCTGGCTGGGCTGGCTGTGCGGCACTAGGCGTGCGCAGGGCCACGCGGCCCATTAGCGTGCGCACGGGCTGTCTTGCGCGTGCGGCCTGTGCCGCGCGCCTGGCTGTGCGCGCGGGCTGCCTTGCGTGTGCGGCCTGTGCCGCGCGCATGGCTATGCGTGCGGGCTGACTCGTGCGTGTGGCTTGTGCCGCGCGGGCTAATGCCCACTAACCTCACTAGCCCGCATGCTGGGCGCCCCGTGGGTGGTTCCCCACGAGCCAAGGCATGGCTGAAGGCTAGCCAAGGTCTCTTCCCCCGCCATGGCTAAGACATGTGCGGCTCCTCTAGCGCCTGCTCGACGTGGGGGTCTAACAGAATGTTAAACGACGTAGTAAGGAGGCTAGGGTTTACTATTAGTAAAGTGTTTGTACCAGAGAAGAGTGCAAGTAAAGTGAAGTGGTTCGGTGAAGTTAAGTGACGAAGTGATGAAGGGGTTGTGGGCCTTGAAGCATGTGGGTTATAATAAAGCTTAGTAGTGGTAGCTACAAGCTGGAGGTTAGGCCATTGGGCCAGAAGTCAGCTAGGTCGTTAGTTGGCCTTTATCCTTTATCTTTGTTATGGATAGGATATAATATTATGCTTGTTTTATTTTCCTAATTTCCTAGCTGATGTGAGTGGAGAGGTGTTAGGGTTTGTTATATGGAATGGCGGGGGTTTGTTGTGGGGGTAAGCAGAATATTCCGAAGTTATTTTTCCTGTTCTATGGAGGATTGCTCCCCTCGAAGTGAGCTGTATTCCCACGTTCGACGTAATTCCAGATTTTTTACAGTTTCTCTCAATTTCTACTCTATTTCCTATTACATTTCCCTGGGTCTATTACATATTCATAGGCATTTACACCACACATCATCCACATAACATAATTTGATTGGTAAGATTCAAATTTTAAAATTTATTTTCTAAATCAAATTATATCATGTGGATGGTGTATGGTGCTGCATAAGCCTATGGATAGAGTTATTTATCTTTTAACTGATTGATTTTGATATCTTAATTTTATTTTTTATTCCTTACAGTTTTAATTTTGATAAAATTTGATATTTCATTAACATTTTGTTAATCTATCGTTAAAATATTGACATGACATGCCATCGGTCATCAAAAATAAAAAATAAAAATGTAAAGGTAAAAATATATAAAATAAGAGAAAAACATAAAATTGAATTAATAAAAATTGAAAATAGTTCTCTAAGAGCCATCAGATATGTCGGTGCCAACAGTCCTCCAAGGTAGGGGTGGGCTTCGACTCCGACGTCGGAGTCGGAGTTGTCATTTCCGACCTCCGACTCCGACAAAAGTCGGAGCCGAATTTCCCCTCCGACTCCGACTCCGAACGTAGTCAGAGTCTGATTCCGATCGGAAGTCGGAGCTCCGAACTCCAATCGGAACTCCGAACGGAGGTCGGAGCTCCGACCTCCGACAGGAACTCCGACTGAAGTTCGGAGGGAGTTCCGAACGGAGGTCGGAGCTCCGACTCCGAACAAAATTTCCGAACTCAATTTCAGAAATCTTGTTATTTTTTTTTTATTATTTAAATTTTGTTGTTCAATTTCGTTTCAGATAGTGAGCAACATATATATTTTTTTAAAAAGTGAACTATCTACAAATATTTGGTTTATTGAAGAGTTTTCAATAATTTAAATATTCGTTCTGATTTTGTTACTGAATTTTGATTATATCTTTAATTTGTTTTATGTCCGCCTGAAATTTAGCATTAAAAGTACTCATGACTCATGAGTTGAAAATTACACAAATTTAAAATTTTATAGAAAAGAATGATGGTACGAATTTCTATAATTCGATTAATTTCAGTTGGATAATAAATTATAAACGTTTGAGAGAGGATGGATAAGTACTAATAGAAATTATAGAATAAAGAGTATTTATCCCACGTCTTTGCTCGAGATAGAACTACATAAATATAACTATATAAATAGTTTAAAAAGTAAATAACATGTATGATGTAGCCATAAATTATAACAGTCTCATTTATAACGTAATAACAATTTGACTCAGTCTTGAAATATAACTACATAAAAATTAAACACGGATTTCACTCAAATACTTTTTGTTCTATTGGTCATGCCTGAAATGAAGATAGAAAGTAGCAATCAATAGATGAAAAAAAATTGATAATAAAAAATTGAATACGGTAAAAGAATAATGATTCTCACCAAGAAATGGGTTCTCTCAACTCCATCCCAACTCTCAAGTAGCGTCCGTTCCAGACTCTCAATCATCGGTAATTATGTTAGGGTTCACAATTAGATCTATAAAATCATAAAAAGTAGAAGTTAGAAACATTAAAAATAATTAAATCATCATTTAAAAGCATATAAACTTACCCGATTCAAGCCTATAGCTCTCGGCATCAACGCCAACGGTATCTAGTCCAATGGGCGTTTCATTTATCCAATTCTGTGTGCAAACGAGGGCCTCCACGGTTGACGGTGACAATGAACTCCGATAAGCATCCAACACGCGACCTCCAGTGCTAAATGCCGACTCTGAGGCAACCGTAGTGACAGGAATGGCTAGCACATCTCGGGCCACACGGGAAAGGACTGGATACTTGGTGGAATTAACTTTCCACCAAGTTAATAACTGAAATACATCACTAGGTACCTCGACATCTTCCATAAAATATCGTTCAACCTCATATATACAATGCATAATATTCTTTGTTGACATGAGTTGATGATACTGCCGTATAATACGATTGCCTCTAACCCCTACAGATGGGTCAGTATCACCTGAGGAAACTGTCAATCCTGTCGGCCTCGAATGTGAGGAGTTACCAACTGCGGATGAAGGCTGAGCACTAGTACTGTAGTGATGATATAAGTCATCAACATCACTTTTTAGCAATCTAATAAACTCTGCAACCTTCACTGCCCCGAGGACGGAATTTACCCAAAATTCTAGAATGACCAACTTAACTCGGGGGTCAAGGATCACAGCCACAAATAACAATCTATTTTTCTCAATATTCCCCCAATATTTATTATATTTGATCTTCATCCTCGTAGCCATAGCAGATAACAATCCAGCAGAGTCAGTATAACTATTTTCCAACTGGAAGTGAAGCTCTGAGAGCTCGCTGAAAAATGAGTTCGCAGTCGTATATTTGGATCCAGATAGCCACATGGTTATCTCATAAAAAGTTCTTAAAAATTCAACAAAATAATTCACACTGGTCCAATCATGTGTGTCCGGCGCACCGAGCCCCTGTCCTGCTGGCTCCAACAAAGCATACCTCAGGCCCCCATCCTCGACCTCCATCTGCTCGAATGCTTTTTGGTACTTTTGTGCCACATCCAACATCATGTATGTAGAATTCCATCGAGTCAGAACGTCCAAGCACAGCATACTAGAACATTCAATCTTCAGATCTTCTGCTATTGCCTTAAACTTGGCAAGCCTTTGAGGGGAACCCCTCACATATCGTACAATGTTGCAGATTCGGGTTATAGAATCATGAACCTCTTTTAATCCCTCAACAACTATGAGGTTAATGATATGAGTACAGCATCGAACGTGAATAAACTCGTGGGCCCGAATGACATCATCTCTCACCGTCGTGTTCCGCTTAAACCAATCAATTGCTGTTTCATTCGCACTGGCATTGTCAACTGTAATACACAACACTTTTCGAATTTTCCAGTCCTTTAAACAATCATCCATCTTCGCCCCAATGGATGCATCTTTATGATCCACAATTTCTTTAAAGCCAATAATTTTTTTATGCAAAATCCACTCACTGTCAATGTAGTGTGCTGTGATACACATGTAGCAGACGTTCTGTATGGAAGTCCATGTGTCAGTCGTAAAAGACACTCTCTGGCCAGTGGTAATAAACATCTTCCTCATCTCCTCCTTGTCCTTCGCATGCCTCTTCATACAATCTCGCATCACTGTATACCGTGATGGAATGAGAAATCGTGGCTCAACAAAATTTAGAAACTTTCGAAAGCCTCTTTTCTCGACTGTGGTAAATGGCATCTCATCAGTAATTATCATCTCTGCAAGCATGTCCCTCAACATCTTCTCACTGTATTGAGGGATGACCAATTTCTTAGTCTGTGTACCATCAGTGGCTGTAGAAGTTTGGTAACTGAGGTTGGTCTGATCAGTGGCTTGTAATCCCTTCGCTATCTTATATCATTGGCAACCATTTAGATGTGCTATTAACACACTGGTACCTTGCTTCTTCGAATGGCATCCACAAAGTGATCCACAGTAATGACATCTTGCTACTGGGTTCGCAATTTCACCAGGAATTTTGGTGAAATGCTCCCATGTCCATGACCTCTTTTTAGAAGGTCGTGGTGGTTGATCTTGCTCAATGGACATCTCCTCCTCTTCGTTGAACATATCCTCATCCTCTATATCAACTGGGAGTGGGAGTCGACTACTCGCACAAGATGTAGCTACTCTAGATGGAGCTGCTCTAGATGTAGCTGCCCTAGATGTGGCTCTAGGGGTGGAAGTACCCACCGGTGTAGGAGTTGTAGCATTGGCATCCGCCACATCCCCTTGTGGACGATCATCTCCACTATGTCTAGGATCCATATCACAATCAATGAAGCAGAAAAAATTAAATTAGAAGCAAAAAATTAGTTTAAAAATAAACTAAGCTATTGTATTATACAATAGGACATGTATTATTGTATTATAATAAATTATTGTATCTATGTATTATTACATCGAGGTTCGGTTGACGTGCGCTCGACTCAGCAGAACCCATCCAGAGAGGTTCGCTCAACGTGCGCTCGACGTGCGCTCGAGCAGAAGCCATACAGAGAGGTTCGCTCGACGTGGCGCTCGAGCAGAACCCATCCAGAAAGGTTCGCTCGATGTGCGCTCGAAGTGGCGCTCGAGCAGAACTCATACAGAGAGGTTCGTTCGACGTGGCGCTCGAGCAGAATCCATCCATAGAGGTTCGCTCGACGTGCGCTCGACATGGCGCTCGAGCAAAATCCATCCAGAGAGGTTCGCTCGACGTGCGCTCAACGTGGCGCTCGAGCAGAATCCATCCAGAGAGGTTCGCTCGACCTGCGCTCGACGTGGCGCACGAACAGAACTCTTCCAAAGAGGTTCGCTCGACTTCCGCTCGACATATCGCTTAAGCCAATGTTCAATAAAACGTGCGCTCGACTTGCGCTCGACACCTCGCTCGAGCGCAAGTCTGCAATACAATGTAAAATTCAGGGTTTTGAGCGCCGTGTTGGGACTATATTCAATATTTAATACAACCAATTCACAAGAATCACAACTGCTGGCTCCAATTCATAAGAGACGTGCTTGAATTAAATTTAGGGCTTACCGTAGGTGGAAGCTGAACAGAGGAGCAACGAGGAACGGCGGCATGGAGGAGCAACGACGAACGGCGGCACGCTTGCAAGAAAGACACAAGACGTGAGGATGGCTCCACAGTTCACTGGTTCAGTCTGGGACGGGAGACGCGAGAGAGAAGGGAGAAGGAAGAAGAACTGAAGAAGGAAGAAGAAGAACTGAAGAAGGAAGAAGAAGAACTGAAGAAGGAAGAAGAAGGGGGGACGTATGAAGAAGGAAGACATATGAAACGACGCCGTTCCATATTAAGTGGAACAGTGTCGTTCAATAATTTTTTTTTAAACCCAGCTGTAAAACGACGTCGTTTTACAGCTGGGTTTAAAAAAAAATCGGAGTCGGAGTCGACTCCGACTCCGAATAACTATTCGGAGCTACTCCGAATTCCGATTCCGAATTCCGACAACTCCGACTTCGTCGGAGTCGATGTCGGAGCGGAGGTCGGACGGAGTCGAAATTCTCGAAATTTTGCACACCCCTACTCCAAGGGCCACTGGCCATCCTGCTTTTGATGGCATTTGATATGAAATGCTACACCAACACTTCTGATGATGTTAATGGAAATACGGATTTGAGAAAAATTTCCTTTCGCGTTTGGGCCAATAGTCTCAAAAATTCAAAAGGATGGAAAAAAAAAATTAGATTTAATTATTTACATCTATTTTAACAATATACTATAATGAATAAAAAACTTAAAATCAAAATATAGGGATTGTTGTATCTAAAAAGCAAACTAGATTAGAGAAATTCTATATAGAAACTTTACACCACATACCTCTACCTAATAAAATGTGATTTATCATTTTTATTATTTTATCTTAATGTTTAAATATGTGTTTAAAAATAAAAAGATAAAAACGACAAATTACATGTTAATTAAGTAAAGATGTATATTGTAAAGTTTCATTAAGCGGAAATGTATAGTGTAAGGTTTCATTATAACATTTATCTATATATTATCTTAACAAAATTTATTAAAATTAACCAGTGTTTTTTATAAATGTTTTTTAAAAGTTTTTGAAAAATCATCTCCTAGACAAAATGTCATCAGGCAGTGCCTGGCCCTCATCTCATCTGGGTTGCTAAAATCTGACCACTGAAAGCCAACGACCTGTGTGGCCTGATGGCACAACACCTATACCTCTAAAACGAAGATCATGATTCGACCCCCTCTCAATGTGTAAAAAAAAAACTGACTACCGACAATCTGAGACTCTTGAGTCAGTAGTGGCCTGGTCGTGGTTGTCTGGAGTGGGCCTCATGTGGTGGGCCCTTGTGATGACCAAAATAGTCCAGAATGGGTAGCCGAGCACTACGAATGGCGCTCTTGCCTGCCCGTGGCCTAACCGAAGGGGCATTGGGCAGGGAGTCTCCCTAATTTCGAAAAAGGAGAATTCTATTAACTACGCCTTTATCTAACTTTCATCTCACTATAATAAAATGATATTGTTCATCAACTTTTGAATCTATCTTTTAAAGAAATAAAGGATTATTTATAAGTGATAAAAGTATCATATTTATTATTTTATGTGGCGGAATGAGAATAAGATAAGCGTGCAGTTTGTAGTATTACTCTCTTTTTTTTTTAAAAAAAAAAAAACTTCAATTTCTGAATTAAATAACTATTTTATTTTTTTATAGTTTTATTTTTTTAAATAACCATCACATATTTCTTGTTAAATATGCTTAGTTAAGAACGAAAGAGGAATAATATGCATCAGCTACTATTCACTCCCACCTCCACCCCTATATATTTTTCATTTGATATTGGGGTATTTTAGGAATGTAAGTATTTTTCATAGGGTGTAGAGTGATGAATAGTAACTGATGATAAGAATTTTTCTTTCCACAAAATTACTTTATAGTTGATAATTACGTTCCTTATTTTTCTATCTTTCAGAGTCTACAGGTTTGAATTAATATTTTCCCGTTGGAGAGAGCAAAACCACCAAGGCCAATTGCTATACAAAGATGGTATTTTTAACACAATTGAGGTACCTTTGGTCTCGCATCACTGAATCTATGGACAATACAATCGAACATAATCCTCTCATTTTCCACAAACCTCTAGTGTAAAGGCAAGACATGACATTGTTTTATTGCTCTGTTGAGGCTAAGAAGTGTCAAAATTTAGACCAAGCAACAATGACTACACATACTTACATATTAGGGGTTTTGTTCAAATGGAATGAGCAGAAGAAGAATTAAACAGATCTAATATCTCATTCTCTTCCAAAGCCACCCAAACAACTCTTGCCAATCTTAGCACACCTAGAGCTTCTTACGCCTATAAGCAGAGAGCAACAAACTCTTTCCCGAGCTTGAGACACATGATATCTTTCTAATATGGAAGATCAAAATTACAAAGAAATCTTGAACATATGCACTAGATTAATTTTTTAACCACCAGTTGTTGCCTACAGAGATATCATGGGTTAGAACATACCGGGGGCTAACATGGAATGAGAACAAAAGAAAGTGAAGTTGATGGTAAGGGGCAATCATAGAGCTATAGATGATCGGCCAATCTACACAAAATTCATGCTACAAAAAGTACTTCATACGTTCATCTCTCCTCATGGCATTGTATACGGCTTGGACCTGGAGTACACCAATTTCATGTTAACAAATGCCGAGACAGGTTGTAAATCATATTGTTAATCAATCTTTGTCTGCCTAATGTTGATTTCAAGAGTAATCAATATATCTCTTTCTTCTAGAGAAAGAAGAAATTTCATTGATATCTGGTTGCGCGTTTGAGAGAGAGAGACGGAGAGAGAGACCTGCTCACTAGAAATGACTTGAATGGGTCCAATGTTCACAGATACATATTTGCCTCTCGATGACACTTTCTGCCTGACACGACCCTGTGCAAAACATGAAAATATGATGTTGATTAGACTAGTATTTATACCGTTATATTTACTTAATCTAAGTAGTTCTTTATAAAAGTTCAGCTGTCAAAAACACAACAGCATTATACTTCAGGAATATCTATATAATTTTGTAGCCGACACAATATTTTCACAGAACAAGACAAAATATGGAAATAAATTACTTAACTAAATTGATGCAAACTTTGGGAATAATAAAAAGGTCATTGGGCACTGCACCGATAAACTTTTAGGTTAAAGGTGTTTCCTAAACAGGCCAGTTCCACAATCAATCGTTCGACTTGCAACTTAGATAATTGCTAAGGTGTGTATTGCCCATAAATTAAGCTATAATAGAAAAGCGTGATTAAGCAGATGACCATGAAACAAACTCAGTGAGAGTTAAAGAGAACTTATGGCAGCATAATTTGCAAGGTTAGCAGAACAACTTGCCGTGGCATGGCAAACCCAATCCTGACGATAGAATAGGTTTTAGATCTTTTCCAATGTAATCCATGCTCTTCTAAGTCTTCCACATCCCCCTTTAAGAGCCTCCAACAGGAACAATATTTGTCTGTCTGGCAGCTTTAGAGCCATGACAGAATTTTCTCGTACAGCCAAATATCAGATTGATTGATACTCCCTTATTTTCACAAGTTACAGCTATATTCAGTAGGAGATTCTAGTTCACAGAAGGCCCAATGGTCTCTCTACTTATAGCATGGTCGATCCTGCTAGTTAGCAACCTTTATTGCCATGGGACATCGGTGAAAAAAGGGAATCCTATCAACTTGACCTAGGAAAAATGAGATGGTGAGCTTAGTCATACCTTGCCAAAACCAATCTATCATCCAGCTCCTGACCAAAGGCCACTCAAGAAAACCCTGGATTTGCTTTATTTGTATCAAGAGCAAGATACAGGAAAATTGCACTAAAAAATATTCCTGCCATTGCTGAAAGGGGATTCTATTATGATTTACAATTCTAAAGAACTTACAAATTAAGAATGATGAACCAAGATAGAACACAGTGTGTTAGTTCTGGCAGTCGATAGAGTAACCATGCCCACCAGCTCTTACCATTGCCTATAGATATAGATGGGAGGTAGGAGAAGGTAGCTTCTTAGGCAACAGAAGCTTTCTTCTCTTCTCCTAGGCTGCCATCACAAGTAGTCCTTGTATGCATTGCACATTTCTAGTCCAAATGTGCTGCCTAGTTGTTTATATTGTTGATGGATCAATAGAGCTTAAATGCTTCTTGAATGTGACATCATCGCAACCATGGGTATACAGCCTTTGGACCAAAAGACTATTTTGGCATCAACTTTCTCCTTATGAGTTGCAGAGACATAATAGATGTGGTCTTCTCAGGCTTACTAGACTGCTGATAGCAAGCGTCAACCTATCCCAACTAGCAAGTATGCCAAAACGTTACTTTGCTTTTCTCAAACTCATCATCATTTAAATTCACTCAAAAGACATCCCATTAGCATTTTTTCCCACTACCCCTCATATCATGTATAATAAACTACAAATCATACACTCCGAACACAATGTATCAAAACAATACCACCTACAACATAAACCTTGAAACAAGTCTGTAACACATTCAAACTTGATCGGTATTCACTACTACACTCTCTTGTCTACAGCTAACTCTAGTTCATGCTACAATAAATCAACTTCTGAATACTTTATCAATAATTTAATTCACGAAAAAAACAATGGATAACTACCTCGGGGATTGGTTGTTGAATAACAGATTCAACAGCGACAACCATGGCTTGCACAAAATCATCACCACCAGTTCCAATCGCCGTGAACCCTCTTACTGTTGGGTATGAGTTCACCTATCAAAAGTAGGACGCACCATTAATTTCATAATGATTACAACATTGTAAACAAAATCGACCACGACCACAAACACACATGTGAACAACGAATGCAATTGATTTAGGACCAAACTGGTTCAATTTTTTAAAACTAAAAAATAAAAAACCTATGCTAAAAAAGAAAAAAATATCCTACTAATTTACAATTTCCATAAAAGAACGTGCGAAGTCTATGTGCATCAAACTCGTTCACTCCAGGAATAAAATCCACTAACAAAAAAAGAAAAATTATTCTCATCAGCCACTATTTACTATTCCCCACCCTATTAAAAAAAATAAAAAAAAATATAGATATTAGGGGTGAAAGTGAATAGTAGCTGATTTTATCAAATATTGATATATTTGTTGCATATGTTATCTTTGAATGGTAAGAGAGAGCATGAAAGCTGGGCTCCTTCGTACCATACCTTCTGATCCAAAGCGAGCCATTCATTGGTTGAATCGTCTGCTACGGTGCCACCAATCACCACATTTGTGGTTTGTCCAACTCTCCCTTCCGTCTTAGAGACCTCTGCATCCAATAGGACCAATACCAATAAAAACTAACAAGACTCTAAAATAATTTTAATTGAAAAAAGAGGGGGAGAGAGAGAGAAAGATTGTTCGGAGTCGAACCCGAAATAGCTTTGAGAACAGCTTCTTGAGGCGGGCCCTGGTCGTCCTGAGAGGAAGACGGGGTTTCGTTGTGGGAGCAATCGAGTTGGGTTCGTTTGGCCGCGTGAAAACCTCGGGCCTTGGGGTCCCGGGATTTGCCGCTCAACCTGGGCTTAGAAGAGAAAGATCCGCCGGTCCTCAATGAAGCTCGAACGAAGGTCTGATTGAGACAAACGGGTTGCCAGGGCTCTGCAAATAAGACGAAACGTAACGCAGTCCTGCTCGCCATCTCTGCTCCTCTTCTCGATCGAAAATTGTGAAGGTGACCCTTCTCTGCTGTGTTTGTATTCTGTATTTAACTCAGAATTTTCCTTTTTCTTTTTTTCGTCTTCCCGAATGAGACGGGCACCCTCGGCTTCTAGTTCGGAGGTCTGAATGAAATCTCCAGGAGCCCAAGGAACATAGAAAAGATAATGATACGGGCACCCTTGCTGGCAAGCGACTGTGAATTGTGGAATCGTGAAAAAATAAATAAATTGTGCAATCGTGAAAAAATAAATAAATTTTTGACTGACATTTTCGATTAGGTAACCATGCATCTATAATTTTTTTTTTTTTTTTTTTAACAATCCATTTCACAATTAGTCAATACAAATGTGTCATTTCATTAATAATAAATTTTAATTTTATAAAATTAATATTTTTATTTAATATGGAATTGTAATAGAGTTATAAGAAATTTGTAGATTAATCATTTTAGTTTTTCAAACTTATTGATCATGCCAAGTCTAAAATTTAGTTAGAATGTTATCTTTTGACCATAATACGAACTTCTAGCTAGATTAATCTATATTGGACTAACTATTTTAAAGTATAAATAATAATAAAATATTATATATTTTAATAATATTTGATAATTTTTTTTAATATTTTACAAATACACTTCATATATTAATTAATAACTTTATTAAATAATAAAATTATTATTTTTTAACTATTTTTTCCCTCAACCTAATTATTCAATAAATATATTTTGCCAATTATTTACCCAATAATCACACATACAAACATACCAACATTTATTCTACCCAACATTTACATTTAGAATTGTGGTTGAAGCGAACATATATGCCAACAACTTATTATACCAACCAATCACCATCTACAATATTACAAATAGTTAGAAATCTCTGCTATGCTTTGAAATAACACTAACATTCATAATTCTCTGTTTCCATATTATGAATCATTACATTCTTCCATAATTTGAACAAGAGGGAGTTTCCCATGTTGAGGCTTGCATATGATTGTAAAATATCTCAACCTTTACTATACTTTTGATAGCTACAGATATCCCAGAATTACCAAGTGTACAAATTTGGCTTGAACTTTGAGCTAAAACATTCTAGAGTTGAGCAAGTGCATAATTTCCACACTTGGGTGTTGCACATGAAAAAATAGGGCAGAGTTTGGTAATAGAAGAACTGAGACAATACATCCAGTTCATAACATCCATAACATCCAGTTTTTTTTTTTTTTTTTTATAAGTCCATAACATCCAGTTCACAAATAGCCAAAACAATCTTCTAATGTACCCCAAAACAGTCCACTAATTATCAAAACAGTCCACTAATTACCAAAATAGTCCATTAATTTAGTTGCTGCCCAGTCACTAAAATTTCAAAAAGATTCTTCATTAACAACATTAGACATTAGACGCCTCCATAAGGTGTCGAAGGAGATGTAGAAGTACCTCCAGAATGGGACCTCCAATCCTAAAAAATGAGTTGAATATGGCCGAAATATTCTTGCTGCATGGCATTCATGCCACTTAGATCTAGCATGGAATAAGAAGTACAAGGGTTGTTTTGTAATCTGAAAGTTTGAAAACAACAAACAATAGACAAATAATATGTCAAAACAGAGATGGTAGAGAATCAATTCCCAATATCAAATGCAATACACCATACCATTTCAAAGAATGAAACGCAACACCATACACCGTACCCAATAACAATATGCCAAAACAGAGAATCAAATGCAATATCAATAGTTGCCCAATAAAATACCAAGCAAATCTGTGGCAAATTTAATACACAATAAATACACCATACCATTTCATCCTAAAAAAAAATAGCAAAGCATTTACCCAAATCACACAACAATAGTGGCAGATTTGTAGTGGCAGATGCTGTATAGGGTAGAGCCAAGCCGATTCGTGGAGGAAATTAAAGAACCTTCTAGACGATTCGTGGAGCCAAGCCAATTCAACAATTATTTGTCCTTGCAACACAAAAGAAGAGATGATTTAATCACTCGATGAAGATAAAGTGAGAATCGGAGAAGAGGGAGAGAGGAGACGGCATAGAGAATACTCAGATAAGAGGGAGAGAAGAGTGAGGAAGAGAGACTTACGTTGGAGAGAACAAAGATGGTGGCAATTGCTGGAGAAGGCGACCGCTGGAGAGAAGGGGACGCTTGCGTGCTGGGGAAGAGCGACGTCTCTCAGCAAGAATGAGGCTGAAGAGGAATATGACTTGCGGGTTGAAGAAGAAAATGGCGAAGAAGAGAATGAAGTTTCGGGAGAAAGAATGAAAAGAAAGATGAAATGGAAGGTTTTGAGAATAAATATAGAGAAAAACCGAGGAAAAAAATGAGCAGGAGGTAGAGAAATGATAAAATAAAATTTTGGTCATTGTACAATACCTCGTTAGATATGGAGAAGAACTAAGATATACTGTAGCATAAATGTCAAACTTGAGAAGTTTAGCCAGGCCAATGTTGATATTTTTTGTCCCGTTTACTTTTAATTTGGGCTTGCATCTAGCCTGTTGTCAATGCTCTTAGGAAATATGTCCACAGTAATCAATAACAGCCGATTAGCTTTTACTGGTAGCGAAGCTGTGAGAGAGAAGACGTGGTCATCAAGATAGTTTCTATAGACGGTAAGACTTTTAAATGTTATTCTTCATTTTAAATTTTATTTTTTAGTCATACTTATTATTCAACACGATTTAAATAAATCATTATTCAATAAATTCATAAAAAAAATCACTTAAAATGCGATAGAAAATTATTACATCCACGATACATAATACCATTATCGAATACCTCAATTTTGCCGCTTGTACAGTGATTTGAAATTAGATTAATTGAGATGAAAATTAAGAGATAAATAAAATATTATTATAATAATATTTTTTAATATTAATTTTGTTTTGAGATTTGAAAAAAATTGAATTATTTATTATATTTTATGTGAAAATTTAAAAAAATTGTAACGATGAAATGAGATGAAACACTTTCACCATTTAAATATTGCCTAAAAATTAGACAAATTAGTTCAAAGCCCAATTGTCTCGCAAATTCAATGCATGCAAAACCTGAGTAGTTCCTTAACATTTGCAAATTGATTATCCCATCAAAGCTCCTTCTGAACCTCATTGCATGTTGTTGTCAAGGTGAATATATAGGTACTTCGTTGGTGAAGTTTCTAGGTGCGGAAAAGCCAACTTTGAGTTGAAGTTAATTATTTGAATTTATTATAGTTATTGTATGTTCTCCAAACTTCTAATTAATATTATTATAAGAGACATTAATATTTGAACCCATCCGGTCACGAGGCAAAATACACTACAAGGAAAATGGGCTTTTGTGACCATTTAATTGCGGCGAAAAGACCATTTGTGACCAAAATAGATTAATTTTAGCTGTAAATAGTCATTTCGCTGGAATTAACTGGCTGCAAATAAGCAGTTTTCTTGTAGTGATAATGCATATTTCATGTGGTAAATGGAGAGAAACCATCAGCCATTTTCAAATGGGATTGATATCTTATCATCGGTATCGTCACTTCAAAGGACAGGTCTTTTTGTTGATGATATTTTGCATTTTCAAGCACTGCAACCCTTTGGTGATGAAGACTTTGATACAGCTTGTTATGTACTCATGTTTTGATTTCAGACAAGATTCAGATCGATCCCTCGTTGGTTTGAGTGCCTCTCCGGCTTTTAAAATTGAGAAATTATAGTTACAGTCGTGAGTGTGTAAGTGTCGTACAATCACTTTGAAAAAAATGAATAAATACGAGAATTACATAAAAAAAAATAATTTTTTAATAATAAACTTCACTCTTTTTCAAAATGACTGTATATCATTTGCATACTCCATAACAACATATAACATTGCTCTTCAAAATTAGGATGGAGGCTTTTGGAAAATCCCAAGTTGTTGGGGTTGGGGAAGACAGGCGGTAGTTGGATTTGGCTGTACATAGTCAATTACCTAAATGTTTTTCTTTGAGGTTAGTCAAGTCAAATAGCCATTTTTGTCAAGTTAATATAATATTACATGACTAATAATTGGGTTGTTTGGATCACTTTAACAACATTCAAAACACGTTCAATTTTGAATGGTATGGAGCGGTGAAAATACAGATCAACGAAAGAAAATGTCGTCAACGACTTGATCATTAATTTTTCATGTACACGACTCCTTTAAAGGACTCCAAATACAGTCCCAGCAGACATACTTCAGTGGTAACTTTTCAAAACCGTGATGATATATTTTGTTAAAACATTCTGTGTTACTCCCACGTAGACATGTCGAAATAAAATGGAGTAACGACGTTAGGGGTGGGCACTGGTTAGGCACGTAGACATGTCTGAACTTTACAGCAAGTCAGACATGTTTCAGAGTAATGATCCAAGTTGATTTAAGTTTCGGAGGTATTTCTCACCACCCCAACCCTCATTTCTCTATATTCGTAGGAACAGATCAACTCATTGCGGAGTTGTTCGGGTTGCGAAACACAATATCATCAATACACTTACAACTATTTTTAACAACTTTTACACAATTATGTTTTAAATTAAAAATATTTTTGTAAAATAACTTATAAAAATAACATCACTGTACATAAATACTCTCGTATTAACACATGGTTGTATAAAAATTGTGAAAAACAATTGTGCTGTTATAAATATATACATGAACTTGGTTGATAACCATTTAGATTTCACGTTTTATAATTCCACCACATTCATGTATTAACTCTTGGAATTTCTTAATTCATGTATCACCATTTTATATTCATTATCCTTTTATCCCTATAATGTTATCATTTGTGTGACACAAAAAAATTAAAATAAATTATATTAAGTTCTTGAAAAGTTACTCTTACATTGTAATCTTTATATTATCTTACTTTTCTCTTAAATTTTATCGCATGTATGCGTCTCACTACTCTATTTATAAAATCACTTAAAACTCAGTTATGTTGTGAAATGTTTTACAAAACACATACACCAAGTAAAAGCAACACAATCAAGAGCACGACGCATAATATACGTGGTTCGGCAAATTGCATACGTCTACAGATCTGCAGAAATCTTATTAATCATAGGAGATTACAATCATTCAATCTCAACTCACACTCTTTAGGGCTTTTTGTTCTCTCACACAATATGCATTCACTAGACAATTATTCTTTCTAAAAAATATGCTTAAGGTCGTACAAAACAAGTCTAATATGATATATTTATAGCAAATGGAGTTGGAAACCCTAATCTGGCAAAATTTGTGTACTTCGCTCGAGTGGTGTGTCGAGCGCGCTTCGAGCGAATGGCCAAATCAACATTGGCTCGAGTGAGGTGTCGAGCGGGTGTCGAGCGAACACTAGGGTTTGTGTCTCACTCGAGCTCACTGTCGAGCGGGACTCGAGCAAACTCTCGGCTCGAGCTTCACTCGAGTCCAGTGTCGAGCACATGTCGAGTGAACTTCGTTCGAGCGCACTATCAACAAACAGCTCCAAAATTAGTCTCCATATACACCTCAACAATCTCCCACTTGGAGACTGGGTCTCCACATGCCAAACACTGTTTCTAGCCAAGCCCTATCATCTCTGCAGCTCACAGCTCTCGTCTTCAAGCTATAAGACACACTGAAGTCAAGCCTGACTTCAGTCTTCCACGTACATCGCCCTCAGTCAGCACATCCACTGGGCGACTCATAACTCCCACTGCACTAGGAGTATCCGGTCTCGAACCGATCTTGGAAACCTTAGCCAACTTTCCTAAGCTTTCATGAGGAACGACAAAACTGCCTCCCTTTAACTTCCTCACATGTTTCGCACGATCAACCTGCCTTTTTGCACTCTTGTATTTCCCTGCACATCACTAGACCTTGATGTTAAATACAACAAGTTAGATATCTTACCATGCGCTAGAACCAGCGCACCCTTGGTGATCTTCCAAGCTCTTCCAGAGAACGCTACTGCAAAATCATTATCATCAAATTGTCCCACAAAGATTAGGCTTTTCTTCAGATCTGAAACATGTCTGACTTGCTGTAAAGTTCAGACGCTCTTGTTTGAAAGTGTGATGTGCACATCACTCACTCCCACTACATCTAGTGTCTCTCCATCAGCCGTATACATCTTCACAAAATCACTAGCAACATAATTTTGCACGATTTCTCGATGTGAGGTGCTATGGAACGAAGACCTTGAATTCAACACCCAATCATCAATTGGACTATGCACTGCAAGAAGTAAGACATCATGAATTTATTTTGCCACTTCGTTCATAGCATCATCCTTAGCACTTTCTTGATTCCTGCAGTTTCTCTTGATGTGGTTTGGCTTGCCACAACTCCAGCACGTGATCTACTGCCTAGATCTCGTCTTGCTCTTCCCTCTGCTCTTTGAGTTTGACCTGTCATGTCCTCTGCCCCTATTGTCAACAATCCGGGCTGATCCAGAACCCGATGACTCACCCGAGTCTCTCCTACGTACATTTTCAGCAAATACCATGTCACGTATGTTGTCGTAGTTTAGTTTTGTCTTACCAACTGAACTACTCACAGCAATCCTCATGGTCTCTCAACTATTTGGCATCGATGTCAATAGAATCAACGCTCTGATCTCATCATCAAACTCAATCTCTACAGAAGACAGTTGATTTGTGATCGTATTAAATTCATTCAAGTGTTGGGTTACAAACATACATTCCGACATCTTCAGATTGAATAGTTTTTTCATCAAGTACACCTTATTGTTCGCAAATGACTTTTCATATATACCTGACAAAATCGCCATGAGATTCACCGTAATTTCGTTCGAGCATTCTTTCAACAAACACATTTTTTAACTCTAAAACAATGTTCACATGCATCCCAACAAGTCACATCATAAATGTAACGATGGTCATGAGCCGGCTCAGGACCTCAGGTTGCTGGTAACGAGAATATCGGACTCGGGTTGGAATTTGGGAAGTTGGGACCGCTTTCATAAATCGAGTCACTGCAATTTGATCGAAGCCGTGGAACAACGTGCGTAATTGAACATTTCAAAGTTCAAACCTTCTACACTTTTAGTCAGACAGGCCACCCGCCAACCCCAAAAACCATGAGAGGCTTTGAGTTTTGTTTGTAGTAAAAAATTATCAGCCTTTTTTATTTATTATTTTTTCATTTTTTAGTTTATTTTTTTAGTGAATATTTATCTTTAGTTTGAATGTTTCAAAATAAATCTGATAATAAAATAGTAGTTTAGTCATTCTTTATAGTGGTTGTCAATTTAAAAGAAGTTATTTTAAGGAGACGTTTGGATTCTTTATAGTGGTTGTCAATTTAAAATAAGTTATTTTCTCAAGTCATCTCAACTTACAATTTCAAATTAATGTTCCCGAACTATCATTTTTTCCCTGTAATATTGCAAAATTATACTATCAAAATTATCGCTTGATATCCTTTTCTAATTATACGTCATAATGTGTGTATATATATATATATATCTCTTATTTAATATTTAAAGCTTGAGATGAAAAATAAAAAATAAAATCTAAAACAGTACTCCTTGTGGAGAAGGAATGCCGAAACTTATAATTTGAAAGAAAACTGTACGTACTTTACATCCATCCAATTCTTATCTGATTAGGATGAGGTAATATTACTTATTACTTATTAATTTTTGAAAATTTTCTTTTAAAATATAATTGATGATCTAAACGTGATGAGAAGTCCCGCAGAATAAAAAGCGAAATAGA
This sequence comes from Juglans mandshurica, assembly GCA_022457165.1. Classification (NCBI taxonomy): domain Eukaryota; kingdom Viridiplantae; phylum Streptophyta; class Magnoliopsida; order Fagales; family Juglandaceae; genus Juglans; species Juglans mandshurica. The sequence continues at coordinate 21,947,391 of CM039629.1, read as the reverse complement.
AGTACGAGTAATGTTAGGTACAGTCTTCATCTGAAAACTGTAATGTAAATTTAGATAATTTTATCTTTAAAATTTTTTAAAATTATAAAACTATTCCTCCTAAAATGATTCTTTTTCTCATTTAATAAATAGTCTACACATACAATCCTCAAGTAGAGACTGCAAATAGAATTTCTCTAGAAGAATAGTTTGTAATATTACTCATTTTGAATTTAATCATGTAAAGGATAATTTTGATATCTTGAGAGTAAGGAGATAAAATGTAATTACGATTTATACTATTTTGGTAATTATCTTTTAGAAAGCTTCGAAATTATTATCACTAGTTGTGAATCCGATTGATTTATAGGAATAGTTGATTTTTTTAAGTACTGTTTGAAACTTTTTTATTTCTATTTTTTTTTTATTTGGTGGATTTAATTCTATGATATTTTTGCTCAATATGTATGGACTATGGACAATATATGTAGAATTAAAATTATATTTATAGGAAGAATTAAACTTCATAAATTCTGCTACATACAGTCACAGTTTTTACGTATTTTTTGTACACTTTACTGATGTGATTGGTCAAAATAGTTATTTTATATTAAAAAAATGTGAAGTAGCCAATCACATTAATAGAATGTGCAAGAAATAATCAAAAGTGACTACATTTAAAAAACTTTCTAATAGCAAATTAATAGGAATAACATACACTATATATTGTTAGCATGGTAAAATTTAATTTGTAAGAGAAAATAAAAAATTAAATTTTCCTATAAATTAAATATTATTCTCTCTACAATGCGGAAAACATCTTTTATATCAATGATAATGATAGACTCACTACTTTCTACCACCTCTTTACTATTTTAAGTGTATTTGAAATTTTATTTTTTATTATTTTATTTTAAGTATTTTTTTAACATCATTAATCATTAAGAAAAATGAAAAAAATATATAACTTCAATAATAGTTACTTCCTTAACCATTAAGTAAAATATAATAATAATTTTTTTAAAAAAAATAAAGAGAATAGTAAATGAGCGGTAGAAAGTAATAAATCTATCTTATCTTTTAAGAAAATCAAAATATCAATCAATTTTTAATAGAAAAATATTACTATAACCACTCCATTTGACGCTTGACTTTTTTATTTATTTATTTAGTGATTAAAGAAGTGATTTTAAATATATTAATATATTTTTTTATTTTTTAAATATATTTAAATATATTAAAAAAAAAACTTTTTTACGATGGTAAGCCCAACTGGGAGCCGTATAGTAGCCGCACCCTTTTTTTAATATAATTGACGTGAAAAGTTTTTGTATTAATAATGCATGTAACAAAAGTTAAGACTTATAAATAAAAATTTTTCTTTACAAAAATGACGCGTGAAAGCTTTTCGCAGTTGAATTGAGTGTACAACTACAAGTACATCCGAAAGAAAAAACACTCGACAGAAACCCACCACACATAGGGAGATAGAAGTCAGATATGCAATTGTAAAAGGCAATGACCCAGATCTTATTCGCTACCCAAAGAGTAGAGCCGTGGAAGACAGAGAGGAACCCCACACAGCCTCATACCTTCGCTAAATTCCAAAATCTCCAGCTTCTTAGAACAACCAAACATCTTCAGCGACTACGTGTTCTAACCGCTTACCACTTCATTTCTCCCTCTATATATAAAAACAACAAAATTCTTACCAACACCATTACAATATTGATTTTATAGCGCCCCCGAAAAAATCTCTCTGTTCATTCTCTCTTCTCTTTCACCTGAAGAGGTAGCTCCCCTCCGGCTCCCTTTTTTGAGCTCTGTTCGAGGTCCGACAGATCGAGTATGGGTCCTATCGTGTTGACTCAGCTGGCCACGGGTCTGAGCGTGTTGGCCGGGGCCGCGTTGGTCAAGTCGATTATGGAACAGAAGCCAATGGCCGGCCCGTTCCCGCGGTGCCCCAGTTGCAACGGAACAGGCCGGGTCTCCTGCCTCTGCTCCCGCTGGTCCGACGACGATGTCGGCTGCCGTTCATGTGCCGGATCCGGTCGAATGGCGTGTAGAAGCTGTGGCGGGAACGGCACGAGCCGGCCCTTACCTGCCCAACTCATCGTACGGCCACCAAACCGTCCCTCTTAATCCGGTTTGTGCTCGTTTGTTGTTACGGTTCTGTCAACTAATATTACAGTCTCTCTCTCTCTCTCAAGTCCTCTCTCTTTACTTCGGATCGAATTATGTAATATAAATTCCACGATACTTCAAGAGCGAGAGAGAGAGGTGGGAGATAATCAGTTGTAATTGTAGTCACACTACAGTATTGAAATTCTTATAAAGTAGGGGGTAATTTATTTTCTTCTGAGTTTACTCAATTTTTATTTTTTACGCACCGGAAATTACGATCTGAATTATCATGTTGATTTGCTGCTTTAGTGCTATGATGATGATTGATGAAGTGCTGCTTTTAGTTTGCAGATTTTATGACTGAAATCTTATAAATCGATCGGGATTCATAGCATTTCTTACAAGCATATTATTAAATATCTTTCTTCCATTCTTGAATTTTGGCCATTGCTCTGGATATGGATCGAATTCATGAACCGACAAAAGTTGAAAGCAAAATGGGAAATGCATGTTCTTATTCTCTTAAAAAAGAAAAAAGACCTTTACTCTGTTGGGTCTCCAAAAGAAGGGGATGAGAAGATGTGTAAGCACTAGCAATGGCTTATTCATCTTCATCTTTACATATTCATCTTCATCTTTGCATAATATGTCTTTAAATTCATCGCTGAGAATAGTGCTTCTTCAAATTCATTATTCAAACATTATTTTTAATGTTTTTTTTCTCCTGCCCATTAAAATTAACTTTATAGAATTTGTATTGAGATGATTTTGATATATGAAATTTGTATTAAGTTAATGATACAAAGTATTTTTTACTACATGTTAATATTTATTGATAAAATTAGCCATTTTGATATATGAAATTGGTAATATTTAAATATATATAATTTGTATTTTTGAGCTTAATTGTAAAATATATAAAAAATAATAATTTTAAGAAAAAAATTAATGCATATAAAGAAATGCCAGGGCTAAGGGGAAGAACATGAATAACGCGACCATAATTTTGGTCAAACTAAATAGGGCAGTCGATCTATCAAATGACAACGTCGGCGGCTTTAATTTGCTCATTTTTCTTGTATTAGAAAGCCATGTTTGCGTTGAAGGCTCCTTCATATATTTGTTTCTTTTTTAAAATAAAAATAAAAAATAAAATTGCTGGCTTGCTTCTCAACTAAAAATCTGGATTTTTTTGTTCTCTTTGCGTAAATTAGTATAAAAAGAATATAATTTTAATTAATTTATTAGAAAAAGAGTGAATATTTTAAAAGCTCATAATTTTTATTTAAGATGGAACAAATTTCATTGATTCATAACGAGACATTACAACTTTGACTTAAGATATACAGAATATAAGCCAACTACTGCTCTTTAGGCTTCCCAATATAAAAATTTCTTTGTAACTAACATGATCTAGTCCATTGTTATAACTCTCTACAAATAAATCATTTTAGAGACAACACTCTGTCCTAAGACAGATTTAACAAATCACACATTCTATCCTAAGACAAAATTAAACAACTCTACACTGTCTAAAACGAAGTAGATGACACACTCTATGGATAAAAATCTAAGAGAATATGTGTTTTTTTAAAAACTTAAAATAAAGGAAATAATAGAAAATGTAAAAGATACATGAGAAATAACGAATTATAGCTTGAAAAGTTGTAGATTCACATTTTTAACCTTAGAGGAAATAAAAAATAAAAACATCGAGACTGTGGTGACAAGTGAGGGACACGCGCTACCTTGGAAGTACAACGGAACGTCAGGTCTGAAGAAACCGATGGCCTTGTTCCCAAAAAAGCAGCGTTTGGTGGCGATAGAGCTCCCCTTGCGGTGATGCGTGGATGTCACACGCGCACTTTGGGCCGTGCGTGTGGCTCACGTGCCGCTCCATTCGACGAGATTCTTCGTTCATCTGAAGGATCGGCGCCTTAGGAATTTTGCGGTGGAGCGCGTGTTGGTAGCTTGGCTTCGGATAACAACAGATTTGCATTTCTCCCTACTGTGAACAAAAAAACAAACAAAAGCAGAAAAATAAAAGAAAAACTAGAGAGAAGAAGAAGGGATGGGGCAGGAAGGGAGGAGGGAAGGAGGAGCCAAAGCTCCAACCCCTGACCGACCACAGTGCACTGGCCCCTTGACCGACCACAGTGCACTGGCTCTTCATCTTTGGTCAGGACAGGAGGTCAGGCCCGCTGCACAGAACAAAAAGGAAGGAAAATAAAAAGAAGTCACAAGCACAAGAACGCAAAGACAAAAAAGAAGCCCGCTTTATATATGTATGCCAACCCAATTTCAAAGGTTCGAATTACAAAAGAAAGGAATACAAGCAAAACACAAAGGCTTGGAGCCCGTACCAAAAAAAATAAAAAAGAGAGAGAGAAGCCTAAGTAGAGGAAGGTGGGGCGCCTGAGGGGAATGGGGGCTTTCCTGGTTTCCCGACATCCTTGATAAATGCCGTCCTTGATAAATGCAAAGGCTAGAGGGTCCGGCTCCAAGGACTTCAAATTCAAGGTGTTGAGGTCCACATTGGGATTCTCCCTCAAGAGATCTTGGAACCTTTCGAGGCCCTCCTTGTAGTCGTACCCCCATGTTGCATCCCGGATGGCTCGAGTGCGCTGAATCTGGGTCTTGACCTCCTCAATATGCTCAACGCTGCTTTGAAGGCCAGATATCATATCATTGGCATGCTGTTAGGGATGATAAACGGTCCGGTTGGACCGAACGGACCGACCGTTTCGATCCAGACCAGACCAGACCGAGACTGAGACCGGTCCGGTCCGGTCCACATTTTAGAGGATCGAAAAGTTTCGGTCCGGTCCACGGTCCAAGGTTTTTCCGGACCGAATGAAAAATAGAAAAAATATTTTATATATATCTTCATCTAACCTATCACTATTAACAATATAAAATTTTAAATATGTTATTAACACTTGTTAATATTCTATGAATTAACTAATATATAATATCAATTAGTTAATTATATAGTAATTATATAAATTAATAATATAGTTTTCATCTAATTTATTATCATTGACCATATTAAATATTTTTTTTATTGAGTTTGTTACATAATCCACATTAATAAGTCACTTAATTTAATTTAGTATTTTAAATAATTTTTTTTATTAATTATTTAAAAAAATAAAAAAGAAAAAAAAATAAGCCGGACTGACTGGACCGGTCCGGTCCCTTTGGGTGTTTGGTTCGGTTCGGTCCAGAAAAATGATGGATCGAAAATATTCGGTCCATCGCCAGACCGGACCGGACCATTTGCTGCCCTACATGCTGTAGCTCGGTTCTAAGATTGTGGATTTGGACCTCCCTTCGCTGCACCTCAACCATTTAGCGCCGGACCACCCGGACCAGGCAAAAGTGTTTGAACGTGAGTTGGGAGTGTCGCCTGATGACCGAAACCAGCTCCCGATCCAACTGGCTCCTCTCCCCCCAGAGTGAGAGAACCCCCTGCCGAAGGTCGTCCTCCCTCTTCTCCAAGTCCTTCAGCGCGTCTCGAAGGCATCGCATCTCCTGGGAAGCCTTGTAGAAGTCCACCTTGATGCTCGCCTCAGAAAAGTTTATAAAAATTAAGATCATGATCCTCGCCTCTGTATATCTTGATGGAATTAAAGTCCAGCTTATTTGGAGCCTAGAATGATCATTGTACCGATATAGGCTTTCAGCCAAAGTTTCACCACCTAACTTGCCCTAGTTTTATTTAATTGTTTTTCTTCGTATGTCCGTATTTAGGGTTCGAGAGCACTGTAAATAACATCCGCATTCACTAGATTGGATTTTCTTAGGGTTTGTTTGAGAATATAATTGTTCTTAGATATTTTTAAACTACTTCACTATTATTCACAAATTATTCATTACTATTTCACTATTATTCTCACTATTATTTACAGATCATCTGATATACTCTTAGTATCTAAATAAAGCCTTAATGTGGGCAATGCAACACCCTTTTGTGGTCGTAGACATGATCTTATGATTGGCAGCTGGGCATCCAATCCAAGTAGAAGAATTAAGTGAGCTTACAAGGTGTAAGAACCACTTTTAGGTGAAAAAGAAATGTCGGGAACTAGAAAAGTTTTAGAAAAAGAAAAGAAACGAAAACCCTTTTTCAATGACTATAGGTAAAGGAGTATTTCTCTTTTTCCCCGTTCCATTTCATGACTTATTAGTATATTAGGTCTCAGCAATGCTGGGATTAATGGCAATTAAGCTCTTTAGAGCCTTTGACTCGAGGACTTGGCGTGCTGATCATCTAGTTGTCAAGAAAGAAGAAAAAAGAAAAACAGCTAAAGAAAAGTCAAATCAAGGATAAAACTAAGAAAAGTAGTAGTATAAGAGCATTGGTAATGACCATTGTCAAGTCTAAAATTTAGTTAGAATCTTAACTTTTAGCTATAATATCAACTTTTGATTAAGTGAATCCATATTAGACTAGCTATCTTAAAATTAAAATAATAATATTATATTATATATTTAAATAATATTTTACAAATACACTCTATATATTAATTAATAATTTAATTTTTATTTAAAATTATTGTTTCCCAAGGCTTAAAATTATAATTTAATTTAATAAGTCATATCCAAGACTTATTATTGTTATTATTACCATTCATTAGTCTCATTGATGAAAATGATCATTCTTTAGTCTCCTAACAATGATGGCTACAAATTAAAGAATGAAAACATATGCTCTCTTTCTATCCCCACCCCTCCACAATACATCTTTCCTTTTCTTGACCTCTATCTATACAATAACATAGTTACCCTCTCACTTATCATCCCCAACGAATAAAAGAGAAAATGCAAACCCCTATGATATAATAGATTACAAAAATTTATTTCCTCAACTCATTTTGATCTTTCTAATTTCATACTTGCAGAGAAATTCGTGTTTTCATGTCTATACAAGCCGTATCCCATGAGGAAGTACTAAAATGGCATGAGGATGCTCCTTTGTTACCTTTGATCCACATGCTTGAATCTGAACAATATCTGACTCTGATATTTGAGCACTGCCATGAACTTCCTGCCATCATTATTTAAAATCCAGTTATCTACGAACCAAACTCTCAAAACATGAAGATCAATGGAGGAAATTAAGCACATGCATACCTTGCTGAAGTACCTCTTAATCTATAACTTAGTCACCAAATATCTTAGCATCATATTGCATAAACAAAGGAAAATTGAATAATGAAAACCAAAAGAAAAAGAAGTACAAGGGTTATTTTGTAATCTAAAAATTTGAAAACAACAAACATTAATTCCATAATATATATGATATTATATACTGTCCATAAACAGCAAACTGAAATTCAGTGGGGTATATATCTTATCCATGTATATATATATGTATATATATATATATATATATATATATGATAATGGACTAAAAATTAGCAAGGTCTGCACCATTAATAACATTATTAAAGAATAAGCAAAGGCATATTCTATAATGGGGTTTGTAGGAGTTGGACAAGACTGTATATAGATGAAGCAAATGTATCTTCTTTTCAGTTGGGTTGTTATACTTATCACTGCATTTTCAACAAGTAATTGAAATTACTTGCAGCTTGACCACTAGGTAGTTTCAATCTCTTTCAGTTTCTTGGGTTTTCTTATAAATCAATCACAAGTTATCTTAACAAACTGAATGGGTTTCCTCATTTGAGTTCCACATTTTCTATCCCATAGTTGTAAATACCAACAAAAATCAAAAGTATATATTTAAAACCTACTAATAGTGACTAAATTTGCAAATATCAATACTATAAAACTCCACAAATGCAACATATATATAAGCAAACTAAAACTATATTGTGATAAGCATCAAATAAACTTAGAAACAGGATAATATAACACTCTTATTTCTTAAACAAAGACAAATATAACATTCTGACTATGAAAATTGATAGCTAAATGGTAGCTAAATCATGGAAACTGAAACAACTATAGTATGCATATGAATAATCTAATGGGGCAGCTGAACAACGAGCTTAGTATTAATTACATCTATATCAGTTGTTGTAGCTAAATCTTACTTCCTCCCAATACAAACCAAAAATAACAAAATCTCAAATCAGATTTCAGCACAAAAATACTCAAATCACAAACCAAAATACCCAAATCTCAAATCAGATTCCAGCACAAAAATACCCAAATCACAAACCAAAATATCGAAATCTCAAACCAAAATACCAAAATCTTAAATCAGTTACACGGAAATACCTCAATCGCGATTTTCAAGTTCAGTTTGTAGAGGAAATGTGCAACCTTTTAGACGAGTTCGGGATGCGCAAAATTATGGACCTGGGATTCACGGGCAAGGCAACCTTGTAACAGAGTTCGGGACGCGCAAACCCTAAACACAGATTCAATCACTTGATGAAATCGGAGAAAATAGAAAGAGAAGAGGGAGAGAGGAGCGAGGAAGAGAAATTACCTTTTGGGCTGGAAGACGACGACTACACGACGGAGAGAATGCGTCTTGCGATTGAAGAAGATGCAGGTCTCTTTGGTGCTCGTGGTTGAAGAAGATGAAGGGTTACGGAGTGGGGGTTTCGGTATGAAGAAATGAAAACGAGGGAAATAGATGAAGAAAGAGAAAATAACGTGGAAAAGTAGATGAAATAATAAAATATAGGTTTAGACCATGAACAGTAACTCGCTATGTTTGGAGAGGAGTAGAACTTTACTATAGCTGAAGTCTTTAACTTTGGACTTTTAGCTAGTCCAATGTAGATGTTTATTTTTACATATAGCTAAATTATAGACTTGCATTAGCATTTGGCTAGGCTATCATCAATGCTCGCAAGTGGTTGAAAGATCTATACGGTTAGTTTCTAAAGGTACCGTACGGCCTTTCCATGTCCAAAGCCAACAAAAGAGTTGCATTGATTCATATATTCTGAATTAATTAGTGAGTTTAACCAATGAAACAAATCAGTTAAAAACTCTCAACATTAATGCATGCATGGCATTCTACGCTTATGACTCCAAATTCTGGATTTGATGATCAGATGACATTCCGTAGAAGAATGTCTGTAAATTGTACTCTCCGATTGACCCAATTCCATATTTGCTGAGTTTCGTACAATCGAAACTTCATGATCAGTAGCCATACATGATATCTAAAAACCTCATTTACGTTAGATAATTCTAGAAGCAAATTTCATTACTGTAATCTGTCCGAACTAATATTCAGCAATTCTAATTTTAAAGAGGCATTTGTACATTGCATGAGCATTCTGTAGGAAGACATGATCAAACACAACACAAGTTCCACTGATACAAACATTCCTTCTGAAAGCACACATCTTTTAAGCCACCTACGTAGGTAAAAATCGATCACTCCTTGTCTGTCTCACGCTTGCAGTCATGTACAGCTTTCTTCCTCACTTGGGGGTGAAAGCCTGCAACAATAAATCGTACAAGCGATTAGCTCAAACAACCAAAACTATTTTCATGCAAAGTTCTTAATGTTGATGTAACAGTCATATCTAGGGCTGCACTTACAGCAAAAACAGTGGCGTGACCAGGATCAGCAAGGTGAGCAAAGAGGTTGTCAATGGGGCCTGTGCCAGTGTAAATGTGTTGGAACCACGCACCCATCACAGCCAACATTGCCAACCTCCCGTTCTTGATTTCTTTTGTCCTTAACTCCTTGATCTTCTCAGGAGAACCGGTTCCCCACCCAAGTGGGTCGAACCAAAGTCCTCCAGGATAGCCAACGTCTGTCCCTGTGAGCTTGTTGTTTGGAAAGATGGGGTCTGTGTTTACAGACCCTGGCTTGATGATGTCTGCCCAGCGTCTTCCCTCGGCCCAGCCGATCAAGATCAGCTCGATGATGAAGAGAGTGGTTGTGTCAGTGAAGTATTCCAGCTCTCCAGCAGTGTACCAAGATGGGGTGTTCAGGATTCCAATCTTTGTTAGCAACTCTGGAATAAAAATACCTGCAGCGCCTAACATTGCCCATCTGCAGTGCACAAGCTCGGATTGTACATTCCATCTTAGGCTCTCGGGATCAGATGCTGTTAAACAATCAATATTGCAACATTTAAACAAGACTCAAGAAAATAAAATTGTGGCCTGAACATCACTATATATGTTGGAGGTCACCTAAGGAAATGAGCCAAATGGCCAAATTAAACATGCATGTGGAATATTTTTTACTTGAAATGGTAAGTGGAGTAGGATGTAATTCGGCTTGAACATACAAAGACCCAGAGGATCAAAACCAAAGTCTCCAGGAAGGCTGCCGTCGAGCCATGGAGGAGGGGTACTGCCTGGGAACCAGAGAGGCCTATCAGGGTCAGCAGCAGCAGCACACACCGACAGTGATCGTGTTCCTCTGGGTGCCGTATTGTTCCTCACTCTTAATTTCCTCCCACCAAGGAAACAAGCTTTTGTTGCACCCAATGCTGATCCAGTCTTTTGGGAACTGCAATGTACGAAAGAGTACTTGCATAGTTAATTAATCATAAACATCTCTGATCTCTCAATTCCCTATGTTTTTGTTAGAATATAAATTCAAATAATTAAATTTTCCTTCATTCTCTCGTCAGTTAAGCTTTCGTGATCTGGAGTAGCATGGTATCATCAGAGCAGAACAGATGTCCTGAGTTTGAGACAAGTGGTGTTTTAACAATTTTAGCTCCTTTTCAAACCTTAATTACAAGTACCACTCGTTAACACCAACTATACGAACAAGCAACAGTGCATGCATGAAGTTCCAATCTGTGCTCATAAATAAATTCCTATAACTTTTTTAATGTCATTTATTCACTAAACCAGCTTATACTCTACATGAGATTCCTATATTTTTTTTTCCAAAAGAACATTGTTGTCGGCTATGTTTTAGAGAACTTGCCTGGGGGAAGAGATGGCGACAGCTGCAATGGCAGAGGAAGCACAAGCAGAAGCCATTTTAGGCTTTCAGCCAAGATTTTCTTCAGTTAGTATAGGCGCTGCGAGCTTGATTTATGTACGTACGGGAAGCAAAAACGTGCGAATCTGTTAATGTAAAGCGGGGGCTTATCTTAAAGGATAGGAGAGTAAAGTTGCAATTGGATGCTGTGTTGCCATGTGTCATGCAGAATCTGATATCAAAACCTCGACCTCCATTTCTAAGGATTACCTCGAATAATCACAACTTGGTGATTCACGTATCCCCCCTCCCCACATGGCAGATATATCTCACATCCAGCAGTTGGACTATATCTCACACCCACATGGCCAGATATATCGAATGTGTGTATGCTCTAATTGTGAAATAGTTGGTTCATAAAAATATTTCATAAAAATAATTTTTATAAATTATTGCACAACTATTTTTTATAGATAAATAATATTTACAGTTATAGAGTGTACAGACGTTGCGCACTATTTTTGAAAAAAAAAAGAGTATATATATAATACTTATATGAAAAAATTAATTTTTTAATGATAGACTCTATTCTTTTTCAAAAAGAATATGCAACGCTTGCCCAACTCATGACTGAATTTAGCACAATCCTTTTTTATATAAAGTAAATATAATATTTCACATCTAATTGCATTAATTTATAAAATTTTCCATTATGGAATGTGTATATTAACCCAACACTTCTCATTGAAATATGGTCTTTTCTCTTTAAGCCAGAGTGACTCAAAGCCCAATGAAGAAGGTGGGTACATTTCAATTAGATTTTAGGGCCGAGTAGTGCTTCTAAGGTTGGGCTCTGATACTACTATGTATGTAGAAGAACAGGGCTCGTTTTGGTAACATATATCTAATTGAATTGGGCTGGATAGAACCCAGATATTTCAACGCAGCTACAAGAACACCCTTTTTCTTTTGTTTGATTGGAACTCATCTTATATAAGACATTCTTTCTTTAATTGATGGAATTGGATTTGTCCTACGAATCTGGTACTTGATGCCATTGTCTCTAACAATGGTCATGTTTGTGTCGAAAAAAAAAGAACTGATGAAGTACTAGAATATCTTCCTAGATGACAAGCTTGTTCTTGTCTTCGCCAAGCAAAATCAAGGTTGTAACCGTGAAGCATTCATAAGGCGAGACCCAAGGTACCAAAGCCACACATTAATCTATGTCTTGTTCAATCAACTTGCTGCACATTGGTGGAAAATAATTTAAATAAAACCAAGGGCAACATCAAATTGAAGATGCTCTCCATCTCACTTGAAATTATTTAATAGCGTAAAACAAGAGTTTATTTTGATAATTCATTTTTCAATTGAAACCACAATGATTAAAAATATCTCATAATTTACCCAGAATCGATACTCTCTATTTTAAATGAAATGGAGAATATTTTGGTTTATGGTCGCGGCTATAACGTTCCATAGTTTTCTGTATACAAACGTTTTTTTTTTTTTCCCGTAAGTCAATGTTATACACTATATTCTCATCGTGATCTCATGGACTCTCACCATATTACTTGATATAATAATGCCTATGAACTATTAGATCATACATTCTCTAAAAAATATAAACATAATAGGCCTAAAAAATATAAACATAATAAACATTCTCTACGATAAGAGTGGAATGAGAGTGTGTCGCATGATATTTTCCTTTTTCAGAAACAAAACTGATTTCATACAACCTTATCCACGCGGTTCTGGATCACTTCTACATATATATGTTTCATATCCTTAATTTATTGTTCCAAAATTCGAAATTTCATACGATCGAATTCAAGCTTTAATTTTATACCGCGTTGTCTCGCTGACAAAAACTGGCTATCCATGCATTAGAAAGAGAAGCCTTGCCAAGTGATCGGGCTATAGCGATTTATATATATAACTTGTTTACTGCGTAGAAGCTAGCTGGTCAGTCAGCCAGCCGAGGTCATTTGTTTTTCTTTCTTAATTTGTTTTGGACGTGTTTTTACTCGAGATTGTGATCAAAAGCTAGCTATAGTCAACACATCAAATGCTTATTAAAAGATCAATTCAAGATTGGGATGCTGAATTAATTAGATTGGTAGATAGTTTTAAAGACAAAGGAGTACTGAGCTTGAGACCAATGACATGATTTCTGATCATGATGAACGAGCTTGGGCATGCAACAGTAAAAAATCATATATATATGGTGGGAAAGGAATGCAAAAATCTACACTGGAATGAATAGATCGAACAGATCATCAAAGCAATGCTTCATGAGCAATGGTGAACAGTATGTGAGACGCAGACTTCTTGGCTGAATGGAGTTTAATTACTTGTTTGGTTTTCACAACTCTTCTCAACTTATCTTATCTCATCAACTTTCTCATATTCCCACATAAAATAAAATAAACAATTCAACTTTTTTAAATCTCAAAAGAAAATTAATATTAAAAAATATATTCTAACAATATTTTATTTAACTTTTAACTTTAATCTCAACTTATCTCATCTCATAATCTGCAAAGACAAATGAGGGTTCGCCGCTAAATTTGGTGCTTTCACTTCTTTTGTTTTTTTGACAAAGCGTATTTAGTGCTTTCACTTTGAGTGTGATTGAGTGAGTTGTGTGCAACATTAGCCGCTAAATTAAGTTACGTTCCGACATAAGATTTATTTTCTGTTAAGACTGCTTTTCATACGTTTTCTTAAAAAAAAATTGCTTATTTGTTGTCAGTTATTTCATACATAAATGACTATTTTATGTTAAAATGAGTCAATTATCGTCACAAATAATCAATTTTCGTCGCAAATAATTATTCACAAATGCTCACTTTTTTTTATAGTGAAATGAATTTATTTATAAGAAAATTTTAAAATTAATTTATCTTACAAATTAATTCGATCATATCATGTTCACGCAGGTGTGGAGATCGAGCGTATATATAAGCTTACAGTTTTAGTTTATTTCTTTTTCTAATTCACATTTGGATTAAACTAAATCTAGATTCATCCAAAAAACAAAAAACTTAATTTTTTTTCCTCTCCCCCACTCATGATATTGCAGTACCGTGTAGTACTAACCATCCAGTTTACATGTACAAATAATTAGTCAGGTTTTAATGAGAGATCATAGAGATGCATACATAATCATCAACAAGAAATTTACCAAGAAAAGCACCGACCATGAAATTTAGTACTGTGCAATCCAAGGCTTTTAAGGAAGCAAATGGTTGCTAGCTAGCTTGCAATCATATGATGTCATGTAAAGTAATTAGTGAATGTTTGAGGTCTACCAACAACATCAACGCATGTTTGATAGGGGATTTAGCAACCTTAGAAAGAGAGCAATATCCTTTACGTGTTCTACTTTTCCTTTAATTTCCTTGGATTCCTTATCATTCTTTTTTCATGCAAGCATGTGCTTCCCAATAGAGCTGCAATTATGTCTTCAAAGAAATTATGGGATCGATCAAACTGTCTTCTGATTATTATGTGGCCTGAAAATGATACCATTAATACATTACAAATTTCCACCCTTTGCTCTCTCTCTCTTTCTCCCCATGGGGTCTATAACGTAATACCATAGATTTAATTCGTCGATGGGTCTTTTTCAATATTCTTCCTTAGTTGCGAAGTCAACATGCGAAGATGCAGTCCTTTGGCATCATTGGCTTGTGTTGAAGAAAAGAACAGCTAGCTAGCAGTTGTTCTCCTTGTGAGTTTTCTTTTTTTTCTTTCTAAAAGTTGTAAATAATGCCACATTTCGTTGTTATAATGGCGAGAACAACTTTTCCAAACCTCTTAAAGGCTGTCTATTTAGGTTTATTGTGTCGGACTCTTCCAGCTTACTCGGCCCCAAAAATTATCATGCTGTTTTTTAGTTAATCTTCACAATCCCCATTCATTATAAATTTCACATGGTGGTGGGGTTCTATTGCTCATAGATTAGCTAGGGTTTCAAGCAGTAGTTAATTGAGAGGGAACATCTATTAATGCCGATAATGACCAAGTCTGCACTTGCTTACTACATCATGGCATTATTGAAAAGAGAAATAATTTGTATAAGTTTCAAATAACAAGTCTCATACAAGTCCTAGTAAAAAGTAAACTTAACCTTAAAAAAAAAATAAAAAAACTATTCTTTATTAGCGGAACTCACATTTTTACAAAGATTTTGTATAAAATTTGTCTATTTGGAACTTGTATCTAGTATTACTATATTGAAATTAGAGGGCAGGACTGTTGGAAAATTAATGATCTTCTCACTTTGTGGTTGCAATGTCTGCAACATCACCGCCATATATATAAAGATTTCAAGTAATGCTACATACAGTCATAGAGTGTGTAAGTACCGTGTAGTCGTTTTGAAAAAGAGTGGTTCTATTATTAAAAAATTAATTTTCTTTTCACGTATATTCCATATTTATTTATTTATTTTAAAAAAATTATATGACACTTACACACTCATAACGTAATTATTATTTCTCAATTTCCTATCCGTCCTGTTGGACAGCTGCTATACATGCTATATTATCTTCCTGCACTTTTTTACTTTTCCTCTTTTGTAAATGAGTTCTTTCTTTTCTTATTTTTTCTCTCTGCAGAAGTTCTTTAGTCAACTATTTGAGGCCAGTGATTTCAATAAGTTTTGCCTCTGATCATCTGTTCATGTATACAGGCACAGTAGTACTGTTTCATGATGAACGCTATCGAAATCATGGATGTGCAGGGTGTTTAATTTAATTAATAAAATCTCTGGTCAAACGGACATGAATTTTTGACACGATACAAATTCTTTTTTCTTGTATAGATTTATGATCCACTATATTTTACGAAGTAGCCCAAAATGATAGATGGATATCTATTTCTAAAAAAATTCTTTTCATCAGTCTCTATTCACGGCTACCTTACCTACTATGAAAAATATCTCATTCTATAAAAAATATCCCATATTCTATAAAAAAAAAAAAATATAAGTATGGAATGTAGGATGTCTACAATAACTGATGATATGGAGCATTACTCCTATTTCTGTATGCATAACAATAAAAAAGAAATATATAGATCTACGGTTTGCATGATCCAATTAAGGCAGTATTAAAGCTGCCAACAACTCCAACTACAGAATGTTAATAATTCGGAATCTTGTCAATGAGTTAGGTCAACTTTATTAAATTTATGCAGGACGACATTAATTTTTCTTACAGTACTAGTATTTGTAGGGACCGGGATTTTGCTCCACAAAAATCAAGGGACAGAATTTGGAGTCTTTACTCATGAATTTATCATCTGAATGGGGCTTGGAATTAATTAATGACCTGCAATTAATTCCATGGTCGATCGACGCAGCTGTCTTTGTTGTGGCCATGCATGCAGCTTAGCATTCTCAAAGTCGACATTAAATTGCAGTATTTGGATTTCTGGATATAATGATTTCTCAGGCTCTAAAAGCCTTTGAAACTTGATCGAAATACATAGGATGACGCTTACAATCAACGTACATTTCATGCCTAAACTTCTTATACAATTTGAGGTCGAAATATATTATACCTAATTAAATTTGTCTCGTCGTTACTCTGAATTACTTAGCATGGAGAACGTACGTACGTGCATGCTGCATGCATGCTTCGACGATCAGGTCATGCCTTTAATTAGCATGCATGCAGCTAATTAATATATATATCTGTCTGACTCGAATCATGCATTTATGATCATGGAGCCCTGAGTGAACAATATGATAAAATTTGAAGTTTCTTTGCCGCATGACCTATAAACACTACAAGAAAAATAAATTTTTGTGGTCATTTAATTAAGGCGAAAAGATTATTTGTGATCAAAACATATTCATTTTAGTTGTAACTAGTCATTTCGCTGAAATTAACTGACCACAAATAAACAATTTTCTTGTAATGAAAATAACCATTTTTTTTATCGTTTTCAATTAATTAGATCGATCGTTTTAAGTGATTTGAAAGTTGGTATTGATCACAAAATAACGATCAAATGATTGGGATTTTGCCAAATATTTAATAATACATATCTACCAATCCATAATATATATCATTTTTAGTTAGGCAGTTAAGATGATTTGAGTGTGGTGTATATCATTACTATTTTAAAAATAACCCCTGCAAATTAAGGGTTGGTTTGCTTATACAAAATCAAATTAATTATCTCATCTCATTTCATCTCATATAATTATTATAATTTTTTTAAACTCTCACATAAAATAAAATAAACAACTTAATTTTTTTAAATCTTAAAATAAAAATAATATTTTATTCAACTTTTAACAAAACATCATATCTCATGTCATCTTAACTGCCTACCCAAACAAAGCCTAAAACGTGATGTCGAAAATCCAAAGGCTTGAATATATATTCATGTGTTCTACCTAACAAAAAATAATTTTAGGTGTATTTGCAGTCCAATATAAATATATAATTTGACAAGTGGTATCAGATCGATCAGTACTCAGAGAGAGGCCGTGATGGATACGATATAGTACCTTTCTTGAACACAATTTTCTTGCCACCCACACCATGCAAGTACTGCTACTTTACTTTACTGATCATAGTAATGATCATGATTAGCATAATCAAATGGTCTACCTAATCCACAGACACTGTGACCTTTTCGGATGAAATCGGCTGAGCAGAGAACATAACATACAACACAGAAACAAAATTAAGAATTAAATTTTTCTGAGATTACTTTAATATTATTTATAAATTATTAATAAATTATTTTATTATTAATTACAAATAATATAAGATATTCGAAGCCATAATGTAATTAAACTTTCATTAAGATTAGATGCCGACCAAACAATCACAGTTTTTTATTTATTTATTTTATTTTTCTAAATGCGCACAATGATGCAATATTCATTGCTTGCTATAATTCACGGGAATATCAGCATGTATATGTGCTGGTGTGTTCAGATATTGGCCGTATAACATCTTCATGACGTTATTTATATATGTACGGGCTGGCCGTCACAGTCAACTTATTTTTATTATTTATTGCTCTTAGTTTTGTGTTTTTGTATTTTTTTTAAAAGCCGATTATATAATGAAACGCTTAATTTATCTACAAAATTAAATACTAAAATCTGAATCTTTTTCATGTATATAATGCTATAGCTTTTATGTACTAAAATAGTCACATATTTTGGCACTCATCTTCATAAAAGAAAACAAAATATTTGGGATATATATAATTCAGAATCTAAACTACATGCAAAACTCAAAAACGATTTATAGTCTGTTCGGATCAATTCACAAATCTCACTACTATTTACAAACTATTTCAACTTAACTCATCTCTTAATCCAAACGAGATATTCACGGTACTCTAACCAAAAATTGTAACGAGGAGAAAGCTGCTTAATTATCAATAGCAAATGAAAGCCCAGACTTTTCTTTCTTTCCTTGAACTAATTGAGTATAGAATTAAAGCAAAATGAACAGTGGACAGTGCTTGCATGACATCAAGTTAGGCTTCGTTTGGATCATCAAATCCTCTCAACTCATCTCAACTCATCATTACAACTTTTTCAAATCCCAACACAAAATATAATGAACAATTCAACTTTTTCAAATCTCAAAATAATAATAATATTAAAAAATAATATTCTAACAATATTTTATTATCTCAACTCAACTCAATTCAATTTACTTTAACATCCAAACTCACCCTTAATTTGGTGAGGTTGTGACAATATTATAAGGGTGAGCCAATCTTGACTATAATTAATAGCCCTAAATAAACAAGAATATTATTGCATTATTATTAGAAGCGATGTTTTGTTTATAGATTGTGGCGTAATGATTGCATTATATATATATATATATATATAAGAAAAATTAGAAATCACGTGTAAACATCTTTTGACCCGTAACTAATTAAATTGCTATCACATTCATGTTACATTTTCGAATTTTTTTAAAAGGTAACTCAAAAATAAAATATATTATATATAGTTTGACGCAACTAGATTTTTATTTTCTATTTTTTAACGTTGTAACTCGCTAGTTGCATTATCACGACGCTACAATGAATAATATATATATATATATATATATATATATATATATATAAGCCGTACGTACGCACGTTGTTTAGACTGCATACACTTTAATTTCCTCACGCAGGCAGACCACAGACAAATTAAATACTCTCTAATCAACTACCAACATGGTAGCACGGTTGGTACAATTGGTATTTCATGACTTGGAGGTTAGGAGTTTGAGTCAGGATATAATAAGTTGAAACTATTTGTGATAGTAAATTATGACTTTTGGGCTATGAGATGTGTTTTAGACCAGATAGATACTTTAAGGGTGTTATGGTGACGGACTCGCCCTTGTAGCAGTAGCTATGACTCAAATCGGATATTTTGCAATTGGGAGATCAGGCTCTTATAGTCACGTTCAGAAAAGATTGTTACGTCGCTGGTCACCCCCACCTCCCCTTTGTTAAAGAAAAAACAAAAAAAAAAAACTCTCTAATCAACATTATTATGATCTTTGTATTGTAAAAATATTCTTCAAGATAGGGAAAGGGTAAGCGACAACTACGTACTTTTCTATTGGAAAATTATAAGTTAAAACACTATTAAAATTATTTTGCAATTTGATTTTTAAATAGAGAATAATTACTTAAAATTGCAACTAGTTTTAATAAAGTCGCATAATTATATTAGTGTATATATATATATATTATATGTTCAAATAATTATTCTATTTCATAAAAAGTATAATTTTTTTATCACATTAAATCACGCGTTGAGTTTAATTTCATAGAATATTTTTATAAATAAAACATTTATCATCTATATATATGCAATTGCCATTTGTCTCTGAGTCCTACATACCCACTTGCAATTACCCACCCTTGTTTGGGTATTATAAAGGCCAGGCCGTAGCCATTTTTCTTTGAGAATGAATATATATAGATCCACACCGAGGATTTTTACCGACATTTTGTACCAAATTTTTTTTTTTTTTTAACTTTTATTTAATAGTTAAGAAATATTTTTAATGAGTTTGTGAATTTTTTTTTATTTTTAAAAACTGTTTGAAATAAGTAGAAACAAAAATTAAAAAAAAAAAAAAAAGGTTTACACTGTTGGCCTAGAAAAAAGGTGTGAAAGTCTGTGTCCCTAACACCACTTTGGACCCCCGCACCTATCAAATATTCCAACCAAAAAATAAACTATAAATGATATAAAAAATAAAAATAAAATCATGTGAGTCATGGTATCTAAATCGACTATGATCGCGGCCAGTTAATTCCTAACTAGCTAGACAGTTTGGGCAAGTGGGGTGGGTCCGAGTAATTACCCATGCATCACCCAACCCTACCTTTGAGCAATATTCAATAATTAAGCTTGTGAGCCATTTGGTCTACAAGTTTTACTTCTCCCATGCATGCATGCATCATTACTAATTATCTAATTGAAAATAGAGTAGTTTTCCTCCAACTTCTCATGTCTATAAATGTACCACATGATCTCCCTTGATCAGCATGCATGTAAAATGCACGTACGTGTTATTTTAGCACATATATACTCAAGCTGGCCGAACAACATGAGCTAGATTTTTTAAAAGAGAAACGATATTAATCTTGATGATCTTATATTTCGCCATCTTGATCAATAACATTTGCGGGTCATGTTGTACATTTTAATTTTTAACTAATATTCATTTAATTAGTGATTTCCATATATATAAAGCTAGTTGAATTTTGCCACATCATGAACACACTACAACAAATATGGGTTTTTCTCACGAATTCTTTTTCAAGATATACGATGGTGGCAAATAATAGGTTGATGACACGAAAATTGGTCGTGAGAAAAAATTCAATCCTTTCGCCACGAGATCACATCGGTCAGTACAAGTGTATTTGGGAAATACATAATTTAAAATGACTAATAGTACTACTCTTTTTTAAAAAAAAAAAATAGATTTGGAAAAACATGTACGTGTTTCTTTGATGTTGAT
This sequence comes from Juglans mandshurica, assembly GCA_022457165.1. NCBI lineage: Eukaryota > Viridiplantae > Streptophyta > Magnoliopsida > Fagales > Juglandaceae > Juglans > Juglans mandshurica. The sequence continues at coordinate 21,926,361 of CM039629.1, read as the reverse complement.
CAAGTGATAAAAATCAAATTTACATACTAATTATTTTCCCAACCTAATTTAGTGGAAAACTATATATGCTTTTAAAATACTTTTTAAACTCTATATATATATATAAAGAACCATGCAGGAGATGCATGGATGAGTAGTGTGTACAGAAATAATGGGTCATTACTTTTTCAAGGGGTCATTTGGGACACGTCATTAATTATTGCAAGGTACTTACCCATTCAGCTAGCTAGCGGTAGTACTGCTTGTATCGGCTCGGAATTAAAGATCTAATAAACATAATGCATGATCATGAATGCGGTGAGAACTTTTATCATGTTACATAAAAGCTCTATATTCTCGATCTACCACAAAAATCCATCCAGGCCCTAAGGTGTGCAATCATCATAGGATGTGATTCCCATTTTGTTTTTTTTTTTTTTTTAATCTTGATCTCCATTCACCTACCACGTGGCGCTATTTTATAAGCTCCAAAAGTCGTAGGAAGAGAAAAAATAACTTTTGCAGGCTTTAGGGATCATGAGAAACATAATGACTTTTATGGCCTTGGTGATTTTGAAAGTACTTCACTTGCCATGCACGTAAAGGCAAACTACTTGTATCATTTGTCCCAAAACCAGGAGGCATAAAACAACCAATTACTTCTTGCTTGCAGGGCCAAACAGCGAGTGAGACCATCGAGAATTGATTCTCAAGGCTTTAGAAGTAATTGTCAACATCAAAACCCCCAAAAAACCTAAAGATCAGTACTTCGATCGTGAGGGAACTTCATTCAGAGGATCATATGTTTCCGTCATTTGAAGATCAATCTCGTAATTTTATACATCAGAATTAGCATTAAAGTAAACAGACCTATAAGCAAAGCAGAGAGAGCGACTTTACGGCAATGAATTGTCAAACACCGGCAGCGACAATGCACAAACTGTTAAATTATGAATGAGTAAATGAGTCCTGTAAGAACTGAGGGAAAAAAAAAAAAAACTAAAAGCAAAAGGTTCACACGGCTATAAATATTGGGAAAATGTCAGAGCTCTTTAAATTTACCTCTCAATTTTACCGTACATGCATTTTAATTTATTTATTTTTATTTAATAATTACGAAAATAATTATCGATGAAATTATGTATTTTTTATCATTTTAATAATTAAAAATATTTAAAAAATACTTTAAAAAATAAAAAATTTATAACTAGCAATATAATCATCGCCGGCCCGCTAGAATATTGAATGATGCATAAAAATTAAGACTGGTCAAACGTTCTCTGACCAGCCGGTTCTGGGATTCCCAAGTCACGTACAACCGAGTGTGTAGTTACATCAACGTCCCAGAGTTATACATGCATGCATGACAAATCTGTGAGCTTTTACAGTTTGGACATGAGCTTAAAAGATCTTGTGCTACCAGGGGTGTTTACGTCATTTAGATAATTAACTAGATAATTAAAAAAAAAATGATACTTGAGTGTGCAAGTGTCGTGCAGTCACTTTGAAAAAAATAAATAAATATGAGACCCACATAAAAAAAAATTTTAATAATAAATTCTACTCTTTTTCAAAACGACCGTAGAACATTTATATATTCTATGACTATATTTAACATTACTAATAATTAAACAAACTTATATTGCGTGGATAAGAAAACCTCCTCCAATTATTCCCTTTTCACATAAAAATTAAAAAATTAAAAAAAAATCTGAATCGGCACGTGGCCCCATCGATCGCGAAGTTCACCGCCATGCATCTGATCAGGTCGCCCTTTTTAACCAAGTTTTCACGGTACGTACCTTGCATTTCAAAGCCAACTTTAATCATGAGTCAAAAGTGGGATACGTTTCTTATACCGATGCTTATAAAATAATCACACTTGAGTTCCGCTGCAGTGATCCGAATTTGACTCCTGAACAGTATATTTTATTTATTTATTTTTATGTATTTTTTTAATCATTATAAATATTTTTAAAAAAAATAAAAAATTCACAACATCATTAAAAAAATAATTTCTTAATCACTAAATAAAAAAACGAAAAAACCATTCCGAACACAAATTTAGATTTCAAATTCAGAATCCTAAGCATTTATGATCACACTTACACAGAACAAATTAAACAGACAAAAATATATATAGGCTGCTTAGAACACACTCAACCGCGGCATGCACAGGCAGAGCTGCATGCATGCGAGTTGTTGCATCCCAATTTCTCGACACACTTGTCGAGGGTCCTAATATATGTACGAGTTGGTGAATGCATGGCCAGTGCGTTAAGCAACATCCTCTGCACTGTCGACCTCAAATTCTCTTTGGAGTCAGCTAGCGATATTGATAGTTTATAGATTTAAGAGATCGATCGATCGATCGTCTTTCAATTGCTTGAGTTTAAGGCCTTTTTTGAATCCCAACGAACGCAATTAGGAATGAGGAATGAGATTGACGTTTCGGATAATCTACGTTATAAAAGCATTCACATTGAGTTCCCAATAAAATTTCCTATAATTTAGCTAAAAAGTACATTTCCTAAAAAATTTTTTTAAATTTTACTCATCTTTCAAAAACCTTCTATATCTCATTTCCTATCAATTCTCTATTCTATTAAAATAATATTTCTCTATTCTTTTTTTATTAATTTTTTCTCTCACTTTCATTTATAAATTTAACTACTCAGTATTTTTTTTTATGTTTTGAATTATTACTCTAGTGAAGATTTTAAATAAAAATTTAAATTATTTTTAATATTTTTAAAATTATTATTTTTTTATATTTTCGTAGCTATTTAAATTATATTTAAAAATATTATTTAAAATTACAATAAATATGAGTATGAAAGAAAATGTAGATGATTAGAAGAAGAATTAATTTAGAGAAAAGATACTTACAACTGTAAATTGCGTAACCGCCGCGTAATCGCTTTGAAAAAAATGAATAAAACATGAGACCCACATGAAAAAAATTAATTTTTTAATAGTGGACCCCACTCTTTTTCAAAGCGATTACGCAGCGGTTACGCACTTCACGGTTGTATGTAGAATTACTCATTAATTTAATTGAAATGAATAAAATATTAGTAAAAGTGATTTAGGGAATGAATAGTGGTTCCCCAAATATGGGGAACCACTATTCATTCCCTAAATCTTTTCCCTAAAATAGGGATCCGGATGGAATGAGGTTTTTAGAGTATTCCCAAAATATTCCTCAAATTATAGGAAAAAAGTGGTTTTAGGGAAGCCAATGGGAATGCTCTAACCTGTGCCTTAAATATCCCAAAACTTATGCATGCATGTAATCTGTGTATTTTTGTGAAAGTAATAAAAATCTCACGTAAATAAACCTTCACTTCACTCCATATTTTTCAAATCAGAGATTTTTTTTTTTTTTCAGAAATTAAATTCAGGCGCATAATAAATTGAGTTTACACCTAGCTAGCCAGCAAAACGGGCCCCCTCTTATCTGCGGTACAAATTTAAACGCGAATCACATATGGCAAAAGAAATGGAACGTTGCTAAATCTTAGACGAGAAATACCACATGATGAAATTCAAATGGATCGATGATATGAAACAACATCTCATGCTCTTGTTTTTTTAAGCTAATAATTAATAATATCCCTATATATATATATATATATGAGAAAAGATATTTGCAACCTTGAATTATGTAACCGCCGCGTAATCGTTTTGAAAAAAAATAAATAAAATATAGGATCCACATGAAAAAAGTTAGTTTTTTAATAGTTGACCTCATTTTTTTTCAAAAACGATTATGAAGCGTTTACACACTTCACGATTGTATGTAGAATTATTCATAGTCTGGAAATGGACAAATTAAGATTGGCATCAAATGACTAATTTTACACAAAATCAAGTCTTTATAATGGGCGCCCAATATCCTAGCTTGTGATCATGACAGCTTGATCCCCGTATTCTTCAGTGGAATTATATATATATATACATAGCTAGCTCTCAAAACGTAAGGAAATTAAAACGAGTCAAACTATTAGTAGTTTCACATGTCACGACTCTTTTGCAGTTTATAAATCTGTTTTCTAATGCAATTATTTGCCTTATAAACTTTCTAACTAAGAAAATATATTGTACTAGCTATGAAGACGACCTATCCATATATACCACCACCTAATTATATAAATCTGAATATAGTACCAAATTGATTAAAAACTATATTAATTTTAAATTTCAAATTCAGGTTTCTAAACTTTTTAGTCTAGCTAATTAATTCTTCTTCATTAAACTATTGAGTATATCAATTCCGGTGAAATATTTCCTATTCTACGTACTATGGTGTTCTGTACATTATATATATACATGATATGCCTGGCCTATATAATATTGAAGCCGTAATAAGGGATTGCATATATATATATATATATATATATATATATATATATATATATAATAATTTCAACAGAACCAAATTATAAACAAAAACTAATATTTAAACATAAGATAAATGTAAAAGAGTGAAACAATTAATATAAATGCCTATCTAGGAAGTGTCCTGCATGTGACTGTATTAAAGTTTATTAATATAAATGCAAGTTTTTTTTTTTTTTTTTTTTTTGTAAAAAGGTGAATACCACAAAAAAAAAAGTGAGTTTTTCATACTTTTTTGTATAGATTTCTTTATACATTTTGAGTTTGTATATATCATTATTCTAATTACTCTTATATTGTGACACTTCATGCAGTGATATGCTTCTGACAGTTTTAATTTGTCTTATGTGCCGGCATATATATATGAAGAAAAACTCTACTTAGCCTCCGATTCTTGGGTTGCACACTACACTCCTGATGTGGCGAACCCGATTCCTTACCCACGTCACGGTTTATTGATTTCTCTCCCGCTACTCACACTTCTCCCCTTCTCCCCCTCTCCATCACTTTGAAAGTGAGCACCCCAGCCTCTTCTCAGCAATGAAGCTCCTCAGCAGGCTGACGCCCCTCACCCCAACCACAGTTCTCTCTCCCTCAACCCAGATCTGCCTCCAGACGTCGCGGGCCAAGCTAGATCTCCCGCATGGACACCAAGTCACCAACCCAGATTGCATGGTAACACCATTTTTCCAAAAATGTTGATTTTTAGTAGATCTCGTGTAATTTTTTTTGCACGTACATTGTTTATTGCGACTGGTTGTGTTGATTTATCTGGTTGGTTTTTTTTGTGATTTCTAGTATACAACTAATTTGCAAAAAAAATTACACGAGGCCGAAAAAAATCTGCACGTCCCAATCCAACGAGAGATGGCTGAATCCCATCCAAATTCAATTTACCTACCCATTTTTCTCGCACTAATTTGCTTTCGTTGGTAGTTGCCAAATCTTGGGTTTTTCAGTATTTTCTCTCTAAGATTTCTGAAAAAGTGAATAAGAACACGCCCTGGGGGAGGGGGGGCGATGAACCTTCTAGACCAAGGACCAAAACGCACATTTACTTTTCTTTTTTTAAAAAAGAAAAGAAAAGAAAAGAAAGCCACATAGGCTGGAGTGCGGAGGTTGCGCAAACAGTGGACAGTTGTGTAGCAAAACTCATATATGAAATATCAACCCCAAAATGTATATCAGCCACCCCAGAAGGAACAACTCACTTGTATCAATCTAAACCCTCCAACAAAAGGAGGCCCTACAAATAGCTCACCTAATAGATAGATAGTTGTCCTAATTTAGCACAAGGATGGCATGTAACAAATTCGGGCTTGCAGCATAATTAAATCCGTAAACAGAATACATATATTTAATTATCATGAATATAAAAAATTATTCTAATTACAAAGGAATCTTCAAATCAATCTAGCTATTTCCATATGCTTAGAAGGAATAGTCAGAATGAGGAATTCTATGCATCAACTATTATTCACTTTCACACCCTACACCTATAGCTAGCCTTTTTTTTCATAGGTGTGGAGTGTGAGGTAGTGAATAATGACTGATGAGAAGAATTTTTCTAATCAAAATTGTTATCTATTTGGTTTATGTTGAACCATCTAGTCTGGCATCCATGACACAAGCTCTATGACAAAGCATCTCCAAGTCAACAGCTATAGAATCTTCAGGACTAACATAGTACAAGTCATGCCATGAATTGTTGTAAATGTTTGTAACCATATGACAGAGCAGTACTATAACAGACTACCATTTTTTAGCATCACACTGTATGCACGTCCGTTGTTTGTAGTATTGTAGAGTAGAGCCACTATAATTATATCCTCAAATGTATATATAGCAATGTAATTCCTCTGTAAAGATTTGAGAAAGGAGAATTCATTTTTACATCTCTATGTTATCTTCTTCACTGTACCAGAGCTAGCTCTTGACTAACGTCCCTCTCAATTTCTTCTTTTTTTTTTTTTCTTTCCTTCGTCCTCTCCATGGCCAACGAAAACTCTTCTTTTGACAAAGACTCCTCCTCTCTCCTCTCATTCTTCCAGCTGCAAAATAACTTCTCCCACATCGTCTTTATAAAACTGAGCTCCGATAACTACCTTCTATGGCGTGCTCAGATCATCCCTTATCTATGGCTTAGAACTCTACCATTTCATTGATGGCTCCACCCCACCACCTCATCCTCTCCTTCCAGCTGCCTCACTCTCTCCATCCACCTCACTCATTCCACAAACCAACCCAGCTTACCTCAAGTGGTGTAAAATAGACCAACTTCTCCTCAGTGCCTTACTCTCCTCCCTAACAGAAGCCATCTTAGCTCAAGTAATTTCTTTTCGCACATCTCGTGACTTATGGGTCACTTTAGAAACTATGTTTACATCCCAAACTCAGGCAAAGATTTTTCAAATAAGGCATCAACTAACCAATCTCAAAAAATGATCTCTCTTGGTCATTGAATATTACCACAAGGCTCGTCTACTCTCAGACACTATGATTGTTGTTGGAGAACCCCTCCGTGACTCCGAGGTCGTATCCTACCTCCTTAACAGACTCAACTCAGAGTGTGAGTCCTTTGTTATTTCCATCACTACGAATGCCACCCCATAAGCTCAGCTGAGCTATTCAACCATCTTCTGACTTTTGAAAGCCGCCTATCTCTAAACTCCATCCAGCAAGGACTCTTGCCCAACCCTTCTGTCAACTTCACCACATCTTCACATGGTGGTCATAACATGTTTCGAGGTGGTCGCAATGGTGGTCGTTCCTCTCGGAACCGTGGTGGACGCTCTTCCTCTTCTTATCAAAATCATTCCCAGCAGTCCCTAAAACCTACATGCCAAGTTTGCAACAAAATAGGCCATATTGCTCTGCAATGCTACCATCGCTTTGATCAAGCTTATCAACATGGACCACCTCGTTCATTCTCGGCTCAGTACACCAACTCTCAATTTTCTTATGATCAACAATGGTATCCAGACTTGGCGACAACAAATCATCTTACCTCCAATCTCCATAATCTGAACATCAGTGCCGAACAATATCCTAAACCTGAACAGATCAAAGTCGATGATGGTACCAGCCTTCCCAACACTCATATTGGTGACTCACATTTCTAAACTTCCTTTATTTCAGTTCATCAATTCTACAAAGACAATCATTTCTTTTTTGAATTTCATGATCCTTATTTTTGTATGAAGGACAAGCAAATCGGGAACCCTCTAATCCAAGGCCCAACACATAACGGGTTCTACACTTTCCCACCAGCCATCTCCAAGTCATTATATGTTGCTCTTGTTGGTGAAAGAATGACAATCGGTCAATGGCATCATCATCTTGGCCATTCTTCCCTTCGACTCATTTCAAGCATTTTGCACACCAAATGTTTGTCGTTCATCCCCACTCAACCTAGTTTTTTCTATTCTACATGTCCCCTTGCCAAATGTCGGCAACTATCATTTAAATTTTCTGTTAATAGGTCTATAGGACCTTTGAAACTTGTCTTTGTAGATGTTTGGGCACCTTCCCCTTATATATTACATGATGATTTTTGTTTTTAGATCTCCTTTGTTGATGACTATAATAGATATACATGGTTCTATTCCCTAGCTTCCAAAGGATGCAACATCTACATTTTTATTATTTCATAAATATGTTGAACGTCTTCTCAAAACTAAAATCAAAGTTGTCCAAAGTGATTTTGGGGGGGGGGGGGGGGGGATGAATTTCGACTCCTCACCCGTGTTCTTAACTTCCAAGGCATTGCTCACCGTCTCTCACGTCCTTACACTCACCAACAAAATGGTATAGTTGAGCGAAAATACCGTCATATTGTTGAAACGAGTCTAGCTCTTCTAGCTATGGCATCTCTACCATATAAATTCTGGTCGGATGCCTTCCATACGGCCTCATATCTCATCAACCTTCTTCACTCTCTAATTCTTAAAAAGAAATCTCCTCATCTCTTATTTTTCCATAGAGAACCCGATTACACTTTTCTCAAGGTTTTTGGAACCGAATGTTGGCCCAATCGACGGCCCTACAACAACCATAAAATACATTTCCGCTCCCTACGTTGCATCTTTCTCGGATACAGTCCAATTCACAATGGCTACAAATGCCTCCATCTTTCATCAAATCGGTTCTACATCTCTAGAGATGTAATTTTCAATGAGCACTCCTTCACTTACTCAGCCCATCTCAAAACAGACCCAATTCATGCTCAGCCCACTCACATCTCGGTACCTATCCTCTCATCCATCACACCGAGCCAAACCTCACCACCCCAACTCCATACGCCCACCACACCTCCCAGCACATCAACACAAGACCCAACCTCTATCTTCTCTACTCCTTCCTCTCAAACCGACACAACACATTCAGCTCCCTCACTCCCAACAATGCCTAACCCAAACTCAGACCCTCCTATAATTCTCTCATCTCCACCTCCACGATCTCCCAATGTCACCCACTCCAAAACAAATAACTGTAGACCCAAACAATTAACTGATGGCCAAATTCCCTATCCACCTCCTCGCCAGTTCCTTACATCTACTGCTCACATTCCCGAAGACCTCACATCTTACACAATTGCCTCCCGCTACCCATAATGGCGAGATGCCATGACAAAAGAATTTCTAGCTCTTTTGCAAAGCAAAACCTGTTCTCTAGTTCCCCTTCCCCCTTATTCTAACATTGTTGGTTGCAGGTGGATTTTTCGCACCAAACACAATGCCGACGGTAGCATTGAACGACGCAAGGCCCAACTCGTCGCCAAGGGGTTTCATCAACAAGAATGAATTGACTACTCCGAGACATTCAGCCCAATAGTTAAACCCACGACGATCAGACTTGTACTCTCCCTAGCTGTATCTCGCGGATGGTCTCTCCGATAGCTCGATATCCACAATGCATTTCTTCACGGCGACCTCACTTAAACAGTCTGCATTTCCCAACCAGTAGGCTTCATTCTCCCTGAGCACACTGATTATGTTTGCCGCTTGCACAAGGCCATTTATGGCCTTAAACAAGCGCCACACACATGGTTTACGCAACTCAGTTCATCACTCTGTGAGAATGGTCTCCTCCCTTCCAAAGCTGACCCATCACTCTTTATCTACTCTCATTAATCTATCTTACTTTTGTACTCATTCATGTTGATGACGTTGTTGTAACCAGCTCACACTCAACCCAAATTGATCATTCGATTGCTTAGACTCGGCTTTTCCCATCAAAGACCTAGGCAGATTATCATATTTTTTTGGTGTTGAAATTTCATACTTAGAAAATGGTATTCTCCTATCCCAGAGAAAATACATCTGTGACATGCTTTCCAAAGCCAACATGATTTCAGCCAACGGTGTAACCTCATCCATGTCAGCATCCATCCGACTCTTCCTCAATTACACACCCTCTTTTTCGGACCCTACCCTCTACCGAAGCATTGTAGGCAACCTCCAGTATCTCTCATTCACACGACCCGACATCGCTTTCTTTTGTAAACAAGATTTGTCAATTCATGCACAATCCCAAACACTCACACTGGCAAGCCGTAAAACGCCATCTAAGGTACCTTAAACACACCATAAATTTTGGCATCTTCATCAACAAAAACTCTTCACTTCAAATTCAAGCATTTTTCGATGCCGATTGGGCTGGTTGCCCGGATGACCATCGCTCAACGGGCAGTTTTTGCATTTTTCTTTGTCAAAGTTTGGTCACTTGGAGCTCTCGCAAGCAGTGAACAGTTGCTAGCTCTAGCACCGAAGCTGAATACAAAGCCCTTGCAAACACCACAGTCGAGCTACTTTGGATCCAATCACTTTTTAAAGAACTCCACATTTTTCTGCCAAAAGCCCCTATTCTTTGGTGTGATAACCTTGGCGCCACGTATCTTTCAGTCAATCCCATTCTTCATTCTCGCACGAAACATATGGAAATAAATTTCCATTTTGTTGATGGTAGGGTTGCTGCCAAAACTAGCCAAGTAGCATTTCTTCCATCCAAAGACCAAGTAGTGGACATCTTTACCAAGCCTCTTGTATCCACTCGCTTTCACTCGCTGCAAACGAGCCTCACTGTTATTGATACCTCGTTAGGCTCGCAGGGGCGTGTTGAACCATCCAACCTGGCATCCACGACACAAGCTCTACGGCAAAGCATCTCCAAGTCAGCAGGTATAGAATCTTCAGGAATAACATAGTACAAGTTGTGCCATGAATTGTTGTAAATGTTTGTAACCGTATGGCAGAGGACTATAACAGACTCTGACATTTTTTAGTAATATCACACTGTATGCACATCTATTGTTTGTAGTTTTGCTGAGTAGAGCCACTGTAATTACATCCTCAAGTGTATATATAGTACTGTAATTCCTCTATAAAGATTTGAGAAAGGAAAATTCATTTTTACATCTCTTTGTTATCTTCTTCACTTTATCAATGGCCATAGGTCAAGGACCATTCCATCACTATTTATAATAGTGCTAGCACCCCTTCAATCAAGAGATATAACAGTACTAATTAGTATACGAGTAGGTCTAAACCATAACTTTATATTAAATAAAAACTTTAATATATGTAGATCACGGCCACTATACATCTCTTACAATAAGATCAAATATTTCTTACATGCATGTGTATATATATATATATGGTACTACAGATCTACTCCATGTTTGGAGTTTCAAGAGGGAGCCTAGCTACGTCTTTCATCGCATGCAGCAAATTACCACTCAATCATGCGTGGTACGTGCATGGTTGCATGGGATATTGTTCTTTTTATTTTTATTTTATTATTTTTAATTACATGAATAATTAACGTCAGATATTTTAGCCATGAATATGATTAATTAAAAAGTATAAAATTAAAATAATAAAAAAAACAACATTCTTATAGACATTTATGCGCACTAGCTAGCTAGCTAGGCAGCCTGCATGCATATATACATTTTTCATTCCTTTTTTTTTTCAGTCCGCTGAAACCATATATTAATGGAAAAATTTAAATGTAAGTGATTATGTATATTAATACGTGTATTCATTCAATATGATTGGTCAGAAGGTAAATTTTATCGAAAACAGTATTAATTTAAATTTAGAATATATAAACAACAACATTAATACCCAGATTGGTACACAAACTTACTTATACATGACAAAACTCTATATTAATTCCTTGTCCTAATTTTTGTTCTTGGTCAAACCCGGCGATGATGCTTCGGGCCAGGATTTGCATTTGAAATCGAGCTTCAAGGAAGCGCCGAAAGTACTAGCAAGCAAGCAATTAAAGTGTGAAAACGTAACCACCAGATATACAAGTGGTGATCATGATCATCATCGATGGCTAAATTCGATCGATCTCGGCGATTCCTTAATTAATTTTTTGTTTTAATTTACGATTCACACAAAGATAGCGTGCAAGTTGTAGTACGTGTGCGTCTTTTCACTGCTTTTTGTTGGTTACTTCATATGAATATGCATGATGCCGAGAAACAAAGCTATCACCTAATCTGTTTTAAAGCTTGCTTTTGCCTTTTGCATGTCGCCTTCGTGCATGCTTAACTTGTGATTCAATTTAATCTCTCTCTCTCTCTCTCGTTATCATAAAGCATATGTCTGGTGAATGACTAAACGCAGATAAATACAAATTCTTCAAATTCCTAAGTAAAAATAAAAAGAGGCCGGCCGGGTTGGCCTTTTCCCTTGCCATAAATGAAAAGGAACATAATTAATTATTTGATTTCTTCCTTATCCCTATTTATAATGTGGATCGAGAAGGTACGTATAGATCAGACTGCGTGTAGGTGTACGCCATGCATTTGACACGGCTCTTAATTTCTCTGATCTTCCCACCACGTGTTCTGATCTGTGATCCACATCCTAATCCAAAATCCAAGGCTCGATTTACAAATTTTCTAATAATTAGCTCCTTAATTCAATCCGCATCCAATACTTAAATTTGGAATTGCGGTTAGAATGTTAAGAAGTACTTAAATAGTTTAAAAGTTTTTTAATAGAAAAATTAGCTTGTTTGGGTGTAACGTATAAAGCATTTTTAATCTCAAATAAGCTAAAAAATATTATTAAAGTTTTGATGTTTTTTCTCAAACGTGCTTTTTCAGATAATGCGAAACGTAATTCAAATTTTAAAAAATAATTGTTAATGGACGAAAATACCTATACAACTCTCAGATAATTATAATTTTTAAACTTTCAAAGATATGGTCATAGTTTTTAAAAATTTAAATAATCTTTATTCCTACCTCGTAACTTTTTTAATTTATTTCCAAATAAATGTAAAGTGTTTCAAATATATGGTTATCAAACAGTAAATAACTTTTTAATAGTATAACTTATTACTTAAGTTATAAACTATAAGTCCTAAAGTTATAAGTTATATTTTCTACCGCAATTCCAAACATGTACTTAATCACATAAATGATGAAAATGGGAAATAATAATAAAATCATAATCTAATTGGAAAAGATCAAGAATTATTGCGAGATTATCGAACCAATATTGAAGTGAAATATAATTTAAATGTATTACGTCTTTGACCCCGCGAGTTTGATTAAACTCGTTATAAGTTAAGGCATGCATATGCATGCCTCCTAAAACAATATCATTAAATATGTAAATGTAATAAATTATTAATCATGTTTGTCAATCGTCACTTAAATTACATGGTCGACCTTAGAAAACAATTAATTTCATTAATTATATAAGAAAAATGAATATATGTCATGTAATGATTGATTTAAGATGTCAAATCGTACGTATTTGCTGAATTATTAACATATATATATATATATATATATATATCCAAGCGCAATGAATCATCATGTGCTACGTACGTATATATAGTATTTTCACCAATAATTTCAGCAAATAAAATTCATTTGTTTATAAAAGTATGTTAAAAAATGAGAATGAGATATTGGCAAACTTGAGATATATATAGTCCAACCAAGTTAGATCGATGCCGTGCTGTTTTTGGCTACTACTACTTGTCGTTGAAAAAAAAATATGCTGATTAAAAGCTTAATTGGGATTAAGGTCATGATCTATAACTTTTTCTCGAATAATTTGGAGAGTCGAATATAATATATGGATCTTATAGTATTAAATACAGTCAGTATGGAACAATATCGATCTCAATATTTAATAGAGAAATGATATTTGCAATTGTGAATGTGCAAGTATCGTGCAATCGTTTTGAAAAAAATGAATAAATATGAGACCCACGTGAAAAGAAATTAATTTTTTAATAATAAATCTTACTTTTTTTTAAAACGACTGTACGACATTTACGCATTACACGACTTTACATAACATTACTCTATTTAATATTACTGAGTCCATGGAAGAAGCCAAGGAGGGGCGAGGGGGGCCAAGGCTCGAAAGAAAATATTTTACTTGAAAGTTGGATACTTTAGTTGCATGTCTTTATTTCCAAATTTTTACTTAATATATGACTTATGATCAAAGTTTTGAATATCATATTGGTGATCAAAGTTTTAAAATAACATTAATACAAGTTTTAAAAAGTTAAAATACATATTTATAAAACTCAATAATACTTCTAAATTCTCAATTTATCTATTAAAAAAATTAATTACCCATCTTCATTACTAAAATGAGAGTAGGGATTTAATTTTCAATCCTCAAAAAAAGGGGTTTAAAAAAATTAAGAAAATAGTCTTTTAATATGATAATTGGAGTGAAAATTATGAAAATATACTAAAAATACAAAAATATAAAATTTTGGCCAACACACTAAAAACTGGCTGGTATTGACCGAAATGACCGATATTTGATCCGGTACAAAACATATAACTCTTCCATGCCGGTTACTGGTCCACATGAAAAATACTGGCTGATACGATACAGTATTCAAAACCTTGCTAATGAAAGGAAGTTTAAGGTGTCTTATTAAACTCGTGAGGAGGGATTGTCTTATTATATTTATTATATATTGTTTATAAATGTATAATATTCATGGTTGCTTGGTTTCATCCATAAGAAACCTCTTATAAAAATAAATTATAGTTTATTGCCGATGGTAGGTTATATTATAAATTTTTATGTAAAGAATATATGTCCTATTACATCTAGTAAATTTGATTTTTATATAAGAAAATATGACCTATATTTTTATAATCATGCTACTGATGTGTCATCTATTAAATTTATGTATATTTAAAATTTAAATTAAAAAAGAAAATACATAACCGTCATTCGTAAAAATGTACACTAAATTCGTTTATAAAACTAACATCTCTAAATTAAATATGGGAATAGGCAGTGGACCATGTGATATTTGACATTTGGCATATATTATTTCCCAAGTGAGCACGTATATATTAAAATGATTACGCAACAGTTACATAATTCACAATTATAAATTTATTTTCTCATCTATTAATTTGGTAGGTTGGCAGCATGAATATAGTCCCTAAACTTCCCTTTCATCAGTTAATACACGTGCCACCCTGGCCTGTTTTACAGTCCTACTTTCTTTCTCGTCCCTTCCAGAATGATCCCATACGATATATGTATCAAATATATATATATATATATATATATATATATATATATATATATATATATGCTTCTTTATCCTCCCTCATTTTTCCTGTCTTATTTTTATTTTATTGCATTAATTATTAATTATTTATTTTAAAAAATAAAAATTGATAACATATAATCATAATAACATAAGCGTACTACTATTGTGTGCTGCCCGATTTATATATAGCTTATTTTGCCTCATTGAGACGTTAAGTGATTTATTAGAAAAATAAAAAATATATATTTAAAATAAAATAACATCTAAATATAAAAAGAAAAAATTAAAGTACCCTAAGCTCTGGCCTCTATTAATTTTATGTTTGTATTTTTAATTTTTCTAATAAGTTACGTACACCATAACATATGAGCCACGTCAATAGGTCAAAATGAGCGATATAATTAAAATAGCATAGTAATATTTCTCGTAACATAATGACATGAAAATGAAATAGCAATATAATATATATCATAATTGCTATATATATAATATATATATTCTAACCATATAGTTAAAAAAAATTAAAACTTTATTTTAATAAAAGTCACAGTTATGTGAAATTTAAAATTTAAATAAAAAACTGATCGAATACTTTCAATAAATTGGTCCTATCATATTAGTTAGTTGGAAAACATATAGTAAAATAATTGTAAAAATATCAAATATTCACATGCGTGTATGTATATAAATCGACACACCCCATTATTTATTAAGCTAGACAACCTTTTTCTTTTTGGCTCAAAACAATCTTTGAATAGGTGCATATGTTGCTACCTTACATGCATTAAACAATTGTACGTTATGATTTTGAGTGATCAAAATTCTTTATATATATATATATATATATATATATATATATATATATATGCTGTTATGAAATGTGTTTCGTAATTAATTGATATTGGGGATGCTTGGGGAATACGATGAAATGATAAATATATTAATGAATAAAAGTGAAATGGTTTGAATTATAATGTTTTATCGGATTTTAAAAAATGAGAGATAAAAAGTTGAATAAAAATATTATAAAGTTAAAAAATCATTTGAATATTATTTTTGTTTTAAAATTTGAAGAAGTAGTATTAATTTTTGTATTTTGATTATAATTTTGAAAAAGTTGTAATGATTAGGTAATAATTATATGAAAAAATAAAAAATTGAAAAATAAAATATATTTGTATTTTAATGATATTTAAAAATAATATTAAGAAATTTTTTAAAATAACACGAGATGAAATGAGATATATATGTTTCCTACACATCTCCATGGTTATTCCATCAAAAACTGGACACCCAAAATCTTAAAAGATAAATAGTTCCCTAATCCTAACCAATACATGAGTGCCACATATTTGTCAAAAATTAATGCGTTACTTCAAGTCCTGCCACATATATACCCAATTCGTATAAATTATACCCATTCATTTAAGGGTACTGCTCAAAGGGGACACGTTGGGCCCTCGAGGTATGGCAACTTTATATTAGGTAAGATATTGATGGCCTCAAAAACACTGTTTTAAATCCCGTACCATACTGGCTGGTACATTCGAAATTTTTCGTTTCGGCTGTCCGGTCGGTACAGGTACTATATCTGTACCGTACCGGCTAAAATACCGGCCGGTACCGGCCATACCGGACTAAATTTCGACCTGTACCGACCTGTACCGGCCTATATTTCGGCCGGTACCAGTCGATATTTCGGCCTGTGTGTGTTTCTTTTTTTTTCGATTTTTTCAAACTACAAACTTATTTTTAACCCCTAATTCATATTAGACTATTTATAATTTATATATATGTATTTATATATAATTTATTTATATATAGACTATTATTTTGAAATATAATTTTTATATATATTTATATATGTAATTTATTTATATATTGACTATCTCGAAATGTTATCCCGAAACGCTATCTCGAAACGGTACCGGTACTGAAATATTTCATTTCAGTGCCTTGACCGGTACGATGTCCGGTACGGTATTCAAAACATTGCTCAAAAATCTAAATATAAGGTGAAATATTTTATCTATAAAAATAAATTTATCAAATCACGTAATTTGACGTAATGCGTTAAATTTTAATTTTTTTCTTTTAAATAAATCTAAGTAATAGATAAAATCATGTCATTTATTAATTTTTTTTTATAAAATATATTTATATATGTAGCACTTCTCAAATAAGTAGGGGCTACTTCAACACAACACGCCCAAATTATAAAAATGTAAAAAAAAAATTTATCCAAAAAGATATTTCAAAAAAGTTCTAAATATTAAAAAAAAGATTTTGCTATATAGCCTCCTACACTATACACCTTACATGTTTTAATTTTTAAAAAAATTATATTCCTATATATTAAATTAATTGAGTTTTTCTATTCATCATCCATACACTATATAGTTATACTTGTTAACGAAAAATAAATAAATAAATAAAATATTAAAATATGTGTGTGATATAGAGAGAATAAATAGAAATTTTCTTAATAAAAATGTAATAAAAAAAATTAACTCCGCATACGAGCAACGCTGAACAAACCACTGGTCAAGGCTTTAAGCGTCAAAGGGGTGAATGGAAAGTGGGGTAAGCATAGATTCTTTGAAAAAGAAAATATGGATGATCTCGTCGAGCGTTTTTAAAATTGTTTATTTGTCGTAAGAAAATTAATCATGAACGTCACCGTTTGAAGTGAAGGGAATTGTTAATTTTACGGCGACGTGACAGCAAGCCGACGTTTTAGTGATCCTTACGCGATCCAAAATCTAGAACTCTTGGAATTTCAATAAAAACGAGGGGAAAAAAAAAAAAATTCCGAACGAGTGATGATCATAATAATAGAGTTCGTAGTGTTAAAGAAATGATTTGGTCAAAACAAGAGAATTCAACGAAGAGGGGCGAGAATTAGATGATCAGCTGTAAAATGGCAATTTCTATATGGATAATCGAAGCACTAGTCTTTGTAAGCAACCAACATATATAGGAATTCTTAATGTGGGGAAGTGTTCCCACGATGTGAGTTTGGACGGCTAGAAATTAGTAGAACCCCACTAACTTAGTACAGGTTTGAATTAAACAATCATTTCATCTCATCTCATCTCATCTCATCATTATAATTTTTTTAAATTTTTACATAAAATATAATAAATAATTCAACTTTTTTAAACTCTAAAACAATACTCGTTATAAAAGAGTTGTACAAAATTTATATATTTGAGACTTGTTCTTAACAATACTCGACGAGCTAGAAAGTTTGAGATAATGAAATGTATATATTCATATTTTTTTGTACGAGTTTTGTTAACATCTTAGCAGTATGACCCTTTTTTTTTGGGTGGGGGGAGATAGTCGTGCAAGAAAATAGAACTACAAAAGAAATACGCAACGAAGAAATAAAGATAGTACGTGCCTCCATTCATGATTTGTTAAGTATTCTATGATCATGAGATATAGAATAGCATGTGCCTCATCTAAAATTTAAAATGATTTTATAAGATATATATCTTTTATTAATTTTCATAAATAGCGTACATGCACATACTTACAAATTATATTAGGTTAGAAATGATTCCATCACTATTTAGGGCGACCATTCTTATACTTGAATTCATTATAATATGGGCCACATGCAATAATACTATATTTTAAAAAAAAATGATCTTATCAATTATCTTTAGAGCTTGTTTCAAACATAGATTGTTCTTTAAAAAAAAAAAAAAGAAGAAGAAATTCTTCATGTAACGTCTGTTTTGAAACCATTTTTAACCCTAAATTGAAAACATATGAGAAACTTTTTCCTACTTCCTACACGAAATAATCAACTTCAAAAGATTGTTGCGCTCGTTATGATTTCTTATCATCAATTTGAGTAGATGATGCAAATTTTTTCTTGGATAAATATGCCTTTCAGATCGACCATGGAGACGTCTATCTTGATCTTTCCCTCAATTATATTGTTTTCATCATTATGTAAATATATTACTCTTAATGGGTCTTAATTTATTGGATTTGGATCCTATCAAATTTGTGTCTAAACTAATGTTTTGAATATTGTGCCCGTGATCGTTTCGGTCGAGACATTAAAACGAGATATTTCGATATTGATACCGTTTCAGAATAGTCTATATATGAATAAATTATATTCTAAAATAATAGTCTATATATGAATAAATTATATATAAATATATATAAATTATAAATAGTATAATCTGAATTGGAAGTAAAAAAATAAACTTGCAGTTTGAAGAAATGAAAAAAAAAAAGTCAAGGTCGAAATATCAGCCGGTACGAGTCGAAATATAGTCAGTACGGGCTGAAATTCTAACCGGTATAAAACTATACAATTTTCTGTACCGACTACATCACAAAAACAATATATTTCATCCATACCAACCGGTACAGTACGAAATTTAAAATTTTAGTCTAAACTATAAAACCTAAAGAGAGAGAGAGGTACATGCCACTTATAACCGTCCAAGTGAATTTATTGGACAACATTAAATGCTCAATAAATTTTATGAGTCTTATTTTACTTTATGTCTATTTTATTTTTATATAAGATTTATACTATAGTACTATCTAATTATATGTAATTATACATTATTATTATTATTATTATTATTATTATTATTATATGTTATTATACTGGCATCGTCTAATATTTTTAAATGTCGAATTCTCATTAAAAAAATTGTAATCCTGAAATGAGATAAGAGACTTAATATATTTAGAAAAGTTTTATGAATCCAAACATGGCCTTAATGTATTTCCATTTTTCTTTCAATTTTCTCTCTTTCTTTCTCTCTTATATATTTCTTCATATTTTATTTCTACCTTTAGATTAAAGTGAGAACCACATGTAAGGTTAGGATCAATTGCCCAAACCCTAATTTCCCTTCACTCTTTTTTTCCTTTTCTTTTTTCGGATTGGTGAGCATTGACAAATCGGAACAGAGTCGGCGCAAGGAGTCTGG
Source organism: Juglans mandshurica (assembly GCA_022457165.1). Lineage (NCBI taxonomy): Eukaryota > Viridiplantae > Streptophyta > Magnoliopsida > Fagales > Juglandaceae > Juglans > Juglans mandshurica. Next base: position 21,906,439 of record CM039629.1, on the reverse strand, counting down.
AGTCGGAGTCGAACATTGTACGTGCCTAGGAAGATACTTTCTTATCAATGCAAAGCCTATATGATTGCTATTGCCTACAATCTCTACAGAAAGCAAGAAGGAATGGTTCAAAGGAGATTGATTTCTGTACGGAGATAAGATAAGGAAACCGAACTTTTGTTTTTAATAAAATACTGTTCATAAAACGGCTATTCCAGTGTGTTGAGCAAGATCCACGTTTGAGTGGCAAATCGCATGTGTTCTTTTTTCATTACGGCTACGGATCAAGGGAGGATCACGTTTTTCTGATTTTTCGCTTCTGCATTTCCAACCCAAAAGGCTTTCAAACACGATTCTTGCACCGACCTTGTTACGTATGCAAGTTATAAATTAGGAGTAATTAATATTTCTTAGTTACGATAATTTGGAATTATTTCATAGAAAATTCAGGGTTTTTCATTTAATTTAATTTAGGTAAAAATTTTAAAAAATGTGAAATGATTTATATCAGACAATGTGGGCGAGATTTTACGATTTCTAACACAAAATGTTGTAAAGTATTAGAATGGAAAAAGAGGAAATTATTAGAGGTACAAGACACATCTCACGATACATGTTGCAAAATAAAAGCATTTTTATAAAATGATTTTTTTTTATAAACTATTTTATTAAAAAACCATTATTTTTAAATATTATTGTAGAGAATATTATAAAAAGTCACTTGTTTATCATTTTTCAATTATAAATAGGAAAGTAAAACAGAGAACAGTAGCTAAAGGCTTGTGGTCTAGTAGGCATAGTCTCTGATCTCTAAGAGCATTCTCATTGGATTAGCTAAAAGCTAAATCCAATAAGAATTTAGCTATTAGGTCATAAAATTGCTCACATTGAATTAGCTATAGCTACAGTAATATCCAAACTAATTTTCAAATTTGGAACACACTATTCATTCATCAAATTCTTTTTATATTATTTCTTTCTCTCTCCCTTTAATATCAATTATTTCTCTCTCCATTTTAAATGGCAATTGAAAAAATATAATTAGAATATAATTACTAATTAATATATAATATTATGAATAGTAAAATATGATAAAATAAAATAAAGTCATAATTAAAAAAAATTAAAAAAATTTCAAAATTATTAATTACTCATTACTATATAATGAATAAATGGATAATTCAATATGGAGATTTGATGTGAATAGTCAAAGTTAAATTCATCTTATATTATTTTATTATCATATAATGAAAAAATGGCTATTTCAATGTAGAAACTTATGTGAATGTAATAGCTAAATGCTAAATTCATATTACATTTATAAAAAATGTACTTTAACTTTAGCTAATCCAATGAGAGTGCTCTTAGAGAAAAATAATAATAATAATAATAATAAATTATATTATTAAAAAAAAGAGAAAAAAAAAAAAGAAAAGAAAAAGGAACAGTAACTTAAAAGAAAAACTGAACCCCTTTTCAGATTCATACATTTGACTTTGAGTATGACCTTCAAAACGGCAATGGTCGTCGCAGGGTGCCCAGAATTCGCTACCCGAGTTTGTTTGGATGCCTCCACGGAAACGTGGTTAGGGGGGCGGGGGGGGTTGGCGAATACAGGAAATAACTGCAGTTGATTGTTCAACCGCCAACAAAATAAGTTTTATAATATTTATAATTTTCATTATCAGTATAGATTTTTTAAAAAATATAAACAACAGATTTTTTTTTTTTTTAGGCCCCGAAATTAGAAAAAAGGAATAAAATTTTTTTCACAAACCGCAGGTATATATATTTAGAGAGAGCGACGACTGCCACCTGTATCCAACGAAACAGGTAAATAAATAAATTCAAGAGTTAAGGCTTTTTAGCTCTGTTTCCTCTAACTATCAGCGACCATTTTATTTCAGTTGGAGAGAGACAGTACAAGATTTTCAATTTCGCAGCTCAGACAGACAGACAGAGAGAGAGAGGGAGCAAAAAGAAAACCAACGACGAACAGATGGATCTTGGTCAACGACGTCTGACCGCAATAACGACAACTTTAGGGGTAGAACTGGAAAAATACCCTCCAGCGTCTAGATCCTAGTTCTCTCTCTCTCTCCTCTGTTGGGGAGGTTGTTCGTTCATTTATTAATTTTGATTTCTTTATAAGCATTCGGCTCTGTAGCTGTTCCGGTCTCTTGAACCCTTCCCTTCAGGCTTTTTTTCTTTTTCTTTTTTTTTTTCTTTCTTTCTATTTTTTAATCTTTTCCCCGTTCCGTAGCTCTTATATAAAGTTATATCTTGCCCTTTTCTCTCCTTATCTGTCAAGACGAGAGATAAGGGAGACACAAACTGAGAAAGGGAACGATTGAATTCAGATAGGCTTAGCCATGAGAACGAGGAGAAGGGGTTGTAACCCTCGAGTCCGAGACGTCTTTCTGCCCTCGGAAAAGAGAGTAGTGGCAAAGAGGAAAGATTTCGACGGAGAACACATGGCTTGCCGGAAAAGGAAGCGGATTTCGCCTGATGTTCCCGGAGAGTCTGACTTATTCGATGCCTTGCCTGACGATCTTGTCATTTATATTCTCTGTAAACTCAGCTCCACCGCTACATGCCCCTCTGACCTCATCAACGTTCTGATAACGTACGCGGTTCTCTTTCTCCCTCCCTCTTTCCTCGTTTCCGTTTACCATTTCCGGGATCCCGACCCTTCCACCGGAATCTTGATCGGAATCGCGGTCCTTGGTTTTCTTGCCATTTCCCAAAGTGTCATCTTTTGGATGAATGCTTTTCGTTTTAAGTTGCAAATTATGAATTTAATGCTGTCGTTTTCTTGTTTTTGGGACTGAATCTGACGTAACTGATTGCTCTTGAAACAGGTGCAAGAGGTTAAACGGCTTAGGTCTCCATTCATTAGTCTTATCTAAAGCTTCCCAGAAAGCGTTTGCCATTAGAGCGAAGAACTGGTCGGAGTCCGCTCAGCGCTTCCTGAAACAGTGTGCCGATTCTGGAAACACCGAGGCGTGCTACACTCTCGGCATGGTTAGTCTCACAGTATATTAATTCATATATATATATATATATATATAATATACTATCCAAAACAACGCATACGTATTGATTATTCATAAAAATAAAAACTGAATATAGATTGCTGAAAATTCTTCTCTCATTTCACAAGCTTTCAACATTCCGCGAACAATTGCGAAACAAACTGATTCGAATTAAATATTGTCTGTTACAGATTCGATTCTACTGTTTGCATAACCGGGGAAGTGGAGCATCGATGATGGCCAAGGCAGCGATTAGCTCTAACGCGCAGGCCCTGTATTCCCTGGCCGTGATACAGTTCAACGGCAGCGGGGGATCCAAGAATGATAAGGATCTCCGAGCCGGCGTAGCTCTCTGCGCGCGGGCTGCCTTCCTTGGTCACATCGACGCACTCCGCGAGCTTGGTCACTGCCTACAGGACGGATACGGTGTGCGTCAGAACATCACCGAAGGGCGCCGGTTTCTTGTCCAAGCTAACGCCCGCGAGCTCGCTACCGTAATCTCCTCCTCTGCTACTTCAGGTGTTCCCACGCGCTCTTGCTTCACTTGGAACCCACATCCACATCCACCTCCCCGGAATATGAGCTGCGGTAGCTGTCCGTTGCTGAGCGACTTCGGGTGCAACGTCCCGGCTGCGGAAGCCCATGCGGCGAACCGTTTCATGACAGAGTGGTTCGCCGTTAGGGGAGGGTCTCCGGGTCCGGGTCTAAGGCTCTGCTCGCACGTAGGTTGTGGGCGACCAGAGACTAGGAGGCACGAGTTCCGTCGATGTTCAGTGTGTGGGACCGTCAACTACTGCTCACGCGCGTGTCAGGCCCTCGATTGGAAGATGCGCCACAAGGTTGACTGCACGCCTACTGAGCGGTGGGTGGATGATGAAGGAGAGGTTGAAGGTAATGGTAATGGCGACGCTGAAGAGGGCGACGGCGGAGTGAATGGGAACGACGACAACGTCATTGGTGAGAGTTAACTGTAACGTTTACGATGAAGGAACAATTAGGGCAGATCGTATCATGTGGTCCAAAACCTCATAGAAAAAGTCAGAGAACGAGTAAAAAGAAGAAACGAAACGAGGCCAATTTTGGTAAAGTATTTTTATTTTTATTTTGGTGGTTGGGTGGCACGAAGTTCGATCTGCTCCCCAGTCGTTTTTATTTTTTTATTTTTATTTTTCTTTTTATATATATATATATATAGAGAGAGAGGGGGGGGGGGGGTGTTTCGACCCAAATTGTGGGTGGTCCGTTTCTTCTTCTTCTTGCATCTTGTTCCTTTGTACCTTTTGTACTGTAGAGAACTCGTCAGCCATGACTTTCTCCCACAAAAAAAAAAGAAAAGAAAAAGAAAGTAGTCAGCTTTAAAAAAAGTTGCTCAATTTTCAGACACTGTTGTCATTTATTTTAATTTCCCTGCAATGCATTGTTGATGTTGTTATAACTTATATGTATGTAAAAATTAGTGGGCAGGACATGGTTTTATTTGGAATTTTCAAAAAGTGAAAATCATCTTGGTACGATGTTTTTATCGTTTCTCTTTAGATGTGAAAGAAAGAAAGTGAAGTTGGAGTTCAACATTCAGAAATAACACCTAATGGTGAATGCTTGGTTTTTGGTTGTGTAAAAGAGTGGCAAGTGAAGGACAGGACAGGACAGGTAATATTACCGATTTATTTTGTTTGCGGTTCTAGTGTTGGGCTTTTTCTTTTGGGTCAAAAAGAAAAAAAGAAAATAAAGAAATAAGATATGGTAATAGAATGAGCAATGTTAGATGCAAATTCTAAATAGATAAATTTCATATAAATTTTTGTAAAATAATAGGTCATACTAATAAATAATATTTTTTTTTATACTTTTTTTAATGTGGATCTATTTTTTACAAGGACTTATATGAGATTTATCTATTTAAAATTTATACAGATCATTTCTCTAATATATTAGTGGGGAAAGGCAGTCAGTAATCAGGCATGCAAACCGCAAGTCGAGGTTGTGGTAGTTGGCTTATAAAGAGCTTTATAAGCCATGGCATTGTTACGAAGACAAGTAGGGATCATTTCGATAATATGTGGGTTGGTTTGCATTCAGAGGTGAGATGAGATGTTTTTAGATGAAAATTAAAAAATATATTATTATTATTATTATTATTATTTTGAGATTTGAAAAAGTTGAGTTATTTATTATATTTTGTGTAGAAATTTAAAAAAATTATAATAATGAGATGAGATGAAACTCTTTCTGAATCCAAACGAAACTTTTAATAATAACCATTGCTTTATGATCAGGCTTTTGAACCGTAGTAAAGTTTAAATGGGCTCGACTACTGAAGCCCAATTACGTGAGGTCTTGGAAGTATTGGGCCTCGGCCTTTTACATTTCCAAACTTTTACTTATGGGTCTCGAGTCTCGACCTTCCGAAATAATTCACTCTCCTATGTTCTGCTTCGTAAGTTCCAAATCTTTATCTTCCACAAGGTAATATTAGTATTACTGCTCCTTCGATGATTCTCCGTAAAAGATCTTGTTTTCATACGCATAATTATTGTTGTTGCAGGGTTCCGTTTTGGCATTCTTTTCTTCTTTTTAGATCTTATTACATCATGCAAGGGGTTTTTTCCATTTCGTAGCCACCTGATATGTTTGGTACCTGAGAAAATGCTGGAAAGGAGAGAAATTTCTCGAGTTTATGAAATATTATATTACATATATAGATAAATAGTTTGTTAAATCCCATAATCCGGTTGATTTTGATTAGTTGGAGTTCCCATATTTCTGGGAATCAGGTAAGCATCGAGCTTTATATTACCAGATCACGTTTCTTTTTTATTTGCAAATTTTCTTTCTCAATTTTTATATCGGAGACTCAGTGTTTTGTGCTATTGAATTAGTTTTTTTTCAACCTGAATTCATAAAATAGGGCTTGTTAATTGCTGAAGCTAGGTCAAACTCTAATAAGAAATTATACCGATTAAGCTATGGTTTTAATTTAAGGTGTTCAAATAGAGAGATCAAGATGTGATTTATAATGGAGTTTGCGGAGAATTTGGTTTTAAAGTTGATGGAGGATCCTAAGGAGAGGGATAGGAAGTTCAGGGAGCACTTGTATGCAGTGAAGGATCGGTGCAACAAGACCTAGGAGATGTGGACCTATCCTCTCCGGCCTTACGGGTTCTGGACCTTTGAGCGCCACAATGCTCAACTGAGGTGGGATGCTCAGATTAGCCAGGTGCCTGGCCGGAGGGACCCCTATGATGACCTCCTTCAGCTCAACCAGGAACCCCCAATTAATGAATTAAGGTTGATGTTCTCATCTTTTGTATCCTTTTACTTTAAGGCCTCCTTCACTTTCACAAAAGTTTTCATCTCATCTCATCTAATTATTACAATTTTTTCAAATTTTCACACAAAATAAAATAAATAATTCAACTTTTTCAAATCCAAAAACAAAATTAATATTAAAAAAATATATTCTAACAATATTTTATTCAATTTTTTAACTTTAATCTCAACTCATATCATCTCATTTCATCTGTGAAAACAAACGAGGCTTAAGTTTCACAATGTTGTGGTGTTGGATTTTCTATGCAATAAGTTTTTTTATAGGATGATCTAGCTTTTATTTCTTGTGGATTATCTTCATGTGCGATTTTCGCAGAAAAATATTAGACTAGCAAAGAAAACATGATTTTGTGATCCTTAAGAAAGATGGTGCATGCGAGTGTGCTGCTTTCATTAATTTTACTTATAATGCCTGAAATTATTTCCAAATGCAAGTTTATTGGGAGAAAATCCTTTCACTCACTGTGTTTTTGCTCAATATGACTCCTGTGATGCTAATCATTTCAGTCCGTCACTAAGCACATCTCAAGTGGGCTCTTGGACCCACTGGAAAGACAACGCAGACATCATGTGTGAAATGAACAGATAGTTGAACTTATTTCGTATAAAATGTAGCATTGGTTACTCATTACTTTTGTTTTACTGATACAGGAATCTCATAAGCCATTTGCAAGAGTGAACGAGCTTTTCCGGAGGAAAATGTGGAGAAATTTTAGATTGTTATTCTGTGAAATTTCCTTGCAACAATTATGCAGGAATAACAGTTGGTTTGTAATACTTGAAAATTCCTGAATTTGAATAAGCATTTATAAAGCACTGTTTTGGAGTGTTTATTACAGTACCGATTTGATTGTATGGTCTTTTAGCAAAATCTCTTCAGAAAAATGATTCAAGTTTTAGGTTTGATCCCGGGCTGATTTGTGTACGCCCTAGCTTCCAGTTTATGTACTTGTAGCTTGGGATTGTCTTCCCAAGCGCATTATCTTAAGCTTGGAGAAGCGTTTTCTTCGACAAATGTCCATTTCTTGGGATTTTTTTGCTTCCAGTAGGAATTGTCAGCCGATTGCTAGCAGTTAGTTGTATAGGTGCTTAAGATATTGATTATACCCTTCTGCAGAAATCGCATAATGCTATTTACATCTCAAAAACCGATGGTTTCAAAATACAAACGCCCGATATGAATATTATTAGAGCAGCCGTGAATGCTGTATGGGCTCGATTAGTCATGCATTTAGGTCTGAAATTGAATAAACAAGAACTGAACTGGGGGGGTTGTTGGGGGAACGCCTTTTGGAGAACCAGAGTCTGTCCCCAGAACACAAACACCAACATTCATCAGGGCCACAAAAACCAGATACACCCAAAACCATTCACTTTTATTCATACTTGGAAAAGAGTTTAGATATCTAAGTTATTCACAGTCAAAGCCTAGCTACATTTCCCACACCCATTCCCCATTTTCACACAGAACAGGTTACTTAGATATGCGAGCAGGATTTAAACCAGACCGAAACCATTCTAATCTGAATCAGAAGAATCAGATTTATGCTTAGAAGGTACTGTTGCATCTCCTTTATCAGCATCACCCTGCTCAAATGCCTTGGATATGTCCTCAACAGGAACTAAAGGCAAATAGCCGAAGAGCGGATAACCTTTCTGGGTCATGTCCTTCACCACGTTATTGTACTTATCCGTCAATTGACCAGCTGCAGGCACAGCTTTATCTGCCACCGTATGGAAAGGTGGACACCGGTTCAGTGCAACCCACATCTTTACACTTTGGGACAGAATGAACTGCTTATACTCTGTAGCAGCATAATGCACAGCAGCACGAGGACCTTCATGTTGAACCACATTTACCAGCTTCTGAGCCTTTTGGGATGCCTTCTGAATCAAACTGTGAGCTTTGCTCACAACCTGCTTCGCAAATGGTGGTGCATGCTCATCAAACTTGTGCGAAGCTTCATCTACCTGCAGTAATCAAACAAGAAATAACTCATCTAAAAAGACAACGTCATTGACGGTGAAATTCGTCCATGCCCATCATAAAATGAAAAAATATATATATTGATGCTTGCAAGGCCATATAACACACACAACAAGCACGAATACTCCTAACGCTAAACAGTTTGGACTTTGGAAACTTTTGATCATTAAAACTTCCGGATGCATGTTGGTTCCCATACCTTCTTCAGCTCTTAAGCTTCTGTGTGTTCCGGTCCATATAAAGCCGTTGAGAGATTTATTATAATGGAAAAAGAATGGAAATAATTAAAAATTCAGACCCATCTAAAATCATTCAATGATAAGAAGTCCATCTCTTAAGAAATCTAAGAGGAAGATAACCGTACCAGTCGAACGTCGTAACCTAAACAACTATATATCAGATCCACATCATACACTCCAACATCTATTAAGATCCAAATAGAAAGAAGAAACGATCAAAACCAAATTCTGAATTTCGGTACCTTCTTATCGAGGAAAACAAGGAGATCATCAGGCACGCCCTTGAGCTTTTCGTACACCGGGCCGACAACGGTGGTCACGGCACCCTCTACGCTCCCGACGGTGGATCGCAAAGTCCCCGAGTTCTCCTTCGCGTAGTCGTACAGGTTCGAGGCACACACCAACGTGTGAATCGCCGCCATCCTCACGAACCCTAGGTGCTTCAGGTGCTGATTTTCTCTGTCGGTCTCCATTTCCTGCTGTGACGATCAACAATAACAATAGCATCAGATATCAAGCAAAGAAATGTCCAAGATTTTGAATTAAATACATATGAAATGATAAAAGAAAAGATGTGGAATTTTCCAACGAAGGAGCTTACAGAGGCCATTGTTTGGGAATCCAGGGAGATTTCCTTTGCGTTTGCTCACAGATGATTCTAGTGCACCAGTCGTAACTGACAAACGGGCAAGGGCTGTGGTGGAGTCATATTTATAGTAATGGCGAAAGGAATAGCCTTTTCCGACTTTAGTTAGATCGGACGGTTGAAATGAGATCGAGGGGTTTAAGAGGAGCTGAGGTGTGGATTGAGAGTTGATATGATACAAGAAGAGATGAGTTAGAATTAAAATTAAAAATTAAATAAAATATTATTAAAATATTTTTTTAAATATTATTTTTATTTTAAAAATTAAAAATTAAAAAAATTTTATTTTATTATTTTTAAATTTTTAAAAAATGATAATAATTAAATACGATGAATCGATAAGTATTATGAAAACAAACCAGACTTATTCACTCGGTAATTCAGCCAAAGACGGTGAGGTTTGTGAGCTTGCGTGGGTGGGGCCTTGTGAACGGGAGGTTTCCGGAAGAATCGTGCTACACCCTCGGAGTCGGCGCACGAGAAATTTCATCTAAATGGCCTTTGATTTTGTTTTTCATATATATATATATATATATATAATATTTTTTTAAAAAACTGAAATATCATTTTAAAAAGAGAAAAAATATTTACAATTGTGAATTGTGCAACCGTAACGTAATCGCTTTGAAAAAAGTGAATAAAATATGAGACCCACATGAAAAAAATTAATTTTTTAATAATCTTATTTTCAAAGCGATTACACGACGTTTACGCACTTGACAGTTGTATATAGAATTATTCTTTTAAAAAATACTCACTTAATTATCAAATAAAATAAAAATAAAACTTCAAAAAAAAATAAAAATAAAAATAAAAGCTGTCGGGATCCACACTCTCAGAATCCAAATTTTTTTCCTTACGAAAAAGACGCGTGTTGATGAATGAACCGTTGGTGGGAGCCTCTAATGAACCTTCCTTTATGTTATGTTATTGTCAAAAACTCCAGAGTATTCTGAGCTTTTTTCATTGAGTGGGGCTACCATGTGTTCCCCACTTTTATCGTTGGGCCTTTTTTTCTTTTAATATATTTTTTAATATATTTAAATATTATTAAAAAATTAAAAAAATATACCAATACACTTAAATGACCAGTAATCAAATGAAGCGATCAAAATAGGAAGGCAAAGTAACTTTTTTTCATTTTGTTATTTATAAGTTAAAAAAAAAACTCCATTTAAAAATTGATGTTTAAAGCACAATTTTGTATAGTAAAATTTGATTTGTAAGAAAAATTTAAAATTTAAATTTATTACAAATCAAATGTTACATGAAGGGTGTGCTTCACCTATAGAGTAGAAGAATTTTTTTTTATTAGCACTGAAATAGTTTCGAGAACGAACATGTTCTTGGCATTGATTTTTTAGTAACGCCTGGTTTATTTTTATCATTCTCTTTCAACTCATCTCATCTTATATGCTTTGTTTGCTTCTTACACTCATTCTAACTCATCTCAATTCATCATTACAACTTTTTCAAATTTCAATACAATATATAATAAACAATTTAATTTTTTCAAATTACAAAATAATAAAAATATTAAAAAATAATATTTTATCATCTAAACTCAACTTAACTCAGTTCAACATCCAAACGTAGTCTAATCATTATAATTTTCTCAAATTTCTACTCAAAATAAAATAAACAATTCAATTTTTTTAAATCTTAAAATAATAAGGGTGGCTCTACAGCCACCGCTCTCAGTCCCGCTGGGAGCCACCGATAGTGTAAAATGTTGTGTTTTTTTATTTTACTTTTTTATACATGTATTTTTTTAATACTGTAAAATATTTTAAAAAAAATAAAAAAAATTATAATATCATTAAAAAATACTTATTTAATCACTAAGTAAAAAAATATTAAAAAAATATAACGGATCCGGGACCGGTAAGAGTAGCTTTACTCAAATAATAATAATATTAAAAAAATATATCCTAACAATATTTTGTTTAACTTTTAACTTTTAACTTTCATCTCAATTCATCTTATCTCATCTATAAAAATAAACTAAGCTTAAGTCTACGTGTACTTTATAGAAATTTTTTGCAAGTTCAAAATCAATAAGGACATGTTTATTGGATGAGATGAGAATTTTATGTTTTGTTTTAATATTTAAAATATTATGTTTTAGTATTATTATTGTATTGAGATTTGAAAAAGTTAAATTATTTATTATATTTTATATAGAGATTTAAAAAATATGTAACGATGAAATGAGATGAAAATTTTATATTTCATCCCACCTCCAAACGTGCCCTATTCAATGAGATATTTCCTTGATCTAATGGCCCAAAAAAATGTGAATGCAGACGTCTGATTTTCACAGTCCACTCCAAAACTACCCCACCTCTTGAAATTGAAAAAACTGAAGTGGCTTTCAATAATGCATGCTCTGGGTCACCTAGCTAGTTCCCTAGTCAGCAAAACTTGTGGACAGAGTAGAATTAAATCGTGGAATGGAATGGGAAATAGGCCCCACAGGTATTGAAAATGGGTCAATTTCACTGACAGTTGAAAGATTGAGTTCAATTGATTAGCCTAAGATTCCTATTCCTTTACATTCTCATTCGGTGTATTTAGATATTAAATTGAGTTGCGTTAAAATGATAAAATATTTTTAAAATATTATTTTTTAATAATATTATTATTTTAGAATTTAAAAAATTAAATTATTTATTATATTTTATATTGAGATTTGAACAAATTATAATAATGAGTTGAGAGTTAAGTTTGGTAACAAACGTATCCTAAAAGATTTAGGTGAAATTTCCATTCAACAATTCACCTTACCTAACTCGATTGTAAAAGGCTAATCTGTGGGCTACAAGTGCTCATAATAATTATAAATTGTTTTAGATGTAATCAATCATCATCATTTGTTGGTATCCGGAAAAATGGTTTTTTTTTTTTTTTTGTTTCCTACGGTGTTGCTGTTGTTACATTTCCTTCCAAGTAAATCCTTACTTAGCATCCTCAAATGTTAGATTTTCCTTTTTCAAATTGTGCGTGAACAACACAGCATTTTTCACAGCTAATTCTGCCCAGGTTTTCAAGGCCTTTCCCCCCCCACCCCCAACTCTATGATGGGAGCCTGGAAATCCGATGGGCACAGTAATGGTAATAGAATATTATTTTATTTTTTTACCACAGAATGACTTGCAATTGCTTGTAGTAATGGAAACTAAACGAGCGCAAGAATTTTAATCAACAACAACAAATGGTAAATAAAACTTACAGTTGCCACTTTATTAAAATCAAAATACCTCTTACCAGTCTTCAAAGACCCAAGTTTTCATCATTACAAACTTCATCATCTTCCCAACATAATACATATAAGTTAAAAAGTTGAGAATACTTATTGTCAAGCTAATTCGTCCATGGAGCAGTACCGAGTGCCATCTTCCTTGTATACAAGGTTTTGAGCTGTTGGTTTGATTACATCCTCTATCGCATCTTCTTCCTGGTTGAAATCGCAACCCAACTTCATATAGAGTACAATTGGGTGAGAGAAACAGTCCAACAATAGAGGACAAAAGCCAGTACAGTAGCTACAAACTGTATAAACGAATTCACATTGAAGCTCATCTTTCATAAGGATCTCCTCTAGTTGAGTTTAGAGGACAAACAGCAGCTGCTATTTTTGCCCGAAGGTTGAATTTCTTTGCAATCAATGGCCGGACGTCTTCGACTCCTACCAGGCTCTCCAAAAACGGAAGCAATAAAAGCAGTTCTTTATCTGAGCGATCATCAAACCAACTTTCAATTGGTATTCCATTGTCGACTTGGAACCCAAATGCCTAAGACAAAGATCCAACATACTTGTTAACAAAATACATCATTTATGGAGCATATCCCATTTAAAGAATTGACATAAATGTGTGGCACATTGCATAATTGGCATACTTTCAATGTTGAATTTTATTATCAAAAAGAAAATAATTTTTCTAAGTTCATGATGTTCAACACTTGCAGAATTGTTTGTAGAAGAGAGTCAGATTACAACAGTACCTGTGGAGAGTTGTCAATTATGATAACACGAGCCAAATCACGACCAAGAACTGACAAATCTTTGAGGTAATTTCCATACACATAAACACAGGACTCACGGTAAACACGATGACGAAACACCTTTCTCCTCGGATCAAGTACATTAAGTAGCTGCTCTGCATAAATGCTTTGACTAGCTGTAAATATAATAATCTCAAAAAGGCTGGAAACTCTCTCCATGAAATCTCTGAGATGAGGACGGCATCGAACATAGATTGTATGCTCTTGGAGATTAAAACTAACAGGAAATGTGAAGTCTGCACCATCGCAAGGTTCTAGTGTGGAGTGCACCAAAGTTTCTGCAAATTGAACTCTCTCAGCATACGAGGATAGATATCAAAAGTTCAAGGGATGCCTCAACAGGTAATCGCAGTTCAAGAACACGTTAAATCAAGCATGAGCATGTCATACTTAAGCAAGAAAACAGGAAAAAAATGACAGGCACCCTGGAAGTGGGGGTGAAAGAAGGTCAAGTGGGACTATCTGTCACTCCTAAACTTCAAGCAGATGATTATCAAAATGCAGAGAACCACAGGCAATAGTTTTGCCCTGGGCTTCTACTCACACCACACATCCTACAATTTTAGAAGGATAAAACTCATGATCAATGCTCCATCCATCAATTTAATTCATGGTAAAAAATGTAGAACAGATTCATCCATCACTAGACATAAACAATGAAACTGATACATTATAGAAAAATACTTCCATTTTTCCCATTTTTCCTTACCATCCAAGTCCAAAACAAGAGTAGTAGGAGGGCAACTCCGTGTTTGTTTTGGTAGTAGCATGGTGCGAAAAGTTGGGACAACTGATGATAAGTCTGGTAAGTTCCTTATGAAAACATAAGGATCGAAGTCATCAAATTCCTCATATTGATCATCCTCCACATAAACATCAGTTGACATAGAATCATGACCGTGCTCATCAACACATTCAAGCTTAGAACTTTGCATGGCAAGATATATAGATGAAACTTCAGATGGAAGACTTGCTCCATCCAAATCCACATCACAACAAGAATCTACGTTTCTACCAATAGAATTCATCTGATATCCATGTTTCTCTGAATTCAAAATTCCGGATGACCCTCTTGCATCTACTTCCATATCAACTGGGAATGTTATTGAAGTCATAGTGTTCTTGGTGTAATTCTTCTCTTCCCCAACAATGGATTTGGAAGTTTCTTGATCAATATGAACATTCAACACATCAACCTGGTCTCCAGTCCTGAAGTATTGGACAAAATCAACTAGAAGGGGAAAAAGTAAGGTTAATGAACTAGTGAACACATAGGAAATCATGAGATTATATTCTGAGATCTCCATAGCAATCATTCGAAGGAAACAAAATTGCATTTTGTAAACTGAAGAGTCAATTTCAGTAACCTACCTCTATTTGGAATATCCCCCGCAACATGTTTAGAAATGTGAAAGTTTGGAGAAAATATGGTGTCCATCATGCAATGAGCAGTTTCCTCATTGCAACTCTGCAATATTTTTTAGGAAATTTCACACAAGAATCTTAAACATTTTGCAAATATCTCATATTAATCATCCTATGATTTTATTTTATGGAAGAGCGTGTGCACGAAAGACTGAGACATGATCATGCCTGCATGCATGGTATGGATGAATAATTACCTTACAATCCATGGACGAACCATTAACCCCATCATGCCCCAAACAGACATCAGAAGCCTCACTACGCAACAACTCATAATTATCATTTAAACCTGTTGCCAAAACAGGCTCCCTCTTCTTGGGAACAGCACCAGCTGAAAGTTATGGTGGCAATATGAAAATTAAAATTTAATGATAAAGGAAGATGAAGAAAGGAAAAAAAAAGTGCACTGAAAAGACATGTAGAACCATCTTGTAGTAACACTATTCGTATGTGATTGTGACTTATGTACTTCTACATCTCGTTGTAACACTATTCATGTGTGATCATGATTTATGTACTGATAGATGCAAAAAAGAAACTTATTTCAAAAAGAAAAATCAACGTAAACTGACAATATGACACAACCATATAAACAGATTAAAAAATTAAGAAAATAACAAGGATTGATAAATGAGATGACACTTAGAGTGGAATACTCTCTCTTAGAAATGCTTCTGAAGCTATTAAGTAAACAAGTAAGAAGGTAGCAAGTCACCAAGTCTCTGCTTTCTAGCAGAAGATGTAATCAAGTCTTTAACTTCTTTTTCTACAGCTTGTGCATTTTCAGATGCCTTCTGCTGAGCTCTTGAAACCCTGGGACTGGCATGCTCTTGAAGGGCACTTCCTCCAGATTTTTTTTTCTTTGTTTGCATTCTATTCTATATGGGAAGAAGAGTCCAACTTTGAAATGACTATCAATACCACCTTGGCTTCAGTGGAACAGTTCAAAATACAGCTTCTCAACAAAAGTCGTCATGTTTCATGATAATATCTAGTGGACAACAGCAAAGGATAGTATGAAACTTCTTGATATCAATAACATTTAACAAAGTAATTGTTCAAGAGTTTCAGAAAAATAAAAACAGGATTCTCCAGACAGTCAGATTAGCAAAAATCAACATGTATACAAGCAAATGTTTAGCAGCTCATTAACAAGAATTTCTATACTATATGTTATGGTCGCTAGTTCATACTAGATCTAGTCTTGTTTTATGTATAAAAATAAGTCCCATTTTATTGAACAAGAGAATAAAGCAAATGGTTTGATTTTTTTGTGTCCAAATAATTTTCTTCAAATAGCACTAGCTCAATGTGAGCTTTTAGGAATAATTCTTCAAATTTCTTATATCTAAAATAATAACATTCACTTCATAAATTCCCTATAGATACATTGACTCTACACTCCTAACATTTTCCTTGATCCTCATTTTCTTAAACAGAATTAATTCATTCACACATATCATGTTTACACAAGCACAATAGCTTATTCTTGAGGGTAAACACTTCACATATTTTATTGGAAAAAATCAACATTTCTATTATGGCCCAACTCTCTGTCTTCAAGAAAAAACAGATGAGTATCTAAAAAAAATATCTTTTTGATATAGAAAACACCATCACAATTGCTGGAAAATTATTGAACCACATAAAGTGGATACCGGGATTGATAAAATTGATACCTGTAATTGAGTTAAACGGTATGAGAATAATCATTAAACTTCATACTTAATATTACTAACTGTAGCTAAAGGACTTTGAGTGAGTGTGAATTGAGTATATGCGGGCAAATAATATTTTTTTTTTATAAGTACGCTTAACTACGGAGTTCTGATGGGATCCGGTGCATTAGTGCTGATATGATCGCACCCATGCACATAATATTAAATCCATAGCATAAGAACATAGCTTGAATAATAGATTAAAAACCCCTCAAAATTAAAAGTATAATAAATATTATCTTGCGATATTGATAAAAAATCGTTTGGGGGGGGTGGGGGGGGAGGGAGGGGGTTTGAAGCCTGTAATTTATCTTTCATCAGCAGAAATAAATTAGCTAAAGCTAAGAATTTTATGTTCTCTATGACAGATTCTCCATAGTCATAAAAACTGAAAAAGATCACCTCAAGTTCTTGCCCAAACTTGTGGGCCTCAAGTGGGACAGAGTGACAAATAAAGTGGGCCCTACGGAATTTACTTCATTTGTCACTCTCTCTGCACTTGAGGCCCTCCAGTTTAGGCTTGATCCTATAAAAACACTCTCCGTATGTCTTCTTGACATGTATAACCATTTGAAAATACTTCCAACAGAAATTATAAGGGAATATAGAATATAGACTCTTTTTAATGACAAGATTTCGATTCTGAAACAGGAACACTGTTCTGGTTGCCAATAATTACTCGAATCTATTCATAGATTCGTAAATGCTCTCATTTTCGTGGGATCAACATTGACCACTAAACAGGCCCGAGAGCTTTAAAATAAACTTTCTTAAAGATCACTCCAACCATCACATCCAATCTCATTTGAAAATACTGATATAAATGTTTTCATTATGCGTTCATATGCCTCCTTATCTATATAACACAAGCACATCTCATTAATTATGAATTAAGAGTTTATAAAACCTAGACCTTCCATATTAAGCTTTCAAAATCACAAGTTGAGAGATTCAAAACGCCAGAAATCGCAACGAATCAACTGAAACCGCATTAATTTCCAAACACAAAACGCCATATCAGCACCGGAATTCAAGCATCCAATACAATAATAAATCATCAATCACCGTACAAGCATGGGACTATAGTTAAGCAAACCCTAAACAAAGAAAATCTTCTAAACACCAACATATCCAACTCAAAAATAACAACTAGAGCTACAACCTCAGCTAAAAGCAACTAAAAGAAAAGAACTAGTACCTGATACGCAATCAAATGCAAGAAGATCAGAAAGCTGTGGATCACAAAACCTTTCCGGTAATCAGGGGAAACAAAAAAAAAGGAACAGTAAATTGGTTTCAGAAAATGAGAAGAGCGGAACTCAAGGAACAAAAACCACATAGATTCTGTCTACCAGTGTGAGCAGGGGCTTTTTGGGTTTGGAGTTTCCGGGTGTTTTTCCCTCCAAAGGTTGGGAAAAAATGAGAGGGAAAATGATAGCGATGGAAAATTATGTTTCTCCGAGAAAATTTTTGAAAGTTTCTTGCAAAGGAGTCTAGAAGCATTTAAGTTCGCGGATACAGAATTATGAATACTCGCTCAATATAGTAGGCACGTGTCTTGTCGGACGACACGACTGCTATATAGGTAAGGTGTAGAATAGCGAGAGCGAGTATCCAAAGAGTGTTGGTATTTCAATAAAGTATGGAGATATTTGAAAATAATTTATATCTTATCTCATCTACTTTTCAAAAATCGTTCAAATCAAAGTTTTGAATATCATTTTGTAACCGTTTCGGCTAAAACACTATAATTAAATAATTCGATAACGATATCGTTTTAAAATAATCTATATATATATAAATTAATTATATATGTATAAATTATATTTCAAAATAATATCAATATAAATTTTAAAAAATTAAAACACATATTTATAAAACTTAATAACACCTCTAAAGTTTTCAAGCCAACTATTAAAAAAAATAATCACTCATCTTCATCACAAAAAGGGGATGAGAATTTGATTTTCAATCTTCAATAAAAGGGGATAAAAAAAAGTTAAAGAAAATAATCTTCAGATATGAAAATTGAAATGAAAATTACGAAAATACACTAAAAAACAAAAACCCACTAATTTCGGCCGATACACCGAAACCGGCCAGTATTGACCAAAACTCACCGGTACGATTGGTATTTGACCTGATACGAAACACATATTTTTTTCTTGTACTGGTCACTACCCGGCACGGTAAATAACATCTGTATCGGCCGGTACAACAAGGTATTTAAAACTCTAATTCAAATACAAATACTTTCAAAATACAATTCAACTTTTTCAAATCTCAAAATAAAACTATATTAAAAATTTATATTCTAAGAATATTTTAACTTTATAATATTTTTATTCAACTTTTTCTCTATCATTTTCCAAAATCCAATAAATACTTAACTCAAATTATCTCACTACTATTCACAAATCATCTTACTATTATTCATAAAATTTACATATCATCTATTTCCCTAAAAGTATTTTTATTTTCTCCCTTGTATTTTATGGGAGGTTTGGCCGCATAGATATTATACAACATTTTTTTAAAGCTTATATCGTAATTTTCAAATATCGCTTAAATATAAAATATTTTTTAATTTCAAATTTTAAAATTTTTATCTAATTATTATCTAATAATTATCTAAATACAAAAATTAATACAACTTTTACAAACTTTAAAACAAAAATTATATTCAAATAATTTTCTTACTTTATAATATTTTTATTCAATTTTTTATTTATTTTTTATCAAAATTAAATAAAATATCTTAAATTACTTTACTACTATTTACAGAATTATAAAATGTCCAAGTGTCAAATGAGCTCTTAATTTTTAATTTATTGGAGTACTGGATTTTTCTTAAAATATTTATGAAGCAATTATGAAGGAAAAATTCTAGAAATCATGGAGCAAATAAAACAACCTGACTAGAAATTACGAAGCAATCGCAAAAGAAAATACTAGAAATTCCATCATTATTCATCATTTTCCTTTTCTATTGCTTAATAAAATTGAATTATTCCTAAATCAATTCCTATTATAAAAATTAAACAGAATATTATCCCATCACATATAATTATTTAAAAAAAAATACACAGAACATGAAAACATAGATAGAGCTTCGAGATCTCATTCATGCCATTCCAACTTCCGAGAGTCCCTTGTTTTCTTTCCTCATCCTCTATAGAGCCCGATTGAAGTACTTTCGAACTTTTCGTATTATTTTTGGATACTCTCTACGGGAAGCTGCAGAACTTTCTTCTTATTCTTGGGTTTGGAATCTTGGATTTTTAAGAAGCCTCAATGTCGTGTCAAAAAGATCCCATCTTGGTTTGGAATCTTAGGTGTAAATCACCATGCACAGTCAATCTTTTTGAGTGCAGGGCTTATTTCAAGCGAAGATACATAATCATTTGTGTGGTTATTTAAAACTTAGCTTGATTGCATGGATGGAAAACGCTGAATACTATTATTACAGATCAAGATCGCACAATGAAAAATGCAATTGGCATTGTCTTCCCTAACACGCGTCATAGATATTGCTTGTGGCACATACTGCATAAGGTCCCCGAGAAATTTGGTGCCCATAATCAATACAAATGTGGCCTAAAGAGTAAGTTGTCATTTTGTGTCTATGACTCCCTTACTATCGAGGAGTTTGAGAAATCTTGAAACGTCTTTATTATAACGTTCAACTTGCAAGAAAATGGTTGGTTGCAAAGCTTATATGCATAGCGAGAGTTTTGGGTGCTGGTATATTTGAAGAATTCATTTAAGGCTGGAATGAGTACCACTTAGCGTAATGAGAGCATGAATGTTTTCTTTGACGGCTATGTGCATGTTAGGATAAACCTAAAAGAGTTTGTTGATCAATTCGACAATGTATTAAAGAAAAAAATTGAGAATGAAAACCAAATAGATTTTCATTCATTTAACTTTACCATTCATTGCATATCACACTTGGCACTAGAGAAGAAGTTTCAAGAGGTGTACACGAATGCCAAATTCAGGGAGGTTCAACAAGAGATAATGGGGATGATTTATTGTCATTGTCATTTTCAAAAATAGGATGGAGTAATCGCAACTTTACATGTCGATGATGAAATTAAAGTTGAAGATTTCATCAAAGAGATCATTTATACTGTTTACTTTAATGAGGTCGAGTTTGAGGTGAAGTGTGTATGCGGGTTGTTTGAGATGCGAGAGATAATGTGTAAACATATCCTTGCCATAATTTCAGCAAGAAAAGTTCGTGGGTTGCCTGAAAAATACATATTAGACCAGTGGAAGAAGGACATAAAACGCATGTATACTTTTTTTCTGAGCAGTTATGACGAGAAGGATCAGAAGCCCGAAACTTTTAGATATAAAAGTCTATTAAATTTTTTTTATGAGGTAATAACAAATGCAGCGTTATGTGATGGGTATACTAAGGATATGGTTGGGAAGTTGTATGCGATGAATGATGTATACCGCACCTTAAATCCCAATAATCTACTCATGAATCGACAATCTCATCCATGTTAGCTGGATTATTGACATGTTCATTTTAGAAAAGATTGTAACTTTTGTAATCAAAAGTGGCACATCAAAGCTAAATAAAGTCTCAAATACACAACAATTAAATAGCTTTAGTGATGGGTTTCAATATCACTAAAGCTAAATAAAGTATTAATTACATATGCGGTGTCTTACTTAAGTTACAAACGCTAAGACCCTAAAACCAGTACTTTATCGTTACAAAAGTCCCCATCGTTCCATCAAACCGATCTAGTTTAACAAAGTCTTGATTCATCATCTTGAAAGTCGCCATATCAAATTATGATCTCATTGCGATTATCACCTTAAAATTATTGAAAGAAAATTGTGCGGATATAGTAATTTGGAGAATAAATGCGACTTTGAGGCATGTAGAACATTATCTTTAAGGTGATAATTGCCTCCACTCGAAAGAGTTTACTACTAGGTTACAAGCAATTCACCTCTAGGATACAATAAAGTCACCAACTGCAGATAGCAATTCTGAAGTTTTTCTTTTAGAGTTTCTCTACAAAATTATGTAAGTGACTAAAAATATGAGAGAATGGAATTAATAAATTCGTGGGTCTCATCCCCTATTTATAGAGAATAAAGTGGCACCATGTAAAAGATCACAACTCTTAACTTGTGACTTTTCAACTGGCAGTTACTGGTTTAAAGGTCATGATGTTTCAAAGACCAAAGGGTATGTGCCTAGCCTAGTGGTCAGAAGGTGCCTCTCTTGGGGAAGGGAGGGCATTGGTTCGAGTCTTCAGAAGTGCATTTTCAATTAAATTGATTTTTGAAGCATTGCACCCTATCAAAGTTCATATTCGGCTCATATCCAAGCACCCAAGTGTTGTGACTCTTTGGCCCACGTGCAAGGCTTGGCCGGCCCAAGCATTGTGTCTGTCCAAGTCCAACACTTCACAAAATAAATCAAATTGCATTTGTGGAGTTTTGAACTCCTACCCTTTCATTTGAAGCATTGCACCCCATCAAAGTGCATATTCGGCCCATGTACAAGCACCCAAGTGTTGTGACTCTTTGGCCCACGTGCAAGGCTTGGCCTGCCCAAGCATTGTGTCTGCCCAAGTCCAACGCTTTATAAAATAAATTAAATTGCACTTGTGGAGTTTTGAACTCTTACACTTTCATTTAAAACAACACATCATTACCACTGAACCAATACATCTCTTTGAGATAATGGTTCACGTAAATAAATAATAACCTACATTCAATAAATCTCACATATTTAATATCACAATCTATAATAAATATAACATATACTGAATTTCGAATACGGTTCTTATTCTTCAAGATGCATTCATGTAAACACAGAGAAATGGAGGGGGTCAAGATGAACAAACCCAAAAGAATCTTCTGAAAGGAGTAGCGCATTTGCTGCTATTTTAGCCACAAGACGCTCCCTAGTTTCTCCAAAAGCACGATTGACACACTCTTGCATTACACAACATCTATATCTATCTGTTGCAATATCAAAACAGTTATCTGCTATCTCATTCGTAATAAGCTAAAAATAAAAGGGAAAGTGATTTGGAATCACAGAATTTAAGAGTGGAAGCCTTTAAATCAAAGGTACATTAATATTGTCACCTAGCTTCATAAAAGCATTGATAATATATATATATATATATATATATATATATATATATATATTTGTCATGTGTGTCTAAAATAATATATATGAGAATTGCTATTCATCATTTTTTTTGCCATCTTTTTCCTGCTATCGATTGGAAAATTATTTATCATTCAATCATTTGATATCACATAAGAGAGAGGATTATTGACAACTACCATATAGATAAATTTTTCATAAAACCAACAACCTTAATTCTAGGAGCTCCGCAAAACAAGTCACCTTAATTCTAGGAGTTGTCTAAATTAGTCCACTTACTTAGTTAGTTGTACGTATATATATTTGAAATATGATATACAAATAAAGTTAAGGTTTTGCATACAAATTACTCTCTCTTAGTTTTTAACAAGGATGGTGAATATAATTTATATATACTGCTAATAATGCTATTAACATAAGATGAATGCCATTCTTCCGACATGAAAAGTAGTTTATTTTTGTTTTTAGCATAATATAACTTATAGAACCTTGTCATTAAATTTAGCCATTAGGCAACTTCAGCAGAACCACAGCCTTGGGTAAAGAAAATTAGATGCGTGATGTTGAGGCATATATAATACGCATTACCTCGTTGTCTTGGGCGGGGAAAACTTCCAAGCACTTCTTAATTACAAACTGACCACTCGGGCTCTTGGCCAAGGTAAGTGTTAAATTCATTATAGTCCATATTACCAAGGATATGTGCTCCAGGGTCAAATTATGGTAATAAAAGTTAACATGATTTTTGGTAATAACAATTTCTTTTGGAATTGCTGAGACATAAAGGGCACCAATAGAAAGAGACATTTGAATCCATATCAAACAAAAAAAAATCTCATAATGAATCTCAGAATCCAAACAAAGCTGAATATTTCACAAAAATATTCACAAAATAATTCTTTAAAATACCGCTCAAAAAATGGGGAATAAAGGGCAATTCTAATTCCAAAAAAGAGAAATTAACCCACAATAAAAAACAAACAAGATGCGGGATTGATGGGTCACTCTGCACACACATTTTTATATAAGTGAAATATGCAGGATTGGAGTCGTTACCTACGATCAAATCAAACTGATAGAGAAATCCGAACAACATAGATTTTCGAGCATTACAGAGATTTAGGGTTAGGGTCAGTGATGGGGGGCGTGGGCTGGAACCAGAGAGAGGGCGATAGGGTGGGTTAGGGTTCGGTAATGGAAATGTGTGTCGAACCTTAGAAAGACTGCACTCTTTTGGGGTTACGTCAAACGGATGGAAGGGGGAGGGAATTGCTTGGTGGGTGTTCTCGAGCGGATGGAAAAGGGGGAGGGAAGGGCTTCGTGCGGGTGTCTCGAGCGGATGGAGAAGAAGAAGGGGAAATAAAAAAACGCATCGTTTCATCACTTTTCATTTCACTTTAGAAATTTGTCAAATGAAAAAGGGGACCGTTTCAGCACTTAATCCAAACTTTAGTCAACGTAGGGCCCCCCCCCCCCCGATGCCTGCGTTCAGACATTTTCGGAGACTATAACTTATATATACTAAGTCGCAAATAAAAATCTATGTCAAGCATCTATTTGTTATTCCAAATAATTTGCCATAAAACATCTAAGAAGGGGTGAGAAATACGATTTCTTCCTACTTATCTTCTCTCCTCCTAGACTTCCATCTCATTTTATATATTCTCATGATTTTTGTCCATATATTCTTGATTTTAATCATTTCTCCTTCATTTTTCTTTTCTTGTTTTGTTGGTTGTAGAAGTTAAATCTATTGTCTTTGTCCACTGTCGCCATACGTGCCCTATTGTCGGCTTTCCCACCTTGCTTTTTCCTGCAAAGAGCCAATTAAGAGACTTCGAGAACCAACTCTCGCCCATATTCTAAATAAGTTAATGTTTTGTTGGATTTTAAAGGTTTGAGCTTTGCTACTCATCATCCCCACACACTATACTTATTTTTAGTATGTTTAATCTTTTTAATTTTATTCTTCTTAAACTAATTGAATTTTCCTACTCATCATTCATACACTACATATTTGTTAAGAAATATATATATATGTATATATATGTGTGTGTGTGGTATGTAGTGTGAGGATGATGAGTAGAATTTTTCTTAAAAGTTAAGTCTATTAATATCATTTATTCATTATCACCATACATGCGCCCTACGTTTGGCTTTCCCAAATACACAAGTTTATACAGGCCTTCGAGAGCCATCTCTCACGAATCTGAAAGAGGTTGCATATATAAGAGTAGTTCTAGTGTGTCGCCCAGTTTTGACTGCTGGGCATGCCCACTAGTACAAATTCCACATCTTATTTTTCTTTTATTTTCTTTTTCATATTTTTCAAACATCTTTAAATATTTTTACCAATATACTAAAAGTCATTTCATTAATCATTAAATAAAGAAAATTTTTAAAAAAATCTAAATACATGAACGATCAAAATAAGGAGGCATACTATCAATATTTTCCCATATATATTGCATATCAATATATATAACCTTTTTTTTTTTTTTTTTTCCTTTTTTGCCTTTTTGGACCGTTTTGACTCAATTTCCAATTTGGTTTTTATTTTTTTGGGTGGTACAAGTACTGTTTTTGAAGTATTAATTTATTGGGATTTTCATTGCTTCTTTTGGTGATTTTGTCCTTATTTTTACGAAATGTCATATTGCACATTAAAAAGAAGCTGTACGTGTATCTTACATTAGGAACGAAACCTGCAGGCAATTGGCTTTTTATTTTCTTCATTTTTTATTGGTATATCCCATATATCAAAACAAAACTGTATATATTTAAACAAGATTGGGCCAGGTTAATTTGGATTTAATTTCCTTTGTGAGAAGAAGCCCTATCTAGCTCTATGAATGGGCCGGGAGTGATCATTAAGCTGGAATTAACCATATCTAACAATGAATTGCCCCAAATCCCAAACCCATCAAAAGATGAGTGGGGTTGGACTAAGATCACGTGTAATCAAGAAGCAATGAAGATTACTCTTTATAAGAAAAATGAGAGACAAATTATTTAAAACGAGAATGACTATTTATAATAAGAATATACTAATTTTGACAAGAAATAATTGACTATAAATAAACAATTTTTTTATAATACGTATTGCATGTAGTATGGCCTAGGGGGCCTAGGGTGTAATTATGTAGCAAAGTCTATGAGAACAACATCGCCAATTTGCCATGCATATAGAAGTATGGAACACAATAAATAAATGGGTCTAAGATCTATTTAAGTTTTTACTTGAATTTGAGATCACGTTATATAAACAGATGAAATGGGTGTTATCTAGTACGTACTTACTGAGTATTTAATGTCGTCCGAAAAATTCACACAAGCATATCAATAAATGTATAGACCTATTTTCATGAGTATATTTCTCTCTTTCATTCATGGCCATCAACTTTAAATAAGATATTTTTCAAAGTTAAACAACTTGGAAATTTGAAAGTTACAAAAGCAAATATATGATTAAAAGCAGAAGTACATGATCATCATGATGGTTATAATATCATGTCACATTTATAAATATGAACGGATCAGCAAAGTAATTAAAGATATTGGCTTATATCATGTCACATATATTTATTTAAATATAGAGTACTGATCAAAGTAATTAAAAGACATCTTACTTTTGGTATAAGCTAGATGCCATTGCCGGCCGGCGGGTCCCAAATCAATCAGACTTTGGATTTGTGGAGCATTAACAAGTAATTAATGGAAGTGTGTACTGTCTGCATGCAAAACCCAAAGGCTAGGGTTTTGGGTTCACAACAACTGAAAGGAAATAATAAAATAAATAAATAAATTAAAAGATAGAGATATTGATCTAAAAAAGCCGAAGCTTTTGGGGGGGCATTTTATGTACTGTTAAATGTCTTAATTACTTAGGTACGAGTTTAAGGAATAGGGTTTGTCCAAAACAGGATATTTTCATGAGCCATCATCTCATGCATTATTAAAAAGTAGTTGTGCTTTGGAATCTAATGATTTGCAATAAAGTCTTCGTGCTTCGTGGGGCTTCCGACCGACCGATCTCCATTTGAAAACAAAAGATGATCAGAAAGTGTAAATATATATGTTGATTTATTTGTTTGAAAACAAATGGGTCTAAACCTCTTGTCATCTTCACGAGAAAAGCAGCCTTAAAAAAACACCATGATTGGCAAACAAAAAAATAGATCGGCTTTTGGCCGTATAACTTGGGAGGGAATCGCTTAGCTAACTTTACAAAAAGAGATAAGAGAAATGAGATGAGCTTACATGCAGTATTTGACGGCCATAACAACGTTTCGTTTGGTTATTCAGTTCAGTTGAAATAAGATATTTTATTAAAAATTAAATAAAATATTATTATAATATTTTTTTTATTTTTAAATTTTAAAAAATTAAATTATTTATTATATTTCGTAGAAGAATATAAAAAAATTATAATAATGATATAAGATAAAATAATTTATTTTTATATAACCAAACCAATGCTAAATATAACTGTAAAAGAAGAATGAAAATAAACAATTAGGTGGTCATGCCCAATATCACTTGGAGTTTGTACTTTTAATATTTAAAAAAACAGCATATTTATAGCCAGGCTAGCTATTAAAGCATAACCTGGGTTAGTGGTGGGACTTTTGTTTGCTGAGTAAAGGCTCCAACAGCTTTATATTGATCCCCACGATATCGATCAATTCGGAAAGGATTATCGATGTAATTCGGAAAGGATTATCGATGTGATTTCTATGAGTGGTAATTTGTGTTTGGGATCGTGTTTGTGTGCTGTTAAGTTTTGGATATTTGAATATATGGGTCAATTTATATTTGATCACTTAAACTAAAAGGATCAATCGTTCAAATTCTAATCCAATTTATTTAAATAATAAGTTGTATCATTCGTTTAATAATTAATTAGAAATCAATCAACACAACATGACTCGTTTCAATTCACTTTATGTAAATAGGTTGAACTAATACCATAACCCATTTGACCTTATTAACATAATTACACATAAAATTTAAAATCTATATTTATTAGTAGCTGCAGTATTTAAAAAAACTAATAAGACTACATACTAATAAAAAATATCAATATTTTTCAAATTTTAACAAGTAATAAAACCAATATTACAAACTCTACAAGAACAAATATGAGCATAGGTCCAAAATTATAATCCCAACAATAAAAATATAAGCATATTAAAAAATATCAATATTATAACCTAATAATGATGAAATTGTAATTTTGAAATAAATTTTAAACGGGTTAATTTCGATTTAAACAGGTTGACCCATTAGTGACTCGTTTATTAATCGTGTCATGACGGGTAAAACTGTTTTGACCTAATTAAACCCATTTGGAAAAATATATTTATAATTATTTTTATCATCATACTCTCAACATCCCTTTATGTGACATTAAACGATAGGTCCACAAGTGAAATATAATAAATAATCTCAAATCATTTAATACAACAATATCATGGGATAATGAGGGGGTGATAGTCAAATGAATGATGAGTAGTATTATTCAACTCATTTATATTAAATCCAAACCTACTAATTTCATGTCATGTTCGTGTTGGATCTTTAGATTATATCATATATTATCACCCCTGGTGGTCTCCTAATCTAGTGTTGTTTATTGTCAAGAAGATAGAAATACTTTTTATAAAAAAGGGGAAAAAAAACATTGAAACGAAAAAGTTGAAAAAGCTTTAAAGTTTAAACTCCATTCTATTTTCTTGATACTCGAAAAGGTATTGGGACTTTCCTTTTGGTTGCATCTACCTACCCAAATCATGTGTTGAAAGTTGCAGCTTTCGACATCATATAAAGTAATGATTTCAGTACAAGTTGCTGATCAGTACTTTGGAGATAGAAGTTAAGCTTATTAAGCAAGTAGTGGTGGATACTTATTTTATTTGTAAAGTTTTGCTTCAAGTAGCATTTCAAATTATGTTTATCTTTGTTCCAAATTGCAAACAAATCAAGTTGAGATCTGCTTGATTGGATTGATCGCATTATATACATGACTATTATCAGGCATTGCACATAAACACCTCGTTTATTTTCAGATATGAGATGAGATGAGATGGGTTGAGATTAAAGTTAAAAAGTTGAATAAAATATTATTAGAATATATTTTTTAATTTTATTTTTATTTTGGAATTTGAAAAAATTAAATTGTTTATTTTATTTTGTGTAGAAATTTAAGAAAGTTATAATGATGAGATGAGAGGTTTTCAGATTTTAATTTTAAAAGCAAACCAGAATACCTTTAAATAACAGAAAAAACACAACTTTACAATGCTCCTCCTTATCCCCAATCTTACATATGATACATATATTTCTTTTGGGATTGAGAGTTGAGCCTGGCCTTTAAACATTTCCTGGCCACACAAGCATTTAGTACATCCTTAATCAAACCATTTTTTCACAATTCTTAATATGCAGAGTTTTTAATTGGAATAACTGGCTTCATGAGCTCCTAATACCTACGAACCATGCGACACATCATCGGTGTCTTCAGTTCAAGAGAGAGCCTCAGACATTCCGAAAGATCTATAGACTGTGTCGGAAGCCACCTAAATTGGTGGAGGAGCCGCCCGAGCCACAAATGCACTGTGGCTAAACCTAGTGTTTTGCCAGGACACACCCTGCGACCGGACCCAAATGGCGCGAGCCTTAGATCAGAGCCCATTATAGATACCTCCTCTTCGATGAATCGTTCGGGCTTGAAAGCCCATGGGTCCTTCCAAATGGATGAGTCATGGGTTATGGCCCACATGTTCACCATTGCTGTTGTGCCAGATGGCACGAATACCTTTCCGACGTGGATGTCATGGACTGCAAGACGGGCCCACGAGAGTAATGGACCTGGAGGGTGCATGCGGAGGACTTCCTTGACTACGGCTTGGAGGTAAGGAAGGTTTGGAATGTCGGAGTCTTGCACATGTCTATGATTGCCAACGCACATGTCAAGCTCTTCTTGGACTTTTGCTTGAATGTCTTGGTGTAGAACCATCCTGGCCATGATCCATTCGAGAAGTATTGCAATAGTATCTGTTCCTCGAAATATCATTTCCTGGATGATGTCATGGGAAAACAAAAGCATAAGCAAAAGCTTCAAAAGTGACAAATATCTTGGCCCCAAAATGATATTTGTTGTTTTAGTTATCATGATCTTTTCTTTTGCTCGGGGTACACCAAAGTTCCAAGAGAAAACGAATGTTGGAATAATTTTGTGCTATAATTTCAGTTAAAAGAAATTATAAATCAATTTTCATGATCATGATCTTAGTCGAAAGAAAAATTCTATACACCACACTCTCATTCCATGACAACTTTCATCTCATTATGTAAGACGTGACATATTAATTATCACCATTGGCTCATGATCTTTTATTAGATTATTTTTTATCATCTAATAGTGATAAATATGTCACATCTTATATAGTGGAATAGAAGTGTTGTGTATAGCATTACTCTAATCGAAATCATTAATTAGCAATCCATAATTAAATTTAATGCATGGTATGTTAAATAAGGCAAAAAAAAAAATTACTATCTAGAAATTCAACTGAGGAGGAATAAACCCAATAAGGCAAAAGGGTGAAATTGGATGTAAATAAGAGGAAATGTGAAAATATAGCCAAAGCTTCATTTGGACAGTACTAGTTTTGGTCAAGTACGACCGATCTGTGGTATTGGCGTCATGCCATAAAGTCTGTGCTGTATCTAAAAAGATTCAATAATAGATAGACTATATACAAATTAAGGTTGGTATATAAAGAACTTTCTATGATCAAAACTGGAAAACAATCTGAAATTAATCATTGAACCCCCAAGAAAAATATAATAATCTGTCAAAACCAGTTGAAAATAATTTAATCCCAAACAATCTTTGGGAGAATATAAATATATTAATTAGATCTAAGGGAGAGAATTCTATCTTATAATTAATGACTTCTTGCATGCATATATATATATAGATATAGATATATGAGAGAGAGAGAGAAGAGAGAGAGAGAGAGATCGCGAGTCCTAATTACCCACAAGACAGCAACCATGTCCGAGTCACTCAATTGATCCTCCATGGGCAGAGATAACAAAGCACTTAGAAAATCATTACCAGCAATATTGAACTCTCCAGCTGTTCTTTTTCTTTCTTTTATCATCTGACCCACGACACTATTAACCTTACCCGCCAATCTATGACACTCTCTCTTCACCCCATGAAAGTCCAAAAACCTTAGAGGCAAATGGTCCTCCCAATTATATTTTGCAATAAGTTCGTACCCTTTTCTAACCATATTACCTAACTCTTCTCTTTCAAAATCCAGGCTACTCCCAAACACACTCTCTAGCATGTTACTCAGTGCACCTCTTTGAAGCATGCCTCTCAGTTCCACAACGTCCCCAGCTCCCTCCTCCATCTCCTTCCACAATCCCTCCAACATTTCATCAGCCACGCGTTGCCTTAGTGCCTCTAGGCTGGAAATTCTCCTCGGGGAGAACATGTGGTTTGCTGCGATTCTACGAAGTTGACGCCAATAGTTGCCAGAGGGAGCAAAGCCAATGGCACGCTCAAACATGAGCAAACGAGCCGAGACTTTTATAGGTCGGTCTGAGAAAGAAGACCCGCACAGGATTTCTTTTGCGGTCTCGGGATGGCTGCTGATGATCGCACGCGAGGTTCCAAGGCTAAATGCCATGAGCCGAGTAGCGCCATGCGACGCAGCCATGGCAGCCAGTTTGCGATGAGCGAGAGTGCCCATCAGGTCAGGTAAGGTGCCCAGGATAGGCCAGCCGCTCGGACCAAGTAGTTTGGGAGAGCGTCGATGGTGGTTTCTCCATGCAAAGCCTCCAGGGACAAGCCAATAGTTTAGAAGGATTGCCAAGAAAAGCAAAGATGGTAAAAGGGTAGTGAGATCAGGCCATGGGGTTTGGCTTGTCGTGGCTCCAATTATACAAAGGAATAAAAGACACAGGCTGGCTGGCATGAAAGCTGGCTTCATGTTTTGTTCAAATAACTGGAAGTTTGGGGTTGATAACAGTTGAGAAAAGACGTCCTTGTGATCGAGATCGCCAAAGGAATTGTGTAGAGATGGACGTCTGTCGTGGGAGGATTGCATACTGGGGATTTGAATATATAGTACGCGGAAAGTGATCCGGGATAAAGTGTGGTTAGTTCGCTAACCATGGTTAGTTAGCATATTCATGTCATGTGGGGGCTCCTCCAAAGCCCTTGGAGAACAGAACTCAAGCTTCTTCTTCCTATTCATTTTTTTTTTTAAATTTATCAAACCGCAATCGTGGTCATTAGATCTACCATCCATGATTGTAAGATCTACGATTTCTGCCCTTTTTTTTTAACAAAGAGGCGGCTACTCCAGTACGGAGTCTTGGAGATAGATTAATTAAGAACTCAATCTCCTCGAGGTAGTAACGAATAGGAAAAAATATCAGTTGAATTACAAGTCAATCGATCGGCATAAGAAATGAATTCTTTGGCCCAGTTTGAATTATCGTGAGCGATATGGGATGAGTTGAGATGATTTGTGAATCATAGTGAGATATTTGAGTTGAAATGAGATGAGTTAGAAATGTTTTGAATTAAAATGTTTTATGGAGTTTTGGAAAAAGAGAGAAATAGTTGAATAAAAATATTTTAAAATTAAAATATTGTTAAAATATAGTTTTTTAATATAATTTTTATTTTAAAGTTTGAAAAAATTGAATTATTTTTTATGTTTTGTTTGGAATTTTGATAAAGTTATAATAATATTTAGGTAATAATTAGATGAAAAATTTAAAAATCTAAAAATTTGAAATTGAAAAGTGTTTGTACTTGTGATGTTTGAATATTGAGATGAGATAAGATGGTATGAAATGAAAGCATCTCTCTATCCAAACAAGCCTTTAGATATTAATTAAGCACAAACTTCATGGATCTAGATTATTTATACAACTTACTCCGATCCACCAGTTAAAAAGAAGAAAAGGAAAAGTGGAAACTATTTAAAGGCCGGAAAATGGAACACTCAAACATGAATATTTAAAATGCCTTTTTTTAAAATAAATAAATAAAAGTTTCAATTTGTTGATGAATTTTAATTAAGAAAAATTATATACACCACACTATCATTCCACTTTAAGATGTGGTATATTTATCACCATTGAATGATCTTTCAAATGTGATAATGTGATAAATATGTCATAATGAGATGAAAGTGGGATGAAATTGTAGTGTATAACATTATTTTTAACTAAATACTTCATTATATATAGATGCCAAGACATCTGTGGAAGAGAAGATGAGGTTTTGAATTTAACTCTTACAAGATTAGATATAGGTGTTGTAAGGAACAAAAGACTAATTCATTACTTAGCCAATGATAACCATCTCTATCTTTTGAAAAAGCTTTAATTGCATAAGTACTAAAGTTTAATATCAAGAATAGTAATACAAATAAATGACAAAATTACAAAACTTTGCTAATCATCATCTCCACACACCACACTTATTTTTATTTTATTTTTTGTTTTATTCTTTATAAACTAATTGATTTATTCTACTCATCATCCATATACCACACATTTGGTAAGAGAAAAAAAAATAAAACATAAAAAAATTATATGTGGTGTGTGGTGTGAGTATGATGAGTAGAATTTTTCAACAATATCCATGGCTAAAATCATATAGATTCTTATTTTTGGTACCTGTTGCTTCTTTAATCTACTATAATTTGAGTCTTTTCGATTCCTTATAAGATCTACCAGAGACCATGGAATCTCATTCACCAGTCTCGTATTAAATGTAGGATATTGTATACTACAAGAAAAATGAACATTTATGACGAGTTATTTGCAATAAAAATTATTATTTGTAACGAGTATTGACTCATTTTGATAATAAATAATTATTTTTATAAGAAATAACTTTTAACAAATAAATAATTTTCTTGTAATGTTACTTATATAATCACAATCAATTACTTCATAAAATATCTTATATAATATATATATTTATATATATATATATATATATATTTATATGATACACATACTACATGTCATTTCATGGAGATATAAAAAGGCTGGATGCAAAGCACGTACATAGAGAAATACAAGCAAATAGAATACATTAAACATATATCTATATGCATCTACCAATGCTGCAATTGGTTTGCTTAAACGCCATGATTGCAGTAAAGCATCCAATGGCAGATTTCATTCATTAAACTTCAACGTTCTTCATGCCGTTAGTCCAATATCCTCGAGGCCAAGCCGGCCAATACAATACGAGCTAGGGACCAGCAGTCATCATGTTCCAGAGTATTCAGATTAATTATTATTATTATCGGTATCACTGATCACATGATCTCATTCTCACGACACAGCTATTTCCATTTCTTTTTAGGATCATAAAGGACTCAACTTTGCACGGAGGAATATGAAAATTGAAAACACCACCACTAAGTTTTGTGCAATGGCACAGCCAATGATGTGCCATTGAATAAAATAAGAAGAAGATAATGGCTGCGCGCCCATAGGCGTGGCACAAAAACAAACACATCTACTACAAAAACAATGAATAGGAATTCCACCAACAGGAATGTGACAAAAAAAATTATAACAAAGAAGAAGAAGAAGAAGAAAGAAATGCAGAAAAGAAGGTGTTCTTTGCCAGTTTGCACTTTGCAGGAAACTATTGATTTATTCTGATTTCTATGTTAGTACCAGCAGACCCTTCTAGGAGATATGAAAAAGAAAGAAAGCAGAAGAAAAGCTAAGTGGAATCCTCTCTGCTAACACTGTTGATAGTTACAATTCACCAAATGACACACCAACCACTGCTCTTCATTGGGTGATTTTATTATTATTATAATTATTATAATTATAGGTATTGGTTCTGGGGAGATTTTTGCCACTAATAGATTTTTTCCACTAATGGAAGGTACAGAAATTTGCCAGCTTACCCACCACTGCATTCCCATTAGAGAAGGCGGTGGTGGGCCTGAGGTGCGCCTGGCCTGAAGCAGCAAGACAAGCTCTGTTCCTGGCGATGTACATGTTCTATAATTCAATACAAATACAAATACAAATAAAAAAAATTGGACGTACCTTTCTTTATGGTGACTGACATAGTGGATATTGGAAGAACTCCTGAGAAACTGATGGCTAGATAATCCTCCTAGTTATGGCAGATCAGGTTACTAGTTAGGGGAAAGCGTCACCAAAAAGTGGTGAAAAAGAGTAAAACTACTGATATTTTGCCTATTCTACAGGTTCTCGGCGTGTATTTTTACTTGTTTTGGATGTGGCATAAGGAAGTTTGTATCTTGAATCCATGCATCCCGTCACCGAAATTAGCGATTAAGATCATCATCTCCTTTGTATCCTCATTGATTTGTTCCATCTTGCTACAATGACATTACCCATCAAATAAAAAAACACTGCCGTCAGTTGTCATTGTTCATAGTTCGGTATCTTATTTTTTGTTTGATAAATTTTTCAGGGTCAAATCTTTCCAAAGTAAATATTGACCTTTAAATAATATCTAGGCTTGATCGGACAAATAAGATTAATAATTCCACTAAAAGGGGAAAAAGGCCAAGCTAGATGCAAGCTTTGTGTAGTATTTTTACAATTGTAGATTATGAAAGTGCCGCACACTCTTTTTGAAAAAATGAAAAATATGACACATGAAAAAATTAATTTTTTAATAATAGATTGTATTATTTTTCAAAAAGAATACACGACACTTGCACAACTCATAACTGTATCTAATATTACTCTTTTTAAAAAAGACTACGCAAATCTTGCACACCCCAAAACTAAACAAAATCCAGATTACTTTTCCAAAAAAAAAAAAAAAAATTCTCCATACCCTTCTTTTTTTTATGGCAAGTACTTGTATCATATCCTTATAAAGCCAAAAAATATGAATCACTAATCAAACCACCCCCCTCCCCTTTTCAGGAGTATACCGAGGATGATCGAAATTCAAATAGCTTGAGATACAAACTACCAAACAAAAAATGAGAGAAAATCTGCCTAACGAAATCGGCAAGAGTGGTACATTATGAGTCAAAATCAGCAAGTGGATAGCACACCCCATGAATTACTGAATTCACTACTTCTCCAGA
The DNA here is from genome assembly GCA_022457165.1 of Juglans mandshurica. Taxonomy (NCBI): domain Eukaryota; kingdom Viridiplantae; phylum Streptophyta; class Magnoliopsida; order Fagales; family Juglandaceae; genus Juglans; species Juglans mandshurica. Next base: position 21,870,719 of record CM039629.1, on the reverse strand, counting down.
CTGTTGAATCTATCAACCCGAATTTGAAACTTCCAACTAGTACCGGCAAGGTTGCCTTGAACATGAGCAAAAGGCTTATCTTGGAGGAGGTGGAGGAATGTGGGATTTCGCCATTCCCACCCATGCAACAATTCCAACTGCTAGGATAATCCATCCAAATATGTCATATTTGAGATCACTACTCTTCTTCTTTGAACCCTGGAAAAAAAATTATATAGCAGGCTCAATCATCCAACAAAAATGAAATGGAGCAAATTTAAACCTATAAAGAACTTGACAAGAAATTTATAGATCATCTCTCCTGCCAAAGGCTGGTAAATTGGTGAATGATGCAATAGCAACCTCCATGTGTGTGCGTGCACATCTAGAGCAATTTCAAAAATTAGGCTTAAGTTTAACTTAATTACCTACAAATGTTTTTTTTTTATAGGTAAGAAAAGATTTTATTAATCCACGTAATTAAGCAAGGCCCGAGTATGCAGGGAGTATACAAAGGCCTAATTACAAGCTAAGTGCTGCAAAAAGCAGCATAAAATTCATTAAAAAATGTTCCATTCAATACAATAGATGAAGCCCAAAGTAACAAAGTATGACAAAAAAAAGTCCCTAAACCCTTCCGGTGTGCACTCCTCGAAACAACGACTATTCCTCTCATTCCATGTGCACCAAATTAGGCATAGAGGCACCATCTTCCAAATAGCTGCGATTTGCCTGTTGCCCTGGAATCCTCTCCAGCATGCCAATAACTCTTATCACCCTTCTAGGCATTACCAATGCCATACCAAGCCTTGTGAATATTTCATCCCATAAGCCTTAACTACTTTGCAATGAAGAAGAAGGTGATCTGCTGATTCATTGTCATGTTTGCACATGAAGCACCAATCTGTTAGAGGCCACACCTTCCCAGCTTGTCAATAGTCAATATTTTCCTGTGAGATGCTAGCCAACCAAAGAAAGCCACTTTAAGGGGAGCATTACTCCTCCATATGCACTTCCAAGGGAATGCAATAGGGGAGTGGGTCGATGATACCTTATAGTAGGATCAGACTGAGAAGTTCTTGTTCCCTATAAATGTCTAAAGCAATCGATCCTCTCCATCTGCATGGAAGTTTAGCGCGTATAACGCGCTGTAAAAATCAGCAATATCTCCCATTTCCCATATTATCAGCAACTAAGGCATCCTTATCAAGCGCAATCCTAAAAAGGGAGGGAAAAGCGGTCTTCAATGCAACATCGCCACACCAAGTGTTGTGCCAAAATCTAACTTGTGTGCCCCTACCCACCGCAAGCCTGCAATTAGCAAGTAAGTCTTCCCACCCATTACGAATAAATTTCCACACACCCATGTCGGAAGCCCCTCTTACTTCATTAAAGCACCAACCTCCCCGAATGCTGCCATATTTAACATCAATAATTTCCCTCTGAAGGGCATCTCTTTCTCTGTGATACCGCCATAATCATTTTCCTAGGAGAGCCTTATTGAAAGTTCTCAAATTACGAACCCCCAATCCGCCATTGGACAAAGGTGTGCATACCTTATCCCACTTGATCAAGTGGAATTTTTTCACATCCTCAAAACTGCCCCATAGGAAATCACAAAAAATCTTCTCCAATCTATATGCCACACCTATAGGCAAAGGAAATAGAGATAAAAAGTACGTGGGGAGATTGGATAATGTGCTCTTAATTAATGTGGTTCTGCCGCCTTGGGACAAGTAAAGTCTCTTCCATCTTGCTAGTTTGTGCTCGATCTTCTCAACAATCTCATCCCACATTGCCTTGGATTTATGAGGGCCCCCCCCAGAGGGAGTCCAAGATACTTCATTGGCAAGGATGACACCTTGCAGCCCAAAATGGCAGCCAAATCGCTTAAGTTATTAACCGAGCCAACTGGAACTATTTCAGATTTTGATAGATTCACCTTGAGACCGGAGACAGCTTCAAAGCAGAGCAAGGGGGCTCTCAGGGAGTAAATCTAATCGGGATTCGGCTCAACAAAAATCAGCGTGTCGTCAGCAAGAAGTAGATGAGAGAGTGATAGACTACCATGTGAGGAGCAACCTACCGAGAACCCCGTGATGAAACCCCTCTCTATCATCCCTTTCAACATTCTACCCAGAACATCCATTACTAAAATGAATAGGAGAGGGGATAAGGAGTCCCCTTGCCTCAAGCCCCAAGAGCTATTAAAGAAGCCTTTTGGGGTGCCATTAACCAAAACAGAGAATCTGACCATTGTGATACAATGCTTCATCCACTGCACCACCTTTCCCCAAAGCCGTACCTGCCAAGTATATACACCAAGAAATCCCAATTTACATGATCAAAAGCTTTCTCCATATCCAATTTGCATAAGATACCTGGAATATCAGCTCTGACTCTACTCTCCAAGAATTTATTCGCAATGAGGACCGAGTCTAGTATTTGCCTTCCTTTTACAAAGGCGTTTTGGGACGTCCAAATGATCTTCCCCATGACTGTGCTCAACCGCTAGGCTAGCACTTTGGAGATGATTTTGTAAACTCTGCTCACCAAACTTATGGGACGAAAATCTTGCACCTCCACCGACCTTGCCCTTTTCGAAATAAGGGCGATAAATGAAGCATTGAGGCTTTTCTCAAATTTCATTAATGAGTGAAATTCGAGAAAGACCTTCATGATGTCCTCTTTGACAGTGTCCCAACTAGCCTAGAAGAAAGCCATTGTGAAACCATCTAGACTCGGGGACTTGTCTTTCTTCATCTCCTTTAACACTTTAAGCACCTCCTCCTCTTCAAACGGTCTCTCCAACCAAGCTGCACTTGGTGGATCAATAGAATCAAAAATCAGTCCATCGACCTTGGGCCATGTTGCTCCTTTAGGAGCTGGTCATAATAGTGGACAATGTGATCCTTTATAGTTGCTTTGCCTGAAAGAGCCCTCCCTTCCGAATGAAGAACCTCGATGGTGTTGGTTCTTCGATGGGAATTAACTACTCGATGATTGTACTCTTATCCCCTTACTTCAACCAAAGGACCCGAGATTTTTGCCTCCAGAATATCTCCTCCACGAGTGTATTTTTTCCAGCTCAGCTACTAAAACCATTTTCCTTGCCTTCTCATCATCCGAGAGGGCCCCAGTCACCTCTTTTACCTCGAACTGCTACAGTTTCTGAAATAGATTATTCATTTGGTCCTTTATGTTCCCAAAAACTTCCATATTCCATTTTCTTAGGTCATTTTTCAAGGCTTTAAATTTCCCAGCTAAAACAAAACTGGGAGTACCCGAGATCTGATATGAGGACCACCATGATCTTTTACCCCTCATGAAGGCCCCCACAATCCAATAAGAGGTGAAAGTAATCCGAGCAGAGCCTGGGGAGGCATTTTTGGCATAGGTTGGGGACATGTGCCTCCCATGAGGGAGAGACAATGAATCTATTTAGCCTAGACCATGCCCTCTCATTAGACCAAGTGTAGTCACCCCCAGCTAGAGGTAGGTCAATCAAATCCAGCTCGAAAATTAAAGCTGAAAAGTCGGCCATAGCTGAACCCAAGCTAGAAACCCCCGACCTTTCACTCGAAAATCGAGTGATGTTGAAATCACCTCCAATGCACCACAGGCCATCCCACCAGCTACACAAACCAGCGATCTCATCCCAAAGAAGCTTTCTATTGTGGTCTTTGTTAGGCCCATAAACTCCTACAAATCCCCACCCAAAACCATCATCCAGACTTGTGAAAGAACAAGCTACCGCAAACTCTCCAATGAACTCCTCCACCAAATCAACTACTCTCTTGTCCCACATCACTATGATGCCCCCTAAAGCGCCCTTTGAAGCAAGGCTAGTCCATCCCACATAAGGATAATTCCATAAACTACAAATTACCTTCCTATCAATATACTTCAACTTAGTCTCCTGTAAATAAATAATGTCTGTCTTCCAATCCCGTATTAAGTTTTTCACTCTAGGCATTTGTCGAGTTATTCAAGCCCCGAACATTCCATGAAAGGATCTTGGGCTTCATGGGACGCCTGGGTTCTCCCTCTCATTATGCCTCCCCCCTATTAGCACTTCCTTCCCTTGCGTCATAATTTATGGAACAAGACAGTCTCTTAAGCTCCCTTTCTTTTTCAGAGGCGGATCTAGCTATAACGAGCTGTCATGCTTCAATGGCTGTAAGTAGTGCTTTAAATTGATCCTTGAATCCTTCGCAGGAGATCCCTATGCAGTGTCGGATTTCATCAACCTTCTTCAAGACCCAATCTGAATGTGGATCAGTCCACAAAACCCTGGAAGGGGTCTCAGTTGCTGCAATCGTGAGTGGCCCCTTGGATGAATAGAATCTTGGGCCCTCGGTTGCTACCACTGTTGGATGAGGGTCCAGCGGGGGCTTCGACATGAGACATCCCAAGTGAGGCCTCCACCTCATTGCGGTTGTTAACTCCCTCTAAGGTCGAGAGGTGGTCCAAGTTATGTATTGTGGGGTTGCCTAAGGATGACGGCCCACTCTGTGTTGACGACAAGCTTTTGGTGGCCTGAAAACAGGCAGCAACTTCATTATGAGCCAACCCTATGAGCGTCGTCGCCGTCGTGTCCTTTGGGCACGCTTTGTTTGGGCCGGTAGGGTAGGCGGCGGTCGACGGCATTTTCTATGATGCCAGCAGGGCAACCGATCGGTTTGGGGCTCTCGAGCTCGAGGTGGATGAGACTCGGGCCCGAGATGAATCCTTAGCCTGCCACACAGTGTTGGTGGGCCTAAGAGGCTCTCCAATCATCGAGGTCCCAGCCCGTGTGGCCCTTCCACATTCATTAACAGGCCCCTTTCTACTCAAGCCCAATCCAGGGGCTCTCCACAGCGGATGTGTGCATAGAAGATGATAATCCACAGACACTTGCATCCATGTATCTAATCTTTAAGAGGGTTGTGAAACCTAACATCTCTTTCAAATGTGACACAACAATGACAGCATATTTTTTTTCTGGCACCAGGTGCCCAGGAATAGCGTCCTAACCAATCCCGGGGGTGCACAAACCCTCGGCAAGGAGTTTCCCGCAAGTACACCTCAAGTAATACAAGGGAAAAATCCCCCAATCCGATGGACCCTAGAGATTGTTTGCACCGAAGGATATTTGAACCGTAGACCTGAGGGGAGCATACCCCCCAAGCCCAAGGCCTTTACCACTTGAGCCAACCCTTATGGGTTAACAATGACAGCATATAACAGCTAAATAGATTCATACCTAGGGTATATACTCTGTTCAAATCATAAAGATGAGCCACGTTACAATAACATGCAGAACAAACATATGCTCATAGATGACAACCAATACCCAAATAAAAGTTGTAAACATGAGAGGACATTAGCTCTAACCAAGACAATGCATGTTGTCTCACGTTGGGCCACAACTGAATTTAGTGATAACCCAAATGAGATCCAAAACAATCATTGGCCATGGATTTTGAATTGCAAGATTTACCAAGTAAATTCAATAAATCATTCAACTGTCAGACCAAGCTGTGGCCTCGTTACTTCTGGGTTATGTAACTACATGATCCTATTTGTAGGATGAGAAGCTGGAAGTATGACCAATAGGTGAAAGGAGGGGCACATTAAGATTGTTCAATCACGTGCAGCGAAAAATGGGACTGATTAAGAAGTATGGGTAAGAGCAAGTCATGGCTGAAAGAACACAATGAATGATGATTCCATGACGGTGACCCAAACAACTGACAAAAGGGGCACCCCAATCCAGACCAGATCCAACCACAACCAGCTTAACAATCCAGTCAGAATCTGTTTCAAAATCCAATGCGACATGTATTTAGTAATGCATCAAGATATAATCCAAATATGGACGTTTATTATATGAATCTCAGGCTTTCTCCCAAACCAGGAACCTAACAATATCGCATCTCACATAGAATTGGTGTGATAGTTGAAGTACTAGACATTATAACCACATCATATCATACGCATCTGGGAACAGAGTTGACGAGTGGCAGCAATGAGCAAAAAGAGCTATTGACTAAAACAGGCATCTCAAGCCCCATAAATTCTGTTAACTAGACTATGCCTGCAATACAGTGGGACTTGACATCCAAACACAATCAACAAATCAAAGAACAAAAAGCCAACAGTGACTTTACAAGTTTAGAGAAATATTTTATGTTATTAGAAATTTTGGAATAAAAAATGAAATGCATTGGTTAATGATTTGTTCAACCCTGAAAGGGTTTCCAGCCAAGTAAACAGGCTCTACACAATTACAGCTTAAAGAATCCTCTTGCATAAACTATAAAGTGAAGGAAAATTTTGAAAATCTAACCTTTTCGTTAACAGAAGCAGAAGCAGAAGCAGAAGATGCCCCACCCATAGTCTGTTGACCAAGCCCATGCTTGTGGATCTCCATGTGCAACTCTGGTGCCTAAAAACCATAAACAATGAAATCAAATTAATAGCATGACAAAATAATCAAAAAAATCAATTGACACTTTGGTTTATGAGGTAAAGACTAGACTATTTGAAGTAGCAAGGATATCAGTAGGGGCAACACAATCCCACTCTCCACTGCACTTATGCATGGCCCAAACACTAAAGAAGCACTAAATTCTCAGCTAGATGATTAGTAGTACCACACAAGCTCACAAAACCATATATACTCTTTTTTCCCAAGCAATATTGAGACAATGCAATGTCATCATCTTAAAAAAAAATTCTTATAGAAAAAAATCATTTAAAAATGCAATGCAAGTCATTAGATTAAAACTCAGTATAGGATCATTGCTAATAAGGTTCAAACGAAATAAAAGTTGAAACTTGAAAGTTACCTTATCTGTTACTTCTAAGGACTTGCGATAGAGCTCGTTAGATGGATCCTACAAAAACAACATCTACTATCAAGCTTCTACGAGATTCTCTGACCTCAAGAAAAACATAATTTAAAAACTCAGAAACTGGAAATTTACCTCGTCTACTGCCTTTTGGAAACAGTCACGTGCCTTATCAAAAGCTACCTTTGCCTCATCAACGTCAGGAGTGAGAAATGCTTGGGAGGTGTGGGCATTTCCCAGGCACCACAGAGCATCATGCTTCACTGGATCGATAAGCAAAGCCTCCTCCAACTTCGCAATGGCATCTATAAAATTAAAATTTCAAGCACATCAAATGTAAAGTTCAAAACTTTTTTGCAACAGACGTTCCAATAAAATTATGAAGTCCTAAGAATACCACTAATCATCCTCTTCGAATCGGAAACATTTTGAAGCTGTGATAATTCAAGCAACGCTCCTCCCCATTTTGTCAGATTCTGCAGAGATTTCACGTATCCAATCATACAATAATTTCATAACTCACACCACTAAAACTAAAAAGCAACAAAAATAGCAGTTTAACACCGCTACAAAAAGCCAATAATCAAGTATCCCAGAGGGTTCATAACACATAAAATGGGAATAAATTCCAACAAGTATTTTAACAGATAAAATAAAAAATATATATAAATAACATATATAGACAAAACACGTACTAGAATGCGTGCGCAATGAACATTCATAATGATCACTACTCCTAGAACATTGAAATTAACACAGAGAGAGAGAGAGAGAGGAGATACGAACATCGGAGTCAAGGGGGTTCTTGACGTAGTTGGCTTCGGCAGTTTGGCGGGTGTGCTCGGAAAGAAGGAGCCGATCAAAGTCCTCCTGAGAAAACTCCATGATTGAGAAATGAGAATAGTCTGTGTAACTCCGACAGACAACCAAGTCCTAGGGTTTCAAAAACTTGAAAGTTCTAACCGCCCCGAACCGAAATGGGTCTTTACTTCCTCGGCCTCAACACTGTACGCGTGTTTTTTTTTTCACAGCTCCTTATTGACAAAGAGAAATTCTATTTGCAGTCTCCACTTGGGGACTGCAAGTGCAGGCCCTTTATTAAATGAAAAAAAGCATTATTTCAGGAGGGATAATTTTGTAATTTTAAAAAAATTTAAAGATAAAATTACCTAGGCTTGCATTGCAGTCCCCCCATTTGGGGACTGTATCTAGCATTGCTAATTGACAAATAACGTAGAATTGTTATTTTTCTTTGTGAGTTGTTATCATATATCAATTTAAAATAAAATAATTAATACTATTCAAAATACCCATTTATTATTCAAACTGTAAGATTTAATTTAGGAAAATGATTTGTTGTGCAAGTTTAGCCAATTTTATAAAAAAATGATTAAATTTAAAAGTTACATAAAAAATTTATTTTTTAATAATAAACTTCATTTTTTTCAAAAAAAATATACAACATTTACACATTATAAGACTGTATCTAATATTATTTTTAAATAATACATTTTAAGAAAATATTTTGTATAGTTCTAGAGCGTGCAAACTTCATGCATTGTCTTTGAAAAAAATGATAAATTTAAAAAAGATAAATTCTATTTATAGTCTCCATTTGGAGACTGTATGTGCAAACCCTTCATTAAAGGAAAAAAATACCATTTTAATAAGGATATTATTGTAATTTTAAAAAAAATTTAAAAACAAAATTAACTAGGCTTGTAATGCAATCCCTATTTGGAAACCAATACGTAACATTGCTTTTTAAAAAATATATAAAAAAATATAATTTTTAATAATGAATCTCATTTTTTTAAAAATATATTTTATTTGAGCAATGCTACGTACAGTCTTCATTTGGGAACTACAATGTAAGTCTAGGCAATTCTATGTTTAAAATTTTTTAAAATTACAAAAATATCCCTCTTAAAATGATGTTTTTTTCATTTAATAAAGGGTCTGTACATACAATCTTCAACTGAAGACTGTAAATATAATTTTTCATTTTATTTTACTTAATATTTAAAAAATTAAAAAAAAAAGATAGTGTAAAATGATCAAGTATTGGTACCTTTCTACAGAATGATACTGTACTTGCTGCGTAGCACATCAAGTGGGTCCACCTCAAAAACAAATATAATGCATTAATGATTAATTGATAGAAATGATTAATTGAATCTCCTCATGTATATATATTTTTTGGGTAGTGAGAGGTTACTATCCTGTTACATTTCAAATTTTTTATTTTTTTATCATTTTCTTTTTAGTAGCTTTTTAAATTCCTTAATCATTAAGAAAAAATTAAAAAAATATATAATTTTACTAATAGTTACTTCCTTAACCATTAAGTAAAATATAAAATATAAAATATAAAATAATCAAATATAAAATGAGTAGTATGAATGTAGTAATCTTATCATTTTCCATATTTTTTTTCATTTTTACTGGTAATCTTATATTAACAAATAACAATGACCGTAAATTTCTATTTATTTTAAATCATTAACATATTTACCTGATACTTGGGTAGAGAGACTCAATTTCTATATGAGAAGTGTTGATGTCTAAAAATTACACAACTGGTCAGAATGGGAGAAAGAGTCATTCTCAGCCCGTCAGGATGATTCGGGCCTTGATCGGTGTAGCCTGGAGCCCTCGACAGTAGTCTGATGCGACTGTGCATGCGTCCATGACAATGAATGAAAAATAAGTGTAGAGAAAATAGAGAGAGAGAGAAACACTCAGATTTACATGATTCAGTATAATGTCTACGTCCACATGAGTTTGGGGAGAGGATATCCATGACTATAGTATGAGTATTTTACAATCTATCATAGTCTCTCATTTCTCACTATACAAAAAAAATTGGCGATCTGTTTGTTGGAGAAAATCTTCTCCCTGGAGTGTTCGTTGAGAGGTTGAAGAAGCTGTCTCTTGAAGTCGTCTGGCCGCTTGCTTTTTTATTTGACTCTCTTTTCATGTGCACTTCGCTATTGGTGAGGAACGTCCATTTTGTATGTCTGACATCTTCCTTTCATTTATGCATTTCCTTTCCCATCCTATCCTTTCCTGACTTTTCTTCTGACATCATCCCTCTCATTGTCCCCATTTCCTCTCTCTCTCTCTCTCTCTCTCTCTCCTCCTAATGGTGGCCTTTAGGTGGGTTAGGCCTGGTTTTGGGCTTGAATATTTTATCCCCTTCAATAAGTGTTAAAGGCCATAAAAAGATCTTATAATTCATAAAAATAAATTCACAAATTAACATAATTTCATATATTATGTTAAAGAGAAATTATATTCGCAATTCTCATTTGGAGACTGCATGTACAAGCACTTCATTAAATGAAAAAAAATACCATTTTGATAAAGATATTATTGTAATTTTGAAAAAATTTAAAGATAAAATTAACTAGACTTACAATGCAATCCTCATTTGGAGACTGTACGTAGCATTGATCAAAATATATATCAATCTGTTTTGCTTTCTCGGCCTCAAGCGTTCACAGGTAGATCTTGAGATGAGTTTTCACAGGTAGATTTTTGTCTGGTTGTAAAGAACTTTGTTATTGCAAATAAAAGTCTCTCAAATCAAATTTTCGAATTGAGGACCGCTTGAGGCCGAGAAAGCAAAACAGATTGATATATATTTTAGGTTTGGCATAAAGATTTAGAGGTTGACAGAACTTCAAAAACACACCCACCTATTTTATTTGATTTGATACATCTTACTGCAAATTGTACATATATTTGGTACTGATACAATGATGAGCTAAATGTTATTTTGTTTGCCTTTGGAATCACATATGTCATCATCTCCTGAGGTCGTAGACATCCAGGTAAATGCAACGAGATACATAGATATGTAGCTATTTCTATCTGCAATAAACACCTGAATTTATCCATCTATGGGATTTATTACAGTTCTCAAGACAATAAATTTTCTCAAAATGTCTGTCTTTTGTCTCATGAGTCAGACACAAATTTCAGGGAGATATTGGACCAGAAAATGTTGACACCACTGAGGCTGTTTCATCTCTAAGATTAGCAGCAAGGCTTGGTCGGACAAACATCTTTTCACCTGGTGCCTTCCTTCCCTCCTTTATGAAAGATATTCCTTGTGTTGCCGAATTCATGTTATTTGATCCCAAGTGTTGGATGCCAAGAGAAAGTCTTCTGTTTAAAGGCATAACATTGCTGAATCCTCCATTCAAGCTTCTGTTTGAAAGCCGCCGGCTGCTGGTTCCTGGCCTTGATACAAACAGATTTTCCTGCTCAACTACTACTTGGCTTTGTACCTTCTTCTTTTCCTGTGTGGAAATGAACATATCAGAGAGAAGGTGAGGAAAAACTGGTTATTGTGAAAGTTTGAAGACGTACTAGGGAAAGGAGAATGCTATAGATATGTGAACTTGATTAGGAAAAAGGGAAAAAAACTTGAACTTGCTATTGCATTGTTTTATTACACCAACCCTTTGTCTTTGCTTCTCCTCCTCCTTTTCCTGCCTTAACATGTTGTACTCTTCCAACATTGCCAGGAGAGGTACCTAGACAGCAGAATATGTCATTTTCAATTTAGTGGCTTACCAAATGAGTCTGTCTAGATGCAAAGTACCAAAATGACACAGAAAATTGCAAACTTTTAGGAGTTTGAAAATGTCAGGCGTTAAAAAGAACACAGGAGTTGGAGTGCAACTGATTTGATGAGTTCTCAACTAAACTCTTCTTGTCAGGTTTTTTATATTTAAATTTGTTATGTTTCTTAACAAGGTTCATTTAAATTACAATACTTAAGACCATCCATACAAAACATTTTGCAGTTTTTTTTTTAACATTTTGCAGTTTGCAATTGCTGCGTGACAAGAGAAATTTATGACAAGAAGCTACATTTTCACGTTTGATTTATGACAAGCAGTTGCATTTTCAGGCTTGAAGCATCGGCAGTAACGTTTTGCTTGATTGCAAAAGAGGCCTATAATATAATTGACAAAATCCAATTGATCCCATAGGAGTGTGGGAATTCAGGATACGTTTGGGTAGTGAGGTGATCTTGGTGAAAAAGTAATGATAAAATATTGAATAGTAATGAAAAATAATCATAAAATATTGAATAGCAGTGGAGGTCACTCCACTATACTTAGAACGAATACAGTTGAGCAAGTCAAAACCTGCTGTATGAGCATGGTTATATAGGCATATGAAGTGATGGGTTGCCATTGACTGGAAGAGAAGTATGGAATCGTGATTAACAGAAGAAAATCTCTAGAAAATGAGAGTCATCCTTAATGTGGATTCAAAATAAATGCTCTTGCTTATGCTTGATTTCTACTTTACTCCAGATTTTACTGTCTCTGAAACTCTAGTCGACACTATCTTCTATTATCTCTGAATATCAACTCTCACTAAAGGTGAAATGATGTTTGTTATTTACATGTTTAGCCAATACTCCATGCAATATTTTATCAGAAAATAGTACAAGCAAGAGAATATGTACCTCATCATACAAGAAAACTTTCTTTCTTTCTTCTTCCCAGCTCTTAGTCTTTGCTATTAGCAAATCTAGCAAAGCTGCAGTTGAACCATGTTGAAGTCGCATACAGTCAAATATTTTGTAATGCCTTGTAAAGTGTCTTAAGCTGTCTAAAATTAGTAGATTTTTCTATTTGTATTTTGTTGATATTTTCTATTTTACCATCTACTTGGTTAGTATTTACATGGAAAAATGTTTCGGCAATATCAGCATAGTTTTGTTAAGAGTCTTTAAAAGCTTTCATTTATTTACACGGCCTGGCAATGCAGTCAGGCATTCAAAAAACAAAAACAAAGCTTCTGAATATCACCTGGGATTTTGTTGGCTGTTATTCTGGCACGTTCTGCACGTCTCAGGTTCTTGTGAGCACCTCTGCTGACTGAGTATCGATTCTCATCCTGAAAGCATACTTGGATTAAGAAAAACATGTAATGGAAATGGTAAAAGGTTGGAGGAAACTTGTCATCTAAAGAAATATATGTATCTGATAACCCTGTTATATTCTTCCAACCAGAGCTCCTCATCACGTGCCAGTATCCACTTTTCCACCTTCTCCATTATCACCTTCCTGCTAAAAGCTTCCTCTTTTGCTCGTGATATATGTTCATCCAAGCTCATGAGGAGATCGGCATGGTCAATCTCCCCTGTTTCACATTCAATTCAGTTTGTGGGATCCTTTAATTTCAAACAAGAACATCACCACACCTCTAGAAAACAAGAGTAATGCTACTATTCATCTTGAGTTTTGTCATCTTCAGTCATATACAATACAGTTGATGTGGCACAATTTTAGCAACTTAATAAAAGTCACTTAAAATACGCCACATTAGCTGGAATGACAAAATCTGAGATGAAAAGTATCATTTCTGAGAAAACAGTTACATATTACTCAGAATCGCACCAGAATTTACGAGGTTTATTATGTTATCCATATCTGACTGTGAAGGAATCTCCATGTGTGTCTTATTGCATATCTCCTCCAGCTCATTCTGTTTCTTGAGGAATAGCTCTTTCATCTTGCTTGCTTTTAACTGATCCAACCTCTTCACTTCAGCTTCAGCCTTGGACAGTTTACTACATTGTCATGTCTTGTTGTTTCCAAAACTTTTTTGAGTGAAATAAAAACATTATATACTGACCTGCTGAATTATAATTGAGGTAAGGCTTCCTGGATCTGATACTTCTTCAGACGAGACTGATAATAAATCGGTAACATGCGAAAACAAATGTCGATCATCGAAGGGTGTGTCCATAAGATTCCACAAGTTTGTCAATGCTCTACCAAGTTGGCACAGCTGCAAAATTATATGAAGACATATGCTAACTTTATCTATCAGTATATTGCATCTCTAAAGAGAAAAATAAATAAATAAAGGAAACTAGCAAAACAAATGGCTGAAGCTGGAGGTGATTAGTACCACTATTATTCAATTTGTGTGATTTAACCTTGGATTAGGTCTGTTCATCATTGAGTTCAATTTACATGTCATTACATACACGGATAATGATACACATACAACATTTTTTACGACTCTTTTATAAGGAGGATAATTAGTTAAATTTTGAAATTGAAATTAAAAAAAATTGTTTTAGTTTTAATGGAGTGATACTATCACATTAATAGGTCATAAAAAAAGTTGCATGAATATCATTATTCATCCTTCAAATACAATGATCATAGCTACTTAAGTATTACCTTCTCAAACCGCTTCTGCTTTTCTTCCTCCAGAGACTTTACCGTACTATTGAGTTTAGCCAAAATACTGTCGCTTATATTTTTTGACATCCCAGATAATTCATTCAGGCTTGGATGAACTTTGGTGATGATCATCGAGGAATCCATCCCCAATATTGAAGATAGGTTGTGGACTTTGTCTGTGTACTTTTCTACTCTTTGGAGCCTTTCATTCTTCAAAGAAAATAAAAGAGTAAAAAGAGTAAAGCAATAACTAATTTGAAAAATGTGATTATTGTCCACAAAATAATTTCTTAGACTCTTAATGGTACCTTCTCATTATGGAGTCTTTGTAGCTCAACCTGATACTCCTCTAGTTTCTTTAATGAAAGATCATTCTCGTTCACCATGACAATTGATGATGAATCATGGTTCTCTGATTGACCTGATATTTCTGCAGAAATTTTCTGAATCTGTTCATGCAATGCTTGGAATTGGTTCACCCTCTCTTCTTTTCTCAGCCGCATCTCCCGCAAAGCCGGGGTGATTGAGTCTAGCTGCTCTTTCAGTGTTCCCCTCATTTTTTCTGGCTGTTCAGACGAAATTCAGTATCAGTCCATTTAAGACTCAACTAAAAGCATATTTCATGACTGGAAGTCAGCAATGAAACAGTGATCAGATGGCCAACTGTCCATTATAACTAATTCAATGAAATTCTGAATTCTTTCTCAATAAAACAAGACTTTTCAAGTACGGTACCCGTCCAGGGAGAGATCTTTCACCAAGAGACAGAAGAAGATGGGTGAATTCAGCCTCAGCTTCTGCCAACTCCTGATGCAGGCGAGCTCTAGATACATTGGCGCTATCAACTTTTCTCCTGTAAACTTCTAGACACTCCTGTTCAGAATCCAGCAGAACCTTCTCTCTTTCAAATTTGTCTTCTCCGACTTCATCCCAGATCATCTGTTTCCCAAATTATGGTAAAAGAAGACAGAATGAGAAAGATTCATAAACATTACTTTTGTATACAATTCATAGGGAAAAAAAGGGCTTGCCTGCAGCTCCTGAAGTAAATATCCACATGAAGTTTCTAACAATGCAGAGCTTCTCATTCTAACTGGCATCTGGAATGAGCCTTTCTGATTGTCCATTTGATATGGGTTAATGGAGCTTTCACAGACACACAAACTACTAGTTCGTGAAGTTCATTGATGATGCACTCAGGATTGAGGGAAAATGGAGGAAGAAAGTATGATGGTTGGGAGCTTTGAACGTGAGTTATTGCTTAAAAGGCAAGAGTGACAGAGTTAGGTAAGTTGAAGCTTTCGGTTCAAGGATAAGTCAGTTCTTTTTTATTCTTCAGGTTGGATCTTCCCTCTCTGGATATTTGAATTTGAATATTTTAGAAAAAAAAAAAAAAGGCGTCTCTCCTTTTATTTATAGTGTCTTATATTGCTAAAAGAAAAAAGTATTGCACAATAGTCTTTAGCAGAACTTGATTCGTAAGCAATCTATGCCCAAAATGTAGACAGCTCAATTCATGCTTTTCTGCAAGCAATATCGATTACACCCTCAGCTACGGTCCAGCGAAATCACTACTTGTACTAAAAGTTTAAACTTAAACTGATGAAAAGAGGTAGATTTTATTATTTATTTTATATCTTAACACTCTCTCACATGCGGACCAATACGTAGAATATTTAATTAAATAGGATAGTGTAGAGTTAGAGTTCGAACTCAGGACCTCTACTTTGATACCATGTGAAATCACCACTTGTTTCAAAAGTTTAAACTGATGAAAAGAAGTAGATTTTAATATCTTAACAATGTGATGGGCCAATAGTCATCTCTGGACACGCTTGTTGATTTAATACGTTTTAAATGGTTTAACGTAAGATATTGGTGAAAATCTAAGATTTTAAAACCATATTTCTCCATGTAGCTACCATTGATTCTAGACCTTTTAACTTGGATGGTTTTTGATTGGATTTGATTTTGCTGATTGAGAATCGTGGTGTGGGTTATCAATATTTTTAAGTTACTCAACGTGAACCCCGAAAAAATTGATAGGTGGCATGCTTCTTTCCTTGTAGGTAGAACAAAGTTTTACAGCTTTATTAATGTTAGTATTGAGATGAGTCTAATTTATAAGCATCATTATCATGTGATTTTGAACTTAATAGTGTTACCATTTTCAGCAAGACACTACTCTTTGTTCAGATTAGCAAAGTTATATATAACTTGCAGATTTATGGGTGACATGCTTCTTTCAATATTGGTAGGAAAAGAGAAAAAGTACTTTTGCCATCAGTTTCAATACTCTCATTTTCAACAAAACACTACACCTTGTTCACCTTCTTGGTTCTTCCCAATATACTGTTTTAAAGAGTGGGTGGTCTATTTTGTGGTTGAAGACAGAATTTGGAGAGAGAGAGAGAGAGAGAATCTGATACCAAGTGTGTTAAGGATGGATTAGTAACCTAAGCTCGTTTGGATACGTGAATCATCTCATCTCATTATTATAATTTTTTAAAGTTTTTACACAAAATATAATAAACAATTCAACTTTTTCAAATCTCAAAACAATAATAATATTAAAAAATAATATTCTAATAATATTTTATTTAAATCATCTAAAATCATTATATTTTATCTCATTTCATCTCACTATCTAAACGAGCTAAGAAAGAACAAGAATACTTCTAAATTTTTACAACCAACCAATGTGATAGTACTACTTAAGCATCGGTACTCATTTAAAGATAGGGTGCAGCTACTATGCCGCCCCAATTTGACCGCTGGGCAGGTAAAAAGATTTTTTTTTCTCTTTTTTCTTTTCATATTTTTTAACATATTTAAATATATTTAAAAAAAAAATGCATCAATACATTTACAATCACTTCTTTAATCACTAAGTAAAAAAAAAAAATTAATTTTGACTAGCGGTCAAATGGAGGTGTCAAATTGAGGAAGCAAAATAGACTCTCTCTTAAAGATAATAGCCTAACAATCAATAAGCTCTTACAATTTTCGGCCTGACGCTTGATTCATTTGATTTGCTTGATGAACTGTGTTAGGAACATCTTCATTTGATAATTATATTCCAAAACTATTATTAAAAATATTTCTTAAAAAAACTGAATTTTCTTAAATAAAAATGAAGTGATTTTCAATATGGTCTCAAACCATAAAATCAATACTCTTACTCTTAGGTTTTTTTTTTTTTTTTTTTTTTTTTTTTAAGAAGAGGACGGTACCCCAATTTTATTAAAGAACCCTCACTTGTGGCGGAGGAAAACCGTGGTTACAAGCCAGAAGTCTGGGGGTTACACATAAGCAAAAAGGACCAGAACCCAGACTTCACAAAAACCCTAGGCCTCAAACTAAATTTCATTCTTAAAGAAAATACAAAAGATTCAAGCCAACCCACTTTATTCATTCTTAAGGTGAGAAATGATTTGTATAGATCTTAAATTGATACGCAAGTTTCTATAAAAATATGGATCCCACTTTAAAAAAATATAAAATAAAAAAATAATTCTTTTTTAGCAGAATTCATAATTTTATAAAAGGCTTACGCAAAATTTATCTATTTAAAACTGTAAATAACATTACTTCTATTAAGTAGTTTACTGCTAAACCACTCATATGGTTCTTCAAAATGATTTTAATTGTAGTGTCGCATCAACCATGAGAGACTACCTTCTGTTGAAAAAGGTTGTTATATGTTGGTTTAATAGCAGGTCTATTTCTTAAGACGTTATGAATTTAATTTATGTGCTGATTACCATGGTAACTTCAAGTGGCAGTGGGTGTAAATAATTTCTAAGAAATTCTTGAAATCTATGCAAAGTCTTGTAAATTTGTGATTTTTCTTACTATTCCATCCATTAAAAATATCTAAAAAATCCTAAATCCAGTTATATGATGTGCAAGTCTAGTACACTTTCTTTATTAAAATTGGAATCCATCGTTAAAAATAAAATTATTTTTTTTTCATGTGAATCTTAGATTTATTTATTTTTAATAAAAGGAGTGCACGAAACACGAAACTTACATACAATAAGACTGCAAATATTATTTATCGGAAAAAAAATCTTCATCAAAAACAAAAACACCTACGTTTGAGCCAAGACTGTTCCAAATCATTTTGGTTTTCTCTGAAAAACTATGAATTTTTCTGTGCAATCAAAATCATTTACTATTTACTTGATTTTATAACAAAAACTTATATATATATGGTGATGAAATCATTATTCTCGTATATAGAAAGCCGTAAAGAAATATCTATAAAATGGTCCAAAATAAAAATTTTATTCAGTAGTCCTATATTATACATATTTTTTTATTTTTTTCTTCAGCAATGAGTGGTGTATGACTATTGAGTAGAATAACTCTAATTAAAAATAAATTTTTTTAAAAAAATTCTATTCAACAATCTTACGTCACACAGCTGTTGAGAAAAAAAAATTAAAAATTAAAAATTAAAAATTAAAAATAGGTTTACAGAGTAGAGTGAATGGAAGAACTAAATTTCCAAATAAAATAATTTCATATCAGTTCAGTTGAGCACAAATTAGAAGCAGCCCCAATCCTATATACAAGGAGTCAGCTGACTCAGGCTCAGCTCCACCTTCTTTCATGATCCACCGCTAGAATTCTGACAGAGATGCTATAAAAGCACAAACCAACGGTCAAGATCTGTCCACAATCAGGACTCTAGTCTTACTAATAAACATACTCCCACACCGAGTACTTCCGATGTTTGAGATATCTTTATAAGGTAACACGAAGAAGAAGACATTGTCCCTTCGGGGACATCCGATAAAATTGGAACGATACAGAGAAGATTAGCATGGCCCCTGCGCAAGGATGACACGCACAAATCGAGAAATGGTCCAAATTTTTTTTTCTCCTTTCCCAAATTTTGCTTTCTGATTTAGCAGCAATGTACACTCTCTCCGATCAAGCTGCGCTTATATGGATTCCGCTGCGTTTGTTGTGCTCGTGCGCGGAGGTAAAGCTGGGACTTTTCTCTTCTTTTGGGATTCCCGGCAAGTCCTGCTGAAACTAGGGTTTCTTTTCTGTAAGGATGGTTTCTTCTTTAGGATTTTGGGCGGAGTCGTGATTTTCAAATTCCGAGTCCTGATAGTTGATATTCTTTAATATTGAAGCTTGGAATGTCTTCATTTTTCAGTAGCGGTGTTCTTAATGAAGGTGCGCACACACCATATATGTAGCTATCCGGAACTTGGGGATTGCATTTAGACTGGCTTAAAACTTCATCGGGTAAATTTCAACCATTTTCTGTGTTATTTTCCTTTTTCAAGCTTTGGTGCTAAATGATCAGAAGCCTCTCATAATTTTTTTCATTCAGAACGGGTATAGTTTGAGGAAAAAAGATAATATATGCTACCAAAGATCTACCGAATTACTTGCATGATGGTGGCAACGTAATGCAAAAATAGGACCCCAAATTTCAGTTTTGGCCTTAACCCAGAGAAAGAGCGAGGAATGACATTCTCACTCACAGGCCCGCAAAACACGATCACCTCTTTGTCTCTAATTGAAGCTCAATAAACTGACTTGAGTCTGCCTTGAATGTCATAGAGTGATTATAGGAGGAACCATTGCCGTAACTTGTCATTGTAAAGTTCCGAATGATCTCTCCTGCTCGGGCCTAAGGCCCCAAACCGTGAAAATTTCCCACACACGAGGCATTAGTGTCCCCCATTGCGAATTCCAGAGAATGGGTTGAACCCTTTGTGAGCATTGGTCTGGTTAGGATTCCAGATGGACCCGCTGAGTTGATCTCAATTGCTGCCCTGCCTTCGGGAACCAAGTTGTGTGCGGAGTAGATGCATTTCACGACCATTGCTGGAGTGGTTATTGAGCTCCAGTTTGATGGTCTTTTTTCTGCTTTAGATGGTCAATCTAGCATCCACGCAAATCTTGGTGCCGCTTGTGGTTCATGAAGTTTTAGTCCGTGTGCTAAATTTCCACAAAGATTTAAGGTTTAAACTGACTCTATAACAAGCAGTTTTTTAGGTACGAGTGCTTGTTCTGACTAGTTTTCTAAGAATGTGCTTTAACCAATTAATTTTGTAGATGGGATACTGTTAGCATTTTAGAAGCTGCTAAGGAATAATGTTGGCCCAACTAAGGATATCATATTCAGTAAGTTTGGCCACAAAATCGGAAGAGAAAAAAGAAAATTAAGTGAACGGATGGATAGAACCAAAGATATAGCTATGCAACACTTTGGTTTTGGTTTGGTTTGAACGTGGAAGTAGATTTGCTCGTCAATATTTATGATGTTGACCATTCTTATGGAGTTGTGGCGTGCCATATTTCTTCAAATTACTTCAGATTTAGAATTTCTTTCAAAAGAGAAAAAAAAAATCATGATAGTTGCTTACATAGGAATAGCAAAAAGATAGTATAAGATTCATTGGTTTTCCTTCCTGTAGATTAGACAACTGCTCTAGAGTTTTAATGATTCTAGCGATTAATTTAAGCTTCTTTATATTATTCTGATTCTCTGCTGTTCAGTTTTTCTTTTACATTTTTCTGTTCTTATTTGATTGCCATTTTATTTTGTATTCATAGTGCATTTCCTCCATTTAATCGCGAAAATTACAACCCACATCAAACCCTGATATTGCAGAGTCGAAAATTACGTACCTGTGTAGCCAATTCATGTTGTCCCAACTTTTTTAATGAGGAATGTATCCACCACAGGTGTGCACTTTCCTGTGGTAGTATATAGTTTGATATGCTTTGGAATTCTAGGTTAATGAGCGCTTCTTAATCTCAACCAGGAAAGTAGCAGGCATGGCTCTCCCACAGTTCATTCCCACAACATCTTTGAAAGGAAAACCCATCCTTCAGAAATCAGAAGTCAAGACGCTTACAGCAGTAACATTATTGGAACAGTCTTCGCTCCCAGGAGCAAGGATGAGTGTAAGTAAATAGTCCATGTACTTCCTGTAGTTGTCACCCTGACCCAACTGCACCGCATGCCATATCCTGGCGATGAGGTCTGAGGACCTTGAATTTAAATGCCAAACTGTGCCATTAAAAGACCAACCAGGAATACGTTGTAGTGGTGTTTGTAGCCATGGTAGTCGAAGGAGATTTGAAGTCGGATTCTGGACTATATTTGAGAAGGAAAATTTGTGATTAGCAGTAAAGTTTTCTAAACGTGATGGCGCGCAGATGACATTGAAGTGAAGAGGAATCACAGGAGAAGAACTTCAAGAGCCATGGAAAGGAAGAGTGCTCCGTTTGATTGCAGAGTTGCTTTGCACACGGTTCTGTACATACGAACATTGCTTGAATGCAAAGTTGCAAAATAGCTTGGTTTACTATTTCCCAGTTGCGATTGCTTTGGTGTGTTTGAATTTGGAATGCATCGTTGCTTTGCACAGTTTTGTACATATGACCATCTCATTAATGTAAAGGAGCGAAATACTTTTGACTTGATTTTACTATTGCCAAACTCGTCTTGATTCTTAGGATTACGCAGTCAGAAAAGGCTGAGACTACTCTCTCTCAATCAAACAAGGATACTCTCCATTCACTGCATAAAATGACAGCTTTGGTAATTTTACTTAAATAATCTAATCATTTTTATAAATACAATAACTGAAATATTTCATGCTTCACAGTACTATCCATTATCCAAGGGAATAGAAAGAATCTTATTCTCTCCTGAAAAAGCTAATAAAAAAAATTAGTTGTGATAATTAAATGAAGGGAAATTAAAGTTTGATATCAATTTTAAATTTAATTTTAGAATTTAATTATGTAAATATTAATTTTATATATTCAAACTATTGCAATTTGCAATGATACCAAATCTTCTTTCCAGATGGTATTTTTATATCGAAGAGTTTCGTGGAACAACTTATCAATTAGTTTATGAAAGTTGTGGGAAATAAGTACAGTTTTATAAGATACATATTTCTGTAAAGCATTGCTGCTTATTATGCATGTAAATTTGTTTTTATTTCATTATTTTGGAGTTTTATTTTAAACTAAAGTATAGATTGATGTTTAGCAATTGAGAAATGTTAATATGTCCTCTGAGTTTGTTCGACCGTTCATGTATTTAATTTATTTTTACTTAATATCAAGAAAATAACTTTTAATATGTTATGTATTTTTTTATCTTTTAAAAATATTTAAATATATTAAAAAAAATTTTGTAGTAGACGACACGCCAGCTGTCATTGCTGGCGGCAGAGATATCACAATCCAGATTGGATTGGTGAACAGTAACGCTGATGCGTGGAAGACCAACCCACCAAAAGCCTAACCAACTAAACGGGCCTTTTAGTTGGGAACAAACTGAGTCCCACATTGTCTAGTTACATGACATTTTAAACGTTAATAAGCGCAAACGAGCCCAAACAAGAGCGTCCCTTCGGGGACATCCGATAAAATTGGAACGATACAGAGAAGATTAGCATGGCCCCTGCGCAAGGATGACACGCACAAATCGAGAAATGGTCCAAATTTTTTTTTCCTCCTTTCCCAAATTCCATCCATGGCTTTCTCTCAGTTATCTTCTCCGTTTTCTGGGCTCAAATCACCAGGTTTGTATTCTTCTAGTTGTTCTCTTGTTTTTTTTCCTGGTTTTTGTTTCCATTTATATACTGGGGAGTGAAAATTTGTGGTAATCTAGCGATCTAGCTATATGATATTTTCTAGTTTTTTGTTGGGCTAATCCGTTGAATCAGGTTCCAACAGGATTGGATTCCCACCACAAGCCATTTGTTACATTGGCATCAATCTCCATTTGTTTGATGCCATTGTGAGCCACTGTGTTCCTGTCAGACTGCAGTGCATGGCCATTCTCTCGAAGGAGATTTTGGGATCTGAAATTGCATACCCAATGAATTGTGTTGCTCAGTGTCCGGCCCCAAATGGCGAGAGTTTGGATTCTGGAGGCGTTTTGTTTGCAATGTTTTACTCGAGATCCATAGTCCGGACTATTGGGTAAAAAGCCATGGAACAAGTTTGCTTTGAAGAGTAAAATAGTTGAGAGTTTCGCAGGTAAGATGAGCTGCCTTATCAGCAGGCGATACTTCTGTGAGAAGGAACGAGAGAATCTATGCAGATTGCAAGAGCCATGGAGAGGGGCATATGTTCACTTTGTTTATGAATGCAAACTTGGCTCTGTACGTTTGTGATTGAGACACCGATCTCTTGTTTTAAATTTGAATGATGCCATTAAAGCCTCGTAGCATGGTTATGAAATTAACATATAAAAGGAAAAATTCAGGTGTATCTGTAGTTGTATATATTGAACATGGAAACACTGTAAGTTGCTTGTTTGAGATTTCGGTGGAAAATATTGCTTATAGTTTTAAGACTTATAACTTAAGAAATAAATTCTACTATTAAAAAGTTATTTATTGTTTAGTAACTATATGTTTAAAATACTTTTAAACATGTTAAGTTTATTCGGAAACAAATTAAAAAAGTAATTTCTGGAAGTAGAAATAACGATTATTTGAATTTTCAAATATTATAACCATATCTTTGAAAGTTTGAAAGTTGTAATTATCTTCCAGTTATACGAGTATTTTCGTTTATTGACAGTCTTTTTAATATTCAAATTACGTTTCGCATTATCCGGAAAAACATGTTTGATACTTTTCCTCAAACGTACTTTTTAGTTTATTTGAAATTAAAAGTAAAAGTGTTTTAATACATAACACAAACAACTTAATGTTTCTATTAAAGAACTTTTAAGACTATTTAAACACTTTTTACGACTCGTACCACAACCCCACAAACATGACCTAATGAACTTTTCAGTGAATTACTTGTATCCGTAGCACATCATATTTTTCGACTTTCATCCAGTTTTGCAGGAAGGAGGAAATGATACATTTGCAGGTCAATTGAAGAAACATAAATCTTCATCCCTTTTAAGAACACCTGGTAATAAAGCTGATACGAGTTGTGATAGCCTATATAAAAAAAAAAATGCATGGTTTCCTCAGATTACGTTAAATTCCATGTATGTAGCATTTCTATCGAGCCCATGCTCGTCCATTACCACAAAACGAAAGCCACACAATAAAGCAAGACCCTCTCATTTTCTGTGAAACCACCTAATCCGAGTCTGCAAATGTACAAACAATTCTTCTGATTACATATTAGGAACTAACTTCTGCACTCTTTAAAGTCAGAAACACCAGCGCCAACCCAAGCTCTTCAATTTTTTCTTTTAACACAAAGAATGTCACCAAAATATGTGGACTGAGGAGCGTGTCATTCAGTGTAGTGTGTGAACGGAGCCAAAAACCAAACCACAAGAAAAACATGTCCTCAACCTCTGGATTTAACTGACCGATTGTGGTTTGTAAATAGCTTTGGTTCTTTCCCTTTGAAAGTTGTCATTATAAATGATGAAATGATTATGTATATACAAAATCACAAAAGCCGGCTCCTGAAATCATCTTCTCCTCCGCCACCAGTCTGGGATTTTCAACCTCTGGCTTCTACGTACAGCAAGTTTGACTCCAGGAAGCTTGTGTTTTACCTGCCTCCATAGCATATTGACAGCATCTTCTTTATTTGGGGGGTACTGGAATTCATAATGATGGGAGATGTTCTTAAGCCGATTCCACATTTCAATCCATCTCTCTTTTGGAAAATTCCGAAGCTCATTAACCATGTAGCCAGGTTTCAATGCCTCTTTGAAAGAGAAGAATATTGAGAATTGGGCATAGTCAATTTCATCCTCGAACGGGAGCTCAATTTGATCACTTACGATGACAGGAACACAGTGGCTCACAATGGCATCAAACAGGCGACAAGATGAAGGCGTGTCACCGGCAGGATGCAGACAAAACTTTGATGAGTGCATTCCTTGCGAAGACTGGTACAGCAGAATAATAAAGGAATAAGGGAGACAGGAAAGCATGCAATTAAGTTGAGGAATTTCCATGGTCAAGGTTAGATATCATATGCCGCAAACAATATGCGATGCTATATTATCCATCTAGCAACATGTATCCAGATATTCAGAGAGTAGTTATAAGAACTAAGCTATGTATCAGGAAGTGGGCTAAATTCATGATTACAACGAAAAATAAATAAAAATAAAAATACTCTTCACAAAATCACTACATCTTTCTACTGTCAGGAAGAAGTATTGACTGATGACGACATTACAACTGGTGATCTCTTATGGACAGAAATAATATGCACTATCCAAATTCTATGACCAATATATGCAAACAAAATATCCTTCATAGGTTAGCACCACATACCACTTTTATATTTTCACCTGTCGCAACACTCCGCTCATAATGAACATCATCATAACCAGCTAATATCTTTGCCAATTTAACACGAACAATTCCTTCCTGCAACATGACAATATTTGTGCTAATTAAGTAAATTTTTGTAAAGATTAAGAACTAGACATTGTCTTTCATGCAAACAAGATTCAGACTGACGCACATCTTTCCTGTATGTCCTCCCACGGAAGAAAAGAAGTGTTGTACGTGATTCAAAAGGTTCTGTAGTGTCATCGTTGGTAAATGAATCCACAACATGCACATATGGGGCCACCACATCTTTGCTTATATTTGACATTGTTCTAGGGTAGCGTCCAAAATCTACAACAATCTGAATAGATGCATTTACTTGTTCTCGCAGAAATCTGAATGCATTGGGATGTGTCATAGGAATCACATGGTCTCTGCCTCCAGACCGTTGCCAGTACTTGGATTGCCGCAAGAATTTCAGTAAATCAATCTGAAATCAGAAGGAACCCATACTGAACTGTAAACAAAAATACATAACTTCAAAAGGGGGTAGCATTTGAAAAATATTGAACTGTAAACAAAGATACACATGATACAACCTGTGGGTTCCTGATCACACACAACCGGTTCAATATGTCAGTTCTAATAAATGACTTGGAAGGGGGGGATCCAAATTTTGCATAAAAATCACCTGATCTATCCATATAATCTAAAATTAGCTACTTTTATTTCATCCAAGAATATAATGCTACAAACGTTGGCAATTTTTTTCAGTGTCCAAGAGATTTAGCAACTTGAGCACACTGCTCAGATCAGTTCCTTAGCAAATTGAGCAAATGATTTCAAGTGTTATACAATCAAGCTTAGTTCAACCAAAAGAAGACACACAAAAAAAGAAAAAATTATAAGTAAAATCTACCAAATGATTGCGCTATACCGCTATATATCATAGGGTTTTCTCCCCACAGACTCCTTTCCTTCATTTTGGTACATAATAGAGATCATTAGAAAATTATAAAACCACTCAAGAACTAAGCAAAAGCAACCGATTCAATACTATTAACGATAAAACTCAATGCCCATTTTTCGAATTCTCCAAAACTTAGATCAGTAGCTAACACAAATATTTACCCAAAAATAAGTAACCTCAATCAAACCGATCACGTGCCTGCAATTGGTGATCTTTCTCGGTATCCGGATCCGTCATGACATGCCCGTGGGTATTGAAGCTCAACGAAGAGAAAAACGGCACGAAGAATATGTCAGCCATTTCCGGATCCGAAACCCTAACCGCCTCTCTCTCCTCGGCACCGTCTCCTTCATACAAAAGCGAGCCCATCATCCAGTACTCCACGCTGTGCTGCCTTTTCAGGCCCGAGTTCTTGGGCCAAGGCGGCCAATTACCGCCCGTCACCGGGGTCTGGTCCGGGTTCCCGCGGTTCAACATGCCCACGTTGAACCTGCGAGGGAGATCGTACATGTAGACCCGGAGAGGCGGGTTGGGCGCACAGAGTGGGCGCGCACCAGCGGGTGACTGCAGCAGAGGAAAGAAGTAGGATCTAAAATCGACGGTCCCCATGAAGATGGAGTACGAGAATAGGAGAAGGAGAACGAAAACGAGAGAAAGCGTGGCTTTCCCGTACATCCTCGGAGATTGGTACGTCTGACTCTGTATGTCTCTGAGTTGGTCTGATCTTTGTGTTGGTGCGAGTTTTAATTCGCAGTCTTTCTATCTTCTACTCCGTTGTGTCAAACATACAAACCAATAAAGAAAAACAACAACAATGAGGAACAGAGACATCCATCCAATCTGCCGAGAATTCGAGAGTACAATTTAGGCAAACGAGGCCTTAGCCAATTGGAAATTTGGAACGTCATGCGTTGGGGATGTGCTTGATATCGAAAATGATAGTTTGCTGATCATCCCATGTCAATTAAAAGAAGATCAACACTATAGTTTTGCTTCTTCTTTTTTTTTTTTTCTTTTTTTGAATAAAGAGATTTGCTTATATGTATTTTAATAGTTAAAGGTTTAGGCATGTGATATTGGTTCGGTAGTTTGGCTTGCATCAAGGTCATTTGGATCATATGGTATAAAGTTTGGTATCTAAATAGAAGAATTAGATTCGAACTGCCCACCTCAATATAAAAAAATAATAATTTGGCTTGCATCCCGTAAAAATATTATTATTTATGTTTTATTACGTAAAGAATTATTCTATTATCAAGCTTATACATTACATACTGCTTACATAACATAATTTAATTTAAAATATCAATATTATTAGAAGAATAAGATCGATTAAACTGAATAAATGAATAGATCAAAGTAACATATATTCGATAATTTTTTCACTAGATGTACACCCAAATCTTGATTTAGTTGTGTACTCAATAGTGAGCCATAAAAATCGTTGTAGTGAGTAAAATCTAAATAATTTATACGAGAAAAACTATTATGCCGCCCCACTTTGATCGCTGGTCAATTTTTTTTTTTATTATTTAGTGATTAAGGAAGTGATTTTAAGTGTATTGATATATTATTTTAACAGCAGTAAGAGTGAGACGGCATAATAGCCTCACTCAATTTTTATGGATGGTGAGGTATTCAAATCAAATGTTCTCAATCATGCATACAAATTACAAAATTCTCACTCTTCAAGCCAACGATATATTATAATTGATTACATAATTTAGTGTGGTTTTTATATGATATTTTAAATAGCAAGTAAGGAATAAGGACCCACCCACAACGTTTTAGGGTACGTTTGGGTAGTGAGAATACTTGAGAAGTGTTGAGAATGTTTGTGAATAGTTATGAGTAGAGATTGGAGTGAGTTTGTGAGTCCCATTGAGAGTATTTTGAGTTGTTTGGATGTGTGAAGTATGTTGAGTTGTTGACTTTTAGGTAGGTAGTTGAAAAATATGTGGGTCCCATAAATATTATAGTAATTTTATTTTTAGTAATAAATATTATAATGATTTTATTATAGTGATTTTTTAATATTAAAAAATATTGTAGTGATTTTATTTTATTTTTATATATAATAATGATAAATATTATAATGATTTTATTTTTAATTTATATATAAGAGTGATAAATATTATAATGATTTTATTTATATATATATAATAGTGATAAATATTATAGTAATGTTATTTTTTATTTGTATATTATAGAGATTTTATTTTTAATTTATATATAATAGTGATAAATATTATAGTGCTTTTATTTTTTATTTATATATTATAGCGATTTTATTTTTTGTTTATATATTATAGCGATTTTATTTTTTATTTAGATATAATAGTGATTTTATTTTTTATTTATATATTTTAGTGATTTTATTTTTTATTTATATATAATAGAGATAAATATTATAATGATTTTATTTTTTATTTATATATTATAGTGATTTTATTTTTTATTTATATATTATAATGATTTTATTTTATTTATATTTAATAGTGATAAATATTATAGTGATTTTAATATTTATTTATATATAATAGTGATAAATATTTTTTATTTATATATTATAGTGCTTTTATTTTATTTATATTTAATAGAGATAAATATTATAGTGATTTTATTTTTTATTTATATATAATAGTGATAAGTATTATAGAATGTTTGTGAATAGTTATGAGTAGAGATTGAAATGAGTTTGTGGGTCCTATTGAGAGTATTTTAAGTTGTTTGGCATGTGAAATATTTTCAAAAGTACGAGAGTATTTGGAAAGTGTTGAAAATAGTTTAGTAGCCAAAACTAATCTTAATATTATCTAATGGCCACGTTTTAATTCCTACAAATTATTTCCATCTCTACTAATTATAGAGAATATTAATATTTAAGTCAAAAAAATATAAACAAACCTAAAACCATCCTTTTACACAGTAGCCGCTAACTTTATATAGGCTGAGCACGTGAAAATGGAACAAAGTACAATTAACAAAGCGGTTTTTACTCTTTTTTGGAATAAATAATAATATCTAACGCTAGACTGTTGGAAGTTGGCGAAAGTAATAATTTTATTTTAATGAAATTGGAAAGCATTATTGTATTAGGGAGTAAGGAGATGAAAGAAATATACGGCTCTTCCAAAGTACACTGTCCTCTCACGGTGGCTCTATACAGTATACATCACCCTTACCTACCCACCGTGGTCACCCTATCGGTGGACCAGTGTGATAGTGACATGAAAGAATAACATTATAATGCGCAGCAATAAACACGAGAGTTATGTTAATTATTCTTCTCATTAATTATTATTTATTGTATATATCCCACATCTTATAAAAAATACCTTACACTCTATAAAAATAAAATAAAATTATAACGTGTAGAGGTAAATAGTGACTGATGTGTAGCAAAATCCTAATTATAATTAATTGTTTTCTTCACAAAAAGGGTTGAAAGAGTGACCAGATATAATTTCTTTACCAGAATGTGATCATAATAGCACCTAATTTATTGGAGAACCAGATAAGAGGGGCCTAGATGGCAAGAACCGTAGGCGCTCCTTACAAGTCGAACTTGAGCCATAGTCTGACCCTAGTCCCACGAGAACTTCAATGGTCTATGAATCAATAAGTCACCAATAATTATGAGCGCTTCTTGTTGCGGAATTCGACCCTAAGACTTAGTGCCCAATGACAAACTCATGGTCTACTGAGCCACCACCCTAAGCGGTCCGTTATTCATTCTTTTTTTACTGTCCTCGTGCAATATTGTTTATATATTCTTGAATTGGTTATTTTAAAAAACTAGAATTAATCTAATAATTGATATATACCATGACAAGTGGAATAGAAGTATAACATAACTCTTAGACGAAAACTGTTGATAAGAATTAGATATTTTGTAAAACTTAAAAGGAAGGAAAAACTTAAAAAACATTCATTTTCACACGAAAATGACCTAACGTGTTACGATGAAAAATGAAACGATACATTTCGTGGCATTCTTAAGGAAATTAGATTGTTTTGGGTAGGAGAGGAAAACAAGCGAAAATGACTACATGAAAAAAATAAGTGATGAAACGATGCATTTTGTTTCATCATTTACCTAAAGTTTGGAGCATAATGGTTAAGAACATCGATCAAACAAGTAAAAGAGAGAGATATGTCTATATCAAAGTATCTGAATCTTAGAACGGCTCCAATAATTAGAGGAATAAGCAGCTATGTAGCCATATACTCGTAAAGAAGTATCGAGAAATTTGGATAATATCAAACGTTAAATTTGAGTTCCGACCTAAAAAATGAACGAATACTTTTTATTGTTAAGAAATCAAGGTAGAGGAGATTTTTAACTTTAATGGTTTATTGGCCTCAGTTAGTACCAAATTCAAAATTTTCTCTCATTTTCCTTCATTCTCTTAACAACTAAAAAAAAAAAAAGAGTATTTTTAAAGATGAGATGAGATGAGTTGAGATTAAAGTTAAAAAATTGAATAAAATATTTTTAAAATATATTTTTTAATATTATTTTTGTTTTGAAATTTGAAAAAGTTGAATTATTTATTTTATTTTATATTAAAAATTGAAAAAATTATAATTATTAAATAAGATGAAATAAAATGTTTTCTACAAACAAACGAAGATTAGGCTTCGTTTGGAACATTAACTCATCTCAACTCATCATTACAACTTTTTCAAATCTCAACACAAAATATAATAAACAATTCAACTTTTTCAAATCTCAAAATAATAATAATATTAAAAAATAATTTTCTAACAATATTTTATTATCTCATCTCAATTCAACTCAACTCAATTTAACGTCCAAACACAGTCTAAGTTGCCTCTAACTCCCGCATTATTGATAAGAAAAGTCGTCGGTATGTCTAACGCCTCCCAAGCCTTTCATACGGATGCCTTGATGGTGGGAGCATCGGCACAAATGTCTAGCTTTACAGCCACGGCTTGAAAACCTTGGGAATTGGACGCCGAAAAAGAAGGGAGGTGATTGATTTGGTGGCAGAGGGAGTTGAGGCGATTGACCCTGCGAGTGGCGGCCACGATCTTGCAGCCTGCATTGGCGAGGTCAAGATAAAATTCACATCCAAGTCTGGAGGACGCCCTCTCGCCATAACGACTTTTCCCTCCAGGTCCCACCTACATGGCTTCTACAGATGCTCCGAGCCTTGCTTCGTCATTTCCAGAAAGAGAGAGGGAGTGGTTGCGAGGTGACCCTCATTACTTAAATTATGACGTCAGCTTTAACACACGGGTGATTTTGATTAACATAGAGTTTGAAAAACAATGACTGTGCCAAAACCCCACGTTAGCGGTATGCGCAATTTCTTGTGTGAAAATGACTGTTTGTAGCATAATTTTTAAAGGAAATCTCAAAAATAGATCTAAGCCAAGTTCTAGTCGATGGTTTAATTGGAACTAATTTAAGTCATTATAATTAATCGTAAGTAATATGAGATCTTATATTATATAACACCCATCATTTAGTACAAAAGTATCCCAACGTCTCTCCTGAATTTCTTAGATGAACTACTCAACATGGGACGTGGCAAACAATCCATCTAATCAGATCAAAGGCCAAATGGAAAATCTATTTTGTTGAGAATATAAAACTCGTTATCTCTCCACATGACGACATTATGAGTAATTTTGGTTATCAAATTCACAGTAACTCATTTTAATTTATTATTATAATTTTTTTAAATTTTAATATAAAATATAATAAATAATTTAATTTTTTTAAATTTTAAAATAATAATAATATTAAAAAATAATATTTTATTATTCAACTTAACTCAACTCAACTCAAATTAATTCAATTTAATATAAAAAACGCAATCTATATTTATGCCCTTTGAGAAGTATACATTTACAACAACCAAAGCACCTCGTATCTTGTACCGAGTAAATGCTATATAGATTTCGAGTGAGACAAAAGAAGGCGTGGATCACAAGACTCTTTATATGTTTTACATTTACAACATCCAAAGCACCTCGTATCTTGTACTGAGTAATAGATTTCCAGTGAGACAAAGAAGGCGTGGATCACAAGACTCTTTATATGTTTTACATTTACAACATCCAAAGCACCTCGTATCTTGTACTGAGTAATAGATTTCCAGTGAGACAAAGAAGGCGTGGATCATAAGACTCTTTTATATGTTATATAGGAAAATGACACGTATCCTCCTACCGACTCCTCTGATAAATTTCACTGTAAAAAATGATACAGACACCGCTAATGATAGAGACACCGCTAATGACTTTCGCTGAAAATTATCGTTTGCTTTATCATGTATTTTTTTATATATATTTTTTATAATTATTTTTATATAGATATTTTTAATATTAAAAAATAAATAAAAAATTATAATATTATTAAAAAATATTTCTTTAATTTATTACTTATTAATTAAAAACATATTTTTTAATAATTTTTTTTATTTCATGATTAAAGAAATATTTTTTAATAATATTATAAATTTATTTTATATTTTAAAAATATTTAAAATAATTATAAAAAAAATATATAAAAAATATAGCAGTATTACTCATCCCACTATATATTCCACGAGCAGTATTTTCTTTTCTACTCGACGTCCATCAGTCAGCCACCCTCTCGAGTTTAGAAGTCCCAGCCCTCCCTCCCACGTTTGTCTCCAGACATACCGGACTCATTTCTCATAAAATCTATCCGGCTGTGTAAAATCTCGTCCGGTTTGTGCCTTTAGGCTCGCAGGGAAAGGAGGAGCAGGAGATAATGGCTTGGAGGTTAAGCACAGCGGATGTGTGCGGGTTCAAATTCTTGATCTCTTTGGCGGTTATGTATGGCCTCATGGCGATGCTCGCCTACTCCGTCCTCCATATGAAGTTCATTAAGCCGCTCGGCATCCAGGCGCCTCTCGATCGCTTCTCCGAGGCGAGGGCGCTCCAACACGTCCGAATTTTGTCCAAAGAAATCGATGGCCGTCAAGTGAGACCATTTCTTTTTTTGGCTTCTTCGTTTTGTTTTTTCAAATGAAAATAGTTCTACTTCCTTTATTTCTCCAAAGTTATTCTTACTGTTTTTTTTTAGATTAAAGTTATTTTTAGGTGATTTAGTGAGTTGAAATGGGATTAGAAAATATAATTGTTGAATAAAATATATTATAACATTATCTTTTAATATTATTATTAATTCAAGATTTAAAAAAAAGTTGAATTACTAGCTATATTTGTGCCTACAAATTTGAAAAAAACTATAATGATGAGATGAGATGATTTACTGATAACTAGTAAAGTTTTGTTTCAAAATAAATTAAAATTTTGAACGTTAATGCTCTGTTTGGTTCCTTGGAAAAGACATGGAAGGAGAAGTTGACTTAGAATTGCGAAGTTCAAATTTTAACATTTTCGCCAGTGTATTTTAGCAACCAAAGAAGAGAGGGAAACTGTCAACCGTTTGAGAAGAGCTTTTAAAAACACGATAATGCTGTATACACGGACACAAGCACGGGTTCAACACGGAGAAAGGACAAATAAAGTTACTGTTCATACGGACAGTCTAGATATTAGAAAAGAGCACTCTCAATGGATTAATTAAAACTAAAGTATATTTTTGATGAATATAAGATGAATATAGCTTTTGGCTAT
This sequence comes from Juglans mandshurica, assembly GCA_022457165.1. NCBI lineage: Eukaryota > Viridiplantae > Streptophyta > Magnoliopsida > Fagales > Juglandaceae > Juglans > Juglans mandshurica. Next base: position 21,836,797 of record CM039629.1, on the reverse strand, counting down.
TCTATTTACGTAAGTCTCCACATTGGAATAATTATTTTTTTATTATATGACAATAAAATAATATAAGATGAATTTGGCTTTGGTTATTCACATCAAATCTCCACATTGGATTATCCATTTATTCATTATATAGTAATGTGTAATTAATAAGTTCAAAAATATTTTAATATTTTAATTATGAATTTATTTTATTTTATCATATTTTAATATTCATAATATTATATATTAATTAGTAATTATATTCTAATTATATTTTTTCAATTGTCATTTAAAAGGGAGAGAGAAATCATTGATATAAAATGTATTTGATGTATGAATAGTTACTTTCAAATTTGAAAATTATTTTGGAAGTGACTGTAGTTGGAATTTAGCTAATCCAATGTGATGCCATTTTATGTTCTAATAGCTAAATGCTCAATGGATTTAGCTTTTAGCTAATCAATTGAGGATGCTCTAATTAGAGAAAAACTTCTAACCGGTCTTTCTATTTATCCCCAAATAACAGCCCTCCAATGAGGAAATGCCACGCATGCGTCCCATTTTATCTCCGCTATACCGCACCAGAGAGTCACAGACCAGTCTTCACGGGAACAAAAAAGCACCACCACCAAATCCTCCACCCCCTTCTCGCAACCGAGGACAAACCCTCGCACTCGTGTTGTCTGAGCCCTTACCCGTGACGCTCCCCCTCGCAACCAAGCCCTCCCCTCACATCGACGGAAACCCACAATCTGTCGAAACCAAGCTCTCCACCTGCTCTGCACTCACTTGATTCTTTGAAAGCTTTCCTACTAAAATCACCAAGATACACGTATGAGTCATTTCAGTATATGCATAAGATCCTGGAAAACTTGATGAACTTTAAGATTATAAACTCTCATTGAATTCTGACACCTTGAAGGTAGCATTCAAAATGGAGCAAGCATGGATGATTCTAATGATTTAAACCCTGATTTATGATCTGTTTTAATGATCAAACCGAGCTCCTGAGCATGGGGCAGGGTCAACCTTCATCAAGTACTTTATCTTAATTGTCCCAAAAATTTCCTAAAACCAAAGCTTCAGTTCAAATCTAGGCCCTTAAAAAAATGAATTTCAACCGATAGAGTCTGAGAAGACACAGATTTCTATCATTTTTCCCGTGATTTATGCATGCCACTAAATGTTTTGTCAACAATGACATGTTTCAAACAAAAACCAGTTTTGAACATCCAACAAAAACACACTCCCTGCAAACTCTTCTTTGATAAATCCCATCGGCAGCACTCCATGGTCAATCTCGAAGATTTCGCTCGTACTCTCTCATTCAATCTTGAACACACTAGTACTGCTATATATATGGCTTGAACTGGTTATGGTACCCAGTTGCAACACCACTTGCCACCGGCGTTGTTGTGGATTGACAGCTTTTTCTGTTTGAAAGAGGATTTGGATGATTATTTAGAAGCCTTCAAGATGTTAAGGTATAAAAAGCATAAATGGGTTGTGGTTCCAAAGCTAGATAGAGATGATAGAGAGGACGGCTGTGATGGACACTATTGTGGCTAACGCACTGCTGTGGATGACGGTGATAAATCACTGTTGTGGACTCTTGCGGTGAAATTTGGTGGATAAATTACTACTGTGGACTCTTGCGGCGACGGACCTTGGTGGTCGATAGACCTTGGCGGGCAACAGAACTAGGTGTGGCGGCGATGGAACTGGTTTGACAAATAGCAAAGGATTGTTGGGAGACAGAATGAAAAAGATGATAATGAAATATTGGAAATATCGGGTGTGATAGTATTATGTTCATTTGTATAGATTTGCTGACGTGGCGGCCTTTAATTGGGGGTTGTTAAAAGTCCAATATCAGCCCGACTGTTCCAAAGAGGAACTGTATAACTTATATGCTTGTTTATTTGACAGGAAGGGCGTCCTGGCTTGCGAGAAGCTGCCCATTATATCAAAGGCCAGCTAGAAATGACAAAGGAGCGGGCCGGGTCCCATATTAGGTTGGTCTACCGTCTATTCATTTCCATATTGTCATGAAGTTTTGTCATTCAATTTTAAAGCGGTTATATCTTTCATTCTGTGTCCGATGCGAATTTGTAGGTTGATTTCCTCGTCTTATTGCAAGTAAGCTGGAGGAATTGGTTGTTGATATGAGTTCTAGTTTACAGTTTTGTCTTAATTGTTTATTTTGCAGAGTAGATGTTGAGGAGAGCATTGTTAATGGCTCCTTCAAAATGATATTCTTAGGCCACAGCATAACAATGGCGTATAGAAACCACACAAATATTGTAATGAGGTACTTCATTTTGTTGATTGCGATTTTGGAATTTGCCCTTTTGTTTTGATCATTTTGGAAGTAGTCCTCCCCCCCGAGCACACTTTTTTATGCCTTTAGGTAAAGTTTTAGACATGGTGAGAAAACAAAACCTTTTTATGCTATCTGGGGAAAACAGAAAAGGAAAAAAGGAAGAAAGGCTGGTGGAGTAACATCCCTAGTAACAATCTCAAAATGTGGTTTACTAGGAGAGAATGAGGAAGTATCTGGACAAAGACTTTACTGATATAAATTTGTTGTGTTTGATACTTGTAAATTGTAAGAGGAAATCTGTCAATCTGCGTATCTTATGAGCAAATGAAGTATAATTTATTTATAGTTTTTTTATGCATCTGTATGGATGAACTTTTACCCAAAATGACAGGCTATCATCCGCAGACTCAAAAGATACTGACCCATCACTTTTACTGAACGGCCATTTTGATAGTCCGCTTGGTTCCCCAGGTGCTGGTGACTGTGGTTCATGTGTTGGTGGGTACAATGAAAATCCACACTTGTTTAGTGGCCACGCGTGCTCGATTTATTCATATTCTCATCATTACTTCAATCTTTTTTTAGCATCAATGCTGGAAGTAGCAAGACTCACTGTAGATTCTGGCTGGGTCCCTCCTCGACCTATTATTTTTCTTTTCAATGGTGCAGAAGAGCTATTTATGTTGGTAAGACACAATGGTATTGCCCTTTCTGGAAAAAATATTATCTTGGGAATAATTTTCTCCCTGCCTTTTTTTCCTGTCTTGTAAAAAGTTCTCTTAAGCACATGTACCTTACCTGGTGTTCATTGTTTTATTTAGGTGCCGTTTGGATAGTGAGTTGAGTCGAGTTGAGATCAGATAAGATAAGATGAGTTGAGATCAGTTGAGATGAAAGTTGAATAAAATCAGAATGGTCAATTTATGCTAGCCGAGAATCATGTAGTTAATTTGTACCTGAACATTTATTTTCTTCTTTTTCTTTTCCATGTAAATTGGCTCACAAGATATGTAGCTTATGAGATGGAGTTTATTTGCCCCTGTTGTTTCAGGGTTCACATGGTTTCATGAAGACACATAAATGGCATGATACAGTTGGAGCTTTCATAAATGTAGAAGCATCTGGTACTGGAGGTCTAGGTAGGATATGATCCAATGCTGATATTATTTTCCCAAAAGTTTTAGAATGTACACTTAATATGGCTGCATGAAGCAGTGCAAATATGCAACTAACTTGTTGGCGTACCTTTTTCCATTTAGTGGATAACTTAGAGAGTAATCAATGACCTAGAAAACATACAAAAAACTTTCTAGGATTTTCTTTTGATAAGTAAAAAATTATTAATGTAAATAGGCGTAACCAAATATACTGGATGTATACAAGAGAAAACACCTAGTTGGGATGCAAAAGAAAAAAAAAAAAGGGATAAACCCATCTAGGAAAATGAACCTAACAAAGCCCTAGCCCAAGCCCAAGCCCAAAGACACGCCTGTCCCAAACCACCACCAATGCACCAAGCCTATCCTACCAAACCAGATTTTGCCCTCAAGCCTATCCCACCACCAATTCCCCAACACACTCCTTAGTACTTGTAAACTCCGAACGAGCCTACTAAAAATATACAATTGGTTATGTCTTCTCTCTGTTCCTCCCTCGACTTGAACTACCTCCCTTATCGTCATAGTTGATTGCCCAACTGAGACGCTTTAACTCTCTGCTCTTTTTAGATCTTGATTTTGCGCCAAGTACATGACCCGCCTCTATTGCAGTGAGTGGTGCTGTGAATTGGTCCTCTAATCCTTCACAGGTAATCCCCACACACTGTTGTATTTCATTTACCTTGTCCAAAACCCAATCCGATGATGAATCATCTATATTGTTAATTAGTGGGAGAGATATCAGGAGAACATCATCTTCTGCAGTCTCCGCTCCAAACTGTGGACCAGGCCCTAAAAAGGCCCCCTCGCAAGGCACCAATGACAGCTCCATCCTTTCCTCCACACCAGTTCCTAAAACTTGCATCTCCTCCACAGTGCCATTGATGCTGTCACCACCTTGACCAAACTTATGTGTTGACCCACAAGATGCCTGAAGAGGTACACCGATTACCTCTGACATGGGTGGTGGAACCATGGTCGCCATTTGAATTTTGGGGTTAGCAAAAACTCCTCCAAAACTTGGCAATACCACAGATTCCGTTGCAGGTGCCGTCGATTCGACGAAAAGAGCATTGACTGCGCAACTCGTCGGCGATTTAGGGCAGGTTTGGGGCACAAGACAAAACACAAAATTCTCAACTTAACTTATCTCATCTCATTATTACACATTTTTCAAATCCTCATACAAAATATAATAAACAATTCAACTTTTTTAAATCCCAATACACATTTTTCAAATCCCAAAACAATAATAATATTAAAACATAATATTTTAAACACAAAACAAAACACAAAATTCTCATCTCACCCCCCAAACCTGCCCTAGTCACCGTTGGTGAGGGGCAGTCTGTTTCGGTTGCTCCACGCCAATACCCGACGTAGAACCCTCTTCAAATGTAGATTACCCGCTTCTCCTTTTGACCCTCCACACTCGCCTGGGTCTAAATATTGAAATTGGGCCAAAACCAACTTTCTTTTGTCCTTTATCTATTTTTTTAGCATTCAGCCCATCACTTAACACGCCAAGCTTGCCCTTATTGGGCCTTATAGCAGCACCATTACTACCTCTTAGCTCACCTAGCCTCTCAATTTTTGTTGATAACATAGCAACCTCTGCCTTCAACTCAGCAAGCTGGTGTTGCATCTCTTTTAATGTACAGTGCATACCATTGGGAAGACCCAAACCATCCAAGTCGGACCGGACCCCTTCTGACTTGGAATATTTCCATGTACAATCTGTAGAGGCTGCAGACCCCTTTCACTGCTTCCCTTCTTGCCCCTATTAGCAAACTGATTAACCGAAGCAGGACCCATTGCCTCACTACTGTGGTTGCACTCGGGTCTTTTTGTTTCAGGCCCATATTGTTGTTCTCATTAGCAGATAAATTCTGTTTACCTTCTAGGATAATCCAACTGCAATCTTGATTAACTAAAAAAAACTAGGTATTCAACAAAATCAACAGATGGGAACTGTATTGACAATAAATATTAACATGTGCTTGATTTCCATTACTAATTACATGCTCGGTGAAATAGAGGAATGATTAAAATATTGAGAATTGTCTCCTTTGTTGATAGAGCATAAGAATAACTTCTTTATTTCTTCCCAGTCTATATTTGGTTTTGTAGTGCTGTAACACTGCTGCTGTTGTTGTACTCTTAATTAACAGACTTGGTTTGCCAGTCTGGACCTGGTTCATGGCCTTCTCAAGTCTATGCCCAATCAGCAGTATACCCAATGGCACATAGTGCTGCTCAGGTGTTTATTAGTCTTTTATTTTTTGAACAACTTTCTTATAGTCTTAAATGCACATCCAGGTGGTGATCATTTCATTTTTATGATCTACGAGTGCTGAGTATTGACTTTCATGATGTCAAAACAGCACAATTTCTTCTCACTTCCTCTCGAACCATTATTTACTTGATTTTATTTAAGAATTCAAATTCATGGTAACCATACTTAGTGTTGATACTGAGGTTGTATATTTACAATCTTTCCTCGACCTTTGTGTGTGGTATGTATGCATGTGGATATGTGGATGTGTTTGTAGCTCCTCAACATTTTAATGTGCCTTGGCTGCAGCTATCTTCCGTTTCAATATTACTGATTTAATTGCAAAGGATCTTTTTGTATGCAGGATGTTTTTCCTGTTATTCCAGGAGACACAGATTATCGAATATTTTCCCAAGATTTTGGCAATATTCCTGGGCTGGATATTATCTTTCTCCTGGGTGGTTATTTTTATCATACCTCCTATGATACAATGGAGAGACTATTGTATGCATTACATCTTCTATTTTGGTACATATTCACTTAATTGGAATATATATTCTATTTTGTCCTTGAAGACTTCCTCTTATACATCCTAATGTCTCCAGACCTGGAAGCATCCAAGCACGCGGAGAAAATTTATTCAGCCTAATGAAGGCCTTCACCAATTCTTCTAAGCTACAAACCCCCCACGATAGAGAACTTCTGGTTGCTACTGATGCAGATGAACGATCTGTTTTCTTTGATTACTTAACATGGTTCATGGTATGCTTATAATTTATGGTTTATGATGCAATTATGATACATTAGTTGTCTTAAAAGTATGATCCTATGTGATTAATAATATTGCTTCTCTCTCTCTCTCTTCTGTGTCATGAATCACTCAGATATTCTATTCAAGAAGGGTAGCTGTGGTACTTCATAGTATTCCTATCGCCATCTTCCTTATTGTGCCATTCATTTTGTGTTTACTGTATTCTGGGTTGCGTTCTTGGTATGCAATCATCTGTGATTTTACAAGAGGTAAATGGTCAATGTCGATCTATTGAAAAAGGATTCCCACGGCTCTTTCCATGTTCTTCAATTTATTATAACATTTTCTTGTTAAGTACTCATTATCTCAATACTCAGCAATGACATAACTTGGAGATTTTTTTAACTTGAAAAATTGTTGATTTTCAGGAATACTATTCCATTTTGCTGGGATTATTCTTGCAATTATTGTTCCAATTTTATGTTCCATCCTAAGGTTGCTGTTCTCTAGTCATCCAATGAGCTGGTGGGTTGATATATTTTTTGGATAGCCTCTTCCTTTTAAATTTTGTTTTGTGAATATTGTTCTTTATATTATTATTGAAATGAATAGCTTTCTGATTATCCATGGGTTCCTATTTTTTCTCTTCTTTGTTGTTTTGTTTTATAATATTTGATTTCAAGGCACGTCAGTTCTGCTGATAAAACCTGTTGTCATCAATGCTGCTCTTCCTTATGCTGGATGATACGTTGTCTGTTTCTCTGGTTGAACCAGTAGCATATTACAGCTATTATGAAAGTCATGGCTAAATCAAGTGACCAATGCTAGCATGTAATTTCTCACATATCAACCCATCTAACTTCGTCCTCTTGACTCTACTTACTCGAGAGTCTTGATCATGCCTGAGAGGAGATCTGGTAGGATTCGGTTAAGAACTAAGTGATAAATTTGGCAAGATTCCGGATGATGTATTGAAATAGTATGGTTTTTTTAAGAAAAATTCCATCTAATGTTCTGGTGTTAAACTTATAGATTCTTCTGCAAAAATAACCCCAGCTCTTTCAAATATCTCTAGTTCCATTTCAAGATCTAAGTTTTTGAAATCTCTGATATTGGTGCATTTGCAAGGTTCTTGACATGTTGAACCGTAATGCAGGTTTGCTCATCCATACTTGGCTTTCATGATGTTTGTCCCTTGTTCACTTGCTGGTCTGTTAATTCCAAGATTTGTTTGGAGTTGTGTACCCCTCTTTCAAGGCATTTCACTTCTTAAGACATCTAGAGAGGTACACTTATGTTGAATTTTTTTATACACTCCTTGATCAAGGCCAATATTGTCATATATGTCTGTCATAGATCCTATCTTTTATTTTTTCTAAATATTTCTGGCTTACTGGCTGGATCTGTCTCTCTCTCTTTCTCTCTCTCATTTTGTAACAGTTTCAGCACAATTAGCTGTAGTGGATCTTGCTAAGATTTAATCCATTTGTTCATTTCCTTCAAATGTTCATGGGATGGAATCCAAAGTGTTGGACATGTAATGCTGGTATTTGAAAACTGACTTTAATTTTGGTGGGATCATTCCCTGGTTAGGGTTTATATATCTACCACAGATGCTTAATGTGGTTGTCTTAGCATTGATCTGGAAGATAAATCTTGTAGGTATTATCTGATGAAGCAAGATTTTGGGGAGCATTTGGGTTTTATGCCATATTAACTTCGGTAAGTATTGGCCACTTTGATTAAATTTATTACTCAAATGTAGATATCTTGGAACAGAAAGAAAATTTAAAAATATCTAAATACCCTTTATAAAAAGCAGGCTTATCTTTTAGCTGGTCTGTGTGGAGGCTTCTTGACTTTTTTTGTGTCCGCTTCTATGCTTGCTGCGTGGGCTTCCTTTTGCTTGTCAAAATCTTATAGTTGTCAACCATTCAGGTATGCATTTAAGGGCGGTCAGTTTGATTTCTTCTTCTCCGAGTCTTGTGTCAATTTTACCAGCTGTTCATTTGAAAGGCTATTATGTTAGGGATGTTTTCTCGTGTGTAGTGAATTTCCTACTGCATTATGCGAATGTCTTCTACACTACACATCTACTGTATTAGGCAAATGTCCTCTAAAACTACTCTTTTTTTTTTTTGCAATCATAGCAAACAATGTTTCTAAGATCCCACATCACCTATGGCAGTTTATTTAGCTTAGAAGTCTAATGAGCTTCAGCCCAACCAAAGAAGGCAAAAAAGAATGTATTGGGCTTCCCCGGGGTATGAACTCTTTGGCTTCTAACTTTTGGGAACATTGTCTTGAAAAAGTTAGGTAGTTGACCTATTGGGAAAACAACTGTGTATATCTTGTGGGAATGGTGACGGGTTGCCAGTTTCTTTATTGCTACAATTTGTACCTAAATAATTTTATACAAGTTTTGACAACGGTAGTGAAATGATCGAGATGCATCAAAGGACTTTCTATGTTGTCCTCTGGAGTTATGGGAAAAAACCTTATTGGTGGATTGAATGGTCAATTGTGTGTGAGGCTTTCCATTGTTCTAGACTCATCTCTCCTCTGTAAACAATATGGATATAATTAGCAGAATTACATACTTTTTTTGTATCTTAAATAGATAAAAGTTCTCCTTACTAATATTCCTGATGGATAGATTTTTTTATATAAATGAAAATATCCTCTTGTAAATCCAGCAACGGAACTGTTGCAATTCTTGCCATGAACTGTTGCACCATGCCATGACTTTTATTTCAGCACAGAGATTGCGGAGTTAAGTCATTGGTAATCCAGTTTATAGCTGATTGTTAAATATGAATTTGGGACGTTGAAACTTTGTCATACTCTATCTCGTTCTGTTTCCATTTATTTGTTTGTTCCTTTGTTGATTTCTTCTTTTAAAATAAGAAAAAAACCTTAATTACATTTTTTGGGACACATTGTTCTCCCTCCCTCCCTCCCGCCCACCCACTCCCTCCCACTCCCTCTCTCTCTCTCTCACATTAAGGTTCTATATTTTATGACCAGATGGAATTAAAAGTAATGGCATATTTAAAAGTGGGATCTGATTAATTTTGTTTTTATCAGGTCAACAGTGTTTTACATGATACCTCTGATTCCATTCCTTACATACTCTGTTTACTTTGCGGGTTTTCTTGCTCAATTTTTGATTGGGAGGATGGGTATGATGGGCGCTGTTCCTCCCCCTTTTGGTTAGCGTTTCTGAACTCCTATATTTTTCTTCACAACTAATTATTTGTTGACCTTTCATTCCCAACAAACATGCTACTCTTGAAATATGTGCTGTGGCTACACTGTTTGTACTAAAACGATTACACCCTCCATTGTTTTGATTTACTGGAGAGTGCAGTTTTGTTTGCATTGCTTATTTATTTTTAATGAAGAGCCTGCATCCCTGGAAATATTTCTGTGCGTGTACTATTAGTTTCCCGACTTTCTTTATGGCTGCACTACTCGGTGTGCACTTGGATAGATGTGGCAGTTAAAGTTAAGCAATCAGATGTTTCCACTTACTTGAAAAATGGATCTTTCCTTACAACTAATATTATTTTTATTGGGAGAAACTCTATGAACTAGTTGAATTATATCTTATTCACAACTGCTGCATTGCCTGATTGGGTGAATTTTATTCATACATTTTGATGAAAAATGTGTAAAATATTTTTGTTAAAAGTTCAATATATCAATGTAAATTTTGAAGTCTGAAGTTTAGAACTTCTTATGAAGGCTTTAAATTGTCTTATATAAGGCTGTTTAAATGCAAATGTTTGAGCTGATGAGGAAAGATGAATTAATCATTTAATTGTGGGACAGTGCCTTTAATAAGTCGTTCTAACACGTTGAATATTAATTGAGAAGGGGCAAAGTGTAGAGTTAGGGTTCGAACTCAAGACTTTTGTTCAAATGTCAAGTTAAATCATCAATTGTCCTTTAAGCTTAAGGGAATATATGACTTTAATCATTATTTTAAGAGTAATAATCATAGCGACCATAACCATATAAATCTTTGCAAACTTAATGGTACTGGTAGTAGTAATGATTCTAATACTTAAAAAAAATATTAGCAACCTCAATGAGATAAATAATAATGACAAGCAGACTCTTGATTATCACCATATATAGCAAAATTAATGGTACTGGTAGTAGTATTAGTAATCAAATATTTTGCTTTCAGGATATTTTCTTCCAGATATAATAGTGGCAGCATTAATTGGAGTTGCAACTGGTTTCTGTGTGGGCCCCCTAATCCCTATATGCGGTCATTGGTTAGCAAGGTCATCAATTTTTCAATTTTTGCTGCATCTTAGTGTGCTTGCCTTGGCTGTGTCATCGCAATTCTTTCCATACAGCATGGATGCACCTAAGAGGGTTATCTTTCAGCATACCGTCCTTACTGCAGGTACTGAAGCTGCCAGTATTTTATTCTACTGAATGAAATAGTAAACACCGTAGTTTAATAAATTATTTCCAGAAAAGAGATTTTAAAAACTATTTATTTGAAACATCATAGTTCAAACAAAAATATCATATTTCGAATGAACTAGAGAACATCATAGTTTTTTTTTTATTCCCTGAAACAGGCTTTTAAAAACTATTTCCAAAAAAGGCTATCAAACAGGACTTCTAAGCTTTTTAATATCTGACAAGTTAGATACTGTTATACTTATCTAGCATTACACTTTCAACCCCCATGTTTACTGTTTCCACACCTCTTATGTTACTAGCAGTGGTCTCAGCTACCTACCCCCCCCCCCCCCAAAAAAAAAAAAAAAAAAAAAAAAAAAAGAGGAAACTCCCGATTGGTTATCTCATATAAAAAAGCTGTTTTACTTTGGGATTGCAGATGGAAATCAGGTTCTGGACTGCACTTACGATTTTTCTGTACTGGATTCGAATTCTTTAGCTTTTGTTTTCAACTATGCGCCTGAAGTGGCAAATGAATTGCACATTGGATCGGAGTTTTCTTTTGAAACTGCAACATTGCCTCACCGGGAGACTTGGATGGTATGTGACTATAAAGTTTTAAGCTAATCTGAAGTCATGGGATGAATTAGATGGCCTTGTATGCCTTGCAAAGACATGAGTTTTGGCCTTTTCCATTTCAAACATGGCTACTTTCTCAAATGGCAGTCCCCTCATCCCTGCACACAAGCAATGTATTATTATACCCGAATCAATTATGTAAAAAATTGATTCAAGATCTGAGCAATATTAGTGCAAAGAAAACTCTCTCAGATAGCATATTTGTCAACCAAATATTTTGTTGCAACAAATGGTCATGGGATTAAGCAGAAGCTACTTTTACTCCTCATTGATACTTAAACTGGTCTTCTTAACACGCGACTTCTGGCCAAAACAATAAAACAAAAGCACTTGGCACAGATATTGGGATTTGCAATTCTTTGTTGAATTTAGGAATGTTGGTATGTTCCCACCAAGGATAATTTCAAAATATCAAGGTTTATGTTATAAAAAATAAAGCAACTTTCAAGGTTTATGTTATAAAGCAACTTTCAATATTGGTATTTTTTACTTATCAAAAAAAATAATTTCAAGGTTTATGTTGACTCATGGGTGTTAACGAGTGAAATGAAAAAAATCAGAGGATCTGTTTCTTTTACAGGCGCTATTTCCAGTTTCTCTTTTGTCCTCAAGAAGCTTGAAGCTTCCTACAAAAAGTGACGATGTCCTGAAGCAGTATTCATACTTCCCCCATTTGTCTATTCATAAGTCAGAGACAATATCTAGTGACGGATCTCGAAGGGTTTACTTGGAACTTTCTTTAGGGTAAGGCGTTGAAATGTAGTGTTATCTATGAAGTTACATTGATCTGCATAAACATGTAGGAACATTTTCATGTGCTTTTAAAACAATGCCATAGTTAATATTGGAAGTCATAAAGTTTCATGCTTTTATAATAAATGTAGATTTTCCTGCACACAAAATCTCTTAATGCAAATCTGTTGGACCTGTGAAGATTTTAAGAGCTATACTTTTTGTAGACTTTTGGCTGTTTGAACTTTGTATACCTGTAATCTGGTTTCATTCAGCTGTAAAGATTATGCTTCCATGCACAGATGCTCATCTACCCTGGCATCTGTGTATTCATCAGTGCAGAACTGGTCATGTAATCTCTGAAGACTTCAAAAGTTGACACGTTGTAACATATGATTGGTACATGTATGTATGGTATGCACCCAAAAATAGGGGAAGAACCAAAGCATGCAACAAGGTGTCTTCTATGTATAACTTTGCTTATCAGGCAAAAAAGCTCAGCATAATTTTGTTATCACTAGAGTCAAAGTTATTCTTTCACATGATACATATGAAATGATACAAGTGAACAGAGTTAACTTTGGAAGTGGGCCTCCTCCTCCTCTTGCTTTCCCCTGATTTGATGGGGCATTAACATGCAGTACATAGATAGATGCAAATGGTCCATTAGTTTGTTTAGAGATCATTGAAAACGCAGATTCCATGACGTCTCTGTCTGTTTTCAGTGTAAGGATTTAAACATCTTTATGGGTTGCCTTCCTTTCAGTTCCTTAGAGGAGGTTTGGGTTGCAGTCCTCAACATTACTGGTCCTCTATCCAGTTGGTCGTTTGCAGATAATATTCTTCCAGGTACAAAAATTCTCTCCCAGTTCCACCTGATTTTGGTCTAAAGTAATTTCTCTTTTGTTATGTAACTTTTGACCTCGTGAATCCGGTACAGCTCCTGAAACAGTCGACGGCGGTCCACCTTCATATATATGTCGACTTAGCGGAGCCAGCGACGAGAATTGGACCTTTTGGTTAGAGGTAAAGTTTGGTCACAACTAGTAGTTTATTTTTATCCCCATCTTCCTTGCATCCGTTTGCAAATCATTCTCAAGCCTTTTGATCTTGGCAGGCTAGCAGTTCTGAGGATTTAAGGGTGGAAGTTGCTGTATTAGAACAAAAATTAGTTGATGCAGCAAAGAAGTTGAAAAGCCTATTTCCGGACTGGGTGGATGTTACTGCTTATTCTAGCTTTATGTCCAGTTATATCTTTTAGTTCCACAATGGCAGTTCTGTTTTGTAGACATTCAACAATTTTGTATGAGAATTCAATAAAACCATTCTCAGCTTTATAATTTTTCCCTTTTTTTTTTTTTTTTCTCTGGGTGTATATAACTGTGGACAGCTACATCTCCATGAAATTGTATCCAATGATCGATGAAGCATAAAGGTAGAATTCATCAAGAAAATAAAGACGCCTGATGGGGTGGGCGTATGCAGTGAGGTGGAGACTGGAGAACTTGCCTCGTTTGGCAGCTGAAATAAATAAATAATCTCTGAGGTCTCTAATATGCTAAACACAAAAACATCTCCCTCGGGAACTTTTTCAAAACATTTTTTTGTCCGTTTGGATAGTTAGATATTTTGTAAATAGTAATAAAAAAATAATAAAAAATAACGATAAAATATTAAATAATAATAAATATTAATGAAAAGTGCGGCCTTCCAGTATCAGGCCAGATGACTTGTGAAGGTCTCCCAAACTCATTTTTTCTCCAAATTTCTTTTTAAATATTAAGGATTTTTTAAAAAGAAAGTTTACAAACTTCAACAATCCAAATATATTTGAAGTAGGATTCGTTACTTTCACGAAAATTTATAATTTGTTGTTCATCTCAACTTTCTTTCAAATATTTTCTTCATTTATTTCACTTTCAAGCATTTCATCATCCAAGAGAAAAGGAAAATACAATACAAAAAAGGAAAAAAAAAATATTTTTCAAGAAAAAAGAGGGAAGAAAGTTGGGCGAAAATGTTGATACCAGTTTTCTTGTTTTCTTATAATTTGATCATGCTGCAGTATACTCCTAATTTACATGTGTTTAATAGTCATGTTTAACAAGTATGCTCCTAATTTACATGCATTAATATTCTTGCAGAGATAAGTTGGTCTCATTTGGATTCAAATATGAGTTGAGATGGTTTGTAAATAGTAGAATAAAATATTGTTAGAATATTATTTTTTAATATTATTATTGTTTTGAGATTTGAAAAAGTTGAATTATTTATTATATTTTGTGTGAGAATTTGAGAAAGTTGTACTGATAAGATGAGATAAGTTGATGTAAGTTTCCAATCCAAACAAGGGCTTAGTTTTTATGTTCACCTTAAACCATTCACTATTTTTTAAAGCTCGATCTCTCTTTCCCATATAAATTATATAGCTAAAAAAAACTATGACCTAGAATAGAAGAGTTTGCCATGCCCACGAATAAATATTTCATTCAAATGAAATAATTTTTTACTAGGTAGGGGTAAACTCAGCTCTTGAAAACAAGAGTCCCGTTTGGATTCAGAAAGTGTTTCATCTCATCGTATCTCATAATTACAATTTTCTTAAATTTTTACATAAAATACAATAAACAATTCAACTTAATCCCAAAATAATAATAATATTAAAAAATAATATTTTAAAAATATTTTTTTCAACTTTCATCTTTCATTTAAAATTATCTTATCTCATCTCTGAATCCAAACCCGTCCTAATTATTCCATCTTTTGAGAATATAGAAACATAATATTGTCATTTTCTCAAAATTTTATTGGTATATTATTTTCTGGTAGGATAGGAATTTCCCGTTATCCATAATTACTTCAAATAATAGGATATAATCAAAACTAGATGGGCCTCCAAAAGCCCGGCCCAAGTCCAAATTGCCATTAGGTCACGGATGATTAGGGTTTCATACTTCACTCCCTATAAAAAGGATTCCGCCCTCCGTTTCCTCGCCTCCCTCTGCTTAGAGCAAACTAAGCAAGTCGAATCCTCAGCCGAGGCAGCAGCATCGTCCCTATCCCCTTCGGCGGCCATGGTAACGAAACCTTTGTCCCCCTTCTTCTCAACTTCATAGAAACGCAGTTCGTTCTCTGATCTTCGATTATCTGATAAAAAAAAAATTCTGTTTTTATTTGGTTTTTTCAGGTGAAGTATTCCAGAGAGCCCGACAACCCCACCAAGTGTAAGTATCCTTTTCATTTTACGTACTCGGTCTCTTGGTTTTTCTCGTTAGCTACCAATTTATTTTCTTTGTTTGCTTCTTCCGTTTTTGGATTTGGTTTCAGCGTTTTATTATATCGGATCTAATAGTTTCCTTTTATGTTTGTATTTAATGCAGCCTGTAAGGCCAGGGGTAAGGACCTTAGGGTTCATTTCAAGGTACTTTCTAAGATCTGTCGCTGCCTTGTTATAATATTCTTTTTGCAAGTTCAAGTCTGTACTTTTGTTGGATTATATTTAAGATGTGTGAGGTATTGTTCTATTTCCTTTATTTACTGTTGCTTTGTAATACCTGATGAAAAAAGCAGTGGCCTGTTGCCTATGTGAATGGGCCTCTCGTAAACGTCAGGGATATCATTCTCATTGTTATTGGGTGAACCTATGTTAGTTGTTTGTGACTGAAGGTTCAGTAAATGATGGGACATTTACTATTCGGTTGTTGTAGACTTTTGTATAATTTTTCACTGGAATACAAGTGAGCCGTGGTGTCTTTTAAGATTGCATTTAAAGACCCAATGATACAAGCCAAGGTGAGGTCAGTTGCCTACAGGACAGCTCTTCTGTAGGCATCAGATAACTCAGTCCAGTTCTAGTAAGCACGGTTCATTTCGAACCCATTTTCGAACTCATTGATTGTCAATGTTTGTCTGTGTGGCATGTCAATATGTCTTGGATACAGCCTAATTTGTCTCCACTACCCGCCCAGCAAGTAAGGAAATAGTTTTGAGGAATAATTTTAGGTTTGTTATGAGTGAGAAAGCTTTTAAGTGACATACAGACACTCCAGCTTATCAGCTGAACCTCAGTTGCTGAAAAATTAGAAGGAACAGAAAACCAGTGCAGCTAACTGATCACAACATATGCTACTTTGACAGGTGAGACTAACTGGCTTCTACTACTACTATCTAGAGATTATAGGGGCGGGTAACAAGCTCTATGTTCTCAGTAGATTTCTTAAAGCTCCCTCTTGTAACCACACGAGCTTTAACTTCCTAAGAGATAATCTGCACCGCATTTTCCTCCTATTTCAGTTTATTATCAGCCTCAATGGAATTCGTGTGGCCCCAAATATGATTAGACGCAGGCTCTCTAAGCCCTTGCATTTGGACTAGGCTCCTTTGGTAGTACATTCCTCTAAATTCTTCTGCTGAATCCACATTGGAAACGTTTTGGATTTGTTAAAACTCTAAATGATGTTGAGGAGTAATTTTGGATAGTAGTAAGAGAAATGTGGTGATATTTTTAATTGTAAAGCTTCGGTGTTTTCTTAGGCACAAATTTTTGTAAAGGCTAAAATGGTGGTGAGATTTTGCAGATTTCAGGTCTATATCTTGTGATTTTTTTCTCCATTTCCTGGAACCTGATTAAAAAAGCAGTGCCTTTTTGTCTTTTGTGAAAAGGGCTCTCGTAAATTTCAGGAAAAATACTTGCATTGTTATTGGGTGAACCTCTGTAGTTGTTAGTGACTGAAGGTTCAGTAAATGATGCCACATATGTTTAACAGTTTTTCTCTGCATGCCTATTTTTGGTCAATTAATGTAGTCTCTCTCCTTGTTCTGATTTTCTCTTTGAGCTGGTCCTTATAATTGTACTTCTTTTGTAATTGAGAATTGACTGGTCCTTGTTTCCTTATATATTATATATATATTATTGTTTATGGATATTAAACTTAAAATTTGGTTTCTATCTATAGAACACAAGGGAGACAGCTTTTGCAATCAGAAAGTTGCCATTGACCAAGGCTAAGAGGTATCTGGAGGATGTTCTGGTCCACAAACAAGCAATCCCCTTCCGACGCTTCTGTCGTGGTGTTGGACGGACTGCCCAAGCGAAGAATAGGCATTCAAATGGACAAGGGCGCTGGCCTGTGAAGTCTGCTAAATTCATCCTAGATTTGCTCAAGAATGCCGAGAGTAATGCTGAAGTATGTAACTTCTGGCCATTCCCTTTTTTATTGTTTCGTTCATCCCCAATTCCTAACTGACTCACGTAAAATCTTCCAGGTTAAGGGTTTGGATGTGGATTCTCTCTTTGTATCTCACGTTCAGGTGAACCAAGCTCAAAAGCAAAGGCGTCGTACCTACCGAGCTCATGGAAGGATCAATCGTATGTGCTGAAGACATGTTACACAATAGTTTGTCTTTCTTGGTTTGTTATGATAGTTGATTTTGCATCCTTTTATTTTTCTTGGCAGCCTATATGTCATCACCCTGCCATATTGAGTTGATCTTGTCCGAAAAGGAAGAACCTGTGAAGAAAGAGGTAATTCTTCATTATTGCAGCTACTATTTTGTCAGAAAAGTAGGAAATGTGGTGGAGAATGAAACATTGGTGATTGTATTTTGGTTCTGTTTTGTTTATTTACCATTGTTGGTTTGCAGCCCGAGACCCAGTTGGCAACTAGCAAGTCTAAGAAGTCTCAAGCTCTACGCAGTGGTGCTTCATCTTGAGTGGCAGTTTTAGAACTGGCAATTGAAATGAGTGCCCCGAATTTCTGGCTGGCTGCACGTTTTGCCTTTCGATCGAAGTTTTTTTTTATGCTGTTATGTAGTTGATTTGGGTCGCATTTGTCTTATTTCAAATTATGGTTAGTTCAATCTTCAGTGATATTTTTGTTGGATATTTTTGGTTGGAAAGACAATTAATTCAAGAGTTCTATATACAAGTATTCTGAGATGCATAACGCCCAAAATTGCAACTATTGTTAGTTTGATTTACATTTAGTCATTTCCATGTACATAACATTCTCATCTCTTGATTCTGGACCCCGCTCCTTGATAATCATGATTTTACATCCTGAGTTAATTATCAAGGTGTGATGAACCTTTCCTCGGTTAATGTTTTCCTTCTTTTTCTCGACCCGGTAGGAATAATTATTTTTTGAAGATCGTGTTTTTCACCTATTTGGGTTTTTTACTTTTTACTCCCCTTGAATTCCTCGATGCTTCCCTTTCTTGGGTAAAAGACTATTTATCGTTTTCGTCAAAACGTTGCCCTCTGTTGCTCATTCTGACAATTGTCCTTTTAATGAGGTGTGGCAACTGGCAAGCATTTTCTTGTTAAATTTATAGTTTGATATTGCACACAAAATTACGTTCCACTTTGAGATTACCCAAGGATATGAAAATTTGTTCAGTTTGCAAGTCACCTTGTAGAATGGAACTCCCCAAACAGATAAAAGACAGTAGAATCAAGTGCAACTCAATTTTTATAACAATAACTCCTGACAAACACAAAAAATAGGAGAAACGGAATAACACTGATACGAGGAAAGACAAGAAATACTACGAGAAACCTCTCCTTATCCTGCAAAATGGATTGGGAACTGAATTCCTTGTGTATATAATTCGAAATTTCTTTTCTGGATTTATCGGTATAGAGCATGTACAATTGTGTTTTAGTGACAAAAAAATAATTTACAATCAAAATAATATCATACAACTTTATTCACAAGATAAGATAATTCAATCTTATAATCTGGTAGCTTGATCATGATCTTCATTGTATTCTTCGTTTATACTACATCATTTTCCATCATAGAGAAGTAAAATGTTCAATCTCTATTAAATTATCCATGATTTCAAAAATTAGGTCACATTTGGATTCAGAGATGAGTTGAGATAGTTTGTGAATAATAACGAGATTTGTTAGTTGAAATTTGTGAATAGTAATCAATTCATCTCCCATTCCAAACTGGCTCTTAATTTGTTTGGATAAAATGAGAGTGTAGAGGACCATGAAGATACAAGCCTGCTACGATAAAAATGAAGAGAGAGAAAGAGTTCGACAATAGATGAGGCTTGATCGGACATAAAATAAAGATGAGACATAAAACTGGATGACAAGACATAAAATAAGAGAAAGAGACTTAAATAGGAAGATAGGCAATAAAGAAGGAGGCAGATTCATTTTCAAGATTTGAGGATCGTTAGAGAGAAGAAGATAACTAGAGAGCTCTTCAAAGCGACTTTTGGAGTCTGAGTAATTGTAGAGAGTTGAGTGAAAAGTATTCGATCATGTTTATAGTAGATTTTACAGCCAAGATTTATGGACGTAGGCTTTACAACCGAACTATGTCAACACAATTTTCTTTACTCCTATCATTTATAATTGAAATTAAAATGATATAAGAACAACTATACTACAATTTGTTTACAACTAAGTATAAAAAAATTATTATTTTATCTATGTTGAACTGCTGCAAGTTTAAAAATTTTGAATTAAAGTAAAAATTATTAATATTTTAATATGTAGCGGTAGTTGAGTTGTAATATAATTGGTAGTGTATCATTATCCGTTATAATTAAAGCCAGCCATGAATGAATGCCCTAAATACACTACTACCAAAACCATCATTTGAGGCCAAAAAAGGCATCAACAAAATCTAATAAAAATGGTTGAACTTTATCATTTTAACATCACCTTCGTGTATATGAGACGAAATGTAGAATCGGATTTCAAACTTTATTTATGAAGTAAAATTAAGCAACAAAATCATCTTGAAAAGATATAAACTAATTGAAAGGTTTCTTATCACATAAAATATGCAATGATGAAAGGGATAAAATTAGGAAAATGCTTGGGTGCCCTCCAAATATGCTCACCAAAAGTGCCCCCTAGTGTTTTTTCTTAAATGTTTAAAAAACTTACCGCTAGTGAATTTGTGTGTATTATTTCTTAACATTAAAAAAACAAAAAAAAAATGTATTAGAGGGCACTTTTGGGGGGCATATTTGGAGGGCATCCTAGCATCATCCATAAAACTATCCCCCCCCCCCCCCCCCCCCTTCCCCATGCAGCAAGACACTTGCTTATTGAGAAACTTGCCTCTTACCATAGACAGTAGCTGAATAAATTGTAGGCGTAATCCACATAAATAAATGGTTTCAATTTTATAATCATGCACAAGTTGTCAACTTATCACCATATCCCTAGCCATATCATTAACAAATTTCAAATCATTCCAACATGGTACTTTCCTTTGGCGTAACATGTGAACTATTTCATGTTAAAACCTCTAGTCTCGCATCAAAACATTTATTGAATCTCGACTCAATTAACTGGACTCTTTAGAGTTCAATAATTGGTACAAGAGTCAAAACCGTAAATTGAATGACTTGAAAATTCATGAAATACTTGGTCAATTGACATGCATGAACTTCATAGACATTGTTACTTCAAAGATTACTAAAGAAAGCAGTATACAATTACATAATCTTCATCAATCTATTAACATGAAGTTAGAACTTTTCTTCATCGTATACAGACATGTTTAGTTTGAATATCCAGCACTCATCTAAGCCTACATGTCAGCATAAGTTGAGTGAGATTGACATTTAGGAGTAGGAGGACATGATGGAAGCTTTTGAAATGGTTTTCTAACTGAGTTAGATTAATACAGCACATGCTTTAAAGCTGAAAAATCCAAAGCATGAGAAAAGAGTCATTATCAATCCATCACTAGATAGAGACACCACTAATCGATCTCCAAGGAAGAACCTATCTGTAAGAAGCTAAACGTAGCTATGATTCTCTAACAATGGTGGTAACACTTAGAGCAATATTAAACAGTGTTCTGACTATCAAACTACAACTGGATATGCCAGGGATAACTCGATTCTAATACCCGAAACGTCAAAATCAGAAATCTCTAGTTCAAAAAATTGATACTTTCGAGCCAAAGCTACAAACTGAAAAGAGAAAAGGTTCAAATACTGTTATAAACTATGTTCAATAAACAATGAAGAACCAAGACTACATATGCTGATTAAGAAAGCATCCCCAGTCATAATCACCTGCGTATGCCAGTGGAATTAGAAACAGTCACTGATCTAAGAAGTAGGAGTCAATCTTCACTTCGGAATTTACACACTCACGGTGTGTCCTGGAGAACTCAATTTCTTTTCTTTTCTTTTTTTTTTCTCTCTCTTTTTCTCATTATCCAACAGCCATACGGACCCAAAAAGGTAACAAATTCCAAGTTCAATCCCAGTTCACCCTACCGTCCGATGACGATGGACAACTGTTCTCTTCTCAAAAACCGCAAAATTATCATAGAATTATTTATTGTAACACTGAAGATAAGAACGTTGCAATGAAAACAAAGAAACAGTTCATATAAACATTCAAATCTGTAAGAAAAATTGTACAAACAAGTAACAGAAGAAGGCAGCCATATCTCTCTTGTTTCTTGCTTGAATTCTTACTCAATCAGTTAAGGTCAGCGTGAAAACAGTACAGGTGGAGGCAGTCAAAGCCAATGGTCATAGGCTTTGAAGCATTCAGAACACGAGTCCCACATCGATTGCGGAGATAGATGTGCGAGAGATAGCTGCGTATAAGTAGGGGAAGCATACTCATTTCTTATTATCTTTGCGCTTGGGGCAATGACGCAGCTAGTGAGGTTCTAACCGAGGCGCGTCTATTGCTGGTTGAAAACTATTTCCAAACCCCCTCTTCGGCCTGGGTTCAACCTTGGCCGTCGAGAATTTCTGGAAGGGCTCCCTCGGGATAAAGCTCTACATTCCTAGTTCTTAAAACGTTTCGGCCTTTTCCTCTGATGCGCTCTTCTTTCGTTGGACTTGGTGGTTTGGTCAAGAATTAGAGAAAAACCGGCCCAACACCTTATCAGGCCCGGATATAGCCGGTCCATCCTAGTTTTTATTGTTTAATAACAAAATTATTATTCGTTTTTACGTATGATTTTATAATTTTATATGATTTTTAGATTTTGCTTTATATTTTTATGTTAGATTTTCTGAGCGGCACGTCCCCCCATAGAAGAGGGGGGTCTTCAATTTAAAAAAAAAAAAAATATATATATATATATATATGATGATAAAATTGAAAATCTTGTGAGCAAAATGATAACTGATAAAATCTCAAAGGCTGTGGGTACTTTTAACTCAAATTCTTGTGCGTTTCTTTCCATCGCAGCCAAAGAAATAGTGTATGCCGACGTGGGATGAGAGAGACTATTTGAAAATCATGAGTCAAGCTGTGACAATTTACAATAAGTACTTTTGTAAGAAATCGAAAAGGTACTTTATAGATATTAATTTAGGGAAAATTTCTATTCATAAGCTTCATACACCACATACCATTATTTTTATGATTTCTTTAATTTTATTCTCTTACTAAATGTGTGGTATATGGATTATGAGTAGAATAATTCAATTATTTTAAGAATAATAAAACCAAAAAAAACTTCAAATTTTTTTTAAAAAATAAAAAAAATTTGGTGTGTGGTGTATGGACTTATGAATAACAATGCTCTAACTTAATTATCTTCTCACAACTGTTTTATAATGAGAAATATGCTTTGACTTCAAATAATTTCAGAAAAAAAAATCATAAATTGATACGATTTGATATTATAAGTGAAATTGTAAAGTTTTTTATTTTTATTATAGAGTAGATCTAATGTATCATATAAAATCATATTAGTTTCTGATTTGGTAGAATGTTCCTATCCAGATGCTAGGGGTGGATTGGCCACCATGATCGTCCACCCCACCCCACCCCGCCTGCTGCTCACCCACATGGAAAACATCAAAACAATCTAAGACAACCAAAACAAATCCAAATCCAAATCCAAGATAAATCTTGGCATACCCACAACTATTTGTGCTTTACGAAGGAGGGGAATTGTAACACACCTCAAGGGTTAAAATAAAATAATACTAATTTGCTCTCTTCGAGAGAAGCTCCTCTAAGAAAATGGGAGAGAAATTGAGAGAAAGTGAGGAGAGAAAGATAAGAGAACTTCCTATAACATTTTAGATGATTTTCGTAGAGCTCATTGGCTCCTTACATATAGTCTGCAGATTTCCACCCACCTATGGGCCTAGACTAATAATATAATAAAATTGAAATGAGAACTACACTAAGGGCCTAAGTCCATTAACTATTACAACCAACAGTCCAGTAAAATAGTCTAAGGCCTAACACACAAGTGTAAGAGAAGTAAAAGGATAAATGCAGTCCATGTCTTGGATTGGACCCAAGTTAATTGGCTTGTTACATTACCGTCCCCTTCAAAGAACATTGTCCTCAAGGTTGGAAGCACCGATGCAACTCTACAAGTCCTTGTAACAGACTTTCCAACATATGATTCTGCAATCCCCAGATGAAATCCTCCCTTTTACTCTATTGCATCAAGAATCAGCAGCTTTGTAAGGCACACTGGTAACATTATTATCACCAATGGGCTCCAGTTTATCACTACACAAGGCTACTAGCAAGCATCAGTTATTTCCATAACAACCCATTGCGAAATACATGCGGCCACCACCAGGGTCAAAATGAGGATGCTATTTTTCCTAATTTTTTCACACTTCTATTTTCTAGTCCCTTTCAGTCCCTATGTAATTAGTTTTCGGATAAAACGTGAGGGTGCATGATTACAATGTGATCGACTAAGAGACTCCAAAGAATTGATGCTATTACTCCACTGGCTACAAGGTACTTGCAGAGGAACACGTCTAGGTGATCTAAATGATTTTCCAACAAGTACTCTTGCTCTGGGTGCTTGAATGCATGAGCCCAATAAATCCTCAAATCCACCAATAATTTTCCAAGAAGATTTCAGACCATGGAGGGCATTACTATTATTACATTCTACCATAAACTTTACCACCACCATTATTGGCGACATTGATAAGAACGCACCAAGAAATACACCCTCAGACAAGTTTTTTCCACATATTGGAATGGACCAAAAATCACCTGAACTACCACATCTAGCCTTCACTAACATTTTCACAAACGAGTGAGGTGCAATTACTATCTCTTTCAATTCCATTTTGATAATCTAGTCATGTATGCATGTTCCAATTTGCAGAGCCTTTTCAGGCATATCATCAAACAATTGAGGGATAAAAAGTTTCTTACCCATATGCAGGAGATTTGTAACTGCTTTCTCGGCATGCCCCCTGTTATACACGAGGTTTTGATCTCCCTCCATCCTCTTTCTATGGAATTCCTCATAGTCTCGCTTCGATGCGACCATCAACTCGAGCGTCAAACACCGTAGGACCCAAAATAGGTTCGCATTACTCAACTCTTTCACAACTTTTACACCAACCACCCAACTCACTATCAACTTGCCTACACATTTAGCAAACTTGCAAAGGGCGTCATTGAGATGGAGACAGATGTGGTCGGAAGAGCAGCTAAGACAAAGGACGAGGACCTTTATCTTTGGGAGTGGCCTGAAACCATGACTGGAATGACTTGTAAATAGTGCTTCACTTTTGCAAGATGCGGAATCAAAGGCGCATTGGCGAGAAACAACTTTCTCGACTCTAACACAAGTACTACGCTTGTTACTCTCATTCTTCCCAGATTTTAAAGAAATTAGAACCTTGAGTATCAAAAGCAATGTCCTGTTTTTTTTTCCAATAACAAATCCTAATCGTAGGCGAGCAAATTCAGGATTACCATACAACACCACAACAGAAGCACTAATCCTTCAAGAGCGTCGGCACACATAACTGTATCCAATTTAACATCATATAAATCTAAGAAAAACCGCTTGAATCTCCCATCGAGTTCTTTGAACAAAATCTCATAAAGCTTCTCTAAGTCTCTGAAATCCACTTCCAATAGGAATGATGTTGTATCTCTCTTTCCCACAATAAGATGAGAAACTTCCAGTGCCTTTTGGGCTTCAGCAATCGAGAGCAGCCTCAGGTGACTCCTGAGACCAAATATATCCCTTTGAAACTCGTACGGGGTTAAATCGGAGAACTAAGTCATGCCGTGAGTGGCCGACAGGTTTAGACTCTGGTGGCACCTAGAACCTAAACATGAGCTTCCATAATTGCCTTCTAGAACTGCATTGCAGGTCCAAGTAGCAGATGGAGCTGAACTGCCATGGTCGTCATAAGGAGGTTGAGAATGGAAGATATGGCGTTGAGCCCAACGAGGTCATTGCAAGCTAGGTTCATGCATCATTCCCACTTCCGTAGCTCTTGTGAGTCGTGCCTTAGCTTCTAGTATTTTCTCTAGCCTTTTATCAAACACATTACATGCAGTTCTCACACTGATGATCTTTCGGCAATCAAGAAAATGGAAATGAAGAAAGACACGGGAAATAATGGAAATAAACAAGAGAAAGATAGAAAGGAGTGGAAGAAGAGTTGTTGGCCTTGAAAATATGTGTTTGTTTCTCGAGAAAGTGTAGGAAAAGAAATAAATCTGAGGAATCTCCTTCTCATATGCCTGAAAGTTGCTTGAGAAGATGAGGATTTTGATTTAAGGAAGTGAGAAGCTCGGTTTTGGGAGTTTGGGAGTTGTTGGACCGTGGGTGAGTGAGTGACGCCTCCTAGCCATGGAGGATGCCAAACTAAACGGGGCCATTTGCTTGGAACTTCTGACGGAAGGGAACGCGAGGAGAACTAGTTTCTGAAAAGTGATGGAAACGAAAGTCGGAGATGGTAATTTGAGTGTGGGAAAATTAATTTCGAAACTGTAAGAGAATTTATGAGAAAATGGATATTGATGGGATGACCCCTGGCTTGTTCTTCCTCTTCCTCTTCCTGCAATGCATGGAGCTCTTGTTCCAGATAAGTGAACTCTTCGTTGAAGTTGTTCCTGAAAATTTCATAGTTATTTTTGACATCTCTAAATATCTGTAAAATAATTTCATAATGTTGTTGTGACTGCTCGACCATCTCTTTAATTTTGAGTAATGATAAGATAATTTCGTCCATTTCCATGGATTGACGAAGTTGATGCTAAGGAAAGACTGGCTCTAGATACCACTTGTAACACACCTCAAAAGTTAAAATAAAATAATACTGATTTGCTCTTTTTGAGGGGAGCTCCTCCAAGAAAATGAGAGAGAAATTGAGAGAAAGTGAGAGAAATATAAGAGAACTTTCTATACCATTTCAGATGATTTTCGTAGAGCTCCTTGACTCCTTACATATAGTCCACAGATTTCCACCCACCTATGGGCCTAGACTAAGAACATAATAAAATTGAAATGAGAACTACACTAAGGGCCTAAGTCCATTAACTATTACAACCAACAGTCCAATAAAATAGTCTAAGGCCTAACACACAAGGGTAAAAGAAGTAAAATGATAAAAGGATAAATGCAATCCATGGCTTGGATTGGGCCTAAGTTAATTGGCTTGTTACAGGAATAAAAAGTGGTGGAGGAGAAGAAGAAGAGGAAGAGGGCGGCACTGCATTGGTGAGAGGGAGAGAGACAGAGACAGGGTGAGGAAGTGAGACTGAGAGAGCCAAAGAGGAAAGAGAGAGCCAAAAGAAAGAGATGGGGAGAGGTGGAGTGAGGGTTAAGTTTTAAGTTGTCTTTTTAAGAGAATAATATTGTTTTATTAATGAATTTTTAATATATATATGTGGGTTGGGTCGGATGGACGGACGAAGTAAATCTTGGACCAATTCTGCTAGGTACAAGCGATATAGTGTATCGATTGTGCACGAAAGATGACATGGCAGGATTATTTTTTTATAAAAAAAAATACAGAAGAGAAAAGAAAGAGCATCGGTTTGTCATTTGCATTCATTCTCTCCACTACAGATTGGCTAAGAAGAAGAAGAAGAAGAACTATCGGTCTTCTAGAATAACTCCACGTTCCTCCCCCACTAAAAGCACATATAGCATACACCCTTTGTCACTGTCATCGGCTCCATTCCAAGCCATTCTCCCCAAGTTCCAACCCCCATTCTCTCTCTCTCTCTCTCTCTTTGTGATTGTCTCTTTGCGATTGAAACTATGTAACTTTGTTTGATGAAAGAAAAAATATCTACTCGAGTTTTGCTAACATCACTAATCAAATTCTCTTCATCAAGCAGAAACATAAGATTTTTATCAGCCTAGCTAGCAACACAGCTAAAATTACATTTAGGAATTTTTTTTAATTATCATCAGTTCAGTTAAAATTTTAGCTTCATAATTGAACTGTAGATGATATTCTAAAGAAAGGAACCATAGACCATGGCTGAAGTTGTTGGTTGCGGTTTGGAGCCTTGAGAGAGTGAAGTTCTTCCAGGAAGACTTGAAGCAGCAAATTTCACCATCTATAGGAATTGGAGTATCCAAAGCCAGAACCATCCATTTTACAATTCTTTTGCTTTTCCTTCTGGTAAGCTTTACAACACTTCTTAACGAAGGGAAGGTCTGAAAGTGCACGTGGGGTCTTTTCTTCAACATAGAAAAGAAGTCATGCCAGTTTTTAGTGGCTATTGAATCTTGTTAGCAAAACCCATAATGCTACGATGAAAGATAAAATATAAGTCCAAAACTGCTTCCTTTTGCACGAAAGAGAGCCAACGACACACTCATACATTGTCAGCGGAAACCCAAGAGTCAAGCTCACAACGGTAATGGCTACGCCAGCGACGGGGGAAGTAGCTTGTCCAGTCCTCCTCCTTCGCCGCCCTGTCACTCCAGACTCTCCCATTGCCGCCGCGAAGGTCATAGGGGTTCCCCTACCTCAAAACAAACCATTTTTCCCCTCTCCCATTTTCATCGCCATTTAAATCGTTTCTGCCCAAAAATGTAATTCACTATCAAATTAAAACGCACTGTTTTATTAAACGGTACATGTGGGATGCATTGGTGCGCATTCATCCCCCAAATCGCCTTCATTAAGAGTTTTCCATCTTGGACGGACTTGGCTCAGCCAGGACCCCACCTCTGCCTCAAAGCATGCCCCGCACGTCCCCTATTTGAGAATGGGCCCCAATCCCAAACAAAAAGATGCTAGGTGGGGTGGCACCCCGCAACCCAGCCTTATAGGCGAGGCTTTGGATATTGGTTGGAGCCATCGTTACAACATCATCTAAATGCGTCATAACATATCCTAAATTACACACCTATTACGTTAAATTAGAATCTTTTATATTTTTTTGTTGAGGACTTATATATATATATATGAATTTTATAATATATATATTCTCTTAATAAAAGATATTTATATTAAAAAAATTGAGAGAATCTCGTTCCACCCACCCACATCTCAAGAAAATGAAAAAAATAATGATAAACATTAACTCTTTTTTATAACTATCACCGGAGTTATCTTTTAAAATAGATTAATCTTTATAAAATAATGATATTTTTATAATTATTTTTTGAATTATTTTATGAAATGTCTTTTGCTTAAAACATCTCTAAAATAAGTCGTGTATTTATTATTAGAAAATATTTTATTTAATAAAAAATTTATAAAAATAAATTTATAAAATTAATATGATTTGATGTGATATATTAAATTTATTTTATAATAAAAAAATTATTGATAAAATTATATCAACTTATAAATGAAGTTTTATAAAAAAAATTTGATAAGACCTCACTCTCTTTTATCATTTTCAAATAAAAGAAATCCAACGGCTGCTGTTTTCCTTTCACGAGAAGTACAGTATAACTATAAGTTGCTTTTGAGCTGCGTTTCTGATTCTTTTCTACTCTTTGGATCTCGGACATTGTCTTTGCATTCTCGGTTCAGGTACACCCTGCATCACTCTCTATCTCTTTCTGATTGCTTAAAATTAGGGCGTTATTTTGGTCTTGTTCCCAATTCCAATATACGGATTCCATCAGCACCCATTTCTCATGGCTATTTGTGACTTGTGAGCATTGAGCTTTGACTTGTTATGTTTGGTTGATTGAAG
Organism: Juglans mandshurica; assembly: GCA_022457165.1. Taxonomy (NCBI): domain Eukaryota; kingdom Viridiplantae; phylum Streptophyta; class Magnoliopsida; order Fagales; family Juglandaceae; genus Juglans; species Juglans mandshurica. The sequence continues at coordinate 21,807,601 of CM039629.1, read as the reverse complement.
ATCGAAGAAAACTAACCAGATACGTGGGGTTTACTTTTTGTTTCGTACTCTTCTCCCTCCTTAAGTTTTTGTTCTTTGATCAATTGGGTTGATTATCTAGGGTTTTATATCAGATTCTAGGGTTTCAGGATTGTACGATTTTATTCAATATTTGATGACGTTTGTGGAGTTTGTTTAGATGGATTGGCAAGGGCAAAAGCTAGCGGAGCAGCTGATGCAGATATTGCTCTTGGCATTCGCTGTGGTGGCGTTCGCTACTGGCTATATATCGGGATCGTTCCAGATGATGGTCCTAATCTACGCTGGCGGTGTGGTTCTGACCACATTGGTGACGGTCCCCAATTGGCCTTTCTTCAATCGCCACCCTCTCAAGTGGTTGGACCCCAGCGAGGCTGACAAGCATCCGAAGCCGCAGGAGGCCGTGAGTGCCAAGAAGAAACCCGCTAAGAAGTAGGTCAGCTGTTTTGATCATAGTATTGGCATTTGGTAGGGTTGAAAGTCAATGCTTTGTTTGCCTTTTCTGAAATTGATTCGGTGTACTTGATTGCCCTAAATTTCGAACATTTTAGACGATGGATAGAAAGAATTTTCTTTTGGTTTTTTTTATAATATAGCTGGTATTATTATATTTACATGTGTATCTCCAATTGTTTCCAGAGGTTCCTTTCCTTTTTTATTTTTACAATGTGAAAGTGGAAGTCCATGCTGCCTTGATTTCCTCTTTGTCACAATCTTGAGAAAATTTTGAGTTTGCTCAGAGTTGACATATTTCAACAAATTATCGCTCAACAATTGATTATCACCAGCGTGGTTGTTGAAATATATGATTTAGGGGTTGAGGGTATGGAAGTTGGAACTAGTGTCCAACTAGCCAAAAGTTCTTGTTCAGATGATACTTTCTCCATGCAAATGGAATGGAGGATAAGTCATGGTTTGAGACTTGGTGTGTGCGTGCGTGTGTGTGTGACTTTGCGTATAGTCACCAATTGGGAAAAAAACTGGAGTGTTAACACTCTAAAAGCGAATGTATCCTCTTTTGAGCTTTTGGCTGCGATGAGATCATGAGTCGTTCATTAAGATGGTACCCTGAATTCCTTTTTCTGTTTGAGAAAGCAGTAAAGCCTTATGTATACACAATGATGAGTCAATGATAGATGATGGCTCTGCTTTGATCTCTTTTCTAGCATTTGGATTTTTGTTTTATGAACATCCATATAGTTACAGATTTTTGAAGTTTGTCCTAAGTTTATTTGCTGGAACTTGGAAGCAATGTGATGGGCCGCTGCCCTTCTAAATTTTGACGCCATATGGTAAGTTCTTGCCTTAGGATTGACCGTGTTTTTAGAAGCATGATAACTTTTCTGTAGATTAATGACACTGGTAGTAAGCATTTGGATTTTTGTTTTATGAACATCCATATAGTTACAGATTTTTGAAGTTTGTCCTAAGTTTATATGCTGGAACTTGGAAGCAATGTGATGGGCCGCTGCCCTTCTAAATTTTGACGCCATATGGTAAGTTCTTGCCTTAGGATTGACCGTGTTTTTAGAAGCATGATAACTTTTCTGTAGATTAATGACACTGGTAGTAGGCATGAGCACGAAGGCCTGTAGCCTTGGCTGCTGCTCCATTGAGTAGCCTTGGCTGCTGCTCCATTGAGAAGAGCAGCAGCAAATGGTCCAGATTTGCCACTGGATGCACCATCGTACACCCAGTCAATAGACTCCAACCAGCACCCTCTATATTTTTCAACACTGCCCTCGCCAATTGCAGCAGCTCAACTCCAACTCAAGAAGCTTCCTAGCCGACAATAGAGCTTCTAGTGATGCACATGAAGTTCGCCTGGGTGGTGCCGATGGTTTGGAATTTGAAGAGAGAAGGTGAATCGGCTTGGTTGCAGATGTTGGATTTTCCTTATCCGAGAGCGAGGATTCCCAGTTGGGCATTTTGTTCTTTACTGGTACGAGCAATGGAGGCATCGCGTTACATGACAAACCCGGAGACAAACTTTACAGGCTACTGCCTGCTTAAAATTCAGGCCCCAACGATCAATTACCCACCACCCGTAATGAAAAATCTATTTTTACCAATTTCCTTTTGACCGTATGACATCAGGCCTAATCTCCAAATGGGAGAATCAGGATTTAACCCCCCATCCCCTATATAAAAATAATAATATTTTTGTTTTTCTTTTGGGTCTCTATTTTGAGGACTTGGGTAGATCGGTAAGACAGTGTTTGTGGACTTCTGTAAGGACTGCTATAAGCCTCTGCACCGCACTTTTTTTTTTTTTTTTTCATCTCCTCATTTTCCCGTAATCCCATTTCTTCGTAATCCCATTTCCCCATCACATACTCTCTCTCTCTTCAAGCTTTCTCTCCTCGAGCTCTCTCCTCGAGCTCTCTCTCTCTCACCAATCCCTCTCTCTCCTCGAGATTCAAGTCGGGTGAGAGGTTTATTTTTCATTGAGAGAGAAGCACGGATAGAGGAAGGTTGGGGCAAGGCCGGCTCAATGGTAAAGCCATTTAAGCCATTGTCCAAGACTCTCACCTATGCAAATCCCAAAAATAAAAATGAGGTTTTCTTTTTTTAATTTTTAAAAACAAATAATTTTAATATTTTTCAATCTGTGTAAGATTCCATAACACTAAATTTAATATTTAATATAATAAATTATTTATATTTTTAAATAAATTTTTTAAGATTTTACTAAATTGAGGTACCAAATTTGCACGGAACCTCATTTTAAATTGTTGTATTAAATATAAATTCAAGAAAATCTTATTTAAATATTTTAAATAAAATTTTATTTTATTAAAAATTTCGTCTTAGATCTTAATTTATATTGAGCTGCCAAGCTTCAAATCGTGACATGGCGTGATGTGCAGAGTAGAAAAATTGAAGCAGCTGTTGTCTATAATTTCTCCTTAAAAGTTTATAAAGTTCAGACGACCTCTTCATCACAGTTTGTCAGCAAAGTTTGAACGAAGATTAGATCAATAAAAAGACCAATTCCCAAAGCAAACCTCATGAACTAATTTACATTATCTTCCTTCCACACCCAAAAAAGAAGTGAAATGCAGCAAATGAAAGCGATCCCTTTCCTTACGATCTGCATCTGTCGTACAGAATGTTCTGTTCTATACGCTACAGTATCACGATATTGTCAATTGTGCGACCGATTCATACATTTTCCAAATGTGCTGTTTGTAATTGTCTTTACAATAGGAGTGATATTTTCTAATAAAACTAAAGATTTATATGCGCAATTAATCTGGATGGCTACGTATCCAAGTTTCAACCTCTATCCTCGAATGACTCATCTCCAACTCTATATCAATTAAATATTTTGCAGTCCCGGCAATGCATTATTGGCTAAAAAGATCAAAGGAGAGAATTCAGTGGATTTGGACATTAGACTTTCGGTGTTATGTTCTTTCTCGGTCGCATCAAAGTAGATAATGTAAACTAGGTTCCGTTTGAAACTTAAACTTAACTGAGATCAACTTAATTTAGTTTAAGAATTAATTATATTTTGTCTTCTTGAATTCTCACTCAATTCATAATATACATCTGAAACTAATAATTGCATCAAAGTGAACTTTCGAACCTTCAAAACTTACCAATCCTCCCCTTTCGTCTATTAGCAACGTCAAATCTAACAAAAATTTATTACAAAGATGTCATTTTCATCTAATTTATTATTATTGACCATATAAAATATTAATAATATATGTTAAAAAAATATTTAATGATTTATTATTAATTGATAATATATATTATTTTATACTTTATATAGTCAATGATAATAAATTAAATGAAAATTATATCTTTGCAGTGAATGTTATGCACATGAGTAGCTCGTGCAATGAATTTCCGTTAGATTTGACGCTGCCGGTAGATGGAATGGGGGATTGAGAAGTTTTAAAAATTCAAGGGTCTACTTTGATGCAATTATTAGTTTTGAATAGGAGTGTAACCGGTCCGGTCCGGTCCGGTTTTAGACAAAATTTAGGACCGAACCGGTATGTACCGGTTTTGTATTTTTCAAAACCGATTACGCCCCAATTACCCTCCTAAACCGGTGCCTCCGGTTTTACCGGTTTCCGGTCCGGTCCGGTTTCCCGATTTTTTTTAAATGTAAAAAATATATAATAAAATGTTAATTCTTATTATAAAATGTTATTAATAATTTAATATATATATTATGCTTAAAGCATATGATCAATTAAATTTTCATCTTTAAGATTAAACTTTTATTTTATAAATTATAACAACATTATCTTATATATAATTATATTAATAACATATAATCAAATAATTTACAAATGTTCATATTTAAGATTAACATTTTATGTTATTATTTATAAATTATAATATGAAATTTTTTCATATATGATATATAATTATATATATTATATATAAAAATTTAACATATAATTATATATTATATATATAAATATTTTGTATAATATATAAAATTAATTTTTTTTTTTTTTTTTCCAACCAGTCCGGTTCAGTCCGGTCCGGTCCCGGAAACTACGGAACCGGCCGGTTTTCATAAAATAGGAACCGGTTCCGGACCGGACCGGTTCAAAACCGGACCAACCGGTCCGGTTCGGTCCGGTCCGGTCTGGTTTCCCGGTTTAAATTTACACCCCTAGTTTTGAAGGCACATTGTGAATTGAGTGAAAGTTCGAGAGAGTAAAGTGTAATTAACCCTCAGTTTAATTTTAAACTGAGTCTAACATTCAAACACTCAACTCTTTAATAACTAAACTCATTTCAACTCAAAAACTCTTTACACGTAGGATTCACAACATTTTTTAACTCAATACATTTTTATATGCGGGACTCACATTCTTTTTCAACTTCTCATAAATACATATAAACTCATATTAACATCTAAATACATTAAACTCATATTAGATGGGTTCTACAAAACTCACTTCACTATCTCAACTCACTACTATTGATAAAGAACTCAACACATCTCAACTCAGTTCAACATTCAAACGGGACCTAGATGGATGTTGGGCTACACTAGATATACATATGCAAAAATGGTATATAGCTTCTCTAATAAAACAAGATTTCACATAAAGTGTAGGTTTCCCCATGAATTATTTATTAAAAAACAATCAATTCTATCGAATTCTCAAGAAATTTGAAGTGAAAAATAATTCTAATTAAATAAACGTGGTTGTTCGAGGCTATTGATTAGATCCGACTCGGAGCTCTTCCCTTCTTGGTATAAGATAAAAAAAGAAGTAAATTAATAGATGAGCGGTGGCAATATTGTTAGTTGAAATGTCTTGTTTAAGATGGCCAATATTAAAAGGGGTTGTTCATAAAGGTTGCCATTACTCGTGAAGACATGTCCTTCTTGTCCAGGCATTCTTCACCCATAATTAGTCGAAAATACCTTCGATTGAACCTATGTTGTACGCATGAGACACTAAAATAGGATAATTATTCGACTCAAAAAAAAAAAAAAAGGATAATTATTAAATATTTTTTAAAGTACATATGGATTATTTAGTATTTTTATTCTATAAAAAAATGTTATATTATTTAAATTATTTATGTGATACTAATTTCTATTAATATGATGTGATATAATAGGATTGAATTATCATATATCCAAACTCTAAAAATTCCTAATAATTAATATAAAATAGAAATGCCATTGAATTTAGAGAAATGATACTTGCAGTTGTGAGTGTGCAAGCGTTGTGCAGTCACTTTGAAAAAAGTGAATAAATATAAGACCCACATGAAAAGAAATTAATTTTTTAATAGTAGACCCCACCATTTTTTAAAGCGACTGTACAATATTTATGCATTCTATGATTATATGTAGCATTACTCTTGAATTTGGGACATGGTGTGTTGCATCAGGAATGTAGTAGTTGTTTATTTATATGCCACGTATGATAGTTTCGAGAAACCCCGCCTTCTATTGAGCATACTGCATACATTACTTGACTTTTGATTGTTCACCAACCATATATTCGATGCAACGTTTTTTTATTTAAAAAAAAAAAATCAAATTACATGAATGATTATTATGAAATAGAGTTTTACTACATAACTTCCACCATACTTCACACTTCATATTTTTTTAAATTTTTTTTGAATTTATTCTTTTTAAATTATTTTAAATTTTCTATTCATTATTCATATAATAAATATTTGATAAAAGAAAAAAATAATAAAAATTAAAAAAAATGTGAAGTATGGAGTGTGAGGAAGTTGTGAAGATTTATTCCATGAGAGATCGTAATAATGCTCTTCTAAGGAAAATCACTGATATAAAGAAAGAAAGAATGTAGGAAATAGAGTCTTTTAAGAATTTATGTAATATAAAGTTGATCATATGTGAATGATATTGAGTAGTTGATAAATTTAATATAATTGTCTTTTGAAGGAAATATCAAGCTTCTTTCATCAATTCAATATATCAACTTTGTAATATCTACCATTTTGGAGAATTTTTCTATATTGTTGGCCATTTTTATTTTGTTTTGGCAAAAATAAATATACAAATAAGAAATAATTTATTTATAAATAAATTATATAAAAATAAATTCATAAATTAACGTATTTTGATATAATCTTGTAAAATAAATTTAAAGTATAGTATGAAATTATATAAGATATTTTTTTGGCTGTCACAGTGTAACACTACTCATTTATAAAACAGAGAGGTAAATCCAACGTCTGATATTGCAGGAATCATCGACAACCATAGAAAGCAGATCCGAACACGTGCAGGACAAGTGAGGTGTGGTCACTTGTTCTAATTTGGACTGTATCGATGATATTAATAATGAGGCCAGAATATGTCGAAGTTGCGGCGTGTGTTGATCACCAAGTTTCCAGAAATCAAAGAAAAAGATGTCCAAATCAGCCTGAAATGATCGAACTACGTATAATCGACGTCTCCTGTACTGATCACCATTAATTCAACGGAGAAATCTGGAGATTCTGGGTCTGTAAATCTAAACCAGAGGATTTTTATTTTTGTTTTGTTTTGTTCTTGGACACGAACACGATAGGCACTGCAACGTGTGCCATCCATTTATGTTGTTCTGTCCTCATTTTTCTTCTTCTTGTGCAAGTTCTACACCTTGAAATATCCCAACACGAGCATACAATCTGTTGTTGTCTGTCTTTATCGAAAGAGGTAAAAGATCATTGAATCGTCGAGCTTTCAGTGAGTTATGCTGCCACCACTTTTACTTTCAACAACACGCGATTGAATGTTGAGATAAATTAAGTTAACGAATAATAATATTTTATGAATTTTATTAAAATGAGTTTAACTTTTTAGGTTGAAATATATAAAGTAAGTTGATATATGTTTAACTTTTTTATGAGAAATTGAAAAAATAATAGATCTCATCAATGATTGAGATGAGATAAGTTGAGTTTGGTTCAACAACCAAGCACAGCCGTTTGGATGTGAATAGTAATGAATTAAAATGTTTGAGTAGATTTTGTGGGTTCATTGAAATGTGATTGAATATATGAAGTAGGTTGAAATATATTTAAACTTTTTATGAAAATTATAAAAAATAGTGTATTCTATCGATAATTAGTTTGAAATATACTGATATGATCTCAACACCCAAACATACCCTAAATACTACATAAAACTATTTAATTTATATCTTAACATTTTTTTATATATATATCTTGGGCAGGTTTTCTTTCAATAAATAGGTACAAAAGCAACAAAATATTTCTAAATTTTGGTACCCAGTTTTCTAGGGGATATGACATGGGTGGAGCCAAACATCCTTATAACTTCTTATTTATATTTGATCAATTGTTGGAGTGCAATGCCCATCTGAGCTTCTATAGAATTGTATATATACTACTCCAAATCTGACTACTTGAAATATTAAAACAAAAAATGTTAAGGTATGTACAATATAATTAACCTCATATTTCTATCACATCAATCATAAAAAATAAAAATTAATTAGCATGATGTCTATCACATTAAACGTGCTGCTTTGGTGTTACAAATTAAATTTTACTCATTTTCTTTGTTATAATTCCCTAGCGTTCTTTGTTATACTTTGGGATCATTACGACCAAACCTAAGAAAATAGAAGAGAAAGAAAAGTAGTGTTGCATACAATCGTGAAGTACACAATCATCATATAATCGATTTAAAAAAATTAATTTTTTTTATATAAATCTCATATTTATTTATTTTTTTCAAAATGATTGAACGACATTCATACACTCGTGATTTCAATTATCATTTAAAAAAAAATATATATATATTTAATGAGAGCTCTTGAATAACCAGATGAGACGAGGCTGACCTCATCATAACTTCCATTTTTTTCTTTCCCTAATGAGTCATCAAAACTTATCTAATTAGGCCGGCTGGATAGCAAAAATCTTTCATTTTCATCTTATCTCAATATCTAAAAATTATAAATATAAATATTTTTTAATTTCAAATTTTTAATATTTTAAATTTTAAAACAAAAACTATATAAAAAATTATATTCTAACAATATTTTAACTTTATAATATTTTTATTTAATTTTTTCTCTATTTTTTTTCTAAAATTTTATAAAACATCTTAACTCAAATTATTTTATTACTATTCACAAATCATTCATTAATATTAACAGATCGTATTTCATCTCATTCGAAACGATTCTCCTTGTCTCTGGTTTATCAATTGGCAATTTTGTATTTTTATCAAAGTAAATTGTCTTTAACCATTTCCATTAAATAAAAAGTAATAATTTAATTTTCTGAATTAAACGGTATGCACAAAATTAAATATGATTCACTTTGTCCGAAAATATCACGCGAAAAACATTGCATATTTTAAGACCGAATCTATTTCTCTCCAAGATCGCAAATTTCTTGGAAATTCACGCAGAAGATCAACGGCAAAGAAGCATGATGACAAAAAATAGTAGTGAATCGGACGGTACAAAACGGTGCCACACAGAGACCACTCTGTCTGATAAATTAGACCGAAACTGGAATTATACCTCAACATTATCCAGTTTCGGTCTAATTTTGAGACAGAAAAATATCGTAAAAAGCAAACAAAGGAATTACAATCTCCCTCTATTTCAGGAATACGAGTGCTGGTCTTTTTCCTTGCTGGTTCGACGGATTATCTCAAACTTTTAACTTTTTTTTTTTTTTAATTTCTCTGGAGTGGTCGCTCTCTGTCAATTCTATCCTCCTATTGCTATTCTGATTTCTGAGTCCTATAAATTCCCATCTAACGCTTGCGACCATCTCTTCATTCCCCCACTCGCCTATGTATCCTCCCGATTCCAACGCTCTCCCCTGATTTCTTCTATCTTCTTTCTTTCTGGTAAGTTTCGTTAACTCGTTTCCTCTTCTCTCTGTCTCTCTAATTGACCTCTGTTCTATATTTTGATCTCAAACCCACCGACATTTGTTCGCCGGATTCAGATGCTTTTTTAACGTTTTTCATTTGTTTGGTTTGTTTTCCATATTTTCTATTGGATCGGATTGGTTTCAATATATATATACATATATATATATTTTTAATATCAGATCTTGTATTCGTTTGCTTGTTCTCCCCTGTACTTGTGGTTCTGTCAAAAATTTATCATGAAGTTTTTTTTTTTTTTTTTTTTTGGTGCTTGAATGCAAGCTATCAAAAAATGGGGGGTTTTATTTTTCTCAGCATTAACTCTTCAGTTTGATATTTTTTGGGAATAATTTGGCGGTTGTGCAACTTGTGCTCGCTTTCGATGTCAGACATCTCATTTGCTATTTTAGTTGCCATGCGCTTAAAGTTGCTTAAATGCGCAAAAACTTAAAAACGACTTTTTCTTTTCCCTGCACCCTTTCTATCCATCCTTCACTTAAACTTATTTGTACTTTCTATCTTATCAACTACTTGCAGACACCTATGTTGTTCAGTTTTAATTCCTCGAATTTATCTTCTGTTTCATTTTTTCATTCTATAAGCAATCGATTGGCCTCGGATCCGGTTATTTATGCTTTTATTCGTTTATTTTTGTGTTATTATGTTAGATTTGATCTACGTTATGCTTTTTCAACTGAAAAAAAAAAAAAAAAAACTATCGATCGGTGATAGCATACCCAGTGCGCTACAGTTGTGTAGATCTTTCATCTTTGTGTTTTCATGTTCGCTTTTTGGTCTTTTTTTGGAGCATGGTGGGTGGGTGGGTGGCTGGTCTTTGGATTTTACGCGTGCATAATTCTCTTAATAGAAAAAGAAAAAGTCTTTGGATTGATTATTCGTGTCCATTCAGTTGTCTACTCCTTTAAATAAATTAATACGTTCTTGTTTTTGGCGATGGAACGTTATGCACATAATTTAGCGCATGATGCACATACGTTCTGGATTTAACTGTTTTCAGTTATGGTGTTTTCTAGCGACTAGTAGGCCCGTGTAGGTCCCGCGCTTTGAAAGCGATATTAACAACAAATTAGGGAAGTTTGTATTCTAATGTGTGTTTTGGGTAGAATACAGTTAAAGCCGTCTTATCACTTTGTTTTGATGATCTTAAGCTCGAGTTTTGGTGATATTTGAATCGACTTCTTTTATATGATCAGGTTTCCTGAAATTGAATCAAATGGAGGTCACAGGGGGTTAAGACTTGCTGACTTTTATGGCCTTGTCTGGTATGTGTTTTTCCATCTTCTTTTTACTCTGATTTTCTGTATAGAAGCAGTTGTTTTTTTTTTATTATTACTTTTATTATTATTATTACTATTACTATTACTGCTATACTCCTACTAAATATCCATTCTGAAGAATAGGTTGCGATAACGTTTTCCTATGATATGTAGATATTTGGGCAATGTGTGGAGGAAGAGACAACGTTGGTTTAGAAAGTATTGTGCATATAGTAACAGGAAGAAACCACTGTAAGAGCAAAACTTCTGGCATGGAATTTGAATCAGACTGGACAAGACATGAAAAGTCGTCGGCATTTACTGCTCAAGTGATTCGTTCCACAACATCTTTTATGCCTTGGTCTTGTAGAATCCCAATAGGTGAAGGATATCATGAATTTCTTTAGTTAAACGTCAGGAAACCAAATATATTGAGACATCATTTGGGTGATATAGTTGATTAAGCCCGAGATCATCTATATCTTCCAGGATTCTGTAAAACTGCTCACTTTAAACTATGCCAAGATTTATGAGTGGAAAGAAGAGATTTACAGAATCAAATATGTGTATGTACAAGTCTGTCAAGCAAAATATACCTGCTCGTTCGAAAAACAATCCACATTTTTCTTCTCAAGTTGTTACTGATCTTGATAGCCCCATTCTACCTGGGCTGCCTGATGATGTGGCAAAGTATTGCCTTGCACTTGTTCCTCGTTCCAACTTCCCAGCTATGGGTGGTGTCTCCAAAAGGTGGAGGTCATTTATTCAAAGCAAAGAATTCATCATCGTGCGGAAATTAGCTGGGGTGCTAGAGGAATGGCTCTATGTATTAACTATGGATTCTGAAGGGAAGGAAAGTCACTGGGAGGTTCTGGATTGTTTAGGCCATAAACACCGGCTTCTGCCACCAATGCCTGGTCCAGTGAAAGCCGACTTTGGTGTGGTTGTTTTTAATGGAAAGCTTCTTGTCATGGCTGGCTTTTCCGTGATTGATGGGACTGCCTCTGCCTCCTCGGATGTTTACCAATATGATTCTTGTCTCAACAGGTTTGTTTTCCATTGCATTTAACGGGACTAATCTATTTAAACTGGATAGGGTTATAGATTCATATCAGTTGTCAAAGTCAGTTGAAGGTTTGTTGTGATTTATGCTGGATATGAAATATATACTCTATTGTGAGTTGTTTTGAGCTCTTTTTTTTTTTTTTTTTTTTTTTGAAGTACTATAGGCAATTATCTTTCTTTTAAACAGCCCAAACTTGGCAATTTTGTTAGAAAGAATTAGCAGATCTGGACTGTTTGATCAACTAATCCATTGCACTAATTCTGAAAAAGATTGGTTCTGAATTACTGCCCTGAACATTAAGAACACTTGGAAAATAAATGTAGAAGAAAAGGGATAACAACGTAATATTTTTCACAATACTTTACACAACTATATTTTAAAATAACGGATTTTTTTGTAAAATGTCACATAAAAGTAATATCACTTTACAAAAATATCCTTATTTTAAAACATAGTTGTAAAATATATTGTGAGAAGTTGTCCTGGGTATCAGGACTCGAGTGGTTTATAATTTTTAAGTCATTGAGTAGGGTGGGAGCAAATTTACTACTCTAGTTCAGGTTGGTTTGGTCAGATTTTGTTGTTGCATTATATTGAGTTGCAGCTTAATTATGTTATTTCGTGTGCTTGAGTTGATTTAACATCTGAACCATAAGATGTCGACTGCCATAAATGATATTTAGCTTTTTAATTAGGACCTCTCAAAGGCAAACCTTTTTATAGAGCCCCCACTCCAATCTTTTCTTTACTTTTTATTTCACCGTATCTTTTGCTAGCTTTGTGACTGTTTTTTCGTTTTTGTTTTTGTTTTTGTTTGGGTAAATTGCAGTTGGAGTAAATTATCAAAGATGAATGTGGCTCGGTACGACTTTGCTTGTGCAGAGGTTAATGGTATGGTTTATGTAGTTGGAGGATGTGGGCTAGACGGTGAGAGTCTATCTAGTGCGGAGGTATACAACCCCGATACTAACAAATGGACCCTGATAGAGAGTCTTCGCCGCCCAAGATGGGGTTGCTTTGCATGTGGGTTTGAGGGAAAGCTGTATGTCATGGGCGGAAGATCAAACTTCACAATTGGGAATTCAAAGTTCGTTGATGTGTACAACCCCGAGAGACACACCTGGTGTGAAATGAAGAATGGTTGTGTCATGGTCACGGCTCATGCTGTGCTAGAAAAGAAACTCTTTTGTATGGAATGGAAGAACCAGCGGAAACTAGCAATATTCACTCCAGAGGACAATTCATGGAAGATGGTACCAGTTCCATTAACAGGGAGTTCATGTATTGGCTTTCGATTCGGAATACTGAACGGAAAATTACTACTATTCTCTGTCCAGGAGGAACCTGGTTATCGCACTCTACTGTACGACCCAAATGCAGCACCAGGCTCAGAGTGGCAGACTTCCGATATAAAGCCGTCTGGTTTATGCTTCTGCAGTGTGACAATCAAGGCCTAAGAACTGTCTTAGATCGCTGAGGACTTTCTCATAAAGTCTTGAATGTATCTTTCCATTTGCTGCCCTTTTTGCATCGATTTAACTCACGGCACTTGTCACAATTACCGGTTTCAGTTTAATTCTGTTATGTATTCTCATCATGGATGTTAATTTGCAGAACATGCCATGTGCCCATCGTTTAATGTATGTGTTGTCTGGTCGGACTATTCTCAGTTGCACTGTGTTTCATGAAAAAAAATTTTGACATATATACTTGCCCTTAATGTGTACCTCTGAGGACATTAGAGCTAAGTTTTCCCATAATGTGTAGAAAAAAGAACCAGCAATCCTGATGAGATTGGTAGGCGATTCCTTGCGTTTCAGCCTAAAGAAGCCAGTTGTTCAGGTCAGCCAATTTAAGATCTTGCATCATCCAAATGTTGAGGAGGATTTACCATTATCATGGGTGTTGTGTTTAAGATTTCAGTCTAGTCCCTAAACGTTAGGGGTCTGTAAGCTTGCATTGTCCTTGTGATGATTGAATGTGCATTGCCAACTTACTTGGCCTTAAACGTATGATGGTAATGGAATGTCTCTAAGTTGATGAAAATATGGTGTTTAGTGATGGAATTGACAATCGTGATGAGTTCGGGTGATCTAAATGATGATTTGGTATGTTTGACGCAATGTGGAACGGCTTGATGGTTACCCTTGATGTTGGCATCACTTGGATGATACTTAGGGTTGGTATAGTGAAGTGAAGTTAAGGTTTTAGGAGGTGGCTAAGAAAAATTACGAAATTGGGATGAGGTGGCTTAGGGTTATGTGTAGGATGAGTTGCTAGGATTTGGAAGGAGGATTTGGTGGTGTTTGAAAGAGTCTACGGTTGTTCCTTGAATTTAGGGATTGGCTAAGGTAAGATGAGAAAGATAGAATTTGGATATGGTAAGAGGATGAAAGTCTTTGGTTGACTTGAGTGAGTGATTTTAGGGATTGAGTGATTCTAGGAAATGAGTGATTTTAGGGATTGAGTGATTCAAGGAATTGAGTGATTCAAGGGATGTAGTGATTTTAGGGATTGGATTTAGAAGATTGGATAAGAATTCCTAAAATGTAGGAAGTACCTTGTGGGACTATAGGGTTTCGGCTAGGGTTTAGCTGGATGAAGGGATGCTAGGGTTAGGATTTCTAAAGTTTAGGAAATCGTTATGGAAGGCTATGGTTTCCAACTAAGGCAAGATATGTGTATAGAATGATGGAGGCAATGAGAATTTCGGCTATGACAATTGGTGGAATATATAAAAAGTGGATTTGATCTTTGATGACAAGGAAAGATGACTTTATTTTTGGTGTTTATGGATATTTGAGAAATCAAAAGATATGAAAAATAAGGCTTAGGATATGTTTGATATGCGAGAAAATATATGAACATTCAAGAAAATAAATGAATAACAATGGATGATATGAATATTGACTAGAGAATGGAAAATATGCAAGAGATGGATAATTGAATCGCCACCTATTCACGAATTGTAAGGTGATGAAACAAAGATAGATAAATGGACAACACATATTCACAAATTGCAAGTATTAATCCTCATTGGGATTCACGAATTGCACCCAAATAGCCCAAGTACAAAAGCACCGAAATGATCTTAAGAACACAACTCAAACCGTCCACAAAGGAAATATGCCAAAATATGTAAAATGAAATGTCTAAGGTCAAAGTAATAACGTAAGTGGAAAAATCCTAAAATGTCTCATTGTAAAATGGGTCAACGACAGTGTCGAGGCCTGGCCCGTGGGGCTATCGGGGCATCTCAGCAGCAATGTCGAGGCATGGACCGTAGGGCTGTCCAACCTTGTCAAAGACAGTGTCAAGCCATCAACCATGAGCCCTTCAAGGCTTGTCATGACATGGTTGGCAACTTGGCCGTGGGCTACAAAATATGAGATTCTGACATGTTGACTCATGTGTTCGAGTTTACATGTACATGATGTCAAGAGGACGAGACTTTGGGGGTTGGGGTGAGAGAATTAAAAAGTGTTTAAATGATTTTAAAAATATTTTAATAAAAAAAATTAGGTTATATTTAAAATATTTTTTAATCTCAAATAAGTTAAAAAAATTAAAAAAAAAAAAATTATTTCGATACCTATTCAGAAGTGTTTTTGAATGATGTAAAACGATTTTAAAAAGACTGTTACGAAAATATCAAGAGACATGTTATATATCTGTCCCACATTAGCACACACTTTACTTCACTTTATTTTTTTTTTTACACTCATTACGTTGAGTGTGCCCGGAGTGGGGCAGATGCAAATATTTATTCAAATATCAATAGGTGCCCCCACAAGGTAGGAAAAAGGTCGGGCGTTGTAATGGCGCACTCCGCTTAACTTTCCAATTTCCCCTCTTTCCGCTCTCCAAACAACAACAATAACAATGTTCGGAGCTCAAGCTTCCTCCTCCGCCTTCGGCACCCCCTCTTCAACCCCAGCCTTCGGCACTCCCTCTACGACCCTTGCTTTTGGTACTCCGTCTTCGACTCCGGCATTTGGAACTCCCTCTTCGGCACCGTCTTTCGCCACTGGATTCGGTTCCTCTCTCTTCGCCACCCCGTTCTCTTCTCAGCCCCAGCAGCAACAACAGCAACTCACTCCGTTGTTTCAGCAACCGGCATCTACGGGTTTCGGGTTCCAAACGCCAGCGTTCTCTACGCCGCAGCCTTCTCCTTTCCCCAATGCGCAACTGACTACTCAGATGGCTCCCGTGACCCCTCTCCCTTTCTCTCTCGCCGATCGAGATATTCAAGTAGGGCTGTTTTTCTTTGACAAAACCCTAATCCTGACCATTCTCTGTTGCTTAATCTGCAGTTGTTGGTTTTTCTTTCTTTTCCTGTGTGTTTTTTAGGCAATTGTCGATGCTTATAAGAGCGAGCCTGGAAACCCTAAATATGCTTTTAAGGTTCGTATTGTTGTCCTTTTCTCTCTTTCAGTTTACGAATGCATTGGATTCCCATTAATGAAGTAAGAAATCCACTTGCTTTTTTTTTTTTTTTCAAGGAAAATCTTAAAAGAATGAAATTTTCCATAAAAAAAAAAAAGGAATGCAGAATTTTGAAAAAACATGTTATCGGTGTGTTGTTTCAGTTATGTTTTTCGAGTGAAATGTGTTACTCAAATAATGACCGGTAAATTTCCATGACATTCTCTGAGAAAAGGAATTGAGAATTAGGGTTTTGGAGTTCTATGTCATGTGTTGATGGTGGCATTGGTTTCGCAGCATTTGTTGTTCAGCGTGACAGATCCGCAGTTTAAGGTGAAGCCTGCTGGTGTATCAGATGTGAGCTATATTCTTTCGTTATTTTTCTGATTCCTTTCGCTTTAATGAAATTTGTATCGGTAGCTTCAAATATTTCTGTTTTTATTTTTTTCGGCTGAGTCTGGAGGATAGTTTGCATTACCAGATTATGTGGGCAGAGGCTATGGGGAAACTGGAGGGTATGGAAAGTGCTGACAGGGAACGCCTGTGGCCTCAGCTTGTTCAGGGTTTTAAGGATCTTTCCCAGCGTCTTAAGGTAATATCTGTTAGAAGTTTGGGAAAAAAATATTGCAGTTGTGTATAATTGATGGCAATGAATGATTTCAATAACTATATACATGAATTGGTAACTTAGAACATAGCTAGATGAAGGGATAAAACTTAGGGATTTAGTGAAGGCTACCCAGCTGTGGCAAAGAGATTATTCATGTTGTTGCAGCTACATTGCTGCTGTTGGTTCTATGGTTGCACTTCCAAGGATAATTGGTTATTTCAGGAAACCGTATCATTTTAGTAGATTATGTTCTCTTTCCTTTTATTCGGCTTTTGGGACCAGCCAATGTACCATTTTAATCTGTGGGCTTGATGCAGCTCCAAGATGAAGTCATTGTTTCGGATGCTGAGAGATTGCGAATTACTCAAAGCAATGTGAAGATGGTACTCTCTCTCTCTCTCTCTCTCTCATTATAGATTTGGCATTTACATATTGAACAATCTCTGCAGCTTCAAAGACATTTTCAAGCTGACACTCTTCCTCGGATCGAAAGAATGAGACAGAAAGAGCAAGCTCTTCAAAGGCGTCTTTTAAGGGTGAGGACAAGTTATGCTTTGTTTGATGAGCTGTGGTAACTGTGTAATATGATTTAATTGCATCAGAAAATCAATTTGAATGGTATGGCATTGCTTGTTTTCATCATGATGATGAATGGTTGAGAGCAGAAATGCTATTGGTTGAATGGCCCAAGCTGGGCTAGCCATGGCTGATAGGACATACTGGACATTTTTTAGCTTGGGTCAGCCATGGCTGATTGGACACACTGGTCATTTTTTGTTTTAAATTTGATTTCTATTGACTATCTAATCATTTTGACTCTCTCTCTCATCAAACTTCCTTTGGTAAGCCTAGGCCCGGTTTGGATACAAAAGTCCCCCCAACTCATCTCAACTCATCTCATCTAATCATTACAACTTTCTTAAATTTCTACATAAAATATAATAAACAATTCAACTTTTTCAAATTCCAAAACAATAATAATATTAAAAAAATAATATTCTAACAATATTTTATTTTATTTTTGATAATATTTTATTCAACTTTCATCTCAACTCATCTTATCTCAACTAACTATCCAAACCTCCCCTAAAGGTAATGAGAATAGTGGAGGCATTGGAGGGTAAGGGTTTCAGATTACCGTTAACGAAAGGGGAAGCTGAATTGGCCGAGAAGTTAGCTGCAATAACTAGACAGGTAGATGTTTCATTTTGAAGCTTGCTAATCTTATGCTGTTATCAAAAGATGGTACTGACAAAATAGACAATTATTCAGTTGAAAGGATCTGGAGCAGAACTTTCTAGGAGGGTACAAAACCTGCTCACTTTGTCTCGTGTTCAAGCAAATGGCATTGGGGCTGGCAGTTCTATTTATCTTCCAGGATCGACCAAAATAGATGAACAGAGTCTTGCTGATATGCAGGAGGTGAGAGTAAACCAAATTTGTAACTTTTTTTTTTCTGTTCTTTTGACTTGTATTTTTTTTAAGAGTTGCGTATCTTGGATTCTTGGTACGGTAAATATATGATGTCATTTCTGAAAACATATGGTTGCATGCACGGTGTTCATGTCTTTATTCTCATTTTTGTGGGTCAGGTCTTACAACAGCAGACGGAGGCCATTGCTAGGCTTGGCAATGTTTTGAAGCGAGATATCAGGGACATGGAGATCATAATGGCCGAGGACACACGACGGACAGAATTTATGAGCTAAATAAGCTTAAGATGCCCAAGGCACTGGTGAATTTATTTACAATGACGTTTACAATCTGTTGGCGAGTTTTTGCATGAGGTTACTTGAAAAGTCACTAACGGCTGATGTAAGTCTCAACCCCCCCAACCTTTTCATTTGGGACTCTTTATTGATTGGAAAGCATTTGAAACTGTTGTCTTAAATTTAAATGCTAAGTTTAAATGTGTAACTATTGGAGGAATATATAGATATGCTAATATATTTAGGTAGTTGTGACATATTCCTTTCGTTGAGTAGATAGACTGAAGATCATTATACAATAAAAGAGATCAAAAACCCTGAGTTGGTAAAAAAAAGAAAAAAAAGGAACATCTTAAACGAGACCAATTGATTTTATGTTCATAGAAGAGACGAATGTGGCTCTTTGATACCAACTACCTTATCCTTTTATAGTAATATTTTTGCCCAGATTTTGACATATTTAGTCACTTGATTGTTCTATATCAATATCTATAACCATGGATAACAAAACTTAGAATGAAAGGTAGAATTCCAAATTTATTTATACGGCATCCAGTTAATAATGCAGCCTCTATTTTTTATGAACTATCAAGTGTTACTGTTTGTGTGTGTGTTTCGTTTTCATTCTTGGGTGGAGAGATGCGTGATAGGGGGAGTCGAGCTCTCACTGAAGACAGGAATCCAAGCTACAGCCAATAGCCACGACACTAACCAGAACAAAAGTTCATTGAACCTTGGATTATGACCAAAAAAAAAAAAAAGGCGACTCTTTACACCCTCATCTAATAATTATAACCATTAAAAGATTGACGTTCGGTCTTGATTTGTCGAATTACAATGGAAGATGTGAAGTATCAATTTTTTTGTAGTTTAAGTGTGCAATGAATTGCCAGAACTAATTTGTGGAGAAAATTTTAAAAAGTCGACAATTAAAAGGAGCAAAAGGTAACTATCTGGGTTTGAAACGACAATTGCCTACACTTATACAATTAGGAGGAGAATCTGAGGAGCATATCATTATTTATTGAGCAATTCTAAGCATCTACCTACACTCTCCACACACCATGCACTTAAATTTATTTATTTATTTTTTTTTTAACTTAATACACTAAGTGTGTTGAGTGTGTGATAAATAGTAGAGTGTGAAGAAAATTTTTTCTTATTTAATAACCATGAATCAAACACATATGGATAGAAGACTTGATTTAAAAAAATAAAAAAAATCATACACGTCCTCCAATGTTGGAAGTGTTAAACACTGGCAAAGATGAAGTCATGAGCCTGATGATGATGCCACGACAACTCAAGTACGGAAGATCTACCAATCATGAAGTAATCGGATCCGTTAGAATACATAAACCATGCTCAGTCCACCCATATGCTAATAGCTACGTTGGTTCATCATCAAATAAAGCATATCCATTTGGATCGGAAAGCCAATTACAAGAGTCTTCCCAAACTTCCTAGCTCCTCACGCTCTTACCTCTCGTTATATACAAACCCCACCACCTTTGTTCAGCATTCAGTTCAGTAGTATCTTTTCTAGTATGGATTGGAAAGGCAAACAAGGTGATGGAATGAGAACAATAAGCTTTCGATATGAAAACTACACTAACAGAAGGGCGTTCTTGAGAAGTTATCCTCTTCAATGGGGAGCGGATGATGAATCCAACGGAGATATGGCGAGGGTTGCTGATCAGCACGATCAAGAGAGACCCACAAAGAAGATTATCCAAGATGACAAGTACAAGAAAGAAGATGGGCAGAAGGTTGTCGATGGGCGCAATCAAAGTAGACCAGTGAAGAAGATTATTCAAGATGGCAAAAATATCGGAGAGGATGTGGGAAAGGTTGTCGATGGGCGCAATCAAAGGAGACCAATGAAGAAGATTATCCAAGATAACAAATATAACAAAGAGGGTCAGGTGAAGGTTGTCGATGGGCGGAATCAAAGCAGACCCACAAAGAAGATTATCCGAGATGACAAATACAACAAAGATGTGGGTAATGTCACCGATGGGCGGAATCAAAGGAGACCTGTGAAGAAGATTATCCTCACTGTTTTGCACTGGGGTGGAGACAAAGTTTTGTTCTTTAGGAGATTTCAAACATAAGCTAGCACTTTATGCCATTGCATGTGGCCCTGCTGGCCTTAAGACCCCCAACGCCCTACTTTCAGCTTGATCTCCTTTTTCTTCCCATCTTCTTCCATCATATATGGGTTGCTGTCGTACAAAAAGGCATTGCCAATAAAAGTTTCATATAAATGTTTCATGTAGCATTCAAGTTGGATTTCCAACCTAACAGGCCTGTTTCAAAAAAATATGATAATGCAACAAAAGGCTCTGCCTCGGCACGTGATACTTGTTCTATCATAACCATTACCATGACAGGAATTTTTACAACTAATGATAGAATATAGGAATGAATGGTTACATCATCAATAAAAAGATTTAAAAAAAAAAAATCCAGAGAACGATGAAAAAAAATGCCAACTAGGTGAAACAGTATTCTCATCACACAAATCCTTTGGTATCAAATTTGGATAGATTTTCCATATGAAAAAAGTAAAAGAAAACACAGATGAAGCTTACATCTGAATACAACAAGATGTAGCTCAGAAGAAGATGATTGACACACCCATGGTAAAGCATCCAACAGCCACCCATGGGCTCAAGCGCTCACCTAATTCAGAAAACCAGACAAGGAATGGTTAGCCTCTCAGATTCCAAAGCAAGAAGAGCATGGAATTAGAAGTTCATGGCGTTCTAAATGCAAGTGCTACTTGACTTTCAATTCCTCTGATTGCATGTCTAAAAGTTCAAATGTCAGAGAGGCCGGACATCAATCAATGCGCAATCTGAAGTTCTGCAGACCCTTTGGTAATAATACTACAAGTTGTCTTGCAAAGTTTTAAATCAATCGCTTCCCTTTGTAAATAAATGGATAATTGTCTAGATTGATTAGCCAAATCCACATCTCTCTTTACCTCTGTGCTTAAAATTCAAGTAATACAAAATAAATGGGTAGTAGGCCAAGATATGTCATATCAAGGAATTGTAGGGCTTTTCTTTGGTGGGGATTACATCTGAGAGGGCATCACTAGAAGAAACATTGCTTTTGGAACTTTTTTTTTATCTACGTTTACCTTGATAGCAACCCAAGGGTAGCTTCCCAGGTCTCCAAAGTCAACCATCATAATTTATAAATTATCAACCACACCATCCAAAAGGAAAAAAAAAATGAAAAGCAAGAAGTCCCCAAGAAGAGAAATCAAAAGAATGAAGTGAAACAGGAAAACATGGACTACTGTGGATAGATGATGGTAAAACATCTAAATAAAGGCCCACCTATTCTAGCTGCCTTCCAAAAGAAACCACGAAACCTGTCAGATAAGCATATTTTAGTCATTAGGACCAATTGTAATCACTAAAGACAATCAACTGTCGACCCAAAAAAAATGGATAACTGTGCCAATCAATCTTGTAATAATACAAAACTGTGCTTAACATGGATAAATCAAATAGATAATAGGCTCGACATAAAAACGTTTGGAAAGAAAAAAACAATGAAAATTGACATTAAAAAGACAACTACTAATTGAGCTCAGACAATTTGAAGTAACCAGCCTTAATTAGAGCTAGAATGGGGGGGATGGAGGGAGACAACGTCTAATCTGTCTACGAAACATCTCTGCAGGTTGTCTAGTGACCATCACAACAGACAACTCCGATAAAATGTCACTCTATAAAAGAACATATTTGTCATCTTCAGAAAATGTGTTTCTAAGCCATTCAGAGAATTATGAAAACAACAGAAGATGTACAGATTGACATTGTCATATCATCTACAACCAGGGTCTAAAATGTTCTCCACAAGAGTCAAAAGGACCTCATCCATCAAGGCACTATGTGTGGAGCTAAAAGAACTCAGACAGGGTAGCCTGGCTCTAAGAAAATCTTCTAAGCAGTGGGTATACGGAGTTGGTTTCCATTGTAGGGTCCTGGATCGTGTTATGGTACACAAAAATTCTTCAGTGTGACGTGAGGTACACCCATTTTGCCATTCAAAGTGTGCACTCTGACTATTCCTTTTTTTTTTATATAAGTAAAAATATTATATATATCAATAGGAGTAACCAAGTACACTGGATGTATACAAGAAAACACCTAGCCGATACTAGAGAGCTCCTAATGACCCAAAAAGCCCGTGAAAACTACCAAGAGCAAGTCTGACTATTCTTTTTGTTGAATGTTGAGCTTAATTGGGAAGTTAACCCCTTAACTATATAACTGGCTTACTACTAGAAGCCTAGAATAGAAAGAATGTTTACTGCAAAAGCTTCAAAGATGCAATCAAATCACTCTCCCATGAATTTCTGTGACATTAACACTCTCAGAGGAATTTCTGTGACGTTACGAATCTTGCTAGAGAAGAAGAAGAAAATGGCAAAGTATGAATCAGTGCAACAATCTCAAAACAAAAAAACTATAATAATGATCTATTGGTCATACACAACAATCAGGAAACAAAATCTCAATAAGAATAACAGAGAGAACATACCCCGTTCTCTGTTCAAGGATCGCTGGAAAATGCATCTTCAAATAAGTACAGGCGCAGATTCCCAGCAGCACTACTGTTAAAAACGCATGGAAGTTGAAGAGTGCAGACTGGAAATGAGCAATAACAATGTCAATACTGCATCAATTTCAAAAATAAATCGGAGGAACAATTCAAGAACTAAACTCAAAATGGCTTTACCATCTCAGGCTGTCCTTAAACTCGAACAATTATTTCCTTCCTCCACACTACAAAAATAATAATAAGATATAATGAGTGCCAGAGGTCACGCAAGTTGACACACATGAGCAAACACACGAATACCGAGCAGCAGAAGTGATGCCTCAGGAGCCTTATGGTGCTAATTAAATACCTAACGTCCATGACACGATATCAAGTAATTCATGAATTTACTAACCTTTAACCAAATCTATGCATTGAACTTAGGCAGACTATAAGTATCTTCTATTCCTTTTGATTTCTTTTCTGATTGGAAACTGAGAAAGTAGCTTTTACCTCTAATGCCATGTCCAAATAGTGATATGATTTTGAGTATTAAGCTTCAATTAACGTTCTTTTCTTCATTTATCAAAAGGTTTACTAATCAAAACTAAGCTCCAATTTTCCCACGATCCCAATAGAGGGTAAAAACTAAAAACCGTGACTTATTAAACGAAAAAAACAACTAAAAATCGTAACAAAAATACTTTCTCATACCGCATCTTATCCTATATGAGTAATAAAAAAATTAGGAACCAAACAGGACGATTCAACCCTGATTTGAATTTCTTAGTGTCAGTCACACAACACCTCATTATCACAAACAAAATTAATAACACAAGCGGAAGGGGGAAAACTTTACCTTACACGGAAAGACGAGAAAGGAAACAAAAGGGCGCGCCTGAGAGCAACGGATCCAAGAATTACCGGAGCTCAACGCGGCAGAGAGTGGAAGGCTTTACCAAATGACGAGCAGTACTTTTTCAAGTGGTAATGAGTCTTATGACTAACGAGGAGAAGAAAAAAAAACTAAAAAAGGACTACTCCGAGAAATAAATCTGCTACGGTGCGTCACACAGCAAGTGGAGGAGCGCCACGTCATGCGTTTCACGGCTTCAGTAACTTTTCTCGTAGGACGTAGGAGTGGGCGGCGGTGGACGGGTCATGCGGGGGCGGCCACCCGCCCAGCAGCGGAAAGGGGTGCTGGGGCTGGGCTTAGGTCCAACCTAATATATATATAATTTTTATAATGAAATTATTATTTTTATAATCAATACGACGTCGTTTTGGAAATTTAATTTAACCATATCCCTCGAGTCTCTTCCCAGTTCCACCCCCTCCCCCGAGTGGCTCACTGGCTCTCCTCACCACAGCCCACGACGCCATCTCTCTTTTGGTCCTCCCCGCGATGCATCTCTCTCTCTCATGCTCTCTCTCTCACTCTCAGTAGGGGTGTAACTGGTCCGGTCCGGTCTGGTTTTGGACAAAATTTAGGACTGAACCGGTATGTACCGGTTTTGTATTTTTCAAAACCAATTACGCCCCGATTACCCTCCTAAACCGGTACCTCCGGTTTTACCGGTTTCTGGTCCGGTCCGGTCCGGTTTTTCGATTTTTTTTTAAATGTAAAAAACATATAATAAAGTGTTAATTCTTATTATAAAATGTTACTAATAATTTAATATATATATTATGCTTAAAACATATGATCAATTAAATTTTCATCTTTAAGATTAAACTTTTATTTTATAAATTATAACAACATTATCTTATATATAATTATATTAATAACATATGATCAAATAAATTACAAATGTTCATATTTAAGATTAACATTTTACGTTATTATTTATAAATTATAATATGAAATTTTTTCCCATATGATATATAATTATATATAAAAATTTAACATATAATTATATATTATATATATAAATATTTTGTATAATATATAAAATTAATTTTATATTTGTTTTTCAACCGGTCCGGTTCGGTCCGGTCCGGTCCCGAAAACTACAGAACCGGAACCGGACCGGAACCGGCCGGTTTTCATAAAATAGGAACCGGTTCCAGACCAGACCGGTTTAAAACCGGACCAATCGGTCCGGTTCGGTCCGGTCCGGACCGGTTTTCCAGTTTAAATTTACACTCCTAACTCTCAGGCTGGATTTGGATACACAAACTTTTTTTATCTCATCTCATCTTATCTCAGAGCATTGGTATTAGATTAGCCAAATATTTTTTCATCTTTAAATTTAGCAAATATCATCCATATTTGCTCCACATTGAATTAACTAAATTGTTTTCATCCAAACTATAAGCTACAGTAAATCTATTCTTTTTTTCAAATATGAAAAGAACTATAGCAAGTCTAAAAGTATTTTTTGAGATTATTATATTATAGATATGAGATTTTACCATCTATATACATATGAGATTATTATATTATAGATTATTAGATTGTGAAAATAAAAATGAATATGATCTGTTGGAGGTTATTGAAGATTATGAAAATAAAATATAAATTAATTTAAAAATATAAATAATAATATTTTATTATTATAGAGAGTATGATGACTAATCCAATGTAGACTTCAAGTTTTGAATGATTAGCTAAAAGTGAAAAAACTACATATTAGTCAAAATTTGAAGAATATGATGGCCAATCCAATGCTAATGCTCTCATTATTACAATTTTCTCAAATTTTTATATAAAAATATAATAAACAATTTAACTTTTTCAAATCTTAAAATAAAAATAATACTAAAAAATTATATCTAACAATATTTTATTCAATTACTATTCAAAACATCTCATTTCATCTTAAGTTTCTACCCAAATCCTTCCTAGGCCAAGATCATTCTCATTATTTGATTGTGGAATTATTATGTTCTTATTAATTTGTTGTGATTGTAGATTTTTTATTGTATTTTACTGTATATTTTTTTGTAAATTTTGTGTACAGTGGCCCGTGAGTGGATGTTGGACGGGGAATGGATTCCAGAGAAAGAAACCACATCCTATGCCCATGCGGAAGGGGGCAGGAAGGGGCACCCCTAGTTAGACGGGTGAAACTAGGGCTGTAATCGAGCTGAGCCGAGCTGGTTTTTGGCTTGCCAAGCTCGGCTCGACTCAAAATACTCGCGCTCGAGCTCGAGATTTTTTTTTATTTTTCGTTCGAGCTCGGCTCAATAAGCTAAACGCTTAACTCGAGCTCGTCCCACAAACGAGTTCGAGTCAGCTCGAACTGTGTATTTGTTTAATAAGATTTAATAATTAATAAAATAAATAAATGAAAATCTAATATTGAATTTATATAACTAACAAGTAGAATCTCTATTGAATTATAAAATTTTAAAAAATTTATAAATAATTAATATCTAACTAGTTGATATTTATCCAAAATAACAATATATTATATGCCTACATATATTATTAATACATACACTTAATATGATATCATATATCTATTTCATATATGGTTCTCATATACTAGTATATTAAATTATTAAATTTTATCTACTAATTATTATACAAATTATAAAATATACCTATGAAGTATATATTCACCATATAGACATAAGTAATTAGATTACAAATTATATATTTAATTATAAAAGTGATATGCTTATATTATTAGTTACTACATATATATGTGTGTGTGTATATATACATATGTGTATGTATATATTTATCAATATATGAATGAATTTTAATCGAGTCGGGCTAACGAGTAGACTCGAGCATAAACGAGCGAGCCTTAACGAGTTTTAATTGAGTCGAGTCGAGTTTTGTTGGGTATTTGTCATTTACAATTCGAGCGGGTATCTGCTTTAACGAACGAATTTTTTTTTTAACGAGTCGAGTTCAATTCGAGTTTAACCGAGCGAGCTATCGAGTAAACTGATTCATTTACAGCCCTAGGTGAAACTTACGACAAGTGATAACCTTTGTGTAACAATAAAGAGAACAATAAAGCTAGTGTGTCGCACACACCATACCGCTCAGTTTGATCACTTGTCAAAAATATATATTTTTTTTATTTAGTGATTAAGAAAGTGATTTTAAGTGTATTAAAATATTTTGTTATTTTTTAAAAATATTTAAAAATAAAAAAAATTAAAATTTTACACTAGCGGCACGCTAGTGCATTCAAAACCCACCTCAACTCATCTCAACTCATTTCATCTCATCATTACAACTTTTTCAAATTTCCACATAAAATATAATAAATAATTCAACTTTTTCAAATCACAAAACAACTTTCCCAAATTTCTACACAAAATATAATAAATAATTCAACTTTTATTCTACTATTCACAAACCATCTCAACCCACATCAACTCATCTTTGAATCCAAACCACTCTTAAAGCGAAGTGCCATGAAAATTCACATCTATAAAATTATAAAACATATAAAATAAATATTAACGTGTCCTTTCAAATTATACTATTGTATAAATTTCATCTTAAAAAATTCCTGTACTACAGATCTAGTATTTTAAATATTTTATTGTGTAAAATATAAAGATATTTGAATTTTTTTTTTCACTTTATATTCTGTATAAGTTACTTAAAATATGTCTCGTTAACATATACTGATGATTATAAAATTTAAAACAATAAATAAAATTGCTCTCAAACTATGTTGGTCATTATATTTCTAATAAAAGTGATTAAAGTTTTAGGTAAAATGATTCAAAAACTTCATATTATATGCTAATTGGATACTATAATTTCAAATGAAATGAAGAGGGTGGTTACATAATCTCATATGAAATGAAGGAGATTGTTTTAGCTTATCAAGCACCCTAGAGAGGATTGAGATCACGGGTAAATAAATAGAATGAGTCAATAATAAAACAGATTATATTTACAATCATGAATTGTGTAACCGTCGCGTAAAAAGAAGTAAATAAAATATGAGACATACATAAAAAAAATTAATTTTTTAATAGTAGACTCCACTTTTTTTCAAAACGATTACGCTAGAATTACTCATAATAAAATGCCGTAAATATTTACCATTATGATTTGTTTTCCAAGTCTAAATATTTAAATAAAATATTATGAAGAGAATATAATAAAGTGGATTTCGAAAATTATATATGTAATAAATTATTATTGTTATTATTCAACATTTGCAAACTAACATTCTTAGGTTGTGTTTGGTTGGCAAACATACCTCAATCCATTTCAAAGCATTTATTGATGGGACTTATTATTTTTTTAACTTTTCATAAAACAGTTAAATTCATCTCAACATACTTCATACATTTAAACATAAATATCAACATATTTACATTCAAACACATCTCAATAAGATTCATAAAATAATATTATTCATAGATCAACTTAAATCATTTGAAATCACCTAAACATTCAAACGCAACCTAATGTCTTATATCTGAAGTGTGAATAAGAAATTTAATATAGTCAACTAGATCATATGTTGCAAAATTCTGAATCTCACCACAATTTTGATAAAACTCACTTGATAATGGAACGGATTAAGAATTCTTTAAAATTATTTATTTCTAAGAAAATATTGTGCAATTATGAAATATAGACATAGTAAAGAGAAGTACAACAATTATAAAAGGATTTTATAAAAATAAATTCATAAATTGATATGCGTTCATTTAATACGCTATATCAATTTATTTTTATAAAATCTTTTTATAATTAAATAGATCTCACAACATTTAAGGTTTCCACGAATAATGTTGTCCTCAACGTTAAATATGGTGGGATCTAGGATTCTAAACATTACAACTATCTCTTCTTAATTACAAAAAATATAGATATATATTATTTGGCACGAATAATAATGGAAATTGATACCAATGAAATGAGCCAATGGGCATGCATAAGGTCTGGATCACTTGCTTCACGTTCCGATCTTGCCAATATTTTCCGACACATTTTTCATTCGAGGCCGAACCTCGGGGTCTGCCTCTGTGCAAGCGTGCGCCACATGGAACAGTGCAAGCACCTCTTTGGTGGCATGAACTGCTTGCAGCAACATTGGGTCTACAATGTCTGAGAGCGGCTTTCCTTCTTCGAATCCCTTCCTCGACAACCTCACCAAATCCGGGACTTCCACTGAAGTCGAAGTGGTAGGAGAAATCTCTGCCGACTTCCCGGTCAGTAGTTCTAGCAACACAACTCCGAAAGAATACACGTCCCATTTCTGGGTGGGTCTGTTGCTGGGGATGCGTGCCTCGGGGGCTCTGTAGCTGTGGACACGCTCGGTTTGGACGGACTTCAGGTAAGGCAGAGCACCGCCGATGAAGCCACCCGATGAAGAGGGATTGTTGATGCCGGCGACGCTGATCAATCGGTTGAGGCCAAAATCAGAAATGTAGGATTGGAATTCGTTGTCGAGGAGGATGTTAGATGGTTTGATGTCACCATGCACAAACTTTCTTGGACTGCATTCATGGAGGTAGGCCAAGCCCCGGGCTGCTCCCTTTGCAATCTTCAGCCTGGTAGACCATGACAGGCTCGTTGAAGGCTTACCATTTCTCCCTAGAACAACACAACTTTTATTATGCAAGCAAGCAAAAAAACAAAGATGCCAGAGGCCAAAAGGCATAGGATTTGAAGAATTTGAAAAGACAGGCTCCGACACTCACCGCGAAGAGCAGAAGCCAGGTTGCCATTGGAGATGAAATCGCTTATCAGAAGCTTCTCGTCGGGAGCCCAATAATAAGCTCTCAACCTCACAATGTTGGGGTGCTTGATTTTCCCAATGGTCTGTACCTCCGCCACAAACTCCTTGTACCTCTGCTGGTCGCCTCCCTCTCCCAGCCTCCGCACCGCCACTGGGATCCCATTCCCCAGCACCACCTTGTATACTATCCCAAACCCGCTCTTCCCGAGCACGTACGCCGACGCCCTCAACAGCTCGTCTAGCTCGAACGTGAACCTTTTGTCAATCGCTACCAGCTCTCCTCCTTCTCCTCCCTCTACTTTGTCTCCGTCCTCCATTTCAGAATCCTCGTCTTTGAAGCCTTTGGCACACACGCAAGTACAAGCACATAACCGCGTTTTCTGGTTTCCTCCGAGTTTGCTTTTCCCTGTGCAGCTACAACCATTTGAGTTGCCTTTCTTTTTCCAGTATACGAAAACGATTACTACGCCGAGGACTGCAACTCCAGCTGCGTCAGCTAAGGATACCAGTATGATCAAACCGGGTCTTAGACCTTTTCTTGTTCTATTTTCAACTTTCGGGGCCGATTTTGGACTCTCAGCCTCGGAATCGCGACACGTTTTTTGCAGAGGAAACCCACAGAGCAGAGGATTCTCGAGGAACGCGGTGGGTCCCTGGTTCGCGAACGACCCTGTTTGAGGTATTTCGCCGCTGAAATTATTGTTTCGGAGATCGAAACTCACTGTCACAGCTAAATTCCCAAGCGATTCTGGGAGTTTGCCCGACAGATGATTTACCGAGAGATTCAGCGTGCCGGAGAGAGAGCTAAGATTGCCGATATCTTCCGGAATCGATCCGTTGAGATCGTTCTCCGAGAAATCGATTTGGACCAGGTACTGCATTTCTGTCCAAATTCCCGACGGAATCTCTCCAGAGAACTTATTCCTCGCGAGAATCAGCCGCTGCAACTGCTTGCAATTCTTTAGATCATTGGGGATTGGTCCGGAGAGGGAATTGTTTGAAAGATCGAGGTTTTGGAGCCCGGGGAGGTTGCAGATAGACGGTGGAAGGGAACCGGAGAGATTGTTACCGTAAAGGAAGATACTGTAAAGCGAGGTGGCGTTGAAGAGCTGGGAAGGTAAGGAGCCGTAGAAGTTGTTGTTGTGGAGGTTGAGTCGCCGGAGATAGGCCAGGGTACCGAGCTCAGACGGAATATACCCCCTCAGATTCCTCCCTACGATGGAAATCCCAACGACGCGTGGATCGCCGAACCCCGAGACATTCGTGCAGGAAATGCCGGTCCAACGGCACGGCGTAGTATCGTTCTCGTTCCAGTCAGAGAAAGCTTCATAGCCGCCGGACGGCTGATCCACGGCAGATTTAAGAGAGAGCAACGACAGGCCATCCGGGGAGAGACAGAGAGAGAGCTTTATCATGACTCCGAAATGAAGAACGGCAAAGAAGAAAGGAAGACTGTTCCTGCCATTCATTATGATGGGAACTGGGAACTCCAGAAATGGTTTGGGTAAGAATCCAACTAGCAATTAATTGGCTGGGAAGACGAAGGATTGAGATGAGGAAGAAGACGGGATAATATTCGTGGGGATTGGTTGAGTTGGTGTAGTATTTATGAGAATGAGACTATGGAAAGGGACGAGCTTTTTCACTGCTGAGGAAAAGAGGGGGGAAGTAGAAGAGAAGCAATTGAAGTGGATATATTTATTAAACACAGTGTCAGTCTGTTTGTTCGGTCCTCTTATTGTCTTTATTAAGTTATGATGGTGATGCAATGTGTCCAGCAAGAGTCTCTTCCTCTCGCTCTAGAGTAGACTTTTGGATTTTGTAATCAAATGGACTGCAACTACTTTTGTTCCAAGGATGATGTTCTTCGCTGCCAACTTCAACAACAGCAAGAGTCCTATCTGCAGTCTTTCTACGACCCTTTATAAAAGATATTTACGATTATCGCATAATTATTTAAAAAAATAAAATAAAATAAAAAATTTACATAAAAAAAATTAATTTTTTAATAATAGATTCCATTCTTTTTTTAAAACGATTACGCGATAGTTATGCACTTTATAATATATATAAAATTATTCTTCTTTTAATACGTGTCTCGTATTTATTTATTTAAAAAAAAAATACACGATATTTACGTACTGTACGCAGATAATCTTAGTTATAAAACATAAGATGGACATCTTTACTTTTAACTCTGTGTTTCATTATTACTAGTCTTTATGTTTCACTTATTCAACGAGGACATGAAATTCAATGGCCTATTTGAGTGATCCCTTTCACGCAACCAACACCACTTTCTGGAGGTCGAACTACACGACAATATTTTACACACTTCTATTACGACATTTTTAAAATTATTGTTATTATGTTTTATTTTTTTCAGTGGATTCTTTTGGTTGGCTCCTTTATATATATGTTTCAGGGAAGGTGGTGTTATTTTCTAAATTCTGCAAAATTCTGGTTTTTTTTTATTTTTAATAAAAAGAATAAAGAATGGAAGCTAATTATTCAACTGTTGAGTGGTATCATGGCTGATCATTGATTACAATATCAATCATTAAAATGTGCTTAGAAGCTAACAAATCTGACAAAGGGGGAAGACAGATCTTGTCCTTTCCCACCTTATAATTATGCTGTCTCTCAGTAGTGAATGTTTTGGAATCCATTTATCCGAAACGATATTCTCACTGTACATTTTATAAAACATTATATAATAAAGATAAAATGAGAATATTTTTATAAAATAAACAGAAAATATATTTATAATCGTGAATTATTTTATTATTGTAGAATCGTTTTGAAAAAAGTGAATAAAATATAAAATTCACATGAAAAAAAATTATTTTTTTAATAATGGACCTCACTCTTTTTCAAAGCGATTATACGACATTTACGCACTTCACAATTATATGTAGAATTAATCTAAAATAATATTACTTTTAGAAAATGTTTTATAAAAATACCCTTCGTTTAAAACATAATTAAATAAAGTGTATATATCATTTTCCTTATCCTTTTCCATTTGTGGGAGAAAAATAGCTTGTGAATGGGTGTACTATTACTGCATGGTGCATGCGATCTTAATGGCTTCATTTTCGTTTCGTAATAGTAAAAGAAGGGTTGTCATGCCTGTCAGATTATGATTACGTACCACATCATTCTTATACATTTCTTTATTATTTATAACTATATTGTTCTCTTTTACTATATCATAAATGCTTTAATTATAAATAGATTATATAAATATAAGCTCAATGATTAAGTTTGATGTGATAACATTAGTTTGTAAATTTATTTATTGTAAAATAAATTTAACGTATTATATGAAGTCATATCAATTTGTAGATTTACTTTTATAATATCTTTTTATCTCACGTGAATTCTGTTAAAAATGAAAAAAATAAAAGAATAAACTCATTTATTTTATTTATATTTTGTCACTATTTGGCTAGTTAATATAGGCCACTAGTAAACAATATTCTATTTTTTTGAACTAGATTGCTCATAGAGTAAGAACAAAATTAGATATGGTCAAGGTTTCATGTAGAACAAAACCGGTTTAAACTTGATGTGATTTTGTTTTATGTTTGTCGTAAATATAATTTTTTTAGGAAACAATAAATTCCCAAAGAAAAGAAGTTGGAAAGAGAAAAGAGTTGTTAGCTTTGTAATTAAGGGATATAATTGATGTACACAGGAACGGAATTATAACAACAACAAAAAAATCAGCGTCTGGTTGTTCATCTTGATCATGAACCCATGGGTCCCACGTGGCGCACAAACTGATTGTCAGTGATTACACTCTGCTTACTAATCCCGAATCGGACTTCTTCTATCTGCCTACTCACCCTTCTGTCTGTCTGTCTCCCGTCTCATCGGCCTCCTGCTCCTGCAGGTCTTTTATACCTTTTAGATGTATTTCTGTGCCGCATGTCTCAACAGATGGATAGATCATAGAATGCCTCATTCATGACCTCTCTTATTTCTTTTGGTTTGAAGCGATTATTTTAAGAGTTTTTCAGCATGGGTTTTGACTCAACAATATTACGTAAGTGAAGTACAAGTACCGTACTTTGAAAAAAAATTGTGAGATACATTATTAAAAAAATTATTTATTTTTTATATAAATTTTATATTTATTCACTTTTTTTTAAATAATTGTACGATACTTATAAATAACTATCATTAATTGGTATATATAAGTAGAGTTTGCATTTCCACGAGCAAAGAAAACAACTAGAATCATTCAGACCCCACAGCTACAGAGATTAAAATCCAATGTGAGTCTATGCCCAAGCTAGAATTTGGTTAAGAACATCAGCAACGAAAAACAACATTAAACAGCCATCCCGTAACATTGAACGAAAGACGAGTCTATCTACGAATTGTTTCAAAGATCAAATGCAAATACATGCACCTCAACCGTTTTTTTCCCTCGTAATCGAGCCTGGCCTCCCGAAAGTAAGAAAGCTCATCGCATTGTCCCCAAGTTCCTGCAAGACCCTTATGCCCCAGCCACTTCAACCATTTCCTGTTCCACCGTACTTGGCATAACTGGATAGTATTTGTAATGAAGTTCCCCAACATCATCCCCAGAGAGCTTCTTCCACCCATCGGGCCCCACATAATAAACTGATGAAAATCACAAGCTCAAATTACACTATAATCGTTAACATGTGTACACAGAGAGAGAGAGAGAGAGAGAGAGAGAGAGAGAGTACCGCTAGCAACTCCACCACTGGCCGCATCACGGAATGTTGCATGATAAATAGCCCGTCTAGCCAACTCTGCAGCTTCTTCGATTGACATATCATACCGGTAGCTGAAGTACGTTCCACAAAAAAAATATATGAATACATTGAATGCAGAAATAAATCTGGGGCAAAATGCTAAATGATGGAAGAAATAAAAAAAAAAAATCAATTATCTTGTCAAAGAAAAAAAAATTGAAAAGAAAAGCAGAGCTCCATTTGAATCGAAGGGACATTGAACAAGGAAAACAAGGATAAGGCATTAAGGCTGCCTATTCAGGTTCCCAGAAAGTTACACTCTGAACATTCCCAGGAAATAAGTTTAAATTGCTGCGTAGATTGTCAGGTACATAATTGATAAAAACAAAGTATCCATACTGTGTGTGCTGCAATTGCAACATTCTAGGAGTTTTAATAAAGTTCTTACTGATAAATAAAAAAAAAAAAAAACACATTCTACGAGCTCCTTCAATACTCAGCCAGTTAGTTCACAAGACAGTCTCCCATGCATCAATAAAACTTTGGCTAGGTTTTTAATGAGATTATATATAAGTTTCCAAACATACTTCATGTATCAGGTTCTTTTACATTATTCACCTGCTTCTTGCTCTTTCCTTCTTAATTCTCATCATTTTCTTTCATAGATATCTTAGCTTATTATTTCTACAGCAATGCCACGTTATTGTTTCCTTTCACTAATCTCAAGCAGATACCTAGAGATTCAGTTTCCACAAACAATGGCTCAATCATCAGTAGAGAACTGGAATATATAAAATTATTGGGGAAAGGGCACACACCCATTATCCAGCACACCATAAGCATAGGGTGAACCAGATCCAACTGAAAATCGTGTTCCTTTAAGCCTTCCTCCTTCACTGTCGACATAATATAGCCCAGGTCCCTAACACCAGTAAAAGTACATATCACAACAGCCTGATTGAAAGAAAATGTAAAAACATGAAACATGAAATATGTTGTTACCGTTTCATCCCATCCAGCAATCATGGTCCCAACAGACAGACCCATTCCACGGTAAGAGAACAGAATGTTTGCCAGCAGCTTTGATGCCCCAGTAACTGAAATTCTGCGCTTGTTTGCCAATTCATGCAGTCGGCACTAAATAATTCCAAGATGGGATGTGAGCAGTTACACATACAATGTTCAGTTACACAGATTATATCCATTTTAGAGAGGTAGTTACAGCCTGTAATATTCACAACAGGGCATGCCCAGTAGCTCAAACTTATAATCTATAGCTAGGTGATGGTCTCTGCATTCAGCCAGCCACTGCTTAGGTGTTAAAGAAACATGTGATATGACTATGTGATAGATCATATTTGCTTTCCTCTAGAAAGGAATTATTATTATCTCTAGCCCCACCATTATCCATGTTTGAAATAATAAAGTTTCATGGCGAAACATGCATGCAAAGAAAAAGTCAAGATAACACAGTATGTAACAAGCACCACCACTAGATCATTTTCTTGCTGGGAAACCAACTATAGCCTCAGCAAGAGAATGGATACTCGCATCCATTGTAGAGCACTAAAACTTCACTAAACTAAAAAGTTTGTTCGACACAGTGGAGTTTTACCAACAACATCGGCACTAAATGTAGACATCACAGTGCTAATGAGTGGAAATTCAACAAAAGGTCTTGCATATCCCCCCCCCCCCCCCCCCCCCCATTTTCTTTTTTTGATAGGTTAAAATGAAATATCAATTATGGCAGAAACAAAAAAAAAAAACCAATAATAATAATAATAACAACACCCCAAAGACTTCAATCCAAGCTTCGTCCATGGAGCTAATGATATCATAATCACTCCCTTAAAATGAATTGCAACTAGCATGCCCGAATAAATCCAAACAGACACCCCTGACTATAAGCTTCTTGCGAATACAACAAATATGAAATAGTAATATATATAAATTACCTTAATACCCAGATTCCGGTGCCAAAACTGACAGTCAGCAGCTCCTCCAGCCATAGTGCCAAGCATGTAAGGATTGATTTCAATAATTTTCTTCACAGACTGCGATGCTGATAAGATTAGCAGAAAAAGTAAACATGGTATTCTTTTCATATTCAGAGGTAACACAAACAAACACCATGATTAATTTCACTAGCAACATAAAAAGGGTCGAGAATTTGTGACGGGGACAGTCATAGCTATGTCACTTAAATTAACGAAAGAAAATGTTTAAGACCAGGCCAAGCGTTGGCATGTTTGTGTGTGTGTCTACAGACGTAAGCATGATCATCAACAAGTCCATTTATAAAGTGAATGTTTGTGTGTGTGTCTACAGAAGTAAGCATGATCATCGACAAGTCCATTTATCAATTGAATGTTGTGTGTGTGTCTACAGACGTAAGAATGATCATCAAAAAGTCCATTTATAAATTGAAACTGGATACGTACAAAATCAACATACAAAACCTAAAATTACTCGCTGGCTAAACCAAGCACAACATACAGATATAGCCTCCCATGCTGGCTCGAGAATCAGCAGCGACCATGACACCCTCCTTGAATATGAAGGCAAGCGTGGTTGTTCCCTTAGCTGGCTTGACCATCTGTACAGCCTCTTTCTGAAAGCCATCAAACTGGGACAGATGTGGAAAAGCAAAGGTTCAAATATTATTCAGTCCATACAACTACTACTTTCTCTAATGTAATTTGTAAATGAGAGAATGTAACAAACACCAATAGAACTCACGTCCATCGTATCAGGAATCTCAAATGATGGACCAGCTGAAATCCCATCAATAAGTACATTGCTTGACCCGAACAATGGTGCAGATGATTCAAGACCACTAGTATCAAGCTTCATTTTTTTCCAGTAAACTGTGACAAGGATTTGAGTTGGACTCCAACAATCAATCCACGTACACCTAAACTGAGATTTGAATTGTACAATTAAAAATGGTAACCAAAATCAAATACCACGCCATGAAATATATCGAATTTATTTATATATAAACTGAAATCACAATACACAAAAAATCAGAGCTTGAGCTAGTCAGACAGCATTTGAAGGGAAACCGCAGATCAAATTCCATTATTAAAAAAAAAAAAAAAAAAAAACACCAAATCAGAGACAATCGCTTTTTTTTATTTTTTATTTTGCTTTTGTTTTTGTGTTTTCTCCAGAAAAAAGTATCAAATCATGTAAACTACACCATATTTTCACAGACCATAAATTTAACTACAATTTTGCTAAAATCGGAAACCCCCCCACCCGCCCTAAGAAAACCTAGAGTTCAAGACCTGATTTATTTCTTAAACTTTCTCAACAACCAAAGTTAGAAAATGAAATTATATGATCGCATAAAAAAAGGACGGGAGGGGGGAGGGGGGGAATTTGTAAACCCTATATGAAAAAACCGATCCCAATCACCGCTGTACTGACGAAGTCACTCAGAAATCGCGAACAATTGGGATGAGAAATAATGACTACCTATATGACAGATAAATGGAACGGAGACGAAGAAGAGACTGCAGAGGATTAAAATGAAGAGAATGCTCCGGAGCACGGACACTAAAAACTGTTGTGGGTTTCTTGCTCTCCAGGCAAGAGTGACGACGAGCGGGTAAACATGGGCCGGGCTTGGTATATAACATGGGTTAGGAATTAAGGCCCCAATTATCCTGGGTGTTGGGCAATTTTTGTTGAGGCTTCGCTGAATAGGGCTCTAATTCAAATTAAAATGATTTGAAATCCAGTGCAAGATTTTCGAAAAGGTTAACTCCACCTGAAAAAAATGGCTCTTTTTCTGATGGATTCTACTTTTTTTCTAAAAAGATAAATGATAGTCACAATCGTAAATGCCGTATAATTATTTTAAAAAAATTGAATATATACGGGATCCATATAAAAAGAATTAATTTTTTAAGAGAAATTCTATTTACAGTCCTGAGTGGGAGACTACGTATGCAGTCTTATTAATAAATGGGAGTAAAAGGAAAAAAAATATTATTTTAAAAAATATATTATTGTAATTTAAATTTTTTTAAACATAATTGTATGGGTCTGCATGAGCATTTTCCATTTGGGGATTGTATGTAGACTAACTCATTTTTTAATAATAGACTTTACTCTTTTTCAAAACGACTGTACGGCACTTATGCACTCCACAACTACACGTCATATTACTTCTTCTTTTTTTATTAGGTTTATTAGGTCAACAGCCTATGTAGACAGGGAAATTGATTAAGGTGTATGCCCTCGTAAGCAATTGCCTAAAACATACATGGGACTTGGGAGGGAGGGGTCCAACCACGCATACAACTTGGTCCTGCCTAGATGCTCGATATACCGCAAGGCACAACTAAATTATCTTTTAAATTAAATTATGCTACTAAATAATTATGGGATACAAAAGCTATAAAATAAAATTATTATAATAGCATCAGATCATGATCGTATGCGATTACGCGACGTTTATACACTTCACGATTACATGTAGAATTACTCATATAATATATTTTGGATAGCTGTTTATTTGAGTTATTGATATATAATATTATTTAAAATAAAGTAATTCTACATATAATCGTGAAGTGCATAAACGCTACGTAACCGCTTTGAAAAAGAATAGAGTCCACAATTAAAAAATTAATTTTTTTTATGTGGGTCTCATATTTTATTCACTCTTTTCAAAGCGATTACGCGACGATTGCACAATTCACGGTTGTAAATATTTTTTCTCATATAATCGTTACTATAAAGTTTGTTGAATTGGAAACTAAATTGATATCATGCATAATATTATCTGATCGATATCAATTTTTTATTGGAGTAAATATTAAACATTATTATCGAAAAATTTATGCAAATAACATTACCTCATAGTATCCACCTCTTTTTCTCTATATTACTCAATACGCTCTAATTTAGTTTGAGTACTGAGAATACTTGAAGAATATTTAAATATTATTAATTATTTTATTATTACTTTTTATTACTATTCACTATTATTTAATATTCTATCATTATTTTTTTTATTAATTTTTCACTATTATTTATAAAATATCTAAAAATATCTCATTACCCAAAAGCAATCTAACAAAAATTTGAGAAGACATATAAAATTCCATGCACTCAACTTTCCACTTAGATATCAAGATCATTTTGATCAATTGATAACACCTTAATTTTTTGACTATGATAATCAAAGATCGAAATCCCATCCATGTATAAAATAAAAAAATATAAATAAAAAAAATAATATAAAAAAAATTCCACTTTAGATAACGTGGCCGAGTCCCCACGCACATTATAGTCTTCAAAATAGGGGTGCTACCCACCCCATACGGGGCGGGGTAGCCCCCACCCCACCCCCCGCCCCCGCATGGGCGGGGGGTGAAGATATTCATCCGCCCCCGGGACCCCGTCCTGGTTGACGGGGTGCGGGTGGAGGGGGTCCTCCGTCTACACCCCCGCAGCACTACTGGGCCTAAGGCCCAGAAGCGGTTTCTGGGCCTTTTTTTGGCCCAGAAACAGCTTTTGGGCCATTTTAGGCCCATAAAAAAAAATTTTGTATTTTTTAAAAAAGAAGAATTAAAAAAAAAATTCTTGAATGAAAATAATATATACATATACAATTTTATATAATTAAGACTAATGAAATACTACTATAGAGTATAGACTACAAGTTTACTACCTAATAAACTAATAAATAATAATAATAACTAAGCTATTACAAAAATAAAATGGAAAGTCTAACTGTCTAAACAATTACAAAATTACAAATAAAAGTGTCCAATGGACATTGTATCAACATTATAAAATTACAAATAAAATATATAATACATACATCTGATAGAAAAATTAGGGGCTCAAAAATCTACGAAATTAATAATAAAAAATAAGATGCGAGCGGTTTGGGTCTTTGACTGTGACATTTGGGGCGGCCGGATGGGTAGTCTTGAGGCTTGAGCCTTGAGCACATGTTCATATAGCAGTGGAGGTAGACATCATCTGAGTCGTCTCATGTGTTGCAACAACAATCAATACTAAAATTAATACTGATGAAATTGAAATGAATATAAATATAAATAATTATGAAATTGAAATGAATATAAATAAATCAAAATAATAAAATAAAAACAATAATTACCAGATGGTCCAGATCCAGACTGATCACCACCCTCTTCGTCGGTCTCTTTAAAATCTAACACATCCGGAACATAAATATCCTTTCCCATCGTCCAACTCTGTGTGCATATCAATGCCTCCACAGTTGTAGGAGACAATGAACTACGGAAAGGATCTAATATGCGCCATTCGGTACTAAAGGCAGACTCCGAGGCAACGGTGCTAATAGGGATGACCAATATACAACGGGCAATCTCAGAAAGGATGAGATATTTCTTTGATGCTACCTTCCACCATCCTAAAATGTCAAAATCATCATCATCTTGAATAAGATCCGTTGACAAATAACTGTCTAACTCTGAAACCACCTCCGTAGATTGATGGACTAGTGTGGGATTATGTGCGAGGGTTTTCGTCCATGCCAATCTACGCTTCTTTGTTGCCCCGGTGTCTGGAGGAGGTGTTGGATATGTGTAGGTGTAGTAGATGTAGTACCACCCTTAATTGCATTAAACTCATCATAAAATCTATGAAGGGTATCGCTGGCCATCTCACCAATAAGATCAGTCCAAGCCTGATCATACGCAAGTCCCAAACCATATAACATGCCAGAAATTTTTAGACGGGGATCAAGAATAGTAGCCACATATAACAAAGTATTGAGTCTAGTCAAATCTTCCCAATACTTGTCAAATTTGACCCTCATGGTCAATGCCATCCCCCTCATCCTTAGATTGGAACCCCTACACATGTCGTCTAATTATTCTTTCACCCTACATATTTGTTGAC
This sequence comes from Juglans mandshurica, assembly GCA_022457165.1. Lineage (NCBI taxonomy): Eukaryota > Viridiplantae > Streptophyta > Magnoliopsida > Fagales > Juglandaceae > Juglans > Juglans mandshurica. The sequence continues at coordinate 21,766,241 of CM039629.1, read as the reverse complement.
AAAATTCATAGCATGTAGGGTGCAAAGAAGCAGATAACTTCAATGTGACTTCATAAAACAGCCCGAGAAAATCAACAAATGTAGCAACTACCTCCCAATCATCATCATTAGGCAATCCTAAACCCCCGTGCTCATCAAAGTATTTGACATATTGAATGTCTTCATCACCCAATAATTGAAAGGCTTTTTTATATTCTTGGGCCGCCTCCAACATCAAGAAGGTTGAGTTCCATCTGGTGGGAACATCAGTACAAAGACCCCTCTTTGATGTTATGCCCACACTCTTCGCAGCAATTTTGAATTTCTCCAATCTAGAAGGAGAAGACCTCACAAATTTCACAGCCAATCTAACTCGTGCAACCGAGTTATCAACATCTTTTAACCCCTCAGTCACAATTAGATTCAAGATATGTGCAGAACATCTAACATGCAAATATTCACCACCCAAGAATGTCTTATTTGCCTCTTTAAGATAAGTTTTCAGATATCCCAAGGCGACATAATTAGACGAGGCATTGTCAACCGAAACTGTCAAAACCCTACTCAACCCCCACTCCTTGATTGAGACCTCTAAGGCCTTCCCAATTGTCTCACCCTTGTGATCAGTTATTTGACAAAACTTGATAATCTTTTTATGGAGAATCTAGTCAGAATCAATGAAATGGACAGTCAAAGATATATAATTAAAATTTTGGACTGAAGTCCAAGTATCGGTAGTGAGACAAACTACCAAACCCGCCAATTGGCCCCTCAAAACATCTTTATCTTTCCAGTACATCTTTTTAAAATCCTTTGCCACAGTGTGGCGAGAAGGAAGTATAAATCTAGGTTCCAATTTTTGGACAAATTCTTGGAACCCTCTCCCATCCACAAACTGAAAAGGTAGCTCGTCTATGACAACCATACGAGCTAACTTCCTTCTACACTCATCAGCATTATACTTTGTGAACCCCTTCAATGTTGAACCCCCACTACTCCCATCCGCCATTTTTTTCAGTCCAATTTCTAGTCTTGATTGACCCTTCTCCACTAAGGATCTTAATATTGGACTCTTCTTGCATTGTTCCTCTAAATGGACCTTTAACTGGGATGTACCATGTTTTCTATAGTGACATCCATATATTTTCCCACAATAATTACATTTAGCTTATGGGTTATTGGGGTCACCACCCTCTAGTTTGGTAAAATGAGACCAAACTACGGAAACAAGTTTCTTACTTTGTGTGGGCTTAGGGGCGGGGCAAGGTGTATTCCCACTCCCAGGGGTTGGAGTAGGGTTAGGTTCTGGGTTAGGGGTACTGGTAGGGGTGGGAGAGCTATTAGTGAACTCTCTTTGAGAAGACATTCCTGATTCCACAACACAACAAAAACTAAAAAAATCAATCAACATACGACATAATTCCAAACATGCACTTATCAATCACGTACGACATAATTCTAAACATAAACACTTAAATTGAGTTAGGGGTTTCAATTGAAACCCCAAACTGATATTGGGGTTTCAATTGAAACCCCAAACTGAAATTGGGGTTTCGGATTGAAACCCCCTCAATTTTAGGGGTTCAATCCGAAACCCGTAAAATTTTAGGGGTTTCAATTGAAACCCCTAAATTGAGTTAGGGGTTTCAATTGAAACCCCAAACTGATTTGGGGTTTCGGATTGAAACCCCCTCAATTTTAGGGGTTCAATCCGAAACCCCTCAATTGAGTTAGGGGTTTTAATTGAAACCCCAAACTAATTTGGGGTTTCGGATTGAAACCCCCTCAATTTTAGGGGTTCAATCCGAAACCCCTCAACTTGAGGGGGTTTCAATTCAAACCCCTAAATTGAGTTAGGGGTTTCAATTGAAACCCCTAAATCAATTTAGGGGTTTCAATTGAAACCCCAAACTAATTTGGGGTTTCGGATTGAAACCCCCTCAATTTTAGGGGTTCAATCCGAAACCCCTCAACTTGAGGGGTTTCAATTCAAACCCCTAAATTGAGTTAGGGGTTTCAAACCCCTAAATTGAGTTAGGGGTTTCAAACCCCCTCAATTTTAGGGGTTTCAATTGAAACCCCAAACTAATTTGGGCTTTCGGATTGAAACCCCCTCAATTTTAGGGGTTCAATCCGAAACCCCTCAACTTGAGGGGGGTTTCAATTGAAACCCCTAAATTGAGTTAGGGGTTTCAATTGAAACCCCAAACTGATTTGGGGTTTCGGATTGAAACTCCCTCAATTTTAGGGGTTCAATCCGAAACCCCTAAACTTGAGGGGGGTTTCAATTGAAACCCCTAAATTGAGTTAGGGGTTTCAATTGAAACCCCAAAATTGAAAATTAAGGGGTTTCAATTGAAACCCCTAACTCAATTTAGGGTTTCGGATTGAACCCCTAAATTGAGGTTTAGGGTTCAATCCGAAACCCTAAATCAATTTAGGGTTCCAATCCGAAATTTGTGCTTCAAATTTAGGGGTTTCAATCGGATTGAACCCCTAAATTGATTTAGGGGTTCAATCCGAAACCCTAAATTGAGGGGGTTTCAATTGAAACCAAAATTGAGTTAGGGGTTTCGATTGAAACCCCTAACTCAATTTAAGGTTTCGGATTGAACCCCTAAATTTGAAGCACAAATTTCGGATTGGAACCCTAAATTGATTTAGGGTTCCAATCTACAAACAAAAAAACACAAGTACAAAGAAACAGACGAATCAAACACACAAACAAAATTCTTCACAGCACACAAATTCACAAATTTCCCATCCTCCATCTCCGATTCAACCCAACCTTCCTCCAATCTCCAATCCAAAAAAAAAAAAAAAAAAGAATGGGTTTCGGATTTCTTACCTTTGGGCTTTGAGTGGCGGCGAAATCACAGTGAGAGACGGAGACGGAGAAGTGGCAGCGGTGGTATTGCTCGTGCGAGACGGAGATTCGACTGAGAGAGAGAGAGGCTTGTGGATGCGAGTGCGAGAGTGAGTCAGAGAGAGTGAGTGTGAGAGATCGGCGAGAGACTCTCAGAGACAGAGAGTGAGAACGGAGAGTGAGAGAGGAGAGAGTTTGAGAAGGAGAATGCAGAAATGGGAAGCAGACGCGGGGAAGGGGGGGACCTTAACTAATAGTGAAACGGCGCCGTTTCACTTCTAGTTGAGGGCGGCACTTACCAGACCTAAGTGAAACGGCACCGTTTTGTCTATAACAAAACGGCGCCGTTTCAGTCTACTTATTTGTTTTTTTTTTAATATATATATAATTTTAATTATATTATATATATATATATATATATATATAACTCAAGCGGGGCGGGGTCTCGCCCCATCCGCCCCCCGCCTCCGCATCTTCCATGGGGTGCGGGCGGGGCCCCCCGCACCCCGCTTTAGCGGGCCGGATCCCCCGCCCCGCATGTGCGGGGGCGGGGCGAACGGGGCGGGTCAGCGGGGAACGGGGCCCCGCTGCCCACCCCTACTTCAAAATATGGGTAGCGTTACTTCGCACCGAATTACTTTTCCCCCTTCATAATTTTTTATTCATGTAAAAAATAAAAATAGATCGGGAACACTATTCGGTTATGTTTGGTATGCTAAAAGCATATTTGGGAACATAATTATTTTAAAATATTTTCATATTATTTTATTATTATTTATATTATTATTTATAAATTATTTCATTAATATTTACAGATCGTCTGAAATGATCATAGTATCCAAATGGAGCCTAAAACCATAATTTTTTTAAAATAATTATCATCATGATCTTACCATCCAACCACGTCTAAAGACTAAAATAACAACAACCTTATTCGACCATATTGCCATGTCTGGTTATTCTTAAAAATTATTATATTCTTAAATTAGTGTGTAGAGCACACTATTTACATCACTTAAATATTAAAATTTGATTTGTAATATTCAAATTTTAAAATTTATTTTTCAAATCAAATTATGGCACGCAAGTATTTTAGTGGATGTGCTCTACACACCGCTTGATAATATAATTTTTCCGTTCTTAATTAATTTCTTTATAAAACTATTCTCTATTTTATATATAGTGTAGCAAAATAATTGTAAAATAGTTATAAATTGATTTTTCTCGTCAATCGTTATTTAATAATGTAAAAATTCAAAGATGATTAAACCGTAATATATAAGAAAAATGAGATAATGACGTACGTCGTTTCTAGCACTATCTTTTAATTTTTAATGCTCACATAATTGAAATTACATATATTGAATCAAATATGGAATTAGTAATAATGATACGAGAACTGCTAACACAGATATAGAGAGATTATATAAAGTAAATTCATAAACTGATATTGTTTTAATGAAATCCATTAGATTTATTTTATAATAAAAATAATTTTATAATCTGACATATCACATCAAATCATATCAATTTGTAGATTTACTTTTATGTAATTTTTTGTGATTAAAATATTTTTTCAATGACATCCTTCGACTAGTGTCCTCGGCATCTTGATATTAAAAAACCAACCCTCCTTTCTTTTCGATTTCATTAGATTAGTCATTGAGTTTGAACAAGTTATCAATAAAGAAACTTCGTCCATATTTACGTGGTAATGAAGATTAAGAGGCTATAAATGAATACTTATATTATTTATAAATTGGCATCTACGTATTATTTATTATGGGATCTATTATATTATAAAAAATTTAAAATTATATATATATATATATTATATTAAATGATGTAGAATGGCTTTTTAAGAAATAGTCATAAACGTATATTATAAAAATAAATTCACAAATTAATGTAATTTGATGTGATAATTAGAATGTAAAGTTACTTTATATTGTAAAATAGATCTAACGTATCATATAAAATTATATCAGTTTGTAAATTTATTTTGTGAAATCTCTTTATAACTGTAGTACTTCTCATATAAGAAAAATGATATTTATAGTTGTAGGATGTGCAAGTGTTACATACTCTCTTTAAAATAAATAGATAAATATAAAATATGATATCTACATAAAATTTTTCTTTTTAATAATAAACTCCAATTTTCTACTACATCCAACCTTACTTAATAATATGTTAAGTGGGTTAATGAATAAATTTATAAATAGATTTTTTTATTAAAAAAATTGAAAGGCGGGGCCTTCAACCGAGAGAAATTGTGGAAGAAATCAGAATTTAAATAGACAATAAAGGACAATTTGGTCAAACCAGAGGCATTCATGTCAGATCTACTTGAGCGACAAACGAGTAGGTCGGCAACTGTAGGCCGGTGGTGTTAATAGAGTGGCAAATCGTGCTTTTAGTTCGTGTCGTCGAGTGAGAAATATTTGATTATATAAGTTAGTATGAATTTAACGTTAAAAGTGTCAAATTTTTAAATTTTAATCTAATTTATTTAGATAATGGATTGTGTCGTGTTGTCCATTTTGATCTATTTAATAATTAATTAAAAATATGTTAATATAACACGACTCATTTTAACTCGTTTATTTCATATAAATGGGTCGAACTAAAACACATAACTCATTTGATTTTATTAACATAATTTTATATAAAAGTTAAAATATATATATATTAATATCCATAATATCTTAAAAAATATATATCAAAATTTTTCAAAATTTTTAACATATAATAAAACTAATATTACAAACTATACAAAAACAAATATGAGTATAAGTCTAAAGTTACAATACCAATAAAAAAAAAAAAACAAAAGCATACTGAGAAAAACAAATATTACAACTTAACAATAATAAAATTTAATTTTGAAATAAATTATAAACGGATTGATTTCGTATTAAGCAGGTTGGTCCATTTATAAATCATGTCTTAACAGATCAATCTGTTTTGACCCGAACCCGTTAACATCAAATCCAAACCCTCTAATTTTGTGTCTTGTTCATGTTGAGTTCACAGGCCTTGTCACATATTCCCACCTTTAGTGGTGTGTACCGGAGATACAATAGCATAATTCTAATTCCGTTTTCCCAAAATTATTATTAAAATCAGTTGCAAGTCATTTAATATTCGCTAAGATTAAGCTTAATTTGTTTTCACAATACATTTTATTTCATCTCATCTAATCATTACTTCTAAATTATCATACAAAATAAAGTAAACAATTTAATTTTTTTAAATTTCAAAATAATAATAATAGTAAAAAAATATATTCTAATAATATTTTATTCAATTTTTAACTTTTATCTTAACTTATTTCATCTCATCTAATCTGTAAAACCGAACGAAGAGAATAATATTGTAATTTGCAATATCACCTGAATAATATTCACGCTGATGTGATGAATTTTAAAATTCAAAACTTTGATATCATTTAAAATAATTGGTAAATAAATAAAAAATGCTACATGATTTGTTAATTAATTGATATTACATTATGAATAATAAAAAGACGATAATGGATAATTTATACTACTTGCAAGTAAGGTATGTCAACACATCACTTGTCTTGAAATTCAATTAGGTATAAAAAAGATTAAAATAATATTTATTAATTAATGTGACATGTTTTTATTTCCTCGGCCGATATATTTTGATATGTCAAAGAATAATATTTAATATAATATTAAAGTGTTAAAGAGTAATACATTATTTATGCGCGAAACTTGCATCATTTGATATATATTTATAAATAAAATTTGTAATTAAAAAAAACAAATTTAAATTAGAAAAAAACAAAATTTCCTAACTCATATAAGAATAAAGAAATATTTATATTTTAATTTTAGTATTATCGTTCAACCCAATTTATGTATAAAATAATAATTGATAGAGTGATGATGGTATCTAGTACTCTGTCTTGTTCTGCTTTTTAAATAAGGAATAATGCTATGGATCAATCCCTATTTACGGCTTATTCGTAACACACGTGACGTGTCTATTTTTTTTAATGCAAAATGCATCACTCAATTCATGCCGGGGGGTGCCCTCCTCCGCACCCCGCCCCGCACCATGCCGGGGTTGGGGATTTTCCTCCCTCCCCGGTGCCAAGGGGCGGGGGAAAAATTCAATCCGCCCCGCCCCTCGCCTAGGCACCATATTGTGTTTAAAAAAAATAAATTATATATATTTATATACAATATATATATTTATATATATAAATAAAATAAAAAAATTTATGTGTGGAGCGGGGGCGGGGCCCCACTGGGGTCATCCCGCCCCTCGCCCCCGCTAGGCCCTCTCTATGCGGGGCGGGGGACCCCGACCCCGCATGGGCCCGCCCATATGGAGGCGGAGCGGGGCAGCAGGGGCGGGGCCCCGCTGCTCACCCCTACTAAGGGCCAATGTCGTTGGCCCCCATGGGTTCCACACCACTATCATTTGTTTATTGATTTATTTTATTTATTTTTATTTATTAAGGGACCTATTAGGGTTTCTACTTTGTATTCTCTATAAATAGGACCATTAGATATTTAGTTTACATCTTTTAATCTTTTGGCAAATTCCTTAGTGAGTAGACTATTTTGTTCTTGAAATCACCATTATGTGCTAAGGCACTTAAGCTCTTTGGGGTGCAATATGTGAATCCCCTAATAGAGGATCACACCTTACAATTCGTGAATAAGTGTGGTTCAATCTATCTATCTTGTTCTTTTCATCTTTAGGGTGCAATTCGTGAAATCCTAAGGATCGATTAATCTTATGAGTATTTTCCATTCCATCTCTTGTCTTCCATTTTCTATCTTTGATCTTATTATTTTATGTGCATTGTTCTTGAGTTGTTCTTAAGTATTCATAGTGTTCATCTATTCCATTGCTCATTTGATCCATTCCATATCACATACTCGACCACCATAGTGTTTGTCATCATTTCCATAAGTTGTTCTCTCCATACAACTTGCCCTAGTTGAAATACACATAGCCTCCATTCCCACATACATCATTCGGCCAACTCTAGTGTTGCCCTACTTTCCATATTAGTTCACATTTCCATAATTGCCCTTCATCTATCATAGTCATAAAACCCTAGCCATACCATCCACTTACCATATTCGGCCATCCTAAAGACATCCACCATAAACCCTAGTCACCCACCTCAAGTCCTATAAGGAAACCATTCCTTTTAGGAGTCTTGACATCCTCACATTCAAATTCAAATCCCATAATTTAAGGAATTGACCATCATATTCAATCCCTTAAATTACTCTTCCTAAGATCCCTCTAGTCAACTATTGACTTACCATCTCAATTCAAATTCGAATTCCCTTCTTCCCTCAAAGATTTCCTCCACCTTACAAACTTCCATATCTATTTCCAAATAATCCAAAATCTAGCCAACCTTCTAAGACCAAGTCAACCCAATCCCTTCATCCTAGCCACCCAATATCCAAAACCCTAATCCCACCTTACCATTTCGGCAACCCTAGCCAACCAAACCCTAGCATCGCTCTTCCACCTCATTCCCAAACCCTAGCATCATCCTAAACTCCAATCCTAAGTCAACTCTTCCAAATCTTGAAATCCACCCTAGCCACCTTACAAAACCCTAGCTACACTTCACCATACTTACCTTAATCACCATCCAAGTGGCCCAAACATTAAGGGCAACCCGAACCCTAACCTCATCTCATTCATTCAACCATAGCCTCCATCATCTTGACACTCCACTCAAGAACAAGTCTAGTCGCCCACATGGATTTCCCATCACTCAAACACCATCATTTTGCAGAAGGCCAAGCAAGTTGGCAAGAACACTCGGTCACCATCATTACCTAGGTGAGCTCGTGGACCTTAGTGTTAGGGACAAGACCGAGATCCCTAACACAACTTCCCCTCATGCCCGCGACCAAGCCAGCCGCCACTGATCTCTCCCTCTCTCTCCCTTGCGGTAACCCAACCGAAATGGGTTTTACCCATTTTTCTCCCATTGCGCCGCTGTACGCTGCCACCCAAACCACCGCACCTCCACCACGTCACATAGGCAACCACCTCTCGTAGACCCAGCCACCACGAACCTCCATCTCCCTCTCCATCGCACACATGCAAGCTACCCATAAATGGTGGGTTTCACACGAGCTCGAGGTTCTAGCCCCACCGAGTACCTCCCCTGACCACCGCGACTCCTCCCCGAGCTCCTCCGAGCTAGCCAAACCCTCCACCTCTCTCTCGCTCTCTCTATCTTGCCCTCCATTGAATCATTCGAATTCGGGCAGTAGGGGTTGGGGCAGGGGCAGAACTAGGATTTGGTGTTTGGGGGGGCAATCGACAAAGTGTGCGGTATGTGTCAGCATAAGTAATATATACTTTTTGCATATGACTATATAAAAAAATAATCATACGTCATAATAAAATTATACAATTTTTCTCGATTTACTCATATTTTTCTAAACTTTAAACAAAATTTATAGATTAAGAATAAACATGAAAAATATTTAATAATATAAAATTCGTTAGATTTTTTATTGTATAATTGTATTACTGTTGATATGTGAAAAAGAAAAGCATATGAATAATTAATAAATTCTTTACAAAAGAAAATAAATTCTTCGCATACTCTCTATCTATCTAGAAACGTCTCATCAATCATCTAGCTAGATAAATTTGCTACCTCTCAAATGCAAGAATCTTCTAGATTTGTTTTAACTATTAGATAAACTCTCTTGAAACTTCTAGTTAGTTAACTAATTAATATGTGGTTAAGAACATATCAAAGGTTGTAAAGGAAAATTATGTATAGGTGATAGGCAAGAAATTTAATTAAGTCGAGAATGATCCAAATAAAATAAAAAATAAAAAAACTGTGTAATTATATATTTAAGCTCAGAAAGATAAGAAAAACTTATATGATATTATTGATACGAAACTAAATAAACTGCATAATGTACACCAAATGCAAATCAAGAGAGATACAGATGTCAAATCAAGACTATTATGTTAATGGACTTAAAGATATTTGAGTGATATACTTTATGTTTAAGTGTTGAGGGGTAATCTGAAATATTTTAAGAATATTTACACTTAAAATTAAAATTATATAATATATAAGACTAATTTTTAAAATTTTGGAGGGCAGTAGCCCCCAACCCACAACATAGTTCCACCCCTGGTTGGTGGGAGGATAGGCGACGGGGAGGAGAGACCGGAATTTCAAAAATGAAATGTGTGAAATGAGAGGGAAGTGAGTTTTGTTGTGAGGATATTTTTGTCATTTTATTATGGTGTATTTTGGATTATCTCAATCAGGGGTTGATGTTAATATTATTTCTTAAATAAGACCTTCGAAGTCTTTGAAAGTGTATTTCCGATTACCAACCTTCCTCACCGTCTGCGCCCGTTCTGAGTTATCCAACGCCTAATCTCCTTCCCTCTTTCTGATTCGATCCCTTCAAACCGAACAATTGTAATGAAATGGAAGTTCACGCATCACCTAAACCGTAGATTTCTGTTTGGTTCATGGGATCCTTGTAAATGCTCTTGTATGAAGCCTCCTTGGCTTGATTCTGTTTTTTCTGGTGCGTTTTCGGTTCTAAACCCTAGCTTCCCTCACTCTAATAGTTCACTTCTAGATACTCTAGATTGCCTTGTTTTACGGAAATGTTGTTTCCTTTTTTCTGTTTTTTACAAACCTAAAAAACTGTTTCCATGTTGTTTTTCTCTGCTTAGACGCGTGTTTATGGTTAGGAGTTGCTTTGTTTGTCTTGAGTAATTCCTATTAATGTGCGTTGCACTGTTTTTTCGCTGTTTTTGGAATTTCGTTAGCTCATGGTGATTTCTGTACGTCCCGTTTCAGCTAAACATCTCTCTCTCTCTCTCTCCGGAGCTCATTTTCGAACTCCATACTTTGTTGAGATCTTAAATCTCCGGTATTCGAGCAAATGTTCAAATCAATTTACGTGATCGACGAACTATCAGAATCGATAGTTATGTTTTTCCCGTTATTCGTCTCGGAATGTCATATATCTGGATCCATTGCGTTTTACAGGAAAAAAAAAAAAAACCAAATAGTAGTCCGCTTTGCCGACGTCCCTTCTTTTGTTTCCGAGGTGGTGTTTTTGAAGTGTCAATGTTTTTTCGTTTTTATTTGCCATAGCTTTGTTTGGTTGCTTAAAAAAAATATAGGAAGAAAAATTTTGTTTTTTGGATTTTGTTTTTCACCGTCAGAGCTTTACAGTAATTGGCTTACTTGCGGTGTGCTCTTCACCTTAGTTAAAAAAATTCAAGACGAATTATAATGTTAAATCTCGTTTTATTAGTCTCCAAAGCAACCAAACAGTGTAGTAGACTAGTAGTACTTTTATTGGTTCGCCATGTATTTTTGATTCCGGCTTCTTCTACCAATATAGTTTGGTTGTGGATTTATTAGCACGTAAAGTAGCTGATGCAACAAAAGGTCTTTAGCTGTAGCAGTTTAACCTGGTCGCTGCCTTTCTTGTTAAGCTAATTGCATCCTATGCACTTGTTGATTTCATTTTGTTCTTTTTCTAATGCAGGTTCACTAAGCTTGTTTCTAATTTCTGACGGTGAGCTTCGATAATGGACATTACGGAGGTAGAAGAAAATTTGTTTGCAGCAACTGATGCCAAGGTATTGGGTGTGCAATGTTTGGACTGAATTCAAATTACTGGTACTAAGCCTTTTGGTCAGCGATCCTTAAATGTATTTATTTTCTTTTTTAGATTTTTAATGAGCGTAGACAGAGTCCCATCCACGCTATTTGTCAATTGGCCATGGTGATTAGAATTTGGGGTTGGGTTCCAGATGAAGTAACGTATAAGGCATTTTAGAATGTCTTCTCTTTCTTGCTGGAGCCAATTATATCTACAAATTTTACTGGGTTTCCTTGGTAGACAATGATTTCTACTTTGGTAAACAAAACGACTTGCAAGCGGATTGTGTCTATTAATTTGGGAAGAATTTGACCATCTAGTTTATTATATAAGTTGGTTTTTCATCCACCAGGCTTTTCTTATTTTTAACTGTAGTTATATAGAATTGTTGAATCCGGTATTAACTGTTTCGATATAGTTCCTTAACTTTGGCTTACTACCTCACAACATTTTTCTTTTGCAGTTACATGGAGAAATGTGCAGGATACTTTCTGCGATATATTGCAAGGTAATATCAATCTTCCCTACTTTAGAAGCAGCACGCCCAAGCAAATCTGGCATTCAGGCATTGTGCTCATTGCATGTAGCGCTTGAGAAGGCAAAGAATGTTCTTCAACACTGCTCAGAATGTAGTAAACTCTACTTGGTATGATTCTTTTAATGAGACTACGAGTTCAAATTTTATACAGTGAGATATTTTCACTTCGATATTCAATTTATTAGGTAGAGGAATAAGTTATCCATCATGTGATCTTTAAACTTGGTACTCATATCTGTAATTTTGTTCTTTTGTCTTTTTTTCTCCCTCCCGGGGGGGGGGGGGGGGGGGGGGAGGAGGAGGTTGTGTTGTATGTATGGGAATGTTCAATTAATAAAAACTTTCTTATCATGCAGGCTATAACTGGGGATTCTGTTCTTCTAAAGTTTGAGAAGGCAAGATGTGCACTTCAAGACAGTCTCAGGCACGTCGACGATATTGTCCCACAATCAATTGGTTCTCAGGTAAGTATTACTCAAGTTCTTTTAGTCTTTTTATTTCCCTATTGTATGAGAAGTCTAAGATGTTATGTTTTATGCTTTGTTATCAGGTGCACGCATAATAACCTTCTTCTATCCATTGAATGAATTTTTACTTGATTGTTAAATTGATGTAATCTCGTCATTCCTTTGGACTGCCAAATCAGATTAGTGAATCTATTTGCTGAGTTCCAACTGCTTTGGGAAGTTTTATCCATGCTTGTATGGCTTTGGCAGTCTTGCTGGATACATTTCCCTCCATTATGGGCAACGTTGACATGCATCTTTATTCATGCGCCATGCTATTGTATCCGCTATCACTGGCTTCACAAAAATATGAGCTCTAATATTTGTGACAATTGGGCTTTAATGTATGGGTAAAAAATGAGGGGTTGACTTGAGTTAACTAAACTTTTTTTTAGTTAAACTTGAAGACATAGTATGAATCTTTGACAGCCAAGTGTACATGATATAGTGAGTTTAAGCTGGGATTTTTGTTTTGAGGCCAATATGTAGGCCCCTGTATGATGATGTGTTGTGGGTCCATGGGAGGGCATCCATTATAACTTGTATATAAGGAGAGCTCGTGATTGTTAAAAGCCAGAGGATTTCTTTCCGTTTTCGCCATTTTGGCTGGTAAGGGGTTAACCCGCTTTTCTTTGTCAAAGAAAGAGGGGAAGAAAAGATTTTGCTGATTATATTTGATTCAGCCTTCCATGACCCGGCTTTGGATAATATGCTTGTCTTTATTTGGTAGTCAAAACAGATACGTGTATGGAATTTAAGAAATGAGAGTTATAATTGTGATGTGAAAGATTTTGTAAGCCTGTTTCAAATATTTCAGATGTTGCTTACTTGCTGGATGGCCATCTAAATGATCCTGGTGCATATTTACACTTCCTTCTTGGGTTTGGCTTTATACTAACCAGACAGCTCTTTTTCTCAAGGGTCATATTTCTTATAAAATCGTTGTATTCTGATTTGAAAGTATATATAAATACACTATAAATTATGATCGCATTGTCTTTTTGTTGCTATTTCTATTCAAGTATTTTTTACACATTTTTTGGATAAATATTTTTTTGACCTCATTTATAATTGAATTTCTGTGTAGATTCAGAAGATTGTGAGTGAACTTAACGATACTGTCTTCACGCTTGATCCCTTAGAGAAGCATGTTGGTGATGAAATTATTGCATTGCTCCAGAAGGGGAAAAATATCAATAACAGTAATGATAATAATGAACTAGAATGTTTTCACCAGGCTGCTACTAAACTTGGAATAACCTCTTCGAGAGCAGCTCTTGCAGAGAGAAGAGCTCTCAAGAAACTCATAGAAAGAGCTCGTGTGGAGGAAGACGAGAGGAAGGAATCAATTGTGGTTCATCTCTTACATCTCATGAGAAAGCACTCCAAATTATTTAGAAGTGAGATCTCTGATGACAATGATTCACAGGGTTCTACTCCTTGTTCTCCCACTGTTCAGGGCTCTCTTGATGATTGTGAACCTGGTGGCAATGGTCATTCCTTTGAAAGGTTGAAGCCAAACATCAGAAGATCAGGGCAGATGCCTCCGCCTCCTGAAGAATTGAGGTGTCCAATATCATTGCAGCTTATGTATGATCCGGTGGTCGTTGCTTCTGGGCAAACGTATGAGAGGATCTGCATTGAGAAATGGATCGGTGATGGGCATAACACCTGCCCAAAGACTCAACAGAAGCTCTCACATCTCTCATTGACTCCTAATTACTGTGTTAAAGGTCTCATTGCTAGTTGGTGCGAACAGAATGGAGTTTATGTTCCTGATGGGCCCCCAGAGTCTCTTGACCTCAACTATTGGAGGCTGGCATTATCCGAGTCTGAATCTGCAATTTCAAGAGCTATGGACAGTGTTGGCTCTTGCAATCCGAAGGGGGTTAAGGCTATTCCTTTAGAGGAGTGTGGTATCACAGAGGAGGCTGAAGGAAATGAAATGGAAAATTTGTCTCCTAAGCTGGAAGAGTGTGAGCTTGGTTTGTTGGAAAGTTACCGGCATTTTCTGTCTGTCTTGGATGAGGAGGAAGATTTGAGGAAAAAGTGTATAGTGGTGGAGCAAATAAGGTTGTTGCTGAAGGATGATGAGGAGGCTAGGGTTTTTATGGGGGGCAATGGGTTTGTGGAAGCTCTTTTGCGATTTCTAGATTCAGCTTTGCATGAAGGGAATGTAATGGCTCAGGAAAGTGGCGCCATGGCTCTCTTCAACCTAGCTGTCAACAATAGCAGGTATGTACACTTGTTCCTGGAGTTTCATAATATCATACAGGACCTTTGGCCTTATATTTTACAACAGTATTGGCCTCTTAATGGGAGTGATGACAGTACCATAACATTAAGATGGTCCTGCGATAATATGAAGAACTAAGACAACAGTTACAGGGATGAATGGTCGAATATTGTTTAATAATAAATTTTTACATGCTTCCCTGCTTTATTTATTTATTATATTCGTAGCGTCATAAATTGATCATTGTTATGCTGATCTGTTTATGATGACATTTTGTACACAAAGGCTAAGGATTTTTTCCTGATTGGTTTAGTGGCAGTTCTTACGGGAAAGAAGATGAAAGTTATAATCTTTAGAATCTGGCATTAATTCATATTTTCTTGTATATGAATGGATCAAGAGTGATTCCATATTTTGTATGCTGATAGGAATCTGTGGATCTGATACCGTTGGACCATTGGTCTATGGAGCCGATTTCAGCAACTACATTTTTATCAATGTATTTATATATATATTACCTATAAATAAATTCATATTTTCTCTTGCTTATAAAAAAAAAAACAGATTTTCATGCACTAGTGCTTTCAGAATTTTAACTATATGAGCTATGCATCGCTAGTCTGAGTAATTTGGGTCATACCATTAATGGAATATTCTCTTTGTTGATTTAATTCTTTTCAGATGCCTCTTTAAAGAATGTGTCACGCAGAGACTTGCACCTATGGATCTTGTGCTCGTAAAAACGTGAAAGACAGGACTAATTTTGTTTTTGACCTTTCGTTAATTTAAAACCTTCATATGGGTGTGGTCCAATAGCTTGTGTCACATGTAAAATTGTTTATTTTTTATAACAAATTTCTTAACCATGAAGGCAAACCAAAGATTCTGAAGAGACTGCTATTTTAATTTCTTTTTCAGAAACAAGGAAATGATGTTTGCAGCAGGAGTAATTTCCTTGTTGGAGGAGATGATTTCCAACCCCAATTCCTATGGATCTGCCACGGCACTGTATCTGAATCTGTCCCTCCTTGAAGAAGCCAAGCCTATCATTGGCTCAAGTCCGGCAGTTCCTTTCTTAACCCAGATCCTTCGAGCTAATACTGAACCCCAGTGCAAGCTTGATGCCCTCCATGCCCTCTATAATATCTCCACTCTTCCATCCAATATTCTAAACCTCATTTCAGCTGGCATTGTCAGTGACCTCCATTCCCTTCTTGCAGCTTCTGGTGATCATGCTTGGGCAGAAAAAGTCATTGCTGTCCTTATAAACCTGGCATCATGTCAGTTAGGAAAGGATGAGATTATATCAGCACCTGGCCTTATTGGTGGACTAGCAACAATGCTAGACATTGGTAAGCCTATTGAGCAGGAGAAAGCTGTCTCATGTCTCTTGATTTTGTGCAAGGGAAATGAGAAATGCAGTCAAATTGTTCTACAAGAAGGGGTAATACCTGCACTGGTGTCAATGTCAGTGAACGGGACTTACAGGGGAAAAGATAAGGCTCAGAAACTTCTGATGCTGTTTAGGGAGCAGCGAAAACAAGTCCAACCACCACCTGCTGACATGCATGAGCTCGCTGAAAAGAGGGAGAATCCGATGCCTGCTTTAGAATCGAAGCCGCTATGTAAATCAAGCTCTAGAAGAAAGATGGGTAAAGCATTTAGCTTCTGGAAAAGCAAGAGCTATTCAGTTGATTAATGTTAGGCTCAGAGTTGTAAATTTTTCGTTTTGATAGAGAAAATATGTACAGCCCCTTGTAATTTACGTAGGAGTCAGGACTACGTATATTATACTGTATAATGTCAATTCAAGCCCTGGGTAGCATTGGAAGAAGCCCTGTGATTCCGTGTGAAAGCCAAGGCGTATGACCATCAGCGCCAAATCGCTCAACTTGATATTGGCTCGAGTGGCAAAAGATGCTTGACTACACGCACGGTTAGAGACTTCTTGTAAAGCATTGGAAGGCCAAAAGATGTTTAGCTTTTGGGGAGACTTCTTCCAGTTATAAAGTTGCTGAGAGTGATGCTACTAAGCTTCCCTTGGTTCTCAGTCTTTGAGTAGGGAGTCCAGATAGAAACATCAGGGCCGATTATAAAGAGAAAGGAGATAGGGGTAAAAGCCGAAGGCATTTAAATATTTTATAGAATTTGAAAGCCTTGTCTATGTTTACTTTTATCATCATCCCTTCTTGTAGTTCATAATCGCCATGATTGTATGGTGGGCCTAGGGACGAAAGTTGGTTGCTAGGTGAGCTGATTTTGTGTCTCATTCATTGTTCCGAGTCTATTGGCCAATATCTATGAGATGATTTTGTCGTCATAGGGGGGGGGCTTTGGAGAAATTTTTTCATGGACCCATCAACTCGATGAGAAGAGAGAACAAAATTGAAAAAACTAACAAAAGGACATCTTCGTCATAGGGATGATGTGATCGACTACTGTTGTAATAATAAATCTTTACATTGTGTAATAATATTGCTTATAAAAAAAAAAAAAAGAACCAAAAAAAAGTCAAGACTTTCTTTTTTGTTCATGCACTATATATTCCGAGTGCTTTCAGAATTTTAACTATATTAGCTATGCATCACAAGGCATTGCTGTCCTTGTAAACCTGGGCTTCATGTCAGTCAGGAAAGGATGAGATTATATCAGCTCCTGGCGTTATTGGTGGACTAGCAACAATGCTAGACATTGGCGAGCCTATTGAGCAGGAGAAAGCTGTCTCATTTCTCTTGATTTTGTGCAAGGGAATGAGAAATGTAGTCAAATTGTTCAACAAGAAGGGGTAATACCTGCACTGGTGTCAATGTCGGTGAACGGGACTTACAGGGGAAAAGAGAAGGCTCAGAAACTTCTGATGCTGTTTAGGGAGCAGCGACAACGAGACCAACCACCACCTGCTGAGATGCATAGGTTGGCTGAAGTGGGATAGTCCGATGCCTGCTTTAGAATCAAAGCCGCAATGTAAATAGATCTCTCTTGGGTATGTTAGGCTCGGTGTTGTAAGTTTTTTTTTTGTTTTCATAGAGAAAATATGTACGGGGCACTTGTAATTTATGAATTTCTTTGTTCTTCTCGTTTGCCACTCTTGAGAAGGAATATGTATATTATATATGTGAATTCAAGCACTGGATTCCCGTTTGAAAAGAAACTAGTGGTGCCTGTGCCTCGATATGATATTTCATGTGAAAGCTAAAACGTAGGGCTATCAGCGCCAAATCGATCTGTCAACTTCTTGTGTCTCATGTTATTTTTCGTTGTGTGCTTTATTTTGAAGAGTTTCATACAAACTAGCAGAGTAGAGACTGGATCACTAAAATTTTCAAGAATTCAGAACGGCTAAGCACAAGTTGTGGGAGAAAAAGAGCCAATTTGGTGACCACTCCTAATGGCTTTGGGGTTCAGCTGAGAAGAGGGAGTCACATCACATGCTTGTTTCTTTCTCGCGTGTTGTAGTCCCACACGGAAGGTGAGTGAGAGCAGTATGGCGGAGGCTTTACTCTATAAAGCGAGGTAAGGGGCACGTTAAAACATACTTACCTGGACGGGGTCGATGGGTGATCAACGAGGCCCATGGCCTGGGTCAGTGACCTCCATTGCACTTTAGGAGGGGTGCTGCCCTAAGGTCTGTCCAAAGTGGCAGAGCCTACGTCATAATTTGTGGCAGTGGGGGCCTGCGTTCGCGCGGCCCCCGTCCCAATTCTAGTTAAGAAAAGTTGTGTCCGTAGCTTGGGTTATGCTTGCTGATAAGCTGCATGCTTGAATGCCATGACGGCTACTTTTGGTTCAAGGTGATTGTTGCTGGTGGTGTGGGACAAGCTGATCTGGTTCACCCACCTGGCCTCGACGGACTACGTGGGATAAACCAGATCTAGTTTCGGGAGAGGGAGAGCCTCTTCTCTTCGAGAATATGGGTGCTTCCCTCTTTTGGGGGCTCTGGTGCAAGGGATTTGTTCAATTTGGAACAACGAAAACTAAAAGACCTAGTGAGAGAAGGTTTAAATCATGTGGGCAATCTTTCAAATGTAAAAGGACCTTCCATCGCTTGCTTTCCTTCTTCTCACCTCCCTCCATTTCGGGTTTTGTCTCGTAATTGACTTTTCTCCATTGGATTTGGGTTCCTCGATAATGTTTCATCTGCTTCTTCTTCTTGTTCTTCTTCTGTACGAAGAATGCAACCAGTCCTGTCAGAGAAACATCAGTGTCTTCATTTTTCCTCACTTTTGCAACCATGGGTCCTATTTCAGTGAACTGACTTTGATTTCCGAGGTAATTGGAAGCAAGGATCTTTAACCCGAATGGATTGTGCATGCGATAGGACATGTGGATCTTAGTAATGCCAGGGCATTTTCTGTCTTTGTAGTTCGTTGTAGAAGCAATTACTCTCTCATCTCCGCAGCTCGACCGGAGCTCCACCATACAAACTAGCATAATAATAGTTATATGTCGATTATGAATCTGCACCCCCATATATCGTTACCTTTGTTTTTTTTTTTGAGACGAGACAGATTCAGATGCATAAAATTCTAGATTACCCCCAGGATAATCAACAAAATACTGTACAAAATGGTAGTGAATGAGGAAATGCTTCTGAAAAAGCAAACTTCCAATCCTGTTTTCTCAAGGACTTGTGCGTCTACACTTTACGGTATCTATCAATTTACTGCAAAATAAGATTGCATCTGTTTCTATCATCACAATTTGCGTTGAAACGTTAGTGCACAAAAAAAAAAAAAAAAAAAAAGAGAGAGAAGATATTATTCTTTCAACATTGCTGAAACTAGGATACTACAATGGTAGACCCATTGAAAAATTCTCTTTGTCAGCACGAGCGTTAACTAGTGAGCATTTAGCATGACAAACTTGTGAGCAATAGTGACCACCAAAATTACCCTTCTTTGTTTGATGCAGCAAAATGGCTAAAAAATCTACAAGAAAGTTTCTAACCAATGTTATTCTCATGTCACCGTGTATGAACCGGAACTGGGAATTGAGCTCCCTTTTACCCCCTTCTTCCTGGGTGGCCGTTCATGAGCCATCCTGCCTCAAACAATTCTAAAATAGGATCATCTTTCACTTGGCTTTCAGCTGTAATTTCCTCCTCTCCTTTCCCAACTTCATCTGTAATTTCCTCCTCTCCATTCCCAACAGTGGCTTTCTCATCCTCTGCATTTTCAACTTTCTCTTCAATTGTTTCGCTTTGCATGTCTTCTTCTGTCCCTTTCTTTAGTACCTCCTTGTACGTGCCTTTTGCAATGCCTGCATCAACTGTCTTACCGACTGTCTCAGTTTCAGCTTGTATGGGAGGTGAGTCTTCCTTTGTCTCACTGTTTTCATTGGCTTGGAACTCTAGGGGCTGGTTTGCTGCATCAACCACAGCCAGTTCAAGGCAGCCGCTTCCATTTCTCTTTTTATCTACAATTTCTTCCTCTATTTTCCAACATACTTCCTGGCCAACACTGGTTATTTCATGCTTCACAACTTGAAGGTTCTCTCTCCCTGATTTTTTCCCCTTGTTTCCTTTCGCCCCTTTCTCTAGTACCTGCTTGTATGTGGCTTTCCCAATGCCTGCATTGACTGTCTCAGTTTCAGCTTGTGGGGTTTCTGGTATGGGAGGTAAGTACTCCATCTTATTGCCAACATCAGCATGTTTTGCTTCATCAACCAAGGCTGGTTTATCCTGGAAGTTTATGTCGACCAAAATCTCCTTTTCCCTTGTACTTTCTGATCCCAAGTGAGTCAATGTAGTGATAAAAAAGTTCAACCAGCAGACAATGTGAACCAGTGTGCAATCGAAATGAACTTGGTGGGCAATCATGGCATATCTCCCCAATGCATAATCAAATTTTTCTGGGAAAATTTCTATAATTTGGACAACATAGTCAATCTTGTTGAATACATAGTTTGATGGCGGAAAGATGTTCTCGACCACATTTTCAACCAATAGGATTTGATCATCGACAAAGGAGAGGATTGCTAACCATGGATATAACAGAGCATACGCTAGAGGACTTGTGAATGAGACTAATTTGGCTATCCTTCTTGTTGTTGAGCCTATTGGTCCATTAAAATCTTGAGCTTTATTGTAAGCACTACGAGCAGTTGCCAAGATTGAAACTCCACATGTTTGCAATGGACGATGCCGAGAACTCATTCTGACGGTTGCTTTTGGTTCCTGAGCAATTCAAGCAATATGTGAGGAAGAGATTGCAAAGATAATAGGATCAACCAAGTGCTACAACCGATATATCTGGGGTTTTACAGATGTGTTTTTTGGGTTATGATTAGTATTTTATGATTATCAATAGATTCCCTTTCATGCTAGATGTAAATCATTATTACTATGACTTAATATAGACAGACACAATAGTAAATCATTTAACATAATTTTATAGATCTAATGTAAATTTATGATATCATAACATGATCCGATATTTATTTAAAAAAAATGTCTGGTTGCTGATTTTTTTTTCTGGGTATGCAGAAAATGACCACTCGTCCCAATCATTTCCTCTTTTCTTATACTTTCGGTGAGAAAGATTGGTCCCAGATTATAGATATAAGATAGAAAGAAAGAAAGACTCGAACGGATGGCTTTTGCTTCAGAACACAAATGGATTACAGACTTTTTACTTTATTAGGGCAGAATCGAAAGCTTATAATTGCAACAAAAAAAAAAAAAAGGGGATGAAATCTTCGCAAAAACATAACGAAAAAATGGGAGAAAGAATTTTACAAAATCCAATAGCAAAAAGAAAAATGTCTTTGCATTTGGGAATCGGCCAATTTTTCAAAGGGTGAAAGAAAATTCATACCTTTGGCGCAAAAGACGTGCGAGAATCCAAAAAGCCTTCACTCTGCAAAAGGCTGATAGTAAGCATCTATCATCAATTTCATCGTAAATATAAAGAAAATCCCAAAAGCTCCATTTAGAGGTGGAGATTGAACAACCGACCGTAACGGTGGAAAATCATGATCCCTTGGTTTAGATTGTTTAGCGGGAGATTCCCGTTGACAGTTAAAAAAAAAAAAAAAGAAAGGGAAAAGATTGGTAGGACGTACCTACCATATATCATTTTTTTTTTATTCATTCATTTATTTTCATCAGAATTAATAAAAATTCATTTACAATTTAAGATGTCTAATACTTGAAGAGATAGAAAGGAACAAAAATTAATACTCTTTTAATTAAAAAAACAAAGGAAGCTATTTGACCATTAACCAAACTACAAGATGTTTATTTACGCTATTTATAAATTTATTTAAACGGATTTTCTTTTTCTTTTTCTAGAAGCAAAGTATTTCATTTTTACCCTTTTAATTAGACATGGATTTATATTTATGCTATTTATAGTTTTTGAATCATGGGATTTTTAACATTTGGCATTCCTAATAAGTAGATGTATTAAGTCTAGTTATTGAAACGCATTGAAATCCATATTATTAGTTATCAAAATCACAATTATGAGTTTATTTTACAATTTAACATATCACATTAAATCACGTATAAGTTTAATTTTATGGAATATTTTTTCTATTAAAAAATTTATGATTAATAACTTGTTCATGCAAAAATTACATGAAGCAGAGTTAATTTGTGAGTTAATTTTTATAAATTTTTTTTATAATTGTAGCATTTCTCTGTATCTAAATACTTACATAAATTTAAATTCTGAGTACTTTATTCCATGTCTAATTGAAAAGAGAAGAGTAAAAAAATACTAATAGCCAGCCTTATCCAAGCGAGTTACAATTTTATTTATAGGAATATTTTTCTCATCAGTCATTATTCACTACTTCATATCTCACACCTTATGAAAAACACTCCACACCTTATGAAAAAAAAATTATAGGTGTGGGATGTGGAGGTGAATAGTAGCTGCTGTATAACATTCCTCTTATTTATAATTTGATTGTGGAATCTTTTAAATGTGGAATTTTTAAAAATTTAGACAGAAAAGGAAAGAATGAAGCAACAAGGATTAAAGGAAATCAAAGTGTTCACAAACACTTATCAATTAAAAGATGAAAAACATTTAGAATAATTAAATAATATATATTTTTTATAAGACTATCTTTAATAATAGTTTTTCATGATACAACATTACAAATTATAATCTAATATTCTTCCAAATGAAAACAAACCATTCCCAGCAATGTCCAACCAATGCTTCTCTATCAATAGAATGGAATTCGATTCTTGGATGGTAGCTTTTGGACCACAACTCAGTAAGGTATGGACGAGTTCTGCAACCTCTGGAATGATCAAAGTCAGCCTCCTTCACAGGTAACTTTCCAGTTTCATATCTTTTAATTTGAACAAGCTGGAGTAGTGCTTATGCTTCTAATTGGACATGGAGGTTTAATTTGAATGATGCCGAAACCAGAAACTTCGCTTGGTAATAACCCAGCTCAATTCCGGAAAATCTGTATGTTTGTCTCATCCCTTTTATGTCCATGTTCTTTTTAACGTTAATTCGTTCGTTTAAGCAAGAATGAGACAAGACAAAACCTTAAAATTACTCGGTGGACAATTAGATTGCTGTTTGTCCTTCACTTTGAACGCTTGACTTTGTTCATGAGATGCCTTTCTTGCAGTTTATGTTTCGTTATTTAGTTATGAACTTGCTTTCCTGCTATGGATTATGGCCTGGCTAGGTTTGTTTCTTTCTCTATTTTTCATTTTTTTTCCTTTCTCCTTTTTAGTTGCAAAGAGAAGTGCCTTTTTTTTTTTGACGATACTGAAGTTATCTAGAATTAAAGGAATGCACTTTTTTTTTTCTCTTTTTTTTTTCTGTACTTTTGGAGATGCATATTTTTGGTGGTTGAAGCCTATAACTTAATTAATCAGACACTCTTTTAGATGAGCTGCCTCACCCATTAATTACACTAGAACTATTTTTTGTTCTTTGGCTCATAAATTTATTTCATGTACCATTCTGCCTAATTTATCAATGGCATGGGATCGATCAACCTGGAGGTGCTGATCTAGTTTTCTTTAAATTTTAAGGCGGCATATGTGTGCCTATATGTATGTTTGATTGAGTGCAGGTTTTGGCTAACCATGCTATTTACTACTTGACTTAATGAGTTTATTGACATGCTATATATAATTTGGTCGGTAAAGGCATACCTGGAGATGGAAGGTGTTTGTTCCGGTCTGTAGTTCATGGTGCATGCCTGAGATCAGGGAAGCCATCCCCAAGTGAGAGCCATCAGAAAGAACTTGCGGATGAGCTCAGAGCTAAAGTACAAACTAAACTTTATGTTTACCTTTTTCAGAAACTAATTCTTTGTATACATGTTCAACTTTTAACTGCCATTCATGTCTGTTTAAAATAGTTTCTGAGGAACTATCTAGTTTACATGAAAAAATATCGGAAAGCTGTTTGACTACCACCAAGCATAATTTTCTGACATTACTTGCTTACCAGCTTGCTTGGTTTTGAAGGGAGAAAAAGCTGAAATTAGTTCACTTTTCTTTTTCCTCGGTTCTTAATACTCTGATTTGTGTTACTTGCGTTATCTTTCCTGCCTAATCACTTTCTTTGAGGTGCTCAAACACCCAAATCAAACTTTTATGTGACTTATCCTTTTGTTTTGGTCAATTATTTCAGTTCATTCTGACCAACCTTTCTTACAGAGAACATTAAATGGTTTGTATAGGTAGCAGATGAATTCGTTAAGAGGCGAGCAGACACTGAATGGTAATTTTCTCGAAAATTCTCTTGAGAGATTACTGATGCTGAATTTATAATTTCCACAATACTGTAGGGAGGTTTGACCGTTTGACGTGGTTGAAGGGACTGCACTGTTGGTATCATGCAATTATGACTTCTATATTACAGAATTCACCAATCCTGATGAGTTCCTACTTTGGCAATGCAATTGAAATAAACTTCCATATTTCTTTATGAAAGTCATCAAGTATTCAATTCACTGGCAGGTATCTCGAAGGAGATTTTGACAGGTATGTTGTACATATGCGGCAGCCTCACATTTGGGGAGGAGAGCCTGAGTTGCTGATGGCCTCCCATGTCCTACAGTAAGTCATTTTCTTTCTCTCTAAAGCTTGCCCCACTGTCATTCGCTCATCCTTCATTGCTACTTGAATTCCAATGACTAGAGTATGGCATGGATTTCTCATAGAGTTTTGCAGAAAATGATCTGCAAGAGATTGCCCTATGTTCACTGGTTTCGGCATACATTTTGATGGACATTTCTCCATTTCTAGGATGCCAATCACTGTTTACATGAAGGGCAAGAATTCTGGTAGCCTCAAAATTATAGCTGAATATGGTCAGGAGTATGGCAAAGATAACCCCATCCGTGTCCTTTACCATGGTTATGGACACTACAATGCATTGCGGAGCCCAATCGGTGGTGCAGAATCCAAGCTGTAGTAACATATCTTGCCTGTTATTTATGCTTTACAGCATAACTGAATACATCAGAAATGGTTTAGGAAACTCATATCTAATTCTAGTTCAAGGTCACTGTTAAAGTTGCCTTGATATCATGAATTAATGTTCATAGATCATCTAGGTATCCTCCATCTCTGCTACATTTCACCTATACATGTGTCAAAATGTATGCAACAATTTGTAGTGCGGACTGAAAATGATTGATTATTTAGTTGTAGTGTCTTATGAGTTTCCTTAAGGTATTGGCAGGCACAAGAAAAGGTGAAGGGATTGTTTGCGGTAGAATGTAGTCCTCATCTTTAGAATGAAGAAGGGATTGGTTTTGGGATTTATTATGCATTAGCCACATTCACTCTCACACCTGACACCTATAGTTTTTTCATAGGGTGTAGGGATATTTTTCAAGAGTACGGAAATGTTTGTCATAGAGTATGGGGTGTGGAGTGGTGAATAATAGCCAATGATAAGAATTTTTCTATACCTTTATAATTGTCACTATCATCTAATAATGATATTGTTGGAAACTTGATGGCATGATTTCGTTGAAGTAATTCCGTGATTTCCATGAAGACAATCATCACCAACTCGACGTTAAAACAGTCAAGTTCGACTTAAAAGATTTTTTTTCGATGACAGGTGTTACTAAAGTAGTCGAAGACCAAATATGTCGACTTAATTACACATAGTCGTCACAAGAAATAATTCAATAGTGGCATTTCGTCTACGGAGGAAACGAAGCGGGAGAATTACTCCAATAAAAAAAAAAAGTGTGTTGCAGCAGAAATGATCTCACTCTAAGTGCTACTTATCAACTAATGCAGCATGATTCTGTCAACGAAGAAATTAAGCTTTCAAGGATAAGATTACAGCAGCAAAATCGCATAATGTTAACACCACCCTTTCCACCGTCTGCATATGATCTTGATGTTGCAGATTGTCTATTCTATTAGCCAAATTACCCATATCTCTCTCTCTCTATACATACATAAATCTGTGAGAGAAATAAATGAAAGAAACGTGACTATTCACCATCTCTCCATACTTCCCGGAGAAGTTGATATCTGACGATCTTTCGACCTCTGCCTTTCTTCGGCATCAAGTTGGGTTTTGCCAAAGTAGGAGAAGCCAGGAAGTTTTCTATGCCAATTGAAGTTGTGGGGGAATCTAACTCATCGAGCTCATCATCACTAGCGTGTGATTTTCGAAGCACCGATGACCTGCTCATCATAGCTTGGCTTCCAACCTCTCCTATGATGCTTGTTAGTGAAGCTGCTGGAGGTGGTTGATAGACTGTAGAAGCAGCAGTGCATGGAAAGCTTGTGATGGAATAGTCCTCATCCTCAAGAAAGTCCTAAACCAAACAGAAATAGGAAGCCCCGGCTAATATGGTGAGTTTTATCCAAAATGTTGCTGGCTGTTAGATTCAGTAGTTACAAATCACATGAAATTACGAGGGAAGCAAAAATTTGCAAGTAGTCACTTCTTGGTGACGGGCTAACCTCAGAATCTATGGCCTTGAAAACAGCTTCTGGAATTGGGTCTGGGCAAAACTCATCTGGGACAAAATTGTTAAGAACCCTCTTGATCAATGACCCACTAAATTTGGGGCATACCTACAAATATAAAAAATTTAAACATTGATGCGAAGCTAAAGAACAGAAATCATCTGAAAGCGTTGAAATTACAAGATTTGACCTCTTTTCTTATGGACCTATCAGCAAGCATTTCAAAAGGAAGCATCATGAGATCGCTCAATGCATTAAGGAGATGGAAAGCCTTGAAGGATGTCTCACATTCCAGTTTCTTGTCATCATCAGTTTCAATCCCATCTTCAAAAGGATCGCTATCATCAATACCAAATAAATCTGTGAGCCATCTTGACCAGTTCCCTATCTGAAAGCACAAGGAAAAGAGAGCAAAGAACTTCTTACGGATGGTTTAAAAAAACATGCACTAACCAGAACCGAAAAAAAGCCATGTCCAAAGGAGGACACCTTAAAACAAGAATTGGATAAGGCAACGCTTCACCAAGAGCATGTCACCACTAAATTCATAACTCCTTATTTTTCACGGCCTTGCATTTCAGTAAGACAAGGCTCCAAGACACTATATTTTGGATTAGTAGTTTCAACTTTGAACAGAACCAGAGCCAATTGGGAAAAAAAACTGCTTTTTATTAGGTATATTCAAGAGCATGCAGAACTACTAATTCCTTCATACTGATAGGAGACCTATTGTTTGTTTTCATACTTTCAAAGAAATCCAAAAGACACATTTTAAAAGCTCTATCATATTCACAAATAAGAAACTTCATAAAAATCCAAATCAATTATAACTCGTTAGGATACATTTTAAAGTGACTCCCAACTGATGTTGAGAGGAGCAAACTTTACAGGGGAAATTTTCTTGTTAGCCTGCAAGCCTTAAACTGGGGTGACAAAAAAGCATTATCGAAGTGGATTCATCTTGCATGCTCGAGAAGCAAGCCTGCAAGGACCAGCAATTCAATCAAGTTTGTAATTTACAACTGAAAAGTTTCTCTGTAGACCGAAGTGATGTAACAAATCATGATCTATTCATTTCTGACACCTAAAATTTAATCACTATGTAACATGGTCACAGATTCAGGAAGAGGGTGTAAAGCATCCAAAAGTTATACTCATAAAATCATATATAAATCAATTAATATCTTTTACTTTAATTTTTTTTTGCCAAAGGGCTCAGACAAGTCTTCGCCACCAATGATCATATTCTGACAACTCAGGTCCTCAAAAACATCTCCAAGGTGGTTGTTTTAGCTTGAAATTATTGCCTAACAATCAAATGAGTTTCAATTTTGTAGGGTACAAACAAGAACAGGAGAAGGATGAAAAATTGACAAAATAATAAAAATGGGTGATAAATGATTATATAAAATTAGCCCACTGGAAAAAAAGAAAAACAAAAAAGGAAAGAACTCACAGCATTTTTCAGCTGGGCTCCAGAACCAAAGCTTGATTTCCCTGCAGGAACTGGCAGAACCTTAGAGTCACTAATGGGATCAGAAACGGGATCTGTCGGCATCTCTTCAGCTGATTCACGAAGAATAGCATTAAACATTGCCACGTCTAATCTATCCACTAACTTCTCCATTACCTGCAAACACGACAGAAGAGCACAAATTTCTGCCAGACTGCATCTCCAGAATAGAAAGAAATCCATTTGGATGGCCATTCATGGGAGCTTTGAAAAAATAAAAAATAAAATCCATTCGTGGGAGCTTTGAAAAAGGAAAAAAAAAATAAAAAATCCAACGAACTGAGTGTTGGTGTCATTCAGGCCAAATATTACATTTGCACTTCATTACGATAGATCACCAACAGCAGTAAGCATATTGATACCACGGCACTAACAAACAACCAAAGACACGACAGAAGATATTACATCACTTCAGATTTCTAGGAAGACATTGGATTCTCAACTAAGAATCTCATTCTTGTAATACATGTTTAAGGAAGGAAGTTTGAATGCATTACATACCAATCTAGCCAGCATAGGCAAGCAGCCACACTGATGCCCTCCAGCTCGAAGAGGACAAAGTCTTTCACAAGAATCCTTGAAAGCCTTCTTCCATAGATCTATTGAGAAGTTCCCCTGCTCCTGATCACCTAAACCATATCTCCTTCCATGGGTTTTCCTTGAGCCTGAACCCTTAGCAATGGCAGGCTGCATGTGTGGAGTCAGAGTCTGAATACAATCAAACAACAAACCAATTTAGCCATCATATGTAGACCAAGATTTTCGGTGTTATAACTCAGCATAGCAGCAGCAGAAAGAAAGAGAGAATTTGACCTGCCACCACACAGACTCAATAATCCGGTAAAAGATCCAAGCTTCAATGTTTTCCAATGCAACTATAAGTGTTTGTGGGTCCTCCCAGTCTTCAAAATATTCCACATCATTATTTTTCTGTTCCAGGTGCAGAGATGACTGTTCATTACTGCAGGCGTTTCGTCCAGCAGAAAGTTGCAATTTCTCAATAGCCTGGCTGATTATTGCCCTCAACAAAACTGAGTTTGACAACCAGAAAGTCAACCTGTTTAAAGATGGTGAAACATTAAATTAAAAGTCAAAACAAATGTAGAACTTTTGAAGCCCTGGAAGATGAAGATTTTCTGATGGTTTCTGTGGTGAATTAGGTACCTGGCATGGCCAATATTGTATCACTAAAATGACAGTCAAGCATCTTACCGTCAGCTTACTGGGGCTTCCAGTTTTGAAAATTTGCAAAACAAGATTAACTTTGTTTATGACGAAAAGATCCTAATTTAAAATAATTAAAATCTGCCAAACTTTTATAATGCAAC
Organism: Juglans mandshurica; assembly: GCA_022457165.1. Lineage (NCBI taxonomy): Eukaryota > Viridiplantae > Streptophyta > Magnoliopsida > Fagales > Juglandaceae > Juglans > Juglans mandshurica. The sequence goes on along the minus strand of CM039629.1, from coordinate 21,736,662 downwards.
ATTTATGCATGATTTAAAAATTTCTAGAATATGGAATTTGTATATATACCTTGGAACATCATTTCCACATGCTTTAGCAACTAGAACTAATCCTGAAACAGCAGTTCTAGCTGCACTTGCCCTATTAGCAGGGGACCTTGCTTTACAAGCATGAAGATAGAACCTGGAAAGGCGCCGAGCCGGAGCATGGATCTTGGTAGCAGAACTCCCATGCTCAGCAACCACTGAATATAGCGCAACCTCAACTGCAGCAGCTTCCCGCAACTCTTCCTCAAGCATTTTGACTTTAGATTCCAATTCGAATTTTTCATTGGAAAAGTCATTTGTTGTTGCTTTGCTTTCACTAGTTGCATAACTGATGGCACTGGCAGCTTCTGGAATGTTAATATTGTCTTCCTGTTCCATGAGCCGGCTAGTTTTGAATGTAGCACTGCTATTGTTAGAGTTGAAAGGGAACTGAACAGACTTTACATGTTTTATTTCATTAGTTCTATGAACACTTCCCTGAACTCCAAGTGAATAACCGCTGAATGAAAGAGTGTTATTTCTAAATTTGACTTGCTTTGGGGCAGCATCATTTGAAACTTTACCAACTAATTTTTCTTCTACATGACATGTCTCCATCTCTAAGGTCTGTTCTTGTTCTTCCTGTCCATTTTCCTGTAGCTCCTTTTTCTTTTCATCTTCCAAAATTCCAACAATAACACTTTCTGTGCTATCCTTGGCTGATTCTGATTTGCTCTGCAATTTTTGTATCCATTATCCATTCCAAAGAAGAAACGATACATTTGGTTGGATTTATCAAATGAGTCAACTAAAGCAATAAACATTTTCCAAACATATGGCTAAAATGGCCTAAAAACCTACCCTAAAACATACATTATGCTTATTCATCTTATGAAGACCTTAGAGACAGTACAACTTCAAGAAATTCATCAAGTTGGAACAAATATACATTTATATATGAGCAAATGCATCCTACTAAACCCAAAACTAGTCATGAATTGGATTTGATTAATTAAAACATTCCAGTTTGAAAGTTTGGTTATCTTGAAATGGATTTAAAATTGCAAAAATATTAAATCCACGAATTATATAACACCAGAATGCTCAAATCATGTAGAAATGAAGCTAATACTTCCAATTCAACTCCGAGCAGAGATAGAAAGCTAAAATATTCTGTGGATGACACCAAGAAAAATGCTTAGTGCAACAGAGGAAACCAATGCATACATCTTTTTTTATCGGTAAACAAATTTTTATTGATCAAAAGTGTAGGCCAAAGCTCAAGTATACGGGACAAATACAAAGAGCAACCCCTAGGCGTGCTAGTTTAGTGATACAAGGAGAGGAAACCAATGCATACATAAAAGGGGGAAATTCTAATATGCATTCAGTGAGAATGATAAGAAAGGAATGATATTGAACACCTGATCTCTTTGCTGTGGTGAATATCCTCCAGTCTCAAAAGCAGAAGAGGAAATGTGCTGTGATGAATGTGATGAAAGATCGTCGTCGTCATCGTCATCGGTAAATGCCGCAATCTCAGCATCCTCATCATTCCCGTCATTGGTCAATTGCGAATACGATTTGCTTTTTTCCAGCGAGACTTCCTTCGACAAGCTGTCCTTCGGTGAGGAGCTGGAACTATCTCTATCAAGAGGTTGAATGTTTACATAGAGAACTGGTTGCGTCGAGTTCTTGAAACTCCTTTTGCAGTTCAATTGAGCACGTACGGTTATGGTTTCTCTGATAACTCCAAAATCCGCAAGATTTATGGCAGCCGTCCCCAAGAGTTGACCTTTGACTGCCTTGTCCTTTCGAGGTTCATACAAGTAAAAATCTAAGCTGTTCTTCTGAAACCTTTCATGGGTTGTGCCTTTTCTGGATGCTTCCCTACATAAAGTAACTGGAAGCCTAAAAGACTCGCCGATTCCAATTATTCCGTCCCTAACACCACAAGTAAGGGACCCAGAATTCTGATCACCATTTTCCCACTGAATAAACAATGACCGAGAAGATTTCAAAGACCCTGTTGGGGGCCATGGCTTTACCTCCTGTACATGGATAAGGTAATGAACCTGAACTGAAACACTTTTTTTTCGACTCTTTGATCTTAGCCCGAGCACCATTATGATTGAAAAATGCCGGCGCAGCCCTTAGCGGGTTCGATCAATCACAATGCATCTATGTTTATGAAACATAACACGATTACATACTACAATTAGAGAATAATAGAATCAAGAACTATAAAAAAACAAGCAAAAACGGTGGAAAAGCCCACCGATTCATCATTAATATGTCCCACCCCACTCATTCCGCCATACAAAACATTATTTTATATGCCAGAGGAGGAGCCGCACGAATGATAGCAATGTACAAAACTAAATCAGCGTAAACGATCATTTCCAAACCCATAATTAGCCGTATATATATAGAGAGAGAGAGAGAGAGAGAGAGAGAGAGTTAAATATTTGAAAATGCAACTGTTGGGATGAGAAGAATATGTAAAATAATTTGTATTTAAATAAGTTTCGATCATAGTCAAACCACTGTATGTAATGAAAAAAATAAGAAGATGAACAGCACCACATTCAGAGCAAGCAATCAAAGAAGAACGGAGAAAAAGACCAACAGTTTCTTACAGTAAGAAATATAAAAATAAAATAAAATTACAGTTTCTTACAGTAAGATTAAAAAAGAAAAAAAAAGCATCAGATCTAGATAAAAGAATCAAACACGAGCAACAAGATTACCAAAAAGGCTAAAATCCGAGAGGCAAAAACTTCGAAAATGAAAAGGTGAGGACAAAGTGCTTTGGGTAAATGCACCGTACAGTAAGAGTCAGTAACCGGAGCGAGAAAGAGGACTGAAATTCAGGGTAATGAATGCAGAAGAAGAGAATGAAGAGAGGCTGGGGCCCAGAGGGATTCTCTGGTTGGTTTGTCCAGTGATTGTCAGAGTTGAGCTTTCGTTTTCTTTCCGAGGTCGAAGTGTGAAATTTAATGCAGAGTGGAAGGCAGGGAAAAAGGTCGGGAAGGAAGAGAATCGAAAGACAAGAACGAAAGCGTGTTGGTTTATAAGAAAAATTTCATTCATAAGCCTTAAACACCCTCACACCACCTTTTTTTTGTTATTTTTTTAATTATTTTCTTTTATTAAATATGTAGTATATAAATAATGAGTAGAATAATTCAATTATTTTAAAAAAATCAAACCAAAAAAATTTTAAAAAGAATTTAAAAAATAAATAAAATTATAGTGTGTGATGTGTGAGACTTATAAACCTAGTTTATAAATGGAGCATGCCCATGGGAATGCTAATTACGGTAGAGAGAGAGGCCGAAGAAAATATGAGACGTTAGGTATAGATGTTGGACTTTTTTTTTTCTAATTTTTTTTTATCAGTTATTATTCCCTATTGAAAAATTATATTCCTAAGCCTCATACACCACACACCATCCTTTTTATGATTTCTTTAATTTTATTTTCTTACCAAATGTGTGGTATATGAATTATGAGTAGAATAATTTAATTATTTTAAGAATAATAAAACCAAAAAAAACTTTAAAAAAATTTAAAAAAAATAAAATTTTTTTGGTGTGTGGTGTATGGGCTTATGAATAGCAATGCTCTTCACTATTATACATCTCACATCTTATGAAAAATACCTACATATCCTATAAAAATACTCTTACAGCCTATGAAAAAAAAGAGTTATAGATATAGGATGTGAAAATGAATAGTAATTGATGCATATAATTCTTTTTTTAATATATATTTTTAAATTTAATATGCTATATTGTATTTTTGAAGATTATTAGGGGTTTGTTTAGAGTTTTTGAAAGAGAAAGGGATTATATTGCAATGTTTTGATAATTTAGGAGTGATTACAACTGGTGTGATAGTTTGAAAGAGTTTATTTTAATGGCAAATGATATGCATACACTCATTTTCACAATCTTATTTTAAATGAAATAGCTTATAAAATGATATCGTTTTACATAAATATCATAAATTCTTTAATTTAAAATATAGTTGAATGAAAAATTATACGTGTATTATTACTTTATATATATATATATACATATATATATATATATGTTTCTGGATGATATGGTAGGTGGCCTTGAGATAGATTCAAACTGCATTCATTTTCCCATGTTCTACAGCAGCTTTGACCGTAAGGTTTGATGGTTATATTAAGTAATATATTTAAAAATGATCTTGATCATAGTTGTTCTAGATCAAAGATTATTGGATCGTGTTACCCCCACAGGATTTATAAACATCATTAAAAAATACTAAATCATTAAAAAAAAGAAAAAAAAAAAAGTCTCGGTGGGACCCAAGCATTTCTCAAGATTATAACCTAACAACCTGCGTAGGTAAATATGCTTTTATATCATCCGTGAACCACTCATGATTTTCAAGTTCTGTACACTTTTGACGGCAACAAGATGTGGGAGCTGCATATGTTTCAAGTTGCTCCAAAGGAACCCTTGTGCCGATCGCTAATCTCGTTAACATGAGTCGACATGCTTTACATGCATGCGCAAGTTCAGATTCACGTCAAAATAGTCTTTTAAAGTTTTATTATAGTATTCATTCTTTGTTGAAGAACCCACAGATATGATCGTTCTATATCACATAATAGACAAGACAAAACAAACAAATTATGGACAAAATTCCTGAACATAAAGGGGATGAAACACATAGCATCACTTAATGTCTTCCCAACACATCCAGAAAGAATCATGGTTTCCTCGTTGACAGTGAATGAAGTCGCATTTTGTATAGCTTAGGAATAAACATAATACCAAAAGGGCAGCCAGATGCCTGAATAACCTATCTTCACAAAATCTGGGGACACTCTTCATTTTATTGGATGATAGCAAGCACTAAAGCATTTCGCCTACACAAGGGAAACAAATTCATCATTAGCCCAAAGCAAAGCTTCTTTAGACATCAATCACCAATAGTGCAACCATGAACTACACGAAAACATTCTTCCTTAATCTACTTATGATGAACATGTAGAACATTCTTTCCCGCGAACTACACTGCAATGACTAAGGCTATTTTGGAGTATATTTCTTCTCTTCTCTGATACTCGGGGAAGAGCACGCATAAGAATGATTTTCCTATTTATTAGGGTCTACGTATAATTATTTGAGCAGTCTAATCTCGCGGAGATGTATTGAACCGTCTAATCTCATCCAACATCTAGATCTTACATGTCCAATCCAGATGGTTCTTCCTCACAGTTGCAATAGAATGACTAAACATGATATATGCTCATTCAATGACTTAGGGCAGGTTTGGGACACAAGACAAAACATAAAATTCTCATCTCATCTCATCACATCATTACACCTTTTTCAAATCTCCATACAAAATATAATAAACAATTCAACTTTTTCAAATTCCAAAACAATAATAATATTAAAACATAATATTTTAAACTTCAAAACAAAATACAAAATTCTCATCTCACTCCCCAAACCTGCCCTTAAGCAATCATCTCTTCCAGTGTATTCTCTCACGATTCCCCAATAGAGTAAAGAACCACAGTTCTTTTTTTTTTTTATATATATATAGGTAACGAACCACAGTTCTTATGATATCAACATGAAAGAAGGCACTGCCCCACTGGACAAGTAATATTTGAAATCACTTATATTACTCCAAAAAGCAGAAAAATAGAGTAAGATTCTACCCTTCAGTCCTCTCTACATGTTCATTGATGTCAGTGTCCGACTTGAACATATAGGGCTAGCCCAGAACATCCATCTGTCTAGCTTTTACAAACTTCAAATATTTATTTTTTCTGCTCTGATGGGCCAAGGAAAATAATAATATTAAATCTTCCAGATCAGGCCACCAATTAGTGATCCAACATGTAGGTTGCATCACAATACAAGTTAACATTAACAGATTTCAACATTAAAGTAGTCACACCAAACCGACCAAGTTAAGAATTTAAGTTTTTTTGTTTTTCCGTTTATGAAATACAAAAGAAGGAAAGAATAGCAACCTGAGTAGAAAGCTTAAGCAGCAGCCTCAAGCAGCTCCCTATCTGCATGCTCCCTGATCCTTCTCTCAAGCTCTGGCCTAAAATGCCTAATAAGACCCTGCACAGGCCAAGCAGCAGCATCTCCCAAAGCACAGATAGTGTGCCCTTCAATCTGTTTGGTAATCTCCTGAAGCATGTCAATTTCTTCCAGTTTGGCATTCCCAACCTTCAATCTTTCCATAATCATCCAAAGCCATCCTGTCCCCTCCCTGCAAGGTGTGCATTGCCCACAGCTCTCATGCTTGTAGAAATAAGAAAGCCTTGCAATTGCATCCACAACATCAGTTGATTTATCCATCACAATCACAGCTGCAGTCCCAAGTCCCGACTGGACAGCCTTGAGTGCATCATAATCCATCAGCACGTCATCACATATGTGCTTGGGAATCAGTGGCACAGATGAACCACCTGGAATTACAGCAAGTAAATTGTCCCATCCACCTCTAACACCTCCACAGTGCCTTTCTATCAACTCTTTCAATGGTATACTCATCTCCTCTTCAACAGTGCAAGGCTTGTTCACGTGTCCAGATATGCAATACAATTTTGTCCCTGAATTATTCTTCCTACCAAAACTGGCAAACCACTCGGGGCCACGCCTTAAAATGGTAGGAGAAACAGCCACTGTTTCCACATTTGTCACAGTGGTAGGGCAGCCATATAACCCAGCATTAGCTGGGAAAGGTGGCTTCAATCTTGGCTTCCCTTGTTTTCCTTCAAGACTCTCCAAAAGTGCCGTTTCTTCACCACAAATATAAGCACCGGCCCCATAGTGGATATGAAGATCAAAATCATAACCAGATCCACATGCATTCTTGCCCAATAATCCAGCTTCATAGGCTTCCTTTCTGGCCCTTTCAAGGTTTATTCGTTCATTTACGTATTCACCTCTGATATAGATATAAGCAGCACTAGCCCTCATCCCTACCCCAGCAATAAGGCAACCCTCCAATAGTTTGTGTGGATCATGACGCATGATTTCCCTGTCTTTACAGGTACCAGGTTCACTTTCATCGGCATTGACAACTAAATAGGAAGGTCGGCCATCAGATACTTTTGGCATGAAAGACCACTTAAGGCCAGATGGAAAACCAGCACCACCACGTCCACGGAGGCCAGACTTCTTCATCTCATTAACAATCCAATCAGCACCCTTGAGAACTAAGTCTTTGGTTCTGTACCAGTCACCTCGTTTCATGGCACCTTTTAGAAAAGGGTCATGCAACCCATATAAGTTAGTGAAAATCCGGTCTTCATCCTTCAAACCACCAAAATGGGTTTTCTCTGGAGGTGGGGGAGGTGGTGGAGGCTGTGGAGTATTAGCAGTTGTTGCACCCTGAGTGCTGAATGTCCTAAAGCCTAGGCTCCTCGCATCGCTCTGATGCCAAGCCAAAGCTGTCCTTCGCAGAGAAAGAATGCCCTTGATGGGTGCCTATCAAATTGTAAATAAGAATATTTCAGTAAAAAGAGAGAAGCCAGATCAATTGAGTTCCTAATGTACAATTTAAGTCGATTACATGTATAAAAAACCAATCCTGTCTAAATTATAATAGGACAAAATAAAAAACCAATCCTGTCTAAATTATAATAGGACAAAACACCCCGATACGTCTAATATAAGAAAAAAGAAAAAACCTGATACACATACAATAATTATAATAGGAAAACCACTAGCCAAGGGTGAAAATAATAGCAACAACAAAAATTGATCTGAGAAGGCAGAAAAATTTCTCTATTGCGAATAAATCCTGTCCTTTTTTACCACCAGAGGGTGGGGTGTAATATCATCCCAGCATTAGCCCTAGGATTCATTTGTTTATATTGACATTAGTGATATCACTGACATGGAAAAGAATATATTTCCATAACTGGAAAAATGCTTATGGGTATTAATTTATTTTTATTGGCACCGGGTATCCATGAACGGCGTCCTGCTTATGGGTATTAATTTGCTAGTGGATATATTCTTCAAGGAAAATCTCGTTGAAAAAGAAAAAAAGGACAGGAAAGACTATCAAGCAGATCCACTAGAATACTAACGCATTTATTTTTACCGGTAACTAGAATACTAAGACATAATATGATGTCCAGTCAAAAGTGCAGACTGCAAGGTACTGATATCCGGATATCACATGGGCTGGCAGGATTACCATACCCGGAATTTTTGGGGCTTCTGTGATAGGTGATCGAAATAACAACCAGAAAAAATAACCAATTGGATCCTGTTAGTGATTCAGCTTCCAGCTCTACTTCCATCTCCAACTCAGCAGCACATGTGGCGTCCAAATCACTCAAGCAAGAAGAAACTTCTGGAAACAATTTATTGTAAATATTCTCAGTTGGTTATTGTAGTAAAATTTCTATTGGTTACTCTGTTTTGTACAAAGGCCCTTTCTGTTGTAACTGTCTACACACAAGCTGGCCGAAAACGTTGCACGCAAATTGCTTGTCATTTTGCCTGAACAAACGTCGGCAATATCTGTCTATAAATAGAGTCCTTGTACACTGTTCAGAATAAATGAATGAAGAGGAATTTTATCAGAGAGTGTTTGATTTACATGGTATTAGAGCCATCCATAGACAAACGTCTTCCATGGCCGACGATTCCCTTCCTATTATTCCAACTCCCCCCCCCCCCCTCCCTCCTCTTTTACCCCACCTAAATCATCTCGTCTCTGTTAAGCTCACCAATTACAACTTCCTTCTCTGGCAAACTCAGATGGTTCCATATCTGAGAGGCCAGAGATTGTTTCATTTTGTCGATGGGTCACATTCTCCACCACCTCGGTTTTTAAACGATCAGATTACGCACAACCTAGACTATATTACTTGGTCTCAAACAGACCAACTCATCCTCAGCGCCCTTATTTCCTCTCTATCAAATAATCTGATTGCTCAAGTCGTTGGTAAATCCACGACTAGGGAGGTCTGGGCAGCCATTGATAAGCTTTTCACATCTCAATCTCATGCCCGAATCATTCAACTTAGATATCAGCTTGCTACAATCCACAAAGGTTCTTCCTCTGTATCTGAATATTTTCGAAAGGTCAAGCACCTTTCCGACACCATGAGTGCCTGCGGAACCCCACTCTCTTCACCAGAATTTATTTCCTACCTTCTTGCTGGGCTGAACAGTGACTATGATGCCCTTGTCACCTCAGTCACTGCTCGTGCCGATCCTTTATCTTCAGAAGAAATTTACAGCTTACTTCTTACCCATGAGAGTCGTCTCTCTCACTCATCTCACCTACCTCCTACCACATATTTATCAGCAAATTTCACTGCCTCTAATCGTGGCCGTAGTAACACTCGTGGTCTTTATCGCGGGAGTTATCGAGGTCGCGGCAGGGGACACTCAAACTCACAAAATTCTTTTCCTCCAAATACCTCCACTCAGATATCTCCCTTACCCCACTCTAAACCTACATGTCAAGTATGTGGAAAAATTGGTCATTCTGCAATCAAATGCTATTACAGGTTTGATCATGCTGTTCAAAGTGAACCACCTCGTTCTTTCCATGCAAACGTCACCACCACAACAACAATTCCTGACCAATCTTGGTACCCAGATACAGCAGCCACCAATCATATTACCTCTAACCTCAATCACCTCAACATCAACTCCAATCCCTACAATGGTACAGATCAGATCCGTATAGGCGATGGCACTGCACTACCAATTGCTAACTTTGGTGATTCTGAGTTTCATTCTTCCTCTCACTCCTTTACTCTCAAAAGTTTACTTCATGTTCCCAACATAACAAAAAATCTAATCTCTGTCCGACAATTCTGTTTTGATAATTGTGTTTTCTTTGAATTTCATGATTCCTTTTTTGTTGTGAAGGATTCAAAGACGGGGACTCCTCTTCTTCGTGGACTCGTTCATAACGGACTCTACACTTTTCCGGCCTCTCCATCTCCCTCTGCGCCAACTACACTTCAAGCCTTTGTTGGTGAGCGGACCACTTCTTCTCAGTGGCACTCTCGACTTGGGCATCCCTCTCTACGTCTTGTTCATCGTGTCATTTCTCAACATTCCCTTCCAGTTTCTGCTCGTGATCCACCAAGTCTCTGCTTTGCCTGTTGCCAAGCCAAGAGCTCACAACTACCTTTTTCCTCATCTCATCAACGATCCACCAAACCGCTGCAACTCCTTTATTCTGATGTATGGGGCCCTGCCCCAGTTCCTTCTCGTGAAGGTTACCATTACTATGTCACTTTTTTAGATGATTTCACAAGATTTACCTGGTGGTTTCCATTAATACAAAAATCAGATGTTCTCTCTGTGTTTGTTCAATTTCAAAAAAATGTTGAGTTGCAATTTAATTCCAAAATTTTAGCATTTCAAAGTGATTGGGGTGGTGAGTATCGCACTTTACACACCCTACTTAAAAATCAAGGAATTAATCATCGTCTTTCCTGCCCTCACACTCACCAACAAAATGGTGCTGTTGAACGCAAACATAGACATATTGTTGAAACCGGTCTTGCCTTAATGGCCCATGCATTCTTACCTCAAAAATTATGGGCTGACGCTTTTCAAACAGCTGTCTATTTAATCAACCGTCTTCCCACACCTCTTCTTGACAACCAATCCCCTTTTGAAAAAATCTTTTTCATGTCACCTGACTATTCCATGCTTAAAGTTTTTGGCTCTGCTTGTTGGCCTCACTTAAGGCCTTACAATCGCCATAAACTTGATTTGCGCTCCACTCAATGTCTATTCATTGGATACAATGATTCCCACAAAGGCTACAAATGTCTCCACATTCCCTCAAATCGTCTATATCTATCCCGAGATGTCATCTTTGATGAAAATAGCTTCCCATTCAAATCTCCTTCACAAATTCCTTCTCAGCCGAATCCATCCCCACTACCTTCCATTCTGGGCCCTCTTCCCATTCGTAACACATCATACCTCCCTTCAAATTCCTCACAGCCCACGTCCTCCCTTGATGATGCACCTAAGTCCACTTCTCCTCTTCACAATGCTCACAGCCCAAGTCCCTCTAAAAGTCCTCATTCTGTTTCGGATCACTCTCACTCCAGGCCCGTTTCATCTACTGCCTTGATACCCCGACCCTCCTTATCCTCGACTACGTCCAAACCCGATTCTCCAGATCAGAGTCCACTATCGTCTTCTTCTTCTCCTTCTTCTTCGTCTACCTCCGAGTCTCTCTCTCCTCCTCCTTCCATTCTCACACGATCCAAAACTAACTCTCTCCGTCCAAAAATTTTCTCAGATGGGACAGTGCCATGGCCACCGCCACGGAGCTATCTTATCACCACATCCACCCTTGTTCCCGATGATCCTGCGAATTTTACAGAAGCTGCCAAGTATCATCAATGGTGAGCTGCCATGACTATAGAATTTCAGGCTCTCATGGACACTCAAACATGGACTCTGGTTCCACCCACTGGCATCGATAATTTGGTTGGCTGTAAATGGGTCTTCCGCACCAAACGCAACTCTGATGGCACAGTCGAGCGCTACAAAGCACGTCTGGTCGCAAAGGGCTTTCATCAGCAGGAAGGTATAGATTTCTCTGAAACCTTTAGTCATGTGGTTAAACCCATCACCATTCGGACCATCCTTACACTGGCTGTTTCTACAAAATGGCCCCTTCGGCAGTTAGATATCTCTAACGCCTTTTTGCATGGAGATCTTCAGGAACGAGTTTTTATGACTCAACCTGTTGGATTTGTGAACCCCGATTATCCCTCTCATGTCTGTTGCTTGAAGAAGGCCATTTATGGCCTTAAACAAGCACCCAGAGCCTGATTTCGAAATTAAGCACACGGCTCCTTGAAATTGGTTTTACCCAATCTATTTCTGACTCCTCTCTCTTCATTTACAAACACTCTTCTATTACCCTGTATTTTCTAGTGTATGTCGACGATATCATCCTTACGGGATCTTGTCAAATGGCTATTGCATCGGTTCTCAAGTCACTCAGTCAGTCCTTTCCAGTCAAGGACTTAGGTCCACTTCGTTTCTTCCTTGGATTAGAAATTCAAAATTGTTTAAATGGTCTTCATCTCTCTCAGACCAAATACATTTGTGATTTACTTCGAAGGACCAAGATGGACCTTGCCAAACCTGTCACAACTCCCATGGCTTCTAATATAAATCTTTCCCTTTCTGATAGCGCTGCGTTCAGTGATCCTACCCTTTATAGGAGCACTGTTGGTAGTCTTCAGTACCTGTCTCTTACTCATCCCGATGTGGCCTTTGCTGTGAACAAGACTTGCCAATTTATGCATGCACCTACCATAAATCACTGGCAAGCCGTCAAGCGGATCCTCCGCTACCTTAAACACACAGCTACCTTTGGTCTTCTCATTACATCTTCTCCTTCCTTTCACCTTCAAGCATTCTCTGACGCCGACTGGGCAGGCTGCCCTGATGACAGGCGCTCTACTGGGGGTCACTGTATTTTTCTTGGTCCAAACTTAATTTCATGGGGTTCTAAGAAGCAACAAACCGTTGCTCGTTCTAGCACAGAAGCAGAGTATAAAGCTCTTGCTAATACCACCGCTGAATTATTATGGCTGCAGTCTCTCCTTCATGAACTAGGCATTTTTCTTCCCAAAGCTCCCACCTTATGGTGTGATAATTTGGGAGCCACATATCTCTCAGCCAATCCAGTGCTTCATTCACGCACAAAACACATGGAGATCGACTTTCATTTTGTACGGGACAGGGTGTCTTCCAAAACTTTACAAGTTGCTTTTATTTCCTCTCAAGATCAAGTAGCTGATATCCTTACTAAGCCACTGTCATCCTCTCGGTTTAGTTCTCTACGCACAAGTCTCACCATGGTTCCCCTGTTGGACTCGCGGGAGGGTGTTAGTGATTCAGCTTCCAGCTCTACTTCCATCTCCAACTCAGCAGCACATGTGGCGTCCAAATCACTCAAGCAAGAAGAAACTTCTGGAAACAATTTATTGTAAATATTCTTAGTTGGTTATTGAAGTAAAATTTCTATTGGTTACTCTGTTTTGTACAAAGGCCCTTTCTGTTGTAACTGTCTACACACAAGCTGGCCGAAAACGATGCACGCAAATTGCTTGTCATTTTGCCTGAACAAACGTCGGCAATATCTGTCTATAAATAGAGTCCTTGTACACTGTTCAGAATAAATGAATGAAGAGGAATTTTATCAGAGAGTGTTTGATTTACAGATCCTGACCAACTAAACTCCCAAGTGGAGCCAAGACTCATGTCAAAAACGCAAATTTCAATGACTACCGACCATGAAATTAACATGCCTGAATGGAGGTCTATCTATTCTGTAATCGCACGCGACGAAAATCTTTAGATAAAATTTTAGTGTCTATACACTGCCCATAAGATATAACTGTACGATTGAAGTAAACTAAGCAATAAAAAAAATGTTGATTCCTCGTTATTACAGCTGAAAAATTGTTGGTAAACAAAAATAAACTAAAACTATTTATAGCTTAGCTCGCAAAAATCTCCATCATAAATTTCAACCAGTATGGACAATCAAACTAATTATCCTCGTTCGACTGAGAAGACTATATACTTCACAAAAGAGATTGGTAGAATCGCGAAAATGCGTGTGAACCAAACTGAAATCCCAATGCAAAAGAGTTGGCCTCAAAGGAAGGAAAAAAAAAAGTGTAGAAGGTGAGAGCGAGCCGAGAGATGCAAAATGCGTACCATAAGTTAAAGTGAGATGAGCTCCGATGCGTCGGCGAGCGAGGAAGTCGTGCGATTGACAAAACGATTTCAGAAAAGGAACTCAACGGAAACGAAGATTCACATTCACTACCCTCCCACGAGGGACGCAGATGGGAGAAATTGATGGTGGAGATAGGTGTCGCCCATCCAATGGCTGAGATTGTGGGGCTTTCTGTGATGACAAAAGATTACACGTAGCGCTACTGTTCTGTTCGATTTTGGGCTTCGTATTGGTCTTTGTTGTTTTCCACTTGTCCAAGTCTGGGCCGTACAGTCTTTTAAAACAAAAAAATAAAAAAGAAAAAAAAAAATCATTCATATCAAGTATTATTATTTTCTCGAGTTTATAATCACAAAGAAATTATATAAATTTTTTTATAAATTAATGTGATTTTATATGATCTATTAAATCTATTTTATAATAAAAATAATTTTATAATATGACTAATTACATCAAGTCACGTCAATTTATGAGATTATTTTTATATAATTTTTTTATAACTAAAATATTTCTCTATCGGGTTTACCACGCTAATCCTATCTTCTATTTAAAATAATTAAATAAAAAATTTTTTACATGTAATTAATTCTAAAAGCATATGTTGACTTTGATTTCAAAACCAGGATTTTTACAATACTCCATCATATGGCAAGAACCATCTACGCGAATTCATCTTGAATAATTCTAAGATAAATTTTCTCAATCCAATAGTCTCCAGATGATGAATGCAAAATTTCAAACTAAGGCATTCGGTTTATACAATTCGTTCCAATACAACTACTTTACTTTCCTTAATATTAAGGGTGTGCAATCGAGCCAGATTTTTTTTTTTCGGTCCGGAATCCAAATATCCGAGTGAATCCGGGTAGTTTTACTTATTTATCTGGATTGAACTCAGGCAGGTAAGATAAAACCGGATTTGATTTGGACCCAGGTACGGATCCAATTATTTAACCGATTATCTGTAGCCAAGTTTAATATATATATATATATATATATAATATATATAATATATCGTTTTAGTTGCAAATCAGGTCATGAATCATGATCCAACCATACAAAAGAAAATATCTTCCTTGGTTGTTCCTCAAGCCTTCGAGTTCTGATCTGGGTTCCATGGACAAGGTCAAGAAGATGTTCAACAAATTCAGAACAGGGATAGAAAGATCTCGTGTGACGAGCTCAAACACATTCTCCATGTGCTCAGGTCGAGAACCTCCTCAGATGAGGT
Source organism: Juglans mandshurica (assembly GCA_022457165.1). Taxonomy (NCBI): domain Eukaryota; kingdom Viridiplantae; phylum Streptophyta; class Magnoliopsida; order Fagales; family Juglandaceae; genus Juglans; species Juglans mandshurica. The sequence continues at coordinate 21,721,646 of CM039629.1, read as the reverse complement.
CAAGCGCATAATGTCCAAGGTCAACAAGGATGGCAACGGCTTCATCAACCTCAAAACGTTCGCAGACTTCCACCTCGGCAGATCTTCATTTGACTCCCAGGGTTCAACCAAAGAGCTTTGCAACACGTTCGACATGTACGACTCCAATGAGCTCCACCAAAGAACGGGCTACTCTCTGCTAGCAAACTCCACCCAGTGCTGAACATCTTCGCTAGAAGTGCATGTTGGTAGAATGTTCCAAGATGATCAGCGTCATCGACACCAATAGAGATGCCCATATGGATTATAGTATGGATATTTGCCCTTTCTTGATGTTACGGATTTAGGAATTGAACATTTGTCAAGGAAAAGTCATTTTTTGGGTATTTGGTTTTGGATTGTTGAATCCGATTCCTTCTAAGTTTTAGAAAATTGAAAGCTTGTCTATAGAAAGGAAAAAATTCAGAAAATTTTGAATTTTTAAGAATTATGTTAGTTTTACTTCCATTCTCTTAATATGATTGAAATTGTAAGCATGATCTGATTTATGAAATATTTTCAAAAGGGTGGAAATAGGAGTAAAAAATGTTATAAGATTTATAAAAAAAAATAAAAAATCCGGATATCCGGTTACATCTAAGCCCAAAATTAGATACCTACCCAAACCTTGATCGGATTTACCCCGACAGATATCCACCCTCTTTTAAACATCGTGATCCGAATGCACAACCTTACTTCAAAGTTAATTTGACCACTAATCATCTTCTTATAAAATAAATATAAAAATAACAAAACGAGAATGAATATTTATTATTGTTTTTGTGAAAACAAATAATACTCGTAAATCAAACAAAAGGAAAAAGTACAAGAAAATCCTGAAATATAAATCGAAAAATGAGGAGCCATAGGATTCTCATGCTCTTGTTAAGTCATTTAAGTTTGTTAGTTATTCTTCCGCTAATTTTTCTCATTCTTTCCATTTATTAAGGGAGGAGATAATGAAAAAAATCGTTCTTTTAAAAGAGAAAATGGAGTATCAAAAATTATTTTAAAAGTTGTAATCCCTCCCAGTCAGTGGTCGACGGGTTTCAGAATCTCTGTGAATGCGAACGCAGATGCAGCTTATAGAATTCATCTCATTTTCAACATATAAACAAACACTTCACCATTTATTCCTCAGGTGTGACATTTCAATAATGAGAAATACTATTCACAAAAGATTACACAAACTAAAATGACTTGATGCAATACTTCAAATTATAAAATTACTTTTAATGTAAAACAGATCTAATGCATCATGCGAAGCTATACCAATTTATAAGTTTATTTTTTTATAATCTCTTTATATCTGCAACAGCTTTATTCAATAAGGGTTGCTACATCCATAAATGAATTACACAAAAACAATCTTACAAACTGATGTGTGGCTTCATCTGATCTGTTAGATCTACTTTATAATAAAATAAACTTCACAATCTGACGAATCACATCAAACCATGTCAGTTTGTAAGATTACTTTTGTGTAATCATTTTGTGACTAGAGTATTTCCCTTCAATATATAACACCACTCCTCCTCAGTCGTTGGTGCAAAAGGCTACTCATATGGAACTGACGAGTCAGTCCACTTGAGGAATGCACTATTGGTCACTACTTCACGTTATGTTTCATTTACTAAAATATAAAAATGAAATACATGCAGTAATCAAAAGGGCATGTCATACTTTGCATCGAAATCTGAACAGAATATTCTCTCTCCATATTTTGACCTCCCTTTTCGCACTTTCGGATGTGCATCCAAACCCATATATAATTAAGTAATTTTACATACAATTGTGAAGTGAATAAACATCATATAATTATTTTGAAAAAGAAAGATTCACTATTAAAAAATTAATTTTTTTCATGTGAATCTTCTATTTTATTCATTTTTTTCAAAATGATTACGCAGAATTCACAATTACAAATATTTTTTCTCTATATAATTTCAGTGCGTGCATCAAACCAAGACAACAATAAAAATTGTAACAACTATTCAAGATTCCCGAGAAAAAAAAGGCAAAATAGTAACTAAAAAAACTTAACATAAGCAAATTACGGCACTAGAGAACACATTGTAAGAAACGAGGTTTGTATTGTACCTCCATTAAGCCAGAAGAACACCTAATTGAAGTTCTATAGATTCCAGAGTACACAGGAAACCTCCTCAACCTGCTTGCTTTGATACTGCAGTGACATTTGCAGACAAATGTCATAAAAATCATAGGACTAGTTGAAATTTGAATCTTTATAACACCATCAGTACAAAGGGAATAACAAGGGGCAGCACAAGAATTTGTTCAGTCCCATGCTTCTTAAGGAGGTGTGAGTACTACTAAGCACAACAGTACTATGGTTAGGAAACATGAAGCAAACCAGTTACAATCCGTGACATCATAGCAGCAAGGGACAACTAAATATTATAGATAAGCAATTTGGTATCACCTAATCATACAACAATTCCACCAATTCTTGCATGATGACGCTTCCGTTCCCCATCACAAGTGGACCAAAACAGGATTGTAGGGCTAATCATAACTTGCATGCCAGCGACAAGGCATCAGTAGTTTAATACTAAATCACAGAGTGGAAATTGTTAAGCAAGCTCGCTCAATGGCTAGGGTAGAGAGTGCTACTGGCCCTTTTCCAGCTCTCCAGAGTACGCTAACATGATATCCATTATTTAATTGCCTTTCACTCAATGGCTTCAACCTAAATAATCAGAGCATATTTAGGAATGTAGAGCTCCTTCAACTATGCATAGTTTGAAAAATAAGTTACATATTGGGGGGGGGGGGGGGGGGGGGGGGGGGGGGGAAAGAGGACAGCAACTATGCATAGTATTAGCGCATATAGCAAAAAATAAAAGAGGCACATCTCTTCACTTGAACCAGTAGCACCTTGCCTTCTCATGTTCCAATTCTTCAATGGTTACTCCTCATAAAATAAGCGTGTAAGAAGAAAAAACATGTATAAAGACACTTTATCAAAATGCCATGGTTGGATCAACTAAAACCTAATCCATTATAAAGAGCTTGAAACACTGTGGATTCAATCCTTCAATGAATGCAACAGCACATTGAGAACAAAACCCATAAAAGCATTTGAAACGTCTGAACACGATTGCTAATCCTGGAAAATATTCTGTTTTTATGATTTCTACATATAAGTATTCATCTATTCCACCACACACCACCAATTTATGCAAGTAGTCAAGTAATGTGAAGTAAACATCCACTGTAGCAACTAGACCGACGCTCACCAATATCAGTGGCTGCTATTATTTTCACACCAGAACATTACCCTCATGAATGGAGAGCATAATCCTGATCCCTGGAAACATTACAAGACATCAAATGGATAAATTACCTCTGAAACATTATGATTACTGTCAGTTTCTTCGTCAATTGAAAGCAAAGAGCATCCCCTCCACTTCACACCAACCAAACCGTCTCTTGCAAACACAATGTGATGATTAAAACAAGATGAAAGAATGAAAGAATGATAGAACTGACAGCTGGAGAAATTTGATACTATTATACAAAAACAAAATTAAAAGAGTTTACAATGATAAAAAAAATATATGTTACATACACAAGTTTCAGCTGAAACTTTTTTTAATAAAAAAGGCAGTTATGCCACACCTTTCAATGTAAGCAATGATGACCAAAGCTGAACAATAAGGTTAACCTGCAATGAATCTGGTTGACAGGATGAGGCAATACAAGTGTCTCCCCAAACCACTGATAGTGCCTGCTAAAAAACAGCATGAATGATCTTCCGAGAAACACTAACTTCGTTTCAATGCATGTCTCTCACCTCAACCTCATTTACTAGTTGGTGTTGTGTAAGGCAAAAGGAGGGAGATCAAGGCCACACTGCATATTCATTAACTTAGCCAAGCACACCTCCGGTCCCTAAATGACTCTGCAGCAACTCCTTTCTACGCTGCTCTTCCAAAGGATTGGGACTCTTCACTATTCTCCGTGTATGCCTAGCGCAACATGAAAGAAACAAAAAATATCATGATTATTGCATGATCAAGGACAATGCCATCCGAATTCACACCACTAGCTATTTCTAGTTTATATAGGGCAAAGTACCTGTCTTGAGCATGCTGAGCAGGAAAAGTAGGCATGAACTCTTTGGATTTGGGAAGAGGAACCTCATGGAACCATTCATGATTAAGAGCAGCCTCAGCTGTAATTCGCTGCACGCATCACAAGAGGATTTAGTCACCATACTAGAAAAAAAGAACTTAGGGAAGGAACTTAATAACATTTTGGTAATTTACCCTCTCAGGGTCATAAGTTAGAAGTTTGTTCAGCAAGTCAAATCCAGAATCAGAGAGCACCGGAGATCCAGTGAATGATGTAGCAGGGAATTTCTTCCGCAATAGATTATACCTGAAAGGAACATATAGATAGTTATACAAACATGTAAAACTGTCAACTGAAAGAGTCACCATAGGAGGCCAGTTGGTCAGACCAGAACCACCTAAAGCTGGAAGCCTGGGAAAACAGCGACAAAAATAAGAACACCATAAACACAGTAAATGATAAAAAAAAATAGAAAGATCATCATTGATACTTACTGATGCTTGACAAAGTTGACCTTGACCCCAGGGAGCTTGGAAAATCCAGGCCAAATCGTCTCATTTGGTGTCCCAAGAATCCTAAAAATCTGCAAGCAATTAAAATATAACAGCGATGAAGTAATGAAAAAACCTTAACATAGGAGAGTCAAATTGATCAATGACAATCAGAAGTCACCAAGTCTTATTTACCTTGTCAAGTTGATCGAACTCAGTTTTCCCATTGAACAATGGCTCCTTAGATAAGAATTCAGCCATGATGCAACCCAACGACCACATGTCAATTGCTGTGGAATACTGTTTTGCTCCCAACAAAAGTTCAGGTGCCCTGCAAAACAAGTCCATCAAGAAAATATACTACATGATATTTATGCAACTATATTTATAGAGAAAAAGGGAGGGGGGGGGGGGGGCAGAGAAGTCAATTGAGAGAAAAATAATAAGAATGAAAAATAAGCAAAGCAGAGCCATCAGAAACAAAACATAAAATTTAAACCTAAAATGAATTTTTTGTAACAAGTGATGAAGGATTTTTAACAAGGACGTATACAAGAGGGACACCAAGATAGACAAACAATTTGAACCATTTCTCGATTTGTGTGTGTCATCTCTGCTAAGTGGCCATGCTAATCTTCACTGTATGCTAAAATGATTAACATCCAGTTGCTTTTTAAGGGGAAAAAGGCATGCCATGAAATTTCTCAAGCATCGAAAATACCGAATCAAAAGATAAAACTGGTGACCAGTATTTACCAGTATAAGCCTAACATGATTAACATCTGGCTTCCTTTTAGGGGGAAAACACAATTATCCAAGAACAAGGGACCAATTTTTGTGCCCATAAAGTTTATGAAAAGAATAATGTTTTGAATAAAAAATTGACCACAAAAGTGATGGTACGCAATTACCAAAAAGTACCAGGAATAACCAAAATTGAGTTCAACTAACATTCAGTTCAAAGGAACTGTGCAGTTTTTTTTTCTTTTTTTGTTGGGTTTTTTTTTTTTTTGGGGGGGGGGGGGGGGGGGGGGGGGGGGATAGGATAATTGGGAAACTTACACCTTTTATGAAGGACGATGGACTAGATGACTTTCCCTAAAGTTGGATTTCCCAATTAAGACCAAGAATATAAGATGGAAGGGGTATATGAGTGACGGTGACGGAGTGTGTGTGATGAACAACATATCCATATGCCTTCTCTATGCAAAAGAAAATGCAAAGCAGATTTGCAAGTGCAGCTCACCTGTACCAAAGGGTAACCACCAAATGAGTATACGGTTTCAATGGACTCCCATATTGACGAGCCAACCCAAAGTCACAAACCTTCAACTCACCCTGGTTATTCAAAAGCAGATTTGATGCCTTCAAATCCCGATGAAGCACCCAGTTATCATGAAGATACTTAACACCCTCCAAAAGCTGGAGCATTAGGCATTTAACTTCACTCTGACTAAATGGCTGTTTCATTGTCTCCATAAGTCCTTTGAGATCATGCTCCATGTACTCCATCACCATAAATATACTATCGAGGTTACTCCCCATCACTACTTCTTTAACATCTATAATTGATGGGTGATGGAGAGAAAGAAGAATGTTTATTTCCCTCAGAGAAGTCAATGGAAAACCTTCTTTTTCCTTTTCCATTTTCACCTTTTTCAATGCAACAATGTCCCCACTCTTCTTATCCCTAGCTCTATATACAACACCGTAAGTGCCCTCATCAATTCTATTAAGTCTCTCAAACTCATCAACGCTTCTACACCCTTGAAGCATGTTTACACTTCTTTGTGGAGGAGCTATAGGTGTAGGTTCTGGTGTCCCACGAGAATCATCTTCATCTCCTGAATCTGTACTTAACTGGCCAGCGCTACTATAATTTTTTTCATGTTCATCTGCAATTTCCATTAAGTCATCCTTCTCTGGATCATTGCCAGCGTAATAATCCCGATTCAAAGACCTTCCATGGGTGACAAGTTCATCAGATTCAAATGATTTAACTCTAGATCTTTCAGAGCCTTCTCTCCTGATCTCCCCCAGCTCTGGACTCAACGACTTGTTGCGAACTCTGACCTCCAATGACTCGGAAAGAGGCATTTTCTTTCTCCTTTTATGAATTTCTTCATCATATATAATTTCACCTTCATCAACGGGAGAGCTATTTGCATCTGCCCATCTTGAAGATGATATGTTCCGGGCTGGAATATAATCATCTTCTAGCTGCACTTCTTCCAGATTATCACCCCGCTGCTGGCTTGGCAACACAGGAGACTTGGACACTGCATTACCCCCAGAACCAGGTGCCACAGGAGGGTTTATTGGTGATGAAGATTGCAGCAAATTCTCGTCTTTACTATTCTTACTAGGAGATATAATATGTGCACCCCCATCTGGAACAGCATTTGGTGACTGAATGTAAGCCTCCGGTGAAAAAGGGAGAGGAGGAGTCTTAACTTTCACAGACACCCTACTTCTCGACGAGTTATTGACTTCTTTGTCATCTCTATCCCAAATTATAGGGGAAAACTTCCTCTTCCTTTCCAGAGGCGGCAACCGGACCCCATTATCGATCACCTGCAAATCATTGGGATCCTTCATCTGTGATTCAGAGTCAACAGCATCATCAGACTCACTCGACAACTCACCCGGTTCCTTATCAATGGCCCTAGTCATAAACCCACGTCGCTTGGGCCCACCAACGCCAGCACCACTACTGCCCGAATCACTCCTACTCGAAGCTGATCGATACCCGCCATTCATCACCTCCCTTTCTTTAATATCCTTCTGCCTAACCCTACCCCTATCTCTTATATCCTGAACTCGGCCCCTTTCCATGCCAAGATTAGCATTACTACTCCTAATTCGATCATACCCTTCCTTGGCTTTAGCAAAATCCCTCCTTGACAATTGAATGTTGGACTCGCGGTCCCTGAACTCGTTTTCGCGATAACCCCCATGCCTTCCAGCCGCCATATTCAAACGATACAACACAGAAACTTATAAAAACAAAACTTGGTCTAAAACGATACAGTACAGTAGTAAAAAGAATTACTTTGAGAACTTTAATTGTAGTGTTATCCAGCTCTAGTTTCTCTCGGATTATTGGAGATTGAAAAAAAATGTTTAGGGTTGCGAATGAAACCCCATAAATGGAAGCACGAAACGAAAGGAAACCCTAGAAATTAGAAAAATTGAGGGAGCATCTTCGATCTCACCTGCGGCGATGTAAGGGTTTCGAGAGATAGATACGATTACGGCTTACCAGTGAGAGAAAGAGAGACAAGTCGGCGAGAACTGCCTCGAGAGAGAGAGACAGCGTGCGTGTGATCTGCTTTCGGTTTTGCGAAAGGGTGGCTCTCGCTACTCGGATTATATTCATATATTGGTGAAGCATCTTGGCGGCGTCCTTCCTGGTTTGCCCAAAACTCATTGGGCTCCCATGTTTAGGCAGCCCATTACCCGACCCACGTTTGTTACAGGAAATTTTTATGATTTCACTTAGGTCTCGTTTGGTCAACTAATTTCATGTCATGTCATTTTAACATTTAAATATTATTCAAACATAAAAAATTTTCAATTTCAGATTTTCATCTTTTTAACTTTTTCATCTAATCATTACAACTCTCCTAAATTTTCAAATAAAACACAAAAAATAATTTAACTTTTTTAAATTCTAAAGTAAAAATTATATTAAAAAATTATATTCTAATAATATCTTAACGTTATAATATTTTTATTCAAATTTTTCTTTTTTTATTTTCTAAAATCTCATAAAACATCTTAACCCAAACAATCTTATTACTATTCACAAATTATCTCACTACTATTTACCTATTTTTTCATTTCATCTCATCTGTGAAACCAAAAGTAGCTTTAAATCTTTATAAAATAAAAATCGTCTTAATCCAATATTCTCTTAACACACTTAAAAGTTTTTTCTTTACTAAAAAAATCATAATATTTTATCTGACTCTCAGTCAGAAGTGCGATATAGGATTCATTTATAAAGTTGATAATCATAAAACTTGATATCATAGGTCAAACGTATTTTTTAATAAGAACTTTACAAAAATAGTATATCGCATCAAATCTTGTTAATTTATGAACTTATTTTTGTAAAATATTTTTGTGAACGAGACATTTTTCTTAAAAAAAACACACACACACAAAAAAAAGCAAGATAGATTTAAGTAAATTAAAAAACAACACAAAATTTTACAAATCAGTTCAACCAAATTCAAGTATTCATTTATTAGACAAGTCATTCGGGATAACAAATTTACAATCAATTCATAAAAAAATATAATTTATATAACACTTAATTCAAATTGTATGGTTTATTTAATTGTTTTCAGAAGCAAGGTATTTTTTTTAATTTTGAAACGATAATATCTCCATTATTGTTAATAATTACGATAAATGTATTTCAAAACCTTAGAAATATAATCCTTAATATATATATACACACACTATAAAATATATTAACAAAAAATTAAGTTGTTTTGTTAAGATTTTTTTATAAAGTTGTATGATATACTATAAATAATTAATATTGCCAAATTAAGTAGTTTTTTTTAACAGACTTAAATTAATTTAAAAAAATAAATAAATTGTTTATAAATATAAATATAATTCGGTGATAAACTCATGAATTTGACTCGTGGCGAAACAGAAATTCAACCAGAAAAATTTAACCGTCTACCATTCACTATAAAGGCAACTAGTTTACACTCTTGAACTCCCATTATTTTAACAAACTTATTAAATTTAATGAATCTCACAACTTTACAAAAGAAAAAGCATTAGATCTATAAAGAAAGTATAAAGGATTATTTACAAATTAACTTAATTGGATGTGATTTAATTGTTAAAAAGAGAGGTGGAAGATGTTAAAATGATAGGGCCCGCCACCTCCACGCTCATTATTTCTTGATAGGAGCTCGTTAAAAATACAGTAACTTCTCGGTTGGAATAGTTCAAATAGATAAATGATATTTACAATCATAGAATAGAATACGTAAATGTTGTGCTCATTTTCAAATAAAAATGAATAGATATATATATATAAATATATATATTTTTATAACAGAGGGTGTACGGGCTAGTTTGCGCACACCTTGACTAATCTCACGGGACCCTGAAATTAACGACAAAGTAAACCTCCAGTGGCCCTAAGGAGACTCGAATTGGTGATCATTGGAGAGCAAACCCAAGACCGGACCAACTGAGGTACCACTCAGGGTTAAAGTGAATAAATAAAAAACTTACAGCAAAAAATTATTTTCTTAATAGTGGACCTTACTATTTTTTAAAATGAGTGTGCGGCTTCCACAACTCATCACTGTATATAGCATCACTAGTTCAAATATGATCAAAAGTGGAAAGAATGAAAAGAAAAGTAGAATAGGATATAGGATATCCAGGAGTCTCGAACAACATAAGATTCGCTAAACAAACAAAAACACAGGCAGTTCTGGTTTCAACAAAAGCATCTAAAGCATGCACTAGTGTCCGTCCAAGGTTGCAAGGGATTCCTTGAGAAGTTTCTGGGCCTCCTCTCTTCTCCTATACAAGCAAATTAATGAGGACGGCAAGAACAACATTAACTAGAAATTGCGAGCTACTATCACCACTACAGAAATATTGCTCAAGGCAATGTGGCAGTATACCCCTTCATTTAAGAGAGGATGACGGTACAAATAAGAAAGCATCCTATCAATACTTTCAGATATTGCAGGACAGCGCAAGAAATATAATTGGTGCAAAACAAACAATAATAGAGGCATATGGTGCCTGTCTACTTTCATCATTATAATCATTTGAAAGAATAAATTCAACTAATTAAGAAGATTAGAACATCTTGGAACTGGACATTTGCATTGTATCAAGCAGTGTCGCTGAGACCGACATTTGAGATCGGTTGGGAGTGGTCCAGGGATAGTTAGAATATATGTCATAGGCTGTCTTCTTATTTCAAGAAAGACATTGCTTGCAGTTAGGCCCATGCTGAGCGCAAAGTGGAGCTTAATTCAAGCATCAGTTTTTACGCTTCCACAGGCAAAGATTAATGTATCTTCTAGTACCACCACTGCAATGTACCATGTTATGTGAAATCAAGAACATTCATTTTTTATCCCTCAGTCTCATGCCTACAAATCAATAATCAAGGCACTGTTATTTAGCTGAGCCAAGTTAAGGAGTAGACTGCTCAATGTCACGGTGAGAATTGGAGATCTATAATAAGGAAGAGCTTCTTTTTTGAGCCAAACAATGTGATAAACGATTGTGATGGCACCATTTTCATGACCTACGAGCAAAGCTCCAAAAAGGATAGGGCTAGGCTTGTTTTTCTTGCATGTAATTTACAGAAACAAAAAAGATGCTGAAAGGACATCCCTCCAATAATTAAAAAAGGCTAAGTCATCCCTCCAATGATCTTTGAAGAGGTAAAGTCAAGAAGTGCAAATTTTCAATAAAGACACTGAAAGGACAGAACAAACTTATTTCAAATTTGGGGGAAACAAAGCAGAATATTTAAATATTTGAATGATACCTCTTTATATCCTCGACAGCTTGTTTGCGGCGTTGTATTTGGAGTTCTAGAATGTGAATTAATGTCGCTCGAGCCTAGAGGAAATATGCATTAGATGATCGTGGATTCCTAAACCAACCAATATGAATGATTTTCAAATACTCAAAAAATAATAATTCACCTGATGGGGACGCAATGAATTGAGAAGGTGGTGTATGTTCTTAAATATAAGGGATATTTCCTCCACTCTCCTTGCATATTGTGATGGTCTCTCAACAAGAACATCTGCAAGCTCCAAAATATGCAGCTGCAATTCTCTGTTAAGTGACCTCAGTTCCTTCTTAAAATCTACAAAAGATAAATATTTACAATTATTGCGGCATATTTTGATGAAATATGTGGGTAAGCAGATGATAAAGTTGTCACAAAGGTACAATCCCTCTCTTTTGCCCAAAAACACAAATATATATGTTTGCACATTATTTTAATCAAATGATCACCCAATGTATAGCCCTAAAGGTATATAATGTGGTCAAGATATTATAACAAGGGCAACAACTAGATTTCCAGATTAAAAAATAAATAAAAGCTATTATACCTGCCACATCCAAATTAGTTTTGAAGAAGGGGTAAAGAATCCCACTTCAAAATGCTACACTTACATTTTGTATTGATATACTGCTAACTTTGGCCAAGATGGTGACAACATCAATGGTGCTGTGGAGGAGATGCGAGATTTAGGAACTAGTGTGGAGGAAGGGATGGGGCTGTCATTGGTGCCTTGCGAGGAGGAATATTTAGGGCCTGGCCTACAGTTTGGAGTGGAGTCTGCAGAAGATGTTGTCCCCTTGATATCTCTACCACCGATTAATAATATAGTTGATTCATCATCGGATTAGGTTTTGCACCCCAACTACATGTTTTTTCTTGTATATATCCAGTGTACTTGGCTACGCCTATTGGTATTAATAAATTTTTACTTATAAAAAAAAATTGATATGCTGCTAGGGATGAATTACTCCGTATTTGACAAACAAGGGATCGAAGAGGAAAGTAAACATTAATTAGTAACCTTCCTGATCCTTATTTGAAATAAAAGCTTCCATTCTTGGAAAAGAACAAATTTTCATGAGGAACAGATTACTTATCAGATTTAATCTTTCTGATAATTACTATTTAGTACTTGCAACTGCTGCAGGTTCATACCAATATTTGGTCCTTTTGGGTATAGCTGGCGCACTCCCTGCTCTTCCAAGTTCGGAAGCACATCATCAGTCTACATTTGCCCAAAAAAAAAAAAATTAGACTTATCAGATTATTAAGGAACAAGGGAGATCAAATCATCAATCATATATAAGCTCAAGGAACTCGTAGAATCCACGCATTTCATCATTAAAAAAAAAAAAAGGAATTTTCCAGGATATTCAACACAATTAACAGCTAAAACACTTCACACTGAAAAAGCAGAACTGGGAAATGAAACTTGGAACATTAATTTTGCAAGAGAGGGTGAAAATATAGGTAATTCTCACCGTGTAGTTGCCACCAAAACAAATGTAGGTCCCTTCAATAGGTGGGGGAGGCTCAGGAGCTGATTTTGGGTTCTGTAAGTAATCTCTGTAAAGTCTGTAGTACGGTGGTGGTGGCGGGTATGTAGCCGTAGCCATTACAACCTCTTCTCAGTCAAACCCTAAAAGTAGTTTAGAAAATGATTATGAAATTCTCACAGATCAAAATCTTGAACACTCAGACCTAACAGCTTTGTTTGGATGCCGAGAAAAGAAAACGCCAGAAAATTTTTTGACTCGTCCAATAAATAATTTGCCTCTTAATCGAAGCTCTCAGATAATTGAAATCTTAGCAGCTTTACTCAATCCTATGCCTAGAATTTCACAACCTAATTTCAAATAAAATCGTAATCCCCAATTTCCGTGCCGATTGCCGAGAGACACATGGGAGGGGGTAGATCAAATCCTTTCTTGCAAAATGCTCGACACAAAAATCAACGCCTCTGTTTGGTTGATGAAATACAGACACAAAAAAAAAAAAAAAAAAAAAAAAAGACAACCCCCAACCCTCCCAAAGAAGACCTAGAGTTCAAGACCTGATCTATTTCTTAAGTTTCCTCAGCAACCAAAGGCAGAAAATGAAATTGTATGATCGCATAAAAAAAGGAGGGTGGAGGGAATTCAAAAGAACCCTGCATGAAAAAACCGATACCAATATCTGTTGATGAAGTCGATTAGTACTGTACCACATTATCCTATCTCATCTATTATAATTTTTTAAAATTTATATATAAAATAAAATAAATATTAATTTATTTAAATATTAAAATAATAATATTATTATTAAAAAATATATATTTTAATAATATTTTATTTAATTTCTAATTTTTATCTCAATCCCGACTTAAAAATTGCGGACAATTGGGATGAGAAATAATGACCACGTATGTGACAGATAAAGGCAACAGAGACAAAACGAAGACGAAGAACTAAGAAGTCACTGCAGATGATCAAAATGGAGAGAATGCCTCGGAGCACGGACACTGCCATATGGGCGTGGATTACTAATAGCATATATAGTATACTAATACTATATAATGGGCCATAATGGGCGTATACTATATATACTATATAGTATATTAGTTTGGAGATGTAAATGGTATAGTATTAGTTCTTCAAATCTCAAAACAGATGTTGATTTGGTAGGAGTGGGCAGCCATGCCCCCGTCCGCTTTGCCCTCACATGGGTGAGCGAGCTACCCCGCATCGCCCATGCAAGGGCAGGGGGCAGGCTGACCCGAGCGAGGCCCCTCCTCACGCTCTACCTCTCTTAATATAAAAAATTAAATTTAAATTTTTATATAAATATTTATTAAACAAATATATTGTATGTAAATATATACAATTTGTTAAAAACTTGAAGTTGTATTCAAGTTACTGGATTGTCATGGCCTACTATGCCAACCTTTATATAGGAGCCCAAGGTAATACAGAGATTTAAGTATGACTATTGTATTGCCTTGGCCTCCTATATAAAGGTTGGCATAGGAGGCCAAGATAATGCAAAATACAACTCTAATAAGTTTAAATTCTTTTTGTATTTTAAATTTTTAATATAATTTAAATTATATTATAATTTGGATTTAAAAATTTTTTTTAGACAAAAAAATAATTGGACTCAATGGATTGTGGCTTGGGAGGGGGGCGGTTTTGATCCCACCCCTGGCACCGGAGAATGGCCCACCTGGCCCTGCACTATGCGGGTATCACCCCTACAGTTCGATTCTGAAATATATCCAAAATCGGATTAATTACACCCCTACATGGGAGAATTGCGATATTTTTTTTCTTTCATTGTTTTCGAATAAGAGAGGTACAGAAATTGAAAAATGATAACCTTACAAATATCTTACAATTATTTTACAATTCTACGTGATTTCATTTTGTTATGAGAATATTGTCTTCAAATAAAATGGTTAATCGGGTAAACTAGCAATAAAATTACATGTCTCTAAAATTTTATGATATTTCCTCATAAATGATATTTATAATTTTAAAGTGTGCAAATTAATATCTTAAAAATGTTTTTAAAGAAAATGATATTTAATATACAAATTCTAAAATATGGGTAAATTTAAAACTGACATGATTTTTTTTTTAATGATAAACTTACCTTATTTTTAAATAAGTGCAACTGACACATTCTAAACTAATTCCTCTAACAGAGGTAGCTATCTTCCCTAGAGAATTATCCCAATCTTCAAGAATATTGTAGCTTGATTCAACGGCTGTAATTGGTTAACCCAAAAAGCTTACAGAAGTACAAACTATCTCGCCGGTTGGGCCGCTTCCCAAGATATGATAGAAGGCAGACACATTACGAGCATTCCTCAACATCTCTACACCACTCCCCACCTCTTTGACCCACCCACCCTATCTTCCAGTCCGAGTTATAAAGATTAGGCTCAGGCTATGAAGATACATACAGCCATTTCAGTGTATTTATGATTGAAAACTTTGCTCTGGATGTTCGTGTTGTTTGTATTATAATGGGAATTGACTGAAAATCAATGTTCTTTCTCAAAAAGGAAGAAAAGGCAGAATATTTATAACTCATGCAACACATTACTCGGAATAACAGCAAATGGCCAATATACGACTTTGAATGGTCTTCAGCTTTCCCCGCTCAATGTACAATGCAAAAAGAGAAAGAAGACTTCCCCAGAAAAGGGTGTCCAAAATTTATTCAAGGAACCACATGTGAATGCATATTTTTTTTTGCAACATCAGTAGCATATGCAAGAGCTTATATATAATTCAAATAACTGGCAAAAGTTACATGTAAATGTAAATGCAGAGTTGCTACCAGCAAAGAGAAGGCAACTTGAATGAGAATGTATAGGGCAAGTGACCCGTCCTTCTTATATAATCTGCTGTCTCAGAAGTCTTTGCTGCTTTCTCATTCAGTTCGGCCTCCGCATTTGCGCGCTTTTCTTCAGCTATTCTTCTAGTTGCAGCAAGTTTGTTTGCCAATCTCTCTTGTGCCCTTGCTTTCAATCTCTCAGCTTTCACCTAGTTATAGAATATTAGTGATTTCATATCATAGTAAAATTAATTAAATGGTAAATCTCCATGGTGGTTATTTGAGCAGACCATATGATGAACTGTTACAGCTATATACTTGTAAGTCTTAATTCTTCCATATAGTTACTGAGGCACCCTAAGCAATGGATGTTGGAATTTTCATGAAGCATGATACGAGAGAGGCGTTTGCTGCAAACTAATTGGTCTGCATTCCCTGGAATAAATTGACTCATATGCTTATAGCTTTTAAGTTTCAATGCAGCTTTCCTTGTCATGTCCACACCATTCTTAAATTTTTCTTCTTTTCTAATCTTTACATGGCTTGGCTAACCGAGACCATGAATATAAATGAAGATACATGGTTTTCCAGTTCTTTTTTTTTATGAAATCCTGAATAAAAAAGAAGTACCTCCATTTTCCTCATTGCCATCTCAGCCTTCCTCTTCTCATGATTTTCCCAGGCTTGTATCTTCACCTCTTCACGCTTATACCTGCAGATTCACAGCAGATAAACAAATCAAACTTGATAATACATTCTCTGAGGCCTTTGGTGACCTATGAAAATGTGGGGAAACTTACTATATTGTACTACGTTTGATTACATGCTAGGAAAGAGCATTCTATGGTTACCTTGCCATGTATTTGGCACGTTCTGCCTCATCCCAAGCCATTGCTCTGCTTTCTAAAGGACTCATCGTTTTACCTTGATCTGAATTCTTGTTCTCAGGCCTCTTGCAATCATTTGAGTCGCCTCCGCACTGTCTGCTCGCCCCACTCCCCCTGCCAATTGGAATGGCTTCTCCTCTGCCATCAGTCTGATACCCCTCGTTTTGCTTTCCATTTTGACACCTGACTGGGGTGGAGGATCCCGAAGCTACAGGGCTTCTTGCTGCAGGAGTTGTGGCTCTAATCGGGGTGGCTGTTCTTGAAGGCTCGAGGCTTGCAGCTGGGGTCATCTCAGTTCCCATGTCCCTCACACATATTGATCGCACAGCCGGTGTTGAACTCTCTGAAGGCTTACCGCTACGCCAAACTGACTCGTCCACCTTCTTTGTTTCCACTCCATATTGATCTGTCATTGCAGAAACAGCACATCCATTTTGTTCTTCTTCACCTTCGTCCTCCTCACCGCTCGAGTAATCCTGCTCCTTTTGCGGAACAGGAGCTATTAGTCTCAGGTCATCAGCATTTGAATTCCGTGGCTTGGTTTTCGACTGGCTTTTTTCTCCCACTCTTGACAATCCAACCAGCCATTTTTGTGCATCGTCCCATTTTGAGGGTGTCGGTTTACCCAAGGCAGTCCTATGATTGCGGGTATTAGCTCCATTACCTTTGTGAAACTCAAAACTAGTGGCACTGCTAGTTGAAATCTCAGCCGTTGACCCATGGTTGTAACACCCCTTATCCTCTACAGATCTCATTTTCAACTGTCTCCCTCACAAGATCAGTTAAAGATGACCACAAATCAGACCAAACTCCATTCAAGTCATTGTGAATGGAAGTTAAAAGCTTTGCAACCTGCGATTGAGCAGAACAGATGCTAGAGGCAAATCAAAATGATTCAGTCCGAGATGCCTAAAGTATTTTTTTTTCCAACCCACCCGACAGGGGAAACATGTGGTTTAAATTTACAAACAATTAAAAGGCCAGCGGGTAGCATCAAACAAAAACCAGTATACCCTCCAGGAACGGGAACCCCCCCACATATCCGTAACTTCCTTCACTGCAGCAAGGACCCCATCTGAAATCTATCCATATAATATGGTTTTGGGTTGTTAAACTTAAGATCGAGTAGAAAAAGCATTAAGGCCTCATAATGCAACAGCTCCTGCTCAACGACACAAATGCCAGATGGATTTTGCAGAAGGGAACGTAAATCTGTAGAGAATAGTACCTTAAAAACATGGAATTTTGAGAGTTGCAGAGGTTGAGATGAAGTCCCAGATCCATCAGATATTATAATACTAACAAAAAGTTACGTGGTTAAACTCGAACCAGCCAGCATCTTTAAAAAAAGACATACGCAATACTGCAATAGAATAACTATTTGCATGGGAATTGATGAACCTTTTTCTTTAGGGGTAAATAAATATGTATTGCTGAACTTTCTCAGTCGCAAATCCGACTAATGCATGGTGGGGTGCAAGTGGAGGTGTGCAACTCGCAATTTTACCTTCACTCACAAACGGAATCTGGGGAAGAGTTTCCGAGACATTAAATAATTAATGCAGTGGAAAAAAAAAATACAAATCAATAATTAATATAATAGGGAGAGAGAGAAAAAAAAAGTTTACACTAAATTATATACAAATAATATTATAAATTATCGTGATTTTATATAAATAATAAAATTTATATTATAATAAAAATAATTTTATAATTTAACAAATCATATCAAAATATATTAATTTATAAAATTACTTCCTACGTTATTTCTCATATAATACCCTTCCCCCCCGGCAGAGAGATCAGAGAGTTGTTTTGGAGTACGGTTGTCGCTTTTTAACGGCTACAAGCTGAAAGTGTATTCGATGGGTGACAAGTGGACGGTGGAGGATTGGCTAAGTGTCAGATTATCTGATGGACTGTCGCGCTAGGATTGATAATAGAGGTTTTTTCCCCTCTGGATGAGTGATTTATAAAAGTGGCCTCTGGGTTTCTGAATTCTGACCCTTTTTCACATGTCCATGAGGGGTAGCAGATGTTGGTCTGAACCGTAAAAAAAAAAAAAAAGGCTTATTAAATGATTGAAATGTTGTCCCATCTTGACCAAGTTTTTGGAGCCACTTTACTGTGCTGAGTGTGGAGCAACTGGTAAATGCAGTGGTCGTCATCTTTAACAGCAGTGAGCAGAGCCAAGAGGCACCAAAAAGATCCATATCCATGACAATATCCCCTCCCTTTCAAGGCTTAACAGTTAACATCTCTACTATATTTTTACTATCAAAATATAATATTTCATCTCTTAAATTTTAAAAACATCTATTTAAATAAACAATATCAGCAATGAAAATGATATAAACAGTACATAAACAGTATCAAAATTGATATAAACAGTATATAAACAGCATGTGAACAGTACATAAACAGAAAATTGAAATAAACCGTACTTGAACAGTACACAATTCGAATACTCTATAAAATAATGGGACCTACCTCTTATCAAATCTCAAAAAATTAAAATTATCTCATCTTATCTCACTATCCAGATACATATTTTTTTACAAATTATTTCATCTCATATTAATTCAAAAAATTTCACTACTATTCAAAACATATAATTTCATCTCATTTTATCTGAATTGTCTATCTAAATCCACCCTTAAAGTCCATTTGGTGTACCTTCTTGCTTCTTTGCAACTTGTTTTGGAAATTGCAGTGTAATATCAGCCAAAAGTTAAAAACTCCTTTCTCAATTATATGATTTTTCCCATCTGATATGAACATCACGAGTAAAAGGATAATTCAGTTTTGTGAGAAGTCATTGATCCTTTTAAATTCCTTGATGCATGCAAAAGAGACCACCGTCGTATTATTTTTTATTGAGTAATTCTGAGCATCTGCCCCACACCAGCACACACTGCACATCACTTTTTTTTTTTTTACACGGAGTGTGCCCCGTGTGGGGCAGATGCCCGCATTTTTTCTTTTTTATTATCTGTATGTGGGTTTTTATCTGTTTGTACATATCTTACACTTTATAAAAAAAATAAAGAAAAAATTGTCATAATGGTGTGATGGTGAATAATGACTTATGCAGATCAAAACACTACTTTTTTTTTTTTTTCCTACCATTTTGAAGTTTACAATTCCACTAACCAATGGGGAAGGCGCCCTTGAAGTTTGCGATTATTTCTCCTTGTCTCTAATTCTTTGTTTGAAAGAGGTAAATGTAGCATGTTGACTGTTGCTCATAGATTCCCAATTGCTAGTGGTCTTGGTTATAATATCCCTCTTTTGTGCAGACAGTACTAGTCCTCTGGTATATCTGATGCAAGTTTCTTCTTTCTTCCACGAAGCTTCTCGCAACTCTCCAGTACATTTAATATGTTCTTCATGCACTAAAATAGTTGGGAAGACTCTGTTTTGTGACGCGTGGCGTGCTCAGAAATTACCACCTTTTAAGCTATTCTTTTGTGGAGTTGGATACTCTGTTGTGACGTAGATTTGATGCATTACTTAAGGGAGGGGCAAGGCTATATCCGCTTGAGCACCTTGTTTTCTGAAATATATGAATATATTTTAAGTCTTGTTTATTTTCGCAGATAAGATGAGATGAGATGATATAAAAATTAAAAGGTAAGCCGATAGCCGGCAGGATTAGGGAAACCATGTCCTGCTTGATGAGATCAATTTATGTTGATTGGAGGAGGAATATTTCTAACTGTTTTGGCCAATCTTAGAAAATTAATCAATTGAAAAAATTTAAATAACTTGTGCAGAAATGAATACTGTCATTCAAGATGCTCACAACCTGGCATTCAGTATTATTTTTTTCTAGATTTTTATTTTTGGTTCCTATTAAATTTCATTATGAATTCAATTGTTTATCATCCAGATTGCCTTTTTTAATAGAGCAATTAATGTTCAGAGCAGCCTGCTGCACTTGGCCTAGATCCAGCTGTTGCAGACTATGGTAAACCAACACATCTTGTTCTTGTATTAATAATTACATATTCGGGCCTTTTGGACCCTGAGATGTTTTCACTTCAAGTTCAAGGTCTTTTAC
Organism: Juglans mandshurica; assembly: GCA_022457165.1. Classification (NCBI taxonomy): domain Eukaryota; kingdom Viridiplantae; phylum Streptophyta; class Magnoliopsida; order Fagales; family Juglandaceae; genus Juglans; species Juglans mandshurica. Next base: position 21,701,186 of record CM039629.1, on the reverse strand, counting down.
GGCATGTCGTAATTGTTGTCCCTTTTGCTGGATATGCAGTATATCTAGTCGTTAATGGTGGTGTTGGGACAAAAGAGAGCAATTCTGGATGGAGTTTTTATAATAGATCTTGCACAGCTCTCTAAATATCTTCTGAATGAAAGCAACCCGCTTGGTTTTTTGAGACTTGCTAAATTAAGAAGTATATTTGAAGAAGGAAGGAGCCTTCAACTCCAGTTCTTTCCTGAGGATCTTGGTTTCAGGTATCATGACCTCCATCCAACTCAATATTTGGTGGTGCTGTTTCATTCAAAATTCTTGAAGATGACTTCCACCATGTGCCAAAATGCAGGAGTTGATTCAAGAAACTAGCCCCTGGTGTTGTGTGGATCTAACTAAAAATGTCAACTAAAAGAGGAACTGTGTGCTCCAAAACCGCCTACCGTTCCTTCTGCGGCTCCATGGTCAAGACTCAAACTTGGAATTATCTTCAAGGGCCCTTTCATCATACTAGATTGATAGATATTTGTGCGATAATGTCCTTGGATATCTGTTTTAGAAACCAGGGGCTCTGACCCATCCAGCAATTTGTTACCTAAAGGCTATAGTCAAGCCTGCCAGTGTTTCAAGTGCTTTTAAATGGTAGCATGTTATGTTTTTCACTTGTAATTTCAACACGAGTAAGCGTTTTTGTAGCTAGATCATTTCAACGCTGGATCTTGTATCTGATGACAAAGTTGAGTTCCTTCCTGATTTTGGAACCAGTCGATAGCCATGTCATTGTTCTAATGCTTTTTTTTCTACGATTTTGGGTGTAAAGCCAAAAAAATCTATGAAACCACGAGCTCATGCTATGGCCTTTAGTTGAATTCTCCATCTGGTTTTGAAGGAGCTTTATTACCTGCAAGAACAGGTGCCACAGATCTCTTGCAATCTGTTGGATGTTGGAGCACACCTGATTCATCAATTATTTAGGGACAATTCATAGGATATATGATCGTTTATGGGGGTAATGAGAAATGATAGTTACAGTCGTAGGTGCGTAAGCGCCGCACAATCACTTTAAAAAAAAATGAAAAAATACGAGACTCACATGAAAAAAAAAATTAATTTTTTAATAATAGACCCCACTATTTTTTAAAGCGACTGCACGGCATTTGCGTACTTCACGACTGCATGTAGCATTACTCTTATGAAATATATGACATGGCCTATTAAATTTCTTGGTGTGTAAATACAGCATTTATTCAGTTTCCATTAGACATTCATTATTTTTGTTCGTATGTAAATATACACACACACAGAGCAGGGCGAAGAGAAGAGAAAAGAAAGAAATCCTCACATGGAAGACCCAATCTCAGTATCAAGTGAATCATAAAACAATATTACAATGAATGGCCAAATTGAAAAACGACCCAAAGGCATTCTTTCCTTTCGGCCGAACTAACAATGAGGTTTTATTTTGAATCGAGTCACAGAGACCAACGTTTAGCCCAAGTTGAGCAACATCACAAGGGAACTGTCGTATTCTGATCAAATTGAGCATAGCACAATCAAGAATCTTCTTTTTTGTTAGGTTTATAGAGTTTTGTTACATAAAAAAACTATGCAATCAATCAAATTCCTTCTTCTGAATGCTAGCAGACTTCTATTAAAAGAAAGCAATTCAATACAAGAATATGCAGACAAGAGCTACGCATTCAAATTTCGAAGGAATTAGGTTGACTGATCTTCTGAGTTGCAATTCTGTATTCTTGCTTTTCATCAAATACATGTGGTAATCAGAGATGCTGCCTGATGATATCCGTGATCTACATGAGCATCAAACTCAGCTGATAGTCAAGGTATCAAATGGCCAATAGCTGCCGTGACAATCCCGAGCACTCCACCAGCAATAACCTGTAATCAAACAATAAGATGAAAGATGGCAATAACCAACACGATACAATGAATTTCACAACTTCTGTCAAATGCACATAAATCTTAGCCAAGAACAAACAGAAGCATATAAATTTTAATGGAGCCTCAACTCAAAACTTGCACCAGTCTCTATTGAGAGAGATGAGATGACCCCAAAGTAGAGGAAGTTAACCATAGATCAAAATCCTCTAGCACCCAGCAACACAAACATCATAGGCATACCATAAACTCAAGCTAAACGAGTTTTAATTTCCAATATGGCATTACAGGGCCCATGATGTTCTGTGGAAGGCAGAACTTTTAGTAAAATGGGCATTTAAATTCACTTAAAATCTTGAACAATTTTAAGCTAGGAACTTAGCATGAGTCCTTAAAACTTAAGTGGACGACACATATCAGGTTCACCATTCTACCAATCCACAGAGCAACTAAATTTAGAGATGTTATGATGACCAATAGTAATATCAAAACGCTATCCATCAACAATTTCAACATAAACATGGCAGGTTAGACAAGTAAACCTAAAAAAATCCACATAAATGCCTTCAACCCTAAAAGATATGTCGTGTGGCTCCAATAATTAATCATAAAGGCAGTCTTATATAATAAAGCATACCTGAAATGGGGTGTGACCAAGAAGTTCACGCAGTGGTCTACTCTCAGCCAGAGGATGCTCAGCAGGAAGTTCATATACAATTCGATTTAAGACCTGAATAATATTCAGATTAATTACACTAAATGAATCAACTATAATGTAAGCAAGATGCTCATGCTTCTCAATGTTATAAACAAAGCTGTAAATCAAATGCATTCAAACAACAAAACTACTGTAGAGAGGAATGGCAAAAATCATGCGGGACAAAAACTGAGGCATCAGAAGGAAGGAGGGGGAGAGAACTAAGATCAACAAGAGCACCAAACCTCTGCTTGGCGTCCAGCATGTAATCTCACACCAGTGGCATCATACATCACCTGCAACCAAATTATTTACATCAGACATCTCCACTATGGAGAACATTTATTCTAATGATCCTTCTATCACATTGTTTGAAAATAGTTAAAGAATGCAAATAAATAATAACTAAAACATCAAAAGAGGTGTTCAGACAATAGTTACACAAGTTTTATAGCGAGGTCTAAGGGGGTTTTATTTATGCTATGCGAATCATAACTATACAAGGAGAGGGAATCATACAACACATGCTAAGACCAATGCAATCGCAAATATGGATCCTCCAAAGCCTTCCTGGAACCCAACAGCCGCAGCTAGAGCAGTTACAGTTGCGGAATGAGATGATGGCATTCCACCAGATCCAATGAGTTGCTTGAAATCCCATCTTCTTTCAGTATACCTGAAAATCTATAGATTAAGACACGGGAAAAAACTAAATCTAAAAACAGGACCTGCACCTATCTAAGCAGAAGCATAAAAACTACAAATAGCTAGATAAGCTTCCAACTCAAAATCTACCAATATATCTCGCATATCTTTCGATTCCACCCTACAATATAGGGTCAAAAGGCCAAAATATATGATTTTAGCCCTTATAAAAAGAAAACAGATTCATGAACCCCTTTCAGAAAAATTGCAAACCCGTTTGCAGAAAAATTAATTTATTACTCTAAAAATATTCACTTTTTCATATCATTTACGGAACAAATGAATCCATTAGCTAATCAGAAATTCAATCAATTCATACACTCCTACTTAGTATTATATCTCGCGCTGGTTCCATCGCGGCTATAGTTTGGAGAGCATGGCGCTTTGAGACTTGCCAGGCGGCATATGAGATTCCATTCAATGACACCAAATATAAGAAACAAATTAGTAGCATTCAGAGAAGACGCAGAAAATTAGTAGCATCCAATTGTTTTGATGGGGGCAATGGACTTAGTTTGTATACGGCTGAATTTGAAAAGAACAAACAAATAAAGTTGAACCCAAGATGAGTTTTAAGGCTTTGTCAAATTCATTTCAGGATCTGGGTAAAGCTACATTTTTCTTTAAGATATAATAATCGCAAAGCAAAATCAGAATTGTCTTTATGATACATAGCGGAAGCATTAGATTTGATCCAAGGAAAAATAGAAAAACGAAGACATCAAATTCCGAATCTTGTTACATCACGCATAGAAACTCAAACGAGAGCCAAGCAAGATCCAATTCTTTGAGTGAGTTTCTTGAAACAACCAAAACCCATTAACACAATAAGAGAGAGATACCAGGTGGTGAAGAACTTGATGGATTGGGCAAGAGCGAAGGCGGCGAATGCAGAAATGAGAGGGTAATTCGTAAAGATTGTGGATGACAGGGACGACGAAACAGATGTATCCGCGGCCTCATCCATCTCTCTCTTCCTCTTTAGCTACAATAATCGGATTCCCAAGTCTGGATTTTTCTACAATATTACTACGTTGCAATGCTATTACCTGTTCCTTGTTTCTTCCGTCTAGAGAGAAACTATGAGGTGGTCGGTGTGAATGGAGGAAAGCCAAGGAAAAAGCGCTGTTCAAGTGGCGACTTTTGATTCGTTTGGAGAGAAGAGGAGGGAGGAAGCAAGCTTCCGTCACGTCAAGGTTCCTTCTTATTTAACGAACTCTCTCACTCTCGATTGAATATGCTTCTTCGATTGTTCAAATCATGGCTAGAATATACCCCCCAACTCCTATCCCTCTCTTGCCTTCTTTTCTCTCTCTATGATTTCGCGTCCGATTCGTATCATATATATTAGGTTTGGAAGATGAGTGAGGTGAGTGGTGAGTTAGATGGAAGAGAAAATTAAAAAAATTATTATTAAAAAAATTATTATTTAATATTATTTTTATTATGATATTTGTAAAAATTGAATTTTTTTTATTATATTTTATGTGAAAATTTGTTGAAATTATAATGATAAGATGAAATTAAATAAGTTGAAAGGTTTTCTCAAGCAAGACGATATGTTTCAATCTTAATTCCATTAATTTTTAATTAATATGTCAAATCTCTTAATCCTATACTTCTTATATTTTTATTGCGTTAAAATTTATTAGCTTAGAATGTACAATGTATGGAGTTGGGTTGTGTCATGACATTAATTATTTTTTTTTTAAAAAATGATTTCCGCAAGTCTCGAACGAGTTATGAGACTTGTATCTAGTACTACTTTTCAATTTGATTGGTCAAAACATTTAACTCTAACTCACTAATTTCGTATTATTTTTATATCAAATTCGTAAATCATGTCAAAAGCTACTGATCCTAAATTGTCTCTCTCTTTTGGTTTATTTCCTTCCTTCTTTTTGTTGTTTGTTAGACATATATATTGAGCAAGAATCCGGATCAAATCATGTAGGACGTGATGATGCAAATAATTAGATATTTGTACGTGCAAGTAATGTGCAAGCGAATGGGCCATTTCCAACATTGTCATCGAGAGATAGCATTCCCCCCTACATTCTCAATCCTTTTATTCCTTCTCGTATGCTGCTTACTGAAAATCTTATGGATAATTAATATATATATATATATATATATATATATATATCCACAAATCCATGTATTCAAAATAGAATTATTATGGACACAAAGAGATTACATAAAAGTAAATCTAAAAATTGACGTAACTTTATGAAATTTGTTAAATTTACTTTTCAATAAAAATAATTTTACAATCTGACGTATATCATCAAACCGCATCAATTTATAAGTTTTTTTTTTTTTAGTAGCTAAAGCAATTCTCTGTTCAGAATTTAAAGTGCACAAAGAAGAACTAGTTACTCAAGCCGTACTCATAAAAAACCTTTTTTGGACCGCAAGGGACAGCCGTTCACGCAATCATGTACAAAAACATCTGTCTCACTTGTAATGAATGGATGCAAACTTCGATCACCCTTGCTTTTTTAAGGGCAAGGCATCCGTTATCCGATTTGGCAGTGAGCAGTCCAAGCAAGAGAATATATCACATATGGTTTTTATCTTTAAACTTGTTTATGACCTCTGAGAAGTAAACCTGCTTGGAGTTGGATCTCCGCTACTCCAAACAGTGGCATGGATTTCAAGCATCGTATTATGACCAACTGGACTTTTTAGTTTTTATTTTATTTTCTGACGTAGAAAATTTTAAATATATTAAATAACGAAAAAGTTTTTGTTATTAATTTCCCATGTAACCAAAGGTAATACCACCTTCCTGCACAATCATAACGATTAAGATTGAGGGAAATAGAACAAGAATATGTGGCTACTGGAGCAAACACAAACTCCAGTGCCCTCTCACTAATGCCAGCCTAAGAAGAAGAAGAAGAAGAAGAAAAAATAATAATTACTTTACAATTATCAGAACCCAATCGGCAATAAGTCAGACAGCCCATCAAGCACTAAACATTAAGTTAGGGAATAGCATGGGTTATAAGGGCAGCGTGAGCACGACCTGAGTACAAATGGGGAGACTTCACATTATTGTGCAGTTGCACTTGGACTCCAGCTTTGGAGGCTCCATGCTGTCCACCTTGTTGGGAACCCCAACATTGCAGTTCAAAGAGTCATCGGCGTTCTCATCATTCTCGGTCTTATTGGATGCATGCTTCGCATCTATTTCCACCTGCCTTTGCCTGGCTTTGTGGGCTTTCCAAGCACGTGGTTTGCCAGCGGTTCTGCCGCGTGTAACTTTTCTATCAGAATTTGATTTTCCCAATATTGTAACTGTTGGCCATGAACCTTCCAATGGGATTGAGTTTTCCTTCTCAATTGCCAGGTTTGCAGCTTGGTAGGCCAGATTGTGGACAATGGAGCTGCAGAAAAGTATTACATCCGTGGCCTCATCCAGTGTTACACTCCTTGACTTACTTCCACCCTGACAGTCTACCATTACTGCTGATTCCTCTGTCAAAAACATTAAGAATTCATAAGAGAATTAGCTAAGACCTGCTAATATTATCTCAAAACATGGGTTAAGAACATCATAAATATGATGTAATCAGAAGTGAAGTTAATAATGGAGTAAGAGCTCATAACAGAGGTGAAAAAATTGGTTTCGATTATATTCTCTCAATCAGCAGATGGTTAACAAAAATGAGATGCGCAATGACAGTGGAAATCTCAAATGGAAGAACACAAAAACAAGGCTGACAAGCATACCAAGGATGCCATATGGATGATCAGAGGTGTTGGGGTCTGAAACTGAAGACTCCTGCAATTCACCCTTGGTGCTCATCGATATAAGACAGACCTCATCAATCTGTGAACCCGGGTTACCCTGACAGCACTTTTCAGTTTCCACTTGTGACAAAGTAACCACAGAGCTCTGTGAAGGAACCTGTGCATCATCCACTTCATCAGTGCTACTGTTCATCATGGCAAGTTCCTCTCCAGAAGAGGACTCTGGAGTTCTAATAGTTGCTTCCACATCCATGACACTCCTTGTGTTTTCTGGGATATACTCACCATTTCCATAAGCAGTGTAATTCTTCTCATAATTTGGAAATGATGCTACCGAATTGTTCTCTAACAGAACACTATCAATATGACGGGACAATCCCAAGTTGGAAACATCAACTGTTCTACGATCACTACATTCAGAATTGTCAGTCTCAACAATAGCTGTCCTAGTAAAATATGTACTGGTAGCATCTGCTAGTGCATACTCAGACACAAGTGCTTGCTCTTCAGAAGCTCTTGGTTTTTCCACTACAGCATGTTCCACATTGCCATCAGAAACCACAAGGTTTTCTAACCCTCGGTGACCATGGTTTGAAATTCCAGACAAAGGCAACCCAGTGCTTTGAGACTTCATGTTTACGTCAGATCTACCATTCTCCATGTCTGCTTTCCTGCCACTTAACTGCTGTTGTATACGAGTCTCCAATTGTCTAGCTAAGCTGAAATCAGTAGAGGATGATGCCAAGAAACTGCCTTGCCCAATGGAGCTTCTCATACTGCTTGCACAGTCTCTTGCATGAGACAGATCATCATAAAGTATTGTAGTAGCGGCAAATGTCCTGCCTTGGAAAACAGGCCCCTTGCTACTACTTGGCCTCTTCAGCAGTATGGATATGCCTGTGCCTTCTGAAAAATCAACCTTCAAATTTCGATAGTCATTATAGCGATGCAATTGCTGACCCACAGTGTCATCATCAGTTATGCTGTAACCAACAGTTGGTTGGCCCACCTCTTGCCGATTGACATCCTTAAGCTCAGCTTCCTCCACCAACGACCTTGCATATTCTGGAGAGCAGTTTTGTTGTTGCTCACTCTGGGGAATTTGACCTTGCTCGGCAGTCTCTTCACCCACAGAAACCCTTCGTTCATCCACGCAAGTAATGGGTACAAATTCTGGTACAACAATTAAAGGCTCCATCTCATCAGAAGGTTTTTCTTCTTCAGAAATCATAGACGTCACTGAGGAGTTTACAGCAACTACACTTCTTGGGTCCGAAATTATAACACTCAAAATGTCGTCTTTCCGACGGCATTCTGAACAAAGTTTAACGCCCCGTTCCACTTCATCAACAACACTGTATGCTGAACCACACCTTGAACAACTTGCCATATTTTCAAGAATATCAACTCCTGGAGAATCAGCCTTGACTTGAGAAGCTTCAGAAGTTGCACTGATTTCCAAGGCAATACCATGGTGACCAAAGTTTTCAGAGACGATATAACCGCAATCAGCTGCAGGACTTTTAACAAATTCACCATGCTGAATGCGAAGTGATACATCATGCATTTCATGGCCACTGTCTTCATTCACTTCATCCATCTTATCAAAGGCAAAGACTTCTTCATGAACATTAGGATATGCAACTTTCCCACATTCACTTGCCATGTCATCCTGGTTCTGGTCACCACCTTCATTATCAACTGCAGCACGATCAGAACTTGCTTTGCTGCTTGTTGTGACTGAGTTCCTAGATATCAGAGAACGATGTGCAGAACTTGCTTTTCCGACATAAAAGGTGGCGCTGGGGACACTAGATAAAAGTGGCCTGAACATATTCTGAGGACTCTTCCGGTTATCCTGCACAAACATTGAATAACACGTCATTACAATTACTATGAACTACAAATTCACAAATCTTCATAAGTTAGATTACTGCAAAAACTAAGGGGAGGCGTCAGTCCTCAGAAAAGCTATCATACTCGCAATCAATGGTGAAATTTATTACTTAAAAAAATACTAATACTGAAATCTTTAGAAGTTAAAGGTCGACTATGAGAATATATGCATACAGACCAACTATTCTGAGGTGTTATTAAAACTCTATTTTTGTCACTCAATTCCAACAAGAGATATGAAAAGTATTGTTATTTGCAACTCAATTGATTTCACTTGCAAAAGTCTGAGGATGAACAAAATTTCAGATGAAAGGATAAAATACCATTTGTCGAAGGGCAGGGTCAAATGATCTTTTTGGAGCAGATGTTGAGGATGCTATTCTAGCAGATTTCTTCGAAAAGGGCAGAGCTCGATTATTTGATAATGGCCCAACTCTCCTTGAAGTTGCTCGGTCTAAACTACCCACAGGAATGGACTGTAGAGAATCTATATCTTCGTCACCAGATGATGCTACAGAGCCTTTGCTGTGATAGCTGAATCTGTCACGATCATGACTATGAGATGAACTGATGCTTCTAGAAGCTGTTGGGGACATTGACTGCCTGCTGACTTTGGAGGTAGAATCCCTACCATTTCTAGATGCTGGTGAGGAACCCCTCACATATGATGCTGGCCGATCAGCCAAAGAAGTACGGAGATTGGGAGGTGCATCAGAGGAGAACCCCGGAATATTAGCTTGCCATGCCCTTATTTTTGGCGATACAGAGTTTCCTCGATTTGTCTTTATAGGTGAAGTTCCCCTTGTCCCTGGTGAGGCTATGGTACCACTGGACCCAGTGCTCATCCTCCGAGGAGTCGGGGTAGACGACCTTGGAGTAGGTGTCGAGGGTTTACTAGGAGGAGTAGATGGCCTCCGTGATGGAGAAGCATGCCGTAGACCTAGAGGTGGACTGGAATGAGTTGCTGATGAAGGCCTTCCCCTCGACTGGAACGTGCTACTCCCAGACCGAGGAGATGGGCTTAAGCAATTTGGACTGGAACTACCCCTACTGCTTCTGTAGCTCTTCTCCATCTGCAAAAGTATGTACATATTATCAAAACAGAGAGAGCATAAATATTTGAGTACATTTCCAAGGAAACTTTTAGAGAACATAAACAATCTGATTATGATCATTAAAACGAGAACAGTTACCGTGGAAGATCTTGAGATAGAAATAGGTTGACTCCGAGGTCTGCCCCTGGGAGCAGCATTAACTGGTAGCGGCTCATCATCCAATGAAGGAAACAGAGGAGTGTCTGGAGGAGTTAATAACCTGTGAAATCAGTAATACCGGGCATCCCATTAAAACCAAGAAAAGTAAAATGCATTTATACCAACTAGAAACTATCATGTGGGAAAAAAATGCAAGAATAAGCTTATCACCAAGGGAGCACACTAGGGAAATAAATTGACAAAATTTTACGGTAGAATTTTCAGCTTCGTGATGAAATCATGAAAGACAAGATCATCAAGAAGATAAATTTCAATATGAATATGTACTAGGAATGACGACACTTGTTGTAATTTAAATTTATTTCTGCTTACTTGTAAGCCATAAGTTAATCTTTTTCTTTTTCCTTGACAATTATATTTCCGTCTTTGTGGCAAGAGACATAAATTATGACCCTGTTAAGTTGCATCATTTGGATATGTGTGAAACCATAGAATTTAAATTGTGAATCAAAGATGGAAAGCTGAAAGCATCAGAATAGGAAAAAAGATAACCAACCAGTCATAGTCATTCTTCTCCTCGTCAGCATTAAGCAGGTCGCTACTCTCTCCACGAACAGGAATGGAGATTCCAAGCTTATAATCTGAAAAGTGCCTCAATTTTGTCGCTGCAAACAACAATTCAACATGCAAAGCGAAAAAAATGCAGCACTATTAGCAAGAGGGAAACAGACAAAAAAATTCACATGACATATATCCAAATTCCAAATTACAGAACCGAGATTGGTATAGAAGATTACAAAACGTGTCTTCAATGTCACCAGTCAACAGAAGCAAGGAATTCTCTCTTTCCCTGGTCTGCATTTCGTTGAACAAAGCAAGATTGTCATCTTTCTCACTGAACAACAATCCACTCTCGAAACTCTGTCCTCGCTTGTGATTGGCTCCCCCGGGCTCTCTCCCTGGAGAGTATCTCAACACCGGAGAAGGAGGCATCTCGGCACCTAAAACTAAACCTTTTGGAAGTGTCACCCCAACCTCTCCGTACCCCCCGAAATCATACAATGGTTGAACCAAAACAAAAACCCCACAATATCCATTCAGCTAACTACAAAGCTCACTAAGAAACTAGATGTCCTTCCCCACGTTCTGCCCACAATCAAATCATAAAAAACCATGTGCGGCTTTCATTAGCCAACTTCGCGTAATTCACCAAGTTAAAATAATTCCGATTCCGACAACATATCACCAGCCGAAAACCATACATTGTGAGACCATGTCGACTCAACTTAGAATCTTATCGCTTGAACACATAATTGCATATAATAACATTGAGACTGCAACAACAGTACCAATAAGAGAGTAGAGGCTCAACGTCCATAAGTAAATTCAGAAAACAACCAATTTGAGAGTCTGAAACCCTAGATTTCCGTCCAGCTAAAAAACCCAACATTGCCAGTGATAACCCCACCAAAACCTAATTCAACTTCCACAAACCACTGAACTCCCCATTGGAGTTCAAAGTTCAAACTAAAGAGCAAAATTCACTACTGAAAACTACTAACCGTAACTAGACTTACCAAACTTCCCCGAGTCAAATTTCTTCAAAGAAAGAGCAAGAAATCGTTGAGTGATACTACGATCTCAAAATCAAAAAAAGAAAGCGGGGCTGAGCCGCTGAAATGCTAGTTACAAATGCGACGAATGTCGCATCGGACACTCGGATCTAGAAGTATTTATTGCTTTTGTCCGCAAGTACGGATCAGAAAACTTGGGAGAGAGGGACCGATCGGTGCCAACGAATGCAGAGTAAATTTTCCAGCAACTGCCAACTTCACTCTCCTCCGAGTAAATGAGGATTCAGAGTAAAACCCTTTTGGTTGTTGTTTAGGTTTGCTTCTTTCCTCCGCAGCAAGCTTTCATTTCTTTCTCTTTTTCTTTTCTTTTCTTTTTTTTAATTTTCCCTTCGTTTCCTTTCTCACTTTCTCTCTGCTCTGAGATATTTATTTCATTTTCTTTTCCTTTTCTTTGTGCTTCTTCCCTCTTTCTTGATTCTTGATTTTTACAGTGATGCCACTCGTAGCTGTCGGATTGAAAAATATTTTGTTCAAGGCAAATATTCAAGGACCGAATGTTTGAGTTATGGGCTAACTTCTTTAAAATAGTAATAAGTTGAGATGATTGAGTGAGTTTTGTAAAGTCTATCTAATATAAATTTAGATATATCTAGATGTTAAGATAATTTAGATGTATTTATAAGAAATTGAAAGAGGTTGTGAGTCCCACATATAAAGAGATATTGAATTGAAAAAAATTATGGGTCTCACGTGTAAAGAGATTTTAAGTTGAGATGAGTTTAGTGATTTGAGAGTTGAGTATTTAGATATTAGACTCAGTTTAAAATTAGAATGAACTAAATTGATCTCAATTCAATTAGACTTCTAAACGGGCCTAAAACTTTGATAATTTCTTTTAATATCTTTTTAATATTAAATAATTTTCTTAATTTAAAAAAAAAAAAAACTCTATTTGCAACTGGCTGGGATAACCACCGTGTAACTGGTGCAATAAAAAAAATTATTCTCCTTCTCTCTTTCTTCATTTCAGTCCAGGATTTTTGGTATGTGTTGTATTCCATGAATTGGCCTCCTGAGATGCATCTAGTGCTTATGGTTGTGTAAAGTTAGGTTGCAATCTTATGGGGCTCAAACTGATAGGCGGAGAGAGACCAGCATGCCTAGGTACAGAAATTCAAAACTGTTGGAGGCAACGATGATAGTCCCATTACCTCTTTCGACATTCTCCGGGAACAACCTGCTACTGTTATCGGACCTCAAAGTCTTGTGCGAAACCACGGTGCCGCAAAAGAAAGAAAACCGTAGCCTCGACGAATACGACGGTTGATACGACAGCAGCAACAAATATTACAATCAACTTGGAAGAAGTGTGCTTGGAATAGGGGGGATTGAGGGAGAATGAGGGAGGAGATATTGGCAGGGAAGGGAGCGAATTAAGGAGGCTGGGGAGGGAGAAGGAGGGGGTGGGAGATAGGACGGTAATATCTTAAGACTAGAAGGGGAAAAGGTAGAGTAAAATAATGGGTAGTGTGGACAAAGATGAAGAAGATAGAGATGGAGACGGCGAAGATGAAGATGAAGACGAAATTTCTCTTCATTTTTTATGTTTCAGTCGATTTCTCATTATTTTATTTTATTTTTAAAATATGTGGCAAGCCGATTCTCTGGGGGGTTTCCACCCCGGTTGCATGTAGAATGATTGTTTTTAAAAATACATTCACTAACTATTTATTTGAATATTTGTGAAAGATATTTAAAAAACCAAGAAAAACATTTATCAAAATAATCTATCGTTAATTTCAATACAAAATACATTTAAAAAAAATTTTCTAAACAAATTTTCTTTCCGCCCACCCTTTTCATAAAAATTTAAACAAAACACATCTAAATAACTTTTTATTCGGGAGTACGTCTCAATAACTTCTAAAAAAAAATGTTAAAAATTACAAAATTCTCAATGGGGCAATCAAGGAGGAGATTTGGCCACTCAAAGATAGCAATTGAAGAAGCTAGCCATCAGACAAATTCCAAAAGTCATCGTTGCGATAGTCAAGTGATAACAAATGCTTCGATAAACACTTTATCTGTTCCGGAGTGGTCCATTCTCAATATACTCACAGATATCAACTCTTTATTGGAGTATTTCTAGAAGAACAATTCTGGGCATCAACCCCACACCATCACACACTGCACATTACTTTTTTTTTTTTTTTTTTTTACACGGGAGTGTGGCCGTGTGGGGCAGATGCCCGCATTTTTTCTTTCTAGAAATGATCCACTTAACAAATTCATCGATATCTGACGCCAATGGGCCGCTACAAATAAGATATTTGAATGCACACCCCTTATTAAGTTAACTGAATGTATTCTCAAATTTCACAATAGCAAAGATTCCCTCATTTATAATATTTTTTTTAAGATTGTATCAGCACTTTATATCTTATTCTATATTACGCACAAGCTTGATTAACAAAAAAAAAAAAAAAAAAGACAATTGGTCGAGCGCCCAGGGCCAGCTATGCGATATCAACTTCGTTTATTTTCAGAAAACATCTCATCTCATCTAATCATTACAACTTTCTCAACTTTCAATACAAAATAAAATTATGCGACACTTGCGTACTTTATGACTATAAATATCATTTTTCTTTATTTAATAGTTTCCATATTTCTTATTGATAAAAAAATAAAAGAGAAAATACTTTGTAATGTGATCCATCATTCGTAAAATCTTTTTTAATTTAAAATAAATATAACTTATTACATTTAATCATGTAACTAATTTTTTATATAAACTTTACGTGCAGGGAAAATATTTTAAAAAATATATATAGTTTGAAATTCAATTATCATTTGGGATTCGTTTATTACTCTAGAAGTCATTAGTGAATTTGTTACTTTTAAAATTTTTGAGGTTGGATTATCTCTTGGACGTTTGTCTTTAGAAAGTATCAGTAGTAGTAAAGACTAGACCAGACATAAAAAGAAATAGTATACTAGTGGAGCTCCAAATGCATTATTTTGATTTATGATGTCATGTTTGATATGAGATAATCTCATAATATATTCACTCATGGATGTAAGTTATTTGATGAATGAATAATGATAATTTCCCTTAAATATATATATATATATACACACACACGAGAAAAGCGATTGATATGTTTTGGCTTGATTTATGAAACCAATGTCCAATATCTTATGTACACGAGGAAATGGAGGGAACTTTTGAATGTTATATGCCCATTGTAAGAGTATTGGTGTTGGCGTAGCCAAATGTCAGTGCCTAGTCAAATTTTGGCTAACTTTTACTAAAATAGTCTGTATTTGAGTAGTCAAAACTTCAATACTCCACTTTTGAGCTACAGTAAAGTCAAATAATTCTCCAAGTTTGGCCAGCTACTGTTCATTTCCAAAATAATATTTTACTCTAAAAATATTCCCAGCTACTGTTGGGTGTGAGAATGGTTGCTAAAATGTGTTTGTTAGATAATTAGATTGAATAAAAAAATAGTTGGGAAACAATAATTTTAAGTAAAAATTAAATTATTAATTAATATATGAAGTGTATTTACAAAATATAAAAAAAATTAAAAATATATTATTAAAATATGTAATATTATATTATTATATTGGATTAATACCTCCAATGATTTTGACTTTAGTCAAAACCTTAACTTTTAGTCAAATTTTAAACTTAACAATGACTAGACTATTACCATGCTCTAACCCATCAATCATTTGACTTCTTCAACACCAAATACCTTTCATTAATTTACACATTTCTAGTTGTCTTTTTTGTGGGGAATATATATATATATAATCTTCCTAGATTTACGACAACATGGAATGGCCAACATCATTCATTAATGGTAAGTATTTTAATATTTTCTAGATTTATGCTAATTATCTAAATCGTTATAAATAATATATATAGAATAATTTTACATACAATCGTAAAGTACGTAAACGTCACGTAATCGTTTTGAAAAAGAGTGGGGTCCAATATTAAAAAATTAATTTTTTTCATGTGGATCTCATGTTTTATTCACTTTTTTCAAAATGATTACACGACTGTTGTACAATTCATAGTTGCAAATATCATTGAGAAAATCAAGACTATATATTAGGGTTGTACACCGATGGGTTCGGCGTCGGTTTCGGCGTAAAACCGAGATACCACCGACGTCTGTCATGGGTCTGTTGAACTAGCCGAAACCAAGAGTTTGAGGAGAGAAAACCGATCATATCGGTCTCGACATGCGTCGGCACGGTCTTCGATTTATCGTCGACGTCTTCTGTGAAGGAGGAGGAACTGAGGAAGAGTGAAGAAGTGTCTCATCGTTGCTACCATGGAAGAAGAAGAGAGTTACAGATGTTAGAGAGGAAGAAGACGATGCGGGGAAGAAGAAGAAGAGGGGCGTGGGGCCCCTGGGGGTTATTAATTCATCTTAAAACGACGCCGTTTAGCTTAAAAACCAAACGGTGCCGTTCTATTATAATTTTATTTTAACTTTCAGGTTCTAAAACGACGCCGTTTCACTCATTATAAGTGAAACGACGCCGTTTTATATACATATATTAAAATATATATATATATATAAATAGACCAGATTGGCCAATTCAGCAGTTTTTCAGGGGTTCAAACCAGCCCCGAACTGCTAATATCGGTTTTCCTTCAATTCCTCTCGACTGCCGATCGGTTCTTTGCCGGTTCCGTGCTCCGATGGTCGGTCTGATCGGTTCACGGCCGGTTCCAGCGGTTCCTGTACAGCCCTACTATATATGTATTTTTCATTAATTAACTACGACCCACTAATTAAAGAGTCCGTTTGGATACAGAGGTGAAATGACCATGTCTCATCTCATCTTATTTAATTTCAATTAATAATCTCATTACTATTCACAAACCATCTCAACTCATTTCATCTCATTATCCAAACGGGTCCTTCATTTGGATATAGAAATACTTTCAACTCATCTCATCTCATCTCATTATTACATTTTTTTTTAATTTTCATACAAAATATAATAAACAATTCAACTTTTTCAATTCTAAAACAATACTAATATTAAAAAATAATATTTTATTTAACTCATTTAAAATCATCTCATCTTATTTCAATATCCAAATAAATCCCGATTGTTCTGTAGTAGCTAGCTAGGGGTGCGAATCGACAAAAATTCACATTGCAAAAGAGACAACGTTGTTGCATTGCAGTTAGGCACAAGATTTGCCAACCAAAGCTCATGTATATTAATGCATGAGAGCATATTCAATGGATTAGTTAAAAGTTAAATTTATTAAAGATTTAGCTATTAAACCATAAAATGTGATCACATTAGAATAACTAAATTCCAAATAATTGAAATTTAGTTACAGTCACTTCTAAGATTATGTCCAAATGTGAAAGGAACTATTCATCAAATACATTTTATATTAATTATTTCTCTCTCCCTTTTAAATGACAATTGAAAAAATATAATTAGAATATGATTACTAATTAATATATAATATTATAAATAGTAAAATATGATCAAATAAAATAAATTCATAATTAAAAAAATTTTAATTTCTTTTGAAATTATTAATTACTCATTACTATATAATGAATAAATGGATAATCTAATGTGGAGATTTGATGTGAATAGCCAAAGTTAAATTCATCTTATATTATTTTATTGTCATATAATGAAAAAATGGCTATTCCAATATGGAGACTTTTGTGAATGAAATAGCCAACAGTTAAATTCATCTTATATTCATAAAAAAATATACTTTAACTTTAGCAAATCTATTGAGAGTGCTCTGACAAAATATTCTATCCAATTCCCTAGATTCTCTCTCTCTCTTTTCCCTGGCTATCATTAATTTTTTTATAGCCATCATTTAATTAATTAATAATTACATATATAAAACATGAAAGGACTATTCTACGGTCACCGCCGCTGAGAGCTACAGTTAATTATAAAATTTTATTTTTTTACTTTTTTACTTTTCATACATTTATTTTTTAATACTTTTAAATATTTAAAAAAAATAAAAAAAATCACAATATTATTAAAAAACACTTCCTTAATCATTAAGTAAAAAAATTAAAAAATAAAAGCGATAGAATGGAGTGGTAAAATAAAATGGTAAGAGTAGTATTATCCAACATGAAATTAACCATACATGCATGCACGAACAATCTTGACCCATAATGACCAATTCTCTTTATGATGCCCAATCCTCCAAATTCTCAAGAGAGAATTAAATGATTAATACATGTTATAAAACTTGGTCTGATTTGATTACATCAGTGAGATAAGATGAGATAAAAATTAAAAATTAAATAAAATATTATTATAATATTATTTTTTAGTATTATTTTTATTTTGAATTATTTATTATATTTTATGTGAGACTTTATGAAAGTTGTAGTGATTATATATATTAGATAAAATGAGATAGTTTAATCTGTTAACCAAACAATGTCTTATTGTTTATGCCAAACTTTTTCTCTTAATTATAAGACCTGAAATAAAATAAAAATAAAAATAAATACATGAAGGGTCCTGCACCCATCCTAATTTTAATAGCGCCATTTTTTAATGAACAAAGTTGTAGCCAAACCGTACGTGCTTGATCGGAATATTCTTGTATGGGATTAATGGGACCTACCCGGTCTTGGGACATTTGCCAATCTGGTTACAAGGATATTGTCTTTCAATGATTAACGATACAATCAAAATTGTTTAAGGAGTCAAATTTTCTAGTACTGTGTGACACATTAAAATTCAAAAATAATAAAAATACAACTATATATAAAATTAGATTTCAATAATTTGTAATATACACGTAGAAAAAAAATCTAAAAATACAACATCTATATGTTTCAGATTTTTTATGTTAAATTTTCAAGAAATAATATTCATCCATTTTTTTTATTTTTGTAATAAAATACTTAGAATTTATTTGCTTCATAGAAACTATCAAGTGATCTTTTAAATCAATGTCATCTTTCATTCTAGTATCTAAGCTAGTTTATTAAGTTTCATGTAAACTCTAGATATTTTCGTGTCACATTAAGCATATAATAGTCTATAATAGAAACCTTAAATAAGTTTTTTCTTACTCAATGAAGTCTAGAGGATAAAACCCTATTTTCCATATAGATCACCAACCTTAAATGAATTTTTTTTTATATTTTTATTTTGGACTCCATATTAAGAAACTTAATATTGTATAACAAAAAACTTTGAGATCTATATTAACAAATTTGAAATTTCATAAAATTTTATAGAGCATATGGGGAGTATAAATTTTTTTTTTTTGGGGGGGGGATTTTCTATATTTATAAAAGAGAAATTCTATTTGCAGTCTCCAAGTGGGGACTGCATGTGCTGACCCTTTATTAAATGAGAAAAAACATCATTTTAAGAGGGATAGTTTTGTAATTTTAAAAGCTTTTAAAGTTAAAATAGCCTAGACTTGCATTGCAGTCCCCAAATAGAGACTATACCTAACATTGCTCTTTATAAAATTATGATTAAAAACTAGGGTATATTTTGATTTGTAAATATATATTTAAATAAAATGATAAAAAGAGCAAATCACATGCATGTTTGTGTAGTGTAAGAATGCACTCATGAGGTGGAGAAAAGAGAATGTGTAATCGATCAACGCGGATTTCAACAGTACTACTGGAAATTAATGACATTTTTCCTTGATTTTCTGAATTCTTGCATGACTTGGCTTTTGGTTTCTTGATTCGGATACAAATCCGTATTCGACTTGGACTTAATTATCTACACCGAGCAAAGCTAGCTATCGTTCGTGTGTGTATATAGATATATATATATATATATGTGGTTATCTGATTACTAACTACTACTTGAGTTCAAAGAAGACTGAATCAGTCTCATTTCAAAAATACTATTATTGTTGACATATGCCGAAAGCAACAGCCCACAGAGACAGCTGAAAGACATAATGACCACCATCATGATATTTTGTCATCACATGCCGAACGCAGCAGCCCATAGAGACAGCTGGAAGACATAATGATGACAACTATGCCTGTACTTAAACAGTTCTCATTGTTCACTCACAGATTTATTTTTTACTGTTTACTTTAATCATTGTAAATCGGAACTCCTTGTGCTATAAAAGGAGAACCTTTGTTCGGTTTTAGGCAGAGCCCATTCTGCCTTCTATCTTTCCTTCTCATATTCCGCTCTCAATCTATTCCTCACATATTTCTGTAAGTGCAAATCTGCACTACTTGCTTTAAAAGCTTTGTAATTTTACTAAGCTTATATTTGTAATGTTATTTTCTGCATTTATCTATTTCGTTTATGCATACATGCATATGGTCGGTTTAACTGCCAACATATAATTGTGCATACTCTGATTTCTCCTTCTTTTCTTCTTCAGTGTCTCTCCATTTCTGCTATTTTTTGGTATCAAAGCTAATCTGGTATCTAATTGTTGCTATTATTTCTCTCATTTCATCTGTTTTGTTGCTTTACAACCCACACCCTGAGTTCTTACTTTGGTTGGTTCATCCCCTTATTGTCTGTCTAGTAACCCAGGTAAGTCCCGTTTGCCAGAGAGCGTTGAGGGCAGTTTGGGTTGTTGAGTCGGATAAGGTATGATGTTCGCAGATCCCTGAAATGCGAAGGTCGGTGTTGTTTGATAACAAAATAGTTAGAATGAATAGATCTAATTCAACTATTAGTTCCAGGTTGACTATGCCACCTGACATAGTTAATGAAGAAGACTGCTCTTTTGAAGAGGCAATCCCAACTATGCTGGAATCCTGGAAGATTCCAAACTTCCAGTTAATTCCATTTGTCGAACCTCTTGGGTTCAAAATACTTTCAAGACTGCTTTCAATGTTCGAACAGTCGAACAAACTTATGCTCTTTCAAAATCTCAAGAAAAATGTTATATTTTCAAAAAAGCAAACATTGATGAATATTTGAAAGAAGGTTACAAGTATTTACATATTGGATCTGTCCAGATTGCTGCCAAACTTCTAATCAGGAAAGACATTAATGCATCTGTACTATTTTGTTTACGTGACTAGATTCAATCATTTTGAAACTAGCATCCTTGGTATGATCTAGTCCTCACTTTCTGAACGACCGGTTCATTTTAATTGTTTTCTTGATTTGACTCTTTCATTGGATGATAAGCATATTCTCAAAGCTTTAACTTTGAATATTTTAACTTCCGGTTATGATATAATCGAGGGAAGCAAACCCCTTGCTTTGATTTTTCGGATTTATTATCGTCTTTTAAAAACGAATTTATATCCAAAAGCTATTGCAAAACCAACTGCGGGTAGCACTCTTTTGATCCAGAGTTCAACCCCATATGCGAATATTCAAGTTCCGAAGATGGTTTATTGGAAAGACATAACTCTTCCCAATGAATGGACTTTGGAAAATGAAGTACCTCCTGTAAAAAATATTCCTACTGATTGTAATCTTGATTACATCAAGCAATATATGGACGGGACGATCAAAATTAGTTTTGATCAGACTAGCCTAAGAAGAAATTCTTTTGCTGGATCTAGATCCTCTTTTGCTGGTTCTGTTTCTGAAAATCTAGTAAGACGAGATCAACATCTCAAACAATTTCTGGAAGATTCAGTTCAAACAGTTCAGCCTATTAATCATGTTTTAAAACTGAAAGGACTTTCTACATCCTCTCAGGTCACCTCTGCTTATTATTCTACCAAAGTGGGTGAATCCTCTAGTGGTAAGTCCATACAGGAAGAAGCTGATAAAGAAGAAGAAAATTCATCTTTATCACCAACGGCTTCAGATATGGTTGCTACTATTGCTCCTATTCATCACAGTTTAACTATTTTAAACAAACCATTACAATTTGATCTAGTTGCTCCTGTTAAAGAATATGAGTTTGATAAAAACCGTGCTAGGCGAAAAGCCTATCATGCTAAATTTACAAAAATAGAAAAATTGCGTGTTAAACGCAAATGGAAAGAAGAAATAAATAAGCTCCAAAGGCATATTATTTTATTTGATTTTGTTGAAAACTATTTTGTCAAGGAAGAAGGCAAAATGGTTGTCCAAGCCAGCCATCCGCCTTTAGAGACAATTCTTATTCCTTTTAAAGGATCTGAAGTGGTTGCTTCTCCTTTTAAAATCCCTGAAACTATGTCCAAAGATATTGACAAAGACAAGGTTATAAAATAAACAAAAAATATTATTCATCATAATAATTTTGTAAACATTGCTCTTCACACGATCGGACAACAGCTAGATAGGATTGAAGAAAAGGTTGAAAGGCCTATTTTTACTTCAAACCCTGTTTTCAAAATGGAAAATCCTTTGGTTCCTCCAAAAGACCAGCCAAAGAAAAATTTAAAAATTATTGAAAAACTTTTAATTATTTTACCAGATAGTCGGCCTAAAATTGATTTTAAAAACTCTCAGGCCAAGACACTAGATAAAATAGATCAAATGCTTGCTAATCTTGAAAAAGAATAACCTTCTACCAGTGCTTTAACTAGCAATGAAAGGAGACTGATTCAGTCTTCTTTGAACTCAAGTAGTAGTCAGTCATCAGATAACCTTGGGTATCCTTTGAATTATGACCAAACACATTACTGTATGAAGGCCTCTGATGATGCGTCTGAATTATTGTCTGGTTCAGAATCATTATTTAGAGACTTTGACAGTTGTTTTTCTAATATTTTGATTAAATCCTTTTTATTAAGTCTATCAAGAATATCAATGTTCTTTTTAGACTTTGAGGATGAGCTGGTGGCTTTTCCTCATTGTGAAGCTGTTGGAAAATTAAGGGCTTGGATTAATGGATATCCAGGAGCAGTTGAACTGTCTGTGATGACTGGAAATTCTTCCTTGTCCTGTAAATTAGGTGCTGCCTGAGGAAAGTTCTTGATCATACGGTCAATTCGTTTTTGTACATATGCAAATTTATCCCACCACTTCGTGTAATAAGTGCGGGTCATAACATCAGTATTCCTTTCATAATTCCATTTAAAAATCCAATGCAATTTGTAGGATTTGCAAAAATAGAGAGAGTAAGGAAATTTGGCTAGGTGTCGATCTAATTTGGGACTGACAATCATGGTGTAATGTTTAAAAGCTCGAGAGAGCTCATCTGGAAAATTCTCTGGAATTAAACCAAATTGGTTCCACCATTGGAGAAACCAAAAAGGAAAACTTCATTTGAATTTGGCATCAAAATTAATGAACCAAGAGTGGCTCATATTAGGTACTTGGAAGAATATGAAACGGTTCTAAGCAATGACGTAATTATGGTAATTAAATGAAGTGTCTGTATCTGAGAGTCATTTGGGAGTGGAGGGGTTAGTTCCCCACTCTTCTTCTGTAATGACTCGAAGAATATAGACACTATGGTAAATCAATTTGTTTGGATCATTTTTGTCATAAATGAGTTTTATGATAATAGAATTGGTTAAAAGTAAAATACTGGAATAAAATTGAAGATTCTTTGAACAATCTTCTGATATCTAGTGGAAATTAAAGGGGAAATAGGAAGAAGCAATTTTGAAGTTATTTGTATACACAGGCCGGTTAGGTTCTATGTGGAACAGATAAGAAACAAAAGATTTTTTAAAATAGACAGATTTTCCTTTTGGGAGGAAAAACTGAGAAGAAACAGAGGTATTAATCTTTGATGCAATTGCCTTAGCATATGAATCAAAGGGCATAGATACCGTTGATGCAAAGGTCGTAGGTTGAACAATTTTTTCAAAAGGTGTAAACCTATTGGCGATGTCTAGACTAGTTGACATAGGGGTCTGTGCCGGCTCATTCTTTATCAGCTTTTGGCTGGGAATTGGAGGATGAACATTTGTCTGTTTTTCTTTTTCTTTTTTCTTGCTCATGGTTGGGTGCCTACAAGAATTAACAGGTAAGAAAATCAGGAATAAAGTTGTTGGTGTCTTTGATAAATTCAATATCAAAATAAAAAACACTTAAAATAGCTTGCCAACGTGCAAAAATATGTTTTGATGTAATGTTTTCAACATCTTTTTCTAAAACAAATTTAGCACTCATGCAATCAATCCTTAATAGAAATTTCTTATTAAACAAATCAGATTGAAATTTAGAAATTCATAGTACTATAGATAATTTTTTTTAATAGTACTATATTTTTCTTGTGCAGGATTCCAGACTCCGTAATGGAAGCGAACAATTTGTTCAAAAGAGTCTGGTGAAACAGATTGTTTCAGAATACCACCATAACCAATATCAGAGGCATTTGTTTCAACAATTTTAAAAGAATCAGAAGTATGAATACCAAGTCACGGAAGAGTCTTGACATGTGCCTTAATTTTATTTACCAGATTAGTGTGTGTTTCTGTCCAAGGAGGAAGATTTGAAAAAAGTCGTTTGAACAAAGGACGACATTGTTTCCTCATGTCCTTGTAGAAATCGGCAACATAATTGAGAGATTCTAAGAACCTCTGTAATTATTTTTTGTCAGTGATGACATCAGGGGATTTGTCAGCAAATTCAATGGCTCGTTGGATGGGCCCGATTTTGCCTTTAGAAATATCATAACCAAATAATCGAATCTTGGTTTAGAATAAGTTGGTATTTTTCGCAGAAACGACAAGACCATTTAATCTTATGATGTCAAGAAACAAATTCAAATGTTTTTAATGTTCATCAATAGATTTGAAAAAAAAAATATCATCTATATAGACGATGGTGAATTGGGTGAACGAGTTGAAAATATCGTTCATGATATTTTGGAATTCACTGGAGGCATTTTTGAGACCAAAATACATCACATTCCACTCATAGTGTCCAAATGGGGTAACAAAGGTAGTCTTATACCTATCTGACTCGGCTATCTGGATTTGTCAAAATCCTAATTTTAAGTCAAACTTGGAGAAGACTACTGCATCACTCAGCCTGTGAATTAAGTCATTTTTTTGGGAATAGGGTACCTAATCCACTCTAAGAATTTGTTCAAAGGTTTATAATTGATGACTAGACGAAAGGTTCCTCTCTCTAGTTCGGCATTCTTCTGGACATAAAAGACAGGATAAGACCAAGAGGACTTGTTATGTCTAATTATTCTTTTTTGAAGAAGATCAGCAATTTCAATTTCGCAAAATTCTAAAGTCTTGCTATTCATTTGAATAGCACTGGCTTCAGTTGGAATATTTCTTTCATCAAAATTTTTTATATATGGAAGAGAAACGATGTATTTCTTCCTATATCAAAAGGCATTGGGTAGATCAGAACAAACATAAAAAAATTAGGCGTTTAATGAAATCATAAATTTTAGAAAGCAAAAAAGGTGAGGATAATTGTTCAAAAATCTTTTTATATTTGATTTCCTATTGGAAGAAATTCAAATGTTTTTCTTTTGCAAGAATCAAAGATTTTAAACCTTTATCATGATCAATCTCGAGACGAGAAGCAAATTTGAATTTGACTTTTTGACCAAATGGGTCGGTAGTGACACTATCTTCAGTAAAAAAAGGATATAAAGATGAAATGAAAGGTTGGTGGGATAAACATCTCACAAGTGATGCTAAGGAAACCATTCAGAATGCTGTAAAGCATAATGACGAAGGGTTACCTATTTTTGATGAAACTATTGAGATGCATCCTAATGGTGTTAACTCTTTGATTTACATTATTTTAAAACATTTTATTGAAACACTATCCAAGTCTTCTTTGAACTCAAGTAGTAGGCATTCATCAGATAACCTTGGGGTTTCCTCTGAATCATGACCAAACACATTACTGTATGAAGCCTCTGATGATGCGTCTGAATTATTGTCTAGTTCAGAATCAATCATAGCAACAACAGAAAATTGAAAATCTCGATAAATAACAATAATAACTTGTGAAAACCATTTAGGAGGAATGGTATGACGAATCAAACATATCTAGTTGTCAGTAGCCAGTTCATGTTGGCTTGAACCAAAATCATTTGTTTGCTCATTATCTGAAGGAATATCCTGATCAAGTTGTTTATCAATTTTAAACATTAAAAATTCTTGTTTTAAAATCTCATTTTCAGATATAAGATTGTTAATCTCATATCTGAGTTCAATGATTTCTTTTTTAATAGAATTTATTTCATGTTGTAAATCAGAAGTAGAAACATCATTGGGTTTTTTCTTTTGAAATATTTCCAAGGTTTCTTGAAAATTAATTCTTTGCTTTGAAGTTTCTAGTTCTTGGCAAACCATTGTCTTCTTAAGTTTAAGAAGATATTCTTCTTTAAGCTCATGATTTGTAATTTGAGAAATTAAGGTTAGCAAAAGACGTTCTTGATCTTTCAACCTTGGTTAAAACATTGACTGTTTTACCAGGTGACTTACCACAAGTATCATTACAATTGCAACCTAGCTTTGGACCAGTAGAATCAGGAGATTCAGTTTCTGAATGATATTCTGAATCATTAGAACTGAATTCGAGGATATCAGATGATGAAGACGAAGCTATTTTTAGGAGTCAAAATAGTTCTTCTTTATCATTGTTATCAATATTCAACTGATTAAGCTTCTTTTTTAATTTTTTGGCTTTCTTGGGACATTTATCAGCAAAATGTCCAGGTTTGCCACAATGAAAACATTTTCCTTGTGAAGAATTTTTGTAATTCTTTTTCTTAGAAAATGATTTTTTATAAGTTTTCTTATAAAATTCATCGCGGGGTTTTCTCCTTGTACCACCATGAGGTTTGGAAAACTTAGTAAAAGGTTTATGCTTTCTTTTAGATGGAGCAATAGAGGGAGGGCCAAATTGTTAACAAAAAGTTCCCATTTCATATTTGGCTTTTTTACTATTTCTCAAGCATTCTTTGATCATTACACATAATAATATCAAGTTTCTTGATTACACTGAAAATATCATCATAGGTGTAATTTTCGTAATTAAGGAATCTCGAGGCATCAGTAAGTTCTTCCTTCACATTGTAAGCAAACAAACGAGGTAGGCCATCAATAAATTTCTCTTTCCAATAAGGCTTCTGGCTATCATCCCGAAGCATTACTCGAGAAGTAAAAACATTTTGGTACTATTTATAATCTGACATCTGATGACATCGCAGATTATTCAACTGATCGTTGACGCAATTAGTTATGTTGGATGGTGTTCCAATAAAATGTTTTAAAATAGTGTAAATCAAAGTGTTAACACTATCAGGATGTGTCATCCCAATAGTTTCATAAAAAATAGGTAACCCTTCGTCATTATGCTTTACAGCATTCTGAATGGATTCCTTAGCATCACTTGTAAGATGTTTATCCCACCAATGGCGAAGTACACCAGAAAAACCTTGGGTTAAAATCATAACAATATCAGGTTGTCTAATATTGTTGTTAATATAAACATTTGCAACTAAAGACATTTTACTCATAGTATTGAGGATTTCTTGTTCAGATAATCCATCAATATTCTATTCGTAAACTTTATCAGCAGAGTAAGAAGATTGGTTTTGAAAAACTTTTTCTTCAAAATGTAAATCAGGAGAAGTAGGCCTTGAATACCAGTTCTTCATCAGACTCATTGGCTTGGGTCCTCTTGAAGAAAATCTGGCAATTTCGGGTTTTAAATTAAAATCTTGAAAATTTCTTGCAAGTAAATCAATATCCTTTGCTACAGATGAATCATCGTTAGATGATTCTTCTGTGGTTTCAACCAGAACAGTCTCTTTTTCATTGTTAGTTAAAGCACTGGTAGAAGGTTGTTCCTTTTTAAGATCAGCAAGCATTTGATATATATATATATATATTATGAGGCCTAATTAAGGGCTGGTTTGTTTTCAAGATTAAAACTCAAAATTATGAAAATTTTGAAACTTTTCATCTTATCATTATAATTTTTTTAAATTTCTACACAAAATAAAATAAACAATTTAATTTTTTTAAATCTCAAAATAAAAATAATAATAAAAAATATATTTAACAATAATTTATTCAACTTTTAAACTTTAATATCAACTCATTTCATCTCATCTCTAAAAACAAACGAAGCCTAAATTCCTCCACATGAGTAGTCGTCCGATCCAAACTTTTTTTATGTTTCTCTCATGATCGTGATGTCATAAATCTCTCTCTCTCTCTCTGGGATCGGCAGAAAAAAGCCACCAGCGGCAGCAACAATGGGTACTTTGAAGGCGAAGAGGACAATGAAATACAAGAGATCATCACGACAACTTGATCATGAAGATCAATGTTATTGCCCGAAACTTGTATCTCTTCCCCGAGACATGCTGATAGAAATCCTAGTACGGGTCGCCTCTGCTTCTTTCACCGATCTGTTCAATGCGAAAATAAGCTGTAAAGAGTTTCTACAGTTGGCAGAGGAGGAGGATTCTATATTCCAACACGTATCGCTAGAGAAATTCTCTATCACTCCATGGAATATAAGCGGCGAAGCATCGTCATTCTTGAAACGCTGCAAAGACTACGACAATCCCGACTCCCTATACAGACAAGGAATGATTTCTTACTTCAGTTATAGAATGACAGAGGTAAGGTTTGAGTACTTGAAAAAAGCTGCAGAGAAAGAACACGTTGAAGCAACGTATGTCTATGGGATTATCCTACAGTGCTCGGGAGATCATGATCAATCAAAACAGCAGCAATCAGGCATGAAGATTTTATCTTCTCTGAAAGTTAAATCGGGACGTTCAAGAATGAAAGAGTGTCGTGATAAAGTGAGGACGATGTTGTGGCGATCTATGTGGTGGTTTAAGAACAACAGTTTTGGAAAACAACAAGTGTCGTGTTCATGTAAAGAACCATGCAAACTGCAGATCAACAGGAACGATGGTTATCCATTGACGAGTTAATGGATGAATACGACGATATTCTGTGTGAAACTTGCAGATCCAATCGAGAAGTGACTTGGTTCTATTATATGCAGCATGTAATTGAGAGATTGTTCTGATAATTCGATCTATATATATATATAATTGATCAGAGAAGTTGGATTAATTATTAATACTGATAGAGGAAATATCGATCGATCTTATGTATTTTTCTTGAGTTGTGATATTTTATGCGTTTTGTGCTATTAATTAATTGATGGTTATTCTGATAAAACAATTATCTTTTTTATCAACTGAAACATGAGTTAGAAATAAATTCAAGAAAAATATCTTATTTGCAAATTAATTAAGGCTTGTTTGGGAACACAATTATTCTCGTATATTTTTAAACTGTTTTATTATTATTTATAAACTATTTACTATTATTCATAAATTATTTTACTATTATTCACAAATATCCTTAATATCCAAACGAATCATTAGTGCATGTATCATTCTACCACTTATTGTGATACCCTTTATAGCTATAAAAGGTTATAATACCAATATATTTATTTTGGTTAATTAAATATTAAAAAAGTTCACTTGATTTGCTTTTAAGATAGATTAATTAGTCTCTAAATTTTAATTTAATTTAAACTTTTTACTCTTTATACCTTCAAGTTTAATGAAACTAATCATTCCATCAATATTATGTTAATTAATAGTTAAAATTGTCGTGTTAATACTGATAAAAAAAAATTTTAAAATTAAGATGTCCACATAAATAATATAAGAAAAACAATTTTTAAATTCAAGTTAAATCCTAAATATCTGTTTAAATATGTTTAGAAGTTTAAATTGAAATAAAAACCTAAAAATGATATTCATTTTTTATTAAGTCTTGTTTTTTAGAAGGTTTTTATTGTTTTTAAATGACTTTTTTCTATATCACATCTATATTTTTTTAATAGTCTATATTAAACTAATACTAATAGTTTAATATAGACTATAGTTATACTAAATCACAATCACTAATACTAATATATAACTATACTAATAGTCTAATATTAATATAATTATATAGTCTAATATATTAGACTATAGTATATTAAATGTATTACAAATATATATATATATCAATGATTCAATATGTATATATATATATATATATTATATAGTCTAGCGGCAGCAATAATGGACACTTTGAAGGCGAAGAAGACAATGAAATACAAGAGATCATCACGACGACTTGATCATGAAGATCAATGTTATTGCCCGAAACTTGTATCTCTTCCCTGAGACATGCTGATGGAAATCCTAGTACGGGTCGCCTCTGCTTCTTTCACCGATCTGTTCAATGCGAAAATAAGCTGTAAAGAGTTTCTAGAGTTGGCAGAGAAGGAGGATTTTATATTCCAACACGTATCGCTAGAGAAATTCTCTATCATTCCATGGAATATAAGCGGCGAAGCATCGTCATTCTTGAAACGCTACAAAGACTGTGGCAATCCCGACTCCCTATATAGACAATGAATGATTTCTTACTTCAGTTAGAGAATGACAGAGGTAGGGTTCGAGTACTTGAAAAAAGCTGCAGAGAAAGAACACGTCGAAGCAACGTATGTCTATGGAATTATCCTACTGTGCTCGGGAGATCATGATCAATCAAAACAGCAGCAATCATGCATGAAGATTTTATCTTCTCTGAAAGCTAAATCGGGACGTTCGAAAATGAAAGAGTGTCGTGACAAAGTGAGGACGATGTTGTGGCGATCTATGTGGTGGTTTAAGAACAACAGTTTTGGGAAACAGCAAGTGTCGTGTTCACGTAAAGAACCATGCAAACTGCAGATCAACAGGAATGGATGGTTATCCATTGACGAGTTAGTGGATGAATACGACGATATTCTGTGTGAAACTTGCAGATCCAATCGAGAAGTGACTTGGTTCTATTATATGCAGCATGTAATTGGGAGATTGTTCTGATAATTCTTTCTAGTATATATATATATATATATATAATTGATCAGAGAAGTTGGATTAATTATTAATACTGATAGAGGAAATATCAATTGATCTTATGTATTTTTCTTGAGTTGTGATATTTTATACGTTTTGTGCTGTTAATTAATTGATGGTTATTCTGATAAAACAATTATCTTTTTTATCAACCGAAACATGAGTTAGAAATAAATTTAGGAAAGAGATCTTATTTGCAAATTAATTAAGGCTTGTTTGGGAATAGAATTATTCTCGTATATTTTCAAACCGTTTTATTATTATTTATAAACTATTCACTATTATTTATAAATTATTTTACTATTATTCACAAATATTCTTAATATCCAAAGGAATCATTAGTGCATGTATCATTGTACCACTTATTGTGATACCCTTTATAGCTATAAAAAGTTATAATACCAATATATTTATTTTGGTTAATTAAATATTAAAATAGTTCACGTGATTTGCTTTTAAGATAGATTAATTAGTCTCTAAATTTTAATTTAATTTGAACTTTTTACTCTTTATACCTTCAAGTTTGATGAAATTAATCATTCCATCAATATTATGTTAATTAATAGTTAAAACTGTCGTGTTAATACTGCTAAAAAAAATTTAAAAATTAAGATGTCCACATAAATAATATAAGAAAAACAATTTTTAAATTCAAGTTAAATCCTAAAAATCTGTTTAAATATTTTTAGAAGTTTAAATTGAAATAAAAACCTAAAAATGATATTCATTTTTTATTAAGTCTTGTATTTTAGAAGGTTTTTATTGTTTTTAAATGACTTTTTTAATATCACATATATATTTTGTTAATTTTTAAATATGATACGCACATGTTATTGATATTAACCTATCATTTTTAGCTAACGGAATAATAACTAAACAGTTCTTCTACAAGTAGTCCATTTCGTGCACCTTTACGCACACCTTTTGCCATGTCTGCGGCTATTTAAAAAAAATTGAAAAACACAAAGGGACGATTAAGGGTGTAAATTTAAACCGAAAAATCGGACCGGACCAATTGGATTGGTTGGACCGGTTCTTGTAATGTAAAAACCAGCCGGAATCTATTCGGTTCCGGTTTTACGATTTCCCAGACCGGACAAGTTGATAAAAAAATATATATAAAATAATATTTTATATATAGGTTTTATAAAAAAATAATATTATACATAATATTATTTATATATAAGTTTTATATATAATGTATAATTATATGAGGAATTTTAATATATAATTATATATCATATATGGAATAATTTCATATTATAATTTATAAATTTTAACATAAAATGTTAAGCTTAAATGTGAACATATGTAATTTTTTTATCATATGCTATTAATATAATTATATATAAGATAATATTATTATAAAATAAAAGTTTAATCTCAAAAATAAAAATTTAATTGATCGTATATTATATAGCTATATATATAAGTTTATAAGTAATACTAATATCCTAATATAGACTATAATTATACTTATACTAATATAGTTATACTAAATAACTATAAGTTTATAACTAATACTAATAGTCTAATATAGAATATAGACTATTGTTATACTTGTAATTAATATAGTTATACTAAATCACTAAAAGTTTATAACTAATACTAATATATAGTTTATAACTAATACTAATATATAACTATACTAATAGTCTAATATTAATACTATTATATAGTCTAATATATTATATAGTCATACTAATATAGTTATACTAAATCACTAAAAGTTTATAACTAATACTAATATATAACTATACTAATAGTCTAATATTAATACTATTATATAGTCTAATATATTATATAGCCATACTAATATAGTTATACTAAATCACTAAAAATTTATAACTAATACTAATATATAGTTTATAACTAATACTAATATATAGCTACACTAATAGTCTAATATTAATATTATTATATAGTCTAATATATTATATGGTCATACTAATATATAAGTCTACAACTATTTAACTAATACTAATAGTTTAATATAGACTATAGTTTTACTAAATCACAATCACTAATACTAATATATAACTATACTAATAATCTAATATTAATATTATTATATAGTCTAATATAGTAGACTATAGTATATTAAATGTATTACAAATATATATATATTTCAATGATTCAATATGTATATATATATATATATATATTATATATAGTCTAGCGGCAGCAATAATGGGTACTTTGAAGGCGAAGAAGACAAGGAAATACAAGAGATCATCACGACGACTTGATCATGAAGATCAATGTTATTGCCCGAAACTTGTATCACTTCCCCGAGACATGCTGATGGAAATCCTAGTACGGGTCGCCTCTGCTTCTTTCACCGATCTGTTCAATGCGAAAATAAGCTGTAAAGAGTTTCTAGAGTTGGTAGAGGAGGAGGATTCTATATTCCAACACGTATCGCTAGAGAAATTCTCTATCATTCCATGGAATATAAGCGGCGAAGCATCGTCATTCTTGAAACGTTGCAAAGACTGCGGCAATCCCGACTCCCTATACAGACAAGGAATGATTTCTTACTTCAGTTACAGAATGACAGAGGTAGGGTTCGAGTACTTGAAAAAAGCTGCAGAGAAAGAACACGTCGAAGCAACGTATGTCTATGGGATTATCCTACTGTGCTCGAGAGATCATGATCAATCAAAACATCAACAATCAGGCATGGAGATTTTATCTTCTCTGAAAGCTAAATCGGGACGTTCGAAAATGAAAGAGTGTCGTGACAAAGTGAGGACGATGTTGTGGCGATCTATGTGGTGGTTTAAGAACAACAGTTTTGGGAAACAGCAAGTGTCGTGTTCACGTAAAGAACCATGCCATCTGCAGATCAACAGGAACGGATGGTTATCCATTGACGAGTTAGTGGATGAATACGACGATATTCTGTGTGAAACTTGCAAATCCAATCAAGAAGTGACTTGGTTCTATTATATGCAACATGGAATTGGGAGATTGTTCTGATAATTCTTTCTAGTATATATATATATATATATATATATATATAATTGATCAGAGAAGTTGGATTAATTATTAATACTGATAGAGAAAATATCGATCGATCTTATGTATTTTTCTTGAGTTGTGATATTTTATGTGTTTTGTGCTATTAATTAATTGATGGTTATTCTGATAAAACAATTATCTTTTTTATCAACCGAAACATGAGTTAGAAATAAATTCAAGAAAAATATCTTATTTGCAAATTAATTAAGGCTTGTTTGGGAATAGAATTATTCTCGTATATTTTCAAACCGTTTTATTATTATTTATAAACTATTCACTATTATTTATAAATTATTTTACTATTATTCACAAATATTCTTAATATCCAAACTAATCATTAGTGTATGTATCATTGTACCACTTATTGTGATACCCTTTATAGCTATAAAAGGTTATAATACCAATATTTTTATTTTGGTTAATTAAATATTAAAATAGTTCACGTGATTTGCTTTTAAGATAGATTAATTAGTCTCTAAATTTTAATTTAATTTGAACTTTTTACTCTTTATACCTTTGATGAAATTAATCATTCCATCAATATTATGTTAATTAATAGTTAAAACTGTCGTGTTAATACTGATAAAAAAAATTTAAAAATTAAGATGTCCACATAAATAATATAAGAAAAACAATTTTTAAATTCAAGTTAAATCCTAAAAATCTGTTTAAATAGTTTTAGAAGTTTAAATTGAAATAAAAACCTAAAAATGATATTCATTTTTTATTAAGTCTTGTTTTTTAGAAGGTTTTTATAGTTTTTAAATTACTTTTTTTAATATCACATCTATATTTTGTTAATTTTTAAATATGATATGCACATGTCAAATATTTATTGATGTTAACCTATCATTTTTAGCTAACGGAATAATAACTAAACAGTTCTTCTACAAGTAGTCCATTTTGTACACTTTTACGCACACATTTTGCTATGTCTGCGGCTATTTAAAAAAAAATTCAAAAACACAAAGGGACGATTAAGGGTGTAAATTTAAATCGGAAGACCGGACCAGACCAGTTGGACTGTTTGGATCGGTTCTTGTAATGTAAAAACTAGCCGGAATCTGTTCGATTCCGGTTTTACGATTTCCCAGACCGGACTGGTTGATAAAAAATATATATATAAAATAATATTTTATATATAAGTTTTATACAAAATTAATATTATACATAATATTTTATATATATAAGTTTTATATATAATGTATAATTATATGTGGAATTTTAATATATACTATATATAATTATATATCATATATGAAATAATTTCATATTATAATTTATAAATTTTAACATAAAATATTAAGCTTAAATGTGAACATTTGTAATTTTTTTTTATCATATACTATTAATATAATTATATATGATAATATTATTATACAATAAAAGTTTAATCTTAAAAATAAAAATTTAATTGATCATATATTATATAGCTATACTAATATATAAGTTTATAAGTAATACTAATATTCTAATATAGACTATAATTATACTTATACTAATATACTTATACTAAATCACTATAAGTTTATAACTAATACTAATAGTCTAATATAGACTATAGTTATACTTATAATTAATATAGTTATACTAAATCACTAAAAGTTTATAATTAATACTAATATATAACTATACTAATAGTCTAATATTAATACTATTATATAGTCTAATATATTATATAGTCATACTAATATAGTTATACTAAATCACTAAAAGTTTATAACTAATACTAATATATAGTTTATAACTAATACTAATATATAACTATACTAATAGTCTAATATTAATACTATTATATAGTCTAATATATTATATAGTCATACTAAATCACTAAAAATTTATAACTAATACTAATATATAGTTTATAACTAATATTAATATATAACTACACTAATAGTCTAATATTCATATTATTATATAGTCTAATATATTATATAGCCATACTAATATATAAGTCTACAACTATTTAACTAATACAAATAGTTTAATATAGATTATAGTTATACTAAATTACAATCACTAATACTAATATATAACTATACTAATAGTCTAATATTAATACTATTATATAGTCTAATATATTAGACTATAGTATATTAAATGTATTACAAATATACATATATATATATATATATCAATGATTCAATATATATATATATATATATTATAGTCTATATATATTACAAATATATATATATACTTATAATTAATATAATTATACTAAATCACTAAAAGTTTATAACTAATACTAATATATAACTATACTAATAGTCTAATATTAATATTATTATATAGTCTAAAATATTATATAGCCATACTAATATATAAGTCTACAACTATTTAACTAATACCAATATTTTAATATAGACCATAGTTATACTTATACTAATATAGTTATACTAAATCACTAAAATTTTATAACTAATACTAATATATAGTTTATAACTAACACTAATATATAATGATAGTCACTATACTAATAGTCTAATATTAATACTATTATATAGTCTAATATATTATATAGCTATATTAATATATAATTCTATAACTATTTAACTAATACTAATAGACTAATAGTTTGTTATAGATTATAGTTATAGTTATATTAAATCATTATAGCTAATACTAATATATAACTATACTAATAGTCTAATATTTTTTTTGATAAGTAAATAACAGTCTAATATTAATAGTTAATACTATTATATAGTCTAATATATTAGACTATAGTATATTAAATCAATTTTCCAAACCATCAAAAAAAGTTTTAATTACCATTTAAAAAAAAACATATTGAAAATATTAACTCAATAGGAAACGACGCCGTTTCCCCTATAACTAAACCATAATTCCTAAAGTCTTATTCTCCCTCTCATTTCGGTCTGCATCTCTGCCTCGCGGCCTCACCCCTTTTCACTCTCAGTCTCTCGTCACTCAACTCTCTCGTCTCTCACTCTCTCTTCTCTCAACTCTCTCGTCCCTCACTCTCTCTTCTCTCAACTCTCAACTCTCTCGGCCTCACTTTGTCTCTCTGCCGAGTCTGTTCAGTGCCCCCTCAAAGGTATTTTTTTTTTTAAATTACACACTAGGGTTTTTGTGATTGGGTTTTGTGATATTGAGATTTTTGTGATTGAATTTTGTGATATTAGGGTTTTTGAATTTGAAATTTAGGATTTTTTGTAATTGTGTTTATTATTCTGTTTGTAATATTATGATTTTGTGATTGAGATTGTGAAATTATTTTGAAATTATGATAGATGATATTTGTGATATTAGAGTTTTTTTAATCCGAAATTTACTTTGATTGGATTTTGTGACTGGGTTTGTGAAATTGTGTTTTGTGGTTGGGTTTGTGAAATTATATTGATAGGATTTTGTAATTTTTCTACTTGAATAACATCTGTCCTGTTTAATGTTTATCAATTGGGGTTGATGATTTGAATAAACTGTGACGGCTCAACAATGAAACCAGTTTTTTTTTCTTATAAACATATTTTTAATGATAAACTGTCTAAATTTGATTTTAAAAAAATCGAAAAATCGGACCGGACCGGTAATAAGTAAAATCGGAAGTACCGATTTAGGAGTATAACCGGTGCATAATCAGTTTTGAAAAATGCAAAACCGAAAAACAGGACCGAACAGAAAACCGGTAAAATCGAAAGTACCGATTTATGAGGATAACCAGTGCGTAATCGGTTTTGTCCAAAACTGGACCGAATTGGACTAGTTACACCCCTAACAATTACTCCCCAAATATCTCTCATTTTCTGCATTGACGGAAATCGAAACCTCCCTTAAATCTTCACTGCCTGCAATCTCTGGGAAATTCGTCGTGCCTCTCATTCCTCCACCTACAGTCGACTGGAAAGTCTTCGTCCAAAAAAGACTAACCCCAAATCTCTCCCATTTTTTGCCCTCAATGGAAACTGAAACCTACCATCAAATCTCCACCGCCTGCAATCGACAAGAAACTCGCCGTGCCTCTCATTCATCGTTCATCTGCCTACACACAACACAAAAGTCATCATCCATCCTTAAGTACGTATATGTTCAAATTACAAAGAGAAAAAGGTTTATGTTTTCGTTGGTTTCTCCTTCTCTCTCACTTTTTTCGTTTCCTCTTGAGTTTGTTGGTTGTCAAAGTCAAGGTAATCTCTCACCTTCGTATATAATGGAGAGGGAAAAGGTCCTCCATTTCCAATCCATCTTTTGCTGTAGTGGACAACAATATATTTGACTCCAACTTCTTGCTTCCCATTTGTCTCGGTGGATGCAAAAGGATTCTAAAGATATCAAGTGCTCATATTCTTCCCTATAGCCTCATTTTTTTAAAAAATAAAAAATAAAAGATATTATAATAAGCAAATTTAAGGTAAAAATGTTGTTGAAACCAAAGTTAGAATCACGAACCCTTGTCTCATTTTGTGGTAATTGTGTTGAGTATCATCCAACAAATTGGTTATCAATGACTAACGAATATGATTTGTTTGACCAAGTGAATTTCAGATCGAAAACCATTGAAAGTATATTTTGTGGATTCTACTTATACATATGTTGTTTCCATCTTATTTTTCTTTCTTTGTGGATGTAGTCTTTATTTTGAGAACTGAATTTTCAGATACCACTGTTAATTGTACATGGTATAAACTGTCTGGCTATATATATATATATATTTGTGGATGTAATCTTTATGTTGTGATCATCCCTTGGTACACTTTCTTGACATATATCTATGGTTCATTTTGTAGAGCATGGTAT
Organism: Juglans mandshurica; assembly: GCA_022457165.1. Lineage (NCBI taxonomy): Eukaryota > Viridiplantae > Streptophyta > Magnoliopsida > Fagales > Juglandaceae > Juglans > Juglans mandshurica. The sequence goes on along the minus strand of CM039629.1, from coordinate 21,662,870 downwards.
GTTCACATGCATAAACTGAGTTGAGCCAGCAAGTCATTAAAAAAAACATCATATTGCTTAGGGGTACGTCAATATAATTTTAAAACTTGTTTTGCAGCTTTAGTTTTCCAACTTGAGTTTGGAAACTGTGCTGGATTTGGAGACAATAGCAGCCAGAAACTGTACCAGTCTTGAGACTACTAAATGGTACCGAACAATTTGACATGTGATTGCAATCCTTTGAATAATTTCATCTCATTATGCATGTATACTCTGAAATTTATCTGGACTATGTTGACATTTATGGTTAAATTGCTTGAACTAATACAACACAAGATGATTTTTGTTGTCCTAAAATATTGATAAACATTCTCTACATAGAGAAAGGAAAAGAGCACGCATATCCATTAACACCTCCTACCACAAATCTATCCACAAATCCATCAATCCAAGTAGAAGTAGTGTATTTGAAGTTCAATTTAACAGTTTCATTTAGGCTGTATTTGGATATTAAACTGAATTGAGTTGAGTTGAGATGATAAAATATTGTTAAAATATTATTTTTTAATATTATTATTATTATTATTTTAGGATTTAAAAAAGTTGAATTGTTTATTATATTTTGTGTTGGAATTTGAAAAAATTATAATGATAAGTTGATATGAGTTGATATGAGTTTGGGATCCAAACTCACCCTTAATGTCTACATTTATTACTTAAGTTTTGGTTTATTATCATGATTCTACAGTTTAACCCAAGATCATTTTTACACAATTCTCAACACCTCCTACAACAAGTCCATCAACTAATCCAACAACCCAGGTATTATGATTAGTTGTGAATTAGTTAATTCTTCTATTAGTTCTGTATTTATTTGGGGTTTTTGGTACTACTATCAATACTTGATTTATATGTTAGGTGATACCAAGAAGCCGCATCCAACATCAAAGAAGGGTTGTAAGGTAAATCTTAATGCTATATTGATTGATGAGATGTTAAAAGTAATAATGGTTCACAATACACACAATCATGGCCTATCGCCACAAAAATCTCGTTTCTTTCGTTGCTATAGAGAAGTTAGCGAGTCAGTAAAGAGAGTGCTAGATACAAATGATTAGGCTAGTATTCGAATGAATAAGAGTTTCGTCACTCTTGTGCAAGAAGTTGGTAGGTTCGAGAATTTATCATTCTTAGAAAAAGACTGTCATAACTACATCGACAAGGCACGTCACCTTTGACTTGTAAAAGGTGATGCTGGAGCTCTTAGTGAATACTTTGCTCGAATGCAATATAAGAATGATGGTTTTTTTGCACTTATGGACTTCGATGATGATGTCAGGTTAATGAATGTTTTCTGAGAAGATGCACGAAGTAAGGCGGCCTACAAATATTTTGGTGATGTCATCACATTCGACACCACATATTTGACAAACAAGTACATTTGCACCGTTTGTGGGTGTAAACTACCATGGTCAGTCAATCCTGTTGGTATTATGGTTGATTTCTAGTAAGGATACAGAGACGTTTACATGATTGTTTTAGACTTGGTTTAGATGTATGGATGGTAAAGCTCCCAATGCTATTATCACAAATTAGGATAGAGCTATGAAAAATGTCATTAGTATTGTCTTTCCAAATACCCGACATAGATTTTACCTTTGACACATTGAAAAAAATACTTGAGAAGCTCGATTCCCATGATTCATACAAAACCAGGTTGGAAAGTCAGTTGCTAAGGTGTGTATATGACTCTCAAATAATTGACGAGTTTGAGAAATGCTGGGAAGTGTTAATTATAATGTACAACTTCTTGCAGAATGCCTAGCTGCAGAGTTTATACACTGACCGTATGTATTGGGTACCGGTATCCCTCGCAGATTTCTTTTGAGCTGGAATGAGTACAACCCAACGAAGTGAGAGCATGAATACGTTCTTTGACGGGTATGCTCATGCATAGACAAACTTAAAGGAATTTGTTGATCAGTTCGATAATGCGTTGAGGAAGAAGATTGAGAATAAAAATGAAGCGGACTTCCACTCATTCAATGAAACAATTCCCATAGTCTCTATCTCTCTACTTGAGAAGACATTTCAACACTTGTACACGAACTCTAAGTGGGGAAACAGTCAAAAACACTACTAATTGAGAATGTCATAACGATGCATATGAGGAAAACAAAAACAAAGTAGCAATAAGATTCATTACTCTCTCAATCTGAGTAGAACCTTTTCAAGCTTTTTATGCGCATAATCAGTCAAAAATTCCAAATTTCAAAGGGAAAGTGTAAGCGTGAAGTAATTAAGATTGAATTCAAAATTTTCAAACCCAATATAAGCCATTGCACATGCTACTAACCACAACACTAATAATCAAACTATAAAAAGGCTCAGCTCAGGAAATGTAATTTGTAAGTGGCATCAATCAAGGAATATGGGTGGCCATCCAGGTCCCACGGGGATCTCAGTTGGGATTGATCGAGATTTCAGGGAGATATTCGATCGGTATATGACTTAATCTTAGATACAAACAACCAAAAAACAACAAATCCTCGACGCAATTTTTACCAATCCAAAATCACAAAGAGAGAGAGAGAGAGAGAGACAAGAGAGATACCGATGGTGAGTGCAATCCGACTTTGGGATGAACTTGGGGCTTGCTACGGGGCGTTGATCGTGGCTGGAAGATGCAAAGAGAAGAAGGGAACGTTTCTGAGCTGAAGATCGGCACTGAAGAGAAGAGAAGGTCTGCCTAGGGTTCAGAGAAGAGAAAGGGAGAGACGAGGCGTGGGTTCAGAGATCGGAGAAGAAAGAAGAAGGGGAATTGAAGGTCGACGGTTGATTTTGCGAAGGAGAAGAGAATAAGGGAAGAAGGCATGGTTCGAAGAGAAGAAAGAGAGATCCAGATCGAGCATGGCTTGAAGAGAAGAAGTGGAGATGAAGGGGAAAAGAAAAACACGAAGAAAAGAGATGAAGGCCAATACACGGCGTTTACCTTTGCCACGTCAGATTTCGTGCGCAGGGAGTGCAACAAACCGCCCAGTTTGGATTACAAATTCATCTCAACTCATCATTATAATTTTTCAAATTTTAATACAAAATATAATAAACAATTTAACTTTTTCAAATATCAAAATAATAATATTAAAAAATAATATTATAATAATATTTTATCATCTCAATTCAACTCATTTCAACATCCAAACACACCTTATCATTTTCCATCTGGTTATTGTGATTGACATGGATAATACACAACTAGTAAATGGATGAATAGGTTGTAGGTGCTTATGTTGTAAATTTTTGTGGACTAGTGGGTTGGAATTATTTATATTTTGATTCAGCAAAGTGTTGGTGTTGGTATAGACTGCATTGCTGAAAATGTTGTATTTTGAAATTATTGACAATGGACAGATATTGTTCTTCATATGTGTGCTATAGACTGTGTTTTCATCTTGGTTAGATTACTCCGCAATTTCTTTATGGCTTTATTAAGTTTTTTTTAAAACTTTAATTAGTAAACAAGGCTATATTAAGTCCAGATTTTTAAGGAAATGTTTTTTGTAAACAAGGCTATATTTTATGTTAGATAATTAAGTTGAGAAAAAAAATAGTTGGGAAACCATAATTTTAAATAAAAAATAAATTCTTAATTAATATATGAAGTGTATTTGTAAAATATAATATGGATAGTCCAATGTGAACTATTTTCTTCAATAGTTTTGATTTTAGTCAAAATCTCAACTTTTAGCCAAATTTTAGATTTGGCAATGACTAGACCACTGCCAATGCTCTCATTTCTCAAAACCTCATAAAACATTTCAATTTAAACTATTTTACTACTATTCATATATTATCTTATTTCATATCACTATCCAAACGATGCCTTAAAGTTATCGTTCAAAATTATTATTTGTGCAATTTAATTTTTTTTTAATGATTAAGAAATTGACTATTAGTGAAATTGTGTCTTTTTTTTCTTAATGATTAAGGATGTTAAAAAAATATTTAAAAGAAAATGAAAAAAATGTCAAATGGATTAGGGGTACACCCAGCAGCAATGTACCCTAGCATTGTCCTAACCAGATTATCCATTTCAACAAAAATAAATTGTTCAGGTCTCATAAGGCAAAATAAAAACAAGTCACTTCAACTGTGCATATACTATATCTCATCCATAAAAAATATGACACATTTAGTCTCGTTTCTTTTCGCAGATAAGATGAGATGAGATGAATTGTAATACAAGTTTAAAGTTGAATAAAATATTGTTAGAATATATTTTTTTTAATATTATTTTTATTTTAAAATTTGAAAAAATTGAATTGTTTATTTTATTTTGTGTGAAAATTTAGAAAAATTATAATAATTATATAAAATGAAATGAGATGAGAATAATTATGAAAATAAATGAGGTAGTTGTTACCCAATCACATGTTTCTCCAGCCCACATGTGGCTAGACAGCCACTAAAATCATAGCAAAAATTATCTGCTCAGCCAGTTACACACATCCATAAGGTATGTATGGAGATGTAGTTGTTCCAAAAAATTAGTAAATTATTTCTTGAAAGTATTTGACCAGACCTTTCAATAGAATAAAAGCAGTCAAAATGAGAAAATTAGCTATCACTATCAGCATGTGAACCTCCTAGATTGCTTTAATATATCCTCTTACTCAATGGTTAGGAATGCTACTAAAAATAAAAAATCACATAACTGCTTTGCACAACTATAAAAGCATTTAAGCATTTTTCTTGGGTCTATGCATTTGATGTTAGATTGATGATGATGAACATCATGCATATAGTATGTCAATTTTTTTGGTTTCAAGAATTCTCTATATATAGATGGCTGCGTTTACCTGTTTGTTCAATATTACATTAGTGGAACCCTGCTTCTTGCTCTTGTCTTACTGTATCTGTTCGTTCTAATTGGTAACTATATACATGCATGATTGGCTGCAAACTATGTGAATGAAATGGATGCTCAGAACGTATATGGATATGCACTTTTCAAGGATGGGAGAAATACTAGACTGTCTTATCCCTTGGAAAAGTTCCGTCCAAATGTGGCTAGGAGAAACTTTCATAATGGGTGTTTCATACAAAGATTGAGAGAAAAAACTACATCTCTTACAAATTATTCTTCATTTCCCTTGAAACATATTCATTTTTTGAAGTCAAACATGTTTCCTAATGCTAGTGATTGGTTATTACAATAAAGAATTGAGAAATATACAATCTTAAAATCTATGAGCCAATGAAGTTTTACAAAACTTCGACAGAAGGTGTAATTGTCGACATTATCCTTTAGCCTGTCTTGTGTGTTGACGCTTTGATTTTAAAGAAACTATGTAATTCGAAATTATCATTTCAAGAAATACAAAATCAGAACCTAAAAGAAAACAGCTAAAATCAGAATGACATTGATGACAATGATCACAAAATCAGAACCTAAAACTAAACCACTAAAATACAGCCACTAAAATCAGCAAAATATAACCAACAACAGCAAAGATCAGCACAAAATCAAGTAAGATCAAAGAGAAATTTCAGAAACTTTTACCCTTACATATATTCAAACCGAAAAACACAGTCTCAGAGAGGTAGTCTAGGGCTTTGGATCGAAGTTCCTCAGTAGGCATCGTAGCACAGGCCGAAAGGAAGCTAGCTGCCGATTGTTGTGTAGAACAAACACGAAGGGCTGCTGTTTGGTCCTTCACCCAGGCTAGCGAAAGGACAATGGCTAGACGGAGAGAGAAAGGGACAACGAAACAAAAAAAAAAAAAAAACCAGAGAAAGGAAGAGAAACCCACTGCGGGATGAAGCTTTACAAGAGAAAGGGAGATAAAGTTATCATTGGTCTTGAGAGAAACAAAGAGAAACAGAGGGAAATGGGAAGAGTAAAAAAAGAGAGAGAGGAAAGAGAAAGGGGAAATAGTTTTACGGTCGTTGATTATTTGTGAATAAAATATGGATTTAATGGGTGAATGGTGTCTCTTCAACTTTGGATTTGCCTTTAGAAAATTTAAGCTTAACGTTTTTAGCTAGTCTAAGAGCATTCTTAGATTAGTTAAAGTTAAAAGGATATATTTTTTTTTTTTATGAATGTTAGATAAATTTGACTTTTAGTTATTCTATTCACATAAATCTCTATATTAGAATAATTATTTTTTCATTATATAATAATAAAATAATATAAGATAAATTTGATTTTTCACATCAAATCTCCATATTAGATTATACATTTATTTATCAGATAGTAATGATCAACTAATAATTTCAAAAATATTTAATTTTTTTAATTATTAATTTATTTTATTTTATCATATTTTACTATTCTACCTATTATATATTAATTAATAATCATATTCTTATTAAATTAATATATCACTAACTCAAATTAATATATCAATTTCAAAAATATTTTAATTTTTTTAATTATAAAATTATTTTATTTTACCATATTTTACTATTCATAATATTATATATTAATTAGTAATCATATTCTAATTAAATTATGGATTAAAAGTAGAAACTAGAAAGACATTGATGGAGACCTCCGGAGAGAGAAACAAATGATATAAAATGGATTTGATGAATAAACAGTGTCTTTCAAATTTGAAAATAACTTTAGAAGTTATTGTAAATATTTGGAATATAGATATTCCAATGTGATACATTTTATAGTACAAAAGCTAAATTTTCATTGGATTTAACTTTTAGCTAATCCAATGAGAGTGCTCTAAGAGCATTGGCAATGGCCTAACCATTGCCAAGTCCAAAGTTTGGCTAGAATTCCAACTTTTGGCTATAGAATTAAATTTTGGCTAGATGAATCCACATTGGACTAATCCTCTTAAAGTCAAAATAATAATATAATATTATATATTTTAATAATATTTTATAATTTTTTTTATTTTACAAATACATTTCATATATTAATTAATAGTTCAATTTTTATTTAAGATGGTGTTATCTGGCTATGTTGCTATTTATTAAAACAACAAAATTAATACCAACATGTTACTATCTGGTTATGTGGGAACAAAATTAATACCAACACGTAACCAAAATTAATCCCTCTTTATTTAGTAACAAAGATGTTATTTTTGGGGTAAACATAAATACCAACACAGTCCTCTTTATATAAATGTCTACCAACATATTTTATTTGGTAGTTTCAAATTCCACAACTTTCTCCAAAACTCAGAAGTGCTTTTTGAATGTGAACTTTCAATTCTTCCTCCATGATTTAACAACTCCAAGCTAAATGATATACTGATTTTACTAGATACATTCCACTTTTATGAATACTCCAAACAAACTGGTCTACAAACCGCAAGTGAGATCAGTGAAGAAGGGGTCATCATCAAACTGCCACATTTAAACCTCTTGAGTTGACTAATATCAAATTCATAATCTTGCTTCATTGAAAATATCAATTTATGAGCAAATTTGAATCCTCATAACTTCTTACAATCCCAATCATCTACTTTCTTGATGGAAAATGTCTTAGTTTAGGAAGTACCATAAGATGTAAAGAAAAGCTGAGATCTGTTCCAATGCACCTAATAGACAAGCAGCATCACAGAAATCACAAATGCACAACTGATGTTAACAGCTTCTATAAGACCATAAAGAAAATGCAATAATATAAGACCATAAAGACTTTGTGCAGTCCTGCCAATAATATAAGACCATATACGACCATAAAGCATCTAGCACCCAATCCTACCATTGCTACTCAAGAAAATGCAATAATATAAGACCATAAAGACTTTGTGCATATTTATTTTAGACTCTGTGCAGATTTATTTTAGACCATAATAAATAAGATTTCTGTAAATTACAACTCATTCATCCTAATCACTTAAGTTGTCATTTAGGCTGGACTTTCTATCAGCTTCTATAAAATGAATTTGTTGTATTGAGCAATATAGTCCACATGGTTGGATGTGTTGGGTCCTTGCAGGCTTTCTGTTGTCCATGATCTTTCTTGTATGTCTAATTCTTGTATCTTCCACTTTCTTTCTTTCTTACTTTTGCTTAGTCTGTCTTTCCCCCATTGTCTTATTGGTTTCATTTAAGTGAGGCTACATGACAGTATTATAGCTTATGGGATCATATTCTTTCATTTCAACAAGTGTTGCCATTTCTATTCAACATACATACAAGGGACCAATAGCAAAAGGCAAAATGGCAATGGGGGCCTAGGTTATTTGCACCTAGAGGACCAATAACAGAAGGCAAAATGGCACAATATGAACTTCTGGAGTTGATTCCACACCATACGAGTGTAAGGGTGCCATTCTGCTTGCACCCTCTGATAAGCATCTCTACTCTCTCTCTCTCTCTCTCTCTCTCTCTGAATTTTTTACTAGATTTTTTTGGTTTGGTTTGGTTTTCTACCATCATTTCCTCCTCTGCTTCAGCTATAACTTCTTGTTTTGGTGAGTCTTCATGGTTTTTCTTCTCTTGCATTGATTTGTTTGTTTTAGCTGACAAAAGTTAGGTGCTTTTCTTATTAATTTCCCTTCTTGAGTTTCTCTTTTTCCCTCTAGAATTTCGTTTTCTGGAAATTCACGTGTTGATCCTTTCTGGGTCGTATGATCATCATATCCTCTAGCTCGAATATAAATTTCTCTACCAATTTTTTGAGCTTCAAATTTCTGAATTTCGTTTCCCAGACTTTCACTGGTGCTCTAGATTTCATTACTTTCTACAGTTCATTTCCCTGTCACAAATATTAAACTTTTGCCGATTTCTCGGCAATTTTCGTTCTTTATTTACTTGGGATTCTGATTCCATGGGACTCTGTCATGGTAAACCCATTGACCACCCACCCATTGATATCAAGCATGATTTAAGACCCATTATTTAAGACCCCATCACAACCAAACATGATGCAGACTAGATCAAGCCAAAAACAAAACTAAACAATAAAATTACAAATCGAAAAAACCAAGTGAATGGGAGATGATTACTTTTTGTGAAACACAATAGAACCCTAATAGAGGCCTGACCAGTTGATTAAAATCGATTTTCTCTTGCAAATCGACTGCTCCTTCTCCTAATACCAAATTCCCAACTTCGACAGTCCTGGGGTAACGAAAACAACAAGAGAACTGGAAAAAAAAGGAAAAAATGGAGAGAAGGGAAGAGAATGAGTGTCGGGCCAAAGAGACAACAAATGAGAAAGTGAAGGGAAGAGAGAAACAAAGAGAAAAAAATGAAGGGGTGTTTGTCGAGGGAGAAAGAGAGAGAGAGTGAAGGTTTGTGATTCACGAGAGAAATAGAATGTTTCGGTTGAGGAGATATGATTTTAGAATAAAATAATAATTTAGTAATGAATAGTTACTCGCTATGTTTGGAGAAAATGATGGACTTACTGTAACTGAAAGTTTGAACTTTCTGTTTTACCGAGTCCAATGCAACGGGCTTATACACCACGAAGTTCATAATTTAGCTTTTTAAGAGTTTTAGCGAGACCGATGCGGATGCTCTAATACAAGTTATTTATACAAAACTTAGCTATATTTTAGATTTTACTAGCATCTGGCTAATCTAATGTCAGTGTTTTGAGAGATAAAAAATTGAATAAAATTATTATAAAGTTAAAATATTATTAGAATATAATTTTTATTTTGAAATTTGAAATACTTAATTATTTTTTATATTTTGTTTGGAAGTTTGAAAAAATTATAATGATTAAATAAAAAAGTTAAATTTTTAAAATTAACTTTTTTTTTTATATTTATAAGATTTGAATATTAAAATAAAATAAAATGAAATAAGATAAGATAATAAATTTTTATTATTCAAATCAGGCATAAGGCTAATTTGGATAGTAGAGAATTATTATTTTATTATTATTATTATTTATTATTATTTTTTAATACTATTTACATAATATTTGATATTACTTCACTGGACAAACGTAACTTAAAATACCGAGAACACAGGACGTAAGACAAAATAAACCCGACCCATCGTCGTCGAAAGGAAAGTAGGTCGGATTTAGTTGGGCGGATGAACCTAAGTATCTATGCTAACATTATTACTCTCTTGCCCCTAGTTAATCGCCACATTCTTAAGTATAACACACAAATTTCATTGGCCTGTATAGTAATTAAAGCATAATCAGGGCCCAACGACTGACACGTGGCCCAGGTACTATAAAGGTCACGCGCAAGCTTACCTGACTTCGCCTACTCCGACGCCCTCCGGAGCTTCCAAAGCTGAAAAGTTGTTAGTTTTCGCCTCGAAACTACATAAAGACCAAATCGTAGAGTTTTACTTTTGGCTTTCATTTCTGGCTAAACTTCTCGCTTCCCATTTTTATTCTTCTGCTTCAATCTTAACTGTTCAGAGACTTTTCGGAGCTGCCATGGCATCTTCAATTGCCGGATCAGATGTCGTTGCCTTCAGATCCGCCGGGAGATTCGGATGTCCCGGAGACCGCAAATTTGGTCAGTTTCGTCAATGGTCACCGACTCTGGGTGGAGTCAGGTCGGCGCATGCCCGGCCTTGCGTTGGCCTCCGGTGCAGATCGAAGGGCTTGTTTACTTCTTCCGGTAACGAAAATGTTCTTTTTCACGTGGTTTTTTTCCTCCTATATGTTGTATGTTTGAAATTTCAATTTTGGAAGCCAAAAATCGCATATATTTTAAGCTTTTGAGAGCACGAAAAGTATACGTTGCATTTGAATTTTCAAGATGTTGTCATTTTTGACGACTAGTCAGGGATTTTCAAAAAAAGTCTAATGAGGAATTTAATATTAATATTATTAATAATTCGGCTGTAATGAATGGTGCACGCAGGGGTGAGGGCCCAGGTAACCACACTCGAACAAGCAAGCGTTGAAACAGCCAAAGACGTGGTAGCCCCTGTGGCGATTGTTACAGGAGCTTCTAGGGGTATTGGCAAAGCAATTGCGTTGTCATTGGGACAAGCCGGTTGCAAGGTTAGTGATATTGGGACTCCCCCGAGTGTCTTACTTGATTGTGATTCAGAGAACGCAAAGTAATTTGCCTAATAGTAGAATTGTACCATTTTTTTTTCAGTAATAACGCGGTCTTAACTGAGTGGTTGATCTGGTTCTGTGGAAGATTTGATTCTTTTCTGCCAGATAATTGTTTGGTTATTGATCCGTGAAAAGGGATCACTGAAGCTCTAGTGGTTTCTCTTTATTGTTTTGATTTGCATATTATATCGAACTCATTTTATGTAAAATTAGCTGAATTGAATTCATAGTTTCAATTACAAGATGCTTTATTGACCTGGGATCATTCCCAGTTTGCTCTTTGATCCCCCGGTGATGGTGATGATTGTGGATTTTGTCGTGATATATAGGTCCTGGTTAATTATGCTAGGTCATCCAAGGAAGCTGAGGAAGTCACTAAAGAGGTAGATGATTTCTCCACCAATTTGATGTGCTATCTTTTCTGAGCACGTGTGAAGTTGATATTGTGTTACAGAAATCACGTGTGATAGTTTATTGGTCTATTTCATGCAGATTGAGGCAAATGGTGGACAAGCCCTGACTTTTGGAGGAGATGTTTCAAAAGAAGCTGATGTTGAATCAATGATTAAAACTGTAAGCACATGTTAATTCAGCTAAGGAAGTTAATTTGATTCTATTTTCTACTAGTGGCATGCTTGATGAATTTTTCATTACTGCAGGCAGTTGATGCATGGGGAACTGTTGATATATTGATAAACAATGCAGGTCAATTGATGTCCACTTCCTCTTTTGTCATTTATTAATAGCAAAGCTTTACTCCCCAAACTTATCCACCATTCTTGCAGGAATTACTCGGGATACTTTATTGATGAGAATGAAGAAATCTCAGTGGCAAGAGGTTATTGATTTAAATCTTACGGGTGTATTTCTCTGTACACAGGTATGTTAAACATTTCCTCCCCCCCCCCCCCCCCCCCCCCCCCCCACAGAAGTGCATTGGCTGAATTATTTATTCGAAGCTGAGATAATTTACTGTTTGTAGGCAGCAGCAAAAATTATGATGAAGAAGAAAAAGGTAACATGTCATTGCTCTCTCTCGGGTCCTGTACTTTTGCTTCCCTTCCATTTGGGCTGCACAAATCTGTCACCACAAAGTTAACTTTTCTTGTAATCCATTCCTCTTTCATAACTGGAACATCTTCTTTCTGATTATGATGGGATGTTGCATATTGACATAATGAAATTTTCTGTAAAACATATACACTGTTATGATCTACCATAATCGCCACCATCTAATTGTGGAATGTATTACCAAAGAACTAAAACTGGAAAGAAGCTCAATTTTTAATTATTGAAAACTTCCTGTGCATTATTACCACATTTCCTGATGATAAAGGAAATGTAAAAGTTAGTTTACAACTGTCTGAAAGCTAACAATGCCTCTTACAAGTTACAACAAATAAAATTTAACAATATTTCCAAATCAACACTTTATATGGACGTGGGCTTCTGTAGAACTTGCAATGTTCATTTTTTGTTGCTACCTCCTCACAAGTGGTCTTCTGCAGGGAAGGATAATCAATATTGCATCAGTTGTTGGCCTGGTTGGGAACGCCGGCCAAGCCAACTACAGTGCCGCAAAAGCAGGGGTAATCGGCCTGACAAAGACTGTTGCAAAGGAATACGCAAGCAGAAACATCAATGTGAGTCCTTGGAAATTTGTATCTTTTTGTGTTAGTTATATATTACACACATTAAAAGATTCAGCTAGTCCGAGATGATAGAAAACAGTTATGACTAAAGAATTTCCTTTCAGGTTAATGCTGTTGCCCCAGGGTTTATTGCATCTGACATGACAGCCAAGCTAGGAGAAGATATTGAGAAGAAAATCTTGGAGACCATCCCATTAGGTGAGACTGTAAGAAAGCTCAATTTCGTTGGACCTAAGAGCGATATCTTTGAGGAGATTGTCAAGAATGATAGTAGAAGTTGTCTCCTTAAAACTAGACTGATTGTTTTGACTTTTATTGTATTCAGGAAGGTATGGGCAACCAGAAGAAGTTGCAGGACTGGTGGAATTCTTGGCCCTTAACCCTGCGGCCAGTTACATCACTGGACAGGTTCAGAGATTCGTTTTTGTAGTTTACTTTGATACTGTTTCACATACTTGTTCGAGCTGTTAGTCCCACTTATGCCTGCCATTTTGGTTAAGAGACATGGCTCGGAGAGGACCTGATGCTATCTTCTTAACCAATTTCCTGGTGCAACTTTGGGAATCAAGGCTCAATTTAATGAGACAAGTTTGCGTTACACCTTTTGTTTTCTTGCTGTCTATTTTTCACCTGTTTGGTGCTCAGTATGGCTAAAATTGCTGTCTTTCAGGTGTTCACCATTGATGGAGGAATGGTGATGTAGGTCAGCTATCAATCCGTCTGATTATGTGCATGCAGGGCTTTTCAGCTTCACAGTTTAGACTTATGGCACTGGAATCACAAGATTCATCGTCGCGTGACAATCTATGTGGAAAAGCTTATGTACTTGCGCTTTTTTCTTGAGATGGTTAGGTTTTAAAATAATACTACGGCTATTTTGATAGAATTTCAATTAAGTTTGTTACTGAAACCAGATAAGTGGTATGAAATTATAAGAGGCGCTATGCTTCTTTTTGGCTGTGTTGTCCTCCACGTGGTTTTGTTCTCGTGGTTGATAGGTTATGTCCATTGGAATTTGGAGGTTGAGAGATGTATTGCCATGAAGGAAAGTTTTTGGCTGAAGTGTATGCGAATTGGTCACATGGCTCTCAAACCAAGAGGATTTTGTGGTTGTACCTTGAATTGGGGTTAAGGTGTGGGCACTGGGTTTGATGAGAATAATTTTTCATAAATATATATATATATATATAACCACATGATATTGTTTTGACTTTTACTGTATCTTCATCCACGCGTTTCAAACGGTTAGAAATTGATGACTCGTTGATTTTTGCCATCAGTTTCGGTTCAACTCTCTCTGAATTGCATTTGCATTGATACAAGATACAATAAATCGAATTTTTACAGAAACATGACTGATCAAGGCGGTTTCATTGGCTATAGTACTAAAGAGTAGGAAGTGCAAATCTTCTGATCAACACGATTCCAACAAATTCAATACCCTCCTGTAGACAACTCCACTAGCTCAAGTCCATTCCAAATCAGACACAGGCTTGAAAGTGATGATGGCCAGATCCTGGATCTCCTGTCTTCAATATTTCTTTTCCTGGATAAAGTATCTTGAATAATTCACTCCTGGATTTATATGCCGATGATGGAAGCATTGGTCGTGTCAGGACCTCCACAGTAGTTGAGCTCTGCAAAAGTGCCCCCTCCTTCTCCCTTTGATAGTCTTCCGGGATTCACGCAAATGCACTTCACTTGCTCGTCTCCTTCACCTCCTTCCCCAAAAGACAGCACCTGTGCCAAATGTCAGATTCAATCATACTTCCTTTGGTGAGTTTTGTCATACCTTTCCACTAGACTCGTTATGTTATGTTGTGAGTAGTTAAGACTCAGACATTCATCAGTGTGATGATACAAGCATTTTGACGAGTCTAGTCAGAGGTACTTAGCATGTTCGTTTACCTTTACAAAATACTTCATGTCTGAAGGTAGGATGAGAATATCTGGAATGGATGAGATGTGAAGAGCTTCTGGAGCAAGTGAGAAGTCCAATGGAATGCCTTCTGCTGGTGGGTATAGAGGATAAAAGCTGTTTCAAAATGCAAAAAGTAAATAACATGTGGTTATATACCTATGCTCATTAGGACCTATAGCATTAACTGAGCAAGATATTGTAAAGTCAAATTACTAAAACGTGCCTCTGCTGTCTAAGAATATGGTTTGCAAGTCTACTCATACGATCATTGGGCGTTCCATCTGATGGATTTCGTGACATCTCCTCTCCGCTAAGGTGTTTCAGAATATCCACGGTGCAGCAACGTATCTTGACCTGAAACATCAAGTTGTGATTTGCTTCACATGCTCTAAAATTGCAATAATAACTTTTCCATATGTGCTTTCTTAATGGTAAAAGGATCCAACTTCCATGAGGCCTATAAATTACGTCTACATCCCATAAGAAACAAAACAGTCAGAAGGACAGGTTGAAAGTTTACAACAGCCAGAATGATAAATCTTAATTGCAAGACAGACACTTCTTTTAAATTTGCTTGGCTAATGTGTATTAACTCAACAGAATTCGTCAACTGTGAGGTTCTTCACGAGCACTGCAAGATCAGCCAATAGAGTAGCTCACTCAGTTTTGGCTGCACTCGGGAAAGTTTTTCTCCTGACAAATTGGCTCTCTGCGCATAGTCAAGGATTAAACCACCGCCTACTAAACAATTTCCTACTTTTAGAGCATCCTGATAGATCTCTTGGTTTCAGTTTAGTTTTTTGGAGTTTTTAAGTTATTCCTTTTTCTTAGGTCACATTACTGTTTCTCTTACCCAAAGACAAATGAGTTAAAATAAGTGATACTTTTTTTAAGGCATAAGTGATATAATATTTGAAAAGCAGAAAGCGGCAACCATGACTTCAGGACAAAATGTCACTAGTGTTTTACCTGATTTGCCTCAAAAGCCCCTGGATTTGGGATACTGATAACCTGAGTATCAAAGGAAACATTCGGTAAACATGGTTGAAAGTAATGGAAAATACTTAGAAGGATCATAAGTTGAAAGATAAACTCCTGAAGATAGTATACCTGATGCTTGAGATCATGTGGATGGATCTCAAAAGGAGGCTGCACAAAACCAAACCAATACGATACTCAGTAATTATACACTATCTCAGTGGAATATCAACATGCAAGCCAAAACCAAACAAATAAGTTAAAGTGGAGTATTAGCATCATTAGGATCTTAGTAATCTTATACTATCACAAATTTATTTCATTTCTTTCAACGACAGTACCTGGGGGAAAACAAAGTCATGGCTTGCGTCGCGTGTCGATGGCATAAGAATCACACGTACATCAGAACCCATGTATTCTGCATAATCTTGCAACTGAAAAAGAGAAGAAAGGATAAAGGTTAAAGAATCAGAAATTACTTCTCTCTAAAACAATTATATCATAAACCAGCCGCCTTTAGAGACCTAGCCCCAGGGAGGGGGAAGGGTGAAGAAAGATACCCTTCTGAGGATTTCCAGATTGAATATTTCATCAAAGCTCCTGTCAGTAGTCCCTTTCTTAATCTCAATATGTTCAGAATCAAGAAATGGCCCCAGCTGCCAAATTTGTCAATAATGTCAACCCCCTGAAACTTGCCTACTAATTCCAAACAATTTAAAAAGTTCCAAGAATAATTGAATAACAGAAACTTACTGACTCTTTCGATACAAAAGTTGTTCAAAGAATAAATGAATTAAAGAACAATAGAACCTTACCAGTATAAGCACCTGAGGTGGCTTTCTGGTTGCATATGTTAACAGTTCCGTCAGAGGCTCAAACAATAAGTTGTCCGTGGTGGTAAAAGGGCCCGATGCAATAATCTATTTAATTACCACAGATATGTTCAAATTATCAAGAGGGATTAAGAGAAGACATGAAATTTTAAAAGGCATCGCCATCCCATATATTGTTATCAGGTCAGCAATGAGTTACATAATAAGATATTTACAAGAGTGTAAGTCTAACATGATAGACCCAAAATGAAGTCAATATTAGAGTTTTATATCATTAAAACTAGACAATAAATGTGCCTTGTTTCAACATTCAACCACTTTGGCTGGGATTCCAAGTCTCCTGTCTTTTCAGAAAGCAAAAATGATGCTCTTCAGTTGAAAATGGATCTGTCTCTCATTAACCTTCCTATTAAATAATCTAAATTCGTTATTTTGGGCCTACCAACTACCTTCAAGTGTTCACATTCATATTTGTTGTTCCCCAAAAAATTCCTGATAAGAATATTTAAGAATGAAAAAAGGTATATTATATGGAAAATCAACTATATTACATACAGAAACAATATCGATAAACAGAGACAGCATTTACATGGAAGCCAAAGAATAAGACACAATGTCCCTTTAAGATACTTATTTGTAGTTCATCCATGGATCATAAACTACAAGCTTACATACCACTGATAGCTCTGCCTGTATACAGGAGAGATCAGTAAATTGAATCTCCTGATCTAAAGCTTGTTTCTTTGTAGGACGGAAATTCACATCAGCAGTAGCAGATAAAGGAATAGAATCCACCAGTTTCGATGCAATTAAGCAGTGTCCACTAGGATTATGCCCTTCAATACCAACAACCTGTAAGAATGCCTTCCTGGTTAATTTTTATACTGGCGTGGTCTAGAGCTACACTTGGTTTGTTCCATTTTAACAGAGAAAAAATATTTGTTCTATTTCATACCTGGCCAGGGAAAACTGAAAACTGGCTCAATTTTTGCAGTTCCAGACGAACACGTTGCCCTCCGGAATGCTCAACACTATAAGAACAAAAGAAAAACCTATATCTGAGGAAAAGAACTAAAGACACAGCATGGTAGTGCTCCCTTAGCAATGTACAGACACATAAAGTTAGTTCAGCCTTGCATTTGACAGGCTACTTTGAAGTGGTTTTCTTATGGTGGATACAAAAAAGATAATCCTGGACATGTGATGTTTTCACTAATCAGTGTATCTAAGCTCTCTTCGCCTCAGGAACAAGCATTGTGGGCCCACCTTGGTTAGGTTGCCTTTTTAGTATAAAGCTTCTTCTTGTATACATCTGTGTACAAGGGATATATTGTCGTTTCATTAATAAACCTCTCGTTTACTGGTATAAAGAAAAGTCCTAGAACTTCTTATGCCAGACCATTATCTCTAGCTATTCAAAGATAGATCCTTCGAAACAAGAAGTCCGATTGATCATGAGATTGATCGATCATATTCAAATTATGGAGAGATTTAAGGATTTGGATGACAAGTCAAAAAATGTGGCTGATAATTTCAACGTGTCATTGATGCAGTAGGGAGGAGGCCCTGCTATCAGCTGCTCAGGGACTCATATATAGGAATAGTAAACAGAAGAGCAGCAATACTCACCTGCTTTGCAGCAAGGTGGACTTCTCATTTAAATGGCCTTCTCCATCACAACAGATCATACCAACAGTAAATATGCTTTTCTGAAACAAAATATTCCCTCAGACACTTAGATTTAGAGGTTTTTTCCATACAGACTCCTAAATCTAATAAAATGTGAAGTAAACAAGTAATATGTGGAGACAGAAGCCAGCAGTTAGAGTTGCTGTAAGAAAATAGCAATAGAAGAACACCTCTTCATCAGTTCTCAAAATTCGTGTCTCCCTCTGTGTGTGTGTGTGTTTGTGTGTGTGTGTGTGTGAGAGAGAGAGAGAGAGAGCAGTTAAATTACCTGGGAAGCCACTGTAGGGTCCACTGGCTCCTCGTAGAGCCCTGAGGCAACAAGTGCAGTTGTACACCTCTTAATTCGGTTTTCCAGTGCATTAAACTAAATCACCAATATGTATATTAGGGAATACCTATATGGAGGTGAAGAATAAGAACAACTCCACTGTACATAACTACTACATACCCTATCTTCAATCCGGTCATACATGAATCGACAACCTGGTTCAGGCCTTGATTCATGAACTATTAGAGAGCACCTCTTTTGAGGCTGAACCTTTTTAATAATATCATCCTCATTATTCTCCTGATCACGTGCCTTTTCTCTGACATCTGTACATGGCATATTATTCATGCTAAATTTTGTCATGAACTTATTTGTTCGCTGCCCAAAGGGTGTCAAATGTTTTGATGATTTTCCTGAAGAAAAGATATTCCCATTTGTTTGAGGTGTTGCATCCAATGGCTCTGGATAAAGTCCCTGAGATCTGTCTGTTGGAGAGCCCAAAATATCTTCTTTTGTATCTCCAACTTCATCATTCAAAATCCTGAACAACAGACCTCCCCAATAATTCACATTGTAAGAATGAAAAGGATATTGCCAATCAAATCTACATATTTAGTATGTTAATCATCAATAATACGGTTGAGACTGGTCATGCCATTATAATTACAGAAGAGATTTTTTTTATCGTTCATAATTACAGAAGAGAATTAAGTATATCTCATCAAGTTCCATCCTTTTCCTTTCATAATTCCCACTATAATACAAAGTACCAAAATATAAAATCACATAAAACAACTACCGACTACAATGTTTCGTGTACAACATGAAACATCCTAGCGATCCAGTAACAGTAACAACTAGAAACACACAGACATGACATGAGAGTAAGAGATACTTGTTAGGTGGGCCATCGGTCCTCCCTTAATAATCCAAGACATTGATGGCCATTTTGACCGACAAAAATGAGTTTCTTAGTTCCGTTTTGCAATACATCAAGATTATTAACTTATGACTAAAACCCACCTTAATAAGGCAGCCCCATGTTTGAGACCCAACATGCAAAGAAGTATCAAACAGATAAGAAATCATAAATATAGATGCGTAATCAAAAGAAGAGAACAAAAAAATGTTAGATTCATACATGTCCACATCTTTACTAGAGTAAAAATGCAAAGCGGTTTCCTCCTTAATAACCGCCTCTTTCAGCGCATTTTGCAAGTGCTGTAAGAACCCATCCATCTCTGCATCTTGCACAATTGCCTCGTTCAGTTGCCTGGAAAATTTCACATCCCAATTATGCTATAGAGCAGCTAAAAATGTCTAATTGTTCTTACATTAGAAATTCCATAATTTCCCGGCATAATTAAAATGGATCTTCTTTCATTTCTTTTTTAATTCCCATTTTCCACAGTTTTTCAACCATTGGGGTGTATTCAAACTGAGAAAGCCAATCTAATAAGCAGTTTTTAACAAAAAAAAAAAAACAATGACAATAATAAAGTTACCTATTGAGATAGTAAACCTCCCAGTTTGAAACAAGTTCTGAGGGCTTGAGATTGTAGTTTATGCAGAACGTAAGACCTGATCGAGAAGTTGCTTTAAGATCCAGCAAATGGAAGGGTATTTCGTTGGGGGAGGGGGGCAGAAAGAAAGGGCAATAAAAACTTACATTTCTTGGCAATCTCTTCTTCTTCGTCGAGAGAGAAGCCACCCTTCTTGAATTCCTCCACGATTTCCTCTTCCATGGCCTTTTCCTTTCTCTCCCTCGCTAGGGTTTTCTCAAGCTGCCCACTATTTGAGAGTAGCAGGAAAATGGCGGAAATATATTTTTTTAAGGGAATGGCGGGAATATTGATCTCGAGTCGGAGTTGCCATCGCCATTGATCCATTAATATAGGGCGGGTATTTTTGTTTAATATTCCCACTATAACCCTGTTCTATGTCGTATTGACAGATGTACACTTTGCAATGAAACATTGAGGGTGAGTTTGGATCCAAAACTCATCTCAACTCATCATTACAACTTTTTCAAATCCTAACACAAAATATAATAAACAATTCAACTTTTTCAAATCCCAAAATAATAATAATATTAAAAAATAATATTCTAACAATATTTTATTATCACAACTCAACTTAACTCAACTCACTTCAACATCCAAACACACCCTGAAAATGCCTGGTATGACTTAAAAGTGACTGTACGAGATTTCGTAAAATTAAATTTATAAATTAATATAATTTTATATATTAAAAAATAAATTTATAATTTAAACTTCAACATTAAATCACGTCACTTTATTAATTTTTTTTTATAATTTTTTTTTTATAAAAGAATCTCTTTATTGTTAAAACATTTCTCTCTAAAATGATATACATTTAATTTATTATATAATTATTTATATAACCATATTTTAAATAAAGATATTTTATAAAATAATTTATAAAAATAAAATCACTTTATATAAATAAATATATTTTAAAATATAGTTATAAAAAAATTATGCGTGTATCCTTATTCTATGTCTGTCTTGACTTTTTAAGGTTGCGTTTGGATGTTGAACTGAGTTCAGCTAAGTTAAGTTCTTTATAAATAGTAATAAATTGAGTAGTAAAGAGAATTATGTAGGATCTATGTAAACTGAGTTTAAAGTGTGTTTGATATAAATATGAGTTTAATATTTTTTATAGGAAATTGAAAAAGGTTATGGGTCCCACATATAAAGATGTTTTAAATTGAAAAATGTTGTGGGTCCTATGTATAAAAAAGTTTTG
This sequence comes from Juglans mandshurica, assembly GCA_022457165.1. Taxonomy (NCBI): domain Eukaryota; kingdom Viridiplantae; phylum Streptophyta; class Magnoliopsida; order Fagales; family Juglandaceae; genus Juglans; species Juglans mandshurica. The sequence goes on along the minus strand of CM039629.1, from coordinate 21,641,752 downwards.
AGTTAGGATGACTTTAATAATTTGAGAGTTGAGTGTTTGAATGTTAGACTCGGCTTAAAATTAGACTGAACTCAGTTGAATTTCAATAACCAAACGAAATTGTTGCTTAAGAGAAATTCAAATTAATTTATAAATTTGTGAAAGTAATAATTCCTTTGAAAAGTGAAATTTATTAGAAAAATAATAACTTTTTTATATGAATCTCAGAATTACTAATTTTTTTAAAAAAATAATACCCAAAATTTCTCTAAAATACTTGAGTGTCTACCAGTGCAGACGTCATAAACCACTCAACCCACGATAGTAATGTTATTCAAAAGTTAGATGATTTTGATTGAAAAGGTACGTTAATAGTCTGTATAGACTCTGGCTCAAAAATACTTTCGATTGATTTTATCTTATTATTATAATTATTATAAATTTTTATATAAAATATAATAAAAAAAATTTAATTTTTTTAAATTTTAAAATAATAATAATATTAAAAAATAAATTTTTAATAATATTTTATTTAATTTTTATTTTTAATCTCAATTTACCTCATCTCAACTCATTGTCCAAAACTAACCTCAATTAAGCAGAAAACGTTTTTACTTTTTACAGTCTTTTTCCTCTCATTTTAGGTTCTCTTCCTTTGTTATCTGTTAGTGGTCATTGGTCATTACGCACTTCTAAAGAAAAAATCTAATTTATTTTCGATACAACGTAGATGTCATTGATGAGAATGCTGCCTATATTGTCAATAAATAAAATCACACTTGTTTTCTTTTCTACAACCATTCATTGATAAAATCACAGTTGTCAATTACAACTATTTTTTCTAATTTTTATATGAATGATATTTTTGTAAAATAATTTATAAAAATAATCTCACTTTACATAAATACTCTCAATTTAACACATAGTTATATAAAGATTATAAAAAAGAGATGTAAGTGTATCACTACTCATATCAAAACTCATTAATTTGTAAGTTTCTTCTTTGTAATTGAACATTACTGAGTCTCCAGGTCTTAGCAAGAACTCCCAACTATTTTAGTATGAGAAATACTTGAGCCACAAAAAAATTACATAAAAGTAAACTACAAACGTACGTAGCTTAATGTAATACGTCAGTTTGTAAAGTTACTTTTATTATAAAATAGATCTAACAGATCTTATAAAACTATGTTGGTTTATGAATTTACTTTTATGTAATTTTTTTGTCTATGTAGCAGTTCTTAATACAGTCAAATCAAGCTACTAGAGAGCTTGAACGCATGTGATTCTTATCTGGCTGCACACAGCGAACTGAATCTTCCACAGCAAGGCCTTGAGCACCAAAACAGAAGTACTGGTTCATCAACCCCTTATCGAAGGAACTCAGTCTGTAGTTTTTTTTGGAGGATGGGCTTGGATGATCACCACCAAGAGAAAATGTCCTTGTATGATTGTTTGGAAAGGATGATGATTGTGAGTACTTCTGCCGAAGTGGGATTAGACTATCTTCCATGTTTCTAGATCTAATGAACGATGATTCCAGAGAATCATCATCATCTCTAAACTGATCTCTGCTGCCAGCAGCACTCTTCTCTTTCCTGCTGGGCCACTGGAGCAGGAGCTTCAGGCGCCCTGCACCATAATTTACAGAACCTGCCTTCTTATTGCTCGACTGATCAATGCATAATAATATCTCTGCATCAGGGACTCTGAAACAAGTTCCAGGAGTTCTGTTCCCAACACCCTGCATTTTTAGTTGGGAAACAAGGGCGCTTCTTTCCCTATGATCCTCACAGTTGGAGATCCCCCCAGCAGAAATCAACTGCTTTATTACAATATCAGAAGATGCTGATCTTGGCCTTTGCTTGAGAATATCCAGAGGGGTCATCCCATGGGCATCCTGGATGTTCAACCCGATAGATGGGACAGTCATGAGTAGGTCAACCAGATTAGATTGAATGTTTTCAGTTACTGCGATGTGAAGCACAGTTCTTCCGCCATTGTTCCTGACATTGATGATGTCTTCCATGTTCACGATCTTACCACATAACAACTGCTTCATGAGGCCAATATGCCGGTCCAATCTTTGGAAACTCGGGGTCCGGAAACCATCCACTGCCATGTGTAGAAAAGTATCTCCATAGTTGTTTTTTAAGGAGGCTAATGATGGAGATGCTAGAATCAGGGCCTCTACCACGGGTAAGTAACCCCTGTAAGCAGCCACGTGTAGTGCTGTATTCCCTTGATTATCTGTAGAGGTGATAATATCATAGGATGCTACTAGATCCTTTACTACCTGCATTAGAACTTTAATCTTCAGTATAGCAAAGGGAGTAACAGGTTTCATGGGGTCGAAACTTGAGGTTTGATTAGGACACAAACATTAAACTTTTCAAACAGTTTTTTTGAGCACAAGAAGTCCATAAAGTTTTAGTAAATACACCACTTATTGCATAACCCATTATCGTTTTAAAAAAAGTTAAAACACTGAGTTTTTTATGTAGCCGATACAAGGTTTCCATACTGTATGTGGTATGTCAATAAGAAGGCTTGCAAATAGAGTAGATTACTAGATGCTGTATTACAAGTACTAAAGCATTGGGATGCATGAATTAATGGCTAAAGCATCTGACAAGTATATAAAGATAGGAAGCCCTACCTCAACCTGCCCTCTGCCAGAGGCTGTATTCAAGATTGTAGATCCCTGAGCATCCCTGTACATTAAAACATCAGAACAATCATCAAGAAGCAGCCTTAACATCTCCAAATTCCCTCCTCTAGCCGCAGCATGAACAGCCCGGTTCATCATCTCCCCCCAACATTCTGCGCCAATATTACCCAACTGCACCTCAAATTCACCTCCACTGTTAAGGAAACACCTTGGTGAAAATGCAAAATCAAGCAACAGTCTGAAAACCACAGAATTCTTGCTCTTTGCTGCAGCATAGAATATCTCAGTAACCCCATATTCTCCTTCTCCAAAGACAAGAAGAGGGTTTCTCTCTAGCAATTCCTTGAGAAAATCCACATCCCCAGCAGAGGCAGCAGAGTACAGAAGCCAACCGCCATAGCCAGCTCTAATGAGAGAGTTATGACCCCTCTTTGTTTCACTATCGAGGAGGAGTTTTCTAGCAACATGAGAGCGACATTTGGCAACATCTTCGAACTGAGCTTCATCGTCCCAGACTGTCTCGAGGCGGCGGATTCGACGAAGGGAGGTGAGCTTAATGAGGAGATTGGAGTCAAGGTGGAGAAGCTCCCTGACCAGTTCATAGAGGCCATTGGCAGCTGCCCAATCAATGGGAGAAGCATACCACCACTTGTCTCCGGTGCTCTCCCACCTAAGAGGGAAGTATGAAGGCGGCATCGCAGACTGGAATTGACCAAAGGATGATTAGAGAGGCAAAGAAATTGATTCTTTGAGATGGGGAAGTCTTGGAAAAGCGAAAATGATGAGGAATCCCGTAAAAGAATCAAACTATAACAAACAGAACCTGTAAATTAAAGTGAATAGAGAACACTTGAACAACTGAACAAGAAGTCTTTTAAAAAAGAAAGAAAGAAAGCAAAAGAGCGCAAGATTAGAGAGAGAGAGATAAAAGAGTTTGAAGAAGATGGTTATCTGAAATAGAGAGGATAACTAACCCGTTTGATATTGATTGAGGAAAAAAAAAAAATCCCACTAGATATTTGCAAGAAGAATAATGGATACGAGAATCGGGAGTTATAAAGAGGAAGCAAAGATGGCCATTACCAACCAAACGAAGCCAAGACAACAAAGAGAAAAACAACGGGCTTTAGGAGGCCAAAGTATCTGTCACAAGATAACAAAACGAGAACGACCACCTGATCGCAGATTTTTGGAAGGTGTTTTTGTATGGAAGTGAAAAGGTTGGATTGAAAGCATAGAAGAATAATGTAATGAAGGTGACGGACTGAACAAGAAACTTCAGTTCGTGGGAAATGTAGTGGATTTTGTTCATTTGTGGGCAGTTTTATCCAATGTTTTGAATAGCTGGTTGGCGTACCGGTCAAGGTACTTAAACGAAATATTTTGATACGGTTTCGTATATCGTTTCGGGATAATTGATATATAAATAAATATATAAATTATATTCCAAAATAATAGTCTATATACGAATAAATTATATATAAATACATATATATAAATTATAAATAGTCTAATCTGAATTGGGGGTCAAAAAATAAGTTTGTAATTTGAAAAAATGAAAAAAAAAAAATTAAAGGCCGAAATACAGGCCGGTACAGCCAGTATTTGAGCCGGTATGAAACATATAGGATACCTGTACCGGCCATTGGGCCGGTACGAAAAATTTCAACCGTACCAGCCGGTACGGTACAAAATTTAAAACACTGGTTTTATCAGCTTCGAGGGAAATTTTGTTGAGCGGAGCCAGGCCGCCGGCGACTAATTGCTTCCACATTCAATGCATCCCCATTTTTTCCTCTTCTTTTTAAGCTATATTCCCAACACTACTCAACTCAAAAACATTAGCTTCTCAATAACCTGTTATTTAACACCCTTCAATTCTAACAACACAATAAGATAGCAATATTTCTTGAACGAATTCAAAACCAAATTGTTCTTTTAGCTTACATAGATTTGCTAACTGTCGGGACATTTTTTTTAATTAAAAAATATTAAATTAAAATAGGGATGGATGTGAAAATCTATTTATAAATTTTAATTTTTACGCATCTAACAAATCTTCGATATAAAACTTTCACATCAACTATACTAAAAAATTATTTATGTTTTAATTTTTTTTAAAAGTTATAATACATAACACACGGAGAGAGAAAACCCTAAGGTACCCAATCCCCGTCGTCACCCTCCACCCAAAACCTACGGCACACCACCACAGACAAGATCGACGAGCTCTAGCGACACTGCTGAGGGCAATCCTACGTCGGTCCTCCCTCCTACGACCTGGAGTGTTTCTCTGGGGCTAAATCGATGAGATTCTCAGTGACAAGGAAATCTCTTGGAGGCGACATCGACCGTCAAACTTGTGCCTCCGCCTCCGCCACCGCCACAAACAAGACCGACGAGCTTCGACGACTCCTCTGAGGACACTCCGGCGTCGATCCTCCCTCCGGCGACCTAGATTTTCCACTCCTTTGGTTCGTTGGCGCAGATCTAGGATAGTTCCATAACTCTTTTCTCGTATAACATCTCAGTTCTGCATTTTATTCCCATATAACATCTTCTCTTCTTGAGATGACGAAGCAAGATGACGACGCGCAACATGGATTTGTCTCAGATGGATGGTGAGAGGTGGTTGAAGGTAGAATAAAAAAACTTTTATTTTTACGAAAGATATAGGAAATAGTTTTCGCATATCTGAACGGAGTAAAATGATAGCTAAGTTCATGTGTCTGTGTGGGACGACATCTTCATGGGTAGCTAAGGAGATAAGAGGATTGTTTAGAACTCATCTGTCATGAGGGATTCTTCAGGGAGCTAAGGATGGGTAATGAAGTTCTCATCATTCAACATCATATTAACGCAATGGGTAGTTTTCTGCAACTCTCAAATTTCCAAAATAAAAGGAGGAAAAATTTGTTGGTGATTCCGGAAGGTGCAAATGGCATTGGATGAAAAGGTTTCATACATTCCATTCAAAGCGTCACTTGGTCCAAAGCCGTTGGTCTAAAGCAAGCAAACATAGGGGAGTTTGTTGATGGAAAGACAATGGGAAGGCCTCCCTCAGTCAAAGGTGCATCATATGCCTCGGTGTTGAGGTCACCGACATGTAGTCCGGCAGAGAATAACTCGAAAGGAAAGGATAAGGCGTTTGTAGGAGACGAAGGCTGTCAGGTGACATTGGGAGAAGTGGAAGGAAAGTACCATGTGTTGCAGGGTGGAATGGCTGCCTCTGTCAGGTATTTGAGGGTGGGAGAAGTTGAAGGGGTATTGTGGGCTGTCAGAGCTCAATTGACGGCAGTTATAGAGTATGTGAGAGATCTTATGATTAAAGTGGATAAGGGGTTGGACCTGGTCACGGGTTTGGGTGGTGGATCGAAAACGAACGAGGGGGCGAAGGGGTAGATCCTACGGGTTTGAAGGCCTCAAGTGCGCCGACACAAGGTATCTCGACGTCGTCACATATAGGGTCGTCAAACGCCGGCGTCACTATTCATGCTAGTATCACTTAGGACATCGACAGCTTATCGTCTGACTGCCCTCAGTCACCAATTACAAATGGAGTTGGTAATTTTTCCAAGGTTCACTTTCAGATGTAGATGGGGGTCCTTCCAAGGTTTTGAGTACTTTGGAAGAAGCAGACAAGCCTCTTGCAAAAGATGAAAATGAGGTAACAAAAGGTAGTGCTTCCCCTACCTGTTCTATGCCTCCTAAGGGAGCAGTAAGGTCTAACAAAGTGGCACAAAAAGGATCGTCAGGGGGTGGAGCACCTACAAGCAATGTCATCGTCGATGGAACGACAACACCAATGTCGAAGGTGAAGGAACCATTAATGGTGACATCAACAATATAGTTGTTGAGGAGGTTCAGGATTTGAATGCAGGACATGGCAGGGATGAAATTATGGGTTTGTCATTGGTGCCCTGTGAGGAGGAATGTCTAGGGTCGGAAGTGTAGTTAGGAACTGTGTCTAGGGATAATCTTGTTCCCCTAGTTTCTCTTCTTTCAATAAACGATATAGCAGGTTTACCATCGGATTGGGTTCTGCATAAGGTTAACGAGATTCAGCATATTGTGGGGGATATCTTATGGAGGATGTGAAGACAAATTTAAAATACTATTCACTACGATGGAGGCAGACTGCTAGCTTAAAACCAAATCAAGTTTTAAGAAAGACAGAGAATTAAAGCGTATTTCTTGGACAATCAACTGCAACGCTAAGAGAGGTAACTCAAGTCGAGGGAAGACTAAAGGGGGGCATTATGAAGACGTCCTCATAGAGAGAGTTTAGGGTGGAGTAATAGTCTTAAGGGAAACAAGGGATTGGGGCTGGGAATGAATGTGTGTTCTATTCTAATTCAGGCTTAGCGTATTCCATTGTATTCGGGCTTGGGGTCATTAGGAGTTCTCTAGAATGGACTATAAGTCTTTTCTTGTATACGTCCAATGTATATGATTACTCATTGATATATACATATATAATGTTTTTACTTATAAAAAAAAGTTATAATACATCTGATTATAAGTGATGTGTTAACACACTCATTTATATGTAATAAAACTCCCATACAAAAAGTTACGGCAACCCAATGCCCGAAATGAGAGTAGATAAAACAAAAAATAAAGAGGCAATAAACCATAGTTTCAGGCTTATGTTTCTTGGTTCAGTCACGAAAGGGACTGTAAAAAGGATAGGATACAACATTAATTGTTAACCCGTGTAGCACTTACATAATACATTGATAACGAGTTTTTCAATACTAAGAATATTTCAGATGATAATGAATAGTTGGTAAATAATAATGAAATAATTTAAAATATCAGAGAATAATTATATTCCTAATAACCGTGTGATGAGAATGCTAAGCAACATTAAACAAACAGACATAAAGAGATGTGCCTTTAGCATCAAACCATGCCCTATGAGGAGTAGTGATCAGTAGGGATTCTTGTGGGCCGAAAGCTCAATTAGCCGAACTAGAAAGAGAGGTGCTTATATTGAGAAGATTTCATCCGACCCGGAAGAGCAATCCATGCATTTTGAAAACACGGACCCTCGTGGGTAAAAAGTAATATTTTGTCCTCAACGTCACTCTTTTTTCTGCCCAAAACGGGCAAAAAGATCACGCGACTCTGTTGCTCCGACCAGCAATACAGGCAAACAGCATACCAAGAAAACGCTTTAGAGAGAGGAATGTACTTCTGCAAACACCCAGAAAAGTATACTCTCGAGAACACAAATTAGTGCATTATTAGCGACTTCTTTTTTCTTCAAGTTAGTACATGCATGGAACACAGTTCAAGCCTTCAATTCCATATTCAAACATTCACACGCAGTTCTGTTTGGTGCTGGCTACTAATGGGAATTACAGAATTAGTATCAGAAGAAGAATGTTGGCAAAGAGTAGGAGCAGCATCGAAGGAAAGTGCAAACCCCATTCATATGAAAACCATGAAATGCCTTAATATTAGCTGATACTGATCCCACTGCTTCCGATACACTTGTACTCAAAACATGCAAGAAGATAAAACATCCAACAGAGACCTACCGCGAGCAAAAGTTTGACAGAATATAGCAATAACACTTGGGAGGTTTATTCCAAATTCCAAACTCCAAACCGAGTGACACACTAGTAACTAAACCCTCGACTCCATAAACAAAAATATCACTCGAATATTCAGGTTTTGCTTCAAGCATGTACAGATGCGATGTGGACAATCAAGTCAACCACACGAGTGCTGCCAATACAAGAGATGAAAAAGGGCGTTAGAACTGTCATCTAGCTTCAAAACAAAAGACCAAGAAAGAAGAACGTGCTAAAAAGCCAGTGTTGAAAGTGAATGCAACAAAGAGACAGGGAAATAACGATTACTGAACAATTCATATATTGACATTTCATCCTCAATCAACAAGTGAGAAGGAATCTAATAACATGTTTTATAGACCATATTTTGATTTCCAAAGTCTAGGTAGTACGAGAGGAAGCCAAAAGGCTCAAACAAGTTTAACAGAACAGAGATATCAGATAAGTTCCACAGATTTAAAAACATCAGTCCGGACTACATTAGAAAGCAATGGAAAAATAAGATTACCTGTAGCCCCACTCGTTGTCATACCAAGAGACAAGTTTCACAAAATTGTCATTCAATGCAATTCCAGCCTTGGCATCAAATATGCTAGATCTGCAAAAGTATATAAAACATGATTAGAATTTAGAATAACCATGGTATATCGGACCTTCACTACAGTAAAATAAAACAAAAATTTATTTCCTTATAACATAACCATGTCACATGCTTAAGTGTATAATTATGGATTTAAATTCAAGAAAAGATACAAGCAATATGATTAAATTACAAACATTAATTGTAGCACATGAAAAAGGTCCTCGCATTAATCTACCTGTTGTCACCAACAAAGTCTGAAGACACCACATCATCTTCAGTGTAACCCAAAATCCCCTTAAGCTTGCCCTCAGATGCCTCCCTGAGCATTGCCACAGCGAGTACATAAGTTAGAAAAGATATACATTTGCTAAAGTAGTAATCAATATCCTACTAGTCTTGCCAAGTAAGATTAGAAAGGATTCACTATGGACAATGACACCTGCACAGTCTAAGTATACAAGATGAATATTCCAACACTTACTTGATGGCATTTTTTATCTCCTCGTAGGTTGCCTTCTTCTCAAGCCTGACAGTGAGGTCAACCACTGAAACATCCACGGTCGGTACACGGAATGCCATTCCGGTCAATTTACCATTAAGTGCCGGAAGAACTTTCCCCACAGCCTATTTGACCACAAAATATGCAGCAAATTAGCCAGGCTGCTAAATACAGCAATATAAAATACTTATCTGATAAAAACCCCATAAACTCCTAAAAGTGAATCCAATTGCAGTAGATATTCAAGGACAGAGAACACCAATCGCATATGCTGTTTACATGCCAAACTAAGCATCCAGACAGTTGGCAAAGATTTCTAACTAGCACGTCGTAAGTCACCAATTACAAGCATTTATATAATCAGGCAAGCCCCATGCTCAACAGCAAACAACACTGTCAATAAAAAGTAGTAAACTACCTTGGCAGCTCCAGTGCTGCTAGGGATAATGTTGAAGGAAGCAGCTCTTCCACCCCTCCAGTCCTTGCTTGAAGGCCCATCAACAGTCTTCTGTGTGGCTGAATCACAAAACACAGCGACCAATATTCACTAAAGCCATCAATTCATACAGCCAAAACTACTTCACAGAAGGATTGTTATATTACCAACAACTTACCCGTGATAGAGTGGACGGTGGTCATGAGACCCTCAACAATTCCAAAATTGTCATTGATAACCTATACACAAATTTCATACCACCACAGAATTAAGCACAATAATTCGCAAAAAAATAAAAATAACATGAAGAGTGGTCATAACCATATAAATCAATTTCAAAACAAACCTTGGCAAGGGGAGCAAGGCAGTTGGTGGTGCAACTAGCGTTGGAAACAATGTCAAGCTCGGGTTTGTATTCTTTCTCGTTCACACCCACAACAAACATGGGTGCATCTTTGCTTGGAGCAGAAATGATGACCTTCTTGGCACCACCCTGATTATCAAACAATTCAAGTCAAAAAGCCCCCACTATGAAAAACCCAACAGATAAACCCCATTTCTAATTCTCATTCTATATAAGTATAACCAATCGAATCATACAAGAAAATTCAAAGAGAGAGAGCGAGATGACTTTCCTTCCGACCAAAAAAAGTTCCGTTCACAAGACTCATAATAAACCTTAACTTATTCGAAAAGATCTAACCTTCAAGTGGGCAGCGGCCTTTTCCTTATCGGTGAAAACACCAGTAGACTCAACGATATACTCGGCTCCAGTCGATCCCCATGGGATCTCTTCTGGGTTCCTGAAATCCATCCACACACAAAAAGAGCGTCTTTTGAGTCTGATGGCCATACTTCACACTACCACACACTAGAAAAAGCATGCACCGATTATGCGATGAAATATGGAAAATGGAAACCGTTACCTGACGCCGAAAACAGTGACGGCCTTCTCGCCAAAGAGAAGGGTGTTGGAGTCCTTCACCTTGATGTCGTGGTGCTTCCAGTGACCGTGAACGGTGTCGTACTTGAACATATATGTCTGTCAAATACTAAGTTATTAGTATGACCCTCGTCTCACACAGATCCAAGTTTTCTCGCTAATAATACGGTATGTACACTGTTTTGTTTTGTTTTTTTTCATTTTACCATGTAGTCAGTGGTAATGAAGGGATCGTTAACGGCGACAAGTTCGACATCGTTTCTCTGAAGAACAACCCTCGCGACCAATCGACCAATCCTTCCGAACCCTACAGATCAGAACAGTATACGAACAAACAAACAGAACTCATCGGAAAATCATCTACCAGAACGGGTAAAAAAAATAAAATTACACAAACACTTAGAGATCGGAAAAATTTACCGTTGATTCCGATCTTGATCTTCTTGTCCGAGGCTGTAAAAAATCCAAAAAATACAAAATAAGCAATACAAAAGGATGGAAACGAAAAGAAAATCAGAAAACGGTATTTGAACTAGTTACCCATTGCGATCGGGGGAAGACGGCACTGAATAGAGAGCTGAGATGGGGAGAGAGTAGAAATTGAGAGAAGCTATCCAAACCTAGCTGTTACACAGATTTGTGAGTGTGCGATTGGTGGGTTATTTAAGTACTGGTTTGAATTTATAGATGGAAAAATATTTGCATCTGACTACAGCCGGCACCATTTTAGTGAAAAAAAAAAAAAAAAAAAAAGAAGAAGAAAAAAGAAAAAGAAAGTCATTGGAAGAGTGTGCCGACTGTAGACAGATGTATAGTATTTCTCTTTATAAATATTTGAAAATTATAAAATAAAAATTAAATTATTTATTATATTTTATGTTAAATTATTTTAAAATTTAAAAAAGTTAAATTATTTATTATATTTTATATTAAAATTTAAATAAATTATAATAATAAAGTGAGATAAGTTGAGGTATGCAGAAGGGTTGGAGAGAGAAAGCCTGAAAACCAGTGGGCTTGTCAAGCGCCCACATTGAAGGTTTTGAAAATTCCAGTGCTGTATCATGTCTGTAGCCGCTGATATTATAAACGGTGGGTCACGCGCTGATACGGGGAATCGGGATTCTCACTCTCAGCGCTGGTTTGTAAGATAGATAAATTTTATGAATAGTAATAAAATATTTTGTAAAGTGTTTTGCTACATAATTTTTATTATATTTTATATTTCATATTTTTTTAAATTTTTAATATTTTTTTAAAATTGTTTTTGAATTTATTTTTTTAAAATTATTTCAAATTTTCTATTTATTATTCATATAACAAATATTTGATAAAAGAAAAAATAATAAAAATTAAAAATAATGTAGAGTGTGAAGTGTTAGGAGGTTAGGAAGATTTTTTCTTTTGTGAATATTAGTAAGATGTAGGTTTGGTAAGTGGGATTAGACATAAAATTATTATTTTATCTCATCTTATTATTATAATTTTTTTAAATTCTCACAAAAAATATATGAAATAATTCAACTTTTTTAAATACCAAAACAATAATAATAAAAAATAACATTTTAAAGTTTTGAGAGATGAGATGAAATGAGATGGGTTGAGATTAAATTTAAAAAGTTGAATAAAATATTGTTAGAATATATTTTTTAATATTATTTTTATTTTTAAATTTGAAAAAGTTGAATTGTTTATTTTATTTTATGTGAAAATTTATAAAATTTATAATAATGAGACGAGAGATTTTCAAAGTTTTCAAAATTTAAGATTTTAATCTTGAAAGTAAACTAGGCTGAGTTGAGTATTTTTTGAGTTTTAAAAAATTAGAGATAAAAAGTTAAATAAAAATATTCTAAACTTAAAATGTTATTAGAATATAATTTTTATTTGAGAATTTTAAAAAAATTGATCTTTTTATTTTTTATTCAAAAGTTTGGAAAAGTTGTAATGATTAGTTTGAAACAGTTTAATAATTAGTTTAAAAATCTTGTATTTAAATTATATTTAAGAAGAAAATAAGATAAGTTAAGATGAGTTACTTCTCAAATAAAGAGTTACTTCCGAATGATGGTAAATTGACAAGTTCCGTACAAATTGTTTATAAAAAAAATTGATTCTATTAATAACTAATAATTTTTTTACACTTTTCTTGGGAGCTTATTTTTTTTTTTTTATAAAAACTTATATAGAGCTTATCTATTTAAAATTTCTAAGAATTATTTTTTTAAATTTTATCTTTGTGTCTTTGTTTATGGTAGTATTTTAATCCTTTACTTTAGGCATTATATAATTATAATTTAATTTATAAGATTTATTTATTTTTTAATAAAATAATATTTTCAATTTTAAAAATTAAATTATAATACATAAATAATGTTTGTTACGCAGACTTCCAAATAAAATTATTATCTTTTATATTAAAGATTCAAACCTTCTGGTTCTTTTTTAACTTTTGCCATTTTGATTTTTTAACTTTGGCAGCAGACTTCAAAGACAGAGATAAATGTTAGATACAATTTAATGGCAGTATAAATTTTTTAAGTAATTTTTTTGAAAAATAATAAAGTTGATTTTTTTTTTAGATAAGAGCATGAGGAGTTTCGAATCTAGAATTTTTATTTAGATAACCGGATCATATGTCATTAGACTATCGGGCGATTAACTTGAATTTCATGGAATCAAATTGCTTAATATCAAAGCTTGTTTTGGTAAAGTTTAGTTGGTAGGAGGCACGGCCAGAATCAAATGGCCCACTAAAATAAATAAAAAATGATAAAAAAAAATTAAATTGTTTTTATATATAAATTTTATAAAGATTAATATTTGCTCTCCCAATATATATATTGCTATTTGGTTTAATAATTGTATAACTCAATTTGGTTTAAATTGAATAAATAGTTTGCCTATATTTAGAAAAAAAATGTATTGCTATTATGTCGCTCCAGTTGTCAAATGTCACATTCAAAAAACATATTCAAAACAAAATGACGTATGAAAACACAAAAAGTAAAAAAGATTTTTTCTGTATTTTTTATGAGCAATTCTACACATCTATCTACACTCTCTACACACCATGTTCTCAATTTTTTTTTTTAAACTCAATACACTAAGTGTGTTGAGTGTGTGATAAATAGCATAGTGTGAAGAAGATTTTTTCATTTTTTATATATTTATATACATTTTTAATAAATCACGTGTTACACCGTGTGATGCTATGTCAATAGAACAAATTAAGTGATATAACTCAGATGGTAGAGTAACATTTATCTTTAAAAAGGGATAAATAATATAGCAGCCAATGCCTTTTTGCAAGCCGAATCTAAAAAAAAGCAAAATGTTCTTCTAATTACAGATTTTAAAATTGTTTAGCATCGCATGAAGCAGATTATAATATGAGTTATTTAGTCATGTTTGGATACAGAAACACTCTCGACCCATCTTATTTTATTTTATCTAATCATTATAATTTTTTCAAATTTTCATACAAAATCAATCTGCAAGTTTTCAGCATAAAACCGGATTTTTTTTTTCAACTGTTAGACTATCAATTAAATTCATAGAGTAAACCGTTACAGGGTAGGAAAGTTTAGTGCATTTTCTTAAAATTGTAAATATTATTTTTCAAACTTATAATATTATAAAAATAAAATGATTTAGACAATTTTCTTTTTATATAAAAGAAGAAAAATTCTAGACATAAGCCCCACACCCTGCACACCCACTTAAAAATATGTGATTTTACATTTTTATCCACATAATAAAAATGATTCCAGACATGTTTGCAAGTAAAATATGATAAAATGGTAAAATAACATGTTTTTAAATGGGTGTGTAGGGTGTAGGGCTTATGGGTAGCACTGCTTATAAAAGAATTGGGCCACATTTTTTTTTTTTTTTACAGAGATTGAACCGAAGGCAAAAATAAAAAGGTACTCAGCAAATGGCGTCGCCCGGGTTCGAACCGGAGACCTTCAGTGTGTTAGACTGACGTGATAACCAACTACACCACGACACCGCTTGGTATTATTTTTGGACCCCATACTAATAAAAACATAAACTTGTCATGTATTGTAACTTCCTTTTAAAGAGTAATTATAGAAACAGTTACGTATTATGCAAGTTTCGTATATTTTTTTTTAAAGTATGATTTATTATTAAAAAATAATTTATTTTATATAAATTCAAAATTTACTAATTTTTGTTAAGAAAATTGACACTTGAATATCTGTAACTGTAAATATCATTTTCTTATAACTAAATTACGTATAAAGAATCATTTGCCAAGGCCAAGAACAGCCAAAAAAACACGTTCATTGTGTTCTTGCATTCCTTCGTTCGGTCTCTATAACAAATCATTGTCGAGTTAAAGCCTCTAAAATATGTGGTCTCCATTTTTATTTTGTTTTTTGTTCTCTCTCTCCCACCAAAATTCAAAGTGTTAGGCACATGGGAAGGAATAGTATTCTTCGAGATCCTTTTGATTCCAAACATCATATTCTTGGTCAGCACGCAACTCTATAATTCCAAACATAATATTCTCAATTATGATATTTTATAATTTTATAATCCAAACATTCTTCATCATTCTCAGTGCTAGTAATGCTAAAAATTTTAAAAATAAAATTATAAATTTATTTTATAATAAAACTAATTTTATAATATGACTTTTTTTTTATTAAATTATGTCAATTTATATATTTATTTTTATAAAAATATTTTATTGCCAAAGTATTTATCAATACTAAATACCCACTTCTATTAGGTTTCGTTTGTTTTTATAGATGAGATGAGATAAGTTGAAATTAAAGTTAAAAGTTGAACAAAATATTATTAGAATATATTTTTTTAATATTATTTTTATTTTAAAATTTGAAAATGTTGAATTATTTATTTTATTTTGTGTGAGAATTTGAGAAAGTTATAATAATTATATATGATAAGTCGAGAGGAATTGCCTTATACTCTGTAAAATGAAACTTTTATGATTCTTAGAATTATCTTTTAATAAAAAAAAACTTAAAATTGATGAACTATACCATTTTATCACAATAGAATGACAGTGTGCCATGTAAATTGTTCCTTCTGAGATAAATATCAACAAAAAAACTCACTGAATTAGAATATTAAATAGCACAAGATCTATAATTTATTTATCTTTTTTTCAAGTTGTAGAAAGTTTTTTAGTCAGAAAATTGCACAAAATTGGAGGAAATCTCAGTCGAAACGAGGACCTTTGACTTTGGACACCAAAAACATAGGAATAGCAACCCGCTCGCCCACCGCTCCATTGCCAACCACTTGACACTTTTCGGCTCCTGTCATTGCTGACCCTTTCCTTACCGTACACACACGACCCTCCTACATTTTCGGAGTCTGCATTAAAACCCACCGCCCAAAAAACCCGTTGCTTTCCATATATATACCAGAGATAGCTTGCGAGATCTTTTCCTTTTGTTCCGAGTGCTTTGATTTTCTTCTGTTTGTTAAGTTTCTCGGAATTTTCGTCTCAAAGTTTCTTGGGGAAGGGGTCCTTCTTTTCTTGGTTGGTCTCTTCTCTGCGTCTCTCTGCTATGGCTTCCTCCGCCCTCAACAGATGGTTGAGGCCTGAGGTACGTGACTTCTGTGTCTGATCAGTGCAAAAAAGGAGAGGTTTTTTTCATTAACATTTTATGTTATTTTGGACCCTTGGTTGCTACATACGAAGCAAAACTCATGTTATATTTTGTTGATGCATTTATTCGATAATATATATATATATGTGTGTGTATGTATATGTCTTTGGGTTAGCCACTATATTTTCAGATATCTGGGCTGATTGGTTAATTTTCGATTTCTTCTATGTCTGCGCGTTTAGCTAGTAGCTCAATTGTAATAAAAACAGGACTCTGTTAACAATAAAAGTAGCATTGGGATAGAAACGGCTTGTGGTTAACAGGCCTTGATTTCTGGTCAGCCTTTAGATGTTGAAACAATTGAACAATGGTAACAGATTTTGATGAAAGCTACCTTGTTTGATATGTCTGGTTCGGCCTAATGCTGTGAAATTACAATTAAAAGTAGCATTAATACCCAGAACTGGTTGTGATGTGGTTGATGGATGCATATTGGGTATTGGACCAGACAACTGGTGTCTTGATTGTTCATATCACGATATTTTACTGAAACTGAAATTTGACCGACATTTACAATAGAATGATACGATGGAGCAGACAATTAGTTTGTTTAATTACTAGAAATCCTTTGGTGATCATGGATTCTGTGCATTCGGCATAAAGGACAGCCATGAAGAAATCATCTTGCCTTTTCTGCTTGGTTCTGTTTTTGTTTTTTGTTCTCATCCCCTTTTTTTGTTGTGATGACATTTGAGTGATATCATTCATTACACAACATAGTGTAACAAACCATAGCACGCTCATTTGCTAGACTCAGACAGATGTATTCAATTTGCAGAACGATTGAGACCCTAAAAGCAGTATCCTTTTCATTAACCTCAGAACTTCTTCTATTGTCATCAGTGTGAGATATTTATTCCAAGAAATTTTAGTCTTGTCTTGCCAAGGTCTTCAGATCGAAGAACATAAGGCTTAACTAGCCCATTTTTCTTCTGTCCGTGCTTATTCTGAAAGATTAACCACCATATGCTAAGATTTTCACTAGCATGCAACCATGTTATTCAAATTAAATAAGGGTTCACTAAATGCCAATGTCTTCCTATTTCTTTTTTCTATTGGTATATAGGTATATCCACTCTTTGCCGCGGTTGGTGTTGCTGTTGGTATTTGCGGCATGCAACTTGTAAGAAATATCTGCACCAACCCTGAAGTGAGGTATATCTGTTTTACACACTCCTACATTACCAGTCTAATTTGATTTTTGCTGATATTTTATTAGCTTGAAGCAAACTGCCAAACTAAATATACAAGTGCTTTTGAGAAATCCTTGTAATTGATTGCAAGCCCTCCCATCAGGCTCAGCATCTTATAGTGCTTTAATTATACAATCCTTATATATCTGTTCCAGGGAATCAAACTAACATGCAATAAGATCTTCTCTGATATTTGGCTCACAATACGCTTCAATCTTCGTGAATTGATAGTATTTGATTAGAGAACTATGTATAAGCATCTTTTGGTTCTATAATATCGATACAATGCTGCCATGTGCATTTGTGTAATTCATTGTAAGCTTACAATGGTTTAACAAATCAAGATTTTGATATGCTATCAGGGTTATCAAGGAGAAGAGAGCTGCAGGAGTGCTCGAGAACTTTGAAGAGGGTGAGAAATATAAAGAACATGGCCTCAGGAAGTTTGTCCGCAACAAATCCCCTGAGATCATGCCATCCGTCAACAAGTTCTTCTCAGATCCAAACTGACTCAAATACTGGGATCTTTCCACCTTGCTAGAAATTGGACTTTTGAAAATGGCTTTTGTCTGCTTAATTGCTTGATTTGGAGAGGACATAAAGACTTGTTTTCTAAATGAACATCAGAACATGAGACAATCGCTTGTACTACAGGTTGCCAAGTCATTGATTCATGATCTTGACCATCGAATAATAATGTCGATTTTCTTGGAAATTCAACCCTATCTTTATTGCTAGTTCTCTCATATTTGATCGGGTGTGTGTGCTTGTATTTTTTGATCATACGATTGCATCAGAAGCCAGCCAGATAACAAGAGAAAAATTAAGAACATGCTGAGAAAGGAAAAATAAACTTGCACCATGATCGAACTTATTTTTGTTTCTCTCTAATCAGTATGCCATCGACATAGTTTTGCTACGAAGAAGAAAAGTTACAGCATCTTCACTAGCTCACAGTCATGATCCACCTCATCCTATTGTAGCTATGCGTGTTGTGTATATGCTGATATGAGTATAACAATGACTTCATGGTCTAAAGGTTGAATTTGAAGACAAAGTTATTTGTGCAGTCCAAGAGCACAATCAAAGAAGATCTCCACTCCATTTTTTGCTACAAAAATATATTAGAATTTTTTTGTATTCAAATATGGAAGAATAGTCTCCTTCATACCTGCAATATTTGGATCTGAAGAGCTTGAATCTATAAGATCATACCTTAAATCTGCAGGGCGCGCTACTTACATTAGAGATTGCCTCTAACTAATCTGATTCCACCCTTCCATGTTATTAACATATGAGAAACGATATTTGTTGTCCTAAGGCGTGCAAGTCTCACATATTTCATTTGAAAAAAACAGGTAAATCTGAAACCTATATGAAAAAAATATTTTTTAATAGTAGACCTATTTTTTCAAAGAGAGTGCGCGAGACTTGCACACCCTAAAATTATAAATCAGTATCATGAAGTTGTACTCTCTACAGACCAAACTAATTGCAACAGGAACAATTATCCAACCCATCTCCTCATTTGCTTGTTTGCTACCTATTTAAGCCAATATAGAAGTGAAGTGGGATAACATTAAACTTCTCAACCATATTTATTTATTAAAATCAATGGTTTGTGTTGGGCCTAATATTTGATGTTATAAAAGCCATTATGTCAACTCCATATATAGGAAGAAATTAACAGGAATCATGAAAATAAAAGAAATAAAAAGGAGATTGGAGAGGACATCCTGACCGGTTAGCCCCACATTGGCCTGGACCTTTGCTTGAAGCCTGAAGCTTGCCCCATTATCGAAAAACCCAATCAATACCAAGAGGGCCCAGCCCACTGCCAATACCGACTGGGTAACCACCCAGCGGCTATAGAAGATAAGAATGGTTATCATTTGAATTTACTAAGGGATGAACCTTCATATTCAGATTTAAATTTGAATAACGAATAACCATTATCATCCAAAGAACGAGAACGGTTCAAAAGCTCCATATAAGAGGAGAACCCAGGTACGTAAAATCCATCCGATTCTTTTGTATTAAAGAGTTACTTCTCAATTACTGACTTAGGCATTGGAGGCGTTCCCTCGAACCCCCAAGCCGTCTTACTCTTTGGTTGCAGGTGGTCGTGAGGTGGTGGCAGTGAAACACATCTATAACAGAGATCATTAATACAAATTTGTTAAACCATATGAGATATTCTAGTTCTTATTATATTTTTTTTCAAGCGATCCAGAAGCTCTTAAATCCATCTCTCATTCTCTTTGGGGATGTGAGGTTCACCAACAAGACTCGAAAAAATAAAGATAGAAAAATCTCTGATCCCCCAAATCCCAAACCTCATACTGATGATTTTGAGGAATTCTATGCATCAGCCATTATTCACTTTCACACTCTACACTTATAGTTTTTTTTCATAGGGTGTGTGAGTGTTTTTTATAGGGTGTGAGAGTGTTTTTCTTAAAGTGTGGAGTGTGGGGTAGTGAATAGTGGCTAATGAGAATAATTTTTCTTTCAATAATAGTATTAAGTCAATGCAGCACACCCCTCTGCCACAGAACAAAGCCACAAAGGACTCACGCACCAACAAGAATATTCAGGAAGAATAATTTGTAGCCTTCTAGAACATAGTCCTCTAACAGAATTATATTCTTGTACATCTGTCAATACTAGAAGGGTCAGTGTCCATAGGTTGTTATGTACTGAGGTTATAAATATATGTATTGTGATGTATATAGGCGACATAGTATTGAGTAATTGAAAATGGTTATTGAGTCTGTCCTGAGTTGCGCATTCTATCAAACACCTTTCTTTCAAAAGTTCTTCTCATTTTCTCAACATGGTATCGAGAGTCTAAGACCACCGTCATTACAACTTATTCATGGAGCCCCTAGAAAAATCCTCCACCCTTTCCGTAACTCCCTCCATCATCAATTCTGCAGCTCATCTAGTCACTATTAAACTTAATATTGACAACTTTATTCTCTAGAAGGCACAAATAGTGTCGTTCCTTAAATGCCATCAACTTTATGGTTATGTTGATGGCACCATTCCCTCTCACACAGCCTTCCTTGATGGTTATCCCAACCCAGCACATACCAAATGGGTGCTCTAATATCAACTAATTATCTCTGCTATTAATTCCTCTTTATTTGACTCTGTTCTTGCCCAAGTCTTAGATTGCCATACCTCTCAATCCTCGTCCTCTAGTTGGTTCCCTGATACCACTGCGACACACCACTTCACGTCTAATTTATCTTCGTTAAATCTGGATTCTTCCTCCTACCAAGGCCCCGACACTGTCAGCATTGGAGATGGTTCTTCCTTACCGATTCAACACGTTGGCTCGACTCAAATCAATTCTCCTTCTGGCAAATTTCTCTTACACAAACTTTTACATGTTCCCTTAATCTCTAGAAATCTTCTATCTATGCGTCAGTTTTGTATTGATAAAGGTGTGTATTTTGAATTTCACTCTCATTTTTTTTGTGTGAAGGACTTGCGTTCCCAGGAGGTTCTTTTGCAGGGCCACGTTAAGGATGGTCTCTACGTCTTGCCATCCACCACCACTCTTCCCTCTTCTGCATCTTCTTCCTCTCCCCAAACATGTGTAGGCACCAGAACGTCCATTCAACATTTGCATCAGAGGCTTGGTCACCCCTATTCTCGGATCAACTCTCTTACCCTTCATTATTTCCAGCTGCCCCTTACTTCTCAACGTGGACTGCTTCAGTGTTCTGCCTGCAATGAAGCCAAGGCCCATGCCTTGCCCTACCCCACGTCTCTCTCTCTCTCTCGATCTAGTGGGCCTTTTGAATTACTTTTTTTGCATATATGGGGCCGATCCCAATTTTATTCACTTATTCACGTCGTTACTAGTTATCTATCCTAGATGATTTCTCCAAATTTATTTAGTTATTTCCCATGCAGCTTAAGTCCAATGTTTCCATTCTCCTTCTTGCATTTTTTTAATTTGTTAGTAATACTTTTAAAAAATATGTGGTTTCGATTCAAACCGATTGGGGTGATGAATTTCGCCCGCTTAATGTTTTTTTTCAAAATCAATGGCATCACGCACCGTATCACATGTCCTCACTCCCATAAACAAAATGAGAGTGTTGAACGTCATTATCGTCATATCCTTACTCTCTCATGCTTCCATGCCTCAACTTTACTGGGCTGAAACCATTTAGATTGCTACCTTTTTAATTAATCGCATGCCCACACCTGTACTGGATCATAAATCTCCTTATGAAAAATTAATGGGCCACCCACCCGATGATCACTTCTTACGTGTTTTCGGTTCTGCTTGTTGGCCCAATTTATGGGCATTCAATAAACACAAATTAGACCTCCGGTCCAAAATGTGCGTCTTCATGGGCTATAACCCAGACCATAGAGGATATATCTGTCTTCACTTGTCATCGGGCTGGACCTACATCTCAAGGAATGTGATCTTCAATGAATCTGTCTTTCCCTTTGCGTCTCAGCTCACTACATCCCAGGGCTCCTCTTTTTCTACCCAACCTGATATCATCTCACGGCTCGTGCCCATTTATTCTTCTCCTCCTCCCTTAGCATATTTGCCCCAATCCACATCACTTCGGCCCATTGGCCCATCTACTCCCTCAAACACATCTATCTCTCAAACCCTAGCTCCAGAAACTCATTCACCGCCCACTCTGTCCCTTTTATCAAACCCTAATTCATCACTTACATCAGAAATTCCTCCCACTCAGACATCTCATGCCTCTACTCTACTGCTATCTCTCCCACCTGCTCAACCGTCCTCCTCTACCACATCTCATCATCTTATGACCACTCGCTCACGATCTCAAATAATCTTCCCTCAGCGTCACACAAACGGGATTATCCTGTGGCCACCCACCAAACTGTCCGTCTCTCTCACCACGGCTACTTTTTCTTTACCCACATCATCAATCCTTGAGGAACCTTCCTCATTTACTGAAGCATCCAAATATCATGAATGACGATCTGCCATGAATGACGCTTCTTCAAAATCAGACATGAGACTTAGTTCATTTCTCTCTCACTTTCAATATTCTGGGTTCGAAATGGGTATTAAAGACCAAAAGGCGTGTTGATGGTTCATTGGAACGCTATAAGGCACAGCTTGTGGCCAAAGGCTTCCATTAGCAACCTGGCCTGGACTTTACTGAGACCTTTAGCCCCACGATAAAACCAATCACTGTCCATCTTCTGATCTCCATAGCAGTCACCTCAAAATGACCACTTCATCAGCTAGATATCCAAAATGCCTTCATGTATGGGGACTTTGAAGAAGACGTCTTCATGAGACAACCACTTGGGTTTGTCAATCCAGACTATTTGTCGCACGTCTGTAAGTTAAGGAAATTGATTTATGGTTTGAAACAGCCCCTCGGGCCTGGTTTGCTAAATTGATTGAAAAATTATCTACACTTGGTTTTCATGCTTCCCGATCGGATCCTTCACTGTTTATATTCCATAGTTCATCTGATTGCATTTACATTTTAATCTATGATGATATCATCTTCACAGGATCAAACTCTGTGCTTATTTCAGACTTTATCTCTGCTTTAGGTCAATTTTTTCTTGTTAAAGATTTAGGATTGTTACACTATTTTCTTGGAATTGAGGTTACACGGCTACCTACGGGTATTTTTCTTTCACAGTCCAAATACATCTCTGACATACTGTTTTGCACAAATATTCACAATAGTAAATCTATTTCCACCCCGCTGTCATCTTTTGTAAAACTTACAGCCCTTGATGGATGTTCTTTTGAGAACCCCAGTTATACCAAAGTGTTGTAGGCTCCCTACAATACCTAGTTTTTACTAGGCCCAACATCTCCTTTGCAGTTATCAAAGTCTGCCAGTATATGCATTGTTTTAGACTTTTTCACTGGCAGTTGTAAAGAGGATTCTTAGGTATATGAAAAATACATCAAATCTTGGTCTTTTTTTCTCTTCTTCTTCATCGTTTAAACTCTCTACCTACTCTGATGCTAACTGGGCTGAGTGCCCGGATGATCTCAAATCCACTGGTGGATTTTGTATATACTTTGGTACTCATTTAATTTCCTGGGGATAAAAAAAAAAGCTACAATTGCTCGTTCTTCGACAAAAGAGGAGTACAAATCAGTAGCTAATACCACGTGTGAGCTCATTTGGTTACAATCCTTACTAAAGGAACTTTTCTAACTTATTCTCCTACTTTGTGGTGTGATAACTTATGAGCAACCTATTTGTCTGTTAATCTAGTTTTACATGCTTGCACTAAGCATGTATAACTGGATTATCACTTTGTTCGTGAGCGAGTAGCAACAAAGACACTACAAGTCTCTTTCATTTATAGCAGGGGTCAAATTGCAAATATATTGACCAAGCCCCTTTCTTCTGCACGTTTTCATCTATTACGTTCAAACATCACACTTCTCATTGTGCCGCTTGAAGTGCGAGAGGATATTAAGGCAATGCATCACACCCCTCTGCCACATAACAAAGCCACAAAGGACTCACGCACCAATAAGAATATTTAGGAAGAATAATTTGTAGCTTTCTAGAACATAGTCCTCTAACATAATAATATTCTTGTACAACTGTCAATACTAGAATGGTCAGTGTCCAAAAGTTGTTATGTACCGAGATTATAAATATGTGTATTGTGATATATGAAGGCAACATAGTAATGAGTAATTGAAAATGGTTATTGAGTCTGTCCTGAGTTGCACATTCTATCAAACACCTTTCATTCGAAAGTTCTTCTCATTTTCACAATAAATAGTTATCTTATAATTATTATTATCCAAAAGAATCCTGTGGTCCAAATATTGATAATGACCAAAAGACCATTTCTCAATAACAAATAAGAAATTATATTTGTAATTGTGGAATGTACACGCGCCGTGCAATCCTTTTAAAAACGTGAGTAAATAAGAAATCTACATGAAAAAAATTAATTTTTAATAGTGAAATTTATTTTTTTTAAAACGATTGTGCAGCACTTACGTACTTTACAACTATACATAGTAGTACTAATAACAAATACATAGACGGACAAATGTCGGTTGATTAATTAATATTATTATTACATCTTTTAATTTATTTATTGGATTCACATGGTCAAGCTCGTCCCAAAGCCACCTGAAAAGCTTCAATGCCTCATTGAAAGGTGAGTAGGAATAGATTTGAGCTAAAAAATAAAAAAAATAGGAATATATTTGATGCATGATAAAGCAGGTCATGTGGATATCATATGCCCAGTAAAGGATAAGTGCTGGCCGATGTGATGGCAACGAATACCTTATAATTGCATAATTTTGGCCATATTAAAATGTTGTCTGTCCAATAACCCGACACCATTTATTTATTTTCAAATTGAGTGGAAGATGGCAACATCCTCTCTTTCTTTCTTTTCTTTTATTTTTTGCCTTCTACAAACTACAAAGCATGAGAGATGGGACCATGATCAAGTTGCTGTGCCTCTTTCAACAATGTTTTGGCAAAGAGACGGAAGAAGTTTGGGCGGCACATTGAGAGTTACTTTTTTGTTTCTTTATTAATTCTTTCTAACAATTATACATACTTAAAAGAAGATTAGAAATGAAATTTACAGTTATAGAATATACCTGCATAAAAAAATTAATTTTTTAATGATGGACCGTTACTTTTTTTCAAAAAAAGTACACGGCTCTTATACAATCTATAATTATATTTAAGATTATTTTTTAATATATACAATGTACAGATCTAACATTTGATAAATAATCTCTTTTGTTTTCGTAAATAAGATGAAATGAGATGAATTGAAATAAAAATAAAATAAAATATTGTTAGAATATATTTTTTAATATTAATTTTATTTTGAGATTTAAACAAATTAAATTATTTATTTTATTTTATGTAAAATTTTAAAAAATTATAATAATTAAATGAGATAAAATAAAAAAAATTGTGAAAACAAATAATACTCCTTTTCTTTGCCACATTTTAAACTGAAAATTGAGACGGCATTGAAAGTTTCGGCCACACAAATGCTTCAATTTTGCCTTTCATAACGTATATTCGGATATTCCTCTTTATTCTGTACACTTGCATGATAAAAAAAAAAAAAGAAAAAAAAAGGGAAAATGAGAGTGTTGCTGACATGCTGTGTTTGTACTGAACGTGATAGTTAATTGGATTAACAAAAATATTATTAAATATTTAATTGTGCGGTAATTTTTTTTTTTCTAAGAAATTATACAAAAATTATATCCTGACAAATATCATTTATCATTAATAATACAACCAGCACGGGGCCATGACCGCGGTACTCACGAGAAATAGCCAGGCGGAGGTTGAAAGTAATTTAGGACGAGTTTTAAGATGAGATAGTAAATTGAATAAAATATTATTTTTTAATATTATTATTATTTTAAAATTTAAAAAAATAAAATTATTTTTAATATTATTATTAATTTAAAAATTTTAAACTTTTAACGAACATCTCATTTGAGCTATTTCTTTATTCTTATTTTAATTCTCTATCATATATTTTGGTAAATTAAATAATTTCTCACTGATATAACTAATAGAAAAAATGCGGGCATCTGCCCCACACGGCCACACTCCCGTGTAACAAAAAAAAAAAAAAAAATGATGTGCAGTGTGTGATGGTGTGGGACTGATGCCCAGAATTGCTCTAACTAATAACGTGAACCAACTAAATTAGAGATAAGAAACTTAAAATATATTATATATATATATATATATTATTTGTTCATAATTCTTCTCCCCGGAATAAACCTGGAAAGGAAAAATATCTGGCAGGACACGTGGGGACACACCAACGCAAAAACGTGAACCTATTTAGTGGGCCCCACCCCCAACCCCACCACCAATTCCGTACGTACATACTTTTATCTTCTCCTTCTTCGTTGTCCTCTTCTTCTTCTTCCACTACTCTTCGCTCTCTGTGATTCTTTCCAAGACAATGACGGACACCACGGACGACATAGCGGAGGAAATCTCGTTCCAGAACTTCGATGACGACTGCAAGTTGCTCGGGAGTCTTCTCAACGACGTGTTGCAGC
This sequence comes from Juglans mandshurica, assembly GCA_022457165.1. Classification (NCBI taxonomy): domain Eukaryota; kingdom Viridiplantae; phylum Streptophyta; class Magnoliopsida; order Fagales; family Juglandaceae; genus Juglans; species Juglans mandshurica. The sequence continues at coordinate 21,615,118 of CM039629.1, read as the reverse complement.
GTGAGGTGGGAGGCAGCTTCATGGAGAAAGTCGAGAGGAACCGTACCCTCGCTCAGGTTCCCTTCCTTGCTCATTTCTTCGTGTTTGTTTCTAACTTCTGGTCTCTTCTCTGGATCTTTGATCTTCTTGCTTGTGACATTTTTTTCTTGACTTTCTGTTTGGTTGCTGAGAAAACAGAGGAAAAGATAAGAAAAAATTGCCGGAAATGGCTTTTGCGTTTTTATGATCTTTTAGCTTTCGATAAAAGTAATCAAGTGAAATAGTTACATTAAGCTCAGTAGTGAGCCGGGTTAAGTTAGTATTTTTGAAATAATTCTGGTCTTCAAATCTTTTTTTTGTACCCCATACTTTCCATACGATTTCTCAGCAACCGTATAGAGGAATAAGAAGTGATATTGAAAACTCTTTGATTGGGGGTGTGGTTGGTTAGAGTGCTTGTAACCTGAGGTTGGCGGGGATAGAGGACATGGCGGAGCTGCTAGAGAAGCAGCTAGCTTCGGAGATATCGAAGATGACGCTGGAGGAAGCCTTGATCCTCGCTCGCGCATTCAGCCATTATCTCAATTTGATGGGTATTGCCGAAACACATCACAGGTATATATGGATAATTATTGATTCCTTTGTTCAGAAATTAGTAAATATAATTTTTTAGTTGGAGTGCACTTTCCGAGATGGTTAATGCGTCATTTTCATTTTACTGATAACTTGAATTTCTCAAGTTAATTCTGACAAAGTGGCAGGATCTACTTTGGATCTTCGGATTTAAAAGACTTTTAAAATTAATTCTTGGAGCGAATATTGCTTTCTGCAGGGTTCGTAAGGTACGAAGTGTGGCGCCTCTATCAAAATCTTGTGACGACATTTTTAATCAGCTGGTGCACGGTGGAGTTTCCCCAGATGAGCTTTATGAAACAGTTTGCAAGCAGGTCTCTTTTTTGGTTCTGCTACTTCTGTTTTTTTCTTGATTCCTTTGTCTTGATAAGCAACGCTAAAGAAGAAAGAACTCTTAAAAATTACAACATGTTTATTTTCTTCTCTTTTGGCAAGAAAAAAAAATGTTATTTGGGAGTCTGGAAACTGCATTACTCCACTAACCTCAGCTAAGCAAAATTGTGGCAAGATTAGAATATATTTGTATCCTTTTTATTGTCCATTTATTGTTCTCAATGTTGGAATGATTGTTTCTGCAGGAGGTTGAAATTGTTCTTACTGCACATCCCACACAAATTAATCGTCGCACGTTACAATACAAGCACATTAGAATTGCCGTAAGTTTTAATGCCCTTCCCAATTTTAATATGTTGGAAATATCGTTTCAGGTTTTCTCTTATTCTGACAATGCCTTTCCTTTCAGCATCTCTTAGACTACAATGACCGATCTGACCTTGGTCATGAAGATCGAGACATGCTGATCGAAGATCTGGTATTGTTTTCCTAATGGCATAACATCCCTCCTAAAGTTCCTTGTCGTGTGTGTGTGTGGTGGGTGGGGTACTGCTTGTATCTATAAGAAAATGTGGAAAAAATTTATGGAATTCTTGCATTTATTTGATTCTCAGATTCTATACGACTTGTGTAGGTAAGAGACAAAACTTTGATATGGCATGTGAGTAATAGATTCAGTCTTGCTTTTTTAGGTGAGAGAGATAACTTCAATCTGGCAGACAGACGAGCTTAGGCGCTACAAACCCACGCCTGTTGAAGAAGCCAGGGCAGGTAAGCTACGGGAAGCTAAGAATTGTTACATACCGCACGTTCTGTTTCTCTGTAAAATCGTGTAAACATAGCTGCACCCGTTCAATGTATTATCTCAGGCTTGAATATTGTTGAGCAGTCCCTTTGGAAAGCTGTACCTCATTACTTACGGCGTGTCAGCAATGCCTTAAAGAAGGTTTAAAGACAAACCGTGTTTATGTTTTTGCTAGCTACTGGTTTCTTTATACCTTCTTTCTAATAGATTTTCTTTCTTACTCTACTTTTTTCCTCACAGCATACTGGAAGGCCTCTTCCATTAACTTGCACTCCAATTAAGTTCGGGTCTTGGATGGGGGGTGATAGAGATGGAAATCCAAATGTAACAGCAAAGGTGAGGTGTCTACAATTATTTATCTGTGAAATTAATTTCTCCTGCTTGTATGTGATAGTATCGTCAACATGTTTACAATGGTTCCTCTTTCAAATGATTTCCCTTGTATGAGATGATATTTTTCCCTTGATTAAGCTTTTATAGTGTATATTATTTACGGTCTGAATGTAGATGTAGTGTATGGTCCTGTAGGATCATGGTTTGAAAACACACTAGAAACATTCTGGAGAAGGCCTGTGTCATTTCCTTTGAATGGGAATATATTAAAAAGAAAGCTGTTGGCATGCAATTAATTTCTGAACTGTTCCACAGACATTACTGAAGAGGCACAGTGGATCTTTTTCACCCCTGAAGAGGATTAGCTGGTAGCCAAAAAATTTCAGCTGTGTGGAAAGTGGTTCCTACATGCTAGTTGGTGTAATTGTTGAGAAAAGAATGATAAAAATTTTGAGGACTGTGAAGTGTGAATGGACGATGGAGGAGTTGAATACTTTCTTTCACAACACTCTACTCCTTTGGACAGCTTCCATAGATTTTAATGGGCTTAGTTTCCACGATTTTCTTGTATCTTTTTCTTTTTCTTTTTCTATTTCTAGCTAGGCAACTGTCTTTTACACATCTCATGACACCTGGATTTTCCTTTTGCGCTTGCTTACAAGGAAAATCTTATTGCTTATCACAAAATTAATGAAGAGGTTCGAGTAAATTGTATTTTTCTGCTTCCTTATTTTGATTAGTAATGGTCTGAGCAGTTTTTAGAATAGTTGGTAACATATCAAGCAAATTTTGTAAGGGTCAGAATAAAAAGAATCTTTTCATCAACATTGGGCATATAAATTTGTGTCATCATTTTGTGTAACTCTGAACTTTTTAGTACATTATTTTCTTCTTCATGAGGGATTCACTCCAGTTCTGATTATTGTCATTAGTTTTTTTCCTCATATCAAACTGGTCTTGCAAGTCATTTCCTCTGTTAAAATTGAAGAGCCTGTATTTTTTTTTCACGCTTTAAAATATGTAGGTGGTGTAAATATCCTTTTGCTTTGTTCCTCCAATTTAAGATGCGTGCACGTGCGCTGTCTCATTTTATTGTGAATATTGATTTGCTTAAAGTGGACATCACTGTTAGAACAAGTTCTCTACATTAATGTAATGTTTGTGATATCTTGAAAAATCACATAAGGTAGCGGAAGTTGTCTTTGTTACACTACTTTTAAGAGTATTATTTTGGTGGTGTTCTTCTAAAGAATTACTTCTTTTAAAATGTGCTTGTACCGATTACGTTACAAACCTATGCTTCAATTTTACTGTGCTTTCGCTACTGAAGTACATGATGGCATCAAGTGCTTTTCTTTCTGTTGCTTCAGGTCACAAAGGATGTCTCTCTCTTATCTAGGTGGATGGCTATTGATCTCTACATTCGTGAAGTTGATAGCATCAGATTTGAACTATCCATGAATCGATGCAGTGATAAATTGTCAAAATTGGCACACGAGATTATAGAAGAAGGTTTTGCATGTCTAAGTTCTCTAAAACTTCTGAATTTATACTTATGGATATAGTGATTTGTCCTTTCATCCTTATCTACATGTAAAAATTGTGCACTAGATACAGTTCAAACTTTGGAAATGTGTCATGTTCTGGGACCTGAAGAACTGTCAAATTCAGTTCCAAATAAGTCGGGCACTAACAATTTTATTTTCATTTAAAAAATAATTTTCCTTAATGGTTCAGTTCAATGACTAACGATAGTGATGCAATCATTTAAATATTGTGAAGGATATTTCAGAAAATAAATTTAAATTAGAATCAAAGGGACTAGCTGTCAACAAATGATCATTTCTTGAGTTACAATGGGTCACAAACATAACTTGTTACGTCTACTGCGTAACAATGAAGGTTCATCAAGATAATAACCATATATACTTATAAAAAATCAAGATAATAACCATATATTGAGAATTTCATACTAGCAAATTTGTATGTAAGTTAGTTATTTATGTTTTTATTTATGTTTATTTTGTTTGTCTCAAAGGCCTTTTCTTTTTGGTTCAACTGCATCCAAAGTTATGGGAATTTAAGCTCTTAGTTTTGGCTTTTTTACCTTGCTGAATTTCTGTAGAGTGATAAATTATAAAGTATAAAAGAACTTTCTATTTGATTGTAATATGGCGCATTTGGAATCCAATTTCAATCTATAGTTTTGGACCTTGTCTGATGTTAATGATTACGAGTTTGGCCCAAGAAGGGAAAACTAAAAATAAAGAAAAAATATTGTTCTACGAGTCTCTGAGTCAATAAAGGTTTTGTTGTATTATTCCTTCAGCAACTAGTTCTAACTTTTATCTAGATAATTTATGACCATATGGAGATGAAAATGCCGTACGTACCCACAATGACTGGCGCTTCTGATGCCTATTTTAATGTATAGCAAGAATGGGATTGACCACATGGTTAATGAAAGAGTATATTCATATTATGGTTGAGAAAAAGGGGTTTTGCTTTCTCATACCGTGTTTCATGGCCTAAAACATCCAGTATTTTAAATTAGGGTATATACAGATCGTCTTCTCTTGCTTTTCTTTAGGATCCATGCACGGCACTTGTGAATCACATCAGTGACGACTGTAATTCAAATTTCTTCTTCAGAAACTTCATCTGATGTTCGACATGAGAGTTGGAATCAATCTTTGAGCAGAAGTCAAATTAAGCTTCATGGCCAACAAGCTCCAGCCATTCCAACACATCTTCCAGCTCGAGCGGATCTGCCCTCTTGCACTGGTAAATAACTGATTATGTACTTCAACTAATCATATAGTTATTTTTGTCTATAATTCAATGGCCATCCTCAAGGTTGTCCCTTTTTGAGTTATTCCTCTGTCGTTTGCTCAATTCCCCTGGTCCGGTTAATGACAAGTTGCCAAGTCTATACAAGTAATGCCACCTCAATCCTGAACAGTTGCAATTTTGATTAATTTGGTACTATTCGCTAAGTCTTCTTTTTACTCGCTCTTCATAATTATGATGCTTTCCTCTATCGATAAATGTTAAATCTATGTTTTACTTGAGTGTTCATTTGAGTTACTCATATAGTTCCATTATTAATTTTCCTTCTTGAACTTACTCATATAGAATGTAATGATGGCGAATCTCAGTATCCCAGACTAGAATTTCCCGGAGCTGATTACAAGCCACTGCATCGTCAGGTGAAGCAAGTTTTAAGAATGCTCACATTTGTGCAGCATTTGCTTAGCCACTCAGATTTTTTACCCTAATCTCTGCATCATAGCCGGCAGTTACTCAAAAGTCTCTCTATTGTTTATCTCTCTATTTCTAGGATGGTCAGGATTCTACTTCAGATTCTTCATTTCAGGATTCACATCACATCTCTTCACAAAATGGAAGTTCGGCTAATTCTAACACTACACAGTCACCTGTGACACCAAGGTCTGCTTCTCTAAGCTCATCTTTTTTTTTTCTTTGTTAAGTAAAATAAGTTTTTTTTTCTTTTTTTTTTGCAAGTGCAAGACTGATTTTGTTATCACCTCACACGAAAATTCCATCACATGTCATAGTGCCTTCGCCATGATCAGGGAAAATGGCTGTGATTCTATTTTCACATCTTTTGAAAAGTGAAAGACACCTCCTTAACCTTTTCATTTTCTTCAGAGCCCAGATAGGAAGGTCCACCTTCCAGAAGCTTTTAGAACCAAGGGTCTCTCTAAGTCCTGGAATTGCTCCTTACAGAATTGTTCTCGGCAATGTAAAAGATAAGGTATTGTTTATTCATGTGGATGAAACTCCTAGCTAACTGTCAAGGGAGAAAGTAAATGTAAGTATATTATAATGCACACTGTATTTCAGCTTATGAAGACACAAAAACGTCTGGAGCTTCTTCTTGAGGATCTTCCTTGTGAATATGATCCTTGGGACTACTATGAAATGTCAGATCAATTACTGGAACCACTGGTCCTGTGCTATGAATCTTTGGTAATCTCTCTCTCTAAACAAAGAACATACTTTTTACAGTAGTCTTATTAGTTCTTTAATATTGATAATAAACAATCAATTGTCCAGCAATCATGTGGATCTGGGGTGCTTGCTGATGGTCGGCTTGCTGACCTCATCCGAAGAGTTGCTACTTTTGGGATGGTATTGATGAAGCTTGACTTGCGTCAGGTGTGCTTTGTGTTTTTTTATTATAGCTGCTATCTGCTCTGGAATGTGTTAAAAGTTCAAACTGAAATTTGTTATTTTCCAGGAATCTGGTAGACATGCTGATACACTAGATGCAATAACCAAATATTTGGATATGGGTACATACAGTGAGTGGGATGAAGGAAAGAAACTAGAATTTTTAACCAGAGAACTGAAGGGGAAGAGGCCACTAGTTCCCCCAAGTATTGAGGTATGATGTTTAGACACTATTCACTGATGGAACCTGCGAATAAAATTGAATGGGATTGGAAAAAAAACAACTAATAATGCTCCTCCTTTGATAAAAAAGAAAGAAAAATGGATAATTTGTAGCAGAATTATGGTTTAAAAGCTGATGTCTTTCCTCTGTTCCATAAGTTTTATGCTTAGTCTGTCATTTTGTGAGAAGCATCATGTTCAACATCTTGTATTTTGTGAAAAAAAGAACGGAATAGTATGGAAGGTTTGTCTTGATCCCCTAGTGATTAGATTTTGAAAATCTTATACCAACCTTTTTTTTTTTATTGAAATCCTCAACTAAGATATCCAATGGTTTTCATAACTTCGTGAAACTTCCAGCCAAATATAGCTTCTGAACTTTCTAACCTTTTGCTCTAACATCCTATGAGCCAGCTGTAAGGGACTGGTTACAAGCAACTGAAACTATTCTTTTATCAAAGTTGGTTAACTTCAATTGACCCGGTATGCAAGGGCAAAAAATCACAGAGGAAAAGAGTATCTCGCTGGTTTATGTGAATTTACTATTATGTAATTGATCCATACACAGGCTGCCATTATCTCTTTCCGTGGTCCCTAGAATTTGTAACCACACGTTAATTTCTTGAGAAACATGGTTATACCTTGCTGGTGATGCTCAATAAAAACACTTTGAGGTCCAATATTTGTGACTAGATGATCATAATGTATGTTTCTTCGCTTTTTGATGAGTAAAATATTTCATTTTATGTTCAGTGTGTTTTAATGTTGAATTTACATGCATGATACTTTAGTTGATATATGAGCTACCATATGAATAAAACTTCTTGATTAACTATAAAAAAAACTTCAATGAACAACTCATAACCAGTGACCTTGAAGCCAATTTTTTAGTAGGTTTTAAATTTTATTAAAATAGCACAATAAGGGGCGTCGCCCTGGTACACATGGTGTATACTAAAAAGATCACCCAAAATAAAAATTTAACATATAAAGTTGAAAAGCTCTAAGAACTCCCAGAATCTCGAAAAAGAGAATGAACTAGTAGCTGCCATCCAATCTTAGAGTGACCTTATCTACAAGAATTTCACCATTACTACTGGTGACTCACTCTTCTCTAAACTGCAGGCATCCCTTTCTCTGATCAAACACCCCATTATATGCAATTACAAAGTTTAATTTGCAGGATCTACCACATATCCTTCCCCAAATGCCAATTGTTCACGTTCTTGGTGTCAAAATAGGTTAGAGTTCTGTTTGAATGGCCGAATCAATTGGCCTTTGAGTGATCTCTATATTATATATAGCATATTACAAGAGAACTATACATGGGAGGAAATAAATTTCCGAGTGATTCTAGCATTCTTATCCCTATAAGGAAACTATCTATTTTGTTAATATGCTAACTGTACAAGCCTAAGTAACGGAAGTAAAGATAACAATAAGGAAAGAAGATAGATTATGGACAGCTTTGCTGTCCATTGACAGCCCCCCTCAAATTGATGCGGGTTGATCAACAAGCATCAATTTGCCACTCAAGAAACAATGTCGATGGCGAGTGAGAGCTTTGGTGAAGATATCAGCAATTTGTAGTTCAGTGGGAACATGTGGGAGAGTGATAACACGAGCTTCAAATGCTTCACGGATAGAATGACAGTCGACTTCAATATGCTTCGTGCGCTCATGATAGACAGGATTGGCCGTTATGTGAATAGCACTCGTATTATCAGCATGTAGAGGTGTAGGATCGGTCTCAGAAAAATCTAGCTCAGCAAGCAAACCTCGAAACCAAATAATTTCGGAACAAGCAAGAGACATTGCCCGATACTCAGATTCTGTAGATGACGACTCTGTCTTGCTTCTTACTCTTCCAGGAGATCAATGCATCACCTAAGAATACACACCAACCAGTGATGGATCGACGTGTATCAGCACAACCGGCCCAATCAGCGTCGCTATAAGCAGTAAGGCGAGTAGAATTGCCTGCAGGAAAGAATAACCCAAGGGCAGAAGTGCCCTGAACATAACGTATGATCCTACGGACAACAGCCAAATGAAGATGACGAGGGGTCTGAAGAAACTGGCTGACTTGTTGTACTGCAAAGGAAATGTCCGGTCTAGTAATGGTGAGATAGACAAGACTACCCACCAACTTCCGGTATAAACTGGGATCAGCAAGTAAATCACCCTCTCTTTGCAAAGCTTGACATTCAATTCCATGGGAGTATCAACAGAAGTTGCCTCCTGTAGGCCAGCTGTAGCCACCAGGTCACTAGCATACTTATGTTGATTGAGTGAAATACCAGATGAACTACGATGCACCTCGAGACCAAGAAAATATGTGAGGGACCCAAGGTCTTTCATATGAAATGACTCAGAGAGATGAGTCTTGAGTTGGCCAAGTAAAATAGAATCGGAACCAGTAATCACAATATCATCAACATAGACCAAAAGAACAACAATACCCACGTCTGATTTCCGAAGAAACAAGGAAGTGTCATACTTGCTCTGCTTGAATGAGAATTGTAATAAAGCGGTTCGAAATTTATCAAACCAGGCCCTTGGAGCTTGTTTGAGACCATAAAGGGAGCGACGAAGCTTACACACATGCGAAGTCGAAGGAGACAACAATCCCGGTGGTGGTTTCATATAAATACACTCTTTAAGATCCTCGTGAAGAAAAGCATTCTTGACATCCATCTGATGTAGTGTCCAATCATTGGAAGCAGCAAGAGCTAGAATCGTACGAACAGTTGTCATCTTAGCCACAGGAGCGAAGGTCTCTTCATAATTGACACCATATTCCTGATGATTCCCAAGTGCAACAAGCCGAGCTTTATAACGATCCAAACTTCCATCAGACCGAACCTTGATTGAGTAAACCCATTTGCAACCCAGAGGAACAATTGTTGGAGGACATGGCTCAATGTCCCAGGTATGATTGGCCTCTAGAGCGGCAATTTCTTCCTGCATAGCTTGTCGCCAACAGTCAAGCTTGGCAGCTTGTGAGTAGCATGTGGGAATATCAAAATTGGATAATGCAGCAGTAAGGGCTGACATAGAGGACCCAGAAGGAAAACCATACCTATTTGGAGGTACAGACACTCGAGAAGAGCGACGTACCAAGGGCTCTGGAGATGCTGCAACTGACTGGTTCTGGAGCATGTTAGGATCAGATATCGGGTGAGCCATGGGAAGAGACTGTGGGCGGGAGCGTCTAGTATACACCATACCTGGTTTAAAGCGAGAGCTGACTTGATGAAGATTTGGGAATTGCTGCTCAAATGAAGGGAGGACCACAGTGGAAGAAGCGGGCATAGAAGACATAGGAAAGAAATGTTGATTTTCAAAGAAAATAACATTCCTAGAAATGCGTGTGCGATGTAAAGTAGGATCATAGCAAACAAAACCCTTTTGACACACATTATATCCCAAGAATGCACATCTAACAGATTGAGCAGATAATTTATGTCGCTCATGAGGAGGTAAATGAACAAAGCAAACACAACCAAATATACGGAGATTATCATAACTAGGTTGCTTACCGAATAAGCGGAAATAGGGAGACTCCATGTGTAAGACTTGGGAAGGTAAACGATTAATCAAATGAGCAGCAGTTTTCAGGGCCTCAACCCAGAACATGGATGGAACAGAGGATTCTAACAAGAGAGTACGAACCACGTCAAGAAGAGTGCGATTTTTGCGTTCGGCTACTCCATTTTGTTGAGGAGTAGCGGGACATGAACGTTGATGAATAATACCTTTAGAAGCCAAGAAAGCCTGAAACTCATTAGACAAATATTCACCACCAGAATCTGTGCGTAATGTCTTAATAGTCGCAAAAAATTGATTGTCAACATACGCTAAAAACGCAGTGAAAGTACGAAAAACCTCAGATTTAGAACGAAGAAAATAAACCCAGGTAAATCTGCTATAATCATCAATGAAAGTCACATAATATTTAAATTTCTCATGTGAACTAACTGGGGAAGGTCCCCAAACATCACTATGGATAAGATCAAAGCAGTGAGACGCTCTACTAGCATGCAAAGGAAATGGAAGAGTTTTGCTTTTACCAAGTTTACAAGAATCACACTCAAGAGATAAAGATGAACATTCTTTATTACCAAGAAAACTAGAGTGCAATACATGAGATAAGATCTGAGTATTGGGATGACCTAAACGACGATGCCACACCATACTCAGATTAGGAACTTTATTACAAGCAAAAGACTTAATAGAAGAAATTGAAGAAAGTGCTGGAACAGGTAAAAATAGTGGAAATAGACGTCCCACTTTAGGTCCCTTCGCGATCGGCTCCCCCGTTACCTGGTCCTGCACAACACAACCATCACCAGAAAAATTAACAGCGCAATTGTTATCCACTAATTGACCAACAGAAATAAGATTCGTGGAAAGTTGAGGAGCAAGAAACACATCAGTAAATGTAGAAGAGGCATCGCCGACAGCAGCGATTGGCAAAGAACTACCATTGGCAGTTTGAATAGCAGATTGACCAGCATAGGGCCGAACATGACACAAAGCGGTTGGCGTATTCGACATGTGATTAGAAGCTCCTGAGTCTACGTACCAGAGTTTAGAAGAATTTTTACCTTGAAACCCCATCGCAGATAATGCTGAAATGAGCATTTGTTGCACCATTTCAGGGGTGCAATAAGTTGCTGCAGGAGATGACAGATCAGAAGAAGCACCTGAGGAAGAATCATGTGCTGCAGAAGTCGGCACGGGAGAAACAGAAACAGAAGTCTGAAATGCTTGAGCCTGACGATGCTGGGGGCGGATACGACATTCTTTGATAATATGACCCTTTTTCTTACAATAAGAACAATATTTTTTAGGACAATTAGCAGCAATATGCCCATATGCCTTGCAGCAGAAACACTGCAAATTTTTAGAAGTCATAGATGATCCTTGTCCTTGGGCAGCATAAGCCACAGTTGCCGTCCCGGAACTACCATGAGTTTGCTCTAGAATAGCTTGAGTACTAAGACGTTGTTCTTCGCGAAGTAACTCACCAAAACAGATATCCAAAGAGGGAACAGGAGATCTGTTCAGTAGAGAAGAACGAACAGATTCATATTCCGGGCGTAGTTTCATAAGAAACTGATCACGCCGGCTAGTCGCATGAAGCTTCTGAATAGTCGAAAGTGCGGCAACAGGAACATCTGCGATAACTAAATCAGTATATTCATGCCAAAGTGTCAAAAATGCCGAGTAGTAATCTTGAATAGACAGACTACCATGTTGAAACATGGCAATCGCATGTTCCAACTGAAAGCGACGAGCATCATTATCTTGATGATAAACCTGCTTCAAGTAATTCCACATGGACTGAGCGGAGCGATGAGCCCGCAAGTTAGTGACAATATGTGGCTCCATCGAACCAAGAAGCCAAGACATGATCCGAGCGTCAAGCACATCCCAAGAAGGGGAAGACACGACATCTTTGGATTTGTCAGTATTGGATGTTTGTGCAACATCTTTGCCATCAATATGGCCCCAAAGATCTTTTCCCTTGAGGAAAAGTTCAAACTGAAAAGCCCAAGTAGAATAATTTTTGCCTGTAAATTTGACACACATAGGTGTAGAGTCCATTGCAAATAATTGACCCCAAGATGAAGCAAAAAAAATCCAGAAAAAAATAAATGAGCCAATAGAGGACTTCTGCCGACAGATGATAGAAGCTAGAAAATAATACCCAGACCAAACAAATGCCGAAACCACCCAATCCAAATAACTGAAACCGAAAAACGCCGAAAGAAAACAAACAAAGAGATACCCAGACCTTAAAACAGAACCTGCCGAAAGTCACGACTCCAGAAGCAGATCGCGTCGATGGAGGGAGAAGAAGCCGAAAATGATCAAAACTGAGACAGACCCTGCCGACAATGACTCCCGTAGAAACAGAATGCCGAAAGATGCCGAGATGCGCTGCCGAGACTCAGACGACGCCGACAGACGGGACCGAGAAAAAAAAAATTCACACGGGCGACAACGAAACCGAGAGGAGAAAAAAAATTTCAACCGGCTCTTGATACCATGTCAAAATAGGTTAGAGTTCTGTTTGAATGGCCGAATCAATTGGCCTTTGAGTGATCTCTATATTATATATAGCATATTACAAGAGAACTATACATGGGAGGAAATAAATTTCCGAGTGATTCTAGCATTCTTATCCCTATAAGGAAACTATCTATTTTGTTAATATGCTAACTGTACAAGCCTAAGTAACGGAAGTAAAGATAACAATAAGGAAAGAAGATAGATTAAAGCTGTCCATTGACACTTGGCATGACCCACTTAACCTCAAAGAAATAGAGAATGAGATGTAAGTTGGAGGATAACCTGAATATGTTTATGAATTTCAGAGTCATTTGCACTTAAGTAGTGTTTTAGGGACATACAATGTTGAAAAGCTATTCATGTTGTTTATGCACTTACTTTGGCCTAAATGATTGTATATACTCATACAAAATTCACTCTCTTGATAAATAATGAATTTTCGTGCATTGGCTTCCCTCTCTAATTTTTGCAATATTTAATGCGATTTTCTCCAATGTTTTGCAGTTTTTAGGATTGATGCAAAGCACTTTTCTCTTTCATTTGGTTAATTTATGGACCTGTTCTCACTTGAGTCTTTCAGGTTGCTCCTGATGTTAAAGAAGTCCTTGATACATTCCGTGTGGCTGCTGAGCTTGGGAGTGATTCACTTGGAGCCTATGTGATTTCTATGGCTTCAAATGTATGATTAATTGCTTCTGATTTTATAATTTGATATCTGAGCTGTTTGAAATATTAAAAGATTCCTTTCACTGTTACATATGTACAAAGTCAAATAATAAGTACATTTTTGGTGCTAGGCAAGCGACGTCCTTGCAGTAGAGCTTTTGCAGAAAGATGCAAGACTTGCTGTTAGTGGGGAATTAGGAAGACCATGTCCTGGGGGAACGTAAGTTCACTCCCCTCAAAGTTGAAAGAATTTAGTTTATTTCTAATTTTATTTTCTTTTGTCACAATCTTTTATTGGAATGCTTGGATGCACATTGAAACAAAATGTATCTTTTTGTTTTGCATTCCATTATGAAAAATAGCCGAATTGGTGTGTCTAGGTCACCACGTGTGCTGTTTATATTGTATTTGCAACAATTTTTCTCATAAGATCAGCATATAATTTGGAATAGGCTGCGGGTGGTTCCTCTGTTTGAAACTGTGAAGGACTTGAGAGAAGCTGGATCCGTTATCAGGAGACTATTATCAATTGATTGGTATCGAGAGCACATAATAAAGAACCATAATGGCCACCAAGAGGTATTCTTTCCACATTGCTAATTTTAGGATTAATTTGGGTAAACTTTACTCGTCAAACAAAAAAAAAAAGGGTAAACTTCCAATGAATATTTGAGGAGCATAGGAAGTTGTTATGGACAGGTTATGGTTGGATACTCTGATTCCGGTAAAGATGCTGGGCGTTTCACTGCTGCTTGGGAACTTTACAAAGCCCAAGAAGATGTTGTCGCAGCTTCCAATGAGTATGGTATTAAAGTTACTCTATTTCATGGGCGTGGAGGGAGTATTGGTCGTGGTGGTGGCCCAACATATCTCGCCATCCAATCCCAACCACCTGGCTCTGTAATGGTGAGTGATCTATTAAATTTAGATCTTGGTACTTACAATACTTTTTTGCATCCCCCATTTTCTCCAATGAAAAATGGTGTATATCTTGGCTTTAGATGCTCCAATCAAATTAAAATATCTGAATCATTGTGAAATACAAAACCATGATAGTCCGGTTCACTTGGTTTCTTCATATTCTTTTATTTCCAACTTAAAAATTGTTTATTCCCAGAAGTGTTCTATGTCATTCTATTGTATAAACTGGAACTTGAATAAATGTAATCGTAAAGCTCCTAAAACTTTTGTTGTACTTGAATGAGAACTTCTACCACTTTGATTTTGTTTCTTCTTTTTTGGTGATTTTTTGCATTAACTTTCATTTGTAAGTTTTGCTTCAAATTGAGTGCTTAATCTGACTCAAAAGTTCATAACCTTGTGCCCAATGGTTATCAATACCATAAAAAAATTTCTGAAATTGAACTTATCTCATCCATGGATTTATGTTGATTATGACCTGGCCTTTCTGATGGCATTTTGAATTTGCAGGGTACCCTGCGGTCAACTGAGCAAGGAGAAATGGTACAGGCAAAGTTTGGGCTACCACAGACAGCAGTCAGACAGTTGGAGATATACACAACAGCTGTTTTGCTTGCAACCCTACGTCCTCCTCACCCGCCCCGAGAAGAACAATGGAGAAATCTCATGGAGGAGATCTCAAAAATCAGTTGCCAGAATTATCGAAGTGTTGTCTATGAAAATCCAGAATTCCTTGCTTACTTCAACGAGGCTACGCCTCAAGCTGAGCTTGGCTTCCTTAACATAGGAAGCCGTCCTACCAGAAGAAAGAGCTCAACAGGAATTGGACACCTTCGTGCCATACCATGGGTCTTTGCATGGACTCAAACCAGATTTGTTCTACCGGCTTGGCTAGGAGTTGGGGCAGGTCTGCAGGGTGTTTGTGAGAAGGGACATACTGATGACCTAAAGGCAATGTACAAAGAGTGGCCTTTCTTTCAGTCCACCATAGACCTTATCGAGATGGTTTTAGGGAAGGCGGACATACCCATAGCCAAGCACTATGATGAAGTCCTTGTCTCGGAGAGTAGACGAGGGCTTGGTTCCGAATTAAGGGGGGAGCTCTTGACAGCAGAGAAGTACGTACTGGTGGTTAGTGGTCATGAAAAACTTTCCGAGAACAATCGGAGCTTGAGGAGGCTGATAGAGAGCAGGCTCCCCTATCTGAATCCTATGCACATGTTGCAAGTGGAGATACTAAAGAGGTTGCGATGTGATAATGATAACCACAAACTCAGAGATGCATTGCTTATCACTATCAATGGAATTGCAGCCGGTATGAGGAACACAGGTTAAGCAGAGCTTCTCAAGCTGTTGGTTATACAACTCGTTGCTTGAAACTTTCACCTTTCCTCTGTTTAGTTTTATGTTGTCTGTTTTGATACTAAGAAAATAGAATAATAAGTCGGTTGATCACCAATTGAGAGGCCTGGCTGCTGCTGCAGATTGGAGAATATAGGTCCCAATTGTCTGGTACATTTATCGGTCTTATGATTTTATTATATTGCAATGCCAAAAGCTATGAAACTACTCTTTTTTATGGCCTTCTTTCAATCATACCCTATTTGATAATTTTCATTTTTTTTAGATGAAAGCTTAATTTTACTGATAATTTTTTTTTAGATGAAAGCGAGACTGATATAAAAATTTAAAATAAAATGTGCTTTTTAAATTTTATTTTATTTTTTTGGTTTTTTTTTTGATCCCTCGCCCCTCGAAAAATAATGGCCTGAGCATCATATATCATTTTCTGAAACGAATATATTTGCTTTTTAAACTTTCTTTTTGGGATGGAACGAATAAATAGCATCTTTTTCCCTTGTTTGGTGGTATTTTGCAAATAAAAATATCATTTATCCTTTTATTTATATATAAATTATTAACTGGTATTGACTCTTAGGTGCGGTTTGGATAGTGAAATGAGATGAGATGATTTTAGATGTAAATTGAAAGTTGAATAAAATATTGTTAGAATATTATTTATTATTATTATTATTGTTTTGGGATTTGAAAAAATTGAATTGTTTATTATATTTTGTGTGAGAATTTAAAAAAGTTCTAATGATAAGATGAAATAAGATGAAATATTTTCACTATCCAAACGGGCCTTTTAAGACTTCATACTACTGTTCTCGTTCTCCTTCAGTTATGTTGTTCCTTTCATTAGCCTTGGTGCTTCTGATTCTATCATGTCACTTTGATTTATCATTATTATTTCTTTTATTTTTGGAGAAGTATTAGATCTACAAGAAAATTATAAAATAAAAACTTATAAATTGATGGAACTTAATATATAAATATATTTTTTATAATATAAATTAATCACATCAATATCAGCCTACATCAATTTATGATGCGATTTTTTCATATATATATATTTTTTTTTGTGGTTCAAATATTTATCTTTTCATAACGCGCTGTGAAGATGATTAGTCTCACATCAATACAAGATTCTAAGGTTATCGAGAAAACATCTTCCCAATCCATGCCTTGGAATATGCATCCAAAAATATCTTAAAAGTATATATACCATTGGAATATGCCTCCAGTAGTCTTTTTAAATTATTCAGTTCCCTATCTCATTCAAACACTTCTCCCCAGTGCCTACCACTTGTGTAAGAAAGGATTCTGATTCCCTGTCACAGTTCTGAAACTCAACTATATATGAATGCCTCTTGATGGAGCTAATTACTTGAGCCCAGCAACTTAGACATCTCTTTGCCTTTGAAGAGTACCCAGATATAAAAAATGGCATCACTCAAGTCTCAGAAACCTGCCGCCACTCAGCCACCTGCACCGGCCCTCAAAGAGGTTTCTACTACTAAAACTTGCCGGACATGTACACCCACCACCACACCCGCACCCACACCCGCACCCACAGGCGGCACATCCGTAGCCAATTCCACATCGAAAGCCGCTCCTACCTCCAAGCCAAACTCTGGCAAGAAGGTAATGCATAAAATTTTAGGAAAATATTATCTCGTGTTATTTTGAAAATAAATATGGCATGATAATTTATAATTGAGTGATGCTACTTTGACATTTGAAACTTATTGTTTAGATGACTCTCTTGACGTGACACCACCATGTGATACCACACGCTTTATTAAAAAAATAAAAACATAAACACAAAAAAGGTAGATGGAACTTAAGAGTCTCGGATTTTCTCTTTTGTATTTTCGGATGTCCTTTTTAGTATGAATATAATTTTTTTCGAGTTTTTTTATTTTTAATAAACCGTGTGGCACTGCGTGATGGTGCCACGTCAAGAAGGCCATCTGAACGGTAAGTTTCAGATGTCTTACTAACAGTACTCTTATGGATAATGTAATCTCAATAAAGTAAGATGAAAATAGAATGATAGTGTAACATAGAAACTAATGCATAAATTTTAAGCATCTCTAATGCATATCCATATTTCATCATGGGATGCATATTAATACCATTTATTTATTCTTGACGCGGGTTTGATAGGGAGCAAAAGCGAAGTAAGCAGCGGATGAAAAAGTAGAATAAATGAGGAAGACAAGGCTTGGGTTTGAAGGGTTCATCATCAGATAATTAATCTCAAGTCATGCCAGTCTGCCTCAATGCTTACTATTTATATGACAGAAGCTACTTGTCTATATATCCATGTGGACTCCTAAAATAAAAATAAAATAAAAAATAAAAAATTAGTTTCTATTTTTAATATTATTGATGAGTTTGTCTTTGGTCCATCGTGAGGTTGGAAAATCAAGGGCAATTTCTTCGTGGACAACCTACACCTATATTTCCGAACAGTATAGTTTTTTTTTTTAATAGATATTCTCATCTTTCGTGACACGGGTTATGTGATAGGACGTTGCTACGTCCACTCTACCGAACACTTTAATTTTTGTTTTAATTTTTACTTTCACAATTTTTTTAAACTATTTAAAAATTTTTTAAATATAGAAAAGAATCACATATTCATTTAAAAACATTTACTTAATTATTAAATAAAAACAAAATTACAAAAATATCAAATTGCCAATATGAATTAATTCAAAGAGTCCAAAGAAACATGATGATCAATGGACATAATTAATAAGTGACAAGAATAATTTGAAAAATCCATAGTGCATGCCTATTTTCTCGTACACGTTTCCCATATGGGACTGAATCATGATCTTCTGGAACCCTAAGAGCATTAGTATTGGTCTATGTATATGCATATGTAAAATTATATTTACATAATATGACCCTAAAATCCTCCACATTGGCTTATGCATATCCAAATATTTAGTTACCTATGAACAATGATTATCCAAATTTGGATAACCACTATTCACCCTACAAATCATATTTTAATTATTATTTCTCTCTCCTCCCCCTATCTCTCTCACAATCCTTTCATTTTCTCTCTCATTCAACAACACAACAAACATTCACTTATATATTCATTTGATTATTATAATATATTATATATATATATATTTCATTTTATTATATTTTTAATATAGTATACAAAAAAATTATATTTTTTATTATTGTATTTGTATTATTAATGTCAAATGTATGTAGTGGATGCTAATTACAAAATATATATAAAAAAATTGATTTTTGCAAAAAATTAATAATAATAAAATAATAACAATACAGCGGAATGACGAGAGGAAAGGAGAAATTGATATGCACAATTAAAGGCAGGCGGTAGAACCGACCATATGCATGTATGATATGAAAAATAAATTCAACAAGTAAATAAACATAAACATCTTTATCGATATTCAAAAATAATTACAGAGTTATGGCACAAGGTAGAGCGTTATTTGCTCTTGATAGGGTTGAGAGAAGGTATGCAGAACTTACAAAGGAATTGTTCTCTAGAAAGATCTCTGCCTATGAATGAAATGAGAGACTCCTTTTATAGAGGAATGAGTCCCTGTTTACAAAGCATCCGTGAATGACAGCTGTCATTACTGTTTAATCACGGGTAAAGTAAAAGCAAAAGTAAGTCCGTGAGTGAACAGTGTCAGTACTGTTTAACCACGGGTGTCATGATTGTGTCTGGCGGCGGCTGCTGCTTTCGGCACAAAACGACAATTTTGGTAAAGGAGACCGGTCAGTAGGTCTTCTTTGATCTCAGGTAGTAGTCTGTCAAAAGGGACTTGTCATTAGTCTCTTTTGTCAAGTAGCAATTATTCTTCTTCTGAGTAGAACCCAGAGTTACCGAAGACATTGTTGTAGGAAGCCTCTGATGCTGTGTCCGAATCTTCATCTTCAGACTTGCTTTGAGACTTTGATAGTGATTCTTTTAATATGTTGATTAGATCCTTCTTATTAAGTCCGTCAAAGATGTCCTTTTTCTTTTTAGACTTAGAGGATTTGGAGGATGAACTGTCCTTTACCCCCCCGGATTTTGTTGGAGATGCAGGGGCCTGAATTAAGGGATATTCAGGAGCATTGGATGGTCCAGCCATGATCTTGGGAAATTCTCTTTTGTCCTGCAGATTAGGTGCAGCTTGTGGAAAATCCTTGATCAGTAAATCAACAATTTTATCAGTGTTTGCGAATTTATCCCACCATTTGGTGAAATAAACTCTTGTCATAACATCACCATTTCTTTCGTAATTCCATTTGAAGATCCACGGGAGGTGGTATCTTTTACAGAAATGCAATGAATGATGAAATTTTTTGGAGTGTTGATCCAAAGTTGAATCAACAATTTTTGAATAGTGCTGGTAAGCTGCAAAGAGCTGACCAGGAAGATTATCTGGAATTAATCCATATTGGTTCCACCATTGAATGAACCAAAGTGGAAGAGTTCCTTTGAATTTGATATCAAATTTGATGAACCAAGAGTGATTCATGTCAGGAGTCTGGAAGAACATGAACCTCTTCCAGGCATCAATGTAATCGAAATAAAAAACATGAGTGTCTATATGAGCAAGTCGTTTGGAAGAAGATGGGTTTCCCCATTCTGCTTGAGTAATAACTTGATGGATATAGGCACTGTGAAAGATTAATTTGTTGGTATCAACCTTGTCATAAATAGGTTTGATAACCAAGGAATTTGTTTGGATTAAAATACTGGAGTAATACTGGAGATTTTTTGATGAATCTTCAGGAATCCAGTGGAAAAAAGTAGGAAAATAAGAGGAAGAGATTTTGAAAACATCTGTATATATTGTGCTGTTAGGCTCAATATGGAACAGATATGAAGAAAAATTCTTTTTCAGATATTCAGATTTTCCTTTTGGGAGGAAAAACTGAGGAACAATAGCAGTTTGGGTTTTTGACTCAATTGCTTTCGCATATGGGTCAAAAGTAGTAGTGACCGCAGACGAAAATGTCTGTGGTTGTATAGGTTTGCCGAGTGGCTTGAACCTGTTGGCAAGTTCTAGTGCTGAAGACACAGCACCAGTAGTAGAAGATCCAGCCTCATTCTTGATGAGGTTTATACTGGGCATTGGTGGTGGTGGATTCACCTTTTTCTCTCTCTCTCTTGTTTTCTTCTTGCTGGCCATGATGGGGTTTCTGCAAGAATTCACGGGTGAGAAAGTCAGGGATATAATTTTGTGTGCCTTTGATATAATCAATGTCAAAATCAAAAACACTTAAAATAGCTTGCCATCGTGCAAAAATATGTTTTGATGCTATGTTTTTAACATCTTTTTCTAAAACAAATTTAGCACTCATGCAGTCAATTCTGACAAAAAATTTCTGGTTTAAAAGGTCAGATTGAAATTTGGATATACATAGTACTATAGCCAAAATTTCTTTTTTAACAGTACTATATTTTTCTTGTGCAGAATTCCAGGTTCCAGAATGGAAGCGAACAATTTGTTCAGACGAACCTGGTGAAACACATTGTTTCAGAATGCCACCATAACCGATGTCTGAGGCATCTGTTTGGACAATTTTAAAAGAATCAGAAGTAGGGATACCAAGGCACGGAAGAGTTTTGACATGTGCTTTGATTTTCCTTACTAAATTTGTATGGATTTCTGTCCAAGGAGGAGGATTGGAAAGAAGTCGCTTAAACAAAGGACGACATTGTTTCCTCATATCCTTGTAGAAATCTGCAACATAATTGAGAGATCCTAAGAACCTCTGCAATTGTTTTTTATCAAGAATGACATCAGGGAATTTGTCAGCAAATTCGATAGCTCTTTGGATAGGCCTGATTTTGCCTTCAGAGATGTCATAACCAAGGAATCTAATCTTGGTTTGAAACAATTTTATTTTTGTTGCCGAAACAACAAGACCATTGAGTCTAATGATGTCAAGAAACGAATTCAAGTGTTTCCAATGTTCATCAATAGATTTAGAGAAGATAAGAACATCGTCGATATAGACAATGGTAAAAGCAGAGAACGAATTGAAGATATCGTTCATGATATTTTGGAATTCACTGGGAGCGTTCTTTAGGCCGAAAGGCATGACGTTCCACTCGAAATGACCAAAAGGGGTAACAAAAGCAGTCTTATACCTATCTGACTCGGCTATTTGGATTTGCCAAAAACCGGACTTAAGGTCAAACTTGGAAAAGACCACAGCATCACTCAACCTATGAATTAAGTCATTCTTATTGGGAATAGGGTACCTAATCCACTCTAAGACTTTGTTCAAAGGTTTGTAGTTGATAACTAGACGAGGGGTACCACGTTCTAGTTCTGCATTTTTCTGGACATAAAAGGCGGGACAAGACCAATGTGACTTGCTTTTCCTGATAATGCCTTTATCTTGAAGATCTTGTATCTCCTTTCTGCAGTAATCCAAAGTCTTTTTATTCATCTGAACCGAAGTGGCTTTGGTTGGTATTTTGGATTCATCAAAACCTTTAATGTATGGGAGAGAAACTATGTGTTTCTTCCTATACCAAAAAGCATTAGGTAAATCCGAACAAATATCTGTTATTAAACGTTTGTTGAAATCTTCAATTTTTGAAATCAAAAGAGAAGAGGATAATTGTTCAGAAATCTTTTTATACTTGATTTCCTGTTGGAGGAAATTCAAATGTTTTTGTTTTGCAATAAACAAAGATTTCTTGCTCTTATCCGTATCAATTTCAAAACGGGAAGCAAAATGAAATTTTACCTTTTGACCAAAAGGGTCGGTAGTGATACCGTCTTTTTCAGTCATGAAAGGATATAAAGAGGATATAAAAGGGATTCCCAAAATCACTTTGTCAGACATGTTTTTGACTAAAACAAAGGGAATCCGAAAACAAATGTTATCCTGGCAAACATGAGCATTATTGAGCTCATAATTAATGGTCATCTTTGAGCCATTTGCCGAGAATAATTTTTCGGTTGATTTTTCAAAATATTTGCTAGGAATGAGTCCTTCTTGAATGCAATTCAAGTCTGATCCGGAATCAATCATAGCAACAACAGAGAATTGAAAATCATGAGCAACAATAATATTAACACGTGAAAACCATTTAGGAGGAATGGTATGACGAATTAAACATATCTGGTTGTCGGCAGGAATATCCTATTGACTAGAACCAGCCTCGGTTTGCTCATTATCTGAAGGAATATCTTGATCAAGTTGTTTGTCAATCTTGATTAATAAAAATTCTTGTCTTAAAACTTCGTTCTCAGATTTGAGGTTGTTTATTTCAGATCTGAGTTCTACAATTTCTTTTTTGACAGAATTTATTTCGTGTTGTAAATCAGAAACAGAAATGTCCTTGGATTTTTTCTTTGAAAATCTTTCCAAGGTTTCTTGAAAATTAATCCTTTGGTTAGAGGGTTCTGGATCCTTTCGGACCATTACCTTCTTCAGCTTTAGAAGATATTCTTCTTTAAGCTCAGGATTAGTAATTTGGGAAATAAGGGTTAGCAAAAGGTTTTCTTGTTCTTCAGACTTAGTCAAGACATTGATTGTCTTTCCTGGTGTCTTACAACAAGTGGTATTACAATTGCAACCCAGCTTTAAGTCAGATGGCTCATGATTATCAGTTTCCGAGTGATATTCGAAATCACTAGAACTGATTTCAAGAGTATCCGATGATGAAGACGATTCTATTTCTAGGAGTCGAAATAGTTCTTCTTTATCATGGTTACCAATATCCAACTGATTAAGCTTTTTCTTAATTTTTTGGGTTTTCTTGGGACATTTATCTGCAAAATGTCCAGTCTTCCCACAAATAAAACATTTTCCTGAAGAAACATCTTTAGAATCTTTTTTCTTGGAAAACGATTTAAAAAAGGGTTTTTTGTGTGGTTTTTTATAAAATTCATCACGGGGTTTTCTCCTAAAACCACCATGAGGTTTATAAGTTTTGTGCTTCTTTCTGGATGGAGCAATATTAGGAAGACCGAATTGTTCACAGAAAGTGCCCATTTCGTATTTGGTCTTCTTATTATTCCTCATTTGTTCACGAAGCATTCTTTGATCATGACACATACTAATGCCAAGTTTCTTAACAATACTGAAGATATCACCATAAGTGTAATCCTCATAGTTAAGTAACCCAGAAGCATCAGTAAGTTCTTCCTTGACTTTATAAGCAAATAAACGAGGTAATCCGTCAATGAATTTCTCCTTCCAGTAAGGCTTCTGACTATCATCACGAAGCATTACTCGTGAAATAAAAACATCTTGGTACCATCTATAATCAGACATCTGACGACATCTAAGATTATTCAACTGGTCGCTAACGCGGCTAGTTATATTGGATGGTGTTCCAATAAAATGTTTTAAAATAGTATAAATCAAAGTATTGATTCCATCAGGATGAGCCATCCCAACGGTTTCATCAAAAATAGGTAAACCTTCCTTATTGCATTTTACTGCATTTTGGATGGTTTCCCTAGTATCATTGGTGAGGTACTTATCCCACCAATTTCTTAAAACACCAGTAAAACCTTGAGTTAAAATCCTGACTATATCTGGTTGCCTAATGTTATTGTTGATATAAGCATTTGCAACCATAGACATTTTACTCATGGTATTAATGATTTCTTATTCAGAGAACCCATCAATATTCCATTCGTAAACCTTGTCGGCAGAATAAGAAGATTGGTTTTGGAAAACCTTCTCCTCAAACTGTAAATCAGGAGGTGTAGGTCTGGAATACCAGTTTTTCGTCAGACTCATGGGCTTGGGTCATTTTGAAGAAAATCTGGCAATTTCCAGGTTTTGAAAATTCTTTTCAATTAAATCAATATCCTTGTCTTCAGAAGATTCATCGTTAGAAGAGTCTCCCGAAGTTTCTTCAAGAATAACTCCATCACCATTACTGTTAAGAGTGCTAGTGGTGGGTTGATCTTTCTTTAGATCAGCAATCATTTGGTCAATTTTTTCCAAAGTTTTGGCCTGAGGGTTTTGAAAATCTATTTTAGGCCTTTCTTCGGGTAAACTGATCAAAGGTTTTTCAATTTTTTTCTTAGGCTGATCTTTGAAGAAATTCAAAGGATGTTCTGTTTTAAAAACAGGGTTTGAAGTAAAAATAGGCTTTTCAACCTTTTCTTCAATCCGATCTAACTGTTCTCCGATCGTATGAAGAGCAAGATTCGCAAAATTGTTTTGGGAAATAATCTTTTTTGCTTCTTTCAGAATCTTGTCCTTTTCCGGATCTTTGGAAACAGTATCAGAAAGCTTAAAGGGTGAAGCAATTACTTCATTTCCCTTAATAGGAATAACAATAGACCGCAAAGGAGGATGGCTGGCTAGGATGACAGTCCTTCCTTCTTCTTGGACAAATTCGTTTTTAACAACATTTAAAGTATTTTTAGAAACATAAGTGTTCTCCGCAAAGTCTAGAAGAGAAATATGCTGTTGAAGCCTATTCATTTCTTCCTTCCATTTACGTTTAACACGTTGTTTTTCTGTATCAGAAAATTTTGCAAGATAGGCTTTACGCCTTTGCTTATTTTCTGGTGCAGCAAAATCTTTTAAAAGAGCGGGTAAATCAATTTCAAAAGATTTATTTAAAACATTTAAACTATGATGAACAGGTGCAACAGGGGCTTGCATATCTGAAGCTGTTGGTGACATAGAAGACGTATCTTCTTTGTCTGCTTCATCATTTATGCCCTGGTTAGAAGAACCAGCTGCTCCTTGTGCAGTATAAAAAGCAGAAGTAACTTGAGATGACGTAGAAAGTCCTTTCAATTTTAAAGCAGGTTTAACAGGTTGAACTGTTCGTACTGAATCTTCAAGGAACTGATTGAGATTAGCATCATCCCTCGGATTCTTCCGATCAGTATCAATAAGACTAGATCTGGAGCCGGCAAAAGAATTTCTTCTTCTACTAGGGGCTTCGGATCGATTAAAAGATATTTTAACAGTTCCATTCAAATACTGTTGGATGATATCAACATTAGCATCCGAAACAATATTTCTAGGAGGGGGCATGGGTATTTCTTGTTCCAAAGTCCATTCAGTGGGAAGGGTTATATCTTCCCAATAAATCCTTTTTGGAACTTTTATGTCAACATCTGAAGAACTACAGATAATAATATTTTATTATTATTTTGTCTCAAATATGCATAAACTAATGTGAAAATTTTGCTTGAATGGTAAAGTGGATATGCAAAAGAGGTGATTTTGCATATGCATATGCATAGACCAATGCTAATGCTCTAATTGGATATATAATGTTATCTCAAAACCCAAAATACTATACATATGAGACTCATTATAATTTATATGTCCTAAACAGTTTCTTTCATGAATTAGAAAAGAGATAGACAAAATGGTAAAAGAAAAAAAAAATTTCACATTTAAACCCGATCACTAGACGAATAATCTAAAATCATACATAATTAATTTATATATAATTTATATGTGCTTTTAATTTTTATTTTGTTTTTCTTTTTGGAATGGAACAAACATACATAATTAATAGCCCCGCCCCAACAATTTATTATACCCATCTTTTTAGGTGGCAGTTTATAATGAATAATAAATTTATCTTTTTTTATTATAAGCTGATATTTCTTTTTAGGATAAAAGGATGAAGTTTTATTGCTCAACAAGTCTTATAATATCTCAAAAGATACAATTGACTGAATACAAGTTAGACTTCCTTCCAATCCTATGAAATCTCTTTGTAGAGATAATGCTTCCGAGCAAGAATATGGACAGTCTGATTAGCTTCTCTTCTTGTATGGACAACAACCAAAAGACATAAGTATTGAGCAAAGTTTTGGTATCCTCAATTAACCAACATGCTTGGCTCCAATATGGATTCTTCATTGAAAATTTATTCACAACTTGTAAGGCATCTCCTTTCAATATAAGTGATCGAATGTCCATTTCCTTATAGAAATTTGCAGAAATAAACTTATATTGATCCTTAGCATCTCGTGCTGTTATAATCTAATGTAGGGTCTTTCTTTTGTTAGTCGAGATGCTTTTGATATATTTTATCTCAAATTGAGAGAAGAAGTGTTAGATTTACAAATTACGATGAAAACCATAAAAATTAAAAATTACAAAATAACTATAAAGGACGTGTTTCACACCACCAACCATACGTTTGACTCTACGGTAATGAAGAGATGGCACTTGTCGCCCTGTGTAAATTCTGATGCTTAAGTCAGTAACAATATAAGGATAAGAGTATGAAAAATGAAGATGAAAATGCTTATTACTTCTACTGAGTTATTTATAGAAAGAAGTGGCGTGGTGGCGACTATCTCTGACCACCAGTCTCATGTGCTTATCTTTCATGATCTCTTATAAAAAAGAGAAGATATCTCCTGCTCTACAGGAGTTATCTAGCTTAGGATAATTGTATCTAACTGTGGGCTTTATCTCTAGCTCTTCGGGATTATTTTGTCTCATGGTTATGAGCCCCCTGTCCGTGGGGCTCCTAACCGTGAACATTGGACTAATCCTTGGTGATGGACTTAGTCTTGGAGATGGGCTCGAGGCCTAGGGGGTCCAAATGTTGCTTCCACTAACCATGTCAATTAAGTCATATTAAGATTTAAAATTATTTATATTATAAAATAAATTTAACGTATCATGTTATCAATTTGTGAAGTTTTTTTTTTTTTTTTTTAATTTTCTTTCTAAACTAAGATCAATTTTTCTTCTAAGAGCTCTAGTACTGAATTTTAATTAGTCTCACATCAATAGAATATTCTAACATATCTTATGATTTTTTTCCCAATTAATAGATTTGAAATAAAAAAATACGGTAAATACCCCAATAAATGGTTCAAAATCCAATTAATTTGATCGAAATATACTTTTAAAATTAGAGAGAAGCCTTCAGGTTAGTTAATCATTCACTTTGCCGTCTCATTCCATCACTTCTCCCCAGTCCCAATCACTCTGTAAGAAATCATTCTGGTTCTATGTACTTGATTATATCCAACGCCCATTCTGGAGCTCCCGACTTTATTTCTACCACTTCACTTCCCATGACGGGTATCTCGACAATCCTGATCACCGTTCGTTTTAGCAGGAAAGAATCTTCTTGGGGTATGTTGCTCGCGCTAATTTATCAACCTTTTGATTCTCGGCTCTCGGCACTTGTTAGATCTGAAAGTATTTGAATTGGGCGTGCTTGGCTTCTATTAGTGTTAGATACTTCTTCAAATTTTCGCTCTTCACAACGAACTCCCCCCGTACTTCATTGACCACTACTTGAGAGTTAGCTCGCACCTCTACTTCTTTGGTGCCCAAAGACCTGGCGATCACCAAACCAGAGAACAATGCCTCATTGTTCGTGGTTTGAATGTCAACTTAATAGGATAATTATGCTCTTCACATTTTTCTGTAACAATATGCACCCCCACTCCCTCCAGCCTGGTAGGACGAGCCATCAACGAATACCTGCCAGGGCTTCATGGGAGGTGCATGTTTGACCTCTTTCGGAAAGCCAGTAGATTCTGCTGCAAAATCTGTCAACACTTATCCTTTAACAGAATTTCATGGTGCATACTCAATGTCGAACTCGCTTAGCTCCACGACCCAGTTTGTAAGGTGGCCTGAGGCATTCGGTCTTTGTAGGATCTTTTTTAGGAGGGTCTTGATGAGAACCTTTACTGGATGAGCCTCGAAATACGGGCTGAGTCTTCAAGTGGTCACCACAGCTAAGGCGGAGGCGAGCTGCTCTATGCGTGGGTATTTAGCCTCTACTCCTCAGTAAGCCCATTTGGTGTAGTACACGGGCTTTTGGACCCTACCTTCATCTCGTACCAAGGTTGAGGAAGTTGCCTACGGGGAGACTGATAGGTATAAGATCAAAGTTTCTCCACATCTGGGTTGGCTGAGAAGAGGAGGGTTGGTGAGATATATCTTGAGAGCCTCGAATGCCTGGTCGCACTCGTTATCCTATGCTTGCGCCTTCCACAATATCTTAAAAAATGGTATGTACTTGTCGATGGACCTTTACATGAATCTGTTAAAGGCCGCTACCCGCCCGTTGAGTTTCTGCACTTCATTTATGCTTCAAGGAGGGGCCATGCGGAGTATGGCTTCTACTTTCTCGGCATGGTAGTGTAGTAGTATAATCCCTGATCGGTGATGAACGAGATCTTCTCTTCATCGTTTGGGTTCATGCGGATCTGGTTGTACCCGGAGTAGGCATCCATAAAGCTGAGCATGCAATGACCCGCAATGGAGTCGATGATTAGGGCGATGCGGGGTAGCAGGAAGCTGTCTTTTGGGCAAACCTTATTTAAGTCGGTGAAGTCAACACACATTCTCCACTTACCACTTTGCTTCTTCACCAACATTACGTTGGACAACTAGTCTGGGTAATGGGCCTCCCGTATGAAATCTGCCATGAGTAATCGATCAACTTTTGCGACGATGTCGATGTTCTTCTCAATGCTGAAGTTTCGACTTTTCTGCCTTACTCTCTTAGCTTTTGGGTCCACGCTCAGGTGGTGTTGCATGATCTCTGGGTTGTGGCTTCTAGATGGCTTGGGTTCAAGGGGATAAACTCCTGTGACTCATTTGGCTCGACGTTCCTAAGCGCTTGTTCATCTCGGATCTTTTCATCTGTTGTGGTATGTTCTGGTAGGGGTGGAAGGATGTGGTCGTTGCCAAGGGTGTGGACCACATGCCGTTGTCGATAAGGATCCTTCTAATGGTGAAGTTGGCGCCCAACATAGTCACCATTAAGGCATCATCTTGTGGATAGAGGACTCTCTCCTCGTCATCTTCTCCAAAGGAGATGACGGGGACTGGTTCACTTCTCCTGTACTTGGTGGGGTGGTATTTTGCCGAATACACTTCTTAGTATTTTGCTTGCATGGCGTGCGCCTTCCGACTGGATGAGGTCACACCCTGCCGGTGAATCCTCTTGCGATGGTCCTGATTTCCCTCAACGACGATCCTTCTTGATGTTTTGTGGGGGGCGATCGTGCAGGAGTCCTCGCGCACCTTCCCTTTGCCTCGGGCTCCTTTCCCTCCTTGGCTTGTCGGCCTTTTCAGCACTTCTTTCCTGTGATCTCCTCTTACACTCCCGCTCTAGTCTTCTGGCGGGAGGATACCTTGACCTTGGTCGCCCAGCCTGCTCTCTTTCCTCTTTCAAGGAAATGCAGTCTTCTGTGTTATGAGTGTTGGACTGATTATAGGTGCAATTGCGGTGACTAGTGCTCCTGTAGTAGTCTTCTTGGGCGGCTTGCCAATCGTCTTTCTGGATGGTGAACGCCGTTCGGTCAAATCAAAACCCTAGGCCTCTCATAGGGGCTTCCTCCCTCCAGTTGTCATGTGGTCCCTTCTCAGGCTTCTCGTGAGTTTTGCTCTTGGTTGGTGCATTCCCTTTCCTGTCTACCTGTTCTAGTTCTTTTTTCCTTAGTTTGGTCAGGGCTCGGAGTATCTTCGACGTTGATGAAGTTGTCGGCTTGATCTATGAACTTCCACAGCGTGGTGGGAGTTCTCTTTGCCAATTCTGCCATGAACTGGGACCGGGGCCATACTCCTTCTAAAAGCGCTGCCAAAGTTTTCTTCTCGTCTCAATTATTTGTAGTTATCCGCTCTTTGTTGAAGAGTGACAGAGGAGGGCGTGTCACCTAGATTCAAAAACATACAAAGCTTTTTCCTTCCCTCAGTGGATACAAACAAAAGTTTAGCACGTCTAAAACCGAAAAGGTTGTTAAAAGAAAAAGTTTAAGATAAATTAAACTTAAAATAAAAAAGAAATATAATTATATATAGATAGTAAAATATTTATTCCTTTGGGTCTCGTGGAATAAATGGCAAATTCCTAGGAAAATTATTGGTTGATCACGACCATAATAATATGTCGTGATTAGCATGCTGACAAGAACTCAACTCGATCGATTGGCACCACAGATAAGGATAGACACGCCATGCATGTGTTTTATGTGCTACAAAACAAAGTAATTATTGATGAATGGCTCTTGAACATGACAAGTCCCCTAAGAAATTAAGTCCTTTTCTAGCAAATTTGGTTTATAATTAAGAAGGGGAGGGTGGCCACTCCAAATACTTTTATATATGATTATGGAAGTCAAGAAGGGCCCCAAATTACCACTAAATCACTTTTTTTATGTTTCTTAAATCGAAAGTAATTAGATCATGTTTAATTAGGAGCCCTAGTTTTACTTGATTTAGCTATCTTAATTATTCACTGGACATTGAGATTGATATTTCCGTTAGAAGAGTGAAAACTTAGTCGACTACGTACGTGCCGGGTTAATATCTCTTGAAACTTGTATTAATTTTTAAATTTTTTTTATAAAAAAAATAGACATATGAAGTGAATTATGTTTTATGCAGATTTTAAAGAGGTTTTGATACTTACAACTGCCAAAAACGAAAGAGTACTGATTTTGTTTTAATGAGGACTTGGGCTTTGAATATTCTAATTAATGAAAGAGAGAAAGAAAAATGTGATCAAATTGTAAGATTATTTATAAAATAATAATTAAAGTAATGAATATTTAAAGATATAATTGATGAGAATCTTGCTTTATATCTAACTTTTATTTTTTTAATACTATTTCCCCAATCATTTTGGTTGATCCTTTAATCTAGCTCTATCGATCATCATGATAATGTGGTGGACTAAACACGATTAATGTAACACCCAATGCGCCTGTACCTCCCCATATCGAAAAGAAAAAAAATAAAAGAAAAGTATTAAATGGAAAAAATATAATCCATTCCCTCCAGTACTTCAAACTATTATTTCTTTTGTAATAATTATTTATTAACCATAGCAATAATTAAGAAGATTTTTTTTTTAAAAGAAGAGCCAAGGTTCACCTGTCCATGAGTGACTCCGTCTCAAATTTTATTAATAAACTCTCACTTGTAGCGGAGGAAAACCGTGATTACAGACCGACACCTGGGATTACAAGATAATTAGCAAGAAAGTTCCTAAACCAGGTGTCAAAATTACTGGAAGCCTCTAACCAAAAGAAAACAACATCAAGACAAGACATACTAAAATACTTAGAAAGAAAACCATTCCTATAAAAGAACTACAAACAAACGTTAACTCAAAAGCATAAAATCATAAAATTTTACCAATCGGCCAACCAAAATGCCACATGAATAATGATGCTAGCTAACTGCAACGCAAAGATGGCAAACTCAGTATATCCAAATGAATTAATCCTCGAAGCAACCTAGGCACATTCCTGAGAAATCTCCATTCAGAATTCAGTCCAGTCGCACCACTCCGTGCCAACCAATCAACAACTTTATTTCACTTATTTTGACTGCTTATGCGTTTACTTTTTTTTTTTTTACTTACTGATTAAGGAAGTTAATATTAGTATATTGATATATATATTTTTTTATTTTTTAAAAATATTTAAATATGTTAAAAAATGTAAACAAAAAAAAAAAGAAAAAAATAAAATGTAGAATTTGTACCAGTGGAAATGCCGAACGGTCAATTCTTGTCGGCACACTGGCACAACCCAATTAAGAATTTGATAGAATAATTTTGTCATGATTATTATGTATCCAAGACCCGTTTTTCCAAAATCTAAAGCAATGGTTCCACTTCCCAGCCATCTTTCGTAATTGTCTAATTATTAATAGACTAATACCAGTTCTATATAATCATTGAGTAGATTAGGTTCAATGCGGTGCTCCTCATCGCTAGTCCTGAGGATTTCAATCTTTTTCAAAGACATGATTAATGATTCTCTTCGAATGCTGTCTATAAATACCAAGCACTTAATTATAGGTACTCTATATATGCAGATAACAAAACAATATCATTAACAAGAGCTTTGTACGTACGAGCTAGCTGCGATACATTTATAGATCTAACAGACATGATCATGAATTCTCGTATTGCATGGCTCGTGATGGCCTTCATCTTCTCAGTTCTCTTGGTAAGGAAATTAATTATTTCAGTCCTGTGTTTGAATATTAATTAGATGGTCTTGATCAAATAATAATTTCTGAGTTTTCTTTTGTATATTTTGCGGAGCAGATTGCTGCAGATCATAGCATAGAAGCAAGAAAGAATCCTGGAGAATATTGGATTAGTGTTATGAAAGAACAGCCCATGCCGGAAGCACTTCAAGTCCTTGTTCCTCTTGATTCCTCACCATCTCAACTCATCAACAAGAATGCCGATGACTGTCACACGCCTGAGCTGGGAGCAGAGATCAACAAATTAGACCAGCTTGTCGAGGATTTCAAGCATAAAGCTGATCATGATCACAAGCAGCGTTTTGTCAAGGATTTCGAGCCTAGACCCAATGTCTCAGCGTACGATGGCGATGATCTGCACGTTGGTCATGAATCAGAGAAGAAGTTTATCAAGGACTTCGAACCCAGACCTAATGTCTCAGCTTACACCGATGATCATCATGTCCACGGTTCTAAAGAAAAAGCATTTGCAGAAGAATTTGAGCAAGCACCAGATGCTACTATTTATCACGAGTAGTGCAATTTATAAGGGACTTCGTACGTGTAAGATAATATATCAGTACGGCAACTAAATAAGTAAAAATTAAGATGCCAAGAAAAAAGAAAAAAGGATTTATCTATGGAAGAAGGTTCCCTAATTGCACGTACAACCAGTAGTTGCACGCATGGACTTTTATTTACGTAAAATATCTTAATGTGTAAGTGTGATGATGATCAAATAAAATGTATTGCATGCTGTGATTTATGTTATCTGCATGATCGTAATTAAGAGTGCGTTAAAATTTTAAGAAAAATGCAATTTGTACTTAAAAAAAACTTACTTCCACTACAAGAAATTGGCTCATCAATTGCAGCGATTTTTGGTCTGCTGGAATTAATATCGCCGCAATAAGTCATGTGTCACAGCGACTTCTTGGTCGACGCGGCTTCCAACCCGTGACTTTTTTTTTTCCTTTTTGTGCGGCAATTTTAAATTATTTTGCGGCGAAAAGTTTCGCCGTAAATATTATTTTTATTTTTGCAGTGATTTTAAAGATAATAGTGGCGATATAAACTGCCGTAAAATGTCAAAATCGAATGCCGACGCTGTTGTTCGCTACAAATCTCCAATGTAAACGACGCCAATACCTCCACATAAAATCAGATTTCCCCCCAAATCCCGATTTCCCCTCAAATCGCGATTACCTTCGTCCCCATTTTTGCCTACTAGTAAGACACACGCCCCTGTTTCCACCCGGCGATTTAGGAGCTGATTACACGATACCGTTGCATTCTTCGTGCGTTTCTTGGTTCTCCTTTCGCGGAATCCAGGCCCCTCATTCCAGACTTTGAGTTCGAAACAAAGTCAGTGCCTCGCCGTCGACCACGTGGAGAGATTGTTTTGGGAAGCCTAATATCGGCAGCGATTATCGTCCATCAACACGGTGGGGACTCTCTTTCATGCGTCGCAGGTATTTGGTTGTTCCCTTTAAGAAAATAGCTCTCCCCCTTCATCCTCGCATGAGTTCTTTATTGTAAAAATTATGCATTTTGGTGGGTACTGATTTGTTGTGTGTCTAAAGTCACTGCAGTCTTAATGGGCGTGTAAGCATCCTTGTTTCTGAGTGATCCTTTTTTTTCTTGATATGTAGCTTATGGATTTTTTCTGCTTCGTTTGGTTTATTCATGGCCCCTTCACTGGTACATTGTTTGTGTTTGTCTCCTTGGATTGTCTTTGAAGTTCCAAACTGTCCAGTTTCGAAATTAATGAAAATGATGGGTAAATGAAGTTACAAACTGTATGGCTGTTCCAAAGTGATGCAGTTACAAACTCATGTCACCTCTTGAGGTTGAGATGGAGTGATGGAATAAAGGAAGAGAAAATGAAAAAGTAGAGGTTGAAATGTTAAGAGAAGCTGGAATTTCTAAATGAAAAACTTCTACCACTTCACTTTTCACGGCGGGTATTTCGACAATCCTGATCACTATTCGTTTTGGCAGGAGAGAATCTTCTTGCTTGGATGCTGCTCGAAAACTACCCCTGTACTTGATTGACCACTACTTGAGAGTTCGCTCGCACTTCTACTTCTTTGGCACTCAAAGACCTGGCGATCACCAAACCAGAGAACAATGCCTCGTACACTGCCTCATTGTTCGTGGTTTTAAATGCAAACTTAATAGCATAATTATGCTCTTCACCCTCGTTTGTAACAATATTCATCCCTACTCCCCCTCCAGCTCGATAGGATGAGCCGTCAACGAAAACCTGCTAGGGTTTCATGGGAGGTGCATGTTCGACCCATTCTGGAAAGCCAGTGAATTATGTCGTAAAATCTGGCAACACTTGCCCTTAAATAGAATTTCATGGTGCGTAGTCGTTGTCGAACTTGCTTAGCTCCACGACCCAATTTGTAAGGCGGCTTGAGGCATCAGGTCTTTGTAAGATCTTTTTTAGGGGGGGTCTCGATGAGGACCTTTACTGGATGAGCTTGAAAATACGGAAGTCTTCAGGTGGTCACCACTAAGGCGAAGACGAGCTGCTATATGCGTGGGTATTTAGCCTTTGCTCCTTAGTAAGTCCAGCTGGTGTAGTACACCGACTTTTGGACCCCACCTTCATCTCAATAAGCTTGGCTGGTGTCGAGGAAGTTGCCTACTGGGAGATTGATAGGTACAAGAGCAAAGTTTCTCCACATCTAGGTTGGCTAGGCAGCAGAGGGCTGGTGAGATATTTCTTGAGAGCCTCGAAAGCCTAGTTGCACTCGTCATCCCATGCTCGCTCCTTCCGCAATACCGTAAAAAATGGTAGGCACTTGTTGGTGGGCCTTGACACGAATTTGTTAAGGGTTGCTATCCTCCCGAAGAGTTTCTGCACTTCATTTATGCTTCGAGGAAGGGCCATGCGGAGTATGGCTTCCACTTTCTCCGGATTAGCTTATATTCCCCGTTCAGACACCATGAAACCTAAGAATTTCTCGGAGCCTACGCCGAAGACACATTTTGCCGGGTTTAACTTCATATGGTATTGCCTTAATACTATAAAGGCTTCACGGAGGTCGTCCAGGTGTTGCTTTGGAGTTCCGCTCTTGACCAGCAAATCGTCCACGTAGATCTCCATGTTTCTCCCGATCTGATTCTTAAACAATCGACTTCTGCGGTGATGTCGGTGTTCTTCTTAGCGCTGAAGTTTTGGCATTTCTGCCTTACTCCCTTAGCTTTTGGGTCTACGCTCAGGTGATGTTGCATGATCTTTGGGTCGATTCTAGGCATGTCCTTGTGACTCCAGGTGAAGACATCCTGGTGTTCCGTGAGGAGCTACTACATGGCATGTCTCATTTTAAGTGTCATCCCACTGTCAATCCTGGTCATGGCTTTCGGGCAGCCTTGGTTCAAGGGGATCAACTCCAGTGGCTCATTTGGCTCCACCTTCATGAGTGCTTGTTCATCTCGGATGTTTTCATCTGTTATGGTATGTTCGAGCGGGGGCGAGAGAACGTGGTCGTCGCCCGGGGTGTGGACCACATGCACCCCGTTATCTCTTGGCTTTAATTCCTGCACGTAACACTCCCGTGCCAGAACTTGCTCTTCTCGAATTTTGCCCACTCCTTGAGAGGTCGGGAACTTCATCTTGAAGTGGTAGGTCGGCGTCACTGCCCTTAGATTGTTGAGGGTAGGTCTGCTGATTATGGTGTTGTATGATAAAGGGGCCTTGATTATTTGTTACAGTCATGTTGAAGCTTGATCTACCCACTCCTCATGCCCCAGGTGCATATTGAAATAGTTGAGTAGATATAATTTCAGCTGCAGGCCAATTGACAAATATTGAATGAATGTGCACATTTCAGATAACATTGTTTAGAAGATATTTAGTAGTTGCGTTCTAGGTTTTGGATGCATATTGGTACACCCTAGTGTAGCCCATAATTACATTAATGTGAATTCTATGTAACTGCCTTTGAATGAATGAATGTATTAGTTTATGAGCTGAAAATGCTTCCTATTTCTGTGGTGTTTATTATTTTTTTAATACATATATTTAGTATCTTATTTCAGGTAAGATACTAAATATATATTCTTCTGGCTGACCTCAATTTAATAAGAAGTTGCAATATGTGTGACTGCAAGATTAATTATATAAGTGTGACAACGAACCCCAGCCAAAACGGCAAATGGAAAAAAAAAATGA
Source organism: Juglans mandshurica (assembly GCA_022457165.1). Taxonomy (NCBI): domain Eukaryota; kingdom Viridiplantae; phylum Streptophyta; class Magnoliopsida; order Fagales; family Juglandaceae; genus Juglans; species Juglans mandshurica. The sequence continues at coordinate 21,578,441 of CM039629.1, read as the reverse complement.
ACGAAAGCATATTTGCGGCGAATTCAAACTCGTTGTAATCAAACATAAACAGCAATGTAATAAACTATTAGCGGAGCTGCTATATCGTCGAAAATAACCATCTTCAGCGATTTATATGCGCTGCAAATATACAGGTCTTCCGTCAAGTACTATTGCGTCGACTTGAGAAATCGTCGTGACAATTATTTGCGGCGATAACATTCTTTGCGGCGACTATTCATCCGTAGGTATAGTTGATTACGCGACGAAAACTGAAATCGCTGTGATAAGCATCGTAACATTTGTGGCGACCATTATCGACGTGAATTATATTTTAGCGACGATATCCAAATATCGCTGGGAAGCAAAAAGTTTTTTGCGGCGATATTCTGAATTATTTACGATGATATATGTCGTCGCTTTTAAATTTTCCCAACGATATTGGACCAAACAAAAACACTCTTTTGTGGCGTGTCATGTCATTATTTGGGACGAATGAAACGCGCCGATAAAAGTGGATTTTCCAGCGAGTTTTGACTTTCGCTGCGATGTATCAGAAAATACATCTTTATTTCGTCAAACAGGCGGCGATCTAAAAATCGCCGGAAGGAATCACCTTCAGCGATTAGTGTATGTATACGCGGCGATTTTGAGCGCCGCAAAAACCAACATTTCTTGTAGTGTTCTACACGTGTCAGTTATTGATATGCTGAAAATTATAAAATTTGAAACTCAAAATTTAAATTTCAAAATAAAACTAACAAAATGAATCTTGTAAGTAAAAATATAAGTAAAAATTATAAGTACATATAATACTACTCAAATTTTAATAAAATCTTCAATCCTATCTCCATTTTCAACCCCCATGAATTGGAGTGGTCAGAACTTCTTGATCCATCAGTATTCCCGCCACTGGCTATTTGTGAAATCAAGCATGCATGCATGGATTCCTAGGATCGAGTTGGCGACTTTGTACATAACTTTGTCTTCTCTCCAATAAGATTGTTCATCCGGGCTGGATTTTTTTTTCCGGCCCGGTCCGGAACCCGGGTTCCGGCCCGGAATACACCCGGGCCGGTACCCGCTGTTTAAAACCCGGGCCCATCCGGCCCAGATGCGATTTTGACACCCGGATACCGGTTTTAAACCCGGTACCCGGGTTTACACATTAATCTAAAACCATCGAAAAAAAACCCTAGAGCCCCGAATCACGCTCAACTCTCTCTCTCTCTCTCTCTCTCCCCTCCTCTGCGAAGAGCGATGCCCTACGCCTACTCTCCAATAGTAATGTCTAGTTTGAATATTGAGAGAAATTCGTTATTTTATTATTATTTTTTATTTTATCATTATTTTATTATTATTTTTTTACTATTATTCACAAAATATCTAAAAATATCCCAACACAACCTAAAAAACTCACATAAAAGAATTGAAGAAGTTGTACTGGAAGTTTTTTAGGAGAAATATTCTAATTTAAAGAGATTTTATAAAATTAAATTCATAAATTAATATAATATAATATAATATGTTAAATTTTATAATAAATATAATTTTATAATATAACATTTTACTTAAATTTATAAATTTAATTTTAATTTTTTTAATAAATTAAATAGTTTTTTTCCTAATTTATCATATTATTGTCATAATTTCTTTATCGGAATTAGTGATAATCATGATTCTCAACTCTTTGTCAAGAATACCCAGAAATTAAAAATGGCATATTATATGGACCTCAAGTCTGAGAAATCCACAGCCCTTCCCACACCTTCACCAAGACCCACAACCCTGCCCGACTACAAGAAATTTGGGCTATCACGGCCATTTTTAAATCGCTGCAAATAATATCGTTGGGAAAGGTCATATTTTGCGTCGATTTCCAAATCGCCGTGGATTTTTAAATCAAATATAACCAATCGTACGCTGGGTCCATTAATCAGGACTATTGCGACGCTTTGACCTACTTTTACGACGATTAAAATCGCTGCAAAAACAAAACAAAAAAAGCTTTGCGACGCTCTAAACTACGTCGCAATACATTGTGTGGGGCGCCAAATCTCTTGTTTACAGAAGAGTAATTTTATTTTCTCCCCCAAACACATTTCCCCCCAACACCCAGCTTCTGCACTTCAACGAACCCTCGATTACAGAGCACCTGCATTTGGCCCCTTCCCTGTGTTTGCGCACGGCGTCACCTCTTCTGTCTTCAGCCAAACCTAGTTTTCACTGTCCCATTTTCCCACACCCTTCTCCCTTCCGTTGTTGGTTCTCCATTTTCGGCTACCTGCAAAATGGAAAACTCGTGTTCCCTTCATTTCGGCTAGTAACGACGCTGTGACCCTATGTTTCCTTCCCTTACAACTGTGGTTCTGTGCCTCCATTTCGTTTCCCAAGTTGAACTTTTGCCGCAGTCCAGTATAATCGTCGTCTGCTCCAGGGACTATCACCACCGTACAGGTATCTCTTGTTGCCAATTTATTTGTTTTTCCCCTTCATGCGTAGGTTGCATTGCAAAAGTTGTGTTTTTTTTTGGTCAATAATTTTTGTTTATGTTAAACTGATGTGCATGTTCCTCTATTTGCTTCAAAATGTTGTGTATCTGCCTTTTGCGGTTTAAGTGCCGATTTTGAAAACAATGCCTGGTTTTCTTTGTGTAATACTGCTGTGTTTAGTATTTATATATAGATTTAGATCAGGAGTAAGCTTAAGATCGAACTGTTGCAAGGCAATACAGACAAAATTTATCCAGATTCGAGTTCACAGTTAAAATCCTATAGGAAAATGTACCAAACTACAAGAACAAATATTAATTTGGTAAATGGGAAAAACCAACTCAAGCATATTTTGCCAGAATCAATTTCGTATATTAAACCCCTAAAAGGAAAAAATAGGCCAACTTCAGGTAGGGCTAGCTCATATAAGTGACAAATTGATGGATTTTAAAAACTGTTTCAGATTTATTAGACTACTAACTTCATATTTTTCTAATTTTATAAGATCAAAAAAGTTAATTTCTAGTTATTTTAGTTAGGAGCAATATTAAATATATCTTAACTATATTAGAGTGTATAAGTCTTGCATAGTCTCATTGAAAACCATAAGATTCATTATTAAAAAATAAAAATCTTCTTATAATCGCAATTCCGTGGAGGAGAATATGAATGGAAATCTCGGGTATGAAAAACATCCAATTTAATGATCGATCCTAATCAATCAACTTTATATATAGTGGGAGATTATAACACTTTTAAAGCATCTTTAACACTTCTTGCATCACCTTCACAAATCACCTCTCTAATATCTACATCTCTACATAAGTCCATTGCCCTCTAAATTTTATAACATTCAGCCATGCAATTATCTCCAGCAAAAGGTCTACCTGTACATGCTGTGAACAAAATATCACCCCTATCGTTCCTTGCTATTAGACCAATTCCCATCTTCTTGTTTTCATTCTCGATTGCAGCATCAAAATTAACTTTTGTGATGCCTTCATCTGGTGCAATCCATTTTGTATTTTTTCTGTTCATCACCTCTCTTGCATCCACCCCTTCATTCATCTTTTGTGCCTCCCTAAATTCTGCTAAATTCAGTTTTATATTAGTTGCTTGATGTTATATATAGCATAAAATTAATTTATGCTTTAGAGGCGTTGTAACATCATAAAACAATAATTTTATGATATTATATATATATATATATATATATATATAGTTACATAAACAGTACCCCCACATTTAAAAGCGTTAGACCTTTGTTTTTATCTACCTTGTCTCTTCTTCGAGTAATTCCCTACGACGACTCTACTTTTCGCTTTAAGGTTCATCATCCACCTTCTGAAGTCCATTTCTGCATTACACAACCATTTGCAGAGCACATGTTATGCATCAGGGCATTGCCTTTATGCATGCAATACTGTTTGCCAATCAGTATTAAGGATTTTACAGTTTTTATTATTTGGACCAACCTGTCTCTTATCCATAACCAGTTCTTTTGTAGGCAGTGCATTTGTGCAAGCTCTTCTTATATCCAATGTTTTTTTTTGCCTCAGCCACATTAAACTTCCAATCTTTTAAGATTAACTGCTTTGATTATCACATCCTGGTGTCTCAGCTTCTCCCCTTCTCCTTTTACTTCTAGCCACATGATGTTCACTTCTAACATGAAATCTTCAATTGCTGCTAAGATTCCAGATTAGTACATCTTAATTTCTGACTGCATTTAGGTAAACTGATAGTCATTTCAGCTTCATCAGATTACTTAAAATGATTTCTAATCAAGTTTTCAGATCAGGTTTTTTACAGTGATTTTTTCACTTTCTCAGGCCGTGGGTTGGTCTTGCGGGTTGCTTGGATTGGGTCTCCCATGTTTTTGGCCTCTGATTTTTCTTCCTGGAATTTTTTACATTTTTACTGTGAAGTGCATGGTTTGCATATTTTCCTCTATTTTTGCTGCTTCTATATTGTGGTGGTTGTGGTGTTGGTGTTGTTGTTGTCCTTTCTTGAGCAAAAATTACAAACAAGTTGCGGTTTGTTTTTCCTTCTTTTTTAAATCGATTCCATTATCATTTTCAGATCCATTTTATAAATGGGGTTTTCCTGCTTCCTCCCAAGACATGCCACAATTTTAAAGATTCTGTCTTTAATTACATCTATTTCAGATGTAATTAAAGTGATGGTAGATGACTTTCTAGGGTTATTTATTTTTTCTTGAGGCAAACATGTGAATGAATTTCCAAACTTTGAGATGCAGGGTAAGGCATTTTCGAGATGCTTTTGCTGGGTTAGTATGTTTAGGTTAAGTGGGGCCATAGTCTTAGCAAGTGGAGTGTAAATAATTTTTACACTACTTTCAAGCATTCCAGATTTGCTCAAATATGTTCATGTACTTCTTAATAACAATGATGGCCTGATCTAGATGTGGCTTTTCAAAGTCTCAAGCCTCTAAAGAATTCTGGAGATAAAATGTAACATTTTAACTAATTCCCGGATTTTTAATATGTTCGCTGTCTTTCCTATCTTGTATGTCCATATCAGTGTATGATTATGTTGATTAGTTCATAAACAATATACTTTTATCTTTAATCTTTTCTGTATATTTGTCCACAAAGCTCCTATCTTGCAAAATTTCTGGAACATAGTTAATCCTTGCTGTAAATTACATTTGTGTAACTAATTTAATCACAAGCATCTATAAATTAGAATCGACTTTTATGATGTGTTTGACATGAGCTGCTCTAATTGTTTAATTATTCAGTTTATTGTCTGTTCTTTACCCGTCAAAGTTGATCTTATTCAGATGCTGGCTCAATATATCTGCAGATTTACCTATTTAATTCACTGCAGAAATCCTAATTAAATGAAATGGCCCAGATGCTCTGCTTTCTAAATGTAATAGAGGAAAATATAGTAGTATTAGTTGATTCTGAATGGTTTTTTTTCCCTTTTTCTTTGGACATTGAAATTATATATCTACTGACTTTTGTTTGTAGACTTTCACCAACTAATTTTCAGTTTATTTGTATGTATGTATATTGTTTCGTTGATCTATATCGACTTCTACTCACACACATTCAAATATTATTTTTTATATTCAAAGCTTGACCTTGATATGGGAGAAAGAGTACTAGGGGTTTGATAGGAAAAGTGTGAAACAGGTGGTTGGTAAGTTAAAATGGCCTCTAATGGATTTCCTAACTTGAATCATCCTTCTCTCACTCTCTCAAGCTCTCCTTTTTATTCTTCTTTTTTGTTTTTGTTTTGAAGCTGCAAGATTTTACATATATACTATGTTTTTTTAATTTGTGGTAGGGACAAAGGGTCTGTGCTGATAATCGGCCTCGTATACTTCATCGGCCTACGATGAAGTCCATCGAATGATTTAAAGGCAAGAAAAATAAAACCAGTATATATTAAATATTGACTTTTATGATGATCACTTAAAACTCCCATGCAGTGAGAAGCTGCCACATTCCGTCGAGATGACTAAATGGGTTGAGGTTAGTGCTGAGTATGGAGAGAAGTTAAATGGGTTGAGGTTGTGCTTTGTAGTTGATTTTCCCTATGTGAAGAGGAGGTAAGGAAAGTGCTTTGTAATTGATTTTCCCTAGTTGGTTTATGTAGTTGAGATTGTGATTAAAACCATTACTCCTGTAATTTTTTCCTTAATTTTTTTTCTTTTTGATTTTGTTTGTGTTATATTCTGGTATTGAGTTTAAACTGAAAATTACTTGGATTTTTGGTTGCAGATTGTAGGACGGACGTCGAGTTCTTTTGATTTTTAAGGCGTTGACTGAGCCCGACAGAATTGTTGGTGAGTATCTGCACGAGGTCTGATGTCTAGATATTGTTTACTTTTTCCTATTTTCTTGTTTGTTGCTTTATATTTATTATAATTTCTTCTCTATTTTTTTTCTTGTATTTCAGAATGGTGTTCCTTACAGGGATGTGTCCCCTCTGATGTTTTAATGTTGAAAAAATAAAATATATACATGTTGGTGCTTTATTATGCTGAATTGTCTTCATCGATATCTATATTCAAGTCATGTAACTCACATGGATTTAACTTTCTGTCACCTAGAAATGGATGAAATGCATACATGGATAATAATATATAAACTCTTTTTTGCTTGTGAATGGTTCAGGCAGTACTTGATTTTGTTCTTTTCTCATTTAAAGACCTGCTTGACTTTAATTGATTTATTAGGTTTGAAGTAACGATGGTACTCCAACACTCCCAAATACTTGGTGGTGCTGCATCCGTTAGCAATCATTTCTGGATGTTTTATAGCTATAATTCATTAAGAAATCAAGGGAAAAATGTTGAAAACTTGAAGAACCTGAGAGAGAAAAGAACTTGCTGTTGTCTGTTACAGTTTTTGTTGTTGTCTGTTTCAATTTTCTGTGCAGTCTGTTTTGGTTTTCTGTTGCCTGCTGTTTACACTACTTTTGTGTGGCTTCTTTGACTTGCAACTTTCATGGAAGAGAAAAGAAGAAAAACGTGAAGAGATATGGAGGTTTAGACTTTCGTTGGATTGGAAAAGAACTGAAAGCTTAAAAAGTTTAGAATTTATGCTGACCTGACTAGTAAGTTTAGAATGACTTGGGAACACACCATATGGTTAATTTGCTTTTACATGACGGTAAATTTCTACTGTCAGCAGGGCCGGCTCAATAGGTTCCGGGACCTAAGGCTAAAATTTTGAGTGAGGCTTTTCTCTTTAAGGTAAGATTAAATAAATTTATTTTTATTTTTATATTATATTTTTATTTAAAAATAATTCCTATCGTTTTGTAAAGTAAAATTATTGATTAAGATTTTATACCACATTTTCAACTAATAACTGACTTAATCTTTATTAGAAAATTTTTGATTTAGAGAGAATTTTATCAAATATAGTTTCACAAGTACTTTGGACTCTTAGACACAATTATAATCATTATTGTCAATAAAGTTCTATAAACAATTTACACATTTGAAAAAAAGTGGGCCCTTGCCTCTTCAAAGGATTATACAAAAACCTTTTATGAACACTGAAAAATTAGATTTTGCTATTTATAATTTTCACATTAATTATATATTAAACTAATAATGACAAAAGAGAAGTGTATTCTTAGAAGGATAATAGGTAAAATAATTATTATCTGTGAAACTTTTAAAAATTAATAATGACATAATATCTATTTGATCTTGTTTATATTTTCATTCTCATTGAGTTAATTAAAGTTTTTTTATAGGATATATATATACATTTTAAATTTTACTTTATATATTTTATCTTTGGGGCCTTCTTCCATTAGGGGCCTTAGGCAATTGCCTAAATCGCCTAATGGAAGAGCCAGCCTTGACTGTCAGTTGTAAGATGTTGATGTAGATATTCTCTCTTTGTTCATCTGTAAAACTAGGAAGTGCAAAGTTGTGATGATTTCCAACATTATATTTAATGGCCATATTCTCTTCCTTTTAGTGTGAGGGTGGGAATATATGAACAATTATATATTCCCATCAATTATATATTCATCAGTAGTTGCCATTGCTTATCTCAGCAGCTTGATTTGGATTCAACAGATTCAAGGAAATCATAGTTATGCTGTTAAATCCAACTGTTCCACATCCTGTAATTTCATTCCAGGTATGCTACTACTTTTATGTAGAGGTGTAACCGGTCTGGTCCGGTCCGGTTTTGGATAAAATTTAGGACCGAACCGGTATGTACCGGTTTTGTATTTTTTAAAACCGATTACGCACCGGTTACCCTCCTAAACCGGTACTTCCGGTTTTTCCGGTTTCCGGTCCGGTCCGGTCCGGTTTTCCGGTTTTTTTAAAATGTAAATTTCACAATTTATCATTAAAAATTTGTTTATAAAAAAAAATTTGATTTAAAAAAAACTGTTTTATACTTTTATTAATATATTAGACTATATAATAGTATTAATATTAGACTATTAGTATATTTATAAGTTATATATTATTATTATTTATAAACTTTTAGTGATTTAGTATTAACATTTTATGTAAAAATTTATAAATTATAATAAGAAATTATTTTATATATGAATATATATGTTATATATAAAATTTCACATAAAAATTTATAATTATACATTATATATAAAACTTATATATATTAATATTTAATATATATAAAATATTTGGTATAAAATTTATATATAAAAATATTATTTTTTATTTTTTTTAATCAACCGGTCCGGTCCGGTCCGGTCCAAAAAATTCCGGAACCGGAACCGGACCGGAACCGGCCGGTTTTTACATTTTAAAAACCGGTTCCAGACCGGTTCAAAACCGGTAAAACCGGTCCGGTTCGGTCCGGTCCGGTCCTGTTTTCCGGTTTGAGTTTACACCCCTACTTTTATGGTATAAAGCATGATCTAGAAGTTTTGAATGGCATGTTAAACTGCTGCTGAACACACACACGCACACACAATGCTACTGAACATCTGTTGAAATAATTAATTCTCGTATTTGTCATCCTGATTTAAGAACCAGAGTTTTTGAATCCACAGCTTCGTTAATTTTAATATTCTATCAAGCTTTCCATGTGACACTTTTTTCTGCATCTTATTAGAGATGAGTGACGAGGCACATGAAATTGAAGCTAAAGAAAATCATGCTCAACATCCAGTTCCTTGATTGAATGAGAGAATCCTTTCATCTTTGTCAATCCTTTCATCTTTGTCAATCCTTTCATCTAGACATCAACCATGGTATGTCAACTGTCTTATGTTCTACCATTTTAAGCCCAGAATGAGTTTTCAAGTATTTATTAGTTGTAAGCCTAAACTTCAGGACTATTTATTGTTACCCTAGATAGCTTCAAGATTGTGGTATAAATGGAAGAGTGTATAAATATAGTAATTTTTACACCAGATTATCCATCAATAAGTCCTTCATAACTTTTTTTATAGAAGAGCCGGAAGCCACATGTCCAATAGTGACCCCGTCCCAATTTTATTAATAGCCCTCACTTATGGCGGAGGAATATTGTGGTAACAAAACTGTCACTAGGGATTTACAAATAAAGTACTAACACCATCCCTTGTATCCAACCAAAACAAAACAAACCAAACCAACACAACTACTAAAACAAGCCGATAAAAGATCATCTAAACAAACCTATAAGAATAAAACCAGATAACCTAGACAGGCCTATAAAAGCGAAACACGAAAACAAAACCAAAACAAATAAGCTATCATACCATATCAGTTTAGAGCGACATAACCTGTAATACGAAAACTACAAGTTTTTTGTATGTGAACTTACGAAACTTTTGCTGCTCGTAACTTTGCTGCAGTTCAGAGCATTTGCTGCATATAACTTTTCCACCAATGTGAACTTACTAAACTCTTCTCATACTAAACTTTTCCACCACGGTCCCGTACCAATTAAACCCTACACCCTAGCTCTTACGCCTTAATGCTGGAAGACCCAATTTTTCAACTCTGATCAAGCCCTGCAGCATAGGAGGGAGCTCACTCATGGTTTTCCATTCCACTTCACCTTCTCTTGCGACCCTTCTAGCTAACCAATCTGCAACGGTATTTCCTTCCTTGTGAATGTGCAGAAACTTTGGATCCATAGTTGAAAGCAAATCTTGAAGTTCCTCCCAAAATTCCTCCAAATACTAGATACCACATCTATTATTTTGCAACCATGACAGTATCACCCTTGAGTCCATTTCAATATCTACTGCTACTAGATTCATCCTTTTACATTGTTTAACTCCCTCCACCAGTGCTCGTAATTCCGAATAAGTACTATGGAAATTTCCATAATCGAGATTCATTGAGAATGCCAACAACAAAACTCCCTGCATGTCCCGAATAACTCCTCCAGCCCCCGAAGCTCTTGGATTCCCTAGACTACTTCCATCTGTAATCAGTTTCACACGTCCCTATGAGGGCTTAGACCATGATATAAGTTTTATTGGTTGTTGTTGGATTGAAATTTGAGATATATTAAGACTATTAAGAATGTAAGAGTCGGTTTGAGTAAGTTTCTTTGGTTTGGAAAAACCTTGACAGACCACGCCTATCCAATGTTTGATAGATTGCCACACCACTTGGGCAGATTCAGCCTTACCTTCCATACGGGCAGAACACCTTCTAGCCCATAACCTCCACGAAATAATAGTAGGGAGTAAACCCAAGATGACACCTATTTGAGAGACATTTGAAGCTCTTCGAAATCAACTAAGACAAATTTCATGCCATGTTCTTCCAATCGGCAAACCGAGAATAGCTCCATATTTTTTCCAAACCTCAGCTGCAACCTCTCCCTCAAATAAAACGTAAATAAAACGTGATTTAGATCTTCATGTTTTCCTTGACTACAACAGTTACACTTTGAGACCAAAGGAATTCCAATCCTTCTAATTCTATCATCCACTGCTAAAGCACCATGCCATGCCTTCCACATTAGAACAGAAAACTTTTTAGGGAGCATATTATTCCAAACAGTTTTGCTACGTACAACCGGCATGCGCAAACGGGATGCAACCGGCTGTACGTGGCAAAACTTACGTGGAAGAAAGAAAATAGAAAAAAAAAAAACAAAAAGCAAAATGGCTAGAACAGAGGTCCTACAAATAAGAAACCCACACATATTTCCACCATGAAAACACAGGTAGAAAGAAAACAAAAACATAAAAAAAAAAAAAAAGAAAAGAAAGAAAGAAAAGAAGACAAAAAGCAAAAAGGCTAGAACGGAGGTCCTGCAAATAAGAAACCCACGCATATTTCCACCACCATGCAAACACATGTAGATACCTTCTAAAGTATTTTCTGTGTTTCCCAGCTTTTCTTTATCCCTTTTGGTTTTTTTTAAGCCATCATGTGTTGCTTCTTGTATTCTTAAGGACCTCAACTCTAGTTCTGAGATCCTCACACTAGGACTCACAGCCAGGAAGTTCAATCTTGAAAACCTGTTGACTCATTTTCCATGAATCCAAAACCCACTTTCCTTTTTATCGAAAGCGAAGAGGCAAACGTAAAATGAAGGATTCATGGAGACCAAATCTGAGTGGAGAAGAGAAGGGATTGGTCTGAGTGGAGATGATGAAGGGGGCTTCGATGGTGGCTTCGTGGAGACCAGGTTTGGAGTGGAGAAGACGAAGGGAAGGGTTGGCTTCGTGGAGAAGACGTGCGCATGAGAATTCGAATGAAACGGTGTGCTTCATCTCCACGTAGGCAGCGGTTCCCTAACGGTTCCCAAGGGCGGTTGCATACAACATTTTTCTATTCCAAATCCATTTATGCCCCTAAAAAATCTGGCCTCTTATCCGAACACATTCCCAGGCTGATTTGGTGGTAAAATTACCACTTTCAGTTTTAGTCCAAATTAGCATATCCTCTCCCTCTTTACAATTAGCAAGGACGTTTAGTGCCCACTCTGCATTTTCAGTCCCCACCAGCATATCTAACAGAGCCATATCCCATCCCCTAGCCAGTTGGCAATCTTTAACTTTCAATAGAGGTTGCCCACTCACAAGAAATTTGTCAGCAAAAGACCCCTGATCCAGCCACTTATCATACCCGAAAAATACATTTCCTTCTCTGAGTTTCCATTTAGAATTACTCAAGACAGTAGGGATACTTCTAACAATCATACGTAAAAAACTTGTACCCTTTTGAGAACCCAGAAGTATCAAAGGTTTATTCCAAACATATTTTGTACGAAAGAAGTTTGCCCAAAGAGAGTTTTCATGCATCAGTTTCCAGGCAAATTTTAAATGAAGAGCATTTTGCATTTCATCCAAAGATCTAATACCCAAACCTCCTTCTGCTATTGGCCTACATATTTTTCTCCAAGCAACCCATTTTTTCTTTCCCCTTCCATCACTTTCTCCCCAAAAAAACGAAGTCCTTCATAACTTGTCAAAAAAAAACTTACACATTTGTTGAGTTATCAACATGTAGGTAAAAAACTCTTTTATATTTTTTTAGGGCACATAAGATTCATATATGAAGAGATTTTATAAAAATAAATTTACCATTGACTTGTCTTGATGTCATATATTTAATTTATTTGATGGGTGGAACTAGATTTCTTGATTTTCTTCTAAATTGTATTGTCATACAGTAGAGATAATTGTTGAAAATCTCAACTTGAACTGTTCTTGTTCAATACTAGCTTCAATGTCCAGTTTTTCCTTTGTCTTTCATAAAGAAATAAAAAATGAACCTTCATGTCTTTGTAAAGTAACTCACCTGCTTTAGTAATGGTTAGACATTTCACTCTTACATCAGGCATTGGACAGCACGGATATTCTGACCTCATGCAAAAGAGAAGAGTTTTTGATCAGCAGGGTGATATGGCCATTGAAGCTTGAGCTGAGCTGCAGTAACGTGAGATATATATCTTCGTGTTTGCCACCTTTCTCGATCAAAGGTGATATGTAGAACTCTGGGTGCCAATGCCGATGAAAAGTCACACTTAAATAGAGTTGTGGAACTTGGTAGCAGTTATTTTAGTGATAGTAGAGTTATCAAATCTGTTATAACAGTGATGTCTATCTATTATTTAATTAGTAGCTCAGTTTGTACTTGATATGACTATAATGCACCACCCCAGTGTATAAATACATATGAGTTTGTATGAATTGACGCTTGAAGAAATTATTGAATTGGTTTTAATGGTCTCAGCTAGATTTGTTGATGGATTAGTTGATCATGTGAATCAGTGTTCAATTTGAATGAATGGAGGAAAAGCTGTTAATATGTTGACTTTAGGAACAACAAAAAAGAGGCCCAGTGAGAACACCGGGTCAACAATCTTGATTAATTAGCTTTTTCCTGCGATTTTAATTCACTATCGGCGAAAAAGGTTTGACGGGAAAGCGCTTTAAAAACCTGAATTAGTAGTTTCAGCGATTCTTAAATCGCTGGTAATGGATCAAAAGCAACGATTTTAAGATCGCCGCAATTGTATATTCAAAACTGAAAATTCAATTACGACGATTATAAAATTATTGGATATGTATATTTCCTAGCGATTTAAGAATTGATGCAACTGAGTTCACAAAACCAAAAATAATTATGCGACGATTCTTAAATTGCTGAGAATGGATCAAAAGTAGCGATTTTCCATTCGCTGCATCTGATATTCAAAACCGAAAACTCAATTGTAGCGATTTTAGAATCGCTGAGAAATATACATTTATGGCGATTTTATAATCGTTGCAATTGCGTTTTCAAAACTGATTAGTTAGTTGTAGCGATGTTTTGAAAACGTTGGAGATGTGTATTTGCGGCGATTTTAGTCCTTTTGGCGACAGTAAAAATTCGTCGGAATTAGTCTTTCTCAATGATTATGAACTGAATTGTAGATAATAATTTCGGCGATATTTTGTACTATTTGTGACAAATAAAATTGCCGGTAAAGATAACATTTTAGCTGTGATTTTTGGCTTCCGTTGAGGTAGATCAGAAGTGGAGGAATAATACCAGTGAACATGCAGCAAGGTGTAAATCGCTGGGAAAAGGTGGGGCGGCGATTTATACAATTGACTTAATACATGTTGGAATTTCTTTCACTCCTATGAAATCCTCTTCATATATAAATAATGCTTCCCGAGCAAGAATATGAGCAGCTTGATTAGCTTATCTTCTTGAATGAACAAATGACCAAAAGAAATAAGTATTGAGCATAGTTTTGGTATCCTCAATTAACCAACCTGCCATGCTCTAATATGGATTCTTCATTAAAAAATTATTCACCACTTCTAAGGCATCTCCTTCCAATATAAGTGATCGAATGCCAATTTCTTTATAGAAATTTGCAAAATAAGTTGATAATGATCCTTAGCATCTTGTGCTGTTATCATCTAATTTATGTTCTTTCTTTTGTTAGTTGAGATGCTTTTGATATGTTTCATATCAAATTGAGAAAAGAAGTGTTAGATTTACGAATTACGATGAAAATCATAAAAAATAAAGGTTACAAACTAACCATGTCAATTAAGTCATATTAAAATTTAAAATTATTTGCATTATAAAATAAATTTAACGTAACATATTATCTGATTTTTTTTTGTTTTTTGTTTTTTATAATTTTCTTTGTAAACTAAGAACTTTTCTTCTAAGAACTCTAGTACTGAATATTAATTAGTCTCACACCAATACAATAAATGGTTCAAAATCTAATTAATTTGATCGAAATATACTTTTAAGATTAGAGAGAAGCCTTCAGGTCAGTTAATTATTCACTTCGTCGTCTCATTCCATCACTTCTCCACAGTCCCAATCACTTTGTAAGAAATCATTCTGGTTCCATGTACTTGATTATATCCAATGTCCATTCTGGAGCTCCCGGCTTTACTTCTTCCACTTCACTTTTCACGGCGGGTATTTCGACAATCCTAATCACTACTTGTTTTGGCAGGAGAAAATCTTCTTGCTTGGATGCTGCTCGAAAACTACCCCTGTACTTGATTGACCATTACTTGAGAGTTCGCTCGCACTTCTACTTCTTTGGCACTCAAAGACCTGGTGATCACCAAACTAGAGAATAGTGCCTCGTACTCTGCCTCATTGTTCGTGGTTTTAAATGCAAACTTAATAGCATAATTATGCTCTTCACCCTCGTTTGTAACAATATTCATCCCTACTCCCCCTCCAGCTCGATAGGATGAGCCGTCAACGAAAACCTGCTAGGGTTTCATGGGAGGTGCATGTTCGACCCATTCTGGAAAGCCAGTGAATTATGTCGTAAAATCTGGCAACACTTGCCCTTTAACAGAATTTCATGGTGCGTAGTCAATGTCGAACTCGCTTAGCTCCACGACCCAATTTGTAAGGCGGCTTGAGGCATCAGGTCTTTGTAAGATCTTTTTTAGGAGGGGTCTCGACGAGGACCTTTACTGGATGAGCTTGAAAATAAGGGTGAAGTCTTCAGGTGGTCACCACTAAGGCGAAGGCGAGCTGCTCTATGCGTGGGTATTTAGCCTTTGCTCCTTAGTAAGTCCAGCCGGTGTAGTACACCGGCTTTTGGACCCCACCTTCATCTCAATAAGCTTGGCTGGTGTCGAGGAAGTCACCTGCTGGGAGATTGATAGGTACAAGAGCAAAGTTTCTCCTCATCTAGGTTGGCTAGGCAACAGAGGGCTGGTGAGATATTTCTTGAGAGCCTCGAAAGCCTGGTTACACTCGTCATCCCATGCTCGCTCCTTCCGCAATACCGTAAAAAATGGTAGGCACTTGTTGGTGGACCTTGACACGAATTTGTTAAGGGTTGCTATCCTCCCGAAGAGTTTCTGCACTTCATTTATGCTTCGAGGAAGGGCCATGCGGAGTATGGCTTCCATTCTCCGGATTAGCTTATATTCCCCGTTCCGACACCATGAAACCTAAGAATTTCCCGGAGCCTACACCGAAGACACATTTTGTCGGGTTTAACTTCATATGGTATTGCCTTAATACTATAAAGGCTTCACGGAGGTCGTCCAGGTGTTGCTTTGGAGTTTCTCTCTTGACCAGCAAATCGTCCACGTAGATCTCCATGTTTCTCCCGATCTGATTCTTAAACAATCGACTTCTGCGGTGATGTCGGTGTTCTTCTTAGCGCTGAAGTTTTGGCATTTCTGCCTTACTCCCTTAGCTTTTGGGTCCACGCTCAGGTGATGTTGCATGATCTCTGGGTCGATTCTAGACATGTCCTTGTGACTCCAGGTGAAGACATCCTGGTGTTCCGTGAGGAGCTACTACATGGCATGTCTCATTTTAAGTGTCATCCCACTGTCAATTCTGGTCATGGCTTTCGGGCGGCCTGGGTTCAAGGGGATCAACTCCAGTGGCTCATTCGGCTCCACCTTCATGAGTGCTTGTTCATCTCGGATCTTTTCATCTGTTATGGTATGTTCGAGCGGGGGCGAGAGAACGTGGTCGTCGCCCGGGGTGTGGACCACATGCACCCCGCTATCTTGGCTTTAATTCCTGCATGTAACACTCCCGTGCCATAACTTGCTCTTCTCGAATTTTGCCCACTCCTTGAGAGGTCGGGAACTTCATCTTGAAGTGGTAGGTTGGCGTCACTGCCCTTAGATTGTTGAGGGTAGGTCTGCTGATTATGGTGTTGTATGATAAAGGGGCCATTACCACTAAGAAGTTGACCATGACGGAAGTCGTACAGGGGACGCTGCCCGCCAAGACAGACAATGTGATGGTTTCGAATGGTTGGACCATGTCTCCAGAGAAACCATTCAGTGGCATGGGAGCTGGTTTGAGTCGGGCGGTATCTATCCCATTCAGGTAAAGGCTTCCTAGAAGAGGTTGTCTACGGAGCTGCCGTTGTCAATAAGGATCCTTCTAGTGGTGAAGTTGGCGACTAGCATAGTCATCACTGGGCGTCATCGTGTGGGACGATATTTTGCTGAATACAATTCTCGGTATCTTGCTTTCCTGGTGTGCGCCTTCCGACTGGATGAGGTCGCGCCCTTGCCGACGAATCCTCCTGTGATGGTCCTGATTTCCCTCAACGACGGTCCTTCTTGATGTGGTGTATAGGGGCAATCATGCGGGGGTCCCCGCGCACCTTCCCTTTGCCTTGAGCTCCTTTCCCTCCTTGGCCTGTTGGCCCTTCTGCACTTGTTTCCCGTGATCTCCTCCTACACTCCTGCTCTAGTCTTCGGGTAGGAGGATACCATGACCTTGGTCGCCTAGCCTGCTCTCTTTCCTCTTTCAAGGAAATACAATCTTTTGTGTTATGAGTGTTGGATTGATGGTAGGTGCAATAACAATGACTAGTGCTCCTGTAGCCGTCTTCTTGGGTGGCTTGCCGGTCGTCTTTCTGGATGGTGAATGACGTCCAGTCAAATCGAAACCCCAGGCCTTTCGCAATGGCTTCCTCCCTCCTGTTGTCATGTGGTTCATTCTTCGGCTTCTTGTGAGCTTTACTCATGGTTGGTGCCTTCCCTTTCCTGTCTGCCTGTTCCAATTCTTTTTTTCTTGGTTCGATCAAGGCTCGAAGTGTATCTTCAGTGTGGATAGAGTTGTCGGCTTGATCTATGAACTCCTGCAGTGTGGCAGGAGTTCTACTTGCCAATTCTGCCATGAACTGGGACCGGGATCATACTACTTCTAAAAGTACTGCCAAAGTTATCTTCTTATCATGCACTCTTTGTTGAAAAGAAACAGAGGAGGGTGTGCCTCCTAGATTCGAAAACATACAAAGCTTTTTCCTTCCCTCAGTAGATACAAACAAAAGTTTAGCACGCCTAAAACCGAAAAGGTTGTTAAAAGCAAAAGTTTAAGATAAATTAAACTTAAAATAAATAGAAATATAATTATATATTGATAGTAAAATATTTATTCCTTTGGGTCTCGTGGATTAAATGGCAAATTTCTAGGAAAATAAATGGTTGATTACGACCATATTAATATGTCGTGATTAGCATATGCTGACAAGAACTCAACTCGATCGATTGGCACCACAGAAAAAGGATAGACACGCCATGCATGTGTTTTATGTGCTACAAAACAAAGTAATTATTGATGAATGGCTCTTGAACAAAGTTTAAGAGTACTGGTTTTAACTACAAGAAAATTATTTATTTGTGACCAGTTAATTCTAACAAAATGATTATTTACAATTAAAATTGATTACGAATAGTCTTTTAATTGTAATAAATTAGTCACAAAAATCTATTTTTCTTGTAGTAATTTGTTTTAACGAGGAATTGGGCTTTGAATATTCTCATGAAAGAAAGAAAAATGCGATCAAATTGTAAGATTATTTATAAAATAATAATTAAAGTAATGAATATTTAAAGATATAATTGATGAGAATCTTGCTTTATATCTAACTTTTATTTTTATAATACTATTTCCCGGCCCACAGGTCAATCATTTTGGTTGATCCTTTAATCTCTATCGATCATCATGATAATGTGGTGGACTAAACACGATTAATGTAACACCCAATGCGCCTGTAACTCCCCAAATCGAAAAGAAAAGAAAAGTATTAAATGGAAAAAATATAATCCATCCCCTCCATTTCAAACTATTATTTCTTTTGTAATATGATATTTATTTTGCTAGAGTATTATATATACCTTAATTAGTCGGCCATGATTTAAGATCACATGTTTGATGTTTGTACAATTTACTCTATTAATTGTTGAGATATTTTCATTGAAACCGAAACAAGATATTAAAGGTGATGATGATCATATGACGAAAGGAATTTTAACACTTACTTTTCCCTTGAGGGTTGGCCGAAAGGAGCAAATCCATTAATAGGTTCCACAAATTATGTTGGACATATGTCTTAATAGCAATTCTAACAACTTTTTTTTTTTCTTAAAAGAAATTGTCATCATTTATTCATCAACAAACTTACACTTATGATCGGATACATTCTGTGATGTCTCCATATCAAACATGACATCATAAACCAAAATAATACATTTGGAGTTTTACCAGTACACTATTTTCTTTTGTGATTGATTTGGTTTTCACTACCGCTGATACTCTCTACAGATAAATGTCAAAATGACAGCACTCTCTGCCTAAACAGAGACTCAACCTCACCCTTCATAGAAGGAGATGACTCAACCTTTACAGACAAAAGTTTGAGAGACGAACTATTTTTTTTTAATTAATAATAAGGAAACCAAAAAAGAAAGCAGTAAGATAGATGTATCCAAGACCTCTTTTTCCAAAATAAAAAAGCAATGGTTCCACTTCCCCGGCCATCATTCGTAATAGTCTAATTTTTAATAGACTAATGCCAGTTCAATATAATCATTGAGTAGATTAGGTTCAATGCGGTGCTCCTCATCGCTAGTCCTGAGGATTTCAATCTTTTTCAAAGACATGATTAATGATTCTCTTCGAATGCTGTCTATAAATACCAAGCACTTAATTATAGGTACTCTATATATATATGCAGATAACAAAACAATATCATTAACAAGAGCTTTGTACGTACGAGCTAGCTGCGATACATTTATAGATCTAACAGACATGATCATGAATTCTCGTATTGCATGGCTCGTGGCCTTCTTCTCAGTTCTCTTGGTAAGGAAATTAATTATTTCAGTCCTGTGTTTGAATATTAATTATAATAATTTCTGAGTTTTCTTTCGTATATTTTGCGGGGCAGATTGCTGCAGATCATAGTATAGAAGCAAGAAAGGATCCTGGAGAATATTGGATTAGTGTTAGGAAAGAACAGCCCATGCCGGAAGCACTTCAAGTCCTTGTTCCTCTGGATTCCTCGCCATCTCAACTCAACAAGAATGCCGATGACTGTCACACGCCTGAGCTGGGAGCAGAGATCAACAAATTAGACCAGCTTGTTGAGGATTTCAAGCATAAAGCTGATCATGATCACAAGCAGCGTTTTGTTAAGGATTTCGAGCCTAGACCCTGTTAAAGAAAATTGTGCGGATACAGTAATCTGAAAATTAAATGCGACTTTGAGGCGTGTTGATCACTATCTTTAAGGTGATAATTGCCCCCACTCAAAAGAGTTTGCTACCGGGTTACAAGCAATTCACCTCCAGGATACAACAAAGTCACCAACTGCAGATAGCAATTCTGAAGTTTTTCCCTTCAGAGTTTCTCTACAAAATTGTGCAAGTGACTGAACATATGAGAGAATGGAATGAATAAATTCGTGGGTCTCATCCCCTATTTATAGAGAATGAAGTGACACCATGTGAAAGATCACAACTCTTAACTTGTGACTTTTCAACTGACAGTTACTGGTTTAAAGGTCATATTGTTTCACTTAAAGACCAAAGAGGTATGCCTGGTCAAGTGGTTGGACACCTCCCTTCTCCAAGGGAGGTCACTGGTTCGAAACCCACCTTTACCATTTCTGATGAATATATTTTGAAGCATTGCACCCATCCAAATGAGTCTTCAAACGGGCCGATTCGGCCCATGCATTGTGCCTCTTCCCATGCCAAGCATTGTGTTTGTTCGGCCCATGCATTGTGCCTCTTCCCATGCCAAGCATTGTGTTGTTTGGCCCAAGCATAGTGTCTCTTCAGTCCATGCGTGGTCCCTCTTTGGCCCAAGCATTGTGTTTCTTCGGGCTTGGCCCACGCGCCCCTTAGGCTAATTCTATGCCTTGTTAAAATTAAACAAACAAAGTGTAGCTATGGTGGTTTGAACTCATACCCTCTCATTTGAAACAACACACCCTTACCATTGAACCAATGCATCTCTTGGAGATAATGGTTCACTAAAATAAATAATAACCCACATTCAATAAATTCACATATTTAATATCACAATCTATAATAAATATAACAATCCCCCACTTAGGTTGTGATATTAAATTTTCAGTCAAATACTGATATCCTCATGCATACAAGAAGGTATCTCTCGACTTAAACCTTCAATTAGTGTAAGTATCTCAAATTCTTAACAAAGTCAATGGTGGCCTAAGCTTAAACCAAGACTCTATACGCTAAGAACGGAAATACCACACACATGATTCTATCCAATTTTAGCGAGATAACTCACCAAATATTTGCACTAATTCATGTGCTCCATCCTGGCATTCATGAACATTTACAAAAGTAAACCTTAAACTTTTGCTAGAAGTTGTCGCCACCTCTTATGTTCACATAGGTAAAGTTCCTTAATGTGTCTCTGTTACTTCAGACATTTATACAACTATTGAACTTCATTAAGAGTATAATACTCATTCTACATTTAGCGTAACAGCCAGCACTGACCATCTTGGAAGGGTTTCTCATATTAAATTAAATTTCAGTGCTATCCCAGCCACATAACTGTAACTTGTTATTACCCATTAAACCTTAGACTATTTATTAATAGTGTAAGGTTGGGTTCCTATTACAGGTGACTTTTAAAAGAAAGGTTTCAAACCCATCCCACTAGATGTACTATTCACCATATCTCTCGAGAGTCCCTTTGTGAAAGGATCCGCCAAGTTTTTACTTGACCGCACATATACAATAGTGATAATACCATCACTTATTAATTGTTTGACATATTCATGTCTCAAACTAATATGTCTAGATTTTCCATTATAGACCTTACTATAAGCCCTAGACATAGTAGCTTCACTATCACAGTACAAAGAAATGGCTGACATCGGTTGTGGCCACAACTTTATGTCATATAACAAATTCGTCAACCATTCTGCCTCTTTGCCTGCTGCCGCCAAGGCTACAAATTCAGATTCCATTGTAGAATGTGAAATACATGTCTGTTTCTTAGAAGCCCATGAAACAGCTCCACTACCAAGGGTGAAAACCCAACCAGACGTAGCCTTATTATCACTTACACTAGTAATCCAACTAGCATCATAATATCCTTCTAGTACAACAGGAAAATTGGTATAATACAGTCCTAACGAACTAGTTCTTTTAAGGTATCCAAGGACTCTACCAATTGCTTTCCAATGCTCCGTACTAGGATTACCCGTATATCTAGAAAGTTTACATACTGCAAAGGAAATATCTGGCCTAGTGCAATGCATTGCATACATTAAACTACCAATTGCACTAGCATATTCTAACTGAGCAACTGCTCTACCAGCATTCTCAGTTAATTTAAATGAAGAGTCATATGGGGTATTTGCTTCTTTAATTCCTAAGTGTTGAAATTTAAGAAGCATTTTCTCAACATAATGAGATTGACATAAAGCATAACCCCCACTATGTTTCTTTACTTTGACACCCAAAATAGTGTCAACTTCATTAAGATCCTTCATTTTGAACTTTGAAGATAAATACTTCTTAGTTTCAGATATTCCTTCCATATTTGTTCCAAATATAAGTAAGTCATCCACATAAAGACATATTATAACACCATAACAATCTGTGAATTTAGAATAAATACACTTATCAGCATTATTATGCCTAAATCCATGAGATAAAATTACCGAGTCAAATTTCTCATGCCATTGTTTTGGTGCTTGCTTTAATCCATACAATGACTTAATTAATTTGCAAACTTTCTTTTCTTGCCCATGCATAACAAATCCTTCTGGTTGTTCCATGTACACCTCTTCATCCAATTCACCATTTAGGAAAGCAGTTTTAACATCCATTTGGTGTACATATAAGTTATATATTGAAGCCAGTGCCATAAGCACTCTAATGGATGTAAATCTAGCCACTGGGGCATACGTATCAAAATAGTCTATGCCCTCTTTTTGTTTAAAATCTTTGGCTACTAATCTGGCTTTAAAAGTTTGAAGAGACCCATCTGTATTGTATTTTCTCCTAAATACCCACTTACAACCAATAGGTTTTGATCCAGGAGGCAAGTCTACTAAAACCCAAGTATTGTTTGACAATATTGAGTCCATTTCATCATTTATTGCCTCTTTCCAAAATGAAACATCTCTAGAAGTCATAGCTTCTTTAAATGTTTTTGGATCTTCTTCTATATTTAATAGAATGTGTATCTTATTTAAAACATCATCTCTATTTCCTTCCAAAAGGAAAACAATAGCCTGAGATGACACAAAATCTGGATCCAAGTTTTTTTTCTTTTCTAACTCTTTGACTTCTCCTCGGTTCAGTCAATGTGTCAGGAATTATACAATTTCTTTTCCGACTCAAGTTAGATTCTAGTGTTTGAGTAGGATCTAATACTGCTTTAGAATCATTATAGAATTTATCTTCAATAAATTCTACATCCTTTGATTCTACTATAACGTTAGAATCCAAATCCAAAAGTCTATATGCTTTTGAATTCTCAGCATATCCTACAAAAACACTCTTGATTGCCCTTGGACCTAATTTTGTTCTTTTTGGGTCCGGAACTCTATAAAAGGCTAAACAGCCCCATACCCTTAGGTATTCCAGATTTGGTTTCCTACCTTTCCACAATTCATATGGTGAAATTTTGAATTTCATAGAAGGTATTCTATTATGCAAATAACATGCTGTGAGCAATGCTTCTCCCCACAAATTAAAAGACAATTTTGCATTCAAAATCATAGCATTTACCATATCAACTAGTGTCCTATTTTTTCTTTCTGCTAAACCATTTTGTTGTGGGGTATAGGGTGCACTAGTTTGATGTATTATGCCATTCTCCTCACAGTACAAAGAAAATTCAGTAGGAAAATATTCACCGCCTCTGTCACTGCGAAGAATCTTAATTTTCTTTTCCTTTTGATTTTTAACAACAGACTTATAAGATTTAAACATATTGAAGGCTTCATCCTTACTTTTCATTAGATATACATATGTATATCTTGAGAAATCATCAATAAAAGTAATAAAATATCTATTGCCTCCTCTTGTTAAAACACCATTTAATTCACAAATATCAGAATGTACAAGTTCTAATAATTGTGTATTTCTGTCTGTTTTAGGAAAAGGTTTCTTTGTCATTTTTGCTTGAATGCAAACTTCACATTTAGCACCATGTCCACGATTATATGGAATTAAACTATGTTTAGACATAAACTTTAAAGATTTAAAATTCAAATGTGCTAAACGATTATGCCACAAAGTAGAAGACTCAACAATATAAGCAGAATCAGAACTTATTTTATTAATACTTAGTTTATACATTCCATCACAAGAGTACCCTTTTCCAACAAACACTCCTCATTTGGAAAGAATTACATTATCAGACTCGATTACGGTCTTGACACCCTTCTTACAAAGCAAATTTGCCGATACAAGATTTTTCTTTATTTCTGGGACATGAAGAACATTAACAAGAATAAGTTTCTTCCCAGAAGTGAACTGAATTTCCACAGTTCCTTTTCCCACAACTTTTGCAGAGTTGTGATTTCCCATTAGTACTACATGTCCATCTGCTGCATCTTCATAATTTTTGAATTGAGATCTCTGATTGCAAACATGAACGGTAGCGCCTGAATCATACCACCAATCAGAAGACTCGGTTGTTGTAGCCATATTTAACTCTGTAATCATACTAATGTGCATTTCAGAGACCATGGCCACAATTTCTGAAGTCTCCTTTTCGATCAGATTTGCACTATTGGGATTGCCATTTTCTTTCTTGTATTTCTTCTTGTACCTGCATTCACGCTTAAAGTGCCATTTCTTTCCGCAATTATAACAAGTTTTTATTTTCTTGGACTTGTCACCATTGTTGGAAAAATCATTAAATTTTCTCTTGTTTCCTCCAAAATTACCTTGAAACTTATTTTTTTCATCAACAAAGTTCACTTTAGAGCCATTTTGAGAAAATAATTTCTTATCACGAATTCGAGTTTCCTCTTCAATTCGTAAATGTTTTTGAATTTGCTCTATAGTAAAGTCTTCTGTTGTGTGCATAAGTTTCTTTCTATAATTATTCCAACTTGGAGGAAGTTTAGCAATAATAGCCCCAACTTGCAAAGGTTCAGAAACTTCAACATTAAGATCTCGAAGTTTATTCACCAAAACTTGCAATTCATGGACTTGATCCATCAACGAAGTATTATCATTCATTGTAAATTCAAAATATTTCATAATAAGGAATTTATCCGTACCTTGCTTTTCGGTTCTATATTTTAATTCCAATGCATCCCAAATCTCTTTTGGTGACTTGATTGATGTAAACAAGTCGTAGAGACGATCGGAAAGTGTATTTAGAATGTGTCCTCTACACACCACTTCATCTTCTTCGCGCTTCTTGCGTTCCGCCTTAATTTGATCATTATCGTCAGGTTTGGGTTCTGGAAGTACTGGCAAGTTCGAATCCAAAACATATGCAATCTTCAATGTAGTAAGAATGAACATCAACTTGTCTTTCCAGCGATTAAAATTCGTTCCATCAAACCTATCTAGTTTGACAAAGTCTTGATTCATCATCTTGAAAGTCGTCATATCAGATTCTGATCCCATTGCGATTATCACCTTAAAATTGTTAAAGAAAATTGTGCGGATACAGTAATCTGAAAATTAAATGCGACTTTGAGGCGTGTTGATCACTATCTTTAAGGTGATAATTGCCCCCACTCAAAAGAGTTTGCTACCGGGTTACAAGCAATTCACCTCCAGGATACAACAAAGTCACCAACTGCAGATAGCAATTCTGAAGTTTTCCCTTCAGAGTTTCTCTACAAAATTGTGCAAGTGACTGAACATATGAGAGAATGGAATGAATAAATTCGTGGGTCTCATCCCCTATTTATAGAGAATGAAGTGACACCATGTGAAAGATCACAACTCTTAACTTGTGACTTTTCAACTGACAGTTACTGGTTTAAAGGTCAAATTGTTTCACTTAAAGACCAAAGAGGTATGCCTGGTCAAGTGGTTGGACACCTCCCCCCTCCAAGGGAGGTCACTGGTTCGAAACCCACCTTCACTATTTCTGATGAATATATTTTGAAGCATTGCACTCATCCAAATGAGTCTTCAAACGGGCCGGTTCGGCCCATGCATTGTGCCTCTTCCCATGCCAAGCATTGTGTTGTTTGGCCCAAGCATAGTGTCTCTTCAGCCCATGCGTGGTCCCTCTTTGGCCCAAGCATTGTGTTTCTTCGGGCTTGGCCCACGCGCCCCTTAGGCTAATTCTATGCCTTGTTAAAATTAAACAAACAAAGTGTAGCTATGGTGGTTTGAACTCATACCCTCTCATTTGAAACAACACACCCTTACCATTGAACCAATGCATCTCTTGGAGATAATGGTTCACTAAAATAAATAATAACCCACATTCAATAAATTCACATATTTAATATCACAATCTATAATAAATATAACAGACCCAATGTCTCAGCGTACGATGGCGATGATCATGTTGGTCATGAATCAGAGAAGAAGTTTGTCAAGGACTTCGAACCCAGACCTAATGTCTCAGCTTACAGCGATGATCATGTCCACGGATCTAAAGAAAGAGCATTTGCAGAAGAATTTGAGCAAACACCAGATGCTAGTATTTATCACGAGTGAGAATTAATTAATTAAGACGGATAGTGCAATTTATAAGGGACTTCGTACGTGTAAGATAATATATCAGTAGTACGGAAACTTATAATAAATAAAAAAAGAAAACAGGAATTAGCTATGGAAGAAGGTTCCCTAATTGCACGTACAACCAGCACGTAGTTGCATGGGCTTTTATTTATGTAAAATATCTTAAGTGTGTAAGTGTGATGATCATGATCGATCATCAAATAAAATGTATTGCATGCTGTGATTTATGTTATCTGCAATATATATATGATCTTAATTAAGAGTGCGTTAAAATTCTAATAAAATCTTCAACCCTATCTCCATTTTCAACCCCCATGATCAAGTGGAGTGGTTAGAAGTAGTACTTCTCGATCCATCAGTATTCCCACTGGCTAATTGTGAAATCAAGCATGCATATATGCATGGATTTCTAGCTGGATCGAGTTGGCAACTTGGTGCAGAACTTTGTCTCTCCAATATTAAATTAAATCTCACATAAAAGAACTGAAGAAGCTGTACTGGAAGTTCTTTTAAGAGAAATATCCTAATTTAAAGAGATTTTATTAAATTAAATTTATAAATTAATATGATATAATACTTTAGATTTTATAATAAATATAATTTTTTAATATAACATTTTATGTTAATTTGTAAGTTTATTTTTATAAAAAAAATTTGTAGTGATAAAGGGGAAGTTGAAGAACTTCTCTTTGCGGGAATAGATCATGCATATATATATATATGGTCTTCAATTATATATCGAACGATTTTCATTTGTTTCATATTATTTATCTAGAAATATTGAAAGCGAGCGATTATTTCTCTCCATTATTGACATCATATTCTGCTCATGTAATACGTACAAAAAAGAAAAAATTAAGACGAGCTCGATATATGAAGTTTTTTCTTAGAAAGCATTTAAAAAATAAATATAAAACCATTTTGCTTGGACTTTTTTTTTTCCTAATTTATCATATTATTGTCCTAACTTCTTTTTCGGAATTCGTGATAAGAATAAATATAGATAGAAGTCACTATTGGGATCATCCATTTTGTACACATGATGTGGCATCATCTAGATCATACATCTCCCCAAGTGAGTGTTGGGAACAATCAACTAGAAGCATCCACGCAGTGAATGCAAAATGTGTACTGCTATAGTGGTTTCTCTCTAGCATTACTCTTCGTGATAATCATGAATATTCTCAACTCTTTGCCTTTGAAGAATGGAAAAACCTTGAACCGGTCGGGTGTATCTTTATTAATTCCTTTTCACACCCACCAGTAAAAAATAAACACGTTGGCAGCTTATTGAGATTACAATAAGCACAGATGCACATAAACCCCTCTCTCTTTTTCATCTTTCCTCTCTCTCCCCGTAACCCTTCTCGTTCGTAGTGACCTATTTCTCGAGACCATTGATCCCACCTATGATTTCTATGTTGGGAAGAGTTTTAAAACTTTTTTATGTTCGAGCTTTATCTTCTGCTGAGAAACTTTAGGTTGATGATTTATTGTCCAAGAACATAGCAATGGTGGACGACTCGAGGAAAGTGGCGTTGCCTGAAGATGGAATTCATTTTGTGTATATGACAACAAAGTTAATGGAATAGAAGGGCATGAGGATTAAGAGGGTTGACGAGACAAGCTCCAGATTTAAGATTGGTGCGGATGGTGTTAATCAATCTTCTTTTGGGGATAGGAAGAGGATGCTTTTTTGGTCTACTGAGATAGGTCCAAATTTAATTCAGATGCAGCTTCAAGAGTTGGGGATGTGGATTCTGAACATTCACTCATCGTGCATGGTTGTTGTTTGTCACATGTTATAGCATTTGTTATAGATTTAATTTGTACTTCGACATCAAATGAGTGGTGGATAAGTGAAAAATAATGGACTAAATCCAAATGTTTGTCCGGCCAATTCGATACACTCACTGCTGCTGTCTCCCTTCAATACATAGATTTTGTAGTGCTGTAGATGAAAACACAACTTTTATAAATGAAAACAGAGAAAATGAGAAGAACAGAGGAGGTAACAAGGAAGCTCGATTGCAGGTAGGGGAGGGATTTTTATTTTGGGGCAAAGAAGCTCGATTGCAGTTGGGGGAGGGACTTTTTTTAGGGGCGTCGTCCGTCGATTGCAGATGGGGAGGGACTTTTTTGGGGCGTCGTCCATCGTAGTGAGGGGCGTCATTCGTCGAGTGCAGATGGGGGAGGGAGAGGGAGCGAAAGAAGGAAGAAGGAGAGGGAGAGAAACAAATTGGTGATCACCTGTATGCGGGTTCAAGAGGAAATTTTGTGGGAGGCTTACATGGCTCTTCATGATTGGCCGGTGTGAAATTAATTTTGGCACCCGACCGGTTGGGAGCTGCACTCTTGAAGAAGAGGTACTCTGGAGGAGTTTTGTTGGCAGCAGCCGGAAGCCGCGCCATCCCCAGCAAAATTTTTTTTTTTTTCATCGTTAACACAGGTGTGGATGTATGATGTTTTTTATATTTTGTGATTATGGAGAACAGCCGGAAGCCGCACCATCCCCAGATGAATATTTTATTTATTTATTTATTTTTTCAACCCAGCACGTTAGGTGTGCTGGGGCTGAAGAAGAATTTTTCCTCAAAGAATACCCAGAAATTAAAAATGGCATGTATCTCTCAAGCCTGAGAAATCCACAGCCCTTCCCACACCTTCACCAAGACCCACAACCCTGCCCACACCCAAAGCTTCAGTCTCCAGGCCAAAGAAGGTAATACATAAATTTTAGAAAAATATTTTGAAAAATTCTACTCATCATTCCTGCACTACATACCACATATAATTTTATTTTATTTTATTTTTGCCAGATTTGTGGTGTATGAATGATGAATAGAATAATTCATTTAGTTTAGCAAGACAAAAAAAATAAATAAATAAATCGAGTACTATGGTGTGTGGTGTAGGGATGATGAATAAAATGGCTCAAATATTACTCACTAATCTTATTGCATAAATGTGATAGTATCCATCAACTTTTGAATTTGTTATTTTAAAAATTAAAAGTTGATATATATGAAGATATTAATGAATAATAATAATCAATACATCAAATCCGTGCGATGAAAATAGGATATATGAAAGTGTTGTACAGAAGATTAGGGTTGTACACCGATGGGTTCGGCATCGGTTTCGGCACAAAATCGATACACCATCGACGTCTGCCATGAGTCTATGGAATCGGCCGAAACCGTGGGTTTGGGGAGGGAAAACCGATCATATCGGTCTCGACGTGCATCGGTGCGGTCTTCGGTTCACTGTTAGCATCTTCTGTGAATGAGAAGTAACTGAGGTTACAAGGAAAAAGTCTTATTCCATCGTTGTCATGGAAGAAGAAGAAAGTTGCAGAGAGGAAGAAGACAACGCGGGGAAGAAGAAGAGGGATAGGGGTGGGGGTGGGCGTGGGGGTGGGGGAGGTTATTACATCATTTTGAAACGGAGGCAAACTCGTTCTGTTATATTTTTTTTTTTACTTTCAACTACTAAAACGTCACCGTTTCACTCATTTAAGTGAAATGACGCTGTTTTATATACATATATTAAAATATATATATATATATATATATATAAATAGACCGGACCAGCCGGTTCAACGGTTTCCCAGGGGTTCAAACGTGTGCCACCTAGATTCGAAAACATACAAAGCTTTTTGCTTCCCTCAGTGCATGGATACAAACAAAAGTTTAGCACGCCTAAAACCGAAAAGGTTGTTAAAAGCAAAAATTTAAGATAAGTTAAACTTAAGAAATTAAAAAATAGAAATATAATTATATATAGATAGTAAAATATTTATTCCTTTGGGTCTCGTGGATTAAATGGCAAATTCCTAGGAAAATAAATGGTTGATTACGACCATATTAATATGTCGTGATTAGCATATGCTGACAAGAACTCAACTCGATCGATTGGCACCACAGAAAAAGGATAGACACGCCATGCATGTGTTTTATGTGCTACAAAACAAAGTAATTATTGATGAATGGCTCTTGAACATACAAGTCCCCTAAGAAATTAAGTCCTTTTCTAGCAAATTTGGTTTATAATTAAGAAGGGGAGGGTGGCCACTCCAAATACTTTTATATATGATTATGGAAGTCAAGAAGGGCCCCAAATTACCACTAAATCACTTTTTTTATGTTTCTTAAATCGAAAGTAATTAGATCATGTTTAATTAGGAGCCCTAGTTTTCCATGATTTAGCTATCTTAATTATTCACTGGACATTGAGATTGATATTTCTGTTAGAAGAGTGAAAACTTAGTTGACTACGTACGTGCATGCCGGGTTAATATCTCTTGAAACTTGTATTAATTTTTAATTTTTTTTAAAAAAAATAGACATATGAAGTGAATTATGTTTTATGCAGATTTTAAAGAGGTTTTGATACGGCCTACAACTGCCAAAAACGAAAGAGTACTGATTTTGTTTTAATGAGGACTTGGGCTTTGAATATTCTAATGAAAGAGAGAAAGAAAAATGTGATCAAATTGTAAGATTATTTATAAAATAATAATTAAAGTAATGAATATTTAAAGATATAATTGATGAGAATCTTGCTTTATATCTAACTTTTATTTTTATAATACTATTTCCCCAATCATTTTGGTTGATCCTTTAATCTCTATCGATCATGCATCATGATAATGTGGTGGACTAAACACGATTAACAACACCCAATGCGCCTGTACCTCCCCAAATCAAAAAGAAAAAAACAAAAGAAAAGTATAATACTCCATCTATATCCCCTCCACTTCAAACTATGATTTCTTTTGTAATATGATATTTATTTTGCTAGAGTATTATAACTTAATTAGTCCATGATTTAAAACATGTTTGATGTTTGTACAATTTACTCAATTAATTGTTGAGATATTTTCATACTGAAACCGAACAAGAAAAGGTGATGATCATGTGACACATTTAATTAACACTTACTTTTTCCTTGAGGGTTGGCCGAAAGGAGCAAATCCATTAATAGGTTCCACAAATTACGTTGGACATATGTCTTTCGAGCATTGCTATTCATAAGCCCATACATCACACATCATTTTTTTTTTAAATTTTTAAAGTTTTTTTTTGGTTTTATTATTCTTAAAATAATTGAATTATTCTATTCATAATCCATATACCACACATTTGGTAAGAAAATAAAATTAAAGAAATCATAAAAATGATGGTGTGTGGTGTATGAAGCTTAGGAATAGAATTTTTCATGTCTTAATAGCAATTCTAACAACTTTTTTTTTTTAAATATTTTATTTATTTATTATTTTTTTTATGAAAAATTGTCATCACTCATTTATTAAGAAACTTACATCTATGACCATATACATTATGTGATGTCTCCATATCAAGTATGACATCATAAACCAAAATAATACATTTGGAGCTCTACCAGTACACTATTTCCTTTTGTGACTGGTCTGATTTTCACTACCGCTGATACTCTCTACAGATAAACGTCAAAGAGACAACACTCTCTGCCTAAACAGAGACTCAACCTCACCCTTTATAGAAGGAGATGACTCAACATCTACAGACAAAACTTTGAGAGACGAACTCTTTTTGTTTTTTAAATTAACAATAAGGAAACCAAAAAAGAAAGCAGTAAGATAGATGTAAAAAAGAACGGATTACAGTTTGGACCAACTTCGTTGAATTTTAGAATCTGTGATTACGCGTGAAGGCAACATGCTTGTCTCTTTTTAGCCACAAAGGTTAGATCTGAAATATCTAGTTGTGGCGAGAAGAGCTACCTTAAAGGGTGGCGCTTGAGGACCATGTGTAGATGTGGGCGGCCCGTGAGGACCACACGGTGATTTTTGCAAAACTGCTTCTTTTCTCTGAACGATTTGCTGTCTGAAAGTCTGCTTATACTGCACGTGTCTCTCAGAAGTTGCTGAAAAGCTGTAAATCTGTCTTTTTCGACCTTGAATGAAGTAAAATAAAACTAAACAAAAAGAACTAACTTAATAGACAAAGTGAGTGGATGAAGGAAGGAGGGGAAAGGAGAGGGAGAAGGATGCCTCCTCCTAATCCGGCGAAAATCAGATCTGGAGCCCTTGGTTTTTTTTTCTAACATTTAAATCTTAAAAAAAAAAAGAAGATAAATGATAACTTGTTTGGAATATTCAACTGGGATTTTTATAAACCCGGCCTTTTGAGTATATATATGTTAATCTATCTGTCATTATTTTTTGGCAATCATGCCTCTTTTGTCTATTCTGACTTTCAAAATAATAATGCTTACCATACTTTAATAACCTCTTTTGCCTTTTATTTTATTTTTTTCCGATTAACTTGTAATTCAACTGATATGTTGTTGATAAAGGAAAGATAGAGAGTCATGTGGATTCTAATCCTGATGATCACGAACATGTCATCATCTCCTAGTAGCTAGAGATAGAATAGCAATGAATGTGGGTATTTTTCTTTAATTTGAATTTGTTGTTGGCATCTACGTACAATCTTATTTTTCGTTTTTGAATTTTGCGTACAACGTAAATAATTGCATATAATTTTTCGTAATTATCTTCCATATATGACACATTGTTTTCTTTCACAACATGTGTTTGTCATATCATGTAACAATTAAATTTACGATTCCTTCATCTCTTCTAATATTAATATAAAGAGAGGAATTATAACTTGCTTATAAGTTTAAAATTATCACCTAATAAATGTCATGAACTAGTTGGAAGCTTTTTTTATTTATTTTAACTACAACAATATTCCATTTAATATATATCATTATTTACCTATTTATTAACCATATATAGCATCCAAGACCCGTTTTTCCAAAATCAAAAGCAATGGTTCCACTTCCCCGGCCCGGCCATCATTCGTAATAGTCTAATTATTAATAGAATAATATACCAGTTCTATATAATCATTGATCAGTAGATTAGGTTCAATGCGGTGCTCCTCATCGCGAGTCCTGAGGATTTCAATCCTTTTCAAAGACATGATTAATGATTCTCTTCGAATGCTGTCTATAAATACCAAGAACTTATAGGTACTCTATGCAGATAACAAAACAATATCATTAACAAGAGCTTTGTACGTACGAGCTGCGATACAGTTATAGATCTAACAGTCATGATCATGAATTCTCGTATTGCATGGCTCATGATGGCCTTGATCTTCTCAGTTCTCTTGGTAAGGAAATTAATCATTTCAGTCCTGTGTTTGAATATATATATTAATTAGATGGTCTTGATCAAATAATAATTTCTTTGTTTTCTTTTGTATATTTTGCGGAGCAGATTGCTGCAGATCATAGCATAGAAGCAAGAAAGGATCCTGGAGAATATTGGATTAGTGTTATGAAAGAACAGCCCATGCCTGAAGCACTTCAAGTCCTTGTTCCTCTGGATTCCTCACCATCTCAACTCAACATGAAGAATGCCGATGACTGTCACACGCCTGATCAGCTGGGAGCAGAGATCAACAAATTAGACCAGCTTGTCGAGGATTTCAAGCATAAAGCTGATCATGATCACAAGAAGCGCTTTGTTAAGGATTTCGAGCCTAGACCCAATGTCTCAGCGTACGATGGCGATGATCATGTTGGTCATGAATCAGAGAAGAAGTTTGTCAAGGACTTCGAACCCAGACCTAATGTCTCAGCTTACACCGATGATCATGTCCACGGTTCTAAAGAAAGAGCATTTGCAGAAGAATTTGAGCAAACAGTACCAGATGTTACTATTTATCACGAGTGAGAATTAATTAATTAAGAAGGATAGTGCAATTTATAAGGGACTTCGTACGTGTAAGATAATTATATATGATCAGTATGGAAGCTTATAAATAAGTAAAAATTAAGATGCCAAGAAAAAAGAAGAAAAAAGGAATAAGCTATGGATCGAAGAAGGTTCCCTAATTGCACGTACAACCAGTATTATAAGTTGCAGGCATGGGCTTTTATTTATGTAAAATATCCTAGTGTGTAAGTGTGATGATGATCAAATAAAATGTATTGCATGCTGTGATTTATGTTATCTTATTGCATAAATATGATATTATCCATCAAATTTTGAATTTTTTATTTTTAAAATTAAAAGTTGGTATCATGAAGATATTAATGAATAATAATAATCAATGCATTATAAAATCAGTGCGATGAAAATAGGATATATGAAAGTGTTGTACAGAAGATAACGCATGCATAAGTCTTTTAAGCATATATATATATATAACAATAACAATGCATTTTTCAAACTTTACACTATACCATTTGTTTATTTTATATATATATATATATATATATATATATATATATATATAGCTAGGGAGCAGGAGGCAAGTAAGCATATTAATTAGCATATATGCAGCCGATGACAAAGTGGTTCTAAAAGGAAGATGATGACTTTTATTGCATTTGCACGAGATACAAAGATTTGTCAAGGAAGAATTCTGAGCTAAAACAGGTAAAGAATTTTGATTGACAATTTGAGACACAATAGTTGAAGTTGGATGGCCTAGCCTCCGATGCCAATTGTTGAGTGAGACACGTTCACCTACTAGAGCAAGTGGTCGAGATGAATTTGTAGCAACTGGTATTGGAAGTGGATAAACACCATCTTGACATCTACCTCGAAGGAGTGTCATTCCAATGCTCCGATCCTTCACAAAGAATTCAAATGGGTGAAACTCAAGAAAGACATTGTTAGCTTTTGTAAATGAATGCACATAAATAAGATTTTTATGAATTGAAGGAACACAGAGTATCGGGTAAATTGAATGTGCAAGATTTGGAAGGAATTGACACGGATCCAACATGTGTAACACGCAAACCTGATCCATCCCCTATAACCACTTCATAAGTTCCATCATATTCAGAGTGAATAGATAGATTTGATAAGTCTGAGGTTATTGTGTGGGATGCTGTCGAGTCCACCAGCCACTTTTTGTTCGAGGCACCTCCATTGGTTGCATAGTTTGCAGATGATGAGCCTTTGGTGAATGCAGGAGATTGCTTGGCTGTGTGACCTTGTCCAGCACATAGTTGATAGGTTATATATGGCTTTCCTCCTATGTCTCGCTTGGAATAATGTTTGTCACCATTGAAATTTCTCCCTTGCTGTCTTTTGTTGTGGAATTTACTTTGATTGCTGCGGCGTTGAGTGGAGTTGTGTTAGGGACCTCGGTCAAGTCCCTAAACACTAGGTTTGCCACGCCAATGGTAGTCTTGAAATGACCGAAACCTTGTTCCTCTCTTGCTTGGTTCACGATCAATGATGGTCACAATGGCCAATATGGGATGGTGAGGTTAAGTGTTTAGGCTAGAATGGGTGATGGAATGATGGGAATTGGTCAAGGAAGTGTATGGCTAGAAAGGTGGTAGGGGCGCACGGCTCTAGTGTAGAGCTAGGGTTGGCGCCACTTGGAACTTTGGTTTAGGGTTTGGGAAGGTGTGATGGACAGCTAGGGTTTGGAATTTGGTTAATGTGTTGGGCGGCTAGGGTTGGCCGATTAGGATAGTTGAGTGAATTTAGGAAAGTTTCCTAAATTCTTGGAAACTCAAATGGTAATGTAGGTGGCCGGTTATGATAAGGATGGGGCCAATTAGGGTTCCTAAATTGTAGGAACTCTAATTGAGGTAAGTATAGTGGGCGGCTAAAGCAAGTCCCAATAAGGCAAGTAGTTGCCGAATTGGACTTGTTTGGCTAGATGGTGATGTCGGCTAGGGCAACATAAGATGATCAATCAACTTATGGAAAGTTGACTAACACTTATGTTGGTCGAAACCTAGGGCAAAAGAGATTGGAAGAGCCAAAATGATGAAGAACCTCAAGAACAATGTTGAATACTCAAGAACAAGTGAAGAACACTAATGCACTTGAATAAACAAATGATCAAACAGACACACTTCAATTCTTGATTCACGAATTGCACAAGAAATGAATAAACCTCATATATTGATAAATCAATTTGGGATTCACGAATTTCACCCAAATTGTCCAAGTGTAAAGGCACCGAAAATTGATCTCTCAGACAAATATTCTCTCACTAAGAGTTTTGCCGAAAGATTCTAAGGCAATTGAATAAGGTTCTATTTATAATTAAAACAATTTGGAAACTCCCAATAGGTCCATTTGAATTAAATAAATAAATAAATTAAATAAATAAAATGGATAACATGATAGTGGTCATGGACCAAGTCTAGCCGTGGCATGCATGGCCCATGGTGGGCTAAGTGGTGCATGGTGGTCTTCGGGCTGGTCCATGGTCAAATGGTGCGGTCATGGCATTCTGATGGTGAGCCATGGTGGTGCGCTGCATGGCCTAGGCTGGTGGCCCAAGCGTTGGCTGCATGGCATGGGTTGCAGCCATGCGCTAAATGGCATGCCTGGTGGGCATGCCACTGGCCTGCTCTGCAAGGCACGGGCTAGAGCCGTGCGCTGGATGGCATGCCTGGGGCATGCCACTAACTTCGCTGGCGTGCGACAGGATGAGAGTCATGGGCGTGCGCTGGTGTGCGGCAGGATGAGAGTCATGGGCGTGCGCACACGCGCTGGCTTGGCTGGCCATGCGGCGCATGCGAGCGGGCAAGGCCTTGCGGTACATGGGCGCGCGTAGGGCCTCGCGGCCCATCAATGTGCGCATGCCTGTGTGCCTTGCCGCACGCATGGGCGTGCGGCGCTTGGCTGTGTGCTTGGGCAGTCGCCCACTAACCTCGCTAGCCCGCATGCTAGGCGCCCCGTGAGTGCCAATGTGCGAGCCAAGGCCATGCATGCTGGGCGCCCCATGCGTGACCCCCCACGAGCCAAGGCATGGTTGTGGGCTAGCCAATGTGTCTTCTTCCACCATGACTAAGGCATGTGCGGCTTCCCTAGAGGCAACCCGACGTGGGGGTCTAACAATCCCCCTCTCTTCAAGTATATCCTTGCCCTCAAGGATAAATTCAGGAAATCTTGTTCTTATATCATCATAATCTTCCCAAGTAGCCTCTTCTCTTGGAGCTTTACTCCACTTGATCAACACTTGCCACACACTTTACCTCTTTCTTCCTCTTGGAATGACCCTATAATTAAGGGTCTCTTTGAGTTGCAAGAGCATACGCCCTTCTTTATCAAACTTGGGTAGCTCTTCCACAATGAGGCTAGGGTCCCCAATTCTTTTCTTGAGTACGGTCACATGGAAAACCGGATGTAGTTTGGAAGTTGGGAGAAGTTCCAATCTATAAGCCACTTCACCCAACCTCTTAAGTACCTTGAAAGGACCATAATATTTCTTGGCCAACTTTAAGTTAAGTTTCTTTCTCAAAGTCTTTTGGCCAAAAGTTTGCAATTTTAAATACACATAATCTCCAACTTCAAAGGCAACCATTCTTCTTCCTTCATCATAGTACTTCTTCATCCTTTGTTGGGCCTTAGCAAGCTCCTTTTTAACCTTTGCTAAGATCTCATCTCTAGTGATCAACTCTTGTTCAACTTCATCATTCTTAGCCGTGCCCCTCTCATAGTTCACCAATATTGGTGGTGCCCTCCCATAAACCACTTCAAATGGACTTCTTTGTATGGAAGCATGAAATGAAGTGTTATACCAATATTCCACCCAAGACAAGTAACCCCCCACCTCCTTTGCTCTTCATGACAAAAACACCTCAAGTATTGCTCAAGTGTCCTATTAATCACTTCGGTTTGCCCATCGGTTTGTGGGTGGTAAGATGAACTTGCCTTCAACTTGCTTCATTGAAGCTCAAACAACTCTTTCCAAAAGGAACTTATGAACACTCTATCCCGATCCGTGATAATGCTCTTTGGAAATCCATGAAGTTTCACCACATGATCAATAAAAGCTTTGGCCACACTCTTGGCCGTGTAGGGATGAGTAAGTGGGATGAAATGCCCATATTTGCTCAATCGATCAACTACAACAAATATCACCTCAAACCCTCCACTAATAGGTAGTCCCTCAACAAAGTCCATGCTCAAATCTTCCCAAATCAACTTGGGAATAGGTAATGGTTGCAACAACCCAGATGGAGGTCTTGTCTCATACTTGGATTTTTGGCACACATCACACTCGGCTACAAGCTTCTTCACGGCCTTCTTTATGCCTTTCCAATAGAAAAAATGCTTCACACGTATGTATGTTCTCAACCATCCCGAATGTCCACCTTCTTTGCTATGATGAAAGTGCTCAAGGATCTCCTTTCTCAAATTAGGCACATTAGGAACATAAAATACTCCTTGTAGTAGATAAGGCCATCTTTTACCTTGAAGCCGATGACTCCATCACCTTGAGCTTCTAAAAGCTCCATGATTTCTATTGCTCTTGCATCTAGCTTTGTTGCTTCCCTTATCTTGTCCCTTATCCTCTATTCGGCCCCACTCAAGGCCAACATAGATGAGTCCTCTTCTTCATGCACTAACTACAAAATAGAACTTCCCTCTTTCCTACTCAAGGCATCCGCCACTTTGTTCTCCTTACCCGGTTGGTAAATGATGTCATATTCAAATCCAAGCAACTTCACTAGGAACTTTTATTGCTCGGGTGTCACTATTTTTTATTGAAGCAAATGCCTCAAAGCTTGTTGATCCGTGACAATGGTGAACTTTCTTCCCAACAAGTAGGGCCTCCACACCTTCACGGCATGTACCACTGTAAGCATCTTTCTAGCATACGTATTCCATGCCTTCTTCATTGGTCCAAGTGCCTTGGAAATAAAAGCTATTGGTCTTTTTTCTTGGACCAAAATAGCCCCTATTCCCTCACCACTCGCATCGGTGTATACCTCAAAAGGCTTCTCAAAGTTCGGCAAGGCTAGCACGGGAGTGGTAGTCATAGCCCTTTTCAATTCCTCAAAAGCTTCTCTTGCTTCTTGGGTCCATGTGAAATTGTCATTGTTCAACAAGGATGTAAGTGGCTTAGCAATAAGCCCATAGTTCTTCACAAACCGCTTATAGTAGCCGGTTAGCCCCAAGAAACCCCTCAATGCCGAGATGTCACTAGGTAATGGCCAATCAACCATGGCCTCAATCTTTCTTTGGTCCACTTTCACTCCCTCTCCCGAAATGAAATGACCAACGTACTCAAGCTCCTTCTCCATAAAGGCACATTTGGAAGCCTTGATGAAGAAGTGGTGTTCCTCCAAAATCCTTATCACAATCCTCAAATGATTCTTGTGCTCTTCTATAGTCTTGGAGTAGACCAAAATGTCATCAAAGAATACCAAAACATATGTCCTAAAAAATGGTTTGAAAATGGTGTTCATGACGGGTTGGAAGGTGGATGGAGCATTACACAATCCAAAAGGCATCACAAGATACTCAAAATGCCCGGAATGTGTTCTAAAAGCCGTCTTGTGGATGTCCTCATTCTTCATCCTTATTTGGTGGTAGCCCGCCCTCAAGTCTAGCTTGGAAAACACTCTTGCCCCATGGAGCTCATCAAGCATCTCATCCACGGTTGGGATAGGAAATCTATCCTTCACCGTGGCCTCATTTAAGGCCCTATAATCGGTACAAAATCTCCATGTTCCATCTTTCTTTCTCACTAGAAGGACGGGAGAAGAAAATGGACTAGTACTTTGCCTTATCAAGCCATTCTTCAACATGTCATCCACTTTCCTATCAATCTCCCCCTTTTGAAAATGGGCATATCGATAAGGTGGAACATTCACCGGCTTCTTTTCATCCACTAGCACAATTCGGTGATCAAAGAGCCTAGATGGTGGCAATGTGGAAGGCACCTCTAGAACTCCCCGATGGTCTTCCAATACCTCTCTTACTTCCACGGGCAGCCCCTCTAATTCATCTTTGTTGTCTTCATTTCCACTCTTTTCTACATTACACAAAGAGTCATCCTTGGCCATCACAATGGCAAAGCAATAAGCCCCACCTTTTCACAACTTTTCAAACATATGGGCCTCACAAGCTTTCACCTCCTTCAATGTCAAGGCCTTCCAAACTCTTTTCTTGGAGCCAAGTTTGAACTCCATGGTCATATTGTGGTAATCATGAATGACCCTTCCAAGGCCCTTAAGCCATGCATTGCTGATCACTACATCAAGGCCAACAAGTGCCAATACATGAAGGTCGGCTACTATTCTCACATCTTGCACGTTCATCTTCACTTCCTTAACAAGTGTTTCACACCTAAACTTGTTCCCATTGGCAACTTTCACTTCAAAAGGTTCAATGGCACACGACTTTAACCCAATCTTGGTCACAATATTGGCATTGATAAAATTGTGGGTGGATCCACTATCCTCCAAAAGAGTTACTTCAAATTTTCCCACCCATGCCATTACTTTCATGGAGGTAGGTCTAGGTACACCCGAAATTGCATTCAAAGATAATTCGGCTTCCTCTAGTGGTTCACTAGATTTGGCTTCTTCAAGCTTCGATTCCTCACTAGTAGTCTCTCCATGGCTATCATCTTCCTCATCTTCATTTGTTTCATCCTCAAGCATCACATATACTTGACCGGCCCGACACTTGTGTTCTTTGCTCCACTTGTCACCACATTTGAAGCAAAGCCCATTTTTTATCCTCTCTTGGACCTCATCTCTTGATAACTTCTTGACTTCATAAGGCTTTGGTTTCGATCCATTCCCTTTTACTTCTTTGCCTTTCCAAGGGGTTTTGGTTTGCAAAGGTTTAGAAAATTTGCTCCCCATCTCCTTGGAATGGCGTTTCTCCATGTGAGTGATTTCCTCCAATATCTCGGCCATTCTCATCACTTCTTGCAATCGTGTGGGCTGTTTCAACTTTATCTCCTTGGCAAGCCAAGGCTTCAATCCATCTACAAAGGTGCCAACCAAGGCTTCTTCGGACTAACCCCTCACCAAGGTTTGGAGTTGCCAAAATTCATCAATATATTGGTGTACTTTCCCTTCTTGTTTCAACTTGGCCAATTGTCCATGGTGATTGACAATTGGTGAAGGGCCAAATTGCATCAAGAATTCCTTTTCAAAAGCCGTCCATCCTAGGCGCTTCCTTTATTTGTCATATTGGTCACATAGCCAACGCCACCATTTACTTGCTCTTCCTTCAAGATAGAAACATGCCGTAGAAACTCTCTCCTTCCTTGGAACTTCATACACACGAAAATAATGGTCCACTTTGTCTAACCACTCATATGTATCCCCCCCCCATTGAACTTAGGGAAATCCACCTTTGGCCTCCTTGGTCCCGGGTCATATGCCCGGTTTCCAACTTGATTATCATAGGGGTCTTCCTCATGCCTTCCGTTTCTATTGCCCCTTCCCCTTTCCAACTTGGACGGTAGGATGGTTCACCAAGTCCAACCTTGAGTTGTCCACCTTTGTGGGTGGGTAACCCCTCTTGCACACACACGGTCCAACCTCGGATCCTCCACCTTCAAGGGTGGTCGATCCCTTCAAGAACACTACTTCGTCCTCTACCTCAACTCCCAAACTCCAATTTCACAAACAACTAAATATATGGGATCCAACGAGGGTCTCCCCCAACCAATTCACAAAGTTTGAGTTAACGCGTTGTTTACCTCGTGGAGAAGTGAGAACTTCTCAAAATTCACCAAACAAGAATCCTCTCAATGAAAGCATCAATTAATGTTAGGGACCTCGGTCAAGTCCTTAAACACTAGGTTCACCACGCCAATGGTAGTCTTGAAATGACCGAAACCTTGTTTCTCTCTTGCTTGGTTCACGATCAATGATGGTCACAATGGCCAATATGGGATGGTGAGGTTAAGTGTTTAGGCTAGAATGGGTGATGGAATGATGAGAATTAGTCAAGGAAGTGAATGGCTAGAAAGGTGGTAGGGGCGCACGGCTCTAGTGTGGAGCTAGGGTTGGTGCCACTTGGAACTTAGGTTTAGGGTTCGGGAAGGTGTGATGGACGGCTAGGGTTTGGAATTTGGTTGATGTGTTGGGCGGCTAGGGTTGGCCGATTAGGATAGTTGAGTGAATTTAGGAAAGTTTTCTAAATTCTTAGAAACTCAAATGGTAATATAGGTGGCCGGTTATGGTAAAGATGAGGCCAATTAGAGTTCCTAAATTGTAGGAACTCTAATTTAGGTAAATATAGTGGGCGGCTAAAGCAAGTCCCAATAAGGCAAGTAGTTGCCGAATTGGACTTGTTTGGCTAGATGGTGATGTCGGCTAGGGCAACACAAGATGATCAATCAACTTATGGAAAGTTGACTAACACTTATGTTGGTCGAAACCTAGGGCAAAAGAGATTGGAAGAACCAAAATGATGAAGAACCTCAAGAACAATGTTGAATACTCAAGAACAAGTGAAGAACACTAATGCACTTGAATAAACAAATGATCAAACAAACACACTTCAATTCTTGATTCACGAATTGCACAAGAAATGAATAAACCTCATATATTGATAAATCAATTTGGGATTCACGAATTTCACCCAAATTGTCCAAGTGCAAAGGCACCGAAAATATACAAAGCTTTTTCCTTCCCTCAGTGGATACCAACAAAATTTTAGCATGTCTAAAACTGTTAAAAGCAAAAGTTTAAGTTAAATTAAACTTAAAAAAATAGAAATATAATTAAATATAGATAGTAAAATATTTATTCCTTTGGGTCTCGTGGATTAAATGGCAAATTCTTAGGAAAATTAATGGTTGATCACGACCATATTAATATGTCGTGATTAGCATGCTGACAAGAACTCAACACGATCGGCACCATAGATAAGGATAGACACGCCATGCATGAGTTTTATGTGTTACAAAACAAAGTAATTATTGATGAATGGCTCTTGAACATGACATGTCCCCTGACAAATTAAATAGCAACGTGAGACTTAACAGTTAAACAATAGCGATAGCTAAGGTAATCTAAACTAAAATATAACTCTAATGAATTTATATTTTTTTTAATGTATAAATTTCAATTTATACTTTAAATTATATTATAATTTGGATCTAAAAAATATTTTTAGACTAAAAATATTTTTAGACAATGGGTTGAGCGGGGGGCCCAAAATTTTTTTAGACAATGAGTTGAGTGGGACGGGGCCCCTGGTAGCGGGGTGGCCCCCCCCCCGGGAGGTGAGGCGGGGGTGCCCCACACCATGCGGGTGGCACCCCTCGATTAAGAAATTAAACCCTTTTTTCATTTAATTGACTTGACAATATTTTTTGAGATAATAGGGGGCTAAAGGAAAAATAGAATTGATCAACTTCAAATGACAAGAACATGACTAAAACTTTCAAATAATTACTTACCACTCATTGGCTAAACAAATTAAATAACAAAAATGATAGGGTTTACTACTTACATACAACTTTAAATACAATTAGGCCTCAATTGTTTTAACAACTCCTCTTAACTTATCTCATCTAATCATTACAATTTTTCAAATTTTCATGCAAAATAAAATAAAAAATTCAATTTTTTAAATCTCGAAACAAAGATAATATTAAAAAAACATATTCTAACAATATTTTAAACTTTTAATTTTAATCTTAACTCATCTCATCTCATCTCATCTGCGAAAACAAAAGATGCCTTAGTGTT
The DNA here is from genome assembly GCA_022457165.1 of Juglans mandshurica. Taxonomy (NCBI): domain Eukaryota; kingdom Viridiplantae; phylum Streptophyta; class Magnoliopsida; order Fagales; family Juglandaceae; genus Juglans; species Juglans mandshurica. The sequence continues at coordinate 21,534,579 of CM039629.1, read as the reverse complement.
TAAAAATTATTATTTTTTGTCCTTTTGAACTGTTTAATGCCAGATTTGTGTTTGAATTAAAGAGTGAAAAAGATTATATATGGATTGATCAACACTAAAAATATATGGATTGATAAGAAAAAGAAATAAGATGAAGGAAAATGCTAGTTAATTGCCCCTGGTTTTGATCACTCATGTATTTTATTTTATTATTTTAAATAGTTAAAAAAGTGATTATTAGTGTATAATTAGTGTTTTTTTTTCAATTAATGTTTAAAGATGTTGAAAAAATATTAAAAAAAAAAGAGTGAAATTACACTAGAGACACATATAACGCGGTACATGTTGGACGGCCGAGTACCAGCATCCTTAGATGAGTTATATGGATTAAAAAGTTAAAAATTAGAGTATAAGATCAATTATTATCCAAAATACAAACCACATGCATGTGTGTTTATGGTTCGGTACTCCGATGTATATATTAACTTATGGCCGTTTGGGTTTGCGTAAGAAGAGTTGGTTTGTTTGGATTCAGAGATGAGATATGATGGTTTTAGATGAAAGATAAAAGTTGAAAAAATATTGTTAGAATATTATTTTTTAATATTATTATTGTTTTGAAATTTGAAAAAGTTGTAATGATGAGATGAGATAAGATGAAACACTTTTCAAATCCAAACGGGGCCTTAAAAAGTAAGGTAACAGAATCTAAAGCTTATACAATTTGCTTATTTAGTAGTTTTATATTAAGTACCTTTTAGAAAAGTGCTATTATCATTCTCACACCGTACATTAATATGTGATTTGTCATTTTTGTCATTTTATTTAAACACATGCATACTTCGCAGAAGAGAAACCCTAGTCGAAAGCTCTCTCCAAAGAGCCGCCCCAGCAAAAACCCAACCCAGGGGGGTGGAGTTTCGGCTCCTCCCTCCCTCCTCTCATCTAGTTAGACCAGAGATTGTGTAATCATTTATTTTCTAGTTTTGTTTGTTTTTTCTTCTAAAGTATGGCGAAATGCCGATCTACTGTTTTCCGAAGCCCAGCGACCACCATGTGCCTCTCCACAGGATTCTCAGGCTACCGATCCTTCGGACGGCCAAAGGCTTTCGTTGAACGGAGCAGCGCATGAGTCACATGCGTGGGTCATAGCAGCGCGTGAGATCCACACGCCACCACACCCGGAAACTTCTATTGCTGCCATGTGCAACGTTTCTGGGACTAGGGACCTCGATTTCTTCAGACTTGACTGGCCGCCACCCTCCTAGCGTGGCGCGTGTCCCTCACGCGTCATTACAGTCTTTTTTTCCTTCTATTTTGATTTTCTTCAAGCTGAAAATTCAAATCTACAGTTGTAATCCGTCATTTTCACATTTATCTTTATGTTTATTGTTATTTCCTTTTGTTTGGATAAAAATAAATAGTCTCTTGGAATTTTTGTCCATAGAGTGAAAGTCCTCTCCTCCACTGAAGATGGGGTTTGAAATCTCTGCTTTAAGTAGAGTGTGGTCTCTTAGATGGTTTGTCTGTAGATAGTTATAGAATTTAAGACCAAACTAGTCATAAAGGAATTTGTGTACTGGTGGAGCCCCAACCGTGAGTAGTTGGCTTGTAATCTGGATTTTTTCTTATATGGATTAGGTCACAACTGTAACTTTGCTTTCATGAATGAATGAAATCTATTTCCCTATATAAAAAAACACACACAGACTTACTGATATGTAAATTTATATATATAAATGGAATGACAAAAATAACAAATCACATAATAGTGTGGTATAAAAATGATAAGTAACATTTCTCCTTTCGACAAAGTTTACCGCGCCATTTATATATTTTCATCTCTTCCCTTAAGAAGTCTCCAACAGTGCGACATCTACATCCAGGATTCTCATCATGCATGGTGCAGCATTTATATCCTAGTTGATTTCTACAATATCCATGCAGGATGCCCTAAATTCCTGTTTCCTTAACTCTCTATATAACACCATCTCCCTCCTTTTTAACTCCTGCTCAAACTCTACAGATCTAAAACGGGTGGTGTTTATTTGTGAGACTTTGATTCCAATCTTCGAGATCAGTCGACCGGAAGCTGATCATGAGTAGGATCATAAGGTTTTTGAAGACAATTTTTATATTATATTTTTTAAAAAGATGCAAATTCTTGTAGCATCGATCAGTTAACCATACATAAAAGCAACAAACCATATTACAAAGTGGGTGTGAAGGCATATATATATATATATATATAATATTTAATAATTTGGAAAAATGTTAGCTTTTAATTCTTTTAACGTGACATCAAATCATTAGGATTTAGGCGTATATAAAATATATCAAAGAATTTTCCAGTAGTCGACGTCGCAATAACGAACAATAAAAGAACGATGAATATGATTTTTATTCTGTAATGTATGGTAATAAAGCAGTATATACCATGCATGGCGTGTCAGGAAAAAAATTACTAAGCGGAGCATCTGATACTAAAGCCTTTGATCAAGTGCTCTCCAAATCATTTGTTCCATTCTCTTCAAATGCCACCACTCCCTAATTGGCCTTGTCATCTTTTTACTGTCACTACTGATGATTCGAATTCTTCTGCGCGCATGCAGCAGTCTTGGAACTCTGCTATAAAAGAGCATGTTTGGAAGAAGACATTAATCGAGGCCACCGAGTTAGATCGATAAAAACTTTCATTTTTCAGTACTACATCTCGTTTGTTTTAGACAGATCTTGAGATCAGAAAAATGGCATCAGTGAAGGCTGAAAAAACAGTGAGCACTCAATCATCTGGGCAGGTGAAGAAGGAGCCTGCAGCCAAGCCCAGTGATAATGCAACCAAAGCTCCAGCATCCAAGTCCGGTGCAAAGAAAGCCGCACCAAAGGCGCCTCCGGAACCAAAGAAGAAGGTATATATATGTCATGGATGCATGGCACCCTGCAGAGATGCTAGTTCTCTCTCTCTCTCTCTCTTTGAGCAAGATATATAATATTAGATTGAATTAATTGATCATGATACATGAGGAGGCTAGCGGGTAGAGATCCTTAATATTTATACGCTCCAGAATAGTAGTTACAATCAGTGACGGAGCTAGGATTTTACTTCAGGGTGCAAAGTTCAAAATTAATATTTTATCTCCAATTAAAAGGAAAAAAAAAAAAACAAACTCATTACTCTTATGCATGCGTGCTTGATCTTGTAATTGAAAAAAGGTTCTGATGCTTGTAGGGAAAAGGAGGCAAATCATCAAAGCACTAACCAAACAGCCTGTGTGATGTCTGAGTACAAAAAAGCAGCTACAAGAAGATCAGAGTTTACATTTCTCTAATACCCTCATGGTTTAGTTAAATTGTGTACGACGAAATTAGTATCCATGTAAGTCAGGCTAGGCCTATTTCAATAACAACGATGATCTTCTGAGTATATCAACTTCTTTATTTCTCAGTCATGCTGTTTCTTTTTAATAATAATAATAAAATATCTTTCACATTTATTTAATCATCCCAGTTTCTTGTAAATCACACACCCTTTGAAAAAAATAAAAAAACTATCAAGTGTGGGGTGAATAGTGGCAGAACCTATACTAAAATGACCAAGTGGCTGTTTCACAAATTAATTCCCCCGGCCCCGAGCTTCGGTACGTCGGGGCAGGGAAGCTTAGAGCAGACTGTGAAGTTAACTCCTTTACTAAATATATATTGAGAGCCTTGATGAAATTAGGCAACATTCAGAGCAAATTCGGAAATTTAATCTGTCCATACTTTGTAAGGTTAAAGCGGTTAATTATACAATTTAAAGCACAAAATTGATAAGAGTTACACAAATTAAGGGTGGGAAGAAGAAATATAACCATCACTGTGACGTATGTACAGCACGACGGTGAATGAACAAAAATGTGGGTTTTGAAGTACTTTTTAGGTTAGTTGAGGGATCGACAATATAATATGTGGTTAGAATGGGCTGACTCTGCTTGCCCACTGCAACATAAATTCAGGTAGAAGGCGTTTGTTTGGAGGAGCCACTTCATCTTTGTGCAGGGCCTCCGCATCACCAGCATGAATGATGGCTAATAAATCTTCAAACATCGGATCTCTACCCCCTCTCATTGGGTCCTGAATAGCATGTGAAAGGATATAATTACTATATCAACCGAGTTCCTTTTTGTATTTTCCTCAATCAGTAACTGACATAATTGGACTGAGATTAACGGTCACTTGCATATATATATTTAAGTATGCATGCCAAAGTAGCTGAAGAAAGAGCTCCAAAAATGAGAAAGGTTATGCAAAAGATGACTTGAACCGTATTTCAGGGTAGGAAAGAACCCAAATACAGTTTCTTCAAGAAACAGGAAGAACAAAAGCATTGATTTGAAGAAGTTTTAGTGTTGCATTGAACAAAAAATTAATGGTTTTGAAAAATGAGGATGAGAATGATTCTAAAAAAAAAAAAATTGTCATAGAAACTATAGCCCATTGAGAGAAGAAGAATCTCAGTCAATTAAAGGAGCATCCTAACAGACAAAAAGAATGACTTGAACCGCCTTAGTGGTTTCTCCATTCTACAAAAGCAACATCTTGACAAAATAAACTAAAAATGATGCATTTTAAGTCCTCCCTTACCTGAAGAAACAGATCAGTGTGAGTCTTTCCTTCATACAAAATGTATTCAGCTTTTACCCCGACTCTGAGAAGCGTTTCAGCAAAATTCTTACTGCACAAAAGATGACATTTTTTTTTATAGGTAATCAAGAAATTTTATTCACGGGAAAAAGAGGCATAGCCAAGTACACAGGATGTATACATGAGAAGTACCTAACTAGGATTTACAACCGAAAGCTGACAATCATGGACTATTAAGTCCATTAAAATCAATGACCCCCGCCCATAAGAACAAGGTTTTAAAGAAGAAAACTTTAAGCTCATCCAATGTCCTCTCGCGATCCTCAAAGCTCCTATCATTTCTCTCCTACCAAATGCACCAACACATACATATAGGGGTCATCTTCCATATTGCTGCCACTTGTGGATTGCCTATTATTGACTTCCATAGGGCCCCCCTTTCTCGTTGGTACCGCCACAACCATTTACCCAAAAGAGCTTTATTGAACTTCATCAATTACGGATCCCCAGTCCACCCCTAGACATGGGTGTGCAAACAGTTGACCAGTTCACCATATGGAATTTGAACTCGTCGTCCATCCCACTCCACAAGAAATCCCGTTGTAGCTTCTCAATACGATTGGCTACCTTCGTAGGGAGAGGGAACAAGGATAGGAAATAGGTTGGTAGATTAGAAATGGTACTTTTAATTAAAGTAAGCCTACCCCCTTTAGACAAGTATAACCTCTTCCAAGAAGCCAATTTACGTTCCACCTTTTCAATCATGGCATTCCAAATCCCCTCTAATTTGAAGGAAGCACCCAATGGTAGGCCAAGATACTTCATAGGTAGAGAAGATACCTTACCTCCCAGGAGTCAAGCTAGATTCGTAGCATTTGGGACAACCCCCACCGGCAACAATTTAGACTTTGAAAGATTCAATCTCTAATTGGAGACAACTTCAAAACAAAGGAGGAGAGCTCTCAAAGATTGAATGTGCCCATGATTTGCTCCACAAAAAATTAGAGTATCATCGGCAGAAAGCAGATGAGAAATATCAATAGAGGCATAATCACCATTCCCCACCGAGAAGCCATAGAGATCAAACAAAAGCCTTCATTAGAAGATGATAATTAGAGCCTACAACGCAAGTTTGTGCTCTCCCCAAGCAACACAACTCCAGTAGCATTAAAATTTTGGGATCATTGGTCTAGGAATTAAGAAGCCACCCCAAATCAAGCCAAAGCGATGGGTAGGGCAGACAAGATTTTTCTCATGTTTGGTTGGGAGGACATGGGGGAGGGATGGAAAGTGACATGGGTAGGGCAGACAGTTATTTGACCATCTCTCTCTGCTCCCTCTCTCTATGCCTGAATTCCTATCCTATTTCCGGCGCTTCTCACCGGGAATAATTCCTTAATCTCAAATCAACTATACTTGTTGATTGCAAATCAACTATACTTGTTATTTAAGGCATTACTACCCCAAATCAACTATACTTGTTGATTGCAAACTAATAACATTTATTATTATTTCAAAAGTGAAGTTTGAAGGCAAACGTTTTTAAAAATGCAAATCAGGAATGAACATGTAATCTACAGCAAATATCTGTATCCACAACTACTCAGTAAAAACACTTTCAAGGGGAATAATATATACATATATATAGCATGTGGCTCTGTTATCCCCACATTCAACATTAATACCATGGTCAGTGAATCTAGTAAGGTACTGATGCTAATAGATTGTATCAAGATTTAACTCTTTATAACTATTCACTGGACATGAAGCAATGCAATCATAACTCATAAGATCTGAAGGACAACCGTGCCTTTTAGCATAGTAATGCCTTAATAATTTGACATCAGTATAGAACTTCTATACAAAAAAAATTGACACTATAGTATTATTACTTTAAAACAAGAATGTCAGCAATAAAAACTTATCTCAACACCCCAGTGAGCCTCGTACACCATTTGATTTAAAAGTAATTAGATGCAGTCACACAATTAAGTCAAGAGCAGATTCAGACCTGGCATCTGAAGGTATGGAGTAATCTGCAGTGCCATGAAATAAAAAAATAGGTGGTAAGAGGTTCATGGCATTTCTAATGTTTGGGTCCTGGACCATCACTTCGGGGGAGAATTGTCGCAGGGATTCTTCCCCTCCCATTATGCTGTATAAAATCAAGTGATCAGTTCAAAGAAGTGACTGGGAGAGATTAGGTTATAAAGAAAAGATTGTTTTTCTAAAAGTATAAACCAAACTATATTTCATGCACAGGAATAATTTATTTGAAAATTAAGAAGGCGCCTACCTTAAAAAAAGGGATCGGTACAGACCCCGACTATGGAAGTAATCTACTAGATTAAGCAAATTGTACCTGTTTATGGACATTACAATAACTGTAATATCAACATAACTTTCAAGTTCAAACACAAGAAACATAAAGTGCAAAAATGCTTAAAAGAGAATGTAATTGCTGAAAAGATCATAACTAGAATAAGACAATACTATTTACCATAGCACTTCTTTCCTTACTCACCAATCGAAAAAAGTATACCCACACTTATAAAATTATAAATAAGCATATCTTTTTTTCAACTAGAAACTCCAACAAATTACGTCAGTTATACTGGGATGAGCATGATTTACAGAAATTTCAGTTAAAACATAATTGAACTATGAAGCCCTGAAGCTCAACTTAGGCAAAGACAAAGTCAACATAGTTGATTCACCCTAACACCCCAATATCACATTTAGTTCTGCACTTTAATCTGTAACACTCCAGAAGAAACACTTGGAAGGAAAGGATAAAGAAGAAGTAGACAGGAATGATATGATGGGAGAAAAAAAGGTTCACACTTTGAATAAATGCATGCAATCATTGCACGACCCAACATTCCAAAACTCTCTAATTTCAGATATTACAACCTGAATCAACCAATTATGATCTCCTGACAAACTGGTTGATCATCTTAATCCTTTGGAATCCATTTTAAGGGAAAGTGTCAAATCAAAAGAAACATGTAATAGGGTCTGTCTATTGTGCTTGAAATACAAGGAAGAGCTCCATATGGTTAAAAAAATGCAACATACACTTACCCTCCAGATAAACCAAGATAAGCCTTTATCTGGGAGACACTCCAAGAAGTACTCTCCCCTTCACCGGCTTCTTTAATTGCCTGATCCAAGATCGTGCAAGCACCAATATGTGCACCAGCTGACTGTCCCATAAGATATATCCTACACAAATGAAGTGCAAGCAACATCTTCGTTAACAACTCCAAAACCCCATTTTATTCCCAACAACAAATTCATGCTTTAAGTTTATATAAAAATGAGAATAATCTATTACCTGTCAGGATCACCTCCATATTCAGCAATATTGTTGCACACAAATGAGATACCTTGGGAAGCATCCTTTACCATATCACTCATGGTTCCCTGAGGGAAATTCCTGCATCAATAGTCAATTAAAACCCATGATAGAATGAAATGGTATTACAGGTAGATAGATTTTATGCACTTCACCAAGAAACCACCCAACAATACATCTACAGCCTAAGAGTGTTCAAGCAAGCATATTACTTGTCCATGTCCATGAAAAAGAAATCAATATGTAAGCTCATAGTCAAGGCAGACTTTTTTTTTTAAAAAAAAAATAGAAGTTGGATTTGATAGACGAAACATTAAAACAGAAGAAACTGCAAGTTATTCCTAAGGGTTTTAAGCTATCAATGATTGTTGGATCAGTCAACTGCATCTTATATATAGCATTAGAACACATTAGAGGGGAATTGAAATATGCAGGCAACACCATCATCACAAAGAGACAAGGTTGGTCCACATTTAACAGAATATTCTTTATTTTTTAGGGGTACTTCAGTCTTTTTTCCTTCTTCCAGGAAGTTTGAGCTTAGGCACACATCTTAATGATGTTAGGACATGTTCAAGGAATATGTAACATTTGCTTCTGATGGACATAGGATAGGAAAATGTTGTGTTCTTGAGGTTTTGTATGGTAAGGATCATACTTTAGGTTTGGTACTAGATAGTGACCTGAATGGCTTAATGTAAATTAAGTACAAATCTCCATAGAGTTCGATTTCCAAGGTTTGGGCGTGGATACTCCTTGAGAAAAATGATTACTTTTCCTCTTAATGAGAAAAAGAGCTTCTTGAGATATATGATTACTACACTATAAAATGTGCATATTGGTGACCTTACTACGAAATAGTTAGGGATAAATAAATGTCCCTACAAGAAATAGAATGTTACAGCTTTTGTGATAAATATCATATAGAGGTAGTGTCACGAACAAACAAATCTCAATAAATGAGAAGGAGAACTTCATCCAGAATATAGTTTGTGATTGGCTAGATGAGATCTGTTATGCACAACAATATGCTGTTGCTTGGAGTAAATCATATCACCTGTAATCTATGCATGCCACAATGATGTCTCTTTCTGATAACTGTTGCCCTAAAAGACAACCCCATGCTTTGTAACTGTATAAAAAAAACTCTCAAAACATGTTGAGGATATAGATAATCAGGCATATGGTGTAAGAAAAACAAGTAATTTTTTGAAACGAACAGAATTCGACAAGACTACCCAATAAGAAACTTAAATCCAATTTTATAATTACATGAACAACAAACCAAAAAAAGATTCTAATATTTACAACAAACATACATGTAATCATTTAACCCAGAATAGTCTCTTTCAGTTTGCAACTTGATTCCAGATATACCTACTCGTACCCATTTCTGCTATTGTTTCTTCCTCTTCTCATGCAAGTACTAACCAAATGCCATTTTAAAGTTCAATGTTAGTAATATTTTGTATATTTATTGCATAACTTAACAGACAATCTATTTGTTGCTTAAGAGTCAAGTTTCTAGAACCAAAAACTTTTCCGCTATTATTCCTATTTTACTAGACATCCTACTGCAACTTCAAACATTCACCATCAATGAAAGCATATCTCACCCAATAATCCAGGCTCCACCTGTTACAAATACAATGACTGGCTTCAGCCCTTCACTATTTTTGGGTAGATACAGATCCAGCCTGAAGAACAAATTTAAACAATTCAAGCCACTCATCCATGAAATTAAACAGTGTATAAAATTCATTAATATTACCTATTTCTGGGCTGATCACCATAAACTATGCTTCTGCGAACCTGAGTGGAGAAGAAATAGTAATATCCTACTGCAAAAGATAAGCAGACTAGTCATGCACCACTGAGTTGGACAAAGATAGCTCATGCTACATAAATGACTGCTAAAATATACATTGCCTAAATTTTGGGCAATTAAAAAGTTGATATGCATGAAAATATTACAACAGAATATTCGATATTACAGACCTTGAAGAAAACCTGGGAAAAGTAGCAAGGAGTAACAACCAAGGGAAAGAAATCTTGTAATCCATTTGTAACCTACCCTGAATAAAAATAAATGATTAGAACATATCTTGACCTGGTAATACAGATAGGCTTGATAAAGCATCTCAAATAAACATTAAAGTATGTAAAACTGAAAATCCAAATCCCTGAAGGACTTAAAAGATCACAAAAATAAACATTAAAGTGTTCTCTTCCTCCTTCCAGTGTCTGTAAGAGTGTTTGAGGGTGGTTAAGTGACCTACATGTTAAAACCCACACAAAATAGACAAGGGTTTTCTATCATCTCCAACCAGTTGACATAGTCCCCGCCTTTTCAGATCATTTCTCCTTTATAACTTTCTCAGTTCTCAACCATTCCTCTCTCTCTTAGAGAGGCAAGTTCATACATGTAGAGTCACTGTAGTACTTCATACATGTTTAGACCTTCATCACCATAATTCTATCACATAGTCACATACAAAGGCCACTTCTTGTTTTCTTCTGTTGCATTTACTTTTAAAAGTACCATTCAGGTCATCTAAACACTCGATGTTCTTCCCATCTTTCCTATCTCTCTAAAAGAGCCTACTTCATATGTGTAATCTAATTGCCTACTTCACATGTTTAGTCCATCATCATATTTCTATCACATAGTCACATATACAGTCCACTTCTTATTTTCTTCAGGTGCAATTACTTTTAGAGTAATTCTACATACAACCGTGAAGTGCGTAAACGCCGCGTAACTGCTTTGAAAAAGAGTGGGGTCCACTATTAAAAAATTAATTTTTTTTCATGTGGGTCCCATATTTTATTCACTTTTTTCAAAGCGATTACGCGGCGGTTGCACAATTCACGATTGCAAATATATATTCTCTTACTTTTAAAGTACCATTCAAGGCATCTAAAGACTCTCGATGTTCGTCCCACCTTTGTTATCCCTCTTAGAGAGCCTACATCGTATGTGTACTCCAATTGCCTACTTCAGTAGATGTTTAGACCTTCATAATCATAAGTATATCACATAGTCACAAATAGAGGCCATTTCTTGATTCCTTCAGATGAAATTACTTGTGAAACGAACCACCGAGGTATCTAACTCTCTCGAAGTTCTTTCCACGTTTCCTGTCCGTCAACTAACTTTTTGATATGTGTACTCTCAATTGCCTACTTACCTTCGTGGACAAATTTCTATTCCATTTTAAAACCTCATGATCAAAATTTCCTCACATATTTATATACAAAGGCAACTTCTCGTTCTTTTTCTCCGATATCGGTACTTAAAAAATACTGTGCCACATCATATGGGCTATGTTTAGCATGTGGAGGAAAAGATTGTGCTTTGACTATCTGTCCTAAAACATCTAAATTAACTTCTTCTTTTTTTATAGGTAATCGAGAAATTTTATTCATAGGGAAAGGAGGCATAGCCCAAGTAAATTAAGGGTGGGTTTGGATGTTGAAGTGAGTTGAGTTGAGTTGAGTTGAGTTGAGATGATAAAATATTATTAGAATATTATTGTTTATTATTATTATTATTATTTTGAGATTTGAAAAAATTGAATTGTTTATTATATTTTATGTTGGAATTTGAAAAAATTGTAATGATGAGTTGAGATGAGTTGAGATGATCTCAACTTCCAAACGAAGCCTAACTACAGGTGAAAATAAACAACCTGCCAGTATGCAGGGCCCTGATTGATACACTCCTACCCTTACTCAAATCAGAAGTGGCTAAGCATAACGTTTTAGGGTTGGCAACAAAATTACTGCTCTTCCTATCCATGATCTTAGAAGTCGAAGCTATTTCAAGTTTAGAGGATGAAATTCCTCTAAACTTGAAATCACTTTTCTTCCGGACTAAAAGCACTTGTCTTCCGGAAACATGTAACAAATACTTTTTTTGATCAGTAAAGCATGGAACGAATATATGAAGGGGAAAAATAAGAAGTCAACTATTTAGTGAGTTTATATACGGTAGGCTCATTTCCCTCCGTACCCCCCGGCGACCCTCAAGAAAAACTTATGCAAAAAGTTCTCTAAGAATCTGTTATGTGTCCATATATGGCCCAATGATTCACATCCTAGAAAACCAGCTTGCTAGGTGGAGGTGCCCCCAAGTTTATATGCACACATACCATTTCACTTCTAACCAATGTGGGACCATAATATACCCCCACCCTTCAAGACCAACGCCCATGTTGGTCGAGCACTATGGATATGGGAGAGGCTTTCACCAGGCTGGGGCAACATGGCCCATCCCACTGGATCCATAGCTGGCCACTCCACAAGCCCAGCCCGTTCGGAGAGGCAGCATGGGAGCCCACAACCGGCTCTGGTACCATTTGTTATGTGTCCATATAGGATCCAAGGATTCACATCCTAGAAAACCAGCTTGCAAGGTGGAGGTGCTCCAAGTTTATATGCACCCATGTCATTTTACTCTACCCAATGTGGGACCATAACAGAATCAAGATTACCTTCAAATATAATTCTTATCTAATTAAATCTAAAAGCAATCTTGCCATCGCAAAACAGAGCAATTCTCAGAATTTACAAAAACAACCACGTGAAAGAATTAAAAAATGGTACCCAAGATATCTCAAGAGCTCCAAAGTCAACCGGGTCAGCAAGAACGTCTCGGCCGCAGCGTGCCGCACATCGCGACTAAATGACTGGCGGCATCCGTCGCCGCCGGAGAGTGAAGACAGCGAGGCTTTGTCATCCTCAAGGGACGGAGAAAAAGGAAGACTGCTAGTTGGGTCATCCTCTCCTCCCATGAGTGCCATCGTGGGTGTGGAAGCAGCGGAAGCCATGGTTGAAGGGGATGGCTGTCCTAATAAGGAATGCGAGGGCTTGTTGGATATAGGTAGGATTGGAGATCGCATTTTTTTTTTTAATTTCTCAATTAAATATGCACACTTGCGCGCGCACAGAGAGAGAGAGAGAGAGAGAGAGATGGAAGCGAATCCTGAGCTGGGATTGTCTCTATTTAACTGATTTTTTGTAGGGTTGGGAAAGCGAGCAGAACTGGCGCAGCGGAGTATCAAGATCCAACGTGAAGTGGGTTGGTGCGTGTCGAATTTGACAACTCAAAATAGTAGCCGTTGATGACGTTGGAAGTGGTCGTTCGTTTGCGGTTTGCCTGCGCGTCTTTATTAGACCTATCCATACATGATATCATATTAGAGAGAGAGAGAGAGAGAGAGAGAGAGTTTCTTTATTGCAAATGAATACTAATACAAGTGATGTAAAAAAGCCAGCTAGAGAGAAGTCAGAACTTGAGGTGGGAAACAAATTCTGCACTTATTGTTACTCAGTTTTCACGTAAATAATTATCTAATACAGAGAAGGGGTTTTAAACATCTGCCCTCATCATTTCGATCAAACCCTTCTCAACATCACTTCAATCATCAACCACTTCAGTTACAGCCTCAATTCCATATGGATATGGACTCTCTAATCACTCAAACGGAAGCTCTATCATGGCATGATTTTAACCTTCAACCTGCTCCAGAGACAACAAAAGCTACTTCAGATAAAATCCTGATAAGAAAGGTTAGTAACATATAGACCCTTGAACAAATATGCAATTCATTCTAGTATTAAAACCTCTTGGAACTTCATCCAAAACTTTTTCATCGAAGACATAGATATAAACAAGTTTATATTCACCTTTAGATCCCCTTAAGATAAGTTCAGAGTTCTTAATCAAGCGCCTTGGAACTTTAAAGGGCACCTGCTTATTCTGAAACCTTGGTCTTCAGGTGCAACTCTTCATAAATCAGTTTAAATCATACAACTTTCAATGTTTAAATCCATGGTTTACCTCTAAATTATATAACTCTCAACAATGCAATAAAAATTGGGAAATCACTTGGTACTTTGATTAAGGTGGAAGAAGACACTCTCTATGGATTAATTTTCAGAAAATTCATAAGAATCAAAGTTGAGCTAGACATTACAAAACATCTTCAGCAAGGGTTCATGATGCCAAGACTCGAAAATCACGAAATATGAGTAGCTATCAAGTATGAAAAATTATCAGATTTTTGCTATGCATGTGGAAGACTTGGTCATTCCCAAATTTTATGTGGTTATCTAAGCTCACCCCCAACAAGACTTAAATATGGCCCATGGATCAGAGCATAATACAATAGCAATCTTGATAACGTTCAGGCATTTCACCAAACAGATAGTGGGCAGTATGAAGAAACATAGCACATAGAAAATCTTACTTCTTCGGTATCACCCATTGACAATTACAACAAAGGAAAACAAGTAAGCTTTGCGAGTAAACATCATGAAATCACTCTAAGAGGCCAGAATAGTCTTACCAGTAGTCATTTTGAGAAAATCTCTGCCAACAAACCAGAGTTACGGCAATTTCTTCCATCTCCATCGAGCTCCTAGAAGCCAGGCGAAAACTCCATGAGAACAACACCAACAAATTCTCAAACCCTGTATAGCTACAGTGATCCAAGCTCATTAATTTTTTCACCAAGAAGAGTTAATGTCTTCATTGTTGAGCCAACCACTGAATCTTGTAACCTCACTTCAAACCGCAGCCAAATATCCTTTTTGTCTTCAAGTCCAGAGGCGCAGGCAACAGAAGAGTTTAACCCACAAACGCAAGAATCTCAAAGCTCCATCTCATCGAGTCAACGAGAAAGCACCCACCATGGAAGTCTCAATGGAAACAAATCTACTCAATGCAAAGCTATAAATCTCAGCAGAAAAAATATGGGCTAGGACTTGGGCTTCATCAGGCCCATCTTGTTGAACCTACTACTAACTCTGTATCCCAAATGGAGACAAGGCCATTGTTTATGGTCCCTCAGGACATCTACTCTAAAAGGCCTGTTATCATAACACCATCTCAGCCTTAACATCTTCTATTTGGTAAAAGGTTGAATATCTCAATAAGCCTTCAACAAGTCACAGCCCGTTAATGGCCTAGGTGTACAGCCCCTCAACATCTCATGATCCAGGTGACTTTACCATGCTTTTAGCCTCAAGCCCATCACCTACATGTGTTATGGAACTGCCTCAACCTTAGATGAATATTCAACTAATTGAAGATTTTTAAGTCCCCAGTGTGAAATCAGTCCCATACAGATTGATATGGCAACAAAAATACCAATTGATCCCATACAAGCATCACGGTTTACTAATAGTGAAATCAGTCCCAGAGAGATCCCTGCTACACACATTACACAAGACTTTCAATCAACTCAAGCTCATTCCCTTTTAAAAGGTAACATAATATTGAGCTTGCTGAAACTCTAAAAAGAAAATCCCAACACCTCATTAAAGTGGGAAAAAAAAGATCCAAATGAGTGTACTGCTCCAGAGCTACAAACAAATGAATCTTCAATGACTCTAGCTCTTCTGGAAATGCTTTTAGGCTCTTGGGGTAAGGAGAAACAATTAATAGGGAAAGCAAAATACAATCCCTACAGTAGGCCACCCTCACACTCCCAAGGCAAATCCAAATCAGCTAGCGAGACAAGCTTAAAAATGCATCCACAAGCCAAGTGAAGACAATGATATGGAATTGTAGAGGGACTAGCATGTCTCAAAGCAATAAAAAACTTAAGGGTTAATATTAGAAAATATAACACGGATATAGTTTTGTTGTCGGAAACCTTGGTGACGGATGATCGCACCATATCTATTGTAAATAGTATAGGTTTCCATTATTTTGTTCACTTTCCAGCTGTTTGTAAAAAAGGGGGCTTTTTACTTTTGTGGCGACCGGGTGTAGAAATAGAACCTGTACATATAAATATCAATGCAATCTCAATTTTAGTTTACTCTGATTCTTTACACCAACTATGGTTACTTACATATGTATATGCACTAGCCCAATGGAACAACAAAACTAACTTCTGGAGTCACTTAGATTCATTATATTAAGCTTTTCCGAGGCCTTGGGTTTGTATGGGAGACTTCAACGACCTCATTGATCAGTCTGAAAAATATGAAGGGAGACCTATCTCTTATAATCTGAATAAGGGCCTCAAAGCCCTTATGGATAGAAATGGCCTGATTGACATTAGTTATATGGGCCCAAAGTTCACATGGACTAATAATAGACAGGGTAAAATACTCATAAGAGAAAGATTAGACCGGGCTATAGCAAACCAAAAATGGAGACTACTTTTTCAAATGCTACATTACAACACCTAGCATTATTAGCATCAAATCATCATTCAATCTTGTTGTATACCACTGCTACTATTCGTCAAGCCCCATTTTTTAAGTTTGAAGAATTCTGTACTCGTGAGCCCTTAAGCCACCAAATAATAAGTAAAGCATGGAGTAAACCTCATCTGGGCAATTTGTCCTACATTCTATGCAAGAAAATCAAGTCAGCCAAAGAAGCACTCAAAGTTTGGAACAAAAATCATTTCGGGCAAATCAATCACAATATACTTCAGATTGAAATTGAACTTCTTGAGGTACAAGGCAATCTATGACTCCTTTCAATCAAGTAAAAGAAAGATTTTTGCAACACAGACTTCACAAGCAAAGAGAATATGAAGAAATATTATGGAGACAAAAATCCAGACTCACTTGGCTTATTTCAACGGATCTCAACACCAAATTTTATCACTTGACAACAACTATCCGAATAAGGAATGCTATTGAATCAATCAAATTGGGGCGAGGTAATTGGTCAATGAACTCTCTTGTTATAGAATATGCTTTTATTAATCATTTCATAACTATATATTCTTCTTCAAATCCGCTTGTTCCGGATCATCTGGATAATATCTTTGATAAGCAAATTTCGGACATAAATAATGAATCTCTAATTGTCATACCAGAAGAAAATGAAGTATTAGAAGCTCTAAAATAGATTCCCAGCAACAAAGCTCCAATGCCTGATGGAATGACAACCATTTTCTAATAGCAGTGGGCAACTAATAAAGCAGATTAATCATACCAATATTGTTCTTATCCCAAAGAAGTCAAGTCCAAATAGTCCAAGCTAATATCACCCTATCAGTCTTACAAATGTCAACTATAAGATTATAACCAAAATCATGGCGAACTGCCTTAAAAGCTTACTCCCAAAAATCATCTCTCCACTCCAAACAGCCTCCCAGACAGAAATATTAAGGAAAATACTATAGCCCATGAGTTTTTTCACCATCTCAAAAGGAAAACAGGGAAAAAAGGTTTGATGGCAATTAAGCTATACATGGAAAAGTCATTCAATCAGGTGGAATGTGATTTCTCTTTGTAGTGATGAAAAATCTAGAATTCAATAAAAAAATGGATAAATTTAATAAAAGAGTGCATAACAACAGTATCATTCTTCATCCTTATCAATGGTTCACCAAAAGGCTTCTTCAAATCTCAGAGAGGAATCAGGAAAGGTGACCCAATATCACCATTTCTTTTTATAACGGTCACAGAAGCTCTATCTAGAATCTTATTAAAAGCTGAAGCTTAACAAAAACTAGAAGGGGTGCAAATTAGCAGAAACAGTCCAACAATGTCACACTTATTATTTGTAGATGATACAATTATCTTTGCAAAGGCAACGGAAAAAAACGCTCAAAACATTTCAAAGTGTCTAGAAAATATCAAAGTTGGTCAGGACAAAAGATAAATCTGAGCAAATCTTCAATGTTTATTACCAGAAATATAAGCCAAGCAACAAAAACATCTATTTCCCAATGGCTGCCTTACAAAGCAGCATTAGCTAGAATGAAATATCTGGGCTTACCCACCTCGTTCAACAAAAGCAAAAAAGAAAACTACAGTGAAACGCTGAGCAAAGTGGAGAAAAAATTAGAAGGTTAGAAGTCAAAGCTACTAACCCAAGTAGGCAGAACCATGTTAATCAAATTAGTAGAAAGTACGATACCAACATATCATATGAACTCATTCCAGCTACCAAAATCAGTCTGCAAAACACTTGATACAGTTTTAAAAAATTTATGGTGGGGATTCCCAAAAGACAAAATTCATAATTTGACACTAAAGTCCTGGAAATCTATCTGTCAACCGAAAAATGAAGGCGGCCTTGATATCAGATTGATGGAAAAGATGAATAAAACAATGCTAGCAAAAACAAGATGTGAATTAAGTGGACCTAGACATGGTTTGTGGCACTCAATCCTAACTGCTAAATACCTAAAGAACATAACATTCTGGGAGGCATTACATAAGATATCTGATTCTTGCATGTGGAAGGGAATACTCAAAACAAAAGACTTGCTCAACAAAGGTCGCTGCTTCCAAATTTACAGTGGAGAATCAATAAATATCTGGTCAGATCCGTGGGTTCCTTCATTGATTAATTTCAAACCACAGTCAATCCAAGGTATGGCCCTAGATCATCCAACTCTTACAGTTTCGGATCTCATAAAAAATAATCCTTGGATTTTGGATGTTCCAAAAATGTAAAATCTCTTTGATCAGGAAAGTATATCAGAAATACAAAAAATCTCACTCTCAGCAAGAGCATATGAGCATGATAAAGTTGGTTGTGCGCTAAACCACAATGAAAAATATTCAGTCAAAACAACTTATCAGGCAACAATGCTAGCCCAAGTATCAGCCCAACAAGATTCCTCAATGTCACTCTTCAAGCCAATGTGAAGTCTTAAAATCCATGATCGTCATAAACTATTGATTTGGGAACTACTTTGGAATATACTTCCTACTAAATTACAGATTGATGAAGTCAATCCCCATCAAGAATCTGAAGAATGTCTACTTTGCAACCAGGAGAAAGAAACTCTTATGCATCTCTTACAAGTTTGCCAATTGATTCTATATCAGACTGGATTAGAATGATCATTTATCCGGAAAAAGAATTGAGACTTTGAAAAGAGGAAAGACACCACTTCCAACTATTTGCAGTTATAATGCTAGATTTTATTTGGAAAAAGATAAATGACATCGTTCACAATCACACCTCTTTATCACTCGAAGAGGCAAATATCCAGCTCAAACACATCTATGAAGACTATAAAGAAGCTTGAAAAGAAAAACTAAATCAACACAACAAAGAAGAAGAATGAAATCCTCCTCCTCCAAACTATCAAAGCTTCTCCTTTGATGCAGCAGTACGTGATCAATTCTCATTAGTTTCAGCAATACGAAGAAACCACAATGGAGACATTTTGGGAATAATAACAGAAAATGTACAAACCACTATCCCTTAAGTTGTAGAAGTAAAAACAGTGCTGCTAGCATCCAACATGGCTTACACTCAAAGTCTAGCAATAATAGAAGGGGATGCCCAATCGGTAATTACATCCATTGAAAATCTAGATTCCACTCCTTTCTGTAACATTTAAACCAACATTGAGTACATTCATCACATCTCCCAATAGGGCTGTACATAAACCGACGCCACCGGCCGCCACTGACACGAACCAACCGGCCGCGTCAGGAACCGGTGGAGAACTGATCGGTGTGCGGTGGCAATTTTAAGAAACCGACGTTCAGCGGTTCGGTCCCGATTTGAAACTGGACCAGACCGCTGAACTGTCCGATATAATAAAATCTTTTATTTTAATATACCCTTATCGAAACGACGCCATTCCACTTCAGTTTAAGTGGAACGACGTCGTTTTAGTTAATAAGTATTACAACAGATATTGGAAACGACGCCGTTTGCATTAAACCAAACGGCGTCGTTTTATTAAGGACATAAGAAAAAAATAATAAGTCTGAAACACCGACGTTCCACTTAAACTTAAGTGGAACGACGTCGTTTTGATATGAGTCTTCTTTTTCCCGAATCCTCCTCTTCCCGAATTCGATCTCTGCAACTCTCTCTCTATCTCTCCTTTGTAACTCTCTCTCTCTCTCTCTCTCTCTCTCTCTCTCCCCTATGCAATCTCTCTCTCTCTCTCATTATTCTCTTAGTAGAACTGCCAGAGAACCGATGCCGACCAAGAACCGTCTCAATCGGTGTTCTCCTCCTCCTCGACCAGTGCCTCTCCCATTTTTCCAGACGTCGGTCGGCGTCGGATTTGCCCAAAAACCACGCCGCCAACGTCAATTTTCACCCCTATCTCCCAACATCATCAAGACTGAAAATTTGTTAAAATACATCAATCTCAAAATCGATGTGCGCTCTCAATAGCGCAATGGGCAGCTACCAATCATGTTTTTGGAAGCCTATCCTTAGATAAAATTCCTAGTTGTTTATTGTATATTGATAATGGAAAGGATCCACCTTAAACTTTTGTACCTTTAATTATTTCTATATAATATGCTTGATTAGAAAAAAAAAAAAATACTAACATAAGTGGGTCAAAAAACCACTCTCTCTCTAGAGTCTCCCTGCACTCCATAGTGCTCTCAACCAACTCTCACGAAATTAAAACAGCTCAGTTCAATAAGACCCAACTCAGGAACAACCATCAACAGAAGTAAGCAAATGGAAATGGATTCCCTCATCACACAGATGGAAGCACTCTCATGGCAAGATCTGGATCTCGAACCTGCACTAGAAACAGCACAAACAATATCAGACTCCATGCTGATAGGAAGATTAGTAGCAGATAGACCTCTCAACAAATTCGCAGTTCACTCAAGCATCAAGGCAGCATAGAATTTCATCCAAAAATTTCTTATAGAAGACCTAGAAGTCAACATGTTTATATTCACCTTTCACTCCCCTCAATATAAACTAAGAGTGCTCAATCAAGCCCCTGGAATTTCAAAGGTCATCTGCTCATTCTAAAGTCATTCTAAAGCCATGGTCACCAGGGGCAACTCTTCAAGAAGTCAGTCTAAGACACTCAGCCTTTTGCGTCCAAATTCATGGACTGCCTCTGGATCATATGAACCTAAGAAATGCCACAAACATAGGGAAAGCTTTAGGCAATCTGATCAAGGTAGAAGAAAACCCCATTTATGGTATAGCATGCAGAAAATACATCAGGCTAAAAGTAGAAATAGACATTACTAAACCACTACAGCAAGGATTTATGCTGCCAAGGTTCGGTAATCAACAGACTTGGGTCTCTTTCAAATATGAAAGGCTCTCTGATTTTTGCTATGCATGTGGTAGCTTGGGCCACTCTTAAATCTTCTGTAGCATCCAAAAAACCCCACCCACAACACTAAGCTATGGACCATGGCTGAGAGCTGAATTTGTGAACCCCAACTCCACCCAGTTATTCTATTAAACATAAGGAAGCCATGAAGTGGATGTGAATAATCCAAATTTTTTCACTCAAACGTCTGAGCCACATGTAGCTAGAAGGAAAGGAAAGGAAATTCAAATAGCCGACAACCAGCAAGAAGAAAGGATCCAAATAGCAAATTTTCAACAAAATCTGCTTACCAGTAATGAAAGAGGCCAGCCAGCAGCAAGCAAACCAGAATTCCATCAATTTTTCCCAACGCCGGAGATGCACTAGAATCAGCCACTAACTTCCTCTCAATCGACGTCTTTCAGTCCGCATCCTCTGTTGAGCTACAGTGATTCGACAACATTATTTTCCCAACAAACAGAATTCAATTGCTTCACTGTGGACCCAACACCCATCTCAAATCAGCCGCATTCTTCAGACAAATATAACTTCTCCCTCTCATCAGCTGGAATGGGTATTAATTTTAGAATAAATATAGGTAGAAGCTATGTTGAGAGCATTCATTTTATACACATGATGTAGTATCATCTAGATCACATATCTCTTCAAGTGAGTGTTGGAAATAATCAACTAGAAATAACTACGCAGTGAATGCAAAATGTACACTGCTATAATAACTTTTCTCTAGTATTACTCACAGTGAGGATCTGACCTCACATCAAGGAACTCCACTCTGTCGGCTAGAAGATATAACCCACGGAAAGCACGGTGGCGACAAGTATATTCAGCAATGTAGGGATTTAAAGCTCAATAGGAAAAGCATGGGTCTAACTCTCAAAGCCCATCTCGGTGAGCCCATGCTAATGCCCTCTTCTTTTATTAAGCAGAGCCCTCTTTTCATAGACAAAAATGAGAAAAATGTATTTTCTATAAAGCCCATAACTCTCTGCTCATTAGGCCCATCCCCTCTCCTGAAAGAAACCCAATCTGACAAATCCATCAGACCGAGTAGTCCCTCCTCAAGCTCAACTCAAGCCCACCTTCACGCAGCTTCTCACCAAGCCTACCACAAACCCGACTCAAGCCCATCAACCCATCCCACCAACGAACCTCACATTGACATGGCCTCAGACACACCAATCTTACCTGAAGCAAGCCCCCCCACCCGGATTCAAAAAATTAACTTACAGCCAACAAAAAACATCTCTGGCCCCACCTAGGGGTGAGTTCGGTCCGGTCCGGTCCGGTCCGGTCCGGTCTTGGGCTATTTTGTGGACCGGATAGGACCTATTCGGTCCAACGATTGTCCACCCTAGACCGGACCGAGTCACATATAGGACCGGTCCGGTCCGGTCCATTTCGGTCCGGTCCGGTCCGGTCTAGGGTCGGTCCAGTCGGTCTGGACATGTCTAAAATGGGTCATTCAGCCCATCTAAATCTAATTTTTTTTCGGCCCAATTTCAATTTTTTTCGGCCCACTTCAAATTTTGTACATTAGCTAAAACTACTAAAAAAAAGCTTGATCTTGAAAAATACAATGATAAAAAAAAAAACTATTCTATATAAAAAACTAAAAAAACCCAAATATTATGCTATTAGCCTATTAGGTATATATAGTTATAACTTATAACTTTTAGTGATATTAATACTATACTATTATACTAATATTATGCTATAATACTATAACTTTTATAATATGCTATTAAATTATTAATACTATTATACTATAACTCTTATATGAGTAAAGTTATTATAACTTATAATAGTTATATAGTTGGTACTTACTACTTAGTTATTATAATATAACTTATAATAGTTACATTATAATATAAATATTATAATATTTATATTATAATGATATAGTGATACTAATACTAGATATTATATAATAATACATTAGTTATTATGAATCATGAATCCATGATTAGTATAAATTATAACTATATTATAATATTAGTATAACTATAACTATAGTCGTAGACTCTTACTTTATATTAGACTATTAGTATTTTTTTTTTATATACTATATTAGAGTATAGAAGACTAGAAGTAAAGTCTAGACTATTAGTATAAATATTAATATTAGTATAAAATTATAAATATTAGTATTAGACTATTAGTTAATAATTATTTAATGGTGAGTTAGTGATATGTTAAATGAGAATTATATAATTAATTTCTTTTTTTTTCAATTTTAATTCAGTCCGGTCCGGTCCGAAAAACCCATAGACCGTGGACCGGACCGAATTAAGTCGGTCCTATAAAATTCGGACCAAGACCGACCGGTACCATTCTCGGTCCGGTCCGGTCCGGACCGAATTGGTCGGTCCGGTCGGTTTTTCCGGTCCGAACCGACCGAATATCACCCCTAGCCCCACCCACAACCGAAAATCCCATAAATCCCCCAGCCAAACTTCCAAGGGTCTCAGCAGTCACCGAAATTTCTCAACCACCAAAGAAAAAGCTCCAGTCATCAGTGAAGTCAGAAACATCAAGCAATGTACATGCCACAACCATCGAGTTACAGACACAAGAGTCTACACTGGCTCTTATTCTGTTAGAAATGCAGTCAAGCTCAATGGATAAAACAAAGAAAATCAGAGAGAAAGGCCGCATGACACCTTATGGTAGACCATCACCTCCTCCTCCTGGAAAGTCCAAACAAGCTAGAGAGGCAAGCTTTAAAATGCCTTCTCCCTCTGAATGAAAACAATGGCTTGGAATTGCAGGAGTTTAGGCCGATCTAAGACAATAAAAAATTCAAGGGCTAATATTAAAAAATATAACCCAGACGTAATCTTTTTATCGAAAACCTTGATGTCAGAAGAGCGCACCATATCTATTGCACATAGCATAGGTTTCCACCATTTTGTCAGCTTTCCAGCTTCTTGTAAAAAAGATGGTCTTTTACTTATGTGGTGTTCAGGTGTAGAACTAGAACCTGTATATGTTAATATAAATGTTATTTTAGTTTTAATTTACTCAGATCCCCCTCATCATCTATGGTTAATTACCTATGTCTACGCGACAGCTTAATGGAACAACAAAGCAAATTTTTGGACCATTTAAATTCAATATACCAAACATTTACAGGACCCTGGATATGCATGAGTGATTTCAATGATCTCTTAAATCAAACAGAGAAATATGGCAGGAGACCGATCCCTTTCAATCAAAATGGCAGACTCAAATCTCTAGTGGAAAAGAATGGACTCATTGATATAGGATATACAGGCCCAAAATTCACATGGTCGAACAACAGACATGGAAAGGCGCTCATCAAAGAAAGATTGGACCGAGCAATTGCAAACCAAAAATGGAGATTGCTATTTGCGGATGCAACACTGCAACAGTTAACTTCATCAACCTAGGATCATCACCCACTTCTGCTATACACAACAGCAAATCAGAGAAGACCGTTGTCTTTTAAATTTGAGGAGTTTTGGATCCACGAACCATTACGCCACAACATCATCAAAGAAGCATGGAGCAAAAACTATCAGGGCAACTCAGCTTACATCTTATGCAAGAAAATCAAATCCACAAAAGAAGCCCTCAAGTTATGGTACAAAAAAATTTTGGGAGAATTTAGATCAATATACAAAAAATTGAAGGAGAGCTACTAGAAGTATAGAGCAGCCCAATGAAATTTTATAATCAAGAAAAAGAGAAGCTTCTGCAACACAACCTTCAAAAGCAAAGGGAATATGAAGAGATATTATGGCGAGAAAAATCAAAAATTGCTTGGCTCACTTCATCAGATCTCAGCACAAAGTTCTATCATCTTTCAACAATAATTAGGAGAAGAAGCAACATGATAGACTCCATCAAATTGCGACCAGGTGACTGGTCAATGGACCCTCTTGTTATTGAATCATCTTTTATTAATCATTTTAGAGCAATCTACACTTCATCAAATCCATAAATTCTGGAGCAATTAGAAAATCTTTTTGAGAAGCAAATTTCGAATCAAGAAAACGCACTACTCAGTGCAGTGCCAAGTGAAAAAGAAATTTTTGGAGCTTTAAAATAAATCCCAAATCATAAAGCGCCGGTCCAGATGGAATGACGACACTCTTCTATAGACACTACTGAAGCGTCATAAAAAAAAGAGGTCACCGAAGCAGTACAAAATTTTTTCAGAAGTGGGAAACTCTTGAAGCAAATGAATCACACCAATATAACTCTCATCCCCAAAACTCAAAACCCAAGTGCCCAAAGTCAATTCCGACCGATCAATCTCACAAATGTTATTTACAAAATCATTACCAAAATATTGGCAAACCGTTTCAAAGGCACACTAGCCAATATAATCTCTCCTCTTCAAACAACTTTTATTCCGGGCGACAACATTAAAGAGAACACCATTATTACCCACAAATTGTTCCACCGCCTCAAAAAAAAAAGAAAAAAAGAAAAAAAGGACTAATGGCTATCAAGCTTGACATGGAAAAAGCCTTTGATTTTGTGGAATGAGATTTTCTCTTTAAGGTAATGAAGGCATTGAGATACAGTCAAGGATGGATAAATCTGATAAAAGAATGTGTCACAACTACAACATTCTCCATCCTAATAAATGGCTCACCAAGAGGTTTTTTTAAAGCACAAAGAGGACTAAGACAAGGAGACCCTATCTCGCCATTTCTTTTCATACTGATCACAGAAGCACTATCAAGAATTTTGTTTAAAGTCGAAGCGCAAGGTTGGAGGAATAAAAATCAACAGAAACAGCCCCTCAATTTCACACCACTCTTTGCGGATGATACCATACTTTTTTGCCAAAGCAACGGAAAAGAATGCCAAAGAGATTTCTACAAGCCTAGAAAAATATCAACAATGGTTGGGACAAAAAATAAATCTGACAAAATCCTCCATCTTCATCACAAGAAATACCTGTCCTGGAACCAATTCAATCATCACTCAATGGCTTCTTCGGCAAAAATGAAATATTTGGGCTTTCCAACTTCCTTTAGCAAGAACAAAAAAGAGAGCTATAAAGAGATATTGACTAAAGTGGAAAAAAAAAAATTGGAAGGATAGAAACTAAAGCTTCTTTCACAGGCGGGTAGGACAATGCTCATTGGAACAGTTGCAAGCACCATCCCTTCCTATTATATGAATTCCTTTTGACTCCCAAAATCAGTTTGCAAGGCCCTCAACACCAGTTTCAAAAATTTTTGGTGGGAATTTCCAAAAGACAAAACCCACAACCTGACTCTCAAGTCATGGAAATCAATTTGCCAAGCAAAGAAATTAGGAGGACTTGGACTTAGACTGATGGATAATATGAACAAAGCTTTATTAGCAAAGACAGGATGAGAAATGAGTGAAGGGCAGAATAGATTGAATGGACTATGGCACTTGTCCTCTCGGCAAGATATCTAAAGAATTTGGATTTTTGGAATGCAACACCGAAACCATCAAACTCTAGCATATGGAAAGGAATTCTCCAAACAAGAGATCTACCAATTAATAATGAGCTGTCGATAAATGCTTGGTCATAATTGTGGATTCCTTCTATGGAAAATTTCAAACCAAAGCCAGTCTAAGAAATGAATCAGATCCTCTCTTCTCTAAAGGTCTCAGACATAATCATAGACAATCTACGATCTTGGGATCTACAAAAAATGCAGGGTTTATTTGATCAAGAAAGCATCTCAAAAATCCAAAAAATACCATTGCTTTCAATCGCCCAGAGACAAGACAAGATAATATGGTCCCCGAATCACAATGGAAAATTCTCTGTCAAAACAACCTACCAAATAGCTAAAAGAAATCAAAATGTAATCCAACAAAACACCCTGCAAAATCTCTCAAAACCTCTCTGAGCCTAAAAGTCCATGACCGCCACAAACAATTATAATGGAAATTACTTTGAAACATCGTCCCCACAAAATCAAGAGTGTGCGAAGTCATTCCTCAATCTGAAGATAAAGAATGCCCAATGTGCAATCAGGCAGAAGAAACCTCTCTACATCTCTTCATAAAGTGTCTAGTAAATCGAATACTATGGCAACAAAGCTCTTGGCCTCTAAATCTGGGAATGCTCCCAATACAATCAATCTCAGACTGGATCAAGATGATATTACATCTAGAGAAGGAGTTGGGATTACAGGAGAAGGAAAAGCACTATTTTCAACTATTCGTAGCTATCATCATAGATTTTATCTGGAGGCAACAAAATGAAATAGTTCACAACCACACTCTCTTATCTTTAGAGACGACAAAGAACTGATTAAACCAGATTTATCAAGAATATAATAATGCATGGGAAGAAAAAGGGAAAAAACGAGACGAACTATGGAAACCTCCGCCACAAAATTCCAAAAGCTTCTCAATAGCAGTTAGAGATTCATTCTCAACAACAGTAGTAGTATACAAAGATCACAATGGGGAAATCCTAGAGATCAGAACGGGAAAAATTCAGACCACAAATCCCTTGGTAGCTGAAGCGTCATCAGCGCCCCTAGCTTCAAAAATGGATTCTCAAAACCAGCAACTCCAAGCAATAATTGAAGGTGACACTCAATCTGTCATCAATGGCATTGAAAGCACATATTCAACCCTGTACTGGCAAATCTCCCTATCATTGAAGATATTCAGCAAATCTTTCGCCATAACTAGGCATGAAAAGTAACCAAAATTTATCAATTTCAGAATTGATGTGCACATTCGTTAGCGCAATGGGCAGCAACCAATCTAGTATTTGGAAGCATATCTCTAGATAATCTTATTAGATGCTTTGTTTTTATTGACAATGGAAATGATCCACCTTGAACACTCTTGTATTCCAATTCCTTTTAATATAACGCATGCTTGATTAGAGAGAGAGAGAGATTGCTGGCAATAAATGCTACTGGTGGTTGGATGAACTGAAGTTAATGGTGATCCACTAATGGCAAGTCACATAATCATCAATATGCAAAAAAAAAAATATATATATATATAAAGATTTACATATTTCATTCTATCCAAAAGGTTTGGAGGGTATAAATCCATGATATGTAGATGTGAAGATTATAATGGAGCTATTTTTTTGTTCTTTATTGTGAAATGAGGAGGAAGAAAGAAATAAATGTCCAAGAAGGTGATTAACCATTGCTTGGGTAATATCATACATTCTCAAAACTTTTTAAATTCTAAACTATTCTAGTAATTTTATTTCTAAATATTATCCAAATATAAAATACTTATCTACTTCAAAGTTTAAACTTTTCATCTAATCATTACTTAATAATTACTTAAATACAAACTTCAACCCAAAAATAATATTAAAAATTAAATTCAAATAAAATTTTAAATTTATCTATTCACTTTTACAAATTCTAATACAAATACTTATTTTAAAAATATTTTTTTCTTCAACTTTTTCTCTCATTTCTCAAAATTTAATCAAACATCTTTACTCAAATTATTTTATTATTATTTACAAAATTTTGAGATAATTTAAATGTCCAAACATGATCTAAATTTTCCCTTGCATTCTGATAATTGTTCTTTCCCTTAAGTAGGGTGTGCGCATTATCTCCTTGCTTGGTGTATTCGTTAGCAATCTCAATTGTGGGCTTTTTAGTAGCTTTGCATGTAACTTTTAATAGATATTGTATGTATGGCATACCAGACTCTCAGTCTATTAATCTATTATGAGTAATGTTATACACCACACTTTCATTTCATTTTTATTCTACTATGTAAGATGTGGCGTCATATTTCTCACCAATGAATTATCTTTAATTGAATTATTTTTTATCATCTAATTGTGATAAATGTGTCATATCATATATAGTTGAATGAAAGTAGGATAATAGTGTGGTGTATAAAATTTTTCATCTATTATAGTCTTTTTTTTTATTTAAGAAGATGATAGTACCCCAAGTTTATTGATCACTCTCACTTGTGGCGGAGGAAAATTATGGTTACAAATAAACACCTGAGGGTTACAAAATATTCATAAAGGACCAAAATCCAAACATAAAAACCTAAAGCAATTAAACAATAGACAAATAAACAAGGCATACATATACCTCAACAACAAAGCGAACCATAAAAATTAAAGAAATAAAGAAAACAACCAGCAAATAAACATTAGATCACATAAAAAAAATTTAAAACAGATGCAATTAAACAAATACCTCACTACAAAATTCGCAAATAAGGAATATCAATTTTTTCCATGCGAAGAAGACCCCTCAACTTACTGGGCACAATATCTCTATCTTCAATCCAGTTCATGTTTAAACCCTCATCTCACTGCTTAGCTAAAAAATCGGCCATAACATTTCCTTCACAAAACACATGACTGACTATATAATCCATGCTTCCCAGATAGCTCTAAAGCTCGTCCCAAAAATTCTCAAGATACAAAATATTACATTCTCCCCTAGTTAGCCATCTAACAAGAATTTGAGAGTCTTTCTCAATGTGAACTCGATAAAAACCAATCTGACAGCACCTCTTGACCCATTTCAGTAGACTTCTCATTTCAGCAAAATTATTAGACACATTTCCTAAGAACATTGCAAAAGCCGCACAGAATTTCCCAACATCATCCCGAATAACCCCCATCTCCTGTCGGCCCTGGATTACCCAAGCTACTACCATCCGTATTAAACTTCACCCAATTCTGTTGTGGCCGAATCCATTTCACCACTGATACTTTCTTAGGTTTAGGTACAATCACCAGAATATCCAACCGCTTTAAAATATTGATATCCTTATTATAGAGATTCCTAGTTTTAATGGTCAACTGCATAATTCTACAAATGCAAACTTTAATAGCATGCCAAACCAAATTCACTGTATCACACTTGCCTTCATACCTGGCTTTACAACGCCAATCCCAAAGTTTCCAGGAAATAATGGAAGGAATAAAGCAAAAAATCATCCGAACCTGAGTAGACTTGCTAGCACGGTGAAACCAAAAATTCACTTGCTCCTGCCAAGTATTAAAAGTACGCATATGCACACCTAATTGAATCGAAGCTAGGCACCAAATATGTCTAGCAATATCACATGTACAAAGCACATGATTAAGGTACTCAATATGACTCGAAGATCAGCAATGACATTTTGAAGCCATAGAAATACTAGTCATTTTAATCTTGACATCCACACTCAAATAGTTATTAGTAGATTTCCACATCATAATTGAAATTTTCTTAGGAAGGTTGGTATGCCAAATCCAATGGGCTCAAGGTAAAGGTGGGGCCCGAACCCTAATACAATCTCACGTACTTTTAGTAGTGAAATTACCATCACTTTCCTTATTCCAAATAAGAATATCCTGACCATCTTTACAACTAGCCAAAAAATGATATAAATCATTAGCTTTTGAGGGCCCACTAACCGATTCAATCACAAGATATCTCACCCATTCTCAATGTGACACTCTTTAATTTTAATCAAGGGAGACTCTATAACCGGATACTAATCTTTTAGGGGACCATCCTCCTCCCAATTGTCATACCAGAAAGAAATGTTAGCCTCATGCACTTGCCACTTTGAATTAGCTAAGACTTCTGGAATACATTTAATAATAGACTTATAAAACCGAGTACCCTTATTAGGCTCCAGTAGGGATAAATGGTTACCCCTAACATACTTATTCCGAAAAAAATCCACCCACAAAGAATTACCCAAGATTAAGCGCCAAGCAAGTTTCATATGTAAGGCTCATTGAATATTCACAAACTCCCAAATGCCCAACTCGCATTCTTCTATAGGTCTACAAATATTATTCAAAACCACCCATTTCCTTTTACTTTTTCCATCAGAATCTCCCCAAAAGAAAGTACTCGGGATTCTATTCAACGACTTAGTAACGACCTTAGGAATATGTAAAACAGTTAAAAGATGAGTGGCCATACTAGACAACACATGACGCAACAAAATAAGTTACCACCAGCAGAAAGTAATTTTATCTTCCAACCCGCAATTTTCTTTTTAAATTTACCAATTAAATCAACAAAATCGTACGCCTTCAGTCTACCAACCACAATGGGCACTCCCAAGTATTTAAAAGGAAAATACCCTTCAGAAAACTCAGTAAAACGAAGAATAGAACATTTTCTAGATATCGGGATATGTTTTGAAAAATAAATAGCACTTTTGTCTTTATTAAGAACCTGTCCCATTTTTTCTTCATAACAATTCAAAACCTGCATCAAAACTTTCATAGACCTCTGACCACCATTAGCAAAAATAACAATATCATCATCATACATAAGGTGAGAAACAAGAGGTGTACCACAAGCTTGAATGAATTGCACAATTTTTTTTATTCTCGAAGGAATTCTTAATCAGGCAAGAGAGAACCTCTTGCATAACAATGAATAGATAGGGCAATAGGGGGTCACATTGCCTCAGATCACGTTTCCCTTTAAAGAAACCCAGGGGAGTGTCATTCATCATAACAGAAAACCACGGTGAAGCAATACACGTTCTAATCAAAGCATAAACTTGAGCAGAAAAACCGAAGGCTTTCAAAACATGTAATAAAAAATTCCAATCCATTCTATCATAGGCATTAGACATATCCAGCTTAATGAAAACATTACACCCATTGGATTTTTTGTGAATAGAATGATCAAGCTCCTGAGTTAAACTTATGTTCTCAAAGATACTACGGCCAGGAATAAACATCCCTTACTCTTGAGAAATCACCTTAGAAAGTATGTTCATCATACGAGTCACAATAACTTTAGCACATATCTTATAAAAAACTGAACAAAAACTAATAGGTCTAAATTTATCAAAACCATTAGGATCAAAATAATGTAGGACGCACTGAAGAACCTGGAGAGGTATTTGGTTTGAAAGAACTCAGAAGTAGTTTCCAATAAATCCTCCTTGACTAAATCCCAACAAAACCGAAAAAAACCCGAACCAAAACATCCAGACCAAGGCTACTCTCAATGGAAATACTAAAAAGAGCATCCTTAACTTCTTCAAGGGAAGGATCTTTACAAATGAACATATTATCATCATCTGAGATCACAGGAGAGATAAGGTTGCTTAAACTAGGCAAATCACGACTACTGTTGTTCCCCAAAAATTGATGAAAATACTCCACAACAGCATTATGAATATCAACAAGAGTACTTAACAAAGTACCATCGGCCAAACACATATTATTAACCCGGTTTTGCTTCTTCGCATTTAAAATAGCATGAAATAATTTTGAATTTTGATCACCATCTTTCAACCAACTGTTTTTTACTATGTGTAAGAGTCTCGTCACCTCCCTACCCATCCAATTCAAAAGATCCATCTTAGCCACCATGAGATCATTTTCATCATTAGAATTAAAGCAACCTTGAAGATTGTTTTCCAAACTTTCAATACGTTTCTCTAATTCCTGAATAATGATGTCAGCTCGGCTTAAAACATTTTGATTCCACTCCCTTAAAGCCACCTTAACCCTTTTCAATTTAAAAGACAATTTTTGAATCCCAACTCCAATACACTTCTGCTTCCACACTCCCTCCATAAAATTAAGGAACTCTGGATGATCGGTCCACATGAACTGAAATCTAGAAGAGCTAGGTCCATACTTGAATGGGTCCTCTCCCATTTGTATCATCAAAGGAGAATGATCTGATGTAGTGCGTGCCAAGACTTGATAAAAAATATTTGGAAAACAAGTAAGAAAGTTAGGATCAATAAAACATATATCTAACTTTGCCTAGCTCCGAGCCAAACCGCCTTGGCCATTGCACCATGTCATCCTCGGACCTTTGGAACACATATCCATCAAGCCACAATTATGAATATAGAAATTAAATCCCTCCATCGTAGTAAATGGATGAGGACTACCACATCTTCTCTCGGAATCATCTTTAATGATATTAAAGTCACCACAAAGAAGCCACAGAAGATTAACATTGCCACACAACTTCAAATCCTCCCAAAGTCTTTTCCACTCTAGTTGACTACACTTAGCATAAACAATGGTGAGAATGAATACATGACAATTCTCCTCCACTTGCACAGTCACATACTGATTAGATCCATCCACCCAATGCACTGATACTATCGAATTCTACAAAATCCAGATTTTACCACCATACACTTCATTTGTAAGAAAAGAATCACAAGAAAACTTTCTCAAACAGATAGGAATTCCATCCTCCATCAAGAATGGCTCAGCCAAAGCTAAAATATTAGGCATGTACTTAGAGATGATTTTTTTTCAACAAAAATGCTATATACAACCGCGCAGGGGAACCCCCGCGGCATCGTCTCCCACGTGGCATTATTGGAACGTCGTCGTTTGCCACGAGCTTGAAGACAGAAGGGATCGTACTCTCTTTCTTCAATCTATTTTTGTGTTCTTCTTCACTCTTTCTTTCTTCCTCCTCCTCTTCTACGTCCTCGTGCTCCTCCGAAAATTCATGGATCAGATTCAAATAATAAGTCACCTTGCCATCTCCCACCACGAAGACCCACGCCTTACGATTTTGTATCGTTGGAAGCCAAAAACCATAGAAACCACTCCTCCTCATCCCACGTGAAAACTACCTTGGAGCCGCCGTACCTTCTCAAGCTCATCACCGCCCCTATGTGGCGTCCAGCAACCCACGTTCAGGGGCTCCAGCAACCAAGTCGCTACTTAGCTCCTCCACACCGTTGCCATCCTACACCAAGAGCCCTCCATGCACGTATGTGCGCAACATTCATGGCACCTCATGCCACCACCGCACCCGAGAAACCACACAACCACAGGGCACCACAGCAACCCATGTTTCACGGCTCCTCCACGACGTGGTAAGCCTCCGCAGCACTAGAGAACCGCTGCCTTTTTCCCCCCATAGAACCCCAACGTCAAGTGGTTGCTGTTGAAACACAAACGCTGAAAGTCAGTTCCTTTGCATCCAACCGCCAGCCCTTGGCCACTTGGCCGTAACCACCAAACCTCACTGTCCACCCTGCCCCTCAACCACTCGTGGTGCCACCACCATAAACTAGCCGTAAATCTACAAGTAGAGCCACCGTTGGTCATCACGCCAAAGGCTTTGTTTTCACCATACCGAAACAGAGCACCCCATTCTCCTAGCTCTTGATTCCGTTTGGTGCCACCAGCCTCGGCACGGTGAAGTCCATCTCGCCGGCGTATTCACCTCAGCCGCCCAGCTCCACCCGAGTGCCCCCTCCACGCCTCCTTACCTCTCGGTAAGCCCACGTCGAACTCCCCCATTGTCGCTCTTCATCTCTCTCCTTCATGCAGTGCTCTCTCTCTCTAATTGCTCTCTCTCCCTCTCCCTCTCAGTGCTCCACCGTCGCAAGCGCCATCGTCCACCGCACCCATCCCTGTCGTGGCTCCTTCGCTCTCGGTGAGTGGTGGAGTTTTGCCCCGAGTTGCACGTTGGCTCCTCCCGTAAGCCACATTGAATGGGAAAGGGGGGAACAAAGGAAATTAAAATGAAGTAAAAATAAAATGACGTCATTTTTATTTGCCACGTGGAGACGATGTCGCGGGGGTTTCCCTGCGCGGTTGTATATAGCATTTATGTTTTTTCAAAAGCACTTGAGAAGTTCTGACTCCCCTGATATTCCAAAAAAATATAGGACTAATCATAGATTGAGTTTAGAAGGATGAATTACTGCCCTAGTAGAGCTCATTTTCAAAAACTTGTCATCATTCTTTTTAGGAATTTCTGAATTTGTACTATAATCATTTTGCATATCGGCCCTCATCTGATGTCTCTCAACTTCGTAATTTGAATGAATATCTTCAGGATCCTCAACACCAACACCTTCCAAAACACTAATTTCAACATCATCGGCCTATATATTACCCATATCAAAATAATCTTCAGACCTTAACTACACACTTCATGACCCATCCTCACCCACTTCCTTAATCGATTCCAACCATCCATTCCCTCCAGACCCCTATTGTTGTACAACACTCACTGTAGGTGTAACCTTTCTAGCTGACACGGTTCCCATTTTTTGTTGCCCTTCAACCATTGATCATGTTCCCCACCCGAAAAAGGGTTCACACTATTTCACATATTTCACCTACCACACCATGTGCCTCTCGAATCACTAGTGGACTTTCCTGCCCGTCCTGCACATGGTCCCCACCTAAAATTGGTTTGCACCTCGACATCTTCTACATGTCCTGCACCTGTCTTGCACCACCAGACTTCGGTTGTGCCACAAGAGACATATCCTACATGCAACTGCTTGAATAATAGACGTGGTGTTCTATCCTTCTCAATTTCCTGTATAAATTCATGGCTGCCAACCTGCACATTTCTATCATTTGGAGCATTTTCTTCCAACACTGCATCAACTGCATGAGGCACTAACGACAGCCCCTGTCTATCACCAACAGCCTCTGCTCTATGTCTTCTTTGCACTCATCCGGCACCACCCTCTCTCCTTTCTTCACTTTTTTCTTCAGATTTTCAACCCCCATTTTACACGTCTGCAGATTATGTCCTTGCATTTTACAATTATGGCAATATGCAGGAAGGGTCTCATAAAATACCTCCTATTGTCAACTACGTTGCAAACCAGGTTTCCCTATCCAAAAATGAGTGATCGGTTCTTTAGACACATAAACCTCACAACATAAAGGGCTCTATCAATTCTCGTAGCATAAAGGGTAGGGTTAGTCAGAAATATAAAAAGAAATGAAGTCTGGCTCAATTGATTACCAGTTGCTCAAGGGTATTCATATATATAGATGAGTACATAGTAGTTTAAATTACCTTATCTAGAAAGATACAACAATTCAAATATTTAAACATCTACTAACAGAACACTAGCAGAATAAAAATGAAATCTGCAGTGATTCACTAGATAACTACAACAACAACTAGGTAGCAGCAGTAATAGATTTATCTTGATGAGATGATGATTTATCGGAGCTAATATGTCTAACATCCCCCTTTAAGGTGATGGGAAGATCTCGAACCATCAGCTTGTCACAAAGGAGCACAAATCTGGCTGAAGTGAGATCTTTTATAAAAATGTCTAAAGGTTGAGCTGCTGTTGAGATATAACCTACTTGTATGTCTTTGTTAAATATCTTGTCCCTAATAAAATGATAATCGACCTCGATATGTTTGGTACGAGCATGAAATACTGGATTATAAGATAGAGCCAAAGCACCAAGATTATCTACCCATAGGCAGGGAGCACTGGTTAATGGTATGTGCAGCTCCTTAAAGAGCATGAGAAGCCAATAAAGTTCAACCACAATGAATGCCATAGACCTGTATTTCTCTTATGTGCTTGATCTTGCTACAACGTGTTGCTTCTTGGCTGACCAAGAAATAAGGTAGGGACCAAGATATATACAATAGCCAGATGTGGACTTCCTGTCTTCAGGAGACCCTGCCCAATCAGAATCACAAAAACCATTAAGTTGCAATGAGCCCTTGCTGAAGTTGAGACCAAACTGTAAGATGCCCTTTAGATACCGCAACACTTTCTTAACTACTACTAGATGGTCAGTGGTTGGGTAATGTAAGAATTGACATAGCTGGTTCACACTGAAGGATAGGTCAGGTCTGGTAAGTGTGAGATACTGTAAAGCTCCCTCCAAAGTTCTATATTCAGTAGGATCATTGAGTGGATCCCCCGAAAATTTGGAAAATCTTGAACCTAAGGTGCAAGGTGTGGAAGTTGGTTTAGCACCAGCCATCCTTGTGCGATTCAATAGGTCAGTAGCATACTTTCCTTGATTGAGATGGAGACCTTTTGATGTTTTTGTGACTGGAATTCCTAGAAAATAAGAGAGGGGACCAAGGTCTTTGACAGCAAACTCAGCACTAAGGTAGGTAACAAGATGATCAATGGAAGAAGATGAATTACTTGCAACTATTATGTTATCAACATAAATAAGCACATAAACATAAATCTTGTTCAAATGGAATGTAAAAAGAGATGTATCAATTGTGGAGCCATTGAACCCGAGAGCAAGTAAAGCTTGTGATAGTCTCAAAAACCAAGCTCTAGGAGCTTGTCTGAGTCCATAGATGGACTTATGTAATCTGCACACATGATCAAAGAGATGAGGATCCTCAAACCCTTTAGGTTGTTCCATGTAAACCTCCTCTTCAAGAAAACCATGTAAAAAGGCATTGAAGATGTCAAGTTGTTTGATAAACCAGTCATGATGAACAGCTAATGCTAGTACCAATCGAATTGTGGCTGGTTTAATAACAGGGCTAAATGTCTCATTAAAGTCCACCCCATCAATTTGATCTTTAGCCACTAATTTGGCCTTGTAACAATCAATACTCCCATCTGATTTTTGTTTGAGCTTAAACACCCACTTATTCCTGACAACTTTCTTATGGCAAGGTCGTGGACATAAAGTCCAAGTTTTATTGGCTATGAGGGCATTGTATTTAGCCTACATAGCATCA
Source organism: Juglans mandshurica (assembly GCA_022457165.1). Taxonomy (NCBI): domain Eukaryota; kingdom Viridiplantae; phylum Streptophyta; class Magnoliopsida; order Fagales; family Juglandaceae; genus Juglans; species Juglans mandshurica. The sequence goes on along the minus strand of CM039629.1, from coordinate 21,497,143 downwards.
AGCCAATGCTAGTTCTTCACTGCTTCCTTATAGGTTTGGGGTTCAGAAGGTAAAGTGATGGTAGAGAGAGCTTGGAGAGGATATTTGGTGGAGAAGTATAGATGACAGTCTGGAAATTGTTTAGGTTTGGAGGAGTTGGTCATGGATCGTGTAATGATTTGAGTGGAGGAGGAGGTAGGCATATTTATGGTGGTGGGAGGAGTGGAATTAGGTGAAGGAAGTTGGAGATCAGGTGAGGAGGAAACAAGTGGGGTTTCAGAGATAAGATCATTATGAAGAGCAAGTGGAGAAGGAGCAGGTTGTGTTTCTGAGATGGGAGCATCATGTGGGCTTGTGTCATTGGGAAAACTAGGCTCAGGTGAGATAGATGAGGGTGATGTATCAAGGGAAGAGGTTGTGATAGTGAATATAAGAGGTGTAATAATAGGAAAAGAGGAAACTGAATTAGGAGACGAGGGATTAGAGGAAGAAACTGATTGTGAGGCACTGACAGAGGAAAGAAAAATATCCTGCAAGGGCGAGGAAGCAGCAGTTGGAGCCCTTGTATCAGAAGCAAGGAAATTCAATTCATCAAAGATGACATGTCTGGAGATGTAAACTATATGAGAATTTAAATCCAAGCATCGATATCCCTTCTGATTTGAGCTATACCCGAGAAACACACACTTGGTGCTTCTAAAGGCTAATTTGTGGGTTTTATAAGGTCTAAGCAAAGGGTAACATGCACAACCAAATGTCTTTAGGTATGAGTAATCTGGTGGTTTGTTAAATAAGGTGAAGAATGATGACTGATTGCTAAGGAGAGGTGTAGGAAGCTTATTGATGACATATATGGCAGTGAGAAAAGCATCAACCAAGTAACATGATGGAAGATGGGACTGAGCTAAGAGTGATAAACTTATGTCAGTAATATGCCTATGTTTTCTCTCTGAAATCCCGTTTTGCTCAGAAGTATGGGGACAAGTGAGCTTATGTAAAATTCCATTGGTAGAGAGGAAATTTTTGAGATTAGTGGAGAGGTATTCTCCACCATTGTCAGTCATAATTTGTTTGATTTTTCTACAGAATTGAGTTTCAACTAGTTGTTTAAACTTAAGAAAACAAGAGAATACATCATATTTGAATTGCAAAGGAAACAACCAGGTAACTCTGGAAAAATCATCAATAAATATAACATAGAGTTTACATTCACTTACAGAAGCAACTAGAGAGATCCAAACATCTGAGTGTATTAACTCAAGAGGATGTGTGGATCTGTTATTGGACTTGGGAAAGGGAAGTTTGTGACTCTTAGCAACTTGACAAGACTCACACAGATTATTCTGTTTTACAGGACCAGAAATAGGAAGCAAAGCTTCTAGAATGACCCTAGCAACTGTGGACTTAGAGGCATGAGCTAATCTGGAATGCCAAATATTGATTGGAGCTTTGACACCTTGTAATGCAGTGAAAGAGGAAATATGAGCAGCTTTAGGATTAGATCTCTTGAGTTTCAGCTGCTTGAGATACATGGGATACAATCCAGCTTCACTCTGCCCTTGAGAAGTGTTTCCTTGGTCTGTAGGTCCTTCACAAAGAAATGAGATGATGTGAGCACAAAGTAACAGTTATTGTCATTGCAAAATTTCTAGATGGATAAAAGATCAGAAGATGCATTAGGGCAATGTAAGATATTGTGTAAAAGAAACTTGTTTTTGGAGTTAGGAAGCATAGAAGAACCAGTGTTGGTGATGAGCAGGCCTCCTCCATTGCCCACTATGACCTAATCATTGCCATGATAAGGCTGTTGTTGCAGGGTCAAGTTGTCCAATTCAGAAGTAATGTGGTTGTTGGTACCACTGTCAAGATACCAAGGCTGTTCAACTTCTTGTGTGCCATGAGCGTGGGCTGTCATGGCTGCCAACTGAGCTAGTGGGTGTCGACCCTGGTAAGTAAAGTACATCTTGTGATAGCAATCAAGGGCCTGGTGGTTATTTTTGCCACAAATTTGGCATAGTGGGAATTTGGTGGAGATGAAGGGGCTGCTGGATGATTGTGGCTTAAGGGAGAAGTTGCTAATGTTTGAATGGGCAGGAGGTCGATTATAGTTGGAAGGCTTGCCTTGTTGGGTGGGGTATTTTGGTTTCTTGCCATAGTTGAACTTTGGTTTGTTTGTGAAGAAAGCAAACTGAGTGCCATCACTGGGAAGGGTCTTGTTTTGAGATTCAAGTAATTGCTCATAATTGAGCAATTCAATTTGAAAATCATCAAATGAAATTGGTTTGTCTTGGGTGGCAAAATTAAGAGATGTGATGAAAGGATTATAAATGGAATTAAGACCCCCGATGACATAGGAGATCAAGTCTTCTTCATCAACAGGTTTACCTGCTGCTATGAGCTGATCAGACTAGTTTTTGGCAAGGATCAAATAATCATAGCAGTTTTTAGTGCCCTGCTACAATGTTTGGAGCTGTCTTTTGAGGTGGGAAATGCTAGATCTGGACTGAGGAGCAAATATGCTAGCCAATATATTCCAGGCCATTTTGGATGTTGTCAATCCATAGACTGTGGAAATGATCTTCTCACTGAGAGTGGCATTTAACCAAGCCAAAATAAATTGATCTTTCTTCTGCCAAACCAAGTAATCTGGGTTGAGATCAAAAGTAGATTTCCCAGTGGAATCAAGAAGATTTTGAGAGGGACAGATTTCTGACCCATCAACAATGCTTAGTAAGTCATGGCTTCTAAGCACATGAATGAATTGGGTAATCCAATTCAGATAATTGGTACCATCTAGTTTGACTGAAGCCAAAGAGGTAATGTTTGGGATAACAAAAGAGGGATTGGATGAGGCCATATAGGATCGAGTTGCGTGAGCAATTTAATGCTCTGATACCAAGTCAGAAATATAAAAGAAATGAAGCCTAGCTCAATTGATTACCAGTTGCTCAAGTGTATTCATATTTATAGATGATTACTGAGTAGTTTAAATTACCTTATCTAGATAGATACAAGAATTCAAATATTTAAACATCTACTAACAGAACACTAACAAAATATAAATGAAATTTGCAGTGATTCACTATATAACTACAGCAACAACTAGGTAACAACTGTAACATATTTATCTTGATGAGATGCTGATTTATCGAAGCTAATATATCTAACAGGATTATCCCTACATATGAACCTACCAATCGACGTCGTCAGAATTTTGAAAATCGAATTGTGAAAAAAATTAGGAGGCAAACCTGGCAAGAACACCCACACCAGCACACATGGAAGTTCATATTCTTCATCGAATTTCGGCGTCCATGCAAAGGCTCTATACGGCACACCATTCACCTCACATGATTCTCTGGACAACACGTTATTGAAATCCATCTCATTTGACAGCCTGATAAAAAATGCCGCGTACGTCTCATTGTTGAAACCACAGGCACAGTCGAAAGCCCCCATCGACCACGGATGAAGGTTCTGATTGTATCCAACGACGACCTTTGTCTTAGGAATTTCAACACCAACGAGAACCTAAAATGCATTATTGTTCTGTCTATCTCTTCCGCAGAGAACATAAAGCAAATTTCGCCATCAATAATTTTCGATGCACGGAAGGCCACATCTATCTCCGACAGAGGCTGCGGCACCGCTGAAACCAGGTCAGCAAACGACTTTTGATGGCTTTCATTGGCCGCCATGCAGATTAGAAGACCTTAACAGAAACGAAAAAATTTCAAAAACCCTAGCAGAGCTTTTTTTGTTATTTTTGGAAAGTTTTTAAAATTTGTCTATCATATGATACCAGGCCGCCATGCTATAAAATCTATAAAGGATATCTCTTATAAACAACAAGAGATCCTTTATATGATAGACATATTTTAAAAACTTTACAAAGAGATCCTTTAGAAGAGCATGGCGGCCGACGATCCTTTAAAATCTTATCTGATCCTTTATAGATATCCTTAACATCATCTATTATAGTCCGATCCTTATAAATGATATTAATATAATTCCTTTACCGACTCATTTAGATTTCAAATTTTTAATCTTTCTTTTCAAGATTTTATAGAACACCCATCTGCATGATATTACAGGGTATATTTCGGTTTTGGTTTTTGATTTACCTCTATTTTTTTCTCATGCACCTCATGGTTTCCTGATAAATCTTCATGTTCTTAGGAAAACTGAGAATTCTGCAACCACATGAGTAAGCCCAGTTTGGTTGGGCTTTCATAATGAAAATATATAGCAGATCAAAAGAAAAGAAAAAAATAAATAAGATGATCAGGAGAATAATAATTATTACACGTACGTACGTACATGTTCATCATCATGGGCTGCTCAAGCAGTACTTGATCATCAAACATGACAATATTACTCCCACTCATCAAAAAGCCCTATATCTGATGATGATCTCTACCTTAAAAACTATATAAATCAAGGGAAAATAAGTGTCGAAAAGAAGTGATTTGGTGAGCAAAGCAAGCATATAATATGGGGTCGTCAAAACACAAGAAGTAGGTCCAATCATTAGTCAAAACATGACCTTAATTATTGGTGAATTAATCTATTCTATATATTCATCATGTACAGAAACCAGCAGGCTGGGGTCGGTATTGATAGAGAAGTTCTGGGCATCAGTCCATTGCCGCAGCACACCGTGCTGTGGTTTTTTTTTTTTTTTTTTTTTCATCCAATATACTTAGTGTGTAGGGGCTGATATGCACAGTAGAGTGTGATTTATATTTTCTCGTATTGATATTACCCTTTTGGGACAGATCTTGATGGGTTAATGATAGCCAGCCATGCATGCATTATTGATCATCTTTTCGCCAGCTTTGACTACAATCTTTCATTTCTGTTAATTTGCATCATTTCTTTAATTTATTGTGCAAGCATGTCATGTCCTCTAGGAGAAATATTGTACCAAGTTATTCACGTCTTTTTTTGTTGTAGAAATTTTATATATATATATATATATATATATGAAATAATGTTAGATATAATCGTAAAGTACATAAGCGTTACGTAATTTTTTTGAAAAAAATGAAGTTTATTATTAAAAATTAATTTTTTTTACGTAGGTCCCGTATTTACTCATATTTTTTAAAAAGATTACGCGATACTTACACACTTCATGACTGTAAATATTATTTCTCATTCATGATATACCTATTGACCGCCACCCACTAGGTTGGATATGAGGTGCCCAAAATTAGTTAGATTAATTGGGTTAATTAATTCAGGCATATTGATCTGAGCCCCGAGTAGTGGCCGAATATGAATACGAGGAGGGATAAAAATATACCTTCTCCAACTAGGTATAATAATGGGCCAATGCCGGCCTCATGCATGGCGTGCGGGAACCAAAAATACTATTATTATTACATGTCCTTGAGTGGATATTATTACAACCTTTTATATAACTTTTGTCTTCAATTGAAGGTATTTTGTAAAAGAGAAATATTTTAATTATAAAAAGATTTCATAAAAATAAATTTATAAATTGATATGATTTGATGTGATATGTTAAATTAATAAATAATTTTTATTGTAAAGTAGATCTAACATAACATATATAAAGTTATGTCAGTTCGTGAGTTTATTTGAATCTCTTTGTCGCTATAGAGAATGATATTTGCAGTCATAGATCAATGTGCAAGTGTTGCGTATTTCTTTTAAAAAAATTGAATAAATATGATACTCATTATATATCTGAAAAAATTAAATAAATTTTAATTATAGACTCTATTTTTTTTAAAAAAAATGCGCGGCACTTATACAAACCATAATTGATTACTCAGGACTTCTCTTTGTAAAATATGGTATGCCTATAATTATGGGTGTCATCGGTTTTCATAAAATGAAAAAAATTACCTCTTGACGAAAGAATAACTGCTAGTACTCATGAAAAACTAGATCACCTTCTCCTGAAATCTTTCCACCGTGAAAAGAAATTGAAAAAAAAAAAAAAACTGGATCTTTCTACCTAAGGCTCTCTATAGATTTGAAAAGAAAAATTATACTCATCATTTCCACACTCAACACTTACTTTTATTATTTTTTTTTATGTTTTTCTCTTACCAAATGTGTGATGTATGGATAATAAGTATAAGAATTCAATTAGTTTAAAAATAATAAAAATAAAAAAATAAGTATGGTATGTGGTGTGTGTAAATGATGAGTAGCAAAGCTCATTTCAAAAAGAAAAAATCTATTCATCATCTTAACTTCCATCATCGGCATTAGATGATAGATTTATAAGTGAAATATTATAAATAATCTCCAATCATCTAATGACACATCATAGTATGACAACTGTCTTTTTCTACTGAAACCTTTTGATGGTTTGACACCCCCGAAGAATATGTGCTTTGATAATGAGAGTTTCTGGATTCAATTACATAATTCACCACTGGTGTGTATGAATCGAGAAACGGGTAATCAAATTGCAGCATCAATTGGCCTTGTGAAGGAGATAGACGTTAGAGACGATGGGATTGGCAGTGGTAATTTTCTCGGAGTCAAGATTGAAATTGATATTAGGAAGCCACTGTCAAGGGGGAGAACTGTTAATCTTATGGGGAAGAGAATGTGGATTCCGATTCGATACGGGAAGCTTCCTCAAATGTGTTTCTCTTGTGGAAAACTAGTGCATGGTTCATCTGGGTGCAGCGGGATTGGTGTGCGAAATTAACAGAGCAGCAGTGAAAAAAATCAATTTGGAGTTTGGCTCAGACCAAGTTCGACCCCAAGAAGAAGGTATAATGATAGCCATCACGGAGCTGACCAAAGGAAAACAGGAGATAGTGATCGGGAAGCACATCATTGGAGGTTTGATCGAGGGGGATGGGTGAATTCAGAAAATGCTCTGGTACAGGCCGGCGACACCACAAGCAGGGAGGATTCCGACAGAAGTGAAACGGAAGGCGTTAATCAAGGGAATTCAAACTTTGTATTTGAAAGCGTGACATATCACGGAGTACTGGAGGAAAAAGATGAGCAACAACCGTATCCTGGGCTAGGTAAAAGCACATATTTGAACTTAGCGGCAAATAAGGAAGTGGGTTTTGGTTTTTTCGCTGAAGTGGATAAAGGGGGTAAAGTGGATATGAGTCAATCAAATAATATGAATAAAGGGGATTTGGACTTATCTACTGAAATAGTGGGCTCGAGGGCCCAACAGGAAGCTGTTGATGGAAATAATAGTGTTAACTACCATGGACTACAAAACCTCATGGAAGTCAGGAAGCATATCGGCAAAGCAGATTAGGGGAAGGCTCTCCAAGGCAAGTGGAAGAGGAGAGCTCGTAATAAATGTAATAATTCTGCTAGTTTGTTGAGTTCTGGTTACAAACGCAGGTTGTTGGATGTAGAGGAAAACTATTTAGAGTCTGAAGGTTCTAAAAAAGGGAAATTTGATAATGTTGAAGATGTTAACACTAACTCAGATAATGGCGGTGGCTGCAAGCCAGCCCTGCCAAGCATTATGAAAACATTAAGCTGGAATTGGCAGGGGCTTGGGAACCCCTGGACAGTTCATAAACTTTGTCGTTTGGTAAAGGAAAAAAACCCCAAGTAATTTTTCTTACAGAGACAAAATTATTTGCTTGCAAGATGGATGGTATAAAAAATAGATTGAATTTTGATGGATGTTTCGTAGTAGATCCTGTGTGAAGAAGTTGGGGTTGGCATTATTATGGAATGCAAATGTGGATATAGAGATTGTTAACTACTCTCAGCATCACATTCACTCTAAAGTAGCTTGTCAAAAGAAAAATACACATTGGTATCTCACGGGTTTTTATGGTCACCCTGATATGAATAAGAGAAAGGAAATGTGAGGTCTATTGTCGATGCTAAAGCAACCTGTTGAACAAACTTGGTGTGTGATAGGTGATTTTAATGAGATATTAGCCCAGTCTGAAAATTCAGGAGAAAGGAAGAGACTAAAAAAACAAATGGAAGATTTTAGACATACACTTGTGATTAACAACCTATCTGATTTGGGATGGGTTGGAGATAAATTCACATGGAGTAATAAGCATGTAGATGACTCCTTTACAAATGAGAGATTGGATAGAGTGGTAGCTAATGTACAGTGCACAAAATTATTTAGTTATGTGATGATGAAAGTCTTGCCAGCTATTAGGTCTGACCATAGACCTATTATGTTGGAATTGAATGATGAAAAATTTATAAGAAGGAAGAGGAGCAAAATATTCAAGTTTGAGGCCAAATGGACAATGGATGAGGAAGAATCTGCTATTATCCAAGAGGCATAGTTGAAAAGAGAAGAAGAGCAAGATCCCTTGCTAAAGGTACAGAATAAATTAAAGTCCTATAAAGGGGCTTTACTAAGATGGAGTTTCTTAAAAGATCTCGATGAAGAAAAGAGTATTGTGCAGAAAACTGAGTTATTAAAGAAGAAGCAATTGAAGGAAGGTCCCCATATTGTTGTCTCAATTAAGAAATTGCAAGATGAGATAGGTAAGCTCTTGGATAAAGAAAACATGAAGTGGAGGCAGAGAGCTAAAACAAACTGGTACCGGCTGGGTGATAAAAACTCTAAGTATTTCCATACTTATGCTTTTCAGAGAAGAAGGAAAAATTAGATAAAGCAAATCAGAGATGGGCAGGGCAGACAACTGAATGACATGAAGGAAATAGAAGGTGCGTTTCATGACTATTTCCAGAACATCTTCTCATCCTCAAATCCACCTATGGAGGCAATAGAAGACTGTCTCAACACTATTGAACTAAGAGTCACTGCAGATTTAAATGAAGAATTGCAAAAGGAATTTATAAAATGAGAAGTGGAAAGAGGCATTGAAGCAGATTGGTACCCTCAAATCTTGTAGTGCCTGTTTAACCCAGACCACATGATATGGCTGGGCCTTACCTCCAGCCCAATCCAACCCAGACCATATATTTGGATCATGACCTGGGCCCATTATTTGGCCCAACATAAGAGATTTTCTCCCTTCACATATATAATATGCATTAGTTATATCTAGCCTGCCCTTGATAACCTACAGTAGATTCTTGTCGTTTAAATAGAAAACAAGAACAGAAGACGACAAAACAAATCTAAGTGACTGTTCATATCAAAAACATTTATTCTGATTCGCTTGACCATACTGTGTTTTAATTAATAAAGTGATCCTAGACTAGCTTAGTATAGATGCATGAGACATATTATTTAAGTGTCTGTTCACTAGTATTTTAAACATGAATTAATTTCTTGGAGACTAGGAACCTAGCTAGCTACCATGAAAGCTACAGGCATGATTCGAACTTGTCAATATGTTCTATAATTAATCATAAAGCACTCACATACAGGCTTTCAGACACTGATCTAAGGGAATTTTCGAATTAAAAAGTATACAACTTCAAGAACGTACAAGAGAATAACCCATATACTATATACCTGTATTAGTATCTTTAATTAAATGGTCGACATCATGTGGTGCAATCAACACAACCCAATTGACCGTTTTAATTATCTTCTACTCCTAGAGAATTGAGATTCTTAATCAACACGTTGCAAAAGAATAAATCCTTTTCCTTAATACCTAAAACTAAGGATTTATTTGGAAACTTGAAATATTTCAAAATTTTTGTGAATAATACTGTTAATAATAGTGAAATTATTCAAGTTAAAATATTTTATTGGGTTTTGATAAATGAGAGAGAAAATGTTGAATAAGTACTTAAAAATTTGTTTGAATATTATTTTTGTTTTGAAGTTTGAAAAAGTTATATTAATTTTTGTATTTTATATAAAAGTTCTAATGATTGGATGAGAAAGTTGAAAATTTGAAAGTGAAAAATATTTTGTATTTGAGTGATGTTTAAGAACGATATTGCGAGAAGTTTTGAAAATTTCTCATCTTATCTCATATTCTTACCCAAAAGTACCCAATCATGTTAGAATATAAATTATATGACTAAATTTATCTCTTTTTATCAACTTAACATTTTTAAATAATTTGTTATGATTTAATATGGTATCAGAGCAAATATTTATATGATACAATTCATATATTCCTCCATTATACTCAAACCCGACATGCGGTACTAATTGATCATTCACTAACATATCCATTCAAATATACCTTTCCCATTTTATCTATTTCTCTAAAACTCTTTAGAAAACCCACTTGTACAGTTGCAAGAACCAGAATCCCTTACCGGCCTTTTACCAAGCAATTAGGGGGTATATATGATCCTTCAGGTAAGATGCAAAGTAGAGCATATGCCTGCCTGCTGATCGAAGATCCAAGATGACTACGGTACTGATCTACTGCTGTACAAATATGACCAAGCCACCCCACCATATTAGAGATATAAGAGTACTTACTCAGTATATGCCCTAGCTATAGCTTAATTTACATGATATCTATAAGAGAATATATATTAATGAAGGGATTTGCATGTTTTCCCATTACAAGAAAACTGTTTATTTGTGGCCAGTTAATTTTAACGAAATGATTATTTACAGTTAAAACGAGTCTATTTTAGTCACAAATAGTCTTTTCACCGTAATTAAATAACCACAAAAATCTATTTTTCTTATAGTGTCCGTCCAATTAATATCCAAGGAGCTAGCTAGCTATAGGCAGGCTGCATGCATGCATTTTCATAAACTAAAGCCATGGGATAGCCTCCTTTGATATATATCATGATATCAGCTAGGAATTAATTTCCTGGATATCCTAGGGAATATAAAATATTTCAGGGCATTTTTTGTGAATGATGTCGTCATGATCAATTAATTAGAACCATATATATGCTCGAGATCAGAATTGTAATCTGATGGCCGGCCGATGTTTGTTTCATTTTGATTAACCAGGCCAGTTCACATCACATGAATAAATGTGCGTGCGTGCATGCATGGGGAATGGTATATTATCTTGGAAGAGTGTACGTACGGCTCAAGAGTGGAATCTCATTCTAAATAATAATTAGTTTTGTCAGTTTTTTTCTTTTTAAAGAATTTATATCAATACTACTTACGTGACATAATTTAATTTAAAAGATAAATTTTAAATTTTAAATTTTAAATTTTATAAATCAAATCTTTATGATTGTATGTTCTACACACGATTTGATAATAAAATAATTCTTTTTTTGGATGGCATCATATCAATCCTTATCAGTTGAATGCCCTGTTGGTCAAATTTTAGAAACATGATGATGCAATATGCATGCATGCAGGTTGAATCAAAATGAAACAAAATGTTGAATCCGAAGAGTTAAAAGTATAGAAAAGTCTAGCATTTGCTGGTTATTTAACTGTAACACTGATCTCTTAAATATTCTCTTCTCCTTCATAAAAGAGTATAAGATGTGACATATTTATTAGAGATTTTTTATAAATGATAACAAATATTTAATAATAAATAATTATTTAATAGTAATAAATATGTCACATTATATATAATGAGATGAAAGTAAGAAGGTGATATGGTATATAGAATTTTCATCAAGCTAAAAAACAGAGAGAGAGAGGTGGGTTTCAGTCGATGTGCAAGCTGGGCGCACCCAAAATGTGCTTTCCGAATCAGACCATCATTTTCTCGGCTTGTGATTGGTTCCAGGGTAAACTTTTCTTCTCCCTTTAACTGTAGTTATACGTGGAAATACATGATTTTTTTTAATGACTCGTGCCATTTTGTAATTTCTATTATTATTATATATATATATATTTTAAAAAATTATCAATTATATTAATTAATGTTAACCCTACTTAATTAGTTATATGTACGTACACAAATTTAGACCACATTTATATGTCAACTGATTTAATTCAAAGTTATGGTCAATATTTTATAAGATTTTTAAGATAATTTTATCTTCCGTACATCTTCAAAAATATGGACTGAATTAATTAAATAAATAAAACTTCAACGGATAAAAATTTGAGAGGAATATGATTATCCAATTATTTAAGGTTAGTTATTCCTCTGATACGAGGCATATATACTTTAGAATAATTCTTAATTATTCACTGCCTCACACTCTATATCCTATGAGAAAAAAAAACATGTCAAAGTGTAAGGTGTGAGAGTGAATAGTGGCTGATGTTTAGCAAAACTCATACTTTTAACCTCAAAATAGACTCTGTAAGTGTTTGGCCTGTGTGATTAATGAAATATGAAAGAGAATCATTACAGATACAAATAGATTATATAAAAATAAATTTATAAATTGACGTGGTTTCATGGAATTCGTTAGATCTAATTTATAGTAAAAGTAACTTTACAATTTGAGTATCACATCAAGCTTTATCAGTTTGTGATTTACTTTTGTGTAATCATTTTATAGATAAAGTATTTTCCAATATAATATAGGTGGGACCGGACGTGTAGAGATCGATCGAGAACAAAGAAAAAACAAATAATGGCGTATCGTTGAGTCAGCCACCTTATGCACGCTGTCAGTTTTCCACAGTTATGAAGCTGATCATGTATGTTGCAATTTATGCCGAGAGAGAGAGAGAGAGAGAGAGATTGATCGACAAGTTGGCAATAGAGATTTAGAACAAAGGAAATTAAGGAACATGGAACCTTTTCTAAGAACCACAACTATATACATTGCTACTAGAACTACTAGCTAGCATCACTTACTATATACGTATTTCTTTTTCTATGATGTTTTCACTTATCCTAAGTACTTTTGGTATTATGGAATTATATCCACTTGCTTTTTTAACTATATATATATATTGATATAGATATAGGAATAATCCATTAAATTATATGGCAACCGCGTATTTAAAGTAGATTGGAACAATTCTATTTATAAGCTGAGGTGTATAACGCACCTAATAAAATACTTAGTTGGTATAATTTGATTTGAAAGAGAAATTTTAAAATTTGAATCTGACAAATCAAACACTATCATTTTAATGATGTAGATGGTGTGTTCTACACGTCGACTTAAAAATAAAAACTCTCTAAATTATACATCACACTTAGCTTTTAATTATAAAAGAAATGAAAGAACGTTTCCTCTCATATGCATGCTTTCTCAAAAGGTAAAGCAAAGTGAAAGTAAAGCTTAAATTTCCATTTCCCCATGATGTTTGTCTGTGGACCAATGTCAAACACTGATGTGGGTAATATATGGCCACATTATATGGGGTATGATTACTACCGTTAAGGGATGGATCCGGAATTTTTCTCTGGACTAGCAATGTTTGTATATAGAATAATTTTTCTCAACAGCCATAATTTACTACTCCACACCATACACCGTATGAAAAATATCTCATACTCTATGAAAAAAATAAAGAAAAAGCTGTCAGACATGCGGTGTGGAGATAAATAGTAACTGATGTATAGCAAAATCCTTATACATAATAATATTTTATTTCTCGAATTCCCCCATTTCAACTTTGTTTTTTCCCAATATTTTGGTTGTAGTGGATGTACTATTCTAATGTATTGTTTAGACACTGATGAACTACCAATGATATGCAGCATGATAACTAGTCATCTTGAACTAGCCAAATACATAACATATCATTCCTACTTATACTTCAAAAGAAAGGGCATGGTGCATGGCTAATGAATGTTTTGATGAAAAATTCTCGAGTCATCTATCCTCTTTTAGTGGAAGTCTGGCGAGTCTAATTAGAGCTCACCTTTGTCTGTATAGTTTGGGTATTGAGGAATTCTCATAATACCTCACTACTATTCATTATTTTATTATTATTTTTTACATACTTTTTACTACTATTCAATATTTTATTATTACTTTTTCATTATTATTCACAGAATTTCTGAGAATGAGGCATTCTGGGGAACAGCCGGAAGCCGCACCATCCTAGTAGAAATTTTTTTTTTAACCCAGCACGTTGAGTGTGCTGGGGCTTCTATCAACAGTAGAGTGTTATTCAGATTTTTTCATCTGAGAATACCTTACTACCCAAACGCTATATATAAGCCTTCTTCCTCAAATGAGCAGCTCTTGAGACTAATAGGGCATTGCTTGCTTATCAAGTGTCTAAACTGCCCTTGATCTGATGCTTAATACATGTGGAACAAAGGGCCTTGGTAGTAAATTAATTAGGCATAACATAGAGTTTGGCCAAAATGACCAAATATGCCTTCATAAGAGGTCATTCTTATTAGTGCATATTGAATTAGGCTTGACCCCCACTCAAAACCGCTTTAAATTCATTCCTTTCAAAATCTTAATAAGAACATGTGGCCGAGAAGTCACATCCGGTGGCGGCTCAGTCATATTCCGGCGAAGCTGATCACCACTATGCCATTCAAGTGGGTGGAACATAGAACAGTATAAGTTCAAAGGATATTTTGGAATGTGCTGTCGAGCATCGTTACACATCATATGTATATTTATATATATAATGTCATCATGGGGTTCCATTGAAACACACTCACAATTAAGGCTATACACATCATAGAGACCCACTTCCTTTTCTCTCAGAGATCAGGGCATTGAGAGAGAAGATGGTGAAGTTCTCTAAGCAGTTTGAAGGTCAGCTTGTTCCTGAATGGAAAGAAGCTTTTGTTGATTATTGGCAACTCAAGAAAGACCTCAAAAAAATCCATCTTCTTAACAGTGACAACATACCCAACAAGCAACAAAGTAACTCTTTACCCAACAAACTCTTGTCCTCTCTTAGGAACTTCTCTTTATTTGGCCACCAACATAGAAACCATGAGGCAATTCAAGTATTATTTCTCTCTTATCTCTTCTTACTCTACTTAGCAAACAAACATATTATATATGTATATATATATACATATCTCACAATATTGTGTATGCTCATTTTGATTGATATGTATGGACTAATGTGATCTACCATCAGGTTCATAAGAAACTCTCTTCATCAGCAAGCAAGGGGGATATGTATGAGACTGAACTCCTTGACCAGTTTGCAGATACTGATGCTACCAAAGAATTTTTTGCATGCTTGGACTTCCAACTTAACAAAGCGAATCAGTTCTACAAAACTAAGGAAAAAGAGTTCATGGATAGAGGGGAGTCGTTGAAGAAACAATTGGGGATCCTGATTGAGCTCAAAACAGCATTGCAACAAGAAGGCAAAGGAGCTACTTCCCAGGAGTCCTCCGAGGATGCCTCTATTTCATACACAATATCATGTGGTACATCATCAACTCTTTTTCGGTTGCCATCAAAATTATTTTTAAAGTGTTTCAACTTTGACCTTTGGTAATCATTTCAAAGGGATTTTCAGATAATTCATTCCTGTCGTTTACTTGTCATGCATGAAAACGCACTCCATTTGCAAATAAACATGCACATATGCATGCATCTTTATAATACGTTCCCTCTCTCATGCAGAGCCCACATTTTGTAAACTATTTCTCACTTACAGTAATTTGAAACAAGAGTTCTGTCATGATAAGCTCTTTTTGCCTAGAAATATAACAAAACAGTCGAGTATGAGTATGATTAATGGTCAATATTCTGTGTCTTAATTTTTTGTCACTTGGCTGCAGATGAGGAATCTGTCAAGGACAGAATAGAAGAAGAAGAAGAAGAACAGCTGCAAGACAACAAAGCAGATGACACGGAACATCATGACGTGCCATTTACAGATTCTCTTAGATCAGATGACCTGAGTAAATCGATGCGGATGAAAAGAGAAGATGGGAAGATGAGGACACTCTCTGGACGTGTTTTCAATTACCAAGGAAAGAACTTGAAGATAAACATTCCTCTGACAACACCCTCTCGCACCTTCTCGGCAATTAGTTATTTAATCTGGGAAGATTTGGTAAATCCATCTGCAAAAAAATGCGGTCCAGAAGGCAGTAGTAAGCTGCATATTAACCGAACAAAGTTGCATCACGCAGAGAAGATGATTAGAGGAGCTTTTGTTGAGCTCTACAAGGGATTGGGCTATCTACAAACCTACAGGTATAATAATCAAACCTCCAAGGCTAAAAAAGTGTTCAAAAGTTGCAAAAAATAAAAAAAAAACCAGAGCTACACTGTTTGATTTTGATTTGAGTGAGGATCTTACGTGTTATCCACAAACCAAATGATTTTCAGGAAGTTGAACATGCTTGCTTTTATAAAGATCTTGAAGAAGTTCGACAAGGTAAGTAAATGGTCGACATTAAAGTCTCTTAAAATCTTCCATTTTGGTGGACATGCGAAGGAAAAGTGATTTTCTTGGTTTTATTTTTCAGGTCACTGGAAAAGAAGTTCTTCCCATTTATCTCAAAGTAGTTGAGAGCTCCTATTTTGACAGTTCAGACAAGGTAAATCATTAGGCTAAATAAAAGACTACCAACTGAAATATCTAATTCCTCATCATGATTTCTACAGTAAAGAAAAAAAATATTTGGATGATATTATGAATGGATCATGTTAAGGTGTTGGCCACCATCCATCCTTTCATCTGAAAATTTGCCCGACAATGCCAAGTGGCCATTGATCCTATAATCCATATGTGCACGACGAATGGTCTTAGATTCTTATAAATCATACTCAGATATGCTTGTCTGACACTTACAGTCTGAGAGTGAAGATGTTCAATTTGCTCATTAGTCTCAGAAATGACAGGTGATGAAGTTGGAGGATGAAGTTGAGGAGCTGTTTATCAAACACTTTGCTGAAGAAGACCGTAGAAAGGCCATGAAATACCTTAAGCCACAACAGCATAAAGAATCGCACTCTGTTACCTTCTTCATTGGTAAGTTACTTGCCAAATTTTAGAAATAGAATAAAAGAAAACAAAATTATTTATTTGAATAATAAGCCAATGGGTGGAGAGCTCTAAGCCTTTAAGCTTGTTCACTTTTGTAACCAAGTAGGGCTTAAAGAAACCAAAACATGGACCCATCAGGCCACTGAACTTTGAAATGAAGGTCAGTGCCTGGTCCACTTTTTTGGGTGGATGACAAAGCACCAGTCCTATGCTAGCCATTGTTATGTTTGAGACAAATCTGACTGTAGAAGATTGAACCTTAAAAAGCCCAACAACAACTATAGGGAGGTACTACTTAGCTTCCTTAACTCTGGTACCAAGAATGTCGCATGGACACCTAAAATGACTGCTAGTACCTGTGCATGACGCTTTAGACACTCGGATTCCATGACTTCCTATCAAACACCCTAAACTATTCAAACTTTCATTATTGTAATCCACCATAGGTTTGCACTATGATCCTGTACACATAAAGTTTGTTGAAGTGTGTTGGGGTGTGCCCTTTGCGACTGCTTTAAAAAACAGGCTTGCAGCTGCGATGTTGAACGTCATAAAAATATCGAGGGTCTCCCTAACAACGATTAGTTTTAAGTGGATTGATAGCTCACGGTCTGACAAAGTAAACGGCTTAACATATGTGGCCATGACCCTTTGGTGTCTTGTAATTGACCCTTGCATAGCTCCATTGTTGTAAATCGTTATCTATTAACGGATTAAAAGGTAAAATTCCATCGTTCTCAATCTCACTTAATCTCTTCAAATATAATCAGGGCTGTTCACTGGATGTTTCCTAGCACTTTTTGTCGGATATGTTATCATGGCTCATACCATGGATGTGTACAGACGGCAGCCACAATCAGTTTACATGGAAACAGTCTATCCTGTATTCAGGCGAGTGCCCACACATAAGATTTTTCTCAAAACACCATCTTTTATGCGTAATCAGATTTGCATTATTTTTTAAACACGGCTAATAAAACAAACTAATCATTTTTGCAGCATGTTCAGCCTACTGTTTTTACATATCTTTCTGTATGGATGCAATGTTTTTGCGTGGAGAAAGACTCGTATAAACTACAGCTTCATCTTCGAGCTAAGCCCGACCAAGGAGCTCAAGTACAGAGATGTGTTCTTGATCTGTACCACCTCATTGACTGTTGTCATGGGGGTCATGTTTGCTCATTTGTCACTACTAACGAAAGGGTATTCTTATGGCCAAGTCCAAGCTATACCTGGCCTGCTCGTATTGGTAATTTTTTTTTTTTTTCAACCCGTTGTTGGATAGGCCTTTATGATCTGGTCAATACACTTCCTTACAGATAATAGACTATTAACTTGACCTTTTTCTGCATGTCAGATCTTCTTGCTATTACTCGTGTGCCCCTTCAATATCTTCTATCGATCAAGTCGTTATCGTTTCCTTCGTGTGATTCGGAACATCATTTTATCCCCTCTCTACAAGGTACTGCAGTACTTTTAGACTCCAGCATCATTATATCACAGTGAGATTATTCCAATAGGCTTATAGTTGAAATAGTGATTACCA
Source organism: Juglans mandshurica (assembly GCA_022457165.1). Classification (NCBI taxonomy): domain Eukaryota; kingdom Viridiplantae; phylum Streptophyta; class Magnoliopsida; order Fagales; family Juglandaceae; genus Juglans; species Juglans mandshurica. Next base: position 21,478,901 of record CM039629.1, on the reverse strand, counting down.
TAAACATTCTCTTTCAAAAAGCCATTATTCTAATTCATTTATCTTATGGTCTGCAGGTTGTCATGCTGGACTTCTTCATGGCTGATCAACTCTGTAGTCAGGTTGGCTTCAGATCTAAATGAAAGCAACAAAAGTCATGAACCTTAAATAATATAATTACTCATCAGACGCATTATATCCCACAGATCTATATTGAAATGCCTTTATTTTTCTGAACAGGTCCCAATGCTTAGGAATCTAGAATATGTGGCTTGTTACTATATAACTGCTAGCTATAAGACTGGGGACTATGGATATTGCATGAAGGCCAGGCATTACCGGGATCTTGCTTATGCAGTTTCGTTCCTGCCATATTACTGGAGGGCAATGCAGGTACAGTATTGACTCTTCCAGTTTCATTTCCTAAATTAGTTTCTTGATTTTCACAACTTGTATCAGACTATCTGAATCTCCTTTTTTTAAAACAATTATTGAATTAAACTTGCAGTGTGCTCGGCGGTGGTTTGATGAGGGACAGACAAGCCACCTTGTCAACCTAGGCAAATATGTATCAGCAATGTTAGCAGCAGGGGCCAAGGTAGCCTTTGAGAAAGAAAAAAGTGTCGGATGGCTGTGTCTTCTTGTGGTCATGTCCAGTGCTGCAACAGTGTACCAGTTGTATTGGGACTTTGTAAAGGACTGGGGTTTGCTCCAAATGAATTCCAAGAACCCCTGGCTCAGGAATGAATTAATGCTTCGGCGAAAGATCATTTACTACTTCTCTATGGTATATGCTGTGGCCCTTTTCTCTCATTGTAGGTTTAGAAATTCACTGCCTATGGGCCACTGGCATGCAATTGGGACCTCCATCTCCTAGATATCAGCACCTACCAAGTGATTCTGATTCGGCGATCCACTCGGTTAGTTTAGATGATCAAGATCAGACATCACAAGGTGGACAGTGAACATATTTTAAACATATAACAAAGATTTTACAATTGAAAGTAATATTCTCACAATAGTCCCCTGAAGACAAAGATAAGAACAGACAATATGAATTTTGACTACTTTCTGGGTTTAGTCCCTTTCATTTTCAAAGACATATTTGAATGAAACTTTGGTATATGCGATGCAGGGATTAAACCTTATTCTCAGGCTTGCTTGGTTGCAAACTGTTCTCCACTCAAGTTTTGAACATGTTGACTACAGAGTCACTACCCTGTTTTTAGCAGCCCTTGAAGTCACTAGGAGAGGGCTGTGGAATTTTTTCAGGTAATATGACCTTCAGATTTTCATTAAACAGTACTTTGTCACTACAGCCTTTTGTGCACAGTGACACTAAAATTGAAATTATAAAACTCACGTCATTTTCAGTGCTCTAATGAACAATTGTTCAAATGGTCCAGGTTGGAGAATGAGCATCTAAATAATGCAGGCAACTTTAGAGCAGTTAAGACAATACCCCTGCCTTTTCATGAAGTGGATGAGCAAGATTGATGCCCGTTGGCAACATTTCCTTATGGAATTCGATTCGGGGTCATAGATGCTTTTCTGCACACAAAAAAAAAAAAAGAAAAAAAGAAACATCAAAGTCTTAACCTTGTTGTCCTCACTCAAGTTGATGGAAAAAGTCATCAGCTTTCTTCATATTCTTCATTGGATTAGGGGAACAAGGTTCATACTTGTATACAAAATTCTTATCCAACAATGAAGATGAAATTAATGCAAAAGCGCAGCCGTGTTAATATCTAGTTGACACATAAATACATACACGTATATGTTTCTCTGCTGCTTACTCTATGCATGATTGAAACTGCATTGTTTTGTGAAGATAAATTTGGCACCCTGCTAATAGATTTTCGGAAATAATTTGCAACAAAAAGCCACATTATTAGTGGTAATGCAGTATGCTGAACTAAGATCAGTACTGCAATGAAACAAAAACAAAAAAAAGAAATCAGATACAAGGAACTTCCTTTGAATTTAACTATTAAGTTTTCAATTTGGAAATGTTTGGCTTGAATTCATCAATAATCATCATTGCAACACCCGGACCCAATCATGTTCAAAAAAAAATTATTTGTTTATTTTTAGTTCATTTTATTTTTTATTTTATTTTTTTTCTTCACACGTTATTTTTATTTTCTTTCCGCACGTTTTATTCTTTCCGTTTATATTTCTTTTTATTCCCGTAAGTTTTCCTCTCGTCCACTCCATGCACACACGGCACATCCGCGCACACGTCTCTCTCTCGGCTCTCTAGGGTTTTATATTTTTTTTTTTGGTCGCCCATTCATCTATATAATTACACGTTCTTCATCCTTAACGAAAACCAATAGTTGCCGCTTTTTCTTTTTCACGTCTCAGCTTCCATCACCCACTGTAACCTCTCGTTCACAGCCCCTCCATGTCATCAAACGGAAACCAGCTCCACTCACACGGCAACGACACCACAAGCCGCTAGACCCGCCCGTTGACCCATACTCCTCAGTTGTTCAACACATAAACGCCACCACCCACCATCGTCCGTCGAAAGCAAAAATCGGAGCTACTCTGTTTTGGAACCATAGAAATAGAGCATTGTCGCTCAAAGTGAGAACCATGCCTTGCCTCAGTTGGGTAGCGACGCCACCGTCAGCAGCATCAGACGACGCCGGAAAGCAAGCATCCACCGCCCAGTGATGTCCAGCGCCACCATCCAAAGCCCCATGCAAGCCGCGTGATGCGTACAACTCTCTCTCCCTCAGTGTTATTCCGCCGCAAGCCACTGCAAACCACCATCTTTCGCACCGAAAACCACCGTAAAAGCAGCAACAATCACTGGCTGTGAGACCCTCGTCACCCCGTGCCGATTGTTGAGGCCTTTGACTCTCATCCATTTTTTTTTTCTTTCTTTTCCCTCACGGTTACTCTCTCTCACTATCCGTGCTCTCTCGCTTATTACCCTCTCTCTCTCTCATTGTTGGTCTCTCTCTCTCGGTGCCCCACTGCCGTGACCACTGTTGTCCACCGCCCAGCCCTTTGCCCGCCACACGTTTCACTTCTCTCTCGGTGAGCCTCCGTGCGGTTATTAGTTGTGTTTCTTTTCACAGTGTTAATAGGATAGTTTACGTGCAGAAGTTTTTCTTTTCAAAGTGTTAACTTGATAGTTGAATTTTATTACCAGTTTTACCCCTATAATTTCAAATATGTTTTCGGATGAAGGGTATTTATTTATTTATTTTTGTTGTTATGTTGAAATGTGTTTTGGTTTTAAGTTTCATAAAACATTATTTTTTGTATAGAAAATATTTTAATAATATTGTTAACTAAAGGAAGTAAACCTTTTTTTTTTAAGAGAGGATTTTTTTTTTCCTTCTTCATGATTTATTTTATGGAAATTTTAATAACCAATATATTCTTTTTATTTATAAAATATTGCGTGTATTTTAAATATTTTGAATATTGATTTTTATATTTATTTTAATACTTGCTTGATTAAATTCTTATTCGGTACAAATTCAATTAAGTGGATATTGATGGTTTTGGGAAAATGAGGGTATTTTGAAAATTATGAGAATTTTAGGTTTTGAGGAATTAAATAGGTTATTTTAGAAGTTTAGGATAAAAACATCGAAATAAGTGGTTGATTGAAAACTTACGAAAATTATGTGATTATTTTTATAGGTGACGATTTATAGTCGACTCGACATTTTTTGAGGAAAATTCTAAAAAGTTAAGTTGTCCAGATAAGCGGGATTCATATACTAGTTTTGCATAAAGGAAATGAAATGAGGTTGACTTTGAAAATATGCATGTTTGTTTGAAAAGAAATATGAAACGACCTCAAATGTTTGTTTTGCATATGCATAAATTATATATAAGAGAAATTATTTTCTGTTATACTGGTGTAGACATGAGCTAATTTTGCGCATTCTGTTTCTGAACTATGCAAAATGAGCGAATATGAAAATTTAAAAGTTTTTGCTATGAATAAATGAAGATCTTTTGGATTTTGTTTATTTCGAACATGTGAAATGATCTGAAGCTATTCAGTATTTTGTTTTAATATAATGTGTCATCTGAAAACCTTGGCATGAAGTTCTGATTCTGTATTTGAATGTGATCTGGTTTCGATGATGTTCCGTTCTGTTTCTATTAAGGCCTAGCCACATGTATAATAGTGGTTTATAACCCTACCACGGGGGTGAAACATGGAATACGACTCAGCCACGGGTATAATGGTGGTTTATAACCCTACTACGAGGGTAAAACATGGAATACGGCCCAGCCACAGGTATAATGGTGGTTTATAACCCTACCACGGGGGTGAAACATGGTATACGGCCCAGCTACGAGTATAATGGTGGTTTATAACCCTACCACGGGGTAAAACATGGTATACGACCCAGCTACGGGTATAATGGTGGTTTATAACTCTACCACGGGGGTTAAACATGGTATTTGTCCCGATGTGATGCTATGAGATGATGTGAATATAATGTTTCAGTTTGGATATGCCAAAAGATTTTCTTTTTGAGAACAAGTTTGTTTTTCTGAAAATTTCGCTCTGATGTTTTGGAACAAGTTTTGTTTATGCATTACGAAAGAAAATATGTTGTTTCTGCATTCTGAAAGTAAATGTCTTGTTCTGCATACCGAACTTTATAAATGTTCATGTTTATATGCTAGTATATGATCTTTGCTTACTGAGTTGTTGATAACTCACCCCTTAGCTCCACAATATTTTTCAGATATTTTGATAGTGCAGCCGAGGATCAAGATTTTGAAGCTTTGGGAGATAATTTAAGTATAATGACTTGAATCAAATTTTCTATATGATATTGAGAATTTGGAGTCTATTTTTTTTTTATATTGTTGAAATGTGAGTTTAAGTGTTAGGAAGTAACTTTCCGACCCGTGCAGAACCGGGGCATTACAATGATTCTACGTTTCATGTCTTGTCTGACACAAAATACAGAAAGTAATCGATCTTCAACCAAGAGAAATGTATGCTTTTGATGACGTTCTGCCATTCTGAAAATAGGAATATCCTCAAAATTAATTGACAGAAATAATCAGTCATCAGCCAAAAAGAGTGAGGGGGAAACAAGAAAAGGAAAAAGAGAGAAGAAAGATCAAAACTAGTTGATCAAATAGTCAGTCTCGTCGATGCAGGCCAGCATGCGATTCACGCCCTGCATTGTTCGCCAACCTGCTTTTTTCTATTTTTTAATGGCTGAACCAAAATACACTTTATTTATTTTACACCAGTTGTGGGAAATGCAATGACGATTGATTAAGAACTGCAGCACTGGTCATGTGACAGAGCAGTCGTTTGACACCCTTTTTCGAATTTACATTATCTGTTGGATGCAAATATCATTTCTACTCATCTTATCTAATTATTATAATTTTCTTAAATTTTTAAATAAAATATAATAAATAATTTAATTTTTTAAAATTTTAAAATAATAATATTAAAAAATAATTTTTTAATAATTTTTTATTCAATTTTTTATTTTTATTTCGTCTCAACTTACTATCCGAACTTCACGTTATCTTTCCAATTAAAATAATACAAATAATAGCAAAATCTTAATATTCAAGTATCAATAAAAGTTTAAATTACCAAATTATGATAATTGTAGATGTCAATTACCAGTTTTAATAATTTAAGGAATAAATTGGAAAAATGATGATGATTTGAAATTATTTTCCTTCTATAAAAAATAAGAAAAAATATAAATAGCAGCTTATTGTGCATAACAGCCGCTGCACACTCAATGTATTAGGTAAAAAAAAAATTAAAAATAAAAAAATTAACCTGTAATGTGCTACGGGTTCCTCCAGCATCTCTCAAAAAATAATCACTAGTTACATTTCCTAATCATCTCATCTTTTTCAACTTACGTTTAAAAATACTTAAAAAGAGTGTATAATAATAAGCTTAAAACTGGCAAAGACCAAAATTGACTCCAACATCTACAAAATCAAGAATATCAATGGCGGTAAGAACTGGGTGCCGTTTCACTCCCGCCCTTCCTCGTCTCTCCTCTCCTGTACAGAACCCTCAAAAATCCGTCCATTGCCTTCTGTGTCCCAGCTCCTTCAAACCCATTTCACCGTCCAAGCCAAACCCTTCTATTGCACTATACAGGTCCCCTACCCGAAACCCTTTGTGGGGTTTTTCCTTTTTCTTGGTTCCTTTTCAATTTCTATTCTTTTTTGTTTTGGGTCTTTCCTTCAACTTTAAGTTTCCATGAATTTTTGTAACATACTATAAACTCAGGTCCAGGACTTCTCGGACAACAGTGGTGCCATCGAAGCGAGCGTACCGGATATTGGCGGTTTCTGGATTGGTTGAAGATAGTTCTGAGAAACAACCGGAGTCGGAACCGGAAGTCTCGGGCACGGTATGAAAAATTCGCATTCTTTTGTCATCTGTTGCTCCTTGTCTTAACTTATTAAATAGCTGAATTTCAAATTAGATAAAAGTTGGGTAAAATCTTCCTTTTGGATTTGGGTATTGGTCGAAGGAGAAGTTCATGATTTCGATAATTTACTATCGATGGAAATGGCATTAATCATGGAATCAAAGAATTGTTGCTGTTAATTTTTTTTTTATAGCTAATCAAGAATTTTATTCATAACAACAGGCAGCATAGCCCAAGTACACAAGAAGTATACATGAGAAAGTAACTAATTAGGGTTTACAACTGAAAGTAGAAAATCATGGACATCTAGACCATTAAAATCAAGGACCCCCGCCCATAAGAACAAAGTTTTAAAGAAGAGAACTTTAAGCTCATCCATTGTCCTCTCATGATCCTCAAAACTTCTATCATTTCGCTCCTGCCAAATACACCAACACATACATATAGCGGTCATCTTCCATATTACTGCCACTTGAGGATTGCCTTGGAGTCGAGCTTGCTAAAAAATCCACCAGTCTACGAGGCATGACGCAGGATAATCTTATTCTTGCAAAAAAACCATCCCACAAGGTCCTGGCCACCTCACAACATAGATGCAGGTGATCAACTAATTCTCCATTCTTCTTACACATGTAGCACCAGTCCAACACCATTACTCGACGTTTCCTCATTAGTAAAAATCTTGTCTAGGGAGGCTGTCCAAACAAACAAAAAAAACTGCTTTTAGAGGGGCTTTCGTCTTCCAGATATTCTTCCATGGAAAAGGTGTCATGCCTTGGCTAGTTAGAACTTGGTAGAACGATCTAACTGTGGTTAATGTTTTAATTTTAGTTTGTCAATGAGAATAGTGATGCATGTTTAGGGTGGCTATATAAGTATTAGGGAAATGATTGTACAGTCCTAAGGTGTGCAAGGCTCACACATTCCCTTTGAAAAAAGTGGACAAATATGAGATTCACATGAAGAAATCCATTTTTAATAGTGGGTCTATTTTTTTCAAAGGGAGTACGAATAACTTGTACACCCTAAGATTGTATCTAGCATTACTCTAAGTATTGATATGACATGACTGGCACTTGAAGTCATGAACTGCCCAGGAAATGGGATTCAACTCATTTTGCACTTCTGTCTGAGCAACTATTACGAGCACTCTGAAGAATTTATTATTATTTTTTTTTAATTTAGGGAATGGGGGTGGGGGATTCAAACCCCATATCTCAATCTCAAATGAGGTCCGGGGTTCGGTACCATTTGGGTCAAATGCCACTGGCAGTTTATTATTTCTTTCATGATTGCTTTTGTGAAGAAACTGAAATTTCACTCTTGTTGCTTGATTTAATTGCCACGTGTTCTGTTTATGCTCAAACAGAATGACTAAAAGTGGCAGAAAACCAAAACTAATGAACAAACTGATACCAAACTAAAACTATCTGCTACAAAGAATGACATGTATAGAATATATAAGGTATCTGCCATGCGGGACCATTGTCTAACTGTAGAGCTGCAGAGCTGGAAGTCTTGACCAAGAGCTGAGCTGAATAACGTAAAAACAATTCTGCTAACCCTACTGACTAAAGAAGATTGAGGTTGAACAATTGATCCTATAGTAGGCCTCCAATTATGAACACCAATCTTGCAAAAAGCGAATTGAACTGTTGAGAGCCAAGAGCCTTGGTTAAAATATCAGCTACTTGATGAGAAGTACTAACATGGAAAGTTTGTATCTTCTCCTTCACAATATGTCAATCTATCTCTATGTGCTTGGCATGCTCATGAAATACAGATTTGTGGCAATGTGAAGTGCTGCAGGCATGTTGTCACAAAATGACTGAGCAGGTTGAGGTAAAACATGAAAACCTTGAAGCAATGACATAAGCCTGCTCAATCCACAAACTGTGGAAGCCATCGATCTATACATGGCTTTTGCAGAATACCAAGAAACTGTGGCCAGCTTCTTAGATTTCCAAGACACAAGAGAATAAAAACACAACTCCTTGTATTGGACTTTCTAGTATCAGAACAGCTTGCACAATCAAAGTTTGGGAATGCCTTTAGAGACAGAAGTTGAAGAGAAGAAAAACAACCCTTGACCAAGAGCCCCGTTGATGTATTGGAGAACTCTATGTGCAGCATTCAAATATGGTAAACGTGGCTGATCCATAAGCAGACTCAAAGTTTGCATTGAATAAGCTGGGTCTGTTCAAGTGACTCTGCGATAAATGTGTCTACCAATGAGCCTCGTATAAACTGTTGGATCTTCAATCAAGGACCATTGGTTCTACTTAGTTTAAGATGTTGTTCCACAGGAGATTTCACTGTTTTACTTCCCAGTAGCACACTCAAAAGTGGAAGAGATTTACTCTTGAGTGACCTAAATTATGCTAAAGAATTGAGATTATATGTAAAACAGGATGTCATTAACCTTAATGGGTCGCCATCTTATCATAGTTCAATTATGTATTGTTTAGTTTTTTGGTCAGGTGCAGAACTTAAAACACCTAATTCTGATGCACTTGGAATATTTAGCTGTGCATTTTGAAAATAATTCGAATATGACAGCACTTAGAACACAATTTTGTTTCAGTCTTTCCCCACTTGTTTTGTTCTTGTCTGATAATTTACGCCTCAACGTGAATGATTGTGTAGTTCTCCACCACTCAAGTTAGCAATCTCTCCAGCTCTCTGTATCTCTTCCTTGTTTTACTCTTAATATTTAATTTAAATATTATTAGTCCATTACACATGAACCATTTGGGTCTTAAACCCACTACTTCACCCTCCACATCATTCTTGAAGGGGTAGGATGTGCCTACAATTCTTTGGCTTGCTTTTGAGAAACTAGTTGCTCTTATTTGAAAATATACACTCCCTTTCTCACTTCATTTTATGTTTTTGTCCCTTGAAACCAAGCAGCATGCACTCGTTATGTTTTTTTGTTAATTTTTATTTTGGCCCATTTTAGTTCCCGAAGTCCTCCATGCAGGGTGCACATATTGACATAAAACTTCCAAGAAGAAGCTTGCTTGTACAATTTACTTGTGATTTGTGTGGTGAAAGAACAAAGAGGCTTGTTAATCGATTGGCCTATGAGCGGGGCCTTATTTATGTACAGGTATTATCTATTTTCCTTTTTTGTTCTATCATGGAAGAATTTGTGTTGTATGTTTCTCATTGATGGTGAAGCGAATGTTCATTTCCTTGAATTGTTTTCCTTTCATTGAATTATTCTTTTCAGGGCTGTATTATCATTATGATACTTGTGTTTCTAATAAGTTGTAATAAGAAAATGGGTTCGTAAGAACTGATCAAAATCTGATTTGATATTTGCTATGTTTTGGGAAGGCATCAAATAAGATTTTGAGTGAACATTCATTTATGTTTCTCTTCCGGCGCAGCCAAACTTGATATGACTTTAAGTTAGAAGACAGTACTGTGAATAGAGATGCAGTTTTGTCACCTTATTACAAGTAACGTTTTTCAATAGTATTTGGGTACAGTGCATTTTCATGAAACTTATAGATTATGATCAACTTGAATAGGAATACAAATGAAGTCAGATATTATTTGTGCCTGGTTACAGGCCAGCATCAAGACCCCAATGGAATCTAAAAGAGCAACTTTGAAAATAATAATGAAAGCAGATTGCAACAAACTAGGTTCTTCCTGATGTTTGATTTGGCTCGTGCCATTTCTATTATCTGAGATGGCATTGAGTTTTTTTCTAGTTGCATAATTCATCTAAGGACTAAGTCTTACATAAAATCAATGTTTAATATTTTATGAAATCTGTGATGAATTTTAATGTGCACTGTGTATATTGTTCACTGGATACTTTCGAGTCTTAAAAAAGGCTGGTTGACTAATGATATCTTCTTACTTTAGAACATGGGATCTTTTGTGTTCATTTGACCAACTGGGAATGCTTTTCATCAGTGTGCAGGGTGTCTTCGTTATCACAAATTAGTTGACAACATCGGCCTCATAGTTGAGTATGACTTACGGGAGAAAATCAGTATGGACTCAGATACCGATCAACTTTGATATGTGGCATTCAGCTCATTAAGCTTGATTAAGTTCTCTGTTCAACAGTTCCATGTCTGTGTTACAAATCAAAGCACGTTTTCATTAAAAATTAACCGTTTAAAATTTGGAACTACAAAAACCTTGCAATTTGGTTCAGTCTCCATATTATTCATTCCTATATGTTTTCTTATAATGAAATAATCATCTCTCCAGTATAACAACAAATCTTCATCATGCAAGATTTCCAGGAATTGTATCATGTAAGAGCTAGCAGAATGGCAACTACGACCCCTGTACTCATCCACCTTCCGGACCTTCCTCCCTGCTGATGTAGTGCAAGCCCTTCATTCTGTAAATCAAGAAAAAAAAATGAGGATGATTACTAAAAACATTTTGATGTGATCAATAACAATGTAGGTTAGTGGTTCTTCTCTCATTTTGAGAGGAGATTCAGAATTCAACTCGCTGGGGGTGTGGATTAAGGTATTTTCTATTGATTATGAATTTAGAAAAAATATATATGTGAGATGTAACATCATCCCTGTTCATTCAGAATTTTATATTTGGTTGTAGAAATTAGTTTGCCAGCAAGCCAAGGAAAATGGTAGTTAGAGCAATTTAATAGACTAAAGGCATTACCAAATTTGGCGATGGTGCCGGTGATGTTTCCTCTGTGTCTACCACAGTAGGAGGTGCTGGGGGGCTCTGAATAGTTGGTGCTGGTGCTGGGGCATGATGATGTCTCTTGTGCCTGTGCCGCCTCCTCCTCCTCTTGTGCTTTGTGGGAGCTGGAGCAGGTGAGGGCACTAAGATGGGTGCTGGCACTGGTGCCTCTTTAACTGGCGCTGGTGCTGGTGCTGGTGGTGATGGCAGTGGTGCTGGTGTCGGTGCCTCCTTTGCAGGGGCAGGCACTGGTGGTGCTTGGCTTGGTACTGGAGATACCTGTGGTGGGGGTAAAGCTGGTGGTAGAGGTGGTGGTGAAGTAGCTGGTGGCTGTGATGGGGTCGAGACAGGTGGAGTTTGTGGCGGTTGTGGTGGTGGAATTTGAGGGGGCGGGACTGTTGGGCTTACAGTTGGTGGAACTTTAGTAGGCGGTGATGAGACAGGAGCTGTGGCAGGTGGGGGTGTTGCTGCACTTACCGGTGGTTGTGTTGCTGATGATGGCGTGCTAGAAGCCGGTGGCGTTGCAGTAGGCAAATTAGATGGTGCAGCCGGTGTTGTAGTTGGCAAGTTAGCCGGTGCGGCCACTGGTGCTTGTGCATTGCCAAGAAATGGTGGAAAGCTAAGAAAAACTAGAAAGAAAGCACACAACATTGAAGCCATTTCTGTGAAGATGAGAACTGATGAGACATGGGTGGTTTGATATATACAACAGAGAGGGAGTTGGAGGAGTAAAAAACGGGCTGTGTAATGTTGGAGGGAGAGATGTAGTCTTCATGTGATTGCTACGTCCCTTCTAATGATTTGGAAAACGAGGTTGTTTAAGGCTTTTAGACCCTTCAAGGCTGAGCTTAGTAATCGTGGTTCAACCTCACAATATGGCAGAAGCTTTTATTGCTTAACTTACAAGTTTCATAATGCCTACTGAAATCTTTTAATCAATCTTTTCCAAATTTCCACCATCGTTTCTGATACTGTTTCTTTGTTGTCACTGTGATGATTAGGACTGAGTATGACAACTTAAGACCTCTTATGTATGGAAGAAACTTTCTAGTCATCTGAATTTTGTACATTTTCTCATAAGAACACGAAATTCTCATTCTTATGGCGCTTTTGGCAAAAGGAAAAAGGACATTAAAATGATATAGCGAAAGCTAATAAACCCCTACCAACCATTTTTTATATGTACGTATTACCATATAGATCCCAACATCTAACCTAAACACTGGTGACCAGTCCCTATCCAATAGTTGGGTGAAAGCAAGGCTTTAGAACTCCTTCCTGGCTTCACCAAAAATTTCTGATGACCCAGATTTGATATAAAAGTTGAAAAAACTCATCTTCGCTGTAAACAAACAGCCATTTCTGTTTCACGCCTGCTGCCAACCAAGAAAATATCAGAAAGAGAAACCCCCCCTACTCGGTTCGATATCATAAACTCAGCAGGTTCTTTGCTTGATATCATAAACCCTTGTCTCTGTTTTAGCAACTCCAACGCTAGCATATTATGCTTGCCAATTATGTGCAAAAGAAACCCAAGAAATAGATGAAAGTCTAGAATCTTATATCATGTAAGGAAAGCTCATAATGTGGAATCAAATCCAAGATGTTCGAGTCTACAACTCATCCCAAAGTCGCCTTTCAACCACTAGGCTGCACCATTTTTACAACTTGAGTCGGATTTAGAACGTTTTAATTATTTAATAAAGCCATTCAACATCAGATAATGTTCGGTCTAGCGATTTAGCCAACCCACGACAATACCAACTTTATTTCGTTTGAAGAACAGAAGCTTTTCAATATAATTTTTACCAGTTGAAGAAATACGGTGTCCAGTACCATCCTTATAAACAGAAAATATGGAAGATATCATGCCTCTTTATACGGAGTTTCGGTGGATGGTGCAAAAGAGAAAGATGTGAAGGCTGGGGAGGGGGCTCTTCTTTCTTCTCTTTCTTCCTTCTCCTCAGCTGGGAGCATTGCAGCATTAAACTCTGATGCCAACACACCTCGTCGGATTGTCATTCTGGGGTATAGTGGGTGGACAGGAGCAGCTGGCTTATCTGAAACTTCCGTCCCATGCCCAACTCCATCCGGAAAAAGTCTGTAAAAAAACAAATAAATAAATTACAGTTCACATGCAGAGGATAGACGAGGTTCAGAAAATAAAATCATGATTACTAGATTGTACAGGATTTGACTGCAGAAGATAACAAGTATGCTGATTCATAGGCATAGCGTGTGCTTAAGGGAGACTAATAGTGAAAAACTTCTTCCTTCAATTTTGGATCTCAATGTATTTTGTCCATGCCTTTGTTACGAAATCAGAAATTCTGAGTTTGTTTCAGTAGAGTAAATAGATATAGTCCAGATAAAATATCAGGAAAAAAACTGCAAGTTCTTTTAGGGCTCGTTTGGATAGTGAGATGAGATGATAAGAGATAGTTTTAGATGAGTTAAATAAAATATTGTTAGAATATTATTTTTTTAATATTATTATTGTTTTGGAATTTGAAAAAAATTGAATTGTTTATTATATTTTGTACGGGAATTTGATAAGGTTATAATAATGAGATGAGATGGGTTGAGAGTGTTTCTATATCCAAACGGAGTCTTAATTAAGCAAAACTCTTATTACATGATATTACAAAAAACAACGGCTGACTGATTTAAATATCATTTTAAAACCCATGGGATTTGAAAAAAAAATAAAAAATAAAAACAGCATGGCATACCTAATCCAGCTGCCATCAGCTCCAGGAAGCTTATTGGGTGCTCCCCATACAAATGTGTTGATTCGTGCTTGAAGTATTGCTCCAGCACACATGGGACATGGTTCTAGTGTAAAGCATTGTCTCCTGAGAATGGACAACATTATCAAGCTGAAGCAAAGTGATGTCAAACAGTTTGACAGGGAAAGTACATTCCATATAACAGAACCTAATCGATATGAAAAAATCTATTCGTCCATTTTCTCATCATCCGATAATGTGGCATTAGATGATAAGTTCACAAGTGAAATATAATAAATAGTCTACAATCATCTAATGCCGCATTATGGGATGAGGAGAGGATGATGAGTAGAATTACTCAATCCATATTATGTGCTCTGAAGAGATTGTAGAAAGGCCTCTGCATGTTCATACTACTACTGCCATCATACTCTTGTTAACTTGGTAATCGGGATGGGGGATAAGAGGTACATAACAAAACATAAGACACTAAAACGTACAATGGCCAGTACTGCAGTACATACATCTATTTCTTCTTTTATTTTATTTTATTTTGTTCGTTTCTATTTTTTTCTTTCCAAGTATGATGCAAGTACAATGCAAATGTTCCTATCCATTGTACGTCAACCCATCAAGTAACTGACATTTTTCTCATACTGCCCTAGATTAGCAGCGGCTCCATTTTGCACTCTAACCAGCAGTGTAAAGACGGTCAATATGCCATATATGTTTTCCAATGTAAATATAGCAATTAATCCAAGTCCTCAGTTCTATTCCACATGAGTTGAATAAAGTGTGAGGCTTTCAATCTTTAGGCACAGTTGCATCTAACCATACATAAATTGAGATGAGATTTAAGATTTTAGAAACAAAAGCTAAAAACAGGTTCAAAAACATAGGAAAGTACCACAAGCCTCCAAGTCCGAAGCGAATTTGAAGCCTCACGTATGCAAATCATTTCCGCATGGGCGGTGGAGTCCCGTAACTCTTCCACACTGAAATACATATCTCCATATAAATACCCAAAATCCAACCAAACAAGAGACAAATAAGCTCACACAACTTACAGGTTGCATCCACGAGCAATAATCTTTCCATGCTTCACAAGTACAGCCCCAACAGGCACCCTCTCAAGCATCAGCAGCCTTCTTGGCTTCCAACAGCACCTCCCTCATAAACATTTCATCAATTCTCTGCTGCTCACTTTCAAGTTTATGCTTCTTCCCATTCATCAAATCTATCTCTTGGAAGTAGCTTGTTCCGCTGAAGTCTCCTTTGTTTCAATTCGGGCGTAGGGCATTGGACCTAGGCCCTTTCTATGCGGGGCGGGACAGCGGGCCCCTAAAATGAGATGTAATACTTTTTTTTTTTTTATCGAAGTTGGGCTTAGTTTCTCTCCTCCCCATATGTTGAGCCTAAAGACGTAATGGGCTTCGGCTTGAAGTTTAGATAAACATTGGTATCTCCGGTTAAAGAATCTTTCCAATTTCTAGATTTATTGACCCAAGCTCACCTTTACATGTAGGTGAGGTTTGGATGTTGAAATAATATGGGAGTTAAAAATTTATTAAAATATTATTTTTTTAATATTATTATTATTATAGGATTTGAAAAAATTGAATTATTTATTATATTTTATGTGAAAATTTGAAAAAATTATAATAATTAGATAAGATAAGATAAGAATAATTGATCTAGATGAGTTAAGATCAACTCTAAATTCAAACAGGGCTATTATTTGGGTTAAATATAAAAATAGTTTATTTGGTTTACGTGCAATTTTCTATTCTCAAGCGACATCCTGATTTCTTGTCCACATTTTTAGAAGGAAAAAAAAAAAGAGTTACTGGCGCAATATACATTTTTCTAGCATGCAAAATGCACGTGTCTAATTTTAATACAATTAAAAGTATTAAATTAAAAGACACATGAAAATTAAATTGATAATATTGAGAAGAGTAATGCTAAATATAGTCATAGGTGTGCAGGTCTCGCATATTCATTTTGAAAAAAATGTGACCTATTATTATAAAATGAGTTTTTTTCATGTGTTCCAAACTTGCTCATTTTTTTCAAAATGAGTGAGCGAGACTTGTACACCCTATGACTGCATAAATAATTTTACTATTGAAAAATAGTTATTATATTTTCAAGTCGATGTGTAGATCACATTATCCACGTCGCTTAAATGGTAATATTTAATTTGTAAGATTCAAATTTTTAAATTTATATTTTAAATCAAATTATGTCATTAAGCACTTTACTATTCCAATCTCAATTGACCGAAAACTTGGTCATTTAGGGCTCGTTTGGACACTTAGTGGAAGAGATATTCTCACTGCCCACTAGGTCAGGCCTGGTCCACTCCTGAAGGCCCAACAGCCAGAACGTAACCAGCCCACCAATCGAGATAGGTGAAAGAGGGCCCAAAGCCAACGTGAGAAAAGGATCAACGTGAAAGATTGGATAGCATTCACTCTGACACGTCTATACCCACATAAACTGCAGGGAGCCATGCTGCAAATGGTCAGATACAAAATGAAGGCAAGGGATCCTTGCATGAGGCTCTATTTCTGACAGAGTGCCCAAACATTGGCCACACTCACCCACTTGCCACAGGAGACATAACCCAGAGGAGCCACGCTGCATTAAATGCGACGACATGGTACCCAGTATAATGGAGGACACCCCTGCACTGGAACAAGGGAGCCCACCTCGACAGGGAGTATAAAAGCCTAATTTCATGTTAGAATTGGGGTCACATACTCTTACATAAAAATTTTCTCCAAGAACAAGAGAATTGACTTAGGCATCGAAGGTGTTTTACCACCCACCGAACATTCACATTTCTTGTGTTGTAGGCCCATCGAGCCCATTGTCCGATGTGCGAAACACATCATTAACACTTAGAATATATCATAATATATGTGAATAGTAGTGAAATGGTTTAAGTTAAGATGTTTTATTAGATTTTGAGAAAGAATAGAGAAAAAATTGAATAAAAATATTATAAGATTAATAAATTGTTTGAATATAATTTTTGTTTTGAAATTTAAAAATTTTATATTATTTTTGTGCTTTATTTGGGAGTTTGGAAAAATTATAATGATTAGATAATAATTAAATGAAAAAGTTAAAAATTTGAAATTGAAAAGTGTTTTGTATTTAAATGATGTTTATGAATGAAATATCTTAAAAACTTGTATTCCCAAATTAGTCCTTATGTTATCTAAACAAATCCTTTGTTCTGGTCCACTCTCGTTGAATTTACGTTAGTTGTCTATCTCTCCATGGATGGAGAATGTATGAATTATAATTGTAAGAGAATTTTCCTCACTTCTCAAAGCCCACTGGGCCTCGATCCAATGCCCAGCCCGAAGGCCCCCAGGTCCGCTTAAGGGGCATAACATGTACCAGGGAGAAGTGCTGAATAGTCGACAAGACAAATCAGCCTGACAGTCTGTAGCCGCCTTCAGAACCCAAAAACTTGCACAGAACGCAGCGGGAAATGCAGAGGGCCCTCAATCCATCGGCATCAGATCATCTATGGCCCATATAGACCAGACATGAAGTCAGGAAACCACGCCACATTAATGGCACCGCTGCCAAACTACACGCCACATTTTTGGAGCCGTAGCAGAGTCACGCCGCATTAAAGAAGTTCTGACAACAGAAACAGAAAGGAAGGCCCAAACTTTGTGGAAACAAAGACAATTTGCACCCACAGCCCACGGTATAAATAGCCAGCTCCAAGTACAAAGAAAGCTCTTTGATCCTTAGACTCATTTACTTATTTACAAACTTTCAAGAATATTTACTAACTTTGGCATCGGATGTTCCCTGGCCCCAAGGCCACCCTCTCCTAGTTGCACTATTCTCCATCTTTTGCAAGCTCGTTTCCGAAGACTTAAATTTTCGGAGCATGGCCCAAAGGTGTGCGAAACACGACGTTAACAATGGCACCGTTTATGGGATCGTTATAGGTATTATGTGTACTTCGCACTTTTGAGATAACTCATTCAAGGCAACTTGGGAGTGTACCTGTGCCACCAGTGACATGGAAATCAACCAGGCAGAGGGCCAAGTACAGGAGAGTGAGAAAGGAGCAATAGAAGGAAACAATGCACCCGCCTATAACGGGATGCCAACAAATGGCAGGGTAGGCAAGGCATATCCTACAGAGGGTGCCTGCACCTTACCCCCAGCTCCAGACTATGTGGAGGTCATAAGCGAAATCCGAGACGAGCAAGAGCTCTGGAAAGCAAAACCAATCAGACTATTGGAGCTTGTTACCCTCGACCCAGATCGACTAGAAGTCAGGGTAACAATTAGCAGCAAAATGACACTTGAAGCCCGAAGCACCATGCGACAACTTCTTACTGAGCACCAGGATGTGTTCACTTGGAGCCATGGGGATATGCCTGGAATCACGCCCAAATTCATACAACACAACCTTAGTGTAGACCCAAAAGCTAAAGGAGTAAGGTAGAAACATCAAAGCGTCAGTGCAGAGAAGAACGTCTCCATAGCCGAGGAAGTGGACCGGTTGCTGAGTGCGGGATTCATTCGAGAAGCTCACTACCCAGAGTGGTTGTCTAATGTAGTGCTCGTAAAGAAGCTGAGTGGTAAATGGAGAATGTGTGTCGACATTACCGACCTCAACAAAGCTTGCTCAAATGACAGCTTCCCGCTTCCTCGTATCGACCTCATTGTCGACTCCACAGCAAGCCATCGCATGCTCAACTTCATGAATGCATACTCTGGATATAATCAAATCCGTATGAATCCCGAGGATGAAGAGAAAAGTTCGTTCATCACCGACCGAGATTTGTCCGGTTACATGGCGATGCCCTCAGGCTTAAGAATGCAGGAGCCACCTACCAGCGACTGGTCAACCATATGTTCAAAGGCCAGATAGGAAGAAACATGGAGGTCTACGTGGACGACCTGCTGGTTAAAAGTAGAACATTAGAATAGCATTTAAGCGACTTAAGGGAGGCTTTCATAATACTACGACACTACCAAATGAAGTTGAAGAAGAAGGGGTCCAGAGGCTGGTTTACTACTCCAGTCGAGTGTATCGAGGGGCCGAATCCAGGTACCCCTGATCGAGCAGCTAGCCTTTACACTAGTAATAAATACGCGTAAGCTGCGTCCGTACTTTCAAGCTCACCAGTGCGGGTCCTTACGGAAACCCCTCTAAAAAAGGTGTTGCAACGACCAGACACCTCAGGCCAACTTATGAATTAGGAGGTGGAACTGAGCGAGTTTGACATTGACTATGCGCCACGAAACACCATAAAGGGGCAAGTGTCAATGAATTTCATTGCTGATCTAACCAGCTTCTCAGAAGAAAACGATGATGCACCTCATGTAAAGTCATGACAAGTATTCGTTGACAGCTCGTTTTGCCGAGTTGGAGGGAGAGTGTGGGTGCATATCGTTATATGTGAAGGAGAAGAATACAATTACGCCATCAAATTGGCATTCAAAATGACAAATAACGAGGCAGAGTACGAAGCACTGCTCTTAGGATTACTGGTGGCCAGGTCTCTAGGCCCCACCGAGATCGAAGTATGGGTCGATTCTTAGATAATGGTGGATCAAATATGAGGGGAGTTTGTTGTAAAAAGTGAAAAGTTGAAGAAATATCTAGTTTTGATAGAGGTCGAGCGCCCCAATTTCAAGTACTTCCAAATTCAGCAAGTGCCGAGGACTGAAAATCAGAAAGCAGACAAGTTGGCGCGCTTCCGGATAGGAGGACTCCCCTTACCAGAAAATACGGTGATCCGAACTAAGGAAGTACCTACTGTGGGAATTGAAGTAATAGATATACGACCCGGAGCCCCAGACTGGAGGGGGACATAATCAGATATCTGGAAACCAACAAAGGACCTGAGGACCGACAGGAGGCAAGGAAGATCAGAAATAGATCGGCGCACTACACCATGGTCGAGGGAGTCGTATGCCGGAGGGGTCACTCGGCACCTCTTTTAAGGTGCATCTCCCTGAAAGAAGCGCAATACATGCTAGTGGGAATACATGAAGGGATTTGTGAGAATCACTCGAGAGGACAAGCGTTAGCCGGAAAGGCAATGAGAGCGGGCTACTACTGGCCTTAGGCCCTATTCGACGCTAAAGACTACACGCGGAAGTGTCGGAAGTGCCAAGAGTACGCCAGGATGCCCCATTGTCCACCGGAGGAGTTGACGTCAATCACGTCGCCTTGGCCTTTCGCCCAATGGGGAATTGACTTGGTCGGCCCGCTCCCCCTAGGCAAAGGGGTAGTCAAATTTATTGTAGTGGTTGTGGACTAGTTCACCAAGTGGGTCGAAGTTGAAGCCTTAGCAACCATCACGGCGAATAACATCACGCGGTTTCTATGGAAGTTGGTAGTTTGCAGATTTGGCGTCCCACACACCATCATATCGGATAACAGAAGGCAGTTCGATTCTGACCACTACCGCGATTGGTGCAGGGAATTGGGGGGTCGAGTTTCGATACTCATCCCTGGGATATCCCCAGTTTTAACGAACAAGTCAAAGCAACCAACAAACTGCTGATAGAAATGTAAAAGAAGTGACTCAACGACAGAAATGGAGCATGGGCAGAAGAACTCCCCGCCGTCCTGTGGGCCTACCGGGTCACGGTAAAAACACCAACCAGGGAAACCCCTTTCACCCTCACATACGACCACAAGGCACTGCCACCTGTAAAGATCGAAGTCCCTACCTACAGAGTGCAGCACTTCGGGCAAGAGTCCAATGATAGGCGACTAGAGGAACAACTAGACCTACTAGAAGAAGTCCGACTAGAAGCTAAGATAAGAACCGCTGCCAACAAAAGAAGAGCCAAGAGATGCTTTAACAAGCGTGTGCGACGAAGAACATTCAAGGTTGGAGACCTCGTACTCAAGAAGACTGGAACAACAACACGGGATGAAGGAAAGCTAGGCCCCCGATGGGAGGGCCCTTATGTGGTCATCACCACAAATCACCCAGCCTCTTACTGCCTCAGGGACTCCCAAGGAAACGAGTTGCCACACCCGTGGAACGCTGAGCATCTATGAAAATATTATTGCTAAGCCAATTTATTATTAGAATTTTATATTTTTTCATGTACCCGTCGCAGGCCCTAATAAAAGAAGTTTTTGTATTTCAACGGCCAATTTCAGGAGCATAACATAACTCGCCAAGCGAACTCTCCCCTCCGAACAAATCAACACACTCCATCAGCAAAGTCAACTCCACTAAACTAGAACTCCATCAACAATTTACTTCCCCGCGAGATAAAAATGAAAATATAGGCCTAAAATGTTACCTTATTCCTCTCGCGGAGAAGTGCGGGCTAGTCCTTGACCACCCGAAGACAAAGGCTTACTTTCCTCGTAAGCGTCAACAGGCAGAAGTGGGTTCAATAACAGACTATCCGAACGACTTACCTCCCTATGAGACACCATAGGGAAAGGTAGGCCAAAATGTTGCCTTATCCCTCTCACATAGGAGAGCGGGATCGGTCGTACGGCTACTCGAATAACTTACCCCGACCCCAACTATGATGAAGAGTGAGATCAGCACCAATCTGACCCAAATTTATCCTTTCATGTGATGTCAACAGGCAAGAGCGGATCCAGAACAAACTGCTCAAACAACTTACCTCCCCATGAAGGATGATAGGCGAGCAGATGGCTCAACCTCCTCGTCCAGGTGAGTGGGACAGACCCTAAGTCGAACCGAATAACTTATCCCGACCCTCATCAGGGAGAAGAAGCGGATTAGCCATATCGTTGTTCTAATTATCTCCCCGCGGGGCAACAGAGGAAAAGGTAGGCCTAAATGTTGCATTATCCTTACTGTGGTGGAATGCGGGTTAGTCCTCAACTACTAGAAAGAAAAAGCTTTTACCTTCCTCACGAGCGTCAATGGGTGGGAGCGAATTCAGTAACAAACTGCCCGAACGACTTACCTCCATGTGGGATACCATAGGGAAAGATAAGCCTAAACGTTGCCTTATACCTCCCACAATGGAAAGCAAGATCAGCTTCGCGGCTACCCGAATAACTTACCTCGACTCCTACTATGATGAAATATGGGATTAGCGCTAGCCTAAACCAAAATTACCCTTTCCTACGGTGTCAAAGGGCGAAAGCAGGTCCAGTAACAAACTGTTCGAACAACTTACCTCCATGCGGGATACCATAGGGAAAGGAACAGAACATTATTCGAGAGCAGGCCAAGTCCATGGACTGCTCGAATAATGAAGCAAAAGACATGAACATCATCAACACGAACAACAGCAACACAGAACATCAAGATGGGCATCATCAACAAGCATCGTGCGACACAGATCGGAGAACCCAGGTTTGCGACATTAACTTCTGTGACAAAAAAGAAAGTAATGATGATGTTCTCATTTCCCGAATAGGACAGACAATGTTGCGCTAAGGGGGGAAGATTAGCAAAGTTTCAAATTACCTAGATTGTTTTACATCCTCGTGGGCAAAGAAGGCAAGTCGGGCCTAAGAACATCTTAACTCCCCGCGGCGAAGAGTGGGATCAACCTCACGGATGCCCTAAAAGCAAATCTACGCTAATGGAGGAGGACAGGTAAAGTTCCAAATTACCAGACTATGTTACCTCCCCGTGGGCCGATGAGGCAAGTTAGGCCTAAGGCCGTTTTGACTCCCCGCGACAGAGAGCAGGATCAGCCTCACAGTTACTAAAAAGCGAAGCTGTGCTACAGGGAAATGTGAAAAACACTCGTCCCTTAGGCAAAGTCATTAGGACCCGGAATTATGGATACATGGTGAGGGTCGATAAAAGGAGCGCAAGTCGGAAGACTGCCAGCAGGCGGTGTCGTCAAATGTTGGCCGAGCAGGCACTATGCGGCAAACCTGCATGGCCGAACTCCCCCTGGGCCGGCCCATAAAACAAAAAGAGAAGACAAAAGCAAGAGGAAAAGAAGAATAATGGAAGAGAATCGAAAAGGCATAGCCGGATATAATCAATAGAAGGTAATTTTATTATTCATTAAAAGTTACATCATAAAGTCGCAAAGCTACAAGGAACAGGTTACATCATAAAACCGCAAAACTACAAGGAACAAGTTACATCATAAAGTCGCAAAGCTACAAGAAACAAGTTACATCATAAAGCCACAGAGTTACAATGAACAAGTTACATCAGAAAGCCGCAAAGTTATAAGAAACAAGTTCCAATGTCTAACCGTAGACCTAGACCGTAAAGCGGCCGGATATAATCCAAGGGAACCAAAAGTCCGCATTGTTCTCAAACCCTTCTGAAATAAGATGAGCTGAAATTCTCTAACAACGACAAAGAGCGTCGGGTGATCTAGCGAAGCGAAGTGTTAAGGAATGGAGAAAAAATTCCCCTCGGACCTGTCTGAGAGGAATTGGCAGAGTAACTATAATGGAATTTTCCTCACTTCTCAAAACCCACTAGGCCTCGGTCTAATGCCCAGCTCGAGGGCCCCCAGGTCCACTTAGGGGGGGCGGACCATTTACCAGGGAGAAGCCCCGAATAGTCGACAAGACAAATCAGCTTGACAGTGTGCGGCCGCCTTCAGAACCCAAAAACTTGCACAGAGCGCAGCGGGAAATGCGGAGGGCCCTCCATCCATCGGCATTAGATCATCTACGGCCAATATAGACCAGACGCGAAGTCAGTAAACCACATTGCATTAATGGTACCGCTGCCAAACTACACGCCACATTTATGAAGCCGTAACAGAGCCACACCACATTAAAGAAGTTTTGACAACAGAAACAGAAAGGAAGACACGAACTTTGTGAAGACGAAGATGATTTGCACCCCCCCAACCCACGGTATAAATAGTCAGCTCCAGGTACGAAGAAAGCTCTCTGATCCCTAGACTCCTTTACTTATTTACAAACTTCCAAGAATATTTACTAATTTTGGTATCGAAGGTTCCTCGGCTCCAAGGCCGCACTCTCCTAGTTGCACTACTCTTCATATTTTGCAGGCCCATTTTCGAATACCTGAGTTGTTGGAGCTTGGCCAAAGGTGTGCGAAACACGACGTTAACAATAATAATTAATTTGCTAAGAAAATAAAGTCTATGGCTACATTTGTTAACGCTTTGCTAGTTTTTTTCAATTGTTTTGTTTGTCTGTCATTCACAATCCTCACCCAACAAAACAATGCAATGGTGTATCATGGGGTTATGTTTTTTTATAATTTTTTTAATCTAAATATTTTATAGAGTATAGATATAACATACAAATTTTATTGTATTAAGTGTTGTCATTAAATTAATCCGAACTATAAAACGTGTTTAAATAAATAAATATATATATATATATATATATATATATATATATATAACTTCAACTTCGTTTTGTATGTATGTAGAATATCCATCTCTATTATATAAGTGCCTATCTAACTGCTACAATATTTTTTCTTGTTCTCCCGTTAAATTTTCTTGTTTCCATTAACTCTGTTAACTTTTGCCCTACCTTGCACGCATTCTATAGTCTAGTGTTCTCTCTCCTTGGTTTAGGGTTTCTCTCATCTCTCTCGTACTTACAATGACAGACGAAGTGCAATACTCGTCTACTTGTCAATCTCGGCATCACGTGGTATGCTTTTTTCTACTTCTTCTTGTCAGTTAAATATTTTTTATTGTTTATTAAGTAATTTATTTAGACGCAGTACTTAGATGTAAAAAAAAATTACATAAATTCATACAAAATGTTGTTTTGAGACAACTCCAGAAAGAAGACGAAACCTAAACAAGAACAAAGCGAAAAACAGGAACTCTTGAATTTATACAAAAGTAAAGTCGACCAAAGTTTGTTGGAATTTGTAAAAATTGACAAAAAAAAAAATTATATACTATCACTAATCCTAGGGAAAGAATGGAGAATATGAAATTAACTCGAAAAGGGATGGGGGAAACTGAGTTTGATGTCAGTTTGATAAGAAGACATCAACCTCATCAAAATATATAATACTTTTGTAGATCTAAAAAGATTCTTAATATGAGAACAAAAAACCAATATACATAAAGAAGAAGAAAAAAATAACATTTTTTTTTAAATCTAAAGAATAAACCTTCGGATCCGTAAGGACTCACAAAAAAATAAAGTTTAACCAAAAAAAGGAGAAGTGGAGATTGTTGTTTGTTTGGTCAAGTGATGCGAGATAAGGCTGCGCAAGATGGCGATGTCGTGTTGTTGTTGGCGTTGGTGTGGCTGAGAGTGGAAGCAGGAGATAGAGAGAAAGAAAGAAGAGAGAGGAGGTGAAGAAGAATCTGAAACGTTGGGGTTAGAGCATTAGCATTGGTCTATGCATATGCATATACAAAGTCATATTTGCATAATATGGCCTTAAAATCCTCCACATTAGCTTATGTATATCCAAATATTTAGCTACCTATGAACAGTGCTTATCCAAATTTGGATAACCACTATTCACCCTACAAATCATATTTTAATTATTATTTCTCTCCCCTCCCACTCTCTCTCTCACAATCCTTTCATTTTCTTTCTCCTTCAACAACACAACAAACCTTCACTTGCACATTCATTTTATTATTATAATATATTATATATATTTTTCATTTTATTATATTTTTAATATATTATTATTAAAAAATTATATTTTTTATTATTACATTTGTATTATTAATGTCAAATGTATGTAGTGGATGTTAATTGTAAAATATATATAAAAAAAATTGATTTTAGCAAAAAAGTAATAATAATAAAATAATACCTCAAATATACATAAGCTAATGTGGGAATTTTGCTTGAATGACAAAGTGGCTATGCAAAAGAGGTAATTTTGCATATGCATATGCATAAACCAATGCTAATGCTCTTATAAGAGAGGACATTTTGTGAGGAAATAAAGAGGCGTCGGCACTGAGAGGAAGAAATAGAAGGGAAAAAAATTGAAGGTTTCTACTTTCTACACGTCTAAACAACGCAGTTTAGACATTGGGAAGGGCTGGGCTGTGTTGGGCCTTGATATCAAATTGGGTAGTGAGGATTTGGACTAACGTGTGACAAATAGATAGTGTTGTAAATGTTTTTGAATTTTTGTTTTCTTAAGAAAAGTGTTACTCTATATGCCAATTACTAAAATAATTGCAATAAAAAAAATTGAAAAAATAAATTCTAAATTTTAAATTAACACATTATATATTTAATTTATAAGTGATAAATTTATAACATATTCATTCGACTATGATTAATAAAATTAACAATAATAGTTCTATTTATTCATGTCATATTTAAAAAACATATGAACTTGTAATTATTGATTATATTGATTCGGTATTTCTTATATTTAAATCTTTTTTTCTGTAGTTGTCAATGATGAAAATTTATATCATAATTATATGATTAAATTATTTAATACTTACTAATCTACTTTATAAATTTAAAATTAACATATTATATATTTAATTTACATAAATCAGTTAATTTGTTTAATATAATTTAATTATAAATTTTCATAAGATAAAAAAAATATTTTATTGATAATTTAAATAGATTCATATATTGATTAAATCACTTAATGTTTTCATATAGCCTTATTTAATATAATTTATTATTTAATAAGTTCGATATTTTAAAATTTTAATATTAATAACTGAATATTAAATTTTCTATTATTAAAGAAACTTATATTTATGACATTATTAATGTGGTTTTTAGTAACACTATTAATAGGAAATTCCGTACAATATAATATTCTGTTTAATTTTTTATTTTATAAATGTCTATATATCTTATTGACTGTATTTGTTATTATTCTTAATATTTTATTATAGCCTCATTCAATAAATATAATTCTAACTTTATTATATTCTATTTTTTATACGTTCTTTGTCACAGATTTGTTGATTTTGTTCTTATTTTGCACATCATCATTCCGCTGCCTATTGATTTGTTCCATTTCCACTGCTCTTTTATTTATCATATACTTTTTGGTACTTTTTATTCTTTTGAAATAAAAAATGCTTATTCTATTTATTTTGTAATATTTATTCTATGTATTCATATGTCATATTTAACAAACATATGAACTTGTAATTACTGATTATAATAATTTCATATATTTTTATATGTGAATTTAACCTTTTATCCCGAAATAATTTAATGTTATATTAGTTAATTTAATGTAATGTGTAGGGATTTTTTTTTTTAAATTGAATGTTTCTTAGTTTTTATATTGTTTGTGTTATATTTTCATATATCTGCATGTTTTGCTGTTTATTTTTTAGATTAGTCTCTCAAATTGGTGCGGAATTCCTAATTTTCCATAAGAAATGCCTATTGGTAAGACAATATTATTAGATAAAAAATTACATTTAAATTTAATAAATACCGCCTTTATTAGCTTTTATATAAATCTTTCTATAAAAAAAAGGTTTTAAGAATTTGAACAAAAAGCCGTAAAAAAAAATTGGTATGCTGCTCAATCGGAGGAGAAGAAAAAAGAGATTCGCCGGAAGAAAAGAGAAAGATATGCTAAGTTAAGAATATCTCTATGTCACAAAATTCAAAAAGTAAGACAATACATACTTGCTACCGTTGTAATATATACTTAAAAAATATATGTATATTGTTGTGAATAGGTTTTTGTGAATTGTTGTATTATAGTTGTCGATATTTTACATGTGGTGTATATGATGTGTTGCAAACATGGAGAAAAATTTTAAAATATAAATAACTGTGTGTGTTTATAGTTTAAAATTTGAGACATTACAAAAATTGTCAACCGTTGCCCTTACTAGTATGTGTATATATATATTTAATAAATCTATATTCTAAACATATTATTTTGGTTATATAAGACCCTGCTTGGATATAGAGATGGTTTCATCTCATTTTATATCATCTCACATCATCATTATAATTTTTCTAAATTTCTATACAAAATATAATAAATAATTCAACTTTTTTCAAATCCCAAAACAATAATCTATTACTATATATAAAGCGGAGTCATATAATTCTGACGTGACATTCTACACATAAAAGTAGGCATTCTACCCATTAAATTTGAAATGTTATGTTTATGAAGCGGTAATCTTTTTAAAAACAATGTTTCATTATGAATCATTATAACTTTTAAATTACATTTCATTTATTACATATAAAGATATAAACCAATTCAAAACTCCACCCAAAAGCACCAATTCAACATTTATATTGTTTTGTATTTTCAGCGGAGTCATATGACTCCAATGTGGCATTCTACCCATTAAATTTGAAGTGTTATGTTTATGAATCAGTAAACCTTTTAAAAATAATATTTCATTATGAACCATTGTAACTTTTAAGTTTCATTTCTTTTCTTACATATAAAGATATAAACCAATTCAAGACTCCACCCAAAAGCACTAATTCAATATTTATATTATTTTGAAGTTTAAGCAGAGTCATATGACTCCGATGTGGCAAGCTACCTATAAAAGTAGACATTTTACCCATTAAACTTGAAGTGTTATGTTTATGAAACAGTAATCTTTTTAAAAGAAATGTTTCATTATGAACTATTGTAAATTTTAAGTTTCATTTCTTTTCTTACATATAAATATATAAACCGATTCAAATCTCTACCCAAATACACTATGTCAACCTTTATATTGTTTTGTCAAATAAACTGTCATATAAACAATTTCGAATTTCTCCACTATAAAATCCGGTCTCTCTCTAAGTCTCTCTCATACACAACAATTTGCACATTGCATGGATTATAGGCTCGTAATATTAAGAATAATATTCTTATAATATTTTATTTATGAAATTCCAAATTTCAATATCTTTAATTGATGACCAATCAATTTGGCAGCTCCACTGATCAACAGGTTGGAAAATGGAATACCTTTAAAACGCACCAAAAGAGGGAACAATTATTTATTATAAAATAGATTTAATTAACGACATTAAATTAAAAAATTAATTTTTGTAAAATCTGCTGATGCAGCAGTTTTCAAAATTAAAATATATTTTTTTAGCATTTGTATGATTTTCTTTTCTCCCTTTTTATTTATTGAAAAGGAAGTCACTCTTTCTAGAAGTTATAATTATTGATTGATTTGATTTGCTTGTTGGCTGAAAAATTGGATAACTAATGTCCCCTTTTTCCTTCTTTACTTTGCCGCAAATAATGACTGTTTGAATCATTTGTTTGAAGACGTCTAAAAAACATCTATTTTTTGTGTTTTCATTCATAAATAGGTTTGAAAATTCCAACAATGAATAGCAGAATTTAATGGTTGTCAACAACCCAACCCGCCACTTGTAGTGTGGCTTTATTATCAGATCGTTAAAGTGGATAAAATGGTGGAGCCGTCTTAGGACCGTTTGCATTTAGTGGCGATCTCATCTCATTTTATTACTATTTATTATTATTCATAAATTTCAACTCATAAATTTTATTATTATTCACAAATCATCTCATCTCTGAATCTAAACGGGACTTTGTTAGATATAGTTATAAATTATGCAAGTATCGTCGCATACTTCTTTTAAAAAAGAATAGAATTGTTATTAGAAATTAATTTTTTTATGTAAATTTCTTATTTATTTATTTTTTTATAAAAGAATGTACGGTGCTTACGGACTTAAACTACAAATATCCTTTCTCATCATTTCTTATTGTACCTTCCAAATGTCAAAAGGACGTAATCATTTTTCTTATTTACTAATCAATTTTTAAAACCCAATGAATGTTTCTTGCCATATACATTTCCAAGAATCTTCCTAGAAAAATTCAAATTAGGAGTCCTTACAAATCGTATGAATTGATATTGAGGAATAAATAATGAAGAGATCATTATTAGTTTTGTCTTCCTATTAAAAGCTGAAATAATCCCTATAGTTTTTCTTAGATAAATTGATGCTCATATTATGATTTTGAATTTTGTTATGATGTGTTTTCAATTTTGATAATTTCAATCATTTGATAAAAAGATAAATGTTTTAACTATAAATATATCTCATAAAAATAAATCTATTAATTGATATGATTTGATGTAGTACGTTAGATTGTAAGTTTACTTCTTGTTACAAAGTAGATCTAACATATCATATAAAATCATATTAATTTATATATTTACTTTTGTAGTACTTTTTTATGCCAGTAGCACTTTTCTTGATAAAAATAATAAACGGTTTATCGATATTATCATTTTTTAACAAAAATTTACAAAAAACAAAAATAAAAAAGAGTACAAAATTAAAAATTAAATCAAATAACTATAAGCAAGTCGCAGAATGATGTGTTTATGAAAACAATATATATTTTACAAAAAGATCTTATATACTACACTATCACTTTTTGACATTTCTTATCGAATTTTTAATTAATAAAAAAAAAGAAGATGATTCATGAAAATGTGATATTTAAAAAATAAGATAATAGTAGGTAGTATTATTTCTCAATTATTATTGATAAATTAAACAATGACGGGATGAGAGGCTGAGATACCAATCGCGTTGATGAATTTAATGTTTGTATAATCAGGCATTGACAAAATCCTGCGCTTTGTTTCTATCAAGAGTCGGCTTCGCAGCCTCTTTCACCAAGTTGGGAGAACTCAGAAAATATCCTAAAGCTTTTTTGTTCTTGTAAATTGGTTTTTCATTTTTCTCTGTAAAGTTTCAATTGTTATTTTTAAAAGAGTAATATCTTGTTTGTTTTCGTAGATCAGATGAGATGAGATGAGATTAAAAGTTGAATAATATATTATTATAATATATTTTTTTAATATTATTTTTGTTTTGAAATTTAAAAAAATTAAATTTTTTATTTTATTTTATGTGAGAATTTGTGAAAGTTGAAATGATTAAATGAGATGAGTTGATAAGAATTGTAATGCTACGTGTACTTACAATTTTACATACAATATTCTATTTTATCAATTTTTTTTATAAATTTAAATCTTAAATTTTAATAACTTTACGTATTATTATAACAGTAAAAATTATAAATATGAATAACATTTTACTTTTTAAAAAGAATAATTCTACATACAACTGTAAAGTACGTAAACGTCACGTAACCGCTTTGAAAAAGAGTGGGATTCACAATTAAAAAAATTAATTTTTTTAATGTGGGTCTTATATTTTATTCACTTTTTTCAAAACGATTACGCGATAGTTACACAATTTACAATTACAAATATATTTTCTCTTTTAAAAATTCTTACCAATGCAGGAATAGTTTCAGGGCGAAGGCCCAACGCCTCCACCTGTGACTTGTGAGGAAGTAAAATCAATGGAAAAGAAAGGAGAGATCATTTTGTTCTTGGTTCTCGACAGCTTGAAAAAGAATTTCCCTATATGCTATTCTCTTAAAATGAATACATTCGAAAATTAATAATTAATACAATATTATTATAATTTGATATAAATAAATGAGTAATGCTAGATACAGTTCTAGAGTATACAAGTCTCGTACGCTTATTCGAAAAAATAGTAGAATCCATGATTAAAAAATTTATTTTTTTCATGTTATCCTATATTTATTTATTTTTTTAAAATAGAGTATACGCGATACTTGTACATTTTTAAATTGTAAATATCATTTCTCTAAATGAAATAAGAGGACAGTAATTCACACGACAAATCATCCTAACAACATCGAAGATATTTGAAACATGAGTCTATTTATGTCCCTCCTAGGATATGATGTCTGTTAGCGCTAACATTAGTCAATTAGTAACCTGAGTATGCCTATATGCTCGTCTTAGAGCATTGACATTAAATTGACTATTTTATTCTTTAAATTTTGAAGAATATGTAACTTTTTCATTTTTAGCTAACCATTCAAAACTTAAAGTCTACATTGGATTAGTCATCACATTCTCTATAATAATAAAATATTATTATTATTTATTTTCATATTTTTATAATTAATTTTTATTTTTTAATTAATTATATTTTCATAACCTCCTATAATCTCCAACAATCATATTCATTTTCATTTTTACAATTCAATAAATAAAATTCCATCACATGATATCAATATTATGGCATAAATATATTTGAAAAGAGTAATGCTACATTCAGTCGTGGAATACGCAAACGGCGTGCAGTCGCTTTGAAAAAGAGTGAGGTCTACTATTAAAAAATTATTTTATTTTCATGTTGGTCCCATATTTATTCACTTTCTTCAAAGCGACTGCACGACGTTTGCACACTCACGACTGCAAGTATCATTTCTCATTTGAAAAACAAGAGAAAGAAGAGAATTACGACTGCCTGCCATAGAGGACCAATATTGATACAGTGCTTTGTTTTATATATTGAATGGTATATATGCTTATATAGATGGGAAGAACATATAAATATGTTAAATGTAAGAAAAGGAGAAGCCTAATAAAATATAGTTGCAACTGTTGAAACAAGTGTAATGGGTTTGAAAAAGATAAGGCTTTTTGGTCAGTTTGGTGGGTGTGTAAAAGTATATTTTTGTAGACGGGGGGAGCATGAGATTTCATAGAAGAGTTTTAAAATCTTAAATAGTTTAATTGGGGAAAACTCTGACCTCCTTTTGTTGCTAATGGTATTACATGCGCACTGTAAAGTTTCAATAAAACTGCAGTAAGAAAGAAAGCATCTTTTTAAGATAAATTCCCATATATTGACTTGTACCCAAAGGATTTCCCATATATATTTTTTTTAATTTTTTTTTAGATGGAATGCCTGCGTATTTCAGCATCCAATGTTTTTTCCTTGCTTCCTTTAACACACTCCTCACATTTTGGTATCCTATTCTTTACAAACATAAAGACAATCGAGATCTCAGAAAGTACCCGAGACCATAATTACAAACATGTTTCAAACTACCCGAGACCATGTTTCAATCTTCAGGGGAATTCAAGAAGCTTAGCCCACGCTCCAAATAATTCAATTGACAGTTCGGGAAACTCAAACAACATCAACAAAATCAAACCCAAATAATAAAATCAAGAGTAGAATCAAGGCTAGGGTTTTGAATCAAACCCAAACAACATCAACAAAATCAAACCCAAACAATAAAAATTAAGAGTAAAATTTCGACTAGGGTTTCGAATCTTACCGTGTGCTTGTCGTGCTGGAGAAAAGCTGTCGTTGTACCGTGCTGGAGAGTGCCGTCTCAGGAGAGAATGGTTGCGGAAGAAGAGAAATGGGAAAGAAAAGAAAAAAAAATAGAAAAAAAGAAAGAAGAAGAGACGCGGGAAAGGGAATAAGAGAAGAAGAGAAAAAAAAATAGAAGAAGAGAACGGAGTGCGAGAGAGAAATAGGGAAGAAGAGAAGGAGAAACGCGGGAGAGAGATGACCGAAATTAATAAACAAAGAATTTGGAGGTGAAACAGTGCTTTTCATCTTTGAAGAAAAATATGAAATTACTGTAGATAATATTTAAGATGAAAAGTGTTTGGCTAATTCAATGTGGGTCAATTATTGATAAAGTTAGCTAAATTTAGCTAAATTTAGAGATGAAATGTTATTTGAAGAAGCCAATGTGGATGCTCTTAAGACACGCAGAAAGGAAATCCCATGCTGAGTTCCTACCATGTCAAGACTTTTGATGCACGCAATAAACCTTATATAGCTAGTGAAAGCAAAGCAATCTTCATTCTTTTGCATTCCTAAATGTGAAGCTTTTGACATGATATGGAGAGATTTGGATTCAAAACTCACCTCAACTCATCTCATCTCATCATTACAAATTTTTCAAATTCCCACACAAAATATAATAAACAATTCAACTTTTTCAAATCCCAAAACAACTTTATCAAATTCCTACACCAAATATAATAAATAATTCAACTTTTATTCTACTATTCACTAACCATCTCAACCCATCTCAATTCATCTTTGAATCCAAACCTCTTATAGTCTTCGTTTGGATAGTGAGATAAAAATAGTTTGAATTAATATGTTATATTAGGGTTTTGGGAGAGGAGAGAGAATAATTTGAATAAAAATATTATAAAATTATAAAGTTATTTTTGTTTTAAGATTTAAAAAAGTTGAATTGTTTTTTATATGTTTTTTCTAAGTTTGAAAAAATTATAATAATTAGGTGATGATTAGATAAAAAAGTTAAAGATTTGAAATTAAAAAAATTTATATTTGTGATATTTAAATATTAAAATAAGATGAGAGATGTTAAGCGAACTTTCTATCTAAATCAGACCTAATGTAAATATAAAATGGGCCTCACATATCACCTTCCTTTAGAAGAAATGTCTCATCCGCGTTTCGTGAAGTGAAATGTTATGTTCATTTTTTTATCATTTTTCCAATTGCAGCCAATTCACACATTCTTCATTTGAAACGTAGAATAAACAACGATATAGGTCACATTCTTCGTCTCGTTTATTTTTACAGATGAATTGAAATTAAAATTAAAAGTTTAATATTATTTTTGTTTTGAGATTTAAAAAAGTTAAATTGTTTATTTTATTTTATATAAAAATTTAATTTTTTTTTAATAATTAGATGCGATGAGATAAAATGAGTCGAGAGGAATTGTGCAAAGAAACGAGGCTTTAAAGTCGCTCGTGATTATAACTAGTCTTCTACATATGTTATACTATATATATATATATGTTTGGCAATCAATAAAGATATTTGATAAATATTTTAATTATAAAAAAATTTATTGAGAATAAATTTATAAATTGACGCAACACGTTAAATTATAAAATGAGTGGTGCTAGTGTTTCATCTAACTTTGACTGCTGGGCTTGCCCACTAATACAAATTTCATATTTTATTTTCAAATTATATTATATTTTATATTACAACCATTTTTATATATTTTTTTGTACATTCTACTGATTTGATTAGTTAAAAATAATTATTTTATATTAAAAAAATGATACAGTCAATCATATTAATAGAATGTATAAATAATAGTAAAAATATCTATAATTATTGAAGATTGGTTTATTTAAGGAAGACGAGAAGGATAATAAATACGTGGGAAGCTGGTAACAATAACTAATTCGGCCAGCGAGAATATTCACCACTAAAAAAATAACATGAAAACGAGTAATAACAATTAAAAACCAACAAAAATGAAAAATAAATAAATAAAGTGCATGAAAGAAATTTTTGAGTGGGCGCGTGACCGCCGATTCTGCGTAGAAGTTGTGCACATTTCCCCTGTCATGGCGGAGTAATTTCTATTGATCAAGACACAATACCCATGTCTTGGTTTCTGTGTATTTGAACATGTTTTTCGGGTAAGATATTATTGTGATCTTTCTTTCGTTTTTATTTTTGGGTTGCTGTTTTTAATTTTTTCTGCTGCTCCGCGAAGATTTTTACGGAGGGGGGGGGGGGGGGGGGGGGGAAAGGATATTTTGTTTACATCGAAAGAGAAATTATAATCCGACATTTGTGAGCTTCCAAGGTTTCCCGCGAAATCGGATTTCTCTTTTGATCAATTACCCTGCAAAATATCTGCGCTTCTGGATCTCTCCGCTTCTATTTTCTTAATCCTCGAAACGATTTTTCAATTTTCGCAACCCACATTTCCGATCTTGGATTTGGAGCGATTATTTCGAGTTAAAAAGTGTCACAGTTGCGCCAAGTCAAGGGGCCGAATGCGCGTGACCGAGAATCCAAGACAATGTCTGTTTTCAAAGCATTGGGTCTGCGCCTGCCTTCGGAGAAATGTTCACCTGTAGGAATATTCTTATAACTACCTGATCCGGATCGTCTGGGGTATTTATGTGCTCGTGGCCTTGTCTGTTCGATAATTTGCTGGCTTACGAAGCGAGTCTTTCTTTAAAACACTCTGGTGCTGAGAATTCGTAAGGTTTTGTACAGTATTATTTGTTGTCTCAACTCTGAACCCCTGTGTTGAATTTTTGCTCTCTCAAAATACTTATTTATTTATTTATGTTCTGGTTGTTGCTTCTGTGTTTTTTTTTTCTGTTTGGATCTTCTGGACTGGAACTTTTTCTGGGGTTATGTTTTTTTATAGACTGGTATTGGTTTATTCTTTGTTTTCCTCTTCTTCTTTTTTTTTTTTTTTTTATTAAAAAAATGGGCATCTTTGGGGAAAGTAGTAACTGGGTACTACTTTTGGGTATTTTCCACAGAGCCCAAAGGAAATAATCTTCTAGTTCTTCTTAGCGAGTAGGTTTTTGAATTTTTTTGGGTTGTGATTGTTGGTATTCTTTTAGGTACTAATCCTTGAAGAAGCTGAATTTACTTGTGAGGGAAGCTGCTTTGGAGGGAGCAAAACGTTATACTGAATTGCGGGCTCCTGTGTTTTCCTGGTTTTGCTGTAGGAGTTGGTGAGAGCTTGCGCTTCTAGTTGTAGAGTAATAAAATGGGAGGTGGCAGAAGGAGAAAGCTGAATTTCAGCAAGCTCTACTCATTCAAATGTGGAAAGGCATCTTTGAAGGATGATGACCATTCACAACTTGGGGGGCCAGGGTTCTCCAGGGTTGTTTTTTGCAATGAACCGGATAGCTTTGAGTCCGGAATTCGGAAGTATGGGAGCAATTATGTTAGGACTACAAAGTATACCCTTGCCACTTTCTTGCCTAAATCATTGTTTGAGCAGTTTAGGAGGGTGGCTAATTTTTACTTCTTGGTTGCTGGCACCTTGGCTTTCACCCCACTCGCTCCTTATACAGCTGTTAGTGCTATCATCCCTCTGATTGTCATTGTTGGAGCAACGATGGTGAAAGAGGGTTTTGAAGATTGGCAGCGAAAGAAGCAGGTACCATTTCTGGCTTTTCCAATTTGATTCTGTTAATCAATCCTCATATTATGTATTTAATTGTTTTTCTATCTTTCTCATTCAACTTAACTAGGTTTTATATAGGTTTTATATAGATTCAAAACAAACCATACCTGTGCAAGAGTCTCCTTTTGCCGAAGTGATTGTAGATGGTTTTTACTTTTCTCGGGATTCGTTTTAATAAACAGAAACTTCTTGGAGATCTCTGAATCAAGAAGTGTCCTGAGGCTTTGAGGGAATCGGTTACTTTGATTAAAGTTTGTGATTTTACTATAGGGCTTTTTGAGCAAAAGTATCTATCTTTGTGGAATGTTCGCCACTTCGATTGTTACGTTGGATGGAAAGACATTTTTTCTTAGTCTTTTTGACTCCCCATAGATATGATATATGTAACTTCACGTTATCTGTCTAGATTCATGGCATATAAGTTGCTCTAGTTCAGTGACGTGTAATTTTAAAAAATATTGAAATCACATGATCAGTAGGGGATGCTAATATTATTTCCTTCATTGTATGTTTTTACTACTTCAGTTCAAAACTTGAATGACTTCAAAAATGGCAAAATAGAAAATTTAATTGAATAAAGAGAGAAAGTAAACTATGTTTCTATGTTACTTGAAATCATTCTTCTTGGATATGTGCAATACTAATTATACAAGTTCTATATTATCTTGCCCATGATCAGAGATCTATACTTGATTTTTTTATGAGTAAAAATTTCAGGGATCTATACTTGATTGCACAGGCCAAAGTGCCAGTAATGTACATTGTTTGTTCTTTCTGGTTAGTTGATCCTGGGCAAACAATTTTTAACTGGAATAATTCTGCAGGATCTATGCTTTAGCATACATTGTATGTTCTTTAATTTTGCAGGATATATGGCTTTTGTATACATTGTTTGTTCTTTCTGGCTAGCTGAATCCCAGATATATAATTTTGTGGGTGGAATAACTTTTCAGGATATTGAGGTTAACAATAGAAAGGTTAAAGTGTGCAAACATGATGGGGTTTTTTATTATAC
Organism: Juglans mandshurica; assembly: GCA_022457165.1. Lineage (NCBI taxonomy): Eukaryota > Viridiplantae > Streptophyta > Magnoliopsida > Fagales > Juglandaceae > Juglans > Juglans mandshurica. Next base: position 21,441,313 of record CM039629.1, on the reverse strand, counting down.
TGAATGGAGGAACTTGAGAGTGGGAGATATAGTGAAGGTGGCGAAGGATGAATTCTTCCCGGCAGATCTCCTCTTGCTTTCATCCAGTTATGATGATGCAATCTGCTATGTTGAGACCATGAACCTTGATGGGGAGACAAATTTAAAATTAAAGCAAGCATTGGAGAAAACTTCATTCTTAAATGAGGACTCCAACTTCAGTGATTTCAAAGCTATTGTTAAATGTGAAGACCCCAATGCAAATTTGTACTCTTTTGTTGGAAGTATGGAGTTTGAAGTGCAACAATATCCCCTCTCTCCTCAACAACTTCTTCTCAGAGACTCTAAACTCCGGAATACAGACTACATATACGGGGCTGTTATCTTCACCGGTCATGACACAAAGGTTATTCAAAATTCTACTGACCCCCCTTCAAAGAGAAGCAAAATTGAGAAGAAAATGGACAGAATTATCTACTTCTTGTTTTTTGTTCTGTTTCTGATGGCATTTGTTGGATCTATTTTCTTTGGCATTGCAACTGAAGATGACTTGGAAAATGGAAGGCCAAAAAGGTGGTATCTTAGACCAGATGATTCCACAGTTTTCTTTGATCCCAAAAGAGCACCACTGGCAGCAGTTTTTCACTTTCTGACAGCCCTTATGTTATATAGTTTCTTTATTCCAATCTCCTTATATGTGTCAATTGAAGTTGTGAAAGTTCTTCAGACTATCTTCATCAACCAAGATGTTCACATGTACTATGAAGAAGCTGACAAACCGGCACATGCCCGTACCTCAAATTTGAATGAGGAACTTGGCCAAGTTGACACAATACTTTCTGATAAGACTGGAACTTTGACCTGCAATTCAATGGAGTTCATCAAGTGTTCTGTGGCTGGGACAGCTTATGGTCGTGGTGTTACAGAGGTTGAGAGGGCTATGAATGAAAGCTCACCTTTGGTTAATGAGAAAGTAAATGGACTTGACCACAAAAAAGACTCTACGGATTCGAAGTCACATGTAAAAGGCTTTAATTTTGAAGATGAAAGAATCATGAATGGAAACTGGATGAATGAGCCTCATGCGGATGTCATTCAGAAATTTTTTCGGCTGTTGACGATCTGTCATACTGCAATACCTGAAGTGGATGAAGAAACAGGAAAGGTTTCTTATGAAGCTGAATCTCCAGATGAAGCGGCATTTGTGATTGCAGCTAGAGAACTTGGTTTTGAATTCTATAAAAGGACCCAGACAAGCATTTCACTGCATGAGCTGGATCCGGTGTCGAGCAAGAGAGTTGAAAGGTCAGCATTTCTCTTTGCAACAGAAATTGAGAAACTAGAGTTTGTGTTATAACACTTTTTGGATGCAGTTATGCATATGGGTTTATATGAATAGCGCAGGGCCCATCTGTGATTTTGCATCCACTTGCCACTGGACATCTCTGTATTCTTTTCCCTTAAATTCCCACTAGAGAATAGATTGAGAGAGCGATGGCTGCTCTGCTGCTCTCTTTAGCAGCAGACAGAGCTTCTGCTATGCTCTATACTGTTTCTTGTGATTGCTTTCACAAAGAGTTGAACTCAAAACTTAATTCTTTTCAAATTTCTGTTTGTATTCTTTGCCTAGTATCTTCAGAAGCTCCATGGGGCCAAGTAGATGGTTTCCTTTAATCAATTTAGTTCGTTGCATGCTAACATACATTCTAGTGTTGCAATTGTGATCTACATCTTATGGTGGATGCGAATGCTAGAACAAGGAGTTAAATACTCCCTCCAGCCAATCTTTCTGAGGCTACATATACATGTGCAAGTAGGGCTACTTTCTTTATACTTAGCTAATCTTATATTATAAAATGAGTAATTTCCTTTTTTCAGGACATATAAACTTCTGAATGTTCTAGAGTTTAATAGTTCAAGGAAGCGGATGTCTGTGATAGTAAGAGATGAGGAAGGAAAAATACTTGTACTTTGTAAAGGTGCTGACAGGTTTGTGACCAACTATCTTGAAACCTCAGATATATCATCATCTGCTTCTTTATCACCCTAACTTATTTTCCCATGCAGTGTCATGTTTGGAAGGCTTGCCAAGAATGGTAGGAAGTTTGAAGAGGAGACCAGTGAGCATGTTAACGAGTATGCTAATGATGGCCTGAGGACCTTGATCCTTGCATATCGTGAGCTTGATGAAAAAGAATACAAGGAGTTCAATGATAAATTTAATGAGGCAAAAAACTCAGTAAGTGCATATCGGGAGTCATTGATTGATGAGGTAGCGGAGAAGATTGAGAGGGATCTAATTCTTCTTGGTGCAACTGCCGTTGAGGACAAACTCCAAAATGGGGTGGGTTGAAAATATTAATTACTAATGAACACACCCTTTTATTGATTATGGATTTGGAGATGATTTCTCATGTTGTGCTCGTCAGGTTCCTAATTGCATCAACAAGCTTGCCCAAGCAGGAATTAAGATTTGGGTCTTGACTGGAGACAAGATGGAGACTGCCATCAATATTGGGTATGATTTATGTCCGACTCTTATACTGACTTTGTGCTGAGGCCCGCTTCTCATAATATTTTGAAGATATCTGACTTAAATATACAAATTGGCAGTTTCTCTTGTAGCCTGCTTAGACAAGGAATGAAGCAGATAATAATCAATTTGGAGAGTTCCCAAATTCAGGCATTGGAAAAAGCAGGAGACAAGGTTGCGACCGCTAAGGTAAATTTGTATTTCAGTCTTTGATTCTGTTATAATCTCTCGGTAAGGCAATTTACTCTTTTAGGATGGAACTTATTTTTTTTAGATTGGCAAGTACTCTTGAACAATTAGGAGGGTTATGAGATACCATGAGATTAGTGTGATTCTGGCTGACCAAACTCTGATGTGTTTTACTTAATGTAGTGCCAGACTTATCAACCTGAATAATTTTGGCTTCACTTTGAAGCCAACTCGATGAGAAATGCATGTTAGCCTAATGTAACACGGTGATCATATATATCATGCTATGTCATTTCTTCCTTTTCAGCCTTTTAGTATATATGTTCAAAATGTGGGCATTCATGACTACACTCTACATTAGAATATTCTTTGGCCTTACCTTTGTTTTGGTAGTGCAAGTTGTACATAATTTATTGGATCTCCACTAGTATCCTTTGGGCTGGATTTGCTTTGTATTAGTTTTGGGTTTTTTTGTTCCCTCTCAAAAATTGCTGCCGACTTTTTTTCCACATTTCTGCATCCCCCCATGTATAAACAGTAAGTGGAGATGGTGCTGATGTGGCATTCTGTAGTGAAGTAGGAAGATTGGTGTCTGAATCCTGATGATTTCTATATGGACCCGTGTTATATAAAAAATCTCCAAGTCTGCAATAGGAGAAGAGTAATTATTCTATTTGAAAGGTCTTAACACCACACACCATCCACATGGCATAATTTGATTTGAAAGATAAATTTTAAAATTTGAATCTTACAAATGAAATCATGCCACGTGGATGGTGTGTAGTATAAAGGCCTTCAAATAGCACTACTCGAGGAGAAAGGAATAAAGGGTAATCTAGCAGAAAGGTGTAGAAAAAGCATGCTTGTTTGCTAGGACTTACGAACTGAGATGTAAGTCCTTTGTGCTTAGTATGGGGTCAAAATATTTTGTGAATCTCTAGGCATCAATTATTTTGAACCTGTGATGCTTGGTGGATTTGAGTTATGATATCTTATAATCTATAAATCCATATTCATTGTACATTGATGATTCTGATTCTGATTCATTCTTTAGGCATCAGAGGAAAGTGTTTTCCGTCAGATAATTGAAGGGAAGGCTCAGCTTACTTCATCAAGTGGGAGATCTGAGGCATTTGCTTTGATAATTGATGGGAAATCACTTGCTTATGCTTTAAATGATGACATGAAGAAAATGTTTCTAGATCTTGCGATTCATTGTGCATCTGTTATATGCTGCCGCTCCTCACCAAAACAGAAGGCATTGGTAGGTTTATGGTTTTTTCAGTGACTCTTTTCTGATCATCATTTGTTTTTTTTATTTTTGTTCTTTTACCATATAATTAGAATTTAGGAGTAATTTGTATTTCCTGGTGAAAAAGGTTACAAGACTGGTTAAAGATGGAACGGGGAAAACAACGTTAGCAATTGGTGACGGTGCTAATGATGTTGGAATGCTTCAAGAAGCAGATATAGGGGTTGGAATAAGTGGTGCTGAGGGAATGCAGGTGCTCAAGACTGCTATGCATTTTTTTATTTGAATTGTGTAGGAAACCTTTGTTTTTTTATTATGTTTCTCACTCCTCGTACTCTTGTTGTTTCAATTCAGGCGGTCATGTCAAGTGATATTGCGATTGCACAGTTTCGATATTTGGAGCGGTTGCTACTTGTGCATGGACATTGGTGCTACAGAAGGATCTCATCAATGGTAATCCATTCTTACATTTGGATTAGGGCAAACTTAAGACATCAAAATCTTAAAGATGTGCCATTTCCAAAATTCTATCACAAGTTTAAAGCTTCACGTGACAATCAATTTACATGGGTCATTGTCTGTTGGCAGATATGTTACTTCTTCTACAAGAATATCACGTTTGGTTTCACTCTCTTCTTATATGAGGCGTTTGCATCATTCTCTGGACAACCAGCGTACAATGATTGGTTTTTGTCACTTTATAGTGTTTTCTTCTCAACATTTCCGGTGGTTGCTATGGGCATTTTTGACCAAGATGTTTCTGCTCGGTATTGTCTGAAGGTATGTTGACTGTCAAATACATGGATTCATTTATGTTTTACTCTGTGTGGAGAGATTAGCATAATACTTTAGGTTGGGGGTGCAGAATGGAACGTGTAACTTTCATTTTTGCGATAATCATACGAACATATCTTGCTTACTCCAACCCCTTAGGCCCCTAATTGCTCTTAGACCTTGGGATGGTGTGGACTTATTTTTCCTAGATAAATAAGTATGGTGGCTCAAAGTTCTTTTCCTCGCTTTGAGATCACCCACCCTCTACCGATGCTATTGGCCAAACAGGCTGTTGGTGTAAGAGCTGTCTGTATTTATTTATTTATTTTTTATTAGCACTGGGCATCAAGAACGGTCTGTACTTTCAAATGGTTTGTTTTGCTTATGGCCATTTTATGGGACTGTTGGATTAGTGGAAGACAAAAAAAAATAAAAAATAGTATTCTTAGAAATCACATTGTTGAGTGAACAGAAAAGACCATTCTGTCCTCCTATAGTTTGGGTCCTTGGGACTTGTTAGTTTGAGTTTTTGTTATTATGTACCAGAAATACAACAATTTTAAGCCGTTGTACCTGGAGTTGCCTCTAGTGTTGAACAGCAGAGCATGCCTGATTAATATAACATATGCTTAGGTTTGACTATGTAGCCTTGACTTACATTTTTGGTTTCTCGATATGTGCTTGGGGGTGAATATTTCTTGTTTTCATTGGCAGTTTCCTCTATTATACCAAGAAGGGGTGCAAAATGTCCTTTTCAGCTGGCGTCGAATATTCGGCTGGATGTTAAATGGGTTTTGCAGTGCCATAATCATTTTCTTTTCCTGCATGAAGGCTCTGGGGCTACAGGCTTTCAATAATGATGGACAAACTGCTGGGAGGGATATCGTTGGGGGGACAATGTATACATGCGTTGTTTGGGTCGTAAACCTGCAGATGGCACTCGCTATAAGTTACTTCACCTTGGTGCAACATGTTGCCATCTGGGGTTCTATTGCAATCTGGTACCTTTTCCTCCTGATATATGGAGCCATGTCTCCTATCACTTCTACCACAGCCTACAAACTCTTAATCGAAGACCTTGCCCCATCGTCTTCGTATTGGCTTGTCATTCTTCTTGTGGTGATCTCAGCCCTGATACCATACTTTTCTTTCTCGGCAATTCAGATGCGCTTCTTCCCAATGTACCATCAAATAATACAGTTGATACGGCGTAGTAGCCGAACAAACGATCCCGAGTATTTTGATAGGGTGCGGCAGAGCTTGCGGCGGTCGACAACTCTCGGCTTCACATCGCACTTAGCATCAAGTACTAGCCCCGCTTAAGCAATGAAAATAATGATCACAGGTGATATATGTGAATTTGTTCTGGGATAGGTAGCAGTCAGAATGGAGGTCGAATACGTCTGGCTGAACTTTGAAATTTTTCCTGCTGTGTTCAACTCAAGCTTGATATAAGGTATTTATGGGCTCTTCTAGTACTTTGGATTGAAGGTACGGACCCAGAGATCTCCATTGCAAGATGAAGGTGTTGTACAGGAGCATGATTAATTTGTATCATATCTTGGATAAACGTTTCCCCAAATTAATACTGTCCGGCTTTTCAGTTTTGGCCACCCCCCACCTGAGGTTACATCTATTAATTATATACCATGTATTTTTTGTATCATTGTTTCAAGTAAAAATGTCATACAGATCAACGGAGCAAATTCGACATGGAGTTGGATAGTGTTGCTCCGAATTACAAGAAAGAGAATCTGAGCCACCAGATTTTTCCAGTAATACTTCTTTCTTAGCTCTCATCAGATGTAGTTCTACTTCTGGTCAGTACCATACGTGTATAAGAATAATCCAAGGAACTTTAGTATTTTTGGTTAAATTATAATTTTACATTGATGAAAAATTCTATTCATCATCCCCAGACACCACGTACCATATATTTTTTTTTTTAATTTTCTTACCAAATGTGTAGTATATAGATGATGTTTTGTGAATAGAAATGAGATAGTTTTGAGTTAAAGTATTGGATTTTGAGAAAGAAGAGAAAAAGTTGAATAAAAAATATTATCAAGTTAAAATATTATTAGAATATAATTTCTCAATATAATTTTTATTTTAAAATTAAAAAAAATTAAATTATTTTTTATTTAAAAATTATTTCCGAACATCTCCCCTGTTTGTCAAGCCAAAGAGCCATTATTTCAGTCGGTCAATAAGGCATGCCAAAGAGCCATCGACTACTGACTGGATAGGTTTTGAATGGGTTGATTTCTATGCACTGATTAAAAAATATCTATCTATTTTGTTTAAGACACTGTTTGGATACTAAAAATATTTTATTTCATTTCATTATTATAATTTTTATATAAAATATAATAAATAATTCAATTTTTTTAAATTTTAAAATAATAATAATATTAGAAAATAATATTCTACTAATATTTTATTTATCTTTTAATTTTTATCTCAACTCACTATCCAAACAACACATAATTATAAATCATGAGTACCGATCACCGATGTGATATATTTTTTATTGTATTTATTAGATAGTCACTTAAAACATATCGCTTTAATAATATAATTAAAATAATAAAATTTAAAACGAATAACAATATTATTTATTTTTAACTAATTTCTTTGAAGGTAAAGAATTAAAAAGAAAATAAATAAATTCTTCAAAATTGTCAAAAACGTAATTAAAAATAAAAAATAAAATCAAGAAACAAAGTATCCTTTTAACATGATTTTTTCTTCTCCCCTCAATTTCTAAAGCAAATGAGAACATGATGAATAATTATTTCTTACCTAAAATGTCCCCATCAGCACCTTTAATACGTTAGGTATAACTTCCTAACTAATTTTATGTCAGGATAGAATGGACAGTACTGTGACAAAATATATTTACAATCGTAAATTGTGTAACTATTGCGTAATTGCTTTGAAAAAAATGAATAAAATATGGGATCTACATGAAAAAAAATTAATTTTTTAATAGTGAACTCCACTCTTTTTCAAAGAGTTTTCAAAGCGATTACACGATGTTTACGCACTTCACAGTTGTATATAGAATTACTATAGTAATATATACACTTCATAAAAAAAAATGTAGTAACAAGTCAGATATAGATGCATTTAGGGATTGTGTTAACGGTCGGACATTCTTTTTAAAAAAAGAGATTGATCAATTATTAAAAAAATAATTTTTTTATATAATTATGTAAATTTTATATTTATTCCTTTTTTTCAAGATGTGTACGCGTGCGAGACTTACATACTCTAATATTACAAATATCCAAATATCATTTACCTTCCAAATTATTGCTTGAATTTATTCATGTGTTTTTAAGTTATGGAAGAGATAGATGATGATACATGAAGTACGCCTTCAAATTAAATTTAGGCAAGAAATTAATAAGAATTTCATACATGTAGTTGATCATGAGCAAATTACGACTCCATGAAAAACTATGAAAAAGGGTGGACAAAACCAAATCATGCTATGATCTCTCTGGCCAAGGTGGCTGTGCGACCTTCAGGCCAAGAAAATCGGAGGCGGAGTTGGCCATTATGGTCGAGAACTCATTAAAGCTAATGACGCCGTCCCCATTGGTGTCGGCCTCGCGCATCATCTGGGAGAGCTCGTGGTAGGTCAAAGGGTGACCCATTCTGGCCATGGAGCCGGCGAGCTCGGCGGCGGTGATGTAGCCGTTTCCGTCTCGGTCGAATGAACGGAAAACCTCCAGGAGCTGCTCCTGATTGATGAGCACCTGCTTGCTCATGTCGGGCAAGATGGCGCCGAGGAGCTCGTCGAACTCGATGGTGCCGTTGGCGTTGGCGTCCATGTTGGCCAGCAGGACGTGGAGCTGGTCGCCAGAGGGCTTGAGGCCAATGGAGCGGAGAAGGGCCGCCAACTCCAGCTGGGTAAGGCTTCCGTCGGAGTCCATGTCAAAGCGCATGAAGATTTCCTTGAGCTGCTTCAGCTGCTCTGATTGGAGCGTGGCCATCGTGAAAGAAGAGAGAAAAAAAGAGAAGAAAGAAATCGGGTGTTTAAGTTATTGGTGGTGTGTGAGTAACTGTTTCTGGTGTTTCGGTTGGTTTTAGGTTTGTTTAGGATGTGGGGCTGTGGTGCTGTCTTCTTCTTTTGTGTGTTTGTATATATGAAATGGTTCAAACCTTCAAACTGAAAGCGGGTAGAATGGGTAGCATATTAGAACATTACCATTGAACTCATCAAATGAGTCTAATCTTTAAAATTTGATGTATTTCACTTTAAAATATTGGCATTGGATTCATCTTCTACTCAAATGTAAAGTTTTGAGCTACAGGAGATTCTCATTTATCTTCAAATTTAAAGAACTACTGTTCAATGTCTATTGGATTATTTTATTACCAAAATTAGATATTTCGCATGCCATTTCGTTGTTTTCTTCCTTTCTCTTTTCTGCTTTCTTCTTTTACCCTCAAAATCCCGAAGTCCATTTTCCTTTATTTCTCTCCCTTTTTTCCTCTCCCTTTCTTCCTCTCTATTTCTTCCCTCCGTTTCCTCTCCTGTTTTTCGCCAAGCTTGTATCATAACTTTGCCGAGAGAGTGACCAGTTCATCTTTGTCCACTGGGGTTTAAATTCATACAAGGTATTTCAGATGAAAGAGGACCTCCATCACCTCCATAGGCGCACCGTTTCCGCTCCCTTCTCTTCTCGATTCTCCGCTCTTAATGTTCTCCATTTCCATGAGTTCACTCTCTCATATATATATTAATCATATATGCATGTATGAGAAATTTTGCACTATATTTGTATGCTTATGTATGTATTTTTGCCCGTGAAGAAATTTTGCACTCCCTGTATATATTTCAATCATTTTTTTGTTTGAGTTATTTGAAACAAAGAGTTGTTTTTCAATTCTTTTTTGTGGGCTTTTTGTTGTTTCTTCACTAGCAAAATATATCTAATTTTTTTCAATTAATTTCATTTTCTTGGAGCTTTGTATACAGTCGATAACATCACATTCAGCTGCCATCACTTCTGGGTTTTACAACCTTACTAAACTTGCATTCAAATGATCAGTAGTGTTTTGAGAGAGAGATACAGTAAAGTACATGTTTTGGATAAACATGGGACTGGGAGTTAACTCATATCTCTACTTGAAAAGCTGGCATTATATACGTTTTAAAACAATAGAAAGCTGAGTTCCTTCCTGGAATTGGGACTCCAACAGGTTGGAGACCTCATCAATTTTGTGTGATGAATCTGGACCCCTCCTTTGCCATATCCATGAGGCTGGACCCCAGGCAATTTTTTGATTCAATTCTTGTATACTGGATTGGCCCACATTTGAGTCAATTCTTGTATTCCATCCACAGCAAGCTCTTTAGCTCTAGCATCAAAATATATTTAGTTGTTTTAAACAAATACTTCACATATATACCATAATTTATGTACGGGTAGTAATCATCATGAGTTCTAAATCAACCATGCAGTTGTCATGATCTTTCGAAGAAAACTGTTACTACTTAACAGTTTAATCTAAATGAACTTTGGGGAAGCAACATGCAACACAGTGCATGTTTGAAATGGCAAAGTACTCCGCATATTTTTCTCGAAAAAAGTGGTTAAATCAAAGATAGACGTAAAAAAAAATCAAGAGATCAGTACAAGAAATTTATACACATTAGAACTGTATCTAATATTACTCTTATTTTAATAGACAAATAAGTTTATTATAATAATCCGATGAACAAAAGTTAGGGGCCGAGACCCATTGGCTCCCAAAGATTCAAGAAAATAAAACTTGGTACTAACCAATTATAGTTCTGATTCCATGCTGATCTCTTGGTTAATATAGTACCAATTAATGGAGCTTTCAACTTGTCTGATCTATATAGATTACTCGTCTTTAGGGAATGTAATAACTTAAGGCTAGAAAGGAAACAATTTCATTGCTATTCATGAGTTGCTTTTGGCCAGAGAAAGTAACTTTACAATCTGATATATATACCACAAGCTACATCAGTTTGTAGATTTATTTTTATATAATAATTTTGTGACTAAAATATTTTCCTATTTTGAAATCTCTATAATTCCAGAACTTAAAGTAGGAGAGAGAGATCCAAGAAAATCAGGTCGAAATTGCGAGTAAACAAAAGAAAGAAAGAAAAAAGATGGAGAAGAGAATAGAGTGAATAGGCAGGGTTCTCTATTCAGCGGCCTGCTCATAATTAATTGGTTGAAGATCCTTCTTAGAGATGCTGTACCAATTCACATGCATTCTGATCCAAACCCAAAAATCTTGACATCATGGACTACCATTCTCAGTATTGGATAACTACACCATTAAAGCATGTTTTGATAGTAAAATACGTTAATAAAATGGATGGATGAAGCAAATACGTTAATTAAAGCATGTTTTGAATCTTTTGATAGTAAAATACGTTAATAGAAAGGATGAATGGCTCTTTGACATGGCTGTCGTCGACATGATCTGCATGGCAAATCCAAATCTAAAAGCAGAAATTTATCAAACTGTTAATCTAAATGGCAAAATGATCATGTTGGATCTGCTATATATAATAACTGAAAGATTCAATCATTTCAATTAGTTGATACTGTACAATTCTGTCATCGAATTCATGTTTTGCTACACAAGTTGATAAGCTACCTGATGATCCCTTCCTACCCCAAAAGCTTCCAAATGCAAACTCCCCCTTCTTAGACATCTCCTCTAACACCTTCTCAACTTCCTCCATACAAGACCCACAACCATGGTCTCCATCTCTGAATAAACCGTCCACTTGAATTCTAAAAGACTCTCCATGCATTCCCACAAAGCTATCATCATCGTAATATTGATCCATTTCTCTTTCTGTAATCTTATCATCATCCTTCTTCCTTTGTCGAAGCCTCTTCTTAGCATAATCTCTCGTCTTACGAATCAGTTTGTAAGGAAGCTTGAGCAAGACGAAGATGAGAATCTGTAGGATCAAGCATTGACAGCAACAAGATATGACAACACAGTCTGCGGCAAGCATGTTGGGGTCCTCCATGGCCTTGAAAGCTAGCTGGAAAAGGAGGATCGAGATGATTGATGGATCGAGAAGAAGAAATGATAATGGAAGTCATATGCTTATATTATGTACGTACGTAGTGAAGGAATAAGTTCTTTCTCCTCTTGAGAGGTTTCAGGAAGTGTGAAGCAAACGGAATCGTAAATAATCTGGCAAAGCTACGAAAATGGCGCCAGTGATCCCTTCAACAAGTTTTGCAAGTATAGCTTGTGATTGGGGTTATCAGAAAATATTATAGAATATTGTACATCAAGGAAACATGATCATCAGCTGTCATCCCATGATTCCTTCAACTCCACTTCTGCCGTTCAAGATTTTATCGAGCAACTTCCACGTCTCATATATCTATTTCTTTGGCTGATCTCAATGGAGTCTGCCTTTTAAGGAAGGTCTGTGTCGTCTCTCTCGATCGCTTTGATCAGACATAAAAATGACGTTTTAAACTGAATTTTCTTTAAAAAAAAGTTCGAAAATCTAAAAGAAAAACTATTAATTCAATTGAGGATATTATCTTTTATTATTGTTATCTATTATTATTATTTTTAGCCTTCTTTGTATTCAAAATTCACCTCAACTCATTTTATCTCATCATTATAATTTTCTTAGATTTCTACACAAAATATAATAAACAATTCAACTTTTTTAAATTCTAAAATAATTTTTTTAAATTTTCATACAAAATATAATAAATAATTTAACTTTTATTCTATTATCTACAAATTATTTCAATCCATATCTAAATTCAAACGACAAGAAACTCGGCTGACGTAACGACATTGATTATTGTTATGTATTATACTTGTTGTTTGAAGCAACTCTTCTGACGTAACGCAACATGAAGACATCATGATCTGACAAATGGTTGTTTTAAGTTGTTAATCAAGGGTGGCATATGCAAAGTAGTAGAGTGAAGTAAGTGCGTGCAATCATTTTAAAAATAAATATAATTTATTATTAAAAAATTAATTTTTTTATGTAAATTTTATATTTATTTTTTTTAAAAAAAAAATTATACGACTGTAAATATCATTTTTCAAAATTAATCACAAAAAATACCCTGGAGAGTTGGCATAGAAATTAATCCCACGAGTTCGGTCTATCTGCTGCTAAATTACCATCTAGCAGGATTGGTTGGTTTTTCAAAATTTTTATAATTGTCAAGGAAACGAATAACGTCATTATGGTATTCTTTTTAATAAAACGACACCAGAAGGAAGATGATGACGACATGAAGCGCATCGAAGCTCACAATATATTTGTATAAAGAGAAAAATATTTCCAATTGTAAATTGTATAATTATAATATAATTATTTTTAAAAAAAATAAATAAAATATAAGATCCACGTAAAATAAAATTAATTTTTTAATAAAAGAAAATATATTTATAATCGTGAATTGTACAACCACCGCGTAATCGCTTTGAAAAAAGTAAATAAAACATGAAATCTACATGAAAAAAATTATTTTTTTAATAATGAACTCCACTATTTTTCAAAACGATTACGCGACGGTTGCACACTTCACAGTTATATGTAGAATTACTCTTTTAATAATAGACCTACTCTTTTTCAAAACGATTACGTGACATTTACGAATTTTATAATTGTATGTAGAATTACTCTTGTATTAAAGTTTGTTGCTGAGTATGAAGTACTGCTGTGTTTGTCTCGTGTTTGGTGTCGTCAGGATGGGATCATTTTCTCCATCTGAGATTGGAAAGCTTTAACATAGCATGCAGATGTTGATTTATGACAAAGGGTTGTGAAAAAGAAGAATCTACCAGTCTCCCACTTGTTATACAGATCCCTTCGTGTAACAAAACTGGGAAAAAAGAGCTGTATTAGCACCTCCATATACCGGTGGAGACTTTAAAAAAAAAGAAAAAAACAAACAAACAAGAATTAAGTGCAAAAGCACCAAATGTATATGCGCGGAGCTAAAAAGAAACCTGCAGGTTTCAAGAATCAAGGGTATAAATTTTAGTCTCTACAGCTGATGATGTCTGTTTGATTTACAGGCAATAACTACATCTCAGCCGAGCCAAAATCTGCAATTTAATCAACTTGAACTTGAACAAGGCTCCAGCGCAGCTTGGCAGGCCCTCCTGGTTCAGTTTTTCCATCTCTCCCAAGATCTACCAGGTCCTCTTAACTATCCAAGTTACTTTGGCTAAAAAAATCTGTACTGTAATTTTGACTACCAAATGCCATCCTCCGAAACAATCTGATTTCTTCGGATTGCTGTGCGGAGTCAAACACTGCACTTTCCCCCACTCTCATTCCATTGCTTAGATCGGAAGTAGCTAAACTATCAAAGGCTCTAACAACCTGAGAAGAATGAGAATGCGAAAAAAAATGATTACCATGCATCAGTATCCTAATATCATGGATGACGAAAAGTAAAAGGAAATATTTTCAGCTGTTTGTAAAATCAAATTTAATTACCAGTCCCATTCTTGGCCTCTTGGCTGCTGAATGTCGCACACAAGCAGCAGCTACCTCAATCATACGGAACATTTCACTCCCAACATAGTTCATGAGCCTTGGATCTGCCAAATGTTTAAATTCTACATCATCAAGTGCATGATTTAGCAAAGGTCGAGCCTGAAACATGAAAGTAGGTTTTTGGTCAGTAAAGGTGAATTGTGCAAGATTACAATGTGGTTGAGTGCACAGGTTTCTCCTTAACAACATCTCTGGCTGATATAAACGGTTGTTCCCACATCCTTTTTATGCATGCATGCATGCAACAAGTATAAAAATTTCAATTGAATCACAAGATCTTTCCTCTGCAAAGATTAATTTAGGCCATGTTTGGGAATAGAGATGATTTCATCTCAAAATTTCTCATAATTTATTTTCCAAACATCACTCAAACACAACACTTTTCAATTTCAAACTTTCAACTTTTTCATCTAATCATTACAACTTTCCCAAACTTCCAAACAAAACACACAAAAAAACAACTTTTTCAAATTTAAAAAAAAAATTATATTAAAAATTATATTCAAACAATTTTTTAACTTCATAATATTTTTATTTAGCTTTTTCTCTCATTTATCAAAACCCAACAAAACATCTTAACTCAAACTATTTCACTACTATTCACAGAATTTTCATCTCATCTCATTACCCAAGCATGCCCAGTATCCTAGCTGGATTTGAAAAGTAGCAGATGCGTTGCCATTTATTTCTTTTTCTTATTTTTTTAAGAGGCCAGAACCCCGTATTTTATATCATCATGACTGGCTTGAGTCAGAATACCTAGCTTCATCAATGTTACATTCTAAGATTCAGAAGACCTAAAGCAACAATTTGATGCAAAAAAAGGAAAAAAAAATCTTACTAGAAAATAAAGACCAGCACCAATTATTTTTCTTTCTCAGGGAGAGAAACAGAGACAGATAAGAGAGAGGGGGGGGGGGGGGGGGGGGGGAATGGAAGTGGACTAAACATGAAGACACTTGAGCAAACAAAATGTCGTGCTATCAACCTTTCTCTACAACAAAAATTGGGTAGTGGGAATAGAAGAAACAGTAAAAGCAGCACAATTTTATACTGGATTCAAAGTGAAGACTTGACATATTTATTATTACAAAAGTGAGAAAGGCAGCCAAGCAGATCTAGTTTGATAAAAAACCTTCCTAAATATTAGTTTAGGAATAACAAGTTCAGATACTTTTGTATCAGCAGAGAAAGAAAACTTTTGACATGATTGAGTTGATATATTTACCCATTCAACAAGACTCTCATCCCCCAAGGGTTGGGATGCATCCACAGGCTTCCTTCCAGTAATTAGCTCCAGAAGCACTACTCCGAAGGAGTATACATCAGATTTATCAGTCAATTTCCCACTTGATGCATATTCAGGGGCCATATATCTGAAACCAACCAATAAACACAGTCAACAAATACTGCTTTGGGAAAGACAAATGTTTTTCTTGAGCATATATACTTCTACAACACCCCATATCTATGGGAAGGTTGTGTGAATGAGAGTTTGGTAGCTGGGATCCCACACCGTCTGGGTGGGTGAACTGCCTTTATAATGATTCCAAGGAAGCTTCAGTTGTAACTTTGACTAGAGCCCTTTTAGGGTAAAAGCCTAGTTGTGGCTTGGACTTTCATTCGATCTTTACCACTTCAACTAGTAGATTCCTCCAGGCCTTGATAGGCATATGGCTAATAATAAATAATGGGCTACTTACCCAAAAGTTCCCATGACCCGGGTGGTTATATGTGTATCTGCATCAAGAGCTAATTTGGCAAGTCCAAAGTCTGAAACCTGTAAAAAGAAAAAAAAGAAACTGTAGGCTTCAAATCTCCACAAAAAGAATATTTCAGAATCTGAATATAGCTTGAGAAAAAAATTACCCGAGCTTCAAAGTTGTTATCTAAAAGAATATTTGATGACTTAATATCCCTGTGAATAATTCGAGGATGACCTGTTATTCGCAGAATCACATAAGAATAAACTTCATAAATGATGGATATTGGCAATGAAATGGAATTTAGTCTAAAGAAAATTCTTTTCGAATTCTCGTGATAAAACTTGTGTACTTTCCAAGGTAAGATCATATGGTTGTATATCTGTACTAGTCAAGCTCACTTTCTCTGCACTTTAGACAAATTTCCAAAATGCACTTAGGAAAATAGAAAAGTTATCACCAAAGATCATCGTGGAATTTAGATTTGAAATATGGATAATTGAAGATAAAATGCTCTTGAACTAAAGAAAGGCCACCAATCCTTTCATCCCACCCCCTCCCCACCTTCCTATGTTCAAATAGATATACTGTAGCCTGACCAATCATCCAATGTTCCAAGACATCATAGCCCCAATCTTTTCTTGGGACTGCATCTGGAAAGGCTACAAGTTATGATCTTGTTCGAGGACCAATATAATAATACAGAAGTTCCTCATATTTGGAAGGTACCGGTGTGAATGTGAACAACATTTATCTAATCTAGAAACAATACTTGGGCAATGCCTAAAACGTCTTTAAATAAAATCTTTGATTACTTATAAAAATAAATTAATTACAGTCTTCATGAAGATAAGCTATTCCACGAGCTGCACCAGCAGCAACCTTAACACGTGTTGCCCAGTCCAGAGCCGGCCTACCTTCACCTACAAAATGCAAAGAGCAAAGCACAAGGTCAGAAACCCCTCGTCACAAAAAAGGTGCTTCATTGCTTGTTTATGGATTTACCATGAAGATGGCAATAAAGGGTATCGTTAGGGACATAGTCATAGACAAGCAGCCTTCGGTTCTCAGAAATGCAGTAGCCGACTAATGACACCAAATGACGGTGGTGTATACGACCAATAATCTCAACTTCAGCTTGAAATTCTCGCTCACCCTGCCCCCCATCAATGTTTAGCTGCTTGACTGCTACCTCTTTCCCATCTGGTAGGTATCCCTTATACACAGAACCAAATCCACCTTCACCCAGAAGATTCTCATTTGAAAACCCATTTGTGGCCTTGACTAGCTCTTCATAGGTAAACCATAACCTTGAATTGCCTAACCCACTTGGTTCTGCTGGAGATGAGACAAAATTGCTGCCCGAACCACTTTGTAAAAGGGGAGCTGAAGAATGTGTCTTCGTAACGGATGAATCTGGACAATTTACAAAACTTCTTAATTCACTTAATCTCATTGCATTCGCAATCATTTATATTTCTATTGTTCAAAAAAAAAAAATTTGAACTAATTAAAATCTAAAATGATTCTAGGCACCCAATAACTTTAACCAACAGTAACTTTCAACCCTGAACATCTAATCTTGTCAATTTAGTTCTCCTACTTCCTAAATCATCTCAATGTTATCTTTTCCCTCGGCAGGAGCATGGAAATGACTGACACGGCTCACAGAAATTGTCCAAGCCATCAGTTTTTCTGAGATCGAACTTACATTACTTAATTTAGCTGACATGAGGATGTACAACATACTTTTTATATGACATGGCAATGAAGATAACAGGGTCAATATGACAAAATCTTTCCAAAAAACTGTAATGGGAACAAAAGGGCAACTAATGAGCCATCTCAGCAAATTCTGTGCTCCAGTTGATCGTAAGGGTAACATTGACATGATTTACAGACTATGAGGAATATTTTATTTTATAAGAAAGTATGAGGACTAAATTGATGCAACTGAATGTTCAGGAACAA
Organism: Juglans mandshurica; assembly: GCA_022457165.1. Lineage (NCBI taxonomy): Eukaryota > Viridiplantae > Streptophyta > Magnoliopsida > Fagales > Juglandaceae > Juglans > Juglans mandshurica. Next base: position 21,423,344 of record CM039629.1, on the reverse strand, counting down.
ATTCACATAAATTGATGCGACTTTGTATATTTTCACCTACTGTGTTAAGAGTACTCATCCTCTTCTCTCTACAAAATATGACTCCTAAATTTTATCTATAGCAAATTTTATTAATTAAACTGAAAAAACATTTTGATACTTTACGTTTACATCAATATAAGGTGTTTAATTTCATTGTACTATCCAGCCATAATCCTGCACAGAGGAAGAAAGCACATCTAAGAAGTATTCTCATACAAATCAGCACCGCAAAACTGAATATCTAGTGTCAATAATGCTCAGAAGTATAACGAGCACTAAATACCCACAAGACAGGAAAAAAGAAAAAGGCTATGCGAGTAACATCTAAAACAAAATCTATAAAATTGTACCTGGAGGGGATGGCATGGTATGACCACTAACTTCAGAATATCGTTTTCTTTGCTTCCTCATGCACCAGACAGCCACTCCAATTAGGCTAAGCACTATGATTCCCACCACCACACCAATAGCCACTATACCAGTGATGCCAATGGTCCCATTACCAGTGGACTTTGATAATTCATTAGAACTAGACTTGTTCTTAGCTAGATCATTTGATGGGGGGATTGGATTTTGATAAGGAGATGGGGGAGAAACATGTGAGGGCGGAGGTGGTGCAAGATGTATGATGGGTGATGGAGGCAATGTCTTTGGAGGAGAATTTGAAGGCGGTGGAGTTGGTTCAGAACCAGGTGGAACAGGAGTAACCTTGGGTGGTGGAGGTGAACTTTGGGGTGGCACTGATGCTGGAGTAGGAGGTGAGTTTACAGGAGTGGTTGATGCGGGTGTTGGAGGCAAACTTTGAGGTGGCACGGATGCTGCCGGTGGAGGTGAATTTACAGGAGGGGTTGATGCCGGTGTTGGAGGTGAACTTGGGGGTGGCACAGATGCTGGTGGAGGTGGTGAATATACAGGAGGGGTTGATGCTGGTGGTGGTGGTGACTTCGCTGGTGGTGTTGATGATGGAGGAGGTGAATTTACTGGGGGATCAGATTTTGAAGGTGGTGAAGGCGAATTCTCTGGAGGTGGAGATTTGGAAGGCAAAGGAGGAGGAACATTGGATGATGGAGGTGATGGTAATGTAGGCGGATCAGACTGGAGAGGAGGAGGAGATGATATTGTAGGTGTCAATGGGGGTGAAGTCCCAGAAGGAGAGGGTGGTGAGGTTGACTCCGGGACCGGAGGAGGAGACGTCGGGACAACGGGAGGAGGGGACTGTGTCAGAGGAGATGAAGTTGAAGAGGTAGCAGGGTCCGGGGGATCGGCACTGGGCCCAGAAGGCGTGGAAATTGTAGGGGGGGCTGGAGCAGGAGGAGAAGAGGTTTGTGCGGGCGGAGTGGTGCTGGACGATGGTTGTGGCGACGACGAAGTTGTGGAAGGTGATACAGTGTTCGAAGACGGTGGCACGGTTGAGGGAGATGATTCCGGAGATGTCGCTGTACTAGCCATCTATTTCCGCAATCAAACCCAACGATGACAGACAGAGTGACCAACTATCTCCTACAGTCCTACGTATCAGAATCATTCATGAAAGGAATGATTCGTGCAAATTCCACTTGATTTGTCACTAAATTACACTTGATTCTCACGCAAAAGCCAAACTTTGAGCTGAACCCAGTGATCAATTTCCAATCTTACGCCAAACCCATGTTTCAAAACTTGAAATTGAAGAAATCACCAAACTTTACCCACCAGGCCCCAAATGCGCCGCAATCTCCATTCTCAGCTCATAAAGCTCGTCCCCAGCAGAACCCAAATCGGCCAACTAAGTTTTGAGCAAAAGCCAGATTACTAATCACTTCTAAAAGCAAAACCCAGATGGCCTATTACTTCCAAAAGAAAAATCCGGATCGTCAAGGAGAGCAAGAGCGCAGATCAACGAACTCAACAGTAAACGAAAAACTATGAAATCTTATCATACTGAACAGATACTAAGCAACTCCTAAGGTTTATCTATGAAGTATGAAAACACGAAATAAAGAAGAGGAGAAAATGCAGCAAGCAATACTCATGCTATTTAAACTGTCTTTGATTGCAGCAGCCGATCTCCATTCCTCACAACCGCTCTCTAGCTCCCACACCTTGGATAAGGAACTCAGCACAGGGACACAGATTGTGGGGGTTCTCAAATCAAGGACAGATCAGTCGTAAGGGAATAGTACAAATTTTATCCCAACTTGGACTACGGAATAAAGTTACTAAAAAAAGATCATTCTTGTAAAACTCTAGATATTCATAGGATTTAAATAATTTGTATTGTTTTTATTGTTTTTTCCTCCTCCATAGGAAGTTGAATGAGCATAATAAGCAAGGAAATTACGCAACGTAAACGCACTGCCGCATAATTTGTCTGCGCTCTCTCTCTCTCTCTCTCCCCCTCATTCTTAGGAATAACAAAACTAAAATTTGCTTCAAGTGTAACAACGGTCCAAAGCAGTCAGACATAAAATAATGCGATACCCACCTTTGGTCTTTTTGGTGATTGTTTGATTTTTTGACAGTAAAGTGTGATGAGAATTAAATAAAATATTGTTTTTAATTATTATTATTATTATTATTTTAAAATTTTAAAAAAATTAAATTATTTATTATATTTTGTATAAAAAATTAAAATAATTAAATGAGATGGATTAAAGAAATTTTTATATCCAAACCCGGCTTATACCCATAATTAATGTGATCTGTCTCTATCATTTTTTAGCACAGAACTTGTTTCTTTGGCTAGCTCCGAGATTGACCATAATATTAGAAGTACTTGACATTCTTAAGAATTTTCATCCTAATTTGAGGATCTAGGAGAGTGATAGCACATGAATACCCGACGATCTAAAAAAATATTATCCGAGTGTATTTTATAGAACTTATTTAATGCTCCATCTCTTATACTTCAAATCTAAAGAGATCTTTGGTCATATTTTTCAATTGTTGGAGAAGTTTATGCAATAGCACAAGTTGCCAAGGTTGTCACATCCTTATGACAGAAACCCTCGTCAAGTACAAAGGCAAAGGCAAGTTCCAAACATGCATTATGTGTGTTTCATTCACACTGGAGAGACAAGTTGCTTGATCTTTTGGTCATCTTAATATGGGATAATACGATAAGTTTATTAGCTAAAGAACAAACGACTCGATTAAAGGGATCTGGATTCTCTGTAATTTGCTCTTTGAATTGTAGAAAAATTTGTACAGTCAATTTGAGAGATGGTGGGCCAATGATTGCAGGATTTAGGCAACCCGTGAAACTGCTTGTTTTTTCGAATTTTTTAGACCGTTCACTTTTTTGCTTTCGTTTTTGCTTCTGTTTTCTAACGTTCCCATGTCTTTTTCGTTTACCTTTTTTATGGGAAAAATTCTATTCCTAAGCCTCATACACCACAAATCATTTTTTTATGATTTCTTTAATTTTATTTTCTTACCAAATATGTGGTATATGAATTATGAGTAGAATAATTTAATTATTTTAAGAATAATAAAACCAAAAAAAACTTTAAAAAAATTTTAAAAAAATAAAATTTTTTTGGTTTGTGGTGTATAATGGGCTTATGAATAGCAATGCTCTTTTTATGGAGGTGTCGGTGGAACTTGATATTTTATGGGCCTTAAAGATTTCCGAAGGAGGTTATGATAATGAGTTGTGACGAGACTAGACGCAAGTTTGAATAAAATATTATTTTAATTTTAAGATTTAAAAAAATTAAATTATTTATTATATTTTGTATAAAAATTTAAAAATTTGTAATGATTAGATTAGATTATATGAATTGAGAGTCTCTTAAAAACAAGTTTGCCTGACTGTAGTCCAGAAATTCTGTAGAAGCAAAATAATATGAACGGGATTTTTATAATTATTGAATTTGGATTTTTTGAATTCGATGGAAAGTTTTAAGACTTCAGAGTTATATATACTATTAATTAAGCAGTTGATGTTATTTGAGAAATTAACTCAAGAAATTGTGAGATATACTTTACATGTATTTCTATCTTTCACTTTAAATTCTAAAATTTGAATAGAAACTCTAGGCTATCTGAACTCATTATTATTAGTTTACGTGATATTATTATATAATTACACACAAATATATATATATATATATATATATATAATTACAATACTACATTAGTCAAGTCCCACACAATTATTTGTGTTCTTTAATTGGTAGTCATATTGAATTTGACCTCATTTCTTAAAACTCAGCAATCATCATCATGTTTGCAGGAAATGATCTAAGGTCTCTTTGGAAGATTTTCCGTACGAATTTATTGTTCTTGTTGCTTTCCTAATTAGATATGTACTTGTGACTTGTATGACATCAATATGGGCATATTGGAACATGCTTGATTATCCAATTTTAGTTTATCTTATCATATTGAAGTGTTGTTTTAATCGTAGTCATACTTTGAGGTTCAAACCTTCAATACCGTGACTCTTCTTGTTATGGACCAATTTAAACTACCAATAAAATTAAAAAATTGCCACGTCAATTAACAAAGTGAGTGGTATAAGTAGGACCCGCCTGTATAATAGCAACACTATTATAGAAAGAAGGTTAGAGACAAATAATTCCGTATATATATATATATATATATATATATATTGTGATAGGTTCATATATTTTAATGTTAAATCTAAAATTTTCATTTTAAAACAAATTGTCACTAAAATGTCACATGGACTCAGCTTCACGTGTGTCATATCTTGTGTGTAAATCAACATGTCACGTGCCATGTCTAGGAAATAATATACATGAAAAACAAAATTTAAAAAAAAAATGCAAAAATCAAACCAAAATATTTTTTATTATTAATTTTTTTCTTGAAAAATAGGATACACCTCCATTTCCAGACGGACTACGCCCTCGACCAGTATTATAAATCCCAAACATCGATAACAGTACTTGTGAAGAAGCTAGCATCACAGGATGCAATAACTCCTAATGACTGCTTTGGTTGCTCGGTTATTTGTATTGATTGGTCCTACAACATAGCTAATTATCCTACCGCATTCAAGAACAATGAACAAGGAAAAAAATGGTTAACAGGACGGACATTTCTGGGTGACAGAGAAGTCCAAAGAAGGTCGATTTCACCTGACAGCAACACAAAAAAATTGTGATTAAATCAAGCATCATCATTTATGCCGGTTTGCCAACCTTGAATTTCTTCTCGAAATGATTTCAGCGGCCCAATTCTTTCCTAACTCCGTCTGAAACTTTCCTGAAAGTTTGGAAGGAAGAAACATTAAGAACTTTGGGTGCTTATGAAGTACAACTAACAGATGTTCGCATTATATTCTTATCTGCATTGAGCTTGAAATGATGAAATGGTTTGTTCTACCTGCAGTTGAAAGGAAAAACTCATCCAGCACCTTCCCATGTTCTGCCACAAAAATTGTGATAGCAAATAACTTCAGATTGGTCACACGCATTCTAAGCATATGTATATTTTCTCCAAAAAAACTCACCGGTTTCATACTCTAGTGCTTGCAATATCATTTCAACCTGGCCAGAGAACATATGCAACCTTAATAAAATAGAGCAAATCTTCGGACATAGCAAAACTTCTGAAGTGTATGTTTCATTAGGACAGGTTTGTAGAAACATATATAAAGTAACTTTGGACCCTTCCCCCCACCCGCCCAACTGCTTGACGGGAACTGCTGCGGGAAAACCAACCATATAATGTTTTTTTTTATAAGTAATCGAAGATATTATATTCATAGAAATAGGCAAAGCCCAAATACACGGGAAGAAAAACCAACCATATAATGTTGTAGCCAATTCTTACCCGATGGCCTTTTGAGCAATGATGAGTCATGAATAAATCAAGTGTCTAATATTCAATGAGCTGGCTCCAATCACACTTCCTCTTCTCCTTAGGATAAAACGGAGGACGAGGTAACTAGGTGCATGTCACTTGACCACTCCCCTCCCAAAAAAAGTCAAAATTCTAAGTATTCAACACATTCTTTAAGTCTTAAAAGAGAACAACACTAACTACCACCCACATCAGATTACCATATAAGAAGATTAAGAGTTTATGCATCATCACAAGTAAACAAATATGCCAATATCCAAATTACGGACTTCTTTTGAACCCATAATCTTGTCTCATTTCCAAATAAAAAAAATTATATTTAAATGCTGATATATACATACTTTGTCAAAATCTTTCACAAGATTAGCTTCTAAAGATGAATTATTTTCATATTCCCGCCAAAGTTCTTTGATCTCTTCAGCTGCACATCACAAAGCAACCAATCATGGCAATCTGATACCAAAAATGAAAATTGACACGGTTCAAGTTTTCCCAGATAAGACTTAACAAGTACCTCTCATCCCTCCACCAAGAACTTTGCACATTTCATTTAAAGCTGCCTGCTCCATTCTGCTCTTTTCTTCTTTGGGCACACCATCAGAGGGTGTTATATCTCCAACAATAGCTTTGAAAGACCAAAATCCAGCTCAAAGTTTAATTCAAGTGACAAATATGCATAAGAACATACATAATAAATATTGCCCAGGCAACACATGAACAAGTCAAGGGTTACAGGGTTTGGATGGTGGAAGAGCAGAGCATTATCTGAAGAAGATACGCTACAGAAAAACTAAGGGTCACTGATCTAAGAAGGGTCACTTTAGTGGAGAAGCTGTCTTGGAGGCAGAAATCAAGGGTTCAATGGCTAAGAGTGGACGGTGTGTACAAAGTCATTTCATCAAATAGGAGAAACAATGCCGTTGAGATGCTTTTAATTGATGGCTCAATCTCTTCTGACCAAACTGAGATCAGAAATCATATTTTATGATACTATGAGCATCTATATTCTAAGTGGTTTGCTTATGGGCCCAAGCCTGACAGACTGACACTTCAGTCTGTAGAGGCAGAGATGTCTATGTGTCGTGAGAGGCCACATGAAGAAGTGGGGTTCTGAGTGTCTATGGCTTTCTTTCATGTTTTTTGGGATGTAATTCAAGCTTGTTGGGTATTCCAGGATTTTCATACCAATAGCAAGTACGAAAAAAAATTAATGCCACCTTCATAGCCTACATCCTTAACAAAGTTGGGGCAATGGATATAGAAGACGGTTAGCCTTCTGAATAGGGTGTGAAAGATAATTGCCCTTTCTAATTGGTCGAGTAGGGTTATTGAGAAGATTATTTTGTAACCACAAAATACTCTTGTAGGAGGTAGACAAATTTTAAACTTTGTACTTGTTACTTTTTTTTTTATTGGTAACAGGTGTCTGAGAACAACATTCCGACTAATCCCGGGGGTGCATAGACTCTCGGCAAGGAGTTTCCTGCAAGTGCACCTGGGGTAATTCAAGGGAAAAATCTCCCAGTCTGATGGCCCCTAGAGATTGTTTGCACCTAGTGGAATTCGAACCTTGGACCTTGGAGGGAGCATACCACCAAGACCAAGGTCTTTACCACTTGAGCCAACCCCAGGCGTTTTTGTACTTGTTACTAATGAATGTCTGGATAGTAGACTCGCCTAAGATGAGCCAAAGGTGCTTTGAGAAATTAAATATTTAGAGGGCCTACGATAATGTTAATTGGGAGTTTCTTTACTATTGCTTGGGAGATGAAGTTCTAGGAAGAAATGATGACATGGATGACGCATTGTATACCATTGGTGCGCTTTCTATATTAGTGAATGCTACTCATGGTGGCTTCTTCAATAGCTCTCATAATTTGAGATAAGATGATTCGTTGTCTCCTTTACTTTTCATTCTTATGATGGAGGCTCTCGGTAAGCTAGGCCTGCTCAACATTTCCCATTGTTTGTTTGCAAATAATACCTTAATATTTTGTGGGGCAATCCAAGATGAAGAAGGTCGGGTGAAAGAGTTCAAATTTTCCACAAGTAAACTGGGTCAAGATGTGCTCTTTTTTATTTTTTTGGGGAGGTTTAAGAGTTTATAAATTGCTTTTGTTCAACTGTGCCTTTTTAGTGAAGGGACTTTGACATTATCAGCAAGAGATAGAGGCCTTGCAGAAAAGGTTTTTCTAATCACATTAGGCTTGAGGTGGGTGATGGTTCTAGGAACATATTCTGATATGACTTATAGTGTGGTGTAGGGGTGTTGGGTGGGCACCCCGTATCCAGCCCACCCAGCACCCCGCCTGCTCCCTGTTGGTCACGGGCAGGCAAGCGGATTCTATCTGTTTTGAGAGATGTGGGGGAGAGTGACAGGTGGGGAGCCCCACCCGCCCACCCGCATCTCTTTTAATTAATATTATATACATTATTTTTTATATATAAAGTGAAAAAACCCTCTCCAGCCTGACGAGTGCGTCGGGGATTTAAGGGGGGAGATTGTAATATCTCGAATTTAATATGAGGTAGTAAATGGGATTCCACTTTGCTTCAGAGGGAAGATTCTTGCCCCTTATAATAATTTCAAAGTGCTTCAATTGTATCCTTGATTAATCCTTTAGGAGTGTAGGCTCACATATGGCTTGGGCTTTCCTTGGTTCATTACAAATGTATTCAGAGCCAATCTAGCCATACCGTGTGGTGCTGAGACATTCAACGTGATATGGGCCTTGACAAGGGTACCATGAATTTGAGTGGGAAAATTGTGATGCCAATTACTAAGCCTCACTTTGGGTGGGTGGGAGAAGTGTGATAGGTGAATGAGGACGATAAAGGTCCAATGTAGGAATAGGTGGAACTAGGCTTTATAAGATTCCAAAGAGTTCCAATCATGACCTCGAGTAGTCATTTTGGAGTATCAGTCCACATGTACTTTGGGCTTTCTTTTAAGTTGTTACAGAGAAATCTTCAAAATGAAATCATATCAAATAATTCTAATCACTGAAAAATGTCAAAATAATAAGACAAGATTTTGGACTGGTCTATATGGTAGGAAATGGTGTGAACGGCTTCTGAGTTAAAGGTTAGAGTGCCTTTATAAAAAGAAAGAAAAATACCTCAACACCAGATCGATTATATCTCATTTATCCTGCAGTATCCTATTTAAACTCGCACAAAAAATGTGCCTTGCATGGAGGACTGTGGCCTGAATAGCAATATCAAAAAAGTTTTTTTTCTTAAAGGTAAACAATAATACGTATGCTTAGGGGATTGAACCCATGACCTGATTCTCCACCCATTATGGATGTGGGAGCAAACACCACTGGTCAAAAAGCATTTGGCAGGCCTTATAACTCTTGTGAACGTAGTATGGGTCCAATTTCACATAAAAAAGCTACAAAAGCTTCTTTCATGAAATCTAATCTTATAAGATCTCAATTATGAATATACAATGATAGTAAATGAAAAGGAGTCAAGATGATACCTTCTGCAATATCATGCACAATTGCTATCTTAATACACCTGTATAAGGACAAGACAAAAGAGTTAAACAGACAACAAACAGGGAAATTACCAAAAGTAACAAGAAAACAGAATACGGGAAAAGGGGCAAGTAAACAAAGAATATCAAATAAAATAAACTTGGGGAAAAACTAACTGCAACCACCTAGACCACACTTCAAGTAACTGTCTAGTAGATGTCTATGCAGGGATTCTATCCAGGCACTATCTATAGTAAACATATTGATCTGAATTTACTTTTAAACTGTTACAAAAGCACCTGTAGATTAAACTAGTTATCTGTTTATGCTACTCAACAAGTTTTTTTATCAGTAAAAAAAAAATTTGAATGAGCAGTAACAAGTAAACAGTAAAAATTGAACGAGCAGTGACAGGAAAATACAACATATATTGATTCAAAACATAAAAACAAACTTTTTGGAACAGATGATATTTATTTAGAACAACAGTGGAAAGTCCTTGAAGCCGCCTACCACATTGGTTTTAAATATTGCATAAAATTTGAAAACTTAAACTATCCTTAAATTTTACTAACTGGAAAGGAGAAATGAACATATGCTATTTATTTTTATTTTTATTTTCATTCTGATTGGCATGAGTTCAACCTTTGGCCAACCAAACCCCATCCCACCCGTCCCCTTGCCACCTGAAGCAAGGCACAGCTAAGGGCTATCCTTTAACAACAAAAATGAAACAATCGTTTCATCAGGTAGTCATTAAATATATAGACCATGAAATTGAAACATTAGAATGCACATCTAGAAAGGTGTGTGAAGATTGTTTCAACTTTGAGGACAATCAGAAACATAATAAACATGAAAGATATTCTCAAACCTCAAGATTCAGATAACTCTATGACTATGGTTTCCATAGCAAAAAGGTGACATGCACCATACAGTTTAGCCTCCAATTATGGAATCAAGTTGTACTGACCCAAGGAAGGCCCAAAACACATTTGGGCCCATACTTGAAAAGGATTAGTCAATGATACAATTGAATCCCTTTGAATCATTATAAAGGGCTTGAACTTCTCCTTTACTAGCAATGTGAGATCCTATTTACCACCTTCCTTTATGCAATCTGATCTATTAAAATCTCTCTCCCGTAAATCCCCAACGTCCTCATTAGGCTATTCTATCATAGGTGACACGGCTCAAGTCCCATACTTCTGGTTGGGATTAGGTATGATACCATTTGGAACGACTCAAGGAACGCCCAAGCCACATTTGGACCCATATTTGAGAAGAACTGGTCAATGTTATTATTGGAACCCTTTGGGATCATTATAAAGGGCTTGAACTTCTCCCTCCCAAGCAATGTGGGATCTTATTCACCACCTTCCTTCACACAATCCAGGGTATTATAGAAGCAAAAAAATTACCATAATAATACTCTTTCAAACCTTCCTTGAGGTAGAATAACAATTGCATATTTTTAGAAATCAAACAAACGCAGCCCATTGGTGTCGACTGATATAAGCCATAAACTAAAAGTTTCAGGCACCAAACAATTCTGTTGGAGGGATACAATTTTTAACTCTATTTTTTTTCTTAATTACAACATATAGCCTTAAACAATCTTGCATGTCCTTGGGTATAAGAACCACAAAAAGTGAATTTCCACTTATAATAGTTTATATGATTGGCACTTGGCATGTTGATCATTATCATGGAACATCAAACTTGTAGTAAGACTGTCTCTGTTTGGATACTAGGAGTATCTCAGATGATCTATGAATAAAAATGAAATAGTTTGTATATAGTAGTGAATAGTTTGTGGATAGTAGTGAAGTAGTCTGAGAACAGTTGTGTTCCCAAGCAGGCCCAAGAGGGGTAGGGCTTAACTGAACCATTAATGGTTGGGCATGAGGACCAAAAAAGTAAACTCCTATTTATATTAGTTTGTATGATTGGAACTTGGCATGTTTTCCATATACCATCAAACCCATGGTAATATTTACAGGAGCATGGGAACCATTAATGGTTGGTACTATTACCTACCTCACCCCAATTATCCCATTAGAAAATGAGGAACATAATTGCTGAAGCACCAGTCATCCATAAAGGTCTAACACAATTCTGATAGAGAAGTTTTCTCATTTGTATGAAACTATAGAATATCTATATTCTCATCCTTCTAATTGGAGAAATTACACTGAAACCCCCGCACCCCGAGAATATATTTTACAATTTAACCTCTAAACTAACAGAGTTGTCACATGACCCCCAATACAAAATAGAAGTTATAATTTTCAACCTCGTGAAGATATGATAATTAAGATGGAGAAAAATAAATGACGTGCCACAATCTTAATGGTTGAATCTAACAGGATGGTGAACATTGCAACCTATGTTTCGAATTGAGGGCTTAAGTGACAACATTGGAAGTTATATTGCAAAATTATGGTGGTTTGAGAGGTTGAAGTATAATTTCCCTTTTAGATTATATCTAAAAGACACATCCTTTCGACAAATCATGACTAGCATATTGAAGATGTACCAACCAACTAGCCAAAGGGGCAATCAACACTAGGAAAGTTACACTCCTAGATCAACCTTATTGGACCCTCAAAAAACAGCAAAAAATATGTTAGCAGAATCCATGCTCAAACTTGTATTAAGCCAAATCACACAGATCTGGCTAGTTACCAATACATTGGAATACTGATTTATGTAATTTATATACATAATGTACAAAAGCATAATCATTTCAAGGCATTGTTTCAGTCTATCATATACATATCCAGGAAACATCATCTACTTGTGCTAGCTACACATAATCATATTAAAAAATTTGTCATGGCGACACAGCCTCGAAATTTTATGCAAAATATACAAGCACAAGCCTTCATATAATATGATGACGTCTAACCTTTCCCTATTCACACCAGGAAGGTCACCAGCAATCAAAGCCATCACAGCCATGCGGTACATATGGTCAGCAATTGACTCGGGACCCTTTATTCCATGATTGATCCATCCTTTCCTTTTTGTGGTCTACAAGAGAGAGACACAGATGGAGTAAATCTAGTCTTGCAAATCCTTAACACATACTGCAGGTCTATTTTAATTTATTTATAGGGAGTTTTTTAATTTATTTCTATACTTTTTAAATTCGTAACTAATGTATATGCAGTTATAATTGCATTTCCTTCAAAATCTGAGAAACTTCGTTCATGAATACAATGCATGAACTCGATCACCAGCCATTTGGTCCGATTAAGATAGAATAATCCTGAACACCACAAATCCTCACCCATAACAGGTCGAAGCCCGGACCTCCACCTTTGAAACCACAAGTACCAGTATATCTACGTACCCATCGAAATTCCTGCTAAAAACCTAAGTGGAATTTGGCGGGGATTATCCAAGCAAACTATGGATGAGAACATGCTACTAAAACCTAAGCCGCCAATAAACTTTGGCAATGGTCTAGTCTCTAGATATCCCCAAAGATAGACTTCATTTTTTAAGTTTAATAGATGAAGCCGAAAGACTAAAATTTCCACTTCTTCATTTTGCTGACGAGTAATTAACACTTCCACTTCTATTAGAGATCAATATATATCAACTGCAGTGAAACTTTCCATCACTAGGAATCGTAAGAAGATTACCGTCAAATGCGAATGACGATCATTTTTTTAGAAGGTTTTCCAGACAACCAAACAGGAAGAATGTAAACATTTTTCTATTTCTCGCCATACCTTAAGGCGATGGCACAATGTAAGAAAATCAATCGCAGACGAAGACGAGTGCGAAGCCGAAGATCCGATCGAAGCTTCAGACTCCTGCAAATCCAGCGATCTCTTGGCCCCGAACCCGTCTGGACCAGGCTTGTGGGAACGAACGGATACGAGCCTCGGGCAAGGGGCCTCGTTGAAAAAACCGGGTCCCGGAGACGAGCTCCTATTGAAGAAAGCGAGATTCGGGCGAGAAGGAAGAGGCTGCCAGTGCAGCGGGGGCGGGCAGCGCGTCGAGGGATTCACCGCCATCGATGCAGAGACCGGAACAAACAACCAGTTGCGGTGGTTTTTCGTTATTATTTTTGTTTTAAGCATTCGGAGAACGGGAGAAGTGTATACTATACACGTGCCAGTGAGCAATGCATGCGTGACAACGTGTGGTTAATGGTTCAATATCACGTTAATAAGTTCTCTTTTTTTTATTTTTTTGTTGGAGAATAACTTTCAACTTCAATTTCAACTCATTTCCTCTCAGCTCACCATCCAAATAATAACTTAATTGTAATTTGTTTGGTATTTCAATTTTCTCCACCCACGGTTTTTTTATGTTGTCATTTTGAATTAGAAAGAAAAACTCTATTACAAGCATGAAAAATAAATATAGCATAATATTTATATAATGAGTTTTGTTATATAGTAGTCACTATTCATCCTACATCTCAATTTCATTTTCTTTTCTTTTTTTTCCCCCTAAAATCTTTCATTTTCTCTACTCTCTCTCTCTCCTCTCCCTCCAACCAACTCCTTATCTCTTCCTGATCTCCATCTCTTCAGAATGTCCCAGCCGTAGCCCAACCGCCATTGCCGACTCTCTCTCTCTCTCTCTCTCGGATCCCAACAGATCCGTGTACCTCCACCATGCACTGCCTTCCTCCACAACAAAACACCACCGCAAGCCACCACTCCACGCCATGACGCCATCCTTCTGTAGAGAAATCAAACAACAAATAAAAGCGGAATTACGACAATATGGTGACACTCCCGTGAGGGTATTTGTCCCACAAGTTGGTGATGAACAAAGAGAATTGAGTGCATTTGTTTGTGCACCAATGACCCCTATTTATAGGCCATCATGCACCGGTTGGTAAAGGGCACATCCATTGATTAACCAATGGTAACCCAAAGGTCACAACCTTAAGGAGTGACACATCCTATTGTGAAAATGGTACAACCATTGGTAAACCAATGGTAATCCAAAAGCCACAACCTTAAGGAGTGACACAACCTTTTGACTAAATCAAAAGGTTGTGTCTATTGACACTTCCTTAAACATCACCTCTCATGGGAACCATCACCATGTTAGAGAATATAATTCCAAGGGGTACATTGTTTGGTGATCACACCCCTTAGAATAACACCTTCACCCAGCCCTCCTCCTTGAGTCTCACCCTTTTTTTTCCTATTTGTCAACGCCACCCTTGACCACCCCCACAGCCGTCGCGAGCCACTACATGGCAGCAGACCATGAAACCCAGTCAATTGTTGCCTTTGTTCCCTGCACTATCGAGAGCCACGGTTGCCTAGCTCAGCTCCTCCACTTAGGATATAATTTCTTAAGGTAGGGGGAAATTGTGTTTTCGTGCTTTAGGGGGTGGATTGAGAGAACCGGTTCACTTTAGTGAACCCGGCTTGACATGTAGGGTGTGGGGGGTTTGGTAACCGGTTGATGAGCAGATTTATTTTTATATAATATATAAGTTATGTGAATGCAAATGTTTACAAATATAATATCTCTATTCTGAAATGAGAATTACTTTAACTACAAAAATATTTTATAAAAAGTAAACTCACAAATTGGTGTGATTTGATATGGAACGTTAAATTATAAAGTAAATCTAATATATTATATGAAATTATACCAATTTATAAGTTTATTTTTGTGAAATATATTTATGAACGTAACATTTATCTTCTAAAATATTGGTGTAACTTTTCAAGCCTTGCAAGTTGCAACCCCCTTTTACAATCACCTGCAAAATAAATGTCGGTGCCTATTGTAGACTGTAGTGATAATTTCCACGGAATTTAGGATTGCATGGGACACATTCCTGACCGATCCCATGCAACTGTCTTACAATTTTTAAGAATCAGGGTTTTACGAAACAGGTCCGTTGAGATATTTCTTGGGCCTAACTTGTCGGAGCTATAGCTTTATATTGATTATGGGCCCTTTGGGCTATATATTGATTTTGCGGATCCGCTGGGCTTATTAATAGTTACGCGTAGCCGAAGAGAAGAACAAGGAATAAAGGGCCCCACAATTCATTTCCATGGATTAATCGTGGATAGAAATGCAGGAATAAGGAATAGTAATGCTAAGTACAGGGAGAGGGCAAGTCCCGCACTTTATTTATTTGAAAGGAGTAAAGTTTATTATAAAAAAATAACTTTTTCATAATTAAGCTAGCGTAGCCACCATGTTTCCCGGTCTCCAGATTCGAAAGAAGAGTATCTAAAGAGCAGAACTACCACCCCAAACTGGTCTGAGACTGTTGTAGATGAAGGAAAGAGTGAGCCGCGACAAAGGGGACAGGTTTTGTGATTGTATCCAACGACCCATCTATCCAAACACTCTCTATGGAAGAGATGGTCGCATCGCAACTCTCTCATCTCTTCTCCTTCTTCAATCTTACAGAGGCACACTGCGCATTCTACTTCTTCTTCTTTCGACCCCTCCTCCGGCCTGCAATTCATGTAGCTGTAATGCTCGGCCACTTTGCTTACTTCTTCAGTACCTATGATCTCATCATGATGATCATAATATTCTGGCATGAAATAATTCTGCTGCAGGAAACGCTTGGAGATGAGAGAATGGTAAAGCAGGTAGTTGCATGCCCATTTCAAATGGGAAGCAATCTGAATGACATGATCCAACATGATTAATGATTTGTCGATGGAGGAATGAGCTTGCAGAAGATTGGAAGCTGGGAAGAGAGAAAGATCAAAAAGTAGAGCTAGCTAGATACCAAAAGGTGATCAATTAAAGTGAATTTAATTTGGAGACCTCGATGGGCAAACTGGGAAGTATTTAAAGAGTTTGGAGTTATCATTGGGCACTGGGCAGGAAGGTCGCTGGAAGTGAAGAAGAAGAAGAAAGAAGGGGAAGTACGATTTGTTAGGAAATTTACATGCAACATATGTTGTAGTAGTACTACTACTCGTTCGAAGCCTTTTTACTATCCTACACGTTTTCTAGATTGATCATTGTTCGTCAACTTAATTTGTGAGTGGCTGTACAGGTACTCGAAAAGCTTGATGAACAAGAAAACGTAAAAGTAGAGAAGATCAGATGAGGTCAGTCCATTTTCAAAGGTCTTCGCTGCTTGTGACGTTTAACGTGTAAGATGGTAACGCTACCTGCTCTAAATATGTGTGAAAAGGTTTACATCTCAATTTTAAAGTCGCTTCTTCGAAGACCATGATATGGACAGCTGATCAGCCTTCTTATTGACCGGGAGGTTTGTTTGCATATTCCCCGTGATACATATAGTCTAGTCTACCATTCCTTAACTGAGAAGTACTTAATATGAATAAATCTGCTTCACACACTACTGTGTGAAGCAGCCCAGCACACTCTATGTGCTGGGTAAAAAAAAAAAAGAGAAAAAAAAAAAAAAAAAAAAAACTATGTGAAGTGTGTGGAGAGTGTGATGAATAGTGGAGTGTGATATAGCAATTCCCACTTAATATATACACACGGGAACGTCCCGGGTGAATGAATTCTGGAGTTCACCTAACATAATAATTTAAATTAAAAAAATAAAAATGTCAGTAATTTATTTGTTTGAGAAAAGAAAATATAAAATAAAAAAAAGATAAAAAAAAAATTTAAATTTTAGCAAAGTATGAGTATTGATATGTATCATGAGTATACTTTCAAAACAAAAATGACATGAAAAAGAGACGTCAATTCATGTACGTAACTGGGCTATTAAGGATCTTTTGATAAAACATGATCTTTTATTAAATTCTATAAGGGAGCTACAAATCAAATGGTTAAGGGTCTTAAGGACTCTTTGGTAAAACATGATCCTTCATTAAATTCTACAAGGGAGCTACACATAAAATGATTAAGGATTTTAAGAGTCTTTTGATAAAACAGGACTTCACGAACTTCACGGAAAAACAAAAAAAATTAACAGAAAAAAAAAACAAAAATTATTATTCACAGTTAGAAAGTCACTTATTATAATGAGTAATTATACATATAACCGTGAAGTGCGTAAACGTTTTGAAAAATAATAGGGTCTACTATTAAAAAATTAATTTTTTCATATAGATTCCATGTTTTATTCACTATTTTTAAAATAATTATGCGACGGTTACACAATTTACAGTTACAAATATATTTTCTCTATTTTTTTTAATAGAATAGATATATACACACATACTAGTAGGACTAGGGAGCACTCAGACTGCCTGGCTCTCCTAAAAATTATTTAAAATTTAAAGAAAAACAAAACAAGAAGTGATGTTTTAAAAAACATTACAAGAAACAAGTACTCAGACCCAGTGCAGCCCGATGCGAGCAAAACTATTCGAATCCAGGGTGAGCAAGGAGCGCTCAGACCAATGTGTCCGCACCTCCTCATCAAGCACTCTCATTTGAATTAGTTAAAATTAAAGAATAATTTTAATAAATATAAAATAAATTTAACTTTTAACTATTTCATTCACATAAATCTCCTCGTTAAAATAGTTATTTTTTTATTATATAATAATAAAATAATATAAGATGAATTTGATTTTGATTATTCACATCAAATATCCACGTTAGATTATATATTTATTTATTATATAGTAATGAATAACTAATAATTTAAAAAATATTTAATTTTTTTAATTATTAATTTATTTAATTTTATCATATTTTACTATTCTACTTATTATATGTTAATTAATAATTATGTTCTTATTAAATTAATATATTATTAAGTCAAATTAATATATTAATTGTGATAAAATATATGATAGAAATAAAGGTAGGGAAAAATAATTAATAAAATATGTATTTGATGTATGTACAGTAACTATTAAATTTAGAAAACCTTTTAAAAGTTACTGTAGCTAAATTCTAAATATTTAAAATTTGACTAATCTAATGTGAGCATATTTTATTCTTTAACAACTAAATACTCATTAAATTTATCTTTTAATTAATCCAACGAGAATGGCACAAGAGAGAGTATATGCGAAGGTTTGAATCGAAGATATTCGCAAGATGCCCAATAAATCCTGAGAACCAAACGTGGGGCTTGAAGACCCTACCGCATTCAAGCCCCGGGACCTTCAATTGGTCTTTTCTCTCTCCTCTTTCATCAGTGAGTGGTGAATTTCCTTTTTTCTCTAAGTAGGTACCTCTTGGAATCGGAGTTTGTTCCAACTACTGCCACACGAGATATTGATCGTCTTCCTCCCAGTGTTGTTGCTTGCTAGGGAAGGACGGAAAGTGGGGCTCCATGCAAGCGAGCAAACAGTACTTAATTATGACGTATTGGCTCATTGGACACTCTTCGTTTGTTTCCAGAAAATATTTAATCTCATCTAATTATTACAATTTTTTTAACTTCTAATATAAAATAAAATAAACAATTTAAATTTTTCAAATCTCAAAATAAAAATAATATTAAAAAATATATTCTAACAATACTTTATTTAACTTTTAAACTTTAATCTCAATTCATCTCATCTCATCTCATCTGTGAAAACAAACGAGCTCATCTCAAAATACTTGTAAATAGTAATGAAATAATTTGAGTTAAAATGTTTTATTAAGTTTTAGGAAATGATAGAAAAAATGTTGAATAAAAATATATAAAGTTAAAAAATTGTTTAAATATTATTTTATTTTGAAAACTAAGAAAATTGTATTATTTTTTATATTTTGTTTAGGAGTTTGAAAAAGTTATAATGATTAGATAAAAAAGTTAAATATTTGAAATTAAAAAGTTTTTTATATTTAAGTGATGTTTGAGAAGGAAATATCTAAAAATATTTGAGAATGTTTGTATTATTATATATTTATATATGTATATTGAGTTTTATTGCCAAATTATGTATAATTTTGGATTATTGATCTTTTTTTTTTCGAGAATTATATATTCATCTTTTCTAATGCAACTAATAGCTGCTTGCTTAATGGGAAAAGTTCGATTTTCACAGGTCCATCTTCGTCATATATATATATATATATATATATATATATATATATATATATATACACACGGTCGATTTTGAATGGAAACTAGCAATTAACATATATATATATATATACACACGGTCGATTTTGAATGGAAACTAGCAATTAACCCTAAAATAACAAAGTACGTGTCCATTGAAGAAACGGAGAGAGGAGAAATAGAGAGGGAGATCAATATAGCGAGAGAAGAGGGAATCGTGAAAGCTGTGGGGGGGAGAAGAGAGTCCCGTACTTTGGACTCACCCAAACAACTACTCAATACTTTGGACTCCTTATCTCAGATGTAAAATGAGGTTGTTTTATATATATATCTGCCTATAGTTAAAAGCCGTTATATATGTACTATTTGTTACTGTTGATATTATTGTTCATCAACAGTAATGAATAGTATAAAGGTTTTTTTCGCAAGTGTTTATATTACTTTATTACTGTTCATCACAGTGTAGATTTTTTTTTTTGTGTTTATATTACCTCTTTCTCTTTAAATAGACTTTTTTTTATATTCATTTAAAGAGTAAAATAAATTATTACTTCTGTCAAATGTTTACTTTATAGTCGGATTGTTATGTAATTCTTATTTATAATTCTTGAATTTTTAGTGATTGTATTAGAATTTGTAAAAGCAAGTATATATAATTGAATTTATTGGATCAAATTTGTGTGATAAGTATTTTTTAGATTTTTATTTAAGTTATTTAACCTTTTATAGAGTAATACTAAAAATGATATATCATCTTTAATCTTCAGATTTAATCTAACGGTAGAAGTTTAAATATTGATTTAAACTAACATAAAATAGATAATTAAAATATAAATATTCTATCATACACTTAAAATTAACTTTAATTTATAAATATATCTGTCTATATCTTAAAAGAGGCTATTCTATTACTGTTCATCAACAATAATGAACAGTAAAGAGGCTGTGTGAATGTCAATATGCGACGTAATACCACAATCGTGCATGGGGAATGAGAGAGAGAGAAATGAAAGGTGGGGAAAAATATTGGTTTATAGGTTTTAAATTACAACTCTTCATCTTTAATTTTCAGATTTAATCTAACGATAGAAGTTTAAATCAATATTTAAACTAACATAAAATAGATAATTAAAATACTAATTTTTTATCGTTAAATAAATAATAAAATTTTACTGTACATTTTTAAGAAAAAAAATTATCTAATTAATTTGAATCTTTAATATAATTTAAATTTCATAATAAATGATGAACATAAATAAATAATAATTTTATTTTTATATATTAGATTATTTTAATATTCAAAATTACATTTTATTTTATTTTCTTCAATTTGACAGATGAGGCAAACGTGCTTTGCACGTTTACCACCGCTAGTATATATATATATTTTTTAAAAGAAATACAATATAAGAGTTGTTGTTCAGAAGTTATAACCTATATTGGCTTCGACTCTGATTCTAAACTCTAAATTTTCTGACTCCGTCGAAGTTAGAGCAGTTGTCGGTCTAAATCGAATTCGCTAGAATTTTTGTCCACACATCATTGACTAGTGAAAAGGTAGTGAAAAAATAATGAAAAATAGTAATAGAATATTGAATAGTAGTGAAAAGTAATAAATAGTAATAAAAAATAAAAAATAAATAGTAATAAAGTATTATTGATATCCAAACGTCTAACGTGCTTTATTTTTCACCAATTAAGAATCAAATTTTAACGGAGGGTGTAAATTCTCCAAAATTTCACACACTACTTTAGGATGCAGCTATGGTCAGTTTTGAAAGCACGTATATGTTACACATTGTATAAAAAACCGTAGTACAATGTCAGTTCACTAATGCAAAGTTACTTCCGAAAAGTAAATAGAGAATGCGTTTTGCACCCCTCTAGTAAAAATATGTAACTTTTTAAAATGTAATCGTTTTTTTTCAGAAAACATATTATCTTATCTCATTTTATCTAATTATTATAATTTTTTTTAATTTTTAATATAAAATAAAATAAACAATTCAACTTTTTCAAATCTTAAAACAAAAATAATATTAAAAAATATATTCTAACAATATTTTATTTAACTTTTTAACTTTAATCTCAACTCATCTAATCAGAAAATAGAGAGAGAATAACTGAGAAAGTAGGAAAAAGTCTGTCGGAAATCTTGGCCCTTTCTCATTATATATATAATATAGGAGTACTTTGTCCATGTCTGATGCATGTGCCAAACTAGGTTGCAACTCGGAAGTTGTCAAAAAACTATTTATTTATTTATTAATTAATTAATCCTTACTTTAGAGTAGGTAGGGTGGAATTCAAGAAAAGTAGTCACGTGCTAATAATTGACTATCAAAAGTCCTACTGATTGTTAATTAAAACGAATCATCATGTACTAATTAATTTATATATGATCCCTAAAGCCAGAAATAATAAAGGAATACCAAGACCGCAAGTAATACTCGTCCATATCTTCCAATACCATTAGGTTGACTTTAAATATTGAAGTGAATAATAAAATAATATTAAAAAATAATAAATTAATAAATTATTTATTAATAGTAATAAATTATTTGTGAATAATAATAATAATGAGACTATTTCACTTACCAAACACAACTATATATCTATAAATAGGACTATTCACCCGACCCAACCCGACTCGATGTAGCATGTTTCCGTTTGGCCGATCACCAGATACCCGATTATCTGACCCGAAGTTGATTTCGGAATACCTGTTTTTCAGACTCGTTTGTTTTTTTTTTTTTAATGATCTATAAAAATAGAAAGTTACTTTTATTTTTAATCCATTGGAAGCCTTCCAATATGTTTTGGCATTATCTACTGCCAATTGGCTGCGACCTTTCATCCACAAACTATTTTAAAGTCAGAACTAGAGTTTTATTTGGTCCACATTTCTGCAGCAATTACTGCACCAGAGTCCATTTCTTCTATTAACCTTTAACAAATGGGTTTAGCAGTTACATGAGCATGCGAGTTGCGCCTGTGGTATTACCCAGTTGAGTAGAATTCAAGTCAGTTTAGTAAAAACACCAAGCAATCTCAACGTATTTTTTTTTTTTTCAAGTCAGTCCTTCCATATCTTTTTTCCTCGCAACTAGTTGGAGCACCCAGAATCTAACTTAGCATGGGCTTTTACTGCATAATAGATTCAATGTTTTCTTTTATCCTATTAAAAATAATACCGACTGCAAATCTATGGCCGTAGTAAAATCAACCCTGTTGTCCAAGACTGAGTAACTCGGTAACACCCAATGAAACCAAAAACACCCACAAATACAACAGCTCTATCTAGTAACTAGGTAACACCCACAAAAAAAATAAAAACCAATCAAAGAATAAACACTCACAGAAACCAAAAACATCCAAAAATTCCACAAAATACCCACAAAAAAATTAAAAACCAATCAAAGAATAAACACCCACAAAAACCAAAAACACCCAAAAATCCCACAAAACACCCACAATAATCTTACCTTCGATGGTTGTAGTCTTGTAGAGTGATTGAGTGAGAGCTGCGAGCTGCGAGTTGTGAGAGAGAGGGAGCTGCGATACACAGAGAGAGCGAATGTAGAGTTTCGGAATTGTGAGAGAGGACTAGAGGAGCAGAGGTTTTGACGTGAGGGAGGGTTTTGAGTTTCTAAAATGGGTAACGGGTAATACCCGAAAAAGAAAAAAAATGGGTCGGTTAATTCCGGTTCCTTTTTTTTTTTTTTTTTTTTTTTAAACGGGTTGGTTTTTTGGGTCAGATCGGGTCGAAACAATCGGTCGGGTCGGATACACGGGTTTTTTGTTCGCCCCTATCTATAAACAACTAATATATCTATAAGTAGTTTTATATATATCTTCCTCTATAACATGCCTTTATGACCATTTGACAAGGTCTACAACGTACGATGAAGTATTAATTTAAAAAGAGAGACTTGATCAAATAACTCATAAGAGTCTAGGACCTTCTGAGTTAATCACTAACATGCATGTTAACATGGCTCACACATCGTGAATATTTAATTAGTTAATTAAGTAAGTCTTTTTAATTTTTTTTAACTTAATGATTAAGTAAGTGTTTTTAAATGAATATGTGATTTTTTTTATTTTTAAAAAATATCTATATAGTTTAAAAAAATGTTGAAAGAAAAAGTAAAAAATAAAAAATAAAAAAACAGTTTCAGTGTTTGGTAGAGAATTAATCTCTGTGGACGTAGCAACGTCCAATAGGAAACATGTCGGCCAGTATTATTTACCATATATATTATTTGGTCACACCTTCTTATATAATTTGGTGCATATACTTTGTGTTAATCAAATATTAATTGCTGATCATTAATTTTCATTCGAATTAGGTAGCTAGTACTATATATACACGTACGTACCACGACCACAGTATTGAATCCAATGTACATT
Source organism: Juglans mandshurica (assembly GCA_022457165.1). Lineage (NCBI taxonomy): Eukaryota > Viridiplantae > Streptophyta > Magnoliopsida > Fagales > Juglandaceae > Juglans > Juglans mandshurica. Next base: position 21,399,650 of record CM039629.1, on the reverse strand, counting down.
TCCAAAGCATATATATAAAATTAAATATATATGAGAAATTATATATGCAATCGTAGAATATACAAGTGTCGCGTAATTTTCTTTAAAAAGTAAGTAAATACGAGATTTTTATGAAAAAAAATAATTTTTTAATAATAAATTTTATTCTTTTTTAAAATGATTGCACATCATTTATATACTCTACAACTGTCTGTAGCGTTAATTACTCATATTATAATATAAATGTAGCACGCACATCGTAATTTTTAAGGAATGGTAGACTTGGACTATATATGTATATCCAGGAATCAAACAACACTATTCCCTGGCCTACCCTACACGCACTCCATGCATATCATCTTCAAAAAAGTGGCTTTAAAATGAGGTAAAGCGAAAAAGAAAAAATCTGTTCATCATCTTAATTTTTATTATCCTCCTATCATTTTATGATATGACATTAGATGATAGGTTTATAAGTGAAATATAATAAATACTCTCTAATTATTTAATGACACATCATATAATGATGGAAAGATAATAAAAGTTAGAGTAATGTTATAGAGAAGCTACTCTAGTAGTGTACAATTTGTATTCATTGTGTGATTGTTTCTAGTTGATTGTTCCCGACATTCATTTGAAGAGATGTGTGATCTAAATGATACCACATCATATGTACAAAATGGATACTCCCAATAGTTATTTCTATATATATTTATTCTAAAAGTTAGGATGAAGTTGAGCATTACTAAGAAACGTGGCGGCGAAGAAGACATTGAAAATGGACTGACCTCGTCCTATCACCATCACCTTTGCGACACCCAATCAACTTCCTTAGTATTCGCGCATGGATATATAATATTATATCTATAAAGCAACATGATATTCGTTTTGGTCTGCGCCGGTATGAATATTAAAATTGCCAAAAACGGTGGTCATGTCTCATGATAGCGTTTATACGTCTTCTTCATTTCCAGCAACCTTCCTACTCAATATGTATATGGCAACTCATGCACGAGTCTAATATTATAAATACCTTCCCTTTTCCCCAACCAGAGATCGCCAAATTCACATTCGCTTGTTGCAGCTCTTCTTTTTTCTTTCTCCATTATTAATTTCCATACTCTTTTCCATCCTTCCAATCTTAATTTTTCTGCATATTCATCTTAATTTATTAAAAGCATTAAATTCTCCTTATTCCTTCATATATAAAGCATTAAATCATGTTGGATCATGTCATAATTCAGATTGCTTCCCATTTGAAATGGGCATGCAACTACCTGCTTTACCATTCTCTCATCTCCAAGCGTTTCCTGCGGCAGAATTATTTCATGCCAGAATTTTATGATGATCATGAGATCATAGGTACTGAAGAAGTAAGCGAAGTGGCTGAGCAGTACAGCTACATGAATTGCAGGGAGGAGGGGTCGAAAGAAGAGGAAGTAGAATGCGCAGTGTGCCTATGTAAGATTGAAGAAGGAGAAGAGATGAGAGAGTTGCGATGCAACCATCTCTTCCATAGAGAGTGTTTGGACAGATGGGTCGTTGGATACAATCACAAAACTTGTCCCCTTTGTCGCGGCTCACTCTTTCCTTCATCTACAACAGTACTCTCAGACCAGCTTGGGGTGGTAGTTCTGCTCTTTGAATACTCTTCTTTCGGATCTGGAGACCGGGAAACATGGTGGCTACGCTAGCTTAATTGACCATATATATATATGCATATATATATATATATATATATATATATTTAAATCGCAAAAGCTTATAATAAATATAGCATGATACATAATTATGTATCATTATTTGTGATCAATCGCCTCATGTAAGGCATGCAGTAGTGCTTGTATTTCCATAATTGATCAGAACTAGTACTGATTGAAATTAATGTAATATTTTAAAGAATAGGCGATGTGTCCCTCTCTTAATCTTTGTATTTTTCTAGACATAAAAAACAGCACAAGACAAAAGAGACTTACTATGCGTACTAATTTTCTTAATTAGCTATTAAATAATGAATTTCATTTTTGCAATATATATATATATTGCACGCTCGATCGTCTTTGGCACCCATGCATGCATGAGACTTGAGTTGCCATGATTGGTCTCCATACATACATTCGTGACCGAGAAAATGTTATTCAGTCAATTTGGTGTCAATCTCTGATCATCTAGCGCTTGATCTTCCTGAATTTGGTGTCAATCCACCAAAAAACAGTACTACTAGTCCTGGTGTTCGATCGATGTGCTAGTGATGAAGGGGCGGAACGAGGCCGAACCAGTAGTACTCATGCCTCCCGAGTGGTGTAACCAGCTGAGTTTGGGACTGAGTACGGAGAGATCTATGCCCGATTCTACTGTAACAAGAAGGAAGACATGAGAATCGGGAAGGAGATACGAAGCTCTCACGCCGCACGCGTGAAGTACTTTACTTTTTAGTGAAACAGTTTTGATTTTGATCATACAGAAATACTACACCATCTCATCTCATAATTATAATTTTTTTAAATTTTTATATAAAATATATTAAAAATTTTAACTTTTTTAAATTTCAAAATATTAATAATATTAAAAAATAATATTTTATTTAATTAATTTAAATTAATCTCATCTCATATCCAAAGGAGTCCCAAGTTGTACTTGGTATGCAGGTGGGTTTAGCGTGGGCCATCATCTGGGTTAATTTTATTTAAGTTGGTTTGGGTCATCTAATGGGCTGGTCTGTTAGTAACCAGGCCATGTTTTATTTGCTTCTTTTATTTTCATCAAAGTGGGTCCTTAGTTAGCTTCTGTTCGGCCCAGGCCTGGTATAGGCAAGAGTACTAGCTATATTGTACCGAGGAAACAACCTGTAAGGGCATCTGAAATCAAATATAAAAAACCCTATCTTTCCTTGGCCTATTTTCTTAGAGGCGCTTCCCTCGAACTGAACAACCATTTCTTTCTGTGATCTTTCCCTGTTTTAATTGGTTTGTTACAAGTGGACGGCATCGATTCGATCGGGCGATCTTCCATTACTTGATTTATTATATATATCAATCGTGATGATCTTAATATGTAACTGGAAAATAGGTTTTGAAAATTAATTGTAATATGATATATATGTAAGAGTTTTATTAAAATTCTATATCCCACACACCAATATCCTAATGGGTTTAGATTAACTTAAATATTTTCACTTAATTAATGAGTTATAGTGAGACAATAATACCTCTATATCTAGTCACACTGGGACAAGAATGTCTCTAAATTTTATGATGGTCAGAAGTTTATAAATAGTACTGAGGGGTTAAAGGGTTCTCACTTACAATATAATTGCGCCTCTAGCCTTCGGGAGACACTTGCAAGTAAAGTTGTTAGAGATTCTTCTCTCATAATTAGGTCTGATTCTTTATCAAATTAAATTGGAGGGAGGTACGTTTTCTAACAATTATTTATTATTGTGGATCAAAGAAACTCAAAGATCCTTATATTTAATGTTTCTTGTTAAAATATTTAACATGTGGTATCAAAGCATCAGGTTACAGATATTTTATGATCTTGACAAAATAAAAAATAAATAAATGTCTATTTGATTTTATATATGCTTTCGTGTGTCTTTCTCGATTTTTATCATGTTGTGGTCGATTGAAAACATAGTGTGCCCTTTTGGGTCTCAAGAATAAATTTATGATGGTGTTTGAGAATTTTAGGTGATTGCTTTTGGTTCTCAAATGAAAATTTTCGTAATGATATTCATGCCTCTATTTCGATCTTTTGCTTGAGTTTTATTTTCCTCTTGTTTTGTTTGTATTGTGTTTGTGTTGAGTTGAAGAGAGAGTTTAGGATGGGGCCACTGTATGGTCACTAGTGGGTGGCGTGAAGGTGGTTGAAATGCCCTTGTTAGTACTCCAATATGTAGAGGTGTACACCGATGGTTTCGGCGCAAAACCGAGACTCCACTGACGTCGAGAAAGAGAGCTCAGCACCGGCCAAAACCGCTCGATTAGGGAGAGAAAACCAATATTATCGGTCTCGACGAGGCGCGGTTCAGTTCTTCGGTCTGTCGTCGGCATCTCTATGACGGAGGAGGGATGCCGCGTCCATTGTCGAGTGAGAGTAGAAGCTTAGGATTTAGGGTTGCCGAGGAAGAAGAAGACGCGGGAGGAAGAGGAAGACGCAAGGAACAAGAAGAGGGAGGGCTAATGAAACCTAATTCAAAACGACGCCGTTCTATATGTTTTTTTTTTTTTAACTTTCACTTTTAAAAACGACGTTGTTTTACTCATTTAAGTGAAACGACGCCGTTTTATATACATATATTAAAAAAAAAAAAAAAGGACCGGCCGGTTCAACGGTTTTCCAGGGGTTCAAACCGGCGCCGAATCGTCGACGTCGGTTTTCCCTCAAATTCTCTTGCCCACAGACCGGTTCTTCACCGATTTTGGCCGATTCCTGAATCCGGCGGCCGGTTAGCATTGGAGACGGTCGGTCCGACTGGTTCCTATACAGCCCTACCGATATGGAAGAACGCCACTACCGTAGTAGGAGATCCCTTCGATTTGATGGCCCGAATCTCTCTGAGTCTATGTATAAAAAAGGGGGGGGGGTGGAAGGGAGGATGTTTGGCATCGGGAGGAGGCTGAGAACCTCCTCCTTGACACCTCTGTACGCTGGTAGCTGCGCCAGATTAAGAAATTGGTGTGGCAGCAGCTTGAGTGAAGAAGAAAAGAAGAAGACTCGGCTAGCATTTTTCACATTGAGACCCATTTGGACTTTGGGCCCGTACTGGACCGTGGCCCTTACCCAGTTTGAGAGACAAATGGACAGCAGGCTAGCATAATGAGCCGATGTTGTGGCCCACCCTGAAAAGTAAACTAAAAAAAAAAAAAGGGGTCAAAGAGTCGGGCTTTACATTTGGCTTGACCCAGATGAGCGACCCAGCCCGCAGTCTCACCATTGAATCAAGTTTCGATCGTGCTCCTGGACCGATCCAATTCAGACGTGGACCGGCCAAATTATTATATTATATAATATTATTATTTTAGTATTTTTTTATAATATTATTTAATATGTTGTTTTTAAAAAAAATACAGAAAAACAATTCTTTCTTTCTCTTCTCTCTCAAAACATGTGCTTTATTGTTTAATAAATGTATGAATTATTTAAAGTTGAATTATGACTATTAGTTATAAAATTCTTAATTATTGTTTCTTATGAATTTTATTCTATGGTAGACCATATAAATATATGAATTATTTGCACTTTAATTATGGCTATATGTTATAAAAATTCTTAATTATTGCTCCCTATGAATTTTATTGTATGGTATGCCATAAAAATGTATGAGTTATTTGGACTTGAATTATGGCTATTAGTTATAAAATTCTCAATTATTATTGATTTTATTGTATGGTTAGCCATATATATATATAATTGTTTATCCCATATGAGGCAAATGGTTTGCATCAAAATTAAGGAAAAAATTAGTTGCCTAAAGGTACAAGATTTTTCTTAATTTTGGATGGAAAAACCATTAAGCTCCATAATAAAGATGGATATGATGGAGTCAACAATTTTGTGTGTCAAGATTACTCCTAAAAGTAGATTTTGATGACACTACTAGTTCATCCATAAAGTAAAGTTAGAGTGGAGAATTTGTTTGTCAATATTTACTCTAAAATGAGGATTTTGATGACACTAGTAGCTCATCCATCAAAATAAAGTTGGAATAAACAATTTGTATACCAGAGTTTACTCCTAAAGGAGAATTCTGGTGATACACACAGTTCATCAACATAATTTAAAGTTAGAGAGAATACATTGTATGTCAGAGTTTACTCTCAAAAAATAATTCTGATGATACAGCTAGTTTATCCACAAAATTTAAAATTGGAGGGAACATTTTGTGTATTGGGGTTCACTCCCAAAGAAGGGATCTCGATGACACTATTAGTTAATCCATGATGATTTAAATTCTGTTATTATTTGTGAGTGTCGAACACAAAGCATTAATGTGATTAAAATGATTTTCTTGCAGTAAGTATATGAATATCTTTACAAGGTTTCCTGTATAGAATGACTCTAGTTTAGAAAAATATGAGCATGTAAGATTTTCACTAAGATCTCGTTTGGGAATGACTATAGTTCTCGATCCTTGTTTACTTATTTTAAATCTAAAATCAATTATTATTCATAATAGTGGTAAGGATAAAAAAGACACAATGTTTAAGAAGATGAAATTAATAACTACATATCAAACTTTGAACTTTAGGAATTTCTCAGTCTTGCACAAAATGGTTTACTCCAGAGGCATTATTATTTCATTAAATTAGTGAGATATAAACAAGTTGGTAGCATGATTATTAGCTATATACAAATTTATTTTGTTAATTTGTATTAAAAAGCAATTGTATCATTATGGGAAAGAAAGGAAATGATGATTATGAAAATGTAAGAACTGTATCAATTTTCTTTAATAAACCCATGAACGAAAAATGCTATTTTATGAGTGTATAGGCCAAGTGAAAGTATGTAAGAGTTTTAATAAATGTCTCATATCTATATCCTAATGGGTTTAGACTATCTCAAATATTATTACTTAATTAATGAGTCACAGTGAGACAATAATATATCTATATCTAGTCACAATAGGATACAAACGTCTCTAAACTTCACGATGGTAAGAAGTCTATAAATACTACTGGAGGTTAAAGAGTTCTCACCTACAACATAATTGTGCTTCTAGCTATCGAGATACACTTTGAAGTAAAGTTGTTAGGGTGATTATAGATCATAGAAATTTAAAGATCTTTATATTTAATGTTTCATGTTAAAATATTATTTAAAAAATAATAATTAGATATTTCGTGGTAAAACTAGCAGATCGAAATAATGGATTCTTCAGCTCATGACATTAATTAATCAGTACTGTAATCTGCCATCAATTGTTGACAAAATAAGTTGCACTTGATCGTGCATTATGTCAGAGTTGAAATCAATTATACGAATATCTTAATTTCTCCCATTTAAAATCTTAACAAGTTACTTGAACTTGAAGGCGATATTATTTTTTCACTTGAAATGGCAACGTTTAATCAACTTTTTCAGGAAACATTGAAGGCGATGTTTAACAAGTTAATTTCTCCCATTGAAGGCGATGTTTTCAGGAAACATCTCAAAATTTCAAAATAAAAATAAAATAAACAATTCAATTTTTTTAAATCTCAAAACAAATAAACAATTCAACTTTTTCAAATTTCAAAACAAAAATAATATTAAAAAATATATTGTAACAATATTTTATTCAACTTTTTAATTTTAATTTCAACTCATATCATCTCATCTCTAAAAACAAACGAGCCATAAATGTTACGCAACATGATACATATAAATATTGGTGTTTTAATCATTTTACTTGTCAACTTAATCGTTACAAAAATATATCATTATCATATTTACTAATTTAGCTGGATATTTGAAATGACTAGATTTATAACCAACCAAAGAGTAGGTAATTCCGTCCCAAAACAACTCCAAACAGGCATGAAAAGCTGTAAATTACTTGTATTCAATTCCCAATATATATATATGTGTATATATATATATATATATATATATATATATATATATATATAGGCCGTAATTGCATATAATTCCCTCGATTTAATTGTAAGAGAAATACCCATAATAAGAAGTTAAATATTTATATATATACCAAAAATAGATATTCACAAACAAGGATGAAGATCCACACAAAAAGGGCCCATTGAAGTATAAAGGGCCCCGATGCATGCAGCAATTTGAATAAACTACGGTACAATATTAGATGGAATTAATAGAAGACCTAAGTTAATTAGTAAATGAAGTATAAAGGATATTGATTGAAATAACTTATAAAAGCTGAAATACTAACAAAGTAACCATGATGATCTACATATGATATGAAAGCTGACTCGTATATTTATGGTTGTCCAGCTAGCTAGCTTGCTTGCAACGCTTGAAAAGATGTTATAAAAATCTAGGCTCTTAGCACATCAGATCATCTGCTTTGCATTTATTTCGGATTAGACTTGTATTTATATATATAGACTATTAATGCCGATACGATACTATATATAGACTATTATGTCAGATAATTATTTCTATAGAGTTTTTCTATAGAAAAGTCTTACATAGTATATATCTGTAAGCTTATATAGAAAAGCGTTACATCACACACATTTGTCAGAGTTGTATGTCATTTTACTCATGAGATTAACTTCAAATAGGGTAGAGTGTAAAACTCCTTTTTACACCATTTAATACAAAACTGCCACAACTTCAAATATGGGTCCATGGAAAAATTTATGTCTACGAACTTTGATACACAACTTCTATCCTATTTCATATTCTATATTTTTTTAATTTTTTAATATTTTTTAAAATTTTTTTTTAAGTTTATTTTTTTAAATTATTTTAAATTTTTTATTTATTATTTATATAATAAATATTTAAAAATAATAAAAATTAAAAATAATGTGAAGTATGAAGTGATATGATATGTTTTGAAATACAAATGTGGGGCGAGCCCCAAGAGATAAAAAAGTTATCTTCATTAACACCCACTTTGGAGCACTTCCTCCAATGGATCAAACGACTTTTTCAGCTCGCAAATACAAATGGGGGTAGCTCGAAGAGATAAAAAATTATCTCCATTAACACCCACTTTGGAGAACCGTATAGGAAATGGATTAAAAGAAAAGAGATTCGTATGGATATGGTTCCACAGAAAAACAAGCAAAAAAAAAATGTAGACATCAACACTGGTTTTTTTCAAGTGACCAGATATATGGGCATGGAGGAGGTAGAGAGTAGAGACCCTTTGTTGTTGCTCCATATTAAACTCCCTGACGCTCAAATAAGGTAAGTCCAAATCATCCTTTCTCAACAGAGTCAACGTTCCAACGAGAGGACCATAGGAGTGCTGATCGCTGGTAGAACGGTAAGGTGTGGTAGAGCCACTTTTGCTCTCGGTGATGTAAACAGGGCCAGATATGGAGGCCCTAAAGGCTCGAGCTCTAGTGCGATGAACTTCCCCGTCGCCTTCACGACTGTGACCAAGACCATGGTGTTGTGGGATCCACTTCCATTTGCATACATGCGGATCTGCTCGAGGAGAGAGACTGAGGCTTGAGAGAGAGAGAGGAAAAAAAAAATTAGAGAGCAAGTACCCAGGGTGGGGGGGCGGGGGAGGGGAGGGGAGGGGAGATTGTGTGAGGTAGGCATGTAAATTTTTCTTCATAGACTTATGACGTGGCAGTTTTGTATTGGATGGTGTAAAAAGCAGATTTACACCCTATCCGATTCTCAGAGCCTCTCTTTCCTCATTTCGAATTCTCCCTCGCCCTATGAGCCACATTCTCCCTTCTCCAAAATCTCCCCTGCATTTGTGGCGTTCTCCACTATCTGGAGCCACCGAGGAAAGAGTACTTCGCTTCCACTCTTTGCGTCTCCAATAGTAAATTAAATGTAAGATTATAGAATATGTTAGGGAGTGTTATGAGAATTTTTGAATTGGAACTTTCTCTTCCTGTACCAAGTTCGACTGCTGCAAGTCCAAAAGATACACTGAAGTGCTTCGAGTCTATTAACTTCATAGCTTTGAGGGATTGAATGCTCCAACCTGCAAGGTGGGGTGATGTGAGGTCTTCATGTCTTAGAGGAAGGAGAGCTCCATGGGAAGAGTTAACTAGATGGTGTTATAATTATTATAGATAGTGATATTAAATATGTGAATTTATTAAATATTTATTTATTTTTGTGAACCACTATCTCAAAGAGATATATTGGTTCAGGTAATAATATGTTGTTTCAAATGAAAGGGTAGGAGTTTGAAACTCCACAAGTGCACTTTGATTTATTTTGTGGAATAAGTGAAGTGTTTGACTTGAACAAACACAATGCTTAGACCGGCCAAGCTTTGCACGTGGGTCTAATAGTCACAACACTTGGGTAGTTGCACATGGGCTGAATAGACACTTTGATAAGGTTCAATGCTTCAAAAATCAATTTAATTGAAAGAGACTCGAACTGGTGCCCTCCCTTCGGGAAAGGAGACGCCTGACTACTAGGCTAGGCATACCGATTGGTCTTTAAGTGAAACATCATGACCTTTAAACCAATAACTGCCAGTTGAAAAGTCACAAGTTAAGAGTTGTAGACTTTCACATGGCGCCACTTCATTCTCTATAAATAGAGGATGAGACCCACGAATTTTAACATTTAATCCTCCCATATTTTCAGTCACTTACTTAATTTTATAGAGAAACTCTGAAAGAAAAATTTCAGAATTACTATATGCAATAGTGACTTTCTTGTATCTTGGAGGTGATTTGCTTATAAGCTAGTAGTAAACTCTTTTGAATGGGGGCAATTATCACCTTAAAGATAGTGTTTTACACACATAAAAGTCGCATTTATTTTTTCAGATTATTGTATCCGCACAATTTTTTTCAACACTTTTTAGGTGATAATCACAATGGAATCAAAATCTAATATGTCGAATTTCAAGATAATGAATCAAGACTTTATCAAACTAGATAGGTTTGATGGAACAAAGTTTACTCACTGGAAAGACAAGTTGATGTTCATTCTTACTACATTGAAGATTTTATATGTTTTGAATTTGAATTTGCCGGTACTTCCAGAACCCAAATTTGACGATAATGATCAAATCAAGGAGGAAAGCAAGAAGCGCGAAGAAGATAGAGTGGTATGTAGAGGACACATTCTAAATACACTTTCTGATCGTCTCTACGACTTGTTTACATAAATCAAGTCACCAAAAGAGATTTGGGAGGCATTGGAATTCAAGTATAGAACCGAAAAGCAAGGTACGAATAAATTCCTTATTATGAAATATTTTGAATTTACAATGAATGATAATACTTATTTGATGGATCAAGTTCATGAATTGCAAGTTTTGGTGAATAAACTTCGAGATTTTAATATTGAAGTTTCTGAACCTTTCAAGTTGGGACTATTATTGTCAAACTTCCTCTAAGTTGAAATAATTATAGAAAGAAACTTATGCACACAATAGAAGATTTCACTATATAGCAAATTCAAAAACATTTACTAATTGAAAAGGAAACTCGAATTCGTGATAAGAAATTATTTTCTCAAAATGGCTCTAAAGTGAACTTTGTTGATGAGAAAAATAAGTTTCGAGGTAATTGTGGAGGAAACAAGAGAAAATATAATGAATTTTTCAACAATGGTGACAAGTCCAAAAAAATAAAAACTTGTTATAATTGCGAAAAGAATGGACACTTTAAGCGGGAATGCATGTACAAGATGAAATACAAGAAAGAAAGTGGCAATCCCAATAGTGCAAATCTGATCGAAAATGAGACTTCAAAAATTGTGACCATGGTCTCTAAAATGCATATTAGCATGATTACAGAGTTAAATATGTCTACAACAACCGAGTCTTCTGATTGGTGGTATTATTCAGGTGCTAATGTTTATGTTTGCAATCAAAGATGTCAATTAAAAAATTATGAAGATGTAGCAGATGGACATGTAGTACTAATGAGAAATCACAACTCTGTAAAAGTTGTGGGAAAATGAACTGTGGAACTTCAGTTCACTTCTGGGAAGAAACTTATTCGTGTCAATGTTCTTCATATCCTAGAAATAAAGAAAAATCTTGTATCTACAAATTTGCTTTGTAAGAAGGGTGTTAAGACCGTAATCGAATCTGATAATGTAATTTTTTCCGAAGTGGAAGTGTTTGTTGAAAAATGGTACTCTTGTGAAGGCATGTATATACTAAGTATTGATAAAATAAGTTATGATTCTGCTTATACTGTCGAGTCTTCTACTTTGTGGCATAATCGTTTAGCACATTTGAATTTTAAATCTTTAAAGTTTATGTCTAAACATAGTTTAATTTCATATAATTATGGACATGGTGCTAAATGTAAAATTTTCATTCAAGCAAAAATGACAAAGAAACATTTTCTTAAAATAGACAGAAATACACAATTATTAGACCTTGTGTATTATGATATTTGTGAACTAAATAATATTTTAACTAGAGGAGGCAATATATATTTTATAATTTTTATTGATGATTTCTCAAGATATATGTATGTCTATTTAAAAAAAAAGTAAGGATGAGGCCTTCAATATGTTCAAATCTTATATGCCTATTGTTGAAAACCAAAAGGAAAAGAAAATTAAGATACTTCGTAGTGACAGAGGTGGTGAGTATTCCATACTGCATTTTCTTTGTACTGCGAGGAGAATGATATAATACATCAAACTAGTGCATACTAGCGGTTTAGCGGAAAGAAAAAATAGGACACTACTTGATATGTTAAATGCTATGATTTTGAATGTAAAATTATCTTTTAATTTGTGGGGAGAAGCATTACTCACGACATGTTATTTGCATAATAGAATACCTTCTATGAAATTCAAAATTTCACCATATGAATAGTGAAAAGGTAGGAAACCAAATATGAAATACTTAAGGGTATGTGGTTGTTTAGCTTTTTATAGAGTTCCAGACCCAAAAAGAATAAAATTAGGTCCAAGGGCAATCAAGAGTATTTTTGTAGAATATGCTGAGAATTCAAAAGCACATAGACTTTTGGATTTGGATTCTAACGTTATAGTAGAATCAAAGGATGTGAAGTTTATTGAAAATAAATTCTATAATGACTCTAAAGTAGTATCAGATCTTACTCAAATACTAGAATCTGACTTGAGTTGGAAAATGAATTGTATAATTCCTGACACATTGACTGAATCGAGGAGAAGTCAAAGAGTCAGAAAAGAGAAAAACTTGGATCTAGATTTTGTGTCATCTTAGGCTATTGTTTTCCTTTTGGAAGGAAATAGAGATGATATTTTAAATAAGATACACATTTTATTATATATAGAAGAAGATTAAAAAACATTTAAAGAAGCTATGACTTCTAGAGATGTTGCATTTTGGAAATAGGCAATAAATGATAAAATAAACTCAATATTGTCAAACAATACTTGGGTTTTAGTAGATTTGTCAACTGGATCAAAACCTATTGGTTATAAATGGGTATTTAGGAAAAAATACAATACAGATGAGTCTCTTCAAACTTTGAAGGCTAGATTAGTGCACAAAGGTTTTAAACAAAAAGAAGACATATACTATTTTGATATGAATGCTCCAGTGGCTAGATTTATATCCATTAGACTGCTTATGGCACTAGTTTCAATATATAACTTATTTGTACACCAAATGGATGTTAAAACTATTTTCCGAAATGGTGAACTGGATGAAGAGGTGTACATGGAATGACCAGGAGGATTTATATGCATGGGCAAGAAAAAAAAGTTTACAAATGAATTAAGTTATTGTATGAATTAAAGCAAGCACCAAAACAATGGCATGAGAAATTTGATTTGGTAATTTTATCTTTTGGATTTAGGCATAATAATGCTGATAAATGTATTTATTCTAAATTCACGGATTGTTATGGTGTTATAATATGTCTTTATGTGGATGACTTTCTTATATTTGGAAGAAATATGAAAGGAATATCTGAAACTAAGAATTATTTACCTTTAAAGTTCCAAATGAAGGATTTTAATGAAGTCGACACTATTTTGGGTGTCAAAGTAAAGAAATATAGTGGGGGTTATATTTAATGTCAATCTCATTACGTTGCAAAAATGCTTCTTAAATTTCAACAGTTAGGAATTAAAAAAGCAAATACCCCATATGAGTTTTTATTTAAATTAACTAAGGATGCTGGTAGAGCGGTTGCTTAGTTAGAATATGCTAATGCAATTGGTAGTTTAATGTATGCAATGCATTGCACTAGGCCAGATATTTCCTCTGCAGTGTGTAAACTATCTAGATATACGGGTAATCCTAGTACGAAGCATTGTAAAGCAATTGGTAGAGTCCTTGGATACCTTAAAAGAACTAATTCGTTAGGACTGTATTATACTAATTTTCCTTGGGTATCTTAAAAAACCTAGTGGGGGTTATGCTTTATGACAATCTTATTATGTTGAAAAAATTCTTCTTAAATTTCAACATTTATGAATTAAAGAAGCAAATACCTCATATGACTTTTTATTTAAATTAATTGAGAATGCTGATAGAGTGGTTGCTCAGTTAGAATATGCTAGTGCAATTGGTAGTTTAATGTATGCAATGCATTGCACTAGGCCAAATATTTCCTTTGCAATATGTAAAATTTCTATATATACGGGTAATCCTATTATGAAGCATTGTAAAACAATTGGTAGAATCCCTGGGTACCTTAAAAGAATTAGTTCGTTCGGATTGTATTATACTAATTATTCTGCTGTACTAGAATGATATTGTGATACTAGTTGGATTACCAATGCAAGTAATAATAAGACTACGTCTGGTTGAGTTTTCACCATTAGTAGTGGAGCTGTTTCATGGGTTTCTAAGAAACAGACGTGTATTTCACATTCTATAATGAGATATAAATTTGTAGCCTTGGCGACAGCGGGCAAAGAGGTAGAATGACTGATGAGTTTGTTATTTGACATAAAGTTGTGGCCACAACAGATGTCAGCCATTTCTTTGCGCTGTGATAATGAAGCTGCTATGTCTAGGGCTTATAGTAAAGTCAATAATGGAAAATTTAGACATATTGGCTTCAGACATGAATATGTCAAACAATTAATAAGTGATGATATTATTACTATTTATATGTGCAGTCAAGTAAAAACTTAGCAAATCCTTTCACAAAGGGACTCTCGAGATATTTGGTGAATAAGATATCCAGTAGAATGAGTTTGAAATATTTCTTTTAAAAAAGTCACCTGTAATAAAAACTCAATCTTACACTATTAATAAATAGTCTAAGATTTAATGGGTAATAACAAGTTACAGTTATGTGGTCGGGATAACACTGAAATTTAATTTAATGTGAGAAACCCTTCCAAGAGGGCAGTGCTGGCTGTTACGCTAAATGTAGGATGAAGATTATACTTTTAATGAAGTTCAATAGTTGTATAAGTGTCTGAAGTAACAGAGACACAAAAGGAACTTTACCTATGTGAACATAAGAGGTGGGGACAACTTCTAGCAAAAGTTTAAGGTTCACTTTTGTAAATATTCATGAATGCCAGGATGGAGCACGATTAGTGCAAATAATGGGTGAGTTATCTCCCTAAAGTTGGATGGAATCATGTGTGTGATATTTCCGTTCTTAATATATAGAGTCTTGGTTTAAGCTTAGGTCACCATTGACTTTGTTAAGAATTTGAGATACTTACACTAATTGAAAGTTTAAATCGAAAGATACATTCTTGTATGCATGAGGATATCGGTATTTGACTGAAAACTTAATATCTCAATCTAAGTGGGGGGTTGTTATATTTATTATGGATTGTGATATTAGATATGTGAATTTATTAAATATGGGTTATTATTTATTTTCGTGAACCAATATGCTTTGGTTCAGTGGTAATAATGTATTGTTTTAAATGAAAGGGTATGAGTTTGAACTTCACAAGTGCAGTTTGATTTATTTTGTGGAATAAGTGAAGTGTTGGATTTGGACGGATACAATGCTTGGGCCGGCCAAGCCTTGCATGTGGCACAAATAGTCATAACACTTGGGTGGTTGTATATGGGCAGAATAGGCACATTGATAGGGTGCAATACTTCAAAAATTAATTTAATTAAAATGCACTTTTGAGGACTTGAACTAATGCCCTCCCTTTCCTAAGGGAGGCGCCTGACGAAAGGCTAGACATACCCCGCTTGGTCTTTAAGTGAAACATTATGACCTTTAAATCAATAACGACCAGTTAAAAAGTCACAAGTTAAGAGTTGTGATCTTTCACATGGTGCCACTTCATTCTCTATAAATAGAGGATGTGATTCACGAATTTTAATATTCTATTCTCTTATATTTTCAGTCACTTACACAATTTTGCAGAGAAACTCTGAATATTCATGAATGCCAAGATGAAGCCACGTGGATTAGTGCAAATAATTGGTGAGTTATCTCGCTAAAATTGGATGGAATCATGTGTGATATTACCATTCTTAATGTATAGAGTCTTGGCTTAAGCTTGGGCCACCATTGACTTTGTTAAGAATTTGAGATACTTACACTAATTGAAAGTTTAAATCGAAAGATACATTCTTGTATGCATGAGGATATCGGTATTTGACTGAAAACTTAATATTTAAATCTAAGTGGAGGATTGCTATATTTATTATGGATTGTGATATTATATATGTAAATTTATTGAATATGAGTTATTATTTATTTTCGTGAACCAATATCTCAAATAGATGCATTGGTTCAGTGGTAATAATGTATTGTTTCAAATGAAAGGGTAGTAGTTTGAACTCCACAAGTGCAGTTTCATTTATTTTGTGGAATAAGTGAAGTGTTAGATTTGGACAGATACAATGCTTGGGCCGGCCAAGCCTTGCATGTGACCCAAATAGTCATGACACTTGGGTGGTTACATATGGGCATAATAGGTACATTGATAGGTTCAAAAATTAATTTAATTAAAAAGACACTTTTGGAGACTCGAACCAGTGCCCTCCCTTTCCCAAGGGAGGCACCTGACGAAAGGCTAGACATATCGCTTGATCTTTAAGTGAAACATCATGACCTTTAAATCAATAACGACCAGTTAAAAAGTCACAAGTTAAGAGTTGTGATCTTTCACATGGTGCCACTTCATTCTCTATAAATAGAGGATGATACTCACGAATTTTAACATTCTATTCTCTCATATTTTCAGTCACTTACACAATTTTGCAGAGAGATTCTGAATATTCATGAATGCCAGGATGGAGGACGTGGATTAGTGCAAATAATTGGTGAGTTATCTCGCTAGAATTGGATGGAATCATGTGTGTGATATTTCCGTTCTTAATGTATAGAGTCTTGGTTTAACCTTATGCCACCATTGACTTTGTTAAGAATTTGAGATACTTAACACTAATTGAAAGTTTAAATCGAAAGATACATTCTTGTATGCATGAGGACATCGGTATTTGACTGAAAACTTAATATCTTAATCTAAGTGGGGGATTGTTATATTTATTATGGATTGTGATATTAGATATGTGAATTTATTGAATATGAGTTATTATTTATTTTCGTGAACCAATATCTCAAAGAGATGTATTGATTCTGTGGTAATAATGTATTGTTTCAAATGAAAGGGTAGGAGTTTGAACTCCACAAGTGCAGTTTGATTTATTTTGTGGAATAAGTGAAGTGTTGGATTTGGACAGATACAATGCTTGGGCCGGCCAAGCCTTGCATGTGGCCAAAATAGTCATAACACTTGGGTGGTTGCATATGAGCAGAATAGGCACATTGATAGGGTGCAATACTTCAAAAATTAATTTAATTAAAAATGCACTTTTGGGGACTCAAACCAGTGCCCTCCCTTTCCCAAGGGAGGTGCCTGACGAAAGGCTTGACATACCGCTTAGTCTTTAAGTGAAACATCATGACCTTTAAACCAATAACAACCAGTTAAAAAGTCACAAGTTAAGAGTTGTGATCTTCCACATGGTGCCACTTCATTATCTATCTGCAATTGGTGACTTTGTTGTATCCTGGGGGTGAATTGTTTGTAATTCGATAGTAAACTCTTTCGAGTGGGAGTAACTATCACCTTAAAGACAATGTTCTATACGTCTCAAAGTCGTATTAATTTTTTCAGATTACTATTTCCGTACAATTTTCTTCAACAGACGGTAGGGACCCTTTTCAAAGCCTGGATTCTTGACCAAGTTATCTACAATAATCATTGAAAGGCATTAATGAAAACCTAAGTTGATTATAGATTTAAACAAACAAATAATGGTGGGAGAAGGCATAGACGTGAGAGAGTAGAACCGTGAAGGGGAAGAAATTGTGAGAGAGAGAGAGAGAGAGAGAGAGAGAGCACGAGAGGAAAAGAAAGAAACCGAGAGGAAGAGAGAGGAAGGATCAGAACAACAGAGAGAAGATGGAACAAATTTGAGAACCATGATGTGGGGCTCAGACCGGATTTGCCATGTCACGGTGCGTGGTGTGCTGGGAGCAAATTGGCCTTATTTAGATTTTCTTATAGAAAGATAGTCAGCCATATTTGTAAGAGAGTTGTGTATTCTAGCTTATTATTCAGATTTCATAATACAAGATACTTAGGGTATGTTTGTAAGATTTTGGAGAAAATCTAATAATAAAGAATAGTTAGAATACTAACATCTGGCCATCGTTGATAAAGTATTTGCAGGAACCAATTGTTTCTGAATTATGAACCCTCACAGATTTCTATATGGAGAGTATTGGGTATGGATTTTCTACCTATCTTTATTTATGTTAATTAATGTAACTGATGGATAATCACATACCTTTATATATAGATAGGTCAAGACCCTTATCAACTGTTTTCTAAGTGTTGCTTCCTTCCATCAAGGAATGTAGCTGTTGGTTTTTAAATGAGTAGTATCTTTATTTTAATTACCCAGAGTTTTAATATAAACTACTATTAAAATAAATAAATATATTGTATTTGAAAGGGTGTGCACGTAAGCCACCTTTAAGTCTTCCACAAGGAGACGTGTTCTTTCATTCTCCCACTTTGGCTGAGAAACCCTAGCATGATTTTGACAACATGAATTGAGATACCCGAATCAATCCACCATTTATTATGATGAGAATCTACAAAATTGGACTCATAGCACACGAGAATTGATATTACATTTTTTTTCATGCCATGATTTATATTTTATGCAATCTTTCTTTTTATGCCCTTTTTTTCTTGCAGAAAAAGCATGTATCATTGTCTCTATAGCGTTTAAATGACGCTTTTCCATCCTTCTTCCACTTATTAATATCGACACTTTTGCCTTTCTTCCATTGTCCCTTCCTTTGAGTAACAAAATGAGCACTCTCGATATTTTCATGTTTTATTCTCCATTTTTCTTGTACACACATGGTTAAAAGTTTATTACTGGACCATTTTTCCTTATGTGTGTTGTAGGAAATCTTATATGATCCATATTCTGTAGGAAGAGAGTTGAGTATGAAATGAACAATGAATGAATCTGAGATCTCAATCTCTAAAGACCTTAGTTGGGCTGCAATATCCCTCATTTCCATTATGTGCTCACGCACATTTCTGGATTTGCCATGTTTCATAACTGATAATTTGTTCATTTGGATGCTAGCCAATGCCTTATTAGAACTAACAAATTGGTCTTCAATAGCCTTTATGTTGTCCTTGACTTTATCACACTTAGGATTGAACCTCTAATGCTCTTACTCACATGTGACTTGATGAGCATTAGACTTAATCGGTTAGACCACTCCCCAACCTTTCATAGTTATTTTTATCCACCAATGAACTTGATTAAGTGGGTATAGGTGGTTCATCCACACGAAGTGCCAAGTCCAAGTCCATGCACCCTAATGTTAGAACATTTTTTTCCTGTCCAAAAAATTATTCCCATTCAGAATTGGAATATTAGAAGATTCACTATTTAAAAAAGAAGTCATAGTAGCTGCAATAACATAACCAAGAACATATACCAATGCTTTGAATAAAAAAATAACTATAGTTTGAATCGACCAATGTCTAATTCAAAAAACAAATCTAGATCTCCCTATGGGTAAAAATTGCAATATGCATAAGATTTGCTTATATTTTTCCTTATAATAAGACTAGTGTTTTACAAATATTTAAAAAGGAGATTCCACACCTATGGGTATAAGAAATCTCCGTTACCTATATCCTTTTCACTATCTTATTCCAATTAAATCATAATTTTTTCTGAATAATTACCTCCATGTAGGGCCAAGTAATTACTATAATGAATTAATTGCAATATAAAATGCCATTATAACAACATAAAATCAAATATATTAAAATATTATTGTATCTTAAGATGTTGTGGCTATTCTTAATACACAATAATCTTTATACTCTAATATGACATTTTTTTTAAAAATAATAAAATCATCATAACATACTCATCCACTATGATATTACATTAAAAAATGATCAGAGATGAAGATGATTCAAAATATATCCTCACAAACTAGTTCTTTAAACAAACTTAATTGCGAGTTTTTAAGAATTTTGAACTACAATAAATCTGGTGCCGAATGGTCAGTCAAACACATGGATGTTTATTTATCACGTGGGCCAAAGCTAAGGGTGTCAAATTGTGTTAACTGGTTGAGTCCGCGTCATGTCAAGGCATGTATATTATACTATATGGATCAATTCGAACACGACTCATTAAACTTATCGTGTCAAAATCTCAAACCATAACACGACCTATTAACATAACGGGTCGTGTCGTGTCAATCCATTTTGACCCGTTAGCGAATACTGCGAAATAGGTTAACGCGAAACGACCTGACCCATTTCAACTCGTTTATGTAAATGGGTTGAATAAACCTAAAATTAACCCATTTGGCTTGATTAAGTTTAGCATAATTTTATAGAAATGTTAAAATCACAATATCTATAAAAAATTTAAAACTAACTACAAGTCCAAAATTACAATCCAAACAATAAAAATATCGAAATTAAAATCTCAACAATTTTACTTTTAGGTATAAGGGTATAATTGTAATTTTAACTTTTTTAACGGGTCATAACTATTTGACTCGTTATCAACCCATTAAGCAATCGTGTCTTAACAGGTTAACCCATTTTGATTCGAATCCGTTAAGACTAAACTCAAACCCGTTATATATTATAGTGTCATGTTCGTGTTAGGTTAACGGGTTATGTCACATATTGTCACTCTTAATCAAAGCGACATTTTAAAATAAAAAAAAAACACATTGGTCCATATTAGTCACAATTTTGTTTTTAAATTAAGAAAAAAAAGGAAGCAGTTAAAATTGCTTATCTCATTTCCGAAGTGCAAATCCCCAGCCCATGGGGTAAGAATTAACAATTCCTATAATCTAAAATTGAGCCGTTGCACATGGCAAGTGCAACACAGTTTATCATATTTTGCACGTTGCACGCGCATGAGGTGCAACTGGGCTTGGCAACAAACATGAAAATTTATCTTAGTCGAGTCTGCAATTCAGACCCTGATCCTAATCTGGGTCGAAACGATAAATTTTTTTCGTTTTTGTTCAAGAAAATTTCAGATGATCACAAATGAAAAAATTTTAATCTATGAGTTTAAAAATAACAGATCAAATGTTCAACATAAACTCAGTTTAAAAAGTTTCTAAAATGCAAACCCAATGACCTTAACCATCAACAAATTCACAAGAGTCTTTTATTTACAAAGTCAAAACATTTTAGATTAAAGGAGCATAAACACAAATCATAACAAACAATGATGAATGAAAAATCTTTGGGTAAAAAAAAACCGAAGATGAACTCTATTGTATATGTATTTCGATCTGTGTTTTTCCACGTACATATGCCCAAACTTGTATTTTTCAAATCACAGAAATGAACTCTAACAACAACTCACAAATCGAAATAAACACAGATGTCTAAAGACTCCAAACAAGTATTTCAACAAATAACTCACATAAAAATTGGAATCCATACTAAACAACGTGGCACAAGAGTTTGCTCTGATACCATTATTGTAAGATTTGGGAGAAAAATCTAATAATAAAGAATTGTTAGAATACTAACATGTGGCTATCGTTGATCAAGTATTGGCAGGAATTGATTGTTTTTGAATTGTGAACCTCACAAATTTTTATATGGAGAGTATTGGGTAGGGGTTTTCAGTCTATCTTTATTTATGTTAATCAATGTGACTGATGAAGAATCACAGGCCTTTATATATAGATAGACCAAGACCCTTATCTACTGTTTTCTAATTGTTGCTTCTTTCCATCAAGTAATATTGTAACTGTTGGGTTTTAAGTGAGTAGTATCTTTATTTTAATTACCCATAATTTTAATATAAACAACTATTAAAATAAATATATATAATATATTTGAAAGGGTGTGACACGTAAGCCATGATCTTTAAGTCTCCCACAAGAAGATGCGTTCTTTCACTATTTGTGAACATAACTATTCTTAAGTATTCTTAGATGGGTGGTGCTAAAGCCATAGATAGTCGGTATCAACAATAGAAATTTTCTTTTTGTTTCATTTTTTAAAGCATTTTTATGTATTTTTTTAGATAAATACAAAAATATAAAAACACAATACTAAAATATAAACAAACACAAATCCTAAAAAAAACATGGAACATTGGTACACTTTGTCGGTAGAAATTTTCAACGGGAGTATCAATTTCCTTATTTCATTCCCAATTATCATTTAAATACAAAATATTTTTCAATTTTAAATATTTAATTTTTTATCTATTCATTACTTAATCATTATAATTTTTTCAAACTCTTAAATAAAACACAAAAAATAATACTACTTTTCAAATTTTAAATTAAAAATAATATTCAAAAAATATTCAAACAATATTTTAACTTCATAATTTTTTTATTCAACTTTTTTTTTCTAATTTTTCAAAACTTAATAAAACATCTTAATTTAAATTATTTATTACTATTTATAAAAATAAAAATATTTTTATAAGTATCCAAGGACCTTAATTAAAGTGTTTTGTTCTTCTATCTTTGTAATTTATTTATTTATATTTGTGAATTAATCATATCGAGATTTATTACGTACGTTGTCATTTCCAGGAGAAAATCATTTAACACGTTTAATACACCTACGTACTACGTAGGCATCGAATAATTTATTGGGACTACCTACGCAACTATATACCGAATAATTTATTGGGACTCGATGGATTTGACAATATTGCATGTCCGATGAAACACGTTGTCCAGTCTCTCTCTCTCTCTCTCTCTCTCTCTCTCTGTTTTGTTGCTTTTCGTTGTCTTCCTCAAAAATCAACACATACATCGGACCATACAAATTACTTAGATAAAGATTGCTTGTGGTCCATGTCAGTGGACATGCATCCACCACACGTAACAGCTAGCATGCATAGCCATACAACACGAGAGATCATTGAATAGAAACCCGCCAAGACGTTCCAAATTAATATAAAAAGACATGCATATGATATGATATGATATGTCTAATGTCTTTATCTTATCATTTAAAATCCGACCTTTTTATTATATATTATATCTTAATTAACGGTTCTCAATAATACACAGATGTTGTCATCCTCGATAGCATTAAGCTCCGGTCCAATGCCGGCCATAATAATTAACCATGCATTAATAAATATAAGCAAATCAGTAGCATATATATATATATATATATATATATATATATTCCTAATAAACTAAATAAATAAGTACTCATAAGTCTATAAATACCCAATAATTAAGAAAAAAAATTATAAATATATACGCAACTTAATTTATTATGTTTAATTTGACCCATGACTGAGATATATATGTTTTTAAGATAAAAAAAAAAAATTCTAATATCAAGTCGGTGTATATGTCATATCTAATAAAGTGTTTATATACCATAATTTAATTTGTAAGATAAATTTTAAAATTTAAATCTTACAAATCAAATCTTATCATTTAAGTAATTATATAAATAATCCTTAAAAAAAAGAGTTAGTCTAGCTAGATACAGTCTCCAAATGAAGACTGCTCATACAACCACTACAAGAAAATTGGGCAATTGCGGTGATTTTTTATACGCTGGAAATAATATTGCCGCAATAGCCCAGTTTTTACGGCGATTTTTGCTTCGACGCTGCTTCAAAGGGGTTCAGTTTTAATTTTATCTTTTGCAGCGAATTTTAAGTTTTTTGCGGCGAAATTTATTCGCTGCAAATAAGTTTTGGTTTCAAGCGGCGATTTTAAAGATAGTTGTGATGAATTTAACCGCCGTAAAAGGGTAAAACATTATGGCGTCGCACAATTTCGTCGCAATAGTGATTTTAAGTCGTGGGCGCCAACACCCCAGAAAAAGTTGACATTTCCCCCCAAATCCCGATAAAACATTCGTTGTCCCCAACTTTCACCCATCTCCATTTCTCTCTTGCTACAGATTACTCACCGCCCACACAAAATTTCTTCTAATCAACTTCCACCGAATGAAACCGCTAACTCACGAACCAGTGATTCTCGTGTAAGCAATGTATGCGGTTCCACCCCATCGAAAACCCAGTAATCGACATCTTCATCAGTTTATGCGGAGTCGACACCAGTGAAAAAGTCCCATTTTTTTCACTCTAAGGCTTTGTTTTTCATCATCGTCGACCATTTTCCGAGGCAAAGTGGGTTGGAGTCCATTTTCCGTCCCATTCATCTCCTGATCCACTCAGCTGGAGTCGATTTCCCAAGGTAATTTACTCTGTTCTAGCTCTTCATGGTTCTAGCTGAAATCGTGCGGGTAAATTAGAAATGGGGTTGTTTTGCTATAATATTTATGCTTAGGTTTTCCTTTTGCACACACATTTGACAATCACGAGCGGGGGCAAGTGTTTGGGTTTCTTCGACTCTGGCAAACTTCATTCGGAGTGCCTGGGTTACGGGCAGAACAAATTAAACCCAATGTAGTTGTTTTTTTAGTTATTAAAGCAGCATTAACATCTTATGCCTGCACACACACAGGACCTAATCATAAAGTTGTATCTGTTGCTTCATATAAGTAAAATGGAAGAGGCAAAGTCATTCAGAAACACTCAGTGCTAGATTTTAGGGTGAAAGAAAAAGAAGAGAAAAGATAAACAAAGAAGAAGGAGATAGCTAAGATTATCTTGGGTGTACCAAATCAACAAACTAATTACAAACTAATTACAAAGAATAGGTTAGTAGATGTTCTTCTGTTTTTTAAATAGTTAGCATCTTTGTATTATATATTTGGTTCCGTTTGTATGGTATTGGGTTTTATACTTTTTAGGTTCATTTTTTTAGGCTTTTGTAAGTTTTTTTTTTCAATTAAAACTCAAGGTTTTATTAAAAATAGAGACATGATTCTCATTCGGTTTGTATGATATTGTGTTTTATATTTTTTTGGTTCATTTTTTTAGGGTTTTAGTTTTTTATGTTTTCATTAGGACTCAAGCATTTTATTAAAAATAGAGACATGCTTCTTATTAGGACTCAATATGACTGAATCGGTTTTTGGTTGAAGAATTTTATGTTTCATTTATTTTTTAGTTTCTCATCTATATCTGTCTTTTAAAGATAATCTTAGCTATCTCCTTATTGGCTTCCACAATCTCCTTAATTAGTATATATAGGCAATGTGCAACCCTAGTTTTGAGCGCTGGGAAAGTCCAATTTTCTTGTAGTGAACCCCACATAGTTATGTTTAAAAAAATTTTAAAATTATAATAATATATTTTTTTAAAATGATATTTTTTTCTCTTTTACTCTTATTCATTAATGAGACTACACATACAGTCATTTACTCAAGACTGTAAATAAAATTTTTCTAAAAAAAGAAAATGATGGAAATGATATATTTTACAGACCAATTTAAAAATAGTTCAATAACTCATTTTAGATTAATAATGGAGCGGGTAGATCAATTATGAACCAGTAATATTTTCTGACTTCATGGGCCATGGGGGATTCTTGAGGATAGACTTATAAGACAATGGGGGCCATGATAAGTCACATTGCATCATGCCGGCCAGTACCATGTATGAGGAACTCTATAACTTGAAATTTGGAGTATAATTGTATGCACTGAATATCAGATATCTTGTCTTCATTCACGTTCAGATATCTTGTCTTCGTTCACGTTAACATGGCCCATATGAGGTACTACTACTGTGCATGTCCAATAAATGAGTTTCTCCAAAAAATATGTGGTGATAAATTAATGTGAGGCATGGATGTAGGAGTTTAGTGCACGTCGTCTCACTCGCATGCGTTAGTGCATGTATAACACGACCTCGATGATCTTATTATCAATCAAGTCTTGTAATCTTCAAGCTTAGACGCTCTTGAACTCCATGTACGATCGTTCTTTTCGTCGACGACGGATCTCACGTGGATTCGAACATTGCCCGGCGAAAATTTCTATTCATCTTTCGTTTTTTATCATCTCATTATATGATATTAGATGATAGATTTATAAGTAAAATATAATAAATAATTTCTAATAATATAATATCATATCATAAAATGACGAGAAAATGATGAGAATTAAAATGATGAATAACATTACTTTTCCTTGTCCCATTCCTCTAATTTCGCCGCCCTTTCCTATTCATGATTCATTGCCTTTCCGATTGATCCAGTTTCAAGGCTGATCATTGCCTCCAGTTTCATGTGGCCTTGGGAATGCATGCTTTTGAACTGGATCTACTACCCATGCATCAACTATATATAATAGGTATTATACGCGGTACGCAACATGATGATCGATCGGAAAATTAAAGAACATAAATTTTTTCTCTTAATTCCTACTCTACAATAAATAAATAAAGATATATACTCAATGAAATTTGGATTCGACTACATTTATTTTTTAAAAATGTGTTATTCGTGAACACAAACTTATAATAAATTATTAAACGATACAAATTGTGTGAAGTTATATTAGAGCATGTTACAAATCATCCGCAGACTAAGGGCGCCGGTGATTCTGCCTTGGTGCTCTTGTTGACACAATCTATGGTGATGATGTTATGTGTGGAGGAAGCTCATGTGTTTGCAAAGGAGCCAAGCTGAAACGTGGGAAAGGATGATGAATCAGTCTGTTATGGGCATTTTTGTATTTTTAGCTTTGCTGAGATGTATAGGCGAGATTGGTTAATCCTCTGGCAATTGTATATTCTCTCTTCATCCTCCCTTTCTGTTAGGTGGTTACACAGGTGAGTGCTATTTAGGCAGTGGAAATTCCCTTGTAGTAGATGAATTGGTTAAATAAGATTCTCCAAAACATTCTCTCGAATTCCACAGCCTTTTTTTGCTTCTATGAATTTTGTTTTGTTACATGGTATCAGAGAGCAATGTTAGACTAAGAGCTAGATTTCAATGGATACAGAATCAACTCTTCTTCAACCAACAATTCCACTACATCTATTTTTCTCGACTTCAACAACGTTACTAAGCCATATCGCCTAGACCATGGGGATAATCCTTCAATTCCGCTAGTTATAGACCCACTCACCACAGACAACTACACAGTCTGGTCCAGAGCCATGTGCCGAGCATTATGAGCTAAGAACAAGCTTGGGTTTATCAATGGTGCGATATCCAAACCCAAGGATCCAAGTGACCCACTCTTTGAAGCCTGGAAACGATACAACGACCTTGTCGTTTCATGGTTGCAAAATTTGATTAGTCAAAATCTCAAGTCTAGCATTGATTTGGTTGATGATCAGGCTTCTTTGATCTGGGGAGAGCTGAGGGACTGGTTCACGCAGCAGAACGGGCGACACATTTTTCAATTGAAGAAGGCTCTGGCGGGGTTACAGCAGGAGCAAGATTCTGTAAGTATTGACTTTGGGAGATTGAAATCTCTGTGGGATAAATTAGGGATTTATGATCCTATCCCTAGTTGCGATTGTGGGAAGCTTAAGGTTCTTCTTGATAGGTACCAACGAGATTGTGTGATACAGTTCCTAATGGGTTTAAATGACTCTTATGCTAACACTAGAGACCATATTATGATGTTGGACCCCTTACCTCCTAGGAACAGAGTTTCTTCCATGGTTCAACAACAAGAGATGCAGCATCTCATGCTCTCTAATGTCCCATCTATTGGTTCTATGGCCTTAGCTTTTAAGGAATGGTATACAAATTTCAAAGCAAACACTAAGCCATCCTTTACTCCAAAACGTGAAAGACCCTACTGTACCCATTGTAAGATTCAGGAACACACATTGAAAAATTGTTTCAAAGCTGGTAATGCTGAACCCCTAATTTGTAGCCACTGTCATGTAATTGGACACACTACTGATAAATGCTATAAGGTTCACGGCTACCCCTGGACACAAGCTATACAATAAGAACAAATAATCTGAGTTTTCTGCTAATTTGACTTCTACAGAGCAAGAGAAAATGTCCTTTACGAAGGATTAATACCGGCAGATCTTATCTCTGCTTCAACAGAGGGATGTTTCTGCTGCCAATCACTCAGTCAACCAGGTCCAAGCATCCCTCTCCAAGTGATCTTAAAGCCACAAACATACCGTATACCTCTTTGTTTTTCCACTTCAGTACAAACACAAGCACATCCAACTGATGTACCTTGGATTATAGACACGGGTACTATAGATCACATGATCTGTAACATTTCTTTCTTCGATTCAATCATTGTTCAAGTTTCTTATATGGTTAGACTATCTAATGGGAATGCTGCACCCGTCACCCACATAGGCACGGTTTGGATCACAAACTCTTTAATTTTAAGAAACGTCTTATGCGTGCCATCCTTTAATTTCAACTTGGTTTTTGCCAAACAAATTGGCAATTCACTCCCCTGTTGCTTCATTTTTTTCACACTCTTGCTTTTTTTAGGACCTTTTGTCTTGGACGACAATTGGAATGGGTGAGCTGAAGAAGGGCTTGTATCACTTGCTTGTCACTAAAGTGTCTCCAACAACCTTACTTGATCATTTTCCCTTTCTTTACACAAAACATGTTTGTTTCAGCTGCTTTTAGCAGTAATACTATTGTATCGGATCTTCGGCATTATAGGCTTGGTCACACACCTTTATCCAAATTGAATTTAATTAATGATCTTGTCGTTAAGGCTCAATTATCTTCTATTAGTGACATTCCTTGCTGCATATGTCCCATGTTCAAGCAACATAAGCTCCATTTTCCAACTAGCCACCCTAAAACTAATCGAATCTTCGAACTCATCCACTGTGACATCTAGGGTCGTAATTCTATTGAAGCCTCTAGTGGATCCAAGTGCTTCTTAACCATTGTTGATAACTGCTCTAGAAGTACTTGGATATGTCTCCTCAAAGCGAAATATGATGTTAGAGCTTGCATAGAAGCCTTTTATAACCTTGTTCAAACTCATTTCAATGTTAAAATTCAAATCCTTATAAATGACAATGATTTAGAATTTCAAATGAAAGACTTTTTCAACCAAAAGGGAATCATTCATCACAAAACATGCATCGAAACCCCACAACAAAATGGGGTGACTAAGAGAAAGCACCAGCACCTTCTAAACATAGCTCGAGCCCTAAAATTTCAATCAGGTGTTCCATCAAAGTACTGAAATGATTGTATATTACTAGTAGCCTACATCATTAATCGCATCTCCATTCCTGCCTTATCTAAGAAAACCCCCTTTGAGCTATTGTTCAACACAAAGCCATCCTACAATCACATGAAAACCTTTGGATGTCTTTACTTTGCCTCAACTCTCTCTCAAGGTCAAAAGAAGTTTGATCTCCATGCTTGAAAATACGTGTTCCTTGGCTACCCTTTTGGTATAAAAGGATATAAACTTCTTGATCTCAATACCAAAGCTATCCTTATCTCGAGAAATGTTACATTCCACGAATCTGTCTTTCCTTTTCATACCATCCATACTTCTACTTAGGGGTGTAACCGGTCCGGTCTGGTCTGGTTTTAGACAAAATCTAGGACCGAATTGGTATGTACCGGTTTTGTATTTTTCAAAACCGATTACGCCCCGATTACCCTCCTAAACCAGTACCTCCAGTTTGACTGGTTTTCAGTCCGGTCCGGTCCTGTTTTCCTTTTTTTTTTAAATGTAAAAAATATATAATAAAATGTTACTTCTTATTATAAAATGTTATTAATAATTTAATATATATATTATGCTTAAAGCATATGATCAATTAAATTTTCATCTTTAAGATTAAACTTTTATTTTATAAATTATAACAACATTATCTTATATATAATTATATTAATAACATATGATCAAATAAATTACAAATGTTCATATTTAAGATTAACATTTTATGTTATTATTTATAAATTATAATATGAAATTTTTTTATATATGATATATAATTATATATATTATATATAAAAATTTAACATATAATTATATATTATATATATAAATATTTTGTATAATATATAAAATTAATTTTTATATATTTTTTTTCCAACCGGTCCGGTCCCGGAAACTACGGAACCAGAACCGGATCGGATCCGGCCGGTTTTCATAAAATAGGAACTGGTTCCGGACCGGACCGGTTCAAAACTGGACCAACCGGTCCTGTTCGGTCCGGTCCGGACCGGTTTTTCGGTTTAAATTTACACTCATACTTCTACTCACCCCAATCTAACACCCTTTGCCACTCCTAATAATTTTGATTTCAATCCACCAAGTAACTCATCCTTTCCTACCATACCTGTTCACATTCCATCATTTATTCCTCCCATACCTGTTCAGACTTCACCCTCTAGTTCAGGCAGCATCCCATCCAATCCCTCTCACAATATTGATCCTTCATCATTTGATTTTCACCTTATTGACTCTATAGTTCCCCCTCTTGCTGAACCATCCCTCAAAAGGTCAACCAGGGTTCGAAGAGCACCACAGTACTTGCAAGATTTCTATTTCCAGCAAGTCTTATTCAACTCACACAGTCCGGAATCGTCCAAGGCTTTAGGTCCTCACTCAGGTATACCATTTCCCCTCACAGATTCTCTTTCATATCGTTGTCTATCCCTAAATTTTACTTCTTTTTCTACCACCATCTCTTCACATGTTGACCCACACACATATCAACAAGCTGTCAAGGACCTTGGCTGGTGTAAGGCAATGAAGGCTGAAATTGAAGCTTTGAAACTCAATAATACATGGGTTGTGACTGATTTACCCCCCCGGAAAGGAAGCCATCGACTGTAAGTACACCTATAAGACCAAATATCGTTCAGATGGGACTGTTGAGAGGAAAAAAGCCAGATTAGTGGCTAAAGGAATCACTCAACAATAGACTACCATAAAACTTTTTCACCTGTCGCAAAAATGGCCACTGTGAGAACCCTCTTGGCATTGGCAGTAATCCGTGGTTGGCATCTTCAACAATTTGACGTGAACAATGTATTTCTTCATAGTGATTTGCATGAAGAAAGTTTCATGCACATGCCTCGGGGCTATCATAAAGGAAAGCCTGGACAGGTTTGCAAATTGCTTCGAAGCCTCTATGACCTTGAATAGGCCTCTCGACAATGGTATTCAAAATTCTCAACCTCACTTCTTGCTTTTGGCTTCACTCAATCAAAATTAGATTATAGCCTTTTCACCCGACATGGTGGTATTCACTTTACTACACTGCTGGTATACGTTGATGACATAGTTCTTGCAAGTTCCTCACTGGAATCCATTGTAGCCATTAAAGTCTTTTTGAATCAACAATTGAAAATCAAGAATTTAGGGTCTTTGAGATACTTTCTCGGCAGAAAAGTGACCAGATCTTCACATGGCATTCATATATGTCAAAGAAAATACACACTCGACATCCTGGCTGACTCAGGTTCTCTTGGGACTAAGCCTATTAAGATCCCTATGGAGCAGAACCATAGGCTTAGCAAAGACTTAGATCTTCCTCTACCTGATCTTAGTCCTTACAAACGTTTAATTGGAAGACTCTTGTACCTCACCATCAAACGGCCAGACATCAGTTATCCAGTATAGATTTTAAGTCAATTCATGGCTCAACCCTCCACTTTGCTCCTTGTTGTAGTTCACAAAGTCTTTAAAGTACCTAAAAGGCAATCCTGGTCATGGTATTATACTTTCTTCCTCTTCTTCTCTTCAACTCAGAGGCTATTGTGATTATGATTGGACCTCATGCCTTGACACAAGGCGGTCAGTCACTAGTTACTACCTCTTGTTAGGCCATTACCTCATTTCCTAGAAATAAAAAAAAAGCAAAGTGTAGTGTCTCAGTCATCTGTAGAGGCAGAGTGTAGAGTCGTAACGGCTGCTTGCTCATAATTTACTTGGTTGCGGCAACTTCTTACTGATCTTCAAGTGACACACCCTCAAGCTGCCCTACATATTGCAGCCAACCCGATTTTCCACAAACGCAGCAAACATATAAAATTCGACTGTTACTTAATCCGTGACAAAATTCAAGACAGCACAGCTACGTTCCCACTTAGTCACAACTAGCTCATGACATTTTCACTTAGTTTCTTTCTTCTCACGTCCTCTCTTCTCACCTCTTCAAGATGGGAATAGTAAATCTTTATTCTCCATCTTGCGCCCGCAGCCGCCGGGGGGGGGGGGTATTGGAGCATGTTAATCATCCGCAGACTAATGCCGCTGATTCTGCCTTGGTGCTCCTTGCTGACACAATCAATGGTGATGATGCTATGCGTGGAGGAAGCTCATCTGTTTGCAAAGGAGCCAAGCTGAAACGTGGGAAAGGGTGATGAATCAGTCTGTTATGGGCATTTTTGTATTTTTAACTTTGTTGAGTTGTATAAGCAAGATTGGTTAATCCTCTGGCAATTGTATATTCTCTCTTCCTCCTCCCTTTCTGTTAGGTTGTTACACAGGTGAGTGCTATTTAGGTAGTGAGAATTTATTTGTCAAGATTCACAAATAAGACTATAAATGTAATATAAACAATTTATTTTAATAAAATAAAATAATTTGTGAATAAACTTGAATCCGAAACTGAAAGTTCGAAAACTCATATTCAAATAAAGGTTTAGCGAATACAGAAATGGTTTTATCTCATTTCATTTCATCTTATTATTATAATTTTTTTAAATTTTCATACAAAATATAATAAATAATTCAATTTTTTCAAATTTTAAAACAATAATAATATTTAAAAAAAAATATTTTAACAATATTTTATTTAACTTTCAACTTTTATATAAAACTATCTTATCTCATCTTACTATTCAAATGACACCTCAGACTTATCGATATATATATATATATATATATATATATATATATATATATACACTAGTAAGATGTTACGTGCCTGAGGCATGTACTAATATATTTTATTAAAATAAAAATAAAGTACATATATCTTATTATTTTATTACTAATATATATCTTAAAAGCTATTGAAAAATAGGCTATTTATAAATTATTATAATGTTTCCTATTATAATGAATACAAAAAGACAAATTTACATAAATTTGTTTTCCTATTATAACGTATTTTCAAATTAGAAATTGAATCCATGATTATTATTATAATAAATATGCTTTATTAGCATATTTAAACATATTAATAGTGGAATTGAAACCAACCGAAATCATAAAAGTAGCCATAAATAGAATGTAAATGAAAATATAATTGTATCCCTGTGTTCTGTAATTATTATAAACGGATGGAAAGTTAATGAAAACCAACATATTCCGTTAAAACAAGAAATTTCTGTTAAAACAAGAAAATTCCGTTTCATAGGCTCTTTATATATATAGAGATATAAATGTATATGTAACACTGTCCACATATATATTGTCGAGGATCTGTCCACATATATATTGTCGAGGATCGTGACCACACGGCTAGAGATCAGCATGTTTCGAAAATTATGAACTGATTGATCAATAATACTCGAGTTAGGCGGCTGGTCTATTATTAGAAATAAATGTGTGGACGTTGGTCGTTCAAATTTTCCATATCCAGCTGAACCATAAATACGTAAATACCCATCAATTAAGGAAGGAAAAAAATTGTAGAAAAAAAAAAATCAACTAGCTTTTAATAAGGCGCAAGAAACAAAACATATATACAAAGGTTCATCGATGTGATATCAACATGTGGATCTTGTTAATTTGTCGGTCATTCATAGCTAGCAGCCTAGCATGAAACATGCTGCTGCATGCATCTTAGAATTAATATACCATATGTGGTCCATGACTACCTAATTAACTCTTAACCATTTAAATTTGTGATATATATACTGCATCATCTTAGATTTATTTTATAATAAAAATAATGTAATATACATATATATATTACTTAATTATATTTTAAAAAAAATAAACCTGAAGGACACGTTAGAGGACATCTATATCGGCCTGTTGGAGAAATAGTTTGAAGGTGCATAAAATTCTTGTTATAAATAAATGATATTAATCTATAATTAATTGCAAGAATAATATATTAATTGTGATTTTGTATAAACATGAGAAAAGGAGTATAGATTTTATAAAAATAAATTTATAAATTAGCGTGATTTGATGTGATTATTTATACGTTAAATTGTAAAATTAAATTTTATTGTAAAGAAGATCTAACATATCATATGAAAGTATATCAATCTATAAATTTATTGTTATAAAATCTTTTCTTATTATATATATATATATATATATATATATCTTTCTCTACAAAAAAAAATATCACAAAAATGAGATCTATATATGTACATAGTAATGATACACTAACAATTCATCTATAATTTATCTTCTACTTATAAAATATAATTTTTTTCAAATTTTAGACGATCAAATCAAAACTAAAAAGTAAAATTAAATTTTAAAAAAAAATTATTTTATTCAATAGTAAGTTTAAGATTAATAAATTAATTGGTGGTTTATCGTTTCTCGTATGTACAAGGAGAAAAAACTGTACGGTTAGGATCAGGCAGTCAATCATGACAGAAGACTTTCTTTCTCAAAAAGATCTCAAACAAAAATTAAACGACTTTTAGATTTTTTTTTATTTATTTAAAAACAAAGAAATTTCAACTTCCTACATGGTTAGCTTACTCAAAACGGCAATCTTTCGCTTGACCTCCGGTTGGGGTTTTATGGCTGATTTGGGTAATTAGATTACAATCTCACAATTTTATAAATAATAATAGAATGGTTAGAGTTAAAATATTTTATTACGTTTGGAAAAAGGAGAAAGAAAGTTAAATAAAAATATTATAAAATTAAAAATTATTTAGTGTAGAGGAGTGGTTTGGATAGATGAGTTGAGATGATTTGTGAATAGTAAAATAAAAGTTGAATTGTTTATTATATTTTGTGTAGAATTTGAGAAAGTTATTTTCGGATTTGAAAAAGTTGAATTGCTTATTATATTTTATATAAGAATTTGAGAAAGTTGTAATGATAAGATGTGATGAGATGAATTGAGATGAGTTGATGTGAGTTTTAGGCTTCGTTTGGTTACTGAACTCAACTGAGTTCAGCTGAGTTCAGTCTAATTTTAAGTTGAGTCTAACATCCAAATACTCAACTTTAAAATTACTAAAATCATCCCAACTTAAAACTTTCTTACACATGAGACCCACAACATTTTTCAACCTAAAACATCTTAACACGTGGGACCCACAATCTTTTTTAATTTTTCATAAAAAGTATTAAACTCATTTTAATATCCAAACACACTTTAAACTCAGTTTAGATTGGGTCCACATAATTCTCTTTACTACTAAACTCACTACTATTCATAAACAACTCAACTCAGCTGAGCTCAGTTTAACATCCAAACGTAGCCTTAAATTCAAACGATGCAAAAGTTAAAAACTTGAAATTAAAAAGTGTTTCGTGTTTGAGTGATATTTGAGATCAAAGAAATTCATGTGATAAGTTTTGAGAATTTCTTATTCCATCCCACCTCTATTGCCAAACAAGCGCGTCCTTCATGTTTTATTACAATTTTGTTTTTATTATTTTTTAATTAGTTACAATTTAAGTGGACCTGTATGTTTTGACACTGATCATGATCAATATATATGTTAACATAATATAATCATGCATGCAATATAATAGTATTATTCCTATGAATTTTGCTACAGCTTATAGGTCATGAGTGCATGTTCGTAAATATTTAAGGTAAGTTAGAATTCTGAATTGAGAAAGTCATTCTCAAAAGGGAACATATCGATGGCCATAGAGAGCCCACCTGAACAGCCAAGTACGTACTTGAACACACATGAATCACGTTGTAAGTGTGAAATGTATGCCAAAGAAAGATAAAAAACAAGAGAACTAACGAAGTACATTTGCGTGGCCGGCCTCGATCTATATATAGAGGTGACAAATCTTGCTTCATTTCCAGCTTCCTTCCTCCAACGTCTCAACCGTACGCGTCTTTATTAAAAGCAACTCCTTGATCGATCTTCTTCTCCCTTTCGCACAAATTATTGTTGTGTTAAATTAAACATGATGAGCTTTCTGCAGCTAGCTACTCTGATCTCACTCTTTTCCCTTCTTGTTTCCAAGCTCAGTTCCTTGTCAGTCATGTCGATTAATTACATATATTCGATTGCTACCAATTTGAATTGGGCATTCAACTTCTTGCTTTACCATGCTTTCTCCAAGACCTACGCCTTTGACCACGTGGTTCCAGAATTTGGTCATGATGACCATGAAGAACTTATCATAGAACGATACCAGCACAAGCCAGCTGGTTGTAGAACTGATGCAGAAGTGCAATGTGCTGTGTGTCTGTGTAAGATGGAAGATGGAGACGAGTTTAGAGTGCTGAGATGTGAGCATCTGTTTCATAGAGTTTGCTTAGACAGATGGACTGGACGACACAAGGTTAATAATAATCAAACCTGCCCCTTATGCCGACGTTTCTTAGCTCCGGCGAGAATGATTACAGAGCCGGGAGTGGAAGTTCTATCGTTTAAATTTTACGCGTTCAGATCCGATGCCCGCGAGACATGGTGGCTTCGGTAAATATTATTCATGATGGGGCCGGCGAATTAGCTGATGATGCAGGGATTAATACTGCACAGTCTGGTACTAGTCCTTTGTTTTGCATGCCCTTTTTCAAGAAAAATAAAAAATAAAAAATAAAGGAAATTGTTCTTCCGTTTTTCATAGTACTGTAGTTTGAGGTTTATTCCCTTGTAGCTAGTAGCCGGAATCTAACGTCAAAGTGACCGTTGTCTTGAATATTATGAATCAATCACTGTTTATTCTCGCACTTCATATCTATATATGAATAAATATAAATATAAGTTACTATTGAAAATATCCATTTTACACACATGATGTGGCATCATCTAGACTATATATCTCTCCAAATGAGTATTGGGAACAAGCAACTAGAAGCAGCCATGCAGTGAGTGCAAAGTATACACTGCTATAATAGCTTCTTTCTAGTATTTCTCTCTCTCTCTATATATATATATATAACATTTTTATAAGGTGCGTGAGTATTATGGTAATTGTATGAACATGATCACTTTGTGATACTTACAGCCACTTGTATGTTCTTTCAAGAAATAACTATATATTAATACAAAAACCCACACAAATATATAGTACATATATAATATTATATATTGTCACTGAGTTAGAAAAGTCAACATGACAGAGTGATTTGAATTTTCCCACAGCCTGATTTGAATTTGAATTTTCATCTCAACATGTTTGGTTATTTATATAATTGTAAAAAAAATTGTGTATATATTATTATTCCGACAAACAATAAAAACACAGATTAAATTAATAGAATAAAAATATTTTAACCACAAACAGATTTTATAAAAATAAACTCACCAAATCATAATACAGCTTGATGTGATAAATCAGATTATAAATATATTTTTATTATAAAATAAATCTAATGTATCACATAACTTACGTTAATTTGTTAAGTTCTCTTTTACCACTTCAATAGCATCATACATGCAACTGAAGATCCGGGAATTCAAAATTACGGGAGTGTTGAGTCCAGTGTGGTATGTGTTGGGCTGATATTAAAAAACAACCAGCCCAGTTTAATAATAAAGGTGAATAAGGAAATGAAGCCCAAATCAATATGGAATTAAGCCCACAATATCGATGTGTTAGATGTTAAGACATAACAAAATTTGTCACTTTCTATCGGTTTAAGCTTTTGATAAATCACCAGAATAATTTTGTCTCAAACTTATTTTTTATGGAAAGATATAAATTTAATTATTCATTAATAATAAAAGAGAGATCACTCCGGCCAGATGCTATCACTTTGTTGCACACTAGAGGGAGAGAGAACTGTCTTTTAAAGCTCAAGAGCATTTTATCCTCTTCTGAACTAACCTGCTCATCAGAAACGATCATCCATTTGAATTATTTCCGACAAGCTTTGGTGCTAATTGTCTTAATTAAGAATGTTACCAGACTTTTCTTTCTATTCTCTTTTCTATTTGTACTGGGTATACGGAAAAAACTACCAATTAATTAGGTTTGGGTAGTGAGTGTTAGAGATTAGTACTAAAGATAACCAACTGGATACACATCTGTTAACTAACGTTCCTAAAGCAAGGCAACTACTTGATCACAGATAAAGTAATATTCCTTGAGACTTATCCTATCTGATAAGCCTTCCCTCTAGTTAGTTATCACTTGAATTTATCTCTTATTATTTGAACTTTGTACTTATCTACAACAACCTTATGTGTTGGTTGTTACTTGTAACTCTCTATATATTTATAGTAAATATACTTGTTTTGGTAACTTGACCAAAACGCATTCCTTAAACTCTTTCATGGTACCAGAGCAATACTAGGCTCACGCCGTTACGATCCTATGGTAACTTCAAGTTCAAATCCCACCTCTTCCGCTTTCACCATTTCCAATTTTACTCAATTAATTTCCATCAAACTTGATTGAAACAACTATTTTTTGTGGCTTTCTCAACTTGTTCCTGTTTTGAAAAGTCATGATCTCATGGGCATCGTTGACGGATCTGAGCCGTGCCCCCCTTCCACAATTCGTGATGATCTTGGCAAGGAACTTACCAATTCAGATTATCTTCTCTGGAACAAGAAGGATCAGTTTCTCTTGAGTTGGATCAATGTCACTCTTTCAGAGAAAGTGTTGTCCACAGTGTTGTCCACTGTTTATGGACTCCACACCTCTAAACAAGTGTGGACTGCTCTAGCAAATAGATTTGCTTCACAATCTCGGTCTAGAATGTCTCATCTCAAGTGCCAGATTCAAAGTCTGCAACAAGGATCAAAGACTTGCACTGAATATCTTCAGTTGGCAAAGTCTTGGTCAGATTAACTTGCTGCTATTGGCAAGTCGCTTGATGATGACGATCTTATTTCCTTCATCATCAATGGTCTTAATCCATCATTCAACAGTTTTATCACCTCCTTCACACTTGCAACTAGAGATAATCCTCTAGCATTTGATGATTTTCTGGATTAATTACTCAGTCATGAGATGCTGCTAAATCAACAAGCTGCTGTTGCTGAAACCAATACATTTGCCTTGCTTTCCTAATGCCAAGGGCACTTCAATGCCAAGAACAGAGGAAAAGGTCCTCCATTCAACAAGTTCTCTTCCAAAGGATCAGGCCATCACAACAAAACCAATAAATTCCAGCCACAAGGTCCTCACAACTCTGCTAGATTTCAAGCTTCACAGTAGATTACTTCTTTAACAGCACCTCGGGCTTCTTGTCAAATTTGTGGAAAAAGTAGTCATCAAGCCCTTGATTGCTATCACAGGATGAACTATTCTTATCAAGGTAGACACCCTCCTCCTCAGCTAGCAGCCATGGTAGCTCATACCAATGCTGCAATAGAAGAATAAGAGTGGTATGCTGACAGTGGAGCTAATGCTCACATTACCAATGATCTCAACAATCTGCAAATCCAGCAACCCTTCCAAAGTAATGATGTTGTTGCTGTGGGTAATGGTGAAGGACTCTCTATAAGAAATAGTGGTTCCTCTACTCTCCTCTCTTCTAACTCTTCCCAACCTTTTTCTCTTAAATCAGTTCTTCACTATTCTAATGCAGCTACTAACCTATTGTCTATACAAAAATTCTGTCTTGATAACAACTGTTACTTCCTACTGACCTCTTCTCATTTTTATGTGAAGGACAATCAGACGCATGCACTCCTTTTGGAAGGCAAGAGCAAACATGGACTTTATCCACTGCGGCTACAAGGAAATTCTCACAAGAATCAGCCATCTTTTACAGCTTTCTTAGGAATAAAAACCAGCCTCTCTGGTTGGCACTTTAGGCTAGGTCATCCATCTCATAAAGTTGTATCTAGCATTATTAAGACTCATTCTCTTCCTTTGTCAAATAATGATTTGAATAAAAATATTTGCAATGCTTGCCAATTGGGCAAAAGCATTTGTTTGCCTTTTTCTAATTCCACTCGTGTTTCACTTCAACCACTTGATTTAATTCATAGTGATGTTTGGTACTCACCAGTTCAATCTATAAATGGCTGCAAATATCATGTCACTTTTGTGGATGACCATTCTAGATATACATGGTTATACCCTCTTCAAACCAAAGCTGAAGTTTTTGGAGTTTTTGTCAAATTCAAGTTGTTAGTTGAAAATCAGTTTACTTCCAAAATAAAACAACTACAAACTGATGGTGGGGGAGAATATTGTTCCAATCAATTTCAAACCTTTCTCACTCAAAATGGAATAATTCATCGCAAATCATGTCCACACACTAGTCAACAGAATGGCTTAGCTGAAAGAAAGCTTAGACACATTCTTGAGACTGGTCTTACCTTGTTGGCTCACTCTCATCTCTCCAACAATTATTAGGTAGAAGCCTTCCTCTCAGTAGTCTACATTATTAATAGACTGCCTACTCTAGTCTTAAAATATCAATCCCCACACTTCACAGCCTTCAAAAGGCTCCCTGATTACACTATACTTCGAACCTTTGGTTGTAGATACTATCCATTGCTGAGACCCTTCAATAGTCACAAACTTCAGTATCGCTCTAAGGCTTGTCTTTTCTTAGGTTATAGTCATGCTAGATATAGGTGTTTTGATTTGGTCACTGACAAGATCTATCTCTCTAGGCTCATTCTAATCATACCTCTAGGTTGAATGCAGCAACTGATTCTCCTTTGATTATACCTTCAACATCTCAACAAAAACAACATTTAGACCCTGCTACTCCAACATCTCAAGAATCCTCCTAGGTATTGACTACCCCCATCTCAAATTTACCTCTTGAACATTCAGCCTGTCATTCTGATCACTTTTTACAAGAATCAATTCCAATTAATACCAACCATTTAGACAATTCTGATAGCATACAACCTGAGCCAACAACCACTATAACTCCCACTCATCTCATGATTACCGGAGCCAAGACCAACTCCCTCAAACAAAAAGACTACCCTGATTACCATCTATATAATTCAACCAAGTACCCTATAGCCTTTCACACCACTCTTACTGAGATTACTCCCACCTGTTATACCAAAGCAGCAACTGATTTACGATGGAAGGCTGCAGTGGAACAAGAATTTGAAGCTTTGATGACCACTGGAACCTAGACTCTGTGTCCTCGACCCAAACATCATAATGTCATTCACAACAAATGGGTGTATCGCATCAAACAAAAATCTGATGGTAGTGTTGACAGATTTAAGGCCAAACTAGTTGCCAATGGATTTGAGCAACAGTATGGGGTTGACTTCATAGAAACTTTCAATCCTGTGATCAAACCACCAACAGTTCGAATTCTACTGGCATTGGCAGTAGAATTTGATTGGGATTTGATTGCAATATACATATATTTCTACTGCTCTATGTTGATGATATTACTCTCACAGGTACTCATCCTCAAGCTTTGCTCAATGTCATAACTAAACTGCAGCAGATCTTTCCACTCAAGATTCTTGGACCTTTGAGTTTCTTCTTGGGAATTCAAGCTACCCGCAACTCAAATGGTCTACACCTTACTCAAGCAAATTGCATTTATGACCTGCTGCATCGAGCTCGCATGCTAGGTGCTAAACCCTCCAAAACACTAATTGCTGCTAGTAGCAAATTGTCACATTTGACGGAGAATCACTACTTGACCCTACTGAATATCGCCATGTTGTTGGAGCTCTTCAATACTGCACATTAACCAAACCAAATATCTCTTTCTCTGTGAACCAACTTTGTCAATATATGCATGCTCCAACTTTTTCTCATTGGATTGCAGCAAAAAGAGTCCAAAGGTATCTAAAAAACACCATTGATCATGGCCCATTCTATCCCAAGGGAAATCTGCAACTTACAGCCTATTGTGACTCTGATTGGACAGGCAACCCAGATAATAGAAGATCTACCTCTGGTTTTGGCATATTTCTTGGGAATTGCCTTATATCATGGAGTGCAAAGAAACAACTAGTGGTGTCTAAATTAAGTACAGAGGCTGAATACAGATCTTTAGCAATTGCTACTGTAGAACTTTATTGGCTAAGGATGTTAGTTCAACACCTCTATATTCCACTTACTTGTGCACCCTTAATATGGTGTGATAATGTTAGTGCTCTAGCATTGGCCTCTAACCCTGTCTTTCATGCTCGGACAAAGCATATTGAAGTAGACTATCACTTTATTTGAAAAAAAAGTGATAAATGGTGATGTACATCTCAAATTCATTTCCACTAAAGATCAGATAGCAGACATCTTCACCAAGGGATTGGCTTCCACTCGATTCTCCGTTTAAAAATCCAAGCTTCATGTGTGTTCCTCCCCCATGAGCTTGCAAGGGGCTGTTAGAGATAATACTAAAAATAACCAACTAGATACACATCTGTTAACTAATGTTCCTAAAGCAAGGCAACTACTTGATCACAGATAAAGTAATATTCCCTGAGACTTATCCTATCTGATAAGCCTTCCCTCTAGTTAGTTATCACTTGTATTTATCTCTTATTATTTGAACTTTGTACTTATCTACAACAACCTTATGTGTTGGTTGTTACTTGTAACTCTCTATATATTTACAGTAAATATACTTGTTTTGATAACTTGAGCAAAACTCTTTCCTTAAACTCTTTCAGTGAGAAGTGTTGAAAAGTGTTGAAAAGTTGTGAATAGTAGTGAAAAAGTAATAATAGAATATTGAATAGTAGTGAAAAGTAATGAATAGTAGTAAAAAGTAGGTGAAAAGAAATAATAAAGTAATGAATAGTAGTGAATTAGCATTCTGAGAATACCTGAGGTATTCTTGGTACCCAAACGTAAGAAACTTGCGAGTCCACTTTTAGATAATTCAAGAGAAAACTTCTCCAGTCTAATAACTCTAGTGAATGCAAAGTTTCAAATCCAGAGCATCCAATTTGTGTATGTATGTTGTTCTCTCAACGAGAACAAAGTACTTTCCCAATAACTTTAGAAAGCAAAGTGGATCAAACAGAAGGCAAAACCCTTCCACATGATTAAGTGCGAAATGAGATAAGATACAAATTCTATGAATAGTAGTGAAATTGTTTGAGAATAATAATGAAATGATTTGAGTTATGATGTTTTATTGAGTTTTAAAAATAATGAGATAGAAAAAAATTGAATAAAGATATTATAA
This sequence comes from Juglans mandshurica, assembly GCA_022457165.1. Lineage (NCBI taxonomy): Eukaryota > Viridiplantae > Streptophyta > Magnoliopsida > Fagales > Juglandaceae > Juglans > Juglans mandshurica. The sequence goes on along the minus strand of CM039629.1, from coordinate 21,356,515 downwards.
AATTAAAATATTGTTAGAATATAACTTTTTTAATATAATTTTTCTTTTCAAATTTGAAAAGTTAGTATTGTTTTTTTTATGTTTTGTTTGGAAGTTTGAGAAATTTGTAATGATTAGATGAAAATGTTAAAAATTTGAAATTGAAAAGTAATGATATTTGAGTGATGTTTATGAATGAATTTATGAAAAATTATGAGATGAAATAAAATGAGATAATGTCACTTCCCAAACAAGCCTTGTATACCTAGATCTGAAAAACCATCAAACACATGATTTAGATAAATAGTTAATTTAAATATCATATGATAATTAATGTTTCGAATCATATATACTTTAGCATCTATGATTAATTAACAGTAGCAGTCAACTTAATTCACCAACAAATTACAATAGTTTCTTCATCTGGAAGCCCTATGTAAGGGGATTTTTCCCTCCCCAAGGCCCAGGAGGCCCAACCAAGCCCGGCCCGGAACGATCAGTCACAAATCCAGCCCACTAAAAGAATACCCTGTACGTGACCTGTTGGAGGGATGGAGCAGCAGATGATGGGACTCGTCGAGACCCGTCGATCTAAGGTCCCACAGATAGTGTCCAGTTATCGAGTGTTTGCCCACACAGCAGGCGTGACATGCAGATGATAGTTGATCTACTGATAGGAAAGCATGAACGGACCAGAGGAAAGACGGGCCAAGAAGAGAAGGTTGGAGAATCATGCCGCATTTAATGGCTCCTCTGCCCGGACGACACGCCACATTAATGACGCTGTGCAGAGCCACGCCACATTAATGGGGCCGTCGCAGAGTCACGCCGCATTTAAAAGTTCTAACAAAATGAACAGTACGAGGAATCCGGACCTCATAGTAACATGCATGATCTGCTCTTCGAACTGGTAGTATAAATAGCTGATTCCAGGTACGAGAAAACTCTCTCTCTGATCGCTAGATTTTCTTACTTATTTACTACACTCCAAGAACATTTATTGACTTTGGCATCGCAGGCTACCCGACCCCTAGGCCGCCCTCTCAAAGCCGCATACGTTCTTCTCTCTGCAGGGCCCGTTGCGAAGACCTGAGTTGTTGGAGCTGGCCCAAGGGCATACGAAACACGACATCAACAGTGGCGGTCTGTGGGACCGTAATAGATCTTGCGTGTCCTTCTCATGCCTGCGATAACCCGTTCTGAACAACTCAGGAGAAACGTGGGGAGTGCCATGGAAGCAAGGCTAAAAGCCATGAAAGAGTGGGTGACAAAACTAAATGGTGAGGTGGAAACACTCCATAAGAAGAATGCGGAACTCAAGAAACCCCAAGGTGACCAAGAAGGCGAGGAGGCCAGTGACATTAAGCAAATGGGGTCCCGAAATACGCAAGCGGGGCCCAAGAAGGAAGAAGAGCAAAAACACATGCAGGACAAGCTCCACAGCCTCTACAGACAAACGTCTCAGAGATAAACTCTTTTTTGTTTTTTAATTAACAATAAGAAGAGCAAAAACACATGCAGGACGAGCTCCACAGCCTCTACAGACAAACGTCTAAGAGATGAACTCTTTTTTTTTTTAATTAACAATAAGAAAATCGAAAAGGAAAGCAGTAAGATAGATGCAAAAAGGACGGATTACATTTTGGACCAACTCCGGTAGACTTCGGAATCGGTGACAGCACGTGAAGGCAACACATTTGTCTCTTTTCAGCTACAAAAGTCAGATCTAAAAGGTCTGGTGGTGGTGAGTCAGGTGTCGAGAATAGTTGCCGGAAGGGGTGGAGAGTGAGGACCATGCGCAGATGTGGGTGGTGCGTGACAAACACGTGTGGTGATTTTCGTAAAACCATCACTTTCCGCCGAACAATTTTTGACCTGTGAATCTACTTGTGATGCGCGTCTCTCGGGAGTTGTCGAAAATCTATAGATTTATCTTTTTCGGCTTTGAAAAAAGCAAAAAAAAAAAAAAAAAATCAAGAAAAAAAAACCTTGATAGACAAGGTGGATGAATAGAAGAAGGAGGGAAGGAGAGGGAGGAGGAGGAGGAAGCTGATGCCTCCGACCCTTCCAACGAAAATCAAATCTAGAGCCATTAATTTTTTAAGAGAGAGAGAGGAGGCGCTTAGGTTTTTTCATTCTTAAATTTTCCAATTATATTCCCAAATTATGTAATTTTATATTAACACTGATTAGTTAATTTATGCCTTAAACGAGCTAGAGGTTGTCGAACAGTTTTATTTATTTACTGTCGTAGCTATATACCTACTAAGAAAGTGTATGGAATTTTGGTTTTTTTTTTTCTTGATCAAATAATATGAATGCCTTTGTTTGGGTTTCTCCTCAATGCATCTTCAAAAAATAAATAATAAATAATAAATAAACCTCAATTGTTGAAACTTATAACTTCTTCTATAGTACTAGTTCTACTGCATGTGGAGGGTTAGACAATTCTTCTACCAAACCAAAAAGAAAAGCAAAACATTTTAACAACCACCAATTACCCTCCAAATTTTCAGCATATGACATTACGGACTTTGTTTCACTTTCAATGAACTTTACGTGCCCAACTTTATATTTACCCATTTTTCTACCCTTCAACACGTACATATATAGAACCAGCAAACAGCAACGCTAGCTTGCACATTTTCCTCCTGCCATCATGTCTTTCTGATCTTCTGCATACTAATCATTTCAGTCATGTTAATTGGTTTTGAATTTAGATCATGACCAATTTAATTGGGAATAGTCTTATTTTGCATGTAATATATTTAAGAGAAATAATAATTGCAGTCGTGATTGCGTAAGTGCTGTGTAATCATTTTGAAAAAAATGAATAAATATGAATCCACATGAAAAAATAATAATTTTTTAATAGTGAACCTTATTCTTTTTTAAAGCGACTGCACGATGCTTGTATACTCCAAGATTACATGTAGTATTACTCTATATTTAATACGCGTAGGGAGGTGAAAATTAAAAGAGAAAATTAGATATATTTATCGTGCTTATTTTTTATTATTATTTAGAAGTTTCTGTTATAATATTTGATGGTCAAATAAAAAAAAAAGGAAACTTGCAAGAAATGAGCCTCGACCAGAAAGTTTCATATTTCCAAGATATGAATCATGCATACACCAATATTCTTGGTAATATATATATATATATACACGTAATAGTCACATAAATTACTGTTTGTTTGGACTAATGGTAAGAGCATGATATGATCTTTCCAATGTTGTTTCTTTCAAGGAAGTATATATGGGGAACGATTCTTGTGGCTTATTTTTTTTTTATTGACATGTCTAGCATGCATTTTTTGGCACGTTTTCTTTTCTTTTAATTTTAATTGGTGGAATTCATTTTTCTCATTGTTGCTAAGAATTAATTGCATAAAAATGTAAATTATTTAGGCAAACAAACACGTTAAGTGAGTTTTATATATAATAATATTTATTCAGCATTTAATGATATCTCAAAATTTCAAGATACAGATAAAAAATTTTTCCGAACTTTAAGATTATAGAAGATATTTATATAAAATAACTAATATATAAAATACAATATACTGTTTATATGATTTAATTTGATTTAAAAGATAAATTTTAAATTTTAAATTTTTTAAATAAAATATTATCATTTGAATTTTAAATTATGTCATATAATTAGCAGTATGTGACATAATATATATAAATATCGGATAAAATTTTTAAATTATTTTCGGTCTTGAATCCCTGAAACAATACCCAAGAAACCATGTGCAATGTTAGCTAGTCGTCTATAACGGCCCAAGTACTCTCGCAAAAAATACATTTTTCATATGCGATGGGTCCAAAATATTTTTCAAGGTCAAGGTCCAATATAATGAGTCAAAAACAGGGGTTTTTGCTGAGGTTGATCAGCTTGGTGTCGTTAATTGAGATTTGATTGATGGGTAAGCAGCCTCTATTTCTATTCAAAAATCAAAAATAGAAACAAAAGCAGCCTCTATTATTACCAGAAAAAGTAATATTTAATTTATAATAATATTATAAGATATTTTATAAATCAAATAAATGATACGTGTAGAAGGTGTTTCTTTCACATCAATTTTTTTTTATTTCTTACACTACATATTTTGTTTATGCTTTCAATTAATTGTAATCGAAGTAAATTTAAAGTATTATATTATATAAAATCACATCAATTTGTAAGTTTATTTTTATAAGATAATCTCTTTATGACTGTATTATTTATTCTTAAAAAATCCTATAGTATTTTTTCGGTACCGGTATTTATAGAATCTTTGTTAATTATATGTGTATTTGTCTCAATGTACTAATCATGAGATGTCTTTATAACAACATGACACTGATAATGCTGGAATGAATAATATTAATCAAGCTAGATAGCCAGCCCGGCCGGCCACTTAATAAACAAACAAAATAAATAAAAGAATTATCAACCACGCAGCCAGCAAGTGCCTATAGTAATTGCCTCTCCTATAGATTGCAGGACATTTCCTCTCTCTATCTTTTTATTTTATATGCACTAAAGTACGAATTACGTAGTTCTTCAAAAAAGACTGCTACCAACTGTGGATTAATTTCCTTGATGATGTTGACGTAAGCATGACCCCTAAAGTCAAGTTTTGAACCCATGCATTACACTCGTGCATGAACCAAAGACCATTATATATAACTAGCTCGATCCTCTTCTTCCCTCTCCATCGAATTCATCTTCATCGATCTGCTTGATCGGCCTTCAATTCGATCCACTGCATGTTGCATGCATGCCATATTCGTGATTAACCCTAAAAAGAGTACAGAAAAAACCCATTTTCCTGGAAATCAACCCTAGCAGCTCGTTTCTATATATCACTTACCTCAAAAATCACAGCCTTCGTGCGTTACTTAGTACTGATCGATCACTTTGTTTCAAATTCCAGCTAACCCTACCGGCCTCCTACCTCCTTTAATTCTGCCCTCATCGATTCAGCAGTTAGTCATCCATGAACACTTTGCCCATTTCGTCAATTTTCTCGCTCCTTTTCCTTCTGGTTTCCATCATGTTTTGTTTCCGTAAGCACTTTTACAAGCTAAATCGTTTGTCCATCGTTTGGAAAAATGTCGTCTTGGTTGTTTCACGTCTTACAAAGTTGCTCGATCTCTTGCTTTATCATTCCTTCTCCAAGGGGTGGTACGAGCATGATCACCATCATGACATGCCACAATATAGCAGCTACGACCAAGAACGTCGACCAACAAACGGCGTTTACGAGTGGAAGCCGGCCGCCGGGTCTGATGAGGAAGATCAAGTAGAATGTGCGGTGTGTCTGTGCAAGATTGAGGAAGGCGAAGAGATTAGAGAGTTGAGATGTGACCATATTTTTCATAGAATTTGCTTAGACAGATGGCTTGGATACAATCGCGTAACCTGTCCCCTTTGTCGTGATTCGCTGTTCATGCGTAGGAATGTCACTGAACTTGGAGTGGAATTGCTGCATTTCAAATATTGTTGTCTCAACTCCGGTGACCGGCGCCAAACATGGTGGCTGCGCTGAATCTATCTATTTATCTATCTATATATATATATATATATATATAGCAAAAAAACTAAGTCCCTGTAATGCTACTTTCATTTCCTCCTACCTACCTACATCTTCTAGTTAGTTATATATTTACACAAATGTGCTCTTTGTTTTTTCTTTTTTTTTTTGGCTTCTTTTTATATATATATATAAATTGTTCGACGGGCTTGCATGTGTGGTTTTGATAACAGCACATGAAGCTCTATTTACACTAATTAATATGATTCGCAGATTATATCTGCTAAGAATATAATATAAATAATTAAATCTATCTTTTTTCATCAGTTTAGAATTTTGGAACAAGTAGTGATTTTACTTGGTATCAGAGTAAAGTTTATGAGTTTGAATCCTGATTCTACACTCTACCTTACTTAATTAAATATTTCATGTGTTGGGTCATCCATTAAGAGGGGATTTGTCTCACACGTGATGGAGAATGTTAAGAATATAATAAAAATAATTAAATCTACAATATATTTTCATCAGTTTAAGCTTTTGGAACATGTAGTGATTTTACAAATTGCAATTACTCGATCTTAAATAGTTAATGGCCTCCCAGCATGCATCTTTTTATATATAAAACTGTGACCAATATGCATCGCAAGCACATAAGAATTAATAGTGATAGTTATATATATAATATATATATATATATATATATATATATATATTTATATATGAGAGGAATCGAGCTTCGGGCAGGATGGGTTTGAAACCCATTTTCACACCCACCAGTAAAATAATGACATGTAGGCAATCCATAGAAATTTTCATTACAGCCGCATATATCCCAAAACATCTCCCCCTCCTTCTTTCTCCCCTCTCCCTCCCCCATCTGCAAGACGCACGAAGCCCTAAAGCCAAAAAAACAAAAAAAAAAAAAAAAAAAAAAAAAAAAAAAACCGCATGCCAGTCTCAATTCATGTATTACCGTTCCAATTTAATTTTGAAGCTTAGCTTATACTCTGCGAAAACTTGTTTAAGGAAGTTTTTTTTTTTTTTCTTTTACACCTTCAGGCAAAGGCCAAATCTCAAAAGAAAGCTGAGGCAAAGGCTCGTCACTGAAGAGAATAGGCCGGCATCCAGTAACGATGGAATTAAGAAATGCTTGCTGTTGGGAATAGAAATAATGCATGATAATGGACTGAAACATTTTTTCATCTTTTCTTAGAAACATTCTGGATTATGACACACAGATTATGGCTGCTTGAGTAATATCCTATGAGCCATTCTTAACTTTAGTTCTCTGATATCTCTTAATATAGTCACCTTGGCAATCTTCAAGGCATTTCAGTTTCTATTGCTTTGTGAAGCCCTAGGGAAATACTCAGATGATTACATCTTCCCTACGTTTGAATAATTCATGTCATTTTTTGCTCTGTATGGTTCTGGTAGCGTTCGATATTCCCTATTCTCTCTTCATAGTTCTCGTTTCATTGATCTTTGGGATGAAAGTGATGTTATTCTTTGTTAATCTTTGGTTTGATCAACAGCTTATATTCTAAAAAGATTCAAACAAACTTATAAATGATGTTCGTGCGTCTTGCATATGGGAGAGGGAGGGGGAGAAAGAAGGAGGGGAAGACGTTTTGGGGTGTATATATGCGGCTGTAATGAGAATTTGTATGGAATGCTTACGTGTAATTATTTTATTGGTGGGTGTGAAAATGAGTTTCAATCCCATCAGGCCAGCTTAAAGCTTTTTCATAAGGATCGAATTAAGACTAATATTGACTTATGTCAATAGAAGTGTAGGTACGTGTTTAATTTGGGTATCAATTAATTATGAGAAAAGATACTTACAATCGTGAATTGCGTAATCGTCGCGTAATTGCTTTGAAAAAAATGAATAAAATATGGGACTCACATGAAAAAAATTAATTTTTTAATAGTGGATCCCACTCTTTTTCAAAACGATTATGCAGCGGTTACGCACTTCTAAAATTATTCACATTCAATCTTTTGAAAATTGAGGACGTTGTTGGGGTTGGTGGGGCCTATGGATGATGTTATTTAGTACCACGAGTCTCTGATATTTGTATATATGTCTCCAACTTTGATCAGAGACAAGACTTTTACCCCGTCCACTTCTTTCTTGTCCAATTCACGTGTTCTTTGATTCTTCAGGGCCTGCAAAAACAAAAATATCGTTGCAGACTAATTTCACCATTGACGTCGTAATTAATTAATTAAGGAACTTTGAATTCAACTCGATAGGGGACAAAAGGCTTATTAATCTGAAGATCAGGACATTGACAGTCCTCAAGGTAATTTTCTTTGTTTTTAAGATAACAAATGATATTAGATCTAGGATGTGCAGATCTCGTGAATTAATTTTTTTTGAAAAAAATCGATAAATTCGGAATTTATATAAAAAAAAATTATATATTTTTTTATTTTTTTTAATTATTGACCACACTATTTTTAAAATAGATACGTGAAACTTATATATTCTAAAATTGTATCTACGACTCTCTTAAGATAACCGAATGTTAAGGAGAAAGAGAAAAACTTGAGTTAAGATAAGAGTCCCCATTGGGGGCTTGCGTGCACACGAAATAGGTGTTTATGTCATTTTCCCTACAAGTTTGGTCAAACGTAAAAACTACTCCTCACTTTATCTTCTCTCCCTTAGCGATTGGACAAAACTTTCTCCCCTTTGATTCTTCTCTCTCTTCCCATAACACAGGCCCAGATTGAAACTCCAACGCCGTCGACCAATTTTCGAGCTCCGTCCGACACAATCGACGTCATCTTCTCCTCCACCGGCCACAGACCATGTAAAACATCTACCTCTGAACGAACCTTCTTTTTTTTTTATTCTTTTTTTTAGATTTTTTTATTTGGCAGATTTATTTACATCGGCATTGTGTAAATTTAATTGGCAGCTTCAAATTCTGTATCGTGTAAATTCATCACAGAGCTCATCAATCATGATGATATTAGGGTGCATGCTTGTAAATTCAAAGTAGTTGGGTTTGCATAACGACATAACAAGTGCTTGTCAAAATTTTCAAATCTTAAATCAAGGAAATATTTTGGTACCGGTACTGTTTCGGGATAACGTTTCGGGATAGTCGATATATAAATAAATTATATATATAAATATATATAAAAATTATATTTCAAAATAATAGTCTATATATAAATAAATTATATATAAATACATATATATATAAATTATAAATAGTCTAATCTGAATTAGGGGTTAAAAATAAGTTTGTAGTTTGAAAAAACCGAAAAAAAAAACACACACACACACAGGCCGAAATATCGGCCGGTACCGGCCGAAATATAGGCCGGTACAGGCCGAAATTTAGTCCGGTATGGCCGGTACCGGTCGGTATTTTAGCCGGTACAGTACATATATAGTACCTGTACCGGCTGGACGGCCGAAACGAAAAATTTTGGCCGTACCGGCCGGTATGGTACGGTACGGAATTTAAAACAGTGCTTTGGACATGCAATTTTTTCTTTTCAAATTGGCAAATTGCTGAACTTGACAAATGATTGGGTTCTTAAATGGCTGCATATTATTACTTTTATGTTTAGTTTTTAAATTCAATGTGTTGGTATATTTTTTTTCATTGATGGATTTGCTTCTTATCAGATCGTCGATTGCATGACATGGGTAAATATGAAGAAGGGGAAGGAGTTCTGCCAATGTAATATCCTTATGAACGAACTTAATTGGGGTAAGGAATATGATTGTTAATGAGTTTTTACATCCATATAAGGCTGATGAATCTTTAGATTTTTTGGCAACTATGCAATGTATGATTTATGAGCTTTGTAGGTATGCTAATAGAAAAAAACCGCTACCATTGTTCTCAAGTTGAAGGAGGACAAGAAGTTGTAAACCAAGCAGAGATGGATGCCATTTCTCATAGCAAATAATTGGCTCTAATTCTTAGTGCACAAACATTAGGAGATGCAAGCATGCTCAGTTGATGATTTGGAGTCTTGTTGTTTATAGTTTTGAATTTCGAGTTTACTCGAGTTGATGTATTGATGTATTCAATCTTGCTGAGTTGATGATTCGAGTTTTTTATGATGTATTCTAAGACTTGTTATAGTTTTGGTTGTCGAGTTTTTAATGAAGAATTGAAGTGCAATTTCTACTATTGATAGTTTTTGAATTTGCTTCTAAAGTGATATTCTTGAGTGATGTCTATTTTTACCATTTACAGTTTTTATTTTGTTGCTGCTGAAAAGTACACTGTTGTTTTTATTTCACAAATGCAACACTATGTAAATAAAATCACAAAAGCAAAGAATTTGTGGACAACTCCATTTATTTATTGTAACATCATAAGTTTGGTATAGTGTAGCACATAAAGTAACATCACAACAACTTCACGAGTGACCCATCTGACTACAAAGCTTACAAACTTAACCAATCAGCTAAGTCCCCAACAGGGCCAACACAACAATAACAACATTAATTTTCTTCTATTTTAGAGTTTTTCCTCTTTTTGCTGGAATTCTCCCTTTCTTTGCTGGAGATGTCTTTTCCGGCATTGGACTTTCATTGTATTCTTCATGAAGGTTTTGGGATGTGCTTGTGGTTCTGAGGATTAAGATATGTCACATTTTTGCCATGAAAAACTGGGTGAAACGAGAAAAGATAAGTTAATGGTTACTGAAGCTTTAACTTCTTAAGCTACAATAGTAAGAGGGGAACTTACAAGATTTGATTGTTATATATGTCTTGCAATCCACCGACAGGGGAATGGACTATACTTTGTATATTATTTCTCTCGCATAGCCAAAGATATACATTCATTCCACCACTACAAGGACAACTACAGGTACAAGTAGTTAAGCTGCAAGGTGTTTATAATGACAAACTATCACAATTATTCAATCTCCCAAAGAAATTTCTCATGCGGGGGTAGATGGAAACATATTCTATAATACTGGATATATATCTTGTAAAGCCATAGGTGACCAAGATGTACATAAAGTAAATCAAACATCACTCTATTCCTAATCATCTCTTCCTCCTGCATAAACCAGATTGAAGAGGGCACACTTGAGCATTCAAAGCATAAAAAATAAAATACCAACTTTATCAGGCTTTTCATTGATGGTAATGGCCCTAATAACCGAGTAAGTTATATCCATCCATAGTGCTTGAAGCGACAGGAGATGAACCTAATTACAAGCTAAGTGCTGACCAATTTAGCAAAATGAATTCATTGATTTATGCATTTGGAGGAAATTAAAGATGCTTATTAGCAAGAGTCAATAAACTAGCTTACCATGAAAAAGTCCATAAAAAAATATATTTTAGAACCAAATACAAATAAACCCTTATTGTAGACTGCTAAAGTTCCTTCAAGCTTTTTTGTTGCAGTAAGCAACTTCTTCTCATCAATGAACGACAATTTGACAACACCCTATTTTTTTGGTCATCAATTTTCTGTATTTTTCTGGCAAAGCACTTGAACTGTAACATGAAAGTAATAAGCTTACCTGCCACCACAGGCAACAGAAAGAAAAATAACTCAATAAATTAATCCCAAAAAAAGACAAAAAAAAAAAACCTTGTTGCTGGCATTGTTCCCATGAGTTGATCAAAGGGTTTAAAAGGCTCCCCCAAGAAAAAAGTAATTTCTAAATCAATAAGATCTTTGAGATCAGAAGCGAAAGGAGCAGAGTGGTAAGGATAACACCTAAGAGAGGCAGTAGATAGATGCAAATTCGAAGCTTAATGGTCGTGAATCAAATTTAAACGAAATCAAACCTTAATCGGTCATTAATCAAGAATGGGTTTCACAGATTCAGGACTTCAAAAGAGGGAGGGAGAAGGGTTAGGGTTTCGAAGGGAGGGAGGAAAGGTTTCAGAGGGAGGGGGGAGGGGGAAGGGGTTTTGGGGCTTCTGATTTAGAGGGTTTCGTCTCTCTGGCAATGAAACGATTTCATCCTAGATGAACTTCGTGCTCACGTAGTCCCTATTCGGGGACTTCATCCATAATTTTTCTTTAGAGGAATATTTTAGCCACAAGAGATTCCAAAAAATTAAATTCACAAATTGACATAGCTTGATGTGCTATGTTAGATTATAAAATTATTTTTATTATAAAGTAGATCTAACATATCATATGAAGTTATGTCAATTTGTCGATTTACTTTTATGAGATCTATTTGTGGTTGTATTACTTGTCTTGCTTTTAACTCTTTAATACTAGAGATTCGTGGAGTGAGTTGGTTGTGGGTGTGTGTGGGCCTGACATGTAGAGTCACGTGGACCGCAAATTTGTTGAATTTTTTTCCAATGACTATTTGGTAAGATCATGACTTTGATTTAAATCCAGGCCCTAGATTACCCTATGAATTTTAGAATAATCTACTTTGTGATTTATGAGCTTAAGGCCACATTTGGTTTCACATATGGTTTTAATCTATATCATCACATCCCATCTTATCTCATTTCAACATCCAAATACTATTCAAACATAAACACTTTTTTATTTTTAACTTTTCAACATTTTCATCTAATCATTAGAACTTTTCTAAACTTCCAAACAAAACACAAAAAATAATTCAACTTTTTCAAATCTCAAAATAAAAATAATATTAAAAAGTTATATTCTAACAATATTTTAACTTTATAATATTTTTATTTAACTTTTTCTCTCTCTCATTTTTCAAAACCCCATAAAACATCTTAACTCAAAAAATTTCACCACTATTAACATATTTCTCATCTCATCTCATCACATCTTATCTGTGTAACCAAACGAGACTTAATTCTCTAGACATGGAAATTAACTAGTGTGTTTTGTTATGCTTGTGTGAGAGGGAGGGAGGGGGATATATGTGTGCATTAAATGGAGAATGTTGTTAAAATATTTTGTTTAGGAGAAGTACTTTAGTGAAAAAAAAAAATTCATAAAAATAATCTTACAAATTGATTACAAGTGATACTTTAGATCTACTCGTTACAACAAATCTCGTTTTTTCCCGAAATGGACTCTAATCGAAAAAAGTGTAGACTTCCTGAGAAATAATATTTTTTCCACCAATTTTTGTCATGGGAGACCCATGGAATAAAGCTGGTAGGGAAAAATCCATTTTCCACCAAATTCTGATTTCATGGGAAAATGTATCCTTTTTGCCATGACATGAACGATGGATAAATCATTTTAATTTGTGGCAACCAAGTTCACTAACATCAGCTCGTGATCCCTAATAATGCCTTTATCCATGGAAGAAGTTCGTGGAAAATAAACTGTATCCAGAAATTTCCTTCGTGGCAAAAGATGGGAGTTTTAAGTTTTACCCACCAATTCAATCATGGCTAAAAATTATTCCGGATGGTCAGTTCTTTTTTTCCCACCACAATAAATTAGTCGGAAAAGAACATTTTCTATGAACTTGAGTCTTCGAAGATAATTATTGCCAATGACATCATTTTGCAGCAAAGCTATCTTTATGAAATCTCACGAATATTAATCCATGGCAAAAGAGTTTTTGCCATTACAATTGCCGGTGGAAATAACATTTCATCTCAGTTTGGTTTACTATTTTCCATCAAGTTCATTTGTCGAAAAAGATTGTGATCCCAGGAATATTAGTCATGGGAAATACAATTGTGCAAAAAACCTGTTTTGTGACCAAATCAACTCTTCTTATAAAGTATATTCTGATTAATGCCTACTATTATGAAAAAAAATCAATTTCCTACCAATCAATCCCACAAACAATCCAACCAAACATCAACTGTTCCTATAGTTATCCCACATATAGGCCTGTATTGAACCTCTTGAAACACAATAATCCATCAACCTAATGTAACTAATATCATATCAAACTAATCAATCCAAAAACTCAAATTACCAACATATATTATACATAATTAATATTGTAATTTACAAATCTATCCACTGGGTTAACCAGTCAATTAAGGCCATCAAAATACAATTATGTTTGCAAATATAACCAAAGTATAGGAGGAAATTACAAATCCTTGTGCCAACAACATGGATGATAAGTTTGGGACTAAAAGACACATTACAAAAGTAAACACATGTTGTAGTAGCATTGTTGATTCACTGAGACAATCTCCATTCTTGAATACATCATTAATATATATTTCCCTCTTGATCCACAGAGCATGGTGTCATAAAATCCACCTGAGAACAGTGTCATCCATGCTTAACCATATTAGCCAATAAAAAACATCTATTTAAGGTAAAATTACTAGCTAGAACATTACTATCGCAAAACCAAAAGGCAAACTGATACAAATAGTTAACAATTATATATATTTCAACAATACTGGCCAAATAAAAGCTAACGTCCAGGTTCTGAATCCCCCTTCATTTCATATACATATTCTAAAGTTTGGCCATTCATGTTAGGAGTTGATGGCAGATGTGATGAAAACTATGTCTATTGATATTAATACTTATATGGTTGAGGAAGTGACATGGGTTGGGAAGCTTACTGATGATAATTGTTGTAACATGTTGTACATAGGTTTAATAATCCATAGTGCATTAATCACAAATAATGAGGCTTCCTAAAAAGAATATCCTAGGGCGATGCATGGAAAATGCCAGATGTCAAGAGTTGAATCTCAAAAGGCCATACATGGAAGTATATATATATATATATATATATATATATATATATATTATAAGTAATAGGTTATTGTATTGATATAAAGCATGGAAGTGTGTTTGTGTATATATATATATCTACCAACTTTTATGCTATTTTAAATTCTGCAGTGCCATATATGAAGATGATTTCTACAATTTATTTTGCTATAGCAAAATACGTTATCCTGCCCTTCACTACATATTTATTGTCAATTAGTTATGGTTCTCATGGCTGACGAGTTATCAAGCATGGACCAAATTAGGAAAAACATATCATCATGCGTTATTAATTTTCAAATTCACTAGAACCAAAAATAATAATAATCGTGGCAGGTGTACTATGAAGAATTTTTCTACTAAAGTTTATTAATTTTTTTACATGAGAAAGCGTGACTAAAAATATTCATTCACTTCGCATTCAAATAATTAGTAGAGTAATTGCTAAAGAAAGCTTGGAGAGGAAGGCAGATTTTAGATTCTATTTTAATTGGTAATGAATGTTTGGAGAGTAGACTTAAGTTGGAGAAAGCTGGTATTCTTATTAAATTTGATATGGAAAAACCTCAATACAACGGGCAATGTGTGCTTTTCTTGATTATCTATTGCAGAGATATGGCTTTGAAGTTAAATGGTGCTCGTGGATAAAACATTGTGTATCGACACCAGAATTTTCTATTTTGGTAAATGGAGGACGAGCTGGTTTCTTTTGTAGCTCTCGTGGTTAGTTGGGAGGTGATCTCAATTCCCCCTATCTTTCATGAAGTTATGATTCTGGACGCTCATGAGTAGAATGATTGAGAAGGCTGCGGAGGGTAATTATCTGTCCAGTTTTGTGGTGGGTAATGAGCAAGAAATAGTTTAAAAATCAACGTCATTTATTATAGGCTGGTGTGACCATATTTTTTAGTGAGACTGATTCTGAATATTTACATGCAAAACATAGCACTATTGCTGTGTTATGAAGTGCATGAGATATACCATTTCAAACCTAGTCTAATGTGACAAGGAAAGCTCTAAGAACTAAAATATTGATCTCCCATGGGAACCTCAGAACCATGAAAGTCAAATTAATTTCACCTAATATTATGAAATAAAGACAGCAAAAATGATTGACGTATCAAAACTGCCAAGATAAGTTTGAGTGGAGTCAAATAGATCCGAGTGATCTGCAAGAAATTTTAGGGGAATGGGCAAATGCAGCAAAATGGTTTAGGGTCAGGTACAAGGATCTGTCTTTAGGAGAAACATGTAGAAACAGAGCATTATCATGGTGACAATAATATGGGACGAATGCCCTTCCCTAGTATATAACATTTCAAATAGAAAAATAGGCAGGATTTTAGTCTTTCATCTTTATGGAAATATGTTTTACACAACCATATATCATCCTCTTCATAGACAGATTTTACACAACCATATGATGGCAAATTACGCAATATGTATGACAATCATATACACAGATTCACATTACACAGATTCACAAATTACATAGATTACACATTACACAATAGAACCAACACAAATTACACAGATTCAAAAATTACACAATCATATAATCACAAATTAGACAGAGAGAATAGGATGAGAGAAGAGAGAGAGGCTCACTGTGTCGACCTAGTGCGTCTACTGGACTGGGGCAGATGGAGGTGGTTGGCGAAGGGTGGCCGACTGGTGAGGTCGCACTTGGGGGGGGGGGGGGGAGAGGCTCGCAGTTACAGGGAGAGAGAGAGAGAGAGAGAGAGAGAGAGAGAGAGAGAGAGAGGAGTTTTTCGTGGGGTGGGGGGGTGGGGAAGTTAAATTTATTATCTTTTGCGGCGAGTTTTCATCACTAAGATTTTCATTTCCACAACTTAATCAAATAAAAATTAGTAATGCAATTAAATATACCGTTTTCATCTTTTTAATAAAATTAAAAATTTATTTGGGTGCACAACTTGTAGTTAGTCATCTTCATGGCCATCATCATCCTAATTCTTGAAATGTTCAAGCAAATTTAAGCAGAAACACAAAATCCAGTTTTAATCTGTATCAACAGAGGGATCTGACTATATCCTTGTAAATCTGACAAATTACCCTATACATTGAAAATAATGGCACCATTCATAACAAATGGGCCCACAGTTATATCAAAACTATAGGGAGCTTAAAATGAGATTTGTCAAGCCCTATCTCTCGAGCTCTATCCTCCTCTTGCAGCCTTGGGTTCCATTTTGCTTGTAATATGCATTGAATTTTAGGTGTTGATTTGTATCTTCTCTCTGACATGGACAAGTTGTGTTTGTTCTCATTTTAATCTCTGACATGTTCTATTTTTTTTCAAACAAAAAAAAAAAAAAACATAATGACATGTTCAGAGAGTACGTTTTTTTAATGGAGATTTTTTTTTTTTTTGAAGTATTGTCAAGGGAGTTTTTTTGAAGTCTTACCAGTTACCCAAACCTTTTGACTATCCACGCACATGGAAATAATCCCAATGCAGTTTCTCTTGATGACTATATCAGTGGCACAACAAAACCATTATGAATCACAATCTGAATGACATGTTCATCATCAAAGCTTCAATGCTGGTGTGATTGTTCATATGGCCATTGGAATGCATTTGAATACATTTCTAAAAGAAAATAAAGTGGATAGGGTGTGCTTACCTTGCTGTGTTGTCCATTCTGACATTATATGAAAAGGAATTGCAATGGCCTTAACCTGGGATGCTTACCATAAAATCAATAAATTGTTCAACATTTGGGGCACTCATGATATATATGAACCTGCATTTTAAGAAGGAAACATTCAACTTGATCCATAGAAGATATGTGACTTCTCAACCACACCACTAATCAGTCAAGGATGTGGAAATTTGGCAAGCAACTCCATAGATAAGGTAGGAATCACACAAAAAGAGAGAGAGAGAGAGGTGGAACCGAATTTCAGCAATGTAATAGCCAAAACAACAAAAAATGAATGCAGATAGCCAAGAAGTTGCATGTTAGAGCTTTTCTCCTACAATTTGTTTTTTCAAAGGCTTTGAGATGTACATGTAGCTCACAATGGCATGGCCCTTGAGACTCACTCCTTGGGAGTAAACTCCGGATGCACGATCCCACCCACCAAAATACCAGCGAATAATGTACAAGACAAAAAGAAAAATAATTACAAGTTTATGTAATCCCATATATCATTGCATTAGATGCATAGAGATTTTGTTGCATCTTCAAGGAATTTAAATGGTGACACCATGTGAATGGTTTTCTACTTCTCAGATTCCACCCAATTTCTCCCTGAATTATATAAAAAAACTAACTCTTTTTTTTTTTCTCTAAGCAAGCTTCATTCATTAAAGTAAACCAAATAAAAATACAAGAGTATAATAATTATACAGTACTAATGGGATGGTCCTTGCCACTTTGAAAATGTAATAAACACTGGGGGATACAAATAAAGGGGTATGCTTCCATAAGCCTGATTGAAAGCTACCTATTGCGCAATATTATATGCACATTAATTTAGGGATCGATAAATTTTTTGCACTTTCCATTCTTCAAAGTAGCGTAGTAGATATTTTATGTCTCTTGTAATAGATTGCATTGTCCAATCTGTTGCATACTTTGATTTGGAAATTGCTTGCACTACCAGCTTTGAAACTCATTCAATGATAATCTTTTTCGAGTTCCTGCGGAGTAGTTATAATTTGAGAGATGAATTTTTAAGATTTCATTGATTGATTCTGGGGAGAATAGGGATTGAAGAAGAAGAGTGTTCTATCTTCTTAGCTCTTCAAGTGTTAACTCAAACACTTTCAAGCTAGGCTCAACAATAGGGTTGTTCTGATTGGGCTGGGGTGTTAAAGACTATAATGTGGGAACCTAGGGATCCACCCAAGCTCTTGTTGTGACTCAATTGTTGATCTGGAAACAGATACTGGATTTGATGAAATCTATTTGTTTTATAGACCTTTCCAGAACCAAGGGTCAGTTGGTTTTGGATTCACTTCAAAAAAAGAGGTGTTCCTAAGGTATTTACTAGTTAAGAATTGCTTCCAAAGGTTGTTAGTGCCATTAATGAGGTACCAATCAAATTTTGAGATGAGGTCCTTATTGAACAATGAACTATTTTTAAGACCAAGTCCCCCTAATGATTTTGGCACACAGATAGACTGCTAGGATTTTGGGGTATATTTATGGATGTTTTGGGTATCAATACCCCACCAAAACCTTCAAAATGAAGCATCTATTTGCTTAGTGATTGAATTAGGCACCCATATAGTGGACATGAAGTAGGATGGAATTGAACCTGCTACAGATTTATTAGTGTGGTTCTACTAGCTTGAGATAAGATTTTTTATTTCCATCCTTGCAATCTATTTTGGGTCTTTTATTGAACTTCTTCGAAAATATTTTTCTTTGAAGCACCAATGAATAGAGGAAGACCAAGGTATCTAAGCTTAGGAGGGGACACTTTAAAGCTTAAAAAATCTCTAATCTCTCTTTTGTTGCTTGTGGGAGTGTTGTTGCTGAAATGTATCGAAGATTTTCCAAGATTAATTATTTGGCCTGACCATGAAGTATATGTGTCTAAAATTTGTGCAAAAGCTTGTGTTGTTTGAGATGATGTTGTTCTAAGAAGAATGAGATCATCTGCAAAAAGGAGATGAGAAAGAGATGGTCCCCTTCTAAAAATACAGATTTCTTCTATGTTGTGTCGAATTTCTTCTCTGAGAATTAGTCTGTAAAGAAGATCACTTCCTAGGATAAAAAGAAATCGAGACATGGGGTCTCCTTGATTTATGTCTCAAGATGGATGGGAAAAACTAGTCAGTGTTCCATTGATTATGATGGAATAAGACACAGTTGTGATGGACTCTTGAATCCAATTAATCCAGGTTTGGTTGAAACCAAGATTTTAAAAAAGGGAAAGAAGGAATGGCCATTCCATGAAGTCAAAAGTTTTTTCTATATCAATTTTTATGGCCATAATACCTTTCTTACCCCTCTTTTTCAGCTGATGAAAGACTTCTTGTGCCTTAATTGTATTTTCTTGAATTAATCTATTTGGCACAAAGGCTGTTTGGTAAGGGGAGATGAGGTTAGGAAGTAGTCTTAAGTCTATTAGCTAATATTTTTGCAATAATTTTATAACAAGCATTTGAGAGACTGATTGCGTGAAAATAATGAACAACATTGGGAGATTCAGTCTTAGGAACAAGAGCTATATTAGTATGATTCTTCTCTTTAAGCAGTTTTCCATGAGTGAAGAAACTATTAATGGCTGCTAGGAGATCTACTTTGATTAAGTCTCAATAGAATTTATAGAGCAGACCAGTAAATCCATCAGGACCAAGGGCTTTTGTAGAAGGAATTTGGTGAATTGTGCTCAGGACTTCCTCCTCTGAAGGGATTTTACAAAGGAGCTCGTTATTAGGGATTGAAATTTTATTAGTAAAAAGATTCTCCAGATTTTTTGGGGTTTCGGGATTCAAAGATTTGTAAATTTTTTGGAAATGTTCCTAAAACTTAGACTTAATGACTAAAAGGTCAGAAGTCCATTGCCTAGTCTCTATTTTAAGACTATCAATGTTATTCTTTCTACACCTAATGGAAGTGGAAGTGTGGAAGAATTTTATGTTGAGATCAAAAGTTGTTACCCAGGTGATCCTAGATTTCTTATGCCAGAGGGATTCCTCTCTTCTAAGTTGCTCATTGCGATTTTCTCTAAGATCTTTTGCCAATATGATAGAATTGGGGGTAGGCAACTGAGGTTGAATATCATTGAGGGTGATGTTAAGTCTTTTGATGGTGAATTGTATATGACCAAAGCAAATGACATTCCAGTGCTTCAAAGCTTTTTTTGTGGCTTTCAATTTTCTGGTTAGAAAAAAAGCAGGAATCCCAGTGAAATGCGAATTCCAAGCCTTTTAAAACTATATCAAAGCTAGAAGAATCCCTAGTCCAAAGTTCCTCAAACTTGAAGGACTTTTTAGAGTTGCAGGAGTTTGTTGTGTCCATTACGATAGGAGAATGATTCGAGGACACTCTTGGAAGACTTTTTATAGAGAAATCTGGAAAAAGGGTGTTCCATTGAAGGTTTGCAACCCCTCTGTCTAACCTTTCTCTAATGTTATTGGGACCATGTCTAATGTTTGACTAAGTGGATTTGGGGCCCGAATAACCCAAGTCTATCGGACCATTTTGTTCCATGTAAAGATGAAGACCATTTGGTGCGGAAGAAGTGGCAAAAGGTCTACCTCCTATTTTGTTAGATTGATGAAGGGCAGAATTAAAGTCTCCTATTGCTAGCATTGGTCCAGGGTAAGCTTTAGTAAGTGAGTTTAGAAAATCCCAAAATTGAGGTTTTTGCACATTTTGGATTGGGCAGTAGACTAGATTCAAAAGCCAAGGACTATGAAGAGGATCAAGTACACTAGCATACCAATAATATTACTAGAGATATTAACAAGTTCTACATCCAAACCAAGACGCCACATAAACAAAAGACCTCCCCACTTCCCAGATGGAGAAACATGTACATAATGGAAAAAACCTTGCCTATTCACTACATATTAGAGCAGCATGGCATCAGTACACTCAAGTCTTCAAATGTGGACGCAGCTGCTCGTGGCAATATGGATGATTCTGATATGCAGCCACACTCTTCATCACATGGAATTACCTTTTCACTTCCTCTTCCGAGATCTACTCGAGCAGCTGCGTATCAGTGAGCATGGCATCAGCTTCTTCAGGTATTCCTTTCCCCATTTCTTCCTCACTTTCTTATGCCAACTTATCACCTACATTCTCTTTATTTTCTGCTGTTATTTCTTCACATCATGATACACTCACTTACAAGCAAGCTGCCAAGGACCCTGATTGGTGTAAGGCAATGGATACTGAAATTGAAGCTTTAGAGCTTAACCATACATGGATCCTTACTGATTTGCCCCCTGGCAAAACTCCAATTGCATGCAAATATGTTTATAAAACTAAGTATCATTCTAATGGTACTGTTGAGAGAAAGAAAGCAAGGTTAGTTGCTAAGGGTTTCACCCAGCAGGAAGGGGTGGACTATCATGAAACTTTCTCACCTGTAGTGAAAATTGTCACTGTCAGAACCATACTTGCCTTAGCTGCAATCAAAGGGTGGCACTTGCAACAGTTTGATGTTAACAATGCTTTCCTCAATGGTGAACTCAATGAAGAGATATACATGCAAAGACCACTTGGCTACACCAAAGGTCAACCTGGACAGGTCTGTAAGCTTCTTAGAAGCCTCTATGGACTCAAACAGGCTTCACGCCAATGGTATGATAAGTTCTCCACTTATTTGATTAAATTTGGTTTCACCCAATCGAAGTCTGATTACAGTTTGTTTACTCATATCACTGATACAAGTTTTACTGCACTACTAGTCTATGTTGATGACATAGTGGTTGCTAGTAATTCACTTGACTCCATTTCAGTCCTCAAAACTTTTTTGAATGCCAACTTCAGAATTAAAGATCTTGGATCATTAAGATATTTCCTTGGCATTGAAGTTGCTCGATCCCCCACTGGTATTCATCTCTGCCAAATGAAATATACTTTAGACATTCTTGCTGAATCAGGGCAATTATCTGCTAAACCTCTCAAGCTCCCAATGGATCAAAATCATAAATTAAGCAAATCTTCTGGGACACCTCTTGCTGACCCCACCTCTTATAGACAGCTCATTGGTCGTCTACTTTACCTAACCTTAACCAGACCAGACATTTGTTATCCTATCCAAGTGCTAAGTCAATTCATGGATCATCCTTCTACATCCCATCTTGCTGCAGCTCACAAGGTATTAAGATACCTTAAAAATGCCCCTAGCCAAGGACTACTCCTCTCCTCCACCTCTTCCATCCATCTTAGAGGATACTGTGATTCAGATTGGGCTTCATGCCCAGACAACCGCAAATCAGTCACTGGTTTTTGCATTTTCTTGGGTCAGTCACCTATTTCTTGGAGATCCAAGAAGCAAACAGTTGTCTCAAGGTCCTCTGCTGAGGCAGAATATCGTGCAATGGCATCTATTTGTACTGAGCTCACTTGGCTTCGACAGTTGCTCACTGACCTTTCCATTTCTCATCCACAAACTGCAGACTTATTTTGTGACAACCAAGCTGCCTTACATATAGCAGCTAACCCAGTTTTTCATGAAAGGACAAAACACATTGAAGTGGATTGCCATCTTATACGAGATAAAATACAAGAAGGAAGCATTCACACAGCTCATGTTAACACAAAGTCACAGCTTGCTGACATCTTCACTAAATCCCTTCCATCTTATCTCCTTTACTCACATATGTCCAAGATGGGAATAGTCAACATCTATTCTCCATCTCGTGGGGGGGTATTAGAGCAGCATGGCATCAGTACACTAAGTCTTCAAATGTGGACGCAGCTGCTCGTGGCAATATGGATGATTCTGATATGCAGCCACACTCTTCATCACATGGAATTACCTCTTGTAATAAATCTGTAGTTAAATTACTGAATGGTCCTCATTCCAGTTGAGTTGTAATGTATCATTTTGTAATTTTAGAGTTAGTTATCCTTAGTTGTACAGGGCTGGTACAATGCTGTAAAGATTCCTTAGTTTGTTGGTCTATTTTTAGTATAAAGCAATGTCTCTGTGTAAAGGATGATGATCAATCGAATGCAGTAGCAACTTTTCATCTTTTTCCCTCTGCTCTCTTTTGCTTTTTCTTGCTATTCTTACACTACATAAGCAGTTTTTACATTCAGCAAAAGAGTTTCTGCAAGGAAAATAACTTCAAGATTATGAGTCTTAATATTAGCCATAAGATTTATAATTGCACGACGATGGGCTATTCCCCAACAATTCCATGTCAAGAGCTTCATGGATGATTTGGTGGCAGTTTTGGCCTTGCCACATCGGTCATTCGATTAAAGGGAAAATATTCATTAGTTTGGTCTGAGACTTTTTACCCGAATGTTCTACCTCTGCCTGCTTGTATGGAGAGAAATGATTCTTCTTTGAGAGACGCATTGGAGATCCCTTCCTTTTACTAGAAGTCTTGACTAATTAAGCGATCGGTACCTCCTCTTGGTGTTCTTCTTTTTGCTCACTTTTCATGATTTCAGCTAGATGAATGTTGCTTGAAGTTTCATCTTCCTCGTTGGGAGCCACTGAAATTATTGAACTAAGATAACATTTTTTTCATGGGTTATGGTTGGGCTTTGATCTCATATGAGTGATTCTTCAGAGATTTTTGTGCTTTGGTTTGGTATGTGTCAAGGTTTGTGCTTCGGTTGGGTGTTCTTCCCAGAGGAGAGGTTCTTTTATGGGTTCAGAGATTTTTGTTTGGTTTATTGGGCTTTCATACATGTTTATGTTTTGTTTTCAAAGATGGGTTGGGCGTTTGTTCGTTTGGTATGTTTTGGAATTGGGCTATTATCTATTTGAAGACAGATGGCTCTGGACTGAATACTGGGGGCTCTTCAGGTATTTTTTTTTTTTGGCTCAAAAAACTGATGGAGGGAATTAAATGTGTTGTTGCAGACTGAGGAATCGGTTGTGGTGGCACAGTGTATGGATTTGTTGCGTGGGTTTCTGCAGAGGCCACGTGTTTGGCATAAGGAGTTTTGTCTGCTCTGTTGATTGGTTGAGTTGAGCCGTCGTTTGTTTTCACAGATGAGATAAGTTAAGATGAAAGTTTAAAATTGAATAAAATATTGTTAGAATATATTTATTTTAATATTATTTTTATTTTAGAATTTAAAAAAGTTGAATTGTTTATTTTATTTTATGTAGAAATTTGGGAAAGTTTTAATGATTAGATGAGATGAGCTGAGAAGTGTTGTGAAATCAAATGAGGCAATATGGGTAGTATGTCTTTTGACTGGTAGCTAACAGACTCTGGGTTGGTACCTCATTTTTGCGGCTTTCATTAAATTCATTTGAATGAATTGTCTAGTACTTGGACAGGTGCCACGTGGTTGGGACGATCTTCATGGGGTTTGAGAGATTTGCATGGCTGATTTCCAGGGTGAAGAAGTGCAGGATCATCTCTGTTATTGCACTGCTACTGCCTTTGGAATTGATGGGTTTTTTAGGCTTGAAATGTTGACTATCATCTTCTTCATTTGGCTCAAGGATCAATTTTCCTTTCCCTTTGTATGTCGGTTGATGCATTAGTTGTTTCCCAGCATAATGGTTCATTTTTGGGGAATTTTTTTGGATTATAGGTTCTCTGAATCTAATTGGAGGAAGGGATGGAGGCCTTTCAAATATTTGGGGTCCTGGTATAACTGGTTCCATCAGAGACTCCTCTACTCTAACATTTATTCTTAGCTCTTGCCCTTTAAGTCGCATCCATTGACCATATGGGGGTTCACTAGCATTACCATGATTCGGTGGACAAAATTGGTGTACATGACCTAAACAACCACAACTATAACAAAACTCAGCAAAGTCTTCATACTTAAAAGTTACTTTTGTAGGGGTTCTGTTGAAGCGTGGAAGAGAAAAGCCATTTGGGAGAGGCTTTGAGATATCAATTTCAACTTTGATCCTTAAGAACCTTATGATGAGTAGTTTGGAGACTATGTTGTTGTCCAACAGATTTCCCATCACTTTTCCTATCTTTTTTGCATTCTTCAATGTCATCATTTCCAAAGGCATTCCGTGTATTTGAACCCAAAATGTCGAGTGCCTGAGATTAATTTCTTGCACGCTTTGTCTTGGTTGCCATTCTTTAAGGATTATGTGGAAACCTTTAAAATTCCAGGATCTTTAGTTGAAAACTCGATCTTTTTCTTGTGATATAGGGAATGTGTACAGAAACTGTTGATGCCAAGATCCTCTATGTTGAGACCAATGATGAAGCTCCATATTGCTTTGATGGTGGTGTGGAATGTGTGTTTGTTTGAGGGTTTTGATGAGATTATTTTTCCAATGAAGGCATGGTTAGAGATTATTTCAGCTACTTCTATGGCTGGTTCTAGGATAATATCATACCAGTAAAGTGCTTCTGTTTGGGACATGAGAAGGTCTATATCAGGTGGTGCTTGTTTCATAGCTGGATATTGAGGTTGCAGAAGAGATTTGACTGAGTTTTGTGAGAGTTAGGTAAGTAGTGACAAGATCTGGGAAAATTGTATTAGTTGAGGAAAAAGGTTTTAGGATAGGCTACAAAGAGAGGAAAGATGCTCATCTGGAGAGAGAGGGGACAGTAGATCCCTATTCAATTATTATAAAGAAAAAAAAAAAAAAAAAAAACTAACTTAGTCAAGAATCTATTTTTTGGTGCACAAAAGAAACAGCATTTTTAAATACCCATTATCAAGAATGAGCTTCTCCATCTTGCTATCCCCCTATGAAGTACCATATGCTCTCCTTTCCTCAAGTCAAGGACCATATCCTCAATAAAAATCCTGGGCGATTGTGGGCTTTTTGTCTCTGACTCTATGCATATTCCTTCAGCCTCTCTTTGCCTACATGCATTTTGTCATTTCTCTTGCCCCTGCCTGCAACCTCAAGCTCTTATTTTTTTCTTTTGGTGAATGGTAGGAAATTAAGCGCTGCTCAATTCTTTGGGCAAAGATAATTAAGCCCTTAAGAGTAGTGATACTATGTCACCCAAGTTTGCCCACTTGGTGTGTCCCTTAATGCAAATTACACTTTTTTTTCCTTTTTCTTTTAAATATTTTTTAAACATCTTTAAACATTTTTTTTTAAAAAAAAATAATACACTAATATTCAATTCCTTAACCATTAAATAAAAAAAACTTAAAATAAAATAAAATACAAAAGCAGTCAAATTGAGGGGGCAACCTTAGGCAGCATAGTATCATTTTCCTTTGACAAATACCCCACTAAAAACATTAGTAGTGGCCTAGCCCTTTATAAACTAAAATTTGACTAAAAAATTCATTTTTTGTAATTTAGCTAGTAACTTTTTAACAACAGTAAAAGCACTCTCAATGGATGCTCTATAATACATTTTTCTTTAAAATATAAAGAAATTCTCTTAAAAGTGTCCTCCAATAGATCTTGTATTACATCTTTCATTTTACATTCTGCTACAGTAGCATGCTAGATATGGAGGGAACTATTCATCAATGTAAACATTTTAAATTAGTTTCTCTCTCCTACTATTTTATTTTCTCCATTTCTTTAAAAGTAATTTATTTTCATTTCAGATTCTCTCTCTCCTTCCCACACTTCTTTGCTGGGCACTAAAGACAAAATCTGAAACTGAATTAATTTCTTCTTTTCATTATATAATCTCTTCTTTTTTATTTTTTGAATAAATTTATATTTTGCTTTAGTTTATAAATTTGAATTAATTTAAAATAAAATATAATTATATGACACTGTATATGGAGAGATATTGTAAATATCAAAAGATTTGATGATATAATTGATAGTTAAAGAAAATATTTGAAATGAATAAAAAAATATTAAAAAGTATAATATTTAAAATGATATGAAGAAAAAATAGATAAGCTAATGTATATCATATTGTAAAAATCAGTATGTAAAATAGAAAAAATGGATTTTGATGATGTATCTAAAGGATAAGATAAATAATCCATTGGGAGTACTCTTAATAACAAACTCTCTAAATCTATCACTATTCTATTTAAATATCTATTTATAATTTTCTTATATACAAATAGATAACAAATTCAACCCAACACCTCAGGAGTTATCCTAGTTAATAAATTTAAACAATCCCAAATTGGAAACTATAAGCTCATAGTTTTTAGTTTTATGTGAGTATTAACATTCGATTCCAAATTGAAAAGCATGACTGCTACCCAGTTGAATATTTACCAATAAGTCACAAACTTATTTTTTCCAAAATAAAAATAAATAATGCAAGGTCTCTCAACAATTTTTTTTTTTTTAAATAGTCATTTCGCTGGAATTAACTGCTTATTTGCGATCAGTTAATTCCAGCGAAATGACTATTTGTAATTAAAATTAGTTACAAATAGTCTTTTAGTTGCAATAAATTAGTTACAAAAACTCGTTTTTCTTGTAGTGGATCAGACCGTGTGAAATGAAAGAGGCGGAGGGAAATAACAGCAAAATGAGGTAGCAGGAAAAATAAAATAATGAAAAAAAATGTTTGGCCAGCCAAAAAGTTGCAAGCTAAATTTATTGTAGTTTTGTTGCATTTGCTATTGGGTATGTTTTGGGATGGCTAGTCAAATTTTGGCTATATTTTATCTATAGTGTTCACAAGTTTTGCCATATATCTTGAGCAACATTAAAAAGATAATGGCACAAGCTTTAAAAGAAACAAATGATGTTAAAACTTGTCATAGATCACGAAACAAAGCTTGAATTTGGGCCTTTGAGACCAAGGCTTACCCAAAGATAGAAGGTGAGCATCAATTCTTTGAGTGCATGTATTCATCTTTCAAACAGTTAGATGTCACGATATTTGATATTGTATTTATCTCTTTCTGAGTTAAATCATCTAATTTGTTAAGAATATAACACAAATATTTAAATCTGTTTTATCTTGTTAATTTAAACATTTAGAATAAGTAGTGATTTTACATAGTATTTATTTTTATAAAGAGATGCTTTATTGCTCATAAAAAGCTTACAACATCTCACCGAGTACAATTGAAAGAATAGCTATGAATCTCTTCTAAATACAAGTCTTCAGTAAGATTAAGAGCATCTTTAGCTAGTTTATGAGCTGCCATGTTAACTTCTCTCTTGGTATTGAGAACATTCCAATCTGCCAAGGAATTCAACACATGTCTTGCATCTTCAATCAACAAACCTCCTTGACTCCAGTCTGATTTTGGCTTCTTTAGATTTTTCACCACCTGCAGAGCATTTCCCTCAAGAGTAAATTTAGTAACACTCATTTCTCTACAAAATATACCAGCTAAGAGCATTAGTAGTGGCCTAGCCAAAATTTAATTTGACTCGAGAATTCACTTTTACAAATTTAGTTAGCCACTTTTCACCAACACCAAATAACAGACTCTCCAAATCTATCATTATTTTATTAAAATATTGATTTTGACATTTTCATTTATTTTAATTCTAATTGTAATTTTAATTCTATTGTAATTCTAATTCAGAAAGTACACATTAATTTTCTAACGTTCATATTATTCCTAACGAATATAATTTTCTAACGGTTTTTTTTTTTACAATAGTCATATTCTTTCAACTGATATATTTTTTCAATGGTCATATTTTTCCAACGGTCACATCTTCGCAACAGGTAAATGCTTTCCTTCATCTTTTTCTTCTTGCGTGGGAGAAATAGCATGTGAGAAAAGAAATTTTTTATGGTCAAAATAATATTTGGCCAGCAACTTGGGCTAGCTAGATTTGGCCAATGAACAAACCTTAGGCTAAAAATACAGTAGATTAATTGAGTCTATTGTAGTGGTTTTTTGTACAACTTAGCTAAACTTTGGCCAAAACTTAGCTAAGTTG
Organism: Juglans mandshurica; assembly: GCA_022457165.1. Taxonomy (NCBI): domain Eukaryota; kingdom Viridiplantae; phylum Streptophyta; class Magnoliopsida; order Fagales; family Juglandaceae; genus Juglans; species Juglans mandshurica. The sequence continues at coordinate 21,327,904 of CM039629.1, read as the reverse complement.
ATTCCACTATTAGTGCTCTAACATTATGGCATAGGCTTCAGTAGTAAAGGAGTTAGTCTTTAAACTTCTTCTGGCTCTGAGTGTTCCAATAATCAGGCCTTACAGTCTCTTAAGATAGCACCAATACAGATTTTTCCCTCTGCATCATCTATAGCTACATCCCAATTAAGTTTGTAACTTCCTTCAGCAGGCCTCAATCATGGAGTAATACTAGCAGACCGTTTGAGTTTGGTAATTAAGTTCCTTTTGTGCTCTTATAAGTCTGCAAGTCCTCTCTAGCTCAATTGATGATTGAGTTTGGATGACTAAAGCCTTTCCCATGTATGAGTTCATTCCTTCTAGTCCAGATAAGTCGTGCAATCATAGCAGCTTCCTCAAGTTCATCTTGCTGCAGATTTTTAACTCGCTGGCCCCATATGCCCAAAAAAGTCATATTGTGGAAGGACATCTTATGTAATTTTTTGCAACCCCTTGGCCCCATACATCTTTTGCAGCTTCACAACCCCATAAAACATGGCCTGATGTTTGTGCCAGTCTTACAAACAGGACATATACTTTCCTCCACCACTTTTCTCTTCTGCAAGTTGGAAAGGGTAGGTAAAGCTTCACTACATGCTCTCCAAATAAAAATTCTCATAGCATTCGGTACCTGAAGTTTCTAGATGGTTTCCCAAACCTTAGCTTGTAGTCTTCCTGATGAGGGACTTCCTTCATTTCTGGTCATTATTTCCCTATATAAATGATAAGCACTCTTTACTGAAAACACCCCATTGTTTGTGCAGCTCCAAACCAGCTTATCTTCTCTACCTCCAAGGCTAATTGGGATAGTTTTGATATGCTCTACTTCATGGGGAGAAAACAAATTTTGCAGCAAATGATCCTTCCACTGTCTCAAGTCAGGATTTATGAGATCAACCACCAACTCATAAGCTTCAGACTCATTCCTTCTTGATTAAACTCTAAAAGAATGAGGGCTTGGGATCCCTTTGTCTTCTCATATTCTAACCATTTTACCATTGCCACTTCTCCACAACAAGCCTTCCTTTAATAATTGCATAGCTGCTATAATGCTTCTCCATGCAAAGGAGGGTCTGTATCCAAGTTTGGCATCCATGAGATCAACCATTGGGAAATATTTTTGCTTGAGAATCTGAGCAGTGAAGGTGTCTAGATTCTGAAGCATAAGCCAATTTTGTTTTGAGAGTATAGCAATGTTGAAGCTTCTAAAGTCTCTGAACCCCAACCCACCCTTATCCTTAGATTGGCTCAACTTGCTACACTTAATCCACTGAATTTTAGAATGATCTTCATTGTAACCCCACTAAAACTTCTTCAGTAAGTAACTGATTGAGCCTTTGAGTTATTGACTGAGGAAAGAGAAAAATCCCCACAGTGTAGGTGAGGATTTCTTGAAGGACAACTTTAAGAAGAACTTCTTTTCTAGCAACTGAGAGACATTGTGTTTTCCAATTGGTAATTCGAGCCCTTGTTCTATCAATGAGGGGGTGAAATGCAGCAATCTTAGCTCTACCCACCACAGCAAGTAAATCCAAATACTTCTCAAAAGATCCTGTTGACTTTACCCTAGCTATTTTCAAGATGGTACTTTGAATATCAGAAGAAGTGTTTCTATTAAAGAAAATAGAAGTCTTTTCCTTGTTGAGCACCTAACCAAAAGCTTGCTCATAAACCTCCAATATCTGAATTATTCTACTCCATTCGAAAGAATTTGCTTTATAGAATAGAAGGCTGCCATCTGCAAAGAAAATGTGACTAATACACATGGGGCCCTTACCAATAGGCAAGTCAATGCTTCTGCACACAGAACAAATAGGTATGGGGGGAGGGGATCTCCCTGCCTGAGGCCTCTAGTAGGTGTGAAAGAAGCTTAGGGCTCTCCATTCAGAATGATTGAATAAGAAACAGAGGTAATGCAATTCATGATTAATGAAGTCCATCTTTGGTCAAACCTCAGTCTGCACATAACTGAATTCAAAAAGCTCCACTCTACTCGATCATAAGCTTTACTCATATCGTGTTTGAGTGCCATGTAGCCAGACTGACCCAGCATTCAAAAGTTCATAGAGTGAAGAGTTTCATATGCAACAAGAATATTGTCAATAATAAGCACCCTGCAATAAATGCACTTTGGTTTAAAGAAATTATATCAAGGACTCTGTTTTAAATCTTTTGGACAGTACCTTTGCAACAATCTTGTAAATGACATTACACAAGCTTATTGGTCTAAAGTCAGAAACTCTTTTTGGCTCCTTAATCTTGGGTATAAGAGTGATAAAGGTGTCATTGACACCCTTCAAAAAGCCTCCCTGATTGAGAATATTGAGAACAAACTTATAGATATCCTTCCCAATGGTATCCCAGTTAACTTGGTAAAAGTGAGCTGGGAAACCATCAGGACCTGGGGAACCTAGTGAGTTCATTTGAAACATAGCATCTTTGACTTCCACTTCTGAAAATTTGAGCAACAATCTGGAGTTCATATCAGCAATAACTTTCTTAACCATTCCTTGAAGACAATCATTAATACCAGAAGGATTAGCTGTAGAGAATAAACCAGAAAAATAATTTGTGAAGACATCAGTTATAAGCTCCTGCTCAGTAACCACACTGCCATGTTGATCAGTAATTTGAGTAATAGTGTTTGTTTTTCTTCTTTGGTTACATGCAGATAGGTGCAACCAATGTTGTTTTGCTTGTTGCTTCCATTTCAGTTCCTCTTTAGCCAAAGATTATTCCACTTCCTCTTAGAGCTGTAGAATAGTGCTCAATAGTCCCCTCTCCCAAATTCTTGTAGTGTTGTAATCCGATCCAACTTCCATCTTATATAAGAGGGAGCTTTCTTGTTTCTTTCAGAGTTCTATTTCTTTAGAGCCATTTTACAATTGATAAGCTTATTGCTAATGGATGTGGAAGCATCATCCCCTCTTGAGATTTTGTTCCAAGTTTTTTAATAGTATTAGAGCAGTCTTCCCTCAATGCCCAAGCTGCTTCATATCTGAAGATGAATTGTTTTCTTTTGTTGTTTATGATAGAAATGGCCAGATTAATATGGAGAGGAGAATGATCAGACTTTAGAGCAGGCAGAGCATAGCAAAAAGTATTAGGAAACAGATGCTTCCAATATGAAATGCTTCCAATTTGAATTAGCCATAGCTCTATCAATTCTTTCCTTAGTAAAACCCTTGCCTCTTCTATTGTTAGACCACGTGAACTTTTTACCTTTTGTAGTTAATACACTGAAAAAGCAGAACTCAATTACTTCTCTAAATGACTCTATTTGTTGTAAGGTCTAGATGCTGCCCCCACCTTCTCATTTTGACCGGTAATTTCATTGAAATCACCCATACAAATCCATGGCATAGGAGAACATGGTTTCAAAAACTTACGTAGCTTCCAACTGCTATCCTTCTTTAATGTTTCAGGATAGTCATAAAAGCTAGCGAGCATCCATGGTATGCCACTTCTCCTTTCTTAAATAATGCACCGATATGCCATCTGGAGAAGTTATAAATCTCCACTTCAATATGGGAAATGATAGATGTCTCGCTGGGGGCTACCGCTGGTAGCTCCTGCTCCTAATTTTTTTATTTTTATTTAATAATGATTAAGGATGTATTTTTTAATAATATTGTGATTTTTTTATTTTTTTAAAAAAATTATTTTAAAATGTTAAAAATTACATATATGAAAAAAAAAACAATCCTAAAACTAGCGGTGGGAGCGGTGGCTGTAGAGCCATCCCTTCAATATTATTCATCAACATCATAGCCAAACCCTCACTAGTACCTATATTATCAACAGCCAGACAACTATCAAATTTTAACTGCTTTCCAACTTCTTCTATTCGAGCCTTAGAACACTTGGTTTCCATAAGGAAAACCAAATTGTGGTACTTTTCCTTTGTCAAAAGATTAAGAATTCTGATTGTCCGAGGGTTCCCAAGCCCTCGGCAGTGGGAACCCTCGGACACTTCCAACTAAGCAGACTCATTGGAATTGGTGGGGCCGGTGACCAGCCTTTGGCAATACATCATATTGTGGGACCTCTTTAAACAAATTAACCTTACCTCTTTTCATAACAGCCTATCTTTAGTAATGAATCTTTTCTCAACATTCCCACTGAAGTTGCTTGGTGATAGTGATCTTTTTGGGCTCCACTCCTATTGTTGATATTCTCATTTGTATAAGGTTGTTTGGTTCTAGCTCTTCTTTTCCATTTAGTGCTCTGAGTGGATTTTGAAGCTGTATTGCCTTCCTCAACCTTATACTCAACTCCATTAACAAATGCATTAGATAAACCATCAGTGTTCAAATGGACTTCTCTCAACTGCCACCTATAAGAGCCTAAGTCAATTTGTAAAGAGGGCCTTACTACTAGATTCTCCATAATGTCAACAGCTTGATCAAGAGTAGATAAGTTGTGTAACTCTATAACATTATTAGTTTCTTTACTATCAGTTGTTTCTAACATAATCTCCTCTTAATGATTTCCATAACACAAATTGTGATTCTCCAACTCCTTTGATAGTTTCTCAATAGGAGGCCTTATTTCCATATCTGATCTTTGACCCATAATATCCTCAATCTTCCACGAAAGGAAAACTTCTTGATTTACTTCTGGAATATTGGGATTTCCACAAGAATCAGCCACCTCTTCTGATTTACTTGATTGCTTTCCTTTTAGGGCCTTTGACCCCTCCACATCATCATTTTCAACCTTATGTGCTGAGTAATGACAACTCAAACCTTCCCTTCCTCGATTACCATTTTGAGTAACCTTTTCCATCTTTCTTTGGTTTGATGCACAAAGTCATGCACTATAATGTGACTCATTACTACCATGCAAGGATCTCATAACTAATTCCTTTGAACATCCTGTTACACCATGCTTAATAATACCACATCTAAAACAGAAGGTTGGAAGTCTTTCAGGACTCTAATGGTAGAGTTTTGGCTGGTTTTGCATATCACTATGGAGTGGCTTCTAACACTATTACGGAAGGTCGGCCTCTTCTAGATGGCTTAAGAATGGCTCAACAGATGGGACTAAAGGAATTTATGGTGGAATCAGACTCCTCTATGGTGGTGGGATGGATCCGAAGTGGAGTGTATCAATTTATGTACATGTGGGATTTTTGGGAAGAGATAAACGTATTGTTTCGTTCCTTGAAGTGCATTATAAATCATATTTTATAGAGAAGGGAATATGGTTGCAGATTTTCTTGCCAATGAGGGTGCTAAAAATTATAGTTAGGTATTTTCTAGATCAGAAATTGGAACTGGAAAGTTATGTGGCCTTTTGCACACTGATTGTTGGGAACTTCCTTATTTACGCGTGTAAGATTTATTATGATTTTATTGACTTGTTTTGACACTTGGTTTAGGTTAGTTTATAGAGTTATATTTTATAAACTCTCATGTGTAATGATGTTATCACGGTATTCTTCTGTCATAAGTGAGGGCGTGATTAATAAATTTGGGACAGGACTGTTATGTGTGTAGCTACCGACTCTTCGTTTAAAAAAAAAAAAAAAGGTTGGAAATCTTTCATATAAAAAAGAAATCCAAACTTTGCTCCCATTCATAGTAAGAAGAATACCTCTCATAAGTGGTTTAGTAATGTTTACACCAACTTTGACTCATAAGTAGGCCCCAACCAATTCCTTCTTCGTTAACATCAACTTTCACCACCTCACCAATCATCCTTCCTAATCTTTTCACTAATGCCTCTGGTCATTCCACCAAGAGGGATATTGTAAAGCTGAATCCACATGTACTCTTTATAAAAGATAATGACTTTTGGTGCAGAAAAATCCATCAAGCGTGTTAAGACCTAACAGATTACGATCAAACGTCCACGGCCTTCCCCTTTTCACCTTTTGTATATCTTAATCCTTCTGCAACTCAATCAAGAAAAGATTGTCACCAACTCCCTTGAACTGCACTCCTCCTTTTGGTTTCCAAACCTTCATCATCGTCGCCTTGAATGCTTCACTATTTATGAGTTTTTCAGAAACAATGAGACCTATCAGATAAAGTTTTCCCCACCCGGCTACTGCTTCATCTGCTGTGACATCAATCTGTGTCTCTTTTTGTTCTGCCTCAGTCAGTCTGAGGTTACCCCCACTTCTCAATGATCTCTTCTGACATTTTAGCATCCACTTCTCTCAGATACTGTGACTAAAAACTCCTTCCCAGCTCTAAAAACTAGGAGACAAACCTTGCCTACAGCAAGAATTCCTCCTCAGTGCAAGCTAGGAGACCCTATTCTAAGAAAGTATTTTCAAAGAATAACTTTTTATCACATTTGAACCAGATTCTACATTTTATCAATTTAGTTAAATATTCTATGTGGCGGTAATAAATCTTTGTCAGTTCAATAAAGATGACTAAATTAGTAATGGCATCAAAGTAAGTTTGAGCTAATAGTTTTTGACATTTTCTGAATTAAAATAAAGTACAAAGGGGAAAGGACACTGGCTTGTAAACCTTTTTTTTTTTTTTTTTCTTGACTCCTCTTTTGATTTTAGGGGCCGAGTGACTAGAAATGGGAAAACAGAATAACAATTTTGAGATTTATCTGCACAAAAAGAGAAAATACACTCCTATTTCTATGTAGTTCAACATATATCAGCTTTTGAACATAAGATCTTCGTCCTTCTTCCTTGCATGGTGCTTGAAAATCCAGCGCCATCCTTTCATACTTTTCCTGCCCTTCCTCATCTCTCTCTCATTCACTGTAATCCTACAAGAACCCCCATTTCTGAAACTCTCGTCCCCTCTGAAATTCTCCAAACTACAACTTCCACATTCATGTGCCACAAAACTACAACCTCTCATGCTGCCAAAACCAGAGTCATGACCTGATAACACAGCCATTTTTGCAGCAGAGAAATCTGCCTTTGATTCTGATGAGTAATCAAGCTTCAAGTCGATAAAGCCCGAATCATCCATACAACTGAAGTCACTCTCTTTGAGTGAGAAAACACGTCTACTTGCTCCATTAAAACCAGAGTCAGGCTCCAAAACACCACCCCTCTTCACGCTCTTGAAATCAGCACCTTTTTCAAGCTCCAAAAGAACGTCTTTCTTTTCCCCATCAAATCCACTTTTTCTTGGCTCTGCTTCACTAAATCCGCTTCTTCTTGCAGAATCTAAAAGCAGACCCCCGTTGACACCAGAACTCCTGGCCGCAGAAATGGAACTCCTAGCAGCTGAGACAACCAAATCCCCACCATCCTCTGAACCAAACCACCCACCACCCCTGAAACTGCAAAGAGACCTTGATCTAGACACACCCATGTAATCAACCAACCACAAATCAGTTTTCTCATCACACCCACCAACACTCGATCTATCGCAAGTTTTTCCTCTTTTCTTCCTAAACAGCCTCCCAATTTTCCAGAAACCACTTCTTTTAATCTCAACACAGCTGCTGCTGCTCCTTTTGAGCATCACAACTTCCCCAGATTTCTCTTGGTCTCTGGGCTTCGAATGTGACTGTGAAATTTCACCTTTTTCATTCTCTATCAGGAATGAGACTCGACCAACACTACCTACCTCGACAGAGCATGAATTGCGAACTGAAGACATGTCGGAGCAAGAGCAAGAAGAGAGGCGCTGCTCTCCACAGTCAGAGCAGACCAGCTTGATGAGCCGATCCTTGAGACAGTAAGCACATATCCCAACTGAGGATGAATAAGGGTGCTTCTTGCATGGAAGATCCGATGAACAATAGTACTCAATGCCGCTGTTGAATGCATCCACAGCTTTGCCTCTTTCTTTCATTGCTTCTCCGATTCCTGTAAATGCAGCTTCAAACAATACTGAAATAAGCAAAGACTCGAAAAAGTAACAAGAGTTTTATTTATGAGGTAGTAGGAAGATAATCAAATGCTTGGTATATTTAAAAATGGCGAGGCTATCAATCAGAGGAAACAAACTGTGATATTTCGGATTTCAAGAATCAAGATGCTGTGACATATGGATGGAGCGATAGGAAAGGACAGAGGCGTCAACTTTACGTTTTCTTTCCAGGAAACAGTGCTAGGTAGGAAAAAAAGAGTGACGCGAGAAAGCACAAAAAAAGGCATTATTGTGTGGGGAAGTGAATGCCACAGCAAATGGAGTAAATCAGTGAACAAAAGTCCCTCATAAATTCCAGGCCTGCATGCATTTGTACCATCAATGCTACTCTCTCTCTCTCTCCCCCCCCCCCCCTGCAAACTCCAACTTTAATTTTCCTTTACTAAAACTTACCAGAAAATTAAAAAAATAAAAAATAAAATGAAAAGAGTTTGAAGTCCCACCACAAATGCAATTCACAGTCTCTAAGAGATAGGCTGGTCTGGGGATCAGTCTCATTTTGTCAAAATTTCCACATTTTCTATCTTTTTGTTTGTCTCTTTCGTTTGACTTTGTCCACAAAATGACATGAATTCCCCTTCTGAATCCTTTTATCATGAAAGAAAAAGAAAAAAAGTGTCTCCATTCTCACTCCCCAATTGCACTGTATCTGATTTTTCTTGGATTAGTGGGATGTGAAAGTAACACATCAAACTAACAAGAGTCAAGCACACGTATCAAATTGTCCACTTCCCTTTTTAAATCGTATAATCATGCAGCAAGACAGTCTAATAACATGTCGTTTTCCCATGGATCTGGAGCACGTGTTCCCACCCAACCAATACTTTTGTTGCAGACTGAACGATCGCCAAGGCCAAAGCTTTCCTCTTTAACCCAGAACTTTCCTTGGGAGGAAAAAGAACGGTTCTGATTTGAGCAAGAGCAGGTACAATCATGCAGATGCGAGGCTCTGTAGAAGCAGCCTAAAAGGAGGGGTCTGAAGCATGCTCTGCCACAGACAAAACTAGGGATGATGGAGGACAGATGTCACGTTAAAAAGCAAAGCAGATTGGACTTTGACGTGCCGTGGGGTACTCGTAAACTGGCTATATACTCTGTAGATTTGTTATCCTTCAAGACTTTTCCATATATACGCAAAAAAATCGTGGGACCTTTCTACTGTCTGCATGCGTGCCCACTTCTATCTCAATCACCGAACGCTTCTTGGCATTACCGCGATTGGACTAATCTCTACCGCGATTGGCATTCCTCTCTCTCTCTGTAGCTTCTGCAGATTACCAAGGCCCTTAGTTTTTGAGATTTATTTTTTTTTTCAGATTTTTCATTTTTTATCTCTATTTCATCCAAATTATCTTAAAATGGTGATTAGGAAGTTCACACAATAATGGGATTGAAGCTAGGACTGGGGAGTCAATGCCTCGGCGGGAGGGAGAGACAGAAAAAGAAGACGAAAAGGGGTACAGCCAGACACGTCTACCTTGAGACATCATGGCTGAGTAGCACGCAACACGCATGCAAGATCTCTATGCATCATTGGGGGACATGAACAATTGTTAGGCGGAATGTATTTTTTTTTTTTTTTCTGAAACTATGGTGATAATCATGATGTTGGTCTGCGTTCACTAATAATCATGTTGCTTTGTCATTCATTGAAGGAAGTCTTTTTGAAAATGTTTGGGGATCATAAGGTTGAGCTGTGTAAGTGTCGGAGTCTGGACTGGAGACATTGTTAATTTGAAGCATATAGATTTTAGTGCTTTTTGAAATGAAATTGTTCAATGATTAACTACAAACCTACTCACTGATTTATTAACAATGTTTGTTGTCTGACATGCACCTCCTTGGCACCCTTTTCCAGAGTCTGCAGTCAAATGGCAACATTATTAATCCTGTCAATAAATGTATTTTGTGGTAACTCAAAAAGAGATTTTACATTCTGCTCGGCTTGGGTCTTGTCATTTGCCCTGAAAGTGGTTGGGCCCCCTTATCAAATTTGTTTAGTTTTGGGCTTACAGCCATATATAAAAATCATCGGAGTTTAGTAAAAGAACAAAAAGGAAAATCAGACTTTCGTCTCTCCGAAAGGTACCCCCATCTCCCTCTCTCCCAGTTTTCCTCTGCTTCAGTGTTTCCCACTCTGCCTGTTAAGTGGAACACAATTGATAAATGTAAAAATGCAACAATTCTGGTTACTGAGTACCAGAACCTCCACACACACTCACTTGGATGAATTTGAGGGTTTTCATTGATTCAAATTGTAAAAAGGGACTTCTACTTGTACTAGACTCTACAACAAAAATAATAACTGACTGACCCATTAATTAAACGTGGCCCAACATGGCCTCTTAACTGAACGGATAAGAAATTGACTAAGTCTGGAGTAACTGCCCCAGCCCATGACTCATGCGAGAATTGACTAAAATACCCAGAAGAAATTAAATAAAGACCCAACATATATATAACACCTAAGAAACCCTAAAGACCCTTCAAACCATGTTCCTTCTTCTGCGCTGCACACAACAATGCTCCCTTCTCAAAGGATTTTGCCCACAAAATCGGGGAACCTTCTTTGCATCTCCTCCAAATCTTCCCATGTAGAATCCTCCGTTGTTGCCCCTTTCCATTGTACCAGGACCTCGACTCCAGCACGGTGCCCTCATTTCGCAAGTTGCCGCTGCAACACTTGCTCTGGTTCAGGAGCTAGGGTTCCGTCGCGGTTGACTTGGGGAAGCTGGGGTGGGGTATTGGCTAGACATGGGCTCCGAGCTTCCTTTTGAGGCACAATACATGAAAGGTTGGGAATATTTGTGATTCCCGGGCAAATCCAATATGTACGCAACTTTTCCCATCTTCTGGAAAATCTTGAAGGGGCCATAATACCTTGGCGAAATCTTCAGATTTCTCCTCATTGCCACCGTCATCTATCTGTACGACCTTAATCTCAGGTAAAACCCACTCTCCCTCTTTAAATTCTTTGTCAGTTCTAAGTTTATCAGCATACTGTCTCATCTTGTGTTGTGACTCGTGCAGATTCTCACGGACCAGTTTTGCTATGAAATCACAGCTCCTCAACTCCTCCTCGATTGACTGAATACAAGTTAACCCTGGCTCATAAGGCAGTAGCCGCCGTGGTGGGGGTTGTCCATAGACAGCCTCGTATGGTGAGATTTGTGTTGAACTGTGTCTTTAAGTATTGTAAATATATTCTGCTAGTGGTAACCATCGTGTCCCATCTTTAGGCCTGTCACTAGAAAAGCACCGTAAATAACATTTGAGTGTCTTGTTTGTTAACTCTGTTTGGCCATCCGTTTGAGGATGATAGGTTGAACTCATGAGTAGATCTATCCCACAGATCCTAAACAGCTCCTTCCAAAATTGGCTTGTAAATATAGGATCTCTGTCACTTACAATTGTTTGCGGAATCCCATGTAGCTTGAATATATTTTCCATAAAGAGTCTAGCTACTGTGAAAGTTGTGTATGGATGTGTAAGTGACAAGAAATGTGCATACTTACTTAACTTGTCAACCACCACCATGATAATAGTTTTCCCTCCTGAGGGTGGAAACCCTTCTATGAAATCCATGCTAATGTCCTCCCAATTCTTTTCTAGTATAGGAAGAAGTTGAAGCAACCCTGCAGGGTGGATGATTTCAACCTTATTCCTCTGGCATACATCACATTCTCTAATGAAGGCTCGGATATCACTTCGCTGACCAGGCCAAAAAAATTCCCTTTTTACTTTGGCATACATCACATTCTCTATGGAATTGCTGTAGGATTTGTTGCTAGAAGGGCACGAGAGTTCCCAAATGCAATCTTCCCTTATAAAAGAGAAGATCATTTCGGAATTGGTATAAAGCTGGATCCAGGGTCCCTTGATGGTAGAGGTTGATAAGCTTATGCAAAAAGAGATCTTAGTGGTAAGATCTCTTCAAATCCTCTAACCACTTAGCTTGCATCATACTGATTGCTTGGATTGTTATGGTCTGGTTTTGGTTGCGATTGGCGTTTGGAGGGTGGTTTGTGTATTTGTGGTTGGCTAGGTTGAGGGTTGGATCTAGATTTGTTGGAGAATCTGTTGTGTTGGGCTCGGTGTTTGGGTTCTCTGAGTAGGGTAGTCTTGATAATGCATCTGCCATTGCATTGGTTTTTCCACTTTTGAATTCAACAGTAAAATCATACCCCAGTAACTTGGTTACCCATTTCTGTTGTGCTGGTGTCCCAACCCTTTGTTCTAACAAATATTTCAAAGCACGTTGATCAGTACGTACCTTGAAAGATTGTCCCAGTAGGTAGTCTCCACTTCCGAATTGCCATTATCAAAGCCTATAACTCCTTCTTGTATGTGGACAAGGCCAGACTTCTTCCCTTCAATGCTTGACTTAAATAGGCAACAAGCTGCCCCTCCTGTATTAATACTACCCCTAAACCTTCTCCTGAGGCATCACACTCTATAATAAAAGCTTTAGAAAAATCTGGTAATCTTAATACCGGGGGGCTCACCATATCTTCTTTTAGCTTCTCAAAAACTTGTTGGGCCTTCTCTGTCCAACAAAAAGCATCTTTCTTCAACAAGACTGTGAGAGGTGCAGCAATACTTCCATAGCCTTGCACAAACTTCCGAAGTAGCCCGTAAGTCCTAGGAACCCCCTCAAAGCTTTGAGGTTCTTAGGCACTACCCAATTTTGCATAAGCCTCAATTTTCTGTGAATCAGCTTGTACTCATTCCTTTGAAATAATGTGCCCCAAATACTCCACCCTATTGTACCAAAAAATACACTTGGAAGCCTTTGCAAAAAACTGGTGAGATTGTAAGATCTCCAAAACAGTGTAGAGATGTTGTAAATGCTCTTGTAATGTTTTGCTGTAAATTAAGATATCGTCGAAGAAAACCAACACAAACCTTCTTCAATAAGGTCGAAACACCTCATTCATCAACTCTTGAAAGGTTGATGGAGCATTGGTAAGGCCGAATGGCATTACCAAAAACTCGTAGTGACCCTCGTGGGTCCTAAAAGCCATCTTAGGTATGTCTTCGAGATTCATTCTGATTTGGTGATACCCCGAGCGTAGATCCAACTTGGAAAACACTTGAGCTCCATGAAGCTCATCCAGCAACTCATCAATGTTGGGTATGGGGTACTTGTCCTTCAATGTATCTTTATTAAGTGCACAATAATCCACACACATTCGCCATCCCCCATCGGCCTTTCTCACCAATAGAACCGAGGAAGAATATGGGCTTTGGTTGCTTCTAATAATTCCATTTTTTAACATTTCTGCTACCACCCTCTCAATTTCTTCCTTTTGATAATATGGGTACCTATAAAGTCTTACATAAGTGGGTTTAGAATCTGGTTGCAATGTAATTTTGTGATCATGACTCCGAGGTGGAGGCAGACCACTTGGCTCAACAAATATCAACAATACCATGCACAGCCACTGGAACAGGTTCTTGATGGTTTGTGCAAACTCCCTCTAAAAACTGTAGCCATACTCCTTTGGCAAAATTTTTCTTTAGACCCTGCACATATTCAGCCTCTTCCATTACACGACTTGGTAACTATATTCCCCTTAATGTAATAGCAACATTCTCAACATTAAAAGATATGATTAGATCTGAAAATTCCATACTACAGTACACTACTCTCTTAACCAGTCCATACCGAAGACTATATCACATCCCCCCAAAATCAACAAATATAAATCAGATGTAGTATGCAACCCTTGTAATAAGAGTGGGACAGCCTTACATAAACCAAGGCAAGGGAGGTTGGCTCCATTAGCCAATTGGACTGACAGTTGGCTTTCCTCCACTGGCAGTCGAGCTTTCCTTACTACATTTGGGTCAATAAAACTATATGTACTCCCTGAGTCAATGAGGATTATCACACTGGTTTTATTGATGACCCCTGTTCATCTCATGGTTTTAGGAGTCAATGCACCTGCCATAGCATGCAATGAAATACCCAACAGTTCCCCTTTTTCCTCATCTCCCTCTTTCTCTTCTTCTGATTGGATTATAGCTAATGACCCCTCAGTTTCTTCTTCCTTTACTTCTTCTATTCTCATTCCTTCTAATAAAAAGAGTTTAGGTCTATTACATCTATGACTTAGTTGGAACCTCTCATCACAATAATAACAAAGACCCTTATCCCTCCTTTCTTGCATTTGGGCAGGAGATATTCTTCTAATGGGTAGGGTTGGTCTTTTATTGGTATCTAGGAATCTGTTGTTGGTATTTTGGAAGGTTGGATTGGGTCTAGGAGGTGGAGGTGAAAGTCTCAATATCGGGGAAGGTGCTGGTAATTTGGGAATTTGGTGTGGAGTTGGTTGAGTGGAAAACTTTCGAGTACCTTGACCCTAGGCTCTTCTTATGATCTCTTATTCTTGTAATCTGGCCAATCCAAAGGCAGCTGATAATGTAGGGGGTTTCAACATAGTCACAGAAATTCTAAGGTCATCTCTCAACCCACTTAAAAAGGTACTTATACGAAACTCCTCAATTGTCCTCTTTATCTTATTAGATAACTCTTCAAATTGGGTTTGATACTCTTCAACTGAGCTGGTCTATTTTAATTTAGTAAAATGTCCCATCGAATCCTCATAGGCTGAAGGTCCAAACCTTACCCGTAGTGCATTCACAAACTCATCCCAAGTAGAAATTAGGCTTGAGTTCATGAGCCAAGAATACCATGAGAAGGCTTTACCCTCCATGTGAAAGAAGGTTATTTGAACCCTTTGGTCCTCTAGGGTGTTATAATAGGAGAAAAATTGGTTTGCCTTTAAGATCCATTCAGCTAGATCAACCCCACCAAACTTAGGGAATTCCAATCTAAGAGACATTGCTTGTATCCCCCTATTTCCCTCAAATAAATGATTGTTACTAACATTTGGGTTCTGATTAGAAGATCCTTCACCTAAGTTGCGCATCACGGCTAGTTGCTCATATGTGGAAGCCAGATTGTTTACCTGGTCTAATATTGCTTCTAACATTCCTTTTTGTCTCTCATGTTCTTCTCGCAGGTGCGTATTCTCTCCCTTTAATGCTAAGATTGCTTCCACAAGCTGGGCATGCCTAGTCCCCTCTGCCATGTCGCAGGAACGCAGCCCTGAGACCACTGTTAAGTGGAACACATAATTGATAAATGTAAAAATACAATAATTCTGTTTATATGAGGACCAAAACCTCCACACACACTCACTTAGGTGAATTCAAGAATTTTCATTGATTCAAATTGTAAACAGGGACTTCTACTTGTACTGGACTCTATAACAAAAATAATAACTAACTGACTCATTAACTAAACATGGCCCAACATAGCCTTTTAATTGAACGGATAAGAAATTGACTAAGTCTGGAGTAACTGTCCCAACCCATGACTCATGCGAGAATTGACTAAAATACCCATAAGAAATTAAATAAAGACCCAACATATATATAACGCCTAAGAAACCCTATAGACCCTTCAGGCCATCTTCCTTCTTCTGCGCCGCACGTAACACTGCCCCTCATACCGTCAAGAGACAAGTCTTCGACTTCCGATGAAAACTTTATGCAGCCTCCCTCCGTTGCCAAAAAATTGAGGCTTCAGCTTTCGGAACCCAATGAAAAGAAGGGGATGGGTTGGAGGGAAATTGTGGGTTTGTAAAGGAGTTGAGGGGAGGGGAGGGGCAGAGTGGGAAACACAGAAACAGAGGAAAACATTGGCATTGGTGGAGTGCTTCATCCATGTTCAAGGCACTCACAGGCTTGGTCTAACTCTTGAGTTATTCTCTCGCATGTGAGGTTTGTTGGTATAAATTTCAAAATGGGTCTTTTTCAATTTGGTTAAAGAAATAGAATTTTGGTTTCAATAGTCCTGTTAATTTTCATACTATTTATTGTAAATGAAAGTCATAGGATGGATATAGGATTTTGTCTTGATTGTTACGACAGTTCTTACACTATTGGAACTTACACGTCTTCCCTGTATTGGCTATGTTATTATTCAGGCCCTCTTCTAGACGATTACACGCCCTTTTCTTGACAGTTACATCGTTCTCAATCCTTCAACGGCAACAAATAACAAATGGACACGCCAGCAATCCACATCTAAATTCCATGAACCACATTATAGGGGATAGCAAAATCAAATACGTTAGAAAAACAGAGAACATATTCACTTCAGTGAAATCCCTTGCACTCTGTCGCACCTCACTTACACTCCACAACGCCGCACCTCCCCAGTCCGTCGTAGCCCGGCGAACCTCCCCAGCCCGTCGCAGCCAATGTAGCAGACACAAAGGCTTGGCCCGGTATGGTAGACCATATGGATCTAGGACTTGATTGATGATAAATTAAAATATAACCACCATGGTTGGAGCTCCAAAGAATCTAGAAGTCCTCCCCAATCAAGAAGATTTGGCGTGAAGGCACTCTTTGGGAACTGAAAAACAAAGTTCCTCCAATGGAAGGTAGGTATGTTGGGGTCGACGAGAAAGGGTTGAGTTATTAAGGTGTTTGTGGTGCCTTTTGGTGATTTTAAGGGTTGCCATGTTGAGATCAACGAGAGAGCTGACCCATACAATCTTATTTATATCTTCTGAATCTGAAAGTTTTTTATGTAAAATCCTTTTTCTGAAAGATGATGAAAACTCTCTCTCTCTCTCTCTCTCTCAAAAGACTTTTTCTTGATGTTTGTAACAATTTGCTTTCAAGGGATAGATGGGCTCCAAATTTGCCTACTGACACAGCTGTCCTAATTTACTGAGTATCATTTTCCATTATCTTATGATGTTAGATGTGTTCTATTGCACTTAAGCCCCCCATCAATTCAAATATTTTTCTTTTGTCTACCACACAAATTCTCACTTTCCCTTACAAACACCTTATTACATGATGGAATGGGTTCGCCTACGAGAGAGAGAGATTATAGAGAGAGACGGGAGGAAGGCAGGGGTGGGGCTAGGGCTTGACAAGAAGGAAGGAGGGAGGGAGAGGTGGGGCTCAGGCTCGACGGGAGTGGTGAGAGAGAGAGAGGGGGGGGGGGGGGGGGGGAGAGATGGAAAAGGGATAGTTTCTCTACAATGCGGCCACAAGGTTGAAAATAGAGTGTCTACGTGGCTTTCTCTTTATTATTCTGGCTTCAGTGGTATTCATTTTGGTTTCACATTAGTCGTTCTATGTATGTATTCTTCTCTTTCCCAGGTTGCTTTTTGAAGGGCTGTTAGTTTTTGAGTCCTGGACAGTGACTTGCTTTCAGTTGTCACTTTTCCCTTTGGGTAATTGCTATTGAATAATTCCAAATTAAAAACAAGTGTTCTGGATGGACATAGAAGATGAAACAAGCATGACTCTACCTAGAAAAGTTTCTAGAGTACAAAATTATTCTATCATATCGTATTTTTTTTAATGATGGGACCAGATTTTCAGTGGGAGTTTTTAAGAGAGAAGCTACGCTGGGGAATCCTTGTAAATATAGAAAGAAAATCTAACGCTTATACTACGCTAAACAAGTTTACACATCTAAACTGGCCTAACTCTACTTGGAAAACGAATAAATCTACTACAAAGGTAAAGATATGATTAAATTGAGCCTCAAGTACAAAAACCCAGAGACAGAAATGTCATCAATGTTTTATAAGTAAAATAAATAACCAAAACCTCAACGGAGCAGCGTCATTCTTGACTTAATACCTGGAAGGCAAAAAGTGTTCAAAAAAAAAATCAGAAACGACCAAAACCATTTATCATAGCATAGACATTTCTCGGGAAAAAAAAGTAGAAAATTCTCGAGAAAGATGGGTGAACCTGGGAAGGGCATATCCAAAAGAAAATACCGGCAAAATTCAAGCTTCCTTCCTAGTTATCCTGTGATTGACAAAAAATATAACTGAGAATGAAGGCTATATATTCTAAAGATACTACTACAGGGACAATATCACAGTTAAATGCTAATTATGATAACAGTGTGTAAAGACATTTATTTTTTCAACACTGCTGGATAGGACATGGGTTTCGACAACCAAAGAAAAAAGAAAAAGGAATGAATATATGGGGGTGGGGGGAGATACAAAAGTCAAATTCTAGAGTTGTGGCAGACTTCTAACCTGAAGCAATAAATTCCCAACGCAGCTGTGATTTCATGAATAACTGATGTGGCGAAGTGCAAATAAAGTGCAGCTGAGTTCAGAAAAAAGAAGATTATCAGATGCAGAACAGAAAGAATTTTTCTCACAAAAATCACGATATTAATTTATAACTGATAGTAAAAATTAAACCAATACATTCCCCATAAGGCAATGTAGCAACAAATGCCTAATCATGCTTCTCAAAACATAAGCTCAACAAGGAGAGAACTTTGGTGTTAATTGGAAATAAGAGTTGTAACGTACAAAGAGAGAAGTAATTTATAATTAAGTGGCAATATGCATAAGAAAAAGGGTGAAAGTCACCATACTTGAGAATAGACAGTAAAGAAGAAGAACCAAACTCTCATCAACTAAAGGAGCCCTGCCACAAAAGATGAACATAGGTTCAACAATGAAAAAGAAACTCAATAATGAATACAATGACAAGTCTGTTGTTCAGCTTACAAAATTATATTACAACATACCCATCATTCAGTCTCGCTGTGAGTGCATTTGCAATGGCAAAAGGGAGATACAGTAGTGACTGCACAGAGTAAAAGATAAAGTGAATCACAACTTTTTTGGGGGGAATTTGACATGACGACCTCACCCACCATCGACCAATATTGTGGATTAACAACGAACAGTATTATACCCCCCCCCCCCCCCCCCCTCCCAAAAAAAAAAAAAACAGCACATAAGAACACTTGTAATTTCATAGAAAACTGGCTACAAAACAGACTAAGGTACAGTACAATTGTAAGTTTTCTTAACTATAACTCAAGGCACGAAGGTATCATAAAACTTTATTCATCCAAAATCTAAAGAAGACATAAATCTAAACAATTAACCACTGACTGACAATGCTCAAAAATTGTTTACACGCATGCACATACTGGGTCACTAAGGATCAGTGGACTTTAAAAGAATACAATAGTTTTGAAAACGTTTGCTACATACTCTTTCTCGAGTGACAAGACTCATTACTTTGGGATTTTTGTTTTGAGTTACCATTTTTTCAGCCTCGATTTAAATATCCAGTAGTTCTCAAAATCTTCCAACACCAGTTATGGTGGAAAGAGACTGGCAGACTACATACGGCCAAAGCAATGCAACAATAGGAGAAACCCCCATGAAATTGATGGAATTTTACTTGACAAAAAAGAAAAAGAAAATTAACCGAATTTCAAATTACTAGCAAATCTTAGTAGGTTTGGCATGAGAATGCAACATACCACACACATGTTAGTTTTCAACCCCTTTGGTTCATCACACAAATGAGCCAGGACCATCCTTCCCTGCCAAAACAGACGGTAATTCAGGAAAAAAAAAAAAAAAAGATTCATTGATAGAGGCTTTATTGCCTATATAACTGGTTCTTGGGAAAAATAAAATAAAATAAAATTTTACACAGCAAAAAGCAGCTATAAGAAATAGCAAACTAACACCAAAGCTGCCAAGTGGACATACCAGAGAAAATTAATGGTGTGTATGAACTTTTTATTTCCTTGTATATTTCAAAATATCAATCGCATGCTAGGGTTCCCAGAGGAAAATGTACTGGCCATCGCCAAATACCAGCCATCCATGCCTCTTAACCAGTTAGAATACAGCAAGCCATAAAAATACCCTCAA
The DNA here is from genome assembly GCA_022457165.1 of Juglans mandshurica. Taxonomy (NCBI): domain Eukaryota; kingdom Viridiplantae; phylum Streptophyta; class Magnoliopsida; order Fagales; family Juglandaceae; genus Juglans; species Juglans mandshurica. The sequence continues at coordinate 21,308,268 of CM039629.1, read as the reverse complement.
TCTTTAAACTGCAAATCCTCATAATACCTTGCAAGGAGAATATCCACCATACGGGTTCTACTGACCATTAGAGAATATCATAACTTATGTGAGGGATGAGCGTTCAAAACTTTGAAGTACCCGTTGGAACTAAAAACCAACTAAACTGGCCGGTTTTAAACAGTCCAGTCCAATTCTTGGATTGGTAGGTTTTGATCCAATCACTAGGGGATTTTGGTCCAGTATCAATGGGGTTTCTCCATCCAAACCAACCCAAATATAAATATGGTTTTTTTTAATTGTGTATATAATATATTATACATACTATAAAACAGTTTTGATGTAATAATGTAAATTGAAACCAAGTTATGAAATTTTTTGTAACCCTATTATTTATGTTTATATATTAATATAATCCTTATTATTTAATTACTTAAGTAATTAAAGTATATATTGCTAAAGTTTTTTTAACATGTAAAATATAACCAAGTAAACTTAAAGCTTATTTTTTTAATATACTTTATCAAAATACTTAATTAGAATACTTACTTAATATACTTGATGAAAATACACTTAATTAAAAAGCTTAAGTATAGTGGTCCGGTTTCAGTCCAATCTGAAACACCCGTTAAGACCAACAGGATCAATATAAATCGGTTTAGTCCGGTTTTAAGGCCTTGCGGTCAGTCTTAAGGTCTAATAGTGGTGGTCCGGTGCAAAAAACACCTCCAAAACTGACCGGACTAGACCAATTACACCCATGGCCATGGACTTCAATCTCACAGTACTTGGCAGAGTGACATTATCATGCTAAGAACCTTTCTCATTGTGAAATTCAAATCCATCTGGAACCCACAGCTTACAACAAAATATAACCACATGGCAAATGCATCTACCAGGAAAAGCCTTAATCACTATATGGATGCAAGGTTCTAATTTCTATTACTTCCAGCCAACCTTCAAACTGGGAACAATAGATCAATTGATATAATAATGACCACAGAAATTGAAACCCAAAGACAATAATAACAAAGCCATCCAATTCAAAGAAAATAAATAGAAACTATAGTTGAATGTGTAGTCACACTGAAATGCTATCTATTTTTTTGAATAGATAAACACCAAAACACAACATCTTACCACAAGGAAACCAAAAGCAAGTCCAGTTCCCAATACAACTAAATGCGGATAGTCCCCCATTATGTCATATGGAGACAGATAGTCCCTGCATAGAGAAATAATGCACCATGTAAAGCACAATGCATGAGAAAAAGAAAAACACATATAAAACATACGACATATATCAGTCATACCATACAAGAACTCCTCCCAAGAGTGCAGCAAAAGGGCAAAGCTAAAAAGAGCCAACAACAAAACAACATTACATCTCATATAAGCGACTGGAAGCAAGAGACATGTATCCAATAGATTGTAGTAATACCATTGCTAGTGCCAGCAGCATGCTTCCTTTTCTTCCCTGAACTACCCTATAAACATTGCGTATGCTGCAAATAAATGTAAAACAAGGGAGATCTAAGCTGAACTTTATTGAACAATAATATTATGTCATAAATATGAGCTCCAATGGGAATAGGCAAGTCCTTTGGAGTTCAAACCATGTAACATCGACCATAATACACACACACAATTAGATTTATTAAAAAAAATAGGGTAAATTCACTCTAAGTTTCTAGCTCTAGAGAAGACAGATAAAACACATGTATAGGCACCCCAAAAGCCAAGCAGCAACAACAATTGATAATTTCAATATGTCATTCCAATATCCGTGGGTCAACACAGTTGGGTCAGCAGGAGGGAAAACAAACGTGTTAAACTCCAATCTATTTAAGCTCGTCATAAAAGGAAAGAACTTGATGGGTGCCTATTAAACAGTCAAACTAGAGTTGTTAAAGTCATAACAAATGGACTACAAGTCAGAAAAACATGTCAGATATGAGTTTTTACGCATGAAAAAAAGAAAAGGCTTTAAACTTCAATAAGTCAGGATAAGGAGAAGTACGTACTTGTAAGTGACTGTTGGTATGACACCAAAAACTGACATCAGAAATAGCACAACCCTGTTTGTGGGAATTTCTGGTCAAAATAAACAAAAAATGCAAACACATAACATTCAAATTATTGCAAAATAAAGACAGGATTTTAATGACAATCGGGTAAGGAAGAGGAAGTAAAGATGAAAATGATAAGGTGAAAAACAGTTAATCAGGAAATACAAAATGTCAATTTTAAGTAAAGGCTTCATTTAACTGCCTGCGAAAGAGGGAAAAAAGATGGTGCGGCAGAAATAGTACAAGTACAACTTAAGAAGTTCTGGCATCTTAAACACAGAAATGAACATGGACAACCCAACAAATAGAGTTGCTATGAAAGGAATGTATGAAAATAACTTCTAAGTGGTGCAGATCAATGTCCCCTAGTGCTTAGTAATTATTAGGTGTATTCTGTGTACTTGGGCTATGCCTTATACTATCAATAAAGTTTTACTTTTACTTACAAATAAAATGTATGACAATATGGCAATGATAGAATTAGGCCTCGTTTGTTTTCACAACCATTCTTATCTCATCTCATTTCATCTAATCATTACAACTTTCTCAAATTCCAACACAAAATAAAATAAACAATTCAACTTTTTGCAAATCCCAAAACAAAAAATAATATTAAAAAATATATTCTAACAATATTTTATTCAACTTTCAACTTTTATTTCAACTCATCTGCAAAAACAAACAAGGCTTGTTCAACTGGGGAGGACACACAGAAAAGGAATTAAATGAAGTACATATCGAATTCATACATATATGCCAATAAAAGATTACACTTCAACTTGCAGAACAAATTCCAAGAAAAGAGGCAAACATATAATACAATTGCATTATAGTTTCCAGCAAAGCCCGCAACAAATAATTGTTAGGATTATATCCTAAAAACTATATCCTTTAGCCAGAAAAACATCTAAATGACATTACTTTCCATGCCATAACCAAGTATAAAAACTTCAAAAGTTATTCTACATCACATTCTGCCATGACCTTGACAATAAAAATCTCACCAAAAGAAGCTTAAGATAAAGCTATAATCTAAAACTTCTGAAGCATTAACACCTTCAATTCAGAGTCCATGAAAGTGAGAAACCGTTAGCAATCAAATACAAAAGAAACTTCAGATAAAGAAACCCCAAATAACTCATCTCCTAATAAAAGATTCCGGCACGTCCGAATCTAGCTAAAACATCATGGTATATTATGTAAGATTTTCAAAACAGGTTCCATACCTCTTTTTTCAGTTCCAAAAAATGAGGAGTAATAGGCCGTCAGCTTTCTGAAGAAATACTTACCATGAATAAATGGCAGCCCAATTACAAAGGGAATAGACTTTCCAAATTGTTGAGCCCACCACTCAGCACCTAAGAACCAAGTAACATTAAGTGTAATTAGCCTAAAACAAAAGAAATCCACAAAGAAAATTATGACTTAAAATAAATAAAGTTCTAGAACATTTATTTGTATGCACATAAAGCACATTACTTAGGGGTTAAAAAAACACAGAAGCATACCTACAATAGCTGTGAAAAAATGACACAAATAAATCAGCATGAGGCCCTCTGTTGGTCCATTGATAGCCGGAAGAACAAGGGTATTGGTGAAATAGCTAGATCAAGAAAATCAAACATCAATACCGCTAACATCCAACAGTCAGTATAATCTACAGATATCATCAATGACAAACTTAATCTGGAAAGCCGATAAACACTAATCCCAATAGAACATTTCACATAGCAAGAATACAGGCAGCATAAAAATCATAAAAAGCAAGCAGATACAATAATCATCATTCAGAGTCAAAGAGTGAATAAGCACTGGTATTTTTAAGAATCCCTCCCATTCAATCCCTGGGCTTTGGACCCTGGGAGGCAGGAGTGAGGAAGAAAATTTATTACTTCATGCCAAATATATGCAGAAATCATTTTTTCCTTAGAGGTGGAATACATAGAAATCATTTAGTGCAATATTCAAACATAAAAGCAGGAAATAACTAAATGATTAACATTAATAAATGCTGAAGTTGTAACAAAAAACTTACTGTTCCCATGTTGCACAGTAAAATGGAATGGCTGAAATTACCCAGAACCAGAAAGTATATCTTCCACACATAGCAGTGCTCCCAAAAGCCAATGCTTCAAACTATTTAAGGGAAAAAGATGAAAAAGGTGATGTATATCTAAATGCTATACAATGTCAACCAAAGATTATGATATATACCGCACAAGCAAGGGCATCACATCCTGCAATTGGGGGGGGGGGGGGGGGGGAAGGAACATTATTCATCAGTATTAATGCTTGTCCCACAAAAAAAAAAAAAAACCTACGTGACGGTAACTCACCATGATCGAAAAGCTCCCCTAATGGACTTGATGAATTAGTTCGTCTTGCTTGCTTCCCATCAACAGCATCAAAGGTCTAACATGGAATAGAAACAGGTTAAAGAAAACAGTGATAAAGGAGAAGGGGATGGACATGCTTATATGCAATCTCTATTAGAGGACCATATTTTATAACTTAAATGTAATTTTATTCAATCTCAAAAGGTTGGGACATCCAACTACACAGATTATACAATAGATGCTTTAGAAGAAAATCATGATATTGAAGATTAGTATCACAATAACGAGTGACCACCCAAAGAAAAATGAAAAAAAAAAAAAATTTGAGCTCATCCACTGATTTGTTGCAGTCTTCAAAGTACAGATCATTTCATTCTCTCCACAGACACCACGTTAGCTGGACAAACAGGTTAATAAACGATCTGCAACATAAAAGACACCAAAAATGGCAGGACAAAATGGCTACCCAGTAATCAGGACATAAGATTTAGAATATTTACAGAGATGAAGTTGTGGTAAAATTTTCATTTTGCAGAAAATAGTCTTAGATAGTCACAAAACCTAAAAAGATCTCTACAGAAGTTGAGCAGCAGCAGTTTTCCACAAGTCCCAACTTTTAACTGTTTAAAATCCAGAAGCTAATTTTTAGGAGTTCTGTGGTATACTACTTGTGTACATGGCTTTGGCCTTTTTTATTAATAAAATTTCTCTCTTACATATCAAAAAAAAAAAAAATCCAGAAGCTAATTCTCTTGGCTTCAATCAAAGAAATAAGAACATGATAACACAAAAGTCAAGCAAGAAAAACAGCTCCATGAAAGTCAAATTAAAATAATGCATGAAAGCAAAATAAATAATCTCAAGGAAATATTGCATGAATGAGTATCTTAGTATTATAACCCTATTCAGCTGTATGTAAGGAGAAGAAGCCCTAATGATTATAAATTAATGACAATAAGAAGAAACAACATGACTTTCACAGCTTGAATTAATTCTAATCAGACCTGATAGAGAAAAAGTAGCAATCCGTGTGCAACATGAACCCATCTTGGAGGAGGTGAGTCCAAGCGAGGTGAATAAATCTGAAACAAAAGTATGTATCAATAATTCAGAGGTTAGAGGGTTACTAAAAAACACTTCTTTTCACAACTTCTTTGCAACTGATCAACGAATCCTAAACCAGGTTTTATTTCGGAATAACAGTTGGCCAATTGGGCATTAAAAATGCTTTAAATAAAAACTATTCCAACAAAAATTTTGTAGCAAGTAACACAGAGATTCAATTCTCACATAACAGATACACAAGTGCATGCATTAGGGAAACAGAACACACAAGGGTCAATTGTTAGGAGGATTTTGTATAATCTAAACAGATGATTGAAACTAAAAACATGAGAAGAGATCAACTCCAACTCACATAGCCAAGCAGCATAGAGATGACTAAGAACATGGATCCCGTAAGTGTTATCTGACAAAATACAGTGTATTCTGTCAGTGAAGAGGCATGAGTGCACTATATCTAAGTAGAAGTAACAAGTTGATGAATGATATAAAGAGGGAGGAAAGATTATTATACCATGTTTGGACTTGCAAATTTCCGAAATGAAACACAGAAAGCCCAGAGAGAAAGAGAAAAGTCAGCTCATCTTAGTAAGAAGGTAAATGTACTAGCACTTGCAAACTGAAAATTTATGAATGACAGAAGTTTGGAAGTAAGCAATACTTTGAAAATCTTAAAAGCCACGGATGTTATATAAAACTGGTAATAATAACAAGATAGCAGACTCGGCCAAAAAATTTAAAATTGGGGATCAGGTACAAGTCCAATAAAAGCACACCATAAGAAATTGTATGCACCATCATTCATGAAATCCTAGATTTTCATACCCGTGCTTAAATTCTATGTTATCAAACCAAATTCTCAAGTTAACTCCACCGTATAGAGGTTCTTGAGTTACAAATGAAGCATTAAGAAAAAAGCAAGCTTCAGTGCAAAATTGGACCTTCCCATATGTCAGAAGAAGAAAAAAAAAAAAAAAAGAACTTTGTACTAAGGTTGGGAAAATCGCAAATTCTGAATTCTGATCAGAATTTAGGAAACAGAAACAACATAAAGATTGTAGCTTGCATTCTGACATTCCAGCTTAGTGCTTTTCCCTCCTTTTTGACAAGTAATTCTCCATTAGCAATTGCCAAACTTCGACATCGACACCCGAAAAACACTAGCCCAAATTTAAAAAACAACAAAGAGTTGGAGAGATTGTCACAACTCAACATCACAAACTAGAGGCACATATTAGAACATTGACCATATAGTCTTTTGGTTCTAGAATTTTGTTTGCCCCCTTTACTAGGATTGTCATACCATCAGATGAGATGGCTTAAAAATCATTAAAAATACAAAGTCCAATACAAGTTGCTTATGTGCAAACTTTTCAACAACCGGAGTAAAATTTAAAGAGTGAAAGGACTTTTTCTTTTTATAAGTTAACGATATTATTAATAAAAATAGGCATAGCCCAAGTACACAAGATGAATACAAGAGATAAGGCCTTTCTAGAACGAAGTAGAGGAAACAAGAAAATCATTAAATAGTGAAAGGACTTACGGCATCCAAAGGGGGAAGAAATTAACGACGCGACTCCAAAAGGGTTGGAGCACATATTTGGCGACGTAGGAATGATCCACGCCGCTGTACTTATGCCTATGCAGCGCAGCCACACCATGCGCACCAATGTACCCCATTCTTCCAAAATTCTTCCCGGATTCTAGTCACCGAATCACCCGCCAAACCACCAACACAGGGCCAAATGCTACAGTCGTTCGAAGCAATTGGAAGATAACGGTTATGTTAATAAAGCAATCAAAATACACAAACAAACGATCGCAAACCAAAATTAAACAAAACACAAGGCATTTTCGATCCATGGAATTTACGTTGAGAAAAGATCAAAGGAAAAGTAGAGAACAACCGGAAATTGATAAGCAGAGGAGATCAGCTAACGAAGAAGATGAACATTACCTCTTGGAACCACAGTGTATCGAGCTAGGCTGCGAGAAAGAGAGTGAGAGAAGAGGGTTTAGTGGAGCATAAAGAGGTAAGCATGGCTGATTATTATTTTATTTTGCTTCTTCTAATCTTTCAAAAATAATAATAATAATAATTGAAAAGGTCAACAAAATGCAGTTTTTCTTTTTTACGAAAAATGATAAATATAATTCATTTTTCATAATATTTTACGCAATAATATTTTAAACAGAAATTTTTCTCATCAGTCACTATTCATCATTCCACACTCTATGTCATACGAAAAATATCTCAACACTCTATGAAAAACACTTTCACACCTATAAAAAAAATTATAGGTGTACGGTATGGAAGTGAATAATAATTTATACATAACATTTCTCTATTTTAAAATAAGTGATATTTTTGTAAACTGTATTGTAAAAGTAACATCATTTTATAAAAATACTCATATTTCATAACATATATTATGAAATATATTGTAAAATATATTATTTGGATATCATTATTCTTTTTTTATATCTTCTACCAAAACGGGAAACAAAAACAAAAATAAAATTACTTGTTAATAAATATTTTAATTATCAAATTGATTATTTTTTTATAAAAAATAATAAAACTAAAATTGTAGCAATCCATAAAGAAGGGAGTAAAAAGTTAAACTACTCTATCAAGAAAAATGCTTAGTCCATAAGTAGATCTTGCAAATTAATGTTGCTTTATATGATACCTTAAATTATATAACAATGTTTGCTGTAAAGTATTATATTTGACACATGATGTTATGTTTAATTTATAAACTTTATTTTTTTTTATTGGAGAATGGTTTAAAAATACATAAGGTAGATTTGAATAATTAAAAACACTCAGCTGTTTTATGCTGGTCGAAGTGAGGGCTGCTTTGTTGCCGCACTGTTAGCTTAGGCATCTTCTGAGCTGAGACTTTTGAAAGGTAGAGACACGTAGGCTTGTCTTTAATTATTCTAAAGTGCAAGAATATATGTAGAGGAATTTTATATGGAAGTATTTCACCACACAGTCTTTTTTAATTAATATATAATTTATCTTTTTTATCTTTTTATTTAAATATACGTATTTAAACATTAAGATATAATGATAAAAATAATAAATTACATATTAATTATGTAAAAATATATAATGTAAGACTTCTATACGGAATTTCCTATATGGCTCAAAAATCTACTTTTGGTAATTGAGCAATATTTTGAATACCGTATCGGACGCTGTATCGATTTAGGCACTGGAACGAAATATTTTGATACCGATATCATTTCGTGTACCATTTCAGAATAGTCGATATATGAATAAATTATATATATATAAATATATATAAATTATATTCCAAAATAATAGTTTATATATGAATAAATTATATATAAATACATATATATAAATTCTAAATAGTCTAATCTGAATTGGGAGTCAAAAAATAAACTTGTAGTTTGAAAAAATGAAAAAATAAAAATATTAAAGATCAAAATATCGACCGGTAGAGGCCGAAATAAAAATAAAAATACTTGAATGGCTCAAAAATATACTTTTGGTAATTGAGGTCTTCAACCGACCCAATGTCATGCATATAAGTATTCCCTTTGAAAAATTTTATTTATAGGCCTCATACACCGTACATTATCTTTTTTGTGATTTTTTTAATTTTTTTCTCTTATTAAATATGTGGTATATGGATGATGAGTAGAAGAATTCGTTTGTTTTAAGAAAAATAAAACCAAAAAAAAATAAAAAAAATTATAGTGTGTGATGTGTGGTGTTTGAGGCTTATGAATAGCAATGCTTATTTCCTTTTATTTATATTCTTAAGCTAGTGCACACACAATTCACATAATTTAAATTATAAAATTTAATTTATAACATTTAAAATTAAAAATTTATATTTTAAATTAAATTTGTAGTTTGTATATTATCTAAACCCAGTTATAAATATACTAGTAAAGGGCAAACACGTGCAATGCACGTGTGCCCAATTGCAAAAATATAAAAAACATTTTTAAAAATAAGAATTTTTTGTAAAATTATGTAATAATAAAATATATATTAATATATATGATTATGAAATGGAATAGTTTTGCTTATGTTTTAATATTTTCTCATTGATCATAAAAAATATCACATATATTATCTGCAAAATATCTATAACTATAATATAAGAATTTTCAAAAACACAATTACAATTACACAATTTTCTATTCCAGATTTAAAAGCGACTATTGAAGTTGATGTGCGATCACTATACATTTCTAAATAAAATTGATATATAAAAATAGTAAATAAATTATTATTTATTAATATTAGCAATTTATATATTATAATTATAATGTAAAAATTTTTAATTCCAGAATACGAGAAAAAATGTTTATCTTGATTGTGAAGCCTCTATTTTTTTGCCACTATAACATAAAATGTTTTCATTTTTTTTATATTCAGTTTTTTTATTGTAATTTTTACATGATATGTAATAAAATGATTGATGTAATAAAATTTAAGTATATGCACAGTCTAAAAGCTAAAACACAAACGTAAAATTTATGAAAATATTATTCTTTAACAAGTAAGTGCCACAATATATCTTAAATTTTGGAGACTCTTTTTTGTTATTATAATTTCATGGGTAATTGATATATTAATTTACACTATTCACGTAACATAATTTCATTTGTAAGATTTAAATTTTAAAATTTATATTCTAAATCAAATTATGTCACGTAAATAGTATATGATGTAGATATCTTAGAATAAAGTTATTCATTTTAAGGACGTACGTTCTTATTCACAGATTGATTATATGAATATAGAAATGAGTTTTTTCATTTGAAGGTTGATTGCTCAGCACTTCAACTTTAGGTGTTGGAATAAGAACTATTTTGGTGGGGGAGAGGGCAGGCTGGCTTTGTCCCCACCCTCAACACCAAATTGCTCTCTTAATTACTAATTAATACAAGCTCTCTAATTACTAAGAATTGTATTTTTCCTTCCATTTCTTTCTTACTTACCCTACAAATGACTCCTCCATTGCATGATTACTGATCATGCTTTGACATGGGACAGACAACTTTATATTATACTCTTTTTTTTTTATTATTATTATTATTCTAATTCGTAAAATCCAATATCATTCATTTCCTAGATCAAACCAAATTAATTTATTGTTTCTCTTTTTGGCTCTCTACATATTGTGTCTGTGTTTGTTTTGTTGCAAGGAGGAGGACTTCCCTACAAACCCTCTTTTTCTACAACCACCACGACTGCCGCCGCCTCTGCCATCCCCCGCCAGCATCAGCCTTTACATATTTTACTTTTATGGATCTTCGATCAATAGACTAAATTAATGTCAAGTACTAATCCTAGCTGTGCATCGATCTAGGTTCTTGAAAATCCAAGAGATTATAGTTTTGCTTACAAATTAAGTTACATAAATTTATTATCGTTAATTAATTAGGATACAAATTTACACTACTCTGGGATTATGATAGACAAAATTATATTTGATGAAGATATATAGACAGACGTACTCAATTAATTTAGCTCCCAAAAATTTAGAGAAATTAAATATCTGATAAAAAAAAAATTATTCATGGCTCTTACGTGCGTACCTAATTATTATATGAATCCTTATCATATATATGTATAATAGAGAGAGATCCAAATAAATATTACCCTTTTAATTAATCCATTTGTAAATACTGACAAGAGGAGAGTTTCCCATCAATCCACTATATTGGAAATAATACAGATTAATTCACAATGATTATCCATTCACACATGAGTTGCATAATCCATAAAAATAAATACAGATTTTTTTTTTTTTGATTTTTTTTTTCTGGGCAAATCAGAGAAATATTACAAGAAAAGGATGGAGAATTACAAAGAATAACAAATCACTTTTTTTTTTTTTTTCAACTTTGATAGACTTCCCCCACAAAGTTTACTTTCAAGGAAGTTGCCGTGCTCATGTAGTCGAATTTGTCAAGGCTTTGGCGGTTTTGCTTCCTCCACCTTGGCTGCTGCAGGCTCGGTTGAAGCTGGTGCTGCTGCTGCTTCCGCTTTCTCAGCCTCCACTGTCACAACTTCTATCTTCTCTTCTTCTATTTTCTCCACCACCTCTTCTTTCTTCCCTTCCTTCCTTCTTTTCTTCTTCTCTTGCTCAACGACGACGATCTCCTTTTCTTTGCCACCTGCTGCTTCTTCAGTTTTTGCTGCTTCTGGCAGTGGCTCGACTTTCTCTTCTGTGACTATAAACGTCGAGACCTTTTCAAACACAAAGATAACCGGACCGGGAACCAACGCTGGCCCAAACTTTGAAGATGCTTGACATACTGGTTTCGATGCCGGAAACTCTGTAAATATATATATAAAGCGGTGAGCATAAATATAGAACATCCAAGCGACAAAGAGGCTATGAGAGAATGGAAATATGTATTACATATATATGTAGGGATGAATATATAACAGAAAACATGATCATACGTACCGATTTTCACGAGTTCTTCTATGAACTTGTGAACTCCAACAGAATTCTTCTTCATTCCTTTTTTTTTTTTTCTTCCTTCATGATCATACGTACCGATTTTCACGAGTTCTTCTATGAACTTGTGAACTCCAACAGAGTTCTTCTTCATTCCTTTCTCTTTTTTTTTTCTTCCTTCTTATACAGTTGATCCCGTACTTTGGTACATCAAAGGGCGAATGTTATGGCCACTGACGATGCCGGAGAGGCCGGCCACAATCAAATGAATACAGAATGAAGGATAAAAAAGGAAAACGTAGGCTCATCGTCTGCCTCTCCAGTCTCCACCCATCTCGTCCTCCATATACAAAGTGAAGTATTCGATTCTATTTTTATTCGTTATTCTCTATGGTCAATCCCCTCTATCCGATTCTTCAAGCGTGATGGCATCGTCGGGGGCCGAATGGCCACTGTCAAGGTCTTCGGCTAGACGGCGATGGCGTTCCCTCATCTTCCACCAACAACAGGCACGACCGACCTTTTCTCAGTGTGAGACTTTATATTTCCAAAATATTCATCACTTTGTATATTAGTCAAGGTTTATACAGTGCTCTATTTATAGAGCTGAGGATGCCGAGTAGTCTGGCAATTTAACAAACATGAAATGTGCGTGATCCCTTTTGCTAGCTGTACAGAATCTCTATAACAGAAAATATTACTTTTGTACAAACAGAATCACAAGAATATTCTAGAGGAAATGTACAACAGAAATTCATGAAGTAATGTTGCGAGAAGGTTCTTGCAGTTGAGGTTGTATATCGTGTGCAGCTGAGGTGGATCCGTGAGTCATGGATGAGTTGGAAATTGTGTGTTTGCTGTCACCCTCCCGCGAGTCCAACAGTGGAACCATGGTGAGACTCGATCGTAAGGTAAGAAACCGAGATGAAGGTAGTGGCTTTGTGAGCCCATCAGCAAGCTGGTCCCGAGAAGAGATGAATGACACATGCAGTGTTTTTGATGCAACACGATCTCTAACAAAGTGAAAATCGATTTCCATGTGTTTGGTGCGAGAGTGAAGAACTGGATTTGCTGAGAGATAAGTTGCCCCCAAGTTATCACACCATAAAGTGGGGGGGTGAGAAAGGAATACTCCAAGATCATTGAGCAGTGATTGTATCCAAAGTAGTTCAGCAGTACTATTTGCAAGCGCCTTGTATTCAGCTTCGGTACTTGAACGTGCTACTGTTTGTTGCTTTTTGGAGTTCCAGGAAATGAGATTTGATCCAAGAAAGACACAATAGCCACCGGTGGAGCGACGGTCATCGGGACACCCCGCCCAATCAGCATCAGAAAAGGCATGAAGATGATAAGAAGTGAAGGGCCTAATATACAGGCCATAGTGAGCAGTGTGTTTGAGATACCTTAGTATTCTCTTCATAGCTTGCCAATGAGGTAGTTTAGGAGCATGCATGAATTGACAAACCTTACTCACAGCAAAGGCAACATCAGGACGTGTGAGAGATAAATATTGCAAACTGCCAACCGTACTTCTATATAACGTGGGATCAGAAAACTCTGGACTGTCATTTTGAGAAAAATGGGCAGAGGAGGCCATTGGAGAGTTCACAGGTTTGGCCAGATCCATGTTGGTTCTTTTCAAGAGATCATAGATATATTTGGTTTGAGATAAGTGAAGTCCAGTGGGTAATTTGTTAATCTCAAGACCTAAAAAATATTTGAGTGGACCCAAATCTTTTAATGGAAAGGATATGCTAAGTGAATGAAGAATGGACGAGATAGCAGTTGAACATGAACCAGTAAGAATGATGTCATCTACGTAAACCAGGATAAACAGAGTGATGGTTGTAAACAAACAATGAAGGATCGGCAATGGAAGCAGTGAAACCAAGCTCAAGGAGTCGGGAACTCAACTTGGAAAACCAAGCTCGGGGCGCTTGTTTAAGACCATAGATGGCCTTATTCAAGCGACACACGTGATTAGGGTAGTCTGGGTTGATGAACCCAACTGGCTGAGACATATACACTTGATCTTGAAGATCGCCATGGAGAAATGCATTATTAATGTCTAATTGTCTAAGGGACCAATTTTCGGAAACAGCAATTGATAAGATGATGCGGATGGTAGTGGGTTTAACCACTGGACTGAAAGTTTCAGAGAAGTCTATACCTGCCTGTTGATGGAAACCCTTTGCTACTAGTCGGGCCTTGCGCCGTTCGATAGAGCCATCAGAGAGCCTCTTGGTTCGGAAGACCCATTTGCAGCCGACAAGATTGGTGATGCCAGTGGAGGGAACTAGAGTCCATGTTTTAGTCTGCAAAAGAGCTTGAAATTCGTCAGACATAGCTATCCTCCATGGCTGATGTTTGGCGGCTTCTGTGTAAGAGGTTGGAGATTCGGGAATGGTGCTGGTTGTGGTTAGGTAGCTGCGGGGGGGTGGCCATAAGATTGTGCCGTCAGTGAACTTGCGAGGGCGAGTGGAGTTGGTGCGAGATCTGGTGATGATGGGTGAGAATGTGGGAAGTGGGTGTGATAGGTTTTCAGAAGTTTCAGCAGAGATGGGAGATAACTGAGAGAACTCGGGAGAGGAAGATGATGTGTCTGGGCTGGAGTTGGTATCGAGTTGAGATGTGGGATTAGAGACTGGGCTGGAGTGATGATTGGGCCGAAATGAAGGAATGGAGTTTTGAGGAGATGGATTTGAAGTGGTTTGAGAGGAAGTTGGGCTGTGGGCTGAAGGAGTCCTTTGTGAGGGAAGTGTCGAATGAGGAGGTGGAGAGTTTGAGGTGGGAGGTGGGCCAAGAATTGAGGGAAGTTGAGTGGATGAATTCTGGAGATTATTGAGTGTAGACGTGGGGCAGTGGGCTAGAGGAAACTGAGATTCATCAAAGACCACGTCTCTTGAAACATAAATTCTGCCAGTAGAGAGGTCCAAGCAGCGGTAACCTTTGTGAGAATCGCTATAACCAATAAACAGACATTTGGTGGACCTAAGGTCCAATTTATGCTGGTTATAAGGTCGGAGATGAGGCCAGCAGGTGGTGCCAAAGACCTTGAGGAAAGTGTAATTTGGTGGCTGAGAGAACAATTTTTCAAAAGGTGATTTATGATGAAGAATTGGTGTGGGTAGCCGATTTATTAGATAGACAGAGGTATGAAAGGCATCAGCCCAGAATTTTTGAGGAAGAGATGCATGAGCCATGAGTGCTAGTCCGGTCTCAACTATGTGCCGATGTTTTCGCTCTACAGCACCATTTTGTTGGTGTGTATGTGGACAAGATAGACGATGGGAGATTCCCTTAGTTTGAAGGAGTGAGTGAAGAGATCGATATTCCCCACCCCAATCACTTTGCAAGGATATGATTTTGGAATTGAAGAGTAGCTCAACATGTGCTTGAAATTGAATAAAGACTTTGATAACATCATATTTTTGTATTAAGGGAAACCACCAAGTATAAAGAGTAAAATCATCTAGAAAGGCTACATAGTAACGAAAACCATCTCTAGAAATAACGGGGGCAGGGCCCCATACATCAGAGTAAATAAGCTGCAATGGTTTGATGGAATGTTGATGAGAATCCCGAAAGGGTTGTTGAGAACTTTTGGCTTGACAGCATGCTGAACATTTTGAGGAAACATCACGAGTGGAAACTGGCAGTGAATGAGTGGAGAGGATACGGTGGACCAACTGAAGGGAAGGATGACCCAATCGTGAGTGCCACTGTGAGGTGGTAGTGCGCTCGCCAATAAGGGCCTGAGGAGATGAAACAGGAGCTGGAAACGAGTATAGACCATCATGGGTGGGACCACGAAGGAGAAGGTTCCCCGTCTTTGAATCCTTCACAAAAAAATGAGAGCCATGAAACTCAAAGAAAACAGAGTTGTCAATGCAAAATTGTCGAACTGAAATTAAGTTCTTGGTGATATGTGGTACGTGTAACAAGTTTTTCAGAAGAAAAGAAGTAGAAGAAGTAGAAAGAACAGAGTCACCAATGTGTGCAAATCGGGAGAGCATTGCCATCACCAACTCGGATTTGATCATTGCCACCATAAGAAGAGGATTGGATGTTGAGGTTTGATAAATCTGAAGTAAGATGATTTGTGGCTGCTGTGTCGGGATACCAAGACAGATCAGGAGATGAGTTGGAGGTAGTGTAGTGTGCTGATAAGTTTTTGGGAGGATCACTTTGGAGGGAGTGATCAAACCTGGAGTAGCAACGGATGGTGCGATGGCCAATTTTTCCACAAATTTGGCAGGTTGGTTTGTTGTGTGGTAAAGGAGATGGAGAATGAGGTAATTGATGAGAGCCAGAGGACGTGCGACCTTGGCCACGACCACGGTAACCACCTCGAGAGGTGGAGCCACGATTGAAGCCTCGAGAATGAGTGGAGGAGTTGGAGGTAAAATGTGCCGAGAAATTTGTTGGGGTAGGAAGATGGTTGGAGTGCGAAAGTCGATTTTCATGAGTGAGTAGTAGGCAGTATAATTCTTCTGAGGAGAGTGGTTCGACACGAGCTGTGACAGAGGTCACAAAAGCATCGTAATCACTATTTAAGCCAGCGAGAAGATAAGAGATGAATTCAGGAGAAGAAAGAGGAGAACCAGCAGCACTCATCGTATCAGAAAGATGTTTTACTTTGCCAAAATAATCTGAAACGGAGGAGGAACCTTTTGAAATTGTGGCTAATTGATAACGTAACTGAATGATGCAAGAATGAGAGTGAGAGGCAAAAAGTCTTTCAAGAGCGGCCCAAGCATCTCGGGCAGTTTGGTGACCAACAACTTGGGCGATGAGATTGTCGGAGAGGGAAGAGATTAAGGCGCTGAGGATGAGCTGATCTGTTTGAAGCCAGGTGAGATAATCTGGGTTGGTGGTGATGTTGTCTGCAAGAAGGGGAGGAGGGGGCTGGACAGAGCCGTCCACATAGTGAAAGAGCCTCTGTCCTTTGAGATAAGGTATCATTTGAGTGCGCCATAGCAGAAAATTGTCATTGGTAAGTTTCACAGAAACAAGATGGGAAAGATGAGGAAGAAGGGAAGG
This sequence comes from Juglans mandshurica, assembly GCA_022457165.1. Classification (NCBI taxonomy): domain Eukaryota; kingdom Viridiplantae; phylum Streptophyta; class Magnoliopsida; order Fagales; family Juglandaceae; genus Juglans; species Juglans mandshurica. Next base: position 21,291,312 of record CM039629.1, on the reverse strand, counting down.
AGTGGGTGGGTTGGAAAATGAGGATTTAGGGGGAGGAGGAGGAGGAGGAGGAGGAGGAGGATGGGCTTCAGCCATATGAGACGCTAGTCTTCGAATAGCTCTGATACCATGTGAGACTTTATATTTCCAAAATATTCATCACTTTGTATATTAGTCAAGGTTTATACAGTGCTCTATTTATAGAGCTGAGGATGCCGAGTAGTCTGGCAATTTAACAAACATGAAATGTGCGTGATCCCTTTTGCTAGCTGTACAGAATCTTTATAACAGAAAATATTACTTTTGTACAAACAGAATCACAAGAATATTCTAGAGGAAATGTACAATAGAAATTCATGAAGTAATGTTGCGAGAAGGTTCTTGCAGTTGAGGTTGTATATCGTGTGCAGCTGAGGTGGATCCGTGAGTCATGGATGAGTTGGAAATTGTGTGTTTGCTGTCACTCAGCATTGACCTCTGCTCCGCTGCTTTCGATGGCCTCGCAAGAACTGACGATAAGTTGTGTTTCGTCTCTCTCTCACTCTCACTCTCACTCTCACTCTCACTCACTTTATCCCACTCAGATCTAACTTCTCGCATAGTATATCAAGCTGGACTTCCTTCATGGCTCCATCGCCACATTCAGAGCTGCATCGCTGGCTCACTTTTTACCGAGAATCTGATTTTATACTCAAAATGAGTCGGTTCAAGCGGTGATGAAAATGATTATATCTGGAAAAGAATTTGGCAAAAGCAGAATGGATAAAAACTGCAAAAGAATGCGCAGAATAGGATAAGAACTGGAAAATAATGCGGTGATGAAAGGATAACATCTGGAGAAGAATTCGGCAGAACCGGAATCTAGAACATAGGAGAAGTACAGAGTAGAAAAAATAAATAGAAAATAGAGGGCAAAATTGGAAACAAAAGTATTAGAGGAAAATACTGTAAAAGACTAACAACAGGATGAGCATAACAAGTAAAACTGTAAAATACTAAAAAGTAAGTCGGTTATGTGAAGAACTTAACAAAAGTAAGGGTAAATCCGTAAATATGCCAATAAAATAGGGATATAAACGTAAAAACAGGAATAAAAGAAAACAAATGAGAGATCAATAGTTGGTAGAAAGAAGGATAAAACTGTAAAAAAAAGGATCAGTAGATAACGGAAACAAATTAATGAGAGATAAAATTGTGATTGTAATCTGAGCCGTGACAATTAGGAGATGAACGTAAAAAGAATATAAAAGTAGGGGTAAAATCGGAAACAATATTGTACAAAGGATATAAACATAAAAAATATATAAAAAAGGAATAAAATCGGAATAAAAAATTATTCGACACCTGCCTGATTGACGCTTATTATATATAAAAATTTTTATTTTTTTTATTCAAATATATTTTAAAATCTCAACATTTAAATATAATAAAATATGATTAAAAAATAAATTGTCAGAAATCTGATAGGAGAACAATTTAAAATGAATTTCGGCCCGGAGACGGACATGCAAAACGGCAATCTACGCTACTTTCTATATTTCGACGCAACCGGGGTTGCTTCGGAATTGATGTTCCAACTTTCCAGTTTCCTCCGCCACACTCCTCATGCGCCTCGATTGGACGACGTATCCAATTGGTTTCGTAGGTGGTCCCTAGCCGAGCCGGCCGAGCTCCATGAAAGTCGTGAACGCGTTTATTTGCACAACTCAGCTATGTCGGACACTTCGTGACAGATGAGTGATGACTACTGGCTCGTACAATCTAATATCTGACAACTGGGTGCCTACAACCGCGTGATTAAGAGACCTGTTTGCTCTCAATTTATTATTATAATTTTTTTAAATTTTAATATAAAATATAATAAATAATTTAACTTTTTTAATTTTTAAAATAAAAATAATATTAAAAAATAATATTTTATTATCTCAACTTAACAATACTCTTTTTAATATCTAAATGTCTAAATGTAAGGTAAAGTACCCTTAGTTAGCGTAAATAAACATACCTACCATCGGCCAAAGAAATGCTTTTCTTGTGACCTTCGGTTGATTAGGGGTGTAACCGATCCGATTCAGTTCATTTTGGATAAAATCTATAACCGAACCGGTATGTACCGATTTTATATTTTACAAAACCGATTACACACCGATTACCCTCATAAACCGGTACTTCTGGTTTTACCAGTTTTTGGTCCGGTCCGGTTTTCTAATTTTTTTAAGATGTAAGTTCCACAATTTGTCATTAAAAATTTGTTTATAAAAAAAAAACTAATTTAAAAAAAAACTGTTTTACACTTTTATTAATATATTAGACTATATAATAGTATTAATATTAGACTATTGGTATAGTTATAAGTTATATATTAGTATTAGTTATAAACTATATATTTAATATTAGTATTAGTTATAAACTTTTAGTAAAAACTTGTAGTATTAATTATAAGTATAACTATAGTCATTAGTCTATATATTATTAACATTTAGTGATCACTCATCTGTCATTAAATATTAATGACAATTACATAAAGTTTAGTTATAAACTTTTAGTGATTTAGTATTAACATTTTATGTAATAATTTATAAATTATCATAAGAAATTATTTCATATATGAATATATATAATTATATATATTATATATAAAAATTTCACATAAAAATTTATAATTATACATAATATATAAAACTTATATATACAATAATACAAATATTATTTTTTATATATATTTTTTATAAACCGGTCAAGTTCGAAAAATCTTAAAATCGGAACCGAACCGAAATCGGCCGGTTTTTACATTCTAAGAACCGGTCCCGGACCGGACCGGTTTTCTGGTATGAATTTACACCCGGTTGATGATTATTTTCGAATTTTTTCTTCTTCCCATGGATCCATCTGCATCGATTTTCGAATTTTTTTTTGTTGATGAGCATTTTCGAATAGCATTTTTTATTCCAACATAATTTTTGGAGAGTAATGCTATATACAGTCGTAGAATGCGCAAACGCCGTACAATCGCTTTGAAAAAATATGGAGTTTACTATTAAAAAATTAATTTCTTTTCATGTGGATATCATATTTATTCACTTTTTTCAAAATGATTATATAATACTTGTACACTCACAACTGTAAGTATTATTTAACTTTTTGGGTCCAAATTACTACTGGTTGCACGAGGAAGAGTCAATTTCGCAGCAGGATTTCAAATCTAAAGACAAAGGAACAAAATGTCGTCTTAAACTACACTCTCCACTAACAATTAAACATAACAAGTGGGTTGCACACGAACAAGATTGCATTCTAGAACTGCGCGCTGGGAGAAGGCCGGAGACGTTGGAGGGAGGAGAACGTACGTGAAGGAGAGACTCCGGGGAAGAAGAACCTAGAGGGGCCGGGGGGGAGAACATGAAGGGAACTTAAAGGAGCTGGAAGAAGAAGGAGATGCTGAAGGGAGGAAAAGATACGTGGAAGTCATTCCGATACGGCTTTATATATGATTGTTGAGTACTTCATGTAGAACCAGGACTACTTATAATTTCTTGTTGGATCCTTTTTTTGGACGTTTCCTACTGCATGCCAATATGATCAACATATTTTTTCACAAAAACACGTTGTATGCCATGTTTTTTCCTCGAGACATTACATGCATGATCAGATTGGAATAATACATGAGATGTAAAACGAAATTATTAGAAACAAAAGTACAAGAATAAGAGTACAATATGTATAAATTATACATTTACACTTCCATTAATGTATTTATTTCAGACTACATATATATATATATATATATAAAAGCTTAGAATTTAATTAATTAGAGTCTGATAAAGCCAAGATAAGGTTTGACTGCAGATCCCATCCACAATATCCCATTATGTTCTTCAACTTCACTAACGGAGTCAAGTGTCTTTCCACCCTTTCCATCCAAAAGATGAACAAACTTTCCCTCTTCATCCATTTCTGCAGCCACTGGATCTTTTGCCCACAATGATGAGGTCTTATGATCTGAATCTGGGTAACCCATGAATCCTTCTATATCTCTCCCACTATTCAAAGCCACCCAGAATATTCCCTTGCTGTTCCTCTTGATGTTGTCTGGGGGTCTCTCCAGCTGAGAAAATACTTGTGAGGTATGATTCTTGAGCCAAAGCCTTAGGATTCTGTACGTGCCACTCTCTGCCAGTAGAAGAAAGGAATTGTCTTTGCTTAGAGCCACACCATTTGGAAATGCTAATCCTTTAAGCAAGACCGTCACTTTCTTGGTTCGTGTGTCGTACTTCATCAGTCTCCCTGTTCTGTCTCCGCTTATCATTATCTGTACCCATACCCTACGATACATGGGGAGAAGTAGAACAGAGCAGACTAATTAATTAAAGAGATGCATTTCGAGAGTACTACTGAAATATATATATTTATATTATATCATGATCACACACCATTATTTCTCATATACACAGCTAGAACGTGTAAAGTCCAGTACGCAATCCTTTGAAACCAAATTAATCAAACTCCGAAGACAACTAAAATAGAGTTTATGATATTTTATCTGTATATTTTCAACTGAAATATCTCAAATATTACCAAAAATTTTCACCTCAATACACTACAAGAAAAACGGGCTTTTGTAGCCATTTAATTGCGGTAAAAAAATTATTTGTGACTAAAACAGACTCATTTTAACTGTAAATAGTCATTTCGCTAGAATTAACTGGTCACAAATAAGCAATTTTCTTGTAGTGATATTCATTATATATTGTAGTAAATTTCTAATTGATTCTTGCTTCATTCTTAATAATTAACATCTTATATATCTAATCTAGTTTTCCAAGGAAACAAAAAATTTCATCTTATTTAGTTATATTTTTAATTACAAAAACTGATCCCTCTAACTTAAAAAGAACAATAGAAATTCAATTAACCTTTGAATATAAAAAAAAAAATCTATAGCATGATCTTTAATCTAATTACTACTACTCTCTCCATTAACTGGGAATAATTTAAAAAAAATATATCTCCGTTAACTGGGAAGTGGACTCTACCATAAAAAAAAATATTAAAAAAAAACTTTTTCTTTTTTAGTAAGACCATGCATGGACCCAATACTCCCCGAGTGGTGGCATTAATGCGAAGCATATCATTGGCAAGGATAAATCGTTAATTATTACGCATGCAGGCTACTTGCCCAAAAGGGCCCAAAACGCACGTATGGCTTTAACTCCAACTGCAGGGTTAGGTTATGTTGAAGCTTAGGAAACTGCATGCTTGGAAGCTTCATCTCCACGATCTCCCTTAATAACGTATGAAAAAGGAATGGAACAGACATCCTAATCAAGTAAATAGAACAAAAACAACGTAACTAATTAACTAATTTACGTACCTTCTTTGGAATAAAACGCTGCTGTCTGTAAAATAAACCACACCAGCTTTGCTGTCGATGTCCAGAGCATTTGTGAATGCAAAGGGGACTCCTTCGGCAGAAGTGGCAAGTGGTTCGGCGGCGCCGCCTTGGGGTCCTACCATGAGGAGGCCAAAGTAGGCATCCGCAATATAAAGATCACAAGTTGCAGTGCTGAATTTGAGGCCCAGGGGTCTCCCACATATTGGTTCAGTTTTGGGGTTGGTTGAGCCATCACATACCTGCCTATTCCTGCAAATTATCAGATACAAATTTATAACTTAAGGGTTTGTTTGGTTGGGTAACAAAGTATTTCCAGATATTCTCAAATATTACTAAAATACAAAATATTTTTTAATTTCAAATTTTTAAAATTTTCATCTAATCATTTACTTAATCATTATCCAAACACAGAAATCAATACAACTTTTCCAAAATTTCAAATTAAACACAAAAAACAATACAACTTTTTTAAATTTCAAAATTACAAAAATAATATTAAAATAATATTTTAATTCTATAATATTTTTATTTAACTTTTTTCTACTGCCATCATTTCCAAAATCTAATAAAACATCTAATTAAAATCATTTTACTACTATTCACAAATCATTTTACTACTATTTACATAATTTTGAAATATTTTAAACCCTAAGTTAATGGTTGAGTTAAACCCTAAGTTAATCGTTAACCCAGGTCGCAAAAAGGCACTAGCTAGTGCATTAATACTCATGTATATTAATTTTGGTTAAGCTGTTTCCATATATATCCAAATGGAAAAATATTTGCATCTGCTCCACTCCGGGCACACTCAACGTAATGAGTGTAAAAAAAAAAAAAATTGAAGTGAAGTGTGTGCTGGTGTGGGGCAGATGTATAACATTTCCCTATCCAAATAAATATTGATGCAGTAGCTAGGCTTGTCCGGATCATCTGATTCATATATAAAAATCTCTCACAAGAAATAAATAATTAATATGACGAGATATTTAAGCAAAAATCTCTCACATTTAAGTAAAATGTTTCATCATGAGTAGTACTACTCCGAGACCCAAATTAATTATGCAAGCTCGTCATGATCTTGTAATATATGTGCATATATAAATGTATATCCATTAATTAAGATATTATAAATTAATAATTACGAAAATATTTCTGATTTAATTTGCCTGCAGTATGCTATCAGTACGGTACTATATATGACACTAGAGTTCTGCTGGTGAGCAGCCGGAAACCGCACCATTCCCAACAATTTTTTTTTTTCATCCAACACATGGTGTGTTAAGGATGTTATGCACAGTAGAATATTTTTTATATTTTCCGATGATACTAATTATTCAGGACTTAAGTTGTCTTATATTAATTGTTTCTCTCTCTCTAAAAAGAAAGTATTAGGGCCAGTTTGGAGAGTTGTGTGAGTTAAAATCATCTCAACTCATTTCATTAATATTCATAAATTTTAACTCACAAGTCACAAATATCACTACTATTCATAAAACATATATGCGCTCCTATAAAAAAAAAAAAAAAAACCATATATGCGCGCGCACAGATATAAATATAAATATATATATGTCACTTATTTTATAAACTCTAATACTCATTAATTTGTAATATGAATTTTAAACTATCAACAAATGTATAAATTATTTACTGAAACTTATATTTGATCATATGATCAGGAGATAATTATTAGTTGGGAATTTTAATTTGATCCATATATAGTTTAGAAGTCACATGGAAAAATATATATGTGGTCGACTATATATCAAACAAAATCTCTTTAAGATATTGACAATTAAGATTATTGTTCCCTACTTACCTTCTGCCATATAATATATTTGCCGTACGTTAGCTAGCCTTGAATGAATATTGGTACTGCTGTTGTTTGACAAAACAAATTTACAAAAATCTATTTATTTTCTATTTTCTCATCATTCCATAATGTGACATTAAATAATAAGTTCATAAATAAAATATAATAAATAACCTTCAATCATGATTTAATGTCACATAATAAAATGATGAGATTAGGATGATAAAAATTGAAATGATGAGTAGCATTACTCAAAAATTTATAGAGTCTAAGGATGAACATGTCATTTTTTATAGTTTAAAAAAAAATTGTATTTTTCCTGTTAATTAATGTATGATTTTGATGATTGATCAAGTCGTTAATTTTCTAACGTTTCTAGCCAACGGAAATGCATGTCGTTTTGGGAGTATTAGTACTAGCAGTACGTAATTATGCTTGATCACCTAGAACCTCTCTCTCTCTCTCTCTCTCTCTCTCTCTCTCTCTATATATATATATGTATGTAGATGGAAACATGCATGTATATGAAGGCTTGATGTTCTTAATCTCCTTCAATTCAATTTAATGTTAGAAAACATATATATCATGCATGATCGAACTCAAAGAATATATATCAGTACTGTTAAATATTAGTCAAGTGATCTTAAGCTAGCTTAAGCTTGCCTCTTTGCAGAGCTGATGGCAAACTCAGTCCACCCGAACTGGTCTCCTTGCCACTTGAAGACTCTACCATCTGAGACCCCGACATAAGGTCCTCTTCCCTGGCAATCAAATGCAATACTTTCAGGGCCAACAACCCCACTAGGGAGATGAACTTGGTTGTAGTTTTCGAGGTGATGATCACCAACTTTGGTAGAAGAAATACTAGGGAATTCATGAGACGGGATAATATTCATGAATCTGCAGGGAGCTATGAAGTTTAGGAGGAGGAAGAACAAAAGGGAAGAAGAGGCTGGGAAAAGTACCACAGACTTCATGATGACAGATCTAAAACAAAACCAAGATCGAGGTTCAAAATCGATGAGTACTACTTGTGGCTGTGGTGAGCGATCGGAGGGGGGAATATTATATATAGTTGGTGACCATAGCTATCTAGCTAGCTAATTAAGGTTGTGGGAAACAGTAGTGCTACTACTTGTTTATGGCCCAACTACTTCGCCATTATTCTGAAGAGGATAATAATGCGTACTGTTGTATTTATGGCGATTGCAGTAATTCATGATCAAGTTGATTAGAAAAAAAAAGTTGATTTGTATAGTCGTCTGTCCCTTAATTTCAGGAGGAACGACACAGAATGAATGATAGCAGCTAGTCGGGAAAATCTCTCTCTCTCTCCCCCTCCCCCTCAAACAAAAGCCTGGAGGACTTTAATGAAATGAGTATATATGTTTCTATCCAAAAAAAAAAAAGCCTGGAGGACTTTACCAACATAATTACTTTCAAAGATAAGAGCAACGCCCAGCTAACCTGGCTGCATGCTGCAGCACGAGTATTTTTTTTTATGAAAAAATCTACTTACAACTAAGTTCGTGTACCAATTTGTATATCGATATTAATATATAATGTATATATTTAACGAAACGATGTGAATTAAAGATAAAAATAATTTTCATGATATAGGAGATTTTCTTCTTCTCTCAAAATATTTTTTTTAAATAAAAAAAAATCATTGGTACGCAATATAGTGCACAAACTCGCTTGTACCTAACAAAACTCTTTTTTTATTTAATAATCGATTCCCATACATGGGTGCGCGTCTTTCTGATTGATTAGTTTGTTTTAAAACGTATTTAAGCGAGCCATAAATACATGAGAGGGTTCAATATACCTCTTAAAAAGAGATCATGCGCACAAAGAATCCATGAAAAACCTAATTAATTTCTAATTCATTGTAGCCTCGATCGAGTGAGCGAGCGAGCTTGTGGCGAGGAAATTGGCTTGGGTGCAGAATTCTAGGAGTGTAACTAGTCTGGTCTGGTTTTAGATAAAATTTAGAACCAAACTAATATATACCAGTTTTATATTTTTCAAAATTAATTACACACTAGTTACCTTCATAAACCGGTACTTCCAGTTTTCGGTCCGATCCGATTTTTCGATTTTTTTAAATTGTAATAGCGATATTAATACTAAAATATTAAGTTAATTATACTATTATACATATATTATGCTATAACTTTTATCATATATATTATATATTAATATATCATAGTATTATAGTGTTACTACTATAAATTATAATATTATGCTAATAAGTAATATCACAGTATAATACTAATATATATCATAGTATCATACTATACTAATATTAAACAAATTACAAATGTTCATATTTAAGATTAACATTTTATGTTATAAATTATAATATAAAATTATTTCATATATGCTATATAATTATATATAAAAATCTCATATATAATTATATATTATATATAAAACTTATATATAAAAAATATTTTGTATAATATATAAAATTAATTTATATATATTTTTCCCAATTGGTCCGGTCTGGTTCCGAAAACTACGGAACTGAAACCGGATTGGGTCCACCCAGTTTTCATAATACAGGAATTGGTCTCAAATCAGACCGGTTCAAATTAAACAAGACCAACCGATCCGATCCCGACCAATTTTTCGGTCTAAATTTACACCCCTAGTGCAGACCCATCAAATTATAATTATCCCAGAGCCCGGCAGTAGCCTAACAATTAATTATGACAACTAATTATCAGAAGGGATTCCAATTTCCTTCTATCCGGTTAACTATTCAGACAAAGGAGTATGTAACACTGTGTATGATGGGTTGCAATCTTCTTATTATAAAGGAAAATGCTAAATATACTCGAGAAAAATTTATAAAAATTCTCTACATTTCAGTTATTGATATACTGAAAATTATGAAATTTGAAATTCAAAATTTAAATTTCAAAAGAAAACTAACAAAATGAGTCTTGTAGGTAAAAGTGTAAATAAAAATAGAAGTATATGTAGCAAGAAAAAATCTAATTATAAGCGATTCTGCGTACTAATACGCGCACCCATTCAATATGATTGGTCAGAAAGTAGATTTTATTGAAAACAATGCTAATTTGAATTTAAAATATGAATGCAACAACATTAGTACGCAGATTGATACGTAAACTTACTTGTACATAACAAACCTCATGTAACACTACACTATCATAAAATGGTCGAGCGAGCTGCTGGTAGAATCCTTTGTTAATGCCATGCATGCGTGTTTTGGTGATCCTCATGCGTTAATCTGTAATATGTGAGAAAGGCTAATTAATATTAGGACACCAAAATGAATTAAGGAAGAGCATATATGCATTAATAGTGATCAATTCCTACGTCTACAAGAAAATAGGCTTATTTGTGGCGATTTTTGACATTTTTTGCGACGAATTATCGCGCTCCAAATGATGTATTTTCTTATAATATATACATATCAGATGGTATACATTAATAGTACTCAGTTAGATATATACGTCCCTAACAAATAACTTATTTTATCCATTAATGATTGGAACAATCCGGCCCTACTAATTCCTTTCTTTATTTATTTGTGTTTCTTTTAAACCCTATATATGTACGTGTAAGAACTTGGTTTTATAAATTTCCATTACTTTGTGCTTAAAGCTATGAGATCACCAGGCATTTGGCGATATATACTAGCCATGGCATTTTTTATTGATTTTGAATGTTCACACCTTATTATATATATGTATATACATGTATATACACGTGTGAAATTATTACTTGTTCTAAAAACTTAAACTTATGAAGATAGGTAAATTTTATTATATATATTATATCTTAACACAGTCCTCATGCATGTGTGAGTACTTAGACTTTCTCTCAATAAGTGAGTTCAATGTATGAAATATTTAATTAATAGAGTGAAGTGTAGAATTTGAACTTAAAATTAGTACCTATAAAATTAGTACTTATCTTAAAAACTTAAAAGATTTCATATAATATTTAGAGAACAAATTCCTACCTCACCATATATAATTTCATACTCGACTACAAGCAGCATGGACCGTAACGAACGGAACCCAAAAAAATCCCCAAATCTTCGGCCCTCACGAAACCTAGAGCCCATCCACCAACGTTGACCCTTCTCCTCAAACCACAATCTGTCAAATGTATTTGATTTAAAAATAATAATTTTTCATTGTTGTTGTTGTGAATAATCGAATCATTTGAGACAAAAGCTTACAAAAGTGGATTGAACGAACCAAAGAAGTTTGGTATAAAAAAGAAAAAAATGAAGGATCATTGGTATAAAGGAAGAGAAAGGTCTTCGATCGCCGAATTTGGAACTAAATCGATGTTGGGGGCGCAAGCACTGAACCTCCGTCGCATGGGGTTGGGTAAGGGAGTTTCTGGGGATGGGGCTTCGGTGGAAGAGGAAAGAAGAAAAGGGGATAACTTGCCGAACCGTGAGAAACGTCGCACCGTGAGAAACACGCTCAGGGTTGAGTTCTTACCACACCGTGAAGTCGAGCTCCATTGCGGCTCTTGGTCGATCTCTGTCACACAGGTTGGGTAGGGGAATTTCTGGGGTTAGGGGCTTTGGTGGAAGAGGGAAGAAGAACAGATGCAAGGTGGGGCTCGTGTCTTGCAAATAATTTATTCTGTGTGGTTGAGAGTATTGAAATTATTGTGTGATTTCTGATGTAGCAACAGTTGATAGGACGGCTAGCATATGGTCTCCACGCGCCACCACAGGTGCGGGTGAAGAAACTTGGCGCTCCGCAGTCTAGCCCATCTAATGTCGGTCTTTTTATATATTATGTTTCTGCTTTCCCTAATCGATGATCTTGAAGAAGAGAATATAGGGCCTTTCAGGAAACATCTCAAAACAATAAATTGTAGTGCACTTTCAGCTTCCACCGCCTCTAGCGGTGGCTTTATAGTTCACACAGCTTTGCGAAATGTAAAAAATCATCATTAAAAACGCGCGGTGCTCTCTTTGCAGAGTATGGGTAGGAACCAAGTATTTGGTCTTAAAACCTTTTTTTTCTTTTCACTTTTGCACTGGGCCAAATTGTTTAATGGGATGTTTGTTGGAAATCTCATATCCTTCTCATGTATCTCGTTTTCGTTATCTGAATGATATATTTGGTTGCTTCAGAAAAAAAAAATAAATAAAAGGAAGGGAAGTTGCAACTTGGCTAGCTGTGCATGCTTTGGTGAAACTTCATGTTGCTAGCTTGTTGTTACCAAACACACACACACATGTACATACGTATAAATTTCGAGCTAGACAAAAATTTATAAGGAATGTCGAACGGTAATAAGATATTACTAAGCCCATCGACCCATTAACATCGTACGCTAGCTCGTTGTATAATTAATTTCATCCTATAAATTTATTTTAGTAAACTTGTTTAAATTTTGATTCAGATTAATTAAAATAAGAAAGATAAACCCATTAAAAATATGGATCTTACAATTATTAGGTAATTAATATGATTCAAAGACTCATATAAATTATATATAATAAATATTACAAAACTCATGAGTCCATGACTTTATATTTATAGTTATTATATAGGCGGGGATCGGCGAGCTAGTGTTGTTGCTACAATAAATTTTCCACTCAGTTTTTACCCTTCCGTGCATTTTGTTCTGTTTTTTTTGCCTTTGAATTTATTACGGTTTGTTTCTGTGCGTTGGGGGTCTTATTTGTCTTTTCGCTCGGGTTAGATATTTAAGTGGGTTGTTTGGGTTGCCTTTCATTTCGTCCGTCCATTGTCTTTGGTCTTGTCTCTTGCTTTCTCTAGGTTTTCGTCTTCTCCTTCTCTTTCATTCTCTGCGTATGGCTCTCGGTGTTTACTTCTCTTTCTCTATTGTCAATCTTTACTTCTACTTTTGTGCACAAATGTTGTTTTCAATGGTGCTTGTCGAAGAGCAAGAGCCTTTGGTTCTTTGATTGTTTTGTGAATTTTTTGTAGGTCTTTTTGATTGTTTCACTTGGGTTTGGGATGTTGTTGTGGGCTAAAGGTTGCGGTTTTTTTTACTGATTATGGAAGGGTTTGAGTTGTTGTTTGGTTATTTCTGTTTGGCTCTTTTGGAGACTTTTTGTGGGTCATTCCGATTGTTTTGTTTCAGTGTGGATGTTGTTGTGGGTTGAAAGTTGTGATTTTTTTACTGGTTTTGGAAGGGTACTTTGAAGGTGTTGCAGTTTGGTTTTTCCTGTTTGGCTCTTTCGGATATTTTTTTTGTGTGTTTTGTGTATTTTTTTGGGTCTTTGGTGGTGCATTTTGGTCTTTTTTTAAAGTTTAGATTTTTCGTTATTTTTACTTTGATCCGTGGTCGATGATGCACTTCTTTTTTCTGAAAAGCAATATATAAAATGGCATTTGGGTTGCTTTTCCATGTTCTTGATGTATTTTTTCCGTGCTATTATTGTTTTAAAGGTTGCATTTTTTTTCGTTCTCATCCCATGGTCGATGATGCATTATGTTTTTGTGAACAGTAGTGCATGGATTCCTGTTTAGTTTGTGTGATATTTGTGGATTTGTTTTAGTTTTTGTAAAATTTACATTTTTTATTATTTTTGTTTTGATCCCGTGGTCGATAATGCACTTCCTTTTTTGAAAAGCAGTATATAAAATGACATTTGGGTTGTTTGGTGGTGCATTTTGGTTTTGCTTTAAAGGTTGTACTTTTTTTTTTCATTCTCGTCCCGTGGTCGATGATGCACTATGTTTTTGTGAACAAAAGTATATGGATTCATGTTTCGTTTGTGTGATGTTTGTGTATTTGTTTTAGTTTTTGGTAATACATTTTGAATTTGATTTCAAGTTTGCATTTTTTTTACCCTGTCGTGTGTTGTTTGAGGATTTTATTTTGGGTGGAAGTTTTGATCAAATATGTAATTTTTTTAACTTTCTTTTTTGTAGAAAATTTTATAAAAGTTATGGGTTTTGTTATTATAGAGAGAAACATATGGATTGTTATTTCGAGCGTGTGTTATTTGCAAATTTGATTTTGGAGGGAAATGTTGATCAAATATGTAATTTTTTTACTTTTATGTTTCATGGATGTAATCAGAAATTTGTTTTTCTTTTTCTTGGAGTTTAGGTGATTGTTTTCATTGTGGAGATTTGTTAGTTTTTTTAAGCAGGTTCAAGATTTTCATACAGTTATTTTCCTATAGTTAGCTTTGATAAGAACTTCAAGTTACGTTTGAGACTATGGGGCCTTTTTTTGGGCATTGTAGGGTATTTTTTGGTGTTGCTTAATTTTGCCACTAAGATTCTGTATTTTTTATTTTTTTTCCTTCTTCGGTTTTCATGCAATGAAGATTTTTGTGTTATTGTTTCTATTTTTTTGGTTTTTTGGTTTCATTATGTGGAGTTGATTTTTTCAATTTGTTACGTCGAGGTTTTATCATCTTTTAGTATGTATATTTGCTTGGGCAATCCAATTTTATATTTTGGTTTCATTATGTGGAGTTGATTTTTTCATTTTGTTACGTCGAGGTTTTATCATCTTTTAATATGTATATTTGCTTGCGCATTCCAATTTTATATTTTAGTTTATCATTTTTTTAGTATGTATCTGTATCTATAGCTATATCTATACCTATTATATTAGTTTTATTTGTATTTTTATCTCTATTCTATTTCTATTTTTCTATTATTTTAGCGGGAATTGACGAGCTATAGTGTTCTGCAGTAAATTTTTCACTTTATTTTTTCCATTTTGTGCATTTTGTTCTGTCTTTTTTGTCTTTCATTTCCTATTTGTTTCTGTCTGTGCAGTGGGGGGTTTTATTTCAAATAGATGTGTCAGCCTTTGGTCAATGTATTAGTGGTGCTCTGAGTCCGTCGGTCACTGTGTTGATGGTTTCGACATTTGTTTTTTCAAGATTTTTTTTTAATATTCGTGTAGATCTTTTTGATACAGTGAGTTTGGTTTAATTGCTACTTAGCTCCTTTTGTCTTGTTGGTTGCATTGTTCTTTTTTCGTTTGGCTGGTGCATTCTCATTTCATTTTTATATGTACAGAACTTTCAGTTTCTAGGGTTTCAGTGAATTTCTTTTATGGATGAGACTGACTGAGTCATGACTTACTCACTGTGTGAGATTGAGTGCATGGGTTCCATATATAATTTCCTGTGGGTAAGCTGCTCAAAGATTTTTTTTTCTTCTTTAGAAATTTCAATTGGCTGAACTGTTTGTCTGAGAGTTTGTCAGCTTGGGAGGATGGGTTGAATATTTGAGTTTTTGTGTTTGACAATGAGAAAATGTGACCTGATTTACATCTTTTATAAATAAGTCTTTTTCTATTTTATTACTTCTCTTTTTATACGTTTTTACGAAATCTCTATTTTATGTCCACACTTATATAAACCGTGGTATATCCTTTGAAGTTCTATACATAGACTCACTCTTCTAACATTTTTCTAAATAAATTTTTGTCATATAATGAAGGAATCCAGCTAGGTAAACGTGCATACGTTGTCCTCCACTAGTGTGAGTATGTATATATAACTCTGAAATTCATGCTGGCCCGTTGTCTATCTGTCACGAGCAGTACTGTTGTTGTTATCCAAAAATAGTTTCCAACAGTACTGTTGTCAAATATAGATTCCATCGAATTATTATTATTATTATTATTTTTTATTTTTTATTTTTTTTATCGACAGCTAATTAAGGTTTCGAATTATACGGTATGATCTGGTGATCTGTCTAGCTCGTGGCATATTGTTTGTCCAGTTTCTCTCAGATTATATTTTTGTGGTTTACGATTGTGACAGAAGAGTGAATTAGGTTGGCAAGTTGCTGGGTGGGCGTTGGCAGGTGGGAATATAGATACCTGGATGAAATATTAGGAGAGATGTCACATTCACCAAGGAAAAATAAATATAAGACAGAAAACAGGCCACTGCCACTGCCACTGCCAGGATGTCAGACATCGATCCTTACATGCATATGTCTTTGACTTATAAACCAATTATCCCTAACCTTATCGTCAAAAACACTAAACAGTCCCATAAGTTCACTGATTCCTCTCTGATCTGTGTCAGGAACTTAATTGTTTCAGTCATTTTTTCCCATGCTTTTCCATTCTTTTTTTCAGGAAATTTTACACAAAGTTGAAATATTAGGGCCAGGGGGCCGGCATCCGGTTTGACATGATCCATTTCGACATAAATTAAGCTGCCCCCCCGGAGTCCAGGACCATGAGAGAGAGAGAGAGAGAGAGGGGTTGTCTTCTTCCTTCTTTCCTTTTTCTCAAAATGCAACTAAAGAACTTGATTAATGAAACACCATGCAGTAGTAGTACTCTGAATTATGTCTGAATCAATGTACGTGCATGTTTCTAGTGTATATTTAAAGTAAGAATATTGTACAGAGGTTAGGAACTAGCTAGGAAGACATGCATATGAAGTATGTTTCTCACTACAGACGTGTCTGAAAAAGTTTTTCAACCAAAACATAATTTCTTAAAACCTCAGTATACGTAGCTACTTTTACGAAGTCTGATAAAAAAAAACTCATCTGAAAAAGCTCTCTCAGAGAGAAAGAACGGGATCGAGAGAGAGATATAAAAGAAGAGAGAGAAAGAGAGAGGCAGAGCATTAAAAGACTCACTGGCTTCCCTCGGTGGCAACGGCACGACAATGGGCACCAATGTTTTAAATTCTATTTCAGTAATAGTTTCCATTCTGATATACCGTTTTAGGATTAACTATATATTATATATAAACTAACAACTAATAGAATAAATACATATATATATATATGTAAGTGTATATCATGTATAACACATATATGGAAGAATTGAAGATTTATAAAATAAATATACGTTGAAAAAATCACAAAAGACACGAAAACATAGAAAAAAAGAATAGAGAAATTATTAAAAATAATGATATTTAAAAAAAAAAAAGAGAATGAGAAGACATATTTAAAGTTACAAAAAAAATTAAAATTATATAAATACATTTTATATTTTAGAATTAATTAAATACCATCTAAATTTAAAATTTACAAAAATGTCATCAAAAAACAAGAAAATGAAAAAAACAATCCGAAATGGAATAGGGTTCGGAATGTCAATTCTGGCCAGAATTTGATCTGATTGGCCAAAATGGTTTGGAATGGGCCGAAATTTGGAGCGAAATGGAACGAGGATGTATAGTGTACTGGATACTACATCGAAACAAAAAATTGTGGTCGTTTAGGCCAGAATGGAATGGAATTTAAAACTATGGGAGGCACAATAGGGGAAACCTTGGGAGAATGAAGAGAGAGTATCGAGTTGGAGAAGAAAGAAAAAAAGCAAAAAAGTCGAATTTTTATCTTCAAACTATTTGCGGCGGTTCTTTCTTGCCACAAAAACTAGCAAGTCGTTGCAAAATGTTTTTTTTTTTACCGACAAATTTTTGCTCATCGGATGTGATCTCGTTGTAAAAGTCCAATTTTTTTTCAACTATGCGGTCATGAGCTAAGTATTTGCCACCAATGTAGATCTTAGAGAAAAAAAAATCATGAAAAATGGGCAAATATGTTGTAGTGTAGTTTTCTTGGCCATATAAATAATTTTAACTATTTTACAATTTATTTTAAATTAATCAATGTAATTATGACACTTTATTAAAAAATAATCTCAATTTTATTAAATTATCAATCATTTAAGTAGAGTGACAAATTAGTTGTAGACTAATTATAAGTTAATTATTTTCTAAATAGAAAACTCTTGGGTCATCGCCCTCATGGCCTATGATCAGTACTCGACGTCTCGACCCACCCTGCCGACTGCCGAGACCATATATGCATACACAAGTGGCTCAAGATCAGCTATTGTTGTGGGGGATGCCTAGGCCAATGTCGAGATTGATGGCTCGTTGCCACCCTAGCAAGTGGGTCCAAACTTTCCGTGAAGACGAGAGTGGTGGGCGAGGGTGCATGGCTCTATTTATCATTGAAGTGGCCGTCGGTCTGCCTGGCTGACCAACCACTTTTTTTTTAGGTAATAATATTTTGAATATCTTTAACAAAACTCTTATTATTTGATGGATTAGACTATGATTTTTCATATTTTTCTTGGTTTATTACAAGTAATTAATTGGTAAAATATATGAGAAAATTAAATGCCGTTTGGATTCAGAGATAAGTTGAGATGATTTGTGAATAGTAAAATGAAATATTATTAGAATATTATTTTTTAATATTATTATTGTTTTGAGATTTGAAAAAGTTGAATTGTTTATTATATTTTGTATGAGAATTTAGAAAAATTATAATGATGAGATGAGATGAGATGAGTTGATATGAGTTTCCAATCCAAACGGGATCTAAGTTTGAGCCGACACCATTTCTGCATTTCAACATCGAGAAATGATATTTGCAACCGTGAATTGTGTAACCGTCGCGTAATCGTTTTGAAAAAAGTGATTAAAACATGGAACCCACATGAAAAAATTAATTTTTTAATAGTGAATTCTACTCTTTTTCAAAACAATTACGCGGCGTTTACACACTTCATGATTATATGTAAAATTACTCTTCAACATCACACTCTGATAACTCGACTCTAATACTTTTACATCTGCTTCTCTCTCTCATGATTGATAGCAGACGACCATAAAAATGTATTCTAGTAAAATTTCTCAAAATTTTATTTGTAATTTAGTATGGAGGATATATTATCCACTTTTTTTACGTGTTAGATTAAATAATTAATAATTAAAACTTAAATTTATATTACAAATTAAATTTTATATGTCAATAATGTGATTGATATTTTCTGTTTAGGTCCATCCTTCAAGTTGTTTCGAGCAATAAATATACTAGAAAACATGGTTGTTGTCCAACCACGAGGCCTTATTCCAGGCCCAATAAAGGGTGGAGGGCATTTTAGTCAAACGAGATGGTGAGAATTTCACGGGATCGGGTCGAGTCCAGCAACGTCTGCGCCTCCGATGTCCTACCATTGCTATAGAAGTAATTTTATGTACAACTGTGAAGTGCGTAAATACTGTATAATCATTTTGAAAAAGAGTAGAGTTCACTATTAAAAAATTAATTCTTTTTATATGGGTCTCATGTTTTATTTACTTTTTTCAAAATAATTACGCGACAGTTGCACAATTCACGATTGTAAATATATTTTCACTTACTATAATAATGAATTTAAAGTTTTCTTTAATTTTTTTAAATTTTTTTGAAGTAAATGATAATAACCTTATCATTACCTAAATTTATTGAGTTAATCATTAGTTCTGTATAAAAATTTTTATAATTCAATTAAAAATTATATTCTTTAAAATTTTTCTTAAATTTTATTCTATCTTTTAAAAACCTCAATCATCTCATTCTTCATCTAACGGTTGTCAGAACCCGTTAGAGCTTCTGACCCCAGCATTACACGAGTCCAACCCCACAACAACCACGCGGAGAGAGAGAGAGAGAGTTCAACTTTTTTTGCAGAATCGTCTCGCATGAGAAACAATCGAAGCCCTCAAGCTTACTCTCCAAGAAAGCCAATCGCGGGCCAGCGAAAGCAACCGGCTGCAACCCAAAAATCTTGAACTTGTCAAGGCTCAGAAAATAGATCTCTTGAGCAAAACAAATTCTTTTGAAATAAAACCAAAGCCCAAGAATCTGAAATGTACGATTTTTCCCAAGAACGTTCTGGAAGATTCAATGTCGAAGCAAAATCTAAAGAAACGGAATATCAAAGGACTAAAATTTCACTCACTCTCACCCTCTCTCTTTCTCTTTCTTCTTGTTCTGGAAAACTCGAGGAAGAAGACCGAGGGGCTTGCGGGTTTTTCTTCTGTATAACGAGCTACTCATCATTCTAATTTTTATCATCTTTCCATCATGTATTATTAGATGATTGGAAATTATTTATTATATTTCACTTATAAACTTATCATCTAATATCATATCATGGGATGATGAGAGAATGATGGAAGTTAAGATTTTTTTTATGAATTTTAAAACTTATTTTAATGTGGGTTAATTACCCAATTGATAACTTCTTTATCTAAACAAGAGATGGGGTACACGTAGCGTACAACTGAACTGATGTGGTAGAATTTAATTTGTAAGAAAAACTTATAAATTTAAATTAGGTGGGTTATAGAAGAGGTGTTGACAACTTGACAAAGCACTGCAATTAGCTATTTCTATATGGGAAATGCTATACATATGCTCTACATCTGTGCACACCACATCACTTTTTTTTTTTTTTTTTACACTTAATACGTTGAGTGTGTGCCGGTGTGAGGCAGATGTAAATATTTTTCCTTTCTATATATTGTTTTTCAATTTATTCTGTATGCAACTGTGTTATGGCTGTCATATGACAATATTGCTTGGGCTGGTCTCATTATGTATCATGCTTATTGGTGAATGGTGACAAAGCACTGTAAGCACAAATGTTAACAAAGCACTGTAAGCACTAATATTGTCTGTCAATTTGAGATATCACACTCAAGGTACTTTAGCCAGTGAAATAATTGAATTATATATATATATATATATATGAAATATTTGTATTATATTAAAAACACAACCGAACTTGGGTCCATGGAAGTTCCGTCAATCCTATGATGGTTTGTTTTGGAATTTGAAAAAGTTGTAATGATGAGATGATATGAGATAAGATGAGATATTTTCTGAAAACAAACAAGACGAGATTATGGGATGTTTCATTGGAGGGGCCTTGTGTTTCTCACTCCAATTGTAATAAATCATGAGATCTAAGTAGTGTTTGAAGAAACTTTTACAAATTAGTTTTTTGTGATTTATTTTGTAGACCAAAGATAATTTCTCTTATTAAACATTTACAAATCATGCTTAGAAGAAACTTTTCTTTGAAGCCACCTACAAAGCATCAAGTCTTGGTTTCTTTCAAATTCATATGGATTATAAGCATAATTCATTTCATACTTTTTAAGTACTAGTTGTGCTTTGTGAAAGCTAA
This sequence comes from Juglans mandshurica, assembly GCA_022457165.1. Classification (NCBI taxonomy): domain Eukaryota; kingdom Viridiplantae; phylum Streptophyta; class Magnoliopsida; order Fagales; family Juglandaceae; genus Juglans; species Juglans mandshurica. The sequence continues at coordinate 21,270,169 of CM039629.1, read as the reverse complement.
GGAAGTTGGAAAAAGAAAAAATAATCACAATATTTATATAATCCTTGATTTCTATATAATATTGCAACATACATGTACACTACTACTTCTAGAGACAGTGCATGTGATCAAATATCACTACAAAAATAATGCTTACGTATAGTCAGTTATTTGTGATAAAAATAAATCTGTTCTCATCGTAAATAGTCATTTTTATTCTAAATAATTGTTATTCTTATAGTGAATATAGCATAAAAGTCGATGATCATGAGATGCATACATGATGAAGATCAGGTCCAACATAATTTTTTCTTTTGTTAATATAATCATAGAAGTAGTTTCAAAAGTATATATAGTCCAACAACTTATAATTGCTTTTCAAGATTCTGGTTAAGTGATGGAAGTACCGTATCTTCTTGCTTATAAAAGCAAGAAAGACTCAAAAGTCGGGAATAAAATTATTTGGAAAATGATACACTGAAATCATTCGAAAGTGAGAAGCTACTTGTCCTTGCTGATCCTTTTTTTTTCCTTAAAAAAAAAAGAAAAAGAAAAAAAATTGATGGGAAACCATGGGGGAGCCAGCTGGTACGTGACTGCAATGCATATTTGCATGTAATTCATCATATTTTTGCTAGTCAACATATATATATATATATATATATATATATATATTATATAACAACTGGGGAAAGTAAAGGGGGCTTTGCACAAAGTATATATCTTAGATGGGCTACTTATATCATGTTCTAATAATGTGAAGCAGCTTGACAAAGATTACAATCAAACTTCTGCATGAAATTAATATTATAGAAAAGATATTGCAAAGGGTGCTCATGTCCTTTAATTGTTCTTTTTAATCGACATCATGACTCAATTTCTTTACTTGTATTTCATTTTTTAAGCACAAAGAAGTTGATAGATATGGATGCTACACCTAATGGGACTCCACTAGGAGAGCTGGATGACACAGTTCCTAGTCCTACACCGAGCTCTAGACCCACTTCTAGAGTAACTACTTCTTGTGCAAGTAGTCTATTCCTACTCACAGTAGACATAGAAGATGATGATGTTTTTAATGAGGAGGAGGAGATGGGTATTGGGGATGATCCGGATCTACCACCTGCATTTGCAATGCCACAAGTAACACAACCTACTAAAAAAAAGTCGTGGACATGGGAACATTTTACTAAAATTCTTAGTGATCGTGAGAGCCCGCAGGCGAGATGCCACCATTGTGGACAACTTTGTGGATGTCATTCGAAGAAACAAGACGCTTTTGTATTGATCGCACATCTTAATGGTTGCTAGCGGTACAAGATACACAAGGGATTGACGGCCATTGATTAGATCAAGCCTAGTTACGAAACCTCTACGGCCACTGATGGTATACATGTTAAGAAATTGGTCATCCCTCAATGCAATGAGAAGATATCGAGGGAAATGCTTGTATAGATGATAATTACTGATGAGATGCCTTTTACCACAGTCGACAAAAGAGGCTTCCAAAAGTTTGTACAAATTATTGAGCCACGATTTCCCATTCCATCACGGTATACGGTGATGTAAGATTGTATGAAGAGACATGTGAAAGATAAGGCAAAGATGAAGAAGATGCTTATTACCACTGGCCAGAGAGTGTCATTTACGACTGACACATGGACGTCTATACAAAACTTTTGCTACATGTGTATCACAGGACACTACATTAACAGTGAGTGGAATTTACATAAACGAATTATTGACTTCAAAGAAATTGTTGATCATAAGGGTGCATCAATTGGGGCGGAGATGGATGATTGTATAAATGATTGGGGAATTCGAAAATTGATAATGCTAGTGCCAATGACACTGCAATTGATTGATTCAAGCAAAATACGACAATGAAAGATGATGTCATTCGTCAGCACAAGTTTATTCATGTTCGATGTTATGCTCATATCATCAACTTCATAGTTGTTAAGGGGTTAAAAGAAGTTGATGATTTTATTACTAGAGTCTGCAACATTGTGCGATGTGTGAGAGCTTCCTCCCAAAGGCATGCTAAGTTTAAGGTAATAGCAGAACAATTTCAGATTGTATGTTCTAGTATGTTGTGCTTGGAAGTTTTGACTCGATGGAACTCTACATAGATGATGTTGGATGTGGTACAGAAGTACCAAAGAGCGTTCTTGAGGATGGAGGTTGAGGATGGGGCATGATGTATGCTTTGTTGGAGCCAACAGGATGGGCTCGGTGCACTAGACGCACATGATTGGACTAATGTGAAGTACTTTGTTCAATTTTTGAAAATTTTTTATGACATAACTATGCAGATATCTGGATCCGAATATTCAGCTGCGAACTTGTACTTCAGCGAGCTCTCGAGGCTTGTCTTCCACTTGAAAAATAGTTATGCTGACTCTAGGGGATAGTTATCTGTTATGGCTACAAGGATAAAGACCAAATATAATAAATATTGAGGGAATATTGAGAAGATAAATAGATTACTATTTGTGGTTGTGATCCTTGACTCCCGATATAAGTTGTCCATTATAGAATTTTGAATAAATTTTATCCTCGAGGCAGTTAAGGCTACACAGTTTATTAGAGTGCTAAAAAGTGATATTGATGACTTATACAATCTCTACAACAATAGTGGTCAGCCTTCATCCGTAGCTAGTAGCTCCTCACACTCGAGGCCGATGGGGTCGACATCTTTCTTAGATGATCATGACCCATTGGAAAGGGTACATGTCGTCTTATTATGCATCAGTATCATCAACTCATTGCAACGAGGAATGTTATGCAGTGTACGTTTGAGGTTGAACGATATTTTATGGAAGAGGTTGAGGCACCTAGTGATATATTTCAGTTATTAATTTGGTAGAAGGTTAATTCCGCCAAGTATCCAGTCATTTTCCATATAGTCCGAGATGTGCTAGACATTCCTGTCACTATAGTTGTCTCGAAGTCGGCGTTTAGCACTGAAGGTCGCTTGTTAGATGCTTATTGGAGTTCATTATCACTGTCAACCGTGGAGACCCTCGTTTGTGCACATAATTGGATAAGTGAAATGCCCATTGGACTAGATACCGTTGTCATTGATGCTGAGAGCTATAAGCTTGAATTGGGTAACTTTATATGTTTTTAAATGATTATTTAATTATTTTAGATGTTTCATTTATTTAACTTCTATTTTTTATGATTTTATAGACCTAATTGTGAATTCTAACATAATTGCCGATGACTGAGAGTCTGAGACGAATGCCCCTTGAGAGTTGGGATGGAGTTGAGGGACTATGGACTATGGAGAACCCCCTTTATTGGTGGGAATCAAATTCTACTTTTATCGTGTTCAATTTTTTATTATCAGTTTTTTTCTTTGTATTGATTGTAACTTTCTATCTTCATTTCAGGTATGACCATTGAGTGAAATCCTTGCTACACATGTGCACATGTTGTTAACTGTTTACAATGTTTAATGTTTATGTAGTTATCTCTAAGTCAGTGTTTAATATTGTAATAAATGAGACTATTATAACTTATGGTTACATGTTATTTTGGTTTTTGAATTATTATATTCAAGTTTTTTTTTTGTCAGTAATTTTTTTTACAGGTTTGGAATTGGATTTTGATGAGCCCAAAAGTCGAAAAAGGGCCTTGAGTTAGCCCAATAAACGGTCGGCCCAATATTCATACGTTGGAAATAATTTCTCCACGTAAAGTGGTTCATTAATTGTTTTGCTGTTCTTCAAGCACTCTCTCTGTGATTGCAATCTCTCTGCAACTCTTGTCTATTTACGGCTGGGGTTGTCTTTCAACTGGAATCGTCTGTCTTTCAATATGGCCTTAGCAGTATCCGCAATCGGTTTTGAAGGTTATGAAAAGAGGCTAGAAATATCATTCTTTGAGCCGGGCATATTTGTCGATCCTGATGGAAAGGGTCTTCGATCTCTGTCGAAAGTTCAATTGGATGATATTCTTGGACCAGTTGAGTGTACTATAGTTGCTTCACTGTCAAATGATCATGTGGACTCTTACGTTCTTTCGGAATCTAGCCTCTTTATTTATCCATACAAGATCATTATCAAAACCTGTGGGACAACCAAGTTAGTACTCTCAATCTCACCCATTCTAAAATTTGCTGAGATGCTTTCCCTTGCTGTAAGATCTGTGAGGTACACTCGTGGAAGTTTTATCTTTCCTGGAGCTCAGTCATATCCACCTCGTAACTTCTCAGAGAAGTTGCTGTACTGGATACCTATTTTGGGTGGGTCTAAAAAACCACAGAAATGGCATGTGTATTCTGCGTCTGCTGAATTTGCAAGCTCATGCGACTCTGTTTACACACTAGAAATGTGCATGCAGCATGACTGGTTTGGACAGGGAAATGGCATCTGTATTCATTCTATAAAGCCCAATCAGACGCTGCAGCTGTGATGACTATCAATTCTGGTATAAGAAAAATTCTTCCAGATTCTGATATATGCGATTTCGAATTCGACCCCTGTGGTTATTCCATGAATGCTATTAAAGGAGATGCAATTTCTACCGTTCATGTTACACCTGAAGATGGTTTCAGACTTCAGTTATGCGAGTTTTGAAACAGTTGGGTATGATTTGGAACGTGTGAATCTGAGGCTGTTGATTGAGAGGGCATTGGCTTGTTTCCATCCTAGCGAATTATCTATTGCGGATGTTGTGGGTAAATCATTTGAGCATAATTGTTCACTGAATGTCAAGGGGGATACTGTCGCAGAGAGAGAAGCCATGAAGAGCTTGGAATTGGCGGTTCCATTGTCTACCAGAGGTTCGTGAAGACTGTAGGCTGTGGTTCTCTCCCAAGTCAACTCTGAAATGCTGGCAAGAGGAAGAACAGGAAGAGAATATTAGCAAATGTTTAATATCCATTGTGGTCTGCATCTTTGAATTAAATAAAAGCATTTCTTGTCAGCCTTACTCTGATAAGGCATAGTCCTTTAGTTTTCTTCAATGGTGTGAAGCGATATGCCTAGTCATAGTCATCTCTTGCACTGCAGAAGCTTTTTGTCTGGCATTATTAGTTAGTTTTAACCTGCTTCTTGTCTTTATGTGAAAGCAAGCAGACCGATCTCCCAAACGGACTCGTAACTGTGTGAGACAGACAGGTTACTGTCCCCCTTAACAAGCTTCCAAGTGTACTGTTCATGTGTCCATTGCTGGGAAATTGTGGAGGTTTTTGCTATGAATATATTGAGAGAGAGAGAGAGAGAGAGTCAAATGTGGAGCGATAGTGAAGCAAGAAAACCCACAAAAATTCATATTTATTCTGTCAATATCTTCTCCATTGTATCCCTCTATACATATTTAGTAATTTCATCTTGCTACATATGAACCGTCGTGGATGCGTGCCAAAGTGGAGAAACTGTCTTTTTCATCGAGTCTTGTTTTCTTCCTTGAAAGGTATCCTTCATGACAGATTTTGCCTGTTGGAGCCTACTTCCGTTTGTTATGTTGTTAAACAAAGCCCACCAAGCAAGAATACGCCAGGAGAAAGGGAGAAAAGAAGAAATTTGAAGACAGATTTCCCACAAACTCCTATCTGATGCGTCTGAACTCACACTTTTCACTTTTCCTGAAGTCGATTACATAATTTTGCAGTAATTGTTTTTTCCTCTCACTAGGAAGAGCTATGAATATAATCTGTAGTAGTCTCATTGAATGTGCTTGTCCCTGTAGTACGGGGGACCAGGAAGCAGTGTGTTTTTTTCCCTTCGTTTATACACGCAGGAAAGCAATTGATCAGCTGGGTTTCTCTTCTCACTTTCGAAATGTTTTACTTTCCATGCTTTTGCGTGCTTAGAGTGAATGCAGGCTTTGAGCAGACCTGCTGTGCTGAAAAACAATTGAGCCTAAGACAAGATCATGAGTTTATCAAATGTGGTGTTTTTTTTTCCTTCCCTTCTTTGATCTTGGATTTCTTCAAACTAATGCCTTGGTAAATGGTTTTTGACACCTTAAGATTTAGACAAAAGGTAATAGTTTTATGCAGAATACAGAATTTTCTTGGTGCAGTCCATAAATGAATATATATTCTATGTAAAGAAACCTCTTGAAATTTGTAGTCTGTTAAGTCCGATGAACTTCTAGCTAAAGAAGTTGCACTTGCCATAGGTGTGTTGACATGGTTTTGCAGACATTGTCATCAAGGAACAAACGCGTTTCAAGCCCTACCATTCAATATAAAAATGTTCTTGAAACTGCATGCCTTGTGGATTTGTGGGCTTTCACTGTTTTTTCTATGGACACTGACTGGAATAAGAATGAAATTCCCATGCAGGAAAAGGAACTTTTGATCATTGGGGAGGAACGGTGCACATCTACTACATTATGGGATCCGCATATATTTTTAAGAGGATCCAATTCCTCTCCATTTCCAAACAGTTTACTTCATTTATTTATTATGGAATTAAAGCATTAATGGCATATCAGCTCTGTCTTAATGCTCAAGTACCATAAACATTACATGAATCATGGAGAATTTTTGACTCAAACAGGAGCCCTTAAATTTGAACTTAAACAGCATATTGAGTGTCGAATTTCTTGTTATTTTACTTTGCAACGAGAGCCGACTATCTTTGTCTTCTTGTTGATGCTCCCTTCCACTTACTTTTTTTGTAATGGTTTTAAAAGATGCTGAATCATATGAGAAATATTCTAGCTACAAAGTGATTACATAAAAGTAATCCCACAAATTGATGTGACTTGATGTAATTTGTCAGATTGTAAAATTACTTTTATTGCAAAGTAGATCGATCTGACAGATCACATGAAGTCACGCAATTTGCAGGTTTATTTTTATGTAATTCCTCTCGAATCATATTATTGAAACAGGATGCTGATTAGTCTAGAGAGAGAGAGAGATGGTGATAGTTGCTTTTACCTCTCCCTATTAGTGCAATGGGCATGGTGTTAAGAATGGGAGAGATTGCGAAGGTCGTGTATGCACTACAAAAAGAAAGAAAAGTAGGGCTGCGGGAGAGCGGGAGAGGTATCCTAAGCTATTGGAGAAGGGAATTGGAATTTATTCTGGCTTCACCTTTTTATATATGCATGGACAACATATCACAAGAACATTGTATTGGATTAGCTATCCCAATCTTTAAAATTTGACTAATATGTGATTTTTTTTATTTTTAGCTAATCACTCAAAACTTGAAGTCTACATTAGATTAGCCATCACATTCTTTATAATAATAAAATTATTATTTATATTTATTTAATTTTTTTAAATACTTTTTTATTTTTTATTTTTATAATCTCCAATAGCCTCCAACAATCATATTCATTTTCATTAATTGAATCCAACAATCTATAAAATTAGCATCTCTAGTTGATAATCCCATGTGCATAACCCACATGATCACACCCTATAACATTAGCATATAGGTCAGGTCACACCTGTGACAGAAACTCATTATTTGACTCTGGTTCAAATGAAACATCAAGCTTTTTCATCGCAACAACTTTATCATTATTGAGATTAATTCAGTTCAGTCTAATTTTAAGCTGAGTCTAACATCCAAACACTTAATTCCAAAATCACTAAATATCACTCAACTTAAAACCTCTTTACATATGGGAACACAACATTTTTCAACTTGTCATAAATACATTTAAACTCATCTTAACATCTAAACACATCTTAGGTGGGCCCCATAAAACTCATTCTATCACATCAACTCACTATTATTCATAAAGAACTCAACTCATCTCAGCTTAGCTCAACATCCAAACAGGACATTAAGCTCGCATGATAGACTCTTCCATAGGATCCTTCACCAATGGCCTTCGATCCAAAATTATCAGTATTTTCTTTTAGATTTAACAGGAGGTGACACCTTACCTCCTCCTTGGGGCCCTAACGTGAAAAAGAAAAAAAGAAAAGAAATACAAGTAATGCTTAAAATTCAAAAATGCAAAATCAATTGTTGAATTTCCAAAATAGAGAGCATGTGTGCCAAAGACCATAAATCATTATGGATTATTAGATGCAATTATATCCGGTAATCCCTATAATTCATAATAATGCATATCTACATTAAAGATAGAAGAATAAATATAAGTCAAAATTCAGAAGTCAGAAGTCAGATGAAAAAAAAAAGACATTAAAATCTACACATTGCTATAGGACGTAAACACCCATATGCAACCACCAAACCCATATGCAAAAATGGAGTGTACAAAATCAATGGGTTGAAACCCAAACAAACAGAGCAAAATGAACACAAAAAAATAAGGCTAGGGTTTCGAATGTTACCTTATTGCTGGTATATGATCTGGAGAGAAGCTTTGAGGAGTTGCTGGAAATGAGTTGTGAGATTTTTTGTGAGAGATTTGGATTCAGTCGTAGTGCGGGAGATAGGGAGGGAAGAATCTGAAAACACAGTCGTGGGAAGGAAAAGAGCCGTGAGATACACTAGTGAGAAGGAAAATGGAAACGACCGTGTGATAGGAAATATTAAAATATTAGAATGAAGATGCTATAGTTCACATCATATATGACTCTAGGGATGAATTTACTATAACTAATCTTTCAGATAAATTGTGTTTAGCTAATTCAATGTAGGCACAATTTAATAAACATTCTTCAAAATATGACTTTCACTGGCATTTGGCTAAGCCAATGCCAGTGCTCTAACCAGTACTCGACTCCGACCCACCCCAACCCCAACCCAAAGGGACCTTGTCCCTTGTATTCGATACTTGCCTATAAAAGGAAATGAAGACCCTTTACATTTGGCTGTTAAATTGCAATTAATGTATTTGTTAGTTGCTTTGGAAAAAAAAAATTACTCAAGTTATTATCTAATTTTGTCGGTGAGAGAGATAAATATATAAAGTGGATACTCTAATATTAAATATTGTAAGACTCGCTTCATGTGTTTATCTTTCTTATTATACCTGAGACCTTCGAGTTCTTATATACCCGAACTTAAAAGAATCTTGATCCAGTTAGCTTTTGTATGAAAATCACAAAGAAGAAGATGATCTTCAAAGCAACTATATATGTGATTAACAGGCCCCCTAGTTTAATGAATCATTTCAAACTTCTCATGAATCAGGTTAAACTAGGTCGATATCAAGTTCTGTGTGTAAAGTATTTAGTAGAAAACCACAGTGGGAGGCAGGGAAGAAATAGAGAGGTGAACATGAGTGCATGTGAATTGTTTCTTCTTCTTTTACCCAGTAGGGGGAGTGGGGTAGGGTTCATCAACTATTTTGAAAGGCTTTTACAATCTTCAATCTTCAAAGGGACAGCGCCAAAGACAAAAACATGTAGGTATTACCAAATTGTTGAAGATAGAGAATCTCCTTTAATTCCAGGCTTTCCCCCCATTCAAACATAACAAGTGGGGGTAAAACAGAACAATTATTTCCTACTCATTTGATAACCCATCTCCCCAAGTGCAGGGGGCGTAGTTTCATTATTATGCTCAGCTTCTCTTAACCCCACTTGCTTTGGCTCTGCCTTTTTGACCCCCTCCACCACCTTGCTGGCAAATCTCCTTTGCTGATTGGTAATATTACGTGCCATTAATCAATGAGATTAAGAAGAGTTAAAGGGCCAAAAGTAGTGGTGATTAGTGCATGACAGGAAACGACACCACATGTTCTATCTCATGGTTCTAAAAAGTAAAGAAATTAATCCAGTACTACTAAGTGGAAGGCTTATTGGCTTTGGGGGTGTGAAGGGAAGGGAAGGGACAAATTAGTGCAAATGTATTCCAACGTCGCCCCCTCCAAGTGCATTGCCTCCTAATGCATTGGACATTTTGTGATTAGTATATACCATCTTGCGTGTCTATTTCTGTTCTATTTGATACTCTCAAATCCAGTTGAAATCTTGATAAAATTATTTTGATAAATTTACTACCAAATTGTAATTTGTTTTTGTGGATCAAATTTTTGTTTAGTGGTAAGGGAGTAGATTGTGATACCCCTATATGATATGGATAATGGTAGGTAGTGTATGGGATCCCACATTGTTTGGGAAGGAGAAGTTCTTGCTCTTTATAAGGTTCCAATGTGGCTCCAATTGTATCATTAACTAGTCATTTTGAAGTATAGACCATGTGGTTTGAGCCTTCTATTAAGGCGTTACAAATGACACTCACACAAAGTAATTTTATTTATTTATTATCTGACACAAAATTATGTGTGATTGAGGATGATAAGAATTAAGACGAGAAAGATAATTACTCATTTCTAATATACACAAATATTTAGAATAGAATCTTGTAGTAACAAAAATAAAAATGATTGGTCGAGATTTTACCAACTGATCGAGGTGATTGGTCTTTAGGTGTCTTGACTGTCTGAAAAACCAGTTCAGATGGACTCACTAAACCACGGCGTGGGCACTAAAAGGTCAGTGTCCAAACACAGGCTAATTAAATTGCTTATAAAGATAATCCCTTTATTCAAAGCTAATCCAGCCTTAATTAAATTTGTCTGATCACAAATGACAACCATCGGATCGACTTTACCTTCACTGATGACATTAATGTAAAAAGCAGCAGGCAATCAGTCCAAAGAAACGTTAGTTTGAGACACAAAGTCAACGACGCGCTGTGGGGCCGGGATTGCACGTGTACCCATGAACGATTATAATATATAGCTATGATCAGGGAGAGAAGGGTGGAGCCCAAATTAGATGATATTTTGTATTGGTGGGGCAGTCGAGCAAGAATAAAGGTAGGGGCCTCAGCATTTTACAATATAAAGAGGCATGCTGATTGCTGACACTGCTTTCTAGGCTTCTAGCTAAGAGTATATTTACCGCCTCTTCTTTATCTCATGGGAACAAATGTGACATGCAGTTGCTTACCTGGTATTTAGGACCCCACAAAAATACACTTTACAAACATATACATGGTATTTACACAGAGAGAGAGAGGGAGAGAGATTTTGCTTTTCAAAGTTTAATGCTTTTTGATTTGTTTTTGTTTGTTTTTCCAGAGCAGTTTGCTGCTTTTGATTGTTTATGGGACGTGCTGTCTGTTGAATGTGGAGACTGTGCTAGTGTTCATGGCATCAATAAAGAAAACCAAACTCAGATAATTGTAGGAATATATTTTAGAAAGAAAAAAAAATGTAGAAAATATGCAAATATGTGAGAAATAATTAGGGATGCTACCTGTATGATACGGGGCAGGGGACCCTTCTCCGCACCCCGCCCTGCATCATGCAGGGGAGGGGTTTTCAACCCCACCCCCCGCCCCTGGGCACCGGGGCCCGGTGCTAGGAGACGGGGTCAAAAATGCCACCCGCCCCACCCTCCGTCTAGGCCAATTCATTGGATCTAAAAAATTATTTTTGGGTCCAAAAAAATAATATAATTAAAATTTATAAATATGAAAAGAACTTGAACTCATTAGAATTATATTTTGGATTGTCTTAGCCTCTTATGCCAACTTTTATACAGGTGGCCAAGGCAATACGCTTGCCACTGGTTCAACAGGCAGGATAGCGGGGTACGGTCCCCCGCTACCCACCCCTAGAAATAATCGGCCACAACTAAACTCCCATGAGTAGCCATTCCATCGTCAATCTCAACCTCAACACCTCGAGAATCTCTCATTTTTTTTTTCAAGAAAATAATTTGTACTATAACGTAATGGCCAACCTCAATATTAAAAGCTTAGCATGCGCTTGATCTATTTTAGACACTTCCTCTGCACTCTTTATAGGGAAGTCACCAAGTCTTTTTCATGGCGTATGATCTCACACTTTGCAGGGCTGTTTTTGGATCATCCAAGGGAGTTATACTCGACGAGACTCTCACAACTTGTACTCATGATTTTTGATCTCGATATCACTTGTTGAATCATATGTTGTTGTCAATCCACTCAAAATTAATTAGTGTTAAAAAATTAAAGGCATTTCGAATAAATTTATTTTTAAAATGATAAAAAGGTAACAATATTGTGGACACACCCGACAAATACTTGGCGGTTGATACATTATGCCCTTTATGTTTTAAATTCAGGCACTGGGGAATGGAACGTCTCAACTCAAGCACCTTTTATTAATTAAAATTAAAAATAGTGGGGTGATTGAAGGTATTTTCTTTTTGAAATCAACTTTTGCATTTATCAAGATTTGGCAAATGTGCCTCATTGCCTTTATATATTCTTTTCTTTGCTGAACCAGTGGCAAGCATTCTAGTTCTCTTTACTCTCTTTGCTACTGAACTTCTTTACTTTTGGTCTGCGAGAAGGTGTGGCTGTGTGGACTGCTGGTGTGGAAAGCGTATGGAATTGCTCTGGTTCACTTCTTTTGTAAATATTACATTCAGCAAAAACAAAACCAGTTGAAGATTTCTTGTGTTCAAGTGTTCAAACCATTCCTAGCGGCTAGCAGCTCCTTCATAAAAAGGAAAAGCTGATTGTGGGTGGCATCTGGGCTCCTAGTTTTTTTTTTAAACTTTTCAGTTCAATGGAGAGGAGAGCGGATGCTGTTTTGTGTTTTGTGGCTTTCTTATGCTTATGGACTTCAGCAACTGGTTTGCTTTCTCCCAAAGGTGTCAACTATGAAGGTAAATGGGGTTCTTTCTCATGTTTTGAATTACAGCTCTATAAAGATTGAATGGTCCTTCATAATTCTTATACATCCAACCTTTAAATTTCTTACAAAAATCTTGTAGTTCTAGCTTTGATGGGCATCAAAGATTCTCTGGACGATCCTCATAATCTTCTGGAAAACTGGGATGAGACTGCTGTGGATCCATGTAGCTGGACCATGGTCACTTGCTCTCCTGATGGTTTAGTCATTGGCCTGTAAGTACATACATATCAAAACCACGCAAGAAATTTGGAACTTGGAATAGGCGGGATAGGAACTCGGAAAATGAAAATCCTTCCTGCTATGAAACCTGAAGCCTATTGTTTTCTGAATTAGTTGAAATGGTTTTGCTGCAGAGGAACTCCAAGCCAGAACTTGTCCGGTACCTTGTCACCTAACATTGGCAACTTGAAAAATCTCCAGTTTGTGTAAGTAAACCCCAATAATTAATAAAGTGTTCTAAATTCAGCATTGAGTATCTTATTCCAGGAGTTTTCTTGCAGGCTCCTGCAGAACAACAATATATCAGGACCGATCCCCTCTGAGATTGAGAAACTCCAAAAGCTTCGCACACTTGATCTTTCTAATAACAACTTCACCGCTCAACTTCCCAATAATCTATTCCACCTGAAAAACCTTCAATACCTGTAAGTCAAATCATAAAACTGTTGTAATTAGACATAGCTTTAACTGCTCTTACTTCTATAAATCTGATGGTGGGATTTCAATTCCGATCAGGCGGCTAAACAATAACAGTCTCTCTGGAGTTATTCCTCCATCTTTGTCTAATATGACCCAGCTTTCTTTCGTGTAATTGTCTTCAAACCTTGTGTCCTTTCTCAACAATTATGTTCCTGTCATGGAACTTGTATGATTATTATATATCTGAATATGGTTTGCTTGGCTTGTTTAATGTTCTAGGGATCTGTCTTATAACAATTTGAGTGGTCCTGTACCCAAGTTGAATGTCAAGTCATTCAAGTAAGTCACTACTCAATCCAAAAATGTTCATTTTCCCTCTTCAAAACATTCCACTTTTTACCTATTTTTAACTATTTGTTTGTCTTTTGACTGGCACAGTGTTGTTGGAAACTCCTTGATATGTGCCATCGGAACTGAGAAGGATTGTTTTGGAACGACATCATTGCCACCTTCTTTCGCCTCGAATTATTCGTCAAGTAATTAGTTTCACCTTTTTTGCAGATTTCTTCAATTTGTTAAAAAAATTTACTTCTAATATAAAGACTTGTATCTCTGTTCATTATCGTTTATGTAGTCATTTTCTTTGTAACAGTTCTCACTTTAGATTACAAACCTGCCATCCCTTGCTTTAATATAATACCCATTTCTCATTAATTCTTGAAATGTAAATGCAGACTCTCAAAATCCCGGAACAACTAAGAGACAAAAAACTGCCTTAGCCTTTGGTTCAAGCTTAGGGTGCATCTGCCTATTAATTCTTGGGTTTGGTTTCCTGCTTTGGTGGAGGCAACGGCACAACCAGCAAATAGTCTTCGATGTTTTTGGTTAGTAATAATATCTATAAATGGAATATAAATCAGTAGCAGAAAGCATCACATTAGTTTGTAATTAAATATTGAACTTTCAAATTTCAGAACAACATCATGAAGAACTTTGCCTTGGAAATTTAAGGAAATTTCAGCTCAGAGAACTACAGATTGCTACAAGCAACTTTAGCAGCAAGAACCTGATTGGAAAGGGAGGTTTCGGTAATGTCTATAAAGGGTGTCTTCAAGATGGTACAGTAGTAGCAGTGAAAAGGCTCAAAGATGGAAATGCCATTGGGGGTGAGGTCCAATTTCAAACGGAAATTGAGATGATCAGTCTAGCAGTGCACCGGCATCTTCTCCGGCTCTCCGGATTTTGTATGACTTCCATGGAGAGGCTTTTGGTTTACCCGTACATGTCGAATGGGAGTGTTGCTTCCCGTCTCAAAGGTGGGGCGCCTCCAACATTAGGCTTATTCCATGCAATTTAGCTTGCAAGTAGAGCAAGATGTTAGAGTGTAATCAAGTTGCAATTTTTGCACTAATATTTAAGCTTTTGTTTAAGATTGATACCTCCCCCTTCTATCTCCAACATGATGTCATGAACATAACATTTTTTTTCTCTTTCTCCACTGTAGTAAAACCAGCACTGGATTGGGGGACAAGGAAAAGAATTGCCTTGGGAGCTGCAAGGGGTTTGTTATACTTGCATGAGCAGTGTGATCCAAAGATAATTCACAGGGATGTGAAAGCTGCAAACATATTGCTTGACGACTTCTGCGAGGCTGTGGTAGGAGATTTTGGACTTGCAAAGTTGTTGGATCACCAGGATTCACATGTGACAACAGCCGTGAGAGGCACTGTGGGGCATATAGCTCCAGAGTATCTCTCCACAGGCCAGTCCTCTGAGAAAACAGATGTTTTTGGGTTTGGGATCCTTCTGCTTGAGTTAATATCTGGGCAAAGAGCTCTTGAGTTTGGGAAAACTGCAAACCAGAAAGGAGCCATCCTTGAATGGGTAAGACAAACACAAATTTAATTTTATGGTTTAAACTTTTAAAAGTTTCAACTTGAAAACTCCATCCACCTTAGTGTAGAAATCTGATTCATGAAACTTAAATTGTAGGTGAAGAAAATTCATCAGGAACAGAAGCTTGAAATGCTAGTTGACAAGGACCTGAAAAGCAACTATGATCCAATAGAGCTCGAAGAAACAGTTCGAGTTGCTTTGTTATGTACTCAATACCTTCCAAGTCACAGACCAAAGATGTCTGAAGTGGTACGAATGCTAGAGGGAGATGGTCTTGCAGAAAAATGGGAAGCTTCTCAGAGAGCTGAATCAACCAGATGCAGAGCCAACGAATTCTCCTCTTCGGAGCGATACTCTGATCTTACTGTTGACTCTTCTGTGCTTGGCCAAGCAATGGAGCTCTCTGGACCCAGGTGACATGTATGGTTGTGAAATGCAGACAAAGTATGAAAGCAAGAGTCAATAGCACATTTATTTTCCATGAATTTGGGAGGGGAAAAAATAAAATCCCAGTGGAAATGAGTTGGTTGTATATTAGAATCATTGAAGCCTTGAAGAGTCTTGTTTATTTCTTACTGTACAGAATCTAATTTGGGAAACCGACGTCGAGAATTTGTTGGCAAGAATAATGATCTTGTATTGAATTTGTTTGGCTTAATAGCTAACATGTTGAATCCGGAGAGAGATTCATTACTGTCTGTCACTACGGAATTGAGGCATATTTTGTGTTTGGACTTTGGAGGGAATGTTCACATCGCCTCTGGGTCAGGCCTGAATGAGTTACTGAAGTCCATCCTGGCCCGAGTCGTGCCCCTTTAGTGCTCAGGAACCATCAACACAACCAGCCTACGAGCCGTACAAGACCATCAACTCCAACACTCCTCTACAAGAACACCTCGCATTTAAGGATTGCATCCGACAAACAGAATGAGATCGCGAACAACACCCCTATCTTGGACGAACGGAAAGTGACCACTTGCCCACCTGCAATCAAAGCACAACCCAGGATGCCACACCACATTAAAGATTGTGGCTTGACACTTGTCCTCGAGATGCTGACCCTTAACACAGGGTATGGAGTGTCCCCTGATACCTAGTATAAAAGCTGGACACCAGGTAACAACTGACTTTCAGGAGAAAATACTATACTCTAAAGAAGAAATACTAACTTTGATATTAGAGATTCTCCAAAACAATCCCAAACCCATCATTTTCTCCGTATTGCAGATTACTGAACCCAATATCTAGTGTGTGAAACACGTCATCAAATATAGATTCCCAACATTTTTGTCTTTTCAAGGGATGGCAAATCGTGTTTTGGAGTCGGTCGTTTCATCCGTTTTGATCTGTTTAATAATTAATTAGAAATAAATTAATACAACATGATCCTTTTAAATCCGTTTTATGTAAATGAGTTGAACTAACACGCATAACTTATTTGACTTGTTAACGTAATTTCACAAAAAAGTTAAAATCTATATTTATTAGTAGCCACAATGTCTTAAAAAATATATATCAATATTTTTCAAATTTTAACATATAATAAAACCAATATTACAAACCATACAATAACAAATATGAGCATAGGTCTAAAATTACAATCCTAATAATAAAAATATAAGCATATTGAAAAATACTAATATTACAACTTAACAATAATAAAATTTTAATTTTGAAATAAAATCTAAACGAATTGATTTTGTATTAAGCGGGTTGATCCATTAATAAATCATGTCTAAACAAGTTAAACTATTTTTACCCGAACCCGTTAACATCAAACCCAAACTCACTAATTATGTGTTGTGTTCGTGTTGGGTTTATAGGTTGTGTTGGGTTTATAGGTTGTGTCAGATATTGCCACCCCTACTTTCCATATCAAGAGAGAGAGAGAGAGAGATGAACTGAAAACAACAGAAAATTCTTCGCTCTTTGGACTTTGATATGGATATCAATTTCAAGTCAATTTGGTTCAAACCACAAGCAGAAGAGAGAATTGCTCCATATAGACAAAACACATATGTAAACCCCATCCAGTAAATGAGTTCTCAGTCGGTAAAACTGTACCCACAAACAAAAACGCGAGGAATAAAAGAAACTTGTGTTACCAAAACATCATTCACAATTTTACAATAGTCAGGACCCAAGTATATGGAACTTCTGTCAGCAGAATCGTCCACAACCTATGCACATCATCATTGGGGCAAGTTTTTAAGTCTTGACAAAGCTATGGCTTCTCATTTGGACCAAAGTAAATGATTTCTGCACTTGATGATGCCCGTCGAAATCGTGTCACCTCTTTTAAGATCCGATATCCTTTGTAAAAGTCCCCATCAAACTGCCGAATATGCATTGTCTCAAGCAAGGGTGACTTGACTAACAGGAGCTTGACAAACTCCATTTCAGGCTTTGAGTAATCATTGATTTGCATCTCTACCTCTCGAAGTTTGTTCAAAGAGATATCTGAGAAGTCCTGGGACTCCAAAAACTTATCAACAGTTTTTACATCATCTGCAGTATCGTTCTTTCTATACCAAACCCCGAGTCTAAGTTTTTGCAAATTGGGGGAGCTTCTGATCAAGCAAAGAGCACAAGAGAACTCTCTCAGAAACTCAAAACGTAAAGCACGCAATTCAAGAGTTTTTAGGTATTTAAGATTCGCTGGAAGCCTATCTGGTACATTGCCTGCAGCCAAAAACTTAAAGGAAACAAACGAAAATGACATAAGGAATTTGGTCTGCTAAAGTAATGTTAAAAAAAAAAAAAAAAAAAAAGGCCATGGAGTTGTCTTACCTGCCAAAAATGGGTTCCAACATTGAGAGACTCTATAACAGGTAGAGAACGAAAAAACCCAATTATACCTTGGGTATTCCAACTGCCGTAAATATATAGGAACTTAAGCTTGGGAGCATCAATGTCGAGGTTGCCAATATTGGTGCAGCGTTTTAATGTCAATCGTTCAAGTAAGGGGCATTTGCAGATAAAAGTTTTCAATGTGTTCATGGTGAAGGTAACATCCTGAAACTCAATGCTGATGAGCTTATCAAATCCTTCAAATCTAGGCGGAGGATTGAACAGGCAATAAGATAGATGCAAATGCCTAAGTTGTAAACAAGCAAAAAAAATCCCCGGCAATCTCGGGCATCCGCGGCTCGAGATGCAAAGGGTTAAATCCTGGATACCATTACTAGCTAGCAAAGATATTAGAAACTTAGTCTCCGCACGGGATTTCAATACAGGAACAGACAAAGTGAATTTAAGTATCGGCCCCGGATGGTGTAGTAAAACTTGATAAATAGTCAACAAAAGTTCTCTAGGATGCATGTTGCGGAAAGTATCATCAAATACAAGATGTGGAAGGGTTACCCAGTTGCGCCTCCATTTTTTTGACAAGACACTTGTCTTCACTGCATCTCGCAGAGGCAAATGGATCAATATGTTCTCTATAACGTCGTCTGGCAGGTCACTGAGAATATCACAGGGAGAAGGCATATTGCGTTTCATTTCTGAACTACTATAAGACACCATGAAAATTACCTGAGAATCAATATCAGCAAAAGAAATTACACCGGAGCATTGAATTCACCTCTTAATGGTAATTATATTATTATACGATTTCATGAAACACACTCTATGAAGCACCCAGAAAGACAACGGCTTAGTACTCGTTTGTCTCAAAAATATAAAAACTATCAACAAAACTCAGCAACCTTCACAAATAAGAGAGAACGTTCACAGGTAGATAGATTCCCACAAGCATTCAACATCGCATCTTTCAGTTTATTTCTTTTTAGTTACTCGTATATAAGTTGAATTCCTTTTGTCGTAACACTGATTTAAATTTCCGAAAGCTCTCCACTTTTAACATTATAAACATCCAGAAAACCCCGAAATACGAACTTTATTCAAAGACATTCAAAAATACCTTTTTTTTATGGATTATTCGGAAATGCAGAAAATGAGGAGAGCAAAAGAAAATTTCTGTTCAATTCACCGATAAAAAAAAAATGGTCCGTAACACATTGAGCTCAGTATTCTGTAGACCCTCTTGTTCTAAACATATGAAAGGCAGGGACTTTATTCACAAGCGAGCCTGAGGAAAAGATGTGAACTTTACCGAAAGCATCCAGACCTCTTAACTCTCAATCTCGTAAAGACCCGAGATCAAAACACATCCTAAATACCCCCATATCATTAAGAATAGACACAAAACAATTACCCAAAAGTGTCGAGCTCCAAAATCACATTTAAAAAAAAACCAGAACAAAGCCAAATCATTCAAGGAGGGCAAAGAAGGACGGAGAAGAGAGAGAGAGAGAGAGACCGGCGAGGAGTGGGGGCATGGGCGTGTCTGAGACTGAATGCTGGGCGGCCGGCGAAGTTGAGTTTGAGAGAGTAGAAGCTTATAAAAAGGGCTGTGAGTTTAGTCGGACCGGTCTGGCCAGTCCCGAGATGGCCCGTCGTCGCTTTTTTTTTTTTTTTTTTTTTTTTTTTTTTTTTTTTTTTATATATATTTATTTTACAATAGAAAAAAAATTATAATCAATGATATTAAACTATAATAATCAATAATTTTTTTTTATATAACATAAATCTTAACTTTTATTAAGATTATAGAGTACTAGGTTTGTTAGAAAAATTGAAAGACTAATTTGATTTCGAGGCAATCCATATAATATGTGTATTCAACTCTAAAAAAATAATTAATAATTTCTGATTTTCTCATAATCAACTAAAAAGAAAGAAGGGTTAAAAAATGGACTTCGCAGTTAGCCCAACTACTAGACGGGCTTGCCGGAGATGTTTGGAAATATATTTCATCTCATCTTGTTTCATCTTATTTTTTTTAAAATAATATTTAAATACAAATACTTTCAAACTAATTATTACAATTTTTTCAAACTAATTATTACAATTTTCACAAATTTTTATATAAAAAATAAAAAAATCAACTTTTTAAAATTCTAAAACAAAAATAATATTAAAGTATTATATTCAAATAATATTTTAACTTTATAATATTTTGTATTCAACTTTTTCTCTTTTATTTTTCAAAACCTAATAAATACTTAACTCAAACTATCTCACTATTATACACAACTCATGTTATTATTATTTATAAAATTCTCATCTCATTTAATTCCCTAAGCATCCCATTTTTCTTGTCTTTTCTTTTCTACATTAATGATATTGTTAATTACATAAAGATTAAAGTTGGCGTTTTCTATTTTGATCAAAGGATAAGGCTCCATTTATATTTTAATGTCTACAAGCGGAATCACAAGATATAATATAATATAGCTCTGCTAGGTACAAGCGGGGTGGGGAGTTGGCTGAGTCGATATATTATTAAAAAACCAAAAAAAAGAGTAAACAGACGAATGGAATTTCATTCCATTTAAATACCCTCTCTCTGTGGCTTCATAGGCATTTGCCTTCTCATTATCTCATATTTGTAGGATATTCGATTGTGATTTTTCTCTATTTTCTTGACAACCAAACAGACTGTTAAGGACCATTGCAGACTATTGCGTGATTTTCTTTTGTTCTCTTAGCAACCAAACACACTGTTACGGACTTTTGCAGACTACTGCGAAGTTAGTGGTGATGATGGTGTCGAGCGTGCGCATGTCGTCTTAAAAATTAGTAAAGAAATTATATGTAAGTCGATGAGTTATCTAAGAATAAAATTCAACTTGGGTTCTCAGATTTATTCGAAGTGTGAAGAAAAAGAAATTTCGGCTTGTGAAGGGAAAAAAGAAAAAAGAAATAAATAGGTTTTCGGCTGAGTTTTCGAGAGATTTTGATTAGATTATAAGAGTTTTTGAGGATTTATGGAAAAACAGAAAAGCTTTTGGATGGCAAGATGGTAAAAGAACCCGAATGGACCGGTGGGTACATACATTGACTCGTTTTTACCAAGGAACTTTTCCTTCTTTTGATCTTTTTCATGCTTTTCCGGAGTTCAGTTTTCCATTCTCTTCTCTTTTGTTAGTTTTATGCAACTTAAAAGACTTTTGAGGAACACAGATAGAGATGAAGAGTCGTGGAGCTACGGGAGGGAATGAAATGAAGAGAGAGAAGTAGAAAAAATAATATTTTTTTATTCAAAAGTAGACCTGGTTACGTGGGGTTTTCCAGCGGTTGCAAGTAGAGTTTTTCTATATGTATATATATATATTTATATTTATATAAGATCAAGCATGTATCCAAATGCAATGAAAACCTAGCAAGACACATCTCATGATTCATCAACTTCACAGAAATTGCAGAGCCTGTAAATAGAACGCTAAACTTTGCATATGATTCTTGATTCAAACGTCAATTCTGGATTTAAACTAATTTGTTGATTGTAACTCTAAAATCTGATAACAAGCAAAGAAACCATTGTCAACATGACTATGGACTATGGAGGCAGTTAAAATTGGTTTTTGTAGTTCATAAAACACCTTAAAACAGATCCTTGAAAGCTTCTATATGTCTTCGGTATCACTAACCACTTCCATTTTTCTTGAGAGAGAGAGAGAGAGAGAGAGAGGAGATATACGATAACCCCTAATTTTATTATTGAAAGCCTCACTTATGGCGGAGGAATACCGTGGCTTAACCACTATAAATCATTGATAACTCAACTGCTGACTTTCCCATATAGAAGGGTATTGCAAGAAGGGAAAACAAGAAAAATGGAAAAATAAAATATAAAGTGAACCAATACAGTAAATTGTAAAACCCTACACGGTTAAGGAATCAGTTTCGAGTTAAAAATCCCTTGATCAAGACGATTCCTATACTACCAATTGCTAGGGATAACATAATAGGAACTGCAACCGGTTCAAAATCAACCACAATTCCTTTCTGGTTTGTTCTTACTTGGCGAGACCTCTCTCCCAAAATCTCGCGGAGAATATTGCTAAGATTGTCCAACTGATGCATGAGTTGACGCTGTCCCTGGGCAATACCTGATATCTGATTCCAAAGTAGGCACCAAGAATAAAATGATAGCCAACAAACAATCATTTCTGAAAAATGACTTCTGGTGACTAGACACCAAAGTATAGGACACCATAAACCTCTTATTTCAAAACAGAAGGCATTCAATTATCATAACCTAATAGGAACAACCATCATCTAATGAAATAATTTTAGCTTCTTCTGATCAAGAAATTATTAGAACATGAAAGGACAATCACCTCCCATCAAAAGCTGTTCTTTCAGTGTTTTGAGAATGCTGACTCTTCAATTACTCAGCAAATACGGCGAATCAATTCTCAGTTTTGGTGGGTTTTGATATATATAATATACATAAATTTGTGCATGTATATTCCTAGGCATTCTCCAAATATATCACAGTATCCTCCAAGTAATCTCCTATTTCTCACAACGATCAGCTACTAACTAGTCATATGACAGCTGTACATTAATAAATCAGAACAACAGAGATTTAGATCAATGCTAGAAGTTATGGCGCTATTGGCATTGTCTTAGAGACGTGGCTCCAAAACTCGTGCACATGCAAATCCACTAATATCTAATCATTATCGTCGTGAAAAGGCAATGAAAAAGTAACTAATTGAACAAGAGTTGATTAAGAAGATAATATTATCTCAACAGATAAAAGTTTTGCACCTTCCAAAATTTCCACCCATCACTTCCTCCCTAAACTTTTAAATAGTGGTACACTTGTGTCAATGTCCTCCCTTACTGGTTCATCGCCTCCTTATAAAAGTTAGTTCCCTAAACTACAAATTTTCAGCCAACCTCGTGTAATTATCCACTTCTTTGTTTTTGTTTCTTTCATTCATTTTTTCCATTTTTTTCATAGCAGGGTGGGATGCAAATAGAGGAACATCTACCAATCTGGCTGAAAATTTAAGTTTAAAGAAAGAGATCATTGAAAACTTTCTAAGTTATATGTATTATGCTCCGGGGGAAATGATTTGTACAATCATAGAGTGTGCAAGTTACGCGCACTCCCATTGAACTTTGAAAAAAGTGAGCAAATCTAGAACTCACATGAAAAGCCCTAGTTTTTAATGGTGGGCCTCATTTTTTCAAAGAGAGTGTGCATAGGACTCACACCCTAGGATTGTATCTAGCATTACTCTCTGCTCCAAATAGTAAAGATATTGCAAGGTGTTCAACATCTCAAATTCATCTTTTCCTTTTCTTTCTTTCCTTTTTTTTTTTTTCCGGTTACAGCAGGGTGGGAGTGCAAATAAAGGAACATCAACAAATCTAACTGAAACTGAATTATAAATTTATACATAAAAATCATTGGCAACTTTCTAAGTTATATACATATATTAAACTCCGAACAGTAAAAATATTGCAAGTTGTTCAGCATCTCCTATTCAACAATTATTAACTTATCGTGCTATAAAATCAGAGAATAAAAACATTTAGAAGGATATAAGAAGACAAGATTAATACCTCTTCCATCAAAGGAGACTCTTTAGACAACTGGGATGAGGATGACAAATTGGGCATTATGGACCCAGTCAACGAACCATTGCCTAAATTAGAGATGAAGTAAGAAGTGGGAGCAGAGCCATTGCAGGAATCAGCTTGAATAGACAATTTTTGTTGACTGGGAGAATTTTTCTTGATGGTTAACTTGGAATTCAGCTCTTCAATACAATTTGTAAATTCATCCATTCTATCATTCAGAGAGGAAATTTGTTCTGAAAGCTGAGTAACGGTGCCCTGCCAAAACAAATAAATAAAGCAAAAAGAAAAAGCAGATTGACAATAAAAAATTTTCAATTGCTAATATTCTTTCAAAAGCACTATCAGAATCATGATGACTAACTTAGAAGATACATGAATTATTCTACCTGGTTTGCAAGAGTTGCGGGGGATTCTGAGTTTCTGTCATCAAACCGTCTGCTTTTGGCAGCATATCCAGTAAGTTTGGCCAGAATCTTGTCACTTTGGGTTGAATATGAATGAGACATGCCACTGTTCAAAATCACATCATCAATCAAAGGTATCCGGTTTTCTTTTTTTGACAAGTCAAACGTATTGGAAGTTTAACAGAAAAAGAACGAGCCAAAAAAAAAAGACCATATTTGGGAAAATGATAATGGATCATTTAAAATCCAGAGGGAGAGAAGCATTGTACATATTGTCTCAAGAGCTTCTTATTTTTTTTTAAATACTTTTAGGAAACCAACTTTCAAAAGTTTTCTCAGTACCATCGACGACATAAATTTACAACTCAAATAGTTCTCCACTGAGCATGCTAATTTATAAAATGGAAAATGTAGCAACAGACTGGTAGAAATAATCTACTTACACAACATAGAATATAAATTAACGGACCATGATGAAGAATCTGTATGACCAGAAAAGTTTCGGAAACTACTTTGCATCCTTATCAGGCTGTTTTCTTTTTTCAGTTTCAAGGCTATGCTCCTAGAAAATTACCGATGATGAGTAGCTGGCACCACTTAGGTTTAAGGTTTGATTGAGGCTTGTGTGAGGTTATGTGTGATACCCCATCATTACAATAAGTATAATTCCGATGCTTCTCGCCAAAATTAATCCTGTTCTTTTCTCCCTCTACAGTGCACCAAATTATTTCATAGAGTTTCCAACTCTCATTGAAGGAATAATGGCATTGCGGTGCTTCACTCGGAAGGTAGTGCCCTTATGGTTCGTCAGGATATTAAGGATCAGATTGTTCATTTTTATGCAATGTTTTGAATACCGTACTGGACGCCATACCGGTCAAGGTACTGGAACGAAATATTTCAGTACCGCTACCGTTTCGTGTACCGTTTCGGGATAGTCGATATATGAATAAATTATATATATAAATTATATTCCAAAATAATAGTCTATATATGAATAAATTATATATAAATACATATATATATAAATTATAAATAGCCTAGTCTAAATTGAGGGTAAGAAAATAAGTTTGTAGTTTGAAAAAATGAAAAAAAAAAAAAATTACAGGCCAAAATATCGGCCGGTGCAGGCCGAAATACAAGCCGGTACCGGCCGGTATTTGGGCCGGTATGACATATATATGATACCTGTACCGGCCCAGTGGCCGGTACGGCAAATACTGGCCATATCGGCTAGTACGATACGAGATTAAAAACACTGTTTTCATGAAAAGCTCCTTACGGAGCAATATTCATGGCGTCATACAGTTGATGGGCTGGATTTTGACTCGATTGACCAGCCTAGTGCAGTTTGCTTGGAGAGAATGTTCAAAGAAGAGGAGATGCTCAACGTGATAAGAGGAATGGACAAAGATAAAACTTTGGGACCAAATGGCTTTTCCATGGCATGTTGGGACATTGTTAGGGAGGACATCATGAAGGTTTTTCTTGTGTCCATGGAGGTGAAGGATTTCCGTCCCATCAGTCTTGTCAGTGGTGTGTACAAGATCATCTCGAATGTGCTTGCTAACTGTTTGAGTGTGGTTATGGGGAAGATCATCATGAAGTCCCAAAATGCCTCTGTCAAGGGAAGGCAAATTCTTGATTCCATACTCATTGTTAATGAATGCTTGGAAAGTAGAATGAGAAGTGGTGTTTCAAGCATTCTTTGTAAACTAGATATGGAGAAGGCCTTCGATCACGTCAACTGGAATTTTTTGGTACATATTCTTGATAGGTATGATTTTGGGGAGAGGTGGTGTAAGTGGATGAATCATTGCATCTCTATTATTAGATTTTCGGTCTTGGTTAATGGCACTCTAGCTGGCTTTTTTAACAGCTTCCGGGGATTGAGACAAGGGGATCCTCTGTCCCTTTTCCTTTTTGTTTTAGTTATGGATGTGTTGAGCAGAATGCTGAAGGCGGCGATATATAGGGGTCTCATCTCAAGTTTCTCGGTGGGTAGTTCTTCGCAAGGCAACATTAATGTTTCCCATTTACTCTTTGCAGATGACACTTTGATCCTTTGTGAGCCAAATTCTGATCAGATTTGTTCATTACGGGCACTCTTGTTATGTTTTGAAGTGGTATCCGGCTTAAAGGTGAACTTGTCAAAGTTTGAAATTGTCCCCATACATTTGGTCAATAATTTAGGGGATTTGGCCGATATTTTGGGTTGTAATGTCTCCACTTTGCCTATGAAGTATCTTGATCTTCCTTTGGGGGCTCCTCATAAATCTAAGGCAATTTGGGACGGGATTATAGAGAAGATTGAATGTAGATTAGCTGGTTGGAAAAATGATCTATTTGTCCAAAGGGGTAAGAATCACTTTAATCAAGAGTACTTTATCTAATATCCCAACCTACTTCCTTTCTTTATTTCCTTTTCCTCTAGGAGTGGCTAATAGAATGGAAATGATCTTTCGTGCTTTCTTGTGAGGTGGTTTGGAGGATGAGAAGAAATTCCACTTGCTTAAGTGGGAGAAGATTTGCACTCCTTTATCTTTGGAGGGTTTGGGGATTATAAAGCTGAAAATTTTCAACAAGGCACTCTTGGAGAAATGGTTGTGGCAGTACCATCAAGAAGGGGATGCTCTTTGGAGGATAGTTATTGATGCCAAATATGGAAGTATTTGGGGAGGTTGGTGCTCAAACGAAGTAAGATAGGCATATGGTGTGGGAGTGTGAAATTCATTCGTAATGGTTGGGGGGAGTTCTCCAGAAATTTCAGATTTGAAGTGGGTAGGGGTAACCGGATCAGATTTTGGTATGATTTATGGTTTGGGGATGAGGCCTTGAAGAATGTTTTCCCTTCCCTCTATAGAATTGCCTCGAACAAAGATGCTTCCGTGGCTGATTATATGGATAATATTTCCGGTCTCACTCAGTGGTCAGTAAGTTTTATTAGAGATGTCCAGGATTGGGAGGTGGGGGACATCACTGATTTTTACAGCTTGCTGCTTTATGCTCTTAATATAAAATCTGGAGGGGTTAATAGATTACTTTGGAACCAGCCTGGTGATAAGAAATTCTCAGTTAGATATTTGCACAAGCTCTTGGCGTCTCATTCTTCTACTGATTTTTTTCCTTGGAAAAATATTTGGAGATGCAAAGTGCCTCTCAAGGTGGCTTTCTTCAGTTGGTTGGCTTCTCATGGGAAAATACTTACTATCGATAAGTTGAGAAAGTGTGGTATCATTGCAATGGATTGGTGTTTCATGTGCAAAAGGTGTGGTGAATCGGCGGATCGCCTTCTTCTCCACTGTGATGCGTCAAAGGCTTTGTGGGATGAGGTTTTTGCTATGCTGGACATTGCTTGGGTGATCCCCAAGAGGGTGGCGAATCTTTTGGCCTGTTGGAGAGGGATTCAAGGCAATCGCCAAATTGTGGTCGTTTGGACCTCTTTGTCTTATGTGGTGTAATTGGAATGAGAGGAATGGGCATTGTTTCGAAAATAGAGATGCTCGGTGGGAGGAATTAGACTTTTTTTTCATACATTGTTGCTTTGGGCTTCGATTTTTGTAATGGATGGGTCTAGTCTATATGACTTCTGTGCTGTTTTTCAGCTTTAGTTTGTAATTATGTGTTTTTCTCTTATATACTCCTAGTGTACTTGGGCTATGCCAAATTATGTGGTTTAATAAATTTCTTACTTGTCAAAAAAAAAAAAAAAGGCTATGCTCCTAACTTAAAGTTGACCAAAGGTTTAAAGAAGATAAAGGACCATTACGTTCTAGTTGACATAACACAGTGTATGACTCATGGAGTAACGAAGGCATGAAAACTCCATAAAAGACACTGGCTTCCTCCTCAATTTTTAAATCCATGCAATTCTTGGCTTTTAACATGCAAAAATTTAAAGTGAACTTCAAGCAACAAACTCAAATAACTGAAAGCAATCATAACATGTATAGATTAATACAATTCGGAAATTGGTAGATCTACAACATATTCACCCTACCACCTTCGGTTGTCTCGACACTTGTTAGAATGCCATATCAGCACTTATATATTGAATACCAATAGAGAAAATCAGAAAAGTGCACCTCTTAAGATGCTTATTTTTCATGGTCACTCTATCTGCAGAGGCTCTAGAAAGAGCCTCTTTGGGGCTTGAAACCAGATCCTCATCTAAGCTGAGCTTCATCTTTAAGTCTTCTGGCAGAGCCTGTAGCATGATTAGATTATTACTACCAATGCAACTACCACTGCATGGAGAGGCATAACAAGGTTTAGAAGTGGTCATACCATGACTTCATTTACAAGCTTTTCCAGTTGAATTTGTTCAATATAGGTCCGAGGAATATATGAACCTTCCAGTCCCAGCTGGTCAGAAACACATTTTACAACTAACCGATCCTTTCCTTGTACCTTTTCATAAAAAAGCAAGAAATTTAGATTAGCGTGGCTCGAATACTAGGCTACAATGAGGGTTCAAAAAAACATTAAAGATGAACAACTCTCTTAGTTGTACACTTTACCCAATAAGAACCACTTAAACGTGAGCCAGGCCAGGCTGGGTCTAGCCCATACTGTTTCCCACACTACCAGGCACTTAGGCCAGATGGGGGTCTTGGGATGCACTATGAATGTTCTTGGTGCAGGACAGGACCAAACTGGCCCAGGCCAGCCCATAGAAAACCATATAAAGGATAAATGAAGGATATGCCCATGCAAAGGTTTTCTAGAACCCTAGTTTATAACATATTCAGAATCATATGAGAGTAAAAATTAGGTGTAGATATATACAGCAGTACCTGAACATAATGGCGATTTAGTTGCTCCAACCAATCAATTTTTACAGAGACCCTGTCATCAGAGAATACATGGCTGCTTCTTTTAAGGATAGCTGCCATCGTGTATCCCAAGGCCATTAGGCCACCAAGAAGACGCACACTAACCCCAAAAGTTATTCTTGGTGATATGACAAATGGATTATCTGTCACCCATTCCTACCAAACATGAACAAAACACATTAAGTTGGTAACAAAATACCAGTACAGTTTCCACTTCCATGTGTGAACCTAATTTTTAGCAAGTATGGAGAGCCATAGAAAGGTGAGACATCAAGAATACTGGAGATTTACAAATTATTCTGTGGATATACAAAATTTCACAACGTCAACAAGGTTGTTAAACAGAGATACAGCAAAGGATTGCAGGGGTTTTCCAAATCAGATTTGCGGATGTGAAGATCCTAAAACCCAACAAAAAAGAAAGAAAGAAAAAGCGATTGCTAATGGTCTATGTTGAAAAATCATTAAAATCAAATTTAGAAGTATAAAATTCAATTAGTAACACCCTATACTACACATCTCTACATACCTAAAAATTACATCTAAATTTTTTGAGTTGGTCCTTATAATTGCAGCAATGTTGACCTCCAATTTTTATCATTATTTCGATTTTTCCTCTTCCTTCCAAATATATTAAAATGGCATTAACAAAGGTAGTACTTGATTCAAATTGCACACTGGCTTTCATAGCTGGAAATACATTGTTAAAAAAAATCTCTCCCTCCCCCCTCCTATTCCCTATCATCAAGAACAATCTTTTAAAATACCCAAAAACTCAAGAATCAAGGGTGACAAAACAAGAGCTTAGGGAGAGGAAACAGGTGTGGAATGGCTGCATAGGCAAATTGGAGAAAGATATGTAACAATTTGTATATCACCAAATCCATTATGAATAACAGAAAGTGATAGTATAGAAATGAGAATGTACACGACTGTTAATGAGAAGTTAATATGGGGGAACAAAAACTAGTCATTTCCTCCCTTAGATTCAGCTGCACTGCTCTATACATGCACTTGTGCGAAACTACTTGCCTCTGTTTTGGATTGGACGCACCCATGTGAAAATAGAACTTTGATTATTTGGGTTCATTTCCAATTAAAGTATGTAAAGCAAGCCAATTATAAACTATATATAGAGAATTGAGCCTCAAAATCTACCAAGCAACTTGTTAGACAGGCATTAAAGAAACAAAAACCCCATCTGTAAATAAACCATGACATATCCTCCTTTTAAGAAACAGATACAGAATGAGGTTATGGATTCAAACCCTACCAGGTGCACATGTATATTACCAATATAAAAAAAATCTGTCAATAATCCCCACTCAGTTTTTTATAATAAGGAACCTAGAAAACCGAAAAAAAAAGCAACTTGTCTTTTACCCAGTTAAACCCTGAACCACTGTAAAGTGCTCACATCACACGGATCAAACCAATCATCGGCTTTTCACCAATGGAATGCGGCTCCTATAAATTGTTTGGACCCAAGCTTCGAGCCTTAGACCTAGGGAGAGCATACCCTCAAGACTGAGGCCCTAACCACTTGAGCCAACCCCTAGGGGTACAGTCCCCTCTCATTTGTCCTATTGATATGACAAAAAGAAAATAATTTTCTTGGTTTATGTAGCTGTATATTATGCATGATGTTTGCACTTTCTAGGACTTGCTTAATAAATTTCATTTCACTAAAGCCAACATAACTACATAGATTTGGCTAGTCAATGGGTCAATTGAAGATATCCTTAGCATGATATGCATGCTGTTGGTGAAAGCGCCAAACACACTCAAGTGTAAACGCCGACTAGATCCTAGAACCCTAGACGCAAAGTGCAAAGCGCAATCGCGCACCTGATTTAAGTGATGCACACATTATTTGAAAAATAATGTATAATCACAAAATAGAATAAAATAGAATAAAAAGGTTTTAAAAAAAAGATAATATTATATAAAGCCTATTAACTCAATTTGTGAGGATATTAGGCAACACAAAAACTCAAGTGATCCTAATTACATACAATTAAAATATCACATTTTATATAATTATCTTGTGATTCACAAAATATACATAGTCATGATATTTGATAGCCATAATCAAAATAAAGTACATGATTGAATCAAAATATACAAAATCTATGCAATCCTAAAGAAGAAAGCCATCCTCATCATTAAGCATAGGACCAACATCATTGTCATCAAAAGATTTGTAGTCATCATCATCTTTCTTATTTACTTCGTCTTCTACACGGTCTAGACAAAAAGTGATAGTTAGAACTGAACTATAATTTTTTTCCAGAAGATACAAAAGCACGCTTCTTGTAAGCTCACTAAATATTGCGTGTTTAGTGGGCCCTTCTGCAAATACGGGTCACTTTTGGTAAGTGATGCACTTCGGCCTTGGCACTTCGCACATAAGCGCGTTTTTATTGATGCTAGATATGCACTCTATAACCACACAAAGCCTTAATCTCAAGTACTTGCGACCTGCAAGATCCATCTTTTTCATCATTCAGCTATATCCGATATCATGGCCCACTATGCCCTTGCCAGTCATAATACCCAATTCCTCTAAAGACTAGACTGTCTATTACCAAACAACTCGAGTCAGAAGTCAGCTACATAAATTTTTTTTCTATGAAGATTTTCTAGGGCAATATCTTAGTACATCATCATGTCTGAAGGCATAAAATTATGATTTCCAATTTCTTACTTCACAAATATGCCGTACGTTAAATATATCGCAGGCATTATATTCTGGATGAGTAACAATGCACAATTATTAAAACAACAAAAACAAAACTTTAAGAGGCAAACCTCAAACATGAGACTGTATCTTCCATCTTTATTCCGCATCCTTAAATATGATTGGCAAGATTTGGGATCTTCACCAGGTGGTAAAAGATATATGTCATAAGTCTGCTCCATTGTTTCTGTATGATATTCAGTGAAAATAGCCTTGACTTGTTCCACCGTCACTTTCCTTGCTGACTACAATAAAAGCAGCACTCATTTAATGATGTGGACAAATTCCTAGTACCTCATCTATCACGTGATATTTTCGACTCTTCTATTTGGAGATTTTGGGATAAACACAGACTTTTTCAAACTACCACCAAATTTGCAATAACCTCTATGCTACAAAAAATTGCAATGTACCTCCTTTTCCTTTAGAAAGACAATTACTCACAAAAATTTAAAAAACAAAAAACAAAATACCCTTATTAAATTCAAATGAAATAAATTTTTGAACAAGAATTTACTTTTTACCAAAAAAAAGTAAAAGAATGATATGTTTTCACTTTTTATACGTTGTTAAATTATTTTGAACATTTTTTTCAAGTTTTAATTTCTTTTATCAAGGGTTTTATATCAAATGTTTATGGAGGTGTTACACTGCAACTTTTTGGTAATTTGATGGGGTATTGCCAAAATACCCTCATTCTCGGGCATAGGCTATAGCTGTTCCTGAAACATGGCAATGGTAATTAGAGGACAGTGATTTGAAAAGCCGAGAACTTTTTGAAACATTGCATTAAACAATCCCCCTTTAAAAACCAGCTTTTCTAGGGTGTACAAAACTAAACTAAGAGACTTCTGGTAAGCACAGCCTAAAGATAAGCAAAATGTGTAACTTTATGAATAACCTTTAGAATATAAGTAGGAGTCTGAAATCCATTAAATGGATTGAACTTGTTGGTGATTCTTATATGGGCAGTTTGGAGATCTGGCTCGATAAAGGCCTTGTACATTGGATAAACCTGTGGAGAAGAATCTAGTTGAGAATTTCAAAGAACACAATTTCTTCTCAGAAAAACAAACAAACAAACCGTTTCAGAAATTTGCTGAATTATTTCTTCGGGTTGTTGGCCAGCACGGTGTATGTCCCGCAAAACCCGTTTGACAAGGTCAAAGTGAACTCCACCTGTTACAGACACACGAAGGTCCAGTAGAGGTCTTAATTTTTCACTTAAAGCATAGATGCCCTCAATGATCACAATGCGGGAGCTTGGCACATCAAGTGTCCTGCCACCAGTACATGCAATTTAAACACAGACCAGGTGGATATGTAAGAGTCGTGGATGATTTAGCCATGCATTAATTAAAAAATAAAAACAACTTCAGGATAATTGAATAAATTGACCGTGTGCATTAATAGAACTAGAAAAGGGACCAATACATGGCTTTAGATTTCAAGATATAAAAGTACAAGACTCAAAACAGTTGCATTTCTCTTCCTCCATGACCTGGGGTTTTGAATACAAATATAGATCTCTTCGATCATGAAAGATATTGCACAAGCAGTTCAGTCACTTCACTTGAATGTGAAATGGCAGTTTCCATAACCATAACATCATCTAAATATATGAAACAGAAGAATTCAACTACCGTTTGCTTAGATTGATTGGGACATCATTTTACATATAATTCCCAACAACAAAAAAAATGTAAACGTTTGCTTAGATTAATTGGGACTTTTACATCTCAAATCTAAGATCTCTGTATGTTATTCTTGAACTAACATGACATAATATAATTTCAAACATTGTACTCAAAGAATGATGACACCCAACCACGCTAAAGCTATGAAAAAATACTGGATGGAGAGCAAATACCTGTATCCTGTGCGGGAGCTAGACTTGAAATCGTAAATTGGAACCTGGACCTGCTTATCTGCCTTTAAATCATGGACATTCCGGAGCAAGGTGTCATAGTCTGTCAATCGTGGATCTGTTTCAGAAAGATAACAGAACCAATATAATCATGCCTGATGTATTTCCCTACTTGAAAGCTGTCATACTGATCAGGGATTGCACCAAGGGCTAAGACACCCAAAGTTTATAAAACACACATAAGAACCGAACCATGACTCCATCATTAAATCAGACTACACATATGACTGAAGACATTCCAAGATTTCAATGACGTTTTTGCCCAACAAAACTCATTAAAAAGATAATTAGATCAAAATAGATCTTTTGCTTCCCTCTTGTAGTGGAGAAAAAACCATCCAGTGATATGGAAAAGAACAAATAGGGAGAAATAAATATTCAACAGGTGTTATGAAAGAAAGGAAGAAAAAGAAAACTATTTAGGTCAATGGAGACTGTAAACAACTAATGGAGAATCATGGAGTATGGTCCTATATAGGTCATAAAGCCCTATACTCAACATAATTATAAATCTGCACAATCAATACAAGTAAATGTTGCGATAATCTAGCAGAAAAAATCCTGAGTAAATTTTGCATAACGGAGTCATGGGAATGAGGTGGTTATATAAGGCACATAATGTGGTGATCATATGGCAACACAAAAAATTGCAGTAGTATGGAAGGTGTACCTATCTGTCTAGTGTTGTCTATTTGGAGGAAAATGAATGATAAAAATTTTGAGGATTGTGAGCAAACGATGCTAGAGCTTAAAATTTATTTCTCCAATACCGTGTTTCTTTAGGCAGCCGCTATAGATTTTAGTGGACTGTGTTTCCATGACTTCCTTATTTCTTTTCTATATTTCTAATTAGGTGTTTCTCACTTCTCTTGTGCACATCCTGTGTAAGGCTGTGCCTTTTGTACTTTCAATAAAATCCACATTTATTTGAACAAAAAAAAAAGAATATAGTAATAGCCTGATGCAGAGGAAAATATGCATAGCACAATTAACCGAAGGAAATTTTACCTTTTTTTCTTAAATAAAATTTCAACACTTGGGAAGTGAATGGTAGATATAAGAAAGACAAACAGGCTAGATTCACAGATCCTTCCATATGCTCCTCCATGAATTAAAAATGCAATGGCTCTGTGAACTGAATGGGTATGCAGCTGGAAGCACACTATTGATACTTTAAATGTGCTTTCTTGATTTATCAAATTTTTTTTATCATTTACTATAAAAAATCAAACAAGAACATTTAAAGATGAAAGCTTCCTATTGCCAAAGTGGCAGAAGCTTGATGGAAATTGTATCAAGCTAAAAGGTTCATATTAATCATTTTCATTTAGGAGATTTTTTTATGGGTCATTTTCATGTAGGAGATTATTATCCATCTGTCATGGTTATTCAATCAAATTGGTATTACATTCCGGGGTGATGATAAATGTCACCAGGCTTTAAGAATGTCACATGAAAGGAAATAACACAGTAAATAGCCTTGCAAACATGGCAAGTAGGAGTATGGCAGAGTAGCTATTGAAAGTTTAAGATCCCCTCAAAGATTGCAGACAATGACTAGCCAATCCACTTAAAACTCTCAGACAATCTTCTTTACAAGGTGAAACACCAAACAAAAAAGTAAATGGAACAGCAAATAGAATGTGGATTTTGTGACTCGTTAAATTTTTTTCCAAGTCTCAAGGCTTACGCTCAAAGAAACCTCAAGACAAACTAATCGATTCACTGTACAGAGGTTGAGTAACCCACATCATGAAGCAATCAAGAGAAAAACATTGTAGAAGACACAAGGCCATCAGATAGCCTCCCACAATCCACATTCTAAATTAACACTTTGAAGAGGTCACTCCTCAACTCAAATGTGTACGCACATAACATGCTAAATTTCTAGGCAATGAATCTTATAGCAGGAATTATAAGAGTCGAAGCAGCACAAGGGATCAAAACTTCATGGAACGCAAGTATACAATTATGAATATGATTGGCTGAACAAAGGCAATGAGATGATGCAAACAAGAGACCGTGATGGTGAACCAGACACACACAGACAAACACAGAAGAGGCTGCACAGAGTTCAATAAAATTTCATTATTTCAGTCCCCACATATGGCTCATGAGGCTTGGGAACTCTCAAAGGGATAGGCGTAACCACATTAATTAACTCACCAACAGTGAAACATTATCCTACTTGTGAAAGCACTTCATGGATATTTATTCCATCCCATTTGAAAATATATAGAGTTGTTTAAACAGCAAGAATTTCAAAGGAATTTATAGATGATACAGCCGCAGCACGGGAAATGATATGGCACCAGCGCATGAAATGAGTTATAGATCATTTTAACTAATTGACAAGCACTATAATTCTAAGAAGCATAAAAGGAATATAAATCACAACACCTATGCAAATGCTTCTGTGCATCTCTTTCTTAGACAAGGGTTCATTTGGAAACACAACTATTCTCAGGTATTCTCATATATTTCCTTCCCAAATATCACTCAAACACAAAACACTTTTCAATCTCAAATCTTCAACTTTTTCATCTAATAATTACATAATCATTACAACTTTCCCAAAATCCCAAACAAAACACAAAAAACAATACTACTTTTTTAAATTTCAAAACAAAAATAATATTCAAACAATTATATTCAAACTATTTTTTAACTTTATAATATTTTTACTCAGCTTTTTCTCTCTCATTTCCCAAAACCCAATAAAACATCTTAACTGAAACCATTTCACTACTATTCACATATATACTGAGATATTCTAAGTATCCAAATGGCCCTAAGTCTCTCAACTTATTAGATACCTCAGGAGTTTTGATGTTGATACACATCTGGCAAAGTCCAGGTACATAGAGAATGTCCATGCCCTTTCCATATGATGGTAAAAATTTTCTAACAAACTTCCAAATGAGATCATATGTCAATTTTTGCAGATTTTATCCAATAAGAAACACCTGGGCAAGAGCATTTCCGATATTACACTTAATTCTAGAGAATAGCTAACCTGTACATATGCGAAATCCTCATAAATGACAAAAAATGATCAAGATTATTTACCGTCAAAGTTTCCATCAACAATTCGACTAGAATCATTGTAGTTGTCCATTGAAATAACAGCAACACTGGGCATAAAATTGAGTATCTTTTCTGTTAACACAGTCTTTCCAGCCCCAGAAGGACCAGCCAAGCCTACCAATATTATTCCATCATTCTTTTGTGCTAACAATTGGCATGCACGGATTACTATAAAGAAGCCCTTCTCAAATGACAGAGGATCTTGAATGGGATCAATCTCATATCGATCACAGTCCTTTCTCTTAACCAAACAAACTTGTTCTTTTAACTGGACTGGCTGACTCTGATGTGAATCACCACTAGAAGTATCTTGAACCATTGCAAATATGTCGCGTCCCTCTGATTATGAGAAACAGATAATGAAACAAGTCGAACATACTTGAAAGCATATAATGTGACAGCTAAAGAATTAAAGTCGCTGAGAAAGAATAAAAGGTAAAAATCCATACTTAAATAACAGTCAACATATGTCACAATTTAGGTGCATAAGAGAGGCAAAATCTCCAAGAATTCACCACCATGAAATCTGGAGCTTTGACTAGATTAATATTTACAACATCCAATGAACAAAAGAAAATTTGTGGAACTTTCCTTCAGAAATTGAGAGCATAAAAGTCATTGATAAACGCATCAAAGGAGAAAGGTAAAACAGAGTACAATTTTAATATTCACCAAAGTCCTAGAAAAACTGCTAAAAAGTGTAAAGGAAAACAGAAGTTGATTTCAATGTTATGAACAATGACATTGCTTCATCTCTATACCCTATTCTTAAAACAGCAGAATTATTTAATTCTCAAGAGAGATTAAGACACTTCTGCAGTATTTTAATGAAAACGTCCATCACAAACTAAATTTAAATCCATCTATCTCGAGTAATAATCTAGTTACTTTGTAGCTTCGGTCAAGTAAAGACAAAAAGACCTTGCAATTAGTCGAACCAACAAAAACCAGGCGCCAGATTAAAAACAAGAAAAAAAAAGTTTTGATTACCCCATGAAAATATTTTAGGTGAGTGTTTTATAGGAGTTCCAAAGTGGATGATGCTTCTAGGAAAACCCTGTTGCCCATAATCGGCTAGATGACTGAAGCCCTTCATCGGCAACATAAATGATGCTCATTTTTCATATGAAGTGTGAATCCACTACGCTCAGCTGATGCAATAGCACCGATTCAAGTCCTTTCTTAAGCTAGCGACACCTCTATGTCCATCTAACCAGGGATGCGATACACCCACTCAATGAGCAATTATACCAACAACTGGAGTTGATATCTCATGCTGTTATATATCGCTTATATAAAGGTCAGGGTTAGAGCATTAGAGACCATATTTGAGAATATCTACAATATTTAAGAATCATTAACGTATTCAACTCCAATGATCATATATCATAATTCAATCCTTATCCTATGATTAAACAATACATATGATACTTGTCTTAAAACTTTTCCCGGGACGTGCTTTAGAGAATCACGTGAAATTAAACACAACACAAACTACCAAAGTATGATTTTAAAGATCAAAACAAACAAATGTTGCACTCGTCTTAAAATAACAATACAAAAATTGAATTCTACAACATCCTCTATTATATTAAAAAAAAAACATAAATTAACGATCATCCGGTCAATAGTGTCACAGTAACAACAAACCCAGAAAACAAAACCATCAAAAACATATATACACAAAAGAAAAACAATAAAACAAGGTTGAGTCTCCTCTACTATCTAACTCCACGTGCCCCCCAAGTAAACCGCTTAAACAAAGCACAGAGTAAAATGGGAAAAATAACGATTACGCTTGCCTAATAATTGCACAACAAATAAAAGCCCATAAGCCAAAATGGATCGAAACAAAACCAATGTGCAATATTGGTGACGACGGAAGCAGTGACCGAGTCACAGGGAGACTTGTTTCTTATACCGCAACGAGTCACAATGAATTCGCGAAGGAAAAAAAAAATATATATATATCCAAGAAAGGCAGGCCAGTCTACAAGGTCGTTGTCTCCTTCCTATATATATTACCGTTCCTTGCCGTTATATTTCTGGGTCTAGAAAGGAATGTGATTTTCCGGGATACTTCAGGAAGCGGGAATTCTATAGAATCTGCTTTAACACTCCCAACAGAGAGAGGAAGCCGGGGGCACCATGAGAGAGAGAGTATTTAATGGCGCAGTTTTTTCCAAATTTATTACTTTAATGTTATTTTTCTTAAGGAAAGTCCACGTCGGGCAAGCCAATTTACTCTAAAAATAAAAAGAGAAATGTTTTAAGTCTCGAATTTTTAATTCAAACATGTCTCGAGTGGGATTTTTTTTTTCCGAGTGATTAAAAAAAAATGTTGTGAATTTTTTATTTTTTTAAAAATTTTTTATGATGATTAAAAAAATACATGAAATAAAATAAATAAATAAAAAATTATCTGTTCGGGACACTTTCGGGCTATACTG
Source organism: Juglans mandshurica (assembly GCA_022457165.1). Lineage (NCBI taxonomy): Eukaryota > Viridiplantae > Streptophyta > Magnoliopsida > Fagales > Juglandaceae > Juglans > Juglans mandshurica. Next base: position 21,231,176 of record CM039629.1, on the reverse strand, counting down.
CTCAAAATAAAATATGTTTAGATGCGTGGAAAATGGATATCTAAACAAAAATAAATAAAATAAAAGTTGCTATTATTACATTAATTTCTACTATGACTCCATAAAGTATTCATTTTTATTTTTTTACTTGATATTTGAATTCAAAAATTGTTATCTTATAATGGATTTGAGTTTTTTTAAACTTTATCACTTCTCATATTTAAATATTATATAACAAATTTTATCTAAAAATTATAAAATTTTATTTTCTTAGAAAAAATATTATTTAATTGTAAGGCACGAAACAATGAGAATTGGTGAAATTAGTGATTTATGTGTAGTCTAACACGACATAGCCGTACATATAAAAAGTGGCAAGTCAAGAACATGAGAAGGATATGTGCTATAAATATAATATAAATGGGAAAAAATTATTGAAAGCATTTAAAAATAGAAAAGAAAAGAGTGGTCAAACCAACAATAAATTGACTAATTTCCTATAATTATATTTTATATGGTCATCTGGTCTTTAATTGAATGAGACTACGACTCGGTTTGGATTGAGAGATGAATTGAGATCATTTTATTATTATTTATTACTATTTATAAATCTCAACTTATAAATCTCACTATTATTTACAAATTATCTCAACTCATTTTATCTCTAAATTCAAACGTGAGTGAGCGAGCGAGATCAACTAATTGGGTTAGAATAATGCTAAATATAATTATGGTTTGTGCAAGTACTGTACACTCTTTTCAGACTCCACCGTTAACAAATTAATTTTTTTATCTTATATTTATTCATTTTTTAAAAACAAGTATCATTTCTTATTATATATGCTGCCCTTCTAGATCTCTGTTTGCTTGACCCATTCAAAAACTTGAAACCATTAATTTTTTATAAATCCTTTGTTTTTTTTAAACTGGAATTGGGGTAGGTAAAACCAGCCATGAGTCATGTCTCATGACCAGCTCAATTGTTTAGTAGATATATTTTCCTTTTTGTCGGTCGAGAGGATTGAATTTATCGATCGAATTGAGGGTTAATATTATAATTAGAAAAATGATTTAAACAAATCTTAAATAAATAAATTTTATATAAATCCTTGTAAAAAAATGAATTTCACCTAAAAAAAATTATAAAAAACTATTATTTATTAGTAAAATTTACTTTTCTACAAATAGCTTGTATGTAGTTTATTTATTACTCTTATAATTATTTTTCAAATATATTATAAAAACACATTCTATTTAAAATAGAGTTATAAAAAATAATAAAATTTGTCGTCTTTATCGTTTTTTATGTGTAATATTAGGTTGCATATGAGTGTTGAGATGATTTCAGATGATCTGAGTTAATCGATAAATAATAATATTTTATGAGTTTCATTAATATGTGTTTGAATGTATAACACATATAGTAAAGTGTTTATATAACATAATTTGATTTGAAAAATAAATGCTAAAATTTGAATTTTATAAATCAAATCCTATCATTCAAGTAAGATAGAAGGTATGCTCTATACACCTACTTCAAAATAAAATAACTGGCAGTTTTAAGGTGTATAAGTCCCGTGCACTCATTTTGAAAAAAGTAGATAAATATGAGACCAACATGAAAAAAAAATACTTTTTTAATAGTTGATCCAACGTTTTTTTTTAAAGAAAAAATATATATTTATACATCCTAAGACTGTATAACATATATAATGCGGGAAGTTTCATAACATGTATAATGAACCGATCTAAGGTCATCATCACGCCAACTGAGTTTCATTTATGCAATAGTCATACCTATTTGCACTGTGCATTTGACTAATAAAAATGTGTATTTTATTTTTCTTTGTAGATGAAATGTAATTCATTTTTCTTTACATCTCTCTCTCTCTCTCTATATATATATATATAGATCTTTACATTTCTTTGGGTTGACTTTGAACTCTTCATTAGTTTTGACTTCTAAATCGTTTTTATCTCATGAACTTGAATTCACTGAACTCGAAGATTTGATCAAGGAGAAAGAGTTGAATATGAGGAATGCTGGGAGCAGCCTGCATCCCAGCACACCTTCACAATTTTTTTTTTTTTTTTTCTTCTCTTCAACACATGGTTGTGTTGAGGATATGGGCTGCAACAAGTATTTTCCCTTTATTCAATTGTCCTGCAATTGATCTTTGTACCGCCACTCTTCATATGCAACGTTTTATAAAGTGATTAGTTTTTTAAAGAATAATGATAGACGCACGATCGTTTTTACAATAGTTTTTAAAATGAAAATATTTATGTAAAGTGATATTATTTTTATAAATTATTTCACAATATGTCCCTTATTTACAACGTAATTATATATAGAGTTATAATCAAAGTTGCATGTCTATCATTTTTTTAAAAAAGAATAATGCTAAATGCAATAATGGATTGTGCAAATGTTACGTATTTATTTTGAAAAATAGTAAAATTCATTATTAAAAATTAATTTTTTTATGTAGATCTTATATTTATTTATTTATTTTAAAAATAAATGTGCAGTACTTGTATATTTTATAACTGTAAATATCAATCCTCGATAGATATCACCAGATGGGTGTGACATGTTACTAGTCTAGTCAAAATTCTTTTTTGATATAAAGAATGGGTGGTTTCGAATCCAAATTTTTCATTTGAAGAATCGGGTCACATACTACGAGAATAAATGGGCCAAAATTCGAGCAACTTTGCTAGCCCTCACAAGACATTTATCGTTTATTCTACGATTCCATGTCTCGGTTAGTGTGCCAAATAAGAAAGGGCTGGATCAATTGTCCCCAACAGATCTTATGGGAAATCCAAATATCAGCCCAAATAATCAAAGGGGGCTGCTGTGACCACTCACGCGGCCTGCGTAATCAAACCTTTCAATGCTCTTATCAATACAATAAATAAAAGAAAAATGATATTTACATTTGTGAATATATAAGTATCGTACAGTCATTTAAAAAATAAATAAATAAATATAAGAGTCACATAAAAAAAAATTAATTTTTTAATAGTATAACTCATTTTTTTTCAAAGTCTGTACGGCGTTTGCGCACTCCACGACTGTATGTAACATTACTCTAAATAAAAATGTTACTCATCATCTATTTATTTATCATCCTCTAATCATGATCTTATGATATATCATCATCATTATTTTATTAAATTTTTTTATATGATCTTAAATGATTGATACACAAGTGAAACATAACAAGCTTTCAACATAAAAAGTTTCATTCGTTCTGCTATAACGAGAATATAACAGCTACTAAAAGAAAGAAAGAAACAAACAAAAAAATTCAAGATTAGATTAGATGCATGCGGTGCTCTCGCTGGTAGGGATATATATAGTACTGGTTGCGTTAAAAATAAAAAAAAATTCCACTACTTGCCTTATTTTCTGTCACATAAATTGTAGGTGTGACAATAATAATGTTCTTTAATAATCTCATCCTATAAAACCTTAACCACATCACAATGGAGAAGAAGGCCGTGGTCCACCGATTCTCCATTCCTTTTGCACATAAAGAAGACTTGCCGGCATTGCTTGGATGATGTGTATGAGGGTGATGAATATCTTGGTTTGTTGGAGAGGAATTGAGGCCAATCGACAAATTGCGACTGGTTCGAAGATGGCACCATTATATCTTATGTGGTGTATTTGGAATGAAAGGAATGATCATTGTTTTGACAATAGATCTGAACGTTCGGTGGGAGGGATTAAAGATTTTTTCTTCCATACCTTGTTACTTAACTATTGTATTGGATGTGACTAGTTTAATGACAGATTTATGCATATCTTTTCAACTCTTAGTTTTTAATTAAATGTTTTTATCTTGCATATTTCCTGTGTATTTGGGCTATATATGCATAATTATGCATATTAATAAATTCTTATATGAAAAATGTTCAAAGAACCTTTATTTTCTAAAACTACACAATTTCTAGGATAGTTGGACAGTGATAGGAGGGCATTACTGTTACCTTAAGACTTACTCAACTAATCTATGACTCAAATTAAGGCCATAGACTAAAGACACATAAATAGCAGGTGATCATTGGATTGATGGAGCACACACTGGCATGACGAATAACATTAGCTAACTCGATCACATTAGAATATTGATTGAGCTCATGACATAAAGCACATTACTAAAATAAATTTTGCCATATTAAGTATTAACTGATCGTAATAAACAGTATGTTTACGGATCAACTTGTAAGTAGTACAACTCCTGTAACAATGCAATTCGATAGTCATGTACACTCTCAATCTTGATCTCTATCCATTTATGCAAAGTTGTGGATGTAGGCTAGGCGGTCGATTGACACAACCGACCATATGTCACAAGGCTACAAGTTAATAAAACCCTAGAGTACTATAACTATGGACAAACCTTACTATGTGTTGGGTGGTCTTGCGCCTCTTTCAATCTTAAAAGCTAGTTCAAGAGGTGAGACTTTCACTCACTTATATACTGACAACCCAGCCCCTTCAACAGCCATGTGGGACAATCCCAACAATCTTCTCCTCATACATTGGGCCCTGGGTTAGAGTAGTAACAACTCGTTTTTGGGACAATCCCAACAATCTTCTCCTCATACATTGGGCCCTGGGTTAGAGTAGTAACAACTCGTTTCTCCTGCCTGTTGGTGAACTTGGACTCTGATACCAGTGTTGGGTAGTCTTGGACCTCTCTCAATCTCAAAAACTAGTTCAAAATGTGAGACTTTTTCTCACACTTATGAAGTACTACTGACCATGAACTTCTTTCACAATCGATGTAGGTCAACCCCATCACTATGATCAAGTGATACTTCGTTCAATAAGTAGTTGTTCCACTAAAAAATGAGAGATATGATCAGTAGGCCAGTCTCAGGTGTCTCCATATGCATGCAATAAAACCGACGCGCTCATCATGATTGCCTCCGAAGACCTTGAAAAGCTTGGCTTTGATGAGCTTGTGGCTTTGCTTTGCCATTAGCACTACTAAGACCTTGAAAAGCTTGGCTTTGATGAGCTTGTGGCTTTGCTTTGCCATTAGCACTACTTTCCTCATCTTATGACATTAATTTTCAAAGGAGTTAGGGGACTCAAATTAATCAGGGCCCGATTTTTGGGTCTTATATATAGACGTCGGGAGGACAATTTATAATTAGACTGCATGTTCAGATCATAGCTAGTGCTTATATATCATGTATTATATATAGGAGAGCTCACGAATTGAAGAAGAAAAGTATTCTGGGAAGAGAGAAAAAAGATCAGAAACCGCTGTCGTTCACTTCATAGAAACGGGAAAATATGAAGAACTGGAATAAGCTCACAAGTTATAATATATATATATATATATATATATATATATATATATATATATATATATGCAAAGTTTTTCCATTAATTATAAGATAACATTAAAATACGAATTAAGTTAGCTAGCTAGGGATCATGCTACAAATCGATTGGATGATCCAAATAAGTACTATTAAAATCACTTGCAAGAAAAACGAGCATTTGTAACGGATTATTTGTGACGAAAATGACTATTTGCGATAAAAACAGACTCACTTTAACAAGAAATAACTGACTACAAATAATTAGTTTTCTTATAATGACTACAAAATATTTATTAAAAAAAACACTTAATTAAGAATGTACGTTCATGATCCAAGAGATCGAGGAAAATAGTACTGAATTTTGAGCCTTAAATTATAAGACATGATCTTCATGATGTGCCATTTTCAAGTTAGGTTGAAAGTTGACGTTGATATAAACACAGCGTGATCGATTATCTTCCACATCACATATACATAATGCATGCATGATGCGGCCTGCCGGTGTCGAGTGTACAAACGATCCAACATGATGATCATTTGCAGATCTATTCATTTTTAATGTTTTGAGCTCCATACAGCTTCGAGTAACATGCATACATTAATCGTGCTGGGTGATCAGTACTAAAGATGAAAAGACTGATCATTGATCGATCGATGATTATTATTATTATTATTATTATTAATGGAAAAGAAGTCATGTTTTCCACCACAAATTCACAGAATATCGAAGAAGACGTGAACGTTCATATATATATATATATATATATATATATATGTTTTACACAAAGTGATAGGGATCGATTGATGTCATCAACTCATGTGGCACGTCCACTGAGGTTGCGAGTTTGGCATTAATGCTGGCGATTTAGGAGAGCACGTACGTAATTAAGTACCATGAGGAAGCTAGCAGCAAATATATAAGCATCATGATATGGTTTTGATTTGTGACAGATCCTCGATCTAATTCTGGCCATTAATATATCCACTTTAATCAATATTAGATCATGGCTGTTAATATTTTAATTACTCGTGAAGATACATATATATATATATATATATATATATATATATATATATATATATATATATATATGGGGCAGTTCGATCGACACTTAATTGGCACACAATCATGAAACAGTTGCTGGCTAGCTAGATAGGAGGATAATTAATGAAGACGTGTATTAACATTGTAATTGTCTCGAGCACTTTTTTTTTTTTTTTTAAATGAATAAATTTGAGATCAATATGAAAAAATTATTTTTTTAATAGTAAATCTCACATTTTTTTTTTTAAGAAAATAAACCCAATTAATATATCAGTAGTCTTTAACATCATCAATCCACGTCATTAGTGGATTACAACCTTAATTAATCAAATCACGTAATTAGCAGGAACAAATTACTAAATTAATTATAAGTAATTAGATGCGTGCAAGTTTCTTATTCTAAGCGAATTGATATACATATATATATATATGTAATTAAAATAAGGAGATGATCATGATGCATGATTTTAAGCAGAAGAGATCACCTCATGTCATGCGATGACTTCGAGAGGATCGAATTTGGAAGAGGAATAAAGAAAATTAAAGGTGGGTTGTAAATTTGTAATTATTTAGTGGGGAGAGGGAAAGTGATTAATAAATATATATGTGTCTTTGTTAGCTAGAATATCATAATAATAATTAATTACAATAAAAGAGTTTCCTTTTCAAATCGCACCAATTCATGTTGAATTTGAACCTAACCCATCTATATATATATATATAATATTCTTCAATTTCATATGATTTCAAGATTAATTGGATCTCGGGGGTCAAATTAATATTTGTGTATCCTAACCTTGATTGGTTTATTTGTTCCTACTTATCCAGTTCTCATCTTTGGTTTTCTCTAACTAAGGCTCTAGATCACGAAAATAAAGTTCAAAACGACACATAAATTATAAGTAAAGAAATGATAGTTGCAGTCGTGATTATGTAATCATTGTACAAATACTTTGAAAAAGTGAATAAATATGGTACTTACATAAAAAATATATATTTAATAGTAGACACCGGTCTTTTTCAAAGCGACTGTACAACACTTACACACTCTACGACTGGATATAACATTATTCTTATAAGTATTGTTGCTTTAATTAATTGGTTCCATCCAACATGAAATTAGACTAATTTATTTGGGTCGTTGTGATCTTTTTTTTCTATTTTTATTCTAGACAGTACTATAATTAGGGTACGTACGTAAGTTTGGATATATTTAAGAATTAATTGTGATGATCATTTGTTTTAGACTAGGTCTTGGGAAATGAAAGAAAAGTTGAATAATTTTTTTTTTAAAAATAAATATTGTATTAGAGTTTATGAGATTAATAGATATATTAAATTAAAAATGTATTTGAATAAAATTTTTTAATATTATTTCTTTTTAAAGTTTGTAAAAATTGTATTATTTTTGTGATTAATTAATTATTAAGTAATAATTTATGAAAAATTTAAAACTTAAAATAAAAAAATTTCTTGTTATTAAATGATGTAAAATTATAAGAAATTTTAAAAATTTTATGGTTTACCAAACATGCCCGTACATCTATTGTAACGAGAACTTTATTTGAGCTCCATCCCCTTTTTTCTAGATTATTGATTTAAACTATAATTAATGGATTCATGATTTTTTTTTTTTAAATTATCACCTCCAACAATTAATTATTAGACAAGCTATTCTATTCACATGCTAGTATAAATTAAGAACATCCTTTATATAATTAAATGATACGATTTGATTTATAAGATTTAAATTTATAATTTCTTATAAATTAGATTTTCTCGCGTCAATAACATGTAGTGAATTTTTCTACTCAATAATCATATACTATATTGAAAATAAAATAAAAAATACAGACAAAATATAATATGATATAGGATTGCAATCATGACGTCTGAGTAGATTCTCATGTTATTGTTTTAATTAAGAAATAGATAATGAAATACTTATTATTTTATAATGTATTTGAATTTTTATTTTTTTATTATTTTATTTTAAGTATTTTTTTAACATGCAGCTTAACTATTAAGAAAAAAAATTAAAATAAATATATAATTTTATTAATAATCATTTTTTTAACTATTATATAAAAAAATAAAAATAAATAAATTAGTGATAAGAAATAATAAATCCATCGTTATCTTTAAGAAAGTGGGAAGGTGTTGGGTGGGGGTGTAGCCGGTAAAGGCATCCCCACGCGTTTGTTCGAAAACGATCAGTAGCCGTTAAATCCAGTCCCCCTCCGTACGTACGCACACTCGTATTGCTCTTTTTGGGGTCCTTTCTCCTCTGGTTTGTCTGCATTTTATCTGGTCCTAAAATGCATGCAGAAAGTATGAAAAATGCTACTTTATTCGTCCAATTTGTTCTTTATTTTGACATCTCTCATGTATATATATTTTAAACTTTTTCTTTACTTAATAGTTAATAGTTAAGTAATTATATATTAATGTATTGATTTTTTTTTATATTTTTTAAAAAATTTTAAAATGATAAATAACATAAATAAAAAAATTAAACAAAAATAAAAAGATCAAAACGGTCAAATGGAGCGGTGCTACTCAGAAAGCATAGAAAACAAATCTAGCATTTTATCTGGTGCTAAAATGTATTCGTATTTTTTTGTTGTTTTCTTCTTATGAATAAATATATATAGAAGTCACTATTGGGAGCATCCATTTTGCACACATGATCTGGCATCATGTAGACCACATATCTTCCCAAGTGAGTGTTGGGAACAATCAACTAGAAACAGCCACGCAGTGAGTGTAAAGTGTGCACTGTTATAATGGCTTCTCTCTAGCATTACTCTCTTCTTATATATATAGATGGATAGGACCCCATATTATATATATATATATATATATATGTATGTATATCACTTCTCCAATAATTTAGGTGTATTATTATGGGTTTATGGGTCGTGTTTGAGCCTCAAAATTCACGTTTTTAGGTGATTGCATCATCAAAAAGAAAGTTCGAGTTTTCCATTAAAGCCGGCACAAAACATTTGATTTTAGGTGTATTATCCTCTAGAATATTACTAAAATAGAAAAGGAGATGGAGAAAAGAGAATAAACGAGAGAGATTTTGAGCGCTACATCTTTGTTTATTCTCAATTATTAAACTTTAATCATAACTCGAGAATTTATCCTTTGAATCAGAGTTATCCATCGTGAAAATAAACAGTATAACTTGTTAAATAAACAGTTTTGGAATATAGACATATGCATGCATATACTTTAATCATATCTCAGAAGGACACAAAAAGAAACTGTTTAATTATATGATAAGAAATAGAGAGATAGTCACAAAAGAGATCAATGATCCTATGACTAAAGATAGCCACAAATTCAAGTTAGCATTTGCGACGGACTTCATGCATGTTGTGATCTTTACAAATGGTGGTGATGAAGAATTATATGGTTTCACCTTTTCCCCGACAGTCATCCCTGCCATGCATATGCATTTGTCCCTGCAGCAATTACTCTTTAGTACTGTCGACCTTGTCCGTATATATCCTCCATGATCTTGCTCAAAGCTCAATTGCTAACACTAAAATAACTCTTCATGTTCTGTGTTATCTCGACACTTTCTATTGCATCTGATAATTCTAGCTAATACAAAAATAGCCAGAAAAAACATGTATGGGCATACGCCATTCACCCACTAGTCAAGCATGCATGAAATTATCACTATGCTTGCATGATTAACCCTGAGAAAATTTAGCCCTCTATGAGCCCCATACTGATTACAATCATCTACAAAAATCAAAGAAAGAGAGATTGTAAAACCATGAAAAAGGGTTTGATTAAATAAGTAGAATTTCTCATAGCTAGGTCGGAAATTTTCGAGAAAATTCATAATCTAACACGAAATTAGCTAGATCAGCTAATTCGAATCAGATTTAGGTAAGTACTTAATTAGAAAAAAAGTAATTGAAATGTCAATTATGTAGTGTAATAATCAATATAGTAACAATTCTTTGTTTATATTTTTATAATGTTAGTTTTTAGACTCTGATTTTTATTTTATATTGTTGTTCACTCGCTAGAAATTAGTAGCCCCACCATAAAAAAACAACATCCCAATTATAATTCAATCAATTAATATCATTTATTTATTATATTTATATTCTTTCTCTAGTCTCATTTACTTATAAATAGAGACAGATATTATGTATTCAAGAATATTATAAGTCATAATATTACATGCACGTTTGGAATTATAGTGAGAAATATAACTTATAATTTTAGGACTTATAACTTAAGTAATAAGTTTTACTATTAAAAAGTTATTTACTGCTTGGTAACCATATGTTTAAAACAATTTCAAACATGTTACGTATGTTTGGAAACAAATTAAAAAAGTGATTTCTGAGGTAGAAATGACGATTATTTAAATTTTCAAATATTATGACCATATCCTTAAAAGTTTGAAAGTAATAATTATTGAGAAAATATATTTACAACCGTGAATTGTACAACCGCCGCGTAATCGTTTTGAAAAAAATGAATAAAACATGGGACCCACATTAAAAAAATTAATTTTTTAATAGTGGACCCCACTCTTTTTCAAAGCGGTTACGCGGCGTTTACACACTTCATGATTGTATGTAGAATTACTCATAATTATTTTAAAGTTGTATGGATATTTTCGACCATTGACATTTTTTTTTTTAAATTCAAATTACATTCCATATTACCCAAAAAAACACATTGAAATATAACTTTAAACTTTCATTTCAACTCACTATCCAAACTACACCTTATGTAACACCCCAATGGAAGGTCCAAACCACATGACCTATATTCCAAAAGAATTAGTCAATGATACAATTGGAGTCTCATTGAAACCTTATAAAGAGTAAGAACTTTTTATTTCCAAGCAATGTGGGATCCCATACATCACCTACCCTTATCCTTATCATATGGGGGTATCACAATCTCCCCCTTTAAATTTTCGATGTCCTCGCCGGGCCTATCTGTTGTAGGTGGTATGTCTCAAGTCTCACATTTCTAGTTGAGATAGGCTCTGATACCATTTAACATTTCACAAATTGGCTTATCAAGCACTTCAAAACCAATCCATAGAATAATCACTCCATAGAATAATATTTAGTAATTAATTCATCACCCTCACGGCCAACAAAACAACTCCATTTTCCATCAACAAACGTAGCCCAACCAGTCGCTCATACTAGCTTACACAACATGCATAACAGCTCCTCTAGCCAAGCACCACAGCTCAGACAGTCACATCAACCCCAACAAGCCACAACAATTCCAAACCACCCAACATCACCAAGGTTCATATAATTCATTAATGATGCTTAACGTGATCACATGTACTCTTTCTTTGTTTTACAATAATGCTACTGTGTTGTTTGATTTTGGAGCTATACATTCATTTGTTTCTATGGATTATCCTAAGTTTTGCACTTTAGAAACTGAAAATCTGAAGTACAAGTTAGTTGTCTCAACCTCAACAGGAAATTCGATAATTTGTGATGAGATTCTTTTGAGGTGTCCATTATCCATTGAAGGGAGACTAATGCCAGCTAACCTGATAGTTTTTCGCATGGTCGGGTTTGATGTAATATTGGATATGGACTGGCTGACTTCCTACAACGCTAGTATTGATTGTTTTAAAAGGAAGTGGCATTTAGACCCCCTAATGAGATGAATTTTGGTATGCGGGGTCGAAAGTGCGGTTACACTCACCAATTACATCTACTGTGCATGTTGGAAACGTTGAAGTATGTTATTTGATTTATTGCATTGATGACTTTGTGGAGGAAATTAATGTATTAAGTTGAAATAGATGAATTCATATTTGATTTTGGAACTTTTGGAGATTATATTTGTATTGGGAGACATGACTATAGATGACAAATAGTAATTATCCGACCCATCCAGGTATGGGGCATTATAGTTGATATCAAAGACAGGTTTGTGGTTCTGCAAACTATATTATATGTGGTGTTGAATATCTGAGGATTTTAGGAAGCGATTTTTAGAATTGGAGAAGATGATTACGTTACTGTTTACAGTTTCCACAATTACAAATTATAGGAATTTAATTATATGATATTTGAGGACTTTGAAAAATTGGAGAACTATTTCATGGTATTCAAGGTATCAGGTAAAGATTTAGGGTCTGATGTTATAGTTGTACTTAGTCTTGTAAAATACTAGTGTGAGGGGGTAAAATATCTAGGCCCAAGACTAGACCCAGCCCACCAGGCCACCACTAGGGGACAAGAAGGGAAGCAATGAGGTAAGGTAGACAGGTGTCAGGTGGCAGGGGTAGGGGCGTGTCAGGAGAAAATGGGAAAGGGAGAGTGGGTCAAACACACAAAGCAAAGCGAACATTTCTCACTACCACCGAGGCGCATGCAGGAAGAGGATCAGATAAAAGGGGACGTCTAGACGACTTAAAAGGGGCTTCTTCTTCAACTTCTTCTTCAACTTATGGAGGGAGAGCTCTAGAGAGAATATTTTCTCCAGCAAGTAGATCTCTAGTTCCCATTGTACTATAAGAAATGAGAGTTATGAAAGACTGTAAACAAGCATATTATAGTGGATTTTCCCTCCCCAAACGTCCGTAGACGTAGACAACATGCTGAACCACATAAATTGGTGTGTCCCTTTCTCTCTATTTTCTCTGCACTAATTTTCCATTTACCGCCATGGATGTACGCACCAATACCGTACCGCCACACTAGACCACTGTCGAGGGCTCTAAACAACACCGATCGAGGCCCGAATCATCTCAACGGGCCGGGAATGACTATTTCTCCCATTCCGGCCTGTTGAGCGATTTTTCATTTATCAACAACAAGGTTTCAGAATTGGTAAACTTTAAAGTAAGAATTGATTGGTTATGAGGTTTAGATTCTGATCAAGAATTGTTGAATTACTGTGTGTGTATATTTATATTCATTTTTAATAGATACCATTATGTTTAAATTATCATTACCATTATTATTTTTTTTGTACTAGTATGAGACGTTTAATCAAGTGTTCTCGCCGCCGAGTACGAAACATGTCAGACTTGAATGCAACAAGTGGTGAGGGTGGATGTACCGTAGAGTAGTTGAATCGGATGCACCCTCCCACTTTTGATGGGTGGGGCGACCCAACCTTAGCAGAGGATTGGATTCAATATATTGAAGAGATACTCCATGTTCTAAGTTGTACTGACGAACATAAAGTACTATACTCTACCTTCAAGCTGACAAGAGAGGCAGAAAGATGGTGGATTTTTTAGAGAGCTATAAGGGAAGCTGAAGGGGAGGAAGTAGTCAATTGGCCCTAGTTCAAGCAAATTTTTCTGCAACGCTTCTTTCCAAATTCGGTCAAAGACAATAGGGCCATGGAGTTTACCAATTTGGTGCAAGGATATATGATAGTGCACTAGTATGCGGCTAGGTTTATTGAGTTGTCACATTTTGTGGAATACCTAATCCCTGACGAGGAGAAGAAGGCTCGAAAGTTCGAGCAGGGGCTGAACAATAAGATTTATGAACGAGTGGTGGGCTTTCAGATTCGGAGTTTCTCGGAATTAGTGAATAAAGCCACTGCATTTGAACGAAGTCTTCAAAGAAGTGTTGTGTCCCAAGATTAGAGGAAGATGACTACTCCACCTGGGTCATATTCTAGTATGGACCAAGGCTCGTGGAAAAAGAGGAACGAAGGTAGTAGCTCTGGTAAGAAGCCGGTTCAGGGCAACCAACAAGTATATCAGTGTAAGACATGCAACTGAGTACACATTGGAGAGTGCAGGAAGGAGGTAGGACTATGTTTCCGTTGTGGCAAGTCGAGTCACTATCTCAGGGACTGCTCATTGCAATTGGACAGCAACAAGACCACCATACCACCACCACCCAGAACCAAAGGGATAGCGTGAGGCAACAGCCAGCGCACGACTGTGCCTGCACGAGTTTTTGCATTGACATCTGGAGAGATTGAGAATAGAAATGATGTGATCACTGGTACGAATTCTTTCATTTTTTTTTCTCTAAGAAATTAACATGTTGTTCGATGATAAGTCTATGGTTATTTAATTCATGAATGATGTTGAATGTGATCACAAGTACCATTTCTTTGTTTTCCAATAGCACTACTATGTTGTTTGATTCTGGAGCTACACATTCAGTTATTTCTATGGATTATTCTAAATTTTGCACTTTAGAAACTAAAAAACTAAAGTACAAGTTAGTTGTCTCGACCCCAACAGGAAATTCGGTAATCTGTGATGAGATTCTACCGGGGTATTCATTATCCATTGAAGGGAGACTAATACCAGCTAACCAGATAGTATTCTGCATGGTCGGGTTTGATGTAATATTGGGTATGAACTGTCTGACTTCCTACCACGCTAATATTAATTGTTTTAAAAAGGAAGTGGTATTTAGACCTCTGAAAGAGATGAATTTTGGTTTGCGGGGTCGAAAGTGCGGTTACACCCACCAATTATATCTACTGTTCAAGTTTGAAACGTTGAATTATGTTAATTGATTTATTGCATTGATGACCTTGTGGAGGAAATTTATGTATTAAGTTGAAATAGATGAATTTATGTTTTATTTTGGAGCATTTGGAGATTATATTTGTATTGGGAGACATGACTAGCTATAGGTGACAAGTAATTATTCTCCGACCCATTCGAGTACAGGGCATTACACCTTATTTGTTTTTTGGTTGGATTTATTAATCTACACATGTTTCTTTGGTTATTTTGTTTTAATTTTTATTCTGTTTACATTAATTAATAGTATTAAAAGCATTTTTTTTAATTATACATGAACTTAATTTCCACTGTTACATTATTTATTTTGTATTATTTTTACATGTATATATAAATTCGGTTCGGGCCCATCGTCTAGTAGTAATACTTTAGAAGACTTGTGGATAAATAATTTTATAAGGCATTATATGAGTATTCGATCAGATTGAATAATGCATGTTCTTAATTAGTCCGATCCCCTTGCATGTAGTGGTTAATCTCTAAATCATTTAAATTATCCAGTACCTGTTTTTTCCTAATCATTTACATTATCCACTTAATTTTATACTTTCAGTCCGTACGAAGGACAAATGGTTCGTGGGAGATGCGTCTTTGCATGCATGCATAGTTTCTAGAAACCACCCAGATTAGAAACGGCGCAGGAGAGGAGCTTTATGAAACATTTATGATTATATTATGCTCCTAATCAATCACCCTCCAAATTCATGGAGTGCAGATACAATTAGGACTTATAATTACAAATAGAAAAATGATACAGATACAATTAATGAATGTTGCCTAGCCATAGTGGATAAGTTTCATGCATGCATGCATATATGCATACACATCTTATATATATATATATATATGTATGTATGTATGGTAGTGGGGAATCACCAAATTAAACTGGGTATTTTCAATTCTAAAGCGAGAAAGATTGAAATGTAAAGAAGAAGGTGGAGCTAGCTTGCGTTTGCTAGTTGCTGAATGCAATATGCCTCCTGGATGTGGGATTTGCCAGTTGCCAAGACTACTTTTTCTGATCTAATCTCTTTTCATGGCTGCTGCCTGTAAATTTATTATAATATTAATGCATGTGGGCCTCAAAGCAGAACAATTAAGTCCAATTAATTACAAGAATGACTTAAAGGCATGCAAGGAAACCAAAACCAGTTTATATAAATATTATTGATTATGCAGATCATCACTTAAAAACTCCCAGTGAGAAGCTGCCACATTCAGGTGATCGAATAATATTAATAAAGACTACATAAGGTAGTTCATGCCATTAGAATATTAGAAGAGCTTCCACCCATTATTTCTATATATATATATATATATATATTGTTCAGAGATGGAGAAAGCTGAAGGGAATTGCTGATGTAGTACTCATGAACATTCCTATCAGGATGATGCAAGCTAGTGAACTTCTCTTTAAAGATATTGAATAATTTAAAGTTGATTAATTATTATTTACTTCAACAATTCATGTTAATTTGCAGAGTTCCACTAGCTCAAGCTGTCTCTTGTAAAAGATCAGGTCATATTTTCATGGAAAACGTTTGGGTCAAGGCTTTTTTGTTTTGTTTTGTTTTGTGTGTGAACAGCCAATTCTCTCTGTTGACATATGGATCTTGAAAAAAAAAAAAATTGTCAACTTTTATTGTCTGGTCAGTTCAATATACACAATATGTAGACAAATTGATGGTCCCTCCAATTAAATCCAGAATGATCGAGTGCTTGGTGAGTCATCTGAACTGTAGAAAAAAAGTATCATCAAACCTGCATATTATTTAATAGTTAATTTGCCTTTTTAACCATTTCATCAACATGAATCATAAGATGTTTGAGTACTGATATGGCTCTGAATTTTGGCTAACTTTCTCGGGAAAATAACTGATCTCCTGGAATTGGGCTTTAACTTCCATTTCTTTTATGCCTTTTTCATTCTTCTTCCAAGCAGTACTTCCTTATCTAAATTATTGCAAACCCACATCATGAAGTTCTCTGATATCTTGTAATCAACCATCATACCCAATGCCAAATGGTTTTCCATATATATTAGATTTCTATAGATACATGCCCATATTCATCCATACATTCGTACATTCATGTATATATAAATGTCATTAAAGAGACAGATCACACAAACCTTGATTTGGACTAAGCCAAAAGCTGGAAAGGTTAAACTCAATTTACATGGTTGCTCTATGGGAAATCTTGGAAATTGTGGAGGTGGCGGTATAGTGAGCTAGGAAGGATCTTGGACAACCTTTAAGGGGTTGTTTGGATGTTGAGATGGTTTCATCTCATCTCATTCCATCACATCACATCCCATCTCATTTCATTATATCTCAACATCCAAACACCACTCAAACATACATTTTCAATTTCAAAATTTTCATCTAATCATTACAACTTTCCCAAACTTCTAAACAAAGTACAAAAAATAATTCAAAATTTTCAAATCTTAAAATAAAAATTATATTAAAAAATTATATTCTAACAATATTTTAACTTTATAATATTTGTATTCAACTTTTTTTCTCTCATTTCCCAAAACCCCATAAAACATTACAACTCAAACCATTTTACTATTATTCACAAACCATTTCACTACTTCACATATTTCTATCCCATCTCATTCCTCAAGCACAGTGGTTTTTTCAACCTTTAATAGGCAGGGCAAAAACACTGAAACAGAGATGAGAGCACTCCTAGAGGGATTAATGATATGTATATCAGAAGGGTTTTCTAGATGTTGAAGTAGAATCAAATTCTATGGTTGTGGTACTATGAATGCAAGGGGGAAGGGTGCTGTCCATGGTTTCATAGGGAATTGTGGGATAAGATCGTCAGAGGTCAAAAGAAATCTGACTATTTCATGCCACCATGTATTCTACCAAGTTGCAAACCATTTGGCCAAGTTGGGAGCTACAGGAGAGACACGGATTTATAGTTGTTGGTCGGATATCCCGCAGAAAGCGCAAGGGGTAATAAAACTAGACAAAATAAGACCACCATATCTTCGTTGTAAATGTTTAGTTGGCTGGTAATAAGTTTTTATAGTTTTGGTTGAGATATAACCCTCAAGTGATATTTGTTATTAACACGATTTTCCTCCGCGACAAGTGATGTATATATATATATATGTGTGTGTCATTAAAAGAGTTTGATGAACATGGATTTGTTTGTCTCCGACATATGGTATGAACTCAAAACAGCACCAATACGATGTAAGATGGATGAATTTTAGGGAAAATCTATTCTTCATCTTAGATTTTGTCATCCATAATCATATTTGTTAGTATGGCACAGTTTTAAATGACTGTTTATTTGAGTACAAGCATATCAAACCACTTAAAAATGTAGCCGCAGATGTAATTTGGTAGGCACCTAATGCATCATTAGATAGACATCTAGAGTGGCATTCTGATAATGTTTTCAAAGTTCTTTTCGTGTAAGCCCCTGAAGCTGTAACACTGTTCCTCAAACTGGCCCACTTCTCTTGGCATTTTTCCTCCTATAAAACCCCTCCAGTCCCTTGTGCTGTCCTTCCCTATCCTTAATCTCTTCAATACAACCCTTCAGATATCATCTTCAAAGTTTGAACCATGCTTCCAACTGAGATTACAGGAATCCGCTATCTAGCACAAGAAACCCAGATTCCAACTCCCGTTAGCTATGAAATGATGCAGAGCAACACAAACACACCAGACCTTTATTTCAATAGATTCTTAACCAGCTTACCCAACTTTCACTTCCCTAATCCTCTAGGCCATGAGTTTACTCCACAATACTCCTGCATAAGCAATAACTCCAGCACTTCTGATGAAGCTGAGGAGCATCAACTCGGCATCATCGATGAAAGGAAGAAGCGAAGAATGATTTCTAACAGAGAATCTGCACGCAGATCACGGATGAGGAAACAAAAGCACCTAGATGAACTCTGGTCACAGGTGGTAAGGCTTCGAACAGAGAACCACCATCTGATAAACAGGTTGAATCATGTTACTGAGAGCCATGACGAGGTTCTTCAGGAGAATACAAGACTCAAGGAAGAGGCTTCTGATCTTCGCCAAATGCTCACACACCTGCAAATTGGCAGTCCTTACTCTACTACGTTAAGAGATTTGGAAGAGGTTATTCCTTCCAACACTGCTGATCTCGGAGCTGAATCCTCCGACCAATCCATCTCTAATCCCGAAGACTTGCTTTATTATGATTAGACACAGGAATCAAGACTTTTTTTTCCATAATAACTAGTCTCTCTATGTTCCTCATGTCTACTATGGTTGTTCCAAAACAGAGAATAACATCTTTGGACCTTCTTTTATCTTTGCAAGGTTCAATTCCGTCCCATTATAATCAAATACTAGGCAACTGTTTAATTTAGTTCCCCTCGCCGCATATGTGTCATGCAACTTGAGGAGAAGAACTCCTGACAATGATATTTTTCATCAAAGTCCAACTCGACCCTTACATTTTTTTTTTGGTAAGTACATCCCAGTACTTATCAAAGACTTGGTAACTTTATCTTCCCATCATATCGAGAAACAACCAACTTTGATAGTATATTTCCACCTGACTCATGAATCAGGCAAGGAACATGAAACAGTACGGTAATTGTGGGAAACAAAACAGAAAGATAAAGGTTATTGGGTAGTACAAAAATCTTTAATCCATACTACAAGAGGCAGTAATATTTTCGTGATGGTTAATGTTACATTTACAACTTATTATTTTATAATCGACCAATGCAATTGTCCCATTTCATTAAACCATTTGAAATAGGATTGTAAAATAGTTGTTAAAATGTTGTAAGTTTGTCATTTTCCTTTCCTGATTACATAGAAGAGCAAGCAAGCAAGAAAGCTTGAGCCACACTGAAAGGAGGCCCCATGGCCAATTCATGTGTGTGTTGCAGAGAATAAGAGACAAAAGGTGGTGGAGGGTGCTGGTGTTAGTGGTTCATCACACAAATAACTACTATAACGGGCAAAACGTTTCAAAGGGCTATCCACTACATGAACACCCAAGAACTGTCTTTTTTTATCTTTTTGTGTGGGCAACAATGCCTGCCATTGCCTGATGTGGTTCAGCCAAGCCTCTAGTACTGTTTCTTCAACTTGGGTCATCTCATGTAAAGCCTATGTACGTTTCAGGTGTTCTAGAACAGTAGCTTTTGTCGCAATTCTATTAAGCTACTGCTGCACTGCATCAGCAACTCCCACAATGCCTCCCCCTTTCCTTCCCCCCCATTTTCGGAATTTGTGCTTTCATGCGCATTATAGTACTCTTAACTTGGAAGCCAGTTTCTGTGGAAGGTTGGATAAATGTATTTTAACTATGATTGACTTGTTAAGGACATCATAATTATTTGGGTGAGCAAATTACACTGTATTTGACAAAACTTTCTGTCACTTGGCATTTTGTTTCTATCTCAGCGCGCAAGCACAGATAATGTCAGACAAATATCTTTGGGAATACTTGGTCATCTTATCCAAAATCTTTTTTGAGTCTGAGCAATAAATGATATATCGTAATTAGACTGATGCAGATAGAATCTGTTTAACGCGAATAAAGTGCATTTGTGGGATCAGCTTGAAATTCCTTTTAATTACTTAAGTCTGTCTTAATTTCCTTTCCTTAAAATTACTTAACCAAAAACAAATAAGACTATCCATATGTCTCAATTTTCTAGTTATTAATTACTTTATAGCCATTTTGCAAATTCTAATTAATCTTTTTATACCAAACACAAGGTAGATGCAATTGCATGTCAGTCTTACCTTTGGTTTACCTATAGCAGTGGGATATCTTGTTTATGAGCTATACGCAGTTTCTTTTTCGTCTTTTCATTTGAGCACTATGTAATTAGGCCGATAGAATAATAATACACATTAAAGAAAAAAAAGAGAGAAACCGGATGGCAGTTTCCCAGTTTCATATGAAATCTGAATCTTTTGTCTAATTCTTTCCACAGAAGATATCAAAACTTGCACACTTTTAAAGTGAGAAAAAAGAACACAAAATCATGGTTCACTGATGTCTTGAGTGTAGATATAGTCCGTATGGGCAACCATGGACCTTCTAATCAAACACTCTTCCCTTTCTAAGCCCCTGCAGCCATCATCAGTATCCATGCCCGATTCCTCCTACCACCAAATATATTTTTTTGAAGAAAAAAAATCCATTAATCTATACATGTATATGTAAGCATTTATTGTTTGAGAAAGAAACAATCAACTTACTGGTGATAATAACGTGGGATTGGGAGATGGGGGCATGTGCAAGTGATCAGATTCTGCCCAAGTAGTTGTTAGGAATGTTGAGAGTGGTCTAGCTGTTGCACTTGATAGAAGAAGTAAAACCAAGAGGAAGGAAGTGATGCTGCTTGCCATTTTTTTTTCAGTACTCTTCAATGCCAAGATTGGATTCAGCATATACAGTGAGTGAGTGACTGATTGAGTGAGTAAGATCTATGGACAAACGGGGAGCGATAAATGGAGAAAGATAGAAGGCAGTGAGCAGCAGGGCAGTAGCAGTGGGCAGGAAATAAGGTTACCCTGAATGAGCATTGAAATTATGCAACACCAGAAAAAAAAAGGTCAAACATTGGCAATACCCATTAAACAGGTCAGTGGCTCGGTGCTATATCCTTCTTCCTAGGAAACATCACCATATTTAGGGACATGGATCATCGAGAACCACTTTTATCATCCCCTTTCTTCCTTGATGACAATGCAATTTCTGTGTAATGGGAAGCTAGCTCATTGGTAGTGCAGGTGTTTAGATCAGATAAAGGGCTATACTGTATATACCCAGCTCGTATAGGACTGGAAGACACAACCGGGATCCGATGTTCAGTTGCATGTGGTAGACATGATCTGTTGATGTTAAAATATTTAAATGTCTGTGCAATTTATGAAGCCAAGTTTGAATCAGGCTCTCTGATGTGAAACCCCATAACATTACTAAGAAATAGGCATTTAAAGGCCATAAATTTAAGAGCTTTTTTAGGAGGAAGACATCATGCAAGCTTGTTCAAACTAATAATTAAATCATTTAGTGATCGTACTTCATTTTAATGCACATACATATATATATATATATATATTTGTGTTATCGAGGCTTTTTTGTTTTGACCATTTTGCCAAGTTGACCTGAGAATGGCTTGATTTTCTAGGATTCGAATTTGGTATAGCTGGAGATACATCTATGATAAAGATTTAGATTTCAATGTTTGGTATTGGAAATGTAAATTTAGTTCATCGAAGCAGCGTTTTGTCTGCTGACATGCATTTATATTTAGATTTGTTTGCAAATTATCCATAGAGAAACAGACTCTGTTTGGCATTATTTGAATATTTCCTTGAGCAACACTGCATCATTCTCAGAGGTTTTTAATATATGCATTTCTATTGCGTTGCTATTCCACCCTTTTTGTCACAAAGGAAACTTGCAGGAATAAGAGAAATAGTACTTTGCAATGTACTTCCAGAATATCTCTCAGTTTACCAACTCCGAGAAACTTTAGCTGATAAAATCATCTTCCTATCAAATACTGGAGCAGGCAGTTCGATTTTGTTTGAAGCATGCAGACTCCGTAGCCAAACATTGAAATGAAACATATATGTATGTTTATATATATGTATGTTTATATATATTTATATGCCAAAGAAAATGAACAAGATAATATGAAATTTGCTGTAGTAACTAGGACAGATGCTGCTGTTTCTGACGCTTTCTCAGTCATCTATTATCTGTTTCAAGGGCCGAGAAAATAAATATATATTATCTGTTTGAAGACTTGAGATGTCTCCTAGTTATCACCACCGGCAAGTGGGAACCAACGGACACTCTCACCAAAAGTTTCTAAAATAAATATAGAGCAATTCTGGGCATCAGCCCCACACCAGCACACACTGCACATCATTTTTTTTTTTTTTTCGTTTACACGGGAGTGTGGCCGTGTGGGGCAGATGCCCGCATTTTTTCATAAATATATATTGCTCCCGCTGAGTTTTTTTTTTTTTTAAATTATATGATTAAATAAGTATTTTTTAATAATATTATAATTTTTTTAAAAAAACATAAAAAAATATTTAAAAAATACATATTAAAAAATAAAAAATAAAATCAACTAGCAGAAGCTCACAGCAGCCGTAGTAGAGCTACCCTATTCCAATTAAAAAAATATGGACATCTGTCCCACACCGGCACACACTCAACCTATTGAGTATAAAAAAAAAAAAGTTATGTGGTGTGCGCAGGTGTGGGGCAGATGTATAGCATTTCTCATTCCAATTTTTAATTTTTTTTCCTTTTTCTAGAGCTGAAGTGAATCTAAATTTCTCTCTCTCTCTTTTTTTTTTTTTTCTGGATCACCAATATGGATTTTAATCTGAAAAATACGTATATTTGTAAATGGGTATTTTAAAAAATAAATAAAAAATAAATTATATAGTTGATTATGGAATATAATATATATTATAATTTATTTTGAATATTTGAGAAAGTATTGATTTCCTGTAATTTATTGGTTTATCATTGAATTTCTTAAAAAAACCTTTTCTGTGGGCTCTCCCGTATGCTCCTCTCTTTCGGATTCTCTCTCGCTCTCAAGTCTCCCGCAGAATTACCCAGTAAGCGGAAACAAGAAGATGATGAATTTATTAAGTTTGCAAAGTTTGCAGTGTGTGTTAGACTTGGTGGTTGCTGGGATCTCTTTGATTTTTGGGCTGGGAATTTTCGCCTTCATTGCCTCCATTCTTTGCTCTGCTGCCTTCTTGCACAATGCCAAGAACGCCTCTTGATCCCACCCCTCCATCGAATTCAAAGGGTAATTAATTATTCTCCTCTCCTTTCAAAAATCCAGATTCGGCTTCATCTTCATGAAATTGCTTGAAGCTGTTATTAGGGCTTGTTAACTGATCAACTGGCAAATCTGTATACAAAATACTCGAACTTGATATGATAAAAGTTCATTAGTTCCAAAAGAAATTCACCTTCAATCTGGGTGCTGAATCTTCTTTGGCATAGTCCGAAATCTCTTACGAAATCTCTTGTGCTGCTTGCTTAGATCAGTTCACTGAGCTGCTCTTTACCTTTTTGCAAACCCCAAGTCTCTTTAGATACACTCGTTTAAAGTGTGGCATGATACATCTTTGCTTTTCTGAAGGTTAGGTCTTCTATATGTTGACTTAATTCTGGAAGAGTACTGCTACATCTACAAAGAAATTATATAAAAACAATCTCATAAATTGATGTGGTTTTATCTAATCCAATAGATCTATTTTACAATAAAAGTAACTTTATAATCTAACGAACCACTTCAAGTCACGTCACTTTGTGGGATTACTTTTGTATAATCCCTTTGTGGCTAAAGTATTTCTCATTCTAGAAAGGATTAAGAAGCTATGAAATGGATGTAAGGTGAATATAAGAATATTTTTCCTTGGGTAGATTGTAAATATGTTTTACTAGAAAGTGATTTGCACTGGCTTTAATGGTCAGCACTCAGCAGACTTCCTTTGAGGCTGTTCACCTTCATGTAAACATTGTCAAAAGCACTCAGTCACTCGTAGGCTTGACATTTAAATTTTGACTGTTCTACAGGGAAAATAAATTCCACCAAAGTGTTTTTCTACCTGTTTTAACCGTGGTTTTTGTGCTTTCATAAAAAAATGGTCAAGTATAACCTGTTTATTGGATTAATTTGTTTTACGTGTGTTCCTCTAGGAACAGAAGAAAGTTCGAAAATGCAGGTTGTTGGTTCCTCTGGAACTGTTGTGGAAGTGACATTGAGCAGGCTGTATGCTGGACTAGCCTGTGTCCACCCAAAGATTGTACCATTTCTCCCCGAACAAAGCAATAAAATCGCTTGGCAATTTTGACATGCATTAGAGTTTTTTCCGCCTTTGGTTTTTTTTTTTTTTTCCTTTTTCTTGTTTTCTCCTTCAATGCTCTTATGAATCTCTGAGTGCTTTAGTTCAAAGTGTGTAGAGGAACACAACCAAACCAAGCTGAGGATCATGGGGCATGCAAGCTCAATTTAGTTGATTTTTGAAGTACTGTAAGTTGATAACTATATTGTTCTATTTAATCATTCAGCTCGACTTTTTGCTCAGCTGATATATCTTTCTACTACACACCAATTATTGTGAATAAAATGAATTAAAGTCCCGTTTTCTTAGAATTGGGTCTACATAATCTTGGAACGGAAGTTTTTGGAAGAAAAGAGGGAGCTCTGCGTGGGCCATCTTTGATGCCTGGAGGTTCCCTTGAGACATCCAACCACATTGAAGAAATCCTTCTTAAGGTGGTGCCCAGGTTCCTGATGGTGGCCAGTGATAATCAAGAAATTTTGTTTAGATGATTCTCAACAGGATTGACTATGGTGATATGCAGCTAATCACAGAGGCCCATGATGTTCTTAAATCAGTTGGAAAGCTCTCTAATGAGGAACTAAGATGTGTTTTCTCATAACAGAACAAGGAGAGGTTTTGAGCTTCTCGGTTGAGATCACTGCAGATATATTTGGAATTAAGGATAAGGGAGAAGGTTATCTGGTGGACAAGGTTTTGGATAAATCTGGCTTGAGGGGTACTGGTAAATGGACAGTCCAGCAAGCTGCTGAGTTGTCTATTGCCAAACCCATTGTAGCATTGTTCCTGGATGCCAGGTTCCTCAGTGGTTTGAAGGAGGAAAGGGTTGAACTAGCCAAAGTTTTTAGGTCAAGCGGTCCTGGCAACAGTCTTGATCAAGCAGCGGATAAGGCAAAATTGATTGATGATGTGAGGCAAGCACTTTATGCATCCCAAATCTATAGCTTTGCCCAGGTAATGAACTTGATACTTGCAAAGAGCATTGAAAAAAGTTGGGACTTGAAATTGGCGGAGCTTACTTTGGAGCTCATACCAATGAGAGATATTGACATGCTAGGATGCTTCCATCGAGTGCTCCTGCCCCTTTCCTCTTTAGGGCTCCTGCTGCTGCCCGCTTCTTTTGTCATTTTCAATCGGAACAGGTACAACCCAGTTCATCTAGGGGGAGCATTCCGCCTTAGGGTGAAGCACCTGCACGAGCAACAATTGAATCTAAGCGGTCGAAGACATGAACATCTGATTTGAGCCGTCTGATGGAATGTTGGCAGTAATGCAATAATGTTATTGAGAGCGGTAAATTGGGATAACATCCTGTTAACTTGTGGAGGCATCATCTGTTCAAGGTAGGTTGATCTGTTATATCATATTCAAGATCGTTCTTGAAAGACTAAATTGGGCAATTTAATTATTCAATCCTATGATCCTTCCGTTGATAATTTTCAGGGAGCTAAACACTATTCCATCTAGTTTATGTTAAAGGATTATTTCCTAGAATAAGGTATGCTCATTGTCTTGATGCTTCTTCCCTCCTTTTGTTCACTTGTCGCTTTATCTCGTTGTATTCCAGTTGTCATTGAATATAGTAACTCACAAACTCCATCCACCTTTACTTCCAAAGAAACGGTGAATTCTTGCACTAGAGTCGTCAGAATAAATGCTTCATGGCTCTGGGCAGGCGCTATATAGATTTAATGATGTGACGAGGGTCATAAATAAACTAAACTTTCTTTTTGTTGATATTGGAACTGCAAGCCGATGGCGAGGGTTTAAAACTAAACCTTCTCATTGATTATATGGGTCTGAGTAAGTTCCTTGATCTAGATTCTTGATGCACGAAGTGGATTTGTAATTAGTGGAGCATGTATAAGTCTGACCTGTCTGTAATGGAGTGGAGAAACTTATAATTTTGTCTCAAATGTTTTAACAGTTCTGTAAGTTACGCAACTTGCTTGAATTCACATCAGTTCTCAGTAAAGGATAACATTTTAGATGCAGGAACTTATTCAAATGCCCATGGTTGGTTTGTCAACTTCAGTTTCACTTTTAAGCCATGCTGCATTGGAATCAGACGGTTGATGTTAATTATGCAGGAAACAAATGTCTTCATGCTCTGTGGCTATTCTTGTAGCAATAATACAAGAAATTATCGAACTCTTGGCTTTCAGAAGAGCAGTGATCTTAAAGCACTGATTTGATAAAGATGTTACTTTTAACGAAGTTTAACTCAATGACAGAATTCAATGGGCTTAGACATGAGTGATGGCAGCTTAGATGTCAGTGATTGCTTGTGAATTATGACTATTGATGGCAGCTTGGCTTTGCATGAATTGCTGAAAATTGGTGGCCAACTGCTGGATAGTGTCTTCAAGGTTCTTTTTCTGAGTTGGAAGCGTATGGTTGACATATTGAGATGGTCCCGGCCCCCTTGGGGCTGTGTGTGGTGCAAATTGTGAAGGTCCAGCTGTGTTGGGCACAGGTACAGCAGCTTGTTCACCCCTCCAACTGAAGTTAGGGTGATTTCTCTATCCCGGGTTGTAGGTGTTCGAATAAGGACCTGAAAAATGTTTAAAAACCATTTTGACAACATTAGATTGATCCAAGAGAACTTCCTTAAAGGCTGAGATGGTTGGACAATCGTTAGTTGAATGTCCTTGGTCCTCACAAATACTATAGCTTTTGGTCATCTGAGGTATAGTTTGTACCTCATTCACCTTCTTCAGTTCTATGGTTTCTAACTTCATAGAAATCATAGCTAACCTAGCATTCAAATTATCTACCTCCTTCAAATTATATTTCCCACCCTGGAGATGGTCCTTGAATTTTTAGACCTATCATAAGTATCAGATGTATCTCATGATTGTGAATTTTCAGCTAGATAATCAAAATACTCGAAAGCTTCCTCAGGTTCTTTGTTAAAAAAACTCATTATTACACTTGGTTTCCACAAATTGCCTTATTTTTTATTGCAAATATTCATAGAAAAAATTAATAACACGCCAATTTTCATAATCATGGTGAGGGTATGCATTTAACAAGTCTTTGAATCTCTCACAACATTGATAGAAGGTTTCAACATCTTTTTGAGCAAAATTCATGATCTGTCTCTGGGCATTAGTTTTATGCATTGGAAAAAACTTTTTCAGGAACTTGGTTTGCATTTCTTGCCAAGTTCCTATAGTTCTAAGCTAAAGAGTTCAGTCATGTTTTAGCTTTGTCCTTTAGAGAAAATGGCAACAATTTCAGTCTAATCACTTCCTCAGTGCAAGTCTGATCCATGAAAGTTGAGTAAACTTTCTCAAACTCTTTTATATGCAAATATGGATTTTCAGACTCTATGCCATGAAAATGAGGTATTAAATGTATCATTCTAGGTTTGAAGTTAAAAACATTTGTATTAAAATACAAAATGATGCAAGAAGGTGTGCTAGTCCTAACAGGTTGAAGATACTCTCTAAGTGTCCTATTTTGATTAACAACCATCATTTCTTCATGCTATTCTTTAGCAATTGTGCTTTGTGTTTCAGAAATGGAACTAATGGAAGCGGTTACAAAATCAGAATATGTGAGTGACTCAATCCCGACCAATCTATCTGTAGGATCACAAATCCAATTAGACATGAATTCCACTGCATCTCTAAATGTATTACAACAGTAAAACAAATTAAGTTGCAGTCGCAAATTTGTGAAACAGAGATACAGCAGTAGGGTTATGGACTTAAGTGCAGAAAGTGAAAATGAAAGAGAAAATGAAACAAACAAAAGAAATGAGAATTCAAAGGTCACCAAAGTTGTGAAGAGGTTCACAACACCAGAAACTTCATATCCGCAAAAGAAAATCACTCTAATAGACATCGACGTCCCTGGCAACAGCGTCAAAAACTTGACGTGGTTCCAAATGTGTTCTTCCAAGTGTAGAAGAGTCGAGTTGTATCAAGGATGAGTCCAAAATCATATTCTACAGGGAGAAAGGGTTTATGTCAAGTGTTGGTGGGATGTAGTTCTAGTATATGAACAAATGAGGATTATCATGAACATTGTTTTTGTATTTTTAATACTACTGAAAATAAAATGTAAAATGGATTATGTACAAAGGTAGAAAAGTGTTTGTAATTTGTAAATGAGAGGTGTCATTCTAAGATGGTGTTTGCTAGTGTGAAATGTAAAATGAAAATTGAAATTTTGCAACAAAATAAAGGGAACAAACTTTGTAGTAGAAAAATTATGATTTAATCAAAGAAACAAACACCTAAGCTTCAGGTCTAGTTTTAGTTGGTTATGATTTTTGCAATCTCAATCTCTTTTAGTTTTCTCGATTATTAATCCAGTCAAGGTATTTATAATCGGAGGATTTGACTTTGGAAGTTCATTTGCAAAGTTCTTCAACATATTTTCTGAAATTCATAAATAGAAATAAAAATTCAAGTTAGCATTGAATCCTTGCATTCTTTCAAGCATATGATGTACCTTTTGTCAATTTTGGTGTTGGTTGAGGCCTACATACTTGAGGCCTCTCCGCCAGATTCTTACTTTTCAGGTTGGTTGTCCTTTTGGTGTTGCACCAATTTGTTTTCTTGGCTCTGAGCTGCATGTGAGTGGAAATCAATTCAGTTCTCTTTTAATTGGGTAAATGTTTGCATAATGACATGCACATTCATCATTATTTGCATAATTGTTTGCTTTTAGTTGTCAGTTTTAACATAACTTGAATGGAAGGTTAAAAAACATGTCGAGGAGGAAATCTTGGTTATTTTGGTTGTTTTCTGCTCTTTTCTTTTTATACTTGCCCTACAACCGTATGAACCTTCATACATTGTACAAGCATACTCAATGATTCTACCTTGCCACTGGCCCTAGCCTGAATTTAAAACTTTCTTTCAGTTGATCACCTATGTAGGGCAAGTATAGTAAGAGCAGAAAACAAACAAAATAACCAAATGCTCACTGCTATTTTTTGCCTAGATTGTGTCGAGGATATAGTATAAATAATAAAGTCTACGTCTTCCCATCAGCTTAAACAGACATAAACCAGAAGCCAGATCAAGTAAACCACGAGATAATAATCAAGTGAAGAGTCCTAAAAGGAAGTAAGTTGGGTGGATGAATAAAATTCTGATAAAGATAAGAGACAAACATGATGTAAACTATAAAGAGTTTTCAACTGGTGAAAAGTCCTACACCTCTCGATAAGATCACCCACCCACCACAATAATAATTGAACACATTTTCCTTGATTGCCATATATAGAATCTCAAGTGAAAGAGAGAGAGACACACACAAAGTGAGCCCTATAACATTTATTGATGTATGTATAAATCATATGGAGACTTTCTTCATGCCCTTTGAATATATAGATACATTGGAATAATCTCCCCAAACCCTTCTTCAAAGTTTTTCCATGATCAATGGTGTCATTAATGAGTATATAGCAACAAGCAACAAGAACTATCTCCATTTTGTGATGGGAGGACGAGGCCTCACAATATTGGATTAGAAAAATCATTTTATAAACTCCTTTTTTTTTTTTTTTTGGTATAAGGAGGGCTGCACCTTCGATTCTTTATTGGAAACCCCTCACTTGTGGCGGGGAAAAACCGTGGTTATAAAAAGCCCAATAAAACAAGACTAAAACATCAAAAGAACACTTTAAAAACTCTTACTCATAACCCCTAAAAAAATTATATAATCTTAAAGAAGGCAAACCCACTTTATCAACATGATATATTCCTTTCAAGGGAGCTGGTAGCCCGATAGTGTCCATCCAACAACAAGAAGAACCCCCAGCACCCATCTTAGCCAAACTATCTACCAACGCATTCCCTTCCCGATATACTCGCTTACTGACACAGTCAATACACTATTAATGTGGAAGTTTTCTACCTCAATTAGAATAATAAAGTACTAGTATTTTGAATTTTTTAGAATTGTATTAGGTCTACAATAAATAGTGTGTTTTTACAATGGCTTATAAATAACAGTACTCATTAGATTCTAAACTATTATCTATTGTTCCAAAAGTTTATAAAAAACAGTTTTAGATCTAACCATTTAAGTTGTCCTATAACATTAGCTAAACCTCGTTAGTCGTTTGGATGATGAAATGATATGAGAAATATGTGAATAGTAGTAAAATGATTTGAGTTAAGATATTTTATGGGGTTTTGAAAAATGAGAAAGAAAAAATTGAAAATAAATATTAAAAAGTTAAAATATTATTTTTGTTTTGAGATTAAAAAAAGTTGAATTATTTTTTGTGTATTTTTTAGAAGGATGAGAAAGTTGTAATGATTAGATGAAATGTTATGATTTAAAATTTAAAATTTTATTTATATTTAAATAGTATTTGAATATTGAGATGAGATAAAAGTCGATACCAACTCAACATCTAAATGGATTGCATGATAACGAATAGTGTGTGGTGCATAACAATTTGTGAAACAGATGCATTATGGGCCCCAGGCGGGCTGTAAACACATCCCTCAACTCCTAATTCTGGCGGCCCATTAGTCTCCCTAGTCCCAACGAACTGCCACGTGGGGTCTCAAGTGGCAACTTCGAAATTAAAACAAAGCTTTAAGGGTATTAATAAGCGATCAAACAGAGTCCCAACCAACCTCGAATTGACCGTTTTACACACTCTTTGTGCCTCAACAAAGTTACAAAACTGCTATGCTACAGGGACGAATGTCTCTTCTTGCTTACGTGATCCACAGGAAGTCGCCGTTTGTTTTCCAGGGAATTTCGGATCATTGGAAGGATAATCCGATATGGTTTTGACGGAAATCTTGACTTCCTTCGACTGGGAGCAGGAATCATACCCAGCGTACGAGGATTTTGCTATCCTCCCCTTCTTTGCTCTGTTTTTCCCCTCTGTTCGATTTTTCCTCGATAGATTCATCTTCGAGGTACTCTCTTATATTCAAAACTTTTTTTTTTTTTTATATATAACAATTTCATTTGAGCTCATCATTTTGTGGTTTAAGTCCTCGGGTTTATCAGGTTGTTGGCTAAATTTTCAATTCTTTTTGATGATTGAGCATACTATCAATCAAATAGTTTGAATTGACCCATATGGGGGGGGGGGGGGGGGGGGGTTCAATTTATTCGATTAAGCTGTGTTTAGTTTTCTTTTGTTTTAGATATGTAGACGTGGTTTTTTTAATTTGAGTTGGATTCTGTGACGTGTTTTGATTATTTGTTC
Organism: Juglans mandshurica; assembly: GCA_022457165.1. Classification (NCBI taxonomy): domain Eukaryota; kingdom Viridiplantae; phylum Streptophyta; class Magnoliopsida; order Fagales; family Juglandaceae; genus Juglans; species Juglans mandshurica. The sequence goes on along the minus strand of CM039629.1, from coordinate 21,199,203 downwards.
TTCTTTTGAGTTGTAGAAGCATGTCTGGTGATTTTTTTGGTGATTCCACAGTTTCCCGGTTAAAGCTGGCTTGTTTATCTTTAATTTGTTTTGTTCGTGTATTTCTTGTTATTAGAAAATGAGAAAGAGAAGAACTTAATTTAAATAGAAACGTTTCAATTGTGAAAGTGTACTACTTTCTTTGTGGTGATACCGGGGATCGAGTAGCTGCATTGTAGTGATACTACTTTCTCTGTAGTGATACTGTGGGTGCACAGCTCCGTATTCCATTGTCTCATTGGTTTAAATTTCTTTATATTCTTTCTCCAAACCATACAGATATTATCATATCTTGGAATTTTGAATTGGACTGCTTTTTCTCTGTTAGTAGTTGGCTTGTTTAACTCTTACAGATATACATTCATGTTATCTGAGATTTCTTTTTGGTGTCTGAAATGAATTATATATTTTAGAAAGTGGCAAATGGATGGATTTTCAGAAAGGGACATGAGATGCTGGATGCTGAGGCGAGTGAGAGAAAAAAGAAGATAAGAAAATTTAAGGAGTCAGCCTGGAAATGTATTTACTATCTTTCAGCAGAGCTTTTCGCTTTATATGTAACTTATGATGAACCTTGGTTTACTACCACAAGATACTTTTGGGTAGGTCCGGGAGATCAGGTTTGGCCTGACCAAAGAATTAAGTAAGACTTCCTTGATTATATATACAAAGTCTTTGGTTGTTTTCAATGCATCATTCACATTGGCTAGCTCTAACCCGGTATTTATTTAGCAAACACTGGCTAATTAGTGATTTTCAGGTTGAAATTGAAGGGATTGTATATGTTTGCTGCTGGATTTTACACATACTCCATATTTGCTTTGATTTTCTGGGAAACAAGGCGTTCTGACTTTGGAGTGTCTATGGGCCATCATTTTGCAACCCTCATTCTCATTGTGCTATCTTACATTTTTAGGTATGTTTTGATGGAGTTCTGTTTGTAGCTTGGGCGTGGTCTGTTGATCACAATACCAAGGAAGCAATATCACTTCCAATTTATCAACTGAAATTATAAGGATTGGCATTATTTGAAGTCATAAATGTGTCATTCCTGTTGCATATGAAGAAAACCATTTGGCTTCAAGTGTATGCAATGATAAAAAAAAAAATACCGGAAACAATACCATATTACCAATACCTGATTCTCTCCTATTTCTTGTAGGTTTTCCCGTGTTGGTTCGGTTGTTTTGGCTCTTCATGATGCTAGTGATGTATTTCTGGAGTTAGGGAAGATGTCCAAATATAGTGGTGCTGAAAGGGTAGCTAGCTTTGCGTTTATTCTATTTGTTTTGTCCTGGATATTACTGCGCCTCATATACTATCCATTCTGGGTCCTATGGAGTACAAGGTTTGTACAATTCTAATGCCTACTTTAGATTATGCATTAAATTGTGTACTTTTCCCTGGCTTCTACTCTTCTGCCAGGATCTTAAGATCTAGTGGTTGTGGTTAACCCATTAATTATATATTCCTAACCACAAACCTTGATAGCATGCCAAAGAATGGGTGGCTACCTAGAATTGGACTCATGCACTCGTTCTTAATGAAATGATAGGCGGAGTCATTCACCATTACACCAGACGATCACCCATTCAGAAAGAGAAAAAAAATAATCTTGATTTCTCAAAAAAGAAAAAGAAAAATAATGCTGTTTCTATCGAATAATGCTTTGAGATTGATAGTTGATTTAAATACTGTCCCTTTATGTTTTTGGTTATTTTTCTCCTTTGATGCAGCTACGAAGTTCTCCTGACTTTAGACCAGGAAAAACATCCAGTGGATGGACCAATTTATTATTATGTGTTTAATGCTCTTCTATTCTGCTTGCTTGTTCTTCATATTTATTGGTGGCTGTTGATGTACCGGATGCTTGTTAAGCAAATCCAAGCAAGAGGCCAGCTTGGTGATGATGTTCGATCTGGTGAGTCAAATATATGTTCACTTAGGGGTTATGTAAATTAAAAGCATGCACATTATTATTTATAACTACTATAGTTTACAAACTATAAAAATGATTGGAATTTTTTAATTGTGGCTCCTATCAGATTCTGAAGGTGAAGATGAACATGAAGATTGAGCAAAAACCAAAATCTAAGGACGCCATGTGGTGATCATTGGGAGGGCACGGTATTACTTCAGTAGGGGTGGTTATATGTGCATCATATATTTAAGATTTTAGTTCCCATCTTACTTATATTGCGAAAGATTCTTCCTGCCATTTCTCCTGCAGATAACTACAGCTTTAGCTTTGAAAGGGTTGTATATCTAAGCAGGTTAGAGGGTAGCAATTGGTGAAAAATCTCATTCTTTTATCTGAGACTCTGGCCCATGCAACTTGACACCTTAAGTTCAAGTTCACTGGCTTAGAAATGATATACTATACAGAATTTTAACAGTAGCTTGAGATTATCATACTTTGTACTTCAAAGACTTGATCCTGCTGGCAGTTTAAGAAATTCAATTAAGGCCTCCAATCTTTTTTCGACGAACAATGTCATTGATATGGTTCTTTTGTCTATACTGTAGTCTGTGTGTGAGATCTATGAGTTGCTTGGCAGATGGTGTAAGCTGTCTTCAAAGTTTCTTGGGGATAGAGTACTAGAATTAAAAAGTTCCATTATCATTTAGTATAAAAGTTGTTGATAAAGGAATCAGAACGTGACCCTCTTCACTGGCTCAATAAACTTAAACCAGTTTGATCATAAATGCATTTATCATCCAAGTATCATCAAATCCTAAATTCCCAGTTTCTCCTGTAACATATCACTTTCACTTTTTAGGTTTCCTTGAAATCGCCTCAGCTAGTCGACGGTTATACTTCTTTTATTGTTAGCCAAGTTTCAAATCTCAAAATTCTATTTACAGGTCGATGTGAAGTCTCTGCACTAAGAATTGGTTCTCCTAGGAATGGATGTATTGGTTTATGCAAGAGTGCTCATAGAATACCAAAAAGAGTTATTCATGTTCGAGCAAGTTTCAACAATACCGTTGTGACTGTCATAGATGTTCGTAGAAGTCGGATAATTTCTTGGTCCTCCGCTTAACAACAAATATATAGTATATGATAGGACAAGAAAAATAATGATCCAATCAAGGAAAGAACATCTACCATTTTTACACATTCTATTATTTCTTTTTAGCGGACCTTAATGTTATGATTGATGATCCTAATAAATTAGGATACACTGTAGTTCGCTATTTTGGAGTGGTCGAATGAGAAGGCTCAACTTTCTTGACAAAAGAAAAGTCTTCTTCTCAAACAGAATATGTGTGACTTTTGATGAATTGAAGGGAAACTGTAAGGAATAAACTCACTTGGAGAGGAAAGATGAAGAAAGGAATTGAGATCTTGGAAAATGACATTTGCAGTTTTATGGTGTGTTAGTCTTATGTATTTATTTTGCAAAAAATTAGGTAAATATTTGATCTATATTAAAAATATATATTTTTTAAGAGAAATTATATTTGCAGTCGTGGAGTGCTTAAACGCTATGCAATCTCTTTGTAAAAAGCGAGTAAATAAGGACCTACGTGAAAAAAAAATTAATTTTTTAAAAGTAAACTCTAATTTTTTTCAAAACGATTGTACGAGGCCTGTGTACTCCATGATTGTATGCAGCATTACTCTTTTTAATGATAAATTTTAATTATTTTTAAAAAAATATACAAAATTTGAACACGCTAAGATTGTATTTAATATTAATCGTGAGAATTTTGTATTAACTGCCCAGATAATTTGCTACATTTCCTTTCCTTCCGTAGAAAGCATATAAACGAAGAGAAATGCTTTGGGTCCTGAATTCGGGACCCAAAATTTATACCGAATGGGATTTTTTTTTTTTTTTTACCAAATGATTAAAAAATATTTTTTATTGATATTATGAAAATTTTTTTTTAAATATTTATGATGATTAAAAAAATATATTAAAAAAAAATGAAAAAAAGATGAAAAAATTTTACACTCTTCGGGACAAATTTTGGGTCCCGAATGCGGGACCCGTAGCAGTGCTCATAAACGAAATAACAGAACAACAGAATACAGATTCCATACCTTGGCGGGCCTAATGCCAAACTTGGGGCTTATATGGTGGGCCGGCTAAAACCCAATGGTCAAAATGCCTTTTCGGTAAAGTGAAAACCAAACACACCCTAACACCTTAAATTTCCTCCAGACTTTCTCAAGTACAGAGCTCCTTCTACCTTGATTGAGAAACAAGAAATACAGAGAGTGAGAGCCCTAAAGATTCCTTCTCTACCTAACCTCGTCGGCCTCGTTCTCTCGTTACCCGGGTATGCATTTCTCTTTTCCTTTTCGTTTTCCAGGGAAATTGCATTTTTTTTTTTGTTGAGCTGATCTTCTGTAAATTTCTTTCTTTCCTTTTTTTTTTTGTGCATAGAATTAGCCTCCGTAGGTTTTCAGAATAATTTTTTATTGTATAATAAGAGAAATCATCATGGAGCTATATGATTTCGTTTCCTAATTCTTGCTGGCGGCCAATCAAAATGGCTAGGGTTCATGGATAGCAACTCGTCATTCAGCGTTGCTTCTGATTCATAATTTCCATGCAGTTTTCGCTTTTTATTGATTAGAGTGATCTCAAGAGGGAGACCGGGGGGGGGGGGGGGGGGGGGGGGATATGTAGGGCCTTACTACAATGCAAATTGCAAATTGCAGCTTCTATTGTTTGCAATAATTTGACTATCATCCTTGTTTCTAGAAGTTTACACAACTCGCCAGTTATATCCAGTCTTCGATCTCTTCGAGTGAGTTGTGGAGGGAATATGTACAGTCTTAATGCTCTAATTGCTCCTTGTTCGTAGAGTATGGATTGGGTCCCTTTTTTGACTTGTTACTCTCAAATAATGGGACAATCATTGCTTATTTTCCAACAAGAAAGAATTAATGGTTAAGTAATAGATTGAATTATCCATTTAATGTGATTGTTTTGTTAATTAGTTGGAGTGTCGTTGTGTCAGTAACTACATTATCAGAAAGCCTGCTACTTATACTGCGTCTACTTGCCTATTTTTTCAGGGTGGTGAACTTGGACCAAGTTGACACATGGAAGATGTCCTAACAGAGCTTCCCCCACCTTCAAGGTTCTTTGAGGAAGATCTCAATAACTTTACACCTCCCGCACCACCTCTTCCATCTCCATCCCTCATTTTTTCCAATCCTAAACATGATGAACCTCTTCGTCCCTCTCTCCTCATCATTGCCGTATCTTCACCATCTATCCATATTTTCCACCATCTGTCCTCCAAAACCCTAATTGGAAGTGTCATCCTTCCTGAAATCACTTTCTCTGGAAGCTCTACTGAACCCTCTCTTGGAGATAAATCTTGCAATATCTATACCCTCAATGTTGCTAATGATTCAATTATCCTCGTCTCTGTTCAATGCCTCATTGCTGCAGAGAGATCACACATTGTTGCAAAGTTGTTGATTGCAAATCAAATTATTCCTGAGAGGGTTCTGATATTGGATTCAATTCAGAGTCGAAACTTCCGTGGTAAGCTGTCGCCAGATGAGACATTTGTTTTCAAGCTGGAGACATCATCAGAAAAAAGAGAAGGGTTAGGTGAGGGTAATGGTGGTTCATCATTGTTAAAGGGTATAGACTATTTTCCATCAGGAAGTCTTGTAGATGGCTTGGCAGCTGCCTTGCTGGGCCGATGCCAGATGAAGAATATCAAGGGAACTCTTTGTCTGTCATGGCCTGAATTTGGTGGGCCTGTGGTGTCCCTGCTTAAATCAATACTTCACAAGAGTGTGTTGCCTGGCTTGAACTTGAGCATAAATGATGGCATTGGGGATGAATATTCAAGGTTCAGCTGGACCAAGGACCGTCCTGTTTATTCGGAGTTTTATACCTGATTAACTGTGTTTGAGATGCTCTTTCATATCTCTTTTATCTGAACTCTATAGTTTTCTTCTTGCTTTATTTAATTAGTTTAATTTTCTTGTGCTGTTACCGAGATTTTGGAAAGAGTTTGTGATCAAGGACCACTTTATTGCCCTTATGATGCCAAGCTCTAATTTTTATTCAATCTTTCCCGAATGCTTTTGATTTATGATAAGTTCTATTAAATAGCATGTACTGGCAAAAAAAAGTTAAAATTACATGTTTTTGACGAATTTTACCCCATGAATCTGTCGTTTGGTAGCTTCATGGATGAGAAGTATTCCTAGCTTCCACTGTATTAACTACCCTTACACCTAGGTAGAGTGGCAGAGCAGCAATTTTGATAGATCAACCCACTGATGTATGCTTATGGTATCAAGTATTTCTAGCACCCACTAGTATCTGACTATGTCAACTCCTGATGTGTGCCTTGGTGCTTATGGCTGTAAAGGCTGAGTTGCATATATACCAGTAGTTTAATTGGCCACCATTACAATTTGAATTTGTGCATCCTCCTGAATTCCTCAATACAAATCCTATACAGAGTTACAGACCTTGTCCTGTGGTGTGGAAATGACCCATCAAATCTCAAGATCACCTACTACGCGTTGTTCTGTTTGCAGAGTAACGTGGCTTTGACAGTAAGATCTGTTGGCTTTTTTTTTTTGCTGTTTTAGATCCCATCTCTTAAGCTGAACCTCGATCCTCATTTTCAGATAGTATACCATTCTTTGCTCGCTAGCCATATGCACGTCATATTTCTTTTGGGCATGCTATTGTCCCGACTGTCTGACTATACATGCCTCCTCCTCCTCCTCAGCAGTGCAAGCTTTAAATTGCTTATTTGCCATTGAACTCAAACAATAACCTTTTTGCCAACTAATTTTGATTCCTGAACTGTGTCTGAGTTTAATTTCCTTCTTAAACTATTGTTTGTTTTACTTTAGTTTCCAAAGTTCCAAAAACGGTTCAATGAAAGAAATACTTTGCACCAGGGATTTTACACTTTGCACTCCCAAACTACAAGTCTCTCAGTTTGTTAAGCGATGCTATGGAAATTCCATGATTTATACAAAGGAAGTGGGAGTGGGCGTTGAAATCTCGAAGCTTTCTATGTGGATTAATGGAAATTCATTTCAACTCATTATTACAATTTTTTCAAATTTTTATACAAAATATAATAAATAATTTAACCTTTTCAAATCTCAAAATAATAATAATATTAAAAATTAATATTCTAAACAATATTTTATTCAATTCATCTAAAATCATCTCAACTCATTTCTGAATCTAAATGGGGCCTTGACAAAATCAAGGGTTTTAGGGTCTATAGGGATACAAAAATGTGCTATTGATCGCATGTTACAGGTGATCATTGTTTTCTCAGCCATTTAGGGCAAGTTTGGGAGGTGGGATGAGACTCAAAATTCTTATCTCATATCTTCTCATCATTACACATTTTTCAAATCTCCATACAAAATATAATAAACAATTCAACTTTTTCAAATCCCAAAATAATAATAATACTAAAACATAATATTTTAAACACTAAAATAAGATACAAAATTCTCATTTCACCCCCAAACCTGCCCTTAGAGTCTCTCCTATAGAAAGCAGGAAAAGAATTGATTCTTGTCAAAAGGATATTGGTTTCTTGAGCCAGATATTGTACACCTGAATTTCATTCTATATATCAGCCTCAATTATTTCCCCCCAAAAAAATATATATATAAAACTACTAAATTGGTGTATATAATTATGGTCAAACCAAATCTGTTAAAATTAGACCATCCAACCAGCTTTTTCACTTGCAGATGGTTTGTCCACAAGGGCTGATTTTCCACTCAATTCATGAGCTGAATCAGTAAAACGTTAGCTGTTATCGGTTTGGTGACTTGCCCACAATCTTTTACGTTATTTTGTCACATCTTTCAACGTTAAACTTTGTCTCAACTTTTGGTTTTTGGAGTACCCACCAACCAGCCCAATATTAGTTGCATCCTCTCTTGACTCTAGACTTCCCCCATATATTCAGAATACTCAAAGAGGCCATGCATGCAAAAAACTCACAAACAAGCTACAAATTCCCACTTTCCTTGCACTTATATATATCTCTCATCCGTCTCAACCATCTCTCCCACTCTCTCCAAAGTATCCCAAGAACACGAGAATGGCAAAAATGGCGTTTTCTTTTCATTCAATGCCCCTTGTTCTGCAATTCATGCTTCTGTTTCTCTTCCTTCTTGGAACCAGATTGCATGCAGCTGACCCTTCTCTAACGTTAGATTATTATGCATCTACTTGTCCGGTTGTGCTTGAGACTGTCAAGAAAGAAATGGAATGCGCAGTGCTGTCTGACCCACGTAACGCGGCCTTGGTTGTGCGATTACATTTCCATGACTGTTTCGTTCAGGTCCACATCTTTATTAATTTTTATTTTTTATTTTTAAATATGTATATATTTTCTTGGCATTGTTTTACACGAAGTGACATGTTTCCAAACTTGATTGGTGTAAATAGTTCGCTTTCTAAAAGCTATTCCAAATGGTCAAAATTGCATGCATGGCTAACATACATAAGCTGATTAATTGCCGGGTAGAGAAAGATACAAAGAAAACTCAAGTTTATGAAGTTTGAGCTTTGAGTTTAATTAATTGGCACAGGGATGCGATGGATCAGTTTTGCTCGATGACACAATTACGTTAAAAGGAGAGAAGAAAGCCTCCAACAACATACACTCTTTAAAAGGTTTCAGAATTATTGATAAGATCAAGAACACGCTTGAATCAGACTGCCCTGGGATTGTCTCTTGTGCAGATATACTCACCATTGCTGCAAGAGATGCTGTGCTACTGGTACGAAGAATAATAGTAAATATAGATTGCCGAAACCATGTCAAAATGTAAAATCTATTGCGGAATGCTGGGGTTGAAGGATATTTTGCGATAACATTCCTTTCTCTCTTTTTTTTTTCATTGTTAATTTGCAGGTTGGTGGACCTTATTGGGACGTTCCTCTAGGAAGAAAGGATTCTGTCACCGCAAGTTTTGAGCTGGCAAACACGAATCTTCCTAAAGCAGATGAAGGCCTGCTGTCCATCATTTCCAAGTTTCTTTACCAAGGCCTCTCAGTCACAGACATGGTTGCTCTTGCAGGTTTGGCCCTTTAATGGGACAGAGCTCTTATATATAGGAACCTCGAGTTGTGCTTTATTGTGGTACTCGTTACACTTAAAAAAATAATCAAATACGAGTGCTTTTTTATACTAGCAGGTTCGACAAGCTTCCATATCAGTAGTGCGCTTGACATGTCAATAAATAGTTTTGCCAATAGAATTCTTCTAAATCATGAGACTAGTCATGCTTGTGGTGGCTTATTAACTATTATGATTTTTTGAATAGTTTTATTTCCAAACTGAGATCAAGCAAATGAATATATAGGAAGAATTGGGAAAACAGTGATGATAAAAAGAGACTGCAGATTACTTTTTCTTCATTCTTTTCTTGCATGAGTTAATATGCTGATTTATGTGTGCCTATCCACATGTGTATCCTAAAGTAGTTTGTTTGTGGAAAGTTTTCATAATGAGTTCAAAAAGATTTCTTAAAGAAATTTTCCTAAAAAATCAGTTTCAAGTTCTTTTTTAATTGTTGCCAATGAGATATATAGAGCCCTTTGAATCACATGTTTGATGCTGATATCACACTCTCTCATATGGGCTATGGTTGTTTTGTGTGCTTGTAATCTAAAGGGTCACACACAATAGGAATGGCACGCTGTGCCAGTTTTCGAGCAAGGATCTATGGAGACAGGGAAGCAACAACTCCAGGATACGAACCAATCTCTGAGTCACCCCTCAGTAACTTGAAATCTGTCTGCCCACCTATTGGAGGATCAGACAATAACGTAACAGCCATGGACTATGTTACTCCTAACCTCTTCGACAATTCATTCTACCATTTACTGTTGAAAGGGGAGGGGCTGCTAAATTCAGACCAGGAAATGTATTCAAGCGTGTTTGGTCTCGAAACAAAGGAGCTTGTGAAGAAGTATGCAGCAGATCCAATTGCTTTCTTCCAGCAATTCTCGGATTCAATGGTGAAAATGGGAAATATCACAAACCCGGATAGTTTTGTCAGTGGAGAAGTTAGGAGAAACTGCAGATTTGTCAACACATGAGCTACAAATCCAGATTGTTAAAACAGCTGGGATTGGTACTTTAAATAAGCAGTTATATCAGTGAAAACATAGATTTATGTATCAAAGCAGCCGAAAAGAAAAATATTCATGGAAAAATGTCACGGCTGGTTGGAAGTTAATGTTTATTCATTTTGTCATTCAATGTCAAAAGTTGACATGCCTTGCCACTCTTATAGGATGTGTTTTATATTGAACCTGAACATTATTTACCGTCATTTTTCATTCGTGCCAAACACCATAAGATAGATTTTTAATTCTTTAGGGCTTATGCAATGGAAAAATTGACCCATACTCAACAAATGTCTGGTTTTTTAAGAGTTATCCTCTTGGTGATACCCTATAGATCTCCTCTTCAACTTGAAGGTCTATTTGGACAAGAAGTTGGGGGGAATCACAGGCTCTATCATGATGGCAATTTCCCAATAAGGGGTCTCATATCGTACATTAACTTTCACAATATCCCATGAGAGAGAAAAGAAAGAAATTTGGGCAAAACAACTGCAGAAAAGCTCCCCCACTTTTACCAGATGCATCTTCCATTTAGAAAAAAAAAAAGGTGGATTCATGGAATTTGAGTTTGAAAAAAGTGAGCAAAAGGGACCAAAAAGTTCTGAAATAATCATTCAACAGCAACTCATCATGCAGCGGCAATGATGATGTTTGCATGTAATTCACAAAACTTTAAGGAGATTTATCATCATGCGCTTTTGTAGATCCAGCTGACATTCTTCCTCTCTACCCTTCAAAAGATCTCTGCATCATAAGTTTAAAAACTTGAATTAAGCTGTACCAAGAATAGTTTAAGCAAACATGTCCAAGTCAAACCAATGAGCTCTGAAGTTTAAGCTACGATAAAACACCATAAACCTCTTTAATTCCCCCAAAAAACAACTACAATACATATTTGAGCATCTAAAACCATGTGTTTCTCATTCAATTGTTTTTTATTTCTCCGCACAACTTAGTAAGGATATATAAATCTCCTTGCTTGAACCATAAAGAGTTCCCTAGTCCCATAACTTTTCACACTTTTAAGTAAAACAGAAGAATTAGAGATCCACACCACATGCATCAGTGCATATTTTTTTATAAACCATGTGTAAGTAGAGAAACAGATTGATACAATTTTAAAGTCTTAAAAGTGCATCATTCAGTTGATGAAAGCTCACGGCTAGAGCCTAATTTATTTACTTATCAAACGTGGAATGATCAGAGAGGAGGAAAGATTATGCGGTTTGGATTTGAAAAAGTTGATTTTTTTATTATATTTTGTGTGGGAATTTGAAAGTTGTAAAGATGAGATGAGATGAAACACTTCTTGTATCTAAATGCCAGGGCCATATCAGAGTATTAATCATCAATAGAACAGACTTTGGTTTAGGTTTAAGAGTTCTTAATTAAGCTTTGGTGAAGAGATCTAGAATCCCCAACTCCAATATATCCCATGCATCTTGCTTTGAATGAGATTTGATTTCTTGGATTTAGCTTTCCGAAAAGAAGAGTATTTGTACTTCTGTCTAGAATAAGCAATAGGAGGAATGTCAAATTGCTAATAGAAATTTCTCATTTCATATTTGGTTTTCTTACTATTCTTCAATTGTTAACGAATCAATTTTTTATCATTACACATATTAATACCAAGCTTCTTAATTGTACTAATAATATCACCATAAGTGTAATTATCAAAATTAAGAAGTCTTGAGATATCAGTAAGTTCATCCATAACTTTATGAGCAAATAAATGAGGTAATCCATCAATAAATTTTTCTTTCCAGTAAGGCTTATGACTATAGTCTCTAAGCATAACTCTTGAAATAAAAATATCTTGATACTATCTATAATCAGACATTTGACAGCATCTCAAATTATTTAAATAATCACTAATACGATTAGTAATGTTAGAGGAAGTTTCGACAAAATGTTTAAGAATAGTATAAATCAAAATATTAACACCATCAGAGATGTCTCTTCCTATGGCTGTGTAAAAAATAGGTAAACTTTCATCATCATGCTTAATTGCATTTCGAATGGCTCCTTTTGCTTCATTTGATAGATGCTTATCCCACCAATGTCGAAGCATACTAGAAAATTCTGCAGTTAATAAATCAACTGTCGCAATTTGACTAAAACTATTGTTATTAACATAAGTATTTGCAACCATTGACATTTTATTCATGGTATTAAGAATTTTTTATTCGGATAATCCATCAATATTCAATTCATAAAGTTTATCAAAAGAAACAAAAAACTGTGTTTGAAATTTTTTTTCTTCAAACTGTAAATCGGGTGGAATAGGTCTGGGATAACAATTTTTCGTTAGACTCATTGGATTGGGCCTTTTTGAAGAAAATCTTTCTAATCCCAGGTTTTCCTAAATCAATATCTTGAAAATTCGTTTCAAGTAAAACAAGATCTTTATTGGCAGAAGAATCAGTATCAGATGATTCTTCTACAAAAAAAACAGAAACAACTTTCTTGCCATTGCTATTTAAAGCACGGATAGAGGGTTGTTCTTTTTTCAAATCAACAAGAATTTGATTAAATTTATCAAGAATGTTGGTCTGTTTGGTCTTGGGACCTTGCCTATTCTCTGGTAAAATAATTAAAGGTTTTTCAATTTTGGAAGTCGAACTAGAAACAGGACTTTCGACATTTTCTTCAATACTGTCCAATTGTTGACCTATAACATGAAGAGTTTGATTAACAAAATTGTTTTGTTCAATAATCTTTTTTGTTTCAATAAAAGTGGTAGCTTTAGGATCAACATTGGATACTTTAAAGGGAGAAGCATTTATCTCTGCTTCCTTATGAGAAATAATAATTGTCTCTAAAAGAGGATGACTTGATTTAACCATTGTCTTTCCTTCTTCATTGACAAAATTGAGTTTTATAACATTTAAACTGAGCTTAGAAACATAATAATTTTGAAGGAAATCAAAGAAAAGTATGTGCTTATGTAGGGTCTTCATTTTTTCTTTTAATTTCCTTTTAACATGTAATTTTTCAAAATCAGAAAAAGTAATATGATAAGATTTTCTCTTATCATTATTTTAAGCAAAACTATATTCATTATATAAAACAATTAAATCAATTTCGAAAGCTTTATTAATCACAGTAAGCTGACTGTGATGAATAAGAGCAATCATATTTGAGACTGTTGGTGATAAAGATGAAGCTTCTTCTTCTTCTTTATCAGCTTCTTTTTTTTATGGCTTTTCCTTTAAATACCTCAGTATCCTTGGTAGTAGAATAAACATAAGTAACTTGAGAGGAAGTAGAAACTCCTTTCAGTTTTAAATCAGGTTTAGCAATTTTTACTGAATCTTCCAAAAATTTTCTGAAATTTTGGTCTATTCTTTTCGGGTTATCAGCAAAAGATCCAACAAAAGAACGTCTAGTTCCAGTAAAAGAATTTATCATCTCGTTGTCTACTATAGGTTGATCAAAACTAATTTTATCAATACTATTCAAATATTGCTGAATATAATCAAGGTTAAGTTCATTAGAAATAGCCTTAGCAGGAGGAATTTCATGTTCCAAAGTCCATTTATCAGGAAGAGTAATAATATCTTTCCAATGAATCATTTTTGGAACTTGAATATTAGTATCAGAAGCAGAACTCTGAATTAACAAAATTTTATTTCCTAAAGTTTTTAAAATAACTTCAGGATTTAAATTAGTTTTTAATGTCCGATAATAAATACGGTAAACTATGGCAAGAAGTTTGCTACCTTCTTCCATATCATACCCAGATGTCAAAATATTTAAAGTCAAAGTTTTAAGAATGTTAGGATCATCCAAAGCAAAAGTTAAATCAAGGAAGCAATCAAAGTGAACAGAACCACTAAATAGAGAAGATTGAATCATACCAAGTATGCTGGTTTCAAATTTTTTGAACCTAGCATCAAGCAAACAAAGAAGTACCGAAACATTGAACAGAACCAATATGTATAAATTTGTAACTTTTTACCAGAATGTCTTGAATCGACTTTCTGTTAAACATGTAACATTTCTCATGAGTTTTAGAAATAACATAGGTTTGTTCAATAATTTTAACATTGAACTCAGTCTTAAAAGTAGACGGAACCTAACTGATTTTGTAAATAGATTTAGCATCAATCTTTGGATACTCCATTTATTAAAATTAATATTATTAGTTTCTTCAATAGAAAAGTCATTCTCATTAATGATATCAGGGGGTTTACTAGATCTAGAACTAATAGATGAATTAGATTTAAACATTTTATTTATCATGAAATCAACCCAAACTAGACTTAATACTCACTAATCCTATCTTCACTCATGTAGATGTTGCATTTCGTAACACATATCCTAGGGTCAACCATCTACCAACTCATGCCCTAAACGCTTTTCGACATTTTCGTTAGGGGTGGGCAGCGGGGCCCCGCTCCGCTGCCTTGCCCCGTTTCCACCCCGCCTCCGTATGGGCGGGCGGGCTACCCCGCTCCGCCCATGCGGGGGCAGGGTCCCCCGCCCCGCATAGAGAGGACCCCGCCCCGCTCCACATATAAAAATTTTATTTATTTATATATATAAATAAATATATTGTATATAGATATATACAATTTATTAAATACTTAAAATTATATTCAAATCATTGGATTGCTTTGGCCTCCTAGGCCAACCATTATATAGGAGGCCAAAGCAATCCAAAATCTAACTCTAATGAGTTTAAATTTTTTTATATTTATAAATTTTAATTTATTATTTAAATTATATTATATTTGGGTCTAAAAAAATATTTTTAGACAATTTTTTTTTAAACACAATATAGTGCATAAGAGGGGGCGGGGCGGATTGAATTTTTTCCCCCGCCCCCGCCTCCTAGGGGCGGGGGGAAAATCCCCAACCCCCGCATGGTGCGGGGCGGGGTGCGGGGTGCGGGGAAGGGCACCACCCGCACCATGCGGGTAGCAGGCCTAGTTTTCGTAGTAAAACGGGCCTTACAAACATGGTCCATGAGATTCTTTACAACCGAGGTGGCACCAACAGAAATAAGAGTTTAACAAGATTAAGAAAGTACAAAGTAAAGTATGAAAGACGATATAATAGATAAGATTATATATATATATTATCATATTTATGCTTTTATAGTTAGTTTAATTGCTATTTTTGTCGTTTACATGCATGACACCACTTAATAACTCTAGAAAGGACATACTTTTGCACGTGGCAAAACCCAATTTGCCAAGTTCTTGGCTTTCCAATAATTTAACCGGAATAAATGGTAGTAGGTAATCTATTTACAATACCATTTTATTTAACAGAGTGGTAGTTTTTGTTCTTATTGTCTTTTGTTCAGTACAATTTTGTTCGAGGTTTATTATTCAATGTATAGGAATTAATATATGGTTTTTAATATTCAATTATAAGGAAGAGATATGTGTTATTTTTTATTTAATTATTTATTTAGCATTACATATACATAAAAGGTCCATACGTACTATCCAAATTTCTACACGATTACCATCCATTAATATTGTAGAATATCTAAAGAAAACAACACCCACTACCAAATCATTTTTGCCTCTTACAATATTGCCCATTTTTCTAACCTAAATATAATTTTTATAAATGAGAATTTATTTTATGTAATAAATTAGATCTATATTATAATAAAAATAATTTTACAATACGATGTATTACATTCAATCACGTGAGTTCAACTTATAGCTAAACATTTATGTTTATAAATTAAATGCAGAAGATTTTAATATTTTAAAGCTTTGGATCTTTGTGATTGCAAGTCCCAATGGCAATAAGGGGATGTTTGGTAATATTTTTCATCTCATCTCATCTCATCTCATCTCATCTACTTTTCGAACATCATTAAAATAGAAACACTTTCAAACTAATTATTACAACTTTTTCAAACTTTCAAACATAATACAAAAAATAATTCAAAATTTTTAAATCTCAAAACAAATATTAACTTTATAATATTTTTATTCAATTTTTTTCTATTATTTTTTAAAACCTCATAAAACATTATGACTTAAACAATTTTACTATTATTCACAAATCATTTTATAACTATTTACAGATATCTCATTTTTTCACATTCTCCAAATATCCCGTAATAATGCCTTGAGAGAGAGATAAAAGGGTCGTCCATCAATGGTATAAGATATTTATGAAGAAGTACAATAAGTTCACCGTACAATCTTTATCATAACTATTCACAAGCATTCTCAACACTTCTTAAATATTCTCACTACCTAAACGTAGCCGAAACTCAAAACTGGTTTGTCAAACTTATAGTTCAAGCTCGGGATGATGACATGGAAGCCGTTCAAATTACTTTTATGGTATTTTCTCAATCATCAAACAGTTGATACTTATAGCACCAAACGCTACAAACAATACCATGTGCTCCTATTTCAGGAATGGGGTCAAATTCAGGAATATGACCTTGCCTCCAAGAGAATAAACTAGAAAATAGTTTGTATTAAGATTCTCGATAATTTTCATAGAGCTCCCAAGGCTTGTACAATCTATTATTTCTTCTCTTAATGTTCAGTTTAACATGTGTTTAAGGAAGCAAATATGGTTGCTGATTTTTTATCAAAACATGGGGCTAGTGGCGTAACTTGAGATTTTGTTGGTGGAGAGATGGGTCCAAGGAGACTTAAAAGGGCTTATACGTACGGATAGATTGAGTTTACCTTATATCAGACGTTAGGAATTTTGGGAGTTTTGATGGTTTTTTTGGTTGTAATTATGGTGATTTCTCCGCCTTAATGAGGGTTTTTTTAATAAAATATGGAAGTGTTGTCCTTTTTTTAAAAAAAAAAAGAAAAAAGAAAAAAATATAACCTGGTGTCTAACAAAGTTGTCCCATACATGGGTCCTAACTACTGATCATTAAAACAGTAGTGCGTTTGGAACATAAACTCATCTCAGCTCATTATTACAACTTTTTCAAATCCCAATGCAAAATATAATAAACAATTCAACTTTTTCAAATCTCAAAATAATAATAATATTAAAAAATAATATTATAATAATATTTTAACATCTCAACTCACTTCAACATCCAAACTCACCCTAAATGAAATGAAAAGTACTCTTAAGGGCCTAAGCCCATAGTCCGACTAAACAATAATGGACCTAACTTATAATGGAAATAACAAAATAACATGGGGGTAGCCTATGACCCAACAAACATATAAACCCAAATTAGTTACTCGGGCCTTGTACTCGTTCCTGGACTGTGACGTATTAATACGTCACATTAATAGTTAAAAAATCGTTAGAATTTGTATGATTCGGAGTAAGCAGTATATATTGATTGTATTTCAAGTAGGAAGTACTAAATATACATTAAGTGTCGACCTGAATATAAACTAAGTAAACATGGTAATAATGATCAAATGAAGTCGAAGTCTAGTCGAGCCAAACCAAGCCACACGATCCTTTGTGTTTGAAATGCAAGGAATAGAAACTTGTAGACTGGAATGGTAAGACAAGAAGAAAGTTCTATTCATAGTCACTTAAATGTTCCCATGGAGGACTCCCCTTGACTTGGCCGCTGGTTCTGCAGAAGGTGAAGGAATATCTGGTTAGAAACAGGACACATGCCAGAGAGCGGCCATATGATAAGACTATAGAAGCCAACAAGACTTACCTGCAAGTTTGTGCAGATCTGGATGATTTCAGCTGGAGGTGCCCAGTCACCAAAATTCCTCTCAATAAACTGATATGCAATCCCACTCTTTCCACTGCCAATTATGAAGAGTCCACCTTTGATTTCACCTTCCCCTTTCAAGTTTTGCTTTATCCCCATTGCTTTTGCCCGCTTGTAATTTGCAATAGCTCGGGGGTTGAAAACAAATCCTGATATGAACTTGTCCTTGAGAAGTTTCCCACCACCCAGAGTTTTGAAGAATTGCATACCTTGATCAAAGAGTACCGCACCACCCCAGTATCTGGGCCAAAAGTCCTTTACCTGCACCATCCAAGTGGATAGATCAAACAGGAGACTAAAGAGGAGTTGATTGGAACTTTGATTAATGAGCAAAAGGTTGAAAAATGTGTTGGCTAAACACCTCCGACTCTATGTGCTCATGAAGAACTGCAAATAGCTGGACTCCCAGTGCATCGAATAACGGTTTCTTGGCATATAGCTGGTGAGCTTCAGCTCTGCACATGATGCACCTGTTTCCAATGTCAAGATATGTGAGGGAAAAAACCATATCAGCTTTAAGTTTAAAGCATAGATACTCATACTCAAAGGTTGAGTTGAGAGACAAACACTTCACGAGAATACAGGAATTTACCCAGGACGTCGGATGCAGAGAAGCACAGCTGGTCTATCTCGCCACAAGTCTGAAGCCTTCATGGGCGGCGCCTTGGTTCTCACCAAGCCCTCCATTCCATACTTGTATTCGGGGGTCAGTTTTTGAATGGAGATACCTTCAATAGCAGGGTAAGGAGCAACTTGGTCAACTACAGGAGGTGGTTGTATGCAACCGCACAGTCTAGATTCAGCTGGTTGTGCAGCAACAATTCCTTTGAATATATATCCATCTTTAATCTTCAAATCAGCCACTGATTGTTCTAGTGACATATCAGAAGTTGTACGTCTCGCAGGGCCTTTTGTCATGGTCTGCACTTTTTTCGAGTTTAAAGACTGAAAACTCTTCTGAAGGCTATCATTTCTGGAAGGTGTACTGCTGATTATTTTTGTTGTAGAAAGAGCAGATGGGGTGGGAAGTGGATCTATACATGCACTAGTTCTCCCCATGAAACGGGCAACATGGCCTCTCCTCATACGAAAGTGAGAAGAAAGATCTTCCACGCTCATGCCAAGAAGCTCAGGCAGACATCTCCCATCTGACTCTAGCTTGTCTCCATATTGCATCAGGGAGCGGTCATGCAGGTAACATCTGATTTCCAGTGCATGCTGAAAGTGAAGAGAAATACATGCCTTAAACAGATTGGGAACGAACGATGATTCTATATGTGACTAGTGGAATCAATCTGTTAGCAAGACATGCATCACAGTTTCATATATGATTTTAAGACATTTAAAAGTATATGATTTTAAGACATTTAAAGGTTTTCTTTCAAATAAAAGTGTAAGTTACAAGAGAATTTGTCTGTATATGGTACGAAGCTAAGTCTGTACATGTGCTAACAAACCTTTTGCTGTTGCGTCATGTTTAATGCATTCATATCTTCAGAATTCATAATCTTCAACGTCGGTACATCATCCCAGCCTTCTGCCAATAGCTTTGGGAGCAATCCTTTGAGGACGCCATTTCCGACAAACTCCGCCAATGAAAAAGAAGCCATTCTCTTCAGAAACAGAGAATAGTTCAAAAAGATTTACTAAAACTTGTCTGGATGTGTTTATTTTGGTGGTAGCTGGGATCTTTTTATGATTTGTTTTCTTTATGGAAAGGTTGAACTAATCCACTCAAATATATGTTTATGTATAAAGATCAAGTTCGGAAAGACGTTATTTTCCAGGGAAAAAATAGATTGAAAATTGTATAAAACAACTCCAAACAATGTAGATAAGGAATGATATTATATCCTTTCTTGTAGTTATCCAACTACAGATAGATAAAGCCGTAGTAGGGACACAATGGATACTAGAATACAAAAGGTAGACTGGAACCACAACATTTGACAGTCACAAGATGCCTATAACTTCATCTATAGATTAAAAAATGTGGGGCTAAGTCATGGAAATAACAAAAAGGTTGGACTAAAGAATTGGTCAGAAAGGTAGACCAGAAGCATACTCCTACAAATGGATCGCAGGTGAATTTTTGCCAACTTTAGGAGTAAACTATGTTCTGGGGTTGCCTGGTGCCGGCCTATCTGACTTGCCATTTTTTTATCCAAGTGGTAGATGATGTGACTGAGGATCGATGATCAAATTTAGAACAAAAATTAATACTTCTGCTGTGAAGGATGCCAACAATATCTTTTGCCAACTTGCCAAAAGCGTGTTTGTTGAATAAGTCACACAAGCTCTATTGGCAGGCCAAAACTCCCTTGTACCTTGTTTGTTGTCTCTTCTTCTCAGCTCTGTTGGTTAGTTCTTGCATGTTAATGTCTGAAAG
The DNA here is from genome assembly GCA_022457165.1 of Juglans mandshurica. Classification (NCBI taxonomy): domain Eukaryota; kingdom Viridiplantae; phylum Streptophyta; class Magnoliopsida; order Fagales; family Juglandaceae; genus Juglans; species Juglans mandshurica. Next base: position 21,178,961 of record CM039629.1, on the reverse strand, counting down.
TCGTCTAAATACTAAAGTGGCTTCCAGAAAGAACAAGTTGACATCTTCAAAAAACAAAAGTAATCAGTGAACATGCTACAAATTGACGAAGTCCAAAAAGGGCTTCGGGTTTGGCCCTTAGAGCTGTCAAACCCACAAACAAATTGCAAAGAAAGTATTATCTCAGTCAGTGCCCACTTGGTTTAGGATTGAAGATTGATAAAACATTGGGGATTAACTACGCAGGCCGGCAAAAGGATGTCATTGTCAATCATGCTTGAATACCTTAGCCTTGTCTCTCCTTTATCTCCTTTGTTTATATGTTAGTAATGAGAAATTTCATAAATTTTGTTTGAGTGGAGACAGATTAAAAAGAAAAAGAAAATCTTCATATAGAGTGTGTGCCAAAGTAACCCTTCCCATCATCAAGAATTGTAACTCAAGACTCGTTAAGTTCTTACAAAGTTCAATAATATTAATGAACCTATCAGTTAGAAAACAAAAAAATAGGTACAAGTTGGAAAAAACCAAAACAACATGCTTTAGATAAACTAAGAACTTTACAAACTTGATTAGATATAATTCAAAAACTTTAACTTAATAGCATATGTTGAATTGCGAGAGGCTAATTAACTTAATTAATTGGTGTTTGGAGAAACATCCCTCACGAGAATACTCCCGGAGCTCGAACCCGACATGATCCTGGGTTTTGATATCATTTCTCATATTATCAGAGCTCCTAATCCACCTAAAATTTGTTGGTATTATGGAGACGCACTTAAATCTTTTATGCATTCAACATCGAACTTCAAATGCCTATTTTTGAAGTTGTCGTAGAAGCATAATGTGGATTCAACAACATGTTTTATTTAATTTTAATTTTATAGCATAATGGAAGAGAGGATAATGTGACTTTCTTGGAGCAAAATTACACATTTCCCAAGTTATATATTATAACAGGTATGAGATAAATCAAGGAATACAAATGCAAGTGACAGTGACATGAGTATTTAGGGACCCCACTACACCAAGAACACAAAACTGGTCAATTGGATCGATTTGTAGAATGTTGTTCTTCCACTTGTTCAACTCATTCGTTGTGAGGCCTAGCAGTGTGGTTCTTCTAAAAATGATGGGAAAAACCCCTGTTCGTCCTCCATGTCACTATGAGAAACCAAGCGAAATCATGCGTTTGTGTTCACATTCTTTTTGAATATTGTGTAGGCATCACTATATATGGCCACCAAATTCGAAAACACGGCCAGAGCAACCATGAAAACAGATAAGATCTTGTCTTTCTTTGTCGCTATTGCATGAGGATCCCTGAAGCAGCAGAAACAGAAATCAGAAAGTGGATAAAGATGACTCCAATGGATTATATAGATTTGATCCAATTCAACAGGTGTTTGGTTTATTAATTTATGGAACTTATATTCTCTTGGAGCAAATCAAAGTATAATATCAGCTTATGGTGCTTGTTAAGCCATGTTAACAGAAGCTTCATATATAACTCATTACTCACTCACAATTCATGCATTTCACACCATAATTCAGCACATTCAACCGCTAGCATCTGAATTAGATTAGATAATTTGCCTCAAATCAATGGTGGGAAAAACGTTTATTGCAGAAGGCTTGCGAGCTAAAAGGGAGGCTATGTTAACTCCTCAAATGGCGGGAAGATTTTTATTCTTCTTCATCTGGCCAACAGCTCAAACATCATGTGACCCTTGACATGTTTGGGGATACAAATCATTAAGTACATAATTTTCCAAAGATTTGTTACCTGCAGCAACTTGGTAACCCATAAAGAATGCACAATTCCTATCATTAAAGATCCTGTGTACTTAGGTTGTGCCTTTGTGCTTATCAATAAAGATCTCTTACCCAAAAAAAAAAACAATTCTCTATAATTGAAAATGATAACGAACGCCATTTCTGCGTTATAGCGAAAATCAAGAAGGCTAACCTGAGAGCAATGGCTGCAGGAAAGATAAATCCAATGCAAACTGTAGCAGTTGCTCCAGTGAACTGGAAAGCATACCAAATGTTGGGTATAAAATTTGCCCCTAAGAAGACAAGCAAAAGGAGCCCAATGCTGATCAACCCAAACCTTACGTTATTTGCAACCAAAGGCCTGGCAGCAGGAAAGAAGAGGCCATCTAAATTGAGGCGCAATGGATAGAAGAGAATCGGGAAAACAAGCATGAGGTGGAGGGCATAGCTGATGCGAACAACATCATTGAGCAGAAAGCTGAATGGGATGCCAAGGTTGGTGTCGAAGTTGGCCAATATATCATCAAGAGTCGAGTCACCAAAAAGGAGGAAACCAAAAAAACTCGTCAGTATGTAGATAATAGAACACAGAGCCAATGATGTCTTCACAACTGGTTGTATTAGGGAAGAGTCTTCAAGTTCATTGTCTATCGTATGCACTGCCAAAAACAGAAATCAGTCAGAAAAGTATTTCCATTTTGCCCTTGCAATAAGAGCACAATTATCCTTATAACCCAGGATTTAGTCAATTTGACAAGGAGGGTATTTGGCTAATCCAGCATGCACTACTAGAAAAGTGAACTTCCTAACTTCTTTGGATGCATATTGATAAAAGAAAAAAAAAAAAAAAACCAACAACAGAAAAAGAAATGCATGAACTTGTGATATTTTTAAGACCTCATAAGAACCTGCGTTTGTGGGGGAAACTCTAGCACCAAATCCCACAGAGTTCTCAACACCATAGTCAAGTTATGGACCATCAAATCAACAAAATATCAATAGCTTTGGAAAGCATTCATTCCCCTTCTATATCCTGCATCTCTATTATTTTTGCCCCCAAAGCAAGGGGCTGAAGTCTTTCCACTTAATGATGAACAGATAACATCTAAGATCGACCCTTTACATTTGGGAATCTAAAAAAAATTCTAAAAATCTGTAACTTGTCAAGAAGTGGATGTGATTTTAATTTTTTGGCTCCATAGATGTCAAACAAGTGAAGCCTTCTAAAAAACATTACGGCAGAAGTATTCAATACCAAGCAAACATGTCATGCACCAAGACAAGATTGGACAAAAGGCCTTGTTTCATAGTTCCTGTTGTGCCAGGACAAGAAGAAGATGATTTCATAGTTCCTGTTGTACATAGTTTTTGATGCTTTATGTATTATAAGCTTTTAACAGAATGGTTACGTGATAAAATATAGAACAGAAGTTTATAACCAGAATTACAAAATTGTTAAGGATGGTCTTGGTTTGTATCTGTTTTTCCTCCAGTTCTAAGGAATACAACATTTGATAAACCCTATATTCCCAACATTTAACTCTGTAAAAGGGTCTTGTAAAGAAAAGGCGATTCCTTTCTCCATGTTTAGAACTGAATTGGAAAAGTTTATTTTTTTAACTTAGCAGGAAGAATAGCTTTATATACCGAGCAGTATCCTTTCTTCACCAGTTTCACAAAGTGCACCAAAAATGAAATGCATCACTGATCTACAAAAGTGGTGCTTCATTCACTCTGTAGGCGGATGTGTATATTACAGACTCCACATGCTCTACGATCAGCTAACATACCATTAAAGTGGCAGATGAATGCTGTCACAAGAACGGGGACAGCCGTGAATAGACTCCAGATGGATGTAATATCAGCAACTTTAGGCAGCAACCTGGGCATGGCAACGCTTCCGTTAAACAATTTGAGAATTGTGATTCCTGCAGTTATAATTAGAAAAACGATTGCCAGTGCAACTGCTAAAGCAGAGGTGTGTCTCAATGAATCTGCAAACACAAAAAGCATGAGTCATTCATAACAAACAAGTCTATAATTCAGATTGAAAACAAATGCTATATTGTGTCATTTCCAGTATCACTGGCCTAAAAAGACAATTTCAGGTCTGCCAGACTGATTGTGAGAGGGAGCGGGACATGTTGATTTCCAGCTCGTTCGTTTAGAGTATAAAAACAACCAATTATATGAGATGCATATGTACTAGTACATGGAGAAAGACAGAATTCTCTGACGTACTCATAATAACAAGGGACAAAACAAATTAATCTTCTCTGCTATATCAATCATTTGCTTTATAAGTACTTACACGAGAAACTCTATAATTAAAAAGAGAAATACTTTAGCCACAAAGAGATTAACAAAAGTAAAGAATGAGATGGTTTGAAGTAGACAGAAAATGTCATTTGGTCAAGCAATTTGGTAGTCATCGAAGATTACAAACCATATACTATCAACCTGCAAGTACAGAATGAGATGGAGAGACTATCACATAGTCCTCGTACATATAAGGTGTTAAACTGGTGTTTGTTTATTCGTTCTAGATTAACAGGGTAAACATTTACCTATGCGCTTAAAGCATGCCAATGGAGCAAATACAACAATGGTTGTAACAAGAAGAACGAAGGTACGACTGTTCCACCACTGCTCACCAAACCATCCTTCCAATACACCAGCATGGTGAACTCCACTTGAAGATGTCCCAGAAAGCACATCACCTGATTGAAATTATCAATATAAAAGCATAAGAGTAGCCATATACGTACATACCACCGCATTGTAAAGCTAGAAATCAAGCTAAAATGATAGATAGAGAAGTCATTCTTCTTTCTTAGATGGATGTTTCTAATATTCTAAACGTCAGATTGCCCCCATTTTCCTTCTTTGGCTGAATTATCAGGTTAATGTTTACTTTCTATAATCACATAATGCTTCCGCTTTTGGTCTTAAATTGGTCTTAAATAAAGCATAAAATTAAAAATAGAACAAAAATATACTAGACAATGATCGAAAAGAATATTCCCTATAGATTAACAAGAGTTAAAAGAGTACGGACAATGAATCATGAAGAACATATCTTTACCAATGATGATCATGTAAATAATGAGCGTGCCAACATTGTTAAGCAAGATACAAATCTAAAGCAGCCTCCTCCCAACAACTCCGAAAGCATCCCCCATCACCTCCCCATAAGACTCTGACTTCCCCACCCTACTGAACCTCAGCAGCATCTCCAACGAGGCCTCTGTCAGTACAGCAACAAAAACTATCATACCGAGCCCCGGCCCAAGACCCAACACCTTCATGGTGGCGGGCAGTGCCATAATTCCAGCCCCAATAATAGAAGTAGAAAGATTGAACACTGCGCCAGCAAACGGTGCCCCCTTGAACTCCTCGCTTGCATGCTTCTCTGGTAACAAGGGTGACTTATCGTTGATGGGTTGCTTTGATTTTCTTGTATTCTTTGTTTCCTTCTTGTCAGTGGTCATGGTTCTTGGTGTTAATGCTACTTTTGCAGTCGGGGAAAAAAAAAACTAAACAAAAGAACGAAAAGTGTTACAGTAATTGCTAGCGTTCTGTGTCTGCGTTCTTATCCAATCCAAAAGGACCAAAAGGTGTATGATTGAGGGAGTTGGAGAGATGGAAATTGAAAAATAGAATAATAAAAAATTCGCACGAGAATCACGCGTGTTTGGTTGGCTCTCGACAACTTCGATTGTGTCGTATTGCTCATCATTCATATGTAATCAACTCATCAGAAATGCTTTGATCATAGATATATTCGGTATCATGATTATGATAGCTTGCTATCTCTTATCATTCATATACTACTTTACAGTGTATTAAAAAAAATTTATTCTTTTTTTTTAAATATTTTTTTAACATCTTTAATTATTAAAAAAAATTAAAAAATTATACAACTTCATTAATATTCACCTCCTTAACTATTAAATAAAATAAAATAATAATAAATGAGTGGTCGAAAGTAATAAATCTATCATTATTCGTATCATTATCTATATGAATAATTTTAAGAACTTAAATTTTATGAGTTATTTTATATATAAGATGAGACCAATTATAATTTTTAAAAAATTAAAATATCTATCAATTTTTAATATAATAATTGATGTGGAGTTCAGTATTGTAAAAAAAATAAGATTTATAGATATTTTTTTTTAAATTTTATTTTTTGTCAACCCGCATTATTATTTATCTTATTATATTATTGTTAAATAATTATTAATGTAATTAATAATATCATTGTTTTTCATATGTTTTATTAGAGATCCAATATATCATTAAATTAAATTTATAAAAAACTAATAATAAAATATTTGTTCTCAATACATGGAGAAAATCTCATTACGGCCTTTAGTTATGGAATCTAATTTTACTTGATAAGCATGTATAAATGTAATTTTACTTGGAATCTAATAATCTTACATGTAAGGACTGAATTACTAGCGTTTGTTTTTATTTCTGCTCGAGCCGGATGATGAAAAATAATCATGTTTGATTCAATCGAGAATGGATTTATAAAGTAACCTATCCCAATAAAAAAACCCTAACTTGAATAATCCCCTATTAAGAGCTAGATTGCCTAATGATATTTTAATTATTATGGAGAACTCGAATGACCCAATGGATCAAAAATGTCAAGGCTATAAAGAGATTCCATAAAAATAAATTTATAAAGTGATATAAGTTTGTATGATACGTTAGTTTAACAAGATCTATTTTATAATAAAAATAGTTTAATAATATAACATACCACATCAAAACACATCAATTTGTGAGTTTATTTTTGTCTGATATTTTTATAGTATTATTTATGTGGGATATTTTTGTATCTAAAATATTTATCTATTAGATATACAATCAATATATTCACGGTAGATAGAGGCTCTTTCTCATATTCTTTCGAATTCAATAACTTGTAACGTATGTAACTCTACACACATATACTACAAGAAATATGGTCTATTGCGGCGAGTTGAAAATCGTTGCAAATTAAAATCACCGCTAAAAGCCGTTTTTTGCAACGATTTTCAACTCGCCGCGGGATTTTGACATCAAATTAATTGGCTCCCATTAATTTGTTTTTTTCAGCGATTTATTTGATATTGTGACGATTTATTCCGTCGCAATATGAAATAACTTGTGGCGAAGCTGGAATATACGTCGGTAAAAGTGTGGGGCGCCAAAACGCAATCCCCTTTTATTTCCCCCCAACACCCTTCTCCACTTCGACGAACCCATCAGACTCCATTTTCGTCTACCTGCAAATCCACCCGCCCCTGTTTGCGCACGTCTTGATCTCCATTTTTGGCTACGCTGCGTCAACTCGTCCTCATTCTTACTGGTCCATTTTCCGAGTCCCATTTTCCCGCACCCTCCTCCCCTTCGTTCGTGGTTCTCCATTTTCGGCTACCTGCAAATCCACCCATCGGCTACCACAGTTTGCACGCGGCTTTCTCTCCACTCGATTGTTCTTCCGCGGAAGCTAGGCCCTACGTTTCCTTCCCCTACAAATCACTGCACAGTGCCTCCATTTTCGTTTCGGAGTTAATTTTTTGGGCAGTCCAGTATTGTCGACCGAGGCTCCAGGGAATATCTTCCGTACAGGTATCTCTTGTGGCTCATTTGTCTATCTCTCCCTCTTCATGAGTACGTTGCTTTCCAAAAATTGTGGCTTTTTGTTTTTACAATAATTTTTTTACACTGTGAATCTGAAAACATGTTCTTTCTTGCGGTTTAATTTTTGTATATCTGCATTTTTTGTACGTGGCGGTCTAAGTTGTGGGTATTAGTTCCCTATCGAAATTGGCTATGAGTTAATTGTAATTCTTGGGTGATATTTTTGCTGAAACAGAGCCTTTTTTTTTTTATAGAATTTATGGCCCTTTTTTTTAACCTTCTAATCTGTAAGTAAGTGATTTCTCTATGCTTCAATAAACATGTCTTACTTATAAATAATTGATACATATATACGACAAAGCTTATGGATGTAATTTGTTAGTTTTCCCAAGTAGTAATCTTTTTGAGGTATTTACATAAAGTTAGAAGCAGGAGGCCACCATTATGTCCTTTGCTTTAGCCAACTTGGTAATTTCAATTTATAATTGCATGACTCTCATCCTCAATGTTAAAGGAGATCTAATTAATAGGGAACTCATCATCATCAGACCTGTTGTTTCTCCCAACAGGAAAATGAAAAAAAAAAAAAAGTTTTTCCCCTTAAAGCTGAAATAGATCTATTCATGATGCCTATCGATGAATGGTTTTTGCAAACATTTGGCCTTCCTTGGGAGTTTTCATTGTTTTGAGGAGGAAGGAAAATAGTTACGACGATGTTCAATATTTGGGTAGCTAAGTGATTACTCAAGCCTTAGTTCCCTAGATTTGTCCTTGAACATTTTGAGGCTTAGTGCAGTTAGAAACGCTCTAGGATATTGCTGGGTAGCTAAGTGATTACTCAAGCCTTAGTTCCCTAGATTTGTCCTTGAACATTTTGAGGCTTAGTGCAGTTAGAAACGCTCTAGGATATTGCCGAGATGCCATTTTTTGTGTCCATGCCTGTTTTCATCATTGCCTTAAATTCATCATAGCCGATTCTACCATAATATTTGTGAATATAAACAAATTGAATGAAATAATAATTAGTTCAAAAAATTGAGAAATTTGTGACAATTCTGTGTTGTAAAGTAATATGTTTGTTTCGATTACCTTATCCCACTTGTCATTGAACATGATGTCTTGGATGACCTTATCATTGTTAATGGATGAAAGTTGTCCTCTACCATACTCTCTCTTAATTCATCAAACTCAATATACCCATTCTTATTCTTGTCAAAAAATGTAAAAAAACAGAATCTCGTCACTTGAAAACGATTAATCCTTTTCAAGTGAATGTTGGTCATAAATTTGAACAGTCTATTATATAATTTTTGACACCGTGAATCTGAAAGCATGTCCTTACAGTGTTAAGAGCTACAGCTCCTGCTTTTGTTCATGTATCTACTTTTGACTATATGGAGTCTGTCTACGCTTAAAAATCCAGACTCCAATTTGGGGTTTGATCTTTTTTATACTAGAAATCATCAAAATTTGTAATAAAACTCTGTTTGTGTTCATGCCATGTTTTCTTAATTGATGCTAGAAATAAACTTTAGCCATGAAATTTGGTCAGAGATCTGGGTGGTTGTGTAAACCTTAACAAAATAGGAATATGGAGTTGAGATTAGAACCATGAAATCCCTCTTACTCTCTGTTGAAGCAATCTTCCAGTATAAATGCATATTTTGGATCGTTGATTGGTCTCTGTTTTGTCGACCAATTAAGAACCTACGTGATGATCATTGATTTGCCCCAGTTGAGCGAGCAATCATATATTTTTCCAAAAAAAAAAAATAACAACGGACTCCATATAGCTGGAAAACAACAGCATATAGCTGAAATCCCTTAATAACAACAGCCTTCATTGCTGGAAAACAACCATAACCAGGAACCGCATCTACACCAGCAAATGCACAAATATAGGGAATAAAAATCAACACAAACAGCATAAATGTTTGAATACTCAGAATATATGTGAATAGTAGTGAGTTATGATGTTTGAGTGAGTTTTGTGTTAAGAGTGTGGGTCCCATTGAGATATGTTTGGATGTATAAAGTAAGTTAAGATAGTTTTAAATTTTATGGGAATTTGAAAAAGTGATGGATCCCATCAATAATTGTTTGTTTTTGTAATGATGAAATAAAGATAATGATACACCACCAACCATATTACAACTCATCTATCACTACATATTAAAATATTAATATTATTTACTTTAATTTAAAATTTTTGTACTTGCAACAGTTGAAAATAAGTAAAAATAATAATTTTTTTTTTTCCTAATCAAGCATATTATAGAATAAAAACAGAATTATAAGAATTTAAGGTGGGCTTTTCCCACTGTGAATAAACAGAAAACATCTAGATAATTTATCTAGGGGTAGGCATCCAAAAGCGAGATTGGTCGCTACCCATTGCGCGGCTTGCACCACTGAGTGCGCACATCGATTTTGAGATCGATGAATTTTTGGTAGTCTCTATCCGTGATGATGACGGAGGATTTGTTGAATGTTTGCAATAATGGAGGAGACTTGCCAGAACAGTGAGGAGTCAAGACTTGCTATGGTTGTGATGACGTTTTGGGCGTCGCTTTCAATAATTGCTAGATTCCGATGAGTTGCCATTTGGAAGCTAGCAATGATGCTGAAGCTTCAGCTACCAGTGGGTTTGAGGTTGGAAATTTTTCTGTTCTGATTTCCAGGATATCCTCTTCATGGTTCCTTCAAACCACTGATGCCATTAAGAAATTATTTCTGACCGTTGCGTCAAAGAAGTAACTGTGAAAATTTGGAGGAGGCTTCCAAGTTTCTTCTTGCCGATTTTGTTTATTTTCTCATGCTTCTTTGTATTCCTCGTAAATTTGACTCAGTTGACTATTTTCTTTTCCCAGTGATAGTGTAGTGTGATTATGGACAATATCATTTTGCTACTTCCAGATAAAATCTATGATAATTACTGCAAATAGTTGAAAGTGGTGTTTTTCCTTGTCCCGTAGTCCCAATGTTTGTTCAGGATATATGATTATTTTTATTCAGTTTGAGATGAAGCTGATGGGCAAGTTTGCTAGATTTAATGGTCAGTTGCTTTATTGCCATAATATCCGATTTATTGGGCACTCTACAAAAAGATGTAGCAAAGTTTCTTCCGCTTGATTGTATAGTGGACATTCTGTTGATTCAAGTTAAGGGATAATTGTATTGATCTTTGTTTTGATAGGGATGATGTTTCAGAGTACCAAAGCAGTAGCTTGTGTAAGAGTGCTGTGTGAGTTAATTTTTGGGGAAGAGCGTGCAAATGGTTTGGGAAGGGCTGTGTGATGGAAAGGGAGAAAGGGTGGGGTCTGCCGTCTGGAATCAATGAAAAGATTTTCTCTTCCCTCAGCCATGCTGCAGTGAAAAGTTTTTTAATTGAATATTGATGAAACGAGAGGAAAAAACTGAGATCATTTCAGATGAAGAGAAATGTTTGGGTTCTCCATTTTGGATCTCAAACATTTTTACCGTACCTTTTTTTTATTTAGTAATTAAGTATTTTTTAATAATATTGTAAAAAAATTTTAAATCTTTAAGGATATAAAAAAAAAAATGTATTAAAAAAAAGTATTTAGCCTCATTGGGATATTTTATCGGGCTACATCCTCGTTGAGTGTAGCACGACTCTTATGAAATATATTATGTGTTTTTGGGATAAGAGTATACTCTACCCTACGAAATTATGTGAGATAATCTCATAATATATGTGCATCGATCCAAATGAACCTTAGTATTTAATTGAAATAGAAAATGAAAGAGTATCTCAATCTTACTCATAGTATGATTAGTAAATCTTTAAAATCCAAGCGAACATAGATCAAAAGGTAAGCATGTGTTGATTATTGTTTGTAATGGGAGTCTCATTTTGCCAAAATACACAGTTTGTTCTAAATGAATTTACGATATCTGAAAGACTTAGAAATTTCACTTGTGCCAGAATGACCAGCCCTTCCTTCAGCACCAACACTTGGGAAGTCATATAACACTATCAGTAAAGCTTTCCAATCACAACCAAACATGGAATTTGTAAGAGAATTCACAATCCAATTCCAACAACTGAATCCTTCAACCTCAGGCCTCCAAAGCCGTCTGCTTCAAACAATCAACATTACAGAATCCAACCGATCTCACCATGTCTCCCAAGCTGCCATGATCATGATTAGTTGGTTTCAACAGTCAGTCACATTGGTTTAATCAAACAAGTACAGGAATTGGGTTGGAAATTCTTATAAAAATTCAACTGACCGGTCGAAGCTATTTCTTGCTCTCTCTGACTGATCTGTGCTGTTCCTTGGCTTTCCAGACCGATCCATGCTCCTTCTCGACTTCTCCCTCTTGTCGATGCTGGTTCTTGATTTTTCCCTATTGTCTGTGCTCCGTCTAGATTTCTCTCTCTGTCCAGTACTAGGCCTAGACTTCTCTCGTTGCTCTGTGCTTGCTCTGGACTTTTGGTCTTTGGCAATCAGTGAGTTCTCTGATTGTTCTCTACTTTCTTCAGACTCAATAATTTGGAGAGGTGGTAGTTTCTCTACGGCTGTTATGAACTTCCTAAGATGCCTTAAGTACTCTGGGAAGAGTTCCAAATTGCAGTGGTTTCCTCCAATAAGCCACAAAGGTTCGTACTTCTCCTTGCAAAGCTCCCAGAGCTGCTTGCCATGGGAGACATCCACAACTTCATCTTCGGTTCCCTGCAATTATCAATACGAGTGTCAAATCGAACGACACTCAGTAACCGACATGAAGTGGTTGGTTTTTAGAACTTTATGCTATGGCCTGTAAAAGTCCTAAACTAGTTTGTGGCTAAAAGCCACAAGGGGGTGTCAAGTTTCCCATGAATGTCATACTAACTAGCATGAAAGAGCTGATTTCTTGCCTTTCTCATAATGTTTTTTAAATTCATTGATCACAAAATGCTTTGAATAAAATCCATCACATGCCATTACAGAGTCACAAATTACAATCATAAAAACTTGAATCTAGAAAACTAACTTAGATTCATAGGCTTTTTAAGGCTCTATATCCCTGATCCATGCATAGACCCTGCAGGGTTGTCCATAGTCATACCTGTTATTATCACTGGAGACTGCTTCGAGGGAAAAAACCAAAATTTATGCAGGTATGTCTCATTTTAAGAATCAGTAATTATTTGTATTACAATAACTCGTCTAAATTCCCATCTATGAGAAGGCAAGAACTGTAATATATTATACCAGAGTTGTAACGGCCTAATGGAAAACTCAAACCATATGGCCTATACTCCAAGGACTATTCAATACAATTGGAGCCCCATTGGAACTTTATAAAGAGTAAGAACTTCTCATTTCCAAGCAATGCGAGATTCTATACACCACTTACTCTTATCCTTATCATATGTGGTATCACAAGAGTAAAATCTAAGCTTTGTGCATCATAGAGATAAAGGATCACTAGTCATGCTATATATGGAAGCAATGGACAAGCTCAAGACACCTTTAGCATGTGATTCAACTGGGATGGATGGATCAGATAGAAGGTACACTCACATGAATTACAAGAATGGGGCAATTGACTTGTGGAATCTTATCAATGTTCTGCAACAAAAACAAAGGGTTCCTTTTCATAATTGAAGGACAATATCTCTTACAAAAGAGCAAAGCTATAGTTTGAAAGTATTCAGTAAAGGCAATACCAAAAACCTTATATATGTCAAACCAGAATGTTCGCTTAACCGGGTACATGACACGCAGGCCTGACAGGATGGGACTGTGAAGAACCACAGCTCTCAACATGGGCAAACGGGTAGCCAGCTCCAGAGTAGGTCCGCTTCCAACTGACTGGCCGTACAATATAATGTCTTCCTCCTTCAATCCATATGTCTCTTCCAGGCATTGATAAGCAGCCTCTATATCCGCGTATGTGTCCTGCTCACTCGCCTAATTTAGTTCAGATACACCAGATAATTCAGTAATCTGCTTCTTTGTCATATATAACAATGGTTTACAGGCAGAATGTATATTGGTCAAGAAACTATGAAATGGCTGGAAATTAGCAAATGCTAGAAACAGTACTGGCACTGTAATATTCATACTAAATGAATCATAATCACCATTTTAGTGACCCTACTTAATTCGATGAATCATATTTACTCAAAACTACATGAAAGTGTTAATGCAGTTTTTAGTTCTAAAATCTCAAATTTTTATAAGCTTGCTCACAATATAGTATGCAGTTTGTAGCCATCTATATATGCAGAAGGTGGTTCTGCACATTGCTTGCAAAATAATACAATAGGGCATGCTCCAAGTGTTAAAAGCCAATTCTTGTATTATCAACGATTATCCAGATATCATCTCAGAGGTATGAATAGAGAGAGTATACCTTTCCAGACGACTGTCCATAACCAGAATAGTCATACCTGCAGCGCACATGAGAAACACCACATACTAATTATTCATCAATTCATATCCCTGTTCTCCAATTGCTAAACTAAATTGGATGATCTAGCTACTATAGAGATCAGAGAATGACTAGTATTAATTGTTCATGTGGGTCCATCCTGAAAATACTTCACAGGCAGAATCAAGTGTTGTAGGAACTTGATCTCTCTTTAGAATTGAACCATTCAATCGGTCAAGCAATTGAGGACGACACGGATTCATCATTCAAAATAAATAGTAGTACGTGATTAGAAGGGAAAAAAAAAACTTATAATTAAAACTGACCCCATAAGATTAACACCAAGGTGAAGGCTAAGCTCGGTGAAAATGTGATACATCTGGCCAAGATCAGCAGCATTGCCATGAGAGTAGAGCAAAGTCAAAGATGCAGAGGTGTTCTTTACGTACATAGCAACGATCTCATTCCCTCTCTTGGTGCTCAGCTTCAACACGTCCACGTCCTCTCTCTGATGAACAATATTCGACATTCTCATTCTCCCACTGGACGCTTCGACATATATGCCATAAGATGGCGGGTCCGGTGGGAAGAAAGCCAATTTGGCAGCCATAGAAGATGTCGCAGACCCCATCTTGATCCAAAATAATGGTACTGTACGGTTAAAGGATGGTTTAACTGGCTTGGATGAGTACAGTTGGTGAGAAGTGCATGGTAGAGTAGTTTGGCCTTTGCTGAGCTTTGAAGTAGGTTAACTTGAGAGATCAGAGAGAGAGGTGATGATGATGTTTGAGAAAAGGAACGAGAGAGGAGGACGAATGATTATGTGAGAATTCAGAAATCTGTAGCCTGTTCATGATTTTTGTTTGGATGTCAAGAAACTGAACGGAGCTTTCTTTGGTATATGAGTGCGGGTGAGAGACGGCAAATATAGAAAGGACAGAAACATGGGAAGGAAATTTGTTTCGAATTTTCCGCTAAAGAGACAGTGATTCCCGGCCCCGAGCATCTAATTAAATGCTTGAAACTTACCATCTGAGTACGAGGCATGCAGTGTGAAACGGATTTGGATGCCCTTTTGCCGAAATCTAAGATTTAGAATAGAAGAGATCGGATAGTTATAACTATAAGATCAACTGCCCCCACAATATTTATTAATATTGCTTGAATACATATAAATTACTCAATAAATGTTACGACATTTATTTTATATGTTTTATCTAGCTCTCATATCCATGATCTCGTACCGACAAATGATATTCTTCCATATATATATATATATATATAAACTTTCGTCACGACTTTGGTCATAATGGTCGTCAAGGTTTTAGCTTCCGCCCACAGCTTCGTGAAGTAGTCCACTACCACGATCATGAACTTAACTCCCCCTTTTTCCGGGGGAAGGGTCCAACCATATATAGAACTTGTGAAAGAAAAAAAAAATGATGAATTTATAATTATTTTAGGACTATTTTAAAAGGAAGGTACGTAGCTCTAGCTAGTTGTAAAATTGAAATTATTTTTAATGAAATGGGCATAATTACAAAATAAGTTGTAAAGTTCTTACAATTATTATAAGTATATTCTTTAACGAAGAAATTTATTAACAAAGGCCAACATATGATTAATTATTAATGGACTATAATATTCTTTTACTTTCTCAGTTCTCTAGCTACATCGGTCAACAGCTATTTATAATGGCGATGCATGGATGTGCTTTAATTAATCTCCATTAGAAGGCAGGGCATTTTCACAAGTTTATTATACGAGCAAGCCAAATTAATTGAACAGCACATACTTTGGAATTCACACCACTTATCTTTTAGATTTTTTCCATCAATTAAGTTGTCGATCGACCATGGAATGAGCCGAACTCCTCAATCCTCATTACTATATATATATATATGTATATGTATATATATGTATATATGATGCTAATTTAACTGCCCAAAATTTCAAATAATCGATCGGTCAACATGATCTAGCAGCTAAAACATGAATTGATAGAGAAAAAGGGTTTATGCCAACAAAAGCAAAAGGAATGATGGATGGTGGGGGCTGAGGGGATTAAGAAGATGAAGAAAAAGGAAAGGGTGGGACTGGCATTAGGAGGAGAGGGAACACCCAATTATTGCATATAATAATTAGTACACATGATGATTCAAACCTTGAATGACTTGTCTTGATGATCTTCTTATTAACATTAATGGTCATGAATTAATTATAAGCTCCTAGCTAGCTAGCTAGCTAGCTAATTCACTTAAAGGAAAGCAACTATAATTTACTTTATGGCTGTCATCATCATGTACATGATATATGCTTCATGTTCACACGTTAATTAACTCCTTTGCCAAACTTTGGCAAAAGGATTTGTAACTCCAAGCTAGCGATATGATATCTTGTTGGTTGTTGCGTCCGCCCTGTTTGGTTACATATATGAGATGATATGAAATAAAAGTTGAAAATTGAATTAAATATTGTTAGAATATAATTTTTTTAATATTATTTTTATTTTGAGATTTGAAAATTTTGAATTATTTAGTATATTTATTTCGTATGAAAACTTGAAAAAATTGTAATATTATGTGTTGAGATAGTTTGAACTGTATAACCTAATCATGCTTAAATTAGTGATGCATCTCATGCTTATATATCTCTCTCTTGTTGTTTCTTCATTTTTTTTCTTTCTTTTTTTTTTTTTTTTTTTTTTTGGTCTTCCTTCTATTGATCAATATATTTACCCTAAATGGGATAGATTACTTCTTCCCCTTTAATTATGTCTGTGCCGTGTAATATGATCATGTCTATCATGATGGTCCCTATAATGTAAGGGAAAATAAAAGACTCAAATATATGATCAATTCATATAGTACTTTTGAAACGAACATGAGATATTGAGGTTATTCTTCTCTCGTTTCCTTTTTATAGGGGAAGAATAAAGCTTTTTGTTCTAATTTATGTGAAAAAAGTGAACATATTTAAGAGAAAATGAAAGCTTCAATTTCTACTGTGATAACCCATTCTTATAAGTACTGATAAGACCGATAGCTGGTGGTGTATGGGATATCATCGTAACACCTCATTCCTTTAGGTTAGGAATGTCACGCGCTTACATAAATAAGTCAGATAAGATACTTGCATAATTAATAAATAATATGAAATTCATAAAAGAGTTATTATAATAACTCGTGTCTTAAACCACTAAATAAATTGATTGCCCTAAAATAAAATCCATGAAAGTTCACTGGTCTGCTCATTCTAAGCATGACTCGCCTGCTCATAATAATCATCATCCTCACCTGAGTGGTTAGAAGCATGAAATAAAACTAAAATGAGTCGAATATTCAGTAAGAAACTCATCACAATATAAACATAATAAAGTAAGATTTTTATAAAAGTTTTCATGCTAATAATTTAAAATCATGATTGTTTATACTCATGTTTTTCCTATGCATGACATGTCTTGATTTATTTGAATTAACTGACTGATTTGACTGTTCTGACTTATCTAACTGATCTAATTGGCCAACACACTTAACCATGTGTGTAAAGCTGTGTACAGCCCCACATCCTGCTGCCGTAAGGGGAGCCGCTGAGTAGTATTCTGACATACTACGATGGACCATGCTTGAATCTGTGACTTGCACATTCACCTTGAAACTGCATCGGCACCATCCATCTGAATGATCATCTGATTAAACTGATCTAATTTTATCTTGCACTTGAACTTAAGAAAGCTTACATGTCTTATGCGACGTGAGATGCATGACATAATACATACATAATTATAATTGTTGAATCTGAACATGATCGTGTACTATACTGCATGACATGTTTGCATATATCATGATATGCGTGATACATAAAAAATAGCTATAAAAAAATTGGCTTATAATAATAATCTGTCTAAACTAACTAACATGTACTAATCCTGATTTATGATCAAATTACTTACCTCTTTGCACTACTTCCTGAATCTTATTTCGTAATTCTTCACCTATATGAAATACGAATCGTCACTAACGTTTCTAAAAAACGTGTCGTAATATTCTACGTAATTAAATACATACTAGGAAAATTAATCTAATAAAATATTCGATTATATACTATTATTAATAAATACTAATATCATACAATTATTTAAATACTAATATCATATTTAATCTTTGAAATATACTAAGCAGCGTAACTTAGGCTTAATACAAATATGTTAGATAAGTCTATGAAACTCAATTTATAAAACAGGTCTAGTCATAATTTATTACTTAGTAATATATATTAAATCCCTTAAATATTTTTTGATAAAAAAAGTCTATAGCTAATATATTTATTTAATTAAAAACTAAGTCAATGTGAAGTATAACTTCGTGGGTTTCTGTAAAATACAACTAACCCAATTTAAACATCAAACCCACCTGAGAAATCAGCCCATTTAAAATAATATACTAGTTTTGAATTACAATAAAACCAAATAAGAGATTAAACCCAACGTGAGAATTACACCCAGCCCAAGCCCAACATATATACACAGCCCAAGCCCAATATATATACATACTTGATCCTACTATGACTTGCAAATGAGGGCAAAAGTGTAAATTGTGCTTAAAAGTATCCAAGGCTTTACATAAGTCTAAAGGAAATGGAAGGGTGTTTTTGTAATGAGTAATTCTACATACAATCGTGAAGTGTGTAACCGTCGCATAATCTCTTTGAAAAAGAGTGAGGTCCACTATTAAAAAATAATTTTTTTCATGTAGGTCTTATGTTTTATTTATTTTTTTCAAAATGATTACACGGCGATTACACAATTTATAATTGCAAATATCTTTTCTCTTTTGTAATAACCAAAAACAAGCATGCAATTTTTGGAAGGCTGAAAACAAAACAATAAAAAGAAGCATAGAGGCTTACGGGATAGGGCATTGTGCAACAGGGAAGGATTCAACTCACCGAGAGAGCAACGTGCAGTGGCAAGTCTGGGTGAAGATCTACGACGACCGGCTGGGGTCGACGGTGGTAAAACTTCTAAGAGAAATATGGTTTCTGTGCCGTTAGGGAAGAAAAGCGATGGAAAAATGAGATGATGATTTGCGATGGAGACTCACCGAGGGAAAGTTGTGTGCGGTAGATCTGAGGGTTGTCTGGGTGGCTTCTGACGATATGGGATTTGTTACCTTAGGTTCACACGCATGGATTCTTTCGGTGTTCGATGGCTCACGGTGGCTGGCTAGGCTCGGCTTCTCCTGTGCATGGCGATGGTTTTATGTTCAACGTCGGTGTGACAAAGGGAGGTGGTGGAGGTCCTTAGGCCTTACTGTCGTGCGTGGGGTGGAGAGGGAAAGGGTTGTGCATGGCTTAGGGTACTTTGGTTTCGATGGTGGTTTACGATGAAAGCTTATTCGTGAAAGGATTGCTCTGTTAGGAGGTTGGAGAATAGAGTGGGTTGGTGTGGTGCAACCATAGGCTACTGGCGGTGGCACGACGTCTACGTACGTGGTCTGGGTCGCAGTGGCCACACTGGATTCTAAGTGGTCATATGGGCGTGAGGGAGGAGATGTGGGCTATTGGGATGGTGAACGACGGTGTAGTTCTTGGCGTGCAAGTTGGCATGGGGTGGAAGAGAGGTGGCTTTCCGTTGACTCGCGATGGCTAGACGACGTCGACCATTCAACCATGGTGCAGCAGCATGCTTGGTCGGAGGTGCATAAAACAGTGGTCATTGTGCTGTTGTCGCTGGTCGTGTAAGAGGCCTTTCTGGGTTGAGGTTGCAAATTTGCTAGTTTGTCGTGAGAGGATGTTGCTGCGTTATTAAGCTACTAATAATTCACCCATATAGAATGGCAATAGACTATAGAAATGGATAGAACTTCAATTGTATTTCTTAATTCAAGAACAATAGAGCTATTCGAGATAGCTCCAACCTCCAGAACATTCTAGATTTAACTTCCAAGATAATCTTCCCTATCCCTCTTCTTCTTTCATATACCAGAGACTCTTCCCTAACGGAATGATGCCCACCACCCGTAACAGAAAGTAGAAATTCTATCTTAACAGCTACAAACAAAAATAAGGCTCACAACCACAAAACGAAACATTTAACACTACATGAAAATAACTGACTCAAAATGCAAGTATGGGATAGGCCTCAAAATGCAGCGTTGGACTTTTAATAAAAACACCCCAATCGACTTGCCTTTGCTTCCATGACATATTGCTTGCTTCCATAACATATCCTCTTCTCATCATCTCACAACGAAGCCGTTTAAAGATCTTCTTAATCATACTTCACGAACTATCTTCCACATAGCTTCAGTTCCCATCTTTAGTCTTCAAGTCCCTCGAACCCTCATATCCCTAACAATTCCCCTCTTCTTCACAGTACCTTACCCACAAGGTGGGATAACGCTATTGAATCTCCCATAATTTCTCTCAACTACTGTCTTCTTACGATGTTCCCATCCACTTTATCAATATCTCAGCTGAGCAAATTTCTCCTTAGTCGTCCATGAGAGGAAGAGTGGCTAAAAGTTGGATCTGATTTCTCAACTTCTTTTTCAAACAAGACATGTGAAAAATGGGATGAAGTTGTGATGTGTTATTCAAGTGATAAGCCACCTCCCCAACCTACCGCACCACTTAAAAAGGCACATAGAGGCATGGTGACAACTTCATATTGCGTCAGGAGGCCAGTGATTTCTGTCGATACGGCTGTAAACGAAGGTATACCCAATCCCCTTTTTCAAAATGTCGCTCAGTTCTATGTTTATCAGCCTACATCTTCATATGATTTCTAGCAGATTCTAGGTTTTCCTTGAACATCCTTGAGATCTGTTCTCTAGACATTTGGGTAAGATCCACTGTGTTGTTAGTTGTCATTCCTGGTACATATGATATGAGTTTGGCTGGAGGGTAGCCATATAAGGCCTCGAAGGGAGTGAGGTTGATAGATGAGTGGTTTGAAGCGTTTTACCACCATTCAACCAATGCAAGCCACTAATCCCATTTATGAGGTTTCTCCCCTGTATAACACCTCAAGTATGTCTCTAAACATTTATTTAGAATTTCGGTTTGACCATCAAATTAGGGATGGTAAGCAGTACTGTGGTTGAGATTAGTTCTTTGTAATGAGAAAAAAGACTTCTAAAAAGAGTTTACAAACACTGGACCCTTGTCTGAAACAATAGATCTAGGTAATCCATGCAATTTAAACATGTGATCCACGAATAGTTTAGCCACTATAGAAGCTGTATAGGGGTGTGATAAGGGTAAGAAATGACCTATTTTGGTGAACCTGTCGACCACCGCAAGTATTGCATTGTAACCCTGAGATGTAGGCAGCCCCTCTATGAAATCCATAGAGATGTCAGTCCAGGCTTGTTGGGGCACAGGTAAAGGCTGCAACAGTTCTGCAGGGGGTATTGTCCCATATTTCACAACCTGACATGTGTCACATTCCCGCACCAACCTTTTAATGTGTTTTTTCATTCCCTTCCAATAGAATTCCATTTTTGCCCTTTGTTACGTTTTCAAATATCCCGAATGTCCACCCACTAGATTACCATGAATATATTGCAGAATTTTCCTCTAAAGGATGACCCGGCCACAAACACAATTCTTCCTTTTTTAAGAACCAAACCTTGTTGTAACTGGTACCCCTTTAACTCATTATCGGGGTCCTGCAGCTTAGTAATCAGCTCATGTACCTCTACTGAATTCTCATAACTAGCCTTAAGCTCATCCACCCATTCTGGAGTGGGAAATGAGATTAAATCCAAGTATCATTCCACACTGCCCCTTACTCCTCCTTACGAGATAACGCAGCTGCCACTTTGTTTTCCTTCACCTTTTTATAATGAATCACAAAGTCGTACCCAATAATTTATTGATCCACTTCTGTTGGGCTACTGTACCCACCCTTTGTTCCAACAACCATTTTAAGGTCTGCTAGTCAGTTTTCACAATAAATTATTGGCCTAAAAGGTAAGGCCACCACTTCCTCACAGTAGTTACCAAGGCTAGGAGCTCATTCTCGTAAGTGGAGAGAAGAAGTGTATTTCCCTTGATGGCCTTACTCATATAAGCTAGTGGCTGTCCAGCTTGCATTAAAACTGCACCAATTCCTCTTCCACTAGCGTCACATTCAATAATGAATGGCTAAGAAAAATCTGGAAGTTTGAGAACTGGGGGTTGTGTAACAGCTAACTTCAACTTATTAAAGGCTTCCATAGCTTCCGCAGTCCATACAAACGAATTTTTTTAGAGTAAATTTATAAGAGCGGCTGCAATGATCCCATAACATCTAATAAACTTACGATAATAGCCTGTCAACCCCAAAAGCCCCTCAAGAATTTCACATTCACTGGTTTTGGCCAATCTAACATCGCTGCAACCTTCTTAGCATCTGTTGCCACCCCCTTTTCACTGATCACATGCCCTAGATAATCAATTTCAGAAACTCCAAACTGACTTTTGGATAGTTTAGCATACAATTGATTTTTTGTAACTCTTCCAGCATCTTCTCCAAATGTTCCAGGTGCTCATCCCAACATTTACTGTAAACTAGTATGTCATCGAAGAATACTAGTACAAATCTTCTCAAATAGGACTAGAACACATCGTTCATTAACCCTTGAAAAGTTGATGGTGCATTTGCCAGCCCAAAGGGCATCACGAAGAACTCATAGTGTCCATCGTGAGTCCTAAAAGATGTCTTCTCCACATCTTCAAGTACTACCCTTATTTGGTGGTATTTGGGTCTTAGATCCAACTCGGAAAATACCACTGATCCATGTAACTCATCCAATAGCTAGTCAATAACTAGAATTGGAAATTTATCCCTTACCGTTTCTTGATTAAGCGCCCTATAATCGACGCACATAGGCCAACTTTGATCCGCCTTGCGCACCAACAACAACGGTGAAGAAAAAAGGCTAGAACTGGGCCTTACAACTCCTGACTTTAACAAGTCAGCTACAATTTTTTTGATCTCCTTTTTTATAATGAGGACATCGATATGGCCTTGCTATGATGGGCTGAGTACCCTTCTTAAAGGTGATTTTGTGGTCATGTGCATGTGAGAGGGGCAATCCTTCTGGAATTCCAAAAACTCCTTGAAACTTAGTGAGGACTTTTTGCACCTCCTCCCCCCACTGACAAACTTTCACCTCTTCATTTCCTATCAACAAGTGCAGGAACAACTCATTCCCTTTGTTAACAAACTTCAACAAGGACTTATTACTCATTTCTAGAGTGAGCTCCTTCAAATTCAGCCATACTAACTCAATTCTCGTACCACCATACATAAATTTCATTGTGAGCTGAGTGAAATCTCAAATAACCGGACCAAGGGTTTTCAGCCATTTCACACCCAACACTACAACACAGTCCCCAAGAGCTAATACATAACAAGGAGAGTGGAAAGAAGTACCTTGTATTTTTGCTTGGACTGCACTGCAATACCCTTCACTATGGATAATCTATCCACTTGCTATTTTCATAGCTCATATGGGTTTCATCCACCATCAGTCTAGTCTTCTTAGCAATCAAAGGATCGAGAAAGTTATGCATACTGCCCAAATCAACTAAAATCACCACCTACTCTCCTTCAATCCTACCAAGTAACCTCTTAGTTTTAGAGTTGGGTGTCCCCGTGAGTGCATTAAGTAAAATTTTAGGCTTTACATTCACTGGTTGAGAGGGTGACTCTCATTCCTTGGTTAACTCAGTAACTATATCCCCTTCCCTCATAGTGTTATCTACCTCATCTTGGCCTTGTAATAGATAAATTTTATGGGTCTTACACAGATGGGTTGTGTTCCATTTTTCTTCACAGTGATAGCATAGGTCTTTTCTCCTCTTTTCATCCATTGTAGTAGATGATATCTGCCTATTAGTAGCATTATACTTTTGGTTTCTAATGTTGCCTTCCCCACTGTGGCCAAATGTATTAAAATAACCCCTATTAAACCCCCTCCTTTCTCAGTACTAGTTTTAAGGGATTTTTTTTGTGCTACCCAAATACTCTTCTTGAATTCGAGCTAATCCAAAAGCAGCATTTAAGATAAGAGGATTAAACTTGATCTTATCTTGAGCCCGCTTAGAAAATAGCTTAGCTTGTGATAACTAGAAGGCCTCTTAATCTGTAGGAGAGGGCTTCGATTTGAGCTTTATAAGCTGCCACTATTTTCGTTTGCTTAAGACGGGTGAGGGTCTCCATGGGATCGTCATAAGTTGTAGGTCCAAAACGGACCGGCATTGCATGAACAAAATTTAGATTCTAAGTTGTAAGTCTCCATGGAAGTGATTCTAATTTCGATTTTGGCCAAATTTTTTGTAGGATTATTGTTATTTATGTATTTATTTCTTATACAATAATTTAGATTTTTCCATTTTTGAAAAAAATCATCATAATTTTGAATTTTACTATTAATCAATATTATTTAGAGTTCTTTTCTGTATTTTGGGCTAATCTCTTGTCTTCTCTATATTGATCATCTGCTAAAACTACCTGTCATAATTAATCTAAATTATGTCCTGCATAATTTTCTTTTAACTTTGCCCCCAACCTGATCAATTTTCAATGTCCGCCCCTAGTTTTAGGGCTGCAACCGCATCAAGCAACTTTTATATATTTCTCTAATTTGAGAATTACGAAGACATAGAAGTTATATAACTGCACTAACTCTTCTTCGAGATGTGGAAAAGTAGCTTATGAATTAAATACGCATAGAAAACCTAGATAGGTTTCGACTTTCCTGATCAGTTGCCAAGACCTAGGCCGTAAAAAAACAAGAAAAGCTCCTCTAGTGGTTGATTGCATGGCGGCAGACAGGCGCAAAACACACGTATCTTCAATCCCACGTTATCGAATGCACCACCCTGCAGTACTCACACATAACAAGCATAATATGTAGTAAAATCTCTCTAGAAGTACCATTTTTCATGCAAAAGATCAACTTATAGTTTATTATAATGTTTGATTTAGGTTATAAATTACGTCGAGA
Organism: Juglans mandshurica; assembly: GCA_022457165.1. Lineage (NCBI taxonomy): Eukaryota > Viridiplantae > Streptophyta > Magnoliopsida > Fagales > Juglandaceae > Juglans > Juglans mandshurica. The sequence continues at coordinate 21,154,176 of CM039629.1, read as the reverse complement.
TTCTCGTACTGGCAATCCAACTGACACATGGATTACACGAGGACATGATCATGTGTGTCTGAAGTACTCTTACTCCGATCCTATTAGACTAGGGTCAGATCATCATCATCATCTAAATTTTGAGATCCCTATATATAAACCTCAAAATCTTCTTTCATATAAGGCTCAACATCCTCTGCATTTTGAAATCTAAGAAACCGACATACCCACAGAAGAAAACGTCTAGGGCAGCTAGGATTAATGGCGCATATAAAGCTGTTTGTAATATGCCTTTTGCTAGTATTTATTTGTTCTGCATGGCTTTCCTTGGCACATTCTTCCCAAGGCCAAGGTATTTCCGTTCTTTCTCTTACATATATGTATATACGTTTTTATCCAATATTAGTGTTACAGACTTAATGCAGTAAATTAAGATTTATCCATTGAGGGTACGTAACATTGATCTTCTGTTTACGTTTTCCATAGATGTTGATGTTGATTCAAGTGCAAAGGTAATTAGATATTTCTGTTCGTTTTTCTGGCTAGTAAGAGATCATGTAGTACTATTAGGTTAGATTTGAAGAATTTTCATGTTATTTTATTAGGGACTTATGGAACATCATGAAAGACTTGCAACAGATCATACAAGCAAGAGGATAAAGGAAAGGAAACTGGCAATAGACAGCATCATGCAGAAGCAAGAGAAGAAGAAGAAGAAGAAGAAGAAAGAGGATGGTGCAGTTGCAGGGACGACAACGTCGACAAATATCTCAAGATCAAACCAAGTTGCTGGGAAGTACGAAACTAGTCATGAAGATCAAGGGATTAAAGGGAAGAGTACTAGTGGCTCTAACGTAGAACCTCGTGAGGGAAGCAGCTTTGCTCGTTCTTCTGAAGTTAAGAACATTGATGAGGCAGGTTTTATACCTTTCAATGCTGACTACCATCCACCAAGGCACCATCCACCTAAGAATAACTGAAGAAAATCAATAAATTAAATTAGCTTATCTTAATTAATTAATTATAAAGTTTCTGCCTTATAACCTAGCTTATACGTACTTCACTAGTCTTTAATTCCTTTTCTTTTTAAATGTGGGCAAGAGATCAGTAATTTCATTTTTTTTTTTTTTTTTTTATGATTGATCTGATGAATAAAGCTCTAAATTAACAAGATCGACTTGGCTTTGCCCCTTGCACACTATCAACTAAATACATAACAGATAATTACATCAAAATTAATTAAAGCAGCTAGCATTAATTAATTACATATAAGCTGTGTGCTAGAAAAATTTTATTTACAAACTGGTGCATGCAGATCAGAGCATATCCTTCGTACTATTGACAAGATAAGGCTTAATTTACAAAAAAATTAATTATAAAAAGTACTTATCTTACAAAATAAATCAGCTTATCGCCTGCACAATTTGTAAATATAAAGATGGGCTGATTCTTAACATCAATTTACAGTACTAGTTACCCGAATTATGACATGATCATGAATTAGGGCGCTTACGAGAATACGGCAATAATATTGCGACAGTACATGATGATTACAAGGCCGCCATGCATGCATAAACCAGGACAGGGACAGAAAGTAGTAGTACTACTACTCCTAGTCCTGGTAGCAGTGAAGAATACCGCACGAACGTACGAGATCACCCAGCTCTTTTAGCTGCATTGATGCAATATTAATATTAGAGCTAAATTAGCTAATTTATAAGCAAAGCAAGCGCGCATGTGATTGGTGTAATGACTTTATATAAGAAAAATTATTTAAACATGACATTTTTCACAATACTTTACACAACTGTATATATTTTAAACGAATAATATTTTTGTAAAACATCTTATAAAAGTAATATCATTTTACAAAAATACCTTCATCTTATAACATTGTTGTGAAATGTATGGTGAAAATGTGTTGTGTGTATATCATTATAAACTCGTGATATAATTTCCATGTTATTATAGGCATATATAATTATGAAGCATTAATTATATATTTGTTCTCTTAATTAATTTTGGTGGTGATCTTATTTTCCGAATCAGGCTAGATTAATTATTGCAGCCTTGCATGAGAGGATTTCATATTATTGATCGATTTTTCTAAGCTATTTAATTATAGGTCAGGTTTGAGGACTTAAAATGAGATAATTCGAATTTTTGATTATTTTCTACGTAATTAATTTCAGAGTTCTTCCTCTGTTCTTTTCGTAATTTTCACTCTTCCTAAATTCTCTGTCCTTGATCTCAATCCTTTTAAGAGTTTCTGCTATTAACCACGTACCCTCAGAATATCGATCGAAGTCATGGGTAATGGAGAGATTTTCTTTATTTACTGAAGAAACTTTGTGGGGGGTACAGTACTCTGTTTCCTTGAAGATTGGAGGCGGCATGCAGCTGAGCAGCAAGTACTTCGATCACAGGTTCGAAAGTGATCAAGGGAGTTTGATCAAAGGATGAGTGAGACTGTCTATATAATTTGGTAATTGAGGACTTGTAGCAAGTTGCCTGAATTAATAGGGTTGGAACTTCACATGCCTAGCTTGTCATGGTTTACTTCCGGTATTTGATAATGAGAAGTTCTACAGGTACAAAGAGATTACACAAAATAATTCTACAAACTGATGTAACTTTATGTGATCCGTTAGATCTACTTTATAATAAAAATAATTTTACGATTTGACGAACCATATCATGCCACGTCAGTTTGTGGGATTATTTTTATGTAATTCCTTTGTTACTAAAGTATTTCTATTTGAGAATACATAATAATGGACAAGGAAAAGGGGTAAATTTGTCATTTCAGACTCTTACGAGCTGCTTAAAATTAGAAGTAGCACATACCATTACTGCATGCCATACAAGTAGTGATGATATAAATATCACGTTTGGTTTGAAAAGAAAAGAATAAACTCCTATTGCATTTATACCTCACAAATAGTGAACTACTAATTAGCTTCGCCATTCCAAGTTAGTCCATCCAAAGTGGGTGCCAGACCTGCAAACATAAAACATTAATTAAAAAAAAGAAACCGATCAAAGCTTCAGCAACTAAAATGAAAAATCCATAGATTCGAAGAGAGAGTCCCTGAGGACCCAACCATGGAACCCTGGAGACAAAATTCAAGATGCTTCCCAACAAGATATTAATTAGCAAGCAAATGGAAAGCTATATATGAAAAGCTATATGTCTTACCACAGCAGGTCTGGTTTCAGGAAGAATGTCATTAGGCAGGTGCAAAGTATCTGCTAGTTGTGATGCTCTTCCTTCCAAACTCTTAAGAGAAAAGAGATCACAATGAGAAGGGACCAAGGTAACCAACAATTACAGATGCATATAGAATTAAATGTGTAGTATGAAAATATAGGATATACTAGTCTCACTTAAGAATCAGAGATAAAAGATATTATCAATGATTTCTCGTATAGTGCACTGTCCAGAAGATAAATTCAGCAAATTTTTTCATTTGCAAACTGGTGTGGTGGGATTGCCTTTGAAGCCTCTGTACGAAAGGGCCTGCAACAGGACATAGCCGGACATCGCCCTACAAAGCAGGCATGTAATCAAATTGATGTAAAATACCTATTTAACACTATCTGCCTTTGGTGATATCCTGGTTGTTTGTGGTAATGACAACCATATACAAGCACAAGCTAAATCACCAAAGTATTCATTAGTTGTGAAAGGATAAACAAGATGATGGTTATAACTTTCTTTGCCATGATCTAGGACAAGATGATACCTGGCGATGTTTGTCTTGGATCACATTTTATTTGACAGTCTTCTGGATGTTTAGATACCATTGGATAAGTTACATGGCAGGGTTATATTAGTTTCTTACAATGTCATAAACATATCAAGCGTGAGCAAAAATCGGTGATAGAAAGAATTTTTAAACTCCTCACCAACCTAAATTGCTTAAAAATTTGGTGCTTGGTATATAGCTTTCACTTATCAAAAGAGAAATGAAACAAGAAAAAAAACAAGCAAACCCTAATTTAATAGAGTATTTAAAAAATGACTATGAGAGGTATGCAAGTAGTGTTGTGTTATACCTCACATACTGACTTCCCTATCGGCCAAGAAAGGTTCTTTCGGACAGTTGGATGCATGAAAATCATCATTTCCCATGGATTAATCAGGAAGCAATCCGAATTTGATCATCTCACCAAGTAGTTCAGAAATTGAATCTAGATCACCTTCCTGATGGAAAGTATTAAGCATCACTGTACAAATATCTTCATCAGGCGAAATACCATCCGATAACATCATACAGAAAAAATATTTTGTTTCATTTATTAGGCACCTTTTGCACAATCTATTGATCACAGCACTGTAATCTCTGATTGATGCTTTAAACCCCTTCTCCACCATTTTACGAAAGAATACTACTGCCCTACGCACATCCCCCTTTGCACAATGTGCTTTAACCATCGTGGTATAAGCAACTTTTGTCAAATTGAGCTTTTGATTCTCAAGAGAAACCAGAAGCCCGTCAGCATCCCTCAGGTCTCCATAAGTACAAAGACCATCAATGAGGACATTATATGTGACAGAAGTAGGCTCCAAATTATGCAGTAGCATCTCATTGTGTAACTGAAAAGCTTTTCTTGTGTCACCAGCTTTACAGAAACACTGGATAATTGTATTATATGTTATTTGATCCGGAGACAGACCCACAGCACGCATATCCTCAAGTAATTGAACAGATTCTTGCAACCTCCTCTGTTTGCATAGTCCCTTAATAAGTATGGTGTAAGTGATATGAGTAGGCATAACAGCTTTTGCTTCCATCTCCCAAAGCAATTCAAGCATGCCATGCATATTCCCTTCCTCACAGTATGCATTCATGAGAGTGGTATAAGTAACCACACTTGGAACCAATCCATGAAGCCTGATGATGTCCAAAAGGCTTCGAGCCTCACCTAACTTATTGCTTTTGCAGAATCCATGAATAAGAGTATTGAAAGTGACAATACTAGGAGTAATCCCTTTTTTAACTAATCTTTTGTATAATAACACGGCTTTTTCAATATTACCATGTTTTACAAACCCGTTCATCATGATATTATACAGCGCTATATCATCCACCAAGTCATTTGCTATCAGATTATCAAAATAGTTCTTTGCCTCTGATATATTTCCTTTCTCACACAGACCCAACAAAATGGCTCCATGGGTAAAATAATTTGGAAATATTCTCCTCGAGCACATTTCCTCATATAGATGGATAGCCCTCTGGACTTCTCCTTTCTTGCAGAGGCCATGAATGAGGATAGAATAGGTTATAGTATCTGGTTTCAAGCCAAAAGTTTCCATCTCATAAAGCAATCTTAATGCTTCTTCAACCCGCTGACTTTTACACAAACTGCTAAGCAATATACTGTATGATATTAAGCTCAACTGAAAACCCCGAGAAAGCATCTCTTCCCGCAACTTAAGGCCTTCATCGATATTGCCGATCTGGCAATGCCCACATATCAGTATTGTATATGTAACTAGATCTGGATTAAACCCTTTAAGCAGCATGTCTTGAATGACCTTCCAGGCCCCACTCATCAAACCAAGTAGTTGAAACCCCTTAGCAAGAATTTTGTAGGTTACTATATCAGGCACTACACCATGCTTCTCCATGTCATTTTTGAACTCTAAGGCTTCTTCCATGGAACCTGCTACACATAGCCCATGAATGAGAATATTGTAACTGTATGAATCGGGAAAAATTCCATACTTGAGCATCACACAAAAAAATGACTTTGCAACATCTACAAAACCCAATGTACAGAACCTTGACATGATGGTATTGAAAGAAACAATGGAAAGTCCGGTATCCTTCCCTTCGACATCCTGCAGATACGAAACTGCATCTTGTAGCCTGGATTGCTCACAGAGGCCATCTACAATTATGGAATGAGTGTACTCATTCTGAGGAGTTCCACTAACTTTGATGTCAGTATGCATATCCCACATGGTTTCAGTCTGCCTCAAGTTGTGCAGCAGACTGTTATATGTTTGTATTGATGCATGCATGTTCAGATCTTTCATCTTGGCAAGAACAAAGAGAGCATCTTGAACCATCTCAAATCTCGAATAACCAAATGCTAGCATATCCCAAATCACAGTATTCGAATCCCAGTCCCTGAAGCTATTGAGAAGCAGTTCACAAAGTGAAGGTGCGGAACCAGAGCCTACCAGAAATCACGAGAAGTCTATCAATAATAAATTCAGTCCCTTCTCAATGTAACTGATGTTGTACAATCCCACACAAATTCAAAGGGAAAAAACCGCAAAATCCAATAATTTTCTCAGCTCAGCTCAGCCCAGACCAGTGCAAATTAAACATTAGTCATTAGTTGATAAAAGGTTTTGAATTTAGGGAAACCAAAAGAAAATAATTTCAATTCGTTTTCCTTCGCTATAAACTATTATTCATCAAATGACCCTTTATCCTAATAGAAACGATGGAATACCATACCTTCCTCTTCCACCATTTGCTTTATAACCAACTGCATCTCCTTGAACCGCTTTTTCTCCGCCAGAACATGCGAAACAATGAACCGCGAAGCCCTCGAATGCCGAAACTGATACCTATCCTTTAACAGATGGAAAAAATCCACAGCAAAGTCGGGACTCTCAACCCTCAGAACATCGATAATCTGATCCACCTGAGTCCAATTCAGCGTTAGAACGACAGTCCGAAAATAATCCCCACAGAAAAATCTTCTCAAGCCGAAGCGCCTTAAACCGGCAAGAATTTCTCCAACCGTGTTGCTAGTGTTTGGAATGGCGGAGGAACTGGCGGGCTCAACTTCAAGCTTTGCGGCGGAGACCGAGGGTTTGGTGAAGAGGATGGAAGAGAGGGGAAGAAGGGTTCGGAATCTTGCTGGGAAATGGAGAGGGTTCTTCCATTGGCGTAGGTGGTGGAGCATGGACTGGGGGCTAGGGTTTTAGGAAAAGGAGCAGTTCGCTCGTTTGTTTGTTTCCCGGGAAAAGTTGGGACAACTGAGTGGAGAGGGACGCAGAAGTTGCAGGGTGTTACGAGGGGGCTTGGGATTTGAAGAAGCTTTTAGGTTCAATGGGAGAGAGAGAGGGGGAGAGAGAGAGAGAGAGAGAGAGATTAGGGTTTTAGAGAGCCGTTGATTTCGCGGCAATTTTGAAGGTTCAGTGATAAAGAAAGAAAAAGAGACGACACAGATTTTTCTTGTGGCGATGAGTGGTATGGTCTTGAGTTCTCAATTCTCAAACAGCCTCGTTTTAACTTTTAATAAAAGTTTTTTTTTTTTTTTTTTTGCTTTGTTTAAGAAAAGTTTTATATACCACGTTTTTATCCAAATTTTTATTCAATTGTATTAAAATAGTATTATTCATCAATTATATATTTGTTTGAAAAATAGGAACTAACATAAAGATTAGATTGGATCAAATCACTATAGTGGGCTCAGAGTGTAGTGCATTGCATACCAATTTAATCACAACGATAATAATTGCTGATGTCGTGTTTAGTAGTCTGGGTAACTCGACAATCCCTCCATTCGACCTGCAATATCCAAAGAGATGATGGCTCAAGGTGGTGAGAGACACTTCCGATGCCTAAGTTAGAATTATATCTTTATGTGAGAATGTAAAGAGAAAGTGTTCAAAGAACTCTACCTGAGCCCGAGACGTGTTTATATACCCGGTCGTGGTGGTTCCCACCCACAGCTAGCAGATTGTGCAAGGGTGCACTGGACACTGTACTGGTGGCAGGTTTCCACCTGTCATGTCAGTCATCGACCTGCCATATTGTGTGTGGGTCACCAGCTTATCCCCTGCAGCAAGTAAGGGTGGGAGATGCGCGCACTACCTTTGCCACAGAGGTGAGTGGACGTTTGGCTTTATCGTTGCGTGCTAGTTTCCCAGATCATTTAATGCAGCGTGCTTGTTGTCCCACGGTGTGGGTTGTGGTCTGAACAGGTGACGTGACCAGTCACTGTATCTGATTGGCCTCCTAGGGCCCAGCACGGTCCTCTTTCCTTCATTGGTTCTATACTGGACCATCTACTAACCAGTTTGGGCCCTGAGGGGGACCAAACCCCACGCGACCCAAGTGGGGAAGTAAATCCCATTCTAAATAATAATAATAATAATAATAATAACAACAACAATAACAACAACAATAACAACAATTAGAGCTTGAATGATTAATAATTAATCCATCAATTTTTGTTCATTTAATATTTTTTATTAAGATATTCACATAATTCTCAAATCAAACCTTTTAATTATCATCTATTTTAGTATCATCCTCTCAACATTTCATAATATGATATCAAATGATGGACCTACAAGTTGGGCATAACAAATAGTTTCCATTCATTTAATATTGTATAATGGGATAATGGAATTATGATGTAAAATGGATGGTGAGTAGTATTAATTTTCTCAAATTAATAGTTTTTTTCCTCAAATAAATTGTTATGCAGTTTTGAGTATGAAGAGAGTTCTACATAGTAGATGACCATAATGTTAAGATAAAATATAAAAGATTAAATCCATCTATAAATTTAAGTTTTTGGAATAAGTGGTGATTTCACATGTTATCAGAACAAAGGTCCTGAGTTCGAATCCTAACTCTACAGTCTATTCCATTTAATTAAATATTATAATTTTATTGTAAAATAGATCTAACACATCATATGAAATCATGTCAGTTTGTAGATTTACTTTTGTGTGATCTTTTTGTGGCTACATTACTTCTCTAAGATAAAATATAAAAGATTAAATCTATATTTTTCTGTATATTTAAACTATAGGAAAACTAAACTTGTTTCATCTTCATTCATTACATCTCCAAGTGTTTATTCTTTGTTTGATGTATATTTCCAAAGTACACAACCCACTTTTTTTTATTTAAAGAAAGTATATATTAAAAACCTCACTTTTGCATAGGAACATCGTGGTTACGAAAGAAAAACCATCTTGAAAAGGACAAGGTGCATATAAGCACACTAGACCATGTCATCAAAAATCATTTACAACGTAAACAAGACAATCCCGCCTTGTCTAGCCTAAATGCTCCTCTCACCTCCTGTGTCAAGTCTTGCTTTTGTAGTATCTCCATTCTAAATCCCCGAGCCCTTATCTTAGCTAGGTAGTCTGCAGCTTGATTCACTTCCTTGTAGATGTGCTGAACTTGTACTTCCATCCTCAACGCTATCTCCCTTGCCTGTTCCCATGCTTCCTTGACCATCTAGCTTACCCCATTTCCATGTTGCCACCACCCACAAATCATCCTTGAGTTGGACTCCACTTCCACATGAGTTATTTGCATTTTGGTGCACAGCTTAAGCCCGTCTACAAGAGCCAAAGCCTCTGCCATGGCATTTGAACCCTTGCCATAGTACTTGTGAAAGGCAGCCACAAATTTTCCTTCTAGGTTTATAAGGACCCCTCCCCCTCTACTTTCACATGGATTACCTAAGCTGCTCCCATCGATATTCAACTTCACATAGCCCTCTCTTGGGGGGCACCATCTCAGCACTTGACACCTTGGTCTCTTGACTGAGTTGTGTGCAATAACCCAGTTTGTTTAAGATCAATGTGTCAGAAAGTTTTAGAAACTTCAAATTCGGTTCATCCATCAGCCTGAAATACTTAATTTTAATGCAAACAACCTTACTGGAATCTGCTTTACTCTCTGTTAACGTCGTGTTTCGTACAATTTTGAGCTAGGTTCCAATAACTTGGGTCTTCAAAGCTGGGCCTGCGAAAATGAAGAAGAAAGAAGCTGGGAAAGAGCGACATTGGGGCCAGAGAGTCTCCGATGCTTAAATCAGTAGAGTATTTTAAAAGTTTGTAAATAATCAGAGAGTCTAGAGAGCTTTTCTCGAACCTGGGGATCACTATTTATACCGAGAGTTTGGAGGGTGGCATATCGTGCCTGCCCCTGTAGAGCCTATGTCCCTTTTATTGTTCCTTTTGTAAGAGTCTTTTAAATGCAGTGTGCCTCTACGATGGCGCCATTAATGTGGCGTGTTGCTCGGGTAGTGGTGCCATTAATGTGACGTGGTTTCCCGATTTGCCTTATTCTTCAGGCTCTATTGATCATCCGTCAATGTTCTCTTGTCAGAAGATCAAAGATTCTCTGTCTTTTCCATTCTGCTCTGTACGAGTTCCCATGAGCAGGATGCGGCTGAGCGGCGTCAGGTTTGTCCGTCCCATCAGTCATCATTGCTTACTTTCATTTGCAAGCGAGTTGCTTCGTGGGCAAATTTGGACCCTGGGCCGAGTATCAGGACAAAACTCATTACTCTCGACCGAGCACCTACTGGGCTTATAAGTGAGGGGAAAATCCCCTTACACCCTCCATGCGTGCACTACATCTTCTGATCCAAAGAAACCAACTAATGACAAGAGGCCAATGAGCAAGGTAATTTGAGATGTCAACTTAGCCTTTCGAAACCACCATGCAATATTATGTGTCCACTTCTGGTACGGCCCCTCCGCATCCCCACAGCCTTCTCAAAGAAACTCCACATAGATCTAGCCACTTCACCCTCAAGCAAGACATGGTCCAGACTCTCTACAAAAGGAGAAGAGCAACAATCACACTTAAGGACCATTGCAATCTGCATTATTTTAATGTCAGAGTCTAGAGGGAGACCCTTATGGTAGCTTTTCCACACAAAATCGTCATTTCTCACGGTAACAGCTTATGCCAAATCCATTTGCCCCACCAAGTCTACTGACCTCTATTTCTAATTACCCGCCAGGCCGATTTAGTTGAGAATATCCCATTAGTCTCTGGTTTCCATATAGGGAGGTTTAGTTCCATTCTCATTGCGGGTTGTTTTTCTAGGATATGTCTGCTAAGCTCATCTCCCAAGAGTTGGATCAGAAGTTCCACATTCCAACCGTCTTTTGTTTGGTTCACCAAATCCGCCACAACCCACTTTCATGGTTTCAAGCATATTTACCATAATTATGTGCTAGTGTTCTTTTTTAATCTTCATCTTCCCCAATATGCTTGGTGTAAATGTAGATATATGGCTTTCCCTTAGCTTTCTGTCCTTCTGCTTTCTTTTTCCAGTTTATATTTCTGATCATATCCATTTGATGTATTTACCAATCACATGAGTCGGGCTGGTGATACCAAAAGGTTAATGGATAATGCAAAGCAATTTGACCCAAGTTAAACAGAAGAAAACTCAACCTCTCTTGACATGGTAAGAGGTTCATTGTGGTTCAGATTCTAATTACAAAATCTTCATCAAACTTCGCCTTTGGTTTTGAGTTTTCTTAAAGACAAATGAATTCAAGTTGTTTGTAAAAAAGTCTTACAAACCGTGAGCCCATGCATGAGAGCCTTCAAAAATATATAAATATATATATATATATATATATAGTATGTACAATGAAGTGAAAGAAAATATAAGGAAACTAACTAGCCGTTTACAATAGATTTGTGTTGAATTTTTCCATATAAAGCATGGGTAACCGTTGTGTTATTGACGTGAATCTGGTTGGCGTGAGTCTTGGTTTCCATAGAGGGATTTGCAGCAGTTATGTTGTGGATGTGGGTCTCGGTTTCCATCGGGGGAGTTGGAGCCGTTAGGGTGAAATGGGTCTTAGTTTCCATAGAAGAAATTGTAGCCGTTGGGGTGATTTGAGTTGAGTTTCCATAGAGGGACTTGTAGCCGTTGGGTCTTTCTGACATGTGATTATCTTCAATATATCTTTCGTGAAGGTATTTGCATTTCAGATTGGCGTGCAAGATAGGTTCTTTCCTAGAGATATTTTTGCACCTGATCGGTTTTGGATTTTCCTAACATTATCTATAAACCCGGCCCCATGGTGATTGAGATTGTTACTGCTGTATTCTCCGGTCATAAGTGAAAGTTTCTAATAAAATATTGTGTACCATCCTCTTCTAAAGATCAAAACTTCGCAATTTCGCTTCGCTTGAAGATGTAATATATGAAGGAACAGACAACTAGACAAATCCCAGTCCCCACCTATGTCTGTCTTTGCTTCTCTGTGGGGATCTGCTAAGCCTGTGTTGGCATCAATTTATCTTACATTACAAACCTTGAAAGCATACCCAACGACCAAGTTGCAATGAATATGAAATAAAATAGATCAAATCAAAGATAAGGCAAGGCAGCCACTTTCACCTCAGTCACTGTGCAGGCTAATTTTCTCTGCCAATACCAAATAGAATCTTATCAACTTTTCTAATTCTTTCACGTCAGCTCTAGTCAAGTTTAAGCAACTGCTTGTTTACCTAAATATATAGGGACTCTCCTTCTTACCTAAATATATAGCAACTCCCGATCTGAGTCTATCCTCAACGTGGATGTTAGGTTGGTACTCTGAATATGAAGTTGTTTGTTACAGCGACAGATATTAAAATCCCCCCACCGAAAGCAACCCTTCCCACCTATCTCCAAGCAAGCTTCTGAAACACACTCAATTTTCACTTCTTTCTGCAGAACACTTAAATATTACTCCTCTGCATGAGTAGAAATTAACCTTTCTAAATTTATTGGCTGTGCTCAAGCAGCAGTACTAGCTCATATTTTACCAGCAACTTTAGAGACCTCACCAAAATAGAAAAAATTAATGGTTTATGAAAAGCAAGACCATATATAGTCGATGACTTTCAGCCTATAATTTTATGGATGTAATTGTGTAAATCACCTAATATTTTGACATGTTTAAAGCATAAAGTACAGGAAAGCCCTACATACTGACCAGGAAATCCTTACAAAGTATATGTATATGTACATTATATACTCACCAACAGGTTGAAGGGCCAATCCCTGGAATTATTTCCTTCAAGTTGTTTGAGGGACGTTCCTTTGTTGGCTTCTAATATCTTTCTTGCCTTCAATGTCAGTCCTTTGAACCACCATGAGATAAACAAGACCCCCGTCCATCCATTTTTCACAATGAGTTATAAAAGCTGATTTTACAGACGATGGGAAAGTGATGGAAGACGTTGGAGAGAAGCCGCAGAAAATGGAAGACAGCCCCAGGTCTTCTGGAACAATAAAATCATTTTGTTGTTTAAACTGTATCTACAGCAGCCGCAGAGTCCCCTGTTCTGTGATTTTACATGGCAGTCGTGTCATTCTCCTTTTACCCCGAACGGATACAAAGAGCATGAATTTAGCAGTCTATATAGAAATCATGTCAGGTCTTGTTGATAAGAAAGTGCAGCTGGAAACAGAAGCAAGCACTATAATCTTCATTCAAAGTTCATGAATTCATGTTATACATTGATTGATTATCTACACACGCCTACACAAACTTCCACGATCTTCCCCACCATCAATCAAATCTACAACCCCACTTGTCACGACACCTTCATTTCATTCACCACGACCCACAAATTAATGGCTGTCTTTATTCTCATGCCTTCCTTCGTGGTTCGACAATTCTTAGGTAAATCTCAAACATGGATACGCACTACTCTTTCACTCACAATTAAGATATATCATCTTATAAAAATTAATGTCTTATAATTTTACAAACTCTCTTTTATTCTTCTTTTTTTAAACTGTCGTTCCATTGGTCGATTGTATTAGACTTCAAAGGTTTATTTTCCATGATTTTTTTGTATCCCTAGACGCTCATGCTTAGGTGTTGCTCTTGTATATCCCGTGTACTTGTGATATACCTAATTCTCTACGATAAAATTTTTATTTACTAATTAAAAAAATTGATTGATCTAACCTGCAAAAGTCCGACTACGCTCACCAAGTTTACCCAAACAATGAACATAGAAGTGCCAACCAATGCCTTGATCAGTACCACCACCAACACCAATAAAGCATTCCCTTTATGACAGGCAAAAAGAAAAAAGAAAAATCATATCAAGTTGGGGAAACAAAGTACTACATATGCATAATTTTCTTTTTTGGATTTCAAGTCTACAGGTTATTTATCAAACATGTCCGTCCACAAGGAGTGAAAGAAAAAAAGAAAGAAACCTAGCAAAGGAATACAACCAATTCCTACTCAGCGCACCACTTTAGCTGATGCCAAGAATATTTACAGCAGTCCCTACTACCGTTGCTCCCAACTAGTTACAACTCTTGCGAGGAAGAAAACCCATAAACCGAACCTATCTATCCTCACAATCCTACGAGTTTTATTGTTCTTCTTTAGTCTTCTCTCTGTCAAGAAACTCTATAGGTATCTCAGACTCAAAACTGGCACGAAGTACCAAGTCTCTGTATCTGCTTCTGACCTAGGGTCACAGACTTCCGTTTGGCAAATGCTGGGTACAGCAACTCTTGAAACTTCTCCAGAAACATATTCCATTCATCCTCCCTCATGTCTGCCAGCTTCACAAAGCTCATGCTTACCGGAAGCTGCTCGTTTGCACTCCTATGCACTGCGGACGTATTTGCTGAATAGCCATTCTCAAGTTTTGTTCCAGTATGTTTCTGGTGTTTTCGATTCTTCTCCCATAAAACAGTATTCTTCAATGACATGGAAAGCTTTGAAATGGCTGGGATCCTTTCAGGAGCTGGCAGAGTTGCAATTCCCTTTTGCTCTTCTTCTCCTTGACTTTCCTCATCCTCCTCCTCGATGCTTTCCTCCAGTTTAGAAAGTGGACAGCGAAAAGAACTGCCACCCATTCCAGATTGGAATGATGCTCTGGCCATACCATCTTCTACTACCATATTTGGGGTCACGTCCAACTCTAGTTCCTCACAGTCTATATCAAATTGGAAGTTCTCATCTACAGAATCATCTTTGGGGGATAACACCTCCTCCGCTAGCATCCTCCTTGCCTCCATGCAAACAACCTCGAGTTCACTGGGTTCCTCCTCACCACTACGGAATTCCCTACTCATCATCTCGCCAATTTCAGCAAGGCAGAGACCGAAAGCAGCAGCCTCCTTGAGGAAAATGGTGCAGAGAACCAAAACCCTCAGACAACCATCTCGAATCATGGGAAGCTCCCTCCGCAGCATCTCACAGTCCCGAACTGGGTCAAGATTTTCTATATACTCAAGCTCATCCTCTGAAAATGAAATTGATGCTTGAGGCCAATGAATCCACTCGAAGTATGGGTCCTCCAACGTTTCTGGCAAGCAAAGGCCATGATCAATTGGAATAAGCTCCACCTGACCAAAACTCCCAACACCATCAAGTTTTCTAACTAAAAGGTTTCCTGCATGCCTGTCTGTGTTAAAAATCCTAATGTCTAAAATCCCTATTCGATGCACAGCTGCAACTGGGAAACTAGAGGTTCCATGATCACTGGCATCAAAATCATGCGAGATGAACTGTTGGAAAGATGCAATCTTGCTAACCGGCTTTCTTTTGCGAGGCTTATAACCGTTCACCCCATCATTTACATTGAAGATTGAGTGAGTGATCTTCACAAGAGCAGTGGGAGGCACATTTGCAAAGTGATCATAGTCGAGAAGGTAAGCTGCAACTTCTCTGAACCCCGTCTCCCCCACCCTCACTGAACGTTTCAAACCCGGTTGCCCAAGAGATTTGCCAACAAAGCCTTTTGGGTTGTTTGGCGCAAAGGGTTCTTCATCTGTAGGCTTCACAATCGCAACATTCTCACCTCTGCTATTCCTAAAATAGTACGCACCACCAAGTCCACCATAAACAGTAACCGGATCAACCCCAATCTTAATCGCCTTCACAATTTCCTTGACCACCTGTTTCATTTTAGCAAATTGAGTCGACTGCCCTAATATCTCAATAGGACCACTCCGATCTCTCTGCTGGATATCCCTCCCAGTGGGTGACAGACACGGGGTTGAGGAGCTCCTATGCATAAGGTTCCGTGTAAGAAGAAGAGGGGAATCGTTTCGAACAGCACTAAGATCATTCTTCAACACTATATCCCCAAAAGTGAGTGAGCTCTCCTCAGTAGGGAAATTTAGAGCAAGCTGCAGCCTCCTCTTCACGGTATGGACATTATCACCTCGATCTAATTCCATCCCCAAAACACATCCAGTTTCAGTTTGCACAAATACCCGTCTCCTCCCTGCAGGCTGGTTCCCTTCCATTCTCCGGCTTCCATGGTATTCCCCGCTAAGTGGGCTCTTAAAGATTGCCACTGCCATCTGAGTCTGAATAGGGCTGTCCAATTCAAGAGACATTAAATAGATAGAACAACTGATTATTTTTGCAGCTGGCAACAGAGGCGGTGGTGGAAGAGAGTTTATTCCCTCCCAAGGAAACACCAAACTCCAAAGCCAACAGCAATTGTTTGAGATCAAAGAATGTCCCCCGAAAAATCATCAATCAATAAAAAACAACTTCAAATCCCACAAAAGATTCACAAAGAAACGAATGACATATAACAGCAACAAGACGGAGGAATGAGATGTAGCCCAATGCTACACCGAGCGAGCCATCGTGCCCAGATGATGAGAGATTCTGCACAAGGGACCGTAACTGAATTAAAAATACATACAAACTGCATCAAATAGTACATAAATGACCACCTCATAACAAGACTCTGAGTATTGATTAGCATCGGAACTCGGAACCGCAAAATAAGTAAATGTAAATGACCTCTCTCGGGAAAAACTTGGAGCATTTTTTCGGTTAGAAATTTCCGGGAAAGAAAAAGAGGGATTAAATTCGTCATAACTCGAATAAACTTCAAGAAACTGCAAAAATTAAAAATAATAATAATAAGAATAATAATAAAGCATGGGCGACGGTGAATGTATCCGTAAAAAGCGTGAAAGATACATTTGGTAACAGAGAAAAATGTAAAGAAATGGGGAATGAGATTCTGAAGCGAAGCACGGAAAACAGGAATTCTCAAGTGACCCTAAATACAACTATGGATCACATTATCCCAATACCATCACATCATTGATCAATTTTGCAGACACCGTTTGAGGATATCTCAAAGATAATATCAGAAGAGACAGAGGATTAGAGAAATGGAAGCTAGGCTTAAGAAAATGGAGGAAGAGACACACCGAAATGCAAGATCTAGAAGAAGCGGCGGGAGTCTCTAACCAAGAAAAAGGCTAAACACACCGAGCCAGAGGAAACAAAAGAATCGGTTCAATCGGGAGAATTCTGTACAGTTCAGTCCTCCAAGCCAAGGGCTTGTTCTTCCCTTCTTCCTTCTCAAGCTCTCTCTCGCTCGCGCTCTCTGCAACTCGTTCAGTCTCCGGAGCCCGAAAGTTATTTAACTCAGCGCGTAAAACCTGGTTAGAAAACTAACCCAACCCTGGTTAAAAAGCTGACCACTCTAGTCTCTCTCCCTCCCTGTAACTCCCATACGGTCCTACCCCAGGGACTAGGGCGAGAATCGAGATTCAAAAGCTCAAGAACACGTAATCGGGACCGCTTGATCTGAAGATGTGAGTGAGTCTGGAACGTCTGATGAAGGGAGGGGGACTGTGTGGGGACAGGAGAGGCAGAGATTGAGTGGTGACGTGGAGATAAGGGATTGGATAATGACGTGGCGATGTCACCGTCAAACTGGTAGTCTCAGCAAATTGTTTGAATTCCTGTACCGAGCCGATTGTCTTAAACTGTGTTTATATTCCTCTTTTACCCCTTACCTCACGTTTCAAATACCCAAGCGTTAGCACCGTTTTGATTTATTTCCATCGTTACACCTTTCTAAATTTTTATATAAAATATAATAAATAATTTAAATTTTTTAAATTTTAAAATAATAATAATATTAAAAATAATATTCTAACAATATTTTATTTAACTTTTATCTTAACTCATCTCATCTTAATTCAAACACCTTATAATTCCAACTCATATCAAATTTAATTGATTAACAAAACTTCAATTTGAATGATAAATGCTTCGTAAAAAGAATTGATTATGTTTCGTAAAAAGACATTAAGGTTCCGTTTGGATATAAAAATACTCTTAATTTATCTTATTTCATTATTACAATTTTATCAAATTTTCATACAAAATATAATAAACAATTCAACTTTTTAAATTTCAAAACAATAATAATATTAAAAAATAATATTCTAACAATATTTTATTCAACTCATCTAAAACCATCTCATCTCATTTCGCTATCCAAATGGGATAAGTTGAAAATGCATTAACCAACTATTTACTTGTGGGTGGCACACTAACTACAGCTACCCACAATAATGGGACATCAAATGCATGCAATTTTATCCACAATTAATGAAATAAACCATCCTAATTTTGAGCTAATTACACTTAATTTGCACTCAATGGAAATCACACTCATTATCCAAACCAATTGTCAACTTTTTTGGCTTATTTCCAGCTGGGACCTAATGTACCTATATATTTATGAGAAATTCTATTTACAGTTCCCACTTTAAGATTGTATGTGTAGTCTCTTTATTAAATGAGAAAAAACATCATTTTAGGAGGGATATTTTTGTAATTTTAAAAGATTTTAAAACTAAAATAGCCTAGACTTGCATTGGAGTCTCCATTTGAGGACTGTACCTAACATTGCTTTATATTTCCTCTCTTTCATTTGGTAAAAGAGAAAAAAAAAATATTCATCATCATTTTACATAATTAATTATTATTTCTTTATTTTCCCTAATGTAACATCAAGTTATTAGAAAAAAAAATTAAAAAACTCCCCAATCATGAATCCATGATAAATATCATTTCTCTAATTAAGAAGATCATACAATCTTATTAAGGCGAAATGCTTGATTGATGTAATTATTATTAAAATAAGAGAAATAATATTTGTAATTATAGAGTGTACAAATATTATGCACTTATTTTAAAAAAAATATAAAAATATAGAACTTGCATAAAAAGAAATTATTTTTTAATAATAAATTATACTTTTTTTCAAAAAAAAAATATACGATATTTATAGCAAACATGATTATATTTAATATTAATCTTAATATAACATTCGTGGTCTTAGATTCAGCTAGAGTTTAGACGATTAAAGAAGTGAGATCGTGCAAGCCGGCATAGGGCGTGGAGGGCCGTCCATTTTCGGCCGGATTAACTAAAAAATTCATAGCCTCCTCCTTCAGATCTGCAAGATCTTACATCTCTATCCGATTTTGAATTGATTGGACGGCTATGATCGGTCAAGATCCCCAGTAATGCAGTCAAATAAATAAGCTTTTAAAGTTCTGTACGAGACTACATGTAAGGGTGACTCGTGGACCATGATTTAAATAAGAAAAATTATATTCATATATGAAATAAATAATAAACAATCGCTTAAACTTTTAAAATAAATAATAATTTCATATATATAAAAATTAAATTAAATATTTTACATATTAAACCACTCATTGAAAGAGAGTTTAACTCACGCAAGAAGAAGAGCGTTAAGATATAAAATAAATAATAAAATTTACATCTTCCTATCAGTTTAAATTTTTAGGATAAATGATAATTTTACACATCACATAATATTATTTTTTTTCTTATTAAATATGTGATATATAGATGATAAGTAAAATAATTTAATTAATTTAAAAAATAAATTAATTTAAAAAATATAATATATATATATAGATGATGAAAAACAAAATTCTTTAAATAAAAAAACATTTATCTTAATTAAAAATCTGACATGACGGTATTAACCGGACACGTGTTATTGTCACAATTTTACTTTATTATTATTATTGAAAAGAAAAAAGAAAAAGACAACCTGGGTTGGTGAGTCACTGATCCGTCTTCTCTGGGTAATTCGCTCCTTCCTCGTTTTTGGATAAAAAGGCAAAGGAATATTGGGAGGTCACTAGTAGCACTCCCAGACATGATGTAGATATGGGTCCTCACCACCCGCTGTAATCATCATTTTATGCAGGAAGTTTCGAAGCTGAAGCCTGGAGAATGGAACCAAAAAAGGGATTGAAACATCCTTATCAATTCGTCGTCTCTTTTATGGGTTCTTCATGGGCCCTTTTTAACTCTTTCAAAGGTAAATTGTCCGGTGGGCAATACGACGGTGTCCCGCACACAGGAATCGGAATGGGTCACTGAGACAGACCGAGTCAGAGATCAGGTGCGCCTGCATGCTGCACTCTCTCTCTTTCTTTCTGCTATATATGGCGTTCGGAAGGAATCATATATATATATATATATATATATAGTATGCGATTCGAGTGGACATGCGCACGCACCTTATACCACTCCCAGTGGAAGGTCAAATCACATTGTTTATATTTTAAAAAGACTAATCAATGATATAATTGGAATCTCATTAGAATTTTATAAAGTGGAAGAACTTCACATTCTCAAAAAATATAGGATCTTATACAACACGTACCCTTATCTATATCATTTATATCATATCTATATCATTTATATCATATCTATATCATGTGTGTGGTATCACACACCTTGATCATGGTCGACCAGACACCAACGACCTATGTATCAATGATTCTGTTTCTGCATGAATATTAACGTACTTTCACTGAATGTGTCTTTGTCTTGCTATCCGACGCCCAATTTGAAAGTCGAAAACGCTTTGCGCAGACTTCACTAAAACATCAACATGGGCTTTAGAAGCAATTTAGAACAGCCCAAGTCCATCTTTGTAATTAAACCACACGCTTTTAATTAGAGCCCAGTGGGCTGGGCTTTTCAATTCCACCCCATTTTCACTTTTGGATTTCCAGCCCTTAACCCACTGATGTTATAGAAACGTCATACACCTGACAAAAAAATAATTATAAAATTATAAATAATTTTCAATGATTTAATATAGATAATGAAAGAATAAAAATTAATAAATATATAAATTAAATTTCTACTTTTCTTACCTAGGTAAGGGCATGTTTAGGTAATGAATTAACATGAAAATTATGTAAATAATAGTGAAATTATTTACATTAAGATGTTTTATTAATAAGTGTTGGGAAATAGGAGAAAAAATTGAATAAAAATATTATAAAGATAAAATATTATTATAATATAATTTTTTAATATCATACTTCAGTCCCCTTTACCTACGATCAAGAGCGTTTCCTCTTCCTCGCCTCACTCGAGAGTAGTTATGATTACCCGACTGTTTTGGGATGGGTGTAGGGATGATTGCTTGTCAGCCGGCCTCCCTATCATCTCAATCAAAGAATTGAGAGATACATATGAGACATAAAACTCGTCTTGTTGCCAAATGTTTTACGCAAGTTGCAGGTGTTGATTATTCTAAGACATTTGTCCCAGTTGCCAAAACCAACTCCTTATGATCAAGTCATCTTGATTGTTGCTATTAGCCATTGACCTTTCCATCAGTTAGATGTTAACAACGCTTTTCTTTTTGGGAACTTACATGAAGAGGGTCTACATGCACTTGCCATCTAGATTTTATCCTCAGGGGGACGAGCGAGTGAATGTTTTGAAATTTAAAAAAATTGTATTATTTTTTGTGTTTTATTTTGAAATTTTGGAAAAGTTGTAATGATTAACTAATAATTAGATGAAAAAATTGAATATTTGAAATTGAAAAATATTTTGTATGTAAATAATGTTTTGAAAAAAAATTGTAAAAAAATTTTGAGACGAGAAGATCAGATCATGATCTCTATTGCCGAATAAAGCATAATGCCTCGTTTGGTTACATAATTTAGATGAGATGAAATGAGATGTTTTATTGAAAATTGAATCAAATATTGTTATAATATAGATTTTTAATATTATTTTTGTTTTGAGATTTGAAAAAGTTAAATTGTTTATTATATTTTGTGTAAAAATTTAAAAAAATTGTAATGATTATATAAAATGAAATGAGAAGGTCAAACCAACCTGCCTAAGTCTACTCTGACCAAGATGACTTGCTCATACCATGCAGTCAAATGGACGGCGGGTAGCTTTAGCTTCAAGGCAAAGTATTAGACATAATTTATATGATCAGCTGTCAAATACATACACGTACATAATCCAATTTACCAATATTGTATAGTAGTACTTGGATTTATTTTTTTGATCGGTTGTGTCAATATTTTATATAATAAACATGTACAGTGCGCTGAGAATTATGTGTGTATATATATATATATATATATACATGTGTGTGTATTGGTCTTCGATCTTACTCGATTAGTTGAATAATCAAACAATATGAATCATGCACGTGGCCTTTAGATTGCGTCTGGATGTTGAAGTAATTTCAGATGATTTTAATTGATTTGTAAATATTAATATTTTGTTGATCCCATTAAAACGTGTTTAAATATAAATAGATTGATATATGTGTTTGAATGTATAAAGTAGGTTGATATGAGTCTAACTTTTTTATGAAAAATTGTAAAAATAATAAATCTCATCAATGATTAGTTTGAGATGAGATCAACTTACTCCAACAACCAAACACAACTTAAAAGACGTCATCAATGATAAACGTTATGTATAAATCGTTTTCTTTTATATATATATATATATATATATATGTATATGTATATATAATTCAATCACAATCATTCATACCACTGCGATGGATCGAATTAGACGGGGTCAAGTTAATTAGTTGGGCTCAGAGATCATCAAACGCGGTCATGAATTGAAAGTTTGAAATTAATTATTGCTGGGATGTTTCCCTCCTTAGCTTAATCACCAAGGAACCTGCATGCAGGCTGCCTTATAAAATGGCACATCATGATGCATGGAATTCACAGATCATAATTACGAACGTACAAGCAAATCTCATCGATTGATTGAATATATAGAGAGCTAGCCCTGAATTAGCATGCAGCTTCTTTCTTTAGGGTTTTATTAATTCAATTGTCTCCATTAGTTAGTAATTTCAAGATCATTGTAATTATTATAATCTGAACAAAGATCTACTTGTAGTAGTACTGCTTCAGATTCTTGAGCAGCAAGATCATGATGAGCATGAAGGATAAGATCGTCAAGAGGATTCGAGATGGCCGGTGCTCGTCGGTCTTAAGATCATTGGCTTCCTGCTTCTCATCATCATCATGTGCGGGCTCCGGTGAAGGCCGCGAAAACATCATGAAGTCCTCCTCCACAATAACAACAGCTATGTCGACGCCGGCCAGTAGCAGTACTACTGGACCAGAGGCGACCATGGTCACTGCGGCTAAGCATTTCTCTACTGCTCATAAAGTCCGCTTGATATAATATAATATAATATATAGTAATTTTAGCTAATTTCTCTCTCTCTATATATATATATATATATATAAGCGGTATTATCCATAAGGCTCACACCATGGACACCTATTTAAAAATGTCATTTTATATTTTTATTTTATTTTACTTACAAATATGTCTGGAATCATTTTCATTACATGAATAAAATGATATATTTTTAAGTGGGTGTACAGAATATGAGGCTTACGTCTAGATTTTTTCTATATATATATATATGTTGGTCAAACTTAATTAATTAGCTTATCGATCATCATCATGTAATTCTATTCTTTATTAATATATACATTTGTTTCAAATGGTTATTAGGGCTTACATGATTACGAATATATATAGCAAGAGATTCTATATATTGCCTCCTTGCTTACAATTTACAACCTCCCTCTTGTTTATTAAGCCTATTTCAATATGAGAATTGTTATATCTATAAATAGATATAATAAAAATAAAATTACAAACTAATATGACTCAATTTATAATAAAATAAGTTTTACAATTTGACGTATGTATCGTATACACTAATTGTCACATAATCAATCTGTAATTTTACTTTTGTATACGTACGTACGTAGAATTTCTTTGTAGGTCAATCATTCCTAATTAATTGATACACATGATATTATAGGCTACCTTAGCATAATTTATCCCTTTTTCCCTCGTATAATCTGCATGCATATATACATGATGAGAGAAAAACTGATCAAATGAGGGAAAATTTCTTAATTTCTGTAGAATTTTAGCAGCATTATTTTCCAAGGTAAAAATTTGAAATTAATATGATAAAAAAATTACATCTTTTGAAAAAATTTATAATATTACTTAATAAGGTTAGAAAATGATCAACAGCATTATGTTCCGCAACATCAAATTATCATTTGTCTAAAAAAATAAAGCTTAAAAAGATTAAATTAAAATCTTAATTAATGTGAAGTAGATCAATATTATGACTAAAGGGCGCTCCTCGATTTCCCTAATGCCAAAGGTACTTGAATCTTAATTTCATGTATTTTATAAAGTCTTTATAAATTTCTTTTGTCATGATCAGAAGGCGAAACAAGACCAACTTCGTAATATTGATCAGTACTACTACGCTCGTGGAATCGTTAATTTCTTAATTAAACTGCAATTACATCGATCAATGTTGAATAGCAATATCCCATGCAGCTGATCGACTTAAGAGCTACCCTTGTTCCTGTCACAATCAACTAGATGCAGGATTAATAAATTCATGAAAACTGTTCATATATATATATCCTGTTCATCTTAATTCCAAACATTTCACATCTTAAACCGGAGTGCAAATTTGGTCTTGATATAGAAGGTGCATGGTACGTATACGTTTTGAATTTGATCTGAGTCTTTTTTGCAAGTCTGATTTGGGACTGAATTGGTTTAGATGGTCAGAAACAAGATCGATCAGTTATCTACCAATTAAGTTGAAGATTATAGAAGTTCTCGGCCAATGGGCCTCAGAATGCTGCTCAAACAGTACTGATCATTCAAGCCATTGAGACCGGCCTATTATCAATTAGTGGCCATTGAGATCGAGCTGCATGCATCATTCTATCATTGATGAAAATCACAAAGTTTTCGACCCTCAAAATTCTTTACAATTCCATGAATTTTGCATCATATAATCTAGGAAAGTAGGCTATTATTGTTCATCTCATTTTAGGTGTTTCTCTTGCATTTCTCTCTTAAAAGAGATTACAAACACGCTGATTCATATTGAAATACGAATAATTCATATGGAGTGTGTGACTAGGGGAGGTTACCCCCCTAGCAGGCTGGGCAAGGCATGTTCCCTAGTGGACCCATCAAGGCCCCTCACCGCCCTCAAAACTGAGACAGGCCCAAGACTTGGCCTGACTATGGAACGACTAGGAAGAGGAATGGGCTAGCTCGTGAGGGTCCAGCACGAGGGGGCAAGACGACAAGCACGTTCCCTATCAAAACGTGGGAAGATCTACAGGGAGAGGGCATGTCGCATTTAATGGCCGACAAGCCTCGCACGCAACATCAGAGATTGATGTCACCTCTCCCAGGTATCCAATGGCGGGAAGGACACGGAAGGTCACGACAGATCATAGACACGCCGCATTTAATGGCCGGCAAGGCCAACACGCAACAACAGGGATGGCCGCCAACCCACTCAAATAATCGCAACTAGGCACAATCTGTTTGCCAACTAACAAAAGGAACAAAGAGGACAATAGTACAACCTCGGTACCAAAATGGCAAGGCCATAACCGACAAGTCAGGATAACGCATGCCATCAGGACAATGTTTGGTAGGGGTGATACCCGCCCCCTACGGGCCGGGGCCACCCCTCCCCCGCCCCCCGCCCCCGCATATGCGGGGGTGGAGAATTTTTGCCCGTACCCCACCCCCGCATGGGCGGGGGCAGGGTCCCCTGTCCACTGACCGGGGTGCAGGGGTGGACCCCCACCCGTCCGCACCCCCGCATCCCCGCATCCCTCTACTGAGTCTTTGGCCCAATACATTTTTCTAGGCCCTAAATGGCCCATAATCGATTTTTGGGCCACTTTGGGCCCAGAATTCATTTTTAGGCTACTTTGAACCCATTATTTAGATTAAAAAATATATAAATTTAAAAACAAAAAACAAATAATATATATATATATAATCATAGATTGAACTATCAAGTAGATATTAAGTTTCAACTATTAACTAATTAAGTAATAATCATCACTAAGGCAGTAAAGCACTATGCTAAAATAAATAGTTTACAATTATACAAATTAAGAGAACTAATAAACTATTACACTATTACAAACTCCTCTAAAAAAAGTAAATATTACAAATTGATTTTGGGGTGGAGCCGTAGCGGTGAGTTCACTGAGTTGTGTCGATTGCTATGAGACTGAAAATCAAGATCATAAAAATTAATAAGTTATAAAACCTAAAATATTAATAAGTTAAAAATAAAACAAATTAGAATTAAAAAGTTATAAAGAGGAAACAAAATTTTAAATGCAAAAAATAATTAGGGGATAAATTATGCAAACCATGGCAATGGTGGGTCCAATACAAAGTCATACTGCATCGGAGGTAGCCGTAGACGCCGTCTCATGTATCACTATAAGTATTAAATTTGAAATCAAATTAATGAATACCAATTAAATGAAAATAAATAAATTAAAATAAGAAAATAGAAAATGAAATTAAAATAAATACCAGATCCAGACTGATCATCACCCTCCTCCTCGACGTCGGCCTCCTCATACTCAAGAACATCCGGAACATGAATTGGAGTTCCCTTGATCCAATTCTGCGTGCAAATCAAAGCCTCCACAGTGGCAGGAGCTAATGAACTCCGAAATGAATCTAATACACGCCATCCGGTGCTAAAGGCCGACTCTGAGACTACTGTGCTAACAGGGATGGCCAAAAGTGTGCAAGCTATCTCTCCAAAGATGGGATACTTCACAGCATTCACTTTCCACCAACTTAATATATCGAAATCTTGTGAAAATGGTAGAATCTCTACTGCTAAGTATCTGTCTATCTCTGACTGAACCTCTACAGAATTCCGGAGGAATGGAGTCTGCTCATACCTCTCACCCCACTCCAATCTACGCCTTTTCTCAACCTCGACTTTAGGAAAATGTGAGCCTGAGGCTGAGGGGTAGGTGTAGGTGCCGCAATATTACCACCCGCAGGGTGGAAAACTCATCAAATAATCTAGTAAGGGTTTCTTGAACCCTTGCTGCAATAAGCTTCACCCATATTTGCCCGTACGCAAGGCCCAATCCAAATATTATGCCATCCAACTTATACCTCGGGTCAAAAACGACAGCTACATAACAAAATATTAGTCATAGTTAAATCTCCCCAATACTTGTCGTACTTTGTCCTCATAATCAATGTCATCTCCCGCAGCCTAGTGTGACCACCCGCGACCATGTCATCTAATTCTTCTTTTACCCTACATATTTGCTGACATACAACATTGGATGTAGGATACAAAGTTCCGGATAGCCTCGTGGTAACATCGTAAAAAAGCCTCAAAAACTCTACAAAAATAGTTACAATTTCCCAATCGTCATCTACAGGTTTCCCCAATCCCCCGTGATCATCAAAATATTTAACATATTGAATGTTTTCGTCACCCAATAATGCAAATGCCAGCCTATATTCTTGGGCCGTCTCCAACATCAGAAATGTTGAGTTCCATCATGTAGGCATATTAGTACAAAGTCCCTTCTTAGATGTTAGACCCGCAGATCTCGCAGCAACCTTGAATTTCTCCAACCTCGAAGGAGAAGATCTCACCCATCTCACAGTAGTCCTAACCCGAGCAATCGAGTCATGAAGATCCCTCAAACCATCAGTGACAATCAGATTCAGAATATGTGCCGCACATCTCACATGCAGACACTCACCACCCATGAGTGTCTTATTTGCCTCTCTAAGATAAGTTTTCAGATGTCTCAATGCAACATCGTTAAACGAGACATTATCGACTGTGACTGTAACAACTCGGGTCAAACCCCACTCTTTTATTGAAGCCTCCAAGGCCTTCCCAATTGTCTCACCCTTATGATCGGTGATTTTATAATTTTCTTTTGCAATGTCCAATGACAATCAATAAAATGCACAGTCAAAGACATATAATTAAAATTTTGGATCGATATCCAAGTGTCAGTGGTGAGACAAACAAATTGATCCGCCAATTGACCCCTCAACTTCTCCTTTTCAATGTAAAATTATTTTTTTACATCATTTGCCACCGTGTGGCGAGAGGGAATATTAAACCTTGGTTCCAAGTAGCGAGAATATGCTTGGAACCCTTTCCCGTCAACAATTTGAAAAGGTAGCTCGTCCATTATGACCATACGAGCTAGGTGTCTTCTACACTCATCGGGATCATACTTAGTATACCCCCTCAAAGTTGCACCCCCAATCCAAGTGTCAGTGGTGAGACAAACAAATTGATCTGCCAATTGACCGCTCAACTTCTCATTTTCAATGTAAAAATATTTTTTTACATCCTTTGTTACCGTGTGGCGAGAGAGAATATTAAATCTTAGTTCCAAGTAGCGAGAATACGCTTGGAACCCTTTCCCGTCAACAATTTGAAAAGGTAGCTCGTCCATTATGACCATACGAGTTAGGTGTCTTCTACACTCATCGGGATCATACTTAGTATACTCCCTCAAAGCTGCACCCTCACTAGTCTCATATGCCATTTTTTGAAGTCCAATTTCTAGCCTAGATTGGTTTTTCTCTTGTAATGATCTTAATATTAGACTTTTTTTGCATTGCTCTTCTAAGTGCACCTTTAATTGTGAGGTGCCATGTTTCCTATAGTGACATCCATAAATTTTCCCACAATGGTTACACTTGGCTTGGGGGTTACTTGAGTCACCACTCTCTAGTTTGGTGAAATGACTTCAAACTATTGAAGTAGGTTTCTTGCTGGACTTGGGGGCGGGGCAAGGTGTCGTAGGGCTAGGGGTAGGGGTATGAGTAGGAGGGGTAGGTGTAGGTATAGGTGTAGGTATAGGTGTAGGGGTACCCTCGACCTGGAAATGAGAGCTCGCACTAGAATCTATTGGCATATCCATGAACTCAAGCAAATAAGAAATCTGA
Organism: Juglans mandshurica; assembly: GCA_022457165.1. Lineage (NCBI taxonomy): Eukaryota > Viridiplantae > Streptophyta > Magnoliopsida > Fagales > Juglandaceae > Juglans > Juglans mandshurica. The sequence continues at coordinate 21,125,477 of CM039629.1, read as the reverse complement.
AATTATAGAAAATTTAACAACTATATAATGAACATAAAAAAAAAAATAGAATAAAAAAAACTATCACTTGACATTCATATATATATATATATATATATATATATATAAATATATATATATTGAGTACTTTGGTTATAAATGTAATAAAATATATTAACAATATAGTTTCTTAGACTTGAAAGACTATAAGTATAGCAACTATATAATGAACATAAAAAAAAGTTGGATTAAACATTTACAAATATTCACGTGGAAGATATGTAAATGTGTGTATATATATATACAAACATTTACAAACATTCAGATTGGAAGATATTTATACAAACATTTACAAACATTCAGATTGGAAGGTCATGACTCATAGTATTGTCCTACTACTACTATTGTATATATGTATATGTGTGTGTATATATACATATATGGTATATATGAGTTATTCTGTTGATTATTATGATTATTCAGTTTTCTTGTTTCATCATGAACAATCACAGTTTATAAATTTATTATTCCAAATCTTGTCTAATAAATGCATATTAATTGTTTTCTGATTTCTCAAAATTTCTTGAACCTAAAATCTGGTTTGCTTTTCTATTTGCTGCAGCATAGATGAGCAGGTGTCAAGGGATATACAACTTATAGATTCTATTGCTGAAAAACAAGCTCAAATATTCTCAGAAGAATGCAAGCTGTTATCCCTGCAGATGTTCAAATTCAATCAATCTATCCACTGTAAGAATGGAATTTTCTCATTTTTGTTTCTGTTTTCCTTGAAGATCTACTTATTTAATGTATTAAACTATACCAATATAAAAATGATGTCAACTATGTATTGTCAAAGTTTGGAAAAGTAGCTCTTTGTTCCAAACTTTGGATGGAGTTTTTTAAAGATGTCATGAAGAATTCTATTAGCAAATGTGTTCATTTAGGATTGCATATATTAGAACGGATGTACCATTTAAAACTTGAAAGATTGTACACATGGAGTTGGCCAACAACAAATGCTTATGGTAGAGTAGGGGTTTTTCTAGATTCATTTTATACAAGTATTAGAACTTCATTAAAAAGAAGAAAAAATTCAATTTTTTTTTTATAAGTAAAATAAGTATTATTAACAAGAATGGGCATCAACTGCCAATTACATAGAAGTATGCCCTATCTACGAAGGCACATATGCATTACAATTTTATTGATTAATGCATACATATATTGCTCATGATCATAAATTGCATGCACTACTTAGTTATAAAATTGAATTTAAAAAACTTAAAAATGGTATGTATGCATGCAATAAAATTTAATTAATTTAGGGGATTCAATCTTTGAATCCCTTAAATTAATTTAGGGTATTTCGAAACCCTAAATTAACTTAGAGGTTTTAAAAATTAAAACTCCTAAATTAATTTAGGGCTTCAGATCAGGGTTCCAATCAAAATTAATTAGAGTCTTAGACACAAATAATATGGCACTCTTTAAAGTATAAATAAAAAAAAAATTACAGAAAACAAAAACAATTCACATGCACGGACTCATTCAAAGTTCAAACCACATGCACAATCTAAGCTCCACAGCACACAATTCACAAAAATTCCATCATTCATCTCCGATAAACCCCATACTTCCTCCAATCTCTATTAAAAATATAAATCACAAAAAAAAAAGGATAAAGTTTCTTACCTTCGGATCTTTGGTGACGGAGATGCAAAGAGAGGGACCGGATGCGAGTCGTGTGACGGCGACGTTGAAGGGGACGGTGATGCAGAGAGACGGACTGGGTAGCTGGGTGCGGTTCCGAGAACTCAGAAAGAGGGAGAGACGAGTTGCAGCAGGGGTGGGAGGAAGTGAGCACTAAGCGAGGGAGGGAATCGCGGGGGGGGGGGGGGGGGGGGGGGGTAGGATTTCGTTATTAACCCAGGCATGAAACGACGTCGTTTCATGCGTAGGTTTTTTTTTTTTTTTTAATTTTTTTATATATATAAATATATATATGGGCGGGGCTGGGCGGGGGTCACCCCCATCCCGCCCTCGCCCCCAGAGAGAGGCCCAGATGCCCCCCGCATCGGTCAGACGGGGGTGGTCCACCCCGCCACATGGGAGCAGGGCCCTGCTGCCCACCCCTAATGTTCGGTACATCTACACGCAATTATTGACAGATGTTAGGGACCACCCAACCGGGTATATATATCCCCTTTGAACATTGCAAGCACATTCTAGCGGAGCGTCTCATTGTCCAGGATACGAAACACGATATCAACAGAATGGATAAGTGATAATCTTAGTCACAAGTGCTTAATGAGATAGATGCCAAGATCACGAGGTTATGACAAAGAAACAAAGAGAGAATGAGGTGGCCTAAGAAAAAGGTAAGAGTACCCAGAAAGAAGGAACAAGACATTGCCACCAACCCCACAAATAATACAGGAACATCCTTTTCCTTTGTTCATTGTTTCCCCACATACCTACCTAAGTCATTAATTCATATATTCCTCCAATATATAGGTAACATGTGAACCAACTATTTTGTCTGAATTTGGATGTTCCCAGCCTGTCAATCCTGTCCTTCTATACAAACATTGGACACTTTCTTTTTATTTATTTTTCCCCTTTTATTTTATGGGCAAAGAAGTTACCCATCTTTTATTTTTTGAGGTAAAAGAAGATATCAATTGATTAGATTATTATTACTCTATAAACTTCAACATAACTTTATTGAAAATATATTTAATTTTAAAAACCATTTATAATAATGATTTATGTTTTTTGTATTAATATCCTCATTATTATTTTTTATTTCTTTAATTCCTCATATATATATTTATTAGATTTTAAAAAATGAGAGAGAAAAAATTAAATAAAAATATTATAAAATTAAAAAGTTGGTTGAATATACTTTTTATTAGAATTTTTATTTTAAAATTTGAAAAAATTATATTAATTTTTGTGTGTTTTGTTTCAAAATTTGTAAAAAATGTAATGATTAGATTAAAAAGATTAATATTTGAAATTGAAAAGTATTTTATATTTGAGTCATTTTTTAAAAATTTCTCATCTCGTCTCATTTATCAAAAGTAACCTAATCTCGTCTTCTATTGCTTATAGCCACAAATCGAAATATTATACTTTAAACTTTAAACATTGATAATTTTCCTCTATCAACAATTTATATTTCTCTTTTTTCAACTTTTTTCAACATTGATAATTAAGTGAGCTCATGAAATTAACCTAAATTTTATAAAAATAAAAATAAAAAAAAAATGGGGGGAAGGACTAATTAAGTGAGCTCATGAGAAGCACGTGAGCTGACTCTTGCTGTCATCCACTCCTCCTCTCCAACTGGAACTGGAAGGCATCGGCGTCGCAGCGAGCAATTAGGCAGGCATTGAGCGAGCCGGAGGTTTCGTTTAACCACTACCGCCGGCGGCCGGAGAAAAGCCTAAACTAAAAGTAAACGGCCCACTCTCATCAATTTCTCAAAATATCTGCCGTTCAGTCACTCTTACTTAAGCTCTTTTCAGTTCATATACTGTTTCTCCAATATCTCTTTCTTCTTCCTTTCCCTCATCGTTCGCAACGCATCTTACGGTTTTATATTTTCCTTTTTCGTTGTGGGTATTTTGCGGATTCAGAGAGAAAATTCGAGCAGAAAAGAATTAGTTTTTTTTTAATCTTTTTTCCCTCGTGATAAAGAGAGATGAGAACTGGGAAGGGTAATCACGAAGACGAAGAGTACGAGGAAGAAGAGTTCAGCACCAAGAAATACGGCACTTCTTCCACTGCTAACAACAACAACGCCAGCAGCAAAGGTTTCTTTCATATTCAGACAAATCCTTCTGTTTTTTCACATATTTGGGCCTTGACATGGTATGTGTTATGCTAGATCCAATTCTGGAAGATCCCTTTTCCCTAGTATACGAGGCTATGTAATAAATCGATGCTTTCGTTTTAATATTTGCTTTGTAACTTTGTTTTCAAGCAAACCACAATGAACTCTTTTTTGAGCTTTTGTGTATTTCTAGGCGTTTCTCACTCACTCACTCTCTCTCTCTCTTTCTCAAAATTTGGATTTTACATTTGAGTGGTCCAGACGATATTTGCTCTTGATTCTTTCGGAAAAGGGTGAAGTTAAGCCTTTTCGTTTTCTTTTGGTTATGCATCATTATCAATTAGGCGTATATTTTGATTTTTGGAAATTTTGGATTTGACCAAGGAGTAATGACTGCATTTTATTTATTTATTTTTGCCTTTGATATTTGGAGTCCTTACATTGGGATGTTGATTATGAAACTAGATCCTAAGAACAATGATAAGGCAAGTGCGATACGGTCAAAACACTCAGTCACAGAGCAGCGAAGGAGGAGCAAAATTAACGAGAGGTATGTTTGAATGCTACCGTTCAACTTTGGTAGCATTAACTGATATCATTGCAGTATAGCCTCAATCTCTCAACGACGTTTGTTCAGTAATGGTTTGATAACAATGGATTTAAGAGCTAACAGTTTTGATAACAGTTACTATAAATATATTTTTTGAATGTTAGTAGATTTTTTCATTGATGGAATTGCCTGCCTTACCCTCTTATGAAGTGTTTCTGTGTGTCCATACATGAATACCATCATGAATATCTAATATTTAATGAGCGCACCACTAGAATTTTTTCACCACAGGTAGTCTAGGACTGATAGTGGAGTGTGTGATGCAGACTCAATAAAATACACAAACATTTTCTCTCCACAAGGCTTTATGGTGCAATATGATTTTTTTTTCTTGATGCCATTAGCTTCATTATTGCATGCTCTTTGATTGATTTTCAGATGTTTGAATGTTTAGTTTACTTCTATATTACATCTTCTGAAGTCAATAGAGCTTGTTGACATTTTGTATTTTTCTTTCAGATTCCAGATATTGAGAGATCTCATACCCCATAGTGATCAAAAGAGAGATACAGCATCATTCCTACTGGAGGTAGATCATTAGTGAATGACCTATCACTCACTTTTTAAATTAGTTGATTGTGATTAATTGACGGAGATCAATGTTTCATTGCAGGTGATTGAGTATGTTCAATATTTACAAGAAAAGGTACAAAAGAATGAGGGTTCTTACCAGGGATGGAGTTCCGAGCCTACAAAGTTGATGCCATGGGTAAATTTCTTCTACTTGGCTTCCTGCAATGTTTATGTTTAAGGTCAACCTGAATGCTTGTATTTAATTGAGTTCTCACATGTAACGTTGAGCAGACATAATTGAGATACAGTCTTTGCTACTTTTGAAATAGAATTGATCTATGAATTAATCAAGTTAAAATAAGCTTTTGGTACAGGGGCTGAGGTATAAGGGCATTTAATCACGTGGACCCTTTAATGAAGGATGATGTTATGCTTGAGTGAACTTCTCACTGTAGTTAGACATATGCTTTTCATTTTTTGAACGTATTGACTCATAAAATATCTGTAATTTTGTGGCTAGAAAATCATAATCAAAATTAATTTATTTTGCAAAGCTTCATAATCCTCTAAAAAGGGAGCTAAACTTTAAAATTAGTGTAATTAAAAAAACCTTATTTGCATGAGATTTTCAATTCCATTGGACGTTTATAATTGATTTTTTAGTGGTATGAACGTACATGAATTTCTTGTATCACTATCTCTATGATCAATAAAATCTTAATTACTAATCAAAAAAAGTTTTGAAAAATCTTATTTGCACGAAATTTTTCAATTTGCTCTGTTTTTTGTTTGCATGTGTAGCATAGTAATTATCGTGGTTGATCTATATCCTATATCATTATAATCATTGTTTATGCGCAAGATATCTTGAATTTATCTGGCATTCATATATTTTCTTGAGCCTTGACTAGGCCTTGTCAAAGTTGATCATATGTGTAATGCCAAAGCTTGAGTCTCAACAGTTCAAATGGAGACCTTGTTTGTTTGTTGCTGTAATATTGAACAACATACTCATTTACTGAATGATTTAAGTGATGAGTTTGTCCTAGCAAATGAGCAGTTTTTTTAATTGAATTTTAAAGGGTGGTGAAGAGGGATCAAGGGATCAAGGAGTTCTTTAGAATAGGAAGCTTGTCTGCCTTTTGGAATTCTTGTCACTGTTAGCTTGTTCACCTGCTTGCATGAAACAGAGAAATAGTCACTGGCGTGCTCAGAATTTCGTTGGCCACCCTCAAGCCATAGAAAATATTTCTGGTATGGGGTCGACGTTTCCTGGGAAGTTTGACGAGAATAATGTCTCTATAACCCCAACCATGCTTACAAGCACACAGAGACGTGTAGAATCTGATCCTAGCCGGGATATCGCCTGCAAACCGATTGATCTGCAACCTGAGTTAGTGAACAAAGGATCAACTTTGCCCATGCCTCTGCAAACCAACATGCTTGCTTCTGTGAGAAGTGATGGTGTACAAGCCCATCCTCTTCAGGGGCCGTATTCTGATGCACAATCAACTGAGTGTCCAATGACCAGTGAAACACTGAACCAACAGGAGGAGCTGATAGTTGAAGGGGGAACAATTAACATCTCAAGCGTTTACTCTGATGGGTGGGTAATTATAAAAATTATTGTATTTCTTGTTCTGTTTTTCCCTATAGCTATGAGGCTTTTTAAGATTTAAAAATATTTGGCATGTTATGGTTTAATACCATTAAATATGGAGTCCTATAATCTTTGCTTCATCTAGTGAGTTCTTGTCCCCTTATTCTTGTCTCAGTTATGACAGTTATGATGCATAACTGCCTGTTCCTTGACAATCTGCTTTGGACTCATTGTTCTAAAGAAGCTAAGTTACAGTTTAATTGAGGCATATGCATCATGCATTTCCTTTGCTAGCTTATTTAGATTTTTGGTTGTGATTATTTGAATTAGACAGACTGCCTCGACAAGCAAATTGTTGGCAGGCGGAGGATTTTTTCGTGTCCCCATTCTTGTTGAATCAGCTCCTTTATATTCAGTAATATTGGACTAAATGCATACAAAATTTAGAACTTTTTTTATGTTCTCATATTCCTTGGCTTTCTTTCTTGATATTTGTGAAACCATCACAACTCTGTTACCATCCTGTAAGCGATTCATAGACTGCTCAAATTATTTGGCCCACTATGGAATTTGGCCAGGCATTGCTGACAGGTTAGAGTAATGATCGGGCTGCCCCTTCAAGTTTTTTTTTTCTTAAAGAGAAAGTTGCCCTGTTTAAAATATTTTGTTGCTAACTGAAATTCACACCATATTTTGCTAATGGCATGTACTTACATCATTTTTTACAAAGCCTAATAGGTTCAGGTGCTAATGAATTAGCTGTTGATGGATTGGTTTTGGTGCTGGCCAGGCTTTTGAATGCTTTGGCACAAGCATTGCAGAGTGCAGGGGTGAATCTGTCACAGGCCAGCGTCTCAGTGCAGATTGATCTTGGGAAGAGACGAAACAGAGGGATGACTTCAGGAACATGCACCCCAAAGGTATAAATCAGACAATTGGTTTTTCCTGGAGAGTTGGCTAAGCTGGCTTTAGGTCTGTCAACTTTGTCTTCCTATTGTTTGAACATTTCAGTCTCATCCCTTCCTCTCCTGGTTAGGGCTGAAAGTTGGTCGGTCCGGACCAGAGAAACTAACCGGACCGGACCGAACCGAGACTGAGACCGGTCGGTCTCGGTCCATGAAATAGAAGACCAAAAGTTTTCGGTCCAGCCCTGGGGTAGGGTTTTTCCACCCCAGACCGGACCGGGCCGACCGAATAGTAAGATAAAAATATATATGTTATTTATATAATAATTGTATAATTAATTATGTAATTTTATCTAACCTATCACCATTTACAATATAAAATTTTAAATATGTAAATTGTAATTACAAATTAATATTAATGTAATTAACTAATCCACATTAATGTTCACTTAATTTTAATTTAGTAATTTAAATAATTTTTTTTAATTAATTTATCTGAAAAAAAGAAGAATAAAAATAAAAAATAATTGGGCTGGACCAAACGGACCGATAGCTACCGGTCCGGTCCCTATGGATTTTCAGTGGTCCGGTCCGGAGAAAATGATGGACCGAAAATTTCGGTCTATCACCCCCCCGGACCGGATCAACCGATTTACACCCCTACTCCTGGTTGCCACAAAGACGGTATAAGAAAATTGAAAATACAAGCTCGAATATTTTAATGGTTCTGTCTTTTTCTCAAGCAACCGGAGTTGCTAGTAAAATCCATTTTTCTAACACCTGCAGAAACAAAGCCCTTCTTCCTGCTGGCCTTTCCTTCCCTCTTATTTTCCTCTCTGCTGAAAGTGGATTGTTTTCTTTTCTCATTTTTTTTAGCCAAGTTCTGGACTTCAAGAAGTCACAGTTTGTTGTATAAGTAAATATAGATAATGGTACCATGCTTTCATTTTCCAGGATCACGAGATTCCCCCCTCTAACCATCAAGCAATGGCACATCTAAAAGATGCAGGCCGCAGAGAGGACTCGGATCAAGATCAAAAGCGGCTAAAAACATAAAACTAATATGTGTATTCCTTGGATCTTTGATTTATCCAAGATTTTACTTGCTTACTTTCTACTGTTTCATCTCCTGGTTATTGTGCATGCGTGTTTTAAACTTTTAACGCTATTTCGTGGTCTCTATCCGGAATTGCTCCATGAGTTATAAATTTATTCTGGTGTTCCTTGTATGAATCAGTCCGAGTGATGCCATTGCCTGTACCCTGTTATCATATTTAATCTCAAATGTGTCGGAATGGAGGCATCCGCATGCCAATTTTCTGGTACATGGGTTGGTTATTCCTGTCCTGTGCATTTCTTTGGTGCAAATGTTGCATTTACCTAGCCCACTGTCATTGGCCACAACTCAGCTGGTACATTTAGCCCCCATCTAACTTTCATCAACAGACAGTTATAAGTGAATCCCTCCTGGACTCTCCTAATAAAGCTGAAAGGATTGGATTCAAGTTCAAAATGTACCCTTAAAAACCCACCCGACCCGTAAATCTAACCCATTTTAGGTGTAAAAACGGAATTGGTTATAATTAATACATGTTTGTTTTTTAACCAGGTAATACCCGATTCCAGTTTTTAGCCGAAAACGGCATTGAAAGGGGGCACACTCTCTCGATCCCTCGCGGCTCTCACTCTCTCCCCATCCCTAAGTCCTTGAGTCCCTCTCTAGAGAACCCTAATTTGGGATCTCCATTACTGTATCTCGAATAGCACGTCCACTCTTGCCATATTCCCGAATCTCTAAGAACATCTCTTGGAGCTGCATTTCACTCGGTAAGCTTGCTTGCAACACATTCCCTCTTTATTTTCATTTTTTGAACTTTCCTTTTTGTTTTCTCAAAACATCTGATAATTAGATGCCAACTAAAATGGGATATAATCAGATCCTACGATCTGCTGGAAGCTTTTTACTCCAATGATTTCTACCACATTTTTGCTTGAGCAAGCGGTGTGGATCAAGAAAGATTGTTCACACAAGTTAGCTTCACAAGTGTTTATATAATATAACTTATATAAAGTGGATGTTCTCATGCATGCATGAAGTTTCCAACTTGGTACAAATTAATTGTTTAAATTAATTTGTTCCATCTTTTTTGGTATTTGCTACATGGATAGTTAGAGCACTAATAGTGGGCTCAACAAACTTTAGCTAAAATTTGACTAAGAAATCCACTTTTATAAATTTAACTAGTCACTTTTCAACAACATCAAATAACAGGCTCAACAAATTTTTCACTATTCTATTCAAATATTGATTTTGAACTTTTCATTTATTTTCATTCTAATTGTAATTTGAATTTCTCCAACGGTTATATTTTTTAACGGCTATATTTTTTCAACGGTTATATTTTTTAACAACTATATTTTCTAACGGCTATATTTCTCCAACGGCTATATTTTCTAACAGATATAATTCTCCAACGGCTATATTCTTCCACTATAAAACATAACATTTCATCAACAATTTCATTCACTTCAACTCAAGTGTCCTTGTGAAACCTTTTCTTTTCATTTCCTCTCAATGGATCGTTTACTTTTTCACAAAATGACACTTATCGATTCAGATTCTGAAGAAGAACTTGAGATAGCGAGACAACTTATGGAAGAAGAAGGATCAAGCTCAAGTGATTCTTCTAAAAAGTCACGTAAATTCATAAGGCCCGATTGATTGCAAACCCACCAAAATCTTTTTCGTGACTATTTTGCTGATCTTCCAAACTATCCTCACAAATATTTTCGAATGAGGTTTCGAATGAGTCATTCTCTATTTTTTCGTATTCAAGCTGCGGTAAAAGCCCATGAACCTTATTTTGTCCAAAGACGAGATAATTCTGGAAGGCTTGGTTTTTATTCCCTTAAAAAAATAACAATTGCTCTGAGGATGCTTGCATATGGTGTCACGGCTGATTTTATAGATGAATATTTGAAGATTGGAGAGACTACGGCATTAAGAAGCCTAAAAATGTTTGTCAAATCAGTTGTTTCAATTTTTTCTGAAGAGTATTTAGTGAAACCCAACAATGATGACAATTATTTTAGAAGCAGTGGCTTCTTACGATCTATAGATTTGGCATGCTTTTTTTGGATTACCAGGATCTCACTAAGACTCACTTCCTCTTACCTAAGACACAACATCTTATTGTCATGATCACCTACTTCTTGCATAAGTACGATTTTACTCTTTCTAATTTCTTTCATCTCATTTAGTACCACGAGATAATTGGACTCCGTCATTTCTTTTCTCTTTTTTTGCTTTACGGCCAATTGGTCAATCCAAATTTGAAGATACTACATGAAAATCATCATCTTCACCTAAATTTATTGAATTGGCGTCGAACCATTTGAACTTGGTTTTTTCTTCGGCTTCACTATTTCCATATGTTCCACCCACTTTGGATGGAATCTCAACACTCGCCAACAATGATCAAAGTTAAAAGTTTTCTTCTCTAACTCTAGGAACATGACCTTTGCCTTGCCAATCTACATACATAAAGCACCATGGTTACTTCATAAGATCAAGTATTTTAATAAATTACTAGCATGTTAAAAAGTCAAAATAAAAGGTGGAGAACATACCTTGTCTTGCTCGTTAAAACCACTTGGATGCATTCCCTCGACTTGTGCCAAGTAACCACAAAACTTATTTACCGCTTGTTGAATCGTCGACCACCTATTCATTAGAGATGAATAGTTACGTAAAGAGTCAAATTTCTTGTTTTCCTCAAAATATTTATGAATTCTTTTCCATAACATTGTATGCTTTTGATATTTTCCTTGCACCGCATCTAATGAAATTTCAAGCTATCCCTCCACAAGTATCAAATCTTCCTTGTTAGTAAAATTATTACCTCGTTGTAGTTTTCGTCCACTCAGTTTAACCTCAATAATCTCAACTCGGGGTGGAGAGAGTTGAGATCCATTAATCTCAGTTCTGGCACTCATCAAAAAGTCATTGTTGCTTAAAAGATTTGTGAAGTAGGCATCACGGTGAGTGGATTGATCCATTCCTAACAAGAGATATGAGAATTGATAAAATTTACAACTTAACAAAATGTCTTATAAAATGGAAATGCTGAAAAATTAACAAGACTTGATGAAGTGGGAACAATGCTTATCGGTTTCAGTAAAAATAAAAGAAAGTGGGAACAATGCTTATCGGTTAAGGAAACTAAATTCTCACTTTATTGACTAGTAGCAAGACTTGATGAAAAGTTTATCAATAAATAGAAGACCAAGGTATATCTATCAATAAATAAAAGAATAGGGTATATCAAAGCCTGCTCTAGAAGAAGTTTGCTCTAGAAGAAGTTTCCCACATATTTGAAACTATGGAGCATTTTCACAAACACATAGAAGGCACATGCGAAAGAACTGAAATAAAAAATTCTTGGGTGAGTAAAAAATGCGGTACTGCATCTTGGCTATGGAAAAAAAAAAGTCTTGGGTGAATACTGAAATAAAAAAACTGAAATAAAGTCTTACCTATTATTTTCCATATCAAATAGTGTTTGACAATAAAAATCAACCCACTGGTAGAAAAAACTGAAAGCCATCTCCTTCATCCTCTACCAAATGATTTTCTCCATCACAGCCACTGTTACCGCAACCACCTACCCAACAAAGAGTCTCTTTCATCATGTGTGTCTTCTTTCACAAACACCACAAATCTCACGAATACAACATCAACCCACTCGAAACACCGACCAACCAACTAAAAAGAGAGGAAATAAATCACAACAGATTATCACAAAGGAAATCGTAAAAGAGAGGAAATAAATCACAACATATTATCACACCAAAGATAACTTTTTCCTTGCTTACCTGGGTTGGAGATTGGGTTGGGTTGAAGATTGAAGATGTATTGTTGCGTCAAGCCTTTTTTTTTTTTGCAATCCTGGGTTTTCTTCAAACTACGTTTTTGGAAGAGAGTTGTCCGAAGTTTGTGAATTTTTTCTACTGTGCGGGAGAGAGAAGCAGCGGGAAGGAAATATTTTAGTCAAAAGTAATATTTGGCTAGCCTCTTTTGGCTCAATAAATTTAGCCAGCCAATTCATCTAAAGTTAAAATTACTGCACATTTAGCTAGCCCATTACTACACTTTATTTTACACTTTAATTATTCTTTGGCTAAAATTTGATTTTAGAGCCCACTAGTGCTCTTACTTTGTAGTAGTCCACAATAATGGGATTGGGGAATCTTTTGCTTATCCAAAGTTAAAAACATTGCTTTCGTCTTTTATACTTTTCTTTTGAATAAGAGATCATATTTTGTTGGACCATTAATTTTCTCTTTTTATTTCACGAGGTATACTATTTATAATGGACTATAAACCCCTGCTCTTGTGCTCGGGAGCAACTTTCAATGCAAAAGAGGACCCATTTCAAGGAAGGTTTTGTGCATAAACCTCTTGCATTTGAGGTGAAAGGACAACCATATAGCCCGGTCCTAGCCAATTGTTAGAGGTCTATGCAAGAAGAGGAAAACTACTCCATCTTACATTTGATCATCCTCACTCACATATGTTGATGTGATACATTTCAAGTGGCTGCCTTATTCAAAGTGCATAGAGCGGGTGTTATCTTCCAAGTGCTGTTTTACTATCATGCAATGGAGGTACCAATACCACCTTATCTGAGGGAGGATAAAGAACAAATTGGAGAATTTTGATGACCTTTGTTACCCTTTTTTTTTTTTTTGATGAGTAATGACCTTTGCTACTTGGTGCTTCCCAAGTAAAAATAAAACTCCTTTTGGTCCTACCAATCAGCAAGCAAATTAGTGCACAATCACAACCTCCTATATAAAATCACAAAAGAGCATTGGAATTGACCATTTCAAATTTCTTGTATAGAATGATAAAAATTTTCTAGTATATATATAGAAAAAAAGGTCCGAGCAGAATGCATCACTTTCGGGTCGGAGAACAGTTCTACTTAAAAGGAGCCAAATCAAAATTTGATTTCAAACCCGACATAGTTTTGCATTGATGAGGCACATTGTCCTGTCTAAGCACACTCGAGGCTTCATATATCCTAATGCCAAGAAAACAGAAGAGAGGAGCAGATCATAGCCGAGACCGCTGAGTATGGTTTGCACTTTGCAGATAAATCATTCCCATAAACTATGATAGGTAGATATAACAAATCCTTATAATTTGAGATTACGAAGTGTGTTTCTCATACATCATGCACAAACGTATCAGATAGATAACACCCACAAAGATCGTATTAAAATACTCTGAATATTTCTTTATTTATTGAAATGAGACGTTCAGAGTAACCTTATGGAGATCAGTACGGCTAAAAACCTTGACCTCATCAAGTCATCTGTACAAGGCAACTCCCCCAGTTGTTTTCCAAAGGCCAAATAGGCATCATAGCTAACCAACATTTATATAACATTTAAACAAATAACTTTTAATTCAAATTTGCCATCCCGTATATGATATAGAAACTGCATCCCCATGAGATCACAATATTAAATTTCACATCTCTTGGCATTTACTCCATATTGCCCTCGGAATTGGCAGTGTTCTAAACTTTCACATCTGCATTTTTCTTCACCTGCTTCTCATCTTCAATGTCCTGAAATTGCCCATTTCAAATGAACTTTCCAGCGAACCCAAGGTAACAATCATTTGGTGCAGCTGATATTCAACGCTTATTCGACAATAAGTTCTTTATTTATCAGTTGTCAAATCAAGTACAAAGCTTTTTTTCCCCTCAATATATGAGAAAGAAGTGAAATCAGGGGTGAAGCATTAAGGCAATAAATTTGAGAATGTAACAAGGAAAGGTGACTCATGTGATAAGTAAAACTTACTGAATTGTCAATCTTGTCAAAATCATCATCCAAGCTCCCCTCACCCTCCTCGTCTGAAAGACCATATAAGATAATCAACAAACAGAAGGACACCAAAAGAAACAATTAAGCATGCACAGATTATCTGCCAGTCTAGTTCATGGGGGCATCAGAAATAACCAGGAGAAGTTAGGGGTTCCCATGCACTTGAGACTCCCTTTCATAAAATAAAATTTCTATATATAACATATTCCATGTGACAATACTAAATATCTCCATTCTCCACCAACTGTTTTACCAAGCATTTAAAAAATTAAACACCATAGGATTTCAACAAATGAACTCACCCTATCAAACACCATTGTGATTATTATGGTACTGTCTTGCTATTATGCCGCCACATTGGTTCTTTATATATTAACAACAACAACTACTACAACGACGATGACGACGACGACGACAACAACAAAGTGGGACCGGAAAACATTCTATTTTGGCATTCCCGTTCTTTTTTACAGAAGATCACTGTTGTCACCAAAAGAAAGATGATTGATCAAGTGGAAGACCATAAAACTTTAAACAAGCAAATCCTGCAGAATGCCAAGTGACAAGCCATGGACAGTGATATGCAAAATTTGATATCATGCACATACAGAACACATGCAAAATTATGATGTGACTAGAATGCAGTTAGTTTGATGCTCCTAGGACCAGGCATTTTGAAGATTGGATATTGTGAACCATATGATAAACAGATGAAGCAAACATGCCTGGACCCCCATCACTGTCATCAAGATCTCCCAAGAGAAACGTGTCCAAGTCCTGCTCAGCTGATGATGAATTGGTAGCTTTACCCTTTGAGTTCTTCTCCATCCCTTCAGCTTTCACATTTTCTACAGAATTTTTATTCATTTTATCATCTTTTATGTTCTCTGCTGCTTTGAGCTTAGCCTCCTCCATGTATTGCTTCTCAAACCTGACAGTAGGTTTGTAAGCGTTGAGAGAATATATGCTAGTTAAGAACAGTTCAAGTATCTTCACATTAAAACCAAACCAGCTCAGTCATGATAGAATAAAATGATGTGCAAAATAAGAACAATCACCAAAAGAAGTACTTTTCAAAAAAAATATGAAAAGAATTAAAAAGTATATTTGGATATTTTATTATGTTCTAATATTGTGAAAAAAACTAAGAAATTTTACAAATTTATATAAAATGGATAATACTTCATGCGCAGCACACTAAACAGTGGTACCAGATGAGATTGCATATGTTAAATATCAGTTGCAGATCACTCTTCTACTAATTTCCGAAAGCTGAAAGACACATTACGATTCTAAACTACCATTCCAATCTCAGACAACCATCAAATTACATCTCGGTACAACTCACCCCTACGTTGAGGGTGTTCAAGTGTAATTTCCAAAATAATTGGCTATTTATGTAAGAAGTCAAATCCTTCAAAGATAATAAGATACAAACACTTACAAATAAAATAAATAAACACGATACATCGAGCAGGATGTAAGTATCTAGTAAGTTACCTAACGTATTTTTATTATTTTCCAGAATAACTGTTAAATGGGCAGAGCTGAATCTTGGCAGAAGCTCCCAAACTCGAAGTAATATTCCATTGTACTTGCACTTTTCATGAAACTTATGTGATTTTAACACTTATGATCTATAAAATATACGTAAAATCTTATCATATCACCTATCAAGGATCCTATTAATTATTAGTTTTTAAAAATAATAAACTTAACAATTGCTAAATAATATCATGTCAATATAATAAGATAAGAATAAATAGAAATATTTGGTGTCACACACAAATCTTATACATTAACTTGGTTTAAATGTGATTCATAATGTTATATATTTATTTTTATTATAAAGTATTACTATTATATTAA
The DNA here is from genome assembly GCA_022457165.1 of Juglans mandshurica. Taxonomy (NCBI): domain Eukaryota; kingdom Viridiplantae; phylum Streptophyta; class Magnoliopsida; order Fagales; family Juglandaceae; genus Juglans; species Juglans mandshurica. Next base: position 21,109,260 of record CM039629.1, on the reverse strand, counting down.
TCCACGTTAGTATATAGGTTTTATTGTGTAAAATTTGTGCATTAACTTAACATGCATGACTTCTTAATAAATAATAAAATGGTACAATATATCATTATTATCCGAATTTTGTAAGAATTAATATAGATTTAATGAGTGTTACACCACCATTATCTTGCTGATAATATAGTGATCCTTGTTTTTGATAAAAAAAAAAAAGAAAAAGGGTTAAACCCTTCAAAAATATTGGTTTACTCATTGCTTGAAAAATGTTTGGGGGTAACATTTGCCTTTAACAATCTTCTTCTTATTCTTTAAAATTATTATTTATCCTAAAAATTTAAGTTGATGAGAAAAGGTAAGTTTTATTATTTATTTTATATCTTAATACTCTCCTTCACATATGGATCAGACTGATCTCTCAATAGGTTGCCCAACACGTGGAATATTTAATTAAATAAAGTAAAATGTAAAATTAGGCTTCGAATTAAAGACCTTTGCTTTGATATTATGTGAAATCACCAATTGTTCTAAAAGTTTAAGCTAATGAGAAGATGTAAATTTTATTATTTATTTTACATGTTAACAGATGTAATTATCAGGAGTTAGATCATCTAGTCCTTCATATTGTTCTTTGTCACTGCAAAAACGAAAGAAACGGGAGAAAATCATGAAGAAATAGACGTAGGAATACAAACAACGCTTCTGAACGAGCAAAGTCTGCAAACATATTGAATTTTGGAGTTTTCTCTCTCGAGTTTCTTAAATATATACCATTATAAGCTTATGCATGTATGTCCCGTCTCGATCTATAGTACTGCTTACATCACAAATTGAAAAATAATTATAATCAAAGTTTTTAAACTTTTCTATCTTACATGTGATCAACTCCAAACAGCGTACGTAGATTCATAGTGTGTCAAGTACTACATTATAAATAGAAGAACTCATACATATACGTGTATAATAGAATTAAGAAAAAATTTATTATCAAATCAATCGATGTGTAGAGCAGTATATTTAATAAAGTGTTTACATGTCATAATTTGACGTGAAAGATAAATTTTAAAATTAATCTAAATCTTACAAATCAAATCTTACAAATTAGGTAACGTGAATGATATGATTCACATACCAATTTGAGAATATATATAGTAACTTTAACACTAATGCTCAAAGAATAATGCTAGATATAATTATGAGTTATGCAAGCGTCGCGTACATCTTTTGAAAAATAATTCTGTTTACTATTAAAAATTTAATTTTTTTATGCGATTTTTATATTTATTTATTTTTTTCGCAACTGTTGCACATTTGATAACTGCAAAAATATATAATTTATCATTCTCAAATCTATCGCTCCCTTCAAATTTCGGTTTCCCTCCATCTAGTACAAAGATGATCGTAATTTGCATGCAACTCGATCGATCGTGACACCGTCCTGATATACTTGGGTTTCTAACCCCACATTTGACTAGCAAGAAAAAGTAGGAGATCAGACAAAGAACCTCTTGTTTCTAACAACTCCTAGGGTTTTGCTCCTTTATGTCGGCCACAAACCTCATGAATATATAGAAGAAGACAAAACATTCCTCATTTCCCTAATTACAATAAACATGATGATGATGTTTAGTTTTGCAAGACTGTATCCAAACAAGAAGTGTGTTCTGATCTGCTCCGGGAAAAAAATCCGACATCTATCTTCTCCCATGTTTCATGGAGCAACTGGCATGGACTTGTTATGAATGTGGCGTCGTCTTCTGACATGGGTATAATCCATTGTGTAAAATGGGGAAGTTTCTGCCCCCTGATCCACCCATTCCTGCCGTGTCCCTTGCCTCCCATGCCCATGCACCATCACTTGCTCATCTTTGTCGTACGACTTGCCTGTGCATCATGTCACATTAAATAACAAAAATGAGTCATAATTAAACATAACTAAAACCTACTTTTTGATCTGTACGTATCAGTCCCGAAGCAAGTTTAAGACAACATTACATATATTTGGGATGTTCAGAGATTTATCGCAATGATCAACTACTTCTCTGTCATTATAATATTACTAATGATACTACGTACGTACTCATGTGTTGAGCAGCATTTATAAAGAGGATCGCCTTTTCCCTAGCTAGCTATGAGCTATGAAATAAATTACTGTTAATTATCTGAAATACACACACGTACTGCTGCTTCAAATTTGATTGAAAAAAAAAAAAAAAAAAAGAAGGAAAAAGTACTCAAATCTATAAAAGAAAAGAAAGGTAAAATTGTGCATGCAAGTGAGGAAATGTTAATTTCGTTTCTGTGTCCTGGAGCCCTGAAAAAGGTACACCAGATCATCAGTATAAGGACATGTTTTATACTGTTCATAACGCATATATAAAGCCAAGATATGCTATAAATTGACCTAAATATATAGAAATATGGGAAGAATAATGTTCATGTCTTGGTCACGCACGACACCCGGCCGAGAGTATTCTGCTGAGAATGTGGTTGGCGAATCTAACGAAAGAGAACTACAAGAAATTATATATAGTTAATCACCTGCAACATCTTCCTTTTGTCCATTGTATGTTTGGAAATGATCTTGACTTCGATATCCTTTATCCTGATGTTCAGGAAATAAGAGAAGAATGAAGTTAATGGCAGTGCAGAGATGTTTAGAAAAGTTTTTTACCTGACAAGATTCTTATATTATCTCAAATGGCCGATTTCTATGTTTACCTCAAAGAGTCTGATCTTCCTTGGCAGTGCAGGGAGAGAATCATGCTGAACTTCATTAGCTGCATGCTCGTAATGCAAAGTAATGAGATTTGAGATTGTAAACATTTGAAGGGAGAGAGAGAGAGAGAGAGAGAGAGAGAGTTTACCGTTTTCATCTGATGATTGCGCCTGAATTTGCAGAGAAGCAGATGGTGTAAGCAAAGCCAAGAGGAGAACACACAGCGTAGTCATAACTATCAGCTCCATTACTATATTAGCTAGCTAGGAGGCCGCTTGCATGTAAGACTTGCGCCCTTAAGGGTGTGGAATTGATTCTATATCAGCAAAAGGAGGAAATGGGTTTGATTTATAATCACCAAGGGAGGAAACCCCCCACGAGAGAGAGAGAGAGAGTACACAAAGCACAAAATACAGAGTTCCAAAACAAGTACAAGTGATCCGTGGAAATCTCGTCCCTTTTAAGGAGCTTCACGCCCTTGGGGTCGTTGGTTTTATCACCTAATACAGTGGGACCAGCCTCAGTTTATCTCATCCTAATTTATGTTGAAAAGGACAACGGTGAAAGAGAATATTTGATACTTAATTTCATGGGTGAAGTGCTTCAAAATAATTATCATGATCCCCCCTCTACTTTTCCACAACTCAAGGGATGCAGGCCAGTTCACGTACCATATTCAAACATTTAAAATAGCCTGTTATATCCTTCATGCTTCGTTAGGGTGTTTAAGTGTTTAAAGTCTCCTTCACGCTTCCAAGGGGCAATGACACAACGCCATGATTTGTGCTCGCGCGGCAACAAGTTTTCTTTGTTTTTTGTTTTTCTTATTTTGGTGTTTTAATGGGAAATTCCAGTACTCCACCTCTTCAATCACTTACCCCCAATTTGAAATTACAAGTTGACATTGATCACTACTACTCCATGGTCATTAATGTGGACGAAAACTACGCGATTTTGCAACATGATCTTAATGGATATAGATCTCAAAGAAAATAACAAATTAAAAAAATATTACTAATTTGAAGATTTTGAGGGCCTATAGTGAATAGATTGCAAACAAGTATGCTAATTTAGGGGGAATATTTAAGGTTTAAAATGTGTAACTTATCCACTTTTTTTCCCTTTTTACTTGATGAAATGGAACTAAAAAGTTTTCGCATATGAGATGAGTTGAGATTAAAATTAAAAATTGAATAAAATATTATTAGAATATATTTTTTTAATATTATTTTTTGTTTTGAAATTTAAAAACGTTGAATTGTTTATTTATTGTGTAAAAATTTGTAATAATTAGATGAGATGAGTTGAGAGGAGTTGTGAAAACAAACGATAGTCTTCAAACTTCAAAGAGATTTTTTCAAGTCAATATAAAGAAATGAGGGGAATGCATGCAATCCCAAAGATAGGAATTAGTAGATGCATGTTGGTCATTTATGAACAGACTAATGATGATTTGTGTCTGCAAAGGACCCCATTCAGTCCAGCAAACTTCACAAAATGGTTGTACGAGGATTTCTGCAGAAGATCTATGAAGTATTTCTCAAGCATGTACAGAATTACTGGCGTTGAGTATAAACTGATCCTACAATGAAACAAAAACCAGAAAATCATTTATGTTGACTAAACTCATCTCATCTCATCTCATCGTTATAACTTTTCCAAATTCATTCAAAAAATATAATAAATAATTCAACTTTTTCAAATCCCAAAACAATATATTAAAAATAATATTCTAACAATATTTTATTCAACTTATCTAAAACCATCTCAACTCATTTCTGAATCCAAACGAGCCTAATTGTTGAAGGAAAATCAAGATGCAGATAATCAGAAAATTATAAGACATTGCTAATTACATCTCAACTTTTCATGCATGACACTAAAACCCTACTCCACAAATAGACACCAAGGGTGGAGAAAAGGACGTATAAATTTATCATATATATTCAATAAACTAAACTTTTGTTGGTGATGTACAAATAAAATCAGATTCTCAACCTATGGATGGAAAAGAAGCATTCAGAATCTACAACAAAGAAAGCCCTTCCTCCAACATTTATGCTTCCGCAAATGTCTCCGGTCAGCTTTTGCCATTCTCACTGGACTGCTATTCCATTCAGACTCATGTAATCTGTAGACATGATCAACCAATTTCAATGTTAGTAAATCTGATTATATGGATGGAAAGAATACACAAGGAGAAACAAGAAGTAGAAACAAGAAGTGTACAATAAATTACATGGGAAAGGCAAAGGAACGCGCGCTGGTGGCGCTGCTATCTGAGCGAAGAGAGACATTGCCAGAGTAAGCTATTGGACCAGAGTAATTTATAAGACTTGGCAAGGTACCCACCACGGGAAAAATCTCCTCTCCCTGACCTGCCGCAGAAAAACTTGTCTCTCCCTGAGAATGATGAAGTTGCCTCGAATCTGTATCATGAGCATCAGAGATTAAATTTTCAAACTTGGACGTATTTTGAGTTTCAGGACCCTCCTGTCTGGCACTAGCTGCAGGTGCTAAAGAGTCAAAATCTAAAGTGATGCCTCCTCTTTCCTCCTTGCTATTGTAAAAGAACTCATTGACAGGACTGCTATTGTTTGATTCTTCAGCTGCAGAAACCAGATTAGGGGTTGCCAAGATTTGAGCCCCAGTACTGTGGTTTGTTTCTTCAGCTGAAGAAACCAGAGCAGGGCCTGCCAACATAGAATCCACAGCACTATTGTTAGATTCTTTCGCTGCATAAACCGAAGTTGAGCTTGCCAACATTGAAATCCTGCCACTATTGTTTGATTCTTCGACTCCAGACACCAAAGCAGGGCTAGCCAAGATTACATTTTCACCAGAGATCACCTGCATTTAAACCGTTAGAATCTACAATGCATCCTCAAACACAACTCTCCCAAGCATAAGCAGGACTTCACCCAACATCAAACTGAATTTCAGCCATGAACAATTTGTACTGTTATTGTTTCGAGACTCGATGATCACAACTCCAGCTAATCAACTTCTGATCATTGAAATGAAGTTTTTTGTTTTGTTTTTTAAACCGGTTTTTTCTCCTCTTCGGATGTATGGCAATTAGGGGAACCTCATATCCCCCAGTAATAGTTTCGTGCAAGTAGTATGGTCCCCAGTTGGGGAAGAAAAAAGCCTCCAATGAAAGGGAACTTATTTACTAACATGAAAACATGAAAAACAGTGCCAAAATAGTTGATCTCATACAAAGGTGGAAATGAATTTATCTTTAGTTGTTATGGTATATCACACAATAGTTTCAACTCTGAGATGCATACCTGAAAGGGATGTTCCACGTCTTTGCTGTCAATGTTCAAACAATTTAAGTGGAAAGCACGCTCCTCCCTCTCCAGCATTGGAAGCTTATTTCCAGGTAAAAACCTTTCTTCAGTGGCATCTTCCGCTGTCTGTATCAAATCCTTGGAATCGAATTGATTAGCTGAATTCTTCTTCGAATCATTTTCTGATGAAAACATTAATTCATCTGGACTGTAAATCTCAGTGTCTTCTTTTTCTTTCAACAATTCTTTGTTTTGATCCTTCTCAGGAGGATGAACAATGAGAACAGTCTTCGTATCTCTGCCACTCCCAAACAAGATCTTCTCCTGGGAAGCCACTCCCTCGTCAATGCAGATGTCTTTGACAACATGGTAACCATTCTCTTTGTAGCAAACTGTCGACTCTGGCAATTCACATTCCATAACACCTTTGTCCATAACAAAATCCGAGTCCTTGTCAAAAAATCCTGTTTTTCTTGAAGAATGGGTATGTGATGCAACAAAATCTCTGACCTCATCTTCACTTTCATTTTTCAAATCATCCATGATCATGGAACAATCAAATTTTATAGCTGTCCAACCATCTCTGTCATTTATGGCATATGGAAATTGCACTGCATCTCTCTCAATGCCCTTTGAAAGCCTCTCCTGATTTTCCGTTATGATCAGATTTTGAGACTTCATAGCAGAAGCCAGGACATTGTTATCGTATTCAAAAGGTTTTGAATCAGTCTTATGGCCAAGAGTTGACTGGGAAAGCACTGGCTCACTATCTGCAAATAAATTAAATGTTGGTATGCCAGTGAAAATGAAACCAGGAAGATATATCATTCAGGTTCTGTATGATATTACGGACTCACAAAAATGAATCCAGTGACTTTAAGAGTTTGAAAATATACTTCATGGAAAATTAAGACCAAAAGTGCCTTGGCCTAACAGAAAGTTGTACTAGCTCATTCTGAGACGTTTAGTAATAGCAAAGGAAAACGAACAGGGGCATATACAGTGCATGGTTTAACAGAATTAGTTTTACAGCCATGTTAGCATCATTAGTTCACCAAATTCATCTAACAGTGCACGAAATAAACCCACCTCGAAGAAGTCGGATTCTCAAGTGAATACTCCATTCATCAAGGGAGAGAATTTAAGTATATAAATGGCCTATATCAAACTTAGTTACGCTACCAACGCTGAGACAACATACTCTCCCCACTCTTGTACAACATAGGGCTGCTAATTGTAATGTGGAGAAAGAAAAAGTATGTGCCAGACCCATGACTTACATACAAAAAATAGACTCCAATGAGAGGGAAAACTATGCTATTACCAAGTTTCATGCCTACAGGGAAGGGAAAGATGGAATAAATTCCTGAAGCAACTGTGTGTGAGACTTCAAGCTTACAATAGCTCTGGTAAGGGTAAGCAACTAAGCGACCCTGCCCATCAAAATGCAAGCCAAATCAAGTAAGATAACCTTCTTCAATTAAAAATCCATAAAGAAAGAAGTAATTGACATAATGATGTTCAAGTTTAAAGAAAGAACAACAAGATCTCACTGGTTCACTGCACTATAACAAACCATAACCAAATCCTGGTTTCATATATTCTACATCAACTGATGAAAAAAGTCTCATCAAAAGTCTCAGAAACTGGAAAAACTGCGTGAATCTAGCGATGCAACAGGACAGGTAAAATCAAGAATGTAAAACATGGGTCGGAAACGCACAGCAATGGAAAGATTAAGGCTACGCTCACATTATCATTAAAAAGTTACACGATCCTGGATGTAACCACCAATCCAAATCCATTATATATAACAAAATGCCACCAATTAACTCTTTAACTTAAAGAAAAAGGAGAAATCATAGCTTTCTATCACTGGTTGTTGCTAAATTTAAAAACGTTTATCTAGAATATCCAATTTTAAATTAAACAGTCATGATTGTAAGTAAAGACAAGAAGACATATGCAACTTGCTGAGTTTCCAGCAGAAATAACATTAAACAATACTGAATTTAAAAGCAAACCAAGCCTCAATGAAACTTCTGATTTTAGTTTTTTTTAAAAGCATGTCTCTGTTTAATGCAACAGGAACAGTGTACAGCAATAGAATCCAAGGAAATGACTCCATGGATTTTTATTTTTATTTTTTAATTTTCCTATAGTCGGAGAGGGAAACTCTAGGTCGATTATGTGGAATCTAGAGCCGGTTCTCAATGTACTTAAAGACGGAAAAAGTTGAACTTCCGTGAATTTTCAACAGCGATATCATAACCCTCCAAAAAAATCAAAATTAAATATTAGTATGAACTTCAAAGTTCAAATTCCCACCTTCGTTTTGTCTGATACCTCTGAATCGCTGATTGGACACAAGCCATTAATAGGAAAAAAAAAAGACGCGAAATCCAAAAACTAACAGAGAAAATCCCAGATGGGTTTCACTTCTTCTCATGCCAAAAATCAATAAAAATCAAATGGCAGAATATCAAAGATCTGAATCGGTGCCACCCAACTCACAGACCCACGAGAATGAAAAACAAAATGATAAAAAAAATAGCAACAAATTAAAAAAATAGCAACTGAACAAATAGTCACTCTCTCAGATCGTAAACAGGAAGAGAGAAAGAGAGAGAACCTGAGGTGGATGAGAAGCCGAGAGAAAGACATCCCATGCTTTTAATTGAACTGGAAATCAATCAAAGCCCAAGCCGGCGAGAGGAAGGAGAAGAAGAGTATGCACGCATGTAGCCCAGCTTCGAGAGAAGGATTTTAGTTATAAAGAAGCGTATATTTATTTATTTTTATCTAGGAAAGCCTGATAAATGGTCAACTCACAATCGGGAGAGGAGGAGAGGAGAGAAGAAGAGAAGGCAAGGGGGAGGGGAGATGCACCTCTCTGCAATTAATACTACCTGATAGAACAGAGAGATGTGCAACAACGGTCCCCTAATTAATATTGTTAGCTATCGCATTTAATTTCGCACACATATTACTCGCTCCCTCTTCCACCGCTCTTTACATCATTTATCATTTACCACTGCACACCCACTTTTTCCTTTCCGTCCTGTTTCCCGGAAAATCGAAAGAAAAAAGAATCATTCTCTCTCCCCCACTCCAATAGTATCTTCAACTTATATAATCCGTACAAGATCTTCCAGATTAACTCGACTTCCGCGCTGTAAAAATCCCTTCTGAGGAGAGGCTTTGACCCTTATGATATTTTTCGAAGAGAGTCTGACATTGATGTCGGAGAACCTGAGCTCTGTCTCCCAGAAGTCAAACCTCTAGTGTAATCGTCGGAGGCAGGAACTGCCTGCTTGTTTGTTTGTTTGTTTGTTTCTTGCAACACGGTTGGCCTGGAAAACAGGACGGCGAAACAGAGAGAGAGAGAAATGTGGAGCCACCAGGTTTTATAAGGCTGCTGTGTCAGATTCTGAGGATCCCAGAGCAGCTCATTAACGAAATCTGACTTTTGACCTGCCTAGTGCCTAGAAGTTACGGATAAATGATTTTATTTATTCGGATTAAAAAAAATAGAATATATAAATCAAATTTTATAATATTTCTTGAATATTTATAATTATCCGAATGCTATAAAAATACTGTAATACCTGTTTTATATCTCATTTACTCTACATCTTATATAATTTACTTTTTCCTCAAATTAAAAATGACAAAAAAAATAATATAAATACGAAAAAATAATGTTAGAGAGAAGTTAATATAGCAATACATACTTTGCACTCACTGTGTGGCTGCTTCTAGTTGATTATTCCCAACACTCACTTGGAGAAATGTGTGGTTTAAATGATGCTACATCATGTGTACAAAATAGATACTTCCAATAGTGATTTCTATCTATATTTATTCAATACGAAATATCATGTTTTTAAACTTTAAAGACTAACTAATGATTAGTCAATAAACTTTATCTCTTGGATCGTTTAATAGGAACTAGTTATACAAAAACCTTAATTGATTTTTTTATTCATCTTTAAATTTTATCACATTTTTTCTTAAATGGTAAGCATATAAAGCTATTTGAAATATGTTTTAGTAAAAGATACGAATGAAATGGCAAAATCTCAAATGAAAAATATTATTATTTTCAATTCAATTTCATTTTTTAATGGCCTCACGTCTAATCCATTTTTACAAGAGTAACAGATAGATAAAATCTAAATTGTGTAAACTCTGCCACGTTCATTAAAAAAAAAGTGTGGTATATTTTTAAAAAATATTTATTTAGACTTTATACTTATTTATTTTTTTAAAAGAGTACGCGAGATTTACAGACTCTATAACTATAAATATATTTTATAATAAAATAAATTATAAATTTTTTTTTTGGCTCAATGGCCACATTAATTTTTACTGATAAATTAATGATAACGATAAATCACATAATTTCTTTTAGAATATATAATAATTTTTTCGAAGCGGAAATGGAATTGCTCATGACATGGACATTGGACCTTGGTCGACTTTGATGTATTTAATTTGGATATTTTTATCTCCAATTTGAGCTATGTATGTGTTAATGTTAAAAAATAGCACAACACGTCAGGATGAGAGAAAAAGTCATTCTCGACCCGCGATGGCAATTTGGATCTCGATTGATGTAGTGTGGAGCCCTCAACGGTGATCCGGTGCGATTGTACGATATTCATGCGTACATCCATGACAGTAAACAGGAAATAAATGCAGGAAAAATAAAAGAGACAGAGATATCTAAATTTACGTAGTTCAGCATAATGCATATGGGCTACATCCACAGGGCTTTGGGAAATGGAGAATCCACTATAATATAATTGTTATACAGCCTCTAATGGTCTCTCATCCTCGATGTACAATGGGGATCAGACATCCATTTTCTAAATGAGATCATGTTGTTGGTGCTCTGGTTGCGGGGTTGAAGAAAATAAAAGAGAAGTCAAAGTCACAATCTGAAATAAGTCCCAAAATCGGAAGCCCCCTTGAAGTAGTTTGGACATTTTCTTTTATCTTGTGGCCATCCTTCACTATCATTTATGTCTCCTCCCATCTTTTCCTCTTGACACCATTTTACCACTTAGCTTTTTATCTCCTCCTTCCCTATTTCTTTCTTCCCAACTCATAAGTCCTCTAACCTTGAACTGGGTTTGGAAAGCCACTTTGAGATTGGGATATTTCATATTTCATCCCCACCAGTATGAACACACTAATCGTGTGGCATAATTTAATTTAAAAGATAAATTTTAAAATTTAAATCTTACAAATCAAATTATGCTATATAGATGATGTGTAGTATAAACGCTTTCAAATATCACTACTCTCCAATTAAACGAAAGTCATGACCTTGATTCTAATAATGTTGGTTTGCCTTTATATATGGACCGAACGTATATCTAATTTTTATGAGTTTGAAAAATAAATAATGCATTTAATGGAACCAATAATAATGTCATAGGACGTACAATTTAATACCGAGTTCTTGCTTTCGATTCTACTACCACTTTTTTTCCAAGTGACGTTAATGTTTGAATCCTCTATTATGTAACAACAACACGAAACAATGATTTGTGTCACCCTTCCAGCAGCTCTTCTCGACACATGTGTCAGATCACTGAACTTGCCACCACTAGATATTTTAGATCTGAGTTTTGTGGCTGAAAAGAGACAAGTGTGTTGCCTTTACGTGCAGCCACAGATTCTGAAATCTACTAGAGTTGATCCAAACTGTAATCCGTCCTTCTTCGCATCTATCTTACTGCTTTCCTTTTAGTTTATTTATTGTTAATTAAAATAAGAAAATAGTTCGTCTATCGAACATTTGTCTGTAGAAATTGAATCCTCTCTTTTTATGAAGGATGATGTTGAGTCTCTGTTTAGGTAGAGAATGTTGTCTCTTAGACGTTTGTTTGTAGATAGTATCAGCAATAGTGAAGACCAGACCAATCACAAAAGGAAATAGTGTATTGGTGAAGCTCCAAATGCATTATTTTGATTTATGATGTCATGTTTGATATGGGGACATTCCAGAATGTTTCCGATCATGGATATAAATTTATTTGATAAATAAATGATGACAGTTTTCCATAAAAAACTGGTTTGCACAAGTGTTGTGTGTATTTACATGCACATCATACATGTACGTTGCGCCCGTCTCGTTCCACTGACGATGACAATCTCTTGAAAATTGTTAGGATAATAGTTTAATTAAATAAATTCTTTTATCAATTTAAATTTTTAGATAAGTAATAATTTAATATAGAAAAATATATGTGCACGGATTACACAAAATTAATTCCTTGACTTTTTTTTCTCGATGTCCATGTTTTAGAACAAATTGTAAATCTTTCCTACTTTAAAATAAAGAAAAAAAAACATTCACAAATTTATTTATTAACATACCAAATACATTATTAGTATGGATATCAGTCATATTAGTTAATATATAAAAAAAAGTATTTAGATTCAAATAGTACTTATGTGTGGTTTGGATAGTGACTTGAAATGATATGAGTTAAAATGAAAGTTGAATAAAATATTGTTAGAATATTATTATGTTTTTAAGATTTGAAAAAGTTTAATTGTTTATTATATTTTGTGTGAGAATTTGAAAAAGTTGTAATGATGAGATGAAACACTTCTTATATCCAAACGGGATGTTAACATCGTATTTTGTACGCCTCGGGTCAGATTCCAGCAACTCAGGCCTTCCAAGCTGGGCCTGCAAAAACGAAGGAGAAAGAAATGAGGATAGGGCGGCCTTGGGGCCAAGGAGTTTCTGATGCCAAAGTTAGTAGAGTATTTTGGAAGTTTGTCAATAATGCATGCCCCCGTGAAAATTGCTATTTATACCGGGAGTCTGAGGGGACAAATCGTGCATGCCCCCATGGAGTCCATGTCCTTTTTACTATTCATTTTGTCAGAATATTTTAATGTGGCGTGCCTCTGCGACGACGTTATTAATGCGGCGTGTAATTCGGGTAGTGGTGCCATTAATGCGGCGTGATTCCCCGATGCTTTACTCTGCTGGTGTCTTTGGCGTTCTGTCGATATTCCCATGTCAGAAGATCAAAGGTTCCCTGTCTTTCTCGTTCTGCCCTGTACGATTCCCCATGAGCGAAGTGCGGCTGAGCGGTGTCAGGCCCGTCCATCCCATCAGCCATTATTGTTTACTTTTCCATGCAGACGACTTACTTCATGGGCAAGTTTGGGCCCTAGGGCTGAGTATCAAGGCAAAACTCATTACTCTCGGCCGAACGCCTAGTGGGCATATGAAGTGTGGGGGAAATCCTCTTATAGTTACCCCGCCAATTCCTATCGGACGGGTCTTATGGGAATTATGTCTTTCTTTCCTTGACTAGTCAACTTTTGCAACTGTGACTATACGACCTTTTCTTTCCCAGGATGGGGGGTTGTGGATTTCTCAGTGCTCATGTGTTGCACTTCTACTTCCTAGCTATATTTGAGTGACCTTTTCATTTTTACACAATATCTGGCAACGGTTCGCCTTCAACTTACATAGTTGTACTTTGACGGTTCTGTTCCACATTAAATGGCGCCCATTCAGTCCCTTCGTCATTACTTGCGTTAGGTGGTTACTTATTTCCCACATCGCATAACTGGATACGCTTTGCTAAAATCGCGGCGATTGTGGGATTCTGGTACTCTGTAGAGCGCGTGGGTTCCTGCTACCTCGGGATGTCAACCGTCGAGCTTGCCTATATAAGGTCCCCTTTTTTCTCAGTAATGGGTTACTTTGTCTATTCTTTTTTTTGCCGAATATCTTGTGTTCCCCTTCCTCTTTCAAGCCATTCTCCTTGCATTGTTCTTTCTAATTTTTCTTCTTTCTCCCTGGTTTCTAATGGCTCCCAAGAAATCCTTGCGCCCTTCCAGGCTGGCTGGATCTTCTGACGCTGCCCATGCTGCAGACGGGTAGGGTGACACCGTTCCAGAGGAGTTTGCTAGCTTCTTGTGGAGTTCAGAGGTGACTCCCCTGAGTTGGAGTTGTTGAAGGAGACCTACATGATTCTTCGAACTATGGAACTCGAGGTGCCTCCCCCTACCGAAGGGGCAGTAGATTTCAAAGATTTTGCCACCAAAGTGGCGGTGTACACCGCCATGTTATCTAGCAGCCTCATATTGCCTTTTTGTCGTCTAGTGCGAGAAGTGCCGGATTATCTCCAGTTGGGGCCTGCACAGCTCCCTCCTAGAGCGTGGAGGATCCTTGTGCCATGCTGCATCATTTGGCATCGCAAGTTGGAGGAGGCCGGGGCTGACTACCCATACCTCACGGTGCTTGAGTTCTTCCTCACCCACAACCTTCTAAAGCGAGGTCGTAACACTTACGGCTTCAAACCGGTCCAGGCATTGGTTTGGCTGGAGTCACAGTATACCACAACGAAGGGTGGAGTTGTATATTCTTCGTTTTGTCCGGCAAGGGGTGGGAGTTCCCTGTTGGCCAGGTCAATCGGCACGCATTCCCTGTTTGCGCCATATGGGGGGTTGTGGGCGATGATAAGAGTCGTCGTCTTATTGCGACCCCGGTCGAGGCACTCAGGATCGAGGTCGTTCGTGCTTGGGCGAAGGCCCATCCATACAAAGTTCTTTCAGAAGCTCTACTAGCTGAGGATAGCCTTCGTCGACATCTGGCCCCTCCAGCCAAATTGCGCTCTGACGTAGCTTTCTCGCTAAGGGAGGTCACACCCCAAGTCCGCAACCGCTCTCTAAGCCCGCCGATGGAAGGGAAAAGGAAAAAGTCCTGGATGATTTCTTCCACCAGAGCCAACTTTGACGACCTTCCTATTCCTCCTAGAGGTCCTTTTACAGAGGTGCTCGTTATACGGCCAGAGCCGTCCTCGCAGAGAAAAGCAATGACGATCGCAAACCTTCCTCGTGCTGTGCTGCTGGCTCGAGGAGTAGTTGCGGGTGTTCAACTTGTGCCGTTGGTTCTCGGGTTTGCTACTGAAACCGTCCCTACGACCCCGCCGAACCCTTTGGTTGTGATGGGGTCTTCAGTAGTGTCATCTCCCTTCAGCACTGCCTTTGAGTGGGTTCCTTCGCCCTTGCCCGCAGAGCATTTTGTCGAGGATGGGGAGTCCCCTGAGCGTGTTTCCATCCCATAGTCCCCCTCTACTACACTCTCCTGAGGTCAAGATTGCCTCAGCTGGTGATGAAGTGGCAGGGGCCATTGTTCGTGTTGAGGAGATGGTGGCACCATGGAGGGTGTTCCTCTTGCCGAGGTAGGTACGACGTTTGCGGTCCTTGGCGCGAATGAGGAGGTTGTTGATGAGGTCTTGACAAACTTTCGGTTTGTGGCTACAAAGAGTCGTGTCGACTATATCCGCAAGGCGGGTAGCAAGCACAAGGCTCTTCACTGGGGTAAGATCTTTGCTTGTAAGCTCTCTATGCCTCTTGTTCGTTTCCTTATTTGATTTTGACCCAAACTTTTATGGCATGGCTTGGAGTGTTTGGCGGCGTTCATTGTGGACAGTCGAGAGGAGGTGACGAGTGAGAATAGAGCACTTCGCTCGCTCGTCCAACAGGCTTTAAGCTATGCAGTGGAGGAGCGGAAGAAGAAGGAAGAAGTTGAGGAGGCCCTCGTTGACTTGTCAAAGTCCCGGGATGAGGCTGGCCTTCTTCGTCTCAAGGTGGCGCTTGCCTCCGAGGCGAGGGATGGGCTACAAAAGTCGTTAGACAACTGTCAACAAAAGCATGAGCGGCTGCAGGCCGAAAACTTGGAGCTGCGCAAGCGGCAAGGCTCTAACGATCGGTCGTACAAGTGGCTATCGAGGGAGTATGAGAAGGTTTCCCAGTCTTTGACGGACAAGAGAAAAGCCCTGGAAAACGAGAGGAAATGGAGGAGGGACCTAGAGATCGATTAGGCCGAAGCTAGGTGGGCTTTGGACGCTACCATCCGGGGTTTGTGGGAGGAGCTGTCATATGTCCGAGGTATCCGCGATGATGCATGGCACTTCGGTTACACTGATGGCTTGGAAAGGTTGAAGACTCATATCTTCCGGAATCACTGATGCAATTTAAGGGCTCTAAGTGTGCGGGAGCTTCCCCCAGACGAAGTGTTTGTGGAACGGGCTGCTCTCCTCGGGAGGGATCTAATTCCAAGCGCCTTTAGGGGTGACTCTGCCGGACTTAATCCCGCCCGCTGATGGTTGATTCTCCTCTGCTGCAATTCGACTGGCTCTTTTGATGGGTCTTGCTCTTCTTGGTTATTCGAAGTCCCAGTTCCAAACCTCCTCTTCCAAAGCTTAACCTCGCTTTCAACCTTCATCTTCGCACACTCCAGCACATGACGCTTCGTCTTAAGTTTTGAAATTACCCTCCTATCGTCATCTTGCCCTCTTGTCTTCACCCCCTCCAATAGTTTGTCGCACCTCTCCATAGCAGGTGGGCGACTCTTAGCAGCGTCTTGGCGGTTGCTGTCACCATACGGCCCAATTAGTTGCCTCCTTATATCCCTTGTTGATTTTCCTCGAGTAGCCTCTAGCGTTATTGGCACATCGTAATGATAGAGATCACTGTCTGCCACTTCTACTGGAATATGATCTTATCAGGCTTCGGTTTGCTTGCGCTTCCACAACTTTCTGTTGTATTTAGTTGACTTATGTTGTATGTCATTATAAGCTTATAACTTGCTGCTCCATGTTGTAATTTATTCATTGTAAACTTGTGGCTTCATGTTGTAACTTGTCACTTTATATTGTAACTTGTTCATTATAAGTTTGCGGCTTCATGTTGTGATCAATAACATTATCCTTTCTGCTTTCTATTTATCTTCTGTGACTATTCGCTTTTGGGGTCTCCTCTCTCTCTCTCTCTCTCATTTTTTTAGGGCCACCCTGGGGGTTTTGATGCAGGGAATTATGGGGTCCTCGTCTGGCGGGGGGATTGCCGCCATCCAGTTTACAGTTCACCCCTCCAGCACCGAACCCATCCTTGGCAACCCCACCAACCGACGACTCCCTGCTTATACTATCTTTATTTGTCTTCGTGAGTCAGTTGTCCTCTTGGTGCCTTTAGCAATGTCGTTGGCAACGTCGATGTCTCTCCACTTTTTGTTTGAGCCAATTTTCTTCTTTTTTGCTGTTGATCTCTCGAATGTGCTTTACCTCGCCTAGTTCCTTAGTTCTTCCATTTTGCATTCTCGTGCTTTATTTTGATATGTAACTGAAAAAAGAAGAAGATAAAGGTCATCAACGCATGTCGGCCCTCGTTCGCTTCCTTCGGCTTGGGGGCATATCCATCCCCCTTAAGAGTTCAGCCGCCTAAGTAAAACTCTGGTTGCCGCCTTGGGGCTGGGGGAGGTCGGGAAGCGTTTTGCTAACCCGCCTCTATGTCCCTCCGAGTCGCACCGTGGTTGTGGAATCGAATAAAATTATCTGGGCTGCTATTTGCTGCAATGGGGGTCGGGGTAGGTTATTCGGGTAGCTATGGGGCTGGTTCCGCTCTCTGCCGCAGGGAAACAAGGCGGCCTCTGGCTCGACCCGTCTCTTTAGTTCACGGGGAGGTAGGTTGTCCGGCAGTTTGGGACCGGGCCCTCTCCCGCCTGTTGGTATTACGTATTTAGGCTTCGTTTGGATGATAGAAATAGCTCAGTTCAGTTCAAATTTGAATCGAGTTTGTCATCCAATTCCTTTCATACTGTAGATAGACGTGATTGCTTGTCGTGTGAAGCCAGCTTTGAAAAAAAATTAAATGAAATGAGAAAGTCTCATTATTTTGTCAGAACTTTTGTCATAAATATGATTACTAGGGCGGTGGGTGTGTAAGAATGGGTACTGACGTACTGTGAATAGCTGGTTTTAGCAATGTGAAAGTTTGGAATTATCGTTAGCTGCGCGGAGACATTACTGACATGTGAACAGTATATTTATGGTGTGACTCAATTATTTCATAATTTTACATAAATATATTTAAACTCATCTTAACATCCAAATATACATAAATTCATCTTAAGTGGATCTCATCAAACTCACTCAACTATCTCAACTCACTACTATTCACCGAAAACTCAACTCAGCTTAACATCCAAACCTTAATTTCTGATTGAAAAATAAGTAAGTTATTATAATTTTATTCTTAATTTGGAATACCTGAATTGTTGGAACCTGATTCAAAAGTGTACGAAACACGATGTTAATATGGGGCACAGAAGGGTTGCACAAAGGAAATATCCAAAGATGTCTCTTTTCAAAAAGCCAACTTTACTGAAATCTGATCTAAATGTATATGAAACACGACATTAACACGAGACACAGAAGGTTGCACAAAGGAAATAAGTCCAAATACGTCTCGTTTCAAAAATCCAACTTTGTTACTTTTTCGTGCAAAATGTGATCGAATCAAAATGGGGCACCTTCTCAAAGCTTATAATTTTATAAAGACTATTTTAATTAAATTGTGAGGCGAGAAATCGGACTTGTGTGTTTCAACGTGTAAAAGTCACAAAACAATTATACCAATCCCATGATCTCGACCTATCCACTTACCCAAGCATGTACTAATCTCAATTTAGGAGACTTTGTGTATAGAAAAACGATATTTACAATTATAAGGTGGTTAAATCTCGCGTACTCTTTTACAAAAAATGAATCAATTTGGAATCTATATGCAAAAGTCATTTTTTTAATGGCGGACTCCATTTTTTTCAAAAATAATTCTTGAAATTTGTACACTTTAAAATTGTATCTAGCATTACTTTTATGTATATCTTGCATTTCTTGAGCCCTTACAAATATTGAGTTAAACATATCAAATATCTATAAATATTCATCCAGATAGACTTTAAGCTTTCGTTTGGTTATGCAGATGAGATAAGATAAGATTAAAGTTAAAAGTTGAATAAAATATTGTTAGAATATAATTTTTTAATATAATTTTTATTTTATAATTTAATTATTTATTATATTTTATATAAGAGTTTAAAAAAGTTATAATGATCAAATGAGATGAGATGATTTGTATAATAAAAAAGGCGTAATTGATCAAATAAATATAGGAAATAAGAATACAATTACAGACTATTTATTTAGAAGTCTCAAAATACAGATACTTCATCCTATCATACGATGTTATAATCATAAAAATTTCACTGTGAATAATATCTTACGATAGTCCTCTCCTCGGATCCCGTCTAATAAATATTTTTTAAGGAAAAATAAAAGAAAAAATATACAATTACAGACTATTTATTTAGAAGTCTCAAAATACAGATACTTCATCCTATCATACGATGTTATAATCATAAAAATTTCACTGTGAATAATATCTTACGATAGTCCTCTCCTCGGATCCCGTCTAATAAATATTTTTTAAGGAAAAATAAAAGAAAAAATATATTCATCATACCAATTTTTATTATCCTCTCATCATTCAATGATGTGGTATTAAATGATAGATTCATAAGTAAAATATAATAAATAATCTCCAATAATTTAATGCCACATCATAGGATGATGAGAGGATGATGAAAGTTGAGATGATGAGTAACATTACTCAAAATAAAAAAGAGTGTGAATTAGCTTGTTTTTCTTTCTTGTTCTGTTCACAAGCACGCAGCACGCCGCACGCCAGCCACACCGGCAGAGGCTTACACGATACAATGTCAACGCGCATGCCACCGCACAAGTAAGGTGGTAAGTCACTAAATACTTTTTTGCATTTCCGTGTTAGCTTATGCTTGAGTTGTGTTGGGCTATCGCTCTGCAAGCAAGGCAAAGGGCAAAGGAAGGAGTCTGAACTGAGGCTAACCTTACATGACTGGTTTTATTTTATGACAACAAAATTGTTCAACTACCAAAAGCAAGAAAAAGACAAAATTAATGATCGACACACTCGTGGTGACGATGATGATGTTGTTCACATGGTCAATATTTTGTTGAGTACAAAGTACAAACATCATCAATTTACATTTAAAAAAAAAACAAGGAAACGTCGGTGCTCAAACTGCCAGCTAGCTTTTGTTCCACATGAAACTAGTTCGGTTTTAAGGTTCTTGTGAGTTTGAGATTTTATCAAAATAAATAGAATTTACCATTATTTTTGTCCTCGTGGCTTTATGTGCTATGCTTTCGTATTTTAGAATCGAACCAGTATATATTTAAATAGGTATATATCATTTTGATTCTAAACTATATCTTAAATTGAATCAATGTAGATAGATTACACTTCTAATTTTGATGAAATTAATATTAAAGCTCTAAGAAATCCCAATCTTAAAGCGGTTGAGGCGGAGGTGGTAGTATTTCTCATGAACATGGAGATGACATGTCTTGACAAGAACACAAATGAATAATGATGTTGACAAAAAGGAAGTCATATTGGTTTTTCCAAATTATAAATCTTTACTTGATTTCAAAAATTGGCAACAAGCAAATAAATCAATTACAAGTTAAAAATGAAAGTATTTAAACAATTGATTCACAAAATTATTTAAAAAAGAACTGTTATAACCATAAAGAAATTTTATAAAAATAAATTTATAAACTGACGTGACTTCATATAATATGTTAGATCTATTTCACAATAAAATTAATATTATAATCTAATGTACTACATCAAATCACGTTAGTTTATAGATTTACTTTTGTGTGATTTTTTTGTAGCGAAAACATTTCTCTTCAAGATTTACTATGTGTCGTTATTCTCATAATATATAACATTTGCAAATTATATGCGATATTTAGCATTTATTATGAGAATGTATAAACAGTTATACCAACACTTGAATTGGTTGGTATTGAAATAAATGAATTGTCATTGAACTGAAACTGATGGGTCGTTGAAATTAGTGCAGTTCGTTTAATTGGATTCTCAAGGGGGACAAAGGTAAATTAATCTGCATGGGGATTATTCTTCTTAAATAATAATATATGGGTGATCAGGAGGAACAAAGTCGAGTATTTTATGAAATTGTTTCATTTCTTTGCATATTTTTATGTTATAATACGCACAATTTGACCAAAAACCAACAAACAAAAGATCAATGAATTGCTTTATTTCAGAGGATTGTTTGGATGCAAGAATGACTTTTTAACTCATCTTATCTTAACTCAATAAATAAACTTTCTATGTTTATGTTTAAAAAAAGGCACCAACTAATTCTAGGTGAACATTGGAGTCGGACAATCTCAAGGGATGACATAGAGATCTTGGAGTGAGTCGTATAACAGGCATCTTTAGTTCAAAATTTTGTATTTATACTGTTTAAATCGTGGTTTGGATAATGAGATGATTTTAGATGAGTTGAATAAAATTTTATTAGAATAAAATTTTTTAATATTATTATTTTTTTGAAAATTAAAAAAGTTGAATTGTTTACTATATTTTATGTGAAAATTTGAAAAAGTTGTAATGATGAGATGAAATGAAGTGAGATGAGATGATTTATGTACCCAAACGAGCTTCCTTTTAAATTATCTAAAATTAATCTAGACTTTATCCTTGAATGAAAAATTATTCTCATCAGCTATTATTTACCACCCCACACCCCACACCTTATGAAAAACACTCATACATCATATGAAAAATACCCCCACACCCTATAAAAAATTATAAATGTGGAGTGTGTGATGTGAACAGTTTCTTATTTGTAGCAAAACTCTTCTTGAATATTTGGTACCAAAGAAAAAAAGAAGATGAGGATATATCAGTAGTCGGACCAAGACAAGAAAAGCATTTGGCATCATATCCCGACCAACAAAACTAACGAAATGAATAAAGAAATAATAAAAGTTAGATAATTCATTGTACAAAATGACTAGTTTTAATGATCCAACTACTATGATGTCAACATATACCAGAGCCAAACACACGTTTCCAGCTTGGTGACAAGCTTTGCCACCCCTTGCACGCTCCACTCCTGACTGCTGCCATTATTGTATTTCTTTGGGGTCTCTCTCAAATTCTTGAATGTGGTCGGCCAATGCAGATGTGGGATCGTTTAATTTTTAGTTCTTTTTGCCCCCTCAATGCCCCATCCCATAAAAAAGTTGCTGTAAAAGCCCAACATGCTGCATTAAAATTATCAACTTCATTTGGCCATATGCATATTCAAGGGACATTTTCAATGAATATGATGGATATCGGCCTCCTCCCCCACCGCATTGGTGTTGACATCTTAATTATCTCTAGGAAAGTTGGGAGATTGTGCAAGAAAAATGAGCTTTAATTGGGTTTATAATAGAGCATGTAGTGCATTCCTTTTGTATATTTTAGGCTTGACATCCAGTCAGAGAGCGGGATAAATATCGTCAAAGAATTATGTTACATACACTCATTTTTATGTACTCTTTGTGCATTCCACTGATATGATTGGTCAAATTAATTATTTTATATTAAAAAAAAGTAATGTAGCCAATTACATTAGTAGAGTGTACAAATGAGTACGTAAAAGTGACTATACATAAAATTTTTTATCATCAAATTCTAAGATCATTGATAAAAGAATGTGTTTCTAATAAATTAATCTTGGAGTTTATACATTACAAGTACTTCAATTTAGATCATTTTTAATTGTTTGACCGAATTGGATAGTCTAATATCAAAAGAGACAAGCATAATATCAAGAGTAATGCTAGATACAGTTATAAGTTATATAAGTGCCGGCATGTCACGCACTTCTTTTGAAAAATAGTTAGATCTATTTTTAAAAAATTTAATTTTTTATATGAATTTTATATTTATTCATTTGTTAAAAAATGAATGTGCAGCTAGAGAGAATCTCTTGTAGTGAACATGAAAGAGGCTTTAGTCACCGGCAGGGAGTGTGAAGAATTTGTGAGCCTGACTTTTACGCTTCTAAGAGCCCATCTCTAAGGCCCATAGTTCAGCATGGAGAACGGTGGCCTTTCCGCATCCAAGAGCCCCATATGTGCTCCCAGGCCATGAGTGTTTTATTCAACGTATATAATTTCAGGAATTGAGATTTCCTACCATTTTTTAATCTAAATATTTTATTAAAAATATAAATAAATAAAAACTTAATTAAATAAAAAAAAGGCTAGAGAGGTGGCCACCAACCACCCCAAAAAGGTTGATTTAAACATTTTTATTTTTGAAAGCGTAAGTTTATAATTGTTTTTAAAAAACTTGTATTTTAAAGTCTTTTTTAATGTTTCTTTTATTTTATTTTGAGTTGTGGTATTTTTTCTAATAATTTTAACCATTTTAAAAAATAATATTATAACTTTTCTTAGTTTTTTTTTTTTCAAATCTTTAAATTGAGTAATGTTTGGTGTACAAACCTTTGAAAAAAAGTAGGACATATTATAAAAAATTGATTTTTTAAATAAAAATTCAACTTATGATTTTTTACATCACACACCAATTTATAATTTATCATTTTTATCATTTATTTAAACATGTATATATTGATGTATAAATATATATATATATTTAAATTAAATAATAAAAATGATAAATCATGCTCGTGTATAGTGTAAAGGCGATAAGTAGTATTTTTTTTTTAAATGATCACAATTTTCTTTAACTAATTTATTGCATGGCATGCTGACTATGGATGCTTTGACACGTAATAGCTCATTATTGGTTATGACGTAAAAATTATATGCCACATCTACTGTTTTTATCAATAAAGGGTAGAGTCACGATGGAGTGAGTCGAGTGATTATTTTCACACCAAAATTAACACACGATATTAAAAAATAAAAATTCATCTAATTAGCTACTATTCATCATTCAACATCTCACATTTTATAAAAAATATCTTTATATTTTATGAAAAATATTTTCACACCCTATAAAAAAGCTATAGATATAGAGTATGAGAGTGAATAATGACTGATGAGTATAATTTTTCATTAAAAAAATTGTTTAAAATTTTCAAAACATCCTTACCAATGTATATAAGAAGAATTTTATTTTCAAGTTGGTGGGATGATGTGCATGTTTGGAATTATTGTAGGTAATTCAATTTTTTGGTTAATTATACTTTATCCCCTCAAACTTTTATTCAATTCACAATGTGCTTCCGAAACTAATAATTGTATCAAAGTGGACTCGCTTACGTTTAAAACTTATCAATCCCCCCTTCCGTCTACCAACAACGTTAAATGTAACAAAAATTCATTGTACGTCCTGCTCATGTGCATAACATTCACTACAAAAGATGTAATTTTCATCTAATTTATTATCATTGACCTTGTAAAATATAAAATAATATATGCTATCAATTAATAATAAACTATAAATCATTAACCATATATAAGATGTATGATATTATTAATAATTATGCATATTAAAGAGTAAAGTCTAAGTTAGTAAGTAGTAACTATCAACATCATAAATATAATTATAGTAATTTCTTTTAATGAGTTAGTTACATAATCTACATTAATAATTCACTTGATTTTAATTTAGTAATTTAATTTTTTTTTATTAATTTATATATGGTTAATGAATATCAAATAATTTCATTGTATATATAGATTATTTATACTTGCTTGCAACTTAGGTATCAAATAATTTTATATATAGTTAATGATTTATGATTTATTATTAATCGATAGCATATATTATTTTATATTTTATATTATCAATGATAATAAATTAGATAAAAATTACATCTTTACAGTGAATTTCAATTACATTTAACTCTGCTAGTAGACGGAAGGGAATGATTGATAAGTTTTGAAAGTATACGGGTTCACTTTGATGCAATTATTAGTTTCGGAAATACTTTGTGAATTGAGTTAAAGTTGAAGGAGTAAAGTGTAATTAACTCTTAATTTTTAGTGTAAGGTTTATAATTGTAGAGCTTAAAAAGTCATTTATTATGTGGAAAATATATGTCTTAAGTATTTTTAAACAAGTTGTATTTGTTTACAAATAAATTTAAAAATTAATTTTTGAGGTAGAAATAATATAAAAGGTAATATGATTTTTTAAAAATCATGACTATATCCTTGATAAAAATAAAATTTTATAATAAAAAAGATAACAAAAGTAATCTAATATAATTTTCAACGAGTATATTAAAAATAATTCCTTCACTAATGCATAAATGAAATAGCAATACAACTACGCATGAGATGAGGGCAAATTTGTTTTACATAATTATATGATATTTTCGTCCATTAACAGTTTTTTTTTTTTAAATGTAACTATGTTCCATAATATCTAAAAAATTACGTTGGAGAAAAAGTATTAAACGTATTTTTTAGATTTTTTTATATTAAAAAAATACTTTAATATGTGTCAATCAAACAATATAATTATATTATTTAACTGCTTTTAAGATTATTTAAGAACCCTCCTTGAGCATTGATATTGGTCTAGTCAAAGTCAAGTCTAAAATTTGGTTAAAAATTAAGGTTTTGGATAAAGTCAAAGCCATTGAAGAAACTAGTCCACATTGAAATACTAAAATCAAAATAATAATATAATATTATATATTTTAATAATAATTTTTTAATAGATTTTTTTATTCCCTAATGTTTATTGTATTTTACAGTATAAAAGGAAAACATAATTCCTCACAAATTCACAATATAGTAGATACACACAACAAATACATAATTCTTAATTTTTTTGATTATTTGGAAATAAAATATGGGTTGATGGATTAACAATGCCTCTCTAAATTTAGAGAAGATTTTAGGTTTAGTGTAGCTCAAAATTTAAGCTAGATATTTTTTATGAGTCCAATGCAGGTCATTTTGGCAAAAGTTATCTATATTTTAAATTTCATTGACATTTGGTTAGTTCAATTAATCTCAAATAGGCTTTTAATAAAGCTTAAATGACATAATTTAATTTGAGAAATGATAGTTACAGTTGTGAGTGTGCAAGTGCCGTGCAATCACTTTAAAAAAAGTGAATAAATACGAGACTCATATGAAAAGAAAATTAATTTTTAATAGTGGACCACATTTTTTTTCAAAGTGACTGCACGGCGTTTGCACATTCTACGACTGTATGTAGCATTACTCATTTAATTTTAAAATTAAATTTTAAAATTTAAAATTTTAAAAGTTAAAATTTATTATTTAAATGATATTGATAGTGTGTTCTGATTTCAAGATAAAATAACTCCGAATAATTAAAAAAATAATAATGCTACATGCAGTTATGAAATGCGCAAGTATCGTAGAATCGTTTTGAAAAATGATGAGGTCTACTATTAAAAAATTAATTTTTTATGTGAGTCACATATTTATTTATTTTTTTAAAATGATTGCACAATGCTTGCACATTTATGACTGTAAGTATCATTTCTCTTAAAAAAAATCGAAGTAAAAATGAGATTTGGATTCAAAACCCACCTCAACTTATCTCAACTCATCATTACAACTTTCTCATATTCTTATATAAAATATAATAAACAATTCAACTTTTTTAAATTTCAAAATAACTTTTCTAAATTGGATTTTGCTAAATACAAGCGACTTCGTGCACCATATCGCGTACCGATGATTTTTTTTATTTAAAAAAAAATGAAAAAAAACCTTTTAAGAGAAGAAGAAAATCTCATATATCATAAAAATTATTTTCATCTTTAATTCACATTATTTCGTTAAACATATATATTATATATTAATATTGGTGCACAAATTAGTGCACAAATTTACTTGCAATTAGATTTTTCCAACTCATTTAATCCAAACGACTTCTTACCCTTTCAAGCACAGTTGGCCGGGGCCCGCAGTGGTAAGATACTAACCGAGAACCGAGAAGGCACTCAGTTCATTTCAGCTGTGTCCCGGAGCGACATATGTTCTTCTCGTCCGTACTCCACCGGATTTCTCTCATGGCCACCAAACCCCACTGCCTACATTCATGTATCTCTCTCTCCCCTATAAATCTGCCTGGGGGTTTTTGGAACTCGGCTTACCAGAAACCCTTTGCAGATATCCTTTGTTCCTTATTTTAATTGACAGTGCAATATAGTTACTCTTCACTTTCTCGGCTACAGTTTCAGGGACTTGTTCATTGCAAAACTCGGCGAAAAGAGCGAGGACAATGACCACTGAATCCTCCATGAAAGATGCTTTCGGAAGATACGCTGAATACCTCAATAACCTGGTAATTCCGCTTTTATCTCGTTCCCCTCCTTTCCCTACCTCGATTTCATTCATCTAGAATCTTTCAATTACTACTAATACTTACAGTCTCATAGCTCTTTTCCGGTTTCTGATGTTGCTCATGAGTGCGTTAAACATCAAACTTGACCTAGCGAAAGTGATCCCCATTGTTTTTTTTAAATCCTTTCCGGAAGAGTTTTTCCCGTTAAAAGTAGTCGGAAGCTGGGAGTTGGAAGCCCTCACTGTCGTTGTTAGTGCAGCATGCTCAATTGAAATGCAGGGTTGTTGCTTGAAAGGAACAAATTCTCGGTTACAGAAATATGGGTTTATTTGTTCTACCTGAATTGGTCTATTGGCTAAAACTTTTATGACGTTGGGTTTGATTGCAAAGTTTAGCGGTGGCCGTGGTTGAACTTGTAAGTTGCCAAAGGGCCCGGGGCACTGTCTTTCATTGAGGAAGGGAGGGGGATGCTGGGTTACTGCTTGGTTTAAATTTTTAGATTTTTTTAAGAGTATATTGTACTTTTAGATAAGCTTGCAAAGGAAAAGAAGATACTTGATTAATAGAGGATGGGTGTACATAACATGCTACGAGTTAGCAGGCCGTTTTAAATTGCAATATTGCCCTCTTGCCAGTCTTTTTTATTTCCCCATTTATCCTTACAATGATTGAGTTTGTTCTTTCATCCTTGGTTGCCGAGATTTTTCAAAGATCTTGGTTTAGTGCTTTGAACAAGAAAGTCTGTCAGTTCACCTATTGTCTTCTCATGGCAGATTTTGGTTTCCAATGTACTTTCTATAATTTGAAAAAAGGATTGGATTTTTGTTTTAATTGGGTGTTTGATGAAAACTATTTATGCAACATGTCATCATGGATACATTTTGCAAAATGTTTATACATTCTAGAGTCCTGCGTGATAGAAATTATTAAGATCATGTGGTTTGCTAAATATTTTTATTCATTTATTGGTACGTCTGTGTTATCCAATGAAACCAAATTCTGTTTGTAGAATGACAAACGTGAAAGAGTGGTGAAAGCAAGTCGTGATGTCACCATTAACAGCAAAAAGGTCATATTTCAAGTGCACAGGTAATGACTTAATGCCTTTCTTCCCTTCTTTCTATTTATTCTTTTATTTATTGTTCTTTTTTCGGGAGGGGGGGGGTGTTTTAATCCTAATTACTTTTCCTTTATGTTACATGCTTTAAATCCTAATTTCTTTGCAATACCTATTCTGATTGATTACTTGCATGCTTTCTTTTCTTTGGAATTGACACTACAATAGATTGTATTGCTTAGCCTGGGAAATAAAGGGATCTGTTGTTTTACTTCTTACTTTTTATGGATGTGGCTTGTACTTACTTACAGTTTGTTCCAACTTATGAGTATGTATTTACTTAGTGTAGAACCAGAACATAGGATATAACAATGAGAGAGTTCTACGAGTACAAAAAACAACTCGATAACATTCAAGCAACATGTTGGATTGAGAAGTGGCAGAGAAGAATAAAAATGCTGGACACCATCCATGAAACTGTACTCGTTTACAGATAAACAAAAATGTTGGATGCCATCCAAGAGATGGCTCTTCAAGGTCAACTCCTATTTCATTGTGCTCACCGCTCCAGCTGGCTCCTCATTTTCATGGAAGTGTATTTGGCGAAACAAAGCGCCTTCAGGGCTAGTTTTTTTGGACTGCTTCATTAGGGAAGATTTGAACGATAGATAACTTGAGAAAGAAGCATCTTTTAGTGTTAGAGTAGTGTTTAATGTGGAAGCAAAAGGCAAAATAGGGAAAACACATATCATCTTATGCTGCATTGCGAGTTGGCTAGGAGCTTATGGACACCGACATCTAACTCATTTGGGTTTGAATGGGTTATGCCCCCCAACATGTGGTGGAGTTGTTGGCATGCTGGTAACTGCCTTGTGGTGGTCATGGTGAGGTGTCAAGGATGGTCCCTTTTTAAATGTGATGTGATATATTTTTTTTTATAGTTAATAAGAGAATTTTGTTCTAAGTAAATAGGTATAGCCCAAGTACACAGGATGTATACAAGTGAATACACCTAAATACAAGCTAGAACAAAACATTACAAATGTTCCCATCCCTTACAACAAGATTCTTCACCCAAAAACTTAAAGTGCTAAAGAAAAACTCCCTAAGTTCCCTCATAGAACGTTCACAATCTTCACAATATCTCCCATTCCTCTCCAACCATAGGCACCAAAATAAACACAAGGGGATCATTCTCCACACTGCTGCACTGCCTCTACTCCCCACAATACCTTGCTAGCTAGCCAAGAAATCCACCACATGCATAGGCATCACCCAAGCAATGCCTACCCTTGCAAAAATCTCATTCCACAACTTCGTCACCACCTCGCAATGAAGAAAGAGATGGTTAATAGTAGGCCTGCAACCTGGTCTGGCATAGTGGGGTTTGTGCCCGACCCGACCCGGACGGCCTCATTTAAGGTGCCAAATTGAACCAACCCGACCCGACCTGACCCGAACAAAATAAAACCGGGTTGAACCCGTTTAAAAAGGAGTCTTCCTCGAGAAGAAGGCAACATAGAAGAAACCGCATGCCTGTAACACCCCCTTCCCGTAGGCTAGGAGTGCCACGTATTTTCCATAAAAATAATCCGGAATAGATCCCATAATTTCATAATTGAAAAACTGAACTTTTATTATGCGGAAAAATGTCTCATAAAACTGTCTCCCAAACATTAAATGAAATAACTGAAATAAATTCATGTCATAAAGACATGTTTTATTTTAGAAAGTCTGAACTAAAATAAAATGCTCCTTCTACTCCTGGCTTGCCTGCTCGTAATCCTCATCATCACCTGGGTGGTTAAAACATGAAAACAAACTAAAATGAGTCGATGACTCAGTAAGAAATCTATCACAACGTAAACATAATAAACATAAGATTTTCATAACAACTTCCATGCTGAGCTTAAAAATCATGTATGTTCATACTGATGCTTATGCTATGTATGACTGATTTAACTGAATTAACTGACTGATTTATCTGACTGGCCAACACACTTAACCCTGTGTGCAAGGTTGTGCACCGGCCCCACATCCCGCTGCAGCAAGGGGAACCGCTGATAGTATTCTAGCATACTATGGTGGACCACGACTAGGTTCATGGCTTGCACACCACCCTGAACTGAACTGAACTGAACTGCATTGGTACCATGCATCTGAATGGCCATCTTATTAACTGATCTGATCTTATCTTACACTTGAATTTAAGATGGCTTATGTGTCTTATACACATGAGATGCATGACATACTACGTACATAATCATAAATTTTAAATCTGAACATGATGCGAAATGACATGATCGTATGCTATGCTGGATGACATGCTTTCATATGACGAGCGGTTCATAAATAATGGCTATTAAAGAACTGGCTTGAATAATACATACATATAAGCTAACTGTGACGATCCTAATTTATGATCAAATTTACTTACCTCGCTGCGTTTCTTCTTGAATAATACTTCGTAACTTGAGACCTATATTCCATAAATAACTATCACTAAACTGTTTGGAAAATAAATAAACAACTACTAACATCTTACTTAACTAAATTCGGAAATTCTAAAAATATAGTCAACCCAATATTTTGTTTAACACTAAAATCAATAATTCATAGTATTTTAAACTACTTAAAAATACTAATTTATAATTTAGTGGAAATACTCGAGCTATTTTAAAAATAAGTCATTAAAACTTAAACTCTTAAACTTAGTAATTTTATTAAATTCTTACCAACTGATAAAGGGAATTATTAACTAAAATATTAGACTAAAAAGCATACTTTAAAATATATTTCCAATTCTTTAAACATTTTTATTAAAAAGAACCTTTAACTAAATATATTTATTTAATAACAAAAATTACTCAACCAGAATATTGAAATCACTAGAACAATTATTGAAATAAAATAAGATCAAGTCTAACTTAAAATATAAGTTCAATTAAACATCATTATAATCTGTAAAAAGGTTAAAAACTCTGGCCCATGAATATAACACTGCAAGAGCCCAAACCAAAAATAATTAAACCCATCCCCACCCTCATACGGGCCTAAGGCCCAAGGCCCATCAAAAGAAACCCACGGAAACAACAAGAACCGAAACACAGCTAACTCAACACAAAGCAAAAGAACCCAAGTTTGAGAGAGGGGGAGTCTGCGATGGAGAAGCTCACCGAGGGAGAAGGGCTGACTCGACGGCGCTGGGTTGCAGGGAGTGACCGACGACGCGACCTGGGGGGTCTCTCTAGTGGTGCGACACCGAAAGAAAAGAGAGAGCGTGAGTTTAGAGAGAGAAACAGTGGGTCCGAAACAAAAGAGAGAGAAAGAGGGGCTGTGGCGATCGAGGCTTACCGAAAAGAGAGTGGCTCGACGGGGGCTGCGGGTCGGCGGCTTCTGTGTAGTTGGAGAGGGGTTCGGCGCCTCAAGGGGTGGCTACCGAGGAGAGGGGCGACGACACTGACTCGGGCAGGACTTACGGCTCAAACGAAAATGATGAAACTCGGTATATCAGAAACAGAGGGTTCTCGCAGCTCACAGGTGTGTCTTCTCATGTACGGGTAAGCATGTTTATAATGGTAGAGAATTAGAGAAACCCTAGAAGAGTAGAAACGTGCACGTGCTAAAGAGTGGAGACGTGCATGTGTAGAGAAGTACTCGGCACTAGAGTTTGTGTTCTACTAGGAGATAGCGAAAAACACCGAGAGAAACATACGGGTTGAGTCGTTAGGGTTTCAAAACAGAGGCTAACAAAGTGATGAGGTTCGGTGACTAGAGGAAAACTTCAACTTTGAATTTCAAAACATGCCGTAAAAATATAATGAAACCCGATATACTTAAATTAAAATAAAACTCTAGAAATTTTAATTAACAACCATAATAGAAAAATATAGAGATAGTGTAAGTATAAAATCTGATAAAACTATAATCGTAATAATATAAATTCTAAAATAACAAGTTTACTAGGAAATTACTCAAATACCCTAAAACCAAGACTGGTATGTTACAATGCCCTCCCAAAGTGCTGCCAGAAAGACACCCTTTTCTTGGTGTTAACCAGATCGGGCCAACCCCACCACTGCAAGTTTCTCCGATGGCAAGGTGTCATGGCTCCTCACAGCTTACGTCGTCACGATTGACACCTGCTGCTGCCCCGCAAGCGCAAACGAGAGCTTTGGAATCGGATCAAGAGACTCCTACTGATAGCTCGAGCAACGCTTCACTAAAGGCAAAGTGTGTGGCGAGTTGAGCTAACAGATCTGTAAGCCTCTCAACTGGAAAATAGCCTCTTCTCTTCTCTTCTCTGCATAGCAAACTCAAAAAAGCTCATCATTTTTTGCTTCCCTCTCGGCTCGGGGGCTCAGATATGGCTCTGATCTTGCGCCGCCAACCCAAATTTTTCCGCCTTCCTTCTTCCTTCCATTTCCCTCTCTCTCCGAGTGTTTTTTGTCACTCTGTTATCGTAAGAAGTCCAGTCTATGCCTCAATTCAGTCCTTCATGGTGACTTACTCACGTTGAAAAAGAAAACCCAAAACTTTTTGTTGACTATTTTCTATTTTATTGCGTTTTCCTTTTTGTGAATTTCTTCTTTTTGTTCAAGCTTGCAGACGTCGCGTGCCAGTAATTAGCAAAATAGGGAATTTAGTATTCATATTGGGCAAGACGTCGTTGGAGTCCATGTTGGCCAGAAGGACATGGAGCTAGTCGTCGGAGGGCTTGAGGCTGAGTGAGCGAAGAAGGCTAACTGGCGGCTACTGGCTAGGGTTTGAGGACTGAGTATGCTTTTATACTCTCGGACGGGTTGACACAAATTATACAAACCCGTTATTAGTCAGTCGGGCTGGAGACCCGCTCAAATAATAACCCGATAAAATTCGGGTCGGTTCGGGTCATCTTAATCGGATCCAGCGGGTGTTTGGGTCACATGCACACCCCTAGTTAACAGATTCACCATCCTTTTTATTTTTTTTAATAAGTAATCGATAATATTATTAATAGAGATAGGCAAAGTCCAAGTACACAAGATGGTATATAAGAGATAAGACCTATCTAGGTCGAAGTAATGGAAGCTAGAATGATTCACCATCCTTCTTACACATATAACACCAATCAACCAGCAGTAAACCTCTCTTCCTCAAATTATCCATGGTTAATATTTGCCCAAGGGACACCAGCCAACAAAAGAAAGCAACCTTGCTAGGCACCTTGGCCCTCCAAATACATTTCCAGGGATAGTCTTTAGCTCCTGGACTAATTAACACCTTGTAAAAAGATTTCACTGAAAATCTAGAGTTATTAGGTTGCACCCACAGCAGACTATCCTCCCTATTCTGATCAATCTTCATATCATATAATCTTCCAAAAAAATCAGATACTTCACCCACTTCCCAGTCCTGCACATCTCTGTTGAATTCCAGAATCCAATGCAACATGTTATTAGAAAACTGATAAGAATCAGCCACTGCAGCCCCTTTATCTCTATCAATCCTGAAGATTAGGATATACATACTTAAGAGCTGAATCCCCACACCAAGTATCATGCCAAAAATAAATTTTTGTCCCATCCCCACTTTGAATTTTATGCTTTTGACAAAATCCCCCCATTCCAACCGAATGGACTTCCACAAACCCACCCCATGCACCCCTTCTACTTCATTTGTACACCAACTCCCCCACACCCTCCCATATTTAACATCCACAATTTGTCTCCATAATGCGTTACTCTTGTTATGGTATCTCCAAAGCCATTTTCCAAGTAAAGCTTTGTTGAAAAGTTTTAAATTTCTCACACCCAAACCTCCACATGAAACCGGTTGACAAACCTTATTCCAGCTCACCAAATGAAATTTTCTTGCCTCCCCATTACCATCCCACAAGAAATTCCAAAAGATCCTCTCTAATCTTTTTGCCACCCCCACAGGTAAAGGAAAAAGAGAGGAAATATGTAGGGAGATTAGACAATGTACTTTTTATCAAGGTAACTCTTCCCCCTTTTGACAAATAAAGCTTTTTCCAACCAGCTAACCTCCTCCCAATCTTCTCAATAATCCCTTCCCAAATAGAAATAGATTTGTGAGGAGCACCCAAAGGGAGACCAAGATATCTCAAAGGTAAACAAGCTACCGTACAACCCAAAATATTAGCCAAATAAAAAAAATTCCTGACCGTACCCACTGGAACAATTTCAGACTTAGATAAGTTCTGAAACAGCTTCAAAACATAACAATAAGGCTCTCAAAGCTTGGACACGATCCTGATTTGAATCACTAAGGATTAAAGTGTCATCTGCGAATAGTAAGTGTGAAACTGTAATGCTGCCCCGTGAGCCATCTCCCACCATAAATCCTGACAAAAAACTCCCTTCCACAGCCGCTTCAATCATACGACTCAAAGCATCTATAACTATTACAAATAGGTGCCTTAGTCCACGGGAGCTATTAAAAAAACCAACCGGAGTGCCATTCACCAATAAAGAAAATCTGGCCATTAGTCCCCGTGGTGTGATATATTTTGCAAGAATGTAAGGCCGAATCCTTTGAAAATCGTGTTAAGGGTGGGGATAGAATTAAAATCCATTGTGTTTAACAATCTCTATGCTTGGTTGAATGCTCACACCAACTTTCATATTGAACAGGGTTGGTAAGCACAACAGAGAAGAAGTTTTGGAGAAGGCAGAAAAGGATTTGGCGACCGTGACCGAGCAATATATGTCTCGACTAGTGAGAGAACTACAAGGGACTGATTTTTGGAAGCTAAGACGAGCGTACTCACCTGGGGTAGCCTTTCATCTCCTAACCTTTGAAGGCCCAAAATATACAGCCATTTGACTCCTTTAATTGGCTGGTTACAGGTACAAGAGTATGTTGAAGCTGCAACATTTTGTAAATTCTGCAAGACTGGGACTCTTTTGAATCTTGATGAGATAAATGCAACTTTATTGCCACTTAGTGATCCATCTTTTGAGCCGTTGCAGATTAATGTCCTCGACTATCTCTTGGGGGTAATGCCATTTATTTTGTGCTATTTTAACTATATTTTGTTTTGTAAATCAGAGGCTGATGCCAGCCAAAATTTTCTCTTGTATACTTCCTGTGTACTTAGGCTATGCTTATTGCAGTATTAATAATAAAGAAAAGAGTCCTGTCTCTGAATGAGACATCTCTGGCACAATGGGACATATGTAGAGATCCAGTATCGTGTATTCTTTGTAATCAGTCTCTTGAGATAAATTATGGGGTCAAGTTGATTTATTCATTTGATTTCTGAATAAGTAAACTAACATGGTTAACAATCAAAAAATTGCACTCATAGTTTTTCTTTATTCGTCCTTTTTGTTTTTCTTTTTGCAAAAGTGGTGCTCAATGCTCTTGTACAGCTTGCAGACTTGACTGGAGAGCTGATGCGGTTGGCTATTGGTAGAATATCAGAAGGTGAACTTGAGTTTGCTGAGAAGATATGCAGGTTTGCACGTGATATCTACAGGGAGCTGACTCTTCTTGTTCCACATATGGATGATAGTTCTGATATGAAGACAAAGATGGATACGATGCTCCAAAGCGTAATGAAAATAGAGAATGGTATTGGCTGACAAACTTCCTGTTCAAAGTTATGAGCATGACCAAGTTTCTGTCATACAAACGAAATCATGCTATTTCATTTTCTAGAGTAATACTAGTGAGCCAGACCTAGATGATAATAATAAATCTTTAATTAAATCTTTAAGACATGCATAAACTGTGTAGTTTGGAAAACTGACCATATTGATCCTTTTACTCATTAAGAAATTTGGAAAACTTACACTTAAGCTACTCTAGCTTCCACTATTTTGTAATATGATCATAAAACTATCAAAGTTGTCACTTTACCCTTCAAACCTCTACTCATTTTACAATTTGTCTCCTCCTTTAAGATCTGGCTACATAACCTATTTTTCATCCATCTAATGGTTAACTGTTAACTACAAGGAAAATTGCAACTTATGTTTCACATTAGAGGGTTAAATGAAAGCTTTGGTAATCTTGTATTTTGGGTGTTAAGGCAGTTGTCTTCATCTCATCTAAATTAGAAAAGATTAGCATGATTCTTTTTTATGGGTGAACAAGAAGACTGAACCTGTGACTTTAGACCGTTGACAAGAAATGACTGAAGTCGATTATGTTCCTTTGTCTCAATTCCTTTTTTTCCTTATTAATTTTAATAGTCTATCTTTGAACTTGCATTGTGGGAATATTGCGAATGCTTAACAACGTTTCAGAATTTTTGATGCACTATTTTGCTCATAAAAATTATCATGTCAGCTCTAAAGTTTTGCATGTGTAATTGTGCACTTGCGGGAAACTCCTTGCTGAGGGCCTGTGCACCCCCAAGATTAGTCGGGACGTTGTTCCCGGACACCCGGTGCCAATAAAAAAAAAAAAGTTTTGCGTGCGTAATTAATTCATCACAGTTTCTCTGATGAATAAAATTCACAATTTACTGATTTTCTCATTTAATCTGCGTTGTTTTTGTAGCTTGCTTTAGTGTTCATGTGAGAGGATCGGAATACATTCCACTCACTGGATCCATTGACTCAAGTTCATTCTTGTTGGACATGCCTGATAATGAACCGTGAAGTAATTTCTGCTACTCCTAATCTCTTTGCGTACCACACTTTTGGTATATGATATTTTCAGTTAATATTTCTTTCTACTGTACTTCTTTCCTGTCTCATAGGAAAATTCAATTATTTTTTCAACCAGAAATTGTTTTGGAATGCTTCATGGAATCTATGACTACATGTGGATTGTCCTGCTGAAAGGTTTGAAGGTCGATACTTCATCTTCTTCTGGTTTATTTTTGGCAATTGTTTTGGAAAAGCTGCTCATGTTTAGACAACCTTGCAAAGACTAGGCGACATTTTGGGGTGGGAAAAGTTAATGTACGGTTTCTTTGGTGAGCATATGAGGTTCAAAGAATATGTTGTGCTATTAATGTGAACTGCGATCGAAAGTACTTGTTCAGCTCATATGACTAACGCTTCCAAACGAGTTCTTGAAACTTCTTGACATGAGGCCCAGATGAGATTGTTGATATCCTCCTTTCTAGTGATTGAGGATTTTGCCAATTCGTGGTGTGTTCTTTTAAGTTTTTATTCTGAAGTCTTGATGCCTACATCTTTCCAGTTTATAGTCTTATAGTAGAAGTGCTTATGCACTACTAAATTACTAATGCGAGAGCTGCTACAGAGAAGCCCCTTACATAGCACGAAATGCACTAATAGTGGCAAGGTGGATAAATACTGGAAAGCAAATAAAAAAAAATAAAACAAAACAATTAAAATGTCAAAACGGCACGGAAGCTTTTTTATACTCTTTGCTTTCTCCCTCCACTGTATACCTAGTTCATCTCCTCCACAGTTTCACAAATACAAACAAATAAACCTTCTCTTCTACTGCACTAATGTCGATTCGTCCATCCACAACGTTGCAATATTTCTTTTCTCTTGGGTAAAATACATGTGTAAGTCATCTGTAAACATTTTTTTGGAGACAATTCGAGAATATTTTATCTTTATTGTATACTTTATTCCTTCTATAATTTAAAAAAAAATTGAAAAAAAAAAATACAGAGCGGCAACCATGGCTAAAATTTGCAATGATTTTTTTTTCTTAAAGAAATTATTTTTATTTACATCCTCGAATTTAAGTAGTTTCAGCTTCCGTTTTTTGTCGCTAATCTCATGATGGATTTCCAGAAGTTCTTGGGGTTGTGAAATAATTTTAGTGTCGGTCATGATTTCTTTTACGTTCAAGTGTTGGGAATTATTAAGACAAAATGGTAAAATAGAATACTATTATTTTATGCAAGGATAAAATGGAGTTCTAATACTGCTGAATAGGTTTCGTGCTTTTCGTGCCTCCTCCAGTTCGTGCATTCTAGTATTTTACAATGCGCAACCCTATGTTGCTTACACACTCTTACACTTTCCCTTCTCTCGTGCTTAAAAATTTTTCTTTTTTTATTTCCCTCAAATTTCTATTTTTCTGAAAAGTGAGAGCTTTCCCCAATGTAAATCTCATTGCAACATGTCTTATTATTCCCATTACAGGACGATTTAATTAGTAGACTCACTGATCACCAAGCTCATCTGCATGGTCGGCAGTGGCTGGGGCCTCTATTATTTGGATGTCTCTATTGTGTGGTCTCTTCATGATAACATCTACATCTGTAATGACCAATTTTGCTCAGAAGCCATACAATTAAAGAAAAAACCAAGAAAGTAGAAGGTGGCCTAATTTATCCGAACTGTTTCTTGCCAACCCATGAGTGAAGGCCCAACTTTGAAAAATATTATCACATGTCACAGTTGCGAATTTGAGCTCACCACACACGACATATAACTTATTATCTTCAACAGAGCTTGAGAGACATATAACTTTATGTTAGGAACGATAAAATAAAAAGTAAAGCAAAACGTGACATCAATCACACACAACATTGATGTGGATTGACGTGTTTAATTATGTCTATAGAGCTGTAAAAGATTTTATTAAGATGATAATCAAAGATACAGTGTGACGATTGCATGGGGTTTAAGAGTTAAAATGGGTCAAAAACCTCGTTGAAAATCCACCAAAAAGTCACAACGGATCATTGTTGGGTCTGGATAATCAAACCGGACCGCCACGAACATAACTAGGCTCTACACATAGTACATATCCTATGTACTATTCACAAGTATCAACCACCTACCTCCAAAATTGAAATTTCTATCCCGGTAGCTCATAGTACATATCCTCATGCTAAAAAGATCAACTGAAGTTAGCACAACTTCGGTTACTCAAATGCAAGACCCTTAATCAACATATCTGCAGGGTTTTTGCTTGCTTTCACAAGACACGCACCCTTTTTTTTATTTTTTCCTGTTTTTCCAAGGAAAGCATTTTGTAAGTCTCGAGTAGTTTCTCTCATGATTCAACACAACCATTCCCTGTTTGTCTCCTTGCTACAGCCATTGTCTGTACGTAGTGCTTTTCTTGATTGATTTCTATATATCATGAGTCTTCACTTTCAGTGTTTCTCAACACATCCAATAAAAATGAGTACTTTAATACAATCAATAAAGCCAATGTGAAGTAAAGACACTTACGTACAAAAGTGAATTCTTTCATTCAATACGATAAGAGCCTTAATATAGAGTCTTTCTTTCTGCCATGCATGACAGAAGCATTATTGTTTCTTTAAGATCAGAGTAATGACGTCTAATACTGGCACAGGATCACGACATCAATTAATTTGGGAATCTGTCACGAACAATCAAACCTGGCCGGGATGGATGGATGGATGGGGAAGATGAGGATATGCATGCAAACGTGTAAAACATGTCCGTCCGTCCGTCCGTCGACCGACCTTTCAATATCTTTGGTGGTCTGAGGTCCGCGTCAACCCCTTTACATGAGATCAGCTTACATGCAATATTATAAAGATTGACAGAAAATGCATGACAGCGGCTTTTGATGTTACTAAGAAGCAAAGCAACTATTTCTGGGCCCAATCTAAGTTGCTTTGGATTAATGCGCAGCACTGTGGTACGAAATCCTAATCAATGACATACAATTCAATTGGCTGATCACATGCTGCATGAAAGAAAGAAATATACTACTGGCACATGAGATGGGTGCGAAAACATGCTGCATGCTTCAAAAAGAAACATAAAAGGATCGATGATCGACATGTCACATGTTGGTGTTGATGGGTGCCTGCCACAGTTGTTGGTCAGATTCTTAAGTTTTTTTTTTTTTTTTGCTTTTGAAGAACAATAATTACAAGTACATGAGCTAAGGAAACTCTCTCAACTTGAAAATGGGGGGGTTGGGTTGGATTTTTAAGCACGATTTTCATGTCGGCAATAGTGGCATGCAGCTCCAGCCGTGAGTTCCAAGCAAACATTTAGGACCACGAAACATGATCAGTTTATACAAGTTGTTAGTTAGCTGTTAGTTAGTTACTTAATTAGTTAGGTGACACCAAATGCATGGATCACCAATATTCCACAGATGGGTTGGTTGATATATAGGCCATTGTGAAGTACTTCAACATTCTCTTCCTCACTACAAGAAAACTGCTTATTTGTAGCCAGTTAATTCCAACGAAATGACTATTTACAACTAAAATGAATCTGTTTTAATCACAAATAATCTTTTCGCCGCAATTAAATGGTCACAAAAATCCGTTTTCCTTATAGTGGGCCTGTGGTTACTGATTTCAGCACCAAATTTCATATTTTCACTTATATCCTTAAATTTTGAACCCATTTTTTTTTTTATAAAAGATCGATCGCCCGGTTCGAATTTAGAGATGAGTCTCACAATATTATTAATATTGAAACTATTCCTTCAAATATCATGACAAAATATTAGGGGTACGAGATCATCTGAAAACCATTTTGGCAACGTATCAGGACGTCCCTTTGATACTCCAAAGGGCATTTAGTATATATCATTAAAAGGGCATTAATTAATTAATGAAAGAGATGAATATTAGGATGGAGTGTACAACTCTAGCAGTACTCCTAAAAATAAAAATTAAAAGAGAAAAGATACTTACAACCGTGAATTGCGTAACCGCCGTGTAATCGTTTTGAAAAAAATGAATAAAACATGTGACCCACATAAAAAAAATTAATTTTTTAATAGTGGACCCTACTATTTTTCAAAGCGATTACGCGGCGGTTACGCACTTCACGATTGTATGTATAATTACTTAAAATAAAAAAAGTGGACTGTCGTGTCTTAGGTTAGAATCAACCCGGCCATTTGACCATGATGATCGACAAGTTAACTATTATTAGACGTTTCACTTTGAGAGACAGTTAGAATGGTGGTTGGAAGTTATTATTATTAAAATATTGATTCATGAAGCATGCGGTAAAGTTTTTAATGATGTATATATTCAGATTCATTTTAATTTTTCTAAATTTAATTAATTTAAAATGAAAAATATACAATATACTACTCTTACGAGAACATTGCGTATTAATCATAAAGAAATCACATCAAAATAAATTTATAAATTGACATAACTTAAT
This sequence comes from Juglans mandshurica, assembly GCA_022457165.1. Classification (NCBI taxonomy): domain Eukaryota; kingdom Viridiplantae; phylum Streptophyta; class Magnoliopsida; order Fagales; family Juglandaceae; genus Juglans; species Juglans mandshurica. Next base: position 21,068,094 of record CM039629.1, on the reverse strand, counting down.
ATAATATATTAGATTATAAAATTATTTTTATTATAAATAAAATTTAACGTATCATATCAAATCATATCAATTTATAAATTTTATAAATATAATTTCAGGTTTACCTTAAAAGAAATGTTTTTTTTTTTTATTTTTGAGTTGTTTTGCTTGAGATCGTGTACATGATGACATAAGCATATGTCTAAAGCTAGGTAGCTACTTCTTAAGCCATTAGCGTCGTAGCCCACTTTGCTTCTGTTGAAAAAGTAATAAATTATTGGCTGATTAAAATACTTTCACACTTAATATATATTGAAAGATCAAACTTATATGTCATAATAATAAATCCAATGGTCAATATTTCCATTAACATTAATTCAAACCGACGTTATCGTCATGCTAAAGACAAACGCACATGGGGTGTTTGTGAAAAAGAGTCTATTGTCCATTTATATCCTTGTGGTTTACAGTATGATTGATATTTACAGCGGTGTGTACCGTTACAAAGGAGAGAAATATATGGAATGTGATTTGGGATTCAATACAAGTAAAAATGGAAAGGAGCCGAGGCTAGCTAGGTCGGTAGTTTCCATAGATACTTTGGTAATTGTTGGGTGTGATTTGATGGTTTGATGTGATTTGGTTGCCTTTTCTGTCTTCCAATTGAGCTGAGGTAATGGGCCAAGAGCGATGCGATCATGAACATAGTGATAATATTCAATCTCAATATACTTACTACTAGCATGAAAATCTGGGTTTACAGTCATATATAGTGCGCTAAGGTTGTTGCAGAAAAGAATTGGTAGGGATGGAAGATGAACACCAAAATCACATAAGAGAAAGGAAATCTAGGTCAATTTAGTAGCAGTTTGAGCCATGACACAATACTCAACTTCAGAGCTAGAGCGAGAGACAATGTGTTGTTTCTTAGCCGACCAAGAAATGCAGTTGCTTCCTAGAAAAATATAGAATCCAGTAATGGAACGCCTTGTTTGAAGACATCTAGCCCAGTCGGCATTTAAAAAAACAAAAAGATTAAGTGTAGATTGAGAGCTAAAATGAATGCCAAGATCAACAGTACCATGCAAATAACAAAGAATACATTTTACCATTTTGTAATGATCCATGGTTGGGAAATGCATAAATTGAGAGACAAATTTGACACAATAGGATAGATCGGGATGGGTGAGGGTAAGATATTGAAGTGCATCAACAATACTACGATAATGTGCAGGTCGGGAAAAGAAACATCATTGGTAAGGCCTTTTGTTTTGGACATCATGGGGGTACCCATATGCTACTCTTGCATTTGGGCATGGTCTAAGATGTCAAGTGCATATTTGAATTGGGATAAAATAAGGCCATAGTAGTGTGGCGAACTTGTATCCCTAAGAAATAGTAAATGGAACAAAAATCTTTCATGGCAAATTGTGTTCCAAACTTCCAAGGGTATGAATGAAACCACTAAGGTGGCCGGGAGGGATTGGAACCAATTAAAATGATATCATCAACATATAACAATAAAAAAACATGCAACGGGAATAGTTAAAAATAAAAATAGATGGATCAGCAACACTGCAAATGAAACCATAAGAGATGAGAAAGTTGCTAAATTTCTCAAACCATGCACAAAGAGCTTGTTTTAAACCATATAACGTTTTATTTAATTTACAAACATGGGAGGAGAGAGAGGAGTCGATAAAACTCGGAAGTTGTTCCATGAATATCGATTCTTGTAGATCACTATGAAGAAATGTATTCATGATGTCGAGTTGCCGGATGTCTCAATGATTGTGAAGGGCAAGATTGAGGACAATGTGAATGGTGCCAAGTTTGATGATTAGAGAAAATGTCTTATTATAGTTGACGACGCCATCAATTTGATAAAAGCCCTTGACAACTAGCTAGGTGAGCCTTGAGACGATCAATAGTTCAATTAGTATTAAGTTTGATCTTAAAAACCTATTTGCATTCAATGGCGTCCATGTTCGGAGTCCTTGACAGCTAGGTAGATTCATCAAATTCAGCATGGCGAGAAATACACATTCGACAAGAGGGAGAGTGATAGTATTGTAACCCATAAAAATGCAAGGGACATTTTTGGGTGGTCAAATTTATTAAGCTTTGTATATATCCCAAATGTAAGGGAAACATTTAGAGTCAAAGACTCGAAATGAGGCATAGTCACGATAGTGACCATAAAGTAGTGAAAAATGAGAGTTAAGATCTAGGAATGTGGAAGGGAGGCGGTTTATTAAAAAGGTCATTGTGGAAAAAGCTTCAACGTAAAAGCATTTGGGGACGCCACTGTGAAAAAGCATAGCTATGCCTAATTCACGAATGGTGCGATGTTATTGCTCCACATAACCATTCTGCTTAGGTGTGTAGGGACAATAAAATTGATGGAGGATACCTTATTGTTGAAAATGATTTTTGAGTTGGGTGTTGGCAAATTCACCACCACCATGTATCTGATTGGAAATTTTGTTTTTGTTGAACTGTCGATCGACAACCATATGATTTGCTTGCCTTTTCTGCCGTAGAGGTATCGTCAATACATGCATGCACCACCGTACGTTAATGTGGTTGATTCTTCTACACGTACGGCCGCCAACTATTCATGGTACTGAAGTACCTGAACCATTCATTGGTTCAAGATAATCATGATCTTGCCGTTTTTCAATTCAAGGAGTACTGACGATTAGAAAGCACTACCCAAGTACTCTACGATCGAGTACCTCATTGTTGAAGATATACATGAGAATTGAGACCAAAGAGAGACGAAAACTAAAAAGGCACGGTTTGACCGATCGGTGCCAAAAGTATACCAACTTGGTGCAGAAAAATGTGCAAGCATTCATACACTTGCAATACCAATTACTTGTAGAAGATAGATCATTCTAAGCTGATCGTTGCAATATGGCGGAGATAATTAAGACTAGATATAGCCAGCTAGCAAGTTTCAACGGAACTACTGAAGTAGTCCCGTTGAAAAATAGTACTAGTACTACTTTTGGGACATGACTTTGGATTATTAGAACCGCAACTGGCCTTGATCTTTCTCCTAGGAAATGCATGGCGCCATACATTCCAGCTTGTAACAAAAAAATGTGGTTGATATATAATTAGGACATGTACGGCCAGTTGGATGGGACAATTCCATGAATATGTCAACAAACAGTACTAGCTGGCTCCCCTTTAGGACCTCATGGTGTGATCAAAAGTTCGAGTGGCCGTCGCATAGATGTAGCACCACCGCCACCACCACCACTAATGCAGCACACTCAGTCCACAATTGCATGTTTACACTAAAATTTAGCCACTTTTAATGACCACTCCTCTTGTGGAAAACACCAACTTCACACCCATTTCTGTTGTCCGTGGAAGATTTGGAAGCTAGCTAGCTAGCTAGCACAGATTCTTGATCACTACATGAACGACCCAGATGATCAGCAACATTCTCTCTGTAATGGAAAAACACCAGCTAGCCCCATTTCATCCCTACAGTACTCCCCCAACAACTTGCGGTGATTTGGAAAGCAGATATTGGCATTTCCTTCGAGAAACTACTCTCTCATTAAGCAACAATGCAATATATATAAAACCATGAAATAATAATAAACAAAATACTACTTGTGTTACATGCAGTTTCTTGCATGACCCGGCAAGCAAAGAGTATTGCATTAATATTATAGGGTAATGCATGGAAGAGGCCGTGCTGACTGCTAATATATATAGAACTAATGCTGATTTTTTATTTTATTTTATATTGCAAATACATGCTGCAACTTGCAGTAGAGACTGCATGCAGTAGTGACTAGGGACCATATACATATCTATATGTCGATGGAGTTGCAATTAAATTAAAATGCGTAGGAAGAGAGGCATTATAGTGCAGAAAGAGGCAGCAGATGGGGGCCACGCGAGAGCAACATTAGGCCGGCATGCGACCGCAATGTGCGCCCACCAAAACCATCATGTGGGCTCAGGAGTCAGTACTACTCTGCATCCACCAATATTATTAATTTTATCCTCTTAGATTGGAAATATATATATATATATATATATATATATAAAAAAAGTTATGCTGGGCACCAGCCGGAAGTCGCAACACACCCTTCAGAAATTTTTTTTTTCCTTCAACTCAACACGGTGTGTTGAGAATGTTAGGCTGCAACAAATATTTTTCCTAAAAAAAAACCCTTTTTAGTTTTGTTATCTATTTGCATTGGGGTAATCTATTCATCATCTTAATTTTTATCATCTTTGTATTATTCTATAATGTTTCATTAGATTATTAGAGATTATTTATTATATTTCATTTGTGAATCAATCATTGTCATATCATGATATGATGAGAGGATGATGAGAAAAATAATAATAAATATATTTATTGTTTGCATTGTGGTCGTGGCCTTGGTCTTCGGAATATGCTTTTTCGTGTCAAAGGTTTAATAATTAATGAGTAATGTTAGGTATAAGTTTTGGATAGATAAATTTCATACAAGTATTTTGTAAAAAAATAGATCTCATTAATAAATAATATTTTTTTTTACACTTTTATAAAACAAGATAAACTTTTTTACAAAAATTTTGTTCAAAACTTGTCTATTTAAGGCTTGATTAATTGTTGAGTATGTAATTAATTAATCTTTGAAAGCCATGCATGCCTCATCAGCGAATTAAAGTTGATGATTTTATATCATTCTTGACAAATTATGGGAGTTTGAGATTTTTAATCGAGTTATAAAAGACATATTGCATGCATATTTGTGAATAAAAGGAAAATATTATTGGGATGTGATAGATGCCTTTCTTTGATTATTCTTTCTCTATACATCTAGATGTTGGAGTTGGTGGAGGTAGCTGGAGGCCTAAATCTGACCAGGTAATCACCTGGTCATAAAAGTCAGCATATATATATATATATATATATATATATATATATATATATAAATTTATTTTTCAATAATGTTTTAAGTCTAGTTTGTTTTTATAATTTTTTTTCTCTCATCTAATTTAATTATTATAATTTTTTTAAATTTTTAAATAAAAATAATATTAAAAAAATATTTTAATAAATTTTTATTTAACTTTTAATTTTAATTTTAATTCATCTCATCTCATCTCATCTCATCTCATCTCAATTACGAAAACAAACGAAATCTTAAACGAAAAAGCAATCAACATACATGCATGGAAATTCAGTTCTGATATACCCAATTAATGCTGCGAAACGAACCTTACTTTATCTTTTGCAGAAAGATTTTTGCCATCTGTTTTGATAAAAAACCATGGAGGAGAGGAGGAGGATGAAAACTGCACTCAATTTCCAGCCTTTTCTTAAAGAACTTAAACAAGGAATTAACATAATAGAAAAACAAGATTAATGATATCAAAGATAAATGTTTGTAAAAGATAAATATTTTAGTCATAAATTTTTTTTATAAAATTAAATTTTCAAATTGACGTGATTTAATATGATATCTTAGATTGTAAAATAGATTTAACACATCATATAAAATCATATTAGTTTATGAATTTACTTTTATAAAATATTTTTGTAACTGTAACACTTCTCTTTACAATAAAATTAAATAAACTACGAAATTAAAAAAAAATTGCAATAAATTGTATTATGACTTCCTTCAAGTACTTGTCATTGTAATTACCAATTCAAATTCTACTGAATCTTATGGAATTTTCCATATAATTTTAATGTGAAACTGCCAATTGACCCCTAGACAGTAGACAGACAAAAGTCAAAAGGCAAAACCCAAAGTTTTGGTTTTTTGGGCTTGATTACAAGTAAGCCATCACGACATGACCATGACATCATTCATTTCTAATTTTTTATTTTTATTTTTATTTTACTGTATTTTTTTAGTATAAGAAGAAATCAATCATGCACAAAATGGTCAACCGATTATGTACACAAACCAGAAAAAGTATTTTCTAAGATTTTTAAAACAAGTGACTTGGAAACTTCGAAGTAAATGACAATTTTATTTACAAGAGAAATACTTTAAATATAAAAGGATTGTACAAATGTAACTTATAAACTGATATTATTTAATATGATACGTTAGATTGTAAAATTATTTTTTATTGTAAAGTATATATAAGAGATCATATCTTCGTTTGTTTCAGAAAATATCTCATTTCATCTAATCATTATAACTTTTCTAACTTCCAATACAAAATAAAATAAACAATTCAACTTTTTCAAATCTCAAATAAAAATAATATTAAAAAATATTTTATAACAATATTTTATTCAACTTTTTAACTTTAATCTCATCTGCGAAAACAAACAAGATCTCAAATCCACGTCAATTTGTGAGTTTATTTTTATGAAATATCTTTTCAAACTGGGTTAAGATTTTTTCAATTTCTTACCTAAAAACCCACTTAACGTGTTTATCTCTCTTGTCCACAAAACTCTCAAACTTGAGAAAACTATAGTCCAAACATGAGGTAGTGATGGTTTATTTTTAAGGATTATTACGGAGAATCATGTGTTCCCACTCAGATAGTGATGGTCGTATATCAACTGCTCCAAATCCTGCAGACATCATCACGTGTGGCTTCGGAAATAAAAGCAGGCCCTCCTCATATGGAGCAAATGTGTGCAAAAAAACTTACTTTTCTTTTCCTTTTTTGAATTTGTCCATAATGTCATTGTAACGTCATATTACATATTGCAATATTCTTTTTACTAGATTTACCACTTTTTACTCCTGAAATAACGAATTTTTAGGATTTAATATTTACGAATTTAATATAATTAGAATATAAATGTTTATTTATATAAATATTTTATAAAAACAAATTTATAAATTGATATATGTAACTAAAAAAAAGTCACAATATATGATTGTTTTCAGAATACTACAGCCATAAAGAGATTGTATAAAAGTAAATTCATAAATTGATATGATTTAATATAGTACGTTAGATATACTTTATAATAAAAATAAATTTACAGTAAAAATAATTTTATAATCTGACATATCACGTAAAATTATATCATTTATAAATTTATTTTTATAAATATTTTTTAGAACTTTGCTAGGTACAAGTCAAACCGCATACCAACACTTACATGACTTTTTTTTTATTGAAAAGAAAAATAAAAGAAGAAAATTTTGAGAGAAGAAGAAAGTCCTATATCTCATGAAAATTATTTTCATTTTTAATTCGTACCGTTTGATTAAACAGATATTTTATATGTCAGTATTAATATACAGTTTGACGCGCGAACTCACTTGTAATAATAAGACTTTTTCTATTATATAACTAAAGTATTTCCCTTTTTATTTCTTTTTACATATATGACATAGCTATTGACAGCAACACTTCACATTATACCCATTTTTGCTTTTAATAGAAGGAAACAAGTAATTTAAGCATTGGTCCACGGACCTTGGAGATATTATTCATTCACACTATTTGCTAGCACGTGTTTTTTTTTTTTTCCTTTTTTCTAAATATTTATAAGGGAAAATCAATCTTCCAGCGCAATATAGTGCAAATCTCGTCTTGCTTCTAAAATGCACCAAGGGTATTTCACATTCGATGCTCTGTTTTTTGTTTTTTTGGGAACTTTCTTAGTAAAGTACTGAGAAAGAACCTGAAATTGGAAACAGAGCATGCTAGAGAGAGAGAGAGAGAGAGAGAGAGAGTCAGCGAGGAAAGGACTGTGAAGGGGTGTATTTAGGGGCTTGTGTTATGCCTTACTTTTTTGGTCTTGAGGGTTTTGGAGCATCGTGTCGGGGAGAGGGGTGATCTTTTGAGAGGATTTTATTTTTCTTGGTAGAGGCTGGCATAAAGATAGTTCGTTTCTTTGGCGAGAGATAAGAAGGTGCAGAGATAGGTTAAGATCTCCGAGTGTGTATATTATATATATGTACGTACTGTGCTTCGTTGTACGCAGACACACAAGCCTCCTTGCTCACAGAACCAAGAAAAGTACGGTGCAGTGGATCACCGATACTCACGATTTGTAATGGGTAGGTGCTCCCACCCCCTTGCTTCCTCTGTTTCTCGTGTCCTCTTCTTGTATTTGTGTCTACTATTCTGGGTATTCTCATCATCTTGTGTTTCTCTGTGGTTGTTAATTCTGATTTGCTTTTGGATTTGTATTTGTTCCCAAGTAGGAAACACAGGCATGAGTGCGTTTTGTGTGGGTTTTGTTTTATCGTTTCGGGACGTTTCGTGGAGATTAATGAGTTGTGTTTGTCTTTACGTTTTAGTTTCAGAAAATATTCGTTAAAACTTGGGTGTTCACGGAAGTTAATCTGTTGTTTTGGGAGATTTGTTCTCTCTGCTTTATTCTTCTTTTTTCTTCTCTCTCTCATAATTTGTGTTTTGCTTCTTTTCCCCGGCGGGTCTAGATTTTCTTAGTTATGTGTTCTCTTCAATCTTAATTGAGCTCCATGCGGGTGGAATCTATCCCTCTCTCTCTCTCTCTCGTGTTGATAAAGCTTTTGTGATTCATTGGCTTGGTGGGTTACGGATTTTTTTCCCCACACATTAGTCTCTGAGCTTACTAACAGACGCCCGGACAAAATTTAGGTGGCGGTGCCTTGGCTTAGTTGGCTTCCCCTGTATTCTGGGTAATTCTATCATTTGTTTAACTCTTCGCGATTGGTCAGTTTGGTCTTAAAATCCAAACCACTCTCTCCTGTCTCCCCTTTCTTAAATGAGGTTCTTAATTACTCCTTGAAAGGATCGGTTGATGGATTTTTCTTTCGGAAAACTTTTACTCTTTATGATTAACAGTGTCTTGTTTTGATTGCATGTGGTTCTCTATTCATGTCCTTTCTTCTCTGACTGGTTAATTCTTGTTTCCACAGCTTACATTTCGGAGGCCAACACGCGCTTTTCACATGACATGGATGATGAATATGAGAAACTTTTTCGGAGATTGAATCCACCCAGGTATCTAAATTTCTAGCTTCTTCAATGTCTCTGAAAGTGGCCTTTATATTTGACCCAGACCAGGCTGAGATTTACACCTTCGTGCCCACTTTTTTTTTTCAGGGTTGTGATTGATAATGAGGCCTGCAAGAATGCAACAGTGATACGGGTATGCTGATTTCCATATTTTTTTGTTGGACTTTATTGGATTCTTTTTTTCTCTTTTAGGACTTATTCCATTGGATGATGCAGGCTGACAGTGCAAACAAGCACGGAATACTTCTCGAAGTAGTACAAGTCCTTACCGACCTTAACCTTATCATAACTAAAGCTTACATATCTTCTGATGGTGGATGGTTTATGGATGGTAAGGTTTTTTTAAGGATTTTTGGAACTTGTTCTATGGTATGTCTTGTACGTCTTTGGAATTCAAATCTGATTGTGTGAACTTTTTTTTCTCCTTCCATCAGTTTTTAATGTCACCGATCAAGATGGAAATAAGGTTACAGATGAAGGAATTTTGGACTATATTCAAAAGGTGAGTCCTGCTGGTATTTATCTATGTTTCTCTGATTTTCTGTACATATCCATCTGATTTCTTATGTTCATCTTCAGTCTCTTGGACCAGACGCATGCTTCTCATCCTGTATGAGATCTGTTGGGGTTATACCATCATTGGACCACACTGCAATTGAGCTAACTGGAAGTGACCGACCAGGACTTCTTTCTGAAGTGTGTGCTGTCCTCACGCATCTTAAATGCAATGTAGTGAGTGCAGAGGTCTGGACACACAACGCCCGGGCTGCAGCTGTCATGCATGTGACTGATGAGGAAACAGGGTGTGCAGTTACTAATCCAGAGAGGCTATCTAGGATTAAGGAACTTCTCTGTAATTTACTTAAGGGCAGCAACAAATCCAGTGCAGCTAAGACTGTGGTCTCTCATGGGATTACACACACTGAGAGAAGGCTTCACCAGATGATGTTTGCCGATAGGGATTATGAACGAGCTGATGATGTTGCCTCAGATGAGAAGCAAAGACCTAAGGTGAATGTTGTCAATTGGTATGATAAAGACTACTCTGTGGTTACAATCCAGAGTAAAGATCGGCCCAAGCTTCTCTTTGATACAGTTTGCACATTGACAGACATGCAATATGTGGTTTTTCATGCAAATATTGACGCTGAGGGTCCAGAAGCTTATCAGGCATGCCATTTATCTCGTCTGCTTATGTGCCCTTGCCACGTTGTTGGTGGGGTACTTTTATTGCTTTTGCTTTGGTTGTAGCATTCTGACTTATTTGTTTTGTGAATGTATTTGCAGGAATACTATATTAGGCATGTAGATGGTTGCCCTGTGAAATCAGATGCGGAGAGAGAAAGAGTGATACAATGTCTTGAAGCAGCTATTGAGAGGAGAGTGTCTGAGGTGAGTTATCTACATTATGACTGGGAAGCTGTAACTTTCATCTTGATTTTTGCTTATAAAAATAAAAACTTTCATCTTGATTTTTGTTGAGGAAATTGCCAATGGTTTGCCAATAATTATGCAGTTGAACGCATGGATAATTACAACTTAGGGTCATTCTGCTGTAGAACATATTCATGTTTTTATTAACCTTGGGTTTTTCTCCAGAACCCCGAGCCCCTGATTTTTACTTAGCTTTTGTGGCGTCTATATGAAATTAGACGAAGGCAGTCTATGTCTCTAATATCTTGGAGAAGTTATATGAGGTCATAGTGTTGGTCTGCAAAATGCCACTGTTTGTACTTGAGATTACCATGTGCTAGTTATTTACAAGTTTGAGTGTTTTGATATTTAAGGGGCCTATAACTAACAGGAAGTTGTAACCTTATGAATGATTGATTTTCAAATTAAAAGCACTCTCTGCCATTAACTTTTATCTTTATTGTGTATGTACATGCTTGTCTTTCATTGCCTTGAATTCTGTTGTTGCTTTGTTCCTTTTATAGGATCTCTTCATCATTATACGCTTAACTTTGTTTCTTCCTCATTCAGGACTTGAAGCTAGAACTCTGCACTACCGACAGGGTTGGGCTGCTATCTGATGTCACTCGCATCTTTCGTGAAAATAGCCTCACTGTCACCAGAGCCGAAGTTACAACTAAAGCGGGTCAAGCTGTTAATACATTTTATGTTCGTGATGCATCTGGGTATCCTATTGATTCTAAGACTATAGATTCCATCCGGCAAGAAATTGGCCAGGCTATACTTAAAGTGAAAGGCAACCCTGAAGACTTAAAACCTGTTCCTCAGGGGTCTGCAACTAAGTTCCTCTTTGGTGGTCTCTTCAAGTCTAGATCCTTTGTTAACTTTGGTTTGGTTAGGTCCTATTCCTGAGAAACTCACTCCCCTCCCCGTGTACATTAAAATCCCTCGGCTGCATACTCCATTACAAATCTAAAACCATTTCAGAGGTGTGACTTAAATTAGGAACATGTATATATATTCTGAAAAGAGTCAAGGAAAGCCATAGTGAGAGTCAAATTCCTTGTAAATTCCACCCATGTGTCCTGCTTTAACCTTTGTATTTGTTGCTACGAATCCAATGACGTTGGATTCTTGAAATCAAAGAAAGGAAAGTCCAACTAAATTGTGTAATGCCATGGAACTCTCAGATCTAACATAACATGTACATAATTTTTCTCTGCTTTGCTTATTAAGATCTTCTTTTCTTACTTTATTTCTCAGCTTTGCTTATTTCTCTGCTGTATTTCTCACTAGATGAGATGAGTTGAGATGATTTGTGAATAGTAGTGGGATTATTAGTTGAAATTAGATGATGTGAACTGTATCCAAACGGGTTTTGACTCTAATTTTGGATTGTTGTCCACCAAGAGGAATATGAATTTTGTGTATTAAGCTACCAACCTTGACCATTCTGTTCCCCCTTTGGACGGGTTGTTTCAGTGGCGGCTCACCTTTCTGTAGTCATGGGTTTGATATTCAAAATTCTACCTAAAATCTGGATGCGGGATCTTCAATATCGCTCTCTGATAAAGACAGGCACTTTCTACTACTTGGTCTGTTGTTGAACACTGTGCCAACTTCTGAATTCTCATACATTTGTTTCACACTTGAACTTGTCCATTTCATATGCTTTTCTCTTGCGGAAGAATTGTACTTTTCGGCCCTTTCTTTTGCTCCACATAGCATCCTAATGATTCACGAAACCTTCGATAAAAGTTCCAAAATCATTATTCTAAAAATATTACTACGCAAGCTGATGTAATCTTTTTTGGGCAAATTGATTTTGAAATCAATCACTCAAATATAAAGGAGTTTGGAAAGTGACATCAACCAATATAATTAAAGGATGATGAATTCTTTAATATCCTTGATGTTTTCCCAACCACAGTAGTCATTCTAGTGCAATCTAAAGCAATTTGAACGTTCCTTTTGACCGAGCGGTGAGAGGAGGACGCGCGCGGTTGGAAAGCACAAAAGCTAAAAGAACCAACCAAATATGAAAAGAGGAAAAGGAGTGACTAGTTTGTGTGGGAAGATGCGGTTTTCTTTTCTTAACTTATTGCCCCCAAACACCACATATTTCTGCACCACCCTCCCCTGCATGATTGGCGCTATCGTTATCGGTTGCTGTGCTATGTGGGGTGCCTTCACGTGTCTTCTCTTGCTCATCCAGGAGCTGCCACCTCTAGAGAGGAAATCGAGATGGACAAGTAAATATACAAAAGAATTACTACTGACATAAAAACTTTACACAAAAATAAACTTACAAATTTATGTAATTTTATAATATCCGTTAAATTTATTTTACAATAAAAATAACTTTATAATCTGATAAACTACATCAAACAACGTCAGTTTGTCAGTTTAATTTCGTTTTGTGACAAAAGTATTTCTCAATACACAAAATAGATTACAAAACTTTGTGTACCGTGGATAATGGGGTTTTGTTTCCATCATTGTCTCATTATTATGCAGAGAAGTAGTTTAAGACTCAAACGTCTTTTTGAATGTTATCTTTAGAGCCAGTATTTCAAATCCCAAGCATTTTCATTGGGACTAAACATGATTGGATTACTCCCCTTCTGCTATCTAAGATGCATCATATCAAAGGGTCTAATTGTGCTTAACAAATAGATTCTAAAGATAAAAGTGGATTAAAGTATTCAACATGTTACTGATTAGGAAAAAGAAAGATGAAAAAGCACATCTGACTAAAGTTAGAGCAGAAAGCTTCCCTTGAAAGAGTTAAAGACCCCTTTTCTGTTTTCTTTTTGTTTTTGCCAGGCTTCTCTTGGGCTTTAAAGATAGACATGAGCATGTGCACCCTCCTCGGGAATGCTGCTATATGCATACATTAATGTTTTGTGTTGCGTGCGTCTGTTCTTCTGAATCTATCAGAATCCCTCGAAACTTGAAAGCTTTTTCCAACTGGAGTGGATCTTTACTGATGGCACTACTTGGTTTCACTGAAAAATAAAAGTTGTCTTCTAAATCAATTCAGAATTACCTATTAATGCTTCTGGATAAGCATTCTCATTGTTTTGATCTGCATGCGTGTATTAAAGATAAGATAAGATGAGATGAGATGAGATGAAACGAAATGAAATAGACGAGATGAGACGAGACGAGACGAGATAAGTTGAGATTAAAGATAAAAAATTGAATAAAAAATTATTATAATATATTTTTTAATATTATTTTTATTTTATGTTATGTAAAAATTTATAAAAATTATAATTATGAGATAAAAGGTTTTCAAAATTTTAAATTTTAATCTTAAAAACACACCAAGATAAGGCAAAATAAACAGAAAAAAGACAGACTTGGTCAGAGCTGACACATCAATATTGTATTGCTGCTAAAATGTCAAGCATTGGGTGGTGATTTATAAAGGATATCCAGGTTTCTAAAATATTATATAATTATATAATCAAAGTATCGTGCTTCTGGACTATGGAGTTTGCTGTCGCTGGAAAGTTCTTGCTTTTAATTAATGTGTGCATTGATTCTTCTTTCACATGGAAGTGCAAGTGGGGTTGGAAAGTGAGAGTTTCTGAAGGCAACTGCAAAGTTATGAGCAACCTCCCGTACTCAAAGGAATGGCTTTGCAAGATTCAATCCCTCATCATTTTATTTAGTGAGCTTGTTGGTAAAAGTAAAAGGATTCAATCTTTATCTGCATATTGAGTGGCCACAAATCAAATGGAAACTTACTGAAACAAGCTAGTCAAATGCATTACAAACCTTCAATAATTGCCTCTCTGTTTCATGCCCGATGTCTCTTTCCCTCTCCCACTCTGTATGCTACAAATATGAGAATACATAAGCAGGCCCAAGAACATTAAGATCCCGTTTGGATAGTGAGATGAGATGAAATGAAATGATTTTAGATAAAAGTTGAATAAAATATCGTTAGAATATTATTTTTTAATATTATTATTATTATTTTTTGAAATTTGAAAAAGTTGAATTGTTTATTATATTTTGTATGAAAATTTTAAAAAATTTATAATAATGAAATGAGATGAGATAAAACCGTTTGTGTATCTACTGAGCCTTAATTGTGGACTCTAGTGCTGAGTTTCCTGGCTTTCTAACTTGTGTTCGTAAGGATGACTTTATGTTTGGAAGGTCTTGAAGCCGTTTGCAAAGGCGAGCTCCTCTCCTTTTCAGCTAAAACTAACAGGCCCTTCGTCATGCATTAGTGCAGAAAAAGAGCGGTAAGAGTAGCATTTTTATTTCAGAGCATACTACCATGGCAAGTCATCTCTTTTGGGAATCAGAAAGAGCTTGTTTTTGGCTGCTGCTTTCTGCTTGCAACGATAGCTAATCATTGCAATAAAGCCTAATTTCAGATGGTGGCTCAGCCCTTATGATTGGTCCTTGGGCTGGGACCTTACGAAGCAAGTGAAAAAACAAACACCTGATCGTTTGGACACGGATTACATTTACTGAAATAATTTAAGTTAAAATATTTTATTAAATTTTAAAAAATAAGAAAAAATTAAATAAAAAAATTATAAAATTATAAAATTATTTTTTATTTTGAAATTTGAAAAGATTGTATTTTTTTAAATATTTTTTTTAGAAATTTTAGAAAGTTATATTATATTTTATATTTAGACAATGATTAAGTAATGACTAAATAAAAAAAAATAAAGACTTTAAATTGAAAAATATTTTATATTTGAATGATATTTAAAAAAAATATCTAAAAATATGTGATAATTCCTTAGTATCTAAACTATCCTTTATATAATTACAAATGTTGAAACCTTTAATCCTCTAATCATAATATAGGTCCTGTGCCTACTCTTTTTTTTTTTAACACAAATGTATAAATGGAATGCCAAACAGTTATTCGGCTTAAACTAATAACCCCGACAAGCAAAAATAAGATGACATATAGTTACATCTTAGGAGTGGTTTGGATTCAAAGATGAGTTGAGGTGAGTTGAGATGGTTTGTGAATAGTAGAATAAAAGTTGAATTATTTATTATATTTTGTGTGGAAATTTGGGAAAGTTGTTTTGGGATTTGAAAAAGTTGAATTGTTTATTATATTTTGAGTGGAAATTTGAAAAAGTTGTAATGATGAGATGAAATGAGTTGAGATGAGTTGAGGTGGGTTTTGAATGCAAACGAGGCCTTAAGTCAACTGATTGACAATGCCGCTGAGTGATTACTGTCCATACTCTTTGTATATAAATTGCAGTTTTTGAGTACGTAAATCTCATATACTTCTTCTAAAATATTTGATTAAATTCGGGACTCACATAAAAAAATTATTTTTTAATGATGGATTTCACTTTTTTTTAAAAAGTCTATACACCACGCTCTCATCTCACTATTTATAATGTGATACTTTTATTATCCTTAAATGATCATTTATTTTTTTAAAAGAAGAAATATAAAGATTGATGGGCAATGACAACTCTATTAGTGGGATGAAAATGGAATATGAGTGTAGTGTATAGAAATTTTATTTTCAAAATGAATGCATAAGACTTGCATATTCAAAATCTGTATCTAGCATTAGGATTGTTAAAAAAAACTGCACGGTCGACCTGACCGAAAACCCGACCTGTTTTAGGTGTAAAAAGGGAACCGGTTATAACCGATACTCGTTTGCTTTTTAACCGGGTAATACCCGATACCCGTTTTTACCCGAAACAGCATCGAAAGGGCAAACTCTCTACTGGCGTGAGAGCAGAGCAACGGTTCCTTACCTGGTTGGTGGTGGCGTGGGGCTGATACAGATCTGTTTTGAGAGCACTCAAACATAGTTTGCTTCGAATGAGAACTTACTGGCCGACGGTGGTGGAGGAGATTAGTAACTTGGCGCCGGTGGACGGAGCTGCAGGGGGAACTCCACTGGCAGAGGGAAATTTGGGTGGTGTGGGCTGGGCGGAACTCAAATGCCAGAGCTTTGCTTTAGGTCGACGATTCTTACTGGCCGACACTGGTGGTATTCGGCATCCATCTATGTACCATGCGGTTCATAATTAGGACAACCAGCCTTTTTTTTTTTAGTTTTTGAAAAAATACAAAACTACTTAGGGTGGGATGAAACAGACAAGTAAGAGGGGGATTATGATAAGCAGAGGAGTTGTGCTACATAGAAGTCCGAAACAGACAAGTAAGAGGGGGATTATGATAAGCAGAGGAGTTGTACTACATAGAAGTCCCACACCCCTACATGCTACTTAAAAATATATAATTTTATTTTTTTATCTTTATATTTCATATTACAATTCAATATGAAATATGAGGGTAAAAAAGTAAAATTATATATTTTTAAGTGGTGTGCAGAGTGTGAGGTTTATATCTAGAATATTTCATAAGCAGAGCTCTCAAATGGAAACGAAGTCAACATACCAATTGTATAATACTATTTCACTCGCACGTCTCTTTCTTAATTCTTAATAAATAAATAAAGGATTTTTGCATGCATAATAATCGGATCTGAAATTTTTATTCACTCTAGTCCCTACCAATCACATAACACTAGTATATACTTGTAAAATCATATGAATCTATGATACGATGTAATCCTAAATTGGGCTTCTTCAGTTTGTTGGGTACTGTAGAGTTCCAGATATAATGGGTATTGGAAATGAAATCTACTTATCTATTTGGTCCCAGAGTTTTTCTAGTATATATATAAATTATTTCCAAAATAAAAATAAAAAAGTTGGGTCGGAATATCTGTTTCTTCTGAACTATTTTTGGGTCGACCAATCGGGTAATCGGGTATCGGCTGAACGGAATAGTTCACTATTAGGTCGGGTCGAAAATGGTTGTTTTGGGGTCGGAGAACAGTCCTATCTAGTATTATATTAATTGATTAACAATGTAGTTGATAATAGAAAAAATAATAAAAACCATTTTTATCTTTCTCAAATTTAGGAGGATATCGCAAAACAAAGTTTAGATGGTTCTCTTCAATTTCATGCAATAACAACATATGCTACAGATGATCCTCTCCTTCTTGAAGGATGAGGTTTCTCGTTTTGCCTAGGCAAATGTCTATCTCTTAGACACAATTCTAAAGAGTCTTAGTATGGAGGAAGAGTTAGAACTTAGAAGAACTATGGAAAGTTTCAATCCCACTGATCAAGAGAGATAGGAATTAATACTACCAACTTCAGCACTAAACGAGTTGTTGTCAAAAGGGAAATATTGTCTTCTTGCATTGATCGTGATTGACAAAAGAATTAACAAAGAAGCATTCTGAACAACCATGATAAAGGTATGGAGACTAGATGAAGGGATACAATTAAGAGAAGTAGGAGAAAACAAATTTCTACTGGAGTTTCAATATGAATGTGATAAAGAGAAGGTAATGTGGGGGAGGCCATGGTATTTTGATAGGCTACTTGTCTGCCTCTAAGAGTTTGAAGGTAACACCCTTCCAAAAGAAATATCTTTTTCCAAAGAACATTTATGGGTTCCGCTTCATAATGTGCCTCTGGCAAGTATGACAAAGGAGATTGGCTCTCAAATTGGATTTGTTCTGGGAAAAGTGATGAGAGTTAAAGCTGATGGAAAAGACTTTGGGTGGGAAAAGCTCTTAAGAGTTAGAGTGGAGATTGATATCACAAAACTTTTAGTTAGAGGAAGATTTTTGAAAATTGATGGAAGACAAATGTGGATTCTATTCAAGTATGAACGACTCCCAATTTTATGCTTTCAATGTGGTGTGATTAAACATATGAAGAAGAACTGTCCTAAGGCCAATCAGAGAGAGTACACGACTGCTGAGGTTCAATGGTAGAATGGATCATGGTTAAGGGCAACACCAAAAACTCATAACAGTGAATCCAAAAAAATTGATGGTGACCTGCTAGCACAGGCGCAACCTAACCATGAACAAACGATTTATGGCGAGGGGCTCAACCAGGACACTGAAAATGGTAAGACCATATCTCAGGCACAACAAGATGGGACCATTGATGAGATTCCTGAAAAGCAGGAGCGGTTTACTCAATCAATTGACCCTGTGATTCTGGAGAATCATTCAAATCAAAAGAGTAGTGGGAAAGAGATTTGTCTCCACCTTTGAAAATTCCTACAGGATCTTCTAAATATGGAAATGGGACAAAAGAAGAATCTCCTCCCATACTCATAGATAGGAATCCAATGCATGAGGCATTAATGGAAGATATGAAGGTTGCATGAATAAAAGAAGCTGGGCAAATTGATCAAATCCCATAATTAGAGGAATCACTGTCTAATCAAGTAAGTTCTTTAGATCAATTTATTTATGATCAAATTCAAATTCTAGCCAAAACAAAAAAATAAGTCAGCTAGAAAATAAGAGTAAGAGATAATTCTTTTATTACTCAAACTGCTTCTCAAAATATTACTGATTAGTATGGAAATGATGGTTCTAAGAAAAGGGATGGTGATAATAATGCTAAAGATGAATTGGGCAGTATGTTTATTAAAAAGTGTAAACAAATGCTCTTTCCTGAAGCTTAAACTAGGAAGAAATCGTGAATGCTGTTAAACAACCCCACCAACAACCATGATTTGCTTAAGTTGGAATTGCTGGAGGCTTGGAAACCCCCGGATAGTTAGAGACCTTCATCAAATGGTGAAGAATTAGTTCCTAAATTTTGCCTTTCTTATTGAAACAAAATGCAATAGAATGAAAGTGGAGAAAGTGAGGAATTGATTAGGTTTTGAGCACTACTTTGTAGTTGACAGTAAGGGTCTAAGTAGAGGAATTGTTTTCTTGTGGAAAAGTCAGATGAATGTTACTTTAGACTCTTATACTTAGCTATATCTCCCGACGAGTTACAAAACCAGGAAATTGGAAGCAATTTCTCTTAATAGGTTTTTATGGAAATCCTTTGACTGCTGAAAGGATAAATAGTTGGAATCTAATTCGAGCATTAGAACCTAGCAGTTGTGTGGCATGGCTTTGTATAAGTGATTTTAATGAGATTCTTCACCATACTGAAAAAATATGGAGCAGTTGTTAGACCTGAAGGACAACTGGTAGCATTTAGAGAAGCAGCTAATGATTGTGGTCTGAGTGACCTAGGTTACATTGGTCATAAGTACACGGAGCTTTAGAAGACCAATTTGTTACCAAAGAAAGACTTGACAGAGCTTTTGGAAACATTGCTTGGCATGAAATGTTCAAAGAAACATCAGTGAGGGGCCTTGAATGCACAAAGTTCTGATCATTGTCCTTTACTGATCACTTTTCATAATAGTTGGAATGCAGAAAATAAAAAAGATTTTCTGCTATGAAACAAGCTGGGCACAGAAGGAGGATTGTCATTTGTTAATAAAGAAAGAGTGGAATAAACCAGCAATGTCCACTAATAAGCTGAGGGTCACTACTGCTGGGTTGCAAAGGTACAAAGATAAGTTGACTAACTGGAGTAAAAAGACATTTGGAAATCAAAAGGGCATCATCTCTTTTAAGCTCAATCAAATACAAAAGCTTCAACAATCAAACTAGGGTGATTTAAAAAGTAGCATCAAATAGTTATAAAAGGAAGTAGACTTACTTCTAGAATAAGACAATCTCAAATAGAAGCAAAGAGCTAAACATAGATGGTTGAATGGAGTAAATAGAAATACTAAGTTCTATCACATGTGTGCAAATCAAAGAAGGAAGACCAATTCAATTCACAGAATCTCACATAAAGAAGGAAGAATAGTTACAACACATGAGGAGATTAGTCACCAATTCCAAAAGTTCTTTCAGGAGCTTTACACATCCTCCAATCTACAAGGAATTGAAGACTGCTTGTTGTCCATGGCTTCAAAAGTAAATGCAGAAATTAATTCTTCTCTCCTCGAAGAGTTTATTGTCTAAGAAGTTGAGGAGGTTATTTTTCAAATGAATGCTCTTAGCTCTCCAAGTCTAGATGGCTTCCCAGCAGCCTTCTATCGAAATCATTGGACCCCAATTGGAAAAGAGGTATGTGTTGTTGTCCTTCATGTGTTAAAATCGAATGGTTTGGTTGATGAAATAAATGAGACTTACATTGCTCTTATTCAAAAATTAAAATCTCTTAATAAAGTCTATGATTTTTAGACCAATTAGCATTTGCAGTGTAATTTATATAATTGTTCCAAAGGTTGTGGCTAATAGGTTGAAATCTATCCTGAATGATATTATCTCCCCCACTCAGTCTACTTTTGTGCCAGGAAGGTTAATTTCAGATAATATTATTGTGGCATATGAGGTAATGCACACAATGAATAGCAGGCTAGTAAGAAAATCAAGCTATATGGCTTTAAAGTAAGATATGAACAAGGCATACGATCAAATAAGATGGGTATTTCTAAGAGTAGTATTGATGAAGTTAGGATTTGCACAAAGATGAACTAACTTGGTGATGAGGTACATTGAAGCTGTTTCCTACTCAATTCTCATCAATGGTACACCTAAAGGCTCTTTCAAACTAATAAGAGGAATTAGACAAGGTGACCCACTATCACATTTTCTATTCATTTTATGCGCTGAAGTTTTTAGCAACCTTCTAAGTTGTGCAGAACACACTAGTGTTATCTCAGGCATTCTTATAGCTCGAAGGAGGGATCCACATCAACCACATGTTATTTGTAGATAATAGCCTCCTATTTTGCAAAGCTAACTCTTTAAAGTGGAGCATGTTAATACACATTCTGGAGATGTATGAGAAGGCATCTGGCCAAATGTTAAACAAAGATAAGACCTCCATTTATTTCAGTAGGAATACTTCCAAAGAATCTCAAGATATAATTCTCAATATAGTAGGCATTATATCAACTCTGTCATATGACAAGTATCAGGGGTTGCCAGCACTTATTGGAAGATCATAATCCAATTCATTTAGAAGCATTCTGGACAGGGTTCGACATATAATCAACGATTAAAAAATGACGTTTCTTTCACATGTAGGGAAATAAGTTATTCTCAAGTCAATGATTCAAGCACTACCAACCTATATTGTGGTTTTTAAACTTCCCAAATCCCTACTCAGCAGTATAAATCAAGTTATGCAACAATTCTAGTGAGAACAATAAGAGAATGAAAAGAAGATATATTGGGTCTCTTGGAACAGGATGAGAAAGGCAAAATCTATAGGAGGACTAGGACTTATAGATTTGGAAAGTTTTAATCTTGCAATGCTTGCAAAGCAAGGGTGGAGGCTTATCCAAAACCCTAATTCCTTAGCTTCTAAAGTTATGAAGTCCAAATATTATGTTGAGCATTCCTTCTTCTAGGTCAAACTTGGCAGCAGACCTTCTTTTCTATGGAGAAACATCATTTCAACAAGATATCTGATACAAGAAGGAACTATGTGGAGAATTGGCAATGGTCAGCATGTTCATATTTGGAAGGAAAGATTGATTCCCCACCCAATGTCATTCAAATTCCATAGTGCTGTTAGGAGATTAGATGAAAATTCCAAAGTGAAAGATCTGATTGAACCAGACACTCATCACTAGAAACAAACTCCGATTGATAAGATTTTTTCAAAAACAGAAGCTGAAACCATAAAGAAAATCCCTCTAAGCTTCTGTAACAATTAAGACAAATTAATATGGAAATGCACTACAAATGACCAATTCTCTATGAGGAGAGCTTATCACCTGGAAAAGGAAATACAAGATAGATTTGTAGGGAGGCTTCAAGTGGCAACATACAGAGGAAAATATGGCCATTAGTGTGGAAGCTGAATGTTCCTACTGCAGAAAAAAGTCTTTTTGTGGAGAGCATGTCTAAAGGCTTTACCAACAAATTTGAATCTATTAAAAAAGAAAGTAGTGGATAGCCCCAATTGCCCGATGTGCCTTAAGGAAGAAGAGTCAGTGGCACATGCCTTGTGAGGATGTATTGTAGTTCGAGATGTTTGAAGTCATTGCTCCATGAAATTACGGAAAAGCTACTTTCCTAACAAGGGTTTTATGGAGCTGATAGAGGCCATGTGTGATGTTTTTTTAGAAAGATCAACTGCAGGAGTTTGCAGTAATAGCAAAATGAATTTGGCAGAGATGAAATGAGCTTGTGTTTAATGATGGTTTAACCCATCCTAACTTTGTGGTGATGCACTCTAAGCAAACTTTGCAAGAGTTGAAAATGAATTGGACACAAAGGAAAAGCTCCTCAAAAGTAACTAGCAATCTAACTCAGTGTTGGAAACCTCCTCCCAAGAATGCTATAAAGATCAACTGGGATGCTGCTATTGACAAAGCTCTATGTAAGGTTGGAATTGGGGTGATAGCTCGAGATTGGAAAGAAAGAGTCATAGCTACTATGAGAATGAACAGGAGTTTGTTCCCTGATCCTTCCCTTGAAGAAACTTTTGGTGCTTTTCAAGCAACCATTTTCGAAGCATATTTGGGGCTAACAAACATTAATAATTATACTTGAGGGAGACTCTCTTCAAGTTTTTAAAGCCATAACAGATTCTGGAGAATCTTGGACTAGTACTTGAATGTTAGTGAGTGATATCAAATGTCAACTTCTTAGTTTTGCTCACTGGGTAGCCAATCATGTAAGAAGATAGGCTAATGAGATAACCCATGTTTTGGCAAGAAACACTTTGAATATTTCTGATGTAATTGTGGATATGGAGGCTAACCCTTATTGAGAAGGATTTGATTAATAAAACAATCTTTATTTAAAAATAAAAAAACATATGCCACAAAGATGGTATTATAATAAAGTGATTTGTACAATTCTAGATTATGCAAGTTCAGCATAGTTCTTTTTAGAAAAAGGTAAAGCGCACTTAGGATCCACACGAGAAATCTCAATTTTTTGTAGAGGGCCCAATTTATTTTCAAAGAAATTTAACAGGATTTGCATATCTTAAAATTATATCTAACATTACTCTTTCTTATCACGAAAGTTGATAAATTCTTTTACAATTATATTTCAAATAGATGGTAGCTATGCAAATTCCAAGTTATAATACAATGACAAAATTGTATGGTTTGGTTGTAAAATTAGTTTTAAAAAAATTGTGTAGGTGCGTCATCAATTTCTTAGCACTACTATTTGAATATTTTATAAAATATGGTGTATTTTAGTTTTATTTGTCAAGAAATGTAAAATGAATAGAATGCTTATCTTGTCAGAATTTGTTGTTCGGTCAGTTTTGTTTTTTTGAAAACAAATATAAATTTCATTCATTGAGAATCATCATTACAGAATTTCTCCTTTAATACATAATTCAATATGGAAACAAGACCCTCCTCTATCCAGATTTGTTCATTATCCACTTGAAGTCCATTCTTGCTAAGTTGATGAGCAACTGTGTTTCCATCCCTGCGAATAAACTGTATTTTCATAAAGGCCATGTTTGCAGCATGTCTCTTACTTCCTTTTGAAATTGCCCATAGCTAGTCCAATTTTCTGAATAATATAAACATCCCTTACTTTTGTCTGTGCATCACCTTCAAATATAGCTGCTGAGAAACCCATGTCTTGGCAAACTTCCATTGCCCTCCATAAAGCCATACTTTCTGCACTTAGTGGATTTGTAGAGAATCTTTTATTTGCACTAAGAGATAGTAACAGATCACCTTTAGAGTCTCTTATCACCACCCCAAGACCTGTTCTCCTGGCATTCTTATCCATAGCTGCATCCCAATTTACTTTAACATAATTTCCAGTTCGCTTTCTCCATCTAGTTTCACTTCCTTCAGCTGTCATATTTTTGTTTAGGACTTTCTTGGCCAACTGTTGGGCTTCATAGAACTCTTCTAACTTTGCTTTTACTGCTCTACCTAACTCTTTGGGCCCTATGAATTTCTCTTCAAAGATCAACCCATTTCTCCTTAGCCATAGCTTTCTCATTGTCATTGCTACCCATTCCACTTCCTCTTGCTTTAGGCAGCTCACACATCTTTCCCATAGATCCATTAAATCAGCCTCGTATGACTTCCACTTCTGAATAGGGGACTGATCTCCCCTCCCCATACATCACTAGTAGTTGGGCAGTCCTAAAGCACATGTAATATGGATTCCTCATTCTATTTGCAAATAGGACACATTGGATCTTCAATGGCCTTTTTCTGATATAGGTTTTTTCCTGTTGAAAGTATATTATTACATGCCTTCCAAAGAAAAATCTTTACCACACCTGGAGCATTTAAGGCCCATATTGATGTCCATACTCTCTCTCTCTCTCTCTCTCTCTAATGTTAGCAAGAAGATGTTTCCCCCTTTGCAGCTTTTATCCTATTCATTTCTGCATGATAGACACTTTTGACATTAAATATTTCATTCTTTGAAAACTCACATATCAATCTATCTGCAGCTCTCCAAATTTACTGATAGGGATACTACAAATTTCAACAGCTTCCTCAGTTGAGAAATTCTCGACTATTAGATCTTCTTTCCAACCATTTTCAGCCCCATCAATTAAATCTGCAACTAATGAATCTGGAGCTAGAGTTGTTGTTTGGGGTTGGGAGCATACAAATGATATGTTTGCTTCATGATTCTTGCAGCTAGGGAGTTTTGTTTCATCATTAGCCTCCAACACTGTTTTGCTAATAGTGAGTTGTTAGAAACTTCCATGTCTCTAAATCTCATTCCACCCTCCTCTTTTGATTTCCCCATTCTTCTCCAACATGATCACTGAATCTTTCTATCATTCTGTTTATGGCCCCATCAAAATCTTTGCATTATTTGGGTGATTTCCTTGCAGAGCTTTTTTGGCATCTTGAAAACACTCATTGAATAGGTAGGGACTGCTTGTAGAACGGCCTTGATAAGAACCTCATTCCCAGCTTGAGATAAGAACATATTCTTCCAATTGTTCAGTTTCTGCAAGATTCTCTCTTTGATGCATCAAAAGTTTTAGATTTACCAACTGACCAGAAGCTTTCCCATATGAAGCCAGCACCTAATACAACTTAGGATGACAAGAGTGACCTAATACATATCCAAATTTTTTTTTATATGAATAAAAATTGCGTTATACAAAATGAAAAAGCGAAAAAATTATGAAAATTGCATAAAAGAAAAAGTTTGAATTCCATCAAATTTTTAAGGAGTTTTATGAATTATTTATTCTATTTTCAAGTTGGTGTATTGAACATATTATACATATAATAAGATTTTATTTATAAGATTTAAATTTTAGAATTTATTTTGTAAATTAAATTATGTCATATAAATATTTGAGTAATGATAGGGCTTACAACCTATTCACAATTTATATACAACTTTAAATATAATAATGTTTTTATTGTTTTTAAACCCTTCAAATCAAAAGTAAAAGTTAAAATAAAATTTAAAATAATATTCTTTTATTACGTAATTCTATCATTTCTATATTTAAAGTGTGCTCCAAACATCTATTTGAAAATATAAATTTTTAAGAGTAATACTACATACAATCGTGAAATACGTAAGTGTTGTGCAGTCTTTTAAAAAAAAAGTAGAATCTACTATTAAAAAATTAATTTCTTTTCATGTAAGTCTCATATTTATTTTTTTTTTTCAAAGTAATTGCATGACTCTTGCGTACTCAAGACTGCAATTATAATTTCTCAAATTTTAAATGTTATTCTCCCAATTTTAACCTCTTAACCCAGAAAATTTACATAATAAACCTTCGGCTCCCAAATGTCGTTAGTCAACAAACAAATCCCCGTCTCACACGTCTGTGAAGCTGGTTATCTCACTCGGCGTCACGCGCGACTTCCCCAAATCTAAAGCGTACTGCCCACACCACACGAGTATCTTCTCATCGTATAATATCATCGATTCGTTGTTTATTTGGGTGTTTTTTTTGGGAACTAGGGTTTCTCTTTTCTTCCAAAATTTTCGATTTTTGTAACCCTCAATGTTTACGCACTCGCCCCGCTCTCCTTCTCAGATTTTGGTCTCTTTCGAATGCGAAGAGTTTCAGGTTTCTTCTTGAGAAAGGTAAGCTTCGTTTCTGGTTGTTACTGTGCGATTGATCCATGCTGTATTCGATGTCCGATGTTCGAATTCTCACTTCTACTTGTGCACTTGCTTTTTTCGTTTTTTTTTTTTCCTTCGGAAAAGTGGGATAATCTTTATAAAAAAATCTGGATGATTATGAAAGTGCGCGCTTTGTATTTGATTCCGAGGTTGCGGTTCGGCTTTCTAGTTTCTCCTTAGTTCCCGTGTGGGTGTTTGAATTCCAATGGTGTTTTTTTGTTTTATAGTTGAGATATATTTTCGAGGCCAAAAGATTTGGCTCGTGTTGATGAAGCTGTCCTTTTGTATAGCTATCTGAATTCTTGGTTCCAACCGAATAGATTTCCTACAAGTGTTTTATGAGGGTTACCTTTCATAAGTTTCTTGTATCCATTCTCAGGCTACGCTTATTTTCTTGATTCAATACAAATTTATTCTTACTTATTAGAAAAGGTGTATTATGAGGTCGGATTTTGAAAAGAAACTATAGGGCGATGAACGAGTTTCTGGGAAAAAAAAAAAGAAGCCTTGGGCGTCTGGAATCATGTGTAAAACTGAGCGTTAATTGAACAAGTGTACACTTTCACCATCATGCTTTCCTGAATTCACTATTTCTGTTTTCTGTACATAAGCATGGTAGTGTTTTATCACTTTAATGCCGAATAAAGGTCTCTACCCTTGTCCTTTTATGAAAAAAATTAATTATTTGATGGGAATCAGTGAGAATGGAGTGATAAAACCAAGAGCTATCCTTTTGGCTTGAGATGGCTCAGAAGTAATGCTGCTTATGCTTGATCAAATTTTATGTGATGAGTTGCTTAATGAAAGGAACTGTATGTTCTTGGTAATTGCGATCATTGCTTGCTCTTGATATTTTGTTTGCTTGTGTTCCTCTATTGTATGGAAACCATTAGTTTATAGGTTATAATTTTCCTACATCCTACTTTTTCATGCCCAAACTAACCTCGAGTGTTGTCTACTACATCGAGCCCAATCAATTTGGAAATTTCACCCGGAACCTCCTTCGATATTTTTGCATAAACTAACTCTGTAGGAATCCAAACTTATCCGAGCACCACCTTCCTCTTGCTATCTGTTTTTTATTTTTTAAATTTTAATTCATCACCCTTGCAAAAATGATCCATCATTCCACAACACTATAGCCATTTTTCTTGCAAAGCATGATTGAATGTCATTGGAATTTTGACATCGAAACTCCCACTCCCAATTCTGAATAGGAGCTTACACTGTCTTCCAATTAACAAGGTGATGTTTGAAATTCATATCCTAAACCATCGAAAATCTTTTTATTTTCTACATTATTAGTCATTCCAACAGGCAAAGGGAAGAGGGAGAAAATAAGTTGATGAGCTAGATAATGTACTCTTAAACACAGTCAGTCTTCCTCCTTTGGGTAGGTGGAGTTTCCTCCAGCTTTCCATCCTTTCAATCTTCAAGAAAACCTTACATCCAAATATTCCGTTAAGGATGCTAAGGTAGAAAGAATAAGTTTGTGTTTGGGTAGTGGAGTGATCTGACTATTCAATATTTTATCATTACTTTTCACTACTATTCATAGATTATCTGAGATCACCTCACTACCCAAATGTAGCCGACAATGGTCGAGTGGAACCTATTAAAAATTATTAAGATAGGTTTTATTGGGTTTGTAAAAGTGGTGGGACCATTAAGAATATGTTTGGATTGAGAGTTTTAGGAGATGTTTTTATTGAAGTTAGAAGTTGCGGTGGGGCTCATTAAAAATATGAAAGGAAGAAAATTTTCTTGAGATGTTGTTTTTGAGTTTTGGGAAGTTCTTGGCGTAAATAGTTTGGATTAAGAATAAGAAATTTTTGAGAAACTTTTGGTTCCCAAACATGACCTAAGCCTCATATTTCCAAATCTTAAAGGACTGTTACACCTCCTTGTACCTCCATTGTCAAGAAGAATTGGAAGTGGTCATTGAAGCTATTTTTGGCCTTGGCAAGGGTGCCCTTGGTTGGTACCAATGTAAAAAAACCTTTGCCTCACTCAAAAATATATGTACGAAAACCTTTGTGTTGGTCAACTTCAACAAAATGAACACTCTGACTAGGTGTGTCTGATTTCTACTTTTTGTGTACATGGGATACTAAAACTTATCTTTCTTATAAAAAAAAGGTCATTTGAAAGGACACTGAGCCACCATCTTCCATAATCACTTTGAAAGATTTTTGACTCATTCTAAAAGTTTTATCCCTGCCCGTTAACCCAAAGCTTGGTTGATTTGAATCAAAGCAGAGGGGCGCAGCTTCATGCCTTAATCACAACTTATTAAAAGTCGTGATCCTAGAGGAAACTCATGGAATGGAAAAATAGATCTGGAATGCTTTAAATATTGTATTGCTTGAAGTTAAAGAATTATTTACTTTTAGTAATGAGTTATTAATTCTTGAAATGGATACTTCCATTTACTTTTCATTTGCTGCGCAAGGTAAGATGGATGTATCTCCTGTGTATGGATATGTTGTTTATTAGCTATGGCTTCATGTTATCTTGAAATACACATATTCTTACTTGTGTTGTTGACAGGCAGAAGTAAATGAGAGGAAAAGGAGTATCCATGGGTCCTTCTCAGCCTGGAACTTCTGGGAACAAGAGAATGAAAAGTGGCAACACCAAAGGAAATATTGATGATTTTGTTCTCATTGACGTTGACAGTGATCTATCTAGTAATGTTGTTATTATTGATGTTCCTGAGCCATCTATACAACGGGGGTTAAGAGGCTCTAGTGTACAGAGAAAAGTGAGAAAATTTCCGCATCAGGGTGTTATTAGCATTGATGATGATGAAAGTGATGTGATGGATCATCATGGATCTGGTGACAAAGGTGGTGGGGAATTGGATAGTGATGCCACCTCAAGCAAAAGATCTGGTCCTGCCACCAAGAAGGTGCAGAATTTTATAGATTTAGATGGTGATGAATGTTGGGTTGTTCATGAAAAAGGATCCTCATTCAGGGTGTCGCAGTGCAAAAAGCAAACATACTCAGATAAAGCTGCCTGTAGGAATTGCTATGGTTTGTATTTTGAGTCTGAGACTGGTTCATCTGAAAGCGATTCTTCTGATTCTGAGCTTATGGAAGGTTCTTTTGGAAAAATTCATGAACAATGGCAAAAAGCTTCCTTAAAGAGAAAGCATGATATTCGCAATGGTCAATCAGGTTTAGATGACCAGACTAGTATTTCTGGTTCCCATATTGGCAATCGTACCAATATTGAAGTAGATAATAGGACGGAAAAGCACCCGGAGGTCCCTGTTTCTTCAAGTTCGAGTAGTGAGCTTTATGAAAAAGAAAATTTCTCTTCCTTTTTTGGGAGTGGTGGAGGATACAATGAGGGTACTTCTTTCAATCCTGCTATGGCAGGCCCTTCTGTAAAATTTAATCAGAGAGTTCACCAGACATCTACTGACGATCCTCCTCTTAGCTATGACAGGCAAAGTTGCAATCATGTTAATGGGTGTGGCAATGGTTTTCTGAGCAGTGAAAGAAATCCTCAAAGGCCTCCTTTGTGGACCAATCAAAATCACAGTGATAAGCAATCTAAACGTACACGGTCCACTCGAGAAGGTGAAATATGTGTTGATCTTGATGGAGCTGTATTGAGGAACAAAGATGGCACGTTTCCTCAGGCACCTTCTAGTTGCAACAATTTTGATGAAACGCATGTAAATATTGATAGAGCTGCATCAAATTTAGCTGATGGTAGCGAAGAACTAGTTAACGGTGTTGTCAATGATTTTTACAATGAACACAGTCCCCGAGATTCTTTTTTATGGTCCAATCAAGATCAAGGTGCTAAAAACACCAAGTATAAGAATTCCAATGAAGACGACAGTGAAAGACATGCTAATCTTGAGGAATGTTTATTGAGGAAAAAAGATGAGTTTCACCAGGGATCCAGTTGTAATAATATTGATGACAAGGACAGAGGTGTACTGAATTCTCAATTATCTGGTGAAATGCGGGTTGATTGTGGTGGTGCTCATCCTGAATATGCAGATAGTACCGCTCATGGAGAATCTTTCTTTCGTGACACCCCTTTGGAAGGCAAGTCAGGAGTGAGTAATGGAAAACCTTTTGTTGAGGAAAAGGGGAAAACAGATTCTGAAAAATTATCATTTAGCAACACTCAATGCAAGGAAACCCATTTTGTGGAAGCAAAGGTGACTTCTGATGTAAGGGGTCAATTACTTACTCAAGATGTCAATGTTACTCCCCAGGGTCAGATAGATATTATCAACGAACGCGAAAAGCTCAAGGAGACTGATGAATACAAGCGAGCAATAGAAGAAGAATGGGCCTCCCGGCAGCGCCAGTTGCAAATTCAGGTTTGGCATGCTTATTTATAGCTGGAGTAGTTGGTTCTCAATGCTGTTCTATTCTCTCACATGCCATATTTACCTTTTTCTATTGGATATGCTACCATGTGTTTTGAATAATTGAATAGCATCTTGTTATTGATTCTCCCGAACTTTTCGTATCTTGTCCATCTAGGAGGATCTATTATGTGTATGTGAACGCATAATTATTAGCCTGGAATTGTGAAAGAAAGCACTTGCTTATGGAACAAATGGCCAGCTACTTTGTTCTTCTTATACATTTCATACACAGCCATATGGATTAACTTGTCTGCTTCTATGCCTTCACAATGTTTTAAACCACACTGTATGGTAAGGGTTGTCTGTTACGATTCATTACCAAGCATCCATAATGGTATAATGCGTATATAACTAGCAAGGTCATATGTGAGAATTTTCACATTCTGGGAGATTGTAATTATCTACGAATATTCTATGTTTGTGTTTTTCTCTTGTTTGAGAGAAGGCGTAAATAGAGGATGGAGTATTCCTTTACAACAAAAGAATTTGGGAAGAAGTTTATGATAATTTGTTATTGTATTTTGAAACTAGTCAGCTGGGCTCGTTTGTTTTCGGAGATGAGATGAGATGAGATGAGTTGAGATTAAAGTTAAAAAGTTGAATAAAATATTGTTAGAATATATTTTTTAATATTATTTTTGTTTTGGGATTTGAAAAAGTTGAATTGTTTATTTTATTTTATATTGGAAGTTGGGAAAGTTGTAATGATTAGATGAGATGAGATGTTTTCTGAAAACAAACGAGTCCGCATGCCTAGGCCTAGACACTACTTGGATGGGTAGTCCTAGACACTTATCCTACAATCCTTGGATGTACAATAAGCACATTGGCACTTCTTGTTCTTTTAACTCAATGCTGAAGAGCTCAAATTTTAGAGAGAAAAACAGTTGTAAAATTGGTTAATAGGAGAACCATAACAAGCTTCAGCCAACATTAAAGATCCATCATTTACAGTATCAATCCCGCCTTTTCTTCTCCCTTTTATTTATTATTATCATTTTTGTGTCATTATGTCTTTGTTGCATCATACCCATGTCCATGTTCTTGTGCTTTTTACTGCATCTTAATGTAGCAGGCAACTTAAAGATAGTTGTAGTGATCACGAAGTGTGTCGTAAAGATGTTATAAAGATGGTTTGTAGGCTGTCTTGAACTGATTTTCATTCTTTTTAATGAGCAACCATATCGTCTGAAACTATGTATGTTTGTCATTTACAGGCAGAAGAGGCACAGAGGCTACGCAAGAAAAGAAGAGTTGAAAGGCGATTATTGGATATGCAGAGAAGGCAACAGCAACGTGTTGAAGAAATGAGAGAGACTCAAAAGAAGGTTTGGATTTAGTATTATAGATTCATTTATCTTTACTTTGCAAAGCAACTCCTTCTCAGTCATCTTTCATTTTCCTTTTCTTGCCCTGCCTCCACTTTCATATATGTTCTATATTTGACTGTATATTTTACTTTGAAAAATATATATTTTGTTCTCAACTAACTCTCAAGTTCAGCAAGATATGACTCATTGGTTCCAATGCCCATTCTAATTATGTTTTTCCCACCACCTCTTAAATGATGCCAAAACCAGGATGAGGAAAATATGAACCTGAAAGAGCTAATTCGTGTTGAAATAAGGAAGGAGCTTAATGTATTGGAAATGTCGTGCATTGATATGGCCTCATTGCTTCGTGGCTTAGGAATCCAAGTTGGAGGCGGTTTTTATCCTTTGTCACAAGAGGTTAGTTACATGTTCTCTCTCTCTCTCTCTCACACACACACACACACGTACGTACAGATTTATGAGATTTACATTTTTTTCACGGAAACTTTCAGTCAGTTTTTTTTAGATCTAGATTTACAAGAGAAATATGTTACTTTTAGATCTACATGGAGAAATGTTGGTAGACTGGGCATTTATTATAAAGGGTACACTTTACACTTCCGAACTGCCACCATTGTTGCAATGTGTGCCATAATTTAACAGTTAGATCTTAATGAATGATGCACATTTTTAACAGGTGTACATTTGTATATTTCATAGTTTAGGGTACATATTGCAATACAGATGGTAGTTCTGTAATTTTCTCTTATTATAATTAGGAGAGAATTAGGTTTAGCATCCCAAACTACAACCCTTTTCAGTTTTCACCGCAGGCTATGTAAAATGCCAATTGACAACAGTTTTGTATGCCAATAGCAGAAGCAAAAACTTACTACTGTACTCCAAATACGGTTGTGTTTGAATTTTTTTTTTTAAATCGGTTGTGTGTTTGAACTGTGAGTTTGGTTTCAATTTTAAAGAGTAAAGCCACAGTGAAAGTGGCGACACATACACCTTATATGAAAACCTTTCCCTGCTCTGTTTTATTAATCATATTTTGATGAGAGGTAATGGTGATTCAGGTGCATGCGGCTTATAAACGAGCTGTGTTAAAATTTCACCCAGATCGAGCATCAAAAACTGACATACGCGAGCAGGTTGAAGCTGAAGAAAAATTTAAGCTTATTTCTCGCATGAAGGAGAAATTTTTGGCGACTTTGTGTTACTAAATACGAATAGAAGGGGTATTATTTATTTTTATTTTTATTTATAAAATTCACCAATTTTCTCGGTGGCATTGATTATAGACTTTTGTCTCATGGTTAGTGATTTTATTTCATATAGTATTTTGATGTCTCGGAGCCAGGTTGCTACCAGGTTGGAAAATTATGTTTGGAAAGCAATTCCAATTTTCGGATATAACTCAAAGAAATAATTGCTTTAACTGTTGTTTCTTCTTGTGGCAGCTTTGAGGTTGGAGGCGACAACATGAACAGCCTAGTTTTGGCATCTGCGAACTGCAGCATTGGTTCCTCCCTCCTCCCTCCCTCCCCAGCTACAAAAAAAGAAAAATAAACTGAGGGTAAATGATATTTTCTCCAGGGAAGCTATATTTCAATTCACCCGTTATCGTGCAGATTAGTCATTTCAATTTTTTTTAAAAAAGAAAACTCAATCCGAACCTAAAAATTAATAATATTAAATTGAAAAATGAAGATTTTGATCTAAATATGTCAAATTTACTAGCAACAATGTTAAGAGAAATAAGTTGATCTGCATGCTTTTGCGAGCATTTAAAATACGATAGCAGTCCCTTGGTGCTCGTCCCCTACTTGGGGGAAGTACTTTTTATGCTCTCCAGACGAGCACTTTGCGTTTCCATGGTGGATGCTTGCTGAAGTTGCGAGCTTCATGCTCGTTCACATTGTTGGCTTAGGGGTGAACACTTTTGCTTTTGTGGTGGACATACACTTTTGCTCGATAAGGGGGTGAGTAGTTTTGTACTCCACAGTGTTCACCTAGTAGGAGAGCACTTCGCTTTCCCTAGTTCTAGTTGCGCCCTTCATCAGGTAAGTACTTTCTCTCTCCCTGGTGAGTGGGGGAAGCACTTTCAATTTTGTTGTACTTGCCCTAGGCCGAACTTCGTTCTCGTTAGTGCTCACCATGTTGGTAGGGACTTTGTTTTCCCATTGCTCGTTGAAGTGGTGAGGTTTATGCTCGTTAACGTTGGCGAGCACTTTCTTTTTTCAAGTAGCTCGCTGAAACCAAGAGGCCTTACTCCATAATCTCGAGCAAGATCGATGGCCTCTTTCATTGATCACAAGGAATAATTTTTTTTCTCTGCTCTATTTTCCCAAGTAGCTTTTTGTGGAAATTGGTCTTGCTTGAGAATCTTGAGCAAGAGCATGTGCCTGTCGCCTCTTATAAAGATTATATAAAATTTGAGAAAAAATAAAACAAGTAGTGATGTTTTTGAGACGTCGAGTGAGGCAAGTTCTTGGACTTAGAGCGAGGAAAGAGTGCTTAGACCTTGGGGTGAGACAAAGTTGCTTAATCCTTGCTTGTACGGGTGTGTCTGCACTGCGGGTGAGAAAAGTGTGTTCAGACTTTGGGGAGAGCAAAGAATGCTCTTCCGGGCAAGCATTTGCCACGACCTTCCAATTGTCCCAAGTGAGAAAAGAGTGGAATTAATGGAGGGTGCAGATATTTCAAGTTTGAAAATATATGGTTGAAGGAATAGGGGTTTGTGGATAGGGTGAGGGCTTGGTGGCCGTCATATTAGTTTTTTGGTTTCCTTAGTTTTGTTCAAGCTAGAAAACTTAAAGCCTTAAAAAAATGATTTAAAGATTTGGAATGCAAAAGTATTTGAGAATTTGAATAAACAAAGGAAGATTCTTTTTGAACAGCTGCAATCATTGGAGGATAAAGAGGTGATGGGTGGAATTTCAGAGGAGGATAGAGTGAGAAAATGTGAGGTGGTTGCTAAACTAGAGGAGATCTCATGGAGGCAAAAATCTCGATTCTCTGGTTTAAGGAAAATGATAATTGTACTAAAATTTTTTTTATCCTATGAAGAACTCTCATGGCAGAAATAATACCATTGAACAACTTCGAATTGAAGATACTATTAATTCAGATCTTTTGGATATTAAGG
Source organism: Juglans mandshurica (assembly GCA_022457165.1). Taxonomy (NCBI): domain Eukaryota; kingdom Viridiplantae; phylum Streptophyta; class Magnoliopsida; order Fagales; family Juglandaceae; genus Juglans; species Juglans mandshurica. The sequence goes on along the minus strand of CM039629.1, from coordinate 21,032,896 downwards.
ACCACATTGTTACTTTTTATGAGACGCTTTTTGGGGAGGATTTCTCTTGGAGACCCAAACTTGAAGGGCTAGTTTGTGCCTTGTGGACATGTCAACCAGCACTTTGTGGACTGGTGAGACCTTTTGAGGAAGGGGAAATTCTTGATGTGGTTAGAGGGATGGTACGTGATAAGGTCCCGGGTCCAGATGATTTTTTTTATGGCTTTCTTCCAAGATTGTTGGGATATTGTGATAGAGAATATTATGAAGGTTTTTATCGAGTTTCATAAGTACATAAAATTTGAGAAAAGCCTTAATGTCACATTTATTGCTTTTATTTCCAAAAAAGTGGGGGTTGTGGAAATGAAGGATTTCCGTCCTATAAGTCTAGTCAATGGGGTCTATAAGATCATTTCAAAAGTTCTTACCAATCGTATGAATGTGGTGATGGAAAAGATTATTTCAAAAAATCAGAATGCATTCATTAAGGGGAGACAAAGTATAGTTGCTAATGAATGTTTGGAAAATAGACTTAAGAGAGGGAGTTCTTGGTATTCTTGTTAAACTGGACATAGAAAAGACTTTTGGATCATGTCAACTAGGAATTTCTTTTATATTTACTTGGGAGACATGGCTTTAGAGTGAAAGGGTGTGCTTGGATTAGACATTTTATCTCTACAGTTAGATTTTCGATCTTGGTGAATGGTTCTCCAGCTGGATTTTTCACTAGTTCTCATGGTTTGGATCCCTTGTCTCATTTTCTCTTTATTATTATTATGGATGTTTTGAGGAGAATGATTGATGCAGCTGTGGAAGGGAATCTCATGTTGGGTTTTTTGGTGGGAGGAGTCTTTCATGGTAGTATCAAGGTCTCACATCTTCTGTTCACTGATGATTCTCATATTTTCAGCGATCCTAATCATGACTATCTTCAATCATTGAGAGCTCTTTTATTATGCTTTGTTTCTTGAATTAGCGTTAACTTATCTAAGTCAGAAATTGTTTCAGTGGGTCCTGTCTCGAATACTAGGGACTTGGGGAAACATTTTAGGTTGTAAGCTCTCATCTCTTCCCATGAAATATCTAGGTCTTCCATTGGATGCCCTTTATAAATCTTTATCGATTTGGGATGGTGTGATCGAGAAAATAGAAAGAAGGCTAGCGGGGTGGAAAATGATCTATTTATCCAAAGGGAGAAGAATTACTTTGATTAAAAGTACGTTGTCCAATCTTCCAACATATTTTCTTTCCCTTTGTCATTTGCCCGTTGGGGTGGCTAGTAGAAATGAAAGAATCTTCTGTAATTTTTTGTGGGGTGGTCTTGGAGATACCATGAAGCTTCATCTTGTAAATTGAGATAAAGTCTGCTCATCAATTACTTGTGGGGGTTTGGATCCATAATTTGAGGCTTTTTAATAAAGCCCTTCTTGGTAAGTGGCTTTGGAGATATCAACTAGAGGGATACATTATGGAAATACATTATTGATGCTAAATATGGGAGGACTTGGGGGAGTTGGTGTTAAGTTAGAAGTGTGTATGATGTGGTTTGTGGAAGTACATACGGAATGGGTTGGGGGGGGGGGGGGGGATTTGCTAACCACGTTTTGTTTAAGGTTGGAGGAGGAGATAGGATTCGCTTTTGACATGATCTTTGGTGTGTGGATTTGACACTTTAAGAATGCTTTTTCTTCCCTTTTTAGAATGGCAAGAGATAAAGATGTTATTGTAGCTGATTCTACATAATTTTCCAATAATATTCTCCAATGGAATGTGAGACTTATTAGAGATGTTCATGATTGGAAAATGTTGATTGTTACTGTCTTTTTCAGTAGATTGTTTGACATAAAAATGGAGAGGGAGGAAATGATAGAATGTTGTGGTAATACGCTGGAAATTCAATTGTTTTATGTTCGTTCTTATTATAAAGTGCTAACATGCTATTGTGTCAACGAATTCTCTTGGAAGTGTATTTGGAGATCCAAGGTTCCGACTAAAGTTGCTTTTTTCTATTGGTTGGTGTCACTTGGAATGACAAAGGATAATTTGAGGAAGCGCGGTATAATTTGCTTGGATTGGTGTTACTTGTACAAGAAAGATGGGGAGTTGGTTGATCATTTGTTTCTGCATTGTGAGGTGGCAAAGACTATTTGGGATGATATTTTGGGCAGGTCGGGGGCAACCATCATATTGTTAATATTTGGAAGATGATTCTTTTTATGCTTAATGTGATGCTTATGGCTAGAAATGAATGGACGTTTTGATGACAGAGAACGTTCGTTGAGAGAATTAGGAGAGTTTTTCTTTTGAACTCTTTGCTTTTGGGCAAAAACTCTTGTACTGAATGGAGATATTTTAAATGCTTCTTTTTTTAGACTTTGCTAGTTCCTAGTTCATAACTTGTATTTAGGTGTTTCCATTTGCATACTTTCTATATATATAGGTTATGCTTAATTACTTGCATTAATAAAATCTTTTTTTACTTGTAAAAAAGAAAAGAGTGCTCAGACCAAAGGGAAAGCAAAGAATGCTCTCACATCCTAAGCTCATCCCATCCAATGGAGAAACTAATTGGAAATGACATTCGTGCCAAGGGGGTGATTCGGAACAAGGGTTTTGCTTCTGATGCTTGTCTTCGTAATCAGTTGTCCAATCATTTGCCACGACCTTCCAATTTTCCAAGCATCCATTCCTCTTCGTCTTTCTCTTCTTTAACATCTTTCTTTCTTTTGACACAATGTGACGTTACTTTACACTTCATGGCCTCTCACTTTTGAGATTGAATATTAGTTGGGGTGATGTTAAAGCAAGTGGCGAACTGTTAAAATGGTGTTAGTTCCAACTTCTTTGGGAAAAGATGAAACGTGCCTAAGAAATGCAAGACTGCCATGCGAAGCAACACTAACGAAGAGAGAGAAGACATAGCGATGGAAGAAACGAGAAGCACATGGGGAATGTGCGGCTGGAGAAGCAAACGCAATGTTCAGCTTTTCATCTTGAGATGCAATAGTGAAAAGTTGGAAAAACCCAATAGAATAAGGTGCAAGTTATTGCAATCATAGGGGCAAAATTGTTAAAGTGCGTACAATGATCAAAAGGGCAAACCCCAAAGGCCACAACAAAAACATCTTGAAGGGCCTTTTCTTCCAACTTCCAAGTGATGAGAAAATTACCAAAAAAAAAAAAAAACAATCAAATGAGCTGTAGCCAGAGTTAATCTTAAGAGGACATTTTCGTCCATCCAAGTGAAAAAAAATCCTCAAGTGTCTCCTTATCTATAGGGGATAAGCTCGCAAAAATCTTGGAATTTTCACTCTACTTGCCCCTTCCAACGCGAATTTGAATGGAAAATGCTTCATGTGGAAAGACCATTTTGTCCTTTTATCTATGTTGCTTGATTACCCAAATACCCTTCTGGCGTAATGATCCTTAATTGAAGCACAAGTCTTCCCAATAACGTCGTCTTTTAGGATGAGATTACGAAGAGTCCGTCTACGTACAGTCACCCAAATTCAGTCCCTGCGTACTCTTCTTGCGTGGCCTCTGTCGAAGTCATTTGCAATGACCAAAAAGCTCTGCAATGACAAAAATTGTTATTCCCTCTCTCCCGAGTTCTACCCAGCCTGTGCTGTCGGCGTCGACTGAATCTCCTTTCCTCCACCACCGTTGGTTTTCAAGTCTCTCTTTGAGTGCGGTCGGCACAACTTTCCTCCTCCACATAGCTCTCATCATAGACCTGCTGCCACACTGCCCACCATGAGAGTTCCTTGTGAGAAAATCCTTCATCACGGTTCTGTAGGTTATTTTTTACTGAAGGAGAGTTCCTTGTGAGAAAATTCCTCGTCAATAGCCAAGAGAGTGTGCAGCTGAAGTATAGAGCTGACTACAATAGCTTCTCTTGTCTTAACACCTAAAGAAACATAAACCAAGAAAAGGAATGAATTGGCTTCTACACACTCTTGTGGTTCAGCCGTGTTCTTTATTTATAATGATCAATCAGTACTTTTATCAAACACGTTACATGTAGTTCTAAGTCTAGCCTAGAAGTAATTTGAGTTGGGTTCAAAGAATACTTTGTTACATTCAGAAAGAAACAGAACAACAAAAATAGAACATCAGACGAGATTTATGGCTCTTCTTCTTGTGACGAATTTCATCCTTTTTCCTTATGTTTATTCTTATCTCTTTGTTGCTTTGCTTTGGTAGTGTTTGAGATGTGTTTCAATAACTCCAAAACTTTCAAGATTAAAATTCACTGCACTGAATCGTCATCACTGGAGGCAAGATGGGAGCTGTGCTCAAGGCCAATATCGGCATTCTCAGTACTACCGGTAGCCACACGGTAAGTGCAGGCTCGAAGAGGATGTATCAAATACAAACCCTTCTCATTTTTCAGCTCCTTGAACTAGCGATATGGTGATCCTAATCCAGGAGATAGTGCCATCCATGGAACGAGGGATGAAGAAGTTTGAGAAGATTCATGTTCAGCTCTGGTCACATCCAATTGAGAAGGAACTCTATATCCAAATAAAATGAGTCGTTTCATTGCCTCCTGCTCGATCCCATGCTTTTAATGAAACGAGTCATTTCATCACCCCTCCTCCACGCCAGGTCGTGCACGAGGACTCCTCGACACAATACTGCATTTAGAATTTTCCGATTACGAATACAAGCACTGTCTCTCTCTCTCTCTCTCTCCTGGGTCTTGGGTGCAGATCTCCTTGCTGCAACCTTAGAGAAACACTTCTAACTTACATAGCAGCTTCTATCATATTCTTTCCACACGAGCTTCCGATGCCTTATTGGAGCCAGCTTCTAATTTCGGTTTGAGATATATACAGAAATTGTAAAATCAAAATGTAGTCTCAAAGTTATATTTAACAATTTTACTTGGAGAAAGTGACCAATTTGAAAGTGTACGTATATTGGGATATAGGATATATGAGATATTGTTCACCAAATACTCTTCCAAACTATCATATTATAATACAAAGCAGAAAAACAGGTACCACATTCCAAGGCGTTGGTGTCTGGTGTTCTGTCCATTTGTTTTTTCCCAGCCAGTTTCTGGTCTTCACAAGGAGTGCAGCATTACCTGAACTCCATGTTGTGGGCGAAGGGTAAGACGCTGAACAGGTGAGTGGACATAGGCTGGCGATAGGGTGAAAGCATAGCGTTGCAGAATCATCGAAAGAGCAATCTTTGCTTCTGTGGTGGCAAAGTTAAAGCCAACACAATTTCGAGATCCCATGCCAAAGGGAATATAAGCGGCTGTATTGTTGTTAGTGGCTTTGGCAACTCCTTCTGAGAACCTCTCTGGTTTGAAAAGATGCACGTCTTCTCCCCATATTTGAGGGTTATGGTGAACTTCTATAGTTGGGATGAACACGATCAGATCAGCTGGAAGTGTGAGATTTAATCCCAGTCTAACTTTACTTTCAACTTTTCTTGTGATTGTAACTATAGGAGGATATAATCGTAGAGACTCGTGGATGATCATGCTCATCTGCATTGGACAAAATACAACAAAAGAAAATAAGAATTTGGGATATGTAGCCGAAATGGATGTGTTCTGCAATTTACTCTAGAAACTTATTTGAGTTTATATCATGACTTCTTACGGTCTTGAGCTTCGTGATGCCATCTGGGTTTGGATTTTGGTGGCCAAATATTTCGAGCACCTCCTTTCTTGCTTCTTCTTGCCATTCTGTGTGGATTGCTAGAAGAAAGACAGTCCATGAAAGCAACCCGTTGGTGGTTTCTTGTCCAGCAAAGTAAAATGTCTTGCACTCATCCACCAGATCTTCAACTAAAATTCTTTTGTTAGCATCGGCATCGTGATGAGCCTTTACAAGCAATCCAAGAAAATCATCCCCAAAGCTGGCTATCTTCTCGGTCATTACCTTCTCTTCTCTTTTCTTGACTATCTCTAATATAGAGTTGCGTAAATCCTTTTCAAGCTTTTCTGATTCGATTTCATCATCGGTTTTATAAACTTTACTGCAAAATGGACGAATGATTAATGGAAATGAGTACTAGAAGCAAATCATGCACAAAGAATCTTTAAAAATGGGAGGAGCTCTGTACTCCCCTGTTATAGAGTTGTGGACTTACCTGATGCCAGGAAACCTGAGTTTATAAGTATTCCTGGATGATATCAAGGTCATTCTGACCAAAATCTGAAAGACTTTCTTCCCATCTAAGTAACTGCTACCAAAAGCTGTCCTGGAAATCACTTCTGATGTCGTTTGAGTGAATTCTTCAAAAACATCAATCTCTTTGCCTTCATGACATTTCCACCTTTCAAGCATCACCTCGACACTGCTGATCATTGCTGGAATCATACTCTGGAAAAATAAAACCCTTCTTAAAGTTCACAAAATTAAGAGATTCTGTCCCTTCTGTTATTATAGCAGGAATCCGTTCATACTGATTAATGATATGAGCTAATATATAGCCATGCTTTTGGTATTGAACTTTTTCTGAAAAATGCTCACTTTCCACACTAAGAGCTTACTTTGAGCCTCTCGGCATGGAAGGCATAATTGGCCAGTTTACGCATCTTTGCCCACTTTTCACCTTCAGAAGTGACGAGCCCATCTCCTAAGAGCTTCTTTATATAGCCTTCAGTCTTCACTTTCCGATAGGTTCCGTCTCTATTGTTCAGTATCTCTTTGATAAGCTCCGGTTCTGTTATGACCAATTGAGCTTTACAGCCATACCATTGAAGATAATTCTTCCCTGCACCAGAGAAAAAATAAACAATAAAATAAAATAAAAAATGATCAATCTTAGATTCAGAAAAACATGGTTGCACTTGTTACCGTAAATGTTAATCCATGAGTGAATATGAGGCTGAACTCTGGATAATATATCATGGGAGAAATTGATCATGGGCCTGTTCATAGCCTCCTTTTTCATGCTGAGAACTTCCTTGGTGGTTCCATGGATGAATCTGTAGGAAGGACCTCTGATTCCCTGTAAACCCATCTGGGTCCGTATGCGATTTGGAATCCACCACAGTTTGTGAAGACCATTGAAGAGACCTATGAGGAGGTACAGGCACAGAGAGCTTGAAAGAAAGATTACTATGGCTGCAACTGCACCCATACTGTTGTTCAGTAACTTGAGAATGGTTTCTCACTTTTCTCGCTTTCTCTTCAACTTTGGGACAAATTTTTTGTACAGACTCAACGAAATGAGTAAGAGAGCCTGCAAGGAGAAGGGATTATGTTTTATAATTGAAATTGAACAGCTGCCACTTGATGCATGACGTTGTGGCTTCTTTCTTACTGGGCCTGCCGTCTCTTTCCTGGCTAAGAAAGAAAGAGTAATTTTATATATAATTATGAAGTCTATAATCGTCGCGTAATCGTTTTGAAAAAAAGTGGCATCTATTATTAAAAAATTAATTTTTTTTATTTAGATCTCATATGTTATTAAATTTTTTCAAAATAATTACGTAGTGGTTACATAATTTATAATTATAAATATCATTTCTCATAATCTAATACCTAAAATACTTTTGTCAAGACTTTTAGATCCATTTAGGGTCACAATCGCCAAAAAAAAATATTCAATTTTCTATAATTATTTCAATTTTGGATAACTACACTTTGTCACTTATTTACTTACCCTCTGCTTATAACATACTAATTTTTTTACAAATGTATGGACAAAATTTGTCCACTAAAGTCTGATCAGTGACAACCTTAAATATGAAACAATATATATATATATATATATATATATATATATATATATATATTAAAAGTCTTTTCAAAGGGGCAAAAAAAAAAAAGCGAGCACCGCTTTCAAGACTTCTGAAGGCTTCAAGCTTTTGGCAGTTTTATAATGTTTCATTCACAACCCAATTCGTACCAGCTATTATTTAGACCGACAATACATAAAATGAAAAGGAATGAGCTGTTGAATAATGCAGTGCTCTTCCTTTCTCTGATCTATCTTGTTTGGGACTTTGTAGGGGCACTTTGTTAGGAGGTCAAATTCAAACACAAATGGCCAAAGAACTCTAGAAATTAAGACTATTTTGTTGGATCCCATAACAGCATAGAAGTGAAAGGTAAAAATTTTTGTTGGATTCAAAGTTCAGAGTCACATATGTTGTATATTTTTAGTTTAAGCTTTCAGTTTTTTTTCTTCTTCATACATGAACTTCTTTCATTTATACGTAAAAGAGGCTTTGTTATTTTGTCATGCACAAGACTCGAATCCCCTCAGTCTTCAACCTTAAAATCATGTAGCTATCAACTTCCAAGCATCTTTGAGAGGCCTAGTTTGCAGGCAGACTTCTCTTCTTGAAATTCCAAGCACATCCGTTTTTCTTTTTTTTGATTACTTTCACATCATGCCCTTACAACTTTATGCACATGATGAAGATAGATAGATGCCCTCAGGTTAGATTGTGATAAAAGAGCATGTGGCTGGCCATTTCGAACATTTGTTGTCGGAACCTCAGGCATGGAGGCCTATCGTGGATGGTTTAGCCTTTGAGGTCATTGATCAAAATAGTTCGACTTGGTTGGAGAGACCATTTGAAGAGGAAGATGTACTACAAGAAGTAATCAAGAAAATTAATAATTATTTAAAATTTGAGGAAAAATAAAACAAGTAGTGATGTTTTTGAGACGTCAAGTGAGGCAAGTTCTTGGACCTAGAGCGAGGAAAGAGTACTTAGACCCTGGGGTGAGACAAAGCTGCGTAATCCTTGCTTGTACGGGTGCGTCTGCACTGTGGATGAGAAAAGAGTGTTCGAACTTTGGGGAGAGCAAAGAATGCTCTTCCAAGCAAGCATTTGCCACGACCTTCAAATTGTCGCAAGTGAGAAATGAGTGGAATTAATGGAGGGTGTATATATTTCAAGTTTGAAAATATATGATTGAAGGAATAGGGGTTTGTGGATAGGGTGAGGGCTTGGTGGCCGTCATATTAGTTTTTTGGTTTCCTGAGTTTTGTTCTAGCTAGAAAACTTAAAACCTTAAAAAATGATTTAAAGATTTGGAATGCGAAAGTATTTGGGAATTTGGATAAACAAAGGAAGATTCTTTTTGAACAACTGCAATCATTGGAGGATAGGGAGGTGATGGGCGGAATTTCAGAGGAGGATAGAGTGAGAAAATGTGAGGTGGTTGCTAAACTAGAGGAGATCTCATGGAGGCAAAAATCTCGGGTTATCTGGCTTAAGGAAGATGATAATTGCACTAAATATTTTTATCCTATGAAGAACTCTCATGGCAGAAATAATGCCATTGAACAACTTCGAACTGAGGATACTATTAATTCAGATCCTTTGGATATTAAGGACCACATTGTTACTTTCTATGAGACGCTTTTTGGGGAGGATTTCTCTTGGAGACCCAAACTTGAAGGGCTAGTTTGAGGACATGTCGACCAGCACTTTGTGGACTGGTAAGACCTTTTGAGGAAGGGGAAATTCTTGATGTGGTTAGAGGGATGGTACGTGATAAAGTCCAGGGTCCATATGATTTTTTTATGGCTTTCTTCCAAGATTGTTGGGATATTGTGAGAGAGAATATTATGAAGGTTTTTATCGAGTTTCATGTGTACATAAAATTTGAGAAAAGCCTTAATGTCACATTTATTGCTCTTATTTCCAAAAAAGTGGGGGTTGTGGAGATGAAGGATTTCCGTCCTATAAGTCTAGTCAATGGGGTCTATAAGATCATTTCAAAAGTTCTTGCCAATTGTATGAGTGTGGTGATGGAAAAGATCATTTCAAAAAGTTAGAATGCATTCATTAAGGGGAGACAAACCCTTGATTCAGTATTAGTTGCTAGTGAATGTTTGGAAAGCAGACTTAGAGAGGGAGTTCCTGATATTCTTGTTAAACTGGAACTGGACATGGAAAAGACTTTTGGATCATGTCAACTGGGAATTTCTTTTATATTTACTTGGGAGACATGGCTTTGGAGTGAAATGGTGTGCTTGGATTAGACATTGTATCTCTACAGTTAGATTTTCTATCTTGGTGAATGGTTCTCCAGCTAGATTTTTCACTAGTTCTCGAGGTTTGGATCCCTTGTCTCATTTTCTCTTTATTATTATTATGGATGTTTTGAGTAGAATGATTGATGTAGCTGTGGAAGGGAATCTCATGTTGAGTTTTTTGGTGGGAGGAGTCTCTCATGGTAGTATCAAGGTCTCACATCTTCTGTTCACTGATGATTATCTTATTTTCAGCGATCCTAATCATGACCATCTTCGATCATTGAGAGCTCTTTTATTATGCTTGGAAGTTGTTTCTAGAATTAGAGTCAACTTATCCAAGTTAGAAATTGTTCCAGTGGGTCCTATCTCGAATACTAGGGACTTGGGGAAACATTTTAGGTTGTAAGATCTCATCTCTTCCCATGAAATATCTAGGTCTTCTGTTGGGTGCCCTTTATAAATCTTTATCGATTTGGGATGGTGTGATCGAGAAAATAGAAAGAAAGCTAGCGGGATGGAAAATGATATATTTATCCAAAGGGAGAAGAATTACTTTGGTTAAAAGTACGTTGTCCAATCTTCCAACATATTTTATTTCCCTTCGTCCTTTGCCTATTGGGGTGGCTAGTAGAAATGAAAGAATCTTCCGTAATTTTTTGTGGGTTGGTCTTGGAGATACCAGGAAGCTTCATATTGTAAATTGGGATAAGTATGCTCATCAATTACTTGTGGGGGTTTGGAGATCCATAATTTGAGCTTTTTAATAAAGCCCTTCTTGGTAAATGGCTTTGGAGATATCAACTAGAGAGGGATACATTATGGAAAAATATTATTGATGCTAAATATGGGAGGGCTTGGGGGAGTTGGTGATAAGTTAGAAGTGTGCATGATGTGGTTTGTGGAAGTACATACGGAATGGGTGGGGGGGGGGGGGGGGGGTTAGCAGGTTGGAGGAGGAGATATGATTCGCTTTTGGCATGATCTTTGGTGTGTGGATTTGACACTTAAGAATGCTTTTTCTTCCATTTTTAGAATGGCAAGGGATAAAGATGTCATTGTAGCTGATTCTGTATCATTTTCCAATAATATTCTCCAATGGAATGTGAGATTTATTAGAGATGTTCATGATTGGAAAATGTTGATTGTTACTATCTTTTTCAGTAGATTGTATGACATAAAAATGGAGAGGGAGGAAATGATAGAATGTTGTGGTAATATGCTGGAAATTCAATTGTTTTCTGTTCGTTCTTATTATAAAGTGCTAACATGCCATTGTGTCAACTGATAATTTGAGGAAGCGCGGTATAATTTGCTTGGACTGGTGTTACTTGTGCAAGAAAGATGGGGAGTCAGTTGATCATTTGTTTCTGCATTGTGAGGCGGCAAAGACTATTTGGGATGAGATTTTCGGCAAGTCGGGTGTAGCTTTTTGGTGATGCCCAAAAGAGTAGTGGATCTATTGGCTTGTTGGAAAGGATATACAGGCAACCATCATATTGCTGATATTTGGAAGATGATTCTTTTTATGCTGAATGTGATGCTTATGGCTCGAAAGGAATGGACACTGTTTTGATGACAGAGAACGTTCGCTGGTAGAATTTGGAGAGTTGTTCTTTCGAACTCTTTGCTTTTGGGAAAAAATTCTTGTACTGAATGGGGATATTTTAAATGCTTCTTTTTTTAGACTTTGCTAGTTCCTAGTTCATAACTTGTATTTAGGTGTTTCCATTTACATACTTTCTGTGTATTTAGGTTATGTTTAACTACTTGTATTAATAAAATCTTTTTTTACTTATAACAAAGAAAAGAGTGCTCGGACGCAAGGGAAAGCAAAGAATGCTCTCACATCCTAAGCTCATCCCATTTAATGGAGAAACTAATTGGAAACGACATTCGTGCTAAGGGGGTGATTCGGAACAAGGGTTTTGCTTCTGGTGCTTGTCTTCGTAATCAGTTGTCCAATCATTTGCCACGACCTTTCAATTTTCCAAGCATCCATTCCTCTTCGTCTTTCTCTTCTTTAACATCTTTCTTTCTTTTGACACAACGTGACGTTACTTTACACTTCACGGCCTCCCACTTTTGGGATTGAATATTAGTTGGTGTGATGTTAAAAAAGCAAGAGGCGAACTGTTAAAATTGTGTTAGTTTTAACTTCTTTGAGACTGACAGTAAAAAATCTGAGTGGGATAGTAAGAAACCACGGAAAAGATGAAACGTGCCTAAGAAATGCAAGACTGCCATGCGAAGCAACACTAACAAAGAGAGAGAAGACATCGCTATGGAAGAAAACGACCAACAATAGTGAAAAGTTGGAAAAACCCAATAGAACAAGGTGCAAGTTATTGCAATCATAGTGGCAAAATTGTTAAAGTGCCGTACAATGATCAAAAGGGTAACCCCAAATGCCACAACCGAAACATCTTGAAGGGCTTTTCAGTTTTCCTTCCAAGTGATGAGAAAATTACCAAAAAAAAAAAAAAACAATCAAATGAGTTGTAGCCAGACATAATCTTAAGAGGACATTTTCGTCCATCCAAGTGACAAAAAAATCCTCAAGTGTCTCCTTATCTATAGGGGATAAGCTCGCAAAATATCTTCTGTTAAAGACCCAACTATTGATCCAAAAGTTCTAGGACTGTTGGATATTAATTTAGTTAAACCTTTAACCCTCAGGATCATAACATTCCACCACGCTTCCGAATCTGATGTCCACGACGGCCAACTCTATCGACACTAACCCGGTGGTAGCCCTTTCCCCTTTTGGCGGCTTCATTCATCTATCAGTATTTAATGACTTAACACTATGCCCATACAAAGTACCAAGACGTTTTAATCCAGCCTATAGGTCGCCCACTTCGTGACTTGAACCTATGACGTGGTCCCTGCTCTGATACCAATTGTTAAAGACCCAACCATTAATCCAAAAGTCCTAAAACTGTTAGATATTAATTTAGTTAAACTTTTAACCTTCACGATCATAACAACTTCCGATGCCTTAATGGAGCCTTCTAATTTCGGTTTGAGAAATATACAGAAATTGTAAAATGTAGTCTCAAGTTATATTTAACAATTTTACATGGAGAAAGTGACCAATTTGAAAGTGTATGTATATTGGGATATAGGATATATGAGATATTGTTCACCAAATACTCTTCCAAACTATCATATTATAATACAAAGCAGAAAAACAGGTACCACATTCCAAGGCGTTGGTGTCTGGTGTTCTGTCCATTTGTTTTTTCCCTGCCAGTTTCTGGTCTTCACAAGGAGTGCAGCATTACCTGAACTCCATGTTGTGGGCGAAGGGTAAAATGCTGAACAGGTGAGTGGACATAGGCTGGCGATAGGGTGAAAGCATAGCGTTGCAGAATCATCGAAAGAGCAATCTTTGCTTCTGTGGTGGCAAAGTTAAAGCCAACACAATTTCGAGATCCCATGCCAAAGGGAATATAAGCGGCTGTATTGTTGTTAGTGGCTTTGGCAACTCCTTCTGAGAACCTCTCTGGTTTGAAAAGATGCACGTCTTCTCCCCATATTCGAGGGTTATGGTGAACTTCTATAGTTGGGATGAACAAGATCAGATCAGCTGGAAGTGTGAGATTTAATCCCAGTCTAACTTTACTTTCAACTTTTCTTGTGATTAAAAGTGCAGGAGGATATAATCGTAGAGACTCGTGGATGATCATGCTCATCTGCATCGGACAAAATACAACAAAAGAAAATAAGAATTTGGGATATGTAGCCGAAATGGATGTGTTCTGCAATTTACTCTAGAAACTTATTTGAGTTTATATCATGACTTCTTACGGTCTTGAGCTTCGTGATGCCATCTGGGTTTGGATTTTGGTGGCCAAATATTTCGAGCACCTCCTTTCTTGCTTCTTCTTGCCATTCTGTGTGGATTGCTAGAAGAAAGACAGTCCATGAAAGCAACCCGTTTGTGGTTTCTTGTCCAGCAAAGTAAAATGTCTTGCACTCATCCACCAGATCTTCAACTGAAATTCTTTTGTTAGCATCGGCATCGTGATGAGCCTTTACAAGCAATCCAAGAAAATCATCCCCAAAGCTGGCTATCTTCTCGGTCATTACCTTCTCTTCTCTTTTCTTGACTATCTCTAATATAGAGTTGCGTATATCCTTTTCAAGCTTTTCTGATTCGATTTCATCATCGGTTTTATAAACTTTACTGCAAAATGGACGAATGATTAATGGAAATGAGTACGAGAAAAGCAAATCATGCACAAAGAATCTTTAAAAATGGGAGGAGCTCTGTACTCCCATGTTATAGAGTTGTGGACTTACCTGATGCCAGGAAACCTGAGTTCATAAACATTCCTGGATGATATCAAGGCCATTCTGACCAAAATCTGAAAGACTTTCTTCCCATCTAAGTAACTGCTACCAAAAACTGTCCTGGAAATCACTTCTGATGTCGTTTGAGTGAATTCTTCAAAAACATCAATCTCTTTGCCTTCATGACATTTCCACCTTTCAAGCATCACCTCGACACTGCTGATCATTGCTGGAATCATACTCTGGAAAAATAAAACCCTTCTTAAAGTTCACAAAATTAAGAGATTCTGTCCCTTCTGTTATTATAGCAGGAATCCGTTCATACTGATTAATGATATGAGCTAATATATAGCCATGCTTTTGGTATTGAACTTTTTCTGAAAAATGCTCACTTTCCACACTAAGAGCTTACTTTGAGCCTCTCGGCATGGAAGGCATAATTGGCCAGTTTACGCATCTTTGCCCACTTTTCACCTTCAGAAGTGACGAGCCCATCTCCTAAGAGCTTCTTTATATAGCCTTCAGTCTTCACTTTCCGATAGGTTCCGTCTCTATTGTTCAGTATCTCTTTGATAAGCTCCGGTTCTGTTATGACCAATTGAGCTTTACAGCCATACCATTGAAGATAATTCTTCCCTGCACCAGAGAAAAAATAAACAATAAAATAAAATAAAAAATGATCAATCTTAGATTCAGAAAAACATGGTTGCACTTGTTACCGTAAATGTTAATCCATGAGTGAATATGAGGCTGAACTCTGGATAATATATCATGGGAGAAATTGATCATGGGCCTGTTCATGGCCTCCTTTTTCATGCTGAGAACTTCCTTGGTGGTTCCATGGATGAATCTGTAGGAAGGACCTCTGATTCCCTGTAAACCCATCTGGGTCCGTATGCGATTTGGAATCCACCACAGTTTGTGAAGACCATTGAAGAGAGCTATGAGGAAGTACAAGCACAGAGAGCTTGAAAGAAAGATAACTATGGCTGCAACTGCACCCATACTGTTGTTTAGTAACTTGAGAATGGTTTCTCACTTTTCTCGCTTTCTCTTCAACTTTGGGACAAATTTTTTGTACAGAGTCAACGAAATGAGTAGGAGAGCCTGCAAGGAGAAGGGATTATGTTTTATAATTGAAATTGAACAGCTGCCACTTGATGCATGACATTGTGGCTTCTTTCTTACTGGGCCTGCCGTCTCTTTCCTGGACATTAAGAAAGAGTAATTTTATATATAATTATGAAGGTAATTTTCGTTTAATCGTTTTGAAAAAAATAATATTAAAAAATTAATTATTTTTATATAAATTTTATATTTTATTTATTTTTTTTAAAGTGATTACGTAATTTATAATTATAAATATCCATTCTCCAAATCTAATACCTAAATACTTTTGTCAAGAATCTTATATTAGGGTCACAATCGTCAAAAAAAAAAAATATTCAATTTTCTATAATTATTTCAATTTTGGATAACTACACTTTGTATTTTTTTACAAATTTATGCACGAAATTTGTCCACCAAAGTCTGATCAGTGACAACCTTAAATATAAAACAATATAAATATATATATATATATATATATATATATATATGAGTAAAGCTACTTTTATGGCTCTCGTTCTTGTTATATTTTTTTAATATTTTTTGTTTATTTAGTAATTAAATAAATATTTTTTAATAATATTATAATTCTTTTATTTTTTAAAAAAATATTTTACTGTATTAAAAAAATACATGTATAAAAAAGTAACTTAAAAAAAAAAAAACTTTATTTTACACTGTCGGTAGCTTCGGAAGCTGTGGCCGTAGAGCCAACCTCTATATATATATATATATTAAAAGTCTGGGCAAAAAAAAGCGAGCACCGCTTTCAAGACTTCTGAAGGCTCTGTAAGTACCCCTTTGTCAAGCTTTTGGCAGTTTTATAATATTTCATTGTTTCATATCCATGTCGTTTTTGGATCATAAAAAATTGAGTCCTTGTGGGGGTGGGTCACCTGCACCTGTCCCGTCTGGGCAATCAGCCTAGAGAAACTCTTGTTGCAATCTCTTGGGAATCCCCGTGTAATCGGCGTCCACGTAGTAATAAAGCGCAGCATTCACTCTTGAAGAATTAAAGAATAATTTTATATACAATCGTGAATTATGTAATTTTTACGTAATCGTTTTAAAAATGAATAGGGTCTACTATTAAAAAATTAATTTTTTTTTATATGGATCTTATATTTTATTCACTTTTTTCAAAACGATTACGCAATAGTTGCACAATTCACGGTTGCGAATATCTTTTCTCAGAATTGAATTCCTTGCAACTCGAAAAGCTGCTCCCAACGTCTTCAACCTGTAAGAAGACGAAAGTCCCTCCCGAAGAACAGGCGACGACAACGATGCAGCTTCCTCATTTGCAGGTTCTTCTTCTCATCTTCTTCTTCGCATTCCCTAATCCTCCCTTAACCTGCTCTGGTCCCTGTATCATCTTCCTCAGACCCGTTTCCCATTTCCATCTTGTAGACCCAAAGCATTCGTTATCCCAGACTCTGTAATCAACACCTGGGAACTCATGGACAGCTAGTTTCTTCGATTTTTTACCGCCCAATTGCCATCCCGAACAAACCCAATTCGTACCAACTATTATTTAGACCGACAATACATAAAATGAAAAGGAATGAGCTGTTGAATGATGCTGCACTTTTCCTTTCTCTAATCTATGTTGTTTGGGACTTTGTAGGGGCACTTTGTTAGGAGGTCAAATTCAAACACAAATGGCCAAAGAACTCTGATTAGACTATTTTGTTGGATTCCATAGCAGCACAGAAGTGAAAGGCAAAAATTTTGTTGAATTCAAAGTTTAGAGTCACAATCGTTGTATATTTTTAGTTTAAGCCCTTCACTGTTCTCTCTTCTTCATCCATGAACTTCTTTCATTTATAGGTAAAAGAGGCTATGTTATTTTGTCATGCACAAGACCCGAATCTCCCTTAGTCTTCAACCTCAAAATCATGTAGCTGTCAACTTCCAAGCATCTTTGAGAGGCCTAGTTTGCAGGCAGACTTCTCTTCTTGAAATTCCAAGCACGTTCGTTTTCCTTTTTATTTTTTTTAATATATCAATTGTGAAGGCCGAAGCTGGTTTCCTTTTTCTATTTCTTGGTTGAGAAATGCTTCAAAGTCCTACGAAATCTGGGTTGTGGCCTCGCACGAGCTGCTTCAATGTTCTAAATGTTATTTAAGCAGTTCAACCCAGATTTTGTGATTAGCCCTTGCTTTAGAACATTGAAACACTTGACCTGGCCTCCCACTAATTTCTTGAGGGTCCAATAATGACTCTGCTTTACATTCGAAATGTTATTTGCTTCAAAGAAGCATCTGGTCTGGAACTCGACGGAAGAAGGCTTACTTTGGCCTTCTCTTTGCTTTTTTCTTTTTTCTTTTTGCTTTCTTTCTCTTCCATGTAAGCTTTGCCAAAAGGTCTGTGCAAGAAATCTAATAAACCGACTAACCCGTAAGACCCGATTAAATATGACTCGATAAAGTCGGGTTGACATTTAAATCGGTTTTGAAAATCATTTGACCCGATGAATATCGGGCCGTCGTTTGCATCCCGCATCTTAAAATCCCTTTTTAAGACTCCATCACGTAGTCCTTCACTCTACCAGACTCAGAGTCACTTCCATTGTGCTGCTTCCACCACCAATCCCTCTTCGACTTTCTTTCTACTATGACCGCCAAATCTTTGCCGCTATTGACACTGATTTTATCGAAGCACCCCTCAGATGCGCTAGTTTTATCGAGATCCCAGCTTCCAGTGACACTGCCGCATACTCTGGCGACACCTCTAAATCCAATATTCCAACCACGCAACTCTACGGGGACCCTTGACAACCATCCCACCGACTTCATCGAACCCAGTCGTCACGCTCTCTGTCTCCTCTAAAATTGACCCGTTATCCTCTCCAGCCTCAACCACTCCACCTTTCCTTTTATCTACAAGATCCTCAGTCTTCAACCTTGCTAAACCGAAATCCCCAATCTTGGCCTTGAAATTAGCATCCAACAGAATATTACTAGGCTTAATATCGCTATGGATTACCGGTGGGTGATAGGAATGGTGAAGGTGAGACAGACCAGTGGCAATATCAAGAACCATGTCAAATCTTTTCTTCCAACCCAAGAGCTCCGAGCACTTGTTGTCGAGCAGTGCGTCCTATAAGCTATGATTGGGCATGTACTCGTAGACGAGGATGAGCTTGTGGCGGTGGGGGTTCGAGGAGAAGTTGAGGAGAGAGAGGATGTGAGGAGAGTGGAGAGCGGAGGCTATGGATAGCTCGTTGTGGAACTCGCGCTAGCCTTGGAGGGAGCCAGGGGAGTCCATGAGCTTTAGTGCCAAATACTGGCCCGAAGGTAGTGTGAACCAAAACCACCTTATGGGTTGTTCTTCTTTGGCATCTTAGGTTCGATAAAATCGGTAATTTTGCCCACCCGAATGGTTTAGGTCGGGTTGGATTATTTTTCCTAGCTGGCTTTTGCGGGCCAAGTTGGGTCGGGCCAAAATTTTATTGGGCGGTTCAATGTTTCGGCCTATTTGCCACGTATAAGCGGTTGCCACGTAGCAGTTTCGATCGGCCTATCCCACCAAGGAACAGATGGGCAATCTGCCTACCCCTGATACTGTTGCGGGCAGATAGTTTAAGTTTATAAACATAAGTGGGTCCACCCAGGTATATAAAGTTAAAGAGAAGTGTTACATATATAAAGTGAGTAAATATATATAGAATCTATATAAAAAAAATTAAATTTTTAATAATAAATTTTACTATTTTTCAAGACGATTGTGCCGAACTTCTGCACTCTACAACTAGTATACCTAGCATTAGCCATATATATTACCATTTGATTGCATGTATTTTGTCCTTCCCGTTAGTTATTGCTTTACTAATTATAATCACTTTATCTTTTTTCATTTATATGTTTTTTTTTAAACAAAAAAATAGTAAGCAGAGGTTTGGATTCAGAGATAAGTTGAGATGGATTGAGATTTTTTGTGAATAATAGAATAAAAGTCGAATTATTTATTATATTTGGTGTGAGAATTTGGGAAAGTTATTTTAGGATTTGAAAAAGTTGAATTGTTTATTATATTTTGTGTAGAAATTTAAAAAATTGTAATGATGAGATGAGTTGAGGTGAGTTTTGAATCCAAACCTCTCCTACAAAAAAAAGTCTATGCTTAAACATCTTAATACACACAATCAAGTTATAAATAAAATATGAAATAGAATAGAAATCAATATTTAATAATGTCTTGCACACCTCGGGTGTGCGACTAGCGTTTAGAATGTAGCAGGTGATTGACCGCGTATGGCAAAAGAAGTGGGCAAATTCTATCATCGGAGCAGTTGCAGATCACACTTTGGATTCCCTTAATTTGCTTTATCTAGAATGACCGAAATGTATAATAATTGAAGGATATCCCGTCAACAGAACACACAAAAGCATGTAAATAACATGATCACGACATCCCGGCCACATGATGGCGCCATTTGATGATCTGGTACTGTTCACGAGGAGTACTGCAGCACTATCTGAATACCATGTTGTGGACGAAGGGTGAGATGCGGAACAGGTGAGTGGACATATGCTGGCGAAAGAGTGAAGGCGTAGCGTTGAAGAATCATTGAAAGAGCAATCTTTGTTTGGGTGGTGGCAAAGTTCAAGCCAACACAGTTTCGAGGTCCCATGCCAAAGGGAATATAAGCGGCTGCGTTGTTGTTTGTAGCTTTGGCAACCCCATCTGAGAACCTCTCTGGTTTGAAAAGATGCACGTCTTCTCCCCACATTTGAGGGTTATGGTGAACTGCTAGATTTGGGATGCACAGGCCCAGATTAGCTGGAAGTGTGAGATTTAACCCCAGTCTAACTTTCCTTACAACTTTCCTTATTATTCGAACTACCGGAGGGTATAACCGAAGAGACTCATTGATGATCATGTTCATCTGCATTGGAAAAATTCAACAAAAAATTAAGAGCTAGCATGGGATCGTGTGTAGTTCTGCCATTTTCACCGCCAACTAATTAAATATTGGGTTTATATCATGACGACTTCTTACGGTCTTGAGTTTTGTGATGCCATCTGGGTTTGGATTTTGGTGGCCAAATATTTTGAGCACCTCCTTTCTTGCTTCCTCTTGCCATTCCGTGTGGATTGCCAGAAGAAAGACAGTCCAAGCAAGCAAACCGTTGGAGGTTTCTTGTCCAACAATGTAAAATGTTTTGCACTCATCCACCAGATCTTCTATGGAAATTCTTCGGTTTGCATTGTCATCATGATGAGCCTTTATAAGAACTCCAAGAAAATCGCCTCCAAAGTTGCTGGCCACCTCCCCGGCCCTAACCTTCTCTTCTCTTTTCTTAATGATCTCTAATATACAGTCACGTAATCCATTTCCAAGCTTTTCTGACTCAATTTCATCCACCGTTCTATAAATTTTACTGTGAATGGATAAATGAATATTAATAGAGGACATGGGAACTGGAAAACTAGCAATAAATCACCAAGAAATATTGTTCATATGGGAGCAGTTGCTGTATGCTTCTATGTATGTTCGCCAGTTTCAGAGATTTGGACAAACCTCATGCCAGGAAACCTTATTTTATCCGCATTTCTGAATGCTAACAACTCCATTTTCATCAACATCTGAAAAACGTGCTTCCCGTCTAAGTAACTGCTACCAAAAGCTGTCCTGGAAATCATTTCTGATGTCAATAGATTGAATTCTTCATAAACCTCAATCTCTTTGCCTTCATCATGAAGTTTCCACCTTTCTAGCATCACCTCCACACTACCGATCATTTCTGGAACCATGATCTGAAAAAAGTTCACAAAATAAGGAGATTCTGTCCTTCCAAAATACCCACTTAAGTACATGTTCTTCAACAAACAGTAAATAGCATGCATGCAGTAGAAGCACTGAGATCTAGCTTACTTTCAGCCTATCTGCATGGAAAGCATAATCGGCCAGTTTTCGCATCTTTGCCCACTTTTCACCGTCGGTTGTCACCAGTCCATCTCCTAAGAGCTTCTTGAGATAGCCTTCCGCCTCTTCCTTTCGATAAGCTCTGTCTTTATTGTTCAGTATCTCTTTTATAAGCTCTGGTTCTGTTATTACCAATTCAGCTTTAGAGCCATGCCATTGAAGATAATTCCTCCCTGCAGTACCAGATCGAGCAGAAAAATTAAAAATTTGACCAAATTTATTGAAATATTCCTTGCAACTAAGATTCAGAAAAACATAGTTGGAGTTTTTATTACCATATTTGTTGACCCATGAGTGAATATGAGGCTGAACTTCGGAAAATATATCATGGGATAAATTCATGGGCCTGCTCATGGCCTTCTTTTTCATGCTGGAAATTTCAATGGAGTTTCCATTGATGAATCTGTAGGAAGGGCCTCTGATTCCTTGTGAAAGCATTTGATACTTGATGAGATATGGAGTCCAACACAGTTTGTGAAGAACCTTGATGAAAGCGAAGAGAAGATACAGAAATAGAGAGCTTGAAAGACAGATTACCATGGTTACAACTGCACCCATAATTTTTTTATTTTTTTGCAACTTCAGATCAATTGCTTTCCTGAATAATTCAGTGTCGACTTTGCTTAATTCCTGGGTATTATAAAGTCACTCACTTTGGGATAATTATTGAGTTAAATAGTAAATACTAAAACAGTCTTAAGGTCTCTTTTGTTTTTATAGATGAGATGAGATGAGTTGAAATTAAAATTAAAAGTTGAATAAAATATTGTTAGAATATATTTTTTTAATATTATTTTTATTTTGAAATTTGAAAAAGTTGAGTTGTTTATTTTATTTTGTATGAAAATTTTAAAAAATTATAATGATCAGATGAAATGAGATGAGTTGTAAAACCAAACAAGACCTAGACTTATCAAACTATTTAAACTATATATATATAATATATATAATTAAAACTTTTTCATCTTTTGTTTTTATTTAGAATAAAATAATTATTCAGTGTCATATAAAAAACTGAGATGAGATGAGTTGAGTTGATATGATTTATGAATAGTTGTGAGATTTGTGAGTTAAAATTTATAAATAATAGTGAATAATAATACTCAACTCATCTTTAAATCCAAACCGGCTCAAAATATAACCTTTGTAATTAAGAAAAAAAACAATGATATTTTTGTCTATTTAAAATAAAAATATTACAGGTGATGATTAGAATATTTCATTAAAAGAGAGTTGGGAGCTAGCTAGGGGCCGGAATTCTAATAATCTTTCATGGTGTTATGATAGATCAGGTTGTGGGCCTTGCACACCTAACCACAAATTTTAATTTATTATTATTTTTTTCTACCTGATTAAGACTCTACATATTGTGGTATGCATGTGTGCATTAACAAAACCAAGATATATATGATCGATCTTCTGCTCAAGCTAAAATAATCGCAAAAATATATTTCTAATTAAAAGTAGGGGTGTGCAACCAGAACCGGATCTAGATTTTAAAAATTGGGTGATTATCCACCCAGATTCAATTCGGATATCCAAATTTTTTCTTTTTTTGGTTATAAATCTAGATATCCGAATTGCAACCGGATTTAGATATCCGGATTTATTAATACTATTTAAAAAAAAACTGTTTAAAATTTAAAAAATATTTTTATAGTACTTTTTTAAAAAAAAATTATGATATCATGTTTAAATTGTCCAGATTTTTTTAAAAAAAATAATTTAAACACTTTTTAATTTTTTTAAAATAAAATAAATAATATTGTTGTTACATTACAATGCAAAATATTAATTTACAGAGAACAAAATAAATAATAATACATCATAACTAATTAGACTAATACAATGCTACTACTTTTCACATCTTGAATCTGAAATTGGGAAAAAAATTGATTTCTTTCATTTGCAACACAAGTTTAAGCAATATCAAATCAAGTGTACAATGCCAGCACTAAAACTTTACAATCACAGACAGAATCCAGAGGTAAACATTGGTAAGTGCCATTTTTATAATGGCATCCATAAAGTTTCAAGCAATAATTGCATTGAGCATTAGGTTCAATGGGATCAACATGTTCAACCCTTGTAAAATGATCACATACAATTGATTGGTTGGTAGCCTTCGTGGCTCTTTTTGGCTTTGGAGGGAGAGATAGTGAGGGCATGGGGTTTGCGGTATTCATGGAGGAATGCACTAAAGGACTAGTGTCTTTCTCCATGTCTAATAAAATATGAGTTGAACTAGAACTACCAACACTATCACTAAAACTACATTCTATCTGTTTTAAACATAAGAAAAAAAATATAATAAAAATCAAATCAACAGTTAATACAGTTTACTAGTGATAACCAAAAAAATATAAAATTACATTTCCAGCACCAGTGCCAGAAACCCAAGTTTGTGGTAAAAAAAAAAAAGAAAAAGAAAAAAAAGGGGTGCCACTAGTTAGAGACCCAAGTTTAGGAAAACAATCTTCTCTTTCTTTTAAATTAAGAAATATTACACTTTGGGTTGCTGAGATCACAGAGAAAATGGATTTAGGAAGCATCTAAGATATTCTGCACACGTAATGCTCCTTTTACAAAGAGGTTGATTGGTACTTCTTTGTGAATTGGAGGAAATGTCATCATACTCCACCACCAGTATTGTAAAAATCAAGCATTCTTTGGGAACCATTTTTGGTCCTGTTTCTATACAAAGTCACCAACTTCCCCCCCCCCCCCCACAATTGGTGAAATTTTTTTGCTTGACTCCTGTCTAGCCAAACAGTCAATCCGACATCTACTATTTTATCATGGAAAAATGCATCCCTTTCGATCTTGACAGGCTTTTGAATTTTAAATCTTGGCATATTCAGAAATCAGAAGCATGGATGGGTGGCTACTAAACAAGAAAATAATAAACTACCGTTTTGCACTAAATTTGTAAGTGCAAGTGATTCAACAACAGCTCAAGAAATTGCAAAGAACAAAAAAGGTAGATTTTTCATTTGGTCCCTTGTCTATTTAACTTGAGTTAGTTGGTTTTTCTCTTCAACATTTTGTCAAACACGTGAGCAACTCTGTTTATTCCTACAATATACCATAATCATTGAATTTGCTTCTTGAATACAACCAATCCGGAATATTGAGCATCCTAAGATGCATTTTACACAACGTAGAAATAAAAGAAAAGACTTGAGAGAGAGAGATGAACATACCGTAGGTTTCAGAATTAAGAGAGAGATGGGGCAAACAGAAACTGAGACTAGGGTTTCAGACTCGTCATTCGAGCGACTTGTGAGAAGCTGAGAGACTTGAGAAAAAAAGAAGAGGATTCGTCTGAGAGATGGGAAAATCCTAATCTAAGAAAAAAGAATTTCTGCTTGAGGATTCGTCTGAGGATTCGTCGAGAGTAGTCTGAGAGATAGACTGATAGAGAAAGAATTTCTGCTTCCAAAACGACATCGTTTTGGAAGCAGGATTTTTTTTTTTTAAAAAAAAGGGACCCGGTTACAGATAACCGTTTCATAAAACAGGATCCATAACCGTATCCGAGTTTCTCTCAATAGCTCAGTGTAAAGCAGATAACTGCCATACACCCGAATTTCGAGTTTTAGACCAGATCGGAAAAAAAAAAAAATCTAGCCCAGTTCTATACTCCTAATTAAAAGCTAACTTAATCCAAACACAATCTTTTATATATATATATATATATATATATATATATATATATATTTCTTTGGACATCAAGGATGAAACACGACAAAAGGGAAGAAGCATGTTTAAGGGATGCACACATGCAGAACTGAAATATGAATACATGAGATTCCTATGATTAGTGAGTTAGCCGATCATTTGATCATCTTAGTCTCAAAGCTAATATTTAATAAAATATATTTCACCCATCGATCTCACTCATTCTGAAAATTAAGGAGATCAATGGAAATTAAGGAATACACGAGATACTTAAGAAGTTCAAGATGTTAATAATGAGGTCGTGTTGAAATAATATTGTTGTTGATGCTCTAAAAATCGCACAACAGGCTGGAAGGGGAGAAATAGTCATTCTCAACCCATTGGAGTGACTTGGGCCTCGTTCAGTATTGTTTGGAGCCTTAGCAGTGTTCCAATACGGTTGTACAGTGGCGATGCATACATCCATAGCAGTGAATTAAAAACATAAGTGCATAGAAATGAAAGAGATGAACACATGAGTTTATGTGGTTTGGCATAATGCCTACGTCCACGGGCGTTTGAGGAGGATAAATCCACTATAATATTCTTATTTACAGTCTCTCATTCCTCACTGTACAATGGTGGCTTCGAATACATTTACTGGAGGAAAATCGGCCTCTGGAGCTCCTTATTCTCAAGTTGGAGGAGAGGTTGAAAATGAAGAAGGAAAGCTGAAGAAGAAGATGAAGAACCCTCTCGACAATCATTCGGACCCTTCTATTTATCTGATTTTCCTTTCCCGCGTGCACCCCTGTAGTGGTAAGGCCAAGCCTTACCACTGGACCCTTCCTGACCGCCCCATGCTCCCTAATCCCTTGGCAGCCCCCATGCTCCCCTTACAGCCCAATACACTCCCTAACCCCATGGCCTCTACCCCTGACACCATGGCCCTATGCCCCCTTGACACCCTGCACTTGTTGCACGTCTCCCCCTTGTCCCTAGCCCATATCTTTTATCTCTTCTCCTAATGTGGCCTGGTGGCTGGCCCATGTATTGGGCTTTATTATTTTTACACATTCACAGAACCCCGTGATTCTTAAGGGTAAGTAAGGACCTTGAGAATCTTTAAAGGTAAAAAAAAAGGCAACATAGAGTCGTCAACAAGAAAACAAAATAATCCACTTGTGTTAAGTAATAAGTTTCCCCAGAAGTGAATTCAGGCGGGAGGTGTATTCGATCGCGTATGAGCTCGAAGCTCGAATGTGGCTAGAGGCTGGCTCAACCATATAAGGTGAGAGCGCAAAGCTCGAATGAGGCGCGAGGCTGGCTCGACCACGTATGGGGCGAGCATGAAGCTCGGATGTTTGTTGTTATTTGTAAAGTGTATGTTTGTTTGGTGCCTTTGTTTTGTTGTTAATATTGGAGTTTGTGTGAAGTACCCACGCAAAGTGGTCAGAGGGTCTGTCGACCCCTGGGTCCACCTTAGGCTGTTGCCAAGCCCGTCGGCTCGTTCCCGAAGGTAGCCCACTGGCAGTGGTTATGGCTCAAGCGTGGCACTCAGCGCGAGTCTAGGGACCCATCTTCTTGCGAGTGTAGGGACTCAGCTTTGTTGGATGGGGGGTCAGCGGCAAGTCTAGGGGCTTGGCCTTACCCCGTAGTGAGTCAAGGGACATGTCTTCTTGCGAGTCAAGAGACTCGGCTTTGTTGGACGGAGTGTCGGCGAGTCTAGAGACTCGGCTTACCCCACAACGAGTCTAGGGAGGTGCTCATTCGTGCTGAGTTGCTCTTGTCGCAAGGCCACAGGAAGTAGTTTGGTTAGTAGAAATAAATTCACACAAATTATGCAAGAGACAAACCTGTGGTTTATTCAGATGAATTTCCCAAGCGATGCGCCCCGTGCCGATGGGGTCTTTCTCGTGCAGGTGACTTTCACGCGCAGAGGAGATTTTTCTGAGTGGATGAGACTTCCTTGAGTTGTGCTTTCTTGAACCGTGGAGGTGAATCCCGAGTGGAGCGAAGAGTTTGAGCGATGTTGAGGGTCTGTCCCAAGGAAGGTTTCCGAGTAGTTGACTCCCAAGATGGTGACTCCCTCCCAAGCAGGTGATTCCCGAGTAGTGGAGCACTGTGCAGACCAGGTCTGTCCCGAGGAGAGTGGGCTATGGGGATGCCGAACCTGTAGCTTGAGGAGGTGCCAGGCAGATAACTCCTGTGCTACTTCGAGATGCTGTCCCGAGTTGGTGGGGTGCTGAACAGGCTGTCCTAGAGTTCCTGCCTCCAATGTAGATAAGTTTCAAGCTGCATTTTCTGAGCTGAGGGGCTGTGTTGGTGACTTCTGAGGAGATGAGGGTCAGTCCCGAGTGAGTGGGCTGTCAAGTAGGTGCTTCCTGGGCGGAGTAACTTCTGATGGTGACTCCTGAGAAGTGTGAGGGCTGGTCCCGAGCTAGAAGGCTGTCGAGCAGGTGCTTCCCGGGCGGAGTAAGTTCTGATGATGACTCTCGAGCAGCGTGAGGGCTGGTCCCGAGTTGGTGGGCTGTCGAGCAGGTGGCACCTGAGCGGAGTAATTTCTGATGGTGGCTCCCGAGTGTAGTTGTTCCCGAGTAGATGAGTCCCGAGCTGAGGGGCTACGATGGTGACTCCAGAGCAAGTGGAGGTGGAGGTTCCCAAGTTGAGAAGTGGAGGTGGAGGTTCTCGAGCTGGTGGGCTGCCATGCATTAGCTTCCCGAGCCGCTAGTTCCCGTCTAGATGACTCCCGAACGAGAGGGACTGTGATGGAGACTCCCAAGTGCGTTGGCTACCCAGCCGAGGGTCTACCGTGGAGGAGGGGTTGTGATGGAGACTTCGGAGTGGGTTGGCTATCGAGCTAAGGAGCTGTCGTGGAGGACCATGAGCAAAGGAGACTCCCGAGTGGGGTGCTGCCCAAGCCGAGGTGGCCGTGGAGGGCCATGTGGGCGAGTGGTCGCCGGTTCCTCTCGCCGGGCACGTGACTGTGAAACCGTGGACTCATCGGGTTCCCGCTGCATGCACCATGTGCGTTGTCAGGGGACACTTCGAGTCCTGGGAGCGCACGAGAGGCAGACGGTTGCCCCCAGAAACTGCTGGCGGTCGAGGGTGGACCACCGACAGGTCACCTGAGTTTGCGGTAGGAGGTTGCAAGCTTCTTCATGACTGTGCGACCTACCATTCGCAGGCCAGGTGCTAGGTGTGGCCCCACGGGAGGGGGATCACCCTACATCGGACAAAAACTCCGGAAGAGAATGCCAGTAGCGCTCACGGTGGCCCAGAGTGCCCTTTGGTGGCGCCACAGCGTGGGCACGAGGTTGCCCACGGGTGCACAGGACATGCACCCATCTAGTTGCCATGCATGGCACTGTTCACAGTGCCATGCACAGCCTCTATGTGCACGGCAGCACTGTGCATTTAAGTGCAAAGTGCCATTTATGACACCTGTGCATGTAGACCACTGTGTAATTACCTACAAGTGCATGCGCCCTGAGCATAGACTACACTCTCCCGTATTTGGGGAGACGAGCGGCCCTGGCATTTGGACTGCACGTGCCATGTGCAGGACCTTACTGGCGAGCACCCATTTTGCCATGGCGCCGTTAATAAAAATAAGGGCAGAGCAATTGGGTATACTTATCTGGAGTAAGTTTCGCCTGTCCATTTGGAGATTATTCAGCGCACCGAAAAATCGTCATTCTCCCACATCCGACTTAGAAAGTTATCAAATCCCACAGACGGCGTCACTGTTGATGCTCTAAATATTGCACAAAAGGCCTGAAGGGGAGAAAGAGTCATTCACAGCCCACTGGAGCGACTTGGGCCTCATTTGGTGTTTTTTGGAGCCCCCGATAGTATTCCGGTACGACTGTACGATGGCGATGTGTATGTCCATGGAGGTGAATGAAAAACATAAGTTCAGAGAAATAAAAGAGATGAACACATGAGTTTACGTGGTTCGGCAGAATGCCTATGTCCACGGGCGTTTGGGGTGGAGAAATCAACTATAATATTTTTGTTTACAGTCTCTCATTTTTCACTGTACAATGGTGGCTTCGGATACATTTACTAGAGGAAAATCATTCTCTGGAGCTCCCTGTTCTCAGATTGGAGGAGTGGTTGAAGAGGAAGAAGGAGAGTTGAAGAAGAAGATGAAGAACCCCCTCGGTAGTCGTCCGGACCCTTCTATTTATCTGATTTTCCTTTTTCCGAGTGTCCCTGCGGTGGTAAGGCCAAGCATTTGCGTGCCTGGCCCTTCCTGACCACCTCATGCTCCCTGACCCCCTGGCAGCCCTATGCTCCCCTGACAACCCATTACACTCCTGGACACTATGGCCCCTACCCCTCACACTATGATCCTATACCACCTGACACCCTACACCTGCAGCAGGTCTCCCCCTTTTCCCCTCACCTATGTTTTTTGTCTCTTCTCCTAATGTGGCCTTATGGTTGGGCCTGTATTAGGCTTTATTATTTTTACTCCTTTACAATTGTGCAAAAAACATCTATTTTTACCAAAGATATGATCAAATTTATTTAATCAAACAACTCAACTGCCCCATTATAGAAATTACCTTTCTTTTTTTTTTTTTTTTTAAACAACGCTCTTTTGCAGTACGTACGTAGTACTCCATCGCCACAATTCTATTTGTTTGTATGCCAACATGGATGCATGCATCATACTTGGAATATATATTACATTAATTCAGAACATGCATGCAGCATGTGATGCAATAGTACTGAGCTGTATATATCTATATATATATATATATATATATATATATAGTTGTTTATGAGCCAAAGCTAGCTGTTCATTGAATCGATTCATTTTGTTCCTTTTACAAATTAATAAACTTAAATAAAAAACTAGATTTGCTTTATTAATGCGAATCGGCCAACTCGTCTAGTGGATCGATCTGACTCAGAATGACTCTTTTATAAATTCTTAACTACTAATTGTCTAGCTAATTATATATAATATATATTATATATATGAGATCGAATTTATTACGTTTAAGTTTCTCATTTTACGTATTTTGTCATCCATCTTGAAAGGGATTTGTTCTTGAGTAAGGCTAGATGGGTCTGCAAGCCTCACGTAGAGATCTCCCTCGGAAAAAAATAATAATTCTACTACAGGTACCAGCTGTTGGCTACTTTTTGGGGGAATCGACTAGCAATATTATTAAAAAAAGAAAAAAAACACAATCGATTTCAGAAACAAAAATCAAACCCATCTCACCTGCCTAGCGCCAAAATCATTTCTCATATTTTGCATCTCAGCTAATCCATCCTAGAAGAAATTGCGCCGCTGTGCCGTCAAACCCTCATCTGTATGTGCCGGTGGTCGATTTCTAAAAGAGAGAGTGTCGTTGCGGGTATGAGCATTCTTTGATCTTCTATTTTATGCAGTTTTTGCTTCTATTTTTCTATATTTTGATGAACAAAGGGTAGACCAAGGTTTATGTGGGGATAATTTGTGTCTGTGGGCACATACGCTTATTTAATTATGTAGTTTTTAATTTATGGTTGGGCTGGGTAGCACTATATTGTTTAGTACTCTTCATGTGTTGCGAACTGAAAATTTATTTTTGTATATTTTCAATTGATAGTTGTTTTTATTATTCCTTTCCATTTTTTTTTAACTACTCAAGGATTACCATTGCCAAAGGATTACTGATTTGGAATTAGAAGTACTGCTCTTCTTTTGTGAGATTCTCGATACTTTTTGTGGGTGAATAAACACTCAAGCTTCCAGACAACATTGATAAAAATTATTTGTAGGAGATATTCTTTTTAACTGACGCCATTTTAATTTTCTCCCCTGATAGTGATATCTATAATAATATTAATAATGGTGGAAGAGTGTGATTGGCTTCTTGTAATGAAATGATAATCCTTTTTGTAAGGTTGAGAGTAGTGACTTGCACTGACAATAATGATCATTTTTTTATGGCAGAGAAGAATTTGATAAGTATACCATAAAAATTTGGAATAAGTTTGTTTATTCAATGTTGTTTGGAATCATGGTTTTTCAAAGCTAGAGTTAGAGGAATGAATGTGCTTCTTTAAGCTAATTGCAACGAGATCCTGAGTTACTATATACAATAGCTAAAAACTATGAGGAAAATAACAATGAACCAGAGCTATGTTCACCTGTTAGTGTTTCTAGGTGTACAAGAACCTTTCATTGCTTTTCCAAAAATGATTTTGTTGCTTGATGGAAGCATATATAGTTCAGTTTTGTTTATTTTAGAGTTTTTCATTCAGGATGTACTACTTGTAAGGCCAGTTTTAATTCCTCTTGTGGAATTATGCAGTTCATCTCCTCTCAGCATGGGAAAATGGGAAGAACACCTATCTCTGCTAAAACCATCTAGCTCAAATCTCCCAACCGTAGTATGTTATATTTTTTAAAAACTTGTAGGACTATGTTGATTAGTTGATATTTATTTCCAAAATACATTAATAGCTTGTGTAATAACATGTTGGGACATACCATTAACTTGTCCAAACTTTAAAAATTACATACACGGTACCACTTCCTACGTGGCCACTGGCTTTTTCGCCATATCCAGATAGCGGCTGATACCCAAGAAACATTCAAGTGGTGATGCAACTGTGTTATTGTATTTTTATTTTTATAAGTTGGCCTGTTATTTTTTTTTTAAAAGTTTAATGTCATTGATTTTTTGTTCTTTTTGCAGAATGCTGGTTACCCAACTCCTCTCATAACTACAAGCTCCGCTACGAGTGAAAGAGTTGATATAGAGGAACCAACCGATTGTAGGAAAATTGATATTCCATGTACATCTTCTATAGTTGAAGAAAGCAAAGAAGATAGACCAAATTCACGGGTAACTGAGGATGGCATTGCCGAGACACCTCAATTAGATGATGAAGTTGGTAGTGATACAGTTGAGGAGCTAAAGTCGATGATGAAGTTTAATTCTTTTAAAGAATTAATGAGTTATTAGAGCATTCTCATTCGGTTCCCCATCTCTCCTCCATCCCCATAATTTAGGGATAATTTTAGGGTTTTGGAGAAAAACCCTCTCCATCCAAATCCCCATTTTGCTGTTTGTGTTTACGGTATCTACAGTCGTTCCCCATAAATTATACATCCCCATTGCCATTCGGCTTCTTCTTCGTCCTGCGAAAACCGTCTCTCTCGATTGGCTCCTCCCTCGCAACACCAACGAACGCAACCCCTCTCCAACGACAATTTTTGTAAGTTTGATTTCGGTTTCTTCAAAATCAAAATTGTTTCTCTCTTCCCTCATTTTTCCTCATTTTCTTGTATTTTTCTTGAAATATCTCTCTCCTTCTCTGTTTCTCTCTTTCCATTTTTCTTCCTCCCGACGCCATGATCAAGGTAAGCTTCAATAGAAGGTCTTCAACTCTGTGTTTATCGGCGATGTCTTCGTTGTTTGGCTACCGAGAAAGTTATGGGTCACTTTCACTAATTTGCATTTTATTTTATTTTTTCACTCTCGTTTAAATTTATGATTTTGGGCTTTGTTTAAGGAAACCACTTCTCATTTTTATTCTTGCGTTGCCATTGATTTCTTTGTATTATTTTGGTTCTCTTCGATATTTGGCTGCCAAGAAACTTATGGGAATGTAGACAATGATTTGCAATTTTTTTTTTACTCTCGTTTAGATTTATGATTTTGGGCTTTGTTTGAGGAAACCGCTTTTCATTTTTACCGTTTGAGAAGGTTTTCAAAATCTTACCGTTGGAGAAAGGAGAAAAAATGTTTCCGTTACAGATTAGACAAAAAGTTTTATGACATATTAAAAAATTACTATTTTTATAATATGGATTTCAGTTTGAAAAATAATACTGTATCCGTTAGTCAAAATCATATAAGTATTTAGTAGAATGTGATATTTGAAAAGAATATAATAAGACAAAAAAGTTAGTAGTTAAGATTGTAAATTGAAGTGGGAGAAAAAAGTAATAAAAAAGTAATAGATAAATATTATTTAATAGAATAAAGATAGGGATGAGGAATGAGATATAGGAGGTTTTTAAAAGATTAATAAAATTTAGGGAAAATTTTTAGGGAATGTGATTTTTAGTTAAATTATAGGAAAATTATGGGGAACTCAATGGGAATGCTCTTATATGCAGTATGCTAAGAAATGCGGGTTTGAGATGATGACAAGAAGGACTGAGAATGGGGATGATTCGACTGTTTGATATGTCACCCTTGGTTGTGCCCGTGGTGGGAAGGCCAGACTAGGATGTTGAATGTCGCCAGACCACGTCCGACAGGAAAGATAGAATGTAAGGCAAAGACTAATGCCTTAAAAGTTGATGGGAAGTTTTGATTGACAATAATTCATAATATCCATAACCACAGCCTTAGTCTAAATAAATCCTGCTTCTTTCGATGTAATAAAGAAGTGAATGATTTCGTAAAAAGAATTCTAGATATAAATGATTTGGCTGGCATCCGAATGAATAAGAGTTTCGGATCTCTCGTCGTTGGCGCTGGTGGATTCAAGAACCTCTTGCTTTTAGAAAATGGTTGTCGTAATTATATCGACAAAACAAGACATCTACGACTTGGGAAAGGTGGTGCTGGAGCGCTTTGAGAGTATTTTTGTAGGATGCAGTACAAAAATCTCAGTTTCTTTGCACTGATGGATTTGGATGATGACGGGAGGTTAAATAATGTGTTTTCTGGGCAGACCCCCGTAGTAGATATGAGATGCTCTTTGCACCATTTGTTGATATAAACCACCATAGGCAATCAATTCTGTTAGGAGAAGGATTGATTTCCAGTGAGGATATAGAGACCTTTATGTGGTTATTCCAAACCTGGTTGTAGTGTATAGATGATATAACTCCAAAAGCTATTATCACTGATCAGGACAGAGCGATGAAAAGTGCAATTGATATTGTCTTTCCAGAAAACAGACATCAATTTTGTTTGTGGCATATACTGAAAAAAGTCCCAGAAAAGCTTTCATCCTATGATTCCTACAAATGTGGGATGAAAAATGCATTGATAAAATATGTGTACGACACCCAAAGTGTTGAAGAGTTTGAGAAATCTTGGGATCAGTTAATCACCACTTACAACTTGCATGAGAATGTCTGGCTGAAAAATTTATACACTAAGCATGAGCATTGGGTGCCAGCATTCTTGAAAGAGTTTTTTTGGGTTGGGATGAGTACAACGCAGCACAGCGAGAGCGTGAATGATTTTTTCGACGGTTATGTTCATGCTAAGAAAAACATGAAAGAGTTTGTCAACCAGTTTGACAGTGCATTGAAAAAGAAAATTGAGAATGAAAATAGTGCGGATTTTCACTCAATTAGGTTTACCATTCCCTGTATATCTAGATTTTCAATTGAAAAGAGATTTCAAGAGTTGTACACGAATGCTAAATTCAGGAAAGTTCAGCAGCAACTTACCGGCATTATCGATCTGATCCAGAGTGTGTAAAATGCTAGTTGGAATGCAAACTTTTGTTGTTTCATTTTAATTTTTACTTTGAACTTGTAAATTTTGTACTCGATCGTGTGACAGTCTATGAGCCATGTAATCACTTTTTGTAAGTTGATTATTTAGTTGAAAGTTATTATTCATGTAACCTTCTCTTGCACTTGGTGAATTGAAAGACAATGGTTTATTATTATACATTCTGACAGATTGCTTATTTAGTTACTGAAAAAAAAAAGCATAAATTTGTGTTAGGCCTCGTTTGAATTCAAAACCCGTCTCGTTTGAATTCAACTCATCTCATCAGTACAACTCTCTCAAATTTCCACACAAAACATAATAAACAATTCAACTTTTTCAAATTCCAAAACAACTTTCCTAAATTCTCACACAAAATATAATAAACAATTCAACTTTTATTCTACTATTCACAAACCGTCTCAACTCATATCTAAATCCAAATCACTTTAGTGGTAAGCTAAGGGATAGATAAGAGATTAAAATGAAAGTCAGGGATAAAATAGACATTTAAAAGGGTAAGGGATGGGGATAGTTTCCAATGGCCGATACCCTTAATAGAGAGGGTATGGCCATTCGGCAACCTCACCGAGAGAGAAGGGGGAGGGGGTTTCAAATCGGAGAACACACGCCAGTCGTGGCACATGTGGGCGCTAGCGCCGCTGTCCACGACCCAATCGTGGTGGCTATCGAATGAGGAGGGAGAGGAAATGACATTACCGACGAAATTGGAGGGAGTGGGTGTCGGGATGAGCAAGTCTAGCAATTTCTGGTAGAGCTCTGGTGTCAATCCTAGTACTGGCGACGAGTCTAAGGAGAAAGAGGGCTAATTTGCTACCGGAGCCAAGCCAGGCGATGGTTTGCCGAGAAGAGAGGGGTGCGGCTTGGAGCATTGATCGCAACCAGGTGGGTATCCGATAACTCTCCAATATCGGTCACGGGTGTGGCCCTTTTTGCCACATTCAGTGCAACGAAGGTTATTTCTGGTGTTGTCAGAGTTGGCTGTTGCGAAGGCCATGGATTCCGCCAACAGTGGTCGTATGTGAAGGAGGCGTTGCTGCTCTTCCTGAAATAAGATGGAAAAAACTTTTCTGATGGGGGGAAGGGGTTCCATAGCTAGGATTTGGGTTCTGAGTTGGGCAAATGAGTCATTTAGGCCAAGAAGGAACTGGAAGAGACGTTCATCGTTTGCTTGTTTTTACAAATCCTTGAGATCATTGTTGTTTTGAAGATGGCTTAATTCATCCCATATTTGTTTGATATGGTTGTAACACTCATGGATAGAGTTGGTGTTTGGTTGCAGAGAGGAAAGCTCATGTTTGAGGTGATAGAGGTGGCATTATTGCTGTGGCTGAAACGAGATTGGAGGTCAATCCAAATTTTTCGTGGGTCGGTGTGGTATTCAAGGGAGTTGGCTAGAGATAGACTGATGAAGTTTAAAATTCAGGTAAGGACCATGTCCTTAGTTTGGTTCCGTTGTTTGTATTCTGGAAAGCTAGGATCAGGGGTGGGGAGAGAGCCATCGACAAAGCTGAGCTTGTTCTTGACATTGAGTGCTCGGGTCATGGTTTTTTGCCATTTTGGGAAACTATCTCCTGTAAGGAGACCATAAACAAGAACTAGACTAGGGGAATCAGAAGGATGATGGATATATGGAGAAGGAACATTGGAGGAGGAAAAGGAAGCCAAGTAGGTCTCAGGTAGGGTAGGGATCGTGTTTAGGCTGATACCATGTCAAGAATGTGAAAAGCTGAACAATTTTATTTCAATCACTTGTAGATTACAATGATACATTGTTGGTTAAATAGATACAGGAAGTTAGACGAAGTATGAAAATAAACAAATATAAGGAAAGAATCGATATTTACAAATCAATGACTATTCCTAAAGTTATGGTAATGATTTTGTAGCTGATTTTGTGCAAATTGGAATAATGTGAATGAGCAGATTTGATTGGTCAGAAAGTATATTTTATTAAAAATAGTGCTAATTTGAATTTAAAATATGAAGGTAACAACATTAGTACGTAGATTGGTACGCAAACTTGCTTGTAAATAACAAAACTCATTATAAAATTATATTAAACATATCATATTAAATCATATTATTTTATAATTTTACTAATTTTACAAGATCCAGCGCTTCTCTGACCTAAAAGTACGGCCTCCCAAGTACGTACGTACGTGGCAGTTCTGGTCTTCAAAAGGAGTGAAGCATTATCTGAACACCATGTTGTGGGCGAAGGGTGAGAAGCTGTGCAGGTGAGTGGACATAGGCTGGCGATAGGGTGAAGGCGTAGCGTTGAAGAATCATCGAAAGAGCAATCTTTGTTTCGGTGGTGGCGAAGTTCAAACCCACACAATTTCGAGGTCCGATGCCGAAGGGAATATAAGCGGCTGCGTTGTTGTTAGTAGCTTTTGAAACCCCTTCTGAGAATCTCTCTGGTTTGAAGAGATGAACGTCTTCTCCCCATATTTGAGGGTTATGGTGAACTGCTAGATTTGGGATGTACAACGCCATATCAGCTGGAATTGTGAGATTTCCCAGTCTAACGTTCCTTTCAACTTGTCTTGTTATTGCAACTACAGGAGAATATAATCGTAGAGACTCGTTGATGATCATGCTCATCTGCATGGAAAAAAGTAAACCAAAAAAATTAAGAATTTGGGACCTAAGCAACTTATTTGTGTTTGATGACTTATAAGTTAATCTTACAGTCTTGAGCTTTGAGATGCCATCCGATTTTGGATTTTGCTGGCCGAATAAATTAAGCACCTCCTTTCTTGCTTTCTCTTGCCATTCTGCATGGGTTGCAAGAAGAAAGACATTCCATGCAAGCAAACTGCTTGTGGTTTCATGCCCAGCAACATAAAATGTCTTGCACTCATCCACCAGATCTTCTACTGAAATTCTTTTGTTAGCATCGGCATCACGATGAGACTTTACAAGCAATCCAATAAAATCATCCCCAAAGCTGGCTATCTTCCCTGTCATTACCTTCTCTTCTCTTTTCTTAACTATCTCTAATATAGAGTCACGTAAACCCTTTTCAAGCTTTTCTGATTCGATTTCATCTTCGGTTTTATAAAATTTACTGCAAAATGGACGATCGAGTATACTTAATGGAAATGAGAGCCTGGAAAGCAATTCACAAAAGAATCTATAACGAGTGTAGTTCTGTGCTCCCTGTGGTAGGGCTATATATATATATATATATATATTGGACTTGCCTGATGCCAGGAAACCTGATTTTATAAGTATTTCTGGATGTTATCAACGCCATTTTCATCAACATCTGAAAAATGTGCTTCCCCTCCAAGTAACTGTTGCCAAAAGCTGTCCTGGAAATCACTTCTGAAGTCATGAGATTAAATTCTTCAAAAACTTCAATCTCTTTGCCTTCATGGAATTTCCACCTTTCTAGCATATTCTCCACACTACTGATCATTGCTGGAACCATACTCTGGAAAAAGAAATCCCTTCTTAATTATTAAGCATGAATGCAGAACTACAGTTAGTATGCTTCTTATTAATTCTTTTCGAAACAGTCGCTTAAAACATGTTCTTCAACTGCGCGCAGGAATAGCACTTTTGCAGTTTGTGCTAACTAGCATTAACGGTAATATATATTTATATTTTAAGGGCTTACATTCAGCCTCTCGGCATGGAAGGCATGATTGGCCAGTTTCCTCATCTTTTTCCACTTTTCACCTTCAGAAGTGACGAGCCCATCTCCTAAGAGCTTCTTGACATAGTCTGGGGCCTCTTCCTTTGGATAAACTCCTTCTCTATTGTATAGTATCTCTTTGATGAGACCTGGTTCTGTTATGACCAGTTGAGCTTTATTTCCATGCCATTGAAGATAATTTTTCCCTGCACCAAAGAAAAAACCAAGATATAGTATCAGTGAATTCGTTTCTTGCAACTACTTATATGTATAGAATTGATCAGGAAAATGTGGTTGAAGGATTTGTTACCGTATAGGTTGATCCATGAGTGAATATGAGGCTGAACTCTGCGAAGTATATCATCATG
Source organism: Juglans mandshurica (assembly GCA_022457165.1). Lineage (NCBI taxonomy): Eukaryota > Viridiplantae > Streptophyta > Magnoliopsida > Fagales > Juglandaceae > Juglans > Juglans mandshurica. The sequence goes on along the minus strand of CM039629.1, from coordinate 20,994,445 downwards.
TGTTAGATTCATGGGCCTGCTGATCATCAAGACCTCCTCCTTTTGCATGTTGAAAATTTCTTTGGTGTTTCCATGGATGAATCTGTAGGAAGGACCTCTGATTCCCTGTGAATGCATTAGATGCTGTATGCGAACTGGGGTCCACCATAGTTTGTGAAGGAGCTGGATGAGAGCTAATATGAGGTACAGACACAGAGCGGTCGGAAGACAGATCATGATAAGGGTTTCCACCATGGCCCCCATGATTATGTTTTTACAAGGAAAACTTTTGCAAGTACTTCAGAATGGTTTTCATAGATTATTCGATCGATGACCTCCTTTTATTTCTTTTCGTCGATGTTTTTTATGATGTGCTATCGAATTAAATGCTTTAAAAGAATCATCAAACTGAATTTGTTTGTTCTTTGATAAAATTAATGAATGATGCTACTTGGGCATATGTCCTCGATCTTTTTATATTTTCGAACGCCCTTTTAATTTAATTTAATTTTTTTTGTAATTTTTTTTTTCATTTTTAATAAACCACGTGGAACTGTCTCAAAGAATCATGATTTTGTAATTGGCCTGGGACCGGACTCACCTAGCTAGCACCGTCTTATTAAGTAAGAGTAATTCTACGTACAATCGTGAAGTGCGTAACCGCTACATAATTACTTTGAAAAAAATGAATAAAATATGAGACCCATATGAAAAAAATTAATTTTTTAATAGTAGACCCCACTCTTTTTCAAAACGATTACGTGACAGTTACGCAATTCACGGTTGTAAGTATCTTTTCTCATTTAGTAATAATTAACATTTAGGATGATTTGGACAGTGAAATGAGATAAATTGAGATGGTTTGTAAATAGTAATAAAATTATTAGTTGAAATTAGATGAGATGAAATGAGATGCACCTCTGTATCCAAACAGGCCCTTAAGGGAATTAGGCACCACGTGTTGAATGCAACGGCCTTAACGAATACCCTCAACAAAACCGTCCCATAATTGTTGAAAAATAATCTTTAACCTTAAAGATTTTGTCCAATATGTACATGAAGATGTCCTCATGTTTTCGTTTTATTCATTTATTTGGCTCTAGTAAAGACATGTTTGTTTGCCATATGCGAGTGTTTTGTCGATCAAAACAGCCATTGTGCATAAAATTAAAATGCTTTTAGTTTTGGACTTTTTTTTATACTCACATGCAACTATATCATGTTTCATGCTGCTGTTCTGTTTCTTGCAGCCGAAGTACTATGTTTGTTTGTGTTTATTTGTAGTTTTAGGTTGCCTAGGCTTAGTCATTGTAATGTGGCTTATGTCTTTATTGTTTCTAATAAAAACATGCTTGCCTGCCATATCTGTCTCTGTGTGTTTTGTTATCGTTGGAATTAGGGGAATTTTGTCACAATCAAAGCGCAAGAACAGGCATTGTGCTTGCTTCATAACACATCTAAAATTAAAAAAGAGAAATGATTTGTATAAGCTCCATACAAACCCTCGTAAAAAATTAAACCTCATCTTAAAAAAGTATAAAAAATCTGTTCTTTATTAGTACGACTCACTTTTTTACAAATGACTTGTATAAAATTTGTCTATTTAGAATTTGTACCTAGCGTTACTCAATTCAAAATGCTCTTTTTTGAGCTTTTTTTAGATTGATCTAAATCTTGTATCTTGCTGCTGTTCTATTGCTCGCAGCCATTGTGCATTTGGCTGTGTTTTTTTTTGTAGTTTGTTGGTTGGCCATTTGTGGAGTGGCTTATATGGCCTCAACCTCTCATGAGATTATGCTCAATTTTGCAGTAGGATGCGTTCATGATATATGGTAATTTCTTCTTCGTAGGTAGGCCGAGAGCTCTAAAATCGTGTTATTTGAGTCAATACAGTATCCAGGAAAAGTACCACTTCAAGTTTTTATCGGAATTTAAACGCCTAGAGCATGAGAAAAAAAAAATACATGTGAAGTGGACTTTACCATATTTATTGATATCCAATTTTTTTAATTTTTTTTTTTTTTATGTAAGTAAGATAAAATTACTACTCGGATTCTGTAAAAATACAAAATACCCCTAAATTACAACTCCTTGATAGTTTGAGAGGATGATTGCCAAAATAATGGGTTCTGATCTCTACTTAGCCCCAAAAATAAAAGGCTTCTGATCTGAATGATACACAAAACATTTGTATAAAGTGATGCAATATTTGCTCAATTGAAATGATGCGGGTTACCTTTGGTTCAGCTTCAGCATCCACGTACGAGCCATAGTAAAAGCCAATACCTCTAATCTCTGCATTTCGTATGGTGTTTATGTCTCTACTCTTCATAATAATATAGAATTTATGAAATGATCTGCCTCACATCAAGGTTTAGCTGATGATGTAATAGTCACATTCTTCAATGCCACTCTCCTCAATCTTCAGAAGCTGATCTCCGACTTCGACATCCTAATATGCATATGTCTAACAACATTCGCAGAGACAGCATCGAAGGGCTTACAATGGTGGAGCCAGGACATTCTGGGAGACATGAAGTTTAAGGGGCTTGAATGAATATAAATCTGGTATTTGGAGGCCATGTTCCGAATACGCTAATTTAGGGCGCCAAAATTGTTAAGACTCAATTCTCCAAAATCACAAAAGGGATTTGGTACAGTTAATCGAGATAAAGCCTCCAATTTCAAGGCTTCAACTCAAGGCAACCAAATACCCCATTAACAATTTATATATATAGCATAAATAATCTGCTTCATCTCATCCTCTTCTTGCCTTTCCCTAATTGCCCAGATTTGAAAGCATGTTCTTGTTCTTGAAGGAAGGCCAAAGCCTTTCCATACTTCTCTGCTCTTTCTTCTTCCAATAAGGTCTTGTCTTTTTCCTTCACCTCATATAAGAAAGAATTATCTTTACGCAGTTCACGAGCAGCCCCTTTAGCTTCACGATTTAGAAGTTTCTTCAACTTTCTCTGCTCGGCCCGTTCACGATCTGGATCGTAATCTCTACCTTTAACAAAGCTGCAAAACAACATGATGTAAAATGCTCAGTTCCAGCCACCCATTCTTAGTAATGTTATATAACACAAAGATAAAAGTTTGGGGAAAGGGGAATGGAGTGAATTACTTCTCCTCAAATTTTGGATTCAGTAATTTGATAGGCACTGGCTTTTGCTTCCGCATTTGAAGTGGACGCCGCAACAAGTAATGTTCTTCGGCTTTAGTCTGAATGAGTTGAGCAACATCTTTGAATTTATTTTGCAATACATCCGGCATATTTTCCTGTTGTGCTACTTCAAGTAACAACACAGAAATCGGCAGAAAAATTTCAGGAAAGGAACTTAATCCCTCATAAATGTTAACATATCCTCGTAGGGTTTCAATAACAGTTACCAGCACACCAGCCCTGCAAGTTGAAAGGTCAAACTCAATCAAATGACAACAACATTACAAGGATATTCTTATAGAACAAAACCTAATTACGACATTTTGAACAGACATCATATTAATACCAAACAGAATGCAAAATGTTTGGACAAGGCCACTATACCACTGGGCGGTAAATCACAATGCATCATCAAGTTCAATACCCCAACACTTTATAAATTTTTTAACAAGTAATATCCCAACACGTTATACCCATATTATATCATCAAGTGATGTGATCAAACCCCATCAACACCCTCATTTGCCAAGGAAGAAAAAAACCACCCACCACCAACCTGAAGGTATCAGAGGTAAAAAAAGGAGAGTCCTCAGGCATATCCATTAACACGATAAAATTCAGTGGACTGATCTCAACCTCGCGATCACGTATACAAAGCAAGGGCCCGAGTGCTTTAAATTCCAATCGATAATAAAACTGCAACAGAATAAACACGAGTCATTTCTGAATGAATCTTTAGAGTAGAATGCCCATTAGCAGGTATAATCTCAAGCAAATGCAAGATAATTGACAACTTATTTGGTTAAGAAAAACATTATATGCATTCTAATATTAAAACTGTGATACAAAACATAAATAAAAGATCAAGGAATCATACCTGAGAGTCTTGACATTGAACCGGTTTTGTGTTTGCCGCAGCCATCAGCAAAGTTCGGAGAAACGTTATTGCTTCCGGACAGAACTTCTGAGATTGTCTAGTGACCTGCAATAAAATTAATCAAATGAACAACTACAAATTGCAACTCTTGCATGAAAGGGTAATGACATGCCAGTTCAGTCATGCAGCACAGTATATTACCAATGTTGACCATATTAAAACACTCAAAACTTCATCAGTGGTGAAATGAAAGTGAAAGCGGAATCAGAGAGTGCAGTATACTTAAAAGTGGCATGTCTGCATAATGAACAAAGCAATTGGATAAACATAGAACCAATAAAATCTTTGACTCATGAACTGTCCATTCAGAAGTTTTTCTTATTTTTTATAAGCAATGCAATTTTATTAAAAAGCACAGAGAGGTGAAACTGAAGTACACATGAAGTATACAAACAGAAAATCCAACTAGCACGAAGAAGAGAGCAAAATCGTTAAGTCTAGAAAACTATAGAATCAGAAGAGAATAATGCTGCTGACTGAGGAAAACAAACATATGATGGATGAGAATAATACTCTTCTAACACCACTCAGACTCTTCAACAAACATCCCACAAGGAAATAAAAATCTATTGAAAAAGGAAAGCAAATAGTTTAAGAAAATACATACAGAGAGAAGCATAGAGCATAAGAAAGATCCCATAGCAATATCCCGCCCCAACACAATGGGACAGCGCATCAGATATTCACACATCAACAAGATTGCTGGAGTCATGACCACATGACGAAAGTCAGAGCATGGGAATATCATGGACCAGAGCCTCAAAAGAAATAATGTTTTTGAAGAAGGCCAACTGCTAATTTCTGCAAGAATAAAAAGAATTGAACAGTGTAAAAATATTTAAGATAAATCTCAGCAACCCTTTCTTGTAACAATGAATTTGGAAAACAAACAATGAATATAATTTTCCCAGGGCTGACCTGGATCTTTGATGATCTCACAAAGTTGCATTCGAACTCGTAGTATCCTCTGACGAGCACATATTGCAGCAAAGTACGGGATCTCCACACTCATCTCCATCAATGGCTTCACCAGCAAATTTAGTAGCTCGAAATTTAAAGGCTTTTTATTTGCTAAGATGGCAAAATACTGAAGTAGTATGCCATAGAATACCTACACAGGAGCAGACATAATGGTGAATATCAATGGAATTATGTTGATTATATGGTTTGTGTATAAAGCAAAAACAGTCATGGCTGTGTCTAAGAATAGCCAATAAACCTTCTGCTTTAGATATTTCTGGAAACCATAAGCTAATATAAGTTAGAAACTAGAATGATCAGCTTTTTTGAGAACTCCTAATATGCAAAAGACAAATCAAACATGCATTAAAAGTTTGGCTATTATCAGCCTCCTAATATGATTTCAATGCTAGGAAATAATCTAGTTTTTCACAAAGCTTTAAAAGTTTTTACAAAGATGAAAGGCAAAAAGCTACTTGAAAGGAGTACACATTAATATTTTTCATAAGTAAACAATAATTTTAAGCACATCAATATCTGGGTAATATCAGCAACCTTACAAAATTCAGCTCAAAATTACATTATATAGCTTTCTGACTTCATACAGCCTTGAAATTTAAAAGACAAAATTTAAGTCAAGTCTCCAAGATTTGGGAAGCCTAATCGGTCAGAACTTGGACCAATAAAAAAAATTGGTCAGAATTTACAAACAACCAATAAAAATACTTTTATAAGAGTACAAAAGCCTAAGAAAGATTCATACTTGCATTTTCTTTCGATTTTCTGCTGCAAGCTTGATTGCATTGCTTGTCCGAATTCGATTGAGTATCAACGTAATGTCATTATTAGAACGATTGCCCAATAATGCAGATAACTCTTCAAAACTCTTTGGAGCTTCGATCAAGTAGGGAAGGTCCGGCGTTGAAGAGTGTTTACCATCTGTTTTGCTTTTTTTGGCATCTAAAATATCTCCATTTCTCTTACTAGCTGCAAAAGCAATAGTTTTTTCTTTCTTTTTCTGGGGTTTTGGGTCCATCTGTTGCCCATCATCATCATGTTCTTCACCTTCTTCTTCACCCTCTTCCAAATCTTTACCCAAAGTGTCATCATCACTTTGTTCCCAGTCCTTCAAAGATAGATTATTTTCACCTTCCTCATTATCTTCATCAGATCCTTCTTCATCACTATCATCTTCAGCAGTTTCAGAATCACCTGAAGAATCACTAGCTTCACTCTCAGAATCATTGCCATCCCTTCTTTCAAGAATCTCATCAACCCAACCCTTTTTAGACCTGGGCTCTTCTTCAAGTGAGAAGGAATCGCCAAGATCATCCCCAGATATAGATCTTCGACCCTGGGTAGATGGTTTCAGAGCATCATCATTGTCTTCATCACTGGAATAATCAGGAGCAAGCATTCTTTTCTGTCGTTCATCCTGAAATGTTGAACATCATAAAATGTTATAAGTATTCAAGTTTATATTTTACCTCACACAAAGGAACATGTCCCATTCCCAGAGTTTTTTTTTTTTTTATAAGTAATCAATAATATATTAATAGAGATAGGCAAAGCCCAAGCACACAATTCCCATTCCCAGAGTATTGCATTGAATACAACGATAAAGTCGTATGAATCAATAAAAACAGGACCCACATCATCAAAATGTAGTGACAAGTATGCTAATTCAAGCATGGTGCACATTCAAAGTCTTACCATCATTCAGTTAAAAAATTACAATTAACTTGTAAGAAATAAACTATTTATAAAGTGTAAGACAGTAGGAATCACAATATTTCCCAAGTCAAGCTATATTCATGTACCCTAACAAGATATTCAGAAAACTGCATGTCAAACCCTCTATTAGCAATAACAAACAACAAAACCATAGCCCAGAGAACAAGAACTACATATCCTGTTAGTATGCAGTCACATACACCTATATGGGCACCTACAAGAATTATGATGATGCGCTCATACCTCCAAACGCTCTAATCGTTCTCTCTCCTCCTGGGCAATCTCTTCAGGAGTCTTAGTCCTGTCTGAGGGGCGAGCACGCATTTCCAGTGCCATCTCTTTGACAAGTTTGTCGTAAGAATCAGGTTGATCCTGCCATATGCAATAATTTGATTCTCATAATTGTGCAAATCAACACATATGAAAGATCATAACATAAAAACACAAACAGCATTCCTTTTTTTTTTATCAGTAAAGGATAACTTTATTAATGAGAAAAGTAGGCACAACCCAAGTAAATGGGACATATACAAGAGCAACACCAATGCATGATCGTCATACAAGGAAGTCATGAATGTGCATGCCATTAAAATCTATAACAAAAAATCTACTCTCCAAGTTTCTTGGGCTAAATTTACTCATCAAAAAATCTATAACAATCAACCAATGGAATAAGGTATTAAGAAAAAACATTCTAAGCTCGTCCGATGTCCGTTCACGATCCTCAAAACTCCGAATCAATTCCTCTCTATCCATATACACTACCATAAACAAATCGGCACCATCTTCCACATAGATGTTATTTGAGAGTTACCTCGGATGCCTCTCCAACTTGCCAGTAGATCAACCACCCTTCGTGGCATCACCCAAAGTAGCCCCACTCTAGGAAAGATATCATTCCAAAAACTCATGGCCACATCACAATGCAATAAGTGGTCCACGAACTCCCCACTTTTCTTGCACATATAGCACCAATCCAACACAATGATTCGGCGTTTCCTTAGATTATCTAAGGTGAGGATCTTCCCTAATGATGCTTGTCCAGACAAAGAAAGAAGTTTTTTTTTTTTTTTTCTGGGGGGGGGGGGGGGGGGGGGGGGGGGGGGGGGGCTAGTCTTCCACATGTTCTTCCATGAGAATGGATTTGTATTTTGTATCATAAGGGACTGCATGCCAAGCCGTAGATTTTGCAGGGTAGCGGGGGAGAACAAGGTAGCCTCTGTTTCCAGAGCCCTGGACTTAAAAATTCCAAATGCCAAATGTATTGCACAAAAGTTGAAATCTAGAACCTTCATCAGAAAACCATACCTGGCTAAAATTTTCTGTTTTTTGAGTTGTAGATGGCTCATCCTTCTTCTTTTTCTCATTCGGAACACTCTTGTTCACAAGAGCCTTCAAAGCATTCAGCTTACCAGGTTCAGTTAAAGATAATAATGCCTCAGACTGCACTAAAGATGTGAAGTTTTTGTCCAATTCATCCATCAAATGTTCATTATCTTCTTTCTCTCTTGCTTTTTGTGCCTGAAAAAGGTTAGTGAAACTTGTTAATTGAAACAAAGATTAAGAAAATAGGATACCTTAGTCACAAAGAATTTTTTTTTATTGGCACCGGGTGTCCGGGAACAGCATCCCAACTAATCCTGGGGGTGCACAGGCCCTCAACAAGGAGTTTCATAAAGAAATTTTCTTAATGTGAAAAAGACTTTAACCTTAAAAAATTTGCTTTTTGAGATAATTTCCTCCATCACTTCTTTCTTGCTTTTGTGTTTCTGCAGTGAAAAGACATAGCTTTGTATCAGATTGAAGCCATCATCTAACATCAGTCATTAACTATGAAACAAAAATTATTCAGCAGATGACACAATCCATACTAGGAATATGATTCTGGGTAGAAAAATCTAATCTTCACATCAGGAAAAATGAATAAACCAAATGATCACAGCTAGAATATATGCTGCTAATCTAAGGAATCAACTAACAGTAATGTCTACAAAGACTAAGTAGCGTACTCAAGATAAATTACACCTCCGTAGAACAAACAGAGAAATGAAACTTTTTTCCCTTCAGTATTTTTTGATAAGTACTTTTTTCCCTTTAGTATTAGAGCAAGGAACCGGGGGAACTACTTTAACGCATTAAAAAAAATGATGGTTGCATAAAGCTCCAAGAAAGCTAAGAGGCACAAGATGGAGCAGCAAAAAGGCAATTATAGAAAAAGAGAGTAAACATCAGTGAGTTGGGATATACAAATCTATAACATCAAACAAAATAGTCCGAAATAAGAGAAGTATCATTGAATTGACAATCTACACTGTTCGTCATGCTAATTAGGGGCATGAGTAACAAATAATAATATAGAATGCGAATGTAGTGCACCAAAATAATAATATAGCAGAATAAGTCTTACATTTTCCCCTCCTTCAATCAGATGCCTCTCCAGTGGATTCTGTGTCTTATGAGCATTAAGTTGATTTAGCATGGCTGACTCTTCTGCACAGTTAAAGGCATCCTTAATAGGCAAGTAAGCAACTTCCAACTGTTTAACAGAACCATTATAAAAACAAACTACAAAATGCAGATTGTAATATTCTGTAATCCAAGCATATCTATCACTAATCGAAAGCAGAACTATCAGCCAAACTACTTGTAGAAAATTCTAACAAAGAATGTCTACATAGCATCAAAAAATCCCATACATACTCTTAGCGGCTTCACCATCATAGTCATCATCATCAGGCAACAATTCATCCTCAAAATCATCCCTTTCAGAGAATGCACCAAGACCTTGGATTTCAAAATCTTCTTCTTCTCCATCTGATAAGTTATACTTGCTTTTTTTATTCAGTTTCAACTACAAAGGAAACAAATGGAGAAGTTTTCAGGTAAGAAAAAGAAAAAAAAGAAAGATCGAAAAAAATCACAGATCCTGATTACTCTGCATTTAACTCAGCCAGTTTGATATATTCAGTTATGCAATGTCTGGGTTCCCAGAAATCTCAGCAAAAAAAGGAGAATTTCACATTTGAGTGGCACGCATTTTGTCATTTTTGAAGTACAATCTCAACAGACCATGTAGAGTATGATATCTCAAGAAGACTAGTCGGTAGAAATTAATGCCACGTCTTATCGAGAAGCGACAGGAAATAAAAATGACAAAAAACTGGGTAATCAGTATTTCAGGGAAAAAAAACAGAGAACCAGCCAACCATAATTCAAACTAAATGAGTAACTTGGCATGATATTTTCCATCTATCGGGCATTGAAAAAAGAAATAATGATAAATCACAAGACTTTGTTAGATTCCTTAGTCCTAAAGCTACCACCAAAATGCAGTAGAGAATTATTCGACATTCAAGTGTCAAGGGAATCCAAATTAACATACCTGACGCTCACGCTGAGACCGCAGAATAGCCTTATCAAATTCGCCAAGCGCGTCATTATTCTCTCCAATACGCTTATCCAAGAACACCGAAGCCTTCCCACTTTGTTCGTACTCCTTCAGCAGCGTCTTCTTCCTCTGCCTCAAAGGAAAAAAAGAAAAAATTCCATCACTAACCACTACAATCGACACAATGTAACTTTGAAAATTGAAGGGATTAAGAGAGGGTTAAATGGGTAAGCTCTTCGTGCCTTTTCCACAGCAAGGGAGCGAGCGAGGCCGACACGGCGCTCTTCCCCCTTGCGCTTCTTCCCGAGGATATCGAATTTTCTTCGGGACCAAATGGTCTCGAATGGATTGGCTTTTGGGGCCTGGACTTTCATGGCTACGACGTTCGGGCCTGACTTCTTCCTCTTTTTCTTGTTCTTCTTGATGTCGTTGGGACCGGCGCCAGTGGGGTTTGATAGCTTAGCCATAGCTAATTTGATTGATTCGAAAGAGGGACGGAGAGTGGCGTTAGGGTTTCAGGTCCCGGAGGAGGGTGGGTGGTGCAGAGAGTTTAGGGTTTTGCTTGGGGTTATGATCTCTATGAGCGTGATACGCCGGGTGGGCTGAATCGGAACCGGTTCGGATTGGCGGTCTAACTAGATTGTTAAATAAATATTTTAAAATTCATTTACATTAGATTATTTATAAATTTGGCTAAATTATTAAAATAGTTTTTTTAAACGATAAGTATATGTTTTTATAAAATCTAAATTAAAAAAGTGACATATATTCTTTCCTTTAAAAAAATATTTATTTCTCACATGATATCTACTATAAATCTATTTGGTTTCTTAATTGAATTGAAGTCCTTGATTCAACCTTCCCATAGACAACATTTTATGTTTGGAATTTCAATACGACTATTTATGAGCAATGCTAGATACAGTCTCTATTTGGGGACTGCAATGCAAGCCTAAGTAATTTTATGTTTAATTTTTTTAAAATTACAAAATTATCCCTCTTGAAATGATTTTTTTCTCATTTAATAAGGGGTCTGCACATGCAGTCCTCAAGTGGGGACTGCAAATAGAATTTCTCTTAAAATATTATACGATGGAATAATACTAGCATGTCTCTTCATTTTGTTCTCGTATTTTGACTGTTCATGTATTTAATTTTTTTTTACTTATTGATTAAGGACTATTAGTGTATTGATATTTTTTTATTTTTTTTAAAATGTGTAAACATGTTTTAAAAAAATTTAAATAAAAACATAAAGAAAAATACAATTTGCACTATAGGGCACACCGAGTGCACAAATTGAGAGGGCATGGTAGCAATATCCTATATGACGTTTATTTTTACAGAAAACGTTATACACCGAACTCTTTTTTTATTTTTATCCTATAATGATGACATGGTATTCTGCATTAATCTTGAATTTTATTATTTTAAAAAATAATAGTTAATCTAATATCGTATCAATATAATACGATGGAAGTAAAATGAGAGAATAGTAGTACTAGTGGATAGCACAACTCTCCCATATTTACATAAATTTGATCACATAATTATTTTAACTGAGAATTAGAAAATATTATATTAATTTTAATTTACAGCAAGATCTGGCCGTAGAATTTCCATGCAAAGATGCAAAAGGCAAAAAGGAAATGACTGCAATCTTAGGCAAGTGAAGAATAGCAAAACTATGTAGTCCTTCAATGTAAAAAGACCATTTTTAATCTCAAATCACCTCTAAAAAAACTTAAGTTTATATAGGCAGAGGTGAATTTAATCATCGAACTTATGTTCTAACTCAAATGTATTAATTGTATGTTCTGGATGTTTACTCAGATCCGCCTACTATCATGTACCTAACTCAGATCCATATGCTCTTTTCATGCAAGCTGAATTTTCACAAATGGGTTTGCTTGCTTTGGGGAAAAAACCATGTGGAAAAACTTGGCATGGCTACAACATAAAGTTGCAGCAGCAACTAAGTGTATGATGAAGGTGAGAACTGTGACAACCAAGGACAGTTCCAGGTGGATGATCCAAGAGTCACCTCAACTTGTCAAATTTAGAATCCAGAAAAGGTCTACAGCCATGTGCCTTTAGGTACCATTGTAGCATCCGGAAGAGACCCACTGTCTTTCCCTCAGCCATGGTAGCAAATGGCCTAAATAATGGCACTGCATTTATACTTTTTCATTCACAAACAATCCCCTTTTTCCATTATCATTTACAGACAAGTACATATTCATTGTGGTAAGAATATTAGACTACTCTTTATGATCTCAGCAAGACTCACGTAATAGATGATTAGGATTCCTAATAATTTTCTAGCCAAAAGCCTTCTATAATTCGAAGAAAGATAGATATAACATATGCATCTCAATGTATTTAATGTTTGGGTCCACAAACAACATTTAATATTGTGAGATCCATAAACTATGTCTATCTCTCAACGAGTTGCAGAAGGTGTTTAGGTTTATAGGAATTGCAGTCTGTAACAGATTAACCTGCAGTACTTAAACTGCTGCTTAAGCCAAGAGCCAGAAATCTTTCTGACGCTTGGTGGTGATCAAATACCCTCCAAGCTTCTTGCTTTTCCTCCTCACTGCAATTGCCAAGCAATCAGCATTATGGATACAGTACTCCACAACTCCACCTGTGACCCGTTTGCCTGCCCACATCATCATAAGGCGCCATGTTGTGGAGCGTTTCTTCTGCCCTAAAACCAGCATTGATACCTCTTGTTTTCTTGCTTCTTCCACTATAGCAGGTCCTTTTTCCTTCCCTTCCACAACTGCCACCTCAAGTTTCACCTATAAATGATGAGCAAGTGAAGTGCCATTCAAAGAAGCAAGTATCTAAAGTGAGTATAGCAAATCATGAAGTCTTGAAATTTATACAAGAACAATCAAGGAGCTCAACTGTAATGTACCCACCTCAGGTTTCTTCGACTGACACAGTTTTTTCAACGAGTCAATAAATTCATAACTCCTTGGAACAATCTTCTTGCTGGACCCTTCACTGCAGGTGCCTGTGAGAAAGATTCAAAACCAAACTATACTCTAATTTACTGAAAAAATCAGTCAACTTCCATGGAGAAAAGTAAGAGTTAGAAGAAGAATCAAACCTAGCTTAGAAGGCTTTGTTACACAAAGAAGAATAACAGTGTCCTCGATCTGAACTGTGTGGGAGAGTGCCCATTGTAAAGCTCCCTTAGCTTCAAGGCTGGAATCAACCACAACCATTATTCTCCTACTAATCACCAATCCGGGTTTCATCCCATGATCACCTGATTTTTCTTCTTTGAAAGTGCCAGGATTCTCACTTTTTTTATCAGATTTGTTGGAACTCATGACATTCCCAGGCTTAGATTGTACAGGAGGGGAACGAACTCTAGTATGAGGCCTGATTCTGTTTAGGCAGAAACTCGGTAAATTTGTGCTTGCTTTGGCCATCTCCTGAGATAGGCTCTTGAGTGAAAGTGAGGCCCCAATTATTATAAGAAGCAGCAGAAGAGGATAACAAATTTCTAGATATTAATGTTGCTCTGGTCCACGGTTGATTTCTGCTTTGCTAGCTTTCCCTTTTCTTTTCTTTTCTTTTCTGTTTTTTCCCTCTTCTTTCTTTTGCTTAATCATGTCAGTTCTTGGTTCCTTTATATTTCCCCGTGTGTGGGGGCTAATTCCTGAACGTGCTTGTCATGAAGCCGTAGGCCCATCCCTTCTAATTCCAGCTGTTCAGTTCAGCATGACCAGAGGAAGAATATATCTGGCTGCCTACTCTGATCAGTACGTTGAATTGTTAAGGTGCTTTTCCTCTTCTACTAGCATCTTAACAAGACATAGTTCAGCTAATTGTAAAGTGTTTTATCAGACCACTAATATATATCTCTGCCTATACTTAAAAGAGCGTATAACCGTTACTATTCATTACTGTTCATCGTGAACAGTAAATTTAAATCAGCCGCTTTTTTTTTTTTCATCGACAGTATAATGAACAGTAATTTTTTTTTAAAATCCGTGTGAATGTCAATGTGCGACGTAATACTGCAATCGTGCGTTGGGAATGAGAGAGAAAGAAAGAAAAAAGTAGAAAAAATATTAATTTTACTGTACATTTTTAAGAGAAAAAAACTATCTAATTAATTTGAATTTTTAATATAATTTAAATTCATAATAAATGATGATCATAAATAAATAATAATTTTATTCTTATACATTAGACCATTTTAATATTTGAAATTACACTTTATTTTTTTCTTCAATTTGACAGATGTAAATAATCATTCTCGTCGTAAATAATCCGTCACAAATACTCGTTTTTCTCGTAATGTAGATGGCAATTCATTAATATTATTATATAAACTTAATTTTATTTAGTTATTTTTCTGTCTCCTTAAACTAATTTTTAGATAAATAGCTAGGAATTCAATAGACATATATATAGATTGTGTATCAGACTTTCTCAAAATAAATCCGATTAGACAAATGATGTAGAATTTTGATCTTTTCCTAATACCAGCTAGCTTAATTTTAATTGGGAGTAGGTAATTAGAACTTATAAGGACGATTTAGAGGCTTCTAGGCAGGTAGAAATTAAATGGTCATTCACTAATATTCCATCATTAAATAAATAATAAAATTTTGTTAAATATTTTTAAAAAATTATAACTATATAAATAATTAGAATTTTAACATAATTTAAATATGATAATATTCTTAATTAACTAAAGAGAACTACCACAACTAATAAAAAAGTAACCTGAAAATATTTCATGAATGTGTATTTCATTTTTTTATTTTTCTTTTCTTTTTTTCATGTATTTTTTTAATCATTATAAACATTTTTAAAAAAATAAAAAATTTACAACATTATGGGTCAGGAGGGAATTGACAATCTATCACTACTATTAATACATCGATCCAAATCATATCTAAAGATATGATGTCTACGTGTGTTGTTTTTTGAAGGACAAGGCTGCTGCTGGTACATTAAAAGTTTTAAGATTTAAATCCAACCCTTCATTTTACTACTTCTCATTTTTTTTTCTTCGGTTGGATTGCTTTGATTTATGCAGTGAAGTACTATCACTATCACAAAAATTCTCCACATCTCTTTTCACTTGTTAGGTGCAGAAATTGTGTTCATAAAAAATTCTCTATATACTACTTATTTTACTTATGATTACGTTTTTTTTTTTAACTAAAAATATATTTATATTTTACAAAATAAGTTATTTTTCAACCGGGCAAATGTGCCTCGCACATTATCCAACCGCTAGTATATATATATCTGCCTATTACTCAATAATGTATTATTACTGTTTATTACTGTTCATCAACAGTAATAAACAGTAAATCAGCCTCTTTTTTTCGGCATGTTTTTAACATATTCTATTACTGTTCATCAACAGTATGATGAACACTAATGAACAGTAATTTTTTTTTTTTTTTTACCATGTGAATGCCAATGTGCGAGACGTAATACCGTAATCGTGCGTAGGGAATGAGAGAGAGGAAGAAAGAAAAAGTGGAAAAAATATTGATTTTTGAGTTTTAAATGAACAATAAAGAAGCTGTTTTTTTTTTCTTCGCATGTTTTTTTCGTATATCCTATTACTGTTTATTATATCATACACTAAAAATCAACTTTAATTTATAAAATATTAATTTTTTATCATTAAATAAATTATGAAATTTTACTGTACATTTTTAAGAGAAAAAAACTATCTAATTAATTTGAATTTTTAATATAATTTAAATTTCATAATAAATGATGAACATAAATAAATAATAATTTTATTCTTATACATTAGACTATTTTAATATTTGAAATTACACTTTATTTTTTTCTTCAATTTGACAGATGTGGCAAACGTGTTTTTTTTTATCAATTAGAAAATCTTACGCCATACAGGATTTTACACAAGTACCACTAATTTCAAAGTAACCAAACTATTTATAAAATACTAATATTTCATCATTAAATAAATGATGAAATTTGGTTAAATATTTTTAAAAAAGTATAACTATATAAATAATTAGAGTTTTAACATAATTTAAATATGATAATATTCTTAATTAACTAAAGAGAACTGCTACAACTAATAAAAAAGTAACCCGAAAATATGTCCCGAATGTGTATTTCATTTTTTTATTTTTCTTTTCTTTTTTTCATGTATTTTTTAATCATTATAAACATTTTTAAAAAAATAAAAAATTTACAACATCATTAAAAAAATACTTCCTCAATCCCTAGATAAAAAAAATAAAAAAAAAATTAGGCAAACGTCCATTGGACGTTACCTACTGCTAGTGTATATATATATATAGTTCTAAAGTGTGCAAATCTCATACACTACCTTTAAAAACCATTAGGTCTGGCCATCCCATCTCTCTCTCAACGTGCCTCCCTCTCGGCACTCTCTTACTCTCTCAAACTCTCGCCATGCCATCCAAAATCGGTTTCGGTTAAAAATTGCTAAATCGACCGAAAACTTGCCGGAATTGGTATTGTCGGTTTTCTCCCCTTAACCAGTCAGTTACACCGGTTGTATACAAATAAAAAACCAATTCATTCGGTTTTCACCCCTAATTTTCATAATTGTTACAAAAAAAGAACGAAAATAAAAAGTTGTAATTATATTTATATTTATTTATATACAAGGAAGAGTAGTACTACTATACCTCCGCAATTTGCTTATTTGGTGTGCCGTTAGTGCAAATTAGGGTTGAAAAACCGACCGGTCGGTTCGGTTTTGAGCCCAAACCGAGACCGACCGGTCGGTTTTGTTAGAGACTCAAAACCGGCCGAAACCGACCGAATCAGGGTATGAAAACCGACCGGTTCGGTTACCGGCCGGTTCACGGTCGGTTTGGGCCACTGTGTTTGGGCCGGTTTTGGCACTGTTTGGGCCATTTTAAGACCCAATTCAACCTCTTTTTGAGCTCATTTTGTTATTCAAAATCATCTACTACAAAGATTTTTTTTTTACAAAATTTTTAAAATTAATTAATTTAATCAATTTATTTTTAATTTTAATCATGCCATGCATATATTATTAGTAACTAATAACTATTAACTAGTAACTACTACATATATACTATTTATATTTTATAGTCTTATTATCTTATATACTAAATTATTAATTACTAGATAAATAAAAAAACTCCACTAGATGTTTAATACACATTACAAACAAAATTAAATTGTCTTAAGCAACAAATAACAATTTTTTTTGAATAAAACCCAAAAAATCTTCATTCTTCAGTCTGCAGTCTTCGACTCTTCAATCATTAATAGTTGTGATGTATGATGCTTCTAACTCTATAAGAAAACACCAAATAATCAAATTATCAATATTAATAAATTAGGATAACGAAAACAAGTTAAATTAAATAATAAAAATAAATGAATATGGAATTGAATGAGAAAAAGTTAAAAACACATTACCAGATTCTACTACAAAGCTCTCAACATTATCCATGAAGTCTCGAATATCAATTGGCGTTGACGGATGTCGCAACCAATTCTAAGTACAAATAAGTGCCTCAACAGTTCTTAGAGCCAATGAACTCCGAAAAGGATCATGTACCCGATCTCCCGTACTAAATGCGGACTCTGATGCAACCGTGGAAACAGGCATGGCTAACACGTCTTGTGCAATTCTCGCAAGTATAGGATAGTTAGGCTCATTCACTTTCCACCAATTCAACAAATCAAAAGATTGACTGAATACCTCACAACCATTTGATAAATACCGATCAATCTCTGTTTTGGTAGATGTAGATCCAGAGGCAGTCGATGCTTGCAACCACTCATAAAAAATTTGTGACTCAAGATTGTCTTCAACATCATCTGGAGGTGCAGATGACGGAGGGGAAACATGTTCTCTGCTACTCGAGGAAGAACCGAACGTAACATTATACTCCTCATACATGTCTGATAATAATTGTCTCACCCTCGACAATAAATCTTCAGCCCAATTGTGATCATAAATTTTTTTCAAGTGAAAAGTAAGAAGCCCCAACTTACTACGTGGATCAATGAGAACTGCAATCAACAACAACAAATTCAGTCTATCCAATGAACCCCAATACTTATCAAATTTCATTCTCATGCTTATGGCCATGCTCACCAAACAAGTATTCTGACTCTCATACAGTCTAACCAACTCTTTTTGGAGCCTACAAATCTCCAAAAACTTGTGTTTGCTGTGACATGTAAAGAACCAGAAAATCGACAAGTGGCATTATAAAACATCTTCAAAAATTTCACAAAAACTCGCACTGTCTCCCACTCGTCAGCTCTAGGAGGCCCAATGTTTCCATCCTTAAAGTAAGAAAGAAAATTGTAGTCCTCACTCTCCATTCGCTTAAAAGCCTTTTCAAATTTCTCAGCAGCCTCCAACATCATGTAAGTTCAATTCCATCGGGTTTATACATCAAGGCACAACATTTTTTTACAATCAATTTTTTCATTTTCTGCACATCTCTTAAACTTGTCTAATCTTGCAGGGGAGGAGCGCACATATCTAACCGTATTTCTAACCATTGTAATGGCATCATCACACTCCTTAAGACCCTCATTCACGACAAGATTCAGAATATGAGCACAGCATCTCATGTGCATATACTTCCCTTCCAACATATTCTCTGTCAAAAAATGTCTCAAATATGCAATTGCAGTATCATTTGAAGCTAGCATTATCAATAGTAACAGTAAATATCTTATCAATGCCCCAATGAAGGAGACACGATTCAACATATTTTCCAATGGTATCCCTTCAATGATTAGGGATTAAACAAAAATTTATAATTTTCTTCTATAATTTTCAATCACTATCAATGAAATGGGCAGTTAGACACATATAATTAAGATTTTGTACCGATGTCCACGTATCGGTAGTTAATGAAATCCTCATTCCCCCATCTTTGAATAACTTTTTAAGTTTGGCTTTTTCAGATGCAAATAGTTTCATACAATATCTTGCAACCGTCACTCGACATGGCACTTTAAATCTAAATTCAAGCAACCAAACCATCTTCTTAAATCCTTACCCTTCAACAATTATAAATGGTAATTCATCGAGAATTACCATCTCCGCAAGCGCCATCCTCACAGCCTCCTCACTATATTTATGAGTTACAAGATTTCTTAAAGAATTATCACTCTCTCCAAACCCCTCCAAGGATACCTCACCTGCCAATGTTGTTTGGTATTTATCTAAAGGCCCACGCTTATGAGAATTTTTGAGACATGAAGGTAGATGGTTTTGCATAGTTGAAGTTCCTTTCCTCTTCGAGTGGCAAACGTATATATTGCCACAATAATTGCACTTGGCCTTAGGATCATCTACGGAACAACCCTCAACTTTTGTAAAATGATCCCAAACAATTGACGGATTCTTCCCCTTCCATTTCTTAGGAAGAGGACAATTACTACTATTAGGGGCACTTGAAGTCGGGGGTTTTGGTATTTGGGAGTTCGAATCAAGATCAATTGGACTTGACGAAGAATCCATCTAACATGTAAAAATAAGAAAGAACAAAAAATCACCACAATTGTTAATTACACAGCAGCTAGTTTGCAACGTGACAAACATCACAAATCTAAGATTCTAATCTACATTTTAGATCGCTCATAAATCTCACAAATTATTTTACTTTCAATAAACATCACAAATTATTTATAACATAAACACATCATAAATTTTACTTTCAATAAACATCACAAATTATTTTGTTTTCAACAAAATTACATCCAAATTCCAATCTGTGAATGGCAATGCACACTGCCGACGAAAATCAATCAAAATTCTTAATCAAAATGATATTCACTATTTCAATCATCTCAAACAAAGCAAACACAATCCCTAACCCTAGATTGAAATACCAAATCAGAAAACAAAAACCCTAATCCAAAAATTGATCCTCGGGTTCTAAATAAAAAAACACAAAATACTTATAAATAAATAAATAAATCTCAAAATCATACCTAAAAATAACAATGGAGTGGAGGCTCTCGGGTTCCCTATGGTTTGTCGGAGGAAGTCTCGCCGCTGCTGGACGGTGGACCGCTGGGCGTCGGTGAGCCATGAGTGGCTGGAGTCGTGGACGGCGATGCGGCGTTACGGACTCA
The DNA here is from genome assembly GCA_022457165.1 of Juglans mandshurica. Lineage (NCBI taxonomy): Eukaryota > Viridiplantae > Streptophyta > Magnoliopsida > Fagales > Juglandaceae > Juglans > Juglans mandshurica. The sequence goes on along the minus strand of CM039629.1, from coordinate 20,974,150 downwards.
CGGACTGAGTCACTGAAGTAGCGCCGATTGCCGAAATCGTCGAAATGGACTCACGGACTGAGTCACTAGAAATTACGGAATGAGAGTCTGAGAGAGGGAGGCAGAAAGAAATCTTAGAAATGGACCTGGGAGGCTGGGGGCTGGGGCCAGCTCGGGGACAATATGCCCTAGTTGGAAAGGTATGCCAAACGGCGCTGTTCCCTTTATTTTTTTTTTCTAACTTTAAGATGAAAACGGCGTCGTTTAATAAATGAATATATTTAAAAATATATATATATATATACGGCGTCGGCCGGTTTTTCGATTTTTGGTTGGTTCAAACCGCAACCGAACTGGCCGACGCCGGTTTTGATGATTTATCACCGATGGCCGACCGGTTCCCTGCCGGTTTCGAGCTCCGGCGGTCGGTCTGAGTCGGTCTCGGCCGGTTTTGCAATTTTCTGTACAGCCCTAGTACAAATTGTATTTTTTATTATATACTTTTCATTTCAAATAATTTTTTTAAAAAAATACCAATACACTAATAGTCACTTATTTAAATATTAAATAAATTAAAAAATAAATATATATATATACAATCAAAATGAGAAGAGAAATTAAGAAACATAATAATATTATTCGTACCAGGAAAGCCCCGTTTACTACAAAACAATCAATCATATCCTCGTACGATCAGTACTGAGTAGTGATTACTAAAAAGACTACAAAAGATGTCACTTTATTGAGTACCAAAGACTTCCAATCATATCGTCCCATTTACCCCCCTCAAACTACTTCTCCTTTTGCAATTTGTATCCCCTCTTAAAAACCAATCATTAAGATCATACATTATCAATTTCTCATTCATTAACAGTCCAATCTATATATATAGATACGCACGCGCACAATTAATATCCTCTGCTTTGTTGTTTATTTTGGTAAATTAATTAACTTCCTTTTTATTTGTGATTTGTTTTAGTTCTGATACAAGAAACTTATACACACATATATATATATATATATATATATAAATTAGGATATTAAAAACATGTCATCGAGATAAACATTAAACTCTCTTCTATTCAATCATGAAGCCAAAATTTTATCATGTACCTCTGGTGGATGGATAACCCCAGTGTAATTGTTTGGAAGAATCCATTGATGGTTTCCTATAAATACTGCTCGACTTGCTATCCTGAAAAAATTAATAAAAAGTGGCACCTCCGGGTTTAGTTTTAGAAAAAGTACTTGAATAAAGATAGCAAGTAGAAATGAATAAAGTAAAAGAATAATGATTTTTTGCTTGTTCACATGAACCACACACAAGTGATATTTATTGGACTCAAGAGGTAAATTAAATTTGGAGACAATTTGACGAATGATGCGAAATGTGAGACTCCAAAAATTAGTGTATTTTAATTTACTTATTAGAATTTGTATTGTTTATTTTATTTTATTTTTATTAATCGCTTTTTAGGTTTGGGCCTTTTGTGTAGTGGGTTAGGATAGGATTTTTTTGTGTTGTGATTTGTTTTTGGCCAAAGGGGGTGGAGAAGAAGCCCAGCTCGTGGCAAGTGAGCCCAACCCTCTTAAACACTGCCGTTTTAGCCAAAGGGTGAAAACCCTATCTTATTTCATCTCCCACCTCCTGCACTGCAACACCCCCCAACCTCTCTCTCCCATTTCTTCTTCCTGCTGCAGAAAACCCAGCACGCCGTCTACCACCTCATGCCGCTACCGCCTCAACTCGCCTCGGCACCCCCACCCCACCTCGTCCTCTTCCATCTCCCCGCAAGTCTCTCTCTCTCTCTCTCTCTCTCTCTCTCTCTCTCTCTCTCTCTCTCAACCCTACGGAATCCAGCGTCGTCGCAGCTAGCACATGCCGACGGCATCACCAACTTCCCTCATAAACCTCATCCCTTTCCCCCAGCCACTGTCCCTACAAATATAGAAAAGTTACAATAATCAATGCTTAAGAAGTGCTTATAAAAGAAGTGCTTGCAAAATTTAAATGGCCCTCTTGCTCAACCAAAGGGCAGATAACATAAGAATCTAGCTAGTAGCAGCTCGGGCATGGCATGCACGGTGTGGCCCTTGGGGTTGTAGGTCAATTGCTTCGCATCTTATTCACTGTTACACATTAACGGAAAAACTAAAATTAACAGAAAGATAATGAAAATTAACGAAAAAATAAGAAAAAATAACTGTAAATAGCCACTTATATAATATATATACATATATATATATATATACATATATATATATATATATACATATATATATATATGTATATATATATAAGAACTTGTTCCAAAGTCCCATGCATGTAGTCGCACGTTGTATGAGTTCATCATGAGTACTTGACAGCCCCACTCGGTACTTAATATATAGGGAAATGCTACATGCCCAGCGGGGGCTCCCGCTGGGCATGTAGCATTTTTTTATCTATATTTTTTTCCTTTTTTTTATATAAATATTTTTAAAAATAAAATAAAAATTATAATATTATTAAAAAGTATTTTTTAATCACAAAATAGAATAAAAAATAATATTTATTCTACTTCGTGATTAAGGAAGTATTTTTTAATATTTTTTTTTTACTTTCTGATTAAGGAAGTATTTTTTAAGAGAAATGATACTTGCAGTCGTGAGTGTGCAAGCGTTGTGTAGTCGCTTTGAAAAAAGTGAATAAATATGGGACCCATATGAAAATAAATTAATTTTTTAATAGTGGACCCCACTCTTTTTCAAAGCGACTGCACGACGTTTGCGCATTCCACGATTGTATGTAGCATTACTCATTTTTTAATGATATTTTAAATTTATTTTATTTTTTAAAAGTGTAAAAAAATCTATATAAAAAATAAATTAAAAAAATATACATAGAAAAATATATGTTAAGCCTAACGGAAACCACAGCGAGACTGTAGCATGTATATTTTAAATATTTAAAAAAAATCATAATATTATTAAAAAATATTTTCTTAATCATAAAGTAAAATAAAAAATTATAAAAAAATATTTTTTATAATTTTTTTTATTTTATTTCGTAATTAAGAAAATATGTTTTTATATATATTTTTTTACTTTTTGATTAAAAAAGTATTTTCTTAATAATATTTTAAATTTATTTATTTTTTAAAAATATTTTAAAATATTAAAAGGTTTACATAAAAAACTATTTAAATAAAATACATATAAAATAATCTACAGCCCCCAGCGGGAGCTCCCAGCGGGGAGCTCCAGCGAGGGTTGTAGCATCGCCCTAATATATAAGTCTTATCCGGTTTGGATACATAAAATTATTTCATTTCATCTCATCTCATTTTATATCATCTTATCATTATAATTTTCTCAAACTCTTACACAAAATATAATAAACAATTTAATTTTTTCAAATTCTAAAATAAAAATTATATTAAAAAATTATATTTTAATAATATTTTATTCAACTTTCAACAAAAAATCTCATCTTATCTAAATTGCGTAACCAAATTAGGCCTAATCTATGGCCAACTAATTTGCGACTTCTTACGATGGACCCAATCTTTTGGGAGCTAGCTTGTTTAATTAATTTTATATATTCAAGATTAGAGACGGACACATAAAAATAATTTTATAATATTTGTTGTTATCGATGTGAATATTCCATATGTATATATAGTATCAAATGATTAATAAATATTATAAGATCTCTACTACATATGCCTATCAAGTTTGGATAAATACGTTTTAAGTATTTAACTTAAGTCGTGTAGATCATGACCATAATCGTTATTATACCCATATTATATAATTAAAGTACAAAAATAAAAAAATGGCAACGTCATTGAAACACTCTAACATTTGGGTAATGAGAGAATTTTTTAAATAGTAATGAAATTGTTTGTAAATAGTAATGAAATAGTTTGAGTTAAGATGTTTCATCGAGTTTTAGAAAATGAGATAGAAAAAGTTAAATATAAATATTATAAAAGTTAAAAATTTGGTTGAATATAATTTTTTATTTTAAAATTTGAAAATATTGTATTTTTTTAATATTTTGTTTGAAAATTTAAAAAATTTGTAATAATTAGATGAAAAAATTATAAATTATAAATTAATTTAAATTAAAATATATTTTATATTTAAATAATATATCTAAAAAAAATTATAAAAAATTTTGAAATAAAATGAGATATACAACCATATGATTTCGTGCAAGGCTTTTAGCACGTACTTCGGTAGTTCAATATTTGTAGCAGTACTGTTTTGTTATTTAGAGTAATAGTAGTGGAATTAACAAAATTTAGTCAAAATTTTATTAGAAAATTCACTTTTATAAATTTAACTAGTTACTTTTCAACAACACTAAATAACAGACTCAATAAATCTATCACTATTATATTAAAATATTATTTTTGATATTTTCATTTATTTTATTTCTAAGAGTACTCTCGAACATTTGTTTTGGTAGTTTCTGGTCTTCTTCTGTAATATTTAATTCTATTTTAGTTCTCATCCCTTGTATGAAAGAAAAGTTGAAGCTCACAAGCGCTATTTGCAGTGATGCTAGGAGTTCAAACAGTGCTTACAGAAATGCATCCTGATATATATGCTCACGTCGGAAAACTTGACGGAGAAGAAATGAACTAGCCAGGTATATTTTTTTATTAAAAATAATAATTTTTTAGAAGTTCATAAAGATGAATTTTTTATGATAAAATAATATTTGGCCAATAAGAGATTAGGGGCTGGCCAGATTTGGCCAATGAAAATAATGAAAGTTAAAATTACTGTTCATATGTTAAGTTCATTATAATGAATTTTATAAAAATACTCTTATTTTATAATATTGTTGTGTAATGCATCTGTTATGCAATGTATTGTTCATATATCACTACTCTTTTGATATTAATAATGGGGTGCGGCTACTCTACCGCCCCATCTTGACCGTTGGGCTTACTGTCCAGCGTAAAATAGTTTTTTTTTTTTCATATTTTTTTAATATATTTAAATACATTTAAAAAATAAAAAAATACATCAATACATTTAAAATCACTTCATTAATCACTAAGTAAAAAAAAAAAAAATAAAAAATAAAAAAAGATAAACGGTCAAATAGAAGTGTCAAATAGAATGGGCATAGTGTTTTCCTTAATAATGTGTTTGGCATGTTAATAAACAAGATTTACAGATATATATGATCTTTCCTTTACGTTAAAGGGGTACTTTGATGGCTAAGATGTCATGTCGTCTCACAAACTTTAATTCCACCGGCTGTCAATGTTTGTACGTTTGTGTCGGTAAAATTTGGATTTGCATCATAATGGCCGGCAGGCATGACATGAATCAACAAGCTGGTAAGTAATTGGATTCTAGCATCTTATTTTTCACCTACTATTGGCACTACCACAACCTTTTTGCCTTTTCTTACCTCTTTTAAACGTCAACTTTTTCCATAATCCCGATTAATTAATTAATGCTTACCAATTGATTGATTATTCAAACAAAACAGTATGCCGCATGCATGCATGCAATCTTATCAGGATTAACATTCGACTGTTTAAGCCCAACGAATTAAAAAGGCATGCAAAATCATGAGATCTATTGCATGTTGTGTCTCTTCTTGATCATGTCCCACCCAAATCGAGAAATTAGCCGAGGAACAAGCGCGTACGTTAAAAGCTAGCTGTACGACTACGTACGTGGAAATGGGCATGCATATATGCATGTTGGACCGAGCTGATCCAAGACATGTGTTAGGCTAATTAGCTTCGGCAAGTACAAATGCCTCGACTCTCGACCCAAATTCCAGCCCTCCTAATTTTCTTACCCATATTTGGACAGTACTGTATGTGGCTTTCCATGCACGTTGATCTGCCCAGATTGGAACGAAGAAAAAGGTTGGTTTGCATTAGTTCAAGGTATTTTGAGAACAAGGCTCTTGTGCTTGCTTGAAGTCATAAATGACTTTATTCAAGCGACAAACATGAGTAGGGTAGCAGTCAGGATTAATGAATCCAACGGGTTGAGCCATATAGACTTGCTTTTGGAGGTCCTCATGTAGAAATGCATTGTTAATATCTAACTGTTTGGGGGGTCATCGTTCAGTAGCAGCAATGGTGAGAATGGTCCGAATGATAGTTGGTTTCACTACAGGACTAAAGGTTTCAAAGAAATCAAAACCTTCCTGCTGATGAAATCCCTTGGCTACCAGGCGTGCTTTGTAGCGCTCAATTGTGTCATCTGAGTTCCTCTTGGTGCGAAAAATCCACTTGCAACCTACCAGATTATTGATGACAGTAGACGGTACCAAGGTCCAAGTGTTGGTTTGCATTAGCGCCTGAAATTCATCTGCCATGGATGTGCACCATTGAAGATGCTTGGAGGCTTCTGTGAAATTTCTTGGGTCATCGGGAACCGAAGTGGAGGTGATGGTAAGATAGCTTTGTGGCGGCGGCCAGAGCACTGTGCCGTCGGTGAATTTTTTTGGATGAAGAGAGTTGGTTTTGGAACGAGTTAGAATCGAAGCAATAGAAGGCAATGGAGTCGATGAAGAAGATTGTTTCTGTGACAAGGATGGTAAGGAACTTTCAAGAGACTTGGAAGTATTTGATGGGCTGGGAGAGTTGATGAGGGTCGTGACAGGTGAGGAAATTGCTTGTGTGATGGTTGGGCCAGGAGGACAAGGTCGGCCTGGGGAGTTGGTGGTCCTAGAAGGTGAATCGGGTAGGGATGAATGAGGTACTGGTACAGGACAAGGAAGAGGGCCCAAAATTGATGGAAGAGACATAGAATTGGGCTGAGAGGAATTATGAGTGAGTTTGGCAAAGGGGAAGCACTGTTCATAAAAAATAACATGACAAGAAAAATAAATGCAATTTAAGGGAACATGAAGACATTTGTAACCTTTATGTGAATCATTGTGCCCTAAAAATAAGCATTGAGTGGAGCGGAGATCAAGTTTATGGCGATTGTAGGGCCTCAAGTAAGGCCAACAAGATGTGCCGAAAACTTTGAGGAAGGTGTAATCCGGTGATTTTGAGAAGAGTTTTTCAAAAAAATATTGATTTTTTAGGAGAGGCGTTGGGAGGCGATTTATTAAATAGACCGCAGTATGAAAGGAGTCAGCCTAGAATTTTTGAGGTAGTGAGGCATGAGCCATGAGAACTAACCCAGTTCTACAATATACCGATGTTTTCTTTCCACGGCCCCATTTTATTGATGGGTGTGAGGGCATGAAATGCGGTGTGAAATTCCCTGATTTTTAAGAAATGTGTGAAGTTTACGGCACTCACCACCCCAATCACTTTGAAGTGATATTATTTTGGAATTAAACTGTAACTCAACTTGATTTTGGAATTGAATAAACACTGAGATAACATCAGACTTTTGTATTAATGGAAACCACCAAGTAAACCTAGTAAAATCATCTAAAAAAGCAACATAATAACGGAAACCATCACGAGAAAGAATAGGGGTCGAGCCCCATACATCGGAGTAAATAAGCTAGAGAGGTTTGGTGGAGTGCTGATGAGAAGAGCTAAAAGGCAGCTGAGAACTTTTTGCTTGACAACAAGAGGAACAAATTGAAGTAGTATTGCGGATGGAGACTGGAAGAGAATTTTGAGAGATGACACGTTGAACAACTTGAAGAGATGGATGCCCAAGTCTTGAGTGCCACTGAGAGGAAGTAGTGAGCTCACCAACTAGAGCTTGAGGAGAAGTGGACGGTGTTGGAGGAAAAGTGTAGAGACTATCACGTACGAGGCCACGAAGGAGGGGTTTTCCCGTCTTGGAATCCTTCACAATGAAACAAGAACTGTGAAATTCAAAGAAAACTAAATTGTCATGGAAAAATTGTCTAATAGAAACTAAGTTCTTAGTTATATTAGGAACATGAAGAAGATTTTTGAGAGAAAAAGAATGGGACGAAGTATTGAACACAGAGTCACCAATGTTTGCAATCGGTAGTGCACTGCCGTCGCCAACACAAATATGATATGACCAGTGTAGTGTGTTGAGTTGAGGTTGAGGTGGGTGAGGTCAGAGGTGAGGTGGTTGGTAGCAACAGTGTCAAGGTACCACGATTGGTCAGGGGTGGAAGATGATGTGGTGTAGTTGGCAGAAAAAGACTGAGGAGGGTCACTTTGGACCGCATGATCAAACTAATAGTAGCATTTTATAGCACTATGGCCAACTTTTCCTCATAACTAGCAGGTGGGTTTCGAGTGAGGAAGTGATGAAATGTGAGGTGAAGGATTCGGAGTAAAATTTGTGGGGGAAAAATGAGTGGTAACTATCGTGGAAACAATGAGATTGAGATGCAAAAAGTCTATCTAGAGCTGCCCAAACGTCCTTAGCCGTGGAATATCCAACAACCTGAGCAATGAGATTATCAGATAGAGAAGAGATAAGGGCACTGAGAATGATTTGGTATGTTCGGTTCCATGTGACAAACGTAGGATTGGGTGTGGTAGTACCAAAGAGAAGAGGAGGAGGTGGGGAACTTGACCCATCGACAAAATGAAATAAACACTTGCCTTTCATATATGGAATCATCTAAGCTCACCAGAGAAGAAAATTTTCATTTGTAAGCTTGACAAAAACTAAATGATTGAGATGCAGAAGTAGGGGTGGAGTTTGGGTTTGAGGTGTTTTGTAGAGGAGGATTGTTGGCTATGGTAGACGTTAGTTATGGAAGCTCGTGATACCATATAAAACAATAAAAGATAACAAAACATCGTTTCAAAATATTCCTCTTCATTGATTTCTATCCTTTGTACAAGACTTTATTTATAGACAAAATATGCCGAGACCACTCTGACATTTGTAAGAGTACATGGTGTGCCGATGGCCTAGTGCTAGTTGTAAAGTTTGTTACAACAGAAAAGAAGTTCCTCGATACAAAAACAGAATTGTGCACACAGAGTATTCTCAAATTACAACCAATTGTTTTCCAGAAGATTCTTTTGGCTGAGGTGGTTTCGGACTGTCATGTGCAGCTGACTTGAGTTTGCTTGATATTTTATCTGAGTTGGAAGATGATGTGGCTTGATTGCTAACAAGTTTGATTTGTCCATATTAGAATGAAGAAAAAGGAAATTGCTTGTCCCACCGATGGTGGCCACAGAATGCATTTTTTATTTTTATTTTTTTTACTTAATAGTTAAGTAATTATTTTAAAATGAATATATATTTTTTATTTTTAAAAAATAAATATTTAAAAAATTTTAAAATTGTTAAAAAAAAAAAAAGGACAAAATTTTTTTTACCTATTCAATGGTGGTTTCAATGGACTCTCTGTGTGGGAGTAGCACCGTCCAAAGAAAAATGACACTTATAATTGTAATGATTTTTATAGTAAATAATGTCTTTAATTTACATCAAAATGATTTATGCAATTTTAAGGTGTACAAACTTTGTACACTTTTTTTTAAAAAATAAATAAATCTACTCACATGAAATAAAAAATAAAAAAACTCACTTTTTAATGTGGGATACACTACTTTTTCTCAAAATAAGTATGCTTGCATATAAGATTGTATCTAACATTATTTTCAATTTACAAATTAATTTGTAAGCACTAGAATTATAGTAAGTCATGATGTGTTTCCCTAATTTTTCATAAAAAAAAATAATAAAATAATTTTTATAAAAGCTATAAAAAAAAATGCCAACCATCACATAAATTTTATCTAAACTCTGCTACAAAATATATAAAATTTTAAAAGAAATGATTTGTACAAATTTTAAATAGACAAATTCCACACAAACCTTTATAAAAAAATAGATCACAACTTAAAAAAATATAAAAAAAAAATTATTTTTTATTTATAAAAGTCACTAATTTTTATATAAAATTTATTTATTTAGAGCCATTACTCAATTTTAAAATGGAAAATACTATTCCCACAAGTGTTTAAAAAATTGATTGAAAAAAAAAAATCATTTGCCTTTTGGTATACCGAAATCTTCTGTAGTTGTAACAGTTTCCTTTTAAAATTATCCAAAAACCTTCTCATTCTGAAATGCACGCCTCAAATCTTTTTGAAAAAAGATGATTTGGCACGTAATTAATGATATAAATTAATTGATCAAAACATAAAGAAGTTGACACGATCGCGCGTGGGCCCGCGAGGGCGCAGTAGGCCCCACAAAATCTTATTTCAGCTTTTTTATTGGCGAAGAAACCTACGCTAAGAAACCATCTGATACTCCGACTCCGACTCCAAGTTGAACTCATGTATTCTTATTCTATTTCCAATTTCCAATTTCCCATCCTCCATCTTCATCTTTATCTCTATATCTCTAAGTCGTTCTTCGATTCATATCTGCTTCAGAATAATATTTTCGAAGGCTTCTGCTATCTGCTATCTGCTCTCACACCGGAGACATGTATGTTTCCCAGTTTAATTAGCGTTCTTTTTTTTTATTTCTGTTTTCTCCTTCCCAAGTTTCCGACGTTCGCTTTGTGTTGTCAAGGTTTCTAGCTTTTTTTTTCTTCGTTGGTTTCTTGTTGCTTTCGATTTGTAGAAGTTACTCGTTCATGGGATTTAGTGAAGTAATTAAGTTGGACCATCTTCACGAGAATCTCCTTATGATTGATCGTATATGCTAGTTTTTACTGGAATCTCAAAGACTCATATTCCAGGAAGAATCCGTTCATTCAATTGAGCCTCGACCCTCACGAAAAAATATGCTGTGTAGTTGGTTCTAAATGATTTGTCTGTCCTTTCTTGGTTTTTTCCCCCTGTTCTGTCCCAGTTTGAAGCTGATTGGGTTCTGGAATTTTTTTAGACAGCCGGTTTTGATAAGAAAACATTTTCCAGGAAAACAAATGCCAAGACTGGAGGTCTGTCTGGAAGAATCGAAAAAATAATTCTTCCTACTAATTTAATTAATTTTATATATCGTTGCAAGGTAATATTCATCACTTGAGGATTAAAAATTCTGGGAAATTTTCAGCAAACTAAATGCAGACTCGATTAATTGTTGTCGTTGGACGGTCATCTTGGCTGTTTACTGTTGACTTCTTATATGTTCTTTGAATATGTTCTTTACACTGGCATTGAGGAACTTATTTCAATTTTGCTAATGAGACGTTAATATGTCTTGCAGAAGTCCATATCTCTGTAGAAATTGAAGCCTTAAGATGGAATCTTTTTTTTGTTGCTTTCATGACAAGGATCCTGAAGAAAGTACTGCTGATGTATCCAGTGATCAGGGAAACTGCACTTGTCCTCTGTGCTTCACTTGTAACTCATTCAGCAAGGTATCATGTCCATGGGAGTCCTTCTACATTGACCTTTTGTTTCCTGCGGAATAGCTATTAGCAAAAGGATTCATGTAGATCTCAATAGTACTTATATTTTTCGTGAAGCCTTCAGTTACTAGGAATGCTTGTTCCATGCATCTCAATGAATCACAACACCTGTGAAATAGCAGAACATTGTCACAGCTAGTAAATGCAACCGATAGAGGAATGCTAGATACATTTATAAGGCGTTCAAATTTCGCTTAATCCATTTGAAAAAAGTAGGGTCCATCGTTAAAAGTAAATTTTTTCACGTAGCTCTCATGTTTGCCCACGTTTTTCAAAGAGAGTATGAGCTTACACACCCTAGCTAGACTGTACAAATTATTTCCCATATAGTCATGATAAGTATTTGAACTACTGGCCATGTTTGTATCTTTCTAAAGTTTAAACCTTTTGTTGCTTTCTAATAACATTCCATTACGAAGAAGTAAAAAGAAAACTATACTTTCCACCCTTAATTAGAAGGTGTTTAACACTTTGCATCCGAACCATCGATGCTTAGACATATTGCACTCCAACTACCACTTTTGGTCAAAATAGCGTCATTCGTCCAAGTCTAACGTACAGTACGCTAAGATGAAAAAAATAGGCGACATGGTATAATCTTGACTGTCAAATCACCCCTCCCAATTGAAGTACTTCCCATTTAAGACTTCAGAGAAGAGCATTGCTACAGACACGGATCCGTGCACACAAACAAGAGACATGAACAGTGATTTTATCATTTCTGCTTCAAAGAAATGCTAGTCTTAGGTCATGGTATCTGGATTGTATGCCAGCTTTGGTGAAGCTTATTGTGACATGATTTCATTATGTGCTAGTCCTTAGATAATCAGAAGCATGGAAGTATCTTGCCACATTTGCTCTATAGATGTGAAGTTAAATTTTCGTAGATCATTTTGTTTCGATCTTAACCTTGATAATTGAATGATAGTAATTCATTGAATGCTTGGAAATTCCCCCATGATCTGTATCCAGCTTTTCTAATGTAATTATGTACAGTTTGCAGCATTTTTCAGAGGTGGGCAAATGCATGCCCTGCATTCATCCTCCCAGGAGGCAGCTTCCTCAACTCCAAATGGGGCACCTGCATATACAGAACCTGCGACTATTTTATCTCCTCCTGAAACTTTGGCATCGAATACCGATTTTCGATCCTCCAATTTGCAACAGGATGGGCTGGTCACAGAACTAAACAAAGGTAAAGGTGATTTGAGCATTCATTCAGAGCTCAGTTCTAGTACTCACACTGGAGAAGAACTTTCAACAGATTCCTCACTGAAGTTCTCATTGGAAAATACGAAAGCTGGAGACCTTCATGATGACCGTTCATTACCAGAAGATCATGAAGATATATGCCCTATATGTCTTGAAGGTAACCTGTTTTTTTATTTTTATTTTTTTATATCCAGAACCTTAATCTGGCAAGGTGATTATGTGAGAACAAGTGGTCAGTTTATCCTGATTTCTTTGTCCAACTTCTGAGCAGGATATGATCTGTGTCATCTAGCTAGAAGATAGAAATTGTTGTATGTCAAAGAAAAAGTTTTGCTACTCTCATTTTCACCGTGACTCTTACCATGCTTTTCTGTTGACAGAATACATACCTGAGAATCCTAAGATTTTAACCCAATGTTCTCATCATTACCACCTTAGTTGTATATATGAATGGATTGAGAGAAGTGAAACCTGTCCCGTATGTTGCCAGGTAAGCAATTTCCTCTTCATACTTCTTAGTAAGATGTTTAGTTTCATAAATCAGATCATGTGTTGCTAAGAACCAGAAAACCAAGCAGGGTTTGCTTTCATTCTAACGTTTTCGATTGTTCCCCAATTTTTCATTGAAGTGCAAATGTTGAATTGCACTGAACTCTGAAATATGAACTGGTTTTCCAGGTGATGATACTCGATGAAACAAATTAATCTCAACTTTCTCATGGCATGTAAAGAGTAGAAAATTGAAGATGATGAAGATACATGAATTGCAGAAGCAGATGAGGTCGAGCGGAAGCATGATCCTAATACGTTCTCATAGTTCACCAAATGTACTTGAAAGAGACTAAAATCCAGATTCTTTTAATACATGAATGCTGAAAGACCTCCCTCTCTATGTCACGTTATATCAATTTATTAGTTCTGGTTGAATGGATTTTTTTTTTTTTTTTTTTTTTTTTTTTTTTATATATATATAGGTAGTTCTGGTTGAATGGATTATAGATTAATGATACCAGCACATATATTTGATTTTTATCTTTTTTCAAATGTCCGTTTGGCATTCCTGAACCCTGATGTATTATTATATATAGAATTTCTTTTTGGTGTTCACTCTAACAAAATGGTACCAGAGCTTTGGTTGATTATTTTGTTAATTATTGGTGTGAATTAAATATGGAGGATTCATATTCTAGTAGTATGATCAAACTTCTTCCAATTACTCAATTTGGAAGACAAGGATGGAGGATGTTCTGTATTGAAAGAGTTATTTGAGCCTATTGATTTGGCCGGAGTTAAATTAGAAAAGAAAACTGATGATGAGTGGAAGAAATTAAACAGGAAAGATGTTCGTCATATCAAGCAATGGGTTGACCAAAGTGTCTTCCATCATGTAGCCAAAGAAGTAGATGCTTACAGTCTCTGGATGAAATTAGAAAGTCTTTATGAGCGAAAGACTGCACAAAACAAAGCTTTTATGATAAGAAGACTTGTGAATTTAAAATACAGGGATGGACAAAGTGTCGCAGAGCACCTTAATAATTTTCAAGAATTATTGAATGAGTTGTCTACCATGAAACTTGTCTTGGATGATGAAGTTTAGGCTTTACTTTTGTTGAGTTCTTTGCCAGACAGTTGGGAAACTTTGGATATGTCTCTCAGTAATTTTGTGCCCATTGGTGTAATGATTATGAGTATGGTGAAAGATAGCATGTTCAATGAAGAGGCAAGAAGAAAAGAGCATGGCATTCCTTCTCATTCAGAGGCACTTGTTACAGAAAAGCGAGGGAGGAGTAAAAGTAGAAAACCTCGTGGTGAGAACAGTGGTGACAAGGTAAAAGGAAGGTCCGCTTCAAGAAGAGGAATAAAATGTTTTTACTGTAGTAAGCTTGGGCATATGAAGAAAGAGTACAAGGAGTTTAAAAAGGAACAGCTGAAAGAAAAAAATGAAGAGCTGAAAGAAGAAAAAGAAACTGCAACAGTTGCATCTGATACTGATGTGTTCATTGTTTGTGATGATGCTCATGTTAATATTGCTTGTCAGGATTCTACTTGGGTAATTGATACAACAACTTCTTTTCATATTACCTCACGTAGAGATTTCTTCTCTTCCTATATCAGTGGTGATTTTGATTGGGTTAGTATGGGAAATGAAGCGAAGTGTCAGATTGTGGGCATCAGAGATGTGCAATTGGAAACTAACCTTGGGTGCAAATTGCTTCTCAAAGATGTCAAGCATGTTCCTGATATGCGTTTTAATTTGATCTCAATTGAAAAATTGGATGATGAAGGCTACGATAATCATCTTGGAGATGGAAAGTTGAAACTTAGTAAAGGCTCTCTTATTCAAGTAAGAGGAAGGAAGGTCAACACTCTCTACAAGACAGATGCAAAATTCATCAAAGACAATGTTATTGCTGCTGAGTATGAAATCTCCACTGAGTTATGGCATAAGAGGCTTGGCCACATTAGTGAGAAAGGACTTCAGATTCTTGCAAAGAAGCAAGTCCTATCCAATATCAAAGGTACGCAACTAATGTCATGTACTTCTTGTCTTATGGGAAAGCAACGAAGAATTTCTTTTAAGAAATTTTCTCCTTTTAGAAGGAGTGACATTCTTGATTTGTTTTATACTGATGTTTGCACTATGAATGCTAAAAGTCTTGGTGGTCCATTGTATTATGTCACTTTTATTGATGATCCTTCTAGAAAAGTGTGGGCTTTTCCATTGAAAACTAAAGATCAAGTGCTAGATGTGTTCAATAACAAATTTCTTTGACTGAACCTTCTCCTGTTCCTTTTCATTCATTAAGTAGCCAAAAATAGATTACACCCCATTAGCCATTCGAAATCTGACTTCCTATCCTATAGGGATTCAAATCTTGGATAAGATATGTTTCCCATACTTATCTACTTAATCTAAATATTCAACTTACAAATCATATAAATCCTATACAGCTGTACAAATATATCTATACCCGAAATACATAGATAAAACATAGGAATTAATTTAAATAAATATAATCCACTAATATCCCCCCTCAAATTGATGCCGATGTATCTACTAGCATCAATTTGCTAACTAGGAATTGATGTCGCTGTCTAGTCATCGCTTTTGTGAATATATCAGCTACTTGAAGATCCGAAGAGATATGAGGAAGAATAATAGACATAGCCTCATAGGCTTGACGAATATAGTGACAATCTACTTCAATATGTTTGGTACACTCGTGAAATATTGGATTGACAGCAATTTGAATGGCACTAGTTTGTCACCATGAAGAGGAGTTGGCTTATCTTGCGAAAAACCAATCTCTTGAAGAATGCCCCGCAACCACATCACCTCAGAGCACACTGCTGACATAGCTCTATATTCAGCTTCACTAGAGGATTTAGAAACACACTCTTGCTTCTTGCATTTCCAGGAGATGAGTGAATCTCCAAGAAAGATGCACCACCCAGTTGTAGAACGACTAGAATCTAGGCAACCAGCCCAATCGGTATCACTATAAGCCATAAGTTGTAAATAAGTGCCAGCAGGAAAAAATAACCCACGGTCAGGAGTCCCAATCAAGTATCTGATAATACGACGAACAACCACTAAATGCAAGTGCCTAGGAGTGTCCATAAATTTACTGACAATATCGACAACATATGAGATATCCGGACGTGTGATAGTGAGGTAGATTAGACTCCTAACAAGCTTCCTATATAATGTAGGATCAGAAATTAAATCACCCCCATCCTTCCGATACTTCACATTGACTTCCATAGGAGTATCAATTGAAGTAGTCTCCCCCAACCCAGCCAACTGAACAAAGTCCTGGGTGTATTTATGTTGATTAATAAATAATCCATGTGGCTGATTGTGAACTTCCAGCCCCAAGAAATAAGTCAATAGTCCCAAATCTTTCATATGAAAGACCCTATGAAGATGCATTTGAACCCTTTGAATAAATTCAATATCGAATCCAGTAATAATGATTTCACCCACATAGACCAACTATTAAAAACAAAACCAGAATCACTCTTATAAAGGAACAAAGAAGCATCATACGTACTCTGAGTGAATTGAAACTCAAGTAAGGTATTGCGGAACTTCTCATACCAAGCTTTGGGAGCTTGTTTTAGACCATACAATGACCTTTTCAGCTTACAAACATCATTAGCTGAGGAAAGGGGCATACCAGAAGGAAGTTTCATGTAAATGTCCTCTTTTAAATCACCATGAAGGAAAGCATTCTTCACATCCATCTGATGCAATTGCCAAGAATGAGAAACGGCAATGACAAGAAGGAGATGAACAGTCGTCATCTTAGCAACAGGAGCAAATGTCTCGTCATAATCAATCACATATTCTTGTCTATTTCCCAAAGCTACCAAATGAGCTTTATATCTCTCAAGGGACCCATCTGATCTAAGCTTCACAGAATACACCCACTTACTACCAATAGGTGTCACAGAAGAAGGACAAGACACAATATCCCAAGTGTCATTGACCGCTAGTGCATCCATTTCTACTTGCATGGCATGCCTCCAACACTCATGTTTCATAGCCTGCTTATAAGATGAGGGAATAGCAATAGAAGAAAGTGTAGCAGACATAGAAGAATGAGATGAAAAACTATACCGATCCGGGGGTTCGGAGACTCTAGAAGTATGTTGACAAGGTGGTGGATCATAAGATGTGTCAAGGGATTGATCAAGAGGTACGGGCAGAAAGAGCGATCAGATCTTCTGGATGAGATGGTTTACGCCTGGTGTAAACACAACCAGGTTTAAACCAAGTAGAAGTTGGTGTAGAAGTTGTATATGCATCTGAAAAATTTGGCAAAACACATAAACTAGGAGGAATAAGGTCTAAATGAGTACGAAAAAATTGTTGTTTGTTAAAGAACACCACATTACAAGAAACTCGAATGCGTTTAGCCTGAGGATCATAACAAACAAAACCCTTTTGAAAAGAATTATACCCTAAAAAGGCACATTTGACTGATTGAGCAGAAAGTTTGTATTTTTCGTGAGATGGAAGATGCACAAAACAAACACAACCAAATGAGTACAATTGAGAATAGTCTGTGGAGTGCCCAAATAGCAAAGAATAAGGAGAAACATTGTCTAATATTGAAGTATGTAATCTATTAATTAAATACACATCAGTAGACAAAGTTTCACACAAAAAACGATAGGGCACACCCGAATCAATTAGGAGAGCCCGGACCATATCAAGAAGATGACGATTCTTTCTTTCAGCTACTTCATTTTGTTGTGGAGTATATGGACAAGAACGTTGAGAAATAATTCCTTGATCTTGAAGGAACATTTGAAACTCAGTAGATATATATTCTCCTCCTGAATCAGAGCGAAGAACCTTAAGAGAGGTAGCTAATTGATTAGTAAGATAAGCCAAGAAACGCTTGAATACAAGAAATACTTCATTCTTAGTGCGAAAAAAGTAAATCCACGTAAAACGAGTATAATCATCAATAAACGTTACAAAATATTTATAACGATCATGAGATTCTATCGGGGCAATATCCCACACATCACTATGAATAACATCAAAGGCACGAGTGGCATGAGATCCTTTTGAAGGAAAAGGCAAAACTTTACTTTTAGCTAACTTGCATGTATCACAATCAAAATTTAATTGATAAAGAGAATAGAAATCTTTATTGCCTATTAAACCAGAAGATGACAACTTATGAAGTATGTGAGAATTGGGATTGCCCAACCGCCTATGCCAATCCTTCACACTCAAAGTACCAACATTACAAGAAAACGAAGATAAAGACTTTGACTCAACAGATTTTGAATCTAAACATAAAAGAAACAGCCAACCCTCTTTAGGACCCCTCACGATCATCTTCCCGGTCACCTAATCCTGTACAAGACAGCCAGAAGAAGTGAATGACACTCTACAATTGCTGTCAACTAATTGTCCAATAGAAATCAGATTAGTATTTAATGAAGGAGACACCAAAACATTATTTAAGAAAGGAGAAATGTCACCTACGGCAGTGATAGGTAGGGAACTACCATCTGCCGTTTGAATTTTAAGCGGACCAACACACTATGAGACATTAACAAGAGAGTGAGAGGTAGTTATCATATGATTGGTGGCACCGGAATCAAAATACCAAGGTTTAGAGGTAGATTTGGTTTTACCTGAAATACCAAAAGCTGAAAGAGCTGAGATGAACATTTGTTGGACCATTTATGGTGTAATAGAAATGGAATTTTGAGAAGTGGAAGCTGGAACATGAGAGGAAGTGGCCAAGGTAGAACTGGCAGCACTAGTAGCCTCAGCAGCAGCTGAATAAGCAGTTGCTTGGCGACGTGGAGGACGTATTGGGCAATCATTGATAATATGTCCTTACTTCTTGCAATAGTGGCAAGTTTTCTTAAAACAATTTGCAGCAAGATGCCCATAACCTTTGCAACTATAGCATTGAGTACTGCTCAAATCCCTCCCTTTGGTTTTTCCTTAAGCTGCATATGCCACAAGAGTTGGAGTAGCTTGTTCCATGGATGTTTGAGCTAGCAATCTTTGCTCCTTTCAAAATCTCTCTCCCAAACACAAATCAAGTGGAGGCATAAGATCTCGGTTCATCAGATTAGCACGAATAAATTCAAATCCAGGCCTTAGTTTCATAAGAAACTATGCCCACATACTTGCTTCATGAACAGCTTGAATATCGGCCAAACTTGTTTCTGGAATTGAAGTGTATACAATATCTGTATACTCAGCCCACAAGTTACAAAAACCAGAATAAAACTCCTCCACAGAGAGAGCTCCTTGAGAGAAATTCGACATCTCTAGTTCGAGTTGAAATCTCCTAACTGCATTATTCTGAGTATACAGCCGCTTGAGATGATTCCACATATCACGAGCATTCTTGAATGAGCGTAAATTCAAGATAATATGGGGAT
Source organism: Juglans mandshurica (assembly GCA_022457165.1). Taxonomy (NCBI): domain Eukaryota; kingdom Viridiplantae; phylum Streptophyta; class Magnoliopsida; order Fagales; family Juglandaceae; genus Juglans; species Juglans mandshurica. The sequence continues at coordinate 20,954,724 of CM039629.1, read as the reverse complement.
CAACAGATCCAAGAATCCAAGACATGACTTAGGCATCCTTGCTTTCCAAAGAAGCTCGCTAATCTTTGTCCTTTGGTGCCACACTACTCCCATCAAGATGACCCCAAAGTTCCTTTCCTTTCACCAATAGTTGAAATTGAAAAGACCACGCAGCATAATTCTTTCCATTGAATCGAACCAAAAGAGAATATATAATTTCAGAAGACATCATGATAGACAAGAAATCCTAGCTGCAACCTGCACAAACCTCGCCGAGAAGCACCAAACTGCTTCAGATCACGCCGATAGTCTGAGAAACTATCACCCACACGCAATACAACGTATCGCAGCCCAAAAAATCACTCACAGAATGTGCCGACAACCTCAGAAATCCATAATACACTCTCTAAAATAGAGTGTCGATAATCACCTCTACAGACGATTTTTTTTCGAAACAGATGCCAAAAATCGATGCAAACAGCGCCGATAATACACAAGAAACACTCAAGAGGTTGCCAAAAGTCACAAGGAACCCCAGCCTTCAACTCAGACAACGCCGATAATGAAGAACCCACAAATAAGCCCCCGAGAAAGGAAAAAAATTCGTAGAAATAGAAAAACTATGAACCTACTCTTGATACCAAAACAAGTTTCTTTGACTGAATACCTTTTCCAATTCCTTCTCATTCATTAAGTAGCCAAAAATAGATTACACCCCATTAGCCATTTGAAATCTGACTTCTTATCCAATAGGGATTCAAATCTTGGATAAGATATGTTTCCCATACTTATCTACTTAATCTAAATATTCAACTTACAAATTATATAAATCCAATACAGTTGTACAAATATATCTATACTCGAAATACATAGATAAAACATAGGAATGAATTCAAATAAATATAATTCACTAATATTCAAGACACTACATGTGAAAGTTGAAAGAGAAACCAAAAGACATTTGAAATGTGTTCGGGCAGATAATGGAGGTGAACAGAAGACCATTTGAAGAATACTGCAGAAGTCACGGTATAAGGCTTGAGAAAATGGTTCCTAAGACACCATAGCAAAATGGTGTAGTAGAGAGAATGAACAGAACAATTTGTGAAAGAATCAGGTGTATGCTCTCTCATACAAAATTGCCTAATTTTTTTTGGGGTATGACAATGAGGACAGCAGTTGACTTGATCAACCTTTCTCCTTCAGTTCCTTTGGATGGTGACATTCGTGAAATAGTTTGGACAAGAAAAGATATTTCTTTTGAGCATTTGAGGGTGTTCGGCTGCAGAGCTTTTGTTCATATTCCTAAAGATGAGGTCTAAACTTGATAGCAAACTCAAGCAGTGCATCTTCCTATGTTATGCACATGAGGAATTTGGTTACGGATTGTGGGATCCAGTTAAGAAGAAGCAGAGATGTTGTTTTATTTGAAGATCAGACCATTGAAGATGTGAATCAGAAGAAGCATGAATCTCGAAATGAAGAACTTGTTGATATGGATTCAGTCTTTCCTTCTTCTGTGACGCATGATGAGCATGGGGGGATGCATTAGAAGAATAGGTTGATATTGTTGAAAGAGGTGAACTTGATATTGAGGATATGGGATCATATCAACAAGTAGAGGGATCTCCTTTAGAACCACCTGCAGATTATCAGTTAAGAAGATCTACTAGAGAGCATAAGCCTTCTACCAGATTTCTTACTGCTGAGTATGTTTTATTTTATGATGGGGGAGAGCCAGAATGTTATCAAGAGGCTATGCAACATGATCAGAAAAAAATGAGTGGTTGAGAGCTATGTAAGAATAGATGAAATCCTTGCATGAAAACTATACCTATAAACTAGTAGAACTACCAAAGAGAAAAAGAGCATTGAAGAATAAATGAATTTTCAGATTGAAAATTGAGCCAAATAGATCACTACCAAGATACAAGGCACGTCTGGTTCTGGAGGGATTTAGTCAGAAGAAAGGCATTGCTTTGAAGAAATTCTTTCACCCGTAATAAAAATGTCTTCTATTAGAGTTGTTTTGGGCTTGGCTACCAGTATGAACTTAGAAATTGAACAGCTTAATGTGAAGATTGCCTTCCTCCATGGTGATTTAGAGGAAGAAGTATATATGGAACAACCAGAGGGGTTCACAACAAAGGGTAAAGAATATCTTGTGTGTCGACTGGAAAAGAGTTTATATGGACTCAAGCAGGCACCTCGACAATGGTACATGAAGTTTGACTCTTTTATGAGTAAGCACGGGTATGATAAAACTACTTCTGATCAATTTGTATTTGTTAAAAAGTTTTCTGAGTATGATTTTATTATTCTCTTACTATATGTGGATGACATGTTGATTGTTGGTCGTGATTCTGGAAAAATTAATAAATTGAAAAGAGAATCGAGGAAGTCTTTTGCTATGAAAGACCTAGGCCCTGCAAGACAAATCCTTGGTATAAAGATCTCTCGTGACAGAAATAATGGCAAGTTGTGGTTATCTCAAGAGAGTTATATCGAGAAGGTATTAAACAAGTTCAACATGGGTAAGGCAAAACCAGTGTGTTCTCCACTTGCAAGTCATTTGAAACTTAAGTTCAAAGCAGAGTCCTACAAGTGAGAAAGATAAAGAAGAAATACAGAATATGCCTTACGCATCAGTTGTGGGCAACTTAATGTATGTCATGATGTGCATAAGACCCAATATCACTCATGCTGTTGGAGTTGTTAGTCGATTTCTTTCTAATCCTGGCAAAGAACATTGGGCAACTATGAAATGGATTCTCAGGTATCTCAGAGGTACTTTCAAGGTGTGTTTGTGCTTTGGAAATGGTAAGCCTATGCTTGATGAGTTTATAGATGCATATATAGCTAGAGATATTGATTCCAGAAAGTCCACTTCTGGGTACATGATTACTTATTCAGGAGGAGTTGTGTCATGACAACCCAAACTGCAGAAATGTGTTGCTCTATCTACCATAGAGGCTAAGTATATTATCATAACTGAATCTAGCAAAGAGTTGTTATGGATGAAGAAATTCTTAGAAGAATTAGGTTAGAAACAAAAAAAAGTATATTCTTTATTGTGACAGTCAGAGTGCTATCCATCTCAGCAAGAACTCAACCTTTCATTCAAGATCCAAGCATATTGTTGTGAGGTATCACTGGATTCATAATGCATTGGAGATGAAGTTGTTACAGATTGAAAAAATCCATACTGATGAAAATGGATCAGATATGATGAAAAAATCACTGCCTATGCAAAAATTTGAAGTATGTAGAGCAAAATCAGGTTTAGTGGAACCTCTCACATAGTTGGGAGGGAGAGATTTGTTGTGGTGGGTCCCTCCATGTGAGAGAAATTATGACAATAACATACTTGTAATTTTGCTTGTCATACACATATATAAGTAAAAATGCGAGTGGCGGCTAAAAGGGGGATGTACCTACACAATAAAGAAAAAGTGAGAAGAGGAATAGACAAGAGAGAAAAATGAGAGAAAGTCGTGCATGCGTGTATGAAGTTTTTCCTTTTTTCTCACATTTCCATCAGACATTTGAGAGATCATCCGTGGTTCGATTTTGATGAGATTTCAGTATGTTGTTCATGATGTCGACAGCTTCATTTTGACTAGTGCCAATTGTTGAGATTCATCTTCATATGTCCACTACAAATACTCAATTGGTGAAGTCTTTCTTGTCACTCATGTGGTTTTTCCATCTGTATAGTGATGATTTTGTGTTGAACCAAGAATATATAGATATTCTTAATGTATTGGTAGTCTCTAGATATTGTTCTGAAGAAGACAATCTGTAACCTCATTATCGTTGATAGTGAAAGTTTAACTGGACTAGGTCCTGTGGTTTCTCCCTTCGCATTGGAGGGTTTTCCACGTAAAAAATTCTTGTGTCTTACTTGTGAGTTTATATTTACTACATTATTAATTTAATTTACTTATCGAAAAGGTAGAAAAATATTCTGCTGTGATTTTTGGTGTTCACCCTAACACATGTTAGTACATTAGGTTTGTATATTCGACATGACCATCTTTAATTAGAAATGAAAATTGATATAAATTCAGTGCTAGGATGAAAATCATGAAATTGATGTAAGTTTTATCCGAGGATGAAAATTAGGAGAAAGATGAACATGCAAAAGTTTCAAGTAGGAGACTTTGTCTATTAAAAGTTTCAGTAGTTTGCACTCTGATATAACTGATCAAATACAGACAAATAGTGAAGCCAGTCATGCACCTTGACACCTTTTCACATAAGATCTAAAGTTTCAGCTTCAAAGGTTGCAGATAGGTACACAAATACCATCCAGTTAGCATTTTAAAACAAAATCCACTTGCGAAATAAAAGAATAGAAATAATGAGTGCATGCTCTATGAAAACACAAAAGGAGATATTCTATATATATATATATATATATATATATATAATTCATTTCAACAACAAAGCAATGATTTCATTTATGAGCTAGCTAGCCCATATTAAATATATGTTTCTTGTCTCAAAACAAGGTCGACAATATATTAGGCAGCTAGGTATAATTAGAGGATTCAGAATCTAATTACTTCCACACATTCAAAAATAAACCAAACATATAAATATATATACCCAGCTAGAAGTAGCAATGTCTTTAATACTTCCTTCCCTGATCATTTCACAGGGCAAAGCATCCAAGGTGACATGAATTATAAATTGGTTCAAGAGTGAGGTCGAGCTCATGATTCCTCCGCATCTCTGGCTCTTGTTCCCAGTCAGTACTGCCACTGCATAGCAGACATCCCAAATAGCATCTTAACGACACAGCCTCAAAACAATTTTATATATGTATGTAGTCTGCTTTCTAGTTCCAGACAGTTAAAAAATTTGAACCATGGGATTTGGGATGCATCCCATACTCTCGAACTGATCATATTCACACTTAAAATATATAATAGGGTTAGGTCCAGTTGCATATAACATTGATATCATATTACTCCATTGATCAGTAATAGTACTGGAAGTGATCATATTTGACTATGCGCGCCCTCTGTAAAATGTTGAAAGTTATATATAATTTTAGGAAAATGGTATATATATATTGTCTATTATACCATGCTTGTTTCGTTAAAGGAATGCATTCCTTCGGTGCAACCATTCGGTCTATGTAGAAGGACCCTAATTTTTGGGATGCACAGGAGAAGCTAGCGTAGGGAAGAGGAAGGCATTGTTATTATTTGATGTCATTGGCACATCGGCCGGCCGGCCGGCCAACTTTCACATTTAGTTACACATAAAGAATAATTCTGGACAGAAATATATGGTGCATGTATGGTATAATAGACAATATATTGCTCTGTCAGAGAAAAAAGCTTAATTACCCTATGTTTGAACAGGGAGGTTGCTGTGGTAGTAGGAACGATGATGATCCATTAGGGCCATGGTTTTGCTGCTCCCACTGTGCCTGTGGCGCCACAGTTTCCTCCTTTTCTTTGAGCTATTGAGAGAGAGAGAGAGAGAGAGAGAGAGAGAGAGATTATTTATTCTTTTCAATAAATTTGGCTAAAGCCCCCAGCTTGGTGAAGCAGCTATATATACTAAATTTGCGTGCATGCATGCAAAAATATATAGACGGGGTACGTCACCTTCTTTGCTAGGACGGTATTCTGCTCCTTTATTGCCTTCTCCTGCATCCATATTGCAGCAAATTAGCACAATGAGATATGAATTTCGGACCGATTTACACACTGAAAGAGCAGTCGACTACTTCTTGTGAACATATATAGAAATGCAAAAGCTCTTGGGGGGGGGGGGGGGGGATTTATAATAATCAAGATGTGCCAAAGTCGATCAACTGCTTCAAATAAAATAGTATGCAGAAATGGGAATCATATATATATCCTCGGTGATTTGCAAAGCCGAAAGGCCTTGCCTTTCTCTGAAGATCCGAGATTCTCTCATGCATGAGTTGGGTCTGCAAGAGAGAAATATTTCAGTTCCATATTAATTATATTCATCACCGAATTAATTATAGAGAAATATTAATAATAAATAATATATAGCTAGCTAACGCACTTTTCTTGCTCGAATGCGTTTAAGAGAAGCATCAAGCTGTTGCTCTAAATGTTGTAGCTCCTTGTGACTTAATGATCCCAGATCATCCCCCAAATAGTGCCTGATCAAAGAGGTTAACATAATTAACAACAAAAGCATATATATATATATATATATATATATATATATGCACACACACACATTGACCTGAGAAGATCTAGTTGTTCAACAAAAACGTACATTGGAGATCATTATTAATATTTAAAGTACTAACATTATTGGTACTCTTTCAAAAGTTCTATTATTTATTATTGTATATATAATACCTCAAGGTATATATGGTATGCATGCTAATTTAGTTAGAATATGGATCGGTAATTTTCAATATTAATTAAGTTTAGTTATTCATGCACCTTGCAAAGGCCTACATGAACCAGTTTTTATAATGGGTAGCTCAAACTATCAAACTTCATATATATATATATATATATATATATATATATATATATATATATATATATATATATATATTAATTATAAAAAGTTGTATTAAAGTTCACCATTGATATTAAGATTACTATACAAAAAATAGGTCACATGGCAAAATTATCATAATTATTTTTTATAGTTGTATTATAAAGTAATATAATATAATTAAAACTGATGGTAATTTACATTAGTGTGCATGCAAGTAAATAAATGCAGGATGCTGCATGTAACTCCGATCCCCTAAATAAATTTAATTAAGAAAACATGACACATGACTGGCACGGGTGTAATCAATTAATTAATTAAGCTAGCTAAGTACATACCCGTGGTTTCTTTGCAAAAGCTCGACCTTAGCCTTAAGTCTAGAAAACTCCAAGCTCCAATTCCCCTGCATGCAGTTCAATGCATGCACAAGATCAAATAATTAAGAATTAACATTCAATTTTTTATATATCAATGAAAATAATCATTTTTTAATTACTAAAATAAATATATTCTCATCACAAATAATCATTTTGATGACAAATAACTCATTACAAATAATTATATATGTGTATATATATATATATATATGTAATACACGACATTAATATATACCATGCATGCATGTTGCGTTTTTTATCAATGAACTTAATTAGATATTGACAAATTATTACCTGAAATTCAGAATCAGTACTAGTGACTAGCTTCCCCTCTGCATAAGAATAGCTCTCATAGCGTTCAAGTATCTTTTCCATGCTGTTGCATAAAAAAAAAAAAATTAATTAATATTAATTATCTATTGTCATCAATGCACATGAACTAAAATAGCATGCAGTTGGTAACTCATGATGATGATATGCATGGGAAGCTTTAAAATGCATCATCAAGAGAGAACAGTACTCATGCATTAATCTAGTACGTCTGAAACGCACGTCGACGTACGTTACGTCAAAAGTTTCTTATAATTTATCACGTTTAGAATCTTCATAAAATGCTAAACTAATATTTCTATTGAGAAAAATCGAGCTAAAGTTTTGTAGGTCGCTCTTTCTCGTTGCAAATAATCAGTCATAAATATCAGTTTTTCTTGTAACGTAGCTGCGGCGAATGTCAGCAAAACATATACATGATCTAGGAGATATATATGCTAAAGCTACTAATTAATTTGTTGATCTTGTAATGCCCCAATAAAAGGCCCAAACCACATGGCCTATACTCCAAAAGGACTAGTCAATGATACAATTGGAGCCTCATTAGAACCTTATAAAGAGCAAGAACTTCTCATTCACAAGCAATGTGGGATCCCATACACCACCTACCATTATCCATATCATATGGGGTATCACAATCTACCCCCCTTAAATTCCCGACGTCCTCGTCGGGCTTGTCCATTGTAGGTGACACGGCTCAAGTCCCACATTTCTGGTTGGGATAAGCTCTGATACCATTTGTAACGCTCCAATGAAAGGCCCAAACCACATGACCTATACTCCAAAAGAACTAGTCAATGATACAATTGGAGCCTCATTAGAACCTTATAAAGAGCAAGAACTTCTCCTTTCCAAACAATGTGGGATCTCATACACCACCTACCATTATCCATATCATATGAGATATCACAGATCTGATCCTTGCAATCGAGTACATAGTATTGCTACTGTTAGGAGTCAAAAGCTAGCCACTAGCTACCGTGCTCGTTCTTCATTATGATGTTTAGAACAGTGGAAGAAATCATTTGGTGGATCATGTTAAGCAAAGAAATTGGCCGGGGACAAAAGTTGTGGCTGTCAACAAGAAAATGGACTCAACAGAAAGTATGTAGCAACTGTACTAGCCCACCAGTACTATCTACTACAGTAACATGATATATAATAATATTATTGATTCGGAATTTAGAAACATTTTTTTTTTTTTTTTTGGCTGAATGAATATATAGACATGATTAATTTAATTACTTGGTGATCACCGCAACTCCAACAAGCTAGCAACCAGCAGTATGAAATAAATATAGCATGAAGTACCTGCATGCAACAAAGAAACGGCGGCCGGAAATTCTAACAAGAACAGCTAGCAAGAAGGCCATAACCATTTCCAAAGAATATTATTTATAAGTTCGTAACATTTCCAGCAAGAACATGGATCGAGCTGTATAGCTGCAAATAGCACAAAAACCAGAGACTCCTAGCAAACGCGCGCCAAGCAACGTACACGAACAAGAAGTGGCAAGCTAATTAAGCAACAAAGAAACCAGCTATATATTGCAAATATACAGGTAAAAATACACATTATATGCAGCTAGCAGCGTAACTTCCCTAACATGCAATGGATAATAACATAGAACATAGCCATCCGCCAATTCCTCGTTGGTCTCTGAAGCACAAATTTCCCGGCCCTCAAGTTGTGGACTTTATATATATGATCTGGGGTACTATCAAATATATATAGTAACCGTAAGGACATGAACTAACTTGTTTTCTCCTCCCATGCATTGAACAAGCGGAAACTCCTTTTTCCCTCCAAATATGGTAGATAGCACTAGAAACATCCCCTAGTAATTAATTTAGCTGGCTCTGAAAACTAAGATTTCTGCCATCCAAGTAACTAGCTCCCCCAAGGCAGGCCATTGCAAGCGGGGAATGTTTTAATTATTTGTCACATCAACATCAACCATGCATATTCTTTCAGCTAGCAAAGGTACATAAAAAAAGAGGTGATTGTGATTGTAACTCTCCTCAATTGCTCGACGAGATTACTGCATGCATGTCTGATGATTATCCCACCAAACCACACTAGCTTATGCCTTTGGAACCCCTGCCCTTTTGATCTAATGGTCTTATAGGCACTACTGATGGTGAAAGCGCCGCCACTTGGATCACTCGATCAACCATTTAACTTGATCCATCCAAGTGATTTTTGGCTTAACATTAATCAACTGATACAATTTTTGGATAGCCATCCACAACTCACTATTGTCATCAGCGAGCCAATTTCAAAAAGATCATATTCTTTCAACAAAGGTACATTGAAAAAAAAGGTGATTGCGACACTAGCTCTCCTCATTTGCTCCATGAGATGATTGATTCATGCATGCATGTGTCCAAAGATCATTTGTAATGCCCCAATGGAAGGCCCAAATCACATGATCTATACTCCAAAAGAACTAGTCAATAATACAATTGAAGCCTCATTGGAACCTTATAAAGAGCAAGAACTTCTCATTCCCAAGAAATATGGGATCTCATACACCATCTACCTTTATCTTTATCATATGGCGTATCTCAATCTCCCCCCTTTAAATTCTCGGCATCCTTATATGGCTTATGATACCGGGCTTATGATAGGAAATAAAGATAAAAGATAAGGGGATCCATTAAGATATAGATATCACCACTCAAGGAAGATAAGCTCACCACCCAAATAAGAACACTAAAGGGATACAGAAATCACCACCCAAAGGAAACTCACAAGGGATACAGAGCAAGAACTTGCCACCTATCGGAATCCACCGAAGGATAAGAGTTATTAGAAGAAGCGCTTCTTCATAAGCTAAAAGCTCAATTTTTAATCAACTCAAGTCTGTCTTTTACATTAGCATAAAGGGGCCAGTTTATATAGGAAAACTTGGAACAACCCTCCAAGCATGGGTAATTTCAAAAGACATGAGAATTTTAAAAGACTATTGCCTAGAGAAGTGGAAGAGTCATTCCCAATTAATGGTGTGTTTATTTCAACCCCCCTGACTAAAAAGCTTAAGGATCTTGCACAACGACCACAAGCAATCATGGTGTTTTTGTTTTGTAGTACTCTAGGATAACTATAGGGATGGTGAATTTGGGATTCTAGATTGTTTGAGCAAAATGATTCCAAAGGGCTTTAATTGTAACATTAATTAGTCATTTTACAATATAGTCTCAAATGTGGCTTAAACTTTTTTGGATCAATACAAATGGTATTAGACCTAATCCCAACTAAAATACATGCCATGATCTAGGATGCAACAAGTTTGATACTTATCAAAAAAAAAAAAAAAAAGGATGCAACAGGTTTGATCATGACTTCCAATCCTGAGGTGTTGAATTCCCTTTACTAGTTTGGAGGCAACAACTTGTGGACAGATGGATTTCCCTTTTCAATTTGAAAATAGTTGTTCTATTTTGGGTTACTAGGCATCAACTCGTGATTTTTCTTTTTTTATTTTTATATGCCCTACAAGCTTATCCAAATAGTGAGCCTAAGTATGGTCCAGAGAGCATCAAAGTCAATGAAGGAGCGAGATTTTGTGAAGATGTTAGCTAATTAAGGAGAGGATGAGGCATGTGGGGTTGAAGTAAAACATGAGCAATTAGTTCCCAGGCTTAGTTGTGGCCAATTTCCATGTGCTTTGTACATAACAGTTGTGTAAAATGCATTCAAATTGTCACAAAAAAAGATACAGGTTGAGTGAAGGCAAATGCCAAAGGTCTTAGAGTAAGGAGTAGAGTTTGGTTAACTTAGCAATGGCATGAGCCATGACCCTATATTAAGCTAATTGTGTGCTGAAGTGAGAGAGAATATTTTTCATTTTAGCACACTAAAAAGGTGGAATTGCTTTCCAAAAAGGTGTAGTAGCCTATGGTGGAGCATCACAAGACAAGCGAACCAACCCAATCAACATCAGCAAAGGCATATCAAAGAATGTGCTTGACAATTTTATAATGGCTCTCAGTTGATTGTTACTTTAATTGTGATACAAAGTTCACGTTGAAGGAAAGATAAGGGTGAGTGAATGATATGGGCACTGACAAAACTGCGATAAATAGTTAGGTAAGAAAATTGGATATAAATTTTTGTCTCCTTTGTTTTCTGGGACATTGACATGGAAATTGGCTTTCATTTTGTCATTGGAGCACGTTGTGTGGAGGGATAAAAACCCCCACAGCCCAACAGGAAATAAGAAGCCCCGTCTCTCGGCCCAATGACCTACTTGGCCTAGAACCCCATGAGAAAGAAGAAGCACATCTCACAACCCAAGGATCAAGCCGGTCCGACCAAGAAACCCTTAAAATGATAAAAACGGGGATCGAGGAAAATGATGAAGCTCCGACAAAGAGTTGACGAAGGCGGGCGCCACCCATGTAGGCCGAGAGGTTGCCAGCAAAACTGTCAGAGATTCCCGCCAATTAAGTAACCTTCCTCCGATAAGTAACATCATAGTGGGTGTCTCAGGCACGCCCCAGGTACTCATGAGTTATAGCTTGAGGACGTGCAGGACAAGTAACCATCACCTATGCCTAGAGAGTGGAAAAGGCAAGTGTCGCTGACGCATGCTGAGAGGTCGTCAACGTGATTGTCAAAGACCCATGCCGCATTAGCCACTCTTCTTCGGTACACTACATCACATTAAATGCTCTAGGTGGTCAAAGCATGAGGATGATGGGACTGCACCCTGGCGACGGGTGCGAGATGTTCCCCCATACCTAGTATAAAAGCAGACCACCAGGTACATACTAACTCAGGTAATAATCCTCTATAAGAATTTCGATCAAGAAAATTGACTTAGGCATCGTAGGGTCCCCTAACCACCCCCAAGCCTTCCTTTTAATTTACATTGGTGCAGGTCAGCTGTCCACCCCCCAGTTGTCTGAAGAGACCCTGTGGTACGTACGAAACACGTCTAAAACATTGTGAAATATCTAAAACATACTTGGATTGAGACAAAGTTAAACCATCAACAACTAGGGTCACTTGGGTCCGTAAAAATAATGTAGTGGGCCAAGATTCATCATATGATCAATTCAGTATGAATGGAGATAATGAAATTATTAAGGAACGGTGCACTCAACTTGTTAATGTCATATTTTTTTTTTATAAGAAATCAAGAAATTTTATTTATAAGAAGAGAAGGCATTGTCAAGTACACATGAAGTATACATGAGAAGTACTTAACTAGGGTTTGCAACCGAAAGTAGAAAATCATGGACATTTAATCCATTAGAATCAATGACCCTTGCCCATAAGAACAAAGTTTTAAAAAATAGAACTTTAAGTTCATCTATTGTCCTCTCACAATCCTTGAAGTTTTATCATTTGTCTCCCGCCAAATGCACCAAAACATTCATATAGAAGCCATTCTCTAGATTGTTACCACTTGTGAATTAGCTTAGAGGCCTCTCTGGCTTGCTAGAAATTCTACCAGCCTATTAGGCATGACCCATGATAATCTAATTCCTGAAAAAGAAAAAAATCATCCCACATGGTCCTCGCCACCTCGCAATATAAAAGTAAGTGATCTCTGATTCATCATTCTTCTTACATAGGCAACACCAGTCCAACGTCATTATCTGACATTTTCTCAAATTATCTGTTTGCCGAAGAAGGCTAGCTATCCAAACAAAACAAACTACTTTTAGAGGAGCTTTCGTCATATTCGTTCATGGAAAAGTGGTCATGCCCTAGCTAGTTAGAACTTGCTAGAACAATCTGACTTTTAATCTACCTTTCTTGGAATGGCTCCAGTTTATCTTTTATATGGTACCCTCAGGCTCTATTTGGATGTTAAGAGTATCTTAGATCATCTGTGAATAGTAGTGAAATAGTTTATGAATAGTAATTAATAGTTTGTAAATAGTAGTGAATTGTTTATGAATAGTAGTGAAGTAGTAAGAAAATGGTTTAGAACAATTGTGTTCCCAAACACAGCCTCAATCACTTTTACGAAATGCATATAAGCAAAGAACTGGTGATAACCTCCAACTCCAAATCTTATGCCACCCTAATAAAATCTACACGCCATTGAGGGTACGTAGACACAAGAGAAGACCAAAAGGTCATATACAGCTGCATCCTTCGCTCATACAAACTAAAAAATGGTAGGCAATGTGTCTTTGAGGCTTTGTTCACCACACCATTTGTCATCCCAAATTTGACACGAAAACCATCACCAACTAGAATACGCACATGTCTTAGGAAGATCTCTCGGCATTTCTAATATTTTTCCACAGACCAGCCCATATGGACTGCGTACCTCATTCGAGCACCATCCTCCACAGGCAACCCCAAACTTCAAATCTATAATTGTCTTCCATAGGGCCCTCAGTTCTTGTTGGTACCATCACAACCATTTACCCAAAAGAGCTTGGTTGAAATTCATCATATTACGGATTCAAACTCCACCCCTAGATATTGCTGTGCAAACAATCAACCAATTCACCAAATGAAATTTGAACTCTTCCCCCTCCCCACTCTATGAGTTGTAGTTTTTCAATATAGTTGGCAACCTTTATGGGGAGCAGGAACAGGGACAGAAAATAGGTTGGAAGGTTAGAAAGAGTAATTTAATTAGAGTAAGTCTACCCCTTTTAGACAAGTATAACCTCTTCCAAAAAGCCAATATGCGATCAACATTTTCAATCATGGCATTCCAAATGCCCTTTGATTTGAAGGAAGCACCCAAAAGTAAGTTAAAATACTTTATCGGTAGAGAAGATACCTTATATATATATATATATATATCCTATTAGACAGGCACCACATTGGGGAAAACCACCACGAGCACTAATTCAGACTTTGAAAGATTAACTCCCAAACCAGAGAAAGCTTCAAAACAAAGAAGAAGGACCCTCAAAGATTGAGTGTGCCCAAGATTTGCTTCACAGAAGATGAGAGTATCATTGGCAAAAAAAAAAAAAGAGTTATCAATAGAGCTATAATCACCATTCCCCTCTGAGAAATCATAGAGAAAACCACCTTCCACACGGCCCAAAATCATCTTGTTTAGAACTTCCGTGGCAATAATGAAAAGTAATGGAGAGAGCGGATCATATCATTAACATATGATAAAATATCAAGTATTGTGTCATGATTCTTATAATGGTGCCTATTCCATAGAGACATGTTCAAATAGGAATCCACTAGATTAAATAGGATCTTGTGAGGTGGATTAGGGACGAAAAAAAATTCCACTTGATTAAATGGAACAAGATTTGCACTCCCCTACCTTGTGGAGGCCTGGGGACTAGAAAACTGAGTATTTTCAATAAGGTCTTACTTGAAAAATGGTTGTGGCGGTACCATCAAGAAAGCAAGGCTTTGCGGAGGACCGTGGTTGATGCCAAATTCGGAAGTACTTGGGGAGGCTAGATTTCTAATGAAGGGCGAGGATCGTATGGTGTCGGGGAAGATACTCGTGAAGGGGCCTAAAGTTGGACGATTGTTTCCTCTGCATTCTTCCATTCCTACTGTTATTTCTTTAGCTTGTAACACTGTAAACAATAAGGGTGAAATATGACACAAATGGTTGGGTCATCCTAACTCTGTTGTTTTATCTCATTTAATAAACTCTGGTTTGTTGGGCAATAAAGATCAATTTTCATCTCATCTTTCCTTTGATTGCTCCACATGCAAATTAGGTAAAAGTAAATCCCTCTCATGGTAGTCATGCTGAATGGTGTTTTGATGTGATTCATAGTGACGTATGGGGAATCTCTCCTATTATTTCACATGCGAATTATAAATATTTTGTTACTTTCATTGATGATTATACCAAGTATACTTGGATTTATTTTTTATGTTCTAATTCTGAAGTTTCCTCTGTCTTTCAACAATTCATCGCCTATGTTGAGACTCAATTTTCGTCAGGGATCAAAACTTTAAGGTCTGATTCAGGTGGTGAATATATGTCTTGTGAGTTTCATGAGTTTCTCCAACAAAAACGTATATTGTCTCAGTGATGTTGTCTTTATACACCTTAGTAAAATGGTGTTGCTGAAAGAAAAAATAGACATGTGTTGGATGTTGTTCATATGTTATTGGTTCAATCCTCTGTTCCGCCTAAATTCTGGGTCGAAGCCTTGTCTACGGCGGTTTATTTAATTAATAGATTGCCTTCCAGTGTCTTGAATTTTGACACTCCTTACTTTCGTCTTTATCATCAACATCCTCATTAACTTGATATGCATACTTTTGGTTGTGTTTGTTTTGTTCATTTAACATCCCTTGAACGTCATAAATTATATGTTCAATCTGATAGGTGCGCTTTTATGGGTTATAGTATTTCACACAAAGGCTATGTTTGCTATGATCCATGCTATAACAGATTTTGTATTTCCCGTTATGTTGTTTTCTTTGAAAATCAGTCGTTCTTTTCTAATCGTATTGAGTCTTTACTTGAGATGCATGTTTTGCCGCATCAAACCTGACTGATTCAAACCTGAACTTGTGTATGAGCGACGACGACCAACTTTGCCCCTTCTTGAGCCTGATCCACCATCTGACCCTACTCAGACTACCTCTTTACGGGTGATCCGGACTTCCACACAGTTCCTCAACGTTTGACCAGAGTATCTCGTCGCCCTGATCGATATGGTTTTTCACATACCTCTCTCCACGCTACTTTGTCTTCCATTCCCATTCTGTCATGTTATTCCAAGGCAGTTAAACATGAATGTTGGTGTGAGGCGATGGCTAAAGAACTTCGGGCTCTTTAAGACAATTACACATGGGATGTAGTTCCTTGTCCTTCTACTGTTAAGGCTATATGTTGCAAGTGGGTTTACTCGATTAAGCTAAGTTTTGACGGGACTCTGGATCAGTATAAGGCACGATTGGTTGCACTTGGCAACAGATAAGAGTATGGGGTGGATTATGAGGAGACTTTTGCTCCGATTGCCAAGATGACTACAGTGCGGACTGTTCTGTCTATTGCTGCCTCCCAAGGTTGGCCCCTTCATCAAATGGATGTAAAAAATGTCTTTCTTCACGGTGATCTCAAAGAAGATATCTACATGATCATTCCACCTAGATTGCCATCTGTTTCTTCATTTGATCTCTGTAAGTTGAAACACTCATTATATGGGCTGAAACAAGCTCTCTGAGCATGGTTTCATAAACTCAGACCCACCTTGCTTCAGCTTTCCTTTAAGTAGAGTCAATATGACTCCTCTCTGTTTCTCTGCAAGACATCCACTGGTATTGTTCTTCTTCTGGTTTATGTTTATGATATTGTTATTACGGAGACAGATTCTGCTTTGATTACTGGACTGCATCAACATCTTCAGGCCTCGTTTCATATGAAGGATCTTGGTCCTCTTACGTACTTCTTGGGGTTGAAAGTTCATACTAATTCCTCCGGCATTTTTCTTAATCAACATAAATACACTCATCATTTTATTACATTGGCAGCCTTCAAGATACTTCTTCTGTGGATACTCCTCTGGAAGTAAACACGAAGTATCGTCGTGAGGATGGAGATCTCATTTCCGACCCGACCGTGTGTCGACAGTTAGTGGGTAACCTGAACTATTTGACTATTACTCGACCTTATATTTCTTTTGCTATCCAGCAGGTTAGTCAGTTCATGCAAACTCCACGTCATCTACATTTAGTTGTTGTTCATCGCATTATTAGATATCTTCGAGGGTCCCCTAGTTGTGGTTTGTTCTTCCCCTCTGGGACTCCTCTTCTCATTGTTGCTTATAGTGATGTTGATTGGGCCGGATATCCTGATACCCGACAATCTGTCACGGGTTGGTGCATGTTTTTTGGTAACTCTTTGATCTCTTGGAAAAGTAAGAAACAAGATCGTGTCTCTAAATCGTCTACTGAATCCAAATACCGTGCGATGTTGACTGCTTGTTTGGAGATTCTCTAGCTTCGTGGGCTCCTACCTAAACTTGGTTGTGCTCAGTTGGATCCTACTCCTCTCCATGTTGACAATACTAGTGCCATTTAGATTGCTACTAATCCTGTTTTTCATTAACCGGCAGAGAATCGGTCGGCCGGCAGTCCTTTGTTTTTGTTCGATGTTAGCTGGCGGTCCAAATCGATTAAAACCGATCAAAATCAGTTTGGTTCCAATTTGAACCGTGTTCAAACCAGTGAACCAATCGATATAATATATATTATTTTATCCTTATTTAAAATGACATCGTTTTACTTAAATTAAATGAGGTTTTTTTATAACGGTTTGTTAGAAAAAATAATAATTAAAACAATGTCATTTGGTTTAATACACTAAACGACGTCGTTTTGGGTTAGGGCCTCGCCCCTCCCCCTTCTTCTTCATTTCTCCTCTCCACTCTCTAGCATCATTTCTCTCTCATCTCTCAGACCTCTCTCGATTCTCCCTCCATCCACCGTTTGCCTATTAATCGATGACTCTCATCGCCGACCCTCACTCCCTCCCTCCCTCCCTCCCTCCCCCTCTCTCTCTCTCTCTCTCTCAAACCTTCTCACACTTTCGGTAAGTTACCTAACTTGCATTGAATATTTGGGTAATTTTTTTGTCAAATCTCGAATATGTTCTTTGGCATTGTTGAGCTATAATTTCATTTCCAGTTAGAATTTGTGTTCTTTCATTTTCTTCCCTTTTCTCGGTGGCCAAACAGTTGTTAGATCCTATAACTCCTAAGATGTAAATTAAAATTGGACTCTAGATCAGTAATTAAAGGTCCAAAACCGACACTTAAATTGTCGAATGACCGGAATCTAGCCGGTTGATCTGCATGTAGGCTTCATGAACTAATTCGGATTTTTATCAATATACAATCTTTCAGCCAGAATTTTCTCTCTATTTTATGTATCTGTTTTTTTTTTTTTTTAATCTCAGTCTCATAATTTTGTTGATTTACTAGTTGTCAGGATAATCTTAATTCAGTCCGCCGGTAACTGGACCACATTGACTGCCTGTCATCAAACAGTGTATGCCCAATGTGCTTAAGCATTGATGCTTGATTCCAAGAAACCAACCGAAGCACTCTCAAGCCCCTTTCTTTCTTCAGCAGACAAACGGACACCCAAAATGGCGCGCGCACGAGCTTCTTACTCTTGGGGAAAGTACGAATTATTTGGAAAACCAATATGAATGAATTGCAAACACAATCCTTGGCCAGGAGAATCTTATCATTAATCTCCCACCCCCAAATAAAAATCGTTTGTTGTGAACTAACTAGATCCGGCATCAGCGCCCTCAGATGTTAGCCAACACCTTCGCAATACATTGAAAGATTGGGTTGCAGCAGGAATTAGGTCGAAAATCCTTGAAAAAAGAGTGGTTTACCATTCACTGCATGAATAGCTAACTAGCATGCATATGCATCAACCACAGGCGCTTCCATGCCCATTCGGGAAATCGAAACTAAACCCATCCGATCCCGGGGCTTTGATCTCCTTTAAGGGAATTAGGGTTGCCTTCATCTGCTCGTATATATGTCATTTCCTTAGCCAACACAAATTGCTAATTGTTATCCAGCTCTTCTAAGGTCTGCATATTTTTTTGACAAATCCTTCATGTCTTCCTGCTGATCAGAAGATTCTGTCAATGGGCCTGCACTGCACCAGCCTATGAAGTGTCCCTCGCTAGTTCAACCCATTTTTCCCAGAGACATTTGAAAACTTGGATCATAACTCTAAGACCTTTCAAGTACGGTAGCTTCTCTAAGTGGTTTGACATGGTATCTTTAGCACATAATATTGTTTTCTCAAGTGAAATCATAAAAGTACTTCAGCAAAATGTATATGTACTTTGTGTAATAGATATAATTTACTCTTTAGTTTGGCGTTTGTTAAACCAGGAAAGAGTAGTCTCATCTCCCGAAGTTCAAGGTCTCTTTCAGTCAGATATATATGACCTACCCAGGGCTAGCTAGCTTTGGTTGGAATAAGGCTTCAGAAATCTCTCTCCTAGAGCTTCTGAACTATATATAATATCGTGTGTGTGCACTATTATATTAAATCAAGCAATTAAGCGATTCTGTCTCCAATAAAATTATTGCATTTATGACTGAAAGAGAAGGAGCTGGAGGAAGATCAAGAAGAATCGGAAGTAGAAGAATACCAAGAATCTGTGGAGTACTCAAAAAGCTTTCCCTTGTTTGAGAAGACAATCAAACCGACCTCAGCATCACACAGCACAGAGATCTCATGCGCCTTCTTGAGCAGCCCACCTCTCCTTTTGGAAAAAGTAACCTGACGGTTGATTTTGTTCTCTATACGTTTAAGCTGAACCCTACCCCTTCCCATGATCTCAGTTTCTCAAGAAAATAAGAGGGGAAAAAAAAACAGGATCCAAGAAAATCCCAAAAAAGAAGGAAAGCAAAAACCACCTGCAACTGAACACAAACAAACAGTTAATTTGGGATGGTTGGGGGGGCGGTCTTCCTTCTTGCCAAATGTGAAAATGTTAAGAAAACAAGTTGCATATATATAGAATGAGGAGTGGCTTGAGAACAATGCAGAAAGCGGTTTAAGGGAGAAAACTAAATGGTTTTGGAAAAA
Organism: Juglans mandshurica; assembly: GCA_022457165.1. Classification (NCBI taxonomy): domain Eukaryota; kingdom Viridiplantae; phylum Streptophyta; class Magnoliopsida; order Fagales; family Juglandaceae; genus Juglans; species Juglans mandshurica. Next base: position 20,934,990 of record CM039629.1, on the reverse strand, counting down.
CCAGGGTAGTTTTAAGGATATATATGTTTGTCGAGTTGGGATTGGTTGGCTGTACCTGGTAGCCCTAGTGGCTGCTGTTAGCTAGGGATCAATATCTTCTTTATTTTTTATAAAAATAGAAGGTCTTTATTTTTTACGGTGTCAGACAGTCAGAGCAGGGGTTTGTATAGGAAGAAAGTGGGACCACAACACTGACATGCGTACTACTAGTCCTCCTGTCAACTTCTTTGCGTTAACGGCGCCCGGCGCCCCAATGCCTACCGCCTACTTGATGTATATATATTGATAGGAAAATGCTAAATGTTACTTAAAAGTAAAACTTACAAAAAAAATAAATAAATAAATTATTTTTTCACGTGTCAGTTATTAATATAATAAAAATTATAAAATTTAAAATTTAAATTTAAAAAATTAATAAAATGAGTCTTATAAATAAAAATATAAGTAAATTTATAAGTACATGTAATATTACTCATATTAAAAAAACACATGTTTTTCAAAAAAATATCTAATTAGCATAAAAAATTATGTTCATTTTAATTTTTATCATTATATTTTACCAAAAAAATTATGGCATATCATTTCTTCTAATAAAATAAATGGTTCTTTTTTAACAAATTTGGAAAAATAATCATATAATTAAAGACATTCCTAAGCTACTAGATACAAAATTAATCCTTAATTATGATTTTCAATTTTTTATAAATTGAGATCACAGCTTTCAACTTTTACAATATTGATTTCGAGGATCAAGAAATTAGAATTAAGTACCTTCATCAGTCTCTTGCGCGCTTCGTGACAAATTGATACTACTTACAATAATATCTCTAGCATCTATTTCCCTAAAGTTGCATGTTAGAAAATAATCCATGTCTTGGACTAATGTTCTAATGTAAATTTAACTACTTTCAAGGATATGGGATCAAGATCGACTCATTAGTTGTACTTGTATCCATATAGTTTGTGTTATTTCGAAAGAGTAATATTGCTAGATACATGTTTTAAATAGACAAGTCTCATATAATCTCTTTGTAAAAAAATGGGTAACACTAATAAAGATTAGTGTTTTTTATATTTTTTTTAGGTGAGATCCATTTTTTTACAATGGTTTATATGTGCTTGTCTATTTGGAGATTGTACAAATCATTTCTCATTTCAAAAAGTATGATCTATACAAATATTAATTAATAAATATTTTATATCATGTAATCTCTTTCGTACTTAAAACTCTCAAATTCTATTATTAGTGTCCAAGCGTGGAGGTTGAGCAACAAAGTGTACTCCTGACGATGGGGATATATAATTGTATAGCATTACCTCTACTTAAGTTAATTAACATGAGTACCTATATTTAAGTATTTGCTAGCTCAAAAGGTACTCAAAATTTAAGTTAGGGCATTTCCCCCAAAATGTGTGGAGCTGATTTCACCTAAAAAATAATATCATGTAATCCTAGCTGATCTCACCAAACCCGCCCACGCCGGTCCGCCCCCTTTTTTTCTCGTTCCACCTATATATATGTGTGTGTGTGTGCGCGCCTTGTTAATTAAGCTCTAAAAGAGTCATACTTGCCAAGGTTGTTTGGACCAGATGGCATAAGATATGGTCTCCAAATGAGAGAATTAGGTTTGAACCCTCCACCTCCTATATATAAAAAAAATAAAATAGCCATACTTCATGAAGTTTCCAGCGTTTTGTGGCTTTTCTAATATCGTGAATCGTCCTCTTTCCACAGACTATTTTGGCTTCCATTCTATGAAATCATCACTTATCCGAAAAATTTAACCTGATAGGAAGATGTAGATTTTTTATTATTTAATTTATATTTTAACACTCTCACTCACGTATAAGTCACACTCTTCCTCTATGGATGAATCCAACACGTAGAATATTTAATTAAATGAGGAAGAGTGCAGAGTCAAGATTCGAACTCAGGAGTACTTCTGCTCTGATATCATGTGATATCAACACTTGTCCCAAAATTTAAAACTGATGGAAATAGGTAGATTTTTATTATATAATTTATATCTTAACGTCACATGCATGTTGCATGCATGCAAGCAGGTTCTCTTAATTCTTATCCAGGACTAATGATAATTTATGACTACTACCTGCTTAACTATCATATTTATTGACAACTATAAATTTAACTTTGAATTTAACCAAGCTTGCTAGCCATTACATACTAATTATGGGGTGAATTTATAAATAGCATTGTTTCATGATTATGAATTTTTTAGTCAGCCAATATTCATCAACCCCAACCAGCCACTATTGATTAAGGGGATTGATCGAGTTTCTTGAAGAGTAATAGTACTCCACATCGATCAAGATTAGTAATTCAATTGCATACACCAAGTCATGTGCGCATATATATATATATATATATATATATATATATATATATATATGATATTGCAGTTGTGGAGTACACAAATGTTACGCAATCTTTTTAAAAAAGTGAATAAATACGGGATTCACATGAAAAAAATTAATTTTTTAATACTAGAGCCCACTCTTGTTCAAAATGATTGCACAACACTTGCGCACTCCATGACTATATGTAGTATTACTCTTAATTATTTGTCCCATGAATGGTAGACCTCAAAAGATAACACAATATCCGTAGACTCTCTCTCTCTCTCTCTCTCTCTCTCTCTCTCTATATATATATATATATATATATATATATATTTATAGGCAGGTCTTGATGTCTTAATGATGATAAAAGTGCACAAAAAGTAATATTCAGATCTCTTATAATCTCCTAATCAGATTACAGGCAATTCCAACATGGATTTAATTATTTATATTTATCTTAACACTCTCACTTATGCTTCGGCCAACCCCTCTTTCAATGAGTTAACCTAACACATAAAATATTTAATTAAATGAGATACTAGAGTACTATAGAGTCAAGATTCAAACTCGTGATCTTTGATAATATGTGAAATCACCACTTGTCCCAGAGGTTTAAACTGATAGGAATGAGTAGATTTGTTTTAACCATTTATATTTACCTTAACAGTTCTCCTCACGCATGGACCAGACTCATCATCAATGAGTGAGCCTAGCTAACACATGAAATACTCAATTAAATGGAGTATTAGAGTGTAGATTCAAGATTTGAACTCTGGATCTCTGCTTTGATACTATATGAAATCACAACTTATCCCAAAAGGTTAAACTAATAGGAAGATGTATATTTAATCATTTCTATTTATTTTAACAGTTCTCATGTGTGGGCCAAACTCTTTAATGAGTAGGCCTAATACGTGAAATATTTAAGTAAATGGGTTATAGTGTAGAGTCAAGCTTTGAACTTGGATCTCTGCTCTGATACTATGTGAAATCACCATTTGTCCCAAACAATTATAGAAAGATGTATATTTAGGGTGTGTTTGGGTGTCCAACTACTCTGAGTAACTCTCGTACGGATGGAAATAGTCTTCCATCCAAATGACAAAGGCTACGTTTGTAAAACACGTCCAGACCCATGTGCAAACTCTACTGTTTCGAATGAAGGACGAATACGCAACACTTCTCTGCAACACATTTCCGTCCGAAATCACTCCCATCAGGTATACGCACAGGTATTCTTCTTCCCCAAATCACTCCCATCAACCATGGAGAGAATCCCTCCACAGTGAACCACAACATCACCGTACCCTTACCTCTCTCTCCCTCTCTCTCTATGCAACGCTATTTCCTCTCTTTCCCTTTCGAATTTGTCTCTGCAACACAGTAGCCGAAGCAATTCGAGACTCCAATCGAGGTGAATATCTCCCTCGTGATTTGCTGCTTCCTCACCGAACGCGTGCCCCATGCTCCATCCCATCTCCACTGAATAGATTCCTCTACCACTGGGTTTTGGCAGGGTACTGTCTGAGGTAGATTCAAAAATCTCCCCTGCATGAAACAATCACACTCATCTCGTGCCCTAGAAATCATTTTTCCCTGCATTATAAACCAACCATGGCCAAAGCCAAATTACGCACCAGCCAATTAAAGTCTAGGGTTCAAAAGCAACAACACTCAACATTTGCAGTCACCACATTGTTCATCACGGGGCCTCAAACGCGATCCTTTAAGGTAAGCAGAAATCCAATCCCATCTCTACTTTACTGAATGTTCTTCCATGGGTATGTCTTCTATTAATTTGGTAGCTTTGAGGGAAATCATATAGGCATTTTTTTTCCTTTCCAATCAACTCGTTGTATGAAAATTTATCCATTGACAATCATGCCATCTCGTTTCACACCAATAAACACTTACATAGAAAGGCTTGGTAAAAAGATATTTATTCCTTAATAGAAATGGAAACTTGTTGTATACCCCCTGTTTAATCGTCTACTTATAAAAAAAGAAAAAAAGGAAATGGAAACATGCTCTGCAGACCTGGGTTTTACTTATAAAAAAATGAAATCCTACTGTTTTGAACAAAAATTTTCCTTTGTTTTGATATTTTTGTGTTGACTCTAAATAGGTGATATATTATTGTTATTGATTGTTGAGGGTGCGATATACTAGATATAAGAATTTGGATGTCTCAGATTTTTTATTCCTCTTCTTCTTTGGTTTTTTTTTTTGGGGGGGGGGGGGGGGGGGGGGTCTGGGTTCATATCCTTATACAGATGTTTCAGGTTCCAGGCTTAAAAGCAACAAATTAATTTAACAAACCTTACTATGGATAGTCTAGAACAAGCGTCATATTGTTTTGAGAGACTGGTGTTGTATGTGTAAATGAAATGGGAAACCGTTGATCATCTCCTCCTCCATTGTGACATGGTGTAAGATGTGTTGTTTTTTTATCCTTAAGATGTTTGGAGTTCCCATTACTTATCAAGTAAAAAAAAAAAAAAAAAAAAAGATTGCAGAAATGTTTGGAGTTGACTTATCATATGGGTACTAGAGCTTTTGGCATGTTGGAAAAGAAAGTTTGGTTTAATGAACTTAATGTCATTTCGGGTGCAGTTTATTTTATATTGTGGTGCTTTTGGAGAAAATGGAATTCTTGAAAATTTGAAGTCTGCGGGAAGAAGAGTTTGATTCTACAATTTCTTAAGTCCATTTCAAGTTTTGTTACATTTATGCCTCTGTTGATGATTCTACTTATGCAGATTTTATTACTCTTTTTCATTATCTTTCATCTTTGTTGGGTGCTTTCTCTTATATACATCTTGCATACTCGGGTTGTGCCCCTTGTGCTTAATATAGTAGTTTTTACTTATAAAACAATTGAAGAAACCTGAATGAGCTTTGTTTTTTTTTTTTTTTTTCCTTGTTGTTCTTTCTTAAAAAGTTTCATTTTGGTAGTGTCCACCATCAATATTGGTCATACAGCAACTTCAGTTTGTATATGCAAATTGGCCTTGACCTGGTCGTCCAACAATCTGCCTCAAAATTAGGCATGCATCTCATGGCCTTTCTGAATTTCAAGATACTGGTAGTAGACTTTCGCGATTTGCAAAAACTAGAACAAACTAATGGACTCTCTTTTCACTTTTTGGGTAGGCTGGGAATGAGCACATCGTGCTTCAATAGAAATACTTGCATATCGTGCTTCAGATAAATTCCAAGGTCTTTACTTCATGTATTCCATTACACAAAGTTCTAGGGTCTTTACTTCATGTATTCCATTAATTAATCCTTTATTTTTGGATTTCATGGTTTACCTAAGCTAAGCTTTAGGTAAACCATATCTTTTAAAAAAAATTGCTTTATGACAATTGCTTCTTTCGTGCCTTACTTTTTGTTGTGGTTGATCTATTACAGCGATACTACCTCAGATATTCCACGTGTGCTTCGAGGGAGGTATGAATATTTGTCTTTTTACCATGCTCATTGGGCTATTTAGTTAAACTGCTATGATTTTTACAAAGCACTAGATCAGAAGTTTTTCTTTTTTAGCCTATTAATTGGACCTCAGCTTTTTACCATACTCATTGGGCTATTAATTAACATTGATACCATGTTAGTTAAACTTCTATGTTACTATTCTAATTAGTTAAACTTCTAATTCTACCTCAGCTTTTTACCATACTCATTGGGCTATTAAGTGATATTGGTACCATGTTAGTGAAACCATGTTCATAAATATGAATAATAATTGTATGTGAATATATTAGTGAAACCATATTTATGATTATTACACAAGGAGGAAATATTATGAACATTCTTATAACCATAAACTACTACCCCAAGAATGAAGATTTTTGGATTGCTCGCATACTTATATTTGCAATGACCAGCACTCGATGGATGAGTCTGAGGTCTAGCATGATCACGAGCTGTGGACCGATGGATTGGAGGAGATGTTGGTAGACATCCTACCAAGAGACCATTGAAGGAAAATTGGTTGGGTTGAAGATCACCAACCGAGATCATCTGAGACTTGCAGAACATTTGTCTCGAGTTGGGAGGAAGGCAATTGATGCATCACAAATAAGAGGAAAATCACTTGCCTGAGGCAGAGGCTACGACTGTTCACAGATTTAATGGGCCAAATAAGAATGGGTTGTAATCCACAGACAAAAACTGTAATTGCCAAGGAGGAACATTGGGCTAATGCAATAAAGGTAAACAAAATGTTTTCTATAGTATAATTTGTAATACATAATTATTCGAGTTATATGGTGGGATTGATTTCTTCTCATTCTCTAGTGTATATGGCAATTCTAATATAAGTTTCTTCATTGGGCTAGGTGCGTAGCCAATGGAGGAAATTCACGACTCATGGTTGTCGAGACTACGATCTCCTATGCACCATTTTCGGCCAGTCTGTGGCAACTGGGGTTTGCCATTTTGCATCCACGCAACAGCCCCCTACGAGTGAGGAGGAGGTGAGGACACGGGGCCCCGTACTGAGAACTACCACGAACGCGTCAATAGACATAGATTGGCTAGACATTGATGAGCCAGCTGGGAGACAAAGATAAGCTCGTCGTCGAAGAAGGGAGCTGGTCCGGGGTAGCATATCCCCAGAATTTAGCAAAACTGTGGAAGTTATGGCCGCCAGCACCGCCATGAGAACTGAGTTGGATAAGCAGTTCTTAGAGGAATGCAGTAGAAAGCGCAGCAAAGGTGATGGGACTAAGTTTGGTTCGGATGCATTATACAGCAAGCTGGGTGCCCTGTATGAAGTTTTTGGATGAGATTACCCCGGCGCTCCCTGCACATCAATATAACAAAACAATAGCTCAGTTTATGCATGATAAAGCAGTTGATATGTTCTTAATGATGCCCCCAAACCGTAAAATTGATTGGATCTGGGGGTTAGAACGTAGCATGTATGTTACCTAACTGATCCTACGTTCATTATTGCGGATGTTGTTTTTATTGACATTGTTGTTTATGAGTTGTTTAGGATGTTAGTATTTATTGCGCTTGTTGTGTGTTTGATTTTACGACACTGTATCAGATGAACATGTTATTGACAATTTATGAATGCTGAGATTTTTATTAATTTGCATTATTTGGCAAGTGTTTTATTGTTATTCTATTAAAGAATTACTAGTTATTAGAATTGATAAATGACTAGATTATTTAGTGGCATATTGGAGACATGTCATATACGAAATGTTTTCTATACTTTTTGACATCTTGCGGGAAAATTCATAGCCAAGCTTATTATGTGCAAAATAATATTGATCAAAGTGTTATTTTTTATAATAATTTTTCACACCACATAATGGATGTTGGAAGTGGGTTAGATGATGAGCCGCAGGTAGAGGCAAACAACACTACCGAAGCTGGATCGAGTGGTAACCAGCCTCCAAGGTGGGACAATTACGAAACTTGGAGGAGGCGTGATATATCTAGTAGTAACCAGCCACCAACGTGGGACGAATACCTACTTTGGAGGATGCGTGATGTATCGATGTGGGATAACTTGTTTATGCTTACAATAGCAGCAGCAGAGGAAAGCGCACTACCCGTGTTTGAGCGAATGCCAGTACATAATATCGGCTTACACGAACGAGACAGAGTTGCAATTCTCAACGGACATCCGACTAACTGTTGGAACTTGTTTCGGATGGAAATATATGCATTTGAAGCGTTATGCAATACATTGCGGGCGAATGAATATATGGCATCGACAAGAGAGGTTTCTGTGGAGGAAGTTTTGGCAATGTTTGCATACACAGTCGTACATGCCCAAGTTCAACGAATCATAGGCGACCAGTTTCAACACTCTAGTGAAATCGTTAATCGGCATGTCTATGCAGTGATGTTTGCCCTATGTAATCTTGCTTCTGAGATTGCACCTACACATCATTAGGAGCAAGATTAACGATTTGTGGTTGAATACACAGTCGCACATGCTCCTGTGGTGGCGCCTTATATTCAAGGCAATCTAAAATATTATCCATGGTTCGAGATAATAATTTCTTATTTTGGTTTAAAGAAAATGAAATGTGGTTGAAAATTAAGAGACCATGGTCAGTCCCATTTTATTAAAAATGGGAGAACTCACAATTTTACAATATATGATTGCAGAAATGTTATGGTGCAATTGACGGGATTTATATCGACGCATGTGTGCCCGCGGAGGCAATTAATGCGTATCTATCTTGGCATCAACGAGTTAGCCAAAATGTGTTGGCAGTTTGTGATTTCGACATGAAATTCACGTTCATATACGCTGGCTTGGAAGGCACTACCCATGATGCTCGCCTATTTATGGATGCGTTGAGTCATCCAGGGATCAATTTCACATTGCCTCCTAAGGGTAAGAATTGTTTTTCATTAATTTATGGAGGAACAGTTTTTTGTCCTGACGTAATGTTTGAATCCAACATTATTTTTTTGTTACTTGGTTTTCAGGTTATTATTACTTGGTTGATTCTGTCTTTCCGTGCACACTTGGATTTATGCCCCCGTACCCCAGGGTGTGGTATCATAGGTCTAACTGCCATAGCAATAGCTCATTCTCTAGATATCAAAATTATTTTAATTATCGACATTCCTCCCTCCAGAATGTGATTGAGCGTACATTCGGTGTGCTAAAAAAACTGTTTCAAATTTTGAAATCAATGAACCCATACAGGGTGACACGACAGCGGTATATTGTCATTGCATGTTGTGTCATGCATAACATTATTCGATGTATTACACCGAATAATAAGATATAGTGTAAATTTAACAATCCGAATCTTTATGAAGGACAGATTGTTGAGGATAACCCGAAACATTTGTTGCATATGCTTGACATGTCATCTACCTTAGCACAAGCCATGGCTGGAACCAGGGACTCTATCGCAGTAAATATGTGGGCACATAGGGAGGCCCATTGATACTTGCTTACATTTTATTGTATTGTATGTTTTTTTTTTTATTTTTTGTACGTGTGGAACAAGTTTTGGAATTTCTAATTTTTATTACAATTTCGAAAGGGTTTAATTGAATAAGTTTCGGAGTAAATAAAAATGTGAAATAGCACAGTTGCGAGTTATCATCATAATATATAGCCAAAGATTGATTTTTACAAATTTTGATTACAATAAATTTTGGTAGAAAGAATTTTTTAAATCAAAATTCATCTTTATCATACTTGTTAAATGAGAAATGCAAGTGATGTTGAAGTTGGGTAGGAATAGATGTAGAAGATCGTATATTGACTTTTATCGTGTTTATGAGCATATATACAAGAAAAAATTGATAATGGGGGGAGCATTAGAACGTCCCTGCAATTTTAAATGGGTTTAATTAAAAAAAGTTTTGGAGTGAAACAAATTCTGAAATATCGCACTGGAAACATATCATAATATATAGCCAAAGATTGATTTTTTACAAATTTTTCTTTAAATAATTTTCTCTAATACAAAACAAATTATGAAATGCATAATAATTTTGAATACGTTATTGCCCCCGTCATCCATTCAAATAATTTTGATTTAATACGTTATATATAACATTTGTATTTCAATGCGTTATGAATTTTTAATTTGTAATAAAATTCAAAATTTGTATTTCAATACGTTACCGGAAAGCATGCATTTATAATTTGTAATAACACGTTACCGGAAACTATGAATTTATAATTTGTAATAATATACAAATTTTTTTATTTCAATACGCTACCGGAAATGTTTGCATTTTTTAATCAAATTTTGATTTTTAGTTTGTCTTGTGAATTATTTATTATGTCATTATATTTATCACTATAATATATAAATAAAAGCGTCATTTCATCATCATTATTAATAAAAATAATTATTGATGGGACTCATACTTTTTTCAATTATATATTTAAAAGTCAATAATTTAACATATTTCATACATTTAAATAATTCAAAATACCTTCAATAGAACTCATAAACTCACTCTAATCTCTATTCATAATTATTCATAATCATTCTCAATATTTTTAAGATATTTTAAGTATCCAAACGTAGGTGTAACTCCCACGAAGGTGATCCGGACGTGAGGTGCTCATTTACTAGGGGTGAGGGTCCCACAACCCACCATCCCCACCTGCACCTGTCAGAGTTTCTACGATTGAAACCTTTGATCACGTTAGGAAACTTGTCACTAAAGCCAATAGATGCAATTATCTTGTGCTGATTGGGTGCATGGCAAATTAAAAGGTGACACGTATATGAGATGTTAAATCCATCTCGACACCAATTATATATAGGAATTCTCCGAATAAAATGAATATGTATTAATTGACACTTAAGATCAGAGGCTCCGCATGCATTGCATAGCAAATCATTTCATCATCAGAAAAGTTGGTCGAGTTAAAAATATAATACAAATAATAAAATTTATATATTTTTATAAATTTATATTTTTGAGATAAATTATAATTTTATATAATATCAAAACAAATATCTTGATAGAACCGGCTTGACTCTACACTCTATCAATTTAATTAAATATTGCTCTACGTGTTGGATCTATTTATTAAGAAAGACTGACCCACATATGAAGTAGAGTGTTAAGAATATAATATAAATAATAAAATCTATATATTCTCATTAACTTAAACTTTTGAGATAACTGACAATTTCACGTAACTCTCGTATTACTTGTTTGAATTCCATTATTTTTGCTATCACCTTTAACCGATCAAGACGCAATCAATTATGCTGTGGTCGAATGAAATTATTAGCGAGCAACTGACCTTTAATATCACTTAAATATTATATATGGACTTTTAATATCACTTATATATTATATTATATTATATCTTCATAAGTTTTGTTTACCAAAACTAACTCTTTTTCCTCAGTAAAGGTACAAATTAATGATGATAAGGACTCGACCGATCGAGTTTATATCCATAAGGAAATAAAATTATTGTGTTTTCTCAATTATCATTATTTTTACGGTACTCATGACTAATGAATTTACAAACAATAAACCAATTAAGCTGGCCGGATGATCTGCATGGGGATCAAAATTAAAACCATTTTCAAATCACAAGAAATTATATAAAGAGAAATGATAGTTGTAGTCATGAGTGTACAAGCGTTGGACAATCATTTTAAAAAAATTGAATAAATACGAGATACACATGAAAAAAATTAATTTGTTAATAGTAGACCGCACTATTTTTCAAAGCGACTACACGACACTTGCACACTTCACGATTGTATGTAGCATTATTCAGATAGATCTAGCTAGCTAGCTAGCTAGGTAACCTCACAACGGAAATGGGAATACTGCTTAATATAATGCATCCAATATTCGTAGTACATCATGTACAATTGTGTGGCCAGTTAGATATATATTGATAAGAAATGATAGTTGCTGTCGTGAGCGCCGTGCAAGCGCCGCGCAATCAGTTTTAAAAAAATGAATAAATAAGTGATCCACATGAAAAAAAAAATTAATTTTTTAATAGTGGATTCTACTTTTTTTCAAAGCGACTGGATGACGCTTACATACTTCACAACTGTATATAACTGTATGCAATAGAACTCAATAATTAATCACCGACTAATTGATTGTTTAGGTTGTGCTTAATTATTAATGCAGGTGCATCCTAATCCTTTTAATATAGGAAAATTATATTCATCACCTTAATTTATACCACACATTTATTTATTTATTTATTTATATATATATTTTATATTTTTTGTATGTGATATAAAGATGATGAGTAGAAGAACTATTCAATATATATAATCAATTTTGGTTCTAATTTTATTTGGATCTAGCTAGTCAACAGGCCTATTTCTCTTTAATTATAGTGGGCTTCCATTCACTTTACATATTCAGGCCTTGTTGAGTCGCAACCAACACCTCAAATTCCCTAAATTAATCAATCCAGTCTACTTAATTTACTTCAATACGTTAGAGCTAATTACAAATTTTAAGATATGTATTGCTCTAGACCCAATTTTTTGTCAGGTCATGAAAATTAAAGGGTATAAAAATAGAAAAAATCTTCTTTCACACTCTACTGTGTGAAGAAGCCCCAGCACACCTAACGTGCTGGGTTAAAAACAAAAAAAAACAAAAAAAAAGTATGTAAAGTGTGTGGAGAGTGCAATGTACAGTAGAGTGTGATATAGCATTTCTCATAAAAATATATAGCATCTGCTCATTAAAGTCAGTTTCATCATCTCAATGTTTTTTTTCTAAATGTCACTCTGACATTTTATTTATATAAGAGATTGAAATATTTTAATTACAAAAAAATTTTATTAAAAAAATTGCATAAACATTATTTATAAGTCGATCATATAATTTAACGTGGTACGTCATATTATAAAATTATTTTTATTATAAAATAAATCAAACGTATCATATAAAATTAAATTAAATAATCTTATAATGGATCAGAAAGAGTACCGTGATAACATTCTAAACGCGGACAAGCCAGGCAGGCATGCATGCATGGATGGTATATGTAATGATATGTTGATTGCAATATGCCATTATCATATTATCATTATTATCATTATTATTATTTCAACCGACATACAGTAGCTTGCATTATTGCAATTAATGAAGGTAAATATGATATATACCCCAATTCTTCCAGATAATTATAATCTAGAAAAAAACGGTTGGTACGTAAAACTCTCTCTGCCCCACATAGTACAGTACTGGGTGGATATCTATTTATTGCTATTATTTTATATCATGCATGTTATTATTAATTAATTAATTTGTAAACTTCAACAAAAAAAAAATTGAAAGGTTAAATTTAATTATGATCTTAATGATGAATATAATATGTATATATATATATATAACTAAGTTAAATTAAGTAAGCAGTGAATAAAAATTTTAAATGCATGGGCATCATTAATATTGATAGTAATTTCATCCTTCAAATTTTGGTTGATGAACACCTAATTAATTGATCATGATCTTCTCTCCCCTCAATTCTTTTTACTTTTATATACTTTTTGTTTTAATTATTATGGATTGAGAGAGATCAATCAATAATTTCTTAAAAAAAATTAAATTATTCTAAATTAAATCACCTTTATAAATCAATTGGTTAAAAAAAATGAGGACTAGTTATTAATACAAAATTGTACGTTAGAAAATAAAAAATGCAAGAGCTTGAAAAAATGCAAGTTGCGATCGACGTTCTTAATTATAAACTATATATATTATATGCAAATAATTAGCTGCATTTCGTTTTATGAAAGATATCTTTATATATATAAAGAGTCTATTAAACGAAAATTTCTTGTTTTAACGGAACTACAATAATCTTACTTGTTTTCCGTTAAATATTCTATCTGGGTCATCGAACTTTGCTTGTCTCATTGGTTGCTGTAAAAGAATATTTATGAGAAAGGAAAGTAACGCTTCCAGCACCAAGCGCCTCTTTGTATTCATCGCTCTCGCTTCATCTTCCACATGAGAATTCCCGATGTGCCTCGTCAATGGCTTATGCCAACCCCCAAAATCTCCCTCGAAGTGTTCAAAATCCTCCTTCAGTGTCGCTCCAAAGCCCTCTCGCGCCTCCATTCCTCCACTACCACTGTTAACCATAACACCCATCTTACACTTTTTGAAACATTGCTTCTAAAAGGTTAAATCTGCCCAGTATTTCTCATTCTTTTTAATTTTTTTAATGTTTTTATGAGGTTTTCAAATGGATTCCTAAGGCTTGACGGAAATGGTAATCGACAGGAGCCTACTTGACGGAAATTTGCTAGCTGGATTTTGTGTTAATGTATTTGGCATCTCGTACTTCGAATTTGGATTTTTGCGGGTTTGCTGGACCTTTGTTTTGTGCATTTGGGTATGTGTAAATAGTTTTGCATTTAGGGTTTTGGCGTTTAATTTCTATGGGTTTTGTCATGTGAATATCTTATGCTAAATTGTGACGTTTTCTTTTTTTCCTTTTTCTACTTCATTTTGTGCAAAGATGGTTGTACCTCTGAACACATGACAAAAAAATATGAAAACCACATGGGAATTAAGATATTCTACATACAAAACCAAGCATAGGCATCCTAGATCTCTATTTTTTTACTTTTTCTAATTAGTGTCTTTTAATGGTCAGTAAGAGAATCATTCTTAGCTATTTTTTGTCTATTTGTTGATACAAATGATTTATCTATCTTCTTATGATTGAGAGACTTAATAATCGCACCTTTCATGGATAATCTTGTATCGATATATAGGGATTTGGAGGTCATTTTATGTGCCAATCTATTTCAGCGTATGCCTTCAGGTACAACCACTAATTGTAGCCTTATCTACTTTCTTATGGTTAACTAAAGATTTTAATCAAATCACCTAATATAATTCCTGAGAATTGAAATTTCTGGCCCATTACACATAAAGATGGAATGGATTTTTATTACTTATAAAAAAATGGTAAAAGAAACAGAAATAGAACAGATGAAATGATTGTCCCTTACGATCATATCAGAATTATCATTCCAAATTCAACTTCATTTTGGTCAAATGTTGTGATCATGGTCTTTTCATGTTTCACCCTGTGTGCTTAAATATTTTATTGTAGATCATTGCCTGATCTTGTATTGTATACTACATTTTTCATTACTTGTATGTGTTTTTTTTTTCAGCACTCCTACTGGTGTTGAGACACCTGATATTAGTGACCTTCAAAAGCAATAGAGAAAGGAACCTGAGAGGTGACCTACATTCTGTTAAAAGTTATGCTTATAGTGTTTTAGCAACGGCAAGAAAGTGAAAGAGATGTGAGAGCCTTGGAAAGATAGGAGTAACTTATATTTTCACTTTGATCTTTTATATCTTTTCTTTTCCCCACTTCTCACATGTCATTATTGTGAGAATCAGATTTTCTACGGTATAATTTTAATTCCATCTACTCTTTCCATGTTGAAACATATACTTTGAAAATTTTAAAGGATGATATTTTGTAACTATTCTGGTTTTAATCTGTAGTAAATAAATGGCATGGAGAAACCAAGATAAAACAACTATTTATCTTGTGATTCTCATCTACTTAATTATCATCTACTTAAGAAAAAAAATAAAAGCATGTAATTATTTATCATCTACTTAATTATGATTAACTGTCAAATTATTACATTATTAATAAAAAAAAATTCTTAATAAAAACAATATTAATTCTTAAAAGTAATCATATAATTAAATTAGGCAAACGTGTTTTACACATTGCTTTCACCTAGTATGCATATATATATATATATATATATATATATATATATATAATTAGAGCATCCAATATGAATATCCAGAAATGATTTTTATAGATAAGCTCCACGCAAGTTTTTGTAAAAAAATGAACCTTATTTTAAAAAAATATAAAAAAAATTATTTTTTATAATGGGATCTATTTTTTTATAAAAGACTTACGTAGAACTTGTCTATTTAGAATTTTTACCTAGTATTACCCACTTTTTTATAATATTGTTGAACTTTTTCGATGGATTTGTGTGACACGTACATCTATCATCATCATGATGTGTGCGCGCGCGTTTTCAAAGCCAGATTAAGGTCCCGTTTGGTTGTTAGATTAAATTGAGATAAACTCAGTTCAGTCTAATTTTAAGCTGAATATATTCTAACATCTAAATTCTCAACTCTCAAACCACTAAACTCATCTCAACACAAAACCTCTTTACACATGAAACTCACAACATTTTTCAACTCGATATATTTTTACACGCTAGACCCACAACCTTTTTTAAATCCTCATAAATATATAAAAACTCATTTTAACATCTAAATATATTTAAACTCATCTTAAATAGATTACACAAAATTTACTTCACCATCTTAACTCACTACTATTAATAATAATTCAATTTATCTCAACTCAACTCAACATTTAAATGCAGTTTAAAACTGTGTGTACGTATACATGTACAGTAGTGTAGCTAGACTAGACTAGACTAGACTAGTTGCCACGTTTATCTGGACGTACATGCATGAGTGGGAAAGTTAGAGACCAATGAATCCAGCTTAGAATAATAATTAGTTAAATGCATTTATCTGTCCCGCCCTCCATATCCAAATAGTCTTCAGTTTTATCAGAAATTAATGTTTGTTTCTTTCTCCAAGTAGATTTAAAGCAACAGCTAGCTAAATTGATGTATCCCATCAATTGTACATTGCATTCCAGCTGTAATTTAGACTACTTGGAGACTTTTATACGCACAGTGATTTTGGGGTACAACTTAGGGTCAATGCTCCTTAATCATTGTCTCTGTAGGGGGGCACAAGGTGTCTCTGGTGGGTCCAACCATTGAATTGTATAGCCAAAACTATTCTGAAATGAAATATGGTATGTTGGGTCAGTGCTGTCTGCACAAAGCCTAGCCTTGATGATGTGATCGATCTGGGGAGCTTTTTCCTGTGATTTATGCATGATTGGTTCAAAACTTCAATCTATATATGAGAGCTCCACATCAAGCCAACTTTGTAATTTAGTTTCTGATCCAATGTTCGGTCTTATACTGAAGAGGACACATGAAGAAGACCACCGGGAACATATATATATATATAGGGCTAGCTAGCTAGCTAGAGATCAGATGGGGACTCATTGGAAAACCATAGCCATGGGAGGTAACTTTTAGAATGGATGGCGCAGAAGAAAAGAAAGCAACAAAACGTTATGATCTCCAACATGTATCTAACAATGATCTTTAGAAGAGATTAATGGCTGGCTAATAGGGATGAAGACGGCCATGCATTAATGGGGACAAAAATTTGGCAAAACATGTGTGGCCATGCAGTACCCTTCATTAATAATCAGGCCCATGTATAATTAATTTGCTTTTTTCTGATGCTCCCAGCTTTATAGACCTTAGATCGATCTGGGCATGCATCAATATTGTAGACTGTTCAATGAGTTTGGTTCAATGAGTTTGGTCCCTTTCAGTATCCTTCCTTATACAGGCGATTTGTGTATGGTTTCCTGGTGCTTATGGCCCATGTGGTTTCTGGATTTAAAGGATTAAAAATAGAATATAGATCATGCAAGCATGCACATCTTTTACATATATATATATATAGGCATCTTAGACATAATTATATTTATTGCACGAGGCCTTTTATAAAGTATTCTGAACTACTTCTCTAGCTAGCTAGCTAGGCTGATCTATATGTTTATAGTCGATTAATTTCCTCGAAATATTAAAGAACAAATCACGTACAAATGAACCTGCATTGATTTAATTAATATGATATTGTTAGAGGAGGAATCTGATCCCTAGCTAATAATTACATGGCCTGCTCAAAACAGTGTCATATATGTTTTACTGATGCAAGGAGTGGTACACTACAAAAATATATATATATATATTAATTATGACGAATTATATGTGACAATGACTATTTACAATAAAAAAAACTTATTTTAATAGAAAATAACTCATCACAACTAAACAAATTTCTTGCAGTGGTATTAAATGTTTGTGAAAACATCTACGTACGTACCTGTTTTAACAAGTTTGCAACAGCTAGCAGCTAGCAGCATTAATTAATATCCGTAAGTCTCCGTTTAGTTTTAGATCGTGATACAGGAATTGGTTGGACTGTCACATGCAATATCTGGAAAGGATGGATCATTGGGAGATCATAGACATGACATGAGTAGGCCATGCAGCATGCAAGTCTTAAAATACATCATGATAAATGCGGAAAATTTGACTTGTCATGTTCATCATCTTCCTCATGAACTGGGTTTTGGGATTGATCTGCTACCGATCGAGCTAGTTAGCTAGCTAGAGCTAGGTTTATATATATATATATGTAGAGAAATCAAACAACAAATAGAAGCGTAATTACAACAATATGGCGACACTCCCGTGAGGGTATTTGTCCCACAAGTTGGTGATGAACAAAATGGAATTGAATGAATTGTTTGTGCACCAATGACCCCTATTTATAGGCCATCATGCACCGGTTGGTAAAGGGCACATCCATTGGTTAACCAATGGTAACCCAAAGGTCACAACCATAAGGAGTGACACATCCTATTGTGAAAAGGGTACAACCATTGGTAAACCAATGGTAACCCAAAGGCCACAACCTTAAGGAGTGACACAACCTTTTGACTAAATCAAAAGGTTGTGTCTCTTGACACTTTACCAATCACATACAACCTTTTGACTAAATCAAAAGGTTGTATCTATTAACACTTCCTTAAACATCACCCCTCATGGGAACCATCACCATGTTAGAGAATATAATTCCAAGGGGTACACCGTTTGGTGATCACACCCCTTAGAATAACATCTCCCACTTGATCACACAAAACGGTGATGATCCAGTTGAGTATTTTACCTAGGTACCAATATAAGTTTTCCACTACTCAACTCTCATCTGCTACTCTTGCAGATTGGCGTCAGAGCATGACAAGCCTCTACGTGCGCACATTTTTGTCATTACCTTATCTGACCGCACCCTTTACCATATGTGCTCCGACTGATCACATATTAGGGGTGACTACATTTCACTAAAAAAAAAAATTTTAGTGAACGGCATCAATTCTCCGTGACTGGATCAATAATCCATACCTCTGTCACAATTGACGACTTCAGCCGAATACATAACACATGTATCGACCTGCGTTGAATTTTCGTTAAGTACTTCCTCTAGAGGCTATTCCTGAGGTTTTTCCCTAATCACCTTATCAACGACTTTGCAAATGATTAACCATTTACTTGGATAATCAAATCACATTTCACTAAAACTTTAGTGAATGGCACTGAATTTTCGTTAAGTACTTACTCACCTGAGTCTTTCCTTAATCACCTTATCAGCGACTTTACCATGATCAATCTTTTACTTGATTAATCAATCTGCACTGAAATTTTATCAAGTACTCACCCTAAGGCCATTCCTGAGGTTTTTCTTGATCACCTTATCAGTGACTTTACAAATGACCAAAATTTTCATTTTTGGGTATTTTCATAACTCCATTTTTCTAGGCGTCCCCAGAATTTGTTGAGTTATGCATATTGACCATGAGATTTCTTCACCTAGGTTTCTTTCAATCCCATTCTAGTCACATGTTCTCTGAATTTCTCCAGAGATAAACCTTTGGTCATTGGATCTGCTACCATCTCGGTCGAGGAAACAAAATTAACCTTGACCTCACCTCTTTCCACTATATCTAAAATATAGTGATAATGCACATCAATGTGTTTTCCCTTGGAACTCTGTGTTCCACTTTTTATCAAAGAAATGGCAGACTGATTATCACAAAACACATTGATTGGTTCTGTGGATATACCCAAATTTAAGCTTTCAACAAAGCGTTTTATCCACACCGCATTACTCACTGCAATACTACAAGCAATATATTCTGCTTCCATAGTAGACTTAGCAACACAGCTCTGTTTCTTACTTAACCAAGAAACTGCTGTTCCACCAAATAGAAATATATATCCAGTTATAGATTTTCTATCATCTACATCACTTCCAAAATCAGCATCACTATAGCCGATTAATTCTAGATCACTGTTTCCAAAGCACAATTTCAAATTTTTGGTACCTTGTAAATATCTCAATATACGCTTCACTGCTTGCCAATGTTCTTTACTTGGATTGGATTGAAATCTACTTACCAATCCAACTGCATGACAAATATCTGGTCTGGTACTTGTCATTGCATACATGAGGCTTCCCACAGCTTGAGCATAGGGAACTTTAAGCATTT
Organism: Juglans mandshurica; assembly: GCA_022457165.1. Lineage (NCBI taxonomy): Eukaryota > Viridiplantae > Streptophyta > Magnoliopsida > Fagales > Juglandaceae > Juglans > Juglans mandshurica. The sequence goes on along the minus strand of CM039629.1, from coordinate 20,914,889 downwards.
CATTTATTTCCTCATCATCTTTTGGGCACATATTTTTATTTAAAATATGAGCTTTGCAAACAGGCGTACTTAAAGATTTACAATCTTCCATACCAAATCTTTTAAGCACTTTTTCTAGATATTTTTCTTGATCTAAATATAATAGATTTGAATTTCTATTCCTAGAGATTCTTATACCAAGAACATAAGCGGCTTCACCCATGTCTTTCATTTCAAATTTAGATTTCAAGAATTCCTTTGTTGCATGCATCATATCTAGACAATTACTTGCCAGTAATATATCATCAACATACAATGATAATAATGTTAATTTATTATCATTTTTCCACATGTATACACAGTGATCTAGTGGACTCATTTCATATCTCATTTCCAAAATGGCTTGGTAAAATTTCAAGTACCACTGTCTTGAAGATTGCTTAAGTCCGTACAGTGACCTTCTCAACCTGTAGACTTTCTCTTCATGTCCTTTAATTTGGAATCCTTCTGGTTGAATCATAAAGATATCCTCTTTTAATTCACCATTGAGAAAAGCTGTTTTTACATCTAACTGATGTAATTCCAAATTCATCCTGGCAACAATGGACATGATGATCCTTACAGATGTTAACTTCGCCACAGGCGAATATGTATCCACAAAATCTACACCTGGTTGTTGAGTATATCCCTTGGCCACTAACCTTGCTTTGTACCTTTCCAAACTGCCATCAACTTTAAATTTTCTTCTGAGAACCCATTTACAACCAATAGCTTTTCTATCTTTTGGAAGATCTGTTAACTCCCAAACATTATTTTTGTTTATTGATTCTATTTCATCTTTCATGGCCTCAAGCCATTTATCTGAATCAATACTATTGACTGCTTCAGAAAAATTTTCAGGATCATTATCTAAATTTTCCAAACTGGTATTTAGTGCATAATGATCTTGAAATAATATTGATGGTCTTCTGGATCTTTTACTCCCACTGTCTCCAACATCAATACCTGAAGATTGATTTTCATCTGACTTTCTTTTATTATTCTGGATTTGAATAATATCATTATTTTCATTGTCAGATTCTGTGGAGATCCGTTGATTCTCTAAATTATTTAATAAATCTATTTGATCAACAGGAGTAACAAGGTTTGTATTTTCCAAGAAAACGGCATCCCTACTTTCTATCAATCCTTTTTCAGAATGATAAAATCTGTAGCCACTTCCGTTTTCTACATACCCAATAAACCTGCATTCCCAGGTTTTACTTTTTAATTTTTCCCTTAGTGGCCTTGGGATAAGCACTTGTGCCTTACAACCCCACACTTTGAGCTTGCTTAAGTCTGGTTTATGTCCCGTCCATAATTCGTAAGGTGTAAGAGGTTTTGCTTTAGTTTCAACTCTATTTAATATATATGTAGCAGTCGATAATGCTTCACCCCAAAAATGTATTGGTAGATCAGCATATGCCATCATCGATCGCACCATATCCAATAGAGTTCTATTTCTCCTTTCTGCAATGCCATTTTGTTGAGGTTTATATGGCATAGTATAAATATGTCTTATACCATTCAATTTGCAGAAATTGTCTAAAGCTTCAAATTATCCTCCTCTATCACTATTCAAACTTTTAATGGGTCTACCCAACTGGGTTTCTACTTCTAATTTAAATTCTTTAAATTTCTCAATTGCTTCAGATTTATGCTTGAGTAAGTAGATATGCCCATATCTTGAATAATCATCAGTGAAAGTAATAAAGTACTCCATTCCTCTATGAGTTTTTGTTTTAAAAGGTCCACACACATCAGAATGTATAATTTATAGTAAATCCGTTGATTTCCAACTTTTTGAAAAAGATTTACTACTCATTTTTCCTTTGATACATGGTTCACATATATCAAAATTATCTGAGTTTATTTGTGGTATTAATCCACTTTTATACATTCTGATCATCTTATTTTTATTTATATGACCTAATCTTAAATGCCATAAATATGCACAATCTGTAGACACATTCAAATACTCAGAAATAGGTACTTTATTAATATCAACATTCAATACATACATATTGTGATCTTTCACGCCTTTCACTGACACATTTCCCTTACTTATTACAACGGTTCCAGACTTAAACTCAACTGTGTAGCCTTTCTGATCTAGTACAGGCACTGATACTAAATTCCTACGAATACTAGGTACATATAGAACATCACTAAATAAAATAACGGAACCATTCACTTTGAATTTACATGTACCTTGCCCCAAGACATCGCAATATGTATTGTTGCCCATATAGACTTTGTGCTCTCCGGTTTGTTTATCTTCAAGTTTGACAAACATTTCTTTGTTCCTACATATATGTCTTGTCGCTGCAGAGTCAACCCACCATGAATCTGTCACTGGTTCCACTACCATTACTTCAGAGATCGTCATCACAATTTCCTTGCTTTCTTGTGCTTTTCCTTTGTTAGGACATTGTGATTTGTAATGACCCTTCTTTCCACACTTAAAACAGTTTCCAGAAAATGGTTTGTTTTGTTTTCTTTTTAACCATTTCTTTTTCTTGAACTGTTTTGGCTTCATCTTATTCTGTGTAGAACGCTTATCTTGAGCCATTAATAAATTGGATGATTCACCATCTTTATTCCTTCTTTTCATCCTTTCTCCTTCAAGTACTAAAAGTACTGGAAGCGATATCATTGTTACTTCATTTCCACTGTGTGTTAAAGAAGTAATAATGTGATCCCAAGATGAAGGAAGACTATTTAGTATGGTTGTAACTTGCATTTTATCAGTGAGAGGATGACCGGCATCATTTAATTCTTTCGCCATTAACTCCATTTGAAGTACATGATCGCCAATATCATCATTCTCTTTCATACAAGTCCGGTTATACTTATCCAATAATAACTGTATATAAGTATCCGACCTTAAACCATACTTTGCTTCAACTGCATCCATAATTTCTTTAGCAGTTTCATAGTCTTCAAATAAAGGAATGATGTGATCACCCATGCAATGCAAAATTAAAGCTTTTGCCCATGCATTGTGTTCTATCCATTTATCTACATTTGAAACGCTGCTTCCACTTTCACTTTCATCATTTTCTACATTTTCTCCCCATGGCTTTGGTGTTGTTAATGTATATAAGGTCTTTTCATGGGTTAGAAGAAAAGTTATATGCCTTTTCCAGGCCTGGAAATTTCTTCCATTCAATTTTTCTATCCCCGATGGATCAATACTTTTCTTCGGTGCCATGAATAATAAACCTTAAAAAAATTAATCAACAAGAAGAATGTAGAAATAATAAATGTGTACTATTTAAATACAATAGTTCAACTGTGAAAAATCAAAAATTATTACAAACTTAATTAGTAATAATAACCCTTGGATTTAATCCAAGGTGGCAGCCTAGAAATTCTCCTATTATATTTTATATAAGGAGAATAATGAAAATGACGCCCCGATCGAGGATATCCACGACCTTTCCTTGATGTTTCACCTTTTTCAAAGAATTTCTGGTGATAATTTCGACCAACAGGAGCCTTGTAATATTTTGGCTTGAAATTTGGAGCACAACGGCTTTTGAACGGACGAAATCGGGTTTGAAATGCTCTCGAACGGCCCGATTGAAAAAACATGCCCTGAACCGGTTCAGGAAACCGGGTGAACCGGTTCAGCCGGTTCAAGCCGGCTTCTGGAGATCGGCTTCTGGAGGCGGCTCGGTCAACGGCTCGATTCTCGGCTCGGTCAACGGCTCCGTTATCGGCTCGGCTTGGTGGCTCGGCTTGGCGGCTCGACTTTGGTGGCTCAGAAACGGGCAAAACGACAATGTCGTTTTTGCCGGAATTCACCTCCGTTGGCTGAACGACACTGTCGTTTAGCCTTGGATTTATTTGAATGAGACGACCGTTGGACGAAACGGCACCGTTTCGTCCTGGGTCGTCTTCAACCTCACGCTGGCGCACTGCAGTGACGCTGCGTGCGTTGTGCTCAGTTCCGTCCGACCAAATGGTGGCCGGCGACGACGACTCCGACATGCTCCCGAGGTCGACGAAGTCCGGCGGTGGTGAGAGGCTCCGGCGGCCGGCCGAAACAGTGACTTTGTGTGCAAATGGGCTATTTAATTCACTATTCCTTTGTGTAAAATAATACCAATAATTTTCTTCAAAATAGTAACAATTTACTAAATTTTGAAGATTACCAGTATATTCTAAACCCCCCACTGTGATCTGAAAAAGTTTCTCTCTCGGATTTTCAAGCAAACGAAGATGATTAAAATATGCAAGTGTGGTTGCCAAACCAAGCACTTGCCTATTTATCGTCTTTGTTATGCGTGATAAAATTCCCTCTGACATGACCAGGCTCTGATACCACTGTAGAGAAATCAAACAACAAATAGAAGCGTAATTACAACAATATGGCGACACTCCCGTGAGGGTATTTGTCCCACAAGTTGGTGATGAACAAAATGGAATTGAATGAATTGTTTGTGCACCAATGACCCCTATTTATAGGCCATCATGCACCGGTTGGTAAAGGGCACATCCATTGGTTAACCAATGGTAACCCAAAGGTCACAACCATAAGGAGTGACACATCCTATTGTGAAAAGGGTACAACTATTGGTAAACCAATGGTAACCCAAAGGCCACAACCTTAAGGAGTGACACAACCTTAAGGAGTGACACAACCTTTTGACTAAATCAAAAGGTTGTGTCTCTTGACACTTTACCAATCACATACAACCTTTTAACTAAATCAAAAGGTTGTGTCTATTAACATTTCCTTAAACATCACCCCTCATGGGAACCATCACCATGTTAGAGAATATAATTCCAAGGGGTACACCGTTTGGTGATCACACCCCTTAGAATAACAATATATATATATATATATATATATATATATATATATATATCTCACAAAGATGATGACCGGCCACATGCTTATAATGCACGTTGATGATCTCATGTATTTCTTTGGTTTGAGTCATGATCAGATTAAGAGTACGTACGTACTCGATAAATAACTCAAATTCATTTCATTCGACTAAATTTAACTTGCGTTGAATTAGTTTAGCATATAAATCATTCGTGATTATGAAATTATAATCAATTATTACACGATACAATATGTACAAAACTCGACTACTCGAGTTAATATATAATGATAAGAATTAACGAGATCCATCGTATAAATTAGATTGAGGATCAACTTGTTATAAACTTACTCTAGTATATATATTATAATATACACACACACACACACACACATATATATATATACACACACACATAAGTATTATGTGTATGTATATAATTTATATTATAATAATTAACTCTAAAATAACAATAATATATATATATATATTAAAAATCTTGAAGACTTGTTTTTTCCCGAATGTGTAAGTTAATATTTGTAATTAAGTTTGTGTTTTTATTTTGAAATTGTAATATTAATGTCTTTTATTAATTAATTTTGAGATTCGACTAAAAAGTCAATAAAATTGCACTTTTCATTTTTTTTTTTTTAGTTATGATCATTTTTTAAGCTACAAGGTTATAAGAAACTAAAAAATATATAAATTTTGAGCGGAGCCAACTAAATTCAATTGAGTAATTGGCTCTCGATTAAGTTCAATTCACCAAGTTAGGACTGAATTTTCAACAAATCAAGTGATCATATTCGAACAAGGTTAAGGTCCCGTTTGGATTCATAAAGTATTTAATCTAATCTCATCTCATCTCATCTCATCTCATCATTACAACTTTCTCAAATTCTCACATAAAATATAATAAATAATTCAACTTTTTCAAATTTCAATTCAACTTTTTAAAATATTAAAATAATAATTATATTCAAAAATAATATTCTAATAATATTTTTTCAACTTTCATCTTTTATATATTAAAATCATCTCTCATCTTTAAATACAAAGGGGACCTAAAACTAATTTCATTGCTTTCGAGTCGATCAAGTTCGAAACTGCGGCCTGAATTCAAACAGTACGGATACAATCCTAGCGCATGCAGCTAGTTGTTGCCATTGCCCGACAACAAGGAATGGGGTTTATGTTTGATGGGCCAAATGATCTATTGACTAACCCAATATATATCTTGAAAGGAAAAGAAAGCTGATTTCAGTTAACACACACATACATATATATATGTCTGGTTCTTTACACCAAAAGAAGGTCAGTCCACAATAATTCTTTTGTTCTTTTGGTGGGACTTCCCATGCAGTTGATTATAATGTTGTAGTACTACTAAAGAAATTTTTTGATTTTTCTCATACTCGATTGCATTTAATTAGCTAGCTAGAATGCATCATAAAGCTGGCCGCTGGCAGGAATATAGATGGCTCGGGAAGAAACCCCATTGCAGTCATTGCACTACTCAGTGCGATCCAGATGATCATTTTTTTTTTTTTTTTAGAAAGAGGACGGTACCTCAATTTTATTAATAACCCTCATTTGTGGTGAAAGAAAACCGTGATTACAAACTTTAAACGCTTAGGATGTACAAATAAGCAAAACAAAAAACCAACTCCTAGACATCAAAATCAACAAACAACAAACTACAAACTAAATGTACAGAAAGACAAGACCAAAACAAAAACCAAGACAAAAAACCAAGACAAACCAAAACCTGCAAGAAGAAAAAACCACACAGGCAAATAATGATGGAAAGTCAAACGGACTAAAAACCAAAAACTGTACCTGGGATAGAAGCTACGAAATGCACAAATAAGGAAGACTAATTTTATCCATTCTGAGAAGACCACGTAACTGGCTAGGCAGATTATCACCATCATTGTATCAATCCATATCAGAATCTCCTACACCTCTCTTGGCAAGAAAATCAGCCATAGCATTTCATTCATGATAAATATGACTCACACGATGGTACTCCATGCACTCTAAATAAACAAGTAAATCATCCCAATAATCCTCAAGAGCCATAACATTTCCTTCACGATAAACATGATTCACACGATAGTACTCCATACACTCTAAATAATCAAGTAAATTATCATCCCAATAATTCTCAAAATACGATCCACATGATCATGCATGTATCTACCACTACTTCAATAAACTATATGTTCAAAGTTTTTTTTATCCTAAAATATTGCACTATTAATTTGTAGAAATCAATATATATTTAGTTTATATATATGTAATTTACATAGATTATATATGCATTCATACATATTTATACTATAAAAAGATCAATAGCATTTATGAAGAGTTATTTGCGATGAAAATTATCATTTGTGATGAGAATAAACTCATTTTGACAAAATATAATAATTTTCGTAAGAAATAACCGGTAGTACATGATAAGTAATTTTATAATGTGCACCCTATGTGAAATGCTGACGAACAGTACTTCAATTTATTTACAGGACGCTTAGTCATCATCCATGTGATTAATTATGCATGCACTTATGTATAAGTTTGTACGCAACCGAATTATATTTTGTTTTCCTTTATGCAGCATGTTACACCGTAATGAATATCTTGAAGTTAACCCGTAGGTTGGAAAAAGACAAGAGGCTATTTTTACCAAAATACACACATAATTACTTTCATTTTCCATGGGCCATAGGCATTTTTATGGCAATCAAAGATTTCTTAGCAAACAAATAACTTTAATTCATTTAGGTAAAGGTTCCCAATGAATTAGAAGAGTGGCTTCCAAGCACTCAAAGAGGAGTGGGATATGTGATAATGATATGTACTTATAGGTCAAGTATTAGTACATGTCCCTGTCCCTTGTGACTACAAGCCTAGCTAGAATCCAAGGAAACAAAGCTCTTTGCCCCATAGTAGTGAAGTAGTGTGAGATTCACTTTCCAAACACAGTCTAAGCATATGGTTTTCACAGCATGATTAGGACAAAAATAAAAAATAAAAAGCTAGTTTCCCTTGTTCCACACTCTCTTCTTTAGCCAAAGCTAGCATCTAGCTAGCACAAACTTCACATCATGTGGGTCTCTACCAAAAACCTCCAAAAACACTTTTTAATTATTTGTATATAAAAACGGTTTTATCTCATTATATCATTATAATTTTTTTAAATTCTCACACAAAATATAATAAATAATTCAACTTTTTCAAATTTCAAAATAATAATAATATTAAAAAATAATATTCTAATAATATTTTATTTAACTTTTAATTTTTATCAAAATCATCTCATAATCTCATCTCACTATTCAAGCAAGAATTTAATATTTTAGACTCACCAATTGATTATGATCATATAAGTAATATATATATATATATATATATATATATATATATATATATATATATATATATGTATGTATGTATGCACGCATGCATGCATGCATGCATATAGATGAGAGAGAGAGAGCTTTTCCTGTCACACACAATCATTTCCAACCCATTAACCTCTCAACAATCTCATAACCCCTTTAACCTCCCCCTTTGAACTCCCCTCAACATTATAAACACGTACCTTTAAAACCTGTGACATAAGTTTCAAACAAAATGCCTTATTATTAATATCCCATCAGAGAAAGTTTCGAGTTTCAGCCATGTCCATCACAGCCCTTTCAGACCCAGATAAATTCTATAATAAATCATTCCATGGAAGGAATGATTCTGGTGAGATTGACGTGTTCGAGGCTGCGAGGTACTTCTCCGGATACCATGAAGCTGGTGGCTATAGTGCTACAAATTTTACTCAGAATAAGATCATGAAAGATGAGATCAGGCCGCAGGGTAGTAGAGTAGGCAGAATGAGCTTAGACGTTCCAATTATGAGAAACTCTCTTCCTCATCGACCACAGCATGGGGTGGAAAAGCAAATGAAAGAAAAGAAGTACAAGCAGCCCAGCTCACCGGGTGGACGACTGGCTAGTTTCTTGAATTCTCTCTTCAGTCAATCAGCTTCTAAGAAGAAGAAATCAAAATCGGCCTCACTGTCCATGAAAGATGATCAAGAAGAGAGTCCTGGTGGAAGAAGGAAGAGGAGGAGCAGCATTAGCCATTTTAGCAGCTCAAGTACCGCGGATTCCAAGTCTATACATTCTGCTTCAAGAAATTCAGGCTTTAGAACACCTCCTCCGCCTCATGCGCATGCACAAACACCTACAAAGAGCTATAGGGATTTTGGAAGCTATTCAGAATATCACAAACAAATGATGTCTTTGTCAAAGTACAACAATGGGCACGCAAGATCCACGGCTTTACATAATGATCAGTTCTTGGATATTGACAAAATCAGAATTAACAAAGACTTAACTTGGTTGGATGAAAAAATGGCACTCAGCAATGGCTTTCCAGGAAAATGCAAGAATCTCAGTAAAGGGTATTCGGATAAAGATGGGATTTGGGTGCATAAATCTTCACCAGAGGAGAAGGGATTCAGGAGTTTCGGTGAGGAAGATGATGGTGCTGAAAGTGATTCAAGCTCTGATCTGTTTGAGTTGCAAAACTATGACTTGGGTGACTATTCAAGTGGTCTGCCTGTCTATGAAACTACCAACATGGATAGCATCAAGAGAGGAGCAACAATTTCCAACGGCATTCAATGATACTGTATATTTACTCTTCATGTTGATGTTAGAATCTGTAATATCAAAGAAAATCTCCAAGATCTTACTTTTTTTTTCTTCTTTTTTTTCTGTTTATTGATTCCCGCTTCTCTCTCTGATAGCTCTTACCGTTCTTTTATCAGTTTATGCGCAATTTGGTAATGTTTTGCCTTCCATTTTCTCATTTTTCTTGCTTTTTAGGGCCTATCTTAATTATGGAATATTGCAAGAACTTTATGAAAAATCCACCACTGGAGTGGCTTGGATTAGACTGTACGTTGGATGACGAGAGATTTCCACTAAACTAAACAATTAGAGAAAGAAACAGACAAATACATCTTCACCCCATTTGGATTATTGCATATCTTTATCTTTTGACTTTGGAGGTGCAATAATAAATAAAAGCACGTCATCTCCGAGATGCAAGGCTTTTTGTTTTTTCTTTGGTGGGGAATTGGGAAATTAGTTTGCATCCAGAATTCATGCACATCTTATATACATGATAACCTTCCATACACGAGACGATTACGAGCGGAAGCCAGATCAGATGAAATGCCGTTTAGGTTTTAGATATTCTTAGAGTTATTATCCGAATTCAAGAGCTAGCGTAGAACGAGAGATAGAGATAGATACATCAAGTAGAATGAGATAGAGATATATAGATACATAAAATACGTCTCAAAGTAATACAAATTACAGTAATCATGAATCACTACAATAAATTTTGGCTTTTGGGATGAAATTTTTTGTGACGAAATGAAAATAGTCTCAAAAGATGTTTTTTAGGGACGGAAATCAGATTTCGTCCCAAAAAGTTGACGGATTCGTTATCCGTTTGAACATATCATTTTCCATTCGAACTGAATATATTGGGACGAACACATTTGTCCCTGTTTGAAATATCGTTCAAACGGGTACTTAACAGTTCGAACCAAAATAAAGCGAATCTTCAAACAGTTATTTGGAACCATTGAACGTTAAATTGGCGGGTTAAGTTACAAAATTATAGCAGACATTTGAGTAATCGTTCAAACCGTTAATTTGGATGTTTGAAGTTACCGTTCGAACGTCAATCAATGGTTTGAACGAAAATTTTGGCGGGTTAGATGAATAAAAGTATGGCAGGAATAGAAAACACGTTCGAAGGCTCCTATCTGTCCATTCGAATGGTGATTGAATTTTTTTCATTTTTAATTTCCAAAAAGTTCCTTATTAATTTAGGTAAATATTTAGTTTATATAATAAATATAGCATTTAAATAATATAAATAAATAAAGGAACTCAATAAGTAACTTAGAAAGGAACTCAATATTAGGGGTGAACCGAACGGAACGATCGGACCGAGACTAAGACCGATCGGTCTCAGTCCACGTTTTAGAGGACCGAAAAGTTTCGGACCGGTCCACGGTCCAGGATTTTTCCGGACCAGACCGGACCGAATAAAAAATATTTTATATATATTATTTATATAATAATTGTACAATTAACAATATAAAATTTTAAATATGTTATTAATACTTGTTAATATTTTATAAATTAACAATATTTTATATATTTCTTCATCTAACCTATCACTATTAACAATATAAAATTTTAAATATGTTATTAACACTTGTTAATATTCTATGAATTAACTAATATATAATATCAATTAGTTAATTATATAGTAATTATATAAATTAATAATGTAATTTTCATCTAATTTATTATCATTGACCATATAAAATATTTTTTTTATTGAGTTTGTTACATAATTCACATTAATAAGTTACTTAGTTTAATTTCTTATTTTAAATAAATTTTTTTATTAATTGATTTTAAAAAAAGAAAAAAAATAGACTGGGCCGAATGGACCGACCAGACCGGACCGGATCAGACCGCTACCAGTCCAATCCGGTACCTATGGGTGTTCAGTCCAGAAAAATGATGGACCGAAAATATTCGGTCCATTGCCGGGCCGGACCGATCGATTTGCACCCGTACTCAATATCATAACTAATTTAGAAAATGAAAAAAAGATGAATATTTAAATTAATTATACAAAATACAAATAGTTATGATTGTCCATACAAAAAACTAAAAAAATGCAAGTAAAAGATATACACTATTGGCCCAGATCTTGTGCACCGCCTCAACTCCAGTCATGTGTGTCTCAATATATGTCACTCGAAACATGAGCTTTGACTCTGTCTCTGCGAGGGCGACTCGGACTGCATCAATAATCTCTAATGTCTGTGCGCGCATCTCTGCATGCACAATATATGCAATCTCCTCACGAGTAGCAGTGCGTGATGCACCCTGTGTAGATACCTCACTCGATACTCCATGTGCATCTCCCTGAGTGTCAACCACCTCTTTAATGGGTGCACTAATACGAAATCTGGAGTGTCCCGTGCTACTAGACAAGGTCGTGGAGTTGATCGGTCCAATCGACTCCCGAACACTCTCAAACACATCTAGCTTGACTCCTTTCGCTAAAAGAAATCGTGTGAGCATGATTCTAAACGGCAATATATTTGTCGTAATATAGGTGATCTCTGATCGAATTCTAGCAAAGATATATCTCGCTAGGTCGATAGGCACCCCACGAGCGACCTGTAACATAAATCGTGCCCGGTCCATGCTAACTTCAGTCTTGTGCAGTCATGGATTGATGTTGTTGGCTACTATAATATTCATGATCTTGAAAAAATTGGATAAGCCCGCCTGTTTGATGCTCTTGCTCCCATCATAAGAATGCGCATCTGGACTCACAACTAATTGACGAACCTCATGATCATTAGAAGAAGCGAGGTCAGAGATCGAGGAATTGAGAACAAACAAGCATGAGTTAGTGGCCTAACGAGCTAACTTGGAGATGCGAATGAAACAACAAGAAGAGCAATAAGCAAAGTTCAGGAGAGAAATGTAACTCCAAATGCAAATGCTTTTGTAACAACTCAGACCTCCAAGAACTAATTTAATTTATATATCATATTTTGAACTATAATCTTTTGTATTATGATAACAGTTTGTGACAGTTTTATTTATTTTGTTTGCATTTATGAGACTACTAGTTATGTTTGATGAACATGTGTACTAATGTAAAATAAGTTGTTATTTGTGTGATTTCTATTTTTTATTAATGGGTTGAAAAAAATATTATACTGTTCGAACGGTTATGAAACATTAGAACACCAATTAACAGCCAACCATTCAAACGATACAATCAATACATTCGAATGTTCCATAACTGTTTGAAGATTACACTAAGTGTTCGAGTGCTCATTGACTATTAAACTTTTTCCATGCAGAATTGATGTTCGAACGGTAAACTACATACGTTCGAACTATAAACTATTAACATTCGAACAATGCATGACGTTCGAATTGAAATTGTGACGTTCAAACTGAAAATCTACCCGCCTTCATTCGAACAATAGAATTTTATCGTTCAATCGCTAATCTGAGAAGAAATAAAATCGTCCAAAAAAAAACCATTTGAATGTTTCCTCCATTTTCGTCCCAAAAAACTTTTTTTAAGACGAAAATCGAATTTTGTCCCAAAAAATTCTTTCGGGACAGTGATACTGGGACGATTTTGTGGCGCTTTTTTTTCGTCCCAAAAACGGCTTTGGGATGAAACAGTATCTTTTTTAGACGAAAATATTCATTCCAAAAGATACAAACTGTTGTAGTGAATTGAATAGGACTACGAACAAGAACTTTGGCACGACTTAAAACACTATATATATGGAATTAGGTAATACAAAAAATGCTTAACATCTAACGTATTTGCTGCTAAATTCCTACGGCCAGCAAATTGGATCATCTTATGGGTACTTTAGATACTGATGATTTAACAGTGCTGTGCATGCATGCTTGCTGCAATGTCTAATGGAGATGAAAGTTCAGAAATAACTTAATTGGAAGCAGCCAAGCAGGAACAGCATAAAGTAATATAAGTTCCGTACAATTGGGAACACAAGATTTCCTCTGATCTGTTATAAGCTCGCTAGCTGCACATCTTTTAGCTTAACTCAAATAATTAAGAGGGTTGATCATATAATGAAATAGGTCTAATCAGAAGATCAACATAGAAAGGTAACCTGCAGGGCAGGCAGCTTATTCTATAATCTAATCAATAAATATTAGGGGACAGAATCTAACAAAGAGAACACTAGCTAGGAGGAGGACCATCGATCTAACACCATCTATATATTTTGGAATTTATAAAGGCCCGACTTTTGAAGTTAATATATAGATACTCAAAAGCCAAAAAATTATTCCGTCATGACATCATGATTATGCTTGAGAATTTTTCCTTTTTTCTCAAGCCATCATCATGAAGATATATGGCATAGCCTGTTGATTACTACTATCTGTACCCCAACTTATATGATATCCAAGAGGACTAAGGGACCCCAAAACCCTTTTGTTATTTATTAATTTTCTTTAATGCTGTTCCAATAATGAGATAGATCCACGTACGTGATTTTAATATATTAAACTCTCTGTCAACAAACTCCAAAAGCTGGCATGCATATATATATATATATATATGTAGGTTAAACCAGTGCTGTAAAATAGACAAGTTGGAAGGGCAGCTACCAGCTTTATCGCTATGCTGAAGGATAGTTCTCAATCTGCACCAAAAACAGCTAGCTAAATCAATTTACTGAGAGACAATTCAGTTCCATGAATGGATGTGTTAATATTGATACCAAGAAATGCTCAAGAAGTTACAGAGCATTTAGAAAAATCTTTATTCAGTGAAATGTATGAAATGAACTACAGCTTATATAGTTTATTTACAGACGCGGGAAAAAAAATAAAACTTAAAAATATCAAAACTAACTCTTAACAGAAAACTCTATACTCTATAACTGAATATAAGAAAGCTATGTTATCTCTAATACCCCCCTCTCAAGCTGGAGCATGTATGTTGATCAAGCCCAGCTTGGAGACCAGAGCAGAAAATAATGGAAATCCTAATGGCTTAGTAAAACAGTCTGCCAACTGGTGATGAGAAGATACATGAAAAAGCTTTACAATATTGGCTTGGACTTTGTCACGAATAAAATGGCAATCTATTTCTATATGTTTCGTTCTTTCATGAAACATAGGATTAGATGCAATGTGAATTGCAGCCTTGTTGTCACAATAGAGGGCAGCAGCTTGAGGGTGAGAAACTTGAAGATCCTGAAGCAATGAAAGTAACCAAACAAGCTCACAAACAGTATTAGCCATGGCTCTGTATTCTGATTCAGCAGAAGATCGTGAAACAATGCATTGCTTCTTTGATTTCCATGAAATGAGAGAGTTGCCAAGGAATATACAAAAGCCTGTGACAGATTTTCTGGTATCTTGACATCCAGCCCAATCTGAATCAGTAAATGCAGTTAAGTGAAGATTAGACTTGGAAGGAAAAAATAATCCTTGACCAGGAGATTCCTTAATGAATTGTAGAACTCTTTGAGCTGCATGAAGATGAGGCAATCGAGGAGAATCCATGAATTGGCTTAAGGTATGAACTGCAAAAGTTATATCTGGTCTTGTGATGGTTAGATATAACAATCTTCCTACCAATCTCCTGTATGAGGTTGGATCTTCTATAATAGGTCCATCATCCCGAGAGAGCTTTAGATGTTGTTCCATTGGAGTCTTGACAGGTTTTGATCCTAAGAAACCAGTATCTTGTAGAATCTCTAAGGCATATTTCCTCTGAGAAAGAGAGATTCCTGAAGTGTTCCTTGCAACTTCCAACCCCAAAAAGTACTTTAAAGACCCGAGGTCTTTAAGCTTGAATTTCTTGTCAAGAAAAACTTTGAAGATATTCACAGCTGCCATGTCATTGCTAGTAATGAGGATATCATCCACATATACTAATAATGCAATGAAACTAGTGCCTTGAAGCCGTGTGAAAAGTGAATAATCTGATTTACTTTGCTGAAAACCAAGCTCAACAATGGTAGAAGAAAACTTGGAAAACCATTGTCTTGAAGCTTGTTTTAAGCCATACAAAGATTTGTTTAATCTACACACCCGTATATCATTTTTGTCACCAAATCCAGGAGGCAAAGACATGTAAACTTCCTCCAATAAGTCTCCATGGAGGAAAGCATTGTTGACATCTAATTGAATTAGATGCCAACCCTTAGCAGCTGCTATGGAAAGGAGACACTTGACAGTGACCATTTTGGCAACTGGGCAGAAGGTATCAAAATAATCCACTCCTTCTTGTTGTGTAAAGCCTTTGGCAACTAACCTTGCCTTATATCTCTCAAGTGATCCATCAGATTTCAGCTTAACTTTATACACCCATTTGCACCCAATAGGACTCTTTCCAGGAGGAAGATTGGTTAATGTCCAAGTATTATTTGTTTCTAAGGCTTGAATTTCTTCAGCCATAGCAACTCTCCAATGAGAAATCTTAACAGCTTGGTGATAGAATTTAGGTTCAGTGAAAGTGGAAAGAGCTAAAGTGAAAGCTTTGTGTTTAGAAGCTAAAAAAGAATAACCAAGTGAATGAGATAAAGGGTATGACTTACCTGATAAAGGACCAGAATTCCCATGGAAAGGTGAGGAAGAGCAAGCCTGTGAGGATGCCAAATGGCAATGAAAATCTTGCAAGTAACCAGGTGGTTTGTGTACTCGAGATGATCTTCTGGGAAGAGAAAGTTCTTGTGAAATGTGTGGTACATTGGAAATAGAATCTGTATTAGAATCTGTATTGGGAACAGATTCTATGTGAGGAGATGAAACAGGTGAAACAGAATCTATAGAAGAGGGAGATGAGATAGAATCTTCCTGATCAGGAAAAAAATTAGAGGAAATGGATTGTTCAGAAATTGGAGTAGGAAAAACAACATCTGAAGAAACAGTGGAATTCTGATTTAATGATTGGAATGGGAAGATGTGTTCATGAAAAACAACATCTCGAGAAACAAAGATTTGATGAGTATCAAGATCATAGAGTTTATATCCCTTGATGGCAAGAGGATATCCTATGAAAATACATCTCCTAGCTCTAGGAGCAAATTTGGATCTGTTTTGAGCTAATGTAGATGCATAGCAAAGAGAACCAAAGATCCTTAAGTGAGAATATGAAGGAGATTTTTGGAAGAGTAGTTCATATGGAGTTTTGTTGGCAAGCAAAGGAGATGGAATTTTGTTGATCAAATATACTGCTGTAAGTATACATTCAGACCAGAATTTTAATGGAACATGAGATTGGAAGAAAAGAGCACGAGCAACATTAAGAATGTGCTGGTGTTTCCTTTCAACCACTGAGTTTTGTTGTGGAGTGGCCACACAAGACAATTGATGGATTATGCCTTTGGAAGAATAAAAATCAGACATAGCAAATTCAGTGCCATTATCTGTTCTAAGAATTTTTATGGAAGAATCAAATTGATTGTTGACCAGGTTTATGAAATGCTGTAAATGCACTCGAGTGTCAGATTTATATTTCATCAAATATACCCATGTGCTTCGAGAAAAGTCATCTACAATGGTTAAAAAATATTTAAAACCATCTAATGACTGATATGGAAATGGGCCCCAGATATCACAGTGTATAAGTTGAAAAGGTGAAGAAGATTTATGTTCACTGTGAGAAGGAAATGGTAGCCTTTTATGTTTAGCAAGTGGACAGATTGAACAAGGAATTGTATTATTGATTGAAACATTAGGTACAATAGAAGATAACAATTTGATTCTGGAAAAAGAGGGATGACCCAACCTTTTATGCCAAATATCAAATTCAGATTGACTAGAATGAGAAACAAAGGCTGAATTAAAAGGTAAATCACAAGGAAGAGTACTAAGATCATCTGGTTTATGCAGTAAGTATAGTCCTCCTTTGGCTTTACCCTTCCCAATCATTCTCCAATGGGTGAGGTCCTGTATAAAGCAAGCATCACCAGAAAATATTAGGTAACAAGAGGATGATTTGGTTAGTTGACTGACAGAGAGAAGATTGAATTTAAAGGAAGGTACACAGAGGACATTATGTAGAATGAGTTGTGGAGACAAATGAATAGAACCAATGTGTGTAACTGGTGCTGAAATGCCATTAGGCATTTTAACAAACGCATTATGTGCAGAATGAAAAGTGGTGAAAAAGGATGTGTTATGGACCATGTGGTCCGTAGCACCAGTATCCACAATCCAATCATTGGAATTAATAAATGATGGAGATGTGGTCTTAATGGAAAAAACAGAAGAAAAAACAGAGTTACCCGTAAGATGATCAATTGGAGAGGTAACATTTGCTGTTTGAGAGACATGTGACTCAGAATTGAGAAGAGTAAGAAGCTTTTGGCATTGTTCTGGTGTGAATGGAAAAGATGAATCAGCAGCAACTTGATGAGCTGAGGATGAAGGAATTGAAGATTTCCCTTTGGAGCGATATCCAGGAGGATATCCATGTAACTTGAAGCACTTGTCAATAGTATGTCCTGGAAGGGAACAATGAGAGCATATAGGTCTTTCTTTGCGAGGATAAGCCTTAGTCTGATGAACAGGTTTGGATGTAGAGGAGAAAGCAGCAGATGGAATGTGTGAACCTAGCACAGATCCAATGTCTCTTTGGCGTTCTTCTTGAAGAACAAGTGAAAAAACCTTGTTGATAGGAGGAAGTGGATCAATTAGGAGTATTTGACCACGGACTTGAGAGAATGAATCATTGAGCCCCATCAAGAATCGCATGACATAATCTTGCTGATGCATATCCATTAAAGCACGTAATCCTCCACAAGAACAAACAGGTAATGGCCTATAGTTCATCAGCTCATCCCATAGACCTTTCATTTGAGTGTAATATGCACTAACAGAAAGATCATTTTGCATGAGAGATCCAATTGATTTTTGCAACTGAAAGATCCGAGGGCCATTGCCTTGAGAAAAACGTTCTTGAAGATCTGACCACATTTCCATGGCAGATTCAATGTAAATTACACTTGCAGCAATCTCTTTAGAAAGAGAGTTGAGAAGCCATGACAAAATCATGTTGTTACATCGAGTCCAGTGGTGAAATAGAGGAGAAGTGTTTGATGGCTTAGCAAGAGAGCCATCAACAAAACTTAATTTGTTCTTGGCAGTAAGGGCCATGATCATGGATCTACGCCAAGTGTGATAGTTTTCACCAACGAGGATTTGTGTAACAAGAACAGATCCAGGACTATCTCCATGATGAAGATAGTAAGGACTAGAAGAATCTGAAGGAGTTGATGAGGAAGATGAGGAATTTGCAGATGAAGATTCAGAGGAAGGAGTAGTCATGATGTTTTGCGCGGGAACGTATTTTTCAAACTGATACCATGTTAATATTGATACCAAGAAATGCTCAAGAAGTTACAGAGCATTTAGAAAAATCTTTATTCAGTGAAATGTATGAAATGAACTACAGCTTATATAGTTTATTTACAGACGCGGGAAAAAAAATAAAACTTAAAAATATCAAAACTAACTCTTAACAGAAAACTCTATACTCTATAACTGAATATAAGAAAGCTATGTTATCTCTAATAGGATGCTTGAGGGTTTACTGGAAAGTTTCAAATAGGAAAGAGAAATACAGACACATGAAGTATATATAACATTTTTTTGTTATTTAATTTCGTACATAAATATTTGGAACATCGATCATTTATGCCGTGAGACTTACTTCATGTGTCTCTCACTTAAGACTCTGATCAAGTATATATATATGAATAAGAAATTGAGATCTAGGATCGACGTTCATCCAAATTATGTATGTGGGTGGGTGCATAAGCGCCTGTTAATTAAGTCCGGAGCTAGTTTGGTACTAGATGATGAATCATGAATCCTAATTTGGATAGGCAAGGCTTTTAGAGAGAATGACATGTACTTAATAATGATGCATGATCAGCATGCACCAAAAAGCTAGCTAGCCCTTTTGATGAGGCATGGTATACTCAAATGATGATGCATGGGGCACCAAAAAGAAAAGGTTTAGCCAAGCATGTAACTATCAGAGTGGCCGTGAGAGGGCCCGAAAGTGTTATGATCATTCAAAGTGAGATGTTCTTGATGAGAAGTTTCATGCCCACAGTCCACACACTACTGTGCAGCTTGATGCTTACATAAGAGGAGGAGATCAGGGAAAGACGTGCAGACCTTTAATTCGTTGTCCATCTTTCTTTTGTCAAGAAATGAGTTTCCAAATTGATTTTTTTTTCATCGTAATTTGCGTAAATATGAAGACTCTCCCATGCCTGCTGTAAATAAGATCGAGCGCTATCGGGATCCATTTCTGTGCCAACAGTACTACTACTGTTTACTAACAGTATCAGAAGGGGCTAAAGACCCTCAACCATTGAACATGAGTGAAACAATAATTCAAGACATTGAATGCTTTCAACAACCAATATATATAATTAAAACAATCAAATACCATAGAAACAAACACGCAAATATATCAACTATTTATTAGTCATTACTACTTACTAGGGTCATGACTAGTATTATAATCCTCAAACTAATTAAGTCCCTCGACCGTCTATATATTATATCCTTAAAGAACATATTAATTTGGTTTATAAAGAGATATTATAAAAGACAACTTGCAATTAATTCATGACACGCTTAGTTTGATATGGTAGATTAGATTAATGTTAATCTTGTTATTATAAAGTAAAAAACTTGACAAATAAAGAGATTTCATAATAGTAAACTCACAAACTGATATAATTTCATATGATGTGTAATATTTACTTTACAATAAAAAATAATTTTACAAACTAATGCACAAGTACATCAAGACATGTACTCAGTTTGTGAGTTAATTACTTTTGTAAAGTTATTTTGTGATTAAAGTATTTTTCTAAAATTAAAACATATTAATTTATAAACTTGCTTTTATAAGATTTATGTGTTAATCCAACATTCTTTTCATCGTTGTTAATTAATATAGAAAGAGGCAAAACTAAGATAGGTTATTTGAACATGATAAACAATTTTTTATTAAAGTATAAGAAATGATATTTACAGTCATGAATTGTACAAATATCGCGCATTCTTTTTAAAAAATGTAAGTAAATATAAAACTACCATTAAAAAAGAAAAACTCTTTGTGCAGTTGGGTCGTGCAGTCAAGGGGAACTAATCTATGTGGTGGGTCACGATCCTTTAATGGAATGGGGCGTTTCCTCAACCAAAGCTACTCAACCATGGCTATGGTGCAAAAGCATAGAGATAACTATGACGGTAAGACTATCAGTTTGGACCGAAAAAATTAACTAGACCGATAGTTTTATTGGTAAGTCTCAGGGTGTAGTTTTTTTGGACCGAAATCAAACCAAGACCGACTGAATGTATATATAAAAATACCTTTTATATATAATAGATTATTTTATATAGTAGTTATACAAGTTAATTATGTCATTTTCATCCAAAGGATCACAATTGACTATATATACAATAAAATTATTTAATATTTATTAACCAAAAATAAAATATTAAAGAGATCACTTAATTTTAATTTTATTAATTTAATTAATTTTTTGTATTAATTTTTCTGCCAAAAAAAAAAAAAGAGGAAAAAAAATATTCATGGACCAAAGGGACTGATAACTAACAGTCCGGTCCAACAAAAATGATAGACTGAAATTTTCACTCTGTGACCTCCCGGATCGGACCGATTACACCCCTAAAAATAACTTCTCTCTTTCTTCTCTCCACGAGGTTCCTCCAACGTCTCCATCTTTCTCTAACTCTCTTGTAATGGGTTTCGATTGTTCATTGTTGTGATTTTGTTTTTTTGTTTCTTCTTTCTCTTAGACTAAAAAACTAGCCTTCGCTCCAAGCTGCTCAACCATGGTTGTAACTTGTGGTACAAAAGCATAGAAATAACTCCTCTATTTCTTCTCTTCACGTGGTCCCCAACGTCTCCATCTTTCTCTTGTTATGGGTTTTGCTTGTTCACTGCTGTGATTTTTTTTCCCCCTCTCAGCTTAAAAAGCTGGAGAGGCCACCAAAAGCCGAAGAAAAGTTGTTCTGGAAGAAATCTTCTAGGTTTAACCAAATGCATTTCGAAAACAAACATCAGAGTTTCCCACATTTTTTTCCTTTAAAAAAAAATATCAGACTTTTCCACATCTTTTTCGCCCCCGAACACTCGAAGTCTCTAAATCCATACTTGAAAAAGTCCCGCTCACGACAAAAGTTATGTTGCTTTGGTGCTCGGAGACGACGATAATGATTCCTTCTTAGAAATAGGCTGGAAATTGTGACAAAAAAGATTTCTACTATCACAGAGAGAGAGAGAGAGAGTATGTCTGTCTTTCTTTCTGGGACGGCTGTATATAGCGGTAATCTATGAAACAATTAATTTTTTGAGAAATAATATTTATCATCCTCACATCACATTAATATGTGATTTATCATTTTGTTCTTCTATTAAATACACATATTTACATATTAATATATGTGTTTAAATAGAAGAATAAAAATGACAAATCACATATTAGTGTGTGGTATAGATGATGATAAGTATAATTTTTCTAATTTTTAAATATTATGAATTGTACTCTTTTTTAAAAATAGTATGAGATATTTACACAACCCATAACTATATTACTCTCATACACCGTATATAGGCTGATCACAAACTTCTAGCAATCAAATAGTTGCCTTTTTAGTTTGAGAAATGCTGGACACCAGCTTACAGCCGCAGCACACCTCACGTAATGCTTTTTTTTTTTTTTCAACACTCGATACATGGGTGTGCAGCGGCTATAGGCTTTCCCTTCTCAAATATTTTTCCTTTTAGTTTTTACTTTCGTTGAAGCTAAGGCATGGTATAGATCGCGGAGATGATCTAGGACGTGATCATTGACTACTCGTGTAATATATTTCCAACTTTTGATCGATCTCTTTCACTAACATGTACACAAAACGACGTCGACCATCTTTAATTATGCCAAAATTGAGATGAGTTGGATCACAAACTCATCTCAACTCATCTCAACTCATCTCAATTCATCATTATAATTTTTTCAAATCTCAACACAAAATATAATAAACAATTCAACTTTTTCAAATTCTAATATAATAATAATATTAAAAAATAATATTCTAACAATATTTTATCATCTCAACTCAACTCAACTCACTTCAACATCCAAACACACCCGATTGATGAAGCCACGTGCACTTGTGAATCTGTGATCAAAAGATAGATTTTTATATTAAATTATTAATTGCATTCTTGAACTATTAATATATTTTTTAGTTTTACCCGAAAATTAAAACTGATAATTTGTGGATTATAAAGTACTGAACTATAACAAATTATACCCGTTTAAAAGCTAATATTAAGATTGAAAAAAATTAAAATATTAAGTAGTATAATAGAATAATGAAAAATTATTCTCATCAGCTACTATTTATCATCCCACACCCTACACACTATGAAAAATACACATACACTCTATGAAAAACACTTTCACCCTATGAAAAGCTATAGGTGTGGAGTGTGTAATGTGAACCGTGGTTGATTTGTAATAAAACTCTAGAATAATTCTTCTCATCAGTCAATATTCACTATCCCACACTCCACATTTATGATTCTATGAAAAATACCACACACTATGGAAAAAAAAAAAAAAAAGTTGTCAAGTGTGGGGTGTGAGTATAAATAGTGACTGATGTATAGTAAAATCCAGTATAATATCGACTATCAGTTACTAATTTTAATAGTTTTGATATATGGTTTAATTTTTAAATAAAAAAATGGGGTTTAAAAAAGCGTAAAGTTTTGTTTTCCCAAAAATAATATAATTTTTCCGTATGAATTCCATAAGAGATGTAGTAGAGAACAAAAACGCTAGGACCGAGCCAGGATCGAGCTCCTCCTGCCGGCTGGGCTGGGCTCGCCTGGGCTGGGCAAGGCCAGGCTGGGGCCTGTATTTTTCATATTTGTAATACATAAAAGCCCACTTTAATCAGCTCAGTTTCTTGAATAAATGGAGAAATCGTATCGTATCCAATTAGAAATGGCCTGATAATTTTGTGGATTTTGCTCATTAAAAAAGGGTAGATTTTAGGTTGGTCATTTCTCATTAAGCCAAATGAACAGTTTCACATTTTTCGAGAAATTATAAAATAACCAAATAATCATCTTGAACAGTTTCTTTCTAATGTTCTATCCGTATTGAACTCTTTACTTCAACGAGAGTCTCACATGTTATACCCCAATCCTAATGCAAACCGTAATGATGTCGTCGATATCAAGATTTTGGATAATCTAAACTTCACATTTGAATTCATGTTGCCAAAATGGGCGTGAAATGGACTTTTTTTTAGATAATCAACCATAATCACTATAAGAAAACTGTTTATTTGTGACTAGTTAATTCCAGTAAAATTACTATTTGCAACTAAAATTGGTTGCGAAAAGTCTTTTAGTCGCAATAAATTAGTCGCAAAAGCCCGTTTTTCTTGTAGTGAATTGAGTGCTAGAAATGCATGTCAATTTTTTAACTTAGGCTACGATTAGATATTAACAGTATTTCAAATCATCTGTAAATAATAGTAAAATCATTTAGGAATAATAATAAATAGTATAGTTAGATACAAGCTTTGTACAAATTTTTTGTAAAAACGTAGGTTTTATAAAAAATAAAAAAAAAAAGAGTTTTTCACACTTTTTCATAGCGAGATCTACCTTTTTTTTATAAAAGACTCGTACGAGATTTGTACATTTTAAATATATATATATAATTTATATTTTTAAAAAAAGTATGGACTCATGGTATACTTAGTAGATACTTATAGACAGGGAGCGAAGATTGGTAATGTGATGAACCAAAGTGCAATACGAGGGAAGACAAAGGAGAGGCTCATATAAAGGCAACACCATGTAACATGGTCTGGCTAGCTAGCAACAAGATAAGCAGACAATGAGCGACAATCGTAGACACCGAGAAAAGCGGAGGGGAATCATTTTCAATTCACTTTTCAAGTTGCTTGTCGTTGTTGGCATCACCACTACTACTTACATCAATCAGTGTGATGGTTGACACGACACCACCATCTTCATCTAATACCTCTTTCCTACCCAAATCACACTTCTTTTTGACCCCTAGTACCGCTCCATCCACCTTCACTTTCCTGTCACCTTGCTGCCATTCTTTCTTTTTTCTTGCATCCTAGCAAGGGTATGGCTTTCCTACTGCTGAGATTATGCTATCTGGAAAATTCTGCGCAAACGAGATATAAATAATATTGTATGATTAACATCATGTGTTGATTTTTTTTTTAAATTAAATTAGATAATTAAAGAAGATCTATATTCCGCCTAAATAATAATTTTTTTTTCTTTTCTGCATCATTGCAAGTGTATGGCTTTCGTACTAATGAGAGCATGTCCTATCTTACTGTTATTTCCAAATTATGGGAATAAATTTAAGAATGAGCTGAAAAATATCCTTCCTTCTCCTTCCTTATTTTAAGATTTTGATTTAGGAGATAAACAGTAATTTTTTAAATATAGAGAATCACTATTCATCTCTTAAACTATTTTTTATTAATATTTTATTATAATAAATAAAATAAATTCTTTTTTAATTATCTACATTTTCTCTCATATTCATATTTATTATAGTTTTAAATAATAATTTAAATAATTACTAAAATATAAAAAAAAATTAATTTTACAAATATGATCATACCTGCAAAAAATAATTTAAATTTTTGTTTAAAATATTCACTAGAGTAATAGTTCA
Organism: Juglans mandshurica; assembly: GCA_022457165.1. NCBI lineage: Eukaryota > Viridiplantae > Streptophyta > Magnoliopsida > Fagales > Juglandaceae > Juglans > Juglans mandshurica. The sequence continues at coordinate 20,889,614 of CM039629.1, read as the reverse complement.
AGACATAAGAAAGAATATTGAGTACTTAAGTTTGTAAATAGAAGTGAGAGAACAAAAAAGTAATAAAGAAAATGTTTTAATCACAAAAAGATTACATAAAAATAAATTTATAAATTGATGTGAGTTGATATAATCTTCTTTATTATAGATTTATTATAATCTATTTATGCATGTATCAGTATATTCTTAATATTAATCCTCCAATTTTTCCTATCCACAAAGCCACGTGTTATTGGAAAGAATAAATATAGATAGAAGTCAATATTGAGAGTATTTATTTTGTACATATGATATGATATCATTTAGACCACACATCTCTTAAAACAATTAACACTAGTATTACTCTATTGAAAATAATATGTTTCTCTACCTATTTGTCCGCAGACAAGTGCATTATTGGTGTGAAAGTCTGTCACATTAATTAGGAATTGACGTATCAATTTCTAAACACTAAAAAAAAAAAAAATACTCTTTATTATCAACTCTTCCTCCTCTTCCTTTGGCAAACTCTTTGTCCCGAACTCTCCATCTTCTTCCTTGGACTTGGACCAAATGCCCTTTCAAAAAGAAAGGGGAAAAACCAATAAAAAAAAAGAAAAAAAAAAACGAGAGAGATAGAAGATGTTGGGTCGTTTGATTAACAAGCTAACAAATAAGCTCTGCCACAAACGGCCAAGATCACCCACATGGTGGGCCGGGAGGACTCTCTCTTTCACACATACACACACTCTCTCTTTGTGGTGGATACCCACTTTTTTTATGCCCCATTTGGCATTTTGTCTCGTCAAGGTTAGTGGGCCTTCTTCCTTTAACCAAAGTGCAGCTTTCCTCTTTAACCAAATTTCATAGATCTTCTTGCTGCCTACTGATAGTGACGGACGCACCTTCCTGGTGCAAAATAGGTCCTCAATTCCACACATTAAGAGTGGAGAAAGGAGACAAAAAAAAAAAAGCATTAGGTAGGTACCCCATCTCTAGCTTGGCAATTGCCATTGTGTGACTGTGACACTGTCTATCCCCCACCATTATTCCCCCCAACATGAGCCTGCTTAAACACCTAGCCATTCCTTTCCCCCACCCTTAGCCTATAATGTCTGTTTTCTCAAATACACGCAATCTTGAAGAGCAGTAAAACCTTTCCTATATTTCAGAAGAGATGTTTCCTCACCCTCCAGAAACTATGTAAAATAACAAAAAATTGTCGGTGGGGACTTCACTGAACTGTGGGAGTGAAAATGTTCACTTTTTCAGCACGTAAATAATAAGAATTGGAATAGGATATGAGTAAAGTGTGCGGTATAGTCGTTTTGAAAAAAAATAAGATTTATTATTAAAAAATTAATTTTTTTTTTCATGTAAGTCTCATATTTATTTATTTATTTTAAAGTGATTATATAGTATTTTATGCATTTACCACTACAACTATTATTTTTATTCTCATTTTCACTTGAAATAAACCCGCGTATGTATAAAGTATGAGAGAGTCCTCCAACACCACCAGTAGAAAATGGAGGTTATTTCTATTCAATCTCTTGATTTAGAGAAAATAGAGAGTCGAGAGCAATGAAAACCATCTTAAAACATTAGCATTGATTTCATCAAATTTATTTTTAAATTTTGATGAAAAGTAATATTTTCTATATATCTAAAACTTCTTTATCCATAACTCTACGTTAGATTAGCTATTGAATTCAACAAAATAATAATATAATATTATTTTTTTAATAATAATATTTTATTTTATTTTATTTTCATATTTTATAATTATACTAATCATATGTTAATTAATAATTTAATTTGATTTTTACATTATTATTACAAGACGGTTGGAGATTAAACGTGAATAAAAAGACCATTAGAGATTAAAAGTGAATAAAAAATAGATTTGATGAGTGAACAGTAGTTTTTCAAATTTGAAAAAATATATCTATTTACTGTAACTCAAATTTTCACACATATCTTTTTGGTTAATCCAATATAACTCTTTTTTTTATGAAATTTATGAAATTTTATATTTAACTAAGCTTTTAATGAAACCAATACCGATACTTTTGTTACACCAAATCGGAATCTGGCTACATCGGAGACTGTTTATTTGCCAATCCCAAAAGGTCTTTTTTTTTTTTAATAATCTTCATGATGTCTTTGACTCTTAATCAATGGGGCAGAATCTTATTAGCCTAATGACAAATTTGGAGATGCTGAGACCAGTGGTAAAATGGTTCAAATTTCAGGTAACCCTCGAGGGTTTTCCTTTTTTATTTTTTGTCGTGGTTTCGTATGAGAAGCCTTTTGATCCGTCGGTAGTTGCATAATGGACAACTTTTTTCACAGAGTGAGTGGGTGGGCTGGCTGGCTCACTGGCTTTTGAGTTGGCGCAATAGTCATTTGGGAAAGTTAAAAAAAGGGAGACAGTGTCAGGACTGCTCTGAAGATGTCACAGTCCCACCCACCCCTATCCCACAATTCCACTTTTGCTTTTTTGATTGGGGAGACGTGCAGGATTACCCAGGGTATACAGATGGCACTCAGGGGCCTCGTCACACTCCCAAAGGTCAAACAGTAATGTTACGTAGCGCGTCGCAATTATTTAAAAAAAATTGTATAGTGTATTATTAAGATTTTAATTTTTTTATATAAGTTTTATATTTATTTATATTTTTAAAAGAATTTATATAATATTTATACAGTATACGATTATAAAAATCATTTTTTAAAATTAAAATATGGGAGAAATGATATTTGTAAAAGGAAAAATTCTACTATTTATCTTCATATTATACACAATTTTTTTCGATAACAAATAGAAGAATTCGATTAATTTAAAAGAAATAAAATAAAAATAAATAAAAATAACAACAAGTATAGTTTATTATGTGTAGGATGATGAATAATAAAATTCTTTATAAAAAATAAAGAAATAATATTTATAATTATAAAATATAAGTGATTTATTTAAATAAATAAATATTAGGTTCATATAAATAAAATTAATTTTTTAATAATATACTTTATTTAAAAAAAAATTATATCGCACTTGCACGATTAAAAATTATAGCTAGAATTACTATTCCCCTTTTCTAGTCATTGCACCGTTGGTGATTCCGATGCAATCATGGTTGAAAGTTCATGCTCTCCATTAGTTTTACACGTACATGGTATTTTATGTTATATAGTTTCTTTTTAGGGCATTTTTGGAAGTTCAACTCCTCTCAACTCATCATTACAACTTTTTCAAATTTCAATACAAAATATAATAAACAATTCAACTTTTTCAAATTTCAATACAAAATATAATAAACAATTCAACTTTTTCAAATCCCAAAATAATAATAATAATAAACAATAATATTTTAACAATATTTTATCATTTCAACTCAACTCAACTCAGTTTAACATCCAAACGCACTCTTAGGGGTCGTTTGCATTCAAAACCCACCTCAACCCACCTCAACTCATCTCAATTCATTTCATCTTATCATTACAACTTTCCCAAATTTCTATACAAAATATAATAAACAATTCAACTTTTTCAAATCTCAAAATAACTTTTCCAAATTTCCACAAAAAATATAATAAATAATTCAACTTCTATTCTACTATTCATAAACCATCTCAACTCATCTCTGATCCAAACCACTCCTTAGTCTTTAGTTATTAGCAAGGTTAAAATAGTCTTTCTCTTCCTTGTATAAATACTTGTACCATTTACGTTTAGATTAATTTTTTATGGTTTTTTTTATCCCAGACAGCTTCTTGTATACGATTGCCTTATAGGGTTTCTTCGTTCTTGATATGGTATAAGCAATCTTTTGAAATTCTTTCTCCTTTTATGGTGCCGAAGGATCCACCCCCCCTCCGCCTCTCCCATCTTCCTCCCTTGATGCTGCGAAGCCTTTCTTCTTTCACCCCAGCGATAACCCTGGGGTCGTTCTAGTCACATAGCTCCTCCTCAGCGACAATTATTAGATCTGGTCTTGCTCGATGACCATGGCTCTCTCTACCAAAAACAAGTTAGGGTTCGTCGACGGTACGAAACCCTCTACCACTACCTCTCTTTTCCCTTCATGGTTAAGATGTAATAATATGGTGATTTCGTGGTTGCTTAATTCTGTTTTCCCTGAAATCACTTCTAGTGTGTTGTATGTTACCACTGCTTTTGAGATTTGGATCAATCTAAAGGAACGGTTCTCTCAAAAAAATGGACCTCGGATCTTTCAGATCCAGAAATCCATTTCATCGTTAACCCAAGGACAACTTACTGTTAGTGCGTATTTTACTCGATTGAAAGCACTTTGGGACGAATTAGTTCATTACAAGTCGTTTCCATTGTGTTCTTGTGGTTCTGTCACTCTCTTGAACTCTTATGTTCAACAGGAACGCATTTTGCAATTCCTCGTGGGACTTAATGATTCATTTTCTTCTACTAGGGCTTAGATTTTGTTAATGGAGCCTTTACCGCCTCTCAACAAAGTTTTTTCTCTTGTTCTTCAGGAAGAGCAACAGAGAGAAATCTCTGTCCCTCATTCCCTTACTGATGCTCATGTTTTTGTTGCTAACTCTGATTCTTTAAGATCTACAAAATCTTTTTCAAAAAAAGATAGGCCAGTATGCAAATATTGTGGCATAGCTGGTCATATAATTGATAAATGCTATAAACTACCTGGTTTTCCTCCGGGGTACAAGCAAAAGCCACGGCAGCCATTCACGGCCAACATTGTTGCTCTTAATGACAACACTTCCGCATCCTCTCCATTCTCCTTGACTGAGGCACAATATAAGCAGTTACTGTCTATGATAACTTCCAATCCTCAGACTAAACCTTATGATTCCAGCCATGTGGTCAACACCGTAACTTCTTCTCACTCCTTCTCTGATATTGTTTCCTCTACACATTATGCTTTTCAATTTTCTAATAATGCTTCTTGTACTGTTTATAACTCTAGTTGGATAATTGATACAGGGACCAAAGACCATATGGTCCCCTCTACTAGTCTGTATACATCTTTTATTCCTGTTCAAAATACTTCTGTCAAACTACCTAATGGTCAAACTGTTACTGTTACACATATTGGCACTATTAATCTTACTGAACATCTTACCCTTAAAGATGTCCTTTGTGTACCAACTTTTCAATTTCAATGAATTTCAGTTAGTAAACTCACCCAATCTCACATTTCTTGTTTTTCTCTTCTAACTTTTGTCTCCTGCAGAACCTGATCACCTCGAGGCTGATTGGAGTGGGTAAACAAAAAAGAGGCCTCTATTTTTTACAACAACCACGGACTACTTTTTCCCCTCAATTACCGTTATTTTTTTCAAATAAACAATGTAATGAGGCTCCTACTTTACTATCATCTGTATGCTTTTCTTCTTCTAAACAATCATTGTTTCGCCTTTGGCATAGTCGATTAGGACATCCATTTGCTTCAAGAATGTCTTTTTTGCATAAATTGGTGCCTAATTTATGTCTAATGACCCTTGTGTTGTTTGTCCATTAGCTAAACAGAGAAAGTTACCATTTCCAAATTCTAATTATCTTTCTCATTTACCTTTTGACCTTATACATTGTGATGTTTGAGATCCTTTTTTAGCCCCAACTATTGAAGGTTACAAATTTTTCTTAACCATTGTTGATGATTGTACTAGGGCTACTTGGGTTTATCTTTTAAAGCACAAATCTAAAGTTTATTTTCTCATTCAAACTTTTTTCAAAATGATTAAAACTCAGTTAGTACTAAGATAAAAAAAAAATCGTACTAATTATGGTACTGAATTTTTTATGTCTTCCTACCTCATTTCTAAAGGTGTTCTCCATCAACATAGTTGTGTAGAAACTACACAACAAAACTCTGTTGTGGAAAGAAAACATCAACATATCCTTAATGTTGCTCGGACTTTATTGTTTCAACCTCATTTACCTCTCAAATTTTGGGGTGATGCTTTTTTAACAGCTACTTATTTAATTAACAAATTACCTTCTCTCATTATTCACAATAAATATCCTATTGAAGTTTTGTGTCACTTCTCTCCCTTTTATGATCATTTAAGGATTTTTAGTTGCTTATGTTTTGCATCTACTTTACAAAGGGCAAGAACAAAATTTGACTCGAGAGCTAGGCTCTGTGTTTTCATTGGTTATCCTTTTGGGATCAAGGGTTACAAATTGTATGATCTTACAACAAATCAATCTTTTATTTCTCGCCATGTCATTTTTTATGAAAATATTTTTCCTCTGAAGTCTTCAAATAATGACCTGCCTTCCCCTTCTTTCTCTCTTCCTCTCCCTATTTCTACTCAATCATCCACTGTTGACATGTTTAATGTCCCTTCAACTACTCCTAATGAAGTCTCTTCCTCTACTGATAATACCTCACCTAATGAAGCTTCTTCCCCTACTGTAAATACCTCACCTACTGAAGCTTCTCTCCCAAATGATTTTTTAACTACACTATCCCAACCTTTATCCCCAACCTTTATCCCCAACAAGATCCACCCGAATCTGAGGTGCTCCTGGTTACTTGCAGAATTATTATTGTAATTCCTCCACTGCCCATTCTCAATCAGTTCTTCTAACAAGTCACATTCCCTCACCTATCAAATATGATATTTCTAATTTTATTTCTTATGATCACCTGTTCCCGGATCATAAATCTTTTGCTTTTGCTATCTCTGCTGACATTGAACCTGAGTTCTACCATCAGGCAGTCAAGCACTCTCATTGGAGAGATGCCATGACTGCTGAGATTGCTGCTCTAGAACACAATAACACCTGGAATGTTGTCCCTCTACCCCTGATAAACGACCTATTGGTTGTAAATGGGTGTATAAAATAAAATATCGAGCTGATGGATCTGTGGAACGTTATAAAGTAAGGCTGGTTGCTAAAGTTTATACACAAAAAGAAGGTTTAGATTATTCTGAAACTTTCTCTCATGTTGCCAAAATGACCACTGTTAGAACTTTGATGATTGTTGATGCTGTAAAAAATTGGCATCTTATTCAACTTGATGTCAATAATACTTTTTTACATGGTGATCTTTCAAAAGAGGTATACATGAAATTACCTCCTGGGTTCCATATTAAAGGGGGGTCCCAAGTGTGCAAATTGAATAAGTCCCTTTATGGTCTCAAACAGGCATCTCGGCAATGATTTTCTAAGTTCTCTACCACTCTTTTTGAGTTGGGTTTTGTGCAATCCAAATCTGATTATTTACTGTTTACCAAATCTGATGGTCCCTCTTTTATTGCTCTTTTGGTATGTTGATGACATTTTGATAGCAAGTAATGACATGACATCTGTGAGTTTCTTGAAATATTTACTTGATGAAAAATTCAAGCTGAAGGATCTTGGGCCCCTCAAGTATTTGCTAGGCTTAGAGGTTGCTAGATCATCTCGTGGAATTTCACTATTTCAACGAAAAATTTTAAAACACGCTGGTTTTTTAGCTTGTAAACTAGTTTATTTCTCTATGGAGCAAAATTTAAAACTCAGTAAAGATAATGGTGCCTTGTTACTTGACCCTACAGTATTTCGAATATTGATTGGTAGACTTCTCTACCTTACTCTCACAAGACCAGATTTATCTTACTCTGTTCAGAGGCTTAGTCAGTTTATGGATTGTCCTAGAATGCCTCATCTGACTGCAGCTCACAGGATTTTACAATATGTAAAAAATGCTCATAGTCTTGGTCTTTTTTTTTTCCAGCTCATACTTCTCTAACTCTCAAAGCTTTTGCAGATTCAGACTGGGCCTCTTGTCCCGATAACAGAAGATCAACCACTGGTTTTTGTGTTTTTCTTAGTGACTCTCTGATTTCTTGGAAGACTAAGAAACATCAGACTGTTTCTTGCTCTTCTGCTGAAGCTGAATATTGGGTCATGGCGTCCACTACTTGTGAAATAGTTTGACTTTTAACTCTTCTATATGACCTTCATATTCCTCATTCTCATAGTGCTTATCTTTTTTGTGACAGTCAAGCTGCGCTTCACATCGTTGTCAATCCCATTTTTCATGAAAGGACAAAGCACATTGAGCTTGACTGCCATTTCATTCGAGACAAGCTCCAAGCTATTGTCATCAAAATATTCCATCTTGCATCTCAACATCAGCTTGCTGATTCTTGTCCTTGGGTTCTCAACAGTTTCAATTTTTGATTTCCAAGATGAGAGTTTTCTCTATTTACTCTCCATCTTGAAGGGGGTATTAAGTTGTAAATTTATTAAATTAGTTGTAAATTATTTCTTTACACGTGTACAATTATGTTTACATGGTATTTTATGTTGTATAGTTTTTCTTTAGGGCATTTTAGTCTTTAGTTATTAGCAAGGTTAAAATAGTCTTTTTCTTCCTTGTATAAATACTTTTACCATTTACGTTTAGATTAATTTTTTATGGTTTTTTGATGATGGCAGAATCTAGCCTTTCAAGCCTCTATCTCAGCTGCAAATCATCAGAAAAGCGGATGTGTACAGGACTCCATTTGCTTCTTTGCCGGCCGATGAGCTCTTTGATGGTGGCAAAATCTAGCATTTAAAGCCTCTATTTCAGCTGCAAATCATTAGAAAAGCAGAGGAGGTATACATGACTCCTAGCAATCTTGTTTTGCTGTCTCTGAAATCTCCCAGATCACAGGAGAAAAAGACTTTTCTGGGTGTGTTCTTCGCAATTGCTCAAACGCGAGTTTCATTTGAACTCATCCTAGCAACTATTAAACACGTCGTTTCATTTGTGTGCCACGCCAAACGCAACTATACGGCAACTCCTCTAGATGACTACAAGTAGAGTTTTGCATCCTAAACGACATCATATGTAATCACACCTGATGATGTGGCCATATATTAATTAATTGTCATTTAAGTACATCACCAAGTATGATTGAAAAAACAAAATTTAACAAGTGTAAAGATCAACAAAAAAATAACAAATTAACCTTAACAGACAAAAATATCATACATTAAAACAAACAAACGAACATGCTCGTTATGACACCTCATTCGTCACCAAAGTACTCCCCCAAGCAAAGATAGGCTCCCTAAAACGGAATTTCAAAGTCTCTCAAAAGCTACAAAAAGACCTCGACATGCTTTTGGACAGGTTAGTGGAAATCTTGTTGACGATTACTGTATCTGCTTCGACCTCATCTCAAAAGCTGAAGAAACCACACCCTTTCTGTCTCTCTTCTCTCTCTCTCTCTCTATTCATTCTGGTTACTGGTATGCAATGAACCACTCTTACCCATTCTCCGTTGCCTTTTCTGCTATCTTTTTATTTTCCATTTTTCATTGTGCATTCCGTTTGGTTCCCGACAACCACACGTTTGATTTCCCTTTCTTTTTTCTTTTTTTGTTTATCTGTTTTCCCTGCAGTTAAACGGATAATGATTTTGCATCAATTGTTCCTAGTAATCCATGTTGTACGTTTGGACTGTTGTTTGTTTTTTTCAGTTCTGGGCTACCTGAAATTGGAATGTTCTGTCTGACTTTGGCACATCTACAGTCAATGCTATTCAGTTTCATTAAATTTGTTTCTGGCACATTTACAGTTTTATGATTGTTAATGCCATCACTTTTCATTTGTTCCTGCAACGTTTATTCCATGTTATATATGTTTGTTTATATGCGGCTTATGTCTGTATGTATTTGTTTTTACATTTGTCTATAGATTTATGTTTCTTACTCGTATTATTACATATTACTGTAGAATAGGGCTTCAGGGTCGAATTGCAAGAGTGGTTTTTCTTTTGGTAAGTTTCAGAAGGGTGATTTATGTTTTCTTTTACGGAATTTTTGTAGGCATTTACATCATTGCATATTTTTTTTGCTTTGATTAAGTTCTATGATCAATGATGGAGCCTTGGAGTTACAATTTAGAAGGGAAAGGCATTATGTTTTCCGATGAAATAGATTTACAAGTCGATGTTCGTGCTACAAGTAAAAAACCATCGGAATGGGGTGATAAATCTACTTTTAATTTTGAACGCAATGGACTTGTTTCTAATGGTGAAGCGGTTGCGAGAATGGAATTGGAATTCCATGACTTTGTGAGAAAACCTTTTCATGGTAACCAAGGAATGGAGATATTAAGTGGTGAGGTTTGCTGTAGTACTAGTAAAAGAGCAGTTTCTCCTCAGTGTATGTTTGCTTCAAATTCATGTTTTGAGGAAGTGGCTTCTGAAGCAAAGCTTTCGAGTTCTGTCTTGGAAGCTAACAGCCTAAATTCATCACTGATTGACTTGAAGCTAGGAAGATTGGCTGATTGGAAAGATGTAGAGAATAGCAAGATTTTGAATTACAGACCGGTTTTGCCGTCTGCAACACCATCCTTGCTTACAAAGCGAGCACGCAAAACAAGTTCATACTCTCATACTGCCTTCTGTCAAGTCTATGGTTGTAACAAGGATTTGAGCTCCTCAAAGGATTACCACAAAAGGCATAAAGTTTGTGATGTTCACTCCAAGACTACAAAAGTTATTGTTAATGGCATTGAACAAAGGTTTTGCCAACAGTGTAGCAGGTTGGTCATCTTTTTCCCTTTAGCTTTTGAATTGTTCAAAAGTTGTAATGGTTAGCTTAGCACATATCTATATAAGGCCAGATTCTTATTCTCACACTGTGTTTTGTTGGCTTTGTGATCCAATTGAAACTACACATTCACTTAGGTACTATTATGCGAAAATGATCAAGAAACCAAGAAATGTATGCAACCTATGTACACAGAGGAGACATATAAAGCGTTAAAGGAGGCAATCAAACAAATTCAAGCAGAACAGCACCTCTTTAAAACTTTCTAAAATAGAAAAATGAAAACAATCCCTTCTCTTCTTTTTTTTTTAGACCCACAGGCTTAGTTACATGTTTGTTTAAGAGGAGGGACATTGAAACCCCTGAAACTTTGTTTATCTTTCACTTCTGGATGTCATCCGCATAAATGTTTTACTATTGATAAAAAAAAATAAAATAAAACTCCAGTAGAAATCAACTACTGAACCAACCCAAATGGAGCAGAAGGCAATGGCTACATACTAGAATCTGTTGTCTGGTGGAAACACTTCTAAGGATCACAATGTGAACGGCGAGGAATGAACTCATGCTTAATGGAAAACGAGAATAGCAACGTAAAAATTTATGACTCTAGGCTAAAACTAACCTATTTTTAGATCATAACTTCAATCTGTCCAAGTGATCAGCTGATGACATGAAGCAAAACTGCATAACGCAATTTTGATATCATGCAACAATGTTGCATATGATTGCAGAGGTTTTTGGTAGTGTGCCTTCAGGTAGTTTTTGCCTTTCCTACCAAATATGTTCAAGTTTCATAGGTATTTATTTAATAACTTCAATTTGTCAACCTACATTGAATAAGCATAGAATCTAGCACAACAATAAAAAGAATCACCTTTCTGTTTGATTGATTTAGCTTTTAAGCTCATTATGCACCTCTGCTTATTAAAAGTACTTACTTGAACTCGGTTTCTGTCATTTAACAAGGTTTCATTTGCTGGCTGAATTTGACGATGGCAAGCGAAGTTGTCGTAAACGCCTAGCAGGCCACAATGAACGTCGAAGGAAACCTCAATTAGATACCCTTTCTGGTAAACATAAGCTGCTTCAATCATATCAAGGTATGAAACTTTCAATCTCCCTAAGAACTTAATGCACAATAAAAATGCAGACATAAAACACCCCCCCCCCCCCCCCCCCCAAAAAAAAAAAAAAAAACAAAACAAGACAAAAGCACTACAATAAATTTTGTTTTTTGTTAGCAATTTTTTCAGTACAGATATTAGGCTCTTGCAGGACTTCCTTGGTCCATCCCTAGCTGTCATTATATTTGCAAGATTAGGTCACTGCACAAGACAATGTCAGTCAAGTTAGATAAGTTTGTTTATGTTTAAGATTACAAGTTGACCAATCATCTAATTTCCTTTCTTAGTCAGAACTGTCATTAGAGATAATGTCTTTTATACTATTCTTTTATCCCACTATATCCTTTTTATTTTTCACACAATATTGAGCCTCTTGACCGGAATGAATTTTATAGATTTTGAAAGAAAAAGGAAAACCAGTAAGTTTCCATCTATGAAAGTTTAGGAGAAGTGGCCACGTCAGCCATGCATTGAGTTCCTTTTAATGCTGTCTATTCAATGGTTTTTTTAACATTATAACCACTACGATTCACTTATTAACAACTAATTGGTACATATTGATGACAGATTATATATTTCCTGAAATAATTTAAATAATATGCAGTATGTCCAGATAAATATAGACTACAGACCAATTATGCGGAGTTATGGTCTATGTGATTGATATAATGTGTTGTCACAATTTGTCCAAAAAAATGAAATGAGCTTGTTGTAAATACTTGTATAAGCAGTAATTTGAATAGTTTAAATACAAGGTGCTATGGTTAAATAAATTAATCTCTTTCAGTATGGGTAGTCTAGTAGTTAGACTTTTGATTTTTAAGAGCTTGTGGCATGATTAGTAAGAATCATAATCTAAACTAAGCAAAGGCCCTGGAAACTCTCAAATTAGACTGAGGGTGAAGAGTGTAGAAACAACATCAGGTCAAGTCACTTAATTGAAGTAGACATATGGCATTTAGCTTGCACATAAAGTTTCTAAGTTCAACCAATAAAATTTGCATTCTATTTAATCCTAATAACTAGGAACCTGCATATGAAGAGAATGACAGGAAACGATTGAAAAGGGTGAAAGTCTATACATACATATATATAGCTGAATCTGCCTCGTGCTTCCCAACAATTATGCATAAGCTATCAGAAATCATTCTACTGGCTGCTGGAAAAATGTTTCCTGCTCAAAGTTGTGTCCACGGCTTGTAATAAAATAAGGATTTTGCAGGCACTGGATATCTAGGGACTTCCTTGCCAAAGAGAACACCCTTTGTTTTCCCAGACATTTTTCAAGCAGGCATTGTTTATCCAGGAAAATCTGTACAAGCTAACGGGTTTAGACATATCAAATTAGAAGGGGAGTCATTTAACAGTCCTCAATCAGCAATGCCTATCACCAGTCGGCAGTTGCTTTCGAACTCTATTCTCCATCTACATAGCATTGGGAAACAACATTGTTTGGGACTGCCTTCATCAGGAACTGAAGACTGTAATGTTACTGTTTCCACTGTACAGGAACTGTCAGGGCCCTCAATCTCCAGTCATGCTCTCTCTCTTCTGTCAGCTCAATCACAAGACTTGTCAAGTCATTTGACTGGAATTCCAATGGCTAGCCCCCAGATTATGCAAGGTGATTCTGCCCACCATGGTAATGTTCAAGTTTCTGAGAAACCTCTAAGGGTAAGCTCTATGGAACAGTATGGACCAAATGGACTCTATTCATATGGAATGAACTCCATAGAAGTTGACAAGCTGGGATCAATAATGTTTTCTGATCCTAGTCATGCTGCCGGTTTTCAAGTTCATACTGATGGGATTTTTCAAGAGTCAAAGATGCTGAATGCCAAGTATTGTCCTCCTGATCATGGATCCACGGTTGATTGGCTCCAATTGTCATCACATCTTCAAAGAGTGGAGCAACAAAAGAACTCCATTCAAGTAAAGCAGGAAAATGAGGGCTCGTGCTATTTTCCAACCTTTAGAGCAGTGTGCAATCCGCAAGGTATGCCAAACATATTCACTTTAAAGCTCTAATGATCTGTGTGTCATTTTTCCTGTCGTACTTAGAAGGCGAGGGTGCTTTCACAGGTAAAGTTCATGTGTGGGGTACTAATACAAGGGTTATAGGCAAGGGTGTGAGGATCTATGATAGTGCATTTTGGAGTTGAAGCAAAATGAAGACAAAAATCAGACTATCAATCAAATCGTATAGTATCATTAACTGTTAAAAATGGAAGAGAAGTATAATATTTGCATTCGTCTTATTTGATTTGAGTACATTTTTACAAATAAATAGAGTTACAAGAAACTAAGTATGGAAACATGTACATATGGTAAGTGGACTAATTTAGACTAATGCCTAGAATTAAGGTGATTGCTGGTTTTCTGGAGGCTAAGTATATGGAAAGATATAGTTGTCAATACTCCCCCTTAAGTTGGTGCATGCAAATCCGTAATGCCCAACTTGCGTGAAAAATGATGGAAAAGATCTTGACCTAAAGCTTTGGTGAAGATGTCGTCAACTTGTTCCTTTGAAGAAGTATGAACGGTTGTGAGAGGTCCTGAGCAAATCTTATCACGAATAATGTGGCAATCAATCTCAATATGTTTGGTACGCTCATAAAACACTGGATTGTGTGCAATATGGAGAGTAGATTGATTGTCACAATGTAAGGTGAAGGGATCGGTATGCGGAATGCCAAGGTCAGTGAGAAGTTGCTTCAACCAGGTGAGTTCACATGTGGTGACTGCCATAGTGCGATATTCAGCTTCAGCGGAAGAGCGAGCCACGGTAGTCTGTTTCTTTGTACACCATGATATCGAGCTGGAACCTAACTAAATGAAGTAGCCGGTGGTGGAGCGACGAGTGGTGGGACAGCTGGCCCAATCTGAATTAGTATATGCTGTGACATGTAAATTGCTAGAGGAAGAAAAGAAAATGCCTTGGCCTGGACTGCCTTTGATGTAACGAAGAACACGGGTAGCTGCAGTCATGTGAGGAGCGCGAGGAGCATGCATGAACTGACTGAGAATATTTTCTGTATAAACAATATTAGGTCGAGTGATGGTGAGATAGATGAGGCGGCCAACAAGACGTCCATAAGTGCTAGGATCGGAAAGAAGGTCGCCATCTTCATTGCTGAGCTTCAAGTATTGTTCAATAGGAAAAGGAGTAGTCCGGGCACCAAGTTGTCCGCTGTCGAAAAGAATGTCAAGAGCATATTTGCGTTGATTAAGAAAGATACATTTGGGAGAACGAGCAACTTCGAGTCCAAGAAAATATTTCAGAGAACCAAGGTCTTCGTTTTGAAGTGAGTAGAGAGAACTCTTTTGAAAACCTCGATCTGAGAGGTCGTTTCCAGCAACCAAGATATCATCAACATAAACAAGGACAAGAGTGATACTGGTGTGAGTGACAAGGGTGAATAAAGAATGATCCGCCTGAGACTGATGAAAACCTGCATCAAGAAGCACAGTGGTTAGTTTAAAAAACTAGTTGCGGGAGGCCTGTTTGAGACCGTAGAGTGATTTTCTGAGGCGGTAGACACAAGTCTCCCCCTTTATGCAATATCTGGGTGGCGGGGTCATGTATACTTCTTCATCAAGGTCACCATGTAAGAAAGCATTGTTGACATCAAGTTGGTGAATGATCTACTGTTTTGTAGCAGCAACAACCAACAAGCACCGGACAGTAGTCATTTTGGTGACGGGGGCAAAAGTCTCATGATAGTCAAGGCCTTCAACCTAAGTGTAGCCCTTGGCTACGAGTCTCACTTTATAGCGTTCGATAGAGCCATCCGCTTTGAGCTTAGTTTTGAATACCCATTTACAACCAATGAGCTTCTTGCCAGGAGGGAGTGGTTCAAGTGTCCAAGTTAAATTATCCTCAAGGGCACGGATTTCAGCAGCCATGGCCTCTCGCCAATGAGAATGAGGAAGAGCATCAGAGTAACAGGAGGGTTCAACAGAAGCAATGAGAGCAGTCAAGAAGGTAAGGTGAGAAAGTGAGAAACGTGAATAAGAAAGAAAAGCAGATAAAGGATAAACAGTACCTGAGGTTCGTGCAGCGGGTGAGGATGCCGTGGGCTCTGTGGGAAGAGTTGGACAAACATAGTCTTGGAGTTAGGTAGGACGAGTAGTGGTGCGGTGAGGGCGAATAGAGGGAGGTGGTGGTGTAGGAGGTGAAGTTTCTAGAGGACTAAGGGAAGAAGAGGGAAGAGAGATGGGCGGTAAAAGAGAATCAAGAACAGGAAGGGGAATGATGGGTGAAGAGAGAAGAGGTGAGTGAGATATGTGCTGAGGAAATTGTTGTTCGTGGAAAGTAACTTCGCGGGATTAGAAAATGGCTTGTGTGTCAAGATTGTAGAGTTTGTAAGCCTTGTGAGTGCTAGGGTAGCCTAGGAAGACACATTTGGAGGCACGGAGAGAGAATTTATCACGATGAGCGTTGAGAGTTTGTGCGTAATAGAGACAACCAAACACACGAAGATGGTCATAAGTGGATGTTTTATTGAAGAGGATCTCGAAAGGGGATTTATTTTGGAGGTGACGACTTGGAGTACGATTGATGAGATATGCAACAGTGAGAACACAGTCACCCGAAAATTTTAAAGGCAAATGGGCTTGAAAACGGAGACTACGAGCAATATTGAGAAGGTGCCGATTCCGCAACACCATTTTGTTGCGGAGTTTCAACACAGGTACACTCATGAATAATGCCATGATCATGAAGGTAGGATTGTAATTTGTGAGAAAGAAATTCTTGTCCATTATCAGTTTGAATGATTTTAATAGTCGTATTGAATTGATTCCGGGCGAGAGCAAAAAAATGCATGAGATGGGTGTAGGCTTTAGATTTATAACGCATAAGATATATCCAAGTAGTGCGAGAAAAATCATCAACTATGGTGAGAAAATAATGAGCCCCACATATGGAAGATGTATGATAACCTCCCCAAATATTACAAAAAATACGATTAAAATAAAAAGTACTTTTATTAGCATGAGAAGGAAAAGGTAGTCTGGTGTGCTTTGAATGAGCACAAATTTCACAATTAGAAATAATACAAGAATTATTAAAAATGCTGGGAATGATGAAGCTAGAAGGGTGACCTAGGCGTTGGTGCCACAGGATTTTATTGGCAGTAGGTTGTGCAGAGAGAGCTAGGATGGGATTGGGGCGGTACACGTAAAGCCCATTGCAAAAATCACCCGCTCCAATCAGCCTCATCGAGTGTGGGTCCTGAAATAGACAAGTGGTAGAAGAAAAGGAGACAACACTGGAATTATTAGTGGTGAGTTGAGGGACGGATAACAAATTAAAAGAAAATTGAGGGATATAAAGCACATTATGTAAAGTGAGGGTGTGGGATAAGATGCAAGTGCTGATGGCTTCAATAGAAATGGTCTTGCCTGTGGGTAACTGAACCATTCTTTCAGAAGATGGGCTGTGTAGAGTGGAAAATGAGGCGTGGCAGTGACACATGTGGTCATTGGCGCCACTATCTACCACCCAATCACGGTGGGGATCAAAAGAAACAGAGAGAGGAGCAATATTACCAACAAAATGGGTTGAGGACGTGGAAGGATTGAGCAGCTCCATGAATTTCTGGTAGAGATCCGGCGACAATCCAGGAACAGGACTCAAGGTGGAGAGGGAAGCAGAGGCGTGATTGGCAACACTCGGTGGTTTCCCGAGAAGAGATGGGCGAGTTTGAGTGTGTGGTTCGCGGCCCGGTGGGTAACCGATCAGTCACCAACATCGGTTGCGGAGGTGGCCTTCCTTGCCGCATTCCGTGCACTTGAGGGTTGATTTCGAACCAGCAAATGACCAGGCTGCCAAGGCGAGAGGATCGGCTGGTGGTGGCCGCAGATGCAAGAGTCGGTGTTGTTCTTTTTGAAATAAAATGGATAAAACTTTGGAGATGGAAGGGAGAGGTTCTAGAGCAAGAATCTGGGTTTGGAGAGATGCAAAGGAATCATTGAGGCCAAGTAAGAATTGAAAAACACGTTTATCTTTAGCTTGTTGTTGTAATTGTTTGAGATCTTGGCTATTTTGTAAATGGTTGAGTTCATCCCAAATTTGTTTAATTTGGTTGTGTAATATTCATGGACGGAATTTGTGGTTTGGTGCAAGGAAGAGAGTTCACGCTTGAGATGATAAATACGGGCGTTGTTGCCATGACAGAAACGGAAGGTAAGATCAAGCCAAACATCACGGGGATCATTATGATATTCAAGAGAGTTGGCAATGGAGGGGCTGATGGAGTTCAAAATCCAGGTAAGGACCATGTCCTTGGTTTGGTTCCATTGTTTGTAGTCTGGAGAGCTAGGATCAGGGGTGGGAAGAGAGCCATCCACAAAGCTGAGTTTGTTCTTGGCATTGAGTGCGCGGGTCATGGCTTTTTGCCATTTTGGAAAATTATCTCCTGTAAGGAGACCAGAAACAAGAATTAGGCTAGGGGAATCAAAGGGATGGAGGAGATATGGAGAGAGGACAGTGGAAGAGGAAGATGAAGAGGAAGAGGAAGAAGAGGCCATGGAGGGCTCGGGTAGGGTAGGGTAGGGATCGTGTTTAGGCTGATACCATGTTAAAAATGGAAGAGAAGTATAATATTTGCATTCGTCTTATTTGATTTTAGTACATTTTTACAAATAAATAGAGTTACAAGAAACTAAGTATGGAAACATGTACATATGGTAAGTGGACTAATTTAGACTAATGCCTAGAATTAAGGTGATTGCTGATTTTCTGGAGGCTAAGTATATGGAAAGATATAGCTGTCAATATTAACCATGTAAGAGCACAGAGCTGCTTATGTTGGTCCTTTGCTTTGAGAGTTATCTAAAAGTTTGATATCAATTGAAAGAGACTTGATATTTCAAATTCCTTAACTGTCAAGATGCAAACCAGTGGTCAAAGGACGAGTTTGGGATGAGTTGTAGACTCAGACATCTCTCACGGGTGGGGCTGTGTATCTAAGGGCCCTACCTTAGTGAGGTTCCACGTTATCAAAAGAAATTTCCTTAAAATGAGGAAGCATGAATGACACAGAAAAATAGAGAAAAACCTTTGCAGTTTCAGGCTTGTTGATACCCCTAGTTATTGTGAACAATAAATAGAAACAGTTTTGTTGGTGCAGGTTAAGGGGAGGCGGTTGAAGACATTCTGCATGGATCAGAATACTCTACTAAGTACTAACTTCCATTGAGCTGTTTGAAAGGTTGATAGAAACTATAGACACCGTAAGTAGGAACATTCCTTTTCCCAAAAAGGCAAATAAGAAAAAGATTTGTGGCTCTTGCTACTGTAAAGTGATGCTAGTTTGAATCTGTAAGTTCCTTTAAGTACCCTTTATTCCCTTTATTTCTACAAATATTATGTCAATTTAAGTATTTTAGATATTATTGATGAAACCGTGAGATAACCTCTCTCTCTCTCTCTCTCTCTCTCTCTCTCTCTCTCTCTCTCCCCTTGTGTTCTGGGAACAGTTGCATGCCTTTGATCGAAAATGTCTATATCTTTCGAGGGAGAAAAACTTTATATCTTTAGAACATAATTCAATAAATAAAAGTAAAATAATGCTATCTGGTCATTCAAAGCAAGGAATTATATTATCTCCCCCCCCCCCCCCCCCCCGGCAACCTCACATTCGTTTGTAAAGGCTTTGCCGTTAAGCTAGTTGTAATTTAGCATATTTTCTTAAAATAATTCGTTTTTTTCTTTTTTGGATACACTTGATATTAAACATAAATAATAAACAATTAGGCTACTATTATAAAGCAAATTGACTAATTTTTTGGAAGTATAACACGTGCATGATAACATGACTAATGCTAGTGGTACGTTCGAGATTGACAAACTTAATTATACCTAATAAATCTGGTCCATTGATTGGCAAAGACCATGGTTCCAACTTCCTTCTTCCCCCTATGGCCTATTTTGTTGGGTCGTGGAGTCTGATTGTTTTGAGCTGAGAAGACATCAAGTTGAGAGTTCGCTCGACTCTCACTCGACATAGCGCTTGAGCGAAGCTCAGGCAGGGAGTTTGCTCAAGCTCGAGCGAAGCTCAGACATATTGTCCTCTCCTAGTGCGCGACAGTGGATTCGAGCGAAACTTAACCCTAGTGGTCACTCGATTGGCTGCTCAAGCCAATGCTGGATAGGATGTTCGTTTGTTATGTTTTGAAACTTAAATGTATTAGATTGAACTAAGAGGAACATAAACGGTACAAATGAATATTGCGAGAGAGAAAAGGTCCTATAGAGAGAGTTGAGATTTGTATTAATAGAATGAAACTCTTGTAACTCACTGTGTGATTGTAATCTCTTCTAAAATAAAATTTTCTACAATTCTGTGAACATAGACATATTGTCGAACCATGTTAAATATTGTGAATTTTGTGTGTGCTTGATTCCCATGTTTCTGCAATTATTTCATTATCTATCTCACTAATGTTGTGTGTGGGTGTGGAGTTTCTCACAACATGTTTTGCCTGCAAATTGCAACGAACAACGAAGCCAATAGATTTTTATAAAGTAGTGCTAAATACAATTTTAGAGTGTGCAAGTTCAATGCACTTATATTGAAAAAAGTGGCATCCATCATGAAAAAGTTGATTTTTTTTTTTATGTGGATCTTAGATTTTTCCTATTTTTCAAATGAAATATGCGAGACTTATATATCCTAAAACTATATAAATATTTTTCATTATAGAGTATGAAAAAGCATTTCCTTTCTAGAACTAGAATTACAAGATGGAGCCTTTCAAAGCCCACCTTTTATTTTTATTTTTATTTTCATTGACATTGTTTTTAAAATTCAAATTAGAGGGAAATTTTGGATATTAATTAAAGCAGAATGTACTGAGATAGGATAATACAAGGAGCTCAAACCAGATTTTATATTTGGTTGCTAGCTGTGGCAGCATCTTTTAACTCATAAGATTGATTCAACATTTCTCCAAAATTTTATTAATCCTAAAATTGGTAATTCACACATGGAGTGGAGGCACTACTATTATTAATACAAAATTTAGGCTCGGTTTAGTTTCACAAACCTTTCAAACCATATCATCACATCTTAACATTCAAATACAAATACAAATATTATTTTCAAATTTTCAAATTTTTCATCTAATCATTACAAATTTTTCAAACTTCTAAACAAAATACAAAACACGATTCAACTTTTTCAAATTCCAAAACAACAATAATATTAAAAATTATATCTTAACCATTTTTTAACTTTATAATTTTTTATTTAACTTTTTATCTCTCATTTTTCAAAACCTTATAAAAATCTTAATTCAAATTATTTCACTACTATTAACAAATTATCTCACTATTTTTACATATTTCTCATCTCATATGTATAATCAAACGATGCCTTATTCTCACAGTTTACTAAATGAGAGATTATGAATTTGAATTTTCATGAACACAATGTTAAGGAGACAAGACTCATATTGATTAATGATTATTTTAGTATCGCTTTTGTTCTAGGTTGGGTTTGGGTTAACATTTAATTACAAATCATCAATTTGTTTCTTTCTGTTTTCTATTTAAAAGAAAATGATTTGTATAAGTGTAGGGCATGCAAGTACCGTATAGATTTTTTGGAATAAGTGAGCTCCACGTGAGAAAATTTCATTTATTCGATGAGTTCGTCTACGTATAGTCCCCTTTCGGGAACTGCCCACGCAGGCCTGGACATTTTTATCCCTAAAAGTTTTTTGAATTACAATAATGCCACTTATCTTCTGTCGAAATGCATTTGTATTCCTCTGAAATCGATTGAAAATTTTCCCACTCTCCTCTATTTAATCCATGTGTGATGGAGTAGCACTATAGCAATGATCGAGTCCTACACCATCATCGGCCACTTCTACCACCGTCGGCCTCCTCATAAATCTCCCTAGTGGGTCTCAGGGTTTTGTTTCGAGTATTCTCAGAATCCATCTACTTCGCCGTCATCGACTTGAGTTTCTCCTCCACCACTGTTGGCATCGACTTCTACCATCTCTCATTATTCATGCCTTGTAACACGAGCACAAAATTGCTATGTTGGTAGGTATGTTTTTCCTGACTTAAAAAATCATTGTTGCTGGTTGGTTCCGAATATTTTTTTTTTGCCTTGTAACACAAGCACAAACAATACTAACGACAGGGAACTAGAAAAGCTGAAAATAGCTTTCTTGCGATGGAACTAAAAGATTGAATGTAGGTTTTATGATTTGTATTTTTTTCATTTTTATTTTGGCAAGGAATTTGATATGAATAATTGCAAGCAGAGTAGTGTTTCTTTTTTTGTCAAAATAGAGTAGTATTTCTTTAGTGATGACTTAAACAGGTTGAGTGCAGCAATAAACACTTTCTTATGACTTAAAGTTGTGCACTTTTTCCTTCCACGTTACGAAAAAGGAAGGAAGAAGAATAGGACTCAATAAAATTATGTGCGTAATTTTCTTGTGCACGTTGGACATTTGTATATTTCTTGATGTGCTTAGTTTTTGTTGAATTTCCTCTTGTGCTTAAATATTTCAAGATGGTTCACTGATCTATTTTTTATGTTAGTTTTCCTCTCTGAATAGGTATTGTTGGTGTACAACTAG
Source organism: Juglans mandshurica (assembly GCA_022457165.1). Classification (NCBI taxonomy): domain Eukaryota; kingdom Viridiplantae; phylum Streptophyta; class Magnoliopsida; order Fagales; family Juglandaceae; genus Juglans; species Juglans mandshurica. Next base: position 20,867,354 of record CM039629.1, on the reverse strand, counting down.
ATGGAGAAAGGGGAAGAATGCACATCTACTAAATTGAAATTTTATTTATGTATTGAATTTTAGGCAAACTCACTTTCGAAAGATGTATTAAATACGAGTGGCACGCAGTCACAATAAATGAGGTATTTCTGCCTGGCACACAATTAATTGTTCATACACAGGTATGTTGTAGTTCCATACATCTTTCTTTGCTTAATAATGCTTGATGTTTTGCTTATCAGTTTTACATATTGCAGGTGCACTTTCAACATCATGGTGCTGATGAGGATAATTGAGAGTATATATGTCAAATCGTGTTAACGGGTCGTGTTCGTGTCGTATCAAGGCTTGTATACTATACTATATGGGTCAATTAGAACACGATCCTTTAAATTTATCGTATCAAAATTTCAAACCCTAACATGACCTATTAACATAACGGGTCGTGTCGTGTCAACTCGTTTTGACCTGTTTGTGAATGCTACGAAATAGATTAACACGACCGGACCCAACTCGGCTCGACCCATTTCAACCAGTTTATGTAAATGGGTTGAACAAACTCGAAATTGACCTATTTAACCTAATTAAGTTTAGCATAATTTTATATAAATATTAAAATCACAATATCTATAAAAAAATATAAAACTAACTACAAGTCCAAAATTACAATCCAAACAATAAAAATATCGAAATTAAAATTTCAACAATTTTATTTTTAGGTATAAGAGTGTAATTGTAACTTTAATTTTCTTAACGGGTCATAACGGGTTAACCCGTTATCAACCTGTTAAGCAATCGTGTTTTAACGGGTCAACCCGTTTTAACCTGAACCCGTTAAAACTACACCTAAACCCGTTATTATAGTGTCGTGTTCGTGTTCGTATTGGGTTAACGGGTCGTATCATATATTGCAACCCCTAATTGAGAGCATGTAGTTTTGGTTCATTGATGATCGGTTGTGGCATTTTGAGAATTTTGTAACTTGGCAACTCTCCCTATCTGGTGCTTTAGTAGCTTGGTAACATGCCAATATGGAAATTTTTGTAGTACCTAAATGTATTGATTATAATTCAATGTAAATGTGAATTCTGAATGTATAATATGTATTGAACTTGTATTATATAGAGGATTGACTTTATTTGAGAATGTGGTGCATGGTGCATGTTAGATCAGTCCTAAGCATTATACAAATCTGAATGCCACTTAAAAATCTGAGTGTCACAAATTTTATTTTCTGGTAATATACAAGCAGCAATCTCATAGTTGAAAGCCAAACAGTAAGAGGAAACTCTTCAAGCAAAAAAGCTATCTTCCATTAAACTCATTTGAAATTATCTGAGACACATTACATGTCAACACTCTTGTACACAGTTGGGTAAAATTGAACTCAAACACTAAAAAACATAACAAATCTATAAATCTATTAACAATAGACAAAGAAGTCCCTAACACGAACTTAATCTCCCATTGATCTTGATCATAGCAACCACTTCTTGGTACACAATGGTTCCCTCTAGGCCACTACTTTGTCTTCTTCCAATCTAAGAAAAGAATCAAGCAACTTGGAGAATGGGCTATTGAAGCAGGTCTTGAGAATTGAACAGATCCAATAAAGCTTCCTGCAGTATTGGTTAATGGACTTGGATTAGGAACAACTATATTCTTGCATGACCCAGAAGGTGCTCTAGCATGCCAAATCTCTACAATATTAGAGTCTTTCATAGAAACCTCCATGCATACAATAAAATGTCATAAGAAGAGCATGGACAAAAGCATATAGCATTCAGAAATATTGCAGACAATGACATGTCCGCCATTTGATGTCCTATGAAGGTCTTTTGAGTTGATACAAAACTGAAAAATGTAAAGATAAAGTTCTCTCCAACAAAATACTTTCATAAAAACAGTTCTACCTCTCACCCCATTTTGACATATTTGTTGCATTTTGTTGCATGTAGGAAAACAGGAGAAGAGAGAAACAGAGCATGGTTTATAATTTGGTGACTAGTCGCAATATATGGTCCACTTTCTCTTCAGTATTTAACTCCGCGTAATTCTAATGATTCTAAACTTATTGTAATTATAAGTGGTTAAGACCTTGAATTTAACACATTGTAATTCTACCAATGACTTCTCTTTCCTTTTTTATTGTTAATATATTAGACTAAAGAAAGAATGTGAGTCTCAAGGCTAAGGCCTAATACTTCTTTTATAAAAGGTATGGACTGGACAAGATCTTTTATATATGCGATGTACATCCATAGGTACTTACCTACAAAAAAAACATGGATATTGTTTAGTATTGGATGAGCTCAATATATATATATATATATATATATATAATACTAGTTGACCTGTGTGTGTGAAGCACTAAAATCCAAGGGGACTTGACATGCTTGCTTTTCTTGTTTAGGAAACAAGTGACCTATCCAAGTGAGCCTAAAAACAAACATTTGGGTGGGCAAAAAGTTACACTTCCATTCGCTCCCCCATTCCATTTTCCAAGCAACTAACCTGTTGAGGACTTGGGTGTTTGGCGTCGTGTAGGAAGAAGAGAAGTTAGCAAGAAGGAGAGAAGGGGGTTACGGGCTGAGTAATTGATCGTGGGCCAGGCTTGAGTCGTGGGTTGTTGCATCGTGGGCTTGCTTGGGGCCTGCTCTTTTAATTCTGTTTACTTGTTTTTGTTCAATTATGTTATTATGTCCAGCCCATGAAGGGCTTATCAGTCATTTACTTAACTATTCTATTTCATATTTCCGTTAATTTCTTCAAGAGAATTTGTAAGGAGGGATCATTTATCAATACAAGGTTTTATCCTTCTGAAGGTGCTAATTTCCTTGAAAAATCAGAGTCTATTCTTCCTTTTTACAATTCATCACACACACATTTGGGTCCATAACAATTTCTGGCAACAAAGCCGAAGTTTCTAGAACCTGGAAACAATCATCCATGGCTGAGGGTACTCGATCCAAGGAACTGAAGAAGTTGGTTTTGGGGATGAAGCAGCATCAAGACCTGCAAGACCAAAGAGTAGAGGGCCATAAAAAATCTCTTGATGATTTATCAAAGAAAATGGATCTTCTTTTAAAAACTTTAAATGGGGGTCACTCACACTTCAGATTTGTCCATAACTCCCACCAGGAGGAAGAGGTTATTGGGGGATGGTTCGGGAGCTACTGGGGGAATGCATTTTCGTTCAGTTAAGTTGGATTTTCCAAGGTTTGAATGAGAAAACCCAACTGGGTGGATTTACAAAGTGAATCATTATTTTGCTTTACACCTAATGTTGGATCACCAGAAAATACTTATGTGTTCATTTCACATGGAGAGAGATGTCTTGGTCTGGTTTCAGGATACTGAGAAGACAGGGTGTTTGTAGACTTGGGATTCATTTATACAAGCACTGCAGATCAGGTTTGGAAGCTCTTCATACGATGACCCCATGGAGGCCATTACCAGGTTGAGGAAAACCACTATTGTTTCAGGCTATATGACACAATTTGAGGTATTTTCTACTCATCTTAGAGGGTTGTCTGAAAATTATAAACTCAATTGTTTCCTTAGTGGACTTAAGGATGAGATTAGACTCCCTATTAGAATGCTTAAATCTCATAATCTGAACTCTGCATTTGGATTAGCTAAAATCCAAGAGTACATAAATAGTTCAAGAAGGAATTCTAGATTTGGAAATTTTTACGGTAACCCTTCAAAAGGGGTTCATGATGGGCAGTGATAACTAGGTTTTTTTTTATCTTAGTTTACTAAGTGGGAAAATGTACCTTCTAAAGGGTTTTCTCCCAAGGGAACTCTCCCTATCCAAAGGGTGAGTCCTACTAAAATGAAGGAAATAAGAGAGAAGAGACTTTGTTACTTTTGTAATGACAAATGGAACCATACTCATAGATGTAGGAAAGCCGAACTCTTTGTTATGGAAGGGATTGATTTACCATTAGAAGATGAGGGAGTTGAGGAGGGAAATGGAGAGAGTGACAAGGAAAACGAAGAGTTGATGGTGCAAAAGGTGGGGGGAGAGACCCCTAAGATATCTTTCCATGCCATAACAGGGTCCATTAATCCAAGAACCTTGCGGGTGTTGGGCAAAATAAAAGGGCACTGTGGTGATATTAGTTGACACGGGAAGTACCCATAATTTCCTTGATCCTACTGTAGCAACTAAGGCTAAATGGGATGTGGATTTAGAAGAACAAATGGAGGTAAGGGTGGCTAATGGCAAGAGAACTAGAAGTAAAGGCAAGTTGACTGGTGTTGAATTTGTGGTGGAGGGGCAGAAATTCTCCACTGTTTTCTTTTTATTACCCTTAGGGGGTGTGATAGAGTGCTGGGTATGCACTAGTTGAGGACTTTGGGACCAGTATTATGTGATTTTTCATCCCTAACTATGACCTTTACAGTGGGGAAGGTTTCTGTTACACTTAAGGGCTTGAATCCTAGCCCAACTAAATGGATTGAGGGGGTAGAATTAACTCAGCTCACTAAAGTAGAAAGGAGGGGCTGTTTTTACAAATTCTTGAAGTTAAATCTGGTGTGGAAGAGTCACAAGTACCCATGGATTTGGGAAGAGTATCAGATAAATTCAGCAAGGTTTTTTTTTTTTTAGCCTAATGGACTACCACCTAAGAGAAATTATGATCATTCCATTAATCTCAAATAGGGTACTGCACCTGTATTGGTAAGACCCTACATGTACCCATTCTATCAAAAAAATGAAATTGAAAAAATAGTACAAGAATTGCTGGCGACTAGAGTAATTAGACTCAGCCAATCCCCATTTTCTTCCCTTGTATTGCTGGTCAGAAAAGATGATGAGAGTTGGAGGATGTGTGTGGACTATCGCGCATTAAACAAGGAAACAATTAAGGATAAGCTTCCTATTCCAGTGATTGATGAGTTGCTAGATGAATTCAAAGGTGCAACTATTTTTTCTAAGCTAGATTTGAGATCCGGTTACCATCAGATAAGTGTCAAGGAAAGAGATGTGCCTAAAATAGCTTTTAGGACCCACTAAGGACACTATGAATTCTTGGTGATAATCTTTGGGCTGACCAATTCCCTTACCACGTTTCAAGGCTTAATGAATGAAGTATTCTAGCCTTACTTAAGGAAGTTCGTGATCGTTTTCTTTGACGATATTCTATTTTATAATAAAATCAGATTAATAACACTTGGGGCATTTAACCTTGGTGCTGAAAACCTTAGCTGGACATTCACTGTTTGCTAAGAAGAGCAAATGCAAGTTTGGATGTAGGGAGATGGAGAATTTGGGTCACATAGTGTCGGCTGAAGGGGTTAAGGCTGATTCCTCCAAAATACACTTCATGATAGAGTGGTCACAACCTAAATCCTTAAAGTCATTGAGGGGATTTTTGGAACTTACGGGATACTACAGAAAATTCATTTAGCATTATGGAATATTGGTAGCCCCCTTACTGCATTACTTAAAAATAATTTATTTCACTGGATTGAATCAGCTTCTAAGGCCTTTGAGAGGTTGAAAACTTCTATGACTAAACCCCCGGTGTTAGCTTTGCCAAAATTTTCTAAGCCCTTTCTTATAGAATGTGATGCCTTAGGTGTGAGCATAGGTGTTGTCCTAATGTAGGAGAGAGGGCCCTTAGCCTACCTTAGCCATGCTCTTAAGGGAAAGGCTTTGGAACCTTCAACTTATGAAAGGGAGCTTCTAGCCCTAATGTATGTAGTAAAGAAATGGAGACCCTACTTGGTGGGTAGGTCCTTTGTAATCAGGACTGATCAGCAAAGTTTGAAGTTCCTTTTAGAGCAGAAAATTGGTACTCCTTCACAACAAAAGTGGACCAGTAAGCTATTGGGATATGACTTCTTAATAGAATATAAGAAGGGAAGAGAAAACAAGGCTATTGATGCCTTGTCAAGACAGCCCGAGGTAGTTGAAGAAGGGTCCTTGGCTGGGATCATAGTTTTGGATCCTATATGGTTGCAAGAACTAAGAAACTCCTATAGGGGTGATATGGAGTTTCAAGAGCTATGTCAAAAATTAAAGAAGGAGCAGTTAGCTGAGAAGGGTTTCTCCTTGGTGAATGGGTTGCTTGTGAAGAAGAGAATGATTTACTTAACTAAAAACTCTCCTTTTAAAACTCAAGTGTTACACTAAATAAATGACAGCCCCTATGGAGGACATGCAGGGTACCAAAAATCCTTACACAAGGCTAAGGCTGATTTTTTCTGGCTTGAAATGAAAAAAAGATCTTAAAACCTACATAAGGGAGTGTGCCACTTGCCAAAGGTGCAAATCCGAGAACTTGCACCCTGCTAGTCTTCTCCAACCACTGCAAATTTCGACAAGAAGTTGGACTGACATCTCAATGGATTTCATTGAGGCACTTCCCATGTCAAAAGGGTTTACAGTAATCCTAGTGGTAGTAGATCGATTCACGAAGTATGCTTACTTCCTTCCCTTGTCATACCCCTACATTGCATCTACAGTGACAAAACTATTCTTCTCACATATATTCAAATTGCATGGGATGCCTTCTACTATAGTATCAGACCGTGATGTTATTTTCACCAGTTCCTTTTGGAAGGAGATGTTCAAGCTGCAGGGCACTAAACTATCCTATTCCTCAACCTACCATCCATAATCCGATGGTCAGACTGAGGTGGTTAACCGCTGCATACAACAGTATTTGAGGCGTTTCGTGCACAACAGGCCAAAGGAGTGGTCCACCTTGTTACCATGGGGGGAAAGGTGGTACAACACAAACCTCCATTCCTCCACTAAAGTCACCCCATTTGAGGCTTTGTACGAGGTTCCACCCGTTACCCTAGTGCAGTATGTCTCAGGAACTACTCAGAACCAGGAGGTTGATTCTCAACTGAAGACCTGAGAACAAATCATCACAATACTCAAGAAAAATTTACAAGCAGCCCTAGAGTCTATGAAGAAACAATATGACAAGCACCATATTAGCAGAGAATTCGAGATTGGGGATCTAGTTTACCTCAAACTACAGAAACATCGACAGGAAAGTGTAGCCACATGACAAAGTTTCAAACTTTCCCCCAGTTTCTTCGGACCCTTCAAGGTTTTGGAAAATATTGGTGGAGTCGTCTACAAACTGGAGTTGCCCCCGATTCCTTGATCCACCTCGTGTTTCATGTTTCCTTCCTCAAGAAACACATCCGATCGAGTATTAATCCCTCACCGAAGTTGTCGTCTGTCGATCCGCATGGATCCCTGTGCATCGAACCAGAAAGGGTGTTAGATCGCCGAATGATTAAGCACAAAAACCATGCTTTGATCGAACTCTTGATCAAATGGAGTGGCTCTCCAGAAGAGGACTCATCGTGGAAGAGCTTTGTCGGCAATTCCCCGACCTTGTGGGCAAGGTCTTATGAGGGGAATGTGTTGTTGAGGACTTGGGTGTTTGGCGTCGTGTAGGAAGAAGAGAAGTTAGCAGGAAGAAGAGAAAGGGGTTACGGGCTGAGTAATTGATCGTGGGCATGCTTGAGTCGTGGGTTGTTGCATCGTGGGCTTGTTGTGGGCCTGCTCTTTTAATTTTGTTTACTTGTTTTAGTTTACTTATGTTATTCTGTCCAGCCCATGAAGGGCTTTTTAGTCATTTACTTTACTATTCTGTTTTATCTTTCTGTTAAATTTTTTAGAATAATTTTTAAGGAGGGATCATTTATCAATATAAGGTTTTATCCTTCTGGAGGTGCTGATTTCCTCGAAGAATCAGAGCCCGTTCTTCATTTTTACAATTCATCACACACACACATTTGGGTCCTTAACATAACCATAATCCAAAAATTTTATAGAGAACATAGAGAGCAAAAATTATAGCTTCCACTGAAAAATTTATGGTTCCAGAATCTCAAAGAAGTGTATGGTTCCACTAAAAATTTACATTGCTGAGGAAGGGGATGACGATCTCGCATTGACGAAGGCGACGATGATCTCAATATGAAGGCAAAGGTGTTTCGATCCGAAAGCGAAGACGATCTTAATTATTTTGGGAAGAATGAAGATCTCTAATATCTGAAGCAGAAGTTGAAAATCTGATTTTAGGCCCGATTCTTTTATAGTTTCATGTGTTTTACTCCGCTTAATGGAATGACAACATTTTAACTATTAATGAAACGATTCCTCTCTAACCAAGCACGGGGATTTCCAAAGTATGGACTGCATACAGAATTTTTCTTAAAAACTTTTCTAAATATCAAAAGTCAGTTAAAAAATAATAAATAATTACTAAATTGATAATTTAGCAACGCAGTCGTTGTAGTATAGTGGTGAGTATTCCCGCCTGTCACGCGGGTGACCCGGGTTCGATCCCCGGCAACGGCGAATATAATTTTTGGTTTCGAAGTATTATCAATTGGAGGGAATATCTAACGAAAACACTTTGATTTCGGTTCCCGCTATCTCTCACTCTGCGAACTAGGCATTTCAATCTATAAAATCAATATCCTTCAACTTCGTCCATTTTCGAAACTCCGGAGCTCAGCGCTCGCGCTCTTCACCTACCAATGGCCAAACCTGGAGAAGATGACCTATCGGACGGCCTGGAAATCACTTCCATTGGATCTCTATACAAAGGTCCTTGGGACAAGAAGTACTGGAGCAGCTCTAGGGTTCGGTTGCCACTTTCTTCCCCCTTCTCTCTCTCTCAATATTTGTTTTTCTTGATTTTTATTTTCCATTTTATTTTCGTTAAAAACCTGTAATGTGCATTCGGTTTGATTTTCTGCGTGGCCATGCGAATCATCTTGAAATGTATGTAGGTTGAGATCTGTATTGATGTGATAATTAGCATTCAAACCGACAGGACTTCACTTAACTGGATTTTACATGATTTAAATCTCGCAAATAGATCTTGTGCGTATTGTTTGATATGTTTGGGAAGGCTAATCGCTTATAGGAGTGGTCTAACGATTGTTTTGTGAAATGCATTAGGAAGATCCAGCAATGCTGGTACTGGGTAACAATAAAGTCATTCATAAAATTTTCACTATTGGCCTAAGGCTCTCAACAAAAAACTTGAAAACGCTCACTCATTGACTGAACAGACAGTACTGGTTTCAAAGCTTTGGAAAGGCGATGAAAGATATGCGGAACAGGGGTGTATGAGTCCGAGAATGAGGAGAATATATATGATTTTCTTAAATAAAGAATAAAAAAAAATTATGATTTCAAAATTCTGTGATGATAGTGCTCTACTAAACTTCTGATATGTTTGGATGGCCAAATTGCCTACACAAGATCAAGATCAAGCTGATGAGGAAGAAAATAAGACCTGATTGTTTGGCATAGGCTGTTGAAGATAACATTTTTTTTATGACAGGGAACCACCTCATGTTAGAGCCTGTAGGACTCATCCATGGAATCTAAAACCCAGGTAAACTAGCACAGCAGCCCACCGCCATGGCCTCCCACTTAAATTTCATCCCAAGGGGAATAAAACCTGTGACATGGAGCTCATGCACACAAGTTCGCCCTTACCACTTGGGCTACCTGTGGTGGGTCTTGTTGAAGATAACATTTCAAAGCTAAAGTTATCAAATATCGGTTGTTTAAGCTTGTTTCATCACCAGCTCTCGCTCTAGTATGCCTGTACAGAAAGGGTTTCAGTATGAATATGGTGAGCAACAAAGGCGAAGAATGACATTTTGTATTGCTTGAAAGTTTTTCTTTTTTAGTTATAGGTGGAATCTGTCCATATAGCTTGTTATCTATTGATTTATCAAGTAAAAGTGGAGATATTTGTCAATGAAAAGAGAAGTTGAAGTCGAAGCAATAAGGTTGGCTGTGAATTCTTGAAGTGCTCCATTTAATGGTCTCACCATTATTACTGAGTTGCAATTATCTTATGAAAAATGTTTTGTAGATTGACTTAGTTTTTTTGTGGGGTGGATTGGGGGAGAGAAAAAAGTTCCATTTGATTAAATCGGACAAGATTTGTACACCCCTTTCTTGTGGAGGGTTGGGAATTAGAAAGTTGAGTATTTTTAATAAGGCCTTGCTTGGGAAATGGTTGTGGCGGTACCACCAAGAAAGAGATGCTTTATGGAGGATTGTGGTTGATGCTAAACTTGGGAGCACTTGGGGAGGTTGGATTTCTAATGAAGTGCGTGGATCGTATGGTGTGGGAGTATGGAGATCTATTAGGAAGGGCTGGGAGGATTTCATTCGTAATTTCAGATTTGTGGTGGGGCCCGGTACTAGGGTCAGATTTTGGGTTGATGTTTGGTGCGGAGACGTTGCTTTAAAGGAGGTTTATCCTTATCTCTTCAGAATTGCATTGCATAAGGAAGCCTCTGTAGCTGATTATATGGATTCCTCGAATGGCCTGCTGCAGTGGAATGTATCATTTATCAGAGCAGTTCAAGATTGGGAAGTAAGAGACATTTCTGAGTTTTATGGCACCTTGTATGCTTTGAATTTGGACTGTGGTGTGGAGGACAAACTGTTGTGGATGCATCCAGGGAACAAGAATTTCGCAGTTAGATTCTTATGTAATGTTATGTTTCTCATCCTTCCATTGTCTTCCCTTGGAAGCGCATTTGGAAAATCAAAGTGCTCCTAAAAGTTGTTTTTTTTGGTTGGCTGGCCTCTCATGGGAAAATTTTGACACAGACTAGTTGAGGAAGCTTGGCTTTCATAATGGATTGTTGATTTATGTGTAAATGGAATGGCGAATCGACGGACCATTGCTTCTCCACTGTGATGTGGCAAAGGCTCTATGGGATGAAATTCTTGTAAGGCTGGAAATTGCTTGGGTGATGTCTAAGAGAGTGGTGGTCTTTTGGCTTGTTGGAGTAGAGTACAAGGAAATCACCAAATAGCAGATGTTTGGAAGATGGTGCCTCTATGTCTTATGTGGTGTATATGGAATGAGAGGAATGAAAGATGTTTTGAAAATAGAGAACAATCATTGGGGGGGGGGGGGGGGGGGTTAGAGACTTATTTTTACAATCTTTGTTACTTTGGGATAAGGCTACTTTAGTTGAGGGCGATAGTTTTAATGACTTGTATGCTTCTTTTTTTGTCTGCAGGTTGTAAGTAGGTATTTCTCTCTTGTATGTTACCTGAGTACTTGGGCTATACCTAATCATGAGAATCAATAAATTTTCTTACTTATCAAAAAAGTTTCCAAATGCTTCTCTCTGAAGTGTTAAATTGATACTAACAAAGGTTTTCTATATTTGCCATTCGGTACATTGAGAATAAGGAACAAAGCCATGTTAGTTCTCTACAATGTGTTCCCTTCCCTAGAACTCATGCCATGTCACTCATTTTTGTTCCTTTTATGTTACATTTGAAATCAACTAAATCTTATTATTTTCTAGGGTAAAGATCGGTATCCTTATCCTGTTGGGTATCAAGTCATAAGAGCTCATAATGGGAACATGTATAAGATGGAAATTCATGAAGGTCTTAAGGGTCCATTGTTTGTGGTATGTAGCCCGACTCTGCTGCTCTTGATTTGCTTTGCTAACTAGTTTGGGTCTGCAATGTAGTTTTTAGCCTATGAATAAAACATGGAAATTCCATTCTGTATATGCAGATTGCTTCTGATGGACGTTCATGTTCTGGCCAAACTCCAGATATTGCATGGGAGAAATGCCAAAAGAAAGGTTTTACTCGCATGAAGATTTGGCATGGAAAGAGATTTTCATGCAAGATAGATGGGGTGGAGGTAGATATTGGCAGCTTGTGTTTTTTTTTTTGATAAGTAAGAAATTTTATTGATTGAATGAAACTAGGTAACGCCCATGTACACATGAAGTATACGAAAGAGACTCTTAATTACATTCTAGAAAGCTGAAAAGAAAACATAACTCATGAACATTCCCTCCCTTTAGTACAATAGTAGCCAACCATTGAACTAAAGAAAATACAAAAAAGTTCCATAATTCCCCCACATTCCTCGCATTGTTGTTGAAGCACCTCTTGTTGCGTTTTGTCCATATACAACAACAAAAGGCACAAATGAACCATCCTCCATGTCCCTGCCAGTTGGGAACAATGATGATGCCTGTTCCAACATGCTAAAAGTTTTACCACACTCTTAGGCATGACCCAAGACAACCTAACTCTGTTGAAAATACCCGTCCATAGCTCCCTTGCCACCTCACAATGCAGGAAAAGATGCTCAATTGATTTGCCTTTGCTTTTACACATGTAACACCATGTACTTTTGATGAGCGTAAGTCTGCTCCCTTTTGATAAGTAAAGCCCCTTCCAACCCCCTCCAACCTGCCAGTCTTTTTTCTACCTTCTCTACAACACCATCCCAAATGTTTTTTTGCTTTGAAAGAGGCTTCCAAAGGAAGACCGAGGTATTTCATAGGAAAATAGGCTACTTTGCACCCCAACAAACCTACTAGATGGCTGATATTGTCCACCACCCCTAACGGGACCAATTCTGACTTTTCCAAATTCACCTTAAGTCTTGAGACAGCTTCAAAACACAAAAGAACAACCCTTAAAACTTGCAACTGTCTACTATCAAAATCACAGAAAATTAAAGTGTCATCTGCATACAATAAATAGGAAATGGAAAAAGCACTAGAGTTACCCATTGAAAAACTAGCAATAAAACCTCCACTTACTGCCACCTCCATCACTATAACAAAGAGAAAGGGAGATAATGGGTCCCTTTGTCTCAAGCCTTTTGAACTCGGAAAGAATCCACAAGGTTGCCCATTAACTAAAACAAAAAACCAAGCAGATACACAATATTTCACCCAACCGCACCACCTATCTTCGAAACCACACCTCCTCAGCATATAGAACAAAAATTCCCAACACATGATCGTAGGCATTTTCCATATCCAATTCGCAAAGAACTCCCGGAATACCTGCCCTCAACCGGCTGTCCAAGCACTCATTCGCGACCAAAACTAAGTCTAAAATTTGTTGGCCACGTATAAAGGCATTTTGAGGCTTATAAATGATTTTATCCATCACCAAACTCATTCGATTAGTTAACATCTTTGAAATGATTTTATAAATCTCGCCTACCAGACTAATGGAACGGAAATCTTTCAATTCAAAATCTTCTTCTCCCATGAATATCGCCACAATCTAGCAAAATAGAGAAATGATCCGAGCATACCCGTGGCAAACACTTCTGAATTAGATCCAGATAATTTGTCTCCCATGAAGAAGAGACTAGTAGTCTGTCCAATCTTGACCCTCCTCTACTGTTAGACCAAGTGTAAGACCCCCCCCACCCCCACTAGAGAAAGATCAATCAAATTGAGATAAAAAATCAGTTCCAAGAAGTCTTCCATAGCTTGTGTCAAAGAAGTCGTCCTCGCCCTTTCCCAAGGAAAGCGTATCACCTTAAAATCCCCACACACAACCCAAGGTAATTCCCATATATTATGCACTCCCGCAAGCTCCTCCCACAACAATCGTCTATCTCTATTCATATTAGGCCCATACACCCCCGCAAACGCCCACCTCCAACCATACACAATATTCTTAAAAGAGGCAGCCACTGAATAATTCCCATTGCAGTTATCTACAATTCCACCACTCTCATATTCCACATAAACAAAACCCTTCCAAAAGCTCCCAAAGAGGCTAAGAAACTCTATCCCACAAATGAGCAACCCCATAAACTCTGGATAACATTTTTGTCAACATGGCTCAACTTAGTCTCTTGGATGCATACAACATCAACTTTCCAATTGCGAAGAAGAGAACCAATGCGAAGTCGCTTATTAGCATCGTTAATCCACCTGACATTTCACGATATGATTTAGGCTTCATAAGAAAAACTGCAAACCCCCCCCCCCCCCTTCTATCTTTCCCTCCCCACACTACCCTCCTTATTATTGGAATTAAAAGAGCACATTAATCTTTTCAACTCTCTATCTTTTTTAGGAGACGACTTTACTGCCGTTGATCGACCAGATTCAATGGCCACTAGAAGAGCCCTGAATTGTTCTTTGTAACCCACACAAGAAATCTCCAAAAGTTCCTAAAGCTCCGCCACCTTTTTCAGCACCCAATCTATAGGGATAGGAGTTGGATTAGAATGAATAGTAAAGAGCGGGGTAGGACTGCCCAACTCTTTCAGATCACCCCCATCCTCACAGGCCACCATCTGTAAGCCCCCTGAAAATTCATTCGACACCTCTACCCTTGCAACTCTCTCCTCTATTTCTAACCCCACTTCCCTTGATGCCGTAAGCCCAGGAAAACACCCCTCCTGCATCTCGATCAAAAGCAACTCAGAGCTACTTCTCTCGCCGGCACCATCAAAACTAGGTTGTTCCCCCCCTCAAGGGCAGTTCCCCCAACCTTGGGATAGGTGAGCTGGTCTCCCCAACCAAAGCCGACGGGATAGGTGTGCTGGTCTCCCATTCGAAACCTCCATTTCCATCATAGACTTCTCTAACTTCTCCTTCCTCGAGATTCTCCCACTCCCACCTGTAGTCTGACGTTACTAACCCACCAGGGTGGTCGCTGGGAGCCGGCAACCCTTTTTGTGCCGGAGCTAGGTCTGGCCAATCACGTATCGATGATGTCGTGAGGGGACAACACCCCTGCACTGATATATCGGGCGACGCTCGATGTTTCTCCCTCCATACTCGTGCTGGGCCTAAGCCTTTGCCTAGCCCAACCCCATTAAACTGGCCCAATACTTGCCCAGCTTGAAGAGGCCCTGGAAGGAATTGGCCCAAGCCCAAGCCCACGTCCCCAACTGCCTTACCCTTGACACACCGTTTCAGCCAACTTATGTTTTCAGACAATACACCCACTTGCAATTCCATCTCAGCCAACGCCTGAAGAAGGATTTCCTCATTTAGCCCGACTGTCGCCCTGCCACTCTCCTTACAACTCTGAGCAAATACCAAAGAAGAAGACCCTCCTCTACTTGCCGAGCCTGCCCTCTCTATTGTTTTTGCTGCTCGAGGCACCTCGAGCACCTTTCTGTATGACCGTGCGAAGGGCTTAAGCACAGTCGTCGAAGGTGGGGGCAGCCTTCCATTGCCTCTGTTTTTCTCACCCGAAACAGAGATTGGAGCTAACAGCTCCTTCAAGGTCTCTCTTAAGTTCCTCCATCCGTCCCCATTCCTCTCTGCCGGTACCACTATCAGACCGCGCCTCCTCTAATGCCCAAACTCCGACAAGGTGAAGAACCTGCCATGAGAGTTGAGTCGTCTCTGCATCACTAGGACCTGGTTCCCCCTTCTGCGAGTTCTAAGAAACTTAGAGGGTCCCCCAGAAGCTGTACATTCCTTCACCTGAGTAGCTAACCAAGCCAAAGCTTCATGATTGATGGAGATATATGTTTAACGACCTGACAGCTACTCTCCGTGATTCTCCACCGCCTATCATCTTCCTTCTTAAACTCGAAAGTCTTATAATCAATAATAACGTTACGACACGACTCCATCACAGCCAACCAAACGTTAAAATAGAGTATCACAAAGCACTAAAAAAAACCACAAAGCTCAAACACCAGTAGCGCGACTCCAGTAACGGCGATGCACCATCATCCTGATTTTTCGCAAGTGTACGGAGAGAAAAAGTCTAGAGTGTACATGACTCCCATTGGCAGCTTGTAACATCAGCAAACTTTGTTTAATAAAGAACATTGTGTTCAAGACCTTACCTTACGTTCTGAAGGAACTAGGAAACTTGACAGGATTGAAACAGAATATTTGTCTTTGCTATGTTTGAACCTCTGACAGGAGAATATGATCCTTTAAGTTGAAATAGAATAGTGCATCTTCAGTGCAAAAAGTAAATAATTTTTTTTTCTACTTTTTTCCCCCCTTGGGAGTCACCTTAATAGAATATTTTTGATAAGTAAAACAAGAAAACATACAATCAACAACGAACAAGAAAATAGAATATTAAGAACCTTAAATTGGTCACGAGTCAACCTTAAATTGCAGTTTTAAAAAAAGATAAGGGTGAAGAGTCTATTACCAATACCCTGCTCCCTTTCACTGCTGATGCTTCATATCCAACGAGTCAACATTTAGGCTTGTTGCTATAATCAATTCTTAATAGCATCAATTGTACTAACACTCCAGTATGTTGTGCCCAGATTAAATTCATTGTCTTGGCATGTGATGTGCAGTTTTTCGGGTTTAAAAATCCATTAGTACAGAGACTACTTCGGGAACTGGTGGCAAATGTCAATGGAATAGCAGAGCAAAGTTCCCATTTCTGCAATGGCACTTCTAAAACTGAGGATGAAAGTCGACTCTCAGATGAATGTACATATCCTGATCTGCTACCATATCTAAAAATTCCAAATAAAGGGAAGAGAAGTAGAAAACATGAAATTGTAATTACGAAGTCAGTCAGCATGGCTAGACTTAAAAGATCCCGATCTCAAGATCTCATTTGTGATTCTGATGCACCGGCTTTAGGACAAGGGAATCAGAAGAATTATAATCTTGGATGTTTCATGCCTCCCTCTTCTCCAGAAAAAGAGTATGGTGTTCATAAACATCCAGGAGCTTTAGCCTTGTCACCTCACTTAATATCTGGAACTATAGAAGAAACGAGCCACTTCTCAGTCAAAGAGGGGCCACTATTGGATTCTGTTGACCTCTCTGAGATGAAGGAAGCTGTCCCTACTCAGGAAGAGAGGGAACCTGATGCTTCAGAAAATTGTAAATCTGCTGGAGTAGCTAACAACTTTCCTGAAGGGGAAGAACCTGTAAGCGCATCTCAGTTCTTTGATCCTAGAAGCTGATAAGCTCTTGGATGTTTTTGTCTCCCAGGAAATTTGCATATGTGCATACGTTTTACCTTTACATACACATGCATGCACATACTGATTCTAAATTACACCCCAAGCTCAGAGTTTTCACTTTTTCTTAACATTTGTGTTTAATTTGTACTCATTATTCTACAGTCAACTAGTTTAGCATGGGAAACACTTTGTATATATATATATATAGGTAATTTAAAAAAGACATGAAATAGGAAGCACTCTTAACTTCTTACAGCTTTGTAGATTTCCAGATACTGAGTTAGAGGAGTTCAATGTTCAAAATGTAGCAGAAGAAGAAAATAGAAGTGCACTAGCTCAAAAAGACTGCTCAGTACTTGGTGATGCTCTTTGTGCACCGGATACTTTAGATCTTACACAAGGTATTCCTCAACTCATTCACCATGTTGTGCTACATAGGCTAGTAGTTGATGCATCGTCATCTGTAGTTCCCTTAGTTTGTAGTTGAGCCTAGTTCAATGCAGATAATACTTCTAGTCCTGCTGCAAGTCCCCAACATAAAGGTGTATACAATGAGAAAGAAGAGTTAACTGCAGCTGACATGGTCATTTCTGAAGCAATGGTGACCGAATCACATCCACAGGAAGAAACAGGCACATCTAACTCAAATGCAAGTTCTGAAAAGAGTGATTATGATTCAGTTGGTCAGGAAATTGCCAAGTCAATGATGACACTTCTGCTTCCACAAGCAGTTCCTCTGCTCAAAAAGGTGTCTAGGAAGAAAAAGGCTTTGAATAGCCCTTCAAAGGTTTTTAGCTGTATGGTGAAGTCTCAGTTGGAAAATAATGAAGCCAGATACTCTGCAGATGTTCCCTCTCCTGGTAGTGTTGAACCTTCTGCTGATTATTTTATTTCTGGTATTTGTCATGTATTTGACCCTTCTTTAAGTTCAATGTAGCATTCGTTTTTCTTAAAGTTGGGTCACTTTCTTTTGAACTTGCAGTTTTAATACTTACTGAGACTGCTCATATGGAAAAGGAAGAAATGATGCATATCCAAAGCAGAGTTCTTGATTTAGTTGGACCAAGTTTTGGACATACCAAGTCTGTTGTTCTTGACAGTTTTGAGGATGATCAATGTGGAGAGCTTGTTACTAAGGAGGTGAAATTGTCTCATGATATTGCTGAAGGCAATCACTTCACTTTTGATAAAGACAACTGTCCTCCCAACACTTGGGGACAGCTTGTTGTACAGAATGACTCATCATTTTCTCATGTTAAGACCAGTGGGAACAAAGATGTCTTTTGTTATGATGACTTACACATGCCTTTGAATGAAAAGCCTCAAGAGGGCGATGAATGTATATCTGAGTCCATCTCAGCTTGTGCATTGCCCAGCAATGACATCAATGCTCGTGCTAAGTTGGATGAAAACCCAATAGAAGTTGAAATCCATTCCAAGGAAAAGCACCTCAAAATTGTAAATGATTGTGCTGAAGGTAATAAACTTTTTCCAAACCATCTGTTAAATTTTGTGTTCAGTCCTTAAGTAATAAGAATTAGAATATGTCATCTGCTTGAATTCAGTGTAGCCAATGAAGCAAGGTACCTATAGCTTCTACTACCCTGGTAATCATTAATAATCTCTTAGTTCCTTTTTCTTCATAAAGACGACATATTGGAAAGTACTGTATATTCTGCTTATAAAGTTGGGAGCCATAAACCACGAAATGATTATGACCTTTATTTTATGGTCATGAACTATTTTGAAGTGTTTACGTTATAAAAAAAACTATTTTGAAGTGTCGAGACTTTTTAGTACTGCTATCTTTAAGTTCAAAATGATCCTGTTCTTTACAAATTTCAGCTCACCCAGATACTCATGTTTCTACAACTACTGATACAACTGACACCAACCAAAGAAGCATGGTTGATTCTTCAAAAATATCATCAAAGGAAATAAGTTTGAAGGGAGGGGATGCTGAACCTGGCATTACGTTCTTTAGTCAAATACCAAATAAGGTCTATACCCGAAAAAGGGCCCGAAATGTGAATCTGTTGGCAAGGAAGGATGATGTTCCACTCTCAGAAAGTATCATATTTAGAAACTTTGGAGAGGATCTTGACCCGGAAAAAGATCCTGCCACAGGAACTTTGCTTGCCTCAGAGATTCATCAGACGAGCTCTTCTAATGACAAACCATACTATAAAGATTTATTGGGAGGTCAAGCCAGGCTTGGTGGACAATCCTGTGGGTCGCACACTGAGAATACCATTGATTCCAAAATTTCAACAAACAGTATGGCTCCTGCTATATCACAAAGTCACGCATTGGCATTTGCCTCCAATGAGAAGGATACTTCAGATGTTTTTCAGCAATCTGTTTCACATGTAGAAAAATCTGAAGCCCATCTTGACAAGAAGGCGGTTGGGCACAAGAATATTGTAGATTTAAACAGTCCTGCATCGATTCTGAATCAGAACACCAGTTTTGGTGGAAATAACAGTTTGATTGCTAAAGGAGTTCAAGAGAGTGTAGACACAAAACTTCGCAGGAAGTTGAAGCTTAATAATGAGCTAAAAGACATTGTTGAGCTTGTGGGATGCTATGTCCATCCCATGCCTATTTCGTCACTATTTTTGAGCACCAAAGGGAATGAAATCTGCATTTGTGTTTCATGTGGCCTTCTGACAGACAGAGACAGAAACCTTTTCATATACAGGTTAGCAATCCAGGAACCAAGAGTTGGATGCCCATCTTTCGTTGGGCACACATCCATAACATTGCCAATTCGCAAAGATTACTTTGGTAGAGAAGTAAGTTATTGTATAACTTCTGGGCACTCGTATTCATTTTAAAAAATTCCTTGGGTTGGTTGTCAGTCACATTTCCAGCTTATCATAGACATCACTATGATTGTGTTATTCTGCTAGGTTGAACTGGAAAGTTCTGGTTTGCACTTTACTCCAGATGGCCAGCATCTTGTTTTACTCGACAGCATAAAAACACCTTATTGCAGGTTGTATCTATATGGATTTTAATTATACTGAATGATAACATGACACAAATATAGTGATTTTGGGTATTTATTCTTAGGGAAGGGAGAATTCAGTGCTTGTGTTCAACATGTAAATCAGACTGCTTCAAGGAGAATACAGTGAAGATTGTGCAAGTAAAATTTGGTTATGTTTCAGTTGTTGTAAAATTGAAAGCAGTTGAGATCTTACATTGTATATTGGTTTGTGAACCCAACCATCTTGTTGCTGTTGGAGAGAGTGGGAGACTGCATCTGTGGGTTATGAATTCAGCATGGAGGTGAGTTTTAGATCTGTCATGTCTATCTGGTTACACTTCTTTCATGTATGGTGGCGCATTGCTATGATGTGACCCTAATATTCAGGCAGATAGATTTTTTAATTACATTTGGATGTCTTATTGTGTCAGTAACTAGTCGTTCTCTCAAACTTGATATTGGATGCCCAAACTCAGAATATTATTTTGTAGAGCTTGTTTTATGCATACCCAGTGATACACACATTCATGAAAGACGTAAAGAGAGGATATGAACTTGCTCAAATCTGAGGGTTCCTGAAGTCTGATATATTGTGTCAGCAACTTATTAATTTAGTCAAGATTAACTTTTCATATTCAACTTGGCATTTTCTTTATTGATTTACTGTTTTCCATTGCCATTCCATTTATCTTCCCAATACACAGTGCACAGACAGAGGAATTCATTTTACCGGCTAACAATTGCACCTCTCCTGGCCTAATGGAGTTGAAGGGAATTCCAAAGTGTGCTTCTCTAGTTGTGGGTCATAATGGTGTTGGGGAATTCAGTATATGGTATGTATCGCTATTTTTTCTCCCTGCAGCCCCAATTTGTTTTTTCTGCTTCTTAAGAGGGCTTCTGGCTACAGGTTTATCAGCTTGAACGATTATCAATATGGTATTCCTCAAAGTATTCTTGTCTCTAGCTTATAGCACGCATTACATAGCTTTTTTTTTTTTTTAAAAAAAAAAATTTGTTTGTAATTTGACAATTCATGAATTGATTGCAATGGTTTTACTTTGGGTTTTGTCCTTTCGAACCAACCACTCCAGCTTCAATTTCTTCTGCCATACCCCCGTCCTTAAATAGTTGAAGCCTTTTTTTGGGTTATCCTAAAGTACAGGGGAGTTTGCAAAAATGATATATTCATGCAACTCAAATTTGAACCCACCTTTCAAAACTGATCCTACTTTTTTTTCCTCTCATTTATATCCTGTTGGAAGTATTTATGACATCTTGCATCCATTCAGATAAATAAACTCTAATCAGCACCAAGTCATTACTTTGTGAAATTTAAGAATGAATCACTGCAGAAGCAAAACAACATTTAAATCCTATAAGTTGGCCTTAGTTATCTATGAGATTGAAACTTAGTTATCTTATATCTAAATAAGTGTCACATATTTATGCTGCTAAAGAGCAAAGCTTCACAATTTTCTCAAAACTACAGTCTAATTGGTCAATGCAAGCTTTTAATATCTATGGATAAAGTTGAATATGTTCAGGAAAAAAGGTCGAAAGTTTACATTTAATGACCCAGTAAATGAAAAATCAAAACCTAATTTATCTTGTTATGTTTTCTTACGTAGTAGCACCATGTTCTTTTGGTTAACATTTCAGTCTATGATATGATTCTTAATTTGGTCAATTTTAAGTTTCAACCAGTTCTACTATACTCATTCCCTTTTCTGGGAGATACTGAGAAAGTTTTGTATGTATTTTGATGTTGGCCTGGGTAATAATGCTGAGACTGAAACCTTGGGATAGATTGTTATGGTGTTCATGTCACCAAGTTTTAGGCAAAGCTGAGGTATGATTATTGTAGTCCTTTTCGGCAATTAGTTTTACCTAGAAGTGGCCCAACTCACATATTTATGATATTGTTTTTCCTTTTTGTTAGTTTCCTCTTTGATGAGTGCTTTGTTTTAAAACTGATACACAGCTGTTCTGCACCATGCACCCATTTTATCAGTTTCACCCGTTGCTTTATGCTTTCTTTAAACCATATTCACCCCATCCCCCAGAAAGGAAAATTAGTATAGAGAGTAAAAGAAGGGCACAAAACCCAAACACCAAAAAGGTGAAGGAAAATTTATTTATTTTCTTTCTGGGACATATTGGTATCTGATAGGCAGTACGTTTCTTTTGTTTCAGGGATATTTCTAAGCGCATCTGTCTGTCAAGTTTCTCTGCTCCAAGCACTTCAATTTATCAATTCTTTCCAATTAGTTTGTTTAATTGGAACAGCAAATACCATGTTTTCAGCAACTCTAATGTTGAGGAACACATCAATGGGATTATGGCTGCAACAAAAATGTGGTTCTCAGACAACAGTGTGAATAATTCTTTTCTTTCATTTGAGGGCGAAGATATTGCTGTCTGGCTCCTTGTCTCTACCATCTCAGACTTTGATGCTCAAGATGACTATATACCAAGTTATTGCCAGAATCATTCAGTGGGAGGGTGGAGGCTGGCTCTACTGGTGAAAGATAAGGTTGTGCTGGGATGTGCACTTGATCCAAGGTGCTTTATTTTTCATACTTAGCAATATCTTGCCAAATTCAAACCTTTGGAGGATGATAGAAAGAATTCTTGGAAATGATACATTTCGTATTTCAGAAATCAACTTTGTTATTCCATGCTAAGAAAGTTTAAACTGTAGAACTTACTGTGCAGGGCTTCTGCTGTTGGTGCATCAGCTGGTCATGGGATTATGGGCACATGTGATGGACTTGCATACATGTGGGAATTGGCAACTGGAACTAAACTTGGCATGTTGCATCATTTCAAAGGTATGTTTGTATCTTAAACTTCCATATTTATGCTGTTCTGTTTTGTTTTTGTTCTCTTATGAGAATTGCTCTTACATGTATATTGCAATAGAGTAATGCTAGGTACAAGCCCCAGATGTACAAGCCTTGTATAAGTCTTTTGTAAAAATGTGGGCCCCATAAAGAAAAAGTGAGTTTTTCACACTTTTGCATGGTGGGGTCTACTTTTTTATTAAGGGCTTGCGCGAGGCTTGTGCATTTGGGGCTTGTATATATCATTTCTCATTGCGATATTGTGCACTCACAATTGCTAGCAGTGTGTGTAGCATGAAGACTGCCTTCTAGTACATTTGGAGTTTAGTTTCTATTTTCTCTTTGGATCAAAGCACTGTGTTTATATTTGAGATAGACGCATCTTGGTAGAAGATAAATAAGAATTCATTGCATATTCAAGACAAGAAGTTTTTTCTTTTCTTTTCTGTAATGAAATTAGATTTACTCATTGCCGAGGGCCTATGCATCCCCGGAATTATTCGGAACGCTGTTCATGGACACTAAGTGCCAATAAAAGAAAAATGAAATTAGATTTATAAGCACCACATACGTAGCGTAACTATGCAAGATGATGAGAAATTGGTCATTATCTTTTCAACATGTTTTTATTTAAATGTATTGCAATGTAAAAATATTTAAAGATGAACAATTATGCTAATATTAGGAAACACTGAACAAACCAACCTTGAGCTAATATAATGTGTCTTATTAGAGCAACGTCTGTATTACGGTAGGTTTTGCTTGAATATTTGTTCTCTAGCAAACCATTAAGAGTAATCATAATGACCATCATGATTAATTGTTGAAAGGGAAAAATATTATATCAAAGCCTACTCTTCATATTTCTCTCAGTTCGTTCTGTCTCAAGATTTGTTGCTTGATTTGAACCTTTCAAGTTTGCATTATAGATTGTTGTTTTGAACTGCTTGACAGTTTCTTTAGTTTGTCGAAAGAGAAGTGCGAGATTTACACAGTGATCAAAAGCAAACTTACAAAATATGTGATTTGATATGATACATTAGATCTATTTTATAATAAAAGGTACTTTACAATTAGAGTACCACATCAAGCCATATCAATTTTAAGTTTGTTCTTATTAGATCTCTGTGTCAACCAAACATTTTTCTTGTTGAAATACCATTTCAGTCCCTGAACTATGCTCAGATTCCAATTCTGTCTTTCAAATATCTTTTTATTGTTTCCAATTTTTGACACAGCAATGCTTATGAGGCTTCAATGTAACATCACAATTTGAATGTTAATTACTAATATGGTGGACACTTTTTGAACACGTGCCCTTATAAAGCTGGCGTAATATGTATGGCAACATGTTGGCTTCAGACAATTAAAACATATAGAGATACGTGAAATGTATGTTAGGCTTATTTCATTATTTCTTGAAAATTCATGTGTGATTCTGTTTTGTAAGACCAACATGTGTTTTTAAGTATCACGTCAACATTATCAAGATACTTATGTAGAGGATGTCAATCACATCAGCAATTGTTATTTAGATAGCGATGGTCAAGTGGGGTAAAAATAACATCAAGTACTTTTAGAACTTCAAAGACTAAGTTCAAACCAGTGACAAGTCCTGATTAAATCCGGATTTGCAATGTAATTTAATAACCAAATGCAGATTTTAATTTCTTTTTAATTCTCCTTTGTTTTGTTACCGAATTAGGTGGCAGTATTTCATGTGTTGCTACAGACGATTCAGGGGCAGGTGCTTTGGCAGTAGCTAGTGATGGAGGTCAGTTACTGGTTTATCTGCAAATTCTGCATGCTGAAAAACATTTTTCAAATTAACAAGCGAACAAGTATACCAGTTTTTGCTCTAATGTTCTTTGTTGAGATCCTTGATATTCACAAGGCCACACAGCCTATATTCCCAAAGTTCTCATTCAGTTTGTCAAGATGTGCATGGTTCTTAAAAGGAACAAGGAGACATACAGACCGGTTTTTGCTCAAATGTTTTATTCTGTGAGCTGGTATCGGGAAACTTGGTATTAGTGAGGGAATGCTCCCTAGAGGTAAGTGTATGCTCCATTGACCTTAAATATACACACAGATCAGACTGGGTCCATTTTTAAATGGTGAATAATAATCAAGTTCCCTCTTTGATATTGTCTGTCTGCTTCTTAACTAATAATCAAGTTTCCTCTTTTCTGATCCATGATTGTGTGTACACTGTGTAGTCCTTCCCACACAACATGATTCTCTCAAGTTCGCTTCATTACTTCCAGAATTCAATTATAAAGTTTGTCTGCTATTGGTGGGTGTAATTTAAGTAGCTGATACTGTCATTGGGGCCCTAAAAGCACCTGTGTTGAATGAATGCTTGTGAATCAGAGGCTGAAATGTTGACTCCTAGGGATTGGCTCAAGTGATAAGTGTTTTGGTCTTGTTGTTATGCTCGAACCCTTGGGCGCAAACAATTTCATAACTAGTTGGTTAAAAGCCAACGATTTACCTAGTCTGTGTGATGGAGATGCGTTACACGAGTATGAGGTTTAGTTGGGTTAAAGACATGTTGTGTTTGCATGGTCTTTGGAATTTCTCGTCATAAAAACTCAGAGGCTGTAATGTTTGATGTCTGATACATTCCCACTCAATGACTTTTGACAAGATACTACAACTGGTGTTACTTTCTAACAACCGAAGTGCTGTGGCTTGTAGTTCAGAGACAGCTTAGATAGCATGAAATTTTAGAAAGATATTATATTTATAGTCATAAAGTGTGGAAGCGCTGCGCACTCTTTGAAAAAAATAAATAAATATGAGATTCACATGAAAAAATTAATATTTTAATAGTAGATTCAATTTTTTTCAACAAGAATGTGTAGTACTTATATAATTCATAACAGTATCTAGAAGCGAACTTGAGAGAATCATTGAATTCTGGAAGTAACTTATAATTGAAGCCCTTGCCCATCCCAAATTTGCGTGCACTGCAAGCTGTAATTGTTCTTGACTATTGAGTGAAAGTGGTCTCGTTCGCACAAACGATCCTTACCTCGTTAGCTTACGCGTATGCTTGTGCATCGATACACAGCATACGCTGTTATGAGCCAAGCAGTGTAAGCTGGAGAGCCTATTTACATTGTAAAAAAATCTATTTAAATGCCGCTTTATAAATGAATAATGATATACACAAAACACATTATATAACAATGTTAGAAAATAAGGGTATTTTTATAAAATGATGTTATTTTTATAAGATATTTTATAAAAATACTCTTCATTTAAAATATAATTGTTTTAAAGTGTTGTGTAAATTATTTTCCTTAATACACTAACGACATCGTTGTCGTGGAAATCATTGCATCAGCTATCATAAAAAATTATTTGTACGTGTTAAAATTCTTAAAATTTAAAAATTATTTGTACGTGTTAAAATTCTTAAAAATTTTTGTACTAATCTTACTAGTATTAGTTTGAGTGGTTTTTAGGTTAAACACTTAAATAAAAAATACATTAAATAGAAAGAATTCTCAAGATGTAGAATAACATTTTCTTTTAACGAAAGTTTTAATAAGAATTTCCATCTCATTTTATCTCATCGGATTATTATAATTTTTTTAAATTTTTACATAAAATAATATAAATAATTTAATTTTTTAAAATTTTGAAATAAAAATAATATTAAAAAAATATATTTTAATAATATTTTATTTTATTTTTAATTTTTATTTCAATAAAGAAGGGCAGTGTCTTCATGGGTAATTTTACAAATGAAATTTTTTAGTTAGGTGTGGTTGAAACTACCAAACCAACCTGAACTCAACGGAGAAACCAAAGCCACCCGCCAACGGCCACTCTCTCCTCTGATTTAAGAACAAAGAGGAGCTGAGCTTTTGCACTCAAACAAACAGACGACACTCTCTTTTTGTCTGAGTTTTCTACTCTGAAATCACGTAATATTGATTGTTTCCAGCAAAAACGGAATAAAAAATGATTCAGCAATCGGTTTCGAACCTTTGCCCAATCTCTATCCCATTTCCAAAACTCAAACCGCACTCCATGTCCTGGAATTCCTCTGCCTGTATTTGCTTTCGTTGTGATTTTCCCGGTAGTTATGTGAGAACGAGAATTCGCTGTGAAGCTGTGGATTCATCCAAGGTTGACATAAAACCGTCCCCGTTGTCGTGGGATTCGTCGGCGGCGAAGAAGAGTGGGCCCTACCCCGGAGGAATGGGGCCCTACACGGGGAGAGACCCGAATGCGAAGAAGCCGGAGTGGTTGAGGCAGAGAGCACCTCAAGGAGAGAGGTACAAGCAGGTGAAGGACTCCCTCTCCCGCTTGAATCTCAACACCGTCTGCGAGGAAGCCCAGTGTCCTAACATTGGGGAGTGTTGGAACGGAGGCGGAGATGGTGTTGCCACTGCCACGATCATGCTTCTTGGGGATACTTGCACCCGCGGCTGTAGATTTTGTGCTGTCAAAACCAGCAGAAACCCTGCACCTCCCGATCCATTGGAACCACAAAACACTGCCAACGCTATTGCAAGCTGGGGGTATGTGTAATGCTTTAGAGTTTGGAAACCATGATATTTTTTTGTAAGTAAAAACCGTGACAATTTTATATCCGTAGTTGTTGAACTTGAACTAATAGAACTATTGTGATTTCGCTGTGTAATTATGCGGCTTCCTAAATAGAGCTAGATTTATTACACTCCATTATAAGTATTTGGAACAAGGGTTTTTTTTAATCGGTAAAGAAAGTATTTGGAACAAGGACTACCATTATGATGCTTGAAACTTGTTATTTTGTTCCATAAGACTTTTGAACCGGTAGTTTTATAGTATTGAAGCTTATCAAAAAATTGGACATTTATTAGACGTTTGTTGGGTGGTTTATAATACATACCTTATCATGTGTATCTCAATGCAATTTCATAATTCAATACTCTTTTTTTTTTTTTTTTTGATTTGATATTTCTAGTGTGGACTATATTGTTCTAACGAGTGTAGATCGCGATGATCTACCTGATGGTGGAAGTGGGCATTTTGCTCAGACTGTCAAAGCTATGAAGGTGTGTAAATCTTTCTGGCTATTGTCTCGAGGTGCTTTCTACTCAGTTTTGTTTTGCATGCCATTGCAAATGAGGTTGAAATCATAATTCAGGTCTGTTGGATACTATATGACTCCTTTTGCAGAAACTCAAGCCTGAGATCATGGTCGAGTGTTTAACTTCTGATTTTCGGGGCGACTTGAAGGCTGTAGAGACTCTGGTACACTCAGGATTGGATGTGTTTGCCCATAATATTGAGACTGTGAAACGGCTCCAGCGAATTGTCAGAGATCCTAGGGCTGGGTGAGTTGCAGTATGTGTCATCTTTCTGCTTAGTCATTGATTGTTTGTTTCTGCCCCCTCCCTCCACCCCTTGTTTTTTAAAAGGTTTTCTCCCTTTAGCAGTTTGAAATTTTGAATCTTTTAAGTCTGTCTGCAAATTAGATATTTTATTTTTCATCTGCATTACCTTCCAATTGGTATTCTTATAAATATCTAGAAGAAACTATTGTTACTTTAAAATTAAAAGAAAAAACAAAAAGAATCTAGTAAGAAGTTTTTAGGTATGAGAAAATTTGGAAAGCTTTGAGAGCTATAAGAAGAGGAAAAAGATTAGCAGGAGTGATGTAAGACCTCATTCTGTTGATTTTAGAATGCATGATTGGACTCAGTTTAGCAGTTGGTGTGCCAGGCTTATTGGCGTACCCCATATATGGCCTTTGTTTCATAGATTTTTTCTTCCTCTATACTGAACATGTGTTTGCTGATTCTATTTATGTTTCTTGTGTTTTGTTCATTTATGCAGCTATGAACAGAGCTTGTCAGTTCTAAAACATGCAAAACTCAGCAAGGAGGGCATGATAACAAAGTCCTCTATAATGTTGGGCCTTGGAGAATCTGATAATGAATTGAAAGAAACCATGGCTGATTTAAGGGCTATAGATGTCGATATTTTGACACTTGGACAATACTTACAGGTTAGTTGATAAGCGATAGTTCGTTGCATAACACCAATCTGCCTCTCTTTTTGGGAAAATTTCAGGGTCTTACTGTCAAAATAACTCAGAATACTATGGCCATTCACACTTACATGATTACATCCTATTTTTTTCCTTGATTTTCCTTGTTGCAATCAGTCTGGGTAGTAACCACTATTTGAGGTTTATAATTCAATATATAATTATGTCGTCAAAGTTTGCAATTGTACGTGTGTTCATAAGGGTATTTGCCATGTTGCTTACAGAAGGGACATTTCTAAATAGGAGCCAAGTTCTTGATATTTTTCCAAACCTTGAGAGAGTTTGGGGTAATATATGCTAGTTTATATCATGACACCGAAATCTGAGCATTCTGGCACATGAAAAATGGGTTCATTTTGAAACTTTAGTGCTGCCCACGTTTGTGCGTGTAATTTTTGCAGAGCTTGGCTCTTGGTATTAACTTGAATGTGGTTACAATTGTTTGTTGCAGCCAACTCCATTACACCTGACTGTCAAAGAGTATGTTACCCCTGAAAAGTTTACTTTCTGGAAGGAATATGGGGAGTCCATTGGATTTCGTTATGTAGCCAGTGGACCACTGGTGAGCTCTCTGTTACTGTTTGCATAGATGATGGTATCCTTATTTTCCATTCTCATATGAATGGATACTTTTTAGAATACAAATAGCCACTGAAATGGACTAGCAGGATGAGCTCCTCCTATCCAAATATATCTTGGTTTAAATTATTCTCTGACTAGTGTTTGGGTGGACTAGAAAATTGGGGAAAAAGTTTGAAGTCAAAATGGAAACCATTTCTTCAAACTAATTGCTAACGAGTAATGTGATTTAATAATTTTCTCAAGCTCATACTTTGAATTTAAGAAATAAATCTTACAAGTTCAACATGTATTGATTTTTCAGGTCCGATCCTCATATAGGGCTGGCGAGCTCTTCGTTAAGACTATGGTTAGAGAAAGGGTTAATAGCACTGCTGACAAATCCTAATGAGTTTTGGCTATTGTGGACTTTCCGATGTATTGCTGTTGAGCTAACCACAAATTAGTGAATGGCGTGTCGTGGGCAAATGACTGCAAAGGCAGTCCTAAATCATTATAGTCTAAATTTTTGTAGGTCTAGTGAAAAAATGTCTTCATTTTTTTGAGGATTTTGTTTTTATGTTGAAACCCATTGCCTGGCTTACAAAATTTCAATAAGAATAAATATAGATAGAAATCACTATTGGGAGCATCCATTTTGCACACATGATGTGGCATCATCTAGACCACACATCTCTCCAAATGAGTGTTGGGAATAATCAACTAGAAGCAGCCACGCAGTGAGTGCAAAGTGTGCACTGCTATAGTGGTTTCTCTCTAGCATTACTCCGCTAGGCTAGTTCGAGGCAGCCCTTCCTCCAAAAGAAAACCCAGAATTCAGTACAATGTTCCATGCCTTTCTTTTGCTTCCTTTTTCCCCTTATACGCGATGCACTACCTTCAGTAACAGACTCAACAAACTCTTAACTTTTCTAAACTCACCAACACAGACTCTATAGTAAATAACAGTAATAAAATACACCGTTTAGAATATTTCACCAAAACGTTGCGTATGACCAACTAGGACACAACAGTAATAAAAATGACTATGTTTACTAAACGACACATCCTCAAGCTTTAATGAAACGCCTCGTTTCACCTTAGGTTCATAACAAAATCATGCAGCGTTTGATTCGTTACTCAATCATACATGGATTAGGGATAGGTAATAACTTATAAGGTTTAAGATATTTTGAGTCTTGTCTTACTTAGTAATCGATGAAAGACTAGGCTAATGGATATTTAGGGTCGGTTTGGCAATATAAGTATTTTCAAATATTTAATTCTCAAACATCAGTCAAACATAAAATACTTTCAATTTTAAATCTTTAAATTTTTTATCTAATCATTACAACTTTCTCAAACTTCCAAACAAAATTTTAAAAAAAATACTATTTTTTCAAATTTCAAAATAAAAAATAAAATTTTATATTAAAACAAATTTTAAAATTTATAATATTTTTGTTCAACTTTTTCTCTCTCATTTTCTAAAATCTAATAAAACACTTTAACTCAAACTATTTTACTACCATTCACAGATATACTAAAATATATATCCAAAAAGGCCTTTAGCCTTTTAAAAAAAATATCATATACAATGTCTCCTCTAATTTTTATTTCATTACACTAATGTAAGAGCGCTGGTATTGGACTAGCCAAATGCCAATCAAGTCCAAATTTTGCACTTATTTTTCCTAAAATCAGTTGCATTGGACTAGTCAAATCACTTCAAGTCAAATTATAAGTTACAGTAAATGAAAAACCAAAGCCATATTTAATGAGTTACTGTTCACCAACTAAAAGAATATTTGATTAAAAAATATTCTCACTTTTCCCGCTCACTCCCACATTTCCTCTCTCCCTTCCTTCCCTTTCTCTTCTTTTCTTCTTCTTTTCTCTTCCTTTCTTCTGGTAATAATGGCAACATGAAAACTGTTCGAAAAGAGTACAAGAAAACCCAATTCTTCCGTGGCCCTTACTAGCATAGCAGAACAAACAAAATTTCATCATCCAAAAATAGAAAACAGGACATGAAAGAGTGAGGTAGTTATCGTGTTAAATAATTTGCTTGGATAATAAAAATTAAATTATTAATTAATATATAGTGTATTTATAAAATATAAAAAAAAATTATTAAAATATATAATATTATATTATTATTTTGAATTTAGAATGACTAGTCTAATATGGATTAACCTCTTGAAAAGTTTTAATTTTAACCAAAACCTCAAATTTTAGTCAAAATTTAAACATGAGAATGGCGTAAATGTTCTTAGAGCACTCACATCTGAACGTGTATTCCAAAATTTAATAACAAGACTTTTAACTTTTGATTAAAACATAATGTCCTGCATTGGGCTGATCATTACAATTTTTTTAAATTCACACATAAAATATAATAAATAATTTAATTTTTTAAATCTTAAAATAGTAATAATATTTAAAAATAATATTCTAATAATATTTTTCTAAAATAATCTAATATCACTGTCCAAACAACTCCTAAAAAAATGGATAAATAGAGAAATGTATTTTTTGACTAAAGTTTGACAAAAGAGAAATGCTATGCTTACCGTTGGAGGCTTCCGTTGGTAATTTTTTTTTTTTAAAGTTTTTTTTTACTTCATTATTAAGTAAGTATTTTTTAATAATATTATGAATTTTTTTATTTTTTAAAAAATATTTAAAGATGTTAAAACATTCATGTAAAAAAAAGCAAAACAATAAAAAGACACAAAATACATTAGCGGGAGCCCCCAGTGGTGGGCGTAGACCCCGTTGGGCTTAGCATGTACTTTTTTATGTATATTTTTTTAATTTATTTTTTATATAAATTTTTTTATACTTTTAAATATTTTTAAAAAATAAAATAAATTTAAAATATCATTAAAAAATAATTCCTTAATAAGAAATTAAAAAAAATCATTAAAAAATATTTCCTTATCACGAAATAGAATAAATTAAGAAATTATTTTTTTAATAATATTGTAATTTTTATTTTATTTTTTTTTAAATATTTAAAATTATTAAAAATATCTATATAAAAAATAAATAAAAAACGTATAAAAAGACATTAGAGCCCAACGGGAGCTCCCATCGGGAGTCCCAGCGGGGCATCTAACATTTTCAAAAGTTTAAAAAGCTGTGAGTGCTCTAATTCCATTTTCTCAAAAAAAAAAAAAAAAACATAAATCTCAAATGAAATCAAATCAAATGTTAATTTGAACATTTTTTTTTTGTTAACAATAAAAGAGTAATTGCTTAATGAATTATTAAATAATATGTATGTGTGTGTATTATACGGAAGTATGTATGTGTATGCATTTAGATAGAAAGAGAAGAATTAAAAAAAAAAAAAAAAAGGGAACGGGGAAGAGTTTTCTTTGTCACAGCGTACAACAGCTTTATTCATCGATCGAGTGATTAAAAAATCGGAGGAGAAGACCAGAATGGGAAGTGATCCGGCACAGATTCCAACGAGCTTCGGGCATGAGCTGAGGGCTTGCCTTCGTTGCCGCCTCGTCAAAACCTACGACCAGGTCCACCCACACCTTCGACTAAAATATCAGTTTTAGGGTTCAATAATGTCTTCTTCTTCTTCTTCTTCCAATTCAATGGTTACTCTATTTTGACAAATACTGCACAGTTTCGGGAATCGGGGTGCGAGAACTGTCCTTTCTTTAAGATGGACGAGGATAACGAACGTGTCGTTGATTGCACCACTCCTAATTTTACTGGGTATGCATCTTTCTTACTTTTATCATCATCATTGTTGTTTTTTATGTTATTATTACTATGATGTTTCTTACCCAACATGGATTAGAGTGTGCCATAAATTTTGTTTTGCTTTTGTTCTTGAATTATCTGTTATCTTGAAAACGTGTACTGTGAAACTTTGTCCATCTTATTTTTGCTCACTTTTCTTAGCAGGAAAATAGTAGGAACTAGTTTGGTGCATCTTTTAGTATTCCCAGAAATCATTCTTCCTGTATTATTGTGAAATGTTAATTGTTTGAATATCATTGATTTTCCAAGGGTAGTGGTACCTGGGCTTGCTGACACGTGCCGTAATTTATTATTTTGGTTATCAAGTTCCATTTCCCGATCTCTCGTATTTTGATTTTTTCCTTTTATCGGGACTCTTGCAGGATAATCTCGGTCATGGAGCCAAGTAGAAGTTGGGCTGCTCGGTGGCTGCGAATTGGTATGTTAAACACCTTATTAGTTATTACAGCCGAGTTCTTTTCGTCTCTCTTTTTGGCTCTCCAGTTTTAGCACATGTAAGAATTCCTTAGATCCCTCTCCCTTCCTAAATTTTCTGTACGGTTACCATAATTTACGGCTATTCTCGCCAATCATAATTCAATTCAAAATTGTGGTGTACTCTAATTTTGATGCATGAATGTTGTTGATCTGAAAGTTTCATTCTTTTTCATTCCCTGTTGACACTTAAGTAAAAGGCAAAATAGAGAACAAAACTTTCTTAGTTAGATTATGATATGTTTGTTCACAACGATGCTATAATTTTCCCTATACCATTGGATGGTCTCAATCTTGTTAATCTGATTATCGTGTTATGGATTTCTATTACTCGGCCTTTTCTAATTAGTATCCTGTATCTCCCTGTGTACCTATTTTTTTATAAGTAATCTCCCTGTGTACCTTTATTGAAACCTTTTTGTGTCACAGTGATCTGCATTCAAGAATACTTTTTATTTTCTTATAAGTGATCTGCGTTCAAGAATACTCATTGCATGCCTATGACTTCAAATCAATTGGCTAAGATACTAATAAGAGGATCCTCTTAGGGTTGGGGATCAGGAAACCTATTGCTTATCACTTAACCTCTAGGTCATTGGCTAATTGCTTCAAAATTTTAAACATCATTTGAAGTATTGGTTGGTGGTCGGATGCTTGTAGCATTTGAGCATAGTTTGATTTTGGTCTGATGTTTCTTACACTCCCTCTCTTAAATTGGAAGTTGGGTGTCACTATTTTCTCGTACATGGTTATTAGAAATCCCGAATAGTTGATTTTTGAGCTCCCTCAGGCTTTTGTTATCTGCTAACAGTGATGTTTCCTAAAAAATTGAAATTTTATTTTTACTTGTTTGAACATTTGCAAACACTTCTTTAGATGTTTTTGGGTCCATATACAATTTTGCATTTGAAAATCTAAGTTTGCTCGAATTGGTTTTTGTAATTTTGAGTTTAAGTTCCTAAATACTTTTTGCAGGAAAATTTGTCCCTGGTTGTTACACTCTTGCAGTCTCAGAGGCTCTTCCAGAGGACTTGCAGGTTTGTGTATATAAATTTTTACATTCAGTTATATCCTTTCAATTTGAATTAGCAAAAACAATGTCTCCTTGCATAATATGGATTCCAAACATTCATGTCATAAGATTTATTTGATTTAGGAGAGGAATCATGTTACTTTGCATATATCTCTTTCTTCTAATTAACACAAATTGTGGTACATAGTACTGAGTGATTATAGGTTGTAAATAAGATCTCACATTGCTTTGGAGGGAGAAGCTCTTGCGCTTTATAATGATTATAGGAGGGCTCCAATTGTACCATTAACTAGTCATTTTTCAGTAGGGGCACAAATGTGACTTGGCCTTTATTGGATCGTTAGAAATGATTTCAAAACCATTCTCAACTAGAAGTATGGGATTTGAGCCATGCCACCTATGATGGAATGGCTCGACAAGGAGGTTGGGATTTTAAGCTGGGGAGATTGTGATAATCATACAATCTTATTGTTGACTCTTTTGCATGCTAATCATACAATCTTTTCATTCAT
The DNA here is from genome assembly GCA_022457165.1 of Juglans mandshurica. Classification (NCBI taxonomy): domain Eukaryota; kingdom Viridiplantae; phylum Streptophyta; class Magnoliopsida; order Fagales; family Juglandaceae; genus Juglans; species Juglans mandshurica. The sequence continues at coordinate 20,832,392 of CM039629.1, read as the reverse complement.
TCATTGATATGAACACTTTTCCATTTAATATCATACGTTTGTTGCCAAGTATGTCCTGAAAAAGAGCCTGGGAAATGGTAATGTGATGAAAATTACTAGGATGTATGCTTGGCCACTAATTTATGTGTTTATCAACGTTGGTGTGAGGCTTGATTACACCCCCCCCCCCCCCCCCCCCCAAAAAAAAAAAAAAAAGAAAAAGAAAAAGGAGAAGACTAAATGTAGCATCATATACTGAATGGGTAGCTACAGTATTTGTTAAACTAACTACTCGTACTGTTACTTGTATCTTTAGCTTTTCAGTTATTGCATTTCATTGGACCTTTCAACTTGGAATCTTTGTAACGGGCTATTGGATTCTTGCAGAATTTATGTGAAGATGAGCACGTGCAATATGCGCCACCGAAACGTATATGAATGTGGAAAGTATCTGAAATTTGAACATTTGATGTAACCAAATCCTTGTTGCAAGACCCAGGACAAAAAAACGTTGAAGCGTTCTTCTGCATCCTTCTACATGAGCGATATAGAAAGAAATGCCCTGGCCTTTATCCACGGGGCTTTATAACGACTTAAAAGAGACAGAAATTCATGTAATTGATATATTTTTAGGCATTGCAAAACCCTTCATCAGACTGATAGTAAACTTGTATTTTAACGTGAGAGGATCTGAGATATATTTGGGCAGTGATGAAGAATATCAAACGGTATTTTAATGCAAGCAATCTAGCAGACTGGCAACAATTTCGTTGGATTCAGTAGAAATAAGGTCTTCAATTTACGTGATATAACTGAGAGTGCTGCGTAAATGGAACAGATTTGAAGAACTTATTTCGTTGACACTCTCAGTTGTGTCACGTAAACGAGACAAATCTGAACGATCTGATTAGTGCATCTCTAAATGGACAATGGTCCATTCCTCATTGATCTTAATCTAATTTCACTCCTGGGCTACATGAATGTTGAGTTCTCAGTTTCAGTTTTGCATTTGACCTTCATGTGCCGATGACCAAAAAAAAAAAAAAACTGAAAACTGAGCTAGGTTGCTGGGTACCAGGATGAGATCTTGAGGTCCAAATTGACCAATAAATTACCTCTCTTGCAAGCTGTTGATACATGTTCAGAACTCAACTCTGAGTTGCATCTCTCGAGTCTCGACTACTTTTGAAGGTAGGCTAAGTTCCTTTCTCCATTTAATTCTAATTGGATTGTAATCTCGTTCCATGTCCTAACCTATGTTCCTTCGACCTTCGGCCCTTGGAGCCTTATGAAAACACCCACCATTTTTTTACCATATCTGTTAGCCAATCCATGGTGTATTCCACTTGGAGCCTCTTGACAAATCAATGAGAAGTTAGTTTTTTTTTTTTATAAACGGAGCATAATGCATTCATTAATAATCAATATTACAAAGTTGACCTGAAAAAACAATACAAGCCAATTACAACGTTGATAGCTTCCCAACACACTTTCGTGACTGACATGGTCTAGTCCCGACTGCAAATCTCTAAAGACCTAAGTCTAAGAGACAGCAAACTCTGTCAATGACAGAGGTAACCAAGCCCCCTACTCCGATTAAGCGGAGTAGGGTGCAGAGTAAGGTGCAGCAAACCCCACACTCCATCTAAAGCGGAGAGGACACAACTCTTCGGACTAAGGTCCAAAGATACGATGTTTTTTATTTTTTATTTTTCTAAATAACAAAAGTCAGTGCAGAAATCGAAGATACATGAGAAAACACGAATTGCATCTTGGGAAGATCTAGATCCGCATTTTCAACCTTGGCGGAACAAAAAAAAAACACAAGCCGAGGCTGTGATGGCTAGGGGTGGGCAGCGGGGCCCCATTACCCCGCTTCCGCATGGGCGGTCGGGCTACCCTGCTCCGCCCACCAAGGCCCCCCCGCCTTGCATGGAGAAGGCCTAGAGGGGTGGGGGCGAGATGACCCCAGCGGGGCCCTGCCCCCCGCTCCGCTCCACATATATAATTTTTTTTTATATTCATATATATAAATATATTGTATATAGATATATACAATTTATTAAAGACTTGAAATTGTATTCAAGTCATTGGGTTGCCTTGGCCTCCTAGGCCAATCTTTATATAGGAGGAGGTCAAGGCAATACAATAGTCATCTTATATAAAGGTTGGCCTAGGAGGCCAAAATAATCCAAAATTTAACTCTAATGAGTTTAAGTTCTTTTTGTATTTATAAATCTTAATTTATAATTTAAATTATATTATAATTTGGGTCTAAAAAAATTTTTTTGGACTAAAATTTTTTTTTTTAAACCCAATGTGTTGACATAGGCGGGGGGCGGGGCAGATGGGGTTTTTTCCCCTGCCCCTAGCACCAGGGTGGGGGGTAGGGGGAAAAACCCCACCCTCACATGGTGCGGGGCGGGGAAGGGTACCCCTCGCCCCGCCCTTCCCCGCCCCGCACCATGTGGGTATCAACCCTAGTGATGGCTCGTGAGGGCCATGCATCACCTTGGAGGAATGGTGGACAGTCATGTCTGAAGTAATCGGTGGTCCTGGACCCAGAATAGCCGCACGTGGTGGTAGAAAAGCACTCTGAGTGATGGCGTGTGGGTTACAAGCGCTCGTGGCCCATACCTTTGGGCCGCGCTTGTGGCTCACGCGCCGCTCTGTTCGGCAAATTTCGTCTCCTATCTGAAAAATCGGCGACTTGGGAAGCCCATGGTGGGGCGCGTGGTGGTCGCCGGACGTCGGAAAGTAACAGATCAGACTTCCTCCATCCTTAGCCCTGAAAAAAACTTAGAAATAAAAAGAAAAGGATGAAATAAGAGATGAGAGGGAAGAGAGGAGGGTGGGAGGAGGGAGGGAGGAGCTTCTCTCTCTATCTTGCTAGGGCCGGCTCTCCTAGTAGGCGATGTCAATGAGAAGTTAGTTGAATCCACAAAAACTTATCAATGAGAAATAACAAGACCACAAAATTCTGATGAAGTTTGAGGACAGTGTTGGTGAAAAGAAGGAAAAATAAATCTTGGAAATGCTATTCACTAATCACTTCTGTAAGTTCATACCAGTGTTGACTGTAAACATCAGATTGCAAAGCAAATGCTTCCAATGGCAGCCTTCTAGTTCTATAACCGATCCAGAAACTAGAAACTAGGTGTGGCAGAAAAACATATCAAGACAGATTTCCGATTAGAAGAGAAAAGAAACAAATAATTTACATCCTTTAATCGCAAGATCTCCTCTGCTTCAGCATTGCATCACAGACCTTCACAGCATCAAGATTATCTCTTACATTATGTACTCTAACAATGTTTGCTCCACCTAAAACACTGGCTGTGACAGAAGCAATAGTGGCAGGATCTCTCTCATCTGCAGCAGTTCGAGAGCAAATGTCACCTAAAAATCTCTTTCTCGAGGGTCCAATCAATATAGGAGCATGAGACATGGCGAAACTCTTTTTTGCAATCTCTGCACGAATGCTTGGCAAACCTGTTAGGATGTCCAAATTATGTTCGCTTCTCTTTGAGAATCCAACACCGGGGTCAATAATTATCCTCCAAGCTGGAATACCTGATAATTCCGCATCCTTAACTCTCAAGTATAACTCAGAAGCTACCTGCTTACAAACATCATCATACTGGAGGTTTTCAGTATTTTGCATCGTAGATGGGTTCCCCCTCATGTGCATTGCAACATATGGAACCTTCAGGCCTGCAACAACTCTAAGCATGTTAGAATCTAACTTCCCAGCAGATACATCATTCACAAGATGAGCCCCTTTGTTGATTGCTTCTGAAACAACATCTGAATAGAAAGTATCCACTGATATGAGCTTTCCCTCTACCTCAGGCATCCTCACAACAGCTTCTAAAACAGGGATAAGCCTATCTAGTTCTTCTTCAGCAGATATCCAAGAGGCCATTGGCCTTGTCGATTGAGCACCAATATCAATTATATCGGCCCCTTCAGAAATCATCAAGCGGACCTGAGAAATTGCAGCGTCCACAGAAACAAACTTTCCCCCATCACTAAAACTATCTGGGGTCACATTAAGAATACCCATGACAGAGGTTCTCTGTGACCAGTCCCATAAACCCCTTTTAATGGGTAAAACTCTTTTCATGCCTTCCTTTCCAATAAGGGATTCACCACCCATTTTCTCCCATGCCTCAAAAAGTCCATCAGAATCCACTGAAAAGGAATGCCAGCAGGTAACTGTATCGCAATCAGCAACTGATCCCAACAAATCCATTAGAGGGGCCATTACAAATGGTCTCTCCCAAATTCTTTCATGGGGTATAGTTAGAAGATCAGAGTGGACCTTGAACCTTCCATAGAACAATATGTCCAGGTCAATTGGTCTTGGACCATACCTTATACCATCAGTACGACCCATGTCTGTTTCTATTTTCTTGAGTACTCCCAATAATTCATGTGGGCCGAGTTTAGTGGCAGCTCTAACTGCTGAGTTGAGAAAGAGAGGCTGATTGGTCACATAGGCTGGAGCTGTTTCATACAAACAAGCATGTCTTGTAATATTTATGCCCGAGTTGTTCATCAACTCCAAGGCTTTGTTGAAATTATGTAGTCTATCACCCACATTGCTTCCCAAAGCAATAACTACTTCCTGCTCTGGAGAATGAACTTCCACGGAGGCATTTGGAGAGGAAGAATGCAGTGCTGCAGAAAGGATGGGAACAAGTATATAGAAACTGGCTCAGATAAATTCATCCAAAAAACAAGAGGGCTCATATAACTTCTTTCTGCAATCAAAGTATTGCAACCAACCATAGTTGATGTCCTATATGGCACAGTTATCCCTGAGAGCTGATTTTCGTAATCACGATGAAAAATTCTGAGTGGCATTCAACTAAAAACCCATTATTTCACCCAATTTAGACGCCAAGTTGTTTAAACTGAATATACATTACCTCTAAAATACTTTGTGAAACCACTAAGCCAAAGTTTGTTGGGCACAAATTGCTTCAAAGTATTCATATCAGGAGCGGCTTCTCAACAACGTGAGGTCGAAGTAAATATTCTATTCCTTTTAGTCTGCACAGTTATATGAAGAGTGAAAAAAAAGGCATTTCTGGACAACTTAAAATCAGGAGTTACCATTTACCAATAAAGGTGATAAAAATGATTTTAAGTAAAATAAAATAGCAGACAAATTTTTACAGGACAGTATACTAAAACCTAGCAGCCAAAACAAAAGATTCAGATTGACAGAACCTTAGAAAGAAGACTACTAATATGAGAATTAGAGTTAACTGCTCTAACTATGGCGTGACATATAATGTCTTGTGATAAGAACTTATTCTCATCACTTACTTTGTTAGACATGACAGTGACTTAATATTTCGGCACTGTAAGTATGCAAACCGAAAAAAGAAATGCATAGACATTTTCAATTTTCAGTTTTCAGTTGAACACTAATAACAAAAGTTGACTCCCCATACTTGGGCCAAATACAGCCCCTAGAGAAACTATTTTTTCAAGTGATCTAAACAAGGCACTTGAAAAAATAGTTATCCAACAAATCTAAAAGCTAGGAAGTTCACTTAAGACCCCCTTAAAAGTATTTATTTAACTCTAACATGAAATCCGCCTGGTACTGAAGGAAGATTAAGTGAAACCATAATTTGGAATTCACGTAACAAAATTTTAATAGATGAAAGAAAACAAAGTCCAAAAGAATCAAATGCACAAAAGAAGCTACAGAAATTTCTAGAGCAAAGGCAGCATATCAATAAGAGAACAAGAAAAGCTAATTTCAAACCATAAAACGGGAGACTCCAAAGCTTAATTTTCTCGTTTATCTTCAGGAAAAAAATGGTGAAAAGTTATCTTCTTTTTCAGATGAACAATAAAACTAAAAAAGTGGAAGCGAATACCTTTTCGTGAAGACGATTTTTACATATGAAAGCGGTATGCTGGGTGCGAGACCTGCTGAGACTCCTATGTACTCTAATGTAAAGTTTGAAGCTGAATAGGGAGAGCTGTGTAGTGCTCCAGGAAGATATCAATCCGAACAAGCAGCTGCAGATAGAGAAAGTGAGAGAGGAGTTGGCGAGCAGGTGAGTAGGGTCTGCATTCGTACATTTTCTTAAAGTAAAAACGACGTCGTATGTTTGGTGGATCTGCATCACTCCCCAGTCGTTTTATGCCAGCAACCTTACTCAGCTACTCCATAGTCTATCAAAATAAAATTTCTTTCTCTTCGGTCACTATTCACCATCCCATACTCTATACTCTATAAAAAAACTATAGGTATAGGTTATGAGAATAAATAGTGATTGATACATAGTATTCTTTCTATCGGAAATTCCAATCCTCCCGAATAAATGAAAAAAGAAGAAGATAGTTATATAGAAGAATAGATCTTACCATATGTATTATTTGAGAATTTAATTTTATTAATTTAATATTTTTAAAAATATATGGTTATGATTTATCATACAACTTGACATCCTCAAATTTCGACAATAACTTGATAGAATGTTTTTTTCTATAGATGAATGAAAGTTCAATTTCATTAATTTAGCATTTTTTTAAAAATAAACGGCCACGATGAAAACACGTGGGATAGAAATACATCCTGCAATTGAAGTGTCTAATTGAATATTTCTAAAAATTTATTTAGACACCTATAAATACTTCTTATAATGGATAAGAAAAACCCAATATTTTTTAGATGATGGACATTAGACAACAAAAGTTTTACAAAGTTGTTTTATAATATCTGGATCATTTCATCATTCATTTTACACCTTTTTTTTTTTTTTATAATGATACCCCTACATTTCTTTTATCACTGCTTTACTATCCAGTTATTTTTTTTTCTTTTACTCTTTGAATCTGGATTGAAAATATGAAGAAATGACATTTTTGTATAATCTAGAAGAAAATAAATTTAATTTTATAAAAATTGACTCAAAATTACATAATTACGTTGGTTAATTGAATTTATTTTCTTCTAAATTATGCAAGAACTTCATGTTTTAGGATTTTTAATCCAGATTCAAATAGCAAAAAAAGAAAAAAAAAATAACGGCTAATAAAGCAGAAGTAAATGAGGTGTAAAGGTATCATTACACTTTTTTTTATGCACCTTTGATAGACCAAGTGCTTTCTTTTGCCTTCCCTTCTATTTTCTAACTAGAAAAACAAAAACTTTCGCCCTACCTTCTTTAAACTTAGTGACCGAACCGGCAATTTTTCTTGGGGGGCAAACTCTTCTACGGCATGAGATGTTCATGTAAAGTAAAAAGAAAAATTACAAAATCATTAAGCATAATTGTATATAAAATTAAACCTCGATAATTTGCAAAATAACATAGAAATAAAATTTTAAAAACATAACTTAATGTCTGTTTCAGATTTTTGACGACAATATTTTATAAAATAATATTCATTCATTATTCTTTTTATAAATATGAGATATATAGAAATTTTTTCTTCATAGAAACTATCAAATGATATTTTAGAATGTCATATTTCATTTTAATATTTAAGCTAGTTTATCAAATTTCATATAAAATCTATCTATTTTGGTGTCAAGTTAAGCATAGAATATTATAATTGAGACTGTAAATAAGTTTTTCCTTGCTCAATGAAGTTTAGAGGATAAATCATCTCAATTATTTTTCATATAAATCATAAATCTTAAATGGTTTTTCTTATATTTTTACTTTGGATTCTATATTAAAAAACTTAATATTGTATAATAAAAAACTTTGGTTTCAATGTTAATAGTTCATTATTTCTCCTAATTTTAGTTTTAATTTAATTTTAGTGGGGCCATATCTTTGAAAATAGATAATATATAAAAATTATACAAAATCTAGGGGTTATAGGAAAAAATTGGAGAAAGACATTTGTATATTGAAATTTTACAAAATTTTAGAAAGTATATGGGAATAAGAAAATTATAAAATTTTTTGGAAGGCATATCATTTTAAAGAGAAAGGTGTGCCAAGTGCCAACCTTATCCCTGTACCTGTAGAATTTGAAACCAGTCGTTAATCTTGAAAGATATGGGAGTGTCAATTACTTACAAATGTTTATGATAATTGAACTAATCTGGTGATCTGCTGTTTCAATTCTAATTTATCATTCTGTGGACATTAGACTACTAAGCACCAGTAATTATGATGATGATCACAACAACAATGTGTGTGTGTTGTTTGTTTGTGATTGAGCAGAGGGAGGAGACAAAGATCCAGTTGAATTTCATGAACTTAGTATTCAAGTTCCTAAAAGGAACCTGAACAAAACAGCTTTTGCATCATGGCCCCTACCTTATTAACCTCATCTCACAACAAAGGATAATCACAATTGTTCAACCCTTGTTAAGGAAGAGAGCAAGAAAGGCCAAATGGAGAACTTAACTGAATGCGAAAAGCAAAAAGAACTAATGGGAAAGAACATAATCCACGGGGGTAAAATCCCATCACTACAACATACAAGCAATACACATCCCAACCTACTCAGAAAATTGAGAACGATCAAGTTTTGAGGCAGCTGGCTTGTCCAAAAACCACACCAACTTCCCTTTCATTGGCTGCACCATCCTTGCTGGCGGTGACAGCGAGTCAGGTCCCACATCGTCGATTGCCAAGTGTACAGCCTCTGCTTTGCTGTCACCTGTCACGACCACAGCGACGTTGGAAGCTGAGTTGATGACAGGCAAAGTGAATGTGATCCTCTCTGGTGGGGGTTTGGAGGAATCAGTAATAAAAGTTACCCACTCATCTCTCTCATTGAGCACCGAGTGGTTAGGGAATAGTGAGGCAACATGGCCATCAGGGCCCATTCCAAGGAGTATAAGGTCAAACTTTGGGCAATCACTAATCTCAGACACACTGACCACACGAGTTCTCACTAATTGTCGGATGACAAACTCGTAGTCATCGGCAGCCTCCTCTGCTGTCATTGAATCATTGATAGAATGCACGTGACTGGGAATTATAGGCACCTGTAATGTAAAATGCAGGTGATCTAATGAGAAGATTACACACCCATATCGTTTGACAGTGAAACACCCTATAAGATTTTATTAATACACCAGCACAAGTAATCTAACAACCAGCAAAGCTCATAAAAAAATAAAAATCTAACCAGCAAAACCACTATGGTCCTGAGTCTTCAAAACTCAATAAATATTTTTGCCGGGGCAATTTGAGAGCACGAACGCATTGGAACTATAGGCCACTCAATAGAAGGTAGGTTTCTCCAATCCTTTGCCCTAACTAGGATTTGATCCCAGGTCCCCTGTACAATGTCAAGAGACTTACAAGTAACTAGTCCTCACCCACCTTCAAATCTAGATCACCTACAATATGTCCAAGTTTATGGAGGATACCAATATGCATAAAAAAAGAACAAAGCGTGGCTTCTTACAAGAATACTGCTATTCTAAGGCCTCTACACCACTCACTCCTTATGTGGCATAATTTGGTTTGAATGATAAATTTTAAAATTTGAATCTTACAAATCAAATCTTACCATTTAAGTGATGTGGATGGTGTCTACACACCTGCTTGATAACAGAATAACTCTTCTTAAAATTACTGTAATATATGATGATAACATACTTACTAAAGAGACGCTAGTGCTACTGAATTATGCTTCAGCATTTATGGGATTTGATACTCAATTTAGTCAATCATAAGCAGTAGAAACTTGTTTTTACTTCCGAAAGTGGGAAACTTGACAATGATAAAGATTCATAAATTCCTCGAAAAGTATCTCAGGCATATAAGTAGGAGGCTTTACAGGTAAGTAAGGGCTGCCACAAATACAAGATTGACAGTCTAATATTTGTCAATTAGAAGTGCATAGAGCTGAGATTTTACATATAAATCAAAATCTATTTATGGGAGAACGTCTTTTATTGATGTTTTTTTCCGGTAAGTAAGAGAATATCAACTTAATAAGGACCACTTCCCCATTCATACAGAAGAGCAAGTAATAAAGGACATGCTTGGATACATTCAGACATAGTAATTAGTCAGTCAAAACATAATTGTATTTTGATATTGAATTCCAAGATATGTATTCTCCAAGCCAACTTACTAGATACCAGTGGTTCCGAGTATGGCCTTATACAACAAGCAAAAAAAGAAAGAAAAAAAAAAAACTGTAAGTACTATCTCCCCATGACCATCACAGCCGCTCAATTTCATTTATATTTTTACCTACAAAAAAAAAAAAATTATATCCCCATGAGCAACACCATTCTTTAGAGAGAAAGGGGAATCATGTAGGCATTTAGCTGTTATTATAGCCTCTACATAGAAACAAAAAATACAGCATAAAATGGCTAAGTAGCCACCTAAATAATATTTGCCTAAAGTCCTTCCTCCGTATTGACACTATATTTTGTAAGAACCTTCTTATTAGCTGCCAATTTTACAAGATTGAAAGTCCACAAAAGAATAAAACCGTAACAAGTATAAAGCAGCTGTAAAGACTAAAGAGGACATTGAGATATTAAAGAAACTCCGAATTTTAGCAGCAGGTAGCAAGTTTCAGCATGGTACAAACTAAACTAAATAAATATGATAAGCACCTATTACTTTCATACACATATCTTGAATCCGCACAATAGTTAAAGAGTTGAATCATGGTACTTTCTATCGACAGGAAAATCCAAAAGATCTTACCAATCACTCTACACAAAGAAAGTAATGACAGTCTAAGGGTGTTAAGAAGACATTTGGTGCCAAATAAATTGGCAGATAAGTTGGCCTCAAGTAAATGTTCCAGTAACTGGAAGGGTCTGGACCAATTTTGAGGAGGATTTGAACTGACAACTAAATCCATAACGGACTCCTGTATCTTGGTATCGGTAGGGAAACTTGGACCCCCCCCCCCCCCCCCTTTTTCCAAAAAAGCAGCGAAGGTGTCTAAACAAAAGGCATGCAATGCTCAAGGATGATAACCAACTGCATTTACTTTCCTCCCCCTCCAACCTTTCTGAAAATCGAACACAGCCTACATATAGATAGGTAAAGTGAAAAAAGACACAAGAATATATGAAGTAAGAGGTAAAAACCTTGGACAATAGGCCATCCTTTGCTAGCTTATAATTGCTGTCAGCATGAGTTTTTGCCACAACACGCTCGTCAGCCCAAAATATATACCATTTGGCCCAGTCTACAGTCTTGTTGTAAGGAGCATCACAGAGTTTCCTGTAAGTACCAAAGTCATAAAACTAGAGAAATCATGAGGCAAACAAAAGGAAGGCTTTGATACCTCATTAAGCCAACAAGAGAACCACCAGACAATGCAATGGCAAAGACACCCCGCTCTTTCACAGATGCCTCTGATAATTCAGCAATATAGTCTGCCAAATCAGTGCTAAGCTCATCCAAACTTTCATGGACCCTCACCTCCCCTCGATTTTTACAAGCCCCAGAGAGAGCCATTCTTTCCATAAGTTTAACAGCTCTATCTAGAAACATAAGAACGACAACAATACCAAAATTCAGACTGGTTTATTTTTCAAAAATACAATCTGACCTTCAGAAAGAGCCATGCTTTCAACAAGCTTAATTAGAATCAATAGGACATCAATCCACAAAGAAGTCATCCTCCTTGTAGCGCTCATATGCAGTGACTTATACTAGTACAGGTGAACATAAAATCTACATCATTTAAAATTCTACAGAGTCCATGACTGAATGTTTTTCTTTTCAAACAACAATTTGAGATATTAGAAAAAAGAAATTATGAACAACTATATGGTAACACAAATCAATCTGTGCATGGACTCAAATTGACGAGAAGAAGACAATCCAACAAAAGGGTATGATAATTATACAGTTTATGCTCCAGAGATCAACGCAAAGGAACCGAAATCAAGTCAAACAGACAAATTTCACAGCAAATACAGGCATCCATCACAGCCAGATCGTAAAACACCCTCGACTCAGAACCCCATTACACCAAGAAGCTGAAAACAAAATAAAACTACAAAAAAATTAACAATCCCATGCAGTCTAGGATTCCCGACACCGCAGCATGTCGAAGAACAAAAATACAACAAAAGAGAAATGCTTACAACGGTGGAGCAGAAGAGGAGTGGCAAAGAGAAGTAAGAAACTTGCGAAGGTGGAAGATTGGTATGAATAAGGAATTATATCATACTGCAGAGAAACATTATTTTCTAATTCATTTACTCTGATTGTAACAAAACCTTCACAAGAAGAAGTTGAGAAGAATTTTACCTTGTGGGCTTCCACGTGCAAACAATGACCGTGACAAAACACACGCACACACAAAACAACAAGTCTCTCTCTCTTCGAAGTAAACGGATAAAACTAGATAGAGAGACTATCTCTCTCTCTCTCCGCTTTCCACAGATGATGATTTGAAAACTCCTCAATCCTAGATCCTCTGCGAAAACACAGAAACCAAAATGAAAATAAAAAAATAAAAAGTGAATAAATACATGTAAATCTTATGGATTAAAACTGCCAAAGAAAACAAAAGTTTTAATTTTTGATTATATTTTAAACTTAAAAATATATAATTTTATTTTTTTATTTTCATATTTCGTATTAAATTGAAGTATGAAATATAAAGATAAAAAATAAAATCACAAATAAATTTCCAACGCCCTTCCAAAGCTGACGCTGAAAAATATACAAATATATTTCCTTGCCTTGCAAGAAAACAGAATATAGTTTTCTATTAAAGATAGGGAAATGATTTTTCCACAGAATGTGGTCACCGATGGTGGCCACCGAAGTTTTTTAATTTTTTTTTTCTTTTATTTTTTTAACTCAGTGAATAAGTAAGTATTTTTAAATGAATATGTCATTTTTTTATATTTAAAAAATATCTAAATAGTTTTTAAAAAATGGTGAAAGTAAAAGTAAAAAAATAAAAAATAAAAAGATTTGAAGTGTTTACCGAAATTCTCTGTAGCAACGTCCTTAAAGATAATGGGACTTATTTAAAATCTTAATTTATTTGTCTGCGTAACTATATTTCTCTAATGTTGTTTTGGGTAATAAGGTGATTTTAAATATTATGTGAATAATAATAAAAAGATAATGAAAAAATTATAATAGAATATTGAATAGTAAATAGTAATAAAAAATATATGAATAATAATAATAAAATAATGAATAGTAGTTGAGTAATCTGATAACACTGTACTACTTAAACTAAGATGCAGTTTGGATAATAAAATAAGATGGTTTTAGATGACAGTTAAAAGTTAAATAAAATATTATTTTTTAATATTATTATTATTATGAAATTTGAAAGAGTTAAAAGTGAAATATGCACCCTGACACATATATGTAATATTTCTTTTTGAGTACATACGGTCTGAAGTCAAGGTCATTGGTGCCACTGATGGTCCAACTTGAATATATGCTCCAAAGGTGAAATGTGTTTTAAAAAAAATGAATGAAATATAGGATTTATATAAAAAAAAAATTAATTTTTTAATAGCAGACTCCACTCTTTTTCAAAGTCATTGCGCGACATTTATGTATTTCACGATTATATGTAGAATTACTCCTTTTTTTTCTCTTCTTTTAGGAAAGTTTGTTGTGTGATTCAGTTTTCTCAAGGAAGTCTCCCAATTATAATGTTTTGTTTGATTGTTGAAAGAGTTTATGCCATTTCAATCTATGGGCCTATGCCTTAATTATAGAAACCAACTTTATGTCATCTTTCATAGTGTTGCATTGAATACATCATGTCAACCTATCATTTTCTTTACTTCCTCCAACCTCCACACCATAGAAATAGAAATAAATACTCAAGAGGGAGTTTGGAATCTCTCTACATCAAAATCAACCTGCATGGTGGTTAAAAGGGAAGGTGGGGGTGTTTCAAGTAAAAAGTATACATAAAGTTCCCTCCCACCAAATCAAAGCCCCCACATCATGACAAATCAAGACTTCCTACCCCAGTTTGAGGAATCTTTGCATTATCAAAGCATGACATACTGATGGGTTCCTACTTCCTGCAGGAATCATGCCTCGGCTGATAATCTTCCCCCACCTTTCATTCTACCACTATTGACACGAAATGAAGAAACAACCTCTAATCATGCTCTTCAATGAAATCCCACTTCCCGTATTGAACTAGTTAAGCCCTTTTATTATAAAATTAATTAATCTATAGTTAAGGGTCATGAAAATAATATAAAGTAATCAAATATGCATGAAGTCATCACTGTCCAAAACATCTTCATCCTTCAATGAACAAGTACAACCTCTCTAATATCAAAAGTTGTTTCAAACCAAATAATGGAAAACTCCAAAAACCATCAAACTCCTTAATTTCTGTCTAGATCTGATCATCTCAAAGCCTCCTTGCACAAGCATGGTGCTTGGTGGGGACTTGGCCTCTCTCATCCGTAGTTAGTTGTTGAAACACATGAATCAGATAAAGATCGATCCTATTTTGTTTTTTCTTATGGGAATTTTTGGGTTCCACTAAAGGAAATATTTTTAATTACCATTTCAGAGCATTTTTGGGACCCCTTTTTCTTTCGATGTGATTAGTTAAAATGGTGTCAAATCCATTTCACGAGATAATGCCTATCCCTTTACTGATGCTGAAGTGGAAGATCATCAGTTTCTTAAGAAGTTGGGCAATTGAAAATTTATGAAATACCATAAATACGAAAAAAAAAAAAGAGTTTAAAATATATTAATCCTCTTTCACTAATACTATTACAAAATTTAAAAATAATAAGAAAAAAATATTATATTTTGCTTTTAATATATAGTTTTATAATTCTCACATGATAAGGACATGGAAAAAGCTAGTTTGCCCACCAATTATTACCGCTCTACTTGACCGCTCGGGAAATTTGTTTTTTTATTATTATTTTTTACTTAATAATTAAGGAAGTGATTTTAAGTGTATTGATGTATTTTTTATATTTTTTAAAAATATTTAAATATATTAAAAAAATGTAAATAAATAAATAATTACAAAAATAACTATCGGTCAAATAAAATGGGCTACTTTGGACGGCAGAGTAGGCCGACTCTAAGGACATATATATAGGGATCTATATTAATCTGAGACATTTTCTGCATGAAAATGCAAGATTATTCCTTGATATTCGAGTTGAGATGTTTGTTTAATTAATAAACTGTAGTATAGCCAAATCAAGGTATTTGAATGTGAAGTTGGGAGTTATTCAGCTTGGAAATTGATCTTTCAACATCGAAAGCTTTATGAAGGTTGGAGAAGTAGCTCATGATCTTCTTATGCTTGCTAGCCTGCAGGACCACATAGGCACATACACCAAGCATAATATAATAAACAACTGACAACTGTACCAAACAGTTCCCAGGAATGCAAGAAGAAAGCATGCAAGCAGACAAAAAGAAAGCTGGTGTCATGGTGGTTTTGACTGAAAGCAACACAAAGCCAAAAATGACTATAAAACTGGTGAAAGATAATGATCCATCCCGGCCCGTAGGTTGGTTGGTTGGTTGGTTGGCTACTTCTCTTTAGTCAAAATATGGATACAAGTAACAGTGGCGTGTAGGCATCTAACTCTGAGCAAATTCCAGGCCACTCTTTCAACCTTCAAACTAATATATATATATATATATATATATATATATATATATCTCTTTGAGCATTTTCACAATGGTATCTTTGAATTTTGATTGCTTTAGCATAAAATAAATCACCAATTCATCCATCAGTTTGGAACATATACAAGTGGGTGCATGGGCACTCTATCAAATATTCTATTAGAGTTTCTTCGTGTACTTCTCTCTCTCTTTTTTTTTTCAAAATAAAAATTAGATTCATTAATTATATACACAGAAATTATAGTTGCAGTTGTGATGTGTAAACACCGTGCAATCACTTTAAAAAATAAATAAATAAATAAATACGAGATTCACGTGAAAAAATAATAATTTTTTAATAATAGACTTTACTCTTTTTCAAAATGATTGTATGACGCTTACGCACTCTACGACTGCATGTAACATTACTCTTATATAGGAGATAATAAAAGACCTATAAATAAAAAAACAGGTAAGATGTAGCAATAAAAAAAAAAAAAAAACAAATAAATAGACAATAAATTGAATCCGGGCCCAATTTATGAACTCTTTAAATGCGATTTTCGGCGGAGTCTGGATAAGGATTAAGGAACACTGTAGTCAAATGTTTTGATCTAGTCAAGAGATTTTTCACCAATACTCATTATACTCTAATCCTTTATTTATTTATTTATCATGCATATTAATTACGTTATTTTGGTCCTTGAGAAAATTTAAAAAGTAAATAAATTAAGGCCCAAAGCAGCTTGGCCTTAATTAACTAAAGTGGACAAAATGTGCTGGAAGGGGCTTCAGTTATTGCACCGAATGAAGCCCAATCCAGGAATTGGACCAGCAGAAGCAAGAAGCAAAAAGGTAGGAGCTCATCTATTAAGAAGCCCCTTCAAGGAGAAGCAAAAAGTGTAATGAGATAGAATGATGTCAAACAAAGGTATACTTCTATTAAGAAAAGGACTTCCGGTGGCTCTTTCCGGTCGCCTTTTCCAGTCGCCGAGACAGAAAGGAACCCTTCTCTTTTTAGCCTCATTCTTAGGGTGGATGATGGTGCTATTACGCCCACAACCATAGCTATTACCTCGAGTTTCCGACGCCATATGCCATGGAGTCCAAAACTCTCCTCTAATCAAGATTGTTCTTTGGAAAGTACCCAAGACGTGACAACATAATTCGAGTTACAATACCCAAAAAAAATTGTAAAAAAAATAAAAACTAACCTGGAGCGAGACACCAGGAATGCCACACGAGAGTTACATGTTGTACTGGATCTTTTCATCCAAAACAAGGCAAAACTTTATCATCTCATGTTCTTCAATACAAGCTCACGAGTAAGATTCAGTATTCGAGGTACAGGAATACCTTTTTATGCATTCCAAATGGAACTTTTAATCTCCAATCCTTCTGTTTCCGGCTAAAAGGTCTACCTTTGCTTTGAGGGTCCCTGTTTTCCTTCACATTAGCCAACTTCCACACACAACTCCCTGATTCCGTTTCTATGGAATCCAGCACAAAGATTCCATCCTTATCAAGACCTTTAGACTCCACATCGACATAGCAGACTCTCATAGGCATGTCCTTAAACCGATCTAAATCATCCGGTACCTTTAGCAACCTCTCTGCCCCTGGAGATGATACCTATGAATCAAAGTAAAGTGTTTTTATACACAATCTACAACGTGAAAGGTTTATATATCAGATAAATCTTTATGAAATTACGGGAAAATTCAACAGCATAACTATTAAAGCCTTGTGTACAACTGCAGAAGAAATCTAGCCATTCAATACCTCAAGAGCCAAATTATCAGGTACTTTTCCAATTTCTCCAACTTCATCCAATCTTTTCTTGAATTCTTGACTGTAGCTTTCAAGCTCCTCCATGCTGGGACAACCATATCTGAAGAAAGCAATACTTGGATCTTAAAAAAAAAAAACTACGGCAATTCAACTTGAAAAACAAAATATTATAAGTTGTCTCCCCTACCTAAGATGTAGCTATAGCTACAGACTAACATAAAAAAATATGAAAAAAAAAACTTACAAAAGACCCTGTCAAACAATCAGATTGAGAAAATACAATCGTAAGAGCTTGTATTTTGACCATAGGATATGCTACCATTTATAGTTTTTGAGAAAATGTTTTTTTATTGGAAAAAGTAACCACATCCTAGCTACAAAAGGTCGGCCTTACTCATTTGACAGTTTATCCAGTCTCACATAAACATATCCGCGAGGAGTTGTCTTGAAAGCATAGAGTTTCATGTCATCGCCAAACTGCAACAAGACGTCAAGGGCAATTGAGAGAGCCCCCTCACCCCATGGGACATCTTGCAACACAACACCGCCACCATCACCTCCATCACCAATCTATAAACCATTTTCATCCACTAAAATGTCAACTTTGTGTAGCTGAATGAAATTTGAGATGTAGATCGTTGAAGCCAGAACACTGTACCTCAGGCTCGGCCTCCTCCTCCTCTTCCCATCCATCTGTGGATTCCCCCTCTTCATTTGTCTCACCTGCAAATAAAAAACAAAAAAAAAACAAAAATTGAGCGAGGATAGTATTACAGTATCTATGACCAGGAAAACAGAAAGCTGGAACTGAGAAGTTTACACAGCTACTTCTACTCATGAAGTCTAAGCATACATCAAGAGCGAAGATTACATCTATAATTTCTGAATTGAACTTGAGGAAAAAGACAACCATTGAGTGCCGACTCTATGTGGCATATATGTGTAATACATTAAAGAACTGTGTCAACAGCCAGAAATATAGCTATGAAGCTGAACATAATTGGTCAAATCTTAAAATCCTTCAATGAAGCTGATGACAAAACATGTATTGTTTTTTTTTTCCTTTCCCAAGATTTATATTTCAAGGAAATTCAGAGAAAGTACTAGTATCCCAAGATCAAAATGAGTATATTTAATAGTACAAGACTTTTAAAATGCCAAAAGTATAAAACTCACAGCATGGTTTCAAATCTTTATAAGCGTAGAATAAGAGATAACTTAATGGCAAATAAACTGGTTTATATATGTTTCAAAAAAAAAAAAAAAACTGGTCTATACATATCCGGAGTATTGGACTTTTATCATACACCAGAATAACATGCCGAAGAGGAACATATCAAGGTTATCGAGTTATTTCCAAGCCTTCAAACCCATCATACAACAGCGCAAAGCAGCATTTTCGTTCTCAACGAATTACATGAGAACACTAGAGCTCTTTCTGCTCGATGTAGGGAAACAAACCAAAAGGAAAAAAGAAATAAAGTTAAGTAATTTCAAAATCTCCCGAACCCAGAAACAAAAAATAGAGGTTACATTGAAATGAGTCTTTTTCTTCGTTGGCCTCGAACTCAATATCTTCTTCCGAGGACGAGGAGCTGGTAGTGCTCGCAAACCGAAGAGAAACAACAAAAGAAGAAGAAAGGACAGAGGAATTGGGTTTGAGAGGGAAGCGAAGCAAACGAAAATGACAAGGGTTTGGAAGAAACTGTGTCTGGGGAGGGAAGGAGGCTAAGAAAGAAAGCCTTTTTACAGACGACAAGGATGGGGAGGAAGATGAAAGCGAGCTGCCAGTTCTGCGAAGAAGAAGTAGAGCCTGAAGAGTGCTGCACTTCATTGTCGTCGGGGCCCTCCAACTCTTAGCGGTGCTTTCCAGTTTCCTGCGCCTCTAAAAGCATTGGGGCGGGCTGGGCTTAGGAGTATTGGTAATTAGTTATGAGAAATTCTACTTCCTCTCCAATTTGACACGACCGCTGGTCAAAATTGATTTTTTTTTTTTTACTTAGTGATTAATGAAATAATTTTAAATATATTTATGTATTTTTTTATTTTTTAAATATATTTAAATATGTTAAAAAAATGTGAAAAGAAAAAAAAATTATGTTGGGCATTATGCCCAGCGGTCAAGTTGGGGCGGCATAGTAGCCACACCCATTAGTTATTATTCAAATTTAAATTTTGATTAAAAATTGAAGTTGTAGCTAGAGTGAAAATCATTAGAAAGATTAATGAGCGGTGTTATTCTGCCGCTCAGAATGAACTTGTCAAAACCCCATAAAAAACTGCCCTAGGACATGGTTCTAGGCATGCATGGGCCAGCCAAGGGCCAATGTCGTGGTCCCACATGGGTTCCACACTACTATCACTTGTTTATTTATTTATTTATATTTATCAAGAGACATATTAGAGTTTCCACTTTGTATTCTCTATAAATAGAACTCTTAGACATTTAGTTTACATCTTTTAAACCTTTGGCAAATTTCCTAAGTGGGTAAACTTGTTCTTGAGATCATCCTTCGGTGCTTAGCACTTGGGCTACTTGGGTGCAATTCGTGAATCCCTAGTAGAAGATCATCACCTTGCAATTCGTGAATAGATGTGATTCAACTTATCTTGTTCTTACAACTTGGTGCAATTCGTGAATCCAAGTTGTTGTTATCTTTGTTACTTTCAAGTTTATCAATAAAGAGGTTTATTTCATCTATGTGCAATTCGTGAATCATAGTTGAATTGGCTATCTTTTGTTCACTTTGTTCTTGAGTGTTTATCACTTGTTCATCGTGTTCTTCATTTGTCTTTGATGTTCATATATTTTCTTGCATATCAAAACATCCATATAAACCAAAAAGAAAGTTTCCATATTCATTTGTTGAATTCATTCATCCTTTGATCATACTCTTCCATCTTGTTCATCCATATTGTTCATCCATCTTGTTCATGCGTGTTCATCCATATAGGTTCATTGCCCCATTCAATCCATCCATACACTATAATTCGACCACTATAATGTTTGCCCTAGTTGTTCATATACCATATTTACCCTTCATCCATCATAGCCATTAGCCCTAGCTGAAATCCACTCAGCCTCCATCTTGCCATACACAAATCTTGCCTTATTTGGTAACCTTAGCCCTCCATAAGAATTTTCTAAACTCTAGGAATCCTAACCCTAGCCACCCTTCATCCAATCCATTGATCTAGCCGAAATTCTCTTGCCACCATCTTTCCATATTGGTCACATACTATATCTAGCCTCCATCATCTCCATAAATCCTAGCCGAAACACTTGTCATCCAGAAACCCTAGCCATCCCTCAAGAGTCCCATTTGGCAACTTCCTTAATCTTAGGAACGTTGACTCATCCCTAAAATACTCAAACCACCCAATCCCTTGATCCTAGGAAATTACATTCCATCTCTTACCCCTTAATTCTTTCCATCCATCTAATCACTAAATCAATCCCACAAATCACACATCTCCTAGAATTACTCTAGTCAACTAAGACTTTCTTCACTTACCAAAACCGAAACTCTATCTTTCCTTGATAGATTCCTACCACTTAAGAATCTTCCCTCAATCATCTCTATCTTTCCAAAATCCTACCAGTCCCTAAATCATCTCCTACAAGTTAGGAGCTCATCTTCCATCTTCCAAGTCCTCCAAATTCGAAATATATCCATTACCTTAGACAATCCCTTAATTTTAGAAACTTCCCTAGAATCACTCCATCCCTCCAAGCACTCCACCAATCCCTTAAATCTCTCAACTCCTTCAATACACCTAGTCAACCAAAGACTCCATCATCTTGCCATATTCAAATCCTACCTTCTTTATCTTATCCTAGCCAATCCCTTAATTCTAAGAACTTCTCTAAAATCCCTCAATCCCTCAAATCTCTCATTCCCTACAATCACTCAAGTCAACCAAAGACTTCCAACATCTTGCCATATCCCAATCCTATCTCACCATATTCAAATTCCATCTCCAAATCCCTAAACTCTAGGAACAACCCTAGACTCATTCAAACACCATCCATCTTCATCCACTTACCTTATCCAAATCATATCTTCCTCATCTCATCTTTAATCAATCCCTAAAGTCAATGAGCAACCCTAGACTCATTCAAGTACCTTCCAACCCTAGCCATCAAATCATAGCCTCATTCTTCCGCATCATTCCCAAACCCTAGCATCTCATCCTAGACTCCAACCCTAGTCTGTCTTTTCCCAATCTCGAAATCATCCTTAGCTACCACACAAAACTCTAACTACATTTCACCATACCAACCCTAATCATCATCCAAGAGGCCCCAATATCAAGGGCAACCTTCAAGCCGTTCCACTTGGCATCAAACACCCATATTCATCACTTAGATTACCCGAACTCATCATCATTACCATTTCGCCACTAAACACCATGTCTTCATCAATCTAGAAACTCATCAATACCATCATACGTTGTCATTATTGTTCAAAGTCCAAGCAAGAGGGCTAAGGCAATCGGTCATCACAAGGGAAACCAAGGCGAGGACAACCCAATATTTAGGGACTAGATTGAGGTCCCTAATAGAGCTGATCCATCTTATCGTTATTTTTTTTTTTTATTCATATTTTTTTTATCATTTTAAAATATTTTAAAAAAATGTAAAAAAAATTATCAATACACTAATAGTCACTTCCTTAACTATTAAATAAAAAAAATAAAAAAAAATTAAAATACATGAGGTGTCAAAATGAGGAGGCAAATGGAGTGGACAAAGTAATATTTTCAAGATTAATTTACATTGAATTATCAATCTAAATATCAAAATAATAATATAATATTATATATTTTAATAATAATTTTTTTTTATATTTTACAAATACATTCCATATATTAATTAACTGTAGTAGCCATTGGGAATATTCTTAGCATAAAATTATTATTCTCAACTATTTTTTTTCTCAACCTAATTATCTAATAGTAGCCATTGGGAATTTTTTTAGAATAAAATATTCTTTTAGAGATGAATAATGACTGACTAAATTTGAAAAAATGGATGAATTTAGTAATTTACTGTAGCTCAAAAGTGGAGCCTTGAATTTTTTACTACTTCAATGTAGACCACTTTTGAGCTACTTAGGTTGCATTTGAGTAATGAGGTGATTTCAGATATTCTGTGAATAGTAATGAAAAAGTAATGATAGAATATTGAATAGTAGTAAATAATAAAATATTAAATAATAGTAAATAATAGTGAATAATAATAAAAAGTAGGTAAAAAATAATAATAAAATAATAAATAATAGTAGACTATCCAAACTAGCCCTTAACCAAAATTTGACTAGATACTAACATTTAGCTAAGCCAATACCAATACTCACCAAGTTTGGTGAGCTGATCATAAACCTTTTTATAAATAATAATTGCATCAATTTTTCATAAAAATAAATAATTTTTATATAATAACATTATAAGAATATCATTATTTTATAAAAAATAAATTTTCCATTTAAATTTTCATATTGTTCTTATAATACCATTTTCAAATCCAAACCCTCCCTCTATACTCATTCAAGAATATTATTAAAAAGATTATTAAATATATTCTTCAGAGACCAATTATTATATTTTTTTTAATTTTATTAAAACATTTACCTTTTTTTTTTAACTCTCATATTTTTTTGAA
Source organism: Juglans mandshurica (assembly GCA_022457165.1). Classification (NCBI taxonomy): domain Eukaryota; kingdom Viridiplantae; phylum Streptophyta; class Magnoliopsida; order Fagales; family Juglandaceae; genus Juglans; species Juglans mandshurica. The sequence goes on along the minus strand of CM039629.1, from coordinate 20,809,385 downwards.
ATCTACAACCAAATTTCGATTAAAAATTTAATAAGATGAGAAGACACACTGGCCAAGAAAATAAAAGAAATAGAAAATTCTCCATTTACATAGCAATCGGAAAAAAATAACTGATCACATTTTTTTTTCCATTTACCCGTCTGTACAAGAAATGCTATTTATCGAGAAATTCTATTTGCAGTCTCCACTTGGAGACTGTATGTGCAAGCTCTTTATTAAATGAGAAAAAATATCATTTTAAGAGGGATAATATTGTAATTTTAAAAAATTTTATTGATAAAATTACCTAGATTTACATTACAGTCTTCAAATGGAGACTGTATCTAACATTGCTCATTTATCCACACCCTAATACCACACAGTTTTCGCCTTTCCATTTTTTTTTTTTTTTTTAAAACCCACAAAACTATATAAATGAAGAAACAGATTTTCTTAAAAAAAGTACAAAAGTGGTAGAATTTTGCCCATCTACAACCGCAGAATAGTTCTGAGTATCACAGAGATTTTGAATGGGGTTTGCTATACATCTGCCTACACTCAGCACACACTTCACATATTATTTTTTTTTATTTTTTATTTTTTCTTACACTCAATGGTGTGTGCCGGTGTATGCAGATACACAAATTTTTCCATTTTGAATAGTCTGCTGCTCCTCTGTTGCCTGCTGCTCCTGAAGTGGCATGTCTTCATAACACCTGCAAACAGTTGCCCACCAAGAAATGCAGCAATTTATGTGATTGTCGGTTTTAATTCTAGAGGAAAAGAAGATAAAAGATAAAAAAAATTAGGAAAAAAAGTAGCAGTGGGAACTGACTAGCTGTAGTCAAAATTCTCTGATCGCACTAAATAATTGCTCTGCTGGAAGTCAATTGGAGCAAAACATGCAGCAAGTAATCAGCAACAAAATATAAATGGAAAAGAGAAGCCATACATTTTGTGGTATGCTAAAGCCTGTGCCAAATTCAGTAGGGTAGAACTTGAAGTGAGCCTTTGGTAAACACTTGGAGGCAGGGGCATCTGCAGCACATCAAATGTATAAGACACCCATATTCCAAACGGCAGAGAGAGAGAGAGACAGAGAGGTGTAACCTCATTTTGTACTCTACGACCCTTTTTAGACTGCCCATTCACCAGTAAAGAGCTCCTGCAATGCCTCTACAGCGCGACATTTCCGCTGTTATCCCGCTGCATGCTTCCAAGCACATTGTCTGACAAGAGAGCAATAGGGGATATATCGGTAGCCCTCAAGAATGGAATTGGTACTGTATTGCCAGCTGCGTTTATGGACCAAAGCTGAAATGGCATTGACAATACAACTGAGGTTAACAAATCCAAGGCTGCAGCCACAGTAATAATAATTTCAAAGGCTCTAACAGGAGAGATAAATAGCCTAGTCAAACAAGCAAGAAGTCAAGCAGAAGGCCAGAATCCAAAGGCATGAGAAGCACACTATTTTCAAAGCAGATGATAAAAAAACATAAAGGAAGACAGTAAGCCATCCTAAATCTCCAAACAATAAATTCTAAACAATGCATAATCTGCATAATCTGTATATCTATTCTAATAATACAACTAATCACAATAACTCAAATCTTTTCAAAACTTTCAGCGAGTTATAAAGTCATTGCTTACCTCTAAAGCAGTTATAGGATAAAAAAATACAAGTCATTTTATAAGTTGGGTAGATATAAAAATTAGAATAAACACCACCTTATCTTGCAATGCAAAAGCTTTTTGGCTAACAATATCATTGTTCAATGTGCGCCTGATTATACCACTGCCAACTTCGAGCTCTGTCTGACAAAGACCTTTCGTCTTGAGGTTTTGCTTGGTAGAGCTAGATATGGTGTGAGGAGACGCCTTATTGGCTAGTGTGACAGAATTTGATTCTCCAACTAAAGTGTTGTCTGCATCAAGACCTTTTACATTTTCCACCCTGAGAAATTACCCCAAGAAATTTGGTCAGCGGTTTCCAGAGGGGTGGGGGGATTAAATTGGCAACTATAACAATCGGTACCAAGTGAAGACTAGACATCAAATGGGCAGAGTGATATATCAAGAGCATTAGCCAAACCCAATAAACTACGAAATACAACATTTTAGGAAGTTCTTCAAATCACCATATATGACCATATATATTTATCTATTAAAATACTTAAAAAATATTTTATATATTAAACTCACCAGTTATGCTTTTAGCAACTTGAAATCAACTTGACGAGATTTGCAAAAGTACTCTGTTCAACAAGACGAGATTTTTCAGACCCAGATGTTTGATTGAGACCTGCAAGACCAAATTTGCAAGATCCAGCAGGTCTGGGTATTGGGCAATTTGTCAGTATATATTGTTGGAGCTTCCTTCATTCGGAGACTCTTCAATCAAAAGTTTCTACACAGGAAGAGGGAATGTTCATGAGTTCTTGCTCTCTTTTCAGTTTTCTAGAATGTAATTAGGTGTCGCTTTTGTATACTTCCTGTATACATGGGCAGGGCCTTGTTTCATCATTCGATCAATAAATTTTCTTACTTATAAAAAAAAATAGAAGTTTCTACACAGCATCCATTTAAAGGGCAGTCTGATGTCCCTGAAAAGTTGTTTCACAGCAACGGCATCTAAAAAGATTGACAAATGCAAAGTAGTCTGTTTTTGTGAAAGACATCTAGGGTTGGAGAGCTTTTAGAGGGCTGCAGTCGAGGCAACCCCTAATTTTATATAACTGAAGCTGGTGGCAGAATTAGAACACCTATACCTTAAAGAAGTTGGTATAAATGCAGTTTCCTGAAAAAAGTGAACATATGGAACCTATTCTATTTCTACTAGCTTTAGGAGAAGCCGGCAGCAAATAAGAACAAAGATAAATCTTGAATATTAGTTCTAAATTTTAGGATCTTGTCATTTAAAATAGGGCTGCATGAGAAGGAGCAGAAAGTACTAAATTTTAGGGTTTTAAAACTTTATTTCACTATTCTTTACTCCGTATTCTACATTGAGTCATGTCTCAATCTTCCCTTTCTAGAGAATAGCACTCACAATTCAGTGTTCACAATGTAAAAAAACCCACTCTTAAATATTTTGCTTTTTTAACTTTGTTAGGAAGTATAGCATGGTATCAAAAACTGGCTTATAAATAAGCGCTCATGTCTATCATAGAACCATGCCCACCCATTCCTAAAAGAGTCCTAATCTAGGGATGTTATCATGGGAAATGACTGCTGCACAGAGATGTATGCATGGAATTTACACAGGATGTGCACATTATGTAAATTCCGCGCATACATCCCCTTGGATGTATTATCAGTACTCATCAAATCACTTAGGCATCGCCAAGAAGACACAAGTATACTACCGGCAAATTTTGGCCCATGTGACAACTTTGAAGGCAGAAAATAATTTTGTAGCTGCATGTCAAACAAATATGGTACCGTGTTGCGCTTTGACATGGTCCTTGTCAGCTGTGCTGCAACCCCAAAATCACCTGTGCACATATATCACAGTTTCACCAAATAATGAATAGGTGCATTTTTCAAAAACAAAAGCAATATTAAACGTTTAAATTTAAACTTCAAATATGAGATAGAACAGAAAGCCAATCCATAGACAGTTGCAAAAGAATACTAGTTTCCAGTTTGATTGAAAATGTGAAAAGACAAATAAAAACTATTCCTCATTAAATTCTTTTTTATTTTACTCATCTATATGTTGACCATCACTTACATCAGACTGGTTCAATACTAATCAAACACACTTCTACTTGAACCTGTGTTACATGGAACTTGGGTATGGGTGTTGGGTATGGGTATATGCATATAGATGTCTTAACTCGTCACATATATAGTACATCTTAATTTGGTCTAGACCCCCCCCCCCCCCCCCCCCCAAAAAAAAAAAAAAAAAACTCCCATGCTGTGTATTTCTTCTTCTGAGGTTCATCATTTTGAAACAAAAAAATGATTTTCAACTATTTGCAGAGAGGGCTCGGGAAAGATTATAGATAAAATAAAACTTAGGAGCTCAACTACTTCTATTTAGCTCAGCCTTCTTATCACCCAGTTTAGTACTGAACTCCAACTCTCAACCCAGGTCTTCTTGTCTTTTTTTATTATAAGAAATGAACGATTTTATTAAAAAAGAAAAGGCGTAGCCCAACCCTTAACCCAGTTCTAAGCACATGATTTGTAAAAGAGCATTTATAATTAAATCAATTCCCGGCCCAATTGCATCAAAATAATCAACCTCTCTAACTACAAGTGCGATATCACCAACAGCAATTACCATGATAAGTGTTTATAGGTAGAAAACAAATCATTTTGGCAGATCCAGCAGCAGCCAAACCAACAAGATTCAATCATTTATATTAGTTTGATCCGAGCTTTCTCTCCTCTTCTGTATTTCACACGTTCTCTTTGAGTTGAACAGGTGCAGCCATGCAACCAGTGTCAGACTTGGATTTCATATTCCTACCAATCTGGCACCATGTTGACACATACCAAGGGACAAAGGCCAGTCCATGCAATAGTGAATATCTCTTTACCAGGTGAACCAAGAAACTCTCTCGTTAATTATAGGTGAAAACACTACTTATCAAAAAAATTATAGGTGAAAACACTCGTTAAAACAGCATGGATTGGATATTGAGTGGTGCTTTAGTTTGTTAAGTCCATAAAACAGATGGAGCCAAAACAATGACTAATTCACAGGTTACTTGTCTGGCTATTGGTTCGTACATCTTTATGGTTCAAATTTCAAAGCAATCAAACGTTAGACAATGTGCAATTATAGGCTACTCGACCCAATTTTGTATTGTGTTATAGTCTTGTGACAAGGTTCCTCCCCATTGTAGCAAGTTCAAGACAGAGAGCTAGTATGGTTAACATCATGGAAAATTTTCTAAGAGGTATCATAATTAATTTTGTGATATGAGAAAACAAGTCCACAAAGCTCTATGGGCGGTCCTTTTCTCTGTCACTTGCGAAGAATGCTTAAAACAGGCCTTGGACTAAACTTCACCTGAGCAGGTGGGACAAATCTCTACACATTTTTTCCCCTTGAAATTGAAAAGAATTTCAAACCTTAATTCTCAAGCATTTTAATTAATAAGTTTGCAGTCTTCCAATTTACTTATAAAACAACCATATTAATTACTATGCGCAAGAATTTTCTTTCACCTATGAATTTAGAACATCCGGCACATATATAAGACTAGAAGCAAACTATCCTTTTCCACTCTACGCCAACTAGCCCTTGTGGAACTCTAAAACCCATTTTTAACGAGCAAGACAATTGTTTCTATTTGGTCTTCTAACTACTCTAAGACACCATTGTTATATAATAATCAGAAGACAGGATAAAGTTAAATGAGGTGACTATCAAAGGTTAAGCCAGTAGGTTTTCGTGCATTTTTTTTTTTTTTTTTAAGTAAGAGTAAATTTATTGATACGAATGAAATAGGCATAGCCCGTGTACACAGGAAGTATACAAAAGAACACCTAAATACATTCTACGATCAAGAGATTAAAGACAAGAAGTCATGCGCATTGTTTCCATTGAGTCATGCAAAGTTTACTCACCCAACTTGACATCTCCTTGTTCCGTTAACAAAATATTTCCACCCTTAATATCTCTATGGAACCTGGAAATGGAGTGCAAATAAGCAAGGCCCTACAAATAAAAAGAACGATAATAAATCAACAAAACAAAAATGTTCTAACATCATATTGAGTGTGAAGCATATTAAAGTCAAGGAAGCATTACTTCACATAAACAACGGGAAAACAATAATACCAAAACTGCATAAATATTGTTTTTGAATCTGTAAAGAAATTTTTTTTTTGATAAGTGCTGTAAAGAAATTTTTATTGATCAAAAGAGTAGGTAAGAGCCCTAGTATACGAGAGATATACAAGAGCAACGCCTAAGCGTGCTAGCATAACTGCATAAAATTTTAAACTGATTATTCTCACTAATTTTCTATTTCAAACCATTCAGATTCAACCACACCTTCAATGCTTCCCTACAAATATATGCTATTTGATACTCCTCCAAAGGCTCCTCTGTTACGTTCATCAAGTCAGCAACACTTCCGCCTCCACAGTATTCCATTACTATCTGCCATGATACTGAAAATGGTAAACCCAAACTTAAAAAACTTACAAACTTTTTTTCACAGGTAAATAAACTAAATTCTTCTGTTTCTTACCCAAAGATATTCCTCTCCTTGGTAGCTCCCAAGGTAACGGACAACATTTGGATGACAACATCGCTGCAACATCTCAATCTCCCCACGGATTTCTTCATATCCCTCCTCCTAAACATGGGCGAAGTTTGTAATTCATTTTGAAAGGTTCAAACTCAAAATAACACAAACCCAAGCAGAAGCAAAAGGAAACATGCCCCTTCACATAAAGAAATGACTTTGATAGCAACCAGCTCTGAAGTTCGTATATCCCTGGCTTTGTAAACTGCACCATATGACCCTTCCCCTGCCATCCTTAAAAGGCGACAGTCAGCACAGGAACATAACCACGCAAAAATTCTCCAAGACAGGTAAATGCAGCATAACCGTATAATAAACTTCAACTTTTCGCTTAGTAAGCATCAAAATAGCACAATTCAATATCACAAACAAAAAAGGTAAGCAAAAATTCTCATCCAATAAGCAGTGAAGGTGCAAAATAATCGAAAATCAAAATTTTGAAAGCCCACCAAGCTCATTGAGCAATTCGTACTTAGTGGTAGGATCTTCCCTGATAAGACTGTCCGGAATCGAACTCGCCGAGATCTTCGTCGTGAGCTGCCGACCATCCTCGCCACCTTGTGAAGACCTGCTCCCATGCCTCTGCTTCCCAGACCCTAATCCCCCTACCGCTTGCATACTCGCCACGGCTCGTCCCATCGTCGAATCCCCCATTCCTTTGCCGCCACCAGTCCTTTTCAAAACGGTCCCGCCCGAATCCCGTTCCCTCGCCCTTGCCGTAGACCTCACCACAAACGTTGAAAACCCCTCGCCATCACCATCAACACCACCCTCATCATCACCACCACCGATCATTCTAGCCCTGGGGCTCGCGGACCTGTATTCCGAGAGCGGCGAGCTCCGGGCGTTCGAGTAGAAGTAGGAGGGACGATAAAGACCGGTTGCGGGAGCGAGTGCGATCGGTCTTGACGACCACTGTGTCGAAAACGGTGTTATCGTGGTCTTCATCAATTGATGCACCGCCGCCGAAGTCCTTTGGCAGGCGTTTGAGGAGCGGGGGGTGAGATGACTCGTCGTCTTCGTCGACTTCTTGGTCCTAGTACACCATCGTAGTGTAGAGGTCTTATTCTTCTCGTTTTTGTTCTAGCTTTTGCTGTTCGTTTTGTTGTTGTTCGGAGTCGGATTCGTCGCCATGGATGATGACGGTGGAGTACAGGTCTGGTTGGGGCCGGCAAGCGGCAGAGCTCGTATCCATTTTCCGTGTCCGAGTTGAAAGGTTTGGGACCCGAATTCCCGGAGGCAAGGCAATGTGGAGCAAGTGAGAGGATGATCTTAATAGGCTGAATCAGGGTTTGGATTAGCCTCTGAGTGGCCCCATAAAGATGCAACTTCAAGTGCTTGCCAAGAAATTTTACGAACGGTGATACACGAGCTACAGAGGAGGAGAAATCAAAAATTGGGTCAGAGATTCTCCTTTTTTCTCTTCTATTTTTTGTTGAGTCCTGCTAGGGTCCCGAATTCGGGACATGAGACAAAATTTTTTTCCTTTTTTTCATGTATTTTTTAATCATTATAAATATTTTTAAAAAAAATAAAAAATTTATAATATCCTTAAAAAATAATTTAAAAAAAAAAATCGCATTCCGGACATGTTTTGCTTCCCGAATTCGGGACCGCATTTCTCTTTTTTGTTTTCATGATTCTTATTAAAAGAAACGGCAACATAAGCCAGATAGCATGCTGCAAATGATCTAACTTGCCAAAAGTCAACTAACTGCCCTATCGCTAAGTGTGGACTACTTTATTCTCTTTCCCCTCTCAATGATCTAACTTGCCAGAAGTCAACTAACGGCCCTATCGCCAAGTGTGGAGTACTTTATTCTCTCTCTCCAATGTCTCCATTCATCTCCCCTCACGCCAACTCTGAAATGGGTAATGATACCCCTATTTACTGTTATTTTACTATTTTGCTTTTTTTTTTTCTTTTTATAAATTTAAATTTATTTTTAATTAAATTACATAATTAGTTAGTTAATTGAATGTATTTTATTCTAAATTATGTAAGAATGTCATGTTCTGAGATTCAAAGAACAAAAAGAAAAAAAAAATAGTTGGATTGTAAAGCAGTAATAAAGGAAGTGTAAGGGTATCATTATCCTGTTGATCGTTTCTCACGGAGGCCGTTCGTGAGAACGAGTCTCTAGCTTTCTAAGTTTAGGAGCTCTTGAAGTGATCCACTCTGACTTATTCATCACGTTCATAGAATGTAGAAACTGATCTCATGATAAACTGAGCACGTGAGACACGTAGCACCGAAGCTTAATGGAGGCTTCGGCTATAAAAATTGTGTTTGGTCCCCAGACTCACTCACTCAATCCCCTCAGTCTTACACCATCTAAATAGAGTAGAGTAGAGTTTGGAAGTGCCAAACATCAGTGAGAAACCACAGCAAAACAATGAGGAGCATCAATGGCTAGAGGTACTGTTTTGTCATTAAACTTGTCGATTCTTGTTTGTAAAATGTTTATTCCGCATTAAAGAATCGTCTTTAAGCTTTCATTTGATATCAGAGCCCCGTTTTACCTCTGCCTTTGTGTTTATAGAGTTGCTATGTTCATCTCTATTTTTTTGGCCGAAAGTTTTGAAAAATTTTAAGTTTTGATTTTTGGATGTTTTTTATTTGAAATAAGTTTAGAAATCATTTAGAAATAGTTTTTCTATACTTTATGTGATTAAAAACGTGTTTTTTGACGTAAAAATGGTCCCAAAATCGTGATCTGCCGAACTGTCTGGAGGTTGAAGATGACCAAAACGACATGTAGTTTTCAGCTTTGTTGAAAACGACATGTCGTTTAGTGGAGAAGTCTTTCATTCAGTGTTGGTAAACGACACGTCGTTTTCATTTTGGTGAAAACGACATGCCGTTTAGTTCGTAGCCATTTATTCAGTATGGAGATAAACGACATATAGTTTTCAGTTTTGTTGAAAACGACATGTCGTTTAGTTGGGCCAGCATTCATTCAACATAGCAAATTAAACGACACGTCGTTTTCATTTTTTGTAGAAACGACATGTCGTTTAGTTGGGTCTCAATCATTCCGTAGAGAGAAAAACGACACGTCGTTTATAAGTTTAATAAAAACGACATGTCGTTTATGTGGCCTGTTTTTCTTTTTAAATAATAAGGAAAACGACACGTCATTTTTCAGTTTTGGAAAAACGACATGTCGTTTATATGGGTTAGTTTTAAAAAAAAAAATTCACTTTTATAGATGGTCTGGAAAGTAGGTTTTGGGGCCCATGCCCTTTATGCTTATAATTGTTATGCTGTATAGTTGTTCTTATAATTTTTATTTGATTTAATTATATGCAATTTGGATAATTGTTGTCTAAATTTATTTTTATGCTCGTATTTAGTTTGCATGAATTGATTAGTTTTGTTCTATATTAATTCATGCAATTTCTAGATGAGATATAGTTAAAGGCATGAAATTAAATATTATGCATAATATTATAGTTTTGATTATGCAATATTTATGCTTATATTATGAATATTTTGTACATAATAATAACATGTTAGTATTAGTTAAAATTATGTAATTCATAATATTAAGCTAGCCTTATGCAATTTAATGTCTAGTGATCCATATAATTTTAATTAATTAGAGAATTGCCACAGCATATTTAATTAAGTAAAATTATTATGATTAATTAGGATCACATAAAGAATATTAGACATTAATTGTAATTAATTATACTTAATATAATAAATTTTATCCCACATGAATTTTTATTATATTTATATTTTTAATTAGGATAAAATATCAAGTTATTCATAAATTACCCACAAGAATTATGAATTTAGTAAATAATTTGATAGTTTTAACATAAATGTTTAATCTAAGATAGAATATACATCAAATCATAATATACTCTTTAGAATTATGAATTAAGTAAATAATTTGATAAAATTCTATCATAAAGATTAATTGAATTTACTTGAATTAAAAATTTAGTCCACAGGCATTTTTATGTCATTAGATTCAATTTTTAAAGCATGATTTACATTGGTAAAACATGAAAATTTATTTAGGCCTCCGTTTTAACGTAAGCATGTAATCTATAATTTTATGTAGTTGCACAACTTGCAAATTTCTCTGATATTCGTTATGATATCCCTGAACTTAAGGGCTTTATGAGCGATCTAATCGCCTCAGCATGATGTTCATTAAGACTGAAATTTCTGCTGGTATTCGTGGTTCTGTTGATCAGCATGAAAAAGTTCGAGACTTGTTAAGAGCCATTGATGAACAATTTGTCACTTCAGACAAGGCACTAGCAAGCACTCTAATCATGAAGTTCTCATCCATAAGACTCACCAGTGTGAAAGGTGTGCATGAGCACATCATGCAAATGAGGGACAATGTGGCTCAATTAAATAAACTCGAGGTTGAAATGTTGGAGTCTTTCCTGGTGCACTGCATCCTGAACACCCTCCCGCATCAATATGGACCTTTCAAAATCTCATACAACACACATAAGGATAAATGGTCAATTAATGAACTCATGACCATGTGTGTTCAAGAGGAAATGAGAGTGCTGATGGAACAGGGTGAAAGTGCAATGATGACAATGCGTGGAAATGGCAAATCTCAAGCCAATCAGAAAGGGAAAGGCAAAATACCTCCCCAAGGTGGTATTAAGAAAGATTCCAGGTGTTTTTTCTGTAAAAAGAAAGGACACATGAAGAATGAGTCCGCCAAATTTTAGAAGTGGCTTGCAGACATAGGTAATCCAACCTCACTTGTTTGTTATGAATATAATATGGTTAATGTCAATATTAACACATGGTGGATTGATTCTGGATCAACAATTCATATTTCAAATTCCTTGCAGGGTTTGCAAAACCTAAGGAAGCCAGTGGAAAGTGAGTAAAGCATCTTATTGAGAAACAAGATGGGCTCACATGGGGAAGGTATATGAACTTGCTATTTAATTTTATCTAGTGGTTTTGTTTTAAAGTTGAAAAAGACTTTTTATGTTCCAAGTTTCTCTAGAAATTTTATTTAAGTTTCAAGACTAGTACATTTTGAATATTCCTTTAATTTTTTAAATTCATCACTCATTTTATTTTATAAATTTGATTGTGTTGGAAATTGTACTTTGTCTGATGGTCTTTACTGCATTAATTTACAAAACAATGCCACTTATGATTCAATGCATGTTCACACTAGTACTAAAAGATGTGTTACTAATGAGGATTCATCTAAATTATAGCACTGGAGATTAGGTCATATCTCCATAGATAGAATTAAAATATTAGTAAATGAAGTGGTACTTAATACTCTGAATTTTACTGATTTTGAAACTTGTGTGGACTGCATAAAAGGAAAGCAGACTAACAAGTCAAAGAAAGGTACCAATAGGAGTTCAGACATATTAGAAATCATACATACTGATATATGTAGTCCAGACATGAACTCACATGGTCAGAAATGCTTCATTTCTTTTATAAATGATTACTCACGATATATGTATCTCTACATGCTTCATAACAAGAACGAAACATTAGATACCTTTAAAATCTTTAAGGCTGAAGTAGAGAAATAATGCGGTAAGCAAATTAAGATCGTGAGATCATATAGAGGTGGAGAATATTATGGTAGATACACAGAGAATGGACAAACATCTGGGCCATTTGCAAAGTCTCTTTAAGAGTATGGGATTGTTGCCCAATACACCATGCCTGGTTCATCGGACCAGAATGGTGTAGCAAAAAAAACAAACCAAACATTATTGGACATGGTGCGGAGTATACTTAGCAGCTTCAATCGTCCTAAATTATTGTGGGCTGAAACACTTAAGACGACAATGTATATATTAAATCGAGTTCCAACCAAGGTTGTTCCTAAAATGCCATTTGAATTATGGAAAGGTTGGAAAACAAGTTTGCGACATATGCGCGTTGGGAGATGCCCGTCTGAGGTGAGAATTTATAATCCACAAAAGAAGAAACTAGACCCAATGACCATTAGTGGGTATTTCATTGGATATGCTGAAAGGTCTAAGGGTTACAATTTTATTGTCCATCTCACAGTACTAGGATTGTGGAATCAATAAATGCAAAATTTCTTGAAAATGACTTGATCAGTGGGAGCGATCAAACCAGGAACATAGTTTCTGAGAATGATCATTCAGAATCTCAATCTTCCACCTCAAGTGATATATTGATTATTGTTTACAACACCCCTCAAGTACAAACTGGTGTTGAACAACCAATCATTGAAGTTCCACAAGCTGCTGACGACATTCCAGTAGATCAGGTAGTTCAAGAGTTGCCAAAAACTTTTGAACAACAAGTTGAACTATATATTTCTCAGGAAAATGATGGTTCAACATTAAGAAGATCTATTAGAGCAAATAGATCAGCAATTCCTAATGATTATGTTGTGTATCTGTAAGAATCTGACTATATCATTGGAGCTGAAAATGATCCCGAGTTCTTTTCACAAGTCATGAGTTGCAAAGAATCAGAATTATGGTACAATGCCATGAAGGAAGAGATGAATTCTAAACGAAGTATGAGATCTTGTTGAGTTGGCTAATGGTGTAAAAGCCACTGGATGTAAATGGGTCTTTAAGACTAAGAAAGACTCATTGAGCAACATTGAGAGATACAAGGCAAGACTCGTTGCTAAGGAATTCACTCAGAAAGAAGGAATCGATTATGCGGAGACTTTCTCTCATGTATCTAAGAAAGATTCATTGCATGTTATTTTGGCACTAGTAACCCATTTTGACTTAGAGTTACAACAAATAGATGTGAAAACAACATTTCTCAATAGAGATCTAGATGAGGAGGTTTACATGAAACAACCTGAAGGATTCACCTCTAGTGATGGTGAGCAATTGGTTTGCAAACTCAAGAAATCCATATACAGTTTAAAACAAGCATCCCGCCAATGGTATTTGAAATTTCATAATGTAATTTCTTCATTCGGTTTTATAGAAAAGGTTATAGATCAATGTATATACCAGAAGGTCAGTGGGAGTAAAATCTGTTTTCTTATTTTATATATGGATGACATTTTGTTAGCAACCAATGATAAGGATTTGCTACATGAGGTGAAACAATTCCTCTCTAAAAATTTTGATATGAAGGATATGGGTTAGACATCTTATGTCATTGGCATTAAGATCTATAGAGACAAATTTCGAGGTATCTTGAGTCTGTCTCAGGAAACCTATATTAATAAAGTTTTAGAGAGATTCCGGATGAAAGATTGTTCACTAAGTATAGCTTTCATTGTGAAAGGTGATAGGTTCAATTTGAACCAATGCCCAAAGAATGACCTTAAAAGGGAACAAATGAAGAACATTCCATATGTTTCTGCTGTCGGAAGCCTAATGTATGCTCAGGTCTGTACAAGACCTGACATTGCATTTGCTGTGGGAATGTTGGGACGATATCAGAGTGAACCAGGTTTAGACTACTGGAAAGCTGCAAAGAAAGTAATGAGGTACCTTCAAGGAACCAAAGAATACATGCTTATGTATAGACAGACGAACAATCTGAAAATAATTGGCTACTCAGATTCTGACTTTGCTGGCTGTATTGATTCACGTAAATCAACATCAGGATACATATTTTTGATGGCCGATGGAGTTGTATCATGGAGGAGTGCCAATCAGACTTTGACTGCCACTTCCACTATGGAAGTCGAGTTCGTCTCTTATTTTGAGGCTACTTCACATGTTGTATGACTTAAGAGTTTCATTTCTGGGCTTAGAATTATGGATTCTATCTCTAGGCCATTGAGAATGTATTGCAACAATTCAGCTACTGTTTTATGGCTAAGAACAACAAAAGTGGGAGTCGAAGTAAATACATCGACATTAAATATTTAGCCATAAGGGAACGTGTTAAAGAAAATAAAGTGGTCATTGAGCAAGTCAACACTGAACTAATGATCGCTGATCCTTTAACTGAGGGCATGCCACCGTTGAAATTCAAGGATCATGTAGTGAATATGAGACTTGGTTCCATTATGTAATTTTTCATTGTATGAACAATGTTATTTTAATGAAATTTTTAAATATTTTGATTTTTTTTCTCATATTGATGTGCACTTTAATTTAATTTTGAGAAAATTCATCTGTGTTGGACTAAGAATAAACATAGGTTTTTTCAAATTGATGTGCACCTTAATTTAATTTTAAGAAATTATTGCTACATAAATTATAATGTTTAAGAAATAAATATATGGTAATACATGGAAGGTAATACTCGTCATTAGAGGACATATCACCATGATTCATGTATTTATTACTTAAATGCAGATTATTGATGGGTTTAAGATGAAATATTAGATTAGAAGTGTGGACCAAGTGAGAGAATATTGACCGTTTCTCACGGAGACTGTTTGTGAGAATGAGTCTCTAGCTATCTTAAGTTTAGGAGCCTTTGAAATGGTCCACTCTAACTTATTCATCACGTTCATAGAACGTAGAAACTGATCTCATGATAAACTGAGTACGTGGAGCATGTAGCACCAAAGCTTGATAGAGACTTCAGCTATAAATACTGTGTTTGGTCTCCCAGACTTACTCACTCAATCCCCTTTAGTCTTACACCATCTAAATAGAGTGAAGTAGAGTTTGGAAGTGCCAAACATCAGTGAGAAACCACAGTAAAACAATGAGGAGCATCAATAGCTGAAAGTACTGTTTTTGTCATTAAACTTGTCGATTCTTGTTTGTAAAATGTTTATTCTGCATTAAATAATCGTCTTTAAGCTTTCATATCCTTCCGAAATAAGTAGGGGTGTCAAATCGTGTTAACGGGTCGTGTTCGTGTCATGTCAAAGTATGTACATTACACTTAATGGGTCAACACGAACACGATCCGTTAAGGATTTCGTGTCAAAATTTCAAACCCGAATACGACACGGTAAGATAACAGGTTGACACGACACGACCCGTTAATGAATAAGAAATAAATTGACACGACACGACCAGTTCCGTTTCAACTCGTTTACGTTAATGGGTTGAACAAACACGATATGATACGACACGACCCGTTTAACCTGATTGATTTTATATAAATATATAAATATAAATAATATCTATAAAAAATAAAAAACTAACTACAAGTCTTAAATTACAATCCAAACAAATATGATCCACACAATTTGTAATAATATTCATTATTAAAATTACGTTTCAAATATAATAAACAAAACATACATTGTAAATATATTAATGTTACAATCCCAAATATAATAAAAAATTAAAAACACAAATCTAAACAAATTTAGAACTTGAAGAACGAAGTGGGTTAGGTAGTTTAGGGTTTTTTTAATTTGTTTAATCTAAGGGTATAAAGGTAAATTCAATTTTCTTAACGGGTCATAACGGGTTATTACGGGTTAACCTGTTAGTAACCCGTTAAGCAATCGTGTCTTAACGAGTTAACCCGTTTTGACTCGAACTCGTTAAGGCTAAACCCTAATCTGCTTTTATTGTGTCGTGTTTGTATTGAGTTAACGGGTTGTGTCACATATTGTCACCCTTATAAATAGGGTGGCAAATCGTGTTTTTGAATTGTGTTTGTCTCTTGTCAAGTTATGAATATTTGATAATATAGGTCAATCCGAACCCAACTCGTTAAGCTAAACGTGTCAAACTTCTAAACTCTAACTCAACCTATTTAAATAACGGATCATGTCATGTCACCCGTTTTGACCCGTTTAATAATTAATTAGAAATATATTAACACGACACAACTCATTTAAAATCGTTTGTTTAATATAAATGAGTTAAACTAAAATGTATAACCTATTTGATCTGATTAATATAATTTTACATAGAAGTTAAAATTTATATTTATTAATAATTATAATATCTTAAAAGATATATATCAGTATTTTTTAAGTTTTAATATATAATAAAATCAACATTACAAACTATTCAATAACAAATATGAGCATAAATCTAAAATTATAATATAAATAATAAAAACATAAAAATACTGAGAAATATTAATATTATAATTTAATAATAATAAAATTTTAAAAGTTAAAAATTAAATAAAATATTATTAAAATATATTGAGATGAAAGTTAAAAATTAAATAAAATATTGTTAAATATTATTTTTAATATTATTATTATTATTTTAATATTTAAAAAATTAAATTATTTATTATATTTTATTTGAGAATTTATGAAAATTTAACATTGAGAACTCGTAGCGTTACTCAAAAGTCATATCTCTCTCTCTCACTCTTCATCTTTAATGCGCAACTCGCCGCCCGGCTACGGTGATCCTGCCACCAGTCGCGCCACCATAGCAACACCGAGCTGCTTTCTTCTCAACTTGAAATCATTCGCACTTGGAGCCAAGGTGAGGTTTCTGTCACTTTGTTATCGATGGCTGGTTTTGGCGTGAAGCAGGGAAAAATGCATTGGGGTATTTTCCTTGTATGAAACCTCAATAATAGATTTGATGAGGAATCCTGTGGGATGGAAATAGGATTGTCTCTCGTGCGGAATTGGTATATCTGATTTTTCTTTTGGATTTTGAGTGAATTCTGGTTATGGTTTTGATCTTTGATTTTTGTTTTTGTGCTTTTGACCTCCAAAGCTTGCCTGGGTTGGTCATTTTGTTGGATTAATTGGTAAAATCTTTTGTCATTTGGAATGCGTTTTTGCTTGACGAAATTCAAGTGTTTAGTATTGAGATTTAGAAATGATCGACGGAGATTGTGATTAGTCGAAATGGGAAGCTTTGAGTTTTTTTTTTTAACACTTTCAGTTCTGGTTTTTGTGCTTTGATAAAATCAATTAGGTGGGAATATGGTTGGTTGGTCAATTTTTGGAGCTTTGGAAGAATGGGGAAATTTTCTGGTCATTTAGGTTTGGAGACAATAATGAGAGAGAACATTGATCTTGCTTTGAGGGAGAAGAAAATTTTTAGGGGGCTGAATAGCTTTCCACGAAAGTTATGGGGGTTTGTTTTTAGTAATGGAGATTGAGTTGGGAAAATTTTGAGTTTTGTAAATTTGTACAATGTCTGATTGCGGCCTAGATTTTAAAATTTAAGTTTGTCATCTGTTTAAAATCTATTCCCATGTATACCCAAGTATTTAAAACAGCATACATTCCATAGCTTAAGTCAGAACCCTAGGTGTATTTACATCCCTGGGTGTATTTGCATCTATTTGTTTATATTCTTCTGACAAAAATCTTTATACAGAAAGATAAGTGCTATTCATCATCCTTTCATCACTCCCCAATGTGGCCTTAAATGATTATCTTTTACTTATTTCCCAATTATTTGATGCCACATTAGGTGGATGATAAAATGATGCTGGTTAAAATGCTTGATATAATTTAGTCTGTCCAATCGTGTGACTTCCTTTTAATATTCATGTTATTGAGGTATTGAATTTGATCTTTTTTCCTTCTTGTTTTGGTTTAGGTTTTGTTCGAATTTGAGAGTCAAAAGAACAGTGAGGATGATAGAAGGTGGTCGTATCCGGCTCAACAGATGGCAGCAGGCAGCTGTTGCTGTTGGTTCAGCGGTTGGTGCATTGCTAGACCCACGAAGAGCAGATCTGATAGCAGCCCTTGGGGAGACTACTGGAAAGCCAGCTTTTGAAAGAGTGCTTGAAAGAATGAAGAGGAGCCCGGAAGGCAGAGTAAGACTATTCCCCACTGCTAATGATATACCTTATTCTTTTTTATGAACGGTGACATTGAACTGATTGGATGGCATGTTGTCTATTTATCCAAAATGTCGGAAGGTTTGGCACATTGGTGGAATATTGGACCAGAATTGTGACTGGCATGTTGATTGATTGTGTTATTGACATTTGTGGCCATTTTTCTGCCTAATTAACCCGTTCTGTGTTCTTCTGTTGTCCAAAGTTTTATATGGTTTCTTTTAGTGACCAACATGTTTATAAAAACTTGCTTGCTGTTACCTTTGACATATCCTGATAAATCCCACGTGTTACTATTAAACTTGCTTAAAGGAGATGCAGATGTCTTATTTATTTTTGTTTAAAATATTTGATCGTTGATTGTTTCTGATCCTGCGATGGAACTAGTCCCCCCCCCCCACCCCCCCACTCTGTGCCATTTTACAAAAGTGTTCCCCATGATGCTTCAATATACACCATGCTAATGCTGATCAATCCATGATTGATCCCTTCTTTCATATGCTGAGGGAATGAGAACCAAATTCAAGTGCTTGTGCAAATGCATTGCTTTAGTGCTTTAGATCTATCTCCATTTATAACTGACCAATCTGTACTGTTTACTCCGTTTACCACTCATGAATAGACAAAATGGGTCCAAAGACAAATTTTGGGAATTTAGTTTTCCATATGAAACTACAGTGAAGCACCTAGACATTGTCTTGTACTATGTGCAGATAAAAAATACATCATCAGTGGAAAGGATAATTTTCATAATGTTGTCTGTTTTCCCTTTTAGCTAGCTGATGCTTTTCTCTCTTTTCATTTGCTGCTGTTATCATCAGGACCTGAAAACCTCCTTTGGCTGCAAGGATTGGCTTTAGTTATTTTGTTCATAACTAAAACTATTGTATTTCCTTGATAGGCAATTTTGCAGGATCAACCACGCGTGATATCTGTGAATGTGGGGCATGCATGGGAACTACCGCCCAACACATTCGGTGCTGCTTATGCAAACTTCATGGGATCAAGGTATTTTTCCCCCGACGACCGACCACCGGTGCGGTTCATGGAAACAGACGAGTTGGCATATGTGGCCATGCGGGCTCGTGAGGTGCACGACTTCTGGCACACCCTATTTGGCCTCCCCACCAACTTAATTGGCGAGTCAGCACTCAAGGTGATAGAGTTTGAGCAAATGTGCCTTCCCATGTGCCTGCTCTCTGTCGTGGGGGGCACAGCAAGATTCAGCGAGAAGCAGAGGAAATTGTTCTTTCAGCACTACTTCCAGTGGGCCATACGGGCTGGCATGGAGTGCACTGACCTCATGTGTATATATTATGAACGACACTTTCATGAGAACTTGGAGGATGTTCGAAGGAAATGGGGGATAATTCCTGCTCCTCTCGCTCCTAAAGAAAATGCTATTTGAGCGGCGGCGGCGGCGGCGGCAGCTAAGCTATAACTAGTTGGCCAGATAGAAAAACCGGACAAGATGTATTGCTGAGAATTAAGCGATAAATTTTCTGCAAAGTCCAGCAAATGCCTTGTTGGGAAAGAGACCGATTCTGGTTGCCGACGAAATAATCTTTGTTAATTTTCCAGTTGTAGAAAGTTGAAACTGATGCCGTGAGAAGGCTCATGTGGCCAGAGGATTGTGCTTCACGGCTCAAAGAAACAGAATGATTTGGAGAGATAACAAGGAAAAGTAAATTTACTAAATTGCCTGAAAATTCATTGCAAAATAAAATTATTCTAAATTTTCAATGGCGGTAAATCTAAAACAGTGAAGGGAAACCAAAGGTAGAATACACGGCTACCACTCACCGTCCCCAAAGAGTATGTTTTGGTGCTCCTTTAACTGGATTTTCTTAAAATTTTCCAATCGTTTTGTTCTCTTTTCTTTAATTTTCCTCCATTTTCCTTGTGTTTTTTCCCCCAAGTTAAAAATTCCCGATATGTCATTCTCTACCTACCCACAGCCACCATGCGTTGCACCCCAATCCAGATGCCTGCCAATACTCCAACAGTTCTTATTTCTTTCATAGGGGACAATCAAGTCAAGTGCATAATTTTTTAGCACAATACTGCAATTAGTGGGATGGCACCAAAAACCGCCTCTTATGACGAGAATTTCCTAGATTATGCCAAGAAATACAGGCTTAGACCATATTTTTTGGACCATTACCCTTCTTTTTATTGTATGTTTATTACCTTGTATTTGTTGTAAAGCATGTGAAAAGCGTCCAAAAAGAGAAACCCCATAAGTATGCCTACCTACAAGTCTTTGTTTTAGGCTCTTATCCCAACCAGTCTTCATTTGATAATGTCATATCTTGAGCAAATGGGCATCAAGTGTGATGCAGTCCCACTCTCAACTTGATCGTCTCTAGCCTGTCACCAAACAGTCTGCCATAACATGATACAAAGGAGTACTGCCGAAATCTTCCCTTCTTTTCAGAAGTCCAAATCCCATCCATTTCATGACAAGTACCCTATAATATGTAGGATGAAAATACAATATGGTACTCTCTGGCTCACAAAACACATGCAAAAACTGTCTACACAATTGGGAAGATGCCAAAATACAACCAAATGTATTACAGCTACACATGGGGAACAATGCCATATGCATGCACAGGGTTAAGACAGATTGAGGTACCCTGACCAGACATGCACGCAATATGCATGATGCTGCTTACAACCTGCCCCCCACAATCTGCAAGATATCTCTACCACCGAGGCTCTGCTGCACAAGAATTCCTAGACTTGCTTTGATGACATTTGCGCTATCTCTACCAGTATTTTGTGTAGGGACTGAGGCCTCGAGAAGAAAGGTGCATGATCAGAACCTTTTAGCCAAAACACCTGCTCTGGGGGATTTGTTTTTATCATGTTCTCTTGCAGAGAAACTGATACTGCACTGTCTTCTTGAGTAACTAAGTAAAATCTCCGAACAGAGCCATAGTTCTTATCAGAAAGCACGAGCTTCTCCATTACTGGTGGAAAAGGGATTGGCCTCATTGAAATTAATGCCAATGTGATATCCTGGACAGAGGAGAATAAAAGCTTTCATATCAGACCTGATCCAAGAATGTTTAACTTCAGTCACAACAATATAGTGGACATACCTTTGCGGGACTTTGATTGAACAATAGGTCTCTCACCAATGTTTTGTCAAGATCAATAGCAGTTGGAGGCTGACCTTTGCCATTAGCATACAAAAACATCTGAGCCTGCCGCATCAGATCATTTGAACCTGCCTGCAATATCATGCACAACCAGTTTGGTACGACAGTCTCATGCTAGCAAACAATTGTCGAGAAACTAAACTTAAGAGTTTCATACTAAATTTTAATGAATAATGATATTGACAACTATTTTACAATCCATTTAACAACCAACCAATGTGATAGTGTCGTTTCATAAAACAATATTTAAGTGTTTTTTCAAATTTTGAGTTTCCCATCTGATTTGAATTTTAAATTTTGCATAACCGCTTTCCATTATACACAGTTACAAAATGAGTTGTATTTGTATCATTACTCAATTTTAATTGCAGATACATGCAGCCTATTTCAAATGAATATAGAGTGGACTGAAACTACTGCAATTGCAATTAACAATAAATTGGAGTGTAACATTAAATGAGCAATGCACTTCTTATATTTGGACCACTGGTATTTAAGTATATTGAACTAAGAACTAAGGGATGAAGAAGGAAGTAGATTAAGGAGGCATATGTTGTAAACTATCTAGAAAACAGGAAAGCTTTGGAGTCACCCGGAGAAATTAGAGCAAAGTTTTCCCTTAATTATATGGGTGACATTATTCTCTATTTTGTTTCTACACTTTCTCTGAGCCCAATAATTATGGAGTGGAGGCCAACCTGTTGGGAAAACATATCGAGGGTACTCTGCCCACTACTCAACATTGCTGCAGCTATAAAAATTGCTTTTGAGATCTTAGATGGAAACAACTCCATTACATATGAAATACAGGCACCGCCAAAATCATGCCCCACCAACATCACCTGCATTTAGAATAAAGATTTTAGTTCTAGTACATCTGAATGAAACATTACCAGATGTACTACCACAGGTTTACTATGATCAATGCTAGTTACTCTCAATTATTCACGGGAAACTGGAAAGCTAGCTACAAAGTTCCCTAATTTTATAGAGGCATATGAACTTTCAGTGAATATCTTGTCCAACTGTATTGCATAATGTTTGTTTGGAATTAAAACGTGAGAGTCTGAGAGATTGGAATCTTAAGCATGAATAGAAGAGAGTAATATGATAAGGAATCTATACACAATCTGAAAGTGTTATCCTTGTTGCAATTGAGAGTAAAAAACCAAGACTAACTTGTGAAAGAACACCAAAGATCTCAGACGTACACAACTTTTTACCCTATAAGCATATATGAACGCAGACAAAAATAAATACTATGATTATTTATCTAACACGCACACAGAGGAAGAGAGAGAGAGAGAGAGGAAAAACCTTTTCGCCATCTCCAAGTTTCTCTAGGATATCTGTGAGTGGCTTTACATACTGTGCAAGACTGGTGATGTTGTTTGTGTCATATGAATGAATTCCAGCTCCAGTTAAGTCAACTGCATCAACTTTGTATCCCCCTTCTTCCAAAAGCGTCATAATTTTATACCAACACCAAGCACCAAAGCCACCTCCATGAACAAGGACAAAATGATTGGTTTCCAGACCTTCAGCTTTTACATCCTAAGGGATTAAAATCAGAAAATAAGATGACTGATATATAAGAGGAAGAATTTACTTTCTTGGATGACAATCATCATTTTTTTCCACCTCCTATTGAACAAGCAGAGTAAAAGTACAAAATCGAAATGACCAAGTACAAGTATTTGAGCAGCATTAGAGTCCAAAAATCATGGAGATGTTACTGCATGTCCATACATAATGATAGGAAAATGATAAGGTGAATTTTTCACAAACTCGATCAAATGCTTCCTGATCACTAGCTAACTAAATCCATTAACCCTACTTATTCAGTCCATCGTGCATCAAAACTACAGTCAATTATATGCATACTTTCTAAGCACTCTCATTAAATTGAGACTCCTGGAGCCAATAGAGAGTTTTCTGTTCTATTTTTTTTCTTTTCTTTTGTTACATTAGACTGTAGAATTGGGAAGGATCCTACTTGCTTGAACACCTAAACTTTAAAGAACTGTATATTGATTAAGTCATCAAGGTTTATGGATGGATCTCTCACCCATAAGGAAAAGCGGTGGCATAGTTTTGTGGGTAAACTTGTCTCTTTTGACACAGGTTAGAAGGAAGCTGCTTTATCCAAGCCCAATCATGTTGTAAACGTCAAGTTAACTTTTTGGCAAAAGCATAGTGATCAAAGGGTAATGGACTTCACATCAACCTTTTTGATGTCTTTGAATCATCAGTTTTGGCAACTCTTCGCCAGCAAAAAGGAATCCATGCATCTTTTCAGCCATAATATATGATATCTCCAACTAAAGTTTGAATTTCACCAAACCCGTCCAATTTTAGTTGTTGAAAAATGCTCGACCAAACAAGCCATGTAAACAGATGAGAACTCGTGGCGTAATTAAACACTAAAGAAACGTGATGGAATGTGATTATAGGCATATTTTAATCATAAATATATGAAATAGGATATTATAATTTATGCCGAAAACATAATCGTCCTATATAGAATTAATTAATGGCCAGCAGGCTCAGGCTGCACTTTGAACTGGCCTTTCCATCTTACTGATTTGACCAACTCAGTCAAACAGCACTATTCCTAAGGATGCAGGCAATGAAATGAAGATTAACCAAAACTCTAATTCCTATTCTTTAACATGAGCTTCAGATCAAAAGACTCACAAACAAGATATAGTTCCCAAAACAAGAAATTGAGTAATAATAGAGTTAGACTGGAAGATCAGTTTTCACAAGGCCAAGGGAAGAAATCATTTTGAAGAAAAAAAGAAGCACAAAACTATGATCAAATGTGGGAAATAATCTGACGCATAGAACATCCAAAAACCATAGAAAATAAAAAAAACCAATTTTAGGGAAATTTACACAAACCTTATTGATAACAAGCTGGTGAGGCTGAACGAGAGAATCAGAGCGTGAACGCTGCCTAGAACTCGAACTCTTGGGAAGCTTTTTAAGAACACCAGGAGATGGATTAGGATAAACGACAGAAGTGGAGCGGTTAAGGGGCAGAGAAAGGTTCTGCTGATGTTGGCGGAAGAGAAGAGCGGCGGCAATGGCCTGCTGTCGAAGCTGAGCATCTTCATCATCGAGTTTATTCCCCTGCTTGTTCCTGCTAGGGGAAGAAGAAGACGAAGAACCGGTTCTACTCTTGCGTAAAAAGTTGGGTATGCGTTTGGAGGGTTCTCTGGTGAATCTGACCTCCTTGGGAGCGAAGCATGTCCACGAGTTTCCCATAATTGATATAATTAACGATACTGTGAACAACACACACGTCAATACAACCTCAAATCACACGAACCAAACCTTTTTTGGATACCTTGTGTTTATGTTCTCGATCAGACTCTACATGCAAGTGATCAGAATTCGAGAGAGAGAGAGAGAGAGATGAAGATTAATTGTTGTTCAAGATTGCTCCTTGCAAATAAACGTTCTTAAAAGGCAAAGCCGAGGAGGAGCACAGGCACGTAGTAATAGCAACAGGTGTTCGTCCTTCCTCAGACTGCCGGCAAATAAAGGGTTGTCTCGTAACAGTTATAGAACTGTATTTTCAATTCTACGCGCAAACTGCAAACTACTCGTTTAGGTCCTGAGTAAATAAATGCTATGGCTTTCTTTCTTTCTTTTTTTGTCAAAGTTGGCTGCCCCGAATTAAATTTTATTTATTTGTTTCGAATTTATTATTTTAAAATTACTTAAATATGAATATAATACAATTAGGAATGAAAATCATCATTTTTTATATCATAATTTTGGAATTCTTTTACACATTTAATTTAATATATGAGAAATGAATAGTGAATTTGATAAGAAATCATAATTTTAGGACTATAACTATTTTCATCCTCAACAATAAAATAAAAAAAAGAAACTAAAATTTATTTCAGACCTCGTTTGTTTTCAGAGAACTTCTCAACTCATCTTATCTTATCTCATTTAATCATTATAATTTTTTTAAATTCGCATACAAAATAAAATAAACAATTCAATTTTTTTAAATTACAAAATAAAAATAATATTAAAATAATATTTTATTCAATTTTTAATTTTAATCTCAACTCATCTCATCTGTGAAAAAAAATCGAAAAATGGGAATTTTTTTTGCTTGTATTTTTGGGTCTCCAATGTTTGGGGTTAGATCAACTTATAAGATGTAAATTTTAAATATTTATCAATATATACAATTTTATTTATTTTTAATTTTATTTTTTATGACGTTGTTATGTTATTACTCATTAACCATCAGATAATCTTATATTTTAGAATAACAAGTTCATGGATTAATAATTTCAAATAAAATTGGAGCGAATGATACAAATAAAATCCAATGCAGGACATGAGACTTGAGAGTAGTCGGTAGCAGAGACTTGGACAGAAGCTGACGAACCCCGTTACCGTGAGCACCACTCACTTCTCTTTTATATGGTTTGTTTTCCTTTTTCCTTTTTTTTGAGTAATGTTATGTAAATTCGTAGTGTGTAAAATGTTTTGAAAAAAAATAAAATTTATTATTAAAAAATTATTTTTTTAATATAAATTTTATATTTATTTATTTTTTAAAATAAATTATACGTACGACACTTATACATTTTATAATTTTAAATATCATATTTCGGAGATTTGTTTTAAGCCACGAATTTTCTTTCTTGGTTCTTAACAAATAAAAACTAGAAAAATACAACAGTAAGCCAGTCCTCTGGATTGTTGACAAAAAGGTTTGGTGCGCAGAACATCGACGACTATCTACAAGAAGGGGTTGAAAAACGATGTCATCTGTTATGAGATGATCACTGGAAACTCCTGCGAGACACAGAAAATTGCAGCAGGAAAAAACAAAACATGAATAAATAAATCAACAGAAAAGAACAGAGTAAGACTCTTTTTCTAATACCTTGCACCACCTGCAGGCTTCTATGGATTAAATTTATTGAGCAATTCCTATACAACCTCCCTCAATCTTTACATATTATATTTTTTTAAATTTTTTAATATTATTTTTTGAATTTTTTTTTAGTTTATTCTTTTTAAAATAATTTAATTTTTCTATTCATTATTTATATATTAAATATTTGATGAAAGAACAAAATAATAAAAATAAAAAATATGTGGTGTGTAGAGGTTGGAGAGGTTGTGGAGATTTTTTTATATTTAATACATCTAACCTTTTCACCTATCTCAAACTAATCATTAATTGAATTTATTATTTTTTTTAACTTTTTATAAAAAAGTTAATATATTTTAATATACTTCATGCATCTAAAGACATATCTCAATCTATTTTATACATTCAACCATATCTCAATAAGATCCATAAAATACTACTATTTACAGATCATCTGAGATCACCTTATCACTCAAACCCATCTCCTAACCCTTAAAGTACCTATAACGTGAACATTAATGAATAGTAACCGTGAACAATAATCAATGGGTTCGTGCGTAATGCCACTATGTTTCTCTATGAGCCGAGCCGAGAATGAGTTCATGCGTGTGAATGCCAGTGTGCGACGTAATACCACAATCCGCGTCCCTCTTTACATCATCACAGCAAAACCACGGCAAAATCACAGCAAAATCACCACAAAAATACCACAAATAAAAAAAATCATCACACAACTCACCAAATCAACACACAGATTTCCATGCAAATCGCAAATCACAAATCAGGATCATCGGCTGGAGCTTGGGAATGAGGGAGAGTCCGTGAGAGAGAGTGGGCATGCATGAGGGGTAGATTAGGGCCATGGGTGGTTGGGGTAGGTCGATGGTGGCCAGAGGAGGCTCATGACGGTGGCTGGACACCGTGGGTCGTGGCGCACGGCGGTGGAAGTGGGAGAACCCGTGCGTGAGGGAGGTGGACTTCATGGGGGCAAACGATAGGGAGATGGAGGCCGAATGGCGCACGACGGCGCAGCAACATCAAGCCCATTCGGGTTGTGCACAGTCGAGAAAGAGGAAGAGAGAGCGTGAGAGAGGGAGACCGGTGTGGGGGGACTCGCCGGAGTGAGGTGGTGCCAGTGGAAGGGGCGGTGAGGCTCACTGGCGCACAGCGGCGCCGGGCTGGGCAGAGGAAGATTCGGCTGGAAGAGGGGCAGCGTACCGCGTACGCGTGAGCTGAGGGAGGAGAGAGAGATGGGAGGGAAAAGTGAGGGAGAAGGAAGAGGGTCTGGGTATTTACCCAATCCCTTCGTCTTGAAGTCTTCAAAACGATCTAACAGTAAAAGATTAAAATACTGATTTGAATATCCGTAAACATTAACTTAATTAAAAATATTGAAATAAATTAAATAAATGATGAAATTTGACTATATGCTTTTAAGAAATTAATCTCAACCTTTCATTTTAAGTCCTTAAATTTGATCTAACAATAGAAATTTAAACATTGATTTAAACTAATTTAAAATTTAAATAATTAATATATAAATAGCATATCATACATAAACTATCAAATTTAATTTATAAAATACTAATATTTCATCATTAAATAAATGATGAAATTTTATTAAATATTTTTAAGAAATTAAAACCATATAAATAATTAGAGTTTTAACATAATTTAAGTATAATAATATCCTTGATTAACTAAATAAATAGCATATTATACATAAACTATCAAATTTAATTTATAAAATACTAATCTTCCATCATTAAATAAATGATAAAATTTTACTAAATATTTTTAAGAAATTAAAACCATATAAATAATTAGAGTTTTAACATAATTTAAATATGATAATATTCTTAATTAACTAAATTAGGCAAACGTGCGTGGAGAAGGAGAGAGAGGGAGAAAGGAAAAGTGGGAGAAAATGTTAGTTTTTGGGTTTTAAATTCCAACCCTCCATCTTTAATCTTCAGATTTAATCTAACGGTAGAAATTTAAATATTGATTTAAACTAACATAAAATAGATAATTAAAATATAAATATTCTATTATACACTTAATTAACTTTAATTTATAAAATACTAATTTTTCATCATTAAATAAAATATAAAGTTTTACTGAACATTTTTAAGAGAATAATATTATATCATACACTTAAAATCAACTTTAATTTATAAAATACTAATTTTTCATCATTAAATAAATGATGAAGTTTTTCTGAATATTTTTAAGAGAAAAAAACTATCTAATTAATTTAAATTTTTAATACAATTTAAATTTCATAATAAATGATGCACATAAATAAATAATAATTTTACTCTTATACATTAGACTATTTTAATATTCGAAGTTACACTTTATTTTTTTTTTCAATTTGGCAGATGTGGCTAATGTGTTTTGCACGTTTACCACTGCTAGTATATATATAATGACATTAGAAGAAGGGAGGAAGAAATTACAAATAGAAAAATATTTTATCCGCAAAAGATCTTACCAAAAGATATTCACAAATTTTTGTAGTTTGATATAATAAGTTTGATTATAATTTATTATTATTATTATTGTAAACTAAATCTGACCCATCACATTAAGTCATGTACAACCTCGTTTGTTTTTTATTCATTGTGGATGGACTAATAGCCAAGTAAGATCTAATTTACTATCATATATATAAATCTGTTTTTTCTTATCACATGTTTTTACAAGAAATTTCTATTTTTAAGAATATTTTTCATGTTTCTGCAACTGGGCACAAGTTGTCAGAACCCCATGTTTTGTGGCTCACAGCCAAGCTGCCAACCTTGCCATGACAAACCTTGATAGGCCCATGGCTGATGCCCCGACATTGCCACTGACAAGGTTGGACAGCTCCACGGCCCATGCCTCGACACTACTGCTGATATGCCCCAATAGCCCCACGGACAAGGCATTGACAATGTAACTGACATGCCTTGACAACACCACAGCCCCTTTGGCATGCCATGGCCCTTGCCATGAAACACCTAGGACACACAGAGAGGCTAGTAACCATGTTAGGGACCTCGGTCTAGTCTCTAAACACTATGTTGTCCTCGTCTTGATTCTCCTTGTGATGACTGATTGCCTTAGCACTCTTGCTTGGTCTTTGAACAATAATGACAATGAAATGTCCTTAGGTTGATGAAGGTATGATGTTTAGTGATGGAAATGATGATGATGATGAGTTCGGGTGATCTAAGTGATGATTTTGTGTGTTTCATGCAATGTGAAACGGCTTGAAGGTTGCCCTTGATGTTGGGGCCACTTGGATGATGCTTAGGGTTGGTATGATGAAGTAAGCTAAGATTTTGGGTGGTGGCTAAGGGGGATTACTGATTGAGCTGAATTATTGCATATTTTATACATTTAGAACCAATATATTTTATTTATTTTATTACATTATTATTGGTTTTAGATGAAAAAATGGTTAAGATGAATAAATCCGAGTTGTGATTTAAATTGGTTAATAGTATGATTTATGCTTAATTTTATAACTTGTGATTTAATTGGACAATATTCATTCACATGCACAACATATTTTTGATATTCTATTATTCTTATTTTATTTTATTTCTATTTTAAATTCAAAGGACTTCAAGTGGGCAAGACGTTGGAACAACCTAAAAACTTTCAACGAGTGTAGGACTCTTCAAATAAGGATAATGATGGGGTTTGAGAGTAATTCAGATCAGAGTCCAAAATGCATTAGGAGACAGAATGAACACACTTTAATATTTTAATCATAACTTTCTGTTAAAACATCGGATAGATACGATTCTTGATACGTTGGAAAGCTATCTTAAAGGGCTACAAAGTTGTCTCTAATAAGGATTTCCAAATTCAAACTCCTGAAGCGCGGACGTGACTGCCAAATTGAGTTCTAAAATTTAAGCGATTTTGTGTGCGAGAATATGAAGATTATGGTTTCTTTCCTATCCTATTTAAGCATATCATTAACACGAAATTGAGGACTTTTTTTTGGAGAGTAGCGCTGCACATTTGAAGAACTCTTCCAGAGTCCAATTGTCGCTCCAGCCGCCTCCTCCATTCATTTGGCCTGTTCTTTTCACTCTCTACTATTTATTTAATTTTAGTTTAAAGTTTGTGATTTATTT
Organism: Juglans mandshurica; assembly: GCA_022457165.1. NCBI lineage: Eukaryota > Viridiplantae > Streptophyta > Magnoliopsida > Fagales > Juglandaceae > Juglans > Juglans mandshurica. The sequence continues at coordinate 20,779,248 of CM039629.1, read as the reverse complement.
TTGAGATATTTGGCTTAGACTTTTGGGCATTTTATTTACTGTTTATTTACTTCATGTTATTTATTTTTCTCCATTCTTTAAACTTTCATTTAATAGCGATTACAATTGCTATGGATTAATTTTGAGAATCTGTGATTTGAATACAAGGATGAACCCAAAATCTTGATTTTGGAGTTTTTTAATTTTCAGTTCGTATTTTTTCAATTACTTTCTAATCTAGTTTAATTCTTAGATTAGTTTTATTAATCTCTCAGTTTCATTGCATATTAGATCGATTAAAGATTAATTAGGACTTAAATAATTTCTATTTTATTGTTTAATTTTTAAATTAATTAAGATTGTTTAGTTTAATTGATTTTTTTATTGTTAATTTCAATATTTTAGTTTTTTTTTTACATTTCATTTCGACACTAAAAAATCTAAAATATGAATCTAGTCTATGACTAGTGCCCTTTTCATTCTTGTTGCACCCTTCCATCCATAGCACATACCATCATTTTTATTTTCTCTTTGTGAATATTTTCACCATTTTAAACGAGTTTGATTTTAAGTAATTTTCCATGAGGAGACGATCTAGGAATTTATTCCAAATTATTACACGACATCCTCCTGCACTTGGGATAGCCTTTGTGCTACTCATTTTTGAGTGAGTCAAGTTTTTGGCACCATTGCTGGGGATAGTTGCTTGACGTAAATTTAAATTCGTTATTTTTTATTTTTTTATCTCAAATGTTTCTGTCACTATCTTATCTCTGATTACACATTTCACTTGTCACCTACTACTCAGTCACTTGAACTTTACGTATGCTATTTGGATTGATATTCTATGTCATGGATGAAGGACAATTCAAATAGGTTGGTTAGAGTTATATCGAGCACTTAGAGTAGTATACACAGCCCAGAGATAGATAGCTCTTCTATTTTTTCTACAGACGAGGAAATTGAAATTGAACAAACGATGGCTACACCTGCACCACGCACTCTTAGAGATTATTTGCAGCTCACTCACACCATTACACCATCATGCATTATTTTACCTTATGATGCACATAATTTTTCCATTAAGCATGGCATGATGTTAGTGATACCTTAGTTCCACAGAATGGATTCTGAGAGTCCTTATCAGCACTTGACAGATTTTGAGTTGGCCTGTACTACTTTTATCAATAGAGCCACTACTGATGAATTTATTAGATTTCGTTTATTTCATTTCTCTTTAAAGGACAAAGCGAAAATTTGGTTTAATTCTTTGAAGCCTAATTCTATCTCTAGTTGGTCTGATATGTAACGTGAGTTCTTACAAAAAAAATTTCCTTTTCAAAGAACTTAGTATTTACAAGAGCAGATCAGTCAGTTCAATTAGAAATTTGATGAGACTTTCTAGGCCAGCTGTGAAAGGTTTAAGGATTTGGTGAATATCTGTCCACATCACGGTTTTGAATCTTGGAGGTTGGTGAATTATTTTTACATTGATCTCACTCCACAATACAAGCAGTTTGTTCAGACTATGTGCAATGGATAATTTTTTAGCAAGGAACCTGATGAAGCATTGCCATTTTTTGACTATCTTGCTGAGAGCGTACAACAATGGAACACTCGGACTGATCGAGTTTCATTGACAGCACAGTTACTGAGGGCTATTGCTGGTAGGGGCAGATATGAGTTTAAGGAAGACATTGACGTTCAAGCCCGAATAACTACATCGACTTGAAGATTAGAGGTTATGGAGATGGAAAATGTGAAGGCTGTGAAAACAGTAGAGGTATGTTCTTTATGTGCTGATTCAAACCACAAGACCCAAGATTGCCTAATCATGCTAGTATTTCAGAAGAGTGGTTCTGAGCAGATGCAATCAACAAACTGGGTAATAGAGCATAAAATCAGCTTTTCTCCAATACATATAATCTGAGGTGGAGGAATCACCCAAATCTCTCATGGAGGAATAATCAGCCTGGTCGGTCTCCACCACCTTTTTAGCAGCCATTTCATCAGGCTGCTCCTCAGCACTAGTATCAGTCATATCAGAGTTTTCAGAGCTATCCTTTTGTAGCACCTCTAGGATTTCAGCCTCATGTAGCTGTACAGAGTTTTCAGCCTCAATCATCTGCGAATAAGTCTCTAGATGACAGCATGGCACAAATGGCCAACACACTTCAGCAATTCATGCAGATTCAGGCCACTACAAACAATCAGAACACTCAGGCCATAAATGACTTGCGGGGCACCATCAATAAGATGAGCACGGCATTGAGCACCGAAAATGATCAAATACAGCGATTATTAAATGTATTTGCGACGATTTTGGGCACTGGAAAAAGCCTGATTTCTTATAGTGTAAATAAATGTTTGGATTTTTTTTTTTTTTTTTGTAGATTTCTGGATCTGTTCTTTATGTATTATAGTTTTGTTTTTAAAATAACACATATGTCAGATATTATTTCTCACATCTGAAAATGTTAGTTCTTTTTTTCATTTTATATCTTTCGTTATTTTTGTCAGATGTTGAGATTTATTTCTTCTTTTTTGTCATCTCAAATCTGAAATGTTTATTATCTAGAATTTTAATGAAAAATCCTTTTTTTTTTTTTTGTTATTTGGCCTGATTATCTTATTCAGTTTGGGGTTTACTTTCTTTGCTTATAGTTGAATCTTCTTTTTTTTTTTTTGGGTAAATATTGAAATAAATAACATTATTTTTTTTCTATTCCAGGTTTGAACATATCTAAGATGTTATTATCTGAGATTTTATTAACACATCTGTTTTTTTGTTGAAATAATTAACATTATTTGTTTTCTGTTCCTCCTTATGCCTGTGCTCGTATGTAAATTATTTTTGTCAACTTATTCAGATCTGAGATTATATTTATGAGAATTTGGTCTTTCTTATGTTTTTTTTTTCATTTTATTTTATGCGCTGGGCTGTTGTGATGATTATTTTGGTTGCAATTTTTTGTTTTTTGAATGGGTACAAGTCTTTTACCTCTGTGTTTCTTATTTTCTGATTTATTTTTTTATATGTGCTTTTCTGTTGTTTTAGCATACTTTACTGTATTGATATTTGTTTGGATGTGATCTGAACATGTGTAATTCGTGGGTTCTTGAGTTTTTTTTTTTTTTTTTTTGTGTTAGTATCAGTTTTCTTGAGTTTAACAAATATCTGTAGATGTACACGTACTAGTATATTTTGAGTTTTTTTTATTTTATTTCTCTCAAGTCACTGCAATATTGTTTCACATCTGAGTATCTTTACTTGTATTTTGTTTTTGAGATAAAGGAGTCAGAAACAACGCAATAAGAAATAGAAATCTGATTAGATTCAGTCCTCCTCAACTAAATTTAGTCCAAATACTCCATGTAACTTTTTTATTTCTCAACTATTGCATATATGTAAATAACTGAAAGAAATAATCAGAAATATTTAAATGAACATAAAAAAACTGACTTGTGAAACTGGAGAGCTGAGAGGCAAATTTCGAACCCATAGTCTAAGGAACAGATTTGGGAACGTTAAAACGGGAGCTCTTAATTTTATCAGATACCAAACAATAGGAAATAAAGAAGATGAAATTTACTCTTATACGAAGTTGCAAGCGGTAGAGAAGACAAAAAACAAAATCAGATTCTGATAAACAAGCAAAACAGCAGAAACAAAAAAAAAAAAAAAAAAAAAAATGAAGATAATTCTTGTACAAAGACTTAGGGAGGGAGAGGAGAAATAAATACAACTCGTGGGATAAAAATGGAAAAAATAAATAGACCTGCTTATTGACGCTCATTATATATAAGATAATATATAAGTGTGTATATATATATATATATATAGAGAGAGAGAGAGAGAGAGAGAGAGAGAGAAGAGAGAGAGAGAGAGAGAAAGAGAGAGAGAGGCACAAGATACATCACAGCACTCGGACAACAATTTCCCTATTCCTTTAAATCAGAATTATGAAGTATCTAATATCAAAGTCTCTTGCAAACCCTTGTGACTGGAGACTATGGTTACTCATCAATGCTCAAGGCTGCCACAACCTGATCATCAAGATCAATAATAACTTCTGTAACGAACTGAAGTATGCGCGTATCTCTAAGCAAGCAGGGGGACTCGAGGAAGCAGCAAATTGTTTGGTCTGCTGAGATGCCTTAGAGCAACAGCCCTCCTGGTCTTTTATATATTATGATACAGAAGGCAGGAGTGAAACATTGCCTTCAGTCAAGTTGATGGAAATTTCCATAGATAACTGGGAGCCACCTTCGAAAGAAACTCCTCAATGTAAAATAGACCTCGGAAATATGCACCAGAAACCCCGCCCAGACAAGCTTTTTTTAAAAGAAAAATAAATATCTGCTACAGAATTCCAATTCTCCATTCTCCTTTCTCACGTTGCAGTAGAGGAACCAAAACATCAAACAGCAGCAGCATCCAGCATGATTTAGAAGACAACGATTGGCATCAAGAAGTTTGTCTTCTGATATTGAAAGCCAATATGGTAGGCAACATCCCATGTCAGCACGTGTTTGTAAAAGTACCTTTGAGTTTTGCTTCAACCTGATTCATTCATGCCAGGACCGAAGCAGATAGAACATCATGATAAATTAAGCATTCCAATGGGTGAGATATAAAAATAACAGAACCAAAAAGATAGTACAAAAATGATCAAATGGACTTACCAGCTAATAATATCAAAACCAAGATTTAATTTTGTGTGCAATAATAATGAGGAGCCAGTTCAGATAGCCACAAGTAATCGATTCTACTTATGTTGCGGATGTACTTATGATTAGTTTGGACTAGGTCGTTGAAAACTATACACTCTGGTTTTGCCCGGAATAATACAGAAGAAGGGTGGATCTGCACCACCTGACCACTTGCTAAAGCCCTGTCATTTACTTAGAAGTGTTAATATTCCAATTAACAATGGAGCATCATATAAATTAACCAAAATAACCTTTTTTTGAAGGGTACAAAGACTAGTGGAACCCCTTTGGTAGAGTTCCATAAAGGGTTCACCTTGTTAAAGAGTAATTTGAGATCTACCAGAGGAATTTCAAATACGATTCACTTAAATGTTACATTCAATACCTATATGTTCCCTCCGGCTGCCTCAAAGCTGCATTGAGGAAAAATGAAGCAGCGAGACATTTGCGGAACTGAAGCATGTCATCTCCACAAGAAGCAACACGAAGACCCATTTGTTCAACATGACCTCGAATTTGACTGCAATAAGCACCTAATAAATTAGGGGTGGAGATCTGGTGGAAACTTCAATGAATCAACTATTAACAATCTTTTATGGAAAATGAGACCTAAAAGATACACACATAAACCCAACAAGGATGACAGACAACCAACCTGTGAATGTCACGAGCATGTCTCAGGGAACGACTATTGATGAAATTTTCCTTGCACCACTTGCTCAGAATTTTGTCCTTTTTCTCTTTGCTGAGCCCCACCATTCTCTTATCCAATAACTCATCAGAGGCATGGTACACATTAACCAAACTGAGGTGGTCTCCCTCTGGACTTGAAAAGCGTCTCATTGCAGTTCTTGCCTGGCCACATGGGGGACAAACATGGCAGAATAACTACGAGTCCAAATGCATAACAAATTTTCTACGATGGTCCTCTCTGTATTGAGATAATATACACCAAAATGGGCGATAACAGGACAAGATAACAAATTCCACAACTTATTTACTCTGCAAACTATTTCAGTTCACAATTGTTGCGCATACTGCTGTTCCATTACTTATTGAAGTATTAAACTCCCACACAACAGATCTACAATATGTTTTTTTTTATAAGTAAACGATTATATTAATAGTAATACGAATAGGCATAGCCCAAGTACACAAGAGGGTATACAAGAGATAACACCAATTTAGGAAGAAGAAATAGAAACAAGAAAATCATGAAAATCGAGGCCATTGAAATCTACAGCTTTGGCCCAAAAAAACAATTCTAGCAAACAGATCTACACAATGTTACTGCGCCCTTCAACACCCTTTTGCTAATACTCATCAAATTTAATGCCTAACCAAACTAAACCATTTAAATATGGATTAAATTCTGCTCACTAGCACTTGCTTACAAAACTTATCATCTTGCTAAAGCAGATAATATTGAAGTATCATTCAGTCACGTTCATATCATTGCCTAGCAACAAAACCAATACAAATATTGCCATGAATCATTAGAAGCTGCAATTCATATGCACTTACCTCTTCTAACTTCTCACGAGGGCCATAAAAAATAGATTCCACTGAGAGCATCGCAACAGTTATCAACATTTCTTCCAAGCAGTTGAACTGACTAGCCAAAATAAGAGCTCTGGAATAAACAGGGTCTAAGGGGAGCTGAGCCATTTGACGGCCTACTGGATCTGACAGTTTACATTCATCTGTTAAAGCACCTAGCAAGAATAATTGCTCCAATGACTTGACAATAGATGCCCTGTTTGAAAGTTCAAAAATGTTAATGTACCAAGGGACATAATTGAAAGATAACAAGCCTTTGTTTATTGGTATAAGGCAAATAGAACAGGATATCAAGTGATATCATTAAAACAGCCCAAGCCTTGCATAAAACAATGCAGTTTCCGCAAGAGAGGGTATTAAGAAACAGAAGACTACCCATAGCATTTCTCTGAATCTACAACCCTGCTTTCCAGACAATATGAAGCCAACTATCAAAGACAATCACTTAGAGCATTCTCATTGGATTAGCTAAAAGCTAAATCCAATGGGAATTTAGCTATTAAGTCATGAAATAGCTATATTGCAAATATTTGGAATATAGCTACAGTAATATCTAAAATAATTTCCAAATTTGAAAGGAACTATTCATTCATCAAATCTATTTTATATTCTTTTTTTCTCTTTCCTTTTAATATCAATTATTTCTCTCTCCATTTTAAATGACAATTGAAAAAATATAATTAGAATACAATTACTAATTAATATATAATATTATGAATAGTAAAATATGATAAAATAAAATAAATTCATAATTAAAAAAATTAAAAATTTTTCAAAATTATTAATTACTCATTACTATATAATGAATAAATGGATAATCCAATGTAGAGATTTAATGTGAATAGTCAAAATTAAATTCATCTTATATTATTTTATTGTCATATAATGAAAAAATGGCTATTCCAATGTAGAAACTTATGTGAATGTAATAGCTAAATGCTAAATTCATTTTACATTCATCAAAAATGTACTTTAACTTTAGCTAATCCAATGAGAGTGCTCTTAATGATTAATGATGATGATGATGCTCATAATGATGATAAGGCGCATAATGAGCGGACAATAGAGGATCTTAGAATTTTATTTTACCGCACCTTACTTCTGTGGTCGAGTGCCGTAGATTTTAATGGCCTAAATGTACATGATTTTCTTCTTTCTTTTTTAGCAACTAGATAGGTCCTATCTCTTGTATTCCACCTTGTATACCTGGGCTTGGCCTATTCTTATTTATACTACCGTTTACTTATAAAAAAAAAACTATCAAAGACAATCACTTAATGATTAATGATGATGATGATGCTCATAATCACAAGGTACAGTTAATCCACTCCTGCAGGACTTGAACCAATTTTATTTTTTATTTTTGACAAGTAAACGATTGTATTAATATGAATAGGCATAGCCCAAGTACACGGGGGTATAGAAGAGGTAACACATATTTAGGTAACACCAATTATAATACATAAACAGGCAAGTTTACACTTCCGAAACCAACAAAGGATTTATATTTTTCACTATATTTTATACTTGCTAAAATTTTACATATGTTTTCTTTTTTTGATAAGTAATTTAACGTATGTTATCCTAGGAAATTTAAAAGGTTGGCCTTGGGTTTTGTGTTTAATGGAGTTGAATGAGAAGATCCATGTGGCCAAGTATAGCCGTTTAGGTCATCATAATAGACAAACATGCAGAAAACCGCCACACACAAAAAGTATAGCAAAATGATGAACCATCTACAAATATTGACCTTGACGGTTTCTCCATGAAGTCAAACCCAAGAATATCATCGACACCCAAAGCCTTGAGCTGTAAAATGACATTAGAGAGGTTGCATCGTTTTATCTCGGGCTTTGTTGAATCCTCAAGTTTATCAAATTCACTCTCCGGGTAGAGACGAAAGCACTTTCCAGATCCTTCACGACCTGCTCGTCCACTGCAGTAGGAATTCAGCAGTCATCGTAGATTATTAGTTTGTAAACATCCTTCTGAGAAGCCAGGGGTATACCAAACTAACCATGGATCCTAACATAAAGAATGGAAGGAAGAATACAAGGAAACGCATATGAAAACCAGGAGGAGAAAGTAATAAAGAAAGGATATCCATTGTGTGTGTACAAATTAAAACTAATAGTGCAAGTGACAAGCAATGTCACAAATTGTTTGGCATAGAAGCCTTATACTAACTGAAAATGTATGATTTGTGCTTTTAGGTGTTATAAGCTAACAGATATTAAAAAGGCGTAATTGATGGTGACAGGTATTATTAACCAACAAACAATACTGTCTTATTTAAGTTGAAAATTGACATTTAATCATGAGTGAATGATTATGTTAACTTTAGTAACTAAGCACTCAAGAGAAAGGAAAGCTCAAAGTTAAAGCTCTTAATCATTCTTCAGGATTATCACACAAACTCAACTTCCTCAAATTCGTATGTAATTATTCAACCATAACTGTCAAGCATGATCAACTATGCTTACCTCCTTTGAAGAGCCTGTGATTTTGATATTGGAACAATGATCAAAGATTCCATTCCTTTGACCGGATCATATGACCGTGCTTTTACAAGTCCAGGATCTATAACATACTTGATTCCAGGTATTGTCACTGATGTCTCAGCAATATTTGTTGCTAATATTACCTAAAATAAACAGCGAAAGGAAAATGATTAATGGTTAGTCAGATGAAAGAATGCCTAAATTTTTCCTCGTAGTTAACATTTTACACTACATAAACCACCATCATTACATTCTTATCATCAGCATAAAATGCAGTCAGATAAATGATTGAAAAGTTAACTTGAGAGTTTTATTCATAAAGATAGGAGTTTTTTTTTTTAAATAAAAAATTGAAGTACAGCTGCAAGCTCATCTCAACATTTTTTAACCTATATTTCAAGTATAGTTTGGATTTTTGTACTTGAAACAATGACAAAGAAGTAATAGCATATTGAAATATATTATATACAGGAGAGATGAATCAGGCTGTCTAACCTCGTACATAGGAGAGATGAATCAGGCTGTCTAACCTCGTACTCTTGAACATATATAATAACCTCTTTTATTTCCAAAAGATTTTTTTTTATAAGTAGAATGAAACTTTATTAAACCAAGTAATTAGGCTCTTTTAATTTCAAAATAAATATAGTGCCCACAACCATCGCAGCGGTGTTAGTATAGATGGTGGTTAAAGCAACACTGATGGTAGTGATAGTGATAGTGATTGTAACTACTTATAAGGCTAGGAATCATCTTGTCCTATGCCAACACTACTACAACAAATACCTAAAGGGAATCGTTTTGTTAGCACTCTTTTTCTTTGGGTCACAGCTGTAGATTGTCGTGGCCTTGATTTCCATGATTTTCTTGTTTCTATTACTTCTCTCTAACTAGGTGTGACCTTTTGTATACCATCTTGTGTACTTGGGCTATGCCTATTCATATCAATATAATCGTTTACTTATAAAAAAAGATGTTACAGCATGAATGTGCACCATAAAAAAGAATGGTCATAAGATACTCTAAATAAAAGCTGACATGGAACACTAAATACCTTACGGAAACCAGCTGGAGCTTGTCTAAATGCTCGCATTTGCTTTTCTGAGGGAAGAGCTGAAAATATGGGAACGGTTAACAGCTTTCGACTGCCTTCAGGTAACTGTAGAAGTCGCTCTTTTACAAGTCGTTCAACTGATTCAATCTCCTCTTGCCCAGTCAAAAATACAAGTATATCACCAGGGCCTTCCTCCAGATGAATCTAATAAGATGAAAATACACACATAAGAAACCATAGACGAACTCTTAAATTATCTTAGGAGGTCAAAGAACAAACTGATGTACTTCAATAATTTCAGAGTTGAACTTCATGACAAAATAGGAAAAATATAAGTTTCCAACGATCCTATTAACCCCAATCTTGTAGGTTGAACTTAACTCTACACGATGCTTTCACATCAAAGTACAAGCACAGAAAGTAAAACCATACAATACATAAGCATACTTAGAACCGAACTCTGATACTTTGATATTGCAAAAACACTCATCGTCAAGATCTACTATAATTGAAATCGCCAAAGAACCTCATCGAAAACATTAGAGCAACTCGCATGCAGAAGTTGGGCTATCGGAACACAAAAGAAGATATCTATATAACAACCTGGAATATGGTAATTAAGGCTGCGTCTAAATAATCCGGCTCAGCATGATGGGTGTAAAATGTATCCACGGGAAATTGTCGCCCTTGGACATGAACAGCTCTTGCACCGCCAAAGTACTCGGAGAAACCACGTGCATCTAAACTCGCAGACATGATAATTAACTTTAATGGAGGAAATTTTCTGCTTTGGCATTGCTTGAGAAAAACACCATTGTCCTTATCCAACAGAGTGCCATTGTTTTCCTTATTTTTTTCAATATTAACACGGTCATTGAAAGATTTTGACCTTGCTCGTTGTATATTTTTAAGCAATCCCAGCAAAACATCAGTGTGGACAGTCCTCTCGTGGGCTTCATCAACAATGATGACTGAATATCTAGAGAGATATGGATCTAACAATGCTTCCCTGTAAAAGAATCAAAACTCAAATCCATTCACACATGAGAAAAGCTCATCAGAGGTCTTGTAGATAAACCCTATTACAAGTAAGAGATGCATTTAATATTTTCACCATCCTCAGCCATCTTCACATAATTTTTTTTTTTTTTTTTTTTTTGTTCAATAAACAAAATTTTATTGAGCATGAAATAGACAAAGGCCCGAGTATACGGGACATATACAAATCCTTATTTACCAAAATCACTTACAGAATTCTCTGTCCTCCAGTACTGGTTCTTAATAAGCCTCCTTTCACCAATCTCAAATTGATCTATTTTTTAGAAAATCTCATGAACTATACAAATTTTTATGCTGTGGACAAAATAGTATAATCTGAGAAAATTTGAAAACTTCTTCTAGCATATATCTTTTATCCACTATTGCCTTCATCAAACGTAACATACAACATTCAAAATCTCTACAAAAATCAAGGTCCAAAATTAATAGGCAATCAATATCCACTCTGACTTTCCAAATGGATGAACCAGCAAACAAGCAATATGTTTAGTCAAAACGATCACAAAATATACAGTAAATAAATAAATAAAAACTTATCAATCAAATATGTAATGTCACAATGACCCATAAAAAATAGAGCAAATCATACTTTCTAGTTTCTACCTTAGTAGCAATCCATCTGTCATGTATTTGATCCTCGTTGAGATGGAAGTCGCATCCTCAAATCTAATGGAATACCCAACCCTTTGGCCCAACTCCACGCCACATTCCTCAGCAACCCGTTTTGCAACAGTAACAGCCGCAACACGTCTAGGCTGAGTAATCCCAATAGTTTTCCCATCCCGACAAAATCCCGCATTAAATAGAAACTGTGGCAACTCTACAAAGTATATCACAGTGTAAAATTAAAGAGGAAAACTGATCGCCATAAAACTTCAGACATAGGAGAAGGGGTATGATAAAACATACGGGTAGTTTTTCCACTTCCAGTTTCACCAACAATAATCAAAGTATCATTGTGATGGACCTCATCCACAAGTCGTTTCTCGACTAAGAAAAGTAAAACCATTGATAAGCAAATTTCAAGGAAGAGAAAAAAAAAAACAGAAAAAACAACCAGAACCAGTCTTAGCAAATACCGGAAGCGATCGGAAGAGACTTTCTATGTTGCGCAATATTTTGCTTCCTGCAATATGATCAAAATCAAATAATGTTTCTTCATTCTAAGTCCATACAGTAAAATAGAACTAAAAATTCGTATATTTTTTTACTGTCTCTAAAGAGTTATCCGTTCGGCTAAGCGTAACAACAATACAAAAACTGGACTTAATTGCCACAACGATCAAACAAAAATCATGCAATGTTTACAAATACAAATACATATACAAAGATTTTGAAGTTTTCTCCTTACCCGGAGAAGGCGCCGAGCTTGCGGTCGTGAAGTTTGTTAGGGTTTTCGGTAGGGTCTCGGAGTCGTCCTCCTTGAGCCATTGAAGGCATCCTTATCAAGTATCAAGCTCACAGACAGAGAGAGAGAGAGAGAGAGAGAGGGAGAGCTTCTCTATAGGTTAAAAAGCCTCAAATAGGCCAAATCGCAATGTTCAAGGTCGGCAAGCTTCGTGCGGTGCTTTCCTCTGCTCTGCTCTTAAAACCGCAGTCCGTGTCTTTGTGTAAACGGATAAGAAGTCTAAACCTAGCCGGAGATCTCACCGGATTAGTTTTCGGAGTCGGAGATTTTCTTTTTGTTCCCAAATTTTAATTTTCACCTGGCTTTTCGGGTTATACCAATTGAATTCGATCGGGGCAATGATTTGGGTTCGGGTTGTATACTTGTATTTGGAAAATACTATAGACAAAAAGGAATCCCACACATACTGATGTGGCACACTGTGAATGTGCCACGTCTCCTCCCCTTTTTTTTTTTCTCCTTCCATGCATCTCCCCTCCCCTCCCCTCATCCCCTTTTCCTTCTCTGCCTCCGCCTGCCTCAGCCCTCCTCGTGGCCGCCAGGGTGGTCGGGGACAACCTTAGGGCTGGCAGAATCCGCTGGCGGTCCAAGCGGCACTGTTCGACGGGGGGATGGGAGCTCCCGTGCACGGCGAGCTTACGTCTCCTCACAAGCTCGCCGTGCACGGGAGCTCCCATCCCCCCTTCGGACGGTGCCGCTTGGATTGTCTGCGGATTCTGTCGGCCTTGAGGTGGTCCCCGACCACCCTGGCAGCCACGAGGAGGGCTGAGGCAGGCGGAGGCAGAGAGGGAAAAGGGGATGAGGGGAGGGGAGATGCACGGGAGAGGCACTGCCTTGAATGGGGGACGGTGCAGCTTCGACCGACGGCGAGTTCTGCCGACCTTGAGGTGGTTCCCGACTACTATGGCGGCCACGTAAAGGGTGGAGATAGGCGGAGACACACGGGAAGAGGCGAGTAGACGCACAAAAAGGGGGAAAAAGAAAGGAAAAAAAAAAGAGTGGGGATACGTGGCACACTATGAGTGTGCCACCTCAGTGTGTGGGATCCCTTTGTGTCTGTAGCAGCCCTCCTTGTATTTTGTCGAGTCTAGAAGTGAGATTTAGGATTCTAGCCGATCCAGTCCGATTTTGAACAAAATTTAAGATCGAATCGGTATGCACTGATTTTATATTTTTCAAAACTGATTACGGATTAGTTACCTTCCTAAATCAATACTTCTGGTTTTATTGGTTTCCAGTTTGATTCGATCTAGTTTTACAGTTTTAATCAAATTCAAATTTGTTATAAAAAGTTTTTTATTAAAAAATTGCTTTAAAAAAATATAATCTGTTACTATTTATAAAAATTTACTTTATTAAAAAAAATATGTTATATAAAAAAAAAATCTATCATAAAATATCTGTTTTATAAAAAAAAAATCTGTTATGTAAAAAAAATTCTACTATAAAACAAAAACCGAAACAAGAAGTCTGCTGTAAAAAAAAAAAAAATCTGTAATATGCAACTTTAATAAGGAAAGACAAACAAATAACTAAAAGGAGAACCGTAATGGAATAATTATTCTTTTAATTAATCTTTTAGTTCCTTTAGAGTCTAGGAGGGACCATAGCCTATGAACAAAACAAATGATCTGTATTCTTTCAGTAAACTTTATTAAAATATTATAAATTGAATCAATTCTTAGTTTTAATAATTAATAAATAACATCACATTAACAGTCTAAAGTACCAAGTACTAAGAGTCTTAATTAAATGAAACGAGGATAGTAAGTTAGAGTTATTAAACAACCACATTTCCTCAAACCAACCATATATTAAACAAAAGGAAATACAGACTTATAGAGTTATTACAGAGCATAAAGAAAAACTATGTGGGTCAAATACAGTATGAGACCAATAGAGAGAGTCATGAGTGACAGGATCCTAGGTAATACGTAATGAGTTAGCAACCATTTGAGTAAGCTCATGTGCCTTATGGTTGACACTTCTGGAGACATGTAAGGATCTCTAGTCCGTGAACTGACTGAGGTGATGTCGACAATCCTTAATGATGTTTTGGATGGACCAATCAATGTCATGGATTAGTTGGTTTTGTTTTTATCTCACTCCGCGACATTTCACTACCTGTTCATCTGTACTAATCCCACTGTTCATTTATTTATTCTCTATTTTTCGGTAAATTTTATCTCTTGTACTTGAAGTGTGTTTTTTATATTTATTTTGTAATATTTATTCTGTTTATGCATAAGACATATTTATTCTGTTTATTTTGATAGTCCATTGAAGCAGTGTTTGTGTATTTTTTCCATAAAAATTATAAAAAGCAAATACAATGCCATTCAAGTATATGAAATGTGTATAAATGAAATGATTTTAAAGTATGACTTCATCGTATAGATTCAATTTTAATTTGAATCATAATAGTTTCAATGGAAATATCATTCAAATGTTTTATTTTTCCCCATCGAATATCCTCAGGATAAAAATTCTTAATATATAAGGTCGTGATAATGGTATTATTTTCTGCATAATCACAAACTCGATATAAAATACTCATTTTTTAGAAATACTCAAACACCAAATTAGGCAAAATCACAAATGCCATCAAACTCAATACATCCCAAATAGACTAAAATCAATTTGAATCAACGGATTAAATAAGTTTATAAATTATAGTAGGAAACGGTATTTCTTGAACAAATTTGATGATCCTCTGCCCCCAACTTTCTTCAGTTTCTCCTTCTTATTGTTCTAATTCGTCGATTAATTTGTATGACCATCCTCTTCACCGACACACTGCGGAGAGGGGGAGGGATGGCTCACATAGGAATATTGATCTGAATATCAGTAAGAATGGCCATAGATCGGCCGCAGTGTCATTGAAGTATGGGCACAAGGGAGAAAGATGTGAAGTATGACCCCAAAAAAAGCACACTGCTTCAGTTAACTCTTCATGTAGCAGCTAGTTTATGTTGGGTTTGATCTGTACGTTCGAGAAAATATTTAGCTGCAGCAGCAACTAGTAACAGTAAGCTTACAAGACCAAGTTTAACTGAAAACAATGGACACATCGATTCCTTTCTCCGCTTGCTTTCTTGCGCGACACTTGAGGGTGTCACAGATGGGGTCTTCAGAAACGATGAATATGCATCAATTTCTGCCCTTGTGAGTGCCGGTTTCAATGAAGCCTTCACCGTCTGGAAATGACGATCACACACAACAGTGGCGGCAATGTTTTCCCTCAGAGCTACAATTCCAGCTTCCCTACACAGGCCTTCCAGTTCAGCCCCTGTGAAAATCTCAGCATCTTCTGCTATTCTTCTGAGATCAACATCATGGCCTATTTTCATGTTACGCGTATGTACACGAAGTATCTCGTACCGAGCTTCCAGATCAGGTGGTGGTACATAGAGCACCTGAAATTTCATCAAAGTAACAAGTCAACTTGGGACACTTGGCTAACTCCTGGAAATGTAGCTATTTAGCAACATAGGGCACTTTGTTCTTCCCCCCGCAGTGGGGGACTAGAACTGATAACATTATATCACACTAAAAAATTCCCTCAAAAGATTTTTCTTTTTTATTTGTAATTTAGTGCTACCTCATGCAAGAAAACATGGAGGCAAACCAGATTCACCAACTCGCTACTAGGAAGCTCACAACCCCAGAGAGAGACTGACTTTACAAGTATAATGTTAGATATGCCCAAGGTGAACAAAACTTCCTTACAAGATCAAAGCGTCCAGGGCGCATAAGTGCAGCATCAATTGCATGAGGACGATTTGTAGCAGCCAAAACAAGTATTCCCTTGAAAACAAAAAAAACAAATGAGCGTATACTGGAATCACAAGAAGAAAGTGAAAGCTGTGTCCACTTTATCATACATAAAATATTAAGGTCACTGGATAAATAACCACTTGGATTTAACGCTCACTTTAGCTTCTTCTAAACCATCCATTTCAGTCAGTAGAGTAGATAGAAGCCTCTCTCCTACTGTGATGTTGCTGCTTGAACTCCCCCCTCTGCCATTAAAAAATACATAAAGAAAAAAGTCCAAAGTTAATTAATTGTGTTTGGGTCCAATCCTAACACCCTCAATTAAAAGCCAGGACATATCCTGAATGACATTGTGCAAACCACCAAAAACAGATTTAAGTCAGTAAATGAAAGTTCTCAATAGAGTTATGCATTAACAGTCAACTGTCTCCAAGGAAAAGAAAAAAGGAAAACAACTTAGACACAAAGGTTAAGACGCACCATAAGGCCCATTGGTTAACAAATAAGGAAAATGATAAACTTACAAGGAAAAAGCTACTCTGCCGCCTGAAGTGTACCGATGAAGTTGCCCCCATTGGGTTGGACAGGCAGCGGTTCTGTGTTTTGATTTTTTTTTTTAAATCGATGACGTGGCCACCACGTGACAAGGTCACGTCAATGGGGCAACTTCATCGGTACACTTCAGACGGCAGAGTAGCAAGACTCAACTTACAATTAGTCTACAACTATTTTACCACTCTATTTAAAGTGAAGGGTAGTTAAGTAAAAGTGGAATTAGTTTTTAATGAAATGTCACAATTACATTGGTTGATTTAAACTGAATTGTAAAATAGTTATAAAAGAGTTATAGGTGTATCGTTACCCAACACATAAACAGACCAACTAACATCGAACTTAAGCCTGTGAGTCGTGAGACCAGACTAGCCAGAAACATAGCAAAAATCCTTATCCCCATCAGAAACCTGGGTTTTGGAATTTTGTGCACCTACTGCCATTATCCAACCACCTAACTGTTCGGGTTCCATTTCACTGGGCAAGCACATACATGCATATTAGGAAAATGATTAATATTTGGTGCCCTTGAATCATAGGGGTTTTCAGGAGACACAAGTAATCAGAGTGATTTCATCCTATCAGCAGGGTTCTTGAATCCTTGATAACCAATCACAAATGCTCAGTTTTGTGTTTTTCATGAGTTTAGACTCCGCAAAGCACGCCCCGATACCGTTTGGTACATGCAAACTTCACATTAATGTCAAAACCTGAGGTCAGTTCTTTGAGCATGTACAGACAAGACAAATGAATCCTGATTGAATATATGCTAACCGCTTAGCAGCAACAACGTCAGCTTCATCGAAGAATATTATGCTTGGTGCAGCGAGGCGAGCTCTCTGAAATGTATTCCGCAACAAAGCTTCTCCCTCTCCAACATACATCGAATACAATTCTGCACCACTGTAACAACCATAAGCCAAACAAAAATCAAATCATAATCTGGTAAAGGATCAAATGTCAACACATATTGTAACAACTAACAACATGCATTTCCTAATTACACCCCAGCAGTCCCGATGATATTCCAAGCAAGCACCATAAATTTCCTAATTACACTCAAATGCTCCTGTTTACTCAATGTACCCTATGTAGTGACTATGAAAAGTCTGAACCTCAAGGAAAAAAAAGAAGCTTGGGCAGCATGAGCTGCAGCTTTAGCAAGGGTGGTTTTTGAGCATCCAGGAGGTCCATGCAGAAGAATTCCACGCACAGGAGATATCCCCAGCCTCGAAAATGCAGCAGAATGTTTGATAGGCCACTCGACAGCTTGCTGGAGCTTTTTCTGCCCATGGATAAGGAATCCTTACAAATCCCACGAGACTTTAAATGCAAAACAAGAAGTCTAGGATACAAACCTTCAAATCTTTTAATCCCCCAATATCTTCCCAAGTTACCTTTGGGATTTCCACAGTAACACCTCTTGTTATGCTTGGCCCAACTATGGATTGTGCATGTTTCCAGTCTCCCATTGTTAAGCTGAGCACACCAACACTTCCATTTTCATCAGAAGACCTTCTAACTGCAAACATGGTAGCCTCACGACATAAAGCTTCCATATCAGCTCCAACATAGCCATTGCAAGATGCAGCTATGGCCCGTAAATCAACACTGGGATCCAAAGGAACCTTCTTTGTGTAGAGCTGGAGTATTTAACACAAATAATGTTACAGCCTTGAGCTGATAATAGTGTACTTACCTATCATACATTCTATTAGACTAGCCAAAAATAAAGGCAAAATAAATTTTCATCCTTCCAAGTCCATATTTGCTATCAATTTGGTTCCAGCAATGACAATCTCAACCCTAAGTACTGATGATTACCATGGCCATTTCTGTCATTATTTTTTTTTTCAATAAACAATTCCATCAACATGTTTCATTATATGACTATCAGGTCTATATCCAGTTCATAAGATGAAACAAATAAAAAAGTGGAGAGAATTCTGGGGAAAAAAAGAAAAAAAGATAGAGATAGAAAGAGACAGAGATTGAAGGAGCCATGACGAACAATGCTACAAATCATCCATATACGCCTACCCGCCTCCCCCCTTCTCCTCTTTATTTGTTTATAATTTTATCTTACCAATACAGTGTAGTTTTCATGGTCATGTGCAGCATTATGACATTTAACAGCAGCATATCAAGGAAAATAGAACAGAATGATAAAATTGACAGAAATCTGAAATTTTACGATTGAGATTGCCAAGATTAGAATTACAGAGGCCAAAGTCCAGCACTTTTAGAAGCTGATGTTCAGGGATGCTGCCAAACAACAAACCAGGGATGGCTTATAAATTTAGCAGATTCATGATTACCTTGAGAATTTGAAAGCGCTCCTCCTCAGTAGGTGTAGTAACTTCAATTTCAGCATCAAAACGCCCTGATCTTCTTAGTGCAGGGTCAATTGCATCCACCCTTTGTACATATAATAAAAGTTAAAAGCAAATCCAAAGTTTAGGCAAACAGTGCAAAATTAAAAATTAAATAAAATATATAAAGGAACTGGAAATTAGATGATTTTTTTATCGATAAACAAAATTTTATTGAGCATGAAATAGACAAAAGCCCAAGTATACGGGACAAGCTGGAAATTATATGATACTAAACCTCTAGTAGTGTTAGTTGAGCGCACTATTAGCAAATGAATAGCCACTAATATCGGCAGAAGATTAGCTAGGTAATTAATTAGTATGGAATTTAATGGAAAGCATCAAAAGTTTAAACCACAACAATATAACAGTTATATCCCTCAATGAGCATGCAGGACAATGTACATTTCAAATTTTCCCTTTTTTTGTTGTTGTGATGACAGGGAAATTACCCCACTGCAGAGCCCTTGGGACTCACCCATCCATGGAACCTAAACCCCCAGGGAGACTGGCACAGCAACCCACCGCCATGGTCTCCCACTTAAATCTCAGTTTGATCCCAGGGGGAATCAAACCTGTGACATGGGGCTCATGCACACAAGTTTGCCCTTACCACTTGGGCTACCCATGGATGGGTTTTAAAATTTTCCATGCCATTCGATAATTGTGATTAGCAGGATCAATATGGATCAGAAGAAAAGCACAAAATTGAATTTAACTGCAGCTGGAAAGCCACACAAAAATGTGATAGGGAAACCAGCGTACATGTATTTCAAAATGACATCAGATATGGTCTTTAAGTTGACATCTAAATATATCACACATTGATGAAGTAAAACTCGAAGACGAACTCTTATAGATATACAATAGTCAAGTTTCATAGGAAAATAGAGCTGCAGAAACTATACAGATATGAGAGAGACAATAACCTGTTAGTGGATGCAACTACAACAACCTGTGGTACAGAAGTTGAGGAAGGTTTATTGGAGTCCATTAGTGTAAAGAGTTGAGAGGCCACCCGAACATCTTGCTCCCTTCTGCATTTGAAGTATAATTTATTGCATGTGTTGCAAATCATTATCAAAGGTTTACAACTCAGCTACATTACATGTTCCACATTACCTTATATATAATAGACAAGCATAGCCTATAAATTTGTTTCTGCAGTGTGCAGAAAATTTCAATGCAGATGTGCCCACACAGAACAGTCAGAAGAGAAGTATTGAAAATCATATAGAAATCATAAAAGCCTGAACTTTTGGCGTCAATAAATTTAATCAACATTTCATAAAAAATATCACCATGGAGATGATACTTACAAGCATAAGACACGTTTGGCTAGAGCTGAACAAAATTATAGTAATGAGAAAATCAATGCCAAGTCCAAAGGCTAGGAAACTCAGATGAACTCAACCTGACAAGGCCTTGACTGGCAACTCTCCTTATGTGCCCCGTCAGACCCATCTCACGTCAAGCGTCCCAACCCAAATTTAACAACAATAATCTAATAATGCTCCCCATGTTCTCAGAGCACATCTAAATTTCTCAATTTCTACACAATATTTACTTTTTCCCGTGTATTAATAGAAAGCACAATTTATGAAGTTAAAGATTAAAGGATGCAGTAGTGGAACATCCATGTACTCCTTAATGTCACATCCATCTTCTCCATAACTTGCCTGGAATCACGACGAGGACAAAGTGCATCTATTTCATCAATAAATATAACTGATGGCTTGCCCATCACTGCTTGAGACGATGCCTCTGAAAATGCCTCCCGCAGGACCTTCTCACTTTCTCCAGCATGTGCTCTATGAACAGAATGCGGACTGCAGAACATACCCACAAGAAAAATCCAAAAATGATGAAACAGATGAATAAAGCATAAGGACAATAAGTATAACCTATAATGGTTGAAAAATAATGAAACGATATAAAAATCAATTGTTTCAGAATCATCATAAACGGCAGTCTGCAAAAGTCAAAGCAAATAACAAGCAAGGTGATAATGCAGTACCTGATAATGGTTAGATGTGCACCGCATTCCCGAACAACTGACCGCACCAAGCTTGTCTTGGATATGACAAAAATATAAAATTAGATAATATTATGACTTTTTAATATGTGGACCAAACGAAGCCATCATTTCACCAACAACTATGAGCTACTCAGAGAACTTCAAGTAGAATGACCAACCTAGAAAGACGTATCATGTGGGGAAAAACGGAGAATTTGAATTCAAAACATTAAAACAAAACCCTGTCATCACCATTCGCTGTGTAGAGTAACCCTCCATTTTTTGAGCAACAAATTCTTAGTACAAATCCTCAATTCGTTTTTCGTTTCTCCTTTTCTTTCCAAGAACCAAATATAACTAACACAATTCGAACATACACACAGCACGCTACAACGCATTCATTTTACCCCGAATCCAAATGCAAAGCAGTAGGAAAACATTACTCAAACTTCACCGTAAAGCAAAACGCAAGCAACTTTTTTTTCCTTCGGACAAATTAAATGGAAACCAACTTACAATAGAAAGTATGCAAGGTCGCAACAAAATACCTTTCCGGTACCCGGTGGACCGTACAGGAGCAAACCTCGGGGCCACTGGAAGCAAACCCAAGAACCAATTAGCACGAAACTAAAGCTAGTTCCTAAGGTAACCATCGAATACGGTATGAAAGATTGAGTGCGTTGTTGTTACTTTAAGACCGAGTTTCTGAGCTTCGCGAGAGTAATAGAGAGGGAAAGTGATGAGCTCTCTGAGAGCTTGGAGAGCTTCTGCATTTCCGGCAATTGCTTGCTCTGCTCTCCACCGGTTCTGGCTGTCGATGTTGTGGCTGCTGCTGGTGCCTTGGCTTTCCATTTGAGCGCCAACGGCTCAGAGACGAGAGGCTTTTGAGGTTTTATTGGGAGCTCAGAGGAATACACAGTTCAGAGTTGGGTCATTATAGTCATTTCGTACGTCAATCGAAATTTGGTCGGCACATAATTGCCTTAGCATTCCCATTGGTTCCATAACCTTTTTTTTTCTTATAATTTAAGAAAAAATTTAGGAAAGATTCTCACAATCTCTCTCCATCCAGATTCTTATTTAAAAAAAAAAATTTAGAAAATTAATTAGAAAATTACTCTTCATCTTCTAAATCACTTTTATTAATATTTTATTCATTTTAATTAAATTAATTCTTGTTCTAATTATATACATTCTTTCGTACTTATATTTATTATAGTTTTAAATAATAGTTTTAAAAATAATTGAAATTTTTATTTAAAATATTCACTAAAGTAATAGTTAAAAATATAAGAAAAAATATTGAGTAGTTAAATTTATAAATGAAAGTGAGAGAAAAAAATAATAAAGAAATAAGAGTAATATTATTTTAATAAAATAGGGAATAAATATGAAATGAGAGGCAAAAATTTTTAAAAGATGAGTAAAATTTAAAGAATGTACTTTTTACTAAATTATAAAAAAATTTGATGAGAAATTCAATGAGAATGCTTTATAACTCTTTTATAACTACTGGGGGAAAGTGTCCGATTCTCCGTTTATTGGAAATCTGAAAAAAAAAATAGAAACTAATATTTTCAAAACTTCATAGAAGGTGAGTGCTCGGACCTGGACGAGCGCAAAATACTCGTAGGCGAGCAAAAATTGCTCGAATCCAGGAGCAAGCAAAGACTACTCGCAATCAGAATGAGAAAAATTGCTAGAACGCAAGAGCGAGCAAAACTACTCCAACCCAAGGGCAAGCAAGCTCGTATAGTTGTACCTAGGGGAATATCGGACCATGAACGAAGAAAGGCACGAGAGAAAAGTATATTGGCTAGTAATTACGACTCGTGAGGCCCCAATTCTTGATTGGAGGGGATAGAACATTTGGCGTAACATAGATAATGAATAAATAAGAGTTAATATTATTCTAATTGTCATTACAAATGTAATTAGTTTTTTTGTTATTAAAAAAAATTAATGTCCAAAAAATACTATTAATTCTGCAATAAAACCATTCATTCTCGGTAATGCAAGGGAAGCCATTGATAAGATACTGAAAGTCGTGAATATTTTTGGAACTAAGATCGCCATTCCACCCATTTCGTCGAGATAAACAAGACGTATTCTATCAAAATTGTCCGGTCTTGTCCGGTTTTAGACAAAATTTATGACCGAATCGGTATGTACCGGTTTTGCATTTCAAAAATCGATTACACACCGGTTAAAAGAACTGAGGAGATTGCAATATAAATAAACTACTTTAAAAAAAATCTATTTTATACTTTTATTCCAAAATAAAACTCACAAGATTGATGTTTAAGAGAACTCAGGAGATTGCAATATAAATGACAAAAGAAAAGAATTGCAATATAAATGCATGATCAGTATAAAAAGTCAAATCTTATATATCATATGTTGTCTAAACATACATACATACATATATATATATATATATATATATATTATATATAAAAGCAAGCTGCAGGTTTTAATTGTTAGGGGAATAGATGTTAGCTCGATCCTCTCTATGAATTGTTTTGAAGACCATGGATTGTTGAGACTGTTGAGGGCCTATGTTGTGTATGGAAATGGATGGAGGGAATGGAATGAGTGTTATGTTGTAATCTGCGCTGTACATAGATCTTCTCTCTATCGGTAAACTAAATCCTGGTTTAACATTTGCTACTTCAACCTTAGAACTTGTAGAAATTAATTCCTAGCAACCTCAAAATGTTGTGCATTGCTAGGAATTAATATTCATATAATTATTTTACAACTTAATGTGATACTTTCATTTCATTAAAAACATTAAAATTCAAATTTATTTAAATTCAAATTTTACATAACTACCCTCCATTTCGAACAGGGTTGTAAAAAGAGTTAAAGCAAAATAACTTACCTCTATAACTAAATATAGGCAGCCTCCAATCTGAAAATTTGAAGGGCTACCATGCAAACTACATCGGATTAATACAAACATATATAAAAAGTTGCATCCAAGTTCATGAAAAACAACTAACACTTACATATATATATATATATATATATACATACATACATACATATACAGATATTACAGATCACTAGCTATATATAAAGTCTGATTATGGTATGAGATATATGATTCATGTGATTCATACCAGATTTCAAAATAATTTCAAATAACTTTGAAAAAAAAAACAAGTGTGAAAAATTACCGTCGAAGACAGAGAGACGTGAGAGAGGGGATGCCGGCCGCGTGAGAGATGGGAGGGCTGCGTGAGAGTGAGACGATGAGAGACAGAGAGGGAAGGCAGCGTTGAGAGAGAGGCCGGGGGGCTGTGTGTGTGATGGGAACGGCTTGAGAGGCGAGGCCGTGAGGGGAGGTGCAATAGCGAGAGAGCGGGTCTGTGTTTCTAAAGGGGTGACGGCGAGAGGGAGGGGATTTAGGCTGAGGGGTCGATGGCGAGATGTGCACAATGCAACGGCGTGGGCCGTGGTGATGGAGATGCAAGAAGAACCATTCGTAATGCCACTAGGAGGGCTAGGCATGCCGAGACTAGGAGGGTGGCATTGGGGTGCATGCATGGCTCGGGGTGATGGTCCTTGGGCGGTTGCTAGAGGGTTGGCCGAATTCTCTTTTGAATTAAGGAGATTATTTATTTGTTAATTTGTTTTAGTTTGTTTCCTTTATTTTAAGCATTTGATAAGATTGTTTCCTTAAACTTAGGAGTTTGATTTATGTTTGAGATTAAGATTGTTAGAGGGAGTAATTGGGACAAGGATAGGCGAAACCCTAGTGAAACCCTACTATTAATTTCGGTTTTTGGCTTGTAATTTAGGATTATGCTATTTTGAATGAATGAGAGTTTTCTCTTCCAATCTTTCGAGAATTGAGTATTAGCCCGAATTAGTCTTAATTTTCACCATCATATCAATTGGATCTTGGTGTTGTCTTGAGGTAACCCTAGATTCAATCACCCAACATGCCACAAACACTTGAGTGAGAGTGAGGCTTTCATCACGTGATTGTGGCCGCGTGAGAGGACAAATAGGCTGTGAGACAGAGTGAGAGAGTGAGGAAGAGAGGGGCGGGTCTTGGACTTGGGGTTTTTTCAATTGAATTAGGGATACTAAAGAGGAAACGACGACGTTTCGTAATACAATAATGTATTTATCAAAATTATTACTAATAGTCTAATACTATAGTAGTAATATAATATAGTCTAATATATTATATAATAGTATTAATATTAGACTACTAGTATAACTATATATTAGTATTAATTATAGTAATTTAATATAACTATATTAGTATAAGTATAACTATAATCTATATTAGACTATTAGTATTAGAATAACCATATATTAGTATCTGTTATAACTATATAATATATTAGAAAAACTATATATTAGTATTTTTTTTATAGTGAGTTTAATTTATTATAACTACATTATTGATAGACTATAGTGATAGTATTAGTATAGTAATAATATTAATATTACTATATCATTATTTCATATGTAATTATTTAGTATAGTGATTTATATACTAATTTACATATAGACTTAAAGTATATTACTAACAGTAATATAGTATTAGTATAACTAATGTATATAGTATTATATACTAATGTAGTAATGTATATTAGTATAAGTATAACTATAGTGTATATTAAACTATTAGTATTAGTTATAAACTTATATATTAATATATTAATATAGCTATATAATATATTAAAATATATAATAGTATTAAATTATAATAACATTATCTTATATATGATCAATTAAAACATATGATCAATTAAATTTTCATCTTTAAGATTAAAATTTTATTTTATAAATTATAATAACATTATCTTATATATAATTATATTAATAACATATGATCAAACAAATTACAAATGTTCATATTTAAGATTAACATTTTATGTTATAATTTATAAATTATAATATGAAATTATTTCATATATGATATATAATTATATATATCATATATGAAAATTTCATATATAATTATATATTATATATAAAACTTATATATAAAAAATATTTTGTATAATATTAATTTTGTATAAAACTTATATATATAATATTAATTTTTATACATTTTTTTCCCCAACTGATCCGGTCTGGTCTCGAAAACCACGGAACCAGACTGGGTCCGGCCAGTTTGCATAATACAAGGACCGGTCCTGGACCGGACCGGTTCAAAATCGGGCCCACCGGTCCGGACCGATTCTCCGGTTTAAATTTACACCCCTAGTTGTGTATGCTCCACAGGCGATGAAAGAGTGTTCAAACCCAACGGCGATCAAGGAGGACTCTGTTAAAGTAGTTTAGTGGCCCATGGGCCCAGTAATGTGAGTTAAAATTGGCCCATGGCCTTAGTTGGTTGCTGCCGAATTAAGTCATCATCTTCCGAAGGGCAGAAGGGGAAAGAGGGTCCTTGTTTGAGAATCTGAAAAATTATTGCTGAAACAATTTGTATTTTCTTTGGGAGGAATTGGGGACCTCGAATACCCCAAGGCGTAGCCATTATCATCATCTTCTTTATTGTTCATCTTTTTCATGATTGTTACATTCATCTAGTATTATCTCTCCCTTGTTCTTGATCTCTTTTATCTTCTATATTAATGTTTCCTTCATTGGAAGGTTCATTCCAAGTGGTATCTAGAGCCACCGATTCTTCAATGGACGGAGTAAACTTCAACAAACAGCAAGCAAATTTGCTGTCGTTGATGGAAAAGATTCTTGATAAAATGTTGCACATCACAAAAATAATCGACTGAATGCAAGCAAATTACAAGGTTTTCAAGCACCAAGTGCAGGAAACCTTCTTGGTCTGGAAAGACGAAGCTACGAAGATGGAGGATGGAGAAGAAGAGGCAGTAGAAGTGGAGATTGCAACAGTGCCCACGGTAGCTGTTCCCACAGAAATCCCTCTTCCCTCTGTTTTGAAAAATCCAGAACTAAAATTAAATTCTCTTCTCTCAGAAGATCGAACATTGCGGCTGCGTCTTAATGGAGAAATTATTGAGTGGGTGTTCTCCAGGATTGCTGATGTGGAAGGGATAAACAAGATAGTGACAGGTGATCCAAGCTCGCTATCAGATAAGGAGGCAAACGGTTTGGGTGAAACGAATGTGCTTGTCTTCGACCTGGGGGGTGGAACATTTGACGTCTCTTTCCTCACCATTGAAGATGGCATCTATGAAGTGGAAGCCATAGCTGGTGAATATTCTGATAATAGGAAGGTGAATCAATTCTTTTAGAGATTAAAGAAAAATTTAAGAAAAATCCTAAAAAAGCATGATAAGCGTCTTTGCTTAAAAATTGGGAGGAATTTGCTGGTTACAGCAAAGGGGTGTCTCTCTTATATTTGCCAGAATTTTCTTCATGATTCTAAATTGAGGTATTCGGGTTATTAGCCATGGAGAGTCGCTCTCTTCTCTACTACTCAGCTTGATGTAGCCACCAAACATGCCCTTCAAGAAATGGTGTTTAATGTGGAGTCAAAGTCGGTGTTGCACATCGAGATGGCTAAGAAAAATCTTTTTATTCAAAGAGAAATAGTAGCGGATTCAAGCATCAATTCTGATGAAACTGTTGACTATGACTCTACAGTCCGAGCGGCTATTTTAAGTGGTGAAGGTAAAGAGAAGGGGCAGGATCTGCTACTTTTGGATGTCACCTCTCTCTCCCTTGGTCTTGAAACAGCTGGTGGTGGATTGACTCTATTGATTTCCAAGTCGAGGTTGAACAAAGCATTTTGTAAATGGAGCTATGGATGAACTCAAATGTTCGATGAAAGAATTGAGAGAGACACCATGGAAGAAACACCAAAGATTCATGGGAGATGAAACACTTCTTGGAGCTTTTATTGCGCCTGAGATCGTTGTACACGGTGCCCTCAATGCACTCAACTTGTTCAATAAAATGCGCAAGCGAGGTCTATGTTTTGGCATGTTGAAAGTCGTGATAGAGAAATGGGAATCAAATTTCTTAGTGCATTATATTACGGTGAAGGAAGTCGATGAGCCAAAACCTGGTCTGAGGTTATATGGGTTTCATACACCACCCCTGCCATCAAAATTTTATTCCCTCTTTAATGTTGTCGTTAAGAGCCAACGTGTGTTTTTGATGCCAAAGAATAGTTCCAGTGAGAGTCTAACATACAAGGGTGCTGGTGTTGACCTAGGTCGCCATGGAACTCTCTGTATCATGCAGCTTTCACTTCCAGATGCTATATATATGGTTGGTGCTATTCAAGGTGGAGAGATGCTTATGAGAGCCTGGAAGCCTGCATTCGAGTCTGCTTACATCACAAAAGTTGTTCATGATTGCAAACGAGTTAGTGATGCACTATATTTTCAATTGTTCAGTTTTTCAACTTGGCTAGGTGTAGTTCTTTGTCTGGTTTTAAACATAATCGTTGTGATGGTGTGCTGGTATCATTTTGGTGCTTATGTTGCACTCATCTAGATTTCCTTGAGTTTTTCATTGTTAGTAGTATGTGTTTTGGATAGCAGGTCTCTTCCCATTTAGTGGAGCCCATGGATGAATTTTGGGTATAGAAGAATAGTTGGGTGTTTATTTGATGTGAGAGAGCTGTTTGTGAAAATGTCAATTAGAAGTGATGTCCAAAGAAAAATGAGAGAATGCTTCATGTCCAAGTCCAGATTCTTACAAAGTTAGCTGGGCTACTTTTGAATGTCATGGTATTTGTTGTCCATTGAACAACAAGAAAATTGCTAAAAATCAGAATGCAAAGAGGGAAGATAGCCTCGTTGGATGTGACCCTAGTTACTTGGCTTGTACAAGTTTGAACACAACCAAGTTTAGGAAATGGGCAAACACGACTGCTGTGTTTAGTAGTTGCAATATAAAGAGCAGCAGCAGTGATTTCAACTTTGGCCACATGTGCTTAGTTGGATACGAGATTGAAGCTCTTGCACGTGCTGGCCTTGAGTCTTCCAATTTTATTGTTAATATTGGCAACAACAACAATAATTTTATTGTTGGTATTGATTTCACAAAGAGCAATGAGTGGACAAGTGCAAAGTCATTTAACAGGCAGAGTTTGCTTCACATTGGAGATGGACCTTGGAATTTGATGAAGAAATTTGAAGACAATATGCCTCTCTATGGTGCAGTATCTTCCAACAGTTTGAAACCTCCTCATCCTTCAAGTTTTGAACTGAGTGTTCCTCATTATTGTCCAGACAGCAAGCTCAATAACTCCAAGTACATGGCCTTTGACTATAGGCATCAGACGTGTTGCGATTATGGAGGTGCAAAAATGCTAGTGAAAATGAACCTTGAGGACAAAGTTCTTTAAAGTGGGAGAATTTATTATAAATCATAAAATTGGGTTGGGCTTGATAAGCTCCTACTGAGTTGTTATCTTTTATTTTTATTTGAGTTGTTCAAGTAGTATAGTGGCCCATGGGCCTAGTTAATGTGAGTTAAAATTGGCCCATGGCCTTAGTTGGTTGCTGCCGAATTAAGTCATCATCTTCCAATATATGAAGGGGAAAGAAGGTCCTTGTTTGAGGATTTGGAAAATTATTGCAGAAATAGTTTGTATTTTCTTTGGGAGGAATTGGGGACCTCGAAATTCAAATACCCCAAGGTGTAGACATTATCATCATCTTCTTTATTGTTTATCTCTTACATGATTGTTACATTCATCTAGTATTATCTCTCCCTTGTTCTTGATCTCCTTTTATCTTCTATATTAATGTTTCCTTCACTGGATGGTTCATTCCATACTCGAACCCAAGCGAGCAAAGAAAACTCAAACCCCGTGCAAGCAAAGAGTGTTTGCAGTTTGCACCTCGACGAGCAACGATTGCTCCAGCGGCAAGCCTAGGCGAGCAAAGAAAACCCGAACGACGGGGAGAGCCGCATCAAATCCCGCAAGGCAAGTGAAAGTTTTTGCGCTCAAGGTGAGCACCATGAGGAGTAACAAAACACATCCCCTCAGCAAGCATCGTTAAAGAGCATGAAGGGTTTGGCTTGGGACTAAGGGCTAGTCTAAGAGTACTCTACTACTATTTATTATTTTATTATTACTTTTCACCTATTTTTTACTATTATTTAATATTCTATTATTATTTTTTCACTACTATACACAGAATATTTGAAATCATCTCACTACTCAAACATAACCTAGAGTGCTCATCCAAAGGGGTGGTGGGAAAAAGTATTTCTCCAAGGGAATACTAAAAATGCTCGCTCCAGTGAGAATGATCGATGAGTGCTTGTCGCCCTATTGGGCAAGCACTATATTGATCAAAAGCTCCTGCACCCAGAGGCGCGAGCAATGCTCTCATCCCGCAGGACAACCTAAGGGTGCTCGCATCTGGGATGAGCACTTTGCTCAATGCAAGTATCAGGTATAGTGAAACACTCGCACTTTCCTCGCATCCAGTATTGCAAGTGAAGCACGCGCACTTTGCTCGGTGCTATAAAAAATGCTCGCCACCTTTGCTCCTAGGTGCGAGTATAGGTAGCTCGCACCTTGAGGCAAACAATAACATATCTCGCTCATGGGCGAGCACTTTGGTTACATTACATGGTAAAAAATGATGCCTGATGGTCGTGGGATCTTGAGCAAATTGTACAAGCTCTATGAATCTAATGCTTATGTGGTAGCTCAGATTACGTGAGACATAAAAAATGAAGATAGGACAAAAAATTACAATACAACGAAAAAGAGACTAAGTGGGTAAATAATGTTTAGAAACTATGAAAAATAGTTATCACATGAATTTCTATTGGGTAGGGTCTAAACTCGTTATAGAAATTAAGAATAATTTTATAAAAAAAAAAAATTTGATTGTGAGATAAATTAAAATATATATAGATGTATTATTATTCTTTTGATAACAAGTTAATATTTTGTACTACCACCAAGCCATTAGTAATTAAAATTTAAAAAGTAAAAGCAAATTAAATATTCTCTCAATGTACTATTTATATGTGTAAATAAATTTGTATATTTTTCTTTTCTCTCTCTCTTTATTTATTAAAGTATTTGTTAGTAAAAAATATAATATATTGACATATTCTTATAATTATAAAATGTAATTCAATTGAATTGTCTTATCTTGGATAAAGTCTAAAGAGAAATGCTTTGGATCCCGAATTTGGGACCCAAAAAATGTTCTGAATGGAACTTTTTATTTTTTGTTTTTTTATTGAGTGATTAAAAAATTATTTTTTAATGATGTTATAAATTTTTTATTTTTTTAAAAAAATATTTATAATGATTAAAAAAATATATGAAATAAAAGAAAAAAAATTATACCTGTTCAGGACACTTTCGGGCTATATCTCTCGGGAGATGAAGCACTGCTCAAGTCTAAATTGAAATTAGAGCATATATCTTTTGACCTCGATACCTAACGAAGGCCGTGATCTTGGTGGTATTGCAAATTTGATTGTAATAAGTTACTTGTATAATTTAAAGGTGGTGACTAACTTCCGGAATGATTTTTCTTTTGAAGAGTTATTCAAAAGTTATCATTTCATGACCAAAATCTTGTGATCATTATTTTACCGATTTCTTCAATTTTGCTTTGATATCTTTAATTACCTATATATATATTTTAATTTCTTAGTTAATTTCTATTTTGCGCGACTTTTCAATATTTTTCTACATAAAATGATTTTTTAGTATTGTATTATCACAGAGAGAAAGTTACTCGTGATAAAAACTTTATTAAACATGAAAAAAATAAAAAAGTTTGTAAAGATATAGAGTTTTGCCACGTATAAGTCAGTGTATTAGCACACTACTTATAGTGTGACCCATTATAACTTTAAAAAGATAAAAAAATGAATAATTTTTAGTATGAGTTATTATACTCATCATTCTTACACTACATACCTGTTAAGAGAAAAAAATAAAAAGATTAATAATAAAAGTAAGTGTGTGGTGTAGAGATGATGTGTATAATTTTTCTTTTAGCATAGTAATGTTAAAGATTTCCACATCAGTGGTGTGCTAGGTGTGTAAAAGATAAGGTTTATAAATTTTATTAAAATAATTTTATTTGAAGGTCTTAATTTACACTACGCATTATCTACGTGACATAATTTAATTTGGAAGATAAATTTTAATTTAAATCTTACAAATCAAATTATTTATGTGGAAAATGTGGTGTAAAAACTTTTAAATAACATTACTATTTTTTATAAAAGAAATTTTGGAAATATACTAAGCTAAGCAAGGATGAGTGTGAGTGATACTTACGTTCTGGTTCACACCCCAATACGTAGGAAGGAAAGTTAGAATTGGCAAAAGTTGAAACGAATGCCGGAGAAATTGAAACTATACTCAAAACGAACACGCAAGTGAAGCTTCCGTAGCATAGTGGTAGTGCGTTCGCTTCGTAAGCGAAAGGTCGCGAGTTCGATCCTCGCCGGGAGCTTCTGATATTTTTATCATCTGGGAAAGTTAACGGAACAATCTTCCCGTTAGAT
Source organism: Juglans mandshurica (assembly GCA_022457165.1). Lineage (NCBI taxonomy): Eukaryota > Viridiplantae > Streptophyta > Magnoliopsida > Fagales > Juglandaceae > Juglans > Juglans mandshurica. The sequence goes on along the minus strand of CM039629.1, from coordinate 20,746,796 downwards.
TATTTGAGATTTTATTATTTTTATATTTATAACTTTTTTTAACATTATTTTATTGAAAAAAATCTCTATTTTATAAATTTCAAATTAAATAACAGGGGCTTTGTATTTTTTTTTTTTTAAGAAAAATGTCATCATTCATATATCAGATAAACTTATATTCATGACCGGATACATTCTGGGATGTTCCCATATCAAAACAAGACATCATAAACCAAAATAATGTATTTGAAACTCCACCAGTACACTATTTCCTATTATGACTAGTCTGGTATTCACTATTGCTGATACTCTTTACAGACAAACGTCCAAGAGACTACACTCTCTGCCTAACACAGAGACTCACCTTCACTCTTCATAGAAAGATAGGACTTAACCTCTAGAAACAAACATCTGAGAGATGAATTCTTTTTTATTTTAATTAACAATAAGGAAACCAAAAAGGAAAATAATAAGATAGATGTGAAAAATGACGGATTACAGTTTAAACCAACTCCAATAAATTTTGAAACATGTCACGTCCTGTGAAGACAACAACACTTGTCTCTTTTAAGTTCTCTCTTTCAAAAAAAAAACTCTATTTTATTAACTTCAAATTAAATGATAGAATTTTGTTATTTTATTTTTCCAATATATTCTTAGAAGTGTATTAATAAATTAATGTGGTAATTAAGCATATGAAAACTTGTGATTAAAATGAGAATTGCTACCGCCACAAATAGATTTAATAAAAGTAAATATATAAACTGATATATTAGATCAAAAATAACTTTATAATCTAAAATATTTCTCGATTATAAATGTTAGAAAAGATTGAAACCCAGATTAGGGAGAATTAGCCAAATTAAAGTATTGGACAATAGATAAATTCATAAAGCAATTTATTGTTAGTTTAATAATGGCTTGAAATATTTTGAGTCTTTCTATCTCTCTCACTTGAGATATGGACCTTCAAGTTTGTATCAGAGGGTTTTCTCCTTCAAATCTAACATCTCAGAAAACTCAAATTAATCGCTCACCTGCCACTAAAAGCTTCAAATCTAACATCTCAGAAGAGAGAAAAAAAAAATCTAACAACAAATCTCTAGTATTATACATTTAATTATGTTTTTTTTTTTTTGAAAAGATTTATGTTGTTCCTTTTAATTTCTTGAGTTATATATTCTAGCTAGGTAAAATTAATGTATCCTACACGTAGGTACAAATATTAATTATGAACCTTGTGAGGGGATAAAATACACAAGGCCCAAAATGGTTTTTAACGCCTAGCCCATTGAGAAGCAATCACTAGAAGATAAAAGAAGAGAGAGAGAAATGAGACAAAGAAAGGATAAGGGAAAGCAATAGATAATGTGTCAAGAGAGAAACTGGATGACTTGACGTAAAGCAATGGGAAATAACATAAAGTAAATGGGGCAGGAGATAAAATGGAGACGGTGCCTACGATTTCAGGGACTTTCTTTTAGATGCTTAGAGGAATTTTTGGTCAGGCTTCTTAGGGGGCTTCTTCTTCGGCTACTTCTTCAACCTCTAGAGATGGAGTTTCAGAGAGAATATCGTCTCCAGCAAGTAGATCTCCAGCTCCCATTGTACAGTGAGAAATGAGAGACTATAAGAGACTGTAAACAAGCATATTATAGTAGAATCTTCCCTCTCCAACTCCTCGTGAATGTAGGTCTAGTGCCGAACCACATAAATCTGTACGTCCATCTATCCTTAATTTATCTGCATTTAAATACTATTCCCCACCATAAACGTATACACGGACACCGTACAGCCGCACCGGATCACCGCCAGGGGCTCCACACCTTATCGATCGAAGCCCAGCCCACCTAAACACGTTCAGGAATGAATATTTCTCCCCTTCTGGGCTGTGCCGTTTTTGGGCATTAACAAGTATTTCATAAAGCAATTTGAGCGTTAAAAAGTAATTTTACAATCTAAAGTATTTCTCGATTATAAATGTTAGAAAAGATTGAAACCCTAAGATTAGGGAGAATCAGCCAATGTAAAGTAGTGCACAATAACTAAATTTATAAAACAATTTATTGTTCGTTTAATAATGGTTTGAAATATTTTGAGTATTTCTCCCTCTCTCACTTGATATATGGACTTTCAAATTCGTATCATAGAGTTTTCTCCTTCAAATCTAATATCCCAAAAAGCTCGAATTAATCGCTCACCTTCCACTAAAAAGATAGGAGAGAGAAAAAATCAGCAACAAATCCTTCTAGTATTATGCATTTATTTATGTTGTTCTTTTAAAAAAAAAAGATTTATGTTGTTCCTTTTTAATTTCTTAAGTTATATATTCTAGCTAGGTAGAATTAATGTATCCTACACATACGTACAAATATTAATTATGAATTCTGTAAGGGGGTAAAATACACTATGTCCAAAATGGTTTTCAAGATCTAACCCATCGAGGAGCATCACTAAAAGACAAAGGAAAATAGAGGAAAATAGGACAAAGAAAGGACAAAAGAAGGCAATGGGTAATGTATTAGGAGAGAAAATGAGTGATTTGACATAAAGTAAGGGGAATGACATAAATCAAAGGAGGGCTGAATTTAAAAGGGAGAAGGTGCCTACGGTTTCAGGAACTTTTCTTTTGGACACTTAGAGGGATTTTTGGCCAGGCTTCTTGGGAGGGTTTCTTCTTCAGCTGCGTCTTCAACCTCTAGAGAGAACATTTTCTGCAGCAAGTAGATTTCCAGCTCCCATTGTAAAGTGAGAAATGAGAGGCTATGAGAGATTGTAAACAATTATATTATAGTAGAATCTCTCCTCTCCAAACCCTCTTGGACGTAGGCCTCGTGTGGAACTACGTAAATCTGTGTGTCCATCTCTCCTTATTTTCTCTGCATTTAAATACTATTGACTGCCATGGACGTAAGCACATATACCGTATAGCCGCACCGGATCACCGCCGGGAGCTCCACACCTCACCAATCGAGGCCCAGCACACCTTAGCGCGTCCGGGAATGGATCTTTCTCCCCTTCCGAGTTGCGCTATTTTTTGGCGTTAAAAGTGGCGCCGTCTGTGGAATCTAAATTACTTTTTACACCGGAAGTGGAAGAAGCAAGATTTTCCGGTGCGCTAAAATATCTGAACGAGCAGATAAAGCTTTTTATAGATAAGTGTTCTCAACCTTCTGGCTTTTATTTTTATGAATAACACTATTGCAAAACTTGCAAATGCTTTTTATACCGGGAACCCCAATTACTCGCCGCTTGAATTGAAAATGCTCAGTACCCTTTAAGGGAACTGTACACAGGGGCGTGTATGGGAGGATGCAGTACACTTAGAGTACACAAGCAGGAACAAACAAGCGCATAGTGCACAAGCGTACAGTGATGGAGTGCACAGTGCACGTATCATGCATGGCATGAACAATGCCATGCACGGTGAGGGTTGCACGTTACCGTGCACCCTGGGCTCCCCTTGACCACTAGCCATGGTGCCGGCGAGGATACCAGCGGGCACCCCTTGGCTGGTCGGCATGCTTTGTCGGTGCAGAGGTGGTCGCCAGCAATCCTCGTGGACTGAGGGTGGCCCACGGCCACGCACCAAGGCTCACGGTGTACTCGCGGAAGCACACTACAAGCCACGAAGACCTGTCGGCGACCACCATACAAACCGTCGACGTTGTCTGGACCTCCCAAGGTGACCCTCGACCACCTCCCTCTGGCAGAGACCCCGCCGCACCAGCCAAGTGCATGCATGGGACTCCACATGGTCGAGGTCTCCTTGGCCCAGCCCCACCGCGACTAGGCAGAGGTACCAACAGCCACCATGTGTACCATCGAGCCCATTGAAGGGCCATCACTAGAAGACAAAGTAAGAGAGAGGAAAAAGGGGTTAGAGAAAGGACAAGGGAAGGCAAGAGGTAATGTGTCAGGAGAGAAAATTGGTAATTTGACGTAAAGTAAGGGGAAATGACATAAAGCAAAGGGGGTAGGAGATAAAAGGAAGATGGTGCCTACGGTTTCAAGGACTTTTCTTTTGGACGCTTAGAGAGATTTTTGGCCAAGCTTTTTGGATGGGGCTTCTTCTTCAGCTGCTTCTTCAACCTCTAGAGAGAAAGCTCCAGAGAGAACATCTTCTCTAGAAAGTAGATCTCCAGCTCCCATTGTACAGTGAGAAATGAGAGGCTATGAGAGACTATAAACAAGCATATTATAGTAGATCTCCCCTCCCCAAACCCCCTGTGGACGTAGGCCTAGTGCCGAACTACGTAAATCTGTGTGTCTATCTCTCTTTATTTTCTTCGCATTTAAATATTGTTCACTGCCATGGACGTAAGCACATACACCGTACAGCCGCACCGGATCACCACTGGGGGCTCCACACCTCACTGATCGAGGCCCAGCCCACCTCAGCACGTTTTGGAATGTAATGTCTCCCATTCCGAGCTGTGCCGTTTTGGGCATTAACAAATATTTCATAAAGCAATTTAAGCGTTAAAAAGTAGCTTTACAATTTAAAGTATTTCTCGATTATAAACGTTAGAAAAGATTGAAACCCTAAGATTAGGGAGAATCAGCCAAATTAAAATATGAGTTCCTCTTCAGAATAGCCCAACTGATTATAGGAGAAAAACAGCCCACCAATAAAAATTAGACGCGTGGGAAAATGGAGAAATATGCACTACACAAATACACACATGATTAAAACCCAAACAAATGAAAACAGAAAGAGAAAGAGGAAGAGAACACCCATGGAAGCCTCTCGCCCATATCATATCCCTCACCCCTGCCTCTCTCTCGCCCAAACGCAACTTCATGATTTATAATTTTATAGTAAATAATAATCACCACAAAAGAGAGAGAGGGAGAGAGAGAGTTCGTGAAAACTTTGAGTGGATGAAAAAAAAATCAAAAAATCTGGAAGATTAGTGCTTCTGTGAAATTTTGAGGCAACTGGTTCATAACTATGACCTTTTTTGTGGAGGTGCGTCTCCTTCTCCCAGCGCTCTCATGCCCAAACTAATCTCAGTTTTACTCCTTTTTGTTGCATCTAGCTCCAAGCATCAAAACTCTTTAGGAGGTTCCTCATTACTGGAGTACTTCTTGTCAATGCTCCCTCCCAGGGTCCCACTCTCTCTGCCACCCCTTGGTCTCTCCACAAGTGTCTCATGTTAATTTTGTATCTCTCTTGCTCATGCGAGAGTTGTGATTTTGCAATGGCCTTTTGCAAGGAAAAAATGTGGGCATCTGCCCCACACGGGGCACACTCCGTATAAAAAAAAAAAAAAAAAAAAAGTGATGTGCAGTGTGTGCTGGTGTGGGACAGATGCCCAGAATTGCTCTTTTGCAAGGGAGGGATTTCGAATTCGCAGGAAGCTATTTTTCATTTGTTATGAGTTTTAGTCAAATGTGTGCTTCTATAGTGTACCGTAAAGTGAAAGAACTACGTGGAAGGCTATTATTAAAGGGTTGTTTATTGAATTAGAATAGCCGGACCGGTTTAAAGGTTTTCCCTTAAAGTATTGGACAATAGATAAATTCATAGAACAATTTATTGTTCGTTTAATAATGACTTGAAATATTTTGAATCTTTCTATCTCTCTCACTTGAGATATGGACCTTCCCTTTAAGCTCATAAGAGAAGGTTTTCTCCATCAAATCTAATATCCCAGAAAGTTTGAATTAATTGCTCACCTGCCACTAAAAAGATAAGAGTGAAAAAAAAAAATCAGCAATAAATCCGACTAATATAACGCATTTATTTATGTTGTTCTCTTTTTTTATTTAAAAGATTTTTGTTGTTGTTTTTTAATTTCTTGAGTTATATATTCTAATTAGGTAGAATTACTGTATCATGCATACACGTACGTACAAATATTAATTATTAACCCCACCAATATTGCTGAACATCGAACCGATCATGATCACCATGACCATGGGTCCACGACAAAAACAAATTAATCGAAGCCGTTCAAATTAAATCCTAGTTCCCCAATAAAAATAAAAATAAAATTAAGGTTTTAAGATATGCTACCTGTAGCATGCTGCATGCACGTATGATATATATGCTAGCTGTAAGAGTTCGTGATGGAATAGGAATTAAGGAGTTATTAGGAAACCCAACCAAATTAAGATATATATCTGCATCGATCAATTAGCTAGTGGATCAGAATATTTTGGCTCTCCATCATCATCATCATCATTGTGTCCGTCCTGATCAACTACTATGATCACGATGATATATAACCACATGATGATGATCTGATCTCTCAACGTACGTACGCCTCCCACAGTCCACACTCCACAGCGTTCTAATTTACAGTACCTTCAATCTCCTCTCTCGCCCAGGTAACATCGATCATATAATATATATACTCTTCGATCACGGCTTCATGATGATATCCCTATTTATCATGCTTAATTTCAATATCAATCGCTAGCTCTTGGACAACGTCCTTCTTAACATGATATTAATCTCGTACGTTTTGGATCAATATTGATTATCGTTCTCACGTACGTACGTTGTTTGTTGTTGATCATGTTGTTGCTGATTTCAGTGGGATTAATTTTAACTAGGTCTGATTTAATAGGTATTGTTTTTCGACGAGGTTCGATTAGTTGCGTTGTTTTTGTTTATTTATTGAAGTGATCTAGTACTTCCGCTTGTTATACTGCAAATTAAAAACCTCTGATCTGATCGATGAGTTTTTTTTTTTGGGTGAATAAAAAAATAGTGTTTTGGGGGCCCTTGGTGTTCACAGTTTTTAAATAGACGATGAAAACGATATTTACAGTCGTAGAATGTGTAAACGTCGTACAATAACTTTTAAAAAAATTAATAAATATGAGACTCATATGATAAAAAATAAATTTTTTAATAGTAAATATTCCCACCATTTTTTAAAAAATTACTTGTGCACTCCATGACTGTATTTAGAATTATTCATGTAAATAATCCGAAGGGATAAGCAGAAAGGTTTTTGTTTTTGTAATATTGTTATTGTTATTGCTTAGAATTATTTTCTTCTTTCATGTTTAAGCGTACTGCGTGGTGATTGAGCTCATCATGTTGATCAGCATTAATGGTTTGGAGTCACAAATTAACAAAACACTGTTACATATATACTTTCGAGAGTACGTACAGACGACACAGATTAATGATGATATATGCAGATTGTTCATGATATCCATTAATATTGTATTCATGTATTGTATTCATGTAGATCGATCGAGATGGCAACACACATGAGCGAAGATGAATCAGGTGCAGTACCAAGTGCAGAGATGGTTGGAAATGCATTCGTGGATCAGTATTACTGTACTCTTTATCAATCACCGGAGGAGGTTCACAGATTTTACAATGATTCAAGCATCCTTACACGACCCGGACCTGACGGTGTCATCTCATCTGTCACAACTTTGCAAGTAAGTTTTTCCAAATAATTAAATAGCTATCTTTTTATAAAATGCATGCATGATATCGTTTGATTATACAGTTCAGATGAAATGAAATGAGATAAAATATTTTTTTAAAAATTGAATAAAATGAGATAAAATTAGATGAGATGTTTTGTTTTATGGACTCCACCTGCAAAAGCATAGTCAATATTCCAACTAAAACACACACATCATGCAGGGTACTTCAAGTTCTCAAAAATCAATTTTTTATGGTTTTTTGTAGTATTTAAAGTAGCTAGTTATAATTTCAATAGTTTTTTTTTTTAAATAAATTGGCATTTTTCGCTTTGGAACAGGCCATTAATGAGAGGATACTATCCTTGGACAACGTGAAGTATAAGGCAGAAATATTGACTGCTGATTCTGAGTTTTCATACCAGGGTGGGGTGATGGTTTTAGTTACTGGTTGTTTAACTGGAGACAACAATTATAGAAGAAAATTTACTCAATCTTTCTTTCTAGCCCCCCAAGAGAAAGGATACTTTGTCTTGAATGATTTTTTTAGACATGTGGGTGAATCTGAAACCGATGATCAGGCTGATTCAGTGGCAAATAATCATATTACAGAAAGTTCCTCAAAAGCTGTTGCTTTAACTCCCGGCTCTGCAGGTAAGTATCTTGTTTCGAGGTGTTCTATATTCTTTTGTTTTTGTTTTTCTTTCGAAGTGTCATGGTAAGTATCCTCTCTGATGGATTTATTGTTTTTTCAAAATTGCAGAGCCATCTCATGGTTCTGACCACCCAGAACCTAATCAAACTACCCATGTAGAGGATGATACTCAAGAACATAAGGATGATAGTCAACAATTGTCCAACGGCCAAGTGTCAGTTAGTGAAAAGGGAATTGATCACGAGAAGCATTCAATTGATCATTCAAGTCAGAGTGCTGAAAGTCCACTCACTGAGACAGCTCCTACAATCCAGGAGGATGCTCCGAAGAAGTCTTTTGCATCAGTGGTGAGTAAAATTTATAGCCGTCTTCCTAGTGTTATCTCACTGACCTGAAAAATACTCAGTTGCCTTGTGTATATAATCCTGCTCGTTCCAGGTGCATGCATTGAAGAAGAATGATTCTCCATTTCATGTGAGGGCTCCCCCTTTCCAACCTACACAACGGTCCCGTGCATCTGTAGCACCCGATCAAGCTTCAGCTGCTAGCTCCAATAGTACTTTGGAAATAGTAAATGATCATGCAGGTTTTGTGTTTGATCTTCTTGTGTTCTTGTTCATTGATACCTGGAATGTTGCTGAGAATGAGATGTTATAACGCCTTCTGTTTTGGTTATCAACTAATTGTTTGTTCTAAAATATTTGATTGATTTCTTGTTTCAGTGAAGACTTATGCCATATTTCTCCCAAATCTGCCTATGCATGCCACCGCCGAACAACTTGAAGTAGTTTTCAAAACATTTGGTCCGATCAAGCATGATGGTATTCAAGTTAGAAGTAGCAAGGTCCATCTCAAACTTAACTTGGTCTAATTCCATTTAGAGTTATTATTATTCATGCAAAAAATCTATTTATCATTTATTTTCTCATCATCTCGTGACGTGGCATTTGATGATAGGTTCCGAAATAAAATACAATAAATAGTTTCCAATCATCTAATACCACATCATGGGATGATGAGTAGCATTTCGTTCATGATAATCAAAGTATTCTGCACTGCAATCTTTTATCTTGCAACAGGGGTCATGCTTTGGTTTCGTTGAATATGAATCTGCTAGTTCCATGCAGAGTGCCATGCAGGTATTGGCCTCTGCTGTTTCATTTTCTTTGCCCCTTAATTTGTTTCTTTGTCGTGAGCCTAAAGCCCATCGTGTCTTGCTTAATTTCAAGCTTCAATCTTATGCTTGTTACCATTCTTTTACTGGGTTCTTTTCCCCCTAAACAACCACTTCTTACTGAAGCTTTTAGAAAGCCTCATGTTCTGAACTGATCTGCAACTTTGGTTTTTAGAAGTTCTGATGTGATTCTACATCTAACTTTCAACTTTTCTATTTGATCAGGCTTCTCCAATCTTCATGTTCGATCGCAAACTTCACATTGAGGAAAGGCGAGGCAAGTAGTTGAACTCTTACCCATCATTCTTCTTCTTAATTTTGATATTGTGTTTGTGGAATGCTTTCCTGGAAATCTCAGCATCTTTGTCAGTTGGGCAAACCTACTCTCCTTCCCATCCAATTGGAGCTAGCTAAGGAGTTAAGTTTTCTCTTGCAGCAAACAATCATAGAGGGAAGTTTCCATCAGGACGGGGTGCTTTTCGAAATGATAACTTCAGGAGTCGTGGAAACTTCAGGGGTGGGAGTTTTGGTGGAGGTAGGGGCTATGGCAGAAATGATTTTGAGAAGATCAGAGGTGATTTCTCAAGTCGAACACACGGTAATGGTACTGGACGGAATGGAGAAAATGGACACAAAATGGCCAGAGCTTAGCTACCCGTGAAGCGCACCCAAGGCTGCAGCCAGCATGAACTCGGCTGTGACAGCTTATCATTTTGCTATTTTCTTTTCTTTTTTCTTCCATCTTTTCAATGATAATGATGCGTACAAATTCTAAATAAATAAATTCTACATGATCTTTTATAAAAAAGTAAATCTCATTTTAAAAATATAAAAATCTATTCTTTTTTAGTGAGGTTTACATTTTTAAAAAAGATTTAAGTAAAATTTATCTATTTAGGACTTGTATATAACATTCCTCAATTATGCAAATGTCAACTTTTTAATTTTCTTTTTTTCCATTATTTCTAGGGTTTTGAATTTTGGATTATTAAGTACATAATCTAGTTTTTAGACTATTATTTTTTATGTTATCCATGTTTTAATTTTTTCGTTTCGAATTTAATTAAATAAATACCTATTTTAAAAGTTTAAATCGATAAAAAAAATTAATTATTTAATAACATCTTAACGGTTCATCTGATCATAAGATGAAGAGATGTTAATGGAAACAATCACTTTCATATCTTTATAAAATTTAATTTTTATGGGATTATCAAAATGAAAAAGGAAGATGTGACCACTATGAAGTTAAATCTTCAAGTGATTATATAACGACTTGGTTTGATTAGACTCAAATATGATGTGGACTCTCTTCTCATATTTATTATTCACAACACAACATCAAACAACTCTAAATATCAAAAGAGATATCTATTTTTGTGTCATGCTAAGCATCTTTTATGAGAGCATCTCTCTCCTGTTTTTTTTTTTTTTTTTAAGAAAAGGAAAATAATTTACACACAATACTTTATACAATTATGTTTTAAATGAAGGGTATTTTTATAAAACACATTATAAAAGTAACATTATTTTATAAAAATATTCTCATTTTAATATATTATTATACAATGTGTTGTATAATATATTGTGTATATATCATTACTCTTAAAAAAAGTTAGATATTGTGTACTTATAAATCCGTTTGAAAATAAATTTTTTTAAAAGAAATTACTTTCCACTAAATGGCTAGTTTGTTTTTGCAGATGAGTTGAGATTAAAATTAAAAAGTTGAATAAAGTATTATTAGAATATATTTTTTAATATTAATTTTGTTTTGAGATTTGAAAAAGTGAATTGTTTATTTTATTTTATATTAAAAATTAAAAAAAATTGTAATGATTAGATAAGATGAGATGAAATATTTTTTAAAATAAAACAAAGGAGGCCTAAGTCTTATTCACAAATAAAGAGAAAACAAGAAAAAGAATAAAGAAAGAAATAAGAAGTTTGAAACATTATTTCCGGTAAAAAATGCGTCAATCATGGAAGAAAAATCAAAATTATAAATATCTTTTTTCAGAACAATCACACCGTTCGACGTATCCATGAAAATATTTTTACTTGCTTGCCAAAGGCCCAGTGGCCCATCCATGAATTCTCAAATTTTTCTTTCCTTCTTTCGTTTTCTCACGGTTATTTAGAACATTTAGGCTAAAATGTATACGAATCGATTTGCAAAATGTTCAAGAACTCTCTCATGGTAACAGGCACCTGAGGCCATGTTTTCAACCGAGGGTATTTTTCTCTGTTCGCCGGACGGGGGAACAAATCTCTGTTTTCCCTTCGATTTTAGCTACCCAACCTATCCTTAGATCAGCTTTGACAACCTCTGAAACCAATCTTCGAGAGGTATGTTTGTTATTCTTCCATCTCTTCATCTGGGCTTCTCTGTGATTGATTGGTTTTCATTTTATACGGGTTCTGTGATTACTGAATAGCCGTCAAGAATCGGCTGATGGGTTTTCATTTCATGCTTTTGTTTTGGTGAAAAGTTACGTTATCATTGGTTGGGGTTTGGTGCCACTGCAGTAGCTATTATCTGTGTTTCCATTTGTGTACGATTGTTATAGATGGTGGGACAATAGGTGCATTGAAATTTCTGATATGGTTCTTAAAAACGAAAATTTTGGGTTTTCGGTGTTTGAAAACCGAAAATCTAAGTTGCTCGTGCTGCTTTTCATCTGGGTTGGAATGCTCCTGGCAAAACTATTACTTTCCGTCAGTGGCGCGTGGACGATTTTAGCAATTTTGGCAAGTCGAGATGCATTAAAAAACTCATTGGTTTTTGTTGCTTTCGGTTTTTATTTCTTATTAAATTCGGTAAGCAACATATTTTTTACAGTTATTTGGACGAATTTTACTTATAAAAAAAAGTTATTTGGCGAATTTTATCATTGAAGCTAAATACGTTTTTTTTTTTTTTTAATATGGCTTTCAGTCTCTTTTAGCTCTACTTCGTTAATTTAGTCGAGCTAGTTTAGTTTTGGTGTGGTGAAATTGGAAAGATCTAATCTAAAGACTAAAATGTTCTTTATATTTTATAACCTTTTCAACTAAAATTATAATTCTCCCGACCAGTCAGAGTTGATTGCTTCTCTATTGAAGTGATGGTTTTAGGGGATTTGTTCACATTTAACCCTTTATTTTTACTTATACAACACTTCTAACTTTCAGGTTTTAAACTCAGTGGATGAGGTTAATTTCAGTTGATCTGGTTTCAAATATGATCATTGACCTGCTTGCACAAGCAAGACTGTGCTTATGACATAGTGAAATTTAGATACCATCTAACATATACTGATGTGGGCAATGCTCAAGCAATTCTCATCCAGGAAGCAAAGCAGGAAAAAGTAAAAACTAATGGAAAAACCACGGTATCATTTTCTTTCTCTTGATCTTTCTGAATCTGCATCTTCTCAGAACACTGAGAGGTCCAATTTAGATGAGAATGGAAGTCGTGGGTCTAGTCTTACTGCAGGCTTGAAGAAAAGAGGTCATGGGAGTCGATCTTGGATTAAAATTGATAAAAATGGCAACTCAAAGATTTTGAAGCTCGACAAGGCCACGATAATGAGGCATTGTTCTTTGCCTGCCAGGGATCTCCGACTTTTGGACCCTTTGTTCATTTATCCTTCTACAATATTAGGACGGGAGAACGCTATTGTGGTCAGTCTTGAACAGATCAGGTGTATAATCACTGCCGATGAGGTTATCCTGATGAATTCCTTGGATGGATGTGTTGTTCAGTACAAGTCAGAATTGTGCAAACGCCTTCGGAGGAATAGAGATAAAGCTGGTAAGAAAATCATACCAAGCTAAATTGGTTATTGAACTGAACAGAATACTAGGTTCTACCTTCAAAAGCACATCTTAAGTTCTTGCTGAAAAAGGGTGCTGATACCATGCTGTGGAGCCTTTTGAACTCTTTAATTTTACAAAGTTAAATTTTTGCATGGATTGCTTATGATGTCTACCAATTTGATTCAGAGGATCTGCCTTTCGAATTTAGGGCATTGGAGCTGGCTCTGGAATTAATATGCATGTCTCTAGATGCTCAGGTAACAATCTGCAACACAACCAATTTATGGGAATTGCCTTCTTCTTTTTGGTAAAGTCGCCAAACCACTTTGGGAACAATTATGAATGTCCTTGATAAGGAAAAATAATCGAATTTTATAATGTCTCAAACTTTAATATTCAGAAGGATATTCCTTTGGGCTTTTGTCCACAAATCTGATTGGTGTGCTTTTGGCGTTCTTAAAATAATCCCATTTGTACCTATAAAAAAATAAATAAATCAATCAATCCCATTTGTATGATCACTGACGAGAATTTTAAACCCATCTTCGCATCTCGTTTCACACTACTTGGACCTGGAACGTACTGTTATCAGTCATAGCTCCTTATGATTGATATGGTTGGTCTGACACACGTTTTTGAACCCTGAGCATAAGGGCTTATCTCCATAAAGTTATAATTTAAAGAGGAAAATGCTTTTTAACACCCTCCCTCAAACGTTTTTTGCAATATGACCACCAAACTTTTAAAACTGTCACTTTACCCCCAGATAATCAATCCTTACTCCATATTAGGTGGAAGCTTGGTTTGCAGTCTTGGATCAGATTGCATCTGGGACAACATTTCCTTGTTCTTTTAGTACTCTGACATATTCATCTTGAACTGAGGTTGGCAATTAAGATGAAGTCTTCATATTAAGTTATAAGCGAAAAAAAAGTGAAGTGTTCGTATTACTTCAGATGAGTCTGTTGGGATGAATTGCATGCATGTGGGAAAGTATTCCCTGATTGGATATTACCTTTTTCATTGATTTGTATTTCTTTAGAGAGCCAAAAAAGCCTCAATCTCAGTTACTTGGTGCTTATATGAAGTCTTCTCCACCATTGAATTCTATTTAGATCCATATTTTTCTGTTGAAAATTTTTCAAATATAACCACAATTTTAACATAATAATTTAGCAGGAAATACTCCCAAACTAAATCTACAGGATTGTTTCTCATGCCTCGAGCTTAATATTCGCATTCACTTTTGTACTTTGATGGGTTTGGTACAACTTGGGTTTTGCTAGAAGCTATTAAGTGGGTAAGAATATATATATTTAAAGTATCATGCAATGACAATCTACATGTAAATGTGTTATTTTGGACTCTGAATTTTGGAAGGTCTGCTTGAAAAAATGAAGCTTGAAATATTATTTTCTGTCCGACACCTTGCACTATGAAGTTTCTGGATTTGATAGGTAAAAGAACTGGAAAGGGAGATATATCCTGTGCTAGATGAATTGACGACATCTATTAGCACCCTTAATCTGGAACGTGTGCGTAGACTCAAAGGCCACCTCCTTGCCTTGACTCAGCGTGTTCAAAAGGTAAGTATGTCAAGTCTAGGATATCTCCTTGCTTCTCATGTCCTAAATTAAATTAAATTTCCAGGTCCGAGATGAAATAGAGCATCTTATGGATGATGATGGGGATATGGCGGAGATGCATCTGACTGAGAAGAAACAAAGGTCAGAGGCTTATCTGTTAAATGACGTTTCTGTACGAACTGATACTTCAGGTGGGGCCAGAGAGGTTTCAAAATCTGCTCCTGTTTCACCTGTGGGGGCCTTCAGTGGAGCTCCATTTTTGCAAAGGGCTTTTAGTAGTATCATGAGTTCAAGCAAACATGGAAGCTTAATGGGTTCATCTGACGGAGAGAACATTGAACAACTGGAAATGTTGCTTGAGGCATACTTTGTTGTCATTGACAATACCATGAGCAAGTTGTTATCGGTATGAGATGTTTTGACTCCCTGTAAAGCATACATTTGACCTAATATGTTTAGTTTCTCATATAAAAATATTTTAGTTTTGAGATTTATAATTTGGAAATTAGTAAGTTACTTGTATCATCTGACTTTGCCACATCTCCTATCACTTATCTTTAACTAACCAGCTTGCATATATGATTTCTTATCATTAAGGCCCGATTCAGATGTGATCTTTATTGCATAGAATTTAGCGGGTGTGAGCATGTTATGCCTATCCATACTTATAAAGAGAGGCACTTGGTTATTGGGATAGAATCCTCCAATAAGTGATTTGAAGGAATTGCCACTTTGCTCTGCTTATGCTGATATCAAATTTTATTTCTTTTATTGGTGACCCAGCTCAAAGAATACATCGATGACACTGAAGATCTGATCAATATTAAACTGGTAAGGCATGATTTTTAACCTTCAGATTTTATGTAGCCTTCCTCATATTCTTTGAATATTAAAACATGCATACTAAAATGTGTTATGTTTTTCACTGTGTTCATGAATAGGGCAATGTTCAGAACCAGCTCATACAATTTCAGTTGCTTCTTACGGCTGCGACCTTTGTGGCTACAGTATTTGCTTCTATAACCGCAGTATTTGGAATGAACTTTGAGGACTCAATTTTTGACCGCCCCTCTACTTTCAATTGGGTTCTGGTTATTACTGGTTTTACCTGTGGGTTTTTGTATGTCTGTTTCCTAATTTATTTAAGGCATAGGAAAGTCTTTCCAGTGTAAATTCTGTTGTGAACTGGACGTAAATAAAGGTACAAGGTTCTTACTTTGGAACTGTAATTCCATTGCGGGTTTCTTCCCTCTCTATCTTGCCATCCTCCAGTTTTCACTTCGGTTCATGTATTCCGGTGTTCTGCCCCCCCCCCCCGGGAAGCAGAAATTGGTTCAATTTAAGCCAGGGTTTGCAGAAAAGGGTATTTTACAACATATGGTGCTATTGATCAGGACACATGAAGGAATGGTACTTTGGCCATTGATCACTGGTTGAGTTGGTTATTCAGCAGCAGCACAGTTGAAGCGCTCAGCAGTTCCATAATAGGTCTTGAACATGGCTACGAGCTGTTGGCATTCACAAGTTCATCCTTCAACTAAACTGGGAGGCAGTTAAATTAGTTGAGGGAATCTCCATGTCCTCTCTTAATATGCCTTCTCTGGAAGGGATTTGGGTTTCCTAGAGTGGAAGAGAGACACATACTTACAGTTGTCACAGTGAATTTCTAAAGCAAACATTAGTTAAGACAGGTTTGGATTCAGAAACTATCTCAACTCATCTCATCTCACTTTATCATTACAATTTTTTTAAATTTTCACAAAATATAATAAATAATCTAACTTTTTCAAATTCTAAAACAATAATAATATTAAAAAATAATATTCTAACAATATTTTATTTAACTCATCTAAAATTATCTTATCTCATCTCACTGTCTAAACAATAAAACAATCACTAATTCACAATTTATTTACAACTTCATCATAACATAATATTATTTTTAAATTTAAACTCAACAAATTAAAACAGAAATAAAAATAAAAACTCTAAAAACCATTAGTTTATTAGATAGTTGTTGTTAATTAGTTATGAAATAGTGATTTATTTTATCATTTTTCTTTATATATCTCTCTCTTATCACTCCATATCTCAAAAGTATAGTCTCATTGACCATGAACAATTAAGTAGCCTCAGTTGTTGGATGTTCTTTTGTTACATGGATTTATTGAGGGGAATTAGGTGCAATTAATGGCATTAAAAGCAAAAGGAGCAAGAGGTTAATAGGTTGTTGCACGAGACAGATAATAAATAAATAAATAAAAAACAAGGTTGATGAATGCAATCATGTTTAATTATAGGAGTCTTTCAGCTAATAAATAAATAAATAAAAGCCTTCGGCTAAAGAATATTTGAGTAAATAAATTATAGGTAGGTGAAATCAAAATTGGCAAACTTTCTTTAGGATGCCTATAGGCTAAATTTCATGTTTTACAGGAGAGATCGAGATTTCCCGGAATATCTCAAGGTTCACGCATGTCCAAATGGTGAGGATGGTTTATAAAAAATAAGAAAAAAGAAGAACAATTTACAATAACAACAGCTGGAATAGCTCAGTTGGCTAGAGCGTGTGGCTGTTAACCACAAGGTCGGAGGTTCGAGCCCTCCTTCTAGCGTTTTATGTTTTCGATTTTTCATTTTTTTTTATATAATAAATGATTTCTTAATGTTTCATTCCTGTGAATTTGTAATAATTCATTCATATCTTGAAAGCTTACTTCTCTTATAACAACAGAGCTTTGAAAGAAAGAATATTTCTGAACTATAACAATACTCAAATGATCTGAGTTGATTTGTGAATAGTAGTAGTATTTTATGAATCTCATTAACATGTGTTTGAATTTAAATAGGTTGATATATGTGTTTGAATGTATGAAGTAGATTGAGATGGATTCTAACTTTTTATAGAAAATTGAAAAAGTAGTTGGTCCCATCAATGATTGGTTTGAAATGGGTTGAGGTGATTTCATCTTCCAAACACAGGTGTTGTTCTATTTCATTAAGTCCTCTTTCCTTTTGTAATTTGTGGGGATCTATTGTAAATCCGTTATTCAAGAGTACAAACGTTTTCAAAACTAAAAATTCATTCATTTTTGCTGGCCAAGAAAGAGAAGACAATGCATTTTGGGAATGGCAAAATTAGAACAAATGCTGTTGTTATCGTTGATTAGACAATCAAATTGAGAATTTGAGTAGATATATAGCAGAATGCAATCAGGGCAAAGAACATATAGTCTGCACTTTAGGCTGACATCCGAAGACTTCCAAATCAAATCTTAAGCATGATTTCACACTCCTACTTTCACCTTAGGCCATTCCTTTGAGTGCAAAATTTGTGGGAACTTGGTCCTGACTCCTCTTCTTTAAAAAAAAAAAAAAAAAAGTGCAACTAAATTTTCTACCAAAATGGTCATTTTTGTGGGGGAAAGATGCTTGCATTACAACAGTACAGTGTAATTACTATGCATATCTCTAAAAGATACATGCTGTCTCAACACTCAAAATGGACAGCAGAAGCCAATATTGATCAGAATAGATGAACATTCACATGATCAACCAGCGTCCCTCACCATAGCAATGCATCAACCAGAAATACCAGAGGAGTGCAATTAATCTTAAGAAGGTGGAACAAAAAACATAAATAAAAGCAAAACAAAAAAGACAATGCATATCATTAAGATTCAAATGACATAGCAGGAGGAAGGGAAGGGGGCATTCTTTTTTCATTGCATGAAACAGAGAACACTACGCAATTCGCGTACTGGAAAGAAAATTTACACGGATATAGAAAGAACGATTCCAAATACATTTATGTGCAGTTTCTACATCAACCACTGCATGCTGACAGAGATCCATTAAATTCCATATATTTATGCAACTTTGCATCTCATCCAATCACCTAAGCAGCAGAATATGCTTGCTCTTGACAAGTGTATCAACTAAATTGATCATTTATGCTTTGTACAATTCTAGCAATGCCCTTTCAGCAGCCTACTTATTTTCGATGCCCTGATGATCCCATAAGAACTCCAACAGCTACAATAAACATAAACAACATACTGACAAGTAATACATATGTCCTTACTGATGATTTCCGATACTCTCCAAAGATAAGTATTCCCCAAAAGGTGCTCACAAGTGGAAGTGCCTGATATTACACCAAATTGAAATGAGCATCAGCAGTTGGTGAACATGCAGGTGTGACAGGCACAACACTTTTTCTACCAGTTTGTAAGAAAAAAAGTGGATGTATTTTAGCCGAAAATTTAATGACAAAATAAATCTTATGATTTTTTTTCAACGATTTTATGGATGCATTACACTAGACTATCTTATCTACGAAATAACACTAACCTGAACAGCATCTGCTGCCGCATATCCTGCAGCTTGACCTCCCATAAATTGGAGACCATTGCCAAACCCACACAAAAATCCAGCCAAAAAGGCCCAGCCTCGGCCATTCCAGTCTCTCACATAAGCCTTAAGTGATGATCTGGGTAAATTTAGTACAGGGTGGTAAAGGAAGGTGATGTTCAGAATGATGGCAAGGACAAAACAGGAGACTGAGAAGTAGAAAAATGCTGTATAGACAGACAAGTGAGGAACCCCTTCCTTTAAAGTGTCCCATTGATCATTTGTTGCCAAATTGAATGCTGGTGTGAATAGAGAGAAGCAGCCACCAGCAAAGAAAGTTATGGTCAGTCCAATCAAGGTGCTCTTCCCAAACACCTGCAGTCAGAATCATACATGTAGTCTAAGTGTTACATCCATGGATAGATGTCTATATATGCCTGGTGGTTGAGCAATTCATTTAAAAAGAAAGAAGTGGGCCAATAAAAAAGTATAGAGGTTCTGGGCAGTCATCAGCTTATAATTTCAAAGTATAATTACCTCACATTGATTTCATGCATGTGGGAGATAAATAAATGAAAGTGCCATTGTTCAAGATTAATACTATCCATGGCTATCGAAACCGCAGTGAGAGAATATAATATAGATTAAAAACCACCCACCTTAATTGCTCTTCTGTTCTCAAGTGCTATGAGAAAACCTGCAGTCCCAGCTTTGGCTTTCTCTGCAGAACAACTTCCATTTTCAAGATCCTTCGCTCCAACTGTTGACGTGATGACGCCCAATATTGAGACAGAAAAGCAAAATACCAGTTTTAATAAATTAAAAGGAGCCCAAAGACAAGAAACCAAAAGTCTAGAGAGAAGTCCTTACCATTGTTTGTAACTGTTTCTTTAGACGTGGAAACATCTGTAGCCCTGTCAAAAAGTTCAGTTTGTAGAAGCATCAGCATTATATGATCAATATTGCATGAGAAGAAATGAAAGAATCCCCGATGCAGTATAAGTTTTACTGAAAAATTACCTAACCCTGCAAATTTAGAGCAAGGAACTCTTTCAGAGATCAAAGATAAAGTGGAAAAGCAACATTGTATAATGACGCCTGGTTTGGATAGAGAGATGCTTTCATCTCATCCCATCTCATTTCATTCATCACCATCTCATCTCAATATCCAAACACTTTTCAATTTCAAATCTTCAACTTTTTCATCTAAACAATTCGACTTTTTCAAATCCGCAAAACTAATATTAAAAAATTATACTCTAACAATATTTGAACTTTATAATATTTTTATTCAACTTTTTCTCTCTTTTTCCAAAACCCCATAAAACATTTAAACTCAAACCATTTCTAACTCATCTCATCTCAACTCAAATATCTCACTACTATTCACAAACCATCTCAACTCATCTTATCTCAACTCACCATCCAAACCAGTTACTTCATTGACTTTCCAAAACGAAAAAAAAAAAAAAGCTTCTTTTTATTTAATCTGAGTCTTTTACACTTTGTTGCTGCTTATCATTGACTGGCCTGTGTCTATGTTTCTCATTCATCTCTTGTATGCAAGCACGTCACCCAAACATTGTATTAATTTGAAACCCAGGACAACAATGATTTGTAATTTTTATTTTTTGGTTATTGTTTCCCATGGGAAAAAACTAAGCCAGAACAAATAACAGAAAATAATGCAAAAACGAACCACATTGAAAGAGTTTAATAACCAATAAGGATTCAAGATTCTGCAAGCTATTTGGCCCATATAGGAAACTGATTAGGCAACAGTTACTAAAGACAAAAGAAACCTTAGTTCTAGATCAGCACAATTCCATTTACACTAATGAGGACAGAGGCATACTCGGCTCCAACTGTATAATCACTTGACAAACTTTCGAGCTTTTTTTTATTATCAGCTGCATTGGATGCATGAAGAAAAGAGCCAAGACAAACCGCAGTCAAGAAGCAACCAACACCAGGGAAAAGAATCTCAGCTTTGTTGATTTTGTCATCCAAAAAGTAATTCAAGGTTGTGCCTGTCACAATCGGAAGAGAAACTATAATGAAAAAAATACATCTTGCCAACCTTTTATTTCATGGTTTCTGTTTAAAATGCATATCCAGACACAAATAGATGTGCACATACATAAGAATGTGTGTGGGTGTGTGGGTGTGCTTAGGTGTGCATGTTGACATGCCTCTGTGTGGAGAGATAGAGAGACACCTATAACCACAGTGATGCTTGAAGTGATCACTTCCGTCACTGATAAACCAACAAAAGCCCAAGCATACTGAGTAGATAGGTTGCCAATGCTGAGCACCACCCCACCCGCCATTGCAAACAAAACAGAGGGCCAGTTATTCTGCATCAAGCACCATAATGAAATCACACATCAGTTATAACTGATATGATGCCATTGAACCGAGACTCATGTCCAACTATGTAGCATCAATCACCTCAGAAGATTCAGAACTACTTCTGTTTGAGACACAACACAATTAACATACTTATGGTACATAATTACAACTTGATGGGGGATAGAAGAAAAACTAACTCAAAATGAACCACCTACTGTAGATTCAATTATTTAAGAAAGCATGGCATCATCCCCAAGCAACAAAAGAGATCTCATCATCCAATGACATTTCATTCATCATCCTTCAACAGCTTCAAAGGCATTCTCTCATCTCAAAAGAGCATCCCCTCATTACGTCCCAGCATTCACGCTATGGTGTCCTAGAGTCGATTAGTAAACATGCCAATAAATCACAATACCAGAGTTTAGCCACCTAAATCCTAGAAAGTCTGGAGTAGATGGCTTTCCTAAGTTAAACCATCAAGAGCATCAACTAAAAATTAAGTTCATATTTTCACCCATTTTTTCCTCATGAACAACAGCCAATTGTTAGTTTGGAGTTGCACAAAGTGAAGACAATTTTCAAGCAGTTGGGAGGACTTGAACCCAAACTATACAACCAGACTTCAACAGCAAATCAGCTGTTTTTATAACTCCACTCAGGAAAAAAAAAAAAAAACCTCCATTTTCCTTCTTTTCATAGATCTGCACCCAAACTTTCTGATAGTTTCCACATAATTAGTTAAGCAATAAAACATGGAATATCAATCTACATACGATAAGCTCCTACGTTTTAATTGTTCAGAGTTACAGCTGAATAAATTTACAGTCATTACAGTTCCCAATCCACGTAAAGATCAAAAGAATCAAGTATTTCTTTCTTTTCTGTATGCTGATCTTAGACAGTACTTTTGCCCCTATTCATTTCATATGCATGGAAAAGGTGATAGTCCAATTAACTGGGGGAAGAGAGAGAACAAAGTAGAAGGTTGGCATGTATGTTAATGTGATCTAGTTGGGTTTTTTACCACAAGTGGAGAAAAAAAATTGGGTTTCCAGATCTATTCAATATATATCCATAGAAAAATGTGAAATAATGTCCTTTATACTTCCAGCTCAGATAGAAGAATAAAAAAGAGTAAGTCATTATGGTGACTACAATAAACAAGATATCAGATTCTCAATATTTTCTTCCCCTGCAAGAGGTCGCATTAGAAGCATACCTAAACATAAGAAAGGAAAATAACATGATTATATTAGATCATAACAATTAACAACAGTAACACCAGAAAAACCAGAAAATAAAGCTCTACCATCTTGTTTTTACTTTGCATTGAAGAATGCACCTTTTCTATTCACGCTTATACTTTCATCAGAATTAATTTTCATTTTCCAACATTATTTTCATGAGGACTGGTTTGCAAATGCTTCGAGAAATAAGTCACAGTAATTTATTCATAAATGATAACAAAATGTTAGGAACGCCACCTCTAATATACATAGAAACTTACCTGAGAAAGTTGAACAAAAAAATTGGGCGAAGCAGGTGTGCTCTTGCCTATCTCCCCAAATGTTAAAGCAATAATGACAGCAGCCAAGAGATTTGTGATCGAGTAGTCAAGGTAAGTATGTTGAGGAAGACGACCACGTCTTTCCAGGAGAGTCATAACAGCAGGCCATGTGCCCAAGAACATCAAGGAAATCAGCATGCATAGGATGGCACCTCCTTTGCTCTCCACCAAATACATTTTCAAATCCCCAGATGTATAATCCTCTCAGTTGGAGTAATTGAGGAGGTATTCAATGAAAATCCAGCAGGGAGACCCTCCTAGAAAAATCCTGCAGGGAGAGGCAATATGAATTACTCTGTTTCATCTGGCTTACCACGTACATGTAGTATAGTACTACCCACTCATTTTGATAGCCAATATAAGCACTTGAAGCATTCCAGACCCATAAAACAGGATGGAAATTCAGTTGCTGCAAAAAACTCAAATACAGGGGTCCCACTATAAAGGGAAGAAGAGAAACGTTGACCATGTAAGTAAGAAAGAAAACAAAATCTTCACATACACGGCGGAAATGAAAGAGAACAGGTGAATCGTAGAATCACAGATTCAGAAGATTTAACTTCTGGCTACTGCTCCTCATGTTTAGAAAGAGACAAAAAACAAAACAAAAGCCCCCAAGGTAGAAGTGATTAAAAATATGCAATTCATAGGGTCCCAAAGAGAATATCTTGATGAATAAAATAACAGGCAAAAGAACAGTAGTGGCGGCAAAAACGGCGAAGCATCCGGAGAACACAGCGTTACAGAGCAAAATCCAATACTCTAATGACTAATGAAAAACGTAGAAACCCAACTGTCCACACAAGAAATCTCAAAAGTATCTACAGCCCACTTTTTAAGAATGTAAATTTTAACATACAATTCACCTACCGATCAAAACCCGATGCAAACCCCACTACATGGGACACCAAAGTAGGCCAAAGAAATCCTCCGCAAGCATCACGCGTCACAATCACGATCACAAGTTCACAACCTCAGATTCTTAGGTAGGAAGTTTCCATACTACGTGCAAAACCGGGAGAAACGGACAAGAGAGTGGCAACACAGAGACTAGAGAGAGCAGTTTGGATACAGAGGGTGATAATGTAAGCCGTGTAACGAATCAATCATATAAACTATAAAGAGCTTTTTACCGATCAAAAAATAAACTATAAAGAGCTTTCAGAATCGGGAACCTTGGATGCGGATTCCCTGAGATACAGTTGCTTCTTTTACAGTTTCCCACGTTGACTCGCAACAAGTCATCAAAGGTAGAGAAGGGCGGATTCATATTATTATATTATTATATAATTCCGGGTCAAAGAATCGCGAGAAGTCGACCTCGTGGTTTGAAAAAATTGCAGGAAGATGTCCAAGCATAAAGACTCATGTGCAGATGATTCGATTCCGAATATTCACAACCTCAATACAGAGGAATCAAAAGTAAAACAGTTTTCATATTAAAATATGGATGGGTTGCTATAGTGAACGTAAAAATAATCATCACAACTTCCTAACACTCCACGTTATTTTTATTTTTTATTAATTAAATATTTATTATATAAATAATGAGTAAAATATTTCATACAGTAATCAAATTGATACTGCTGATAAAAGCCGGTGCGGAGTACGACCGTCACCAGATTTTCATATTCTCCGAGTGTTTTAACTTTTGTCACTTTGTGTGTGGTTCTAGCTAAGCTTGTTTGTGGGTCATTTTCATTGCCTTCCCTTTTCACACTGAACTCGGAAGATCTCGTTAGTTCTCTTCTGAAAGAGGAATACCCCGTAACACAAGCTTGTTACGGGGTATTACTCTCGGCCAAGGCCCATCACGATTGCAATTTTTTTTTAAATCTGATATAGTGGTAGAGTCAAAGAGATAAAGATCCAACAAGTAATCTCACACACGTTAACTCTTTATATCATCTGTTAAATTTATTTCAAATAAAAATAATTTTATAATCTAACAAATCATATCAATTTATAAAATTATTTTTATATAATCTATTCATAACTAGAGTATTTCTCTTCTTATAAAATAAAAATTTAAAAAATACACTGGTTAATTTACTTATATTGTTGCTAAAGAAGGATAACATGGCTACATTTGTCAACTTTTATTATTTTGGAAATGATATAATATTTTTGAGTGAAATTTCTCCATGGTCGATAATACCTTTAATCGCATTGCCTAATATATAGTTGTTCTCCATATTGGCGACAAAAATCTAAACTCATTGATAATAAGTTAATAGCTTATGTCTGTTTATTAGTAACGAACAAAAGTCTTCGTTGCAAATTTCTCGAACAATACAGTTTTGTTCATTTAAAAACCTAGCTAATTTTTTTTAAAAAAAATTCTACACATCATCACCACACACCACACACCACACATAATTTTTTAATTTTTAGGTTTTTTTTCTCTTACTAAATGTATGGTGTATAAATGTATGGTGTATGGATGATGAGTAGAATAATTTAATTAGTTTAAGAAGAATAAAACCAAAAAAAAATTAAAAAATATTGTGTGTAGTGTATGAGGATGATAAGTAGAAGTTTTAATTCTTATTATTAATAATTACAGTTAATAAATGATCTAGACTTCAAAAAAATAAAAAACCACAACCGTAAATGCTTAAAACCTATGCTCACAAAATTTCATGAACAAACCTCAAATGTACCTCCAACATATAGAAGTTTTATGAAGTATGTGAACACTGGAATCCAAAGCGTGTGAACACGTTGAATTCACTGAATACAAGCTAGTTGCCAATAGTATCTGGGGCCAAAAGATTGAAGATCAATCAGAGATTGGGAATGATTTTTCGTTCCATCAGGAGTGACAACATATAATACCTAGAAATTAAAAGATCACCCAAAAGGAATTTTACATGAAACAACTTCTATACGAAAATATCAACAGATGTTTTCCGTTTCCTTTCCTTAATATGTAACCTGTTTGTGATAGCACCGATACTACAATCATGTTGACCGGACTGATCAATCAAAACTTACCTTCTGACTACTCGTCGTTGGACATCTCCCTTGACACATTTCTAGACACCTGTTGCAGGAAGTTCCCGAGCAGCCTCTGATCCAAAACCATATTAGGTACCTGCATGGAAGATTTACTAGGTAAAGATTGTACACACCAGTGCATACGCACACGCACACTTACACACACGGAGAGACAGAGAGACTAGACCTTTTCCCCAAAGAAGATTTTTGTATTATCAGCTATGGCCTCGATGAATTTAAGCTCCAGAAATTGTGGAGTAAGCTTCAACTCGTTTGCTTCAGCTTCCTTCATCACACTAAAGATGTGGGGAAGCAATACCATTAGAATTTCTAAAAAATAATAATCATATCCTCTCTCAACGAAAGAGCAAATTAAAAACTTACCGGTAGAAATCTGCATCTGCCAGACTCCTTTCCCGAGCCATGTACATTTGGTTATCGATTTCTTGCTGCCTCCTGGCACTGTCCTTTTCCGTCAACTTCTGTTCCATAACAATCTTGCTAACGTTTGCATTCTTCTCAGCTTCACTGATAGCCATTTTCTTATTTGTCTCTGCCTCTTTCTCAACTACTCTCTGCCTCTCAATAGCAATTAAGACCTAACAAAGTAACATGAACATAAAGATAGAATAATGCACTCTATGAACTATGAAGACTTGTTATATACTAAATTACCCAATATGTGGATGGGTGATTGGGCTTGGGTACAAATGCATGCATCTTCAGTATTTGGGTATAAGAAATAAAGCTTGTAATATTGAATGCTAGTAGGACCAAAGCTAACTTGTTCAAAGGGTGACTTCAATGTTTCATAATTTGATCATAAAGATCTGGTAAAAATACATTTAATTTCTATCTGAATGTGCATATTAAGAATGAAGAAATAAGTATATATAAACTGAATTAGACTCTGGATTAAGATAGGCCTTAATACTTTACCATCCATCTTATTTACCTCCATTTTGACCAACAGAGGGGAAAATAGAAGGAAGTAAAGGAGCTCTCCTGTATTAAGGAAAATGAAAGTACCTTAGTGCGTTCCTCTTCCATCTGTTGAAAATTACGTCTAATACTGTCCGGGATAGTTGGCTTTGTAACACGCACACTGATAATTTCAATACCTGGAGCATAGCGTGTGCAGTCACCCTGGAGAGCATCTTTCATCTTTTCATCAATCTGCAAGACTTTGATTCTTCATAAATACGACCTCAAATAAATAACCACCAAAGGAAACAATAACTCCACAAATATTGTATAACACAAGAGCACAAGATACATGACATTATACAACTATAAAAAGGAGGACAAGTATGCAGAGCCTCTTAATAATACTGGCAACTCAACACCTACATATAAAGGAGTACAATAAAGACTTCACATACCGTTAGGTTACAATGGAAGGTTTTACTTACCAAAAAAGAAAATTCACATTGGAAGTTTCGAAAATATTGTCATCTATGGCATTAAAAAACATGTTTTATTTAGCATCTGTACTTACTTGATCAAACACATCTATATAGACTTGCTGAAGAGAATGAGAACTACAGAACTGATTGATCTCATGATGAATCTTGTCATATATCCATGTGTTGTCATACTTCACTCCATAGTTCAGCAGCGTTTCATAAACAAAATCCTTATGAAGCCGGTTAACAACCTGAAAATGGCATTCTAATCAATACATATAAACTCAGAATGCCAAACATTAGACAGCTTACAAAACCTAACAAAAAGCACTATCTCATAGCTCTACCTCTATCTTTTCAAAGTTGATCATGACACCACCTTTAGTACCACAAGGAATATCCCTCACCTGCAGTTGTACATAGTTTATGGATTTAATCATTAGACTGGCATGATGAATGTCAATATCCACATATCGAAATTTACCTGATCCGTCTGAAGGGTTACTTGAACAGGCTCATAGTGGGTTATCAAAGGCATCTTTAATTGAAAACCTGAAAATTCAAATTTAAGTACTGTACAAGTTAATGGAGGGAAACTATTCTTCCTTCTTTCATTCATTGATGTACAACAACATATATACTATATACACTCGACGATTATACCCTCACAAATTACACTTATTACAACCATGTCATCTAACACTCCCCCTCAAGCTGGAGCATATATATCATATAAACCCAGCTTGAAACAAATAAGTTTCAACCGACTCCAACACAAAGACTTAGTAAATATATCTGCGAGTTGATCGACAGACTTCACAAAAGGTGTAGAAATGTCACCACTTAGTATCTTATCTCGAATGAAGTGACAATCAATCTCTATATGTTTAGTCCTCTCATAGAACACAGGATTAGAGGCAATATGCACTGCGACTTGATTATCACAAAATAACTGGAGAGGGATAGGAGCTGGAAACCCAATTTCTTAAAGGAAGTGTTGCAACCATGTCAGCTCACTAGTAGTGTGAGCCATTGCCTTGTATTCAGCTTCTGCGCTAGACCGAGCTTCTACTGCTTGTTTCTTACTCTTCCATGTAACCCAGTTACCTCCCACAAAGGTACAATATCCAGTAGTAGATCTTGCCCAATTAGCATCTGAAAAGGCTTTAACCCTAAGATGTCCATTTGATCGATACAGTAATCCAAGGCCAGGGGCTCGCTTAAGATAACGAAGAATAGCATCCTAATGTGAGACCCTAGGCATTTGTAAAAATTGACTCAATACACTCACTGCATAAGAGATGTCTGGTCTAGTGATAGTGAGATAATTCAATTTCCCAACAAGTCTTTGATAACTACCTGGGTCTCCAAACAACTCCCCTTCCTCTTTCAAGAATTTACGATTTGGGTCCACAGGGGTGTCAATAGGTCGTGCACCCAACATACCGGTTTATTCCAGAAGGTTAAGTACATATTTCCTCTGAGATAGGTTGATACCCTCTTTAGATCTATTGACTTCGATTCCAAAGAAATATCTAAGCTTGCCCAAGTCTTTTGTCTAAAATTGATCATGTAAACACTGTTTCAGCCTAGCAATTCCAGCAGTCACTCCCAGTAATTACAATACCGTCCACATATACAACCAACAAAATGTGACATGCATCACTATGTAGGTGAAATACCGAATGGTCTGTTTGGTATCTATGAAGACCAAATGCCAATACAACATCAGAAAACTTCCCAAACCATGCTTGAGGAGATTGTTTCAAACCATATAATGCCTTTTTTAACTTGCATACAGTACCTCGATACTCCCCCTAAGCAACAAACCCAGGTGGTTGCTCCATATAAACTTCTTCATGCAAGTCACCATGTAAAAATGCATTCTTAACATCTAGTTGAAATAAGGGTCAATCTAAATTAGCAGCAAGAGAGATCAACACTCGAACAGAAGAGATTTTGGCAACGGGTGAGAAAGTCTCCTCGTAATCAATGCCATATGTTTGAGTGTAACCCTTAGCAACCAAGCGGGCTTTCAAACGTTCCACCGAACCATCAGGATGAAATTTGATTATATATACCCATTTACAGCCAACAGGTTGCTTACCAGGTGGTTGTTGGTAGTGGAACAAGATCCCATGTCCCATTATGGTAAAGGGCATCCATCTCATTTTTCATAGCTGTCCTCCATCTCGGATCAAATAAAGCATCATGAACTATCTTAGGAACAGAAAGTTTTGAAAGCTGAGAAGTAAAACATGAGAATGAAAGAGATAAGGCATGATATGAGACAAATTGACTAATCGGACGTTGAGTAACACAAGATCGAGTACCTTTGCGGAGAGCAATAGGTGGAGAGTCTGAAATACTGGATAACTCAGGATCTGAAGATGGAGACACGGTTGGTGAAGGCATGGAAGCCGGCGGCCGCAAGCGACGCGAGTAAACCTGCAAAGGAACTGAGGGAGGCATGGAGGAGGGTTGGGTAAGGTTGGGTGAGTGTGAAGGAGAAAGTGTAAAAGTAGGTAACGGTAGAGGATTACACTCATTACTCGAAGCTGCGTCCGAGAAATAGGATATAGACTCAAAGAAGGTAACATCAACACTCATGAAATAGCGTCTAAAAAAGGACTATAACAACAATATCCTTTTTGAGTCCGAGAATAACCAACGAAAAAACACTTGGTAGAACGTGGGTCAAGTTTCTCAAAACTTGGGCCAAGGTTATGAACATAGCAAACACACCCAAAGATTTTTGGAGGAAGAGTAAATGGTGGTGATGAAGGAAATAATATGGAAAAATGAAATGAACCATCAAGAACTGGTAAAGGCATACGATTAATAAGGTGACAAGCAATAAGAATACAATCACTCCAAAATCGTTTAGGAACATGTATGTGCAGTAAAAGTGCTTGGGTTACATCTAACAAATGGCGATTTTTGTGTTCAGCCACCCCATTCTGTTGGGGTGTATAAGAACATGAAGTTTGATGAACAATTCTTTTGTTACTTAAGTAAGTAGCAAAGTCACTAGATTGATATTCTCTAACATTATCAGAACGCAAAACTTGAACCCTTTTGTTAAATTGGGTTTTAATTTCTTTCCAAAACACTTTGAATATGGAAAGAAGTTCAGATCTTGCCTTCATTAGAAACACCCATGTCACACGAGAGTAGTCATCAATAAATGTGACAAAATACTGAAACCTATTTGATTAAGTTGATTGGTCCCCATATATTAGAGTGAACCAATTCAAAAGGACTCGATGCTCGTTTATCAACCCGAGGTGCAAAAGACACACGATGATGTTTACTAATTTGACATGCTTCACAAGGAAAGGGAGACACATTCCCTAGATTCCTAACCTGACGCTTTAAAAGGGAAAGAGAGGGGTGACCAAGACGACAATGTCATTCATAAGCAGATGATGAGGAGGATGTAATAGCTCGAGTGGGTGACTGTTTAACATCAAGATAATATAGACCACCAGCTTCATGCCCTGTACCAATCTTGTTTCCCGTCTTGAGATCCTGAAAGACACATGAAGAGAGATAAAAGGTCACTGAACATTGAAGACTTTGAGTAATCTTACTAATGGACAGCAAACTAAAGGGACAACTACAAGTATATAGAACAAATGACAAGGATATAGAATCAGTGAGCTTAGTGGATCCAATGCCTGTAACTTTAAGAAGAGAACCATTAGTAAGAGTAACTTTTTGAAGATGTCACAGTATCCAACTTAGATAAAACAGAGGACAAACCAGTCAGATGTTTA
The DNA here is from genome assembly GCA_022457165.1 of Juglans mandshurica. Taxonomy (NCBI): domain Eukaryota; kingdom Viridiplantae; phylum Streptophyta; class Magnoliopsida; order Fagales; family Juglandaceae; genus Juglans; species Juglans mandshurica. Next base: position 20,715,740 of record CM039629.1, on the reverse strand, counting down.
TTAGCTCCTGAATCAATGATCCATGGAGCTTGAGTGGATGAGGCAAGACATGCGGACATTGTACCTGATTGGGCAAGAGTAGTTGTGAAAGATGAAACCCGTGTGTGACCCAAAAGCTTATCATACTCATCTTTTGATATACTAATCATACTTGGCAAATGACTTGATTAGCGGATCCAGATGGTCTACCATTTAGATCCCAACAATAGTTCACCAAGTGGTTAATGCGACCACAATGGGTGCACTTACGAGATTCTTGACCTCGATTGCGATAACCTTTGGCATCACGTCCCCCATGTGAGCCTCTACCACCTCGGCCTCCACTCCCACCAGGAGCAACATATGAGGCAACTGCATCATGTAACTGTAACTCAAATTTAGTTGTCATGATGCAGAAAAAATATCACATAAACTTGGAGATTGAAACTCCACACAATATATGAGAAAAACCACAATTCAACTTGAGAATCCAAGAAACACAATCTGAAAATGTAGAAACTTAGCTCAAGTACCTGAATAACAACATTTCGGTCCTGTTTTGGTCAGAAATACACTGTATCAGCCTATATCGGTTCTGAATTGGATTGTTTCTGCAGGAATCGGACCATATCGGCTAGGAACCGGTCAGTATCGGTTATGTTTCGGCATGTATCGAACAAAATCGGGCCTGTATCGGCCGGTATTGGTTTGTATCGGGTATCAGCCAAAACCGATTTCAACTTAAACCCAAAACTGGATTAGTTTATCCTAAATGAGAATAAGTGGTATGGGGATTACCTTATCCTTGTTACCAAACAGGCGTTATTCCAGATTAGGGCCAGGATTTTACTCCAGGTTGGGGTTATCTGCACTTGAGGATGGGATTGGTTATCCCCGCAACCAAACACTACTTTTCTTCGATGCTTGCTGGCGATAGGCGGCAATTCCGGCGGCCGCTGACGACAGGGAACACACCGATATGCACAAACGACGACGGGGAACTCACCCCTGGTGTCCAATACCTGAGACATCAGAAACTCACCGGAAACACTTCAAACACCTATGGGGCCGCCGACGAAGGAGGAGAAGCCACTTCAAACACCTATGGGGATGTCGGCAAACTCGAATCCAGCAGCTGCAAACACTGGTGGGCTTAGATCGGGCAACAAAAGTTAGATACGACACCGGAAAACACTCCAACGAGTTCAGACCACAGTGAGCTTGATTTCGGCGTGAACCACTATCCACCACTTACCACCATCCAACAACCGTGAGCTCTGATACCATGTACAAGTTTATGGAGGGAAACTATTCTTCCTTCTTTCATTCATTGATGTACAACAACATATATACTACATACACTTGACGATTATACCCTCACAAATTACACTTATTACAACCATGTCATCTAACATACAAGCAGCATTCCACAAGTTCTAAGAAAGCAACAACCGAATGCAAATCATAAACTGAGGACCATATCGAAACCTGGATCTGTAATCGTCTTTAAAAGGGCACCTCCTCTCCAGTATACCCCAACATGGCCTTCTGGGACTTGGTGCACAACGGCCAAGCTATTCTTAAGAGTTGATGATGACGGAATCCCTACCTGTAAATTCCATAATTCACACCAAATATTTTTTAACTCAGTAAAATGATAACTGCTTAATCACTTATTCCATTGTAAGAAATTCAACTTAATTCAAAAAACTTATCCAAACTTGCACTTTATAAGAAAAATACATAATCATCCCACCAAAAAAATATTGCCAGATGTGTCCCTGCCAGATTGCCGATAACCAAGTAAAAGTTTCAGGCAACACAAAAACAAATAGAATAACATAGAGATAGTTCTGCAATCCCAAATGGTTATATGGCGACATGACAATCATTCCTTTTGCATTAAAAAAAGCTAATAATAAAATGGAGATAGTTGTTAGAACCACATATATTCCTTTTTTGATTGGCAGAACCACATATATTTCAATTCAAGGTTAAATTAAACATTGTTGAGGCATATTTTCCAGATGCCATAAACTAGTCACAGTGATACTACTTTGAAATGACCATTCTAATGGAGAATATTAATGAATGTTGAACCCCTGTTGTAACAATGCAAGTCCATACAGCATACTACCACCACCACCACCATCAAATAGGCAAACAAGCACTGGAGATAATCTCAGATATCCAAAGACCACATTTTGCAATAAAGATTTGAGGAATTTGAGTACATTTACAGATCCTGAAACACAATTGAAGTACTTTAGGATGGAAGATGTTGAGATGGACTAGCAATCACAACACAAAGTAATTACATACTTCCCTATGGACTTGCCATGAAAAAAGGGGTAGAGAAACCAAAATTATATTGTAAAAAGAAATATTAAAAAATCAGATGTCCTTAATAAGAATTAAAGCTTAATTAAACTATAAGTTTGTATTTGTTTCGACAAAAAAAAAAATAGTATTTTCCCGAGCTTAATGTGGGCCAAAAAAACTGTTGAACAAAATTGTTTCCATGCCAATAAAGTAATGATTACCACTGTAGGGAAAATAGTGAGATAAAGAATTCAGTTCCGCCCCTCTTCCCCTCCCCCTGGCAGGCAAACCCAGCGTCAACCACAACATCCATCCAGCTTTGTAGCACCAGCCCATCAGCCCACAAATGCCAAGCCCCAGAGCCACCCCCTCCCCCTCACGTTGTAGACCCAGCCAGCCAGCCAGCCAGCCAGCCAACCCCTCACCATGACCCTACCCCCCAACCCCGTGACTCATCCCCACCTCAGTGTCACAATTCCAAAAATCTCACCTGTCACTGCCTACCCTACTCCAGAACTTCCTTTCTCCTTTTGAACTTCCCCATTTTGTCCAAGAATACCATGAAACGAGGTATTAATAATACTGTGGATTATTGCAATTTTATAAAATATTGTGACCTATAGTTGCTTTGTATAACATACAGTAGTAATTCCCATTGTATTCTCTATACAAGCCCTTGAATGAGTACGTTATATGCTGTATAAAGTGAATAAAAAAGACAGTCGCTAGGGCCTCGTGCATCATGAAAGTGGATCACAACTGAGCATATATTATGAGGTTTGCATTCTGTGCAACCATAGACACTCATTTGGAAAAACAAGATAAGTATTGGCTCTCTTGTTTTCCTTCCTCTTATTTTCTCTCTATTTTCCAATCTCAATTTCCCTATTATAATACCAAAGCTGTGCTGACACCATTTTATAATATTGCTTGCTCGCAATCAACCTGTACTTGCACCTATTTTAAGATTTTCATCTTTTCTTCGATCACTGATGGCACCATCAACCTCAAAGTGATCTGTCTCCTTTTTAGTGAAATCTCAAGCACAAAACAAGCTCCCACAGGCATTTCAGAGTCTTACAAACCATAAGACGCATCCTTATTGCCTCCAACTGCCCAACTACCTTTACTCCAACAACTAATGCCAAAAAATTGGCTTAGAGTATACCAATCAATGAATTATTAATCCACTGACATTAGTGTAGAGGGATGCATCCTCAATCGCCATCTAGAGTTTGTTGCATTCAGTCTCCTGTGCCACACATGCCGTCACACGTGAAGTCATCCTATTTGGTTTGGACTGGTCTCGCCAGATCCGCCAGCTTTGATTTGTGCTCTGTCTATACGGATAAACTCTTTCCAACTATTTCACAAGTCACTAACAAACTCAAGCCGAGTTCAAGTTGCTCCGTACGTTTGAGAGAATATTACCTTTCTATGCAACAAGCGAGGAATTATCAAGAAAATATGCAATATGTTAACATACTCCACGTATTATATCAGCCCCAATGTAACAAAATGAGTGAAATAGAGCCGCTTGATCTTTGTGCGTCGGGAACGATGGTCGCTACGCCAAACCATGTCAATCTCTTATGTGCTTTCTTCTGTCTTCTCTCCCTTGATTTTTTGTCTCACATCTTCGTTTTCGCATCTCAATTTTCCTGATACTCTAACCGGTGTTTTGCAAAAAAAATGCAAATCACCATCTTTCAAACTGAAAATACGGCCTAGACTAAGATAATGAAGTAATGATGCATTACTGAGACAAAAAAAAATCTTGAATCAAGTTGCGAGAATCCTAGAGAAACGAGAACACGGCGAAATGAAATCAGACAAAAACCAATAGGGTGATGGATTAGATGCTAAAACACTATTAAAAGACCAAGAAGTTTAAAAAGAAAATAAAAAGTGGATACAACAAGAATGAGACATTAATTTGCATAACATCCTGGGAAGAACGAAACGGCAGTAGAACTTTTGAGAGTTGTATACCATGACGAAGATGGCTACGAAGGAGAAGAGGACTGTGAGAATCGCTGTGAAATCTCCGCTACCGCCGCCTTGAGGCCGAGATGCAGGTGTCTGAGGCCGAGGCTGTGGACTTCCGGCTCTCTGCTGCTGCGATTCCATGGCCGCTTTTGCACTCCAAGTATCAAGAGGAACCCCTCAGTTCTTTCTTTAGCGTGGAAAATGAAAAAGGAAAGAAGGTACTTGGTCTTTCAATAATATACCCTTGCTAGTTGCTACCGACTGCAACTCGATTACCATTCGAAGCCTACGTGGTTTAATGGCGTGACGATGGTTTTAGTAGGATAAATCGATTTCATCCGATTCGGTTCTGAATAAAATTTAAGATCGAATCAATATACATTAATTTTAAATTTTTAAAAATTGATTATGCATTAATTACTCTCTTAAATCAGTACGTTCAATTTTATCAATTCGGTCAAAATTTTCAATTTTAATAATATTAGTATTATGACATAAAATATACTTAATATATTAACATATATTAGTATACTAATATATACTATTTAATTAAAACGAAATGTAATTAATATACTAGTATATTATATATTTGTTATGTTGAGAATTTATTAAGTTATAAAATATTATTAATATATATTTTATGTTTAAAAATCAAATAAATTTTCATGTTTAAAATTAAAATTTTATATTATAAATTATAATAATATTATCTTATATATAATTATAATTTATATTATTATATTAAAAAATTAATTTAAAATATATAATATAGTGAATCGATCCGATCCAATTTTAAAAAGTATAGAATTAGAATGGAACCAATACCGGCCAGTTTTGAAATCCTCTTTTGTTTTTAAAGAATATTTCATCTCATATAATCTCATTTCATCTAATTATTATAATTTTTTTAACTTTCAATATAAAATAAAATAAATAATTCAATTTTTTCAAATCTCAAAATAAAAATAATATTAAAAAATATATTCTAATAATATTTTATTCAACTTTTTAATTTTAATCTCAATTCATCTCATCTCATCTCTGAAAATAAACGAAATTAGAGAACTTATTCCTAACCAATTTAAAATTGGACCGATTCCGGCTGTTCGGATCAGTGTTTTAAATTTCGTACCGTACCGTACCAGCCAGTACGGTCGAAATTTTTCGTACCGGCCAAAATACCGGCCGTACCGACCGATACCGGCAATACCGGACTAAATTTCGGCCGGTACCGGTCGATATTTCGGCCTGTGTGTTTTTTTTTCATTTTTTCAAACTACAAACTTATTTTTTAACCCTTAATTTAGACTAGACTATTTATAATTTATATATATATGTATTTATATATAATTTATTTATATATAAACTATTATTTTAGAATATAATTTATATATATTTATATATATAGTTTATTTATATATTAACTATCTTGAAATATTATCTTAAAACGGTATTGATATTAAAATATTTCGTTCAAATACTTTTACCGATACGATATACGATATTCAAAATATTGTTTTAGATCTGTACGTCCTAGTTTTTTAGTTTCTCGTACAGTCCTAAGTTTTGGTAGGGTGGGGGCTGGAAAAGAGATCTGCCATCTGATGCGGTCCCATTCATTTTGATGTAAATATATATAGTTGGACAAGTGTGAGGCCCATCCCATAATAATTGAGTTTTGACATTGCACGCCTATCAACGCAAATTTTTGGATGTGCTTGAGAGCAACCTTTGACCAGTGACCACCACGCATACATTTTAAAAAGAGAAATTCTGTAACTTCAGCCCGTAGAGGCAGCACATCTGCGCATAGTATTTTTTTTTTGAATAAATCTGCTTCACAAGCAGCCCAGCACACTCTATGTGCTGGGTGAAAAAAAAAACAGAGAAAAAAAAAAAAAAAAAAAAAAAAAAACTATGTGAAGTGTGTGGAGAGTGTGATGAATAGTGGAGTGTGATATAGCAATTCCCTTTTTTTTTTTTCTTTCACTCAGCCGCAATAGAGTGTGCTGCGGCTGCAACCTTCATCAAAGAATTTTTCTTCTAAAAATCTGTGTTAAAAATATGCAAGAAACTGTTAGATTTACGTGTAAGGATTAACAAAAAGTAGAAATTTATAAATTAGTGCAGTAGATGTAATATGTTAGATTTTTTTTTTAAATAATGCTATATATAGTCATAAAATGCACAAATGTCGCGCAGTCGCTTTGAAAAAGAGTGGAGTCCATTATTAAAAAATTAATTTATTTTTATGTAGGTCTCATATTTATTCACTTTTTTCAAAACGACTGCACGGCGCTTGCATACTCACAACTGCAAGTATCATTTCTCTCTTTTTTTACAGTAAAAATAATTTTATAACCCGACACAATACTTTTAACAAAAGATATATTTGTGAATAAAAGAAATTTCAAATCCTCACAAACGACAAATATTTAAAGAGAAATACTACAATTACAAAAAAATCTCATAAAAATAAATCTACAGACTAACATGACTTTATATCTAACATATCTTATTAAGTCATGTCAATTTAAAAATTTACTTTTAAAAGATCTTTTTTTGTCTAAAACATTTCTCATATTAAATTCTAACATGCTATGCTATGATATTTTAACTTTATTTTAACACCTGGAGTTAGGGTTATGATTGTAGCACTTCTCAACAACCATATATATGCTATTTGAGGGATAGGATAGCTAAACCTCCACAACATTAGAAAGAGAAACAGACTAATTTGCAGTCAACCTTTTCTGATTATCTAAATACAGGAAGTTGTTCTCATTTATACACAACTATTGTATTCTGATTATTCTGTATGTGCATACTCCGTGTGAAGGCAAAATTCTATTTCCAGATTTGCATCTTTTGGCATATTTCTATTATTATTAGCTTTTCTATTTATTTTTTTTGGGGTGTTGAGTCACTGGTAAATCTTGTTTTAGTTATGAGCAATAATTGGTTTGTGTTGTTTGATTTAATCTTGTTGTCACTGGTGAAGCTTTTATTTTATCTTGTGTTGCATTTTCGACTCTATTTTTCCTTTTTTGTTTTCATCTTCTTTTGAAAACTTAGCTAGGTGACCATGAGGTAATTGTGCATAGAGCATACCCTTTTGATAACACTTGATTCCCTCAGAAACTGTAAAATAATGAAACCAACAGGACCCTCTTTGTAATCATTCACCTGGGTAGTTCCAAAATTAATACATTGCATAATAACATCAGGACCCTCTTTCAATGTATGGCAGTTGGAATTGATTTTTTGTTGAGATTTTTTTCACTGTATTGGGTTTATGGAAATTTAAGGTTTTAGGTGGAGATTTAGTAGTTGTTGGGTCTGGTTTTATTAATGCTCTGCTGTTTATACTAAGATTGTGTTGATTAAATTTGGAGATTTTGTAGTTGTTGGGTTTGGTTTTATTAATGCTCTGTGCTAGCTGTTTATACTGAGATTGTGTTGATTAAATTTGGAGATTTAGTAGTTGTTGGGTTTGGTTTTATTAATGCTAGTTGCTGGCTGTTTAAATTTGGAGATTATGTTGATTAAATTTGGTGTCTTATGCAATTGATTGAGCTGAAGGTAAGGTTAATTTGGTGTCTTTTGGTGTCTTATGTTAATATTTGGTTGGTTCATTTTCTGGGCATTTCTTGTTCAATTGTTTGGTCCATTCTCTTGTTGATGTTTTACTCCAATGAGGCCTCTGTGTTTAGCCATGGTCCTGAGATTCTTTCATTGGTTGCTTTTATTTTCCATTGGGTTGCTTCTATTCATGGTGGCCAAAAGATAAGTCCAACTTAAACACATGTGATAGTATCTAACATGTGATTTAATTTGCTTCAGGTTATGTTCAATATCGGGAGGCTGTGTGAGGAGCACTATGCATTATCAAGGTATATATACAGCCGACTCTCAGTTATTCGTTTGTCTATTTAAAGTCTCATAGTGTAAGGGTTAGTCTACCTAAAAGTAACTGAAAATGGTAGATAAATGACCTTGTTTACGAACCTGTTTGTGCATATTGAGATTATTTTGTATCAATAGGGCATCAATTTTATCCCACTATGTTATTAACTTGTACTCGTGCAAGTAACCAGCCGGGACCCAGTTCAAGATGCGGAGACAGACTTCGCAGTCTTCGAGTGGAAGGTGTTATATCCCAAGATCAGGTCGTCACATCCGACCACGTGGTGCGAAATTATCTTCATATCACAGCACGGAGGAGTGTAATCAATCCTCCTCGGATGACTCGACACAGCCCTCAAGTCCCCCACCATGCGTTGTGCCAACACACGCGCCAGAACCTATTCAAGAACCCCCACCAAATACAGTGGAACAATCACCTACACGAGAACAAACTGATACATGTTTTTCCAATACTTTAATTTTGAAAGCATTATCATGTTTGTATGTGTTATTAAATGCGAATATTCCACATTACACTTAAAAATACTAATATATTGCACCTTAAAATACAGCTGCAAATGCCCCAATGGAGACCGAAGGGACGCAAGAACAGAGGAGACGAACTCGTGGGCCATCTAGATGCATTTTCTTTGACAAGCTAAGGAAGAACGGGAAAGTGCAGTTGAAGATAAACGATGGTGAGACAGCCCCATGTTGTGAACACGCATCTATGTTCACAACACGAGTATCGTGGATCGTTAAACAATACTGTGACATGAGTTACAAGCGTTGGTCGGATGTCCCACCAGCGATTAAAGAGGAGCTAATCGACCGTGTTCGGGTATATATACAAATTTGTTCTTGTGATTGTTTGGAAGTTATTTATGTAGTATAATCATCGCCTAACTAACGAGATGACACATTGATTGTTTGCATGCTGCCTTATGTAGAGTGACTTTGTGTTGGACTGGGATCGCGAAAACCACCGATTGACGGTGACAAAGGCCTTACGTAAGCGCTTCAACTCTTTCCACCACGACTTGCACAAGATTTATCAATCCTATGGAAGCCACGTAGAAGCGTTGGCTAATGGAACTAGTCTGGTGGACCCCATTGTATGGGTGAAGTTGTGTGAAAGGTGGGGCAGCGATGCCTTCAAGGTACAGATGATCTTTCTCACATACAACCATATAATATGCATCAATTTAATATGTCTAAATATTGTTATGGCAAATATGTTTGTCTATTATAAGTAATTGTTCCCTAATGTGTATGACAGAAAATTTCATCTCAAAATCGGGAGAACCGAAACAAGCAGGCCATTAATCACACATCAGGACGTAAATCATTTGTCCGATTACTTGAGCAAAAGGTATGTCTAAGGGAAAACAATCTTATCATTTCAATAGAATAGTGAAAATGCACTTTACTTGGAGATTTTAGTGACAATATTACATTACTATCACTAAAGGTGGTTACTCATAGCTTTTGTTGTTCACTTTTCACATGGTTCATCCACGGAATAACGTTTTCTTATATTAAATGAGTATTCTTATACTCATTTGTCACACATGACAGCGCAATGAGAATGAGAATTTGGTCGACTTCTACAAAGAGACACGTTGGTAAAAAAAAAAGAATGCATTTGTCACAGATGCTACAGAAAGTACTTATGTGAGTAGTACAGAAACAGCCGTTGGGATCTATGTTTCTTTCTATACGTGATAAATATTAACATAGCACTAGCTAATTATTTGTGCATAATCGTTGCTTTGTCAATGTGCAGAAGGCGATGCAAGGTAGGTTGGATGGCCTTGCACCAGAGCAACGTAGTGATGAGGCAGCAGCGACTGTCTTTAGGGAGGTTCTTGGCCATCGACCTGGATATGCACGGGGACTTGGGGAAATGGTCATCCCAGAGTCAAGTAGACAACGTGACAAACTTCAAATGCAACAATACATGTCTGAGACTGAAAAGCACAAGAAAGATTCTGAACAATATAAGAAGGATGCTGAAGCTTACAAGAGTCAGCTGGATGAAATGAGGACAAAGTTGCGGGAGCTGAGGGAGCATCATATACAAAATGACAATCTGATGCAGTCTTTCTTTAGGGCTTTCCCGTCGTTCACTGAGTCAGTTCGACAAACTCAGTGTAACGATTCCCCCGGCCCATAAGGGGCTTCTCATAAAAGGGCACATTTTTTAAGTGGTTTTTTGTGACACCGGGGAGATATGAAGTTAGGGTGTCGACGTGTTGTGCTTTTGGGTGGTTTTTGTACTTAGTCTATACGACATTGGGCTATATATATATATATATATATATATAGTATTATATATATATAGGCTTTATAAATCTTGGATCTATGTCTACACCGGGGATCTCTTGGATCTCTCATGGTCTGCAAATGGGGTTAGTATCATTTGGAGTTATCCACCATAAAATGTACTTGTACTTGTACAAGTGAAGTGTTCAATATATTTCTAGCAACTTGGTTTCCCAAACCCGATGAATATTAATGCTATTTTTTGTGTTTGCCACAGTTGCTCCTGTCGTCCTCTGTCGAGAAGAATATCTACGTACACTCAGCTAGTGGGATGTGATCTTGATGCCTAAGGATCTTTTCTCAAAATATTCTATGGTGAGCCTCTTGCTGATTGTGTGCTTGTATCTTTTAAGTGTACTAGTTCGATATTCGTTCATTTATGGTTATTTATTTTCAAGAATTAAATAAATAACCAAACAAAGATTCTATTAAAATCCCAAAAGGCATAGCCTAAGCACATGAGTAGTATACAAGATGAACTCTTGATTAGGAATAGGAAAAGAGATGATTAAATCATGAAAACTCAGCCCATTACAATCTATAGTAGTTACACATATTTTGCAAGTCTCCAGTGTCGCTTGTACTTATCTTCAAATGTCTATAATTAATTTCCCTTAAAATGCCACACACTTGCCAAATAGGGACCATTTTTCGCATTGGTGCCATATGGGGTTGCCATATAAGTGGTTTGTAAAATTGGTATGATCTCAGTCTGTTCTTGGACATCTATGGTTTGAGTCGACGATATAGTCCCAGTATGCACTGCTATGATTGGTGCAGTGACAATGAAATGATTTTAATCCCATGGATGATAACTACTTGGGCTGAAATTCTGATGATGGAGAATATCGTGCATGTTCAGTACAAATGGCTTGCCACGAGATCAGTAACCCCTGTTTTCTTCATAGTACCTTGAGTCCCTACTGCAAGATGTCAAAGAAGAAACTGAAAGAGAAATTTCTAAAGCTGTGAACAAGGCTGTCGGTCAAAAACTTCAGAAGATGCAGGCTAAGCTGGATAGATGTGTTAAAGAAAAGGAAATTCTTGATGATGTAAGTATTAATGTCTCGTTAATTGATTTGTCATTGGATGCAAAAATAATTTATCATTCGATGATATAACTGCTCTTATGCTTAGTTTTGCCTCCTGGGTAGCAACTTTTTTTTTTGTCATAAGTTAAATATTTGTGTTTGGATGCAGCTTAATGAGAGTCTTTTGAAAAATCAGGAGATTTGGAAAGCAAAGATGCTTGAAATAGAAGAAAGGTAAATGACTCGATAGACTATTTTGGTAAGATACTTTAATCTCATCATCCCAACTATGTAGTGGCTCAAAATGATGCTTAGTTGTTGTAGTTTAATATTTTACCCATATAAAAAGTCATTTTAGTCAAATAAATAAACGATTTGTGTGGCATGAAGTGATGCTAAGCTAATCTATTGTCAACTAGATTTAAGCATACATGTATAGTTGTATGCTTAGGAGTTCATATTATGCTTATCGGTTTGATCGTGGGTATGGATATGCTGAATTTACTTTTGTGTTATTTCTCAGTAAGAATAAGGTCAGAATGCTTGACATTACATTTGTATGTGTCTTCTCCATGCATGTATGCTTGGCTGTACCACATTGGCTGTACCACATTGTGCGTATTGGTTAATATGGGACTGACCTCTTTCATTGTTTCTACTTTTTTCAAGGTGCCCCTATTAAGGTGAGGAGACCTAGTGCGTACAACCCATCCCGTGCTGCAACACTTGGTCCAAGCCAGCCCAATCCAGTACTGAACCTGGCCGCTGTTGGGTTAATTGTGGGGGGGCTTCCCTATTACTTTACAGAGACGACGCTTAGGGCTTTGTTTGATATTGGTGGTGAACTCTATTTCAGTGGATAGTAGAGTTGAATACAAAATGAGAAATGACTGTGATGGTTATTTATTATTCTGGATTTAGTTCAGTTTGTATATGAGAATACAATACACCACCCCATTGTAATCGATATGAGTTTGGATTTGTTGATGAGCTTGGATGTTTGTTGATGGGATTTTACTTTGCATGTTATATCGATGTTCAACTTGAACGAATGAAGCAGCCATAGATTATGAATGTTGCATTTAGGAACAACTAAAAACCAGGCCTAGAAAGAAAATTAGGCCCAGGAAATTTAAAGGCGAATTAAGTTTTACCGGCGAATTAAATGCCTTTACCGGCGACAATTTATCGCCGCTAAAAACTCAAAACTTTAATTGTCCTAAACCAGCGATGTACAAATCGCTACTAAAACCTCAATACCAGCGATTTAAAATTCGCCGCAATGAAATTTAAATAGTTTTCTCTAAATTGCGGCGATATTAAACATTGATGTCTATATGTCAATAGCGGCGATATTGACATCGCCGCTAAAGACTTATCGAATTGAAACGTCAATTAACGGCGATTAAAAACTCGCCGTAAGCTAGCATTTGGCAGCGATCTCATGTTCGCTGGTAAAAGGGGCAACTCCAATTGCAGCGATAAAAAAATCGCGGGTATTAATGAAACTCGGCGACTATTAATCGCTGCCAAATGCACCTACATACTTGAACTTATATTACGGCGATTTTGATGAGTCGCTGGGAAATATTATTGGCAGCGATATTTTCACTTTTAGCGTCAACAATTAATCGCTGCCAAGAATCTTTACCAGCATTTCACAACTGAATCCTATGTTGAATTTGCGGCGATTAAGTACAAGATAATGGTGAATAAATATTCGCCGGGAATAAAAAGTATGGCGGCGAGTTTTGGGTTCCGTTGGAATAGTTCTAAAGTGGAGCTTTAATACTGGCGAAATTGCAGCGACTTATAAATCGCTGGGTTAGATGTATGGCAGCGATTTTGCAGGTATAGCCAGCGATACATAATCGCTGGTAAAAGTGTTAAACCTTGTAGTGACATGCATTTATTTTGAACTGATCTATAGCTTAAACACAAGGTAAGGGAGGTTGCTGCTTTGTTGGCCATTGATATGCAGCTTGGTCACTTCTCTTTGATATGCAGCAACCTCCCTTCTCTTTGGCTTGCTGCTTGGTCACCTTGCTGCTTTAGCTTGGTCACTTCTCTTTCATATGCAGCAAGGTTGCTGCTTGGGGCTGCTTCTAAACATGTGTAACTTAGCTGTATTTTAGGATTTCAGTTTGGACATGAGTTAGGATTTATTTTCTTAGTAGCTATATCACATGTTTTGATGAATGTATTACATGATTTTAAGACCTATGTATGTACGTTAACTTGTTGTATTTTGGCTTGCAAAATCCTTAATATTTAGAGTTTAAAAACCTGAATTTTAGCTTGCAAATACATTGGCAAGAGTTTAAAAACCTAAATTTTAGCTTGCATATTATGCTAGTCAGTTGTTATTCTTTTGTCTGATTTCTTAAAAATTACGATTTTTAAAGGATGGACACTCCATTCAAGGATAACCCTTTTCTTCACCACTCTCTTACAAAGTGGAGGAAAATGTTGTAATAGTACTCCAACATATATGCAACATTCTAATATTGTGATCCAAGCAACCCCTTGACGGTGAAAAGAGGCATCCAACAAAAAAAATTCAAAGATGTGCATCTTTCACTGTAGAGGAGGATAACCTCATTTTCTCCGCTTGACTCAGCGTTAGCATTGATACCATATGGGGAACTGATAAAAAATCCACTCAAATGTGGGACAGAATTTTTGATTTTTATCACGAGTATAAAAAACTAAACACTGTGAACCGTTCTGTAGGGTCATTGATCAACCGTTGGTCCATAATCTAGAAATGCACAAATAAGTTTTGTGCATTTTTAGCGCAGTTAGAATCATTGCACCCGAGTGGTGCGATCGAGTAAGACAATGTATACACTATTTTCCTTTAATATTGCAATTATGTAGGTAAGAAATATTTTCTAACAATATTCCTTCACCTTTTCAGATTGAAAAGGCAAAAATAATGTACAAAGAGATGGAGAAGGGAAACTTCACAATAAAGCATTGTTGGTGTCTTTTGAGACACCAATTCAAATGGCAACAACACATGATTTCACTGAATACGAGGAGAAGGTCACACGATAAATGTCCAACCAATGAGCAATCAAGTGAAGTTGCCGACGACGCTGTGGAGGAGAACGTTGAAAGGCCTTCAGGCAAAAAAGCTGAGATAGAAAACTTGAGGAAGTGGAAGTCCCAGGAATCATGTGATGTTGAGTTACACAAGGCGTTAGCTGGAATGACTGAGGATAGACGGTTGTTGATGGCAGAGAGGAGAGTATGAGTGATAAAGGCAGATCACGATAGAGGTGCACAACTGGAACTTGATAAGAAAAAGTTCGAGGTAGAGATGATGAGAAAGGATCTTACTAGCATGAATGCCATGCAGCAAGCCTACTTCCTTGATATTCAAAGGAAAAATTATGAGAACTCTTTGAATATTTCTGAAAGTACATCCGACAAATATCCATCCACACCTCATGGAGGTGTCTAACTGTTGGTACTGATTTTAGATTTCCAGCTTTTACTGGCTGCCCAGCCACATGTTTGCTGGGCAGCCACTATGAGATCTGGATTTTGTGGGTTGGATTGTGACTTGTTAAATTGTAACTTTTTGTGGGCCGGATTGTAACTTTTTATGGGCTAGATTGTGACTTGATCTGAATTGTGACTTGTTAAGTTTGTAACTTTTTGTGGGTTGGATTGTAACTATTTGTGGGCTGGATTGTGACTTGTTAAGTTTGTAAATACTTTTGTGGGCTGAGATGCACTTTTTGTGTAAATACTTTATCTGATTTGTTAATTTGGAAATTGTTTTGATTTCATATTTTTGTGGGTTGAGGTGTATTTTTCCTGATTGAGTTGAGATTTTGTTATGGTTTTGTGATGACTCATGGTCTGATTTCAGATTTGTGGTGGTTTTGTGATGGCTTATGGTTAGTTAGATTGCTTGTTATTTCTTTAGTGTGATTTTACTCATGGATGGCTCTGTTTTGTGGTTTTATATGGCTTTATTTGTGATGGCTCATGGTATTTTAGGATTTCAGAATTGTGGTTAGATTGCTTGTTAGTTAGATTGCTTGTTAGTTAGATTGCTTGTTATTTCCGGTTTGTGATTTGTGGAAATATAATGATGCTAGGACATCTAATCTGAATAATGATGTGAAGCTAGGAAACACACACATGGGTTGGTGTTATTAGATGGATTTTGAGTAAGGAATCTTGTGTACTTGGGTGGATGTGAAGGTAGGAAATACACGGTTTAAGTATTAATTAGGATTAATGCCACCACGGTTTAAGTATTTTAGATTAATGCCATCACGATTGGTGTTATTAGATGGACTGATGTTATTAGATTGATTTCAGATTAATGCCACCATAGTTTAAGTATTAATCAGGATTGATTAGGTTAAGGAAAAAAAATTGTTAGGAAACAATAATTTAAGTATCAAATTAAATTATTAATTAACATATGGTTAATGCAATTGTAAAATATGAAAAAAAAAATAAAAAATATTATTATTAAAAAAATAATATTATATTATTATTTTGATTTATCCAATGACTAATCAAATGTGGGGTTATAGCTAGGGAGGTTTTGGATTTATGGAAAATGCATACTTTTCATCAAATTTTAGAGATGACTTTGATGAAGCCAATGCCAATATTCTTAGGCTTGTAATTGAAGCTTTGACAAAAGGTTCAAATCTCGATAGAAGGCAAAAAGTAGAGCAGGGAAAAAAAAAAAACCACGTAGGCTTGGATGGTAAACGAGTTGTAGTTGGTAGTAAGGATATCATTACCCTTCATTCAAAAAGGGGCGAGAGAACGAGCTACGATGTAGTATAGCATAGGAAATGAATGTGGTGTTAAAGTAGTTATTTTAGCGTGACAGTACACGTGGTAGTTGGTACACATGATTAGGAGGTGATTCCATGAACATGAATGTTTTTGCAAACCTTAAATTAAGGTGCTTCATATGGTATGTTAGATTGTAAAATTAAATTTAGGTCTCGTTTGTTTTCACAACTCATCACAACTTATTTTATCTAATTTAATCTAATCTAATGTAATAATTACAATTTTCTCAAATTCTCACACAAAATAAAATAAATAATTTAACTTTTTCAAATCCAAAAATATAAATAATATTAAAAAATATAAATTCTAACAATATTTTATTCAATTTTTAACTTTAATATCAATTCATCTCATCTCATATGCGAAAACAAACGAGACTTATTATAAATTAAATATAATTATATCACATAAAATTATATCAGTTTGTGAGTTTACTTCAGCTTCTAGTGAAAGTGTTTGGATAGCGAAAGTATCTCATCTCATCTCATCATTATAATTTTTTCAAATTATCGCACAAAATATAATAAACATTTTAAAATTTTAAAATAATAATAATATTAAAAAATAATTTTCTAACAATATTCTCATCTCATCATCCAAACTACATCTAAAATCTTCTTCTTTTTTTCGCAGTTATTCTTCATATTCTTCTAACTTATCTGCGAAAAAATGTGTTACTAATGCTTTCGCAAATAGCCCAATATGGAAAAGGTATTAGGGTCCATTGAACATCAATTTGATCATTGTGGATTTGTTGTTGCTTGTGCAAATGGTTGTAAGCCTAATTAGTTGAGTTCTTTTTAGTTGGGCTGAATTGTCTTTGTTTGAGGCCATACATTATGTTAGAATGAGTTAATTGGACAACACAATTACCTGTATAAATAGAGAACATAACAACTTCCTGTATTTAGATAATCAGAAAAGGTTGACTGAAAATTAGTCTGTTTCTCTCTCTAATGTTGTGGAGGTTTAGCTATCCTATCCCTTAAATAACATTTATATGGTTGTTGAGAAGTGCTACAATCATAACCCTAACTCCATGTGTTAAAATAAAGTCAAAATATCATTGCATGTTAGAATTTAACATGAGAAATGTTTTAGACACAAAAAGATTTCATAAAAGTAAATTTACAAACTGACATGACTTAATATGATACGTTACATATCAAGTTATGTTAGTTGGTAGATTTATTTTTATGAGATTTTTTTGTAATTGTAGTATTTCTCTTTAAATATTTGTTGTTTGTGAGGATTTGGAATTTCTTTTGTTCACAAATACATCTTTTGTTAAAAGTATTGTGTCGGGTTATAAAATTCTTTTTTACTTTTTAAAAAAATCTAACATACTACATATACTGCACTAATTTATAAATTTTTTCTTCTTTTTTTTTGTTAATCCTTACACGTAAATCTAACAGTTTCTTGCATATTTTTATCACAGATTTTTAGAATGTAACCAACCATATGCGTTGGTGGTCACTGGTCAAAGGTTGCTCTCAAGCACATCCAAAGATTGGTTGGATGGGCGTGCAATCTCAAAACTCAATTATCATGGGATGGGCCTCACACTTGTCTAACTATATATATTTACATCAAAATGAATGGGACCGCATCAGATGACAGGTCTCTTTTCCAGCCCCCACGCTACTAAAACCATGGTCACTAAAGTAAGAATTCTTCTCATTAGTTAAGGACTTCATATTTACAATTTTATTTTTTTTAATAAGAAATATTTTTCATAAGGTGTTATATAGTAAATAGTGACTGATGAATAAAATTCTTTATTGCCTATTCATTTCCGTACTCCACACCTACAATTTTATTTATTTTTAATAAGGTGTAGAAATATTTTTTATAAAGTGTAAAATAATAAATAATAACTGATGAATAGAATTCTTCATTGCCAAATATTGTGTACTGTACACACCTTCGCCCCTAAATATTCTTTCAAAAATTTTATTTACAACCAACATGCGTCCCCGCCGCGGCATCGTGTCCAACGTGGCAAAAATCGAAAACGACGTTGTTTCACTACCAGCTCGAAAACAGAAGGGGTTCTAGACCTCTGGTCTCTTCGTCTTCATTTCACTCCCCACATTTTCTCTTCGTCCTCATCCTCACATTCCCACGATTACGTTTCGTCCTCGAGAAAGCCGTAAACCTCTCTTCGTTTTCTCCACGACACAGCCGAATCCACGATGGTGGGGGGTCTCTTCAGTCTTCTCTGCGTCCTATCCACGAAGCCACAAAGCCATACCCACGAATCCTCGGTAAGCCACTGGTTTCTCTTCGTCATCACCCCCCTTCGGCTTCTCCATGAAGTCCCTTCTTTCTTCTTCTCCACCCAGATCTAATTTCCCCTTCCCATAGATGCCCCGAAACCCTAATCCTAACCCTTTCAAAGTTCAAATCTTCAAACACACTCCATACCCTCACTGACAACAATGACACAGTGGTGGGAGTGAACAAAGGAGCTAACAAAGACAGATAGGAATCCCAGTTAAGGTTCCATTTTCCAACTTGTTCTATATGCAGAATTATATTATAGATTTGTGTATTAAAGTGTGAACTTTTCGCTCTGGCTCTTTACCATGAAACCAGTAGAAAGCATTTTTACCCAATTTATCTATATATATATATATATATATATATATATATTGTGTGCTAGGATTCAATTTGTTTGGTTTAATTTGTAATATTTTAATTTATTATTTTAAACAAATAAATATTTTTCTCAGAGTACAATTAATAAAGTGATTAACTAAAAATTGGTTCTATTTATTAATAATGGCTCATGGAATCTTGGAGGTAATTAGCTAAAACTCTATTTGTCTAACTTTCCAATTTGAAGTCCTTGCGCGAGACTTTTGAATTTTGAAAAATAAAAAATTGTTTAATAACTCTATTTTTTTGTGCATGTGTAGATTGTTTTTTACTTGAAAAAATTTTGAATTTGCTTTCTACTTGGATGAGAATACGTTGTGGTCAGGTAAGATTGGATCCACTGGTTTCTCTTGTATTTGTTTCTGCTTTTGCTTATTAAGTTTTAAGCATGTGTAGATTATTTTTTACTTGAAAAAATTTTGAATTTGCTTTCTGTTTGGATGAGAATACGTTGTAGTCAGATAAGATTGAATCTACTGGTTTCTCTTGTATTTGTTTCTGCCTTTGCTAATTAAGTTTTATGCATGTGTAGATTATTTTTTACAAAAAAAAAATAAAATTATAGTTATTGTAGCAATATTTGCTTAAGGAGTCTACTGCCAAGTGAAAATGTAAGCTTTTTGGATTACTATATGCAGTGTTGTTTTAAAAATATATATAAAAAAAATATTAGCAGTCTTTCTATTTTGAGGTGAATTTGAGAGGCAAATGATATTCTTAATTATAGGAGATCTAGATTTGCAAGTAAAGAGGGAGGCCCTTGATGTCCTTGATTATATATGCTTAGGAGTTGGCACCACAGTTTTAAATTTCGTACCGTACCGGTCGGTACGGTCGAAATTTTTCGTTTTGGCCGTCCGGCCGGTACAGGTACTATATCTGTTCCGTACCGGCTAAAATACCGGTCATACCGGACTAAATTTCGGCCTGTACCGACCTATATTTCGGCCTGGGTGTTTTTTTTTTTTCAAACTTCAAACTTATTTTTTAACCCCTAATTCAGACTAGACTATTTATAATTTTTATATATATGTATTTATATATAATTTATTTATATATATATATATTTTGGAATATAATTTTTATATATATTTATATATATAATTTATTTATAAATCGATTATCCCGAAACGTTATCCCGAAACGCTATCTGGAAACGGTACCGGTATCGAAATATTTCGTTCCAATGCCTTAACCGATACGACGGTACGGTATTCAAAATATTGGTTGGCACTACGTGGAAGTAACTAAGGCATGGAAAAGGTACCTGAATAATATCTAGACACTGAGGAGCAGACATTAAAATATAAAAAAAAAAAACTAGTTTCTAAAATAAATAAATAAAAAAACTAGTCCAAACTACAACACAAAGGTCGGTTGTCCAATCATTTGTATATAAAACGTTTTGTATATATAATGATTAATATGCTGTACATCTAACATTTTTTATATTTATATATGTATGAATGATTAGGAATTACTATATTGTAAGTTTTCCAAGTTGATAAATAGTAATCAAGAGAATGAGTTCCAATTTTGAGAAAGATTAAATGAACTATTAAGGAAGGAGAAAATTCAAAAAGAGATCCGACAATATCGAAAAGAGGAAGATTGAACTGAAATCGGATGAACAGAATTTTCAGTTTGGAGAAAGCTTTTTATATTATTGTGTTTTTCATCTTTCGAGGGATATGACTTATAAGAGCTAAGAAACGTGATCAAATTGAGTGATCCGAGATTGCTCAAAATTAATTGAAAAATAATATTAATAGTTTTAGATGGTGCAAATTTCATATATTTTTTTAAAAAATAAAAAATAAATCTAATTTAGCAATCACTAAAAAATTATTTTTCCGATAATGAATCCGCTAAATTTAAGACTATAACTTGCATTACTCAAATTAATTAACCTGCAGAGTCATTCAATATGCTAAGAGAAATTAACTAGGTAGATCCAAAGATACCCCCAAGGTAAAATAAAGTTCCAATAATTTTTCTTTTTTTAAATACTACTACTTTCTAGATACAAAAAGGACAGATCTAAAAAGAAGAGATCAGGTTCTACACTTCTACCCTCAACGGCAGAAAAAGGAATCAAATTCCCCAGCTTTTTTGACATAGGAGAGGAGGAGGACCCACTTCATCATCAATCTCATCTCGCCTGCTGTAGTGCACCACAGATTATGCCCTCCCGTGACTTCTCTTTTTCACCTCCAGCCACCCAGCAATACTGAGCAGAACGTCAGTGCAAGGGAGAAGAAGAGAAGGGCAATGCCTCTGTTGAGAGGCACGGCTTCACTGTCATTGTAGCTCGTGGCGCCACTCCCTGTGGGGCTGATTCCTGCGCCGAAGACCGTGGGAGGGGTGGTGCCTATGGTCGTAGGAGTTGTGGGTGTGGTGGTCGAGGGAGTTGTGGGTGTGGTGGTCGAGGGAGTTGTGGTTGTGGGCGTCGTGCTTGTGCTTGGAGTTGTGGTTGTCGGAGTTGTTGATGGCGTCGTTGTACTGTTTGTTCCCACTTGGCTGAATAGAAAGAGAGCACCGAAAATATTAGCATAATACTAGCAGCCACTGCTTATGGAACCAAAACCCAGTTCAGAACAACCAACAAGATCTCTGTAAACAGCCACAATAAAAAAGAACAGAGTAGGATTCGAATTCAAGTCCTCACTCTGATAGCAATTCCAAAACTTTGAAGAA
Source organism: Juglans mandshurica (assembly GCA_022457165.1). Taxonomy (NCBI): domain Eukaryota; kingdom Viridiplantae; phylum Streptophyta; class Magnoliopsida; order Fagales; family Juglandaceae; genus Juglans; species Juglans mandshurica. The sequence continues at coordinate 20,693,991 of CM039629.1, read as the reverse complement.
TATATTAAGGAAAGTTTAATTTTTTTAAATTATATTCTAACAAACAAAAAATCACAGAACAGAGAGTAGGGTATCAGATTTCTTGACAGCAGAGTTCATCAGTACGAAGAATCTACAGACTACACCTACAATAATGGAGGAAAAAAAATGTTCACGGGTAATGGAAAGGAGGTCCCCTACATGGAAAAGAAAAGGAAAGAATGGGAATCCAAGCTTTAAACCAGATTCTTCAGTCCACAAACAATGCAAAAAATTTTCATTTATAGGAAATAGCTAAAAAGATTCCTCCTACGAGGAAATGATCCGACACATTAAGTAGATAAAGACTGGACGTAAAGGACTAAGAACCATACCTGGAACTTGAAGGAAAAACACAGGTAGAAGACGCAGCTGTGAATCACGCAAAAAAAGAAATGAGGATCCAGAATTAGTGTGTGTGGGGGGGGGGGGGGGGGGGGGGGGTTTGCGCACAAGGGGACTTACTTGGGGCAGTCATAGAAGTGGTGGCAGTGCCTGAGAAATCACAGCTCCCTTGAGCTTGACTCTTCTTTTGGTAATAGCTGTTCACAGCCCAGTCGCAGTGATTCTTTACGGTGTTAGGTTGGAAACAGGCACCGCTTTGAAGGATCGGAGAACAGTCAGCTCCAGCTCCACAAGCATAATCCAACGCCTTTTGAAGGTCTTGTTGATTCATCCCATCTTTGCACATGCAATAAGTAGCACCTACGGGGGAGAACGTGCACATCAGTACATGCGAGAGAGAAAATAAAAGAAAAAAAGATCAGTTAGTTTACAATCCAGCTTTCCAGAACGGAATCAGGAAAAACTGGTCCAGAAATTGATAAAATATATATATATATATAATTTATATATACAGAGAGTCACTGATCTCCAGCTCAAATCTTGGCCATATGTGTAGAGAAAAATGTTTGTCATTTAGAAATACAAAAGAAATACCACGCTCCTAGAGATCGAAAGAAAGAAAAAAAAAAAAACTTGTCTCCATTTTGCTCCATGAGGAAAAACAGGGTAAAAGCAACAAAAAACAGGAAGCGAACCCATCCCAGAAACCATTACTCATACTGATCCTAAACCTTTTCATCTAAGGTTGAAGAAGGAGGAAAAAAAAAATACAAAAGCAGGTGGGAGGGCTTACTTGAATGACCAGTGAGAGCCAAAAAAAGCACCAGATATGCTAAAACAGCCATGAATGAGATTATGAAAGATTGCAGAAAGCAAATTATATGAGAAGATTAAGTATCCTTTTTAGGGGCGTTGGTTGAGCTTCAAATCAAGGGGGCGAAAGTGTGTCCGACTGAGGAAGAGAGAGAGAGAGAGAGATGATGATGTTGGGCGGAGGAGATACTTCTTGAGAAAGAGAGATGGGTGGCGGTGGGTAGTGTAGGGGAAAGTGTCTATATCTGATAATGTTTGGCTGGGCGACTCTTTTCGTGATTTTCACATTTGTGTTCCCACTTTGTATTTATTTTTACCTTTATAGATATTAAGGGGGAGTATGATTTAATATAATTTAGCATTATGAAAGGAGTAATGTTATATACAAATTTTAAATAAATAAATTTTATACAAGTCTTTTATAAAATAATAGGTCTTATTAATAAAAAAATAATTTTTTTTATATTTTTTTAAAATAGAATTTATTTTTTTACATGGACTTATATAAAATTTATATTTGTATTATGGAATTATATTATTGTGACGTGAACGTGGTAGGGTGTTGTTGGAAACCGAGCAAGCTGGAGCTTTTGTCGCGTATTCGACTGTTGGTGTACTTGCTAGTTGGCCCAGTTTCTAACGGTCCTAAACTCTTCCGGTTATCAAAACTTAACCCAACCTGGTTCCGGTTGGTACCGACTTCAGCTTGGGCGGGGCGCGTGCAAATTTCGTTCAAAGTCATTTAGGTGTAATTTAGATATTGAATTGATACGAGATGAATTGATATGAAAGTTAAATAAAATATTATTTTTTAATATTATTATTATTTTAAATTTTAAAAAAATTAAATTATTTATTATAATTTATATAAAAATTTAAAAAATTTGTAATGATATTGTCCCAAATATCTCAATCCCACTACGTGTGATGTCTCTGAAGTCTGAAGTGTTTGATCAGGACCTTGAAATTCCTTAACCGGAATAAATGGACCCCAGTCACACCCATGCGGCCTGCCTGCATGGGACATGTGTTGGTCGGTGGCGCCAATAGTTTTATGAAATTCTAGGAAAAGATAATAAAAAGTGCCAAATTACATGACTGCTCCAAGACATGCTGGAATCATGTGAGATTATGCGAATTAATCATATAAGCATGGGTTGATTACTGTGGCACTTTTGTTTTAATGCTCTGCTTATGCACAATACAAAAGGTCTCTGTGTCTCTTGGCCCTACCATACAGCAAACTCCTGCTTGTAGTTTACTCAAAGACCGAGAAGTGCTTATAAAGATAATTGATAAAAGTAAATTATGAATTTATATAATATATTATATTTATTTTATAATAAAAATAATTTTATAATTTAACTTGGCATATTAAGATAGGTCAGTTTATGAGATTATACAAATCACCACAACACTCAGCCAAGCAATCCAGCAGATAACTCATGTGCAGAAACGGATCACTCCAAGACTCGATCAAGCTCTCCTAAAGATAAATCATAAAGCACCTGCAGATCAAATTCAAAGTGATTGTATTATCAATTCAAAACTAAAGCATAAAGATAAGAATAGTTAGCATGTTTTTTAATTATATTTATTGTAACAAACACTTTGTAATTATCTATAAATATATCAAGCTCCCACAGATTTATCATGGTATCAAGCCAGATCGATCCTCCTTTTTAATTATGTCCACAAATAGTTCAAGCACATCTACTACTCCTTCCACCATGTCTCGGCTTTCCTCTCCTATCAATCCCACCTAGGGGTGTAACCGGTCCGGTCCGGTCTGATTTTAGACAAAATCTAGGACCGAACCGGTATGTACTGGTTTTGTATTTTTTAAAACCGATTACATCTCGATTACCCTCCTAAATCGGTACCTTCGGTTTTACCGGTTTCCGGTCTGGTCCGATTTTTTCGATTTTTTTAAAATATAAAAAACATATAATAAAATGTTACTTCTTATGATAAAATGTTATTAATAATTTAATATATATATATATATATATTATGTTTAAAGCATATGATCAATTAAATTTTCAATTTTAAGATTAAATTTTTATTTTATAAATTATAACAACATTATCTTATATATAATTATATTAATAACATATAATCAAACAAATTACAAATGTTCATATTTAAGATTAACATTTTATGTTATAATTTATAAATTATAATATGAAATTATTTCATATATGATATATAATTATATATATTATATATAAAAATTTAATATATAATTATATATTATATATATATTTTTTGTATAATATATAAAATTAATTTTTATATATATATTTTTTCCAACCGGTCCGGTCCGGACCAATTTTCCGGTTTCCCAATTTAAATTTACACTCTTAATCCCACCCACTATATCACCCTTAAACTAACTAGAGATAATTATCTATCTTGGAGAGCACAACTCCTACCTTAGCTGCGTGGTCAGAAACTTTTTGGCTATGTTGATGGTAGCATCTCAGCCCCTTCTGCTCTTATAGGACCCCCTTCTCCAACTGATCTCCCTCAACCCAATATTGACTATGATTTGTGGTTTGAACAAGATCAACTTATTCTAAGCACCCTTATTTCCTCTTTATCTGAACCAATTCTAAATCATATTGCGGGCCTTGAAACCTCTCGTGATGTCTGGACTACGTTGGAACGCATGTTCTCCACCACCTTCGGTGCTCGAGTAATGAACACTCTTTTTCAGCTAAGCACTTTGAAGAAAGGCAACCTTCCTATTCAAGAATATTTTCAGAAAGCAAAGTAGTTGTCTGATATACTCTCTGCAATTGGTCAACCTGTTGGTGAACCTGAACTCATTTCCTATATCCTTGATGGCCTTCATATTACATCAGTCAACACCCGACTTGAACCAATGGCCTTGATGAGTTTTTTTGGTCATCTGTTGCATCATGAAATGCGCTTGGAACAACTTGCTGCTATCACGGAGGTAAACCTTCCTTCTACTAATTTTGTTACTCGGAACTCTAACAATTCAGGTCGTGGTCGAACCTCATCCAATCACCAATCTCGTGGTGATTCATTTGGCAATTGAGGTGGTAAGAGTCGTGGGCGTAGTCATGGAAACTCAAATTCCTTTTCTTTTGGCTCTACTACAACTCGCCCATTTCGCCAAATCTGTCAAAAAGCAGGACACACTGCCACCAAATGTTGGCACAGATCTGATCAAGATTTTCAAACACCATCTGCTCCACAGGCCTATCATACTACTACTCAACCACTCATCACATAACCTCAGATCTCCAAAACCTCAACATTCACACTGAGGACTACTGTGGACAAGATCAGGTTCTAGTTGGTAACGACAAAGGTTTGAAAATTCATCATCTCGACAAATCCATAATATTTTCTGCCTTTAAATCCTTTTTCCTTAATCAAGTTCTTCACGCTCCACACATAAAAAAGAACTTATTATCTGTTTACCAATTCACAAAAGATAATGATGTTTATTTTGAATTTCATCCATCATTTTTCTGTGTCAAGGATCGATCCTCGGGAGCTATCATTCTCCAAGGCCAGAGTGATCAAGGTCTCTACCCACTTCACAACTTGCACAAGCCATCATCGTGTCTAGCTGCTTTTTTCACCTCTCGGATTCCTGTACAATAGCACTCACGCCTTGGTCATCCATCACTTCGCATTGTTCGTCAAGTTTTATCTCAAAATAATCTGTCTACTACCTCCAATAAAGCTAATCCAGTTTGCTCCTCTTGTCAACTTGAAAAGAGCCATTGTTTGCCATTTTACTTATCTCCTTCTATTTCAACATCACCATTACGACTTTTGTTTATGATGTATGGGTCCTTCCCCTCAAATATCAAGTCATGGCAATTTATATTATTTGAGTATTATGGATGACTTCTCTAAATATGTTTGGCTATTTCCTACGTCTTATAAATCAGTTGTTACTTCTATTTTTCTGCAATTCCAAACTCAAGTAGAAATTTTTTTTGAACGCCCTATTAAATCCATACAATCGGATTGGGGTTGTTAGTGATTCAGCTTCCAGCTCTACTTCCATCTCCAACTCAGCAGCACATGTGGCGTCCAAATCACTCAAGCAAGAAGACACTTCTGGAAACAATTTATTGTAAATATTCTCAGTTGGTTATTGTAGTAAAATTTCTATTGGTTACTCTGTTTTGTACAAAGGTCCTTTTCTGTTGTAACTGTCTACACTCAAGCTGGCAGAAAACGTTGCACAAAAATTGCTTGTCATTTTGCCTGAACAAACGTCGGCAATATTTGTCTATAAATAGAGTCTTTGTACACTGTTCAAAATCAATGAATGAAGAGGAATTTTATCAGAGAGTGTTTGATTTACATGGTATCAGAGCCATCCATAGACAAACGTCTTCCATGGCCGACGATTCCCTTCCTATTATTCCAACTCCTCCCCCTCCCTCTCCTCTTTTACCCCACCTAAATCATCTCGTCTCTGTTAAGCTCACCAATGACAACTTCCTTCTCTGGCAAACTCAGATGGTTCCATATCTGAGAGGCCAGAGATTGTTTCATTTTGTCGATGGGTCTCATTCTCCACCACCTCGGTTTTTAAACGATCAGATTACGCCCAACCCAGACTATATTACTTGGTCTCAAACAGACCAACTCATCCTCAACGCCCTTATTTCCTCTCTATCAGATAATCTGATTGCTCAAGTCGTTGGTAAATCCACAGCTAGGGAGGTCTGGGCGGCCATTGAGAAACTTTTCACATCTCAATCTCATGCCCGAATCATTCAACTTAGATATCAACTTGCCACAATCCACAAAGGTTCTTCCTCTGTATCTGAATATTTTCGAAAGGTCAAGCACCTTTCCGACACTATGAGTGCCTGCGGAACCCCACTCTCTTCACCAGAATTTATTTCCTACCTTCTTGCTGGGCTGAACAGTGACTATGATGCCCTTGTCACCTCAGTCACTGCTCGTGCCGATCCTTTATCTTCAGAAGAAATTTACAGCTAACTTCTTACCCATGAGAGTCGTCTCTCTCACTCATCTCACCTACCTCCTACCACAGATTTATCAGCAAATTTCACTGCCTCTAATCGTGGCCGTAGTAACACTCGTGGTCTTTATCGCGGGAGTTATCGAGGTCGAGGCAGGGGACGCTCAAACTCACAAAATGCCTTTCCTTCAAATTCCTCCCAGCCCACGTACTCCCTTGATGATGCACCTAAGCCCACTTCTCCTCTTCACAATGCTCACAGCCCAAGTTTCTCTAAAAGTCCTCATTCTGTTTCGGATCACTCTAACTCCAGGCCCGTTTCGTCTACTGCCTTGATACCCCAACCCTCCTCATCCTCGACTACGTCCAAACCCGATTCTCCAGATCAGAGTCCCCTGTCGTCTTCCTCTTCTCCTTCTTCTTCGTCTACCTCCGAGTCTCTCTCTCCTCCTCCTTCCATTCTCACACGATCCAAAACTAACTCTCTCCGTCCAAAAATTTTCTCAGATGGGACAGTGCCATGGCCACCGCCACGGAGCTATCTTACCACCACATCCACCCTTGTTCCTGATGATCCTGCGAATTTTACAGAAGCTGCCAAGTATCATCAATGGCGAGCTGCCATGACTACAGAATTTCAGGCTCTCATGGACACTCAAACATGGACTCTGGTTCCACCCACTGGCATCGATAATTTGGTTGGCTGTAAATGGGTCTTCCGCACCAAACGCAACTCTGATGGCACAGTCGAGCGCTACAAAGCACGTCTGGTCGCAAAGGGCTTTCATCAGCAGGAAGGTATAGATTTCTCTGAAACCTTTAGTCCTGTGGTCAAACCCATCACCATTCGGACCATCCTTACACTAGTTGTTTCTGCAAAATGGCCCCTTCGGCAGTTAGATATCTCTAACGCCTTTTTGCATGGAGATCTTCAAGAACGAGTTTTTATGACTCAACCTGTTGGATTTGTGAACCCTGATTATCCCTCTCATGTATGTTGCTTGAAGAAGGCCATTTATGGCCTTAAACAAGCACCCAGAGCCTGGTTTTCGAAATTAAGCACACGGCTCCTTGAGATTGGTTTTACCCAATCTATTTCTGACTCCTCTCTCTTCATTTACAAACACTCTTCTATTACCCTGTATTTTCTAGTGTATGTCGACGATATCATCCTTACGGGATCTTGTCAAACGGCCATTGCATCGGTTCTCAAGTCACTCAGTCAGTCCTTTCCAGTCAAGGACTTAGGTCCACTTCGTTTCTTCCTTGGATTAGAAATTCAAAATTGTTTAAATGGTCTTCATCTCTCTCAGACCAAATACATTTGTGATTTACTTCGAAGGACCAAGATGGATCTTGCCAAACCTGTCACAACTCCCATGGCTTCTAATATAAATCTTTCTCTTTCCGATAGTGCTGCGTTCAGTGATCCTACTCTTTATAGGAGCACTGTTGGTAGTCTTCAGTACCTGTCTCTTACTCGTCCCGATGTGGCCTTTGCTGTGAACAAAACTTGCCAATTTATGCATGCACCTACCATAAATCACTGGCAAGCCGTCAAGCGGATTCTCCGCTATCTTAAACACACAGCTACCTTTGGTCTTCTCATTACATCTTCTCCTTCTTTTCATCTTCAAGCATTCTCTGACGCCGACTGGGCAGGCTGCCCTGATGACAGGCGCTCTACTGGGGGTCACTGCATTTTTCTTGGTCCAAACTTAATTTCATGGGGTTCTAAGAAGCAACAAACCGTTGCTCGTTCTAGCACAGAAGCAGAGTATAAAGCTCTTGCTAATACCACTGCTGAGTTATTATGGCTGCAGTCTCTCCTTCATGAATTAGGCATTTTTCTTCCCAAAGCTCCCACCTTATGGTGTGATAATTTGGGAGCCACATATCTCTCAGCCAATCCTGTGCTTCATTCACGCACAAAACACATGGAGATCGACTTTCATTTTGTACGGGACAGGGTGTCTTCCAAAACTCTACAAGTTGCTTTTATTTCCTCTCAAGATCAAGTAGCTGATATCCTTACCAAGCCACTGTCATCCTCTCGGTTTAGTTCTCTACGCACAAGTCTCACCATGGTTCCCCTGTTGGACTCGCGGGAGGGTGTTAGTGATTCAGCTTCCAGCTCTACTTCCATCTCCAACTCAGCAGCACATGTGGCGTCCAAATCACTCAAGCAAGAAGACACTTCTGGAAACAATTTATTGTAAATATTCTCAGTTGGTTATTGTAGTAAAATTTCTATTGGTTACTCTGTTTTGTACAAAGGTCCTTTTCTGTTGTAACTGTCTACACTCAAGCTGGCAGAAAACGTTGCACAAAAATTGCTTGTCATTTTGCCTGAACAAACGTCGGCAATATTTGTCTATAAATAGAGTCCTTGTACACTGTTCAAAATCAATGAATGAAGAGGAATTTTATCAGAGAGTGTTTGATTTACAGGGGTGGTGAATTTCAAAAACTTCAATCTTTACTTCAATCCTATGGCATTGCTCATAGACTTACTTGCCCTCACACACATAAGCAAAATGGATCTATTGAGCGTAAACACCGTCATATAGTTGAGGCTGGCCTAACTCTTCTTGCTGCTTCTTCCCTACCAAAGAAATATTGGGATGCCTCTTTTACTACTGCTGTTTATCTTATCAATAGGTTGTCATCACCTGTTACTAAAAATAAACTCACCTTGAACTTCTCTACAAACAACAGCCCGACTACTCATTTCTTCGAACTTTTGGGTGTGCTTGTTGGCCACATCTTCAGCCCTATAATTGTCATAAACTTGATTATTATTCCACCTTATGTTTTTTCCTTGGCTATAGTGAACATCATAAAGGTTATAAATGTTTAGACATATGCACGGGCCGTGTGTACATCTCTCGAAATGTATGTTCAATGAGTCCTTGTTTCCATTTGCTAATCACTCTTTCACAGGTTCACCTGCCCCTCAGCCACATTTCTCTGTAGGTACAGACTTGCCATCCACTATTTGTCTTATACCTTCCTCTCCATAGAATATTCCATCTACTGCCAATGATAAAGGCTTGAATCTACTTGTTACCACACTAGAACCTGCATCTTCAACAGAATCTTCCCCGGCACCCAGCTCTTCAGCTCCTACTCCTACACCACAATCCACCCCACATCCCATTAAGACTTGGTCAAGAGCCAATATTTTCAAGCCCAGAACTTTGTCTGATGGAACATTGGCCTATCTTCCAAAGGCACAACTTGCAGAATTCACAAGTCTCTCACTTATCGAGCCCACTTCATATACTATTGCCTCCAAATTTCTAGAATGGCGTAAAGCCATGAATGAGGAATTTACGGACTTATGCAAAATGATACTTGGACTCTTATACCTTTCAGGCTCAAAATGAATTTAGTAGGTTGTAAATGGGTTTTCAAAATCAAAAGACGGGCTGATGGATCTCTTAAACGATATAAAGCCCGATTCGTTGCAAATGGTTATCACGAACGATTTTGGTGAAACTTTCAACCCAGTTGTTAAGCCCGTAACTATTCGATTCATACTTTCTATGCTTCTTTGATGTAGCGTCATAATGTGGTTACGTGACTTATTAAAACATTAAAACACAAACATAAAAGAGTAGCAGGATTTTAAAATTTTAGTTTTTATCTTTTTGTATTTTTGAAAGTTATTTTGTTTTGAATATATACTTTTTAATTTTTTAATAAACCAAGTGACATAACATTGTGGTACTATGTTAAGAGGCAAAGTGAGCGGTATAAATTAGGAGACATAGTAATATTACTGCTAATTTATTATGTTATGTAGATGATGTATAGTTTAAAAAATTTTAATTAAAATTATTCATAAATATAATATTTTTTATTTGTAATTTATTTTTTGAACAGAGGGATCTTTATGTTTTTAATTTTAAAATAGTTAATCTCCTAGTAATGACTAATAATCTATTTAAACAAGTCATGTTACCGTTAATAATTTAGGTCTCCTTTAAATAATGAAAGTGTTTTATTTCATCTCATTATTTTTTTTTAAATTTTATATAAAATATAATAAACAATTCAAAATTTTTAAATCTTAAAATAATAATAATATTAAAAATTATATTATAATAATATTTTATTTAATTTTTAATTTTAATTTTAATTTTAATTTATCTCATTTTAATTCATTCTCCAAACTACGTAAAAGTCAGGCGTAGGTGTCAACTTGGGTCTATACAGGCTACACGTGGATTGCGCCTTGGTCATGCAATTATGTGAATATCGAAATATATTTCAATTTTTTTTCAAGAATTCTAACAATGCCCCTTAATTTCACCTAATAGCCAAAACGCCCCCTTCTCTCCCAGGCGATAACCCCCGACCTCTCGGACACTCTCCTCCCAAAACCCTAATAAAACCAAGGAGCTAAATGGATATTATATTATAGAATATATCCAATGAGAAGTACTTCATATCTGCTCCTCCGCTGAAGGAAGCTTCTAATCAATGGCTTCCCAAATGGCGATTCTCACTCGCGCCCGTACTCTCATCAAGACCACCACCACCACCACCACCACCACCACCACCACCATTATCGACTCCAGCCCCTTCTTCAAGACCATCTCGACCTTCACATTCCTCTCCCAGGAGCCCCAGCTCGCCGAGGCAACTCACTCCCAGCCAGCCGCAGCCTCAACTCCTCTGCCTCCCAATCCAGCCTCCGGAAGTCCTCTCTACAATGAGAACTGGCGGAACCCGATTCCCAATTCGTCTCTGACTCAGTCACCGATCCCCCTGGGGTTTCTCCATCAATCCCCGAGCTCTCGCTTCCAGGCCCTTTCCCAAATCCATGATGTCAATAGCTTGATGAACGTCTTTACTGATTGGATGACCTCCCAGCGCTGGGACGACATGAAGCAACTCTTCGAGTTCTGGCTTCGGGCTCTCGACAAGGCCGGCAAGCCCAACAAGCCTGATGTCAATCTCTACAACCATTATTTGAGGTCCAACTTGATGACCGACGCCACGGCCGCCGAGTTGCTCGACCTCGTCGCCCAGATGGAGGACTATGCGGTCCTTCCCAACACGGCGTCTTTCAACTTGGTCCTCGAAGCCATGTACAAGGCCAAGGAGACCGTGGCCGCCACCAAATTGCTCGAACGGTTAGCCATTTACTCTTTCTTCTTCTTATTCTTCTTCTTCATAAATGTAGGACATGTTTGGAATCTTTCTGTGGCATGTATGCTTATTTGGATGCATATTACTTTGAAAATGCTATGGCTTGTAGTGTTATTAAGCTGATAGGATTGCCCTTGTGCTTAAAAATGGAATACTGAGTCGTTCTGCTTCTATATGAAGTTCAAGTTTTAGTTTTTCATTTCCTTTTTCATTTTTACCCAATAAACAAATTCTCGATAACTGAATAAACATGGTTTTAAATCTTGGTTTTACTCTTCGGATTACATCACTGAAAAAGACCCATACTTCTACATAAATGGATCAAATTGCGAGCTTTGCAGTTTCTATAATTGAATGTTCAGCTGCAGTCAATTCTGGATTAGGCGAGAAGGAAGAAGAAGAAACCATTATTACTTATCAAAAAAAAAAAAAAGAGAAGAAGAAGAAATAAGAGAAAACACGCCTAGAACTCTTAGGAAATACTTCATTACTCTGGACCCAACTCAATCATGGAAATTCCCTGCAAATTTAAAAATGTTAAGTTTTAGCTTTTAGATGGGTTTGGTAATTTTATTCCATTGCGAATGATAATGATGCATCCGCTTAATATAAGTATATAAATACATTTAAAACGCAAGAGGGGTGGTGAAATACTAGTAAAATACTTCAAATCGTTCAAGACTTTCTCCACTGGAAGTTGCATGAAGGCATCATAATACAAGTAAACAGCAGCAACACCATTTTGCTTTGAAAAAATCTATTCATCATCATCCCATAATGTGGCATTAGATGATAGGTTTACTAGTGAAATATAATAAATAGTCTCCAATTATCTAATGCCACATCATGGGATAATGAGAGGATGATGAGAATTAGGATGACGAGTAGCATTACTCGCTTGCTTTACACATTCAACAAGTAAAGGAACTAGTCATTAGATTTTATGGAACTATTTTTTTGATAAGTAGATTTTATGGAACTATTGGGCAACATATTTGGTTTTTGTGAAGAATCTTCAAGCTAAAATATTGCAGTAAGATCTTTTTTCTTTACAGTTGCCTGTGTGCATAATATCATAAGGAAATGCTTAGGTTTTTGTAGGCGTGTATGCATTAAATTTTTAATGGAGTACTTTGCTTATTGTTATCAGGATGATGCAGACAGGGAAAGATTCCCTGCCTGATGATGAGTCATATGACTTGGTTATTGGCATGCTGTTTTCGACGGATGAGATTGATGCTGCCTTGAAATATTTAGATGTGGCTTTAAAATCTGGCTATATGTTATCAATGAAGGTGTTTACAGAATGTGTGCGGAGCTGTGTTAATAAGAGCAGGCTTGATACGTTGGTTTCAATTATTGAGAGGTGCAAGGTACGTGACTGAATGGATTACTACCTCAAATATTCTCTGTGTGGAGTTTCACTTTTCTCTTAATCTTTCTAATGTGTGGCTATTACTATTGGTGTTTTCAGACAATGGATCAGAACAAAGCTCTTTGTCCTACCTGGAACTTGTGCAACTATATTTCAGAAATTGCCATGCAAGGAGATAATAGCAAGTTAGCATACTATGCACTGGAATTTATGGCCAAATGGATTGCTCGGGGTGAGCAAGTGAGGCCAGCTGTTCTGCTTTCTGTAGATGAAGGATTAGTTTTGTCGGCACTGGGAACTGCTGCTAGAACCTACAGCTCTTCTCTCCTGGATGCATCATGGGCAATCCTACGACGCTCTTTGCGTGAAATGAAGGTCCCTAACCCGGAATCTTACCTTGGGAAGATATATGCTCTCACATCACTGGGAAATCTGCAGAGGGCTTTTGGTACTCTAAATGAATTTGAGTCAACTTATGGTAATTCCAATAAAGAAGCAGAAAAAGAAATGTTCTCTCCCTTTACCTCTCTACATCCATTGGTCGTGGCATGCTCAAAAAAGGGTTTTGAGACTTTGGATTCAGTATGTCTTTCTATCTGTGAAAGTTATCAAATAGCTCTCTTCAATTATATATTGCTGGTCATGGACTGTTTATTAGTTTAAATTTTATTTACTAGCGGTATCCAGTTTCTATAAATCTGCATTTTTGTACCATTCTGAAGCTTCTGCAAATTAAAGATACAAACCAATATGGTTGTTTTCTTTTCATCTAAAACCCTAGCAACACTAATGAGTCAAAAAAAAAAAAAAATGTACATATCCTCTCAACTTCCCTTCCTCTATATGCTTGTAGGTTCGTTGTTATTTGCTTACATGAAATGAAACAAACTTTTTCTTGCCAAATATTTTTCACATGAGAAGAACATAAAGTGCTTGTATGCATAGCATCTTAATTATAGTCTTTCTCAGATATTTTCAGGTGTTCTGCTAGGTATGCATTGGTTCTAGTAAGGGGGTGTAAACAGGATGAACTTTGTGCTTCTCAGGCTTGGCTCGACTGGATTTCTAGCAGGCTTGAGCTTGGCTTGTGGAAAAAATTTCAAAGCTCTAGCTCTGCTTGGCTCAACTTGATTAGGATAAGGTAGCCCAAGTAGAGCTCAAGCTCAAAATACTAATTTATGCTGCAGGGGGCATAAATTACTAATTGTGTTTCTGTAACATCAATTATGGACTTTCTCTTATATGCATCTTGTGTACTTGGACTACGCCTCTTTCTAAGTTTTAATAATTGTTTTTTACTTGTAAAAAAATCAGTTGTGGACAAAAAAAGGATGTAAATTAATATAGCTTCAAATTGTTATTTACAGTGGTTTAAGTTTGTTTTGCCTTGACTCTAATTCATTTTTCAATTTGTCAATATAATGCACATTCAAATTGTTATCTAGGATCATGCCATTGCACGCCAGGATTGATGCATCATCAGAATAGAATAGATCTCGTGTGCTCCCCCACTGGTGTTTATAGAATGCACATGTGGTTCATATTGACTAGGTATTAGGAGCTGAATCTGCTTAACTTATTCATTTGCAGCTTCTTTTTTATCTGTATTATTATATTCCACAGGTATATTTTCAACTGGAGAATTTGAGCCGTGGACATCCTCCCTACAAGTCTGTTGCTGCTCTAAATTGCATAATTTTAGGTTGTGCAAATATATGGGACCTTGATCGTGCCTACCAAACTTTTGAGGCAATTGGTTCTTCTTTTGGATTGACCCCTGATATTCATTCATACAACACTCTGATGTTTGCATTTGGGAGACTCAAGAAGGTTGGATATTTGGAGGACTATGCCTCTCTCTCTCTCTCTCTCTCTCTCACTCATACACACGCACAAATACCCGCTTTGCAACTGGTGCATCATACTCTTAAAACTCCCCTCTTCATCTGCCTCGACCTAGTTTTGAGTCCCTGGGTGAGGAGAACATAGTAGCTAGTTGATCCGGGAGAAATTTGATGAGCATTTATGGTACTCATGCTATTCACTTCGGGTATTGGGGCTGATTAAGGGACTGGCCTAAACTTATATGTCCTTGGGGTCCATGTTTATGCACATCCATTGTAGATGGACAACACACACATACAAGAACAAACTCCTCGCTGAGTAAATTTTCTAGTTCTTTTGCAGACATTCGAAGCCTCTAGAGTTTTTGAGCACTTGGTAAGTTTGGGTGTTCAACCAAATGCAATGTCATATTCATTGCTTGTTGATGCTCATCTCATCAACCGAGATCCAAAGGCTGCTCTCTCTGGGATCGACGAGATGGTACTGCATTTTTTTATTTGGTTTACGATACAGTTTTTGTTTAAGCAATTTGGTCTGTCATCTCTGGAAAGAATTTAATGCTGTGTAATGAACCTATTGGGCAGGTAACTGCTGGATTTGTACCATCAAAAGAAATGCTTAAAAAGGTTAGAAGGAGATGTATTCGTGAGATGGACTATGAGAGTGATGACCGGGTGGATTCCCTGGCTAGAAAGTTCAAGATTCGAATGGGTACAGAGAATCGCAGGGACATGCTGTTCAATCTTGAGTACAACACCAATTTTTCTAGATAGGTAAATGGACGCAATTTGGGAGTACATACACTAACGAATGGAAAGTAGTTATTCTTGTTTCCCAAACCAGTTCTGCTGACAAAGCTGGGCTGTTAATCATTTGGGCATTTCTTAAATATATGGTTTAAAGTGAGGCATAGAAATCAGATGGTCTGATATTGTGACAAGTTCGACTGTTCAGAAGATCATATCTGATACTGAAATTGTCTGGCACTTTCAATTCAGTTTTGAAGTTTGCCCTTGACCAATAATTGTCCTGAATCTATTCCATCTTGGCATAAAAGATAGTTGCTACTTGCTTTTCATCTCTAACATATGCTTTGAACATTAAATGCATATTAAACATTGGCAATGCATATGCTCATTAGTGATTATTTTCTTCTTGCAGGCCTGGCTCTCTTCGGTCCAGAAAATCTCACTGCTGAAAATTAGACCACCAGATTCACAAGTATTTTTTCTAGCTTCTCTCAGTGAGATTTCATCCTCTGTAAATTATCAGATAGGACTCAAAAATTTGAGTCCTGGCTGGATGCGTTAGAATCAGAGCCTCCTAAAGGCGTATTTATACTTCTTTCACCTTATTCCTGTATTCTCTCCATGCTTTTTGAGGGAAACTAGAGGGCAATGACTTTCTAAGCTTGAAAAGGTTGGAATCAAGAATTCTAGGGGAAACCGAGTTATTCAAGATATCTGAGAGTGTAGGCTTTTCCATTTCCCTGTCAATACTGTGGCTTTTTATGTCATTGGAGTGCAATAACTGAGTGATAATAATGTGCTTGATTGTTGGGACTGACTTGTGTTATCCTATGTCCAGAAATAAAAGAGTAATGTTAGATACAGTTCTAGGCATACAAATTTCACGCACTTCATGTGAAAAAAGTGGGATTTATAATTAAAAAAATAATTTTATCAAGTGGTCTCAAATTTTTTTATTTTTATCAAATGGAGTATGCAGGACTTACACATTCTAGAATGCAAATATTATTTTTCATATATATATATATATATATTGACAGTTTTTGGCAGCTGTCTGTGTGGGAGACTACTGTATTTTGTATGAGGTAAAGGGTTTAGGATACCAAAAAAGAATTAAACAGTTTTTCGAATTTTTTATCAAAATATAGAAAATGATATATAAACTCCACTTTCCTTCGTGGTATATTATTTTTTTTTTCAATTTATAAAAATCTAAAATATATAAAAGTTTAAAAAATTATATTAAAAAAGAAAAAAAATTACAAAATGGTCTCCCCCTTTTTTATTTTAGTCTCAATAAAGCATTAATAGTAATGCCATGCCGTTAGCATTATTAGTTCGTCCCCTTGTCGCTCTCGTCATCATCTCGTGCGTGTCCCTACTATAAATAGGATGATGTTAGGTGTTGTTTTTTTCCTCCTTTTTTCGACATCATTCACGCCTCAACTCAAAGAAACTTTAAGAAAGGTAACCAACGGTACAACCCTGTCCATGATTCCTTCTCCACTTGCCTAAAGGTGTTTTTCCTTTCCTCATATTCCTATTTAGGTGTAATTTGGATCAATGTTTTGAATATCGTACCGGTCAAGGTACTAGAACGAAATATTTCGATATCGATATAATTTCATATACCGTTTTGAGACAGTCGATATATGAAATATATATAAATATATATAAAAATTATATTTCAAAATAATAGTCTATATATGACTAAATTATATATAAATACATATATATAAATTATAAATAGTTTAGTCTGAATTGGAAGTAAAAAAATAAGCTTGTAATTTGAAAAAAAGAAAAAAAATTACTAGTCAAAATACAGGCTGGTACGGGCCGAAATATAGGCCGGTATTTGGGCCGGTACGAATATATGTGATACATGTACCGGCCCAGTGGCCGGTACGGCAAATACCGCCTTATACGGTACAAGATTAAAATGGTTTGGATAGTGGGATGCAATGAAATGATTTTAAATTAAAATTGAAAGTTGAATAAAATATTATTTTTTAATATTATTATTATTTTAGAATTTGAAAAAGTTGAATTGTTTATTATATTTTGTGTGAAAATTTGAAAAGGTTATAATTATGAGATAAGATAAAATGAAACAATTTTACTATCCAAACGGGCCTTAGTGGTTTGCCAAAAAAAAAAAAAAAATTCCCGACACTTTAACGGTAAGAGTATGGTTTAATTTTGAGGATTGCTTCACACCGATCAGGCTGGTTTTCCCACAAAACTAGCCCTCCATTCATCTCAAGCCACGTAGGAAAAAACACTCTAAGAGAAATACACCCCACCACAGACAATCAATTCGTATGTGCTAGCCTTCTCTTCCTCATTTGCACCGTCCCCTGCCTTCTCTTCCTCGTTGCTCTCTCTGCCCTCAGTCCGACGCCGACTCAACCATCTCAGTCCGACGCATCTCTATCGCCGATCTCCCCCATCTCCGTTGATCATCTCCATCTCCTCTCCATCAAAACCCAATCAAACCAAAATCAACCCACAATCAAACCATCTCAAACCCACAATCTCAGATCATCAAGTATAGAGAATAAGCTCAAAATCATAGTGAAATCATTGCAAACCCGCAATCTCGGGTTGAGCTTCGACGAAGGAGGTGCGATTGATTTCCTTTGGGTTGAGCTTCGACTCAAGGGGTGCGATTCGGGGGTGCAGGTGCAATTTGGCATGGTGTGAGGGACGAAAGAGAGTGCGAGGGACGAGGGACGAAGGGGGCTTAGGGGGGTGCAAGGGACGAAGGGGGTGCGAGGATTTCTTTGTTTGAAATCAATTTTTCTAATGTTTTATGGTTTAGGATAGATATGGTGGAAGACATACGTGTAACTGTATAAGTGGCTGACTGTTTTTGAGTAAAAACCAGCTAGACCGGCCCTAAGGATTTATCTTTATTTTTTTCTAATTTGACAGATTTGTGACTTATGTCTTTTGAGTATTTTAAATTTAAGGCCAATGGTCCTATATGTAAAAAAAACATTGATATGGATTGATGTTTGGTGCTCCCGCTTCGTCGGTCGAGAGTCCCACTACTTCTATGCCACGCAACATCATGATGTGGGACTTACGGCGGCCGGAGTAGAGATAGGCTATCCATTATTAGTTTTATTCAGTAAATTATTTTATTGAAAAATTATACTCATCATTCTCATACCACACATTATACATAATTTTATTTTTTATTTTTTCTCTTACCAAGTGTGTGGTGTGTATAGATGATGAGTAGAAGAAATCAATTAGTTTAGGAATAATAAATTAAAAAATTAAAAAATTTGAAAAAATAAAATTAAGTATGGTGTGTGTAGAGGTGTAACGGGTCCGGTTTGGTTCGGTTTTGGACATATTTTAGAATCGAACTGGTATATACTAATTTTAAGATTTGAAGAACCGATACCGCACTGGTTACACCTTTAAACTAGTACTTCTGGTTTAAAGGTGTAACTACTAATACTATAGACTATAGTGATAATATATAGTTATTTATATAGGATATTATTTTAATTAGTAAGTTAGCCTATAATACAAGATTATTTTATATATAATTATATATATTAGATATCAAAATTATATATAATAGAAAAAATCATATAAAAAATATTTTATATAATATCAAAAATTAAAAATATATATTTATATGAACCGGTCTGGTCCGGTCCAGTGTTAGAAAAAAGAAAATCGAAACCGGACCGATTTTAAAAAATATAGAACCGATTTAGAACCTCACCGGTTCGATCCTGTTCACTGATTTTTTTTTCACCCCTAAGTATATGGGATGATGAGTAACAAAGCTCTATTTTAACGTAGATATTCATGTGGAAAGATAAATATTCAATTTTTTTTATCATTTATTTGATAGAAAGGATCATAGGTTTTGAATTTAGCATATCCAAAAGAGTAATAATATTTGCAGTCATGTGTTGCGCAAGCGCTACGCACTCATTTTGAAAAACAAATGAGTAAATATAGAACCCACATAAAAAAATTAATTTTTTAATGATAGATTCCACTCTTTTTCAAAAGGAGTGTGCGACACTTACACAACCCATGACTGTATCATTACTCTATCCAAAAAGAGCAAAATAAAAATAGAGTAATACTACATACAGTTGTGGAGTGCGCAAGCGCCATGCAGTCGCTTTGAAAAAGAGTGGGGTTCACTGTTAAAAAATTAATTTTTTTTCATGTAGATTCCGTATTTATTCACTTTTTTCAAAACGACTGCACAACGCTTACGTACTCACGACTGCAAGTATATTTCTCATAAAAATAACACTAGTTTTAAGTTTCTGCGTTATGGGCCATGAACTCAAACGTTAACTTTTGGCCCATGCAAAGTCCATCAGCCCATTATGTCCGCCCAAGACCAACCACATTGCCAGCGCGAGTTCGTTCTCCGAATCGGAATCCCCGTTGGATCAAACGCCGAAACCCTAACGAAGAAAGACCTGAACAAAATGCTTTCGTTTTCTGGTTAATCCAAAAAGTATCGGAAGCATTATCCCCTCAACAAGACCGTCGCTTTTTCTGAGTGTGCGTATATATATATAAATGGACATGGACAGTGGAGGCAAAGGAAGAGACGAGGAACAAGACGGCATGTCCGTTCATTCTCCTTGCAAAGCTCCCCTTTCCTCTGCTTCTTCTCTCCCCAAGGCATTTATCTCTCTATCTCGATCGATATGTATGTATATGTATATGCGCTGCAAATTGGATGTGATTTTAATTAACTTTATGCTTAATTAGGAGGAATCACAGGTCGAATTGGAGCTTAGATTGTTGGAAGCGCTGGAAATTTATCCTCCGGTTAAACTACAAGGCAGGTTTATCAATCCTTTCGAATTTTCAATTTTTTATATTATTTATACCCATTTGTCTGTGTATTTTCATTTCTAGCTGAATGGTTGTTTGTTTTTCAGCTCCTCCATTTAGAAACGAATTGCGCTGTGCTTGACAATGGCATAAAATAAGAACGCGCGCGCGCACACACACACACATGTATGTATGTATATATGTATGTATTTTGCATGATGTGGTTTTGAGTACAATCACGTGAATGAAAACATTCCGTGACCATCTCACATTACTTGAGATAGTTAGAGAGTTCAACTGTTCGAACTTTGCATACACTGAAATGTCCTTCGCAACTAATGCACGTTATCTGCTTGTTCTTTGTGTTACTCTGATAGTGAGGATTTTGGTGGTCTCCATTGAGTTCCGAGGCAAAATCATAGTACTTTTAATTTTTGCTTTAATTTATGGCAAAAAAAAGTTTGCCGTTACTTACTGAAAAATAAAATTTTCACGTTCAACCTTTCATCAGCTTGAATATTTCCATGGCAATGGGTTTGAGATGCAACATTTTTTAACTTATACAAAAGTAATATTTTCTATACGTATGTGATACTTCCCTATAGAAACCAGAGAATGAGGAGTATGTGTATAAGGCTTCCTAACCCCTAGGGCTTGGTTTAAGTGGTAAAGGCCTTGGGCTTGGGGGTATGCTCCCCCTAGGTCCAAGGTTCAAATCCCCTTGGGTGCAAACAATCTCTAGGGGCCATCGGACTGGGTGATTTTCTTCTTGAATTACTCAAGATGCACTTACGGGAAACTCCTTGCCGAGGGCCTGTGCACCCCCGGGATTAGTCGGGACGCTATTCCGGACACCCGGTGCCAATAAAAATATATATATATATATATAAGGCCTTCCTGTGAGAATCGAGCGAATGATTGAAAAAAAAAAATTTCCAGTTCAAAATTTCATCAATCTTGCCGTCTCCATGTATTGCAGATTTCTCTGATATAAATAGATTGAAGCTTGACATGTAGAGAATCAACAATTTTTTGTACGACACAGAATTTCAAATTGTATCAAATGCTCAAGCAGTAAATTTCCTCCTTTGCTGAGCTGCAGCTTTTGTAAATGATAATAAAGAAAAAAGAGAGATGATAATTACAAGTATTGGATTCCACTTTTTGTGGAATTACATCATGAGTACCCACAAACTGTCAGTAGAGCCTGGTACATATAGTCTGATCACTTAAGTCAATTGAAGAGGAACTATAATAAGCATTGGGTAAAGGAATAACTTTCATATTGTAGAGAAAATATGTTTGTTTATCGAACAAAACAATTATTGAAATTAAAATTTGGCTATAGCATTTAGTTATTATTTGGAGATGGATGAGCACTCAACAAATTGTTTCCATGCAGGAATACATCGCCACTTTGTCCTCTATGGTTTGATGGAATTTCTTCGGAAAAGGTTTGTTCCTTTGAATAAATTTCTTTTGTTCGTTTCTATCCCCTAGGTTTTGGAGCATAGATTTTGGTGAACCTTCATTTTCTGGTACATTATCTTACAATATATACATTACTGTGACAGCTTTGACCGACGCTTTTCTTCTGATGAGGTGCTGCGGTTGCTGGATCGCTTTTACAACTTAGAAATGCTGGTATTTAAGTAGTTTAAGTGATACATATCTTTTTCTTTCCCTCTACTCGAATCAAATGCCATAGGCCCATAACTCATCTCTATGTGCTATAATAAATTGAGGAATCTTTCTCAGTTTTTAAGTTTCTGTTTCATTTTTCTTTTTCTGTTTGAATTTCTGTAATTTCTAGGATTGAATATAGGAAGATGATGAATGGGGGATCCCATATTGCTTGGGAGGGAAAAGTTTTTGCCTGTTATAAAAATTCCAAGGGGCTCCAATTGTAACTTTGACTGCTCCTTTTCGTAGTATAGGCCCAAATGTGGCTTGGGCTTTCCTTGGAATGTTACAATTTCTAAGCCTCGTGTAAATTGAAAACTGTTTCATTTGTTTAATCAAGTTTTATAGTTCACTTGCTGCATATATTAAAATTCCTTTATTTTTTGGTTTAATGGGGTATCTGTGAATTTGTGCATTGCAATGCCTGATGACCAAAGTGATGTTTCATAAAATAAAGTGTAGCTCAGCCGAGGGTGTACGCATACATAAGCAAAGGTTCAGAATAGTAAGATGCTAGATGAAAACATTGAAATGATAGAGTTCCACCCCGCCCCCTTTTCTTCTCTCCCAAAGTGAAAAAATAAAAACCAAATGGAGACAAGTTTGATGTGTGTTTCTGCTGCTTACGCCTTGGACATCATGCATGTTTTTCCTTTTGAGAGCTGATTATTTTGACATGCTGATCTTCCTGTGTGTGCGTTTTTCAATTTCAGAAACCAGATGACGAGGAGATGGAAATCCTGAATCACGAGGAAGATTTTTGCTTGCCCCAAAGTTTTTTCATCAAGGAAGAATCATAACTGCCAATTTTGGTATATGTACATGTTTTGTTTAATCTTGTTTTGTTTAGCATATGGTATAGTACATGATCGCTGTATCCTTTACCCCTCCCTTCTTTTGGGGGGCTAGATTGTGTAGTGGTTGCTTTCTCTAACTTCCATTTCCATCTCTCTCTCTTTATCTTTTAGGCGCAGACTTGATGGGAGATCGATGTTGCTTTTAGAAGGTTTAATGTGATATATTCCTTTAGAGTTGCCTCTCGAAGTATGGTTTTTGTAAACTTTTCCAACATCTAAATTAGGCAAAGAGTATATATTCCTCAAATGAAACTATAGTTGATTTAAAATGTAGACGACTTGCTATCGTCCTTGTGATGCGTTGTGCAGTCACATTTTGTCCTCACGAATTATCCCAAATTTCAAAATACAAATTCATTGGTTAGTGATCCCTCATTGCGCATCTTTCAAATTTTTTTTTTTTTTTAAAAATTACTTTCTACAATTAGAGAGAGATAGTTTTTAGACTTTTAGCGTCACTAAATATTGCAATTTGGGCCTAAAAAGAAATACAATGGGTGTATAATGCTGTATCTTCTCTAATTGTAATTCAAATCGTTACAAGTGTCGGAGTATGAAAATGTATAGATTTCAAATCAAAATAAAACAATAAAGGAAAAAAAAAACTTGGAAGCCAATTGCTATCCTGACATGTGATTGGTATTGGGCCATGAGAAACAATTCCACAAGGCTCAAGCAGTCAATACCGGCTAGATCTCAAGGCGTTAATCGACCGACTTTATTGGAAGTTTCAAGTTTCATCCCGGTCCGAGCATTGACACCTCGAACACGGTCTAGAAATTTCCGACGAGAGGACCGGCGGCATTGCAAGACTCGGAAATCGGAATCAATTTTGCGGGTTCAAATCACGTTTTCGAGTTTTTTATATTTATTATCATTCGACTAATATAAATGCTTGCTTAAAAAACAGGAGTACGAGTAAAAGAAGGAAGATTTTCAAAAGAAAGAAAAGCACAGAAAAAAAATAAATATATATATATATATATATATATATCCATTGCTTAAATAACACGCCTCGATGAAAAGCCAAAATAAGAGGAAAAATAAAAAAGAAAATTAATTGAAAAATAAAAAAGTCAAGAGAACTGATTGATCTTTATGGCTTTTGATTGTGGCCAAAAAGATCAACAAAATTTATAATATGTCCAAATTGCATAGTCCAATCCTCTTGCGAGAAAACCAAAGAAGCCGCCACCCTTACGAAGTAGAATGATTGATATATTATCCAGCTACTATATCTCTCTCAGGTGCCTTCCACCCCGTCAATGCTGCAAAATAGTTTAAACCAGATTTTTTTAGTAACAGCAATGGCAATCAGTATTTTGGTTAAAAGTGGTGTATATTCAAGGAATCATGCAACCACTTGCCTCAGCTTCAGTAGGTTTGGACTCTTCGCCTTTGAGGTTGTCTTCACCTGCGTGAGAGCATTTACAAGTTAAAATTTAAACATGAGAGAGTTTCATGCATTTTGCTAATGGGTGGGTCTATTATACCTCCATCTTCAGGCAAATCCGAGGTCCAAAGAGTGAGGTTGTCTCTCAACAACTGCATGATTAGGGTACTGTCCTTGTATGATTCCTCACTCAAGGTGTCCAGCTCTGCAATTGCCTCATCAAAAGCTTGCTTGGCCAAATGGCAGGCCCTGCAAGTTTCAGTAACAACATTGATCATGACTTAACTAGCATGTAAATCTTTCGAATTCACCGAACAGATGACCAAGGAAAAAACATAATACCTCTCAGGAGAATTCATTATCTCATAGTAGAAGACAGAGAAATTGAGAGCAAGGCCAAGACGAATTGGATGGGTTGATGGAAGATCGGAGTTTGCAGTGGCTGAAGCAGCCTAACAAAAATATGGCAGGGGGGAAGATCAAATTACCAGAAATAAAGAATAATACATGAAAGTTTATTGATTGGCCATTGGTAGAAATGTAAGTTATGTCAAATGAACATGCCTCGTATCCCTTCAATGACTCTTCAGCTGCCTCTTTTCTATCCTGGTCAGTCTTGAACTCGGCAAGATAGCGATAATAGTCACCTTTCCTGCATTTGCATAACACATCAAACAAAAAACAATTTAACATTAAAAAAGCATAGATAATGGGAAGAATTTATAAATTACTTCATTCCATGACTCAGCCACATCTTTGACCACTGGAATAGGGGATGAATCAGAATCTACACTATTTCATGTAGACCACCACAATGGAGGCAGAAACAGTCACATATAATCTTATCAAAACACAACTACTCTCCTGGTGGTAATCCTTTGGAATATATTCTCTTATAATCACATCGAATAAATATATAAAGACTATCAATAAAGTAAAATGAATGAGCATAAAACTAAATAATTTCTTGAATTTCTACATGAGTTTTTTTATCAAGCAAGTGGCAAAATGAAGGAACATACCCTAACAGTAACGTGACTCACATTTTGTAGTAAAAAACCGTGGCTTCTCCTGAAGTGGAAGAGGGAATCAGGTGCTTGTCGATGATAGCAAGAATGTCGCTGCAAATCTTGCAGAGCTCCTCCTCAACCTTCTGGCGGTAACTCTTAATAAGTTTAACGTTGTGCTCATTTCCCTTCGACTCCTCCTTTTGCTCGATGGATGACATAATGCGCCATGAAGCTCGGCGAGCACCAATGACATTTTTGTATCCCACAGATAGGAGATTCCTCTCCTCCACAGTCAGCTCGAGATCAAGTTTTGCAACCTTTTTCATACACTCGACCATTTCTGTGCCATCATCCAAATATGAAATTTCAAACAGAGATCACTCCTGTAATGTAACTGGAGAACAGTTTCCAATTTTAAATATCCCTTCCAATTGAATAAGGAAATACCTTTTCATTAATGTTCTACCTATCATGGTGATGTACATAGTACTAAATCTGGCAGTATCCAAAATTTTAATAAAGAATAAGTAGAATGAGCCAGAAGAACAAAGGCAGGTGAATTTCATTTTAAGTGTATTACATAACAGCTACCAAACATTCGAAAGGAAGCTATACACTTATTAAAAGCCACTGGATAAACCTAATTATTTCACTGCATTATGTATACACATTTTTATAAGTATTATGTATACAGACCTTAATTAACCCGATCTTTACTCATTTACATGTCATTATGGCCAAGTACGTGTATTGTCAACCGCATCAGATATGAAAAAAGTATTGTGATCAGAATTTATATATCTATACATATAAGGGAGTTAAATGCCCAAAATTAGTTTAGATTTTAATGGGCTTAATGTTCATGATTTCCTTGAATCTATTTCTCCTTCCTAGCTAGATATTTTCTCTTGTATAGATCCAATGTACTTGGCTAAACCTATTGATAATAATAAATTTTTACTTATAAAAAAAAAGGTGGTTTGCTTCATCTTTAAGCATTATTGTTCTTTTTTGCCTTTCCCCCTTCCTTTCTTGTATGAAGAATGGTGGGCACTGAGAGAAAGGTATACCAGGAACCAAATACTTTTGTTGTCTTCGTCTTCCCGGATAACTGACCAAAACAATTAGTGTAAGAATAATACGGTAACAATGTCAATCAATAGTGTCGGTTTTTGGCACTGCGGAAAAACACAAGAAACTTCGACTAATGTGCCAATTTTCTCCTAACCGACCAATCTGATACGATGACATCACCACGGATTCCATGGGGTCTCAAATCAACAAAACACGATAAACAAGATTTAATTCTTCCATCGACAAACCGATCCGATGAATTGCAGTAATGTAAAACAGCAGAAAACAAAACACAAAAATTGGGTTCATCACCAGCATCTCCAGCCATATTTCCAAACAGTCAAGACATTCTCGCATTACTATATAGAAAAAAGAAATCCCGATTCCACGGGCACACAGATAATTTTATACCATTAAGAAGGCGAATCATAATGCCGATGCATTACACAAATGGATCCAGAGAAACAAATAAATGAACAAGTAAAGAAATAATTTTATTTATTTTTAAATGGAAGTTGAATAGAAAGAGAGAGAGAGAGAGAAAAAAGAACCTTCATAACGCTCGGCCTGTTCGGCGAGCTTGGCCAAATAAACCTGGGTCTCTCTCTCCTTTTCCGTAGACATTTTTGCTCTTCTCGGAGAGAGATCAAAGCGAGATGACAGCAAAGAAAGCAGAAAGCGAGAAGCAGCGGAGGTTTCGGCTCAGGGAAAATGAGAGTCAAGAGAGAATAACGAAATGAGAAGCTCCGAATGCGAGGGGGAGGGGGCTTATATAGTGAGGAAGTTAAGGTAGATGTTAAAGATCGAGCAAGTTTTGGGGTAGGAAGACCAGATCCGGACCGTTAGTTGGGCGGAGGGGCAGGACTCTAGGGATTTTGAAAGAGGAAGCGCGCGACTCGTGAGATTTTGTTGGGTGCTGTAACTGCTGTTCGATTTCATTCTAATAAAAATTCTATTTTTAAGATTTATATATTTTAAAAGATAAATTATTCATCATCCTTACACCACACACTATATATAATTTTTTTTTCTCTTACCAATGTATAAAAATGCTAGAGTCACCGAATGTTGGGTCCCGACAATTTTTATTTAATTTTTACTTAGTAATTAAGGAAGTATTTTTTAATGATATTATGAATTTAAAAAAAAAATGTTTAAGAACATAAAAAGAAATGAATGAAAAAAAAAAAAAATGTTTTTGTTCTTATCGGTGGATGTAGCACTGCTCATTATACATGGATGATATGTAGCAGAATTTAATTAGTTTAGGAAGAATAAAACTAAAAAAAATCAAAAATAAATAAAAATAAATGTGTTGTGTGGTATAAAGATGATGAGTAGTAAAACTCAATTTAAAATTATTTTTTCAGACATATTAAAAGTGTTACTACAAGATTAATTAATAATTATTTGATTATAAGAGATAAGTAATTCGATTACAAGAATTCGACTTGCTCATTATCGTTTGGGCCTCGTTTGTTTTTGTAGATGAGATGAGATGAATTGAGATAAAAGTTGAAAGTTAAATAAAATATTATTAGAATATATTTTTTTAATATTATTTTTATTTTGTGATTTGAAAAATGTGAATTGTTTATTTTATTTTGTGTGAAAATTTAAAAAATTTATAATAATTAGATGAGATGAGATAAAAATTTTTGTGAAGATGAACGAGACAGTGATGTTTTGAATTCATATTATGCACGAAGATATTATATTTGCTAATTCAAATAGAAGGGTGGGTTTGAAGAAGGGGTACGAGAAGGAGACGAGATTTATTCAATTACATAATGGACGTTTTTTTTTCTTTTTTTTTTTTTTTATTTTATTTTTTATGGCCAAATCGAATTGTTTGCTTCATTGGTATGGAAGCTAACGCACAAAGAGACAAATCTTGTGCCCAAAGAAGTTATAGACAGTTGCTTGGCCTTTGTATAAAGTTACAAAACAGTGAAGGAAATACAAACTAATCTCCAAGAGAAATGATATTTACAATCGTAGATTGTAGAAAAAATTAATTTTTTAACAGTAAATTTCACTCTTTTTTAAAATGAGTGAATAACACTTGCACAAACTATGACTGTATCTAGCATTAATCAATCTCTAAAGAAAAGCTCTTCAACTTGAAACTCTCTCCTAATGAAAGTTTAAGCTTAACTTTGATGTGGGGGGAGAGGGTGCTATGTTGTGCAACAATAAAGAAAGGTTATAATGGCAAATGAATAAAATAGGGAAGGTCATATTGAGGCTTTGGAGTTGCAAATGATTTGTAATTTAGGGATAAATGGAATGATCCTAGAGGGACATTCCTTGACCACCATAGAACCCATTGCTTCTAGTTCATATTTGCCCTGTTTTTTTATTTCTCAAGCAGAAATTTCAATTAGAGTTGAAAACTGACATATTCAATGTGATTTCGGTCCAAAACTAATGCCACACCGACGATGTTTGGAGAGCTTTAGAACTTACCGATTAGGGGGGAAAATCGATGTTTTTAGTATTGGTATGAGTCAATGCGTTTCGTCAATCTGTCGTTGATGTCACTGTGAATGAGAAGGTGAGCGGCATGCTGTGCTAACAATGGGAAAAAGTTGCAATTGCAGAGAGAAGAACCAGAGGGAAAAAGAAGACGGGGAAAGAAGAATAAGAAGTGAGGTTTATTAAAATTACGTGAAACGACGTCGTTTCTCTTATTTAAGGGAAACAACGTCATTTTATTTATATATGTATAATATATATTTATATATATATATAATTGATCGGTTCGACGGTTTAGGTTTGGTTTAGACCGAAACTGAACCAGCCAGCATTGGTTTTTTTAATTTTATACCGTCGGCCGACCAATTCTGTCTGTTTTGGCCGGTTCCGGACTCCGACAGCTGGTTCCCGTCAACGACGACCAGTCCCATCGATTTCCATACAACCCTAGTTCTAATAACATACTATAATTAGGAGTTGAAAAAACCAATTCTAAACCGGTGGATTCGGTCAGTATCAGTTCTATTTTTTTCAAAACAGATCAAAATCGGTCCGGTTTCAATAATTTATATTATATAAAATATTTTTATATGATTTTTATATTATATAATATATATAAGATAATTTTGTATTATATGCTAAATTACTAATTAATATAACATTGAATTTTAAAATCATATATAAATAACTATATATTATCACTATAGTCTATAGTATTAGTAGTTATACTAATACAATATCACTATATATTATAATATATCATTATATTATATCACTGTAATCTAAAATACAATTATAATATACTACAATATATTATCACTATATTATTATATGCTATAATATGTATATATATAGCATATTATATATACTATAATTACTGAAAAAACCGGACCGGAACCGTAAAACCAAAAGTACTAGTTTAGATGTGTAACCGGTGTGGTATTTGTTATTCAAATATCAAAACTGGCGTGTACCAGTTCGATTCTAAAATGTCCAAAATTGGACCGACACGGTTGCACCCCTAACTATAATGACCAGGGTAGAAGAGAAAGTTGCTAGTTGCTACGCATATAACTCTTACATTTTGTGGCCAATCAAAATTCTTTGGCCAACAATGGCGATTGTAAACTAGGAAATAAAGTATCCAAAATCAATTAATGAAGGAATAAAAAACTAAAAACAAAAACAAAAACAAAAATGAAATGCTAAAAAATATTAAATGAATGAATTGCTACAAACACTCGACACTTGGGAAAAAAATAAGAAAAAAAAAGAAAGATTTGCAGCTACTTTGTGTGGTAAACGTCTTTAATGTACAGCCTCCACATCTTGATCGGTGGTGGACAAGGTCGAATCCATCAGTCTCGGAGCACATCTTACATATATTTGCTATCAAAATATTTCATATCCCTGACAATAATAACATGAGATTATTGTGAAGCTAACACACATAAAAATCATTCAAGAACCTCACTTAAAATGTGCTATAAACATTGAACACGCTCAAATAGTTGTTTTAGCTGCTTCCTCTGTTATTGTGCAATGAACTGCTTTCAACAGGGAAGTAACCAAAATAGCTATTGTGTTTCATTCAGTAGTGCAAAGGCAAAGATGGACCTTCCAAAGCCTAGACCAGTTTTAAGTCAGCCACAGCTGACGCAAACCTCACAATTTTTTTTCCTGGTTTTAAATTTACTTTTCCAACTCTTGTAAGGTGTATGGCTGACTCTACAACAGGAACATCAGGTCATTATTGACTGAATACTATATCTACCTGAACGTTTCCTAATTTCCTGGCAGATTTAAAGAATTACCAGAGCAAAGATGTGTACACGTTTACGGAGGTGAGACCTCTAGATGCTGAATCTATCATTTCTTGATGAATTGTTTCTGGCAAACAAGCAGCCGTTGGTCACTGCCGTTCTGAAGGTCAATCACCCTTGCTTCCCACCGTATTTGTGTAGCAAGCATGCGTGCCATCTCTATAGCTCCTACTTTATCAGAGAGAACAACCCATCCCTGAAAACCATTCAGAATTTCATATTACATATCATGAACTTCATCATATAGCAGTGGATATCCAAGCAACTAGCAACTATTGCATCAGACACACCATGGACACAACTTATAGAGAGAGCACATCATATGTACCTAGTAGCAAAGAAAAAAGAAAAGAAAAGGAATTGGAGGTTGAATGAAATTAACTTAAAGTATGAGTGATCCATCTTAGGCAGTTGCTTAGAGAAAGTCAGATTAGGAACAAGAAAAAAGAAGAAAAAGGGGCATACTTCAACTCCCTCCTACTTAGTTTTCTAGCATCTAAGGATTATAAGACAAAGAAAGGAGCCAAAAGCATTTTTGAATTTGCATTAAAATTTCCATAAATCCATATTGTATGAAACTTTCCAGCAGAGAAAAGCCAGATCAGGAACATGAAAGAGGGTGGAAAGGGAGCATAACTCGTGTCCGCTTCCTCCCTATAAGAGTATAACACAAGGACAGGTCTCGAAGGCAATCTTCTAATTTGAATTTCAAAATAATTAATTCACATTCCACCACATTATCCAGCATAAGCAATAAAGAATTGAGTTGCAATACAAATACCTCAGGCCGCAACATCCGGTCCATCTCCAAGAACAAGTCTATTGCACTGCAGCTCTCTGAACTGAGATGTGAAAGGAGCCCATTTGCATGAAGCATATCATATGTCCTGGGGTATGTTGGGAAAGGTTCACACCTGTGTACCAATTGGATAGTTACATCTATTAAGCTGCAAAGCAACCTATTTCTAACAAAGTGTTATTTACTAATTTTGAAGGAAAAAAACACATTATAGTCAATGGACCCAAGAAACGAGGCATGCTTTTTCTTTAGAAGCGAAGGTCATGAATGTTTTCCCCAACCAATTAAGTGAAGTATATGTTTACTACGTCTAAAACTTCCAGTTCAATCCCCAAAAGAGAAATGAAATTGGGAGTTTTCTTTTCTTCTGCTCTTTTTCTTTTTCTTAATTAGCTAGTTGATTCGAAAGTTACGATATATATCTCCAGCAGGCAAGGGGTGCATTATAGATCCAATCCAGCAAGTCTTATATCTTAGAAGGTTTTTAATTAGAACATCACTTGACATCTTGAAGAATAAGATTTCCCACAATTATCATTTTTTATAAGCAGATTTGCGATTAGTTGTTACTAGAAAAATTAGGTAAGGGAGATTTAAGTAAAGATAAACACTAAGCCCCGGTTTGGATTGGAAACTCATCTCATCTAATCATTACAACTTTTTCAAATTCCCACACAAAATATAATAAACAATTCAACTTTTTCAAATCTCAAAACCATAATAATATTAAAAAATAATATTTTATTCAACTCATCTAAAACCATCTCAACTCATCTGTGAATCCAAACAGGGCCTAAATATTCTACTTGGAAGAATAATTTTTAGAAAGAACAGAAATTAATGGCATACCAGTCATGCAAAATCCCAGTAAAGCCTTGATCAAGTATAAGAGGAAGTGTATTACGAGCTCTAATGGGTACAACATTCATCACCCATACCGATTTTTTTTCCTCCAAAAATGCAGCATTTAAACCCCCATAATGGGCATTCATGTCCATCACATTGCGTATCATGTTAAATGGGGGCAATGGGTCCTCATTGCCGGGCCTCTTTGGATGGTCTGAGAAAATTAAGGGTGTAAGCAGAGACCAGTAGTTTTTCAGAGCTGATCTCCAAACCCGTAAGTCTTCAAAGAAATTATCGGGCAGAACTCCTGCAAAGATACGAGCTGATTAATAGACCATCCAGACAACTGGAACACCAAAAAAGTAAAATTAAGAATGGTTAAAAACACTTTTCACCCTTAGATTTACCATGTATTTTACACTTTTCAACTTAAACTATTAAAATTGACACATTGCACCCTCAAGCTACCAAGAACTGACAAGTAACGCCTTTAGTCCAAGTTTCACCACTAAGATCATGATAAATAGTAATGTAGCACAATCTTGTTGGATCCTAACAGAGCTATTTGACACCTGGCTGCAGTAGGAGGGTGCAATTGTCAGTGTATCAGTTTTATTAGTTTGTGTTACAAAATGTCAAATACTTAATAGTTTAGGAGTGAAAAGTGTATTTAACCTTACAACTCATAATAAAAGAATACTTTCCATGAACTTCAAGCTCACTTGCACTCAATTGCGAACCAGCAGATCTATTCTGGATTGGAATCCAGCGTTTGCTAGAGGTCCCACTTATACATGATACAAGGGGCTGATAATATGACTGAACATCATGCCCTTCTTTACAAAGTGGTATGGCACTCTGCTTGCTACAAATAAGAACAAAATGAAGTATTAATAAAGCTGTGAGTTCAAGAGAAAAACAAGGCAGGTCCAAACTACTTCAATGGAGCAAGGAAAAATCAAATCTAAAACTGTAGTTTCTTGATCTCAGAACTCGCAAAGTATGTTATGGAAAACAGTGCATCATTTAACATATCCTAACCGAGAGGCATAACAATCAGAATCCACAGTTTTCTGCCAGATGAAAGTTTCATCTTGCTGCGCTAGAAGACTCCAACAGATTTCTTGGGTCAATTCTTCCATTGGAGTTAACACATTTCTCTTCCTTTTACCCACTGCTGTTCCATGTAGCTTGCCTGAGGGTGAGGTTAACACGAAGTAACCTCCAGGCTTGAGCACCCGGTCAACTTCAATGAGTAAAATCCCATCTGTTCAATGAAGCCATCATTAGACAGCAAAGACATGCTTTTTACAGCCGCAAACAATACTCAACCCCATAATCTATAGATCCACAATAAAAAAAATAAAAAATAAAAGAACAAAAATTAGAAACTTTAAAATATCAATTATGGTGCTATGATGCCCTGTCACTCTAGGTCAGAACTATGTATATCTATTACTCTATTTTTTTCTGGAAAGGGTATCGAGACACGTTCAGTTCCCCCATCCCACTATTACTGCATTCAAACAATGGAGAATCCGTGACAAAAACAAAAAGGCAAGAAGATATCAAGAAAGCAATAAAAGTACAAGTGACATGAATCAAGCACCAAGAAGCTTTGCAACACTAAAAAGAAAGCATGTCATCTATAAGGGGTATGAAACCATGCCTAATCTAACTCTGAAAGTACCTTTTTTGTCCCAAACAATACCACACTGAGCACAATGAACCATGTCAAATGACAAGGATGGATATGGAAGCTGTCTCGAAATGAAGCTTCCAATTATTGCTGGAAGACCTCTCTCAAGTGCCAATTGGACCTGACTGCCAGTTGCCTCGTAAGCCGCAATACAAACAGCCATTAACTTCAGTGAGACTAAATGAGCTCCAAAGCTACCAAATCCACAACCAATATCGAGTACAGTACGCACCTGTAATTAACATCATTAAATGAAAAAATGTACCACAACTGATATTCTACAGCTCTTCACCAGAATGGAGAAAGAAAGTAGCACACAAAGAAACAAAAAACAGATTCTATGGCATTGTTACTTCAAAAAGTTAATTGTTAAACATCATGAGGACAATAAAGAATTGCATTCAACAAATTCCAGACTTCTAAAAACCCAGTGGTGTCCAAAGGGTAACAACTAGAAACATGTCTATAAGATATAAAAAAAAATCTTACACCAGCTTGAAGAAAGTCAGAGTCACTTCCTAACCCTATCATCTCAGCAATTTGGCGAGAATAATCTTTAACACCATCAAAGATCAATCCATCCTCAGAGTGAAAGGCAATTTGATTTTCTTCAAGTAACATCAACCTATCACAACAAATTGTAAATAGTATACACAATCAACTCATAAATTGCCCACAAGCTCAAGAAGAAAACATGTAAAAAACAATATATGTGCGAAAGTTGTGAGTTAAAAAGGCTCTTGCCTATTCTTACTCTCAATAAAATTTTGTTTACCGATTTAAAAAAAAAAAAAAGTCTCCGACCCTTTTGTAGTTGTAGGTAATTTCACAAACTCCAACAGTTAGCTCTAACTGACAAGTACCTTTTGGTCATGCTTCCAGATGAAAGAAATTGGTCTTTGGATATCTTCACATTTCCACTCCATATCACATCCCTACCAGCAGGCCACCTCAGGGGGCTCTTATAGTCCTTGGGAGAGCGAACCAAACACCGGTTTCGATCTCTCAGAACTTCACAATGCCGATCAAACTCCTCCCCATCTTTAAACCCAGCTAACAAATTTGCCGAAACGTTGTAGCAAGGCACGTAATTCTCTCTTTCTTTGCCACAAAGGCCAAGCTCTCTTTGCCTACTAGCTCCAAGTGAGAGAGACCTCAACTCCAAATAATCAACCGCTGCTTGCTCCTTTAGCCTTCTATAGTTTAAATAAATGTCCGGTACTGGTGTAGGAGTTACAGAGTCGAAGGCATTAGAAGAAGATGATCCTAAAACTGCGATTAGTGCGAGCAAGCTAACAAGGCACAAGAGTAACCAGCTGACCGGTGGTCTGGGGCCAAAAATGACAGAGAGTTTATTGAACCAAAAGCTTCTCATGTCCAAATTGTGCAACCCAATCCAAGAATCAAGTTAAGAAAACCCACTAAATAAATAACTCCTCGAATCCATATATCAAAGAACGGGAAAAACCACCTATCATAACATACGAGCTTCTATACATATTATCATGAATCTGAACTATTGCCACAGACATTGAAACAACAACCCTTCACATGTCTCAAATAAGGCAGCTATATCTCTTCCCACTTGATTTTACCATCGGACGCACGTAATTCTGATAAGATACAGTGAAAACTAATAGATATCAACCATAAACAAATGTGAGATACAAAATTCAGATCCCCAAGTTTCAATGTCCACCAATGGATCAACTATCCAATTAAAAAAACACAAAAAGAGAAAAATCTAGAAGTATTCTTCCAAATAATGCCCGATTCCAGGCTATAAACCAACTGATCACGACTGAGTAATGCCAATTCTGACAGACCAATCCTCTCAATCTACTAGATCAACCTGCAAAGAAGTGGAATAATGGGTCACTAACGGTACTGTTCTGTAGCTGAGCAAAATAACCGAATCTCACGACAGATAACATATACTCATGAGATCCCAAAATTTTCTTTCCTTTTGCCAAGGTTCCCAACAACCAAAAAGCATAAAATGCAAAAATATTATAAAAAAATGCATCACTTTTCCATTATCATAATCCAGTGAGCGAAACCCAGATCTTGGAAAGGACAGACATGAACACAGATCCAATCCAACCAATACCAAACCACTATCCACCCAGATACAAACACACTGACCAATGGACATTGATCTAAAATCAGCGTGAACGAACATAACAAGTAGGATTTTGGGGGCGTACCCTTTTGGGTCGTTGAAGAATCAAGACACAGATTCAGAGCCAATGAGAGAGAGAGAGAGTCCAAATTTATCAGATTCGAGTTCTTGGGACGTGTTTTTGTTGGGTCATTTTTTTTCATAACATTTTAGAGACGACGGAAAAATGATTAGATCCATAAGCGGGTGTCATCTTACCAATCTTATTTAATTCTAATTAATAATTTTATTATTATTTATAAATTATTTTAATTCATTTCATTTTATCTTATCTTATTTCATTATTTAAAAAAACTTTAATGCCTAAATAATTTTTTTACGGGACAAAACAAACAGTAAAAATTATATCATTTTTTTTTAATTTTCTTTTAATTTACCATTGCGTGGACACAGACTTATGTTGAAGTTATTTTATGTTGTCTTGATTAGGACTTTCACTTTCCGAATTGAAAAATACAAAACAAAATTTATGTAATTAAGTTTGGTTTATATCTATGCCAAAATATTTGGTTTACAAATAAATTTTATTAAAATAAAATTTATAAATTGATGTAATTTATTGTGATATATCAAATTTTAAAATTATTTTAATCTAATATATCATATTTAGTCACTATGAATTTATTTTTATAAAATCTTTTTATGAACTTAAGACTTCTCTATCTAATATCATAAGGAAAATGATTTACCTACAACACATTATATAATACATTGTACAACAATGTGTTAAATGAGAGATATTATTATAAAATCATCTTATAAAATATCTTTATTTTATAAGATAATTTTACAATAATACTCTTCATTTAACACATTGTTGTATAATATGTTGTATAATGTGTTGTAGGTGTATCATTATTCTATTTTTTAATATTTTTAAATATTTAAATAAATAAATCATATTATTATTAAAAAATAATTTCTTAATCATTAAATTAAAAAATAATATAAAAAATTATAACGATTATTTGATTAAATATTTAAAAAGAGTATTTTTCTATTATAAAATGTTAAGTAACCATTATTTGATTAGAAATGTTTGGTTTGTCTAACAAGTGTAAATAAATTATTTAAAAATTGACTTGATTTGATGGGTTATTTTAGACTTAAAAAATCCTATTATCATAAAATAGATAATTCATTTTGTCATAATCAATCGTACTTTCTCAAATGATTGTACATTTAAATGTTTGTCATATAAAATTATTTATAATACGTCACATAAACAGTGTGACTGAAGAACATCATTTTTCTTTCTAAATTCAATAATTTTGGATTTTTTTTATAAATCATTTCCTCTTATCGTATATCATAAACTGAAGTGTTATAATTACAAATAGATTTTATAAAAATAAATTCATAAATTGATATGATTTTAAATAATATATCAAATGTACTTTATAATAAAAATAATTTTATTATCTAATATATCATATAAAATTATGTCTATTTATAAATTAATATTTATGAAATTTTTATAATTAAAATATTTAATATCAAAGAATACGGATAATGAACTAAGGAGACATTGATTTTCTGAAAAATAGTTGCTTCGTTGAGAAGAAAAGAAAAAACTTAAAGAAGTAAAAGAAAAGAAGCCTAATTAAAGTGGTTGATTATGGGACCACTTTAGGAGGGGAAGATAGACAGCCACGCTGTCTGATGTATATATCTCGACACTGACCTATCGGGACACAGCCATGTTCAATTATTCCACCTATAACTGTTGCCTTCTCCGCACGTCAAATCCCTGTTTACTGTTTCCAACTTCATCTTTTTTCCACGACAAGAAGGGACAAGACCAGGATTTGCCCATAATTCAAGGGAGTTCTATTATTTAGAGTTCTCGTTTTTCAATTATTTTTTAAAGTATTTTTTAACATTTTTAAACATTAAGAAAAAATTAAAAAAATATACAATTTTATCAATAATCACTTCCTTAATCATTAAGTAAAAAAAAATTATAAAAATTGAAATACTCGAGCAATAACTTTAAACGATAACATTAAGAAGGCTAAATAGCATTTTCCTTATTTAGAGTATCCTCATTGGCTTGGCCAAAGTCCAATGATAGTTAAACTTTAGTCAATATGTGCCAAAAAACCACCACATTGTATTGGGCATCTCTATAAAATTTTAAACTTTTGCTACAATGATTCTCCAAATTTGTTGGTGAACAGTAGGTTAGCCAAATATTAAAATATTCAATTCTCACTTCTCTCACAAAATATGTAAGTATGTTTTGTAATTAAGAAATTTGGTTTGATTTATTATTATTAAATATAAAATGTGATAAAAATAAATTAATTAGTTAATATTAATTAGAATATTAATTATTAAGTTAATTATAATGATAAGTTAATTATAATATAATAATAATTATTATTAATATTTAATATTAATTTAATATTTAATAAATTTGATAAATATTAATATTAATTTAATTAGAATATTATTATTATTTAATTTTAATTTAATATTTAATAAATGTAATAAATATTAATTTAATTTAATTAGAATATAATTATTATTAATATTAAATTGGTAGAATTATAAAATGTGATACAAATAAATTAAATAAAAAATTATTAAATTAATAATATTTTATTATTATATAGAGAGTAAATGGTTAATTCAATGTAGAGATTGAATTTAAATGAAATAGGTAAATGTAAAAAAGTGTGATATTGGCTAAATTTTGAAAATAAATTTAGTCAAGCCAATGAGAATGCTCTTATATGAGTAGTGTTAGGGTGCCGCCCAGCAGTAAAGGCAATAAAGGTTGGGCGTGCCAAACTAAATCTAACTTTTTTATTTTTTAAATATCTTTAATAATTTTTAAAAATAAAAAACATATATCAATACATTGATAATTAATTCTTTAATCATTAAAAAAAAATAAAAAAAAAATTAAATATATAAACAGTCAAAATGAAAGAACAAAATGACTCATTTTGTCATACTAAAAATTTAATAGTGTGGGGTGCTCAAGTAGGCCTTAGCCATATGAAACTAGTTGACAAAGATCGCTCTATGTTAGAGAACTGTTACAAGATCAAACAAAAATTACAATGAAAATAAAAGAAAAACAAATTAAAAAGGAAAAGGAATAAAGAGTTCAATGGTGGTTCAAAGATATAATTTGAATTCAGTAAAGCCATCCGGAATAGAATAGATGAGAATGCTTTTGGTGGTGTTGTTCCAAGCAGCCCATTTTGCAATACTGTATGCAATAAAATTGATATTAAAATCTTGTGTAAAGTCTACACGTCATGTCCATCTTTCACTCAGTTGCAGAGAATCTCCATCCTTTAGAAACACAAGAATAAGTTCTTGATGGATAATGTGACATCAACACAGTACACTGATAAGAGAAATAAATAAAACTGCAGTATATAGCATTTTCCAAAGTGTAATACAAATGAAAAAATCCTATGAAAAACCAGCGCATCCATATATGTTCGTTCGTAGAAGAACTCAAAAGTCTCACATAACCTAGAAAAACAAATTACTTGATTTTTGTTACTTTTCACCACAAAAATCAATGGCAATCTCCATAATGCATAAACATACTCGAAAGTAGTTCCTAGTTCCCTGTTCAAGTAGTCCACAAACATCCTCTTGGCACTATCTGCATCAGACGGTGGCAGCGGCTCGCTTAAACTCGTCTATCCAGTCAGTTTCATAAAAGTTCGTCGCAGCCTACGTAATTCTGGCAACCCAACTGATCTTGAAATGTTAATGGTTGGTAATCCATGGCCAAGAGAAACCCCATTTAGAGGCCCTCCAAGTGCCTGGGATTGTGCTTTTACAATAGCATTAGTGACTTCCTGCGTTGCTCTATCCAACTCGTATAGAGAATTCGCCTCCGAAAATCGTGCATTTTGTGTTGCGATTGTTGGCTGCAAAACCTTTGCATCGTGTGTTTTTGAGTCTACATTCTTTGTCAAATATGAAACTGCATCCAAGATGGTAGCAGAAGATTTCTCTATTCCATATTTATATGGCCATAATTCAACAAACGGGAATCCCATCAATTTCTTTTATTCCGATTTCTCGAACCTTCTTACCAAATCTTCAAATATCACCTCATTGTAAGAAGTTTCTCCATTTTCCCTTCGTTCTTCATTCCATTTTCTACAATGGGTTTCGTCCACATCACAATATAGCACACAGTATCTTATTCCTGAAGCACGAGCCAAACACCACAACTCATACCTGTAACCCTTTATGCTATTCAAAGAATCTACAATAATAATATTATCTTTTGAGACTGATCTATCAACTTCAGACCTAAGCACTCCTCTTAAGTTCTTCTCAGCAGTCATATTGGCATAACTCTGATTGCGATCAAGATGAAGAGAAGTTTCATCAATGATCCTAACTGTCAGCTTTGATTCTGTATCTTTGAGAGCTTCAGATAGGAATAGGGCTGCTATGGACTTCCCACTGCACGATTGCCCACAAGTTTACAACCAACGCCATTTGACAAAAACTGAACTTTTATGCTTCTTACCAGGGAACTATTGACTGCATGAAAATCAGTGAACACATCAATAAAGATCCTTGTCTCTAATTATCTAGAATATGTATTTCATCTATCCCTTTGTCCCCATCTACGTGTCTTGGATTAAAACAACAAGAATAACGTGATATCTAATGACACAATGTATACTATAAGGCGTGCTTGATTT
This sequence comes from Juglans mandshurica, assembly GCA_022457165.1. NCBI lineage: Eukaryota > Viridiplantae > Streptophyta > Magnoliopsida > Fagales > Juglandaceae > Juglans > Juglans mandshurica. The sequence goes on along the minus strand of CM039629.1, from coordinate 20,653,331 downwards.
GTTCCTTGATTACTGAGTAATATGAAAATACTCCAACTTCTTAAAATCAGACACTCATTCGGGGACATCAAGAAAAGAAAGCAATACACTCAATATGGGCATATAATTCAGCCCTATGTACAGAGCCATGTGATCAATAAGAAGTGTCTTGATTGGTTCCATGATTACTGACGGTAATATATATATGGAAAGATATACTTTGACTATTTGAAAGCAGATGCTCATTTGTGGATATTAAAAAAAAAAAAAAAACCAAAAGAATGTGACACACTCAATATGGGATAGAGGGTGTATAATCCGCCCGATGAACGGAGCCATGTGATAAAAAGTTCTGAAATTAAGAAGTCTTTAAACGTTGTGGTATTAAAAAAAGACTTCAAAGTAATTTGTAGAATACAGCTATAGCACATGCTGGAACAACAAAATATCAAGTTCATAGAACCAGTAGAAAATGCACACTTCGATTGTCCATTCTTATAGTCTCAAAATCATTATAGTACAAACTTTGCCCCTTGTTAAATTAGAGTGGCTGTAAACCTCGCAAGTTGCCCTTCATTCCTAAAACTCTTCATTTGAATGCACTTAAAAGACTTACAAAATAACTTAATCGTACATAAAATATCCTAATAACTAAGAGCGTAATCGATCCAATTTGGTTTGATTTTGGACAAAATTTAAGACCGAACCAGTATGCACTACTTTTACATTTTCGAAAACTGATTATGCATTGATTACCTTCCTAAACCGATACCTCCAATTTTACCGGTTTTGGTCCGGTTCGGTCCAATTTTAATAAAATGCAAATGTCATAAAAACTCCATTTGTTCAAAAAAAAAAAAAAAACTCACTTTTTGAAAAAAATCTTATTATTTATAAAAATCTGCTTTATAAAAAAATCTTTTATGTAAAAAAAAAAAGATTTGCTATAAAAAAACTGCTATAAAACAAAAACAGAAAACATAAATATGCTATAAATATATATATATATATATATATATATATATACACATGTACATATAAATATATGCTATAAGCCTATAAATATAATTGCTACAAAAATTGAAAACAAAAAATCTGCAATGAAAAGGAAATTCTGCTATGAAATAAAATAAGTCCAAAAGTCTAAATTACAAGTCGAAAAATCCAACAAATTACAAGTCCAAAAGTCCAAATTACAAGAACATCCAATAAGAAACGTTACAAGTAGAACAAACAGCTATGCACCAAGCCATCAACTTCAATAGTCTATTCAACAAACCTTGCAATTGTATGAAAATAAATCAAGTAGTTAATTCCAATAAAAAGTTATTAATTACATAAAATGAAAAAAAAAAAAAACTCAAGGAAAGATGTAAAAAGATGACCTACCTTAAATTTAATCATCTCCAACCAAAGAAGTAGGTCTTAAAGAACTCCCTAAGTCTTCCATGAGCTCTACACAAAAGGAAACAAAAAGAGAATAGACATAATAATTAAAACAAATCAAAATATGATATTCTTTAGAAACAATAAAAGAAAAGGTGAATGATGCTACATACATGTATCAAATTTCTCAAACTCCTCAATATCATCCATTAAACTGTGAATGTTAATCGGGGAAGAAGAATGGAGCCAATGTTGTGTATAAATAAGAGCTTCTACCATAAGTGGAGATAGGCTACTGCGAAAATGATCAAGTACTTGACCTGTTGTGCTAAAAGCCGACTCAGAGGCAACTGTAGATATCGGAACTGCAAGAACATCCCGCGCAACTTTTGAAAGCATGCGGTATCTAATGGAGTTAACCTTCCACCAAGTCAACAAGTTGAAGTTAGCATTATCTTGTATACATTTTTTAGACAAATATCTATCCACTTCAGATTTACTCTCCAAAGAGTTCTCCGACTCCAAATGCTTCTTAAATTGAGCCAAATGAAATCTGAAATCACTTGCCCAAACAGTCGAACTTGTAGTATTAGCCCCTCCCTCGCTTGATTGGCTCATAGTTTGATTTTGTGCCCCAACATCACCTCCGTCAATTTCACAATAACTATCGTATAAACGAGTTAATGCATCTTTAACCCGATCCACCAACATAAGAACTTTCGAACTATTATGATCATATATTATTTCCAAACAAAATGCTAGACCACGCATTTTATATCGAGGATCAAGAACAAACCCAACATAAAACAAAAGATTCATTTTTTCAAGATTTCCCCAATATTTCTCAAATTTAGATTTCATATTAAATGCCATTGTCCTCAAATTATGAGGCTCTTCCACACACTCCAAATTAATTGCATATTGAATTGTCGCAAGCTCGAATACAAAATAGTTGCAAGTGACATTATTGTCCCCCAAGAAACACAATGTTGCATCGTAAAAAAGTTTAAAAAACTTTACAAACAACCTACTCGTATCCCAATCATCCTTGGTTGGAGGCCCTAACTTGGATGCCCCTCCTTTACTCAACTCATTAACGCAATCATCATCCTCACTATCATCCTCCCCAACGCTCTTAACATATTCCGAATCTTCATCCTCTAGTCGTTCAAATGCTTTTTGAAACTTTTCAGCCTTATCCAACATAATATAGGTAGAGTTCCAACGAGTCGCTTCATCTAAGCATACACTATTTTTACAAGTAATATCCTCACTATCACAACATTGCTTGAATGTGTTCCACCTTTGTGGAGAAGATTTCACATACTTCACAGCCCTTCTAATTCGTGCAATTGATTGATCAAATTCTTTCAACCCATCCCGAACAATCAAGTTCAAGAAATGAGCACAACATCTCATATGCAAGAACTCATGTTCCAAAACCGTATCATTTCTATTCATTGTCTTTCTTTTGATATACGAAACTGCCTCATTATTTGAACTTGTATCATCGAGTGTAATTGTAAATATTTTGGGGCTCCCCCATTCAAGCAAACACATTTCAATTTTTTTACCTAGTGTCTCACCCTTATGGTTTTCCACCTTACAAAAATTGATAATTCTTTTGTGCATTTTCCAATCTTCATCAATAAAATGTGCGGTGAGACACAGGTAGTTAAAATTTTGCACAGATGTCCATGTATCCGTGGTTAGACAAATGCGCTGCCCCTTAAGAGCACTTTTCAACTTGTCTTTCTCTCTCAAATAAAGTTTAAAAATATCTTTTGCAACCGTTACACGTGATGGAATCTCATTCCATCTAGGTTGCACAACAAGCATAAATTTCTTAAACCCCTCCCCTTCCACAAATCTAAAAGGAAGCTTATCAACAATCAACATTTCTGCTAAGGCTTCTCTACAAGCCTTAACACTAAAAGCAATAGGTACAAGCCCCCCACTGGTTTCTCCAGGCTTGAAACCTAATACAGATTGGTTTCTATCCCCATTCCTAAGTGGAGACTTCTTACATGTTTTCTCTAAGTGCTGCAACATTGATTTTGTGCCATTTATATTTGGATCACAAGCATAAGTAGTCCAGCAAAAGTTACATGCAGCCCTAGGTCTCGAATTATCCTCAGTTTTAATCTTTGTAAAATACTCCCAAACTATAGATCTTTTCCTACCACTACCAGGACCAGTAGATGGCTTACTTACATTAGATATGGGAGAAATCGGATTATTAGTTGCTGTTGATTCAATGGTCCTTTCTGTTAAAGGTTGAACATCGCGGAGTGTTTCTGTTTCATTTGAAGGATCCATCTGTAGTAACAAAAATAAAATTATAAAATATTAAAATCAATAATAACAAAAATCTCTAATCTATAAAATAAAATCAGCTATAAGTTATAACAACTAACAAAATCAGCTTTATAGCCTTTATTAAAATTGATTTCCAGGTTATTAAACTAGCTATAACACAAACTCCAACTCTCCAAGTCTCCAACTCCCCAAGTCTCCAACTCCAAGAGTCCAAATAAAAGGAAAAGAAAAGTAAAAAAACCAAAAAAAGTAAAGTAAATGACACAAAAGTTATTACAATTTACAATCAAAGGCTTCGGCCATTACCACCTAATAATAAAGTGATATTACAAATTACAAATCACATAATAATAGCTAATAACTAATGTCACATGGTTCCATTTCCCAGTAATCAATGTACTAAGTCCTGTCAGAAGAACACCACACCATAGAGGAATACTGAAGAACATATTCAATGCAAAAGCTGTACCAATAACTGGAAATAGGAAGAAGCAAAGTCAGAATAACATGTACATCTATAAAGTCTACCAATGCAAGCTGTATAGTTTTTCTTCTTCTTCACAGGTTGATATAGTATGCTCTATATGAAGCAAATTTAAAAAAAAAAAAAAAAAAAACTTAATGGTATGCCGTCCTTTTTTACCAGGTATCTATTATCTAAGTTGGATCATGATTTTAATTAATTACTTCATTCATGATCACCATACATATAGTTTCAGATTCGTAGGGCTTCATATAGACTTAATAATTTAGTACACTACTTAAAGCCAGTGGAGTTGCTGCAAATAGGTCGAACATGACTTCATATTATTGAAAAGAAATACTTAAAGCCAGCTGGGGGACAAAAATACATATCTGGACTAAGTTCTATTACACTCAATAATACCAAGCTACACACGAAACAAGAGACATAGGCATCTAATGCAAAACAACCAACATAGCCGCTTTGAGCAGCGAGGTGAACCTGCAAAAGTAAGGCAATTTTACTGCCCAATTTAACCATCACCAATTACCAAAAACAATGGATGCTGGTTAGATTAACAAAGTACCATATATATATATATATATATATATATATATTTAATTTATTCAAAACTTCGTGCAAGAATCATGTGCTGATCATGAAGATTAGGTGACGTTCTGATCAGAGAAACCAGACCCATTCTAAAGCTGCCTCTAATAGATTCATCCCACAATATTATATATATATATATATATATATATATATATATAGAAAAACAAAGGAAAATGAGAATCGGAAGAATTTTTCTAAGAATATAATAAACGGCGAAACCATACCTTAGGGGAGGGGATGGAGACTCGGAGAGGGCAGGGCAGGAGCAGCGACGAAGGGGCTGGAGACTCAGAGAAGGGAGGGGCTGGAGATGGGGGGGGGGGGATGCGACGATAGGCTAGGGTTTTCTGAGAAGAGAGAGAGAGAGATCAGAGAAGTGAAAAATTAAAATGGGTAATTGGGGATTGAGATTCGCCCCCCCTGGGGGGGTGTGATTTGGCGGGAAGGGGGAGGGAATGAAAAGTAATGTTGAAACGGTGCGGTTTGGATTGAAATTGGATCGGCGCTGTTGCAACATACGGTTTATTTAAAAGAAAAAACTAACAAGCAACTCAGTTTCAATTTTGCTCCTCCAGTGGACTTAAATGGCGTTGTTTAGGTCTAATTTTATACTAAACGGCGCAGTTTCTTGATTCTTGAATAAGGTATTTTTTTAGCTTGTGATTTTTTTATATTTTTAGCACATAAATTACTAAAAAAAATTATTTATACTATAACTCTTATAATATATTAATATATACTAAAATTAAAATGGGGATTAGGTGGAGGGAATGAAAAGTAATGTTGAAACGATACAGTTTGGATTGAAATTAGATCCAAATGGCGTTGTTTCAACATATGGTTTATTTAAAAAAAAATAAAAAACTAACACGCAACTTAATTTCAATGTTGCTCTCCCAGTGGACTCAAATGGCATTGTTTAGGTCCAATTTTATACTAAATGACGCCATTTCTTGATTCTTGAATGAGGTATTTTGTTAGCCTGTGATTCTTTTATATTTTTGGCACATAGATTACAGTATTAGTAATAATGTATATTTCATAATTATATACATTATGAAATATATATATAATAATACATTGATACTAAATTATTACTAATACTATATACCATACTAATAGTGATATTAATACTATATATAGTTATAGTGATTTAGTTATAATGAATCAATGATTAGTATAACTATATATTAATATTAGTTATAGTGATTTAGTATAACTATATTAGTATAAGTTATAGTGATTACTGATTAGTATAACTATATATTAGTATTTATTATAGTGATTTTAATTTAGTATACCTATATAATAATATTAGTATAACTATCAATATAACTATATCACTAAAATACGATGTTTTGAATACCGTACCGGACGTCGTACCGGTCAAGGCACTGGAACGAAATATTTCGGTACCAATACCATTTCGGGATAGCGTTTTGGGATAACGTTTCGGGATAGTCGATATATAAATAAATTATATATATAAATATATATAAAAATTATATTCCAAAATAATAGTCTATATATAAATAAATTATATATAAATACATATATATATAAATTATAAATAGTCTAGTCTGAATTAGGGGTTAAAAAATAAGTTTGTAATTTGAAAAAACCGGGAAAAAAAAAACACACACACAAGTCGAAATATCGGCCGGTACCGGCCGAAATTTAGTCCGGTACGGCCGGTATAATACAGATATAGTACCTGTACCAGCTGAACGGTCGAAACGAAAAATTTCGACCGTACCGGCCGATACGGTACGAAGTTTAAAACAGTGCTAAAAAACCTAGGTCTTCCTTTGGAAGCATTTTTTAAGGCTATAACTATATGAGATGGGGGTGGTGGAGAAGATAGAGACAAGGTTGGTTGGTTGGAAATTGATGTATTTATCGAAAATGGGTTGCCTCAATCTTATTAAGAGCACCCTTACTAACCTTCCCATATATTTTTTATCCATGTTTCCTATGCCTGCAAGGGTGGCAAACAGGATTGAGAAACTCTTTAATGCGTTCTTATGGAGAGCATGAGAGAAGAGAAGAAATTTCATCTGGTTAGATGGAAGACAGTTTGTGCTCCAATTGTGTATGGGGGGTTGGGTGTGTGTAATTTGAGAATTTTTAATAAAGCTCTATTGGGAAAATGGCTATGGAGATATCATTCGAAGGGAGGATCATTATAGAAAGAAATTATCGACACTAGATATGGAGCTGCTTGGAGGTGTTGGTGCTCAAATGAAGTGTGAGGGGGGGGGGGGGGGGGGTATGGGGTGGGTTTATGGAACTTTATAAGGAGGAGGTGGCCTTGTTTTGAAAAACACATTATGTTTGTAGTCGGAGAGGGCAATCGAATAAGTTTTTGGAGGAATGTGTGGTGTGGAAAACATGCATTGGAAAGGGTTTTTTCGGCTCTTTATTGTATTGCAGCTAATAGGGAGGCTTCAGTGGCAGATATGCGTCTATTCTCTCATGGCGCTTATAAGTGGAATATACTTTTTAATAGAAATTTTCACGATTGGAAATTAGCTAACGTATCAGATTTTTTCAGCCTACTATACTCCATGGGGACTCCTACGGCACAACATGATAGATTGAAGTAGAGGTCTAATGATAACAAGAAATGTATGGTTAATGTGTGCTATAAAATTTTATCAACATAGGATCATACTCCGTTCCCTTGGAAGAATATTTGGAAGTCTTGTGTGCCTTCTAAAGTAGGCTTTTTTATATGAAATGCTGCTCTTGGGAAGATCTTGACCACGAATAATTTGAGGAAGAGGGGTTGTATCATGATTGATTGGTGTTATATGTATAAAAAGAATGAAGAATATGTGGATCATCTCTTACTGCATTGTGAGGTAATAAGGATGTTGTGGGATGAGATTTTTCAAATGGTTAATATTGCTTGGGTTATGCCTTTGAGGGTGGTGGACTTGTTGGGTTGTTGGAGGAAGATGCAAGATTGTCATCAAGTGACAGCCGTGTGGAAGATGATCCTGTTGTGCATCATATGGTATATGTGGTTGGAAAGGAATGCGTGTTGCTTTGAAGACAAAGAACGCACAATGGAGGAGCTGAAGAACTTTTTACTCCACACTTTAGTGCTTTGGTTTTCCACTATTGTACTAAATGGGGACAATGCTCATTATTTCTTGTCTTTAATGTATCGCTCTTAGAATGTATTTAGGTATTTTTCTGTATACTTCATGTGTACACGGTCTATGTTTACTTCATTCATATCAATAATATTTATCTCTTATAAAAAAAAATTATACTAAATCATTATATGATACTATATCATATAGTGATATAGTATTAGTATAATTACTAATACTATAATGATTTATATAGTTCTTTATATATAGACTTAAAGTGAATTACTAATAGTGTTAAGGCATAAAATGTAATTAATATATTAATATACTAATGTATACTAATTAATTAAAGCGAAATGTAATTAATATACTAATGTATTATAAATTTATTAAAAAGAATATGTTGAGAATTTATTAGGCCATAAAATGTTATTAATATATATATTTTATGTTTAAAACATATGATCAAATAAATTTTCATATTTAAAATTAAAATTTTATGTTATAAATTATAATAGCATTATTTTATATATAATTATAATTTATATTATTATATATAATATAAAAAATATTATATATAATATTAAAAAATTTTAATTAAAAATATATAATATAGCGAACTGGTCCGATCCTAAAAAGCATAGAACCGGAACCGGACTGGTACCGGCCAGTTTTGGAACTAAGGAAACCATTCCCAGACCAGTTCTACTGCTTCGAGCCTGTCTGGACTGATTTTTCGGTTAATTTTTACACCCCTACTAAAAACAAACATAGTGTAGTAAAGATTTTTTTTTTTTGTGTATTTTCTTTCGTTAAAATACTGCATGGCATTCCTGTAAGGAAAAATCTAGTTGTAAGCGATTCTGCGTACTAATACGCGCACTCATTCAATATGATTTAGAATATTGAAGACAAAAATATTGAAAACAGTGCTAATTTAAATTTAGAATATAAAGACAAAAATATTAGTATACAGATTAATACGCAAACTTACTTGTAGATAGCAAAACTCTTCATGTAAAGGGTTTCTCAGTAGGTACGAAGGACTCAAAGTCCAATTGTCTGTTTTTCACTTTATTCCACAAAGAATCACGAGGGTTCAAATCCCACCGATTTTGAAACTACCGATTTTATAGAAAAACAACTCAATATGGACTCATGGTTTAGTTTGAACCAAAGGTAAAACTCTAGAGGTTATTATGTAATTCCCACAAAAAATAAACAACTTTTATAAGACATGAATTAGCAATTTTGAAAGAAATAAATAATAATAAATAAATAAACTTCAAAATATTACATTGATACCACAGATAAAAGAAAATATAAAATAATTACTTAATTACAAGCAGGTGGTTAAATTCATGAAGCCATTACAAGCAGATACCTAAATTCGGATACCCTCTGGGCACCAAAGGACCCGGATTCTTTATCAATTATTACTAATAAATTTCAAAAGAAATTACAAGCATGAAATATAAATACACTTCTTCGCTAAACCTCATAGAATGAGTATGGGTCATGGTTTTATAAATTTGCTTTGTTTGCTTCTTAAACCTATCTCAACTCATTTCAACTCATCATTACAAAGTTTTCAAATTTCAATATAAAATATAATAAATAATTTAACTTTTTCAAATCTTAAAATAATAATAATATTTTAATAATATTTTATCATCTTAACTCAACTCAATTCAGTTCAACATCCAAATGCAACCTAAAACTGTTAAATTTTGTCGTCAATGGTTCTATCTTATCTCTCTCTTAAAACCACAAAAGATCACTATATCGATCGCAATTGCAAGATACATTGTTATTATATATTGTACAAAGAAACATGTAAAAAAAAAAAGATATATTATGCATAAGTAAGAAAGATTACTACTTGTTAAAAGGGAAAACAGGAGACATGCTCATGTTCTTGAACTCTGATCTACCACTGCCTCTAGTCTTAGCAACAAAATATTAACAAATAAGAACAACAATAACGATTCATACAGCATCTAAATAACCCAAAGGACCGAAAGTTAAAAAATTATTGAGAGAATACTAGTAAGTAAAATTTTCATACATTGTCTGAATTAGGCAACTATCTCCATGGAATTAAATCGCATCAATATGGTCACACACTTGAAATAACAAAAATAATATTCAATATCACGTGCATAATAACTTTCGAAAATGAAGGTAGAAACAATTACAAATAAGCAAAACTTCACACCTCCTCATTGCCCGATGGATACTGCAATTAGGCCTTGTGTTAGTAATTCACATACGAAATTTAAAAAAATAAATAAAAGAAGGCATCTACTTGGTTACTCTAATGATACGGATATGAATTTGAATATATATTTGGTGTCATAAAAAATGTCGGGTAGTATGGATTTACGGGACCATGATAGCCCTACAATACAATAATAAAAAATACGTTAATTAAATAGAAATACCTAACATTTCAAAATATCGAAATGAACAATGTGTACCACACTTGGGTCGGTGAAATCGATATAGAAGGCTTGGATGGCTTTAGAGTAAAATGGTGTGAGTCGATACCTAAGGATTATGATATTAATCATCCCATGTAATGCCGCAGATTGCGTAGCAATTGTCATCCTGTATAGGCAAATTAACAAGTGAAACATAATACTTAGTCTCCAATCATTTAATGTCACATAATAGGATAATGAGAAAATAAATGATAAATAACATTACTTTTTCTGCATAAGTAGACTTTGATATGTTTTCTTGAATGTAATTAACAAAAAAGTTAGACCCTAACTTTGAAAACAATACTAGAATTGCCTTTTGGCATAGTTAAATACAATTTTAGAATGCTCATTGAAAAAACGGGACCTATCATTACAAAATAGATTTTTTTAAATGGATCATAAATTTATCTAATATTTTTTTAAAGGAATGTGCGACACTTATGTCTTAAATTTATACAAATAATTTAATAATACTATGATGATATGATCCTCCATCACGATTTGCCCATAATTCAAGGCAGTTCTATTATTTATATATGATTTGATATTTGTTAGCGGACCGAATTTGTACCTCTATTATTTTTATCAACGTAGAATAAAACATGTTCAATGTAAGCATAGTTATTTTTTTTTTTTTAAATAAGTAAATATGAGATTCACATAAAAATTAATTTTTTTTAAGAAAAAGACCAAACACTATTCGAAACAGTCCCATTTTTCGTTTGTTACTGTGGTTGGGTAAATCGAGTCACGACTGAGGCCCAACCCATTCGGTCATGCCCTTGTTGTGTGGACTTGGGTTGATGAGCCTAACAAAACTGGAAAATTCATGAGTTTACCGCATCAGATTAATGCTTTATCGTGTGAAGGTCGATCTCACCTTGTTAGGATTGAATCATTCTATCCTACTAAAAACTTAGGCTCGTTTGAATATAAGAAGTGTTTTATTTCATCTCATCTTATCATTATAATTTTTTCAACTTTTTCAAATCTCAAAACAATAATAATATTAAAAATAATATTATAATAATATTTTATTCAACTTTCATCTCAACTCATTATCCAAACGGTACCCTAATGAGATCGCTCTATGTTAGAGAACTGTTACAAGATCAAACAAAAATTACAATGAAAAGAAAAGAAAAACAAATTAAAAAGGGAAAGGAATAAAGAGTTCATGGTGGTTCAAAGATATAATTTGAATTCAGAAAGCCGTCCGGGATAGAATAGATGAGAATGCTTTTGGTGGTGTTTACAGCTTTATTATTCTGGTTACAGATCTGTCATGCAAGAACCATTACATCAAAAGTACTCACATAAAGGGAAGATAGAAAATGAGAACGAAATTATGATCTTCCAAACGGATCTGAAACGACCTACCACTTTCTGTAAGAGAACAAGTTATAAAAGAATAAGTTCTTGATGGATAATGTGACATCGATACAGCAACTGATGAGAGAAATAAAAATGCGGTATATAGCAATTTCCAAAGTGTAATACAAATCCTATGAAAAACCAGCGCATCCATATATGTTTGTTCGTAGAAGAACTCAAAAGTCTCACATAACCTAGGAAAACAAATTACTTGATTTTTGTTACTTTTCACGTCAAAAATCAATGGCAATCTCCATAATACATAAACATGATACTCGAAATTATATTCCTTCAAGCAGTTCCTAGTTCCCTGTTCAAGTAATCCACAAACATCCTCTTGGCACTATCTGCATCAGACGGTGGCGGCGGCCCGCTTAAACTCGTCTGTCCAGTCAGTTTAATAAAAGTTCGTCGCAGCCTACGTAGTTCTGGCAACCCAACTGATCTTGAAATGTTGATGGTTGGTAATCCATAGCCAAGAGATACCCCATTTAGAGGCCCTCCAAGTGCCAGGGATTGTGCTTCTACAATAGCATTAGTGACTTCCTGCGTTGCTCTATCCAACTCGTATAGAGAATTTGCCTCCGAAAATCGTGCATTTTGTGTTGCGATTGTTGGCTGCAAAACCTTTACATCGTGTGTTTTTGAGTCCACCTTCTTTGTCAAATATGAAACTGCATCCAAGATGGCAACAGAAGATTTCTCTATTCCATCTTTATATGGCCATAACTCAAACAAAGGGGAATCCCATCGATTTCTCTTATCCGGTTTCTCAAACCTTCTTACCAAATCTTCAAATATCACCTCATTGTAAGAAGCTTCTCCCTTTTCCATTCGTTCTTCATTCCATTTTCTACAATGGGTTTCTTCCACATCACAATATAGCACACAGTATCTTATTCCTGAAGCACGAGCCAAACACCACAACTCATACCTGTAACCCTTTATGCTATTCAAAGAATCTACAATAATAATATTATCTTTTGAGACTGATCTATCAACTTCAGACCTAAGCACTCCTCTTAAGTTCTTCTCAGCAGTCATATTGGCATAACTCTGATTGCGATCAAGATGAAGAGAAGTTTCATCAATGATCCTAACTGTCAGCTTTGATTCTGTATCTTTGAGAGCTTCAGATAGGAATAGGGCAGCTGTGGACTTCCCACTGCACGGTTGCCCACAGATTACAACCAAAGCCATTTGACAAAAATTTGAACTTTTACGCTTCTTACCAGAGAACTATTTACTGCATGAAAATCAATGAACACATCAATAAAGATCCTTGTCTCTAATTATCTAAAATATGTATTTTCTTCTACCCCTTTGTCCCCATCTAAGCGTCTTGGTTTAAAACAACAAGAATAACGTGATATTTAATGACACAATGTATACTATAAGGCGTGCTTGATTTGTTCCTTGATTACTGAGTAATATGAAAATACTTCCAACTTCTTAAAATCAGACACTCATTCGGGGACATCAAGAAAAGAAAGCAATACACTCAATATGGGCGTATAATTCAGCCCTATGTACAGAGCCATGTGATCAAATTAGATGTGTCTTGATTGGTTCCATGATTACTGATGGTAATATGGAAAGATATACTTTGACTATTTGAAAGCAGATGCTCATTTGTGGATATTAGAAAAAAAGAATGTGACACTCAATATGGGACAGAGGGTGTATTATTCTGCCCTATGAATGGAGCCATGCGATAAAAAATTTCTGAAATTAGGAAGTCTTTAAATAAACCGTTGTGGTATTAAAAAAATAAAAATAAAAATAAAAAAAACATTTCAAAGTAATTTGTAGAATACAGCTATAGCACATGCTGGAACAACAAAATATCAAGTTCATGGAACCAGTAGAAAATGCACACTTCGATTGTCCATTCTTACAGTCTCAAAATCATTATAATACAAACCCATAATAACTCTTGTTAAATTAGAGTGGCGGTAAACCTCGCAAGTTGCCCTTCAATCCTAAAACTCTTCATTTTAATGCACTTAAAAGACTTGCAAAATAACTTAATCGTACATAAAAATATCCTAAAAACAAACATAGTTTAATAAAGATTTTTTTTTTCTTTCTTTCGTTAAAATACTGCATGGCATTCCTGTAAAGGGTTTCTCAGTAGGTATAAAGGACTCAAGTCCAAGTGTCTGTTCTTCACTTTATTCCACAAAGAACCACTGAGGGTTTAAATCCCACTGATTTTGAAACTACAGATTTTATAGAAAAACAACTCAATATGAACTCATGGTTTACCTTGAACCAAAGGTAAAACTCTAGAGGTTATTATGTAGTTCCCACAAAAATAAACAACTTTTATAAGACACAAATTAGCAATTTTGAAAGAAAATTAAAAAAAAAAAAAAAATCTTCAAAATTTTAAGTTTCAAATAATTACATTGATACCACAGATAAAAAATAATAATAATAATAATAATAAAAAACTAGTTACTTAATTACAAGCAGGTAGTTAAATTCATGAAGCCATTACAAGCAGATACTTAAATTTGTGAAGCCACAGCAAATACTCTCTAGGCACCGAAGGAACTGGATTTTTTATCAATTATTACTAATAAATTGCAAAAGAAATTACAAGCATGAAATATAAATATACTTCTTCGCTAAACCTCATAGAATGAGTATGGGTCATGGCTTTATATGCAACTGAGTAAATCTGTTAAATTTTGTTGTCAATGATTCTACTTATTTCTCTCTTAAAACCACAAAAGATCACTATATCGATCGCAATTGCAAGATACATTGTTATTATATATTGTACAAAGAAACTTGTAAAAAAAAAAGATATATTATGCATAAGTAAGAAAGATTACTACTTGTTAAAAGGGTAAACAGAAGAGACATGCTCATGTTCTTGAACTCTGCTCTACCACTGCCTCTTAGCAACAAAATATTAACAAATAAGCACAACAATAACGATTCATACAGCATCTAAATAACCCAAAGGACCGAAAGTTAAAAAATTATTGAGAGAAAACCAAAAAAAGAAAAGAAAAGAATGAATTGAATAGAACTAATGGAAAGCCAAACACGGTTTGGATAAAACATGTGTAAGTTCCAATCAGCCGGACCGGTAAAATATGATTCCGGAAGAACTTAATTAAAGGAAAAAAAAAGTAGCCCTAATCACCCAAAGGTTACGATCTGAGATATGAAAAAGATACCTTTAAAGTGGAGACGCAAGCGAGAGAGGTAGCTCAGCGTAAAGAGGGGAAGAGTGAGGAAGGAGATGGGAAAAACACAGAGAAGGAAGCGTTTTATCTCCTCCCCGATAGTTGAATCCAGAGGGTCAACCTTGTAGCTCTAGGCTCCGGTGAGAAATTCGATATTTTGGTCGCCGAATTGAAAGTTGGCACAACCGGAAGAGGAAGGAAAGTGATGGGTGACCCAAGGGCAAAGGCTCGTGGGAAGGCGGCGAGTGCAGAAAAGAGCACGTTTACGTTGGGTGCTGCTGGTGTGGTTTGTTTAGTCGAGTTGCAAACATTTAGCACACCCACAGCCTCCGCATCAGCGGCTGTGAAATATCGATTTTACCCTCGTTTATAACAAAAGCCGTCCTTTACCCAGAGGCTTTTACCCACATAAAATCGACTCCTTTTATCAGAGATTCAGAAACAAATCTCCTCATTTTTCTAGGAAAACAAACGCAAGTGAATAGACAAAATCCGCACCCACCATAAGCGGAATCCCACATAAACAAAACCCAAAATAGCCAAAAGCATGTGAGCAATAAAACTTATCTGCTTCCGTCCCTATCAACAAATTTACTGGAAACCAAACACCAGATAGATAGATATATATATATATATATATATATATATAGAGAGAGAGAGAGAGAGAGAGAGAGATTACATTGAGGGAGTGAACGAGAGGGGCCGGAGACGATGCAGAGGAAGGCATTGAAGAGTAGATCGAAATTGCCAGTGGGAGCTGTAGAGGTGGCCGAAATTCCATCCACAGAAAGCCACGAATTAGGGTCCCTGCTCCTCACATATTTTCTTGCTTCTACAGATATGTCCCCAAAAAATATTAACAGACAAAAGAAACTGATGCATAGAAAGCACTTCGGTCTCGTCTCGGTGGGGAAGAACGACAAACACTTCTGCAATAGCTAGCTAGGTAGTGTGAGTGTACTAGTAGTCTAGTACTTCTATGCATTAATTCGTTTTTCGATTCATGTACGTACGACAACTAACAATGGATAAAAATCAAGACAGGAGTACTTGTGTTGATTATCACATGAATCCTGGATAAACCAAAACTGTGTTTTATCCCAGTTTAAACACAAGTTACGATTTGCTAAAACTTTATTAAATTAGGCACAGTTTGGATTTTAAGATGAGTTAATATAGTTTTAGATGAGTTGAATAAAATATTATTAGAATATTAATTTTTAATATTATTATTATTTTAAAATTTTAAAAAATTATAATAATGAAATGAGATGTGTTGAAGAGAGTTTCAAATCCAAACCGGGGCTAAAGGGTAATGCTAGGCTGCCGTCTAGTAATGACAGTTGGGTGTGCCGTGCTATATAGGCAAAATCCATGCTTTTTATTTTTTTGATCTTTTCTTTTCATATTTTTTAACATCTTTAAACATTTTTAAAAAATAAAAAATATATCAATACAGTAATAGTCATTTTCTTAATCAGTAAGTAAAAAAATAAAAATTAAATTAAATACATTAGCAGTCAAAATAATGAAGCAAATTGAGTGGACAAAATATCATTATTCGAAATTAAAAATGAGGTGAAATATAGAGTCTGAATTTGAATTCAAAACTTCTATTATGATAACATGTATCGATAAAAATAAGTACATTTAAGTATTTAAATTATATTTTAACAAGCTAAATAATGCTCGATCAATGTTGATACTCGACACGATTCTTGACTTTATCTTCATGCAATATTGGTGCTCCAACATTTAATTCCAATGACAAAAGAGGAGAGATTGACAAAACATACACGTTTGTTTTAACTTGTCGGACGTCAAAACCAAATTAAGGAAGGTGCCCACCAAATGGCGGGTATGTATGTTGCATTGCTTCCAAGTTTAAGCTTGAATGAGTACGTAATATTACACGAACAAATTAAAGGAGTTTGTTTCATTTGATCATCAACATCACGTACTTTTCTTATCGTGAAGAACACTAATTATTTCTATATATATATATATATAATTGGATTTGCGTAGAATTCATCCTTACTAATAATAGTAGTTAATTTGTTTGATTGTTTAGATCTCTCATTTTCTTATCTTTTCTGTAAGTCAATCAAAAGGGCATTTTGTATATTCAATCTATCATATATAAGTGGACAGTGATCATGATGTTTGCCAACAATATTAATTATGCGGCTCAGACTTTTGGTTTGTCAAATTTAATTTACTTTTTTTTTTTTTTTATCAACAAATTTAATTTACTTAAGTGTTCACATTGTTCATCATGTAATGGTCATAATTGCAGAGGTCGGCGTGGAGAGTAGTACTATTCCCTTTTTCAGATGAGATGAGTTGATATGAAAGACTGAAAGTTGAATAAAATTTTATTAAAATATTAATATTTTTTAATATTATTATTGTTTTAGAATTTGAAAAAAATTTAATTATTTATTATATTTTGTATAAAAATTTGATAAAATTATAATGATTAGATGAGATGAATTGAGATCATTAACTCTCAATCCAAACGGGGCTTTGTGTAATTTAAAAAGCTATTTCTGTACATTTGTGATAGTTAAGGCCGCAAGAAAAACACTATTTTTTTTTTATTTAATTCTTATTATTTTCAGTTATATTATTTAAGAGTTATCATTTGAAATCTAGATCTAGAATGATGGAGAAATATTTAATTTCTTGGGGGCCGCAATGCGTGGGTTTTCTATGAGAGTTGTTATTAGATTTTCTTATATTTTATTTTTAAAAAAGAGTAATATTTTTTATACAAGTATATATAGGATATACAAGTTTCGTGCAGTTCCTCAAAAATAAGTGAGACACATCATAAGAAAATACATTTTTATCGGTGGATCCTACTTTTCTTTAAAGGGAATGCACAAATAGATCATTTTTCAAATTATATACATTTAAATATGAGATTTGCTAGGTACAAGCGGTTTGGTACACCAAACTGCGTACCAACACTCACATAATTTTTTTTATTATAAAAATAAATAAATAAAATGCTCTACATTTAATATTAGTACACGGTTTGATGCACGAAATTGCTTGCAATAAGATTTTTCCTTTAAATATTATTATGTAATCAACTATGACGTCGGGTAGAATAAAAATCATTCTGACGGCTAGTTAATTAACAGAAATCAAGGATTGAGATTGAGATTGAGAAAGATGTAAAATAGAAAAAAAAAACCCTGAGATTAGACTTTATTCATAAAAGTTGAAAACTGATTTTGAAACCCATTTAAAATCTATACACTATATTTATTCGAGAAAATATACTTACAATCGTGAATTGTATAACTGTCGCGTAATAGTTTTGAAAGTATATATACCGTTTAAAAGTTATGACGAAAATATAGACGCATGCACAATATTATCCAAATTTGAGAAGTCTCACATTTTTTTGCCATATTTGTGTAGACCTGCCTTTTCGAGTTAGTTTAGCGCTATCAACGTAAAATCTGCCAACGATTCAGCATCATCAGATCCGGATACTCCGCATCAAACAGTTAGAAATACCATAATTAACAATTTTTTTTAGCTATAAAGAAAGAAAAAGACAGTGACAAATGAATAACAGTAGTAGTACCACCGTATATTCATTTTCTACAAGAAAGCGAAGTATAGATGGCAGTTACTACACTGCGAGGCATATGCATTGATCGTGAGAAAAGTATGGTCTTGGGTATCAGAAAAACTCAACAGCAACACGCGAAGAAAAGCTCATTTCTAGATGCAACTTTCGATGCGCAGAGCATGACCACTGTTCCAGAACCCTATACGTTTCCCACTCACACAAGTAGCGTTGAAAATATGAAACATAAAAGAATATATATGCAACCCCCAATAACTTCTCAATCTCACGACAGAATGAAAAAAGAAAAGAAAAGAACATATACTAGTGAATGAAATTAAGCGAAGCGAAAGAGCAACAAAAAGCAATCCCATGGATCTATGGTTGGTGCAAAACGAAAGCGTGTGAACTGAGGACTTTGAGCTCACGACCGACACCAGCCACCCCCCCCCCCCCCCCCCCCCCAGCACCCCAGGCCCCCAAAACCAAAACCCCACCATCTTTTGTAGCCACGCCCACGTACGCCCATACATTATATATGCACCACTACTCAGCCAGCGCCACCATTGTTTTTAGCTTTTACTCAACAACCCATTTTACGTTTTCTCACTTCTCGGATTGTTGTCTCTTCCATCTCTTCCTTTCTTGTTCCTATTAATACATCCAAATTAACTAGTAGCTAGTATTATGTTCTTCATGAACATTACGGTCGAGTTTAAATGTTCCATCTTTTTCTTCCTGTAAATCTAAACCAGTCTTAGTCTCAGGTCATCGATCGGTACAGAATATTAATCAGTACTTCCCTTCTGATCTCTCAACTCGATATTCCATTGGGTTGCTACGATGCTGATGATGATGAGAAGAGGCAATATTGTTTTGGTGATACTCGTGGTGGTTTGTGGGATTATCAATATCCAGACATGTCTGTCACAGATTACCAGAGGAAGCTTTCCAAAGGATTTTGTTTTTGGGACTGCCTCTTCTGCTTTCCAGGTTGGTATTGTTCCCATTATAAGTACCATTAATTCAAATATATATATATATATATATATAATATTTATCAGATATATTATTTTCTTTTTCCTTTTCACCAACATGATAACATGCAACCAGCTTGTGTTCACGGAAAAAGTAAAAAGAGTGTTAATCAATTAACCTTTATTTCTTTTGGCCGATCGGATCCGATGCCTTGTTAATGAACGTGATGCTCTGCTTTTTATTCATTCATATTTCACAAGTGTATTGCAGTCACTGTAATCGTGACAAGATAGAGAACAACAGAAAGATAAATAGTTCTGGAAATATATTAATTAAACGACGATTTTATTTAATTTCCTATAGAAATCCTTGATTCTTGCATGCTCAGATCGATGCAATCTGCAAAGAATCTTTAAGATATGAGATTTTTCTTCTTCATAAACCAATACGAAGCAGTGAGTGGCGGGTATAGGCTGCAACGTCCTGAGCTGTAGGGATACGGTTAAGGTGGAGTTTAGATTTTCGAGAATTTTAGATAAAAATTGAAAGTTGTGTATTATTAGAATATATTTATTATTATTATTATTATTTTATGATTTAAAAAAATTATATTATTTATTATATTTTATATAAAAGTTATAATGATTAGGTAGTTTAATCGAGATGGTTTTGGCCGTATCCGAGCTTTCTTTCACACTTTTTTTTTTTCGTAAAACCTATATATTGGCCCATAAAATTTAGAACGAAAATTTGTCAGACTGGCGAACCAGCTCGTGACACTAATAAAGTTGACATCTCAAGGTTCGGTCGAGCAGCAGTCTTCCTTGGTCTGGTAGCCAAACGACAAAGGCGGCTATACCGTTGAGGACAGTCGTGCATGGGGTGGCTGACCGTTATCCTATGAACAATGAATGATCAGTTACGGGCCGATCGAGAGTTGGATTTCATAATTTGTTGGTTAATTCTAAGATCGAAACATCAAACGGGGATTTTATTTCGAAGCTATATGCATGAAAAAATTGTTTTAAGCCTCATTTGGATAGAAATATGAGATGATTTAATA
This sequence comes from Juglans mandshurica, assembly GCA_022457165.1. Taxonomy (NCBI): domain Eukaryota; kingdom Viridiplantae; phylum Streptophyta; class Magnoliopsida; order Fagales; family Juglandaceae; genus Juglans; species Juglans mandshurica. The sequence goes on along the minus strand of CM039629.1, from coordinate 20,632,781 downwards.
TGAGTGAAATAATTTGAATTAAAATATTTTATAGAGTTTTGAAAAAGAAAAGAGAAAAAGTTAAATAAAAATATTATAAAAAGAATATAATTTTTTAATATTATATTATTTTTATTTTGGAATTTTAAAAAATTGAATTATTTTTTATTTTTTGTTTAAAAGTTTGATAAAGTTGTAATGATTAAGTAATGATTAAATGAAAAAGTTAAAAATTTGAAATTGAAAAGTGTTAGTATTTGTGAAGTTTAAATATTGAAATGAGATGAGATGATAGGCTCTTGCTATCCAAACCAGGCTTAGAGATTTTGCTTTGCAGTCAATCCATTGATAGATGGATGTTTTCTAAAATATGCTACATTATGATCCATATTGAAATTTGGTCATGGTGTTTCTCTTTCATGATTTTTTTATGTAGAAAAAAAAAAAAAGATTGAAGGGAATTAAGAAAGTATATAAACATAGCAAATTATCAACCAAATTTAAGACACTTTTTTCTCTTATGGTATGTCTCTTTTGGATTCAATGTCTCTTTAGGGTTTAATTGTATGGTTATTTTAATATATTACCTAGCATTAACATTGCTTGATGGGTCCTTATACAAAGCTAGGATTGTTTGCAAAGCCAAAAAGTCAGCAAATGCATTTGGTAATTTGGAACTACTTCATTCAATCGGTCCAGTGTTTCCTATGGATCATTGAACTTACAATTTATGCTGTCTCTGAGTTCCCATTTTTACAGTATGAAGGAGCAGTGAAAGAAGATGGGAGGGGCCCGACTGTTTGGGACACTTTCTCACATACTTTTGGTAAAGTTTTCCCCTGCACTATCAGCTTAAAATCAACTACCACATACTGATGACATATATCATGTGCATGCCTCTAGCTATGTGCCTAGCTTGTATATAAATTACAAGACGGATCTGTGTGCCAGTCAACTATGTGAAAGAATCCAGTTTCCTAAGGAATGCTCTGATTATTGTTTTACCATGCATTCTGTAACAGGCAAAGTATCTGATTTCAGTAATGCAGATGTTGCTGTGGATCAGTACCACCGTTACAATGTAAAAATATCGAATTGCTGTTTCCATGATTCTTATTTGTGAAAAGTCGTCCATTTTGTTTTGATTTTTGTATTCTTTTTTGTGCAAACAGGAAGATGTACAACTAATGAAGGACATGGGAATGGATGCCTATAGGTTTTCTATTGCTTGGTCTCGGATTTTTCCTGGTAAGTTTTCTTTAGAGTTAGTATCTATGCTCATCTAGCACAATTGCAGCAAGCTAGTAAAGCCTTCAATCAACAGTTGTAGTGCTTAAACCAAAATGATTTTGGAATATGGATAGTTTAAGGATAGATTTGCTTACTGGAAATGCAGGCCACATATGTGAAATATGTTGGGGCGGTTTCAACGCGCTTTGTGTATTTGTTGTGTGATAGTTATTCAAGATCTTGTGTATTTTTCAATACTACTTATTAGGAGAGAATCAAAGATGAAGTTTTCACTGTTGGGTCCTTTCTATCAGATGGAAGTGGTGAAATCAATCAGGCAGGAGTTGATCATTATAATAACCTCATCAATGCTTTACTTGCCAAAGGTATGTTTACTTATCTGTAAATCAGGCTGGCATTGATCTATACCATTAACTCAAACTAAAATCCCCATTTCTAAGGGTCATGATCCTGTGTCAAGACCATTATAATGGTTGTCGGTAACCATCAGATTGTTGATGAGTACTTTGATGCATCTCTCAAAGGAATTAAACCAATACATCATTATCTGGCACATATCCATAAATATATCACTAAGGAGCTATGCTTATATGAAGACAACATGTGCAGGCATTGAACCATATGTGACCCTCTACCATTGGGACCTTCCTCAAGCCCTGGAAGACAAATACAATGGATGGTTGAACCCTCAAATCATGTAAATGACCATTATTTTGTACTTCTCTCTCCATTAGAAAATACTTCTGCAGTCAAAATAACTTGCATCATATCTGCTACAGAGAGGACTTTGCAAAATATGCCGAGACATGCTTTCAGAAATTTGGTGACAGGGTGAAACACTGGATCACATTCAATGAGCCCCATACATTTGCCACCCAAGGGTATGATGTGGGTCTTCAGGCACCGGGACGGTGCACCATTCTACTTCGCCTTTTCTGTAGGGCAGGAAACTCTGCAACCGAGCCTTACATTGTTGCTCACAATGTTCTCCTTTCTCATGCAAAGGTGGCACAAATATACAGAAAAAACTACAAGGTAAGATGACAGCTACTAAATCAAATCACCGAATGATTTCTGTTTTGGGTGATGAGGAATATATGTCAAGGTACAGTGGAAGAAGAAACAAATAAAAAACGAGATCCTCTTTGACTAAATCAGAAGTAGGAACTAGATCTGATGGAAATTGAACTTGAAACCTTAGGTGAAACCAGTGGTTGGTATTTTGGGTACATATAGCCTGTGCATGCACATTAGCATTTCTTGGCAGAACTTGAGGCTATCTACATTTAAACAACACCAGCTAATTCCTAATATTCCAAGTCATTGTGCAGTCAAAACAGCATGGATCCGTTGGGATATCTTTTGATGTAATTTGGTTTGAACCAGCTACAAACTCCACAGAAGACATTGCAGCAGCTCAAAGAGCCCAAGATTTTCAGCTTGGCTGGTAACGTTTACTGATCTACATACATTGTTGAGTCAGAGAATTCAAGGAATTGTGAAAATAACCGCTGCAGTCATCAGAGAATTGTGTTCTGAGATGAAAAGTAGAGTACAGTTATGCATTTACTTAATGAAATTGTAATGTTTTAATTGCAGGTTTCTTGAGCCTATAATCTTTGGGGATTATCCAAGCTCGATGAGAAGTAGAGTAGGAAGCCGGCTGCCTGCATTTTCTAAATCTGAGGCGGCTCTTGTCAAGGGTTCCTTTGACTTTGTTGGCATTAATTACTACACTACATTCTATGCAAAAAATAATTCAACTAATCTCATTGGTGTACTACTTAACGACTCCATTGCAGACTCTGGTGTCATTACCCTTCGTAAGTATACAGTGACCCCTTTACAACAGGACGAAATTAAGTTTATAAGCTGATGTGTGATGTGACTTAATGTGATACGTCAGATCTATTTTACAACAAAAAGTGCTTTATATTCTAAGACATCATATCAAGCCACATAAGTTTATACGGTTTTTTTTCTTTTTTTTTTTGGTGTAAAGTCTCTTTGTAGACCTAGTATTTCTCTTATTACATCATTTAGTTTAATGTATTCAGCTTTTGTTGTGTTGGTTTGTGTTCTTGCTTTCAGCATTCAAAGATGGGAAAGCCATTGGAGGCAAGGTATTGTTATTATAATTATTAAACATGTTTAATTTAGACCCATCTAAAATGACAGATGAATGGATAATTTTTAGTAGAGACGAGTGGCATAATGGAATGATTTTTCCTGGTTGAATTTCAATTTTTCCATCCCCTTTATATGACTTGCTTGAATTGGTGAGAGTAGAAAATATAATCTGTTTTTTTACAGTTCAATTTGTCTAGCTACCTGATCATATACTTTCCATGATAAATTGCAGGCAAATTCCATATGGTTGTACATAGTACCTCATGGAATCAGAAGCTTAATGAATTACGTCAAGCAAAAGTATGGGAACCCTCTGGTTTTTATCACTGAAAATGGTAATCCTTTAACACTTGAATCATTAGTATCTATCTATAACTCATCATTAGTGCATCACATGTAACAAAAAACATAAAGCTTATTTTCTCTGTCATGGTTGAACAGGGATGGATGATGGAAACAGCCCTTTTACCCCAATCAAAGATGCACTGAAGGATGAGAAAAGGATCAAATATCACACTGATCATCTAACGAACTTGCTTGCTTCAATCAAGTATGCTGTAATGCCTGTTTATACTTAAAAACGTTGATGATGTGAAAATGGTCCATTTTATAACTTTCTTGTCCATCTACAAGTGGTATATTTACACACCGACTTAAGTACGACAGAATTCATTCAACTGTCTCGTATGTTGATAGGATTTGACATGGTTTGCTTTTGATGATGATGCAGGGAAGATGGATGCAATGTAAAAGGGTATTTTGTATGGTCTTTACTGGACAACTGGGAGTGGGCAGCTGGATACAGTTCAAGATTTGGTCTCTATTTTGTTGATTACAAGGACAATCTCAAGAGATATCCCAAGGACTCTGTTCAATGGTTTAAGAACTTCTTGGCAGCTTGATTTCTACTTAAAAGATGGAGAGAAAACTGAAGGAAGATGGAGAAAAATGAAGGTGCAGCAACTTTACATTTCCAAACAAAGGCATGTGGAATGTACATGCTGCAGTCCCCTGAATGCATTTATTGTTGTTGTTGTTGGGTAAGGCTCAAGAAAGTTAAAAAAAAAGAGGTGTAATTGGAGTAGTATTTTCCTTTATCTGTTTTTATGGGCCAATATTTCATTAAATTAAAAAGAGAAATAAAAAAGGAGGGGTAAGGTACACATTTGTTTAGTTTATTAGAGCATTATTTTCTTTTTTAGTATAAGCAAACATTTCATTAAATTAAAAATAAATACAAAACGAGGATGTGAGGGACCTCGATACATATCATTTTACAAGAGTCTGATAACCTGATAGCATATAGTCTGGTTCTCCAAATGGAAAACCTGGAATCGAACACCCCACCCGCCTTATAATAAAGAAAAAAGAAAAAAAAGGGTTACGATGCCAATTTTAGGCCTATATTCCTAACTTATAAAATTACATAAAAGATGATTTTTGGTACCATCTCATTAGGAGACAAAAAGTCGCAATGGTGGTGATGCATTGGACTGCATACTTTCCTTTGCTTAATTGCCACACTTAAAATCATTTTTATAATTCTTTATACATTCATTTTAAAATATAATTGTATAAAAAATCGTAAAAAGGATTATCTCTATCATCACTCTTCCTATAAGGGCTGAGGAGGAGGAAGATGATTGGACTTCAGTTTTAATAATGGAAAGTGTGGAGATTTATATAAAAGATTTACAAAAATAAATTTATATAATATTTAGTTTGATGTGGTACGTTAGAGTTATTTTATAATAACAAAATATTTTATAATTTGATACACAACATCAAACCATGTCAATTTATAAATTTGATTTTCTAAGATGTCTACGTTGACCAAATATTTATCTATAATTTGATTTTTTTGTATTAAAAGAAATACCCGATGATCAAATTGTTATTAATGAATGATAAAGGAAATGTTGAATAAAATAATGGGCTTTCTCGTCAGTTAAGGCTTTCCCGGATCCATAATCCATAAACGCTCTCCAAGTACTGGTAAGCGTTGCTGGGAGAAGCAGCTAGGGCTAGAAGGATTTTAGCTTTCAATACCAACCCACGAAAACCAGAGCGAGAGTTGTTGCCTGACCATAATCGCTCAACTCCCGCTAGTAAAACGATGCAAAAATTTCTCTAATTCAACATCTTTTTGGTTTCCTATAGAACTTCAAGAAATGAAATCATTTTTTTTCTTAGCATATCTGAAATGGAATTTATTGTTCCTTCGAATTAAATATGCAGAATTTCTCCTTTATTTTGCTGAAAATTGCAATCTTTACGTGGGTTTATCCGATTGGTCCAGAGGTAAGGACTTGGCAGCTTAAATGACGTTGATTTCAAATCAAATGGTTCTCGCTTTGCTGCTGCCAAATTTCATGTGAGTTTAGTCGGGTCTTCCTTCAAGTTCGCTTATCGGCCGATTCCTTATGTTCTAATTGACAACAATCAAAGATGGAGAGAAAACTGAAGGAAGATAGAGAAAAATTAAGTTGTAGCAACTTTACATTTCCAAGCAGAGGCATGTGTAATGTACATATTGTAGTCCCTGATAGAAAAAAATTAAGGTGCATCAACTTTACATTTCCAAGCAAAGGCATGTGGAATGTACATGCTACAGTCCCCTGAATGCATTATTTGTTCTCAATTTTGATATGCATAACATTTTCCTCCGAATCTCTCTCCCTCCTCCACCCATCATCTGCACGCAAGCTTCTCTCAAAGAAAAAACAAAAACTCTCTCTCGATTTGTACTTTTTTTTTTCTTCTTTCTCTTGCGTTTGCTTTATTATTATTATTATTATTTTCTGTAGAAGCCTTGGTTCTTCCTCCAACCTTGAAAATCTCTTGCATTTGCTTTTTTCTTTTGTGCTTTAAACCATAAACACCTATGTACTTTCTCCAAATCAGTCGGATTTTTATTTAGTTTTCGTTGGAATCATTCACGGAGCCGGAACAAGAAGCCGGCGTTATTATTTTGTGGAGAATGAAGTTGGAACATTAAGATCTGTGAAAAAACTGAATATAGTGGTGTGAAAATCTCCAACTTCCTAGTTCCTTATGTGTCTCGTTAGATTTGTAGGTTTATCTGCATCAGACTTTTTTGTTTGATTTTGGGTTTCATTACGTATCGGCTAATACTATATCCGAGCTTATAAACCTAAAAGAACTCAAAGAAATATGGTTTTTATTTTTTCGCTGAGAGAAACTTGTGTGCAGATGATGGGGTGGGGGAAGGAGAGAATCGATGGAAAAGATGAGGATCGGGTGGACACGGGTTTAGCTAGTGTTTTTCTGAAATGTCTACACGGCACATTACCATTGGCTGGTGCGAAAACCACTTTTAAACCCATTCGGCAAGCTTTTCTCGAAAAGAGAAAAACTTTGAGCTTGATGGGTTTAAAAGAGGTTTTTGCACCAGCAAATAATAATGTGCCCCGTAGACATCTTATAAAAATATCAGCTGAATCTGCGTCCACCTGATTCCCTTCTTTTCCTCTGAATCTCTCTCCCTCCCCCACCCATCAACTGCATGCAAGCTTCTCTCAAATAAAAAACAAAAATCCTATCTCTAGTTCTATACTTTTTTTCCTCTTTCTCTTGCGTTTGTTTTTTTTTTTTCTCTGCAGAAACCTTGGTTCTTCCTCCAACCTCTAAAATCTCTTACGTTTGCTTTTTTCTTTTATGTTTTAAACCATAAACACCTTTGTACTCTCTCCAAATCAGTCGGATTTCCATTTACTTTTCGCTAGAATCATTCACAGAGCTGGAACAAGAAGCCGGTGTTATTATTTTGTGGAGAACGAAGTTGGAACATTTAGATCTGTGAATTTCTCATTACAAAAAAAACTGAATATAGTGGCGTAAAAATCTCCAACTTCCTAGTTCCTTATGTTTCTAGTCGAATTTGTCGATTTATCTGCATCATACTTTTTTGTTTGAATTTTGAGTTTCATTACGTTTCGGCTAATACTATATCCGAATTTATAGACCTAAAAGAACTCAAAGAAATAGGGTTTTTATTTTTTATCTGAGAGAAGCTTGCGTGCAGATGATGGAGTGGGGTGGGAGAGTGAGAGATTCGGAGAAAAAGATGAGGATCGGGTGGACACGGGTTCAACTGGTGTTTTTCTGGAATGTCTATGTGGCACATTATTATTGGCTTGTGCGAAAACCACTTATGTGTTTTATAAAAACATCAGCTGAATCCGCGTCCACCCAATTCCCCTATTTTCCTCCGAATCTCTCTCTCTCCCCCACCCATCATTTGCATGCAAGCTTCTCTCAAACAAAAACCCTCTCTCTCGTTTTGTACTTTTTTTTTCCTCTTTCTCTTGCGTTTACTTTTTTTTTATATACTTTAAAACATAAACACCTCTGTACTTTCTCCGAATCAGTCAAATTTGTATTTACTTTTCGCTAGAATCATTCACGAAGCTGGAACAAGAAGCCGACGTTATTATTTTATGGTGAACGAAGTTGGAACATTTAGATCTGTGAATCTTCAACTTCCTAGTTCCTTATGTTTCTCGTCAGATTTGTCGGTTTATCCACATCAAACTTTTTTGTTTAAATTTTGAGTTTCATTACATATCGGCTAATATTATATCCGAGTTTATAAACCTAAAAGAACTCAAAGAAAGAGGGTTTTTGTTTTTTATCTGAGAGAAGCTTGCGTGCAGATGATGGGATGGGGTGGGGTGGGGTGGGGGAGGGAGAGATTCAGAGGAAAAGATGAGGATTTGGTGGACACGGGTTCAATTGGTAGTTTTCATAAATGTGTACGCAGCACAATATTATTGGCTGGTGCGAAAACCACTTTTAAACCCATCCGACCCCAAACTTTTCTCGAAAAGAGAAAAACTTTGAGCCAGATGAATTTAAAAGAGGTTTTTGCATCAGCCAATAATAATGTGCCACATAAGCATTTTATAAAAATATCAACTGAATGCGCGTCCCCCCGATCCCCCTCTTTTCCTCTCTCTCTCTCTCCCCCACCCATCATCAGCACGCAAGCTTCTCTTAAAGAAAAAACAAAAACCCTCTCTCTCGTTATGTACTTTTTTCTCCTTTTTCTCTTGTGTTTACTTTTTTTTTTAATATTTTCTGCAGAAGCCTTGGTTCTTTCTCCAACCTCGAAAATCTATTGCGTTTACTTTTTTCTTTTATACTTTAAACCATAAACACCTTTGTACTTTTTCCAAATCAGTCAGATTTTTATTTACTTTTAGTTGGAATCATTCACGGAACTTGAACAAGAAGCCAGCGTTATTATTTTGTGGAAAACGAAGTTGGAACATTTAGATCTGTGAATTTCTCGTTACAAAAAAACTGAATATAGTGGCATGAAAATCTCCAACTTCCTAGTTCCTTATGTTTCTTGTCGGATTTGTGGGTTTATCCTTATCAGACTTTTTTGTTTGAATGTTGGGTTTCATTACGTATCAGTTAATACTATATCCGAGTTTATAGACATAAAAGAACTCAAAGAAAGAGGGTTTTTATTTTTTCTCTGAGAGAAGCTTGCATGCAGATGATGGGGTGGGGTGAGGGAGAGAGAGATTCGGAGGAAAAGATGAGGATCGGGTGGACATGGGTTCAGCTGGTGTTTTTCTGAAATGTTTACGCTATACATTACTATTAGCTGGTGCGAAAACTACTTTTAAACACATCCGGCCCTAAGCTTTTCTCGAAAAGAGAAAAATTGTGAGCCGGATGAGTTTAAAAGAGGTTTTTGCACCAACCAATAATATTGTGTCATGTAGGCATTTTTATAAAAACATCACCTGAATTCGCGTCCACCCGATTCCCCTATTTTCCTCCGAATCTCTCTCCCTCCCCCACCCATCATCTGCACACAAGCTTCTCTCAAAGAAAAAACAAAAACCCTCTCTCTCGTTCTGTACTTTTTTTCCTCTTTTTTTTTTTTTTTTTTTTTTTTTTTTTCTCTGCAGAAGCCTTGGTTCTTCCTCCAACCTCGAAAATCTCTTGCGTTTGCTTTTTTCTTTTATGCTTTAAACCATAAACACCTCTGTACTTTCTCCAAATTAGTCAGATTTTTATTTAGTTTTCGCTGGAATCATTCACGGAACCAGAACAAGAAGCCGGCATTATTATTTTGTGGAGAACGAAGTTGTAACATTTAGATCTGTGAATTTCTCGTTACGAAAAAATTGAATATGGTGGTGTGAAAATCTCCAACTTACTAGTTCCTTATGTTTCTCGTCAGATTTGTGGGTTTATCCGCATCAGACTTTTTTATTTGAATTTTGAGTTTCATTACGTATCGGCTAATACTATATCCGAGTTTATAGACCTAAAAGAACTCAAAGAAAGAGGGTTTTTTTTTTTTTCCTGAGAGAAGCTTGCGTGCAGATGATGGGCTGGGGTGGGGGAGTAGGGCTAAGCACCGACAGTTTTGGAGTCGGAGGGCCCAACCTCCAACTCCGACTCCGACTTTGTCGGAGGTTGAATCCGACCTCCGACTTCGACTCTGACATGTAGAGAATCCGCTCCGCCTCCGATTTTTTCACGCAAAATAAAATAAATATTTCAACTTTTTCAAATTCCAAAATAAAAATAATATTAAAAATATATTCTAATAATATTTTATTCAATTTTCAACTTTTATCTCAATTCATCTTATCTCATCTGCGAAAACTAACGAATTCCTAGTTTTTAGGGTTAAACTAAACAAAAATCTTCCAAACTCCTTGATTTCAAATCTCTCTCTCTCTCTCTCTCTCTCTCTGCCTTCCTCTTGAAATTGGATTCAGAAACCCTATCTCTCTCTCAGTCCTCTTCTCCTCTCTCTCTCTCTCTCTCTCTCTCTCTAGCCGAAATCCTAACCTCCTGTCACTCTTCATATACTGATTAAAGTTATGTTCCTTGTGGTCATCGACTTCTACAACCTAAAGTCAATTTTTCTCCATTTCACACACTCTCTCTCTATGTTGGTGCTATTATTTTGATTTGGGTTGTGAGAAAACATTGTATTTGAAATGGGTTATACTACTTTATTGATCTGTATACTATAATGTTGATTTATTACTTTATATTAGTATAAGCTAGATGAATCAAGAGGTAATTAATTTTTTTTATATTGATAGTTTCCTTCTCTGATTGATGAATCAAGATTTCTTAGATTGTTGTTACTCTAGCTCTCCACCTGATTAAACCAAAGTCTACAACTCGAGAGGACCATGACAAAAACGATGTCTCCAAAATCGAAATAATTCATATATTGTAATTTTTTAGTTTATAATATGATGTATAAATACAAAATAATTTAGTGAATTTCATTTTGTGTTGTATGCATTTTTACATGATGAATATTGTATGTATTTTCTTTTGCATGCATTTAGTTAAAATGTAAATTAGTTTCTAACTTCATTTATTTTTACAAAAAATTTAGTTTTTCATTTTGATATATTATTATTATTATGGACAATGTTCAATGCCTCAGTATTATGTTTTTTAACGTGATTTTTTGAAATATAGGCTTTTAGATTAAAAAAAACATTATGCTTTTCAACATTACTTTTTTTTTGACAAAAAATTAATAATATATAGACTTTTATATTAAGAACAATTAAAGAAAGAAACTTGAGTACACGGTAGAACTTGGATTTTCGGGTTTTGAAAACCTAGATTCATCCGGGTCTTGGCCCAAGTCATAACCCGTGCCGAGTATACTCGGATACCTAGTCCAGAACCCAGATAAACAGTCTTAAGTAGCATTACTCTAATTTGATACGACATCAAATTATATCAATTTGTAAATTTAATTTTCTATGATGTCTAGGACCTAGGAAAACACTAAATCCATAGACGGTGGGTCTCGATAGGTGCTTTTTTATTTATTTAATGATTAAAAAAATATTTTTTAATGATGTTGAATTTTTTTAAAATATTTAAGAGTATAAAAAAAATGTTACTAGATGATCAAATTGTTATTAATGAATGATAAATGAAATGTTGAATAACAATAATGGGCTTTCTTGTCAATTCAGCCCTTCCCGGATCCATAATCCATAAACCCTCTCTAGGTACTGGTAAGTGTAGCTGGGAGAAGCAACTAGGGTTGGAAGGGTTTTAGCTTTCAATACCGACCCCAGAAAACCAGAGCGAGTACGGGTGTAAAAAAAACCCAGAATACCAATTCGGACCGGTCCGGAACCGGTTTTCGTAATGGGAAAACCAGCCTGAACCGGTCCGGTTCCGGTTCTAGGTTTTTTAGGCCAGGACCAGCCCAGTTCCATTTAATATGTATTTTAAATTATTTATTTAATATTATATATAATATATATAATACTATAGATTATAATTATATATAAGATAATATTATTATGATTTATAAAATCAAAATTTAATCTTAAACATAAAAATTTAATTGATCATATGCTTTAAATATAAAAATATATATATATATATATTAATAACATTTTATCATAAATTAATTTAAAAATAAATTGAAATTGTAAAACTTTAAACTAAAATTGATAAATCACATCAATATTTTTTTTTTATCACGTAAAATCAGTTTAAAATTGAAAAACAAATCCTAAATATCAAAGATTTGATATTTATAATATACCAAAGTTGTAAATAATATCACAAAAATATTATTTACCAAAAAAAAAAAAGAAAATCACTCAAATATAATTACCAAATTTTTATAGCCTAATAAATTCTCAATATATTCTTTTTGATAAGTACATAATACATTAGTAAATTAGTAATGCTAATATACATTACTACATTTATATATAATGTATATTAATTACAATTTACATTTTATAACCTAATACTAATAGTCTAATATAGACTATAGTTATACTTATACTAATATAGTTATACTAAATCACTATAACTAATACTAATATATAGCTATACTAATAATCTAATATTAATACCATTATATAATATATTAGACTATAGTATATTACTATTATAGTATTAGACTATTGGTAATAATTTTGATAAATACATTATTGTGTTAGGAAACGGCGCCGTTTCCTCTCCAGTATCCCAAATTCCCAGTTGAAAAAACCCCAAGTCCAAGACTCGCCCCTCTTCCTCACTCTGCCTCTCTGCCCTCTCACGCGGCCACTGCTCAGTGCTCACGCCGTTGCACTGTGCACATCTCGCCGTCGCCCCCTCAGAAACACGGACCCGCTCTCGAGCCGTTGCACCTCCCCTCACGGCCTCACCTCTCGAGCCGTTCCCATCGCACACACTGCCCCTCGGCCCCTCTCTCAACGCTGCGCTGCCCTCTCTGTCTCTCACCGTCTCACTTTCACGAAGCCCTCCCATCTCTCACGCAGCCGGCAGCCCCTCTCTCACGTCTCTCTGTCTTCGACGGTAATTTTTCACACTTAATTTTTTTTTTTCATTTCACTTATTTAAGTTATTTGAAATTACTTTGAAATCTGGTATGAATCATATGAACAAGCTTTGGAACAATCTCGGATGTGTATATCTCATAACATAATCAGACTTTATATATAGCTAGTGATCTGTAATATCTGTATATGTATGTATGTGTGTGTATATATATATATATATGTAAGTGATAGTTGTTTTTCATGAACTTGGATGCAACTTTTTATAAATGTTTGTGTTAATCCGATGTAGTTTGCATGGTAGCCCTTCGAATTTTCAGATTGTAGGCTGCCTATATTTAGTTATAGAGGTAAGTTATTTTGCTATAACTCTTTTTACAACCCTGTTCCAAATGGAGGGTAGTTATGTAAAATTTGAATTTAAATAAATTTGAATTTTAATGTTTTTAATGAAATGAAAGTATCACATTGAGTTGTAAAATAATTATATGAATATTATTCTTATTACTTATAATATGTTAGTAGCAATGCACAACATTTTGAGGTTGCTAGGAATTAATTTCTACAAGTTCTAAGGTTCAAGTAGCAAATGTTAAACCATAAACATGAATGTTGGATTTAGTTTACTGATAGAGAGAAGATCTATGTACAGCACAGATTACAACATAACACTCATTCCATTCCCTCCATCCATTTCCATACACAACATAGGCCCTCAACAGTCTCAACAAGTCTTGGTCTTCAAACCAATTCATAGATCTATTCATTTGGATTTATCAGGATAAGCTAACATCTATTCCCCTGACAATTAAAACCTGCAGCTTGCTTATATATATATATATGTATATGTATGTATGTATGTATGTATGTTTAGACAACATATGATATATAAGATTTGACTTTTTGTACTGATCATGCATTTATATTGCAATTCTTTTTTTGTCATTTATATTGCAATCTTCTGAGTTTTTTGTACTGACAGATTTTGGAATAAAACAGATTTTTTTTAAAGCAGTTTTTTTTTTAATAAACAGATTTTTTTTTGAAAATTTGCATTTTATTAAAACCGGAAAACCGGAAGTACCGGTTTAGGGGGGTAACCGGTGCTTAATCGGTTTTTGAAAATGCAAAACCAGTACATATCAGTTCAGTCCTAAATTTTGTAAAAAACCGGACCTGTTACACCCCTAAGAGTGAGAGTTGTTGCCAGTAATCGCTCAATTTCCGCTGGTAATACGATGCAAAAAATTCTCTAATTCAACATCTTTTTGGTTTCCTATGGAACTTCAAGAAATGATCATTTTTTTCCGTCATATCTGAAATGGGAATTTATTGAATTTTTAATCATTCCTTTGAATTCAATATGCAGATTTCTCCTTTATTTTGCTGAAAAATGCAATCTTTACGTGGGTGTATCCGATTGGTCCGGAGGCAAGGACTTGGCAGCTTAAACGACGTTGATTTCAAATCAAGTGGTTCTTGCTTTGCTGCTGCCAAATTTCATGGGAGCTTAGTCGGGTCTTCCTCCAAGTTCACTTATCGGCCGGCTCTCGCATATGTTCGTTTCTGATTCCTTATGCTCTATTTGACAAGAATCAAAGTTATATGCTTAATTAATTGAGAAAATGGTGAATAGGTTGTCTTTGTAGCAAACTTCAATTTGTTGGATGTTTAAGTCTGTGTCATTTATTATAATTCCTTATCTGGTCTGGGCATTTTTGTGCAGACTGATTATGTCTTTGATGCAGTTTTAATTGCCGAGGTGTAAATATTTGTGAATTTGTCCCAACAGCTCATTTGAATGCCACACGCTGTTGAGTAACTAAGAACCATCTGTTAGTAAGCCGGATCGCCCATACTGGGTTCTTTTTCCATGCTATGTGACTAGCCGACGATGATGGGACTAGTAGATGCAGCAGACTGAACTTGTTCACGAAATGGTTCTTCTTGAAAATCCATTTATTGTAGGTTAGATTCAGAAAGGCATTCCACATTCCGTAATCAAAGAAACAGAGTGAACCTCTCCTTTCAGTCAAGCTCTACTTCAGTCCCCTCTCCCTACGGTCGAACTAGCTATCGGAGGTTGACTTTAATCATATGCCTGCTCGTTGCGGAACTCTTTCTGGATTTCGATCTGGAAGAGGACGACCACTAGGATTGATACTCTGAAGAAAGGGATGGTTGGGAGGGGGTCGGATTTGTAGGATGAAAGGCCTACGCGTCTTGGGATACTCGGGCGGATCCAATGTTGTTAGACGTGGACTTGTGCTCAAGTCAAGAGAGTAGGAACCATAGGAGATAAATTGATCAATAGGAGTGTGGATTTTCTGAGATTTGGAGAAGGAGATAATGGGCCTTGTGTTTTGTATGTATATTGGAATTAGCCAATTTCATTTTATTATTGTGATTGATTGGACTTTATAATCTTAAATCAAGGTTGATTATGGGTAAATTTTGTAAAATATAGGCTGGCACATAGAGTTTTGAAACAGCATTATGCTGTGTTTCTCCGTTCCTTTCAGTTCTTGAATTTTCTTAATATTTGAGATATGCACGGAAAATGTTTCTTTGTTCATTATGGTATGAGCCATCCGTGCTCTTCAGATAATGGCTTATTATAAAGGCTTGTGCTGGACATTTCAAATGACATTTTATTGGCTAATTTAATGAATAGAGCTTGATGGGTGGAATCATAAAGGTAGAAGTCACCAATCCTCTGAGGTCTATGCAGTATGTAGATGTACCATAGCCGGGATAAAATGATTGGTTATTTTAAGATATATAGCATCTCTATCTTGGGTTAAAGAGCCAAATATTTTGGCTCTTTGACACGATATAGAGATTTACCATTGACAGTTGCCCACAAAGCTGACTGTGATAAAGGTTTGTTGTTGTCATTTCTGTAGATTTGCAAAGTTGTATTCACTGGTTATCTACCTTCTACTCCACCTCTCCCACTTTAACATCTAGAGAAATGATGTCAGCATAGCTTCTTACATGTTAGTCTTGCATATGGTTACTGAAATGAGAGAGTATTAACTTTGAACCAGTGCCTTACCTGTTTCATATTCTGAATTATGAAGGTTCAGGGCCATAAAACATTCGATGTTTATGTTTTTCTTATATTCATTTAAAGGGAAAATTTTTCTCCTAGTTTGATTATTAGGTATCATTTTTAGTCAAATGACTATATTTATAATATGTTTACAAAATTATTCTAGCAGGCTAGAATTGGCTCCCAAGCTGAGAAATCAACACCACCTAATAATGGTATGCCGTTGGTATCAACATCATGCATAAGTTCTCAGCTGGGTTTGTATCAATCGGGAGGTTTGATACCTTCTTTCCGTAGCCGGTGCATTTCAACGGTTGAAAATCATGTGGAATCGGCTTCACAAGATTCTGCGTCTGTCTCCGATGTAGCTCCCCGCATCAAATTTAAAAGGCTCGACAAGACTGCCAAGCACATAATGCAGGCATGCATCTTTGCATTGGTATTATATGTTTAAGTAATAGCTACTTTTTTCATTTTGAATATAGTCATTATTTTACTTCTCAGATTCTAGATAAGGAAGCTGTAGAAGAATTGAGGTCAAAGAAAGAAATGCCTGATATAAAACCTGGCTACATCGTCCAACTCAAAGTGGTATGACAAGTTCTTTGGAAGGGGATGCGGTTTATGTAGTTATATTGGTTACAGATGAGAGGCTTCTGAACGAAATTATCTAAAGTTGTTTGATATGATCCTTTGTATTAACAGGAAGTGCCTGAGAACAAGCGACGGGTTTCAATTCTGAAAGGCATTGTTATAGCAAGACGTAATGCTGGTTTAAATACTACATTTAGAATAAGGAGGCTAGTAGCTGGAGTTGGAGTTGAATCTCTCTTCCCTCTGTGAGTAGTTAAAGTTCATTCTCTCTCTCTCTCTCTCTCTCTCTCTCTAACTAAAAGGGCTTCACTATGCTGTGAACTGGAATTGAAACTTCCTGTTTTTCTGCTGGATGGCCCAGCAGCAAAAATAGGACACTAATATCTTGGCATATAAGATTTATGGTTACATAACATTCCACTGCGGCATCTTTTCATTTAGTCAACTTTAGATAGTGCAAACAGTTATTTCTAGATTCATAATATGTTGTTGACTAGGGTAGGTTTGGGGGGTGAGATGAGAATTTTGTGTTTTGTTTTGAAGTTTAAAATATTAAGTTTTGGTATTATTATTGTTTTGGGATTTGAAAAAGGTGTATTGGGATTTGAAAAAGTTGAATTGTTTATTATATTTTGTATGGGGATTTGAAAAAGGTGTAATGATGAGATGAGATGAGATGAGAATTTTGTGTTTTGGTTTTGGCCCCAAACCTGCCCTAAATCTTGAAATCCTGTACACAGGTGTATCCAATTGAACTTGTGTATCTTGGTACATCCAAGCATTTATTCTGTTTTATGTTATGTTCACCTTTACCTTTCATGAAAAGAAAATGAGTCTTGCACTGATCTCTGAGCAATGATAAACATGGTGATTTGTATTTAATCTTCTAATTTTTATTTTACCTATAAAAAATTGTATTTAATCTTCTAAAAAAGGATCATGTAAGGCTCATCTTTGAACAATTCTTATGTGGATATTAGTATATGCAGTTCTTTTGTGGTAAAATACAAATCTATAAGTTTCTAATTTATAATTATTGCTTGGCTTTGTTGGATGCTGGGATATTAATACTGTACTTGCTGAATGTATTAATTCTTATGTCATAGTTTATTTTATTTTATTAAATCTTATGTTGATAATGTCTACATCTACGTAATGGCCAAAGGTTTGGGTTCATGACAGGTATTCACCTAACATAAAGGAGATAAAGGTGCTGGACAAGAAGAAGGTGAAAAGGGCCAAGCTTTACTATCTCAGAGACAAAATGAACGCACTTAAGAAGCAATAGCAGGCAGTTTCATACTTAGGTGGAGATCAAAGTTTGAGATTTTGCCTAGAGCTTCGTGGAAGGAAGGCGGTCGATATTTTTTCTCCTTTCTTTTTGCTGAATAAAGGCTGTTTCATATTTGTTTTTGTACCCAGACTCCTTTCTTCATGTTTTCAAATTGATTTTTGGTACCCTTTCATCGAACAGAAAGATACTCGCTTAATATCCAGCAAAATTGTCACCAATGTGTTCGAATGCAGTTTTATCTTCTTGGCCGGAGTGTTTGCCTTAGATTTTCTGACGTTGGTCAAATATGATGTCTGGAATTGTATCCCAACATCAGTCATCTGATTACAGCTCCCAGATGGTGAGTTTTGGCAGTGGCTATAGCTCATATATCAAATGATTATATAAAAATTGTTATGATAGCAGAGTGAGATGATGTTGAGTTTGAGAGTTTTTTTTTTTTTTCCCCTCCTCTTTGGGAGGTAAGTGGGTTGCGTGAGTCCCATGCGTGGCGGTTGTGGCTCCCGTGCCCTCCAAATGGGATGGAGCTAGATTCATCGGGACAATGGGAGGGACGCAAAGGGGTGGTGCATTGAAAGTTATGGGGCTACGGAGGCTAAGATCTCTTTGAGGCAAATTTCCGACAAGGAGGGAAGAAAACTAGATTGAGGCATCTAGAGAGGAGGGGTAGGAAAGGAGCCGGTCTTGGAGGTGGACACTATAGTGAAATTGTAGATGTTAACATCTAAAAATAGTGCAACAAGTCGTAAGATGAGAAAGAGTTATTCTCGACCCGCTATGGCGATATGGGTCTCGATCAGTGTTGTGTGGAGCCCCCAGAGGTGGTCTGGTATGGCTGTATGATGTCCATATATACATTCATGACAGTGAGCTGTAAATAAATGTAGAGAAAATAAATAGAGGGAGATACAAATTTAAGTGGTTCGGCTTTAGATCTGTGTTTACAGGGGTTTGGGGAGGGGAGAGTCCACTATAATATGTTTGGTTTAGAATTTCTCATGATCTCTCATCATTTCTATATAATGGAGATTAGAGCTTTATTATTTGGTGGAGTCCTCATCGCTCGAGTCCCTCTCGTAGGGTTGAAGAAGCTAAAGAAGATATCTAGCCAAAAGTCTTCCAAATCGTCTGGTTTCCTCCCCTTTATCTTATGCCCTTACTTCCTTTATGTCCCCTTCCCTATTTTCCTGCTAACACATTGACACCCATTTCTCTTTCCATTCTCACTCCCTTCTTGATGAGATATCCCATTCGGTTGGATCTTGAAAACCACTTTGGACCTATTATCCATTCTAGTAGAGGATAGAGAGTTTTGGTTCAATCAGAGAGAGACCTCGCACTGGATAGAAACTTGCAATTAGCCAAGTGGGTAAATATCTAATTGTTGAAGAAGGGATTTTGAATCCAAGCAATGCATCTTTGGTGAATAGGGTTTGTCTATCATTTGCCAACCTAAAGATTTCTAAATCCCAAGTAACGCCGCAGA
This sequence comes from Juglans mandshurica, assembly GCA_022457165.1. Lineage (NCBI taxonomy): Eukaryota > Viridiplantae > Streptophyta > Magnoliopsida > Fagales > Juglandaceae > Juglans > Juglans mandshurica. Next base: position 20,613,654 of record CM039629.1, on the reverse strand, counting down.
TAGCGCATCAGTTCTCAAGTTGTATAGACAAATTAAGCAAGTTTTCTGCATAGAGAGTGACTTTTTGATCTATTTTCTCGAATGGAATTGACCAAAAAAAAAAAGTTGAACCAACTTTAAAAACAGTACTAGAATTGCCTTTGACATCAGCAATACTAAATGCAGTTTAGGATGCTCGCCTATTTTTATTGAAGTGGAACTATCATTAAAAAATAATTTTTTTTTAAATTAGTCATAAATTTATTTAATTTCTTTTAAAAATATGCGATACTTACCTACTTTAAAATTATATAAATCATTTTCTTTTTGCATGAAGAATAGTAGATACATCCTATAATGATACGATCATATCATATGATCATCCGTGATAACGTCATGAGAGTCTAGAATGCCTAGGTCTAAGAAAAAAAAGTCCTATTATAGCTACTAAAAAAGTGACCAGAATGAATCTACCGAATAGTATATTTTATTTTTTTTATTTTATTTTTTATTTTTATATATTTTTTTAATCATCATAAATGTTTTAAAAAAAATAAAAAATTTACAACATCATTAAAAAATATTTTCTTAATTATTAAGTTAAAAAAATATATATATTCGGGTCACACTTCAGAACTCAAATTGGGGAATCAAAGCATTTCTGACGAAAAAAGAATGAAATTTTTGTCAGAAAGGTTCTCACATATTCTCCATTTGCCCTCCGGTAAAGAAGCCAACAAAACTGAAAATCCTATATATATGGAAGAAAAATCTTCTTTGGATTGAGAAATTATTCCAGCTCAATTTATTTTATTTTATTATTATTATTTTTTCAAATTTTTACATAAAATATAATAAATCATAATAATATTTAAAAATAATATTTTATTTAATTTTTAATTTTTATTTAAAATCATTTCATTTGATCTAACTATCCAGGATTTAATTTCATCCGTTAGATTAGGCGGCGGCCATGACCGGACCCTCCAAAAGTTTGAAAAACTTCTCTAACCTATCATACTGACATATTCAACGTTCAATCCCAAACGAATATCACAGCTTCAAATCGATGAACTTCATGTAGTAGTCACACGCATCTGCCAAATAAGAGAAAATATATTTGCAACTGTGAATTGTGTAAACGTCGCGTAATCGCTTTGAAAAAAATGAATAAAACATGAGACCCATATTAAAAAAATTAATTTTTAATAGTAATCTCTATTTTTTTTCAAAGCGATTACGCGACATTTACGCACTTTACGGTTGTATGTAGAATTACTCGCCAAATAATTATAGCAATAATCTTCCGAATATGAAAAATAATAATAAAAAAATAATTTTTATTAATGTTGGTCCACCACACCACTCTAAAATGAGAATGAAATACTCTTAAGACAAAATGATTATATAAAAATAATACTACAAATTAATATGATTTAATATAATTTGTTAGATTGTAAAGTTATTTTTATTGTAAAGCAGATCTAATAGATCACATAAAATTTCGTTAATTTATAAAATTATTTTTTTACCGTAGCACTCATTTTCTAAAATTATTCAGGCCAAGCTCTTTATTCTATTTAAGTTTCTCCTATTTTTAAATTTGCTTTTATCTCACTCTGTCAATTTGGACCCACCAGCGTTTTCTTTCTGTGATTTAAAGCTTTCTCTGTACAATTATCAATGAAAAAAATGTGGGCATCTGCCCCACACGGGATACACTCTGTGTAAAAAAAAAAAAAAAAAAATGTGATGTACAGTGTATGCTGGTGTGGGGCAGATGCCCAGAATTGCTCATTATCAATTTCAATATTTATGGGAGTCCAGTCCATGCATTTTGTCGGTACACTAATTAGTAGTTACACATGTTTTATGACTTTAAAAAAATATATTTATATAAAAAATATTATACAAATTACTTCATTAATTTTTATTTTATTATATTGATATGATATTATTCTTTTTTTTTTCAATTTGTTACTTTTAAAATATAATTCAGATTGATGAGAGATGGGATAGAATATAAATGGATGCTATATATCGCAGAAAAGTTCTATTTATAAATTTATTTATTAATAAATTACTAGGTTTGGATTAAAAAAATATTTCATCTCATCTCGTCTCATTTTATCATTGTAATTTTTTTAAATTTTCACACAAAATATAATAAATAATTTAACATTTTAAAAACTAAAATAATAATATATTAAAAAATAATATTATCACAATATTTTATTCAATTTTTAACTGTTATCTAAAACCTTCTTAACTTATCTCACTATCTAAACTTTACCTAAAAAATATTGTTGTTGAAGTATGTCACATATAAAAAAAATTATATTTTATATTTATTAGAATAATGCTACTCTCATCACTCTCGGTCCTGCTATATTTTTTTATTTTTTTAATATTATTTTTACTTAGTGATTAAGCTAGTATTTTTTAATAATATTATAATTTTTTTATTTTTTTTAAAATATTTTATAGTGTTAAAAAAATATATATATATAAAAATAAAATAAAAAAATACTATATTTTACACTGAGCGGAAGAGGGAGCGGGAGCGGGAGCTGTAGAGGCGTCCTATTTATTATAGTTTTATAATAAATAATATGTTTAAAGTAGCAAAATACGATATAAAACAATTTAGTAAAATATATTTTTGGTATTCATTGAATGGCACTTCTTTACCGTAGCTGGAATTATTTCTGAATTTTCTGACCAAACTTTTAATACAAGTTTTGAGAATCTAAACGAAATTAAAATGGTTGGTAGTCAGATGTATGATCACGATTGATGGGTGGTAGTAGGAAGAGCGCTGCTACTCCCACCGCTCGCTAGTACATTTGGGATTTGTTTTTTTTTTTTTTTTAACACATTTAATTATATTTAAAAAAATAAAAAAACTTATAATATTATTAAAAAATATTTATTTAATTATTAAGTAAAAAAAATAATAATAAAAAAATAAAAAAATAAAAAAACTTATAATATTATTAAAAAATATTTATTTAATTATTAAGTAAAAAAAATAATAATAAAAAAATAAAAAAATCACAGCGATAAAAACTAACGGGGTGAGAGTAGTATTTTTATAGTAGGAATTGGTCACGGAAATCCGAGAAATAGAAAGCCTGGGTAGTGCCGTAGTGGTGGGTGTACAATAAATATATATGCAAGGGAGGGTCTTTAGTTCCCCCTCATTCTTCGGCAGAAGCTCTCTCATTCCCTTCTTTTGCGTCAAGTCTCTCTCTCTCTCTCTCTCTCTCTGTGAAGAGGTAATTATTTGTTTTATAGGCAATTGGATTGTGGGCGGTTTGGCTCTCTGTTTTTCTATCGTGGGTTGTGCTTGACTTGGGTTTCTTCTTTGAAAGAAGTTTGTATTATTGTTTTTCTCGCGTGTTGATATTTGGTGAAATGTTGGGTTTTTGTTGTTGTGGGTGTATCTTTTTGTTTGTGGACAGATCTGTTGCTCTTTGTCATGCTCTCTGTGCAAATATGATTTTTGAATTTGTTTTATCTCACTTTTTTTAGTTGTCGGCTGAGATAAGCGTTTGCAACTCAATTACATTTGCTTCTACACTAGATCTCCTGGATCTGCAACTTTTATGCTGTCTTCTTCTACATTGGGATCCATAGAAACGATCTCCCTCTGTATTACTTCTAGAGCACATGGTTATTGCGGCAAATTAGTGATAAGACTATATATATGTAACGGTTGCTGTTGTTTAGATGATTAATTATCTGATTTATATTCGTTAATATCTAGTATTTACCTGATTAGTTTATTTATATTTGGTGATATCAAACCCTGATTGTTGGATCAAGCATACAAGTAATGGTCACTTTGAACTTCAAGAGCTTAAAAAAAAGGTTCTCTTTTTTATATTATGCAGTTTATTTTGATCTGTTGTTTTTGTAGGCAGCTGAGAACAAATAAAAATGGTCAAGATTTGTTGCATTGGAGCCGGCTATGTCGGTGGACCTACCATGGCTGTGATTGCGCTGAAGTGCCCTGCAATTGAGGTAGCTGTGGTCGATATATCTGTATCGCGAATAAATGCCTGGAACAGTGAGCAGCTTCCCATTTACGAGCCTGGCCTTGAAGATGTAGTAAAGCAGTGCAGAGGAAAGAACCTCTTCTTCTCTACCGAAGTGGAGAAACATGTTTCAGAGGCTGATATAGTCTTTGTTTCGGTTAACACCCCTACCAAAACCCAGGGCCTTGGAGCTGGCAAAGCAGCTGATCTGACATATTGGGAGAGTGCTGCTCGAATGATTGCTGATGTATCAAAATCTGACAAAATTGTGGTTGAGAAATCAACAGTGCCAGTGAAAACAGCTGAGGCAATAGAAAAGATTCTGACCCACAATAGCAAGAAGATCAACTTCCAAATTCTCTCCAACCCAGAGTTTCTTGCTGAGGGAACTGCAATTCAAGACCTTTTCAATCCAGATAGGGTTCTCATCGGAGGTAGGGAGACCCCAGAAGGTGCAAAGGCAATACAAGCTTTGAAAGATGTTTATGCACATTGGGTCCCTGTGGAACGAATAATTTGTACTAATCTTTGGTCTGCTGAGCTTTCTAAGCTTGCTGCCAATGCCTTCTTGGCACAGAGGATCTCTTCTGTGAACGCCATGTCAGCACTCTGTGAAGCCACCGGTGCAGATGTCACCCAAGTTTCCCATGCTGTAGGCAAGGACTCAAGAATTGGGCCTAAGTTCTTGAATGCCAGTGTTGGTTTTGGAGGGTCTTGCTTCCAGAAGGACATCTTGAACTTGGTCTACATCTGTGAGTGCAATGGCCTTCCCGAGGTTGCAAACTACTGGAAGCAGGTTATTAAGGTGAACGACTACCAGAAGACACGGTTTGTGAATCGGGTAGTCTCCTCAATGTTCAACACAGTATCAGGGAAGAAGATTGCAATTCTTGGGTTTGCCTTCAAGAAGGACACAGGTGATACTAGGGAGACCCCAGCCATTGATGTGTGTAAAGGACTGTTGGGGGACAAAGCCGAGTTAAGCATTTACGATCCACAGGTGTCTGAGGATCAGATCAAGAGGGATCTTTCGATGAAGAAATTTGATTGGGATCATCCAGTTCATCTTCAATCAGCAGATCCTACCTCCATCACACAAGTTAATGTGGTTGGGGATGCTTATGAGGCAACAAAGGGTGCTCATGGAATCTGCATTCTGACTGAGTGGGATGAGTTCAGGAAGGTTGATTACCAGAGGATTTTTGATAACATGCAGAAGCCTGCATTTGTGTTTGATGGACGCAATGTTGTGGATGTTGAGAAGTTGAGGGAAATTGGGTTTATTGTTTACTCCATTGGGAAGCCGCTAGATTCATGGCTCAAGGACATGCCCGCTGTGGCATAACTATAATAATGGAGAAGCATAATCCATATGGTCTTGTGGTGAGAGATCCTATAATATTTTTACAATGTTCTTTCTTGTTTCGGGTTTTTTTCTTATTTTTGTTCTCAAATTAGATGGTTTTAAGACACTCTACTGTCGGAAATCTGAAGAATCTGTCTTTAGTGAGTAGGAAATCGGATATGTACTTTTTGTATGTTATAAAATTGTAATAAATCGAAACTTTAGTGCCATTCTAATTAATATTTGTCTTCCCTCGTTATCATGTTTGCAATTCAAATTCCAAGAGCCTCCAACAATTTTTTATTTTTTTAAAGTAAGAAATGATCAAATAATAATGAAAGATATCAAGTTTATAAATTAAGATAATAGCGTAATATATACATTATTTTTTTTCTTTTTATGAGATAGGACTCATAGGACTGCCTTCGTTTAGAGTTTCACATTGCAAAGGGACTCCACTGCATGAGAAGGTTAAAATAATCATGCAATTTGGATTTCATATCAACTTGACAATTCTCAAACACATCATTTGGTTAAACAATAGAAGTTTGTATTTGAAATTTGTATGTCGAGATTATGTGGTCACTTGCGAGTATAATTTAACCTTGAACTTGCATTTTATAAAAAAAGAAAATGCCTAGGGCGGGCGGGCGGGCTGAAAAATATACACTTCTTTTAGGCTTTGGTTTGGTTACGCAGTTCAAATGAGATGAGAATATATGTTTTGTTGAAAGTTGAATAAAATATTATTATAATATAAGTTTATAATATTATTTTTATTTTGAGATTTAAAAAAATTGAATTATTTATTATATTTTGTACGAGAGTTTGAAAAAGTTGTAATGATTATATGAGATGAGATAATTTAGTTTTGTGTAACTAAATAAGTCCTTATAATTTCGTATAAAAACGGAAAGCCAATTATAAAATTCAAAATTTGAATATGAAAATTTTGAAATTTAAATGTTATTTTATGAAATAGCACTATCATATTAATTAAATTATTTTAGATGGAAGGTGATTTAACATTTTAAAAATTATTTTAATATTCTTTTTCATGGAATGAAATTAAATACCGATTGATTATAAAATAAACCATAGAATAATTTTTTTTTTCTGAAAAAAAAAGTTGTTTGTTACTTTGTTCACTTTCCTAGAACCTTACTCCCTATGAGGACTTTATCGTAATTCCATAAGCGGGCCGGTTTTGAACTTTTGGCTATTTAGCCTAGACCAGACAACGATGTCGGAAATCTGATTAACCCGGTTTTTCCTATTTTGTTTTTCCCCTAATAATTTCAGACCGTCAAGTCTACAAAAACCACGGACCGTACCCTTCGACCTTCAGCCTCTGTCCCTTCGATTTTCCTTTGATCTACCTCAGATTTTCCTCTGATAGCTTTTATAATCTTCAAATCGCAACGAGTATTTTTCAATTCTTTGTATTCTCTGCTAATCGATCCCAAATTTAACTCCAGCCGTTGATCGCACCCGATTCTAGGGTTAGGGTTCCGAATCGGACCTTTAGATCAATTCTAATCCTCCAATCCTTTATCCCTTTTATCTTCTATTTCGTGTTTTCATCAATTCCCGTTGTCTAATCTGGTCCTGATTTTTTCGATTGTCTTGTCTTGTTCGAACTTCTAGGGTTTCGAAGCGTTCGATTCGCTAGGGTTTCTTCGTTCCTTAAATTACTAGAGGGTATTCGTTCATTTTCCAATTAGTGATTGTTTTCCACCCTTTTTTAGCTGTTATTTTGTGGTTTGACCTGCAATTATTGTGTCTAATTGTTTGGTCTAGGGTTAGGGTTTCGGAAAGACTTGGGACATCTCTAGTTGGTGGAATTCAGTTGGGGATACGTACAAAGGCATAGGGAAATTACCTTTTGTGTTTGATTCAGTGATCTTTTATCTGAATTAAGGCTTCTAGGGTACCTTCATCTTTCTGTCATTTTTCTTTCGTGGTGCTACGAAGTTTGAATTCGAAGAATTTGGAGGTAAAATATTTGTTATTTCTATTTCCATGACTGTATTATTGTTATTGTTGTTGTTATATTCATATTATTAGTTTTAGTTATCAATTTCTGTCGTCATTAGTATGATTATTTTTGGGTTTTACCTATTTAAAATAAAAATCTATTTTTGGGTTTTAAATGCTTCTCAATCGTAAGTTTCAGCTGGTTTACTTACTATAAAATGTCTTAATTAATTAGAGGAATACTCTTTGAAAAGTGAAAAAAACTAAAACTAAAATAGGTAGATTAGTTTGTTGATTTTCTGGGTTTCCTCCATATGTATAGAAACTGGAAAGCATGTAATGCATGGCTGCATGCCTCGTACATTCAGATTTTGTATCTTTGAGTGTGCGTACAAATACACACCTAATTTAGATATATTGACATTTATAGTTGTTAATCTTATCTTTTTCTTTATGTTACGGTTTTTGTTTCTAATTTCTGTGAATGATCTTCATGATAATCTTTAATCTTTAATTGTGCTTCTTGCAGATTAGGATGGGATCTAAAAGGTGTTTTGATGAAGAGTTCCCAGAGCTTCCCTGTAAGCACCTAAGGAAGCTTGAGCATAGCAATACACCTAATCCATTTGTTGAACTTGTTCCCTGTGAGAATGCCCCACAGGAACCTGTTTTTTCAGGTAGAAATGGGTGGATTCAATATTATATTATATATCGTGTAGCGTGTTTGGTATCTAGTGCCGTTAACGTGACTGAACTATCCATTCTGTGAAATGTATCTTGAGGTTTGAAATTTTTATTGAATCAGGGGAGGAAAATGATGGCTTCCATAACTTTCAGAGGCATGAGGCACTTGAAAAACACATTGCCACAGATGTTTCAAATTTGGTTGACAAGGGTCTTGAGACCAATGATCCCTTGTCATGGTTTTCCAGCAGTTCAAGTGAAGAAGATGCTGGATCGGGGACATCAGCATACTCATCCCTCTCGACAGAACATTTTGAATTAGATTTCCCATCCAGAAGATTTGTTCCATATGAGGACACCTATTCTTCTTTCTGGGATCACTCTCGTAGAAAACAGGTTCCAATTGGCACAAATTACCAAGCCAGCATTCCATTGTGGGGCAAACATATAAATAAGAACAAGTTAGACCTGACAGAGAAATATAAACAAAACATAGATGATACTGACAGTGAGGAGAAGCTGATGGGGGATTGTGTTATTCAAATGCCTGATTCAGGTTTCTTTACAGGCATGGGTGACTATGCTGGAAATGGTAGGACAGATTGTCACTGTTTGGATTCTGGCTCTGTTAGATGCACACACCAGCATGTCATGGAAGCCCGGGAAAAAATAAAAAAAACCATTGGGAATGAAAAATTTGTGAGTTTAGGGTTGTCTGACATGGGCGAAGAGGTGGCAGACAGGTGGACTGAAGAAGAAGAGCAGATCTTTCATGAGGTTGTTTACTCTAATCCTGCATCCCGGGGTAGGAATTTTTGGAAACACCTGTCATTGGCATTTCCTTCTCGAAGTAGAACAGAGCTTGTTAGCTATTATTTCAATGTATTCATGCTGCGGAGGCGTGCTGCTCAGAACAGATCTAATTTACTGGACATAGACAGTGATGATGACGAATGGCATGGAAGCAATAGAGACTCCTATGTGGTTGGAGATTCAGAAGAAGATGAAGACTCTGCTATTGAGTCTCTTGTTGACCGGCATAATCAGGTGGATTCCTCTGAAGAAGATGATGGCAGTGATGATGATGACTGCCGTGGTGATGGACCTGGTAGAGATTTTTCTGAAGAAGATGGTGGGGTGGATCTCATGTCAGATGCAGATGTTTTCAAGTCTCTTGACGAGAGGAAGTTTGACTCCTTAGGTCAGCATGTGGATAAAACTCCAGGGAGTGATCAGGAGGATCTCAATGCACAGGACGACTCATGCTTGTCATTCGATTGTCAAGCCAACATGGCTAGCTCTTGTGGTCCTTTTAACAGCGAAACTGTTTTTAAAGTGTGTGGAGTTAAAAGTGAGAATGGTAAATGCTTGCAGAGCAAAGCCGATTGGTGTAGTGATGCAGAGGGTCAGTTTAATGTACTGGAGCCCTATGATGCTGAAGTTTGGGATGCCAATTGCCCATCTGCATCATTAAAAGGTTTTGATCTTACATCCACATGGAACATGATGGAAGAGATTTTTGGACAAGACAGTTCGGATAAAAAGATGATGGGTGACTAAAAGGCATCGACTAGCGACCCTTTGAGATGGTTGCGTCATTTCTTAGTACATATCATATCTGGTGTGGCCTTTGCGACCGCCAAGATTTTGAGACTTTGCAGGTGTAATCGTCTTGCAAGAACACAATTCTTCTAAAGCATTGGTGATCTGATTTTCCCATTTTCCTTTATGTAAATCCTTTTTACCCCCTCAGAGTAAATAAGAGTCGCAAGAAAGGGGGGTTTAGCATGTTGAAATGATGCTCTGTATACATCCTTCTTTAAATCTACTATTTGTTAGCATGTTTTATGTTCGACAAAAATACCTCTTTTTTGTGAACTGCTAATTTCTTGTAACATTCATTAAGTTCCTGACTCTTTAATGAGTCCATAATCCAGGTTTTGTTCTATTTTAATCTTTACATGTAAATTCATGTTGTAACGGGAACCACATCACATTACTCGTTGGTTAAATACATAAACGTTGAGCATACAACTTTGTACTTTAGGATCAATGGGACAGAGCTTTGCGAAGGAGGTATTGTTCCATATACTGATGCATTATAGAAGCCGTGGTCTATAGAAGAAAGTGACCTGGAAAGAACATGCAAGCTGAAGCCTATTATTTCCTCAGTTTCATTTCGCTCGCAACTTTATTTTCATGAAGTTTTGGGGAAATATAAAATATCGCCCATCCTGCTAGATCCTACGCTCTTCAAACCCTCTTCTAGTTGACAAAATGGCTTAGCCCTCCCTGCATCTTCTAGTAAACTAGATGCAACAAACAAAATGGACCAGATGTGGTATGGAAGTGGCTTTTACAATCTCAATGGCGATATGCCATATAATGCATGCATATTTTTTTAATGCATGTTTTCTGAGTTTGGCATAAAAATATAAAGTATAAACCCTAAAATCCCTTACCATTATCTTCAGGTGTGGCGGTGGGCGGCGACCGGCAGGCGACATATTCTAGCTGACGGCTAGGCAGTCTTTTGTTTAATATAAATGTGTTTTTGATTTTTTTTTTTAAATTTGTGTTTGATTGTGTGTGGATATATTTTAATCATCATTTAATACCGATGTGTCAATTCTTTATTAAAAAGTGTAAAAGTCACTTTTACACGGTATTATATTTTAAAATTAATTCTATGAGAAGTGCTACAAACACAAACTCTCAATATGTCTGGCTACACACACTTCAATCATGAGCCATGAATTGATTAAAGCTTTGGCACTCAAAAGGAAATGCCTACACTGAGTTGTTTGGTCGTGCCAAGTAGGGATTTTTGCTTTGCAAAAGTTTTGTAGAAGGGAATGGTTGCAAAGGTTGTATAATCGAACCACTTCTAAGTTTGATTTTTTTTTTTTTTAATCTTTCTTGGTATGTCCCCCTTGAATGTTTTAACTTTAAAGAAAGTTTTAAAGGGTTTCACTTTATGAAGACATTTCTGATCTCGTAAATGCTTATTTGCTTTCTTTAATTTAGATGGCATGTGCTGTTACTATTGAATTGATATGTAAACTAAAACGGTGCAATTACTAAAAGAGAGAGGGTACTCATCATTCCATACTACATATTTTAATATTATTTTTTATTTTATTTTATTCTTATTAAAATAATTAAATTATTCTACTTATTATTTATATACCATATATTTGTTGTAGTAATAATAATAAAAAATTAAAATAAGTATAGTGTATGGTGTGTTGAATGATAAATAGAATTCTATTCTATTAAACTCAGTGCTTAATAAACTTTAAATATCTTATATTTTTATTTTTATGTTGTATAGGGTGTAAACGTTCTTTTTCAACATAGAAAATGAATTCCCCTTAATGCATTTAAAAAAAAAAAATCAACAGTGCACATCTACCTCTGGAAAGTTAGCATTGCAGATTCCAAGAAACAAATCATTACAGTGGTGGGCTTAAATTGATAGAACTGCAAACAGCTCAAGCTATTCAACAATCCAATTCTCTTAAGAGTATTCTTAACCGGTGGGAATTTGGATGAATCTATAGTTCATAGGCTTAATGTGGACAAGACTTTTACATAGGCATAGCCCTCCATACCCTTTTCACTTTATTCATTTTCTATGTGGCTAAATATGCTTTTATTCATCTTTGACAATGCAAGCACTTTTGATCAATTGGCTGCAAAATGGCTCCATTTATATGCTACAAATTAATAATATAAGGGGAAATGTTTTATTTTCACAAAACTTTTTAATTCATATCATTTCATCTGTAAAAATATCCGATTAATTTTTTAACTGGATGTTGATTATATTGAATCTTGATGAAACTTTTTGTGTTATTTTTTTATTTGTACTTTTTTTTTTTTCCCAAAGGTCAAAAGAAAAGATGGAGATGGGCATTCTAGCCGATGCAAAACAAAGAGAAGGTGACGACAATATTCCTAAATAAATAAATATCCCTTTCGATGGGACCAAAATGGGGGGAGCTCAAAACAATAACGGTTGGAGATACATATGACCCTTCACTTGTTGGAGCTCTCCCAAGCAAAGACAAAATTAAGGAATAGTTTGGATGTTTCAGTTTCAGTTTGCCATATCTGGTATTCCTTACCCCGTCAGATCTTCTGAACACCCACGAATCCTGACCGTTCAATCTATCAGCGAATGGTTCTCAACGGAGTACACGTGCTGCCTATCTTTTATTCCCTTCTTTAGTCTTTTGCTTCCATGCATGGAATTCTCCTCCAACAACAACACAAGAGAGAGAGGGGGAGAGAGAAAGAGAGAGAGAGTCTAGCCTTTGCTTTGATTGTTCTTACTTCTTCCTATGCCTGTTCGTCTCCATCATTGGCGACCCATTTCTTCACAATTTTGAATTTTCTTCTCAAATCCATTACATTTTGAACATTCGAGAGGGGGTAGAGTAGATGGAGATGGAGCTTAAAGGTACCCTTTTTGTGGGTCGGGTGTCGTACTTCACCAAACTGTCACATCCTAGTCCTTTATGATTCTTCTTTATCGCCACTGGTATAAAGCAAGAAACTTCGTGATCTGTCGCTGAACTCCTCGATCTGGGTCTGCTTTCTCAGTTCTTCTGCTCTTGGTGGAAGAAGATTATGGAATGTAACGTTCTTGCAGATTGGAGGTAAGACTTTGTTTTCTCATTTTGTTTTGCTTGCTGGGTATCTTTGGTTTAAGTGGTCTGATTAATCTATGGAAGAAAAGCAAAGGAAGAAGTTTGTGTGCAAGTTTTGCAACAAAAGGTACTCATCCGGGAAGGCCTTGGGTGGGCACATCAGAACCCACATGAATGAGAATTCAGCTGAAAAAGAAGAAGCAGTAGGTAATGGAAAGGGAATGAAGTTTCCATCTATGGATGGCGGAAGCAAGAACAAGAGAGATTCGGGGTCTGAAACTGGCGGTTGGAATTCCAGTTACGGTCTTAGAGAGAAGCCCAAGAGAACACGGTGGTTTGTGGATTCGAGTTCTAGTTCATTGCATGAAAGGATTTGTAAAGAATGTGGCAAAGGCTTTCAGTCGTTGAAAGCTCTCTGTGGTCACATGGCTTGTCACACCGAGAAAGAGAAGATGAATGAGAACCAGAAACCCGAAATTGATAGTCAATCAGTTGTCGGGAAATCGGCTTCGGGGAAGCTTAGGAGATCGAACAGAACGAGGTACAAGACTCTTGATGATTACCCTTTGGCCAACGGTTCTTCATCTGTCTCGGAGATTGAACAAGAACAAGAAGAGGCGGCTATGTGTTTGATGATGTTCTCAAGGGACTCTGGTTGTAGAGCTGGTTTCAGTTCGGTGGTGGAATATTCCAATAACAATTCAGTGGTTTTAGAGGCCAAATCATCTTCCATCGAGGTGAAAATTACAATGAAGAATGGTGGGAATTATGCATCTGACATGAATCAGTCTGTTAAGTTGAAGAAGCAAAGAGATGAGTTGAAAACTTCTGAGATTAGTTTTTCCGATAATTCTGATTCTGGGTATTTTAAGAATGGACCCAAAAAGGCTGAATCAGATGTTTCTGTGGATGGATCTCTTACGAGTGGTGAATTGAAGAAGCCCAAAGTGGAATATAGATCTGGAGCTGGAGGCTTTAATGCTGAATTGGCTAAAATTTCGAACAGATTCAATTGTGTAACGTCTGAATTTGGGGGATTGATTAGAAATGAAGGATGTGATCAAGTGGGGAGAGCTTTCGTGGTGGGTAATTCGAGAATGAGAACCAAAAATGGTTCTTATGCTCAGAAGAGAAAGAAATATGAGTGTGAGAATTGTGACATGTTCTTCCATTCTCGTCGGGCTCTAGGAGCGCACAGAGCCAGCCATACACAGATCAATGGGTGCTGGGAGTCTATATATGATAGTGGCGAAAACAACACAGACACTGATCATTCTCTTCCTCTCCCAAAGCATTGCAGTAAAACCCTCGAGTCTTGCGGTGTCAAAATCTCAAATAATCAAAGCATCTCTGGCCATTCTGAGAAGCCAAAGAAAAGCAAAGGGCATGAGTGCCCAATCTGCTTCAGAGTTTTCAGGTCGGGACAAGCTTTAGGTGGTCACAAGAGGTCTCATTTTTACGGAGGTTCTGAAGAAAAAACTATTATCATCGAGCAAGAGCTCCCTGAGTTTCCTGGCCTAATTGATCTTAATCTTCCTGCACCTATCGAGGAAGAGGCAGATGGACAGGCTGAGTTCATGCCATGGTAGGTTGCAAGCAGCCATAAGCATGACTTTGCTGGTGGTTAGCTTTTAAATTCTTGGTCATACTTCCATTATGATGTGAGGGTGTACAGACAAGTTGGCCAGATTTTTTGGTTTTTCATTTTGCTTCAGATTCAAGGGTGTTAGGTAGAGCTAAATGTTCCATTACTGCTTCTTCACTGTAAGCAGCACTCTTTCCTGCGCTTGAATATCATTTCTTTAGTTGTTTAATGTTATTAGAGCAGTGCGATTCCTCCTAAATTATGCCATCTCAATCACACACGTAACGTGGCACATTTTAAGTGCTTTGGTTGGTAAATTGAAATCATTTAAGATGTGCTATAAGTATGCTCGAAGATGACAAGATTTAGGAGCAAGAGAGGCATTATTGTTGATGTTATTAACTCCGGAAATGTTGAGTTCATTCGTCTACAGCAGCACAAACCCGACATATGTGTACTGAATTAGTTTCTTCATTTCTTCAAATTCTTTCGCTCTAATTAGCCTCGTCTAATGAAATATACTTCCGCCAAAGGCCTGTGACTTGATTGGATTCGAAACCCCCAACCTCTAAAATGGAGGTCTTGGATTCGAAATACCCCTCCCCAAATGTATCAAAAAAAAAAAAAAAAAAATTGAAATATAATTCCATATGTTGCAAACATCTCTGAACATTTCTCAGCTTTGGATCTTGGATAGCGTACGTGATGCTTTGGGTGGGGATGGCCGGGTTGAGCTAGGCCCTGGTTTCAAAAGCTTCCCATAAAAAGGGTCTGACGTCAATCCCCTATATAACACACACACACACACGATCACTTGAACAAATTTCACTGTTGAAATACTTTTCTCAAGTGTAATAGAGAATCAAGGACCACCTGCTTTTGATGGGGGGTTTATAAAGTTTCGTTCTTAAGGTTGTAAGGGAAGTTTCCTCTTGAAGTTCGATGTCTACCACTGTGTTTTCACGTTCATAATACACTGTCAATAGTCAATATTGGTGAAGTCCCAACTCATTATTCCCTGCAATTGCTGCCTGAAACGCATCTGATATTGAATTTCCCACAGAAATTTGGCTGGATCAGTGATGTCTCTAACGGTAATGGCCCTACTTCTTCTTGTTCCTGTATTCAACCAAATTCCTTGTATTTAGTGCAGACAAGGGCTGCAACTCAGTTATCTTTGTGAAACAGCAAGTCTGTTGAAGATTCTCCATTTCACTTACTTAAATGGGTCGGCAAAAAAGGGGAATATTTTTGAGTGGTTGAGTAAATTTCTCGTGCTCAAAGGCTTGATTGGGATAATTAATATCTATGAAAGGAATTAAAGTCGAAGCACTTATCATTATTCCAGGGTGAAACAGTGAGTGGAAGGAGGAGGAGGTGGCTGTTACTGATCGATCTGCATCATTCCATTTATCTTCTGCATCTGCTTCCTGTCCTATTCTAATTATTCTTTTTTATTTTTTTCTGGGTCTGGAAAGGGACAACTTTTTCATGGGGCTCAGGTCAGCTTGCATCAGGCAGAATCAAGAAGCACTCGAAGAGAATCAGCTCTCATAATCTGTGAAATGGGTTGGAGTCAGCTTGCTTGCATGATCATTTGAATCGAGGAACAGCTGTGAAGGAGAAACTCTCACGCAAGCAAGGTGCTGCTGATTAAAGTGGGTTTTGAATATGGGTTTGTCCTCGTTGCTCCTCTCAAAAATTCAGAAACTACATGGGAAAAGAAGACAAGCAATTTAATAAAGGCACTTTTAATGGGTCTGCCATTATGCAGCAACGTCCAAGTCCATTGCCATTTCGACGAAAGTGCTGCTGCTGCTGGGACTAAACAGTTTTTTTAAAGACTTTTTAACTTTATATCCAATCAGCTCCAAGGCGTAATACGGCTTCGCTTGAAGTACACCGACATGTTATTTCGACATGTACGTGAGGTTATACTTTATTGTCTGCGGTGGGAGAGCCATTGGAATTACACTCATTTTCTTTGCCACTCATCCCCCCAAGCTTTAGCCATTAGGAAATTGGAATGCCCCCTTTTTTTTTTCGTGTTATGAGCTAGAAGATTACAAACAAAAGATTGAAATAAAAACATAAAATTATAAGACATGGGTTTTTTTGACAAACAATTCATACCATTTGTTGAGGGTGGAGACCCCCAACAACTACTCCAAATTAAATTCCACCAAGCTACAAAAGAGAATAAAATTTTGGAAATATATCTATAGGGACTGTTCTATTGCTCTATGCCTAAAGCCTTAACCCCTCGTTTGCAGTATGAGATGAGATAATAAATTTGTGAATGATAGTGAAATAGTTTGACTTAAAATTTTTTATTGGATTTGAGAAATGAGAGAAAAGAAGTTGAATAAAAATATTACAAAGTTAAAATGTTTGAATATAATTTATTATTATTATTTTTGTTTTAGAATTTAAAAAAATTGAATTATTTTTTATGTTTTGTTTGTAAGTTTGGAAAAGTTGTAATAATTAGGTAATGATTAGATGAAAAAATTTAAAATTAAAAATTAAAAATTTGAATTTAAAAAGTGTTTGTGTTTGTGTTTGAGTGATGTTTGTGAATAAGATAAGATGAGTTGAGATGAGTTCTCAAACGAGGTCTAAGAGAAAAGCACCTTGATTGGTGGCTTTTTGTACGGTCTCATGATGGGACTGCTTTCCTAAGTTATGGGGTAGCAATGTCTATTGTAGAGTTGTGCTCTTGTTGTTGGTGTATATTTGTGATGTTATTATGGAACCGAATGTTGTGGTTATCAACTCTCTCGAACATAGGAGTACAATGACTTAGGTCATGGATGAAAGCTTGGGGAGAAAGTTGTATGGTGACTTTGGTGAGGAAATCAATAACATATAGAGATGTATGGGCACGCATGTTGCACGCATTAATCGACGAGAAGAGAAGCTCTGGTGGTTTGGGCCACCTTGGTCTCGCCCCCCACCCTCCCTCGCATTGGCCAAGGAAGAGGAGAGTTGGGCCTCCAGGGCCTGACCCCGCCTTTTGGGTGGGTGAGGAGAGTTGGGCCCGTAGGGCCTGACCCTGCCTTCGTGGGTGGGTGCCCCTGTCCGAATGCCTGAGAGAGGATTGGCCCCCACGGTTGTCCGCCCACCCTATCCAAAACCCCCCACCGCCCAAAGCACCACCTAAAACCAACTTAAGAAAAAAATTCCAGAATCCAAAACCAAACTCTAGCGCGCAAAGGACCTAGCGAGGTTCGTAGTGTCAAGGGTGCCATCTAGTCGATAACACCTTGAAACTTGATCGGGAATAGGAGTGCAGTTTTCACAAGGAAGTGCACGTGTAAGTAAATAGACATCTATATTGCAGCAGAATAAGAAAATGTTAATTAGTTAGAGACTAAATGCTATTTATAATAGAGGTCTAAATTGGAAATAGGTTCATTCATTAAGACAAATATGCATATGTCACTATCACTTTCTAAATAATATTACACATTACCGTTTGTTCATTTCATACATTCGAGTACGATAGACCAAGCATGATTTTTGCCCGACTAAATAGTACATCTCCCAAATAATACCAACAACTATTAACAGCGACATGCCTCCATTACTATCGCTCGGGCGAGGTCAGTCCTTCTTCCTAAAGAACCTTTTTTAGGGCTACCTCTACATTAAATTCTATCATTCTGATAAACGAAACCATAGGTAAGTTAAACAGTTATGACAAGACTACTAATGAGAAACAATGCATTCCAATCATGGCGAGGAACTACCATAGTAAAACACAAGTATATAAGCAAGATATATATAGAAAGAGAGAGAGTCGAGATTGAGAATAGAATTAGGTTTTTTTTTTTTTCAGCCTTATATACTTATGCGGGTGGGTGGGTATCCATGTCCGCCACCCTCCCGCTTACTTTTATCTGTAAATGAATCCGCCCGTACGTCTAGAATAACGAGTAGATTTTTTGCCCGTTAGTCAAACGGGCCAGATAGGTCGGATCGCGAAGGATTGCCGTCCAGCAATAATTAGGAAAGGAGAAACATAAAGAATAATTAAGGAAACTTGGGTTGAAAGTGAGGAGTGGGATGGTTGGATTCAGAATACTTTACAAGACTCTGCCTGATAAAACTGACACTTTTGTATATCTTGAGAGATGAAAAATCTTGAAGAATCCATCGGATGTCTTTTACGAAAGGAGAGATTTTTCACTCCGGCCGACCGACCGATATATCTATCTAGTGAAATATTTGCAAGACGGTAAAGTGTATATGTGGAATATCGATCATATTGGAACGTTTTTCTACTTTTCTACCGGCATGCAGCTGTGGGTTCTGCTTGCTGATATCCTCAACAAAAAGTAAACATAAAATCAATTAATACATATATAGAATTCTTGTCCGAATTATAAGGTCTAAAAATAACCACATCAATCAATATTGCATATCCAAAGAACTCATTCAGACAATTTTAAAATGTTGTATTACTTTTTATGTTTCTATCTCTCTTCCGATCTAAACATTAAAGTTTGGAGAAAATATAAATAAAAAAACTATGTAGGATCCAAATTCATGATATTTAAAAATCGAGTAATGTTATATACCATATTGATCCTATATATTCTATTTTTATTCTATTATGTAAGATGTGACACATTTATCAGCATTGAATGATAAATAATCATCAAATAAAGGTCATTCAATAGTGAAAAATATGCCACATTTTACATATATAGTAGGATGAAAGTGAAATAATAGTGCAATGTATAGAATTTTTCTTAAAAATTACTTAAAATGACTAGATACAAACCTCAAATAGACAAGTCTCATACAAGTTTTTTGTAAAACAATGAGTCCCACTAATAAATAATAGTTTTTTTTATACTTTTTTAAAGTAGGATCTACTTTTTTACAAGAACTTGTATGAGACTTATCTATTTGAGACTTGTACAAATTATTTCTCTTCTTTTAATTGTCAAATGATCGGCACTTAAAAAGACTGCCGCTATAAGTTGAGCGGCCATTCTAAATTGTTTTTTATTTTTCTATTTTCACATTTTTCTTGTAAGGATCTGTTTTTCTGAGATATTAATTTCGTGAAAACAAGTTAAACGGAACATGCCACAATTTTCGAAAACAATGATATCATTCGATTCGTTAGATCATTGTGAACATTAATTATTTAAAAATATACATAATCTATACTCTTTGAAGTTTGTGAGTATGGAATTAATATATTATACATATACTAAACTCAACTACTACTTTGCAATTAATTAACAGCTTGTCAAGGATTTCTTTTTTAATAATTAACAATACCAGAAAATTACATGATTTTTTTTTTTTAAATAAAATTTTGTATTTGTAACGGCCGGCCGAATAATTCTATTTATAAATTTGTTAATATTAGCCCATGATAAATATGAAGGCCTAATACATTATTCAAGATAAAAAAAAAAATATTGACATTTTTTAAAACGATAAATTCAAAATAAATAATATATTTACATATGAAACATGAAACTTGTAAAATGACATTTTTAGATATTCTCAAATATTTTATTATTAAACATAAAACACTTTTGATTTCAAATATTCTTCAACTTTTTTATCTAATCATTTCCTTATCATTACAATTTTTCCAAACTCTCAAACAAAACATAAAACAATAATACAATTTTTTCAAATTTTAAATAAAAATTATATTTAAAAAAAATTATATTCAAATAATTTTTTAATTTAATTTTTTTCTCATTTTTTAAAATTCAATAAAATATCTTAAATCAAATCATTTAATTATTATTCCACAAACCACACACCATACTTTTTTTTCCTCTTACTAAATAAGTAGTTTATGGATGATGAATAAAACAATTCAATTAATTTAAGAAGAATAAAATTAATTAAAAAAAAAAACGCCTGTGTTGTCAGGGAAAAGTAGTTGGGCTCTGGTTAAGATGCTTTACAGAAATAACGGTTGAGCTAAACTGTACTGGACCAATGGAGGCAGATCCAATCTTAGTCAGATTGCCATAATTACGATGGGCCTAGATTAAGGTGCTTACAAGTGGACCCACAACTCAAGATTCCTGAGTGTCAGATGCTTGATTACCAGTTGGCATTCGGATTGGATACATGCTATGTAAAATGAGCGGTGCTACTCCGTTCATTGTTATCTGTTTTGTAATTTTTTTTTTTTATATTTTTAAAATATAAAAAAATATATCAACATACTTAAAATTATTTCCTTAATTATTAAGTAAAAATAAAAAATAAAAAATAAAAAAATTTTCTCAAGCAGTCATCTAGAGCGGTAACCTTGAGACGGCAAAACAACTTTTTTTTCATATAAAAAATATATATTTTTAATGTTAATGAGTAACTTATTCATTATTATTATTATTATTATTATTATTATTATTATTATTATTATTTTAATGTGCTTGTTACTTTATGTCTTATTATTATTAAAAAATGATAATTAAAAAAATATAGGATTTGAATCCTCTAAAGTTTCTACTAGCCTGAAATGGGAGAAATAGACCCATCAAGCAAGTCCACTACGTACATTTATAGCTGTTTAAGTAAATATTACTCAATAAATATTATGATTCTCATTTTATGAGTCTATTCTCATTTTATAGCTGTTCCGTTTGCTCGAATATATATGAATTAATACATCGATCTATAAAAATTTTCTTTGAATAACATTAAATGTTTAATAAATATTACAAGATCATTTTATGTATCTATCTCTTTCACATTCTAAATTTTAGATGATCTCGACTATCTTGCATTGATCGAGAGCATAAAATGATATGAAAATCATAGATAATGATTGCCTTACATTTTATCTTTCTCAGTTAACTCATGTTTAAATTATATTTTATGGAATTTTTATAGTTTCAAAGTTAAGATGAGATGATATAATATATATATATATATATATATATATATATAATATTATATATATCTAATTATACTTGTACCATTGCAAATTTGGTAGTGCATTAATAGATTGTCATGAGTACGTAGCTAGGATCGATATAACATTTCTTTTCTAAGACTACCTAATATATATATATATATATATATATATACACATACAATAGCAGTGGAGGAATGTACTAGGCACGTTTATATGTGGAATTTCATGACTGCCATCCTTTTAAGCAATATATATGTCCTTAAAATGTTTTTGCCTCATCTAACCTATTTACACCTAAAGACAAATAAACCATCACTTAAACGGATGCAAAGAACATAGCACAAGGATAAAAACGACATATCACACAAAACATAAACTATTCATACGGATGAACAAAAATACAAATGACCCATTGCCTTGTTTGTTTTCGCAGATGTGTTGAGATAAAAGTTGAAAGTTTGATAAAATATTGTTAGAATATATTTTTTTAATATTATTTTTGTTATGGGAAATGAAAAAGTTGAATTTATTTTATTTTTTATGAGAATTTGAAAAAATTGTAATGATTAAATAAGATTAGATGAGATGATATGAGAATAGTTGTGAAAACAAATGAGACACTGACACAATATGATTGATGTACTAACACAAACCGGCAAAACAAAAAAAATGAAGAAAAAACCATATTTTTCAAAAGGGACAAAAACGTAATAAGACAAAGCAAAACAAGGGCATAAATGAAAAAAAATGGAGGAAGAAAATACTAATTACTATTCATTACCTTATAGCCACTTTTAAGATATAAGGGATATATATAAATTATAATTACGAGGCTATAAACCGCGCAATGCGTAGATTGTTGTGTATGAGAGAGAGAGATTTAGAGAGAAATTGAATTTTATAGTAGAGAAATTTGAAACGGTTTATAAGGCGGCTTATTTGACGAAACAATATAAAGGTTGAAATAATGCCTTTGGATAGAGATTTGAATCGGTTTATATATTTATTTGTAAGAAATGAAATGAAACTTAAAAGTTACAACAGTTTATAATGAAATATTACTTTTAAAAAGATTACCGCTCTATAAACATAACACTTCAAGTTTAATGGGTAGAATGCTTACTTTTATGGATAGAATGCCACATCAGAGTCATATAACTTCGCTTAAAATACAAAATAATATAAATGTTGAATTAATACTTTTAGATAGAGTTTTGAATCGATTTAAATATTTATATGTAAGAAAAAAATTAAACTTAAAAGTTACAATGGTTCATAATGTAAAAGGTTTACCACTTTATAAACATAACACTTTAAATTTAATAAATAAAATGCCTACTTTTATGATAGAATGCTACGTCCAGAATTATATGAATTCAATTTTATATATAGTAATTGATACCTTACTGAAGTGATCAATGTTAGAATGCAATTAGTAGGAATTGTTGGGTTGCTTTCCAAATCTCCAAATCAAACATCACGTGTGAGAATCTCAAAATTTTTATTTTTTTTTATTTTTTGAATCAATCTCAAAATTTTATTTGATGCGTCAAGGTGATCGAATGATGCATCCTATATATCTATATCTATCTATCTATATATCTATAGCTTTCTATCTATATATATATATATATATATATATATATATATTAATAATAGGGGTAGACCGGGGCCGGGTAGAGGCGCCGCTGAAACAGATAACTGGTAACTGGGTCGAAAAGCTATGCCCTAAAAATATGTACGTGACAATATAATTAATTGCATTCATTGACCAGTTTCCACGCCCTGATCGATCAACGTACGTAATACGTATATATATAGCTTAACTTTTTCGCATAATTATTATAAATAATTATGAGCTCTCGTGTTTATATACATACATAAATATAAACATTTCTCTACCTGGCAAATATCTTTTGCTTATAGTTTCCAGTATTAGATGCGATTTAGAAATGGAGGTCAATGAAAAATTATTCGTTTACAAAACATTGAGTGGAATATTCTCTAAAAAAAAATTCTACTCGTCATTTTTACATCACATATTAGATATATTTTTATAATATTTTATTTTGTTTTCTTACAAAAATATTTATGGTGTACTATGAATGATCATGAGTATAAGAATTTAATTAATATTTTAAATGATGTGCAGGAAAACTCCTCTCTAAATACAACGTACCAGCATGAACATATTCGATTTCGTATATGAGTAATTCTATGTACAATCGTGAAATGTATAAATACTATGTAACCGTTTTGAAAAAAAAGTAGAATCTATTATTAATAAATTAATTTTGTTCATATACATCTTATATTTTATTTAATTTTTTTAAAATAATTACACATCGATTATATAATTCATAATTATAAATATATTTTCACTTCGTACATGGCACTACAGACAGCGCATGCAACAGAGGAGAGGGTTTATCATGGTCTCAAAAGATTCAGAATTTTGTTCAAGCCGTAAGGACACCTGCCATGCAAAGACAAAAGAAACTCCAGAAAAGCCGCACTGCGGCGCGCATCACGGTGAAACGTAACTTCACCCCAAGAATTAATTTAAAAAAAATAAAAAATCATAAAAAAGGCAAGGTCGGCTACAGATCTGAAGCAACATCGAAGTTCACGCATACATCCGGTCCGACCACTGGTTCAGTTCTTTTATCTTTTCTTAATTTACAGTACTATTTCAGAGTTCTCACGTAAGAATTCCCGAACGAGCTGAGGCCAAATAGAGCGGCTACTTTTACCATATAAGAAAGTTAAATATCTATTAATTTATTATAAAAATAATTTTACTTATGCTGATTTATTTTTAATAAATTTGATGTACCAATCACTATTTACTTTTACAATTCATATTTATAATTTTTTTTTCATGAAATATGAGTATTTTTTATAAGGTATGAATGTGTTTTTATAAGATGTTGAGTGTTGAGTAGTAAATAGTGACCGATGAGAAGAATATTTCTTTATTTTTATAAAATTTATTTTAACTAAAACATTCTCCATAACAAAAACTAGAGTCGTGAGAATAAAGATGGTTTAAGGTTCACATGATCCATGTTTAACTCTTATATAAGATCAAGATGGAAGCTCATGAAAACCTAATTTAATAAAAGAAAAAACAAGTTACGCTATTTAATTATACAGCCGTTTTGAAAGAGATTATATACATAGTAATGTATTATCATCATCTTCAAAACTGAAACAAATTATCTCATGATCTATTATTTATGATCAATCCATGGTACGTACGTACGTAAGGCGCCAATGAATATGCATGCATGCAGGCGCTAATTAATGTATGACAGGAAAAAAAAAAAAAGGTTTTGGGGATGAAAGCTGGTTTCATTAACTACCGCCATGAAAATTGCTTTTGTCATTACAATGTCTAATTTGAAGATGGATATAGTACTGTCCGCTAGCTGATCTGTTCCATCTACGTACTGCATACATGTCTGGCCTGTACGTACAAATCGACAGTGTTTAACCATTGAAATTCGAGATAGAAATTTGAGAAAGATCGGGTTGGTTAGCAGTACTTATAATATATCAAGAGCTCAGGAAGTTGAACTTTTGACTCTCTGTAGTGTCAGTTTGGGATATTAATCACCCATGTACATCACGCTAGCTACGTCCTCTATATATAGTTAATGATTTCATCAATATCATCACCATCCTTAAAAAATATGAGTACTGAGATATCAATTAGGAACCTAAAAAATAATCGTAATAGCTGTTCTATTAATGTGAAATCAGACGTCATTTGAGTCTTTGACAGCATTCACCTGGTTATTAGAGAGCTGATCTTCATGATGATCAAGTGGGAAAATTACAGTCAATTTACAGTCAATTTAAGGATCGATCAGAAAATTATATGAATTAGTTCACGTACAGTACTATTCATGTATCATAATCAGAATTACCATAGCATTCATGTCCCACCATGCATAATGCTATATCCATTACTACGCGTGGATGGCTCTGGTCAGCTAGCGCTCCAATACAAGTAATTGTTCTAAGGGAGCAAAGGTCACCCATGTATAGTTCATGATGCTGTTGAATGGGGTTATGTCATGTTAGACGTCAGCGGTCCACAAAAACAGGCAAAAGATTTTTCACCATAAAAGTAAACCTAAACATGATCAGGGACAGGTCAACTTCCAGGTTAATCATTTCAATGCATTGTAATTTCTTTCCTTTTCTATATATTTTAAGGTTTTTTTAAGCATCTCGCACTGACAGCATAGAAGTAAACCTAAATACGAGGAGTAAAATTGCACTAGAAATACGAGTATTTAGGACAAATTATAATTTGGTGAGAATAATTATTTGTGATGAAAATATATTTATTTTAATAAAAAATAATATATTTTAACAAAAAATAATATTTTTACATAAAATAATTAACCACAATTAATTAAGTAATTTTCCTGTTGTCGGTTAGGTTAATCATTTCAAAGCATTGTAGTTTCTTTCCATTTCTATTTTAAGTTTTCTTTAAGCATCTCGCGCTGGCAAGCTGGATATAAACACAATGATCAGAGTCATAATAATATTGATGATTGTAATTATTACAATAATAACCGAAACAAAAACAAAAACAAATAATAAAATAGTCATCCTGATCACTCATTTAAATGACTCATTGGCTAGCTCGAAGTCTGCCACGTGGATATGGGGGTTAGAAAACTTTTAACCGACACACTCATTTTCTATGAATCATATTTAAGGAATGATTCATAAAGCCAATTAGGAAATTATTGCACGTACTGTTCATGTGAATAAGACTGAAAAATGTAAATCTTTGGTACGTAGGCCACGGGCGCGCGGGCGTTATTCTACGAAGGACAAGTTCTCTCAAGGTTCTAAACTGGCCTGAATCCTCAGAACTAGGGCTCATGAATACTTGTTGGCAGCTGGCCTGCTGGTCCGCTTGGGTTAGTGTGCTAATATTACTAGTCTTAGAACTAGATCTAATGGATGGTTTCAACATGGATTCTCTCTCTCTCTCTGTCTCAAAGAGTACGCAGCTAGCTACTCAGTACCCCGACACAAACGCACATTAGATTTGTAAAGAAACTAAATTCACACATGCATGTTAAAATATTGAGATCAGTAGTACCATATATATATATTTACTGTAAATCGAAAGAAATTGTCAGAATTAGAACATGATACGGTATTACGTACGTACCTTTCTAATTATGATCGTCATCTGTTGCGCATGTTAGGAGGCACCATGTCCCCAAGCAGTCCTTCATCAGTAGGAGCCAGCTGTAGTGGCATTGGTTCGGGAAATGCATGGGATATTTTACCAACTTCATGATGTGGTATGATCTGTTGATGATGATCATGAGTCGAGTAGTACTGTATCGTGCTAAAAGGATTTTGATCTTTAGGTAACTCATGAAGAAGTACTTTTGGATAATAAAATTGTGAGACCGGAGGAGCTGCGCCCAACTGCCCAGCAGTAGTACCAGTACTACTTATAAAGTTCTGATCATGAATATTAATGACTCCATGACCTGATCGGGGGAATCCAAGTACTGTGTGATGACAGTGTTGGCCTTCGTATGTTGTTATTATGACAGTGGGATCTTCAGATGAGCGTTCCACTCTCTTCTTTACGGTGCATCTGCTATTTGTGCAGCGGTAGTAGCTCCTGCATGCATTTACGTCAGGTGCATCAGCAAGCTAATTATATATATATATATATATATTTCTCTTTTGACATTTTGCATTTCTCTTCTCTGTATGATGTGAGAAAATCATGAATTCAAACGTACATACGTACAGTACAATCTGATTGCGTACATGGCATGCATAGTGACGTATTCACGAATATTGCAATACAAGTCTTGAGAAGATAAGGGTTCATGATCATATTTTTGACCTAATAAAAACTGAAGTCATAAAAAATCTATAAACTGAAATAAACAGATCAGAACAAGTTAGAAACGATGACATTAATAAGTAGGAAATGGGAAGTACTGTAATTAATTTGTAAACGGAAATCTTAAATAATTTATTATTGTTTCATTAATGCATTATAAAATAACGAGAGTTAAACATAAGACATGGGAAAGACTGAAAATTTTCTATTTCCTTAACTGAAGAGATCGAAGTAGAGCTACACATGACCTACCTAGGAAATGGACTATTTTTAACAGCCTTCTGTCCATATTTGCGCCATCGGTAGCCATCTTCAAGATGATCAACCTCACTCTTCGTCACAAACGCAAAACGTGGCTGCTGGACTCGCTTTTGCCCTTTCTTTCTAACCTTATTCCTACAAAATATTTCATCTACAATTAAAATATATATAAACAAGCTGTGAAGCAGTACTAGTATTAAGAAAAAAGAAAACATATATATGAATTATAAGGAAGAACATGCGATCGATGTTGTAATCTAGCTTATAATAACATGATCATGAAACTATATATATATCCCAATATATCGTCTGTAATTCACCTGATGTACGTACATCAAACTGTTTTCAAATGATGTTTTTCATATATATGAAATTTCTTCAACAGGCCGAATTAATAAAATATTAACGATATTATTTTGTCTTGTTGAGGATTCAGATCTTAATTAAGAAACATGCAACTGAAGAAAAATGAAGAAAGAAAGACAATAATATTATCTAAGAGGCATGCAAGCAGTGATGGAATATTTCCTTTACAATAATCATGCATGCATTTGAAACGATCGATCGAATGTTGATTTTGTAAGATCATCTACAATTAATATATCATTCTTAGAGTACTTAATTGGAGCTACATTTAATTAATTTGCTGCTAAAAATAAATGATCTCGATGATGTGTAAACATAAATTAATCCCACCTAATTTGAAACAGTAACTAACACAGAGTTCCTCTAGAGAAGCGTTATGTCCGTACAATACAGACAAGTACTTTAGGAAAGATATGAACGAAGAACAATTAAAAAAAAAAAAAAACTCTACATAATTAAAGCAAAGTGATGAGTGTTAGGTTGTAAAAATAGGACACATTATTATTGAGTAATGTTGATACAGTTGTAGGCTGTCTAAGTCGGTGACGTTTGGATTCGAAGATGATTTGAGATGAGTTGAGATGAATTGTGAATAGTAATAAGATGAGTTGTGAATAGGAGTGAAATTTGTGAGTTAAAGTTATTGAATAGTAATGAATAGTAGTGAGATGAGTTGAGATGAGTTGAGATGAGCTGAGATGACTTGCGAATCCAAACGTCTCCTACTCACCGTTTTTTAAAAGGAGTGGCATCAATTATTAAAAAATTAATTTTTTTATATAAATTTCATATTTATTTATTTTTGAAAGAAACTCAAAATTTATAACTTTACAGTTAAAAAAACAAAAGAAAAAGTGATGGCAAGCCATTCCAGCTGCAATAGCTAGCGGTGGTGCCAAAAGGCCCCTGAAATTTGCACAATTTCCCGGTAGAAGACCCCAAGTCTATGGTGAAACTACGTACGGGCCTACCTAGACCCAACTTGCTTGCATGAACAAGTTGGTGGTATCTAGATGGTACGGAAGCGGAGTTGCACTGGCTCCCTCCTGACTCCAAACAGAAAACCTACAGTAATCGGATATGGAATCTTTTCTTTCTTCCCCTATTAATCTACAACTCAAAGCCTGCCATTTTGATTTACCCATGCCAAATCGAGTTAAAGTGAAGATTAGGTATGTTACATGGAGTGATGTATGTATATGTATATGTATTCACGGAACCTAACTCACGGTATCACGGGTGGTGTTCTGCAGGAGCCCGTGGACTTCTCCGGCGGACCTTCGCTTGAGATGGAAGACACCGAAGGGTTGCTTGGGGCTGCGGTTCCACCCGCTTTACTGTCTGAACCAACTAGAAGGGGCGGGTCGGAGCTTTGCAAGGCGCTGTTGCTGTTGGTGCACTTGTTATCGACGTCCGGGAATCCTAAGGCTCCCGCCAAATCAGATCCATCGTAGAAGCCAATATTCCGGTTCTGATCATCAGGATGAAGATTCCAGTTTAACTTACTGAATATGCTGCTTTCTCGGTGGTTGGTGAAGAAGTAGACTCCATCGGAGTCAGACCTGAGAGCCCAGCTTGAGTCACCGGCAGACACGATCGTTGTATCGGATTGATCTCCATCGTCCATAATACAAAAAATGATCTTCTTATTCCGAGTGCTCGAAAATCGGATTTCGAGTGGGAATTCAGCTGAATTCCGACGAGAGAGAGAGAGAGAGAGAGAAGGGGAGAAGTTAATTAGCTAGGGTTTTGGCGTTCCTTCGGGTCCGGAAAGGATGCGTAGCTAGTTTACGAACTTTTTGAAGGTTTGAAGGATGAAAGCTGTCTCGTCAATCGTATTGAAATCAGAGAGAGAGAGAGAGATGAATAGAAAAGAGATAAAGCAAGAAAAATCGCCGTCAATTCTAAAAATAGTACGGGAGGCTGTTATTTGAGCATGGAGTGGCGGAGGCCCCACGCGCATGAGTTAACGAGTGAGTCTCGCATTAGAGTGGAAAATGATATTATGCCATTGGATTTTCTCCTGATTTATTTTAATTTTTTAATAACTAAATAAATAACTATTAATGAATTTGTATATATATATTTTATAAATATTTAAATATATTTATATAAAATAAATAATAAAAAGTGCAAATATACTATGAGGAATGTCCAACGGTACACACTGAACGACATAGTAACAGCTTCCTATTAAAGATAAAAGAATCATTTTTATTTTTATTTAATTATAATAATTATATTATATATTGATATTTATTTAGAATGAGATATATTAACACTATGATTGGATAATAAAATTTACAACAAAAATAACATCTTTCATCCAAAAATCAAGTAAATCTTAACTTTACTTATACGAGAAAAGATACTTTAAATTATAGGAATGCTATACATCAACTATTATTTACTTTCACACTCAATACCTAACAATTTTTTTTTTATAAGGTGTGGGGTGTGGAATAATAAATAATGGCGGATGATGAGAATAATTTTTCTGTAAATTATCTTACCCAACTCTTCCTCTTTCATTTCTTAACTTATAACTTTACTTATATCATATTTTTGAAACAAATAGTAGTTTCACAGGTGAAATTGCATCCATATATGTGGCCCCGCCCCGCCACTACCTCATTACGATCAAAATAATATAATTCACTGATCATGTTATTTGAACTATCAATTAGTTAGGGTAATGATATGTCCACACGTACATTAAGGACATATTTGGATACTAATTTGAGTATCTCATAATTTTGTGAATAATAATAAAATGTTTAAGTGAATATATTTATTAGATTTTGGAAAATGTGAGAAAAAAACTATTATAAATTTAAAAAATTGTTTGAATATAATTTTATAATTGAAGATTTATTTTGTGATTGAATAATAATTAAGTAATAATTAGATAAAAAAATTAAAAATTAAAAATTAAAAATTAAAAATTAAAAAATATTTTATATTTGATTGAAATTTGAAAATAAAACTACGAGAAGTTTTAAAAATTTTGTATATCCAAAATATAAGTCCTAAGTCTCAAATGTGATCCAATGGGCAATTAAAAAAATTAAAAATAAAGGAAAATGATAAATGCAGGTGAGTTGGTGCAGGAAGTTGTGCACGTGTAAAATGATACGGTGTGTTTTATTGTGGATGTGGTAGGCGTGCACAACCTCCTGCGCCAACTCTCCTGCCCATAGCAGTACTGAAAAATAAAAGCTTCTGAGTGTGGAGAGTACTGATCATTTTGTACTATTCATACACGTCTCTCGGGTGTGCATTTCAGATCAGTATGATACCTGCAGGTAGTAGTTTGAGGTGATTTTTCGTAATTTACCTTTTTTTATTACTATTTTATTCAATTTTACTTTCATTTTGATTTCCACCTAATAATTTAGATTCTTGACGTGACGAGTAATGCTACATACAATCGTGGAATGCTTATAATAAGCTAGGCGTACACGAATGACTCAAATAATACTATTTATGTGAATATTTTTAATGGTTTTAATTTGAAATTACTTGATATTTTTAATTAATGAATTGATTTGTACTCTGAGTTTGACCCATTAATGCAAAATAAGTTAATTTTTTCATCGAGTAAACCAAATTTATTGGAATTGTGTATTTACCATAAAATATCAAATTATTAAAATTATCTTTATGATCACCAATCTTGACATAATTGTGTGATATATAGTCAGAATGTTTTTTTTTATCTAATAATTATTATATATTCATATAAAAATATTTTGACCAAATTAATAAATCATATGTAGTACTGATCATGATGTGCTGTGGGGGGGGTAAAGAAAGTAATTTGACCGTCTTATTAAGTACTTAAGATATTTATTTTTCTTCAAAATATCCGTTTAAAGAAATCAATTTGGGTCTCAAGCTACTTCATGTGTACTTGGTGTTTGACAAATTAAATCAAGTCTAAGATCACTAATATTACGTAAAAAAAAAAGGCCAGGGTCTAAGATCACTAACTAGCTAGTAGCTAGGGTACGTATTGCATATTTTCGTAGGCGAAATTCATGACTATCTAATTAATTTCTTTAATTATACACACACATAGAAATTCTATTTGCAGTCTTGATAAGTGGAGATTGCGTATACAGTTCCATTGATGAATATGGATAAAATGAGAAAAACATTATTTTAAAAAAGATCTTATTATAATTTTAAATGTTTTTAAACATAACCGTATGAGTTTGTATGGACAATTTCTAAATAGAGACTATATGTAGACTAATTCATATATATGTCGTTATAATAATTTAGAAGTTGTGACTAAATGCATGGCTGGTGAAATCTATCGAGCTCATGCATATTGTCTGAAGTACGTACGTAGTTGTCGGTGAATTGTTGGCGGGGCAACTGCATGTTTATAAGGAGGAGCTCCGATATTATTATTTTTCCGTCGAGAGGTAGTAATACTGTAGTAGTAGTAGTACTAAAACTAGAAAAACGTTGTTGCAAGCGCTTTGTGCAAACGGCGTGCAAACGTGGCTGACGTGGAGACACTTGATGAGAGAGAGACCGAGCTGATGAGAGAGAGACCGAGCTGATGAGAGAGATGATGAGAGGGAGAGATCGAGCTGCTGAAGTTGATGAGTGAGAAAGACCGAACTAATGAGAGAGAGAGAGCTTCCTTACATAGGTTGATTTAGCTTCCTTCATTACATGTTTTTCATCAAAACATGATGTTAACAAGCTGTTTCCATTCATGGGCTACCAATCTAATGCATACAACGTGCTTTTTACATGGAATTCATCCGAACCAAGCAAACACTATTACAAATATGAGAACCCAGTACAAACACAACAATTCTCGCTTTTCACTTTTCAGATTCTTCGCCATCTCTCTCAGTTCATCTTCTCTTTTCCGAACATCATACTCGCACTGTAGTATGTCATCTCCGTCTTCGAAGCCTTATTCTCTCTTATACGAAAATTCTCCTCTAGCAGATGAAGTATATCCGCCGATATGAAGAATTCATACCTCGTATCTCCCTGCACATAGTGCGCACTCCCACAATTAACATGATAAAATACACCCCGCTGATCAACAAATTGATATGCAAATATGACAAATATCAAAGTTGTTTTACCGTATTATAGTTTGGGCAGTCAAACAAATAAGAATCATGATCTCTAGCATAATTTATTTGTTGTCAATGAATTCTTATTTTTGTTTAATAAGTAATGAGTTCTCATTTCTAGAAAGTAGATAGATGTGATTTTCAATAGGTTTGAAGCTACCTTCAATGCACTTAAATGATGCACTTAAACAAATGGTGTAGGTTCTGATTCATATATAGATTTTTCCAATTCTTTCTAGTTACCTTCAATGCACTTAAATAATGCTTCTATAGGTCCTGCTCCTTGGTGAGATTCCACATCATCACAAAATGCATATAAATAATGGTTCTACCAAATCGTTGAATTTTAAATCCTAAAGGCAACTGTCCAAAGCTAAATATTCAACCAATTTTTAAGTGCAGATTAAATTTATACTTAAAAATTTACTAAGTGATGATAAAGACATTATTCTATTTACTTAGAAAATTTATACTAAGCTGTTCCAATTTTTAAGTGCAGATTAAATTTATACTTGAAAACCTGTATGCTAAATTTACTAAGTGATGAAAATCGACTAAGTGATGATATAGATATGGAGTAAACAGAGGGAAAAAAAATGTATGCTAACCGTTCTCAGTCAAAGTAAAATGTATGCTAAAATGTCAGAAGGTCACTGTATAAATTTTGTGATAAAATGTATGCTACACAGTATAAATTTGGTGTATACATTTTTTAATCTGTATACACAAAATGTATGTTAATACAGAGGGGAAATAAAATGTATGCTAACCCTCGTTGGTGGATTGAGGGCGGCTTCGGTGGACTGAGATGGGACCTTCTGGCTTGGGGTTCAGGTCGTGGTGGGTAGGGCTGGGTCGTGGTGGCGAGGGCTTCGTTGGTGGACAAAGATGCTCCAGATGGACTAAAATGGCACCGAGGGCTAGGTAACCGAGTTTGTAGTATGGTGGGGCTTTGGGGCGAAATGGTGTCGTGGTGGGGTTGTGGTTGCTTAGGGCTGAGGTCGGTGGCGGCGAGCTCGATGGCTCTGAGGTTCGGGCTTAGGGCTTGGGGTCGAGGGGGCTCTGAGGGTCATGGTGGCTTAGGGTTGAGGTCGGTGGCCGTGAGCTCGGTCGATGGCTCTGAGGTTCGGGCTTAGGGTTTGCTAGGTTCGAGGGGGCTTTGGGGCGAAATGTTGAATGAGGGAATGAGGGCTGAGAGAATGGAGCAAACTCGGTTCAGTGTCTTCTGGTCCGGTCCACACGTCATGTGTGCAATCGATGTAGCCAAACAGTGGGTGCTGTGAAGATTATTTCTAGTAACTTAGAAGTTGTGACTAAATGCATGGCTGGTGAAATCTATCGAGCTCATGCATATTGTTTGCAGTATGTATGTAGTTGCCGGTGAATTGTCGGTGGGGCAACTGCATGTTTATAAGGAGGCGCTCCAATATTATTATTTTTCCGTCCAGAGGTAGTAGTACAGTAGTAGTAGTAGTACTAAAACCAAGTCCAATAATAGTAAAAAAAAAAAAAAAACTAAAGAGGCAGCCCTCGCCCTCCACTCCAGTCTCCACTCTCCAGTGGTAGTGGCATCGGTAGCAGCATCGGCAACGGTAGTGGCCCAGCCTTCACGATGTCCACGTCCCTCCGGCAAACAGTGCATCCCACGCCCACGGACCCACTGGCCTTTTCAATCAGAAAAATCTTTTGTCTAGTATTATTTCTATTTTCTTGATTCTGTTGTTTACTATTTTCTTGGATTCTTAGATGATTAGGGTTTATCTAATTTCGAAATTACTGTAATGCTATATATTTTTGAATTTTGTGGTTAGATTGAATAGCTACTTGGACAATTGAACTGCAAGACACCCAGCAACTGATTTCCAACAAACCACCAAATCGACTGTGAACCGGCCTGCAACCGCACAGGTCGATTTTACCTCTTACACGACCGGTTTTCTTCCCCAAAACATCAGTTTCGATCAGTTTTGATTTTTGCATTAAACCGAACCGAGGGATCGGGTTTTCACCCCTAACTACAACATCTTGTTTTTGAAAAAACACGCAACTCGCTTTTACGGAACGTGCCACGTACGTACAACGTTAATTTACATATATATATATATATATATATAATTAGAGTAATGTTATACATTATACTTTTATCTTAGTTTTATCTTACGATATAAGATATATCATATTTATCACCATTAGATGATAAAAAATCATCAAATAAAAGTTATTTAATGGTGATAAATATATTACATCTTACATAATAAGATGATAATATGGTATATAGAATTTTCATATAATAAATGCTTTTAGCTTGCGATGTGTTCGGCCGAATAGGTACGTATATACACAATGATCTACATGCATGAAGTCACAAATTAAAGGTTTGCATGGAAACATTTTGAAGAAAAATATATAAGATGATCAACGGTACTTGATGAGGACCTCGATCCGACCGATCGAGTTATGCACCGACTAATTAAATAGTTGGGAAAATAGTCACACTTATGAGAGAGGAGAACGACGAACATAAAGAGTGAAAACATAACATATTCCAAATATATATATATATATCTTATCTTATATATAATAAACGTCGATAAGCAGCCAGGTGTCGAATAATTTTTTATTCCGATTTTACTCTACTTTTTATCCATTTTCCATTTTTGTCTTAAAATTTTGGTTATCAGTGTTTTCACCGACTGATTTTCTTCTTCAACCATTTTGTCGTTTATCTTTTAGAATTTACAATTTACAATTTTGTCGTTTGTCTTCAACCATTTCTTCATATGTTAACATTTTTTTCCCATTTTCTCCTCTACTCTCGTGTCTTCTGGATTTCATCTCTGCCGTTTTTTTGCTTAGCTTTTCCACCGCTTGCCATTACGATTCATGACATTTGGCATCTTCCAGAAGGGGAGCAAATTGATATGGAGCTCAATAATCTTGGTCAACCATAAAAAAACAAGACCCAAAGGTGGTAAGGTTTGGTGGCCTGATAGCGAAAACTAATAAGTTGGTTCCAATAATTTATAACGATTGGAGTTCGGTGTCTAAAACCATAAAGGAGGAAGCATGGGGTCTCAAATGGTATAAAACTTGTAGTAAACCATTATTATTAATTAAATAGATATATTTTGAAAATTAAATAGATATATTTTGAAAACTTGTAGTAAATTTGTATAAATGGTTTTTGACTGTACCACAAGTTTAAAGTTCCTGATGACAAATTGGATGCATTCAAAAAATTGATACTGAAGGACCTGGGAAAGAAATGGAAAGACTACAAGTACGAATTGAAGAAAAAGTTACTTCATGAAAAAGACACCTCTGCAGCACAAGTTCTGGCAATGACAAGTCCTGATATGGTAGCTTATCGTAACTAGCGGAGTTGGCCAATCTTTGGTTCGATCCAGAATATATGGTAACAACGCGCAACCAACTAGTCATTTTAATCATAAATCTCATAGTCTTTGTGATGTTGTAGTCAAAATGTAATAAAAATAAGAAGTGTCGTAAGAAGCGGGTGGTTGTTCACAGCGGAGGATCAAATAGTTATGCATAATATGTCCATGATGCGGTATTTATTTAAAAGTATTTTTTTACTTTTGAATATCTATTAATTCTTTGTTTTTGATATGTGTTTAATCTAGAATATTGGATGTAACAAAAATCAACTGGGACATTGCCAAGTCGAGATCAGTTGTTTGTCACGACCCATAAGAGAAAGGATGACATCCACTACAATGATGAGACAATGAAGAAAGTGGTATATGTTTATTTTTAAATTTATTACTTTTTAATTTTAATGGATTTATAAGATGAATAATGCGTATTTTGTATTATCTATTACAGGATGAGATGAAGGAACTTTTAACAGAGGACACAAGTCCCATAGAAATGGGGTCTGGAGGAACTATAGCTTGGGCATCAGATGATGTTTATTATAAAGTTATGGGCCCAGAACGACTTGGACATGTGCACTGTTTGGAGTTTGGGCCAATCCCTACAAGGTAAACTTGTCAACATTTACTATCAACTTCTACGCAAGAAAATGATATATCCAAAGAAGAGTTTGATAAAATGTGGAACGAATTAACTCAATTGCCAAAATTAATACACACTTTTATTGCATGCAGAGGTGAACACCCCACATATGTTAAATTGATATCAATTAACCTTATTTTGAAATTTTTGGGCCTTCATTTGAATATATATTCTGGCTTAAGTACAAAATCAAATAAAAAATGAAAATAAAGAGAAAGATGAAGAAAAGGGGAATGATGAAGATGAAGAAGAGGATGAGAACGACAAGGACGATGATTGGGGGATTATAAGTAAAGAATCTTAAATCTATTTAATTATATAAAAGCCAAGTTATAACTTCTAACTTGGCATTCATACTGCATTAGTCGGTGTTAATGTTCCCGCATATACCGCATTCATAAAGCCCAAAAGATACCACTTCAGTTAAGCCGTTAACTTCTCAAAACGCATGAGACAACAATCACGTCGATTCTCATCAATCTCATGAATACTTAAAATGGGCAATGCTCTTTTTACTCTTCGAAGAAAAAATCTAGGAAAGTCGACCTTGGAGAAACTCCACAAACTACAAACAACAAACTAAATTCTAAAAGAACAAAAAAAAAAAAAAATATCTGTGTTACACGCCCAATTCAATAATTGCTTTTGATAATTTGTTATGCAATTTTCTTTATTAATTAAGGGTATTTTCGGTCTTGTATGCCCAACTGACTCAGTCAATGGGCTGTTAATTCGTGGGTTTTAGTTGAACGGGTCACGCACTAGTCCGTGCGGATTAAATGGGTCACGCACAGTCCATGCGTAGTAGTCCTTATTATTTGCACCTGTTTTCCTTATTTTTCTCATCTGTAAACAGCCTATTAAAAGGCCCAGTTATCACAAATGGAAATCAAGGAATTTTTCTCAACTCATTGCCGAGAGCAATATTGGAGTGGCTGGCTACTCGAAGTGCCAGATTAATCACACAAATCCCTGGATCTAACAAGTTGGTCTCAGAGCCGCGTTTCTGCGACATGGCTGAGGGAACACGTTTGTCACAGCTTGCTGAAACAGTTACTGCTTTACATGAAGAAACTGCTTCTTTGAAAGAAGCACAGAAACGACAGGAGGCACTTGTAGAAGGAGTTTTACAACAACTTAATAATCTGGCATCAAGCTATGATAGCTTGGTACAGATAACTACTAAGCTCAGTTCAGGAGAAGGAAGTTCTAATAATACAAGAATAAATACTAATCCCTTATTTGAGGGGCACGGTGGCATCCAAGCAAGAACACTCAGGCTGGATTTTCCACGTTTTGATGGGGGGGATCCCAACGAATGGATCCTTAAGGCACAGCAATTCTTTGCGTATTGTCGAACGCCGGAGGATCACAAGCTGCAGATTGCTTCTTTCCACATGGAGGGGAAGGCGCTAACATGGTATTACTGGTTAATGGAGTCTAGTCCAGCAGCAAATTGGGACGACTTTTTGGTGGCTCTCCGCATCAGGTTTGGACCTTCGGCATATGATGATCCAGTTGGTGCATTCACTAAATTAAGACAAACCGGGACTGTAGAAGAGTACCAAACAGCATTTGAAATCCTGTCAAACAAAATCACAGGGGTAAGTGAAGAATTTCGTATAAGTACTTTTCTAAGTGGATTAAGGGATGAACTAAGGATTATTGTGACCATGTTTAAACCAAATACCCTCTCTGCTGCCTTTGGGTTGGCTCGGTTGCAAGAAGAAGTGGTGGGTAGGAAACAATATCCTTACCGTAACCCACATAGCCAAAACAGTCCACATCCAAACACCCTCAAACCAACCCCACTCAGATTATTAGGTCCAAACCCAATACCAAGATTACCAGCACCTCCACCACCAAACTCACAACCAAATCCAAATGTCCCTAAGAGATACCCTTTTCCCATTAAAAGATTGAATCCCAGCCAAATGCAAGAAAGGAGAGACAAGGGGTTATGTTATAATTGTGACGAAAAATACCAAATAGGACATAGGTGTAATAGGCCTAAATTATACCTATTGGAAGGGCTGGAGTTGGGAGGGGTCGATAGTGAGAAAGAGGAGGGGGATGAGACTTATGCCCAGGGTGATATGGAAGCTGACCCAATAGCACAGCAAGCTGAATTACTGGGCATATCTTTGCATGCCATTGCTCCCGCACCCTCCCCCAAAACCATGAGGTTAGTTGGGAAAATTGGCACCTGCTCAGTTATTGTTCTTATAGATACTAGTAGTACACATAGTTTTGTTGATGTAAATGTAGCAAAGAGGGCTAAACTACCAGTGGAAGAAAGCCACTTGGCAGTCCAAGTCGCTAATGGAGACACCCTCCCTTGCCTTGGTTGCTGTAAGGCAGTCCTCTTAAAGATGCAAAGTTGTAATATTTTAGCCAACCTGTTTCTATTAACATTGGGAGGCTGTGATGTTGTGTTAGGGGTGGATTGGCTAAGGAGTTTGGGTACAATTCAGTGGAATTTTGCTGATTTGAGTATGAGTTTCTTTGTGGAAGGGGTAAATTTATTTCTGCAGGGCTTGAAACTACCCGAGAAGACCATAGAAGAGGAACACAGCTTGAGCAAGGCTTCCGTCACAGAAGGAAGAGGGGTATGGCTGCAGTTTATGGAAACCAAAGACCAGCAAGAAGATGTACCAGTAGAACCTGCCATACAAGCTGTTTTAAAAGAATTTAAAACAGTATTTGCAGAACCTAATGGGCTCCCACCTCCTAGGAGTCATGACCACCAGATCCAACTACAAGAGGCAGCCAAACCAACATGTGTTCGACCCTATCGGTACCCATATTACCAAAAAGAAGAGATTGAGAAGCTGGTCAGGGAGATGCTCAAAGTTGGGATCATCCAACCAAGCCAAAGTCCATATTCTTCACCGGTTCTTTTGGTAAGGAAGGCGGATGTGCATTGATTATCGAGCCCTCAACAAGGATACCATTAAAGATAAGTTTCCCATCCCTAATATAGATGAGTTGTTGGATGAATTAAATGGTGCTGAACTCTTTTCTAAACTTGACTTGAGATCGGGCTATCATCAAATCAGGATGAAACCTGAGGATGTGCCAAAAACTACCTTTCGTACACACGAGGGACATTATGAATTTTTAGTGATGCCCTTTGGGCTCACCAATGCTCCATCAACCTTTCAAGGGTTGATGAACGGGATATTCAGGCCATACCTCAGGAAATTTGTTTTAGTTTTTTTTGATGACATACTTGTATACAGCAAATCTGTTGAGGAACACGTGGGGCACCTTAAAGCTGTTTTAGAAATTTTAAAACAGCACCAGCTGTATGCTAAAGCTTCCAAATGTGTTTTTGGGTGTCGGGAGGTGGAGTATTTGGGCCATGTAATCTCCAAAGAAGGAGTTAAAGCAGACCCACTAAAAATTACATCAATGATGGAGTGGCCTGTACCTAAGAATCCTAAAGCTTTAAGGGGATTTTTGGGTTTAACAGGTTATTACAGAAAGTTTGTAAAGGGGTAGGGAAGTATTGCAGCCCCTTTGACTGCATTACTCAAGAAAAATTCCTTTAAGTGGAGTGAGGAAGCTAACCAAGCATTTACAACATTGAAGTTAGCTATGGTGACTCCACCCGTACTCGGATTACCTGATTTTACCAAAACATTCATAGTCGAATGTGATGCTTCTGGAAATGGGTTGGGAGCTGTCCTAATGCAAGAAGGGAGGCCATTAGCTTATTTAAGCCAAGCTTTAAAAGGTAAAAATCTGTTTCTATCCACTTATGAAAAAGAATTTTTGGCTCTTGTGTTAGCAGTTCGAAAATGAAGACATTACTTGTTGGGCCACAGCTTTAAGATAAGGATAGATCAACAAGCCCTAAAATACCTTTTGGAGCAGAAAGTTGGAACACCCTTTCAACAAAAATGGCTAACAAAGCTGTTAGGCTTTGATTTTTGTGTTGAGTATAGAAGTGGCAAGGGGAATAAAGCAGCAGATGCTCTTTCCAGGCTGCCAGATCCAGGCAACCATTCAGACCAAGTAGTAGCCGTGACTAACCAGGGGGAAGCCAAGGCAATAAGCATGGTGATGGTGAATTGGTGGGAGGACCTCCGTCAAATATATCAACACGATCCACAGCTGCAGCAGTTACTCAACTACTACCATCAAGGTAAACTCGATTCCCTCAAATATCAGACTAGAGGAGGATTCCTCTTTTATAAAGGGAGGCTACACTTGGGAACTCTCAAGAGACAGCAGGAGCAAGTCATGCAGCAATTCCATAGCAGCCCCATAGGAGGGCATACTGGTTCACAGAAGACTCACTCCAGACTCAAGAGAGAATTCTTTTGGCATGGCATGAGAAAAGACATCAGGAAATTCATAAGAGAATGCGAGGTATGCCAAAGAAACAAAACAGAGAATCTCAAACCAGCTGGGGCTTTACAGCCTCTACCAATACCAAGCAAAGTGTGGGTGGATATCAGCATGGATTTCATAGAGGGACTGCCTCAATCCAAGGGATACAGAGTCATTATGGTGATAGTGGACAGATTCAACAAGTACAGTCACTTCATACCAATGGCACACCCATACACAGCAACAACAGTGGCAAAAACATTCATGGAAAATATTTTTAAATTGCACGGCATACCACATAGCATAGTCAGTGACAGAGATGCAATATTCACAAGCAACTTTTGGAAGGAGATCTTCCATCTAAGTGGAACCAAGTTACTGATGAGCTCGGCATACCATCCTCAAACGGATGGACAGACTGAAGTGATGAACAAATGGTTAGAAGGTTACCTCAGGTGCTTTACCAGTGACCGGCCCAAAGATTGGGCTAGTTGGTTAGCTCTAGCCGAATGGACATACAATACCTCAAAGCATTCATCCACTGGGTTTTCCCCCTTTGAGGTAGTCTACGGGCAAGAACCTCCACGCCTACTCCCATATGAACCAGGAACCACGGCAATACAAGCCGTTGAAGAAGAAATGAGAAGCCGAGACCTCATCCTCACATTGGCACGAGAAAACCTGCAAGAAGCTCAAAGAAGAATGAAAATGTACGCAGATAAGAAAAGAACAGAAAAAGAATACAGTGTGGGGGATTGGGTCTATTTAAGATTGAGACCGTATAGGCAAATGACGGTGTCGGTAAGAAAAAATTTGAAACTTTCACCAAGATATTTCGGGCCTTTCCAAATCGTTCAAAGACTAGGGAAAGTTGCTTATAAACTATATCTACCCAAAGATTCTAAGATCTACCCGGTATTTCACATATCTTGCCTCAAAAAGAAGATTGGGAATCAAATAAACCCTAACCCTAGTTTACCGACAGTGATGGAGAATGGCGCCATGATTCCCGAACCCGAGAAGATAATAGAAAGAAGACTCAAGAGGAAGGGGAATCGAGCCGGAGTTGACTTCCTGGTGCAATGGAAGGGGACCAACGAAGAGGATGCGACCTGGGTGGACTCGGAAGAGTTGCTTAAGACATATCCCGAACTCGTGGGCGAGTTCTTCTGAAGAGAGGGGTTGTGTTACACGCCCAATTCAATAATTGCTTTTGATAATTTGTTATGCAATTTTCTTTATTAATTAAGGGTATTTTCGGTCTTGTATGCCCAACTGACTCAGTCAATGGGCTGTTAATTCGTGGGTTTTAGTTGAACGGGTCACGCACTAGTCCGTGCGGATTAAATGGGTCACGCACAGTCCATGCGTAGTAGTCCTTATTATTTG
Organism: Juglans mandshurica; assembly: GCA_022457165.1. Lineage (NCBI taxonomy): Eukaryota > Viridiplantae > Streptophyta > Magnoliopsida > Fagales > Juglandaceae > Juglans > Juglans mandshurica. Next base: position 20,571,080 of record CM039629.1, on the reverse strand, counting down.
CACCTGTTTTCCTTATTTTTCTCATCTGTAAACAGCCTATTAAAAGGCCCAGTTATCACAAATGGAAATCAAGGAATTTTTCTCAACTCATTGCCGAGAGCAATATTGGAGTGGCTGGCTACTCGAAGTGCCAGATTAATCACACAAATCCCTGGATCTAACAATCTGAATCCAGCAGAGCTATGGAATCTCCAAAGTAACTGTTTTATTCACAAGAAAGAAGTCTGGATGGTTCCAAAAAATCAACCGGAAGATACTACCGGATATCTAGGTGCAAAACTCATCCTCTGTTTCAGTGGGTAAAAAACAGAGCTTTCCACTTACAGTGGTTTTTGAAAATTCCAGAGATTTTCTGGAAAACTTGGGACTAAACACAATTACAATTACCCAAGAAAAGAGAAAGTACAAACCCGAACATATACAGCAGGTTAAACTCATAGTTGAATATTCAACCGTTTGAATATTTTGTTATCCAAGAAAAGAGAGAGTACAAACTCGAACTTTATACAACCGTTTAAACTCATAGTTGAATATTAAACCGTTTGAATATTTCGAATATTATTGATATTAGCCTATTATCTATACGAAGCGGTGCAATTAATGGCCAAGCGATGCATAGTTTTACAGTTTAAACTCATAGTTCCCGTAAAATACGAAAACACGAAGAAGCCTCAAAATGTTCCTGTAAAACACGAAGAGACAACCGAATGGTCAAGCGGTGCGATGGTAAACTTTAAACACGAAGAGGCAACCGAAGTAACCGAAAAAAAAAAACCGAAGAGGCATGCGATTTTCTGCGTTTCAAAAAGGAACCGAAGAAGCGTTTATATATATTTTAGAAAATTGCTTTTCTTTCTTTCACTTTCTTTTCCCCTCTCTCTCTCTCAAATCAAGTGAGGCCAGGCCACTTTCTGCATTCAACTGTGTTTCGGGCGTGGAGGTGCTGAAGTTTGAAGGAAAATTAAAAAGGTGATTCTAACTGTCTATTATCAATGTATTACCATTTTATTATAAATTAGTTTGGCCTACGTACATAATGCATGGGTTTGAAAATTCCTCAAGATCATCGAGATCATCATTAATGTTAGGAATATTCTTGATTATGGTACTAATTGCATCTATTTTATATTGTTTTAAATTGAACAATCATACATATATATATATATATATATATATATATTACATTTTTAATATTGTAAATTCACCATGAAATATTTATTGGTAGAGTAAACTCTTTTATATATGCATACTTCATTATATATATATATATATATATATATATATATATATTTGATATATTTTTTTTTAATAGTCATGGTAGTGATTATGTATAATGAATTATTTAGATTTATAAAATCCAATATAAATAACGGTCCGCACATTGAGCGGGTAATGGGCTTGTTATATTAATATTTTAGTTTAATAGTATTTGCAACTTTTCTTAATCGAGATCATATTTATGGTAATGTCATATATCGACGTTTGCTCTGTTTTGCTAAGTTGGAATTCGAACGAATTATAAAAGTATTGAAGTCAAGTATTAGGTGAAGTGGTGGATTATGCATTAGTTTTACTACTCTTTTTAAAAGTTGTGAATCTTAGTAAGATGCCCTTTATTAGTTGGGCTCATAACCCATTCTTTGAATAAACAATCGAATTCGGTATAACATTTCATCTACTCGTGATACAAATGTGAAAAATGAATAGCTACTCAAAGAATGATTCATGAAGAGAACCATAATTTGATAGGTGTTAGTTTGTATAATATTCAGACAGTTTTGACACTTTGGTAACTTTGTACAATATATTTGTGGTACTTTTTGTTTGTGTTTGTTCAATTGGTTTAGCAACTAGGAATCTCTCTCGTATTGGTAAAATTAGTGATTTATAAAGAAAAATTATTATTCAAGTCCCTTCAATTTTTATATTTTTCTCAAACCAATCATTATAATTCAATAGGTTCCAACATATTTTAACATATTTTGTCATAAAGTTTGCAAGCACCACATTCTTTTTTAAAAAGGAATAAATATGAGATCCATATTAAAAAGTTAAAATTTTAATAATAGACTTTATTTTTTTCAAAATGAATGTACGACACTTATACAATAATTTTTAAAAGGAATGCATAATACTTACATTACTTAATTAAATATTGAAGGAAAGAGATTGAACGGCATCACATTGAGATCTCGACACGCGAACTCTCTTCTATAGTTCTATTGTACCTCCCTCCCTCCGGAACTGGAATGGGTTATACCATTACTGGTAGGGCACCCCATAAATTCAACTAAGATTTCGGAGGTATTTTGGTAACATGGCAACTATATATATATATATATATATATATAGCACACTTTGCCTTTACTTTTAGAGTGCAAAAAAAGATCGAGCGGAGCAGAGGAATTTCCATTATCCACATATAAATTCGGGTATTGGTATTAAAGATGATTAAGTTATTGGTTTTGTTTATTGAGCAAGAGAGGTGGTGGCAGTGACACATTATGATTATTTTTTATATTTTTTTGTGGCAAGAACTTAAGTATTTTTTTCTTCATATCATTTAAATAAGTATTTTTATTCTTTTTAATTACCGGCGTAAAATTGATCAATTGTCGACTTTTTTTAAATGTCGCCACAACTATATATTATTACTGGTGTAAGAATATAAATGCCGAAAAACTACTACTTTATCAGCGTAAAATTGAACAAATGTGGGTATTTTTTTAAACAATATAAACGCCGGAAAACTCAATAATTTACCGGCATAAAATTGATCAATGGCTGGCGTTTTGTGAAACGCCAAAAAAACTATACATTATTTCCGGCATAACGATATAAACGCCGAAAAACTCAATAATTTACCGGTGTAAACTTGATCAATTTTCAGCGTTTTTTGAAATGCCGCCAAAGCTATATATTATTACCGGCGCAATAATATGACCGCCTGGAAACGACTAATTTACCGGTGTATAATTGAAATATTTTTGACATTTTTTTAAATGCTGCCAGAGCTATATATTATTACCAGCGTAACAATATAAATGTCGAAAAATATATTATTTAGCAACATAAAAATTAAGCGCCAGCAATAATATATTTTTACCGACGCATAAACAACCGCCGATAATATAAACGCCAGCAATTCTGTTTTTTTTGTAGTGATGTAGATGTGTCATAATAGTGCCGTTGCATGTTCTGGAGTTGTTTATAAAATAATATATGAAACAAATTTTGGATTCTATTTTTTTTTTATTAATGTTATAGATGTTGCAAGTTATTTGTTAGTGTAATATTTATCCTGTAATGGGTCTTATTTTGACTATAGTTGATATCAGTATAAAATGGTAAGAAAATTATCATCCTGTAATAGATCTACTACTTGTAAACAATTTGTTTACAACTATGACTAAAAATAATATATTTTTTAAAATTTAAGTTTGACTTTTATTTTGATTTTATGTTTTTAAATATTTAAAAAATACTATTTTAATAAGAATTGTAAATTAATTGTGATTGGGTTGAAAGCGTATCACTACTACTTAGAAGAAAAAAAACGTATCACTATTCCTAATTTAATACTATAAAGTAAATTAATTGTGATTGGGTTGTAAGCTGCTCCAAAGTGAATGATTGAAGGAAGAGTTCTTCTACACTTAAGCCGCTACAGTACCCAACACCACACACTGCCGACGTGGAAATTTTTTATTTTTTTTTCTTTGATGCTACAGTAAAACGCACGCATTTTACTGAAACTGAATCCGACTTTTTCCCCAAATGCTTCATTTCGAAATTGCCTCCCTCGGTCTCGCCCCTGCTCCTCCCGCTCGGTTCCTCCGCATCTTCCATCGTCGTCCGCGTGCAGCCTGCCGTCATCCACGTGCAGCGTGCCGTCTGCCGTCAGCCGTCCGGTTCCACCGTCTGCATTGTCCTGTTCCCGCGAGGTTTTTGTTGTAATGCACGATTTACTGGTGCAGTGAACATAATCCTCTTAAATGTGAAAGTAGTTTGTATTATTAATTCTTTGGGTGTTGTTTAGACGATGAACTTGGTCTAATTCATGCTGTCCCGATTTCATTCCCATTTTACTGGTTTAAACATGTGGAGTTAGAGGCTAGACCGTGTAAAACACAGCATTCCTGTAAGACTAGGAATGGCGAAGAAAAGATCTGAAAGAATTACAAAAATGGCAATAAATATCTTGGATGTTATATTGTGAAGTCAGTTTTGTTTTCATAATTTTTTGGAGTCAGTACAAATCATAGTTGTGTTGTTTGTTTCTTCAGAATCTTGTGTAACTTAGATACCGTGCAGAAGGAAAGCTTAAACCCGTTGGATTACTTTTTTTTTCTTGTAATGTCGATCTAATGAATGTTAGATTACTTTTTTGTAATGTCATCTAATGAATGTTGGATTACTTTTTTTTTTTTTTCTTGTAATGTCGATCTAATGAATGTTAGATTACTTTTTTGTAATGTCGATGTAGTCGATCTAATGAATGTTTGGATTACATTGTTTTTTTTCTTGTAATGTCGATCTAATGAATGTTGGATTATTTTTTTTTTCTTGTAATGTCGATCTAATGAATGTTAGATTACTTTTTTTTTTTCTTGTAATCAAACCACATCCACAAGCATAAAATTGAATAACATGAGTTACCCATAAAATGCATTGTTTCGGCATCATTGGGTAGCAAGCAAGGCATACAGTAAAACATGAAATTACTACTTTCATTCCCATTTGGACAGAATGACCTTACCGTCATGGAGTGGAAGATGCGCACCAGATGAAAATGAAGTTCCTTTCTCGACTGTTTAGGGTTTCTTTCGACTGGCGAAAAAGGGAGGGGGGAGATTTGGAGTTGGAGAACCTGCAAAATGTGGACAAAGGAAAATAGGTCAGAACCTGCAAAATGTTGAGAAAGGAACTACTTCGGTTCCCTTCAAAATGTTGAGAAACCAACACTGCGATTTTGGTGGGTGCGGGTCGAGAAATCGCCTATGGATTGCGATTTTGGTGGGTTATGGACAGAGGGAAGTGAGGGAGACGGGGAGGGAACTCTATAAAGGGACGAAGGCTTGGTGGGTGCGGGTCGTTTCGTGGGTGCGGGTCGTTTCACATAGAGAAGCTGAGGGAAGCTGAGGGAGACGGTGACGAAGGCTTGGTGGGTGCGGTCAGAGAGAGCGCGATTTCTCAGAGAGGGAAGTGAGGGAAACTTAGGGAGACGGGAGGAACGGGAGGAATGAAGGACGATCCTGCTTCATCTGGGTTCGGAAGTGTAGGAAGTGTAAAACCGTGATGTGGCGACCAGACCGGGTTCGCCACATCACGGTGTGTGGTGTTGGTTTGTTGAACCGGCTTAGGGATAGATTTATTGTTGAAGGAAAGACTTTCATTGCACGCTGTATTTCTTTGTTTTGGAATAGAAACATAGGTTTTCTCTAAACTGGATTCGAGGAAAAGAACTTCTATCAACATTCATAAGTTGATGAGACTAATATATTTCCATGGTGGAAAAAGTCTGATTCTATGTAGATTGTAGTCGAAACAAATCTGAGGTTGGATAAACGATTGCTTATTAGACAGTTTAGAATCTTTATAATGTACTAATACTCTTCAAGGCGGAGTAATCTAGCTTAACTGGTAATAGTTTTTGGTGTTGTGACTGGGAAGTAGATTTTGGGTTTAAATATTTCGACGCAAATCATTTCTAGGATTGCTTTTCTGTTGCTTAAAAATCAGTCCACTACATGATATAGGTAATTATGAATTAACCTATCTGTTGTGACTAAAGTACAACTTTAAAACTAGGTACGAAATGGGAAATATACCTTATTTTTGCTGTCTTTCCTCTCTTAGTGTCCATGTCTTTGTATAGTAATATCGATTTGTCGAGAATCTGTTGGAGTTTGAGCAATTCATGGGTCCCTAGATTCAAGAGTATCCTTATTATCAAATTTATAAAGTCAAAGATGTGAACTGTGCTTGATTATCTTTTGGCATCATGCTTTCCCTTATTCATTTTGTTTCCTGTTTACTTTGTTCAGCAGACATTCTCTTATCATTCCAGGATCACTTTTCTGTTGCTTAAGGGCCAATATATCCACTACATATAGGTAATTATGAATTATAAGTTTCATTTTGTATTAAGCCAATATGTTGCTGATCATTTTGTAATGAGTATGTACAGATGGAATCTATACAGATTATGTGTCTGATGTTGTGTTAGGTTTAGACAGCATATAGATGGAGTCAATTTGGCTAATCCTAACATGCTTATTGTGTGGTACGTTTAATCTAAGATGGAGTTAGTTTCGCTAATCCAATAAGAATATAGATGGTGTTGTGTTGTGTTGAATTTGCACGGATGGAATCAGTTTGGATTATGTGTATAGCATCTTTCTGAACTGTGTGGATAAAATAAATATCTACATGTAGCTGGCCTCTAAATTTGTTTCTCGGCATTTTTTCATTTATATGCTCTTCATGTGCTTTACTTTCATCTTTTACGGTATGGAGAGATTATATTATTCGTCTTTTTTTGACAAATCTAAAATAGTAATAATGATAATAAAACTTATGGGATACCAAAACCAATAGACTGGATTATTATCATAACAATACATGAATGGTTTCCTCATTAACTTATGTGCAGTTGATAATTGCGGTGCTTTCAAAAGTGCTTTTTATCAGCAACGTAACAATCAAAACTACTGGATGTTGTATGTATATATTTGTGTTTCGCTGCAATCATTATTCTGTTCTCTTTTTTCCATTGACCAACAAATGAACTTTGGCCTACTTGATTACCTTCCTAAGATGTTTTCTATGATGTTATTGTTGCATGCGGCACCCCAATGCATGCATATGATTTGGTTGTTCATTAGAAATAGCTAATGGTGGCTACACTACAACACAATTGTTTTTTAGTAACAGTTGAGAAATTGTGACAGTCTCCAAACCGTGACTAAAGACAGATGAGATTTTTTTAATGTTCCAACGTATGAGAAATTTACGTTCGAACGTCACATATACATTCGAACATTGTGACTACTTACGTGCAAACGTGAAATGTTTTGGCGCCAACGTTCGAACGTTAATAATTAACATTTGAACGTAAAATGTTTTGTGCCAACATTCGAACGTTAATTGTAAATTTAAATTAAATATGACTTTAATTTAAAAATTATGTAGTTTTTATAGTGCATAATTTGTGAACAAGTCTAAAAAATTGACTTGTATATATTTATATATATACAATTTGTAATATATAAATATATATTTATGTTTATATATATTTGAAGTGCAGTGATTTAAAATTAAAGATGGTATAACATTAAAGAAGATTGATAATTGAAATTAAAAAACCATAGAAATATTAAATAATACTTTACATATAATAAAAGCAAAATATAAAATATGATCGAATTTCTTAAACAACACTTAGATGATAGAGTTGTTCGCGAAATTCAAACTTCGTACCTCTTCAGTCAAGGTATCAACCTTGTCGTTGAGGATACCTACACGATGGGCGATCTCGGAGGTAGACGCCTCTATAACCGCGAGCAATCGATCGATCTTATGATCGATATGCGCAGTCAGCTGTGAGATCACCGCATCAACTCAAGTAGGCCGCACATCTCCCACAGATGTACTCGGCGGCTGCTGACTACTCTTCCCCACATGACCTGGCTCAGGCTGTGTTGGAGGAACTAGATCCTCTACAGGGGTGGTTGACGTCCCTCGCCTGTCCAATGCTACGTGATGCGTGGTCATGTCGATGGGGCACATCTGATCTTTGACCTGCTCCTCTGGCTGGGTTGGCACTCCCCGTGCAAGTAATAGCCGGCTGATCAGGACATCGTATGAGAGATTATTCGTAGAGACGATGCTCACCCAGTAACAGATCCTTTCAAAGATGTGCAGTGGCAAATCTATGGGATCTCCACGTGCCACTCATATAAATAGCTATGCCCGAAGCCGACTAAATATGGTTTTATGTGCCACAGGATCCACGTATGTTGCAACAATAAGGTGCAACATGCGGAAGAAATGTAGCAGATGGTTCTGATTGAAGGCGTTTTTCCTCTCGATCAATTAACCTAAAAAAAAAAAAGAGTTAAAAAAGTGATTGAAATCTCGTCAGTAAGTGTAAATTTCCTGTTACAAGTAATTAAGTGGTTTCCTTTAAGAGATCAAGGAGAAAAACATCATCAATCATTCGTTACCTTTACTTCATCAATATTATGGTCGTTACACACTGTTAACCCGTGTGTTAGAGTTAACAACCCTCGCGATCAATAGTTCTTCTTTGAGCAATCAGCTTAAGAATCGAACTACAAAGATGGGTCATGACTAGGTTCATCGACAATGATGTATTCCAATGTTGCCATCCATCCTAACCTTTGTGATACCGTCCTCATCATTATATGGTCAGATCATTAACCTCATTACATGCAGTCATACATTTCTTTCTCTCTCTCTATCTTACCTTATATTTCATTCTTTAAAATAAACAATCGTCCAATATAGTATTCAGTCACACAACAGTCATGCAATTCTAAAATCATAAAGCATCTATCATAATATATTGAGTTCATATAAAGAAGGGACTCTCAAAGGAGGGCTTATACGCATACATATATACTTTTGAAAAATATTCTCTCTCTCTCTCTCTCTCTCTCTCTATATATATATATATACTTTTGAAAAAAAAGTAGTTTCATATGGTTGACTATAAATGTAACACACCTGATTGATAGGGTTTGGATGACTATAAAATATGAGAGAAAATACAAGAAAATAGGTCAAAGTTGAGGTTGACCTAGCCTCTAAGAAAAAGAGAGAAAAGAAAATAGAGATATATTTTCATTAATGATTCTGGATGATCTCCCATGGTGCATGCAACCCCACTACAAATACTCAACTGCTCTTACTAACTAATGGGCCCAAGCCAATCTTAACCAAACAGTAAAAGTAAAACAACTCATATAATCCTAATATCTATATATGGGCCATGACCCAAATCATCTCTAACATCAACACTAACTTGTAAATAAATAAATGGCCACTAGCCAACAAGTCCAGCCTAACTGAGCCCGTTAAGCCCCAATGCCTTCGGTCCATTACTATGCATGTAAATAACTGTGACAATAAATGATGTATTTATACACTAATCGCATCAGTAAATAACAAAAAACTTAGACCCAAGTTTTTAATGCACATTTTAAGAAACACATTATGAAAGTTCTTGATCTTGAAACATCAAGTTTCAACTTAAAAGTACTATGGTTCCATAGATATAATGTTGTTTAGGATATATATTGTGAAATTTGAGCCATTAATGACATCGTAATTAATGAGAATTTCAAGTAAAACAAGTCATAAAAAAGAATATTATTCAATAAGATCATAAGCCTAATCTTTAATTCTATCGAGTTTAATTGGTGTATGGTTTGGAGGGGCCGATTTGGTCGAATATTGAAAGGGAAAGCTGAGTTATGTTGGGTTGGTTTTCAGCGTCACAAGAAATTAACAATTTCCATCACGGTTATGCCCAGAACTTTCTATTGTGGACTAAGGCTCTATTTGCGTAGAACACTCAACTACTATTTATTATTTTATCATTACTTTTTACCTAATTTTCACTACTATTTAATATTTATCATTACATTTTTACTATTATTAATAGAATATCTGAGATCACCTCACTACCTAAACACAACCTAAAAGCTCCAAATCTGAAGGATTATGTTTGGAAATAAATCTCACCCCAAAATTTTCATCTCATCTCAAGAATCTTCTTCCCAAACATAATTCAAATACAACTATTTTCAAACTAATCATTACAATTTTCTCAAAATTTTAAACAAAAAATAAAAAACAATTCATTTTTTTCAAATCCCCAAACAAAAATAATATTATAAAACTATATTCTAACAATATTTTAATTTTATAATAATTTTTATTCAACTTTTTCTCTCTCCTTTCTCAAGATCCAAAAAATAATCAACCCACACTATTTCACTACAATTCACAAACTATTTTACTACTATTTACAAAATTCTTATATCATCTCACTTCCCAAACTGCTCGTTTGGATAGTGGAGTTGTAAAGGAGTTTTTTCCCCTATCAGCCCACAGGGCAAGCTGACAAAAGGCTTCTAGGAAGTAAGTTGGGGAGCCCAATCGGGGCCAACGACCCTCCTCTAAAAGGAATTAGTGAGCTTCTGCAGAGTACTCAGCCCACCAGCGAAACTTACCCACGAAGCAACCCACGCTTTGGGAAAGTGAACGGTAGGGGTAGATGAGACTTGCCACCTTGACACCTCCCCGATGACACCCTACCCTCGAGAGCCTGTGCAGACAGGTGAGCGGGAAATACAGGGAACCCTTGATCTCCTGATAGCAGGCATGGAGGGGCTTAACAGGGAGCGTCCGTAGGGAAAAGTGAGTCAGGAAGCCACACCACATTAATGGCACCACTCCCCAGGCTCTACACTGCATTAATGACGCCGCCCCGAAAGCCACACCGGATTAAAGGATTCTGACAAACGAGCTGTGGGAAGGACATAGGCTCCTCAAAGCCAAATACGAGTCGTCCCCGCCAAAGACCTAGTATAAAATTCGATCCCCAGGTACGAAAAACTCTTTCTGATTCCTCTAAGTTCGCACACAAAATACTAAGGAGATATACTGACTTTAGTATCGGAGACTCCTCGGCCACCACCAAGGCCATTCATTCTCCGTGTTTGCTTAAGTATGTAGGTGAAGGCCTAAAGACCCGAGTTGATGGAATCCGGCCCAAAGGCGCGTGAAACATGACGTTAACAGGAGTGTTCTCAAAACACTTTACTACTATTAATTACTTTTTACTACTATTCAATACTATATAATATTTTATCATTACTTTCACTATTATTCACAGAATATCTGAAATTACCTCACTACTCAAATGCAACCTAAAAGCTCCAAATCTAAAGGATTTTGTGTGTGCGCATGCGCCGCTTTTGCTATCCAAAAAATGGTTGCCCTAGTGACCAGACACAAAGGAAATTTGTGACCCCTTGCATATGACTGTGTCGTTTTGGAAATACGACGGCCAGTCTCTTTTCATAGAAACATCATCCTCTTCAATTAGACCCATGCATCACATCTTTTAGACTGTATGACAAAGTATAATGATCTGGAAATGGGATGGGGTCTTATTAATCTCTATCCTCTAAAACAATGGCTTTGTACAAAAGAGGAAACATGTTGCATGGATTGAGAGAGCATCTCAATTCATCTATTTTCATCACATCATTACAACTTTTTCAAACTCTCACACAAAATACAATAAAAAATTCAAAATTTTCAAATCTAAAAATAAAAATTCAACTTTCATCTCATCTCAACTCGGTATCCAAATCTCCCCTTAACAAAATTCCAAGATCTCATTAGTTTCTCAACAAATTGGCATGTATGGTGCAAGTCTAATGTCGCTCCTTGTGATGACTCTAGAAATTGGCCTACATGGTTCAAGTCTAATGCCATAAAAATTTGAATGTCTTCCCTAATACTCATTTATTTGAGGTGGATTGACAGATCTCAGTGCACCAAATGGTATCAGAAATAGATTTTATGAGTTTGAGATGTAAAAGCGTCATCATGAATGAGGGATTGTTGGGATAAATTCACAATGCTTACTCTCCCTGCGACAACTTTAAAAACATGTACATATGGAGGATGTGATAATGTCTTTAGCTTATTCATGATCTATTGATTTATGAACCAACTGAGTTCAAGATAGACATTTTTGTCCACCGATGTGTCTTAAAGAATGGAAAACCACTCTGGACTTAAAATTACCATGCAAACTTATAATCGTTTATAATCAATTATGCAATGGTACTTTTGCAGAGTATCTGAACATAATTATGTAGTTATTCCTAATACAATATATTAATTTTGTATTTGAAGTACAAAATATAAAATCACAATAATCTAAGGGTGCAAAATGTATCTATCATTTTTTACAATGACCCATCACCATACGTTGAAGTTTCTTACACGTTTTTACCCCAATTACTTCTAAAATATAAAAATAAAACTATCTGTAAATGTGTTTTTTTTTTTTTTTTAATGTGTTAATGTGTTATGTCTCTATATCCTCCACGTTTATAATATAGAGTAATGCTAGCTAGTATAAATTCAAAATAAACAAGTTCCCGTGCAAACCTTTTTTAAAATTGTGGGTCCTATTGAAAAAGAAAAGTTTCTTTTTTACACATTTTCATAGTGGGGTTCACTTTTTTAAAAATAGACTGCACGAAAAATCATTTTTATATGATAAATCTTAGTGCAATTTGAGTTAATTTGATAAATCATATGGGTGTGTTTATTGTTTACTGTGTAGCTTGTAAATAACCGTCCTCATAAAAAGAACTTGTAAATAACCGTAATATGCAGTAAAAAATGAATTTTGCAGTAAAAAAGAACGGATCCAAAATTTCAAAAAACGGGTATTTCAAAAAAAAAAAAAAAAAAAAAAATTCAAAAAACGGCAACGAATTCCAACGGTCCGAAATTTAGTCGAAAACTTCCAACGTTTTGAGTACTGCATTTCCTCGACGCTCATATGTGATTCATCTTCTTCACCCACACATAAATAGATAGAGAGAGAGAGAGAGAGAGAGAGAGAGAGAGAGAGAGAGAGAGAGAGAGAGAGAGAGAGAGAGAGATTGGTTCGTCTACGAATTTCTTTCTTCTTGGTAATTGATTTCAGGCACCCATCTGGTACTCCCAATTGAGTGAAACCCAGGAGCTTGCGGTTTTTGCGTCAGGAGTTAGATCTTCGCTATGCTGTACCCTTTGGCTTTTATCATGCTGCACTCAACTGTGGGATCTCTGGTGGTGTTATATTTCCATGGGGCCGTGCATTTTTGGACAAGCCATCGCCCTTGTAATTAAAGATAAACCTAATGATGAGAATTCTGATTTTCCTGGAAGGGATTTTCTTGGAGGAGACCTTGCTGTTACTGCTTTTGCAGACCTTTCTTTTGATCTTCCAATTAAATGGTTAAGAGACCGAGGAATCCATGGGCACATTTTTGCTGGTGCTCGAAACCTTGCTGAACTGACAGAGAATTGAGTTTCGTTCGGAATTTCTCTTTTCGTAAGTTCCTAGAGTCATTCCGAAGCTCTGTAGGAGTTGGGATTGTTGTCCCCACAAAACTTTTCCGCCTAGAGGGCAACTTCTATTACATAGTCAAGCAACATGATCATGACCGTGGCAAGACTGGCTTTCGGTTTAGCTTCTCTGCTCCATCGTAGAATCTGGAAGTTCTTCCAGGAACATTGAGGTGACGCACTGAAGGATGAGATTTAAGGTACTCAAAAAAAAGTTGTCCTAAAATTTTTTTATTGCTTGACAACTCTCAGTTTGGACTGGGAATGTTATTTGTACTTTGAAATCTAGACTTGAAGTCCAGAAAGCTTAGGTTGCCCCATAACAGGGGGGTTGACAAAACAGCGGAACGCTCTCCCGTTGATCATTTAATCTCACTGTTACCTGTATGTTTGTCAATATCGTGGCGAGTTTTAAGTGTGAAACCCAGGAATGGTTTGTGATGTGGTGGTTAATGTAATCGAACCTTTTTGATTTCCTGCCCATCTTCGACTTTGAATATCTAGGGTTGTGTATGTGAGGGTGGGTGTCTGGTTGTGTGTGTATGTGGGCGAGCGTGCGTGTGTGGGTGGGTGGGTGGGCGGGCGGGCGTGTGTTTGGTTGTGAGTGCGTATGGGTATGGGTGCATGTGTGTATGGCTATGGGTGTGCATGCAAGTGTAGGAGTGCGTGTTCGAGGGTGGGTAAGTGTGCGTATTTATTTGCGTGTGCGCTTAATTGTGTGCATGTTTGTAATATTCAATTGAAATTGTATATAGGAGGAACGCAATTTGGACATCTACAAGTTTTACAAGCACGAAAAGGTATGTCTTACATTTCAGCAATGCGTTCTCATTTTATTCTCTATTTATCTTTATGAGTATAATTTATTTGCTTAAAACTATATCTTGGAAGAATTCCAATTAGTTGTCAACAAGCTTTTTTATAGGTGTTTTTTTTAATATATGCACTACTTTGCAAGGTAATTTCTTTCTTTGTTAGTTTTTTGCATTAGAGACAATATCTATGATAAGGAATATATTTTTTGCCTTTGCTCCATCATACAAGAAGGGGCATGAATTTTTCTGTAGCAGTTGCTTTCAACATTATAATGGCTTCAATAAGGTATAATTTATTTATCAATGTTTACTTTTGAAATTATGTTTCTCTTTAGTATATAATGTACTCTGCTTCAATAACTTTCCATTTTTACTAGGGAATATTTATATTTATATTAGTAACCTAAAAATTATAATTTTTTCCTTTATTTTTCTCATCTTTTCATATTCTCTGCAGCTGTCGTTGTCGTCATCTTCTTCCTCTACTTCTTCTCCTTCCGCTTCTGCTTCTCTCCTCCTTCCTCCTTCCTCTTTCCTCTTTCCTTCGGCTCCTCCCTCCTCCTACTCCTACTCCTACTCCTACTCCTACTCCTACTCTTACTCCTACTTCTACTTCTACTTCTACTCCAACTCCGACCCCTATGCTTACTCCAACTCAATTCTCACTCTTTTACGCATTCTTTTCATCTTTTTCTTATCCTTCCACCACCACCACCTCCTCCTCCTCCAACTCCCTACTCTCATTTTTTCGCATTCTCCTCCTCCTCTTCATTTTGCTTTTTTGGGTGCGTGTGGGTGTGAGTGCATGTGCCAGGGTTTGTGTTCGTGCACGTGTGGGTGGGTGGGTGTGCTTGTGTGTGGTATTTGATTGAAATTGTATATAGAAGGAACTCAGTTTGGACATCTACAAGCTTGCAAAGGTATTGTGTCTTACTTTTTAGCAGTGCTTTCTCATTTTCTATCTCTATTTATCTTTAAGTGTTATTTATTCAATTGAAACTTTATCTTGAAAGAACTCCAATTAGCTGTAGTCAGGCTCTTGATGTGCTTTTTTTAATACAAGTAATACTCTACAAGGCAATTGTTTTTTTTTTCTCCATTACAGAATAATGACAATGGACATATTTTTTGGCCTTTACTCCATCATATAAGAAGGTGCATGTGTTTTGCTAGAGTAGTCACATCCAACATTCTGATGGCTTCAATAAGGTATAATTTATTTTATCAATGTTATTTTTGAAATTATTTTATTTTTTGGTATAACGTAGTCTACTTCAATAATTTTTCAATTACTTGGGAATATTTATATTTATGTTATTAATCTAAAAATTATATTTTTTCCTTCATTTTTCTCATCTTCTCCCATTCTTCACTGTTGTCTTCACCATCTTCTTCTTCTCCTCCATCCTTTACTTCTTCAGCTTCAGCTTCTCCTCCTCCTCCGACAGCAACGCCTCTTACTCTTACTCCTACACCAATTTCGACTCTCTTCTCCCTCTTATTCGCCTTCTCCTACTCCTCATTTTCTTCTCGTACTTCCTCTTCTCCTACTGCTTCTGGCTCCTCTTCCTCTTCCTCTTCCTTCTCCTTCGACTCTTACTCTTACTTCTAGTCCTACTCATACTCCTACTCCTACTACAACTCTCTATGCATTCTCCAACTCCAACACAATATCTTTCTTTTTTTCTTCTTCTTCTTTTTTTTTTTTTTTTTTTTTTTTTTTTTTTTTTTTTTGCTTTTCTCCATTACAGACAATAATGACGAGGAACATATTTTTTGGCCTTTGTTCCATCATATATAAGAAGGTGCAAGAATTTTGATAGAGTAGTTGCATCCTACATTCTGATGGCTTCAATAAGGTATAATTTATTTATCAATGTCATTTTTGAAATCATGTTCTTTTTTGGTATAATACGTTTGCTTCAATAATTTTCCACTTGCTAGGAAATATTTATATTGATGTTATTAATGTAAAAATTCTAATTTTTCCTTCATTTTTCTCATTTTATCCCATTCTCCACCTGTCGTCATCGTCATCGTCATCTTCTTCTTCTCCTCCTCCTTCCTCTACTTCTCCAGCATCAGCTTCTCCTCCTCTTGCTCCGACAACGACGCCTTCTCTTACTCCTATACCTACTCCGACTCCTTTCTCCCTCTTATTCACCTTCTCCTACTCTTCATCTTCTTCTCGTCCTTCCTCTACTTCTTTTCCTACTACTTCTGGCTCCACCTCCTCCTCCGAATCATATCTTTACTTCTACTCCTGCTCATACTCCTACTCCAACTCCATCATACTCACTTCTTTGCCTTCTCCTCATCTTCATCTCATCTTCTTCATCTAATTCATCATCTTTCTCTCTTATGCCTTCTTTTCTACTTATATTCTTATCTTCTCCGTCAATTTATTTTCTCTTGATCCTTGGAAGCTCTCTTGTTCTACTTCTCAACTTATTCTTGATTTTTTTTTATTTAGATAGACAGATCAATGAATTTTGCTTTGGCTTTGGGTGGTCTGGGTGTGGTTGTGCATGCATGTGCAGGGGTGTGTGGGTCGGTTAGTGGGTGATTGTGCGTGCTTGTTTGCTTGCGCATGCTTGTTTGCATGTGCGTGTGGTTGTGTATGTGTGTGTGGTATTCGATTGAAAATGTAGGAGGAACTCAGCTTGGACATCTACAAGTTCTACAAGCATACAAAGGTAATGTTTATTACTATTTAGCATTGCTTCATCATTTTCTCTCTCGATTTATCTTTATGAGTATTAATTACTCGGTCGAAACTGTAAATAATACACAGGTGTTTTTTTTAATATAAGTACACTATTTTGCAAAGCAATTGCTTTTTTTTTTTTTTTTTTTTTTTTTTTTTTTGCATTGCTGGCAATATCTTTGACAATGAACATTTTTTTTACCTTTTGCATTGCAGCTTTGTGCATGAATTTTACGATAGCAGTTGCGTTTAACATTCTGATGGCTTAAAAAAGGTATAATTTATTTATCAATGTTTACTTTTAAAATTATGTTCTTTTTTAGTATAACGCACACACATTATTGCTTCAGTAATTTTTCATTTACTACTATTTAAATTAATTTTATTAACCTAAAAATTATAAATTTTCTCCTTCATTTTTCTCATCTTCTACCATTCTCCATCATCATCTTCGTCTTCATTTCCGTCGTCGTTGTCTTCTATTCCTTCCTTTAGTTCTTGTCCTTCTGCTTCTGCTTCTCCTCCTCCTCCCTCATCCTCCTTTACGCTCTTCATCTTCATCCTATCTTTCCTATACTCCTCATTCTCCTATTCCTACTCCTACTCCAACCCCCTTCTCACTCTTCTACGCATTCTCTCAATCTTCTTGTCATCTTTCCACCACCTCCTTCCTCCTTCCTCTTCCTCCTATGCCTACTCCAACTCCCTTCTCACTCTTCAACGCATTCTCTTCATCTTCTTATCATTCTTCCACTACTAGCTCCTCCTCCTCCTTTGACTCCTGCTCCAACTCCTTACTCTCATTTCTTCACATTCCCCCTCTTCCTCTTCATTTTGCTTGGCTTTGGGTGCATGTGGGTGTGGGTGTGGGTGTGGGCGTGCGTGCATGTGCAATGGGTGAGTGTGCATGCTTGTGTTTGTGTGTGTGTGGGTTGTGTATGTGTGTGTGTGGTATTCGATTGAAACTAGACGTAGGAGGAACTCAGCTTGGACATTTACAAGTTCTACAGGTAATGTTTATTACTATCTAGCAATGCTTCATCATTTTCTCTCTCTATTTATCATTATGTGTATTATTTACTGGGTTGAAATTGTATCTTGGAGGAACTCCAATTAGTGGGGTCACCAGGCTCTATAGGTATTTTTTTAATACACCTACACTATACAATATCTATGACAAGTTGACATTTCTTTCATCATATAAGAATCCTCGTGCATGAATTTTATTGTAGCAGTTGCGTCCAACATTTTGATGGCTTCAATAAGGTATAATATATTTATCAATGTTTACTTTTAAAATTATGTTCTTTTTTAGTATAATGTACTCATTGCTTTAGTTTTTTTTCATTTACTTGGGACTATTTAAATTTATTTTATTAACTTAAAAATTATAAATTTTCTCCAATTTTCTCATCTTCTCTCATTCTCTGTCGTCATAGTCATCTTCATTTTCATCATCTTCTTCTTCCTCTTCTACTACTTCCTTTACTTCTTCTCCTTCCGCATCTGCTTCTCCGCCCCTTCCTCCTCCTCCTCCTCCTACTCTGACTCCAACTCCGATTACGACTTTTACTGCTACGCTTACTCCAATTCCTTTCTCCCTCCTCTACGGTTTTCATCTTCATGTCATCCTTCATCTACTCCTCATCCTCCTCCTCCTACTCCTATTCCTACTCCAACATCCTTCTCACTCTTCTACGCATTCTCTTCATCTTCTTCTTATCCTTCCACAACCTTATCCTCCATCCTCTTCCTCCTTTCTCTTCCTCCTTCCTCCTTCCTCCTCTTACTCCGACTCTGACTCCTACGCCTACTACGCCAACTCCCTTCTCACTGTTCTAGTTATTCTTCATATTCTTCTCAGTCTTCCACCACCATCTCCTCCTCCTGCTCCTGCTCCAACTCCCTACTCTAATCTCTTCGCATTCTCCTCCTCCTCCTCTTCAATTTGCTTTGGTTTTGTGTGGGTGTGAGTGCATGTGCATGGGTAGGTGTTTGTGTTCATGTGCGTGTTGGTGGGTGGGTGGGTGAGGGTGCGTCCTTATTCGTGTGTGCATTGTGTGCTTGTTTGGGGTATTCGATCGAAATTGTATGTAGGAGGAGCCCAACTTGGACATCGACAAGCTCTAAAAGCATGCAAAGGTAATCAATCTATTACTATTTACCAATGCTTCATCATTTTCTCTCTTGATTTATCTTTATGTGTATTATTTACTTGGTTAGGCATTATAGGTATTTTTTTAATACATGAACACTATTTTGCAAAGCAAATATTTATTTTTTATTTTTTATTTTGCATTACAGAGTATTAATGACAAGGAACATATGTTTTGACCTTTCTTCCATCATATAAGAATATTCGTGCATGAATTTTACTGTAGCAAGCGTCTAACATTCTGATGGCTTCAAGAAGGTATAATTTACTTATCAATGTTTACTTTTAAAATAATTATGTTCTGTTTTTGTATAACGTGTGTATTGCTTCAGTAATTTTTCAGTTACTTGGGACTACTTAAATTTATTTTATTAACCTAAAAAGTATAAATTTTCTCTTTCATTTTTATCATCTTCTCTCATTCTCCATCGTCATCGACATCTTCATTTTCATCATCTTCTTCTTCAACTCCTTCCTTTACTTCTTCTCCTTTTGCTTCTGCTTCTTCGCCTACTCCTCCTTCCTCATCCTACTCCAACTCTGGCTACGACTTTGACTACAACGCTTACTCGAATTCCCTTCTCCCTCCTCTACGATCTTCATCTTGATCTCATCCTTCCTCTACTCCTCATCCTCCTCCTCTTACTATTCCGACTCCAACATCCTTCTCACTCTTCTATGCATTCTCTTCATCTTCTTGTCATCCTTCCTCTTTCCTCTTTCCTCTTTCCCCTACTCCTACTCCGACTATGACTACGACTCACCTCTACACTTCATCTTCATCTTATCCTTCATCTACTCCTTCTCCTCCTACTCCTACGCCTACTTGAACCCCCTTCTGACTCTTCTACGCATTCTCTTCATCTTCTTCTCATCTTTTCACCACCTCACATCTTTCCTCTTTCTGCCTACTCCTCCCTCCTCCTCCCCCTACTTCTATTCCAACCCCCTATGCCTACTCCAACTCCCTTTTCACTCTTCAACGCATTCTCTTCATCTTTTTCTCATTCTTCCATCGGGTCGTACTCCTACTCCTGCTCCAACTCCTTACTCTCATTTATTCGCATTCCCATCCCTCATCTTCATTTTGCTTGGCTTTGGGTGCGCACATGGGTGTGCGCGTGCATGCAAGGGGTGAGAGTGTGCATGTGGGTCGGTGGGTCAATGGATAAGTGTGTGTGTCATTGTGTGTATGTGTGTGTCATTGTGTGTATGTGTGTGTGTGTCATTGTGTGTATGTGTGTGTGTGTGTGTGTGTGTGTGTGTGGTATTCGATTGAAACTATACGTAGGAGGAACTCTACTTGGACATCTACAACTTCTACAAGCATGCAAAGGTAATAATATTTATTACTATTTAGCAGTGCTTCACCATTTTCTCTCTCTATTTATCTTTATGTGTATTATTTACTCGGTCAGCCTCTATTGGTATTTTTTTAATACATGTACATTATTTTGCAAAATAATAGCATTTCTTGTTTATTTTTTGCATTACAGGCAATATCAATGACACGAACATATTTTTTGACGTTTCTTCCATCATATAAGAATCTTCGTGCATTAATTTTACTGTAGCAGTCGCATCCAACATTCTGATGGCTTCAATAAGGTATAATTTATTTTCCAATGTTTACTTTTAAAATTATGTTCTTTTTTAGTATAACATACACACATTATTGCTTCAGTAATTTTTCATTTACTTGGGACTATTTAATTTATTTTATTAACCTAAAAAGTATAAATTTTCTCTTTCGTTTTTCTCATCTTCCTTCATTCTTTGTCGTTGTCAATATCTTCATTTTCATCATCTTCTTCTTCTACTCCTTCCTTTACCTCTTCTCCTTCCGCTTCTGCTTCTCTGCCACCTCCTTCTTTCTCATCCTTCTCCTACTCTAACTCCAACTACGACTTTGATTGCTACGCTTACTCGAATTCCCTTCTCCCTCCTC
This sequence comes from Juglans mandshurica, assembly GCA_022457165.1. Taxonomy (NCBI): domain Eukaryota; kingdom Viridiplantae; phylum Streptophyta; class Magnoliopsida; order Fagales; family Juglandaceae; genus Juglans; species Juglans mandshurica. Next base: position 20,550,285 of record CM039629.1, on the reverse strand, counting down.
TCAGCTCTTCATCTTCATCTCATCCTTCCTCTACTCATCCTTCTTGTCTTACTCCAACATCCTTCTTACTCTTCTACGCATTCTCTTCATCTTATTCTCTTCCTTCCACCACCTCCTCCTCCTCCCTCCTCCCTCCTTCCTCTTCCTCCTTCTTCTTTCCTCCTCCTCTTCCTCTTACTCCGACTCCTACGCCAATGCCAAGTCCCTTGACACTGTTCTACTTATTCTCTTCACATTCTTCTCAGTCTTCCACAACCATCTCCTCCTCCGAATCCTACTCCTGCTCCAACTCCCTACTCTCATCTCTTCACATTTTCCTTATCCTCTTCAATTTGCTTTGGTTTTGGGTGAGTGTGAGTGAGTGGGGGTGTGAGTGCATGTGCCGGGGTAGGTGTTCGTGTTCGTGTGCTTGTTGGTGGGTGGGTGAGGGTGCGTCTTTGTTTGCGTGTGCGTTGCGTGCTTGTTTCTGGTATTCGATTGAAATTGCATGTAGGAGGAGGAGCTCAGCTTCTACTACAAGTTCTACAAGCAAGCAAAGGTAACATCTTAATCTATTTAGCAAATGCTACATCATTTTCACTCCCTATTTATCTTTATGTGTATTATTTACTCGGTTGATACTATGTATCTTAGAGGAACTTAAGTTAGTGGTCACCAGGCTCTATAGGTGCTTTTTTAATACATGTTTTGCAAAGCAATTGCTTTTTTTGTTTGTATTTTGCATTACAGGCAATATATACGACGACAATGAACATATTTTTTTTTACCTTTGTCAATTTGTGCATTAATTTACTGTTGCAGTCACGTCCAACCTTCTTATGGCCACAATAAGGTATAATTTGTTTCTCAATGTTTACTTTTAAAATTATGTTCTTTTTTAGTATAGCGTACTCATTGCTTCAGTAATTTTTCATTTACACCTATTTAAATTTATTTTATTAACCTAAAAATTATAAATTTTCTCCTTCATTTTTTTAATCTTCTCTCATTCTCCATCGCCAGCCTCGTCTTCATTTTTATCATCTTGTTCTTCTACTCCTTCCTTTACTTCTCCTTCTACTTCTACTTCTGCTTCTCCTCCTCCTCCTCCTTCCTCCTCCTCCAACTTCGAGCCCAACTCCGACTCCAACTCCGACTACGACTCTCTGACTGTTATGTTTACTCTATCTCCCTTCTCCCTCCTCTACGCTCATCATCTTCATCTTATCCTTCTTCTACTCCTCCTCCTACGCCTACTCCAACCCCCTTCTGGCTCTTCTACGCATTTTCTTCATCTTCTTCTCATCTTTTCACCTCATCATTCCTCATTCCTCTTTCCGCCTACTCCTCCCTCCTCTTCCCCCTACTCTTACTCAAACTCATACGCCTACTCCAACTCCCTTTTCACTCTTCAACGCATTCTCTTCATCTTCTTTTCATTCTTCCACTGGGTCGTACTCCTCCTAATGCACCAACTCCCTACTCTCATTTCTTCGCATTCCCCTCCGTCCTCTTCATTTTGCTTGGCTTTGGGTGCATATTGGTGTGCGTGCATGCAAGGGGTGAGAGTGTGTGTGTGGGTCAGTGGGTCAATGGGTCAATGGGTGAGTGTGTGTGCTTGTTTGCGTGTGTGTGGTGTGTATGTGTGTGTGTGGTATACGATTGAAACTATACGTAGGAGGAACTCAACTTGGACATCTACAACTTCTATAAGCATGCAAAGGTAATAATGTTTATTACTATTTAGCAGTGCTTCATCATTTTCTCTCTCCATTTATCTTTATGTGTATTATTTACTTGGTCAGGCTCTCTATAGGTATTTTTCTAATACATGTACACTATTTTGCAAAGCAATAGCTTTTTTTTGTTTGTTTTTTGCCTTACAGGCAATATCAATGATAACGAACATATTTTTTGACCTTTCATCCATCATACAAGAATCTTCGTGCATGAATTTTACGGTAGCAGTCGCATCCAACATTCTAATGGCTTTAATAAGGTATAATTTATTTTTCAATGTTTACTTTTAAAATTATGTTCTTTTTTAGTATAACGTACACACATTATTGCTTCAGTAATTTTTCATTTACAATGGACTATTTAAATGTATTTTATTAACCTAAAAAGTATAAATTTTCTCTCTCATTTTTCTCATCTTCCCTCAATCTCTGTCGTCGTCAACGTCTTCATTTTCATCATCTTCTTCTGCTACTCCTTCCTTTACTTCTTCTCTTTCCGCTTCTGCTTCTCCGCCAACTCGAATTCCCTTCTCCCTCTACTCTCCTTCATCTTCATCTCATCCTTCCTCTACTCCTCATCCTCCTCCTCCTACTCCTATTCCTATTCCTAGACCAACATCCTTCTTACTCTTCTACTTCTCTTCATCTTCTTCTAATCCTTCCACCACCTCCTCCTCCTCCCTCCTTCTGCCTTCCTCCTTCCTCATCCTCCTTCCTCTTTCCTCCTCCTCTCCTCCTCTTTCTCTTACTCCGACTCTGACTCCTACGCCTTGCCAAGTCCCTTCACACTATTCTACATATTCTCTTCACATTATTCTCAGTCTTCCACCACCATCTCCTCCTCCTCTAACTCCTACTCCTGCTCCAACTCCCTACTCTCATCTCTTCGCATTCTCCTCATCCTCTTCAATTTGCTTTGGTTTTGGGTGGGTGTGAGTGCATGTGCAGGGGTAGGTGTTCGTGTTCGTGTGATTGTTGGTGGGTGGGTGAGGGTGCATCCTTGTTCGCGTGTGCGCTGTGTGCTTGTTTGGTGTATTCGATTGAAGAAATTGCATGTAGGAGGAGGAGCTCAGCTTGGACATCAACAAGTTCTACAAGCATGCAAAGGTAACGTCTATTACTATTTAGCAATGCTTCATCATTTTCTCTCTCTATTTATCTTTATGTGAGTATTATTTACTCTGTTGAAACTATGTATCTCAGAGGAACTCTAATTAGTGGTCACTAGGCTCTATAGGTGCCTTTTTAATACATATTTTGCAAAGCAATTACTTTTTTTGTTTGTTTTTTCCATTACAGGCAATATATACGACAATGAAAATAGTTTTTTTTACCTTTGTTCAATTTGTTCATTAATTTACTGTTGCAGTCGCTTCCAACTTTCTGATGGTTTCAATAAGGTATAATTTATTTCTCAATATTTACTTTTAAAATTATGTTCTTTTTTAGTATAACGTACTCATTGCTTCAGTAATTTTTCATTTATTAGGACCTATTTAAATTTATTTTATTAACCTAAAAATTATAAATTCTCTCCATCATTTTTCTCATCTTCTCCCATTCTCTATCGTCAGCGTCGTCTTCATTTTTATCATCTTGTTGTTCTACGAGTCTTCCTTTTCTTCTTCTCCTTCTGTTTCTGCTTCTCCCCCTCCTTCCTCCTTCTCCCTCATCCTCCACCTACTCCGAGTCCAACTCCGACTCCGACTACGACTCTCCTCCACGCTCTTCATCTTCATCTACTCCTCCTCCTCCTTCTCCTCTTACTCCTATGCCTACTCCAACCCCCTTCTTACTCTTCTACGCATTCCCTTCACCTTCTTCTCATCTTTTCACAACCTCTTTCCTCTTTCTGCCTACTCCTCCATCCTCTTCCCCCTACTCCTACTCCAACTCCTACGCCTACTCCAACTCCATTTTCACTCTTCAACACATTCTCTTCATCTTCTTCTCATTCTTCTACCGGGTTGTACTCCTCCTCCTGCTCCAACTCCCTACTCTCTCATTTCTTCGCATGGGTGTGCGTACATGCAAGGGGTGAAAGAGTGTACGTGTGGGTCGGTGGGTCAATGGGTGAGTGTGCGTGCTTGTTTGTGTGTGTGTGGTTGTGTAAGTATGTGAGTGCGGTATTCGATTGAAACTATACGTAGGAGGAAATTAGCTTGGACATCTGCAACTTCTACAAGCATGCAAAGGTAATAATGTTTATTACTATTTAGCAGTGCTTCATCATTTTCTCTCTCTATTTATCTTTATGTGTATTATTTACTCTGTCAGGCTCTATAGGTTTTTTTTAATACTTGTACACTATTTTGCAAAGCAATAGCTTTTTTTATTTGTTTTTTGCATTACAGGCAATATCAATGATAAGGAACATATTTTTTGACCTATCTTTCATCATATAAGAATCTTCGTGCATGAATTTTACAGTAGTAGTCGCGTCCAATATTCTGATGGCTTCAATAAGGTATAATTTATTTTTCAATGTTTACTTTTAAAATTATGTTCTTTTTTAGTATAACGTACACACATTATTGCTTCAATAATTTTTAATTTACACTATTTAAATTTTATTTATTAACCTTAAAAGTATAAATTTTGTCTTTCATTTTTCTCATGTTCCCTCATTATCCATCGTCGTCAACGTCTTCATTTACTTCTTCTCCTTCCGCTTCTTCTTCTCCGCCTCCGCCTCCTCCTCCTATCTCATCCTCCTCATACTCCAACTCCAACTACGACTTTGATTGCTACGCTCACTCTAATTCCCTTCTCCTCCTCTACGCTCTTCATCTTCATCTCATCCTTCCACTACTCATCCTCCTCCTCCTCCTCCTACACCAACATCCTTCTTACTATTTCTCTTCATCTTCTTCTCATCCTTCCACCACGTCCTTCTCCTCCCTCATTGCACCTTCATTCTTCCTCCCTCCTCTTCCTCCGTCCTTTTACCTCTTCCTCTAACTCCGACTCTGACTCCGACTCCTACGCCTATGCCAAGTCCCTACACACTGTTCTACTTAGTCTCTTCACATTCTTCTCAGTCTTCCACTACCATCTCCTCCTCCTCTAACTCCTCCACTGACTCCAACTCCTGCTCCAACTCCCTACTCTCTCATCTCTTCGCATTCTCCTCCTCCTCTTCAATTTGCTTTGGTTTGGGTGGGTGTGAGTTTGTGGGTGTGAGTGCATGTGCCGGGGTAGGTGTTCGTGTGCTTGTTCGTGGGTGGGTGAGGGTGCGTCCTTGTTCATGTGTGCATTTTGTGCTTGTTTGTGGTATTCGATTGAAATTGCATGTAGTAGGAGGAGCTCAGCTTGGACATCAACAAGTTTTACAAGCATGCAAAGGTAACGTCTATTACTATTTAGCAATGCTTCATCATTTTCTCTCTCTATTTATCTTTAAGTATATTATTTAGTTGAAACTGTGTATCTTAGAGGAACTCCAATTAGTGGTCACTAGGCTCTATAGGTGCATTTTTAATACATATTTTTGCAAAGCAATTCCTATTTTTGTTTGTTCTTTCCATTACAGGCAATATATACGACAATGAACATATTTTTTTACCTTTGTTCAATTTGTGCATTAATTTACTGTTGCAGTCGCGTCCAACCTTCTGATGGCTTCAATAAGGTATAATTTATTTCTCAATGTTAACTTTTAAAATTATGTTCTTTTTTTAGTATAACGTACTCATTGCTTCAGTAATTTTTCATTTACTTCCTAACCTATTTAAATTTATTTTATTAACCTAAAAATTATAAATATTCTCCTTCATTTTTCTCTTCTTCTCCCATTCTCCATCGTCAGCGTCGTCTTCATTTTTATCATCTTGTTCTTCTATTCCTTTCTTTACTTCTTCTCCTTCCGCTTTTACTCCTCCCCCTCCTCCCTCATCCTCCTCCTACACCGAGTCCAACTCCGACTCCGACTACGACTCACCTCTACGCTCTTCATCTTCATCTTATCCTTCATCTTATCCTTCATCTACTCCTCCTCCTCCTCCTACTCCTACGCCTACTCGAACCCTTCTGACTCTTCTACGCATTCTCTTCATCTTCTTCTCATCTTTTCACCACCTCATTCCTCTTTCCTCTTTCCGCCTACTCCTCCCTCCTCTTCCCCATACTTCTATTCCAACTCATACGCCTACTCCCTTTTCACTCTTCAACGCATTCTCTTCATCTTCTTCTCATTCTTCCATCGGGTCGTACTCCTACTCCTGCTCCATTTAAATAGTAATGGACATCTACTATACGATTGAAACTATACGTAGGAGGATCTCAATTTGGACATCTACAACTTCTACAAGCATGCAAAGGTAATAATGTTTATTACTATTTAGCAGTGCTTCATCATTTTCTCTCTCTATTTATCTTTATGCGTATTATTTAATCGGTCAAGCTCTATAGGTTCTTTTTAATACATGTACACTATTTTTCAAAGCAATAGCTTTTTTTGTTTGTTTTTTGCATTACAGGCAATATGAAAGACAAGGAACATATTTTTTTACCTATCTTCCATCATATAAGAATCTTCGTGCATGAGTTTTACAGTATTTTTCAATGTTTACTTTTAAAATTATGTTCTTTTTTGGTATAACGTATACACATTATTGCTTCAGTAATTTTTCATTTCCTTGGGACTATTTAAATTTATTTTATTAACCTAAAAAGTATAAATTTTCTCTTTCATTTTTCTCATCTTCCCTCATTCTACGTCGTCGTCAACGTCTTCATTTTCATCATCTTTTTCTTCTACTCCCTCCTTTACTCTTCTCCTTCTCCTTCCGCTTCTGCTTCTCCGCCTCCTCCTCCTTTCTCATCCTCCTCCTACTCTAACTCCAACTACGACTTTGATTGCTTCGCTTACTTGAATTCCCTTCACGTCCTCCCTCTTTTGATTATTCTTACTATACTTCAGAGTTATTTGTAAAGAATAGTTCACTGACTTTGGCATCGGAGTGATCCCAGATGTCACCGGAGCCTTTTTTCCTTGTTTGCAGGGAGCGTGAGCTTGGTCATCGCAGAATTGCCCGGGCTGCGAAACACGACATCACTGTCTGTGGGATGAATTTTCCATAAAAGCGTGTACTTCGTATGCCGGCAACAACGCGGTGACAAGCTACATATGAAGGGGAGACAACGAGGAATGGATGATGGAAGCTTTCCTGACGAAAGAAGCAGGGATGCTATGACAGGAGAATGTGGCCCTCATGCGCAACAATGAAGAGCTAGTGGGAGGCGCAAAACTGAGTGGCAACGAACAAGAGGATTCGAGGCGTGGGTCCCTTACGGAGGAAGAGAGACGCAAGATGCATGTTCAAATCCGAGAGCTTAGGGATAAATGCATGGAGATGGCAAAGCAAATAGACATTGCATCCACTGTTGACCAGCTACTCGTTAGCACCGACCTCCCACACAGTGCGGGGGTCATGGCATTGCCACTTCCCCCCAAGTTCAAGGTCCCCTAGGTGGAAATGTACGACGGGTCCAAAGATCCACTGGAGCACCTAGACGTTCAAAGCCCACACGACCCCTGCATGGTTTCTCGAGGGAAGTTGCCAACCAAGCATTCCACTAATGCTAAGAGGAGCCGCTCGGATCTGGTTTGGGTTGCTGACAGCAGGAAAGGTAGATAGCTTCAAGGAGCTTGCCTGACTCTGCCTGGCACAATTCCTGGCAAGTCAAAAAAGTAGACGCCCGCAACTACCTCCTTACCGTCAAACAGCGTGATGGTGAGAACCTGAAGTCATACCTCACGCAGTTCAATTGGGAGTGTATGACTACTGACGACCAAGACGAGAAGATCACGGCAGCCCTCCTAGGAGGAATCTGACCTCTGAATCTGTTCATGTTGGAGATAGCGCGAAAAAGCCCTACAACACTAAGGGAGTTCATGTACCGGTCAGATGGATTCATCAACATTGAAGATACACTCGAGGGAAGCCAACACGTCCCCAAGAGGGAAGCCGCGCACACACAAACTTGGCCGTGGAAGGGAACCAGCGCACGGGCCCCCGAAGGGAGCAACCCCGAGATGAGGAAAATCACCCATATTGTGAGTTCCACATGAATAATCGGCACAACTCACGAGACTGCTAAACCCTAAAAAGGGCTGAGGGAGGAAGACCAGCATAATCGGAAGCACGGGTCAGAGGACCACGTAGATCAACTCAAAGGAAGGCGCGTGGGTCTTCGGTAGGGTGCGAGTCCGATAAGGCAGGGAACACGAGATGAAACACTGAGGAATCCCCCGACAGAGAATAGGCCACTCAGGGAGATCAGCACAATCATCGGGGGGTATGCCCAAGGCAGGACAACTTCATTAGCCCGGAAAGCACATACCTGGAGGGCGCAATACAAGGAAGTGTTTGTCGCTGAAAGAGTTGCAAACAGGCCCCCACAGCGCACCAGAGGCCTCACGATAACATTCGACGCGAGAGACAAAGAAGGCATCCTCCACCAGCATGACGACACACTGGTGGTAACAATGCAAGTGGCAAACTTCAAAACCCGGGAAGATCCTAGTTGACAATGGCAGTTCGACAGACATCATGTTCTGTGAAGCCTTTGTGAAGATGGGAATCAGCCTGGACTGGCTGCATCTTGCTCCAATGCCACTCAAGGGCTTCACGGGAGACGTTGTTCAACCAATGGGAGCCATCACCCTTTCAGTACTGGTAGGGAATGCTCCCAGAACTGCGGCCATCATGTCTGACTTCTTAGTCGTCAAGGCTCCATCCTCATACAACGCCATTTTGGGGCGTCCCGCCCAAAATAGTTTGAGGGCAATAATGTCCACTTACCACCTTAAAATGAAGTTCCCCACTAACTCAGGGGTGGGTGAAGTACTCGGCGAGCAGGTCCTGGCCCAGGAATGCTACGACCGAGAGCTGAGGCACAAGGTCAAATTTGTCACGGCCGTCGAAAGCACCCAAGTCGGGTTCACCTCCGCTCCTGACTGAATGATGGTCGTAAAACCCAACGAGAGCCCTTGGATCTGGTTGCAGTTGACCAGTTGACACCAGAGTGAAAGGTCTGGATCAGGACTAAGGTGGGCCCGGAGATGAGAGCGACGATGATATCCCTCCTAACAAAACACCGGGACGTGTTTGCTTGGAGCCATGAGGATATATGCTAGGGATTGACAAGTCCATCCTTGAGCACCGACTTTACGTTGATCCAGCGGCTCAAAGAGTCAAGCAAAAACACGAACCTTCAGCGCCAAAAAGTATGCAACGATAGCTGAGGAGGTGGATGGTCTCCTAATGACAGGGTTCATCTGGGAGGTCCGTTACCCGAATGTAATGTAGTTCTAGTGAAGATGGCCAACGGGAAGTGGAGGATGTGTGTCGACTTCACCGACTTGAATAAAGCTTGCCCAAAAGACAACTTCCCCTTACCACATATCGACCTGATCGTGGACTCGACGGCGGAATCTAGATCAGGATGAATCTAGATGACGAGGAGAAGACAGCGTTCGTGACAAACCGAGGCCTATATTGAAAGCAATGCCGATCGGCCTCAAGAATGCGGGCCACCTACCAACGGCTAGTTAATCAAATGTTCAAACAACAGATCAGGTCTCTAGGGTACGTAGACGACATGTTATGGAAGAGCAAAGAGCCCGGACAACATTTGGCCAACTTACGAGAAGCATTTTCCATCCTTCGGCGATACTGGATGTAACTAAACACGTTGCAGTGCGCGTTCGGAGTGGAGATGGGTAAGTTTCTAGGGTTCATGGTCTTTGAGAGAGGGATTGAGGTGAACTTAGAAAAGGTTGAAGCGGTGATAGGAATGCCTTCCCGTCGCAACCTTCACGAAGTCCAGAGGCTAGCTGGGAGAGTAGCAGCGCTGAACCATTTCATCGCTCGATCAACCGATTGATGCCGACCCTTCTTCAAAGTCCTGAGGAAAACTAGGGGTAGGGGTGCACATAGTCTCCAAGCAAGGATAGGAACACAACTATGCAATCAAGTTGGCATTCAAAACGACGAACAATGAAGCTGAGTATGAAGCACTCTTGGCCGGAATGACAGTTGCACGGTTACTAGTAGCTGAAGAAATAGACGTGAGGGTGGATTCCCAAGTGGTAGTTAGTCAGGAACTAGGGCAATTCACCACGATGGGGGAAAGGCTAAAGAAGTATCTCCAGTTGGTCTGCAAAGAGCGCGACCGCTTCTGCTCCTTCAGCATCCAACAGGTGCCAAGAGGAGAAAACCAGAAGGTGCATCGTCTGGCGAGGGCTGTGACGAGGCAGGAAGAACTCCCGTTTCTGGAACACACCATTATCAGGATGGTCGATGCCCCCTCCATCGGGTTGGAGGTGTCTGTCACGACCCCAGCACCTCCCGAGTGGGCAACAAATATCTAGAAATTCCTGCAGGAAAGGCAGCTGCCTAGTGACCCGGAAGAAGAACGAAAGGTCTGGAATAGGGTGGCCCGATTCACCATGTTGGAAGGAGCCCTGTATAAGAGAGGTTTTTCTGAGCCACTCCACAGATGCCTCTCTCACCGGATGAAGCCCAATACATGCTAACAAAGATTCACGAAGGGATTTGTGAAAGCCAGGAGGGAGGGCTCTCGCTTCGAGAGTAACCCGAGAGAGGCAATTATTTCGGCATGGAAGTCAGTGGTCTGCTAATTCGGCATACCTCAGACCTTCATATCAGACAATGGAAGACAGTTCAACTGCACACATTATCGGGACTGGTGCACAGAGCTCGAAATTAAAGTGAAGTACTCCTCGCCAAGGCATTCTCAAGCCAACGAACAGGCCGAGGCAACCAACAAAACTCTCATCTCCACCCTCAAGAAAAAAATTGGGGTGCACAAAGGAGCATGGGCCGAAGAGCTCCCAAGTCTGGACTCCCACTGGGGAGACACCCTTCAGCCTCACCTACGATAATGAAGCAGTAATCCCCGTGGAAGTCAGACTTCCCACATTCTGTGTCCAACATTTCGACCCTGACACAAACAATGAAAGGCTAGCTGAGAACTTAAATGTCCTGGAGGAAAGGAGAGAAGAAGCAGCAGTCTGGACGGTGAATAACAAACAGAAGGCAGAGCAATACTTTAACAGACGGGTCAGGTCGCGCTCCTTCAAGGTAAGCGACTTGGTGCTATGGCAGATTGAGATAACTACCTCGAAAGAAGGGAAGTTGTGACCACGATGGGAAGGCCAGTATGTAGTGACTGCAAGCAACCGACCCGGTTTCAATCGCTTAAAAAACAGCTAGGGACATGAGCTACCCCACCCGTGGAACGCTAAACACTTGAAGAAGTATTATGTGTAGAAGTATATTGTAATACTCTGTACGAACGACCATGAATGAATGTGGACGCCTGGATGTTTAAAAAGGAGCTTGCGAGATAAGGTCCCGTGTCTCCGGACTAGGAGCCGACCCCCCGGCCAACAAAGCCGAGTCCTTACACTCGTAAGAAGACGGGTCCCTTGACTCGCTGAAGGGTAAGGTCCCAAGTCTCCGAATTGGGAACCGACCCCCCGCCCAACAAAGCTGAGTCCTCACACTCACAAGAAGACGGGTCCCTTGACCCGCTGCGGGGTAAGAACCCAAGTCTCCAGACTGGGAACCAACCCCCTGTCCAACAAAGTCGAGTCCTTACACTCATAAGAGGACGAGTCCCTTGACTCGCTGCGTGGTAAGGTCTCAAGTCTTCGGACTGGGAACCGACCCCCTGCCCAACAAAGCCGAGTCCTTACACTCGTAAGAAGACGGGTCCCTTGACTAGCTGAGGGGTAAGGTCCCAAGTCTCCGAACTGGGAACCAACCCCCCGCCCAACAAAGCTGAGTCCTCACACACACAAGAAGACGAGTCCCTTGACTCTATACGGGGTAAGGTCCCAAGTCTCCAAACTGGGAACCGACTCCCTGCCCAACAAAGTTGAGTCCTTGCTGCGGGGTAAGGACCCAAGTCTCCAGACTGGGAACCGACCCCCCATCCAACAAAGCCGAGTCCTTACACTCGTAAGAAGACGAGTCCCTTGACTTGCTGCAGGGTAAGGTCCTAAGTTTCTAGACTGGGAACTGACCTCCCATCCAACAAAGCCGAGTCCTTACACTCGTAAGAAGACGGGTCCCTTAACTCGCTGCGGGGTAAGGACCCAAGTCTCCGGACTGGGTACCGACCCCCCATCCAACAAAGCTGAGTCCTTGCACTCGTAAGAAGATGGGTCCCTTGACTCGCTTCGAGGTAAGGTCCCAACTCTCCGATCTGGAAAGCGACCTCCCGCCCAATAAAGCCTAATCCTTACACTCGTAAGAAGACGAGTCCCTTGACACACTACGGGTTAGTCCCAAGTCTCTAGAATGGGAATCGACCCCCCGTCCAACCAAGCCGAGTCCTCACACTTGCAAGAAGACAAGTCGATTGACCCACTGCGAGGTAAGGTCCCAAGTTTCCGGACTGGAAACTGAGCCCCCGTCCAACAAAGCTGAGTGCTTACACTCACAAGAAGACGGGTCCCTTGACTCGCTATGGGGTAAGGAACCAAGTTTCCAGACTGGGTACCGACCCCTCGTCCAACAAAGCCGAGCCCTTACACTCGCAAGAAGACGGGTCCCTTGACTCGCTGCGGGGTAGGACCCAAATCTCCTGACTGTTGTGTGAGGAACCCAGCACACAATGCACACCCCACGTACGAAGGACGGCTCGCCCATAACCTGACACCCAACCTTGGCAGAAAGCCGCAAGACTAGTCTAGCACGGCTGACACTCCACGTTCCCCTTCAGCCTCCAAAGCTGCAGGCTGACACCAGGAAATGAGTGGTACCAGGTCTGACACGTAACACGCCACAACCTCCCTTAGCAGCAGGACAGGCCTAGCACAGCTGACACGCCGCATTTCCTTCAGCCGCCAGAGCCGCGGGGCTGACACACTGTGGCAGCAGGAAATACTTGGAAGCAGGTCTGACACCTGACAAGCCACAACCTCCCTCAGGACCCGGATCAGGTATAAATAACGAGCATCCCTTCTATGGGAGCTCTCTCAACTTTTGAATATTCTTACTATACTTAAGAGTTTGACTTTCGCATCGGTGTGACCTCAGACGTCACTGGAGCCCTTTTTTTTTATCTGCAGGGAGCGTGAGCTTAGTCATCGCACGCCCCAACGTGTTCCCATGCACACGTCCCCGCACGCGCCCGTGCACCTGATCCTGCGCATGCCCCTGTGTGCGCACTGCGCGCGCCCCTGCATGGGCGCATGCCGCACGCTAGTGAGGTTAGTGGCATGTCTTCACAGGCATGCCATCCACCAGCCTAGGCCATCCAGCACGGACACATGGCTCACCATCAACAGCCCTTGCATGGCACCAGACCATGCACATAAGCAGGCCCATGCATGCATGGCCCATCAGCAAGCCATGTTGGGCCACCTAGCCATGGACCAGCCCGAAAACCACTATGCACCATTTTAGCCCACCATGAGTCCAGATCCATGCATGTCACGGCCAAGCTTAATCCATGCCACTATCTTATTGCTTTTTATTTATTTTATTATTATTTATTTCCAAATGACCTATTAGGGGTTTCCAACTTGTAACTCTTGTAAATAGGACCCTTAGTCTTTTCTTTTACATTTTTTGACAAATTCCTTTTGGACAGCTTTGTTCTTGAGATCATATATTTTGGTGCTTAGCACTTGGGCTTGGGCTCTTTGGGATGCAATTCATGAATCCCTAAGGAGAGAATCACACTTTGCAATTCGTGAATAAGTGTGATTCAATTTATCAATCTTATGAGTATTATTCATTCACTCTCTTGTCTTCCATTTTCACTCCATTGAATTTATTATTTTATGTTCATTGTTCATGTTTTGTTCTTGACTAATTCTTGAGAATACATTGTGTTCTTCAGATTGTTCATTGCCATAATCCATCATTTGCCTCATTTGATCCATCCAAACACTTAGTGTAGCCAACTATAGTGTTTGCCCTAGTCCACATTCCATAAATAGCCTTGCCACCACTCCCATAAAACCCTAGCCGAATCCCCAATTCCATACACGGCACTTCCATATTTTCCCTTCTTCCATCCCTATTTGCCCTAGTCGAAACCCTCTATTCTCCATAAGATTTAAGGAATTGATAATCCTCTTCAATTCCTTAAATCACTCAAGTCAACTTTGACTTTCCAAATTAGCTCAACCGAATCACTCAAGTCAACTTTGACTTTCCAAAACTCCCTCCAAACATCATTTTCGGCAACCCTAGTTGCCTTGCAATCCGAAACCCTAGCCTCCACAACCCTTGGGCGACAACCCTAATCCCCTATAGCCAATTTTGGCAACCCTCTTACCCTAAACCCTAACCTCACTACCACTCATCAACCCTAGCTCCATCTACTTGGTGCCACACTCAAGGAACAACCCTAGCCGTCCACTTTGAATTGCAAGCCCTAAACACTTAGCCTACCCAATTCAGCCATCATTCCATCGCCCAAACACCTACCCATTGTTGAAGGCCAAGCAAGTTGGCAAGATCACTCGGTCGCCATTATCACCAAGACGAGCTCGTGGACTTAATGTTTAGGGACAAGACGGGAGTCCCTAACAGTGTGGTTCTGTGCGTATGGGTGGGTAGGTGGGTGTGTACGTGTGGTTGTGTATGTGGGATTCGATTGAAACTGTATGTAGGAGGAACTCAGCTTGGACATCTACAAGTTCTACAAGCATGCAAAGGTATTATGTCTTACTTTTTAGGAGTGCCTTCTCATTTTTTTTCTTTCTATTTATCTTTATGTGTATTTATTCAATTGAAACTGTATCTACGAGGAACTCTAATTAGTTGTAGGTGAGAATCAAGCTCGGAAGTGATAAGCTTGGATTGTGTGGTAGGACTCAAATATGATGCGGACGAGAGTTCCACGAGACGAGTGACCTATGGCAATCGCAAAAGAGATCAATCGTGTGACGGGAGAGATAGTGAATTAGCTAAGGCGCTTAATCATATCACGGATGTGCTACAACAGCAACACGAACTCTATCTATCAACACCAAATGTAGATATAGTAAGCCAATAACCTTAGGGGAAGAGCAACGAGTGTGCACGTTTGAGCGATTATTGGTCTACCATTACCCATGATTTTTTGGTGTTAAAGGACCAATGAAAGCAAATACATGGATTAAGGATCTTGAGAGGAATTTCGAAGTGTGTGGATGCACAAAAAGTCAGAAGGTACTATATACACAAGTTGGGGAGGTGGCGATATTGTGGAATGCCAAGAGAATTGCTCACCATGGAATTGGGATCCATGGAAATGATTTCTTAGGAAATGTTCAAAAAGGCGGGAAATACAAGTGGAAAGTCCCTCACTCCAGGAGAAGTCGATGAGGACGCCCCAAAGACTTAAGAGGCAAGTGTCATCATAGGTATGAGACCCTGACCTTAGCTAGCTAGTTTGTAATTTTAGGAGCATAGTGTAAGAAGCGAGTTGTTCAAGATGAGTTAAAAGTGTTTCACTATATGCAAGTACCTTATTTGACTTGGGTGCATCCCAATCATTCGTATCCACTATGGTTGCTAGAATAAGCGGTCTTCAAGCAGAACCAATATAGTAGAGGGTTTCTGTTGTGCTAATACCAAATGAAGAAATGAAATTCTGCACCAAGACCTTAGAGATGAGAGGAGACATCATGGAGGCAGACTTGGTAGTGTTCAACTTATTGGGTTTCGATATCATTGCATGGACTAGTTGTTTAGGCATTTTCCAAGAATTGAATGCTGACAACAAATGGTAGCATTCCAAACACCTGGAATAGAAGGTAGAGTATTCCAAGGCAGTTACGATCAATGCTAGGAATAATTACCTCATCGCAGGCTAAGAAGAGTTTGCGAGTGGAGCCGAAGCCTAATTAGTACACTTAGTGCTTAAGGAAAAGGAGCCTAAGGAGGTGCAAGGAATACTAGTAGTGGGCAAGTTCCGAAAAGTATTCAGGGAGTTGCTAGGATTACCACCTCTTAAGGAAATTGAATCTTCGATTGAACAAGGACTTGGGACAGTTCCAATACATAAGGCACCTTATGGGAGTCACCCCAACAAAGTTGAAAGAATTGATGGGTCAATTACTATTGACAAAGGAATTTATTAGGTCGAGTAGCCTTGGAGAGCACTGGTACTATTTGTTAGAAAGAAGGATGGGACGCTTAATGTTCATTATGGGTGCAAGATTTTTGGTCTGGACTAGAAAATCCGACCAAACTGAACGGTTCCGATCGGTTGGACCGAAAATAGTTATGGTCGGTCTCAATCCAGTATTTTATAGATTTTTATTTTTGGTCCAATCTCGGGGTATCTTTTTTTGGACTAGACTGACCAAAATATAAATATATACTTAAATTATTTTTTATATAAAAATATATATTTTTAATTATATATCAAAAATAAATGATTGTAGTTGTATAACTTAACTATGTAATTTTCATCTAACTTGTGATCATTTACCATAAAATGTGAAAATACTATTAATATTCTCAATAGCATATTAGTTAAAATAGTTATGTACATTTTTTTTGTAAGATGCCTAAATTAGAAGTATGAAATATCCATGGACAAATTATTCATTAACCATATATAAAATATCAAAATTTTAATATAGCTCATCACGCATTAACTATCTCATTGACGGTGAATAGGTCTTAATCGATCCAAGCTATGCGGTACTAAGTTAGTAAAATCAATGAGAGTCAATATAGGTCATCATGTATTAACTATCATTGACAGTGACTAGGGTATAAATTGATCCAGGTTATGCGGTACTAAGTTAGTAATATCTTAGATATAATTATAATTAATGATTTTATTAATAAGTCAATTAGATAATCCACATTAAAGAGGGCACTTAATTTTTATTTTTTATTTTTATATAATCTTTATCATTTAACTTATTTGTTAAGAAAAAAATGGATTAAAAGATTTATAAGAACATCCCTTTTGGACCAACCGAACTGGACCGATAGCTAATGGTCTAGTCCGATCCATAGGTATAATCGGTCCGATCCGAGGTGGAAAAAGGGTGGACTGGAAGTTTTGGTCCAGTCCAAAAAACCCCCTTTAGACCGACCGAACTGGACCGAACCGATAACACCCTTAATGTGCATCGATTATCGAGAGTTGAATAAGCTAACTATAAAAAATAGGTATCCCTTATCAAGACAGATTATTTGTTTGACCAGTTATAGGGAGCTGCAATATTTTCTAAGATTAATCTTAGGTCCAATTATCACCAAGTAAGGATTAAGGAAGACGACATACTGAAAATGGCATTTCAGACAAGACATGGCATTTTAAGTTTACAGTAATGCCATTTGGGTTAGCTAATACCCCAAAACATTTATGGATATCATGAATATGTTCAGACCATTCTTGGATGTGTTTGTGGTGGTGGTCATAGATGATATCCTAGTATAACTCCAAGAATGTCGAGGATCACAAGAATCACCTAAAGTTGGTACTAGGAGAGCTTGGAACACCAGTTGTTCGTCAAACTCAACAAGTGTGAGTTTTGGTTAGAGGAAGTTAAGTTCCTTGGTCACATGATATCTAGGGAACGTCCTACCAAGGTATATGAGGTTAGGAGTTTCTTGGATTTAGTTGGTTATTTACAGGAGATTCGTAGAAGGATTCTCCAAATTATTAAATTCCCTCACAACATTGACTAGGAACACCAAATTCATTTGGATAGAGAAGTGTGAGCAAAGCTTTGAAGAACTAAAGAGAAGGATAACCACAGCCACTGTGTTAGCGTTACTAGAGCCCCACAAGTCATTTGTGGTGTATAGTAGCTTATGCATATAAACAATTGAAGAATCACGAGATGAACTACCCCACTCATGATTTGGAGTTAGAAATTGTGGTATTTTCCTTAAGATTTGGTAACATTACTTGTATGGAGAAGTGTATGAAGTACACACAAATCATAAGATTTTGAAACATCTCTTCACTAAGAAGAACCTCAACATGAGAGAACGGAGATGGCTTGAGACGATACGATAAGTAGGTCTTGGTCTAAGGATGTAAGAGGTTCCCACTGGTGTAGATTCACTTCTTAAGGAAATGATGCATTTGTTGGTGAAGGAATCACCACAGGAGTCTAGAGACCGGGAGTCTAAACCAGCATGAATATATGAAGACCATGGGTCCAGACCTCAAGGCAAAAAGGGGGGACTAAGGCTATTGAGGCTGGAATCCTCCTGAGGTATATGGTTGATAGAGGATTGGGTGAGGATGTCGTGGGTTATTATTATCCTAAGGCAAACATGATGCCCCGCGCGCGCCCAAGTGCCGCAAGGCCATGCGCACACCCTTGTGCGACATGACCAGCCCAGCCAGACCAGCCAGACCAGCCAGGCCAGCCAGCGCGCGCGCACGCCAGCGAGGTTAGTGGCATGCCATCCAGCGCACGGCTCCAGCCCTTGCCTTGCAGAGCAGAGCGCATGGCTCCAGCCCATGCCTTGCAGCCAACGCCTAGGCCACCAGCCTAGGCCATGCCGCACACCACCATGGCTGACCTTCAGCCAACCACGCCGCACCATCTGACCATGGACCAGCCCGAGACCACCATGCACCACCTTAGCCCATCATGGGCCACGCATGCCACGGCTAGGCTTGGTCCATGACCACTATCAATTTGTTTCTTTATTTATTTTATTTAATTATTTTATTGAAGGGACCTATTGATGGTTTCCAAATTGTTTTTCTTATAAATAGAACCTTATGCAATTACTTTAGGATCTTTTGGCAAAACTCTTAGAGAGAGAATACTTGTTTGAGAGATCAACTTTCGGTGCTTATGCACTTGGGCAATTTGGGTGCAATCCGTGAATCCCAAATTGATTTATCAATATATGAGGTTTATTCATTTCTTGTGCAATTCGTGAATAAAGATTTGATTGTTTGTTTGTTCTTTGTTTGATTCTTTTGATTACTCAAGTGCAATAGTGTTCTACACTTTGTTCTTGAAGGTTCATCATTGTTCTTAAAGTTTTTCACCATAGTTGCTCTTCCAATCCAATTAAACCTAGATTTCGACCAACAAAGATGTTAGTCAACTTTCCATAAGTTGATTTAATCCCTCTTGTTGCCCTAGCCGAATATTATTATTTGGCAAGACAAGTCCAATTCGGCCAACACTTACCATCCCTTGGAAAGGCAAAGAAGTGGAAGGGAGTGGTTCTAAACCGAAGCCTTATGAAGCCAAGAAGTTATCAAGAGAAGAGGTCCAAGAGAGGATAAAAAAAGGGGCTTTGCTTCAAATGCGGTGACAAGTGGAGCAAAGAACATAAGTGTAAGGCCGGCCAAGCATATGTGTTGCTTGAGGATGAAACAAATGAAGATGGGGAAGAAGATAGCAATGGAGAGACCACTAGTGAGGAATCGGAGCTTGAAGTGGCCAAATCTAGTGAACCACTAGAGGAGGCCGAATTGTCCTTGAATGCCATTTCGGGTGTTCCTAGACCCACATCCATGAAAGTAATGGCATGGGTGGGGAAATTTGAAGTAACACTTGTGGTGGATAGTGGATCCACCCGGACTAAGGTTATTGTGGCTGTGATTTTCCTGAGAAGAAACTTAAGGGAGGATCGGGTGAATTCACAAGTTGTCCCAAGACAAACTTGAGAGGGCACCAAGTAGGGATGCAAGTTGCCCCTAGGAAAATTCAAGGTGAGACTAGGGCTGAGGCTACGATCATCCCAAGGCAGACTTGAGGGAGTCCTGAGGCAGACTCGAAGGAGGATCGAGTGAGACTGCAAGTCCTGAGGCAAACTCAAGGGAGGATAAGGTGAGGGCACAAGTATTCCCTCGACAAATTCTAGTGAGAAACTAGGGGGTAGTAATCATCCAAAGGTAAACTTGAGAGGGATCTTGGGTTGCAGGTAGCAATCGTCCAGAGGTATAGTTGAGCGACGGTTGGGTGAGCCTACAAGTAGCCCTGAGGCATATTCGAGGCAGACTGTAGCTACCTAGGCCACAATCAATCATCCTGAGGCTGACTAGAAAGGGGACCAAAGTTGAGCAAGGGTTCAAGTCACCTAGGGCAATCTTAGGGGGAAAGTAAGGTTGTTAAGGCCACAATCGTACTCAGGCAAACTTATGGAAGATTGGAAGAGCCAACGGGTAGTCCTAAGGAAAACTTGAGGAAGAATTGGTCAAAACCACAAGTCACCCTGAAGTATGCGAGGGTGGCTGCATAGGTTGCGAGTCATTCACAAATTAGAGGGGGACTAAGGGCATGTTGGGTAATGAGATGAGATGAGAATTTTGTAAATAGTAAGTGAAAGAGTTTTAAGTTGAATAAAAATATTATAAAATTAAAAAATTGTTTGAATATTATTTTTGCTTTGTAATTTGAAAAAGTTGTATTATTTTTTGTATTTTGTTTATAAGTTTAGGAAATTAGATGAAAAATTTAAAATTTTAAAAATTAAAAATTAAAAAGTGATCTTTGGGAAGGAGATTTTGAATCTCAGGGTGACTTTCAACCCTTCCACCTTTTCGAGTTTGCCTCAGGATGACCCCTGACCTCGCTGAATCCTCTCTTGAGTCTAAGGAGGATCACAACTTCAACAATGCTAGTTCATCTTGAGGAAAACTTGAAAGGGCGAGGCTGCGAATCACTTTGAGTTAAAACTTGAGACGACCCATTACCTAAGGAACACTAGTCCCCACTCGAGCACGCCTCAGGCTGACTTGAGGTTCCGCCCAATCCTCCCTCAAGTTATCCGAGGACGATCGCAGCCTCAACAACCTTAGTCTCCCCTCCAGTTTTCCTTGGGGCAACTTGCGGACTTGTCAAGTATACCTTACACCCAAGATCCCCCCTCTGGTTTACCTTGGGGCGATTTGCAACGTCTTCCTATCCTAACTCATAAACTACTAGCAAGGACTCTTGAAGACTTGCGGTACGTCCTCTTGATGCCGCAAGCCAGTCACGAATGCCACGTCTATACAACCTTCAGGGAATAATTTAAGGCAGGGGGTACGTCCCTCCAGTGTCCCAAGTAGATTGCTGATGCCTCGTCCACACGTCCTCGCGACTTGCGTAAACTTATGAAGACGGGGTATGTCCACCTGACACCCCAAGCCGATCAAGCAGGCGTTTCACTTCCTCCGTTATCACTACATACGTCTCAACATTCAAGTAAGATCTCATAATAAATCTATATATTAGGGGTGATATCCGCATGGTACGGGGTAGGGTCACCATGCAGGGGCAAGCTTTTCCACCCGCCCGCACCCCACCCTCTGCCCAAGCCAATACTACTACCCCATGCCCCCCATTCGGTCTAAAAGTTATTTTTTGGTCCAAAAATATTTTTTAGATCCAAATTATAACATAATTAAAATTGTAAATTAAAATAAATAAATACAAAAAAAAAACTATTAAAATAGTTTTTAAACTCATTAGAGTTGTATTTTGAATTGCCTATAGGAGGCCAATGCAATACAATAGTCATATTTAAGCAATGTGGGACTCACTATGGGCAGGGGCTAGGGCGGGTAACGGGGTGCGGGCCCCCGCTACCCACCCCTACTATATATCTATTCTAATGCGTACCTTGAAGAATATTTATTGGGCTGCATTTCCTGAAGAAATCATCTCGTCCGAGCACGATGGGGGTGCCCTTTCTGGGCTGGTGTCTCTACAAGACCTATTACCTCGGCGTGAATATCTCACGAGATGAGCCCTAGTTACAACTCTGGGTGTAGTCGCTCGATCTCGCCGAACGGTGCATTTTACCTACTTACAACCATTCCTCAACTTCCTTCACGTGGGCTTCTCGCACAACCTTTTTATTCGCCTCATGACCTCTCATCGCACCTAGCCCACATTTTTCCCCAACAAATAGAGAATGTGAAATTTTGGACGGTTATATGATAAATAAAACTGACCTGTGAAGTTTAGCTCCCATATGAGCTGCCATTTCTTTTAAATTACATATGAAGAAGGCGTGTCATCTTGCTTGACCTTCTCCACCTGGTTTTAGTATCCCCACAAATTCCAAAGCAAAAAAACAAAAGTTGCATCATTTATATAATCATAAAGACGAACCTCAACTTTCAGAAAGTATTGTTGGCTCAGGAGGAGGTGTTCAAGAAGCTGAACGTCCTTTTAAGTGCGAGCTAGGCCCAACTTCTCCCTCAGATGTGAGTGGTTTTCCCTCTTTTCGATGAACTATCTGTTCAAAAAATACAGCAAAGATAAAACAGTTGCAATTTACCCTGCATCGTGATACTTTTATTTATTGAGGTAGAGGCCCAGATTAAAACCTACTGTAATTACAGGCCCTGTGATTTCTCGAATCTTCTTTGGCTTCCAAGTCTTAATTCTCATGCCACCAAGGTTATTTAAAATGCTTTTCACCCTGATATTAAGAGAAGGAATATTAAAAAATGCTGGAAACGAATAAACAAAATGAAACTTCAAGATAGAAAGTTCAATGAAAGAGAGAAACAATTTGATGTCAGTCCACTTTCAGGTCACGGAAGAGTAATTACTACACTTTATAGCTAGACTAGAAATATATAAGCTTGGCTTTGGATGTTATTATTACTAGATATATAGTATCTAAAGACAGCAATGAGGTGGTTTTGGACGATTTCCAAGATTGACACCATTTTTTATGTAAAGCAAAAGGATCATCAATTCGAAGCATTCTAATATATTTAAACAGAACTTAAAACATCAGGTACATTGAGACCTTCCACTAAAGTTTCCTTGTGAAACTAAAAGGTTAAATAAAGCTAGTTCTAGCTTGGTACATGGAGATCTTCTTAGCCAGATTAATTCTGACTTGCTTATTTATCACTTATCAACCCGTAAAAAAGTATAAGCTCATATCACCTCTCATTGAAGATGCCTACCCAACATTTGAAATCATCTGCATCCCTATATATATATATATATTCGGTTCAAGCAGTTTGATATGCAAACCAGCTTTTACGTTCTTTTTCCACAAGAAGAACATTCATGCTCTATTTCATAGGTATGAATTGCAAAATGTTCTCGAGTGTTCTACTTTTCAGATTATAAAGTTTCCACCATCACCATCAAGCATAGATATTCGAAGTCAAAGCTAGGCGAGATATAAAAAAAAGGTTCGATTACATTAACAACTACATCACTATCCATTTCCTGAGTTTCGCACTTAAGAATGAATTTCTCATTTGCAAGACTGCCATCACCATCCTCCTTGTCGCCAGAAGGGTTGGTTTTGGGATTTGGGGTTAACAGCACAGGTTCCGAACCAGTTCGTCTTGCAGGCTTAAAAGTTTGCTTAGCATCTGATTCATTATCTGAATCAAAGGGATTATAACTAGAAGAAGATGGAAAGACGCCAACGGGAATAAAACATGAACATATATATAGAATTTGATTTTTTTTTTGGAGATGATGTGAATCAAGAACTATTTGTTACACTAAATGACTTTTGTGAAAGCCAATGACAGAGAAGCAAAGACTCTAAGCATACAAAGAAAAAGAGAGAGAGAGGGAGAACGACGGAGACATAAAAGGAGAATTAGAAATGTACTGCATTGCATTGATGTGCAAAAGTAAGAGATGTACCATTCAAAACAAATAAAAAAAAGCCATTCCCCAGTTTTTCTCCGCAATCACAGAAAGCAAGGATAGATAGGTATTACAAACGAAGGTACAAACGAAGCAAGATCGAGATCCGGGAACAGAATCAGAAGAAAACAAACAAAGAGCGGAGGAGTACCAGAATCGATTGCCAAGAAGAAAATAAATCAGGGAAAAATCTTTGGTCTCCGAGTCCCACAACGAAAAGCTTCCTACACGAGCCAATCTATATGCACTTTGTAGAAAAATTGATAGAACGGATCGGAGGATACAAACCAAACCTCAATGTGAGAGAAAAGAGAGTACTCAAATGGAACTCTATTTCTCTCTCTCTTTCTCTCTCGGTGTATGTGTTTATTTGCGGGTGAAGAAGATGAAACACAGGTGAGAGGCGCCAGAGGAAATGCAGAGTACTCAAATAGCCCTCTGAAAAGTTTTTCTTCGACAAGATTTTGGACCGTTGGAATTCCTCACCATGTTTTGAAATTTTGGATCCGTTATGTTTTTTACTGCACATATATATATATATATATATATATATATATAAATATATAAATTGTCAAAAACACCTAGTTTCAAGTTATACTAAAAGAATTATAAAAAGCTATTTATCTAAACAAGATTTAAAAATTCAGCTTAACTAATAATTCTTTTGAAAAGAGTTAAATAAATATTTTCAAACAAATTTTTTTAATTAATTTAACTTACAAAATCTGTGTAAATAAGAGAATTCTGAAAAATTAGTTAACTAAGAATTAAAAAGACAAAAATTGTTCAACTAAAACCTAAAAGACTGAAAAATAAAATAAATTCGAAAGTTCAATTGCCTGAAAATTACTCTCCGTGAAGGAGAGTTTTTGAGTTAAACTATTTTTTATAATTTCTTCATTAAATTATTTTTTAAGAACCCATTTTAGGTTAAAGTATTTTTTAAGTGAAAATGTTTTTCAAAATATTAAAAAATATTAAATAAATAAGCTGTTTGTAAATAATGTTACAACGTATCATTATTTCATTTTGTTTAAGCTATCTTGTAAGTAGCAAGATTCAAAACTCAAGTTAATTAAAGGTAAAGTACTCTCTCCCTCTCCCACTCTCTCCTTCGAGTTTGTCTCAAGACAATGGCAGACTAACAATCCTAGTCCTCCTACGAATATACCACAGGGTGATCACAGCCTAAGAAGCCACAATCCCCCCTCGAGTATGCCTCAAGGCGAATTGCGACCCTGCCCAATCTACCCTCGAACTTGCCTAATGATGACCCACAGCCTATCTCGATCCTCCCTTGAGTTTGCATCAAAACAATTGTGGCCTTAGCAGCTCTAATCCCCCTTAAGTATGCCTCAAGGTGACTTATGGGCTTGCCCATTTTTCCCTAGAGTTTGGGGCAGAGCTCGATAGTTCTGATCCTTAGCCAATGCATCGAAGGCAGGAACCTAGCACGAAGGTCGACAAGTCAAGGGACTTATGTTTCGACTGGCTGTTATTCGGGCAGAACTCATGGCTCTGGTCCTTAGCCAATTTTGTTCGTGGCCAGTCAAGGGACTAGGCTTGTATCCCTCGATGGTCAGCAAGTCCAGCCAAGGCACTGGCTTGTGTTCCGACTAACTGTTGTTTACGGCAGAGCTCGAAGGCTCTGATCCTTAGCCAATGCATCGCAGGCAGCAACCTGGCATGAAGGTTGGCAAGTCAAGGGACTTATGTTCCAACTGGCTGTTATACAGGTAGAGCTCATGGCTCTAGTCCTTAGCCAATTTCGTTCGTGGCCAGTCAAGGGACTAGGCTTGTACCCTGCGAAGGTCGGCAGGTCTAGCCAATGGACTGGCTTGTGTTTCGACTAGCTGTTGTTTAGGGCTGAGCTCGAAAGCTTTGATCCTTAGCCAATGCATCGTACGCAGCAACCTGGCATGAAGGTTGGCAAGTCAAAGGACTTGTGTTCCGACTGGCTATTATTTGGTAGAGCTCATGGCTCTAGTCCTTAGCCAATTTCGTTCGTGGCCAATCAAGGGACTGGACTTGTTCAATTGAAGCTTTTAGGTAGGAGAATGAAGTAATCTTGCTGGTCTTTTTATTGATAAGTTTTTCTCTACACAGTTGGGCAGCATCATGGCCTCTATACAAAGTATTTCCTCAAGTGCTCATGAGGCATTCCATGGGTGGGGTAGTTCACGGCCCTCTTGATCCTGGAGTCAATAAGAGCCAAGCCTTTCGCTTGCCATTACAAAGAACAACCCTTCCCAACGGGATCCTAGTTTTCCTTCTTCGTAGGTGGTAACTATCGTTTGCTTCAGGACCATGTCCCCTATTTTGAAGGTTTGAGGTCGGACTCGTTTGTTGAAGTACTGTTCGGCCTTTTGTTTGTTGGCGGCCTTTCGGTTTGCTGCTTCTTCTCGTTTCTCTTCTAAGCAATCCAAGTTTTCTTTCAACTCTTCATCGTTGCGCTCCAGGTTCAATTTCATTTATATTTGTGTAATTACAACATACATTTGTGATGTCGTGAACATATGTAGGATGTACTTGGAAATATTTAAAAATACAATTGATGAAAGGCATTTATCGAATGACAAACTACAGAAAAGGCACCAAGACCAATTTTGTAATTGGTTTCAAGACTATGTACTATTTACACCTCATTCAATATTATATCACATAATTTGTTATGTCTCTCTAGTTTTCATCATTTAATCAATTCTAATAGATAAAATCTTTCAGGTAATGAAAATATATGACAATGGAAGAAGTGAATTGGGCCATAAAGTCGTAATACATTCTAAAGGTCCCATGCAAGTTGCCAAAGAATTTAAGCAAATTGCCATCAATGGCACAAAATATCGTACTAGGAATTACAAAAATGGGAAGAAAACTCAGAATTGTGGTGTTAGTGTGTGTATTGAAGATGGCCCTGCTTGGTATGGCCAATTAACACGTATAATTGAGATTATGTATTATGATGGATCTCGATGTGTTATTCAAATGTGATTGGGCAGACGTTACTAAGGATAAAGGTTTCAAGGAGGACAAGTTTGGGTTTAGTCTTGTAAATTTTTCTCATCTAGTACACACTGGTAATCGGATAACTGATGATCCGTTTGTTTTATCTTTCCAAGTATCTCAAGTATATTATGTGGCAAATGAAAGATGCCCAAATTGGGTTATCGTCGTTAAGACAAAACCAAGAGACGTGTATGACACTGGTGAAGAGGAAGTGACAAATGACGATGAAGATGAATATTTAGTCAACGAATATTGTAACACTTCCAACGATAAAGCTATTAAACCTGCTATTGATGATGTTGTGTGGACGCGAAATGACATAGATGGAATGACAATCAAAACTCCTCAATAATGTTGAGTAAGAAATATATATTTAGACTTTTTAATATGATATCTCTTATAACTTTACTTCTATATCATATCATACTCCAAATATTATTATTTCTATTGATTTGCATATATGTAAACTTGTTTTTTTGTATAGGTACAATGGGTCCAAAAAAGAAGGGAAAGACTATCCAACTACACTTGCGAAGACAATCTACTTCAAGACCAGCCGTCCATAGTGAGACGCAATCATACCCATCCCTTGATTGGGCGGCCCATTCATTACC
The DNA here is from genome assembly GCA_022457165.1 of Juglans mandshurica. Lineage (NCBI taxonomy): Eukaryota > Viridiplantae > Streptophyta > Magnoliopsida > Fagales > Juglandaceae > Juglans > Juglans mandshurica. Next base: position 20,523,352 of record CM039629.1, on the reverse strand, counting down.
TTCTGTCAATAGGCCGCCCCCTTCCGTTGATTGGATGGTGGAGTCATCACCTTCGATAGATTGTCCTTCTCAGCCATCATTATCTTCACAGAAAGGGACCCAACTTGCTACATCGATACAAACGGGAGGCCAACTATCCACACATACACAGATCAACAGAGAGACCCAGCCATTGCACACCTGTACCAATTGAACCAAATCAAAAAGTAGAAAATGTCGACTTGTATTTCGAAATTGGAGATCGTTTTGTTGTCATTGTTGGTATGTTTTTATTTTTCTTACTTTTTATTTATTTCACTATGAATGCACACTTACAAAATAATAACAATATCACTAAATACGTTTTTGCAGATAGTAATGGAGGTAGAGTAAAGAGACCATTGCACTCGATTCATGACAATTGGCATCTTCCAGAAGGGGAGCAAATTGATATAGAGCTCAATAATCTTGGTAAGGTTTGGTAGCCTGATAGCCAAAACTAATAAGTTGGTTCCAATAATTTATAAAGATTGGAGGTCGGTGCCTAAAACCATAAAAGATGAAGCGTGGGGTCTTATAATGGTATAAAACTTGTAGTAAACCATTATTATTAATTAAATAGATATTTTTTGAAAATTTTGTTAGAAAGCAAGACATATACTTGTGTAAATGGCTTTTGACTGTACCACAAGTTTAAAGTTCCTAATGACAAATTGGATGCATTCAAAAAATGGATACTGAAGGACTTGGGGAAGAAATGAAAAGACTACAAGCACGAATCGAAGAAAAAGTTACTTCATGAAAAAGACACATCTGCAGCACAAGTTGTGGCAAGGGCAAGTCCTGATATGGTGGACTTATCATTACTAGCGGAGTTGGCCAATCTTTGGTTCGATTCAGAATATATGGTAACAACGCGCAACCAACTAGTTATTTTAATCATAAATCTCATAGTCTTTGTGATGTTGTAGTCAAAATGTAATAAAAATAAGGAGTGTTGTAAGAAGCAGGTGGTTGTTTACAACGGAGGATCAAAAAGTTATGCATAATATGCCCATGATGCGGTATTTATTTAATAGTATTTATTTACTTATGAATATCTGTTAATTCTTTGTTTTCGATATGTGTTTAATCTAGAATATTGGACGCAGCAAAAATCAACTAGGACATTGCCAAGTCGAGACCAATTGTTTGTCACGACCCATAAGAGAAAGGATGACATCCACTACAATGATGAGACGAGGAAGAAAGTAGTATATGTTTATTTTTAAATTTATTACTTTTTAATTTTAATGGATTATAAGATGAATAATGCGTATTTTGTATTATCTATTACAGGCTGAGATTGAGGAACTTTTAACAGAGGATACAAGTCCTATAGAAATGGGGTCTAGAGGAACCATGGCTTGGGCATCAGATGATGTTTATTATAAAGTTATGGGCCCAGAACGGCCTAGACATGTGCACAGTTTGGAGTTTGGGCCAACCTCTACAAGGCAAACTTGTCAACATTTACTACCAACTTCTATGCGAGAAAATGGTATATCCGAGGAAGAGTTTGATAAAATGTGGAACGAATTAACTCAATTGCAAAACTTAGTACACACATTCGTGCATGGACAGGTGAGCACCCCACATATGTTTAGTTGATATCAATCAACCTTATTTTGAAATCTTTGGACCCTCATTTGAATATATATTCAGACTTTTAAGTATAAAATCAAATTGAAAATGAAAATGAAGAGAAAGATGTAAAAGAGGGGAATGATGAAGATGAAGATGATGAAGAAGAGGATGAGAACGACAAAGATGATGATTGAGGAGATTATAAGTAAAGAATCTTTAATCTATTTAATTATATAAAAGTCAAGTTATAACTTCTGACTTGGCATTAATACCGCATTAGTCGGTGTTAAAGTTCCCCACATATACCGCATTCATAAAGCCCAAAAGATACCATTCAGTTAAGCCATTGACTTCTCAAAACGCATGAGACAAACAATCACGTCGATTCTCATCAATCTCATGAATACTTGAAATGGGCAATGCTCTTTTTACCCTTCGAAGACAAAATCTAGGAAAGTCGACCCTGGAGAAAGTCCACAAACTACAAACAACAAACAACAAACTAAATTCTAAAAGAACAAAAAAAAAAAAAAATCTGAATCCAGCAGAGCTATGGAATCTCCAAAGTAATTGTTTTATTCACAAGAAAGAAGTCTGGATGGTTCCAAAAAATCAACCGGAAGATACTACCGGATATCTAGGTGCAAAACTCATCCTCTGTTTCTGTGGGTAAAAAACAGAGCTTTCCACTTGCAGTGGTTTTTGAAAATTACAGAGATTTTCTGGAAAAGTTGGGACTAAACACAATTACAATTATCCAAGAAAAGAGAAAGTACAAACCCGAACATATACAACAGGTTAAATTCATAGTTGAATATTCAACCGTTTGAATATTTTGTTATCCAAGAAAAGAGAGAGTACAAACTCGAACTTTATACAACCGTTTAAACTCATAGTTGAATATTCAAGTGTTTGAATATTTCGAATATTATTGATATTAGCCTATTATCTATACGAAGCGGTGCAATTAATGGCCAAGCGACGCATAGTTTTACAGTTTAAACTCATAGTTCCCGTAAAACACGAAAACACGAAGAAGCCTCAAAATGTTCCTGTAAAACACGAAGAGACAACCGAATGGTCAAGCGGTGCGACAGTAAACTTTAAACACGAAGAGGCAACCGAAGTAACCGAAAAAAAAAACCGAAGAGGCATGCGATTTTCTGCGTCTCAAAAAGGAACCGAAGAAGCGTTTATATATATTTTAGAAAATTGCTTTTCTTTCTTTCACTTTCTTTTCCCCTCTCTCTCTCTCAAATCAAGTGAGGCCAGGCCACTTTCTGCATTCAACTGTGTTTCGGGCGTGGAGGTGCGGAAGTTTGAAGGAAAATTAAAAAGGTGATTCTAACTGTCTATTATCAATGTATTACCATTTTATTATAAATTAGTTTGGCCTACGTACATAATGCATGGGTTTGAAAATTCCTCAAGATCATCGAGATCATCATTAATGTTAGGAATATTCTTGATTATGGTACTAATTGTATCTATTTTATATTGTTTTAAATTGAACAATCATATATATATATATATATATATATTACATTTTTAATATTGTAAATTCACCATGAAATATTTATTGGTAGTGTAAACTCTTTTATATATGCATACTTCATTATATATATATATTTGATATATATTTTTTTTAATAGTCATGGTAGTGGTTATGTATAATGAATTATTTAGATTTATAAAATCCAATATAAATAACGGTCCGCACATTGAGCGGGTAATGGGCTTGTTATATTAATATTTTAGTTTAATAGTATTTGTAACTTTTCTTAATTGAGATCATATTTATGGTAATGTCATATATCGACGTTTGCTCTGTTTTGCTAAATTGGAATTCGAACGAATTATAAAAGTTTTGAAGTCAGATATTAGCTGAAGTGGTGGATTATGCATTAGTTTTACTACTCTTTTTAAAAATTGTGAATTTTAGTAAGATGCCCTTTATTAGTTGGGTTCATAACCCATTCTTTGAATAAACAATCGAATTCGGTATAACATTTCATCTACTCGTGATACAAATGTGAAAAATGAATAGCTACTCAAAGAATGATTCATGAAGAGAACCATAATTTGATAGATGTTAGTTTGTATAATATTCAGACAGTTTTGACACTTTGGTAACTTTGTACAATATATTTGTAGTGCTTTTTGTTTGTGTTTGTTCAATTGGTTTAGCAACTAGGAATCTCTCTCGTATTGGTAAAATTAGTGATTTATAAAGAAAAATTATTATTCAAGTCCCTTCAATTTATATATTTTTCTCAAACCAATCATTATAATTCAATAGGTTCCCAACATATTTTAACATATTTTGTCATGAAGTTTGCAAACACTACATTCTTTTTTAAAAATGAATAAATATGAGATCTATATTAAAAAGTTAAATTTTTAATAATAGACTTTATTTTTTTCAAAAGGAATGTTCGACACTTATACAATAATTTTTAAAAGGAATGCACAATACTTACATTACTGTATTTAACATTACTTAATTAAATATTGAAGGAAAGAGATTGAACGGCATCGCATTGAGATCTCGACACGCGAACTCTCTTATATAGTTCTATTGAACCTCCCTCCCTCCGGAACTGGAATGGGTAATACCATTACTGGTAGGGCACCCCATAAATTCAACTAAGATTTTGGAGGTATTTTGGTAACATGGCAACTATATATATATATATTTATATATAGCACACTTTGCCTTCACTTTTAGAGTGCAGGCTTAATCTTTGTGACATATATTCTAAATCACATCAATCATTTGGAAATGTGCGTTCAAAATCAAGTGTACTAAAGAACCCTAAAAAAATTGAACCCAAAAATATGAATAATGACAGTAGGTTCTCATATTTTAGCCTCTTTTTGCTGCACAACCTTAATGTGGTTGCATTAAAAGACCATGATATAAGAAAAAAACCAACTCGCAGCCAGTTTTAATAAAAAAATATCTACATGTAGCTGGCCTCTAAATTTGTTTCTCGGCATTTTCTGTAATGAACCTGCTTGTGAATGCTATTGTAATAAAGGAAGATAATAGCGTTGTTCGCGAAATTCAAACTTCATACCTCCTCAGTCAAGGTATCAACCTTGTCGTTGATGATACTTACACGATGGGCGATCTTGGAGGCAGACGCCTCTATATCCGCGAGCAATCGATCGATCTTATGATCGATATGCGCAGTCAGCTGTGAGATCACCGCATCAACCCAAGTAGGCCGCACATCTCCCGCAAATGTACTCGGCGGCTGTTGACTACTACTCCTCACATGACCTGGCTCAGGCTGTGTCGGAGGAACTAGATCCTCTATAGGGGTGGTTGACGTCCCCTCACCTGTCCAAAGCTACGTGATGCGTGGTCATGTCGATGGGGCACATCTGATCTTTGACCCCGCTCCTCTGGCTAGGTTGGCACTCCTCGTGCAAGTAATAGCCGACTGATCAAGACACCGTATGAGAGATTATCCGTGGAGACGATGCTTGCCTAATAACAGATCCTCTCAAAGATGTGCAGTGGCAAATCTATGGGATCTCCACGTGCCACTCGTATAAAAAGCTATGCCCGAAGCCGACTAAATATGGTTTTATGTGCCACAGGATCCACGTTTGTTGCAACAATAAGGTGCAACATGCAGAAGAAATGTAGCAGATGGTTCTGGTTGAAGGCGTTTTTCCTCTTGATCAATTAACCTAAAAAAAAAAAAAAAAAAGAGTTAAAAAAGTGATTGAAATCTCGTCAGTAAGTGTAAATTTCCTGTTACAGGTAATTAAGTGGTTTCCTTTACGAGATCAGGGAGAAAAACTTCACTTAAACTAGCGTAAATGAAACATTAATAATACGGCATTAAGAAACATCCTTTTACCTCATCTTCATGCATAAACATTAATCTTCTTAACATCATCAATCATTCGTTACCTTTACTTCATCAATATTATGATCGTTACACACTGTTAACCCATGTGTTAGAGTTAACAACCCTCGCGATCAATAGTTCTTCTTTGAGCAACCAGCTTAAGAATCGAACTACAAAGATGGTCATGACTAGGTTCATCGACAATGATGTATTCCAATGTTGCCATCCATCCTAATCTTTGTGATACCGTCCTCATCATTATATGGTCAGATCATTAACCTCATTACATGCAGTCATACATTTATTTCTCTCTCTCTATCTTACCTTACCTTTCATTCTTTAAAATAAACAATCGTCCAATATAGTATTCAGTCACACAACAGTCATGTAGTTCTAAAATCATAAAGCATCTATCATAATACATTGAGTTCATATAAAGAAGGGACTCTCAAAGGAGGGCTTATACGCATACATATATACTTTTGAAAAATATTCTCTCTCTCTCTCTCTCTCTCTCTCTCTATATATATATATATATATACTTTTGAAAAAATAGTAGTTTCATATGGTTTACTATAAATGTAACACACCTGATTGATAGTGTTTGGATGACTAGAAAATATGAGAGAAAATACAAGAAAATAGGTCAAATTCGAGGTTAACCTAGCCTCCAAAAAAAAAGAGAGAAAAGAAAATATAGACATATTTTCATTAATGATTCTGGATGATCTCTCACGGTTCATGCAACCCCACTACAAATACTCAACTGCTCTTACAAACTAATGTGCCCAAGGCCAATCTTAACCAAACAGTAAAAGTAAAACAACTCATAATCCTAATATCTATATATGGGCCATGACCCAAATCATCTCTAACATCAACACTAACTTGTAAATAAAATAAATGTCCACTAGCCAACAAGTCCAGCCTAACTGAGCCCATTAAGCCCCAATGCCTTCAGTCCATTACTGTGCATGTAAATAATTGTGACAATAAATGATGTATTTATAAACTAATCGCATCAGTAAATAACAAAAAACTTAGACCCAAGTTTTTAATGCACATTTTAAGAAACACATTATGAAAGTTCCTAATCTTGAAACATCAAGTTTCAACTTAAAAGTACTATGGTTCCATAGATATAATGTTGTTTAGGGTATATATTGTGAAATTTGAGCCATTAATGACATCGTAATTAATGAGAATTTCAAGTAAAAAAAGTCATAAAAGAGAATATTATTCAATAAGATCATAAGCCTAATCTTTAATTCTATCGAGTTTAATTGGTGTATGGTTTGGAGGGGCCGATTTGGTTGAATATTGAAAGGGAAAGCTGAGTTATGTTGGGTTGGTTTTCAGCGTCACAGGAAATTAACAATTTCCATCACGGTTATGCCCATAACTTTCTATTGTGGACTAAGGCTCTGTTTGGGTAGAATACTCAACTACAATTTATTATTTTATCATTACTTTTTATCTATTTTTCACTACTATTTAATATTTTATCATTACATTTTCACAACTATTAATAGAATATCTGAGATCACCTCACTACCTAAACGCAACCTAAAAACTCCAAATCTGAAGGATTATGTTTGGAAATAGATGTCACCCCAAAATTTTCATCTCATCTCAAGAATCTTCTTCCCAAACATAATTCAAACACAACTATTTTCAAACTAATCATTACAATTTTATTAAACTTTTAAACAAAACATAAAAAATAATTCAATTTTTTTAAATCCCCAAACAAAAATAATATTATAAAATTATATTCTACCAATATTTTAATTTTATAATAATTTTTATTCAACTTTTTCTCTCTCATTTCTCAAAATCTAAAAAATAATCAACCCACACTATTTCACTACAATTCACAAATTATTTTACTACTATTTACAAAATTTTTATCTCATCTCACTTTCTAAACTGCTCATTTGGGTAGTGGAGTTGTAAAGGAGTTTTTTCCCCTATCAGCCCACAAGGCAAGCCGACGAAAGGCTTCTAGGAAGTAAGTTGGGGAGCCCAGTCGGGGCCAACGACCCTCCTCTAAAAGAAATTAGTGAGCTTCTGCAAGGTACTCAGTCCACCAGCGAAACTCACCCACGAAGCAACCCACGCTTTGGGAAAGTGAACGGTAGGGGTAGATGAGACTTGCCACCTTGACACCTCCCCGATGACACCCTACCCTCGAGAGCCTGTGCAGACAGGTGAGCGGGAAATACAGGGAACCCTTGATCTCCTGATAGCAGGCATGGAGGGGCTTAACAGGGAGCGTCCGCAGGGAAAAGTGAGTCAGGAAGCCACACCACATTCATAGCACCACTCCCCAAGCTCTACACTGCATTAATGACGCCGCTCCAGAAGCCACACCGGATTAAAGGATTCTGACAAACGAGCTGTGGAAAGGACATAGGCTCCTCAAAGCCAAGTACGAGTCGTCCCCGCCAAAGACCTAGTATAAAAGTCGATCCCCAAGTACGAAAAACTATTTCTGATTCCTCTAAGTTCGCACACAAAATACTAAGGAGATATACTGACTTTAGTATCGGAGACTCCTCGGCCACCACCAAGGCCATTCATTCTCCATGTTTGCTTAAGTGTGCAGGTGAAGGCCTAAAGACCCGAGTTGATGGAACCCGGCCCAAAGGCGCGTGAAACATGACGTTAACAGGAGTGTTCTCAAAACACTTTACTACTATTAATTATTTTATCATTACTTTTCACATACTTTTAATTACTTTTTACTACTATGCAATACTATATAATATTTTATCATTACTTTCACTATTATTCACAGAATATCTGAAATTATCTCACTACTCAAATGCAACCTAAAAGCTCCAAATCTAAAGGATTTTGTGTGTGCGCATGCGCCACTTTTGCTATCTAAAAAATGGTTGCCCTAGTGACCAGACACAAAGGAAATCTGTGACTCCTTGCATGTGACTGTGTTGTTTTGGGAATACGACGGCCAGTCTCTTATCATAGAAACATCATCCTCTTCAATTAGATCCATGCATCACATCTTTTAGACTGTATGACAAAGTATAATGATCTGGAAATGGGATGGGGTCTTATTAATCTCTATCCTCTAAATTGTATAATGCTAGCTAGTATAAATTCAAAATAAACAAATTCCCGTGCAGACCTTTTGTAAAATTGTGGATCCTATTTAAAAAGAAAAGTTTTTTTTTTTTTTACACATTTTCATAGTGGGGTTCACTTTTTCAAAAATAGATAAATCTTAGTGCAATTTGAGTTAATTTGAAAATAGAGGTTTTTTTTAATAAGAAATATATATATTTATATTTATATATAGTTTTATACTAGTGACAATTCATATGGGTGTGTTTATTGTTTACAGTGTACCATTAGCTTGTAAATAACCGTCCTTATAAAAAGAACTTGTAAATAACCGTAATATGCAGTAAAAAATGAAATTTGCAGTAAAAAAGAACGGATCCAAAATTATTTCAAAAAAAAAAAAAAAAAAAAAACAATTCAAAAAACGGCAAGGAATTCCAACGGTCCGAAATTTAGTCGAAAACTTCCAACGTTTTGAGTACTGCATTTCCTCGACGCTCATATGTGATTCATCTTCTTCACCCACACATAAATAGATAGAGAGAGAGAGAGAGAGAGAGAGAGAGAGAGAGAGAGATTGGTTCGTCTACGAATTTCTTTCTTCTTGGTAATTGATTTCAGGCACCCATCTGGTACTCCCAATTGAGTGAAACCCAGGAGCTTGCGGTTTTTGCGTCAGGAGTTAGATCTTCGTTATGCTGTACCCTTTGGCTTTTATCATGCTGCACTCAACTGTGGGATCTCTGGTGGTGTTATATTTCCCTGGGGCCGTGGATTTTTTGGACAATCCATCGCCCTTGGAATTAAAGATAAACCTAATGATGAGAATTCTGATTTTCCTGGAAGGGATTTTATTGGAGGAGACCTTGCTGTTACTGCTTTTGCAGACCTTTCTTTTGATCTTCCAATTAAGTGGTTAAGAGACCGAGGAATCCATGGGCACATTTTTGCTGGTGCTCGAAACCTTGCAAAACTGACAGAGAATTGAGTTTCGTTCGGAATTTCTCTTTTCGTAAGTTCCTAGAGTCATTCCGAAGCTCTGTAGAAGTTGGGATTGTTGTCCCCACAAAACTTTTCCGCCTAGAGGGCAACTTCTATTACATAGTCAAGCAACATGATCATGACCGTGGCAAGACTGGCTTTCGGTTTAGCTTCTCTGCTCCATCGTAGAATCTGGAAGTTCTTCCAGGAACATTGAGGTGACGCACTGAAGGATGAGATTTCAGGTACTCAAAAAAAAGTTGTCCTAAAATTTTTTTATTGCTTGACAACTCTCAGTTTGGACTGGGAATGTTATTTGTACTTTGAAATCTAGACTTGAAGTCCAGAAAGCATGGTATTTCTCAAATTGAGGAAAATAAAGTTTCAGGTGTTGGCATAGATTAGGTTGCCCCATAACAGGGGGGTTGACAAAACAGCGGAACAGTCTCCCGTTGATCATTTAATCTCACTGTTACCTGTATGTTTGTCAATATCATGGCGAGTTTTAAGTGTGAAACCCAGGAATGGTTTGTGATGTGGTGGTTATTGTAATCGAACCTTTTTGATTTCCTGCCCATCTTCGACTTTGAATATCTAGGGTTGTGTATGTGAGGGTGGGTGTCTGGTTGCGTGTGTATGTGGGCGAGCGTGCGTGTGTGGGTGGGTGGGTGGGCGGGTGGGTGGGTGGGCGGGCGGGCGTGTGTGTTTGGTTGTGAGTGCGTACGGGTATGGGTACATGTGTGTATGGCTATGGGTGTGCATGCAAGTGTAGGAGTGCGTGTTCGAGGGTGGGTAAGTGTGCGTATTTATTTGCGTGTGCGCTTAATTGTGTGCATGTTCGTAATATTCAATTGAAATTGTATATAGGAGGAACTCAATTTGGACATCTACAAGTTCTACAAGCATGAAAAGGTATGTCTTACATTTCAGCAGTGCGTTCTCATTTTATTTCTCTATTTATCTTTATGAGTATAATTTATTTGCTTAAAACTATATCTTGGAGGAACTCCAATTAGTTGTCAACAAGCTTTTTTATAGGTGTTTTTTTAATATATGCACTACTTTGCAAGGAATATATTTTTTGTCTTTGCTTCATCATACAAGAAGGGGCATGAATTTTTCTGTAGCAGTTGCGTTCAACATCATAATGGCTTCAATAAGGTATAATTTATTTATCAATGTTTACTTTTGAAATTATGTTTCTCTTTAGTATAATGTACTCTGCTTCAATAACTTTCCATTTTTACTAGGGAATATTTATATTTATATTTATATTAGTAACCTAAAAATTATAATTTTTTCTTTTATTTTTCTCATCTTTTCATATTCTCTGCAACTGTCGTTGTCGTCATCTTCTTCCTCTACTTCTTCTCCTTCCGCTTCTGCTTCTCTCCTCCTTCCTCCTTCCTCTTTCCTCTTTCCTTCGGCTCCTCCCTACTCCTACTTCTACTTCTACTTCTACTCCAACTCCGACCCCTATGCCTGCTCCAACTCCCTTCTCACTCTTTTACGCATTCTCTTCATCTTTTTCTCATCCTTCCACCACCTCCTCCTCCTCCTCCAACTCCCTACTCTCATTTTTTCGCATTCTCCTCCTCTTCATTTTGCTTTTTTGGGTGCGTGTGGGTGTGAGTGCATGTGCCAGGGTTTGTGTTCGTGCGCGTGTGGGTGGGTGGGTGTGCTTGTGTGTGGTATTTGATTGAAATTGTGTATAGAAGGAACTCAGTTTGGACATCTACAAGTTTTACAAGCATGCAAAGGTATTGTGTCTTACTTTTTAGCAGTGCTTTCTCATTTTCTATCTCTATTTATCTTTAAGTGTTTTTTATTCAGTTGAAACTTTATCTTGGAGGAACTCCAATTAGCTGTAGTCAGGCTCTTGATGTGCTTTTTTTAATACAAGTAATACTCTACAAGGCAATTGTTTTTTTTTTTCTCCATTACAGAATAATGACAATGGACATATTTTTTGGCCTTTGCTCCATCATATAAGAAGGTGTCATGTTTTGCTAGAGTAGTCACATCCAACATTCTGATGGCTTCAATAAGGTATAATTTATTTTATCAATGTTATTTTTGAAATTATTTTATTTTTTGGTATAACGTAGTCTACTTCAATAATTTTTTAATTACTTGGGAATATTTATATTTATGTTATTAATCTAAAAATTATAATTTTTCCTTCATTTTTCTCATCTTCTCCCATTCTTCACTGTCGTCATCACCATCTTCTTCTTCTCCTCCGTCCATTACTTCTTCAGCTTCAGCTTCTCCTCCCCCTCCGACAGCAATGCCTACTCTTAATCTTACTCCTACACCTATTCCGACTCTCTTCTCCCTCTTATTCACCTTCTCCTACTGCTCATTTTCTTCTCGTACTTCCTCTTCTCCTACTGCTTCTGGCTCCTCTTCCTCCTCCTTCTCCTTCAACTCTTACTCTTATTTCTACTCCTACTCATACTCCTATTCCTACTACAACTCTCTACGCATTCTCCAACTCCAACACATTTTCTTTCTTTCTTTTTTTTTTTTTTTTTGCTTTTCTCCATTACAGACAATAATGACAAGGAACATATTTTTTGGCTTTTGTTCCATCATATATAAGAAGGTGCAAGAATTTTGATAGAGTAGTCGCATCCAACATTCTGATGGCTTCAATAAGGTATAATTTATTTATCAATGTCATTTTTGAAATCATGTTCTTTTTTGGTATAACGTAGTTTGCTTCAATAATTTCCACTTGCTAGGAAATATTTATATTGATGTTATTAATGTAAAAATTCTAATTTTTCCTTCATTTTTCTCATATTATCCCATTCTCCACCTGTTGTCATCGTCATCTTCTTCTTCTCCTCCTCCTTCCTCTACTTCTCCAGCATCAGCTTCTCCTCCTCCTGCTCCGACAACGACGCCTACTCTTACTCCTATACCTACTCCGACTCCTTTCTCCCTCTTATTCACCTTCTCCTACTCTTCATCTTCTTCTCGTCCTTCCTCTACTTCTTCTCCTACTACTTCTGGCTCCACCTCCTCCTCCGAATCATATCCTTACTTCTACTCCTGCTCATACTCCTACTCCAACTCCATACTCTCTTCTTCGCCATCTCCTCATCTTCATCTCATCTTCTTCATCTAATTCATCATCTTTCTCTCTTATGCCTTCTTTTCTACTTATATTCTTATCTTCTCTGTCAATTTATTTTCTCTTGATCCTCGGAAGCTCTCTTGTTCTACTTCTCAACTTATTCTTGATTTTTTTTTTTATTTAGATAGACAGATCAATGAATTTTGCTTTGGCTTTGGGTGGTCTGGGTGTGGTTGTGCGTGCATGTGCAAGGGTGTGTGGGTCGGTTGGTGGGTGATTGTGCGTGCTTGTTTGCTTGTGCATGCTTGTTTGTGTGTGCGTGTGGTTGTGTATGTGTGTGTGGTATTCGATTAAAAATGTAGGAGGAACTCAGCTTGGACATGTGTATGTATGTTTATTACTATTTAGCACTGCTTCATCATTTTCTCTCTCGATTTATCTTTATGTGTATTATTTACTCGGTCGAAACTGTAAATAATACACATAGGTGTTTTTTTAATACATGTACACTATTTTGCAAAGCAATTACTTTTTTTGTTTGTTTTTTGTATTGCAAGCAATATCTATGACAATGACCATTTTTTTTACCTTTTGCATTGCAGCTTTGTGCATGAATTTTACGATAGCTGTTGCGTTTAACATTCTGATGGCTTAAAAAAGGTATAATTTATTTATCAATGTTTACTTTTAAAATTATGTTCTTTTTTAATATAACGTACACACATTATTGCTTCAGTAATTTTTCATTTACTAGACTATTTAAATTAATTTTATTAACCTAAAAATTATAAATTTTCTCCTTCATTTTTCTCATCTTCTACCATTCTCCATCGTCATCGTCTTCTATTCCTTCTTTTAGTTCTTCTGCTTCTCCTCCTCCTCCCTCCTCCTCCTCTACGCTCTTCATCTTCATCCTATCTTTCCTCTACTCCTCATTCTCCTATTCCTACTTTTACTCCTCCTCCTCCTCTACACTTCATCTTATCCTTCATCTACTCCTCTTCCTCCTACTCCTACGCCTACTTGAACCCCCTTCTGACTCTTCTACGCATTCTCTTCATCTTCTTCTCATCTTTTCACCACCTCACATCTTTCCTCTTTCCGCCTACTCCTCCCTCCTCCTTCCCCTACTTCTATTCCAACCCCCTACGCCTACTCCAACTCCCTTTTCACTCTTCAACGCATTCTCTTCATCTTCTTCTCATTCTTCCATCGGGTCGTACTCCTACTCCTACTCCAACTTCCTACTCTCATTTATTCGCATTCCCCTCCCTCATCTTCATTTTGCTTGGCTTTGGGTGCGCACATGGGTGTGCGCGTGCATGCGAGGGGTGAGAGTGTGCGTGTGGGTCGGTGGGTCAATGGATAAGTGTGCGTGCTAGTTTGCGTGTGTGTCATTGTGTGTATGTGTGTGTGTGTATGTGTGTGGTATTCGATTGAAACTATACGTAGGAGGAACTCTACTTGGACATCTACAACTTCTACAAGCATGCAAAGGTAATAATATTTATTACTATTTAGTAGGCTTCACCATTTTTTCTCTCTATTTATCTTTATGTGTATTATTTACTCGGTCAGTCTCTATAGGTATTTTTTTAATACATGTACATTATTTTGCAAAATAATAGCATTTCTTGTTTATTTTTTGCATTGCAGGCAGTATGGACAATGAACATATTTTTTGACCTTTCTTCCATCATATAAGAATCGTCGTGCATTAATTTTATTGTAGCAGTCGCGTCCAACATTCTGAGGGTTTCAATAAGGTATAATTTATTTTCCAATGTTTACTTTTAAAATTATGTTCTTTTTTAGTATAACGTACACACATTATTGCTTCAGTAATTTTTCATTTACTTGGGACTATTTAATTTATTTTATTAACCTAAAAAGTATAAATTTTCTCTTTCGTTTTTCTCATCTTCCTTCATTCTCCGTCATTGTCAATGTCTTCATTTTCATCATCTTCTTCTTCTACTCCTTCCTTTACCTCTTCTCCTTCCGCTTCTGCTTCTCTGCCACCTCCTTCTTTCTCATCCTTCTCCTACTCCAACTCCAACTACGACTTTGATTGCTACGCTTACTCGAATTCCCTTCTCCCTCCTCTAAGCTCTTCATCTTCATCTCATCCTTCCTCTACTCCTCATCCTTCTCGTCATACTCCAACATCCTTCTTACTCTTCTAAGCATTCTCTTCATCTTATTCTCTTCCTTCCACCACCTCCTCCTCCTCCTCCCTCCTTCCTCTTCCTCCTTCTTCTTTCCTCCTCCTCTTCCTCTTACTTCGACTCCGACTCCTACGCCAATGCCAAGTCCCTTCACACTGTTCTACTTATTCTCTTCACATTCTTCTCAGTCTTCCACAACCATCTCCTCCTCCGAATCCTACTCCTGCTCCAACTCCCTACTCTCATCTCTGCACATTTTCCTTATCCTCTTCAATTTGCTTTGGTTTTGGGTGAGTGTGAGTGAGTGGGTGTGAGTGCATGTGCCGGGGTAGGTGTTCGTGTTCTTGTGCTTGTTGGTGGGTGGGTGAGGGTGCGTCGTTGTTCGCGTGTGCGTTGCGTACTTTTTTGTGGTATTCGATTGAAATTGCATGTAGGAGGAGGAGCTCAGCTTGTACTTCAACAAGTTCTACAAGCAAGCAAAGGTAACATCTTAATCTATTTAGCAAATGCTTCATCATTTTCACTCCCTATTTATCTTTATGTGTATTATTTACTCGGTTGATACTGTGTATCTTAGACGAACTTAAGTTAGTGGTCACCAGGCTCTATAGGTGCTTTTTTAATACATGTTTTGCAAAGCAATTGCTTTTTTTGTTTGTTTTTTGCATTACAGGCAATATATACGACGACAATGAACATATTTTTTTTTACCTTTGTTCAATTCGTGCATTAATTTACTGCTGCAGTCACGTCCAACCTTCTTTTGGCCACAATAAGGTATAATTTGTTTCTTAATGTTTACTTTTAAAATTATGTTCCTTTTTAGTATAACATACTCATTGCTTCAGTAATTTTTCATTTACACCTATTTAAATTTATTTTATTAACCTAAAAATTATAAATTTTCTCCTTCATTTTTTTAATCTTCTCCCATTCTCCATCGCCAGCCTCGTCTTCATTTTTATCATCTTGTTCTTCTACTCCTTCCTTTACTTCTCCTTCTACTTCTGCTTCTCCTCCTCCTCATTCTCCTTCCTCCTCCTCCTTCCTCCTTCCTCCTCCCACTTCGAGCCCAACTCCGACTCCAACTCCGACTACGACTCTCTGACTGCTATGTTTACTCTTTCCCTTCTCCTCCTCTACGCTCATCATCTTCATCTTATCCTTCTTCTACTCCTCCTCCTCCTCCTCCTACGCCTACTCCAACCCCCTTCTGGCTCTTCTACGCATTTTTTTCATCTTCTTCTCATCTTTTCACCTCATCATTCCTCATTCCTCTTTCCGCCTAGTCCTCCCTCCTCTTCCTTCCCCCTACTCCTACTCCAACTCATACGCCTACTCCAACTCCCTTTTCACTCTTCAACACATTCTCTTCATCTTCTTTTCATTCTTCCACTGGGTCGTACTCCTCCTAATGCACCAACTCCCTACTCTCATTTCTTCGCATTCCCCTCCGTCCTCTTCATTTTGCTTGGGTTTGGGTGCATATTGGTGTGCGTGCATGCAAGGGGTGAGAGTGTGTGTGTGTGGGTCGGTGGGTCAATGGGTGAGTGTGTGTGTGCTTGTTTGCGTGTGTGTGTGTGTGTGGTATTAGATTGAAACTATACATAGGAGGAACTCAGCTTGGACATCTACAACTTCTATAAGCATGCAAAGGTAATAATGTTTATTACTATTTGGCAGCGCTTCATCATTTTCTCTCTCTATTTATCTTTATGTGTATTATTTACTTGGTCAGGCTCTATAGGTATTTTTCTAATACATGTACACTATTTTGCAAAGCAATAGCTTTTTTTTGTTTGTTTTTTGCATTACAGGCAATATCAATGATAAGGAACTTTTTTTTTTGACCTTTCATCCATCATACAAGAATCTTCGTGCATGAATTTTACGATAGCAGTCGCATCCAACATTCTGATGGCTTTAATAAGGTATAATTTATTTTTCAATGTTTACTTTTAAAATTATGTTCTTTTTTAGTATAACGTACACACATTATTGCTTCAGTAATTTTTCATTTACAAGGGACTATTTAAATTTATTTTATTAACCTAAAAAGTATAAATTTTCTCTCTCATTTTTCTCATCTTCCCTCAATCTCTGTCGTCGTCAACGTCTTCATTTTCATCATCTTCTTCTTCTACTCCTTCCTTTACCTCTTCTCCTTCCGCTTTGCTTCTCCGCCAACTCCTCCTTTCTCATCCTCCTCCTACTCCAACTCCAACTACGACTTTGATTACTACGCTTACTCGAATTCCCTTCTCCCTCTACGCTCTTCATCTTCATCTCCTCCTTCCTCTACTCCTCATCCTCCTCCTCCTACTCCTACTCCAACATTCTTCTTACTCTTCTACTTCTCCTCATCTTCTTCTAATCCTTCCACCACCTCCTCCTCCCTCCTTCCGCCTTCCGCCTTCCTCCTTCCTCCTTCCTCTTTCCTCCTCCTCTCCTTCTCTTCCTCTTACTCTGACTCCGACTCTGACTCCTATGCCTATGCCAAGTCCCTTCACACTATTTTACATATTCTCAGTCTTCCACCACCATCTCCTCCTCCTCTAACTCCTCCACTGACTCCTACTTCTACTCTTGCTCCAACTCCCTACTCTCATCTCTTTGCATTCTCCTCATCCTCTTCAATTTGCTTTGGTTTTGGGTGGGTGTGAGTGCATGTGCAGGGGTAGTAGGTGTAGGTGTTCGTGTTCGTGTGCTTGTTGGTGGGTGGGTGAGGGTGCATCCTCGTTCACGTGTGCGCTGTGTGCTTGTTTGGGGTATTCGATTGAAGAAATTGCATGTAGGAGGAGGAGGAGCTCAACTTGGACATCAACAAGTTCTACAAGCATGCAAAGGTAACGTCTATTACTATTTAGCAATGCTTCATCATTTTCTCTCTCTATTTATCTTTTGAAACTATGTATCTCAGAGGAACTCTAATTAGTGGTCACCAGGCTCAATAAGTGCTTTTTTAATACATATTTTGCAAAGCAATTACTTTTTTTGTTTGTTTTTTCCATTACAGGCAATATATACGACAATGAAAATAATTTTTTTACCTTTGTTCAATTTGTTCATTAATTTAC
Organism: Juglans mandshurica; assembly: GCA_022457165.1. Taxonomy (NCBI): domain Eukaryota; kingdom Viridiplantae; phylum Streptophyta; class Magnoliopsida; order Fagales; family Juglandaceae; genus Juglans; species Juglans mandshurica. Next base: position 20,505,483 of record CM039629.1, on the reverse strand, counting down.
TGTTGCAGTCGCTTCCAACCTTCTGATGGTTTCAATAAGGTATAATTTATTTCTCAATATTTACTTTGTTCAATTCGTACTCATTGCTTTAGTAATTTTTCATTTATTAGGACCTATTTAAATTTATTTTATTAACCAAAAAATTATAAATTTTCTCCATCATTTTTCTCATCTTCTCCCATTCTCTATCGTCAGCGTCGTCTTCATTTTTATCATCTTGTTCTTCTCCGAGTCTTCCTTTTCTTCTTCTCCTTCTGTTTCTGCTTCTACCCCTTATTCCTCCTTCTCCCTCATCCTCCACCTACTCTGAGTCCAACTCTGACTCCGACTACGACTCTTCTCCACGCTCTTCATCTTCATCTTATCCTTCATGTACTCCTCCTCCTCCTTCTCCTCTTACTCCTATGCCTACTCCAACCCCCTTCTGACTCTTCTACGCATTCCCTTCATCCTCTTCTCATCTTTTCACAACCACTTTCCTCTTTCTGCCTACTCCTCCATCCTCTTCCCCCTACTCCTACTCCTACTCCAACTCCTACACCTACTCCAACTCCATTTTCACTCTTCAACACATTCTCTTCATCTTCTTCTCATTCTTCCACCGGGTCGTACTCCTCCTCCTGCTCCAACTCCCTACTCTCATTTCTTCGCATGGGTGTGCGTGCATGCAAGGGGTGAGGGAGTGTACGTGTGGGTCGGTGGGTCAATGGGTGAGTGTGCGTGCTTGTTTGCGTGTGTGTGGTTGTGTAAGTATGTGAGTGCGGTATTCGATTGAAACTATATCGTAGGAGGAACTCAGCTTGGACATCTGCAACATCTACAAGCATGCAAAGGTAATAATGTTTATTACTATTTAGCAGTGCTTCATCATTTCCTCTCTCTATTTATCTTTATGTGTATTATTTACTCTGTCAGGCTCTATAGGTTTTTTTTAATACATGTACACTATTTCGCAAAGCAATAACTTTTTTTATTTGTTTTTTGCAATACAGGCAATATCAATGACAAGGAACATATTTTTTGACCTATCTTTCATCATATAAGAATCTTCGTGCATGAATTTTACAGTAGCAGTCGCGTCCAATATTCTGATGGCTTCAATAAGGTATAATTTATTTTTCAATGTTTACTTTTAAAATTATGTTCTTTTTTAATATAATGTACACACATTATTGCTTCAATAATTTTTCATTTTCATTTACACTATTTAAATTTAATTTATTAACCTAAAAAGTATAAATTTTCTCTTTCATTTTTCTCATCTTCCCTCATTATCCGTCGTCGTCAACGTCTTCATTTTCATCATCTTCTTCTTCTACTCCTTCATTTACTTCTTCTCCTTCCGCTTCTTCTTCACCGCCTCCTCCTCCTATCTCATCCTCCTCCTACTCCAACTCCAACTACGACTTTGATTGCTATGCTCACTCTAATTCCCTTCTCCCTCCTCTACGCTCTTCATCTTCATCTCATCCTTCCACTACTCATCCTCCTCCTCCTCCTCCTCCTCCTCCTACTCCTACACCAACATCCTTCGTTCTATTCTCTTCCTCTAACTCCGACTCTGACTCCAACTCCTACGCCTATGCCAAGTCACACTGTTCTACTTATTCTCTTCACATTCTTCTCAGTCTTCCACTACCATCTCCTCCTCCTCTAACTCCTCCACTGACTCCAACTCCTGCTCCAACTCCCTACTCTCATCTTTTCGCATTCTCCTCCTCCTCTTCAATTTGCTTTGGTTTTGGGTGGGTGTGAGTGCATGTGCAGGGGTAGGTGTTCATGTTCGTCTGCTTGTTGGTGGGTGGGTGAGGGTGCGTCCTTGTTCACGTGTGCATTGTGTGCTTGTTTGTGGTATTCGATTGAAATTGCATGTAGTAGGAGGAGCTCAGCTTGGACATCAACAAGTTTTACAAGCATGCAAAGGTAACGTCTATTACTATTTTGCAATGCTTCATCATTTTCTCTCTCTATTTATCTTTATGTGTATATTATTTAGTTGAAACTGTGTATCTTAGAGGAACTCCAATTAGTGGTCACCAGGCTCTCTATAGGTGCATTTTTAATACATATTTTTGCAAAGCAATTCCTATTTTTGTTTGTTCTTTCCATTACAGGCAATATATACGACAATGAACATATTTTTTTTACCTTTGTTCAATTTGTGCATTAATTTATTGTTGCAGTCGCGTCCAACCTTCTGTGGCTTCAATAAGGTATAATTTATTTCTCAATGTTTACTTTTAAAATTATGTTCTTTTTTTAGTATAACTTACTCATTGCTTCAGTAATTTTTCATTTACTTCCTAACCTATTGAAAGTTATTTTATTAACCTAAAAATTATAAATATTCTCCTTCATTTTTCTCTTATTCTCCCATTCTTCATTGTCAACGTCGTCTTCATTTTTATCATCTTGTTCTTCTACTCCTTCTGCTTTTACTTCTCCCCCTCCTCCCTCATCCTCCTCCTACTCCGAGTCCAACTCTGACTCCGACTACGACTCACCTCTACGCTCTTCATCTTCATCTTATCCTTCATCTACTCCTCCTCCTCCTACGCCTACGCCTACTCGAACCCCTTCTTACTCTTCTACGCATTCTCTTCATCTTCTTCTCATCTTTTCACCACCTCATTCCTCATTCCTCTTTCCGCCTACTCCTCCCTCCTCTTCCCCCTACTTCTATTCCAACTCATACGCCTACTCCAACTCCCTTTTCACTCTTCAACGCATTCTCTTCATCTTCTTCTCATTCTTCCATCGGGTCGTACTCCTACTCCTGCTCCATTTAAATAGTAATGGACATCTACTATACGATTGAAACTATACGTACGAGGATCTCAATTTGGACATCTACAACTTCTACAAGCATGCAAAGGTAATAATGTTTATTACTATTTAGCAGTGCTTCATCATTTTCTCTCTCTATTTAGGTTCTTTTTAATGCATGTACACTATTTTGCAAAGCAATAGCTTTTATTGTTTGTTTTTTGCATTACAGGCAATATCAATGACAAAGAACATATTTTTTTACCTATCTTCCATCATATAAGAATCTTCGTGCATGAGTTTTACAGTATTTTTCAACGTTTACTTTTAAAATTATGTTCTTTTTTGGTATAACGTATACACATTATTACTTCAGTAATTTTTCATTTACTTGGGACTATTTAAATTTATTTTATAAACCTAAAAAGTATAAATTTTCTCTTTCATTTTTCTCATCTTCCCTCATTCTCCGTCGTCGTCAACGTCTTCATTTTCATCATCTTCTTCTTCTACTCCCTCCTTTACTTCTTCTCCTTCCTCTCCTCCTTCTCCTTCTCCTTTCTCATCCTCCTCCTACTCCAACTCCAACTACGACTTTGATTGCTTCGCTTACTCGAATTCCCTTCTCCCTCCGTTCTTCATCTTCATCTCATCCCTCCTCTACCTCCTCTACACCTCATCCTCCTACTCCTACTCATACTCCAACATCCTTCTTACTCTTCTACGCATTCTCTTCGTCTTCTTCTCATCTACTCCCTCATTTACTTCTTCTTCTTCTCATCTACTCCCGTCTTCATTTTCATCATCTTCTTCTTCTGATCCCTCCTTTACTTCTTCTCCTTCCGCTTCTGCTTCTCCGCCTCCTCCTCCTTTCTCATCCTCCTCCTACTCCAACTCTAACTACGACTTTGATTGCTTCGCTTACTTGAATTCCCTTCTCCCTCCACTACGTTCTTCATCTTCATCTCATCCCTCCTCTACACCTCATCCTCCTACTCCTACTCCTACTCCAACATCCTTCTTACTCTTCTACGCATTCTCTTCATCTTCTTCTCATCTACTCCCTCCTTTACTTCTTCTTCTTCTCATCTACTCCCTTCTTCATTTTCATCATCTTCTTCTTCTACTCCCTTTACTTCTTCTCCTTCCGCTTCTGCTTCTCCGCCTCCTCCTCCTTTCTCATCCTCCTCTTACTCCAACTCCAACTACGACTTTGATTGCTTCGCTTACTCGAATTCCCTTCTCCCTCCTCTACGTTCTTCATCTTCATCTCATCCCTCCTCTACGCCTCATCCTCCTACTCCTACTCCTACTCCTACTCTAACATTCTTCTTACTCTTCTACGCATTCTCTTACTCTTCTACGCATTCTCTTCATCTTATTCTCATCCTTCCACCACCTCCTCCTCCTTCCTCCTTCCTCCTTCCCCCTTCCTCCTTCCTCCATCCTCCTCTTTCCTCCCTCCTCTTCCTCTTACTCTGACTTCGACTCCAACGCCTATGCCAAGTCCCTTCACACTTTTCTACTTATTCCCTTCACATTGTTCTCAATCTTCCACCACCATCTCCTCCTCCTCTAACTCCTACTCCGACTCTTGCTCCAACTCCCTACTCTCATCTCTTCGCATTCTCCTCCTCCCTTTCAGTGGGTGTGAGTGTGTGGGCATGAGTGCATGAGTGCATGTGCCGGGGTAGGTGTTCGTGTTCGTGTGCTTTGTTGGTGGGTGGGTGAGGGTGCGTACTTGTTCGCGTGTGCGTTGTGTGCTTGTTGGTGGTATTCGATTCAAATTCCATGTAGGAGGAGGAGCTCAGCTTGGACATCAACAAGTTCTACAAGCATGCAAAGGTAACGTCTATTACTATTTAGCAATGCTTCATCATTTTCTCTTTCAATTTATATTTATGTGTTTATTATTTACTCAATTGAAACTAGTCGCGTCCAGCCTTCTGATGGCTTCAATAAGGTATAATTTATTTCTCAATGTTTACTTTTAAAATTATGTACTTTTTTTAGTATAACATATTCATTGCTTCAGTAATTTTTGATTTACTAGGACCTATTTAAATTTATTTTATTAACCTAAAAATTATAAATTTTCTCCATTTCTCTCTCATCTTTTCCCATTCTCCATCATCAGCGTCGTCATCATTTTTATCATCTTATTCTTCTACTCCAACCCCTTCTGACTCTTCTACGCATTCTCTTCATCTTCTTCTCATCTTTTCACCACCTCATTCCTCATTCCTCATTCCTCTTTTCACCTACTCCTCCCTCCTCTTCCCCCTACCTACTTCTACTCCAACTCCTACGCCTACTCCAACTCCCTTTTCACTCTTCAACGCATTCTCTTCATCTGACAAGCCACGACCTCCCTCTGGACCGGATCAGGTATAAATAACAGGCATCTCAACTTTTGATTATTCTTACTATACTTCAAAGTTATTTGTAAAGAATAGTTCACTGACTTTGGCATCGGAGTGATCCCAGATGTCACCGGAGCCTTTTTTCCTTGTTTGCAGGGAGCATGAGCTTGGTCATTGCAAAATTGCTCGAGCTGCGAAACACGACATCAACAATGGCACTGTCTGTGGGATGAATTTTCCATAAAAGCGTGTACTTCATATGCCGGCAACAACGCGGTGACAAGCTACATATGAAGGGGAGACAACGAGGAATGGATGATGGAAGCTTTCCTGATGGAAGAAGCAGGGATGCTACAACAGGAGAATGTGGCCCTCATGCGCAACAATGAAGAGCTAGTAGTGGGAGGCGCAAAACTGAGTGGCAACGAACAAGAGGATTCGAGGCGGGGGTCCCTTACGGAGGAAGAGAGACGCAAGATGCACGTTCAAATCCGAGAGCTTAGGGATAAATGCGTGGAGATGGCTAAGAAAATAGACATGCCATCCACTGTTGACCAGCTACTCGTTAGCACTGACCTTCCACACAGCGCGGGGGTCATGGCATTGCCACTTCCCCCCAAGTTCAAGGTCCCTCAGGTGGAAATGTACGACGGTTCCAAAGACCCAGACTCACTGGAGCACCTAGACGTTCAAAACCCACATGACCCCTGCATGGTTTCCCGGGGGAAGTTGCCTACCAAGCATTCCACTAATGCTAAGAGGAGCCGCCCGGATCTGGTTTGGGTTGCTGACAGCAGGAAAGGTAGATAGCTTCGAGGAGCTTGCCTGACTTCTTACCGTCAAACAGCGTGATGGTGAGAACCTGAAGTCATACCTCGCGCAGTTCAATCGGGAGTGTATGACCACTGACGACCAAGACGAGAAGATCACGGCGGCCCTCCTAGGAGGAATCTGGCCTCTGCATCTATTCATGTTGGAGATAGCACGAAAGCGCGAAAGACCCCTACAACACTAAGGGAGTTCATGTACCGGGCAGATGGATTCATCAACACTGAAGATACACTCGCGGGAAGCCAACACGTCCCCAAGAGGGAAGCCAACACGTCCCCAAGAGGGAAGCCGCGCACACACAAACTTGGCCGTGGAAGGGAACCAGCGCATGGGCCCCTGAAGGGAGCAACCCCGAGATGAGGAAAATCACCCATATTATGAGTTCCACATGAATAATCGGAACAACTCACGAGACTACTAAACCCTAAAAAGGGCTGAGGGAGGAAGACCAGCATAATCGGAAGCACGGGTCAGAGGACCACGTAGATCAACTCAGAGGAAGGCGTGCGGGTCTTCGGTAGGGTGCGAGTCCGATAAGGCAGGGAACACGAGATGAAATGCTGAGGAACCCCTGACAGAGAATAGGCCACTCAGGGAGATCAGCACAATCATCGGGGGGTATGCCCGAGGCAGGACAACTTCATTAGCCCAGAAAGCACATGCCTGGAGGGCGCAATACAAGTAAATGTTTATCGCTGAAAGAGTTGCAATCCGGCCCCCACAGTGCACCAGAGGCCCCACGATAACATTCGACGCGAGAGACAAAGAAGGCATCCTCCACCAGCATGACGACGCCCTGGTGGTAACAATGCAAGTAGCAAACTTCAAAACCTGCGAAGGTCCTAGTTGACAATGGCAATTCGGCAGACATCCTGTTCTGTGAAGCCTTTGTGAAGATGGGAATCAGCCTGGACTGACTGCGTCTTGCTCCAATGCCACTCAAGGGCTTCACGGGAGACGTTGTTCAACCAATGGGAGCCATCACCCTTTCAGTACTGGTAGGGAATGCTCCCAGAACTGCGGCCATTTTGGGGCATCCCACCCAAAATAGTTTGAGGGCAATAATGTCCACTTACCACTTTAAAATGAAGTTCCCCACTGACTCAGGGGTGGGTGAAGTACTCGGCGAGCAGGTCCTGGCCCAGGAATGCTACAATCGAGAGCTGAGGCACAAGGTCAAATTAGACGCGGCCGTTGAAAGCACCCAAGTCGGGTTCACCTTCGCTCCTGACTGAATGATTGTCGCAAAACCCAACAAGCCCTTGGAGCTGGTTGCAGTTGACCAGTTGACACCAGAGCGAAAGATCTGGATCGGGACTAAGGTGGGCCCGGAGATGAGAGCGACGATGATATCCCTCCTAACAAAACACCGGGACGTGTTTTCTTGGAGCCATGATGATATATGCCAGGGATTGACAAGTCCATCCTTGAGCACCGACTTTACGTTGATCCAGCGGCTCAAAGAGTCAAGCAGAAACGGCGAACCTTCAGCGCCAAAAAGTATGCAACGATAGCTGAGGAGGTGGATGGTCTCCTAATGACAGGGTTCATCTGGGTGGTCCATTACCCGAATGGCTATCTAATGTAGTTCTAGTGAAGATGGCCAACGAGAAGTGGAGGATGTGTGTCGACTTCACTGACTTGAATAAAGCTTGCCCAAAAGACAACTACCCCTTACCACATATCGACCTAATCATGGACTCGACGGTGGAATCTAGATCAGGATGAATCTAGATGACGAGGAGAAGACAGCGTTCGTGACATACCAAGGCCTCTACTAAAAGCAATGCCGATCGGCCTCAAGAATGCGGGCCACCAACCAATGGCTAGTTAATCAAATGTTCAAACAACAGATCAGGCGAAATATGAAGGGTGTATGCAGATGACATGTTGTGGAAGAGCAAAGAGCCCGGACAACATTTGGCCAACTTACGAGAAGCATTTTCCATCCTTTGGCGATACCGAACGAAACTGAACCCGTTACAGTGCGCATTCAGAGTGGAGATGGGTAAGTTTCTAGGGTTCATGGTCTCCGAGAGAGGGATTGAGGTGAACCCAGAAAAGGTTGAAGCGGTGATAGGAATGCCTTCCCGTCGCAACCTTCACGAAGAGGGATTGAGGTAAACCCAAAAAATGTTGAAGCGGTGATAGGAATGCCTTCTCGTCGCAACCTTCACGAAGTCCAAAGGCTAGCTGGGCAAGTAGCAGCTCTGAACCATTTCATCGCTCGATCAACCGATTGATGCCGACCCTTCTTCAAAGTCCTGAGGAAACCAAGGGTAAGGGGTGCACATAGTCTCCAAGAAAGGAGAGGAACACAACTATGCAATCAAGTTGGCATTCAAAACGACGAACAATGAAGCTGAGTATGAAGCACTCTTGGCCGGAATTACAGTTGCAGGGTTACTAGCAGCTGAAGAAATAGAAGTGAGGGCGGATTCCCAAGTGGTAGTTAGTCAGGTACTAGGGCAATTCGCCACGATGGGGGAAAGGCTAAAGAAGTATCTCCAGTTGGTCTGCAACAAGCGCGACCGCTTCCGCTCCTTCAGCATCCAACAGGTGCCAAGAGGAGAAAACCAGAAGGTGCATCGTCTGGCGAGGGCTGCGTCGAGGCAGGAAGAACTTCCGTTTCTGGAACACACCGTTATCAGGACGGTCGACGCCCCCTCCATCGAGTTGGAGGTGTCTGTCACGACCCCAGCACCTCCCGAGTGGGCAATAGATATCTATAAATTCCTGCAGGAAAGGCAGCTACCTAGTGACCCGAAAGAAGCATGAAAGGTCTGGAATTGGGTGGCCCGATTCACCATGCTGGAAGGAACCCTATATAAGAGAGGTTTTTCCGAGCCACTCCTCAGATGCCTCTCTCACCGGATGAAGCCCAATACGTGCTAACAAAGATTCACGAAGGGATTTGTGAAAGCCACTTAGGAGGGAGGGCTCTTGCTTCGAGAGTAACCCGAGCCGAATATTACTGGTCTCGTTCCCTCAAGGATGCGGAAGACTTTGCCAAGAAATGCCCAAAGTGTCAAGAGCACAGGTCGATTCCGCACTACCTGACGGAGGAGTTGACATCAATCACGGCCTTGTGGCCTTTCGCCCAGTGGGGTCTGGACCTGATTGGCCGATTCCCAGCAGCAAGGAAGGAGCCAAGTTTGTCATTGTCGCGGTCAATTATTTCACAAAATGAGTCGAAGCATGGAAGTTAGTGGTCTGCTAATTCGGCATACCTCAAACCTTCATATCAGACAACGGAAGACAGTTCAACTGCACACATTATCGAGAATGGTGTGTAGAGCTCGAAATTAAAGTGAAGTACTCCTCGCCAAGGCATCCTCAAGCCAATGAATAGGCCGAGGCAACCAACAAAACTCTCATCTCCACCCTCAAGAAAAAAAATTGGGGTGCACAAAGGAGCATGGGCCGAAGAGCTCCCAAGTCTGGACTCCCACTGGGGAGACACCCTTCAGCCTCACCTACGACAACGAAGCAGTAATCCCTGTGGAAGTCAGACTTCCCACATTCTGTGTCCAACATTTCGACCCTGACACAAACAACAAAAGGCTAACTGAGAACGTAAATGTCCTGGAGGAAAGGAGAGAAGAAGCAGCAGTCTGGACGGTGAATAACAAACAGAAGGCGGAGCAATACTTTAACAGACGGGTCAGGTCGCGCTCCTTCAAGGCAAGTGACTTGGTGCTATGGCAGATTGAGATAACTACCTCGAAAGAAGGGAAGTTGTGACCACAATGGGAAGGCCCGTATGTAGTGACTGCGAGCAACCGACCCGGTTCCAATTGCCTAAAAAACAGCTAGGGACATGAGCTACCCCACCCGTGGAACGCTGAACACTTGAAGAAGTATTATGTGTAGAAGTATATTGTAATACTCTGTACGAACGACCATGAATGAATGTGGACGCCTGGATGTTTAAAAAGGAGCTTGCGAGATAAGGTCCCGTGTCTCCGACCAACAAAGCCGACCCCCCGGCCAACAAAGCCGACCCCTTACACTCGCAAGAAGACGGGTCCCTTAACTCGCTGAGGGGTAAGGTCCCAAGTTTCTGAATTGGGAACAGACCCCCCACCCAACAAAGCTAAGTCCTCACACTCACAAGAAGACGAGTCCCTTGACCCGCTGCGGGGTAAGAACCCAAGTCTCCAGACTAGGAACCGACCCCCTGTCCAACAAAGCCGAGTCCTTACACTCGTAAGAGGATGGGTCCCTTGACTCGCTGCTTGGTAAGGTCTCAAGTCTTCGGACTGGGAACCGACCGCCTGCCCAACAAAGCCGAGTCCTTACACTCATAAGAAGACGGGTCCCTTGACTCGCTGCGGGGTAAGGACCCAAGTCTCCAGACTGGGTACCGACCCCCAGCCCAACAAAGCCGAGTCCTTACACTCACAAGAAGACGTCCCTTAACTCACTGAGGGGTAAGGTCCCAAATCTCATGATTGGGAACCGACGCCCCGCCCAACAAAGTTGAGTCTTCACACTCACAAAAAAACTGGGTCCCTTGACCCGCTGCGGGGTAAGGACCCAAGTCTCCAGACAGGGAACCAACCCCCTGTCTAACAAAGTCGAGTCCTTACACTCATAAGAGGACGAGTCCCTTGACTTGCTGCAGGGTAAGGTCTCAAGTCTTCGGATTGGGAACCGACCCCCTACCCAACAAAGCCGAGTCCTTACACTCGTAAGAAGACGGGTCCCTTGACTCACTGCGGGGTAAGGACCCAAGTCTACGGACTAGGTATCGACGCTCAGTCCAACAAAGTCAAGTCCTTACACACACAAGAAGACGAGTCCCTTGACTCGATACGGGGTAAAGTCCCAAGTCTCCAAACTGGGAACCGACCCCCTGCCCAACAAAGCTGAGTCCTCACACTCATAAGATTGACTTGCTGCGGGGTAAGGACCCAAGTCTCCGGACTGAGAACCGACCCCCCATCCAACAAAGCGAAGTCCTTACACTCGTAAGAAGACGGGTCCCTTGACCCGCTGCGGGGTAAGGTCCTAAGTTTCTGGACTGGGAACTAACCTCCCATCCAACAAAGCCGAGTCCTTACACTCGTAAGACGACGAGTCCCTTAACTCGCTGCGGGGTAAGGACCCAAGTCTCCGGACTGGGTACCGACCCCCCGTCCAACAAAGCCGAGTCCTTACACTCGTAAGAAGACGGGTCCCTTGACTCGCTTCGGGGTAAGGTCCCAACTCTCCGATCTAGAAAGCGACCTCCTGCCCAATAAAGCCTAATCCTTACACTCGTAAGAAGACGGGTCCCTTGACACACTACGGGGTTAGTCCCAAGTCTCTAGACTGGGAATCGACCCCCCGTCCAACCAAGCTGAGTCCTCACACTTGCAAGAAGACAGGTCCCTTGACCCACTGCGAGGTAAGGTCTCAAGTTTCCGGACTGGGAACTGAGCCCCCGTCCAACAAACTGAGTGCTTACACTCACAAGAAGATGGGTCCCTTGACTCGCTATGGGGTAAGGAACAAGTTTTCAGACTGGGTACCGACCCCTCGTCCAACAAAGCCAAGCCCTTACACTAGTAAGAAGATGGGTCCCTTGACTCGCTGTGGGGTAAGGACCCAAATCTCCTGACTGTTGTGTGAGGAAACCCAACACACAACTGCACACCCCACGTACGAAGGACGGCTCACCCATAACCTGACACCCAACCTTGGCAGAAAGCCGCAAGACTAGCCTAGCACGGCTGACACACCACTTTCCCCTTCAACCTCCAAAGCTGCAGGCTGACAACAGGAAATGAGTGGTACCAGGTCTGACACCTGACACGCCACGTTTCCTTCAGCCGCCAGAGTCGCGGGGCTGACACGCTGTGGCAGCAAGAAATACTTGGAAGCAGGTCTGACACCTGACAAGCCACGACCTCCCTCAGCACCCTGATCAGGTATAAATAACGAGCATCCCTTCTATGGGAGCTCTCTCAACTTTTGAATATTCTTACTATACTTCAGAGTTATTTATAGAAAATCATTCACTGACTTTCGCATCGGTGTGACCTCGGACGTCACCAGAGCCCTTTTTTTTTGTCTGCAGGGAGCGTGAGCGTAGTCATCGCACGCCCCCACACGCCCCAACATGTTCCCATGCACACGTCCCCGCGCGGCGCCATGCACCTGATCCTGCGCATGCCCCTGTACGCTCACCCGAGCGCAAGCCCTTGTGCGCGCACTGCGCAAGCCCCTGCATGCACCCCATGCCGCACGCCAGTGAGCTTAGTGGCATGCCTTCACAAGCATGCCATCCAGTGCACGGCTCCAACCCGTGCCTTGCAGGCTTGGCCAGTGGCATGCCCACAAGGCATGCCATCCAGCGCATGGCTCCAGCCCATGCCTTGCTGCTCCAACACCCAGGCCACCCGCCTGGGCCATGCAGACCCAACGCCTAGGCCACCAGTTTGGGCCATGCAGCACGGACACATGGCTCACCATCAACAGGCCTTGCATGGCACCAGACCATGCACATAAGCAGGCCCATGCATGGCATGGCCCATCAGCAAGCCATATTGTGCCACCTAGCCATGGACCAGCCCGAAGACCACTATGCACCATTCTAGCCCACCATGGGTCCAGGTCCATGCATGTCACGGCCAAGCTTAATCCATGCCACTATCTTATTGCTTTTTATTTATTTTATTATTATTTATTTCCAAATGACCTATTGGGGGTTTCCAACTTGTAACTCTTATAAATAGGACCCTTAGTCTATTCTTTTATATTTTTTAGCAAATTCCTTTTGGACAGCTTTGTTCTTGAGATCATATATTTCGGTACTTAGCACTTGGGCTTGGGCTCTTTGGGGTGCAATTTATGAATCCCTAAGGAGAGAATCACACTTTGCAATTCGTGAATTAGTGTGATTCAATTTATCAATCTTATGAGCATTCTTCATTCACTCTCTTGTCTTCCATTTTCACTCCATTGAAATTATTATTTTATGTTCATTGTTCATGTTTTGTTCTTGACTAATTCTTGAGAATACATTGTGTTCTTCGGATTATTCATTGCCATAATCCATCATTTGCCTCATTTGATCCATCCAAACACATAGTGTAGCCCACTATAGTGTTTGCCCTAGTCCACATTCCATAAATAGCCTTGCCACCACTCCCATAAAACCCTAGCCAAATCCCCACTTCCATACACGGCACTTCCATATTTGCCCTTCTTCCATCCCTATTTGCCCTAGCCGAAACCCTCTATTCTCCATAAGATTTACGGAATTGATTAAATCCCTCATCCCTTAAATCACTCAAGTCAACTTTGACTTTCCAAAACTCCCTCCAAACATCATTTTCGGCAACCCTAGTTGCCTTGTAATCCGAAACCCTAGCCTCCACACCCCTTGGGCAACAACCCTAATCCCCTATAGCCAATTTTGGCAACCCTAATTGCCTCTTACCCTAAACCCTAACCTCACTACCACTCATCAACCCTAGCTCCATCTCCTTGGCGCCACACTCAAGGAACAACCCTAGCCGTCCACTTTGAATTGCAAGCCCTAAACACTTAGCCTACCCAATTCAGCCATCATTCCATCACCCAAACACCTACCCATTGTTGAAGGCCAAGCAAGTTGGCAAGATCGCTCGGTCGCCATCATCACCAAGACGAGCTCGTGGACTTAATGTTTAGGGACAAGACCAGGGTCCCAAACAGTGTGGTTGAGTGCGTGTGGGTGGGTAGGTGGGTGTGTACGTGTGGTTGTGTATGTGGGATTCGATTGAAATTGTATGTAGGAGGAACTCAACTTGGACATCTACAAGTTCTACAAGCATGCAAAGGTATTGCGTCTTACTTTTTAGGAGTGCCTTCTCATTTTTTTTCTTTCTATTTATCTTTATGTGTGTATTTATTCAATTGAAACTGTATCTACGAGGAACTCTAATTAGTTGTAGGTGAGAGTTAAGCTCGGAAGTGATAGGCTTGGATTGTGTGGTAGGACTCAAATATGATGCGGACGAGAGTTCCACGAGACGAGTGACCTACGGCAATCACAAGAGAGATCAATCGTGTGACGGGAGAGATAGTGAATTAGCTAAGGCGCTTAATCATATCATGGATGTGCTACAACAGCAACACGAACTCTATCTATCAACACCAAATGCAGATATAGTAAGCCAATAACCTTAGGGGAAGAGCAACGAGTGTGCACGTTTGAGCGATTATTGGTCTACCGTTACCCATGATTTTTTGGTGTTAAAGGACCAATGAAAGCAAATACATGGATTATGGATATTGAGAGGAATTTCGAAGTGTGTGGATGCACAAAAAGTCACAAGGTACTATATACACAAGTTGGGGAGGTGGCGATATTGTGATATTGTGGAATGCCAAGAGAATTGCTCACCATGGAATTGGGATCCATGGAAATGATTTCATAGGAAATGTTCAAACAGGCGGGAAATACAAGTGGAAAGTCCCTCACTCCAGGAGAATTCGATGAGGACGCCCCAAAGACTTAAGAGGCAAGTGTCATCACAGGTATGAGACCCCGACCTTAGCTAGCTAGTTTGTAATTTTAGGAGCATAGTGTAAGAAGCGAGTTGTTCAAGACGAGTTAAAAGTGTTTCACTATATGCAAGTACCTTATTTGACTTGGGTGCATCCCAATCATTCGTATCCACTATGGTTGCTAGAATAAGCAGTCTTCAAGCAGAACCAATATAGCAAAGGGTTTCTGTAGTGCTACTACCAAACGAAGAAATGAAATTCTGCACCAAGACCTTAGAGATGAGCGGAGTCATCATGGAGGCAGACTTGGTAGTGTTCAACTTATTGGGTTTCGATATCATTGCATGGACTAGTTGTTTAGGCATTTTCCAAGAATTGAATGCTGACAACAAATGGTAGCATTCCAAACACCTGGAATAGAAAGTAGAGTATGCCAAGGCAGTTACGATCAATGCTAGGAATAATTACCTCATCACAGGCTAAGAAGAGTTGGCGAGTGGAGCCGAAGCCTAATTAGTACACTTAGTGCTTAAGGAAAAGGAGCCTAAGGGGGTGCAAGGAATACTAGTAGTGGGCAAGTTCCCAAAAGTATTCGGGGAGTTGCTAGGATTACCACCTCTTAAGGAAATTAAATCTTCGATTGAACTAGGACTTGGGATAGTTCCAATACAAAAGGCACCTTATGGTAGTCGACCCAACAAAGTTGAAAGAATTGATGGGTCAATTACTATTGACAAAGGAATTTATTAGGTCGAGTAGCCTTGGAGAGCACTAGTACTATTTGTTAGAAAGAAGGATGGGACGCTTAAAATGTTCATTATGGGTGCAAGATTTTTGGTCTGGACCAGAAAATCCGACCGGACTGAACAATTCCGATCGGTTGGACCGAAAACAGTTATGGTCGGTCTCAATCCAGTATTTTATAGATTTTTATTTTTGGTCCGATCTCGGGGTATCTTTTTTTGGATTAGACTGACCAAAATATAAATATATACTAAAATTATTTTTTATATAAAAATATAAATTTTTAATTATATATCAAAAATAAATGATTGTAGTTGTATAACTTAACTATGTAATTTTCATCTAACTTGTGATCATTTACCATAAAATGTGAAAATACTATTAATATTCTCAATAGCATATTAGTTAAAATAGTTATGTACATTTTTTTTGTAAGATGCCTAAATTAGAAGTATGAAATATCCATGGACAAATTATTCATTAACCATATATAAAATATCAAAATTTTAATATAGCTCATCACGTCATTGACGGTGAATAGGTCTTAATCGATCCAAGCTATGCGGTACTAAGTTAGTAAAATCAATGAGAGTCAATATAAGTCATCATGTATTAACTATCATTGACAGTGACTAGGGTATAAATTGATCCAGGTTATGCGGTACTAAGTTAGTAATATCTTTAATATAATTATAATTAATGATTTTATTAATAAGTCAATTAGATAATCCACATTAAAGAGGGCACTTAATTTTTATTTTTTATTTTTATATAATCTTTATCATTTAACTTATTTGTTAAGAAAAAAATGGATTAAAAGATTTATAAGAACATCCCTTTTGGACCAACCGAACTGGACCGATAGCTAATGGTCTAGTCCGATCCATAGGTATAATCGGTCCGATCCGTGGTGGAAAAAGGGTGGACTATAAGTTTTGGTCTAGTCCAAAAAACTCCCTTTAGACCGACCGAACTGGACCGAACCGATTACACCCCTAATATGCATCAATTATCGAGAGTTGCATAAGCTAACTATAAAAAATACGTATCCCTTATCAAGATAGATTATTTGTTTGACCAGTTATAGGGAGCTGCAATATTTTCTAAGATTAATCTTAGGTCCAATTATCACCAAGTAAGGATTAAGGAAGACGACATACTAAAAATGGCATTTCAGACAAGACATGGCATTTTGAGTTTACAGTAATGCCATTTGGGTTGTTAGCTAATACCCCACAACATTTATGGATATCATGAATAGAGTGTTCAGACCATTCTTGGATATGTTTGTGGTGGTGATCATAGATGATATCCTAGTATAACTCCAAGAATGTCGAGGATCACAAGAATCACCTAAAGTTGGTACTAGGAGAGCTTGGAACACCAGTTGTTTGTCAAACTCAGCAAGTGTGAGTTTTGGTTAGAGGAAGTTAAGTTCCTTGGTCACATGATATCTAGGGAACGTCCTACCAAGGTATATGAGGTTAGGAGTTTCTTGGATTTAGTTGGTTATTTACAGGAGATTCGTAGAAGGATTCTCCAAATTATTAAATTCCCCCACAACATTGACTAGGAACACCAAATTCATTTGGATAGAGAAGTGTGAGCAAGCTTTGAAGAACTAAAGAGAAGGATAACCACAGCCACTGTGTTAGCGTTACTAGAGCCCCACAAGTCATTAGTGGTGTATAGTAGCTTATGCATATAAACAATTGAAGAATCACGAGATGAACTACCCCACTCATGATTTGGAGTTAGAAATTGTGGTATTTTCCTTAAGATTTGGTAACATTACTTGTATGGAGAAGTGTATGAAGTACACACAAATCATAAGATTTTGAAACATCTCTTCACTGAGAAGAACCTCAACATGAGAGAACGGAGATGGCTTGAGACTATTCGATAAGTAGGTCAAGGTCTAAGGATGTAAGAGGTTCCCACTGGTGTAGATTCACTTCTTAAGGAAATGACGCATTTGTTGGTGAAGGAATCACCACAGGAGTCTAGAGACCTGGAGTCTAAACCAGCATGAATATATGAAGACCATGGGTCCAGACCTCAAGGCAAAAAGGGGGGGACTAAGGCTATTGAGGCTGGAATCCTCCTGAGGTATATGGTTGATAGAGGATTGGGTGAGGCTGTCGCGGGTTATTATTATCCCAAGGCAAACATGATGGGGGCACTAAGGTTATTGTGGCTGTGATTTTCCTGAGAAGAAATGTAAGGGAGGATCGGGTGAATTCACAAGTTGTCCCAAGACAAACTTGAGAGGGCACCAAGTAGGGATGCAAGTTTCCCCTAGGCAAATTCAAGGTGAGACTAGGGCTGAGGCTACGATCATCCCAAGGTAGACTTGAGGGAGTCCTGAGGCAGACTCGAAGGAGGATCGAGTGAGACCACAAGTCCTGAGGCAAACTCAAGGGAGGGTAAGGTGAGGGCACAAGTATTCCCTCGACAAATTCTAGTGAGAAACTAGGGGGTAGTAATCATCCAGAGGTAAACTTGAGAGGGATCTTGGGTTGCAGGTAGCAATCGTCCAGAGGTATAGTTGAGCGAGGGTTGGGTGAGCCTACAAGTTGCCCTGAGGCATATTCGAGGCAGACTGTAGCTACCTAGGCCACAATCAATCATCCTGAGGCAAACTAGAAAGGGGACCAAAGTCGAGCAAGGGTTCAAGTCACCTAGGGCAATCTTAGGGGGAAAGTAAGGTTGTTAAGGCCACAATCGTACTCAGGCAAACTCATGGAAGATTGGAAGAGCCAACGGGTAGTCCTAAGGAAAACTTGAGGAAGAATCAGTCAAAACCACAAGTCACCCTGAAGTATGCGAGGGTGGCTGCATAGGTTGCGAGTCATTCACAAATTAGAGGGGGGGACTAAGGGCATGTTGGGTAATGAGATGAGATGATAAGTTTGTAAATAGTAAGTGAAAGAGTTTTAAGTTGAATAAAAATATTATAAAATTAAAAAATTGTTTGAATATTATTTTTGCTTTGTAATTTGAATAAGTTTTATTATTTTTTGTGTTTTGTTTATAAGTTAAGGAAAATTATAATAATTAGATGAAAATTTTGAAAATTTAAAATTAAAAAGTGATCTTTGGGAAGGAGATTTTGAATCTCAGGGTGACTTTCAACCCTTCCACCTTTTCAAGTTTGCCTCAGGATGACCCATGACCTCGCTGAATCCTCTCTTGAGTCTAAGGAGGATCACAACCTCAACAATGCTAGTTCATCTTGAGGAAAACTTGAAAGGGCGAGGCTGCGAATCACTTTGAGTTAAAAGTTGAGACGACCCATGGCCTAAGGAACACTAGTCCCCACTCGAGCACGCCTCAGGCCAACTTGAGGTTCTGCCCAATCCTCCCTTGAGTTTGCCACGACCTCACCCAATCCTCCCTCAAGTTATCCGAGGATGATCGCAGCCTCAACAACCTTAGTCTTCCCTCCAGTTTTTGCCTTGGGGCAACTTGCGGACTTGTCAAGTATACCTTACACCCAAGATCCCCCCCTCAGGTTTACCTTGGGGCAATTTGCAGCTCCTTCCTATCCTAACTCATAAACTACTGGCAAGGACTCTTGAAGACTTGCGGTACGTCCTCTTGATGCCGCAAGCCAGTCACGAATGCCACGTCCATACAACCTTCAGGGAATAATTAAGGCAGGGGGTACGTCCCTCCAGTGTCCCAAGCAGATTGCTGATGCCTCGTCCACACGTCCTCGCGACTTGCGTAAACTTATGAAGACGGGGTATGTTCACCTGACACCCCAAGCCGATCAAGCAGGCGTTTCACTTCCTCCGTTATCACTACATACGTCTCAACATTCAAGTAAGATCTCATAGTAAATCTATATATTAGGGGTGATATCTGCATGGTACGAGGTAGGGTCACCATGCAGGGGCAAGCTTTTCCACCCGCCAGCACCCCACCCCCCGCCCAAGCCAATACTACAACCCCATGCCCCATTTGGTCTAAAAGTTATTTTTTGGTCCAAGAATATTTTTTAGATCCAAATTATAACATAATTAAAATTGTAAATTAAAAT
The DNA here is from genome assembly GCA_022457165.1 of Juglans mandshurica. NCBI lineage: Eukaryota > Viridiplantae > Streptophyta > Magnoliopsida > Fagales > Juglandaceae > Juglans > Juglans mandshurica. Next base: position 20,486,253 of record CM039629.1, on the reverse strand, counting down.
AAATAAATACAAAAAAATAAAACTATTAAAATAGTTTTTAAACTCATTAGAGTTGTATTTTGAATTGCCTATAGGAGGCCAAGGCAATACAATAGTCATATTTAAGCAATGTGGGACTCACTATGGGCAGGGGCTAGAGCGGGGTAACGAGGTGCGGGCCCCCGCTGCCCACCCCTACTATATATCTATTCTAATGCGTACCTTGAAGAATATTTATTGGACTGCATTTCCTAAAGATATCGTCTTGTCCGAGCACGATGGGGGTGCCCTTTCTGGGCTAGTGTCTCTACAAGACCTATTACCTCGGCGTGAATATCTCACGAGATGAGCCCTAGTTACAACTCTAGGTGTAGTCACTCGATCTCACCGAACGGTGCATTTTACCTAGTTACAACCATTCCTCAACTTCCTTCACGTGGGCTTCTCGCACAACCTTTTTATTCGTCTCATGACCTCTCATCGCACCTAGCCCACATTTTTCCTCAACAAATAGAGAATGTGAAATTTTGGACGGTTATATGATCAATAAAACTGACCTGTGAAGTTTAGCTCCCATATGAGCTGCCATTTCTTTTAAATTACATATGAAGAAGGCGTGTCATCTTGCTTGACCTTCTCCACCTGGTTTTAGTATCCTCACAAATTCCAAAGCAAAAAAACTAAAGTTGCATCATTTATATAATCATAAAGACGAACCTCAACTTTGAGAAAGTATTGTTGGCTCAGGAGGAGGTGTTCAAGAAGCTGAACGTCCTTTTAAGTGCGAGCTAGGCCCAACTTCTCCCTCAGATGTGAGTGGTTTTCCCTCTTTTCGATGAACTATCTGTTCAAAAAATACAGCAAAGATAAAACAGTTGCAATTTACCCTGCATCGTGATACTTTTATTTATGGAGGTAGAGGCCCAGATTAAAACCTACTGTAATTACAGGCCCTGTGATTTCTCGAATCTTCTTTGGCTTCCAAGTCTTAATTCTCATGCCACCAAGGTATTTAAAATGCTTCTCACCCTGATATTAAGAGAAGGAATATTAAAAAATGCTGGAAACGAATAAACAAAATGAAACTTCAAGATAGAAAGTTCAATGAAAGATACAATTTGATGTCAGTCCACTTTCAGGTCACAGAAGAGTAATTACTACACTTTATAGCTAGACTAGAAATATATAAGCTTGGCTTTGGATGTTATTATTACTAGATATATAGTATCTAAAGACAGCAATGAGGTGGCTTTGGACGATTTCCAAGATTGACACCATTTTTTATGTAAAGCAAAAGGATCATCAATTCGAAGCATTCTAATATATTTAAACAGAACTTAAAACATCAGGTACATTGAGACCTTCCACTAAAGTTTCCTTGTGAAACTAAAAGGTTAAATAAAGCTAGTTCTAGCTTGGTACATGGAGATCTTCTTAGCCAGATTAATTCTGACTTGCTTATTTATCACTTATCAACCCGTAAAAAAGTATAAGCTCATATCACCTCTCATTGAAGATGCCTACCCAACATTTGAAATCATCTGCATCCCTATATATATATATATATTCGGTTCAAGCAGTTTGATATGCAAACCAGCTTTTACGTTCTTTTTCCACAAGAAGAACATTCATGCTCTATTTCATAGGTATGAATTGCAAAATGTTCTCGAGTGTTCTACTTTTCAGATTATAAAGTTTCCACCATCACCATCAAGCATAGATATTCGAAGTCAAAGATAGGCGAGATATAAAAAAAAGGTTCGATTACATTAACAACTACATCACTATCCATTTCCTGAGTTTCGCACTTAAGAATGAATTTCTCATGAGCAAGACTGCCATCACCATCCTTCTCGTCGCCAGAAGGGTTGGTTTTGGGATTTGGGGTTAACAGCACAGGTTCCGAACCAGTTCGTCTTGCAGGCTTAAAAGTTTGCTTTTCATCTGATTCATTATCTGAATCAAAGGGATTATAACTAGAAGAAGATGGAAAGACGCCAACGGGAATAAAACATGAACATATATATAGAATTTGATTTTTTTTTTTTGGAGATGATGTGAATCAAGAACTATTTGTTAAACTAAATGACTTTTGTGAAAGCCAATGACAGAGAAGCAAAGACTCTAAGCATACAAAGAAAAAGAGAGAGAGAGAGAGAGAGGGAGAACGACGGAGACATAAAAGGAGAATTAGAAATGTACTGCATTGCATTGATGTGCAAAAGTAAGAGATGTACCATTCAAAACAAATAAAAAAAAGCCATTCCCCAGTTTTTCTCCGCAATCACAGAAAGCAAGGATAGATAGGTATTACAAACGAAGGTACAAACGAAGCAAGATCGAGATCCGGGAACAGAATCAAAAGAAAACAAACAAAGAGCGGAGGAGTACCAGAATCGATTGCCAAGAAGAAAATAAATCAGGGAAAAATCTTTGGTCTCCGAGTCCCACAAAGAAAAGCTTCCTACACGAGCCAATCTATATGCACTTTGTAGAAAAATTGATAGAACGGATCCGAGGATACAAACCAAACCTCAATGTGAGAGAAAAGAGAGTACTCAAATGGAACTCTATTTCTCTCTTTCTTTCTCTCTCGGTGTATGTGTTTATTTGCGGGTGAAGAAGATGAAACACAGGTGAGAGGCGCCAGAGGAAATGCAGAGTACTCAAATAGCCCTCTGAAAAGTTTTTCTTCGACAAGATTTTGGACCGTTGGAATTCCTCACCATGTTTTGAAATTTTGGATCCGTTATGTTTTTTACTGCACATATATATATATATATATATATATATATATATATATATTATATATATAAATTGTCAAAAACACACCCATATCAATTGTCACTCCAACGAAAATATATATAAATATATAATTATCAAAAACACCTATTTTCAAGTTATACTAAAAGAATTATAAAAAGCTATTTATCTAAACAAGATTTAAAAATAGTTTAACTAATAATTCTTTTGAAAAGAGTTAAATAAATATTTTTAAACAAATGTTTTTAATTAATTTAACTTACAAAATCTGTGTAAATAAGAGAATTCTGAAAAATTAGTTAACTAAGAACTAAAGAGACAAAAATTGTTCAACTAAAACCTAAAAGACTTTGAAAAATTAAATAAATTCGAAAGTTCAATTGCCTGAAGTTCAATTGCAATTTACCCAAGACCTCCCATTTCTTTGCTATGACTGAGTTGCAATTCACTACAACTGGGATGCTGCTGTAAATCAAAAGGACAGGAAAATTGGAATTGGAGTCCTCATTAGAGATTACCATGGTCTTTTTATTGGAAGTTTACAGGCTCACAGAAATCTCAAAGGATCCTCTTTTGATGCTGAAGCATACGGTATGCTCCTAGCTGCATTTTTTTGCATAGAGGTTGGCATAACACATTTTTGTCTGGAGGGTGATTCAAAGCAAGTAGTGGATTTATTGAAGAATTACACAAAGAATTGGAGCTTGGGTGGCTGCCTGGTAGAAGATGCAAGAGAGATTATGAATTCATATGCTTGTTGGTCAGTTACACATACAAACCGAGAAGCTAATATGGCAGCACATCATCTAGCAAAAACTGCTTTCGGTTGCTCAGAGGATATCTATGATTTTGAAACATGCCCCTCGTGTATCTTACATATAGTCACAAAAGAAATGATGTAGTGTTTCTTTTACTCGATTATGTTCCTGGAGTTTGATGTTTTTGACATCTTTGATTAATGAGATCAGTTCTTTCATAAAAAAAAAATTGCAATTTACCCTCTTGATCCAGGAGTCAATAAGAGCCAAGCCTTTCGCTTGTCGTTACTAAGAACGACCCTTCCTAACGGGGTCCTAGTTTTCCTTCATCGTAGGTGGTAACTATCGTTTGCTTCAGGACCATGTCTCCTATTTTGAAGGTCTGAGGTTGGACTTGTTTGTTGAAGTACTGTTCGACCTTTCGTTTGTTAGCGGCCTTTCAGTTTGCTGTTTCTTCTCGTTTCTCTTCTAAGAAATCCAAGTTTTCTTTTAACTCTTCATCGTTTCGCTCCAGGTTAAATTTCATTTATATTTGTATAATTATAACATACATTTGTGATGTCGTGAACATATGTAGGATGCACTTGAAAATATTGAGGAATACAATTAATGAGAGGCATTTATCGAATGACGAACTACAGAAAAGGCACCAAGACCAATTTTGTAATTGGTTTCAAAACTATGTACTATTTACACCTCATTTAATATTATATCACATAATTTGTTATGTCTCTCTAGTTTTCATCTTTTAATCAATTCTAATACATAAAACCTTTCAGGTAATGAAAATAGATGACAATGGAAGAAGTGAATTGGGCTATAAAGTCGTAATGCATTCTAAAGGTCCCATGCAAGTTGCCAAAGAATTTAAGCAAATTGCCATCAATGGCACAAAATATCGTACTAGGAAATATAAAAATGGGCAGAAAACTCAGAATTGTGGTGTTAGTGTGTGTATTGAAAATGGCCCTGCTTGGTATGGCCAATTAACACGCATAATTGAGATTATGTATTATGATGGATCTCGATATGTGTTATTCAAATGCGATTGGGCAGACGTTACTAAGGGTAAAGGTTTCAAGGAGGACAAGTTTGGGTTTAGTCTTGTAAATTTTTCTCATCTAGTACACACTGGTAATCGGATAACTGATGATCCGTTTGTTTTATCTTTCCAAGTATCTCAAGTATATTATGTGGCAAATGAAAGATGCCCAAATTGGATTATCGTCGTTAAGACAAAACCAAGAGATGTGTATGACACTGGTGAAGAAGAAGTGACGAATGACGATGAATATTTAGTCAATGAATATTGTAACACTTCCAACGATGAAGCTATTAAACCTACTATTGATGATGTTGTGTGGATGCGAAATGACATAGATGGAATGACAATCAAAACTCCTCAATAATGTTGAGTAAGAAATATATATTTAGACTTTTTAACATGATATCTCTTATAACTTTACTTCTATATCATATCATGCTCCAAATATTATTATTTCTATTGATTTGCATATATGTAAACTTGTTTTTTGTATAGGTACAATGGGTCCAAAAAAGAAGGGAAAGACTATCCAACCACACTTGCGAAGCCAATCTACTTCAATACCAGCTGTCCATAGTGAGACGCAATCATACCCATCCCTTGATAGGGCGACCCATTCATTACCTTCTGTCGATGGGCCGCCCCCTTCCGTTGATAGGATGGTGGAGTCATCACCTTCGGTAGATTGTCCTTCTCAACCATCATTACCTTCACAGAAAGGGACCCAACCTTCTATATCGATACAAACGGGAGGCCAACTATCCACACATATAGAGATCAACAGAGGGAGCCAGCCATTGCACACCTATACCAATTGAACCACATCCGAAAGTAGAAAATGTCGACTTGTATTTCGACATTGGAGATCGTTTTGTTGTCATTGTTGGTATGTTTTTATTTTTCTTACTTCTTATTTATTTCACTATGAATGCACACTTACAAAATAGTAACAATATCACTAAATCCATTTTTGCAGATAGTAATGGAGGTAGAGTAAAAAGACCATTGCACTCGATTCATGACATTTGGCATCTTCCAGAAGGGGAGCAAATTGATATGGAGCTCAATAATCTTGGTCAACCATAAAAAAAAAGACCCAAAGGTGGTAAGGTTTGGTGGCCTGATAGCGAAAACTAATAAGTTGGTTCCAATAATTTATAACGATTGGAGGTCGGTGCCTAAAACCATAAAGGAGGAAGTATGGGGTCTTAAATGGTATAAAACTTGTAGTAAACCATTATTATTAATTAAATAGATATATTTTGAAAATTAAATAGATATATTTTGAAAACTTGTAGTAAACTTGTATAAATGGTTTTTGACTGTACCACAAGTTTAAAGTTCCTGATGACAAATTGGATGCATTCAAAAAATTGATACTGAAGGACCTGGGAAAGAAATGGAAAGACTACAAGCACGAATTGAAGAAAAAGTTACTTCATGAAAAAGACACCTCTGCAGCACAAGTTCTGACAATGACAAGTCCTGATATGGTAGACTTATCGTAACTAGCGGAGTTGGCCAATCTTTGGTTCGATCCAGAATATATGGTAACAACGCGCAACCAACTAGTCATTTTAATCATAAATCTCATAGTCTTTGTGATGTTGTAGTCAAAATGTAATAACAATAAGAAGTGTCGTAAGAAGCAGGTGGTTGTTCACAGCGGAGGATCAAATAGTTATGCATAATATGCCCATGATGCGGTATTTATTTAAAAGTATTTTTTTACTTTTGAATATCTGTTAATTCTTTGTTTTTGATATGTGTTTAATCTAGAATATTGGATGCAACAAAAATCAACTGGGACATTGCCAAGTCGAGATCAGTTGTTTGTCACGATCCATAAGAGAAAGGATGACATCCACTACAATGATGAGACGAGGAAGAAAGTGGTATATGTTTATTTTTAAATTTATTACTTTTTAATTTTAATGGATTTATAAGATGAATAATGCGTATTTTGTATTATCTATTACAGGATGAGATGAAGGAACTTTTAACAGAGGACACAAGTCCCATAGAAATGGGGTCTGGAGGAACTATGGCTTGGGCATCAGATGATGTTTATTATAAAGTTATGGGCCCAGAACGGCCTGGACATGTGCACTGTTTGGAGTTTGGGCCAATCCCTACAAGATAAACTTGTCAACATTTACTATCAACTTCTACGCAACAAAATGATATATCCAAGGAAGAGTTTGATAAAATGTGGAACGAATTAACTCAATTGCGAAAATTAGTACACACATTCGTGCATGCATAGGTGAGCACCCCACATATGTTAAATTGATATCAATTAACCTTATTTTGAAATTTTTGGACCTTCATTTGAATATATATTCTGGCTTAAGTACAAAATCAAATAAAAAATGAAAATAAAGAGAAAGATGAAGAAGAGGGGAATGATGAAGATGAAGAAGAGGATAAGAATGACAAGGACGATGATTGGGGGATTATAAGTAAAGAATCTTAAATCTATTTAATTATATAAAAGCCAAGTTATAACTTCTGACTTGGCATTCATACCGCATTAGTCGGTGTTAATGTTCCCACATATTCTTAAAATGGGCAATGCTCTTTTTACTCTTCGAAGACAAAATCTAGGAAAGTCGACCCTGGAGAAACTCCACAAACTACAAACAACAAACTAAATTCTAAAAGAACAAAAAAAAAAAAAAAAATATATCTGTTAAATGTGTTATGCAATTTTCTTTATTAATTAAGGGTATTTTCGGTCTTGTATGCCCAACTGACTCAGTCAATGGGCTGTTAATTCGTGGGTTTTAGTTGAACGGGTCCGCACTAGTCCGTGCGGATTAAATGGGTCATGCACAGTCCATGCGTAGTAGTACTTATTATTTGCATCTGTTTTCCTTATTTTTCTCATCTGTAAACATCCTATTAAAAGGCACAGTTATCACAAATGGAAATCAAGGAATTTTTCTCAACTCATTGCCGAGAGCAATATTGGAGTGGCTGGCTACTCGAAGTGCCATATTAATCACACAAATCCCTGGATCTAACAATCTGAATCCAGCAGAGCTATGGAATCTCCAAAGTAATTGTTTTATTCACAAGAAAGAAGTCTGGATGGTTCCAAAAAATCAACCGGAAGATACTACCGGATATCTAGGTGCAAAACTCATCCTCTGTTTCAGTGGGTAAAAAACAGAGCTTTCCACTTGCAGTGGTTTTTGAAAATTACAGAGATTTTCTGGAAAAGTTGGGACTAAACACAATTACAATTACCCAAGAAAAGAGAAAGTACAAACCCGAACATATACAGCAGGTTAAACTCATAGTTGAATATTCAACCGTTTGAATATTTTGTTATCCAAGAAAAGAGAGAGTACAAACTCGAACTTTATACAACCGTTTAAACTCATAGTTGAATATTCAAGTGTTTGAATATTTCGAATATTATTGATATTAGCCTATTATCTATACGAAGCGGTGCAATTAATGGCCAAGCGATGCATAGTTTTACAGTTTAAACTCATAGTTCCCGTAAAACACGAAAACACGAAGAAGCCTCAAAATCTTCCTGTAAAACACGAAGAGACAACCGAATGGTCAAGCGGTGCGATGGTAAACTTTAAACACGAAGAGGCAACCGAAGTAACCGAAAAAAAAAAACCGAAGAGGCATGCGATTTTCTGCGTTTCAAAAAGGAACCGAAGAAGCGTTTATATATATTTTAGAAAATTGCTTTTCTTTCTTTCACTTTCTTTTCCCCTCTCTCTCTCTCAAATCAAGTGAGGCCAGGCCACTTTCTGCATTCAACTGTGTTTCGGGCGTGGAGGTGCTGAAGTTTGAAGGAAAATTAAAAAGGTGATTCTAACTGTCTATTATCAATGTATTACCATTTTATTATAAATTAGTTTGGCCTACGTACATAATGCATGGGTTTGAAAATTCCTCAAGATCATCGAGATCATCATTAATGTTAGGAATATTCTTGATTATGGTACTAATTGTATCTATTTTATATTGTTTTAAATTGAACAATCATAAATATATATATATATATATATATTACATTTTTAATATTGTAAATTCACCATGAAATATTTATTGGTAGAGTAAACTCTTTTATATATGCATACTTCATTATATATATATATATATATATATATATATATATATTTGATATTTTTTTTTAATAGTCATGGTAGTGATTATGTATAATGAATTATTTAGATTTATAAAATCCAATATAAATAACGGTCCGCACATTGAGCGGGTAATGGGCTTGTTATATTAATATTTTAGTTTAATAGTATTTGCAACTTTTCTTAATTGAGATCATATTTATGGTAATGTCATATATCGACGTTTGCTCTATTTTGCTAAGTTGGAATTCGAACGAATTATAAAAGTATTGAAGTCAAGTATTAGGTGAAGTGGTGGATTATGCATTAGTTTTACTACTCTTTTTAAAAGTTGTGAATCTTAGTAAGATGCCCTTTATTAGTTGGGCTCATAACCCATTCTTTGAATAAACAATCGAATTCGGTATAACATTTCATCTACTCGTGATACAAATGTGAAAAATGAATAGCTACTCAAAGAATGATTCATGAAGAGAACCATAATTTGATAGGTGTTAGTTTGTATAATATTCAGGCAGTTTTGACACTTTGGTAACTTTGTACAATATATTTGTAGTACTTTTTGTTTGTGTTTGTTCAATTGGTTTAGCAACTAGGAATCTCTCTCGTATTGGTAAAATTAGTGATTTATAAAGAAAAATTATTATTCAAGTCCCTTCAATTTTTATATTTTTCTCAAACCAATCATTATAATTCAATAGGTTCCAACATATTTTAACATATTTTGTCATAAAGTTTGCAAGCACCACATTCTTTTTTAAAAAGGAATAAATATGAGATCCATATTAAAAAGTTAAAATTTTAATAATAGACTTTATTTTTTTTAAAAGGAATGTACGACACTTATACAATAATTTTTAAAATGAATGCATAATACTTACATTACTTAATTAAATATTGAAGGAAAGAGATTGAACGGCATCACATTGAGATCTCGACACGCGAACTCTCTTCTATAGTTCTATTGTACCTCCCTCCCTCCGGAACTGGAATGGGTTATACCATTACTGGTAGGGCACCCCAGAAATTCAACTAAGATTTTGGAGATATTTTGGTAACATGGCAACTATATATATATATATATAGCACACTTTGCCTTCACTTTTAGAGTGCAAAAAAAGATCGAGCGGAGCAGAGGAATTTCCATTATCCACATATAAATTCGGGTATTGGTATTAAAAATGATTAAGTTATTGGTTTTGTTTATTGAGCAGGAGAGGTGGTGGCAGTGACACATTATGATTATTTTTTATATTTTTTTGTGGCAAAAACTTAAGTATTTTTTTCTTCATATCATTTAAATAAGCATTTTTATTCTTTTTAATTACCGGCGTAAAATTGATCAATTGTCGACTTTTTTTAAATGTCGCCACAACTATATATTATTACTGGTGTAAGAATATAAATGCCGAAAAACTACTACTTTATCAACGTAAAATTGAACAAATGTGGGTATTTTTTTAAACAATATAAACGCCGGAAAACTCAATAATTTACCGGCATAAAATTGATCAATGGCTGGCGTTTTGTTAAACGCCAAAAAAACTATACATTATTTCCGGCATAACGATATAAACGCCGAAAAACTCAATAATTTACCGGTGTAAACTTGATCAATTTTCAGCATTTTTTGAAATGCCGCCAAAGCTATATATTATTACCGGCGCAATAATATGACCGCCTGGAAACGACTAATTTACCGGTGTATAATTGAAATATTTTTGACATTTTTTTAAATGCTATCAGAGCTATATATTATTACCAGCGTAACAATATAAATGTCGAAAAATGTGATTATTTAGCAATATAAAAATTAAGCGCCAGCAATAATATATTTTTACCGGCGCATAAACAACCGCCGATAATATAAACGCCAGCAATTCTGTTTTTTTTGTAGTGATGTAGATGTGTCATAATAGTGCCGTTGCATGTTCTGGAGTTGTTTATAAAATAATATATGAAACAAATTTTGGATTCTATTTTTTTTTATTAATGTTATAGATGTTGCAAGTTATTTGTTAGTGTAATATTTATCCTGTAATGGGTCTTATTTTGACTATAGTTGATATCAGTATAAAATGGTAAGAAAATTATCATCCTGTAATAGATCTACTACTTGTAAACAATTTGTTTACAACTATGACTAAAAATAATATATTTTTTAAAATTTAAGTTTGACTTTTATTTTGATTTGATGTTTTTAAATATTTAAAAAATACTATTTTAATAAGAATTGTAAATTAATTGTGATTGGGTTGAAAGCGTATCACTACTACTTAGAAGAAAAAAAACGTATCACTATTCCTAATTTAATACTATAAAGTAAATTAATTGTGATTGGGTTGTAAGCTGCTCCAAAGTGAATGATTGAAGGAAGAGTTCTTCTACACTTAAGCTGCTACAGTACCCAACACCACACACTGCCGACGTGGAAATTTTTTATTTTTTTTTTCTTTGATGCTACAGTAAAATGCACGCATTTTACTGAAACTCAATCCGACTTTTTCCCCAAATGCTTCATTTCGAAATTGCCTCCCTCGGTCTCGCCCCTGCTCCTCCCGCTCGGTTCCTCTGCATCTTCCATCGTCGTCCGCGTGCAGCCTGCCGTTATCCACGTGCAGCGTGCCGTCTGCCGTCAGCCGTCCTGTTCCACCGTCTGCATTGTCCTGTTCCCGCGAGGTTTTTGTTGTAATGCACGATTTACTGGTGCAGTGAACATAATCCTCTTAAATGTGAAAGTAGTTTGTATTATTAATTCTTTGGGTGTTGTTTAGACGATGAACTTGGTCTAATTCATGTTGTCCCGATTTCATTCCCATTTTACTGGTTTAAACATGTGGAGTTGGAGGCTAGACCGTGTAAAACACAGCATTCCTGTAAGACTAGGAATGGCAAAGAAAAGATCTGAAAGAATTACAAAAATGGCAATAAATATCTTGGATGTTATATTGTGAAGTCAGTTTTGTTTTCATAATTTTTTGGAGTCAGTACAAATCATAGTTATGTTGTTTGTTTCTTCAGAATCTTGTGTAACTTAGATACCGTGCAGAAGGAAAGCTTAAACCCGTTGGATTACTTTTTTTTTTTTTCTTGTAATGTCGATCTAATGAATGTTAGATTACTTTTTTGTAATGTCATCTAATGAATGTTGGATTACTTTGTTTTTTTTCTTGTAATGTCGATCTAATGAATGTTAGATTACTTTTTTGTAATGTCGATCTAATGAATGTTTGGATTACTTTGTTTTTTTTCTTGTAATGTCGATCTAATAAATGTTGGATTATTTTATTTTTTTTTCTTGTAATGTCGATCTAATGAATGTTAGATTACTTTTTTTTTTTCTTGTAATCAAACCACATCCACAAGCATAAAATTCAATAACATGAGTTACCCATAAAATTCATTGTTTCGGCATCATTGGGTAGCAAGCAAGGGATACAGTAAAACATGAAATTACTACTTTCATTCCCATTTGGACAGAATGACCTTACCGTCATGGAGTGGAAGATGCGCACCAGATGAAAACGAAGTTCCTTTCTCGACTGTTTAGGGTTTCTTTCGACTGGCGAAAAAGGGAGGGGGGAGATTTGGAGTTGGAGAACCTGCAAAATGTGGACAAAGGAAAATAGGTCAGAACCTGCAAAATGTTGAGAAAGGAACTACTTCGGTTCCTTTCAAAATGTTGAGAAACCAACACTGCGATTTTGGTGGGTGCGGGTCGAGAAATCACCTATGGATTGCGATTTTGGTGGGTTATGGACAGAGGGAAGTGAGGGAGACGGGGAGGGAACTCTATAAAGGGACGAAGGCTTGGTGGGTGCAGCTCGTTTCGTGGGTGCGGCTCGTTTCACACAGAGAAGCTGAGGGAAGCTGAGGGAGACGGTGACAAAGGCTTGGTGGGTGCGGTCAGAGAGAGCGCGATTTCTCAGAGAGGGAAGTGAGGGAAACTTAGGGAGACGGGAGGAACGGGAGGAACGGGAGGAATGAAGGACGATCCTGCTTCATCTGGGTTCGGAAGTGTAGGAAGTGTAAAACCGTGACATGGCGACCAGACCGGGTTCGCCACATCACGGTGTATGGTGTTGGTTTGTTGAACCGGCTTAGGGATAGATTTATTGTTGAAGGAAAGACTTTCATTGCACGCTGTATTTCTTTGTTTTGGAATAGAAACATAGGTTTTCTCTAAACTGGATTCGAGGAAAAGAACTTCTATCAACATTCATAAGTTGATGAGACTAATATATTTCCATGGTGGAAAAAGTCTGATTCTATGTAGATTGTAGTCGAAACAAATCTGAGGTTGGATAAACGATTGCTTATTAGATAGTTTAGAATCTTTATAATGTACTAATACTCTTCAAGGCGGAGTAATCTAGCTTAACTGGTAATAGTTTTTGGTGTTGTGACTGGGAAGTAGATTTTGGGTTTAAATATTTCGACGCAAATCATTTCTAGGATTGCTTTTCTGTTGCTTAAAAATCAGTCCACTACATGATATAGGTAATTATGAATTAACCTATCTGTTGTGACTAAAGTACAACTTTAAAACTAGGTACGAAATGGGAAATATACCTTATTTTTGTTGTCTTTCCTCTCTTAGTGTCCATGTCTTTGTATAGTAATATCGATTTGTCGAGAATCTGTTGGAGTTTGAGCAATTCATGGGTCCCTAGATTCAAGAGTATCCTTATTATCAAATTTATAAAGTCAAAGATGTGAACTGTGCTTGATTATCTTTTGGCATTATGCTTTCCCTTATTCATTTTGTTTCCTGTTTACTTTGTTCAGCAGACATTCTCTTATCATTCCAGGATCACTTTTCTGTTGCTTAAGGGCCAATATATCCACTACATATAGGTAATTATGAATTATAAGTTTCATTTTGTATTAAGCCAATATGTTGCTGATCATTTTGTAATGAGTATGTACAGATGGAATCTATACAGATTATGTGTCTGATGTTGTGTTAGGTTTAGACAACATATAGATGGAGTCAATTTGGCTAATCCTAACATGCTTATTGTGTGGTACGTTTAATCTAAGATGGAGTTAGTTTCGCTAATCCAATAAGAATATAGATGGTGTTGTGTTGACTTTGCACGGATGGAATCAGTTTGGATTATGTGTATAGCATCTTTCTGAACTGTGTGGATAAAATAAATATCTACATGTAGCTGGCCTCTAAATTTGTTTCTCGGCATTTTCTCATTTATATGCTCTTCTTGTGCTTTACTTTCATCTTTTACGGTATGGAGAGATTATATTATTCGTCTTTTTTTGACAAATCTAAAATAGTAATAATGATAATTAAACTTATGGGATACCAAAACCAATAGACTGGATTATTATCATAACAATACATGAATGGTTTCCTCATTAACTTATGTGCAGTTGATAATTGCGGTGCTTTCAAAAGTGCTTTTTATCAGCAACGTAACAATCAAAACTACTGGATGTTGTATGTATATATTTGTGTTTCACTGCAATCATTATTCTGTTCTCTTTTTTCCATTGACCAACAAATGAACTGTGGCCTACTTGATTACCTTCCTAAGATGTTTTCTATGATGTTATTGTTGCATGCGGCACCCCAATGCATGCATATGATTTGGTTGTTCATTAGAAATAGCTAATGGTGGCTACACTACAACACAATTGTTTTTTAGTAACAGTTGAGAAATTGTGACAGTCTCCAAACCGTGACTAAAGACAGATGAGACTTTTTTAATGTTCCAACGTATGAGAAATTTACGTTCGAACGTCACATATACATTCGAACATTGTGACTACTTACGTGCAAACGTGAAATGTTTTGGCGCCAACGTTCGAACGTTAATAATTAACATTCGAACGTAAAATGTTTTGTGCCAACATTCGAACATTAATTGTAAATTTAAATTAAATATGACTTTAATTTAAAAATTATGTAGTTTTTATAGTGCATAATTTGTGAACAAGTCTAAAAAATTGACTTGTATATATTTATATATATACAATTTGTAATATATAAATATATATTTATGTTTATATATATTTGAAGTGCAGTGATTTAGAATTAAAGATGGTATAACATTAAAGATGGTATAACATTAAAGAAGATTGATAATTGAAATTAAAAAACCATAGAAATATTAAATAATACTTTACATATAATAAAAGCAAAATATAAAATATGATCGAATTTCTTAAACAACACTTAGATGATAGAGTTGTTCGCGAAATTCAAACTTCGTACCTCTTCAGTCAAGGTATCATCCTTGTCGTTGAGGATACCTACACGATGGGCGATCTCGGAGGTAGACGCCTCTATAACCGCGAGTAATCGATCGATCTTATGATCGATATGCGCAGTCAGCTGTGAGATCACCGCATCAACTCAAGTAGGCCGCACATCTCCCACAGATGTACTCGGCGGCTGCTGACTACTACTCCCCACATGCCCTGGCTCAGGCTGTGTTGGAGGAACTAGATCCTCTACAGGGGTGGTTGACGTCCCTCGCCTGTCCAATGCTACGTGATGCGTGGTCATGTCGATGGGGCACATCTGATCTTTGACATGCTCCTCTGGCTGGGTTGGCACTCCCCGTGCAAGTAATAGCCGGCTGATCAGGAAATCGTATGAGAGATTATTTGTAGAGACGATGCTCGCCCAGTAACAGATCCTTTCAAAGATGTGCATTGGCAAATCTATGGGATCTCCACGTGCCACTCATATAAAAAGCTATGCCCGAAGCCGACTAAATATGGTTTTATGTGCCACAGGATCCACGTATGTTGCAACAATAAGGTGCAACATGCGAAAGAAATGTAGCAGATGGTTCTGGTTGAAGGCGTTTTTCCTCTCGATCAATTAACCTCAAAAAAAAAAAAGAGTTAAAAAAGTGATTGAAATCTCGTCAGTAAGTGTAAATTTCCTGTTACAGGTAATTAAGTGGTTTCCTTTAAGAGATCAAGGAGAAAAACTTCACTTAAACTAGTGCAAATGAAACATTAATAGTAAGGCATTAAGAAACATCCTTTTACCTCATCTTCATGCATAAACATTAATCTTCTTAACATCATCAATCATTCGTTACCTTTACTTCATCAATATTATGGTCGTTACACACTGTTAACCCGTGTGTTAGAGTTAACAACCCTCGCGATCAATAGTTCTTCTTTGAGCAATCAGCTTAAGAATCGAACTACAAAGATGGGTCATGACTAGGTTCATCGACAATGATGTATTCCAATGTTGCCATCCATCCTAACCTTTGTGATACCGTCCTCATCATTATATGGTCAGATCATTAACCTCATTACATGCAGTCATACATTTCTTTCTCTCTCTCTATCTTACCTTATATTTCATTCTTTAAAATAAACAATCGTCCAATATAGTATTCAGTCACACAACAGTCATGCAATTCTAAAATCATAAAGCATCTATCATAATATATTGAGTTCATATAAAGAAGGGACTCTCAAAGGAGGGCTTATACGCATACATATATACTTTTGAAAAATATTCTCTCTCTCTCTCTCTCTCTCTCTCTCTATATATATATATATATATACTTTTGAAAAAAAAGTAGTTTCATATGGTTTACTATAAATGTAACACACCTGATTGATAGGGTTTGGATGACTATAAAATATGAGAGAAAATACAAGAAAATAGGTCAAATTTGAGGTTGACCTAGCCTCTAAGAAAAAGAGAGAAAAGAAAATAGAGATATATTTTCATTAATGATTCTGGATGATCTCCCATGGTGCATGCAACCCCACTACAAATACTCAACTGCTCTTACTAACTAATGGGCCCAAGCCAATCTTAACCAAACAGTAAAAGTAAAACAACTCATATAATCCTAATATCTATATATGGGCCATGACCCAAATCATCTCTAACATCAACACTAACTTGTAAATAAATAAATGGCCACTAGCCAACAAGTCCAGCCTAACTGAGCCCGTTAAGCCCCAATGCCTTCGGTCCATTACTATGCATGTAAATAACTGTGACAATAAATGATGTATTTATACACTAATCACATCAGTAAATAACAAAAAACTTAGACCCAAGTTTTTAATGCACATTTTAAGAAACACATTATGAAAGTTCTTGATCTTGAAACAGCAAGTTTCAACTTAAAAGTACTATGGTTCCATAGATATAATGTTGTTTAGGATATATATTGTGAAATTTGAGCCATTAATGACATCGTAATTAATGAGAATTTCAAGTAAAACAAGTCATAAAAAAGAATATTATTCAATAAGATCATAAGCCTAATCTTTAATTCTATCGAGTTTAATTGGTGTATGGTTTGGAGGGGCCGATTTGGTCAAATATTGAAAGGGAAAGCTGAGTTATGTTGGGCTGGTTTTCAGCGTCACAAGAAATTAACAATTTTCATCACGGTTATGCCCAGAACTTTCTATTGTGGACTAAGGCTCTATTTGCGTAGAACACTCAACTACTATTTATTATTTTATCATTACTTTTTACCTATTTTTCACTACTATTTAATATTTATCATTACATTTTTACTATTATTAATAGAATATTTGAGATCACCTCACTACCTAAACACAACCTAAAAGTTCCAAATCTGAAGGATTATGTTTGGAAATAGATCTCACCCCAAAATTTTCATCTCATCTCAAGAATCTTCTTCCCAAACATAATTCAAATACAACTATTTTCAAACTAATCATTACAATTTTCTCAAAATTTTAAACAAAAAATAAAAAACAATTCATTTTTTTCAAATCCTCAAACAAAAATAATATTATAAAACTATATTCTAACAATATTTTAATTTTATAATAATTTTTATTCAACTTTTTCTCTCTCCTTTCTCAAGATCCAAAAAATAATCAACCCACACTATTTCACTACAATTCACAAACTATTTTACTACTATTTACAAAATTCTTATCTCATCTCACTTCTCAAACTGCTCGTTTGGATAGTGGAGTTGTAAAGGAGTTTTTTCCCCTATCAGCCCACAGGGCAAGCTGACAAAAGGCTTCTAGGAAGTAAGTTGGGGAGCCCAGTCGGGGCCAACGACCCTCCTCTAAAAGGAATTAGTGAGCTTCTGCAGAGTACTCAGCCCACCAGCGAAACTCACCCACGAAGCAACCCACGCTTTGGGAAAGTGAACGGTAGGGGTAGATGAGACTTGCCACCTTGACACCTCCCCGATGACACCCTACCCTCTAGAGCCTGTGCAGACAGGTGAGCGGGAAATACAGGGAACCCTTGATCTCCTGATAGCAGGCATGGAGGGGCTTAACAGGGAGCGTCCGTAGGGAAAAGTGAGTCAGGAAGCCACACCACATTAATGGCACCACTCCCCAGGCTCTACACTGCATTAATGACGCCGCCCCAGAAGCCACACCGGATTAAAGGATTCTGACAAACGAGCTGTGGGAAGGACATAGGCTCCTCAAAGCCAAATACGAGTCGTCCCCGCCAAAGACCTAGTATAAAATTCGATCCCCAGGTACGAAAAACTCTTTCTGATTCCTCTAAGTTCGCACACAAAATACTAAGGAGATATACTGACTTTAGTATCGGAGACTCCTCGGCCACCACCAAGGCCATTCATTCTCCGTGTTTGCTTAAGTATGTAGGTGAAGGCCTAAAGACCCGAGTTGATGGAACCCGGCCCAAAGGCGCGTGAAACATGACATTAACAGGAGTGTTCTCAAAACACTTTACTACTATTAATTACTTTTTACTACTATTCAATACTATATAATATTTTATCATTACTTTCACTATTATTCACAGAATATCTGAAATTACCTCACTACTCAAATGCAACCTAAAAGCTCCAAATCTAAAGGATTTTGTGTGTGCGCATGCGCCGCTTTTGCTATCCAAAAAATGGTTGCCCTAGTGACCAGACACAAAGGAAATCTGTGACCCCTTGCATATGACTGTGTCGTTTTGGAAATACGACGGCCAGTCTCTTATCATAGAAACATCATCCTCTTCAATTAGACCCATGCATCACATCTTTTAGACTGTATGACAAAGTATAATGATCTGGAAATGGGATGGGGTCTTATTAATCTCTATCCTCTAAAACAATGGCTTTGTACAAAAGAGGAAACATGTTGCATGGATTGAGAGAGCATCTCAATTCATCTATTTTCATCTCATCATTACAACTTTTTCAAACTCTCACACAAAATACAATAAAAAATTCAAAATTTTCAAATCTAAAAATAAAAATTCAACTTTCATCTCATCTCAACTCGGTATCCAAATCTCCCCTTAACAAAATTCCAAGATCTCATTAGTTTCTCAACAAATTGGCATGTATGGTGCAAGTCTAATGTCGCTCCTTGTGATGACTCTAGAAATTGGCCTACATGGTTCAAGTCTAATGCCATAAAAATTTGAATGTCTTCCCTAATACTCATTTATTTGAGGTGGATTGACAGATCTCAGTGCACCAAATGGTATCAGAACTAGATTTTATGAGTTTGAGATGTAAAAGCGTCATCATGAATGAGGGATTGTTGGGATAAATTCACAATGCTTACTCTCCCTACGACGACTTTAAAAACATGTACATATGGAGGATGTGATAATGTCTTTAGCTTATTCATGATCTATTGATTTATGAACCAACTGAGTTCAAGATAGACATTTTTGTCCACCGATGTGTCTTAAAGAATGGAAAACCACTTTGGACTTAAAATTACCATGCAAACTTATAATCGTTTATAATCAATTATGCAATGGTACTTTTGCAGAGTATCTGAACATAATTATGTAGTTATTCCTAATACAATATATTAATTTTGTATTTGAAGTACAAAATATAAAATCACAATAATCTAAGGGTGCAAAATGTATCTATCATTTTTTACAATGACCCATCACCATACGTTGAAGTTTCTTACACGTTTTTACCCCCAATTACTTCTAAAATATAAAAATAAAACTATCTGTAAATGTGTTTTTTTTTTTTTTTAATGTGTTAATGTGTTATGTCTCTATATCCTCCACGTTTATAATATAGAGTAATGCTAGCTAGTATAAATTCAAAATAAACAAGTTCCCGTGCAAACCTTTTTTAAAATTGTGGGTCCTATTGAAAAAGAAAAGTTTCTTTTTTACACATTTTCATAGTGGGGTTCACTTTTTTAAAAATAGACTGCACAAAAATCATTTATATATGATAAATCTTAGTGCAATTTGAGTTAATTTGAAAATAGAGGTTTTTTTTTAATAAGAAATATATATTTATATTTATATATAGTTTTATACTAGTGACAATTCATATGGGTGTGTTTATTGTTTACCGTGTAGCTTGTAAATAACCGTCCTCATAAAAAGAACTTGTAAATAACCGTAATATGCAGTAAGAAATGAATTTTGCAGTAAAAAAGAACGGATCCAAAATTTCAAAAAACGGGGTATTTCAAAAAAAAAAAAAAAAAAACAATTCAAAAAACGGCAAGGAATTCCAACGGTCCGAAATTAGTCGAAAATTTCCAACGTTTGAGTACTGCATTTCCTCGACGCCTCTCATATGTGATTCATCTTCTTCACCCACACATAAATAGAGAGATAGAGAGAGAGAGAGAGAGAGAGAGAGAGAGAGAGAGAGAGAGAGAGAGAGAGAGAGAGATTGGTTCGTGTACGAATTTCTTTCTTCTTGGTAATTGATTTCAGGCACCCATCTGGTACTCTGCTTTTGTTGTTTTCTTCTGATTCTTTTCCCGGATCCCGATCTGTCTTCCTTGTCATACGTTTGTTTTCTTGCTTTCTTTGGTAGCGAAGAAAAAAGGGGAATGGCTGCTTTAGTTAGTTGTATTCAATGGTACATACTTTTCTTTTGCACACCAATGCAATGCAGCAGTGCCATTTCTAATTTTCCTTTCCTCTCTCTCTCTCTCTCTCTCTCTCTCTCTCTCTCTCTCTCTCTGTGCTTAGGATGTTTACTTCTCTGTCATTGGCTTTCAGAAAAGTTATTTAGTGTGACATATAGTTCTTGATTCACATTGCTGCATCTATCCTAAGTATGCTAGACATCGTCTCCGAAAAGGTCAAATTCTATCTCTGCCATGTTTTTTTCGTATTGGCATGATTTGGGTAAAAATCTGTCAAATTCCATGTTTTCTTTCTTAAAATAATTAAAAGTTCAAGGTACTTATCGAAGGAAAAAAAATTGAGTAGACATATGTGATGGCATTCTGGGTGTCGCTCCAAGCTGTTCGCCATTAAGGGTCTTTTGCATTTTCACGTGAAGAACACGTTATATGAACAGTCAATTGTGGCATTTACAAAATTATCCTATAATACCCTTCTTTCAGATTAGAGCATAGTTGAACCATCAAAGAGATCCACACCTTTCTTACTGATTGAAAAAATTCCATGTTTCTCGGTACAACACTTGAATGAAAGGCAGGCCGTTCTGTTGATTTAGAGACCTTGAACGAAGCAATATTGGTGTTGGTATAGGAATCTTATTTTGTTGTCACAATGTTGGATTTTTGAAATCGCCTGCCAATAGGGTTTCTAAGTAGAAAACGTTGGATTCTGGGTTTCCATCTTCTTCTAGTTATAACTAACCCCTTTTGATTCAGATAATGAATCTGATGCTAAGCCTCCAAGACGAACTGCTCCGGAACATGTGCCGATTACCCCAAATTCTAATAGCAACCCTTTTGACGAGGAGGACGATGATGATGGAAGAGGAGGGCCTTCTTCATTGTCATCCTCGTATTCTAGTTCTTCAGTGGCAAGAGATATATAGAAATAATTTCCGTGATTAGGGAGGATTGCAGAAACAGAGTGTCAAGAACTGGAGAATTATGCTATTAACAACTGCCTGAAGATTGCAGAGGACAACGGGGAAGATGCTAGAAGAAGGACCCTTGAGAAGTTGCATCATCAGGGTCGATATTGAAAAGGATTTGAGTCAGGTAAGCTTATTTATATTCTTACTCACGAGAACTTATTCTTAAGTGTGAAACCCAGGAGCTTGCGGTTTTTGCGTCAGGAGTTAGATCTTCGCTATGCTGTACCCTTTGGCTTTTATCATTCTGCACTCAACTGTGGGATCTCTGGTGGTGTTATATTTCCATGGGGCCGTGCATTTTTGGACAAGCCATAGCCCTTGTAATTAAAGATAAACCTAATGATGAGAATTCTGATTTTCCTGGAAGGGATTTTCTTGGAGGAGACCTTGCTGTTACTGCTTTTGCAGACCTTTCTTTTGATCTTCCAATTAAATGGCTAAGAGACCGAGGAATCCATGGGCACATTTTTGCTGGTGCTCGAAACCTTGCTGAACTGACAGAGAATTGAGTTTCGTTGGGAATTTCTCTTTTCGTAAGTTCCTAGTCATTCCGAAGCTCTGTAGGAGTTGGGATTGTTGTCCCCACAAAACTTTTCCGCCTAGAGGGCAACTTCTATTACATAGTCAAGCAACATGATCATGACCGTGGCAAGACTGGCTTTCGGTTTAGTTTCTCTGCTCCATCGTAGAATCTGGAAGTTCTTCCAGGAACATTGAGGTGACGCACTGAAGGATGAGATTTAAGGTACTCAAAAAAAAGTTGTCCTAAAATTTTTTTATTGCTTGACAACTCTCAGTTTGGACTGGGAATGTTATTTGTACTTTGAAATCTAGACTTGAAGTCCAGAAAGCTTAGGTTGCCCCATAACAGGGGGGTTGACAAAACAGCGGAACGCTCTCCCGTTGATCATTTAATCTCACTGTTACCTGTATGTTTGTCAATATCGTGGCGAGTTTTAAGTGCGAAACCCAGGAATGGTTTGTGATGTGGTGGTTAATGTAATCGAACCTTTTTTATTTCCTGCCCATCTTCGACTTTGAATATCTAGGGTTGTGTATGTGAGGGTGGGTGTCTGGTTGTGTGCGTATGTGGGCGAGCGTGCGTGTGTGGGTGGGTGGGTGGGTGGGCGGGTGTGTGTTTGGTTGTGAGTGCGTATGGGTATGGGTGCATGTGTGTATGGCTATGGGTGTGCATGCAAGTGTAGGAGTGCGTGTTCGAGGGTTGGTAAGTGTGCGTATTTATTTGCGTGTGCGCTTAATTGTGTGCATGTTTGTAATATTCAATTGAAATTGTATATAGGAGGAACTCAATTTGGACATCTACAAGTTTTACAAGCACGAAAAGGTATGTCTTACATTTCAGAAATGCGTTCTCATTTTATTTCTCTATTTATCTTTAGAGTATAATTTATTTGCTTAAAACTATATCTTGGAAGAATTCCAATTAGTTGGCTTTTTTATAGGTGAAAGCCAAGGTAATTTCTTTTTTTGTTAGTTTTTTGCATTAGAGACAATATCTATGATAAGGAATATATTTTTTGCCTTTGCTCCATCATACAAGAAGGGGCATGAATTTTTCTGTAGCAGTTGCTTTCAACATCATGATGGCTTCAATAAGGTATAATTTATTTATCAATGTTTACTTTTGAAATTATGTTTCTCTTTAGTATATAATGTACTCTGCTTCAATAACTTTCCATTTTTATTAGGGAATATTTATATTTATATTTATATTAGTAACCTAAAAATTATAATTTTTTCCTTTATTTTTCTCATCTTTTCATATTCTCTGCAGCTGTCGTTGTCGTCATCTTCTTCCTCTACTTCTTCTCCTTCCGCTTCTGCTTCTCTCCTCCTTCCTCCTTCCTCTTTCCTCTTTCCTTCGGCTCCTCCCTCCTCCTACTCCTACTCCTACTCCTACTCCTACTCCTACTCCTACTCCTACTCTTACTCCTACTTCTACTTCTACTTCTACTCCAACTCCGACCCCTATGCCTACTCCAACTCAATTCTCACTCTTTTACGCATTCTCTTCATCTTTTTCTTATCCTTCCACCACCACCACCTCCAACTCCCTACTCTCATTTTTTCGCATTCTCCTCCTCCTCTTCATTTTGCTTTTTTGGGTGCGTGTGGGTGTGAGTGCATGTGCCAGGGTTTGTGTTCGTGCGCGTGTGGGTGGGTGGGTGTGCTTGTGTGTGGTATTTGATTGAAATTGTATATAGAAGGAACTCAGTTTGGACATCTACAAGTTTACAAGCTTGCAAAGGTATTGTGTCTTACTTTTTAGCAGTACTTTCTCATTTTCTATCTCTATTTATCTTTAAGTGTTATTTATTCAGTTGAAACTTTATCTTGAAAGAACTCCAATTAGCTGTAGTCAGGCTCTTGATGTGCTTTTTTTAATACAAGTAATACTCTACAAGGCAATTGTTTTTTTTTTCTCCATTACAGAATAATGACAATGGACATATTTTTTGGCCTTTACTCCATCATATAAGAAGGTGCATGTGTTTTGCTAGAGTAGTCACATCCAACATTCTTATGGCTTCAATAAGGTATAATTTATTTTATCAATGTTATTTTTGAAATTATTTTATTTTTTGGTATAACGTAGTCTACTTCAATAATTTTTCAATTACTTGGGAATATTTATATTTATGTTATTAATCTAAAAATTATATTTTTTCCTTCATTTTTCTCATCTTCTCTCATTCTTCACTGTCGTCTTCACCATCTTCTTCTTCTCCTCCATCCTTTACTACTTCAGCTTCAGCTTCTCCTCCTCCTCCAACAGCAACGCCTACTCTTACTCTTACTCCTACACCAATTCCGACTCTCTTCTCCCTCTTATTCGCCTTCTCCTACTCCTCATTTTCTTCTCGTACTTCCTCTTCTCCTACTGCTTCTGGCTCCTCTTCCTCTTCCTCCTCCTTCTCCTTCGACTCTTACTCCTACTCCTACTACAACTCTCTACGCATTCTCCAACTCCAACACAATTTCTTTTTTAACACTCGTCGTGTCGTG